>OU342831.1:0-10000000 GCA_910591585.2 Nysson spinosus | reverse complement strand
AGTTAATTCGCTCTCAGAGAAATTACATCTCTAGTACATTTCGAACATAGTTCTTAACATGTTAAGTACGAGAATGTAGGTAGAATATTTTATTAACAATTAAATTAAAATACCATCACCACCGGAGTGTGATAATTAATTAGTATGTTAACATAGCACTAGACGCAGATGAATATTTTCATTTTTAATATGATGTTTTAATATGATTTAATCAAACAGTGGACCAATTGAAGTAAATTTACTTGACTTATCGTATCTTTAATAAACGTCGACTTGAGACTTCGAGAATTACTCTATAATTTAAAGAAATATTGTTATGCCTGAGGATCCAATTCCTTTGAAAATGACTGCAAAAAAAGCTGAATCAAGAATGGATTTCATAAAATACCGCGTATCTCCGCCTCGTTTAAAGATAAAGGGCTTCGAGCGTGTGAAACTCGTCGGCAGGGTACCACTGAGCAGTGTATGAAATTTTAATTTCCAATCCGCTAAAACTGTTTCCGTGATAACGGTATACCATAGAAGTAACGGGATTACACTTCCCGGAAGCCGAACAAAATCTCGAACACCCGAAAGATAGATGTATCCATGGAAACCTACACGTAAACCTGTACGCAACCCTAAATCTATTTCCACGTCCCACCTTACGTTCGGAAACCGAAAATTTCAAGAACCAACACGAAGTACGTGGAAGTCAAAGTACTTCTGTTAAAGTCAAAACGGCGGAACTGCTACAAAGTACAACAGAAGCACTGTAAAGAACCATTTCCTCGGAAATCTAGTTAAAAAAAGATCTGTCAAAAGAAATACTCAAAAGATCAAATAATCTATCAATCTAGTACACTAAAACCCAGCACATTAAGAGAAATCTTTGAATATTGATTTTACACTGGAACTACGGACAATGTATTCATATATATTTATACATTCACGTATATGTCCATAAAAACAAGGATGAATGAACAAAATTAATTAATCGGTTCAATCACGTCCATTATGCAACATAAGCCGCGAAAAGTCTCAGAAAATGGAACCTTATAAATCTGAAATCGTTTTTGTTCATTTCCACGGACACCTTGTTTATGTAATGATAAACATTTAGTGTAGACGACGATGATAATTATACTAATGTGTCCCTAGGGAACAAGTGAAGTAGTTGAACGACAGTTTTACACAGACATAGTGAATTTTCGAGTGCAGGTGGCACTTCGCGAAGGGAAGGGAAAAAAAGAAATGTTATGGTACCAGGAAGGAAACGGTCGCATGTTTATTAGATTGAAGTTACGAAGCCGTACGGCAGCCTAACTCGCTTTAGGTCTTCCGTGAAATTGTAAACTGTGACGGTGCCTCGGAACTAGCAAGTGTGCAAACTTTCTTCCACCCTCATTTCTCGGCTCCATCAAACTTACCAACGGATTAACTTCGAATCGGACAAGGGAACAGGCTTGTGAGACATTTCTCTTTAAACTTCTGATAACGCGCATTTATCCTGAATACTTATGCTTATGCGCGAACGATATCAACAAGAGAAATAAACCTTCTCCATTAATACACTTATTAAATCTAGATGATATAAATAGATTCGTTGAAATGATATTGTATCGTAGACATTATTCTAAAAAGGCACATACCTTGATCTGTATTTCAACCTTATCGGGTCCAAGAGATCGATCTAACTTTGGTACCGTTAAGTTTCTATATTCTTCGATTGTGTACGGCCGATAATTTCGCTTTTTCTTCGATTTTCCATTGACTTCGTTATCTTGAGATTTACAGGGACTCCGAAGCTTAGAAGGATCCTTTGAATGACATTGATTCACAGTTTCAAAAGATTGAGTGGTTCCAAGTACTCGATCAACGGATTGTCTGATTCGACATCGATAAAAACTAAACTCGGTCCGATCGTCTCCGGTGGTATCATGCAAGCCGATATCGTTGTCTTCCGTGAGGTTCTCGAGCTTAGTGTCCCCGCAAATCGACAGGGTGGAACCCTCCGGGGATTGAATGCGATATCGGGGAACACCTGCGAGCAGGAAGAACCACTTGATCCACTTTTCACTCGTTCACACCGAAAGAAGCTTTTCGAAATTAAGTTTGTCGATTGTAACGGGAAATACATGATAAGAAACCTATATTTGGAAATGCATCTCTCAGTTCGTGGTGGAAAGATAGCTCGAATTATATCGAGATAAATAAAATTAAGTTAAAGTATAAGGGAAAGAAATCTCATATTTTGCATAAATAAGGCAAGCAAAAAGTGAGTATCTGTCGACTAAATTAAATAAATGAGCTGACAAAAATTCAGATAAATTATAGATGTATTAAATAATTCCCCCTATGGGTGGGGGGGAGTAGAATACCACCCATGGTAAACCCTGCCTGTCGTAGAAGGCGACTAATAGGGTTAGGACAGTTAAGGATAGGTTGAAAAATGTTAGCAGTAAAAAAAAGAAAAATACCAAATGCTTTTCAATTGAAAAACATGCCGTACATTATTCAAGGGCAGTTTTGTCGTCTTTATTGACATACGTATATAAGAAAACGCAAAGATTACTTTCATCTACTAACTTAATTCCCGATGATGATTTTCCGCATAGGAATTTGATTTTCTGTGTTGTATCTTTGGCATTACCATGCTCGTCGTTTTGTCAGCTATTATTGGTGTCTTTGGAACCTCAGAGAACCTCACTGGATGTTGACTTCCTCTCGACGGTAGAGTCTTTGGTGAACGTTTGGTACTCTCGAAACGTTTGTTGACGCTTCTTCCTTCCTGTCTAACATTTCTCTTACTCGTGAGTGGCTCTGGAACTCGTCCCTGTTTCCCGTTCCTCGTGGAAGAGGAGCGCCGTCGCTTGGAAACGTCTGCGATTCCACCGTTCGCAATTATCGCATTCCTGCTGGCGAGTGTCCTCGTGTTCCTGTCGGTCCTCCTTCTGCGCGCGGTTTCATTAGATCTGGTATCTGAAACGTTTTTCGAAAAAAAGACCAAATAAAAGACTGGTGTCGTTTCTTCGTTCGATCGCTCGACGTCTCGTTTCTTTCACCGAGAATTTCGTTTTGTTCTCTGCCGCTATTCGTTCTCTCGTCTACTCGTAGATACGTTTGTTCGATCGTTCGTTTTCACACGATTTGATTTCTATTTTTTTACTGTATCACCTTTAATTTGCCGCATTTAATAACGATTTCAAAAACGATTATACGGTAATACTTAATAAGTTTTTGCAGACCCGATCATGGAAGATTTTAATGATGATCGACTTCCGCGATGTCTTATACTTCAGAATCTAACTTAGAAAGCGAAGATTAAAAGTTATAATGAAAATTTCTTGTTTAAAATGCTTTTGAGTGCAGATCTTCGTAAGTTTGCCATAGAAATCGAAGGGCTCGAATACCAATAAAGTTATTTCAAGGCACTCTGTAAATTGAAGGAATTTAATGAGAAACTAGTATCAGGAAAAGTGAACTGATAAGGAATTTTCTTCTAGAACGATATTGCAAGAGTATCCTTAGACAGTACTCGTCTTCTTTGCCGGAACGAGGAAATTTAATACTTGCTCGTATTGCCTTGTGTCCGAAAATTCTCATCTAAAACATTTTGAAAGACGATCCCAGAGTTTTCCAAACTAAAGTTATTTTGAAGCATGCCTTAAATAACAGGAATTTAATAAGAAACTGATAGTGCAAGAAGAGTACTGACAAGAAGTTTTCCTAGCCCTTATTACTATACTCTCTGAGCCGTTTCCAGTTAGTAAAGAGAAATTTAATACCGTCGATTACATTTGCCTTTCCAAGGATCCAATTAGATAACGTAGAATCAGGAGTTAAATAAAATCCTGAATTATTAGGACAATTAGGCAAGATCTCATTCATATTCAGGTTATTGTAAATTGTAACTTCCTTGAAAGATCCACAAATTCGTGAACGTTCATTTATATTTTCCAATGAATCTACAGAATACACTGACATCTCAAAAATAATTTGATTTCATCCAAAAAACTTCAAAATACCTCGTCAAAATAATTATATTACATTTAAGTGTGCCTTTGTAATAGGAAATAACTTTTAGTTTGCATATCTCGTTGAGAAGCGTACTTCAGAGAGCGGTAGTGCAAATAATCTATCGTGTGCAAATTTGTATGCAGACTTTTTACATAGAAAAGTTCTCGAATAGAACTTCGAGTTCTTGTGTAACTTTGTAGAATTTTCAAGGAGCTCAAACTAACGTGACTCTGCGGAGTTTTATTGGTCCATTTTTAGTACACTCAAGAGAAGATTCGAGGGAAATAGTAATTCTACGGTTAATAGAAAATATTTCATATAAAAGTTATATTATGTGTATGAAAGTATCTCACAATTTTTTAGCAGTCCGAAACTCAAATACATTCTAATTATGAAAAATGTATGTTCAGTGACTTTCAAAGTTTTTAATATTACATTTATATGGAATAGTCTAGACACATGTTATACAATTCTTTCTTTCCAGAAGATAAACAAATCGTATCTATTATAGTCGTACGAAATTTATGATCGGATATTAAAATACATATTTTATTTTATTAAAGGCACTTAAGATTATGTTAATTGTATTACTTTAGGATACATGACATTAAAAATCATCTATGTATTGTTTGTTTAATTTCATAATGAAGTTTCAAGTCTTATACCACCAATCAGGTGAATCGATACACATAAACACGTGGGATCGGAATTATACCACCGACGATTTATGTATGTCACAGACGAGATATAAGTAGACCAAGTACGCAATGCAAACTGTAATTCCTGAGTTATCAAGTCCTAGAGCCCGGTAACGATTATTTTATCGCTTCTGACCTTACCCACTGAACACATAAAATGGCTGTTTTTTATGTAAAAATATTATATAAATTTTTACATCGCTTCGTTCGACTTAAAATCGTCCCAGGACATGTTTATAGATCATATAACATCGATTTGGACCACTTAGAAGTAAAATTGGCTGGTTTGAAATTTTGACGATTTTTGAAGATATACCTCAACATTTTTTGCAGAGTGCACTCTTAAGTGTGCACCTGTGAACAATATATTACTGGATAATCAAAAGAAAATGTATGGCCATTATAAATTTTATATTATAAGGAGCGAATACGAACTAATAAAGCATTAACTAAACAACTTCAACAATCTACTTGAATCGTAATTTTAATTAATTTTATGAGATACGTGCCCAGTGGTACATAAACTCGGATGATGTATTGCCAATTGCTAATTACGGATTAATGTTCATTTCAGACGCTGAATCTAACTATTATTCACTTAATTTATTGGGCATTTTTAGCCACTTTATCTTTATTCTTTATTCAAAGTAATAATTTAACGGTAATAATTTTATTTTATTCTCACGATGATGATAAAGTAGTGGCGTATTTATTTAATAACTACAAAATAATAAAAAATATATAACTCCTCTGGGAGCCCCCGTTCCTGCGCCCCTGGTGTCGCTTTGAAATGACCGGGCCGGGAATTTTGTTCCTACGTACGTTGACATCAAAACATTGAGATTTCTTCGAATTTGTGTACTTCTTATAATGTTTAATGTACAGTATAATGTGTCTTATCGATCGTAGTCTAAAAGGATGCAAAATATATGCGTAGTCTCTAAAATATTGTTAGAAAATCCTGTATTTTCTCATTTTCTGAGCTAAATGTGCAATGATTTTCAGTTATATCATTATTTATCAAGATTACGTCCTATTTTCAATAAGATTTCGTAGAAATATGAGATAAATATACACTTATTTACAAGTTGGAGAACAATTTAATTGTGTAAACGATTCGAATGAGTTTACGAATATTCATGACGTTATTAATGACTTTGAATGTCATTAATTTATTTAGTAGCTCGTTTCGATCTAAATGACAATGATATTTCAAAGCATATTCTATTGTACATTCATTCTTAATTTAAGCATCATTTAACAATTTATTTCGAGTAGATGGTACTTAATGAAGCGTCATATTGCAAGATTGTCTATAAATTGATAAAATTTATACGAATTCAAGTATTTCAAATGTTAATTAACATTCTAAGTTCGTTATATGAACAATTTTTGTTTTAAACAAGCTTACTCTATGTTCATGCGCAATAATTTCAATAAATAGGGGTAAGATGTAAGGCATATTCATTAACGAGCTATGTATTATTTGTTAATAACTCGTTAAAATTATTTATTTCAGAAATATTCATATATCTGACGTCATTTTGTATGGCGCTATATGTGAGTACGTAGTAGCTACACTTACGAGGGGTTTATGTAGGTGTGTAGCGTCGATGTGCTCGTAACTGACGCCCCACTCTCCGAGCTTGCGCTAACCTTAGGCGCGGGGTATAGTAAAGTCACTCGCCGGTCGTTCCTCGTGTAGTTTAGACGTGTGTCGGTGTGCTCCGACTTTTCGGTTTTTATTTCATCCAAATTTTACTTTTTCGTTGCCAAACGTGTTTGCATATTTGCCGCGAAGCTTCCACGGTTCCGTTTTATAGTTTTCTTAATAATTAATTTGCGAATTTTCGAGTTTTGCGACATAGCGTCACTTTCGCCGCGACGTACTTCGCTCGAGTCGTGGTGCCGCATTTTTCCATTTCGGATTTTCTAGTATTTCCGTCATCCTATTAACATTTAGAGTTCCATTTCCGCATATTTTGCAAACTTTCCGAATTTTCGTGCAAAAGAAGATTGTCAGCGAACTACGCAGTTCAACGAGGCGGTTTGGTTTGTATTGCTTCGCGACCTTTCAAAGTCAAATCTGTTTTGCGACGCAGTTACGATCGGGACACCTGCTCTCTTTCTGTCTTTCTCTATCGTTTTGATTCTCGTCATTCGAAAGGAGTTGTGGGATTGCACGGATGCGAGTTATTGTTAAAAATTACTATCCTTAGAGTTTTGCGTTCTGCATTATTTGGCTTTCTCGTTTCGTTGTTGGGAACTGAGACGTTCATTGGATCCAGAGTCACGAACTGATTTTTCGGTGGTTGTCGCTTAACTTTGCTTCTTCTTGTTTCATCGAGATTTCACTCTCTTCAGGTATAACGGAACTTCATTTTGGAATTTGTTAACTCCGTTTCTTTGTTGTTGATCGTTCATCCATTGTATCGACATATAAAGGGTTTAAGCTTTCACTTGAAGTGTATGTCGAATAATATGCAATTGTATTTTTGACGTCAATTTTTGTGTATACATAAACCTAATTTCCGTACGTTTTCTCAAGAAACTTTGATCTTGCCAATTAGAGTTTTTTGAAAAACGAGGAAACCGGTTTATTTCCTCATTTTAAATGTTGGCTTTATACTCGATTTTGGCTTCGACGATAGTCGTTCACCATGAATTGAAAATATATTTAATATTATAATACGTGTAATACCTTTTTGTATTACGCGTATTGTGGTATTATATTATATTTTTTCAACATTTATTAAAGATTTTAATTTTTATTGACACTGATAGAACCGAACAAACGCTTGGTTTGAATATTTCTTGTGTTTAATATTTCTTCTTTCCAGCAATTTTTTGGATCGCGCGCAATGCGATCTTAGAGTCACTTGCTTCCGAAAAAAAATTCGCGGAAATTAGAATCAGTGTTGTTCGCCGGAAATAAGAGTTCGGTCGCAATGTTAGTATTTAGAGTTATAAAAATCTTTTGCAATTTGCTCGTCCGCGATAATTAGAATCAAAAGGCGATTCCTGCGGAGAGGATCTCCATCGGGCATGGCTGCAGCGAAGGGACGGGTAAGTTTCAATATCCATATTTAATTTCCCTTTTTCAATTCTAATTTTTCAGTCACAAAATATTTTTTAATCCAGTCTTTCATTATATTGGGTATTTTGATAAACGTTATCTTATGATGGATTTCTCCTCTCTTGTTACAGAATTCATCAGTGTGTGCATAAAATATCGCGAGATAGGGAGTGCATCTTTTTTCGCCGGAGAAAATTGAGTCGTCCGCGACTTATACCTTGCTGAATAATGGACTCTAAAATCCGTTTCGCGAGTGTTAACTTCAAGTCCGTAGGTGGTTCCAGGTTCCAGCTGTTTGAGCTCCGTATTTTGTGATCGCGCGCAATGCGATCTTAGAGTGTCTCGCTTGCGAGAACATAATTCGCGGAACTTAGAATCAGTGTTGTTCGCCGGAAATAAGTGTACGGTCGCGATGTTAGTATTTAGAGTTATAAAAATCTTTTGCAATTTGCTCGCCCGCGATGATTAGAGTCAAAAGGCGATTCCTGCGGAGAGGTCCTCCATCGGGCATGGCTGCAGCGAAGGGATCGGTAAGTTTCATAATCCATATTTAATTTCTGTTTTTCAATTCTAATTTTCCAGTAAAAAAATATTTTTCAATTCAAACTTCCATTATATTGGATACTTTGATGAACGTTGTCTTATGATGAATTTCTTCTCTCTTGTTACAGGATAAAATATCGCGAGTGCATCTTTTTTCGCCGGAGAAAATTAAGTCGGCCGCGACTTAAAACTTGCTACATAATGGACTCTAAAATCCGTTTCGGGAGTGTTAAATTCACGCTCGTAGGAGGTTCCAGCTGCACCAGCATCATCTTCATCATTGTCTTCACACCATCTTCAACATCATCATCAACATCTTCTTCATCTTCAAATACTTCAGGCTGTTTCAAGACATCTACCGTGAGTCACAAAAGTTTTCAATATTTTGTATACCCCCGGACCCGACTTTCAATTTTCAAAGTTTCAAATTTTGAGTTCTGTCCCCCCGGTATCCTATGCCGTAGGACGATTGGTCCGAATCGGTATGGGGTGCTGGTTATAATTTTGTATGACAATTGGCGAGCATAGCGACCGCGAGTACATTCTAGGAGTAGAATTTGCTCGCGGGTAGCATCTATATTTAATGGTTTATATTTATTAGCTCAAGGTAGGCCTTCTTGTCTTTGTAGCTTCGCGCTTTCGATTATGATATGCATGCGCGGATTATTTCCGCCGATTGTAGGGTCTCGTACCGTGGAATCGCGAATCGCGGGTACGCGAGTCGCATGAATTAATTGCGATTTTATTTCAGTTTATTCGATTAAAATTGGATCATGTATCCGATTTCATATTATATATTAGACCTTGTTAATTTTATTATACATCAAAATATGTATTCAATATGTGCATTTTGCTTCGTTCGATTTTCGTTCGTGTGCTTCGCGCAAAAAAATGGTTTGTTGATATGAGCAAGAAGGCAGTTCGCGACGGGTAGATTCCGGAGTCGAACGACGAATGTAATGTCTTCGATGAAGGGGTTGCCCGAGGGTACTTAAAGATTTCAATTTATATGTACTTTTCAGTACATATTTGCATATATATATTATTTGAAATTGAATTTTTCCGAATATGAAATGAAATATTGTGATACCCCTTTGACACGCGTCACTGAAATAAAGAATACACCTTTCCCTACCCTCGTATAAATAAATTCTTCAGCCCTCCCTTTAAGCAAACGATTTAAAGTAAAGTCAATTTAGTCCGCTCAGATACTTATTCTTTCACTTTATTAACTGGATTTTTTAGTCAGGATTTTCAGCAAACCTCAAACTCCTGTGTTCTGTGTTAATTTATTTAGTCTTAAGGCATGCCCATTTTATTTAGCTCGCAATTATCCGTGGATCCCAGGTGTGATACGGATGAATGCGGGCGGTGGGCATGGGTTAATTTTAATATTTAATAATCATGTGTGGCGGCAGGCGGAGGATTTCGCGGTCCGTGCACGACGCATTTCCACACGTGTGTATGACCGGTTGTTTTCGTGGGATTGCGTCGGTTTTTAAATTTTAAGTAAAGCCATGAACTTCCTTGCGAGGTTGGCGAGCCCCCAGGGGTCCGTCTACCTCACTTGGACGTGAATCTCTTTACTTTTACTATCCATCGTAATAGATTTTAAAATATAGTCATCTGCTGTATTTTATACTTTCACGACTGTGAATATTCATAGTCTTTAGACGCGAGTAACTTCCTTTTATTCAAGTTAAATGAACTTGAGATAGAGTCACTTATTTTCCAGTTGCTTCGTATAGTATCCCTCTCTACACAGCATTACCACGGGGCGCTGCCTTGCGGCATAAGTCGTCTCTTATGTGGTAACACTATTCCTAAAAAATACCTATTCCTAAAAAATAAAAACTATACGAAGTAATTTTTGGAACGCGAGTTTATATTTGCATATATGCTCAAAGCATAAAAATTCGCAATGGAACGCAGCCTCTGTCAGTCGATTTCAAAAAAATGGGTACGTACATTTGCGTGGTATGAATTTGGTATTGAGTTCGGGTGTCGGAGGGGTCCCGGGACCTTCTCCCTAGTTTAGGCTTTGCACCCAGGGCTTGTGAATGAGAACCGTGGAGTGGGTTGTTGCGTGCTTGTGTTGGTGTGCCTGATTTGCTTTTTTGCCATTTTAAATATAGCTTGAGGGAGGCAGGTAGCATATCTTCTCTAACTTTGTGTGCTTGATGATGACTTAATTTTAAGTAGGTAAGGCCAGGGCTGAGGACTCACCTTCGGTTTAGCATTGATAGGCGTTCTCTGTAAAGGTGTGATCCCTCACCTGGGAACTGTTAATAAATTAGTATATCATTACCGATATGCTAAGGTATTAATGTATTTATAAGTATTAATCCTAGAATGCACGTGGTTTAACAGACTACAGTGGTTCTTAAACACAGATTTCTGAATTCGCTCAGTCCTTAAATCACGGACTAGTAAGGTTACTCTTTCAGTACGTGGATTGTATTCTGTTTGGACATTCGATTAAATGTGTACAGGTACGAGCATCCATTTTGTTAATATGAAATGGCCGGGCGTGCTCTGTGCTAGGATACCAGTATATCTAACGTTATATCTAATTTCTGTCGAAGTAAAGTCAATCTCAATATTATATTCATATTATATAATCAGGTTGATCCTATTGAATTGAATTAAATTAAAGTATATTTCGGAGAATGTCACCGAAAATATTCTATTCGTGGGTACTCGAGAATGTTTCACCGCAGGATATTCCCGAGAACATTCAGTCTCTGAATGTTAAAGGATATTCGACGGATGAACGTTCCCGGATATTCAAGAATAATTCAAGTTATATAAATGTAGCAAATATAGTTTATGAGCTGGTTTATTGCACCGGAACACTCGTCGTTTCTGTGGAACCACCAGTTCTTTGTACGAGCAGGGAATGTCCGAGCAAATACTTTTCACGCAACGCGGGATGAAGAGCCAAGTGCGAAGAGCCTAAATGGCGAAGACCTATTTAATGACGATTCATCTTCGGATGGATTCTTATGCTACTAAGTCGCTATGCTCGCTAATTATATTTTATTCTGCCCTTCCTGCCCCCCATGCCCCCTTGTGAACCTGTGACGCAACCATCCGCGCCGCGAAAGTTTAAGAGATTTTATCAAAGTTTTAATTGTCCCAATAGTAACTTCATATCTTTCTAATGTCTTTTCACTTTCAAGCTAAGTTTTATATTTTTGGATTATAAAAATATTATTAAGACCAAGTCAATTTTGATGCCATGAATTATATGATTTGAAATTTGTTTGCAAGCAAGTGTAGTACCTATAATCGTAATAGAATATATTGAAGTCGCTGTTTATAAAGTAAATTATTTTTCTTGGATTATTAAAGTTGTTAAATTCTATATTATGAGATATAACTTTTACAAAAATGTTTTTATTCAAGTAAATTCATTTGAAGTTCGTTGCCCCGCGTCCTCAGGGTTCACACACGGAAGCCTAATTACGGCTTTCAATGTCTGAAATAGTCATATTATTGATATGACAAAATAGGCCTGAATTCATTGGCCTGATTGAAAATGATTATCGATACTGGTTCTCTATATGGCATATGAAATGAAATGATATGACAGAACCAGTACGAACTCTTTCAAGATGCATTATTATACGCATATTATATGAAGGAACTATTACGAGAAAACTATTAAACTTATATTGAGATTGACTAATGTTCATGAAGCGTTTTGAAGGAGTTCAATGCCCAAATAGAGGCACTAAAAGGGACCCCCATGAGAATTTTGAACTCTCCGGAGAGTTGGGCCTTGTCTGCACAAAATCCTCTGGGGGGACGTAGGAGAACTGGTTCATTGCACGAGTATAAACTCCGAGGGCGGTTTGTCGTAAACTTCCGAGGTCTTGAACTGGATCGATTTAAACAATTGAGAGGGTTGTACGGAGTCCACTGTGGCAACTCTATCCGGATAGAGTTCGGACCGTCATTGCGAAAATTCTCGATGATTTGTATGATCGGAACAGTTCGAGGTGCCGAGGGTGTTGGAGCGATTGTAAAAGCTAACTGACGAGTCACTCGAACCGGTTCACTTAGCTCTTCAGAACAATAATTTTGTATAAAAGCAAGACAAGTAACAAGTAAACAAGACAGATTTTCTATCTATAAAATTGAATAATAAGTAAGTAAATACATATATTTACTGATATTATTAATGAAATTAATTTTGATAATGGAAATGAAGTGAAATGTAAAGAAGCATAAAAGGAGGTTCTGGAGAGTTAAGCTAGCTCAATGAATAATGATATAATCGTCAAAATGACGATATGTAAAAAGCCAAGCGTTTGTAAATGGTTGATTTTCATTGCATATGATTGTTGAAACATCTTATTATTGATGGTTTATCATCAAATTTTCTGTCTTTTGCACTTTTCGTTCTTTCATCAAGTATTTACCAATTTTCAAGCAGTAATGAAACACACTTGTTTACTCATTTTTATTGATATTAAATGAGTTTGATAAGAGTAAAATTTTGGACCTGGTGATATTATCGTCAAGGTCAAAATCGAGTAACAAAAGCATTTTGATTTTCAGTATATTTCTAGCCTTCAATACCTTTCAACAAATATAATTTTATTATATCAATGTGTATTCATATACCAAATATAATATTTGGACGCACGTTTTGCAGAATAACGGGCTTTTCAATCATTCTTGCTTTGCTTTGTTTTCCTTTCTTGGGATGGTATACGGAAATTTTTTTTCGTTGAGTCAAGGACGATGTTAATTTTCAATTGCATGTAAAAGACATGCACGAGAGTTGAACCTTTTAGTCCTTTGTCGCCGCGCCGCCGTCTTTTTCTTGAAACTTTCGAGGAATCAAGTTTCCTCCTTTCTGTCACAATATCGTGACAGCATTTATTAATATATTTAGATTCGTTATATTCGCGAGATTAGTTTGCAATACCTGAAGCCTGAAATATTGAGGAAACACAGTTGCGAGTAAAGTCTGGCATTGCTCAAAAGATCCAAACGAACTGAAAGTTCCTGGATGACGCATCGACGCGGCCATTGCAATGCTGAATGCATTTGTTCATTTTTCGACGAAATGGATTTTCTAAAATCCACTAAAAATCCCGCATATCCTGTTCGAACACCAGAATTGGACGACCCGTCACGAATAGATTCATTTGATCTTCATCCTTAAGTAAGATGTTTAGAGTTGTCAACGATGTATTTCAAGGAGGACGAATAACTCCCAGTTATATAGATTAATTTAAATCGTTTCTTTTCGAAAAAAATGCCCGATTTTTCCGGGTCAGTTTTCGATCGCATTATACCCTAATCGGGTTTGATTGTTTATTCAGCCCTAATTGAGTTCATCCTTTCATGATTCAATAACCGATTCTCACTCAGTTTCATTTTCTTACAATTCTGCATCTTGTCATAACGAATTGGAAGGCTGCGGCTTCTTTTGTTTCCCTGCTTCGAATCCACACCGTCTCGTTGGCTGCGAGTTGTGCTTTTGATTAATTTATTTTGGGAGTTTAGATCGATTATATTTTCGAGAATCCCATTTTGTTTATTTAAACATCCATTTCGAAATCGGTCCGAGATAAAAATCGTAGTTTATGTCATGCCCATTTTGCTTGGTCCGCAGTCAGCCGTGGATCTCAGATGTGAATCGGGTGGATGCGGACAGTGGGCATGGTTTAATTTTAGTATTTTAACTAATCACAATTTGCGACTGGCAACGGATTTTGCGGTCCGTGCACGACGTATTTCCACATGTGTGCGTGTGCGGTAATTTCTGTGGAATTACGTCGCTTTTTTTAATTTTGGTAAAGCAATAAATTTTCTTGCGAGGTTGGCGGCCCGATAGCTTTGTCTACCCCGCTTGAAAGTGAATTTATTTACTTTAGCCGACCGATTTAGACTAATAAATCATAGTCTTCTTTTGACTATGTGTTTTTTCGACTATGAATATATGTAGTCTTCGATCTCAAGTAGCTTCCTTTTAATCAAGTTATGTCAGCTTGATGTAGAGTCGATTTTCTTCCAGTTACTTCGTACAGTTAGCTCCTGTATGAAGTAAATGGAATCGCGATCGTGGAGTGTACCGCTAAAAGGTACCTGTAATATATGTACTTACAATTTTTTCATATACTTAAAACATATTCGCAATGGATCGCAGCCTTTTGCCAGTCGATTTCAGGAAAATTGGTATCGTGTTTTCCCGTAAAAGGTGATTAGCCGATATGCTAATGTATTAATGTATTTATAAGTTCATTGAATTCCGTTTTAAATTCCGTTTTGTAATCTTCCGGGATGACGATTTTAGTGTTTGGAACGACCGAGGAGACAATTTTCATATTGTTTCACCATTTTGTCCATATTGTTTACTATTTCCTGTGTACTTAATTTTTGTGTAGAGTCATTTCAGATGTTCGTCTAATCTAGGAGGGAAGTTTCCGTAGAGCGGATCAAGTTCAGGTTTTAAATTTAAGTTATGGGATAAGTAACAAATATCAAATTGGGGTATGATAATGAATGCACAATGGAACAGAATTCCTAATTGAACTGAAATTAATATAAAAAGTTTATTGGCGTTTTAGCACTCCACTCGTTAAAGAGTAAGTTCTATTAATATAAAAATTATCGCGGGCAAAGTGGGAAGAGTTATGAGTGTGAAAGTGTTAAATTAGTAATTATGTATGATTGTCCAAGAGTGCAGATGAGTTATCAGATTAATTGAGTTTGAATAAGAGATATGATAGATTGAATGTATGACGAGGGATGCGAGACTGGAATGCAATCCAATATGAAATCCGCGGATGTGAATGATAGATGAATATATGGCGAAACAAAACGTTAAACCTAATATCTAAGAAAAAATGGTATACCTAATGATCGATCAATCAATCGAAAGAAATACTGATCAAAATGTCAACACATGATAGTTTTAAGCATATAAGTGCGGTATGGGTATATAATACTTGCTAAGGTAAGACAAATGATATCATTATTATTAAGTACTGATTAGGGGGATGGTACCATCCTTAATCAGAATGCATTCTGGTAGAATTAAGTGCGACAACTTTTTCTCGGGTAGGTCGAATCAAGTACCTTTTTATAACTCGTGCAAAGCGCTATATTAGACGTTATGCATTGGTGTAAAAAGGGAATTTTATTCAGTTTAGCATATACTTTTTTATGCTGAACATAAATTAGAGTTAAAATTTTGTTGATTGGGAGGTAGGATCCTACCTCCCGCCCTCCGCATAGGGCGGGTCTCAAAGCAGCAACCTCCACGTGGTGAGACCTGGACAATCGGAATTATTTGTCGTGTAATAATGACACAAAAAGTAATTTAAGGCATCGTCTTATAGTATCAAATTTATGTAGAATTATCTTAAAACTCGTACTATTTTGTATTCTTTTACGGAACAAGTACAAACATTATAATTTAGTTGCCGATATTATTGCACCAGAAATAATTTCGAGCTAATCGGCTGCGCGTTACTTTACATTTGTAAGTGGAATGAACATTTTATTTATAAATGTAAAATAACCAATCCATAACATTGGTAAATCGTGGATTCTTTATTGTGAACGAAATAAATTTAATATCAATCCACCATCTATCATCGATTTGGACCACTTAGAAGCGATTTTTACGATTTTTATATTTGTATCATTTTTGAAGCTATACCCCTTCTCATTTTTACGATTTTGGGTCGATCAATTTTTCGGCCGAACAAATTTTTAAACCGCTTCTTCCAACCCAAAATCGTCCTAGAACATCATTAGGCATCATATACTATCGTTTTAGGCCACTTAGAAGCGAAATTGGCGACTTTGATTTTTTGACGATTTTTGAAGGTATACCCCTTCACATTTTTGCGATTTTGGGTCGACCCCTTTCTTGACTGGAAACAATTTTTAATCCACTTCTTTCGACCCAAAATCGTCTTAGTATATGTTTATACATCATATACCATCGATTTAACCCATTTAGGAGCGAAATTGGCGACTTTGATTTTTTGACAATTTTTGAAGGTATACCCCTTCACATTTTTGCGATTTTGGGTCGACCCATTTTTGGCCTGAAAAAATTTTTAAACCACTTCTTTCGACCCAAAACGGTCCTAGAATATGTTTCTACATCATTTACCACCGATTTGGCCCAACTAGGACCGAAATTGGCGACTTTGATTTTTTGAAGATTTTTTAAGGTATACCCCTTCACATTTTTGCGATTTTGGGTCGACCCCTTTCTTGACCGGAAACAATTTTTAATCCACTTCTTTCGACCCAAAATCGTCTTAGTATATGTTTATACATCATATACCATCGATTTAGCCCATTTAGGAGCGAAATTGGCGACTTTGATTTTTTGACAATTTTTGAAGGTATACCCCTTTACATTTTTGCGATTTAGGGTCGACCCATTTTTGGCCTGAAAAAATGTTTAAACCACTTCTTTCGACCCAAAACGGTCCTAGAACATCATTAGGCATCATATACCATCGATTTAGGCCACTTAGGAGCGAAATTGGCGACTTTGATTTTTTGACAATTTTTGAAGGTATACCCCTTCACATTTTTGCGATTTTGGGTCGACCCCTTTCTTGACCGGAAACAATTTTTAATCCACTTCTTTCGACCCAAAATCGTCTTAGTATATGTTTATACATCATATACCATCGATTTAGCCCATTTAGGAGCGAAATTGGCGACTTTGATTTTTTGACAATTTTTGAAGGTATACCCCTTTACATTTTTGCGATTTTGTGTCGACCCATGTTTCGGCCGAACAAATTTGTAAACCTCTTCTTCCGACCCAAAATCGTCCTAGAACATCATTAGGCATCATATACCATCGTTTTAGGCCACTTAGAAGCGAAATTGGCGACTTTGATTTTTTGACGATTTTTAAAGGTATACCTCATTTAAAATTATAATTTAGCTTTCGGTCTTATATTTTACCGTAAATAATTTTGAACTAATCGGCAACAAGTTATTTTACGTTTATAAATGTAAAAAAACCAATCCATACCGGGCTCTAGGACTCGGTAACTCTGGAATTACAGTTTGCATAGCGCGCTTGTTCTGCTTGGATGCATGGCGTCTGTGCTTATATCTCGTCTGCGGTTGTACATATGCGTCCGCTGTATGAGGTTCAATTATTATTAATGTTTATCATTTATTAGAATTAGTGTTTAATATAAAGCGAAATGGGTGCAATTACTAGAAATAAGTTTAACTCGAATCCTAGTAATAAGAAACTTCGTCAGAATGGCACGCAAAAGGTAAACTGAAAAGGTTATTTCGTGCGTTTAGCAACAACATAAAACAAAGGCGAAATTAATAATATTAGCGTGTAGTATTTGTCGCAAATTACTGACCAACTCTATTAAGGATTACAATATCGAGTAAATTTTACTCGATATTACATAGACCTACACAAACAGTTAAAACATTTTAAATAATATTTTCTAATAAATTAAATTTGCCACGGAATTTTATAAACATTATTGTACAGCAACATATGTTTACGTAATTACGAGTTATTAATTCTAGAAACAAAAACACAAAGGGCATCATCCAAATAAAACAGATTTGAAGCTTCATACAAAGCTGTCTAATACACGTAAAGAAGTTCAGATTGCAGAAACTTTAAATTTGTCTAAAGTGATTAAAAAAAGAAAGAAGTCTAAAAGAAAAAATGCTTCCAATATTTCATTTAATTTAGAAAATGAAAATGTAGATAGAAAAGAAATGATAGCCCCAAAATCAAGCCCTGTAGATAATACTCAGAGTCCTAATAAACGTAAACAACGGCGGAAAAATAAATTATATGCCCAAGACAAAAATATTCGTGAACCTAACAAAGGGGACGACAAAATTCAGGAAATAAAAGGAAGCAAAGGCAAAATTCAACCGAAAAGATTTAGTAAATCAGGGTTAACAAAACAAAACCAGCAAAATAGTTCCAAAACTAAATTAAAAAAATTAAAGTTAGCAACCGAAAAGGAAGCAAACAAAAATAAAAGGCATACGCACAGTAGCTCTGTAACAACACAACAGAAAAATAATGACTCACAAGTAGGAACTAAGACTCATAAACTGAATATTAATAAATTACAAGAAATGCTGGCTATAAAAGAGATAAAAATACCAAAAAAGCAAAAAATTGTAAAACCAGTATCTTTAAGAGAACGAATGATGGCAAGATTACGGGCTTCTAGATTTCGATATTTAAATGAAACACTTTATAATAACGAAAGTTCAGAGTCCAAGAAATATTTTAAAGATGACCCTGATGCATTTATGGCGTATCACGATGGATATAAACAACAAATTGATCAATGGCCTGTAAACCCACTTGATGTTATAATATCATCAATTAAAAAAATGTTAGTACAAATTTTTATTATACTCGTGACGCGTGATAATTAAAAACTAATTAAACACTTTACAGGCCAAAAGAAAATATTATTGCCGATTTTGGCTGTGGAGAAGCCAGGTTATCAAGTTCTGTTGCTCAGAAAGTACATTCTTTTGATTTTGTTTCTCTGAATGAAAGAGTCACAGTGTGTGATATGGCACATACTCCTTTACTAATGGGGGCAGTAAATGTTGTTGTGTTCTGCTTATCACTTATGGGAACTAATCTTAATGATTACTTAATAGAAGCAAACAGAGTTCTTAAAAAGGAGTAAGTACATAGAGAAAATCACGGAAAAATATACAAGTTTTAACAAATTTTACAATATTTATATATACATATTTTCAGCGGTATTTTAAAAATCGCCGAGGTTGAAAGTCGATTCGAAAAAGTAGAAGAATTTGTGAGTCTTTTAGGAGAATATGGTTTTACAAATACATGGACAGATCTGTCTCATAATTTATTCTACTTTCTGGACTTTAAGAAAACGAAGGATATAGGTGGAAATAAGAATAAATTACCACCTGTAACTTTAAAGACATGTTTATATAAAAAGAGGTGAAAGCTAGTGAATAGTAATGTCATTGAATCCCAGTTGCATGCATATCAATAATATACTTTTTATACAACTAAATTATAACTTTCTTTAGTTGTGTTGTCTTTACATTTTATTATTTGAAAATCATATGAATACTGAAAATGCTTCATAATATTCGAAAATGTATTTGTTCCACTACGGTTTTATAGTATCTATGTTTATAAATTAGCTAACCACCATGTGGATGTTTAATATATGTGCCTGCTTAAACAATGTGTTAATCTTCACGCACATTGGTCTGTTTGACACAATTTATAAGTTAAAACAACGATAATATGTTCGAAGTGCAGCATCGCAATAATTACGCGTGTTATTTTTATGAAAACCTGTATTATCAAAAAACAATAGAAAATATTTCTAAGTATTTCAACTTGTATATATCTACATATCATGATTGCATTTAGAAACAATAACTTATTATAACTTACAAATATAAAAATCACATTAGTTAAAAATCCTCCAATCGCCTAATATTATTTACGTCCATACCGTCCAAAACATCTTCAGCTTCATCTTTTAAATTTTCCAATTTTTCTAATATTAACAACTGTGAAATAAAACGGAATTACAAGCAAATACATTAAAGCAAAATTGACACTTTAAAAAAGACGATTACCTTTGCAGCTTCTATAATCTGTATTATAATGCGTTTACTTAAGTAAGGAATTTTTTCTCGCAAATCTCCCGGGTTTGCCTTTGCTATACATTGTACAGTTTTATACCCGGCATTATATAGCTGCCGAGCTCTTCCCTAATAACAAAAATACTTCTTTATTGCATATAAATAAAGCATATACTTCCATGAATCCACACTAGTTATCCTTACAATTTTTACGGACGGAAGTTCCATTAAAGCTTCCAATTCTGAAGGGCAAAAATATGCCAATCTTTTGCTGAATGTTTTTAATAGATCTTTGAATGCCCAAAACTCATCCAATTCCTGCAGTCACAGAGTGTAGTAACACAAATCCCAAATAATAAAATTTAATATGACGGATATTCAAGTATTGAACACTTTGTTGACTTACCTCACAAAAACGAACGACGGACATTGAAAATGAAGACACTGCGTTTAATAGATTTTGTATAATTCCCCGACTTATTTGATACTTTTCAGCAAGTATATAAACGGCATGATGAGTCCACAATTCATATAATATCAAAGTCACATAAAATCTTTTAAGGATCCTTGATTCTACATTCTGGCAGAATTAAATTATTGATATCAATCGCGAGATTTAATATAACATTAAGAAATCACAATTTATTGACAAACCTTCGGCATTAAACCACTGCGTAATTTACATACAGTTACTTCATCAATTCCAAGAAGTCTCGCAGTTTCCTTTTGCGTTTCCGACAAATTCATTACCTGATGTCAAAACATTTATGTTATATACAGATATCAAAAAACATGGTATTAGTTTGTAGACCATTATTTACCGCGTCAGAGTAAACAATGCCCACTGGTTTAATTTGTGCGGAAATATCGTATGGCGTGACAAGGTATAAGAGATGTAGACAGTCTGATAGGATTAAATGCTTTTGTGCTACTTTTAAGTCCTGATACAACATATATGCATGGTGCATATCAATACAACCTGAATCGTAATTATAAGATCAAATTTCAGAAATTTAAAACACGCGCACCATTTCCAAGATTTTATCGTTAAACATTATACCTTTCATAGCAGCGCGTCCTAAAGGACAAAGTTCTAATTCACTGCGACTTGTAAGAGTGATTACTTTTTTCCCCATTGCTTGAGAAGGTCTGTCATCAGAACTAACACCTTGCGATGGAATAACGACGTTTACACTTTTATTAAGCATTTTATAGTCTTCCATTTGCTTGACTTTCATTACACCAGATTTAATAAATTTAATTAGTGCTTCATCTGTAATACTTTTAGTATCAGCATCCAATCGTTTTTGCTGAATACTGAGTAGCGTCTTTGCAGTTAATTTGTGTAACTCAGATCTCGTAGTAGCTATACAAAGCAATACAGCACTCAGAATTAAGTTGTTTACGCCCCGATCTTTTTCTGTATGTATTGTACTCAATGAATCATCCATACTGGATGTTAACATTTCCTTTACCTAAATGCAAGACATATATTACAAGTACAATTTTACTGTTGGCTTTGAATTTATTACTATAGAATCATCTAAATTTTACCTTAGACAATTCAATACTTTTACAAACTAGAATACTCTCTCCTGTGTCTTTCATACCAGCACGACCAGCTCTTCCTATCATTTGTTTGTATCTGCTTAAGTTTAGAAACTGAGTACCGATGTATGGACTTCTTATTATGACCTATCGTATTTTAGAATCACCTAAATAGTTCGTAACAAGTAATACCGCGTAAGAAATGAAACAATTGATTACCCTGCGTGCAGGTAAATTTACACCTGCTGCTAATGTTGAAGTACAACATATTACACAAAGAGTTCCTGCTCTGAAAGCATCTTCTAACAATCGCCTTTCTTCGGACGTTAGGCCCGAGTGATGATAAGCAACACCCAAAGGAATTGTTTTTTCTAAAGTTGAGCAAAGGCCTTCTTCAGTTTTTAAAGCATTTAATAATACTTCCTTCTCTTGGAGTTTATGACTTCCCAGTGTTCTAAAGTAAAATCTCGTTTTCAAACATCATAGTAAATTTTATCTGAGTGAGTTGTACATGTAAAATAAAAATTGCATGCCTGAATAACATTTTGCTCAATAATAATGCAACGTTTTCGCAATTCTTTCGATTAGCACAAAATAGAAGGCATGAATCATTGGGTACTACATCCATTACTAAACCCCCAAGTTGATCAGGATCCAATAATGCTGTACCTTTAGAATACTAGTGAACAAATTTCATCGTGCTCCAAAATTAATGTTATCTGACGAAAAACTAAAATAGAAATAACGGTAATAATCTTACCCGATAATTAACTTTTTTTAAGTCTGTCAACAATTCTTCTGTCTTTAAATCGACAAACCAAATGTTGTCTTCACATTTTATATATTCTTTTATTTGAACTGGTCGGAAATTTCCAGTGTATAATTCCGCGTTTAAAAATTGAGCTATCTCGTCAAGATTACCTATTGTTGCACTCATCCCAACAATTTGAACATCCGCTATGTTAAATACAAAAGGTCTTTATTATGTACATCAATGGTTGTGCAAGCAGATTACTATTTTCTGTACCATTCAAATACAACACTTTGGTTAAAAGACCCTCTAATGTAGCACCCCTTCCTCCACCTTCACCCAATAAATGTAATTCATCCACAACTATAATACCAATCTACAATAAATATTTTAATAAAAATGTATGGCAGTGATAAATATGATGATATTCAAATTCACAATTTCTTATAACTGTAATTTACCTCGTTCAACCGTTTTTCTTCTATTAGACTGTTTATTAATCCTAAAGCTTTTTCTATGGTACATATGTAAACACTATTTTTTTTCCGACGTTTTCTGGGAGGATAACTGCCTTTTGCTGATGCATATTCTTCAACAAAAAACCCTAATTCCAAAGCAAATGGAGCCATTGATTGCACCTATACATTTCATATAAATATTTCTGTACATAATAATGTAAGCATTATTAGCATGAAATTGCATTATGCTTTTTATTCTGATACTAACTTTTTCTTGGACTATAGCAACAAATGGAAGTATAACTATAGCATTCCTTTTATTACATATTAATTCTTTTAACATCAGTATCTCTGCCACTAGTGTTTTACCTCCACTTGTTGGAAGAGCATAAATTAAGTTCTTTCTATTTTTGATAGCATCCAAGTTTAAACATTCATCTTGCCAGTCTAAACATAAAACAATAATTTTCATATTTTATTTAGTACAAGCATTATTATAATCATTATGATTACATTTTGGGATCTTCATATTTCTTGTTCTTGGATGTACTTACCATAAAGTGCAGTAATCTTCTTTGTTTCAAAAATTAATGTTTTTACATTATCTGGTAACCCATAAAATGAGCTACTACTTGCTTTATCACCCTGGTGAAACTTCTTTTGTGGAACAACATGTTTTTGTAAAGTAGAGCTTCTCTTAATTGGACTTTTCTTGTCTATAAAATCTGTCTTTGAATGTAATTTTTTCTCTAAGATATTCTGAGCACATACTGTGGTCTCAGTTTTATCACTGGTAATAAATTGTGTAAATGCTTGATCCATAAATGTGTTGTCTTGCCATTCGCTTTCACCGTCAAACAGATTGCAAGATTTGTTTAGATCAAGATTATTTATTTGATCTTTTGTGTCCTCATTATGAACATTAGGTTGTACATCCTCTGATTTTTTAAATGGTTCGTTTGATTTAGCAAAACTATATTCATTAAACTCATCACTAAGAGCATCCAATGTTTTTTCATGTAACCCAAGACTCAAAGTTTCATTATTAATTTTATCTTCTATAATTCTTAGTACTGTGTCATCCATAGAAAGAATTGAATCAATACTTCTTGATGGTTTCGAAAATGTTTGAATGTGATTCATCAAATCTTCATCGGCGTATGTATTTTCATCGCTATCAAAAATGCTTTGATCCAAATCTCCATTACCGTCAGCCTGCATAATGACTGATCTAACCGCCGTAGAATACGTGACAAAATAAAAGTAATATGTCTGTCAATCAAAGTACATGCTTCTAAAAATGTTTTTATACCAAGATATGTGAATAAATGTAAGCATATTTTTTGATAATTGTAGCGTCATTGTACAAAATACTGCGTTAATTTAGAGTCACAGTAAACAGGACGAATTGCAATTTTGCAGTATACATGGAGAATTCGAATTAAATATATCAATTCTACTTAAACCGCGAAAGAAATTGCTTTAATTCCTATAACTCATATATTCCACATAATACTCGTATGAATATATGTTGTTACGTACACTGTGGCTGTTAATTACAAAAAACACATTTGAATCATATGTTGCGTCGATCACGTGATGAAGCACTCGTAAAGTGCGCATGATCCATCCGTGAAATTTAATATATATATATATTACATAATCTTAAATTTACAAAATACGTACTTTAAATTGTCATCGAAAAGATAATACAGTCAAGGGAAGGAAATTACTTTCCATTAGGGCGATTGCATTATGTCTATGGTATTAACTCAAAGTACATAATACAAATCTGATTTCTCTAACATTTACAATAGAAAAATTAGTAATGATGAACCTGTTAGTAAAATCTGTATCTATAGTAAGTAAAGATATAATGTCGAATGAACAATATTGTATATTTCTATTTTAAAAATTACTAAATTCATAATCTCCAACTTAAGGTTAAGCCTCCAACTTTAATGAGAGGTATTATAAGTAGTTGTATAAAATATAAGGATGATTTTAATGATCTGATACATCCTGAAGGTCGAGAACCTAGTATTCCGCCGTATGTTGAACGTAAAGAAGAGAGTATCGATATTAAAAGGGCCAGGTAGAGAAACATGTTATATGTAAATAAAGTACATGTATTAAAAATCAAATTCTAAAACACATTTCCTTAAAGAAAAATCAACAATCAATTATATTACAGACTTGTTTATCAGTCACGAAAACGTGGTATGCTAGAAAATGGGCTCCTTCTTAGTACATTTGCAAAGAAGCATTTAGATAGCTTCAATGAACCCCAATTGCAATTATACGATCGACTTATAAATTTACCATCAAATGATTGGGATATATTTCATTGGGCTACAGGAGTTAAACCAACTCCTGCTGAGTTTGATAATGAAGTTATGGACTTGCTAAAACGACATATAAAGAATGAAGATCGTCAAGCAAGGATAATGCAACCAGACTTATAAATATAGAATTCTTTAACAATTATTACTCTAGTTCTTTAGCCATATAATGTGATATTCACTATTTTCAATTAGTATTACAATACTGAAATTAGAGTACAAATGCATGAATGTATATAGATAATGATTTTAAATAAAGCACATCACTGGACATACTGATTGGATATTATAGTGGTAATTGAAGGGAAAGAAGCAGCTTGTTATAATTTATACTCAATTTTTAATACAAAACTCATTTATTTTCTCTTTTGGAGTAATCATAATTAATCAATACATTTTTATTTGTAGCAAAATATTTATTCTTCACTCTATAATCTTAATTGTCATGTATGTACATAATACTTTTTTCTGCCATTGGCAAACTTAAATAACAATGATTCCAGACATAGTTGCATAAAATTTGTGGATCTTTTAGCTGGAATGATGACACAATCATAAATATATTATAAACATATAGTGACTAAAACACCAGTTTCCAAAATATATGGCCACTTAACATCCTTAATTTCAAACATAAGTTATATCTTTATATCACAAATACAAAAGTATATTAATATATGTACATAAAATTATCCGAGATATACATAGCGAGTTGGGTTTGAAGTGTACTCTTTCTGTTGTGTAAAGCCCACAAGGCCTAGTCTACTTTTGTTTGATGCACTTCCTCTTCCTCCACTGCTTGTTGCTGTACTTCCTCTTCCTCTCCTGCTTGTTGATGTACTTCCTCTTCCTCTCCTGCTGGTTGATGCATTTCTTTTTTGTGTGTAAAAATCCAATATAAAATAATGAAAGTTATTAAAAGAGAAATTGTACACATCTTTATTATAATATAGATCGTTGTTTTACCTAGACGTGGCACGCTTTGTTCTTTTCGTACCTCTCCGAAAACTACTTCGACCTTTACGCTTCCTACCCCCCCGAGTACTGTTATACGATCCACCATACGATGAACCCGTATTTTCATCCCATGTACCGTCATCATCGTCGTTACTGTTTTCATTTTCCTCTTCATCATTATTTTCGTCCATAAGTGCTAAACATAATACGCAGTTGATTAAAAACTCAATCATATAAATTTCTGATAAAGTATTTTGAACGGTATTCTTTACTAGATCGTTGTGCGGCATATTTGCTTGTGACCTCCAGCAAAACTTTCCCGTATTTGTCGAAGTTGGCTTTAGTCACATGTGGTATTTCTAGCATAGCTTCTTTAGTATCAGGCATTTTTTGACTCATAGATCTGACTGCTATCATATTCATAACTGAAGAAGCAGATACATCCAGTGCTCCTGCAATTCCTGTTACTACTTCCATTAGTTCTTTGTAGCAGCGTTCTTGAAGTTCCAATTGTAGTTTATCTACTTTGCTTGCCACTGCAGAAACTGTTGCTACAGCGGTTGTACTCTTACTAGATGTTCTTAGAGGTATAACAACCTGTTATGAGAGTTCCAATCATGATATAGAAATGTCAAGGAAAGAGTTATTTGATATTTTACGTATTTTGTATAATAAATCATACCTTGACATTATTCCCTGTCATAAGCTCATTAGCTTTTGGCCCAATCTTTAGATAAGCACAAGCAATCTCATTATTAATGTACAACTGTTCCGACAAATATTCTTTCAGTACCATATGATGTAGAAGACGTTCAATATCAATTCGATTCCACGATCTTCCACGACCATACAGTGGGTGCTTAGTAAGACCTTTTATAAAAGAAAAGGCAATGATAACATTCTTTATTCTAAAACAGGTACTTTATATGTAATATAGAAATCTTATAGATTGTACCTGAATCCCGAATCTTCTTTAGGTCACTTCCTTTAAATATGTCGGTCAAATATACGAGTGTCAAATTACAATTTTTAGACTGATTAATACTTCGTACAGCTTTCATGATCTGTTTCGCATCCTCGGTTGCATCAAACATCGTTAAATCATCCTAGAGATTTATATATATTTTTTAACATTGGAAAGCAAAATAATTAATATTATTTGGAAAGTATTTGGATAATATTGTTAAATTCTAATATAACATACTTTACATCTACAGTTGTCACATGCTGTGGCTTTATTAGCTACACAAATATTTCGATCGAATATTTCCCCAAAGTAATTAAGTTGCTGCGATCTGCGACAATCCGTTCTGTTTTCACAAAATGAGACCATCTTAAATAAATTTTCTAAGTGTGTTTTAATTACTTCTTGATTTGAATTATCAAACTCGATCATTTTCCTGATTCTGTGCATATCGGCGTAATTATAAAACAAGATACACTCGGCGTTTTCCCCGTCGCGGCCAGCGCGTCCACTTTCTTGATAATATCCTTCTATAGATTTTGGAAGTGCAGCATGAATTACAAATCGTACATTCGGTTTATCAATACCCATACCAAATGCTATTGTAGCACATACGATTTTAATCTGTAAAATAACAATTCTCATATAAATGTAATATAAGTAGCTTTCAATTAAGAAAGTTCAGGGAGAATATTTCATACTTCTTCTGAAATCCATCGACTTTGAATATCACTTCTACTACTGTCTGATAGACCAGCATGATAGCTTGACGCTTTAATGCCATTACTTCTCATATGTGTTGCATATTGATCGCAATCTTTACGAGATAAGCAATAAACGATACCACATTCATTTTTATATTTTGCTTGTATCATAGCTATAACTTCATCCGAACAATTCTTTCCTTTCTTTGCAATTATGCTATACCGTAAATTAGGCCTGTTGAAACTTGACATGAACCTATGGATACAATAAATATCATAATTATAATATCCTGTATAATAATTGATAATTCTCACATACCATTTTGGTTTTGTCATGTCTAATTGATGTAATATATCAGTTCTGACTCTTGGAGTGGCTGTAGCTGTTAGTGCAATAATGGGTACACGCGGATAATTTTTTCTAAGGCACTTTAATTTCTTGTAATCAGGTCGAAAGTCATGACCCCATTGACTCACGCAATGTGCTTCATCAATAACAAATCTTGGCAATAATTCTCTTTGATATAGAGTGGATAAAGCGTCACAGAATTTCTGAGATGCAGATATTTTCTCTGGTGTTACATAAAGTAGCTTAAGAGCTGGGTCATTTTTTGAAAGTTCTCTGTATACCGAAGTTGCTTGAGCCTCCGTTATTGTCCCTGATAGATGTGCTGCAGGTATCTATACGAATTTGCAATTACACATATATAGGTAATAAAATTATAATATTCGAATAAAATAATACAAAAATAGTTGCTTACATCTAATGATGTAAGCTTTTGAACTTGATCGAGTATAAGACTCTTCAATGGAGAGACTACTACAGTTACTCCAGGTTGTAGAAGAGCAGGTAATTGATAACACAGAGATTTTCCTCCGCCTGTTGGCATTAAAATAAAACAATCGAACCCAAGAATTGTAGCATTGATTGCTTGCAACTGATTTGGCCTATACGAATGTAAACCAAACTTTTGGCGGAACACCTATAATTTTAAACACCGATGTAAATAGGTGTTGAGCACAACGGAGTTTTCATATAATTATTTCCTATTAGATTTGAAGTTTGAAATTACCTTTAACATCTCTCGTGAGTGCGGATATGTTAAACTATCGAATTCACCGCTAACACCATCGTTTTTATAGTCTCCGGTAAAAGTGCCTAGTTGATGGTCAGGTTTACTTGCATTTGTCTCCTGCTTATAACAATTACTTTTTGATGTATTTTGCACTGCCTTCCGATTGATATTCGTTTTTACATTACATTCAGTATCTAATGCTGGAAATTTGTTGAGTTCTTGAGTTAAACTGTCCTCAAATTGTTCAAAACCCAATGAATAACTTCCTATAAACAATATTGTAGTAATCAAATATGTACATAATACAGTTTACTTAGAATGACTCGAATAATTGGAAATACCATAACGATTATCAACACTAATCCAATTATCTTCTGCATCTTCTGCTGAATGTTTTTCTGTAGAGCCATATAGATTTGCTTGCACCCTTCCTTTTATCACAGAGTTATTTTGTGTATTCTCGGGACTCCCAGATTTACGCGATATACTAGAAGACGTATATGTCTCGGAACCAGTACTATTTAATGAATTATTGAAACATTTAGATTTTTCTTCATTTTCCCATATTTCTCCTATCTTTTTAAAAACATGGCTAGGCAGTATTGCTTTAACAGGTCTCTTTAATTGAAATGCGTTTTTCTTAACTTGAATTGTAGAATCAGGCGAGTTATTTTGAATGATAGATTTAGGTTGTTCTAAATTCCTCTTCTGATCATTAATTTTTGGTTCATATGTACTTCCACTGCATTCAAAATTATTATCCATCATATCTCTGATCTCATCATCCAAAGCATTACGAAATTCCTGTCCCTTTGGAATTTCACTTAGCCTTGTATTTTCTGAAGTTAAACTTCCAGATGTATTGCATACTGTTTCTTGAGATTGAGTTTTACATTTTTCATCAGTAGCATTTGCATTATCGAGCTTTCTTTCAGTCAAACGTAACTTTGCCCTGACATGTTGATGCAATATTTTTAATTGTTTATACGATGCCGCATCGAAATTAGGAAACTTCTCTAGTACAGGTATTGGTATCTGATCTAAAGCATTATAAAATTTTTCAAGAACTTCTATTTGAAAATCTTTTAGGTGCTTACACCTGTTTTCTAATTCATCTTTTGTATCCTGTTGATAATAAAAGAATATAGTTAATGTCTCAAGTGATACTAGACTTATACAAGGTGTCCCACCTATCTTGAACACCTTAAATATCTCGCTTAGTTTTTATCATAGCACAAAATGTCAGAAGAAAAAAAATACTTAGGTCGAGAAGATAAATATTATGATAGGTACTATGATAGATACAATTTTACTCAAGGTCATATTATTCGAGATTTCAAGGTCATCGAAGTTTTTTTAAAAGAGACTATATATTTCTATCACAATTACATGATAGCTGAGATCAAAATGAATCCAATGACCTATAACGAATGACCTTCATATACCTTTCAGAAGACATAAGCACCTAGGGCAGATAATAAGTAGCCTAGGACTTCTTTTAACTTAATGTTTAGACTGAAGAGGGTGCAAAATTGTACCGAAACGTTTCTACGTTGAAAAATAAAGAAGTTTAAATCGTTACATTGGTCTATTAAAAGCCGAAACCCAAAATCACACATACTAGTACCAAAATTCGTAAAAATTCAACAATATATGCAAATAGTGAAATGACTATGATAGAAGGATCAATGAAGGAAAATTTATTTTAACAGGTGCTAAATTATTAACGAAGTTAGATTAATAGGAATGTCAAAGTTGTTCAACATAGAAATTTCATAATTGGGTACGGATCTTTTGAATCCATACCACGCTCAATGCTAAATCGAAGTAAATGCCCTTCAGACCTTATATTAGTTTATTAAAATACTATAGTTAATAAGAGAATAAATTTTCCTCCATTAATCTTTCCATCATAGTTATTTCAGTATTTTAACTTTTTTGAATTTTTGTACACAAGATCATGTGAAGGTCATAGTAACTATGATAGAAATATATAGTCCAATTTAAAAACATTTGATGACCCTATCATAATGTTTGTATATTTCAGTACTTACAGGTACTGAAGACATAATAGATTTTTTTCTTGCAGAATCTATCCAAGAACTTAATTGTTTGCCTAACCCTAAAGGTTTAAGATTCAACTTAAAATCTGGCCCCATCCATTCCTTTCTAGGAGATCCCTTAATATTACTTTTGAATTTAGGACTATTGCTGTCAGAGTCTGATATTATTGTGCTTTGTAACTTTCTATTATTCAAATTCCTTCTTTGAATTTTTAGAGTTGGACTTGCTGGTATAGTTTCTGGTATTGGTTTTACATTTTCGCAACTATCCTTTGTTTTTGAAGGTGAACATTTTTGTGCAGGTAGCGGAACTTGCCTATAATTACTATTGCTAATCTTCTTTCTATTCAAATGCAAAGCACTTTTGATATTTGTATTTTCATCATCACTATCCGATGAGTCAATGAAACACATATTTCTTGTATGTGATGATGGAAATTTTGGTCTATATACTTTATTAGACTCTGTATTCAATTCCACAGAACTATCAATGTGTACAATTGAATCTTTATCATCTATCTTCATTGGGCTTTCTGCCAATTTCTGAAGAATGGAATTCTCGGAACTATCCTAAATTGTAACATCAAAAATAAAAAATCACAAACTTTTAAAATACGAACTATAAGTTATACAGTTATTCTCTTACCAAAGAAATGATAGACTCAAATCCATTTGAATCATTTTGTAAATTTCGTTTACAATGGATATCACTAATATTATGTGAATTATCTTTTATTTCAACCGTATCCAAACATACATATGCATGGTGGGGACTGTCATTTGTTGATTTAGGAGTACTGCAAAATAAACACTTGTAACTAAGGCTGCCATAAACATAAACAATAAACAGCCCTAAAACCAATTCTACACGTTTCTGTCAATTTTAGTTATTGTACAAATTTAGTCGGAAACTTGAAATATAAATAATGTTTATGTTCATAGTGTAGATTTGTTATACCTGGTTTGTGCTTCTTGTTTATTATCGAGTTTTATCAGAAAACTTGTGACCGAAGGTTGCATGGCATTTTGGCTAAGTTTCTTCGACATTATTCCCGTGATTAATTATCATTAAAATGTATTAAAATTGTGATGAAGAGAATTTTTGTACAATGGCGGATGTTTGTTTACTATAATTACTGGTTCTCTGGCTTTAAAATCAAATCTCTTATACATATTATATTGAAATAAAAAAATTAGGGGCACAGTGTTCGATGATGACATTAAACAGTTGAAGACATTTTTTTAGACGCACACAAAATAAACAGCGGTGAATCCCAATTAAATTCCAAAATGATATTTCACCGTTATTCATAACATTATCATGTTCATAAACATTAAGCACACATATCATACAAAATTGTTACGAACAAAATCATACTACACTACACACATTTTACCCGCCAACCACATTGAGCTCCTTTCGATCTGAAGTTAGATCAAATTTTCGCAACAACCAGAGATAACAATAGTGAATAGAATTTGAATTTGGAAGGACCATCTTCTTACAATAGTTATATGTCAAACATAATAATATGAGTAACACGAAGTGTGACAAGCGTCACGCGTATTTTGAAAATATAATATGTTAATTATTGAGTTATCGTGTGAGTCAGAAATTCCTTCAGGTATCGTAAAGAAATATATATAGTCGAATCATAGCGCAGAAATATTGTAACACATTGCGCACATCTGTGTATAGCATCGATTGAATATCCATTTTTTCCTGATATCATTGAAGACAAGTCTTATGAATAAAAAGGGGACCGTATTAGATTTTACTGAATAATCAAGCTGTATACGATATGTTGATTTACAATTTATTCATTGTAATATACAGTTTCCGCCTTCGTTGGGTCTTTACGAGCGGAACTGCCAATTAATTCAAGGACTTCAATAAATAGCTGTGCCATTCTAGACGTATTGTCCCTTATCATTAACAGTATGTAGTGGCTTCAGATATTCGTTCAGTTGCGGTTGAACTTTTGTAAAGTGTGGTTCCTCGTACATCGGGTACGTTCCAAATCGATTTTATAAGTGAATTAGGTGCATCCTCCATTTGGATGTAACATATGTCATATATTTGTTTATTGCTTCTACATATCATGTCTTAGAAAATGTTCTGTGCGGATATTGCGTGCTGTTCAATTTGATTAGTTTCATCATTTACACAGTGTGTATATGCATACCATGGCAGTACATTAACAAGTAGTTCTTTTGTTTAGAATTAATTTATAATTATGGATGAAGTAAGCAAGGAACCACATCTTGATATAACAATAAATGAAAATGATATTAACAATGGTGCTAAAGAGATAATAAAAAGAATTAGGCCTACATGGCCAACAGAAGAATTACATTTTAAGGTAACATAATAATGTATTATATAAATTAATAATAAATATATATTATACATATTTATAGGAAATTCAGGAATATTTTAAAAACCTGGTAGTTAATATATTTCTTTCGTTTTTAATTTACTATTTGGAATGTGAAGAATGTTTAATCTTTCTTACACCTAATCCCTTGTGTCAGATTAGATAAGTTATTAAAATAACTCTCTTTTAAATCTTCATTACTTTTACAATATTAAGTAGGATATGAGCTAGTTTCTCAAAAACTATTGAATAGAGATTACAAGACTTTTTTAGAAATGTAAAGTGCTAGTATTTGGATAATTTGGTGTTTCTCTCTGTCTGTTAATAAAATTCTGTAGTTAGAGGATTACATCAATTTCTTGACCATAAGCAGAAGAATTACCTTATCAGCTATATTCTATTTAGATCAAGTGCTTTGTGTGATTATCAGCAATCTTGGTTGTCATACATATAGATAGTTATAACCAAGTCAATATATGGATCAACATTTCTGTATATTAAAAGGTAGAAATGTTTATCGAAATGTAATATACACTCTTAATTAATTAGTTACACAATTGAGCAGTTAGTTGCATTATATTTCTTAGATAATGAGCCCAGAATGCTAACAACAAATTACACAAATGATGGCGGGAATAGTATGGTTTCATTTTAGCTGAAATGTTCCAAGTCCTGTTAATTTATTAATTTGTTTAAAGAAGAGAGAAATGATTTAAAAAGTATTTGTGCAAAATAAGCTATGTTCTATAATTGTGACCAATGAGAACCGTTTCAAGTGGGCGCGTCGGTGCTTTGTTCGGCTATATGAAGACTTACTCTTCCCCGCGCCATTTAAATTAAATTTTTTTACCGCGAATTTAAAAATGTAACTTTTAATATTATATGTTGTAAATTACGTAAACTAAGACAAATGGATTTTCAGATATTTACGAATGGAATTACAAATAAACTAATAGGGGTATGGTATTCAGATTACTATAATGATATGGTGCTAATAAGAGTTTATGGATATAAAACAGATTTACTAATTAATAGGAAAGATGAGACAAGGAATATTAGGGTAAATATTATTTGGTCTAACAATCTCCAGGTTTAGAGAAACCATGAAAGATTGATATAAATACCTGTGTTAAAGTAATACTGTACAGAAATAAAGTACAAACACCTTTTCAGATAATGAACAAGGCAGGATACACACATTCCATTTATGCGACATTTAATAATGGCCTTGCTTATGAATTTCTTCAAGGTGCTACACTCACAACTGACACAGTTAGAATGTCAGAAGTATATATTTTAATAGCTAAACAAATGGCTCGTATGCATCGGCTGAAACCTGATCATGATAACATATCCAAAGAACCTTGCATTTGGAATAAAACGGAAAAATTTATGGAGATCATGCCAAAGCAATTTTTGGATTGCCAGAAGCAAGCAATGTAAATAATCTCGTTAAATATTTTTTCCGCTTTAAATTAATCTGATGAAGAGATGAGGAATACCTGTTGTTATCCCTTATTCTAGATTCGCGAAGCTAATAAAACCATATGCAGAACTGGAGCAAGAGTACCTGCTCCTAAAAGAGAAACTTTCTAATTTGGATAATGATGTAGTATTCGCGCACAATGATTTGCTGTTAGGAAATGTACTGTACAATAAAGAGGAAAATAGTGTTACCTTTATCGATTATGAATATACCGCGTACAACTACCAAGCATATGATATCGCAAATCATTTTGCAGAATTTGCTGGTAAATTAATCATGAGTTTAATATTTAATTCTTGCGTAAATCTATGCAACTTTTTAAGATAATACAAACTAAACGATACATATACGAAGTTAATGATACAAATAGATATTTAAATTAATAGCTTACTAAACAAACATTTTGCTGCAGGTATTGATAACCCTGATTATTCCTTATACCCAGAGGAAGATTTGCAGAAAAAATGGTTGTGTACATACCTTTGTACATATAAAGATACAAACGTTGTGCCTCAAATTGAAGTGAATCGTTTGTATGCGCAAGTAAATAAATTTGTTCTACTATCACATTTTTTCTGGGGTTGTTGGGCCCTTATTCAGAGTGAACACTCCCACATTAATTTCAATTTCTTAGAGTGAGTATACATAAATTTACGAACTGAGCAGCATAAAAACCCAGATTTTCGGGTGAAAACTAATATATGAAGTACGCATTTATAATGAAAACCAATACTGAAAAAATCGGTAGCAATATTCTAATTTATTTTCAGATATGCTGCAATGAGATTTAATGAGTATTTCAAAAGGAAAGAAGAATACCTTAACTTGGCGTTAGAAAAGTAATTGTGATTTAATAGTAAATTCCGATTAACTAATAATTCCAATAAGTGCAATAAAATTGTTATTAATTCTGTTATGTATATAAATTAATGATATCTTGAACAAATGACAATATAAAATAATCGTTTCAAACTCGGCATTATTTTTACCTAAAATTTTAACCATTGCGTGTGAAATTATCATAGGTCACAATTTTGTTGGCCCATAAAACGCCCTTGTGGTCAAAAGGTAAAAAAGAGTATTGTGCAAAATAATTCCATTCTTAAGATGGTTTACAATGATTCACTGCTGCAGTCATTATAATTATTTATTTTTGCACGCCGTTCACTCTTTTATAGCTTCTTGCAAACATTTTTGATTTTATATGTACGTGTGTATACATACACACATACACAAATATACACCACCGATATATTGTATTATTTAGCGATATTTATTCAATATTTACTTTATCACTATTTTATTTTAGTCCGTAATATCCAAATATGATGATACTAATACATCACTAATTGTTTTCAATTACAACAGCATTAGATACGCTTTTGAATCAATCTACAATTTCATCCATTAAATAACTTCGGTATGGGCAAATTGATTATTGGGAATGTTGCAGGTCCTGGTCCATACCATCTAATTTTAACACTTTAATCTAATATGTGCATCTAAGATAACTACGGTCATTAAGTACCAAACGAAAGTAATCTGTAATAGACAATGGCAAGTGAAACATAACAAAAGGTATAATTGAAAAGAAAAATCTCAAACGTTATATTCGAATGGCATTGTCATATTATATTCTTCTTATCTTATCAACTTTCGTTTCATACTTGTGAACAACGGGAGCAACTTGCAATCATGTGCCATTTACTTAATCTGAAATATGTGATATAAAAAAACATCACACGAAACGTCTTACGCATTACGACAGCTCTTTAGGAACGTTACGTGTAAGATGTGTAAGAAATATATGCTTGCTTTTTCCAACACATCTTGTACAATGATCTTGAGTTATTAGTTGCGCATTTTGTACACATAACGTAAACTTTTTAACGAGCAGGAATTTCTTAACAGTATGATAGTGTCAATCTTCCTACACATGTTATTCAGAACTTCGACAATTCGATTTGCAATAGTAATTGTATTACAACTTCAATATGCATTAATACAATGAATTAACGAACAACATATCGAACTAGTGCGCTATGCGTACGCTGTATAAACCGAATACCAAATGTAAAATAGAAATGTCAGGAATCCACCTACATCTTGAACGCGTAAAAAGTATAAACAAACCCCATTATTACTTTTCATAATTTAATACCTTTAGATGTTACTATAATGATAACATGATCGGACATGATGTCTAAATAAACAACTAAGAGCACTGTTCTGTAAGCTATCATAGCGAATTGCAGTACATATATCCATACATCAATATGGCGAACGGGTGTATAGAAGTTTGTTCCTACATTGCAGTTAGAGAAGCATTCTATCTTATGAGTATGTGAGAGAGACAGTGAAAGAGAAAGAATTGATAATACTATTGTTTCATATCAGCATTGAGACCGTAGCATTTTCCAAACTGTATATTTCTCAATCTGGTGTCCAGATGATAAACTTGCGTTTTTTGATACTATTATGACGACACTAACATGTATATTGTATATTATCTTATCCAAATTCTAAATTTACATATTGATAGAGATACAAATGTATTTTTGCAATATGATAGTATATTTAAATCTCTAGATACATTACATACAGTATACAGACTTTTCAACTTCGTAGTATGTTATTATGCTGTTGATGTACCGATATATGTCGCTTTTTCATTTACGTACATGTCTAAATATTCTGAGAAAAGAGTCATTAACATGATCGTGATTATAACGATTCAACGAATCTAGATAAATAGATTCTTCATTTAACTATTGCAAATTACACATCATATGAAAACAGCGTCTTAATACACTTTTCTTTGTCAAGCACAGACAAGAAAAGCGATTATCAAGTTCGAACGTATGCACTTCTTTTTACGAACGCTAGTGCACTTCAACAGTTTCGGCCAAATTATCTTACCAAGAAGGAAGCACTTCATAGTTTGATAGATGACAGATTTATTAAAGTGAAACTTACAACAAGTAATCGTTAGAATCGTAAACTTTTAGAATATCTTAATCTAAAATTTCATTTTAATACTTGAACGAAAGGATGCAAATATTACACTGATAAAATAGCGAAATAATGTCGTACCGGTTTTTGTTTGGAATAATGTGAAACAATGAAAGTCAGAACGGACTGTTCAATATCATACACATAATGTTTCTAAAATGTATAGCTAAATATCAAGGACGAACATTCCCAACTCTAAAAGTGAAGAAAGAACCCATATGAACAGATGTCCACAAATACATGTCGCTGGTTTAAAACTATTAAAACTCATTTAGAGAGTTCCAAAGTATGTATTAGTGGAACATGTATCTGCATGATTCTTATACTCTTAAAGTTAGTAGAAATTTAAACGGACATTTTAGAAACACGAAGTATAGCTTTAAACATTGTGGCATTCTGCTTGTAATTTGCATATGATGTACTTAAAAATATTTTTAGAGTGCTTATTTTCCCATAACAACTTTTTTTGGGACCTGCTTGGCATGCATTGCCAAATTAATTTCAACAGTAAATTAGGCATTCAATAAACTTTTCTCATAAATTAGGAATTCGCACTTAAATATGTTATAGATTACTTTTAAACTGATGACCATTATATTACAACTATATAATCGAGGCAATGCTTCACTTTGAATGACATTCTTTCAGCATATAATAACAGTTGCGAGCTAATGAAACAATCTTGTTCTACCTAAATATTATAGAAAAGTAGACTTTGTTGATCTCTCGTGTTTAATGTGTTGCTCAGTGTATTTCACATACCATAACCTTGGTAGGCTGCTGCTGCCGGTGCATAGACACTTTGTGGAGGTGTGCCATATACACCCTGAGGTGCATAACCTGGTGCAATCATACCTGGTCCTGCTGTCAACATTAGTTGAGGTTCCGCTGCGCATACGAGATTTATATTGTAAATACTAATAATAGTAACAAATGTGTGCAAGATATATGAGCAGTGTAGCATAAATTACTCACGCATAATCATAGGCTTGTGTTCTTCATGATCAGTTTCTTCCACGCGTCGGCTTTCGGCATCCTCTAACTTATCAACCTATTAAAAGGATGTAATAGTAATTAAAATACTCCAAAATTTCGTAAGTTCATGTAGCTCATGGTTTACTGTAATATATTTACCTTAGTGATATATTCTCGAGCAACTTGAATAAGATATGGCATGGCGAAATGTAGAATACGATGTCTCCATGCTAGTTCTAATATAACATCGGGATGTAGTAAATCGTAACAGTGAAATAGGCATGCGGCGAAGCAATCCTTTGATCCTCTTTCCAAGAACCACTCCAATAATTCTTGTGCAACTTCAGGATTTCGGGACTCTGCCGCGTACTCCATTGCATCCCTGAATAATCTATCTTTCTTACAAAGTTCCACGGATTGTTTCCATCTATTATTTCCTTTGTACAAATATGCAGCAATTCTTCTAAATTCAATTAACTCATGTTTCTCCAATTGCTGTGCCAATGCGATGTTATCAAAATTATCGAATGCATCGATTGACGTTCTAAGACCTTGATAGTCCTCTTCATCAATAAGCAGACCATTTAATGCTTCATTAATTGCTTTATTATTTAAAGCTTGTACCGATCTTAAATATGGCTTTACAAGCTGTAAATGCCCTGCCCTTGTGAAGTACGAAACAGATCTTGTGTGATCCATTCGCGGGGCAAGTACAACTAGTATATCATTTAAAAGTAGGGGTTTATATTCAACATAAAATTGAATAGCTTTGTAATACAGTTCCACATTTGCTACTTTAGTTATTACATCCTTGAAGTGACCCTCACGCCAAGCCTCGGTAGGGTGCTGCATCATTGCAAGTACAGCATTGTCATATTCTTCGTATTTGTCATATAAAAATACAAGCTCCGCCCATAAATGTGCTTGTTCTGCTGCACGAAGTACCTATACATGAATTAATAGTGAGTATGGTGCATATTTTTGTTCCACAATTGATTAAGTCATCGTCCTTTTACCTTTGGTATATTGACGCGCGACCAGAAAAGTTCAAGATGTTCCCTCATTCGTTGAGGCTTGTATTTACTATAGAGTATAGCTAACTCTGTAAACATTCCCATGTGAGCCCTCTCAAGCCCTAATGCAGCTTCTAGAAGATTAATAAGTTCTTCGAAATGACCGCGATCTTGATAATAATTGATCAAATCTTCAAGTTCATCAGCATGTACAACTATATGTAATCCACACATTTGTGCTAATCTGAATTCTCCACTATCCACACAAGCAAAACAAACTTCTTTCCAAGTACGGGTTGAGTTGGCTTTACGAGCACTATCAACAGCACCTTGATACTCTTTCAAATGTACAAGAGTAATTGCTAATCTTGCGAAGTTCGATACGTTGTTATACAAAAGTTTAGCAGCGTCGTACATTTTGTCATCGAAACATCTATCACCAATCTATAAAAATATATAATTCATACAATGAGAATAAGCAACTAAATGCTTTCTGATTCTTACTGTGAGTGTTATATATATTAAAAGTGGCAAAGTCAAACCTTTTGTATATCAGCGTGATTAGGGCCAGAAATAAATTCTTCGAGATCAGCAAGTCTGTTGGTTCTTGCATATGCATATATTAATTCGCTCTCGATAAATGATTCGCGAGCCTTCTTGCGAGCCATCTGTAAGTATCGGACCAAATCGTCCCAGTGAGAAGTTTTATGAGCTGTTTCTACTACATCAACATATGCCGATGGATCATCTGCTTTAATGAAACTGTCAATAGCTTCTTTAACCAAGCCCTGCTGCAATTGAGCTCTGGCTAATTGTGACCATACTGGTGGTTCATTGCACCTATAATCAAATGATGTAAATATTAAATACATTCTACGAAAAATTTTCATAAAAGAATCTTACCTTTCTGCAAATTCATAAGCCCTGTCTAAATTATTGACTTGTTCTATTAACACCTGAATAGCAGATGTATTGACATCAAACTTCTTGAATATAGCAAAAGCTTCTTCATAAAGTTCATTATTGATAGCAATATTTGCAATGTCAGGAGCATCATAGTTATCCAGTCGGTTTATGTATTCCATTACGCGTGTGCGATCGGCTTTGATCGCTGTTAGAATTAACAGATTTTGTAAATTACGATGATCACTGAAAACGCTACTATCGAGTACAATCTTTTCGAGTAGCTCAATTAATTCATTCGGCAAGTCTGCTGTCATAAAAGCTTTTACAGTGACAGATATATCCTCAGGATCTTGAGTTTCGGACAATGCAGTTTGTACAACCTGTGAAATCGTTTAATCATGTATTCTCTTCATTTTTGCTATGATAACAAAACATGTTCATTTATCATTTATTTACATAATTATCTAACCTGATCAATTAATGGTCGCTTGTATGGGTTGCTTTCAAGAAGAACTTCAGCCCACAAATCGGGATCTCTACGTCTTACTAGGTACCTCGCTTCGCTCTTAAAAAGACTGTTTTCATTACACACACTTATCAGTTCTCGATCGCATTGTCCGCGCTCGTACGCGATACACGCTAGGTGTGGATCACGCTTCTCACAATACTTGCCGACGACTCTGCTATCATAGAACTGATTCTCTCTAAAGTACAAGAATACATTGATTATAATAAAGAATGTAACTATTTCCAAAAATATAACAGAGAATCAATTATTAAAACGTACTTAAGAAATCTTTCTGGATTATTATTACTGTCAATATATATTTTAGCCAATGCATTATGGGTTGCTGGTTCAATGCAACCTTCATGAACGCGAGATTCTAGCCATGGTAGCAAAAGTTTAAGTCGATTTCTCTTCTCAACTTCCTCAACAAGTTCATCGGTAGAAAATTGTCCGCGTACAACAAGAATTAAATTCTTTATTATGTCTTCCGAACAATCAACATCCAACAAACCCCCTACCACGACGGGTAAACGAGATGGATTTACCTAGAATATAAGATGTTATAAGCAACAAATACAGAATGAAATTTACAAAGACTTTATGATCGGACTTACTTTTTGAACATATATCTCTATGTACTTCTGTAAATTATTCCGGTAAAGATACAATACGAGATCGTGTACAAAATCAAATCGGTCACAAACGATTATTAACGGTAATTGATCAGACAATTTTGCTTCTTTCAAGAAGTTTTTAACACGTTCTGGATTATAGCAATTACTTTCTCTGCATATACGCTCAACTTCTTTGATTTGCCCAGTTCTACAAGCTGCTTGTATGTATTTAAAGTGAACTTCCTGATCTTGACTGAAATTAACAATAGATCCCAAAAAGTAGAATAATCCTTCATAAGACTTGAAACTCTCGAATAAGTCTGGAAATAGAGATAATATCATTGACATGTTTTACACAATTTAAATGATTCATAAACAATTATATGTACCTATCAATGCTTTAGTGGTCAATTGCTCATGATATTTAGTCGCGATTTGTATGCAGATTTGCAAATTTTGCCTTATATTAGCTGTTAACATTGCTTTTAAGCATTCAAGTGAATCTTCCACGGATAATGTTCCAAAAAATCCAACCAACCAATCTGGAGAGAGCAAATGTGTATGAACGACAGCTCTTTTAATATCATATAAGTCTATGTAATGTTCTAAAGCTCGTTGTAATAATCCAGCCTTTTCACATAACTGCGCGACATGAGCTCTGTCATAATGAGTGAACATCTGATTGCTCAAAATGGCATCAGCCACTTGAGGTGCAGACATCAGATTTATTTCTAAAAGGCGAGTTTGTAAAGCTCCTTCACTTGGTCGGTTATTTTTTAATGCATCTAGCAAAAATGCTGTACATGGCTGAACCATATTCTTTTCCATAAATATATCTACAATCTATAAAAAAAAGTATGATTATTAAATGATAGCAGTTTTAGTTGAGTAAAGATCGTGCATTAGCGGATTATAAATTTCTCAATTGTAATCAGTACATAACATACTTGATTAATGTCGGCTAAAGGTTCGTCATCTTGAACCAACATTTGGGCAAATGCTACACCCTGATCAGGATTAATTCGCATGACATTTCTCAACAAAAATATATAATCGGGCGTATACGAAACTTTTTTGGCATATAATACAATTTTCTGAAACTGGCCAGTTTCGGCGAAACATTGGATAACTTTGTTTGGTACATTAGCTCTCAAATAGACACTGAGGGCTAAAGTAGGATCAGCTTGTTTCACCAAATCACCCAGCTCTTCACTACATTCTAGTTTATCCTCTTTCAACCATTTTTCAAGAAGCTGTTTACGTCCTTGAAGCAATACTGGACGACATAGTTCCAAAGATTCGTATTTATTTAGTTGACCCTGATCCAAAAGTATTCCAAAGTATTGCAATAGAGGCGATGTTTGCCCTTGTGTAGCAGGTACCTAATGGAAGGAAATTATAAAGAAACGTTTCGAATTAACTTTTCCGTTCGTTATTGTCGAATTCTGTGGCAGAATCAAGTGTCCCAAAAATTAGTTGCTTGTAGTGATTAATCTAAAATATTTCACCTGTTGAAAACGTTGAATAGTCGCTGGAGTTCTAAGTATTCCTTTTGGAGCATTTGCTGCAACTTTTGCAGCTTCTGCATATTGGCCATTTTGGAAAAGCATATTAAATTTCCTAACAAATAAATCTTCTGCTCCTGACAAGTTATTTCTTACAGCCATTCGCAAAGCAAGTTCAGGATTTTGTAGTACCCCATTAATATATGGAATTATGTTTTCTTCATCAACTGATACAGATAATACTTGACCCTTGCGGTTCACACCTATTATGCCACCAGAAGCTTCGTGTGGTGCAGTGACAAAAATAGTTTCCCCAGAGATACGATTCATGAATATACATGTTGCAGATTCAATATCATACATGTGTATATAGCCATATTTCGTTATTAAATATATGACATCATACTTTGAGCTAACTTGCATTGCAACAGGAAAGTCATTTCCAGCTTCAGGTGGAAAAAACACATCAACTGCTTTCTTTGGAAATGGATGATTTCCAGCAGGTGGTTGACCCACCTCAATAATATGAAGTTTTGCACCTTGTACTGTTCTAACAGCAAAGCAAAACAAATTACTTGGTTCTGCATTTCCTTCCATTTTAAACTGAGCAAATGAAGCTGCATGTCCTTCAATTGGCTGAGAACATTTTCTCTCAACAGAATAGAGTTGCATAGCACCAACCACTCTATTATGCTGTGCAGAGATGCCAATCAATAAAAGCCATGTTTGTTTTGGGTCAGTTCTATAATTTATGATTTGACAACCATTTAATGATGAATGTCTGTCAAACATTTTGTTTGGAGTAGACTCTCCTTCCATTGACCAGTGATAAACTGCGGTCTCAGTCACCAATGCCAAGGTGTTTAAAGATATCCACTTCCAGAAAACTACATCTTCTGTCATTGTATGTGCTTTCATCTTTGATTTCATTTCAATATTGAAAATCTGAAGAGTCTTCATGGCTAATGCAATGAAAAGAAAATAATTCAGTATCTTGTCCCTCTTTATTTATAAGAGAACAAAAATTATAGCTATTATACTGACATAGAGAATATATTCGAACTTTTAAATAACAAATACATATAAAATAATAAATACAATCCATTGATGTCTATTATCAATAAAGTTACCAATATACTTAAGATACATTATCTTTATTGATATATACAAATACTTTTTATTGAATTCATTTTCTAATAATTTATCATAAAAATGGGCATTTATATTTAGGTATATTATAGAAATAGACACTGTCTATTACCTTTCAAGGCAATAACTTTACTAGCTGGATTCATGATGGCAGAATCAGCAGAGATGGGTCTCCTAATAGGGTTGGCAGAATCATTCATGTCAATAATAACTACCTGGGCAGTATCACCAACTTTCTCTCTGACACAAATAAATTTATCTGATTCCATGGTGAGTGTATTAAAGCTGACATTATTAGCATTAATCCCAACAGCTGTAAGCTGCAAAAATAAAATTGAGGCATTTTGAGAATAGGGCAAATAACAAAGCTGTTGTGTCCCAGTAAAGCAATGGCATATTTATATTATCTATAACAGAAGTATATTTATTGTTATCTGTGATGTAAGTTACACAAACAAAAATTACTTCCTTATCACTATGGTACAAAAAATGGTAAATAATTATCACACAAGTTCTAATGTAATGTGTAATGAACACTGTAGGAAGAGACCACCCACTCAACCATTTTGTTTCTAATTATCATAACCCAATAAATGATATAAGCTCAGATAAGGCTGCTGAGATTAACAGCAAAATAGCATTGGATCTCTCTCTGATAATTTATTCCAAACATATAACAAATATAGGAATATCTACATATCAGTACCAAATATATTCAATAGTTTGATAATACAGGGAACTTAATTTGAGAAAATCTTTTAGTAAACATAATCCTCTTATTTATTTAATCAAATTGATATCTGAACTAAAAGTAATGTAAAGCAATTACAAATAAATAAACGCATTCGGTAGAAACGTAATATGCTCTATTCATAATACGTCATTATTTTTACGTGAAAGGGACGGAAGGATAATCGATCGTTTCTTTACATTCGAAATTTAAATGTCCCGTATTACAATAGAAAACACAGGAGAATGAGCATTTCAGTTAGAACTCCCGTGACATATAAGGACGGAAATAAGGGGCGTATATGTTGAGTAGACGTGGCCCTCATTGATAAAAAAATCAATCTATTCTTCTGAACGACTTCCCGATAGTAGCAGATTGTACGATCCGCTAACCTGTACGAACTACGAACGTTGTACTATGAACTAGCATAGGAGAATGAACAAGTCTACACGCTTAAGAAGCATGCTATCATTATAATAGCTGTCAAAGTAATGTCAATTCGATAGGATTTAGATGAACTTCCGTTTCCTCGGTTGCGTGTAAGAATTAGTAAAAGTCGACCAAGAAAAAAAGTAGTAAAAGGATTGATGTAAAATATACGATATATAACCGTAGGCAAGAATGACGACGTGTCGAATTATTAGAGAAACCACCGGGCAGGGATGCGGGTCACTTACCTGGAGATGTTCCTGAAACCTTATGGGTAGTAGCTGCGTCATTTTTGCGATGTTTTCTTCGAACTTTCCGAGGTTTTCCAGCCGCTTGTCTAGAGTCAGAATAATTCTGCGGCTGTAAGCCGTTCCTATGTACAAGTGTTTTGGCTAATCGTGCGCTTTTTAACCAGAAAACCTCAACTCAACCATCAGCGCACAAAACCAACTGACGCAAAGCGAATGCCGTCACTACTTGCCGCTGACACCCATCATGGCCGCCGACGACCGCCCCCCTATCTAAAAATAGTTCCTCAAATACAAAAGTTTTACAATCGATTTTATATTTCTTTAGATTTAAATATACTTTTAAATCAACGAAAATCTAAATGGTATCCACAGCTCTCGACAGAGTGGCTTAGAACAGCGGTGAACAATTAGAGTAACTCGATTTAGGATGTACGTCAGCGGAGGAATACATGCAATTGGATTCTGTAGCAAATCTCGCACACCACCCCTTCTTTCTTCGGTCCCTTGTTCCCCACTACCTGATGTGAATGAAGCCGCAACGGCGCATAAGTGTCCTACTATTTGATATATATATTTCCTTTTTGCCTTCATCCACGCATGTAATGTATTCTAATGTAATGAAAAAAACGTGTTCTCGGATGACCCATCATAGCTATAAAATTTATGCTAATTAAAAAGTATAAGTCATAAGCACGGTATGAGGCACGGGCGTCAGTTTGAAGAAGTAGAAAGTGTAAGCATATCGCCAAGGTTATCAATATCTTAATGAGATACTTCCATGAAATAAGAATGTACCATATAACATATTGCATAGTCATCTGACATGTCACTCTGGTCATGTAGGGATTCCAGCATTTGTTTATAACAATTAAAACTATGACTGTTAAATTATTCTAAAAACTTTTGAAGTACATCATATAGCACATACAAATGAGCTATTACTCTAATAAACATAGGAAAATAGTCTTGTGACAATGCTGTAGCAAATAATTAATTTCTAGTTGACTTCACTGTTTACTCCATTAAAATATATGGATAATAATTATACATCAATTGATGTAATATCTATTGTTGTGGTTAACTAAACTAATTCAAATGAATGTTACTACCAAATATTAAAATTATTTGGTTATGATCAGTAATCTCATGGTTAATGTTAGTTCTAACCTCACTCAGATAATTACCTTATCCTACAGTGGCAAGTCTGAAATCAATGCCTTTCCTTTGTTTTTCTAATAGGTATTATCAATTGTGCAAAGTTTTATATCCAGCACTTGACATTGTACTTATTGAGTACTAAGGGGGCATGCTGAAAGGATGCACATTATGTAGTTATTCCAGAACTTCAATGCAATGAAGATGGTTCAAATAACAGTTAATTTTATAGTTTTTCTATTAAATAAAAAAATACATTTAGTTGGTGGTGTCGCTATTTATTAATATTGAAGTCCAGGCCAATAAAAAAAATAAACAAGTATGGGTGAAAATTCACCCACATTGATGGTGACTTAATCAAAGAGACCAAAGCCCATATCTTCATCTTCAGACTCAGATTCTTCTTTGGCTGGTTTCTTCTCTTCTGTAAATAATACAAATTTAAATTTAAGTGATTTTCTTAAACAAAAAATAGAGTATTTTCATATAAAATCAGGTATATAAAAATTTACCCTTCTTTTCTTCAGCAGCAGCTGGTGCAGCACCTGCTGCTGCAGCTGCAGCTGGGGCAGCACCACCAACTGGCATAGATGACAATTTCTCACGTCCTGAAATACCAATAATCCTTAAGTTCCTTTAAATATTCTATAATATAGCAAAGAGATTAAAGTATATTTTTAAATAATGACTTACCTTGTGCAATCAGTTCTTCAACTGATTTTCCATTCAATTCTGAGATGACTTTTTTGAGTTTCTCACCGTCAGTTTCAATACCAACGGATGAGAGGATTTTTTCAATATCATTTTGGCTGGGGGCAGCTTTGCCGCCAAGAACAGCCAGAAGATAGGCGGCCACGTAACGCATTCTGAAACATATACCAGACTGTTAAAATCTTTCTTAATAGAACATATTTTATGTTAGTAAAATAGTTCAGCTTCAGCAAAAAAGGTAACCATCATGAGGGTCAGTCGAAAGATGGTGATAAATTAAATCATCATTTAGAATAAAAATATAATAAAATTTCTCGACGGAAAATTTGTTTAACAATCTGAACTGCAACGGTACTCCGTTAGATAAAGATGTAATATTTCATGCGAACTTGACACAAAGTTCAATGAAGCCCGAAATAATCCCTAAACTTGTTCACATAGAGCTCAAAATATTTATATTCAACGAGAACTTTTATTAACTTACATTAGATAGATACATCAATATTTTTGGCGTCTTTGCGAAGTATACAGGGACTAGCCCTATTGAATCATGTTCTTTTTGCCATAATAATATACCGCTCAAAATAATGCTGAATAAATAATATAATTATCGCGTCTTATGTTTAATTTCTAAAATTATACGTTTCAAGTGAATGTATTTTTCATTTCCTCTACATTTCGCCAAAGAAACAGTTAACACACGTGTGAGCATAATGGACAAGTTCGTGATTGTATCAAAAAACATCTCACTCTATCGAAGGTAATATATAAAATTAATTATTTCTTGAATTCCATTAATATGTAATTCATCAGTGATAAGTAATATTATCTATTAATTCTTACATTTTAATATTATATTTACCTTTAAGTCTTTCGACACGAAACGTGGATCACGCTTTAATAGAAAGTTGTGGGACCGATCACCAGCGTTGGCAAACGGTAAAGAACGTAAAGAGGGGAGATAGAGAAGAGGAAGAGATCAAAGCGACCTCTAAAATATATTTGTACATGGAAATCAAGAAGTATGCTTAAATTCATCATATTTTCATTTATCATATAATCATAAATTACAAAAATATAGTTGAAAAAGATACGTTACGTCGTAAATTCTATTTAATTTTAGGGTAGAGATAAAAAATAAATAGTAGCCATGATGCGCGCCTAACGACAAGCGAGGATAACTGTCCTTTTAAAATTTTATTGAAAAGGAAGTTAATTGTTCAGGACACCAGCAATTATTTTAACATTACACAGCTAAGCATACGGAAGATAAAAGACTTTGCAATATTTCGTAAAATCATAGCATTTATTAGCCGAATCTGAAATAGTAAATAAATCTCAACCAATGAATACAGTTTTCGTGATCTGTTAAACAGGCAATGAACCTTAAACTATGCAATATCTTTTCCATTGTGCGAGATGTAAGCATTTTTTTCACAATTTGAACTCTATATGTTATATAAAACCGTACATTTGTCCTGATAATAACGTCACGTTATATATTTTATTCTTTTGGAAATTTCAAACTATCCAGGTGGTTTTTTGAAGATAGAAGATAACGGTTCTCTTGGGCGTTGCATCGGGGTTTCTGCATAGATCTATTGTGTGTATAATAGCCACCTCGACCAATCAGAGATATGCTATTTAAGTGCAGTTGGAAAATATCTGCGGTAGGCGTAGTCGTTAGAAACGTAACTTACGGATATGAAATATTTCCGATACTTAGCCTTGTGAGTTAAAAGTTTAATTTATCGCACTGCTATTTCACGTCGTATTCAATTCTGTTGAGTGTGCACAGTGAAATCACCAAGTGTGTATCAATGCAAGTTTAGACTGTGTGCTTTGCGAGTCAATCTGAATTTGAATGAAATAAAGCGGTAATGCAGATATGAAGAAGCGGATTCTTACCGGTGTATAAGACTTTTTCTGCGATATACCTGTTGCCACGGGCAATGGACGAAAGAAGCATTTTTGGAGATACTACGTTCAATTAAAATTGATTACAGAACAAAGGTATATAAGTAGTACATATTTGGGACGACATTCTAATAGGTCATCTCTTGAATACAAATTGACAGTCGGTTGATACTATCGATACTTTGATTTTGTCTTTCTTGTTTACGTAACGATTCACATTAGTGCCGATCTTTGTTTTTCTTGGATTCTTTGACATATTAAGCGTGTGACTCCTCGGAAGTGTTTGTCTGTATATGTGGTCAAAGTACAGGACAAATTAGATATAACTCACAGTAATTAGTCACCTTAATACTTATTTTAACTGGTTTCTAAGTAGAGTTTTTATGTAGATTACGTATATTTTGCGGAGTATCCTTCACAACGGAAAATATTTAGTAGAAGAAACACTGTCCATTATTTCTTCTTATTCTACAATTCTAATGGGTATCATTAACTGATATCAATGTTGATATTCTTTTAGGAATAATGCTGAACAGTGTGACAAAGCACATTCTGCACTGTTGCCTTTTACTTATTGTTATCCTTGTATTTGAATTTGTGTCTGGAGGACTAACTTGGAATAATGAGAAAAAAGTACAATTAGATCCATGGGTTCAGTATGGATTTATTGGTGCACTCACCTTATACTTACTACGTATCCTTACATTTCTATCATTCCCACAAGTTTTGTTCAACTTTGTAGGGTTGACAATATATAATGCATTCCCAGACAAAGTTGTGTTAAAAGGTTCCCCATTGCTTGCACCATTTATCTGCATTAGAATTGTAACTCGGGGTGATTATCCTCAGTTAGTAAAAGCAAATGTGAAGAGAAATTTAAACAAGTGTATAGAAACAGGTCTTGAAAACTTCCAAATAGAAGTAGTGAGTGATAAGCCAATAGGACTATCTCCTCACCGTAGAGTTAGGGAAGTTGTTGTACCACCTAATTATCGGACAAGTAGTGGTGCTTTATTTAAAGCACGTGCTCTACAATACTGTCTAGAAAATTCCGTAAATGAATTAGCTGATCATGATTGGATTGTGCATCTTGATGAAGAGACTTTAATGACCGAAAACTCTATCCGTGGGATATTGAACTTTGTATTGGATGGAAAGCATCAATTTGGACAAGGACTAATAACATATGCAAACGAAGATGTTGTTAATTGGATAACTACTCTAGCTGATAGCTTTAGAGTAGCGGATGATATGGGAAAATTAAGATTGCAGTTTACTATGTTCCATAAACCCTTCTTTAGTATGAAAGGATCTTATGTTGTCACCCAGGTAATAAGTTATTTTTATAGTTCCCTTTGCTTCATTAATCACCAAATTTGGTTATATGATGTCAGATGGGTGCAGAAAGGCAAGTTTCTTTTAACAATGGATTGGATGGATCTGTCGCTGAAGATTGCTTTTTTGCCATGAAGGCCTTTACCCAAGGATATACATTTAACTTTGTGGATGGTGAAATGTGGGAAAAATCACCATTTACATTGTGGGATTTTGTGCAACAGAGAAAACGTTGGTTGCAAGGTATACTACTTGTTGTACATTCCAAAGCAATTCCATTAAATAAGAAATTGCTATTAGGCATATCATGTTATTCATGGGTCACATTGCCACTTTCTACATCAAATGTTATATTAGCTGGAGTCTGTCCAATTCCATGCCCACCACTCATAGATTTTTTGTGTGCTTTCATTGGTGCAGTCAATATTTATATGTATGTTTTTGGAGTAGTTAAATCATTTTCCTTGTATCGGTTTGGTATTGGTAGATTCATATTGTGTATATGTGGGGCATTGTCAACTATTCCTTTCAATTTAATCATTGAAAATGTAGCTGTAATATGGGGTTTATTTGGCAAGAAGCATAAGTTTTATGTTGTGAATAAGGAATACAACTCTCCAATAACTGTATGATGCATCATTGTTCAAGCTTTGTATTCAATTGGTGCATGTTGAACAGTTATATATCTTTCTAGGAGATATTCTGCACATGACTAGTACCTGTAAGTTTAGATACTTTGAAAATATCTATGTCACAAAAATGATAGCTATAACAAGTAACAGACATGTTAGACCTCATAATATTATTATGGCACTCAAAATACAGTACATATATATAGATATATGTACAATAGTTAGGCAGTATTCAAACAATACAATTAAATTATTTATTTTAAGGGTTTAAAACATACTTCCAGAAATCATGGTTATATAACAATTCCAAAATTCATATTACACAGTTACTAAAATACTCTTTAAAAATAAATTTTTATATTGAAGGGTATATTATGTTAAATATCGAACTATTTGAGTCATGTTTTTAGAAATCAAATTCCAATTATTTTGGTCATGTGTTCATTCTTTTGTACTATACTGTCATCCAATGATTTGTATACATTTTAATTCTCCTTCTGCTATAGAAGTGTGTTTATCCATTTTACAATTATATGCAATATTTTGCACTCTCTTCAATTTAACTAAGATATGAGTAACACCAACATAGATTATATCTAATGCAGCCTAACTAAAATATCCCCCAAAATATGCTAATCTTTACAATGTTTCATGAAACGATAATGATCTTTTCCATGTGGTTGTAAAATCGGTTTATATTTTATATGAAGAGCTTTGTGTAAAAGATTTAGATAGTCCAATTTAATACAATTTATCTATGAAAACAAGTACGATCTACTGTGATAAAAATATTCCATCTTCCATGCACAAACATGAGTGTTAAGAGTTTGAAAAGTCCAGTTATGTTAAGAGACAAACTTTTGAGGCCAATGATTTTTTGCCGAAAGGTATGACGATAAACACACTAATTTTAAAAAATTCGGATATGATGCTAGAAATTGTATAAATACCAGTTGAACAACCTGACTAGTAGTTACATTTAAATTTCTCAGATTTGAAGAAAGATGGGAAAATATAATAAATTTCGGTACATATTTCTATAACATAAAAGTTTTAACTAGCTATGGAAACTAAACACTAGAAATTTATATCTTTTACAAAAGACAAACTATGAGGAGGATGGTCATCTCATAAATTCATATATTGTGAATACTTTTAGATTATGATAGACACTGGTTAGCATTTTCTAATAATTCAACACCTGCTACAAATTTTATATGATAAGACCAGTGAAATAAGCAAATAATTTATCAGCATTAATAATTATAAAATCTAATAGCATCCAATAATGCCTAATAAACTTAATGTCACTCATGACTTATCTGGTACATAATCTCATATTTACAGTTCTGTGTAACAAATGCGGACATTTATATCTATAACTTCTTATACCATCATAGGATGCATAAGTTAAACGATTTGTGGAAATTCATTAAAAAAAACTTTATTTGTAGAATGCAAATGTTTTTTTAACAGTCATAAAATGCTCAGTTAACTTACTCCATTTATTCCATGATTGGAAGATGCAAAAATTGCCGTTACTTATTTTATATATTCAACCAATATATTTAGCAAGACTTATGCTGTCTAGTCAAAAATGTAAACAAAATTAGGTTCACTTTTATCGCAAATGTTTATTTTCCGATAATCGCGTATACGAAAACTATCGATCTGAAACGTTTATGTAACTATGGTAAACACGTGTTAAATAATACGTGATTATAATTGTATCTGTTCATCCTTTGTATATTTATATTTTATTCATAATGTAGGCGATCCTTTCGTGTTAATTTAATGTATAAGCTAGCATCAGTTAAGGCCTTAGTCTACTTAAAGTAATCAGTTTAATGATACATAAAACTTTCTAAATTTTGGTTTGTATCATAATTACTGATCGCTTTTTGGATTCGGCTGTCAGAAATAATTTAATACCTAAACGATATTTATTTGTAATCAAAATTAGTAATTCAGAAACCAATGATTATATTATATACGTTCGAAAAATTGAGATGACTATGGATGTTAAATCTGTACTTGAATTAATTGAAACTGTAAAAACTTATTATTATGTATTGTCAATATATTAACAAATGACTGAGCTGATGACTGAGACCTCAAAAGCAATATGCTCTGTGCATATCTTATTGCAATTCTTATTGGTTCCTTTTTAAATGAATTATCATTTAGTATGTATAATGTTTGTATGACAAATTGTATGGCAATGGCGTGAAGCTTGTGCATAATTAATCGTACAATAAAAAAATGTTAATTCTAATTTAGTGTTTGTAAAAGTATATATTGTCTCCAATCATAAGGAAAACTTTTGAATAAATGTCTCTCGATTTTTATATTTGTTTGGGGCGTTGAAACTATTTTTGTAGACAAAATGTTGTATTATTCGAATTATATTTATAGACTGATAGCGAACATATATATATTGCAAACTTTACGATATATTAATATTTAAAAATACTTATACAGAGGTAAAGGAAAATTCCAATATCTTTGATCATATATTATGTTACAGATTAACAACATTTAATAAATATAACGGGCGTAAAATGAGTTGCTTTGGTCGAGACAATAATGTTAATAGAAATTCATATTTTTAATTCAATTTATTCCTTTTGCTTCATACAATAATGTCGATAAACCTGAAGATTCATGAGAAATAGAATTATTTCCTTTCCTTTCTCTTCGCGGTACTATATTCGCGATATGTGTGGCTATATAGCCCCCTGTGCAACGTGCAACATATATCATATGCAAAAGTGATTCTTATTTCGTATGAAAAATTACGCGTTCCTTGATAATCACGTAAAGCAAATAAAGATACAGAAATTAAACATTAGTTATGAACCATAAATGGAAGGACTATTTGAGTATTGTTAAGTTCCTATATGCTGAAGTTCAATATATTTGAAGTTTGATGTAACCTCTTTCGAAGGGTACATAGCTTGATTTAAAAGATACAAGTGTTATAAACAGTGTATATACATCATGGATGCGAAAGTTGGAAAAAAGGATGTATCGCAAGCTGTTGTTCTCGCAGATGATTTTACAACAAATTTGGCACCTGCGGAGACCATATTCCCGAGTATATTAATGCCAGTTATAAACATACCCCTACTGGATTATTTAATAGAGACATTAGTTAAGTCTAGAATACAAGAATTGTTCCTTTACTGCAGTAGCCACGTGGATTCTTTAAAAGCATATATAAATCGAAAGAAAAGTTCTAAAATTTCAATATCTCTAATTATATCTGATGGCTGTAGATCCCTTGGGGATGCGTTAAGGGATATTGATACCAAGGGCTGCATTCGCGGTAATTTTATATTGATACGTGGAGATGCCTTCATAAATGCTGATGTCAAAGATGCTCTGAGTATACACTCTGTTAGATTAAAGAAAGATAAAGGTGCAGCTATGACAATGCTGCTGAGGAATATAGGTTCAACAAATGAATCACATTTAAAAGATGAAGCTTCTTTACTTGTCTCTGACAAAGGCAGTAAAAAGATATTGCACTATAGTAAATTGAAAGGGGACCAAAAAAAAGTTAAATTGGAATTAAATTGGTTTTTGGATCATAGTGAAATTGAAGTTAATACATGTTACTTAGACACACACATTTACTTGTGTTCACCAGCTGTACTTCCCTTGTTTTCAGATAATTTTGATTTCCAGGTAAGCTGATTTAATTGATGTCAAAGTAATCAGATTGTTTTTTAGTATGATATTATTTCATTGCATTATTTGGCAGACAATGGAAGACTTTATTCGAGGAGTATTAATGAATGAAGAAATTCTAGATTCACGAATATATTGGCAGAAACTAAACTCTGAAGATTATAGCTTGCCAATTGTTTCTTGGAAGGCTTATCATACTTTGAATCTTGATATATTGCACAGGCATAGTTTTCCACTTACACCTAATACTTTCCCATCCTTAAAAAATTTCATTTGTATGCCAAGAAGTGCTTATAAACATAGAACTGCTAGCCTTGCAAAGGGTTGTATATTAGAAAAAGATTGTATAGTTGGTCAGAACAGTACTCTTGGAACTGATACTTTTGTTACAAGATGTGTGATAGGTGACAACTGTACAGTAGGATCTAATGTATTATTGAAAAATACTTATATTTTCTCCAATGTTAACATCCAAAATAACTGTATCATCACAAACAGTATAGTTTTCTCCAACTGTATTATTAAGGAGCAAGCAGAAATTAATGGGTGCATTCTGTGCCCAGGCACAAATGTTCATAGTAAGATGGAATACACTGATGTAGTTTTAGAGCAAAAGGGTAGTGAAACAATTAATACAAAAATGACAGACTTTGATCAAGAATTACGATTGTTCAAAGGCAATGAAATCATCGAATGCGATAATTACTCTACCGACATGTCGACTAGTGACGAAAATTCAGAACGTAATTCGCCGCTCCCGGACGATACAAATATGTTCTTATCGGAAGTAATCGATAGTTTGTTGAGGGGCTATCAAGACAAACTTAATTGTGAGAACTTAATTCTAGAAATTAACTCATCTAGATATGCATACAATGTTACTATGCGCGAAGTTACATATAATGTAATTAAGGCGATATTAAGTTTACCTTTGCATTACCTATCGGAAGTAAAAGAGACTGTAACAAATCAAAACTATCAACGAAACTTGAAAACTATGGTAACATATTTTCAACCTATTATTTCGAATTATGTTAAGACGGAAGACGCTCAAGATGATTGTTTGCGCGCGATAGAAGAAGTTACGATTACAACCCATGAATTACTTCCATTTTTGTCACACTTGCTACATCTCCTCTATGATCGTGATATATTGTCGGAAGATAAAATATTAGAATGGTATGAGTCAAGTGATAAAGATACGGATGATTTGCATAGTGAAGAAGTAAGATCCGCGGTGCAATCGTTTATTAAATGGTTGCAAGAAGCTGAAGAAGATTCGAGCGAAAGCGACGAGGATTAATTACCTCCAGATTGTATGTAATTCATTCAGTACAATAATACATTATGTAAATAATGTATCTGAAAAACCCATTCTTAAATATATTGTAATTACGATGTTTCTAACATAAAAGCATTTTTAACGAGTCCTTTGCTCTGCATATTTTAAAGCCCCTATTTATATCTGAACATTTTATAAAATCGTACAGTGTCAGCTAACTTGGCAGCATGTCCCGTATGTTGAATCCAAACTATTGTCGAGCGGCTCAACGATTCAAGTAAAAAATCGTTCTCTATATTGATTGTATTTTTTTTATTATCGTATGAATGCATTTAATAGTGGTTGCGTTTGAGCAATAGAACAGATCACGGATGTATCGAGAGTTTATATTTAAAGAATGTAAATATGCGTGTCGATGACAGACTTCGTGAAAAGGTTCGGTGTGCTTTTTTTTTAACAATTCTGTGGCTTATTGTAATTAGTCTGTGGGTACAACTGTTTCGGTTAAATTATGCCATGCTCTGTGACGATGATCCGGAAACTTAATAACATCTATCCAATGTCGAAGTCGCGCTCCTTTGCTGTTACAACTTAATGTCAGTCCACCTGCGCAACAAAGTTATAAGTATGTAATAATGTTCTTTCCACGAATGGTAGAATTGACGAAGTATCTGTATGTTTATAATCTATCATATTTATGTAGAATTAATATTATTAAAATTGTTTGCTTGCAGGATAAAAGATTGGATTATTACCCAGATAATCGTTACTCTTTCCGAAGTCTTTGTCCCACACGGAGAGGCATAACGTGAGTTTCATGAGGTCCGTCAATCGAGTCGTGAAAGCGAACTCTTCGTTCCACTCTGGGTTTAGAGTTTTCCATTTGACGCTTGTGCTCTGTACATTGCGGCCCGACATCTTTTTGGATCCTAGCTTCTTGGAGGTAATACGGGCGATCGTGTAATCGAGAGCACGATGTTGCCGATGATTGTCCGTCGCATTCTCTATAAGGCACAGCTTGACGAATGGGTCAGAAAACCCGTTGCTGTCCATTGGAAGCAGATTTTGGGCCTGATGCACTGTGACCATCAAAGCTCTTCGCCGCGTACAATAACTCAGGCTCACTTGAATTTGTCCTCGACCAGTCGTAAAGGTGCCCCAAGCTATCTCCTCGTCGTCCACCTATACCAACGTCGTGCACTTATATGCTAGTCTCTGCAATGATTTAAGTAAAGTCGACCGTCGCGAAAATTCGAAGACCCGATGAGATGATGACAATCAATTCTCATACTAATCATCAGTCATGATCTGTGTCAACAATGACACAGATGTGGAAGATCAAATCTAACTTCAAGTAAAGAATTCCTTAAGTATGGATGATTCATTAGTGCTTCGAAAATCATTACATTAGAGATTGAAGTAATCACACTACATTAAACATTATGATAATTATAAATACCGGGTAATGGTCTCGTAATGGAACGTTGTAATATTTGATTTGGTACGGCTGTAATTCCTGCAATAGGAATTTCGCTTCTCCCAGAAAGTCTTCGCCCGATGGGTCGTCCTGGAGAACCAGGACGTGCAATGCTTTGCCATTCCATATCTATAACATGCCAGGTTCCATTTTATATAAATTTTATAAAATACTATTAATCTTTAATGCATATGAGGATTGCATTTCGTACATCGGACTCCGCTGTTCCGTAAAAGTTCACCGTCTCGTTGAATTCTGGGTCCCGCGTCTTGTGCACGGTCTTTGTCCGGAGTCGTTTGCTGGTTGCAACTGTTGACGCTGTTGGTAGTATGTTGAGCTTGCAGAATGGATCGGCGAGACCATGGATGTCCATTGGTCTTAAACCTCGGGCTCGTTCCACTTTGCACTGGAGGCACTGAGCTGCTGGGTCGTATCGCAAGGAGACTTCGAGAGTTCCATAATTTTGTCCCATTTCTGTTTTCGATCATATCAGATGGTTACAGATGCATACATCGAATTTGTATTACATTTAAAACTATAGCAAGTGATGGTTGATGCAAAAGGCAAAAAGTGTTTGTTTTGTCGATTTCGCGATAATTGCACGTGCATTGGCAGCTGATTTGCGATTAAACAAATATAGTTTGTTGCGTGTTCTGTAGACAATACGTACGTAGCCAACACAGCGTCAATTTTATTGATTTTCGCCTGACAATTCGTAACAGAAACAAGTGATCCTTCAAAAATTAAATTATGCCTTTACTCCTTTCATTCAATTATTAAGAATATAAGTTGAATGTTAGTATTGTTACTCGTATAGATCAACCTTGTGGATATTCCTGTGCTTGAAGCCGAGGTAGATCCACTTGACTGTTGTTCCTGCTGCTGCTCGAGTAACTCTCTTGATCCGAGTATGATCGGCTGCCTTCCCGATCCAAGCTCTTCTCGTGGCTTCGAAATTGTTCCATTGGAGCAAGTGGTGTTGTTGGTGTCGTGGGTGCCGTTGATGGGCTCACTCTGAAAAAGACACTACTGTAAGCGAAACTTTTACTTAGTTCTTCCTTTTGCTTACATACCTGAGTGATTGTACCTGGGAGCTCTTCAACCGGTCGCTTGAATTTGATTCTACTCTACGCGCCTCGTTATCTCTACTTTCAATACTGTCAGACTTATTTAATTTCTCATCAATCACCTCATCTTCGAACGACACTCGTTGCTCACTTTGCGGGCCATTAGGAGATTTTCCAGACGTCCTCGAACGAATAGTAGTAATCGAACCAGTCGGTGAAAGACGAGTGCATTGAGAAGCAATGGAAAGTGTTGATCTATCTAAACGATCTGAACATTCTTCCCGGTTACTTAACGGTGATAAACCATTCATTCGCCCTCCTCGGGGTGATTTAGGTCCATTACTAGTAGCCTGAGGTGAATTTGGCGAAAGAGTTCTAAACGTAGTGCTATCGTGATTTCCTGGTAGATTTAAAGTTGAAACTGAATGTCCTCGTGCTACCGCGAGACGCCGAGTAGTATCTTCATCGGAAGAAGAATCTTGAGGTTCAGTAGTTTCAAGTGGTTTACAGACACCTCCGATTGTCCAATTTGAGGCCTTATGTGATGGTCTAGACCACCCGCGCTCCTAAGTTGACGTAACAAAATATTTGATTATAATAACGAATTACCATAGTAAATCAACGAAATGCAACATCTTCGTTAACATACTTTTTTCTCTGGCAGTACATATTTGGGCATCCCTTTAATAAACCACGCGCCACTTTTCTTCCACATCTCCCGAGTCTCCGCGCATATGCGGCAAAGAAATTGCTTCTGAGCATTATTCGAAGATCGTCTAACTATTCTTTGCAAAGTCGTCTTTTCTTGCGTTGCTTTTGCATTTGGCGTTGTTCCTCGTCCAACGGAAGCAACACCGGGTAAGGTCGAATTAGGACCAGTTGTCTCGATACCACACTTTTGGCAAATATATTTCCGACAATCTTTGCAGAGACTCGGAGTTGCGCCCAGAACGGCGCCAAACTTTTCGCCGCAAAGGGCGCAAGAACACACGCAACGCGTACCGCCCGAACATCGGGTACCACAGCTTTTCCTTTCGTTCAATCGATTCGAAGTAACTATACAGACGTTGCGTTTCATGTTCTCTAATCTTTCGACGAGTCTTCCGACACGTTCTTGTTCCGACAGATCTAAGGCTTCGGCCCTTTGAATCACCTATACAATAAAAGGAACAAACTTTTTTAGTTTCATCGTATCAAACACACAAGAATCTGCATTGATTAAATTTGTTCTAAATAATACGGTAATAGTCCACGTAAATTGAAAGTTTACCTGAATAATAGAATCTCGTTCATCATCTGAAAGTGCGAATGATTGTCCACAGCGATTTGACCCTCCTGAATGCGAATTCGAATAACTACCCCATGTTGAATCGAATGAACCAGTTTTTACTGACCAGCCTGTTCGTAACCTAATTAATCAGTTTTTATTAATTTGATGAAAACGAAAAAGAGTACAACCGTAGTTTGAGAAAAAGTATGTCACACAGTACACGATAAAATTATGAAAGTGATAATATTTTATAATATATTAAATTGCATTGTTAAATAGAGAAGTGTCACACGAGTAACATATATATATATATATTTAGGGTATAATTTTGTAATTTTTCGTATAAGTTGATTTTACGCGGAGATATGTCATTAATGACTTGTCACTCACTTTGCTCGTAATGCCAGATGCCGATCATTCGGGCAGACCCATCTCGCACCTCTACTACTTGTTTCCCCGTGCGTTACATCCATCGTTCTTCGAACCGTTCTACTATAATTTCAGAATTACTCGACAAGTATCGGCACCTTACTCTATAATCAAATTTCCAATATTAATGTATTAATTAATAGGGACATAGAGAGAGAATGATTACATAACAACCTGTTACATCAATTCTCTTCCACTCATTCAGAAGTTTCCCAGGTTTCTTATATTCTTAGATAAACTACTACCTCCTCGATCTAAATTTTTACTGATATTGCAAATAATGTAAAATATAGGAGCAACTATGATTTGTTATTATCGATATTGTACAGAACACTGACAATTAGCTGGAAAATAATAGTTTGCTCATTTAGACTTTGAATTGGATTACCAGAAAAACTTTTTCGACAAGAAGTTATATTTTGAGGAACATTTTAAGGAATAATACATTAGTCATTCAATTCAAAGCATAGTACAAAATGATCAAGGTTTAACATTTTTAACCCATTTTTTAAAATTAACTTATTGATCGCGAAGTAATATTGGTCGCGTAAAATATAAACGGAAATGAAAGTGCCATATTGTATGCTGCACGAGACAGGATTGTGTCATATATCAAACTATGGACAGTAATACGCGTACTACATACGTGGATTAAACGAATACGTTGCAACAGGTAGCCTTCATTGGATTATTTATTGAAGAAAATTGCATTCCTCCAATATTACGTTATAAATGATGACACTTGAAATGATTCTTGTAATACAAAAAAGGTAACTTGATATTATTTTTTAGCGCAAATAAAACAGCATGGAACACAAAAGCCGTGATTCTCTCCGCGAGGATTTTTTCTGAAGCGTGGAATTTCATCCACCCCTACGTTATTCATACCTTCGCGTCTGATTCATATGGTTCGACACAGCGTGCCCGTATTCCTGGAATTTCGATAATTTTGAGCATTTTAAAAGTTAATGAACAACGATATATTACAATTAAAATTCAAGTGCATTGTTTGATTTAAAATGCGGATAATTTAAATAACCGTAATACGATATCTTTCGTTGAATGATACATATTGTATTCTAAATATTCCCTTTAAATTGGTTCTCAGAAAATCGTTGAAATCATACTTTATCTCAGGATATTTTTATGTGATTAAAAAAAATGTTCTCAGAATTATTTCTTTTGCGCAACGATATTAAAGTATTACTATATGAGTAATTTTAAACAATGGTAGTATTTGTAAGTAAAAGAATTAGCAAGTTTCACGATAGTTAGAAAATGATCTTTGTAGCCTATTGTTCAAAAGTTCTCTGATGTTCCTGAAGTTTCCCTAAAATTTGTATTGTGTCAGGGAGTCGTTAATTATGTTACTGGAATACCATTACACAATATTGACCCTCCGAGGACGAGTAACCATATCAAGGCACACACTGATAAGAAATTATTACCGCTAATTTGCTTTATAACCGTTAGTAATTAAGATTTGCTATAATTAGTTTCGTATTCTAATTGCATTCTATCGCTTGCACGTAATACGATGTTGTATTAAACGTATCATATCAAAGGAAATTATATATACAATTTTCGTCGTGCATATTCATGAGAATAAGTGGAGCTACACCCATAAGTTTATCGTTGGAAACTTTGTATGAACACGTGCTGCACGATATTATTTCATTGACATGCGGAATATCTCGGAGCTTATAAGTTCCTGTTATTTTTAGAAGATTCAGAGTACAGGGAATGCGTAGGGATCAAATAGGGGTAGACTACATGTGACAACCAGATAACGAATACTGGGGATCGATAAGGGTCGCACGAAAAAGGAAGACCCACATTGCATTTCTGGGACGAGCTCAATTTTCTTTCGTCATTTAACGTATGGTTTCAAGATTGCACGCGCGTGTACAGTAGAAAAAGGAAGTTTACGATAATGTCGGTAATAAATTCGATTAAGAGATACCATCGAAATCTTCGGGAAAATAGTTGAATGTTTAGAGAGCAACAATTGCGCTTGAAATAGAGGCGCAACAAGTATCCGCTTTACTCTTGCTCCTACATTATTTAACTCTGTACAGGCGAGGTATCTATATTTGCACGTGAATCGATATTTCAATGGTGCATACCACAACACTTTTATTTTCTTATTACACAGTCCTCTATGCCCCAGCTACGGAATAAGAGGGGAAAAAGCTTTTAAGTAGCATGTAAAATTACCCTTCTCCCATAAATTACGAAACCATTAAAGCTAGGTACGCCGAGCTGAACCACTCGACAAAAAATCACGCAAATGGAAGACAAAAGATTAACACAGATTCTTATTCCTCAGAAAAGATCTAGTAGATATTTGATATTCGATTTGATATACAACAAGTAGATTTCAAGTATTTCAAGAGTACCTCGGAAATTCGAAATTTTCGATTTCAACGTCAAGCATTATCCGTTGTAACATATGTTCGAGAAGTAAAATGGAAAAGGAAAATAGTATTGTTACAAAAGGCAAGTAACATCGTAGGGCTTTCAAAGTGTAATTTCTACGTGTAAACTAATAAAATTGTCAGTGAAAGTGAAAGCATACGGGTGAGAGGAGGAGAGAGGAAGAAACGGAAAGAGATCTGCCGCGTGGCAATCATAGCAGGAGTTTACAAAAAGAAATAAGCGCGAAAGTTCTGGGTTGAAGAGCGATCAATTGAAGTGTTACTAACATCAGATACGTTTTAAACAGACAGTGGACGAGACGAATTTTGATTTACACTGATTGGAAATTACGGGCGCCTGTCGATGGTCAGAGGTAATGGCAGATCGTGTTTGAGTTTAATTAGGATGGTGTCTAGGCTGCGGTATGCTCGGTTGATTATTTAATCTGTTATGATAGAGATACTTTTGCGGTGGAGAATTCAACGTAAATCCGTTTTCCTCGTTTTATGTTGGCCACTATAGAAATACATTTTCCTAGTTCCTGCATCACCATTATTCTAATTATACGTGTACCATTATAAATTACAACAAATTCCTTTTTATACATCAATAATCCTATGGTAGTTTCTCATTGAACGTATTCTATCTAATTACATTTGATACCTTTAAATAGATCACTATGGGATAATACGTTTAACGCTCCCCCACAAAGCAATCTATTCCATATCCTCTTAATTAATCGAATAAAAGTCGCGATAATTAACACCCACGTATTCAGCACCGCCAAGATGATTTCAAGTTTCTCTTAACACACTCTCTTCCCAGTATATCCAAGGGTGACATAAAAATATATAACATAAACACCACGAATGTAACATCAATTTGTTCTTTGTTTGAAAGTGTACATTTTGAATTAGATAAAGACTTACGATAAACGTATCCGTAAGGAGTCCGTGCCACGTTTTAAAAGCGAAAGTAGCTTTCTTGTAGGAGAACACTTTCTTCCGGAATTAATACTAATAATTAGATAGGAAACACAAAAATGGTGGTAGTGCAAGTGAGGTAACCTTGAGCCAATTTCTAGGATACTTATAATCGCGCAGGTACATGGACGTACACGTAGCTACTTGCCACGCTATCGGCTAGCCGACAAGTGGGTGCTAGTATCGCAAGACCAGCCCACGACTCGACTCGACTCCGCTTCGGATACGGCGCGGAGGGGTGCGAGCCATGCGTACGTCTCACAGGGATGTATCGAGAAAATGAGCCGAGAAAGAAGGGTAATAACGGACTACCCGCCCTAGAATAGTAGCTAGCGTGGTATTACAACATATCCCAACTTGCTCATTCTCCTTTTACGAGGGTGTACCCCATGATAATTCCCCCCCAGAACACTCGGCATGCTAAAAATGATTACAGATAGAGCTTTGGTATAATCAACAATATACTAAGACTTGCCAAGTATAACGTGGGAACACAGACTATTCCTTTGCAATATTATTTTTGTGCATAATCGTAAAATTGTCGTCCAATCTTGCACTCTTTGGCACTCTTTGGTATTAGTAGGATTATCTAGGCAAATGTTTGATAATGCGTCGTGTCATATAAATCGATCTTTTATTTTGAGATTTTTTTAGACGGAATTTGTGATTTTGTTTCTATAATCTACTTAAATACTGCTTCTTTTTAAGTGTAAGGTACAATTTTGGTTTTAATGCAAGAATATTATGTGCTATTGAAAAATATAAGAGACGGAAAATTTATCATATTTTGTTAATATTTCCAAAAAGGATATATAAAATATTGCAATGCATCAAATGAAATGTTAAGCTAAAGTTAAATACATCTTTCATTCAATACATATTAAGAAATTTAAAAGGGTAAGAGCGGCCGTGTAATTTAAAGGCAAGGGAATAAGGGAATTTGGAACTAAACCCTTTCATAACTTATTTATTGCCAATTTACTTTACTCTCAAGTATCTAAACATAACAAATATGATAACCGTTCTCTGATTATGTCTTATAAGCGGCACGTTATCAAACTTCCGAAATTAAAGTACGCACAAAATTCCAACTGATTTAGTTTAGACAGTATGTTTTCATAAAGTTTAAACGACATGAAAAAACATTGTGTAAATTGCGTAAGGCTGTGATCCGTGTGTTGATTTTTTAGGTGAAATATATTAAGTAAATGAACCGGAAGAGAAAGGGGAGGGAATAATGTATAACAGGGGACGCTATACGGTGGAAAAAAAATGTAAGGGTGCATATACTAGTTGTGCTAGTTTCTCTTTTTTGCCTCGCAAACCTTACCGTTCTAATAATCTTGGAAAATATTACGAACGATGGATTTATATTTACATATGGCTTTTATTTGGTACTTTTAGTTATCATTAAAAATCAATATCACAATGGATATTCGATATGTTTGTGGCTTGATTAAACCAATTGAGAATATCTTTATAATACGTGGAAAGACTCATTGTTATAATATTACATATAACGTGGCAAACTTAAATATAGAATGAAATATATGTTAGTGAAATACCCAGATTTTAAGTGGGAGTAAAAACAGAGGGATCTGACGGATTTGTTTTCTGTATGCAATATGGATTACTAAAGAATCGATGTGAATGCCCTGTGAGATACGAGACCGATGCTAATAAAATTCTCTAAAGTGCCTTTCAATATTATTCCAACTACCGTAAGACGAGGTACACACTTTGAATCAAATTAAATACGGCCCACTTCAACTACGAGTCTCGGATGCTTCCGGTTGACTGGTTCATTGTAATTGATCAAAAGACTGCTAAGGGATGAAACTATGTAGTTAAGGACTAAAGGAAGTTGTCCGATAAAGTAAATAAAATGTGGAGATTCAAGGAATATGAAAAGCATAACTTTACTTCCAGCAAAGAAAATTTTAATTAAGTCGTACAAGCCGTGGAGAAAGAAAAACCAATATTGTGATTACTTAGAAAACAATCCTCTATGGGTATACATTAATATTTTAACTTAAAATATTGAGCAGTCGATATGATTTCAGGTGATACCAATACTGTATATAAATACTATTAATATAACATGGTACACTTTTTCGAGCGTATTAAATCTAATCATATAGAACACATTGAAAGTGATTTATATGTGAATAGTAATAATAAAGTAATTCTTTGTACGAAAGAAAAATATATACGTGAATTGTTACATTATTAGTCAGAATCCCAGAAAGGATAATAGTAGAATTAGTGCTAATAGCACAGATGAGATATTAGTATTAATATCTTGTCTAATAGTATGCCACCGATTAAACTGATTAAAGCAAACAAATATCAATAATAAATAACAAATATATATATATAGCATTTATCGACGTGTCGCACTTCGCAGTCGCCGTGATAGCCTGGACCTTATGCGGGGGTCGATGATCAGGAGACTCTAACTCGAAGGGGTTCGTTGTCAGTCTAGGTCAACTAGTGAAAATTTCAGCTGCAATTCTATAAGAAGTTTATGTCACGTGTCTCTTATTCACCCCTGAGTATATCACAATGCCATCTGATTTATTAAAACAGATCTTCTTACATTGGTTCGCCAATGTTGCAAGCTATTTAATAATAATTGAACCTCGCGCATGTAAGAGAGCATGCTGCTTATATAAATCGTATTCATTTTTCTCCTATGCAAGAGACATACATTTTAAGACACACATCTCTGATATTCAACGAAGTTATTTGATTTATTTCCCTCTGGTATCTACCTTAATCCGTTAATCTTCTGGGTAAATTTATAATAATAAAGAGTTAAACCTAATGGACAGAACCCTTGATACTTATCGGTAATTTTTCACGCTAATTATGCAAACTTTATTTTGATTGATGAGCACTGTCAATTATTCGTGCTCTTCATCAATTTATGACAATAACTGATCTTGGCGGATAACTTGGAAAACAAAGAACATATTATAAAGTAACTTTTCCAGTTAAATTTTGGAAACTTCGTACACCATTATTCTTTAACAATATTTTATTGCTCAGAATGTATTTAAAATAAATATGTAGTGGGGAGTGTTTAATTAAAAGCTTTGTACGTAAACGAAGATGTATCTTTATTCTTAATGTACATTTCTGCAGTATATTACAAAATTAATCTTATCCCAAAAAATGGAAAATTTATTGACCAGGCTAAGCTAGCAGATCTCGTGTAGCTTGTTATGCAAAATATCTGTCGATATAATGCAATGTTTCGAAAGCAACTTCCACCATAATGAGGACAATAATCATCCACTCCAAGCGTATATGGTGACGGTCGCTAAGATGCGAAGACAAAATGCTCACAAGTTCGACACAATGATTCAATTTCTCATTCATAACCTGAGACAATAAAAGTATGCTTTTTCATTATATTGATCTCTTCAAGTATGAAAATTAACATGATCGTTTAGCCCGAAAAATTGTACAAGTTCTATGGAACTTACTCTTGTGCGCCTTGCAATACTGAGGTACGAGCAGGTTTGTTGATATAAAGTTTCCAAGTCATCTCGTTCCCAGTAAAAATCTGGTATATCTAACAAATCTGAGCTCAAATTAATGCAATGTCGTAATTGAAACAATTCGCCTTGTTTTCTCAGCACTTCATGCTGCGTCATTTTAAGCTTTCTGCCGAGTTTTAAATCTTCTGTTACAAACTCAATAGAATTGATATATTTATCCAAGGAAGCTTCCCATATTCCAAGTTTTACGGATTGAGCCATTGCATTCGAAAACGTATACTTATCCAAAGTTGTTGGATTTGGCGCTAATATAATATTACCGTCTTTCAAGTGACTCTGCCTTCTACCAAAATTTTAATGATTAATAAGTATGACCTTTCGAAATGTAGTATGTATTTGTTATTATTCTATGTTTCCTCAAAAGTTTTACCCATTCTCTGTGTAACTGTACATCATTAGTTCGCTTTCAGATTTGACCAATTCATTTGCATAACGACCTTCCTCATACTTCTTTAAAAATTGTAAGAGATTTTCAAGTTCAAGTTCAGAAATATTCCACATAACAACAGTACCTTCCCGGAAAAAGAAAATTTCGCGCGGTTCGTCCTGAACGGCATATTTAGCTACAGCGTGTATAACATCTGGCAAAGCTGCAAAAGTAATTGCAATATCCCTTAATAAAATATCATGTGCCCCATTATTTTTAATATTCGATCATAGAATATCAAAAGTATATTGTATCCTTTTAGAATATATTCTATACAAAAAGCTATATAAATACATATATCTGATTTTATAACAGATAAATACTCATACTTACCATATAATATAACAGCAAATTAGGAGTAACAGGATAATAAATAAAATGAAATAAGATCAAACTAATCAGAATTTTAATTGAAAATCCAAGATGGATAAAAATGTATATTTTTAAACCTCAATGAAAATATAAAATATTTTAAATGCATTTGGAAAGAATTATTGTCATATTGAGTATGTCATAAGAGTATTACTAAAACTGTCTTCCTGAATAACATTGAGATATAAAAATAGAGCTGCTCAATATCCTCATAAAACAAAGAACAATTTTAAAGTGTTCTTCTCATTGGTTCAGTACATACTAGAATTAACATGTTTCTTAAATGAAAATATTGTAAAGAAGACAACAATTGATATGTATCTAACTATTGTATAAAATACCCAATATTTTTCAACAGCATTACACAGTTTTGACTAGTCAATTAAAAATGGACTATCACATGCACCCAATCCACTTGCTACACCACCTTCATTGGCAGTAACTAATTTTGTTCTCAACATATGACCACCTTGTTTATTAACATATATTCTTTCATTATCAGCAATAATAACACCATATATTCCTAACTCAGAAACTAACTCTTTTAGTTCCAAACTAGCATTGCTTTCTTGTGGTCTAACTATGTAATTATGATGTACAGGGGGGTTAATTTTATCCATGAGAATCCATGCTACTCTTTCTTCCTTTTCTTTTACAAGTTCTAGGAACTGTTTTATGTCTGATCCATATAAATTATTGCAACCTCCTTCCCTCTGAGGTTTCAATACAAAACGATGGGGTTCTTCAATGCCCATTTTTACAGCAGCATCTCCATGTTCATCAAAGTCTAATGCATAAAGCCCTATACATCAAAGCAGAATATGTATTGGCATTCTCTAACTAATGTTGTTGTTTATGACTTTGAAGCAATCAGGTACATCTTACCAGTAAAGATTTCTTTAACTTCTGCAATGGCTTTTTCATCCTGTAAAAATTTAGCAACCACACCAGGCTTTGCAAGAGCCTGCTGAATTTTCTTTGTTCCTGCCAAATGATATTGTATTGTGGGGCATTTAATTGCTAGTGACCTTTCTATTAACAATCTCACATCCCATTCTTTTTGTGTATGGTATTGTCTGGGTTCATATCCACTTCTATAGTATACTACAGATACTGTATAATTACCAACTATTAATTCTTTCTTAGGACCCAGTTTTGCTGTAGCTGCAAGTTGTGTTAAAGTACGCCTAATGAGTCTCACATTTGGGTTTTGCTTTTTAATTTCAAATTCATGAAAACGCTGGTCACAAATATTATATGTTACATCTTCAATAATAAATAAAATGACTGCTCTGCAAACAGTTTGATTAAAAATAATATTTTACTATTTAAACAATATTACCAGGTCCAAAAGGTACATGTAACAAGAAACATACTTTTGATCTCCATAGATATTCCAAGCTTCTATCATGCCAGAACATAAAGTTTGCAATGCAGGATTATGTGGAACATTTTCCAACTGATCATAACAACCAAGTTCTCCCAATATAAATTTATGTAACTCATTTGAAACTGGTCCCAACCAACCAAACCCAGAAGCAATAGTATTTATTTCTACTTGTTTCCAACAACAATAAGGAATAGTCTTTCCACGTGAATTTTGCTTTGGACAGCTTGTGTCTAACATTAAATCTGATCTTAATAAACCAAGGGATACTTTTTGTGCTGCACCTTCCTCATGAATTATCTCATAAATATTAAATAGTTCTTTAGTAAATGGATCAACTTTTACAGTTTCTTCCAAAGTTTCCTTTAGAAAATTATAGTCTTGTGCTACTTTGTGTATAAGCAGATTCAAAATTGTTTGCAATTTGCAAGCCTTTATAAATTCCTTCCTTGGGAATGGAGAAGGTGTGAGTACAAATGGTGCAAATTGTAAAACAGACTTATTGAAATTAGCCTTGGATCTCATACACAATCCATGCATTAGTGCCCAATCCTTTGCCTTTTCTATTAATTCTTGCAATTCATCCTTAGGAGGTAATGAGATTGGTGTCTCCATTGTTACCTGTTTATTGCAATACACTAGTATGTAACATCATTAAAACTTATTAATAATTATTACAATGTGTATGTTAATTTTAACATGTTAATGAATTTAACTTAAGTTAAATAAATGATAATCTCTCATTTCAGCCTTTATATTATTGTATAAACAATAATATAACTTTCTTGCGCAAATCTTTTAACATTTGATTTTTGGATCACAGTTTCTTACTTCTTTTGTTTTATTTTTATAATAAAACGCTATCTTCAGAGCAGGTTAATACGTATTCAGCGAACTTTTGCATATTACAGTCTCATTTTGGCGTGTAACAGCATAAATGTTTGTTTTACTTTGCTTTATTTAAAAACTCAGAATACATATACACGTCACTGTACCTAACACTTAATGTACCTACTTTGTTTTCATGTATCTACGCGATAGGTGTATACTATATGACTGAACGCTTACCGTACGATTTTATAACGTATATGGGGATCTACTATCGTTCATTTCGCAGATTTTACAGATAAGATAAGATCTACACTGTGTATTTAGGTCTAAAATTGAATCCGTGGAAATTGCCAAGTTATCAAGGTGTAATATACATGGTCAAATTAACGAAATTGGTTAGGTTATAAAGCATGGCCACCATTTGCGAAATTTGGGTAATTTCTAAGAATTTATGTTAGACTTCACAATAATACCGAGCTTTTTTAATCTAAATAATATAAGTATCATTTTAAATATTAAATCAAAAAGAAACTTCTTTACTATGATATGTAATATTATAATATATCATTGTGTGCAATATTACCAGATACACAGATTAACAGTGCATCAGATTTAAATAGGTTTATATGCTTATGTTTTGCTGAATTCAAATTCCACAATACACTAATGAATACTTAAATTTTGTGAGTTTATCTTTGTTCATAACAATAAAATTAGATGATTCAAATTATTATTGTTAATCTGAAGATCTTAGAATGTATAATGCTGTTGGTAAAATATTGAGTAATATATAATAATATGTGTTCCCAATATGTGTAATTCTGTCAGAAAACTGAATAACCTTTTAGATAGAAAATGTTTTGTACTTACAACTACTTAAGGTAGAAATTTTATTAGGTATATACAACTGTTGATTCAGAAGGCCATGTACTAAGCCTTCTAAATTATACTCTTCTGCAGTAGCCATAGCCATTATATTCCAAACCTATTAATAATATATTTCTTCAACTTAATTTTATAAAATGGTATATAAATTAATTCAAATTGTTAACTAATTTATTTCTCTTCAACATACTTCTCTTTAAACATCTATTCTTCTAAAAGCTTTTCATGGCTATGCATTCTTTTATGTGATTCATATTAACTATGATAAATAATGGAGTAAAAAATACTCCTTTGAATAAAAATAATGGTTTTGGTATGTATATGGCAACTAAGGAAAAGTTAAGTAAAAGTGCATTATCCAAATCGTTTTTGAAAATGTATTTTTATGATGCATTTCTCAATAAATATTATCAGTGTCCCTTATCTGGACAAGATAATATGTTTACTATAGGTAGAAAGTATGGACAAGATTCTTGGAAAAATGCAATGTAAAATTGTGCAACCATTAGTCAATAACGAATGATATTTTAAGTAAAAACGTCGGAATGAAAAGACGCCAGCTTATAAGTTTCCGAGTAATCAATCGACTAATGTAAACACTCGTGATGCTCACATTAGATTTCTCGGTGTCTTCAGTGAGTGGATTCTTTCTTCTTAAAGGCCTCTTCTTCATCTGCATACCTGTATACTTTTCTTCAGGTTCACAAACATTTTTCACATTCTGATATTGCACTGCATCGGTATGTAAGAAACTGGTGCACATAATGCGCGCGTGTACATTTGTTAATTGCGTATTGTTTGATATTGTTTTATTCCATGCGGTTAATAATACAAATCCAAACTTATGGTATGCAGTAAAGTTCGAATTACTCCCACACTTAGGTAAAATACATCTTTGAATTATGCCGAAATTCATTTTAACGTGTTTACATGAATGTCTATATTTATTTCCAATTAAAGTATATTCGGTTAAGAGAACCTACAGATTATATGAAATAAAAGGAATGATTCTTTAGTACTGTGTGTTCAGTGTACACTTGACAACTTAAGGAGTACGAAAATCAGTATTAATTTAATGAACAATTGTTATATGCATTAAGATTTCTTTTAGAAATACCGGTCCTGTATTTCACGTGTACAAAGTAGTCGGTGTATCGCCAAGAAAAATGAAATACATACACAGGAACACTCTACGTAAATAACAATGAGTTACTGGGGAATTTTGGACATGGGAAGTGACAATTAACGACATAGATACTACCACAGACGAGATATAAGTAGACCATGGACGCAAGCCAATCTGTAATTCCAGAGTCCTAGGACTTGGTAACGATGTTCGTGTCACGGGTGACGTTACCCATCAAACGCTTAAAATAGCTGTTTTTCATATTTTTAGTCCTGAAAATACAAAAATAAATTATGAAATTATTCTTTCAAAAACTCTTACATCTGTTAGCATACACACCGAATTAGAAATTAGAATTCTTCTAAAATTACAACTGTGCTAGTATTTGCTTTATACGTATACTTTAATTAAAAGTTAGACACCTCGCTTAGCGAATAAGTTAGAAATATCGAGTCGAATATCCTTTGACTATCTTTTGATTTGTTCTTGTACTTTTAATAAATATTAATTATATTGTAATACGGTACTGTAATTGTAATACTTAAGCTCCTACAGTTGCGCGTGAAACTTTATTAATTGATAATTATTTAGATACACTACTGCATATTGTTATCAAATAATTCAATAAAATAATATTCATTAGCCCTTATATTTTCTAAACTTATAATGTACCCAAATAAGTTGGGAATGGAATGTTTTTTCACACATGTATTCGAACGATTTTATATTAATCATTTAATGCAGTTGATTTTAACGACATAATACATTGACGATTTTCTTTTAATTAAATAATAGTTTATCTTTCGGACAAAGCTGCTGGGTTTTGTTTATTAATCGATTGCTTATCGGTATGCCTTAATACACATATCCATTAGTTATACTATAATTATTACACATTTACATCTACTCTAACGTAAGACATGAATTATTTCATGCACTCTTTTTTTAATGAAATAATATTGCACAATTAAATCTAATTAAATAATATTTTAACTTTCGGATGAAGCTAATTTTTATTATTAAATAATTTAATTTTAATTTTAAGATTTGTTAACTAATCTCGTTTTTTATTAATGGTTACAGGTTGGCCACTGCTTGTTTCACCGGTACGCCCACAGTCAAAGAAGATAAAGGAACGAAGAACCAACGTCAAGATATTTTATTTACAAGTGTTTATTTATTGTATATATTTATATATGTATATTGTTATATTGTAATAGTTGGTAGTGTATAATGTTTTATGGAAATTTTTGTACCTCGTGAAATTTACATTTACAATAAATTACTTTATTACCAATATTTTGTGTTAATGTCAGAATCCCATAAGTCCTGAAAACTTCCTCGAATTGATCAATATCTAGCAAATTCTGAAATTTTGCCGTAAAATCGAGAAAATGTATCAGGAGAACATGATGTGCGAGGAGGTATTCGATTCGCAGAATTCCTGGAATTTGACGTCATTTCTTGGAATCGGAAAGTTCCCCGGAAATTCTAAAATTTTGCTGTAAAATCGAGAAAATGTATCAGGAGAACATGATGTGCGAGGAGGTATTCCATTCGCAGAATTCCTGGAATTTGACGTCATTTCTTGGAATCCGAAAGTTCTCCGGAAATTCTGAAATTTTGCCGAAAAATCGAGTAAATGTATCAGGAGAACATGATGTGCGAGGAGGTATTCGATTCGCAGAATTCCTGGAATTTGACGTCATTTCTTGGAATCCAAAAGTTCTCCGGAAATTCTGAAATTTTGCCGAAAAATCGAGTAAATGTATCAGGAGAACATGATGTGCGAGGAGGTATTCGATTCGCAGAATTCCTGGAATTTGACGTCATTTCTTGGAATCCGAAAGTTCTCCGGAAATTCTGAAATTTTGCCGAAAAATCGAGTAAATGTATCAGGAGAACATGATGTGCGAGGAGGTATTCGATTCGCAGAATTCCTGGAATTTGACGTCATTTCTTGGAATCCGAAAGTTCTCCGGAAATTCTGAAATTTTGCCGAAAAACCGAGTAAATGTATCAGGAGAACATGATGTGCGAGGAGGTATTCGATTCGCACAATTCCTGGAATTTGACGTCATTTCTTGGAATCCGAAAGTTCTCCGGAAATTCTGAAATTTTGCCGAAAAATCGAGTAAATGTATCAGGAGAACATGATGTGCGAGGAGGTATTCGATTCGCACAATTCCGGGAATTTGACGTCATTTCTTGGAATCCGAAAGTTCCCCGGAAATTCTAAAATTTTGCCGTAAAATCGAGAAAATGTATCAGGAGAACATGATGTGCGAGGAGGTATTCGATTCGCAGAATTCCTGGAATTTGACGTCATTTCTTGGAATCCGAAAGTTCTCCGGAAATTCTGAAATTTTGCCGAAAAATCGAGTAAATGTATCAGGAGAACATGATGTGCGAGGAGGTATTCGATTCGCAGAATTCCTGGAATTTGACGTCATTTCTTGGAATCCGAAAGTTCTCCGGAAATTCTGAAATTTTGCCGAAAAATCGAGTAAATGTATCAGGAGAACATGATGTGCGAGGAGGTATTCGATTCGCACAATTCCTGGAATTTGACGTCATTTCTTGGAATCCGAAAGTTCTCCGGAAATTCTGAAATTTTGCCGAAAAATCGAGTAAATGTATCAGGAGAACATGATGTGCGAGGAGGTATTCGATTCGCACAATTCCGGGAATTTGACGTCATTTCTTGGAATCCGAAAGTTCCCCGGAAATTCTAAAATTTTGCCGTAAAATCGAGAAAATGTATCAGGAGAACATGATGTGCGAGGAGGTATTCGATTCGCACAATTCCTGGAATTTGACGTCATTTCTTGGAATCGGAAAGTTCCCCGGAAATTCTAAAATTTTGCCGTAAAATCGAGAAAATGTATCAGGAGAACATGATGTGCGAGGAGGTATTCGATTCGCACAATTCCGGGAATTTGACGTCATTTCTTGGAATCCGAAAGTTCTCCGGAAATTCTGAAATTTTGCCGTAAAATCGAGAAAATGTATCAGGAGAACATGATGTGCGAGGAGGTATTCGATTCGCACAATTCCTGGAATTTGACGTCATTTCTTGGAATCGGAAAGTTCCCCGGAAATTCTAAAATTTTGCCGTAAAATCGAGAAAATGTATCAGGAGAACATGATGTGCGAGGAGGTATTCGATTCGCACAATTCCTGGAAATTGCCGCGATTTCTAGAATTTCTTGAACTCCGCGAAATTCAAGAAATTCTTGGCATCAGAGGAATAGGAATGAAATATTTGAATTGAGAAGTCAATTTGTTACATTTCTTTCTATTTATTGCAACTCAAAAACTTTCTATACATTAATCTTACAACTAAAATTATAATACATTATAATATTATACATAGAGAGTGTATTCGCATATATATTCTAATATACAATCAGCGCATCCACTTGACCGCGTTTGAAGTATATTTCACTAAAGATCCGCATATTTCTGTGCATTGCATTGTTGGCACTGCAAAAAACAAAAACCAATGCTTTAGCAAGTCCCTCGTTATTATAGAGTAGTTACACTGATGTATAATTGTAGAAAAATGTAGTTGGACAAGCATAATAAAGATAAATGCATTCGGACACGTACGAAATATAGAAGGCCAATCTCAAAATGGGTTTTCGTGATTTCAGTCAGAAATTACTGACGTGCTGAAATTCAACGCAACAAAAGGTACTCCCTTCAGAAATAAGAATCTCTCAGCTATTACGCGCACTTAACAGCGTACTCCGAAAAAATGATAAGACGGAAAAACTAGACTTTAGGGAAAAATTAAAAACAGATAGTTGAGCGATATCCGACACGACATTCCTAACTTATTCTCTGAACGAAGTGTTTAAATTCTAATTAAAGTATACGTATAAAGTAGCTATTAGTTTGTTTGTAATTCAAGAAGAATTCTAATTCTGATCCGTCAGGCTCTAGAGCCCGATAACTCCAGAATTAGAGATTCGTTGTGTGTTCGGTCTTTTTATATCTCATCTGGGTAGTAGCTACCCTGTAATAATTAATAAGCAAAACCCATTAGCTTGGTCTGAAACATAATATATTATTTAATTAAGTGCAATCCTTCAAAATATCATTTCATGGTTAATTTGTTTAGTTATTGTTCCATTGTTATTGTACTGTTAAATGCTCGTAGTTCAGAGATTACTCATTTTTACAGAAGAAATTTTTCATTGCGTGAACACTTGTTTGGTGGACCACTATATAAAACTGTCATTATGATCGGATCACAATGATTTCGTATAATTCTTATGCCGGTATTCATGTCAAATCTCTTCCCTGGCATTATTTCGCATCATGGAAATGAATACACAAAAGTAAAATACGCATATAAACACAAGGAATATCCTCCGTAATTCTTAAAAAATAGACACAAAATTGGTAGAAATGTCAAGAATGCAGAATCGAACATTTTCGATTTACTGTCATATGACCTAACTTAAGAAATTTGCTGTGGTTGCGAATCTCTTTCAAGAAAATATGGAACTTATGCGAAATTTCCTCAGTTGCAATCTAAGATGCACACTTTTAAAAATAGAGAAAAAAGCTTGCATGCAACCTGTTAGATACATCAGGTAATGTAATTTTTTTAAATGAATTTTGGCATATTTTGGTTAATCAGCTTGTTTCCATATAGTACTTCGATATGCCGGTCAAAGAATTATAAGTTAATATCAGTATGATAATCCTCATCTATATGTTTTGTCTTGGAAGTTTCATTTAATTATAATAGTTTTAAAACAACAAAATTATTATTTAGAAAACATATGTAACAACGTTGCAGAATGTTCTAGCATTAAATATACATATATATATACATATCTATGATGTATTCACATGCATTCTTGTGCATTGAGAACATATTTGTATATACATAATAAAAGCAAATACTTTTTATATATTCAGCTATAATTGTCATCCTAGAACTATGGAAATTTAGAGTTGATGTGTATTTACTTTACATTTAACATAGGATTTTCTATCAAATTATATATAACAACAGATGGCAGAAACATTAATTTAAATTATGTAATAGCAGATTAGCAGAAGTAGGAAAATTGGAAACACCAAAATTGCAAGGAAAATATGAGACAGGTCAATTAATCTTACATAGAGTATTTGGCTATAGAGGAGTGATATTATTTCCATGGGTAGCAAGAGTATATGACAGAGATATACCAAATAAAAGAGAAGAGTATGTATGATTATGATTATCTTTAAAAGAATATCAGTTTATTATATGATATCTTATGGAATACTATGGCTTCTAAACATCTTTGAAAATCATTAACATATATTATTTATTTTATATGTATCAATGATAAGGTAATTTTGTATGGCTTCAGGGGTGAAGAAGGAAATTTCAATAGTGTAGGAAAGGAAGTAAAAGGTAGAACACACACATTTTATCAAGTTCTAATTGATCAGAGGGATTGTCCTTATATAGTAAGTTTTATATCAACATATAGTTATTATTATTGATATATAATTACTTACATAAGGACAAATGTAACATGTGACACATTAAAATATAGCGTGCCCAAACTGAAGCTGTAACATTTCTTGGGAACCATGAAAGTAGTAGAAGCTTATATGCAATACCAGGCCTTGATTATGTAGCACATGAAGATGTTTTACCATATACTACAAATGAAAAAACAGCTTTGATGCATGAACTTTTTGATAAATTCTTAGAATATCATCCAAATCAGGATCCATGCTTTGTTGCTCAAGATACTCTTAGAGCTTGGCAGAAAAAAAATCATCCATGGTTGGAATTATCTGATGTTCATAAAGAAACAACTGAAAATATAAGAATTACAGTAATACCATTTTATATGGGATGTAGAGTAAGCCAAACAACATCTGTGTACTGGGTATGTCTCGATCACAGACTACTTTACGTACAAATATACTTTGTATCTTTTTGTAATTACTAAACAATGAATACTTTATAGTGGAGATATTGTATCCGGTTGGAAAATTTGGGTGACTTGAGTGTGCAATTACGTGAAAGACACTGGAGAATATTTAGTCTTTCTGGGACTTTAGAAACTGTAAGAGGAAGGGGTGTGGTAGGTCAAGAGCCTGTATTATCAAAAACTTCCCCTGCTTTTCAGTACAGTAGTCATGTCAGTCTTCAAGCACCAAGTGGTCACATGTGGTATGGCTATGTATTATGATAATATCTTTATATAAAGAACTTATTTAATAACAGATAAAAATAATCATTGCCCAAATACTTTTCAGGGGAACATTCAGAATGGAAAGAGAAGATGGCTATGCCTTTGATTGTAGAATACCACCATTTTCATTGGAATCGAAAATAGAAGAAACATCCACAACAAATAATTCTGATTCATAATTTATTTGTATAGACATATGTATGGAGTGATTATATTTTAAAGTAGACAAGTGTATTTTGATAATTTAGTTATTATTCAGTGGGAAGAATTAGATCCTGAGAAAACATGTGATATCCATTTGTGCTTTAAGTTTATGTTGATTAAATTTATCTGTAACTAATATCACCACTTAAGATTAACAAAACTTTATTTGCTGCTATTAACTCGAAAATACTGCAGGACTTTAGTGTTTTTCTACCTTGTTGCAAAATGTATAAATAATTATATGATAATAAAATATCAAACCAAAAGCATTCTGTGTTTATATTTGTATTTTTTACTTTGCAACATAATATTCAGTACAAGTTACTGACTGTGCAATATATTTCTGTATTAATTAAATTATGATTATTCATATCATGACTTATTTTATTTACAATACAATGTGTAAAACTTATGAATTGTGTTAATATGAACGAGAATTCGTAATTGCTTAATTAGTTTGGCAAAATTACTGTTAATTATACAGTAAGTTTAATCTGAGAAATAAAAATAATAGTAACTTAAATAATACTGAAAAAGTTGTATACCTATACAACAAAAATATACGAAAACCTGGCAGTAAATGGCAAAAAAGAATGCTATTAAATTTGTTGGCAGACCGATCATTCAAAAGTAAATTTTAAATATTTATAATTTCTTTGTATTTCAAAAGAACACAATTCGTTTTTAAAAGATTATCGGAACAGATGAGAGATTATAGTTCTTAAATGTATTATACGAATAAAATTTTATCTTTTGAGGAACGTGCTGATTTGTTTCATCACTTTGCGCAAAAAAACATAACACCACGCAATGTGGATTATTAAGACATTCTGTGTATTTAAAAATGAGAATGTTTGTCATTCAGAGATTTGCAAATATAATGCTCTGTTCAATGTAACAATCGCATAAACACTGTAGAAGTGTGCAAAAGTCTATCCAATCAGTAAGAAGATACATGCAGCGGTCCGTGATTCGATTGGTTTGCAATCGCGAAAATTTCTGCACTATCACCGCAATCTTCTTGGGTGTAATGCTTAAGCTTTTCTAGTAAAGCTCTTGGAGGAAAGTGTGATAAGGATGGATATTGTCACTCTTATTCTGTTTATCGATCACACGTTGCAAGTAAAATATCGTCAGGGTTTATAAGCTCCGCATGGTATTCGGTGGTGACGCCTGAATCCATTATAGTTGGTAGAGGAAAGAAGAAGAAGAATCCACCCATCACAATGGTTGGCTGTGAGTTATATTCTTTTTCTCCAGGAATATTCTTCAACAAAATTGTTGGTATACAAATGATTTTTAGTGACATAATATTCACTTTGTGAATGTTATGGCTAAATGCATATGGTAACCGACCACTTTAAATAAGAGCTACAATTCATTAAACCGTATTGATGGCCGCGCCCTAATTCTACCATTTTTATGTCCATATTTCCCTTTTAGAAAATCTATATGGGTTTATAATATTATTTCTAAATACTCTTTTAGTAAAATATGCATTATACATTATGGCAACCATTGTAAACATTCGAAACCAACGTATGCTAATCGGTGGTGTTTTTAAACTGTGAATATCATTTCTCCGTCATGTTTTGAATTAAGGGAGAGTATATCGAATACAGATTATCTTCGCGCGTAGCTTTAATATTGAAATAATGTAGCTTGACCCTTCGTTGAAAATAATATCCTTTTAAGCATGATGTAGCAGGTTTTCTACGGTGTTTACAAAGGGTGTTAATTAATTTTCTAATGTTATTGTACCGGTTTTAAATGCACGACCGCGATGACTTAAATACTGGATGGTCCGCAATCCGTGCTACAATCGGAGAGATGTCGAATCTCGTCACAAAATAAATCAAACTTGCAGAATAAAATTTCTTCATACAAAGCATCAGTTTTATTGCTTTTAAAAATATCTACTTCGAAAATTAATCCAATAAGCTGGCACTTAAATAAGATATCGTACTGTGGGATCTCGATACGGACACTGTTTATATATTTATATCGCTTATATTTATACTCACTCCTTGTATTTTAATTGCACTTTTAACTTTGCACTTTAAATTTGTACTATATCGGATCAGTTTTAATAATTACTCTGCGCTGATTTGTAACACATATATCGTAGAATTAATTTTTGTATTTAAATTATAATTTTTAAAATGTAATAATTAAAAATATGTCGTTAAAATGTTAATACACAGACGAGACAATTAATGTTTGTTCTGATATGCTATCTGTTTATTTAAGGAATCAGAATGATAACAAGATATATAGATAATGATCCTCATATTTTCACCGAAAATTATATGAATTTTTACTTACCTGGTCATTGAAAGTGAAAGATCTAAATATAGTCCTCTTTTTACTTAAGCAGCAGGTGTCTTAACGGCGGAAGTTTTGGGTCAATTTCGATCGAAATTTTACGCGGATAGTCGGAACATACTGGCGCAAAATGTTTGTACAAAAACAAATCCGTTCGAAGCTTGTATATCCAGAAGGGTTTTAGCAGAATCACAACATATCTTCAGTCATAAAATTGAAACAGAAGGAAAGCCAATCACAAATCAAAAGAATTCAGGACGATGTTGGATATTTGCCACCTTAAATGTCATAAGAACTGCTATGATAAAACAGTATAATTTGGATGAATTTGAATTCAGTCAAGCTTATTTGTTCTTCTGGGATAAGGTCAGTATCAAAAGTTATTAAAAATCATATAAATAAATTTTGAGCAAGTAAATTGTGCAAAGCTAAAGTGAGCTAAACCAATTTCATATATCTTTTTCAGGTTGAACGTTGTAATTATTTCCTTCATAATATTGTCAAAAGTGCTAAGCGTAATGAATTAGTAGAAGGTCGTTTAGTATCATTCTTATTAAATGACCCAGTATGTGATGGTGGTCAATGGGATATGATTGCCAATCTCATAAATCGACATGGTCTTGTTCCCAAATCATGTTTTCCAGAATCATACAGTTGTGAGACAAGCTCCAGAATGAACAGTATTTTGAAAAGTAAATTAAGGGAGTTCTCCAAAGTTTTAAGAGACTTAGTTTTGAATGGTGCATCAGATGAAGAACTAGACAGTCAGATTGTAGAACAAATGACCGTGATTTACAGAATAATTGGCATTTGTTTGGGTGTACCAGCAGAAACAATTACATGGGAATACTATGACAAATCAAAGAAGTATAATTCAGTTGGACCAATTACACCAACAGAATTTTATGAGAAATATGTTAAACCATACTACAATGTAGATGATAAGATATGTTTAGTAACTGATCCAAGACCATCAAATCCATATGGAAAACTTTACACTATTGATTTTTTGGGGAATGTAATTGGTGGAAGACCAACTCATTACAATAATCAGCCACCAGAAGTACTCATGAAATTGTGTGCAGAAAGTATAAAAGCTAATGAGCCTGTATGGTTTGGATGTGATGTGAATAAACGAGTAGTAGGGAAACAGGGTATTCAAGATATTAAAGCTTATGATTTTGACTTAATGTTTGGTACAGACATACAAGTCAATCTTTGCAAAGCTGATAGACTACTTTATGGGGACTCCATGATGGGTCATGCAATGATTTTCACAGCCGTTTCAATCGATGTAGGTTCGACTAGATTCCTTTAAAAAATATTTAAGTTGTATCTATAACTATTACGAAATGAGTATGTGATTTTCAGAATGATGGAAAGATCAAAAAGTTCCGCGTGGAAAACTCTTGGGGTGATGATCATGGTCAAAAGGGTTATCAAATTTTAACAGCCGAATGGTTTTCCGAATTTGTATTCGAGGCAGTTATTGATAAGAAATTGGTACCTGCAGAAGTCTTGGCTGTATTCAAGCAGGAACCTATTACACTACCTGCTTGGGATCCCATGGGAACCCTTGCACACTGATAGTAATGTATAAAGAAACAATTGATTATGTGTTTTTCTTTGCTAACAAATGTTTTTTTATAAATTACTGATAAAGAAACATAAGACACACTTGTAAATACCAGACAAGAATGATTGTTTGTCTTTTAGTTAATGAATGCTGGTTAATAACTGGAAAGTCCTGAAAAGTTCTTGAGACACAATTGAAGCAGTATGAAACATGTCAACCATCTTGTTTATGAAATTGATGGATCATCTAATTGTAAACACATTAACATACGTTCATACTAAAAGATATACTATGAACTGCAAACACAATCAAAGTAGTTCCTGGGGTAACAACTATGAATAATGTGTGTAAGATAGTTTACTATGTAAAATATCCATTATAATAATAGGAGAATGACACCTCATATTTCTATTGAACATAAACAAGCTCTGTTACCAAGAAACAAGCAGGCATGCCATAGGCATAATTTAAGGAAGATAATTTAAGTATGGTTAACAGGTATTTTAAATTTGTTTAAAGTTATATTTTTTTTGAAAAAGATTGTGTATGGAAGATAATAACTGGATAGGTAATCTGGGTATAATCAAATGACTGTTTTGAAGACTAATATTTCGGTATATATATACTTATTTCCTTGGAAATCCTAAACTTCAATAGAAGTGAGATGAAATATCTTACAATTGTATGGTTATTAATAAACATTTTGGCAGTGATTTATAGCAATCTACTTTCTAATTTTATAAAATTCACTGGATTCCATATAAACAAAAATTAAAAAATGCATTCTTCAGAACAATAATCTTTGTGTCTTTTATTTGTCCTCAAACATTTCAAGCACAATCATTCAAATCCTAAATTGCAGTTCAAATCTGTTTCTCAAATTAATGCCGTTTCCTTTGGACTTTATAACAATACTTCAGTTTAGCCCAAACACCCAAACACATATTTTGCAAACGCGTATCCTTTTGCGAAATTGCGAATTCATAAATATCTCTTATTAATAATTTTGGTATTCTTAAACGACCTCGTTGAATTAAGCTTAAAGTAGCATATAATTTACAACGAGCAACGAGGAGAGGATCTCCAAGACGAAGAGCCAATTCAAATTGTTTTACCGAAATCTTTCCCGCGATTTTCGCCTGTGTAAAATACATTTATTGTTAATTATTCTATTTCTTTTGAGCTAGGGATTTACTAACGGTATAATTTTCAAGTTGTATGTATTAAAATATATTGTATATCATCAGCAAAAAATATATAAGAAAAACGTAGGTTAAGAATATCGGCAATTAATTGTGGTTCATGTATAAAACATGTGTTCCATAATACAACTTTATATGTGTCTAGGGAATGAGAGATAATTGTAATAACTTACACAGTGTTCTAACTCTTCACCTAGGGCAGAAAATGCTCCTCCTAAAGTAGACAACCAAGACATAGCATGATCAACTTCCTGCCTTTCTAATACCATTTGCGTTATTCTTTCACTCCTAAACAAAGGGATTTATTTTCTGTTATACTACATTTTGCGCTTCAAATGCAGTTGCACTACTACCAAACATCCGTACCATCTATAATCCAAGAATTGCTTTCTCGGTGTTCGTAACTTTATAAGAATCACTGATTCCTTTTCCCTACTTGAGAGTTTACAAGCTAAGAATTCTAACAACGTGTTAAAAGCAGCCCTATGATATACACGCGAGTTTATTAATGTTGCTACATATGCTGATACTAGATAGGCATTAAGTCCTTTCTCATTTATTGGAACTATTATCAATTCCTTCTGTTGCTTAGGACACGCATTGATAATATCATTATTTTTTTGAAGTTCTTTCCTTTGTATCTCTTCATTGTATTTAACTACTGAATGATACGTAACAATGACGCTATCAAAAATTAAGTTACTCTTATGTATAATTAATTTGATCGAAGTATCCATTTCTAATGATTTTTGTATATTTTCACTTTCCTGGACAGTAAACACTGTTCTTTTATCGAATTAGAGCAGATTATGTTACAATAAGGTAACCGAAGCATGTTACAATTATTTATTGAAAATATAAGTACGAACTGCACATTATAAGGTACCACTAATGATAAATATATCTGAGTTTGACATTAAATTATTTATGCAACTTAATTTTTGGTGCACTTCTATATAGACAAATATCGTAGTTTGGATATTCAACGACTCTATTTAATATTATTACACGAAGTTGATGGCCGTGTTACCACAGGTTAGAATTGTATTTGCGGTAAGTCATGACGACTGAAATGGTGGGGGGGCGCCATATGATTCGCGTGACGACATATTCCATAAATCATTTTGTCAAACTACAAGACATTGCATTAAAAAGTCACATATTCAAGTAAATTTGGCAAATTACACACAAATTCATAAAAATATTCAGCTTGAGGGCATTTGATTAGGCTTACGAAAATGGTATATTTTAATTGCACACATATATGAATCGCGAAATTCGCAATATTTATTGTTTCTCGCAACGCGTAATTAAATTAGAAAATATCATAATGTTCCCCATTGGCAGGTAAATATGTAAACGCATACAACAGGCATAATTACTTTATATATTTTTTTAATTATATTCTATACAATAAAATAAAGCTTATATAATTTTCGGAATAACTTCGAACTTCTGAAAGTTTTAGTAACGCATATCAATACTATAATATTCCGTTATAATTTAGCCCACAAATTTCACCCTTTTTTACTTTATCAAATTCCTCATCGTTTGTAATAAAATAATCGTTATTTATTACAATACTGACTGTCGGTATTGTTGAGTATCATTATGCGGTTTTTATTCTAAATTGGGACGAATGTAAACAATTTCGTATGTGAATTGCAATTGAGTACAACAGCTTTTCGTTCAGTTTGTTATCAACATTGAACATGATTTTTGCGTATCAATTAAATTTCACCACATAAAAGTTAAGATTTAAAAATTATGTAAAATAAAAAATATTATAAATTTCCATTGCGAAAGCCCATTGCTATAATGGTTGTCTATAACTCCTTTAAAAGTACGCGTTGGCTGCCGCCTTTATTATAATTTTATTGAAGTTATGTCATATTTATTTGCTAATTGTAGCAAATTCCATCTCAGAAAATTGCTTCCCTATTAAAAAATGAAATTCCAAGTTTTTGCAGTTGAAAACCAGTATTTATTAACATCTATTAACTGGCATGTAAGTCACTCTTCTCCTGAAAGTGAAATACATGTTCCATTTACACGCAAACCATATTAATTTTGGTAAAACATATGTTACATAAATATTTATTCAATGGCCTGCATACTGAAAAAATTAAATTTCGTCGACATTTTTAAAGAATTATATAAATGTGAGAAAAACTGGTCGGGGTAATCCGTAGTACGTTTTGCGCCACTGTGCGCAGTACACGTTCGCGCAGTTATTGGCATTTGTCAAAATTTGACGGACCAATCGCGTCTACCAATGGGGAACACGCCTCCAGGGGGAACCAATCGGTAAACCCGTAGCTAATATCACGGCATGATAATTGGGGCAACGTGTGACAATTGAAATTTAATTTGCTGCTTTATATTTATAATGAAATGAAGTGGAAAGTTCGTGTAAAAATTCAAGCACGATTTAGATAATTTTTTTATTAATGTTTTGCTGTAAATATTAGAAATAAATGGTGTATTCTCGAAAAAGGCAATCGCTTGACTCGTACGTCGTTGGATACCTACGAGTACCCCACCTTACGATTCGGTCTAAGCTTTGACGAGCTACCTCTATTGGTACTGGGGTCTCTGACTCGATCGTAGCAGGTTGGATTTTTACCCCGTTTGTCACTGAAAGACTCACTGTGAACGACACACGTAGTACAGGAGATCGAAGGGATTTTATTGAATTACTTCTCAGTGAAGATCGGAAGGAAGCCTCGGCGTTAAACTGGTTTCACCTACATTTGTGCATACAATATTCCGTTACTGACATTTCGTACAAGTCACGCGTTCACAAGGTATGGCGTTTTTGAGAACGGTTCCGCGGTGTGGTGCCGGTAAAAAGCTAGGGAAGTGTTTGCCATTCTCCGTCGGTTTGCTCGAGAACTTGTCGAAGGCATCGGTGCAGTTAGTGCAGGTGCAGGAACGAGGATACACCGGCACAACTGGTGACGCGAAGCCGGCACCTCGTCAAATCGACCCGCTGGATTTGAAGTTTAACGACCCAATCGCAGCTTTCAAGAGTAAAACTACGAAAGAGCTTCTCCGTGCTTACGTCGTCTATCAAATATGTTCCCTCGAGTATGTCGTCGAAAACAATATGAAGGTAAGACTTCAAATCCTTTACTTACAACCGTATTCGTTGTACCATCGAACTTTATACTACAGTATATTTCGTTTGCAATATCAATTTTGTCAACTTCACATTCATAAAATGCTCATCGTATATGTGTTACACAACTCTCAAAGCAAAAGTAAAACTTATTCGTCGGTTGTAGTTTAAATTACGTTTAGACTTCGATCATGCCTGTCGGCTATTGGAACATTAACAGGTTATCATGTTCATATTAACATTACCGAAATTGTATAGAAAATTTGTTGGTCAGTTTCAACGTACTTCTTTACAACTGCAAGTATAATATCATTCTGCAAATGCGCTGCATAAATCAATATCAAAAGTGCGTGTGTATTCTTTCGGTATTTCTTAATTAGTCCTTGGGTCTCCTTTTATCTCGATTTATCGATAATAATCGATTGACCATTTCACTTCGAAATATACGTTCCTGTCATGGCTGCTGGACGATGACAGTTACGCGAATTCTGCATGGATTGCATTTATTCGTCTCCTCTCTTTAGCAAGTGTTTTACTAACGTCTCTCATTAGATTTAATCCCCTAGAATCTATGTGAGGGGATCAAAAATGATTGTTTGAAATCCGATATCTATGTATAAGTGAACTAGCGCTATCAACTTTGTAATATAAAACTCGTGTGAGAAGAATGATTAATGAATAAGTACTGCAATTAATATCATGAACACTCCTCGAATCGATTCATTGCAGTAGGAACTTTTGTCAGATCTCGTTGGGTACCATATTCAATAAATGCATAGTTTCCATTAGAACGTATATGCATATATGAATTTCTGCACACATTCAAAGGACTTACATGTAAAGCCGGGTCTTTAAAAACATGCATTTTTTGTGTGCATTACCATTTTATAAAGCGATACATGTTGCGAAATAAAATTTTGGAATAAAAAGGTTCTTCATTCATGATTCTTGGTTTTATTATCCAACATGCTCAAGATATATTAATGCGAAGAACAAGCACATGAAAACGGGGCATAAAATTCCAAGGATTCCATATGAATGAGCACCACACACTCGGTACTAGAGAATTAACGTGGATCGAATTTCCTCGAATTTTTTCTATGGTAGTTCGATATGCAAATTCAGATAGGACATTGACCTTTTTATTGATAGCTTTCGGATCCTCACGCGATTTGTGTAACTACGACGACGTGGCACGCCGCGTTATTGATTTCAGTACTGTGCTGGACACATCGAATCGACCTAGGAATTTTGCCGCAAACCTGTACCAGTAGGACAATTACGTAACTACAAGAGGATACATTGCAGAGATCGCAGAATCTACGATTTCATGCAGTCCAATTTTTTTCTTTCGCTTACATTGCGCCTGTGTCCTACCTTTTATATTTGAAGCGAAGAATTTAATTAATTTTACATAATTATTTTACAATTCATCATTAACTACCGTAGAAGTATTACTATCTTATCAATGCAAGTAGCTGAGTAAGGAAACGATTTGGCAATGGAGCTATTTGTCGTGAAAGACTTTGAATTCCTTTCGATGAAACTCCCCTTTTTCTACTCTTAATTTACTATAAAGAATCAATTCATCTTAAGGAGTAAAGTATGAAGTAAAAATTCGACGGCTTTGTAATCCCGTCGTTAAGAAAGATTCCTTCATAGCTTTAAGGGAGTTCACACTGACCAGTTTGTCGATGGCACATTTTAAGTCTCGCAGTAGCATGTTAATTCTCTCGTTGCTGCGCATTATATCGATTTTAATTCAACCTGACTCCTTTTCGTGCATCAGAGTATAAATGCATCTGGAAATTAGAACTTTCTGCCCCAAATTCCACTGATATATAAGCAACACAATAAACGATCTCTATAAACAAGCATCCAGCAATATATGTCACCTATGACAATCAGATTTTTCTGAATTAAAATCGTGTCGTTCAGTTCTAATTGGAACGCAGGAAATCTCAATAACCGATGAGTTAGCCAATCACCGTGCTGCCTTAGCAAATATGTACAGCGTTATCTTAAGCCGGTTCCTACTTTTTACATTGAAATTTAATTATAGTCACGGTTTTCGGCCTGTATATATAAATAGCAATACGCGTGCGTGATGACTCACTTCCTACACAAGCGTTTAGTCTTTGCTGATATATATTATTGATTCTTACTATACGATAAGATTCATATTATTCACGTTCATTACCCGTCTGAGGATCATGAGATTTTTGATAACAGATAATAAATTAAATGATTTCTTTCGCGATACAACCTAAAGAGTTCCGTATTTATTAGTTCTCATCGTTCTTAATATTAACTCTCTTTGCGATCCACTTAGTTTATCAGTTTCTAATTATTAAACGAACTCGTATCTTTCTGCAATTATTGCAGAATAATTTGCGTTCCACACATTACATTATGTGAAGATTGAAAGAATATAATGTACTTAGTGAAACTGTACCGATTATTAATATTTTGATATATTTATTAAGAAGTGATTTTTAAGATATCACTTTAATTTCAAGTATAGATTAGAATTGAATGCTATTTGCTTTCCTCCTCCTGTTATCACTAGGAACGCTTACCTGCACTAGTATTACGAAGTATTTCCTTCGAATGCTTACGTAATGAAAACGTATTATACTCAAGTGAACGTAAGTTCTTGATTTATCACTTCTCAGTGATCGCGCGTTTCTAATCGTGCTTACGATTAATCGATAAATCTTTTGGCCAAGCTCTAAATCTCTTACTTTGAAGCACCGTGTAATTCCAATCCGAATTTGAAATTTAATAAACCCTATAATAGCGCATAAATAAAAATGACCATTTCCTGAATAATTCATCTGTATTTTTTTTCTTTGGTTGACCGCAAGTTAACTAACTATTTATTTCGTATATATCCAGTCTCTCTTTGATACTCATATTATCAAACGTCGTTACACAATACTACATATCTAAGACTTTTTACTAAAAATGTATAAGACTATCTAACTGTCAAATTCAACTTGTTAAATAAGATTAGAATGCAAATTAGATTCGGAATGATCGACATCTTAAAGTTTCCAGGCATCAACGCGTACGAAAATTTCGTAAGGTTTCTCGGGTTTTTGTTTCTGCCTAACTACCGTCGGAAGTATTCAGAAATCCAGTGGCAAAGTATAAATAGCACCAGCGCCAAGGGGAAAACTTTTGGAAGGAAGAAAGATGTAAGACAGTGCGTTGCATTCCGCGATTCATTCTTCGGCAGTGCAACCCTGAAAAGTTGACCCGTCGCAGGCCGTTGCCTCAAGGCACTCGGCTGCCAGACTCCGCTTAGACAGCTGCCAGACAACACGGTATTGCCAGTCTTTCCATAAACATTACGCATTGAATTTCATTACTTGCACCGGTACCGTATCTACCACGTGGTGTACTTTGTAATTCATGCAACGCCCCGCATTCTACAAATCGGACAACCCTTCTCACGCGCTACTTACGCGCGATCAGCACAAACGCCTACAACAGAATTCTAAAATATCTTTACCTTTTAAAAATCGCTTTTCGAAGAACATCATAATTACTTAGCGTATGCTTTAAGCAGGAATATTGATTTCCAAAGAAAATTTATGAAGAAATCAACACAAAATGCATTTAATATAATACTTGACTTTAAGATCGTATGGTGATCAATCGAGGTTGAAGTTGAATATGTCGAACGACTAAACTCCTGGTTATAAATTCGTGGTATAAGCCATATTATTTTTAATGCCATTGTGTTTCCTGGATTGTATAATTTACGGATTCCAATTAAAGTAGCCCACGGCATGGCAACTGGAAAACTAAAAGTATGATAGCATCGTATTTTTTGGCATACCACGCGTGTCGTGAAGATAATGGCCACTTTAAAGTGTTCGTTGGTGTAACGGTTGCATGGATAACGCGTGTCAAAGCTTTTCAAAAGAAATCTATGCTACTGGAATCTTTAATAATATTGTCTGTAGAGTACTATCTTTCTAATTAAAGTATCCATATGCGTCTCTTTCGACTTTAGAACGATAGAATGACAAAGGTACAGCAGTTAAAGGATTTGTAAATCTTATCTACATTCATAAACGTAGTACAATTTCACATCGTTTGTAAAATAAAAAATTAGCGTTGCACGTATAATTGTTCTTTTCTGTGTCGTATGACGCTGAATGCACTCGTAATTTGGAGAAGTAAATGCGTTGTTTATATTGCTCGATTATAACCGGGTTACACAACTAATAGTACAAAGTTATTCGTAAAGTTGTAAAAGAATGCGGTAGCACGTGTATTGGTATGTTAATATGGCAAAGGATAATTAGATATATGCGGCGAGCAACCTTCTTTAAAGCGCCTTTTCTTTGCACGTATTTTTTTACCTCGAGGAATGCAGTTTACTTAGATCACAAATTCTGAGTGCTTCGGCGAATGTTAGTCCAGTCGGAGTCTATTTAACGGAAGGAACAACCATTTCTAGAACGTTAGTTTTATACTCTTACAATCAGCCCGAAAACAAACGAGACAGTTTTTCAAAAAACGGCGCATTTTTCTCTAAAGATTAAACTGCCGTCAATGGGTCTGGTTTGGTGGTCGGCTTCGTATAGTTGATATCAAGAATGCCGTCAATGACAACGGGACTCGAGATAATCATACTACGCGACCGATATGCCCGTCCCGATGTTCATCTTACATTGGATTTCTTTGAAATCATTATTTTTGTAACATAAAGCAATATTAAACTTAAAGATTAATTGAAACGGATACGAACAAAATGTAAGGTTAAGGTTGTTTCAATCCGAACGCAGTTGAATTTGTTGGATATTTTGTTGAATATAATATTCTTCAACACCGGATTCAACTTCACCAACGGTCACAAGAGGTGTCTAAACCACTGGCAAGAATATTAGTAGTCTGTCTCTATTACTTGCACGTGATTCGGGGAGAGACCCTTTTGTGAGTGTAGCTTATTCGCAAATGTACACATTGAAATGAATTCGTACAAGTGGATGAAGAGGAAGGGAAAGAGTGGGCCCTGTTGTCTCTCACCGATTGGTTGGTAAGGACACGTGATAAGTAGTCCCAAGGCCAGCCGGTTTGTCTGGCGCCTCCTCGTACTATCCGTGCCAGGGACGAATTTGTTTTCGGGGGTCCATTTGCGAACTTTCAAAAATCTATTGTCCAATTTTGTAATCCATTCACAATAACTGCTTCCGTTGTTCTCAACTATGCTTATTATAGTTTCCATAACTTCGTATTCATAGTTGCATTGTAAAGGACGTAATGCTTATTATATAATATAATATAGTGTATTATCCTCCTGAATGTTGAATTGATAAGAAACACGCATACAAAATCTACTCCTTTTTCATACTCAAAGAGAATTATTCTCGTTAAAGTTACTTTAACATGTAAATAAAATTCAGCTCTTCACGGAAACAATCTTCAGTACCATTACGGACAATTTTTGTTACATCGTATTTAATCTACCTCATCGATTTTACTAATGAGCTTAAGCACATATTTATTATCGTAAAAAACGTTACGTGCATATATGTACATATATCTATGGGTAATAATGGTCAGTATAGGAATGCAAATATTTTTAGCACTTCTTTTAAAAGCTTGTTATAATCAGCGACAATGAAAGACAAAATTAAATCAGACTGGGAATAAAAAATATTGCAGAATCTAGTTTGGTATCTAAATTAACAGAGTGATTTTGCGAATCGAATAGCTTTATATAAAAGTCCAATCAATACTAAAAGTCTAAATACAATGTCGGTTCGTTATCACTTTCAATAAAGAAACGCGTTCTTTTTTTGTCTAATCAGACACACTGGGGGATATAATTGCAGTCTACAGTGAATCAGTGGAAGCGACTAATTAAATGTGCTAGACGCTGATTACTCGGCTCACCGGCTCGCTTGAAACACGAGTTCGTTACTGTCGTTATAATCAGTTCAATGACAGTGTTTCGTGATTTCAACCATTAACATTTGTACTAGGACTCTTGTCACATGCACGCTCAAGTGCCTCTCAAACGTGTACGATAACACGGATTTTAAAATCTTGATATTTTATCTATATAATTACTATTTGCCCATACACGTCGGGCTATTTACAAGCTGAAGTGGATTATCTCAACTTCAATTCATGATATTTTCGACATTCTGCAAGTGCAAATTAGATGATGTTTTTTTCCTACTTTGCTTGTTCGAACAATAGTATTGGGAACATGTAGGTCAGACAAAACGCACATCCACTACTTTACAAAGCGAACTGTTGCAAATTGCGCTAGTCAGCGTATCACATTGAAGTGAACCGAGAGAAGTAGCAGGGAGTGAACGACGAGAATGAATGTGTTAAGCAAGTACTTGCCAAACTTGGAGTACGCAGAACGTGTTCGTTCAATGTTCTCTAAGAGATCGATACTAGGCTCTCGTTTTATGTTCACTTATACCAACTTTCCTACGCCTTCTTTTCATAATCTCATACTTTTATTAATCTCGATAAACGCACACTTGCGGTACATGACTCGTTTGCTGTATGAAGATAGCCACAGTAGACATCTATATTTTCTGTGTAATTTATAAAGTTTGGTATAACATTAGAGAGTAAAATCATGAAGATTTCGGAAGAATATTGCGCGAGTAAAAGAGCCTTAGTTAAAGCGGACATCAATTTAGAACAATCATTTAAGTATAACATATGTCTTTGAGAGAACTTACTCTGGCCACCTTCAGACTACAAATGAACACTCTGCTCAGATTGTATACAATATATTGGTTTTGATCTCAACTTGTATGTGTAGGTTAAATCATGTATAAGGATACATAATGAATTTTAATAATACTTCATTGCGGCTGCAGAAACATCTTGCTACTATCCATTGTTACAGAGTCTATTGTCGTTTAACTTATTGAGTTATAGATAACATTAAGAACTGTATACTCTAAGATATGCTCGTATTACAAGATCAAATCCGAGCATGTTTTGTCGTTTGTAGAGCATGCAAGTTGAAACAACGGAAGTATGATATGCAGTAGAGTTTAATCACCGATATAACTAAAAACAGTGGTTAGAAAGGCCTCTTTCACTATGAACATTTCTTTCTACACTCCACGCGTTTGGCCAGCATACGATTTGGAGAATCTTGAGATTTCATTAATAACATATCACATTTCCTATAGTCTGAAAGCTACAGATTGTGAAATTGGTATCGATAATATGTAATCAGGAATTCCGGCAAAATCGTATCGCATGGTATTTATATGCACGACTATTTATTTATTCCCGATTAACTCTCGTCATCATGTGTAAGATTGGCCTTCATTTATGGAAAGACAAAACACGTGCTACCCAATCGTGTACCAGAGACACGATTTGAAGATTAATACATTGCCTTGGATGTTTCGAGAAGATACTAATACTCCACTATACTAGTAATCCACAGATTACCTTGATTTAGAAGGTATTCTCGTTCCTTTTACATAAAACGGGCATTAATAAATTTTGTCTTATTGTTAATGTTAAACGATAATTAATTTATTCAAGAATGCTCTACATCTACAGAATAAAACGTTCGACGGTTCATTATCATAAATAGAATATTACATTAATAAACGTATATAATTTATATCCAAAGGCATTGGTTCTAATCATACGTTTGTATTATCAAAAACATAAATAATTACCCCGATGAAACTCTAGTTCTTCCGCCAGTATGTAAGCACTACAAACTTATCAGTAAGCATATATAACCCAGGTAAACTGTTATAATCTTCGAGAAACTTTCCTATCGGAGTTATACAAACAGAACAGTAGTCCGGTACTTCAGTGGCATGTATATGTATGGTGTCAACAAGCAGTAATCCTGACAAATGTTTATCCGTTCACTTATTTACATGTTACTTAGGTATAGGAGTATCAAGAATATTTTTTGAATTACAAATTTCAGACGTGTAATCTCCTAACAGCGAATATTTTCTATACTTGGAATTATGAATGTAATATTCTATGAATGAGTTCGTCAGATTGGAACGTTATCTTAAACAAATTTGTCTCGCTCGAGAACGGAAGAGGAATAATAAATATAATATCTATCTATTGTCGGACACTTCCCGCAATCGGAAGAATACCAGTAGTATTCTATTTGTACGATTTCGACGGCGGCTTATTTTGTGAAACCTGTCGGAAACGGATCGATGAGAAAGAGATTGCAATTAGATTCTTCCTCAAGCACAACGATCGATTATCCTATTTTGATGCCAGTTCTAGTTGCGTCCCTTATCTACTGTACGAATTTAGACCACCGATTGCGACATATCGTCGATTTCAGATGAAGACTACGCAAGACAAATTCGACCATCGTCCGAATTATACGCACGCATATCTCGAAGATAATTTTCATGAAACCGACAATGCTCGTCTCCCTCTCTTTATAAATTCACGATGTTACGTGCTAATAATAGTTTAGCATTAAGTAAAGTCCATAATCACCGACTCGTTCGAGTCTACGGACGAACCTTTCTGCCAAGACGGTATTGATCCTAGCAGACTTGGCGGATACAGTTTGCACAACTACCGAGCCGATCTGCGGGTTAATCGTGACGTTTCTGCTGTAGGTCGCGTGCATGGAAAAACGTGCATGTACTATCGTATGCATCAGCCATCCAATGCATTTCACCTGCACTGATGCCGTATGCATCAAAGCATTCCTCATCAAATATTTAATACGAATTTATTATCGTAATTATCAGACATGACTAATGATTCGATAGTGATCTTGAATATCACAAACGCTTGTTAACGTTTTCTTCCAGACTGTTAATGATCCTTAATATTCCAATTGATTCAATCGCTCGTGTAGATCGACGACTACTTACATTTGTTACGTAATCAAAGAATTATATATGGGACAATTAAATCATGTTAATATCGTTACGCACTTTCGATTAATAATATGAAATATTTATGGTATAAACCGTGTGTGTAGAGTTGGTATATTTACTGTGACAATGTAAATTTTATTAAGACACTTTTGGATTTATGAGATATTCATCTTGGCAAGAATCTCCCAGAGGCACTGAGATTTGGGATTGATTCTTGGTAGCTTCTGTAAGTCGATGATTCACGACCCGCTCGAATCTAGTGCGAAATGCGAGGTTCTATTTTTCATTGGGGAAACAGAAACAAGCTCCGGCAATTTGACACCCCAATATGATTGCAAGAAACAAGTTTTCTACACGCATAAAGCGCGTAGTATATTTCAGGTGTAAGTGTAACGAAAGAGTAATGTGACTCCGCGACAGTGAATGCTTATAAGTATTCACTTAAAGTCTATGAATTCTGTGCTTGCATCGTTAATATATCTTAACAGAATACGCAAACACTTATTTATTTTCATCTTAGTTTCATGCGGTTCAACTTTGAATATATGTATTCTGGAATTTTATGCAATTTAGCTATTTTAAGATTAATTTAAGCAACCAGAGTAACAAAACTCTCTCCTGCAGAATTTACCGATTGTATCTTTTTCCTTACAAGTTTTCATTAATCACATCACGTCCAAAAGCGTTACATAATCACATCTTTTCGGCTACTCGATTTACCACGGCGATCTTGATATCGATTCATTTAGTTCCCCCCGCGTGTTTGGGAATTTCCGATAAAATGTTTGGGAGTTTCCGGGTTGTATAAGTCTGGAAAGAATACTTATTCCTGTTTGCTTGATAATATATCGAGTCGCATAAAATCTAAGGGGAAAGATGGCGATGCGAATTTGGGAGCCGAGCTTGTACGAAATAGTGTTTAGGATTCTATGGTGGGCCTATTAGAGCCAATAAAATGTATTTAACAGATGAGTGGTTGCGGTCGTAAGTTGGCCACATTTATGAACGATAAATTTGAGTTATCACACACCACTGAAGGCCAAAACCAAAGTCACCTTAGTTCCGTTTATCCACAACTCCTATTTTATTCCGCATAAATATTCATTGACGTGCAAACTTAACGAAATATTGCTCATATCGAATATACAATCAGGCAAAAAATAAAAAGTTTGAATTTTTTGTTGCATGTACCTCTTTTGATAAGTAGAAACATTGAATATCGCGTATACAACATTATTTAAAAATACGTAAGTTATATAAGAAGATTGAAAAATCTTATTCTGCTAAGCGCATCCCAAAGTACCTGCCAGGAAAAGTGGAGCGTTGGAAAAATCCCAAGCTTTTTCTGTTTATGAAAATTGATCGTGCGAATGACGTGGGAATAAAGAATTTGTGTCACACAGAAAATGTAGGAAAAAGCGGAAGTATCGGTAACAACAATAAAAGATCGATCCTTGGGGTACAAACTGCTTATTCTCGTACATAGGGTAGCCTAGATTTTTATTGCAAGGGCGGACGCCTTACGGTTTACGTAATCGGTATCCTATCTTCGAAAGAAGAATGCCAACCCTAAATGTATTTTTGCCGTTTTCTTTTCTCTCACGCTTGAGCAATTACACGTACATCAATCTTACTTCTCGTGGTAAGTGATAAATAACAGTGACGTCTAGGACGTTTCAGTGTTATAAATGTCACCCTCAACTTCATCCACGGTCAAACATTATCGTAAAAGATTCTGCTTTCGCGGCAATTACTTCACCTGCAATAATGTTGATGCCTGTCGGATAACGCGGTTTATCGAGACCGCGATAATAGCTTAGATTAGCGTACAGTTACTAATTAACGAGTGACTCTTCAAAAAGAAGAAATGAATGATTTCACATCGAGTATTTTAGAGGGCATTACGAATTGAATAAAACCGTTGATTGATTACACGATTATATATCTTATCTTAATTATTTAACGAGATTTTAAAAAATCCTTGTTTTGCGTGCTGCAGTTTATGAAGGTGGCCAAAACGATACTCGGCGATACACTTTTTGCAAAGCTTATGAAGGCAACGTTTTACGGGCACTTTGTAGCCGGAGAAGACGAGGTGCAGATCACTCCTGTCCTGGATAGATTACGACAGTTTGGTGTTAAACCCATCCTTGATTATTCCGTGGAAGAAGATATCTCTCAGGAAGAAGCTGAACGTCGAGAACTTCAGTTAGTGTTCATTATAATTATGTATACAAAAATATTTTTATAATATAAGGATCATAAGATATGGATGCTGAAGAATTTGAAAAATGTACTGACACTGTTAATGATTCATTGCAGAGCGTCGGTGTCGGAAGCTGGAGACGAGAAAAGAGAAGGTCCACTGAAAAAATATCATGTGGAAAAATCATTCGCGGATCGTCGATACAAAGTATCTTCTGCGAGGACGTACTTTTACCTTAACGAAGCATCTTGTGAACGAAACATGGATATATTCATTAGATGCCTCGAGGCAGTGGCTGGTAAGATATCTTCGAGTCAAGATTTCGTACTGATATTAAGAGATTCCCGACTCGTGTCACGAATTTTTACCGTGGAATGCCGGTTATCGTTCATTCTGATGATCTTAGGATAACGATGCCTCTGCATGATCATTGGCTATGTTGACCGTCAAGAATCAATCACGTTAATCTTCTGCCAGTACAATGTACATGTGTTCTTGACGCTTCAAATTAAACCTTGTCACGCGTAATCCTTATCACCTCCTCATAGATCGTTATTTAAAGAATTTTGTTTCGTCATTCGAGAAATTTAAGTACTTAAGATGACTCTCGTAACATAATTTTTCATATATCTTGCTATACTTAGTATCAAAAAACATCAGCTAGCTATTATGCTCCTTCTGTTCCTGGAATATATGCGTGGAACGTTGAAAGACTCGTTCTGCAACGTTCCAAAGCACTGCCAAAATGAGTATAGACCGAGAATAATATGAAAAGAGTTTAAAATTCAACCTTTACCAGCATATCTATCGAATTAGTCTATAGTCATTAATTTAATGCATTACGTCTAATTTTATAAGATTTGTATAATATACTATACAGGATTGGAATGTTGTACACATGTTAAATGGTATTTAATGCACTTGCATTTTTTAAATAGTTCGATGGAATGTCCATTATGTCGTGACTCGATCGAGTAATTCGAAACGCCAATGGCATGGCTGCATGTAGTCTGAACAGAAATTCGAGGTAAATCGGTCAACGTCGAAGTAGAACTCCCGGCGATAGATCTCTCGAAATTTTGCAAGTCAAGAACGCGTGAACGTACTATCTATAAATATCAGGCCACAAGTGGATCTTGTATTCTGCTCTCCAGCCAAACGTCGTGACATAACGTTCGTCCCGAATTGTTTCCGAAATATTTAACTCGGTAAAACGAACAATGGTTACGGTTCTGGCAAGTGCAATTCTGTAAGAAAGATTCTTACAATGTTACTTTATAAGATATTCAAAGATGCATTAATATACTCTTTAAATTTATCACCATCCTTTTTGGCAACTTGATACCACAGAGAATGTTCTTGGCTGATGCTTAATTAATATTACTTTCAGCGGATGAAGGTAAAACTTTGAAACTAAAATATCCCTCCCTTACAATTACGGAAAATATCGAACTCGATCCCTGTCCTGGTAAGAAATCCTCCCCCTAATTTTTAAAGATAATATTTATTGCTAAAAATATTCCCATCCAATTTATTTAGAACATTCTCAGAACATGCCCTTGCACTACCAAAAGAATATCTATTTAATTATTTTTATTTAATTGACAATATTACGTATACGTAAGTTTAAGTTTTAATGTATTTTTATGTTATATTGTACTTGGTATTTACAAGAATTTAAGAAAAGTGCATCTTTTTGTAGGCGCGTCAATGGGAGTTGGCATTACCGCCGTCAAACTGACAGCTCTTGGTCGCCCACAGCTTCTGGTTCGTAGCTTTTTTTATGCTAACGAAATACTGCCATCACTCGTCGTATAATTAGCGAGTCACGTGTGATGACATTTTTAAAATGAAAGATGAAACTCGTTGTTAGCAGTATATTTAACTATGGAGTATCAATCACTTATTTAATATTATTTTCGTGTTTATGCCATGGACAAAAGGGAGGATTAATATAAAGATATCATAGAATTGAGTTATAATTTCAGTATCTTTTTATGCATTCACTCTCTCTCATGTTACAGCTTCAACTTTCGGAAGTAATCATGCGAGCACGACAATACATGTCTGATGTTGTTGGTGGCGAAGGTGCTGTTTTAGCCCATCATGCGAAACCCGATGATTTCATGAGGAAATTCGAAGAAGCGCATATTAGAGATGCAGCCCCAGTACAAAAGTTCCTTCAAAAAATGCAGTCGGATAAAGAGGGGTAAATTTAAAAGATTTTTCTCAGAAAGTGATCGAGTTCATTCCAAGAATATCATAACAATTATATTTCTCTAATTAGTGTTATCCACTTGTTCCCATGGAGTGGAATTCTGGACGAAAACTACGAATTGAGCGAGACTTTCCAAGTACCAGATATAAAAACGGGAAAAATGGTCAGGCTTATGTCGCAGCTTACATCGAAGGAAGAAGAAATGTTCAGAAATATGATTCGCCGATTGAACAGTATTGTTGCAGTACGTATTTAAGATGAAGAAACCCAATGCAATATGTTAAACTTAGAAATATCAATTATTATAATGAAATGTACATGCTAAATGATATTCTATTGTTAATTTGAGGTGGCTGATAAACTGAACGTACGCATAATGATCGATGCCGAACAAACATACTTTCAACCTGCAATTTCACGATTGACTCTGGAGATGATGCGCAAGTACAATACAAATAAGGTAAAATTTTATTTTCGATGGTGTAATATTATCACTCGCAAAATTTTCAGTGAATCATTTCTCAATCGCAAATGGTCTACTTCGTAGGCCGTGGTGTTTAATACTTATCAGACATACCTTCAAGAGGCTTATAACGAGGTGAAAACAGATCTGGAACAGGCTGAACGACAGAATTTCTATTTTGGTGCTAAGATCGTCCGCGGTGCTTATATCGAACAGGTAATTGTCCAATTTACTATATTCGTAATACATTACAACAGTCCGATATTTTTTATTTTTTAACTAGGAAAGAGCACGAGCAGCAGCAATGGGTTATCCCGATCCAACGAATCCTACATACGAAGCAACAACAGAGTGTTATCATAAAACACTTATGGAATGCTTAAGGCGGATGAAGCAGTATAAGGATAAAGGCGAAGATCCCAAAAAGATAGGAATCATGGTTGCATCACATAACGAAGATACTGTGCGTTTTGCAATCGAGAAGTATGTATATTGAATTTTTATTTAACTTGTCGATGGCATGTAACTAACTGAGAACTTAAAATATAATTTATTCTAATTTCAGAATGAAGGAAATAGGAATCTCACCAGAGGACAAAGTGATCTGCTTCGGTCAATTACTCGGAATGTGCGACTATATAACATTCCCATTAGGTATTTACAACTTTTTATGTAGTAATCTAGATCAGCCGACACGTTCCTTAAAACTCTATTTACTGGAATACTTCCAGGTCAATCCGGTTATTCGGCGTACAAATATATTCCTTACGGCCCCGTTAAGGAAGTATTACCATATCTTTCTCGACGTGCACAAGAAAATAGGGGTATACTGCAGAAAATCAGGAAAGAAAAACGTCTGTTGCTGAGTGAAATTACGAGACGCTTTGTACGTGGACAAATATTCTACAAACCGAAGGGTAACTACACTCCTGTCTGAGCAGTCATTTTCGCAGGCCGAATTTAAGAATCAAGATTAAGTAGTGGATTGTAAATTACTAAAACTTCGAGACGTTAAGGGCACTTCGAATTGAAGTAATTAAATAATCTAAAAGACTTGAGGTACGCAGAGCAACGCGCGAGTGTGTGAATCGAAGTATATGCAGTGTTATTCATTACATATTATCGCCACAATGTAACATTATCAAGTGCAAGTAACTCAACGTTGCATGAGTCGGTAGAGCTATGTTCATTGCTCGTTTTGCCCGTTGTTGTAAGAGGCTACCAGTGATTGCGTTATATTTTCTATTAATACTAGGCACATCGTTCGGGTATTACAGGTTTCAAAAAAAGAAGATGTATCATGTTCAATACGAAGGTTGAATATCGTACTTAACATGTTTCATTTCTAAAATTCCATCTTACTTACAATGACCGAACGAATGATTTTACGGCTTTCCCGGTAATGATTCTAAGCAACCTTTGTTACAATCTATTTTTACACCACAGTATTAGATTCAGTCCGTAAGTTTGGGGGCATAAGGTGAATCATACATCAGGTAGCAATGTAAAATAACATTCAAGTAGTACGCATTTCGCCGGGGAAACGTACTAATTTTGGATTTTATATTTTATTCAAGAATCTCATGAGGTATATTCTGTATGTGTGCACATGTGCTCATTATTCATAACTGCCTCGCATAGTCTGGTTGTTGTGAGTGTTCACATTTTTTGCGAAAACGTTTAATCATTCTGTGGAAATTCACAATGAGAATAACTTTATCGATGATGTGCATAAGTGATTATATATTCGGTTTATGGTAGCCACATACTCCTACGGGATGAGCGCACTGTTCCGTGCTTGTGCATAGTTATCAGGAACGAGTAGCGCCTGTTACGTCACATTTACCTTACCAAAGTGACAGTATTGGCAAATTAGGAGATGAGGTGGAACCTGTTTGTATTCAGAACATCCGAGTTTCAAAGTTGCAGATAAATTGCGGGAAGTACCATGTGATGTTTAGCATGGTTACGATCGAGTCAGAGATTACTGTACATAACATAAAAATGACTCTTCAAGATTTGTTAAGAGAAACACAAATTTAAAAAAATGTTGAAAGATTTGGAAAGGCTTAGAGTCACCTTGAAAAAATGTTTCGGCATGAACGCTTCATTGGGTTATTTTTTGTTTATGTACAGTGATATACGTTAAAGCGAAAGCGAAGGTAATCTTGGGCTGAAACAGTGATAATGTGGACAGGGAATTGAAAGAATATTTTTCGTGATACTTCAGAGATCACTATTATGTGTTCTTATCTCACGTCGCTTCAGCCTAACATTGCTTTTTTGGAACAAAGGATAATAAATATGTGTAATTATTGGCGCCATTAGACGATACTTTACACGCATACATCGATGTGGTCCCAACTGTTTTTAAAAAGAAACCTAAACAATAAAAGAAAAACTTTATAAATTATAAAGAATAAATTCCTGTTGAGATGCGAATAAGAGTTTTGCGTATCAAAATGACAAATCCCGTTCTCTGTTCGGCGGCAGTTTGTGTTGTTTTAAAAGGAACAGTGGTTTTACTTTCTACGGGATTTTGGTAATCATGTTCGTCAGTTAGAAAGTGATTTTATACATTAAAAATATTCTATTATGTATTAGCGGCGATGCTAACTCAGTCATCGGTGTATACTAATTTTCATTCAGATAACGCTTCGATGTTCCATCAGCAGTATTTTTTTAGTAATTGATATAGGGTATTAAATCAAGTCCCACCCTATCCCCGGCAAATGAATTTCTTTTATCTTTTTTAAGAGATATTTTAAATTGTATATGTATGAATTTATATCTGTTGTAATTTGTTTCGCGAATAATATAGGAAGGTACAGTCTTTTATGATCTCCAACGTTGTAATTACGTTTCAGGTATATATATGTATGTAGCCTATGCTTGCGATCATATCGAACTTAAATATGTTCTGTAGAGAGAAATCGCTTTATAGGGCGCATGCGAGATTCTTATTTGAGATTAATGGATCAGATCTCTGTGAACCATGTTAAACGTGCAACTTGAAATAGAAAATTTAATCGATGAAATAAAGGGGCATTGTTGAAGTTATACAGGCTATATAGCTATGTGTTTCCATGTGTCTAATGTATGCTGAATGTGAGTGAGCTAGATAATAATTCTATTTGTTATATTTATTATACAGGCCTAATACGTCGATACGTAACTTCCATTCGTATCTCGTGATGGTGACAATAATTTAGGTAGACAATGTTATTTAACGTATAGCGTATGAATTGTGGGTTGCATTTGTCATTAACGACAATGCGGAGCTTGATAAGAAATAGTGAGAGAAACTAGTATATGTCCCATGGAAATATATGACCTGAGAATGAGCAAACAGCAGCCGTCTACACAAAGCTACCTTTGTTAAAAGGGCGTACATGATTTACTGCCACAGTGAATGCAAATATAACACCTTTTCCTCGATGGAATACACATGATGAATATCTGTCTATTTATGAAGAATATTTACGATGAAAGTGATTTTAATGGTGTTTACTGTACTGTCTTACAACATTCTATGTCATTCTTATTGACTGGTTGCATAGATGTTAGGCAAATACTATTTAAAAGTTTAAGAAAACTATTATGTAGTATATATACACACATAAACGCATCTATATGAAATATATTGTTTGCTTTTTCTCGGAGAGATTCAATTAGAAGAAGAGAATTAATAATATCTTTCTGGGATGGCAAACGCACGACAAAGAAACAAATGAAAGTTAATTAAATCGTCGTTCGATTTAAAATAAGATAATAATATTTATTATTTCATGAAATACAGTTAATATATGCCTTTCCAATACCATTTATAATTCCTTACTCATATACTAGGAAATAAACATTTGCTTCCTTATTTCAGTTACGTGTCAGTGACATTAATATTCTAGTAGTATAAATTCTCAGCTTAAAGTTTTCGGCATTCATTTTTTTGAAAAATCACAATTAGCAAATTTACTGCTGAGAAGTATAATAGACTTGTCGGAAGCAAACGTTTCTTGTCCTAGTGTGATACAACAACTAATGATCTTTTTAACACGAGCCCCATTAGCCCTGCTTTTTTGAATCTTTATTTATCCAGGACTCCTCTGATGGCATAGCAAATTTCAAAATCGCGATACATATTTATGTATGTGTGATTGAGTGTGTGTATACACATTGACGTACATATAAAAAACGGACGTAATCATACGAATCACTTTAACCGTACGAATACGCCTATTTAAAGATATCATTAGAAACACGTAGAAATCATTCGACGTGCATTTGCAAAGTGTATTGCAATATAATTGGGTAACCGAGTCACCGTAACTTCTCTTATGATACATAATCCAAGAATTTCCGTTTATATATTGTTTTTTACCCATATTATTTTAGTTGAGGAATATCACCTCATAGAAATATCTATTCACTAAGTAATCGTACAATATGTTGATTTTCTATTTCGCAACATTACATTAACTCTTTTCCTCCGGAGCATATATTTTTATAATTTTCTTAACCCATAGCTCATAACAAAATGTTATTATACTTCTATTATATAACAATACATTAGTTTCCTTCGAGAAAAATAGATTCGAAGGAATTCGTCGTGATATGGCGAGCGATGACCCGACGATGATATAAGAAAAATTAGCACATTTCCAAATCACCAGCCATATTGTGCCAGCTTTCGAAAATTACACAGAGCAATATTGATTACGCGGCATTAGCGTTGTCTCAACCTTACAAATTCAACTTTTCTTTAACCATTGGACTTGGATTCTTTGAAAAAGTATGTAATAGAGAACGATAAAAGTGTGAAGATACCTCGTAGGTGAATCGGTACGGAAACGACAGATTGCATGTTGATTAGAAAACTCGTTACATTGATTATTTCTATAGTTAACAATTATTCACCTAAAGTTATTTCTACATTGAACAACGCGCACTTTTCAACCCATATCATATTGTTATTCTTTAATCGATAAACAACACGTTCTTCGGGTTCGTTCTAATTATTCGCTTATACCACCTCCTATCGATTTAGTACAAAACGACAAGAATCCTCTCAAAAATGGTGGATGCATGAACTTCTAGAAATTCTCAACTTCGAATAATATACACGGTAAACGTACTTCTTACGTATCTTCCTTATTTACTCCACGTTTCCTTGATATAGTCGTCACGATGTGTGTTCATTACGTGTTACACATAAACTATATGATAATTGTATCAAACGTGACACGGTACACGGACCGTCACCGCGTTCGTGCCTTTCTTTTCGCACGATTATGATTAATTTGGTTTTTGAAAGACATCAGGTACATTTCGACGTTCGTACGTCAACATAGTATTTTCTTGGAGAGGTACAAAACAGCACCTTCGATCGTTAACCCTTTGTCTGCGATGTGTTCTAACAAAACAAACCATTGACATCGTACGATGCGATATTCGTGTGACAGTAATTCACACGAAATTGTGTCGATAAAAATAAGGAACACCGAGGAGTTATTGAGATTCAGTATGTTCCATACTGTATTAATTTACTAAAAAATAAATGCGTGCTACATAGCAAAACTTATTCGTCGTATATATACGCCGCTTGTATATATTCATGGACATATGAGAGCATATATATATACACCTTTCGCAATCAAAGGGTTAAGATACTTTTTTTCACCTGCCATTCAGTCTTGCACGAATTCGAGTGATCACTCGCACTTACTATAATGCGACAGTTAGTTAGATTGCGAAAAATCTCTGTGACATGTATTTGGTAAATGTTCGTTTGGCTTTACGTATATATTTGTTCCATTCAACCTTCAGAAAGACTTGTCTAGTGGATTGCATCAACGCCTCGTAGAGATCAAGCAAATCAAGATCATTTTTCGCATTAAATCGCTGATCATTGGAATCAATTTTAATGTCGCCTCTTAGTCGCCACTCGAGTTGCCACAACAAACTGAGTGGTTACGGAGAGTCGCCTCTTGAGAGCAAAGGGTTAAATAGTTAAGTAATTTGCGGAATCCGATAGTATGCAATCCGGTTTGTTAATAATTGCAATGTCGACCGAGATAGTTTTGCGAGATGCATCTACGTTATCTAACTCTCCTACACTACTTGGCATTTTTCTTCACTATTACACGAGTCTGTACTCAATTTGGTTCTTAAGCAGTTTGATGCTGTCTGTTGAATTTAATGGAGTCCAGCGAAAGTAAAAGAAGAAAGCTTCAAACGAAAGTAGAATATAATTATATACGAAAAAATTAATAACTAAATTTAGACTTCTCTGGATTAAATTAGATCGTTAAAAAATGGATGTAAAAGAGGAATATTTACTACGCTTACTTCGTGTGGTTCCCGTAAAGGACCGTTAAGTACGCGAAACAAAGAAGACATAAACTGATACTTAAGAAAGAGAATACACGGTGCAGTTACAATTCTTTTTCTCAGGGTCGGCAGTACTTCTTCGGCGTTCATCCACGGTTAGCAAAGGATGTTGGTGCGGAGGTACGCTTAAACTGCGATCAATATGATACGCAAAAGCGATACTGTTCGCTCTACGTCGTCCTGTTCTTCCCTTGCCAGGGATTACAGCGGACCCCATGAAAGGACTGCTTCGTCTTCTGTTACCTCTCCTTGGCACCCTTAAGTTGAATGGAACGAATCTTTCTCAGTCCCTGTAACGGGCTACGGTTTCGAAGCTCGAGATACGGTCTCCCGTAGTCGAATCTCCCAGTCATAATGGAGCCAAGCTTTTACTTCTTTTCGCCAGTCTGATTTCTAACAACATATGAGGAACTACCGATAGTAGTAGCATACAAGCGAGTCCTAGCACTCGAAACCGCGTGCAAACTAATCCGTGGAGACCCAGGGCCAAAGCGAGACCAAGCCATCTCCAGAAAAGTGACGTTGAAAGAGGTCCTTGCCATGAATTTGGGTACAGACCGAGTACCAATGCTGTAAACAAACATTATTTGTATTCTCCAACTGGAAATAAATTCTGTTATTGCATATATGAATATTGCGTTTATTTATATTATAGTTACATCTATTATAGATATTACTATAATACAATAACTTAATGAAGCATTTGGTATCATTTTAACATGGGAATTAAAAGAAGCTGTGTCAAATTCGCAAGTCGATCAATTATTATGCGAATGTACACGACGAAAATATTTTCACGTGAAAGTCGATAACAGCAACATTCTGTATCATATACGCGGAGTTATGTAACGCAAAAAATGTAGGTATGTAGAGTGGGTCAGAATGAAATAACTACTGATAGTACACGCACGTGTGACCGAATGTATGTACAGTTGGAAAGCGGCGCCGTTTAGACGACGCACGTGAAAGTAAAGCAACAATGTACTTCCGGAATATCTTAATTACTTAAATTTTCCTAAGCGCGTAATGTCACGAGTTCGTTTAATATATCATAAGCTAGCAAGTTTTCAATTGATGGGTTTTATACACTTGAATTATATGAAATATTAAAATGATTGTTACTCACTGTACACCAACGTTTCCCAGATAGAATTACAAACTCCCCAAGCGGCTGATATGACATGGAAAAGTGCAGGATCGTCACCAGCCGGTCTCCACGTGACCAAAACGAGAAGTAAACACGCATGGAACGCGAATCCCACAACTATGATTAAAGAAGAGAGCTATTAATATATGTACTTATAACTAGTTCATTTAAAGTGACGCAATTTACCACGTAAAAATACCTTACCAACAACAAAATATCGTTTAATGTGTCTAAGAAGCATTGACAGTGTTACACCAGCGAGTGCTTGCAAAGAAGCTAAGCTTAAAAAGCTTAAGGTCACTGTACCAGCCCCACCCAGGGCACAAACGACGTAAGCCTAATCGAACAGTTATGAATTTAATATTAGTATCATCGTGGAGGTACAAAGTACAGTTTGGATTACTTTCAATTTAAATGACTTGTTCGCCTAGCAATATGGAATAAATTACTACGATAAGATAATTTTCAAGGACGTTTCATCAAGAGATTTCCATAAATCTCTGAATGAAAATCATGACGGTTTTAAGGTGAACTTATAACTAGAGATATTCGTGGATTCTGATATTGTAAAAACCCACCTCTATAAAGTCCGCATAGATGAAGCCTTGCTCGAGACCAATGAAAAGCGTCAACGGGGTAGCAAGTTGAAGCTTAGGATCCTGAAACGCAGATTTCACAGACTCGAGGATACTTTTTGCGGTGAGCTTATCATTTGCGCTATGAGGCTCCTTCATCCTGGAGTCAAGAAACGCGCAGGATATACTCAAACCTAGTACAGCGAGACCGAGCCAGATGCTGACTAGCATTTTCGACGTTCCGGAAGGTAACGTTGGTAGATAGAGCGTTTCGTTGTAGAAATACATTTCCTCTGGACAATACTCTGCGCCGCAGATGTCTTCCACTTCGTTATTTATTACACTAGGCGGCATCGAATCTTTTAATCTAATGAGCACTGCTGCGATTAGACAACCTACGATACAAAAATGGACCACGGTAAGCATCCCCTGTATATTAATCCCAGACGAGTTAATTCATTACGCATTCGTAACGTGTATATAATGTCTAGAAATAAAATTGTTTAAGTATTTTACGATACATTAGGTACTTTATGTCGTTATCGTAACGTTGAAAGTATTATAAGTTTTATGAATATTAGCGATATATTATATTTGTTTCGTGTTTTAGTAATACTGGCATCAGCGGATACCGGTCATCCCACGGTATTCAACGTGTTAAAAGAAAGCTTAATTATAGTTTTTATATTGAATATATTTCATATTGAAGTATTTATGAATGTACCTAATGCCAGACCCATATCTTCTGCTAACTTTATTCCTCGATTAAGCCTTCTGAGAAGACACTCGCGTCTCGACTCATCAGGATCTTCAGGATCAACGCATACCAAAGCTAAACCGGTCGCAGATGCATTCACGTGCGAAGTCCTTGCTATAAAACTCGGGCTGGCACAAGCTCCTAACATCGCATAACTCGGCAAGAGTATGTACCTGTCGCAATAAATATGCAAACATTCGCATGAATCTCTTATGGAAATCGATACGTCGATACTTGAAAATAATTGGTCGCAATTAACTGGAGTAAGCAGTGCGATAATGTTACTTAATCGATACTAATTACTGACATATTAATAGCATTAAAGTGACACTACGCGACTTGTTTCCTCTGGTAGCATAATAAAAATTGTCTACTAGTAATGGACATAAAATGTTAATCTACGTAGAATATATAAGTAAATAATTTATTTATCGACAAGTAATTGGATTTCCTTGACTGATGCTACTCTCGTTAAAAACGAATTTCTTAAGTCGTATATCTCCAGTCGATTTCAACGATATATTTTTTAATGTACCTTGACCACTACCTTATTATTAATACGAAAACACTATGTAAATAAACAACTGGTTTTATACAAAAGTCTAGAGTACCTTAGACTTGAAGGAAACAAACATACATTGAAAAACACCTGTATCTAAATAGTACGTTTCTTGGAGTCAGTAAATTAGCAAAAAGATACTTCTCGGTATCGTGTCACTAATTGTAACTATTGACTGCGTAAGAGGTCAGTCTGCGGAGTGCTTACCACTTGGGATAGAGATGTACACCGACAAAAATCGTGGTGACCAGATGACTGGCACTTATTGCCAAATTCGTTCCAAGCCTCTGAACAAGTATCGGCGCGAAACAACTCGTAATGGTGGCGGTGGTATAAAGAAGTGCAAGGAGTATTGGTCCTAGCTGAGGATTGAAAGCACCGAGTCCAGCTTGCAATGGAAGCATAGGTAACGTGGCTGCCGATACACTGGCATGCCCCAAAAGAAGAGCAGCGCAATGTCTCAAAATCGCTTTTTTCGGTGGCCGTGGACCGGATGGTGCCGTTCGAACCGCGGCTATTAAACGACGCACGGACGAAGCGCCTGCCGATGAATTCATCGAATCTCTACGACGCCAGGATAATGCGGAAGTCCTGGTTGATCGGCAGGAAATTGGCGAGTAAGCAGCCATGTGCTGTTAATTAGGATCATTTATTGTCAATACTTTATTCTCTGTCGATCTGTATGATATATTTATCTAATTCTAATTGGTCTGATACTGCAATCAGAATTACAGATACTATAGCCGGAACATAAAACCTTGAAGTTAAGTCCGCATATTATTCAATTAGATTATAAAACAATCATGTTTCAATAAAAAACACAGCATTTCACTGTTTCTTAATATATGTTAATAATGCTCGTTATTATAATATAATAAATTACAACCCACTAGAATGTCGATCTATACGTACATTATTGTTTATAATATGAAACACATATCCAATTATTTAATTATTACTTCGATTCTATAATTGATTTCAAGTACAGGAGTGTAATTGGGTGCAACTAAATTATTTGAAATTTAAGTTTATCTGCTGTTACGAGTTTCTAATCATTTTTCAGTGCAAGATCAAGTAACAGACTTAAAGTTGTTTCGCGTTAATTGTGGTGGGACTGGAATTGTCATTGTTATCTGTTATCTGAATGATTATCGAAGTTTATCGTTTCCGTACCTCCAACATAGCATCATTATCCCACAATGTAGCATGATGGTGACCACTACTTCTAACTCTTCTATGAGTATGAGCGAGTGGCGGTGGTTGAGCTGGCAGTCGAATAGGTCCTAAACCACCGATCGGTGCTGGTCTGTAAGCAGGACTTTCGAGCTTGTCCTTAGATAATTCATGAAGGTTTGGTAAGGAACCCATCGTTCTGTTTCCTTCGTTTTTTGCTTGCTTCCTATAGTTTCTTTTATATCTTTGCAGTCATTACCATTACATTTACCAAGATCATTGTTTGGTTAAAATTCGAAGGTAGACAGTCCATTGCCTTAACACCTTCCCCCGGTACTTCTTTATTTTCCCCTGTTCTTTTTCTATCTCCAAATTCATTCAAACGTTTCATTCATTTATTTCGGGATCATTGCATCTACGACTTTTCGTGCTAGAACTGAAAGACCTTTTTTTGTTCCTTCTGTTTCTTCGTGTTTGCTTCGGCACCTTTTTTTCTTCTTTGTCTACAAACCCTCAGACATCACGTTCGCTTTCATTAGGATCATCTCGTGTGAGAATACGTGTTAATAGACAGCCCAAATACTCGCGGAATTGTTTAACCCGCTCGTTCACCGAGTCCTTGTTGCGTACCTTGAATATTCATGCCGAGATTAAAATTAGCCCGTGAGATTCGCGCTTGTTGTTGATAAGTATACATGCGAACGTGTAAATATTTGACATTGGCCTGTTTTGATTACTTCGCGCGTCATTGATCGATACCGTGAATCGAAAAAAAACGGAGATCGTTACATTAATACATCTGAAAGCTTGAGGTCGCGAGGTGAATTATTGAGTCGAGTTATTAAACGAAAGTGATACACTTCTCTCGATAAATCTCCGTTAATATTTAATCTCCTCGGTATATAATTCATTAAGTCTGTAATTCCATCTATGTACACGTATTTTGCAAGATAAGAATAATATTATTTTAATCGCGGGTAAACATTGATCTTAGCAGAATTCAGAAGCTTGAAATAAAATACATTTTTATTAGATTTAGAATTTAATCTTGAAAGATATCACTCATCAAACACATCGGTATTACATTATCTCATAATTAAGATCTGAATCATATCATCTTATAACCTCGGCTACTGCTCTCGATATCAAAAGATATTAATTACTTCCGAGTCCTTAGACATCTTTATCAATAAAGGATTTCCTGATTGCTACTTAAAAATGGTTCAGCAATTAAGATTGGAAACAGTAAGAATACGGTAAAGTGAGCCATTATTAATGCGAGTCCAAGAGATGGTTGCATAATTGAAGTGACGATTCTCGAAGCTCATTCTGGTCAATTATTCAAGGTGTATAAAAAAGTGGAAGATAAAAATTGTACGGTCACCCGCGCAACCTTGAACGAGAACTTACAAAGTAAAAGAGCCGTTAACGTAACGAGGATACTTCGCGCGGCCTTGATAATACATTGCCGAAGTTTGCCAACCAATCGTGATGCCGGTGTATGCCAATCGACGACTAAACAGGAAATGCAGCCCGATGCAAATCGACAGGGATCTCGTATCTTTCTATGATCTACGTACATGCCTCTCTATTAAACAGTTCGATACTTGGAAACCCGTAACTCTGTGTCCCCGTCCACGAGATTATTATCTTGGTTGTGCAATCCGCGCGGAATTGTGATTCAAGCACTTGCTTCACATTAACCACGGGCCCAGCCTTCTCTTACTGTAATAACAAACTGGAACAGTAGAAGAATATGATAATCATTCTCGTTCTCTGATTGTTCATTGTTTCTAATTAATGATACCGGAGCGATTGAGTTTACCGAGCTATTTAATAATGCTCCTTCTGGCTACTTGATTTCCGAGAAGGTTGAAAGCGAACCCCACGAACATGATCGAGTGGAAGTGTGTTTTGGTCAGAGATCAATGAATTGTGATTCTATATTCCGTTGTATTATTGAGATTTATGATTTTATGTTTTATATTATTATTGAGATTAATGATTCTATATTTTATATATCTTAGTGAATTTCATAATTTCTTGCATAAATGTTCGACATCGTTTGTGGACATCAATGAAGTGTACTAATACATTTTATTCAATAAGTAATTCAAGAAACAAATTATTTTATTTTATTCATAAACCTTAATGAGGAATAGATTTTAATACTTGATGGATGTAATTGAAATGTATTAATGCAAGAATTGATTTGTAGAGTATTTGGATGCAGTATATAGTTTCTAATATACACGTTATATTTATACGCAATTAATAGATTTGTTTGAAGCATGGATACTCCGCGAATTTGCCAAATAAATCGAGCAATCCGGTAGACCAAAAGTTGCTCGGTAAACAGCTGAGGTCACTTGATATTTTGCCGCATTCTGAACATCGAGACAGCTGCTCTCGATAATCGCGACATGCCGAATGGAAAGTTTATCACCACGAGTTCCTCTTGCTGATCAACATACTACGAAAGATTCGGATGGAATTATATCAATTACCCGAAGGTTCCTTCTCTTTAATAGTAAGACACTAACGCGTGTATCCTAGCTCCACAAAATTGATATATGGAAATATTATATGTGAATAACTGCTAGCATTATAAGATGATATTCAATTTCTATTACTTCCTCTTCCCATTGTAATTAGAAATAAAAAACTACAGCAACAAATATATTTCAAAATATATCGTATATCATGTAGGGATTCATTCTCTAACCAAAACCTAATATTGCTGCTCTTCAAAGCTAGTATTAATAAACATTATATAATAGGCATGTAACTTGAAATCAGTAAGTGATTCTATTTTATGGATCCATTATCAATAAATAATCTATTAAATATATGTTTCGTGATATGTGTACAAATACTGAGCATTAAATATAGAAGAAGATAGAAGATAGAAGGCACGTGGAATTTCGTTCTACCGATGGTTACATATATTATATATTACATATTATATTATATAGTAACTTCCCATAGATTATATGTGGGATTCTGTTCTATCCGTGCAAAGCCATGGTGCACCTTCTTTCCAGTACCCTTCGGTATACGAGATTCAGTAGATCCATCATGTAATATTCAGCCGTACTTTCGCTCCCAGCGGAGTCACTGTCAAATCCGTGGGAGATTTCCGCGGAAAATGTAGATTGATGAATCCGTGCAATCGAAACGTTATTCCTTTCTCCCTCTGTCATGACTTGACACCTTTACGACACCGCACACGTGCACCGCGATTCGACACATAGAATAACAGGTGTGTGTATCGAAACGGACGTGGGTGCAGTCGCTCGAAGGTAAGCGGGTTTTAAAGCAGAGCTCGAACGGCCGAGTACTTTGAAACTTCTTACAAATTTTTCAATCTATTACCTATTATTATTATCGCTATACACCTCACACATAATATACTTGACAACTAACGACGGAATGTAAAATTAAGGTGAATATATTAACGATTTTTATTTTTATAGATATAGATAGTAAACGAGTAATATATAATTAAGTTTCATACTATTTCTTCGTTGACATTAATTACCTATTAACTTGATCTAAATATCATGACATTAAAAAGAAGTGTCTTGCGATACTTATTGAAATTTATGTAGAATTGCAAATATTATTTAGGTTCGTAGGATAATTCTATAAAATCACAAGGATTCTGATAAAAACCTTTAAAAGAGACTTTTTGTGGTGTCAGTAAAATCGGGAAGAAGAAATGCTTTATAAGTAATTTAGTTGTTTAGACATCGTGTTTTTCGCTATTTCATTATACGACTGTGATAATACATGTTTTATACGGAGAGAATAATATTATTTAATTTGCTATAAAATAATGCATCGGTTTAAAACCAATTGCAATTAAAGGATGAGAATCGACTTACTTTTTCATAGGAAGGTATCGTCGATCAGGATTCACCATGATTCTTCGTGCAAAAGCGTAGCAATTGTTGTTTATAATAGAAGCGTAGGACTGGCAGGTAGTTATGAAGCATAATCACTACGTTAACAGAAACCACTCAGTCTTCCAAAAATGCAAGAAACTCTATACCCCTCTATTGGGATATGTATAGCTTAATCTGTATACACAGAAATGACTTTATCCAACACGATTCCTGATTTATATTTACAAAGTGCACATAATGAAATTTCCTCTAAATAAATAAATAATCACAAAAACATGCGTCGTCATAAGTCTCTTTGTATCACCACTACTGTAAATAATATCCAAACTGATTGGAGCACCATAAAAATGCAACCCGAAGATGGATACAACGAAACGTAAACCGAAACAGATACTTTCTATCGGTATTCGTGGTACGCGGATCGATATAAGAAACTTAGGTTGCACCAACAAGTGGACGAGTCTGTCAGTTACTATTCCTCACATTAACAGTGAAGTAAACATTTGTTTATTTTGCCGGACAATTTTCTTCCACGGTGGGGTACTTTCCCGTCGCGATGTAAACACCGATAATCACAGATCTTTATCACTGTACTATACTGTGTTAATTACACCACCGAAACCCATCGCCGAACATCCCTGCGTGTTATCCGGATATCCGATTGCGCACTTAAGAGCCCTGTTGCAATCGATGGAAACGTTTAAAAAGGAGAGAGAATCTACTTCGAATCGCGAGCCGATGGGGCTGCAGTATCCGTCCGGGATCCAATGAAGGAACGAGGCAAGGGGTGCACCTACCCCTCGGTCCTATCCTCGGTCCTACTCGGTGTCCTCCGCCACTGCTCGTTTTCCCTCGGTTCGACTACTCTTCGCATGGTCGATAACAGGGAGAGTGCGTACACTACGCGCGCTCCTTAATTCTTACAAATCTTAAGGGCACGCACCACCAATCAAAAATTAATCAGATTTCTTCGTGCCCTTTCACTTTGATCCATTGCACTTTCAAATTGCCTATGACAAATCATATGATTCCAAGATTTAATGAAACATTCAATACGGAACTTCATTGGCCTAGGACTTTCCTGACCCTTTAGAAGCTAGACTCATCAACTCCATCTTTTATATATTTCTTCATTCACCAAAGATCTATTATTATGTTAGCGTGTTATTATTAAGATTGTAAATGTAAGTTGATCAGTTTGGCTTCTAAATGGAGCATTTGTGTTGCATATGGTTACTAGGGATCACAAGAGTCTATTATAAATTTGAAATGAATTAACATTGAATTTTTCAGGACATTACTGTAGAGTTTTGAATGTTCTTCTGATGTGCACCGAGTTACAAAGTAATAGAATGCGATCAGGTAAATCGTGATGAAATTTGTCATTTACTCGTGGGAATTTGGGCCAAGGTCCTGTGGATGATATTTAATCCATAATCAGTGCTTCAGAGTAACTAATGATCGGTACTTTAACGAAGGTCCTAGTGAATCGAGCGTCCTCGCTTCTATCTGATGCATTCGCTGCGTGCGCAGGTACAAAGGTTCGGCTTTTGCATTCGGGATTAGGCAACTTGCACTTCTGATTTTTATGAAAATATTACACTAAGTTATATAATATAATACGCACACCACTCTGATTTATATTAAGCACTTACAAAATTCACGAATATGAAAATAGATTGTCGTCATTTCTGGTTTTAATCAAACAGTATGGCTTGTGGAAGACACTGTAAAATAAGGCTCATAAAATAGTACATAAGTTGAACAATACAATTATTGAGTATAACACATTCTTTTAGGATAATTTTTCGATTATAAGATTACATTATTCGCATGATATATCATGACTTTATCGATAAAAAGCAAACTAACGAATGCTATTTGATTGTGGTATAATAGATGAATGATGAATTTCAGTTATTACTCTGGGGATGACATACAATACGTACTGAATCCAATATTTGGTTCCATGAATTTGAAAGCATCGCTTGCTACGTATATTACGTGCTCCGATAAAACTAGATTATACGGTTCCGACTAATTCGATATATTTCATTGGAAGTCCGTGAAACCACTCTTGAATATAGTTCTGACATGGAAAATCCAATTTATTTGGCGTACGATTTCTTCGAACTATATCTAGGAGAAACAGAGAACCAATTATGGGCGGATTCGGTGTGCAGCTTAAAATGGTCACGGGGGACCAAGAAGTTATCACGCACAGTCAACTCCTACCTACGATCACCCGTAAAAGTCCTTTCTCGTGTGTCTACTCAATGTCATTTAACTTGCGCTTGAAAAGCCAAGGTACAGGTTCACATTTTAATTTTGAAGCGGATATAGTAGTATCTATTTTGTATACTCGTAAGATACTAATAAGTAAGTATCAGTAGTCCGATATAATTTCGTATTGTAAATCTAGTTTCGTAACATATAAGTGAATTTGTTCTTACATCCTCAACGAGGTTTATTATAAGAAGTTTCATTAATAAATACATATTTCATTAATGATTGCATTAATGGTAGTCCAAGGAGACGAAAAAAATGTTAGCTCTACAATCATATCGAACTGCATCTTTAAAGTCACTAACAAAGTACAGTATTAAATAACAGAATAATCCTCGCATTATTCTTTAAACACTATCGCGTGTGGATCGCGCGCTTTAATTAACGTTTGCCATTAAAGGAAGAAAGAGGTTAAAGACGAAACTCACGTCCGATAAGGCAAAATGCAAATTAAAGACATGCGAGGCGAGTTTCGTTGTTCCCAGTTGATTATCGTAGTGCGTCATTAAAAAATTATACGTGGCTTGACAATAACGTATCGCAAACACCGACAGGGACGTGTCCTGTTCCTGTTTCAAGGAGAGACGTCGAACTGTCGGTCTTTAACATGCCAACATACTAAAGAACCATGACACAAGAATCGTAGTGAAGTATGTCAATGTTACGCAGATCATATAGTATAGTACAAGCTAAACGCTGTACCTTTAGGCTCTTGGGGGTTAATCACCTCAGTCTTGTTAGAGTCTGTACGAACCGCCATATGCCGAGCCATTCCTCCCTGCTAGGAAGTCAATTATCGTTCTTCAAGGACTACGAGACGATAATGTACTTCATACTTCACATAGCGCGCGTTCGTTATTTACAATACCATTCGCGAAAATGAGGAAAAATCGATCGAACGAGATCAATTAAACACACTTCCTACTCCAGCCAATTTAGTATCGACACTGTTGTTAAGATTCCAATGAATTAAATCTAACACTTGTTAGCAGCTATTACATATTCTTCGAATGTCATTCGGCAGTTTAAATGACTAGGGAATTAAATGTCGTGAATACTAATTTCGAGCGATATAATTAAACACCGATATTTGGATAGTGTAAAATACTAAAACATCCTGGAATAAGTGTCCTATGAGGTCTCGTCAATAAATTAAATAAATTTAATTTATCAACTTTATACTTATCGATAAATAATTTAATTATGAAGTGACTCAGTCAATAATAGCAAGTGGATGAACTATCTGTTATATCTAATTACAATAACAATAATCATAATCATCGCAGCTATCGGCGTGGACTATAATTTAGTATATCGTTGCCAAGTGTGATGTTAGAGTAATCAATGTTGATTTTATGCGAAAAATAATATTGTATATTAATTGAACTCCCAAAGTGACAGGTTTGCTTTGTTCCAGATAAAGCCCGTGCTGTCCGAGCAGCAATTGATATTACTACTTATCACTACTGCGCTTTCTTGGGACATCGAGGTGTGCGAGTTGCATGACACTCTTAATTACGGTCCGAGCACATCTCACTCTTATAATTATTATTTCCTTGACTTATAATTGTTATATATTCATATCCTTCTTTATTATGCGGAAGTGGGGAACGGCGAAGTCGCATGTCCCGTTATCACGCTGTAATACTCGTCTCGTTTCTTGCATTACGTTTCCAATATTGAAATGAAAAATTGTCTAAGATAAATGAACAAGTAATATCCGAGCAAGGAGAAAAATATACGATAATTTAATTCTGCATTTTCAATTGTTGTACTTATCTTCTTGTGGAATAAATAAATGCATAATTGTACTACATCGAAGATTACTTTACTCCCCTTGACCAAATATTATTATTAGCATTAGCATAGCGATATGATATAGTAATATTATATTAATACCGTACTAATACTGTATTAAATTATACATAGTACTATATACAGTGCGTAGTAATATATAAATTAATATACTGCATATGTAGTAGTGTATTAGTACCGCAGTAGGGATTTGTACTATATAAAGTACAACAAAATAATAATACAGTCTAATATATATACTACGTATAGTACTGTATAGTAATATTACAATTACAGGAATGTTATTTTTACTACAGTAATACAAATTTGATCTTGTACCTATCGGATTATTATTCGTTCAATCCATCAAGGACCGAATGCCTAAAACTTGATCGTTTGACAATGAGGAACGAAATGAGAAAGTGTTCCGTCCGATTCTTATATCGAGATATCGGGTTCGATCATTTTGAATGTCGCTGGAAGGAGTAAGGTACAAGCGGTCAATAGAAAGAACCTTGAAAATCGAAGATCGAGAGTATCCCGTACTCCCACCAGAAGTAAGCACACCTAAGCGTACACTCCGTACTGTTGGTACCCCTACCTCCTTCGAACCCATGGAAGGTACGATCCTTGGACACTTTCTTATAAATGAGGGTTCAATACTGACTCGTGTCTCATTTGACGCTCCATCCCTCGGAAGTCGGAGGGCCCGGCTTCCTATTTTTGTATTTCTCTTTCATTGCGGTTTTAGTGTATCGTGCGCCAAATTTTGTGTGACGTCGACAGCATTTCCTCCCTGGAAGTTCTGCGCGCGACGCGCTAAATTGTGTCCGAGTAACTTGATCCACCGGAAGTACACGATAATACGTAAGTATATGCATATCCATGTATATTCGTGTATTGTGTTGTTAGGTGTGCGTGAAATTTATGAAGGATTAAATTGAGATATATCTCCGATTTATGATATCAAGTTATATTCTTGTTGTTTGCATAGGCGTCCTTATATACTACTTACGCAAAGAACTTGTTATATTATATTATTGAAACGGATAGTGCTTTCATGCAAAATATATATGTTTATGTTCTGCATTGCTCGATAATTATTTATTTAAATCAATTATCACTTACTGTGCATCTACAAATATTTCGCCGAACATTGTGAAATTATATAATTTACAATAAAACTGTTGTTATTATTTGACTCCTAGTATTTACGCTCACAGAACTTCAATAATATATTCATTTATCAAGAAATAGATAATTCTATATACAAATAAGAACATAATAGGAAATATACTTAAGTGACAGTGAAATCAATCATTTTAAATAATAAATATATTTCTTATTAATCGCTGACCAACTATAGCAAAATTATTATAGCGCGCTTATGATATCCAAGCTTAAGAAAAAATAAATATAATGATATAATTATCATAATTTCTCTGTGACTTTTCATGAATCTTCTACTCAATTAGTCACACTAGAAGTTAGGTTACCGGAAATCTGTTAAAAAAGATATCTTCTTCGAAGAAGTAGTGTCTGTCCCTTCGGAGATAAGCAGATAGAATCGATTTCACACGGTTCGTTGTTCTGACAGCCATCCTATTCTACTTCGCTAAAACTTTACTTCGGTCGCTTCTGTCCGTCAAGATACTCACACGATATCTCCAAGTAACATTCTCAGAGAAATATATGGTAAACGTATCAGTTTGCGCAGGTTTCCTTTATCAATTAAAGTGAATGCATATGTGTGGGTTTTCTTAACGATATCAATGTGCTCTGCATCCCGGAACTCATACCAAGCGAACGAGTCAGAAGATATTTTTCGAAAGCTTCTAGTTGTAAATCATGACTTAAGTATGTGGGTAAAAATCGTGACTGAAACGGTGTTCAGATTAGACTGATACGTGTGTGGAACCCACGAGTGATAGTCTTTGCGTTCACCCAAATGTGTTTGTGTATCAACTAAAGTTCTGTCTACTCGATACACTTCTGTCTACTGTCTACGTAACACCGATTATGAAAGTGATAATAGAGTTCGATACATATCTAAAGTTTTTTGTTAGATAAGAAAGTATTACACATTCTTCGAATCCCAGTCAGTTTCACAGACTAATAAATTGAAAGTGTTGAGTACTTTGCGACGATAGAATGAAATATAGATTCTTAGCGCGAAATGATAGAAATATCCTAGAATGGCAAACTATGTTGTATCTATTCGTATTCTGAGCGCAGTGATTTTTAAATGCTTAATAAATAATTATTACATTCGTGAATTTAAAAATGGGAAATTTGATGATATATTCCAATTCTACGGTTTTATGTCTATGAGCATAGTGTTTTAATTACGAAACGAATCAATAATATCAAACGGATGAATTATAATCTATTACATCTAATTTTCCAATAACCACGTATTTATACTTCTTTTTAAATATCAGATTCTGCGAGCATCATAATCGCATGTCATCGGCCATTTTTTATATACACGCATTACAAACAAGCTACCTTGAACCCTATCGGAATAATTGTTACTGGAATAACTTATATTAAACAACATATCGAACTACGTAACTTTGCAACAAACTTTCCCAAACTTCCGATCTTCGCACTACATGGAAGTTTTGCGTGTAATTAAATTATACTCTGGATATATGCCTTCTAGTTGATCATCGATATCCACCTGTTCCTGGAAAACATGCTACGTCAACAGTATCAATTCGTATTCGCGCGATCACGATAATGAAACGGTCGTCCTTTTGTTAACAATTATCCGCGTGACGCGCGTCACTCGTTCCGTTGTTCCGCACCGCTTAAGAAACGGTGTAGCGAGTTATAAAAGTATCTGACTAAACGGACAAATCCGTTATTCCGTGTCCAATCAGGATGCTGGGGCAGCAGGTTACGCCCATAATACTCGTTCAACCTTCGCGTTAATACGCGGCTCGTCTTAAAAAATTCAATAGCGATTCGATTATGATCCTGTTACGGAGTATTCTAGACTAACGTGCAGGATTATATCACACGCATTTCATATCTCGTGTACCGATATCGGGAGACGGGATATGATATGGACTGCGATTATTCGGATAATATATTGCAACTTAACCCGAAATGTTTATTTATTTGTAATAAAATTGAAAATTTAATTGTTTGCTCGAAACGATGGAAATATAGAATTATCGAAATTATATATCTGTAGGAAGATAATAATTTATCATAATATACGATAATATAGAATAATAATATTATAAGAAAGAAAATGATAGAAATCAGTTTGAAGATACAACGAGAAAATGAATTACCTATTTTTAGTGTGATTAACGTTCAAACGGGATTATTCTTATTAATAATGAGATATCGAAATATTATTTGTTTCTGATTGACTATCACATATATAAATTATTATATTTTTCTTTCAAAAGGTTGTATTCACTGACATTTACTAGTTAAGATTGTTAGGAATGAAAGTGATAATTTTTCAAAATTTAAATAGATAGATCCCTTTGTTAATCACGTTAATCCCTTCATCATCACCTTAAATTAATAATGGTACCTTTCATTATCCCGACCACGATAATAATCAGACAATGAACCGCATCGTCGACCGATTAATTCGTGTAAACGCGTAATGAGATACTGGGATATCGGCAGATAGAATGTTAATCGGAGTAAACTCGTAAGAAGATAACTTTATGAATTACGATGCGTCAAGTAGAATGTGCCCGCTAATCTCAGACACGCATCCTTCGGCAAACGTGCACGCTTCACGAGTAGATACGAACCTCACACGAACGCCATTGATAACGATCATCTCGCGCATAAACGGCCATAAAGTCTGCTCATATTTAATGCTTATTTTTTATCCCACCACACCTGACAGAAGTGCAATCGAGTACAATTGATATCCCGTTTCTCCTTGACTTTTCGATTAGCTTGAAAAAGATACATTTTTCCTTCGTCATCACACAATTCATATTATAATATTAAATTCACATTTGATACATATACATGGTATTTAATATGCTGCTTTATGATCAAACAGTTTCTTCCAATTCAATACCCACTGGCTTGCAAGACTCCGCATAATGGCAATGATAAGTTTTCTGATTTCACTTGCGATAAAATAACATTCACCTACATAATAGTATAAACAAATTCAAGGTTCGCGGGATTATCAGGACTTCGGACTTCCACGAAGTATTAATTAACCAAGTTGTCAACGATTAACGAGAGAAGGTTGTACAAATACCGGTACAACGTCGATGCTACAATACAATGGAGTTTGAGAATAATTAAGAGCAATCAGTGCATCCATATATGCTGATAATCACAGATGGTTTGTTGGTTGATTTTCTTAATTGCTTATGTCCAAGATTATTGGATTCTTTGTGTGATTCCTTGTTTGTTTACGGTGGTCGTGTTAGACGCATTGTAAGATTTAATTGGTTCGAGAATATCTTATGTGACCTCAAACTCCATCGATCGCACCGGCGTTAGCCTTTAGAGATGCCAATGGGTCACGACAGGCAACGGTAGACGAGAGAACGGGTAAAAATAAATAAGCACGACATGGTTTAGTTATCGCGATAATGGCCATTAATCTATTATTAGTTACGCGAATATACGATTGCGTACTCGCCATTATTTCGCGCTTATGCTTAATGCTTCCATCATTTTGCGAACAGACGAAGACCAATTCCTTTTCAACAGTTCCTTTGTGTCGTTATCCGTGGATATTCTCGTTCACCATTTATTCGCACTTTCATGGCTACGACCTAATTATACACTCATTTCCATCGTTTCCATTATCGTTTAGAAATATCCCTTATTATCATCGAAATAGATATTCCATATATGTTTTATCATATTTGGAATTGCGGCTAAAAATACCTAGTAAAGAGCAATCCTGTTACGCGATTAACCAGATGGTTATAAAGACGCGAGGTCGAAATTCCTACGTTAAGTCCAGGGGGCCTAAATTTGATAACGAGATCAGGAAGTTGTTAGAGAAATATGCAATTAGCCGATATTTTTAGGTGCTTGTTATAATCTCCATAATGGCGAAATTTACGGCTTATATTGTTTCTAAAAATTACTTGTGTGTAATCAATATTGGAATATTTAAGTCGATTAATTACGTTAACGATGACAAAGAAAAAAGTAGTACTCTACTAGTCTACTAATGTGATGAGCAAGAGAAATACTAGAATCAAAATTAATGGTGTATAATTAATAGTTACGCCATAATGAATGTAATATTTGTATATATATTTTTTTACTTTATTATATTTCCCTTATATATATAACGAATTCAATATAATGGACAGGGACCGAAACAGTGCGAATACAAAATTCTACTAAAAAATTCTACTAAAAAATTCTACTAATAAATCGTTCCAAATCAGACGCAACAGACACCTATCATAATTTCTTCCATGCAATCGTTAAGAATAATTATTTTTATTTTAATTTAATACAATTTTCATGGATTTATTTAGCTGTTATGTTTAAAACATGTATCCCAGACATTGTTTAATACTTTATCTTTCATCCGGTGCGCTAATGGATTCAAGGTTTTCGCGTTTCTCATAAATCATTGGCACGGTTTCCGACTATCAACTTCCGCTTTATTTAATAATTCCCCTCGTCGAGCGTGTCTGAGGAAAAATGTAGAGAATCGAACTCTTAGATCTTTGTCTGCGTAAACTTTAGAAAATAAAGTTAAATGATCATCTCGCATTTAAAAATTACGCTCAATCGAACCCTTCGCTTTTGCTTTCTGATTAATTATATCTGATATATTATAGTTCGATTATTAATTAATTGATTCATTTCCATTGCTTATAACGATCTGAATATATTATCTAATTCATGTTTTACTCACAACAATACTTAATATAATTTGATATAATTAATCATTTTGAGTTATTTCTTATAACGATATGAGCTATTAACAGTCCCAGACAATTAAGTTTATATTTCTTCATTTAACAAAGAATTTGCAAGGAATGTTTAAGATAAACATTACTTATCGTTATACAGACTTTCGAGGGAACAAGAATGTACATTGTAAAGAATAATCAATTATGATAATACTTCATAAATATAAATGTCCGGTGAGTCACTTGCAGGTTTGCATTCTTCCATTTATATCGAATTTTAATTCGCGGGGCCGTGCGTCGATGTCAATTAAAGATTTATGTCTATTCATCACTTTATCACTTCAACTTCATTTCTTTTACATAAAATAGTAGTTTCTGTTTTTTTCGTAGATATCAAGAGATTTTTACATCACCATTATACATTTCAATTTTATTATTAGAGACATTCCAAAATGTTCTTGTTATGCATAATATATGACGACCCGCCATATCAGATATAATTAATCAGAACACAAACCGAAGAATTCGATCGAATACTATTTAATTAAAGAGTTACATTAGTTAATATATATTCATTCTGGAATAACTTTATTATTATATAAAAATAATATTTAGTAATTCTTAAATACAAGTATTATTATATAAAGTCAAATTGATTAATTACTTATTTTTAAATTACCCATCTAACTTTTTATTGTGAGACTAAACAGCTCGAACAAACATAAAAATGCCACTAATTTGAAAGAACTCATTCGGATTGAAATATACTTCCGAGGCACGGTTGAATTATTATGTTTCGGTTGACTGAAACCATAAGAAAGATAAACACCGCTGAAATTTAATCCTTTGAATAATGAAATACAGCTACGGGCCAATATGAGGAAACCACTTCCGGATTCAAGGAACTTTTCAGACACTTTCGATTCGTTTCGTTCGAATCCACCGAGTTGTTCATTGACATCTGATGAATGGTCATGGTTTTATTGTCAATGTCATTCGGTTTAAAATACGAAAGGCTTCGAGCTGTGGGGTACCGTCGAATCAAGCATGACTTGTTCGTTTTAAGACGATTTTATTTCCGGAACCACAGTGCTGAGCACGTGCGACTAATTTAAGAGAAACTTCCCACACATAATAATCAGTTGAACTTACGATGAGACTTCGATAACGGCCAATCAATTATAACGGTTCTCTGCAGTACTTAAAGTATCAACATCATTCTTCTTTACGTTCAATGATTTTTCATTAACTCATGCTTTATCTAATTATTTGATTTACTTCCTTCCAATATACTTATTAACTAATGATAATATATTAGAAGTATTAGAAAACAATGACGCTCCTGATATATTTTAGATTTAAATAAAATGACATTTCTTTACGTTGTTATAATTTTCTTTCTAATTGACGTACCCCTGGTAATTAACATTTTGACGTTCACACTTCTGCTAGAAATATTTGTATCTCTCGCCGACACTTTTCACGGGATGGTTCGTATTGTAATCACAACATATTGTAGTAACAAATGAAAATCACAATAACTCTGGATCCCGTTACCTGATTTACGTGAAATTCCGAGGATATACATGTATGTAACTAAATGTAAGCTATCAAAGAAATTTTTCATTAAGCAACACCAATACGGTGCCGCCGAACGGCATTGTTAAGAGAGCACAAATTTTAGGAGCGAAGTTCAAAAGCCAAGCCGTTCGAATAATTCTGAGTGGCAGAGATGGACGATGACTGTTAGCCATTGTCACAATTAATAGAGTTATTATTTAAAATGATCATTTTCGTTCCATCTCACCGATTTTGGTTCAAGGCGACCAAGCGACGTGTGCGGGTAATACGCGCGCCTCAAACTTCTGCATAGAAATGCACGGACGTTTCCCCTGTATTCTATTCTATCTATAGCGAGTAGAATAGCCATCGGTTTGCCGCGTTGTCTGTATCCACTTGCTGAGAAGAAACCGGTCGTAACGTAACACTGCGCAAGGGCTGGCAATACGTTATGACAGTAATGACCAAATGATTTTACGTTGCATTATTTACAACACGAATCATACGTCGGATACATGTCATCCTGCATTCTTGCGTATCGAATTCGCGTCCCGTTTGTCGTTCAATATATCTGGTTATTACTCCCTTCTTCGCAAAAATATTCTGGTCACTGCAGGATAGGATTTCCATTTAATGTGTTAGAAGATTATCTTGTCGTAGGTTGGCAACCTTACAGATGTAACAAGCTATTAAGTATTATGTAATAGCTAAACCTTATGTTCCAGTGATAAGGATAGATGTAATATGATTTTATCTGATAAGACTTAAATTGATCTCTTATAAACTTTTGCAAGGTACTTTGTATCGATAATAATGTTATTTTGAATGGTGATGTAAAATTCTTTAGGTAATAATGAACAATGTATTTTATCCTCTACTTCTCGGGTACCGAGGAATAACATTACTTGTTACTTAATGTTTATGTTCAACGAACGTTACTTGACTAAGAACATATCTTCTTTATACAGATAAAGATAAATAAATATGTATTACTTATTCTGCATATACAGAAACGAACAACATATACAAGCATATATTTATCTGCATTTAGAGAGCAATACTTTGTGTTCTCAGGTGATAAGAAGACATTTTCCAAGGTAGAATTAATCGAGGTGTTTTGGCACGCGAATAAATATCTTTTCTAAAGGAAATCCAGCGATGAATTATCCGCGAACTGCATCGCATGAAAAGCGTTGAGACCTTGGATTACCGAACAGTCATCTACGGCTAGGATAATTACGAATACGGGATATTGATATTCCGTTATTCCGTTGTACATAAATATTAAAAGCTTGTGCCGAGACTATTAATTCTGCATTAGCATTAAGTCTTATTCAAACTACTCCCAAGATCATGGCATAACAAATTAATTGGCTAATAAGGAGTTTGTTAAATCTACGAGATAATCGACACATATATCTTGGCGCGCATTTTCTGAAATTAAGCGTATGCGTTTCTTACTGGTAGATTATACGGGAATATTATAGGGTGTGACTCGTTGCCTGGCAACGTATTTTGCAACGTCGACATTAAAATCGATACTGAAAAAATAATGACACTATCGCGTATACCTGCATACTGTAAGATGATATTATCGGCTGTAATTACGATCGAGAAAATGTAAACCAACATTGTAATAGTTCTTAATCACTATTACGAGTACTGTCAATGCAGAATCATCGTACTCCGTGTATCTTTACGTTATTCGAGGAATTGTTACGAGTCGTCATTAAATCCGACGTATTTTCACTTAACTTGATGTTTACGGAAACATAAAAATTCGAAAGAGATTTCGCTGTTGATAATTAATTTTATGACTTCGAATGGAAAAATTTTGAAGGCGTATGCTTCTAATAACGACGTAGGACTCGTATTAATTACATTTAATTATAATGAATTAAGATTACATTGAGTACTTAGAAATAGTTTAGAGATCATTTAATTAATTTTTATCAATCATCCTTAAATCTGACGTATTTTGTCTTAAGTCGAACTTAATTGAAATATAAAAATTGGAAAAAGCTGTCGTTGTTGACAATTAATTTTATAGCTTCCAATAAAAAATCACTGAAGGAGTATATTTCTAATAACAGTATAGTTGTCGGATTAATTACATTGAATTAAAATCAATTAAAATTGCGTCGAATAGTATTTAAAAAATAATATGGATTCTTAAATCATGTTTTTATATCTCAGCATTTTCTGGTATGCTATAAAATGTGATAAACAATGGAAAAATCTCTTGATTAACAGGACACAATGTTTTGCACGGTACTGGAAAAATTAAAACCCCTTTACAAGCCGTACGCACTGGGCATTGTTTCCGCTGCATATGTTCTCGGCGAATTGGGTCATTATTTAATCGGTAAGGGCACCTCACGTTACAACTTTCCCTCGATTGTACAATTATTGGAGACAAATATAAATAAATTGATTATTACTCGCTTTCAAGGTGTAACGAGCAAAGCAACGGCAGTGGACTTGCACTACGGTGACATTTCCTGCCAACTGAATTCAAAGTCGTTATCGGTGGCTGAACTTCCGGTGCAATGCGAGACGTCGACTAACGCGAGTTTGTGAGTTTATTATTATAATATTAATAATTGATTTATATTATACTAATATCTTGCATCGCATGCATTAAGTCAATTCATTCGAATTTAATATTGTAAAAAATTAAAAATGTTAGAATTAATATGTGGAATTAAAATTAAAAGATAAGGATATTTAATTCTGTAAAAGATATCTAAAATATTACAAGAATTAATATTGTAATTCGGATGTGAATGTCGATGTTATAATAGCTATTTTTAATTTAAGCTTATTTCTAATATAGAACGTGACGAGACAAAATTTTGAACTTCAATTTGAAATGTAATTTAAAGAGTTAGATACGTTTCATTCGATAAGAAAAGATCTAAAGAATTACAGGAATAAATATTCTAACGCAAATATCAAGGTCGATATTATAATACAAAATTATAATTGTTTCTCGTTAACTTGGAACGTCAGTATATCCATAAGAAATGTATGAAAAAGAGTGATACGTGAATCAAAAACACAAATCTATTTATTATAGCCGTACCATTTATACTTTCACTCGATGCGATTGTGAATATGTCTATGCATATACGTATTTGATTTACCTTCACCGGGATTAGAAGCAACTGTTGGTTTCGTGGACTAAGGTGTTTTGTTTCGCAGTTGCGAGTCTCTGGAATTGAACGGATCCCATTACTGCGAATGGAACTACAATGGCCTCGGTTTGGACTATCAAATTTTGGCCGGTCCGAGTTTCATTGCGGTATTTACAATCGTGGGCGTAATCCTAGGTATCGCTGCCGACAGATATAACAGGTGAACCTTCATTAACTTATCGCCGTGGGCTAATTATGTTCTATTATTATAGCCAGCAATCCTCGCCGAATAAATTCACCGTCAGAATGACAAAGAAAGATTTCTTGGTATCACTTTTACTTAAAGTCAAACAGTATGGAATATGAAATATTATGGAAAATCCAGTATTAAAGAAAATGAAATATTAGAAAAAATTAAATCTTATGAAATATCAAAGATTATGACAGTCAATCTTATAATAAGAATAAAGTTTCTATCATATGATACTACAAAGATGGATAGAAGAATAAAATACTTTTTTGAAAAGAATAAAATTAATTTTACAGGGTAAGGTTACTGACTGCCTGCACGGTGGTATTCGGTATAGCCATACTGTTAATGGGAACGGTAAAAGAATATTGGCAACTAGTTCTTCTTCGTATGGTTCTGGCCGCAGGGTAAAGCAAACATTGTTTAATTTTGCATTCACCACGCTATAAGTTCCGATGAATCATACGAGTACTTGTTTATTCTGACACACGTAGAGAGGCAGGATGCAATCCATTGATTACTGGACTGCTCTCCGACTGGTTCGCGGAAGAACAACGAGGACTTGTTATGTCCATTTTCAATTGGGGCATTTACGGCGGCTATGGCATCGCGTTTCCTTTCGGACGGTATATCCCGGAATTGAACGTGTGGAACCTGGTAAATATACTCCCCACTTTACATCCGCTTTAACTCGGTTTTGTAATCTTCCCGAGTCCTGGTATTTGACAAAACTATTCTCGGAAATTGTAATTGTAAACGACTCTTAATTTTGTGTGGATTCTGATCTACGCTTTGGCTATTTGATATATTAAATGTTTTGGGTATAAATATAGAAGATAGTCTTAATTATAATATCATGCTTTAGGATCTGAATAATTATTCTTTGTTTCCGGGATTATCTACTCAGAATATTATGTTATTGAGTTTCCGTTGTAGCTACTATCCGGTACCTCTAACTATACGTAGGATAGGGCGGGGGATCAAAATTTAGATTTATTCACTTTTGGTTCTAAAGCATCCAAATCGACGGTAAATGATGCCTAATGATGTTCTAAGACCATTTTGGGTCGAAAGAAGTGGATTAAAAATTTATTCCGGTCAAGAAAGGGGTCGACCCAAAATCGCAAAAATGTAAAGGGGTATACCTTCAAAAATCGTCAAAAAATCAAAGTCGCCAATTTGGCTCCTAGATGGTCCAAATCGACGGTAAATGATGCCAAATGATGTTCTAAGACCATTTTGGGTCGAAAGAAGTGGATTAAAAATTTATTCCGGTCAAGAAAGGGGTCGACCCAAAATCGCAAAAATGTAAAGGGGTATACCTTCAAAAATCGTCAAAAAATCAAAGTCGCCAATTTTGCTCCTACATGGTCCAAATCGACGGTAAATGATGCCTAATGATGTTCTAGGACCATTTTGGGTCGAAAGAAACGGTTTAAAAATTGTTTCCGGTCAAACACTGAGTCGACCCAAAATCGCAAAAATGTAAAGGGGTATACCTTCAAAAATCGTCAAAAAATCAAAGTCGCCAATTTGGCTCCTAGATGGTCCAAATCGACGGTAAATGATGCCTAATGATGTTCTAAGACCATTTTGGGTCGAAAGAAGTGGATTAAAAATTTATTCCGGTCAAGAAAGGGGTCGACCCAAAATCGCAAAAATGTAAAGGGGTATACCTTCAAAAATCGTCAAAAAATCAAAGTCGCCAATTTGGCTCCTAGATGGTCCAAATCGACGGTAAATGATGCCTAATGATGTTCTAAGACCATTTTGGGTCGAAAGAAGAGGATTAAAAATTTTTTCTGGTCAAGAAAGTGGTCGACACAAAATCGCCAAAATCGAAAGAAGATCCGATTAATCTTCCACTTCGATTTTATTCGCTTCCTCCGCATCCCCGTATCCGCGTCACGTGAAACAGAATTAAGTCTACTCATTAGTAAAATATATTCAGTATCTCAAATTTGTACCGCATCGTTTCCTTCCTACCGTGTTGAATGAAATTTCCTGGCCCAAAGAAAAGGTTTCTCGCAGTTGGAAAGCGAACTAAGTATAAAACATTTTTAGACGCATTCGTTCCTCATAAATTTCCCGTTTCTACGGGCCGTGGAATTAGGTTGGACATGTGTAGGTTAACCATCGGGTCTCGTGTTGGAAGTTTTACGGTAAAACCGTTCATGGGTTCGCACTTGCCATGAAAAGGTTCAGGTCATTTTTGCCTCGAAAGCCGCGTTCCAGAAAAGAATCTAGAAAAACTGACAGTGACCTAGACGAGGGTCTGAACGAGAATGTTTTTCGGCAGGGTTGGAGGGCATGTTACTATATCGCTGGTGTAATTGGTTTGATCATCGCCGCTTTTATTGGCTTCACTCTTTCCGAACCCGAAAGGAAGACTATTGGAGAGGAAAATGACAATGACGGAAAGAAAATCTCCGTGTGGCAAGTAATATTACAACCAAGAATTATACTTTTGTGCCTTGCTGCCAGTATAAGGCATTGCGGTAAGTTATAATATTTATTTTTTAATATCATCCTCATTTTCTCTCTTTTCGGGCCTAATTTAATCGCAATTCTATTTAAATATTATACCAACAAATTGCACTCGCTTATTTAAAATAATATCAAACTTTAAAATGATATAAAAAACAAATTTACGCATGTTAAGTCTGGAATAATATTTTGCTTAATTTATTTGCAATTTCACTAGAATAGTGCTCCATCAAATTACACTTATTTTTTTCTAATTCTGAATGCGATTATTAATTTCAGGTGGTATGTGCTTCGCGTACAACTGCGATCTATACTACAGGGACTACTTTCCGGATTATGATTTAGGATGGTGGCTCTTCGCCGTGACAATAATAATTGGTAGTATCGGGGTCGTAGTTGGCGGAATAGTGAGCGACAAGTTTGTCGCGAAAATGGGAATTAGGTCACGGGTGGCAGTACTGGCAATCAGCCAAATAATCGCGACCCCATTCGCTTTCGGTTCGGTATATTTCAATCCTCTTTGGGCAATTATCACTCTTGGCATCTCTTACTTCTTTGGTAAGTCTCCATTTAATATGAATTTATCGCTTCGGACATTCAATAATTGTCATATATTATTTGATCTAACAATAAACATTCTAGTTCACGATATAAGCAAAGTATTACTATCGTATATCAAATTCAGTATATTAAATATTATTATTAATATTCGAAAAGAAAACTTTGTCATAGTCCAGTGTACTATAATAACACGATAATATAATGACTCAATTCAGTAATCGATAATAATTATACTTACTTCGTTGGAGTTCAGTGTACAAGAACAATGAACTTTACGCACCGCGCTCACTCGACTGTGTTATTTTAATTGCAGCTGAAATGTGGTTCGGTATTGTCTTCGCTGTAATTGTGGAAATCGTACCGTTAAGTCTGAGATCGACCACAGTCGGCGCCTTTTTATTCGTTATGAATAACATTGGTGGAAATTTACCAATATTAGTCGAGCCGACCAGACTGGCCATCGGTTTCCGTGAATCACTATATATTTGTTATGCTGGCTTTTATGGCATCAGTGAGTAATCCCAGAATTAATTGGCATGTCTTTTAATCTCCCTACCCTTTAATTGACTTAATCGTCTTCATGTAGAGACATTAATCTTCCAATGAAAATACACATCCTCAACATCGCCGATTACATAACTGTGTTACTTTTCAGGTTCTATTATGTTCTTCTTTACGATGTTTCTCATGGACGGCCCCGTGGAACCAAAACAAACGGAAAACAAAGTGGAGTCGGCTTTCGATAATACTATGTACACGAACGACGAGGGTAAAGTACCCACGTTAGAGCTTCCACGATTATATCCACAGCCACCACCAAATTACGAAAACTCTAGATTGTGAGAAGTTAAGGAATTCCAAAGATGACGTGTAAATAGTACTTCAACCGTGATATATCGTGATGTGTTACCTGCCGATTAATAGTAAGAGTAATTAGTCGCAGATGTGATGCGAAACGAACGGCAATTATGGCAAGCCTAGTTTCGAATAAAAACTATGAAGTGACGATATGAATGCTTTTCTTTTTCTACTCGATCGAACTGGTTTACTCGCGTTAAGTGTAATCAAGCGAAAATGTTATAAGCGGTGAAAAATGACGGTACGAATGCCAGAGGGATATACCGATGTTCACGTTTCCGAGACTGTTTTTATTGGTAAATTAACATAAATTAATAATAGGTGCGATTGGTATCCACTGTTATCACATGTTAAAAACAGCCTGTTGAAGTTGCGCCCGCAGTTATACAAAATATAAGATATACAATATGGAGCATTAGGACGTGTAGTAAACTATGAGATACAGTATACGTACAATTAGAGCTAGTTTTGAGATTCATCGTCGTTTTCTATGTACAGGTTATTTAATATAAATAAACAAGATCGATTTGTAATGTACAAAATAATTGGTAATATTATCCTCGATGGTTCAAGGCTCCCCCCCCCCCCGCTTTTTAATTTGTCATGTGGTGCTGTGTACATATTTACATAGCCGTAGTTCGGAAAATACTTTTCACAATTTTGCGAATAAATAGTTTTCTGCAAACTATATGCGCACGGTGTACATCCGATTTACACCCACATAGAAATTATTTACATCCTTCGAACGACACGTAATTATACTCGCTTGAAATGCTCTTGTAAAGAATGTTTATACACTGCACAATTAAGCGTAAAAAAAGAAGTAAAGCCGCTTGAATATCGTAAAAACCGCGAACGATCACGCGGCACGGATGTGAAATAAATTAAAAGGAATTTAATCTACTCGAGAAAATACTTAGTAAATATCGAACAACCATCTCGATCGATCCCGGTAAAATGAAGACCGACCTACAATAAAGTGGATTTTAATCCGACGACAATTTTTATTACACGAAATGTATAATCGTATCGTAAAAGTACGGCCATCGAACGCCATCGTACATTTACGTATTTCGATTAATTTATTTCAACGAATTACGTAAGTAAAAATCAATTTTTTCTGACAAAACTGTTAAACTTGCACCTCGCATTGCATCATTAAAAATGTGATACCGTATGTAATTCGATGATCGTCACGTACATACATACATCAGAATGACAATGAGCTTAACATTTATGCCTAAAGAAAATAGGCAATGAAGCAAACAATTATAAATGAAAGTTTGTACATCGATCATTTCCTCGGGATTGTAGTTGCTAGTTTCCTCTTCGTTCGCCGGTTTAAAAGTACTTTCTTTAAGTATATCGACATATACGGTAAAAATATGTTCATTCGTTCTATTACTCTTTCATAACGAAATTAAGTGAACTATGGATAATCAGGAACATTACGGTTCTCAATCAACATTCCTCCGTCGATGTGCTGGAAATCTGTGTACTAGCTCCACTCGAGAAGCTACTTCTACAAGTTTCCACGGCCAATGCCGTGTCCGGTACTTGAACAAATTGAACCTTTTCCTTCGGCCATCGACTTCTTCCATACACGCAATTAAATATATTGTATTTGTGATCCACTTCGAAGTGACTGAAAGTACTACTGTGCCTTCTCTTTAATACTTTCTTCGCCATCAGGCTTCTATTATTCTTATAGGAGAGTTCTCTTCGGAAACAGAAGAACTTTCTTAGCTCGCGCTTCACGCGTCTGGAACGATAACCGAAAAGCAGTGGACTGACATAAGCAGCCAAAAGTAAGAAGCTTATAGCCGTCACGTCATACTCGTGCGGCAAATACTGGTCGGAATATTGAGGAAGATTCTTCATCACTAAAAGTATCACGTACGGTGACCAACAAATTAGACCCATTACAATGACCAACGCACTAATCCTAGCAGCCCTCGTTTCTTCTCTGTACCTGAATAAGGAACCGTTGCTTATCCTGTGCTTTAAGGAATTTATATAACTCGACGTACTTTTCACGCTCGATACACGATGCAATGTGCCGTTCTTACTAGGTGCTGGTGTAATCGTAACTATTGGGGCCAAAAGGCAAGAGGACGATTCCGTCGCGGTACTATTAGCGATTGTGTTTTTCCCGAACTTATTGCAAGTAGTATTCGTACTCTCCGAAGCGTTAAGAATAATGTCCGCAAGTGCAAAGGTCGTTGAGGATCTACGACTCGTTCGACCTTCGTAAGGTTGTCGTAATATACTAGCTTTTCCCTGTCGATCTTCTATATCGATCTTAGTATGTACAAAGTCTTCGTTTCTCTGATGATCCGTACGATCTCCGCCGATATTTAGCCTCGTTTCATTTCCGACTTCAATCCCATCAGTTCCATTGGATTGGCTCTTTGGCTCAGTAACTTCGATATTTTTAGAATCGTTTCCCATTAAGGATGCTTTACATTCATAAAACTGCGAGAAATAATCTGCGCTAGGTTCGGGACCGATATTTGTATCTAGCTTTTCCCTGACTCCCGTAGAGTTGAAACAATCAAACTCATCTTCATCGTCTGAATCACTGATGTCGTCGACCGACTCTCCTGTAATCCAAGTAACATCGCTGCTCTTCCTCGCGTGGATTTCTTCACACATAAGATCATGAGAGGATTTCCGTCTCTGGTCGGGTTGATCCCGGAACTTACTACGTACGAAATCTTCGTAAGCCCTTGAACCGCGATACGTATCGAGAAATTCAGCCTTTAATGTGGCAATAGGAACTCTATTAGCACGGTCATCCTCCTCCGAGTTACACGTACGGGGAGGAGAAACTTCAACCCTCTGTGATCCGACTGTGAATATAACACCCGACATACTCTTCTCGTCGACGGGCACTGAAGAAATTCCAATCTCCGAGGCGGAAGAGAATGAACATCTTCGAGGAACTTGATTCGCTGGCTGCGTAGTTTCACTGGTCTCATCGATCGATGATAAACTCGAAATTTTTGGTATTCTTCGAAAGTCCTCTATTGTGTCTACCTGCTGTTGCGGCCTGGATAAAGGGTTTTGTTCCTCACAGAAACTAGCGGATGCTAATATAGGTCTAGAACCAGTTCTCCTCGTCCTCTCGGAATTCCGATGTGCCGCTACGTATATACTTACGTAGATCCAACAAACAGCAGCAAACGGGAGTAGATACGCGAACAAACTATGTACTATCGCGTAAACTAGTCCGTAAGTAATCGAGTCGTTATTAAGTGTTGTAAATATCACGGTGGTATTCTCGATAAGACCAATGCTACTGTCGATTTTTATGGATTCAATCGTCTTCAATATCCCTGGAATTTCACTGTCATCTACTTCCTCCGTTCCATTCTCGAATACTGTAAACGTAGACTCCGTGATCGTGTCCAAGGATAGGTCCATGGTGGTATTGTGAATAGAAGTATGCTCGCTAATGATACAGGAAAGCCAAATGCTTCGTGGGTTTGGATTAAAGAAAGCGAGAATGCCGAAAACGGCTGAGATCAACCAGACGGACATGATCAGGATCCCGGATTTGAGCTTATCAACTCGTGCCCGGTAACGTAATGGGTCCACTACTGCAAAATACTGATCCACCGCTATTAAAAGAACTGCGAGCACCGAGGAAGTCGTGACAAGGGCGGTAGCACCTTCGGATATCGCGCATATGCTTCCTAGAGAGGTTTGCGCGGCTCTTGACGTGGGGGCTGACGTGGAAAGGGCGTCCATAATCAACAGTGGGTTCAGTATCACGCACGTCAAAAGATTCGAGGCGGTCAAGTTCATCACGAATCTGCAACAAAACAAACAGAATAATGCGTCAGTGGGCGATAACAATTAATAATCGTGTGATATTAAAACAAGGCTGATGTAACGAGAGAAATAAATTGTGGATTTATCAATCACTATGATTGCAAAAGAAACTTGGCATTTCCTACATAAATCCTTTATTTGTGATCCGCTAACGAGTTCAAAATAAACGTTGAATGGTTTCATAATACATATGAACCACACCCAAATATACGCCACAGCTTATGTAAAATATATTTTTAAAGTAAGTCAGTGCTATAAATGGGACGGTACTATTTTTGAAACTATGAAAATGTAATTAGTTCTAAGTGGAGCTTTATATTATAATGTTTAATGGCTGACACGAGTAAAAATGATATATATTACATATACAAATTATATATGTAACTAATAGTTATATATGTCACAAATGTATGAACAGATGAATACATATATTGTTTGTATTGTCAGCATAACCGTTGATTTATTGTCGCATGCCCATCACACAACAGTTCGGCGCCAAAAATGTTGACGGACACTTTCGTTTGTGCTTTTACATCAATGACAGAATCAAAATGACTGAAGGAGCAAGTTCAGAAGAGGTTTTCCGGTTCCACGCATCCTCCGCGGCATTTGTTCTAAGTTTAGCTACATGGCAGAAGCACTCTTCTCCCGTCCCTCTTCAATAAAGGCACTTTAGGGAACGGAGTAAAAAATCTGCGTGACTTAGCAAAAATTATTGCGCGCACAAAAAACAAACAGATACAAGAGCTGTATTATCATTATTTATTTACCTGATATAATTAACGAATTAATGATTGGTTCGATACAATTCATGCGTATTGATAAAAGAAAAGAGCGATCATGATAGAAAAGACTATTGAAAAGTGTATGTTTAAAGTATCCGCAAGAGTTTCCTTTACACCGGTAAAATACGCGATTCCCTAATAATATAGAATTTCCTGTTTATCTTTGTCTGCGAAGTTAATACGGAATTGAATAAATTTAACTAAAATCTCGTGACAAGGTAATCCCAGAAAATACGGCGTGGATTACCTTTGCAATTTATTAATTTCCAAGGAAATGCAGCGCGAGATCCATTTGTTAAGTGCATAGCACACGATGCATGAAGTTGCAGGTTTACGTTGATCTTGCAGTGATTTCTACTGGCAGTATATCACGTATACGAAGCATGACAAACTATATAATAAAACCCGGCTATATCATATGAAAAGGACACCTTGGTCGCGAGCAAAAACAAAAATAATTTCTATGATTATAGTGCTCGTATTTTCGGGAGTCGGCTTTTATTCTTTTCTACAAAGAACAATGTATAACTCTTCGACGCGCAGACTTAACGGTATTATTAATAATTACCTATTATTATATGGTTTTTATAACAAAATAGTGGTGTATATATAACACCACGTATACTGATGTGATTGGCACTTTCCATTGAAAATAGATGTACATTCAACAGGTTGTAAAAAGTTGGCAAAGATAAAACACGAGAGACGAAACGTAACAAGAGCTCGAGACAAATTTATTGATACCGTTGGTGTGGTGTATGAATTTTATATATATTTCTTATACATGTATACTCGACATTCTATCAAATATTTTCGGAACAGCGTATTCCGAGATGCGTATTATTAAAGATTTTACGTGCGGCTCTAACGTTAATTTCCAGGATCACTATTTTTTTGCGCCTTCAAATAGTCTGACAAGGTTTAATGGAATGCTATTTGGTAAAACGCCTCCATTATCCACGTAACTGCATTGACGCGCAAACGTTGTTGTGCCTTTTTTATTGACGATGACCTAACTCAAATTTTCGCATTGCCGCGGACCAAAATCTAGCGATCGTGATACACGATGTCTAGAAATCGTGCGCAAATCTCTTTTTACGTTCCTTGTGTAATTAAAGGTGCACGTCGGAAATCAAAATAAGTAAAAATAATTCGGGATAATATAAGGCATCATTTTTCTATGAACACCCATGTTAATTATCTCAATCATCTTAATTGATACATATAATTATGACGTTCAGTAATAGAGTTAATAATGCCTCATTATATTAATTGCATAAATAGTAATGAACATATATATATGAATATATACATGCAAACTGACCAACCACATCTGTCGCGTTATTAATATGATAAGATGATGCCACGAATTTCGCAATATGGCGGCACGACAACGAACCGTAGACACGAAGGCCGGTTGATGTTCCTAAGGACAGGGTCTTTTCCGCATAGCATTAAAAGCGTCAACGTGGTCGGCTCTGAGTTTTTCGGAAAGACGCGAAAGCAGAAACCACGCAAGTACATCGGCCCACGTCTTTTTCCGACGACATCCGCGGCTCATTTAACCATTATAACACGATGGAACAAGGCTGGCACACACATTACCGTGAGAATATGAGCTTTAGCACAAAAATAAACTATCGTCGCACGCCGTGACTTTCAAGATGAAAGCTTCAAGAAGAAACTTCAAAGTTTGCGGTGAAGGACGATCTGTCATTGTGTAACATTATTTCGCGAATGTAGTAGAAAATTAACAATCGCACGTGTATGTAAAACAACATCAAAATAAAATAAGATAAATAATAATAATTATGAATTATATGACAATGAGTAAAATTGGAAATCATATATACGTGGACATTTTACAAAATGTAACCGTAACGGTTGAAACGTTATCTGATTGTACAGATGCGCTCGACTTGGTATTGCATGAACGTCAATATTATAATTGCCACCGAAATAGCATTTCGTTTCGATGAGTTATTAATATGTGCCATTTGGAGTACATTAATGTTGAATATTTAATAATAAATTCGTTCGATATTATTACGAGCCGAGAAGAATTTAACGTATCAAACGCGGCGATATTAAAATGGCTAACATGCCACATGAATTCCCGAAGCGGAATGCAGTTGATTAATCAGATTCTGGTTCGAGCGATGCACGTGAAATCGGCCTGCCTTCATTCAGAAATACGAAGTGGAAAAAGCAGGAGGCGGGTCGACGGACGTAAAAATACGTGAAAATAACCGATGATGCTAATAAAGTGCCTACGGCGATTTCTTTTTTATAGTACCTTTGAATTTTATATGCAGCGTTGGGACACTTCGTCTCCGAGTGTTGCAAAATTTAAAAAAAGCAAGCTGTAAAAGCCATTCCGTTGTGTAAACTTAGATTCGAGAGGTTGACGATCTCTTTGAATATCGCGAGACTTGTCGTCTCCGTTTTTAACATCAGGTTTGTATTAAACTTAATCATTGGCGTCTCTTAATGAGACTAATATAATGCAACTAATATAATGAATTACTATTTCTATTATAATACTTTATGTCATAACTAGATAGATTAAATAGCATATATGCGATAATTAACATCGGTTTTCATTGCTCTGCTTTATGAACGAAATAATAAATGTCGATTACGACTGTTTAAAAAAATGTGTTTGTTAACTGACCTGTTGGAGATCGTGCGTAGGCCAGGTCGTATGAGGAACGCCAGTAGAAGGGTAGCGTTCAACAAAAAACAACCGAAGAGAGCAAAGCTCCAGGCCGCGATTCCAGGGTTGTTCCACCATCTTTCCAGACCTCCCAAATCCGGGACCGATCCTTCTCCAACGATCTCCGTCGCACCTCCATCCATTCATAAATAATAATTATTCTACGATCCTGTAACAATCAAATATAAATCCTGGTTAGTAAAAATCAACTTCATTAATGTAACTTTATAAATAGAATCACGGTGATTGCAAGCTTAAGTAGATGGAGATGAATAAAGACTGACGTAATCTCATTAGATCACTTTAAATCGCACTTTCCCTCGAAGAGTCCAAAGTTTGCGTGACGGGAATGAATTTCATGGGAACCTGGGTTAATACCATGACGTTCCTTGATAGAAATGTAACGGTGTGTGGTTTACGCAGGAGGAAGTAAAACGTTTCGAGTAGGATTTTATTTGATTAGCCCATTTTCCTGAAGGTTTCGGATACGCTTATATTTCTTTTTCTGGTGAATGGAAATTAACCTGTTCGTTCTTCAAAGAGATAACATTAAACCACCGGCAATCACAGATGACTGTAAGGGCGTCTCTGACTACATAATAAATTAATGAGACGATGGGATGGGATATCACGTGCAAAAGAAATCACACCTACGGAGACACGTGTAAATCCAACGCAAAGTTCCCACACACCTTCCGTAAAAACCAGTCGCTTCTTCAAAGGACAGCTGAATAATAGCAGAGAAGATCAGTGATTCTCAACCGAGTCACCCTCGGGAGGTTAGAAGTATAAAATAGAACAAGAATAACTCGATCTTCGATGAAAATGGAGATACCGAAGAACCACTTTACCCCATATAGAAAAGAAGAAATGAGGACACCCAGGTGGAGGTTGAATACGAAATTGTTTACTCGAAATGGGTCAATTTCTGCGCCGAAAATTATGTGACCCCAATATATGGTAGTAAAGTGTTCCCGATGGTTTATATTTAGACTTAACGGATTTCCCCGTACACACGTGTTGTAAAAATACCTATGTGGTACACGGGTGCGTGTGTACCCTGTGAAACATTATTACTGTACCGCTCTTAAGAAACCTCAACTTCAACATGGTAACACGGAACAGGATTAAGCGGTTTAACACCAAAAACAAGACCATCGCGACCTAAGTGAAGATATGGAAGTCCAAGAACAAGTGACGAGTTGTCGTCCTGGTTTTTTTCCCTCCAAGTTTCCCTTTGGCCTTTGATTCTTAAATCAAATGGATTCTGTGATTTCTAGAAAGTGAAAGTAACGCGAACGTTGCCGGGATGTACTACATCGTGTACATAATTATCGAAGTACATGGAGCATTAAGATCTCCAAGAATGAAAAGTAAATTATACTTCTGTGTTATATAACACCTAATATTTACTTATATTTCTTAAGAAGATGATTATTTCTGTGGTTAAATAAAGATGTTTCTTCATGGATTCTAAGTGGTACGAATATATTATTCTCTCCTCGCGAAGTGCATTCGCACCCAAATAGTCTAAACGGTCGTAAGGCAAGAAGGCAAAATAAAAGTTAACTCGTAACAAAAATAAATGTATGTGCCTTCGTCAACGTCGCTTGACGTCAGCTAATGTTTTTAACAAGTTCTACCGCCCATCTATACAGGTTCAGCTTGCTACCATTATGTTTATTCTCATTTCCTGCTATTAATTGCGGACCCCATATAAGATACTACATCCTGCCTCTACTTAGGAGCGGCCAGTTCAATTGGTGCGAAATATAGGCGGACGATTCGCGTTTAAATCGACGGGACCTTTTTTTTTCTTGTGTCGTGCATAGAGAAAAGAGAAAAAGTGTTATATTATTTCGCGTGCAACGGTCGACCTTCCACGACGATTGCTTCACGAGACTTGGCACACAGTCAAGTTTTAAGACAGAAAGAACACTAACCACCCGGGGGGTTAATCTCACTCTTTCTACGTAGACTAGTCGTTTATTTCCGTTTTCTGAATTGTTGTGTAGAACATCGAGATTACTGGCCACCACTTGACTACGAGAGACAGTAAAAGTCAAAGTGGATTGAGAACTGATCTGTTATTTGAGCGGCTCGGCTCACGCCACACTTTACTACACTTTCCACGTGCGTTGCCGGCTACCATGTATTTTTAAAACAAACCAAGTATTCGGATAAAAGTGAGACTTTTTCTAAGCGTGCCCAAATTAAATGCACATTCATTCGTGCTTTAAACACAAAATAAACCAGCCGCGAATAACCGGCATGTTCTACCGATGAAGCAATCATGTTTGGTTAACGAATCTGACACAAAAATCAAAACGCTCGAGACATCTTACATAATATTGATGTTGGCGATCGATAAAATCATAACACGCTCGTAAAGCAAAAAACCGGAATTATTACAGGTGGTTTAATAAAAGAAAAAATGTTTAAGATCCTTTTGATCGGGGATAATAAAAATGTTCCCGCCAAAGTATCACGGGGTAAACGAGCGATTATAAAATTTACTTTTGCCTCTTCAATTATATCATACCAGAAGACTTTACGAGCACGTTCACCGACGATTATCACCAGGTTTAATTCTTGTTATCATTAACCGTTAACTTTATGTGTATTGATCTTATCGTACCTTTACTATTAGGACATGCGGAGAAAGTATTCTTCTTTTTAAGTAGACTTAACTGATTTGACGTAACATGCGTACGACGCCAATCATTTACGAAGACTGCTGGACGCTAACTGTTGCTTCTAAATAGGAATAGGGGTAAAGGCAGGGTGCTCGCCCACGCAAGTAACGGTAAAGACTAAATCAAAGTTGATCCGTATGCCAGTGATATGGAGGGTCCATACAATATCAACTGATGGAGTTTGCAAACACAGTTAGTTCTAAATATAACTTTAAACGCTAATCAGAATCGAACGAACGCTTCTAGCCTACGTAGATGGTCGCATATAATCGCGCAAACAGATTCGAAGCAGATGTCGTCCGACCATAAACGTACCGATTCTTTTTAGTACTCACGTGAGAGCGATTGCCACGTGAATCGCGTGTGCTTCACCTGTAATACGATCGCACAGAAATACCAAGTAGCTTATCGATGATAATAAACTCTGGTTCGCCCGTCATCTAATCCTGTCCTTTGATTTTCACCTATTAGAACTTACGACATACTCGAATACAATATAGAGATCCGAGAATCTCTCGATTCTTATGTAATGACCGTTCGTTTCAATTTTTCTCAGTTCAGGGAATATGAACTTTATATAACGAATTCGTTGAGCCATGATAATAATGAGAATGCGATGGTGCGAGATAAAGATAGCACGGTCTATAAAATAGTAGGCGAGTAATAAAGCGATCATACTATGTTAAGTTGCACGTTAAGTAATGAGGTGATAACAAAATGAAGTGTTGCAGCAACTCCCATTAGTTAGCTAAGATACATAAATAATCATGAATTATATTAATATGCGCTCTAAAATAAATTGAAAGTGACGACTTACCAGATGCGTGAAATCAAGCGGCCTGGAGGCTTCTCAGGATACAAGGACAAAGATCCAAATTTCGTGACATCTTCCCAAAAGTGATTTGTAGATCAGAATTAACGCGGCACTAGGTTCTGCATAATTCTCTCGCCTGCTCGTTTGGACCTTGAAGATAAAAGAGACACAAGGGAAAATATTATTCTCCGGATCCTCTAATTTCTCAACTTATTTGTCAATCCGGGCCATGTTACGCGTCAGACTTGTTGTTATTTTTTAAAACTGACATCGCTCCTCGGAAAACAACTTGAATCTATACCATATATACATATACACAAGTTTCTTTCAACATTGTTCAAAGTACGAGGCATAACCGTGAATCTCGCGGTACGAATTGGCCAAGACTACCGATATCACAAAACTTGCCCTTTTACATATCATTAGCAAGATGATCGCTAACCAACCATGCACTCACAAATCACGTTGAAAGGTGTTACACTTTTTCTACCATTGAGACCCTGGCACGAATCCTTGGTTATCGTTTCGGGGTCTCCAACTAATGCTTCGCAAACCAACAATCGCCACAAAACCATACATTCAAACCAACCGTAGAAACAGCCACATTTTGATCATAACTCTTTTACATCCTCAGCTATCTACGTGGCGTATTATTCTATAATACTTAAAGAGTGAACTTTCTACAAAAATCGCCTTGGATCCTCTCACTCGGCGTTCTTTGTAATCGCCGTGAGTGGGACGACGTTATAGCTTAATCGCGAGCGACGAATAAGTACTTAGAACGGTGATATCTGATTTAACATCAAATATTTACCGTGCCGAGTGCGTGTAAGTGTTAGCATTACACTGCAAACCAGCCATGTATATCGGCAGACATTATGGACAATTAAAGTAACGCGTGCTTCGACGAGATTAAGATGAAACGAAATCGTGGGAAAGGAAAACAAAACTTCTTTCATTTCAGCTGTGGTGACCAAGTAATTAATATGAATTAAAATCAATTTGATAATTTTCTTCTACGTTGCGATTAGGTTCATACATAAATTATTAAGGAAATGTGGTTGGCACTACATTGCTCGTATCGTTAAATGGAGAAATATTTTAACCGAATTGCGTGATGCTTGTTGAACAAATATGATTTTGACTGGTGTATTATAAACGTGGAGTATATTTATATAAATATGTCGATGAGGCGTGGTTCCGAAGAAACTTGACAAATTTTTATTATGGATCTAATAATGGCGAGACTTTGCCTGATGAAGTTTGAACCGAATTACAATGCTTGATTAATTGTCACCGTTTCGTTACCATAAATTGACCCGATTGAGTAATTAACTTGGGTTCGGCGCATATCATTTAAGGTAAAATCGAGCGAATGGAATATTAATGGACAGTAGGGGTACACGGAAAGGCAAATCGGATAAACAGATTCGTCCCGATTTTAAACCGATATAATTGGCACATGCGCAAATAATACCCGAGACTGAACTATAAAAACCTACGATGACATATTAACCGATAGTTACATACTCTTTAATTAAAACCGATTGTAAGAGAAGTGCTTGTTAGAAGTTATATAACATTAATACTTTCAACTTTTTCCCCTCATCAGGAATTTCATAATTATTTTGGACACGCCCTATCGGAGTTATCGTTACCCGATACTAAATTATCAAGGAATCTACAATCTTATTGTGAAATCGTCGTTCCTTGAAATCGATGAGTAGAGGCTAAAATATTTCGTTCGTGGCAAGTGTTTTAGGTGGCTTTTAAAAGCTGACTGACGCCTTGAACAAATATCGTGGACGGAAAAGACGCCATTGACGAAACGTTTAAAACCACCTTAGGGTCGAAAAAACGAGGAAAGTGGGAGAGAGTTATATTTAGAGCTAATGTTAGTATGGACAAATATCGTTCGATTAATCAAACCATTATTCCTTATCGACTCTGGATAAACGCGCGCGAATTATTGCAGCCCGATCGTCGGAACGATAAATCCTGAGGAACTCTGTGTCCGTGATACAACAATCCACATTTCAAACATTTTCTTATTTGTACGGGAATACCCAACGTCTCTGTATTATTACTGTTACAAATATGAACATTAAATGAGTATTTATTGTTATTAACATTGGAATGTTTCTTCCTGTGCCACCATTTCCATCTATATATACATATGTAGATATGTGTGTAAAAATCTCCAAAGAACACATAAAATATAACTTTCTTTTCCTGTCATTTCTTTCTCTCATTTTAATGCAACGATCTACTTTTACTTTAGCGTATCAATTCATTATCATTCTACGCCACATATGAAAATCAAATTTTCTAATAAACTGTTGTCAGACGAATTCAGTAAATTTTATTTAGCACAATTATGTGAACTACATATGATATGTGCTATAATCAAGGTTTGCGTGCATTCTCATATCTCCTCGACTTTGTGTTCATAAATCACAGTAGAAAATGATAGCAGTAGAAAGCAGCGGAGGTTGGTCCCGATCGAACGATATCGTAAAGATTCAAAAATTCGGCCAACTATTTGTTCGATTTCACGAGACTCCAGAGAAATCTCTCGTGACGTCTTTAGCATAAAATTTACGGAATTTTCAAGGATCTTGCGATTGTTTTAGGTTGAAGAAACAGCTGCAGATAAGAGAAGTGCGAGGAACGGCTCTGGTTCGTGACACTGAATTCGACTCAGAGAACCTTCGCCGAGAGCTTTTACGATGCCATGCATAAAATAGCTTAGATAATTGCGGTCGGGATTTTATGATTTCCTACACTTTTACAGACCCATGAAATCGTGCAGCTTTAATGCCCCGATGAAACAAGAATCTTTAAACGGAACACTTGTGATCAGTGTATTTTGTTCGTTTACTCGTCTAAACAAAAATACATGCGATATTTTTCTTTCGACTAATGACCATGATGTAATGCAATACGTGTAACATTAGAAGTATTGTTACTACATATAATCTATCATTTTTTGTGGCCCATAATCAATGGCGAATGGGGAGGTTATACACTGATTTTGTTGTGCTCGTTCTAAATGGTGAGTCGAGTGGAACTGTCCTAAGGCCAAGTTGTATAAGAAATTGATTTTTCATGGAACAGTTATTCTCCCTTGATTTATCATTATCTAGCAATTAAAGACTATATATGTTTAAGAAGTACCTCGTATAACAATTCATGATTATATATTTACAGTATTATCTACTGCGTACTAATTGATAATTAATTAAGTTTTTAAAACGATTGAATAATCACTCCAGCATATTCCTCTGTGTAAGTTGATACATATTTGTAAGTTAAATTTTATTCAATCAATCAATTAATGGATTTTGCGGTGCGATAAACAAAAGTTAAACTTTAATGTCTTGTATACCGCACGTGTAACCGCAAAGACTTCTTTGAAGTGGAAAAAATTAATGGTTATATATACATTGATGATTATACTGCAATCAATTATGTCTTGATATACCTATGTATAATGTACATATAAAAAGTAGTCACTGTTTGAGTATAATAAATAAATTTATATGGCGTACACATTTATAGTTACCACCGTGACTCTTACTTCCGGTTCGGTGTAGTACCGTAAATTGCGCACGGAACGAACAAAGAGAGTACAAGTGGACGTGACGGTGGCTTCTATACGGGTTCCTGCTTAATATTCTGACATAAATGAATATTCTACCGCAAGATATTCAATAACTAATTCCGAGCGCAAATTCATTTAAATCCATAATTTCCATCTAATCGTGGAAATGTTTTACATGCAAGATTCCACGAATGAATAATGGACTTATTTCTATTCGGCATGCGTCGCCTAGTTTGCATTACGAGAAAGGCACTTCTTCGAACCGTGCAATTAAAACAAAAAAAGTATATATATGCGCAAAATACCCAATAGAATTTATTAAGACTCGTTAGATGTCGAGTCGAATTTACTTCGGAATAAATTATTTAAGCTGAAAATATATCTACGTCATCGAGATAGTGAGATTGTGACCGGGTATATTGTTAATCGGTGGTACCAGCCACACTGTCGAACCAAGGCCATCACTTTTTAGTTGCACGCTCGTGAGTGTCTATTCTGAAATATCATCCTGGTTGCCGCCTACGTTAAAGTTAAAACCTTTAAATTCGCTGCGTAGTCAAGTAAATGAGCAACCGTTATGGATAAGTGCAGGGGACCAAGAAAGAAGATCCACTTTGGTCTGCGAGAGGATTAAATTTTGATATTTATACATGGCAATAATTGCTCGTCATTTGAATTCATCGTGAATTCTCTCGTTTTACTCCCCTCACAATGATCATTAACAAATATGTATTAATAAAAAAAAACAAAGCAGACATCTTTGAATAAAAGAAGACGTATGTTCTGTATTTCTCAGGTTGATTGATTACGAAAAATAAAATAATTCTAGAAGCTGAAGATGGTGAAGTGAACTACTGTGGTTTTGCCTATTATTAAGTAAATGATCCGTCTGTATTTGTATTGCTTGCTAATCTGATGGTATTCGAAATGTTGAGTTATTTAAATCTTGAGATTTCGTAGACCAACTATAAGTATTACTAAATTGTTTAAAGATAATACATACATTTTCTGCAATATTGAAATAGATATATATTACTAATATGAAGAAACCATTGATACTATCTACCCCCTCTTTATCAACATAATCCGTAAAACCATAATAAGAGATTGCATCCCCTTATTAATCGCGTACCTAAATATAACGCCAGAGTTTCAACCGATAATAGCGATCAGTGTGAGGTTAATAGTTTAATAACCGATCATCCATCGTTGACCCTACTCTTCCAACTGGCAGTCGATTAAATTAATACAAAGTATGGCTACTAAAATGCATCCGCACTGATAAATATTCCAAGCATACGGAGATTAAGATGTCATACGTTATTTTTATAACCGTATGATTAAGTGTCCAATGTTATTACAATATAATAAATTTGACTGATGATACTGACACGACTGACAGGAATGTGTGCCATTTTAATAAGAAGGAGATAAGAAGTCGTTGCTAATAAATAATCATGAAACGGCCGTCGAAGATTTTATTATCGTGGACGGTATAATAAATAGTTCCAAAAATGTTTAACGAGCACTCTTTCTTTACATCGATTCCGGAAAGATTCCGGTCGGATCAGAGAGTATAAGAAACGTCATGGTTTAAATTTATAATATCGTTTCTACCAATATCTCCACACAGCATTGAACTCTTAATACAGGCAACTTTTCAGACACCTTTCTATCCGTTCGTGGCTTCATGCATACTGATTAGATTCTCATTAAAATCAACACGTTAAATCGCAGACTTTGATCCCATCGCGAAAATTTTCGCACAGCCATCGGGCTCGTTCACAGATTGTTTTTAATCGAGAAAGTATTCGTTACCGTATATCATCAAAGTTTCTAAATAATCTGTCGAGAAGAAGGAAAAGAAGTTTGTTATCGTGGTGAACTATGTAATGCTCAAAGTTTACAGGCCCAGTTTCTCAGTGATGATTCATTATCTGTCGTGAGAGTGACATTATAATGGCGATCAATTATCCGCGCTTGAGTAACCGAATATAACGTTTCTGTGATCTCAATTAGGAATGATAATTAAGAATCAAATTCCAAGGAGCAACATAACCGGTTGAAATCATCAGTCTCGAACTTGGACTTCACCTCGTGACTGGTCCACGGAATTTTACGTTGTCCACAACACGGAATACTTAGAAACGTGCAAATCTTGTTTTATCCATAAAAAAGGTGAATTAATTCAAAGACCGAGTTGTACCGGAAAAGTTATTAAACTTGGGGAACCGGTATGTTATGTCGCTCTTACAATTTCAAGTTCACTTTCGACCGATGGTTTCAACCGTGTTATGTTCGCAAACGAACATTTTTTCGTACAGACAATTTACATACGAGTCCATTTTTATCGTAACAATGTAATAATACTTGTATCATCGACCAATGTATCGTTACTTCCGTGAATAAGAGGTATGATGTAATTCACCGTAAGGATAGAATTTCGTAAAGTATAGATATAAATAAAGACTTTAGAAAGTATATCGTATTACGAAAGATCGAGAAATTGCATTAACGCGTCATGCAAATTAGCACCGATAAATCCAACCGCGATAGTTAAAATTAGGTTACCGCCAAAATCATGCTAGCGATAAATCTACCGATAATAAAGCACACATAATATCTAACGGGATAAGAAATGACATATGCTAACGCGTGTAATAAAGTATTAATTATCCGCCATAATCGACTACCTCCGAATCAGAAATCAATCAGTCACGAGTTAACAATATCGATGAAACGCCGGAGACGTACGTATTCTACTCAGAAAGAAGAAGTCACATTCGCAGAAGAGTACACAGTCAACACGGAAACTAAAATGTCGCTCTCTTCTCTTCGAGAAACGTGCAGGCCGATTCAGTATGATTTACGGCTTATCATCCAGCGTTTCGCGTTTCTAATCTTCGGGTGACATTATCAGCGTTGATATTGCTCCAGGACGAGGAGGGTGCGGGGGCTTGATTCAACAGTACTCGGTGACACAGTGCCACTGAGATTGATAGTTATCGCCACCGGTATGATTTACGGTGTAATCGTAACACGGATCGGTAGACCAGGTTAAGCCAAGAGGGGAACTGGGTTAAGGCGAATGAGAATCACTGGTGACCGGGTCAGATTCTTATCAGACATTAACACTAACTGCATAACCCGGGGAAAGAATCGTCCGCATGGTTTTCTGCACCGCCGCCAATAGGGAAACATTCTCTAACGGTACTATTCGAATGATCGTTAAAATATGCTTTCCCTGATGATCACTCTTCTATGGTTTTAAGCAAATTAACCGCTCATTATCGCCAGCTGTGTTATGACCGCACTGCGAATTTAACCATTTTTACATTCATAGGGTTATATTATTATTTTTATTACATCATAGGAAGACACTCGTCCAATATTGACGATGATAACGACATTCTTGCTGGCAGCTGTAGTAATAATTTTGTTGAAGATTTAAAACTATTTATCCTTACTTTGTCCGTGGCAGTAATTGTTGAAATGTTAATTGGTATACGATCCTTTCCCTTGGAATTAATTAAATTTTATAGCAGAGTTAAAAGGTTTTGAGATCGAATTTCAGGGAAGTACGGGGTTTTCAATTATAAAGCATCGTTGGTCACGAAATTGGATCGCGGAATAGAAAAGGGGATTTGATCTCAATTTACATCGTTGAAATGGAACTTTCCGCAATCTATTAAACTTTTGTGGTTTGTTTATATAACGGGACATTTTATGTCCAAAGTTTTATTAACAAAAACATAAGTTGGATTGCTACATTGGATTGCTGAGAAACTTTACTTGCATTTTCTAAAGACCAATACTGTCATGATTGTTAAGATGAATATATTTAACGAATAAATAATTCTTAAACTTTCCGAACGATTCAATATTGGTGCACATAAATAATATCTTCCGAGTGATTATTTGAAAACAACTTAATGCGTTTGTTGATGTCGAACTAAACGCAAGAGCTGTAAACAGTTTATTTTCGTTTCCTTATTTTCCCCCGTTCCGAAAGTATTCCCTTTTTTTAGTCCGCGAATCATTCAAAGCTTTCTGACTTATCATAAACCCGAAATGTTTAGCGCTTCCGAATTCCACGTTTCCGTTTCCGTCGGCGTTTAACACCTTTCAGAATTATCTAAATTCATTTTTCATGGTTCACTTTAGAATGTTTATTCATTCCATACCAATTTAAAATTTTCGAAGGCAAGCAAATCGTCCGAAGCCTTTCGTTATACAACTTTCGAATTTAAATATTTAAGGATTCTAAGAACCCACGATATCCGGTGATATTTGAAATATACAAACGATTCGAGGATTCTTGAGTTTAAACCTCCAACAAACTTGAAATCAATTTAAAAACATTCAGTGTAATCAGAAGCGAAATTCTTACGAAATGCGCGATGTTGCGGAAGAACGCGGACATAAGCACATGACATAAAAACAATAACAATAACAATCAATCTAACCAGTAATTACATACATTGCATCACACAAAAACATATAGATATAATTTAAAAAGGACAGATTAAATTTATGTTAAATTACAAAATGGCGACACTTCTTGTTTAAAAATTAGAATTCAACCAGAATTCAGTAAGACACAAAACATTAATTATCTTGTAACAACAAATTCCACGTATACCAGTTTGAAAAAATAGGCCGTATGTCCATTCAAAATGTCTACAGAATATACAATGTTAAAATGTAGTCTTAATACTTAGTTGCGTATAAAGCCGAGATAAATTATTTTGTAACGTGTCAGAAACTTAAACATTATGACTGCCTAATTTCCATTTAATCAATTGACAGAAACCCGAGTTTATTTCGCCAAACGCTTTCGTAACCCAAGATTAATTCCAGCGAAGTCGGATCTTTTGAGGCATGCACGACACGCGTGACGAAATCCTTTTCATCAAATTTGTTAATTTCAAGATTTTTTCCGTGCGAAGATCAAACGGAAAATATTCGAATAATTTACGTAAGATTCACGATGCGGCAAGTTTAATTGGGTAAAGAAAATTATCGAATATGAACTGGCAGGTTGTCGAGTGACAGGATCAATCGGTACCTTTTTACTCGGTCGTCGAATATGCCGAACAAGTATGGATGCGGGCCGCAACCGTAAATTTTTTTGCCCGCGTCTGACGTCAACATTAAGAAGGAAGAAACGAGAATAACGTAAGTTCCGCGTGCTTATAATCAGAGTGTAATACTAGAAAAGAAGCAGTCGAAAAACCAGCCATTTATTTTTCCACGTCTAAATTGACATAGACAAAGTAAAACATTGAGTTTACTTGAATTTCGAAAATACGTTTCCTACGGTCTTTTTGTGAGATATAGTACACTAGCCCGTGGTAAAAACAATAAACTGTAAACTCATAGCAAGTCACGTGATCGGAATACGTTCGTAGATTTTGTTGCAGCCATATAAGATAACCAATATTGAAATTGGAATTACTTCATACAATGACGTAAAGAATCTCTTAAACTTTCGAGATTTAAGTAATGAATACTGAAAGTCAACAATCTCTCACGTTCCGTTAAGGCGATATAATACGTGGATGATATTGGAGCAAGTAAAACATGATGGAATGCACGAACTGTTTTAAAATGCCAATAAGAGTAATGACAACGTAAATTGGGGGACATAAACCAAAGGTCAACAACTCGATGGGAAATGAATTACGTAAGGGAGCAGAAATTTAAACTTTCTAAACGTACTCGCGTACCGATACGTCTCCAGGGTACAATCTGGCGTCTTCTTCGAAGAGCATTGCATATCATGAATGTCAAAATGACGTTCCATGATGTTCGCAAAAGGGGACACGAGAATAGAATGAAAGTCATTGTGCACTCAAAAGTACGCTCGCCCCGAACACGCCGAGGATCTCACCGCGAACGAAAAGTTTGCCAAAAGTTCGTGTCGTATCGTAGTGTACACAATAAAATAGAAAATCATCGAATAACTCATGGACATTTTGGTGGTACAACTGTCCCCCTTATTGCTTCGGCTTCTATACTTAACATCGAAAAAAGACGAGCATAGTTTTGCCACAGTTGGCAGCCGATTTCAACATTCTATTCCGAGATACCCCGTGCATACCAACTCCCCTTTTCTTCGATACATATTAATATATTGCATAATAGCCAATTGTCAAATTATCCTAAGATCTTTACAGACGATCACGGTGACTGGATTATATTTTACGAATGCTTGACACCTACACTCTAGATACATATATTAATATAATAGTAGCCACTCACCAGGAAGAGTTACTCAAACCGTGGACGCGATTTCGATGGGTTAATCGTAAACACTTTTTAGGGTCCACAAGTTCTTAACGTAATTATACCACACCGAGAGAAGGGTCGAAGTAGCGTCGACCGTTGCCCCGGTTGCTGTCAAACGGCACGCCGAACGAGTCACGGTGTTTTTGTTGCTCTTTCGAATACCACTCACGGACGACGACCGCGTGCTATGGCGTAAATAAATCAGAGTTGCGTGTGCGATATGCTTTCGAAGAGAAACATAAGTAATATGCCGGGAACATCAACGTACCCGCTGCCTGTATGGTAAATACACTGCAGCGCGACCGCGAAACGAAGAAACTCGCATCACAAACCCGACAGTCAAGCGTCACTGAATCAACTGAGGCGAATCCTAAGAAACCCACCGACTATAGCGTTCGCTCGGCAGGGCCGAACTTACCCGATCTCTGTCGATCGCTGCGCTATGATTGGTCGACGCGCCTTCATCCAACCGGCCGAAACCTCTGCCTCTCTCGAGACTGTCTTCAGCAAAAAAAACCTTTGGACGCTGTGGGGCTTCGGCAGTTGCAAATTGGCAACTACGCTCAGGGGAACCCCCGTTACCATGTCCTTATGATGCATGCCATAGCGATGAAAAATACACCTGTGCACAGATCATAAATCTTACAATTTTTAATAGGATGTGGAATAACAGTTCCTGTAATTGATAAAATTTTTTTATTGGACGAACTATAGGAAATAAAATCTGTTTGCGATAGTCGTTTTAGTCAACGAATTTTAAACAAATAAGCAAACTTTAGAACCGCTAGAATAGACTTAAAAAATCTTATTTCTTATACATTAGATTAATTTAAGAGAAGATCTAATATATAAAATTGGCTCCGAAATGAATGCCAGAAATAAAAGTCGTTTTGGAACTTGTTAGAACCGAAAAACACTTGGCAGTTAGGAATCAATTTTTCGAAGAATTTATTATATAGAATTTATTTAAGATGAAATGAATATTATCTATAATGAAACAACCGTAAATATCTTATATTTGTAGAGGAGAGCGATGAAATACAATGCTTCTTTTTGTGGAAGATATCGATATCCAAGATAGATGTGTGAAATTTTCGCAAGCTACACCTTTCAACCCTTAAGTACCATTCAGAAGATACTTCCGACCGCATTGACAAGAGATTGATCAAGGAAATGACCTTGAAAGAACTGACCTGTCGATAGATTCCAAAGGCTTTATTATATTTATTTTAGGGCATATATCATATTAATTTAAAATATCACATGGAATACTATACGTTGTACTCTACAAAATTCCTGTATCATTGTATATACTTTAATAAAAATTAATTTTATACAACCGAATGTGTTCTTCATTGTCTTACCTTACTAAAGTATACGCCATGGCGTGGAGTAGAAGCCTTTTAAAAGAAAATTATATTTTCGTTCATCCAGAACAAGTCGGAAGAATTTACTAAATAAGATTATTCTGAAAGTATATTATTATTGAGTTATTGTTACCGCGGAATTTACGACGCCATCCTGGGTTGAATCACAGGTTGATCGTGAATCTTTACCGCAGCTTGCAGGAACATCTCGGATCAGAAAAATAGGTTGGAACACACGGGATGAGAGCATCACGTCCACGCATCTGAAACAGATAATATCGTGTTAGTTGGACAAATATTGAATTTCAAGTATACCGAGTTATTAGCAGTGTTAGCACTTGATTAGCGAGTGCAATTTGTATCGCATCCACCTGACTAAAAACCTGTCAACCCTTTGCGAATGGAACATAACATAAATGCATATTATTCGAGATATATCATGACAACTTAAACGAAGTCTTCTGTTTTGGATAAAATTATTTGCCTGCCAAGCTACATTTGTTATTTGCGGAAAATATGTAAGTTAGGTGTTCGTTAAGAAAAATTTCACTAACCGAGTAAATGTTGTTGTATACTAATTGTGATGACTCTTGAATCAAGAAGTATCTCATGGTAATGTTAATGGAAATAAAGCATGCAATCATCTCAACGCGATATTACGAAGTAAAGTGCACTGTCTTGCACATGCTTGTGAAATTTGCATAGATAGGAACTTCTACGCACGCTGTTTACACTGTTTCAAATGCATGCATTGGGATACTGCACTTCTTTAACCTCAGACAATATTACTAAAATAGTACTTATCTTGATTCATACACTGAATCCTCTCTGTGTACATTCCTTTAAATTCACCCCCTTTGTGAATAAGTATACTAATACGAAAATAGAACAAGGCTTGCGTGAATTTTCTGCATTATTGTTTATACATGTGAACCACGTATTATTCTCGTTTTAGATTATCGAATGGATCGTTATAAAAGCATCTTATAAAAAATAGATTATTGTTGAAACTATTAATGTGAAGTAGCACTAAACAGGGCGCAGAGTTATTACGCACAATAAATCCGATAGTAAAAATACCGAATAGATACGAAGAAGCTATAATATTTTTTTATTGCCCCAATGATGCTAGTTATGTAATCTTAAGTTTATTGTGGGTTGTAAAAACAGGTAAAGGATTTAAAAATAGCAATTTCGCAGACTTTCCCGACGCAGTGTGCCTTTTATTCCGGCATGTATGTAGGTTACGTTTATTTAAATTCAGTTTCTATAGGTGGAATCATGACGTAGAAAGACTGTTTATCCTCATCATTCTTACGGAATTCCTGGATACTTAACAAAGCTCAAATTGATGGCGTATCAGTGGTCACATGAGGCGACACAGCATACATCAGTGCAGCCGCGTTAGCTGCAAAAATTCAATGAGAACGGCAAATATATACCATGCTCTATACCACTATTCACGTATGCAGAAACGATTCATACGAAACCACCTGCTGAAATAAGTACAAAAAAGGCAAGGATATAACAGGCAACATTGACTTATTCTTTTCTTTTCCCTAAAACTGACCAGTAGTTTGAAGAAGCGTAATAAGGAAAACCGTCTTCTCATATCTTTTTATGTTTGGGGAGTACCGCAGCCAAGAGCTCTTAAAAAGATATTGATATAATCTCGTCCATGTTATGTTTGTTAATCCAAACACAAATATGTGGCATCAATTCGGCAAAAATTGTTAAAATTTCAAAGTCGCCAAAATCAATTCTAAATGGCCCAAATCAATGGTATATGATGCCTAATGATGTTCTAGGACCATTTTGGGTCGAAAGAAGTGGATTAAAAATTTATTCCGGTCAAGAAAGGGGTCGATCCAAAATCTCAAAATGTAAAGGGGTATACCTTCAAAAATTGGCAAAAAATCAAAGTCGCCAATTTTGCTCCTAAACGACCCAAATCGATGGTATACGATGTATAAACATGTTCTAGGACCATTTTGGGTCGAAAGAAGTGAATTAAAAATTTATTCCGGTCAAGAAAGGGGTCGATCCAAAATCGCAAAAATGTAAAGGGGTATACCTTCAAAAATTGGCAAAAAATCAAAGTCGCCAATTTTGCTCCTAAACGACCCAAATCGATGGTATACGATGTATAAACATGTTCTAGGACCATTTTGGGTCGAAAGAAGTGAATTAAAAATTTATTCCGGTCAAGAAAGGGGTCGATCCAAAATCGTAAAAATGTAAAGGGGTGTACCTTCAAAAATTGGCAAAAAATCAAAGTCGCCAATTTTGCTCCTAAACGACCCAAATCGATGGTATACGATGTATAAACATGTTCTAGGACCATTTTGGGTCGAAAGAAGTGAATTAAAAATTTATTCCGGTCAAGAAAGGGGTCGATCCAAAATCGTAAAAATGTAAAGGGGTGTACCTTCAAAAATTGGCAAAAAATCAAAGTCGCCAATTTTGCTCCTAAACGACCCAAATCGATGGTATACGATGTATAAACATGTTCTAGGACCATTTTGGGTCGAAAGAAGTGAATTAAAAATTTATTCCGGTCAAGAAAGGGGTCGATCCAAAATCGCAAAAATGTAAAGGGGTATACCTTCAAAAATTGGCAAAAAATCAAAGTCGCCAATTTTGCTCCTAAACGACCCAAATCGATGGTATACGATGTATAAACATGTTCTAGGACCATTTTGGGTCGAAAGAAGTGAATTAAAAATTTATTCCGGTCAAGAAAGGGGTCGATCCAAAATCGTAAAAATGTAAAGGGGTGTACCTTCAAAAATTGGCAAAAAATCAAAGTCGCCAATTTTGCTCCTAAACGACCCAAATCGATGGTATACGATGTATAAACATGTTCTAGGACCATTTTGGGTCGAAAGAAGTGAATTAAAAATTTATTCCGGTCAAGAAAGGGGTCGATCCAAAATCGCAAAAATGTAAAGGGGTATACCTTCAAAAATTGGCAAAAAATCAAAGTCGCCAATTTTGCTCCTAAACGACCCAAATCGATGGTATACGATGTATAAACATGTTCTAGGACCATTTTGGGTCGAAAGAAGTGAATTAAAAATTTATTCCGGTCAAGAAAGGGGTCGATCCAAAATCGTAAAAATGTAAAGGGGTGTACCTTCAAAAATTGGCAAAAAATCAAAGTCGCCAATTTTGCTCCTAAACGACCCAAATCGATGGTATACGATGTATAAACATGTTCTAGGACCATTTTGGGTCGAAAGAAGTGAATTAAAAATTTATTCCGGTCAAGAAAGGGGTCGATCCAAAATCGCAAAAATGTAAAGGGGTATACCTTCAAAAATTGGCAAAAAATCAAAGTCGCCAATTTTGCTCCTAAACGACCCAAATCGATGGTATACGATGTATAAACATGTTCTAGGACCATTTTGGGTCGAAAGAAGTGAATTAAAAATTTATTCCGGTCAAGAAAGGGGTCGATCCAAAATCGTAAAAATGTAAAGGGGTGTACCTTCAAAAATTGGCAAAAAATCAAAGTCGCCAATTTTGCTCCTAAACGACCCAAATCGATGGTATACGATGTATAAACATGTTCTAGGACCATTTTGGGTCGAAAGAAGTGAATTAAAAATTTATTCCGGTCAAGAAAGGGGTCGATCCAAAATCGTAAAAATGTAAAGGGGTGTACCTTCAAAAATTGGCAAAAAATCAAAGTCGCCAATTTTGCTCCTAAACGACCCAAATCGATGGTATACGATGTATAAACATGTTCTAGGACCATTTTGGGTCGAAAGAAGTGAATTAAAAATTTATTCCGGTCAAGAAAGGGGTCGATCCAAAATCGCAAAAATGTAAAGGGGTATACCTTCAAAAATTGGCAAAAAATCAAAGTCGCCAATTTTGCTCCTAAACGACCCAAATCGATGGTATACGATGTATAAACATGTTCTAGGACCATTTTGGGTCGAAAGAAGTGAATTAAAAATTTATTCCGGTCAAGAAAGGGGTCGATCCAAAATCGTAAAAATGTAAAGGGGTGTACCTTCAAAAATTGGCAAAAAATCAAAGTCGCCAATTTTGCTCCTAAACGACCCAAATCGATGGTATACGATGTATAAACATGTTCTAGGACCATTTTGGGTCGAAAGAAGTGAATTAAAAATTTATTCCGGTCAAGAAAGGGGTCGATCCAAAATCGTAAAAATGTAAAGGGGTGTACCTTCAAAAATTGGCAAAAAATCAAAGTCGCCAATTTTGCTCCTAAACGACCCAAATCGATGGTATACGATGTATAAACATGTTCTAGGACCATTTTGGGTCGAAAGAAGTGAATTAAAAATTTATTCCGGTCAAGAAAGGGGTCGATCCAAAATCGTAAAAATGTAAAGGGGTATACCTTCAAAAATTGGCAAAAAATCAAAGTCGCCAATTTTGCTCCTAAACGACCCAAATCGATGGTATACGATGTATAAACATGTTCTAGGACCATTTTGGGTCGAAAGAAGTGAATTAAAAATTTATTCCGGCCAAGAAAGGGGTCGATCCAAAATCGCAAAAATGTGATAATTGTTCACCAAAGTGTTCAAGATTATAAGAAACGTGAATTCTTCCTATGATACCTGTCGTTTTCAGTTTGACGCACATAGCTTTTTTTATCCTCCCCATTAAGTCGAAATCGGCGATTTGGACGCGGTTCCGTTGGTTTGGCGCGTGTACGCAAAGACCTCTCAGTGGGATATCAGAATGTGGGAAAATTCGATCGGTACGAATCGTATTTTGGCTGTCAGACACGCACGTGTAGTTATAATACTTGCAATTTATCTCAATTTTCTTCTCCACGTGCCTACACGGACGATCTCCCGCGTGGTACCGACAACTCGTGTCAAGTGACAGAAACAAGTGACGGAAAAAAAGTCACGTGGAATCCATAGGAGATATGATAAAATTACGTGCTTATGTATATCATATCCTACATCCACGTTCAAACGATATCAATGTATTATACAAGGTAACAGATTTTCAATACTTGTGCTGATTCTGTAAGGCAGACATTTTCCCATTTCCCTCTTTGTTGCATTACTGACAGCACATACCTATGAAGACATTGGTGCAATTATGTGCCAATTGTCGTAATTTTGATTACGTCAGCTTTTTAGTTATGTATTACATCAGTCATCTAGAGTATTAATTACAAATGAATCTAGTATTCTAAATGAATCTACAAAGATAATTTCTATTCAATTTCCACGTGATTGAAGTTATTTATTATATAATTGCTGATTGAGTATTATATATCCCAAGAACATTGTTTACATGAAAAATTAATATATGCTGGTATTAACAGGCACGTGGATAATTAAATCATTGTCCTGTCTTACCGACAATTGACGATCGTAAACATTTATTATAAATACCGATTTCCTTGCGAAGTCGTCTAAATTAAGCAGTAGATGAAGTAAATGAGCGCATCGTTCAAATAAATCTGCTCTGTTATAATTATCTAAGGCTATTTTGAAATACTAATTTTATCCACAGTAGAACCGTGTTCACTTTAATTTGCATCGTACTAAATCAAATAAATCAATGAAATAAGGTCTGTTAGAACAATGCATAAAATAAAAGCCATACAAATTCTGTTTCGGAAGGTCTATTCGGTAAATCAAATTAAATCTGAAAACCCGCTTGGAGCGATAATCAGATTTCGACGCAATTCCCTAATCCGTTGATTAGTGATAGAAACGATTCGCGGTACTCTCGATTCAATGGATAGCTATTCATTCTGTGAAACCAAGTAACTAGTTGGATATAAAATACTTAGCATAATGGCAGACATTGAACTATTTTAGTGTTTATTGTATTCACCAATATTGACGCAAGTGGTACCTAATATTCATTCACAGATTCGAAAATTTAATCAATTTTAAAATATCTTTGATGTGTGTTCTCCATTATTACCCTAGCAAAAGGGAAATACCCATTTAATACTTTATCTGTCTTATGAGCACCGTACAAGGTATAACAAGTATAACCATTATCGTTTTCATCTACTGCATTTCGTTAATCATGGTACTAATTATGCTTTCCATATGGTATTAATTTTCATATAAAATAAATGGCCTAATTTTAATGACATACTGCAAACAAATATTCAAAGCCCTTTGAAAACATTCTCAAGGGATGAAAATCAAGGGTGTTTATTCTGTTAATACGAACAGAACAATAAAATAAGGGTAAGCGCATTGAATACGGGAGGGTGTCTATTGCATTACTGTGCCTAATTGCAACCACCGTGCGTCCGAGTTTGCGCACAATTTCTCTCAATATGGATTCTCGTGGTGCTACACGTCTTCCGTCGATGTTTCGTCAATTTTTACAATATTAACAGTCCGACTGATCCATCCGTGTCTAAAGACGAACTCTGTCAATTGTCTGTTCTTAGAAATTGTTTAGATAGTCCAATTCTAATAGAATGTCTCAAGATTACGTCCACGCGCGCGAAAGGGCGGAATTGTTAGGTCTGCCGATACCGAGTGAAGAAGAGTGGAATGAAAAACAGAGGGCGGAAGCCGAAAATCACGAGGACGATGAAATCATACAGGTATTTACGCGAATATACTACACGCGGGCGAGGAAAAAAAACATCGAGAGCAAAGTCTCAGATTTTTGGCAATTTGCTTGCTGTTGTCTCATATCTTCTTTGAGATGGAAAATATTTTTCTGAGTGCATCTCAATCGCGAATCTTGAACAATGTCAACTAGATTTTCTACACTCAACGTACTCTAACGCAAATTTGTAATATTACCATGTTAAGTCAACAACAACTTAAAATGATTGAAGTCAAAGTATAACCTATTTTTATGGGAATCAAAAAATTAATTTGCTTTTATTTTGGGTATTCATTATGTTACAGAAGTTGGATAGTTCTGATGAGGCGGCGAACCGTGTCAGTGGCGGATTGGATGAATTGAATACTATTCTCAATGCAACTCAAAAGAAAATTAACAGATTCAAGGTTATATACGAACTGATTTATTCAGTGAAATTTGCATTCTTAATCGTAGAATGTATTTCTTAAAGCAATAATTTGTAGTAATTAATATATGCATTAACAATGAAGAAACCTTGCATCAGAAAATTTGCAATTTTGATTGTAACAGCTATTAACTAACGATATTTCTCACATTTCATAATTTAAGAAATAATCCTTTCCCATTACCTTCGAACTGATCCTTTCTTCTTCTGTGAGCACCTACTTCCACCAACATACATAAATTTTGATACAAAAATTCGAGATGCTTACAGGCCACACATGGCGATCGTAATTGCCAAGAAAATAAAGAAATAATCCCTTTCAGTCTAATTTACGAGCGTTTCGGAAATGGGAAACTAATCCTTTCCTTCACGTTCATTTTTCTCCTACTGCGAGTTCTTACTTCCATTAATTCTCGTAAAGCTAACTATGCGTAAGGAATATTAATATTTCAACCGCTAACGTTTTACAGACAGTTTGCGGTAGTTTGGGTAGTTTGCTGAAAGTTAGAATGGGTTCTCGCCACAATACTCCGAATCACAAGCCTTCCGAACCAATTGTGAACGAATCAAAAGATGGCGAACAAGAAGAAAACGCGGAAGACGAGAACTTAACGATAGAATTATCAGATGACTCAATGGAGGCGAAAAATATCGAGGGAACTACAGCGCCGGCAAAAAAAGTAGATATCAACGAGAAGATGGGATCTCATCTAGACAAACTGGATTCTCTGATTACGAAAGCTGAAAACGCTCAATATAGTATGCAACACCAAAAGAAGCAAATGCGAAAATTTTTGAAGTAACTGTCTACACGCATTCAAATAGTACCAGGTATTCCGAAGCTTGTGAAAGTTAACATTATACTGAAGTTAACATCGAAAGGCCAACCAAAGTCTATAATTGCATAAACCCGTAAGAAAAAATAAGTAAAAGTGACTTTACATCGAGTCAATCTTCAATCCTAATGTGCGTTCTGTTTTAGTGCTAAAATTCAACCTGCTCGATAGTTTACACAAGTTGCATTCTTCTTTCTACTCTGATCAATTTTTGTGTACATAAATTCATACCAGTTCGATCTATTTATATAAGGATATAAATAACAACATACGTATGTTCTTAAAACACAATCATTTCTACTATTCCGCCTAAGTTGCATTTATTAATGGAATTAATTCTACGTTAAATCAGTGTCACTCAATTTGCACTTCATATAATTGATAGTTCTTTGTACCTGATTACCTCGCGTGTAATCGTTTTTTATCGTGTTATTCTCGGAGAACTAGTTACCTAACACTTTCGTCGTTATGTCGATGAGAAAACGGGCGTAATAGTAAAATTAACTGTTGTTAGAGCATACGGAATGATTGTTAATGATCGGTAACTTATCTGAATGATAAAGATTTGTCCGATTACCGGTAAGCTTTACGTTTATGTTTCCATCCATATATTTCTTCCAACGAAACCATTACGAGGATATTCGCGATGTAAACTTAATGTAAGATGTCTTGCAAATATTCCAGCTAAATGCTGGAATGCTAAATGCTGGTTTGTATTTCTATTATTCCATGGAACACTATACTCCAATTCGATTATCTTGTTGTGGCGAATCACGTTAACTTTATCTTTAAAGTGACACAACAGAACTAAGTACCTATAATATTAAAAACTAATTCTACAACGCAAATGCAATCGTTATTCCAAAAAGAACATTTTCCGAACACCTCTCGAATTTTTACTCGGCCGTGAGTGACGGACAATATTCGTGTGTCACGCATGCGCGTGGCATGATAAACGAGTTCGATGACTAATTTCCTATTCTGCAACATTTAAAAAGATGTAGCTATATTTCATTACATCCATTTAAATAGAATTAACATTTGCGATTAATTATGTGTGCTTACATGATGTAATATAACACTTAATTAATCAATGTTCCAGAATAATGCACGAATATGTAAATAGCACATATGCGTGTGTTAATTATGAACAACATTGTATTTCTCTACAAATGTATTATATACCTTAACGATAAAATAATTTAATTATTGCAAATGAAATTTGTGCTTTGACGGTGTGCTTCATAAATAATATTAAATAATTATTGATGTGTCAAAAGTAAATCTTGTTAAAGGTTGGAGTAATGAAGGAGAAAGAATTACCTTCATAATATATATTCTTTTAACGTAATCTTCTTTCTCCTGCGATTTCAAAGTTTCTAAGCGCTTTTACATTTTATGTATCACCTGATTGTCTTAAAACTGGGAGACTTTCTAATTATAGAGTATAAAGTAAGAATTGTAGTTATTTGTATGGTTCTACTGTTAGAAAGATTAATTACATTTTTTATTTGGCCTGATACCCAATCATTGCAAATGATCGCTGTCACGTGAAGAATGGAAGTGTGGACATGTGTCTGCATACAGTGGTTGAAAAAGTATTTATATCATTCTTCCTCGTATTATAACAGTCAGATACTTATTACTTATATTTCAACATAATATTTTCTGTATTAAAATGCATATCAATATAAATGAATCCAAGCTCGATCAAAATTGTTTCCAAACAAAAATTCAAGTAAGAATATCTTTTCAACCACTGTAGGTTTGTTCGCTCATGTAAACCCACCAATTTATATTAAGTGCCTTGATTTAAATTGCCTCTCCATATAATATATAGTAGCGCATGTTATTCGAAATATTATAACCGTTACACTTATATGTTATACATTCCATAATATGAATGGCGGAGAATTATATTCTATATTTACAAAGTAAGATCATATAAAAAGTGGAATTTCGTCTTGACTGTGACTTCTGATGAATCGTGATATTGTCGTGACTCTATCATTTAAGAACGAATGAGTAACCAGCTATGAAACGAAATATTTTAATAGAGAACCTATGCATCTGCATCGTAAGGTTTGGTAACGAAAATGGCTGGAAAAACATATCCCGATATCCGCAGTTAATATGATAACCAACGTATGTATCTTGTATTGCAAACACGAATACCTCGGAAACAGAAAAGGAATTATTCTGCGATGTTTTAGTCTATACGTTACGTTTATATTTGGAGTTTATGTATAATGCAGTATACAGCGCGTATTGAATAATACAGCTGTTGCGAACGTTGTTATTAAACCGTGGGCATATTACAACTTATTACCGAGAATAATGCATTGTTAAATATTATTTGTTTCATAATAATATAAATAAAAAGAATACGAGAACAAAGAAATGGTCTTATACTGATTTGGCATATTAGACATTGGTCGTGTAAAATGCGAAAATTGGTATGTGAATCATTCATCTTATGGCAATTATTATGTACGAATAATTATATAGTCACATAATTTAGATTATCAATTTTTTGCAAATTGAGTTGTAGTAGCTGAAATTGAGAGTTGGCTTTAAGTAGATTTCTACGGTTGAGAAAGTGCGTCGAAGGAGTCCACTAGTGCTGAAGTGTGTTCAGGTAAAAGTTAATCATTTTGAATTAATAATGAAGTAGCCTTGAAATATGGGCCATATCGATTTTCAAAATAGGATCGTCCTCAATCATTTTATCAATTTTCAACATGTCCGAAAAGGTATCAATTTTGACGTCAGATCGTACGAATTATTCAATTTGAAACCCGTAGAACAAAGACAATAGTTACATTATTTACTATACTACATTTGAAATTTGCGATTTCCTATTTTCTCGAATAGTTGCATTTTTAGTGGACTTTACTTCCTAATAAACGATAAGCGTTAATGCATGTATAGTATATGCATAATATATGCAGATCCGCACGCGGTGAAGGTGAACTTTAGCTCTCAAAAAAATCGTTAGTTCTCAAATATGCCATATACCGAGGATTATATTAAAAATAAATTGATCGAGGAGCTGAAACCTGTACATGTGGTACGTATAAATACAAGGAAAATATTTTGTATTTTTTGTTCGGCACCCGCTATAACCTCAAATTTTCCAGCACAAACGCAGATAAATAAATATTGTGCTACGAGTTCTATTCTTTTTTTACTTCATTCGAGGATAGATCCGGTATAAAAAGTTTTAGACGATTACCGGTATCTGCACATAATGATACAAGGAATTCCGCAAATACTACTGATCATTTTCTTTGCCCTTCTCTTGAGATGGTGTATCACATATCACTCTTATAGTGGGCAGGGAAAACCTCCAATATTTGGAGATTATGAAGCTCAGAGACATTGGCAGGAGATTACATTAAATATACCCATTGAAAAATGGTACATGAATTCCACAGATAATGACTTACAATATTGGGGATTGGATTATCCTCCTTTAACTGCATATCATAGTCTGCTGTTAGGGCATATAGCTAATAAGATTAATTCTTCTTATGTCAAATTATATGAATCCAGAGGTTATTCATCTTCTGATCATAAATACTTTATGAGACTTACTGTCTTATGTGCAGACATACTAGTTTATATCCCAGCAATGATATATTATGTTATGAGTAAAAACTTATCAAGTATAGCTAATAAGAAAATAGAAAATATTTTTGGCTTTAGAAAGAAAGATATTATTCTTCTCATACTGTTAAGCTATCCAGGTCTATTATTAATAGATTATGGCCACTTCCAATATAACTGTGTATCATTAGGACTCTTTATTGCAGCTGTGAGTGCTTTACTTGGAAAATCATATATTATAGGATCATTCTTATTTGTTGCTGCATTGAATTATAAACAGATGGAATTATATCATTCTTTGCCTATTTTTGTTTATATACTTGGAAATCATATACCCTCAAAGAAAAGACATTGGGCACATTGTTTACAAATGCTTGTCTGTATATCATTGACAGTAATCCTAACTTTCATTATAATTTGGTTACCATTCCTTAAAAATTGGGAAATATTTTCCCATGTAGTAATACGGCTCTTTCCATTTGCAAGGGGTGTTTTTGAAGATAAGGTTGCTAATATTTGGTGTGCTATAAATGTTGTCTACAAGTTGCGTAATATTTTTACAATTGAACAGTTAGCCAAAGTTTGTTTGATAGTAACAACATTTGCAGTCTTACCCAGCTGTACAAATTTATATTTTAATCCTAATAAGGAGACATTTATAATTTCTCTTATAAATTCAGCACTTGCATTTTTCATCTGTTCATTTCAAGTGCACGAAAAATCTATTCTTCTTGTTGCCATTCCAATTTTACTGCATTTCCATAATGACCCATTTCCTTGTTTTTGGTTTTTACTGATCTCCCATTTCAGTATGTTACCACTTTATATAAAAGACGATTTGTATCTTGCATATTTTACTACACTAATATTTTACCTTTTGTTTGTTTATTGGATGTGGCCTGATGTTATTCAATACAGATCGGACAGTAACTCGGAAGAAAATACTTACGTAAATAATTTACTCCGTCAAAACAAAATTAAGAGAACACAGAAAAAAATTAAGTCGTCCGTTCCGATAACGGCAGAAAAAATGTTGCAAAAATTCTGTAAGAGCGAGTTTCTGACCGCATTTTTAAATAATGTTCAAGACTTTTGGTCGATTGTCCTTTTTTACGTGTCTATTTTGGGTGTAATACTTTTATCTATTGCTAGCAATTTTTTAACATCGCCGCAAAAATATCCGGACCTATTTGCGCTCATAGTTTCCGTGTATTCCTGCGGCCATTTTATACTATTTTACTTATATTTCAATTATAAACAGTTCTGTATACCGAAAACAGTTACGACTAAGTCAAAAACATCTTAGACAATATATATATATACATTTTCACTCAAGAAACCAATGTTAATTACCGCAACGTTACATTAAAATAAATGTTTTAATGTCAGTACACTAATATAATAATTAGTGCTGGTGCCTTTGATAATTTTTACAATAAAATCTTACAAAGCTAATTATTTTTATATTGTGTACGTTTTCTTATCCTTCTACATAACAGTGAGCTATTTACTTTTATTAAACTGTCGTTGTATTGAAACAAACAGTACGATTAGAATTGCTAAATTATAAATATCGAAGCTAATACAACGAATATATGAAAATGAATTAGATCAATGTCATTTACTCTCACCTTACTGCTTATGTATAAAAACTATACTGCCTTGATAATAATGTATCGATTTTGCATGACCTTGTGAGAACAATATAAATGCTACAGTGAGTCCTTCTTTAAAGAAAAAGAATATTATATTCTCGATATGTTATTCATGTGGAAAGTAGGACTGAACTTTGCTCTCCTGTTGTCCTGTATTCTTTTCAAATTAGCATAACAGCACTGCTATCTATGCAGTTAGAACTCTGTCAGTGATAGGTAAGATCCTATTCTATAAACAGCTTTTACTAATGCTGGTAGATTAGCTTCTCCATAAGTAAGGAAAATATAAAAAATGTTATACTTATATCTCACGGAAATTAATATAAAAGAGCACTATAAGATTACAGTTAAAACTATAATATGAAATTATCGAGTACTGATGACATTTATAACTCAAATGAAAAGAAATGAAAAAATGTAATGTTATGTCATTTTGTGTTTCAGGAAGTCCAAGATCAATCCGATGGTTGTGGCGCCAAATTTTCTGTAGTAATTGTTTCTGATGTATTTGAAGGCAAGCCTTTGTTACAACGTCATAGGTACTATAAAATTTGTATTTCCTTCTTAAAGTATAATTCGCGTGGAATATAACTCCGGACTGCTTATCCTTTTAATATTTTTTTTTAAATACAGATTAGTAAATTCAATTTTGGAAGAAGAACTTAAAACGATCCATGCTTTTTCACAAAAGACTTTAACACCAGAACAGTGGGAAAAACAGAAGGCCTGAATCATATTATCTTTGTAAATTTAATACGAAATAATTATTTTGCTTCTTAATAGACTGGTTCATAATTTCCCAAACAGTTTAAGCTTTTATTTTGCACTCATTAAATTAAAGAAACATTTGAAAGAATTAAGATGATCCAATTTAAAGTAACTGCACCAGCAAAAGTTATTTTGTATGGAGAACATGCAGTAGTACATGGAAGAACTGCCATTGCTGCTAGTTTGGGATTACACACTACTATAGAATTTTCCGAGTTACTTGAATTGGAAGGAGTAGTAAAGATTTTTTTTCCGAAAATAAATTTGGCTATAAATGTATCCTTACAGCAAATAGAAAATTTTATGCTTGCAAGTAAGGCTCAAGGGATCATAGAAAATTTGGATACTTTTTATAATGCAATTAAGGAATTCGTTAATACGATTGGTTACAATAGTGCTCACCAAAAGTTAAGTTTAGAAGTTTTCTTTTATCTTCTTATTTACATTATGTGCAAAGAAAATGGTAAAGTAAGGCCTTTCCAAATCAACTTGAGTACAGAAGTATCAATTAGTTCTGGACTTGGAAGTTCTGCTTCATTTGCAGTCTCTCTTGCTGCATGTTTCCTACATTGGTCACATTTACAAAATGATATTTACAAGCCATTCGATTCCCACGATTTGGGAACAATATCGAAATATGCTTTCAATGGCGAAGTAATAATGCATGGAACACCATCCGGATTAGATAATTCTGTATGCACATATGGATCAATAATCGAATACAGAAAGGGTGAATCCGTGAAATTGATAGCCGGCGTACAAAGTATGAAAGTACTACTCGTCGATACTAGAGTTAGCAGAAGCACAAAATCATTAGTAGACAATTTAATGGAATTAAAACGCACGTATCCAGTGATTACTGATTTCATTTTTGATGCAATTGATACAATATCAAGAACTGCTCTGAAGGAAATGCAAAAAATCAAAGATCTTCCTGAATCCGACAACGAATCACTAATCAAGGGATACAAACAATTAATGGTACTTATCCGATAAAAGTTTTATATAAATTGCATCAGAGTCTAATTAATACTTCGGGTTAATAGCAAATGTGCAAAACTTATCGTTCTTATTATATTGCAGACACTTATCAATATGAATCAAGGATTATTAACAACCTTACAGGCGTCACACCCGTCTTTAGATAGAATTTGTGCACAAGCACAAAATTACGGTTTAGCAGCCAAGCTTACTGGAGCTGGCGGGGGTGGATACGCGTATATTTTGTTGTTACCAGATACCCAACCAGAAACTATATCAAGTATTTCTAGAAAGTTAATTGCCGATGGTTACATTGTTTCATTAACATCGTTAGGTTGTCCTGGCGTTCAAATTCACGATTAACATTTATATTGGCCATATAAAAAAGATAAGATTAGTTATTTTGTACATGCATTTAAACCCATCAGTACTATTATATTATATCGAATTACTCTGCTAATTATGATTCAGTATTATAATCGCTAGGGTTCAATCTTCCATGTATGTGGTGCATTATATCATTAATTGTATAATGATAAGACGAATAGCATGGGTTCATACAACTCTGATTTTGTACAATATGCAGACGCAAATAAACATTTAATAACCTATTTGTATATTATTTTTCTAAATCCAGTTGCTTCTCTCTAAAATCCACAAACCGGAACGGCGGCTATAATATACTATAATATACCGATTTGTATAAATTAAACAATTTCGGAAATAAGTTTGCCCCGTAGATGCTAAAGAATGAAATGTAACGTACATGTAAATATAATGGATAATTTTCTGTTAGTATATTTTATAAATTAAAAAAAATACAACGGAAAGTTACATTTATTTAATAAATACGTAACAACTACATCCTCAACTAAATGCATAACAAATCCATCTTGTAAAATATAACGTACAACGATAGCACTAAAGACTAATATTGTCTATAGCATTTCATAATTCTATGGAGCAGAAACAATTCATTGTCAAAGTTGATCAAGCTTAAGATATTTAATCTAAAATGAAAGAAATTACTTTTGAATCTCTTTTATGCCAATTAATATCCTTTGGTCAAATTAAGGCCCCGGATGAAGTGATGTAAATGCATTAATGCTAGCTACTTGCAGTGGGGACAATAAAACAGTCTATCTAACAATCAACGCATAGCATTTTTATATGATGTGAAACGTATGCAAGTATAAGTTTCGATCTTATGTTTATGAAATGTTATAATCAAACGCTGATTAGACTTTATTAACACATTCGCACCGGATGACATGTGAGTCTTTATCAGAACCCCGATAACTCAAAGGTGAGTCTTTAGAAACGTTACACTTCGGTCTGAAAACGTTTGAGTACATTTTTACTAAGAAAGTTATATGTTGGCGTTTATAGCATTTTTGTCAATATCACATAATTTAGCAAAATTCGGCGCATTTGCTAAAGAAAATGCCCCGCCATGAATGTGTTAATCAATATTACTATGCAAAATGAATCGTATTGAAACATTTAAAATGCTTTATCAGTATTGCACATCTACTACCTATTTAAAAAAAAATTAAACCACCAGGGTTTTTATGGAATCTTATACCATCACATACTTTAATAATAATTTTGTTTTATGTTTGGTATATTTGAATTAATGAAAGACACGATCAATGCGACTTATGTGACTGAAAGCAATGATTATTCTACAGATACTAAAACATTTTCTAAAATTGTACTTACAATAGTCAGGTATATGAAAATAGTGATGCAATTTTACACACTTTAAATATAATAAAAATGAATAGTAAAATCAGAGTATTGCAGTATTGTCACACTATCACTATAGCTTATGATATTTTCTCGTGTATGATATGATCTCTTTTACGAAGCTCGTTTACTTACAAATGATCAATATTTATATTTTCAGTAATAAATAGAGGAACCATTTACGCTATTTAACTTTAGGCGTCTAATTCTCATAGAATGAAATGTCCATTTCACTTATATACATATAAAGAGACACTACTCATAATAGAGATACAACTTCGGAAAGATGAAATTAGTTGAATGAATGTGTTTCATATGGTACAGTAATAATGAAAGAATGTTGTTCCTCTAGCTATGAATCATTAAAATAAAATTTGTTTTTTGGACTAGTATCTTTTCTAATACATCAGAAATTAACGAAATTTAAGTATGTTACCTTTTTGTGTACTCTATACGTCGGTCTACGTGACGTTAGACACACCATTACGATGTGGAGAACACGTATTTCCGTGTATCGGAAGATGGTCGGATTCAGAAACTACCTCGTCTACGCCAACATCTTCGAAAGTACGTACTGCTTCCACTAAAGTTTGTCTCTCTTCTAGTTTTGCCTCCGCTATCCATTCACCGATCTCACTTGTATACATTTTTTTCTGTAGAACCTCTCGTGTTCGTGGTCGAGAACCAATAAACACAGTAGTACCCTGTGTAATGAAGATCGCTATTATACCCATTCCCAAAGAAAAACATTACTCACATAAACAAAACTTTCTGATTGTAGCATAGCACACTCTTGCATTTGTGTACTATCTACTATTATTAGCTACTGCGATTATTCGTTAAAGTAGAGATTTTAAATAGAATTAGAGACTAAATATCCCACATTCAAACTTACACCGACTACAAGCGAAGATCGTAACTCTTCTAAAAGCTGGAAATCTTCTACTATGCATTGTAACTCATCCCATTTTAATTCAACTTCTTCATGAAGCATTTTCTCCTCTGTCCCGAATTAAAGAATAAATATTTAAAATCAGAAAAAATGATAAAAGTCATGTGTGTACAATAAAAAATTGTGCACTTACCATCTCGTTTAGAAGTCGATTTCTTATATTGTATTCTAAATCGGAATGCTTCTAAGAAACTTGATACCACAATTGTTAGTACAATCATGGTCACCAAGTAAAATATCATAAAGTATATTCTTGTATACATTCCGACAGTAAACGCGTACGCGTTCATTAATATAAACCAATTATTAACGACAGTCAATTCAAACAGTGTCATAAAACTAGCTACGAGATTGTCAAAAGTATTAAGATAGTAGTACCCCAATGCTGTGCTTTCATTGGCAGAGTATTTGTAGAAGTCTTCGACTGTAGTATTCCTGTTGAAGAGAACTATGATAAGAATCAAATTATTTATGATATATATTCTCATGATACTTTTCATTGTGATACATACTTGCAACAGTTTCGCATATCATATCCAGAAAATAATTCCATTCCAATGATAGCAAAAAAGTAGTACAAAACGAGCATGACAATTGCCGTGGAGCACATTAAAGGAGAAAGAATTACAAGTGTGCCAAATACATCTCTATACCGCTTTTTGATTTTAAATAGTCTTAAAAGGCGGAGAGGTCGGAATAAGACAAAGAAAGTAGCCGAAGGAAAAATAGTTAAAATACATGCAGCAACTAATGTCATTATAGATGTGCCCAAGTCAAAGAGATTCCATCCAGAGCTAAGATAACGTCTAGTACCAAGTCCTAGCACTTTAATCAATGCCTCAGTTACAAAGACTGCAATCATAGGCATTAGCCATTAGAATATATACAAAGTTCTGTATCTAAAGTGTGATAAACATATGATCTTCCTTAATTCAACTTACTTCCTCCAAAAAGGAAAGTATCCCAACACGCGGCAAATCCGTGCGCCGATTCTCGAAGACTATCACTTGGCTGTATTATTCTTATTATCATAGCAACACCATTTCCAACGATTGTCATATCTAGAAATTGCGGAAAACTCAGCATTTAGTCTAATCTACTGTGAGTGTGCACGTAGTTATAACTAACACGTACACATTAAACTTTCAAAGTACGGCCATCGAATAGCTGTATGAGCTCCGTTACACAATGTTTGCAAAGGTTGCCAAATTGAATGATACCAAGGTACAGTGGAATATTGTGGTTCCCATTGTAGCATTGTGGCATCATAAACGGATAAAAATTCTTCAGAATTTAAAGCTCCACTTCCAGAAGCATTCATATGACGGAACATTAATACAATGTCTCTTGTGCCTGAGTAATTTTAGGATGATATAGAATAGTCCATTTGTACTCAGAACGCTGTTTGAACACTCACTTTTATTTGGAACATAATATCGCATTAATCCTTCAAATTGCCGAAAACGCATTTTGTCAGGATTTTGTTTTGATACTAATAATTTAAAAGCATGTTGGCAAGCTTTCCTTTTATGTAAAAACAGCTTTTTAAACTTTCCACGTTCAGCGGCTGTAAATGTTTCATTTACGACTGCCAACATTAAATTCATCATCACATACAACATGGTACATAAATATGACACAAAAAATATCGCGTACCACTTATTTTTTGAATAAGATGGCATCATTACATCTGGAAAACTATTCACAGAAATGATCAGTCAAGAATGCAGAATTTCTTCTAACATCCGATTTTGCTTTCACATTTCATAAGTAAAGCATATTTGTGTAAAGTGTATTTCTATTATATTACTTACTTAGCTGTAGTCAAAAGAACAAAAAGACTAACAAAACTATCCTGTAATGTAGTGAAATTTCGATTCATTTCACAAAACATATAGTATCCTAATACTGTGTACACAGTAATAAAAAATAGAAGCAGGCCCAACATATCCAAGATCGGAGGTAATGTCAAAAGTATTTGTCTGATGAATCTCCTAACACCGCCACAATATTTTGTATCCACCAAAAATATCGGCCTTAACGCTCGTGTTACGCGAAAGTGTGAAGATTGCCGTACTAAAACTATCATAGCCTCAAGGAACATGATAGCAAGTGTAATACACTGAAAATGAAAATGTAACATTTATAAGTATCCTTAAATGTAGCATTCATTACTTGGGTACTTATATGTTCCCTTTACTTTTGTATTGTATTAATGTAAGTATAAAAACAAAACACCCTGGACAGTAAATGCATTTATCATAAGAGCTTATCAGATATAGATATACAAACATAACAATACTATTATTTGATTGCTTCATACAGTTGTGTAAGGTATAATGAATGTAGATTAACTGAATGCAATGCAAATGCTAAAGTCTCATTAAAAATGAATTAATCAATGTAATTAGGTTGATACTGATTCTAAAATGCCTAAGTATCTACACCTGTTATTATATAATAATTTAAACATAAACACACTAATGTTTGAACTTCTTTAAAAAAAATCAAAACCAGTGACTTAATTATCACTGTCTGTGACCACCAAAAAAGTATAATCTAGAGCCGTTGTCTGCAGCTGTGTGTTTTCTTATCTCTTCATTATTACCCTCGTATTTATTGCATCAGTGCTATGAGAGACAACCGTTATATTGTTAAAGCAACATTCAGGCACATATACATTTGAATTATCATTTTAGTCTGTAATTGTTGTACCAAAGGAAGATTTATGTACAAAGCCAATAAGAATTGCAAAATCAATATGTGAGTGCAAGAATCTCTTTAACTCTTTGTTATTCTTGCCATTCATTTTGTATTGGAAAACATAAACACTATACATTATGTGATGTATATAAATGATCTTGTAGGCTTGAGTAAAATTCCATGGTAGGATTAGATAAGAATAAATATATAGTGTATATAACTGTACATTGGTAATTAGGGGAAAAGTACATATCATACCTTCAGCATTGTTCTTTTATGTCTTAACATAGTTGTCCAACCAATCCATCTTAGTTTTAAAGCTAATTCTATAGCTATTGTAATTAAAGCAAATAGTTCTATGGATCCATGTGCCCAAACTGGCATCTAAAAAATTGTTATACTTAATGGAAAGAATACTGAAATAAAAGAGGATGTTCCAATGTATACACCCTACCCCAAATAATGGTACTGCAGGTTCCTCAACAAAAGCTAATGCCAATAGAAGAAGAGATGTTAATAAATCCAAACCATAATACCAACTATTATGAACTAAGAGGTATGCTGGTAAGTCCTCAGGGTGTCTGGGATGTGAATCAAACTTCTCATTGTTTCTGCCTTCCTAATAAACATTTATATTTACAATGAGCTATCATTACTTCTTACACCAATAAAAAAAGAATCTTCACAACAGTATGATAAAATTTATCTGGAGTTAAGACCAAAGTTGCATTTTGCTCAAACCTATATTTTACCATTCTAAATTTACTGATGACATAATCTATTAAATTGTCAGGAATAATGTATTGCTCATATTTAACACTAAACATAATACCTCCAGAAATATAGCGGCTTCATGGTAATTCATCTCCCAGTGGAGATCTGCATCTAAGATAGGATTATGGGATGATAACATTACATTCTCGGACATGTTTATATCTTCTGCTTTATCAATTTCAAATTTTTGAATAATTTCATTGGGCTCTCCAATATTATCGAACGTAGGGCTTACATGATTCTCCGGGGAGGGAGAAGATAACATAGATCCATATTCTAAAATAAGATAAATATCGAAATAACGAACCTAATAGTTAACTCTACTTTTGACAACAGTCAACTTGGCACTATTTTGTATTAATATGTGTGTATATATACGTGAGAAAATTACATTATAGTATAGTATCGGTTGACGTACGGGATTTGTTACGTATTACAACTTTTGAATAAATATATAAATCCGAATAGTAGCGAATCTTAAAAAAGGTTTTGTCATTGCTTATTCGTTTATGTATCTATGTGATGTTATTGTAATATACATTTTTCGATATATATTTTATATTTGGAGGAATGCATACACCCATTTTGATGTTTCCAGAACTACGAGCGTCTTTAACATTTTTCTCATTCTTTCCGTTGTTATTCATAGTTAGCAGGGTGTATCGTCAATGATATTTATATAGTAGCGTAACTCACTTTGAGAAGACCCATGTGAAATATCTTGTTCAAGTGATATATTCACATTATCGTTAAAACGCTGATAACTGCCAGAATTCTCGGTAGTTTTTGAGGAAGACATTTGATGACGGTGTGTCACATGTAAAGAGCACGCGACACACACACTTCTTAACGGACCCTCCTATGCACCCGTCCGTTCCGACTTACGGAATATTGTTACCGCTTATCGTCTGAAGAACAACTGGTTGGGATTGAATGTTACGCGCAGAGGCGTATATTCGCGAATGAGAAATAGCCAGCCTTATATTACTACACATAATACCTGATAATACCGCGACACCAGACGATGTTAACCGATGCTTTCATATTTGATGTTCTACTTTATTACGCGCATGCGCTACCACAAGACATAACTTAAAATTTTTAAACTTTCTTAAAAATATAAATATAAATGTTACATAATAGTCGATGCATGCATTCTGGATTTACTATATCAATCGGACATTTATACTTCCAAAGAGGCTTTTTACAGAGATCTAATTGCTTATTAGTTGGATTAATCTATTATGTTCTATCACAATGTTAAAACACATATGGAAGGGAATAGACGAAACAACGTAATTGGACTTTTTAAGTTTATTACATGTCAAAATTCAAATCGTAAAAGATTAGAACTTCAATCTGTGTGGGTACTGACTGCTTCTCAAACCAAACATTGCTGACAGATAGGTAAAGAGTAATTTTTTGTCCTGGTGTTTCTTGATGGCATCAATTATGAGTTTATCAACAGTTTGTTGATCAGCTTTCCTCTGCTCGCTAGGCTTGTATTCCTCCTTCTTCTTGCTGAAGATGTCACCCTCTTCCTTCTTTGCACGCTTTTCGCGTTTCCTCTTGAAGTAATCATCATTGATATGTTGGGGAAGTTTAAAACCAATGAGGTTGATACGTGTGGAAGTAGCAATTATATAGTTCTGGCTAACTCTTCTCAATGGGCAAGCATTAATCAAGAATGGTCCTGTTTTATGGATAATTGTAATGAAAGATTATAATTTCTAGATGGAATTTTTCCTTTGTGTTCATCAAATCGTTTTTTACCAATACAAGATACATGATCATATATACTAACAAGTCTATGTTTAGTATATCAATAACAGTAAACAAGTAGTGGTAAAAAAAAAATTTCACATTAGAATAAAATGTACATATTAAAAGTACCTGTAACTAAGAGTAAACCACTCTGCAATTGTTTCAAGAATACAACCCTCTTTCCCTTGTGAGGCCCAGCCAATAAAATACAGACTGTTCCTCTTTTCAGAGAAGGTCTCAAATAACGGTGGTGTTCACTGAAAGATTTCTTAGAGTGGTGTACAGTTACTGGATCAGCAGTAGGATAACTGGCACGCCTCTTCTTCAACAAGACAATACGTTTCTCTCCATTCTTGTCACCACGAATTTTCTTCTCAATGCTGACTGGCTTTTTGGGTTTTACCTACATTAATGTATATACATGTTTGTTTGTAAAAAAACGTGACAGTATTGTTCTTAATTTACTAGGCACTCATGATGGTTTTTACTACATTCTTCAGATAAAATGAATAATTACAGTTTTGGGTGTCTTCTTGTCAACAAACTTGTAAATTGCCTTCTTCTTGAACATACGTGCTCTGCTGAATCTGTACACACCATTTCCCAAATCATAATTCCTTGGCCTAATGCGACCCTTTCCGGCTTTCTTAGCCTCAGAAGGTGCAGCCTTCTCTGGAGATTTAGCCTTTGTATCCGTCATCTATATGCAAATATTAGTAACTATGAAAATTTTGTTCTTTTGATATTTGTCATACTTAAAATAGAACACAGAGTAATTCATCCATTGTATATGACTGTGTAAAAACACATCTAATAACCATTGCAATAAGTGTAATAGATTTACAAAATTACAGTAATATTGATGTTACAGAAAACTTTAGAAAATGACTATCCAATGACTATATGTGCAAGGTACAGTATACAAGTTATGTTCTTGTTGATGCTCAACATGTTGAGTAAGGTAATGTTAGGTTAATTCTTCTTAGGAGTAAACAAACTATGAATTGCAGGACATAAAAGGAGAAAATATTTATATTAACAATACAAAATCCTGTCCACTGTAATAATACGAATAATTTGTAAAGCTAATTGATCAATGAAATCAGTAAAATGGCAAACTACGACCACCCAATATGTGGAATTTGTTTAAGATTTAAAAAATGTAAGATAATGCAAAAATATAGTGATCTCTAAGCAGGGGGAAGATAAATTGTACATTATTTAATAAAATATATGAATGTTTCTTTATTATAACAATAGGATTACTTCGATAATATTAGATCGGGCGACGTGACTCAATCTTACCGTGGATCGTGCGGCTGAAAGAGCCTCCGACGGTTCTCCATCTAACGGGTACAATTTAAATTTTCGATTAACTATCGATTCTCGTATCGATATAGTCTTCGACAGTTTAAAATTTCTGGCCTTTTCTTTATATTCAATACAAATAAATATAACAATAATGGGATTAATATAATTTCTATGACGTAAATATTTACCCCTACTAATTTGAAGCAAGACTATTTTATATGACGTTCCCCAGAGAAGGAGGTAGGATTCTTTAAAAAACTGTTTCTTGCCTTACAGATTTTCTTGAATTACTATTCTCACATAAATTCCATTAATAACCATTAATAAATGTTATTAATGTAGGCACAATTGCAGCTTAAGAGAACTGATATATTAGTAATTCTCAACTTACGCAGTTTAATAAGAAAAATTAGAATACATTAATTAAAAAGTGCGATAAAACTCCACGCCTTTAGGTCTGGCGGGGAACCTCGATGATACTGAGAGCCGGTTAAAATTTGAACGTTTACCACACTAATCAAACGATCATTTCTATCCAAGGAAATGCCGGTTTATTGTATTGAATTCGTAAAATGGTGATTTCTATTAATTTCGCCAATTAAATAGCAAAGTGGATTAGTTATCTTAATGAAATGAACTTGATTCTTAAGAATCTGTCTTAATAGAGTACAGATCACTCTACACCATCTAATGTGAAGTAGCAGGGGTAAACTACCCTCTTCGAGGACTTCCACAGGAAATACATTTTTTTCTGCAAGTGTGCAATCCTCAATAATATCTTAACACAGGCAGGGAATAAGCGGCGCGCATATCACCTGTTATGTTACATGCACAACTTTTGAACTGTCAAACGGATTATGAATTGGAGCAAGAATTTTTAATTATATACCAATGCGAAAACGACATAATATCAATTACTTTTTATTTGTATAAGACCTTGCTGTTCTCGGCAGGTAGACATTTAGTGGTAAGTAGCAACATATTAATATATGTATAATGGCCAATAATTATTTCAGATACCCGTTATTGTAATATATAATTTTATACAAATTTTAGGTTTTTATCGTCATTTATTTATTATGCTTTTTAAATTATATCCAAAAGGAAATAATAATACGATTATCGCTGGTGATATTATGGAAATTAATTTTCAAATGTCCCGAGGTGTACGAGGATAGTATAACGTGACATTTTCGTAATGTTTGTTTTGAGAAATATGTACACATGCTACTTAATGTTTATATTTGTTCCGCTCACAAATTAAAAATACCACGTTTAATATTTCCTGTAACTTATTGCAAAAATGGATTTAGAAGCTGCGTTGCTCCAACGTTTAGAGAATCTAAGACAATGGCAAATAGAGCAGCAAGAGCGATTATTGAAGCAGCAAGAAATTCAAAGAGAAATGTTAACTCATAAACAAGGTTGCATGTTTAAAGCACTTGAACTTTCAATGCAAGAACTTGCCCTCGTAGAGAGTACAACACATGAACCTGATGTGGATGCTTCTAAGACACATTCCAACAAGTTGCCAATCACTGACACAGACTGTAAATATGATCTTGAACATGATACAAATGAATTAGAAACAGATGTTCAAGAATTAATTGCCATACATAAAGAAATGCAAAAGAATGAAAATTACATGGAAACTTCCAATGCTGTAAGAATAGAGAATATGAATACAAGTATTCCACAGCAGCAAATATTTAATGAGAAGTATACAGTAATAGAGGAATATTCAGATAAAACAGATTGTAGCATCAAACAATCTGTGATGAAAGCAGACTGTGATATAAAAAATATTAAGAAATTGAGATTTATGTCAGACACTGAAGACAAGAAGCTGTCTGAATTTTCAATGGATGGTGTGGCACCATTGCCACAGAAAAAGAAAATAATTAAATCTTCATCTATTGATGATCTGCCCGTACCATCACCAAAAAAAGATTTCAAGACGTTACTTGAAGAAAGATTAAAGGATTATGAAAATGTTTCCCAAAACAAGGCAAACACAGATTCAAAAGTTAAAACAAAAAAGCCATTTCTTAGAAAAGGTCAAGGTTTATCAAGATTCAGATTAAATCGTGATTCAGATATTCCTTCTGCCAATAAAAAAATCCGTTCATGTGCTAAACCATTGTCTAATAGTACAGAGCATAATCCTAAGCATAAAAAGAGTGTAAATGCTGTAAAGCAAAAAAATAATGTTCAAGTTACGAAAAAGGCACAGTCGAAAAAAAATATTACAAACTCAGTAGAACAACCATGTTTGAAAAATACTACAATACCAAAAGGGATATTACCAAACAAGACTGAATCATATTCTTTATCTCCAAAAATGAATGGTGTCGAAAATAGACCAAAGAATATTCGCGATTTAAATTCATCTGACTTCCAAACAAAAACTCAGAAAGAGCTGGAGGAAATGAGAATGTTTGAATTGCTAGAAGAAAAAGCAGAAAATTCTAGTTTTTGTTCTACATCCAGTGCAGTACTAGCATTTATGCAGCAATCAACGCCGTTTAAAATTAGGCAACAACTACATAGTAAAGAAGCTGGAATCATAAATAGAATTCAGCAATTTAGTCCATTAGTTAAAAGTACAAATGATCGTACAATTTTTAGAAAAATATCTCAATATGAAGTGGCAAATCAAATAAAACAACAATCTACTGAAGCTTGCACACATCAATTTTATGAACAAACTAGCAGTCCTTATTGGGATTCAGTATCTACTATGCCTCAAACAAATTCTCATTCCCCACTGAATCATGATAATAAAATTATAGACGATATGTACATGCATATCAAAGATTTACAAGAAGGTGATAGAAGTAATACTATAAATACAAACGTTAAAAACCATATAGCATTAAGAAATAATATGCAACTTCTACCAAATCAAGAAAGTTCATATGATACTTCTAATCCAGCTAATACTAACGACGTTGATGTCAGTTTTCACGTTAGGTTTGCTGAATATAATGAATATAAAACTATAGGTTTAACAGATACTTCTACCATATCAAATGAATCTATAACAGTAACACGTTTTTCGGATGAGAAGGTGTGGGATGATTCATTTTCTACAGAGGTATCTGAGACAGATACAATAACAAAACAGGACACATCAGATGAATCGGATGTCATAAATGAACGAATGCAAAAACATGCTTATGAATCTAAAGCCTTACAATTCAATATGCCAGAACAACAAAATCCTACAAATAAGAGGTGTAATGAGGAAAGACAACAAATTAATTCCCTTTACAGTGATCAAGAACAACAGCAGAGTTACCCTAATGATGAGGAATCAGTATTATTAGATACTATTGAACAGCCTTATAACATGGAACAAACAATTTCAGACCACTATAGTACCCGGAATTTGTCTCCTCGGCAAAATGATAACTACAATAAAACTGAAAAATTGGAGAAACACATTGATATAGAAACTGAAGACGTGAATAAATATATGAAAGCATATAGCGACCAAATTGTTCTTCATAATGAGAGAAACAAAGAAAATATACAAGTAAACGATGCAACTATTTTTAAGTCCGAGCTTTTGAAGAATCGCTTATTGGAGCTTGAGAAAGAAATTGATATATTTCGAAAGGAAAATGCAGCTTTATCTTTTCAACGCCAGAAATTACAGGAAGAATATACAAAATTACGGAAAGAATACACGGACAAGGAAAGAAATATTGAAGAGTGCAGAAAGCAAGCGGAAAATCGTTTACAAGAAGAAAGAAAAAAACTGGCGCGTGAAAAATCTGCATTGGAAAGCCGAATCCGAGATGCTCAAGAAAAAGCTCAGCAGAGTAAACTGGAGAGGCAAGAAATGCAAAGCCTGAGAGAAGACTTAGAAAAACTTAAAGAAGAATTAAATATGAAAGAATGTCGTTGGAATGCTGCACAGTCTAGACAAAAATGTCAAATGAGAATATTAAAAATGGAAAATACAAAATTAAAGGAAGAACTTGAAAGAATACAGAATGTTAAGAAAAACAATATGAAGAACAAAACAAAGCCTGGAGGCCTTTCAAATGTGAAAGCTATACATCAAATAAACAGGCAAGTCCAGTTGCGGAGTAAAGAAACTCCGAAAATTATTGAAAATTCGTCCTCTGAAGGTGATGATAAGTTATTAGAGCCTGCACTGGATTCCGCAAAAACAAGAATTAATGTTAAAAACCAAGACAATGAAATATCTAATGATGTAAGAAATGACTGCATTTATAATAGTATTAAATCTGATACTTATGAAGCACCGCAAAAAGCTAAACAGAGACAAATAAATACAGTTAATAAACGTCATTTATACGAACAATTATTAAAAGATGCAACGGCAGATTTAACAGGAACGCATAGAGAATCTAATCTATTAAATAAAGGAAACAAAAGTGATAGTATAGACAATGATCACTGTGCAATCTCAGTAAAGAATTCTGGAAATTCTGTATCAACTAATGATACCAGTACTGATAACAGTGGAGAGTTACAAGAACAAGGAAATGGATCTGTAACATTAAAATCGTCTGCAAGAATATCCCAACAATCTTCAAATACAAGATTATTTGCTACTCCATCTCAAGAGGTGAAGACAGCAGCATCCAGTTCTATTAAAAATGCAACTCCTTCTTCTCTGAATAAGACAAACAATGATGGACAAGGTACAAGAGAAGTTCGTCATCCAGATGGACGTATTGAGTACTGGTATCCAAACGGAAACGTTAAAAAAGTTTTCCCAGATCAAGGGACTATAAAAATGCTATATTATAATGGAGATGTTCGCGAAACTGAAAAAGATGGGAAAATAAAGTACTTTTATGCGTCCACTCGTACATGGCATACAACAATGCCAGATGGATTAGAAATATTAGAATTTCCCGAGTAAGCGGTAACTTTAGTAAATTATAGGATAAGAAAATATGGTCTTCTTTATTTGAGGACAAATATATTTTCTCTTTTTACAGTGGCCAGGTAGAAAGACGTTCACAGGATGGCACAGTGGAAATTGCATTTTCGGATGGTTCTGTAAGGATCTTGCAAACTGATGGTACCGAAAAGTGGGCGTTAACTGATGGGACAATAGTACAAACTCTTGCAAATGGTGAAAAAATTCTTACTTTAGCAAACGGCCAAAAAGAAATACATACCAAGGATCATAAGGTAAAAAGGACAATGCAGATTATAAAATTTATATTGTGCATTCTAACAGTATTTAATATTTTAGAGAAGGGAATATCCTGATGGTACAGTCAAGCTTGTCTATCCAGATGGTACTCAAGAAACACGTTATTCTAATGGTAGAATAAGACTTAAGGATAAGGATGGCAATCTTTTAATGGATTCACATTAATCTTTTATCTTATTTTACATTAGAACATTATCAGAAACTGAAAATAAGTAGGATTTAAATATTTGTTTGTCTCACGAAAATGAAATTTAAGTTAAACAAAATGCGCTTGTACTGTAAAAACCAATTTCTTAATCGATGTAATTAAGTTACTATAATTTTATACAATAAAAATAAATTTTTATATTTTATATTTAATATTGTCTATTCTTATTCACAATCAGAGTTTACCCAGCGTCCCTGATTTCTAGTAAGTTACAGCCTTCTTGATCGTTTAATTTTTATTTTTCGGGCAAAAAGGGCAAAGTATCGAAGTTCATAACTGTGTGCACGTATACTATACAGCATACATGTGACACTACGCACGTACAATATTATATTCTTACATTAAACGACAATAGTTTGGCGAACTGAAAATTTCGAAAAATTATATTAATTACGTATTGATTAACGCAACTTATGCAAGAGCGGAATATGATCGACAGAACTAGTGAGGAGTCTTATTGGCATCAAGTTTTCATAATAGTAGAACTTTACCCAGTCTAAAGGACATAAGGAAAAATCGCGGGTTTTGAAGAGGGTAGAAAAGGGATAACTGCCGCAGTTTCATAATAGATCCGCATTATTTCTGCTCATTTGAAAAATGCCTGCAGCCTCACGTTTTAAAAAATGGGCAATTACGGGAATTGGTACTTTGAGTGGTGTAGCATTATATTATTATAGCGTCTACGGTAGTAAGGATACTCTGCACGTGCATAATTCTTGGACGACGAATTTCACGCCTTCCGTCAAATGGGATCCTAATTGGGATAGGTTATACTTATTTTGGTTGAATACTTTTTTTTAAGTCAAACAAGATTACGGGAGAATAATATTTTATAAATCGAAGAAATTTATTAAGGTCTTTGCAAACTAGGTCCTTCATTAATATTATTTTGCAGAAAATAAAGCGTTGTTTGTGTCTCGACATGCATATTCCTAAATCGTATATCTTCTGATTTTTAAAAGAATAAATATTTGTCTAAGTTTTAATATACATTTTAAGGTAACTTTATACTTTTTACATGAAAGAAATATTTATTTAAATTGGAATCGACACATTCTTTTTTTAAATTTACCATATCAATCAAATAAGTCGGAACAGATAAAAATAAAAATGTTTTACAGAATTATTTAATTTTCTTACTTTGAGTGAAAATAATAGTTGTTATTACACTGAACTATGAATTTAATTACTAAATAACTAATAGTAGTTTTTATGTATTTTCTTTTAGACTAAAATTGTCTGTAAATAAATTTCCTACATAAATATTAAAAGTATATGTTTAATTGTATTTGTTGTACTCTGCATCTATAATTACATTTTAATACATAGAATTTTAAGTTGAATCTATATTGGGGAGGAATAATATATTTTTCTTCTATATTTGTATCTATTTTCTTGTTTATTTGGATATACTCTTATATGTTTATAAACTTTTGTATAGAAGGGATCCAAAAAGTTTAGTTAAACCAGTTGATATAAAGAGTGAGCAGGATGAAAACCAATATAATGATGAATTTGCTGCTAAAAAAGCAAAAGCTATACGCCACTTGATCTTAATCAGACATGGGCAATACAATCTTGCAGGAAAGACTGATTCTGATAGAATACTTACTGACCTTGGTCAGTACATTATATTTTATCCCAAAAATGCTTTTCTATTATCATTTGCTGTTTTTTAATATAACTTATAACTCTTTATTTTGTTCCATGAAATAAAGGTAGACAACAAGCAGAGACAACTGGCAAAAGATTAGATGAATTAGGATTCCCTTATTCTTTGATTATTAGGTCTACAATGGCACGGGCACAAGAGACTTCTAGAATTATTGAAAAGAGTCTTGTACATGTGCCTGTAGAAGATGATGGTCTCCTCATTGAAGGGGCACCTATACCTCCAGAACCACCCATAGGAAGATGGAAATCTGAGAAAGATGTAAGTCTAAATATTGTTTATTTAACAATATTATTTAACTATTGTTAAACAAATTTATATTGGTAAAAGTAGAAATACATAACAAATTTTTCATATATTTTAGTTTTTCCAAGATGGGGCCAGAATAGAAGCAGCATTTAGAAAGTATTTTCATCGGGCAGATCCCACTCAAGAAAGAGATTCATACACTCTCCTTGTTTGCCATGCAAACGTTATTCGTTATTTTGTATGCCGGTAAATAACTTTTTCAAGTTGATGCTAGCAGACAGTATCTAAATGTATCTTTTTTTATTCAAACCCAACTTATATTATTTTCAGTGCATTACAGTTCCCACCTGAAGCATGGTTGAGAATTACCCTGAACCATGGAAGTATTACTTGGCTGTGTATTCACCCTACTGGTAGAGTAACATTATTCTGTCTGGGAGATACAGGGCACATGAAACCTCAAAATATATCCAGATAAAAATAAAGAATTATTAATTTTGTATTATATCTAAAATGTTTACATTTAAATATACATGTTTTGGTTATTCTACAATTACTTTGAGAGAAATAACAGTATTTATTATTTTCAATGCAGTCTATCATTTTTATTGGACCTATCCAAACACATAGAGCATAAATAAAAATTATTATCCGATTTCTGCTCAATTGCTGAAATGAAATTTATTGCATTTCAATACACACAACAAATGTCTGCAATACAGAGATATGGAAGATGAGTATTTAAATGCTATGCAGATGTCAAATATAAAAGTTAATTTTAATAGGTACAAATAGATTTTCTACGAAGGAGAATTTATATATTATGTTCATAATAATAACAAACACTATGGATAATTATCCAGCTGATAATCTCATAGCTTTCCTTGTATAATAACTTTGTAATGCTGCCTCAAATACAGGTCCAACTGTTCTCTTTTCCCAAATACGCGATTTTTCTTTTTTCTCTGCTGCAAATTTTTCTTTCAGTTCATTTGAGGTTGGATCTGATTTTTCTATGTTTATTTTGTTATTAGTATTTTCTGTCCCAGTTTTTGAATCTTTTAAATTCAGTATACTGGGTGATGTAACTTTGTCATCATCCACTTTAGGAGTTTCAGTGTCTTGCTTGGATTTTTTGCTTTCGGGTTCCTGGATATCTTGTTTATTTAAAGTTTTAACATTTTTGGGTGACAGGGTTTCATCTTTACTTTGAACTTCATTAGGTTTTTTAAATTCTGTGGATTCAGTATCTTTATCACTATCTTCTTCTTCTTCTTCTATTACTCTTTGCCTGTACTGCCTACTTCTTTTCGGTTTTATAGGGCTGGGTTGATCTACTTTTGTATCTTCAGTAGTATTTACAATGATGTTACTTTCCTTACTTTCCTTACTTTCACATAAATCCTCCTTATTTATTTCAGATTTTGTGGTATCAGAAGAAATTTCAGATGATTTTGGATTTTCTACTGTTTGCTCATACAAATGCCTGTAAAACCCTGATATATCTTGTTGTTTAGTAACATCTCCTATAGCTTCTAGTCTACTCATCCTAGATTCCTCTTCTTCCATTTTCTTAAACTCTTCTAATTTTGCTCTATATGCTGATGTTACAAAGCTTTCTTTATCAGCATACATTGTTCCTTCTGCTTCCCTTTCTTTTTGTACCATCCTCTCTATTCTGTGCTCGTGCTCCTTTTTTCTACGTTCAGCAACTTTTAATAAATTCTGGATATATTTTGGTTTCTTTTGCTCTTGCACTGTGGCCTTTGTTTGGTTTTTTGTACGTTCCATATCATCATAGACTTCATCATATTGATATATTGTGGGATCTTCCTTGAGAGCTTTTTGCATACTTAATTTTGTCTGTTTCTTTAGTTTATTTTTTTCACTTTCAGCTTTCAGGGCCTTCTTCACCCAATCTGTACCATCCTCTTCATCAGAAGGATTGTCATCAGCAAAAATATTAGTTGCTCTGGGAGCACTAATTTGCTGTTTTTTGGGTATAATTAACCCATACCTGTGATGATTAATGTTAAAATATTATATTAACCACATGCATATGAACATTTCCAATTTTAGGAAACATTTTCAATGTATACAAAATAGATAATGAGGCACTATCTAAATTGGTCAATTTATACACTGTACTTTTTACACAATCTTTTAAATACAACTTTCATACATACTGTTTTTCTCCTTTATCGACGTTCGACATTCTGAATTCGTATTACTTTAACAAAATATATATTAATCAGTAATCGAAATTACACGACGTAAACAAATAAAACCATAACCCAAAACGTATGAATCAAATTATGCAGTACCAGTGAAACTATGTATTCTGTATGTTTGTGTAAATATATCAATTCGCACATTGTACCCCTAAAGAAATAGGGAATTTTGTCTGACAATGAGTGATCACACTCAAGTTTGAGAAGCACTGCATACCCAGAAATCAGATGTTTTACCACAGACGAGATGTGATATTCATCAATGTGTGAGTTTTATTACACATGCACAACCTATGACGTAAAGAAAAAAGAATATCTCCCTTAGTAATTCCCCAACCCTACTCCTCCAGTTTGTTCTTGTGGACGTCATCACTGAGGTACCGACATCGTATATATTGGAAAGTATGTAAAGAGTAAAGAGTAAAGAGGCTTTGTTAAAACTGATTCACCGTATTAAAACATTCTATGATTTTACTTTAGATACGATGTCAAGAATGGATTTGTGTGTTATATTACTGTTAATTTGTGGATTTTTCGGTGCTATTAACGGTCTTGCTCTGAATTCGCCTGATAAAATAGACGAAGATTTCGTTACACCACACTATACTCATTATGAGGATCTTAAACAGTTGTATACATCGTTAGCCAGAAATTATCCTAATTTAGTGAGAGTGTTTTCTATCGGGAAATCCGTGGAAGGTAGAGATTTGTTGGTCATCGAAATTTCGGAAAATGTTAAGGAACGAAAACTGGGTGAACCGATGGTTAAATACGTTGCCAATATGCATGGCGATGAAGCCGTTGGTAGAGAACTTATGGTGTACCTTGCTCAATATCTTTTAAATAATTATGGCAAAGATGAGAGAATTACGAAATTGGTGAATAATACTGACATCTTCCTTATGCCTTCCTTGAATCCAGATGGCTTTGAAAAATCAGAGGTGAGATTTGTTATCATATAACACAGCGAGGACTTTTTAAACTTTCGAAGTTTATGTTCGTTATTAATCATCCACTTGTTATATTAGGAAGGAAACTGTGAATCAAGAAAAGATTTCTCAGGTAGGGAAAATGCAAATCATGTTGATTTAAATAGAGACTTCCCTGATTACTTTAATAGAAGAAGTACCGAAATTCGGAAGGATGGTTCTATATTAAATGGACGTCAAAATGAAACAATTGCTATGATGACATGGATTGCCACTGAACCATTTGTATTATCTGGAAATCTTCATGGAGGTGCTGTTGTTGCTAGTTATCCATATGACTCTGGGTACTATGAATTTATAATTATCTTATATGTTATTTTGCAGTGTGACATTAGTATATATAATTTCAAATATATTGATGTAAGTTCAATATATTCTTAGTATATAATTGCTGACATCCCAACACACACGCGCGCGTGCGCGCGCATACCCACGCACACGCGTGCGTCATATCTTATATATATATATATATATATATATATATATATAATATATATATATAAATATGTATATATTACATAAATATTGTTTGTAATGCAAAAAAGATTCTTTGAGTGTAAATGATATTTTTTTGAAATTTACTATTTTTCAAAATGGATTACATTATTCCAGAATCTATAAATCTTGTTGTCTTGAGAGTAAAAGTCCAGATGATGATTTGTTTAAGTATCTAGCTCATATTTATGCGGATAATCATCCACGAATGCATGCTGGAAATGCCTGCCCACCAGAAATGTTCCCAGGTGGTGTCACAAATGGAGCATATTGGTAAATCAATTAATATAATAACATAAGTATAATTTTCCAAAAGTGAAACATTATTAAAGGAAATGACTTTTAGGTATGAAGTTGTTGGTGGAATGCAAGATTTCAATTATGTTCGCTCAAATGCATTAGAGATAACATTTGAACTTAGCTGTTGTAAATATCCTCATGCCTCATCAATGCCAGAGCATTGGAGATTAAATAAGGAGCCCCTTATAAAGTATCTTGAACAAGCTCACATTGGAGTAAAAGGTGCTCATATTAAGATATTGAAATTAATTTAATTAAACAGTATTTCTTAGTATTCACTTTGATACAAATAAATATACATTTGTTTAACATTCTGAATGTAGGTCTAGTAAATGATGCAAGTGGACAGCCAATAGAAGCAGCTAATATTGTTATTGATGGAATAGATCATAATGTGTCAACTACAGGACGGGGAGAATATTGGCGATTATTGCTTCCTGGAACTTATACTATTCGTGCAACGGCTTCAGGGTATGTGTAGTCTAAAATGAACTTAACTCTTTGGCTACGGCGGTCCGTTCCGTCGAAGTGCCGCCACTGAACGGGACCGCGCGCCGGAAATGTATATTCTACCTTGCTCGTGGTCAGTCTTCGTCTTTCGGATTTATAATATAATTAACGATTGGAAATCGTGGGACGATAATACACAATAATTTAATAATGTTACACGGTATGACATATTTTGATACAAGAAAACCGTCTTCGCGGGTCACATCGTGGATGTCGGCTATAGCCGGCGTTAGGAACGAAAGGATTTAACATAATTCTCTGTGTAAATTAAATGCAAAGTAATTTACTGTATATGCGAGAGGTGCACATAAGGAAGTTGTTACATTTGGAACAATAGTATTGATTTTTGCTCTTTTAAAACCTTCCTTATAATGAAATATGTTTTTTATTATATTGCATTTGTTTTAGATATCTACCGAGTGAACCAGTAAATGTTACCGTGGAAGAAGGAAAGCCAACAATTCTTAATTTTACGTTAATACTGGAGCCTTATGACGAACAAGGTAATCGTGATTTAGATTATCCCCGAATGCTACCACTTTTAAATCGCTTCCCAGCACTTTATAAGATGATTTATAACTATGACGACTATTAACGCATATTTCGCCAGATCAGGATTATTGTACAAGTATTCATTGATTACCGTTCTCAATCGTTTTTAATCTCGTCAAACAAATATCTTTAAAACCTTTACTCTTATTTTTATTATTATTTTACATACTTTCATGATATTGTTTCATGATTTTTGTTACTTTTCATACCGTACAGTCATTATATTATTTTCTTTGCATTTACAGCACTGATGCGATAATGTCAGATTCGGTTCTATGTTAATGCCGATTATTTTCTGTAACCTGTTTCACATTTAAATAAGTTATAGTCGTTCATATATTGTTTAGCACAAATAAGTAAAAAGAAATTTATGCACAAGGTATGGAGAAACGAATAGCAACAATTTTATATTAGGCGAGATAGTAAAAGTTAATTAATGATGACGTTAGTTTGAATGTGATTGCAGAGAAAAAAGCATTGTAGCTATACATGACGTGAAAACATGACATATATTTAATTCGTACTTTACTTATTTAAAATATTTTATATTTTTTATCTTTTTTTTGTTAATGAATCCTCTAGTGAATTATTATGTTTATGATCAGATGATCCAATTATTATAACACAGAAGTACTACAAAAATATTTACTACACGACGTCAAGTTTTATTGCACAGTCGTGCAAAGCTTATTTCACTCTGAAATTCAATATAATAACTATTATTGATTGCAAAACAACTAAACATATCTATATATAGTATTGGGTATTAGTAATTATGATATAAATTGTCAATCATAATTCGATCACATCATTCCTATGCTGATTATTTTATGACTGGTATAATCTGTGATTTATTCTTTATTTTTTTATAAATGGTACATAATTTACGCGTAGTTCCACAAAGATTGAAACGAATAAATTATTTGGTATGCAAACTTTTAAAAAGAAAAGGAACATTTTAAAGTTTCTAAAACATTTTAGTATCGAGCTTTATTATTTTTTTTACTATTCTACTGTAATTTATAAAGACTGCATGAAGCACTTCTCTTCAGTTCTTAGTGACAATAGGACTATTTTTAGTGCACAAGAGTAATTAAATCATCCAAACTGAAAGTTTTGTGTTCATAGTAGAAATTGTAATGGTGGTAATATATCAAATGTTTCTTTCCGAGACGGATGTGAGTTACAGTAGTTTAGTATTTTTTTGCTTAATTATGTAGATCATTCTGAACACTATAAAGATAATAATAAAAACGATCAAAGAAATTATACATAATGTATAAAATCGTCATGACATCCATAATGCACGAGGTATTTTATGAATATTTATTGTGTAATATTATATCGTTAATAATGCCAAAAAAATAACGCAGTGCAATCAGGGATGTTTATGACTATATTTGTAACTCTACGTATAGTGTAAGATGTTCAGATTATGTGTACAATATTGAGGATTAAAAATGAAATAAAAAAATAAAGTATATTTGCTCCGAATAGTGGGTTAATTTCTTCAAACTCATACCAGCCTTTTCCTGAAATGTTTTACCCGATGAATGTAAACAATTTTATTTCTAAACAGATTTTGTTTGTATTTCCATCCATATTCTTTTCTCTGTACCTTGTGTTGTAGTATGTTTATATGTTCAATCTTTATTGTTTCTATTCTCATCCAAAAAAACATATACGAGTGATACGAGATGTGACCGAATTTAATTTTCGAATGTTATTACTTTCTTTTAACACTTTAAAGATTTCCTTTAGGTTGATTACTAATCCCACAGCATTAAATGAACCTTTAAGTTATCTTTGTTTTTTATTTATATATAGGACAACAGAATTCAGACAAAGTTGAGGAAATTATACGGCCGATTGATAAGTACGGTTTTTTCCACGACACCAAATTTAAACACCACAACTATATTTCGATGGAAAAGTATTTAAAGGACCTCCATGCCAATTATCCTAATATTACAAGATTATATACTATAGGCCAATCAGTTCAAGGTCGTCAATTATATGTAATGGAAATAACAGAGAATCCTGGCAAGCATAGCGTGAACAAACCCGAAGTAAAATATATTGGAAATATGCATGGAAATGAGGTAGTTGGCAGAGAAATCTTGCTATTATTATTGAGATATCTCTGTGAAAACTATGAAACTGATGAAAGAGTTACGAAGATACTTAAGAATGTTCGATTACACGTATTACCCAGTATGAACCCTGACGGCTATGAAATTTCTAAAGAAGGAGATGTATGGGGTATGCGAGGAAGAGCAAATGCTAATGGTGTCGACCTGAACAGAAATTTTCCTGACCAATATGACACTAAAAATGTACGAATACGTATCGTTATTATTTATATTTTCCATCTTAATAATTTTTGTATCGCCTTCCGGAGTGAATATAAATTTTACTTGTATGTTGATGTCTTCCAGAATAATCAAGAGCAACAACCTGAAACAAAGGCTGTAATGGAATGGATTGCCCAGATTCCGTTTGTACTTTCTGCTAATTTTCATGGAGGTGCTTTAGTTGCTAATTATCCATACGACAATGGCCCAGGATACGCATCTATTCATCCAAATTTAAGTCCCGATAATGACGTGTTTAAAACGCTAGCTTTGACATATTCAAACGCCCACCCCCGCATGCATCTTGGAGAACCATGTCCTCCAATGTCAGATAATCCTGTGGCTACAAAGAACATGCTGGAGGAACGTTTTCCAGATGGCATAATAAACGGAGCAGCGTGGTATCCTGTTACTGGAGGCATGCAAGACTATAACTACGTGCATAGCAATGATTTTGAAATAACAGTAGAGGTAGGATGCACCAAATTTCCAAATGCGACAGAACTACCGGAGTTTTGGCTACAGAATAAAGAGGCCCTTTTGCGCCTGATCGAAATGGTATTTTTTTCCTTTATTATATAATTTAGCATTTCATATAGGAAGAGTTTCGAAATATTATACCACTGATTTATTTTTACAGTCTCGCAAAGGCGTGCATGGTGTAGTGCGTTCATCTATAGGCAGTCCTATATCTCATGCTAAAATATCAGTGAATGGTATTAAACATGATATCTATACCGCTGAAGAAGGAGACTATTGGCGTCTCTTAGTGCCTGGGGATTATAACATTACAATTAATGCAATGGGATATGAAAGTCTTACAGAAAGCATTACTGTACCACATGGTGACGCAATTGGCGAGGGAGAAGTAACATTAGATTTCACTTTAATGCGTGATGATCCTCAGCATTGGTACGACGTGAATTTTATAAAATACCACTTTTATAAAATATCAATATTGAGTAATGTTGATATAACGTGTGTTATAAGGGATTTACAGATCATAAAATTTGAAGAATATTTGTTTACTTGTTACTGAGAACAGGGAGCCTATTATTTTAAGAAGAATGGCAATAGCTTTTTTTCTGAAGAAAGTTAAGAAATTCTCCGGAATATTAAGTAAATCTTGTTTTTCTACAGCAAGAATATAAATCGTAGAATATTAAGATATCAATATCTATTTAACTTATTATAATTATTTCTCAGTTTAGAATCCTTTTTCAAGCATGATTCTTTTTAACTCCTTTAACATTTTTAATAACTTTTTGTAGGTCTTCAGCATACGATTTTCGATTGATTGCAAATCTTCAAAAGGGATATTTGAAAAATGCTGATTTAAGTGCTAGATTTAGTCAGCTGGAAAATCATCAACCAGAAGTGGCAGAATTTTTCGCTGGAGACAATTTAGCTAATATGGCTATTCATTCTTTAAAAATTACTCACAATGTAAGTTTTTTTTAAGAACGCAAGATTATTGTGCGGGCAAAATTCGTGGTTACCGCAATTTTTTGTTATAGATGGGAGGACCGGAAGAAGATAAATTTCATATTGCATTAGTTGGAGGGCTTTTTGCCTCTCAGCCCGTAGGTCGCGAAATCTTACTAAGGCTAGCAACACACATTCTTAAGGGAAACCAAATTGGAAATCCTCCTACAAAACGTTTGCTGGATAAAGTTGTGTTACATTTTCTTCCTGGTGTAGATCCTGGTTTCGATGATATAGCAAATGTACAAGATTGTAATCCCGAATATAATATAGGCGAAAAATTATTTGCAAACCACGGAAACGACACCAACGATTCGAATGTTATTACCAAAGCCTTTAAACAAATATTGTCAACTGAAGGACACGATGCAATGGTCATATTAGGTGGTGGAGCACTTGGTGTTAGGTAATAATATTTTAATGAACTTAGGATGTAATATTGAAGTAATAAGTGATATTGACTATAATTTTTGATTTCAGTCATACAGATGATGATTTAAGTGTATATAAAACTCTCGCAGAAAATTATGAGCACACAATGCATAAAGGAACATGCAGTTTGATCAACACAGAAGTTAAAGATGTGCAGGATAACATTCAAAAAGCATATGGTATACCAGTGGTAAGTATGAGAAATAATGACTAAATTATATAAATCTAGTTATTCAATTTATTTAGTATTTTGTTCACTTCTTCATACTTTCAGATAACTCTAAGTTTGTCCTGTTGCAAATATCCACCCGCAGAATCTATTCCACTTATTTGGCGTGAAAATCTACTTCCATTAATGCAACTTGTTCAAAGTCTAGCAACTGGTATTCGTGCAAAGGTATCGGATATTGACGGAAATCCTCTTAGAAATGCTATTGTTACAATTGGACAAAAAAGTTATTCACTGTCCAAAAATATGGCTTACTTTAAAATTATTCTCATTCCTGGTGAATATGTGCTAACAATCTCGTGCGAAGGATATACTAGGAAAAAAGTAGTAGTTCGTGTAGATGACCAAAACATAACTGGTATTGATGTTAAAATGGAAGTGCAAACTGTACCCGATCTAAAAATCGTGAATGATGTCCTGACTGATCTAAATGATAGACACCCACATTTGACAATGTTACACGTTATTGGTAAATCGGGGAAAGGCACCGAAATGAAATGTTTAGAAATTGGTGCTGACAATGATTTGAAAATAAAAGGACGACCAGGTATTGTTTTCTTAGCTGGACTTATGAATGGCGTTCCAGTAACATCAAAAGCATTATTGCATTTTGCTTCCTATCTCTTGGACCAGTACAAAAAAGATAGCACTGTTACAAAGTATTTAGATAAATTTACAATATACATCGCGCCAGATTTGTCACAAACTTCCAACAGTAATGAAACTTGTTCACCATTAACTAAGGATGGATTGGAGTTTCCCATGCATGGAGAACTTGTTGAGGAGGCAAGATTGATAGTTAATTGGATGGAAGAAATCAATCCAATTCTAGCAATACATTTAAGTATTGGATCGCAACATATTGAAATTCCGTTTGCGGGCGAGTACAATAATGTATATCAAACTGATGATGAATCAGTATTACAACATTTAGCCCTGGCATATGTGACACACAATAATGAAATGACTACTCATAAATCGCATTGTAACACAAATCTGGCATTAAAGAATCCACCAATTATTAATGCTGGAAGTGGAATCGGCGGGAAAAAACAACATACCTTAATGGACTATTTGTACTTTAACACCAGCACCATTATGATGGATGTGTTTGTTGCATGTTGTAATACAGAAGATTCAGAAATTGTGTGGCAAAATAACAAAGCAAGCTTCATGGCAGTTTTGGAGGTTGTAAATAGAGGTGTCAAGGGTTATATTCTTAATGAAAAGAATGAACCAATCAGTAATGCTGTACTTTCATATGATAAATCACCACATAGTGTAAAAAGTGATAAGATTGGTGCTTACTGGCTTTTATTACAATCTGGTAGCCATACTATAACTGCAAAAGCAGCTGGATATTATACTGATACCAAGATTATTTTTACACCTGATGTAAATAAATTTTCAAATTTAATGTTTAAACTGAGGAATGATGATACTTTCTTTGGTATGCCCAGATTGGTCTTTATTATAATTACAGGTAAGATGCCATGTTTTCTGTACGAATTTGGGAATATCATGTAAAAAAAAAAAACAATTTATTCTACATAATTTTTTTAGGTACAATTTGTTTAGGAATCCTAGCATGCGGTGCTTTCATTTGTGTAACTTGTCAATCTCCTAAAACATTTGGTGATAATAACAGAGACTATGCATTTAGTTTATTGAAGGATGGTAATAGTTTCTTTGATGATGATGAGAAGGAAATTGAAATATTTAGACGACCACTAAATGGTAATGTTATGTACATAAAAACTATGTATATATTAACTTGAAAATTAACTGTATCATCTAATTAAGTTCCACATGCAGGTGAACTTTCAGATAAGGAGCCTATTCAACCATATTTTGATGATGATAATATGTCAAGTTCAGAAGATGGGAGTGACTTAGAGTTCATAAAAGCTGATGTTGATACAAAATAATGTGAAAAAGATTAAGGGGAATGCAGAGTAAATGAAGTGAAATAGTGAATTTTAAGCAGAAACTAAGCTTTGCACTATATATGAATCTTAAAAATGGGTCCAATCTTGCACAAGCATAAAGTTGAACACAGAAGTCAATTGCATTTAAATGCTTAATTGGTGTTATTTTGGCTATAATTATTACAAATTTAAAATACTCTAGAAATATTTCATAGCCTGAGAAAGAAAGTAAATAACCTAAAAAAAGTAGCACAAAAGTGAATTATTAACAAAAGAATAATCCACATATTTGCTTATTATATACATTTTACATCTAATTCCAATAGTTTTATATCACATTCCAATAATTTTATATGGATGTTAACATTTCTGCTATTATACAAATCAAGAAAATATAAGATGTGATATGCTATATATTTTTACATAGATAAAATATACTTTTTTAGAATATTTTGTGATCATGTATGAAATATATACTACATGGACAAATACATATCAAAGGCTGATGCATAATATGGAAAATATAAATAACTTTAAGATATTTTTTCAGAAGATTTTTATCAGATGTGCTTCTTCTTACACATTTTATATTGTATCAAGAATTGGATATGCAACCATGATTATCTAATTTTTTAGTTCTAATGTAATTGCTGTATATTTATTTATAACATATATTTAATTAATACTACCTTTTCAAAAATGTCCAACAAAAGGGATAGCAACTAATCATGTTTTACTAATTTAAGGTGATTTAGAACCTTGTATACAATGCTCATAGGAAGAATACAACATTGTATGTTTTAAACTTCAGCAGTTTTATACAGCTGAGCAATAATACCTTTCTAACGTTCAAAAGATGGTACATGTACAATATAAATATTACTTTTTTCAATACCATGTGCCTGTATATATACACATGCAATAATGTTAATATATTTGCAATACTAGATAAGCAAACCAAGTATTGAGTGAAAACATATGCTTTCAATCAGTATTATTATATGGTTATTAAAAAATATTCTTCCAGTGATATCACCAATTTTCTTTATTTGTTTATAACCTGTTTATTTGATATAAATGAGAATCTAAGAGTCGAGACTCATTATCTATATCTATTTTTGATTTTATATCTAATTGGCGATAGTCTAAATATAATTAGATTATATACCCCAACAGGGGTTATGATATTCTAGGTTAGAATAAGTATGTTCTTAGACAGTAAAGCACCCATGTGCTAGAACGCAAATAATATTTGTATATACCCACAAATTATTTTAATAAACGAAAAAATGAATACCGACTTCTAACAGGCTTTCGATGACAGATGATGGAAGTTTCGCGTCTGACGCTATCTCTCGATGAATGTTCAGGAAGCCGCCATGTCGCGTTATCAACTTTCGTTATCTACGTCTGACTCATAAGATAGACAAGGACATAAAACAGGCGGGCTGAGCCTATATACCTTATATATAGGAACACGTCACATGTGCTATATATACGGAAATAAGTAGAAATTGCAACAGTATGTCGTACAAGTTGAACATGTGATTTTTTTGACAGTATTTTTTGTAACGTTCCCTTAATATACCTTCTCAAAAATTATATAGAACAGTTATAAACTACGTTATTGTATTCAAACTAAATGTCAGTTACTGAAATAATTGCATGTTATCTGAAATATATTTTTGAATATTCTACATTTTTGCATTTTGTAGATTAAAAATGGCCAAAAGAACACAGCCTTCTTGGAATCCACCTGATGGAAAAGCTGCACCAGTTCTTAGATTATACAATAGTTTAACTAGAGAAAAGGAAGTATTTGTACCACAATTCGGAAATCGCATACTATGGTATAGTTGTGGTCCTACTGTTTATGATGCATCACATATGGGCCATGCCAGGTAAATAACAAAATTTATTGTAAAATCCAGATGATCACTTCCTCTTTTTTCGTTTTCAAATGATAAAATATTTAATGTGCCTGAAGGTATTAAGTAGAATTAGCTATACCCCCATATGTAAAAAAGTCTAAACATCCACAGTGCATTTATACTGTGCAATCAAGCATTATATAGAATTTAAAAAACCAAGCCCTTTTAATTTTTGCAGGTCCTATATATCATTTGATATACTAAGAAGAATATTATCTGATTACTTTGGATATGATGTATTATATGTAATGAATATTACTGATATAGATGATAAAATCATAAAAAGAGCCAGACAGAATTATCTCTATGATAAATATATTCAAGAAAATCATACTTTGGATGAAGTTTTAGAAGATGCAAAAAATGTGATGTCCACTTTTGAAAATACTGTAAAAACTACAAATGATGCAGATAAAAAATGTATGTTAGAAAGAATGTTATGCAAAGTAGAAAAAGCCATTGAACATCTTGAAAATGCTGTAAAGCTTCAGGATCAGGATAAAGTTAAGGAATCTCAAGAAGTATGTAAAACCTAATTGTAACTATGACATTGGATTCAGTATTAATTATTCTTGCCTCTAAATTATTGTTTTTTATGTATAGCTGTTATTGAAAGAAGCCAGAGATCCTTTATCTGAATGGCTAGACAAAAAGCATGGTGCTACAGTAACAGAGCATTCAATATTTAATAAATTATCACAGCACTGGGAAGCAGAGTATCATAGAGATATGGATGCTTTAAATGTATGGTTATGTGTATTATGAAATACCATCATAATTATGCTCCAATCATTGAATGTACTGTATGTTAAGGCAGTGTTTGTTATTTTGGACAATTTTTTCAGGTGTTAAGGCCTAATGTTTTAACAAGAGTGAGTGAATATATTCCAGAGATAATAGCATTTATTGAAAAAATTATTGAAAATGGACTTGCTTATGAGAGCAAAGGTTCAGTATATTTTGATGTGGCAAGTTTTGATAAGCAAGAAAAACATTACTATGCTAAACTTGTTCCTGAAGCATATGGTGATACATCCAGTTTACAAGAAGGGGAGGGTAAGGAGGAATAGATATGCATTTTTTGTGTGTAAAAGTTATGTATCTAATATAAGAATTTTATTTTAACAGGTGATCTGAGTACTACAGAGGAAAAATTATCAGAAAAAAGATCACCTACAGATTTTGCACTCTGGAAATGCTCAAAGGAAGGTGAACCATGGTGGGAAAGTCCTTGGGGAAAAGGAAGACCAGGATGGCATATTGAGTGCTCAGTAATGGCATCAGCAATTTGTGGAGAAAGTTTGGATATCCATACAGGAGGAGTAGATTTGAAGTTTCCACATCATGATAATGAACTTGCACAAGCAGAGGCATACTTTAATAACTCACATTGGGTTAGATACTTCCTTCATTCTGGGCATTTAACAATAGCTGGATGCAAAATGTCCAAGTCTCTTAAAAATTTTATTACTATACAAGAGGCATTAAAGAAGCATTCAGCAAGACAGCTTAGACTTGCATTTCTTTTACATTCTTGGAAAGATACTTTAGATTACAGTGACAATACTATGAGCATGGCAGTTCAGTATGAGAAGTTCCTCAATGTAAGTATTAGAATTTAGATATATACAGGATGTCCCACCTAACTTGAGCATCTTAAACATTCCGCTTATTTTTTATGATACGAGAAAATGTCGGAGGAAAAGAATATTTAGTTCGAGTGGGCAAACATTATGTTAGGTAAACATTTAGGTAAATTGTTCTCAAGGTCATTTTTTGCGCGATTTCAAGTTCATCGAAGTTTTTTTTTAATGCGACTATATATTTCTATCATAGTGGCATGATAGCTGAGGTCAAATTGAATCCAAACACCTATAATACTATCACCTTTACGTGACCTTCAGAAAATTTGTTTAACTATCATAATATTTACCCTCTCAAACCAAGTATTGTTTTCCTCTGACATTTTTTGCTCTCATACAAAATAAGAGAGGTATTTAAGATGCTAAAGTTAGGTGGAACACCCTGTATACTAGATTCTTGTTTATAAAACATACAGGGTTATTTTTGTTATGCTTTCAGGAATTCTTTTTGAATGTAAAATGCAGAATAAGATCATTGAGTTCAGAAACGAATATTAATACGTTTAATAAATGGACGAGTCTCGAAATAGAATTAAATGCGAAACTTAATAATGCTAAAGATGCTGTGCATTATGCATTATGTGGTAAGTGCTCCTGCAATTTTATATAATAGTTTTTAATACATTATTATTCTTGGAGTAATGAGTAAGTTTATTGCATATGTTTCAGACAATATTGACACAAGAAGCGCGTTGGACGCAATTAGAGATCTTGTGTCACATTGCAATATTTATATGAAACAGAGTAAAAAGGCGAATGTACTTTTACTTAGAGATATTGCAGTCTATATCACTAAGATTTTTACTGTATTCGGTGCTATATCTAGTGCAAATGACATCATTGGTTTTCCAGTAGATGAACAAACTACCAATATGAATGTATGATCCCTATATTCTGTTTTTATATAATTTTATTATATTACGGATTCTAAGGATTTGTTACTAATTCGTCTATACTTTAATCAGGTTGAAGAAATCGCTATGCCATATCTAGATATCCTAGCAAGTTTCCGTGAAAAAGTAAGGAATCATGCAAAAGAGTTGAAAGCTACTACCATTCTAGAAGAATGCGATAAATTACGCGACGACATTTTACCAAATATTGGAGTGCGCTTAGAAGACAGTAATGATGAATGTTGCAAAGTAAAACTGGTTAATAAGGAAGAGCTTTTGAAAGAAAGGGAAGCTAAGAAAAAATTGGAATTAGAAAAAGCTTTGGAAAAAGAACGAAGAAAAACGGAGGCCGCAGGGGTCGCGGCGGCAAAGGAAGCGCAGAAGAAAATACCACCGAATGATATGTTTAAGCTCGAGGCGGATAAATATTCTCAGTTTGATGAAAATGTAAGTTACTTTATATATTAATATATCTATATCTATTCGTTTTATATTACAAAATATTTATACTCAGGGTCTGCCAACGCACGACGCAGAAGGAAAAGAACTTAGCAAGGGACAGGTGAAAAAGCTGCAGAAATTGCAACAAGCACAAGAAAAGAAGTATAACGAATATCTTGCTTCTATACAAACTAACGCATAATGCCTGGCTTGGAGTGATACGTTCCGCTCAATCGAATTATTCTATAAGATATAACAATAAATTAGGTCATTCAAGATGTAAGATGCTGTGTATTAAGGATGTAACATTATTCATAATGTGCGACGTTCCTGCGCGTAACTTATTTATTTTCACCTTCAGTACCATTGCTGCATTATTTATTAATCCATTGTCACCGTCTAATGTAACAGTTTCGCGTAATGTTTATATTGATACGGTACATAACTCAGGAAAATGCGAGCGTATATTTACCTGCGAATGGCTTTATATTTTTACAAACTGTATTGTAACAAATGCAAAGTAATAAATGCTACTATCTTATTTGTGCTTCTTTTAATAGTCCCCTTAGTGTTATTTCATAAAAAAAAGGTTTCAATGACAAATAAACTTGTCAGCAGATTGAATTTTGGAAGGCTTTGAGATGTTCCATACTTAACGCGTACAGAATTATAAACAAAATTTTACAAATATGTCATCATAATCTGCTTATTGAACATAGCTTAGATTAAACATTAAATACGCAATGTTTAAAAGGATGAAATAATGTTATCTTGTCAATAATATTACAGCCGAGACAATATGTTCAATGTACAGCATTGCCGCATCGGATTCGAACGGTCTCAAACAAAATAAACTCAACACATTTCCACCCAACCGGATGAATTTGACGCGTGATGTTGTCCATTATTAAAGCATATAATACCCCTTTCACAATGATGCGTCAGTCGACAGTGATAGCTTTATAAATGCGAAAGCCATTTGAAGCTAGACTCGCGACGAGGTAGACCGATATTCATCCGGTATTCAGGGATTGTGAGAACGTGTGGCAAACGAACGGGTCGAGCCATCACGGGGTTTCCAACTTTCCATAAAATGTATAATGTACGATAATGTCTTGTTGCGAAAACATGACAGAATAATCGCAAATCACACCCCGTTTCGTATCCGAAATACAGATTCGTAAATCCGGTTTTAGGATTATGGTATACCGCAGCATTAATTTCCACAAATCCAGACTGACTAAACTTGTAATACTTCTTCTAAAGTTCCATATAAAATATCCCAAAACGTTTTAAAAAAATCGCGCGAAGCTTGAAAGTATGATAAAAGCAACTAAACACCGAATACTAGCTTGTAAATAGAAAAATATGAAGGAAATTGTTGTCATTATACAGTACATATTTCACCTGGATTATTATGATCATCAAAAACATTTCACTATTACAGACCAAAAAATGATAAGGATTACTGTATCATTTCCTGAGGATTAACATGCATTTTCATTTTTACTGTTATTAAGAATATATGTCGGTGTATTGGTTCATAATCCATAGTCGCATAAAATACTCACAAATCTGTCGAACATTGCCGCATTCTTTGGAGGACAAAACCACAGAATTCGAGCCACTGTACTCGCGCGAACTTTATCCGTCGTTTTTTCTTCCGATCGTGATGGGAGTGCGACATGTAAAAAAAGGTAAGTTGACGTTAACAATGCGTGACGGTTGGCGCAAAAAATATGCTCTCAAATATGAAGTCAAGAGACATAAAAAAGCAAACAGATTTTTCACCTAGGCTTATTCATTCCGGTCTATCGTTCTTTTTCCCCGTCTTGTTTCGTTCACGATGCCCACTGTTCCATCTCGCGTGAATGAATACGTAAATTTTTTCGGAAAAAACTCCGATTTTCGCACCCCAAAGTCGTAAGGTCTCGATCCCTGATTGACACCTGAATGTTCTCGTATGCATATAAAGCCACCCTCTTCCTCCCTTTCTCCCTCTTACGCGTACCCAGTCTCGTTTAGATTGCAACCTTCTCTTTATCCGGAACTAGACCTCTGTAACTTTTGTAATTTAACGAGCAACACTTTTTTCTTGTATTACTGTATGCCAGTCAGAAGTGCATAAGTATCGCCCTTTTCCGTTTCTTTCATTCCGTTGCTTTCTCTCATTTCGTGTCGCCGCTCATCAGACTTTTTGAGAGCAACGAACGGAAGACACAAAAAATGCTCAAGCTGAAACCTTAGTAGTATACCGAAAAACGCACTCCATTAAAATAAAAGAAAAGCGGTATGCCTGGAAAATTTGAGTAGTTGCATGAACTCCGTAACACGAACGATTAATATGTTAGAGTTTCTTCCAATGCCTTTGGCGCAATCATTTTTCTTGATCATTTTTGGATGTCTTTATAAGAATCCTACTCCAAGATTTTGTGGAGTACTTATTACGAGCAAGGTGCTAAGAAACATGGTAGCGAATTATTTAAATCGTTAAGATAGGGTAAGTCAGTCGCGGGACAAATTTTTAATCCACTTCTTTCGACCCAGAATGGGCCTAGAACATCATTAGGCATCATTTACCGACGAGTTGGACCATCTAGGAGCGAAATTGGCGACTTTGATTTTTTGACGAATTTTGAAGGTATACCCCTTTACATTTTTGCGATTTTGGGTCGACCCCTTTCTTGACCGGAAACAATTTTTAAACCGTTTCTTTCGACCCAAAACGGTCCTAGAACATCATTAGGCATCATGTACCGTCGATTTGGACCATCTAAGAGCGAAATTGGCGACTTTGATTTTTTGACGATTTTTGAAGGTATACCCCTTTACATTTTTGCGATTTTGGGTCGACCCTTTTCTTGACCGGAAAAAATTTTTAAACCACTTCTTTCGACCAGAAATCATCCTAGAATATGTTTATACATCATTTACCATCGATTTGGGGCATTTAGGTGCAAAATTGGCGACTTTGATTTTTTGACGATTTTTGAAGGTATACCCCTTTACATTTTTGCGATTTTGGGTCGACCCTTTTCTTGACCGGAAAAAATTTTTAAACCACTTCTTTCGACCAGAAATCATCCTAGAATATGTTTATACATCATTTACCATCGATTTGGGGCATTTAGGTGCAAAATTGGCGACTTTGATTTTTTGACGATTTTTGAAGGTATACCCCTTGACATTTTTGCGATTTTGGGTCGACCCCTTTCTTGACCGGAAACAATTTTTAAACCGTTTCTTTCGACCCAAAACGGTCCTAGAACATCATTAGGCATTATGTACCGTCGATTTGGACCATCTAAGAGCGAAATTGGCGACTTTGATTTTTTGACGATTTTTGAAGGTATACCCCTTTACATTTTTGCGATTTTGGGTCGACCCTTTTCTTGACCGGAAAAAATTTTTAAACCACTTCTTTCGACCAGAAATCATCCTAGAATATGTTTATACATCATTTACCATCGATTTGGGGCATTTAGGTGCAAAATTGGCGACTTTGATTTTTTGACGATTTTTGAAGGTATACCCCTTTACATTTTTGCGATTTTGGGTCGACCCTTTTCTTGACCGGAAACAATTTTTAAACCACTTCTTTCGACCAGAAATCATCCTAGAATATGTTTATACATCATTTACCATCGATTTGGGGCATTTAGGTGCAAAATTGGCGACTTTGATTTTTTGACGATTTTTGAAGGTATACCCCTTGACATTTTTGCGATTTTGGGTCGACCCCTTTCTTGACCGGAAACAATTTTTAAACCGTTTCTTTCGACCCAAAACGGTCCTAGAACATCATTAGGCATTATGTACCGTCGATTTGGACCATCTAAGAGCGAAATTGGCGACTTTGATTTTTTGACGATTTTTGAAGGTATACCCCTTTACATTTTTGCGATTTTGGGTCGACCCTTTTCTTGACCGGAAAAAATTTTTAAACCACTTCTTTCGACCAGAAATCATCCTAGAATATGTTTATACATCATTTACCATCGATTTGGGGCATTTAGGAGCAAAATTGGCGACTTTGATTTTTTGACGATTTTTGAAGGTATACCCCTTTACATTTTTGCGATTTTGGGTCGACCCCTTTCTTGACCGGAAACAATTTTTAAACCGTTTCTTTCGACCCAGAATGGGCCTAGAACATCATTAGGCATCATTTACCGACGATTTGGACCATCTAAGAACGAAATTGACGACTTTGATTTTTTGACGATTTTTGAAGGTATACCCCTTTACATTTTTGCGATTTTGGGTCGACCCTTTTCTTGACCGGAAAAAATTTTTAAACCACTTCTTTCGACCAGAAATCATCCTAGAATATGTTTATACATCATTTACCATCGATTTGGGGCATTTAGGAGCAAAATTGGCGACTTTGATTTTTTGACGATTTTTGAAGGTATACCCCTTTACATTTTTGCGATTTTGGGTCGACCCTTTTCTTGACCGGAAAAAATTTTTAAACCACTTCTTTCGACCAGAAATCATCCTAGAATATGTTTATACATCATTTACCATCGATTTGGGGCATTTAGGTGCAAAATTGGCGACTTTGATTTTTTGACGATTTTTGAAGGTATACCCCTTTACATTTTTGCGATTTTGGGTCGACCCTTTTCTTGACCGGAAACAATTTTTAAACCACTTCTTTCGACCAGAAATCATCCTAGAATATGTTTATACATCATTTACCATCGATTTGGGGCATTTAGGTGCAAAATTGGCGACTTTGATTTTTTGACGATTTTTGAAGGTATACCCCTTTACATTTTTGCGATTTTGGGTCGACCCTTTTCTTGACCGGAAACAATTTTTAAACCACTTCTTTCGACCAGAAATCATCCTAGAATATGTTTATACATCATTTACCATCGATTTGGGGCATTTAGGTGCAAAATTGGCGACTTTGATTTTTTGACGATTTTTGAAGGTATACCCCTTTACATTTTTGCGATTTTGGGTCGACCCCTTTCTTGACCGGAAACAATTTTTAAACCGTTTCTTTCGACCCAAAACGGTCCTAGAACATCATTAGGCATTATGTACCGTCGATTTGGACCATCTAAGAGCGAAATTGGCGACTTTGATTTTTTGACGATTTTTGAAGGTATACCCCTTTACATTTTTGCGATTTTGGGTCGACCCTTTTCTTGACCGGAAAAAATTTTTAAACCACTTCTTTCGACCAGAAATCATCCTAGAATATGTTTATACATCATTTACCATCGATTTGGGGCATTTAGGTGCAAAATTGGCGACTTTGATTTTTTGACGATTTTTGAAGGTATACCCCTTTACATTTTTGCGATTTTGGGTCGACCCTTTTCTTGACCGGAAACAATTTTTAAACCACTTCTTTCGACCAGAAATCATCCTAGAATATGTTTATACATCATTTACCATCGATTTGGGGCATTTAGGTGCAAAATTGGCGACTTTGATTTTTTGACGATTTTTGAAGGTATACCCCTTGACATTTTTGCGATTTTGGGTCGACCCCTTTCTTGACCGGAAACAATTTTTAAACCGTTTCTTTCGACCCAAAACGGTCCTAGAACATCATTAGGCATCATGTACCGTCGATTTGGACCATCTAAGAGCGAAATTGGCGACTTTGATTTTTTGACGATTTTTGAAGGTATACCCCTTTACATTTTTGCGATTTTGGGTCGACCCTTTTCTTGACCGGAAAAAATTTTTAAACCACTTCTTTCGACCAGAAATCATCCTAGAATATGTTTATACATCATTTACCATCGATTTGGGGCATTTAGGAGCAAAATTGGCGACTTTGATTTTTTGACGATTTTTGAAGGTATACCCCTTTACATTTTTGCGATTTTGGGTCGACCCCTTTCTTGACCGGAAACAATTTTTAAACCGTTTCTTTCGACCCAGAATGGGCCTAGAACATCATTAGGCATCATTTACCGACGATTTGGACCATCTAAGAACGAAATTGACGACTTTGATTTTTTGACGATTTTTGAAGGTATACCCCTTTACATTTTTGCGATTTTGGGTCGACCCTTTTCTTGACCGGAAAAAATTTTTAAACCACTTCTTTCGACCAGAAATCATCCTAGAATATGTTTATACATCATTTACCATCGATTTGGGGCATTTAGGAGCAAAATTGGCGACTTTGATTTTTTGACGATTTTTGAAGGTATACCCCTTTACATTTTTGCGATTTTGGGTCGACCCTTTTCTTGACCGGAAAAAATTTTTAAACCACTTCTTTCGACCAGAAATCATCCTAGAATATGTTTATACATCATTTACCATCGATTTGGGGCATTTAGGTGCAAAATTGGCGACTTTGATTTTTTGACGATTTTTGAAGGTATACCCCTTTACATTTTTGCGATTTTGGGTCGACCCTTTTCTTGACCGGAAACAATTTTTAAACCACTTCTTTCGACCAGAAATCATCCTAGAATATGTTTATACATCATTTACCATCGATTTGGGGCATTTAGGTGCAAAATTGGCGACTTTGATTTTTTGACGATTTTTGAAGGTATACCCCTTGACATTTTTGCGATTTTGGGTCGACCCCTTTCTTGACCGGAAACAATTTTTAAACCGTTTCTTTCGACCCAAAACGGTCCTAGAACATCATTAGGCATTATGTACCGTCGATTTGGACCATCTAAGAGCGAAATTGGCGACTTTGATTTTTTGACGATTTTTGAAGGTATACCCCTTTACATTTTTGCGATTTTGGGTCGACCCTTTTCTTGACCGGAAAAAATTTTTAAACCACTTCTTTCGACCAGAAATCATCCTAGAATATGTTTATACATCATTTACCATCGATTTGGGGCATTTAGGTGCAAAATTGGCGACTTTGATTTTTTGACGATTTTTGAAGGTATACCCCTTTACATTTTTGCGATTTTGGGTCGACCCTTTTCTTGACCGGAAACAATTTTTAAACCGTTTCTTTCGACCAGAAATCATCCTAGAATATCTTTATACATCATTTACCATCGATTTGGGGCATTTAGGTGCAAAATTGGCGACTTTGATTTTTTGACGATTTTTGAAGGTATACCCCTTGACATTTTTGCGATTTTGGGTCGACCCCTTTCTTGACCGGAAACAATTTTTAAACCGTTTCTTTCGACCCAAAACGGTCCTAGAACATCATTAGGCATTATGTACCGTCGATTTGGACCATCTAAGAGCGAAATTGGCGACTTTGATTTTTTGACGATTTTTGAAGGTATACCCCTTTACATTTTTGCGATTTTGGGTCGACCCTTTTCTTGACCGGAAAAAATTTTTAAACCACTTCTTTCGACCAGAAATCATCCTAGAATATGTTTATACATCATTTACCATCGATTTGGGGCATTTAGGAGCAAAATTGGCGACTTTGATTTTTTGACGATTTTTGAAGGTATACCCCTTTACATTTTTGCGATTTTGGGTCGACCCCTTTCTTGACCGGAAACAATTTTTAAACCGTTTCTTTCGACCCAGAATGGGCCTAGAACATCATTAGGCATCATTTACCGACGATTTGGACCATCTAAGAACGAAATTGACGACTTTGATTTTTTGACGATTTTTGAAGGTATACCCCTTTACATTTTTGCGATTTTGGGTCGATCCCTTTCTTGACCGGAAACAATTTTTAAACCGTTTCTTTCGACCCAAAACGGGCCTAGAACATCATTAGGCATCATTTACCGTCGATTTGGACCATCTAAGAGCGAAATTGACGACTTTGATTTTTTTGACGATTTTTGAAGGTATACCCCTTTACATTTTTGCGATTTTGGGTCGACCCTTTTCTTGACCGGAAAAAATTTTTAAACCACTTCTTTCGACCAGAAATCATCCTAGAATATGTTTATACATCATTTACCATCGATTTGGGGCATTTAGGAGCAAAATTGGCGACTTTGATTTTTTGACGATTTTTGAAGGTATACCCCTTTACATGTTTGCGATTTTGGGTCGACCTTTTTCTTGACCGGAAAAAATTTTTAAACCGTTTCTTTCGACCCAAAACTATCCTAGAACATGTTTATACATCATCTACCATCGATTTGGACCATCTACGACCGAAATTGGGGACTTTGAGTTTTTGCCGATTTTTGAAGGTATACGTTTATTTTTTGCCAGAAATCTCTTGCCTTGCAATTTCGCAAACTGGTGGTTCCAACTTTGTGCAACTTAGGTAAGCTTTAAAGGATATACTATTACACTTTCAATCACGGAAGTGTCCATAGTAATACGCAAAATAAAACATTCTTGTTAGACTGACCCAAAAGGGCCCGTCCCACCAATTCATCGATATGGTCAGATCGCATTGAAGTATTTAAAGTTTTAAGATATATATTAAAATGACTGGTCGCAAGTGATTTTATTAAAGTTATACACTAGATCCTCCAATTGTTCAACGCGCCTTTGACGAGTGTCGATTTTGATTTGGGCGTAGACAAGGTGATAATTCGACGGAACAACAAAAGAATTCGCGTGCCAACACGATACAAACGAGAAAGACATAAATAATGTATTGTTCGCATTTTGGGGGCACCCATCCCCGTATCTGCGTTGCTGTATGGGGGTACGCGGTAAGGGTGGCAGTGAGGCCACAGAACCTACTTTTATAACTCCATCGACAATTTTCGGTTACCCTCTCTTCGGTTTTCGATTTACACCACAGCCACCACCACACTCTTATCCTCTCTCGTTTGATTTATTTTCTCTCGCGAAGGAGTGATTTTCAGGACTTTTCCGGTAAGCGATCATCTTTATTGTTGTACACTTTTCTATTGAGTGAATCCGTTCAAACGTTCCGAATCAATATAAAATAAACCGACTGGCCGGTGCACATAATTGCACTTTATTAAAATTACTTTTCCTGTATAATATAATAACATAGATATTTACACACATTTGCGTGCACGTTGTACTCGCGTAACTACTTATCGATTTACTTCATTAATTTACTGTTATTCCAAACGAATAATGTTTGGAATATATAAGATAAAAAATAATTAGCCCGATGTTCAGTGATATATTAGAAATGTAAATATATGGGAAGTTTCTGAATGGAAGTAACACCCATGCGTGTTTTTAATAGCACATGCGTATAAAAAAGGGTGTAAAAACGTGGCTTACTCTGACAATCAGTTTAGCTGGAATCCGATTGCGTCTCGTGCCATGTAATCGTGCCCTTTTATGCTAATCGGTAACCCTTCCGCGTTTAACCAGCTGCGCTTACTCATTGTCTCCGCTGGTTTTTAAGGAAGTTTTTCCACTCGCGGCTTCACGAGCTTGTTTTGTTACCCTGCAATGGAACAAAACAAAGACACACGCGCCTAGATCAACCCACGTGCCTATTCGCAACGATACCCGGCCCGGTTTTTGCTATTCTATACCTCTGAAAAAAAGGGTTGGCCAGGCGAAGGAACTACGATCGTAGGGTACGAATTGAAACAAAAAATGAACTTAATGAAAACCGTGCACCAACAAGCGGTTATAAATCGACGTAACTCGCTTTGTCGCCAACCAATCCGTTTACTTCTTCGAGTCTGAAGTATAGATTGATTTAAGTTATGCTTACTTTTAAAATTTATATCGTTTGATTTCAAATCTAATCAAAGTTATTAATGAAAGTACCTTTATAAAGATAAGTAGTGCATGTTTTGTTTGCTATAATATTGCGTTTATAGCCGCTAGAATCACTCGATGCAACCAAAGTGGAGAGAAGATCTGATAGGTCTCGAAGACCTGCCTTTTAGTTAAGGGTGGGTTGTCGCCTTAACCCTTTCACCCTCGAGGGCATGCGCACAATAAGCCCTGCAATGCAACCTCCGTAATTGCTGCAATAGGGGCAAAATGGAAGACCTTCAGTAATGGCGGTGTTGTCATACATGAAGATTATGATATCTTCTATGATTATCATCAAATGAATTTCATTTACTTGCACAGAGTTACGCATTATTATTAGTCTTTGGTAATTACTAATTAATGTTGCAATTATTCTTAATAACGGGCTTTCATGTAGCAATTAACACCTGATGCTAATGGAATAGAATCAGTGTAAAATTCACAGTGAAAGGAAGCAATTACCAAGAAGTTTAAAGAAGAGCAAAGAGATTAATAACATCTCCTTCATCTTTTTGTTTTTATCCAGTCTGTTTTACCCAGTCCGGATTGATGTCGTGACTTGCTGTGTAGTTAGCGGGACGTGTCTTCAATTTCTTTGAATTAAACATCATGGCCGCTTTAATCAGACCATCCCCTCAGTTTACTCACCTTAGCGTTGGTGCAAAAGCAAACCTTCTTGTATTTTTTTCTTCGCGTATATTCTGTTCCTTGAACCTAGAAAACGTCTAAAACATTAATTGAAGTTTGAAGATGAATCGTATATTTTTCTTAACTACTGCACAATATTTTAGAAATTTTTAGCACTTCTACAGTTTCACACTCGCAGCATCTGCAAGTTCTTGTCGTTCTTTGGTAATTACTTTGATTTCACTTTCCAATTTTTCTAAGTATAATTTCCGGGAAGTTCTTTCAAAAACCGACATGACGCGTGAACTTTCGATTCAGTAATAAAATAAATCCGTGCGATATATTTATAATTTCGACGTATATATGGGTTTCACTTGTCATCACTGCAAATTATACGTATTGAATGATGTTAACTCATCATCCCTGGTTTATGGGTTAATTCTTATCAAGCCCTCAACGCGGTGTAATTAATAATGAAATAGTATCTTGCAATTTAAACAGGAAAAGTTTATAGTACGGAATAATTTATAGGAAATACAGGCGTGTACGCAAATCCAGTGTTAGAGCTAAGGCGTACATAAGTCTTGGACTCAGGTGCTCCGTGCTCGACAGGATGTTCATACCGGAGCCTCTGGCACTTTGTTTTTACTAAAATTTATCTTTCCTTATAGCTTACGAGTCATGTAGAAAGGGGAAGGGTACGAGACGTTACCAGTGCCAAAAATGTAATAAACTGTATACATAACAAGAAAATTTGTATATCAGGGAATTACGAGCATTTGAAATAGTTCATCTTATATCGCGATTTTATGCGGACGTAGGTGTTTGCATATAAATATTATCACTTCTGACAGACTTAATATTCTGCGATCAATCATTTTTCCGGGATATATTAATTATACGTTGATATAAATGAAGCTGTGACCAGTGATTTAGAAAAGTTCTTTGATGGCATTCCTCGATGTTAGTGTCAAGGTAAAGGGACTACATATAATTTTTGTGAAATCTTTGGTTATCGAAGTGTATTCTAAGGGATTATGGAATTCGTGGTGTGTGTACATGATTAGCTGGGTCGACACGTGTTATGGAGATGAAGTGTCACGTAAATGATTTCAGGGTAGCTTTCGAGAGGTATACGCTTTCACAGGATATCAGGCTTTTTGTGTCAAATCGATCCGCACTCGATTGAGTGAGGGTGTCAGGACGGTGTTCAGATACATAACACTTGGGGCGTTCCAAAAACGTTGTTAAAGGGTGTCTGTTCCTGTTCGTATAAATTTGGATAAAAGACCACACACAAATTATTGACTAATCTTAATTCTCTATCAAACTTATCCGATTCACGCGTATCACGCAACTCGCCTGTAATTAGAACCATTAAGCGACAAGGCATGACGGAACCTATTAAGATAAGAATTAAATATTGCCAAATATTGTACATCCATTTCTGAATGCAAGTTAAGTAAACAAAGTGGTATTCACGGTTTAGATCGTAAGATAATATTCGTGAAAAATGTAAAGTGAAAACACGGCGTTTGGCGACATGGAATCTTTGGTCTTTGCTCCTTGTAGGATCCTGCGTTTCTTTTCTACCTATCAATCTGTTCGACTATCTCCTTCTTCACCCTTCTTTTTCCTTATCCTTTCAACTTCTTTAGACCAGCTCGAAGATGTACGGCTCGATACCCTACGGCCGAGTTGCTCCGAAGCACTCGAGAAGTCCACCCCAAAGATTTGATCAGGAAAAAAAGATACGCGGGTAAAGTAGAGTGAGGAGCCGAGGGTAGGACCCTAAGTCCTACGCGAAGGGTACCCTCGCGAACCGTTCGGCCCGCCCGGCCCGCACCCCACGCTATGAAAAAAAGTTCGCTACCCCTAACGATTTTTTTCTCAACCCCATCTCGACTCGCACACTAATTACGTTTTTAAGCGAAATTACTTGTGAGCCACTGCCGGCAGTCAGTGTCGAGGTTCGACGCTGATGGTAACGGTCTTGGGTGGCTTAGACCCGTCAAAATCGGGGGGTGGAGAATGAAATACCGCGGGGGTATACTTTTTATGCTGAGAATAGGAGCCCGGGTGAAGTAGAGGAGCGTGATCGTCTCTCTCGTTCCCTCCTCTCCTCCGTGATATTTCTGATTATAAAATGTTAAATGGCATCGTCGGCTCTCGTTACTCATCTAAATTTTATTCGTTCTGGCAATTGGCCCGCGGAAGATCGTAGAGCAATCGGCTGGGTCAGCAGGAAGTAGCAATCTTGTCAGGCTATTCCTCTGATCCTCTTTATTTCGCTCTCTCCTGATTACTCCAGAGTTTTCGTTTTGTTCATTTTACCGGTTTCAATTGGCCCGCTTCTAGAGCCTTTCCCAGTAGCCTTTCCGAGAGTTCTCACGTGTGCGTACTTTAGGAGAATCCCACTTCCTTATTTAACCAAAGTTACCTAATCTCCTGAATACCGATAATCGCATGATATATATTATTCTACCGCGCACCATTTTAATATTCCTAGCTCGGAGAGAAATGCGTTTTAAAGTTAAAGCATAACACGTGCGCGCAGTTATTTCTCAAAGAAATTTTTTCGGCAACCCTTCCAACTATAGGTACCCGATGCGTGGAGAAGTTACGCGCATCTCATGAATAATTTCGCTTTCTCTCTATGGGTCGATGGTATGGCTTGTAGGGTTAGGTATAAGGGTGCAACCGGACCTAGGCTTGCTGCAAATCCCTGTAGATAAAAAGTCTGCACTCACCCCAGCCGCTATCACCCCAGCCGATAGTAGTGACTCACCCACGATCACCCAACCCATTTTTTTCAACCCCTCCGTGCCACAGATCCGTGGGTGCGCGGACGAAAGGGATGAATCCTTTCGCCTCATGCTGTTCCTTATACCTTGATGCTACTACCGAAAAGGGTTCATCGACCCTGATACGAAATATTAGTTATTTGCCAGCACATATATAACTCCACGTGGATGAACTTTCCAAGAAACATGCTTCTCGAGCAATATTCGTCATATCTTCAATTAAAATTAAGAAAATTACAGGTGCTATGTGCTGTGATGACTTATGACAAATGTGGCTCATGATACATCTAAGATGAAGCGCAATATCGACACGTATAATAATCTTCAAATCAGAAAATAACCACCTGCATAACTGGGAGAGTCTTCAGGGTTAATAGGCAGTCAAATGTCGTCCAAGGAAGGAATTATAGGTACCTTTACATAATCAAACGAACTACTTTCGAGTGCTCAGGCAGCTTTTGTAGAATCCACTAATGGCCACTCATTTGAGCTTACTTGGGTTGCATTAACTCGTCGACGTTATTATTCATGCTCCGTTACTAAACCGTGAACTTCTACGCTTTTCGTACCCTTTTTTAGCCGAAACTAGGCGTCGCCTTTTTACGTGCGCATTATTTTTTATGTCTTATGCCGAGCACTCTCTTTACCCTGTTCTGTCGCCATCAACCAACCCACCTCCTTGTCTCCTCACTTCTTTGCTGGTTTCTTCTTTCCGTCCTCTTCTTTTGGTTATCGTTTTATTCCTTCCACCCGCGTAGCGGGAGCGACACTGTTGAAGGGAAATTGTGATTTTAATTTTTAATTTTTTCACCAGCCTTGCGTTTACGAGGCTGTTCGAGCAGGAGGGTCGAAGAAAGATACAGGAGAAAGGGGATGACATTTAAATAGTTGATAAGATATGGATTTTTTGAGCCAATGGCTGATTACTACTGGTTGCATATACAATCTCATTCGTTTACATTTTCCCCATCTAGAAGAACGTGCGTAAATATTTAATTGGCATGTGACAACTATTTGGCGGGAGCGTTTCTTGTGGAGGAATTTGTGTTCTTGACACTGCAATAAGTTAGAGAAAGTGTGCTGTGTAGGATGAACAATTATAATATCACTGTTTACATTGTTCAGAGACATTCGTTGTTTGAAATAAAAGATATCCCGTACCAAAACGAATTCGAGTCATTTACTATTTTAAACCAAGCTACTGTCTTCTACATCCGGTATACCAGTTGGTCTCAACGAATTAATTTAATTTCTCGCCTGTCTTCCAAACCCTTCCTCCCAAATCACGGCGTGTCACCCTTCGCTTCCATTACTCCGTAGCCGAGGTAAGATTTCGATGGGCTAAAATAAAACGAGGCTGAAGAGAAGGGGGGGGGCAAAAAAAAAGAAGTAAGGAACACGAGGAGGAAATATTTTGACCCTCTCCCCGGGTTCGTTTTCTTCTGGAAATCTCCTTTCTCCATGATGGGAGGGAGGAAGATGGTAGCACGCGCGATTCCCCCTTCGAAGAAGTATCTTGCGTAATTAAGCAACGCAGCCGTAATGTATCCAGCGTGCAGGGTCGGCCATATTGGGCTGAGTGTGGGGTAAAGATAGAAGGGGGTGGTTAGAGGCCGCGCGAATCGAAGGCCGCGCGGAGGGTTGCTACCGTAGAAGATGGAAGGGTGAAAAGAGCGAAGAATGAGAGCGAGACGGGAATGGCAAGAGGAGAGTGGCCCGGAGGGTGAACTGAGGGTTGCAGGCAGAGTGAGGGTAATGATATGCCGGGGTACTCGGCGCACCGACGACTTCGACCCTTCATCGGCTGAAGGAAGACCAGGAGGGGCCAAGTCTGAGGCTCGTTTCACCGACTTCTTCTTCTTTGTCTTTTTCTTCTGCTCTTCTTAGTTCTTCCTTCTTTTTTATTTAATTCAGGAGCAGCAATTACAGCCACGAGACACCCGTGCCGCGATACCCTCCACGCCACCGACACGCTCGCGCTTTTCCATTGTCTCTCTCTCGAGAGAGTATCGTAAGGTCGTAGCGATAAATATAAAATGTAATTCTGTGCGCGTTCTAAGTCTTAGGAAGGAAATTGTATTCTAAACAGAGGAGAATCTTGATAATAATCGCAACTAGGGTACGATAATTGGTAAATTTTATTCAACTCTAAAGAATTCTCCATTAAAATGTGAGATTACTGGCAATCACGTATTATCCGGAATAGTTTTCAATCTTGGCATGCTTTACAGATTGATATCTTTATGTATCACACAGTTCTATGAGAAACTAAACAAATCTGTGCTCAACGCATGTACGCTAATTTTTCCTGTTCCAAAGCTATTACCGATTACAAAAAATGTAACTGATTTATCGCGATATTAAGGGCGGTTATTTTAACGAGATCAGGGTACGATTTGCTCGCTCATGTTCATAGAATTAATCTCGAAATCATTGGGCGTGAGCGTGCCCATGAAATCAAGTTACATCTGTTCGTCTCTTACCATTCGCGCGAATAAATCACGCCCTTGATTCGTTTAAGTCGTTTGCATACCATTAATTATGCCGAAATAATGATCGATTCCGCCGGGGTCTTTTTCCTCCCTGATTAATTCTATTCGACAGCCGCAAAAGAGTGCTGAATGTGGAAACCGTGGCACCGAACTTCTCTTTATCCGCGGAATGTTACAAAATATAAAATATTCATCAGTATCACTCACGTTCACCACGAAATATCATATCCATGCATAAATCATCGTGAGTTGCGGTTTTATATTCCTATAAGTGTAAGTCGCATGCCTCGGTATCGGCTACTATTATGTAAATCAGCCGTGGTACATCATGGTACCCACCCATAAGCGATAAAATATCCGCTATACAAGCCTACCATTGTGAGGGACTCACACTGGGCCTCTGAGCTAGGCTGCAAACGGGCAAGAAAATGAAAGGGTGTGTCCACCGGATAATCATTTGCAAATATTGCTAGATATATGTTGTTTTAAAAAAACTAGTCTCGAACGTGTCTGCAAGTGAAGAATACGAGATTTCAGATCTAGAGTGGTACGAGTTCTATAATTATTAAATATATATTATGTATGTTGTTTCGAAAAATACATCTACTAAAATGTAGAATGAAATGTTATATTATTTATAAATAGTATTATAATAGAAACTTGTATAGAGGATAGAATCTAAAACTTCCATATGGGTTTCTCTATGAACTAATTTCAAAACGTGCTATTGACCTTGGACTTGAACACGTACCTACATCTCCATAGAATTGATGCCATCGATTTTTTTTCTATGAGACTAGTACCACTACATACTCGTGAGGAACACAACATAGCACTCCAGTCGGTTTCCGAGAGAAAAGCATTAAGTTGGAAACGTGATGCATTTCATTGAAAGATATATACACGTATCTAAAAATAAATTCTCTTTCATACCATGAAACATTTAAAATTTTTATTTTTATTATTTTCACTTGAAATCTCGCAAAATGTAACTCCTATGAAATGAAAAATTCTATGTTCTGTATAACATGAAAAATATACGTATGGTGCATTTTAAGTATTGTTACTTTTAATCAATCATATACCGATATAAATATCTTCGGGAAACCTGAATAATTTTTTAGTCGCGCCAAAACAGATTCCGTTTCGGATCCATAATTTATCCGACCTTCCGACACGTGACTGAACGAAATAGCACTATGTTCTTTTCCTTAGGTTTCGATTGTACATCGATGAGGAGCACCGTGACATCCCCATAAATGTAATCCATAAAACTGTAGGGTTGTATGCAAGGAGAGACGTAGAGATAGATCAAAACTAGGCCATGCCCGATCTCGTAACTTTACTGCATATTGGTTGGCATCCCGAGAGCTCTCGAAGTGAGCAACTGCTCTCACGTATTCGCGTTCGATTTCGAAACCCCTGACCGATTTGCCTACGGTGCTCGTTCTTTAAGGTGGAAACTCAAAGGCGGGTAGTTAGTCGTTGGTCAACCCCGGTAATTGCGCGTAACCATGGAAATGCCTGTTTGTTTGGGGTTCTTTTGGTCATGGAGGCAAGGGGGCAAAGGGTGAAAGGGTGTACTTTCGAGGCCACTGAATGCAAAGAAGGGTTGCAAAGGGTCGGCCGGAAGTCAAGGACGCATTCACTGACTTCGAAAAACTCGGCCACCGCGTAACGCACAATTATTTTCACGGTGAAGGTATGCCGTACGCGCAGATTACGTACACCATGCTTCGTCAATATATATGGAGGAAAAATGTATCCTTATGTAAATCTTCTTCAGCATGCATGATATACTCTTCGGATATCAGTGCGATGCGAGAAGTATATTCTAGACTGAAAGATAACTATCTCGAAGCAATCATTCGGTTACTTTGTATAAAGTTAGAGTGAAACATTAAATATTGAAGTATTCTGCTTGGTCGTTTGATCTAAAACCTTTTTGAACGTTCCATATCCATATCGTATATAAAAATATTGTGTATAATTAGCATAAGTCACCAAACTTCATTCCACAATGAAAGATAAATTTGATATCAAACGCAGCCAACCACTTTCAACGTCGATGATAGACTTTTTGTATTGAGACGCAGGCAGAATGTTGAGATACCGGAGGTACATCAATCTTTATTGAATATGTTCGACCCCGGTACACTATTATATCCTGATTCTTTACCACTTGAATACATGGTACAAGGGAGACACATTTATACGTGTAATAGGGCTGACTTGTTATTTACTGTTTTCACTTCAGCTGGATACTCTCCATTAAAAACATTGAGTTGTCATGAATACAGTATGATACAGTTCTATTTATTATTAAGTAGCCAAGTTGAAAATATACGTGTTGCAAATCGGTGAAAAGTAAACACCGCGAAATACGGGTATAAAAGTGATCCAGCAAGTATCTGGCGAAAAAAATGTATCGTGCTCTTTGCCTACGTGAAAGCTAATTTTGTATTCGTCCTAGAGGCTCGACGCTCGCTCGCAGGAGCAAAATAAGGAAGAAGATGAGGGTGGTGGAGAAAGAGAGAAATCGGGAGGGTGAGAAAGAGAGACGTACCGATGGAAGGGTGAAAAAAAAGGGTCGAAAAAAGTAGTGAGCGGAAGAGAGAGTGGAGGGGGGGGGGTGAAGGTGAGACAGAGAGAAAGATAGCGCGAAAGGTTAGAAAGAAGAGCGGTACGGAGGGGTAAACCGAGGCATCCCCCACTCAGTGAGCCATCCGCCCCTGAAAAAAGAGTTAATATTGATCCGTTTTTTTATTTGAGTCACCCCCAGGTTTTTCACCCTCGCTATTTTTTCTTCCCCCGGTTGCAGGGATCGCCGCGACGCGCCACTGGTACGACAGAGACGGAATTAGTGTTTCTATAGCAACTCTCTACCCCGTCCGCTCGTTCTTACGTCCGTCCATCAGTTCGTTGGTCCGTTCGTCCGTGGAAGTCCGCTGCTCCGAATTATCCCTCCCGAATCTGAGTCCTCGTTGATCCAACTTGCTACTGCGTTGCAAGGGACAGAACAGGGAAACTTTATCTAGGAAGGAATCGCGATATACATTCGCTTACAGACGTAATATCCGCTACCTCGCAGACCGATTGTTTTACTCCAGCGGATCTGTCCGTCGCACGAATATCCGAGCACCGTGCTGCAAAGCATACTTGATTGTTAGATCGATATGCAAAGAAACACGACTGTAGTATGATATCTTCAAGAAATGAATAGTCTTTTGGTACCATCAAAAGTTTAGACAACGTGACAATCATCAATTGCAACATAAGATTTTACATTCAAAATGGTAGTTTAGAAGATATTGTGGTCCATGATCTTAAACAATATCACACTATCGTTCACGATCGCGGTTCGATTATACCCTGTCACATTCAGAGATACAGTCGGGCATCTGTAATTATTCTAATTATCCTTTGATATACACGCGTCACCTATATGGACTTAAAAACCCGTCGATATAGAATGGAGTTAAAGTTATCTCGAATCAGGAAATATGAAGAACCGACCACGGTTTCGTATATCCTCGCGGGAGAGTTGGATCCATGAAATATCTTCCAGACTATAAGTCGATGCATATTTCAGAGACTCAGCCACGCTTTGTTCCGGAATATGCTCTGGGCTAACGTTCTTCTTCTTCTTCTCCTCGTTCCTTGTTCTTTTGCATTCCCTTTGACCAGTTCCCTGCAGCCTAATAACACCCTTTTACTACTCTCGTACTCTGGAATTTGTTTAATGTTCACGATATCGACTCTCCTCTGATGAAAGCGAATTCGCGTTTCCAGGTCTACGGTCGAACAGATCTAATTTGCAACGGATATCTTTCAAGTTACGGCGTTATTAAATATCGCGCGTTAAGATGCTCGGTGTATATTTCAATTCCCTGTATCAAGTTTTCTTTGTGCCATAGTGAAAACAAAGGTTCATAAAAGATGCAAATAACATATTATTAGGAACCGTACTTGTCAAATGTGAATCCAATTCTTTTAGTAAATAAAAAAGAGAATTTACCAACACTTCTTTCGTCAAAAAGCAAAATGATTATTTACGTATAAAATTGATTAAGAAAGATTCGATTTCTGCACTTTAAAACAGAATGAAATTTGGTAATATTTACTAAGATTCTTGAGAGGTAAAGTGCTCCTTGAAGAGAGTCGGCATAGAAACAGCAAAGTGTATGGCGTTGCAGGCTGCAGGGGTTGCTTTTTACGGGGGTGGGTCTCGAGGGGCTTGGCAACCCCTTGCGCGACGGTGTCACCTAAGCGCCGGACCCCTTGGATCGTTTCATGTTCGAATCCTCCTTTTTACGAGACCCGGGCTTACTTTTACGTCGAACCTGTGGAAGTCCGTGGTACTTCCCACTGCTACGTGATTGCTTACCAAACTGCTTTCTAACATGTACAGTCGTCTTTAAAATACAACTTTTTACGGCATTGCCTTTGACCCGCTTCGTCTGGAAATCTCTGCTGTGAGACGTAACGAAATTTGATTGGTAGAATCGAGCAAACATCGAAGACCACCCCGAAGGACACAGAAGAAGCGTAGAACAGAGTGATATATTAGAATATGTTCAAAAATATGATTACAAAAATTGCTCTGAAAAATCGAGTACGTGGGAGGCACAACCGATGAGTATGATGAAGATACTTAAAAGAGAATAAACGTTAAATGCATTAAAAATTATGATTATTAGTGTGATAGTTAAAATTGCATAAGCAGTGAAAACAGCAGCAGTAAAAGGTTTATAGAAGTAAGAAGAGCTCAAACTAATAATATAGTTTATAATATATGTAAATATACGCCGAAAATATAAGTACTGCAATTTTGCTTTATTTTACTTACGACATAATAATAGTTGTAGAATTGGAATTTGATCAAAAACGGATCCGCCATTTTCGAAAGTAGTAAGGAATTTTAGTAGGAACGTATGCAGCTGGGCAATAGGAGGGACTCATTATGCGGTTCTCAAGTAAATCAAATTAATATTCAGCAGTTCTATTTCGGACGATGCTGAAACCGTTCTATCTAAAACTGGGCACCTGTTACTTGGAAAGGTGGACTTTCCGTGAGCATTAACTAGATAAGATGACAGGCGATAAATGCACGTACTCATAAAGATAGGAAAGCAGGTGAAAATCCTAAAATGCCGTAGCACGCTCCTTTCCTCGATATTATCAAAGAATTTTCTATGCAACCATAAACTTCTAACTCTTGTAACTCCGTTACAGTTGCTTTCTAAATGGATGCTCTTACACGTTCATCATGTATTACATCATGTAATCAACAAACCGTTCATGATTATACCGTAATATACAGATAATTAATCAATTAAATCAATTAAAAACTAAATTGTACGTTTTAATAAATGTACATCTACTATTTCGTAGCAGCGAAATTTAAAAGCCACGGGTCTCGTCGTTAGTGATTTTAAGTTAATTCTAATTAATTCTTTAAAAGTGAAATCGAAATGTTGTGTTTGAATAAATCTGACATCTCGTTGCGAGGAAATTCAGAAGATATGGATCTCGTTGTTCGTTAATGCAGTTGATTTCAATGCCGCATAATTATTACGTTAATTAACATATAAAGGTAATTACATCACGTAATTTTTTAAGAGTCGACACAAAATTTTACTTTTTAATAAATCTGCTATTTCGCGGCGGATAAATTCAAAAGATGCGGATCTCGTAGTTAGCGATTTTAAGTAGTGGCAAAAGGATTTGCCATATGGTCTTCTATTTAGATGTGCCAGGAGAAGTGAGCATTCGAGTCTCGGGAGCCAACAGTGGTTCGAGGAACGAGGCCCATTTATTTGGCGTGTGCTGTATAATTAGGACTCGAGAGCTAGCCTCACCGGAGAGCTTATTGTCCTTTTTTTTCCATCGGTCGATGGAAAACGAGTTTCGAAAATATATTGCGGGGTCCCGAGGGCCTGGCCGAATTCGGATACTCCTCCATCGTCCGGCAAAATGCACTTCCGGAAATACCTGGTCATCAGGAAAATATAACGGATCCAAGGCAACATATTTTTTAGAAAAATAATGGAAAACCCGTGAAGTGAACGCTTATGAACGCTCGCTCTTTCAACTTTTCTTCTTCGAATTCTATACGTAGATATATTATATATGGAAACATATCGGTTAATATAGTATCATCCCGCTTAAGAAAGATACGTCCGTTAAATTTGTGATATCCAAATGTGGGTGATTTTTTACTCGCTCAACCATATGTCGAGAATAGCTAACTTCCGTAAAACGGGAAGTCATTTAAATTTAGGCTGTTTTTCGGAATTTAAAAGCGTTATAAAAAGAAGAGTAAGGGTGATAGGGTGTAGTAGTAGTACGTGGGTTCATCCGTGTTTGTGAATAAATTTCACGTTAATTTTAAATTTCAGTTGAAGTTTCTCTCTAATTTTGTATTTCAGGTAGAATTTCATTAATTGCATTTATGTAATGCATTACCCAGACGATCAATATTTCAGAGAGCATTAAAATAAACTTATCAAAACAATTGCGCCGATTTTAAATGCAATTCTGTAAATTGCTTTATTCTTCACATTGCTCGAAATAGAAAGCGATTTGATTAAGGACTTTTCTGGAAATGTGTGTGCACCGCACACCATCATGCTATACGCGTACCCATAGACGGAAATAGTTCCATGCACTGGATTTCACGTAATTTTGGGTTTCTCTGGTAAACGGTATCGCGTTTCTTGGGACGTTGCATCGGATTGGTGCATTGTCAATGGTAGGCCACCTAAGGGCTAAAGGTGGCAGTCAGGGATTCCTTTCATCCCTCTTTGATCGTGGCAGCACGCGCGTTTTGCCTCTATAAAGGAGCTTTTTTTTACCAGAAAGACAAAAAACAAGGAACGTGAAGGTAAAAACGGAAAAGGGGGAGTACACCTCCTTCTGCCTCATGTCCCCATTGCTTTTAGGGACGCGTGGCGTGCACACGTCGTCATTATTTCTCGTCTTTGCCTGGAACACCGCGCCGGGAAATTTATGGTGAACTAGTTGCGGTGCATTTCCAAAGATTCGTTGCCACGCCATTCCTATTATGGCTGTTTAAAGATCGCTTTCAATCTTAAGACTATGTTTGAACACCACTACCGTCTGAAGCTTTTATTTTCCTTTTTACTTAATGGAAGTACTGAGTGCACTTCCCTATTGATTTACCTCCGAGTGTTTACTTTCTTGTAGTCGAAAATTCCTCAATATTAATTACTAATATCTATTTAATCGAATTATATTTTAGTGGTGAATTTATGATATTTATGCACTTGTATATGATTTTTGTTGTACACGAGGATTCTGTTTCCGTATGAGAAGATTGTGTTTGGGTTTGTGTATGTTTACCCTATTTGTACCGCTACTTCAGGTAGAGATGTAGCGGTCCAGATACCTCCGAGTTTTCCGGAGTCTGATTCCGAAAATGGTCCTTGGCCTGTATACTTGAAAGAACTGTCTGGCCTTTATCTCCTTCCACCCAAAGTAGGATACCTTTCGACAAAAGGTTTGCGCTAATAACTAGAAACTGTTTATATTTAACAAGCAGTTCGCATTGTTCACCTCGTTCTTCGAAATGCAATACATAATAGACACATTTAGATCTGAAGCAAATCTAAGTAGGCCGAAAGTGTATGCTACAGTGCAATTGCACTTAATTGCATTTAATCAATATCCAAACTAATTGAATCAATATTGGTTGTATTATGGAGGTGATATAAGTTGCACCTATCGATGATGCATCACGTACGACAATAAAAGTGATTGGAAGTATAGAATGTAATTTTCATGACAGACAGAAATTTTGAAAATATTCAGTCTATAGATTTCAACGATCTTCCAGTCTGACTCGATCCGCTGCATCTGCCACGTGCCCCCACATTACAGCATAATGTGTCACTGTGCCACGGGCGCAAGATCCCCCTCTCTCTTAAATGATTTAGCAATGCCAGCAGCCTCTCTTGTCACGCACACACGTATATACAAACACTCAACGCCGTGTGTGGAATCCTAGATTTTGGAAACTTGGTGGATTGAATGGCGCAGCTGAATGCAGGTCGTCCTGGTCTCGACGAGAGTGGCGACGAAGAGGGAGCGAGAGCGGGGTAGTTTTTCAGTATTCACCCTTATTCACCTCCCTTCCTCATCGAGGTACTCTCTTTTTTTCGTTTTCCTGCGATATAGAAGTGGTCCCGATGCAACATGCAACTTCGGATGAGTTGTGAAAATATTGACGCTTTCTGGCTTCTGCCGGACTTTATTCGAGCTTTCATTTATCTCTCCTTCGGGAAATGATAGACCTCGCTTTATCGATGGCACGTAGAAAGTCCATTCCTGAATAAGTACTGGATAAAACAGTATGGAATTGTTAGGAAATGATATCGGATAATTACGTTTAAGAATGTATTCACCATGGTAATATGTTATTTAATCATTTCATGAACGAATAGGACACGTATGAAGAATGTTTGATATCAGGGATGGGATGTTATATGAGGGTGGCGGGATTAAAACAGCACGAAAACGATTAAACAGTGAATTTTAATAAAAATATTTTGACAGACCAGTCAACTCCATGGAACATCTATCATACGAATTGTCTGTGATTGTAAAGAATTGAGGGCGTAATATTACGAGTAAACACGTATGATACAAAGGATTCATCTCATCGTCTCCCTTATTCAAGATAATTCGACATTGGCAGCAACGTAATGTGATAATAATTACAGTTAATCATTATTATTAGTTTAGTTACGCAGAAAACGGTTTATATCTTATTTGTACGAATAATATCTCTTTATAATACCCCATTTTATACTTTACTCTCTCCTGGTCTTTCTCCCCCTTTCTCCCTTATCTATAGGAATACTATTTAAAATCAGTCTTGTGGTTGAGATATATTAGGTGTCTGGTGAGGTAGTGTCAGTTTCATAGTATACATTCAGCGCCACTTGATTTGTTGTTTGCGATAAATTACGTTGAAAGTTCGATCACATAGATCCGCAGCTCGATTTGAGAAAAAGACAAAAAAAAGATACAAAGAGTATGTCGAGTTGTCATACGTATGTCTAGTTGTCGAGATTATAACGGATGATAAGAGTGACACGGCAAACGACAAATCTCAAGTGGCCTTATCTTTAACTAGAGTAGCGAGAATATCATCTATTATTTCGTGGAGTAGTGTCAATATTTTTAGTAATAGGTATAAGATTTGAATTTGTACCGTGTATTCGTCACGCGTTTGCGAGGATTTGAACAGATGCAATTCTCGTTAAATCCGTAAGGTAAGATATACTTTGTCGGTGACAGTGTGAAGTTTGGCATCGATGCATATGTTCAAATTCGGGCGAACTGTTAACGCCGTGCATACGATTAATATTTCCATTGACCGTATAAAATTATAACTATACATAGTTCTAGTTAAATAGATACAGAGAAGTATACACCGTAGGTACATATGTAATCAAGTATTCGATTAACTGGGATCGACGAGTACAAAGTTCAGTCGGTTTCAATCACCGCGGTTTTCCGACGACAATTATTCTTCGTAATATTTCTTCCGATTAACAGAATCTAATGAGTCAGGTATTAAAATCGTATCAGCAGTGAACTCGACGACAACTCGTACAGTGGAACCCCAGTTTTGGTACATATTGTACTGATACACCTTTATAATTATTCGACACAAATATATAGTAGTATATGTATAAATAGTTCTTGAACGTTAAGAGTAAAGAGGACAACAACAATAATGATTACGACAGTATGCAGGACAAGCGATAATTCTATTACTATAATAGGTACTTGAATATCCATTTCCTCACTGTCTCTTGTGTTTGTCGGTGATGCTGGTCCGTTTACAAAGAAATATAGAAAACAATTGGCACGCAACTTTCGGCGCGTGCCGACAGGAACGTAATTTATCAGTATCGTTCGGAACTAACAACCATTAATTAGGAATCGATTGCTTCTGAGGTACCGTTTATGTCGTCTTTAAGTACAGCCTGCAAACCTCAAGTAGGAATCGGAACGTAGCGTTACATTTAAGACTTCTTTTTCAGATTCTGTTTACCCACTTGTCCGCGACATGCTCCAATCGGCATTCAGAATTATATACAATCTTAGAATACTATATCTCTCACTTTTTGTCACTCTGTTAAACTCCAGTGGCGTACTGTTATTTCGCGTAACAGGGTGACGTCGAGCAAACAAAACCAAAAGCGTACCGTGTTATTGATTTAATAATATAATATAGATGAATATACAGATAAGTCTAATTCTATTCCCGTATATTCTCAAAGATCATTGAACAAGTAATAAAGTAAGTAACAACTAGAAATAACTGAACAACTAATACTAAATGCTCTGCATTTTATGTAACTTCTAAGTCCTGCATAGAAAACATATCATAAACGCAATATGGTCGATGAAGATTCTTTCTGCAAAATTAGTTTTCACTGCAGACAATGCGATCACATTTTTCCCCTTTAAATATTGCCGTGTTTACTATATGGATAAATATAAATATAAGTGCTATTGAATAATATAGGTGACAAAGGAACCATGTTATGTCTCGAGAAAAATATGAACGTTTAAATAACAGATTCTTGTAAACTGAATAAATATAATGCCCTTTTTTGTACTGTTATTATCACGGTACGCTTCATCGCATCGAAAACATCGCGCCGCTCTTCCATTTACAAGTTCATTCATTATATTATTTAAAATCGGGTAGTTCGAGTACCTTTATATACAATAAACCTGAAGTTCGGGGTGGGTTTTGGTTTCTTCGGGGTACGAGGTCAAGGCCTGCTAACCTCTGTCGCCGTTCTCAACGGTATTTGTTAATATTAAAAATAAATTAATAATTATCGAGGAACAAAATGAAAAGGAACAAAATAGAAGTATCTTGATAAAGAACGAATACTTCTTACTCGAGTGTTATATAAAACGATGGTTTCCGTTGGATATAATTGTAGTGTGAAGTCGCAATGTTTTCAGTTAAAACGAGCTCGAGATGCCCCGCAACACGTGTAAGAGGATGAGGGTGGAATGAACAGAAAGTAGGAGAAAACTCGGATGGAAAGCGGTTCCCCAAAATTTTAAGGTGAATAACGAGTGAAATCTGCAAATGGACAGAGCCCTGCAAGAGGCCCCGAGAGAAAGTGAAGCGATACGGAAGATTTTCTTTTTCTTCTTCCCCTATTACTTCCACAGATGATGCAAGTTTACGTGGCAACCGTCCTTCGAATACCTTCTATTAACTTATTCCATTTAAACTGTCTTTCGGAAATTGATTTTGTCATGTAAAAGAAACATGTACTTTATGAAATTATTTTCTTAATAAAAATATATCTGGTGTAATTAAAGATTGTAAGTCATGAAGTTTTCGTATAGAAGTATAGAATGTAAATCTTCAAACGAAGAAGCAGGCAACTTTAGAGAATAGAATCATCATCGTGTATATCCGTCCATGTTGCACAATTGAAAGAGATTCTAATACCAAGAACATTCTGAAGAAACCGTGATGGTACCAAGGGAATCAGAAGGCAAAGAAGTGTAGCAGACGTTCAGCCAGGTTACAGTCCATCGCCATTTTCTGTTCTTTTCATGTGAAACGGTCGTAACGAAACCTTAGATAGAAGAGAAACGAGGGCAATTTGAGGCCCGTAGGATGCCGAACGATATTCGCACAAAATGTGGCGAAGAAGATTTCCTTCTCCCTCTCCCTCCTCGTCTTTGTATACAGAGGATCCTGGAGGCACATCGGGTTATATTTCGAGGTGGCCTCAGTTCGTAACTTGGGGTGTGTAATGGCAAATGGGGCCAGACCCGGAAGAGGGAGTGAATGACGCTGGCCCGTTTCTACGTGCTCCCGAAATGTCCCAGGACTGACCCATGGAACAATAACTCGAGTTGGCCTCGACTCGGTGGTTTCAACGAGAAATTTGCATGCCGAGGACCAGACATAAATCAGAGGACCATTGAGAGAAGAGAGGGAGGGAGGGAGGAGACTTTGGAACGTGGAGCCAGAAGAACGGTCCCGCCGACCACCGGCTGCGAATTTTCGGCACGCGGGTATCATTGCGAAAACTGGTTCGCGCGAAAGATGCCGCCGGCTGAATGAGCTAGGACAAAAACATTTTCAAAGGAACCTACCAACCGGCTGCTCCACAGAAAAAAGACGGAAATTGGAGACTCTGAAGATGCTCTCTCGATTATATATGCGAATAACGAACAGGATCTTTGCTTACAATGTATATGAATCTACTACCAGAAGATTGTGGTAATTGCACCAATTCATGTAAAACGATGCATATGTTTCATCTTAAATACTGTGTGTGATAAATGTATAGTAAGCGACTGTCCGTCAAGATAAAATAAAGAGAAAAAGTAATGAAATCCCACCAGCAAAATTCAAGAACTAGTGCATACAATTTGCACGAGTTACCACCAAAAATATTCTAACAGACAATGTACCACCAGAAAGATCACTACTTCACAAAATATGTAAGAGGAACAGGAAAAACCACACAACTAAAACACATAATTAAGGAACAACGAAAAGTTACAGTATAAACAGAGGGAATAAGGTAGGAGACCTCGAGCTCGCATGTGGCCAAAGAGTTAGTTTGTCGGGTAAAGTTTGTCGGATATTATCAGTTTTGTCAAAAAACGTACGTCATGTTTGTGTAAATTTGTACATGTATTTAACAAATTTGTTTGTTCGATGATTTACAGAGGAGTAACAACAACATGGCACGCTACTGCCATAAGGATAGTATAAAATAAATATAAAATGAAAAAGAACTAATAAATCGTAATAATAACGCAAGTCGACAGTTTGTAATCGGCGGCGAAGTGCGAGAGCGACAGAGGACCGAGGAACCCGTGTCACTCCTCCCCGCTACTTTTACTGTCAGAGGAACTTGTATACCAGTACATTCATTCCGTAGCTTCTCTTTTTTATCTCGATTCCCGCTCGCCTCATTCACTCATATACACGCGCGCATACTCATTCACTGTTTTCTTCGATACCTATCTAATTAATCTATCTAAAGTCATCATCACGGCTCTCGAAACGAAACACGCTAACTACAACGACTAACTAAATACACAATCTTTCCCCCATCAGTGTGAAACTATTTACACGAGAAGTCTCGCCCGCAAAAGTAAATTCGGGAGAGCTTCCTTCTCTTATCCAATCGAAACATCTTATACTCATTTTTATATATATAATATATATATATAATATTAATTTTTGACAAAAACGCGTCCCTGAATTTGTTTGTCTCCGTTTAAATTACACGTTTTACAAGAAATGCTTATAGACCCGCCATCCACTTTCGTCGACTCGTATCGACTCGTATAGGTACAATAATAATCTATATAATATAATATAATATATATAAAAAGCATCTTAACAGTAGTGACTGTGAACCGGTATGTGGAGGATTTAACGTGAGCTGTGAGATTCGTGTTACTACCCAAAGAAAAATCGATTTTCTTTACACCTTCGTAATTTCTGATTTCGAACTAGGCTTTTTCTTGGGCAGTGACATCGAATCGAGTTAATGTACAGGGTGTTCCTGACGTAGGTATATCTACGTACCCTTAAGACTCCACTAGGACGCGTGTCCCATGTTAGCTGCTGCGGGATTTCCAAGAGATTGTAGGTGAAGCCTGTACTTATCATGGTGATTCTGTAGGAAAAGGCTGCTAGGACTGGCTTCGGAGACATCGAGGTCCTCTTCGTCTTCCTCGTGAATCGCATCACTGCTTGGACTATGACTCATCGGCGAATCGCCGCTGCTGTGTGAGTGTGAATGCGGCCTGTGCATTCCCGTGGACATGGACAGATCTTCCGGTTCGGTTTGTTCCGGGAGATCGACAGGAATACCGGAGAGATTCAGTGGCATTGGCATTGAGGTACTAATAACAGGACTAGGTAACTGTCGATGAGCTGGTAGCCTAACAGGGGTGATCACTTTTCTGGTTACCAATGGCATCGTTTCCTGCTCTTCCATCTTAACGTCAATGTCGATATCAATATCGATATCTTCGTCCATGTCATCGCTGGCCAACGACGGAGAAGTTACTTGCGACCTAGACAATTGAGCCGTACCACTGATACCGCACTTGTGATGCATCAGGTGATGCCTTCTCCTGAATCGCATCTGGCAATGTTCGCACTCGAATGGTTTTTCACCTTTGTGTATTAACAAGTGAGCCTTCAACTGATTGGAATCGCTGAATTTCGCCGAGCACAATTCGCAGGCGTAGGGACGTTCACCAGTATGGACGCGGAGGTGACGACGAAGATTCGCTACTTGCACGAACTGACGATCGCAGTGACTACAGTGATAAGGTTTCTCCCCTGTATGTAGCCGCATGTGAGTTTTGAGATGATGGTCCCGGGTAAATCTGGAAAAGAAGAAGACAAATATTTTTAAACATCTGTTGGACGCTTGAAATCATGTGGAAGGTGAATCTCAAAATTCTATTTGTTTGGTCCAATTATAACGGAAAAAGTTTAAGATGTGCAATGAAGAGCAGCAATGAAATAGATATGCTTCTTAAAAATTCAAAATAGCATTTCAAACTCATTCTTCTGCTATGATATTATAAATCATTTTGGAGAATCAGCTTACCTTTTGTGACATTCCGGACACTCGAATGGCTTCTCTCCAGTGTGAGTACGTTCGTGATTTTGTAGCACGTGCTTGTATCCAAAGGATCTTGAGCAGACACCGCAGGTGAAAACCTTATCCCGACCATCCTTACCCGCCTCGGGGCTCACGGACGTAGGTGGGCTCAATGGTGCAGAACCCTCCAAGGGAGATTGCGTAGTGTCCATTTTCGATCGAGAGGAAGCTTTCCTCTTCGTGGCTTGTCCTTTCTTAGTTATCCTATCTCCGCTGCTGCTCACTATATTGTTGTTGTTATTGATGGTAGCGGCAGTATTGCTGTTGCGCCGAGAATTGGATTTCGTGCTTAAAGCCGGTGATACTGGTCCAGGAGAATGATGAAGAGGCGATGGTGGCGAGGATGCTGCGGGTGGTATCCATCCACCGAAAAGGGTTTGATGGTGTCTATACAAAGATGGACTAGCCGCCAGTGTGGCATGTAACGAGACTGGAATTCCCGCCGCCATAAGAGCTGCTGTTTGACTAGCAGCTAATAATTGCTGTGGCGTAAGCATGGAAAGCCCTGCCGCAGCGGCGCCAAGGCCAGGGAACATGGGTGGCGATATGTTATTATTCAGCGGAGGAGAAAGGGGTGTCTTCTCTGACTCTTGTTTCATATCGAATTGCTGACTGGATAGGAGTCCTGTAATTAAACAAAAATATCCCATTATAAACGATGTTTAATTACCATCATAAAACTATTAACGTAACAAGAAAGTATTTTATTGTCCTGGATATTAATTCACAATAGACTGGACATGACTATGATTCGTATCGCTAATGCCTCGGCAATCTATAATTTATACCCATGTTTTTTCAATTCCTTCGTAACTAGTCGGTATTAACGTTGAAACGTGGGTGAGGTAAAGGAACATACGGAAGAGACACGCTTATAAACTACGGAAAGGTTGAATGTACGTGTACGGTGTGCGAATCTGTACTCTACATCCTTCCGCGACTTCTCTCTCAGTCATTCTACCCTCGCTTGTATTCTTCTCTTCATCCCTCCCTATCTACCCTCCCACACACGTCGCTCACACGTGAGGTTTACTCGGTCCTCTTCCATTCACACACACTCTCGTACCCGGGAGTTCATTCATAAGCCTCGGCTTCCCACCCACGTTACTCCAATGTACCGCCTCTCTGACTTGAGGCCAACGACTTTACGAAAGTGCAAGCCATCCCGTACAACGAACTATCATTGCAACTTGCACCACGTTTTCAGCAAATCGCTCTTTCAAAGATGCACTATTTCACTTCAAAATAATGTGGTACAAACTACATAGAAAGAGCATAGGGCCAAAAACTTGGATGAGTTATAAGAACTCTGCGGTTAAATTATGTTAATGCAGCTACCAATTTATATCCTTAGGATTGGTGATGTTATTACAATTTATAAAACATAATGATACTAACCGGACAAAATTGAAGGTAAATGCTACCGAAGTAAACAGTGGAGATATATTTGTCTGTGCACTTGACTTAACTTCTGAGTAACGAATAAAACGGTATATAAATCCGCAATGATTAGACATTTAATTTTAATTTGAGAGAGTAATGAATCAAGCGGCCATGTTCAGTCGGCACTTACTAATTAATGGACCGTTTAGAAGGGGATTGTAATGAGCCGCGTTGAATCAATAAGGGTGCGTGATGTCTCCTCGTGCTTTTCCCTTGGTTTCTATCTCTTTTCCACCCCAAAACTCTTGTAACACCGCTAAGGATTCTTACAGCCTACAATCTACGTTTCCCGGCAACACGACCAAAAGTACCGCCCTCGCCTGCATCCCTACCCTAATTGATCTCAACCCCGATATTACCAGTTTGGATCCGACATTTTCTTTGAAATTCAATTTCACCGAAAATTACTTTCTTGGAAGTAGGCAATTTTTTGTATACACGTTGAATAAGCTATTCACGATATGTTCATAGTAAACGCGATACCAACTAGATTTTCGAACAACGTTAAATTAGCATAGGAATTCACGTCGCAGTTCACGTGTTTTATATCGAACGATTCAATTGACTGCGTTATTCACGCCTTTTGATTATGGTCAATGAAACATTTACGGAAATTCACGAAACGTCAGAGCACGCTTTATACTTGAACATTCCTAACCAATCACAGATGTATTTTTAGACGAGAGTTGCAAGCGCGAAACCCGCCGCTTTCATTTTCTTCGGGTTACTCCTCGTTTGCCTACTGTCAAGTAATTTCACATCTTGTTGGCTTATCGATGTTTACAATATGTCACAACATGCTCGTGTCGCCGCGAGCACTTTTAGACTTTGGCGTTAAGCCAACGGAAGAATGTGTCTTCTACGAAACTCGAAAATTTCTGCTGTTCTTCACGGAGAGACCACCACGCGTTTTACTTTTAATTAAGATAAATATGGATCACCGAGCACGTCGCACTTGAGAAAGAAACGAAGGAAGCAAATCTCTTTCGTCGTGCCGAAACAGAAGCGAAACGAAGTTCATCGCCTCAATTATCATATGCGTTCTTACAGCGATACAATGTGATACATTTTATAACATCGCCGTTTCAAACTGAGAATGTTCCGTGTTTGAGCATTTTGTAAGCAAACCGATGAATTTATTTGGTACCGTTGTATTTTAAGATATTCGATCAGTAAATAACACCGAAACGTACCTGCGTTAATCTGTGCCTCCTGAAGATAAGAGAGTGCCATTCTATGATCCGTGTTGTGTGTTTTCACTTTGACACTCCATCCACTTCTTTGCACAATTTAATCACTTATGCCGAGGGAGAAATATATATATGCGTGAATATATATATTTGCGACACTACACAAATAGCGTGGTCGAAAATGAAAAAAGCGTATATTAGCTTCTCTCGACTCTTTTTCCGTGAGATGTACGAAACACGCGGGAATCACGGCAAACGAATATTTTCCGTGGATAAACGCACGATCAAACTCTCTCCCGAGAATGTCCGGAAGTAAACTGCGTAGTTTTCGTGAACTCAGCAACGAAAAGAAATGATACGTGAAAAACGTAGTACTACTCTACTATAAACAACAAATGCCGACGTCCGACCACGAGGAACGACGACAACCAACGATCTTACTCTGGGCTGACCTAACCCAATACTAACTGACAGTCGAGTCGCGCTCACTGTAGTCAAACATCCCCCACCCTTACCGCTAGCCGCCCCACCACTACCTTCCATCCCCACCCGACTAACACTTTCTACCCTCTCGAATCGCAACCCCGGATGCGCGAGTCGCAGAAACGTGTCTCGTCGGGGGTTAAAGGAGAGTCGGCGGTGCATGCTGAAGAGAGAGGGTAAAACGAAGGATATTAAGGGTGCCCGAGAAAGATGATGGTGAAGAAGGAGATAAAGCCAGGGAAAGAAAGAGAGATAGAGGAAGACAACACTAACGACAGCAGCACGTGCGTGTAAGAGAGAGGGTGGAAAAGAGCGAGGAGATAGGGTGAACCTGCGAGCGTGATCTTTAAGGGTGGGGGTTTGCGACTGTAGAAGACTACACTTTTCTCTTCCACGGGAATGGACAAGGATAGATAATGGAAGGCGGGTAATCGGCGAAACCTGCGAGGGAAAAATACAACGAGCGTGGGACGTAAGGCGGATGTTGGGTGGTGGAGATTGCAATATTGCACAACTATAAACTAAACGCGTATCACTCAACTTCTGAGGTCATGGAAATAACACCGGTAAAATGGGAAACGATGCATGAAGAGACTGTTACAAAAATAGGCTTATATGCGACCGGAACTTCCATAATATAGATTGATAGATACTTTACACGAATAAATTATACCTTATTTTTTAAGAAAGCGACTGTATTAAGACCCTCGATGCAAGTCAAAGTATTTTAATAAAAGCCAATGAAAACGATTCCACGACTTGGAATGAAAACGGAAAAACCAATATTTTTCCAATTTCATTTGAATTATTTATTATCCCTATTCCTGTACCTATCCTGCGTGCGCGGTCGTCCATTCATCTTTGCATGTGTTGAAGTTTTCTTTGCCGCATCGGTGGCCATATATTTTTTATTGTTCCAACATTATCCCTGCACTTGTGCACGTCTCAGAAAACTTTTCCATCACGGTTAATATTTCAGAGCGGTCAATATAAATTGTACCGCGAAGTACAGTGTCTAGAAAGTTTTCCATCTTTCTTGAAGTTTACCGCGAAAACGCATATTATGTGAAATTAAATATTCAACGTTTGATACGTTCACTGATTAGGAGGTTATCAAAGCGTCCTTTATGATTTTCACCGTTATCTCTCCTCGCGATAAATATCACTCAACATGTACCTCTTTATTCATCACCTTTCATCAAGCTACAATGTTGCATTTCTTATTACAACGTTCCAAACATTGGAGTGTATGCATTTAATTACAATATGCACGTCATACAATGCAATTCACGCACGATACGATGCAACATTGTAACAGCATGAAACTCGACGGTCGTGACTTTCTGCTACGATAATGTTGGACACAATGCGTTTGTAAAATGCTCCCACTGTTTTCGGATGCGAACTTTGGGTGAAACTTCGATCCCTATCCTGAACGATACCGTAACCCCGCGTATCAGGGGTTCGTTTTTTTCAGGGTGAAAAGTACGAGAATCTCCAACGTGAAAGAGAGTTCACTCATGGATTCGTGAACTCTCTTTCTCTCACCTGCCCGCGTCGGGCGTGCGTAGCGCGTGCCTGCACCCAAAAACTTACGGAACCACCACACAAACCCCTCCGCGATAAAAAAAAGCTGAAAGAATGCCCTAGTCCCGGCATCGCACACATTCATATACTTTTGTCGTACACGCACGATACACGCATCCCCGTGCCGACAAATATACCTTTACACACGCAGGTTTTTTAGTACATATTCGTTTACGAGGGCACGTACTCCACCCTGTCAGCCTGTCATCATCGTAGAGATAGTGACGGAGATGCTGGAGATAGAATGCGAAGGGAAATATAAAAATGCATCTAGTATTCCAACTGAAATAAAAAATATAATCCATTGGTGCATTTCACGAATTAGTGGATTTTAAAGTGCATTTTACCATGACACGTTAAATCCTTATCTTCAGCTGTATTTACATTCCTGTTTGGAGTTTGATACTTACTGTAAGGTGTACTTTGATTTGTATAACAAATGACCCCTTGTTTTCTTCGTGTATAAGGCGATCTTTTGATTAGAGACGGTTAAAACAAAGTTCCATTACTCTGAAGATGATACGAGCTATCTTGGAAGTTAAGCCTTGTTGGCACACTTATAGATCATTTCGTACGGTTTAATCGTTTTGTGATTAACAGAGAGGACTTTGGGTGGAAAGATTAAGGGGCGGGATGTTTGAAGAGATTCGGTGCAGCGAGAAAGTACTTCCGCATACAAACCTGACAAAATATTGTGAAAAAGCTTACAGGTATAGGGTCCGCTTTTATATAAATCGCGAGGAAAATATGGGACTGCTATAAAGAGGGATCCGGCTGATATAAGTTCTAATACTTGCATTGCACCCCAAGTTTTTTTTATAAGAATTCATATGTTTTCAAGATAACTCTCGTACAACTCACATAAATATCTTAGCTCTGTTCCAACACGAATTACATTTAAAACATCGAAATGAATAAAACAGTAAGAATGAAACTGTTGGAAGAAGAAATATAAGTGGCAACGTGATTTTTTGTAGATACTTTTACCATCGTCTCTCAGGCATGAAGAAAAATTCAGTTTACAATGGCCAGATTATTGGCAATTATTACGACACTTAACCCTTGGGCGTTCGACGTAAAAGCGTGAGTATCTACCTGGTGTAGAGCCATTGTATCCTGGATGAGGTCTGCAACCCTTTCAAATACTTGCTACGCGCGTTGCTCTGTGGTGTTGTACTATTTTAACATCGCTCTATACAATACAACAAATGTTTTACTACTTCCAAGACGTAGTATACCCTTAATATTCACTTTTATTGTTTACTGCAACACATCCAATTATTTAAATTATCATGGTACCTGCAAATACATAAAGAGCCTCGAAAGTGCCTTGTCCTATATGTATCGTACTATTACGTACACCAATTAAAATAAAATACCAACAGTATTTAATTAGTGTCATATTATGTGTAATCGCACGTGAAATCAATTTCGACAATTCTTTTAGTTAAGATCAAGTAAAAAGGATCCGAGAACGGCAACTAATAGGAGGGGAAATTTAAAAGGTTGAGAACGGCAGCAAGTGAACCTTAAAAATAAGCTTGAAAATAATCGAACAATTAGACAATATCTTTGTAACAGTAAAACGGACCGTAGGCTTGTTGAACCGTAGACTATATATGAACCGTTTAATGTCACAGGGCCACGTTGTTAAGGGCTGGGAGCGTAGGTTCATACCGTAGTACGTTTTACTCTCATAACGTTCTATTAAGGTTGTATACGGGCAAATGTGTAGAGAAGAAAGCGTAAAGGTAATGCAGAAAGAGAGAGAGAGAGTAGGAAGAGTGGTACCGGCAATTAAAGCCGAAATTGCTCCAGTTTCGCACAAAAGGGAACCCTAAAGTCCGGCCTTTCCGTGTCGTAGCCTTGCAACCGGTGTATCTCCATAGACCCATTGGGGTTGTTCTCACTTTTATCATTTTATTGCACAAATTATCAGGTACGAAAATACTTGAGGGTATGGGTCGTTTCGTTCGACGTCTCATTGGGAACGGTGCTAATTTCGGCGCGCGTACGGCAAAATTGGATTTCTGATAATTCTGTATTGTACTCAATTATATTGTATAGTTTTACACACTTCCCCGAAGAAAGATAGTTTCGAAACAATAGCCAACCCCGAGGTTTCCTCAAATTTCCGTATAATAACCTGGGAAATTAAATTACGCGTTCTTTGCCATTAACCAGGTCGTACACTTTTATAATTAGATCAGGAATATTTGCAAGGAATTATGTTGTTTTACAGGCAATAAACGAAAGAAGGAATATATTTCTTCGGAAGCATTAATTATCAGTTCGTCGAGCCATGGGTTATGCACGTTGTAAACATCTGAGAAGCTTAACGTTTAATCCTTCATTAAAAAAAACCACAGTATAGTTTATTGCTTCCTCTTAAGAGGATTCCACGGTTGTACTCGTGAGGGCAAGGGGCCTTTGCATTTAAATATTATATAATCGTTAAAGTAAAGGAACTAAAAGGAAATAAGGAATCCGATTTTACTTTACCTATAATATTACAGAAAATAATTACTATCTTCGGGTTTTGTAGACGGGTATCTATACATGTAATCAATCCGCTGATCCTTCAGTGTCACGTAGATAAAGTGGCAAGCTCAAGTTACTCTAACGCGTTATCCAACGTTCTCCTAAAATATCTGCCTTACTTGTCGCAGCAAGGTGTAAACAAAGAAGACTGTATAATCTCGATAATCCAGGGTGCCGTGCAAAAGTAGCGTACACTTTTCCCCGAAACCGGCTGACACCAGATAACAACACGTACAAGCAGTTTCCTATTTTTTGACTCACTTTCTTCCCTCTCTTTATCCTAGTCCGCCGTGGCTTTCCATTCTATGCTTCATCGTTTGTCTCAAGGGTCATGATATAACTTTAAAAATGGGTTTCTCTTAACTTATCTGTCTTACAGAATTTACTAAGCACTTTTCCTTCGTGATAACTTCTGTGCGATTGATAAAATTCTGGAAAGATATTATTCTACGCTGATAACAATATATGTATTTCTAGCAGTCGCGGGTATCATGGTGGCGGTCATCATTGTCTTATGAATATTTTAATTCATCGTAGCTATAATATATTTTTTAATTCCAATGAAAGTGCATATCTCTTGAAAACAGTAAACACTATTATTAACTCAGTATATATAAGAATAGATTTTTTTATGTACGTTTTTCTCGACATTCGGTCCATGAAAAAAGTCCAACGGAATGGTGGATGTTTATGTATCGCCCCAATTTATGCAAACAAATCTAAACTGAAATCTGTAGATCGTAAAGCAGAGACGTTTTACGTAGGAAGTTCTGTTACAGATTAAATCGATATCTAGATCTACGGCTGACGAGAGACGGTTAGCCATTGCTTCGCACAAAGAATTACGAGTCTGAAAACTTCGTTCCTTGAGTGGGATTTTTTCGGTCATCGGTGACCGTTACCACAGATAATAATCTCAATGTGAATTTTTCTCAACATATTTAAATCCCCCCCCCCCCCCCCGACTATGGTAATTGAAAATTTCCGTTTGGTCTTCAAACTGATTTCGTAACAATTGGAACACGATTTGGACTCGTAAGCTTCACTCTCATCTGTTCTTTTCAGTAAAATTCGTTACTATATTTTTTTAATTCCTTCATCTTACTGCGTTCTATTCGTTGCATCTTTGTACAAAATCTTTAGTAGCTTCCTTAAGAAGTATTTAGTTGAAGAGGAGAAAATACTGATGTTAGCAGCTATTTTTATTAGTCGATTTTAATATATTTTGTAGTATCTATAGAGCCCAATTATTTTACTCAATATTTGGATATATTTAGTTATTATCCAATATGAAACATAGGTACTGTATCAAGAGATTTTTATATTTAATTCTTACTAGTCGATACTGCGTCTTGAATCGCCCTACGAATTGCGTCTTCTCCAAAGAATGATTGGGTCGTTACGTTTTAACGAATAACGGTGTATGAGGTAGCAATGTTCTATTTACAGCTTCTAGACCTGACACACGTGCTGTTTGTTTTTCTGACGAGGTCCTGTTATTATTGGTCAGCTACATTCCACACAAGTGTATTACTGAATCGTCTAATTATTGGTTACCAATAGCACCTAATGGCCTAGGTTAATAATACCGGTTGAAGGCCCCCTTTTTGCATTAATTCGATGCTTGCCCACTGGAGAACATGTGGTGTGCGAATAGACTCGAGATGCGCCGGACGCACCAGCTGGTCTAGGAGGAGAGACGTCCTTTTTCTTTTTTCCATCGAGCCCTTCGTCCTTGTATCACAACGTCCTGGAATTTTGTTAGGAGGCCCATGCCATTTCGTAAAAGAGTTAAAGCTGTATTCAAAAAATGGTCACGAAGGTACAATCTTTCTTATACAAAGAACCACACAGCTCCATTCAATAGTATCGTTCTTCCTTAAAAAGCGCACATATGCTTCGTAATACTTTAATCGAAAATACGTTGGTACTCGAAGCGACATATCGTGCTTCGATCGGCGGCTGTTTTTTTATATAATTCTTTATAGAACGATATAAAAAAATTACTGATGGAATCCCAGTCAACGAATACGTTATTCGTATACTCGAGCATCAAAAACATATAAAGAAATTGCCGTCGTGTTGGTTCACGTGATCTCGTCCTTTAAGCGGATAGAAGCACCCCAATTTTTTCTTCATCCCTCAAAGATCCCTTCAGTTTACTTCACGTCCACTCGCGACTTCCGATTAAGTGTGGATCCTTTTGCGTTTCGAACCGGCCAGAACGTTGAAGGAGGGCGAAAAAAATCCATCCGTGTAACAGTTGACCAGGGTGCACCTGGTCCGTTTAAAGATCCATTGATTCTTGATCGAGCTTACTTCGACCGTTGGTCACTCGGTTCGATAAATAGTAAGACGAATTCGACTCGTAAAAAGGGGCGATCGTAACTGTTACTATTCATGGTTATTTGCCAAGAATCGATCAGCCCGTATCAAGGAATGTCCCGCAAACATTTTGGGTTCTTAGAGGATGACGAGTTGAAGTCTGTACCCGATGCGTCACTGTCCGATTAACATAAACCTCGTTTGTAGAATCTAGTAGTCCTAATCAAACATTCTATTTGATTACCTGTGCTATCGTGTTGATATTAGCGCGCGTGGTACAGTTAATGACCCCGTCGGAATCACCGTCATTAGTCTCGTTTTAGTGGAAAAATTTCAAGAAATCAACGCGTGCCAGATACGTAGATAGACTTGAATAATTTTCCATATACTATTACCATATAAATTTATCCTTCGCCAATAGTTGGATATACAGTATAATAATTAGTAGACAATTATTTTCATCGCTGTATCGATGCATTTGATTTTTTCGTGCAACTTAAATAAATGTTGATATGCAGAGGATTATGAATATGATATGATCTAGTAAAGGCTACACCATTTATATATTTTCCATCATAAAACATATTATTTCGGAAATCTTCCTCTTTCAGCCGTAGGGCAATCTCTTCGAGCGTATGTGAGAATCGCCCTCGTCAAAGATCCATTCACCGAGACGGAATATTTTCATCCGGAAACGTATGCAAGACGGAAAGAAGCACGATTAGATCGCGTGTCCTTTTCCCACTTTCTATCTCCTTTCCCGGGTAACGTGCTCCTGCGTAACAAGGGCCTAACAGAGCTGTCAATCCGTCGATAAATTGAATGGAGGACCTAAAACCACCCTACATTTTCTGCCGCCCTTCACCCCCTTTCATCGCAGAACCGCGTACTCTTACACCCCATCCGTGGCGGCGGTGGCCACCGGAGCCTCGCACGATACTTTTTTTTTTTCGTAACAAAAACGCCTGTCTCTGCATCTGACGTGTGATTCGGATACCCTTCTGAAGAGATTTAAGGAAGCAGAAAAATGACCGGACATGGACCAGTGACATCCCTCTCTTCAATCTCGACTCAAGTACACCGTGTCTTCGTACGCATTACATATTCAATTACGTAATCTTCAAATTCATGTATATTATCTTATGTTGATATGAATTATCATATCCTGCATTAATTACGTGAATTGCTAACAAAACATATATAACGGTGATACTTCCCAAATATGTTCTATGTATCGCGATAATACCGGTGGATAGTCATCGAAGCTGAGTGACTACTTCGAAATAAGTTGCTAGAAAGAAAGGGCTTTTGTAAAAGAGAAATTTCGTTTCCGAAGGGGGTTATATAGACTATGGGGTGACGGGTAAGGCGGAGGTAGACGACCCCACGCAATGCGTGGCTCTCTTTCCGCACACACGAACAAATCCCCTCGTTTTTGGATTTTCGGGTAAAACTGGATGGTAAAGGGGAGGCTGGTGAGTAATTCTAGGCGGGGTGCGAGTTCGTGTGCAGGGGTTGCCCTTTCGAATCCGCACCCTTCACCGCCCTGCATCCACCCCCGTTGCGCAATCACCCTCATGGTGGGGCAAGTTTGACCAATATTTCCGAAGGGTAAGGTAAGAGAAGAATGGAGTGAAAGGGGAAGGAGAGGAGAGTGCTGGATCTGTACCATGCTACCGATTAATTCGTCTGCGTTGCGTTACAGCTGCGATGGCGCCGGAATCAATGAAGTTCGGGGAAACGGTGGATTAAAAGAGTTGTCGATCTTACAATGGCATAAAATCTATTTTAATAGAAACGTTCATGCATTACTTCACTTTATACATTCGATCACTAACATCGTAAATAAAAAATATAGATTAAATTGCAAGATATAAACCGATTCTATACTCGTTTAATAAGAACGGTGATCATTAATTTGGAAAATAACCGATTCTAATGGCTTTCGTAAATTTCCACTTTCGAGTTAGGCACCTCATTTAATGGTAATTATGAACTCTTTCCACAGAGTATTATTCCTTTCTCGTAATTTCGCCCCAAGCAAGATTTCAACACGATGTTGCACGTCACAGTACACATCAAGAATGTATTTCAGAAACCAGAACGACACGATGGATTTTTTATTAAGCACGGTTCTTAACCAAATTTTCCATTCGAAGTTATACTTAGGATAGGTTGTTATGTCGTAGATTATTATTCGAATCATGTGTGTATCGCTGGTTTTCTTTCATTTTTTAGTAACAGTCTAAGTAACGGACATTAATGATTTCGTTTTTAACAAAAACCTACCCGAGATCTGAAAAGTCAATGTGATTGGATGAACCCTGCCAGTTATAACGGTCACGTTATTTCGGATTCCATCTTATTCAAATCTCGGTTTCTCCTGCTCTTTAAATTGCAGTGATCCGCAAAACAGTTTGACAGTGACGACTTGTCCCGCAAAAATACAGGCGTACTTTTAGCAAGAATATTTTAATAATAGAGTTCACCCAACAAGAGTTTTTTTATTCCCTCAATTCATGCATGCTCTATTTTCCGTTCGTATCCCCCGGAAATATCGCAGACTAGAAACGTCGGGACACAATGTATGGACATCATAAAACTTCACTTCTTTTCGAGATTATTAGCCTGTAAATCCAACAATGTCTTCACGATGAATAAGAAATACGTTGCTATTTTTTACGCACAATACGTCCCGCATTTTATGACAAGTTACTGGTGCAAGTCATTCACACTATTATATTATATCAATGAAAATAAGTGGCGTTGATTACAATTTCCAGTAAGATATTCGTGCGCGTACTTATAATAAAAAATTCTAAGATACTCGTCGACATTTTGTTAAACGTTAACACCTGCATATTCATCATCGTTTACTGCTCTAATCCTTGAGTTCTTATTGTTACATTAGATTCCAGAGGTCTGGCTGGACATTTTACAATTGAAGACACTTTATTACGTACCTGTTTCCATTTCCTAGCTCATCCGGCATACGCCTACGGCGTTATAAATTAAGGGCCATAGTAGTTTCAGCACTGTGGTTCCCTTGGATTTATGCACCATTAACATAAGACAGGTGCGTTCCTCGGTGCAAGGCTTCGTCTTAATGCCGATACTATTCTATCTTACTCGAATTAATAACACGTTTCGCATGATCCCGATTTAGAATGCATATCTGAGTGCAAGGTATAATTGTTTTGCCATCGATTTTATAACTTAATCAAGCGAAGTCAATGTGATCGATATCCTCGCCCACGGCATATAATTTCACTTGTGTGGTCTATCCTCTCTTTCGTTTATATCCCGCTCTCCTCCCCTAGACTATCATTTCTTTTCGTCCTATGCGTTCCTGAAGCTTATAGAATATGCCGGGACTCTCTTTGTCGCAGATCCATTGGGAAAATGCAAACCCGCAGGCTAGACTTGTACGGTTGATTTAATTTCTCGCTGATTTAGATTTTCGAAAGACCTACGTGACTGGGCCCAGAAATGCAGTCTTGACTTCCCGATGATTTTTCACATTTCAACTGTAACAGTTTTTCACAATGAATATTCGTGATACGTGAATCGTGTATCACGACGCAAAGTTATACTTTGCACTAATCTGGATTCGGAAATTTATGGATCATCGGGGTGAAGAAACTCCAAGAAATTCTGTTCGTAATATTTTAAGACTGATATAACATTATTTTTGTATGAAATAGAATTATTGCACAAGTCGCCGAATATACATTTTTACAGGTGATAGTTGCGTGTATACTTTCATGAAAACGTGTAACGCAACTTTCAACATTGCAGATATTATCGTACAAAAATATCGTCTCTTTCGCTTGAGAGGTTTGATCAAATATTTTTATCCTGCTGCTTTCTGGGTAGAACATTGTATAAAATGGTCGAACCGGAGGAGGCTACTTGTGCGCAGAATAGAAGTTAGTTTTATTTATATACAAAAAGAAGTATGCCTTCTCACCCTGTCTCTTGGTCCCTTCCACCTTCTACCGTTCACCCTTACAGTTCTCTCGCATGGTCACACCTCAAGAGGGACCTCTTCTCGCGACAGCAAGAAGCCAGCCACTCTCGCAGCTGCATAATCGTCGCCCACGGTGCAAGGTTCATTTAACTTCGCAAATACACAACTCTTTACTTTTGTGTCACCATAAACGTCCTTCTGCCATCTTACTAATGGACACTGACAAATGGTCTCGACAGATCTCCACTCTTCGGTATACACTCCTCCGCATACCATTTTTGTAAACTGACGTTCATTCAACGCAAAGCTTACTTGAATACTATTATATGGTGAGCATAGGTTTGGTATGTTTATAATATTGTATTACTGTAAAGGCAAAGATTATTCGATAATAAGAATTGCGTTGTTGGGTCTATAAAAATTTGGATAAAATCCATTGATTTTATTGGAGAAAGGTAAAGGAAGAGATAAAGGAGAGGGTGACATCCTTGAAAGGATAGCTCGTCTAAGCAAGTACACACTGCCGAGCCACCCTTCGTGTTCACTCCGCCCGACTCATCCTCCTTTTACGTTCGTTTTCGTGTGCCTTCTGCACACGGTCTTCACACATGCGAAGGATCCACGCGACCAGCAACAGGCTGCTGCTTCTTTCCCTCCTCCGAGATTCCAGAACTGTTAGAAGGTTCCTCGTGCCGATGGATCATTTTATTGCGTTCGTGCTCCCGGAAGCAGAAACCCACAAGCACTGGATATACGTGGCGGTAGTACTAAAGATTATTACGTCTCTTTCTTCCTCTCCTCAGCCTCCCCCTGCTTCTCTGACGAGTCCAACAACGAAGTCCTTCTTGCCTTTAACCGTGTACGAAGGATAGCCGCCGCAAAGGACGTTTGTCTGGAAAAAAAACGGCTGGCGACAGAACCGAACTTCAAACGAACCGGACCGCTCCACTTTTGGGAATCCAACGGGAGGAAGAAGTCGAGTGGTCGTATGGATCTTGTACGGTGCACCCGAATTTTTCAGGCACAACTCGGCAGACCTGCCGACTACTCTTTCGTTCTCAGCGAATGCCGCAAAGCAAAGCAACATGCACATTCGAAAAAGGATGCGACATTTGAGAAGACACTTCTTGAGTACTTACATAGTGTCGAATTTTATGCTTTTCCTTCCTAAGGAATGGACTTTATCACACAACACTGTTATGTTCTTCTATTACGATCCTACGATGCTACTCGAACGGTTAACTACAAAGTTAACAAATTTAAAGCGAAAGTAACTCGTATAATTAGGTCTTCACAATCTTCGTATAATTTCAGGATACATTCGAAAAGTTCGATCATTTCTTGCACACCAATCTTACAATTACTTGTGCAGTGTAACTTATCGAGCAGGTGAATATGAAACAACAAAAGCGTGTTATCCGAATAGTTGTACGTCAAACAGATACGAGAACACGTGTTTGCACCTTTTTCTAGCCGCCGCAGAATAGAGACGTTAATACTTATTTCTTGATACGCACCTAAGCAGGTGTTGAGCACAGGGATTGCATTGTGTGGGATTTCAAATCGCCCACGCGCTCCAAATCTACAATCTAGAGATCCTTCGTGCTACTGCATCCTGTTACCAGCTTACATCATTTTACGTAATGCCTCTCCTCCAAGATGAAGCTTTTGTGACACGATGCGTTAATACTGCGACTTGCGAACTACACCTAACAACTATATTTAGTTACAGCAAAGTCGACATTTCTCTGTTTTTGTCATCAACGATCGAAGAGTAACGACTAAAGCAGGAAATTCGACTTCAGCTGGAAAACGATAAAATTAGGTCGAACAATTACTGTGATCAACCTTTATCGATACACGAATAACATTTTAATGAGACAATTAACATATTATTATAATAAATGTCATTTTGTTTGAAAATTTTTTTAAATATTCAAGTGTTATGGTTTTGGTTTTGAGGAAGATCAAACTTATCGTGCCATGGATTGTGAACGTCTTGAAGGATTTTCTACCACAGTGAAATCAATCTACGGCACGCGTTTGGATCGTGCCGTAAAACAGGCAAAAAAACCGGCACAAAGAGCCATCCCCAAAACTGTCAAATTTATATCGAATCCGAAGATTTCGAAAATCGGTCGCTCTCCTTTTCCCTTCGATCGAGCAGATGCTTGCATGCTTCGATGATCAAACCTAATAATATTTATGCAACACGCGTGCAATGTCTTCCTTCCACTTTTTTCTCCATGGATTCAGTGGGTTCATTGTTACCATATTTTTTGTGCGGGTGAAGACTTCGAGGATTAAAATCAGATTAAAATAGAATTTCAAATAAACCGTTGCAAATACGATGGGAAGGTAGAAGTTATTATTTACCTCCAAAGTGGAACATGTTATAAAAATGATTATATAAATAGATTTAATTAAGATTATTCGCGTTAATTATCATAATGGAGGAGTGTCAGTTTAAGATGGCCGACGAAGTGCATTAATTCGATACGAACCCCTTTCACATACCCTTTTATTGACCCTAGTTTGCTCGACCAATCAAAGCGCTTTGATTTATTTAACCCTTCTGGCTGCCCCGATCGCCACTTCTCCTCCGCGCTCGAACCCTTTGCAGCATCTGCCCAGCGCACTTTTTACGTAATTATGCATGCCAGACAAGCCCTCCTTTCTGGATTGGTTAGAACCAGGGAAAGGGCGTGTTCTCTTCACCCTTTACTTCGATGAGCATCTGCTTGTAATCCTTTGTAGGTCCGCACTAATGAAGGGTAATTATTATAACTCGTTGTAACCCTTTACCGTCCACTTAATAAATTAAATCAAAACTCAAATCTTATTTATTTTCATACAAATTGAATTAACTAAATAAATGTACAACATATACCTCTCACTTTCTATAGAAAATTGATGACAGAATTATTCTTGGAGTGCAGAGGGTTAAGTATGCGACGAAAAGAGATAATGTAATATTAATAGATAATTAGTAGAAGAATAGTATAAAATGGTACAAAATTTTCGAAGACTGGCAGTCAAAGGGTTAATGTGTAGTATAAATAAATATATAATATAGTGTGATAACATATAATAAACATACAAGCACGAATAAGATTATGGTTTATAAAAAAATAATTTTAAATTTTATTGTAAGGTCAAGATGCGATAGGGATTCTAAGTAACCAAAGTGAAAGGAATCGAGTAAATGGCGGTGGAAAAGTTTTTGGCATCGCGCAGTACAAAGTTTAAACCGGGGCAAATGATTAATGATGTCTAGATAATCGCGGCTGAGCCACTGGATCCAAGAAAACCTTTAAAATAATCCCCATAAAATTACGCCCTAATGCCGTACCCATTAATCCTCCATCTTATCTCCCAAGAGGTGGGCAACTCTTGCAAAACTCCGTGGAACGTTCAAGCAGCGTAAGCGTGAAAAGGAAACTGAGATTAGTGATTTCATCTAAGGCATATTCCAAATTACCTTTCATTGTTCCGTGCGTTACAATAACGATGAATATACAATTTTAAATATAAACGATTATTATGCAAATATACTTTAGGCTCGTATGAAGAAATACTCGGTTTACACCCTTTATTATATTGTTTTTAACTCAGGTAAAATTCCTAGGATTATCATTATATTCGTTTGAAACACCGTCCGGGACGAAGATATTTTCTGGTTTCTGGAGTAGAGGAGGTGGTTGCGGGTCGGAAAAGTTTCTGAAATATAAAGATAGCTGGGAAGTGTAGGTGTTTTTGAAGTGGCATTTGGCGGCATCCTGTGGCAATCGATTTCACGTGGTGGCTTGAGGGAGGTGAACGACGACGAATCTCTAGACACGTTCCTGGCATCGAAGTTTCCTTCCCTACTCCCAGCGCGTTTAAGCCGGCGGCACTGCCGGAATTAATTATTTAGGGGACAGAAATGGCACCCCTGTCCACCCCCTCGATTCTTACCCTCTCCTATCCCATCGCTTCGCCGTTTTCAACCCCGGATCGTGGCTTGAGTCTCTAACCCGAGGGCGAAGATATAATTATGGGTGGTGGGTGGGCTTCAAGTATTCATGTTTTCATTACGGCATGGGCTTTCGCAGTATCGCACAAGAAAGTAGAAGGGATTCTCGCCCTAAAACTGTGCCTTTCAGCCGTTTACCACGCGTTCTCCGAATTTCCCTCCTTCCTCTTTTTATACAACCTTTTTTTTCTATACGATAACTACGTTTTCAACCTTTGATATCTATTGTAACACGTTCGAAGTGGTTCCTCGAATATACTGAATAATAACACGATTGAGTGTGAGTACCAATTTTAAGTTGTTTTTTGTAGTAACGATTCCATCATATTGTATCTCACAAATTAATTAATTGGTAATTGATTAATTTCATGGAATACTTCATAATAATTTTTATCGAGTATCGAATTTTTGAATTTCATTGAATTTATATACATCAGCCCCATAATTCGGATAAAGAATAATTACACAGTTATCTCGGCGGCGTTTTTACGAAGTATCCAAATTAATCATAATCTCGAGGAAGTATCGTATCTGGAGAACTGGTTCATTCTTTCGTTGGACGATTCTTCTTAGCAGAAAGGAATAGTTCGAAGGAGGATGCAGAAGTTGGAAAAGGAGTCGGTCTACCCTCAGTGTGGTTCCAGTGTTTTTGCCTGGTCCGTTATCTGTTCTTTGTTCCACCGGTCTCGCACCCTTTGTCCGTATCCTCCCTTTTACTAACTTTCGAGATCTCTCGGCATTGTCTTCCTACGGAGCAGCGTTTTTTGCAAAATGTCGTCGCTACGAAATTAATCGGCGGCGCCTTCGCCGGAAAGAATGCTGAGGGGATCGGCCATTAAAAATTCCTGAATCAGTACCACCTTATTTCTGATTAACGGGCTATCTACCCTGGCCAATTCCTCATCGGGGATGCTGAGGATGCTCAAGAATACTTCATAATTTATGATCGGCCGCTAAACCTCTTAAATTATGCTTTCAAAATATTCTATTCTCTTGCGTAATAACTACGCAGCCGTGATATACATTTCTTTATTCGATCGACTTCTCTTCATTCTCTCGTTTGAATAAGATAATATTAACGTAAGATATATACTTGACATATGAATGCAACGGGCTCCATTATTCGTGGTTTTTATATTTAACTAATTACCCATGTACGTTTTACTCGAGTTGATTATTGCTTGTTCAATTACCTTATAAATTATACAACATTGATACTAATTACCTTTGAACTCTCGTTCGGAATAATCTTTGCGGAACGCAAAAAATTTTAATAAGAAACTTCTCTCCGCCGTCTCGATATCCCGGATGAAAGGGCGCCGATATAAAATGGATATCTTTCCAAAGTACTTGCGAACTTCGTATCATTTCCGTTAGCTAATTGAAGAAGTTATTCGACTAGTTAATAGCGCTCCGAGATGCTTCCAATAAAAAAGTAATAATGAATTATCCAGTAGAAGATGTTTTAAAAATGATTTTCTTCCATGTAAATTTCCACGAATTAAACCACTTATATACCGCAATTATTTTCGTATTATTTTTAGATACAAGACATAATTGCGAAAGGAAGACGAGTTTATTCGACGAAGCAAAACTTTTTTCTGTCGAAGATATATTATTTGCGATGTTTCGTGCAAAATGAATCGGTGACAAAGATAGAAGCAGAAGAGGGTGAAAAGAGATGGTTGGATAGATACTGTAACTATCGATCGTATAGTTGGTATGGGCATAAGCGAGGGTTAGCTTATTGGTCAGTTGCAATGTGCACACCCCGTGGAATGAGGGGGTTGGATCGAGCAATGGGGTGATCATAGAAGGGGCTGTAACCCCATGCCAGCCTTCTGGGACAATCCGGGAATAAGACAGACGAAGCTTACCTCATTTTCCGAAATTATGGCTCCAGCTAGCTCAACGGCTTTCTCTTACTACTTCATGACTCTCTTATTACTTCTTGATAACCTGCCGTCTGTCACCAAACTTCTTAAATCATTTGTTATAGATCATCAATCAATTCTATGTGAAAATTGGGCCCGATTGCAATAAATAATATATACATAAATCAAAATACAAAAATAAATATTTACTTGCGTTAGTTATATTGCATGCTATGCAGTGCAGTACGAAGAATAATATTTGATAACGATAACAATATAGAATAATAATATGAATTCAGAATATATCACTATATTAGTACATAGGAAATCTACCAACATAAAAAAGCAAAGAAAGGGAGTAAAAATAATGAAGTAGAACCCACAGCCAATATTTCACCGTTCATCCAATATTTCGCGCAATCCTCGAATAATAGGCCCTGAAACTACTCGACAATATAAAAGCGAATAAGTTGGATAGAAAAAAAACCCATGTACAGAGTTAGTGGATTTGGCGGTGTTGTAAAAGTTTTGGATAAAAATTTAATACGAAAATTTCCCGGTTTGGTGGCGGGGCAAGAGTACACGAGCACAAAGCCGACTCTGAATTCATAGAATATTTGATGCCAGTGCTATCCTGACGATGGACTTGTCGGCGTTCCGATGGTTCTTGCGAGTGGTAGAACTTGAAAGTTCCTTCGAAGTTCCCGCCGAAAAAGTTGTGTGACCCTTGATATAAAAGTTCTCGGTTGGATCGTGACCGGTGGATATCTTTGGATCAAGGTATATCTCTGTGGCGTATTATTCGCCGCGAGGGACTCACTGCGAAAGGGCGAAGAGATCGATAGCCTCGGCACCGCGGTAGACAAGAACTTTTGTTTCTTCAAAGAACAGATAAACCACCCTGGGAATAATGGTGTTCACGGACCAATCGTTTCCGTTCTTCTTGCCTACGATCCTTCGACCCTTTTCTCCCGCTTACCACTATCCTGGAATTAATCCCCGATCCGATCTATCGGATTGAAAACTTTTACTTTTCATCTACGTACTTTCTCTTTAATCTTGAACTATGATCGGCGTAAAAAGCACGTGAATCATTAGATCGATATAATATATTAATTAATTCGCACATGTATTATTTCAATGAAAAGTGTATACATTATAAAAATATATAATATGAATTATACTGTACAACAAATTATACCAAACTTTTAAAGTAAAACAAATTTTTATACAAAACTTTGTATAATAATTTTGTTATCTCAAAACTCCTTAATGTTTTATATAATTGTTATATAATATTGCGTAATAGTATAACAGTACAATAAATATTATATAATACTACATAGCGTAGACATTTGGAACCAATGCTCGGTGCAAGAAAGGTGCAAAAATACCTTAACTTCTAAATGAAAAATTAATGACCTGTTCATATTTCATAGTCCTTAAAGCATCACGCTACGGTATTTTAATGTACAAGAAAGTTATGGTTATGTATAGAACCGTGTTAACTGGTTTAGTTTACTTTCACATTCAACCCCGTTGTTTCAAAGATCCGATGTGAATATGAACCATTTAAGCGTGCAGATGAATCTGCAGTTTAGTTTCCAAACAATAGATTGATACGCGTGAAGCGGAGTAACCCACTGGGAGCTAACGCTTCCTCTACCACCTTCCGAGGTGCGGAATTATTGTTGCAACATCACGTTATCCCTTCGAAAGGATCGAAAGGATCCTCCGCTGGTGTTAGCTAATTTTACGCTGGTGTTTTCCTCATAATTCCGAGAATTCGAAGATTAATTAGTTTCTGGTCGGCAACGCTTCTTAAAGAGAATCGTTCAAACGCTTCGAGTATGCGAGGAACTCTCAGGTGAAGATTAATTACTTTTGAATTCGGCAAGTTTACATTACTTTCGTAAACTTCCCATGAAAATTACAATGTCCTTCGTGGCATTAAATATTCATTATATCCTATCTATATTTAATATTTTTTCCTATGTTCTTCACATTTGATGCGATCAATATGAACTTATTTTCTATTGGCATCATCGAGGTGTGAAATTTGTTGGATTCTATTGGAAATTATTTTATAACAGACAAAGAAGGTATTTGTAATTGAATTTAAAGCTCATGACAAGATGTTACCTCCAATCGAATGGACGCGTAGGGGAAAGTCCTTTTAGGATAGTTTTATTTTGCGGAAGGTCGCTTTTTAGTAGTCGGCTACGGCGCACGTGTAAGACCTTGAAGTTAGAAAGCTTCCTGAACGAGATTACGCGGAAAGGAGCTTTTCGGCACTTGTGCGGTTTTTTTCTCCATTCTCCGATGGTACTTTGCGCTTCTGTTTTCTATACAACGGTCTTCAACTTTTTATGATCTCCGGATATCGATGTTTCTTAATGGTTACGTCGTTCCTGTTCTCTTTTTGTCTCACTAACCTTTCACTCCGTGCTCACTGACCCCTCCTAATTACGACTTTACTTACTTAGAACGAAACTGTTTTAGTCTCAATTCTTTATGATGAAAATATATCGAAAATAATTTCTAGAGAAAATATTTGATCAAATAGTAGTACATGATTCAAGTCTAACAAACTATATTATACAATGGGAGTTAAAAAATTATATCTGAAATATTTCAAGATGCAAGAGATAATGAAATTATTTCCTTAAACAGGTATATTTCTCTTTCAAGGTAAATCAATAAATATAAGGTATTTATAAAAAAGCAAGCTTACGCATTCGCTTGCGAAAGAATCCCATACCAAATAAATGCATTCACGCGGAATGCCGGATCTACCGTAGCATCGATTCGAGACCACCATGATGTCAAAAGTTTTCAAAGAATGGATTCCTGGAAGCTTATTCACAGGGAGGCAGCTTTCCTAGTCTCTCCTTCGGGAGGACTTACGGCTTTCTTCAACCTCGTTTTTCTCCTTTTTCTCGTTCATCCCTTCGGCGTGGTACGGTGGTATTTTACTGTAATATCCATCCACCGCGATAGACCAGGAAGAAGGAGCAGACCTCTCATTATCGGTACCGACTAATTCACGAGAGTTCACGTAACCCACCTTAAACCCGCTGCTCCGATACTTCTCTGCCCTTTCATCCCCTTTCGTGCGAACCCTGGTTAAACACCACCTACTTCCGGTCCCCGGTAGAACCACCACGATCATCGTGTCCACCGATAATTATTGGCTTTTAGCTTAGCTCGAGTTTTCTAAAACTACAACCGTTTTCAGAGGTCACGTTGTCGGAGGTCCTGCTTTCCACAAAGGACCGCCCGCGATGCTTTACGATTATGATAACCACATTCTTAAACAGTGGATCGATTAACAAATGTTTCTAAAGAAATTCAATAATTATTCATATTTATATTACTCGTATATCGACGTATGAATAATATCGAGGATCAGAGAAATATATTGATAAAGAGATACGTTTTAAATGAAATAAGATTTAAATGAAATTTATCGTTTAGGAAAATGTGCTGATCCCTTTCATGGATCGTGGCTCACGGAATGTACTGACAAATGAATGATAGCTTCTGTGATCGTAAAACTGAAAAAGGACCGAATAAAAAAGGAATTTTCTGGTCTATGCGCAGCTATATGAAAGGGGTTATGAAGAGATCCCAACCTGTTATGCCGAGTTCGGTTTTTTCCCCTTTCAGTGGGATAACGTTTAGTGACATAATACTGGGCCCGGAAAAGGGTTGTTTTCCGAGGTATTGTGATCGCGGCGTGGAAGGTGCCAGTGTGTATGTTATACCTGCGAGTTTGGAGAGAGAGGAGCTGCAGTGGAAGGGTTGCTTCACCAAGGTCCCAACCACTTTGGGTCTCACCCTTTCAAACCCTCTCTAAACGTCTGACCCCGATCAACTGTAATGTGCGTAACCATGTGCTGTAACAGGTGCTACGCACCTATACATATATATACACATATGCATTGGAAAAGAGAGGGTTATGAGAAGCGACAGAAGGATTACGACCCCTTTTCTGCAGGTGAACCTGACCTGCGTTTTGCTCACGAGGTCTCATGGCCACCGCGATGCGAATAATTTTCGATAATGATAAGTTGTCATCAATTTATATCGTACTTTCAACATATGCGACATTACGATGTTAAACACCTACGATTACCTGAACTTATATTGCATGCTATAAGAGAAAATATTATAGCCCGCGTTGCAGTGGTTTATTATTTGTAATTGATAAGATGATGTCTCATTGCGCATTTTAAATTCAATTGTATTTCTGAATTTTAGTTATCCATCATAATCTTAAGTAACACTTGAATGGTACAGAAGTAGGTAAAAAAGAGCCGCACACTTACTTCAATTTTGTTTGCGGTTCCCCCGAGTTGCCCACACCTCCCAATTGAGTAATGACTTTTATAGTACGTTTTCGTACCACTTCATAAAGCATCCAATTCTATCGAGTGGAAGGATATATCGCTTTCCAATTACGATCCTCGGGGTGTGAGGTGAGAAAAAAAGAGATCGGCGGGGCACAACCCTATCAACCCCCTTCGCCTGTGGTGTGTACAATGGACCGACGATAGGTCGAACTGAAAATTCGCTGTTTCTCATATGGTGCGCGTCGACCATAAGTGCGTGCTTCCCGCCGTGAGAGCAGGTATAAACGCATTTAACCCGTCGAAAAAGAGAGGGTTGCACCAAACGTTTACGTGGGGTAGGTCCTGGGTTAATCCATTACACGACATATTAATTCGTCTCCGCCGGTGATCCCAGGTAGTGAGGAGGTTCCTAAAAAAAGAACGAGCTGACGGTGAAGAGAAACGCGCCACGCACGCGCTCAGGTAGTCCTGAAAGGGGTCTGACACGAGGGCCCCATAAAAAAGTCTGGCTGCCCGAAGGAAAAGAGAAGCGCCGACAGTGGAGCGCGGCAGAATGCTACGTCGTAAAGTACCTGCGATAGAAACAGTGTTTTTAACGACTTTGGGTTTCTAGGCGGAGAAAAAAACAAATAGCGGCTTACGTCGATGATTGAAGCCACTGGAGACCCGAAATCTGACACATGGTTAAATATTAATCATGCGAAGTGGATCATACTAAACGATTGAAACGATGCCGCATAACTAAAATAAGAAATATTATTTACATGGTACATTGTATTAATGTATTCATAAGAAGCAGAATGTTTGTACCTCGCGGCAGAAAACTTGCTTCCGTCGGAAGTAGATAAGGAAAAGAGTTTCTGTAAACGTGGGTAGAAGAGGGCTGGAGAATACTAAAGTAGAGAGATATCTAATGCTAAAACTTTGGAGTGTAGGGGAGAGTACAGCTGCTCCATTTCCGTCATCTCCGCGACCAACCACTTGCCATTGTCGCATACTGCGGCTTCTTTTATCTCTGTGCATGTTGAAGTGCCATTATACGATCCAAAACATGATACCGCCGAGAGCGCTGTTCAAAACAATGTTCGTATCGTACCTGTACTTTTAAACGGCACAGATTTAATTCCTTTAATAAAACCCTGCATAAACGAGGATGAAATTTAAATGACAATATTTCTCTTGATACCACACAATGCCCTTTTGACCAGTATTTTTTCGATACAACAAAATTCGTTTCTTCTTCTTCTTCCGTATCCCTTTCTTCACGCGCGTCCACCGAGTTTTTATTCACAGCTTCGAAGCCAAGATTTAATACCAGTTTAGTTGGTCAGTAGCAAGAGAGGTAACGGCCGGCTGGACACCTTTTCTTCTCCAACCCCCTTTTGCTCAGATCGGGCCAGGTTACGTATAGGGTCTTTACGACCGACTCGGACATCCACCCTGTCGGGGTCAAGGGGTTGGCCAGCTGGCGGTGGACGGTTGTGCAATCTGCACACGAACCCCTCCCTTTCTCTGGTTGGAGAGACGGAGAGACGGACCTACCAGAGCAAAGGGGATGTAGAAGAGAGACTAGTAACCTCTATGATCGGGGGTTGGCTAGCCTCGGCACTGTTAACATTCCTCATTGTAAGGGCTCAATGGCCGTCTGTCCAGCGCCATTGTTGATCATGATTTCGAAAGGGCCTACGAGGGAGTATGCACACGTATGCGTTCTAGTCCCTGCCACCCGAGATAAACCGATCTCTTGCCTTCCACGATATGCAACGAAACGATTAACGCTTTGCTTCGACCGAGTTTACACGGGTCGGTTAATCGTGATTTATGTGGGAGCGCCATTTTCACGCGCGTATTTATTTACTTCCTAGTTTGCAATGATAATGAGAAAAGTTACGATAACGTTTGTATTCAGCTTCGGTAAAATGATATTCACGAATGATGGGTGCCGAAGGCCGATGATAATCTATTCTTAACTAAAAATGTTCATGATTATTTATGTAATGCAGAGGTTCTGTATCGGTGTTTAAGCACGAATGAGATCTACATATAGTTAGAAATCAGACGATGTTACTGCTGTCGAAAGACCGTTATAACGGAAGCGTGTACGGTACGAGGAGGATCGTTGATGTTGCAAAAGATTTCATGTTGCCAAGAGCATTTTAAATAGTTAAGGGATCTCATTAGAGAGCCAGGTTCGCACCTTTCCTGCGTGAAGATCACGCTTCCGGTGAATTACGATCTCCGAACGCTTATTTTTTTCGGTATCTTGAAATTTATTCTATGGCCCACCAACGGATATAGATCCTCGAGTGGCAGGAAACAAGTTACGAGTCCTCCCGGAATATTCATGTCGAGAAATAGATTGACTCTCGTATTGTTCATGTAGCTACAGATTTAGAATGCAGGAAATAGAAGAACTTTCCTAGAATATCAAGGAGGATTAACGAGGAAAGCATTTTTACTTAATACTGGCATAAAATTAATTAAATTCATCTAATTCCAAATATGTGGGAGAGAAAAATTATACCTTATATTGTTTTTAAACAATTTCCATGACGTAGTCAAAGAATACTTGTGGTATGTGCGATATAACTACCACCATTTTGTAATGTACACCGCCATTGCTTTGAATCAACCCTTGCACAACCCTATCCATCGAAGGGTTTCATGTTCACCCTTTCACTCGAAGAAAGGGAGTTAATTCGTGGTGCTGTCACAACACGGCCATTCGAGCATCAATCCGTCAGCTGATTGGCTGAAATCAGTATCGGCGAAAAGTTCCATTGTGATTGAACGCGGCTAATTGCAATTAAACCAGCTGTCTTTCCACGTCAACATATAGATATCAATAATTCTATTCGCGTCAAAACGACGATACAAAAATAATATCGCATCGGCATTAATTCAATCATTAACGAAAATCATTCAAATATTTAATTTGCAGATTATCAGTTCTAATAACACGTGAAAGTGTAAACAATATTGGTAAACTTCGTAACGCAAACAATCTAATCGTTAGAAGTGAAATATCAAGGGTGCGTCCCATTTTGATTGTTATTCGGATCAGAGGCCATATAACGTCTTTATGGGAGCGAAATCCGGTTTTAGAGTTTTATTCAATATCCGAAGCACATGGTGGCGGGGCATGAGTTTCTCACACGTGTCTCCAGAAATTCATTCTTTCTCGCCTTACGATCCGATTTCGATGACTACACCTGAAGATTCCTTCGGCCACGTTTCCTTTCTACCTGTCCGCTCGTGCGTCCATATCTTCCTATCTAACAAGTTACATTAATGTTCGACCGCGAGAGGTGTGATTATATCTGAAATTTATTTCAGGTGTCAGACTCTCTGCCACCAGTTTTGTCAATAGCTCTAAAAAAAAGATTTATGTACGTGCGACCGTGAAGATCTCTATCGCGCCATTAAATTATATAAAGCACTATTTTATTTTATGTTATGCCTGCCATTAATATATGTCATATATACTACCACATTATTTCAAATTTGTACGGAATTGTTAAATAAAATACACTATCAAGTGTTCCAAATTAAGATGAAATTGTTGGAAAAACTGATGAAGCTTTTGTAATAATTAGAATTCATTTCCTGATATTGGTGCAAATTGATTTCTAAGAGGTGCAAGTTAATGGTGCAATGTAATTCGATCGAAATAAATCGCGGTTTCGCAACATACGTAGAGGTGTGGTGAAACGCATTGAACTGCCACGAGCATCCCTTATGTACATACGTCCGTATCTTACTAGGAGGGGCTGAGTATTATCCCTTACCAAGTCGGCAGCAATTCCCATTTTATGGGACATAAAGTCGATCGAGACTTGCTCACGGATGCTTGATTGGCTACCCGAATAACGTCATACCCCTTACGACCATAGCTCTTGGATTAACACTGTTTCACGTTAATACTCCGGCGTTAACTTTGAACGATCGTAGCCTCGCAGCCGTTTATCGGCTTAAATGCCAATAAAAGACTATCTTCGTGGTTCACGTATCGTCCGTGAGTTACTCTTTGCTCATAAATACAATGAATGCACCTCATGTAATATTTCTTTAAAAATCATTTATCTCATTGATAAATATAATAAGAAAATCAAAATCATAATAACAATTCCATGATGTCATAGATAAATAGAACACGACTTTTTTCGTGATGGTGTTCGGGTTGATAAAAGTGATCGTATAAAAAATTAATTCGTAACGTGACGAAATATATCATCATCCTTTCCATCGCGTGACGCGGTTAAAGGATTCTCCTCTTTTTACCCCACTCGTGCCGAGCGTATAATAAACGTACGCGTCAGTTTCCCTTACAGCTTCCTGCATTTCGCTCTCGTCAAATTTCCACTTTTTCAGAGAAACAACGCCTCTCCGTACCCTCGTGATGCTCGTTCATCTCCTCTCTCCTTCTCTCTCACTCTCTCGTGGCACATACGCAGATGCGTGGTTTTCATTTTCCCTTCCGAAACTTTCGATCTTCCACTCGGTGTTCTCTCTCTATTCTCTACTCCGGTTTTGCCCTCTATCATCGAGTTCTCCCTTTTGCCCGGTACAGTTCCAGTTGCACGCATCGTGAAACGACCCTCGCGCGTGTAACGAATCCGCGCTTTTTTCCTCCATTTTTTCCCAATCGAAAATATCCACTTTTTGGGGTGCAACGTGTACGCGTGCGACGACGAGGAGGAAGAACAGGACAGAGATAAAAGGGAATAGAAAAACCGCAATGAAAAGCTAGGAAAGATACAGCGGTGTGACGAAGAGCAGGAGCCGCCGGATTTTGTGAAAAAACTGGTTAAAAATATGTAAACCGACATCCGCAGGATAGGTAGCACGTGGAGAGAGAGAAAATGGGGAAACAATGTGTCATCGGCACGCGTACATCTTCTATCCCCTTTCCTTCTACCTTCTTTCTCTTCTTACCACGATCGAGGATGCTTTTTATGAGTTACGATAGCACAAGGTTACCCGGAATCCGAGAGGGGACCACGTCGTAGGAAGCTGGAGACGATACTTGTTTGCTACTGTATTTGGATAAACACGAAAGAAATCTTTTCTCACGCGCGGAATTTACCCAAATACACCGCACATGTTTCCGATATTGCTGTTTTTACAGTTGCAGTAGGATTAGAGTGCAATAATATCCCAGTTAAGCACCTACATGCAAAGTATTCGTAGCGTAGCATAAATATATTAATTTATATTATTTCGAGTGATTTTCTTAAAGGCATTTATTTCTTTTCGATAAATGAACAATATTGATCACGTTGCTAATAATAATGCAATACTGAAAGTTAATAGAAAAATGCATAGTTATTGCTTTAAAAATACTTGAGAAGTATAAGTCGACTCTAATTATCGGAATTAGTGGCTCTTATTTGTTAGGCGAAGTAAACAGGGATGGAGATTAGGGGCTTTTAGGATGTTTAGAGGATCTAAGGTGTGTACGAGGAAGACTTTATAGCAGGCGTGGTTCACGAGGGTGTTCGAGTATTTTTAGTCGTTTGATGCCGGCACACGCTCTCGTCGGTTTTTTAACGCCGTAGAAGCATCTGCCCTTAGTTAATGTCTCCTGGTTTCACACACACGGGATTTCCTTTGGTATACGTGCTTGAACGGTCTCTCTCTTTTACACACATACACAGGTTTAATATGTTTGGGCACGCGTGGTGGTTTATTGTCTCCGCTGGAAAATGGGATTAAGTTACTCATTCAGAAAACCATGCGTCGTAACGAGAGAACAACGCCGCTCGCCCCCTCGGTGCCTTTCAGCTCCTCGAGATACAGCCGCAAAAAATAGAGATCCCTCTCCGTTTGTTAATTTGTTGAATACACGAAAACGACTTTTTTACCAATTCTATTAACAGTTTGATCGACAATATGACAGAGAACGACAATAGAGAGAAGAGTGTCAGCCGCGGATAATTTTACAAGTACGTCCCGTGTCGATGTCTGTATATATCGAATACAGAAATAAAAACATCACTTTTGTACCTTCGTCGATACATTGCATCGATTCGAGTGTCCTTATCCCTCCGGGTTTGATTCACTGTATTACATAATTATCTTGGAAGGAGATCTTACTAAATGGAAATTATTCCCTTGAAAGGAGAAGTTCGCCAATTATCCTTAAGAGAGTTGTCTGATGGGCGAAGAGTGGAAAGAAGCACTCGAAAGGGCTAGGGTTACTTTAATGGACGAGCCTTTAAGGTCTGCTCGTTTGCTTCCAGTACAAGCTCTTATCTCGCAGCAAGGCTTAGGCAGGAACGTAGCTACCTGGACGGTGAGGTACTGGATGTAATAAAGGGGCCTCATCTCGGTCTATTTTTTTTTTCGTCTCTCGTTATAATCTGCTGGTCGGTGTAGACTCGTGCAGCCCCCTCAAGATATTGCCAAACAGGCTGAGTCGGTCCGGCAATCCACGCAAGGAACAGGAGAGAAGAATTTAGATAAAACGAGGGGCGGTCTTTTCGTTCTTCTGATCCTTGTACAAGAAGAATAGACAGAGGGCTCGATAAAAAATGGTGAATTCGTAGCTCGTGTTCAGCACGCGTAGATGCTGAAATACCGTGGAGACAAGATGATGATGATCATTGGGGGCTCTTCGAAAGCCACACCTTGGTACACGAGGGTGAGGAACTGCTGAACTCTTAGAAAAAAAGTACTGATGTAATATATGCTTGCTAGATTCTACTTTGAACGTGGAATCACAGTCTTTTTTTGCGCGCTTTGTCTTCCTCCTTTGACACGTAAATGGAGCTTGTCGACGATCAATTCGTGAATAGAGACACCGGAGGGTGATGAAAGTGAATGTCATTTAAGAAATGGGATACATTTATAACAAAATACGTCGCAGAAAATCTCGGTGATTAATTAAACCACATATTACACCTTCGAAGAAATAGAACGAAACCTAACTCTCCGAAGACCTATTGTCGTAATGCACGGTAATTATTTATTTATTATATCATATCCGATACATTTGTGAGTTTCCACGAATCTAATAGACACGCCATATAAACGTAGTACAATGTGACTCCTGCGTTTCGTCATGGACCGGGAGTACACGTAGGAGAGAAAAATGGATGACCGCTACACATATGCAGCCCATAAAACGATGGCGGCCATACCGATGTTTTTCCCCGATATTTTTATTACCGTACCCCGGATCGTATTGGTCGGCGCTATTTTTGCCCCCCGTGAACCAACACCCTCAATGGATGCACCCTTCCTACGCGTCTCGAGTTTATGCGATCTACTCCGGAGAGTGGAATCGCATTCGCGCCAGCCTCGCAATAAATCCCGAGTAGCTATCATAGATTTATCATAGTCACACACTCGCGTCTGCCACCGATAATTGCCGGTTTGTGGTGGTGGTTTTTGGCTGACCGTTCCCGGCGATCTTCAAAGGTGGTGGGGATCCTCGAGGACGAAAACGTCAGGAGGGTGAGAGAAATAATGATACGAGACATTTTTCAATACATCGAGGGCGTGAAGTAGGGGGATAAAGCCAGTTCTCCTCGCGTGAAACTCGATTTAGGAACCACCGTGTTTTCCTCCATCGGGAGTTGTTCTTTGTGGTCGCACGTACAACTGATCCTCCTATCATCGCACCTGCCAGGTGGACCAAAGTTTACAAGGCAATGGGATTCAACCAACGAATTCCGATCCGGTAGTATTTCCCTTAATGTCCACTCGTCCGTCACACACAATCTTTCCTCATTCGCCGTATATCGTGATCGAAAGATATACAAATTAATGCGCATACTAATTAAAGAACGCAACGACGTCCCTCACGTTTGATCCTCCCATTTTAATTATCACACATACTGGTCATTCATCGAATGAATGTGCTAAGCTAATACTATCAGGGACTGGTCTCTTAATCGTGAATCCTCGTGAATGAACTCCTACTTTGAACCCTCAGTGTTCATGTTGCAATTGTAACCGTTACACCCCCTTCCAATCAATCGCCCACATTTTCTGGAGGGTTGAGAACGTGGTCTTCATCTCCGCGTGATTCACACTGTCCAGAACGATCGAAGTGTGAAATTAAACGTTGCAAGAGTCGAATGAATCTACTCGTAATTTACTTGGCTTCAGTAACAATCTTTGTCCTACCTCCATGTACGTCTATCTTCAATGTTGTTTTCTTTCGCATGAATCATAAATACGATAAGTAAATAAACTGTTGTGCGTAGTCCTGGTATAGTGTGTCTAATATGAACAATGAAATATGATTGACGTTTGTTTGATATGATACCAGCAACTCGTATAATCGCGAAGAAACAGGTATAGCGAAAGGGCAAAGGGAATCTCTAGGACGAATGACGTATCGAATTTTAAGCTAACAAAACTTCCGGTTATACTTTTGTACGAAGTCTTCACGGTACTCGGAGGTCTCGACTTTGCCGCGTAGTCGGCGCAAATGCACCAAAAGACTTTGGCGAAAACCTCGTGATCCTTATGGTGGCAGCCCTTTTGTCGGGGACAAAAGAGTTGACAAAACATGACAATCATAACAGCCATAATTCTCATAACTGACGTGGGTGGAGCGCCCCATCCTGTCGTCGATGCGACAAAGCTTCTTCTCGACGAATCTTCGAGGCTAGACAAATATTATTTTGACAACCACCATGGAGAAAGATAGTGAAAGAGAGAAAGGGAAGAAAGACGGCTCACCCTCTCTTCTATAGCTTATTGCGAAATTACGAAAGAATTATATGCCAGAGTTTATGGGTTCTGGATTCTTCGAGTTCCCAGTCGATGCCAGTAGGACAGAATGAAAACGGGAAGGGTGCCTTCCAATCTCACTTGGAATTTCGATCTGAGAATTCGGAATAATCCGACCAAACACCTATTGCCTTTGATCCAAGCGAATAACAACTATACAGACAAACATCTAATTCAGTATCCTAATATCTAATTCAACTGTCTATCTCCATCAGACAAAATTATTATATATTAATATCCATTAATCCTCTTCATTAGAGAAATTACATTATTACACTGCTTTTCTGAATCCAGTATATATAATTTTTGAATAATCTACTTAAAAATAATATACTTAATATTAACTTCAAATAGAACCCTCTTTCTGGAAATGTGGGTATATCGTTTATGTCTGTCCTCCTTGAAGATTTCTGTTAGAGATAAATATGGTCTTTATGTGAACGCGAATACTTGGTTGAACCTAAGTTCAAATGAAAGTACGAGACGAACACGTTAAAAGGTTTCTTTACGAGGTCGTAACGAAGATCATAGCCCAGGTTGCAGGGTACTGTTCGCGATGCTGTGATCATAAACCGTATAATGTTGCCCGGCAAAAGTGGAGGGCACGCGTTGTTTCTTTCCACCCCCTTTCTCTCTCTCGCTGCTCGAGGTTCCCGTCATCGCTACATAAAACATTTTTGATATACAGAATGGGGTAGATAGTTGGCCGGCGAAATGGGATCTTCGACTTCCTCGAGTTATATGCCGTTATTTTCCGAAAGGGTAACAAGATTCGCCGAAGGATTCCACATCTTCGGCAAAAAATGATAATAAATATCGGGTACATATTCGTTGTTCTTTTATAAAACTCTATAAAGCATTTTTAATAAAACATTCTAAAGAGATATATTTATTTAGAATCATTTTACTTTAATCTATTTGTTATAATGTGTTTGTTAAATATTACATTTTTAGATCTCCTCCATTTTTTGTTTGGCTTCAAGAATATTAAAGTTCAATTTGAATTCTTATTCTGCTTTAGAATTATTCTGATTCTAGTTATTCTAATTATCTTACTGCGCTTTTGAATATTATGATAATTACTGACTATTATTATGGGATTATTAATATTAAATATTTATTTTATTTAATAAGCTGTGAGTGTTTATCAAACTACGTAGAACGAAATCCGGTACAGTTTAGTGTTTTCTTTCTTTTTGAAGGGGAACTACGTTCTATGGTTCATACCTACTTGCTGACGTTAAAAGTTAACCGTTTTACCAGTCCAAGGTCCCATTTACGGCCTGAATTATATATTTTCGAATGGTTGTCCCAGGGTGATTCGTTGGATTTGCATGCTCCTCTTCGGGTCGACCGATGTGAGCCTCGAAGGACTAGCAAAAACGTTAAAATGCGGTTTATGACTTTATGCTCTCGTATTTTAGCGATATTTGGAACAATAAGCCCAGGACTGACCTAACTGTCTCTCGAGTCTATGCTTTCACTCTCTGAATGCTCATTCTTTTTGCGAAGGTAGTTTTTCAAATCTATGCATGCACAAAGTCACTTTATATACTTCTACAAATTTCACTTTTCCGCTTTATTATCCTTTATATTTACGGCAAACAATATCATAATATTTTGCACAAAATGAATGTGTAGAAAAATATATTTGCACAACTAATTATGCATTTCCTCGATGACAGAAATTAATTCAATTCTACTCCACTTTAATATTATTCACTGTAAAGTTAGCGAAGAAGTTGTTGCAATATATTCACAAGGGAGTTTGACCTCACAAATAATGCGGTGACCAACAATCCACAAATCTGTTAAACACGATCTCCTCGTGATCCGTATCTGGAGACCTTGAGGGGACATAGTTGATTTTCTTCTTAAAATATGCAAACAAGCATTACGTTAGTGGGTGGTAAACTCTGTTATGCCTATCCATTCCAAAAGAACGTTTACCAATTTCGCAAGAGCCCACAAATCACCAAAAGATCTGGTAGAGGAGCGGTCGAGAATAAGGAAGAACCGAAAAAGAACGGTACTGCTCCAGATTTTCACGCATTTTAAGGAAAACACAAAAAGATCCTCGATGGTGGAACTACGAGCGGTGGACTTTCGGCAAATTATGGTATGGTTTAACATTTTCTGGAGCATGAAGGGCAACCTTGCCAAAGAGGATAGCCAAAGAACCCTACACGGTTTACTCGTGTTCTTTTAGCCGAGAAAGCAAAATAACGAAGCTTCCGGGGAAGTGAAAGGTAGAAAGGCCATGCGTTCTGATTTGCGGGTGGATCTACGAGAAATTGTCTTTTACGTGAGACGCATAACAAGTTCAGTTTGTCGGCCTAGTTTTTCACGAGTTTTCTTCATGATCCTATATAAGCAGCGCGCGTTCCTGGATGTACAGGATATCTCGGTAAGCCGAAAGCCAAACAGGACTAGCCGGTAAACCACTCGGATCGCGTTATCTGTTTGTGAACCCAGGGCCAAACCCCCGACACAAACCACGTCGGTTAAACGAGCTGGTGCGTGCGCCTTTCGAAATGATAATATTGCGACAAGCATGCACAATATTTGCGTGTTTACTCTTCTCGTTCGGTTTTCCCTCCTACGAGTGGTCACGCGTCTACGATCACAGAAATTCAGCAAATCGGGGAACTCGCACTTTGCCCTTTCACCAAAATTCCATTTTAATTTGGACCGTCCTTTTCCTACTTCTTTATCAGGTTCTATTTGCTGTCACTCTTTCACGGATATAGATAAGCCCGGATGACTCTTCACATTCCTGCAACGATTCTTCGATGAAATAACTCAACAATGGAATGGGAATCTGATGTGATTGAAAGTTATCAAGGTCCATTTTATATTTTAGTAAATATTCTCAGTGTATTGAAGAAGACGTAAAATACGTCAAGATGATATTGTTAATAACGTGGAGGGTTAACAAACTCTAACAAAAGCAACCTTCAATCCGCACTTATGAAAACAGAGTAGTTTTCAGTCGCGTTACGGAATACTGGGAAAAGGAACGTAGACACCGTTTCCTAGAAGTACAATAGAATCGTAAAGCCACGGCAATCCCGAGCTAGATTTTTACGACGTGGTCCTCGGCCCAAGTAAAGTCAACTCTGCGAAATTAAAAATGGAGCGGTTTTTACCCCAATCCGCCTTAATGCTATTAGAATGAATGGCCCAAAGGTAGGTACCTTTTTTATTGGTGGATGGATCATAAAGGTGACAAAAAATTTATAGGCTAAGTGACATGTCTTCGGACGTCTTAAGGGATCGGTGCTTTTATACATGGCGGGAAGGGTAAATAGGAAATGGAACGCTTTTTTCCCCGTTGCACGTTCTGGCCGAGGAACTCGCTCCGAATTTTTACGGGCGGCCAAGTTTGTTACGATCACGGTAGCTCGGTGCTTTTTCACCAAGGGTAATTAACTCCGCAAATAATTACATTCAAAATCCAATTCTGAGAACAGGCGGACCCGCTCTAATCCTATTTCGTTCTTCTTTGTCAATGTTATTTTCCGCGTTTTGCTGGAAAGGCCCCGGTAACGCACGCGCTGCAGTATGTGCCGCGATTGGTTGGTTCTGACCCACTGTTGTACTTACAATGGAATCGAATCTTTATCCTAGGTAATGGGTTCCACCTTCCCGGAAGCGCAAGGGTTATTCCAAGAATGAAAAGACGCCCTAAACGAATAAAACCGAAATTGGCCGGGTACGACGACGCTCCAAATGAACGTTCGTAAAAGTCATCCCTCATAAAACTCCCTTTTCCCTCCCCGCGCAACCCACCCTCTTTCTTTTACTCCCGAAACCTTCGTTTCTAGAGCACCAAAAAGAGTTTACCTTAATTTTTTCCCTATTATAACCTTGAACATAACTAACCTTAAATATTAATAATATTTTCAATATAGTTGGAAATACATGAAATATACATTTTCTAATATACTTTCATCTTACGACTGTGAGATACGAGTGCTTGAACTCATCTAGTTTCTAATGCACACAACTATGAAACGGAAGAATGGTCAACGCGGAGCAAAGAGAATTTCGGCATCTTTTATGAAAAAATCCGAGAACACGAATCCTATTTGACCCGTGGAACGTATCTTAGATCCAACTCTTTAAGCCTGTCTCACGGGAGAATGTCAGGTCCCATGGGACATCGAACAAAACAGGGACATGACTCGAGAAATATTAAAGGATTACCAGCCATTTCGGATTCGTAGAGAAAATCTGTCAGATTGGCTATCTGTCAGAGAGATCGCTAAGTGATTGTCGTTACTCATCGAATATTTTCGGCATTTTGTAACTACCTTGAAACTCCAAAATGTTATGACAGAATTCATAATACATTTTCTCCCTGTTGCTCTTCGACTTTCTGCATCGCTATACAAAAGTTACGTCGAAGAGTACGTTTGACAAGTTCCAGGGTCGTTGCAAAGGAAACGTAATGTTGGAAGCTTGCAACACTCGATTGTAAAATTCGAATGATTCTACTTTGTTATCGACTTCTGCGTATAATTTCTCATTTAATATTAATAAATCAAAATATAAATACTACTCGAATCTCTTGCGAAAATAGTGTACACGGAAGTGGTCCTTTTTTAGTGGTGCATCTACACTAATTGTATATATTTTATATTATTAACAGTCTACTTTTGCAACTTAGTTATTATACACTCGATATGGTATAATTTATTTATATTGAACAATGTGCTTATATCAACATCAGTATGCATGGAGTAGAGGGTGTCTAGAAAATCCAATTTGAAAATTGCAGACGAGGAAAATTGGATGAGGGTTGCAGAAACAGGTACGTTCTTGGACTAATTGAGAGAAAGAGGGCAGAAAGAGCCAGGTTCACGAAGGAACGGCATAGGCCACGGGTCGTTTTCAAGGGGTGGCAATAAATAAATAAACTAATACAACGTAAATTGGAACACGCAAACGGCGCGTATGGCCGCTCTTTAGGGCCTCGTTTTATAATTCCGGCTAATAAACCCGAGTTGGGCCTGCGCAAAACGGATCGCCTAATTACTGCAAGTTTTTAGGGTAGACCGTTTCGACCACCGGGTCTTCGGGACAACGGGGTAAAATGGTGTCCAGGGGCACGAAAAGGGCCTTGCCACTTTTAAAGGGTCGCAACATTGTATCGCTCGTTATGTCGTATGATCACTCTAGCAACCCTTTACCTGTGGCCGCTCCATGGGATACCATATAGCTATATACCTGGACCCATCCCGACTGCTGGAACGTAACTTTATTCAATGCCGCAAAAACTTACAACAAAGTGCCCAGTTTGTTATATGTTATTAAATCCTTTCAGTAATTGCTCTCCATATACCGGCCTGTTTTATTGAAAGAACGGGTATTTCAAGTTTTATGTGTTCTAGAGAATTCACCGAATTCTGTAAAACAATATCTAAGTCGCCTTATTTCTAAGCCCCGGGGATTTGGGGGACACGGAGTTCGGGGAATAACAAAACTATGCAGTTCCTGAAATTCGACTAATTAGGTCAAATTAGTGCACTTACACTGATAATATCTCCCTAAACCGGATTTGTTATGGCACTTATTTATTAAATTACGTTATACCTGCGGATCACTAAAACTCGAACCAAAGGTCATTGGAATTTAAAGTACAGTACTCATGGTTCATGAAATAATAACTTTTTGCAACGAACACGTATACAATTATGTCATTTAACAATCTGTTACAATTCTTTCTAATATACTAGTAAATAGTAAATAATATTATGAAAAAAATGTTTCTATTCCTTATATAAATATGACCTTCGATTCATTCATGAATATACGAGAATGAATGAAATTTCCCTTTCGTCCAGTTAAATCAAAAACCAAAAGAAATCCGATACTGGGTTCCTCTCGTAAGGGAAACCACTTCCTTGTATTTGCGTAATCGATTCCACGTATCCCGGAAAAGGAAAAAAGTTTACTACGACTTCCAAGCAGCGGTCCAATTCAGACGTACAATCGGTGAATGGTCAAGCGATCCAAACTTAGGTTGAGTAATATTATATCTGTTAATTGTGAAACACAATCCTGCGGTCCAGAAAGATTCTACCTGTGCTGCGTGGGAAGCTGGCACGAGATCTTATGACGGAAAGGATCCACGAGTTCGTCGGATTTCAAATGTTCCTACGCGACTGTCAAGATTTTAGATACTGTCACCCTTGGATCTAGATGAAATAATTTAATGCACTGCCTTTCATAACGTCGCAAAAAGTGGATTGTCATGGTGGTTCACAATGGGTGCCAGATTTCAATACGAAATATTTGGAATATAGAATAGCCTAAGAATTAAAAAGCACAAAAGTATCAGTAAAAAAAAAGGGTACTGAAAAGTAACGTCGCAACCACTAATTAAACCTTTGTATTCTCCTTAAAAAATTAATCCGCTTATGCTCATAAAAATCATTGCCAACGTTCATTACGGTAACCCAATAGAGTGTGGTGTTTTACTTTCGAATGGAAATGAATTAATGACACGTAAAACCGAATCTTTATTATTATCCAATTCCTGGTTTTTGAAGCTTATCGTAAAGCAGAAGGGTCATCGTGTTGGCCAAAAAACATTCGATTACCTGTACGCGTATATGTAGTCTCGTTAAAGAGAATATAATACGATCCATCCTCGCACCCTTTACCACAGACCGGAGAGCTATTTTCAAGTGGTAGAAACGAATTACGTTTTGAAAATTATCGGAAAATGCCTGAAAGGACCCCTGTCCATTCTGAATGCTAAGCTGCCTAATTTCATCCCCCGGTGCCTAGATAGTATTTCATCTTCGGCAAATCCCTCGGAACAGGTAAAAATGGGGGTGAACCGCGGTAGTAGATGTTCCCACGCTTCGGGTTGCAAAACATCGATGAGCCATGAGTGATGCGCCCTGGACATGTTATTTTCGGAGAAACTGTTGCGTGCTGTATCCACTCATATCCGGTCATGTACCACTATATTAACCACCCACTACATTCAATATACCCGAGAATCTATTATCGGTTCGTACATAAACTCTTCGAAGCTTCCTCCTCATCTAAGTTAGTAGGAAACTACAGTTGATTCTTCTTGGTGTAGAAAATATATATTTGTTACATTAAAGATTCGCGTCACTAAAATGTTGCAATTCAATATTTAAATTCTTGGACGTTCAAAATATAATATTCAGTTCAAAGTGAGTTGGAAAACCTATTTTTTATGAAAATATGGATCATTATATTATCTTAAATTGTTGTAGTGAACAAGTTTTAATCGACACGGGCAAGATGATTTCTTGATTATAGAATTCTTGATATACTTTTTGGACTTTTTTAAATCCAGCTTCGTGTAATCCGGAATTCAAATCTTTCCCACGAACGAAATTATTTGAGGCCAAATAAAGGAAATGTCTGTTTAGAGGTTGAGTCATGGATTCCAAAAGGATTCATTTCGGTGATCTTCCATTACTCGAAGAAAGGTAATGGGAATTATTCGTAACCCTTTCCAGGTAAGGATTCACACATCTCTTTCGAGAGAGAAGCGCACCCTCTTATGTAAACGACTATTCAAATATGATGGTCCATCTAATACCTGACTGGCTTGGAAATCCGTAAAATGCCCTTTCAAAAAGTGCAATTTTGGGGGAAAGGATAGGACCGATCATTCTACGTTCGAAGGACTTTTTCCTCGTCTACACATGTATCCACCGTGGGATCGATTCACATTCACTCCTTTCCAGGGTTACCGCAGTCTTACGTTTTCGAGATCTACACCGGCTATTTGAATAGGAATCAACCGTGGGAGTTTCATATGGGTTATCGTTTCCTAAACTTCGTAATGTCATCCCAAAATTTTCGCAACTGCATTCTGAGTCACCTGCATCATCAGGTAACACTGAGATGACACGCTGTTTGTATTTATCCGGAGTGTGGGAATCCTAGCTACGTCGGTGCATCGCGATTCTCACATACCGCTGCATGCGGCATCAAACTGTTTCCAAACATTTGAATATTATATCATCATCTTTCTTTTCTATCATATGCTTATATCGAACATAATATAAACAATTTTGAAATATGACAAGAGCATTTTCAATGAATAATAAACCTCGGGACACTTTTGACTACCATACTCACATGGGGATAGGTAAATCCGAACTTTGACATTCTTAAGCTAATTGGGTAGAATAACATTTTTACTTCCGATGGTTGGTCCTTCCTTTCCTACGTATCAGTTTCCGCAAGTATATTTTTCTTCCCACGGCGGTTAAAGCAGTGGTCTGGTTGGTTGGGTGGTTCCTTAAGATGAGCATCTCGGGTGACCGCCACTGAAGAATAAGAGCGAAAAGGGAAGTCATAAAATTATTAAAAGTATTGAAAATAAATCGGTAGAAAGTAGCTGAAGTGTGAATCAAATTCAATTAAGGTCATCATATTGATCACTCATAGTCATCGGTGGTCAATATTTGTCATTACTGGTCACTTCTACAGAATATATTGCAAAATAATAATATAAATTGTATTATTTGTAATATTTGTGCAATTAGTTTATTGCACGGATCTGCATTTGCGAAAGCGAATGCCTTCACACATCTGTTTTTGACCACCCGTTTATAACACTGCAAAGTTTCACACGGCGTCTCTCATGTGCCGGGACGGACCTGCTTCCACCCTCTCACGTCCATCCGGTCATTTCCTACCCCGGACGTGTCTAACCACGTATTTTCTCAGGAAAGGGATGCAATTCGAATTCTCCCTCGAGATTTAATACATGGAAGTAATATCTGAACGATTCTACCACATGCCAAACGAACATTCAGCTCATCGGGAAGATCACGTTTGTCAAAATTATCACTTGCAATTAAAGTTTGAAATGCACAGAGTCCCACTACGTTGAACTCGATATGATAATTAGAACATGCAAACTATAATTTGTTTCACAAAATTCACCGATTAATACTATTATAATATTTTTATTCTATTTCAATTTTTTTAATTTTTTTAATATCTATGCATATCGTTAAGATAACGAGAAATGCGAAAAGGGATCGCGATCGTAGCAGATGTTCACTCGCTTAGTTTAATATGAATATATTAGTATATTAATATATCGATTTATATTATTTAATGTACATCCACGAAAAATAGTAAATCCGAAATTGAGTTTCATAATTATCAGCAAAATTAATAATTAGCCAAATTAATCGTTTAAAGATTTTTATGGCCGCAATGAAACAAGCTAATATTTTACGAAAGGTCTCAATCCTTGCAGAAGAACACCGTGTATTCTATCACGGAAGAAACCGCGTCTCATCCTAAGTAAACATCAACAGAACCCAAGGCTTGTATTATATTATGCAACCTGATGTGACCGGATTGTAGATATTTTCTTTCGCTGTTTGGGTGTCAATGGACTCTCTTTCATCTCTTTGTCCCTTACTTTATTTCCACAAAATTAGAAATTACATCACATTAAGTATTATATTATATATATTATTAAGTTAGGATTTTATTAGACCATTTTCTTTAAATACTAAGAAATTCTTACACAGTTTTTTCAGAGACTTTTTGATGACAGTTTTATTAACCATCAAAACACATGTAACGACATCTGCGATTCGGAAGACCGCACAATTTGGAAGCAGGCGGTAATCAAGTTTTCAAGATTCGAAGGATGAGTACGCGTGGCTTTCAGCATGATCGGTTACAGAAAAATATATGTAATTTCGACCACGTGCCCTGTCAAACTACCTTAAGTACCGAGTATACGTATTTCCACTGGCTCTCATTTATCAAAGTTAACCATACCCATAAAAGGAAGACACTTTGATTGATACTCTTTTTCCTATAATCATCTTTCTATAATGAATTTCTGAGCCCTCATTAATGATTCACTATTGCTTATGCTGTTAGAGACGATTCTTTGGCTTGGCACGCTTTTGATTATTTTGAAGGCATACCCCTTTACATTTTTGCGATTTTGGGTCGACCCCTTTCTTGACCGGAAACAATTTTTAAACCACTTCTTTCGACCAGAAATCATCCTAGAATATGTTTATATATCATATACCATCGATTTGGGCCATTTAGAATTAATTTTGGCGACTTTGAATTTTTGAAGATTTTTGAAGGTATACCCCTTGACATTTTTGCGATTCTGGGTCGACCACTTTTTCGGCCGAAAAAATTTTTAAACCGCTTTTTTCGACCCAAAACGATTCTAGAACATCATTAGGCATCACCTACCATCGATTTAGGGCATTTAGGAGCGAAATTGGCGACTTTAATTTTGTGGCAATTTTTGAAGGTATACCCCTTGACATTTTTGCGATTTTGGGCGACCCCTTTCTTGACCGGAAACAATTTTTAAACCACTTCTTTCGACCAGGAATCATCCTAGAATATGTTTATACATCATATACCATCGATTTGGGGCATTTAGAATTAATTTTGGCGACTTTGAATTTTTGAAGATTTTTGAAGGTATACCCCTTGACATTTTTGCGATTTTGGGCGACCCCTTTCTTGACCGGAAACAATTTTTAAACCAGTTCTTTTGACCAGGAATCATCCTAGAATATGTTTATACATCATATACCATCGATTTGGGCCATTTAGAATTAATTTTGGCGACTTTCAATTTTTGACGATTTTTGAAGGTGTATTATATCATTGTATATTCTATGCTATATTAGAATATATTCCAAGAAATTATTAATATTATACAAATCCAAATATAATCGTAATTAGATGTACGATGCTGTGTATAATCAAATATTAGAACACGAGTATAAAAAATGATTTCATGACTTAATAGATTGATTTGATAGGTAGTGCTCGGCGAAAGGCAGCTATTAATTCAATCCTTTCCTTTCACGGTCGATCGCGGGGCGGGCCTTGCATCAGGAGGCGCGATGACTACGAGGATGCACTTAATTAAAATGTATACTGCTACCTAATGAAAGGGTGTAGCGATTACCATAATTGTATATTTAATGACCGTGAATACAACCCGAACAAGATAACGTACCGTTTTACAAGAATATTAAGTCATTCGTTAGGCATGCCTTATTCTTTGATATTCCCAGAACCACGATAATTTAATAACGAATTTGTATAATTCTTTTTATTACCTTAAACCGCACCAGTCATCTGTTTCTATAGATAACAACAGAATTTTTATTTTCATTAATTACCCTTTATATTCCAAAGATCTTAGAGTAAGAAATATAATAATAAACTTTTTATACTTAATATTAATTTTTAAGCCTTGATCATACATATATATTATTTAAAATAATAGAAATATATTGTTTAATATTACAAGAAAAAACGCGCTAATAATAATTTGAAATAATTATAGTATATATTCTCTATTATCTCGGTCCACATAAATCACGTGGTGTCCAGGATAACGGAAGAATTTTTTCAGGGAAGAATTTTTACTTTCATCGGTTACCCTTCTACTTTACGAGTTTTTTACGTCTGAAAATAGTTCGAGTGACTTTTTTAAATGGTGGAAAGCGATAGTGAAAACCAGCGTGGATAAGGTTTATCAAGGAAAATAGGTGCGCGCGTGGAAGTGCACCGAGTTGCACGTACGAGTAACGTGCAGTTACTCACTTGGCTCGTAAACTAGACAGATAACAGGGAAGTTTAGTCACGGCCGCGAAGGTGATTTAAATGGCCACTTTGCCTAATTGCGTTATGTTTACGATCCTCCTGAAGACTATTCCGCGAAGATAACCAAGTACCGTGTTAAAGGAGTACTAAATAAGAAACATTTCCACCTCCGGAATACTCCGCGACGCCATTGCAGTAATACATTTAATTGTATTGCAATTTAAGTTGCATTTATCTCCAAGCCTAAATATACCTTATCAAACCAATGTTACATTACTTAAGTAAATATTTCTCTATAGAAAATAAGCGATAATAAAAATTTGTTTCTTTTATTAATTAGAGTGATATCCATATTGGAAGATATTACAAATAATCTGAAATTGTGAATAGTAGTTCAACTAGGTAGAGCAACATACTTCGATAAAACATGAATTATTAGGTTGATTACAATCGAAACACGGAATTGAAAGATCACAAACTAGCAAGGATAAAAAGAAGAAGGATAATTACAAGGGTTTAGAAAGACGCTGGCAGCTGGGTTCACTCTCACCTGCCCTCCCTGTACCACGGTCTACCTTCACAATCCAAAAGATATCTCGAGGAACCAATAACTCGAATCCTCCTTAAGAAAGATATTCCTAGAATACACAAATACTTAACCACGGAATAATTTTCTCGGGTTATTGTTTGTGCTGGTTTATCGTTTCGCACGGTTAGAAGTGTCTTCCTGATAAGGTGAACATTTCTTTTCCCAGTTTTATCTGAAAGTAACGATTTTCTGTTCGAATATTTTTCATACGATAATTTTCATCGTGGAGTTCAAACGATGATAATTAATTATAAACAAGGAAGATGTGAAAATTTGTGGTTTCTTCATAAATTTTTCCGTTGTGGTATACAGAATTTTAGGAAACTCCTTAACGTTAACAAAGGCTAATAAATTCTTATCAGCACTTTGGATTTTATCGATGCAACAGACGGCGTTGATGCACATCTATTGCCTAATTAGTCCGAATGACACGTGCCGGTGTTTCAGAGCCCGTGGCACATCTGCGAAACTGAAACAATAGATAGTCCGACGATGCAGCTGTTTTGGAAAAGAGGTGCATAGTTTACAAACGCCCGAGAAGAATAGAGAGCCGGTGGATGAGCGCATTTAATTAGCTTGCACCCTTCGTTCCCGGTTAATTAAAGTAATCCTTAAATCATTATTCGACGATACGTAACATACTATAAATATTAGCTTTCTGGGAGGATAAACTATTACTTTACGAGGCAATCAATAATTCTAAATGTGAACATACCGAATACTCTTAGAGTCCAAACAATATGTCATTCATTTGTAATTAGTATTCAATTGCACGAATTAAATGACGAACAGAATCTCCACACTATGGAATACAAAAATGATGCACTTTTAAGTCAATGCTATGTTAATAACATTCTAATAACCCAAAAGATCAATATAATAATAGCAAACTTATCAATCAATGGAAATACTTGAATATCTAGCGGAGTCCTTTGTATCGGCGAATCATACTTCTATGAAGATCCCGATCGTTATCAAAGGCCGATACCACTCGAATAGCAAATTATACGGTTAAAACGAGGCGAAACGAGGAGGAAGCGATTGGCGGGGCTGTAAAGATTCCAATCTCTTCGCTGTAACGACTAACAACATGCTCCGTTGGCTCCTCGCGCTGTCGCCAATCCTTTGGCTTCGATCTCAAGAGTACACCCCGAGGATTCTCCTCTCGTCACCTCGATCAATCCACGCTTTGGAGATCGTTCGCTCGTGAGATCGCAACCTGAGGATAAACCTTTCACCCACACCATGTATTAATACCTCCATTCGGATCTTTCAAAAGAGTATGGGTAATTGCATCGTTTGTATGAACCGATTACGTCCCAGTCCCGCCACTGGATTAAGTAACAATGTAAAATCACCCTCCGCAAATAAAGGAAGATCGATGGCTATCAATGGAATAGCAAACTTCTTACTTCCTGGGTGGATTATCACTGGTCAAATCGATTTTTTTTGTATAAACAATTTTATATGATGTATAATATCGGTCAGGTTTATAGTGTAACTTTTGTTGAATTCTTATTTTTTGTTGGTTCTGTATGTTGCGCGGTAGGTGGGTTACTTGGTCAGGTACGAAATTCCTTTGGTATTTCGAGCAGGAAGTATACTCCTAATTCTTGAAGGACGGATTTCTCTGCAGATATGCATCGGCTCGGAATTCGAATAGAAGGATTTCGAGGTACAATTGTATATTGTGTTGCGTCATAGGCATCACATTTTGGAGCGCGGACTACTTTTCGCATTCATCCCTTGATTGAAATACTACTCGATCTGTGATAATCAGATTACACCGTGCTTTAAGTTATTTCAATGGATAAATTGAAGAAAGATTCGTATCGCGTAAGAAATAGAGTATAATATTAGATCGTGAAGTTGTTGAATATCATCGGTGTATAATCCATTTTTAATATCAATAGAGAAAATTAATATTGATGTCGAAGTATATATTTCTTGATACACTTTTGAAAACTTTCTCTATTTAAGCAAGATTATCATGGAAGTCTTTGAGTTCTGATCCTCGGCTGTTCCTTATCCATGCAAACATACGATATACGGAGAATACATAAAAGACGACATCTTAAACGTGTCTCATCTTTCTCGTATTATCTAAGGCGCCCACATCTCTTCCTTTCTGCCATTGGCAAATAGTGCAGGGTTTATGATCCAAAATCCCCACTTCATTTTCGTAGAAAATATCGTACGATAATGAAACGTGAAGTGAGACATTCGAGACTCAAAAATGTGTCATATAATAAAAATTGTTTAATCGTCAATAACTATTTGCAAGTTTATATCGTGGTGGTAATATGTTCTCTAATTATTCTGGTATTCCCACATGGCGTATGAAAGAACACCGTTTATGTGAACGCTATTTTGCGGTGACGAAGACACCGGGCTCCCATAACTTACGGAAGCCTTGACTTTTCCAGCAATCTAAAGAGCTTTAACGACATAGCATCCGTGAACTAACGGTCTGTCGTCTGTAAAGAGTTTAACTGGTGGGACGCAATAATTCAGGGCAGACTATGGTCAGTACGGACCAACCTGAAAGGGCTAAAATATTTATGGGTTGCAGCTGATCTCAGGTTATGTAGCGCTTTTACACCAAAGTAAGGGTGAAACTCGCTTTCGTCTCAACAATAATCTGTATCTTTCAGTCGGAACTTTTACGCATTCTTTTTATAAAACTGAAATTCGTCTTGAATCTATGATACGTTACACGAATGAACATTCCTCAAGAAGGATTCAGTGGTCTTTAAGATGGTTCCTGTGTTTATTTACATTCGTGTTTGTAGTATGCTGTATACGTATTGGTGACTTAAGAATAAAACACCTATAACCTTTGGTAATCCGTTCTTGGTATTGTCGTTCCTCTCTGTTGTGATACGTGTGCCCCGAGTAAACCCTTTCACGGGGGAGAGAACTCTTTCTTCTGGGGTTCAAAGAATCGTTGGCTTCGTGAAACGTGGTCAGAGATCTACAGACCTCCGTAAACTGAATCGCGGTTCCTTTATGGTGTAATCACGTTGGAAAAAACAGCTTTGAAACCCCTTTTCGAAGGGGCACGTTGAACTAGCAGGGGTAACTCGTGAACGAGAAGGAATTGTGTGTTTGGAAAGACACGATAGTGTCAGGACAGAAAGTTTTCTTTGACAGGATATCGTAGGTAGCGCTAATGGAACTTGGCGCAACATTCGTAGGTGGTAGCTCGTGAAACGCGATCAGGATTTAACTCTCCGCGAGTTCCCTGGCTTTATTTCTAATCCGCCTAAGTCGAGTGGACGCTACCGCTATATTTCGATATCCAAGAAATCTTTCATTCCATATGTTATCCAATTTCATTGGGCTCTTACTCATCTAAATTTTGTTTTATCTTGTTTTAACAATTTTAGTTCATTTAGGGGCTGGACCAAAACATATCTTTTTTCCACTTGTGTCGGCCCGAAATGGACTTAAAATACGTTTCGACACTTCCTATCAGATATTCTGACTAATTACGGCTGAAAACAGAAAAATCCAAATTTTTGTAATGTGTGACTTTTCACGAAACGTTTTACGCTTTCCTGAATTGTACAAAAAAAGCGGTGCGAATATTACGATCTTAATATATCTTCGATAAAATTATAGTTATTGAAAAAGGAAGAATTGTCTGTTTGTTTTGATTATTTTGTGTAGCGAGTGCGTGGGACGTGTTCCTCAGGGATTCGACACGTTCGAATCACATGTTGGGGAAAAGCCAGTGGTCTTGTTACCCACAGAATCAGTTTCCGGTTTTCTTACGGGACTAGGCATCTCACTCCTGACCAGTTGCAATGTGTTTACGTGAAACTGATGTATGGTTTCCTGCTGCAAAGCTTATGATCATGTGAACCACCAAAAATATGTCCACGGTTAAAAAAATTGCAGTCTTACACCATTTATAAAGTATCTATAAACCCATTCAATTTCTAAATATCAATAACGAACATGATATAAAATCTGCACTTGAGTCTGAATCTTTACATCTCCGAATTATAGTCTGTACATAAAGTCTTAATTTAGTTCAAGCCCTTTTCTAAGCTGGACATTCCATCTTGAAATATAAGTCTCTCGTAGATCAAGATTAGTTGCGAGTTACCAGAAACTAAGTCCTTTTTATAGAAAATTGGTTCAAAGTTAGAAGCGCAAGTTGGTCCGACGAATGTTGGTTGAAAAGATTCGAGGTCTGCGAAAAGGCGACGGCCGGTGGCGATAGGACCTTCCGTTGTAGAAGATTCCCAGCTAACACGAGTCTGATTTATTGGTGCAGGGCAAAAAGTAGTTGCAGGCTACCAGCTTCGTAACCCTTACCTAACCCCAAGACTCTCGACTCTCGGTCTGGTCATCCTAAGTCCTAGCGCGTAGTTCAGAACTACCGCAAGCAATAACGAGAACCATTTGGGAAGTCTATTGTTGCCCGGAACGTTTCTCCTGTAACGAGTTCCCGCAGCTCTAGTTTCGGGAAAGGAAACCATCATTTTTAACCCAGCATGAAAGAGTCCTGGATGCGCCACTCTTTTGTTAGTTTCGTGCATGAGGCACAGTGTTACGAAGATCCGGTGCACGTCCTTCTCCTTATGTATTTTCCAGAATCTCAGCGTATTCGGAACATTACGCGAATGGCTCTGCTCGTTTCTAAACAATTCTCTGAATAATATATTCCATTTAATGTAATATAATTTTAGATTATATTATATCATTATATTAAATATACACATTACTTAATTGTTCAAGGATATTATTTGTGGTATGAATTCCAGAAAAGTCATCCCTGGGAAAATACGTATCCGCAATGAGAAGAAATAACAAAAAGGAACACGCACGGGGGTCAACGGAACACTTAGGAGCGGAAAAGGACCAGGAAAAGTGTTGCGCGGTGTGCTTTTTCCGGTGGGCAAAGAATTTCGAGTTTCTATCCCCATCCGAGTCTCACACTAGACCAATCTAACGGACGTATGGATGTGAAATATAAGCTGGAAGCACTGCACTGGCCTGGCGTGCATATAGCCAGCATTGCAACATCTGCCACCGACCACTAACAGACTGACAGGCGGACCATTCATTTGCGCAACTGTCGCGTCCTCGCTTACGACACGGAACTACCAAACCATTTAGTTGCACCGTAAAATGTTGATAATAATCGATAATAATCGGACCTAAGCTTCCGAGAAGGTGTTACAATCGAATGTCTAATACCCTACCAGTATATGGTCACTTGGTCACTTATGTGGGATGTAGATATGAATAAATGAGGATAATGACTATAATTGTAACTATTAATTTGAGTGGAAATAATTCAGTGATATTATCCATTTTCTTGCTGAATTATTACCTGAAAGTGCTGATGTATGATGTACAGATGTTTTTATTTTATAAGAGATTATCTACGCCATCTTTTTATCTTACTTCTTTACTGGATTCCTAGAAAGGTGCAAGGTATATATATTTATTGAGAAAGACTTGTTATTGCGGGGTATCTTGAGAAACATTCCCGATTACGTAACATTTTGCTGGATCCAGTAGTGTTACATTGTTATCTTTTTGACAACTAGCGAACCGTAAGTAGATTATATTAGTAAGAAGAAATCATTGACACTTTCACAACGCTAGTGAAAATATCGGAGTGGTTTTTGCAGAAAATGGAGCGAGCTGAAGAAATATTCATCCGGTGAGGGGTGGGTGTAAGATTCGTAGGAAGAGAATAGCTGGAGGAAAAACGCAGGGATGTCTAATGGTGTCACCTGAGATCATAATGGATGGTAGCCGAGAATAAAGGCTTACTTTTACCACCGAAAGATGCGGTACTACAACTCACAGGAGGGCCTAAAGAAATAACGATTAATGAAAAAATGGATATTATCTACGTCCTTTACTATGAATGTCATTTATTTTTTTTATATCTTTCAAACTCGTTTTATTATGTCCGCATATTTATGATCCCCGGTGAAACGTTATATTTTCCTCGAAATTGGATTTTCTAGTTAAAATGACTCGTTGGCCACATAACAAAGAAGTCGTCCTAATAATTTCCGTTGTCTATGTATAAATTTTGAATATTTTTTTGAAAAGAATAATATAGCTTCTGTGGTAATCCCAACAAATGGTACATTTCCCAAGTATGGTTTCTACCGTTGCAAATCGATCCAGCAAGGCTTAAATTTGACTTACATTTCCTGCCCTCCACTTTTCTACTTCGAACCTCTCATGGTCAACGCTTTCGCCTTTTTTATACGTATCTTTGAACTTTCCTTCCTTTCCGTTTTTTTGTCTTTTCTGAAGACTGTCGTCAAAGAAATTAGACCTGTCTCGTGTTTCAACCATGCGAACATCCGGTCTGCAGGATGAGTTGCATCTCCCTGACCTACGTTTTGGTTCTCCGAGCTTAAAATCGGGATGCAAATAAAGGAGAATTCCTTATTAACGAACTTTGTAAAAATCACAGATCCATCAGCTTGGTTGACATTCACACTTCTATCATTTACTAATAATAATTGTAAATCTCAATGGTTGTATCAGCTTCCTTTTCACGATACAAACAAGACAAGGGAAATCGAAGAGTGAAGTATAATTTCCCGAACGCGGTTCAATTGTCGCGATAATTGTAGAAGATTTCTCATAAATATCATGATTATGTTGACTGAATAGCAAGGTTTTCAAATATCCAGAGAAGATTCTGTACGGTGGAAAGAACTTGGTTTACGGTTTTTCGCGCTAAGGCGATGATATTTCAGCGTGGTTCTGAATAGAGGAGACTCCCATCGTAAATGTAAAGATCAAGTGAGCGAGATTGTCCCCTTTTGCCTTCACCTCGCAAATTCTTGCTCTAATCTGTGAGTAATTGTCCCGACACAAAAGGGAAAACGGAGCGAGCCTCGGGGACCTGCCCGACCTGCAAACGTGCCTTTTCCTTTCAGTGCATTTTTTTTACTTTGCCGATCAGCTCTGACACCCACACTGGCGATTAATCTTCAATTATGGTGTCGCTGACAGCCGTACTCGTAACACTTTTATAGCCATCCTGGAATACGGGTTACGCTCGCACTCGGAAATTTATCTCCTACTGCTACGATCAACTAGGATTCTCCACAAAGTCTTACTCCCAGGGTTACATCCTGTGAATCCTTCCTGGAAGTGATTCGGAAAATCTCTCTTTCCCATACATTTCAGTTCGTAAAGCGAGCAAATGTAATTGCTTATATAATTCAAAATTTAATGGTAATAAAAATTACTGTAGTTTTGCTGAATCTCAATCATTTCAATTTCATTATTATCAAATGTTTAATGAATAATATGAGAAATATTTCGGTGTATGGAAAAGAATCTTGAGAGTTGTTTATACTTTGGAGCTTCTTATAATAGTCTATTGACGTTATACCATGGAAAATAGTGGCTCCCTGGTTAAAGGAAGGGTATTATTCTCCATATTGAAAAAAAAAGTCCTCCGGGTCCAGAAACGATCGAGTCACGGATGATCGAAGGACTGCATCGCAGGTATCGTTACTCTCGAGGTAGGTGTCATTTGTATTGGCAGAAATATGTGACATTCAACGTAAGGATATTGATGCGCCTCAGGATGGGTTGTCATTGTTGTCTGCCACCCCCTCGAACCACGTTTACCCGAAATCTCAGTTTCTCCACGAGGTCGAAAGAACTACACTTGATATATTGGAACTTTTGTACCTTCGTGCAACACAGCTTTACGCAACAGCCGGCACATCCTTTTATAGAGGAATCTCGAGGATCCAAGGATGTCGCGATCGAAGGATAACTCACCTGCCCCGTTTGATCTTCGGGGAAGTTAATGCACTGTCAAAGTGTTCGATATGATATAACTATTTTCTATGACAATGACAAAATACATTTTATTCTGTTTAGTGATTAAATCAGTGGGTTTATCTAATTGTTCCTTAGGCGGTAGCCTCATTAGTTTCATTATGCGAGATATATTTCCTAACTTCTTCGTCAGATTCTTAGGTTCTAATGTATGGTATCTGAGAAATCATTTTCGAGACCACCGTGTCTCTATTCTCAACAAATCGGGCCAAAACTTTCAGATGATATACTATTCGCTTTTAATGCTTGCCGTTGTGGCACTACCAAGTTGCGGCAGAAGTATATAGACAATAGACGAAAATATTGCCACGTGACTGGTCGAACTCTCACCTCGTGAAAGAGAAAGAAGCCGACAAGGACCAGACTGTAAATCATTTCGACGATCATTACGTTCTCTCCTTTTCCCGCTCCTCTGTTTCTCCACTGTTTCTCCTCGCTTTTCTTTTTTTCGCTTCCTCCTACGCCTGTATTCGTTTCGATATTTCGGGGCTCGATGAAACGAAGGAAACCGCGGGGTTTTTGCGAGAAGCGTTTTAACGCCGACATAAAACGCATCGTTAAGCGAGAAAAAGGGACTACGAAGGGAGGGCCTCAGGATACGCTTCCCTTCCACAGTTTTACACGATTCTCCCCCACGCGTCCTGGACGGTGGCCTAATATTTCTGCGTAAATGATGGATGTTTGTTACGGTGGCCACGTTGGGCGTCATTATGAGGCGGTTTCGCGAGTCTACTGAAAAAATCGTGAAGTCATTCGCGTGGCACACGGGAGCCAACTTTGAAATTTTACGGTTAACATATGGCGCGTGCGGCTTTCTTTGCAATGTGAAAAATAATTATACTTTCCCGGAATGGCAAATCCACTGAAACCTCACTATTCGCTATTGTGTGAAACTATGCTTAATAGATCCGAATCTATTGATTCTCTTGAGTCTTTCTCGAGTTCAAATATAAAATACACACCTATACCGATACATCTATTAAAATATAAATTTTCCGTGATGACCTGCTTCTTCAGTTTTCTTTGACATTTCGGAAATAATTGATGCTACTCTTAATGGAAGTACAAATAAGTAAGAATTTCGAGCACCGATAATTTTGCTCCTTCATATTATTCCTGGAATAAAAATGTGATATTCGAAATTTTATATTTAAAAGCATGGCTATTGTGGGAGTTGGATACTTTTCGTGCAGCTTTCAGACTCGATTAATGATACATTGTGAGTGGTCTGAAACGAATCGCAAGTCAGTCCTTCGTGTCCCGTGAGGATCGACTGATTCGTCACCAAAGAGTATAGATCCGCGTCGATTTCTTTCGAGGTTCGAGGAAGGGATCGATGGAGGGATCGCGACATATAAAGATTTCGAGTGATTCAACAATGAGTTGCGTTGCAGCTGGCTTCTAAGATCGTGCGGGTGCGTGCAGATTCAAGTGAGTGACGTACGCGCCGGAATGGAATAAGTAAGAGCGCGTGTCTCAAGATCCTCGATTAGGTGCAGGGGTCACATTGTGGCTCGTGGCCGTATACACATATTTTTCGTTCAGCGAATTTCTTTCAACCGTGTTACATAAACTTCCTACGCTTTCCTTTCATCACCCTCAATAAACATAAATATACGACGTTCGAAATACCTTATCAAATACATATCTATAATAAATTACAAACTATATATTTTAAAAATGAATATTCATAACGTTGTGTGTTTATCCAACGAAGAAAAACACATGTAACGAGATAGTAAGGAACGAAACTAATTTTTTAAATAAATTTACGTATTGATGGGAGTGCTTTTACGTTGGGCACTCGAGTTGAAAACGGGCAACCTTGGGTAACCAAAACACATTAATAAGAGGTGCGCCAAGTTCAGGGAAAAAGGATCCGAAGAAAGAAAAGATTATGAGGAAGCTCGGGTTAAACCCGAATTCGAAAGGGTCGTAACCCTGCAATTATATCATCCGTCTCGAAAGTAGAAGTCGGAATATACTTGCGGTGCATTCCACTGCGGATAATAACTGATTTCCATCCTCCTCTGATGACTCCGACCTGGCCAGTCAGTCAGTCAGTCAGTCAGGTAGCAAATACCCGTAGAAGCCAATCTACAGATTAGCCTTCGAACTCTCCTTCGAAAACGCGCTATTTAGTCTTACGTTTTCGCATGGAAGGAGTTAGAAACAAGACAGCCGGTGGGATGTCTTCAGAGATCTTCCGGTGAACTGAAACTGCGGCAGGGAACAAAGGGACTAATGCAGCTCAGGGTAAACACCATATACTTATTCATTTTGCACTAATATCCGTAAAGTTAAAATCCTAAACTGTTCAAGCATCATATTCGATGGACTAACCGTGGTGTTCGGTAGAATAACTCGTCGGAAAGAGCAATATAATATTATCCAAACTTAGGTACTCAATGTAATTTATCGAGTAGGATACGTGAAAAGTAACTATTGTAGTTTATAATTATATAGTATTCATATTAGTCTAACGATTAATTTATACTTCAATTGCATTTGTCACAAAGTCTCTTAGGGATCTGTGTCTGGAGAATAATGTTTCCTTCCTTGTGACTCACACTTACGCAACCTCTACCTGTTCAACCCCTATTTTTTCAATTTCTTTCCTCTTTGAAATCTTTTTTTCTGGGTTGCCACATCTTTCAGAAACCATTTGTTAGGACGGAGGCCAACTCAAGCGGATATAATGCAGAACCTACCCGGCTCTCTTCGCAGAAACCACCCCGTTACACGATTCCTTCTCTCATTCAACTTCGGACCAAGGTATTCTGGTACTTTGCATTTCGTCCTAACGAATTTTATCTGCTGAGTGTAATACAATTTTCTGTTGCTCAGAATCTATTCGTCCTAACCTAGACTTTATGTAATTAACATTTTCATCTTACTAATTATACTTTTATTTCGGCTTTGCATTAATAAAAATTAGCTATCCTATAATAGTAAACAAATGGGTATTATAGCATTTATAACTGCAAAGCGATTTATGAAGCATTCGTTCCGCAAGTCTCTCGCAACTCATTGAAAAATTTCAATGAAACCATGACACAGCTTGTTTTCAAATTTTGTGCACTACCTACATATGACTTTTATTAAGTGGCAAAGTCACAGTTCTCGGTCGCGTATCGAATCTACGAAGTCCTCGAGTAACGAGAAACGAATTTAATCCCTCCTATTCGTGGAGGAACGATTTTCGAGAGCAGATGCGTGTCCTGGAAAGATTTGAGATTCGAGATATCCCGCCAATTTCTCCTGCGGGTTGTCAATATCTGTAAGGGCCAGGACAATGGGTGAGGGGTAGGCAAGGTCTCTAAGATACTCACTCAAGCCGAACAATAACATATTGCAGAACTTTCGGGGTATATATCGACGTAGGAGTATGTGTATTCCTGTCTGTGTATGTACGCATGTTACTCGAACGACCCTCGAAGAGCGAAGATGGTGAATGGGTGTCTTCGTGTGCAACTATCCATACCTGTTTCCACTCGAGTCATCGTCGTCGTTCCTACCAAAGAAATGAGAATGAAACCCGCTCTCCAATTTTGCAATATATCAATGGATCATTTGCCTGATGTATCATTTCGGAAGAGCTACTCTTTTCTTGTATAAATTTGTTTATTCATACAAATCGAATGCGATTTAATATTCATGTACCAATCTACTCAGCGATACACACATTTGTGTGCATGGAATGTCAAGTCCTCGAAAATATTTACATTTTAAACCGATGCGATAACGATCGTATTAGAAGATAGGACAGACGCAAGGAAACAATCGAACGGTCGAGTAAAGTACAGTTTACAAACAGATGTCCTCGTAAGATTGGTAAAGTTTGCAAATTACGTGACCTCGTAATGCCAGTGGGCAGAGGATGGTCGAAGTGTTTATCGTGTTGTAGTCAGCGCAACGTTCCATAAAGCTATTGAAAATTTTGCTCCAGTTTTGGGCAACCTGCAGATTTACGACTCCGATGCGTTGTGGGCCCCCCAAGCCTTCGTCCGGAAGGAAAGGTCCTTGCACAAAATTACACGTCGGGCCCCGTATTCAAAGTACGCTTTCGTACTCCTGTAAATCACCGCCGGGAAATTTACGGCGTTGCTCCAGTTTCGGTCTGCAAAATTAGTCACGCCCGCATTCTTCAGCTCGCGCCGCTAGGCTTTTGCGGTATCCAAGAGACGACAATAGATGCGAGGAAAGGAAAACAGAATATTTTTTGTCGCAAGGATATCGGTTTCATTGGTTGGGTTTTGATGCACGAGGAACAAGTGATATTGGTTCTACCGGATTGAAGAGTAAGATAAAGTTCAATGACACGGAACCAGCGAATATTTTCCTTTCTTTTGGTTCCATCCTGGTAGAAGTATAGGAAAGATACTTCGCAAAGATATTTCATAGGGAAAGGAGTTCCTTTTTCAAGAAACTTGTCGGCAACAGACAGATATTCCAAGGGCGCAGACACACAGCAGAAGCCTTCAGCGGAATCGTTAAGATTGCGTTCTCGACTTTTTCTTCGCCCTTTTATTTTTATGCACGCAGGAGAGTAACGAGGGGCCTGTCAGGGAGAGAGTTCGAAGGGGGTGAAGAGCGAGAAGGAAAAAAGGGAAGGCAGAAGAAGACTCTTACGATGGAAGAAGCCGAGAGTTTAATGATATTCCTGATTACGGCGGCACGTGGAGAGAGAAAGGGAGGAGGTCGAGGAAGGTGGTCGGTAACGGTGGCGAAGGAGGTGGAGGAATGGGATGAGGAGGAAGAACGGAGACTGAGACTGCTCCACCTTACCGTGCCAACCCTGTACTCATCTAAACCAACCACTCTCTCTTACCCCGATTCAACCTCCTCGCTCGTGGAGCCCATCGAGCCCGTTGAGCCCGTGGAACCCGTGGAACCCGTGCTTCTCGCATAAAAAGTATTGATCTCAGCTCCTTCTTGGCCCGTGAGCCCCACGAGCCGAGAGGGTTGAATCCACCCTAACTGCTTGCCCTGCCTTTATATTCATCATCCCTCTAGCGCCCCGAGAGTACCGGCTCTGTCTTCTCAGGCTCGTTGGACTTCCTCCCTCTTTTCTCTCTCGCCACCCTGCGGCTTCCTCCTTGTCACCTCTTTCGTCCATCGCGAGAAATCCAACTTACGTTTTAGGGGTGAGCCTATTTTTTATACCAGCTTCCTCTGAATGCCAATGAGTTTCTTTCCTCTTTATTTTTTGTTTTCACCGATTTTATATCTCGTTGTAACTCACACCCGATTCCGTTGATCGTTACTGCATCGTATAAAAATGTCTTGATATAATCTGTACATTGAAGTTTTTACAAACAACACCCGTGTTTGCAAAGGTCGAAGAAGAAAGAGGAAGGTTTGAATCCGTCACAGCAGATTCGTGCAATTTCCGACTTCCAAGTGGGATGGCAGAACAAACAATAATTAGAATCCGCAAAGAAGTCATTTGCCTAATTTGTTTTTGCGCTCTCGTTAACTCGTGCCCTACAAACTCGATTACAATGAATTCGCATGAGTTAGCCATGAATGATTCATTAGCTGCATTACACCAAGTTGCGACAGAAAATTTCATTAAACAAAATTCGAATAAAATAATGGAGGAGTTTAATGCCCCAAGTATATTCCACAAAAAATGTAATACTACTTTCCTCGCAAGAAGCAATAAACAACAAGAACACCTCAAACAGTAATTCTATTATTACAGGCTGGTTTTCTACTTGAAAATATTCTTGTAAGTTTACAAACTACAATAGCTTTGACAGTCTTTAGGTAGCGACAATTCTCTGACTATGGTTTACACGGGATATTTATAAGTGGCATTTGAGCCCTGTACCCTTTTTCGTAGAGATTAACGCGAACCCTTTTTGCCTGTGAAAGTACCATCTCTCTAAAAATCAGTGGTGAATCCGGAAGGCGACCATGCTATCTTTGAAAACATCAAAGATCCACTTAAATATTTCCAAAACGTGAATCGTACGGTGATCCGGAATCCTTTCGAATGGTCTGATCGCCGAATCTGTTGTGACGGGAGATTTTTGTCGTCCGCTCTATCAGATCGCAGCTCATTTATTTAAATCGCGTCGATATATCACGCCTCGCTATTGTCCCCTTTGTGTATTCAATGTACAATGAAATCCGTGATTCTACACATTTCAGTGACAGTGAAAAAACCAAAGAAACGGAATACGTGAAGAAACCTTCGAACAGTTCAACTTTCCTTCCTCTTTAAGTTTGTTCGCGATATATTTAAATAAATTATTGTGCTACGAAAATCCAGGTCCCGCGCAAAGGGTCTATTCGGAGACGCAATCATATGTCTTCTTCGTGGGATATCCGGGAACAACACACTCGTAGAATGTGGAACGATGTTTCGCTATCGGCGGATTTCTGGTGGTAAAAAAACCACTATACGAAATACGTGGTTGGGTCGCGATGTTTTATCACCGTGGGGTCGCCGGTGAGAGGGAGGGTGGTTGAAACGTAGGGAGAAAGGGAAAGAGAAGGAGAAAGAATGTGAAGGGGGTTGTAATGGGAGGGTGAGTTTCGAGCCAAGCAATGTCACCTTTTATTAAAGTTCCGCCGAATGCAAAGTGTGTTTCAGCTTGTTTCAAGTTTAGGGTCCATTTCTCATTAACTTCTATCGGGCTTCACGCTTCGCCTGCGAGAAAGCCTCTTATAGCGTGACTTTTAATTTCTCGAGTCGCGCGACCGGGCGCGCCAGCCCTTGAATAAATTTCCGGAAATTGATTAACGTGATTAAGTAGTCTTCTCACTGGGATCGGGATTGAATTTCGTGGTTAAGCTACGATATTCCTTGCAAGGCTTCGAACCTATCGAATGTAACTTCGCGAACGGTAAACAGATCAATTATTCCATCAAAATATCCGATTAGTCGTGGTATACTTTTCGGTGAAGTGTGTCGAGTTACAGCAAGTGCAGAATTATGGGAATAGTGTAATACACCTTACATCGGCATCCGAAGTAGCAGGTGAGCTTGTTGCCGTTGGACACTAAAATGGAGAGATGAAAGGAAGGGTTGGTTGCTATGGTTACAAGGAAGGGTTAGCATTCCAACCCCTTTCTGAATTCCAGCCCGTGAAGGGTTAATGAGGTTGGTGGAACGGTGCGTCGTTCCCCCTCGTTACGTTTTCTTTTTTTATTGTCAGTAACATGGCTGCCACAGCGATGGTGTAGAATAATCGAAATAACCTTCTACCCTTTTCCTTCACACTCCAACATATCACAATTATTTACAAAATGTGTCTTTACCAAATTTTACAAATTTACAAAAATGATATCACGTTAAAATCTACGATTCCGGAATCTACTCTTCCGTTGTTTAAAAACTCACGATTTACTAGAGGAAGATGATTAAACTTCGAAACCAGAAGGACTCACGCTAAACATTCTTCACTTCTACATTTCGATTTCGCGTAAAGCAGCACGATGTCCCGGGGGTAGCTTTCTCTTTCGAAGTTCTTTTTAGACAGTTCCTTCCGCCCGAAAAAATATTTTCGTAAAGCTCGATTCGAATCGTACCTGAACACGCACGGTTTTTCTCTTTTCGTTTACCGTACCTTTTCCTCCTTTCGTTCGCTCCCTTTTGAACTTCGCATACGAATTTATATCGCGTTTTCATGGTGTTAAGCACACCGACGTGTAAGTAACCTTCGATGTGTGGGTGGGTACGCGCTTTGGCGCAGGGAGCATTCTTATTTCCATACAAAGCCATACGATTTCACCGGGTGAACCTTTGAAGAAGGTGAACGAGGGTTCCCGGCCGAGTTGCCAGCCCACCCCTGATCCTTGCAGGTTGGGCAAGTGTTGCGATTTTTGAATATTCGAAAAAGGCTCTGGGAAAAATTATGTAAACCGTGCTAACTCCCACAATATGTCGAAACGAGGAAATCGAGAAAAGGGTGGAATTGGAGGCATGTGAAACTCCCTGAAATGGATCGTCTATTTAAACCGACTCGAAAATCTTTATATGGGATATGCATACAAAGCGTGGGAAATGAATTTCTCTTATTTCGTACTTCGCGTTACGGGCGTCCCATTTTTTGTATTATTATCACTCGTTTACGTGAGAATCGAAATTCTTCAATAATATATTCTTTCAACCCCGAATACGTAGCTTCTTCTATTCAATGGTAATTATGTTAATTAGAAATGTCTATAATAATTTCAGACATAATCCAATGTATTCTTGCCCCACAATTTTTACCCTTTATTCTATCCCTTACCCTCATCAAAATAAATACAGATATTTATAGTGCAACTGAAATTTCTCAATGTAAATTAAACTCGATATGCGGGCCTAAAATTGGATAACAAGATTATATGAAGTCCCATGAAGATTAGGAAAAATCGTAAGAATTCTATAAAAAGATTATTCGCTAATATTGCATTATTCAATAATATTAACATTTACTGTATTCATAATAAATATTGATAAAAATGAATATATGCAATTTACTCGAAAAATATCTCAAAATAGATCAGCTTCAAGGTTGAGGAATAATAAAAGGATAATAAGATATAATTTCTAATTACCGAAATAAAGCGGATTGAAATGTTGACTCAAATAATCTTCGTCAATCAACAAGTTAACAGAGTTGTTGCTGATGTGGTTCTAAAAATCCAAGCGAGTATTTTTTACTTTGTCTTTTGTCCAATATCTGGAAGTGGTCAAGAAGCGCATCTTCTTGACATTCCACAGGGCACGCTCCCAGTAAGAAACGTAAAAGGGTCGAAGGGCGTGGTGAGTATTTAGCAAGGGACACGTCGGCGTCCACGATGATGTCCTTCTTGCTGGAACGATGTTAACGCCTCTGGGTTTCGTTTCCTTGTAACAAAGACTAACTGCCGACAGAATTGTTCCACTCTTCCGGCCGGACGTGGATTCGTCCTTCCCGAAAGATCTGGTTTTCCTCCACTTTCGGTTTCCCCGATGTTCCTTCGGTCTACCACCGATCAATTCACGATTCTATGAACACGAGAAAAGAATTCGTGCAAAGAAGCAAGGAAACATGCTACGCCTTCGATCTAACACAACGGATACCTTTTACGCTCCATATTTAAATCGGTGAATGCTACTGGGAAAGACTTTCGAATTCGAGGGCGTACCTTCTATTACGAAACTTCTTAATATGCAGAACGAAGATCGATAGGAATTTCTTGAAAGACATTCTTAACCCTTTGAAAGATCGGTCATACTCGCGGAAGGAACCATTTGCTTGGTAATAGGCTCGTAAAATTCTCGTTTATTAACAATGCATAGGAAATAGATCATTCAAGAGTGACGGATTCAAAGAGAAGTAAACAGTGAATGGGAAGGGATTCAATTAGCATATCTTGAATAACGATACTTTTATATGCGACATAAATAATAGTTGGATTCCTAGAATGACATCCTTTAATTCCACTGGAGCTAGTACATTTCTCATGTCATCATCATTGTCGTGGTATACGAACTCGGTGTATAGAAATCAATTACTTTATCCTATATCTTAGCCATCACCGGTATATTCCATCATATCCCGATGTCATATTTTTATTATCGCCCCCGTCCATAAACACATTACAGGTTTCTCACATTAGACGGCGAGGAAAGAGGAGCGTTATAGGGGAAACAGAAAAGCCGCGAATACGGAAGAACAGAAGTTCCGTCAGCCATGGAAACCCAAATATATAAGAGTCTTCTTCGTTCGCGTATCCGTCTTTCCCGACAATTCTAACCTCTCGATCATCCGCCGTGGAAATCTCTCAAGAATGTACGAACATTCCATTCCCACTCTCTTCAAATGGGAAATGAACTACCTTACTCCAAAGCCGACTGATCAATGAAATTGATAACATCGCGGAAATCATGGTGCTATTAAAAGAGCAATGTCACCTAATATCACGCGATCCCCACTCTTCTTCCATTCTTCTGTCGCAATAAATTCACCATAATATGTGGTGGTCGGTTGTTTGCTTTCTTCTCATCTCTTCGACTCGACTCTTGTTTTCTTCGGCGATTAGAGGAGTTCTAGTAGACTGAACGAGTATATTATTGTAATAAATGAACGTTATTATTTTATCCTATTTTACAGTGTTTCGATTAATGATATATATGACAGTGTACGATCATTATTATTATACATATGCATGTAATGTTGATGTAATGTTACTAATTATGGAGCATCTTATATTATGAATATACAGCGACTAACAATTATAATATTACAAATTTTCGAAGGTATTATGGAGGTTGGATGCGAAGTTTGGCGCGACCTAAACCGTCCCACTACATGTCCTATCGAAGTTATGTAAAATGTTCTGGGACCGAGCCCCACCTTCTCGCACCATTGAGAGCCAACAATGAAGTTTTCTGCATAATACAGCAGAGTGAACGTAGGACCAAGATTTTGACGAGTACGGATGAAAAAAGGGGGTCGCACATATGCCATCGACTCAATACCCGTTTACTCAATACACCCCAAAATCTTCAATAGCTTTGGGGTAGTCAAATCGTCGGTGCGTTAACCTATCGTATGCACGTTTCTCATCAGAACACCCTTGAAATTAACCAACGAACTTTTACCTGCTGCTTGAAATAGTAGCAGTTCTTTCATCAGAAAGTTTATTTTATATACTTTTATTATCGTGTCGATTATAATTAATTATTTGTCATTTGTCAAGAATTATTAATAATACAGTAAACTGTCATATAACGCGATTTCATACAACGTGTAACACATTAACCGTATTATACTGTGAATGTTGTGAAATATAGTAATATAATAATAAACGAATAAGAGAAGATCCAACAAGATACGAGATTATATTAAGTCATTGATTTTTAATCACCGTTATTATCCTTCCACCTGGTGTTAATAACACTTTGCACTCCATTTTCGCTACCTTTCAATGGCAGTTGCCAACACATATAATTACGCGAATCTTAAATGTATACGCTTCACATATAAACATCTGCCGCTAGAAGCGTGGAATTAATCGACCGTAATGTAATCATTGACTCCGGTATTATCAATTTGGATTGAAGCAATCGGCGATGTAGAAACAATTTACAATGTCGATGTTAATACGAAATTCACTTTTGAATATGAAAGTTTGTCGTTTACACTAGCAACATGATTTATATATGAGGGCCGGTGAATAAGAGGCAAAGGAGGATAAAAAAGACACGTTACTGCCTGTTGCTATCGGTGGCATTTGTGTTACGATAAAAACGATGAAAGGAGACCGTCGAAGGCGTGGGTGGAGGGATCCTCAAAATATAGATTCACTCTTGGATGATAGTTTATCAGTCACTACTTTCAACCACACGCGCGTTGCACAATATTTTTCACATAATGATTATGGATTGCTTTCGTCGGCTATTCGATGATCTTGATATCTGGTTCCCTTACTAATAATGTCTTCATCGTATTATAATTATAGTTGTGAGTTATTAAAAAACGATTAAATGTCAAGTGGAGACTAAGTCTCCATTTTATTAATGCATTTATTTATTTAATATATACGGGTAAAAAACGCTTCGACTATGAAGATGGGGATACATTATAATATATATACATAATATATACGAAAGTAGTATTAACAATAAAGATACTAATTACGGATTATGTACTACATCATTCTGCAAAGTTCTCACAGCTCCACGCGATCGACTAGATTTATCATTTAAAGCTTTTCGTTCCACGATGTTGGCGCAGAACAATTTTGCGTAATGATTTTTGAGACCATTTAGTTTCATCTGACAGGTCGGCGGCTTCAGTTCTACCGAACACCAGTAATGAACTTAGCACGCGTGAAACTATTAAAGAGTTTTTCCTTCTGCCACCGAAAATGAAAACCCCGAAGGCCCACCCACGCTTCGGGAATATAAATCAATGTAGAGCATATGACCTCCGTGGGAGGAAAAAGCATCTGCTCGAGAAGTTCATTCCTTTTAATAATTGTCACTTAACGATGTCCGATTATGCTTTTCCCGAATCATTATTATGATTAATATCTTAAAATCCCGAGAATGTAAGTACTCAAATAAAAGTGACACACTTATGTTCTTCAGCTTGTTAATTAAGGAAATTATTTGTTACTTCAAATATTCGTGTTCTAATTAGCTGTGGAAAATTACCTTAATTAACGGACGTAGATGGAAAAGAAAAAATGCAAAAATGATTAGAAACGAAATATACGACTTTTCTAAGTGAGAATGTGGCTTTTGACAAGACATATTTTTTTAAATTAACGGCAATTTAAGTATGCTCCACATGTTGCTCTGATTCAGTTAACGCTCGCAAAAATATGGGGCTCTCGATTGTACAAAGACGAAATTGAAAAGGGACCAAGTAGACTATATTATAGTGTCATTCCCTACTTATTGTCGAACCTTGAATATTTCTTTTTTTATACAGCGTACCATATATCCTGTGCCATAAAAGTTCTCGAAAAAAATGCAGATGTTCCTGGTGACCATGGCGCATGGTTGACACGCGCTTCCAGGCGAGGAAAGAGCCCAGAAAAAAGTTCGATAATTTAAATCGTCTTAACTGAGATTCTGTTTTTTTGGCAAGAGGACAACAGATGTGAGTTCGGACACGCTTCGGCGAACTTCTTACTGCCATTCATCGTGGACACGCGTTGTTGTGGATTAATTTCTTGCCTGTATTTTGAGAAGCGTGGAGAATAACATGGAGGACACTTCAAAGTATACTCGACGTATTCGTTTTGTATATTAACTCTTTCAATGGATTATTTAATATAAGGGCGTTTACAGTACATCATATTCATCCCTGATTTTATGAAAATACCATAAAGTATTTCAACCCTTAACATTGATATTAACATGATAGATGTTGATGGAAATAAAAATTGCGTTTCACCAAAATTGATAAAGTGTGAAATATTTGAGTGAGTTTTACAGCAAAATCAAGTGATAAATTTAAATAATAAATTAATTTATCATTAAATTTCTTATTTTTTAATTTCATTGAATAGGATCAAGTTCATTAATAACGTAAAATATGAATGCAAATAAAAAAAATATGACATGAAATTTATCCATCAATTTTAATGTATCTGTTCATTTAAACTGCATTAATCCACAACATCGCATGTCCACGATAAATGGCACTAAGATATTCAATAAGCAACTTCTCCTGTACCTACATTCCATTATTTTTAATATCTACTTTACTATAGAACAATATTTTTAACTGAAAAGGAAGCGTACCCCCCCGCTTGATGGATATTTCTGACACACAAGAAGCTGTCCTATATTAATTGGTGCTTCGCCCACTAAACGACCAAAGTTTCGAGCTGATCAAGTTACTTCTGAATGACGCTGGCTCATCACGATCCCTCTCGCATTTCCCGCAACCGGCCTAATGAAAGAATAAATACTTGATGCCACGGACCTAATTACATCGCGGCTCTTGGCTTCGGATGAGAACCCATCTACGGGAGTTGAATCAAAAATCGTGCGAGATATTCCTGTCGAGAGGAGACCAGGGGATCCTGATTCTCACACTTTAAGAAGAACCTAAAAGACCTCGGTACTCTTCGCTCCTGCATAATTGATAACTGCCTCGCGCGCTGTATCAGACCTTAAAAGCATTCATGTACTTAATTTTTGCCATGAGAACGCCGCGATGGGTTCTTTCATGAATATCACATTTTATGAGTATGGTCCGTTATCAACGATTTTGTAATATGTCCTCTCAGCGTACTCAAAAAACATTTGCGTCTTTATTATAATGTATGATGAATTTTATTCAACAATTTATGATATGCTATGATATTCTTTGGAAATATAGTTTTATTATTTTTGTGGATATAGAAGTAGATTATCTTTGTGGTACCATAATAACTGTCATATGGTAATACACAAATTTTATATTATTTATAAACATTACTAAAGTCATTAGATGCTTCAAAATGGCTAATTGAATTAAATAAGATTAGTCGTATTGGCAATACTTCGGAAATGGTCAATCAATCATAGTAAAGGAATGATTCCAAGGAAACGGAGGTGGATTCGGGACGAGGAAACAGTTTGAATCCGAGTGAGAACTAATTTCCAGGTTCTTCTCTTCGTTTCCACGGTATGATCAAAAAGAATATTAGATTTTGGTGGAAGCTCAAAGGGCAAGAGCAATGGCCGCCAAAGGCACACATACCCGTGGCACCCTTCATCGCTCCACCATAATTTCCGAGAATGAGATAAGCTACATCTCCCTGGACCCTCGGACGATGTTATGGGGGTTGCAACCCTCTCCCTGACGTAACCCTCTTGGTTCTTTTGCGCTGGGGTTGTATCAGGGAAGCTTTCGTGCAACTGACCAATGCGCCATTGGCTAGCCGTACTAATCAATAAATCGTTCTTTGCAGCGGCCAAGCCAACGCGCGTTTAGACACCCTTCGTTCTAAGAGTGTCTTTCCGGTTCACCATTACTCCGCAGGGGAATGGAGTTCACCCGCCATACTATTTCCAATAACATTTTACCAAAGATTCCTCTTTGATTTTGCGCAATAAAATCACTAAAACACCGACGATTCTTGCATAAATCATTACCTCTTGATAACAATCAATAGTGTTACGAAAAACATATAGTGTTATGTTTATCTTAAGATCATAATTAGTCGTTTTTCTCGTGAAAGCATCTAATGAAATATGCGATCGTTTGAACCAAACTTATTGGCATTACCAAGAACATAATATCAGACTTTAAGATTAGATATTATTTCCCACCGCAAATAATACAGATCATTTCGCGGTAGATAGAAACGGAATAGAAAATGATTTAGGCTGAAAAGAAAGTGCGAGGAGTCGATGGAAGCATCATAGAAGAGAATCCTTCCTATCGTTTCCTCCGTCTTTACGGAAACCTCGTGGCCATTGATCGATGGTGACGGAGATGCGAATAAACAAAAGTTCTCAGTAGGAAGAGGGTGGCAGGCATCATCAGTCATCGGTTTTGTCATGTGTGCTTCTGATGCCGACAGTATATAGCACATCCTTCGGACCGTGGCTTCAAGAAAGCCACCGGGGAAGAGCGTAACACGAAAAATCTACTTATGCTGTACGAATCCAAGGGATAAAATAGATGTACGATGTGGACGGAACTTATTTCTTCCCTTTTCTTCTTTTCCTTACTTCCTACACTTTTATCACCTTCCCTTGGAACTTCTCGAGTAAATATTCCCCCGAATTCACGAATATTTCGTATACAATGAATAAACCCACTGATGACTCTAGTGTTTGGTCTCGATTTAACCGCAAACTGTACGTAGATTCAAATCAAGCTTCAGAATTATCTATGATCTAAGTTGAATGGATGGCAGTGGTCTTGTTTAAGGTTTTAAAAAGCCTAATTTTTTTTTTGCGCGCGCCCTGGAAAAACGAAAGGAGCACGAGGGGTAGGTCCATCGGTATCCTCTTGCAGTTGCACGTGAGCTCGGTTTGCACAATCGGCTGCATTTTCCTGGAAAGTGGAGGGTCAACAATAGATTTCGGCTACACCCTACCAGGTAAAGCCATTTTTGAATACGCATAACGATCGTTCATTGTGATACCTGGTCTGCTCCTACAGCGCTTCTCTTAAGGCTTATAGAAAATTGCGGGAACATTACGCGATTCGAGCGTTTTCGCGGCCATTCTTCGAGAAAAAAAAATGTCTCGTAAGAATGTAGCTTGTTCTGTGTCGGAAGGAACACCATACTTTTTATTACTTCGAAGATATAAGTGGAATGGGATAATAATATTTCTCGGAAGCAGTTATGCACTTCTACTTCTACTTCACAGTGGACTTTTTGACATTTCTTTGACACTTTATATCTTGTTGTAGCATCATTACCGGATAATACTGATTGCATATTAATTGTACAGATGGATGTATATAACAAATATATATATATATATGTCTATTAACGAAATTAATATTTTCATAATATCCGATTAAATGAAGAATTGTTAGAGTCATTTGCTCGGTTCAATTGATGCAATCAAGACGTCAACTAATTATCTGGTAAATAATTAAGAGAAACAGGTTCAGATAATATCTAATACTTAATATCCAACTAATATTATCCTGTAATGACGATACAGAATTACATTGAAAGATGGACGTAAATATATATCATGCTATTACTTCCACTAATATTTGTATGATATTCTACAAAATGGTGAATTATTAGAGTTACTTACTTGGTTCAATGGGTGCAATCATGTCCTTAGATAGTTATCTAGTGAATAATTAAGACAAACGGGTTAAGATAATATAGTAGTATTAAGTTAGCCGAGATCGAGAATAGCTCTAAGCGAAACTGTAATCCCCGTTGTAAGTAAATTTCTCTTTTGCCTGTTTTTTCTTTCGTCAGTGTTCTCGCTTCCCTCTGGGCATTACACGTTGTTCTACCGAGTCGAAGTTTGTTCCGGCAACTTAAGAAGACATCTAGAAACGCTCTCAGGACTTTGGAGGATGAGATAGGGTCCGGTTGCCCTGGATACGAACTCGAATCCTCTTCCACCGTTTACTTACCCGTTTACTTCCTGCCGAATATGAAAACTTGTGGTATTGTTGGTATTATATATATATACACACACATAAGCCTCCACGTGTACCACGTCATACACATCGTGACGTAGGAATTATTTCTATCAATTCCTCTTGCTCCATTCGCGAAGATGTAGGTGAATGATTCTCGCAGAGAAACATTAACTTTCCGTATATCAGTGTTTATATTAACCAAATAAAAATGGAGAAAATACCATTGCATTAACCCCGTACTCTCTTTCTGCTTTCGTAAAAGGTTTACGTCTTTCGAGATACTTCAAAGACGAACTTTTGAGTTTTCCTTTTTGGACTACGTGAAAGAGAGCGACTACTCTAATATATATCTGGTGTACATTAGTTACAATAGAATTTAATGAACTTTTTAATTTCCGAAATAAACGGGATGTATAGTGTCAGTATTATTAATGATTCGTCTGATTTTCGATTGAATATATCATAATAAATTGATATAGTTTTGTGTTAATTTATCTATGCGGATAAATATAGGATAGTTAATTACAAATGTAAAACGAAGTTTTCTCCCACAACACACTTCGAGGTAACTCGTACGTGTTAATTAGTTCTATTAAATAAAACCAAGGCGGAAGCCCGTGTCCTAAATATGCAGTATAGTCCGAATCTCGTGTAACGTAAATCGCGATAACGCGCCTGATAAGATCGAAAAGCTACACTTTTACGGATTGCTAGACTAATATATCGCATTACGTTAATTAAGAAGAACCTTTATCAACGGAAATACATCTTTTAATTCAAGGGCAATATTTAAAATGTCAATTTCAATTTGTCCTCCGTAATAAAGTTCAAAAGTCGCGAGAATTACAGCGTAATTATTTAATTACTTCACAAATTCTTGAATATTCCAGTAATTACAACGAGATATTTCTTCATCGTTTCCTACGTCCTATTTCGTGTCGTTTTATCGGGTCAATTGGTAGTTGGTGCTAAGCAATTTTGATTGGAAGAAAATAATTAAAAACATTCGTTAAGACGGCGTCGTAAAAATTAAAAATAAATTGAAAGCTCTTCTTTCGGAAAACAAGGGTGAGCATAATGATTCTTCGGGCTCCATCGTCCTATGTTTATGTATATCTATATCGTCGGGCATAAAACGTTCTCCGTTAAGAGGGAGCGCGGAATGAACCTGATAGAACTTTAATGGAAAAATAACAAAGATAATTACACGGTGTAACTGCGGAGGAAAACATTTTCAGCCCCCGCGGGCTGATGATCTATTCTACCACCTTCTTGTGTCGCCATACTCCGTCCGCAATGTAGCTTGTTATTGAATATACATTCACATCGTTATAATAAAATGTAAAACAGTTACATGACCATATTCATTATTTAATTCTCTATGCCATCTAAAATAACAACACCTGTATCTAATTATAATATCCAGTTATAATAAGACAGATATTTCGAAGTTTCATTAGACTAACAAAGTGGTCAGTGGGTAATGAATCTTCGATTTAACTGATTCGCAATGGTCAGACATGAAATTTTTCACCAGGTCCACTAGGAGGAATATGCGACCCGAGAACATGCAACTGTAGAGGTCAAGGGTTTGACAGCTGCAGGAGGGAAAACCTTTCACTACTAGCTGACCATTCTTGGTCTATTGCGGGGAGTAAGGATGGAGTAGAAGGGGATGGACAAGCAACCCCTACGTGGACACACATAACGGGGGTAAGTTACGCGAAGGGTAACGCACGCGGGGTTATTGTACTTGCAATGGCGGACCAACGCCATTTCGAACTGATGCTCTTGAATCATTTATTTATCGACATACGGAGATACAACGGTGAATATTATCGCGATTAGTTGATTTAAGAAATTCATTGAAGACCGATAAATCTAACTTTGATCTTTGAGTAAACGCGTTACCCCGCACAGACTACCTTCTGTAATTAGTAATAATAATCACTTCCTGCTTTCCAGTATCCTCACACCCTCGCTCTTATTTTCACTTGCTTTCCGCCTTTAAAGTAAAAAAACACCCCTCTCGGAGGGAAAGCGACGACAAGCGGGGTATCGCGATGAAAATATCGAGGACGGCTGCTCTCTAGTACCAATTGTTTCCCTCATGGCATCCGCATGACGTCAAGTCGACGAGGACTATGGGGGAAAAAAACAGTCTCCTCCTCGCTTTTTCCTATCCTGCGCGTGCTTTACATATTTTTAAACCGCTCTTTTTTTTCACGGTCACATTTTTACTCGGCACGAGCCGGGATCCAATAAAACACACGAGAATCCTGACGGCTATGCCGGAAGAACGTGCCATTCAAAGGAATATGAAACTCTCACGTGGAAGCTCCTTGCCGTTAAACCAATCGGGAATAACTGCTAATGTCGATCTGCACACGATTCGATTGCCAACCGTCACGCAAATGTATCGAAACGATTATGTGCGAGCAATTGATCCTTTCACCGATTCTCACGCAATGCCTCGGCGTGCCATTATCACACGGACCATTCACGAATGACATTAAATGATAGGACTCCTATCGCCCTTCTTATATATCACGTATTGTGTAATTTATTCTGTAATACATACTGCAACGCATGTTTTTTATTCTACGTGAAGATCCTCAATTACACTGCTGTTAAACTGAACAAACTAAAGTAACAGTGTTATTTACAAGTTCACTGAAAAGTCTATTGGATCGCAATTAGCTATTTCTGTAAGCAGATCCAAAGAAATATTTTTTTTAAAAACATAATATGTTGATCTGCAAACGAGGCTGGTCTTCAAAGTTAAACACTTGATTCCCTAACCACCGGACATCCGCCCACGTCCGAAGACTATAATTTGTTGAAGAGCTAGTTCAACCTGAAGAACCCAAGAGTCATATTACTTGGGTCCTTTGGTTCTCTTGAACGGACTGAATTTCCTCGTTTTTGTGATTTTTACGCGATATGGATATTGTATGCGATATTAGTTTAGGAAATTTATGTGTTTTAATTGCTTTCACTATGGCATATATGTTTAGATAATATTAGTCATTATATCGATAAATGAAATACAAATTAATAATACAGACAAATAAAATGACGATTTAGAATGTAGGCATATAAAATAAAAATTGTAAATATAGATAAGTAAAATTTATGTGAAAGACTTTTAAATTGTTCAGTTTTATGTGAATAGTATGCTTGAGATATTTCCAGGAAGTTCGTCACCTTGTTCGAATGACAAACGACTGAAAAGTTGGACCCAGCAGCACTTGCGGTCCATAACACATATCCAACATATGATTCTACTCCTCCCAAGGAACCACCTGCACTACCGAAATAGATCAAAGACTTATGTAGTCTTAAACACCGTTCACACCCTTCGATTCTTGGAACAACATCAATTATTGCACGAAAAATAACATAATCATTAAACATCGTCCCACGAAAATTTGTCCCATGAAATATTTTGAAAAATCAGTCAGTGTACCGAGCAAAGAGTATCGTACTTAATGTCCAGGTTCAAAGGAAACGTATGAAAGTGCGTGCGAAGGCCACGGAACCGCAAGACTCATCGCAAAATCCTATTTTACACTCCAATATCGGGTTAACAAAGGGGTTCCGACAGTGGTCGGCCGCAAAATTACGCCAACTAGAATACTGAGTCTACCTCGTGTCAGTAGCGGGTTTGTGCCATTAGGTAGGTATTACACTGACAGTAAGAAGCATTAAGGATCACGACAATCCCTTCTCCCTTTGCTACTGGAGCGTGGACGCAGGACACTGGATTCTTACGGAAGAAGGATCGAAGGCATAGACGAATCAGAAGGAGGCTGGACTTTTCCGTCCTCGAGATATCCTTGTTTGGGAAACATGACAATCTTTGAAGCCGAGTCGTGCCCTCTTACTACCGGGCCGACTCATTGTTCTTCCATTATTGAGAGCAACCCAGGCGTATACTCCTTACACCTAATCCTTTAATCTTCGGGAAATGGAGCTGTTTGTAGCAAACAGATCGTAAAGCCGTCATTGTCCACTTTCTCGTAACGAATGTAAAAGAACCGTTCGAATTGGGCCAGGTCCCTTCCAGTAGATCTACGATTTGCTTACCAACTTGACCACCCGGGGACTTGGATCTGCTGCATTATACCATGCGAATGCAACTGTTGCCGGTAAACTAATAGTTACGTCACATCGATGCTTTCTGCATTATAATTTTCCTCGAATTCCAGATACGAGGATTAATGATATATCATTTAAACAAGGACCATTAGAATAATTAATGGTTTCAACGAGAGGAGTGATCTGAGGAAAGCAGTCACGAGTGAGTCACGTTTGGACTACGACTATCTTTATGGACGCAACACGCGATAAAATATATTCCCATTGATACGGAAGCTTGGGGTGCAGGGTGCAGTAATGCATACGTTCGTTGATAATAAATACTTCTATCACGCGAGTTCTTCTCCCAGATGCTTGTAGATCGATAACATTACACCAAGATACCCTTGCATATATTTTCATTCATACAAATTTAAAAGATTCTGTTTTTTCTTGGTGAACTACGACCGCTGTTACTTGGAAAAGCAGGGTGTAGGAAATCCCAAAAAAGGAAAAAATACGATCCTAAGGGGAGCGAAGTTTGAATTTCCTTGACCTGCCAATCCGTTTTTACGTAACAGAAGAAGAAGGAACCAGAGAAAGAAGAGAAAGGAAAACTGCAGATACCTAATCGAGATAAAAGATCCGTACACATTGTGGGCGGAAGGAGTTTCGTCGACTTACCGAAAAAGGAGCAATCGCCATTGTTACGTCACGGATTCAAGTTTCTGCGAACTCGGACGATGCCGATTGGTCATCGACCGATTTCCAAAGTAAGACGAGAAGGGTCTACGAAAATGCTCAGGTACCGAGTGTTTTAGATCTTGTACAATTTCTTAACCCACCTACGCTCACAATAAAATCGCGCGAGATACGCATCGTCTAGTGAGAATGCAGCTTTCACGCGCCATAAGACTCGCACGTAAAAAGTGTCCCGACGATTCGAACTAGTTACGATACATTAAAAGCTCGTGGATGTTGTACTGGAAGAAGTATTTTGTAGACTTATGTAACCCTACCTTGAATACCAATGTAACACGATACGCGTCTCGGCGCGGGTAACGTTACCGCGTGCGAACCACAATGAAAGGAAGGAAAAATAGAAATGCAGCGCAACCAATTTGAATCGAACCGGTACACCACGTCCCTCCGCTTTTTCCACCGTTTCCCGGGAAAAACTCACTTTTTATCGGACTAAAAAACGATCTCCAATATCGAGCCTCGCCTTTGACGCTGATTACGTTCGACAGCTTCCGCATACGTTTCTTTACATATATTTTTTCATCGAAACCCAACCAATACCACTCGTGAAATCCACTCGAAACTTTTTCAAAAATACCTCGTTATACCTACTTCACCTGCTTTATATTTTCCGAAACATGTTCGAAATCCTTATTTTATATATTATGCGATAATAAAAGTAATAAAAATATTATAAATAATTTGAGAATAATTAAATACATAATACTTTGATGAATATCACTGACCATTTGTAATTTACTTAGGCATCCTATCAAATTGCGTTATTATCCTGATTTTTTTTAAATTGATTTAAAAAAGATAATCGTGCGGTTGCCACTTTGGAAATGCAACCTTGAAATTCGGAGTGAATTGCTCTTGAAAAGATGATCGGAAAGTGATTACCGAGAGTGGTTTCGCAAATTATCGTGACCACGGGCTCATCATCGGAGCATATGGCGCGCGTGCCTTCCAAGCGTGTCGAAGATCGGTGGCGTGTGCCTTTACTGTGTAAGGCGCTTCAGAATGTTTCGCGGACCGTAAACAATAGAAACTGAAGGAACACGCCGCTCATCATCTTGTCTTCGATCTATGAACCTACTATGGGATGAATGAGGCCGATTATAATATGAAACACATTCACTCGTAATTATGCTTGTATAATTTAAGATGTTATATGAGATGCACTGAAATAATGAAAATTAAAAACAATTATTTTTAGTTTACCTCGAATTTAAGGAAAATAATAACTGCCTCTTTAAAAGAACTCGATTATTAACGAAAATAACTTAACTCTACAAATAATTAGATAAAGATACTTCTACGGACTAAAATCCGAAATGTTTTCCTCGGTTTCCGTGACTTCATTCAAGAAAGCTAACAAAATACAGAAACGCATCCAAAGATGGAGTATACATATCGTAAATGCGAGTTACTGTTGTTCGGTGGTATTTGTACTGGGTACGGGTTTGTAAATTGGATTAACGGAAAGGAATGATCAGGGGTGTATGGTGTGCGATCATGAAGGAAAAGGGAAAATGAAAAAGGCAGTCGGCTGACTAGTCGCATTCGAGTTCCAACGAGATAAACGACTGTTTATTTGTCCCTGTAGAAGTAAAGTGGAAAGAAAGTCCAAGCCTTCTTCGTGTGTCCAAACATCGGCATTATGCGCGAGAGTAAGGAAGAAGAATTCGTTGAAGCGTAGGGTGATTTGAGTCATGGTTAGTTTTCCATTTGCCTGAAAGATCACTGGGACCGTCGTGCAAATCCTGCCACTCCTCGCGACTATCCCTTTCGTATCCCTTCGTAAACGTCGAAGGCGGCTCAGGGTTCGCGGGATCAAATGAAATTACCGGGTGATCCGTCGGACGGCAACATCAATGGGATTTCGGAACGGATATTTGCAACCTCGTCTTATACCAATTCGATTTCCTCACTCTATAGACATGTTCGACTTTAAAAAAGATCACCAAACAAGATTCGAGTTTCTTAAACTAACCTTGAAGTATACCGCTTATTATATAGCGCAGGTTGTTTTTTGCAAATATTACTCTTGTAAAGCATGAACAATATTACACTAAATGTATTAATCTCATAGAGCACTACCTGACTTCTTAACAAAATTCACTTTCAAAAGTTTCCGACCCAGAAGTATTAAAGAGGTAATTGAATCAAATAATACTTTTTATTTTTCAATATAAATACCCTTCGTTTCAAAACATTTTTAGAATTTTACTTTATTTTTAAGTAAGTTGTTGTTTTGGATTTTTAATGAGCTTCAAAGCATGTCTTCTCCAATGAAGTTGTTAAATATAATATGTAATAGTACGAGTTTATCTTGTTAAGTCAAGGGTACAAAGTTCCAGAAGTATTCAATGTGAACAGAGAAAAATGTGGTACCCTTTGAAAGGCGCAATAAACCTAACCTGCTCATCATTTGTCTGATCTTTCACTTTTTTTCGTCGGTGGTTGTCCCGTCAAAATATCGTAAACCCCATACTTTGGGGTTAAAAAACCCTCATAAACCCATCATACCCTGTGGCTACCGTGGATAGTAAAGAATTCAAAACGGCTACGTTCCGGCGAAGAAAGGGTAGTAAAAGTTTTAGAAACACCAGTAAAGTTTTTAAGCCCCGAAAAGTGGGCCTTTAGCACTTTTTTTATCAAACCAGTTGTTACCGGAGTGCCATAATGCACCATTATACTAATTATATTATAATGAAATTAGTAATTTATTTCATAATATTACTTTTCTCGTGATACCATGAAATTATGAATTCCGTTATGATAATGGTAATTTAAATAAATGCAGTAGAGGACATTATCAATTACAAGTTATCCAAGTCATATAAGTTATCTAATCCATTATTCAAGGCTTTAAAAGATCATATCGTAAATTTGTAAAATAAAATGAAATGAATCATCAGAGTACGTTGAACATTGTATAACTGTCGTAACAAATGAATTTGAAGGGTGTTGAGTGCATCCAAATGACCGGTCACTATTATTGCCCATTTTTTGGTAAAACCTATCCTGTTCTTTGTCTAAAGTATTTGAGCGTGCTCCTCCGGGTTGAAGGGAAAAAAGGAACACCGTCCGGCAACAAAAGGACCAGAAGGGAGAAAAGGGAAATTTATGTATGTACCGTGGCGCAACTACTCCATCTGCGAGGAATTCCGTTCGGTCCGTCAGTTTTTCGGTTTTCCGAAGATTTGGGTCAACCGGACAGTTGCTAGAAAGCGTCGCCTTTAGGGGTTGAACCAACCGTTCACCTAATGATCCCCGATTTCTCGGTGAGTTAAGATTCGAGCTTTTAAAACTCGCCGAAAAGTCAACGAAATTACCAATTTTCCATTAACACAATTGTTGGTAGAAATTTTTCAATGTTAACATCCTATGTTCCCATTAAAACGATATAAACAAATATTACCGAGACACATACACACAATTTATCCTATATTCTGTTATTATCCTATTATTATTAGGTAAATATTATTATCTCTTACTATAGCCTTCTATTCATTAAATATAGGATCTTTTATGCTTATTCCCATATCAATTAAATATGTACACCCTTGGTGACTATACAGTGCAAGTTATTACTAGCAGCATTATCGAGCTACACGTTACACGTGCATCGAAAAACCTTATATTTGAAAACGCTACTGTTATATTCATCTCAGCGGCAGAAATAAGTGCAGTAAAAGAGACGTACTTAGTAAGATTCGCATCTAACGGACACGTGGAAAATTTGCGTGAAAACGTATTCAACGATCAACGGGAAAGTGACTAACGCGTGAGCCGCGAGAAATTTATGGTGGCCAGTTCGAAGGGAAGAAAGAGAGAAAAGAAAGAGCAGACAGTTTCTTGGTCTCTAACAGTGGCAGAACATTTATCTCGAGTGTCACTTCACCCAACTTTCACCGGCACAATGTCACTCCGTTCTTTCCTTCCTTACTTCCCTTTTCTCTCCTTCTACTACGCATCGAAAGGAATCCTCGAAAATCGCCGTAATGGAGCTTCATTCAACTGACGGAGCATGTCCTCTCGTCATTTGCATTCGTCACCATTTATCTCTGCTACCACTCGCTAGCTCTGCGTGATATTACTTCTAGCTTACTATTACAATGGGCCATTTCGGTGTTACAAGTATCGTTCAAGTTGTAACAGACTCTGAGTACCCGAAGAAACGAGTGCATAGAATGTTTTGCACGATTTCAATGAGCCTCCGTGATAGAATATGTTTTCGAAAGAATGTATACATTTTATAAACCTTCAATGATCATAAAAGAAATAAGCTCAAAATTGTGCAACAAATTCGTATTCATGAAACATCTACGACTTCCACCACACGTATTTGTAACATGTATATAATATCTAAAAACAAAACTGTTTAAATCGTTATCGTAACGTTAAAAATATTGAAAGTTTTGCAAATATTGATGATATAATTGATTCGAGTTTTAATATTATTCGCATCGTCGATCACAAATGATCCTCACGACAGTCAATGTGTTAATATTTTAACCAGAAGATTAGCGAAATACTGCGTTGTTATTATTATATAAGATATTATCTATTCACATCTTTCCTTTTCGAAGCGCCCATCTTCATGATCACCGTTAGTTAACTCACCAGTATGGAGTCATCTTCGTGGCCTGTCGTCGGCAGACTGGCAAAGGGTTACACTTTAGCAATTTTCACTGTCGTCTTCACGGAACGAATTGTCTAACGCGTAGCGAACATGAAGCTATCTCGCTCGTCATGACTGTACTGGAGAATAACAAAGGAGAATAACACAGCTAGCTCGGTGTCCTCTGCGTGCGGCAGCCAATACATCAACACAGAATGTGCGCGACTAAACGAGCCACGACTTCTTCACGCTCGGGAGACAGTTTTTGCATTGCGCGTCTATTCACTCGCCTAAGAAGACATCAGGAATACCAAGAATATTACATCCGTGACAATCCTTTGAATTCGATATCGAAAGGAATTTTACGCGTTCGGAAACGATCATTTTTCTTCGAGTGTATCATAATCTACGCGGATAATTCTGTTCGTAGTATAATGCCGCGGTATGTTCATTGAAGAAGTCCGAGCTGGTTTCTGAAGGAATATCTGTTGCACGATTTTATGTGAGTAACCATTCACGATTTATCGTTTCCGTTTACGACGACAAAGAAAGAGGTGACCGTATGGGGTCTCTAGCTTTTTTTGGAAAACCTTGAAGAATTCCATCGTTCTAAAAATTCGTAGAATTTCCTTTTACAAGAAAGTCCACTGTGTATAACTATTATTTCCCTCGTTGAATATAATTATAAACAATAATAATAGTGTAATAGTAACAACACATTTTACTGGGTTCGAAATAACCAAACGAATGAAGACAGTGGTAAATAATAAAAATATAAACCGTTGTTATATTTATACTGATTATCGCAAGAACCATTATCGAGATTTCCATCGTAGAGATGTTCGGTGATTTATATAATTTTGATACGCAAGAAAGGATGGTAGACCTTTAAGGTAAGAAAGCAAGTAGGACGAGCGAGATCGGGGAGAAGCAAAGAGAACTAAGGGTACGCAAAGGACCCTCGTCCTGCAAAATATCAAAGGCTCAGTAGGGAAATTGAAAGGCTTTGTATAAAAATAAGAATGTATCGACTGCCCTCGACAACCACTCACCCGGGGACAAGATTTTCGAATCTTACGTTTAAACGTGTCGCGCCGAGAGAATGAAGGGTATACAGAGTAGAACCAGGAATACATTTCCACGCATGCCGAAAGCATTTTGACGTTTCCCGGGATCAGATAAATGTTTCATATCCTATTATAATGCTCGCAGTATACATATAACGCATACATTACAATACAAAATTGTGTCGTGACAGTCAATATACAAATACCAATATATTCTATCCACGTATATGTTGGATTCGATAAGTAAATCGCCTAATTACGATCTTAAATAGAATGAAATATTATGTAAAAATTATTAATAATAATAAAAATTTGATTTTCCTCGGACAATAATAAAGTTTCAAAGTTTTTCAATGTAGAAAGTACACGAAATTACAACAAAACAATATGAGTACCATAATAATCTACGATATAAGAACAGTTTTACAAAATTTAAACGGTTAATTTAAGAAGGTGCTAGTCTGTCGTTGAAATGTATCAATTTTAATAAATATACGGTGTAATTTATGTTTTAACATCGCCATTAGCCCGTTTTCTCATCGAATTCCATATTCCATTAGATCGTTTTATCCAGAATTATTGGTATCTATATACCTATATGATTATAACTCCGATACTATTTAACTCGCAATTCCTCAATTTTGGTGACCATAAAAATTAATAATATTCGTTTATAAAATTAATAATGAGCCATTATTAAGCTAAATAACCTACACGTAACTTCATCGTTTATTAATTGTATGCATGTATTAATTCTGAGACCGACGAATATAAAAGGATTTAAGAAATAATAGCAATTTTTTTTAATAATTATTTAATCGTTCGTTTTCGGTATAATTTAATTAAATTCAAAATAAGGGAGGCGGCAATTGCGGTGCCTTCTGGCGGCGAAAAGCAGGTATTAGGGATATATTCAGTAAGGGTAGGTTCCACCCTTAGGGACAATCTATATGTACCATCACCCAATATACAAGCCGGGGCTGGCGAATATTCTCAAGATTCTTTTATCGACTGCAGGATAAAAATGAAATATATTTTTTTCGCTCCCTTTACTTGCAATGGAAGTTATGAAATCAGTCGCTGATATCGCCGACGAGATATAAGTAGACCAAGCATAATGATAATAATTAAACATGAAATAATTTGTTCAGAAAACTCATATATCTGTAGCATACATATTACACGACATTTAAAAGATATGTGTAAATGATTCATTATTCTAGAGTTATTAAATAAATACGCTACTACTTTATCATCATCGCGAGAATAAAAATAAATGATTACTATTGAATTATTATTTTGAAAAAAGAATAAAGAAAAATGGCTCAAAATACCCAATAAATTAAGTAAATAACAGTTTGTTTCAGCGTCTGAAAGGAATATTAATCCGTAATCAGCAATTAGTAATTTATCATCCGAGTTTATGTACGAATTTGAAAGTGGCCCATAAAATTAATTAAAATAATTAGGTAAGAGGCAGGTTGTTGAAATTGTTTCATTAACGCCATGTTAGTTCTTATTCGCTCCTTCTAACTTAATATTCCATATGGCGTAATAATCAATATTCGTTTGAGTTGCTTAATAGAACGTGAATTAATCTTGTGAAATCTTCTTGTATTTGCTGTAAATTTGCTCTTGAATATCCACTAATATATTTGCTCACAGATGTAAGAGATTTTGAAAAATAACACTGTCCAACACAAAAAAGCTTGTAACAACAAATATATGATCGATGAATAGATGATGTATAAACGTGGTGTAGGATGATTTTGGGTCGAAAGAAGCGGTTTAAAATTTTTTCGGCCGAAAAAATGGTCAACCCAGAATCGCAAAAATGTCAAGGGGTATACCTTCAAAAATTGCCAAAAAATCAAAGTCGCCAATTTCGCTCCTAAATGCCCTAAATCGACGGTAGGTGATGCCTAATGATGTTCTAGAACCGTTTTGGGTCGAAAGAAGCGGTTTAAAAATTTTTTCGGCCGAAAAAGTGGTCAACCCAGAATCGCAAAAATGTCAAGGGGTATACCTTCAAAAATTGCCAAAAAATCAAAGTCGCCAATTTCGCTCCTAAATGCCCTAAATCGACGGTAGGTGATGCCTAATGATGTTCTAGAACCGTTTTGGGTCGAAAGAAGCGGTTTAAAAATTTTTTCGGCCGAAAAAGTGGTCAACCCAGAATCGCAAAAATGTCAAGGGGTATACCTTCAAAAATTGCCAAAAAATCAAAGTCGCCAATTTCGCTCCTAAATGCCCTAAATCGACGGTAGGTGATGCCTAATGATGTTCTAGAACCGTTTTGGGTCGAAAGAAGCGGTTTAAAAATTTTTTCGGCCGAAAAAGTGGTCAACCCAGAATCGCAAAAATGTCAAGGGGTATTACCTTCAAAAATTGCCAAAAAATCAAAGTCGCCAATTTCGCTCCTAAATGCCCTAAATCGACGGTAGGTGATGCCTAATGATGTTCTAGAACCGTTTTGGGTCGAACGAAGCGGTTTAAAAATTTTTTCGGCCGAAAAAGTGGTCGACCCAGAATCGCAAAAATGTGAAGGTTATATCTTCAAAAATTGTAAAAAAATAAAAGTCGCTAATTTCGCTCCTAGATTGTCCAAATAGATGGTATATGGTGCCTAAATATGTTCTAGAACCATTAACACGATTGAATCTTAAGAAAATTATTCTTTTATTAGTCTTAATAATATCAGTATGTGAACATATTTCACTATCGAGGGTAGCAAGGGGTTCTTAACATAATTTTCCGGAATATGATTACTTATTTCGGCATATTTACAAAGCACTTCGCAAACACTGGAAAGCTATGCGTAAAAACATGTCATATAGATGCCTTTAGTATATTTTAACATATCAAATTAATTTAAAATATCAATTACTTATAATAACAGTTCAAAATCGAGTACAAAATAGAAATAGATTAATGACAAAAGTATTGTATATTAGGTAATACGGCGTACAAATCCGAAAACGCCGTGAATAATTATTGATTATGTTTTACCATATCATGTCAGCTCCTGATTTTGTCCTCGCTAATGGATTTAAGCACAAACCTTTCAAAACCTGAACAGCTTCCTCCCCATCATCTCTCGCGTACAATGTTTGTCTTTTCGAGCTTCCATTATTTAACGATCTCCTACCAAAACTATTCATCAAAGAATGTCGTCTACTCTCAGATCTATTCACCCTTTTCAATGAATTCCTGGACGAAAATGTTCCAACTTTCACAGCTCTAAACGACGGACGTCGATTAGTTTTCTTAATCAACTTACGATTAACCGAATTCATATTCTTCGAGTTAGCAGCGTGATTCTTTTTCAAGTTCTCGTTTGGCTGTGGTGCTTTCCTTTTTGGATACGTCCGACGCCTATGCGCAGCATGAGGGCTTCGTAATCCTTTAAAGCTGGGTTTTAATGTCCCTATAACTTTATTTCGAAATCGTAGAGGCTCCAGAATCTGATGCTCGTGCCAGGAAGCCACGATTGGTAAACCGCAAGCATTATGCATACCTACTAACGGTATTCCAACGGCTCGGTGTTTTTTTAATTCCGATGACAATTGGCAATTAGTTTCCCATTTACGACCACTACGACGAGCGTTTTCTTCATAAGCGCATATTTTTTGACCAACATTTCCTCGATCGAAATCAACCCTTGTAACATGTTTATCATCCTGTACGTGATTCCGTCTGATTTCTTCTATATTCTCCTTAACTGGTTTATTTTTGTATCTCGTTCCACCTCTACTTTGACGAGTCGTGTTGAGTCTCTGCGATGATCTGCGAAAATAATCATCGTAATCACTGCACCTCTGATTCTCCTCGTTCATTGAATCCTGTTGTTCGCCTTTAATTATTCTTCTATCAATCGTTCGAAGTTTGGAATTTTCGCGACGATTTCCAGCTTGAAGCTCGCGTTGGTATTCGCAGGAGTGACAAGATCTTCCTGGGGGATTTTTATTTCCAATACTACTGGTACGACCTCTTTGAGGTACGTATGCATGCTCTATTTTTTGGTGGGTGCTAAATGACGGATTATTTATGGAAGTAGTATTATGCTTTATAGACATGTATAAGTTTCTTTCGGGTTCAGAAACCGAGGATTCGAATTGTAGTTGAGGAGCTTCCGACTTTCGAATTGTTCCTATATTGTGGACTAAGGATGCTTGATAATTTTGTATAGGAATACTTCTGACAGTGCCGCTATTCTCATCTCTCATTTTCACCGTATTATTTTGGTTGTCATTAATGTCTATTGTACTGTTATTTCTTTCTACGTGACCTTGGTTCGAATGATAATCTATCACAACGTCTATCGCACGTTCCTTGTACAATTCGTCGCTACGTAATACATCGTCGCCTAATTTTGATGGGTTCTGCCATTCTTCGATTATACATTTTCCGCTTTCTCCTACATTTTTATAACTAAATTTACCATGTACATTGTTCGAGTCCATACTCTTTGTGCCGATTGACATTAAACCCTCGCCGCCCTCGAGCCACCTTCATGATTTTCCGTCGAAATTCGTTCCAGATAAATGCATTCTATTCTCGATACCGATACCTGGTGTAAAGAAGACAATACTTTTTCGACTTAGAATATTATTATAAATATTGCCATGTATAGAATGAAGAGATCTCTTACCGAAGTCGTGTTCGTTCTCACTGAAAGGACTCAGTGTTTGCGTCGACGTGAAAGCCGACGATTCGGCTCTGTTCTTCTTCTTAACTTTTGTGCAAGCAAAGAATGTACCAAGTAATGCTGTTACTTCCACGAACATAATTGCTAAGCCGATTGTTAACAAAATGAACGCTTGATCTTGCATCCATTTCTCGATCATCTCCAAACAACCCTGTAGGTGAACATAATCTCAAGAATGAAATACATAGAAAAAAAACGATGGATATTTAGTTAAATGTTGCTTATTTTGTATGGTTTGTTTGTCCGCAATCAAAGTGTATAATCTAAAATCAACAGAAATGCATCAATCGCAGTACGTTTGACGATATCGCTGATTGAATCTAATACATATTTCATCTCGTTACATGCACGACATTATTTCAATCGACATTTAATTTCCGCTGGAGAACATGAAATTTAAATACAATTCGTAACGAACTTCACGTAGTTTTCCGTGATAAGAATAAAGTGTTCATGTCCCGCGCTCGTCCCTGGCCAGAATGTAGATAAACTGATACGTTATGTCGTTCCACCATTTCTGTAGCCCGTATTCGAATATATTTCTCTGATACCACGGCATTTCCATGCGGGTGTAATTGTGCATGTGTGATGTGAAACGCATTGGGCGATGCTTTTCATTGTTTCTTTTTGTTACTTCAACGTTAAAACGCCAAACGTATCGGAATGCAAAAAATGGGGAATGAATGGTGCAACCAACTACGGTGGATTCAGGCCTACTTAATTAAAGATTGATTAAACAGATGCGTCGAAATTGTTTAATCAAATGAATCGTGTTACTTTGTACGTAATTAATCTCCAAATATGGAGACATATTGTTCGACGTATATGATAATCTAAAGGAAGTGTTAGGAAGGTATACAATTTATTAGAATTATTAGTTGCTTATTAGTTGGAAATTGATATCATGTATTAGATTTATATATTATGTGATAATCTAAAGCAAGTGTTGGAAAGATGAGTATCATAATTGCATCGGTATTTTAGTCAACCCTTTCGATTTGGTCATTCAATAACATCCTCATTACGATACATACCGTAGTATGTCGGGCGTATTGATGTTCGGCGGGATTCAAAGCCTGACAGAGAGTAAGATTGGCAGGTTCGGGGTTGAGAAAGGAATCCGTCTGATTGCCATTGGCCAGGGTGCAGCAACTGAGAGGTACCACTAATTCTCTTCTGCCGACTTCCTGTAGTCTCCACCACGACGTACCGTAATTGTTACTTCCGTTTATACCGCAACACACAAACTGGAAAGATCAATACGATACGATTTAGAATATTTGTTTGCACCAGTAGGGTGTGTACGTAATTACTTCCTCTATAGGACCCATTAATTACTAGGCTCTTTTGCTGAAAAGTAAAATCATGTTACTCGTAGATGACGATACTCATTCCCTTTGTTTAACCCTTCTAAAGCATCCGAATTGAAAATCCGTTCAATTGAAATTCAATTAACTTAGTTTACGATCAAATTAACACTAGAACTACGGCCAAGATACTCAGCTGTATTTATAAAGAAATTCATTGATTTAACTACATCCATTATGCAACGTGGGTCGCAAAAAATCTCAGAAGATGGAACCTTATAAACTTTAACGTTTTTAATCAATTTCGCGCACCCGTCAATTTGACCGCTTCCGTAGTTCTAGTGTTAATTTAGAATTACAAAGGTACTGCAATAATAAAATATGATAAAACGTGTGAAAAAGAAACCCAAGATTATTTCAATGTCTTACTGACGGTAATAGAATTGTATTCAACATTTGTCGGTTTATTGGACCAAGTTGCCGGTTATTGAATCAAACGAATTATCGACTAACAATCTAACTTCTAATATAAACATACCTTAGTTTGTGCAAGATCAAGTGCTGCAGTAAATTGTTCTCGGCCAGGAACTGCATAACTGCGCTGCAAAGCTCGTACTAATCGCGCTGGTCTAACATCTATCCCCAAAACGTGAGGCCAGAACACGGTGAGGATGCATACGGTGCATTCGCCGCATAATAATAGAACTATCACAGTGAGATACTATAAATCAAATACAATCACGTTAATGACAGAATAATGAATATAATGCATAGAAATTAATCGCTACCATGAAATGTAATTTAAATAAGTACATATATCCCTAATCGCGTGAATTCATGATCTTCTATAAAACATAGGAAAATTCTCTTAATGAGAAGTCATGTTTTTAGTTCCGTAGCATCGAGACTCGTTAAAGAGATTGAAACGCACTTGCCAAGCTACCATGCGATGCCTGAATAATTACTGTTTTTAGATTGTACTCAAACTCGCCCTCCTTTCGTAGGCGCGCGTGTCTGAATGCGTGTAGATCCGTTTCCGGGCAACGACGCGTGACCAACTGCCAGCTAAAGTGGGAAATCTGGTTTCAGTTAAGCTCGATGAGCAAACTCTACGCAGCAGACTAACGAAGAAATATGCAAATCGAATGGTACTTATTTCCTACTGATTAACGCGTGCGAGTAAATTGTTAGAACACGTGAAATCTACAAAGACACGTGCTGGCAAGTGCGTGTTCAATGTTTCGCTTGTTATTTTGACTGTAACGTTCTTGTAAATGATGCTATTAACTGATGCATGATAAATGTTTCTCATCTTTGAAATGTTACTTATGAATCTGATATGAATTATAATGACGAGGCTTTTTAAATATAGTGCACTTCGTGATTGTCAATTGAATGTGCATCAATGTTATCGAATATTAATTTTCACTTGAGAAATATTCTTACGAGAACAGTGATGCATCGATTACAGAGGCAAGTTGCCCAGCACCCTAATAATCCGGTGAGTGTAATGATAAATCCCAATCCAACAAATGCAAACGATAGATAATAAAAGAGTGGTTGATTGGGTTGAATGTCTCCTGGGCCCAGTAACCGCGACATTAGGATTCGCTGATCATCGGCTAATTGTAATGTTCCCAACGTCATCAACACGAAACCTGATATCTAAAAATGAAAACGATCTTTTCTAATAAAAATGGAGATATCCTTTTTATTTTGGAAAGTTTCACGTCCGTAATAAAATTAAAATGAGTTCATGAAAGGTAATGAACAACAAGGTGGATCTTTGGATAATACATAACTCACCAAGAAAACGACATTCCAGCAGCACACAAACGCACGTGATATCGTTAATTTTCTGGATCCCATTTTGAATTTTTCACATTGAATTTGCAAGCAATTAATAGTTGATCACTTGTTCACGAATTAAGTGTAACGTATGACGATCCTTAAATTAATCGTGTGCAATGAAATCCATATGATACGATTAATCTGAATCAGTTATAAAATAAAATGAACAGGAAATTTGAACAAATAAAATTTTCAATTTCAAAGTTCACCAACTTGCGTATAGTTGAAGACTAAAAACCTCGCGCGCGATGTATGATATCCCAGTGCTGTACAAATACTGGCAGCAATAGGCGCGCTTGCGTTACGGGGTGCCCTCATGCGCGACCGACCGGATGGGACCGGAAGGAAGTAGAAAGGCACGGAAGAGAAAAGGGGGGATGAAAATAACATATGCATACTTATTTTCGGCTAAAAATCCAAGATATATTATGTAATTTTCATGTTAGGAAAACTCGACATTTCCAAGAAATTCAAAGAAACTTTGTATGTGATAGATTAAAATTTAATTTGGAATATGATTATCTAACGAGTAGTAATCGGTTCATAAATAATGCCGTTGAAACTTTCATCCATAATATTCATTTAGCAATGATTATATTATAACGGTGCTAAAGTCATGTTATCGATATCCAGTTTCTTATCATTTTAACTTCAGACACCGCGTAGCATTACAGAAAGATGTTCTATGCGCATTATTGTGGGTGTTCATGAAGCTTATCTCCTCCCGACGATATTAATTCAGTAGAGTCCCCATGCACTTTCTGTTAAGTAGAGGTTCACGCGAATACACAAAAACGGTTGTTTGTAAATATAGGTATGGGTAAAGAGAGGGAAATCATCATAGTCAGTATCATCAGTACTCAGTAAAATAAAAAATACTTTAATATGCTATTTACACAAATTGATTATAAGTGTTGCAGCGTATATGATTATTCGTACAATAATAAGTCTTAAAAGTCTAAGACACTCTTTCTTGTATTAGTCATACATCCACCAGTCTGAGGTATTATGTCATCTTGTTCTCTCTGGGCTGTGTCTTCCAATTCAGGTGGTAAATGCAAAACCTACGAAAAGTATACAAAAGAATATTACGTGCACGCCGCGTAATTATCATAAATTACATAAATTTCATATGTTTAATGGACTAACCTCAATAACAAATTTCTTCCGACGTAATTTAAAAGCAAGATCTCTCGATTCGGGGTTATGCGGCGCCAATGTATTTAAAGCGGGTAATTTTTTTACGTGCAATAAACCGTGATAATCTTTAAATAAAGGATTTGTTTCTCTGGCGGAACCGGCGAATGATTCTAACCTAATAGCTATGTCGGACATGTGCTCGATTCGTTCAACAATTGCCCCCTAAAAACCAGTCATGACAAACATTTTGTACCTTTCTGAGCTGTGATATAGTATCTTACCGGTTTATCAAAATTATCTGCTGGAATTGTAATAAGTACAACTGCATATGAATTTCTTAGAAGTGTTCTAAGATAATATAAAAATTTTAATAAATCACGGTGTGAGCTATCTTCTGAATCAGACAGCCATTGTCTTGATCCTAGCGAACAAATTGCAACTCTTAAAACTTGTCTCTTTGGTGGTGCTTCAGAAACTGAATATTGTCCTTTGCTTAATGTCTCCTGAATTCTTTTCAATAAATTCATATAGGCTATGTTTGTAAACAGACTGTCACTTGTGTGCCAATTCTCATCATGCCACTGTATTATATTTGCTTTATCTATAGTTTCTTTTTCCATTGGTTTTGTAAGGTCATAGAAGTGGCCAAATGATTGACCTCCAGTAGGTGATGAGTCAACCATTTTCATATTTTGATATCTCCATGCTATTTTCATCTGTTCATCCATGTGTTGTGGTTGATTAATTGGTGTTACATCAGTCACAACACTTGGTATTTCTGATATTAGTTGTGAAGGCTTAACATCCTGAGAGGCTAATAGTAATGGTTGTTCTGTAATAACTCCTTCTGCCATAAAGTACTTGGACATGACTTTAGCATATGTTCCATATGTATCTTCCTCTAAAATTCAAACATTCAAAGGATTTATTTCTCATAGAGGATACTACAATCATGGAAATTATTTCAATTTACCTATAGCAAATAAAGATCCAATAGGAAGGCCACCTCCTGGAAGAATCATATTATTTTGATTACAGTATTTTAACTTAAAATACATAAATATAAGTACCTATTTATATCACCTACCTATTATATGATCTAAAGAAGGTATTCCAGTTGATACAAGCAACTGAGCATTTTTTATTGAGGGTTTTGTACCTGGTATAAAGGGTACTCTGGTATTACCCTTTACAGTATTTAAGGCCATATTAATTTTTAACAGTAGTGCATTTATTGCAACATAAACATCTGTAATGTAATGCATACATTGACATTATATTTCAAATCATACAATATTTGCAATGAATACATTTATATACGTATATTACATAGTCATACGTGCACTAAATAAATCGAAATTAAAACTTAAAAATACTTCTTATACGATTGTCACAAAATCATGTAGAGGTTATATTACTTACAAGGTTATGTGCTTCTAAATACTGTAACCCGTAGTACATATATTATACTAAATATATACGCAGTTACTATATTCCCTGATATATATGGGGTTTATTAATTAATAATGTAAAGATGTAAAAATGTGGGGAATATATTCTAAAATTATCGACTTCTAATCGATAGTTTTATTGAAATCGATTGTCAAAGATGGCAGCTACATAGCGGGACGATTCGAGAGGAGACGCTCTTTATAGTTAGTTTTCTTTCTACCAGACTGCACGCGTGTCAGTCTTTCTAATTGTGGTTCGCAGTTTGAACGATATATGCACTCGTACCCACGCGCAGTTCTGTTAATGGCACCGCGCGTCCGCCAGAAGGAATCTGAACGGTCGTTTACGTCCGTTTCGTTGTTAGGGCAACCGAAAACGATTCGTGAGCTCATGACTTCGTGACGCTGCGTCTAACATCCCCTGACAGTCAAAAAGTGAGGTTATGTAATTGTTTGGTAGATCATTTCGCGCGGCGTTCGATGCCAGTGTTCGATGACATGTGACACAAGCAACGCACGGCCTCATTAATATACCGAGACGCTCGTTTTTATTCAATTATCGCGCGATAATGAATGCAAATAACTGCAGGAATTCAACGCGAAGAACATGAGGAAGTGAAAACGTTTTCTGTGGAGGTATTCGTTATCAAATACGTATTGGATAGAGAGAATGTAAAGGGAAGGAACGGTCGCGACAAATAAATAAGAGAATGTAAGTGATTATATCGAATATATTTCAATATGATTGAAGCCGGCTTTACGGTATTCAAATCAAAGCAAAGTTACATTACTGCAGAAATGATATCATATGCAAAAGTAATGAGTGAGTGAAAAGGAACGTGCAAGTAGCTCTTGTGCGTGTTGGACTTGAAGCCGAAGCCACGGGCAGTTGTGCGAAGATATGGTGAGGAGGGATTCGGCCAAACATTGAAAACGTTCTTCCGTCTCTTTCTCCTCGCTAATGTCCCATCCTCCTCTCTTTCTGGCATACTCTCTCGGCTATCTTTTTCTTACCCCTCCCTCTCGATTTCGTACTCCATCCCACTCGAGCTTCCTCTTTCTCCTTAGCGTTTCTCCGTCTTGCACGCCCGTGCCGTTTGTCGACCTCTCACTTCTTCCCTCACTCTTTTCCTCTCTTTCTCTGGACAAGCGGGAGCACGCTGCCCTCGCTCAACTACCTGTTGTGACGTCCAGCGCATTCGACGACGCATTGGGACAATCGGGAGATCCAACGCACGTCGCGTGTGCCGCGGTTCACCGTGTCGTGTGTATATACATGCATATGTTCTGTGTGTTCACCCTCCTTCACGGCCGGCAGGACAGTCTCTACACTGTCTCGACGTGCAAGAAAGCCACCCGTTGCTGAAGAAGCGTGCGGCCAATTCGCCAGGCATAGCCGATATTAAGCCGCGAAAGGCTTGTCGCGGGGCTCCCACCACCTCCGCTCCGTGTCGCTCTCGCAGCACTCTCTGCTGAGAGCGAGAGAGAGAAGACTTAGGCGGGCTCTTATTGAGAACTTAGTCGCGCGCGGTGAACGCTCCGTCATACCGTCGAATCTTCGCGCGTCTCCCCGAGAGTGACAGTTTTATATCCTTTCTCGTTCAAACGGATAAACATTCTATCGCGGGATGGTTGACCCGTCAAAGGGTTGCCGGCGGTAATGCCGGCTTCGGACTGTTCTGTGCTCGAAAAAAATAGCGTCTATTATGAAGTGATTTTAAAATGTTCAAGTGAAGGTTGGACTGGTGACTCGGTTCGTTGCAACGACACAGACTTCACGATACACAATTCAGTCACGTGGCATCGAACAAAAAACGTAGTGGATCTAGTGATTTCATAAACAAAACATTGGGGTACGGTCAGATCAGAAGATTAGTGTCAATAAGTGGGAGACATTTAGTACTAGTAATCTCTGATAGTAAACGTAAGAATTACCGAAAATAGCAGACGAGATTGATTCTATTTATTAAGAACTAGTCGTGGATATACATGGTGAAGTACTGAACTGTAATAACGATACGCGAAGTGGAAGTAAGTTAGCGTGAAGTGACAGCATTGGCAGAGGGCGAGCAGGGCATAGTCGCATAGACGACATATCCCAAATGCGTCTTGACCGGAAGTTGAGGATCGTCACATTGGCAGGGCGGCAGAGGATGCTCGGCTCGAGGGCAACGGTGGGAGACGAGGTCGCAGCAGTAGCAGCAGCGTGCGTCAGGCGCTTCGGTAGCAGAGGTTCTCACTGAGCTGGCTTACCCTGCGGTGGATTTAGGGGGCTGTATGGAGGCCGGGGGGCTCCTGCCCCGCCAGCCCCCGCAAGGCCCCCCCGGCACCGCGCCTGGCTCCATTTCAGTCTGCGTGGGCCAGGCTCAAAATACTAACAATAACAATACGTTAAACAACCCCGCGAATAACATTATCGGCCAATCAGCCGGTATACATGATCTCAACGCGACCGGTCAGTTGAGTGTAACCGGTCAGCAGCTGCAATTGCAGCAACAAATGGGTCAGGCACCTGGTATGGGTGAAGTACTCACCCCTAAGAGACAGGCGGTCGTTGATCGTCTTCGTAGAAGAATCGAGAGCTATCGACGGAGGCAGACCGATTGCATACCAAGATTCGATCAAAGTTTCAACGGTCTTTGCGAGCAGAACATACAGGACACCCTGGTGCTCAAGCAACGTTTCCTCGAGAGCAAAGCGAAGCGACAAGCCAAGAAAACGGATAAGAAGCAGAATGATCCGGTCGGTCTCTCCAGCGTTCACGTGGTGAGTCATTTACTCTAGTTTTTAACTTTCGTCCGTTGCTTTCGTGTAGGCGCATGCCATACGAGATATTAACTGTCTTCAATATCCGATCAACGTTCCATTGTTTTTTGATTTATGGCCGGACAATGTGGGTGGTCATACAGATGGAAAGACTTTCGAGACATAATATTATTTAACACAGTACCCGAGCAATGTTTATGTGCATCTATTTATTTATTTAATTAACATGACTCGATTACATAGCACAAGATGTTGTTAGGTATATTGTCATGGTGATAAGTTTTGCATAATACTTTCGTGCGAAAGAGCACGTAATGTATACCAATTGATTAATATTGAGTGGACTATAGAAATAAAATCACAGGTCTGGCGATTGAGAACATCTAAACCGTAGTACAAACCTTGTAAGTGGCACTCGGCATGTTGCCGGGTCGAGACTCCACTACATAGGTTTGCCGGAATCGAAGTGCGGGCGTAATGGAATATCGCGATTTATACACCTACTCACATTTAATTTATAATACGTATCATTTTGTATTTTATGAAAACAGTCTTCATTATCCGCCAGAGATACTGCTGATCCACAATTCTGTAGGCACTATACAATTAGCCGTGTATCTTAGCGCGTCTGAAATTCAAAAAATTCTGACTGATATAAACTGCCAACGGAGCACGGTATACACAAACCTTCGAAACTTCTGGCGAGTGCACTGCCACAAACTCCTTTTGTTCAGAAACATCTATATATAGACGGCTGAGTTAGAGTACCGATATGCACGTCACGGAAAAATAAAAGATATTTCCTGCACCGCCATGTCGGAGCGTATCGTATTATTTAGATTACAAACATTATTAACTGTCTTCAATGTTTTACACTTACTTTCAAACAAATATTTCGATGGTAGTATTACATAGCGAAACATAGTTGACTTAAACATTATGACCCGTAAATTTTTTATTTTAATCATCTACTCGCCCTTCGCAGTATATTTCCAAAATACATTGTTTAGAATACCTAATTAATTTTTCTATAACAAGGAAAAAATAATCTGAATTATGGTTCTTAACACTAGAACTACCAAGCCTATGCCCGGTTATATTTTTACATTCATTTGTATTGTATATAAATTATGGCTGAAGGCAATTTAATTAATAAGGATTCACTTAAGCGCGTTATGTACATAAAATAAGGGAATATGAAGTCTTAAAGAATCCACCGTTGTATATTTGAATAATTCTATTAAAAATTGGGGACAAGAAAGTTTGACTGCTTCGGTAGCTCCAGTGTTAACCTGTTTACCGGGGATGGCGAGTTAACTCGTCATTCGAATCTACACTCATCTCGAAGGTTACGAATTAAATTACAATTATCACTCTCATACTTCTCGGATTTTGATGTGTATAAATTTCACTAATGAACAGTCAAACCCATATATACATGGCAATTATAAATGTAACGTGCGGATTTAATTAATTACCAAATTAAAAGTATTCGCGTGAAGTCTTTGGAAAGAACTCCCCAGTTAGCAGATTAAATTGGTTTAAAAGTGCATGTTCGGGCCGGAAAGATTTGGACCTTAATACGTATTGTACATAGTCAAGCCGCTCTTTCTTGGTCGAAATCGATGAATTGTGTATTTGCCTTTATTCGTATTGTGTATAAATCTGTATATCACGTTGAATGGAAGTTGAAACAGGTGGATGCTCAGAGTTAGTGCGGAGGGAGGCATCGATAGGTCTTAGGTTGTTCGTACGTCGGGTACCTGTAGGCGTTCGATTCGAGACGTCTCATTATTAACCTTGGATTTACGTCAATGCAGGGGCGTTCTTACCGCCCCGTGGTACAACGTCATTGTTACGAACTTGCAGACGACGCGTTTATTTCGACCTTCGTAAACCCCGCGCATATCGCTGAAAGCCTTTAAATATGGTAGCACGCACATGTTTTTTTAATAGAATGTTATTTAAATGGCGACATAGTTCTGAAATGTCACTTTATTTATTAGCAACGTGGAACGGGTGGTTTATTACGAGAACACTTTTTTCTTACTTTCCGCAATAAATGTAATTACTTCAGACTAAGAATAAAATTCGAATGCACGCGATTAATTATGGAACTGATAGAATAATAATCAGCATGGATCACGAAATTGTATGTTTTAAGTAGGCAACAGGAAATATCTCGATTTTTGTCATCTGGGGAACATAGTGATAGAGTATGGTCGTAAACATTGAAGGTATTCAGAATAATAGTATTAATTGGAAACTAAACCACCCCTTCTGGAAATGTTCGAGTAGTCGAATGATAGCAAAGAAGTTACGGTACTTTAAAGTATATTATTTCAAAGGAAGAAATTACTACAATATTTGGTTTCAGTTTTATTAATTCATTCACAATATTTATTTCATTTAACGATGAAATTATATATTAGTAAATAATTGTTTTCGCAGGATAAGGAAAAGTTAAGGACGGCATGAAACAAAGTTCTTATATTAGTATCTTTAATAACTTAAATTAAAATTGAAATTTTTGAATGTGCTTTCCTCTACTTTCAGAATTACAATTCCTTTCTTGATTTCGGTATTCTTTATTACAAAAGCTTACTATAAAGAGATACCAATGATAAAATTGCTTAAACAGCTGGATAGTTTTGTTGATGCAGCTAGTGCTCGAAACTGTAATCGTTTCAAGGATATTACTTATGAAATTCATAACTGATAAGCATAGTAGATACGTAAACGTGTCTTACCACGGAGACGCTTTAGATATTTTATTATAGTCAGTTCTGTTGTTGACAATCTATGATTGATTAACTACGAATTTTAATATCAGCCACTTACGAGTCTTCGTCTCGAGTTTTTTCACCGACAATTTATGCTTTATGACGATTTCATCTGTCTCTCGAAGATATCTCCAAAAAGTCACGGGTGGGTCAAGGTCAACCGCGAATATTTAAGAATATCGTCAATTTCGAGGCGTGTAGACAAATGCTAGTTTCTGAAGTAGATTACGCGTATCACATGATGTGTGTATGATCTCCTTTTATCAAATCGAAGAAGAAAGATGGTGAATGGATGTTATCGCGTGGAACTTCATTATCGTGACATAATTAACTATTTTTGACATTTCTTTTCTAACAACAATCGTTATTCAAGTATTCAGTATGAATAATATAGTAATATCGTTATCGGAATTAACACACTTACATAATGTTCTTAAATGAAGGACAGTCTTAAAATTATTTACCCTTTTAGTATCAAGAAGCCGAAATATCAGCTTTTGGGCTAAAAATTTAACATTTTGTCCAAAATTTTAGCATTTCTAATCTGAAAAATGGTGCAAATTTAATTTTTGGAAGAAATATGTTAATTTTCAGAAATAATTTCAGAAATGCAAATATTTTCCAAGTTATTTCTAGATGGTACATGGACAAATTCTAAGGTGCTAAAAGGGTTAATATAACACAAGAATCCTTCGGAAGAAAACAAATTCGCTATAAATCAGCCGGAAGTATTCGGGTTCGAAATATACGTATAATAAACTCATCAATGAAGATAGTTGTACTGTTTCACTAATACTCACCAGGTACACGCACACACATACTCGGAGACTAGTGTACGCGTATATTAGCAGATTATATAGCTGCGTACTATTTTACTCATTCATAATCATGATACCGGTGCTCGGTACGAACAATGAGAAGCATGAGCGGGCCATACTTTTAGAGCATAATGCAGGGAAAGCTGTGGGAATCGCGATTTCCGCTAGGTTGTTAGCTGCGGTAGACCAGATTCTTCTTCACCTCTTCATATTTTGCGAAGAGCTAATGCAAATCGCGGACGAATGCTTTAATTATCGTAATACGTGGGCGAGCAGATAAAACTTACATTCAACGGATCACTTCGTAGAAGTTGAATCTCTAATAGTTATCTGCTGTATAGGTTCGCTAATGTATTATTCAAGAGAATGATCGTTCATATATATATTACTAGAATTAAAAATAATGCCTTGTCGTTATTCCAGCAATATATAGTATTGTACAATATGTAATATTATATATCATTAGAATTAACTACGATACTTTTTTTCAGTAAAAGACGATGTATTTTGATATCGTATGAAAAACTTGACTAGTTATATTCTTCGATTAATATTCTGTTACGCGCGCATATTAATTCCTTTACTTATTATACATCTCACTAATATTTTGACCTATTATTTCAAAAGTTTCGTCGTCCATTTGTGCTTAACGTGCACTGTGTACCTAAACTCGTAAAATTTTGCAGTGCAGTTGGATATATTTCTTTGAGTTTATCAGGGATATTATTTCTTTGTCAGTGTCATCTCGGTGTCCATTTTGTCGTTATTTGTCTCGGTTCGTCCTTATTCAAAACAGTTTGCTGACGAGGATGACACGTGTCGGAGCACACAACTCTCGCGACTCTAGGAATGAGTTTGGCTGGATTGGTGGCAGGGGCTCTCATTCGGGCGTCTCCCCACTCTTAGGTTGGAGAAAGAGAGAAAGAGACTGTAATGCGAGAGGGTCTCGATGTTATTTGTTCGCGTTCATTCTTATCCGACGCTACCTCCAGAGTGACTCACTTGCTGACTGCTCAACGGCAAAAGAGACTGACGGGCTCACTGGCAGTGGTACTCGATTCATCGAATTCACTCTTTCAATTGTACTGCTTGCCCCCTCGTAGTTATTTCTCGTTCTTTACTGTTTTATTGAGAACTCATTTACATGATTGTACAGGGACAATAACCTTTATACCGGAATTGTTCTTCTCTGCCAACTTAAATTTCACTGTAAAAGAATTTTGATAATTAGAATGACCATTTACTGCGATGGATCATTGATTTTTTGTGTCACGGGGGTAAAAGGTAGTTTATAATGATTGTAGGTTATATACACTATCCGATTGCCTCAGTCTTATCTGACTCCGGATTCTTCGGAATCAATCAAGAGTTCAGCATTCTTTATGGAATTGTCTTTTTGCTAGGGCACGACAATTCTTATTACAACCCATTATCTCAACGCCCACCAACATTCTAAAATGGCGTATCGACCGTCTGCGTTATTCTTTGAGATTTTAAAAATGGCACTACGTACACTTCATAAATCCTTATATTCTTGCATGACCGGTAGCCTTAAAGCAGGCTTGACCTTTTGTACTTTAGACATTTTCAAGGATATCTTGTATTTAACGCCTAGTTCGCGTGGGTTATGTAATATGAAGTCCTGACGTAGTGGTAGTCGGACTAATTTTTTTCGATGTCTACGAGTCGTATCTAATTAATAAATTGTCTTCTTTCTACACCTCCTCTATTAGGTACAGCTATATTAATAATTATATATTCTCGTTGCTAATAATCTTGCAATTATTAGTCCATTCGGTTATCTTGCTGAAAAGTAATTTACTTTGAGTAAATAAAATGAAATATTCTCGAGACCCTCGCAGTTTGTTCCTCCTCGAAAATTAAGTCTAAAACGAGTATGGTGCCCCATATGCATCGACGCATTGGGCAACAATGAAGAAGAAAGAGGGGGTGAAAGGGCGCAGAGGGGAAGGAAGAGGCCAGACTGGGTTCTGTTCCACCTACGAACCCGTCTGGTCATGACTGGAGCACCTCAACCAAATAGGTTTGCTCACCTTGGGCGACAAGTTGGCAGAATACCAAAAGAACTAGAAGAATACCAACACTGTATCACATACTTCTGTGCACACGATTAATATCGTGTTTAATAATACTCGCTATATTAGTTATCAATTTTGTATCATTGCCACGTTGAGAACCACTGGACCGCGAAATTCATCCTACTTTCAGGGAAGCTTAATTCTACGTCGAAAGTAGTGAAATTTTCGATGGCTGTTACCCGAATCTGAACTACTCGAACCGTTATTTTTGCGAAATGCAGATTGCCTTGTATTCAATTCGCAGAATCTCAAGGCTGCGCCGGTCGATATGACTCTTGCACCAATCTTACGACCCGTATGCGTTATGACTCTATCATAACGCGAGCTAAATTATTTATGAAAATTAATATGATCCTATTAATTCCCGATTCCCTTATTAAGGATGGATCATTGAATTGTAATATAAAGGACGAGTTCTCGACGATGCTCGTGGATCGTAAAGAAAGGCGAAGACAAAAACAGCAAATACAACGTGAGTTTTACGATGCCGGACATAATAACCCCGATTATTGTTAACGTTTATTGACGTTGGTAAAAAAACGTGTGTTTCACTACCGGTCGTCCATTCCGAGATGAAAAAGTTCGCCTTGGTGTAGTATCGATGCAGTATTATGTTGCGATATATGTAACGTTCCTTCTTGGAATTCCGAGGGTTGGAATTTGCTATGTCCTGACCACCCAACGAGTTTACCGGCTATGCTGACTGCGTCCCGAACGAGTTGCGCCTTTAAATTGTTGTGTGCTTCTTCAACTTGATTATATTTACGAGTAGTTCGCAAGTGCATTTGTAACCTTTGCAATGGTGTATGTCAGAAATAGTGGAAACGCTTAAAGCGTAAATGATAGCGAGGATACGGCTCGAAATGCAAGAACGTCTTTAAATCCATGCGTGGAAGCATGTGCTGATCAGAAAATTGCATTCGAATTCACTTCCTTGGAAGAACTAATATAATGTTAGATTGTGCGAATTACGTCAGCTAAGATATGTTTACATGTAAAGTAATCAACTTCTATAACAACATTTTGATCGGGTATCCACACGAAAGTCCGTTTTTTTAAATTTTGCATTATATTACCATATAAATCAGCATGATTAAAAACCTCAAGAGGTAACTTCAAAAATAACTTTGCATCTGCGAACGAAAGTGTTCTTGCCGGGCAAATATTTTCTTACCTTTGAGACCCAGATAAATATTTATGTTCACGCTTCGAAATTATTTTCCCCGGTAAAATAGATAAAATATGCGTACGCTTGTGGAATACGCTATACATAAATCCTGTCGTGTCGTTTTCAATTCAGGACTTCGGTCATAAAAAATATACGGATGTTCAGTGGGAGAGGTATACGTCCGTGGGTTCGTCCTTGTCCCTCAGTTATCGATGGACTCTCCCGTGATCCTCCGAAGTTGCCAGAACTCTCTCTCTCACTTTCTTCGTTCTTCTCCCGTTTTCTGCGTTCCACCTTTCGTGCCAACAAAAGCCTCGAAATGCACCCACAGTTCCAAGAATCGTCCGTCTCTCTGCCAGTCGTAGTCGCCTCAAGATCCCAGTAAACGTTCACGTTTTCGAACCCGTGTGCCACGGTACGCACGGATCGCGCCGAGAAGAATATGTGGGTGCAACCAAACCTTCATTCTTTAAGCATTTATGACGTCCAATCACAATGAAAGACTATCTACCCAGACTCTTCGACACTTCATAAATATGTCCAGGTATGCCTGGCACTGAGAAGTCTTAAAGTTGTCCAGATAATTAAATTATTCCTTGCAACATTTATGTTTTACATCGTAATATTAAACAGTATAACACGTGATGATGTTCACGCAACATGTAACGAGACCCGAATATTAATATATGTTTACTACATAAATATGGTGTACCTGACATGCCTGGCATCTAAGAGTCGAAAAGTCATCCAGATAATTAAATCGTTACTTATAACAAGTATGCCTTATATCGAAGTAATAAATAGCATAATTCGCGTTGAGGTTACACGCAACACGTAACGAGTCCTGAATATCAATATATGTTTTGGTGTACTTTTTGTGCCGTACATTCGAAGCTCGTTTTAAAGCACCCTGGATGTTATTTCCTTTGCGGTTGTTCCCCAAGTTATAGGGTATTACATTCCGGGCGTATGACGCATGCTACAGTCACTCAGGGTTATCTCTTTTTTCTCTAGTCCCTTGTGGCATCCCTTTATCAAAAATTTCTCGAAACAGTATATTATTTATTTTGTCCACTATACATATACTAGAAACAGTTAGTCATCCTTCCGTGATCCTATTGGAATTTAGTTAATCTTGATACGTCGTTGTGGTACAAATATTCGTCTCGTCGTCTCGTCGTACGTGACATCACGTTAACAATTGTACTCCTGTCGTTAACGCGACGGGGAAGAGTCGAGGATTTTTAACTCGGGTAACAGGGAAAGATTACGGCCGTGAACGTTCCTGCGATTATGATCAGCTCCTACGTTCTCGGTACGTTTCCCAAAATGGTGATCATTCGTCTCTTCGTGTAGGAGCATGGAGATCCCATCGTGTTTGCGTACCTCTCATGGACACGTATGCCTTGCTTTTGAAACCATATGTAATGAGCGACATTTTAGTCGCCAGTCACGTTTCAGTTAGATGGGCCATATGCCGGTGACTTCGCCATCCACGGAAAACTTATTCCTCTTTTACTCCCTTCCTGCTCCAAGTATGTCAACTATCCTCCGCAGGATTCTATACTTCACAAACTTTAAGCTCCAACCTTAATAACAGTGATACCTTATATTATAACTATAATTCACATTAATCAATATTAGACATAACCACGTAATATTATTATACATTAAGCCAGTTATACATTAAGTCAGAGATAACTCAAACGAACAAAGAAAATTTATATTTACAATAAAGAATGACGAAGTAGCCAACGCGTAAATTTATCGCGGTCTTTTTTCGACTTTGTATCACCCGACTTTCATTAACCGAGGTGACGGCAGTTTTAATGGAAAAGTACGAAATACTGCTTCGAGAAATTAAAGACTGGCATTCAGTCGTAAACTAGCAGCAATATTGCAATGTTTCGATAATCCGGGGAAATTAATGATTCCTTAATTAATTGTATTATGTGTTTTGCTAATACAAAGGGAAATTGTAGAGATATTAATAAATCCCTGTAGATCGTAGGGATATGTTTTGTGAGTTGAAGCATCAAGGTACAGCGTTCGGTTGATGGAACAAACGGATAATCAGAAGCATAGGCCGAGGTTAGGCTCAGCATAATTCGTTGATGCCAGATTTTACATACCGGCGACTGATTTCCATTCTTCGTATAAATGTTGAATTAATGAACATGAAAAAGCGGTTTTAAATTTGGAAGGCACTGCGTGAGCCCTTTGTTGTGCGTAGCACTAGTGAACCGATGGCAGAATCAAAGAAAGGAAGGAAGAGTATCGCCATTCCAGGGGTTACACACGGAATAATAATGCAATTGTCGTCCTGCATGCTGAATATATTTTTCCCTCGATTGATATTCATCAACATTTTAATCGAGACCATTAAATTACATTTTAATTACATCACATTACTGTAAGATCGTGCTGCATATTATTAGTCAATTTGATAGTGTTCTAATAATGAATACACTATTCATTATGTTTGTAAATATTGATTCAGTATTATTTCGTGTTGCTTATCTGGAATTTGCAATTATGGTGCGAATGTGTTAGCAGTGTTAATAATTTCTAGTGTAGAGGGAGATACGGAGGAATACCGCAGGTTACAAATCTACCGTTTAAATAATAAATAAGGCCTTCCATTTCACTTATTGGTATACGAGGGACACTTGCGCTCCGAAATAATTCATACTGCTGATTCGCGTTATTTCCGTGGTGGGTTAATCGATTTGCGCGTATAAATTGTCAATCTTTGTGATACGACGCTCGAGCAATCTCGCGCAAACCTCTGATTAATTGGATGAGGATGAGGGGGGAGAAGATGAAGTCATCGGACTGGATTACGTCTGGGTGTGACATCATGCCCCCTTTAAAATCGAATAGGAAATATGTCATTATTATGTTGCAAAGACTGAAATGCCACTCGGCGTGCACCGTGATTAACTTAGTTTTCGAAATGAAGAACTTGCACAAGAAGAATATTATACAATACACCATCATACGCGGACACGCGCGACGTCTTTAACAACTCCCACTAGTTTCCGCATGATATGCTCAGGAAACTTTCTCCGTTCGCTCAGTCTGCTCATACAGAAAGCCCAGTGCTCGATCGCAAATATCATTGGTTAAATAAACAAATTCTCCATCCATTGAATCAAATATCTATAATACTTCGAAACGTATCACATCTATCCAATTATCTAATCATTAATTCATTATATATCCATAGGTCTATCGCGTAGTTATTTAAAAGCACACGGAGAAGTAGGATAAAATAAAAGGCTTGCATTTGGATATAGATCCTTTGGATATAATAGAATAGGTACACTACTCAAATCCTGTCTTTACGAAGAGGAAACACAATAGTAAAACTACCACAATACGAAGGAACATCTTAAGGCAGGTTCACATGTAATAATTAGCCATAGAGCATGGAAGTTTTGAGATACACCCTGAAGCCCGTCGTCATGGCGCCAGGATGTTTCTCGCAGTAGAGGTGCACGGAGTGGAAAAGGGCCTCGATCTTCGAGCCAGATGCGACTTGTAGGTGTTGTTGGATGGTTTACCAATTGGTACAGAGTCCCTGCATCTGCGTAAAGGCATTGGCGGAGGGGAACGTAAGTTCGAAGCGTTTATGCTCCCGTGGATGCGCTAGTGGATGTGTTCGTGGATGTTGAGGCAGTGCCGATGGATTTCACGCGATGTATAGTCGCGATTCACGCGCACGCACACCGCTCGCAGTTTCTGCATGTCCCGCCGTCTCTTTCGTATTCTATCCCGTCGACAGTGTCTCCTTCTTTCTTTCCTTTTCCCTCCGACGACGTGGTTGCGCCTATGTTACAAACCAGTGCCACTCGTCCGTCGAGCGCTGTTGCCATCTCTTCGTCTCTCTTCTCCTCGCCCTGTATACCTCGCACTCGGAGCTCCAGCTGAGCGCTCTCTAGGGATTCTCAACTTTCTTCTTGGATCGGGCAATCGCATTGTTCACCACTTTCGATTACCTCCAAAGTATTCTTCCATCTGAATCCGAAATAAATTTGTATTTCAAGAGTATCTTTATTTGGAGAACGTTAGTTGTTTCTGACGATCTTCATTATCGGAGACCTCGGATGTTTGTCTGGATTCAGTGTTAAAGATACTTGCAATACACGCGTGTAAAAGTTATGCTACAACGAATACCGATCATATAGTTATACTCGATGGTCGAGCCAAAAGTTTGTTGAAAAGCGTAATCAGTGATTTCGCAAAGTTTCTTTGCTGTATATACGATTTACATGACGCACTAACTGCTTGCATAACTTCGCCCTGATTGTTGCATCCTACTTGTGAGAAACACGTAAAAGGAGATTGCGAAGGTTTGGCTGAACGTTGCAACTACGTCTTGTACGGGCAGTTAGAAAAAAATGTGTCCGTTTAAGAGTTATAATTCTCCTTAATATATGTAGTTTTACTTCGTTACTTATTTTCATTCTAAGCGCATAATGTAGAACATAAACGCTCTTGTAACTCTTGTAATAAGATGTTGATATGGAGTTCCTGTAAGAGGAAGTAAACCCAACACTGAAAGTTACATCTATAACCATATGGTGCCTGTGGCAATGTTTTATATCCTAAGGGTTGGACCTATGATACGCGTGGTCCACATGGTAGAACTCTAGCTTCGACCCCATCGTATCCTGTCTATGAAAAAGGTACTAAACGAGGGGATGCTTTCGGGGAGTGTAGAAACGAGGTTTTAGCGCAGGAATATTGAAAGCCCTACAGCGATCCTCAAATCCTTCACCCTAAACACTTAACAATACATTTATTAGTGGAACTTATCCTTGCAGATATGTAATTACAACCTAAATAATATGTACCCCAAAATTATTGACACAGTATATTAAGCATATTACAATCCCGAATTAATACAATATTATATCTATATCTATATGATATCTCTATGATATCTACGTGATACATACACAGAGCGTCACATATAAAATAAGCCACCTAGTTATCTCCTTAAATTGCGATAATACCGAAAATAATTAATGCATTATCTGAATGGCATGAAACAGTCAACATTCTGAAAGAGAATTTTCTCCGTTGTCGGCTTTCTACAGAATTTCCAGATCCCCGTATTTTTCACACAAAAGCAAATATCGTTGTGTAATTAGGTGACCTATTTTATCGTTATGAGATATTGAAATAATAGAAATCATAATTTATCGGAAATTATATACTTTTCGAAATTGAGAGGATTTTGGAGAATCGTGTATCAGACATTTTGTAGTATCAAGTATGGAGTTACCAAGATCCCTTGAACATTGTCAGATAGGTATTTATTGATTGAATGGTAGTATCATAGCTATAGTTAGATGGTGTGATGGAAGTTTAGTATAGGGTGAGGTCCACAGTATTGGGTATAGTGGATAGGAGCGATGGGGTTGAGAAAGTGTCTGGGATGTGATTATATTGACAGCGGCTCAAAGTGGAAACAATTGCTAAGTTTTTACGTGTAGACATACACCGAACTGCATGTTGCCTTGAGTGGAAACTGAGCGGCAACTTTGCCATTTGTATTCGAACAATACAATATTCTGAGATTGGATTATGAACATCTTCATTATCTTAACGTAATATACACAAATAACAAGCATTAATTTCCTTAAAACATGTAATTATGACATTTTATATCATACATTTTAAAACAATCATTTTTATCAAGCTTTGATTAATTCTTCCTGGTAACAGTAGACATAATTTGGCGCAATGTAATATGAAATTATAGACGTATAAAAATATGCGTTTAAAACATCAAAAGTTAATTTCAAATATTTGCGGTAAATTAAAATGATCAAACCAGTTAACAGATGATAACTTTTTAATCCCGCGGAAACTGCGATATACGTAAACATAATAAGCCATTGTGTGGCAGCCAATAAACGGGTAATAAATAATCAATTAACGTTTATCTATAATTGGATCATCCATCGGAGACTCGGGTCTCTCGTTTCCTTAACATCCATCGTATCAACCTGTGCTCTAAGATTTTATCTTGAAAATTACACGAGAGTGAACGAGAGAAATATTTCCACCGTGAAAATAAATACTGTATATTAATACTTTGCTCGATTATTTAAAATCGCACATGACAATCTCAATATGTAGAAGGAACATAAGATCAGAAATATGCTGTTAATAATTTTCCACTCCTTTTATGCACTGAATTATATACCGGCTAGATATCGAAAACTTTTTACGCGGCGTTACTTGTCGGTTAAAAGGAGAGTAATATTTTTACTTCCCGATTTGCGGGAATGATTAAGAGTCAAGGATAATTTGCAGTTTATTTGGCAGTTGGAATCTGTCGCGGGCTTGTTTATGGAAGCAGGTATAGAAACAGAGACCCGTGGAACGTTTACTAGTTCATTCGCGATCATAATATTTTGGCGAATGCTATTTCGAGTTGGTCCGCGTCATTCGCAAACAATTAACGCCATGCTATTTGCTGGAGGTGACGGGAAACTGTACACTGCGCTCAAGGTAGCATGCGACGGTTTACGACATCGAATCTCTTCGAGTCTATCCTGACTTTTACAGTTACATCACTCGCACGAAGGAATGTGTCGTAGCAGTAACAACCTTCGAGCAATTAAAATCAATTCCCGATTAATTATGGCGAACGACATTGTTCCGCGCAACTGTCACCATCACCGTACGGGATTCCCTGGCAATGTTACCTGATAAGTTGTTTGTGTCTCTCCGTATCAACTGTCTAAACCAACGTGAGAGGATAAACAACCGCATTAATTAACCACTGTTGAAATATTTTTCCCTGTATGCCATTTATTGTCCCGACGATGTCTCCGTTAAAAAACATGCAGAATTATTTGCCATTTTTCTGGATAAATTATAATCTTGTTTACGTGAGATCATATTTACTCGTCGAGATTTGCAAAATGTTGTGGAAACCGTGTTATTCAGGTTTGTCTTATACGCGTAAAATTGGGCTAAAGGACACGGACGGTTGAGTGTGATTACAAGAAGGTAGATGGAGGCTTGACGAGGAAGAGGAGGATGAGAAGGAGGACGTGCAAAAAGAGGAGATGAGTTGTGAAACGTTTATGGAGTCGGGGGTTGGTAGTGCATAAGAGCGGGTCGCTCAATACTGACCACCTCACACCTACGAGCTTCACTCATTCTCCTACTTTTTCTCTCTTTTACCGTAATCACTTTCAACCCTTATCTCTTTCAACGCTTCCTTCCAACATTATACCCCAGTTTTGAGATGTTCTCTGCGTGGCCAAATCGATCGACCACTTACTTCGTTGGACATTTGAAATCCACGCTCAATTTATGAAGTTAATTGCGGTTATATAGTAATTAAAATAAAAATCATTCCAATTATTCAATCTACTTCTATTAGCTGGGACGATCTAAATAGAAATAGAAATTGGTTACTTCATTAATGCACGAGTTTTAAGTTGGTTGCATAGAAAGGTGGCATTAGGAAATCCTTAAGATCTCCGAATACTTGGTGAAGCAATAGAATTGAGAACCACTGGCAAGCAGCAGGCAGCTGAGCGGACAAAGAGCGAACGGTTATTGCAGGACGACAGTGCAGAGCCGAGCGGCGGCACGCCGGTGGGCCTCACCTCTCTTTCTCTTTTTCTCTCTCCTTCCCGCTCTTTCCCGCTCTTTCCCGCTCTCGTTCTTCCTCGCATCTAAACCTATAAGCTACCTGCACCTACACTTCCTGCCACTCGACAATGAAACCTTTTCGAATCGTACCTCGAGTTGTCTATCCAAGACTTACGTTCTCTATCCAAACCCGCTTCCTAATCCACCGCTAAAGTTCATTCCCTAGGTAAACCTAAGATACTGATTGATCTTTAGCATAATAATCGTCTATTAAGGTCACAATTTTATTGAAACATTATCCTAAACTTTTCAATCGTATATTCTCCTTTTTAATTCTTAGAGCTACTGGTCTTCGATTACATCTCTGTGACTATTATTTTTTTTTAAAATACTGTTCTTTGGATCTGGAAATAACTCGATGTGACAAATGCAACTGTTGACGTGTTTTGCTGTAGATTGTTTATTGGTTTAAAATATTGGTAATCATCATTTGTCAATGTAATAGAGTTAGTCTCTTATTAATAACGAAAAGCAGGTGCAATAGTAGACATTATGGTCGTCTCGGCAAAACCACGCGACTTATAACCGCGACTCGGAACTATATAAGAAACAAGCACGCTTTAACCTTGTATCTAGACGAGTCAGAAGTAAGAAAATGTAAGGGGTACTCGTCCGGCGAGTAGAAAGTAACCTACGAATTACGTAAGTCTCCGCGGATATTAATATGCAACAGCGTCGCTCGAAAATTGTTGCACAAAGCGTGGATACGACGGTGAATTTGGAGACAGGATTCCCGAAGGATATTCGATCCAAAGTGCAGTGATTCGTGACAGCCTTATTTGGCTCGCGGAGAAATGCATGAAACTCAGCACCGAAGAGGGAAATGTACTATATTAGAGAACGTGTAAGATGGTTTCGTTGGAACTTGGTGTCATAGGTTACATTCTTTCTACGGCAACTGTTACAACCCATTCCCCCTTGTCGCGTTGCAACTGCCGTTAGACCATTTCTTCGTCTACGGTGAAAGTGTTGGTCGTCCACGAAGGGAGGACAGGAAGCGTCAATTTCTCCAGGAGATCGTGAACGACCCAGGTCACTTTCGTCCCCAGGTCTTATCACGAAGATCAACTCGTGCGCCCTGCTTTCTCAATCGGCTCGAAACTTTTGTCTTTTGTCATTTTTATCGCTGTATTATTACGGCGACATTCTGTGTGAAGAATTCCCTTCGTTCCATAAATTTAAACTTCACAGTACGAGTTCTATATTATTATAACGTAATGACCAGGTACGTAGTGTATATTTAACGTGATTTTTAATTCATCATCATTTTGTTCTTTTACTATTCTAAATTTACACGATTTGACGAAGCTTTTTGATTAATAAGCCTCCATCAAACCGGATACTTTTACATTTAGGCTACCGTGAATGTCAGGTTACAAATTGCGGAGCACACATCGGATACTTGTCACCTTTCCTTTTGTCAAGTTCCACTTCTCCCCCCTTCTGCCGGTCTTAATCTTTTATTCCCGTGAAATAAAGCTAGTGTTAGAACCGATCATCGAGCTGGCCAATTCAACGGATAGTAAATGAAGGGCGAAAATGTACTTGAAATCAATCGAAAATTAGCCATTCCCAGATATCTCTTCCCGCTTGTTTTCCAAGCAAACATGTTTTTGTTATCGGTAGGAATAGTGTGCCATTCAGGCGTGTTTTTCCCGGTCGTTTAATTCACCATCTCGAATCATCGTTCTGCATTCTTTCCTTCGGTACATTTTCAGCAGCGTGATTCGTAACATGGACTACGATACTATTCGGTGGCATGGATTCGAGTAAATGTCTGAGGTTAAGGCTCTTAGTTACAAGGAGATAATGTAGACGGACGATGAGCGGAGATAAACTGTAACCACTAAACTCACAGTGGTTCGTAATAATACATCGTTACCGAGTCAGGGAACCTTCTACCTCCTGGAAGTTGTAGGTTTCGGACGTTGCCTATAACTGTATCTACTGCATTTCTCTCCGGGCTCGAAGTGGAACATTGTAAAAATGTCCCTCGCGTTTCCATCGCGATAAAAATATTCGTAACGCGCTAAGCTGCTTTACGATCTTGTTACGCGCGTGTATACAGCGTGTCCACGCAATTAGATATTAAACGATCTATCCTTTTACGGGTTTACAAAGATTACAATCGCATTTGCCAAGATTTTTATCCCAGCTCGCGGAACCCTTTCCGACTAAACTCTTTTCACAAGATTAAAATTCAATGTGATTTATATACGTGACATATACTGATAATAAATTGAACACTGATAAAAGAATGAATTATTATCTTGACGCTCGATGTAGTTATATCGTAAGTATATTTATTCGTGTACTCAATTTCTCCTCGTGTATTACAAGAGAGTGTGCTTTCCATTCGGTGTACACCGATCGTTAACACAATCTAATTGAAAGAATGATTAGATACTACGGCAATTAACCCAAATTATCTTAAGTTACATTGATTAAATTATGCGGTCTCGATTGAACGAATCCGGAGCGTAATTGCATTTGTAAAGCGGAGTCAATGACGGGTTCAGGAAAGAAGGCGAAAACGGCATGGCATTGTTACGGGTAGCGTATCGGTGATAGGGGCAAGTGTTTCGGACGCGGGTTATCAGCACCGGTACCGTGTCATGCCGCGAGCAGCGTTACGACGTTAATTAGTTGGCTGGAGCGAAGACAACTGCTCGGCAAGGTCGCCGGTTGCTCGCCGATCCTCTGGACCCTCCTCGACTCGTCCGCTACGACTCGACAGCTGACAGCGAACGTACGCGATCAAGGTAGTACACGCCTCTCCGTACTAATCGCACTGCAAACATTTCCTGCCTGCAGTGACACTCAACCAAAGGATCTCTAAACTTTAGTTTATCGGTACTTATCGTTATTCGTTCAACCGTGAATGTGTCTGCACTTAAGGTACACGTGTATTGGAGTACTGGAGTTCTTCATGAAAATTTGTATTTTAAATCAAATTTGTATCATCCACTTTATGTATATGTAAATAAGTTCAACCTTATACGTAGATATCTTAAATCGAGTTTTTATGAAAGAACATTATTTTTATATTAAGGACTCCAAATCAAACTTGAATTATTAATTGGCAATATATTGTTGATACATACATTTTTATACTTGGGATAGTGCAAGGGATGATATTTATATGTAAATGAGCTATAATATTCGAATGAAATGTTCTTTTAAATACTTCAAGTATTGGCCGTAAGTGCATAGCTTCGCGCGCATGGCGTAGCTTTTTGAAAACATAGCCAGCAGCTTCTATTGCTTTTCGCGCGTATGGTTAGCAACTGACATTTTCTACTCTGCGGAGTGTGTAACTGCTAATTAGCTTTTGCACGGAGTGTTCGCGATGAAGAACAAGAGAAAGAGTAAGGGGACGTGAAAGAGTGAACGAGAGAGTAGGCACTATTAAGTGAATTATATGTTCGCAGGTACATCACGTCCTACGGTAAGCAGTCTTCCGCGCACCGGTGACTGCGCATACCTACCTATTCTAAAACTAGTATTATTTAAACCATCTTTTCTTGTGCTTTATCAAGTGTCCCTGAAGAAAATTGCAACCCTAGAAAAATGGTCTCGCATCTCCATGCGTAAAATTACTATATTTGATCAATCTATTTGATACTGAAATTATAGCCGTTCGTTGTACGTCAGACTTAAAAAATTCAACACATAATATTCCTTATAACATTCATTCTAAATATTACCACTTCCCATTATATTAATCGAATCACACGACTCATTACTTTGCAGACTCAATTTAAACACAGAAGTTCGTGTTGTGGCACAGTGATAAGACTACCGTGACTCATCGCAAACTTGTTTACAAGTACTAACCACGCGTTATTCCAACGAAAATATTTGTCATTTTCTGGCCATTAATTGAATCACAAAAATGCGCTTGCAATCTTAATTTTACGTGTGAACAAATACCTACATATTTTTAATGCAATTTACATTTCCTTGATTCAATATTGCATATACCTAGATCATTATGAATGAGATCCACTTAGTAGACACATGTAATGGAAGAATTTCTTTCTTTAGGTTCAAAGAAATATGTGAAAGATAAATCTGCTTCTTAATATTGATACAGTGTGAAACTATAAATCCATTGCTAACCGATGTCGAATGTGTAAAATCAATGTTCTACCAGGGCTCGTGTGTTTATCGGGCCGATCTTTGAATCCCATATTTTTACGCTCTTCCTCATAAAAGGGTGAGGAGAGTGCAGGGTTAGCGTCTAGGCAGGAAGGGTCGATGGTACACAAGGTGAGGTAGAAGGGAACATGGCTGCAGCAAGGGATGAAAGTCGAAAGAGGGACTGGGAGAGAAAGATACGAAACAGCTGTGCTAGTTCCGTGGAGACAAGTCTGGCTATACCGACCAGTACGGATACGCCGTGTAATACTATGCCGAAGTTATGCACCCCTCGGTCTCCGAAGGTTCTCAACCTTGACCCTACATCGATGATGAGTGACACATTTTGTCCATGCTAAATATTAATTACAGTGTTCCCGATTTACCTGGCAGTTCGTTATATTACATTAATGAACATATATGACACTTTTGATCGAGATACGCGAACTACATCGTTGTTCGATGTAATCCGATAAGAAACTTGGCTAGTTTACTTGAGATATTTCATTGATTTGTTTTACCGATAAGAGTGTATGTCATATGCTAAATATTTAGATTACGCAAGAAAATATGATGGTGTTTTTCCTAATGGAGTAGGCACTAGAAAGTGTAACGTTTACCTGAAATTGAGTTGCCCCGTTTCTTTAAAGGTCCGTGCTTCGCAGGACCGACTTTCACGGTGAGCATTCGAGTTCTAATATTAGGCGGTGAATAATGCCTTGGTTTCGCTGTTCGTATGGTTAGCACCATGAAAGAAAATGAAGCCTCGAGTCACAGGGTTTCTACCTGAACTCTGTGCGTTCCTGACTATTTTAAAAGCTCCGCTTCCTTAACTGGATGAGGCGAACGACGCTCCGCCATATTACACGTAATCTATGTAATATATTGACAAGAGCATTCGTCATGCTAAAATGTAATTCTCTAGTAAATTTTCACATTTTACATGCATCACAGTCTAGTGAGACTTAAGTTCAACAGGTCCTCAGGTCGAATGGAGGCTGGATGAAACCTTCCTCAAAGCATAACCTTAAGATACGTGCGAACCTTAAAGAATTAATTAGAATTATTTATACAAAACGTAGAAAAATTAAATCACTACAATTTTCAGCAGTTACTTCTGCAACAACATAAACATTACATGTGTGTCAGCAAGACGTAGGAATTAATAGTAGTCACGCGATGGTTAATTAAGTTGCATTTCACTCGTTGCATGATAAGACACGAACTATTGGTATCAAAGTCTAAAATCAAATCGAAAAAGAATTCACATTGGACGCTGGAAAAGATTAATAGATAGGTAGAATTAAAGCTAAAGTAAGACTGTAGATGGATCCGATTTCTTGTTAGTTTGCTATACTCTTAGAAGTTGGGTGTGGTCGGTAACTAGGATCCGAGGTCTTTCGATTTTCTCGCGGTGGCATTAACCTTGGCGATCCTCACGGCGTCCGCGGAATATCTGCGTGGCTACGCGTTAACAGGTACCCAGCAATCACCGCAATAATGGCTGAAGTTTCTTGCGACCGTTAGGTATGGAAGGTTCGTGGATACCTAGACTATAGATACTATAGCAGCACCGAGGAGGCGCGGATAGATTTGCCGTTGTCAGCATAGCTCATTGGTTTCGCTGCAGGAGGATTCTACCTTCGATGCAGAGGAGTGCCCGCAGGTTGTTGATCCTTTCTTCTCTTTCTTCGTCATCATCATCATCTTCTTCCTCTTCTTCCTCCTCGACGTTGCAGTATCCCCTTGGCTTCTTCTTCTACTTCTTCTTCTTCTTCTTCTTCTTCTTCTTCATCTTCGTCTTCCTCCTTCTCCTCCCCCCTTCTTCGCTCTCTTCGAATGCAGTCCTCCACCCTGCTCCCATAACCCATCCGCGGTGCAGCGTACTTTTACAAGATTATTACTCACGGATGACAGGTAAAAGGCACACGATCCCGCGCGTGCAGACCGTGGGTGTGGTAACCTTCCGATCATGTATGCGGGCTTAAGATGGTAGACGAATTTATTTCGCAAACCCTCCAAGTAATTACGCGAAACCGCAATACGCAGATTAATGCGATTCCTCGGATATATTTAATACATACTATTATATTACATTGTTATAATTAATCATTATGATATTATGGAGCACGAATAATATGTATAATATTTCAAGAATTAATGAGAATTGATACGATGTTTCAAATATATTTTATGTATATTATTATATTATATCAGATTGCGTTAATCAATAATTTTGTTCTGCCGTTGTCAAAACGCGTTAATGTTCAGTAATATTTCATTATGCTATCAGATTCTTCATATAATATTAATCGACAAGTTTTGCAGCCGATATAGCATTCTATCGATCCCTACACCATAAACGATATATTAACAATATATTAACCATAATTAAGCAGAATATAATTGACAAGAAGCCGTTCGCGATTCTTCGTTAGTGGCGTATAATACGATTTTCGAAGATATCACGGTGGTGAAGTGTGTCATAAAACGTCCTAGGTGGAATCGATCGGTGTGACGATGAAAAAAGGAGCCGACTAAATGACTCATTGGCGTCAGTGTTAGGATCGTTTCACGATCGTTTTTATCGAGCATTACACAGAATCCACTGTTAAGTGCCGATTATTCCTGCACTTCTTCCGAACAGTGAGGACTCTTTGCAACCGATCCCGCGTTTTTTTCCGTGTTCCACGTAATCGCATTTGCGGCACGATCACGGTTCTAACGTAATGGCACTTAATTCCACGTGCATACCGAAAGTATCCTCCAATATCTATACGGGATACGCATTACATCGTGGATGGTGACGTGCGTAATACGTTTGAAGAGCCGACGCTATTAGTTTCCTATCCGAGAGGATTATCAGGAATTCAAGATGCAACTGAGACCAGTATAATCCTTATTCGATCGACATAATCATTTCTCATTGCAAATGATTTAAGATCAAAGGAGGATGGATGGTTTAAGCGACCTTATAATCGTCAAGCATATTAAGTCTTACACATATATGCGACATACTAGTACGAATTTTTAATAGTGTACTTTTTAGTATGATCTTAAATCATTTCTAATTGCAAATGATTTAAGATCGAAGGAGAATGCATGCTTCCAGTGACATAACTTTCGGGCTTGTTAAACGGTAGAATTTTATGCGATATATGAATACTTGTTTTCAATAGGATATTTTGTGGAATTGTTATTTGGTATTCTTATTATGCGTGTATATACGTCGATTAAGGCGAATACCGGATGCAGTTGGACATGTTAGGTCGCAGTTCGTATAGAAGGGGCAATCTAAGCGTTACGAGACCAGTACGAGTACCATTTGTTCGCTGGGACTTCTCTCCGATCTGTTCCAATTAACTATATTAATCCTTCCGCTTTCGTGGTGTAGACTGACTTACGTCAATCTCATTACAACCTCTTGCTTACGAAAACTTCGGCCGGTTATGTTGCACAACTCGACATAATTCATTCTCATTGAGGGAAGCGTTTCGTCATCGCGTTTTACGTGGATCCCGGTAGAATCGCCGAGTATCTGTGCAGTATTCTATATTCTTTGAAATTGTTGCTTACAAACACGATTAATTACATTGATTCAATAACAATAATTGATTAACACTACTAGAAAGAACTACGGAGAATAATTGATCAAAACTTTATAATTAGTACATCGTGTAATTGATATCTTATAACAGACTCATAATTCCAATAATTGTTCGAATTCGTAACTCGAACAAATTCGTGAAAACTTTCGACTAAATTCATATCTCGAGGACATCGAATCCCCGCAGATTCAAGGTCGAATTCTTCGAATGGTGGAACGCAAAGTCGATGGTGTAGAAGCAGAGTAAAAGGTCCGAGGGAAGAATTAGCCAAAGCTTGTGGCCCTCTTCCTTAGAATGGACGATAATTGCGTATTTGCACTCGGACGTTTTATACGAGCAGTCTCGGATGATTTAACGAATATGGCGGCCAGCATCCCCAGTGTTATGCTCAAGAGATTGCACTCCCGGCTCTTGAACAGGCATCAGGTTCCCCCGGGAATATAATCGAGCACCGAGTCATACTAATGGTACGACTCTCGCATTCAAGACCAGTCGATAAATACATCCCAACTACGTAAATCCACTTTGTCCACCATGCACCGCCAAGATGCAGCATCCCTGATTTAAGGTGGACAAGCTTGAATTACGATCCTTATTTAAAATCAAATTTCGCGCGTGCTGATAGAGTAACGTGTTTCTTTAATCCCCGAGAATAACACGGTTTATTATACTGTTTTACGAGTTATAAAATTGTATTATATTTTATTATGTTGGAATACGTGGTTGCTCCATGAATATTCCACCACTATCACACGTCGGTGTATCAATTGTTATAATCATCTATATTGATTGAATTCATGGATGCAGATGTATGGAGTTGTTGGAAGACGTCGAGAAAAGATGATTTTCGTTTGATAATTTTCCTTTTGAGGTATACTTAGGATTATTAGGGTGATTGTTAGTAAATTATCGTTGATCCATGGGAGGTGATTTATTGCGTGTCTGAAAGCGGCATATCGATTAGGACTGATCACCGGCTACGAGATTCCGGAGGATACCTGCAAAAGGAATTCTCTCGGAAACACCCAACTGATGGTTGCTTAGAGTTTGAAGATGCAATTCAATCAAGTGATTTCATGCGGCGGTCATTCGTTAACTACCTACTAGGTGCTCCACTTCGCCGCTACCCTTTACTTAACTCTTCCTCTTTTACTCGGTTTCTTACAATTACTCCGGGAATCGCTCGCATTGCAAAAACACGTTTGCGTGTACTCTGACACCGCGCGTTCAGCCCTAGCTTCTTACTTATGAATTATAATGCTTCTATTTCGTGAGTCGTGTGTCGGTATATTATTATATGTGGAGAGACTTCGGTATGGTTTTATTCGCAATGAATCAAGAAATATTATAATTAACCGAAGATATCCGCGAATTAATGAATAATTGGAAAAGTTTCTGAGATGAAATTTCCATAGTCGAGTGGCATTAAAATAAGAGTACATGCAAGCTGCATGAGAGTATGATCTTTTAAAGACTGATATGCATTCAACGATATTATTAGCCATTGGAATATCGTAGGAAACTTTGAAATTATTAAGTTAAACGATGGATGGAGGATAGAGTGGATTTAATGTAAGAGACTTAGGTCGCGGGCATCTTTATCGAGATGCTATCATGATAAGCTCGCGTGTCTTTTAATAATTTACGTTGCATACCGTCCGTTTTAATGTACCGTGTACAATGCACTCCGGGAGAGGAGATAAAATATATAGCAATAAACAATTATCGTAATCATAAGATACCGAATGAGGAAGTTAGTTGGGTAACTAATGGAAAAAAAAGATCATTCGTTCGTGGCAGATATTTTAAACGACCACACTGACTGTATCTCCAATAATTGATGTACCTTTTACATGATATATGAACCTCGGTAGTTGTCTACGTATAAATGCTGGCAAATATGGGAAAGACGGATGATAATGTGCGGAAGATGAACAACAAGAGGCGAAGGAAAATTACTGCGCGCAATCAAGAAAGAGGAAGTGCATCTGCTGATTATCGAGAACTTCGCCAGTGAGAGGAATATTATTCCATCGATGGTTTACAATAAATATGAGAAACCATAGATACGATACGCAGGTAGGCAATTCATTTAGAAAAGCCTTTTGTATTACGTTAACTAAATACGAAGAGTACAAAGACAATTGTGCTTATCAAATAGCAACATAATCTTCCCGACTACTGCGATCTATTTAAGTCCGAGAATATAATCATACATTTTTAACCGAAGGTCTGAACAAAAATCGGACATCAAATTACTACCTAATGATATGTACTGCTTATTTATACACTGCGTCAGCGGAGTAAGGAATCATATCAGACTAATAACACGTGATTGGAAAGTAGAGAAAAAAACAGTGCACGACGATGGTGCGCGGGGGAAAAAGAATTTACGAGACTGGGGGATCGGTAGATATATACGAGGGAAAGGACAACGACGAAGAAGAGGATGAATATGCACATAATAATCGTGACCATAACGGTCACTCTGGCGCGTAGCTGTCAATGGCGTCTGATGAGTGGGAATAATGATAATGCTAATCCATGGTAAAACGAGTAAGTGCAGCTACCTCGTCGCCACCCCTTGCGCGCTGCCGATTTTTAGCCCTTCCACCGATCTCCCCTACCATGCCTCGCATCAACGTTTTGATTTACCCCCACCACGAAGTGCCAGTATCACCCCTCCCCCTATTTCTTGGGCAGGTTCGGTCAGCGTGATGCATCGCGTGCGATTCAACCTGTTTTCGCCCCCCACCACGACCCACGAGGGGCCACTTCTCCTCCCTTGTGTTTTCATTCCTACCATGGAGTACATCCTTTCTCCCCCCTCCTTGCTCCTGACGGCGGCGCATGCGTGTGCGCGACACAGAACGTGTACTCTGGTGCGCGCGCGTTCGTATAATAATAAGAAGAGAGGAACTCTATGAGGAACCAACGGCCTACGACCCGAACACCCTATGCTAGGTGGAGCCGGTCTGGTACTGTACCCTCAGGGGTTCTCAACTCGCGGAAATCTGTCTGTATATAGGATTTTCTCGCAGATCTTTGTGATGTATTTTATAGGTACCATGCCGAACTTTAATCCTATAACTTAATTTGTTTAATATGTAATCTGATTATGGAATTATTAACACAGAATTAAAGGGCTTTTTAGGTATAAACGAATCATTAACCCTCTAATACAATTCTTTTATAACTCAAGGTTTAATTATCAGATTTAGTTAAATCTACATCATGTATTACTTGAATCACAGTGGCATTGCAAGGATGAATGCAATCTCATCTACGCGCAATTACGATTCACGTGCATGACAAAGAATCATCGCGAAATTCCATTCCGATTACGTTAGTAAAGCTTCGGAGTTTTTATTTTCTATACAAAGTTGAGAATCTCTGCGGGTGTGACCGTGAACGAAGAGGTAGGAAAGCAAGACAGCATTGTGGAGCAGTATCTCCGTCCTCGCCCTCTGCTCCTTCCATGCTGCGGCATGCTTCCCAGTACCTATCCGACCCATGGTTCCCACCGAGAGCATAGTGGACATTCGATAATGGGGTAGTGGGGCGATGTTCCACAGAGGGGAAGTTCACGGTGGAATGGTAGTGGTCGAAGCAGATGAAGGGGTGGGGAAAAGCGTGGCCAGGTTAGGTAGGTTAGGTTGGAAATGTCTAAAGAAGAAAGGAAATCAACCTGAAGAGGAAAGGAGGTCACTCTGGTGATCGCCGAGAGATGACACCACCGCGCCCACGATCCAATATAGTGGCGACTGCATTCATGCAGGTGTAATGCACCGCGCACACTAACACCCTCCACCCTCGATCGCCGCTCTCCCAATCCTCCATGACTTTCCCCCACTTTTGTGCCTCCTCGTTTCGTTCCTCTTATGCTGTACCCCTCGCACGCCTTTCCCCCCCACTTCGCTTTCCGGTAGTCCGGTTGATATCCCGCGTATCCGCGTTTTCTCTAGGAATACCAGTGCGGCTATGACTACGGAAACCGTTGCGACTGCGACTGCGACTGCAATTTCTGCTCCCACATGCATCTATGTCCGTGGGTACTTCCGACTATAATCAGGATGCGAATATAATTACCAGTTGTCATTAGAATTATACCTGTTCATTCTACTTTAACTATAAATGTTGCGAAACGATTCATACACTGCATGCATCTTGTGAAATATGATCGTAAGTGCGACTACATATGCAGTCGCTCGTAAGGCTGTAATTAAAACCAACTGCTACGATGTACTCCGTGTCACGATTATAATTCACTATAATCGTAACCGTGTTACAACGACATGCATAACCGCGATTACGCGACACCCTCCGACATGCATACCGGCAACGTCGCAAATTCATGCCCTCCTCCCCCTCCAGGCATCATGCCGTCTAACTCTGTTTCTCATAGTCATCGTTTGCTAGCTCCGTTTCGGTGTCTCTCTCCCGCGATACTCGTGCTAACCAGAATCGCTCCGGTGCAATACCGTCGCGCTATTGCAAACGCACTGCATCCTCGTTGCATTCATTTCTTGATCCATTTTTTCCTGACCTGAATTTATGTCCGTTACTGGGTGAAGATTGAAAATAATTCAGATGAAAATTCTTTATCAGTACTTATGACTTTCTTGTAAGTACATTGGCACCTGTTTAATATGTGTAATGTCGTATACCTAAAAATGTAACATTTTTCTGAGATTTCTACATATTCAAACATTTTCTTTGAGATATTTTGACGTATTCAGACGTTTTCTTTCAGATATTTCTACACATACAGATATTTTCTATCCGATATTTCCACATAAATATGTAACCGACGTAATAATATACCATTTTCGAACTAGGCTTTTACGGGGAATTTTCAAAATCGGATCAGATTCCAACGTGACGGTAGTCCCAATCGTGGGCCTATCGCGGAGTATTATTCAATTCACGAATCTACCTTGAGGTTTAATATCACTCGCCGGATATTAGCATAAACAAACATAGGGTCGGCATAGCAGTGTCAATGTAAATCGCTATCCCACACTCAGAAATGGTAGACAATGATCTACATCAACAAGATGTCGATGAGAATTCTACGATCTCTCGTTATCCTTATACCCCTGAAAAAAGAAGCAAAGCTTAATGGAAATAATTTTGATCATTTCGCATTTGAGATTGTTCATATTCTACCGGAATTCCCACGAGATAGATGGAGATGGTATTTGATAAAAGTTGCCGACGATAGTTATCGAAGAATAGGTTTTGAATTCATTGGGTGTAGGGAACCTCGCGGACAGAGTATTGTGTTGGATGAAATTAAACCGGATTTCACGGGGGATTAAATGGTATTTCACGAGCCACGAGGATGCGCAACTCGGCCTCCCCTGTTTTAAATTTGGGCGTGAATGTGACAGTTGGTTTATACGATTTTCGGATTGATGGGCTCGCCACGCGGAATGCCAGGAAATGACGAAAATAATTATTATCCCCCTAGTATACGGTACGAGCTGCTCGCATTTGTGTGCATTTCCATGGATGTCGATGCCCGTACTTTCGATCCTGGATATTAACTGGGCACAGAATCATTGCCCCATACCATGATTTGCCCGCGGCCGGCCAGTTGGCAAAACCTGAATTCACTTGCATCAACAATAAAAATTCCACGTGCTTGAACGCGGTTCACCATCATGTCGAACAATCCATGTATCAATATGACCCTAAACAATTTTACAATAATGTTACCTAACAATTTTTCGATCCCAGCACAAAGTCAATCTTCTATCAAGCTTGAATTATTTTTATTAAAATTCATTCTCATCGGTAAAGCTTTACTACGCTGTAATAATATAACAGGGTATTTCACGTGAAATCGATCACATAAATTACACAAGTTTTGTTTCTCTGTGAAAAAATATGGGAGATCAGGAAAATTATGAAAAGACGACATCGACAAATAATTCAGAGTCATCGGAGAAAATATACTTTCAAGATAGTGGTCGATTGAAGCCATTCGTATAATGCGTGAAATATTTTGTGTATTATCGTAATTATAAGAGGCTTATTTTATACGGGAGACCTTGTATATTCGAAAATGTCGAGTGTAAAATATTTTGTGTAGCTGACGGGGTTCAATTTGGTTCTAAATCTGATATTTAACTAAGCAGTTATTGCATGATTAAAACGATGTGTAGTTACTTAACAATGAAAACAGTAACAGTCAAGATATTGTATAATAAATCTTTACTACTCGAAACATAATCATTGCACTTAATCATGACTAGTCTAGCGTTCTTGTATCCACAGGAATACTTAATAATATTTGCAAGTTCTCTTATCAGAACCGGCAGAGCAAACGAAAATTTGATTAGCCTATAACCGGTAGTAGCACGTAATCGAGAAAAAACAAAGGTACACACGTGCGCCGTTACATACACGACTTGTTTCCACGTACAATATATCGGCCTCGGCTGCGAATGTGCATCGCCGTAAGCAATGCATCAGCCTCGGCTGACCAATCCCAATAATTTACGATTATCGATTGAGCCGTGGTGCTCAAATTTGCTAATTACGCAATAATTATACGGCCTACATTAGATCTCCGACTACCATGCCCTGACTGCTAACCGGGAAAGCTATTGTCTATCCTGGTATCGGTACCCCGGCTTTGAGAAGGGCCAATAACAGTTCGGGTTAGGCATGTCAATAGTTCATAGTCACTAGGGGTGGCAAATTTATTGACCAGTTTGAAGTGGCACCTGTGCGACGATCAAACGCATCCGGTCTGTCTATAGTTTTCCTACCCTCGATCTCTGGAGAGAGCGAGAGACGAAGAGAGTAAGAGAGGTTGATTGTTCATTGCGCTTAATGCAATGTACTAGGTCGAGTAGTTCTAGGTACCGAATCTTGGTCGAGGCACTTGATATGCTGTAATATCAATGAGTTAATAATTTTGTTACAATGACGGTCCCCTTCAAAAATCGTCAAAAAATGAAAGTCGCCAATTTTGCTTCTACATGACCCAAATCGATGGTAGATGATGTATAAACATGTTCTAGGATGATTTTGGGTCGAGAGAAGTGGATTAAACATTGTTTTTGGCCAAGAAAGGGGTCGACCCAAAATCGCAAAAATGTGAAGGGGTATACCTTCAAAAATTCTCAAAAAATCAAAGTCGCCAAAATCACTCCTAGATGGTCCAAATCGAAGGTAAATGATGCCTAATGATGTTCTAGGACCGTTTTGGGTCGAAAGAAGTGGATTAAAAATTTGTACCGGTCAAGAAAGGGGTCGACCCAAAATCGCAAAAATGTGAAGGGGTATACCTTCAAAAATTCTCAAAAAATCGAAGTCGTCAAAATGAATTCTAAATGGCCCAAATCGATGGTATATGGTGCCTAATGATGTTCTAGGACCGTTTTGGGTCGAAAGAAGTGGATTAAAAATTTTTTCCGGTCAAGAAAGGGGTCGACCCAAAATCGCAAAAATGTGAAGGGGTATACCTTCAAAAATTCTCAAAAAATCGAAGTCGTCAAAATGAATTCTAAATGGCCCAAATCGATGGTATATGGTGCCTAATGATGTTCTAGGACCGTTTTGGGTCGAAAGAAGTGGATTAAAAATTTTTTCCGGTCAAGAAAGGGGTCGACCCAAAATCGCAAAAATGTGAAGGGGTATACCTTCAAAAATTCTCAAAAAATCGAAGTCGTCAAAATGAATTCTAAATGGCCCAAATCGATGGTATATGGTGCCTAATGATGTTCTAGGACCGTTTTGGGTCGAAAGAAGTGGATTAAAAATTTTTTCCGGTCAAGAAAGGGGTCGACCCAAAATCGCAAAAATGTGAAGGGGTATACCTTCAAAAATTGTCAAAAAATCAAAGTCGCCAAAATCGCTCCTAGATGGTCCAAATCGAAGGTAAATGATACCTAATGATGTTCTAGGACCGTTTTGGGTCGAAAGAAGTGGAATCAAAATTGTTTCTGGTGAATTTTTTCATTAAAGAAAGCAAATTATAACGTCTTCATAAACAGTGCCCAAAATCGTAGAATAAGAGACACTGAAGTTGATTATAGTTATAAAGGAGTTCATTAACTGTAAATATAATATGGGTAGAATGTGGAGAGGTCTAATGTTACGGAACAAGCACATTTTCGTTTTATGTTTTTTCTCTGTCGGTGATCATCTGTAATCTCATGTTGGTTAGGTACCGCGGTATTATTGTCTACTTTGAATAAAGTGGTTAACGTTACTAGAGAGGGAGGGTTTCCGCGCATGTCTTCATTTAGCTTACCGATAATCACGCGTCAGTTATCACAAGAGAGTTTGCGTATACCGTGTTACCTTGTAATACAAAATCACACCCGTTTAGCTACTTTACGTAGTGCGTTGTGTTGCACTAACATTACTTAATTACACATTCGGATGGTTGATTTTTTGAGCGAGTACCGAGGCTTACGATTAGGTAACGCACAGAAATAATTGAATGCTTATCAGCGTTACACGCGTTACACGCTGATAAGCTCATCAAACAGTGTACGCTGCATTAACTAGATCTTCGTTAGGACTCGGTGCATATGATATTTCATGACCTAAATATACTACTTAAACATTATGGAACAACTATACATTCCATTGCTCGATTTAAATATTTGCACCTATTCTTTAGTAATTATTGTTTCTAACGTAAGTGTTTCTTTTTGTTTCAGGTAAGTTTCAACGTAACGGTACTTCCGTCGCTGCTTCCTGTCTTCGTATTATAATGCACCTCCTACAGCGGGCTACAATGAGCTCCTCAGGTATGCATTCTTTAAGATCAGGTTTCATGTGCCGTAATTCTTCTCAACATACAAATAAAATATCCACGTTAATGTTACGGTTGCTGCATCGAGATAAAATATTTTCTCATATTCTATTAATGCGAGACAATCGATACTCGAACATTTGAGTCACTTCGAGGAGTGGATAATACTTAAGATATCCTACGGATAAAGTTTGGTGCCGCAGTTGACTATCCGATGATTTAATCCTGCAACTAATTACCCTGAAACTGGAGTAACTCGAGGGTAAATGAATCGGTTCGAAAATCTTTGCATGTAATTTATTGATATTCAATGAGTCTTATAAAATATGAAATATTCGAGTTAATTGTTGATGGTTGAAGAACTGTTCGGTCTTGCGGCGTTCTTCCTGGTCGCGTGTCCCGATGTATCGTATAGAACGGGATGAAAGACGAATGAAGACGGGGATACGGCTGCGAAGAGGTGAACTAACAGGATCGCAACAAGTGACCGTCCGCCGCGCCCTCCTTCTATTATATTATTTCCTCTCCTTCTCGTGCCGTCAACCTTCCACTTCCGATAGTAAATCCGAGCTTTCTTTACTTCTTTTCTCCTACGCACCAGTTTACATTTTCTTCCTTTGGCATCGGTTTTATCTTGATTTTTGTCCTCCTCTCATAGTGCGTCTCTGACTCTCTTCGTGCAGAGGCAATGAGATATTCAGATTTCGAAAATCGCATGTTCTTAGTCCAAAATCAAAAGATCTGTTGAAATCGATGTCATTTAATCTGCCATATTTCGATCGGTTTCCGAAAGTATAGATACTTCCAAATAAATATTTATGAAACATTCCCATGATTTCTGATATCCAGATGATAGAGGAATCCAAATATGATATTCCAAATATATAATATAGTATTCCAAATTTCGCATGTCACAAATTAATAAGAGTATCGTCAAACAACATAGAGCTTCGTTTGAAAGTATCGTATCTGGTACCATTTAACATGGCACATAAACGGATACTTTTCATGCAAATAATTTAATAAGCGTGTTGATTCAATGGATTAAAATGAGTGGCAGTATCTAGTTGAAGGAGGCAGTCATCAGTTGGGATGGCAGATGTAATTGAAGAGTTTTGATGGTTGTACAGCAAGGTACACAGTTAGCTCTGGAAACGGCAGTGGCGAGCCGTTGCGTAACGGTGTCGCGTAATAACAACGAATCGACCTTCTCTTGCAGGCTGTAGCCACCCACATTCTCTTACCTTCCACCTCGCAACGCTCCCAACAAATATGTTCGTTCTAGAAAGCTGGAGCGTTTCTCCTCGAGCGAATAATACATCGTGAACGGTCCAGACGTAACGTCTCATCGTTTTGCACAGAATGCCCCAAATGTTGGTCCACATACAATTTCCAAGTCATGTTTATATTTCTTTCCAAATAATCATCATTAATATCAAACGAGTAATTCATCGAAGTATATATTAATGGCATAAGACAGTTGTCATTTTCCTTGTTAATTATAACGTAAATGTGAACCGTGGAAGGTTACATAAACTCGGAGATAGTGACTCGGTTATAGTGCAGTCTTATGAAGAAAGGTATAACGATATCCTGGAAAGAAAGATGAGAATATCGGCATGGAAGTACATCATCAGTGCTCCTTCAGAAGACGCGAGGAACGGGTGAAGCCAAAGCATGGATTGCCCGGAGGCTTTTGCTTAGGACAGTATGTACTGGCTTCTCCAATAGCAGCAGTGGCAGCAACTGCAGCACCGTAACAACGCGATAAGTGCACGGGCGAGTACGTACTGTACAAGATAGGCCGGGCAGGTTTCCTCCCCGGTAAATCGGCTCGGACTGTACGCTCTCTATGGAGAAAGGATATGCGGAAAGATAGCGTTAGGTACTCTAGCGCACAGACTCACAATCAATCTGTATGCATGCTCTCCTCTCCTCTCGTTCCTCTTCCTATCTTCCTCCCCACCACGCCACTCCATTTCCTCCTCTCGTTCTTTCTCGGTTTATTCCCCTCCATCTTCTCTCTCCAACCTTCGAACCCTCTCCGAGAAAGCTCACATGAACTCGTGAGTTCATGGCAAGGAATCGGTGTTATTCACCGCAGGTGGGATCGTCGGAAGAGAATAAGAGATAGTGGAACGTGGTGAGAAAGAAAGAGAAGGGAGTGTGACGGAGAGCAGTTCGAGGTGTAAGTGGTTGAAAAGGAAGAGTTAGACTGACGAGAGGGGTGGTATGACTTTGTGGTAGGGCTATGCCGTTAGAAGGGGTTGAACCAAGCCAATGGTGGGGATATACTGCGTAGGGGTTGTGTGGTTCATGGCGGTAGGAGTAAAGGGGAAGGTTAAAACAAGAGGGGAACTCGAGAACGTGTAAATTCGTGTGGTATACTGGCGAAACGTATGACTACGTGTATCCCTAGTGCATACACGAGGACTCGCCGTGTGAGTCAGTTTCCTGTATCACAGCCGAGCCGCATCGTGCATATTGATGTTTTTGATATGGAGTGCACGCCGCAATATTCGCGAGCTCGATGCGGAACGATCATGGACGATTAATATGCTTAAGAATTTTGATCGGGGATTCAGGTGCAATATGTTTCGAAACACGGATAAGATCAAACGCGTAGGATTCATTTAGCTTTGATTGAGAAGCACGAAAAACTAGGAGGAACATTTTGTAACATTTCGCCTCTTGGGTGCACGTATACCCTGACATTTCAGCGAAACATCGAAAAAATTCAAATTCTTGCGAACAATAAACAAAACTTGAGATGATTTTATTAAATTTGGTTTGAAGTCATCACTTGACGGTTTCTATAAAAAATACAATGAAAGCATAAAAGAAGCTTTGTAATTATAATAGATATTCTTATTTTATATATTTTTAATTCGATGATATATGTGCCTTTTGCGGGTCTAATAAATATTTATGCGTTTATAATGCATTTATTACGTACAAAGCTTAATATCGAGTAGGCAGAAGCAACGCGACATACTTCATTATGTCTTTTACGGAAGTCAGACGTCAGCGCACCAAATTGACTTGATCACTGCAGGATTCCATGCATTCCTGGGACGTTTGCTCGGCAAAAGGAAAGAGAGCTTGCATAAATAAAAAAGAATCATTCAATTCTTCACCATAAAATACTTAACAATATTATCTTTAAATCAAGATAACCCGTGATTGTCTAAATATCCAGGAAAAAGTGAAATCACAGTAGTGTGGATCAAAAAAACAATTTTCAATCGCAAACACCCTAATCTTCATAAAGTAGAAGTTGCTTTAGAAAGCCTTTCTATGATGTTCATTCGGAGAATTTTCTGCGATTTTGTATCCTTGGCTGGAGTTAATTTTCCCAAAGAATGGAGCTTAATTATAGCCGAGTATCCGGGTATTGGGAGTGTGGCCAATAACGTTAATTCACCCCGGTAGGGAAATATTGATGCTTTAGCTATTTTACGAACTGCCACTTTCACGCCGTGTTCCGGCATCACGTGCACTCTTGTACACGATAGTTGTCTGTATACTCGTATATTCAACGACCGTGATTAAGGACCGACCAATTAATGTTAACAAAAGCAACCGGGTATCTATATCATAATTTATCGCTCTTTATCATCGATTAAATGTGATTAGTTTTATAAAAAAATTCATTTATCGAATGCAAATATCTATGAGATTATATTTCCAATAATATTCTAATAAATATGCCTGCGAATAAATGTAGCAATAAATATTACCGTCGTGTTATACACATATGCAGAATTCGAAAATATTAATTCAATATCACGCATATAATATTTTGTGTAATCCGTTCTGCAAAATGTATTACAAAAGTTCAAAGTACTCAGAAATGCATTTCCGGGGAGGAAGTAGATAATAATATGAATACATAATAAATATCTGTATAATGATATTTTGACAAGATGTTTATTCTCCAAATTATTATCTTAGGGATAGGATAATATTACTAATAATATAAATAGCATAAATAGTAATAAATATATCTTGAGTCAACACTGAATCAATTTGAATCGACATAGGGCTGATTATTTATAGTACTTATTAAATCACTCTCCCGATACGCGGAGGATAAATGATAGAAATGATAGGAAATTCCAATCTGGCAGAGATAAATACCAGGAACAGCGTACTTTTTACTTTTTCTACGTCTGCTTCTATTTAGCCTCATCTTACCCGGTCTTTGCAACGCCAGGAGGATTCGGGATCGAGTTACTCGTTGCGCTTCTCGATTCTACACGATGGACGGTAACGACGGCTTCCGTTTCAACGCACTCGCGATCCTCTGATACCTTCGAACATACTAAAAATCCCTAGCACATGCGTAGAGAGACAGGATTTTATTCGTGGATCGACGGTGATTCCCACTCCTCGGTGCCCTTGGTAATTCGCGTAGGATGTCGTAGGTTTTCATCTGATTTCTTTTTTTGTCGAAAATGATTAGATTGAACAAAGATAATCAAAAGTAGAAATGGGTGTAGATGACGAAACCTGTTTTTAGAAGTGTAATTATTATGTTCTTAATTTGGGATGTTCTAGTAGTCTTCTCGTAATTTTTGACACTGAGTACTCAAAATCATTGAATATCGTAAAATTCAAGGTCGTTTATCATATATTATTTGTTATTAAATAATTATTCTTCGTCATACGAAGAGCATGAACCCGAAAGTGTCGGTGTCTGATATATCATCGACTATTCTACTGAACAGTGAGAGCGTATTAAATCAGTTACAATTCCAGGATATTAATTTTAACAAAATTGTCACGATAAGATTCGAATTAACTACGTTCTGTCTTAGATGTAAAATGAGACATATTATTAAAAAATGTTTTCTTGTTATTGCCAAATAACTCGGTGGCAGAAAATGTTCTCAGGATGCGCGTATAACAAACATGATATACGACGATTCTTTCTGCTATTATTTCACTGTGTGCAGCGGCAGATAAAGACGTCGGTTTCTTGCTCGAGAAATCGTCGTTTGTGTTACCGCAAACATTGACCTCATTTGCAACCGGCCAGAAGAAGAAAAGCCTCTTGAGAAAGAAGTCTCGGCTTGTCCTTTTTGTCGTAATATCCTGGCCATTGTGGAGCAATGCGGTATGCAGGGACATCGCACCACCATATAAGTGATCGCACTTACTTTCATGGCTCATTATTCTTATATGCCGACTCCTCAGATTTTGAACATTAAAATTCTCCTTCGGCTTCGAATTATTTCATCGCATCTACGATTTACATACACAGATTTATTTCATATTCGAATAGGATGTATTAGAATTTTATATCGCAGTCGTTACTTACTGTGGGGTACTGGAAAGATGGCACACGGTGAATAGTGGGGAGTGGAAAATTCCTAATAAATCATATATGATATATCTAATATACAACTCATATAATATATAACATTCACAATCAATCGGATATCGAAATTCCACGTTCCACTTACGTCACGAGTGCCTTCGTTCCAGAACCCAACAGTACCTAGTTACATGGTTATAGGAAAGTTGCAGTATCTGGTTTCTACGTTATATGGGTCACGAAATTCACCGCGGTTCATCTACAGGGTCGATCACCATTGCTCCACTCTCGATATTTTACATAAGGTTGTGACGGCAGGTTTTTGGAAATTATCAAACATTACTGGATTTTCTTCGAAAATATACTTCACACTTTATACTAGTTCATCTGAAATAGTATTCGTTACAGTTACAAGAAATATTTTACTACTGATAACTGAGATTTCGAATTTGCTTGAATGCCGCAAAATAGACCAATCGATGCACCGATATTTCGGTTACGAACCTACGTGAATGATCACCCAGAAGAAAAAAAAATTCCAATAATACGGCGCTTCTCCTAATTTTCAAAAATATTTTCGCACAATGGAAACGATTTTTAATTCCAGTTTCCACCTCACGCACCCACTATTCATCATTTTTTCCTAACGATTTGAAGTAACGATTTCAATTTTCTTTATAATATATCAAATTATTAGTTCTACTTGTTATTATTACTTTTTTGCGGGGTAATAAAAAGATTTTTATAAACGTGGGATTATAAAACTGTCCAAAAGACAGGAAAATATTATAAGTCCAAGCGGACAACACATTATTGAATAATTAAAATTGCAAAGATATACAATATCGAATAAAAATCGCTTACTATTAATACGTGAAAAATTGCACGAACTTTCTGGCCAATCCAATATATTAATTGTGATATCATATTTATCCAATAAGAGGATTAAAAATGCTAGTGAATTTTTGGGAAGATTTTAGTCGACGATCTCGCTGGAATATTTCTGGGAGTTGGTACTCCTGGTGGTTTATAGGAAGTCGCAAGTCCTAGGATCTCGTAGGTATGGTATCATCCATGAAATATCAGTCTTGACGGATGCATTTTCATAATACGAACTCTGGCAGTCTCGTCACTGAGTAGATAGCGAGTACGGTTCACCATCCGATGGATATTTTATGGAGCCGCCAACGGTTCCTCGGTTGGCTGTCGCATTTTGCGAGCGAGCGCTCCTTCTTGGTGTCTGCTGTAACTCCCCTGACCCAAAAAGCCTTTCAAACGATACCGCACTCTTTTTTTCATCCGATCCTTATCTCTAGATACTTTTTTCCCTCGGCTTTAAAGAATGCCGAGTAAACACTTCGGAACAAGTTTTGTTCCTTTAACACCGATTTCTCGTGTTGTGCGATATATTGTATATCTATTATATGTTACATGTTGTTGCTTCTGATAGAAATCATTACCAGTAAATATTTCTCAGTATTTTCAGTATTTTCTTTCAGAAATTTAAAATTTCTTAAAAATTGAACTCATACCACTTTCAAAGATAGATAAGATAATGGGATGTCAGAATTTCAATGATTCCGTTAACTGTATGACAAGATTTATTTTTTCGACTTGTCTCGTCCGTTGCTGGCGACAAACTGCCCGCTGCGTCGTTTCATCGATTCTCAGAAAGTTTCCGTTAGATCTGCGACTTAAATTAGAGAACTGACTACAATCTACAATTGTTAGTTTAAATTCATTGCTGTACAATGCTGTCAGTGGATTTTGATTCCATCGGAGTTAAAATTCCTTACACTTCCGTATCTGTCGTATATCGAGTATCATTTGCACCGTTTAGATTTCGTTCTACTATGAAATTCATGGTAGTCTCGTCGTAAGAAGGAGTTTCGTGATTGTGTTACAATACGAGTCGATGCTTTGCATCTCATAGTTATAATTCAGATGAAACACCGGTACAGTGCGATGGGCATAAACTGCTCGTAAAGTGTAGCACGATCCTCAGGCAGCTGCATGCGTAATCTGATAATGCAGGTGCAACGAGCCGACGACGTCGGTGACGATGTTAATGCTGAGGAATTAATGTAACCAACGAACATTCACGGTGATCCATCGCCATGGTTGTATCGTTAAAACAGACTAACTTGTAATTGTTTAGATAACGGATCTTTCAACTGTTTATATTTATGTAACACACTAGCAGCAATTATTGATATCTTGGATTATATTTCTTTATCGTGCGCTGATCATTGAAGTACATGAAATACTCTCGAAGTCCGCGATGTTTTACTGACGATTTGTTCTGTTATTAATTAACTATGACAAGTATGTCTTCTTCCCAGAACCCAACAATACATAGTCCCTTGGTTATAAAAAAATTGCAGCATCTGGGTTTTATGGTATTATTAATTAACAAAATATAAATCGATGGTAAACGATCCACTGATTTTCATATACAATTCAGTATAATGGAATTATAATATAGTAACAGCATACGTTTGCATTAATGTTTCATTATAATACTATATATTTAATTTAACAAGAATAATGAATGTATAACATTAATAATAAGCGAACCAAATGCACCTAATTATTCTAGGCTGTATGCACTGCAGTTAACGATATTTCTCTATAAACCTCACATTACAATAACAAAATAATTGAATGCAAATCGCGATGTTGTTAGAACGACACGCCGGAAGTGTTTATGAAAAAGTCGACCTCGAAAGTGTATCTTGGGGGTAGAGTTTAAAGGTCAAGCAAACAGACCGATGCGTTCTACCGGTTCACCTGCCTGGCACACCTTAATTGCATCATTAGAAGTCCTTGTTAGTATCGGATCGCGCGCGACTGAACCTTTTAACGATCGACGGTCTCCACGATAACGATTTCATCGCACGATCGTTTGTCCCGTTGATCCAGCTGATTTCGGCGGTGCAAATCCGCGGAAGGTGGCCCTTCTCTCGAAGCACCTAACAAATTGGCTACGCGATATAGTTCACCCTTTGCTTTCGTTCATGATTATTCGCCACTGAGCTTCAATTTTTATTCGGCGTACCTCTGATATCGCGTATCGACACTTTTGTGAAAAATCCAATTTTTGGAGTTAGATCAAACTTGTATAGTAATAGAGCTGAAATTGAAAACATCGTGATTTTGGTTTACGGGGAATCTGAGTTGCTGTGATTGTACATCGTCATGAAACAAAGACAATCAACCATTTTATAATCGAATATAAATAGATTGGGATATTGCATTAAATTATAGATAATATATATTATATGTTAATTAATATCAAGGAACAAAGGTATTATGGAGTAGAATTAAATTTGTTGAACCAATTGTGGAATGTTTATCTTAATTATTAATACAGTATATTACTTATTCCGGTGAGATGGAACAGTGATGGTAATATATTGGAATTATATATTATTGTATATAGTATATATTTGGATATAATGTGTCAGTTTATTTGTATTCGATTATAAAGTTTTTCGTTGATTTTTAATCGTTTCAATCACTTTATTTGGTTCATATTGAACTCCATTTGGTCGAGTTCATCCTTCGACTGTTAAAGGTCTTCGACAAACATCAACGTGCATTATGGGGTTCTTAATGCTTCATGGTAACTTATGGAGATGGATATAATTATAAAATCTCTGACAAGTACGTAGCATCGAGTTCCCATCGGATATCATTTTTCCGTGAATTTATCATACGTTCCCTCGATATATCGGTGCTTCGTTTAAAGTCGAACCGTTCGTTTTACCGTCACAGCGGATTAACACTCGGCGAACACTTTTGAGAGATTCTCGATTATTCGCGAAACTTGGCACTTAAATCCTCCCCGGCGACGCCTTTTGCGCTCCCGTTTCCTCGGCGCACTTTCTTCCCTGATCTCCGTGAAAGTCGAGTGGAAATTACCGCCAATGCAAGACCGAGTATCGCATTAGAAACATCGAGAGCATAATCGAAGATTCCACGACCTCTTTCTCTTATTTATTTACGTTAACGCTGGTACTACCAAAGCAATGAAAATGACTGTTCAACAATTTTCAGTAGAATGTTCAGAATATAAAACAACGTGTTGTTTGAAATTTCGAATATCTTTATTCTACGTACATCAAGCGCAGAATTACATTTGTGAATTAATTTACATCCTTCAGTCATAATTTATATGTATAAAATTTGATTTTATTTCATTATTTCTAATCAATATACACAAGTATAACTGAATATAATTTCGGTAGTTCTACTATTAAGTTAATTACAGTATGCTCCTCTTCATTGAATGCTAATAGAACACTTAATAGAAGAATTCTGTCATTAAAAACGTCGTATATTAATTATTACCACTGTTAGATAGAACAACAGTGTCAGTATATTAAAATTCTAAACACACAACTGAGCAATGTAAATCCATGCGATACAATGTAACATAAATCCAATGAAAGTGTTCATTTCGTGGCAAGCCTTATAATTATCAGACATTATAAGCAGGCCTGGTGCTTGTATGAAATCGATAACGTTTGGATCACATTTCACGTAAGAAGATACTGATTCTTGTCCGAAGAACTGGAAGCAGCGCAGGCTGTTCGAAAGGGCGGATTTCGAAGTGGCCGTCACCTACAATTAGGTGAACCGTTGCTGCTCAGCAACGTGCCACTACATAAGGCAGAGAGCCGAGATGTGTTTCAGCTAGGCGTTGCTTAGCGCTGCTTGCTCGAGTGCAGCCAATTTCGTCTTTGTCATGGTAATTTCTCGCTTGTCCAAAATAATACCACTGGCCGAGGCTGCGCTGAAGCTGCCTCAAGAAATTTCAGGCTATAATCCCGAAGGGTCATTTATTTTCTTCCACGAGACGTAGCGGGGGAACCTTGCCAGCCTCGGGTTTATTTGCAAACAAGCCTTTCGTTGCTACCAACCGAGTATTGTTACTGATTGCGATCAGCGGTGTGTATGATATATTTGATTGTTAAGGGTGAATGATCAATTGATAGTAGAATAGTTGACTCAATTGGAAATGATAGTGTCGTGTGGTTGTAATTGATGCGGTTTGCCTTGCTGCTTTCGAATCCATCGTTTGCAACATTTCGAGTGAACACCAAGATGTCCTTACCAAAATTACAATAATTTTAAACTTATTTATGATAACTTAATGATTGTAATTTATTAGAAAATCGATTATAAATGGAATATAATATGAATTCAAAGGGTGATGAATAGTAAGGGGACAAAATTGTCCAAAATTGTTCAACTTCCTCCGAATTGCAGCACCAAGTTACAACTGCAAGAATCCAGACAAACCTAGAAAAGGCTGAAAAGCTGACAGAGTGTTCTATCAAGTTCTCCGAGTAATTACACGGCGGATATTAAAACGAACAATACCAGTGGCAGGGAAATATCGCTGAAGTCTGGGCATTGGTCAGTTGACAGTTGGGTTGGTCATGGGTGATAGCGAACGAAATGCAAAATAGCGTAGGTTATCCCGTGGACGCGACAGACGAAAGAGGAAAGAGACAAAGAGGAGGAGGGCACAGCAGCGGGATAACGACAAACGAAGAGAAGTAGGATGGAAGGGGCAGGATTGTCATTGGTTTTTTTTTGTTTTTCACGTGTCGCGTATATATGGGAACTCACCTATATAATCCTCGATAGCAGCCAGCGTGAAAATGTATTCGGCGTGGCCGTCGACGACGTCGAAGCTTCGGCGATAGGATCGATAGATGCTAGAAACGCAGCCAGCAGCCAACAGCCAGGCAGAGGCTGCCTCTGCATCTCCAGGTCGCCTGGAAACTGCTTCGGCGATTCTGTGCCAGACATCCGAGCACATGCATACACATGTATACAGCCAGCGGAGGAAGTGGATCCGCGTGCTGGCGTGTCCGGAAAAAGAAGAAAATTCAACCTCATGGAAAATCCTAAACCTCCCCCCCCCTCTCTCTCGCTCTCTTTATCTTTCATCGAGTCATCCCTGTACTCTCCACGAACGGTTTTCTATATATGTTCGCTCGCTCTCGTTCTCCCAGTCTTTTGCCACCGTAACGGATGGATAAATAAAGTTTTATGCGCTTGCCACTTTGCATAAACTGTTCCTATTTTAGGCTTCAACTTTGTGCACTGTCATACGGAAGCATCCAGTAACTCGAATTATGAATACGATCCTGGTATTCCCGATTTTCGGACTCCGCGTACCGTGGATTAGATCGGATATTGAATATGCACGTGATTTTCAAATATAAACAACGGAGTTTTGTTATAATGTATGCTGAAAAGGAAACATGTCGCAGGCTTAAACCATGTGAACCAGCATTAAGAGTGTAATTATGGTAACACGGAGAACGATCGTCGACGAAGAACGAAGTAAGAAATTGAATCCGCAAAATATCGGTTGAGAATCGTAAGGTTCGAAAGGAAGTACTTAGAAAGTTTTGAGTTAAAAAGTCATGGAAGTATTCCCGTTCGCGTGTCACTGTACGACCGAGCCAGTGTTACCACTCCATGGAGGACGAAGTCTACGAGTAGCTGTAGCATCGCAAAGCCTACGCGATCTTTTTTTTTTGTTATTCTCGGCTGATCTAATCCAGTAGTATCACTGTCTAAAGTGTGTTCTCTAATCGACTTATCGGCTTAGTGTAATCGATCTGCTCGATCTGCAGTCGAGCATCTATGTTACACGGAGGAATCGGTTGGAAAGACGAAAGGAGGTGTATCGGTCTGCTATCCATCCTGATTTGGTAATGTAATCGTTTAATCGATGCTAAGTAAGTAGGTAGAGGCAAACGAGGAAGCTGACGAAACTCATGGAAATGAGAAGCCTACTTTGCGAACAAAACAATACCGTCAACGCTCTTTCGATCGTAACCGCCATGTCCAAAATCAGGATTACCGTACCGTCGAAACTTTCTACTGCTACTTCCGTGCATTAAAAATGTCAAATATAATGTAATGACATTCAGTGGTTATAGACCTCGGGATCTAGGGATAAAAGATTTTAACCTGTTAACCAGGATGACGAGTTAACTACAGAAAAACCTGGTCATATTAATTTTACCTCTCGCATGATTCTTCAATGTTCATACATATAAATTTTGCTATAATACTAAAAATAATACTAATTTCGCAATAATATATGTTTATAATGATTCTTATTAAGAATTATTATTCGTTCTATTCCATTAAGAATCTTTATAAATACAAATATATTACAGTAAAATTGATTTAATATACTTTGAAAGAACTCTCCAGTCAACGAGTTAAGTGACTTCTTATTTCAAAGTGGTATAAGTTATTGTTTCATAAGAAATCAATTATGCTGTTTCATTTATAAATAAATATCGTTCTTTCATCTAAAAAAAATGTATTATCAATTTATTATCAATCTCTCAAAATTCTTGCTACAGGATTAGTAAAGATTAACAAATTAATCGGAATATATTCAAGATGTATTTATTTTGAAAGTGGCACAGTAAAGAAGTGACTTATATCACTTTGAAAATAACCAGCCGCAAATGGATGTTCTTGAAGTTCGTCGCGTAAGGATTTCTGGTGATTGGTCAGTCATTAATATGTAATGGCGATTTGTAAATCGTAGCCTAGGCAGAGATTGCATTGCATACGCTGCGAAAACACCGAAGAGCAGATACGCAATGGTGACACCAAGTGAGATCCCCGGTGCTGCTACACTGTGAGATCAAAAGGTGTGTGCAATGGCACACGCCTCTCACTATTGCGAAAGTTGCTCAGTGTACCAGTAATTCTCAGATATTCCACGTACTATCAAAAGACAGATGACACGCTGCACAAAAACTACAGAAAGAACATGTCGTTGCTATAGCGACAACATTCATTAACTACATTGTTTTCGAAAAGTTTTATTTGTATTTATTGCTGTAACTTTTTGTTACCCATCTATTGGAAGAGTGATTCTTACATGAAAACTTGGACGTACTTGGTTATAGTTTGACATTTATTTATGAATGAATGATGGCTGGTGGATTGAAATTCATTAATGGATTCAATTATATGCATTATGTGCATAAAATGATTTTGATCCCTTTGGTAATTTTAGTATTAATGAATTTTACCTCTGTAACAACGATACATTTTTGATCAGTTTTACAATATATTCTGATTTCTTTATCGAGAATTTATATACCTTTTATGGTACTAGCAAAAGTCAGTAGATTTTTAATTTAATGTTTTAACGTACTTTTAATTTATCGAATAAGGTGGATTGCGATTAATAAAATAAAATCAAACTGATAGTGCAGATGTTTAATATTAAGGAAAATATTTTAGGTGGATATCTGAGAATTATAAACAACGGAGTAAACTTCCTAAATTATGAGCATTCGTTTTGCCGGAGATTAGAGAGATTGTATCCTTTCTCAGTAATTCCATTGTCCATTTACGACACTTTCACCCTCTCGCTTTCAGTCGGAACCAATCGAATACCTGGTACATTTTTCCGTCTCGGTTCGTAATACCGAATACCCAGGCTACCGTAGAACAGAAAGTTTCCAAGATAAGTGAAAAAAAAGGTGGTTGCACGAGTGCGGCAAAGTCGACAGGTGCACCTTGCATAAAGCAGCAGATAAGGCATTTATCAAAGTATACCTGTTAATGAAAAAGATTCAAAGATTAACGCAACAAATGCAGGTACATATGTGAGTTACATCAATGAAGAATGTAACGGCAGGTCGTATCAATTTGTGTAAAACAAATCTGGTTACTGTCGGGTTCTGCAAAGAAGGCGTTCGGTAGCTTTAGACTTCAATAATATATAATATATAATATATGACATGTAACCAATGGAAGATAGAAATTCCCTGACACACCTCCGTCACTGTTGCCTTGTTTCCAGAACTCAATAGTACGATCATACACACATGAGTTGCATCAACAAAGGAGCTAACAAAAGGACGTATCAATTTGTATAAAACAAACCCAACTTTCACGGGTTATCGACAATGGAGATGGGTCATCGCGATGGAAAAAGGAAAAGAATAGCTTTCCATGTCTGTTTGTGCACGACGCTGGTGATCTTTCACTTCCGGTCGTAACGAAAGAAAGTGACGGGGCCGTTGACAAGTCCTCTTGCAAAATAAGTCGGGAGAACAAACCGAGCGGTTTCCCGGGTGAGTCGATTCTACGGCTGCTGAAAGTGAAACCTAGTGTGTTTGGTGTTCTCTGCGAAAGGAAGAAATTTCGATTGTAAAACGGTGACCGCTCCTCTTCCACCTCTCCTTCTTCTCCGCGCCTTTCATTTTGCCACTCGCTGTTACGAACCTGCGCATCCCTGATGAATAGACCTTCCTTGTATCCCTGGCAAGTACAAATTATTCTTTTATTACGTATTTATTGAACGTATTTAATCGAATGTCGAAGGAATTAATCGTACGCTATATAGTTTGCTATGATTTCTTCTACAAATGTTGGTACTGTAAGTTTCTGAAAGGATGGCGCACGGTAACTTTGGCTGGGAAGAGAAAAGTGTACATAACCTATTGGAAAGTCACTATATAATATATCATTTAAATAATATATATACGTTATATATTATTGCATAAAACCTCTGTAATATATAACCTACATAATGTATTATATACAACCAATGAGAGATCGAAATTTCACGTTAAATTACAACACAAGTACTCAACAACGCACTACACTAATATTGGATATTACTAATAATAAACAACTGATTAAAACTCGATTAACATACTCAAATTAAATCAACGAAAATTCACATTAAATTCAATTATACTAGGAATATAAAAGTATAATTTGGATTTTAATGGAGTTTATTATACATTAAATCTTTAAGTAGCCTCGTTATAATTGGTGAAACAGTGTCAAGAGTACGAAGAGCCTAATGCGTTGTTAGGGCGTTCACGGGCGATCAGCCCGCACCCTTTTGTCTGGAATTTCATCTGGAATTCGTTGGCTTGCCCGGGAGAAAGTGAAATGTAGTCTTGTCACGAGACAAAATAAACAGACAAAAGATGCCGACAATGGTAGTAGAAATCTGGTACTACTTCACGGTAGACACCTTCTCAGAGAATTCGAGATAAGAGTATTGATGCATTCTTGCTTCTTGTCGATCTGACAATAAATATCATTCCTAGGATGCCATTTCATTACTTCTACTTTATCCATTGTCTTCTGTGAAAATATTTATTAGCTGTATACTGAAAAATCATATACATAATTATGCAAAAATTAAATGGAGTTAAAGTAAACAAGCATTTCGATGATTATAAATTAAATGAAAATTATGCTTATTATGAATATCAGATAATGAATTTATTTTATTATTAAACTTGAAGTATTCGTGTGATGTCCTTTTTGGAAGAACTTATCAGTTAACAGGTTAATTTAAGCGTAATATATTTTATTATAATAATTCTCATTAAGAATTATTAAGATATCTTAAATATTCTTTTCTACGAATTTCTAATCACCTCAAACTTATAATTGTTTGTTTATTTTGCTAAATTTTTAGAATCATTCTCATAGATTGCATTTCTTTCTTAAGAATGAAATTATCTGGCTTCAGGTAATAGAAGATAATACATTGTATTACAAAGAAAGAAATCAGTATTACGTAAGAAAGTACGTGGTGTACTTCCATTGAAATATTCCACTGAACGCCAGCCACCGAAAGCTAGAAAAGTCAGTCGTCTTCCTTCGAGTTTCTTCGTAGACTCCGTAGACTCCGTAGACTCCGTAGACCGTAAGAGAAGTGGTACCAGGTTAAACCCGATCGATCCTTACACCGTGAAATATTGACACTCATATCAAACTATGTTTGTTCAATATTGTATCACGTACGGTAGTCTTCGCGTGGTAATACGTGCTCGTAAGGTCGCCTATATCCGGTGCTTCCTCGCGTACACTTAACTGGGACGAAGTTAATTGGAGCTAACTAGAAATTATTGCATGTATCGTACACTGGAAATCCATTTACGCGCTAATAACACGGTTGGTTAAACAATGCATCGCGATTAAGTCGTACTTATCTATGCCAGGTTCTGCATATTGCATTTTAAAGTTGACCTTAAACGATCCGTTAATACGACACTGATCCATGCTATGAGTTTTTGCACAATGGCCGAGTCTTCGTAACACCTATAGCGACCAGTTGAATCGCAGGGTTTGTTAAATAAACACGCGGTAGCCAGCTTGTGTTCTCCACTATTATGCTGGCCAATCGAGTTGTTAGAATAAGAGTTGATGCGATGGTAAACGATGTCGTTGAGTTCAGTTTGCATGCGTAAATGTCAGAGTAGAATAAGGCTGAGTATGGGCTTTGGTCATCCAGCCAATCAGGTTCCTTTGCAATCAGGCTATCATAAGTATTAAGTATGTAAGTCGAGAATTTTATCGTCATCCACGCGGTACCCTAAGCGGCCATCATCATCTTTGCGACGTACTAAAAATGATATAACACAATGCGACACTCGCGCAAAAACGATCAGTTAATTAATATCCAATCTCTTATTTAATCGTTTCCTAATCACTTTCGTTTGGCCATCTTATAATTCATTGTTTTATTACTAGAGAATGTGATCGGTAATTGCTCGCGGGTTATTACTGTAATTAACGTTATTGGTAGCTTCCTTGGTATACTTAAACATTCTTTGGGTCTTATTAAAAAGAATAGAATTGATCATAAAGCTGTGATTAAGGTTTTAGACGGATAGGGTGGGCAATTACCGGATTATTAAATCGCCACCCACATGCCCTTCTATACTCGACAGTAATCACTCTTAACTCCCACACATGAGCTCCTTCCTCACACGTTGCAATAAAATTTCTAGCAATGTGTACAAATAATTCTTTCTATCAACGCAAATTTACATTCGCTAATATTCATGCTGCAATGTGAAGCTTTATATGAGTTATTTTTTGAAAGGGTTAAATACATATCCATTTTCATTTATTCTTGTATGTAGCTGAACATGATATTAATTCAGCTTTCTTAAAAAATGGACTTATACTACTTTCAAAAATAATGGTTGGTTCCAACGTTTCTTTAGCTTTATTATCCAAAATATGTATCAATCGATTCTGAATTGCGTATTGCTATATTCTTATTATTAGTTACTCTATTAAAATAATAAAGCAAACTATTAATTACACTTTTAAGTATAATTCTCCGCTACATATTGACATCGTTTATTATAAAAGTGAATTTTTCTTTATTATAATATTGAAGTCAAACAAAAGTTGTCTTATAACACTTTCAAAAAGTATTGCTCACATTTATATGCAGGAAATATTCGCGACACTCATCACGTTATTGGACAACTTATTTCCGCGACGGTTAGATGAGTTTTAATGTCGACAAGATAAAGCATTGTTAGAAGGATTTGGAGAATGTCGTATGAGTAATGGTAGAATGATCTTCACCGTAATGTCGTCGACTTGTTACGCGTGTTCGACGTCAAAGATCACGCGCGTTCTATCTACGCCCACGCGAGCGACCAAGCGAGTCCAAAGCGACGACGCGAGTTCCGATATATTGATACCAAGCTGTATCATCATATTAGCCGCCCACGCGAGCAATCGTTTCCATTGTTCCTCAGAATACGGTATTAATTCGCGAACGTATACAATAATTGATCCACCCACGATGAATTGCGGTTCATCTTGACTTAATTACGTTTACCCATATATACCTTACCCTCTTCTTCCCTGAACTCTGCTTAATCACGCTCTGTCATAATTACTTTGTTTTCCGTAATGAATCTACATGGTTTCCTTATCGAACATCTACTTAAATTCACTTTGCTGTGATTTTTGGAATACTTCTTAAGACTTAAGGAATTTCATAATAACGCTGCTGAAATATTTTTTTTTAAATATTTGCTATTATTTCTGCATGTTATATCTGTATGTTTAAATATTGCATTTTTACTTGATCTATATTCATTTTCATCTATCTTCGAATATTGAATATTACAATATGTTATGACCTTAAAAAGAAAATTAATCAATGGCAAAATAATTAGTTTCTGGTCAACTATATTTTGGATCGAAATGATGACGTGATACCAAACGATTAAATCATTAATTTGTATTAGGTATGTGCATAAGTTCTCGTCGTTTTATGAAATCAAACGAACTTGATCATTTGTTTTAAGAAACATAGTTTTTATTAAATAAAATATTCTCTCGTATTTTCTAGAATCTTATTCCATCGATCTACAAGCTTTTTAACTGCACTTCAACTTACTGACCAGCATTTTTTCCTTTCAAAGAAAGTACATAAACTATGTCATTTAAAAACGGCGAGAACTTATGCCTAATATAATTACCTAATATAAGATCTCACATACTTACGACATAATTATATATTAATATACAACATACATTTTGTATATAATTACATAATATTATCCCGCATAATTATACATTAAGCTTGCAGAATAATGACTTAAAACAGAAACTAGAATGATGGACTATACGAAGTTGAGTTTCCACGAATTATTTCGCGTCTTATATTCTTATCATTTTTTACTCGTCAAAGGAGTCCAATATTGATACTAACCCTGTAACAATGTCACGTTACATCGCTTCATTATTCGCGGCAGATATTCGATGTCGCTATTACAGAGAAGTACAGAGAAGTACAGAGAAGATTACATGATACGCGTAGAGCGAGGGTATCACAATAGAGTAGCAGAGTTCTCGCGAAGCCCATTTAACGCTTCTGTCGGGAAACGATCATTGGCTGATACCCGGGCCGTGCGCATTTTATGTGCATGGCTCCTTTCAAAAGGGAAAGTTTGCATTATTTTCGAATGACTGTAGTTACTTGGTCCTCATTTGCGAAACTTTCCAAATGTCCCGTATAGTAATTACGCATAGTCACCACTGTTCTAAGTATTCGGCATTCAGAGGTATTTTAGTCAAAGCGTTTCGTCGAATACTTTCACCGTGGTACTCTCTATGCACTGCGCCGAAGATCGGCCATTTTTTCACGATGATATCAATACACGAATTTCGCGTGGATATATGTATCTCGTGCGATACAAAAGCTTTTTTATACATTCGCTGCACGAACGATGTTTATCATTTCCACACCTCGCCGCGAAACACGAGATTGATGACAATTACGACGGTGGAAGAATATGGCTGCGGATGAATCATTCCTTGGGTTCTTTCTCTTGAACTGGCCTCTTTATTTTCCTTTGGAGCCATGTCTCTCCTACCTGGATGGACTTAAATTTCTTCGGCATACACGTAGAACAACAATTGTATACAATGCCTTATTACATGATTCCATTAACATTACGTAAATCGATAGATATCGAACACCTGATTTGTGACCAACGATTCGTGGAATTCAATGATTCATAAAATGATGAGAACTTTTTTAACGGAGCTGCTTCACCGCGAGAATCGAGGGAGACCCAACTGTGGGTTTAAAGGGACTAAAAATATCCGGCTCGGAATTTTCGCACAGCGGTATAAAAACTCCATTCACGATATCGCGATGATGCTTATCGAGGTTAGGAAAATCGAGCTTTCGGCTTTCACGGGGGATGGCCGAGGTTCCCGTTGGAGCGCATCCTCTTTGTGAGTGTCGAGCAATCAAGGGACCGAAGACAGAAGAGAGAAAGCCAGGGATATCTCGAGACGGTGATACGATCTCTCATCAGCAACATGAGGCTAACAAAGCTTCTCTTTACCCTCGGTAACCAATAACACGAAGGTTCGAGTACCACGACCCTTTCAGTCCTCCGCACCATGCGATTCTGACTTTACTTCCGTCAAAGAGATCGATCTTACGATATTTTGCCTACTTCCTGTTGTAACTTTAGGATACCTTTGGAAGTTCGATGTTACGTTAAAAGGGTATTCGTTTATTCGTTTGGCCATTTTGTAGATCACGTAAATATGTCTGTAATATAGGTATAATATTTCATTTTAATAAAATAATTCCGATGATTGAGATTAAGTGAGATCCAGATCTTATTAATCGCATAATACGGATGGTATGCTTAACAAACTTTTTCTTTGACATGATTTTTATAAAGCTATTAATAATCGAATATTTCACCGTGTAATATAATTCATTATTAACGATGTCAATTATTTGCGGATTATGTCAATGTCGTCGTTATATCTGGCGATATCTCAATAATTATCAAACTATTTCTATCGGGGATGTCATAACGAGCGGTGAAATAAAAAAATGAATTTGTTCATCGGGACTGTCGAATCGCGTTGTATAGTATGCATCGAGACTCTTCGTTTCTCTCGGTCAGTGTTCTCCTCTCTATCATCGATTCTCGAAGTCCTTTAATAACGGGAGCCGTGATTTATCGACAGCCGCATGAAGAGAGGTCCGGCGCAGTTCTAGTTTCGTAGACAGATATATGCCCGGAATAGATATAAGTACATCGACCTCGTATCGATCTCACGCATTTTTCATGCGTGTTTCCATCACGATGTATTATTATACCCGGCAAAGTGCTACTTTATATAATTTCAAAAAATACCCAAATACGCGACAACATTAACACTAGACCTACCAAAGGGGGTCAAAGTATACGAATTATACTATGGTACATTGTTTGAAATTTGATATACTTTTATTTTATATACATAAAGCAAATAATTACATCCATTAATTAATTTAAATCTTCCAGGCATAATTTAAATATAAATAAATGTGTAAACATAAAAGTATACATAAACATAACTTTATAAGTGTCAGGTTTAATTTGCGGTATAATTAGGAGAAGGGCTCGTGTTCGCATGTAAATGCATAAAATCAAATGTTTGGTCACGGGAGATAGTTTAAAGAATGGGAAGAAATTCCGTTGGTCTTGTACCCGGAAACCGGTCGAGGGACTCCCAGGAGAGGCAGTATCGGCGATCTTCCCGTGGAATTCTCGTTTGTCAGCCGTCAGCGAGCTACTCAGCTGACCGTGACGATCGCGCTGGAGCAGCACCAGCAACCCGACCGATTGGAAATCCGAACGTTTTGTACGATTCAGCGAGCTATCTGCCCCTATTAATCTACCTTTGCTCATACGCTCGATAATATCATTGTGTCACCGTTATAAGCAACTACCAACTACCTTGCTCCTCCGTGAATAACCATCTCCAGAATAACCACTTGTTTTGCACGATATAGTATATATTATTGTATATACTATAGGGTAAGGCGGGAATCTTTGAGTCAATTGAGGAAAAAACTCGGATCAAGGCTTGATACGACACAAAATCGTCCTAGAACATCATTAGGCATCATTTACCTTCGATTTGGACCATCTAGGACTGAAATTGGCGACTTTGATTTTTTGAGAATTTTTGAAGGTATACCCCTTCACATTTTTGCGATTTTGGGTCGACCCCTTTCTTGGCCAAAAACAATGTTTAATCCACTTCTCTCGACCCAAAATCATCCTAGAACATGTTTATACATCATCTACCATCGATTTGGGTCATGTAGAAGCAAAATTGGCGACTTTGATTTTTTGACAATTTTTGAAGGTATACCCCTTCACATTTTTACGATTTTGGGTCGACCCCTTTCTTGACCGGTAAAAATTTTTAATCCGCTTCTTTCGACCCAGAACTGTCCTAGAACATCATTAGGCATCATTTACCTTCGATTTGGACCATCTAGGAGTGATTTTGGCGACTTTGATTTTTTGACAATTTTTGAAGGTATACCCCTTCACATTTTTGCGATTTTGGGTCGACCCCTTTCTTGGCCAAAAACAATGTTTAATCCACTTCTCTCGACCCAAAATCATCCTAGAACATGTTTATACATCATCTACCATCGATTTGGGTCATGTAGAAGCAAAATTGGCGACTTTGATTTTTTGAGAATTTTTGAAGGTATACCCCTTCACATTTTTACGATTTTGGGTCGACCCCTTTCTTGACCGGTACAAATTTTTAATCCACTTCTTTCGACCCAAAACTGTCCTAGAACATCATTAGGCATCATTTACCTTCGATTTGGACCATCTAGGACTGAAATTGGCGACTTTGATTTTTTGAGAATTTTTGAAGGTATACCCCTTCACATTTTTACGATTTTGGGTCGACCCCTTTCTTGACCGGTACAAATTTTTAATCCACTTCTTTCGACCCAAAACTGTCCTAGAACATCATTAGGCATCATTTACCTTCGATTTGGACCATCTAGGACCGAAATTGGCGACTTTGATTTTTTGACAATTTTTGAAGGTATACCCCTTCACATTTTTGCGATTTTGGGTCGACCCCTTTCTTGACCGCTACAAATTTTTAATCCACTTCTTTCGACCCAAAACGGTCCTAGAACATCATTAGGCATCATTTACCTTCGATTTGGACCATCTAGGAGTGATTTTGGCGACTTTGATTTTTTGACGATTTTTTTGTTGTATAATCTGGTGTACCACTTTGATATTGCGAGGAGTTAATACGTGCAAGAGGTTTATCAAGCTCAATGACTCGCGCATTTGCAAGGGTACACGTGCACCTGTGCGGAAAGAAAACAGCTCAAAGATGAAAGTCACTCTAACCGATCTGCCAGTTTCATATGCGAGTTAGTGGGTGGCATGGTCACCGCTCGGCTGTACAATGTAAACGCAGGTACGCTAATATATACTAAGAAAACTATACTCTAGGATTCCTCGTCACGGTGGAAACAGGTTATAGCCAAAGCAGTGTACGTTGTAATGTTACATGCACGTATATACGTAGCTCAGAGTGGTATATATTTTCACGTGGATTCCGTCGGTAGTCGGGAATAGCGGGAAGGTAATAAGAGGCGGCTTAGCTGACAGATTGCCTCCTCAACCCTGGAACGCGTAATAGAGGCTTCTTTTCGTAACCTACTACGGCTTCCGCCGATCCTTTTCTTCCTTGGAAGCAACTTATTCCTTTCCTCTGATCGAACCAGCAAACCACTTCATATTGGTTTTTCACGAGTGACCTCCCACAGAACCAATATAATTACATATTTCATATCGTAGACGTATACTATATTCGTATAACAACCTCGTCATACAATATCGCTTCCGAGTTATCGGCATACGTAGAACGTATCCGCGGAAGGAAGTGTCATTTTTATTTAAAGAATTCCTAGGAAATATTTCGCCTTTATCTGAGCGAGGAAATCGCGAGGAAAGGCACGTCCGTACATCCACACATCCTCTTACCGGATCGGTCGGATCGCCGGAGGCAGTTCTCTCGTGGCGGTAGGAAAAATTTCAAAACGCATCTGTCCTGGTTTCACGACGATGGTCGGTTTGCCTTTTTCCTCCCGCTTTCAGTGTTCGCAGTGGTTCGTATACCAGGCCCCGTTAGAACGGGGTGGTGCCTGTGTTTTAATGCTAAATGTACAGCGTGCGTTAGTGCGCCTATGCATAGGTGTATGCACGGATATACGCATATGTGGTATGCATAGGTGTACGCATACATGCACAAGCACGAGCAAGTCGAGCCGAGCTTCGGCACACAGATGCGAGCGCTTTCTCATTACGAAACGAGACTACGAGAGTCGAAGAAGCAGGGAAGCTCGAGTGGCAGCCACGTTGCTTTAATGCGTACCACTGTGATATACGCGGGTGTATATGAATAATAAATGAGGCACCGTGCGCACACTGCACCGTCACCGAGACCGTCACCGAGACCGTCACCGAGACCGTCACGTAATCGCACACCACCGCCGGTGCGGCTACATAGTTCCAGCCTATTCCGTGGTTACCCTGTGTTCCGCAAATCGCTACCGAGACCAACCTCTGCTCGGCTCTGAAACCCTCCGGCGACATCGCCTTCTTCTTTCTTTACTTCGCCTACGCCGCCCACCTCGATGATCTTTAACGAGACTTGCTATTGATCACCAGCTGCCTTTCGTCTCTCTCTCTTTCTCTCCCCCCTCTTCCTCTCTGTTTTTCCCTCTCGATTATTTTATTCCACCACAAAGCAGATCGTTGAAATCATTGTTCTTGCTTCGACTGGTTTCGGCATCATTTTTTAAATTGTTTATTTTTCGAGATAGTTATGGGGAGAGTATTGATCGGTTGGTGGTATGTATCATTGTGAAGAGAGTAGTTCATTGTTTCGAGGACAAAGTGTTATCTGATTGCATTAGGCATGAGATAAGAAAGAATGAGATGTTTGTTAATGTTCCTTCAACATGGATCGAGGTTGGGATGACAGAATTGTTTTAGTGTTCAGTGAAGTATCCAACTTTTTAATAACGAACATCGTGCTGTTAATTAAAACTAGATGTTTGTAAAATACAGTAAAAAATTTATTATCAATTATGTGATGGAAATAATTAGACTGCGATTTCCAGTTATCCACAATTCGTATCTTCAACCGCCACGATACCACAATGGCGGCCGTGTGGCACGGATACTTCCGTTCTTAGACATTTTCTGCCCCATATACCATAGCTATCTTCTCCCTTCTTCTGCTTGTTATCCGGCTCAATTAACAATTATATATTTGATATGCATTTCCTACTTACTCAGTCACTATTAATGTGACGTAGATAAAAATATATGGCCATTCATGAAGTTTATTATTTTTCACGCCGTAACCGTTTTCGGCTTGCGTGGAAATAGATTTAACTGTATCTGATTACATATAAAAAAATCCCGAAATATTCATATTTCCATTCTACATTTATTAAATCATCTCGAACAATCCGGAATTATATTCTCCCTATACTTATCAGTTAATCTAAAAGCGCGTTCTTTGGGAAAAGCTTGAGGTTAAAATGCAGATCGATCGGCGGGTCAAGTAGCCCGCTACTTGCGTAAGATTGCTCGACAAGTAACCATATCTCCAATTAAAGGAGGGTGCCACTCCGTTCAGCCGAAGTGAATTTATTTGAGCGCGGCTATCCGACGGGGTAAAAGGGGTGGTAAAATGGGAGTCAAAGTCGGACTGGATGGCGGACGAAGGAAAAGGCCGGTTGCCAACCGCCCACGGCCAAAACTCGGTCTGCCGATTTCTCGGTGGCCCTAGGTTGGTGGTTCTTACGCCACTGGGATCGATATCCCGGGAGGCCAAACAGTAAACAGCCGGTTGGTCAGGATAGAGTTGGTGGTGGGGCTGCATAACATGGAGGCACCTACTACTGCCTTCGCTCGCCTACCACCTACACTATCTACCACCGACGCAAGGGACGAAGGAACGATGCCAACCCATACAAGAAGGCTAACCCTCTCCAAAATAGGCGCGACGCTTTCAGATTAACGAACGGGGTCGATGCATCGACGTTCCTTGAAACCGCGGCTCACTTTGGAAAGATGTGCCTCCATACGCTATCCACACACCACCTATATCTACTTGTCTGCCCACGTATGCAGATATCGTTGACCGTTTCTACTGAATATCTAGCTGGTCGCTTCTACTGAATATGTGGTCGACTGTTTCTACTGAAACTGTGGTTGATCATTTCCCTCGAAAATATGGTCGACCACAGCTACTTTGTGATTTGTACTGAAAATGTGGTCGCCTGGCTCTACTTTGATTATTTCGATTGAAATTATGGTTGACCTTTTCCACTGGAAATATGATTCATTATTTCCACTGTGGATTATAGGATGAATTAGCACTGTAAAGAGAACTGATATTGAAACTATGTGTTTTAATAATGTTATTAAAATTCGAACTGTTGTAATGTCAGTTTGATATTATAACGTCATAGAAATTTTGCTTTTTCTAATCTTCTCCTCGCATAGAATATGGAAAATGATAAATATATGCCACTCTATAAATACTCTAAGTACTGTGGACAAGCAGTGGATAAGCAGAATTTATACCAATGTCTGATACATGATCGACCGTTTCTACTGAAATATATTCGTGCACAAATAACTGATTATAGCTACATAAAATAATTTGTGTAGCAATAACAATCATATTGTTAATACGCGTGGACTACCAGGATGCAAAAGGGAATTTCCATTTTCCATAATTTTCTTGGTGGAGAATATGAAAAAATGGAAACTCGTGGAACTAAAAACGCTTGATAGATGCTGGAGGATAGGAAAGCAGGAACGAATGTAATAAACGTTAGTATACGATAGTGATTATCTTCGCTCGCATTCAGATGATAATTTACGATGCAGTCTTCTGAAATCGTTATCTCGATCTGCTCGCGCAAATATGAAAGTTCATGTCTCTAATATTCGCGCATATCTTCCGACACTAAAATAAGATGCGTTCGTTACTGAAACTTTGAAACAAACCTAATGCCTTGCGTATTAGAATCGTATTCTAACACTTCTATCAATGCGGACTTAAATACCAATGGTGAAAGCAGATATTTTTCACAAATTATTAGCTGCAGCCATTAATCGAATTAGATCAATGAAGATAGAAAAGCATGGTGCTGCTTAATGGATCTCTTTCAATAAACCCGATTAAAAATATTAATAATTCCTTAAAAATGTCTCCACTTTACATCTTTATAGACTTAAGCATTTAATTCTTTAAATTGTGTTATTAATATGGTGGTTGACCTTAAATCGTGATTAATAAAAAATATTCCATTCCATCTACTTACTTCTTGGAAATATTACATACATAAATAGTAATAGTAAATATGATATTCTGCAACTTGTATCAGCCAATTTGCATACAGTTTTCGTGGAAGAATATTAATAGGTATCGTTTATATTGGCGGTTTACACTGTTCAGTTTAATATGCATAATTAAAATATTTTAAAACCCGGAATATGTTTTAAGCGCGCAAAATTACCATTGATATATGTGTCAGTTTAATAAATAGGATTAATAAACAAGGCTATTATGTTAATGCAACGATGCGATATTCGCGCTGATTTTGAACGTGTTTCGTTAATATGGATGAAAAGCGGAGATTAATTTCATTGCTACGCGCAAACTTGATGAGAAGTTCTGCGATATTGGTTCCACTTAAGGACACATGCGGAAAACTTGGTTCACCGATGAAGTCGAAGGTCGAGGTGTAAATCGAGGTGTCGTGGCAGACGAATAAATTTCAGGAGGAAGATCGATCAAGGACGAGGCTGGAAAAAAAAAGAAACGGCGGCAGTACGGGAAGTATTTCCCACAATTTTTAACAGTTGTACCAGGAATGGGAATACATGAATAAACGATAGGATAGATGACGGGAATGGATAACGGCCGGCAAATGCTTGCCTTCGAAAGAAATCAGTGTCGCGATTATATTTGAAGTATTCGATCGATTGTTTTATCATAACTCACCTCTAACACTATATTTCTAGCGATATATACAAGTCTGATGTATACAAGTACAAAACAGAAGATAAAATGATATAGAAATAAATATAAAATTAAATGCATTATTATAGCAGTATAATATATTAGTTATATCATAACTAAAATATATATTAACTATAAATATCGTTACTTGACATATAATGATCAAAAGAAAATAATACAGAGAAGAAAATAAATATGAACTTATTACTTATTATAGTTGAATATTTTTATTATAATAAATAATATATATATTGATTAGTATGTAAAAAATAAGTATGATACGCCCTGAGACCTCAAAATCAAGTATCATCATCAACATCAAATATATTCTTATCAAATAACAAGGTAGGTTATTAATGACAAGTAACAGTCATCCCGCGAATTAGATGTGGCAAATTACACAGTCAAAACCAGGAATGGATTCAAAGTAAAGAACTCAGTTTTGAGAGGGGACAGGAAGAAGTACGTCGGAATATGGTTCGAAGTACGTTGACGGAGGAACGGAGAGGAAGGAGAGAAAAAAAGGGAGTGTATAGATTGGTGGGAGGGGTAGGTAAGCTGAGCAGTTTGAATGCTTGAGTGTTCAAGAGGGCGAAGGAAACGGTGAAGTCGGTTGCGTGCTCGTCTTTCCGGTGGTGCGACGAGGAGCACCCTGCCCCCCCCCCGTCTTCATCGTGCCCCCGGAAGCAGTTTTAAGAAGGGGAAAGTTAGCCGGGGAAAGGACGAATAAAGAAGTGACAAAGAATACGTAGGACCTTGTCAAAACCTAGGGAGAAAGTAAGAAGAAAATTTCGACATCCGTTTGATCACTGGGTTGTCTTGTATTCTCCGGATTCTTTTCCACGATTATGGTATTCGGCCTCCGCATAATAATGCTGCTTGAATTCACAGTTACATAAAGTGCTTGATACAAACTTTTATGTAATATCGCTGGATTTTTAGTATTTTTTTAAACCTCCCGAAATGGCTTTGAAATGATGGTAGTTATTGAATCATCGACATTCGGAAGTCTGTATTCCCGTATTTTTTATATTAAAGAAATCAGTGTCGCAATTATGTTCGATGTAATCGATCAATTGTTTTATCATAACGCGCCTCTAACAGAATTTTCCAGCGATGTATATTAACAATTATTCTAAGAAGGTCGTTATTTAAGAACAGCTGAGATTCAAGTTAATTTAACTGTTTAATGGACCTTTTCATAGTACATAATTAAATAATGGATATAAATATTTCTGCGAATTCAGGTGCTTTGTAATAAAACATTATTCTGTTCGATGTACTTATTTCATCGTTTTCAACCCCTTTCAGCAGCCATCATAGAACGGAATAAAATCGTATGATTTTGGAGACTAGACCATTCTGAAATATTCTTCGATACAGACATAACAATCTGGAGCAAATTGCTAATTTACTTCATCTCGTAATGTCGATTCCACGTGCAAAACCATGCAGAATACTGCATTGTTAAGTAGACCGTGGTGCAGTCCACGTGAGTGCAGCATGTGTCCACCGATTGACTTACAATTTTAATCAACACTTAGATGCTTTTAATCGACATACACAGGAAGTCCATGTGCACCATATTCACAAATAATGAACATTTAATTCAAGTACCTAGTACTTTGTTAATGGCTACGAATATTGCGAATCTCTTTCAGAGTCAAACTTTTCTTTTCTCTTCTTCTTAGTTTGCGTTACGCTTTCACCCTCTTCGCTATCATTGCATTCACCCTCCGTTCATCCTTCGAGATGCCTTCCTGGTGCGTTTCCTCCTCAATCTAGTTCAATTTAGTTATATTTATACCTTTGCGTGGTTCTGTAAAAGTCCAGGTGGATTGCGGAAGTAAATTAACGGATTCGAGTATGTACGTTATGTAGCACGAGGTAAAGAAAATCTCAAATAAGTTCATCTTTCGGGATGTCTTCCTAGTCTGTTTCCACTTCGATCTATCGTGGCACCGGCATTCTCTCTTTATCTTCCCCCGGCACTCTTTCGCGTTGCTCTTCCACCGAGTCCACACCTCCGCTTAATAATACACAGCAACCAGCCACCCGTTACTACACAGCACGCTAGCGGCACCGACAGTATGGCATACCACTTTATTGATCTTCTTTCCCCGCTTTCAGAGGTTTCAACCCGAATTTTCCACCACTTTATGCAAGCGCGTCGCCCTCCTGCTCGTTTACGCGCCCCTGCACTCGGATTCATCCCTTCATCCTCGATAAATCGAACGGACCTCTACGGCTACCGAAGAACCTCCTGCCCGCTATCTCGAACTTCCTCTTCCGCTCTCGCGATCAGTCTCTATCCTTATACAGTACGTTCGGAAAGTTGCTGTGCATTTAGAGACACGTTATTTAACGTGTTAAATAACGAAGTCCCTAGGGAATAACATACTTTCCTCTATTCTCGTGACATATAATAAAGTATTTTTAAAACCAAAAGAACTATTTTATTTCTCATAACCCAATACTAATATTCGTAAAACTTTCAATATTTTTAACGTTATGGTAACGATGTAAATTAACCAATATATCGAAGAGCGCTTAAACAGTTTTATTTTTAGACAATATATAAACGTTGGGGACACATATCGCTAAATATTAACAGGATAAGCGCCGCGCTGAAATGTGTGTTATCCATGTAAGTTAATTAATGGATTGAATTATGTGCGTTATGTGCATAAGCTAAAAGTATAACAGTATTTTTAAGACTACCATTAATTAGTTTTGGAAGAATAATGGTTGGGTGTTAAATAAAATGTTTTGTAGAAATTAGAATAGAAACGTATGATTTAATAACGTATTAAAATATTCACAGAAATAACAAGCTTTATGTTACATTCATTTGTTTGACCTTCGGCGATAAAGTATTTCAAGCTTATTCCACTATCGTTGATGAAAGGGTTCATTCGGATCTTCGTTTAAACAACTCCCACAAAGGCAGTAATTAAAAGCGTATTTTCAGAAGCATCCGGAATTATTTTTAAAATAATGATATTTCATAATTATGGCTTAAATTCAATCTTTTAAAAGACCTCTTTATGGTGCACGATTATATAACATTCATGCGATTAATATTCAGAGGATGATATTTGGGTCCAAAATGATCATTTTATCGTAACCATACAAAAAGCGGCGTGAAATGTTATTTTCATTTATTTACCCGGTTTTTTGACCGAGTCAATTAACACTCGCTCCACGGGGAGTAATTCACGGAGTCCCGAAAGGGAACGTGCATACGTTATTAATTGAATTAATCCCATACTCGATACAGAAGGAAGTAAAGTACTCCGGGCGAAGGGGGGGGGGGGGTGAAGAGATGTCCGTGATCTGGTTTCTGGGTCATGGATGGCATTCTCCATTCGCCGAGTGTAAACACTGTTGCTTCCCTCAACCCTCCTTATCCTCCTTTGAGGTTACTCCTTTTATCGTTACCCTTTTTCCCTTACCCTCCTCCCTCAACCTTAAATCTATCCCTCAGGATGGATAAAATATTGATCGTGTGAATTATATTATAAAATAACTATTGTATATTTTATGTCTTCGTTACTTCTTCCAATCTTACCAATGATAATCTTTTATCCTTTTCCCTTACCCTCCGTCCTCACCCTTGATCTACCCTCAGGGCGAATAAAATATTGATCGCGCGAATGATATTATAAAATGGCTATTGTATATCTTATTTTTGACTTTCTTTTCTCATAATTTTACTAACAATTGTTCCTTTCTTTGTTTCAGGTAAGTCGCCATTGGTGGTCCCAAAATCCATCTTTTTGCTGTGCTACACTTACTCGAAGATTATCGACATTACAATTTTTTAAAGGTATAAATTATTGTATACATAGGACATACATTACAGTTACAATTTCATAATGTTTCGTTGATATTTTATATTTTAATTTCTCTCTACGTGATGGAATCAGTGTATTTTTTAATACGTGCACACGACTTGGCGCAGGTTTCTATGGAAGTGCACTTACTAGGAACTGATTTGTTTGGTTTATGATAAGCATGATTCAGTTACACGGACTTACGATACGGTAAGCATCGGGTGTCGGTGTTGGTGCGAGCATATCATCATTCGCACACGTGTAAGATTCTAAATGAAAACAAGTAAGTAGGTAGTAGATGTCATTCCAAAGCAGTGGCTCTCATTAATATCCGTCATTTATTAAGTTCCGCCCGTAAAGCGACTGGAATTTACTTCTTATTAGATACGGAATCATGGAACGCCGGATAACATTTTATTACTTAATATACGAGATTAAATGAACGTCGAATCGTGCAGTGGCAGCTTATAATTTACACTTACGAAAGCATTTGAAACGATAAGCCAAGACTTTCGACGTATTATCACCGACTAGACTTTAGTTCGATTATCTTGTAGTAAAATATGCGGAACGAAGTAAACACGGTATCAGTGGTGTACGTATCTCGAAGTAATATTAATTAATAGTATATCACTGTCGTTTTTACGCTCGTTTCGAATTCGGCTTATCTTACGATTAGTTGAAATACTTCTTCAAGGATGGATGCAAATGAAAGTTCTATTCGGTGAAATTGATTCGGCCCGATGACGGTATTGGTCGCTCGAAAATTGTAGAGTTAATCCAGACGATCCCTTCCATAGAAACGCTCATGGCGCGTTCACGGTTTCCAATAAAACCCCCTCCCTTCATGATCTTGATACTAGAAAAACCGATCAAGAGTTTCCGCTGTGCATTTAATGCTCCATCAGGGTCGCTTTCTTTCGATCGTTATTTACATCGCACGCCTAAGTGTTACATATTGCGATACTTAAGATGGAAAAATAAGGAAGCATGAATGAGGGAAGTTGATGACTCTTGGAATCGAGGAAGCACCCTATGTCATATTTTCATTGAAATGTTTAACACTAGAACTACCGAAGCAGTCAAAATAACGGGTCTGAAGTATTCAATAAAAATAGTAACAAAATTATTACTTAAACTCAATGAAAAAGGTAACAATCAATGCGCGTACTTTTATAATTATTATTACAATGAAAAATGAAAATTAAGTGAAAAATACGGATAGACAAGTATGTGACTTCAAAGTTGCAAGGAGCTGGGGAGGATTAAATTAATTAATATGGTTGCCAACCATTAATATTTTTGAGGATGTAAGCATGTTTTAAGTACAGTTCTAGTCTTAATTTATATTCAAATTCGTGACTTACATTCATCAAGTACGATATTAATTTAATCTATAGTATGCCTTTATTCCAAGATAAGGTGTAATAGAATTCTGTGTGTCTTATCATAAAAGGCAGCTGTTATACATATATTTGTTGGCGTCCACTCGTTTTAAGTGGAATTCGACACTTTGACGTATATGGGACCATTCCTATTGGCACCGTACTCATACTGTTTGTTATGGTTAGATATAGCTAGGCAGATAGAAAAGCCTTTATACCAAGGATGCGGAGAAGGAAATATGCCGATTTATTTTATATTAAATCGTAGACATTCGTATGATATCATTTTGTAGAAGAAGTCCCAGGTGAACAGGTTAAACAAACGCAGCTTTAAGAAGCAAACGTGAAGAGCCACGAAGTACCCCGAATCCTTTAACTCGCAACACTTTCGTTTCATTATATTCGCTTCTCTCTAGAAATTGTTCGCGTCTTCTCGTCCCAGAAAATCTTCCGCCTGTTGGTTCATCTTTTTCTACCTCGGCTCTTTGTTCGCCCGAGGAATCCGCTGACGACAGGTTTCGCTGGAATGATGCGATTACCTGCACGCCTCGAGATAAATCGGCGAGCTACACTTACGTTCGGTTCTAACATATGATGTGTACGTTGGACGACTGTATTTTTGTAATTGAAGTTTGTTCTCGCCGAGCAGTAAGTATTTCTTCGCGATGGCAGTTTGGTGGAACAAGTGATAGTGGCTTCTTGTGAAGGTAGATTATTTGATAGCAATATCCGATGCAATGTAACGATGACATTCATGAATATATGTTGCGTCATGTGTGACGCAACATCGGATGGATAATATTAGCTGGTCTTATCAGCCGGTAGTAAAAATGGTGGAATAATAATTGTAACGATGGATATGGTTAAACCACCCGTGAGGCAACAGAACGGAAAATCAGGCGGTTCTCCTGGTATCGTCAAGGAGGTCGAGAGAGTACTCTTGCATTCCGATGAACAGCAAACCCAGAAACAGGAGGGACTGGCAGGGTGACAAGTTGCGAGGAGAGAAAAACCGAGAGAAGGTAGATTGCAGGGAAAGAGAGAGGATTGGTGGAGAGGGAAGAGGAGAGAGTGATCTCGCAAATCAGTGGGAGACGGCATCGACCTCGACTACTTCTTTCTCTCCCTCGTCCCTCTCTCTTTCTTTGCTTCTCTTTCTCGCCCTTCCACCCTCGACTTCCCCTATCCTCTTCTCTCTTTCTCTATTTTCTCTCCTCCTTTCACCTTTCGTCGTTCTCCTTTTCGCTGAATCCTTTCTTCTGCGTGTGCATTGTACGAATAATGCAACTGGCTTCGCTCGCGCGACTGTGGGCGAAAATGAGGTAGGACAAACTGGGGAAATAAAAAGGGAAGGGTGCCGTGTGGCCCATTCCCCCTCTTTCCAACCTATCTTCTGACGCTTTTCGAAAATAGTCGCTTCTAAAAATATTCGTTAACGGGGATGACTATGCCAGTGCTGAAAATGCATCGAACTTATTCGAGGCTCGACAATTAAGTGTTCATGAAGTCATCATGCGATTGAAACGTTTTAGTATAAGGGCTACTATAAATCAATGCTTATAATCTCTTCTTAGAGAATTTTTATAACTTCACGACCACCATTTAAACTTGGGTTTCATTTGTTATTAACAATCTCACACCGTGATTTTTTCTGACATTTATTATAGTCATACATCGAGCCAATCTAGAGTTTAGGTTGTCAAATTCGCATGTAAATGAAATCAGGTTGAGTATCACGGGTGCAGTACGTGTAAACGAAGTAGCACAGATGCGCCGGTTACACCAGTACCATTTACTTGCACATTTCTCGTCCCATCACGGTGCATCGTGAAACCCCAATGACGCAATGGCGAAGTGCTGGCAGAGGCTGGTTGCTTAAACGACATGTCAGAGACATGTCCGTTTTACATTTTCAGTGTCTGTGGCACGCGAGCCGGCGTACACTGCTTTACTTAAGGACCGCTGACCAATGGAAACAACACTAACGTGAGATACCCACCTGTTTTACGATTATGGGTTGGTGTGCATAATTAAATTTGGATACACAAATGAGACTAAATTAAGGCGGTGCCATAAACGCGATAAGGTGGGATCCAGCGAAACGAGAGCAATCAGATGCGACGCATAGGCATATTGCGAAATAGAAGAAAACCAATCGTATGACTTAACAGGGTAGGGCGGGGCAATGCAGGACAAGTTAAGCTACGGTATTAGCGGCGATGACTCGATAGGATGCTCCAAATTGGGGTGGGACAAGGAGTTGTTTTTCAGACAATCAACGTAATTTTGGTTTTAAATATATTGTTTTATTATCTCATTTGTCATTTAGGCTACTGCATATTAGGTAGAATAGATTTGTCGAGAATGCCAAAATAATTTGAGCATGTAGTTCGCGGTATCATGGACGGTTGGCAGGCAAGAAGACAAAGCGTCGAGCAGCGATCGGGCTGAGTGAAGCTCGAATCAGAGACAGTCGGCTCGGGTCGGGTCGGTTCGAGGACGGGCATAGCCGAAGGAAGGTCTACGTGCGCGCTTCGCCGCGGCATGCGGCAGAACGGTGGAATGGTGGAACGGAGGAACGCCGGAACGGCGGGGCGAGGCGTGGCGCGGCGCGCAATGCGAGACCAGTCGAGTTGAATCGAGTCGTGACGAGGAGAGTTTAGTGTCTGACGACTCCTCGGGGCGTCAGGTTTTCAATATGGGGATTGTTGTTGTCTCGCGCTTCTTACAAACCACGTGCGCCACATGACAGCTATGGTATCGACGAACTCCTCACCGTGTAACTGCACGATAGAAAGTTTCGCGTACGTTGCTAGCGAGTGGTTTTTAAATCGTTGATTTTTTGTAAGTTCCGAAAGCTAGGGACGTTGACAATGAAGGTTATGTTTTCCGAACCAATAATTAGAAGAAATATTGAGAGCAAGGGTAAACGTAAGCCGCAAGATACTTTTGGAAGCATCGTTGTTTAACAGATTGTCTTTTTAGTAGAAGATGCATTTTGTGAAACTGATGGAAGGATGTTTGAGATATGCATTGTTATGAATCTAAATAATCGTTTTCATGACTGTGACTTGTTAAATATAAAAGAAAATTTGTTCTGACTCGACTAGTATGTAAAACCGTTGTGAAGTGACAGAAATTATGGATATTATATTGTGGTTGTTATTTAAATATAAAAACGCTAATGAGGAACAAAACGGTGTTCTGTGTGGTATAAGATCCGTGGAAATTATAAACTGTAAATTTGTCGCGATGACTTGGCTACGTGCCCTCGACGGTTATCGCAACTGAGACTTTCGTTAGCAACTCTTATCGGACTACGAGAATATCCTGACCGTGCAGCGTAAATATTATGAATCCAAGAATCTCTGAATCGTGGGATGAAGTAAAATTATCACGTCGAACGGCAGTGCCAAAAGTATCGGTAATTGCGAGTGACACATGAAGAAAATCGCAAGTACGAGGTCCAAGAAATTTTGAATCAGTTGCAACGAGAAGAGACGTTATCCCGTGTACTACTCGACTATACGTAAAATTAAGTAGACCACGCAAGCAAGAAGAAACGTTACGCGAGTAAATTAGTCGTGGAACGGGCACGTCCGTGACAAGAATCAGAATAATAACGACCACAGCCGGAAGAAAGAAGAACGAAGAAAGAGGAAAGAAAAAAGCAAGTAAAGGAGGAGAGAGAGAGGAAGAAGGAGGGGGAGAAACGCGTGGTGGAAAAAGAAGAAGAACAAGGAAGACGACGGCGGTGGCTCGCACTCATATTTGCGAAGCGGATGAAGGACATAAGCGACGGCGCTACGTAAAGAAGCGATAGAGAGAGGGAAAGATAAAGTCAGGAGGGAGCAAGATGTAGAGCGAGAAAAGGAACGGAAGAACGAAGTAAAAGGAGTGGGAAGAGAGTGGAGAGAAGATTTCTGGGCACGCGCACTCCACCTGCTAGCGTCTAGTGGCACGCGCCGTTCCCACCCCTCCCCCGTTCTCACTTTCTTCCCCCCTGCCTTTGAACCCCTCTCAGTGTCCCCTCGTGGTTCCACCACGAGCGTCGCCGCCACCGCCGCCGCCATCGCCACCACCGCCACCGATTCTTCTCTCCCACCCCCACACCGAGACTCACAACATCACCTCCGTTCTCGATCCCTCCTCGTCCCGCCAGACTTCTCCTCCCGCGGGAATCCCCTCTTGTATTCCCCTCACGCGTGCCACGGTTCTGCGACCGGGACGCGCGGGAGTCAATCGCTCGCGGTCTTCGATAGGGCGAGCACCACAGGTCCTTGCCCTTCCTTCTCTTCTCGTACGTTTCTCTTCGAATATTCGCCGCCTAGTTTCACTACCTTCGCTAAAAAGGACTTCGTGTTGTGTGGAATGGTGCTGTCCAATCTTTTTTATAGAAACCTCTTCTCCATCTTTTATCTTAAACTAAACTCACTCCGTTTCTCTTACTCTCCCTTATTTCTAAGAACTATGAAAGAAGTCAAGTTTGAATGAAGAAGGGAATCTTTAAGCACTGATTGCCTCGGAACGATAATACGTTCGACGTAAAGTAGCTAGATACTGGAATCTTGTTATCGTGAATAGTTTGGGATCAAGGAATTCGGATCACTAGCCGAAAATCTCTAATCGATATTAAAAGTCTAAAAAAGAACAGATAAGTGAGACCTACGACGAGAGTCGCTCACTGATGTTCGCGTATGAAAACACCCAGTCGCCCTTATCCGCTTCTTCCTCCTCTTCTTTCTGCCGTTCGTCTGCTATTAGGGAGACAGCGTGTTGGTCGTTTAGTTTATTGTAAACGGAAAGAACAAAGGATCATCGACGAGGACGAAGACGACGACAGCGAGAACGGCGAGGAAGACGAGCGCAGGGAGAAATAATCGGAAGGAAGTTCATCCGGCGAGGTGAAGAAGAACTTTCGAAGGAGAAGAACGTAAAGAGGATGGAAAGAGAGCAAGCTAAATAAAGAGTGGGGATGTGACGCGTGCTACCAACGTTACATCCACTGGGACGAAAATAGTCGAGGTTCGCGGAAAGAAAGAGGAAGAGGGATTAAGAAAGGAGGAGCAAGACAGTGTTTTGTGAAAGAGAGAAGAAGGGAGGAAGAGTAAAGTCATAATACACGCACACGTCGTGACCGGGCGTGCTGTGAGGTCACGCACAATACGTAGTTTAGTATAACTCGTGTTTCTTGGAAAGGCGCGTGGTGAGCGCAAAGAACCAATCGCAAAAACTTCGCTCCAGATAATCCGTGTAATATTCGACCATCTAAACCATACATGGATCACCGAGAATCTAGAAAAATAGTGCGGAACAAGTTCGAGCGCAGGAGGGAGTTATCCGGAATGTAATAGGGAATGCAATTCCAGTTTGCTTCTACCGTGAACAGTGACAGAGCGCGTACGATCAGCTGTTCGCCAGGAGATTGCAACGTGAACATTGGATTTCCGTGAATTCCATCCACTAGAATTAGCGGATTCATCTACTAGAATTAACGAACGATCTTCCAATCGTTCCCTACAGTGTTCGCGATCGTTTTCCTTCTCTACGTAGAAGAGTAGCTTCAACTCGCCGATCTGAAACCACCTGTTGACGATTTACGAGGGAAAATCAACGCGTTACCTTCGACGCGATTCCTGCTCGATACTTGTAGCCAGTGTGGTAAACAAAATTTTCCTTTCCATCGAGTCCAAGAAATCAAGTGCCACTGTCTTTCGTGAGAAGTATCCTCGCGCCGAAATTTCAAGAAATCTGTTTTAAAAATTGAATTTCTTAATTTAAGAAATATGTGGTTTCCAAAGACGTATCGTTAAACGATCAACGGTGGTCGAATACTGTCATAGTACGAAAATATGTTTATTCCAAACATCTGAATCAGTGAAGTGAATGACACGGAACATTATCGCCAGCTGAGACTAAATGAAGAAGTACGGTTTGTACTCGAATATAATTAATTAAGAATGATAGCTAGTCAAGTGATCGGAAGGGCATTATGTTTTAAGGGCATCGAAAGACTTCGATTGTGTATAATATAAAAACAGAAATAAGATAGTCTGTAAGCCGTGTATAGTGAACTGGATATACGTTTAATCGAAACTGCCGCGTGATATCGCGAACGTGAGTGATAAAATTCGAATAAAATTGAAAAATAAACCCAGGAGTTGCGCCCGTCGACAGTGCGTGCTTCGAATTGACGGCCACTGAAGAAACGACCAAAAACTTCCTTCGGACTCTTTGTGTTTCCCAGTTCCGTTATAATACGACGATTTGGACAATATATGGTGTTACGATACATCAGAATTCCACGAAAGTGTCGTAAACGTTTTATTCCATAAATACAACTTGAAAAGTGTTGAAAAGGACAAAGCGCGTAAGAATACGACTTACGGAAACATGACATTCAAGTTTCGTTGAAGTCTTCGAAAAGATGGATTCCTAAGTCCGATCGAGTGGGAAAAAGAATTTGTACAGTGTGTTGGTCAGGATATTCTAGTGATAAAGCAGTGATAGAAGAGGGGCATGGTGGGCCCCCACCAACCAGGGCCAGAGGCCCCGGTGGCCCCCCTGTAATCAGGAAATCTTCCTATCGGACCACTCATGCTCCATTAGACTGCCTGGAATGATGGTATGTCCAATCAAATAACTTCTTATCTCGTTTAGGTTTTAATCGTTTTTATACGATGATATTTTTGGTGATATAATTATATTTATAATAAAAATTGCGTGGCGATATATTCGTAATTCCAAAACACGAAATCCTGATGTTGACGATATTTACTTGAAAAGGTCATTTAACGAGTCATTTAATAGAATTAATTTTGTTTAACAAATCAGTTGGTAGGCGATTAAAATCTTAATAAAACGCGTACATTTATGGATTTCACCTTATAAATACTTTATTAGTAGTTTATTATATCTTTATGATGCTAGGGTTATAATCATTTTCAATGAATCACGTTAATTACTTGTCTTTGAAGAACATATTCGTTTGGGTGTATTAAAAACGTATAAATGATTTCTTAAGGTAACTTACAGTAGAAATGTCTTACAAAGTGTATTGTTAATAACACAGTTATTTTTGTTTGGTTTTTAACGTCGATATTTGAAAAAATTCGAGGAGGTGCATATATTTGCATGGGGAATGTTCTCAAGTAAATTTGGACTTTCTCGGTGAAAGATTGCGTAAAAGGTGTCTTACGTATGACCCACGTATTCGTCTCTCGAAGATTCAAAGAAACCGGAAACGGCTGACCGTCGTAACTGTATTGCACCATACATGCCCGTTGGTTGTATTGAAATCGCAATACGTGTCTCTTGGAGCATAACACGGATGTATTTATACCGTAACTTTGTATACCAGTTTAGCGTTTACCGGTAATCGAGTGAAAATACGTTTCACTTCGTAAAAACGAACCTGCCGTGCCATTTCTTTCTTCCTCGGGATGCATTTACATACAATAATATTCTCGATACGACTTCTCTCTAAATTCATTGTCATCGTACCTAACAAAGAATTACCAGAATGATCGAATAGATGACAATTTTGATTCTTACTTCTGAGGAGAAAAAATGATCAGGAGGATCGAATCGTTGAAAATTTCGGTTGTTTGTTCTGATTGCACCGCTAAGAAAACATTATTAGAATGATCGAATCGTTGGCAATTTTATTTGTTATTTGTAATTGTAAATCTAACAAAGAATTATCGGGATGATCGAATCATTGGAAATTTTATACATTATTTGTTATTGCAAAGGTAAGAATGAATTATAAGGATGATCGAATGGTTAAAATTTTACTTATTACTTCTTCCTGTAAATTACTCTGAAACGATATATTGAATCTACGATTTTTATAAAAATTTAAACCATTTTATGTATTCCGATATTCGGACGTACTCGGAACAAAATCTATCCGTTTGAAGGATTAATTAAAATACTCCAGCAGGGAGTAGAAAAAATCGTATTTTTACAAAGAATTATTTCAATTTATCTAATCGGGTTTTAAATCGAGTCAGTCATTTCTCAGTGAAAATCGCCGGCCATATGTTGTTTCAGTTTTGCGTTAATGTTATGTAATAACAGGAAAAAATAACCCGGCGATTTAAAAATTGATGCAACACGAATTTACAGCAACTTTTATAGCAGGACGTTCGTCAAACATTTGAGTTTTTATGAGTGAAAATTTAGTGAACGAGAGAGGAGAGAGGGGAACGGAGGATCTCATTGACCGACTTAATTTGTAGCGTTTAGTTAAAGCGCGTCTGTGGAAACAAAATAAATATATCCCTTCGGGAATATAAAATATAAAAATTTATTCGGACTGTAAAGTCTGTAAAAAGAAATAGAAACACAAACTTTCATTGGGAAATTATTTCTTAGTTCGAAGGTGTACTTTTTCATTATAAACTTCTCAAGTTAGAGTTAGAGTTTAGATGGGTCAGAGTTTATTTCCGAGGAATGCAGAAATTTATAAATTATTAGAAACAAATTACACGATTTTTCGTAATGTGAAAAGAACATTTATAAATGTGAGTTTTTTCCGAGAGGAAATTTGATGTATGACATAGGAAGGAAGGAGGAGGGTTTTATTAACCGATTTAATTTTTGTATTTATTTCAACGTATTTAATGAATTATCAACTAAAAATTGATGTAGTACGAACTTATGGTAGCCTTTATATTAGAACGATCATTAAAGATTAAATTTTTTCCGATGTGAAATTTGGTGAACTGGCGAGGAAGGAGGGGGGGTAGAGGATCTTATTGACCGATTTAATTGGTAGTATTTAGTTTAAAAGCGTCTCGAGAGCCGAGAGATCGCATGCGCACACGTAGAACAATAGATTGACCGTCGGCTAACGGCATTCTAGCGGTCGGACGACCGATAATAGGGGCATCCAGTGTGCTCTGCGGCTCGCGGACATTCCGCGTTCTCTGTCCCATGCGCACCGGTTCCGTTGTACTAATCACCGGTTGCCGATCCACGGACTTTCCTAGGAATCCACCTATCACCGGCATTACCTCTTTGTTAGTTGCAATTCAAAATTCCTTCGAATTTGAATCCGATGCGGTACATTTTAGAAATCAAATAGAATACGTCGTCGATTTGATTCATATTATTGGACTTACGCGGTTTGAAAGAATTCCGTAGCTGACTGTTAGTAATTTCTTTATAGTCAATATATTATGCACTCTTAGTCTGTGAAATGACAATAATGATTTAAGTCGCTGATCAAATTGACGCAAATCTTGATAATTACAAGTTCTATTACAATCATCTCATTCATAAGTTACAAATTACTTAACACTTGATCATTTTCTAGTTTTGTTCAGAATATGATATTTATGCTCGATCATCAAAGCTTATAATTATTAGTGAAAAAAGTCATCTTATTACATATTATCCATACGTGTTCTGGGAAGATTACACTCTCGATCTCGACTTTTATATTCACCTATTTCGATTTCCCGAATCAGTGCACAATATCGTTCGTAATATTACCCACTTCTATTACCAGTTTAATAATCCCCGAGAAGCACATATTCTACTATGCTCTTCGCAACCTTCATCTTGAAATATCATAGATTCAGATAATAACTTAATTAACTTAATTACTTAATACTCGTAATAAAAAGACTCCTGATACTAAAAATGTTGGTTAGGTTTAGCGGGGCGTGTAAAGCCGGCCAGTTAATTTCATTAAAAGAACGAAATGGCTGTAAATAATAATATTAGCGGACAGGGAAGTAGATATCCCTCGGATGATCCAGTTTTAAGGGGTCAGCTTTCAGCAGTTACAATAAATATCCCAATAGAACGAGGTCGATGTAATCGTTAATCAGGTCGAAATTAGGTTTACGGAGATGGTGCGGTTCCCAGTGCGGCATCCCTTTTCGCACGAAAGGGGTTGTTCCAGTCTGTTGTCAGACGCGAGGCTTCCCGATTCCCGGATATCATAACAGGGGAATAAGGTGCGCTCGAGCAGCTGGCTCTCATGGTAGCACATAGAATTATTTATACCACTTGATTGTAGTCTTTGGTTCGTGTCGCGTCAACCAACCAGCGAAAACATTCCCGACATCGCGCCACGGTACTTAAACTTAAGTATTATTTTATCGAGCATGGACGCAAGAATCTGTTATACTTTGTTGCGCTTTGCTAAATGACTTTAAAACCCGGCTCATGTACCGTGCGCTAATGAAATTATAAAAACACGTGTTAGTATTAATATTTTATTACATATGGATAGAAAGACAGCAGATCTGGCCGTTCCAATTTATAATGCTTCGGTAGCCATAAACCTAATTCTTCCTGTGTTATAATTTATTTAAATACGCGGTTATGACGTGGGAAGTAATTCATTTTAAGAATTGTCAGTTACACCTTTATCATTTTGAAATTTGGAAAGATTACACGTACGATGATTTTTTTCCACAAAGATAATTATGAATGTAACTTTGATGGTTCACCATCAATTTTAAATAGCAGAGAAAATAAAACAATTACGTCGAAGCAAGTAGGAAGTGAAATTGTTTTTATGTGGATTTTAACGTGGGTAGATTCCTGTAATTGTCAATTCGGGGGACCGAAATACATCGGGCGACCTTGCCATGTTATTAGACTACGCGTTAAACAAAATTCCGACGTCTTGCAGTTCTGTCGATAGACTGTGAAGGTATATTTAGATTCGTAGCGGGATATCAGCGACTGTTGCTATATAGCGACCAGCGATTAGAGATAAACCTAGCGGGCTTTTGAAACGTTAGTATTTACCAGAAAATAATTCTTAATATCACAATTCATATGCACGGTTTCGGTGTGAGCGGTATAAATAACCGAAGTTATGACATATTAGTTTCGTTCGCAGTTCATCCTCTTTGTTTCTTTCTCATTCTCTGCTTTTCGTCTTCGTAGCGATTGCTACTGGCTGGTTGCTTACACGAGTCCGATTCAGTCCTGACGATGTTCAACGCACTTTACGATGCGATAAACCTCCGGCTTTCTCAACTAATTTCCAGCGTGACGAAAAGTTGTTTCCCGGCCATGAATCCTCCGACTTATTTCCAGAAATATCTTACTGAAATTTCTAGCCTCTCCGGGCACCAGCCAAAATGTTCGGATAACATCGATAGATTCTATCATTAATGCCGGCTATCGTAGACTTAGACGCGTATAATGAACATATTAAAAGATTATATTAATTGTAACCTAATAACTTTTCAACTATACTATATACTAGTATAGGCACTATATATTTGGTAGAATTGTAAGGTCTGATTATAATATTGGATTGATTAGAAAGTTCGTGCGGTTTGCATCAATTTTACACAGGGAATTAGGCTGAATTTGTGAACGTTGGATTACGATTGATGATATATTACTGAATAAAGAAAATTAAGAAAATATACAAAATTAAATAAAAATCGGGTTTCTAGAATAGTTACACATTAAAATCGCGCGAACTTTGGCGTACGCAATGCATATCTCATAGCATATATCAGCAGCAGCTGAAAGCACAGCTTCGTCCTGAAATCAAATCGTGTAAGATCCAGGATTCGTAAGAGGGTATAGGTGAAACGAAAGAGTACAGTCGTAAAGACGCATTATTGGTTTCCCTTTTCTGTTTCCTTCCGCCCTTCTTGTCTGTTAGTCGGTCGTTTTGAAGATGAGAATGCCGAACGCGGATCATAAGGGATAACGAACAAGAAGGAGTAAGGAGCACGTGAAAGAGAAAGAAAGTGGTGGTGTAAGAATAGGATGGAAGATCGAAACCGGAAACTTAGGGATAGAGAGAGGAGAGAGTAGGTGATCGAGAAACTCCTCGTATGGCGAGAACTGGAGTCGGTTGGCTTTACTCCTCACGAAGACTTGAGTGTCGAGAAGGTGGGAGGGTTGGTGAAGTTGCGGAGGGTGGTGGACGCGTAAAACCTCCGGCCGCAGATCGATAGGAAGGTCGGAGGTGTGTCATGTCTGTTAGACTTTGGCCCGAACTCGTGGTTACATACATAGCCTGCTTTGTCGGTTGGTATCGTGTACATCAAAGATTCTCTTCAAGATCGGCCAGAATCATGGCAAGTTGCAAAACTAATGTTTTCTGCGACTATCTGCCTTCTGGATATTCACCTTAATTCTTACGTTTCTGCCTTAGCTTTCTATAATACAATTACTACAAACATACGTTATATAATTTGATATTCCTCGACGACCTCTATATTTATAATCATGGAATATATTACTAAATACTAAATATAGGATCCTTTACAATATGTGATATAATCCATGCTATTATTACCACAGAAACTGAATCTAAAGGAGTCAGGATTAAGGTGAACCTCCGTCAAAATATTAGTTTGATAACTTCATGGCACTACGGGCAATGAAAAGATCTCAGAAACAAAAGTTCCTACGATTTGTTTCTAACGTTGTATTCTATGGTGTCGTGTAATGTAGATGTTAAATAACCCCGTTAATTACCCTTTTCATGAAGAGACTTATGGGAGTGGACGTAGTTATGTAGCTTGGCATACATTTTACAACAATCATAGTCCATTGACTGCGGTAGCATGTAACAAACAGTACGTAATACGAAACGTATACCAAAGTGTGTTAGATACCGTATTATCGATCAAGTATTACCGGAAGCCATAGCTCTGCGTATAACTCGACCAAACTCGTCACGAGGTGTACACTTACATATCTATAATTACTAGCCTAGCGTAAAGAAGAAAATCTGGCTTGATATTATATTGCAATTTGACAATAATAATCTCATCTGCCTGATAAACTATCAATTATTACCTCACAATAAACGCATTGTGATGGTTACTGATATATTAGCAACATCAAATATTTTAATCGTTACCATGGCTTTACGTATAGATTACAATATGTGATCAATTAACGTAGTTTGAAAATTATTTCGAAGTATATCAAGTATCGAACTGTGTACTCGCATTTCATAAAGTGCACGTGTACTACCTAATGTTAACGGGAGATTTCCAACGAGCCGCATCAGGAACGATGCCATAGCGGAACTGTTGTAAATCATCCGGCGTACTCTTTTGCAATTAAATCGCAGGCTGCGCACTCATTTTGAAGGGAAACGTATCAGCCGCGAGGGTCGCGCTGTAAATCACGAGGAGTTAATAAAGCTCGAAGGGCAGCTTCGTGGCTGGTCCATGCTTCCTTGTTCGTGAAGACAACTAGTGTCAAGAAATTCGAGAAAATTAGAGTCTCTATTGTGAACAGCCTTAAAGCCCCCATAATCCTCGTCAAAATAAAGCCATTAAAACTTACATTTGATTATAAAATATATTTCTATTACTGCATTTATGATACTACATTTTTAATCACACTATAAATGGTCGTTAAACATTGCTACAGTTATATTCTGAATTCGAGTGCGATTATTACAGTATACACATGGAAAGCATTGGTTCCTTTGGAAAGATAAAGCCTGGAGTAGTCAAAACAATGTCTCCTGTTCGATCTTCCGTCGAGAAACTTTTCACGGTGCGACGAAGACTTAAAGACAACTCTGCGACCCGGAAGTTGGCTCTCGTGGGTAAAGTTCACGAGACCGTGCTTGCAATTTCACCCTCTTTCGTCGCCTTCTCTTTCCTCCTCGTTATTTCACCTTTTCCCTTGCTCCTCGTTCTTATCGTTCGCTCGCTCATTCCTTCGACGCCATTCTTCGTAGATACTTCTTCTTTTCCTGTTTCTTCGTCCCCCGTCACCTACCCCCGCAGGCCGGATCTCTTTTAGCGCGCGTGACGATTCTCATGCAAGCAATCCTCCCCAAGCAAACGTGCGAGTGTAAACGCCGGCGGGGTGCTTCGAGAAGGTTGGAGGGTGAACGAGGTCGAAGAGAATCGATATTCGTTGGAAACACGTCGCGAAAGTCGAACCGGTGCCCCAGTCGCTTAACCCTTTATCCGAACCTCGATATAGGAAAACCTTACTTTTACCTCTCAGGCATTATTTCCTGATCTGTTTGACTCTGCTTTCTATTATATTTGAAATTACATGAACTGTAATATCGTTTTTGGTTTTTGTTTCACGTCCTTTGGTTTTTATTGTATTATTAAGATACTAGGAGATTATATTATCCTGCATCGACCGAATAATTTATGTTAATACATGAACGTTTCAGAAGTTAAATCGAGCGAATGGAGTGGCTGTAAATTTCTCTGTTTCATTGAATCCTGAACTTGCTCCAATAAAGCGAGTTGAAATATGCGGAAAGTGGTTATCCATACTTATTCGATCTTGTTAAACACTTAGTTAAATAGATTACGTAGTTGACCGGATTTTATTTCGAAGAGTAAAGTGTTATTAAAATAGTATTTGGTGAGACATATTCAAATATGTTATGTGAGTTGCATCTTCAAGTGATTAACTGCCGATATTAACACGTTTACGAATATTCTCTACGGGAATATTTTGTATCGCTTATATTTTCGTGACAGTTTTAAAAGTTTTACATCACTGTTGGGCGTGGTGTATATAACAAATAGCCACTACACATTGCCCGTATATTCCGCGGCGCGTTTCATGTAGTTAAACACCTCACAATATTAAATAATTAATTACAGTTCTCTCTGCAAGCATTATGTACGCTGAATGACAGGTACTGTTTTCGAAATTGACTTTATACGAAAACCATTACTACACATTCAGCCTAGAATATTATAATCTATGTAATATCATAACGCACATTATTCGTACAAGTAATTATAAACAACTCGGCAGTCGTCCCCGCCGAACGACTTTCGATTAGTAATACTCTCGATTGTAGTCGTGTGAGAGATATCGTGCCGTGCAGACGCGCGGTGACTCGGGTCCATGGAAAACTTTACTTCTTTTTGTACGTAAACCTTATTCCCTTTGCAATTTAGTATCATTAAGGGTTATATGACATGTTACGGAAGCTTACACAATCGTTACTAGTTTATATAACATAATATTAAGGTTTGATTTGCGTGAAGAAAGTGTGACTGACCGACATAACCTATAAGCATTCGACTTGAATACTGACAGATGAAAAGGGTCAATATATCGCATACTCAGTACAACACAATACAGTTTGTACAAGATAAATTTAGGGTTTAATGTGCGTGTAGAAAGTATTACTGATCAACATATCCTATAAACGTTCGGCTTCAATATTTGCATACGAACAGTGTTGATAAATCGAAGTAGTTTAAGAATTTAGCAATTCGGTGAATTATATCACTAAAGTCGATAGTTTTAGAGTACAAGTGGAGATTGACAAATATCAGAGCAGGGATTTCGTATTCCTGCGTGGTGTTGTGGAATTAGAGTAGTTTCGTAACGCAGCCGTTGAAATAATAATATTTCTTTGGAAGCAGTGCACGGTCAGTTAGGTTATGTTGGATGGTAAATTATGCTCGTCCACTCCAGTTCTCTACGCGTCAAGATATTCGTGCTGTGCTCAGCCGCAGAGAGAGCACCGACTACAATATCTTTTTTAATTAAATCCTTCGTCTCTTTTTTGGTCTTTCTCACCGTGTGATGACATAGATGAATAAATGATAACAACATATAATCGTGCTAGCCGAGTAGACCGCGTCCCAATGAATATTTATTCTGTGGACGTAACGTATCGGACACACCAAAAAATTAAATATTTTTCTTGATGCGTATTAACGGATCCTTCTTCGTTTATTAAAAACTCGTTATTTTTTTTTACGAAAAACGACTCTGTTTGCTTTACGCATCGTGAACATAAATTTCATAATTGCCGTATTTATACATTCATCATGCTCTTTGGTGCATTAAATGTAATTGCACTAGTAATTAGATGTGTCTTTACATATCATTTCTGGGTAAAATTGTAAATCTTTGTATTACTGGAATTATGAAAGTTTTGTTGTAGTCAACATTTACACTAAATTGTGTGTAACTCGCGTACATGAAATTTAATAATTTTAACATGAGATTATAAGGCTCGTGGACCTTTTAAATAGTTTATACAATTTCTCTTAATTTTGATAAACAGCTAATATCCAAGCTGCAAAGTTCCGACCAATCTTATTCTGCATTGTACTTTGATTTTCGACATCCGTCTATTTTAAAAGGAGACAGTTGATTCTAGTAGAAGTTGCGAGGTCGTCGTAAGTCAAGTATCAGGCTGTTTGTTCAATAATCAATTCGACGGCCTGATGGGAGTAGCGCCAAGGAGGTGAAATATTTTGCACGAAAGCTCGCGGCGCGTTGCAATGGGGGTCACGGAGGAGCACGGGGTGGAGGTGGGCCTCCTGTATATTCACGTATTCCAAGCTTCCAGGTTCCAGAATTTATCGCGAGCATGAAAAGCGCTTGGCTACAGCCTGCGGAGTAAGAGTCCCGAGAACGTTTCCAGCCCGATCGATCTGTGCTTTCTTCTTGCATTTCCTTCGCGGCGATTCCTCCAAAACCTAACCCCTCGTGAACCCTCCATCCCCGTATTTTGCATGTGAGAACATATATCGATCGACTGACAAACGATTATTACCCTACACGTAAAGAAGCCTGCAATTTTGTAAATATGTCCCGCATAACTTTTATCTACTCGTACTTCGCCCGTTGATATTTCATGAGATACGATGCATGTACGTGCACCTCGAAAACATGAACTTCTTTTTCGAACGAAACCTAGGAATTTGTGAGACACCTGAATTATCACGTTTATTGACTCTTGTGATTACATGAAAACTAATCATAAGAAGAATATATTACGGTGAAAGTGTTGCTAGGAGTTTTGGAAAGAAGGTAGTTGTGTTTAGTTGTGAAGGTAGAAGTTTACGTGGAATTTCGATCCCACATTTGTTTTATATGTTATATATTATATATTATGCTATATTTCCGGAACCCAATAGTGTATGATCACCTTACTCCAACAGCCACTTATTCATTATGCTAATTTCAAGATAAATATATTCGCAATTCTGTGTAGTATCTGAACTTCTACTGATTCTATAACAAGGACTTGAAGAGGTATTGATAACAAATAGTTTCTAGTTTCCAAGATTACATCTATTTGTGACCGAAACAGCTATAACTCAGTCTTTTTCGGCAGGTGACTCACGCTAAAATGTAAATAAAGGGATCAGTGAAATGCATTATGCATCTATTGGTTTTCTAGATCGAAATTTGTTTAGAACTTCATATATATCCAGGATGAACTGTTATTTAAATGTCTTGCTTTGATTCCGTTAGCCGAAGGCTGATTTCCTTAACTCGTTCGTTTCCCATACGTCGGTTATCACCCGCTGTTCGCATTCTTCTATTGCGTAAGCGGTAAAGATACAATAGTGAATACCTGATATGTGCATTTCCATATGTATTGTAATACAAATTCGACATATTGTGTCCTGTTTTTCATATTTTCCGGGGTGTTGGAGGTCAAGGTGATTCCCATTAATGCATCCTCAACGGAGACCTAGAAAATGGTGTTCCAAGAGATACAAATAGAAACTTACGGTTTTCGCTTCCAATATTCGATAGGACTCGCTTGTCATGTACATTCCAGAATTTCCATTATTTACCTACTTCAACAACCTAAATATTGATTTCCACCAAGACAGGAATAAGAAGCAAATGAATATTCATTACATAATTAATAACATTTAAATCGTGCATATAATACTCATATCACTGATCATGTTTACTTAGAGTCCTTTTTAATACCCGTTATTAGTAATGAAACATATAAAGTCTGAATGGACATATTTACATAGCGAGTACATAATCGTTAGAGATTTAAATGGCATACTAGCGTATTACACTTATCAAACCATAGATAAGCACGGATTGATAATACTTATTATTAAACAGGTTTAGAATCGCCATTAGAAATCGACAGTGGTTAGACACAGTCAGATTGCATCGAAAGATATTAATGGGCGCGAAGTGATATATGTAAATTTATCATTCGCGCGCGATATGTTAAATCCGCGAATGATAACAGGTGTTGTGCAACTCTTTGCATCAGAGTCTACACATCGGCCTTGTGATTACTACATTGAAAACAAGTTATGGGGAGGTATCAGAAGTTCCAAGCTTGGTGATGCATAGCCAAGTACTATTCCGCGATATGCACGCGATCGGGGAACAGTGCATCGTTCGTATAAATTATATCCTAACTTGTCGCGTGCGTGTACTCGCATTTTGCAAATGGAATCTCCCACGCGTGCATTTCGCGCCAATAATGTCACGCATGCTTCCTGCATTATGTACCCCCCTAAGAACTACCGTAGACACACTTAAATAGAATAAACGGTTTAAAAATATCCCGCCGGCGAAAGCCTTAGTTATACAATTTAATATGATCGATAATCACCGTGGAATTTTTATAACGTAGATTTTGCTTGCTTGTGAAGTATGTTATATTAATACGTTAAAATGGTTTCGTCTTCTGTGAGTATTTACGATTGTGTTGGTATTCTTATAAGTGGTGAGTGAAACGTGCACTTTGTAGTAGGTTGGTATACACAGTCCTCGATTTTCACGGCATTCGAATTGTACGATTTCGGTTTAACATGCTTGAAGAAATGAGGCATTTTGGTGGTAAAAACATGATATCTGACATTGTTTGCGAAATTGAGTTATTGGCATCAATGGATTGAGTATTTAACTCAAAATGTTACAATCAATTTTCCGAAAGTTTACTTTCTGTTAGTCACCATGTTTTACGACTGAATGCCTCAAATGTAGAAGGAAAATATGTACTTTTCAATTATGTTATGTATATCTTGCTTGAGTTACCGAGTTTTTTTATTTAAAAATATGTATTCTAATTTTTCAAGAAAATACTTAACTAAGTAAAATACTTTCATATGGATATGTTAAATTTATTACATATTTATTTTCAATATAAAATCTGCTTTCGAATTGCACGATTTGGCAGTTACGATTAGCATTTGGATTTTAAGACAAACACAGGCAGGAATTTCGAGAAGGATAACATCCTTCAGGAACGTTATAAGCAGAAAACAACGGTCGCACGCGTGACAGGCTAATAAATAAGCAGTTAGTGACAAGTATGACGAGAAGATTACGTAATATTCCTCCTCTACCCATCTGTCCCTCCTCGGTCCGCTATCGACAGCTTTTTTTTCGCTTCGGAGGAGCGACTCGCGCATATCGATAAAGATAGGAGGCGACATGAAATTCTTCGTAATAATAGCATTACAGGATATTAGTACATTTACACTTCAAAAATATCAAATACAAGAGACGTCTCATAAAAATATTTATAAGAGACAGGATTTGTTGAATGACTTATTAAACCGTACCCAGGTAGAATCATTGTTCCACGAATTGTTATTTATCACGTTTGTCTTACTTACATCAGAATCACGTGATCCAGCTTTATTCATCAATGTACGATTTGTTATTATAATTACTAGAATCTGCATGTCAAGCGTCGAAAGTCTCGGAGTTTCGTGCTTTGTCACGTGATATACGTACGTATCGCATATTCTATTTAATGATCTATGCTTCCGTCCGGTGTTGCGATATTGAAGCGGACCTTTTCGAGAAAGAACACAATTACGTCGATCTTTCTTTGTGCTCTTTTATGATAAGCATAAAGCATCTATAATTAAACCTGGATTTATGGCGTGTGCTATGTGGAATGTAAATATTACCATCATATATATCGGGAATTAAAAGAATGATTATATGTCAGATGCAAAGGGACAATGAATAAGGAAGTATCGTGAGAGGCACGTTAATTAATATTGTTTTATCTAGTAGTCTATGGAAATTAATGTATTGTTTGTTATGCAGAGAGATATTTATGTTAGAAATTTGAATTTATCACATGTAATGTACAGATTACGTAACTGATTAAGGACAATAGAAATACATTAGATTTAAAGGGACAATGAATAAGGAAGTGTTATGATAGACTTTCTGTAATAGTAAATATTATTTATTTATAATTTACAATCTTTGTTATATCGAGGAATATATATGTTAAAAAGGTTCTCTAACTTGATAACCGGAAATGACGAGTTAATTAACTCGAGGAATTAACTCGTAATTGGAATTTACACTCATCTGAAAGTTATGAATTAAATTACATTTATCCCTCTTTATTACTGAATCGATGGTAATCGCGTGATGTTTTTTGGAAAAACTACCCGGTTAACAGGTTAAGAATGTCAAGCACCAGCTTCTTGTTTGAAAGCAACCGTCGTGATTTGATATCTAGTCTAAATATGGATTGGCGAGTGCGTGCGCCCTTGTGCATTTGCTTCCAGCTTATCCTTATCTGTGCTTGCGTTTGTCCTTATGTACTTTTATGGATGTCCCTAGCTTATCCTTATCTTTTTCCGGCTACTAGGTAAAGAAATAATTTAGCTTCGTGTAGAAATTTGAATAATTGTTGGCCACTGTTTTATGAGTTTTCGAATCATGTTTCATCCGCATCAGTAATATTCCATATATAAATATAGAAAATATTAAAGCTTGGAAATGGTATGTTCTAAATATTCAATTACGACAAACATAACTGACATATTGCCAGTCGGCAGACACTTTACTTAATTAAGAAACACAATTATAAATATCAAGAATTTCATTCGATATTACATCCAGGAGTTATTTCGTAGGCGTAATAAAGTGCAGACTTCCCAAAGGGAAGAGCGTCGGTTTAATTGGAAAGAATTAAGAGAGCGTTAGAAATAAACGTGGTTTATAGACCATAAAAGCAATGAGAAAGGTGAAAGAAAGATTCTCGCATTTCGTTCTCCCGGCACACAGCGATGTAAGAATGTAACCAGTAATAATCGTCTTTGGAGAAGGTTGTTGTTGGTGCAGTCAACAGAGGAGAGTCTTATGGCTAATCAAAAAGTTGTAAAGTCACGTAAAAAAAGGATACGGTCAGCGAAGAAAGCGAAGGACTTTCACGGGACGACGTGGATCTAAGATCCTCGAAGAGTTTCGTAATAGAGTTGTATCAATAATATAGGGACTTAATAACTTAGGGAGCAGGAGCTGCCACACCCTATTAACCGCATAGCCTCCACCGCAATTACAGGACACCTTCCTGCGCCCGTGGCTTGACATCGTATTACTACCTTCTGATAATCCAGTTATATCGATAGAGTACGCTCTTCTCTTCCATAGCTCTCCTATCTCGATTCCGCATTTAGTTCAGATGCCAAGGTGGCAGGAATTTCACTTCGATTATAGTTGCAATATTAATATTTTGAAGTGCTAACGTTAGAACTACCATAATATATTCAGTTATATATTAGTTATATATAGATAGAATCACAGAAAAAGGAACATTGTAAATTTGAATACGTTTCTAGATTAGAGAATAGAATTCTCTGAAATAATTGAAAAAATATTAGAAAGGTCTTAAGATCGAAAGTGTTATATCCTTCGCACTTATAGTAAACCATAATTTCATGTGCCCGAGTATCAAAAGTCGGTAAATTGAATTGCCAACGTAAGTAGAATATTACACGCGGATATTAATCGGTAAGCGCATTAGTTATGCGACGCGGAATCCATTTTTCATCCAAAAACCGATGCGTCGAATTATTGCACCGGCGAGCATAGTCGGAGCCGGTTGCATTTACATTTACACGAATGAATATCGTAATTGCATTTGTAACCACAGCATGCACTGCCACGTGTCACGTCGCCGCGTATTCACCGTGTAGCGAAAAAATTATCTCGCAGTCGGCCTACAAGTTTCCGTGCTCCATTAAGCCGCCCAAGTCGTTTGCGTCCCGTTTTCAACTACATGGATTTCCCAAAAAATTCGTTTATCACATGAACCATCATTGCATACAAACTATAGTGGACCCGCTATAAATCAGGTTAATTTTTATTATTCAAAGTATTCTACGATTACAATCACCGTATATGGACTCACATATATCGGTCACTAAATTTATTGCACGACATGCATTTCTAACATGTCTGTAATGTCTAAAACCAAACCTGTTTAAGTGCTCTATGATACATCAGTTATTTTACATCGTTATCGTAACATTAGAAACATTGCAAATTTTACAAATGTTAGCGATACATTTGATTCGAATTTTTCATTGACGGCAGTCAATGTGTTATTTGTTTCCCGAAATTGTCGGCCAAGTATTATTTTAATTTTAATCGATACCAAATCAATTGATTCTAATTGATATTAATTATAATACAAGACATATGATAGATAAAACTTAATTGATTTAATCATTGATACGAGTGAATAATTAGATGCATTGTAAGGAAGTAAACCCGATGTCTTGTTACGAATTATGTGACCGTATTTCGAGGATTACGGACATGGCTAGGCGACAGGCATCGAGAGTGATATTTAGGTCGTGTTAACAATTGTGTCGTTGGCATAGGAGATTATTAACGAAATGTAACGCTCAATAGACCGGTGCATCCTCCCACGTAGGTGGGAGCTCATACACACTCCAAGGTTACTGACACGCTTCTTATCTACGAACCGCCACCACCTTAATCTTGAGATTCACGAATCTCTTTGATGTTCTACTCTCACAGAAACGAGGAAAATTAACATAATCCATAAATCAGAATTAATTATCAATATGATTAACAGTATAACTTAACACCTAAGGTACCTTATGATATTATAACTTATATGCGATACATTCTAAACAAGATATTACTAGAATGATTTTTTATCATCAATTCTGGCAGCGTAAAAAATTGCACGCATTTTAGTTGATTTAACGAACTTGTATAATTTTGCAGCAGATGTAATACTTTATTTATACAACACGAATGTATATGTTTGTATATTAACACTAGAGAACTACCAAAGCAGGTAAAATGACTGGTCCGTGAATTTTAATAAAATGATGTCAATATGCAACGGCGTATTGTCTGCGATTTTATATACTTTCATTTTATGTACATATCACATATAATTAAATCCATTAATTAGCTTACAGTCTCCTGGCATAATTTATTTGTAAATAAACATATAAGTACAACTGATTATATGTTCGGTGGTTTTGGTATTAATTTATATGCTTATTTGTATACAGATTTAAATGTTGTGTATATAAATATAAAGTAACAGTCAGTAATTGCTTTTGGATGAAGTACCATATTGTTATTCCAAGTTTGATAAACTTACTCTTGGCCGGTGTGGTCAGTGTGATCGTTAACTGATTTTGGGGGACGAGGGTTAAATCGCTTTCCCGTGAACCTACATGGGATTTCGAACCGGGCAGAACCTCACCCCATCCCCAAAGCTGTTGGTTTTCACCACCGGTACACGTTGCTTCACCTCCCAGTCATCTATTAATTCGTAATCGCTAAGCACCTGAATTAATCGCTCGTGGAAATTCTTCGAGCGTGATTCTGTTCCCAGCACAATCGAACCAATGGATAAGGGAGACAATCAGATTTAATCAGACTTAACTTAATTCTCCCACTTAATTGTATAATTCGTCAAAAATCTTGGGAATAATAATATTTCTCGGAACTGGAACCATTCCACTAAACTTCAAAATCTGGAATTGTTATTGGCGATTATTTCAACACCCATCTTAGTGCAATAGATTTTAAATAATCTCCATAATTTTCAATCGTTTCGCGATTGGGATTGGTCGAATTTATATTACTCGATCGACTCGGGTCGCAAAGGAAAAATAAGTAATCAGAGAATCAATTAATCTCCTAAAGACCATAGCATTACGTGGTCGTAAAAATGAAGGATTCCGGAAGAGAGTAATTAGTTCGATGAAGCGGGAAGGTGGTGTACAATATTTTTTCCTCGCTGGGTTCACTGGTTAAAGTTGGAGAGGAGAGGAGGGAAGAGAGAGGATGGTCAAGCTTGACTAGCAATATTGACGCGCACAGAGGCTGGCAGTACGTCGTTATCTGGCAGCCTCCCGATACACCTTTCGCTCTGTGAAATTGCTTTGCTAAAGGTAGCGTCAGCGAACACTGCTAAAACCCCTTTTCTGCTTCTCAATGCGGCTCGCATCTATTACGATCCACGAATACACAATCTACGCCGAGCTCCATGGCTTTCCCACACTCTTGAAAAACCGATGCATTCCCTAAGACTACATACGTGGCTCCACTGTCTACGGTATTAACCACAATTTCATTTGAGTTCATTTTTGGTGATTGTTTCAAGGTCAAAGATACGACCGAAAGATAAGAACCATACGGACCTTGTACATGTACTATACTAAAATATTTTAAACCGCTTCTTTTGACCCAAACTTATCTTAGAATATGTTTATACATCATTTACCTTCGATTTGGACCATCTAGGGGCAAAATTGGCGACTTCGATTTTTTGCCGATTTTTGAAGGTATACCCCTTCACATTTTTGCGATTTTGGGTCGACCCCTTTGTTGACCGGAAACAATTTTTAATCCACTTCTTTCGACCCAAAATGGTCCTAGAATATGTTTATACATCATATACCATCGATTTGGGCCATGTAGAAGTGAAATTGGGGACTTTTAATTTTTGCCGATTTTTGAAGGTATACCCCTTCACATTTTTGCGATTTTGGGTCGACCCCTTTCTTGACCGGAAACAATTTTTAATCCACTTCTTTCGACCCAAAATGGTCCTAGAATATGTTTATACATCATATACCATCGATTTGGGCCATGTAGAAGTGAAATTGGGGACTTTTAATTTTTGCCGATTTTTGAAGGTATACCCCTTCACATTTTTGCGATTTTGGGTCGACCCCTTTCTTGACCGGAAACAATTTTTAATCCACTTCTTTCGACCCAAAATGGTCCTAGAATATGTTTATACATCATATACCATCGATTTGGGCCATGTAGAAGTGAAATTGGGGACTTTTAATTTTTGCCGATTTTTGAAGGTATACCCCTTCACATTTTTGCGATTTTGGGTCGACCCCTTTCTTGACCGGAAACAATTTTTAATCCACTTCTTTCGACCCAAAATGGTCCTAGAATATGTTTATACATCATATACCATCGATTTGGGCCATGTAGAAGTGAAATTGGGGACTTTTAATTTTTGCCGATTTTTGAAGGTATACCCCTTCACATTTTTGCGATTTTGGGTCGACCCCTTTCTTGACCGGAAACAATTTTTAATCCACTTCTTTCGACTCAAAATGGTCCTAGAATATGTTTATACATCATATACCATCGATTTGGGCCATGTAGAAGTGAAATTGGGGACTTTTAATTTTTGCCGATTTTTGAAGGTATACCCCTTCACATTTTTGCGATTTTGGGTCGACCCCTTTCTTGACCGGAAACAATTTTTAATCCACTTCTTTCGACCCAAAATGGTCCTAGAATATGTTTATACATCATATACCATCGATTTGGGCCATGTAGAAGTGAAATTGGGGACTTTTAATTTTTGCCGATTTTTGAAGGTATACCCCTTCACATTTTTGCGATTTTGGGTCGACCCCTTTCTTGACCGGAAACAATTTTTAATCCACTTCTTTCGACCCAAAATGGTCCTAGAATATGTTTATACATCATATACCATCGATTTGGGCCATGTAGAAGTGAAATTGGGGACTTTTAATTTTTGCCGATTTTTGAAGGTATACCCCTTCACATTTTTGCGATTTTGGGTCGACCCCTTTCTTGACCGGAAACAATTTTTAATCCACTTCTTTCGACCCAAAATGGTCCTAGAATATGTTTATACATCATATACCATCGATTTGGGCCATGTAGAAGTGAAATTGGGGACTTTTAATTTTTGCCGATTTTTGAAGGTATACCCCTTCACATTTTTGCGATTTTGGGTCGACCCCTTTCTTGACCGGAAACAATTTTTAATCCACTTCTTTCGACTCAAAATGGTCCTAGAATATGTTTATACATCATATACCATCGATTTGGGCCATGTAGAAGTGAAATTGGGGACTTTTAATTTTTGCCGATTTTTGAAGGTATACCCCTTCACATTTTTGCGATTTTGGGTCGACCCCTTTCTTGACCGGAAACAATTTTTAATCCACTTCTTTCGACTCAAAATGGTCCTAGAATATGTTTATACATCATATACCATCGATTTGGGCCATGTAGAAGTGAAATTGGGGACTTTTAATTTTTGCCGATTTTTGAAGGTATACCCCTTCACATTTTTGCGATTTTGGGTCGACCCCTTTCTTGACCGGAAACAATTTTTAATCCACTTCTTTCGACCCAAAATGGTCCTAGAATATGTTTATACATCATATACCATCGATTTGGGCCATGTAGAAGTGAAATTGGGGACTTTTAATTTTTGCCGATTTTTGAAGGTATACCCCTTCACATTTTTGCGATTTTGGGTCGACCCCTTTCTTGACCGGAAACAATTTTTAATCCACTTCTTTCGACTCAAAATGGTCCTAGAATATGTTTATACATCATATACCATCGATTTGGGCCATGTAGAAGTGAAATTGGGGACTTTTAATTTTTGCCGATTTTTGAAGGTATACCCCTTCACATTTTTGCGATTTTGGGTCGACCCCTTTCTTGACCGGAAACAATTTTTAATCCACTTCTTTCGACCCAAAATGGTCCTAGAATATGTTTATACATCATATACCATCGATTTGGGCCATGTAGAAGTGAAATTGGGGACTTTTAATTTTTGCCGATTTTTGAAGGTATACCCCTTCACATTTTTGCGATTTTGGGTCGACCCCTTTCTTGACCGGAAACAATTTTTAATCCACTTCTTTCGACCCAAAATGGTCCTAGAATATGTTTATACATCATATACCATCGATTTGGGCCATGTAGAAGTGAAATTGGGGACTTTTAATTTTTGCCGATTTTTGAAGGTATACCCCTTCACATTTTTGCGATTTTGGGTCGACCCCTTTCTTGACCGGAAACAATTTTTAATCCACTTCTTTCGACCCAAAATGGTCCTAGAATATGTTTATACATCATATACCATCGATTTGGGCCATGTAGAAGTGAAATTGGGGACTTTTAATTTTTGCCGATTTTTGAAGGTATACCCCTTCACATTTTTGCGATTTTGGGTCGACCCCTTTCTTGACCGGAAACAATTTTTAATCCACTTCTTTCGACCCAAAATGGTCCTAGAATATGTTTATACATCATATACCATCGATTTGGGCCATGTAGAAGTGAAATTGGGGACTTTTAATTTTTGCCGATTTTTGAAGGTATACCCCTTCACATTTTTGCGATTTTGGGTCGACCCCTTTCTTGACCGGAAACAATTTTTAATCCACTTCTTTCGACTCAAAATGGTCCTAGAATATGTTTATACATCATATACCATCGATTTGGGCCATGTAGAAGTGAAATTGGGGACTTTTAATTTTTGCCGATTTTTGAAGGTATACCCCTTCACATTTTTGCGATTTTGGGTCGACCCCTTTCTTGACCGGAAACAATTTTTAATCCACTTCTTTCGACCCAAAATGGTCCTAGAATATGTTTATACATCATATACCATCGATTTGGGCCATGTAGAAGTGAAATTGGGGACTTTTAATTTTTGCCGATTTTTGAAGGTATACCCCTTCACATTTTTGCGATTTTGGGTCGACCCCTTTCTTGACCGGAAACAATTTTTAATCCACTTCTTTCGACCCAAAATGGTCCTAGAATATGTTTATACATCATATACCATCGATTTGGGCCATGTAGAAGTGAAATTGGGGACTTTTAATTTTTGCCGATTTTTGAAGGTATACCCCTTCACATTTTTGCGATTTTGGGTCGACCCCTTTCTTGACCGGAAACAATTTTTAATCCACTTCTTTCGACCCAAAATGGTCCTAGAATATGTTTATACATCATATACCATCGATTTGGGCCATGTAGAAGTGAAATTGGGGACTTTTAATTTTTGCCGATTTTTGAAGGTATACCCCTTCACATTTTTGCGATTTTGGGTCGACCCCTTTCTTGACCGGAAACAATTTTTAATCCACTTCTTTCGACCCAAAATGGTCCTAGAATATGTTTATACATCATATACCATCGATTTGGGCCATGTAGAAGTGAAATTGGGGACTTTTAATTTTTGCCGATTTTTGAAGGTATACCCCTTCACATTTTTGCGATTTTGGGTCGACCCCTTTCTTGACCGGAAACAATTTTTAATCCACTTCTTTCGACCCAAAATGGTCCTAGAATATGTTTATACATCATATACCATCGATTTGGGCCATGTAGAAGTGAAATTGGGGACTTTTAATTTTTGCCGATTTTTGAAGGTATACCCCTTCACATTTTTGCGATTTTGGGTCGACCCCTTTCTTGACCGGAAACAATTTTTAATCCACTTCTTTCGACTCAAAATGGTCCTAGAATATGTTTATACATCATATACCATCGATTTGGGCCATGTAGAAGTGAAATTGGGGACTTTTAATTTTTGCCGATTTTTGAAGGTATACCCCTTCACATTTTTGCGATTTTGGGTCGACCCCTTTCTTGACCGGAAACAATTTTTAATCCACTTCTTTCGACCCAAAATGGTCCTAGAATATGTTTATACATCATATACCATCGATTTGGGCCATGTAGAAGTGAAATTGGGGACTTTTAATTTTTGCCGATTTTTGAAGGTATACCCCTTCACATTTTTGCGATTTTGGGTCGACCCCTTTCTTGACCGGAAACAATTTTTAATCCACTTCTTTCGACCCAAAATGGTCCTAGAATATGTTTATACATCATATACCATCGATTTGGGCCATGTAGAAGTGAAATTGGGGACTTTTAATTTTTGCCGATTTTTGAAGGTATACCCCTTGACATTTTTGCGATTTTGGGTCGACCCCTTTCTTGACCGGAAACAATTTTTAATCCACTTCTTTCGACCCAAAATGGTCCTAGAATATGTTTATACATCATATACCATCGATTTGGGCCATGTAGAAGTGAAATTGGGGACTTTTAATTTTTGCCGATTTTTGAAGGTATACCCCTTCACATTTTTGCGATTTTGGGTCGACCCCTTTCTTGACCGGAAACAATTTTTAATCCACTTCTTTCGACCCAAAATGGTCCTAGAATATGTTTATACATCATATACCATCGATTTGGGCCATGTAGAAGTGAAATTGGGGACTTTTAATTTTTGCCGATTTTTGAAGGTATACCCCTTCACATTTTTGCGATTTTGGGTCGACCCCTTTCTTGACCGGAAACAATTTTTAATCCACTTCTTTCGACCCAAAATGGTCCTAGAATATGTTTATACATCATATACCATCGATTTGGGCCATGTAGAAGTGAAATTGGGGACTTTTAATTTTTGCCGATTTTTGAAGGTATACCCCTTCACATTTTTGCGATTTTGGGTCGACCCCTTTCTTGACCGGAAACAATTTTTAATCCACTTCTTTCGACCCAAAATGGTCCTAGAATATGTTTATACATCATATACCATCGATTTGGGCCATGTAGAAGTGAAATTGGGGACTTTTAATTTTTGCCGATTTTTGAAGGTATACCCCTTGACATTTTTGCGATTTTGGGTCGACCCCTTTCTTGACCGGAAACAATTTTTAATCCACTTCTTTCGACCCAAAATGGTCCTAGAATATGTTTATACATCATATACCATCGATTTGGGCCATGTAGAAGTGAAATTGGGGACTTTTAATTTTTGCCGATTTTTGAAGGTATACCCCTTCACATTTTTGCGATTTTGGGTCGACCCCTTTTTTGGCCGAAACAAATTTTTAATCCTCCTCTTTCGACCGAAAATGATCTTAGAACAGGTTTGTGCATCACCTACTACTACTATTGTTTCAGTATTACAAATGTATTGGTATGGTTATTCTATAACTTTCGCGCTCCCGTTTTATTAGTTAATCTGCTGCAAGATTTGGTGGTATTATCTGAGAAATCAATATTCTCGAATTACCAAATTTCCATGCTATTATTCCACCAGTAAGCAGCGTATTTGTAGTTGCACTTCCAAGCCTGATGTATCCAAGATTTCGGTGGGACTAATTATAAATGAATTTTAATGCATTACCGATATAAGACCCGCTAAAATAAAGGGGTACCAGTGAACTGGCAAATTTGGTCGATATAGGAATATTGTTTTTCGCCTGTTCCTAAGGAAGCACGTTTTGCATTCGACACGATGGCGTCGCGGATGAAGCCGTCTGATGGAATATCGTATTTTATCCGCGGCATAGGCGGACTTCTTTGAGTATGATTGAGTAGAGGGTGCGGGCACATAGGATGATAGTGGATAGCGGAAACGTAGACCGACCGATTCGCTATTAGAGGGTAATACGTATTATCGATTTTGGAACGAGCCGGAGGTTATCCCAGTTCAAATCATGACAAATGTATAGATACATGTGTGCCACTACTCTGCACTCTCCACGGGTCTACGTACAAACGCACCTATGCGTGTGTACAGTAGATGCCCCACCGCACCCCAGAGAAACTTTCTTCGTGTTCTCATTTTCTTTTACTGATATCACGCTCTACCTACTCGAAAACCAGTTGCCCAATTATTATTCTTATTTATATTTTCCAGTATATATTTTTAGAATGATTTAATACATGCTCGTGGAAGAACCGTAAGGTGGTTATTAGTTCTAATAAATTGTCTTATTATTGTTTGGTTGAAATGATCGGCGTGGTATATTTGTAGTGCATTAGAAAGGTGCATGTAAGAGAAATATTGCAGTTGCAGAAATCTCGCTGGGTGTTTCGTAGAAAGCATAGTATCACGTGTTACGAGTTAGTCGATTCGTGTAGTAAGATTTATGCCCCATGTCGAGACACGAGCCATCGTGAAATAAAACAGGCTATCTTGTGGTAGTCCGACGTTGTTTCGTCGCCGGTGGATGCCGGCATCCCACACAAAGAGTATCCAAGTAAAAAGCGTCGCCAGTATTGACAGGTACAGTGAGAAATCGCCCGGTTAATTGCGAAAGAACCGAGGAACTGAGCAAAAGCATCTTGAACCGCGACTTAAATATCCTGCACCACCGGTTGTGCGTCGTGATCTAAGAAAAACCCGAGACTTAAAGGACTCGCTCCATTTGGTCTTGACCCACGAAGAAGTTACTAGTATAGAAGAGATGGATTTTGCAAACGATTATTTTATTCTGTCGAATAATTTAACAATATGATATTTCGAACTTTTGGTGATTTTCATACCGTGATTATACAGGTGTATATTACTCTTTTAACAACTGCAATGAATTATAACAGGTCAACAGGGATCCTTAAACTAATCGAATTTTTCCTAATCTTGTTTCAGCAGCAAAAATTCCTGAAGAGGACGGCCGAGGAGTTGGAGCCAGCCGGTGGTGGAAGCGGCGACGGTGGTTTCGGCGAGCCCCCAGTGAAACTCCAATGCACACAGGGACAACATCAACATCAACAGGGACCTGGTGGTGGTGGAGGCGGTGGTCCTCATCATGGCCACGGTCAGCATGCTCCCGGGAATGGTGCGAATTCAACGGGTCCGACACCAGGTGGTGGCGGTGGTGGAGGAGGTGGCGGTGGAAACGAAGGTCTAACAAAATTCTCGGTAGAGATCGTTCAGCAACTTGAATTCACGACCTCGGCGGCGAACTCTCAGGCCCAGCAAATCTCAACGAACGTTACGGTCAAGGCACTTACGAATGCCTCGGTCAAGAGTGATTTACTTAATGCATCTTCGTCACCAAAATCTGGGCCTGATACACCGGCGTCCGCTACTTCAAGGTCTCAACCTGGAAACGGTGGAGGTGGTGGTCCAGGAACTGGTGGTGGCAATCCCGTTGCACCAGGAGCCGGAGGTGGTATCGGTTGCGTTGATATTGGCAACCTGGTGGAGTGCAAGCAAGAGCCAGATAATGAGTTCGTTGACCTAGAACAGTGCGCCGCCGCTCTAGAAAAAGATGCCGCGGCAAACGGCGCCGGTTTCCCTGGTTTCTCCGACTTTATGGGTGATGATACTGGTGACGAAATCATTACGTCCGATGCATTTAAAGATCTTATATCTGAAATCTCCGACTTCCATCCAGAGTTCATGAAGGACTTTGACTTCGAAGACAAGATACCTGTCGATACTCTCGCTAATAATGTAGCAGCAGCGGTGGCTGTAGCAGCCGCGACCAACAATAATAACAACAATAGTATTGCGACGAATAATGGTCAAATTAAGATCGAGGATGACAAAGATGCGCTACATCAACAGCACGGGAATACTAACAACAGTAATGTGAATAATGGGACCGCGACCAATAACGGGAACGCCATGCCTGCAAATTCGAGTCCCGGTGCTCTTGGCTCCACACAGTATTCGCCTGCCCGGTTACCTTATTCCGGTCTAGATTTTAAGTCGGAAATGAGTCCAGCTGCTCAGACCTTGAAGCAAATGGCCGAACAACATCAACATAAGAGCCAGCAACTTGGTTTGGGCGGTTTTAATCCAAGTGCAGCGGCTGCAGCAGCAGCAGCCAGAGGTCCAACGGCAAGGTCACCTTACGCCGAGTTCCCACAATTCGGCGGCACGTCGGACTACCTCGGAAGTCCTGGCAGCACAGGTCCAACTGGTCCACAATCGCAAACAGCTTCGGGCCCTGGAACTTATCATAAAAACAACGGCACAGCTGGATTCCAAAATCAACAAACCAATGACATGTTTGTTAGCTCCCAAGCACAGTTTACCGCGGGATTAGCAGATATGAAAAGGCCTCAGCCTACCACCACCGGTAAACCAAGCATGCTTGGTCCAAGCGGTGGATATAAACAACAATATTCGCCGTACGGTAGTCCAGGATCAATGCCGAATCATGGCAGTCCAGGGTATCCACTTCCACCGAGAGGATCTCAAGGTGCCGGGCCCAATCAAACTGGCTCGCAAGGATCCTTCACTAGTTCCACACCACCCAGACCTCCCTCGGGACCTGGTACCTCGACCCTACAGATCAACCAGGCACAGCAGCTACACATAAACAATCCGGGACATCAGATCCAGGTTAGTCAGCTTAACATATCTGTCTCGATTATATCATTCACTATACGGTACTCCGAGTCTGAGGTAATTCAAACTAATCTTAAAACATACTAAGAACTATTCTGATTACAGTCTTTACTGCCAGCATAAATTCAAAATTCAATTACATTAAGTATATCCATATGATTCTAATCTCGGGGAACCGTTTAAAAAATGTGCATACTTTTCCATTATTTGTCACGATAAAGTTGTTTAATTCGAACCGTTAAAATTCGCGCGCATGGAGGAAACGTATGGACACAGTCGGTGGAAGATTAAAATTCTGTATTCGAAGCGAGAACGTATATCTGTTGCGTCGCGACGAAACGTTTATTTTTGTCGGCGTCATCAGGAGTCGGTAGCGGCGGTGGAGGCGCCGATGTGGGTGCGTTTGTGTCGTCGGTGGTAGTAGTCGTAACCGAAGATACCGTGGAAGGGAGGTGGGAAACGTAGAAGGTTTGCTGGCGTCACGAGGGCGCCGCGACGCGCAACAAGTAGTCTATCCCCACCTACGCTCATTTTATAAATTTTCCCTCTCGCTATTTTCCCCTAACCCCCGTGGAATGAACTGCCGGCTCGTGGGTGGGAGATAAAGGGTGGGAGAGAAAAGAGGGTTGCATGGCCGCGCGCAGCCGGCGTCGCGACGCCACCACCGTCTGCTCGATTTAACCTGTGTCTGCAATCCGCGTCAATACGCTCCGACCGCTAGTTGCGAGGTTGCATTCGCGACAATCCACAAGCCGTCACTCCGTCATACAGCTTTTTTAACCAGTTCATTTCAGTCACCAATCATTTATTCTTATTACACTTTAGTTTATGCATAACGATCTTCAGATATTATTACTTAATAATATTTTATCCGATTTCTGTTAGGTTCCATTGTATTTTATACCCAGCATTTCATTTTAGTAACACATCCTTCCATTAAAATAATATAATTATGTAATTATAATTATCTTATTTAAGTACACTATTTAATAGTCTATTTCATATCATATGCAATATGATTCGTCAGTAACCTAAATAATATTTAAGATTCTGGTGTGTACAAATTTATTGATACAAATGAGATGATTATTATTACATATTAATTGGTACACGTGATAAAAAATCTCTATTCTTCACTGTCCTAATATAATTTTATTGCATTATTGAATAGGAAGAATGAAATAATCGCTTGTCACTAGTAAAGGACTCAAGTATTTGACAGTGAAACGGTTCCATCTTCTCCGACCGAATACCCTGTTTTTTTTTTAAATCTTCCATCCATTGTCACGGTTTCAAACCGATCTTATCTGGTTGTCCCTTGAACGTTTTCGTGCTCGAAAACCTTTCTCCTTCCAATCGCATATGGACACGTCTGTTCCTCGTAAATCACGCTAGCTAGCGCGTATTTGCATTTCAATGCGCCGAGGCGAATGATGCCCTTTCTTTTCTTCTTTCTTATCTTCCTCGTCCTCCTCGTACAGAGTTCAATTTCCATTACTGCGCCGTTTCCTGCTTTTTCCGCTTCCTTATCTCCTTAATCAACGTACCCGTATTTAGCTTTCGTTCAATCGCAGTAGATTCACTGTCGAAAAACTCGAAATATATAGTGACATATAAATCCGTAGTATTTAAATGTCTGTATTATTTCAATCTCAAAGTTATAGTAATTATTTAAAACCATGATCGTGAATAAAATTTATAAATGTATAATTTAAAGCTGGCTTGATACTATCTGTATCTTCTTCTTATAATGAAGGGAGATTCTTGACAATTTGAGACGGAGTGTTGCGAAAATATGGCAATAATGAAAATATCACTTCTCTACATATATCGGAAATATTATATTCCCATAAAGGCTCAAACTGAAACGTCCAAACGTATCACTGCATACAAATAGAATAGAAGTATATATATGTATAAATCGTATTAATCCGTCCTTAAAATTATACCTTTAAAATGTTTAAATTTGTATTATTATTGTCACGAAATAATGATTAAATTACCAGTAGAAAAAATTGTTCGACAAATGTCTTATATGAATTTGCTGAAACGAGTTGGTGTCTGGTATGAAGCGGTTATCAACATTATTATTATCAATACCGAGATGTTCGTTAAATGTTTACTCACAGAGACAATCTCCATTGATTGAGCGCACACGATAATTATTCGAATTCGATGGCGAGATCTCCCGATAAGGATTTTCTTTCTCTTGGAATCGGTAAGACGACTCGAAGAAAAATGCGTGCGCCTTATAAGCTTTATTCCGGGAAGACTACGGAACACGCGTAAATAAGTCGACACAACGGGTAGAATATTTTCAGAGCCGGAATGTTATCTCGCTATACATTTACATATCGTTTCACTCGGACGAGCATTGCGAGGCACACAACGAAACCCAGCGTTCCCACGTTCTTTTTTCGTTGGCTATCACTGAAAATACCGTCGGATTAGTCTGCGATTATGTTTATCGTAAAGGAAGTTCGGGAATAATGAAAGTAACTGTAATCGAGCAGGCGCGCGACTCTTATCACGAATTTCTGTTCCTTCTGCCAAAAAACGCGCACGGCTTCCGAATTTTAATCGCGATAAATAGTAGGCCAGGTGGAAGTCACCGATTACATATTATCAAATAAACGTCCTGTGCGACATCTTGCTTACTAAAGACTCGTGTTTATCATTGAAAAGTTGAGGATTTAAATCCGACTTACAATACCTAATTCACGGAGCTAATTTGTTTAAATTTGTAACATGTATGGCATCTAGAAACAATAATGTTTAAGTATTCTATGATACGTTAGTTTCTTTACATCGTTATTGTAACATTACAAATATTGAAAATTACTTAATATATGCCATATATTTGATTCGAGTTTTAATAATATTCGCATCGTCGGTTATCAGTGACCCCCACGGCAGACAACATGTTAAAAAATTACTTTCATCCATTTCACTATTATTCTTATTTATTCATCGTTCCAAGCTGAATTATTCACACCAAATATTTACACCAGAATTGGCGGAGTTTCGTTAAGTTAAGGTTCCTACGTATTTATTACTATTAATATGTCTGAGTTTAACTAATTCTCTGGGTTAATAGTTTATTAAAAACTTTCACGTGTCGTTGGATATTGAGTTCGTACACAAGCGTGCACCGCTCGAGTTCAAAGGTTACGTAAACCTTCGATCGAGCACGTTCCGAATACACATGTGCACATGGCATTTGCGTACGTCATTGATGGAGATTACGAAGGATCTCGATTATAAACGTATTCTATTGTTTTGCAGTTGCACCTTCCACGTGTAATGACCGCCGTTTTTTGCACTGACACGATTACAGATTTCCAGAAACCTCGCGATTCCGTTTCCATAAATACGCTGCTTCTTTTACGGCAGAACTTATATTAGGCATATTTGTTGTAGAATAAAAGTGAGTTTAAAGGTGTTTTAATATAATCCGATCGATTGGAATTTCTATATCGTATTTAATTGCTAGTATCTGCAGACATATATATACACACCATATATTACTAATATCATTACACTATATATGTAGAAATATAGTAATAATATATTGGACAGTATAACTAAACGGTATTATACATTTATTAATATTGTAATTCACTAATATAGAAAATATCCAAATAATTACACTAGTAATTTTTAGTGTGATATTCAATTTCTTTTTAAGTATGTCTGAAAGGAATGGTAGCCACTATCGCAAAAATAATTTGTTACACAACAATAGAAGTGTCTGGAAAGTATATTTGTCGTTCGCATATTTAATACCGGGGGATTGTGCATAAAGTGAGAGCACGAAAAAAAAAATGTCGAGCTGGGAGGTCAGTTGGTGCGCGGCGGTAAAATGTAACGTAAATCAAACGAGCGCGGCAATGTAATTTGTGAAATTCATTCTGCAAATATGCATGGATTGGAATTACGGAGCATGTAGTTCGATGAAAGAGTGGTGTTCATTGGAGCTAAGCGCATTCGTGCGATGGCCGCAGGGACCGTATATTTCAAAACGAATATTAATTTATTGCTAATTACAACGATTCAATGATAATGCACCTGCGAACGATAATCACATTTAGAAGATTTTTATCATGCATTTTCATTTATTCTTTATCGCACAGATCCCTTAATAATTATGTAATACGTTCATTGTAGAAAGTGCAAGTACTATTGATATATCTGATACTCGAACTTCTTAGAATTTTTTTATGTAACGCATTACACGTAGCGTCAACCTTGACGATGATATTCGCACGATGCGCGCGGGGATCGTATGGTTCAAAACGAATATTAATTTACTGCTAATTACAACGATTGAAAGATGACCTAGGAATGATGCACCTAGAAACGATCGTTACATTTAAAGGAAGTTATCTCGTGTTTTCGTTTATTTTTGTATTTCAAGGAGCTCGAGATATTCGAGTTTATCCGAGTTTATTCTACATGTAGCAAGTTCATTGTCGAAAACGCGAGTACCAGTAAAATGTCTAATACCCAAGGGATTTAGCATTTTTTATGTAACACATTACACGTATGATCAACCTTGACGATGGAATACCTTTCGCGGAAGGAAGAATGACAAAAGCTCATCGGAATTTTATTCGTGTTGCATGCTACGGCAAGAATTCCGGGCCGAGGTTAAATTCTTTCTCCCCCCTTGAAATTTCCATCCCTTTCCTTCCTCGGCTAGGTGATTAACGTCTAACGAAAACTCGAACGAACACCGGCTGAAAAACGTATCCACGAATTTCCCCGTGCATTTTTACATCACGAAGATCCTCCTTCCAGTTTCGAAAATCGACGCCGATCGTATATAATCACGTACAAAAATAAACCGGTCGAAACCCCTGTGGTTGGATGACCCCTGTCTCACCTATGCAAATCACCTATCGGCTTAATTGACGAAATATTCAAATCGTCAGAAGCTTGAACGCACATTCAAATTAATGGTTGCACGCTCGAGCTTCCTCCTTTCAAAAGGTGACAACCTTTTTCTTCTCTCTCGCTACTGCGATGGTAGATCCTGCTGATAAACACGGTCAAACTATACTTGTTTAGAAGGTACGCATTATCGTCAAAGGGTTATCGATCGATCGACCGACCGATCGACCGCTCGACGACGATCTACATATTGTAACACGCCTAAAGGACGCATTTCCGTTTCACGTGACCTTCATCCAGACCCTCATCTATATAACTCCATACTCGTTCACCAGCTCGGGTAAATACGAAACGTTCAAAACTCTATTCATTCTCTTATTATTCTACACTTTCATTGTCCTTCGTTATTCTTTGCAACCACTTCTTCTGATTCACACTTACATTTATTTCGTTGTATTATATCATCGGTTATGAAATATTAGACATCACTCTTAATAAAATTAGATGTTATACTTTAAAAAAGATCGTCAATAACGATTTTCATAATTACCAATAAAAATTCATTAAAAGCATACACAGATCGGTTACGATCAATCTTATCGTCTTAACATTAGATACTATAATATTCTTGATAGAATTAAATATTAGTCTCGCAAAAGATATGCAAATAGAAATATTTTATTTTGATATACATATAACGACCTTGACCCTCCACGACAATGCACGAGTTCGCCAATAACGATTTAATAATTACCAATAAAAATGAATTAAAAGTATAGACACATCGGTAACGATAACTCTCTTTAGTGTTGATCTGTGTTCCACCACGTCACGACTCAGTTAAGAATTTTATATTTATTCATTAATATTCATAGTAGTAGTACCTTCGCGTAAACAAGAATGTACTTCTATTAATGAAGGCCCACAAGTACCATGTACATGTAGGACATACGTAGTATACTGTACAATGTACAGCACATGGAACGCTCTTCACAATTTGTTTCTGCTTCGTGTATACACTACTTGAAACGTGATTCGATAATGAAATAGCACTCATACCGTGTACGTGTACAGTCAACTTTACCGCGCGAAGTATCTCGTATTTATTCCCTTCTGTATATATTACCATATAATTCGTGTACTATCGGGGTTAATAGCAGACTTAAATCGAATTTGGTTCTTCAAATTGGCATTATAATTTATCTATAAGCACTGTGAACTTATTAAGAATGAATTCGATTCGTTCTAATGTATTATTTGAATTGGATATTTACGTGTTTATAGCTTTTTGAATATTGCATGCACCGCGCTTATTAAGTTGCACGTGTAGCGACTTGCGCTAGCAACCTAGCAATTAGCTCGCTCCTTTTTCATCTGGATTCAAGTACACCGATTTTTGTCAACAAGTAAAACATCTGTTTACCCGTGTTTTCCGGAAATCGGCACGTGATAGTTGCTTCAGTGTCGCGTGTTACGACACTGTTAAATATATGTCCATGTTAATTCCATATTTCAGAATGAAAATAATGGCGTTTGTATCAGTAACTCATTAGAGTTACGTGCGTGCTTAAATATCAATTACGGATATCATAGAAATTACTTCTATTATGTTATTTATTTAAGTATTTTACGTAATAAGTTGAATGCGTTAACTTGTTTCATTACTGTAAAATTAATTTAATGGTAAATTATCTGGTTAAAAAACCATAAAACAAACTATTACCAGCTATTAGGGACACTGGAAAGTAAACAATTGTTTTGTAAGATTTAACTTGATTATTCTTTATGAAACAATTACGCGCGGTGCAACGTTGAAATATTGCGCTCTATTTATAACTTAACCTTTTCCAAAATTCGATGTAACTTTTAACTCATTCGGTGGATTTTATAGAAGTAGGGCCTTCAGAGATGTCCGGGAGGTCAATCCGGGAGTGGTAGATTTTTTACTTCGAAAGATTGTATTCAATAGAATCTAATAGAATTATGTTTAATATACAAAAAATCATTGATTACTTTCCGGTACCCCTAATATTTTAGTATTTTGCTTATCGTGCGCTTCAATGAACCATTCATTCAAAAATCACTGTCAATTAAAAGTTATCGTGTACAATTGTAAACACTATTATCTAACACACAAGATCAAATCAAGGAAGGTGCGAAGGTTGCAGGGAAAAATTATGAAATTTCATGTCTGCGCGTGCCTCGACGTATCCGACGGATGCTGTGGTGTCTCCGCTTCGCGAATCGCGCGAATCCTAATATGCCTGGAGCTACCGTGATCGGCTTGATGCTCTTCTCCGTAGGTTAGCAGCGTAGTTCCCCTACACGCACACTACTTCACCATGGCATAATATACAAGGTACATTCCACAATGCTCATGCATACCGCGCTGAAATCGATACCCATGTCCCTCTGTTTGTAACCTACATCGTGACGGCTCAGTCGTACAGTCGCCAGCAAAACCCTTGTTTTCATATTTGCGCCTCGTACTTCCCAGAAATTGAATAATTTTACGAACCCCGGTGATACGGGAAATCACAACGATACCATACTCGCTTGATCTGTTTGCATTACGCATGAATTTGATTCGTTGTTGTCGAGCATTGATGTATTAATATCAAGTACTATTTATCGAGCTACGAAGAAATTGTGGAATACCGTAAGTCAGGTTTATTTATAGCGACTTAAATCGAAGATTTATTGGGTACGTTTATATACTTGTTGCTCGTGTCTCTTTGTTCCTCGTAGCTACTTGCAATGTTACGATGCTATGGTATTCTTGAATTTACATTTTGGAGTGGATATTTGGATTCGAGGAAGATTTGTTTTATCGATTATATCGGGGATATCCTTGTTGGATTCTTAAATATCGATGCAAATAGAACAGTGTATAGCGACCGACATATGTTGTCCACGCGACGAGGAACGGTGAACATGCACTGGCGACCATCATTGTTTCGCCGCGTTGAATTCGCCGCCGAAGCGCCTCCACCTCTCGTCGCACGGAGAATCCGGTTGACTTGCTAATTTTAACTCGACCATGACACCGCACAAGTGCACTATACCGTGGTTTCGTACGATTGTTTCGCACCTTTTCTTTTTCTACGATAACATACCACTACTTCTCTAGCCTCGTTATCTTTCGCGAAATTGTTCATTATCTAAAGTCAAGTTCTACGATGGTTTTCGTAACACACGTTTTAAGATCAAAGATTTTATTTGCATAAAGTTAGAACTATGATAATTGAATATACATAACTCAATTAAATGCACATAACTATGTATTACATTATTTACTTATTATACCAGTGTACAATGAACTGGTCTATTTAAGTACTGTAGGACTCTAGAAAAGAGAAACGATGCGCTTAGGGATTCCGCGTGACGCTACATCACAAGAGCCTTCTTTCCAGAACCCTGACGGTAGTCAGAGATGGCGGTGTCTTAATGAATTCAGTAACGCTAAAAACACATTAAACTCCTGGCGCATATCTCGAGTTAGGATTCCCTTTTCTGGCAAGTCGCCGAAGAGCGCGGAATCCAAAGTAGCCCAGCGGAACTCGCGTATTTTTGGTCGATCTTCCACGGAAGCCCGGCTAATAGTAACTCCTTCGAGGAACTATCGGCTGCCTTCTGGAACTCATAACTATATATTTGATCGGAGCCAGATAAACATCGCTCAAAAATAGTAGGCAGCTTCTAAGTTATGCGTTTAAGCAGCGATACGACTTCCAGGGTCGCCCTGGCAGCTTCTTTCGTATCCTTTTTTTTCGACGGCATGGTAGCGAGTCTGCTATATTCCACAGACACAGATGGGTTCATGCGCTCGAGATCTCTCTCATCTGCTCGTTCGATCTCGTACGTTTCTTTCCTTAGCCCGAGATAGCTCGTCTCTAAAGATAGTTCTCGTGTTCGACACGCGTTTCGTATTATACCGCCATTATCGATAAACTCGCGAGCGCCGCGATATTTTCGGCTATTAAGCGGATCCTCCGTTAACGTGGCAGCGCTTCACGAGGATATCGAGTGCAACGTGATTTCTTCCGTCGAGCATAATCTTCGATATAAATCCATTTTTAAACGGTCTCTATTAATATAATATGTTGATATATAGTATTAATATATATTATATATTAACTACATATTATGTACAAGCCGCCATTTCTTTAGTTATCGTTTTTCTTGATATCATTATATAAATATCCAAGGGTAATTAAATAATTCTACCGGACAGTATTCGGTGGTCAGTGGTTAGTTGGATATACATACGCAAATTTCTTATTTCTTATTAAGGTATCTGTACAGTTTGGACTCGAAATAAATGTAAAGTAAATGTTGATCCGCTATCCGATGGAAAGCTGTGCAGCATGGCATAAAGTAGGCGGTTAGCTCGTCGTCGAAGTGCTGTTTCGTTTAATCATAGTCCTGGTCGGTCTCTGGTGCAAAAACAGGCCACGATCCGGGTGCAATCGCACGACTGCAAATAACTCGGGCTCTGCCCGATGTGGGATGCTCGCAGTTGTAAACACGCTCTTCGGATCGAACGGAAGCTCTTCTGGGTTCTTATTGGCACGCAAAAATATTTCATCCAGATCTTCATTTATGCAATTTATCTGACACCGAGATTCGATAGTTACGCTATTTCACATTCATTTCTCGTTAATATATTATGCAGTGATGTAAATTGCACTACTGTTAGGCTTCCTGAATAAATTCAGATACGTTTATCTACATTGTATTGCAAGAATTGCTTGATAAGTCTGCCAGAATACAACTATAATCAATATTTAATAGAAAATGATTTTGGTTAAGAATGATCACTGTATAATACTTAGGATGGTTGCATTACACCTTGTCAGCATAGTCCGCCATTTTGGTACCCCATCTATTTGTTCTTTTGAATCGCAGAAATATTTACATGTGACTTTTAGCTTGAATTATAAGAATAGTTCACAGATAGGTAACAAAGTGAACATTCCTGAAAGTCCATAAAAGTCTTCGTCTTCTTTAAGTTCTAAGTATCAACATTATTTGATCGGTATACTTAAAGAACTTAAGTATGAATAAACTGTTGTAATTTTACAGTACAAAACCTCGCTCTTGTATTTATTAATACAATAGTGAATATTACTTTTATCTGCTGTTAGTATTAACGTCACTTCTCGTCCGCAAAAGAATTTTTTACCTTGGCGATCTCTAACTACTTATTTGCGCAACCACACGACACTAAAATTTGTTTACGCTTGCATTAAACTCGTGGCATGGCTTTGTGCGATAGCCACTTCCGTTCTACTTATAAGTCACAGATTTAGCGATGTTATGTTTCTTAAAATCATTATCGTACTGCTTAAACAGAGACATTTTTATACGTGGATCAGGCGATACCTTTCTTTGAAAAGATTCGAAATAATTGTTAATGACAAGAATTCTAACAAACATAAATGAACACGTTGAAATGTTCATACCAGCTTGCATTACTCGAGCGATATTAGACCAACAGTTGCATAAATGATTCAAAAGTCTTCATTAAGACGTTTACGTTGTAAACACTGTCCCCATCAAGGTTTCGATTACCATATTCAACTTATAAGTGAAATGAACAATTTCTGTTAGCTTCAAATTTAATCCAGATATGATTATGTACATTGTAATATAAACATTTGTTGATAACAATGCCAGGATACAGATCATAATTATTATTCACCTCTGAATTATGAACAGAAAACGGTCGTGTAACAATTACAAATAACTTTCCAAGAAATTAAATTAAGCGACAAAATATAATTATAATTTTTTTCTGTATTTATATACAAACTTTCAAATATTACCCTTGCGTAATCTATTTTTTAAAAACCTATAACTATTATTTAATACAAATTCTCTATCAATAAAATTAATTTGTCGCGTCAACCGATAAGATTCGATGAAAGAGACCTTCGTAATTTATTTATTTCTTATCCTACGATTATTAAAGTATCTTGTGTCCATCTTAAAATGACTATAAAATTGAACGTCCGTTCTGATTTCGTTATAAAATATCGCGCAGTTTTATTCACTTTTATGGAATCACCTTGGCACGCGTTGTTAAACTGTGCGATTACGCGCGTAATCGCGGCAAAAAGAGAGGCGGGGTGGGGATGGAAGGTGCACAGTTGCAAAAAAAGAGGGAAACGCGAGGTTTACTGGATTTATTCGGCATATAACTGCACGCGTTCTCGCAGTCTGGATATGAACAATAAGAATGATAATTAGGCGTGTCGGGAGACGACGAGATGCACTCAATGATATCGGAGACCGTCTTCCCGTATGAAGAGTGACGCAAGCACAAGTTAATGTTGATCTCTTTCGTGCTGATTCTCGCCACGTCAGTTCTGCATTTCTTTCGTGTTTCATTCTTGGAACTGCGACAGATCACTTATTTTTTCTACGTTATTAATCTTTTATTGAAAGTTTTATTTAAATGAGAATCAAGGCGATTTATTTAAAATGCAGATTGAACGTGGAGTCTGTTTACATTTTATTCTTTTGTGCAAAATAATTCCGATATATTCCATGAGCATCTATCTTCTTCTTTCGTTTTTATAATATCATTTTTATTATTCTGTTATTAATATCAGAGATTACTGTGACAAAAGAGTTGTATCTTTACAAATTCTCATCAGGAAGTAGACGAGACTTAAACCTTCTATATGGTGTTCCAAAATGGCCAATCACAGATGACCTTTCGAATGTTTTCTCAAAAGGCGGATCATAGTTTAGAACATATAATGAATATAATACATATTCCGCTGTTATTAATTTATGCTTGCTCGAATAGGAAGACGGAAGTCTCCGTGCTACCGAATTATCGTACTCCGCGATTAACGTATCGTGTTTACCATCAGTCTACAACTGGCGACAGTCCCGTATGTACACATAGGTTTCAGTTTCGTATATGCCTTCGTATAAACATCCGCGGGAGACCGATTCGAAAAGAGGTCAGCGTGAAGTATTCCAGAAAGATAAGTCCGCCATAATCATTTCTTTAAAAATTGTATATATTCTGGAACAAAACATCTTTTCCTCCAAATAAATCACTTCGTATTTCAATTCGTTCCGAGATTCTTAGCGCGGTGTAAGTCTCTCTTTGGTCAGTTTTCATGAAACCTAACTTCCATTATAAGTCTGTTTTTATTCATTTTTAATACAGTTACATAAATGGAATTTTTAATACAGTTACACAAAAGGAATTATCACGAAGCATTAGTTTGAACTGATTTTTGTAAAACGTAAAGGTAGGTTCACATTGGATGTGGCCGGGGGAAAAACGTAGAGATTAATGATATCTTTAATATTCATTAGCGTTATGCTCTTGATAATCCTCGGAATGGAGATATAGTACTTATTGTACTTTGCGATAGTACGAAAGAGGTTATTAAACCGAGAACAGGCGGGAAAAGACCTTATCGACGTCTGTATAGTCTGGGGGTAGCCGGTAGGGGCGGATTCTCGGCAAGAGCAGTGCCGTATGAAGGAAACCTAGGACCCGTTGCATGATCAATGCGTGGCTCGACTCATCACTTATTTACGCCTTCATTACTGTAAACAATGTGTCTCCCTTTACGTCCGGTCTCTCCGGTTCATTCTCCCTACCTCTCAGTACACGGGCAACTCTCTATCTCGTCTCCTCGTCCAGCTCCACTGTTCAACATCCACGCCGGAAAGTTATATCGTGAGTGGAGTCGTTCATTTCTGAAAGTACCTTCCTTCGGGCGTATTTTTAAAAATACGCCCCTCATGACAATCGTATATCTTCGCGCGCGCATTCATGGATTCCTATTATACCTCATCTTCGCAAATATTTAATGAGTATGCGGGTCAACTTCTACAATTTTTCCGAGTTTTGCCGATTTCTATTGTCACTGATAATCATCCTAGGGAAATGATGCGCATATAATCCAAGGAGTATGAACTTACTAAATATTTTATAATATTATATAATATAATATTACATATCAGCTTAGCGCGCTATTGAATTGAATACTAATCAACTTCAAAGATAATAGACGTTGTACCATGAGATAGTAATCTGCTGTTCTAATCAGTGGACCAATAAGGAATTCGGGTATAACGGGTGATGCATAATTAAAAGTCAGCCACTGTCATCTTGCGCTGGGTAGGGCGATAAGGTTCATTAATAAACCAGATATGGATGAACGAAGACGCGAGAAGTGGTTACCGAGAGGAGAGTTGCTATCGCGGAGCAGCGTTTTCAATTAAAATGCCGGCATCGCCGCATTGCAGCAGTCGTCCTCGCGTTATGTGCACAACGCACCCACGCCACCCCTTCTCCTCTCAGGGATGACGTTTATCCGCTTTTGGCCGTTTTTGTCTTCATCCCCGTGTCTTTTTCACCTCCCTTTTCCTCGGTTTCCACGCTTTTCTTTATATTTCTATTCTCTGTATACACTATATTATACGCTTCCTTAATTATTATTCTTGACATATGCTTGTTGTATCCTAAATAAGAATTAATTATAGAAAGCGAGTATTGCAAAAATCGCCTCACGTCTTTCTCGTATTCTGTTCTTTTTTTCCTTTGTTTTTACTTGTTAATATTAGTTGTTTAACAACATCAGACAAATGTTAAGACTTGTAATACAAGGGTCCCCAGGTTTGAAATTGTTTTTTGTAAGTATTTTTTTCTAGATGGCGCCGACGTCAGAGTTATTTCAACTCGCGCGTGTTCCTGCTAACTATAAATCCAAGTTTGAAAAATATTTTTAATTCTTTTCGGAAACATACCACATCGGCGTATCTTGATTCCATAACGAAAATAGCTTGCTGGTCTGACAAAACACTGAAATATCGAACCCCTCAGCATCTTTTACATCGCGGTTCGAGCCAATTCAGTGGCGCACGCGGATTCCGGCGTCGGCGCCGCCATTCACGCGCCGTTCACCCCGAAATACACAGCCGCGACGTATTTCCAGAAGTTAAATTAAGATTTCTTATGGCCTACTTGCCCGAAATATTTCCCCGTTGAAGAATCAAGTGCCACAAAGAAATTCCGGCGTTTACTTTGTTGCTGTTACCATGTAATACGGTGAACTAGACTCTGGAAAAGTTACTACAAATTGGTATGCAATCTTGCGCCCCAAACGTCGTCGAGCGAGATACGAATCGAAAATTTACAATCTTAAGAAAATATGAAGAGTCTGTATTGAAAGAAAATTTCTACACGTTGTCGCATTTAAAGACAGAGTTCAAAGGTTGGCACGACTACGGTTTGTCAATATTTGTCCCGGTACCTGACACAAATCTTCAAGTTGGCACTATAAAGAATCTTGGCCTATAAGCCTTCAGGATTTAGGCCTTCTATTGTATCACTTTGGGTGTACAACCTTTTTACCTTCCATAAGTAAACGGTATAGAATAATTCCTTAAACAAAGTCGTATTCGAATGGTTGGTCAAACCATTTCTAAAATCATTTATAATTCGGTATTTATTTATTATCCTTTCATTGTTTTTGTCACTTTTAATAATATACGTATGAGATTAATCGGTTTGTGATTGATCGAAACCCTTCAATGTGGCTTCACTCCTGTAATATTTAAAACACTAAAGGTGCTACTTAAATCCTCAAACAGTATGATACTTCGAGGAATCTTTCGAAGCAAGTCAGTTGTATACCTAAAGGGTAGGAAGCATTAACAGGTTCCGTGAAAGCTCCCCTAACGCAAGGAGCGGCGCGCATAACCCCCAGAACCTAGCATAGCTGGCTTCTACGGTTGTTCCATAAACCACCCCTAGGACTTGGCACTCGGAGCACGTAGTATAATTCTTTACTCTTCCATCCCACCGCGTCCCGACCCGTCTCTCACCTACCTTCTCCGAGAATGCACGATTCTCCACTCTCCAATATAACCGCCGCTGCTGCTATCACCACACCACCACCCACAACAACCCTATACCACTAACACCCTTGCTCTCAACAGCGGCGTCACCTGACGCTTACACCCACCACCCTCCCGTGAAGGTTCTGGGTTTATCTTCTCCTCTCCCACTACCCTCGACCTTACCTTCTTGCCACCCAACGGTAACCCTTGAGTGCCCTTGCGGACGTTTATACCTGATCATAAGTTAATCTTATTTTTAGAACACTAGTTTTAATTCGAAAAAGTTTAATTTTAAAAATGGAGTAATTAAAATATCCGACTTCAGTTCTTTGATATTTGAAAATAGGATACCCGAGAAATGGGACATTAGTTCTTCGAAATTTTCAAAATAGAGCAATTAAAAGATTCCGTGTTAGTTCTTCGAAGTTTCTGAAATTCGACGGTTATCTTGCCATATAGTATATTTAAGGAGTTGATAAGAACAGACGGGGTGGAATATGGTGAAAGGTGACTGGGAGATTTTAATATTTGCAGGCCTCTGCGTGTGTCGTATGAGTCACTAACGAGAGTGCAAGAATGGTTAGCGAAGTTTGGGGGTTGATAGAGAAACTAGGAGCAGGTTAGTAACGGGGGTGGTAGGACGTGGGATAGAAGCCCTGAGGATGGCAAGCCATCTCGACGCTTTGCTAATGTAAAATGACGGCGTTGCTCCGGTGAACGAGTAGACTTATGATTCGCCTTGCGGCTGGAAAATAGAGGAGCGTAAGTGTCCAAGCATCTCGTACAGATTTACAGGGTTTCATTAATCGAAAAAACCTGCGAGGTACGTTATAAGACAATGAAATTAGACTGGAAATAATATACGTATTTGAATTACAGTTTCACGTAGGTATATTATTTTCAATCATATTTAATTGTACTACTATATTGGCTAATAGAAGTGGGACAGAGCAGAGTAAAACATGAATAAATAAATACGTCGAATTAGGATTAAAATTAGAATTTATTGTTCACATATATGAATACACGTGTGTTTACATATCTTGAAGAACGAATTATGTCTGAAGGGCTTAATGAATAGGATTGCATCCCTAAGCATAATTTCCATAGAATATCGCCTCTGTTAATACAACCGGATCCTCCATCCGATCTTATCAAAGTGGTATCTCTTATCTACATCAAAGGTGATTGCCAGCATCCATGCTGAGATTCAGGTCTTGTCAGTTAATAGGACGTTTGTCCATGGCATATTGTGTCCTAAGTACTTCAGCAGGACTCGGTTTCCATCTATTGGTGCAACGGATTGCCTATAGAGTATCCTAGAACTAAGTATCTCCTCGAGGTTGATAGTATCTGATCTTAGTCGGTTAGTCGATGGGTACTGCAATAAGTGGAATTGCCAACTACATGATCTTATTATGCTCATTATTATATATATACAATCAATGTGCTTACATAAATCAATATAATCCTCGAACACAAATACCGCGCGAAGAAACAATTCGGATTAAAGTCTTCCAATTCGTATGAATAAAAGATCGAGCTGTCCATTAAATATCCAGAGCTACTGTCCGGAAGTGGAGGGTGGGAAGGGTTTCTAATCTGAATTTTTACACGATCGTAGTAAAAGTAGGAATTTTGGGAAGTGGGGCGGGCGGCAAAGTAGTGGTGAAGCAAATAGGCAGATGAGAAAAAGGAAGTGGAGGATGGAAAGTAGGTACTCGAAAGGTGCGATCTTGGCCGAAGGTATTGACTTTCCCGAGGGTTTGGCCCTCGTTCTCGCTGGTAGCGTGATGATGAGATCTCTTGGGGGAGAGGACTCTGCCTACTCCACCCTACCCTTCCTTGCTCTCCCTTGCCCTCCCTGCGGGGGTAGCACGTAGGTGTGAACGTAAAGGTTTAAGTGTGCAGGATCTCGGGGTATAGATATGCGGGGGACCGTTTCTTCGTGTAGGTGGATGAGATGTAGGTAGCTACCGAAGCCGGGTAGTTCCGAGCCCTGGATGTTATACCGTATGGAACCCTGCTACTGGCTGCTGCCTGACACAAATCTCTGCGGAAAAAAAACGATCGTCCTGTCGGCTCGACCTATTCTCCACTCAGCCTACTTTCTCTCCTCTAATTCGCTGATGCTCCGAAGACTAATATTTCACTCATTCTTGCTTCCTAATACAGATCTACTCTGTCTTACTAACTAGTTATATTATTAAAAAATATCGAATATGTTATACGATATACATTTCCTAATTCCATGGACTCGTTAACTGCAGTGGATACAGATTGGTAATCTGTTGGGCCCCGAGAGGAGCGTTTTTTTCCAACAATGAATATTGGAGACTACATTGGTCGCTATTACCTTGGTGGCACTTGGGTAATGAAGGCGGTAGTAGTGTCGGCAACAGCAACGACGACGACGACGAGGACGACGGTGGCGTCGGCGTAGGGCGCACTGGGCGCAAAGTAACGGCATGATCAATGCCGCAACGCTAATTAATTAACATTCCCTCGCGGAAGAGGTCTCTGGTAGACACACCTATACGAGAGGAAAACTCCCGTTCCCTTTATTCTGCTTTACCCCTTTCTCCTCTTCTCTCTGCCATTTCTCTTCCCCTCTTTCAAAGCTTCTCTATCACGCTCTAACCTCATTCTCTTATGATTCTCCTCCTTTCCACTCCTCCACTCTCTACACCTCTGCCTCTCCTTTTCACTCTAGTGACTTTAACGCCAGCGATCGTTACCGCACCGCGATATACCGGCCACACCAGCAACGACTAAAAGCCGACTATTCCTCAGAGGATTATTCCTCAACGACCACCATGGGTCAATCTTAAGGTTCGATGGAAAAATCGGGTCCAAGATAGCATTATCGAAAATCCTGATATAATGGAACTTTGGGCTCTGCGGAGTTCCTTAAACTTCTACGGTGAACCGAATCTTTTCATGATGTACATATCGATTGACAAATGAATCTACATCTTTGACTGATAGTATCATTGATAATTGCAATGAATGTTCCATAGGTATCTTATGGTAGGCATACGATAGTACGTCATTAGTAATCATAGATAATTCATAATCTATTTAGCTAAGAGGAGGATCTCGAGGTATTCAGGGTCGGCATGATTATTTCACGTAGCAATCCGTTTTCGCACGAGAACTGATAGGAGCGGCCTCTTGACGTTCCTTTTCCTTCGCGTCTTTCGACGTTCATCTGTTCACCTAGCCTTGCCTCTTTACCGTGGCCCCCTTTTACCCCCTTTTACCCCCAGGAGGATTAAATCGCGTCTCATCCTCCAGCCCGGTCGATATCCAACTCGGCGACCGATGGAGGAACGTTGACCAGGAGGAGACGAAACTTTGCAAGGATACGCTTTCCACATATCCATTCCCTGCGCGCGCGCATTCATACGTGTAGGCGTACTATCCGAATAAGTAGGGCACACAAAAGGATATTCCACCCTTATACCCGAGATATAGCACATGTTTGATAGAGATAGTCCAAATTTCAATTCGAAAGTGACACCGTTTAATAACTCTGCTTTATTATACTATATAATGAATATCGGTTACTATTACCTCATACGAGCAATCGTTTCCATTAAATCTTATATAACCATCAATTAGTACCACTAACTCGATATCTTGTTTTGTACATATTTGATTCGCAAACGTGTATCTTAGATATGTAAAGTAATGCGATTAATAGCTAAATGGCAGCTTATCGTATTCTAATAGAATTTCGGAATTAATTAACCGTAAGACGTTCTGCAGTCTTGCATCACGGTTCTCCTTAATTCTGGACTGCAGGTGAACACTGCAGATCGCGGCAGGTTCGGTTCTCCTACTGAAGGAGTTTCAGAAAATCGATGGTTGCCCGTTCTACTGTGCGTTGCTCCGTGAACCGGTTTAAAGCAGTTCGACGTAGGGTGGTTTTACTAATTGGTGCTGAGCATCGATTACCGACCACCCCCGATATGCACTGCACTCTCTCATCCCCCTTGTAATCCCACTTGCGTTATATTTGCGGACCACGTCTCTTAACACTCACCGTACGACAATCTCAATCTCTAATCATTGAATGTATACTCCATTGACTTTACAATATTCTTACCTCAAATAAGATGTCGCAGATTATTGTGTAATTATTGGCGGGATAGATAACAGTAGAAGTAGCACAAAGAAGGAGGGTCAAGGGTGAAATTGGTAAAGTAGGGATGAATTATAATCTCGATAATAATACTGGTAATTAGGAACTGTTTAATATTGGTAATTAAAGCCAGGATATCAAAGTTGATTATTATATTGTAACGTACAGAATTTGTTATATCACACTTTGCGATTTGTGTATGTTTTTGAAGTAGAATGAGGAGATTACGAAAATCAGAGAGCACCACGGAAAATAATGAATACGCGTGCAGTCTGACGAGAACTATGTGGACAGGTTAGGTCTCCTAGTAGAAACGGAGAAGGATTTGATTAATGAGGAGTTTATTGGCTTCTTCACCATTGTGCCGACTAATTATGCTCTGGTTGCGCAGCTCGGCAGGGTGAAAGAACATTCTTCTTGGCGCGAGAACTCCGACCACGATATAAATCGACTTAACACCAACGTTAATTATTTTAGAGTATCGGTGCCTGTATCATCTCCCATGGTAAACCGATTCATGTACAGATTACTCTATGAAATTAATAACGTGGAACAAACAATATAATACATGTTATAGTTTCATAAATTAGCTTCATATATGATACCAGTAACTTATCGATATTTCCCATGGAGTTTCATGCTTCGATAGAAACATTACTTCTCAGAGTTCTTACGCGATTTTACAGATCAATACCCTTCTCAATGAAAAGTATATCAATGAACACACATTTCAACGCAAACCGACGTATCGTTCAAACTGTGAGTAGTCTGCCATGGAGTTTCGCAAACTTTCGAATGTCGTCCGTTCTCTTTGGGCCACCTTATACATCGCTTGACTGCAATTTGCAGTATGTACCTATAAGCTCCCTTCCTCCCCGTGCTTTCGACTACCGCACTCCCTCGCGTATCATAGAGCCGCTCATCGTGGATACCTATACGTCCCCATATCAGCCACGTATGGGAGTAGACAGAATATACAGGGCACTAAATGCCGCTATCGGAAATCGATATCAGGGAGCCACAGCCAGCAGCCACTCTTCGTATTTCCCTTCTCTCTTTATCCTTCCTCTCATCGTCCCTCTTCATCTTCCTCTCTCTCTCTGTCTCTCTTATCAACACTATACTACACGTATGTCTACCCTACTACTGCGTTTTTGTTTTTTCGCTATTTTATTTCGTCCATCGTCCTACCAAACCCCTTCTCAGTCTCATTCTCTTTACTGGTTTAGTCAGTTAGTGTTTGTCTCCTATATCGACTCTTCGAAGAATTAATCAAAGGTTTGCCTCTTCCGCATAAACCGCGCCTAAATTCTTTTCGCATCTTTTGTCCTCCCTACTTTCGACACTATCGCGCTCGAGATTCTTCTCGGAACGAGCATATCGATCGGGTTTTCGATAACGACGAACGTTATCGCTGGGACACCCGGAGAATGGTAGCCGGTCGCACCTCTAAAATATTATAATTGACGATATTGCTGCGGATAAAATCCATTTCCCGGTGCACCAGCCACTGCGAGAGATTACTTATTGCCACCTGCAGCGAGATACGTTTTTATGTGCACCGTTCACAAAGCGTGTATGCTTCCGAAAAATGACTAAGATCTCAAGTTATATAATAAACTAGTAATAATATTTTTGTTAGAAATAGTACATAAACACCGGTGTTATTTGAATTCTTTATCATATTTTTATTGTTCCGTACATATATGTGCATTGTTCGTTAACTCCACGAATACCAACTAGTTAAACTGTATTGATCAATGGTGGTGCAACCACCATCCACCCCTATAAACACATCTTTGTCCTGCCATGCGTGTGTTAAAGGAATTCAAAGGGGGGCCAGAGAAAGAAAGTGTGTAGTAAAGAGGGTGACGTCTGCACAAAAACGAAGAAGAGAAGTGGTAAAAGTACGCGGGAGAGCACCGAAATCATGCACTCTGAAAGAAACGGGAAACGGTGCATTATCTGATGTAAAAATGTGAGATGTTAACGACACTTGTCATATTGTCATTGTGGAAAAAGTTTCGCATCGACATTTTAGTTTAGCATTATTTAGCATTATTTTAGTTGTTTAAATCATTTTCATCTTCATCAAAAAATAATTGAATCAAAGTACAGTGTCTAGGTATTATATTACATAATGTTCGAAATTCTGTGTAAAATTAGATTACGCGTGATAGATTTTATTCTGTCGCGAAAGGAATGAGGAGAATGTTGAATATACTTGATCGATGGTATTAAGTACGATGTTAAATGAATCTTATAGGTGGTCCACATTTTCTATTATTATTCTCTCGCGTCTATTGAACCTTCCTCAAATACCCTTGCATTCTAGTCAGGAAGAGGTGTTGATCCTACGTATCCATTCCCTTATGTACACATGGGATTTGATTTGTTCGGTTAATACCCATGAAAAGCTTACCGAGAAAACTTGGTAAGCCTACAGGCGGGGTTTAAGCTCAGCCAGATTGACATTGAAGAACATAAGAGCACTTTTCTACCGATCATCCTACTCTTTATAACACCATACATTTAATACAATATACAGAATAAATTGACAAAATCTCCGAATTATCACTGATTACTAATATCCGGTTAACTTGACGTATCGTTTCAGCATCGGTTATAATAAATGATCCCTGACGAAATAAAGTATTCCAGTGAAGAATATTCGATGAGTTACCGTCTTCCTCGATCGTAACGGATACATTAATATAAAAAAGTTGATCTTCCGGTAGACAATGGTTGCTTGTTAATTTTAGACTGCGCTCCTGTAATTTCTATATCCATTCACATTTGGGATTAAACCTACCAATTATGTGCATAAACTTAGTTTGAAATTCGAATGGAATAGAAGGCTAGAGGAAGCAGGTCGGAACCGAGTGCGATCGATCCTGTCGAGTGGGGAGCGTGTGTGCGGGTTCTACGGGGTCTACGGGTCCGAAGGTTGGATGGGCTGGTTGGCACGGTGGTGTTACCGGTTTGTAGGAGCTGCTAATCATTGAGTTACACGATATCTGTACATCGGCTTCTACGTATCTAGCCAATAGTTGTTGGTGAGTGTTAGGTGAGCTTGGTGTGCACGGTAGTATCGACCAGGAAGCACCATGCATCGGCAACTACTCCTACCAACGACACCGCTAGTGTCCTTTACCAAGAATATTACGCCTGTCACCCCCTTGACTGTTCCTCTTCGCGTAGCTTACGCACCGCCTTTGCCCCCCTCTTCGACTCTGACTCCGACTCCTGCTTAAACCGTATTCAACCGTTTCCCTTTCACAGTGAAACCCAACCTCTTCGCTTCGCTACATTCTTGTTCACCCTTTCTACGAGTCATTAAGCACGCGTTAAATTGCATGCCGAACGAAACTCTTCTTCTATTTTGCACCCTCTGCGTCGGCCAAAATTTCGTCTCCGCGAGACACATTTTAATAGTTGCGTCTTAGAAATGTTGATAGGTGAAGATCGATGGTGATATGATAAGAACCAAGTATAGGTTGATATTAATAATATTGTTCGATTTATGTCTTAAGAATATGATGGTATATTTCGTATTGAGAATGAAGTAATTTGTGGTGCAACATAGTTTATACGACGAAGTATAAGTTCCAACGCCACATGTGAGAAAGATGCCTCTCGGTAATCAGCTTAATTACCTTCCGCTTGAAAGTCTCGGACAACGTGAGCCGGTTAATGCACAAGTAACTAATTGACCGCTGTAAGGGTTCACGAGTGTATAGTCGTTTAGCAGAGGAATCGCGTACACCGTGATCGATGCCAGTTCAACCCGAGTATAGGAACTGTTTAAAAATGAAAACTTCAATTCTCCGTGATTGTTGCACGGGAAATCTGATGCTCTTGGTTTTGATTAAACCAATACTGCAATACAGATAATACTTCATTGTCGTATAAATAACACTTCATAAATAATACTCCATGCGACTTCCTAGTATAATAATTTCGTTAAGAATCATTTAAACAATTCATTGTCCCCTTAATAAATATTTCCGGACGCATAATTCTGAATGAATGAAATATTTTAATTGATTTGAAGTTAAGCTCGCATGAGATGTGAATTTAAAAGAATTCTGTAAACGTGGAGATTTTTTGTTCAGAATCTGACGATGCTCGATTTAGCTGCGGCCCTCAGGAATATCCGTCTGCCTCCCCTATCAGCTGCACTTATTTTACTTCTCGATTGAGTCGAATGCATACGTGTGTGTGACAATTAGCTACTTATAGCACCGCCGCCCACTGTGTGCGCATTTCTTGCAAACCGGTGGCGTCTGCGTACACTCGATGATTCGCATTCTTTTCTCCCTGCCACTCGCAGACTCACTCGATGCAGTGGTGCATCTTCCGAGCTCAAGATAAAACCGTTTCCACCAGTATTTCCTAGTAATATTTTCTCATCCGATTCGCGCATTAAACATATCATTACCGAATTATATTCGGTGGTTATATTATTCGCCTAACGAAAACAGTAATATCAATATTAGTTTAAACATATTAAAGCTATTTAAAAATGTAATACCACCAGAATTAGATTTTCTCATGTAGTTAACGAAATCAGCAAATTCAATATTAGTTTTATTACAGTAAAATTATTTAAAAATGTAATATTACCAAGATCATATTTTATACAGCATATTTTACCGTACCAAACCGTATGCATACTGTACGATAAAGAATAGGGAAATAAGAAGACAGAGAAAGAGGAACGAGTAAAGAGTTGTGATAACTTCAGGAATAACATTGAAGACAGCATATTACGGGAAGTTTGCAAAACATGAAAGTAGAAAAGTTACGATATAAAAGCAGGATGTATAGACATAGGTGATGTACAAGTTCCAAAGTCTTCGCAAAAATGAACGCTCAATCGTTCGTAATTGATTCCCGTGTAAGAATATAATTATAGATATGCCAGTAAGATGGTTACTCATATACATATCATTATGCAAATATTACTTTATCATGTTCTTACATCAATTTTGTAACGAAACAACGATCGTTATAATATCAGGATACAATACAGAAAAACTTAAAAAATGGCTCTTGCTATATATATTATAATGTTATATATAATATAATTATAATTATGTAACATATATCTATCGTATAAATTTACTTAATTCAATTATATATTCTTAAAATCACTAAAAGTGAAATAAACCATAAGTCGAACGTAAATCGATACAAGACTCTGTAAACTAAACATAAAGTATGTCGAGACCTGATTAGAATCGCGAATTCAAACTCATCGAGTAACTCTTCCAGTAGTTCGGATCAGAGAAAGGCTGACTTGTCTGACCAAAACGGCGCTCGTACTACTGCCGCGCAGACCGGAGTCTATCTTTACCACAGTGTTTTTCAGCTCCGAACAAGCATTACGTCAAAGAAGTCAGCAAGAAAGACAGAAAAAAGCAGAGAAAAACTGGTTTATCAAGTATTATTAAATTAACGGCGAACTAATATGCAATCGCCATTAGTTACATATTTAGCGTAAATGACTCGCCTCTTAAGATGCCGTGTTTTCTTTACTCCGAGATAATACTTCGTATAAGAAAATGTTAAAAATGATGATATTCATCCTGGGAATTTAATAGTAAATAGTAAATTTTTTAGTTATATGTTTTGACACGAAATAATTATGTGACGATCCCCGTTTTATTTATCTTATCAGGTAGCTTTAGTATGATGTTATTACATATTACATATTACATGCTTTTTGTCGTATTCGGAATAGCTTATCTTAGCAAAAACTTGAAACGAGTAAAAAGCTATCACTTTCCTGCGAAATAAAGTGGATTACGGGATAAAAAGATGCTAGGTCATGACACCAATGAAATTCTAAATTAATAATTCTTCGTGCATTTATCTTTACATAATTGTTATATAATTACAAGCATACTAAAATATTTTCAATGATTTAATTACATTCAATATCGTTGATATACGTTGAAGGTGGATTTCGAATTAAGTTCGATGCTGCACATTATTGTCATCATTTATACGTCTTCGATTAATTCGATTAATTTAACCGAATTTTTATGTGATAATGAGAACAGGAAGCACGAAAGGTAGTCGAAGGACGACGATATTACATCTGATTTTATGCCGTGCAATTAAAATCCCTTCAATTGCGCAGTATAAGGGATTCTCTCATCGCCGTTCCTCGTTTCTTTCTCCTTTCTACTGCGCCACACGGGAGCCGGGGATTACCGCGTATTGCCAGCGGCTCGAAGTATGGCATTGTTCTACGGTGTTAACTTTTCAACCGGATTATCCTCCTATGAGCACAATGTTCCTAGCTTTTCTGTCCATTACTAGCCATTTCGAGTCTATTAGCATTCACGACGTATAAAAACATCAATGGAAAAATTGCTCCCTTGAAAAAGTGAAGAATCAAATTCATACTACCCTTCAACACAGAGTTAATATAGTAATACAATAATAGTATACATTGTCACTAAGGATTTTCATTTGTACAATTATTAACCCCTACTTTCAATACTCCACCAGAATCACTTGTTTACTTAAATGTCGATGGTGCCTTTGAAATAACAGTACAGCATTAAAGCACGAGTTCCGCAACTCGTGTTATTTACACTGCTTCCATGTTCGAGTTTATAACCATGTCAAATAATCCAGCAAATATTCCGTGCAGGAGAACGCTTTCCGGTTCACTCGAATTTCTACTTTGGTCCGCGCGGAACGATGTAGATCGAAGCTTCTGTACAGCTCGTAAAGAGACGGTATGCATAGGGCGCGATTCCGAATTGCGTCGAGTTGACGATTGATTGAAAGGGGATACCTGGGGCGGCGCGTACGAAAGGGACCGAGGTCAACGTGCAGTAGGACAAAGGGTGAGAGGCGTGCGAGATAGCGGAGAGAAAAAGTGATAAAAGAGAGTACGCTGGGTTGTCCGGTACTGGGTGCCGGCTACCGATTGTTTGTGGTGTTGCCGATGGCGATAGTAGTTGTAAGACAGAGGATAGTAGTGGTAACTTCGTACGGTGAATATGTATGTTACGCGAACATGTATGAGTGGGGGCGGAGGTCACCGGCCGCGGAGACTCGCGCGACTTGGCTGCAGAGTCGTCCTCCACCTCCACCTTCTTTTCCCTCTTGCCCTACTCGTCCCTTCGCCATCCTTTTCTTCTTTACACTTCTTCTTACTCTCTTCTGCTCCTCCTTTTTCTTCGTCTTCTTCTTCCTCCTCCTCGGTCCTCGATGCTGCAGACGTTCTAAACCTCTTCAAAACCACGCAATTGCGTACCGTACCCTTGAGCATCACTGTAAATCGGTGGATTACCCACGTAGGTAGACGTACGCGGGTTTACCCGGTGTACACTAGGGATTTCTCTTTCCATGGTGGTAGGATTCTTCGTCACGAGGTGTCCATCTCAAGGTCATCCGTTGAGATGCCATTCCTCTCTCGCCCGTTGCAGTATCCGAACCTTGGTACGATGCACCGAGCAAAACATTTCAGTGGTTCTCCGGTGCCTGAAGCAAATATCACGATAATTCTTCTGATCTTATCGAACTTTTTCTCATCATTCATTGCATATTCTTTCATTATTTCTCTCTATTCGAACCACATACATCAACGACAAACTGAATTCTTAAAAACGGAACTTATTCAATATTGGATTAATTATTGAATGTTCTCTAATGCCTATTTTATTAACTATTCATAGTGAGTTGGATATAAAGAAGCATAAGGAAATGTTCATAATAAATATTGTCCCTGGAACAGTGTAACTTTCGTAAATTTATGGAGTTCAATTAACATCTGTATTATTAGCAGCAGCAGCCAGCAGCATTAAAATTCTTGTCGCAGCAACTAAGTGGAATAAAACCCGTCGAGACAAACGTCCATTTACGAGTGTTTTACATCACCGTACCTTTCTTCGTCGGCTGTATTTGGGTGTTACATTTGTCGCAGAATGAGCACCGACGGCAAAAGCGCTATGATTAGCGATTACCACATCGCGATTTCTTGCGAGTATGCGTGACTCACGAACCTGGTCACGTACCCGCCATTCCGTATCATTCGCTTGTGTCCGTCTCTCGCACTCCGCAGGCTTCTGTGCAATATGCTAATAACGAGGGATTTATACTTACATTAGCTACGCTTCCATCTGTGCCGTATTGCGGCACACCGAGTACTCCGATTCAGTCGTTACCACCGATTCACATTGCTGGTTGGTTCTGGGATATCGGCCTGCAATTCACATTCCGTCATGATGACGATTCGCACGAAATCGGTTTCGTTCTAACGATAATATCACGTGGAATCGGAGATATGGATTATTTAAGCTCATAGATATCACGATAGGGAAGCGACAGGAACGGTTACCTGATGATCTACTGATCATCCAATACTATTAATGTAATTAATTATTAACCAATAGTCATTGTTAACTTAATACGACTATATCTAATCAAATTTATATAGATTATAGATATTGAAATATGCGTTTACACTTGGATCAGAATATTATCATGTTACTGTTGGGTTCTGAAAAAAAGGTACTCGTGACGTCAGTGTCATCTCGATCGCATCTGTTATACGTGTTACATATTATACAAGTTATATGTTATATATTATATATTTATTATTAATTTATAATTATACACAAACTATAATTCAATATTCATTACGTATAGCCAAGTATACTATACAATGATTCATATATTTCTCAGTAACCATATTCTCCTTGGCTGACTGGGTTGCATGGGAAAAGGGTTAAAGTATAATCGCCTCGTTTATAATGCCGCGCATAGTTGCTCCTAGTTATAGTATTAGATGAATATTAATTAGGAAGGTTTATATTAAATTCTTGTTTAATTAGAAGCTAATAATGGGTGCTAATTTTCATGTAGTTGTAATACCCGCTATAAATACACGTGAATAGGTTCAGTAACCCGTTCGATGTTGAGAATGGCGCATACCAACGTAGTAAGGAACGCTGCAATTACATGGGATATTTCGTCCTTTTATCTACGAACCGTATTCTATGATACATGTTCATGGCGAGTATGGACATCAATCGATAACACGTTTATACAATTACTGGAAAATCGCTCGAAGAAGACCGCTGTCCCTAATGGCAGTGTCGACGTTAACGGTCCTTAATTGCATCGCATCGCTTGTCTTCATAGAAAATATCTCCACCGTCGAGTACTCGGAAAATTGATATCCAAACAGTATGTTGAAATATAATTAAATATAAATTACATCATCGATGTACCATAAGTGTTTAATTATTGTTTTATAATATCAGACCATCTTAGAAAACATTTAAAATATTGGATACTCGTGGAATTTATATTTAAGTAGTAGAGTCAATGTTTTGTTGTCATTTTTAATGTCATAGCTTAATGGGAAATATCTTTATATACTTATATACTTTATATACGTTATATACTCATACCTGTTGAATAGTTTCTAATACCAATTGCTTTCCCTCAACACAGTAAACCCATCCACATAAAGCCACGAATAAGTACATTGAACGTAGCGAATACATTAACGAGCGCAACCTTCCCACGCCAACAGTGAGTAGAATAAAAGGATAGATAAAAACGAATAAAATTAACGCTAGCCAACGATATACCACGTGTAGTCGGCTTGAACTTTAATTCCTCTCTGCATTCCCCATAGATGGTTACAACTCGAATGTCTCTCACCACCCCATATTAGTATTCTCCTCGAAATACCTCTTTCCGCGATTCGTCCTTTCGGTAATTCACTCACCGATCCAAGGAGGCACACTTCTTGCGAGTTGGAATTGTGATAAAGCAAAGGTGTTTCTTATACTACAGAGTTCTGTAAAGAAGGCACTCGAAGATGTTGGACCGGAAGAGAAGGGTGCTATATACAATCTGCCAAGGCATCTTATATAATATATTATTGAATTTCACAACCCAACAGTTCTATAAAGATTGTGATAGAATCTATATATCACGTATTACGAAATACACATTAATTCATCACCCTTAATTACATCGTTTAAATACACGCAAATAATGTTCGCCCAGCAGCGACTACCCCCATTCATGTCCAGCGAATAATATCGACAATCAAAGTGCATTATCCAATTGACAAACAAAACACGTACTCGTAGAGCCTTCCACGAGTACCTAAATCCACAAACAGTTATAATATACAGGTATGCACGCATTTGCATTACACCACCATGGGGTGCATCTACACAGACACCATAGGACGAAATACGGAGGAGGAGAGGACAAGGGTGGGATTAGGTATTTGCGGAGGGTTTAGGCAGCGGTGGTTAGGGCTTTAGTTATGACGGCGTAGGAGAAACCTACTCGGCTGGTTGCGCATAATTAGCCTAAATCACGACGGGTGTCCCGTGGGGAGTTTCTGTCCGCGACATCTGCATACCACGTGTCTTGTTATCTGCTGCTTACTCTTGGCTTCCCGAAACAAGGCACTCGTGAAGTAAGTGTCACGTGGTCTCTCCAATTGGTTATATATGGAACTCCGTTGTCCCCGTCTAAAGTCTCCGAGTGCCTTCTTTTGAGAAGTATACTGTTGGAAAGAAGGCACTCGTGACGTAGATGTCATGTGGGATTTTGATCTCGTATTGGATATGTATGATATATATTTCTTATTATATAGGATATATATTATATATCATATAAATCATATATTGGCTTTGTAATTTATTATGTGTACTATTGGATACATGTAGTATACGGTGATACGAATTGTATATTATATACCACAATTCATTAGTGTCTTATATGTATATCATACAAAACAGATCCGCAGATATCGCGTGCAAATTCCAGAAGTTTCCCCGGCGAGTCCTATCTGATACATGGAAAAGTAATGGAGCTATCTGTGATAGTTGAGATAGTAAGATGAGTGTATACATATTTATCAGTAAGCGAGACTAACACACTGGAAAATGAAACTTTGTAACTGCACCGCGAAGCATGTACCGCGATCCGGATAACGGTTCGTATACGAGTTCAAACGGCGCCGAAACGAAAAGCACCTAAGCGTCGGGTCGCAGCCAACTCTAATCGTCGTAATGAAGATTATTCGCGACGCTACTTATTTGCACGAAAAGGCATGCCGCCACTGTGAATTGCGACTGTGAACTTTGTGATATTCACTCATTACGAGTAATCCAATTCAAATGTAATCCTTTTGCGTCCTAATGCTTTGTCTTTAATTTGCATCCAGTTGAACTTTGAAACGTATTAATTACTGTGGCGTGCGAGTAAACATACCTTGACATACTTTGCGCTTATAACAATGAAAATTGCTAATGATTAGTCAAATATTGCCCGACAAAATGGAACGTAAATTAAAAGAACAAAATCTGATATTTTCATATGCGTATTTTGGATAAAGGATTTCAATGATTAGGTATTATATTCTATAATTATAATGTAATATAATTCTATATATTATAGTATGTTATATTATAATTATATTAGCTACTATATATAATTAGATATTTGGAGTGTCGCGGATGCAGAGATTCAGTGCGATTAAAAGTGTAAGGTATTTTGACGAAGGCTGCGAAGTTTAAGGTCATCCGCGAAGACAATCGGGACTAGCTCGATTATACCTTCTCCCCGGAGCATATATTTAAGACCTTGTGACACTTAAGCGCCGACGACGCTTACGAGTCGTTGGCTGTAATAAAGCATTGACGAAGTACATGCCAGATCGTCAATCTCCATACTATGCATGCTTGAACAAAAGGCATACAGAGATGGCCAATAAGCGATTCCGAAGCCAAGACGAATATCGGATTTAGAAATTTATTTATATGCAAATAGCATTGCTTCGCTGTCCGGTACTTTAATTACGTTGGATCAGGAACAATACCACATTCCTGGGATAATTCGATTAAATGAAAGATCGCCAGTGTTAACGAAGGTAGAAGCATTAAATGTTAAAAGGACATAAAGTGAAGCGTATATAAAATGTATTGTTCCGAAATTATACAACGGAACGAAATCATACTGATTTCCTCATTTCGGTAATACGTTCAGGGAAGGTATAAACTCGGAGTAGATTACGTCGAGCCGATTGTTAAGGTCAAGAGTCATCTTGCAGGACGTAGCCACTATGTCGTGCTTTATTCTTTCATTCCACTGGCTATCTCTCTTCTTTTTGTTGACCGAATGAAATATTGAAGAACAGTAGCCATTTCGTATCATTGCCTACGATACCACCGGACGACAGGACAATAGTCGCCACTTGTTCGATGCTTTTTTCCAGAAACAAAATTCCAGCCCGCCTGTGGCGAAGCCTTGTCGGGCCTTGGAACTCCGATGAAAAGTACCGCTCCATCTGATCTACCTTCGATGGTTGATCATGTGCATCATGGCGAATCATTCCGCTCATAAACTTGCATGATATTACAGATATTTCCGACGAATTATCTTGACATTGCCTCGGTTATTAATTCATCATAATCATACTTATCTTTCCATTCTCTTATAAACATGAGGAACCATTCCATATTTCAATGTGTAGTGTAATTATATTATGGAATTATAAATGGATCGTGTAACCAGAAATTAATGTTAGGACTTTTGTTACTGTTTCAGGTGTCCGCGGGTCAGCACATGCAGCTTACGGGAGACCTGAAACCAGGTGTATCCGTGGCAGCTCAACAGGGCATGTACTTCAATCAACAACCAACTCAAAACCAATCGGGACCCGGTGGTCAGAACGATACGTATTGTTCAGTGTCACAGTCCCAGACAATTAATTTCACACAACAAAGTCTGAGACAAAGGGCTGCGGCCGCTGCTGCTGGTGGCGTTCCTCAACCTGGCAGTGCGACAGCCGCTCGTGGTCATCCTCAGCAAGTACCACCTGGCCAGGTTGACCAGCATCAACATGCGAAGCTCCTTCAACAGCAACAGTTGATGCGAGCTCAGCAGGTTCGTTCTAACATCATGTTTTATTACGATTAATCTTCATCACTGTATTAAATATATTCTTGTTTAGGAATGGCGCAAGCCAAGTTTTCTTTGCGTCGTCGTAATTAAGGGTTAATAATTTCCATTAAATGCGACGTCATTTGACATTTATACTTCCTTCGATATTGATACTGATTGATTGATAGAGACATGGAAACACCCTGGTGGTAATATTTAAATTGCGAATGCGAATATAATTCATATTTCTAGAAGTCGGACCTACAACACTTTAAAGAAACTGTTCATGTGATTCTCAGGAAGGTGATTATCTCTAAATGCGGAATTTATATATTTGCCGAAGATAATGTCAAAATAGCAAATTCCAAGTGCAGCGTCTTTGATTCATCTGTAACGACACCTCAACATCAACATTTCTTTCCAAACTTATCCAATGACAATACTTAATCAATTTCCAACGTGTCATAGCAATTTTCATTCACCAGTCGCTATAATTTTATCACACTACTTCTTCATCCACACATGACCCGGTTCTTCCGGTAATTCGTGAAATACACGTCTCGATTCCGGGGGAAGTTGTTCGATGATAATAGTCCGCTTATCAAACCGTAGAAAAGACCACGGGGTGATATCGTCGGTGGGGCATTATCCGAAACATTAAGTTCGTATCCGGATGTTGAATCGTTTCCCGCGATGTTTCTATGCAACAGGTATCACAGCTCCTTTGCAACTTCTGCTCTATCGTGCTGAAAAGAAGCGACATAGATAGAACGAGCTTCTTAGTGGTGGGTAGGGGGTGGGTGAAGGGGCGGTAACCGCGGAACAATGAATGGAAACTTTGTGAAACAGGGGAATCCTCGCTCACGTGAACTTCCCGCGGAACATCGCGATATCGAATTTCACTCAATTCTCACTTGGTTTTTTTAACATCGAAAAAGTTACTTTCGAATAATACCTTGGAATTTCTCCTCGTTCATTTAAATCATATTTCTGTAGTATAATCGTGTTACAGATTGCCATTTGGCTTACATTCTAGCGTATTAATGTAATGAAGTTTCACAATGTTATTCACGATCGATTGTATTTACTTATTCTTTGAAGTTCATCCGTATGATTACTCGATAATGCCACACGAAAGGAACTTATAAATCAGGGAATTCACTTAATCCAATCCCCCGGAGTATTATACTTTGATGAATCCATATCACGGCTTAGTGGATGCGTTTAACATTCCGAAGTACCGAGTTACTGGTATCATACATGCCGATTGCTGTCTCCCCATTAAGCCACTTCGTCTTGAATTTAATTTAATGCCGTAAAGTTGCGTGGTACACGTGGCAGCCTGTGGTGCTCTATACGTGTATGCGTGTTACTATTTAGTCCCGATCGCGTCCACGGATGCAGTATACGGTTTATTAACGAATGAGTCAGTTATAATGCTACCATTATCTCGATAACGTTAAGGTATCAAAGATAGCTCTCTGATCGTGCTCCAGTTACTAATTGTACGTTTCGCGCAATTGGTTAGTCATCCCCCGACAGATGAGCCGCTACTCTCTTCCTCGTTCTCTGCCCCTCCCTACCCGTACACCCACTGTCGTTCCAATGCCACTCTTTCTCGCGCTAATACCGATACATTAATACATCAGGGAAAAACTACCCACATAAATAAGCGCGCGAGCGTGTGTGCTTTCGATTAGTGCTTACTCACAGAAGCGGGGCCGTATCAAAATTGATGCGACGATCGGGTATATACGAGCGCCATATCCATTTCGGTCTATTAGGATAGTTAACGTATATCGTGCTACATACCCTGTCATACCGCGATCCGGTCTGTTCGTTCATATACACATTCGGGAAACTTATGAGAACTAGTCATTTCTCTCTTCATGGTTATTATCGGTAGCCGATGATCATACGATCTTATACCTAGATACATACGGTAAGATCTTCCGTGGTTCCCTTTCTATTGTTATTACGCATTAATAACTACCGATGCTAGAATCAATCGCTGAACAACTGCAGTTCGGAAATTATATATAAACATCTTTGGAGAGCTAAGCTCCGTGTCCATTCATGGTATCGCCTTTCGTGAACATTAATGGATATTATTACGCAACTAAAAGACACATTTGATTTAGTGGTCAGCATTAATAGTATCTCTAATTAACACCAGCGTCTAGATTAATTGCGAGCAGGGAACTCTAATTAATACTCATTCGATCATTGAAACTAATTCCACGGTATTCTATGCGGAAGATATCAGCTTGAGGTTCGTTAACTACTGGCATTTCATAACGTTAGTCGAGCGAGGATACGTTGGTCAATGGAATCAAATGTTCGTTCTGTAATTCGTACGAGAATGTAAACCCATATCTGCTTTGGATAATCTATCTCTCGCATTCGATTAGAGTGTACCCGTGAAATTGTTCAGTCTCTCAATTTTATCGGTGGATTTCACCGCGCTTTGTTTTGAAGCAAAGACTTTTGGGCATCGCTCGTGTAATCGTGGATTGTTATTTATCCGAGAATGCAAACATTTCGTTAGCGTAGGTAAGAAACAAGCGAAAAGAGTATGCAGGTTTTGCATTTGTCGTTGTCAATATATTTCTCGGTGGTTGCGCACGTGGACCATAGAAAGATGTAAATGACGAGAAAGAGAGCAAACGGGTGGAAAGAGAATGGCGGAGAAAGGGTGAACGGTATCTTTCGGTAGCGACAACTGGGAAAGCGTAGCCGGTGTCTCTGGTTGCCTTCCTGTGGCCGTCGTTGTTGTCTTCATTGTCGGCGTTTCTCTTCTGAACATTCGTGGCAGCCGCGTAACACAAGGAAGTAGAAATGCAATCCGCGAGGGGACATGTGCAACGTTACAGGCAGCCGAAACATCCGTGGTTACCAACCTGATAACAATACTTCGTACGGTGGACTTATTATTTTCACAAAGGGGTTTAATCAACATTTTCTTCATCGAGCAGCATGTGTCACCTATGTCACTGTTTACTGTAATTGCATTATAAGTAGGTCCTGCAAGACTTGCAACTTGGAATTTCCTTTTGTATCTAATTGATGGCATGACTTTATTCAACCGGATTATATAAGTTGTATATGATTGTATTCTTCTGTTACGTAGGTGATGCAACAACAACAACAGCAGCAGCAACAACAACAACAACATATGGCTGGTGGAATGGGTGGTGTGAGGCCACCACCCCCGGAATATAAGGCCGCAGCGCAAGCACAAATGATGCACGCTGGTATTGGAATGGGCCAACAAGCAAGGTTTCCTAATACAGGGCCTATGCGTAGGGTTACGCAACAACCGATGCCACCATCAGGTAAATCAGTAATATTAATTACATTTTTTAACTCGTACTTCATTGACTCACTTAACAACTTCAGTAAGATACTTGTGTTTAACTTATCACGGTGCAATTCGAAGATAAGTAATTCGCTGTATTGCACAAGCACGTAGGTCAAGTATCCCTGTAAAGGATTCTCGAAGTAGAAATGTATATTTGTAGAAAGCGGAAATTAAGCGCGGCAGGTCTCGCGCGATTCATTGGTCCCCTTTTAAGTTTTTATGCTATAAGTGGCAGCGGTACGTCACTTTCATGTGTACTGGTCAGAGTTAGGAAGCACTCAAGGTAATGAGAACGCGTTCCTATCGATTCTTTCATCTTCCGTCGAAGCTCAGAATACTCTTTCGACGACGGTCATTCTACCGACTTTGATTACCTCTGCTTTTGACGAGTGGTCAGTGATTTCTATCCTCCTTTCCATTCGCGAATACGAAGAACTCGGCCATTTAAAATCATCCTTTCAGATAAATCGCCGATAAGTTACATTTTCAAGTACTGCTCGATAACTGTATCGATACAATTATACGTTTCATCGAGTCCAACTAAACGCTATGATTCAGTTAACGAGCTACGAATACCTCGCATCGGGCAAATTTAATTATTCCTTAAATAATGCGTGAAGCAGCGATCCCGTAGTTCGCAATTTTACAGAATATTTATAGAACTCGTAAACATTTATTAAGGAAGTATTTGGTGAGTATAAACCTGGTTTTGCTTGGAATTGCTCCAGACAGGAAAGAATGGTAGAACCGGGTAAAATGGGGAAGGGAAGGGGTCATAAGTATCCTTATATACCGTATCTTCTACAAGACTCTTATCGATCTGTCTCAAGCCACTTTCCGTGGATTCAAATGAAAATGTACATAAAATCTAAGCATGGCCTTCTCAAATTCCAAGAAAAGTATCTATTAACTTGTGAATAAATATCTGTGATCATACTCCATGGAGAAAGAGAATGACGCAACATTAAATCCATGTCTATCTTTAAATTGCAGGTCCGATGATGAGGCCACAAATGGCGCAACAACAGCAGCAGGCTTTACATGCGGCTGGTGGAAATATGTATATGGGCGGCGGTGGCATGGCCGCAATTGGTGGAATGCATCAAATGCATCAACGTCTTGGATATCCTAGAACTAACAATCAACGGCCGCCCAACGTTAGTGTAGGTCCTCCTGATGGTTTAGGAAATAGTATCGCCGGTCGTGGTGCACAGCAAGAATGGCGACACGTTTTGATGCAGCAGCAAGGCTTTCAAGCGCAGATGCGATCGCAATTCAATCAACAAGGTCACCAAGGTAAGGAAGAAATAACCGACATTATATCGTTATCTCTTGACATTATAATAATCATTTTTAATGAAAGAATTGTATGTAACATAACAGTTTATATTTTCATTTGCAAAGGTGGCTTTGGCATGGGTGGTGCAGGCGGAATGCAGATGAATGCCGCTCAGATGCAGCATCAACAAATGATTCGTTCTCAGAGTAGTGGCATCGCTGGTCCTGGAATGGCTAACAGTACACAGATGCAGCAACTATTGACGCAGCAACACCAGCAACAGACGCTAGCTATGCAGCAGGGTAATAATCAGATGTCACTGCAGATGCAAATGTCACAATCTTCTTCCGTCAACTCAGTTAGCAGCACAGGCACGGGTAAGCTGGGAGTAATAACATTCTTGTACATTACATCTACTGGTATTGTTTGATATCATAATTCATGGAGACACTTTTACGTAAAATTCGCCGCATGTAATCGCAATTATTAAGCGATATTATATAGGAGATATTAGTTGTTTCCGACTTTGACACTTGCCAATTATTTACTTATAGGATCACCCTTACATCCGCATCAACAATATGGCGCGGGTAGTCCAGGAGTGCGCAGTCTGCCGCAACAACACACGCAACCGGCAACAACCGCTACGGATCCATCCGTAGCTGCCGCAGATTTTAGTCTTGAATTTCTCGAGAATCTTCCTGCGGGAGATACGTCCAACTTCAGCGCTCAAGAGCTTCTGAATTCCCTTGATTCTACGGCAGGCTTCAACCTCGATATTCTGTAAGACTAAGACGCGATCTGTTCGGAAGTTGGATTTTTAATACACCGATTTAAGATGACTCTAAGAGGATCGATCATCCCATTCATCTCGCGTGTGCAATGATCTCGGTGGATTCTTTCCCAATATATCAACCTGCTTCCCGTTCTACCATTCTGCACTATATCGCGTGTCAATTCGTTAAGAGTTCCTTGTGATCGATGAAGTCGTGGATTGTGATCGGTATTATCAGTACGAGAAAAGAGAATGAATCCACACGTAAGAATCAATGATAATCAGTGAATAACCATGCAGTGAATAATCATTGCTGTATTTAGTTGATACGAAACACACTGCAGTCACTTGATTTCTACTCAACTTTGTCAGTGGATGTCAATCCGTGGGAAATTAAGTCCATGAAATTATCTCGCAATACTTGAATAACAAATTCTAGACGGTGATTTCCGAGAACATCATCCATGCTAATATTCATCGATTGTTTCTCCGCATAGTGAGGTGTTTGAACTAATCGAACCGGACGAATCGATTATGAGGTAGATTGAAAGCATGCCCTACGTAAAGTAATACTAATAGGAAAATTTCCATGATCCTCGAGTTCTGGTATCTTCGACAGAAGTACAGTTCAAATACGTCTGTAGTATATAATCCATTACGAGTGCTTCTGCATTGCTCGTACACAGTGGACGTAAGTTACCTACCGGTTCGATCGCGTCTTAAGACCGGTCGTAGTGCACTCTCGGCAGCTACTTCCGGTTGACGTCTACTCTTCTAGGCAATCACACTTTAGTAAAATTTCATTTCTTAAACGTAATTCTCGCAGAGAGAGAAGAGAGGAAAATACCGCAGCCGATAGCGCGTGAGAAATCAAGAAGTATGCGGAACTAATTCCATTATTCGTTTTACGATCTACATATTAACTATCGTACAATTTCACGGCACATTAAGTGTTGCGAATTTCAAGAATGTACAAGGATGAACCTTTACTTCTTCAAATTAGCATCCAACGTATTGTTCGAAAAGGATCGATCACTATTTGAGTGCACGCGTCGACGACACACCGGTGACTTCGACGTGTACTCCATAAAATCAACCCTGTCATCGTCTCTTGATTTTTCACGCACGAGTCCACGAAGCATTAGCAAGTGTAGAAACGATCGGAATTATTTAACCGAATCAAAGTGCTCGTATACTCGGTTATCTTGTCCAATGGTCTTTTTAGTAATATACCAATAACAAGTTGCTCTTGTTAGAAGATGGGCACCATGTCTGGATAACATGAATAATGTTACAAGAACGGTTAGAATGTAGTTTATTTAATTATGCCACGACGGCGTATTTACAATTAACAGAAAGTCAATTATGAAATATTCGATGAAATCGTAGTCCGTGACGTAGATCGACTCTGCCCAATCACGTCATTAGAGTTCACACGTTTGATAGAGGAGAAAAGTTAACTCTTCCTGAAACGCAATGTCGCTGTTGCTGTGGGGATAAGAAAATTCAAACTTCATTGTACATAGGGATACAACTTAGAAAAAATTCAAGATTATTAAGTACGCAAAGTTTAGCTGATTAACGTTAAGAACCCTATGATATAGGTAAATATTATAGTGATAATAGTAATTAATGATAATGATGATGATAACGATTATGCGAGAGGATGAGAGCGCTTGAGGTTAATGTGAGAATGAGAAAATGAAGAGAATGATGACGCGTGAAGCGAATGCGTTGGCGATAAAGCACATTTCTCTATCGAGTGTATTTATTGAGTTTAGTCCCAAATGTGCTGTGCCGCCATGTCGAAGTTGCACACAAATAATCACGGTGAGGTGAAGTCCGTTCTTGGTACGATGAATTATTATTCCTATCCTTTCTATACTCAACTAATTTCGGCTTCTACTCGATAGTTTCAAATCTTAAGATTAATTTCCTTGGAACGATACTTTTTATAGAAATATCGTTAAGTTTCTTACTATGGATCTCAGAGTACGTCTATGTTGTGTTATCGTCTTAAACATTAAGTTTAATGTTGCAATATATAGTTCATCGTTACTAGAAAACGGATCTGCGAATAATCTTCCAGGTAGTGATACATTCCATAGATAAAAAAAAAGGAGTAGGAATCCACGGTTCATCTAATCAAAACTGTTGTTTCTAAAGGGAAAAAAAATACGTTCAGGACAAAACAGATCGATAGGACTAAATATAAGAAAAATCGATTGAATGCCGTGCATTAATGTTTAAATAATAAAGAAGAGCAGAAAGAGAGAGAGAGAGAGGGAAGGGGGAGAGAAATCCTCCACCGTTCGCCGAAAGTGTGCACGAAAAATCGAAGTTTCGCTTGTCACGATTCAACTCGAGAGTTTTACGTCGAGCGAGTTAGAAAATAATGATTTTTTAAATTCTCATCGGGCGGAGCGACATTTGTTGTCTTGTAAAATATTGGGGCCACGAAACATAATCTAAAAATGGGGAACGAAGGAGACAGGTGCTCTAATTCTCACGTCAATATAACGTATAGAAATTCACGGATGGAATAAAGCCGCCGCATGTAAATGTTGTTTTTGTTCTTCATCTTTTTTTTTATATTACAAAAAGAAAACTACGTTTCACACGACGAGCGAAAGAGGGAAGTGAACATTGAAGGAAGAGAATACATTGTTGTAGGAAGAGCATTAGGGACCAACCAAAAGAGCAAGTGTGCTGGTTGTCGATTGTCACAGTGGATCGTTGTTCTTCTTGTGCCGACGGGGAGAATTGGGGAAAGTAATAGCAGTGCCTCGAGTTAAACATCATTGGTTGTCGTTTAATTGACATTACTAATAACGAAAAGGTGTACGTAGCGTACGCGTTCGCAAATTCCTCTGAGAAATCGATAAGAACGAAGAGACCACGGTAATAACGATCATTGTTCTCTCACTGTCGACAGTCGATGGTTAGGTAGCATCAGATGATTTAGAGGAACGGCTCCAATATGTTAATTCATCAAGGAGTCTTGAATCGGACAAATACACCTAATTATTTATAATATTTATAACTTTATAATACGGGCATTTCGCATAGAATAAACTTCATGTTGAATCTCGAACTGTTATTAATAAAAGCGTTGAGTTCCTACAATTATTTGTTTACTTGCTCTTGGATTCATCCGAAATTCATGTTTCACGTTGTTCTGTCATCTTTCTTTTCACTAAAGACTCGTTGGGAATACACAATGAGCCTAAAGTATATGTAGAAATATGACGAAAACTAAAAATGATAATCGATCCCGCGATAATAATTAGTGTCGGCGCGGCGCTATTTTATCCGCGATGTCACGCTCGTATTTCATAAGTACCGTAATGGTACGGTCGAACGACATTTGTCGGGGCTGTAATTTTAATAACAGTCGAGCTTTATTAAAGTATGCAACGAATCGGATCATTAATATCAATGGATGTCAGCGACAGGTATTTAGAGAACGAAATTATCGGAATTCTACTCGGCTTGTATCGGGGATGCCAACAAATACCAAAACATTATTGATCGGTTCGGTTTGAAAAATTCCGTCTCGCCTCGTCAATATGCAGCACAATCGTGTTACTCGCAGATACAATTATACAATTTTACTTGAAACATTCCTTTTATAACACTGAACTCTCCCAAAAAAAAAACAGTAAACACTCTTCGAGAATTCTTCAAATGTAGTGAACAACTATTAAAAGCCTCACATTTCACTATTAATTTTTACAAACAATATAGCATTGGACAAATCAATATATGCAACTATATCCTTGATAAAACTTTGTCTACGGAGGCCTTCATTTTTATGTTATTAATTGCATGTCGTTCATTCCGTTACCTCCGCTATTTACGTTATTTTCTTCGTCCCGGTAAAGAAATGTTGCAGTTTTATGCATTGCAAAAAACAACCTCTCTTTTAGAAGTATTCAAACTGGTTGCTGACTGAAAATCCTTTGTGCCCTGCTCATCGCCATGTGCATGGCTGTTCAGCATTATGTCGAAAAGCAAGCCAACATTTAGTCGTGGTATAGGGGGGACAGGAGCGGAGGATCAATATTACGGTTAGGGAGAGACCAGACTGAAAATAGGAACGAAAGTAGAAGTAGCGATGAGGGATAAGGATTACTCGCGATGTGATACTACGAGAACGAAAGAGATAGAAAAATCAGGCTGATAAACTGTCAATTCATGAATTGTTCCTCTAAAAACAAGAACACCGTAACACCGCGAAGAACATTTTCTTCCGACTTAATTTCACGAATCCTCCCACGAATAATGAAATCTTTCCTCTTTTGTCTTCAACTCTCCGTCAATGTAATTCGAAACCCGTGACTTTCACTTTCTCCAACGCAGAAGTTTATTTATGAAGTTTTCTTCAGTGATTCATCAATCTGTGGACGTTTTATTGCATTCGATACTTCACGTCACAAGTGCTCTCTCGAGTGACTTAAGTTATTATATATTTATCCACGTAATTTATACATCGATGCCGATTTATGAAGAATTAGGAAGTGATGTTTTGTGAGTAATTATCGGAGATTATATTAGATGAATTCGTGTGGAATTCGAGAAATATTTCAGCGTTTTATCAGGGGATCAGCAAGAGTTCTGCTTGGTGTAGAGTTTCATTGATCCAATGCGCAAGCACAACACGATCCACTGGCCGACATCGACGCGCGACACAACGATGCTCGGCTACACGTTACGAACGACCATGTGGCTCATCAAAATTCGTTGTGAAACGTGATATTAATTAGCTGACCTTTGCGATAACGAGAGGAAAAAAGGACGCGTGATTTCATATTCATAGTCATAGACGAACTGTCCTTTTAAACCTTTTAGACCTTTTAAATAGGTAGCTCCTTGATGGAATACTCGATGGACGTACTTATAGGACATAATTAATGAAATCTAATTAAATAGTAAATGCAACAGTGACTAACTGGGCCATTTTTTCTTTGCTTCAATGATTTCATATTTATTTGACACATAGTTGTTTGGGATAACCCAGAATCAAACCTGTACTTTTTAATGTATTATATAAATTAGAATAATTAGTATCGGTATTTTGCGATTTTGTATGTTATAAACATTGATTCGCTTATCGTAAAGGCCAGTATGATCGAGAAAGATCTGTTCAAAGTTCTTATTAATATTCGCTTCCATTCATCTGCGGAAAAATATTAAACTGGATATACATTGTTCTCGTTTATTCGAGTTATTTCATATTTTCTTGCCACGTGGAATTTTTTACTACTTCTCTCGGGATACAGGTTTAAGAAAATTACCTAAACACTAAGTTTCACAACTTTGAGAAATCGTACTGTTAATGTACCACAGTAAAGTAGTATCGATACCGAAATCCTGTTTTCCAAAATGGCTACCTTCGATGGGCGTTAAAGTTCACGGAAGCTGATTATAATCGGACGTTTATCACGATTATTATAATACAACATTTTCTTCTTCTAAGTCTATCAAAACTATACCAAATAGAAATATTTTACGCATTTTCTTGAAGGTTGTACACCGTAAAATGTCTTTAAAGGATCGATTATTATGAATTTATAATTATGCTGTGCAATATGAAATTAACAACAAATTGACAATATTGAATTAAAGTATGAGTATTTCTGTAATAAAGCTACGTAAATTTTAATCAACATCGAAGAAATAATCTGTTTCACGCGAGGACACGGAAAGAAGCAAATGGGTTCTCTTCCAAGATGGAGGCTTCCTCGTTTCCGTGCGCCTCGCACTTTATCGCAAAGCAGTCGAACTTTCGACGCGAAATAACAAATAATAAGTCGCTACGAAGAACACTTGTGGTTATTATATTATAATATAATAATAAAAATTGTTGATAATAATCGACAAGTTCGAAGACCAACCTGGATTCGCGTATCATTCCTCGACACATAAACGAGAGGGGATCGAAAACAAAAATATATTTTTCTCCCTTCTCGTTGAAATTACATTCGACTGTCGTCTCTCGATAAAACAAGTAATGTATCCCATAACAATAAATTTATTAATATTCATTCAACGATCCTTCGAATATGAACGCAATCGAAAATTCAAGTTTATAAACGTATAAAACAATGAAACGCACATTATACGTGTCATTGGGTTCTGGAAAGAAGGCTCTCCCAGATATCACTCTGATTGGTCACAGATCGCCTACTTCCCAGAACTCCACAGAACTTGTGGTATTTTTTAAATTCCACATATGTTTTAATATGGCATTATTTTTAAAAATACAAGTTTTTTATATATCGAAGCTGGACATGGTCGTAATCGGGAAAGCACGTGCTAATACTTTCTCCGATTATTTTGCTATCAGTCAGCACCAAAAGTCAATTTTAACATTTTTTTCCTCAAAACTGGAATGCGTTGTTATTGTTGGAGATAATAATTTCACACTTTGAATTAGTCGAACGCGAAATTGTCCGATGAAAGAAGTATGCGCAGTACGTGAAATCCCGAGGATGCGACAATTGATCCCTAGGTTCTCTTGGTAATCCGCATTGCAAAAATTTACGCTTCGCGTCTCAGTGAAAGTCGGCACATCGTTTTAACACATATGTACGTATACCATTGCGAGGAAGATCAATGGAGGCCGCAATAAGAAAAAGGGAAAGGGTGTTGGATAGAGTGAACGAGAGTGAGAGAGAAAGAGAGAGTACGAGAACGCGTGAGTGTAAGAGGGAAAGAGGAGAGAAAGGACAAAAGAAATAAACGGAGATAGATCGTTGGGTCTAACGCGAGACGAAGTCTGTAAATAACAGTGTTGCGTTGTATTATTTATGTTGCTATTGATGCGAATAATAATGAATTATTATATATAATAATTCGTAATTTAAGCGATGAAGAGAAAGAGAACGAGTATCATATACACAGATTATGTAAATAAGCTATGGGTAATATCTACCTTGGTAAAGGATGGTTTATGAATAGTTATTTTCTATTACCATTATTATTATTATGTTATATTATATTAATATCATATGATTATTATGTATTACTATTGTCATTATTAATATTATAATTCTCGTTGTTATCCTTCGGTCGATGATCTCAAAAGCAGCGTAGTAATTGCGTTCGAATGAGAGCGGTTGCTGAAAATGAAATCCGAGGACAAAGAATTTCGCGCGGTAAAAAAGGGCCGGCCACGAGAAAGAAGAATCGTTCTTTGTTTATTGTATCGAGCTAATTTTTAGTTCGGGCCTATGTACTCTCCTTAAACATGTCTACGACGCACTCGAAGCGTAATCCCACTCGTGATCACTCCACTTGGAATTATGTCGAGTTCTCATGCAAAGTGCATTCCAAAAAGAAACGATAGTGAACGCAATCTTAAGATGAACTTTTATTTCTTCCTCGTAACTCGCCCCGGATCTTTTAGGTTTCTGGTTTCGAGACGTTACGCGTCGTGTAAGAAAGAAACGTTCCTTTTTTTGAGAAAAATCGAGGAGTTGTTGAGATTCGGTTATTCGAGTATGTTCCACACTGTATTAATTTACTAAAAAAGGAAATGCTTGGTACCCAGCAAAATTTACTGATCGAATATACACGCCTTTTGTATACATATATTCATGGACATATGAGAGCGTATATACACGCCTTTCGTAGTCAAAGGGTTAAGTCTCTACCTTTAAATATCGTTTGATATTACAAGTTTATTTGTACATAAAAACCTAAAAATTAACCAACAAGGGGTGTCTACATTTCGGAGATCGAATACTGCACCTCGTTTTATTTTCTCCACTTATAATTAATAAATGTAATAAGTAACAAAATTCGTCAAGTAACTTCACAAGAGTTATTCAACAGTCACCGTTTCATTGAACTTCCTCGATCGGACAACAAAAATGGCGATAACGCAATCGCTGTTTCATACCTTTGTTAGTAGAATTTCGTTTTACCAATAGAAACGCCGCTGTATATCAGGAACACATCCGGTTGAGTTGATTCAGTTAAGATTTAATAGCGGTGCAACACTGATCAATTATTCATGAACATGTTTTATCAAACGAGAGTCAAGACATTTTTTCATGTCTTTGTATATTTTTATGCAATGTTGTAGAATGATATTGTTTCAAATATATTATACAAATAACGATAATAAACAAATTTATATGCCGTAAGTTGATCAATCATATCCTTACTTATTTCTCCCAAAGAAATTTTTAATTATGTAATAAATTAGGGGTACGAATATAATTGTATGACTTAAGTATAGCTCGAGACTCAATTAGCTCAAATATACACTGCCATCCGTAAGTCATGGGGCACTTACTAGTTTCAGTTTTACGTAGAAATTAGCTCTATTAAGTATCCCATAATTATCCCAAGCATACTCTTAGAGTCTGCATAAATTATCTTGAACGATTGCAACAAAATTCGAAACTAAAATTAATACGACGACACTCCGCAATCACCAAATTTCAACCCCATCGGGGGAGTTGAGTGGTGAACCATAAAGATGTGTATTTAAACAATACCCTATGTCGGAAAAAATCTGTGAACATATTTGCAACGATCCTCGACAGAAATACAGGAAGAAGCACCCAAACCAAGAATGTCCTTGGACATTAAGATAAATGTGATTCTAGACATTCGGTATGTAGAGGAATGAAAAACATAACACAGTAAGTTCTTAATAAAATTGCTTATTGACGTTGTAAATTGCATAACGTACAACAATTTGTATCGAATATTATACACTTATAAGCATTATAATGGAATAAATATATACAACAATTATGCACTTGTAAGAAAGATAGATGCATACATCACATCTGGTAGATGCACGCACTGCACTTGTATTTGTTTACAGCAATATGGTAACGATGCATTCCCACTCAATTCACTTAAACATCAGTCGGTTGCATCAATTCCCTTGCAGTTGCACCATATTGATAAGTGGTCATAGTACAAAGTTTTTTACTCGTTTCTGCAGAGGGCACCTTCTCTTGCGTTGCATCACAGGCGAGATATAAATCTTTGTATAATAAAGATCTTTATATATATAATAATAATATATATAAAATTATATAAATATATAATAAAGATCTTTATTATATGAAGATTTATATCTCGTCTGCGATTGCATTTTACAGCGTCGGTAATTTCTGGCTGGAATCACGAAACCTACTTTAGTCCTCCTATATCTCGTCTGTGCATGAACCTTCGCGAATTCAAGGCGGACGAGAATGACTCACTTTACATTTATTTGTGACAATGTCACAGACGTATAATGTTCTTGAAATCACTTTAAAGGTGCCTATTTAAAATCCGTAATAATACAATTATAATATATTAGAGGTACCCATCGAGTAATGTCAATTTTTTCAGACGGTATTAGCAGCTGTCATCTTTTTCGTGGACGTAATGTGTTATTGCATAAGATATTAATTAAATTTATTGACATTAGGGAATTAAAAGTCTGCCAGAGAGATGGGAGAAGATGATCAATAATGATAGGGATTATATTGTTCATTAATCTGTACTAAATGTTAAATAAAATGAAATTTTGTATATGTATCAAAAACGACATTACTTATGGGTACCCCTAATATAATTCCAAACAACAATATAATATAAAATCTTGTTGAAGCATTGTGAGATCTCTAAAATAAGCCAACATATTCAAACACAGTCTGCTGAATTTCCAGTTTTTACTATCATTAGTTCATTGTGACAAAAAGCTTATAAAATTTGAACTCAAAACGATTTATATATTTGATGGCACTCGATGAATTTTAGTTTATTAGTTTTTGAATATCTCATATTTTTTGCCTACCTGTTCCAAGGTTGTAAAAAAACGATTTACTGCCAATGAGTCACTATCCGTAGATGGCAGTATGTTTCGATAACATTTTCCATCTAACTTCATTACTGAACGTCAACCTTAAAAACGTTGTAAAAACATAATTCACAGCGGTTTAGGACAGGCCGACTGTTCGACAAAATAATGAGTATGCAGGATCGTTGAGAAATTTCAAGTGAAAAAAAACGAGATGTTATAAACAACGAGTATTTTGGTGAATCACTGACAGGTGACTTATACTCTTCATATTACGCATCTGCTTTTTATTACTAGAAAAAACATATCATTGGCGTCAATTTTAAAATATTTACACTGTACAAGGAAATCGAATTGTTGTCATTCAAATATCATATAGTTAGAGAAACATTATTTGTTTTATGTTCGTTGTATACAAACATTGCTGTAGACTGTTTGTAAACAGATCAATATGAACCCACTTCCATGGACCATAAAAAAATGTGTCCTACATTGCAAGAAATTATGAACACAAGGACAAACATATATTATTAATCTTGTTTCAAGGACAAACTGTACTATTAAGGAACTTACAAAAAAGAATATTGATTATTTTTAAAATGTCTATTATATGTTAAGTGTTATAAATATTTAAAAACATTGGAATACTAAGAAATTATTAAGATAAAATGAATTCTAGATTCTTTAGTTAATTAGATGTCTACCTGCTAGGATTTACAATACATGAAAACTTGAAATATGAAAGTGTAAAAATGTGATGAAAATAAAAATAACTCAGTAATAAGATTACCAGGGATTAAGATTAGAATAGTTTAATTGAATTAGCAGTTTGCTTTAAGATATGTGAATGTTGCATGCTATACTGAATGCTGTTACAATAAAAATCAATTTAAGAATGTTCTTAATATGAGTAGCTAAGAAAAGATCAGGAAATGAGCATTAAAGTTATCTGAGAATGTTGATGAGATTAAATGATAGATAAATAAAGGGAGAGGGAAGATGCTGGTATTATCAAGTGAAGAAAGAAGCAGAGTACTGTATTTACACATTTCCTTGTGGGTGTTCTTTTTATAGACAAAGTTTGACCTCCTTCTCTTCAGTAACCAGTGCATTCAACTGCCAACTACTTCCAAGTGCAGACCATGCAGTAGCAACTCTCATAAACTAAATAGTAATCATGCCAGACAGGTATGTTCATTAACACAGCATTTCAACTAACATGTTACAATAAAATTAAATTTTGAATTTAATTAGAAAATATTTATTACATAATTTGTTCCAATCCTCATGGATAGGTTTGCTTCAGATACTTGATAAATTGTATCAGGTATTTTTCATTGAATATTTCAATACGTATTATGGTAAATTATTTTATTAGGAATAAGGTTCTGGTTGGTGCTGGAGTAATATGGGGTATTACAATTTGCTGCCTATTACTTAGTCACAAATTGCCAAAGCCTACAAGAATTTTAAGTTTTGTTCCTGGTATTTTATTTTGGTCAGTGTGAAACTGTGTGATTATTTTGCTGTATGTGTTTTTATGAAAATTATATTAGCTCTTGAAGTAACCCCATTTATTATGTTGTTTATGTTTTAATGGTAAAGTTTTTACTGATGTAACATACTAACATCTATCATTTTGAAAAGAAATTGTATTTTAATTCTGAGTGCATTAAATGAAAACAATAAGGCTCTGTTATGAGAGATTTTGTAGGTCTATGTTATGGGTGCCACTAGATGTCTCTGTAATTTGCTATTAAATATATTTTGTAATATACTTATATTATATTTAATTTATAATTGAATGCTTTTTATAGGAACCAAAAAATGGAAAATGATGATGAACAAAAATGTAATGTTAGTAAACCTAGCACTTCTGCACCAGTAGATTACAAATCTAATTCTTCTCACAATGACACAGAAGAAGAAAATGCAAAGGGGTAAACATTGTTGTTTTCCTAAACATGAATCAACATCCAAGGTCACTTATAATCATCTTTTTGTTAAATGTATCCTTCTTCTTAAATTTAGGCCAAGAACTACAAATTTTATGGTGGGTGGATTAACAGGGGCATCACCTCCAAAATTTGTTTCCCTGGAGGAAATTATAAAAGCAGCAAATGGAATGAAAAATATGGCTCTGGCGCATGAAATTGCTGTAGACAAAAATTTCCAACTACAAAAGCTTGAACCAGATGATGGTACATTTCACAGAAGAGTAAAGGAAATTATGCACAAAGCTTTTTGGAATTTGTTGGCTGAACAACTTGTAGAAGAGCCTCCAAATTATGCACAAGCACTAGTCTTATTGAAAGAGATTAAAGAAGTAATATATGTACAAATATTTATTAACTCTACAATGGAACTTTGCAACTTTCATAGCATTATTCTGTTCCTTTCAGTCACTGGATGAACTTGTCTTACCACATCATGCCAAAATCAAAGAAAATTTACGAGAAGTTCTCGACGTCGCCTTAATTAAACAACAAGCAGAAAAAGGTGTTCTAGATTTTCATTATTATGCACAATATGTAATCTCTATTATGAGTAAAGTATGTGCACCAGTTAGAGATGAGAAAATAAGGGAACTCAGTCAAAAAACAGATGTTATCGAAACATTTAGAGGCATAATGGAAGTGCTACAATTGATGCAATTAGATTTAGCGAACTTTACTATCACTATGATGCGGCCAAGCATTATTGCTTCAAGTATCGAGTATGAAAAAGCGAAATTTGCTGAGTTTCTAAAAGTCAATGCAAATGGTTTATACTACACGGAAAAATGGATATTAAGACATTTTGATCCAAAAGCAATTACCAGTATTTCAGAGGACGTTAATAACGTTCGACAAATCACGCATTGCCTCTTAACTGAAGCATACTTGGATCTTCTGGAATGGGATTTTAATCCAGAAGCAGAAGTAATATTTGTTTACTTAATATATTCGTTACGTTGTTACGTTAAATATGCCGTAACATAATATTTTTCAGACTTTAATGCTCGACCAAGGCAGACTAGTAGAATTGCGCGACAGAATCAGTCGACTTAGCGTGATTGGATCAGTGATACTATTGGTAAACAATACAGTTGGTACCCCAATTCATGGAGTGGCAAGTTTTAAAAAAAATATAAAACAGCATTTAAACGTATTAATGGAAACTGTACATTCAAACAAGTATATAATTTAAACATTTCTCGCATAATATAGTAACAATACGCAATTCTATGACATTATTATCTCCTTGTAGAGATCTTGAGGCTGCAATGCCGAACATTCTAATTCAAGTAAAAACTGATGTAAAAACGACTTTAGAGGAGATAGGTGCTTCCCTATTATCACCAGAAGTAGAAACATTATTGGAGGGCCAAATATTAGATCTTATAAATCCCGAACATAAGATCAGACACCTTATAAGTAATTATTACATGAACAGTATAACATGTTAGAAATATATTTATTAATTCATTACGTACTCGCGCATCTTTTAGGTTTGCGAATAAGGCAGTTCTTACAAAAGATAATATTATCTCAATCTGCTGCACCACAGCAAGTACCACCAGGACTTTCATCCCTTCAGGAGGAATTGACGGCTATAGCTGCTCAATTTCTAATACTTGTTTCTCACAATCGAAGTGTATTCGGAGAATATTACCAGGAAATTGTTGCCAATGCACTTATTAAAATAGATAATAGTAAAAATACGAATGAGATTCAAAATATGGAGTTATAAACTGGATTTAAATAATTAACAACTGAAATGTTACGTCTGTGTGTTCAATAATCGGCACAGTAACACAAGAATAATTAACTCTTATATATGCTCTTCATATAACGCTTCATTTTACGAGTATGCGGAACTTTATATTGATAAAACTTTCATAGAAAATACATGGTTAAGGGTAACACACGTAATTTAATATCGTATTTGTAACTTTAAACGCGTATCCATCTTTTTTTTAGTTACTAAAAAATCGTATATCGAACGTATGCGAATATCGAATGTCTGAAACATGTCTGTTTAAAATAGTTGTAATCACTGTTCTTTCATTTTTATTATTTACGTATTTATTCATACGTAATTGAAGTCACATTATAAGCTGAAAATAATGTAAGTAATGTTACAGTTTGCTTGACAATCTGTACTTGGTGCTTACAAGATGTCTTTCCTACTTGATTTTTACGTTGTATATCAAAGAGCAAACTGTAAAATATACTTCGTGTACATAAAAACAAATATAAAATTAATTTACAATGAAATGTTATTCAATAATTTTTCAATAACCAAAATAATTTCGTTACGTGCGTTATTGCCAATCTTTTCTTGAAATTGTTTACTTAATTAAGTACGGATTATGAGACGAACTGACAACGTATTTCGATTTTTTGTTACTATAGAATTTCCAATCAGTAAATATAATGCAATTGCAATTGTAGAACAAAGGGACTTGAAAATATGTTTAAAGAATATCTAGAATTAATTGATTTTTATATGGACGAAGTCGAACAGATATTTACGTGACATGCAGTACAATCATAATATTTATTTCTTTGAAAAAATATGAAACTTCAGCAGAATTCGTTACATGAAGCTCGTCGTCTTTCATGTAATTGTACTTCGTTTTTATTCATAGATGTCGAGTACGTTTATTTCCTTCTCGTCCCTTTTAATTCGAAGCATCGCGCTTCAAACGAATGTATACAAACATTATTCTATTGAGATGGAAGTTCCTTGCCATATTCGCCGGCACTTATGTGTCGACGTGGAACGAGAGAAGTGCAATTGGGCTGTTTGGCACACAACTGTTAATCATCCGCAGCTCGAAAACTAAGGTATATCGGACACATGTTCATAGGACATTTTTAATTGTTTAGCGTGTATATATACCCTCTGAAGTATAGACATATATTTAAGAATGTCCAAGTATGTATATCTATTGTTCTTGGAAACGCTCGCTAATTATTAGAATTGTTCGGATATGGCGATTTTCTTCAAATTTCGCCACAAAATCGAGATTTAGTATCATCTACTGATGTATTCATATAGCAATTTGCTCTTGCACTTTTTTCCCAAGCTCCTTCAGTTCCGGATGAGACTTTTTTAATTTATTATTATTTAAATACACTACTACATATTATTATTAAATGATTCAATAAATTGATATTCATTGGCTCTTATATTCTCTAAACTTATGATGTACCCATATAACTAGGCCACGGAATTTATTTCACACAAGAGTTGTAACGATTGTACATTAATTATTTCATACAGTTTATTTTAATAATATAATATTTTCGAGAATTTCATTTAAACAAATAATTGTTTATCTTTCAGACAAAGCCAGGAGCTTTGTTTATTAATCGATTGCTTATATGTACGTCTTAATAAACAAATCCATTAGTTATACTTGAATTATTACACATTTACGGCCACTCTAACGTAAGACACGAATGATTTCATGCAAGCTATTTTACTGAAATAATATTTCGAACAGTTAAAGTTAATGAAATCATATTTTAACTTTCGGATAAAGCTAATTTTGTTTATTGGCTAATTTATTAGATTTGTTAATCGATCTGGTTTTTTATTAATGCTTACAGCTTAGCCACTGCTTGTTTCGCGAGGACGTCTGCGATCAAAGAAGATATAAGAACGAAGGGCCATCGTCAAGATATTTTATTTACAGGCGTTTATTTATTGCATATTTTGATATATTTATGTTAGTTATATTATAATAATTATTAGTATCCAATGTTGTATGAAAATTGTTGTACCTGGTGAAATTTACATTTACAATAAATGACTTTATTACGAATCTTTGTGTTATTTTATATTTCCTCGATATACCGAATATCCAGAATCCCACATGCTTAAGCACTTCCTCGAATTTCGCGGAATTCCAGGAATTGGTGGGCAATTTCCAGGAATTGTGCGAATAGAATACCTCCTCGCACATCATGTTCTCCTGATACATTTTCTCGGTTTTACGGCAAAATTTCAGAATTTCCGGAGAACTTTCCGATTCCAAGAAATGACGTCAAATTCCAGGAATTGTGCGAATCGAATACCTCCTCGCACATCATGTTCTCCTGATACATTTTCTCGGTTTTACGGCAAAATTTCAGAATTTCCGGAGAACTTTCTGATTCCAAGAAATGACGTCAAATTCCAAGAATTCTGCGAATCGAATACCTCCTCGCACATCATGTTCTCCTGATACATTTTCTCGGTTTTACGGCAAAATTTCAGAATTTCCGGAGAACTTTCTGATTCCAAGAAATGACGTCAAATTCCAAGAATTCTGCGAATCGAATACCTCCTCGCACATCATGTTCTCCTGATACATTTTCACGATTTTACGGCAAAATTTTACAATTTCTGAAGAACTTTCCGATTCCAAGAAATGACGTCAAATTCCAGGAATTGTGCGAATCGAATACCTCCTCGCACATCATGTTCTCCTGATACATTTTCTCGGTTTTACGGCAAAATTTCAGAATTTCCGGAGAACTTTCTGATTCCAAGAAATGACGTCAAATTCCAAGAATTCTGCGAATCGAATACCTCCTCGCACATCATGTTCTCCTGATACATTTTCTCGATTTTACGGCAAAATTTTACAATTTCTGAAGAACTTTCCGATTCCAAGAAATGACGTCAAATTCCAGGAATTGTGCGAATCGAATACCTCCTCGCACATCATGTTCCCCTGATACATTTTCTCGATTTTACGGCAAAATTTTACAATTTCTGAAGAACTTTCCGATTCCAAGAAATGACGTCAAATTCCAGGAATCGTGCGAATCGAATACCTCCTCGCACATCATGTTCTCCTGATACCAATTCTTGATTTTACAGCAAAATTTCAGAAGTTGCACGAAAACCCAAAAATGTAGAAATCCCCTTTTCATTTGAATGGCGCCGGCCAGTCGCCACGACCGTTAATTCGTAACGGCTTTCGATCGCCAACGGATTTTTGCAGTTTAACGGAATGGCGACTCTCGGTCGCCATTTAAATGAAATCCGAATAACGACATCTTCTCGGTACCCCCAATTTTGCTCAAAAACCCTCCAAAATATGAGGATTTCACTTTTCTTTTGAATGGCGCCGGCCAGTCGCCACGACCGTTAATTCGTAACGGCTTTCGGTCGCCAACGGATTTTTGCAGTTTAACGGAATGGCGACTCTCGGTCGCCATTTAAATGAAATCCGAATAACGACATCTTCTCGGTACCCCCAATTTTGCTCAAAAACCCCCCAAAATATGAGGATTTCACTTTTCTTTTGAATGGCGCCGGCCAGTCGCCACGACCGTTAATTCGTAACGGCTTTCGATCGCCAACGGATTTTTGCAGTTTAACGGAATGGCGACTCTCGGTCGCCATTTAAATGAAATCCGAATAACGACATCTTCTCGGTACCCCCAATTTTGCTCAAAAACCCCCCAAAATATGAGGATTTCACTTTTCTTTTGAATGGCGCCGGCCAGTCGCCACGACCGTTAATTCGTAACGGCTTTCGATCGCCAACGGATTTTTGCAGTTTAACGGAATGGCGACTCTCGGTCGCCATTTAAATGAAATCCGAATAACGACATCTTCTCGGTACCCCCAATTTTGCTCAAAAACCCCCCAAAATATGAGGATTTCACTTTTCTTTTGAATGGCGCCGGCCAGTCGCCACGACCGTTAATTCGTAACGGCTTTCGGTCGCCAACGGATTTTTGCAGTTTAACGGAATGGCGACTCTCGGTCGCCATTTAAATGAAATCCGAATAACGACATTTTCTCGGTACCCCCAATTTTGCTCAAAAACCCCCCAAAATATGAGGATTTCACTTTTCTTTTGAATGGCGCCGGCCAGTCGCCACGACCGTTAATTCGTAACGGCTTTCGATCGCCAACGGATTTTTGCAGTTTAACGGAATGGCGACTCTCGGTCGCCATTTAAATGAAATCCGAATAACGACATCTTCTCGGTACCCCCAATTTTGCTCAAAAACCCCCCAAAATATGAGGATTTCACTTTTCTTTTGAATGGCGCCGGCCAGTCGCCACGACCGTTAATTCGTAACGGTTTTGGGTCGCCAACGGATTTTTGCAGTTTAACGGAATGGCGACTCTCGGTCGCCATTTAAATGAAATCCGAATAACGATATCTTCTCGGTACCCTCAATTTTGCTCAAAAAACCCCAAAAATATGAGGATTTCACTTTTCTTTTGAATGGCGCCGGCTAGTCGCCACGACCGTTAATTCGTGGCTTTCGGTCGCCAACCGCCTTTTTTAGGATCTATGGGATTCTGGATATTCGGTATGTCCAGGAAATATAAAATATAATACAAAATAGTCGTAATGAAGTCATTTATTGTAAATGTGAATTTCACGAGGTACAGCATACTAATAAATATTATAAAATAACAAACTTAAATACATAAATATATGCAATAAATAAACACTTGTAAATAAAGTATCTTGACGATGGCCCTTCGTTCTTTTATCTTCTTTGATTGCGGACATCCCGGCGAAACAAGCAGTGGCCACCCGGTAATCTTAAAAAAAAAACAGACTAGTCAACAAATCTAATAAATTAGTTAATAAACAAAATTAGCTTTATCCGAAAGTTGAAATATTATTTAATTAAATTTAATTGTTCTACATATTATTTCATTAAAATAAGTTGCATGTAATAATCCATGCTTACCTTAGAGTTCCTGTAAATGTGTAATAATCCAACTATAACTAATCGACTTGTTTATTAAGGCGTACAAATAAACAATCAATTAATAAATAAAACCTACCAGCTCTGTCCAAAAGATAAACTACTATTTAATTAAATGAAATTCTTCAAAATATGATATTATTACTATAAACATTACTTGTCTGAAATAAATTCCATTGTCAGCTTATTTGGGTACATTATAAGTTTAAAGGATATAAGGACTAATGAACATTATTTTATTTAATTATTTAATAAGGATACGCAGTAATATATTTAAGCAATAATAAATTAATAAAGTATCACGCGGAACTGAAAGTGCTCGGATAATTACAATACAGTATTGCAATTGCAGTGAAGTATTATAATACAACTAATCTCTATTAAAAGTACAAGAAAAAATTGCAATATGAATACATCAGTAGATACTGATCAGTACACTCAATAAATTTTATAGAGTATAGTTCATCGCTGAAAAATAGTCAAGCGATATCCGACTCGATATTCCTAAGTTATTCGCTAAGCGAGCTATCTAATTTCTAATTAAAATATATGTATGAAGCAGCTATTAGCTCGGTTGTAATTGTAGAAGAATTTTAATTCTAATTCTCTACAATTATTACCAATTACCAGGTCTCACCACGTGGAGGTTGCTGCTAGCAGAGACCCTGGTGGGTGGCTGGGTGGCGGATCATGTCCCGCGACCGAATCACCCACCGTTTAATTCTGTCCTCAAGGCATATTTTGCTCCGAGTTAAACTCGAAGAAATGTGGAACAGTCGGACTTAGAATATGTATCGTCGCGGATAGAATCTTCTAACTAAAATCCATTAATTATATTTTAATTATTACACTTTTACAACTAATGGATTTTGGAGTTCATGCAGTTTTTAATTAATAATTAGACCTTATGAAAAACATACCGAACAAGAATACCAAAATACAATGACCACGAAACGTCGATCAGCTATTGGACATGTATTTAAGAAATACCCTTATATTTAGTTAAGTACTTACAAAAGTTCCGCAATGTGTTTGAAATATAAATAAATACTTTTATTCACTCGTTTCAATAAGCAAACATTCCTTGATACTGTGTACTATGAACTTCATGCCTTTCATATTATGAACTAATTGCCTTTAATGAACTTACGTGTATTTCAAACGCGACAATATGTTGCTTTTTCAAAAAGCTTTTAAATCCTAGTAAATATAATATATTAAATAATTTCCCATATATGAATAAATAGAAAAAATTGATATACATAATTTGAGTAACAGTCTCGTTTAGTACCTATAAGCAGATGCAACAATCCACCGCGTGCGGGGAATAAACGGTCTAATATTTTTATCAGGTCATTAAAGTTACCAGTCTTTGTATAATCCTGTATCATCTTTGCAAAGGTTTTATATTTCTCTTCAGATAATGTGCGCTTTACCTAAAAATATATCATTAATATATCGCATACTCTACACTCTATATTTTTCATAACGAGCATTTATTCACTTACTTCTTTCAAGTATGCTTTTCCTAACGCTTTTTTATCGGTATTATCATTAATTGTCCCTGTATTTACTGGTGTCAGCTCATCTGTTTTTTCGTCTGCATTAACTGTATTTAAAGACGATGTGGAAGCAGAACCAGAAAGAGATTGATTGTATTCCACTGGCAATAATTTCATTTTCCGTTTCTTTGCGGCAGGTTCAATGGTACTTTTTGTCAATTCGCAAGTGCTATAATTTTCTTTTAATTTACAATTACTAAAGTTTATTACAGGCTTAGATTCCTTTGATAACAATTCGGAAAAGTTTTTTTTCTTTACTTCTACTGTTTCTTTTTGACTTTCAGTATTCTGAGTACTATAAGAATCTATACTAAACGTGTCCTCGACAAAAGATGTTACGTTTCTAGTTTTGGGAGCGTTATTTCCTGCGCGAGATGCTGTTGTATCAAATGATGCTGACATAGCAGGAAGAGAGGTACCACCTGTTCCTCTTGCTGCTGGCATATTTGGTTGCGGAAACTATAAATAAATCTTATGAATGGCAAACTGCGAATCTGATGAAGCATACTTAAAACTTACAGTATATTCCGCGTATTTAAAAAAATCTCTCAGTTGTTTGGTAACTACTCCAAAATTTGCGAACTTCTTAATGTGTGGTCTGAGCCAAGCGGATAAATGTTTTTGAAAGCTTGGATTCCCGAATCTACAGTCGCAAAGAATTATAGCACCATAATCATCTTTATGCCTTATTATTCTACCAATAGCTTGATTTACAGCTCGCGATGCTTCTAATTGATACCATTGTTGACCACTTAAAGCCTAAAATATTAATTGAGAACAAACATAAATCAAATCGTCGAAACATTGCAGAGGAGTGTATATTTTAAAGTTACTTCTTTATCTTTAGCTCGCATTTCTTCCAAATAACGCTGCTTCAGCATGACTCTAGGATCTTTCAATGGTGGAAACGGAAGTCCTGTTATTAATACAGCTCTGCCGTTTGCATTAGCAAAGTCAAGTCCTTCACTGACTTTTCCTCTACATACAGCCATGAAAATAGCTCCTTTACATAAAGGATCTTGAATTCTTTGATAGTATTCATTCATTACGTTTATAAAACCGTCTTTGTATTGTGGCTCTACATATATAGGCTTTTAAAAAAATAAATATAACAATAAATTAAGCGATATAATTCTGTCCCACCACATACGAAATACTTTAAATATACGATCCAAGCAATTAAATATAGTACCAATATGTGGGACAATTACTTTACGTTCCGAAATTTTCGTCCAGAGGCCCAGATTTTGCCATTCATCCCTACATGCTTTCATAATCGGATATGATGGAAAAAATATTAATAAGCCATGAGGAATAAGACAACTAAAATTGAATACTGTGCGACCAAGAGACGCCATATACTTTGGATCATTCCTAAAAGTCAATCAATAATGATTATCGATATTCGGAAAGCTATACCGGGGAAAAACAATAAAAAAATTGCCTAGTATTATAAGAAGAATTAAGTGGGTGGCCATCAGGACCCTGACTAAGTATTCCTACACAGACTTGCTCTCCTTTCACGATATGCGGATTTTCGAGTTGCACATTAATTGGTATTCCCAGTTCAGAGATGAATGGTTTTAAAGGAGATAATGTGCCACTGGTTAATACAACTGAACGTACACCCTGTTCCACTAATTGTTGCATACTATATATAAAAATAAGGATATAAATAAATATAATATAATTAATTTGGAGAATGAAAACTGATAAAATGTGATGAAGATACATGGAAAAATCTATCATACCTAAAACCAGGACTAAAACACCAATAACTTATAAGCTTCCCTTCACTTGTACGCAGAGTTTTTTTTGTCTCCCAGGCATCATTTTTATGGCTCTTTTTTGATTCCTCTCTTTGAATATATACCTTATAACATTGTTTAATTCTGTCTCTATGGCGTAAGGCATTGCCACTGCTAAAAGCTATCTTTAATAAATCGCTAAATTTCTGAAGTCCACTGCCTTTTCTTGAAAAAGGTGAGGTGCTGGTAGTTGATAAATATACAACAATTTTATCTAATTTCTCTATTACAAATTGATCCTTCCCATGAGTTAACTGTTAATTATATTAATTAATAGTCAGACATAAAATACTATCATTAAATAAGAAATAAGTGAACAATTATTTACTTCTGCCTTTCCAAGTAACTCAAAAATATATCCACCAGGGAATGTTTCTCCTTCATCCCGGTTTTTAATCACTATAGAATCAATAGCTTTCTCCAACTCTAAGAACATTGCTTTTAAAATACATAAATCATCTGCTGTAAAATCTTTTTGTGCATTTGTGTTTTCCATTGTAAAGTCAATTACTTTGTCTACATCATTAGCCATTTCTTGCATTACAGCAGTTATTTCATCAATGCACAAAGCAACATCTGTACTGCTTATCTAAATATATGTATATAGAGTAAATTATATTTGAGTTCTTTGCAACTAAACCTTTTACTTTTGTTAATATTCATAATTAAGGGCAATTTTAAGTAAGTACATTATTATACTACCTGCAAAGATGCTGCTTCCTCACAAGTTTTTTCAACATTATGTGCCTCATCTAATATAACAATATTATTTTGAAGATCTACACCTTGTGACTTTCTTGTCTTAGGGTCTAATAAATAATTATAGGGCATAAAAGTAAGATCTGCATTGTTCTTCAATTCTCTTGATAAGAAATATGGACAACATTTGAGCTTCTGGCCAACTTTTACCAAATCTTCAATATCCAATACTTCTTGTTTAAAAATAGGTTCCTCTTTTCTAAAATATTGACTTAGTTTAATGATGCTCATGATTAAAATATCTGGATATGGTAATGGAGCAATTGTAAGTATTCATATTAAGTATGCTTGCAAGATATTTGTATGATAATATGGTATTGATACATGCCTAGTTTCAACATTATTGTAATATAAGCAAGTCCTTGATTTAACTTTAGAATGACACATGTGAATTTTATTGGAAGAATTCATTTCTTTTGAGACTTCTGGATGAATGCAAAGCTGATCTCTAGATCCTAACACAGCAGTGGTTACATGTTTGTAAGAAGTTCTTTTTAATTCTTGCATTGCTTGTGATAGTTGTGAATGTGTTCTAGATGCATAAATAATTTTTGGTGGTGCCCAACCAAAATTAGTAATTTGGTCAGGAACACCAGCTGCTTCTTTAAGACCAGTATTTAATTTTTTAAAGAAATGTCCACCAAAATCTGGTTTCTCTATTGCACCTACTATGGCTTGTGCTTGCATTTGGGCTTTCTTTGTTATCAACCAACTCAAAGAAGAGCATAGAAGGCAAAGTGTTTTACCAGTACCTAGATATTTCTCAATATTATTACTTGTTTTACAATATTAGGAGTAGTTTTATATAACGTATATAATAATTTATTTATTTACAACACACCTGTTGGTGATTCAAGAACCCCATTTTTGCTATCCTGAAGGCATTCCATTACTTTCCTCATGTATTCTTCTTGTACAGAATAAGGTTTAAAAGGAAAACTTACTATAACTCCATTTATATCGATATCTGGCATTTTGAAGTATAACGATAGAAATATGCCAACAAAATTCTCCTCAATAAAAATAATTTCGTCTAAATAGTCTGATCCCGCGTATCAAGGAATCATTCCCGCCAAAATAATGGATCCTACAGGATAGTATCAATTAACGACTGATTGCTTTATAAGACCATTCAACTATTAAAATTCGCTTCTCATAATGAATTAATATAATATAATTATCCTATAATTATTATATTTAATTAATAAAAGAATGCAGAATTGCGTTTAAGAATTGAGGGCAAGGTCAGTGGCAGGGTTAATTGATAATAAATATTTGATAACGGTCTTCTGTTAAATTAAGATTAGACAACGGCATATCATTTGCTTGCGATTTTTGAATGGTAAATTTTTGGAGAGGTGACGGTATATCAGTAAGTAGGAGAAATTGATTTGCGATTTCCAAAACCGCGTCAAGTTAAGATCAGGTTGGTATAAGTCAGCTGATTCAGTGGTTGGCCGGCTGTGGTGGCAGACGCAAAACCATTTTTCTATCAGGTTCGTATTGGTTCGCATTTTTTAAAGTTTCATCGCTATCAAGCGGTTTTACTTGTATCGCTTCCATTTACTGGTTGGGTACAATTACAATTACATATTAGAATATATTTGGATTGTGCTTGTTTAAGATTATACGTGTAACTTATTTAAGGTCAATGATCACTGGTTATTGACCTCCAAACTGAGCCACGAAATTATTCGCCATACCTGAACCTGAAATATGTTCATGAATGATGTATCAAAACGCATGTAATTTTTCATAGAATTACTATATCTGATTTCAACAGCATTTCAATATTTTATATATAGATATTCTTAAATGTGTATGTATACATTAAATTAATCAATGCGTGCAGAAATAATTATTATATACGCAACAAGTTTATAAAGTGAACAATCATTTTGGAATTAATTTTTACAAAAACGTAATAGAAAGATGAAAATTATATTGCTGCAAACTGACTAATCGCATACTTTCTCCGTTTTGAGATAAAAGGTCACTGCCATATAGATATCTGTTTATCGCAGCAAACGAATTGTGCACGCCCTGAACGTAGTCGCAACAAAAGATGTTACAAGAATCTGCGATCTTTTATCTTAAATTATTTTTATCTTCCTGATCTTAACTTTCATCATTTTATGTACTTTTCATTGTAATTGCCTTCCGATCTTCAGCGAATTATTCATAGTCTATTGCACCACTAACTTATAGTACAACTTTATATTTTAATTCTTCACATTGATATAAATTCATATTATCAAGTAATGATGTATGAAACGCAAGTGTAAATAATAGTATTCGCCATTTATAATATAGATTTTCAATAGCGTAGTGAAACATTTAAAATTATTTATCTGCAACGCGGGGTTCTTCCACAAGGAAGGAGAGAGGAGGTGTCTTAAATACCTTTGATAAACATTTATAAATTTAATTAGAAGTGTCGCGGGCTTATAGTATCATAGATTGTAATTAACTGAATTCAATATTGAATTTAATATAAGAAATATTACTTAATCGAATATGACGAACTTTCTCACTTCTTTTGTTGTGGAGGACACCCGGTGTGCGGGCGACTGGGGCTAATTCTATAACTACTGTAGTCAGCAGATAACTATTGCACTACTAAAATTAATTACAAATTGTACTTATAATAAATTATTACAAAATAAGAGATAATAACACTCTGTTGTCAATATATTTCAAAACTCTTGATTCGCAAGTTATATTTTCGTGTACGAATTGTGTTGACTACTGCGGTAAACATTCAACCCCTCGATACTCTTCCGCCGCTAAAGTTTATTTGATTTAAAAATGATTAAGCGTTAATATAAACTTGATTTACTTATATCGTGTTGTTCATAATATATTTTGCAGCTCTTATAAGTTTTCAAGTTAGTTTATATTTAATGCAACATGTATTATATTTTAATAATAAATGTCTTAAGAAATGTATTCTGTCATTTATATTTTTCAGTATACTTTCATAATATACATCCATCATGCGTTTAGTAATCTGTGATACTGTAGACTATGTAGCAGAATGGTCTGCAAAATATGTCCTAAAGAGAATAAATGACTTTGCTCCAAATGAGAACAAATATTTCGTACTTGGTCTCCCAACAGGTATTTTTAATACTTGCATTTTAAACGATTTATCCTGACATTTCCTAATATGGACTATATTAATATATTGCTATTTGTTGTGCAGGTGGTACACCTTTGGGAATGTACAAAAAACTTATTGAGTACTACAAGGCAGGCAAAATCTCTTTTAAATATGTGAAGACATTCAACATGGACGAATATGTTGATTTACCCAGAGATCATCCTGAGTCTTACCATTATTATATGTATAACAATTTCTTTAAGCATATAGATATTGACCCGGTGAATGTTCACATTCTTGATGGAAATGCACCTGATCTTGAAAAAGAATGCAATGATTTTGAAACCAAAATTAAAGAAGCTGGTGGTGTCGAATTATTCATTGGAGGTATCTTATGTCTAGAAATGTCTATAAAAAATAGGAATATTTATCGGAAATAAGTTTGGCAATATAACATATTAAATTATGTCTCATAGGTATTGGTCCAGATGGCCACATAGCATTCAATGAACCTGGTTCTTCATTGGCATCACGTACAAGGGTGAAAACACTTGCACAAGATACTTTGGAAGCCAATGCAAGATTCTTTGGAAATGATATTTCGAAAGTTCCGAAACAAGCTTTGACTGTCGGTGTCGGTACTGTAATGGATGCAAAAGAAGTGATGATTCTCATCACTGGATCTCATAAAGCATTTGCTCTTTACAAAGCGATAGAAGAGGGTATCAATCATATGTGGACTGTATCAGCTTTCCAGCAACATCCTCGGACGCTTATTATTTGCGACGAAGACGCGACCTTGGAACTGCGCGTAAAAACCGTCAAATATTTCAAGGTGCAGTATCGTAATCTATTCCCAATATGTATAAATTGACGTAAAAAGTCGTACATTTCGAGTTTAAAATTTATATCTAAATTCTTATATGCATATATTGAGTCCTTTAAAGTCAGCCATGTATAAGCTTGCATTTTACTTTACTTACATAGCATTGTATGATTCATAAAATACCGCTAAGAAATGTACATGTATGCACTATGAGAAGACAAACGTTGAATCGTAGACTTTTGTCGATTCAATGTTTGCATTTAAGGATTATTTTTTTTTAATTCTGTTTGATTATTAGTGTTCTAAATTTATCTGATACACAGGCTCTCAGTGCAGTACATCACAAATTGATTGAGGAAGACGGACACGCGATCCCTCGTCGCTCAGTACAAAACTGTTAAATGGTAGTTATTCTCTCATATCGTACAGATATTGTTTATTAATAATATTTATTCGCATTTACGCACCTTCTACGGATGCATAATGAAGTAAAAATTTAGTCTAATCGATGTAGACGAAATATTTCGTTACTACTGTACCGTGCTTGTATCACCTGATAAGATAATTCTGATAACAGTCATTAACATTATGTAGCAATTAAATACATGCATTTCACAGAATATTATTTTTTCGATGTATATATTTATAGAAAAAAACATGTATATACTATTTCATGAAAGGGTAGTACATTATTTTTTACAGAATCTGTGGGACATTCACAGCAAGCTGATTGGCGAACCGGCAATATTTTGATTCGGTTGAATGCCGCGGTGCAAGAAATTTTGGAAAGACTCGCATAAAAAGGGCTCGAAAGAATCGATCTGAGAATCGAATATTACACGATCTCTGTGTATTATTATGGATTATCTATTTCTTAATGGAGATACTATTATACGATGTTCTATATACACTTATTTTAATAAAACATTAACTCTTCTATTGTTATAACTTCCGTTCAAATTTTACGGAACTGCCATATTTTTGTACTATCGTTATACTTTTCCACAAATAAATTTATCCTTTTTATCAAACTCGTCTTCTTATTTCACTTCCGATCCACTCGAGAAATTTCAATTCCTCTATTATCCAAGATATTCATATAAATTAAGAACTTCAGCTTAAAGTTCATCGAAATAATTTAACCAGTAAAATAAGAGATATAAAAAGGATCACATTTTTAAGTACTTCAAATTCTAGCAATATCGGATCATTAAATATCTAAAATTTCATCGCAGTTTTTCTTAAGTCCGCACGTATTATACCCGATTCTTTTCTTCTCAAATGTGCTTTAACTGAAGATTATTTTCCCACCGGTAAATAAGTCCTCCAAATTCTTAATGACTAGGCAAACACATTCCCCTGATAACAAATATTTGTTTGTTTATTTAAGTACATGATAAAAAGAAGCTGTAAAGAATCCTCAGACATACATCCAAAATCTTTTTAATTAGACCCCCAAAAGAGGAAGGCTCAAGATACTCGCGGAATGCCTTTGTCAGTGCGAATGTCGTAATAGGATGGTGGTTGGAAGATTGGTTTCCTCGTAAGAACAAGGACAAACAAATCGTATTAGGTGGGAGAATACTCGTCGAGAGAAGTGAACATTATCGGCGTAAGCCAGAGAAGATAAGTGGAATCACCGTGCAACATGCAAGTCAGCGTTGAGTATCACACTGTCCGGTAGAAATTAACTTCATCCATCGAGATGTGTATGTAAAGGTATTACATAATACAAACGTCCAACAAGCACGCACACTTGCATCGAGATTAATCTACCGATTTACATTGTCCGACCTTCGTGATTTCGATAGCACCATCCAAACGGAAGTTATGGATCTCTGAGCGACGCAGTAAATCACCGTGCGACCTAATTCTGAAGACATTCTATTGGTCAGCTAGAATACGCAGAATACTATAATAAGGACAACGATCTAAGACGCGAGTTGACATTTTAAAAACAACTTACAAACATGAGTGAGGACATTAATCCCGATTATCAAATGAAAACAATAGTGCTTTGTGATCTGCAATCATTATTGCGGCAAACTATGGGGGATGAAGTGATCGTCGAGAGTTTTACTACGAAATCTTTGCTACCGCCCGGAGAAAATTATGGCAGTACTATTTTGGGAGTTTATGCGGTGATTAGAAGAACCAAGAATTCAGATGAAGAAGATTTACATCTTATTGCTAAAATGCTACCACCAACCGAATTTCAACGACGTATATTCGACAGCCCTTACACCTTCAGGAAGGAAATCTTTATGTATGATAATATATTGCCGAGCTACAACAAATTGGAGATTGAGTGTGGTTTAAGTGAAGATCGAGTGTTCAATGTTTTACCGAAGCTCTATGGTTCGAGATTGTCATTAGATCCTAACGGTGATTTCGACGATGACGCAGTTATCTTGTTGGAGAACTTGAAAGTGCGCGGGTACTACACTGGTAAGAGATATAAAGGTAGGTCTAAATGATTAAAAGTTGTACTTCTAATCAACGACTTTGATAAGAATTTTGAAATGAAATGAATTCAATTAATGTTCATATCATACGGTGCATCTTTCACAAAAACATCATTTTGATATGGACACCAAGACTTAATACAGATAATAATGCACACCAAGTGGAGATTAGTATTCTCCAGACCCATTAATGAAACTGTCCTGATTATAAAAATATATTCGTTCCCCTTAATAACTTCTCTCATAATTAGGGTCACGCCAGTTATCGTAATTCCAGTCATTGACCAAAGGATTTCTCTTCGATTTTTACAATAATTAGTAATCGTGTCAGTGATGTATAAAGTATGACTCCTCGCGCCAAAGATAAGAGAGCCGATAATTTTCCATTTACATCATAATCCAAATTGATAACAAATTATTTATAAAGACAGAATATTGCGTTGAATAATATGTCGCTTCGGTAGTGGAGTCCTCATTTAACATTAATATCTCGAAAAGACTAACAAAATGCTATGTCGATCTGATACAAAATTCAATTAAAATAAACACGTCATAATTCAATGAATATGAACATTATAACACGAAATATTATAATGCCATCAAATACAATTATAATCAAAATATAGCTCTCTTAACTTGTCTATGCAGGCTACGACTTGGAGCACTCCAAGTTCGCGATCCGTGCAATGGCGAGATTCCACGCATTAGGAATAGCAATGAAGTGCAAAAAGCCGGAAGAATTCGAAGTATTCAAAGTACGCGCAAAATGCTTGGATATTAAGGACCCGAACAGCTACGCTGACTCCTACAGATTGTTATTAACCAAGATTAAAGAAGACCCAGACATGGCAATGTATTACGAGAGATGTAGTAAAGCAATTACAGACGTATCCATCGATGATGTCTGGATTGGTCCACCAAAGGAACCCTGGGCATCAATTATTCACGCTGATTTCTGGGTCAATAATATCATGTTTCACCGTGGGGAAGAGGGTCGGGTTGATGACGTCAAGTTCGTCGACTTTCAGAATTACTTATATCTCAATCCAATTCGCGAATTGATCTTTTTCATTTTCTCGAGCACGGAGGAGCACATCGATGAAAAAGACATCGATGGCATGATAGACATATATCACGAGACATTTATAAATGTTTTAAATAACATGGATTGTGACACGGATCATTTTACCAGAGAGAAATTTGATGCCCAATTACCCGGCGCTGGTTTGTTAGAGTTTATGCATTTATGTTTCATGCTCAAAGTACTAACTCTAAATGCAGCGGAGGTCGATCTTGATCACAGCAAAATACAAAACATCATGCTTACATACGCGGGTAATCAGAAGTTCGTGAATCGTTTACGTAAAGTCGTATTATATTTCGTGAAACGCGATTGGATATGAAAGGTACGAATACCAGCGTATCTAATCGAGAATTAAGTTAAATACATGATGAGTGTTAAACACTTCAGCAAAGCTTCCTTCGTGGAATATTTCACGCTAACACAATTCTTAGGGAAAAGTCATCTCAATGTTAAACGTTTTGTATAAATAATTCATCCGACGTGATGATTGACAGAAACTTTTGCTACGTAATTATAATATGAATCACATAGGTCGACGCATGATTAATCCTTGTCGGCAATATTTCACTGCAATGTTTACTGTCAAATCCGTTTCAAGGCAGTGCCAATAATGATATCAAGTTGAAATTACGCCGTTCAAACTTCCTTATTTAAAGAGACCGATAAAGATTAAAAAATATGACGATATAATAGTCGCGATCCTGATACTAGAACTCACTGTGTGAATTTTATCCGCGACTTTTATCTATGTTCTTTAAGCGGTATTTTCAAAACCTATTTTATGTAACAGATGGTACAATTAAAGTATTTTGTAGTTGAAATAATATCTATATGGATATTTGTAGTTAGCATGTATCACGGTACAGAGACGTTGTGACTCCACTATTGACACAGAATAAATATACTTTATCCTTATCGAAAATCCCCTAAAGTAAGAATATCCTTCGTTTCGTAATTTTAAGTTTTTCCATCTGGAAGATTTTATTCTCAGAATTTAAGTGATCGCAAAAATACTGCAAACCCAGAAATCTTCACTTGTACAGTATTTCTAATAAGTTTTAAAGAACCAATATTTTTTTTTAAATATTCCAATAAATACATACTTCATACGTTTTTAATTCTTTTAATCATTCGACAATTTTACTCCAGCATGCAATCTGCATATTATTACTATTATTACATTAGTCATGATTTGTAAATGCGATATAAATATTAATAGTAATTGGTAATTATAGTGAAATGTAAAGCGACGAGTTTAAAAAACAAAGAACGTTTCAAGTAAATGTGTTTTTATCTGAATACAAAAACTCGGAAATACCACGAACAATTCTGGAGTATTCAATATAATAGATATCCTCCTCACTTTCAGCAATAATAACATTATTTTGTTGGATATCTTTATAAGTATGGGAGAATGAAAGGGGCAACAGGTGCGCAAGTGTATTCAAGTATTTAAACAATCCGATAAGAAAGTGTGCGACCAACTACGTATGCAGTTTTGTTTGCTTCCGAATTTAAACAACTGTTTGTAAAAGAATCTTTTCTTTTTGTCAACCACAATATCAAGCGCAATAAGACAGTGCGAAAATAAACCTCTAACAGGTAATCAGATTTCACATGGACAAGATCAAGTATCTGAAAACCGAGATAATTAAGAACAAATTAACACGACCAACTACCATTATGCGCCATTAGAATCGACATTCGACGAAGAGCCGTATAGTGAAATTGCTGATGTTTTTAATACGTAGACCAAAATATTAGTACAGCAGTTTAACATTGTTATCGCTGAAAACCACAGAATAATTTACAACCAATTCCTATACATTTGTAAGAGAATGATTTGTTAAGTTTACACGCAGAATGTGGGTTAATGACTATTTTGTATTTGCTTGCTCAGTTTGTCACAATAATCCCGAATGGATAAAAACAGAATTTCCAACACCTGACAGTTAACTAGGAGCATTAAAGATTTTCCATCTACAGTCTTTTGTGATGATAATACGCTTGCAGATTCGCCATGTTAGAAGGTTACGCTTGGAATTTTCGGCTACTTCTGGATGCTACGCAAGCGAAGTAAAAGTTTACGTTCATAAAAAAGTCTATTAAATTATCTTTCTATTACGCTGAATCACGATGACATTATTGCACTGTTCTGGGAAATATATCCCATTAGATTATAGACATTAGTATCTTCCAATTCCAGTATGCAAATATTAGCGTAATATGTAATATCAACATGAATACTTCCGTATTCAGCATTTACATACTTCTACATACTCCTACATACATACTCCTAGCATTTTACTCTGCATTGATCTGAATGGAATTATTTCGTTTTTTATGACTGTTAATATAATATACATAGAATATGTATACGAATGAAATTAAATTATGTCAATCCAAAAAATGCATTATTTATTTTACTCCCATTATCTATATTCGAATTAATATTATTAGTTGAACTTTTTTTATCTAGCAATTGCCTTCAATATTTCCGGTAATACTGCCCTATAACGATCCAATCCTCCCAAGACAAATTTAGGACCCCATTTCCGGGCATTTATGTAGATAAGTGCTATCAAAGTGAATTCGTTATAATCTACTATAATCGATACGTGAATTAGAAAGTATCTAATATAGCATATAATACAACTTTAATATTAAAATTGGTAAGAATTGCAATTAAAGTGAACACGAATTAGATGTACTACTAATTATTGATCTAGCAACGAAAAAGGATTTATATTCACATAATTCCCCGATTACGAATTAAGCGTGGATATTAAAAAGATTCGCACCGGATAACGCACATGTTAATCTTTCGAATTTTTTACCAGAACTCAAATAACGCACATGTCAGTGATTGGAATTATTTTCAAGAGTTCGGATAACGCACATATCAGTCTTTAGATACGTTACACTTCAGGCTCAAACCGTTCGAGTATGCTTCGACTAATTTATATTAGTTTTTATAGCAATTTTTTGTCAATATACCGTTATTTAACAAAATTCCGCTTTGTCCCGTTAAGAATGTGTTGAGCTCCAGGCTCCCCTCTGCTCTATCACACCATAGAAATAGCATGCGATCATATATGTACATATACGTATGTATATCAAAAGATGAGTTTAACATGTATTTCATGGTGGAAGCCAATTCTTTGTACATGCTGCAATTGCAATCATGACTACTTCCAATATGTTACAATAAAGTAGTCTTTAAAAGTATTAGGAATTAGTACCTAGTACATAGTACTAGCACTTATGCACATACCGAATATTTACTCTGGTATCTCGCATCAGTAAACGTGCAATATTGTTCGGCAATATCACGCGATTTTTACGATTTTTAGCAGCACGTAGCACGATTACCGATTAACGTTACGTCTAGAACAATTGAGATAAGAAATAAGACGTCCTATTGTAGTAGTATTAGCTTGAGTTAACGCACATATAGGATCAACATTATATACCCCGCAGATGTCCGGATAAAAGAAGCTCCAATCATAAAAACATTTTTATCAATGAATTTGTGACCTGCAATAGTATGCGGGCGGGATATAAATGGCGTTTCCGTCAGAAAAAAAAGTAGAACATATCGAGGGTGATTAGTAGTTGAGATCATATAGTGGCCTGATCATTATCGGCATACAAGCGTTGAAGATAAAGTGCGACTGTCGTGGTTTGCGATTTAATGTGAAATTAAGTGTGCTGCTGAAAATGTGTATGTAGTGGCGTTGCGTAACCATATATCGCACAGTGTAATGTGAAAATTAAATAACAACCTTGATTCCAGTTGCATTTGCTGCAGGAAAACTACTCTTCTACGTGGAACAATAGTCAGACATCATCAGCGTTTCCAGGGACCAACATCTACGAGAGACTGTCATTAACAAAGGAATATTCAACAGGAACGATAATGGCTTCTGAATTTGAAGTGAAAGACTTGGTGTTGCGTGACTTGGAGCCCCTTTTGCAAAACACATTCGGGGATGAATTCAAAGTGGAGAGTTACACAACGAAAAATTTATTACCGCCGGGGGAAAATTATGCGAGCACGATGTTAAGTGTTCACGCGTTGGTCAGAAAAACAAAGGATTCGGAAGTGGAAGATTTGCATATGGTTGCCAAATTACCACCCCAAACTGAATATCAAAGACGTGTGTTTAAGAGCTCCTTTATATTTAACAAGGAGATACAAATGTACAAAGATATTTTACCAGCTTATAGCAAATTGGAAGATGATTTCTCGACGAAGCCGTTCGAACTATTTGACGTCTCGGCCAAGTTTTATGGCTCGAGATTGACCCTGAATCCTGATGTGGATTTCGATGATAATGCTGTGATTTTATTGGAGAATTTGAAAACACGGGATTACTATACTTGCAACAGAGCTAAAGGTATGAATCAATGATATATATTAAAGATATTTCTTCAACTTCTATGCAGAAAATATAAACCATGCGCTCTGCAATAAATACCTTATCAAGAAAAATGATGCGACGGTTGTGCTGCAACCTTTTTTAATGCGCTATTAAGTTTGATAGTATCATTTCGTACGTAACAAAGAATCGATCTACACTTGAAAATAACTATTGGCATTGAATTTTATCATTATATTGCGCCGATTAGGAAATTATAATTTATAATAGCCAAATAAAATTGTCTTATCGATACATTCTAGCTTCTTGTCTTCGCTACCCGAGGAGAATAAGAATCGATCCGACGTACAATCACTTCAAATTATTTCGCGCGACGTTATTAATTAAGCGTATTAACTGAAATTAATGATGGATATTAATCAAATATTTTGTATGTGCAGGATGCGATTTGGAGCATTGTAAAGTCGCAGTACGTGCTCTATCAAGGTTCCATGCTTTAGGAATAGCAATGAAGTCTAAACAACCGGATGTCTTCGAAATGGTCAAAGAACGCGCGAAATTTCCGGACTTGACGGAGGAGAATGAATTCATGAAAATGCACGTTTTGCTACTACAAAAGATTGAAGAGGATAAGGAACTCAGTGTCTACTACGATAGATGCAGGCAAGTAATAGAACAAGAAAAGTGTTTTGAATCTTGGTGGAAAACACCTACGGAACCATGGTCAACGATAATCCATTGCGACTTCTGGGTGAATAATATGATGTTTCATCGAGGCGATGACGGCCGGGTCGATGACATTAAGTTCGTCGATTTTCAGTGTTACCTATTCTTCCATCCTATCCGTGAACTTATTTTTTACATATTCTCAAGCGGCGACGAAGATGTGCGCGACAATCATGTAGATGAACTTATCGATTTGTATTACGAAAATTTTATAGCAGTATTAGAAAGAATGGGTTGTGACACGTTACCCTTCGCAAGGGAGAACTTTGATGCGGAAATACCGTGCGCGGCGAACAATGAGTTCATGCACATTTGTATTCTGATTAAAATACTTACACTAGATACTGCAGAAATGGATTTCAATAATAGTAAAGTACGTGATTTAATGTTCGAGTACGGTGGTAATACAATTTTTGCCGATCGGTTACGAAAATTGGTGCTATTCTTCGTAGAACGTAATTGGATATAATTAGCAGAATTGCATATCATAGACAAATTTTGTACCACCGCCTGTTATTATGATGCTACGTCAAATACGTAATGCGAGTATATTTTTTATTATCCTTTATGTAACGTAAAGTGACCAAGTGGGCGTATAATTCGCTCGGACTTTAGATTACATGAATCGCACGTACTATTTTAAAAATTGAAGCTTTGAAGTATAGTATTATACTATTCCATATGGTGCTTTAATAATATTAATAATTTCATCATAAGATATTAAGTACATTGTGACGTTCGGGCTTTCACAATTGATATTTGTATATCTCTAGTTTTTATAGTAGGTGACGATAATGTTTATGATGTATTTATCTAACTTTTTAACTACGTGATAAAGCATAATTAGCGAAAATACACTGTTTGTTACCGTTACCATAACGGCAATGGACTTTATTATTATACTGTTATTCATTTGTTCGTCTATGACTGATGTAATGATTAATTTTGTATAATGTAGTATTACAAAATTTCTAAAAAATATGATCTATTAAACAATTCTTAATTCTTTACTGCTTATACCATGCAACGGCCTTTATTTCGTAATTATCCACAAACTTTAAAAAAGCTCTCAGTCCTAATATATTAGTATTTCGCGGAAATGTTATTAAGTGAAGTAAAATGAAGCGAAACGGGGTTCCTATATAAATAAAATTACAAATTTATTAAGATTCTCCATTTTTACTATTTTCTCTTAACTTTTGGAACCTTCCTATTTCGATTCCTATTCTTTACATTGCTGACTTCGTAGAAGTTGCTTCCAATCTTCTTCCTCTTATTAGCTCTTTCTAGAGTTCGGCGTTGTTTGCTCGTCAATTTCTTTTCTACGGTATTTACAGACTTTCCTTTCGTAGGAACTATGGAGGACACCGCGAATGTGCCGCTACTCGAAACTACCTTCTTTGTTTCAACCATTTCGCTATCGCTTGAATCGTATTCTTCTTCTACTATGTCATATGCACTTTGTAGTAGTGTATCTTTTTCTATGGGTATACGAATATCATTATCGAAAAATGTATCGGATTTTTCACCGGTCCCATTACGGTCAGCGTTCTCTTTATTCTTCTTATTCTCTGAAATTTTGGCTTCGTCCTCTTCCTTATCTACTATCTTAGATTCTTCATTAAGGTCACTTTGCGCTGTCTGGGACTCATTATTATCATCACCAGCATCATCTTCAGCATCATCGTCGGCATCCGACACCGAGTAAAGAGTATTTGTTTCCATAGTATCATTGTTGCTTCTATCTTGTACAGAATTATTATCTTCAGTATCCAACATCTTCCTGACATCATCGCCAGTGTACGGTAGTCCAACTCGTATTTTCCGGAAGTCTTGTACCACCACTAACGGTACTTTCTGTTCTTTGGCTGCCGAACTTTCATCTTCTTGTACTTCCATGTCGTTGTTCTCCGTGGTAACTTCGTTCATAATGGGTTCTTTGTCCTCTGTTGATTTTTTAGATAATGGTTCCTCATAACCAGCTGGAGCAACATAAAATGGTAATTTACCGCGTTGCCAGTCGTTCAAAACCATTCGAGAAACTATTGTTATATCGGGTTCTCCCTTTTTCAATAATTTTCCGCTTTTACGAGCTAATTTCTCTAAGAAGTCAATATGGTCCGTCCATTCTTCAATTTTATAAGTTTTCCTGATATATTCCGGTTTTACTCGCGCTAATACATCGGCAACATAATCTTCAGGATTCTGAACTAGCTCAACTCTTACAACTCCTTTTAAAACTTTTTCACTATCAGTTTCTGATGATGGATAAACTACACCAGGACAATCTATTAAATAAATTCGGCGCATAAGAGTGATATATTGCCATACTTTTGTTTCACCCGCGATTGGTGCCACCTTACATACTTTCTTAGATCTCAGTGTATTTATAATTGAACTTTTTCCTGTATTAGGATATCCTATAAAACCTATACTAATTTGTTTCTTATCAGTGTGCAATTTTGCAAATTGACGAAGAAGGTTTATCAAGGAACCTTTTCCAAATGGATGTGTTAAAGAGGCATGAAATGCAACAGTGGGATATTCTGCACTTAATATTGCCACCCATCTTTGTGTAACCCAAGTGGGAACAAGATCTACTTTATTTAAAATAAACATCAAGTGTTTATGAGGTTTATCAGTTTTTAAGTATTTTTCTACAGGTGGAGATCTAGTTCCCATTGGATCCCTAGCATCTAATATTTGTAATATAACATCAGAAGAATCAACCACTTTGTACAATTCATTCCAGATTCTTCTACTTTGTCCTGCTGCCATGACCCAATCCCTTGGTGCCTCTCTAACTCCTGTGTCTGGCTTTACAAGATCCAAATCTTTAGAATCCTTTTCCTTATCATATACTTCTTCTTTCTCTCCTGCTACTTTGTGTAATTCATCATATGAAGATGTAGTTAAATTTGGTCTTTTTCTTAATTTTTTTGGACCAAAAACACTTTGATAACTTTCTGTATCTAAAAGATGTACCCTGGCATTAGCTGCCTTCTGCTGAAGTAATGTAACTGGCAACTGTGTAGGTTTCATAACAACTTTATAGGGATCTTTCATTGCTGCACCAAGTTCAGTTTGGAATTTCTGAAGTGCATTTTGTGAAATGACCCTTGAATTTCCAAACCATCTTTGTGAAGGCTCTACACGTGACATGGTACCAGATGGATTCCATCCTTGAAATGGTGCTGGAGTAAGTATTTTACCAGTGCGATCACGTTTTGCCCTTTGATTACGATACATTTGTAATCTTTTAATTGTGGCTTTTGTTCTAACTTTAGCCACTCCTTTTAAACCTTCTGTTGGCCTTTCAGGATTCATACTATGACCTGAACGGTTGAACCCCTCCTTACGGGGAGCTTTATTGGTTACGCGTGATTTAGCCATTTTTACTCTGCAAAAACAGAAATACACACTATTTAACTAATAGTTAAAACACATTATTCTGCCTTTACATGTATCATTTATGAAAGAAGAATGAGCCAATAGTTGGTTTAACATTCATAACAATTCAATGACTTAGGATATATGACACTCATATATGTATCTTTGCACACAAACTTAAGTTCTTAAACATGTGATTCATATTAATCATTCATAAACCATATTTTCAAAATAAGTGGGTATTGAAAGAGGAAGATGATTATCAATAAATGATAGTTAGTCAAACAGTTTTATATGTTTGAACAACTTGTTTCAGAAATTATATATCTGATGTTTGTTCAATAATTCAGTAATATTCTATTAAGGTTTTCTTTTCTAATTACTAAAATATGAAAGCTGGACCAAATGCAGTATATATGTATATCCCAAGCAACGTACCGTTTGCTTTCTCGTCAAGTACGCACTTATTGGTTTGCTTATTAACTAAATAAATCAACAAATTCTATATTATTTGTTAAGTGTCTGTCTGTCGTTTGATCTATTGAACACACTCCACTATACTCCACGTGCATATCAGGTTGAAGTTGGTACCAAGTGCGCTTCCCAACTGGCCCAGCGCCGTAATTGCATTATCTAAACTTCAAGGAACGAAGACCATTTTTTACACGTTTACATTCTTCTACTGAAGGAAAATTATACAATATTTTGTACAACGGTATCGGGAGTTTAAGTACTTATTACTGTATTTGGTATCTGTTGAAAAGAGTTTAAAAATAAAGGACGAAGGAGACATTGAAAGAAAACTAGAATTTTGTTGGCAGTAGACAGTTTGTCGACTACTTGAGTCGAGTATCGTGGTCAATCGTGGCATATATAGACGAATCACAGTAGTTCACCGTAAATATGTGTTATCTATCTAAACCATGCTGATACATATTAACCGTCAAAGAAGTTAACTAAACTATTGAAAGATGGTGTCATTAATAAAAAAACAGTTATTGAAACATCTATCGAGGTATTTAGAAAATTTCATCTCCTAAATATGCTATATGGATGTTCCACTATCTTAACGTCTGACTGAAAATTGCACCACCCTTAACGAAGTCAGATACATGTCATACAAATGTTTTTTTATTTTGTTAACTTATCCTCATTCCACATATTACAATGGAAATCTACATAAAAATTTTTTTTTTATATTTATAATTTGTAAATTTTAATTAGGGCTATTTTATCTAATGCAACTAGTATTAGATTAATGTGCCTTTTTTACATATTAGTAATAATTTCGCGATGTTAGAAGAAACAGATCTATATGTTTCATTTTTCTGTTAACTCATGTAGCGATATATTTCAAATCGTCGTAGATTTAACTCTTATTTTATTTTTATCACTGTTCATGACGTAAAAAATAATATGCTCTATATCCAGGCCATAATTTTGTTTACGGAAAATATTTATTTTTTAGTTTTTATATTATATTATTTTGGTTCTGGTATGTCTATTATAAACCAACTATTTCATATAGCTTAATGGATTTAAAGAAACCTATGAGATACTGCTCATAACATAATCCCTTTTATATAGTATCTCTATGAATTTTGCAGGTTTACCAAGAATTTATCAGCAGACAAAATAAATTTAAGTACATTCAAAGGAGAAGGTGAACTTACAAACTTGGAACTTGATGAAACAGTTTTAACAGACTTATTAGAATTACCATCCTGGTTAAGATTAACAAGTGCTTGGTGTAATAAAGTGTCATTTAGAATACAATGGACCAAGCTAAGAAGTGTTCCTATTTTCTTGGTAAATTATTATTTTGTTCATATATATGTGTGTTATCTGCTTTCTCTTGGACCACTTATATGATACAATAAAAGGATAAAAATGAGCTATGATTATAGATTATCCACAGTATATAAAAATATAATGAAATTATAAGCATTGAAAACTTTGTTGTTTTGGACTTGCAGATCACATACTGATAAATTACAGACATTTTATGAAGTCATGATAATTAATGAATTTTTGTCCAACATTTCAATAATGTTCTATACATCTTATATTGCTTAATTTTATGATATAATATTTCTGTTGATAATATAAAAGCAGATGTTGATCATTTCTTATTTTTACAGAGTTTGGATGAAGTTCATATAGAAGTAGAAACATGTGAAGACTTAAGAGACATGTCTTCCCCACAAGGCTTATCATCAAATGCAGGTCCACAAAAATATTCTTTTATACATAAAGTGATTGATGGTATAACAGTGGCTGTTAACACTGTGAAAGTCACATTCAAAAGTCCTGCATTCATTGCTTCAGTTCAGGTATCACATCTAGTTTATTTAATTTAATGTATTCTTTAGCTTGACTTATTGATGACTAACATTTAAAGTAACACATTATCTTAACTTCTACAATAACACTAAATTGTTGGATATGGATTTGGATTTGAAGTATTAAATGCTAAACTCTGTAACATGTATTGAAATTAATGCTATTCTTTGATTGACCAAATAATTCATTGTGGTATTATTATTTTAAAATAGATGAGTCGAATTATGGTTGAATCAAAGTCAGCAACATGGCAACGTTGTGATCTTAGAACAACTAGAGTAAAGGATCCTGATCGTGGGCAGCTATTAATTTTTAAAGAACTGGAATGGCAAACAGTTAGAATAGAGGCTCAGAGTACTAAAGATATCAATCTAACACCGCTACGTCTACTCACAAACCAAGCAAGATGTAGAATCACTATTAAGAAAAGAATAGCTGGTCAGAACATCAACCAAATAATAAACATATAACATAAATTATGTCTGTGATAATTAACACTCTTTTTATTACTGTGTGTATTGCAGATTGCTTTGTTATGGGTTCCAGACTGGTTCTTATATTAGATGATCTTTTATGGGTCTTAACAGATTCACAGTTAAAAGCTGGTCTTCACTTTATTGATTCTTTAGGGGGTCTTATAGAAAAAGCAACAATTTTAGAACGCAAAACAAAAGCTGCTAGAAAATTGGAAGTATGTAAATATAACATATATGTGCCAAAACGTTTTTTTTTTAATTATTATGATTGCTGTAATTTATCTAGGTTTTACCAGAGTATCAAGCACAAGTATCTCAACAACAAACAAGAGCGAAAAATCAGTACAATACTGCTATTGCAAAAATATTTGCACGATATGATGTTGTTGAAACATCCTACCACTTTGTATCACAAAGAATTGATTTACATTTGTGTGATGATCCTGGTAGTGAGTACATATAACTCCTCTATTTAAATGTCATAAGATGTGAATGATAATTAATTAATCGCGTTTGTTAAATAGCTGGTAGATCCTTGCACCCTGACTTAAAGGATGGGGGTGCATTGCAAATCTCCTTGGTAAAATTTCAAATTGATTATTATCCATATCACTTGGCAATGGCTGATAGGAAACATTGGCCTAAGTACAAAGAAAATGCAACACCCCATAGCCAATGGTTACAACAAGCATTAACATCATTTAGAAGTCAATTCATGGATCTTATTGACTCTGGTAGAACTCAACATTCTCCATTAGTCAAGACTCAGGGAAATACAACAGGTTCGAGATTTCATGAAAAATCGGTTATTTAATGGAACATTATTAAATAAAAATTAACTGCATGAAACTAATTTTACTGACTTCATTTACTATAATTTTACTTGAAAATTTTCGATATATAGATGGTAACGTTAAGGGCACGGGAGATAACGCAGAAAAGGGAAATCAAGCACAAAACTCAAATGTTAGTTCTCACGAACAAAAAAAATCCCAGCATCCCAGTGGAAATCCAGTGAAGAATTATATTTTAGAGCAACTTGCTAAATTGATGACTACATGCATTATCATAAGGATCAATGACTTCACTTTGTTCAAAGTAACAACTACATCACGCAATCCTATGCCAGCAGAATTGGTTACAGGTACATGTACATTTCGGCTGTTGTTATATTAACTTATTTGATAGGATTGTTTTTGAATATAACAGTTGTCTTTCATGTAAAGTACGTCAATAATTATTTTATTTAAAAATTGCACAGCTCAAACGAGGAAGAAGCATACACCAGGTATAAATGACTAGTATCTGTAGTGTATACACATAAACGTTGCACTACGAATCTTAGTTAAGCATAGCTTTGTTGTTGACAAATGAATTTTACCGCTTCATATGTTGTGTTAATTATTATCATGTAATATGTGTTACATGGCATTTCTTTATCACATAGGCATACTTCATCAATTACTAATCATATTAATTATTCTACAACATGACAATAATCATCGTTTTGTACGTGAAATTCGTGACACTGGAAGAGCACTATCTTCTGTCCTTGTGATATTCATAATTCACGATCGCTCGTAATCTATAATATTTGATGCTACATGAGTTTTCACTCAGATAAACAATTGAAGTTAATAGCGCATGCATATAAGAGTTTCTTGAAAAACGTATCTTTAATGTTTCCTATCAAAGTATATCTAATTTCTGTTCAGGTGACCGTGACCGATTTTGTCTTCCGGACGACGTGACAATTCTTCACGCGGAATTTACTTATTATTACTACCCTGGGGATATTACATTTCCGCGTAAGTAAACGTACATATGCATTTCTGTGCTGCAAACCTCGGTAAAATATTATATTAAATTACCGAAAATTATTCTATTATTTTAGTACCACCACCAAAGTTTTATGTACAACTTAATCCAATTCAAGTAAACTTTGATGTTTGTTCCTGTTTGTGGTTTAATTCGTTTGCATTAAACTTACATCACTCGCTTATGAACAAGAATAGAGATGCGACGCACAGTGCGGCTAATTTAATGTATTTTGACGTCAAGATCGAAGCAATATTACCAAGAGTAAGTGTGGACAAACTAAGACGTTTAATTAAAATAATTGATATATTAATATCATTCTAATTTTGCTTGTTTCTCACGATGATTCTAATTTGTAGATAGTTTTCGAGAGTCAACAAGATTATCCGAATCAAAAAGATAGGCCAAAATCTTTGCATCTTCAGACATCAAGAGCATCCATAACAAATGTTCGTTCTTCAGAAAGATCGTCGAGAGCAGATTTGGCGCAGTGTTTAAACGCGTTTCAAATGGGGCAAATGTTTTTTGGTGCAGAATTTCCAAGTAAATCGGATGATTTTCATGTTGTGACGGATAAATTTTTGGCGCATTGTGCAGGTCAGAATAATATGTATAATTCATAATAAATTTTCCGTTGTCATATCTATTTATTGATATTAGATCTTCTTTAATTTGTAACAGGTACCGATAATATTCGTTCGCCGCCAGCAAACTTTAGTAGTAATTCTGTCAGCGAATTAGTTCGCCAATTACATCGCGAACTTTTATGGACCGAGGCAAAAGATGTATGGTGCTGTAATTTCGAACCGGTTTGGGGAGATTTCTTTGGTGCTCGAGCTGTCGGACAGAATCGACCTGTTCCATTTTTGGATGCATTTCCTTTAACTTTATGGTGCCATATAGCAATGGATAAAAAACAATCACCTTCAACTACTACCGAAAAGACACCAACTGCTGACATTCACGGCCTTGCGTACATAAGCAATTTAGTTAGTGTACAAATCAATCATTATCAATATTTGTTCTTATTGAGACTGTCTGAAGTGCTGTCTGAGATGGCAACATATTTGGCAATTGATTCAAACAAAATCTTACGAGTTGAGTCTGGCGGTTCACTCGTTATTGGAGCTTTAATACCGCAAGTGGAAGTTACGTTCATAATGCCATCGCATACACCTGGTAAAGAAAATTCTGGAGGCGATTTAGAATCTGTAGTACCGGATTCATCAAGCATAGCTGATGACATCGCTGGTTCGTCTATGCTATGGCATAACAATACAGCCAGTGATCGTGCTGATTTTAGTTGCAAAAGAATGAATACCAGCAATGATGTTCCTACACCCCAAAGTGACATTACCCCGATGTTACCTACTGATCCTGTCTACATACTTACTACACCCCAACCAGTTGTTACGTTTAAACAAAATGGCACAAATAAACACGATCAACAAGAAGTTATGAACGCTGTTCAGAACAAGCAATTTATCAGTCCGGAAGCAGACAAAAGTACTTTACGATTTTCGGCGGAAGTAACGCATAAGCATAGTAAAGGAGATGCACCTTCAAATACACCTTTCATTCCAAATAACTTTAATGTCGGACTCTTCTCTATGAAGAAAGGATTGAGTAATTTAATGACATCAATTGATTCGGCGTTAAAAGCTTCTCCAGAAGACGGTAGCAGTGACACAGTATCCATAAGAAGTGATGTTAGTTCGGACAGTGAGAATTATGTTTTAGTTAGCCTTCAAGATCAAGAGAAGTTGGATGCAATGTTTGCTGTTGATAATTCTATGAGAATAACAGCGGTAGAGGAAGCGAGTGAAGTAGTGGAGGAAACTCCTGACACTCAAAGCGAGAAATCTTTGGATAGTGTGTGCAAACGCAAAGACATAGTAAGTTATAATATTTTGTAGTTATCCCTTTAAATTTTGTCCGATGTTTTTTTTCGGTCAGAATGATATTTACTAAATATTTTTTCCAGGTCTCCATGGCAACATTTAAACTATCGAAAGTGGAGTTCATTCAACAATCTTGCGGTTACTCGTCTACAATTAAAGTTCAAGTATCTAACATTGGTAATGATGAGTGTTCGTCTATTCCGTGGGATGAATTTCAGGTAAAACAAAATTGCATTAAATCTACACACGAAGTACCTGTTTGCTGATTATATACAGTTACGCTATTTTAAACCTATTAAATAGATGATTGTTCAAGGCGTTTCATATTGTCGCAATCAAAATGATATTTTACAATTTTAATCATTTTGATCTTATTTGTACACCACACAAAATGCTTCTTACTGTGCCAAGATTGCAGCTGTTAATTAATGAGATTACATGAATCATTCTTTACATATTCGAATAAAAATACGAGAGTACTCCCCGAAGAATGTTCTAAATATCAAAGTCAACAGAATTTCAATACTTTTTAATTAGAGTCATCTTTACAAAAATTTATATGAAAAACAACAGCAGTAATTTTAATTGAAACGAAGGTGGTTTACTAACTGCATTGTTATGAGACTGCTATACACATTACAAAGTAACTGTATAATAATATTGAACATTGAATGTACAAGTAATTAATACTTTATGCATATTTGCGTATCATTACTAGCGAGAGAGCTGTAAAGGAAATTTATTCGTAGCTTCACAGTAATTTGCTCATTTCCCGTGTCATATTACATTACAACCAGTTTAATATTATATATGTATATTTATACAATTTTTGTCTCTTAACTTTTTTTGCATGCCTCTCCCGCGTCTCTCCTTCTCTTGTGAATGTTTTTATGTGGCACTTGTGGCAGGTCAAGACAAAGGTATTGGCAAAACATTCATACATTTACTTATCTTAGACACTTGTACTGCATATATTTTATTGCACGTTCTTTTTTGTTGAACCGTATTATCGCAAATACGTCGATTTTATTTCCAGTTAAGCTTATAGGAAATTTGTATACATATTCGAGTAATGTAATATACAAAAGTACTAAAACCATTAGCCCAGTATTAATAGTTTTACATAGTGGTACAATTCCTAGTAAATTGCAATGGATTGTGATATATATTTTGTTTTGTAAATATTGTATTATATGATACAAGATTTTTTTTCTGAGTAATAGCTGTTTCAAAATGCATATGGCATTCCTATTATTTTCAACATACTACTTTTTATATCAGTGGAACATTAGTATATTGTCAGATTTAAGTTTTGCGCATTAGATATATAATACTCTTGTATAGCATGGTGTGCAACAATGCTTGGCTGCAATAAAATCGTACCAGCTTTGAATTGCAATAAATATTATCGCGTCAAAATAAAACTTCTGGTGAGCATTCTTGTTATTTAAACTATACATGAATCTGGTTATATATTTTATACAGTAATTGTAATAATAGAAGGATTTTTTGCTTAAAAGAATTCCAGATATTTTCATGTTCACTGTTGACTATAAATGCTTTACATTTCTTACATAAAATTGTATGCGCTTTATTGTGCCAATTGTTAAATATGTTGCTGATAAGCCTGGATACTAATAGATATTGTTATTCTGCATTTAATAATAAATATCATAAATTACATAACTAACAATTTTAATGATTATGCTTAAAAAAAATGTATTTCATGACAGACAGATATTAGAAATCGATTTTCAAGAAATTATTTTTTTCGCATAATGTATCACTATATTTGTGTCGTACAAACATTACGCACGATACTTCATATTGATAGAAAAATTAACAGAGAAAAAGATAGACATAAAACACCGTACTTATTACATACACGTTACTAAAACATTAATATATTTTGTTTGTCAGACAAAATTCAGTTCGCGGTCTAGAGGCTGGGTTGAGTTACCTTCGGATTCTGACTGTAGCTCGCGTGTGAAGCTACGTTTGGATCATGATTTAAAAAACAAAGCAGATTCTCAAAAGTTATCAGAAGTCAGCGAGTCTACTATTAAAAGATTCAATAGACGATCTTCTCAAGATCAGGCCAAAATGGTTCAAGAAGAAATGAGCATCTACTGTATTAATATACACGATAAGGAAAACGTTATGAACTTATTTGAGGATAGACTAGAAGTTAAAGTTACTGATGTAGCAATGGCTTTATCAATGAGCTCGATAACTGGACTAACTGATTTGGCAGAAGATGAGATTATACCCAAACCGATACCAATGCAGGTGTGGATTTAACAAAGCTGGGAATTATTAACTATAAATGTTCACTATTACAAACGTTCCTATGATGGAGGATGTTCAACGTTTAAACGTTTATTATTACATTTCAGATTTACCTCGAAGGCATATCTCTGCGTTTAAATGAAGATCGTCCTCCAAATAATATTACTTCGCCAGGACCAATCCCAATAGATATGAATATTTCAAGACTTAGGATATCAAGAGATACAAGTGGTGTCTTTCACATTGAACCTGATGGTAAGAGATATTCTACATTAATCTAGCTGAGTTTGTTTAGACTGCCACTTGCAAAATATTTTACATTGTTTTGTAGTTAAAAAATATGCGACATATATATTTTCCTTTGCTGCAATAATAACTACTTACTACAATTAAATAATATATAGATGGTTTGTAGTATATTGTATTTTGCATAGATTTTGATTTGATATGCAAGTGGCAAATAATTATTTAAAAACTTGATTAATATAATATATCGCCTAATTGTTCTGTGCGCTCAGATGGCCTTTCGAAAGTGAGCATTGATATAATACAATTAGAAAAATAGTATTAGATCTCAATGCTTATTTCAGCACAGTTTCAGTCATAGTTAAACGCAAATAGAAATTTAGGTGTGCACTTTCTTTGGCATGGTTTAGTATTTACTATAATTCAAAAACAAAAACAAAAACATTCGTAAGTGCGTGCACGAATTACATTCAAAATTCATATAATACAATATAATAAATGATATTCAAAATATAAATATTGTGCACTTTATAAAGTAAATATTACAGTATCAATATCGAAGAAGCTACTGCGTAACTTTCTGATATTGATATGCTAAGAATATATTTTATGGAGTGTGCAACATAAAGAAGCAGCATGATTAAGAAGTGTGTAGTGTCAGTGTACACAAAGAACAAAACATGATTATTTTATTTTTTTAAATCGCTTACAATTTTCGAAATAGCTCTGTGAATCCAAATTTACATGACATGAAATCGGTCAAATAATTTTCACGTACATTGCTTTCAAATCAAATGTTTTTAAAACAGTTACATATTCGACTATATAATCAAATCTTTTTTTTAGTAACTATCTTGAGTGAAGGTAGTTCCAGTGCAGCACTTTCGAGCAGTGATAATCAATCATCCAAAGACACGGATTACGAGTTGGAAATTAATGTTCTAAGGCAATCCACAAAGCAGTTAAAGTCCGACAACGACGAGCTTAGACGACGTCTTGATACTTTCGAAAGATTGTCGCAAGAGAATGCGAAACTAATGCGGGTAAAAGAAGAATCAGACGTGATAAAATCACAATTAAACACGGCACAAGAAGATATTGCTATTCTTATAAAAGAGAAAAGGGCTCTAAAAGAAACAATAACAGAGCTACAAAATCAAATGTTAGGTGGTCCAGGAAGTGGGTCACGCGGGTCCTGGTCAACTAAGAGATAGCATACCAGTTGTTTCAATTGTTCAAAATGCTGTAGTTGTAATAAGTCATAACCGATAATAATTTTCGCATTATTCTCTATCAAAGTTCATGCAAAGGGTTAAAATTGTTACACGACCGAAAAGGCTTTGTGTTATCTCATTGGGAACTAAAAATGTCTTTTTAACTTGAGTTAGTGTATGAATCAGTTTAATCCGTTAAACTGACGCTAGAACATTGTGCTAGAAAGAGTGTAGTGATTATAATATATACATATATAATTTGTCAAACTGCAACTATCCAAGTTCTACCATGATTGTTTGTCTCATATACTGTCTTTGTCTGCCGCAATTACGCTAGTAACTGCCGCTTAGAGGTTTTACAATCGAACTTGCTAGGAAGCATTAATTTTGAAGAATAGAAACGGATTCTCTACTATGGAAGTATAAAGTTTCTTACTAAGATCGAGTACAAGACGATAAACAGCTGCAATATTAGTCAGTGTCGTAGCATTTTCATCGATATCATAGAAAAATTGATAAAACGAATAAGTATGATTCATGGACTGGCATTTGTTGTATATCACAGCAAATTGTATGTTTGAAAGTTGTGTATATATACGTGTACCCAAATATTACAAAGTACACAAAATAAGTATGCTAGTCAAGATATTGCAATATGAGACAGATCGGTTTTATGGAAGTGATTGTTATGCAATATGCGAGCAGAGATTTGACTATAGATTTTCTAACAAGGCTTTCATTGTTTTTGTCAGGGCAGATTCCTGTAATTTCTGTGGAGGATTCGAATATAAGGCTGTATTATGCGATTTCAACTAATTGAAACTGCAGTAGTTATTGAATGGCAAATTGAATGAATGGCATTGATTATATTGATATAGAATATTTCAATGTCTCATTCCAATATTTGAAATAATGGCGAAAATGATCGAGGATCGGAGTAATATAGCATATAACGATAATATGGAGCGTTTCGATAAGACTGTGAAATTTCTCGAGTTATTCCGTTAATTCTTGTAATGTTATTAAAGTAATCTGTATAGATAGATGAACATCTATATCACGAAGATGAGTAATATTCGATTCAAGGCTATACATTAGAAGAAAGTTTTTAATTCCCTAACTATGCCCTCTAAATGAATTCGCGATTACGTCATAATTGGCTCTTGTGATATATCAATGTTTCTTCCCTGTTTTTTATTACGATAAACTCAGATTTTACAATGGGTTGCTGGCCAATCCTCGTGTGACGTAACAGTGAGGTATTTTGCTAGTGCACATTAGTGGAAAATCATAGATAGGTTTTTTTTACAATATACATAGATTTGTTTTCGAAACTGTCGTTCCCGCTGTAACGCAATGGTTGTATCAGCAAACAAATATATGTATAGTATATCTCATAATATACTTTAAAACTAATGTAGTTTACTAAAAGTACTACACAAGGAGTACAATAATCTCAAGGTACATAAAAGCAAGCAACCCATGCCTATTTTGAAAAAGATCGTATTCGTTTTCCGTGTAATCTATCCCTTTACAGAGTTGTGTAAATATATTGTAAAGTGTGTTATAGCAGAAATGACTGTAAGTTACGAATTATATTGAATCACGTTGCACATACGTGTACATGGGACAGATAAAAGTGACGCGAATGCGAAAGTTATAGAAATATATCTCATTACAATTCGATATGGATGTATATTTACAATACACATATCGCATGAAAGTTTTGCTTATGTGTTACTCGTTTGTACACTAATAATATTTTACATGTCCAAAGTTCTAATTATACCTTGGAGAGATATGTTTTAAAGCAACATACTTATATTAACATACAATATCGCTCAACTTCCTTATGTCTGATATTCCTTTACCTAAAGGGCAATCAGATCTTAAACATTAGTCTTAGAACGTTGTATATCTTTTTATCTCACTTACTTAATTATCAATATCTTATTAGGGAATACCGTTATAAATAATATTTAAGTGATTATATCTTTTATGGGGCATATTGTTGCTTTTGCGTTGTGAATTTTTAATCTGAATTTTCTCGAAAACTTTTGCTTATATAGTAATACGAAAATTGTTTTCTTCCAACGATCTGTTTTTCATATTAAAAATTATTATACACGCGTATATACTTATTGGAAACAATTCGTATATACGAGGAGGCAAGATTCCTTGTATTATGCAATATTCAAGGTTGATTTTCGTTATATAGACTTTAGGAAGTTGAATATTTATGACTGATGATAAGTCAACTTCATAGTACAATAGATTTCTAGAAACGAAAATGGGAGTTATTTTGAAGTGTGTACTTCCAATGAACTTTATACTGTTTATACTTGTGTCTTAAATATTGGGATTTGTTTTTCCGCATCCTGCCATTATAGATTGTCTACAGTTAGTATGAAGTGGCAACAGCACTTGCATTGTACGTTAACGAAGTTACAAATCATAATAATCGTCCATAATTGTTTTTTCAATAAATAGATCAAACAAATCTCATGTAACTTTGTACTAGCTACTAAGATATTACAAAGGCATTATACACAAGAATCGATTTACACGCGTATATAATTACGGTCACATTTCGTAAATTCGTGTATCATAGTAGTAACATAATAGCTACTTCGTATAACACTTATGCAGCCATAATTTACGAAATGGACCTAATTGTGTATATCGGCAGATTATAAATCTACATTTGACGATCGTGTTTAACGTTCATATATTAAGGATCTTTGCGAGTGTACAGTCGCTATTTTTATTCAGAGAATATATAATGACGTCGAATTTTCATTGCACTGGTTATTTACATCAATGATCGTTTGCTTTAAAAAATCGCCTAATTGGCTAGCATATCATTTTAAGCCTTACCAGTGCATTTACGAGTGCATTCGCGTCTATGATCATTTATAATATTATATATATATATATATATATGGTTGTAATCTACTGGCTGTAGTAAACATTTTTTTGAAGTTTTTTACAGCGTGCTACTTTCCTATATGAATCTTTGCTTTAAATTCCGTGATATAAATGTGTAAATTCGTATCGTTGATTTGGTACATAGTGTGAGAATACGATTGTAAATGATGCGATTTTACTTCTTCGAGATCTTGTATGCAAAGAATAACGGACAACATGTAGTTTCGTTTTTTCAATGTAAAGAGAAGGAGATATCAGTTTCCGAATAAAGTTATAACAAAGCTTCACAAACTTATTATTTATCTATCTCCCTATCCTGTCAAATTATTCCTGGACTGTGCATATACTAATTGAATGTAAGTCAAGCAATATTTGTTGTTTTTAATAAACATTAATTTCAATAACATTATAATATTTGACATGTATGTTTCGCATTCACTTCAGATATGTTCGAGACCTGATTTAATTGTTGATCCTCATTTCTTCATCTATCTATTGGTACAACCATTCATAAGAGAATTTGTAATTTAAAAAATCTCTAATTATTCAATAATAAATATTCAAATTAACAATTAAGGGGGGTCTACAAACATAAATTGATACGATATGATCATAAGTTAAATTCAAATGAATTAATGCGCGGGAGATTAGCTGACTGTGGTCAATGAAGATGGACTTATATGCTATTAACATACCACTCAATTGTCCGGTAATGAATGTCCTAAAAAATTAGCAGGTTCGTTCTAGTATACACTCGACAATTTTTAAACAATCATTAAAAAGAACCGCGGAAAACAATCGCACAAACTTATATAAATTGCGTAGCGTACAAACTGAACTGTACCCTAGGAGCGCCTGCGACTGACTTGGCGACACCAGCACCACTATCCCCTCTCTACCGAGCGTCTATGCGTGACCCGTACTGCATCCCTGTGTGTGTAAAACCAAGACGGCAAAAAAGAAGTCACCGAGGAAATCGCAACACACGTAAGTAAAGTTCGTAAATTTAATAACACTTAGAAAAAAGGCATTGTTTTCGTTCTTACAAATATTACTGGTTACCCCAGAATTCAAGGTTCGAATTAATATCTTAGTAATGATCTAACGGCCGACTTTTGAGCACGAGAAATTTAAAGATACAATCATGTTTCGCACCAAGTGGTAATGTTTTATTTAAGAATCTTTTAGTGCTTATTTCACTTGGTGGAAATATGTAATTTGTTCTTTAATACAACAATATTTAAATACTGTTTTATTTATGTTGCAGCAAGGAACACGATCACTCATCGTTTTACCAGTTCTTGCAAATGGAGCACAGTCACAAGAATACCGATTGTTATTTTTTCTATTATTCGACGTGTAAAAAGGTAAGTTTAATGTACTTGGCAAGGAATTCTAATTATTGTCATGTGTATTGCTTCTGATAGATTGCCGGTATTTTATTAATCCGTTCCATATTGCTTATGATCTAACGCTCGCAAGGTTAGGTCGGCCATGTTGAAGTCATGTTGCCCGATACTCCCCTTTTTAAAATTTACAGATTATTTACTGTTAATTTTTTTTTAATTTTGTAGTACTTCAATTTCTTAAATTTAATTTAAATATAAGATTTAAAATATTAATGTTTAACTTTTATCCTCAAGATTTCTGTAAGCCTCTAATTTTTGTAAATACTTATAAAACTGTTCAATTATAAAGTTGTTCAATTCGTTGCGAGATTTGATATTTTATTTAGTAACACATTTTCAATGTATCATATAGAATATTTTATTGAGTGTTACATTTTGAGGGCCCACTTAGTGTTATTGACAAAAGATGTTACTCCTGCTTGCAGTATTGACAATTTGAGCATTGCAAACAGATGTATGGACCAGGATTATAATTATTTATTTATGTTGGTTAATGGTAATGTTAGATTATATTTACAACTATGAATTTACTGTTTTTTTCAGGGTGATCAATGTCCATTCAGACATGAACCATCAGCACTGGGCTGTGAAACGATGTGTGCTTTCTGGCAGCAGGGTAACTGCCTTAATGAGCACTGTAACTTCAGACACATGGAGTTAAAAGTAAGTATTATTTAATTATCAATGCAAAAATATTGCAATGCTACAAGGTTTCATAACAAGGGATATACAAATATATATATTTATGTTTACCTACTTGCATGATAAACAAATTTTTTTTTAAACAGAAAAATCGGAAGTTTATTCCATGTTACTGGGAAAATCAGCCTGGTGGTTGTAGAAAACCACATTGTTCATTTCTACATAAGAATGCTCGAACTATAACTACTGATCCTATCAATCCAGTTAAGACATCAGATATAACTACAAAGCCCATAAATCAAGAGTGGTTACCCCGTCAAGGTAAAAATCTATTTCAAACTTAAATAATATATTTTTGATAAATAATCTCCAGACTATTAATAAATCATTCAATTGCTTTCAGAGGACTCAAAATTTGATGGCAGTAGTACAGAGTCAGATCAAGGTAGAGGAAGCAGTGAAGCTGGCAGTTTTATTGGCAGTCCAGCAGTTGACCCTCTAATCGTCAAATTTGAAGAAGGTATGAGGCTTTATTAGCCCCCCCGTCCATCTTTCAACGTACATTATCTCGCATCGGCTACACTTTCCTTACCACCTAACCTCCAAACAAATATGAACATACCAAATGCTCTCAGTATCCAGAACAGTTTGACAATCCCTAACAACGTTCCTAACCATCTCAATATACCCAGTAATATCAATGCCACAAGCAATTTAAACATACCACAACCAAACATACAGAATTCTCAGTCTTCTCCCTGCCATCATACATTATCATATTCCCATCAACCAAACTACCATTCTCACTCTCCCAGTCAGTCTCTATCGCCGTTGCAAAATCAACAAAGTTCACCGCTACTTCAGCAGCCACCATATTCTCCTATTCATAACCAACAAACATCACAGCCACAAACATCAAGATTTCGTTTTCCGTTTCTCGGTATAACGTCGTACAGACGATTTTGAAGTAGGCGAAATGCTTAGATCGTAGTTATATAAATTATTTCCCTCGCCCGTCAGCCAGCATAGAAAGATACTTTCAAAAAAAGTTAAATTCATGTTCCAAAAGAATATTCGAAGATTCAAAGAGATATAAAGATTTACGTATATAAATATATATATAGATATAATTACGAAAGTATCGTTCTTAAAACATCGTATAAAGGTATATTATACTTTATACGTCCCTTATGGCAAAGGAAGTAATAACATATTCTTATGACTAAGCACATAACCTAATTGTGGGCGCCAGGAATGTTAGTACACTTCCGATACTTAATCGATCTTCGCTTTGATTTATTTCGTACAGATGAATTATTTACGAGTAAAGTTTCTAGGAGATTAAACGGATTCAAACAAGAATGCTTAAATTAATATTAATAAATACAACGTTGATTGAAAGCTGTTTAAATATTTTGCCAATATTGTTGGATTTTTAATACCGCTTGATATACGCCAACTCTATTGTAAGCTCGTCATAAAGTATCTTTTAAATCGTACACTTTTCAGTAATAAAGACTGCACAGCTTAGTATTACGAAAAAACATAAGATATTAGAGATTCTTAATTAAGATTATATGAAGACAGCACGAAAGTATATATAAAAAGATCATGTTGCCCGAGTAAACAAATTAAAGAATAGAAGGGTAATGGATGACCTAGAACGTCTTTATTATTGAATACTTTGAGACTTACAAATCTTAAATATCATGTAAAAGAATTATTCTCTAAAGCATTCATTTATATGTCTCGACATGTTTATATATCGACTTTAGTTTCAATAGTTATTTCGTTAGGTTTGTTAGTTAATTGGTCTTACTGACAATTGTCGTCGCATAATAATCTTATGTCGAATTTGTTATATTTATTTAATATAGATATATATATATATATACATCGTGCTTTATCACGAGTAAGAGGGATAACACGCAACATTTAGATCGAATATTATCACTTGATAAAGTGAATACTTAAGGATCGAATAATAATATAAAATTCGGACTAACCGTCGTGGAAGACGTTATCATGCTTTCCGTCGACAAACCAAGTCGAGAGCAAAAACCCGCGTCATCTAAAACATCGTTTACTTGTTATCGAGAGAAGAAAAATCGTAGAATTGAATATCAATTTTTCCAGGGGCTGCTATATCTAAACTTTGCCTGTAGCCCTCTAACCGCCTATGGCTATCTTTCTCCAACGGCAGTGCGATGAAGCTCAAATTTACCCGAATGCCGTAGTAGAAAACAAGATCGAAGTTGTCCACCACTCTTTTCGTCGCGCAATATAACGTACCAAAATGATTACCGTACTGAACGAGTAAGAAGATAGCTATGGGTTGTCAACCATGCCCCACAATAAACAAAATACACAGAAACACAGGAACACATATACTGAACTAGCACAGATTTTTGCTCTTACCCTACGATGAGGCATCTAATGTCCGGGCGAAGAGTTTTCTTTAACAATGGTTCCCTTCGGAGAAAGGAAGAAACGAAGGGATGGATACTTCTCGTGATCGGTGTGTTCTGAGATTTAATAAAATTTTACCGTATTACAATCATGTTGTTTGCCCTCGGAGCACGACCGTCTAATAAAGTGATTTCGTACATCGTGTACTCACGTGAAAAATAAACATGGCAAGGATTAAGCTTTTTTTTCTCTTACTCGGCTGTACCTCGAGTTCGGCAAGGAGAGTAATCTATAAATATACTATTCAATACAAGTCGACCGAACACCTGCCTGTAAACACATCCGCACACGTGCTTTCTTCGTACAATGTCGCGTATACTACTTAAGCGGCTGTGCGTTATATCGTGTGAAAGAGAAAGAGAGTGAGAGAATGATATAAAAATGGAGAGAGAATATATCGGAAGTAAGAGAATTTTCACACGCGAATTCGTTTTTAGGATAAGCAGGTTCAACCATGTCCCAGCCTTAATTTTTTACGCGTGCACACGGATGATAATGCCTTCATATGTTTTGGCTTCTCACATGAATTAGCGAATTTCGAATACGGCATGGGATAAATAATTGCAACAAAATACACTGAGAGAAAGAGACACGCAATACAGTGGTATCCGCAGTTTAATGAAATTCGACGCTAAATTATCGTGTACACAATATTTAAGAGTTGCGTCGGATCTTCTGCGTTTTCTATCATGGCGTAAAACGGTATAAAATACTCGTCCTAAATATATATTTAAAAGAAAAAAAAATGCGTTACTGTCAAACGTAACGTATGAAATAGACCGAAATTTTAAGTACCTTGGAAGAAGGTTCTACATCTTTTTTTTTGTTATGAATTTATTACACTTGCGAATTTTGTAAATTGTCAATTGCAAAATTTTGAAACACTGGATGGATTAGGTAACACTTTAATTCGCATAATAATAATAATAGTTTATTTCAAATTTTGCATTTGACGATTTTTAGTACAGTTATTAGTAGAGAAATATTAAATATCGAGCATCCTTGATACTGTCAAAGTGGACAAATGAGGGCCCTATGTTTCGAGTCCAACTAATAATTTTCGATGAAGGATGTCAATCGTTTTCCGACCCAAGTCATTCCTTTTAATAAATCGCGTCTTCAACTTATTTTATAGGGATGACTTCGGGCTTTGAAAATGTTTGAAGTAACCCGCAAGGACGAGATAGAGAGAATGATCATTGAACTCATTAAGAGGAAAAATAGGAAATTATGCTGTATACAGATACAGATCTAAATATGCACACAAATATGTAAATTATTATATTTGTGTGTATAAGAATGCGTAGACAAATATATACTTAAGGGTACCGAGCCCTAGGTAGATGAAGGAAGAAGTCGTATTTGAGTTTAGTTAAAAGAAAAATCTCGAAAGAATTAAAAATAAAACTCGAAACACGTATTACATGCATACAGATATATACATGTGCATACTCTTAACACAAAGCACGCGAGCGCAGAGCATCATAAAGAAGTATTTCATATTAGAAACGATAAAGTACATAACTTCTTCCGTACCTCCACTTCCAACATAATAATTGGTGTCTATAAAGAAAATTCTCCATTGACCCTCCTACACCGCTATTTTTTTTTTTACGAAATATCTCCATGTTGCTCTGCGCAGTCGATATAGGAAAACTAATAATCTTTATTACAGAGGCGTACAGCATAATGAAATATTATATATTTAACTACTAACAATATTTATAATGGAGGTAATCTTCGATTAATATTGAGTGTTGAGCATTATTTGCGAGCTCTGTTTTCGGGATATTTGCGTGCATATATCGACGTAGATGAATATTTGGTGAATAGATGAATATCTTGGAAAAATTTACTTCCTTCTTCATTGGAACGAACATTTTCTTCGAATGAAAACTGTTTAACAATATGCATAAAAACCACGCAAATATATCCGAAAGATGAACTTACGACTTAAGTCAGGTGTGGTGAACGAAGGTTTCGTAATAGTATATACCTAGAAAAGGAAAGCCTCCAACTAGCGTGATCATGCGAGATTGGTAAAAGAGAGAGGGAGCATGTGTGTGTTCGAGTGAGATTAAGAGAGAAAGAGTGTGCGTGTACCAAGAAAGAGTTAAGGATATTTAGCAGAGGATTAAAAGTGATGCGGAAGGTCCCACACTTTCGCCAAAAGGGGTTCACCGGATACCCGGCGTTTGAGACTAATTAACGTGTGACCATGCATTTCACATAATTAATACCTATGCAATTGTATCGATAGCTAATCTAATGAATTAACGAATTAATTAAAGGTGGTACAGAAACGCAGCAAGCAAGAGAATGAAAAAAATGCATTGTACCGTGATTGAAAAAATCGTCATTCGACGATCACGAGATCGCAACGAAGATCTTTCTTTTAAGTCCTGAAGAAAGATGATCGCATGTACTCTCGTTACTCCGAATACAGGCCGTATGAGGACTCACAGCTTTGGTGGTCTTGTCTCGAAATTACGGAAATTTCATAATGTTATTTTCCAAAGACTTTCCACTGTTTCCCAGTAAATTAAAATATCTTTATGTAAGCAAGTCCCACAATGTCTGGCTAAAACACATATACTACTGAATAGACTTACAACTCGATAAGACTATCTGTCTCGAAAAATAGGAAGTTGGAATGTTACGTGAAACGTCTTTGGAATATTTCGAGGCAAAAAGTACAAGTATTATTAATTTCTTATCAGCACGGCCTGTGACACACGTGGCTCTACCGTGAGTCCGTGTGTACGACAGAATAGAACAAATACTTGCACATATATAATATATATGTGTACTACATAGAAAGAAAAGATAGAGCAGCTGGGCTTGTGTCGTCGGCGTTTCTACCTTTACACGCATTTATGCCATGGTGTTCACCATAATCATGTTTATCCAGCATATGATATTGTGTCGTTTCTATTTAATGAACTATTACTTCCTGTTGTATTTAATTTTTTGGTGCTTTTGTGTTTAATGGTTCATTGCCATGCCACAACGAGATTCGCCGGCGATGCTCGCGATAACAAAGTTAAAAAAAAATCATTAAGTTATTCGAAGTAATGCGTATCCTTTAGTTTCCGTTATTTCTGTCTTACTGGAACTGCCTCTTACTACTCGCATCAAGTACTGCAAAACTATTCGGTACAAAGGTTCTTTCATTGTTCTCTTTTCAAATTCTGTTCTTTATTCATCTGATTCCTCCTTGCCTTTACTTTATCGAATATACTTCGTCACTTCCACGATATCGTACGATATCCGTGTTATTTGGGGGTTTTCTTTTATATTCTTTTTTTTCGGTGCAATTCCTTCTGTGTTAATAAGGAAACGCAATACAGTTTAAAGGTTGTGTCGCGATAGGACTGCTTCATTGATTCGTTACACGATCCCGGCGTTCTTCTATGGTTGTCCATATTTTTTTATTTTTTATTGTTTTTCGTTGTTTCGTTTTATTATTATTTCCAGAAAGAATAAACGTATAGTATGTCGCGTGCGTCCAGCTGCAATCATTGTTCATACGCAGCCCATCCGGGAGATGGATGCTTTTAATACGTTATATTCAGTCGTTAATGAATCGCCATTTATTTTTAATTTCTTTTAGAAATTCTTTGTAAAGCTTACGTAACGACAATTTCGATTGTCCGTTAAAACTATTCCATTTCTTATGTCTCCTTTCGCTTGCTTTAACACATGGAACTTACTGTCTGAAATAGTTCGAAATAAAGCTCATGAAATTATACAAAATAAATCAATAAATAGGAAACGTCGAGTGAAATTGTTGTTACGTCGGTTCTCCGTATGCAGAAGTCATCTGCTTTGTAAGTGATGATAAATCGAAAGCCAACAAGCCTACTACGACTACCAAGTGAATCTAGGCTTGAAACTTTGAGAGAAAGAGAAAAGAAATTATATGCTAAATACGCGATGTGCAATTACTATATGAATCGATGTAAACGAATGGAAATTAATACTTTTCATTGAGAATGATATTTGGATTTCAATAAACTTGATACCTCGAAAGAACAACGGAATAACGTGGCAACGATCATGGTATTTCCCCCCGCAAGAACTTCATAACATCGACCTCCGGATTAAGACTGGACCGTCTTTCCGCATCGGCAGCATCATTTTCGTTACTATTCCTTACATCTGTTACTAATATCCGCACCTGAAATACTTTCATCTGATTCCCTCTATATTCTCGTGTTTTTCGTGTTCAGCTGCGTGTATATATTACAGATTAAGAATTAATTAATCATCGTATGACATTTATAATACCAGTGAACATGTAAGTTTTATGTAGCAATGTTAATCTGTAATACATATATGCTACATATTTTCTAACACTATTTTCACACGTACATTCGACTCCATTTTGTAACACATTGAAAACTGATTTAATTTCAATGAACAATGTTCGCTGACATTGTATAAGATTAAATATGTTTCTAGATAGTTACAAAATGGACGAAAGTGTCTAACATTAAATATTCAACGGTGGTGAAGTGGATTATCTCATTGTTTATGTCAGTTTGAAGAATTCGCGTGTGGCTTATAATTAGAAGTATATGTTAATTGGGAAAAGTGCTGGTGATTCTATCCATTTGATCTTGATATTGTATGATTACTGGAAGTATCAGTTGTTTTCATGATGAAAGGAAGAATGACTCGAATTAAATTCACTCGGTGGTTGGAACAGAAATATTCAGGAGACGAGGCAGCAGATATTGAAAAAAAAGGAAGTGGTTATTATATAAAAAAATAAGTTAGAGAAAGAAGAGAGAAAGAAAGGGACGAGAATGCTTTACCTGTTGGATACGCTGACAATGTTGGAAGTATATGTATTACTTTAGGATTTTATTCAGGAAAACTTGTTTTATTCCTGGCACCATACAGATGTAATTTAAGGGCATGAGAGGAACAGTTAAAAAGTTATTGAAAATGAGAGACAAGAAAAAAAAGGGAAAGAATAAATTTGCAACGAAATGTACAGATGCTGGCTGGAAGAAGACGCGGGAATGGATAGTGACGAGTATTTCGAAAAGAAAATCGATCAAAGTATTGGAATTGTACTGAAACATAGCTAGCTTTTGTATTGCAAAACTATACCTTGCGATCAGACATTATTTTAGGAGCAAAACTTATTATAATAACATATTAGACATTTAAAAACATCCTGGATGCTGGACCTGGTTGACTGCGAGGGAAGCATGAAGCACATACCAAAATTCTTCCACGTTCCAATCAACTTTCATTTACCTAAAACCAATATTAAATTTACACCACTGACCTTCTGGAATTAAGGACACTGATGGAATTAATTCTGAAGTAACAGAGACGTTCTCGTAATGAACAGAACCATGAGAGGACAAAAATACAAATACATTAAAATCAATATTCGTAGATATTAAATAACAGTATGTTATATCAATGAGGTTTATTGGAAAAAAAGATCTCTAAGGATTGGCATCGGTCATCGACGAGTGTCATGGACCACGCGATATCCTTCTCGACTAGTCCTAACGCGCAATCGCATTTTCGTTCCTCCTGTGTTTCTTCCAGAATCGGACAATGAAAGTGTACCGTCACCGACAAAGCCGCAACCGAGGGTTCCATATTGCAAGACCTACGAGGAAATCAGACTCGAGGAGATCCAGGCAGAGAGTGCAGCATACTATTCCTACCAGGCTGATGACTACCAGGTCGACGTGGGTGGTGGTAAGATCAAAACAGTTACCCGTGCATCAAGGAAAGTCCGTCTCTATCCAAAAATCAGTAAGGACAAGGACAAGGACAAGGACAAGGACAAGGACGAGGAACCCAAGAAAAATCTTGATTTCGAAGTACTTAGTTTAGAAGAAATTCGACAAAGAAAGAGACGGAAGGCTACCGAGGATAACACGGAGGTACTTCTTAGTACTATAAGTACGAAGAAAGAGGTTAAGAAAGAAGATCCCGAGGAAAATTTCTTGAAAAATGCTATTAAGACGTTGGCCGAGTTAAAAGCCGAGACTGCTTCGAGAGGCACCAAACGAACGATCGAAGAATGCCACGAGGACAAAGTGCTTCCAGAGGAGCGACGTAATGTTAGAAGTAGAACATCTGAGACCAATAATTATTCTGCGAAGGTACCTCCTGTTAGACTACGAAGGTCACCGAAGAGGTTCGCTTCTGGCACGACTGAAGTTGGCGAACGCTGGAGCCAGGACAAGGCATCGGATGAAAACCAGACCTACGATTTAATTGACGATAGTAGTAATGGAACGACTATTCTAAATCCTGCGGAGAGGCTCGAGAGTAATTCCGATACGACGAACCTGAAGGAACAAGGTGATGTCTCGAACTTAGGTAAAAGAACAGAGGTAGAAGTTAGACTATGCGACAGCAGCACGGATGAGGATTTACTGCAAACGCAAATGTCAACGGAGACAACAAAAGACGAGAAGAAAACCGTCGCGACGATCGACTCGAAAGCACTGAGTCGACTGTCCTGTGACAGTTTGTTGAACGCCAATGAGGATGATTACTTGACCCTTGATATGGCGTCCGATGATATCCTGAAGGACATCGATGCTCTGCTCAAAGAGAAGAGTACCGTTTGAGGAGTACTTTGATACTAGGCGGACGAATACTTATGAATAGCAATCATGAGAATAATAATTTAATTAGTTTACATTTCATTCTTCTGCTTCGTGGTAGATTTCCATTGTTTGCGTCAACTTTTCTCACGGTAATTAACAACCTTGTATTCTTTGATCCTACTGGTGTTGATGAGTGGGAAGTATCTTTCCATCGAAGAGTATAATTGAAGGTATAGGACAATTATTAGAAATCTAATTAAATGATCTAATTAAATCTAATTAGATGACAAGGAATTCTTTACCACGATCGATTTGCGAGATCGATCATTAGATAGATTGATAATTAAATACGTTAACGTTAACGTCTTTTTCCCGACATCGTTAAAGTTTATAGTCATTTCTGTTATAACTAATTAGCACTTAAGGAATCTGTTTAGTTAAGGTCGTTTTATAAAAACCCTTTCCACTAAATAGGATTCGAAATCCTTTATATTAATCCTTTCTAGTTAAATAATAAGATCAATTTTTGTGACAAGTTCTGTGTAATCTTTCCTTTACGTTATAACAGATCCGGCTATATTCGGCTGCTCGGCTTCGAACTCACCATTGGTTTATAGAGATAATTCAAAAGTAATCGAACTATACAAATACTTGGAAAAATACTCGTGATGTTATTGCTGCAATTCTAAAAACGGATTCTTTAAAGCATCTACCTTACTAGATTTAGAAATCATTTCTGTCATTTTTATTAATATTCACTCCAGAAATAGTCTTTTCACACGATTTTCATAATGTAATGTATTCTTAAATCTCCTTTAGGACGAACTATTTAAGATTTGGATCGTGATCGCTTATTGCACCGATATTTGCACTCGTAAAATTAGATGCATTTCCATTCGATATAACTTCTTCGCATTTTTACTCTATTATAGTACGTTTCTTTCTATTTTTTACTGTAGATCCTTCTAAAACTACAAATCATATCACCAGTTTTTTCCACAGATCCTTCTAATAATATAAATCACATCACCAGTTAAGTAAGTTGTAGAAAATTCATAAAAAAAAAATTGTACTTCTGCATTTATATCTTTCTACAGATTTTATAAATATTTTCAAGTATTCTCTAGAATTTTGTCGATAAGCAAACTAACGGAATTAAGGGTACAGTTTGCATGACCGCAATAAGATGCAGCAACCTTTAATGAACAGATTTTTTTTTTGTAAAATAGTAGCTAATTTCAAATTAATCGTAGGAATTAAAGTGAGGCATGAAGAGAATAAACATCACAAAACTTGCAAATTATAAAATATGCTTTCTAATCAATTATATTATAGACATTTTTAACTGTGCTTCTCTCCATACATCTCAAGGTTTTTAATGCCCTATTAGCAATTTTTAACACGAATATATCATTTTTACATTATTTATATACATCTTTTAAAAATCAGTTTTAATCAGAGCTGTAAATATCGAATCGAAAAATATGTAAAACAGACCGTGAATATTTACTTGTTTCGCTTGTCTTACGCTATTCTTTCAAATCATGAGATTTATATGATTTTTCTCTTCGTAATGCGAAGATATCGAGTGACGTATTTATATGAAATTAGAATGAAAATATTAGTTTAAAAGTATACTTCCCTTTCCATATCCACTATGTTTTATGTTTCTTAATAACACTTTGGCAAAGGTGTCGTCAAGTGTCTTATCTTCACCAACATTTCCTAACACTGCCGAATATTTTCCTTTTTGTATATTCTCCTAGGAACTTAGAGTATTTTACAGGAAAGTATATCTTTACTTGCATTTCTTTACTCGAAGTAACAAACGTCATTTTTTCCTTTGAAGTTACTATATTCCCGGAAAATGGTAAAGAATCGGAACTCGATAGCACTACCTTTTAACTGGAGTCTTTTAATAGATAACATAAAACGACTCCAGATGCAATTGTATAAAAACACAACTGAATGAAGATAAATATACGATTGTTACATTTGCAAAGTATTAATCCTGTCTTTATTATTGCCCTACCACTATCCTGGATTATTTATATTAGATCAGTGTATAACAAAGCGGGCACTAAATAATCTTTAATATGAAAGTCCGAAAGTTACCAATTTTTAGTAATTTAAGGCGAAGGAATTTTTCTACTTGTAATTAATTAATATATCAGTGTATTCATATCATAGGTGATAAACATTATTTATATAGGATCGCAAAGGAGGATTAATCAAATTCAAATTAATATATTGAACAGTAATCAGGATTCCTTGTTTTTAATTAAGGGTCGTGATGTTAATCAAAGGATATCAATGGGTACGATTTCGTGATTTAAATGCACACGCTATTTATTTTGAATGCATAATCGTACGCTTAACATACCTGGTCTAAGGGAAATCACAATCGGTCTTTTTTTTTTCTCGCTGCTCTTTAATTCGACCTTTGCACCGGATATAAATTACGAATCATCTTTACCATGATAGGATGAGAATCAACTATAATATAAATGACCGTCGATATCATTACGATGTGACACACAACAAACGTTCATTATTTTCCTGGCTTCATTCGTTACACGAATATAAATAATACCGACTTAGAAACTATTTGAATTTTCTTTATTCGCCTAGAGATTACGTCTAAGAAAATCTGCGATTTAAAACGTCGCGATACTTCGTTATCCTTTCATCCTAACTCTCGGTTATCCTTTTCACCTTACGTCAAAAGGACTCACTGGAAACTTGCACATTGCCGACAGTCAAAGATTCATCTTATTTTACATCGTACTTTCTTTTATCGCAAAAATTCCCCTTCTTTTTATCGTCTAACTGATTGCTTCACCAACTTTACCTCGGTTTGAACACAAATCTCATTAGCACAACGTTAAATAAGAGTCATTTCCCGGTCACGGTTGGTCGCGCTAATTATACGAGACGATAATTCTTCGTCGCGCGATATTAAAAGTGCATGCCTTTTAATGTCGGGATTATACAATGTTGTTCTTCCCGTTTGTCATTATTGAACTAAACAATACAGTGATGAACAAGATTATAGGGAAGTGTGGATACTTGAACCCTTTGTACTCCAATGTCAATGTGTTGCAGACTATGTCTTTCGAAGGAATCTTTCATATAAACGTAGTTTAAAATAATGATAAAATTTCATGACACTTGAACTTATTTCGTTTACGTACTACTTCGGATTGAATTAAAGACTTCCTAATTACTATTCACTATTTATTTGCCTGTACTGTGATAGTCTGCTTAATGCATGAAACATTGATTTTTACATACATATATAGACTCATATTTTAAATAGATATGTATGTAAAAACGGTAACGAAAGTATCTCAAAGGGTTAAGTACGTTTGGTTTCGAAGAGTCTAACTGATGCTGATGATTTGAACTTTTTGTGAGTGAAACGCCTTTGTAATCTTCATCGCTTGATAATCTCAGAAATCGGCGGAAAGTCTCGTGGCATTCTGATAACTATTTCAATTAATGGCTATTTAAGGAAATTTATTACTGTAACTATAACGTAAATGTGATTCTTAAGCGATAACTGTTGTTACTTTGTATTAACGATGTAATTGCAAATTACTCGTGTTACCTGGCGAACAGGTCGGAATACGATCTTCGTTCTGGCCTTTAACACATTATCAACGATAAAACATTCTCGTCGCACGTTTCGATTTACTCAGCAAGGTAACATTTGTTATATTATTTATTATAGTATGCATACCTTTCGATATTCGCTTTGTCGCATCTGGATTCTTTATTAATTCATATGAAATGCATGTTCGGATTGACATTTAAATATCGAATACTTCGTTTGTGCGCACCGATGATAGACCAAGAACAGAGTTTATCAAACTACGGTATGTGTGAAGTATGATGATTTAATTCTATTTCATTATTTTTTCCTCGACACAGATGGTGTTGTAAAAATATGTAATCTTTGATCTTATCAAAGCTCAGAAATAATTCAATACCTTCCAATAAATAAATGACTTCCGATCTGGGAATGCTACTACTTACAGTAATAATCTTTTATATTGCACGGATAGTGACAATAATACTTACACTTTACGATATACCAAGCTGCAAAGGAGGACAGTGGAAGGTAATTATAGAACATAATTCATTTTCAGATATAACACGCAATTCTATCCTGTAGAATAACTTGAAATCCTCACTCTTTTCAATCAATTAATAAATCCTCTCGAATGTGGAGGACCACCCTACTCCTGGTCTTTACTATAGTTGGCTGAAATTATTTTAATATCCTTTCAAATCTGGGAGATTCACGATCAAAGCGAGCCTTGTGAGTTGAAACATATGTTTTGCGACGGCTTGGATCATATGTGATACCCATTTAAAACAAGTTTCATAGAATTGTTTTCTCGTCCCTCGGATAGTCACGGAGTCATCCTTTCTATTCGAAGATATATCCAAACAGACTTCGAACTTTTATCAATTCGGAAACCGGATTAATATTGTTCCGTTGTTTTACAGTTCTCGTCGATTTCGAACCCAATCTTCTTTAGTAGTCTCGCACTTCATGTTCACCAACATGACGAAGCTGAAATCTACGGAGACGAGGTTGACACCGATGACCACCACGGTCACTGTAACCTTGGGGACCAATACTGAGCCGCCATATCGGGTGCCGGTTGTCCTGGTACCGCGATCGGTACACTAACCCCCGGTGATATCAGACCTAAAACATTACATTAAATTCGTTCTACATATTTCACGTATATTTTCCATTTTACTATTGTCATTGAGTGTTGGCTACATGCACAACAACTTAAGGAATGTTTGTATTACTCTAAACTAAACGTTAGCACAAATATAAACATACTTTTCTCTTAATTGTATGACTATCAAGAAGAAATATATTAGACTTAAAATTATAACTGTGTTTAACGTTACTACACTAATTACCACATAATTATTAGTTACATTATCTTAATCCAAGTACCATTAATAATTTAATCTGCTATATCAGAGAAACTATAATGATACAACAGCTTTATAATAATTAATACCCATGTATTACCGCGAATCAGACGATTGAGTCGGTTGTCATTAACTATGAGTCCATAGAATACAGATACAGCCCTTTCGAAGCGTGCACTAAAGCAACATGCAAGGAAGTACTATAATGAGTTTTGTTTGGGAACTATTTCGGAGCATGGCATGCAGAGAATCGATGTTCTTCTAACGAGATTGCTGACAGTGTATAATGCGGGAGTAATATAAAAGGACAAATTAGACGTTTGCACTAAAGTATATAAATCTGCAGCTTAAACTAAAGATATGCATATCTGAAGACCTCTTTGTCTTACATGTTCCTACAATACTATATTATATCCACAAAGGACATGTACATTGTTTTATCAGAATTCTGAAACGGATAATACCGATTGGTCAGATTTGTCCATATCTGGATTACTTCAGAATGCTTGTAAAAGGATGTACATTTCTCAAACTGCAAAAAGGCCTTCGTAATGCGGAAGCGAGTGTGATCCATTACCGGCAGGCTCGATCGCGTGTTATCCATAGTAGTCCATCGGCTAAAGTGCAAGCAGCGAGTGCAGTGAGTGCGGTAGACACTCACCGGTCGAGCTGGCGTTCTGATTGTACTGATTAAGGCCCGCCGCGTGATAAGGCTGGGTCGGGCTGCAAGTCGGACGTGCACCGTAACCAAGATGAAGAGGCTCGTAGCTTGGTGGACGAGCTACTCCGCAAGAATAACCATTGTCCCGTTGTTGGAGGCAGGCACCAGGACTTGGCCCGACAGTCATGCCAACTGTCATACCCATTGGACCCATTCCGCCTCCCGCTGATAGTGATGACATGCTACTGGTCGTGTGTTGATTTTGCTGGCTACCTCCTGACATCGTGAAACTCGGCATTGACGTCATCGGACTAGAGAACATGAAGATACATGAAATTGGATTAAACGTGTTAATCGGATTATAAACTCTGTAATGAAGCATGGTACTAATTGTGTATTGTTAATTACACTGATACTTCTTACAATTGTACCATGATATTGTCGATAGATTAAAGTGACGAACATCAGGCATATTTATTTATGATAACGGGTATTTGAATAGTGATGATCACCTGTACGAATCCGGCATGCTGGGTATTCCTGGATAAACAGCGGTGGGTGCGAAACCATGATGTATCCTGGGTGGTGAAGGTGGTGCCTGCGGGGGTGGTTGGCCACCTAATATCCCCGAGGGTGGTGGAGGTGTCGGATGTCCTGTACCTACGAGACTCACACCGGCAGTGTGTTGTTGTTGTTGCTGCTGCTGCGACTGTTGTTGTTGCTGTTGCTGCGGGTTATCCCTCCGTTGCGTGCGTAATTTCTCCTCGCGCCGCCACTTTGCCCGTCGATTCGAAAACCAGACCTGAGTTAGTGAACGAGAGGACAGACGAAGATACAGGTCAATCGCTAGGCTACAGATACGCCTACCACGGACAGTCCTTTGAAACGCGAAATCATTTTATTTGAACAATAATTATTTTCATTCCATACTAAATATTGCGAAATGTTTTCGCATATATCCGATGTAAGCTTAGCTTCAAACACGTTGCATTTATTCTCAATGACACTACACGCATGGTAATAAAATCTTAATGTATCTCGCGTACTCGTGTGTTATTAATGTAACATTGCCCCAGGGATCTAACGTGGAACTGTTTTACACGTTATACTTAATATGCCCTACTTTCTTACAGCGCGGTTACCAAGTATAAAAATGGTATTAATAATATGAGTATATTATGATAACATAATAAGTAATAGTAAAAGGATATACACAATATGTACAATAATTGGCAGTGAACTTAATAAATTTCAAGAAGAATGCAAGATTACTACATGCAGCAATGTATATGACTTATTATTGGTAACAAGATACTAAATAATTATGTACGCTAAGCATCTACAATGCAGAAAATAATATTTAAATGATAGTCACCTGTATTCGAGCTTCCGGTAGGCCAATTTTCCCAGCTAGTCTCTCTCTGGCGAAAACGTCGGGATAATGCGTTCTTTCAAATTCCTTCTCGAGAGCATCGATTTGGTCGTTGCTGAAGCTCGTACGATTCCTCTGAAGTTTTCTTTTCAAGCGGAGCCGAGCTTGATCGTCGTCTGCGCCTCCGGAGACACTTCCGGCGTTGCTATTGTCACCTCCGCTGTTCGTTTCATCCGAGTGCGCACCACCCTCCAATTCTGCCACTGTAACATAAAGAAAATAACAATATTAGTGATACTGACAACTTTACCTCGGCATTCGTAACCTGTACCTGTGTATTCATAAGTTTCGATAACACCGGACCTGAATAAATGGATATTTTAATGGAAAGTCCGATTCCCAATCGGAGTTAGAACACATTTGAGTCCTACATATAAAAGACACATATGCGTGAAGAAATAATTTATTAAATATAAGAAAGGACGCTAGATTGATGATCGATCATGGGTTTTTACTGACCCACCATTTTTGTGGGTTCCAACAGGGAGGTACTTCGCCGACTTTCTTATATCAATACCTAGGTGCGTGTACGAGGAGCACATGGAGGTATGTGTGTGAGAATAGGCAGTAGGCAGGCGTCGTCGGGTGAACCTTATCGTCGGTTTCTGGGTGAGTGCGTCGAGGCGTCACTGGCTTTTGGCTCGAGGACGAGGGTGAGGGTGCGGGGGAGGAAGAGAAACTAGAGGAAAGGAAGAGCGAAGGGGTGGTTCCGCGATAAGACGGTAGTAGCTGGCTACCCTAGTACGATACGCCCTTGTCATGCTACCAGAGGGTTACCCTTCTTCTCTCTTTCCTCCTCTCTATTTCACCCTATTTCAGGGTACCTTGTCCTTTTTCCTTCGTTCACTACTCTTCTTTCCCTCTACTATCATTTTTTACTACGACCTCCTGTTCATCTTCTACTCTATATCTCACGCCGGTTTTATCTTCATTTCTCTTACATTCTACGTGTACGTTCACCGTGCGATCTCTCGATCACTGTTTCTCTCCGTGGCAACAACCCGCGCCCTTACTTCCTTATTCCTGTCTTCGATGCGCTAATGGAAACCTGATAACAACCCCTCGACGGAAACTCTTACCCTTCTATTTCTCCTGTACACTTCGCAACGTTCTTCAGTGTCGTCACTCGCCTCTTCGCCGTGTACTTCTGTCTTCAACGTCGGGTTAGTCTTTGTGTATTGGCCTGTGAAGACCAGTCTGAGGTATGTACCCACTTCTCTGTACTTCAAACATCAGGTGACAAACAGAAAGGTATGCACGTCGTTGTTCTCGTTTCGTCGCTACTTGAGACATTACTTAATGCTTTTGCCCTTAGTCTCGATTGTCGGCAACAATTTAGGTCATATTGTAACATACTGTATCATAATGAGTACCTCCATTACACCGACTCCCTCCTTTGATATATTCCTTTCGGTTCAACACACCACAATTATATTTCCTATAATATGTACGTCCCTTGAATAATTAACTGTGATTCATTAAAACATTCCAAGTGGATGGAATTGAATTTTCATTTACTCTAGCAATTTCATAACTGCTTTTAAGGGGTTCGTGTTCTTTGATAGATCTTATTTTTATGATTTTTTTTAAAACGATATCGTTTGGGAAGGAGAGAAATCATGAGATAATTCGTAATCCCATCCTTCCACCCCTTGGATGCGGTTATAGTTCTCAAGGAAACTGGCAGTCAGCCCACGCTCGTACCGGTAAACTTCTTGCAAAATCGAAGGGCTGCTACACCAAAGTTCTCTCGTAGGATGTAGAATCCTAAACGTTATGGAACTTCTCCTTCATCCTCATCCTCTCGCGTTTCATCTTCTTGTTTCATGTAACTTCCATCTTTGCTCGAGTTCGCCCGAACTTCACCATCCCTGTGCTTCCATCATCTTCCATCTTGTTTACAATTAAATTGTCTTCTACTTTCGTTGTAATTCTGTCACGAACCCGATTCTTTACTCTGTCACGGTTTACTTTTCATTTATATTGTGGCGTATCATTTACGTGGGCCTTTTATTATCTCTTTAATGTTTAGAAAGATCAAATGAAAACTAAGTATTTAAGCGCAGATTTTAGAAGGTAATTAGTAAGTAATTAAAGGAACCTAATCCAAGATTTCAAGTGCGAACATAGTTCATTTTCAATTTTCGTACTAGATGTTTGGTGTAAAATCATGTTTATTACTCTCCTTATTCGATTGCGTTGTTACGCAGGATGTTTGGCAGATTGCAAAATTTCGAAAATCAGCAATACTCTTGGATGTTGATTCAATAAAAAGCAGAAGTTTCCGTGCGAGTTCTACTGTCTCATGATACGCCGAGGCAGATGTTGGAGAGAAGAGAGAAGAGGCCGAGTGGAGGGGAATTTATCCCATCCAGCATCCCAAACCCCCAGCATCTCGTCCCAACCAGATCATTCGCATCTTCGTCCGACGCATTATCCACCAACCCGAACCCGAGCCAGTTCAACCGTAATGGCGGACCTTGTTTGATGTTTCTATTAACTTGCAAACGTTTCCCAGTGTATCTACGACTAGGAATTTCCACGGTATGATCTTCTGTCCAATTAGAGGACCTTAGATCATCGAGTATAATAAAAGGAAAATATTCCAAATAATTAATTCTGAGCTACTTCTCTCCGTGGAATATTGACAAGTACGTAAATATTCTTAAGAATCCTGGATAAACGTTGAGAATTAATACGACATGAAATTAATTGTCAATAAGAGAAATTGATAAATCTTTTGATAAAGAAGATGGTTAAACTTATTGGACGTAGATGGTCTTCGGTGGAAGTAGGTATTCATAATTTCGGGAAAAAAAGAGGAAAAAGGCAAAAAGGGGCGGGTGAAGTGGGAGAGGTGTGAGAAATATAAGAATAATGAGGATCGTAAAACGCGAGAGTCCATTACTATGCACTCGTTGACGAAACCGTTGAAATACGACGGGTATAACTGGGAGGACGTCGTGCTCGAGAAAAAGGAATTTTAAAGAGTCTCGCGGGCGCGGGTTAAGGGAAAGGAGGAAAGAAGGCGGTCGAAACCGTTCCTCCTCCGGTAATGGTCCTCGGCACACGAGAGCACGGAGAAAAGCTTTATTAACGGCGATAATGGGCGACGGTGCACTTAGCTAAACGTTAAAGCTCGCCTCAGAATTGTATTGTACTCGAACGTGGCCCGGGTGCAACAATGCCCTCGCTGATTGCATTGTGGCCTGCCTCCAGTAGTTTATATTCGATCGTTACGTGGTCGAAACAGAAAGGTCCTCGAAGGAGTCGGAAAGAACAACTCTACGATAAAAATAAAAGAACGAATCATGAGGAACATAGACCTCGCGTGAGTGCGACAGAGAAGGCGTACATTAATGGCAGGTCGAAAAGAGAGAGGAAGAGTGAATTCAATCAGCACTTACTCTCGAAACTCTTAAAGTTTCTGTTACACACGCGACTTCCTGACTCCTCGAGAGACACTCGAAAAAAGGGAGCCGGGTTCTCCGTATTGTTGGTCATTCTTGACATTCTACCGCGTGCTTGCTTTCCAATACAAAACAATGCTACACTTTAACGGTGTGCACGCAACAATAACGTGTGCACAGTAGTGCATCTAAATGGTGCGTGGCCCACTCGTGCGTGATACCGATTGTTATAGCTTAAGAACATGTACTACTCGTATTCTCTCTCTCTTCTTTTCTTTACCATTTACTCTCGGCCCTCATTGAAGCTTCCAGGAGAACGGTCTCTCTCTAGTTTGGTGAACGCGAAGTGGCGAACGTCAACTTGTGAGCGTGCTTTTTATCGAAGCGTCACTAATCCGCTCGATTTCGTTTTTTCTCCTTTCTTTTCTTCGAATCGTAATCGTTGCGTGGTCGTGTGGTCAACCAATCGAAAAGGGCTCCCGTTTAGACCCCCTTAGTTTCTGAAGTGGCATAAAGTCACCAGCGAAGTGTGCGCGCATTGATATTATTTCATTTCGAAGTGATCAGGAAACAACAGACCTAATCGGTTCCATAAGGTACTAGAACCAATCTGTAGCAAGGAATGAATTTCTATTTGTCACATTTCATTTATTAACAGAAATGTTCATATAAGTACCTGGATGTCAGATGAAAAACGTATCATTCATAAAAATATACATACTTTATATAAAGATGAAAAGCTGGGAGGGGTACGAAGGGGTGTCAGCTAAGAGTCACACGGGGGCCTCCAGATGCACTCTCCGCATCGAATACGAAAATGTCGACAATGATACAGATGTTACTGGGTTCATTTGCGGTGTTCATCGAAGTGAACGGAAGTCATCGCCGAGGAGGAGAGGCTCGATTGTACGCCGAGTAAAACGGGACATATTATTAGGGGTCTTCTAATAACGCGTAATGCCAACCACGACTGGCCCCCTTATTCGTACATTTTTCATGATCCTCCTGCTATCCAATTCTCTACCTACGTAATCACTCTTCCCCACTTCCCTTGGTGCCAGTTTCCGGGCCCCGGAGCAGCGATGCCACGCCATAGGTGAATAGTCGAAAAGGGAGGTTCCACGAAGGGAGGTAAAGCAGAAGTAAAAAAAAAGATCACGCACATTGGGCCACTCGTTCCGGCGTGACACCTCGCACCCTTCGAACGAGGACGATTATCATTTTGAATCCAACTAGAAAAGCCAGTCGCTGACAATGGCCGGCCATGATGCGTTAGTAACGGCCATTCAGGGTACGAACGTGGAAAAAAAAGATGTAACGGGTCGAGGGGGGGAGCGGGGGACGGGGCACATTTTAAGCGTGAAGCATGGGGGCCGCTATGTGACTCCATTAAATTGGCGTAAATATTACGCGAATGAGTCGACGTACTTGGATTAATTGCATGTACAGAGGAATACGACTTCACGCCTATGACGCAATTTTTTTACACCCATTTTAACAGTAGCAAAAGGGTGGGATCGTGTCATTACCTGGTTAGGGTTGTATTCGTTATTTTCAACGACAAGATGAGATCACTTTTGTGAATGTCCCTTCTACAGTTCGTATATTCGGTTTATACAAAACTTTGCTTTTTATGCTTTTTGAATACCGCGAAAGTCCTGGGGAGATTAATAAATAGCATCCTCTACAGAACAGAAAATCGTATTATAAATGTAGAGTTTAATTATACTGAAAAATTTCAATGTGTTTGGTGTACTGGAAAGTAAGGTTTTTTAAAATGACACGCGAAGGAACTTTATTAAGGGACTAACTAAATTGGAACACCAATCACAGGGTAATCTGTGGCACTTTTTCCAATATCAGTTAATATATCTTTTGACCAGAAAATTATTTGAATCTACCTTTTTCGACCAAAAATCACGCTATAATATGTTTATACATCATATACCATCGATTTAGGCCATTTAGGAGCAAAACTGGCGACTTTGAATTTTTGAAGATTTTTGAAGGTATACCCCTTCACATTTTTGCGATTTTGGATCGACCCCTTTCTTGACCGGAACAAATTTTTAATGCACTTCTTTCGACCCAAAATCATCCTAGAATATGTTTATACATCATATACCATCGATTTGGACCATCTAGGACCGAAATTGGCGTCTTTGATTTTTTGCCGATTTTTGAAGGTATACCCCTTTACATTTTTGCGATTTTGGTTCGACCCCTTTCTTGACGGGAATAAATTTTTAATCAACTTCTTTCGACCCAAAATGGTCTTAGAACATTATTAGGCATCATATACCATCGATTTAGGGCATCTAGAACCGAATTTGGCGACTTTGATTTTTTGACAATTTTTGAAGGTATACCCCTTGACATTTTTGCGATTCTGGGTCGACGACTTTTTTGGCCGAACAAATTTTTAAACCGCTTCTTTCGACCCAAAACGGTTCTAGAACATCATTAGGCATCACATACCATCGATTTAGGGCATTTAGGAGCGAAATTGGAGACTTTGATTTTTTGACAATTTTTGAAGGTATACCCCTTTACATTTTTGCGATTTTGGGTCGACCCATTTTTTGACCAAAACAAATTTTTAAACCGCTTCTTTCGACCAAAAACGGTCCTAGAACATCATTAGGCATCATATAACATCGATTTGGGCCACTTAGGAGCGAAATTGGCGACTTTTATTTTTTGACAATTTTTGAAGGTATACCCCTTTACATTTTTGCGATTTTGGGACGACCCCTTTCTTGACCAGAAAAAATTTTTAATCCGCTTCTTTCGACCCAAAATCATCCTAGAATATGTTTATACATCATATACCATCGATTTGGACCATCTAGAACCGAATTTGGCGACTTTGATTTTTTGACAATTTTTTAAGGTATACCCCTTTACATTTTTGCGATTTTGGGTCGACGACTTTTTTGGCCGAACAAATTTTTAAACCCCTTCTTTCGACCCAAATCGGTCCTAGAACATCATTAGGCATCATATACCATCGATTTGGGCCATGTAGGAGTGATTTTGGCGACTTTTAATTTTTGACAATTTTTTAAGGTATACCCCTTCACATTTTTGCGATTTTGGGTCGACCCATTTTTTGACCAAAACAATTATTAAACCACTTCTTTCGACACAAATCGGTCCTAGAACATCATTAGGCATCATATACCATCGATTTAGGGCATCTAGGAGCAAAACTGGCGACTTTGAAATTTTAAGAAAGCTACTTTAATCCTCTTTCGGTAGCTAAAGGTGTTATCTACTCTTTCAATTCAGATGAAGTATCTATTAATCGACATTATTCATTGGTAACCCAAGTATTCAACTACGATGATAAAATGTTCGCAATAAAGGATGAAATACGTCGAAAATATGTAAGAGCGCTGGTACCGGAAATCGCAGCTACGCTTCGAAAATTCTTGAAGATTACCGTAATATTTTTGATGCGCCCCACCGGAGAAGTGATCAGGAGGATGTAGGGTATGGAAAGGGTGTGCGGGGGTATTGAGATTTTAGATCGAGTGGCTCGTAACGACTGATACAAGTTGAGAAGGATGATCCTTTCTGGGTTCGATATATATCAGCGTGGAAGGCGAAGAGGGGTTGCCGCGAGATTGGTATCGCGCACCGAGGAACGGATAGGAATTCGAGGTATAATCCGCTTCGGCCTAATGCCTAATCCCACGAACAAATTTATTGGATTCCCCGTCCTTAATGCCGAATATGCGCGAGGAACTTTCGAACGGCAACTTCGAGAAAATCTATTCGTGGATTAGTGAACACCCTGTTCCCCTGAATGTTAAATGTACCATGCGACTAACGCCATTACATTATTCTACATTATTATCTTTGCGCAAATTATGGACTGTAACAATCACCGTATTTATCGCTTTACAAGACGCGCACTTTTCTACCTGAAATTGAGTTGAAAATCAGTATGCGTTTTATGAACCCATGCATCCTTTGTGCTTATTATACCACGAATAATATTTATACATAATCTTGTATATATATACAAACGCGTCCTTCTTTTTATATACATACATATCTATATATGATTCTATTATATCAGATTATATACTTATATCATATATAATCTTCCACTTCAGCATATATTGAATTAAGAAATATACGGCATGACTGGCATCGAAAATACAAATATTTTAAGACGCCGGATATTTGTCGGAAAAAATATATCTGGCGCCGAAGAACCGTAAAATGGTTCATCGTGTAAAGAGCGTGTGAGGATAATAAAAAATTTGAAACGAAAGAAAAGTCAGGCTTATGGACATGGTAGAGCGTTAGCATATTCAGGCGCACCGATAATAACGTTTTACAGGGAAGGAGTTCGCACGAGCGACAGGCCAGCCGTGTTAAATCGCTGGAAAGAAACGAGGTGTCGACCCCGGTTGGATTAAATGCTAAGCGCTGGAATATGGACCGTGCCGGCTGCAGAATCTACATAGCACGGTCTATGCTACCGGTATTTCTACTAGCATGAATATTAGCACACCTTACGGGACACTGTACAGACATATACCTTCACTTATGCTGAATATGTTTATATGTTATCGATGCAATTCAGTAATAAATTATATGGAAGTAATTAGGTACTTTTAATATGGAATATGTAGGTTAACCTGTTAACCGGGGATGATGAGTTAACTTGTCACTCAAATCTACACTTATGTCGAAGGTTATGCATTAAATTACAAGTATCCCTCTCATAATTCTCAGATTTTGATACGTATACATTTCTGTAATGAACAGTCAAACATATATATAAGTCGTAAATATAAATATATCGTATGAATTTATTTGATTTAATAGGTTGATATATTAACTATGTGAAAGCTGTTTTATTATCTTGGATGCAGAAGTTGATGATAATAACTGATTGATAATGGATAATTGATTATTTCTTCTTCAAGATCTGTACCTATCGTGAAAGGCTATAGCAGTTAATAATTAATAATATTATTCTCATTAATAATCTATAGTGAATCTAATAAAGATTATATTTGTAGACAACGTGAAAGTTTCCGCAGAAATTTATTCCAGTGATAATTTCTATACGTAGAACGTCCTTATCAATAATCTCAACAACGAACTCAAATTGAGAGCTCAATGCTCGAGTAGAATGTTCTTCGGAATTAGTAGGAATACTTAAACGGTAAACAAGGTGGTAATATAAACTAGAAGGAAACCGGGAAGACTGAAAACGTGGCAAAAGTTTGACAGTGGGGAGGCGGAGCGATTACAAGGGCGGAAGTGCCGCAAACAAACCTAACGAGGTAACGACAATTAACACGCCACGCCGGCGTGGAAGAGGGAAGAGAAAGAGAAGCACACGATGCCAAGTGGAAGGAGCTCGGCAATCGATCAAGTCACCTCAGAGACTAGGAAACGTGTTGAAAGGAAGTGGAAGAAGAAGAGACGGTGAGGAAGATGAAGAAGAAGAAGACGAAGAAGAAGGAGAAGAAGAAGAAGAGAAAGGAGGAACAGAAGCGAGTCGACGGAAAGGAAAATATTGGAAACTCCATTAGGAACGGTGCAACCAGCCGTGCACCGGAATACATAAGCAGCTCTTCCACGAGGAACGAGTAAAAAGGGGGGTACAAAGAAAAGAAAATGAATCGGAGGTAGAGGCTATAGGGGTTATTACGCGATTCATTTATAACCCCTTTTTTCTCTCGACAATCGTATCTTTTGTCAGATTTTTCTTGCAGCACCTTTTCTATGTTTAGTACTGCAACTTGTGTGGCGATCATCTGTTTCGTTGATTAAACAATCTCGGAAATGTATGTCGCTAGATATTAAATGCTAGCCATTATATGTACGTATCTATAGATACGTAAGTCTTTGAATTGTTGATGAATTAATTTGTGTCACGGAATCATGTTTGAATTAGATAATAAATTACAAAGAATTGTGGAATATAGGAACAAGTATTTCTAAGAACCTTTTCCTTCATACGCTTTCCATTGGAAAATCTCCTTATGCAAGGTTCAATCAAATATTTCCATCCTCGTTGCCACTTTTACTCGAAACGAAAGAACAACCGTAATCCTTCTTTCGATGTACTTCGCGTAAAATCTGCATTCCGAAAAACTTCAGGAATCCTTCGCAACGATATTGCATTACATGCAATGATAAATATTGTCCTACATTTTAAATGATTTTTACCCCATTCATGGTGCATTGATTTTACATGATCAACGCGGCGTTGTTAACCGGAAATGTTTCAATCAAGCCGCATTTACATACTAAATGGAAACTTAAAAACATAAAAGGCAGAGGGTTAATTTAAAGAAGTGTCTGGTGAAATTTCGGCAGACACTAAACGCCGTGAAATCGGGCAACGATAACGCGAATCCACACGGCGCGGAACTCACGCGATTACTTCCGGCCTCTTGAGTCCCGATGTACTTTTGCAAGTTTCGCCTTGAGACTTCTACCCATACCACTGGACCCTTACCGCCCTTTCGCCACCATCTTTCTCCTTCTCGTTCGCCCCTTCCTCCACATCCACCTTCTTCGTTTTTTAATTTTATCTCCACCTCCTCTTCTTCTGCATTCCTTCTTGTTCCCCATTCCCCTCTTTCTCTTCCTGCTCTTCTTCCACTTCTACCTCCTTCGTTTTCTACTTTCATGTCGACCTTCCTTCTACTTTTTCTTTTGCTTCGATTCCTTTCTCTTCCTCCTCCTCTTTTTCTTCTTCTTCTTATTTTATTTCTCGACTACCTCGAAGAGTCGAGGTGTGGTTAAACTCCGTTTACGCAGCCGAGTTTCTCCTCGGGGCTTTTGCTGCAATCTCGGAACACCATGCTCCTAGTTTTCGCTAGTTCGCGGACTAGTTCGGCTACAGTTCGGGTGCAACTTTCGAGACAATTGCAGGCTAAGGGGAAATTAACGGCCGGGATTGTTTGTCAAGAAATACGAGGCTTTCCTTAAGAGCCACGATTTTATGATATTAATAGAGTTGCTAACTAGTTGCAACGATTAGTAGAGATTTAACGAGCTGAGATAAGATTCGCTTCGGAGAACCTGATAGATGTATTTGATTATATGTTATATTGTATTATTCTACTACTGTATCATTCATATTTATATAAGAAAAATAGAACAATTATCATTATTAGAATAATATCGATGATAGAACTCTTATTTAAATTTTAAGTATTGTTTTATATCAACTTATTCGGAGCAGATTAAAATTCATAGTGAAGTAGTATAGAAAGGTTTCTCATCAATGATAGCGTTATCTTCATACTTTCCCAGATAATGAATAAAACAGTGTATACATTAGTTCTATCAGCATCCTTTTCATTTTAGAAACTTGCTACTGTAACGCGAAATTAATGAAGTTACGAGTTAATTTTTTTTAGATCACCTCCAAATAAAACACCTCCGGTTTGTAGGAAATGTAGGTGTTTTATCAGTGGTGTAAGAGGAGAAACACGATGATAGAGAGCGATTAAGTGAGTGGAGGGTCGAAGTTCGAGGTGCGCTAATGTGCCGAGCAAACTCCACGGCGCCTGCACGGTTGGTTAAACGAGTAAACATTGACTGACGGTATCCATCCGCAACTCGCGTTAGTTTCGTTATCCCGAAGGCATTATTCTGGTACTGCTACTTTTATGTATCACGAACTCCAATTTTAAATTTAATTAAAACGCTACGGAATATTATGCTAATTATTCTCTTCTTTTCCTCGAGTATAGTCTCCACTCCCCTTATACAAGAGCAACATCTGAATTATATTCATTATAAATATGCTATTATTTCTTTTAATTCTTTAATTCATAGTCAAACATTCATATATAATTAATATACAGGTAACCATAGGTTCTCAAATTATGGCGATTCTCGAAGTTCTTCTTTTAATTAGTTTTTAAGCGAACGCAATTTGGTCCATAATTTAATATGCCCTTTAAATAATCTCATATACTATCTAATTTTATTCATACTATCTGATATCTAATATTGGGACGCATAATAGAAACTGATTCTCTTTCACCCCTAATTAGTGGTCCATTAACTAGAATGTAAATCAATGACCAAGGGTGGTTGTCTCTCTATCCCCAGAATTGTGTACCCACCGAAAGAGTCTAATTCGTTTGCGACTTGTAAAACGAGGCTTCTGGGAGCGCGCAACTGGTAGTCAAACAATTTCTCCGACATTACACACCCCCGAGATTTGTCCCAGGGGTGCAATTGCCAATAACTATCGGTGGTTTCGGTCCAGCGACTGAAAACCTCGAAACCTAGTAAGGGGGAGGACAAAGAGTTCAACGGAAAAGGGGGTTACGCATTTGGAATCGTTAATTATGTTCTACCATCGTCGAAGGTTCGAGATTCTTACGAAATCGACAAGTTTTATGGCTAATCTCGTCCTTGGAGTGATTCGTCAGACGATGAGATAGAAAGAACGAAATGAAGAGGAGTGGGTGAATTGACATCAGGAGCAACGCGTAAACGACTTATGTCATTGATCAAAGGAATAGTCATTAAAAGTCGTGTCAGGTGCGATCAGGTAGCCAACATCGTGTTCGATTTCGAAATTGATCCTCTCGTTTTCATTAAATATACCTTGTGCCTTATGCACATTAGCATTTGCAAATTAAAGAAATACAAGTGAATATATAGCATTGACATGATTATAAAATTATACTGATTCATATCACATCTGAATCTGAACCACAAAGTGGCGGGTATTTAATACAATAAAGTTATCATTATATTTATGAGATACGTGATTGACTTGCTCCTTAAATTAAATAAAGATTCTGAACAACTTCATACTTCATCTACCCTATTTCGTCAGAGACGAATAACATTAACATGACATCTTCGTATAATACTTTACATTCTATTCTTACGATTTATTCGACGTAGTTGGAACTTCTTGACGAGCCGCCATAATGTAATACTTCCAGGCAATAAACCAGGCGGTGTATTACAAACGGATAAGTTAATAAGCGAATGTTTTCGGCGCGTGTTGGGTGATCGCGATAAAATAGGAGTTGAAACGAGGCCGGCTACATAAGCGCGTTGTTTCGAATTCCCCAAAGGGATCTGATTGCAAACGAATGCGGCGGGGTTACGGTCTCCCTTCATAGACGATTAATCCAGTTTACTCGCAGACGATGCCTTGGCATGGGGTTCTTGTAAGCCGAGAATCCGCACAAACGTCCCTCCCGCGCTTAAATATATTCAATTACTAGACTCCAACCTAGCCGGACTATCTCTTACCACTTCTTTCTTTCTTTCTTTCTCGTAACCTACACACCTTGTTGTCTTTGACTCGTTGTAGACTCGGTTTTACGTTCCAACCCTTTCCACTGTCGACGGATTTACGTGTCATCTCCACTATGCGGAAAAACTTTGAACGAGTGAAGTACGATTTGGAGACTACAGCGATTCCAGGAAAAGCAAGAAGACGCTTTAAGTCAGGATTCTTTGAACCTCCCTGATCCAATTGATTTAATCTCCGCCATCTAATCGGGTTTAAGTCATTTTATAGGCAACTGGCCAAATTGCTGGAAGATACATGAATTACTGTGCTTGGAATATTGTTAATTTTGTAATTCATAATCGACAAATTAATTCGGCTTGAGATAAATATGTTGATATGAATTTATTTTAAAGGGGAAATAAATACGTCCTTCGATACGGCCAACGATTAAATATCGCATTATCATTATATTATTATAATAATATTTTGAGTTCTTATTATACCTGGACATTTTTATTAGAAGACACCTAACCCCTATTAGTCGCCTTTTACGACAAGCAGGGGATACTGTGGGCCAATTCTACCCCCGGCCCACAGGGGGTGGAAATATTCTCGGTTTCACGAGTTACTAGGACCAAACTAAGTAATGAGTCAAGAGCACAAAGAATATCTCCACGCAGGAAGGCTATTTGATGAAACATTCCCGAATGCCAATCGCATTGGAGCAAGATAAAGATCATTAACCCCGAAGGCAAGTTAAAAGTAATGTTATGGTAGTTTACCCTCACCCCGACGGTCCTCGGACATTTTTCGCGTAGCGGTGGTTTCATTTCGTGTAAATCGAAGAAAGAGAGAGAAGCATTACGATGGTAGCAGAAGAAGGGAGAAACGGTGAGTAGAAAGAAGAGGAAAAAAGAGCGGTGGGGGGAGGAGAGGATAGAAAGAGAGAGAGAAAAAGGAGAGTTAAGCCTGCAGGCTGCAGCCAGAGGCAGTACGGCGTAAAGGGAAAGCAGAAGGGAGACAGGCATCTCGCCCTTCTTTTGTCCCTGGGCCTCGGCCCGATATTGAAATGGAGTCGTTTGAGTGTGAATAATTTGCTTTGCCCGGGCCACCCCTCCTGCTCGTATCTACCCCTCTCTCACTCGTCCTATCTCAACCCTGTCTCTCTTTCTCTCCTCTCTCCTTGCCTCTTCTCGTCCCTTCTCGACTGCTGTCGACCCTCCGATTCTCCGTCCTACCCCTTTACCCTGTGGTTCACCCCTCTTACGATCGTGTTTCGGGGCTACGCCGCGTTTCACAACTCGCGGCAACTAAATTCAAACTTTCTGCCGGTTTTACGTTCAATCCTCATGGATTTCCGCGGGGGGTTCTTTGCCGAAGCTTCCGGTGTGAGAGTCACTTAACGCCGATAAAAGAGTAAGGTAAGGTAAAACGAGATTACCTCGAAGCACGTTCTTTGAAATCGTCGCTTTTTTCCTTCACCGATATCGCGTACCTTGGTTATGAAACTTCTTACACTTGTCCATACTTACTTAATACGAATATGATTGTTGAATTACGAAATAGCACCGGTTTAGAATACACGTTTAGATTCCACCATTGAACAGACATCGAGGTGTATGAATAATGTTCTTAACGAGCGTATAGACTACGAAAGTAAACACCAATATTTGCCTTTGCGATATCAAGTTTTTTGCAGATGCGATTGCCGTCGAACAGCTGCTTATTAGACGCGTAAGATAACCGATATATCTTCGTTGGATGATTGCATAATCTTCTGATAAAACCGAACAGTTATCAGTCGCGATCTACCTAAAGCTGGATTACACACGTTTTTTTTATTTATGTATAAACATACCGGTGATGTAGCGGTCGAAAGTCGGTCAGGAAAGCATCGAGTGTTACTGACTGAATTAACACTGCGATTTGTTTTCATGAAATATTTTATAAAGCGAACACAAATATATATGAACAAACATTATAGTTAAATTTAATACTTCTTCTGTTTCGATGTAATAATTCATATTAAATTTATCTCGTTAAATTTATGGTTTATAATTCACAACAAGCTAAAGAAATATAAATATATAATTATATAATACTATATACGATATAAAAATACAATTAAAGGAAGTACACATCTTCGACAACACTTTCAAATGGAAATGATATAATTCGGATAACTTTTATAATAAGCATTACTTGATTCTACTAACAAAACTATACGACTCTTCTGCAACCAGTACAATTATCCTTATAGAAACTACGTTGCCAATCAACATCGGGTTTGAAAAACACTCTGAATCGTTTTCGATGTGCAATATCGGGTTCCAATCGAGGGAATTTTGGTTCTAATTAGCAGTCACCTTACGTGCGAACGATGTCACTCGATGACACCGAAACGTAGGGATCCGAAGAAGCAATCACGTTCGAAATCCCTGCTCAAACAAAAAAAGGGAGGTGTATCCCGTGATTATAGATTCCGAAGGATATACAAGTCTTCGACCCTGATATCGCCGTCTATGACGGCTCGATCGTTCTTTTCTTGGATGCTGGTCAGATTGAGTTCACCGGTGAATTTATTAGCGCGAAAATCATAGTCACGCGTACACCGTGCGTGGAATCTATTAGGAAGCACGCACGTACGCGTACAGTCTCACCGGTTAAAATTAAATCGACGTAATCGCTGTATAATCGGCATAACTATCAATAGATCAGGAACGGTAGATTCCACGTAACGATTCGTCTGCCGATCAAAGAATCGGCCATGGACGATCAGTGACCAATTCTTTGTGATTCACTTCATTGTTCGTGGAATTCCAATGTATCGTTAAACATTTTCCAATAGATTCTGTGAATATGGAAATTACTGATTGGAAGTATGTCGGTACTCTTTAGATGTTGTTTGTAATCAGTAAATGAGGAATGACTTGAATTTAATCAGGATTAGAGTTGGATGGAGTTGTGGACAGAATATGCATTTAACATAGCATTTTATATAAATGAGTGTTATTAAATATTATAAAATATGAATTTTTTAACGTTTGGAGTCACAGTGCTATTATTCATAGATTATGGTGAATTTTAATCGTGATTGGATTAATCAAATTATACATTTTTGAATGATATTTATCAATTTTCTTTTGATAATTATCTAGAGCATTAAAATACATACTAATATAATTTATTAAAAATTTCCTTCCAATCTAATATATATAATCGTTTAAAGTCATTGATATCCCATTAATTATATCATCTAATAAGGGAATCGAACTTAATCCAAATTGATATCTCTAATAACAGCATTAATAACCACCTCTTAAATAACCATTATTTAACCAGATAGCAGACATTTCAATTAATAATATTTCGTTATGACCGAAAGGTTTCCGAGCGATTTCGCAGACAGTAATTGCGAGGTGCCATAAAACTTCGTTTCGCAACAAAGTCACCTCCGAGTATTACAAGCTGTCACTGTAACGGCTACTTTTCACCTATCGAATAAAGAACACGCGAACTGTACGGCACATATTGCAATGTTTACCACGAATAATTACTAAACATTTCTAAAAGCGCATTTTTCATGTCGGGCACAAAACGCATCGTGCTGATCGTCGGAACGCGGTTGGGCTTTCACGCGCATTGTCCGTCGGAAGTGAAACCGAAATGCACGAACTCAAAGCGAGAGGAGTTGTTTGGTGCAAAAGAAGATGTACGATATTTGTACGACAGATCCTAAGTAACCGACGAAAAGTCTCTTTTGTGAAGAAGGTGCCCGGCCGCCGACAAAGGCGAAGGTAAAACACGACCGGATGATGAGCCAACAATCATCGATTCATCAGTCTTTTAGGAGGCCAATGTCACTCGACGCCCGGCGAACCCGCGTGGCTCTTCTTAGACATGCAGACCGCATACCGGACACCGTGTATAAAACCGCCTGTGCTGGACATCGGAAATCAGTCAGCTCGAACACACTACCGAGTAACCACTTGTACAACAATGAAGGTACTGCGCTTATCGGTTGTACGATGTCTTCGATAATGGCTTTGGAGTATTATCCTTCTTCCGTTTAGAGGAGATATTTGATCGCAAAGTTCTTGGTGCTTATTGTAACGCTACAATGGCGATAACGTGACAACTATGATAGTAAAGATTGAATTAATTCGGCAGTTTGATTTAACAATGAAATTTGACGATTTTTTTAACACTTTATTGAATTAAAGTCATAATCAAATCAGCTGCTTTTGGAGTGATATGAGTCTAACTTTGAATAAGAGACTTATAGCTGTTTCCATTGTAGCCTGATATAATCTTTTCGTTATCTAAATATTAAAGTTCAGACATTTAAAAATTGTTAAAAATACATTATTAGAAATCAAGTTATTAAGCGGAATCATACTGAATTGGAAATAAGATCTTGTAAATACTTCGAAGCAGAATAAATTAACTTTACTGTATTAATAATGACGATATAAATCTGCGAAAATGTTTAGGAGGAGATGTTTAAGGTAAACGGCGGAATTGTTGTAATCCGATAATTTTAAACAGGTCTTCATCACCCTCGCAATTTTGGTCGCCGTTGCCGTGGCGGAACCACCAATATACCGACAACAATTCCAGCAACAAAGGCAATATTACTTTGCCCGCCAACAAGAAGAGCCTACAACGGTAGCTTCTGCTCCTTATCCAGCATCCGGCTGGAAACCAGCTGGACCAGCATTCAATCTTCCTCAGCGCCAAGTCCAAAGTCCCCAGAACCAATATGAAGCACCCAGCGCTCCTCAGCAGCAATACGGAGCACCAAGTGCACCACAGCAACAATATGGAGCTCCAAGTGCTCCTCAGCAAGGATATGGAGCACCAAGCGCTCCTCAGCAAGGATACGGAGCACCCAGCGCTCCTCAGCAAGGATACGCAGCACCCAGCGCTCCTCAGCAAGGATATGCAGCACCCAGCGCTCCTCAGCAACAATATGGCGCACCACAACAACAATACCCAGCTGTTCCTCAGCAACAATATGGAGCCCCACAAGAAGCTATCACCACTGAGGCACCAAACAGCACCGAGTTCGAAGAAGACACTACTGTGTCCAGCTCCACTGAGTCCGATGTGAGTCGAATTATTTATTTAATTTATGAAAATATTCCGCTAATTGCACTGTCACCAGAGAACATATGATACGAGATATGTTGTGTCGGGTAAAATAGGCCACTTAATTATGTAACGATATTTGTTTCGGTGATTTACGAAATTATGTAAAAAACAACTTTTTGATATTGGTAATTTGAAGCCATTTCTGTAATGCGTAAAATATTTTCTTTATTATCACGATTAAAGGAGATAATTACGTGGCTTATTTCATACGAGACAGTCTCCATGTCGGGGTATATTAGATGTTGAGATGCTAAACTCATAACACCCGAATATGAAGTTTTAATATTCGCAAGAATTTTAAAAAGAATATAAATGTTAATCGTCGATTCTGAATGACACCAAACTGGAGTAACCGATGTAATAAGTAAACAATATTTTTATACTATTTTTATATCAGATCACCTAGATTTTAATAAGTCTCTCTGAAAATAATCGTGACCTCTGTGTCACATCGAATCAATTTCGGACACTGTTGTGCGCGGTATTCAATCGTCTTTCGAGTGTTTTGCAATGCAGTTAAATTTCTCATCCTGTTTTGGTAAGAGACAAAATGCAGTCAGTTTTGGCACGGGGGAATTGGTAGCCGAATGGTCCTACAGAATTTTAAATTGCACCGATTCCACGTGTCTCCTCTCGTTCTCGTCTTCTTCGAGCTCTCGGTCTTCTTCTTTGGTTATCCTAACGACATTAGTATTCAAGGCGTCGTTTACTTTCGATCGCGGCTCAGGCACGCGTGTGCCCCTTCCAAATTCGAAGCCGCTGTGACACAATCCGTAATGCATTCAACCGTGATTTAAGTCCGAGGACTCCTCCTCGAGACTTGTAATTTTCTTTCGCGATTACGCCGGCCGTACGCGTATTATTAATTGCAGCCTTTCATGTGGAACGTATCACAACATCTTCATCTTATTTTCGCATCGATCTTTTCTTCAAATATTTACACGCGCAATCCCTGATTTACGTAATTAATTCTGTTACAATTCTGTCACGATTGTGAACCACGTGGAATAATTTTCTTCGGTTTACCTCGTTCGATATCAATTAATTTATTGTTTTGTTTTTTCTTGGCTATACTACACTTATAAAATAGAATTTCATTTCTATTCTAAATTATTCTTTAATTTATAATTTAACGTTGACAGATTTATTAAACGGGAAAAATAAAATGTAGTTGATATAGAACCGGATTAGCTTAGATAATTAGGACTAATTGTCGTTTCTTTTAATTGGCTCTTCTGTTAATTAGCTATAATGTGACTGATGCAGGCTCAAAAGTGGACACCAAATCGCATCTCTTTATATAAATAAAGAAGAAATAGACATAGATCGTTCTAAAGCCGTCTTTAAAATTATACAATTATATTATAATTATTATTTTATTGTCTTTCATTAGTGCCCTTCGTAATGTCTTTTCTGATTACAGTCCGAGCCCGTGAACTCTGTAAACGAACTTGAAGAAGAAGACGTTGACGAGCAACAGCCCCAGCAATCCGGTGAATATTACGTGGCTCTTCCCGACGGCCGTCTTCAACGTGTGCAATATGTCAGTCGCCAGGATGTCGAAGCCATGAAATACTTCGCCAAGATCCGTGCCGAAAACGTGGAACCTCTTCGTGGACCAATCTACACTTACGCTCCTCTGCAGAAGTTGCAAATCGTTCCAGCTGGTCTCCAAGTTTCTGTTTCTTCCGTTGCTCCAGTTGCAGCCGCACCCGTCGATTCGAAACCACAGAAACTCGAAATCCAACCGGTCGCCACCCAGGTTCAATATCAATTGGACAACCCATCCGCAGTGGTCCCATTGGCTAGTCCCCTTAGCTCTTCTTACACCACTTACACCACTAACTATCAAGTACCAACGGCTGAATCTAGATACCTTCTGACTGTCCAGTAAGTCAAGATGATTGGACTCTTCGAAGCGACGATCAGGACTTGTTCTTTGTAAATTTAATTGTACATGTTGTATAGGCATAATCATGACACTTGTAACTTAGGTTAAGGATGAAGTAACAATAAAGCTGACAATTGTAGAACACAAAGTTTGATTTTTTCTTTTGGATTATAGTTGCCTTTTAACCATAATCCATTTCAAGCCATTATTATATTGCAATGATCTTTTAATCATTACAATTTTATCATTCCCACTAACTTTCCACTTCATTGCTTTATCCTAGTCACTTCAGACTAATTTATTTTTTTATATCTATATAGATATTAAAGCAATAGAGTCGTTAACTAATACAATACTCAAGATTTTGGAATTCTGGCGCATTATATTATGAATTAATTAGTAGATAATTTTGGAATTTTATATTGCTTGGGAAATCATAAATTTCATGTAATTTTATAAATTCACGCGTGCAAAGTTTACGGGCCAAGATACCGGAAAGGCAACAGGAGAAATGATCAGATTTTCTTAGCCACGGCACGTGGACGCGAATATGGAGGCGGAGATATTGGTGAGAGAGCCGTCGGCACGTAGACGCGCCTAACCGCAAAATTCCAGAAATTTAATATCTCGCTCGACTCTACCGGGGTTGGTCGTTTCATAAGTTCACTCCGACACAGCCAATCCCTCTTCAAGATTTCCCCGAAATTCTACTGCTACCATCCACCTCTCACCAATACAATGTTCCATCGATGTACCTCCAATTATTAAGTTACCTTCTAAAAACGTAATGTAATAATTAAGAATTACATCCGTAGGTATTAAAGGGATTATAATTTCGGTGATGAATCCTTGGATCAATTAACATAGGATAGCTACCCCTTGACTTTGTGCTCCTTTGATCGTTCACCAGGAAGAACGAGTCACAAATTATTAAATACCGTGATTCAGATTGGAATTTCTCATCTCCTTCATTTTATTGAAGTCGTTATCTAATCTCAGATGCAGCAGATTTAAATAAGAATAATACGAGGTATTATAATCATTGGCCACGAAACTCACTCGGGAATTAATTCGAGATAATCAGTCGAAGACAAAGGAATCCTTGGGCAAGTAACTTGAAGATGCAAGAGCACTCGATCCGCAAGGGAAATTTTCAAGGGAGGCAATTAATTTGGTCAAACGGTCAAGATCAATTAAATTCCACCGATCTTAAGATCGGATTGAGGATGATGTTTGAAAGCCTCCGGACGATCGTCGGTGAACTTCGGAAGAGTTTCTTCGGACACTCCTGAATTCGACTCCGAAAGTACCCACTCCTGGTTGGGCAACAATGGACAGAAAGCAGGGAGAGGGAGAAGGATGGGGTGAATTGCTTTGGAAAACAAAGTTTTCCGGTTTTCCATCCAGTCTCGACCACTTTCACCCATCGTTACCACCTCCATGACAGAGGCGCCTGCACTTGAACCAACCAGCCGGCGCACCCTCCTTCCCATGGGATATTAATTTTTCCGGAAGTTACCTCCGCCTGTTACTTTTTCCCCCTTTCGCCCATCCTCGCTCTTCAATGTACTCTGTCTTCCATTTATTATATGAAAATCTGGGGTAACTAATTATATCGAATTCGTCGATTCAAAGCTCATTACATTGGAGTTAATTAATGTGCATCTTTGGAGAAATTTATTAGTACATATATTATTTATTATGATGATATGGAATTGATTTTAAGAGGATTCGAAATTGAGCTTAATAACTTTTGGAGTGACGCATTAGGGTAACTAAAATATCGTATGGTGGATAAGAATCGAGTGGTTCGAATCGATACTCTATAAGCACGTGCAGCTATCGTCTAGGAAAAAAGAGTAATCTGGTGTAATACGTTTTTACCCGATATTTTTTTTAAGAATTTATTTGCAACAGATCGCTTTTTTCAAGCGCTGGAATTTTTAGCAAAGCCGGGATAATCCAATAGGCCTCCTGCTAATCGAATCGAAAACTTATTCCAGTGAACGTTCCTTCCACGGAGTATCTCACGAATATTATCAAGGGAAACATATTCGAATTGCATTTTTAAATATTCCCCCGTTGTACTTTTCAACCCTTCTGCAATCATGAAATGTATCGATACAAACACTGTAACTTTATCCTTCAGCAGTATGTTATAATTAAACCACCTTATTAAACCCTGAAACATAAACCAACCCGGTAGTCCACGTGGGTGACTAACGCCTTAATCAAATCAGATAATTCTACCCCTGTCTTCCGACCTCCACTCTACACATTATTTTCATAAATTTCACCCAATGAACATCCTGTAGCTGTCTAAGATTCACGAAGATACAAAACACAAGTATCACTTTACCATCCACTATGCACCACTCGAAACATCCTCTTCTTGGACATTAATTCAACATCTCGCACGAAGATATATGCTTTCCACGAACTTAATCACCACGAACATCCATGCGAAAAGGTGAGCGCATAATTAAGCGGTGTATGACCTCTACTTTGGTACAAAGCAGTCTAGTGTTTAATGGTACCCGTGAGACTGAGATTCGCGATGATTCCCGGGAACCAGAAGACTCTGGTGTTAAATAAAAGGAGGAGTAGCGTTGTAGAAGCGAGTAGAAGAGAAGGAAGGCAATGGCGGATGGGGGATAAGAAAAGACGTTCGAGGTCAGGGGTAACATATGGCTCGATGGTAGCAGCCTGGTTACCGGAGTCATCCAAAGGGGTAGGTTTCACCGTCTGGACCTTTAGGGCACCGTGGAATCAAGAATGGCCTTTAAACACGTATGTTTAAATGTTCCTTCGCGCTCATGTTAATACGTGCACCGCGGGCATCTGATTTTCTCTGTTCTCCATCGTTTGTTTCGACCACGCGAGCACCGAGATTAAGAAATAGCGGGAGGCCCCCGCGGAGCCTGTGGGAACCCTGCCAAACATCTTTCACAACCCTGCGAAATTCCTGAAGGAGGAAATAAAGAAAGCTCTCTTAAAACTATTGCGGAGGAATTGGTGATTTATACTGTGCCTGGGAACTGGACTTTGATGACGTGTATTTGGAATTTATTTTGGTACACCATTATTATCATTTTTTTAATGGACGGGTTAATTTTGCTAAGAAAAGTTGACGAAGATCGCTATGTGAAAAGAGAGGTGATGTTTCTTCATTAACATTTTCGGTCGTGCTCTGACTATTATAATAAAGACTCGAACTTGGAACTCGGATATTAAAACATCAATAAATGGCAATATTTTACCAGCATTGAATAACAACAGAAATTATTATAGCACTTGCATAATGAAGGTTTCAAGATGCATTGCAGAACGTCACTAGTAATTTGAATATAAAGAACATAATTCTGTAAAAAATTAAACTGATCTAACTTGATTTAAACAAATCTGCTGGAAACTGTCCCCAATCAAAGGTAGAACGAAAATAGGAAAGAAATAATGGTAGCACCGTGATTAAAGCCAATCGATTCCTTAGATCGATACCCTCGGGTAAGAAACCCTTTCTCAGTGTCAGAGGGCAGGTTTACTCTTGGACCCCACGTGGCGACAGTCTAAGGGAGAAGAACAATGAGAGAAAAAAAAGCGGGAAAAGAGAAAGGTAGAATAGGTAGCTCCCACGTATGCTATGCAGACGTGGCCGTAGGAACGGCAGTGATTGGAGATCCCCCGTCGACAGGCATGTCGAACTCTTTTTGGCTCTTTCGAAGTCGGCACCTGCTTTTGCTTCCTCTTTCTAAACGCGAGAGAAAGAGAGCTGGGCTCTTTGTGATCCTTCAGTCTGCATATCCCTCGTAGTTTTCAGAATTCGTCTGTTACAGGGAACGCACAAATGTATGAGTGTGAGATGTGCAGGCGAGCACGCATTGCGTCACATGGCACGTCGATATTGAACCGGAGGGTACCAAAACAATAAGGTTCCTATGCTAGTACGCTCACATCGGTACGCTTTTGTACGCGGGAACTCGCTGCTTGATTAATATCGAGCCGAATTAATATGGACTCTCTTTGAGGAAAATAGATAGATAGATAGATAGAGAGGGGGGGGGGGGGGTGAGAGAAAGAGAGACCAATGCAATCTTGTTTTAGATCTTCTTGTTCACTGCCATCCTATATCGGGGACTTCGATGCTTTCCTTCTAACTTATCGATTTGTTTTATCATGTTCCACCTCCGTGCATTAGCTGCTATCAAATTTATGTCGATTATGACGGGAGATGGAAACTATATGTATGTTGTTTAATATCAATTTGAATAATCACGGCAACTAGATAGTTGATGTGATATGTATTTATGTGATTGTAACTAAGTATATGTTGTTGCTACTATTAATATGATATTGATATAAGTAATTAGAAGTTAGTAGTTGATTGATATAATTATTACCATACTGTGATTAAAATCGGGCTAATTTGTTCTAACACCTTGGTAGCACGTGCGGTGGAGAAAGCGTAGGTAGAATTCCCGGTGGGTGTCTCTCTAAAGTGAAATGCGAATATTAGCTCAGTCGCGGAATGAAATCATATAAAATTCCGCACGCACTCGGGCCATCATTTACCGAGTCATAGCGCGATGAGCATAATTCTTAGGTTGTGTAAGATTACGTAATGCGATAGTCGATCGATCTGTATGCCAGTGTCTTTCCAGTTTGCACCACTCATTGTCAGCACGATATCTAACACATGTTATCTTTCATTTATTCAACAATTAAACTCTTCCAATCACGATATGACAAATTGCTATAAATCTTACTCTTGTAATTATTCTACGCACGTAATAATTGCATCTTCGATAACAATATTCCTTCACACGAACTCCGGCAAATTATACAAAAAATATTTCGAGGAAAATGTATGTTACACGAACCACTTTAAAAAATTGGACAAAAAAGACAATTTGCAAGTGTGTTTCCAAAAATGCAGTCAATACCACCGGAACACTATGAGACAAGGATACATGGAGAAGCCGATGAAAGGCTGTTAGAAGTAGAAGAAAAAATTCCAAGGGGGATTGAGAATTGCCCTTAAGCCTTAACTCCTTTAGTAACCCCGCCTACACCTCGGAACACGGAAGTTACGGGTGCTTTTCAGGAAGCGGATCTCACGCGGCCTCTCCTTCGCCGGATAACACGTACTTCGTATTATTCATATGCGAGTCACGTTGCATTCAACCCCGTGCGATACGCAGACGTCGAAAGGGTAGGTATGCACTCGATGTGAACGTTGCCTAAAAGAGCGTCAGTCAGTCGGGTTTAAGGGATGAGGGTGGTGTACCTATGTGGTATATATCGATTGGCATTACGAGGCAGATCAGTCAACCCTACCCATCCCTTTGGACCACCAAGGAAGCAAAGGATAAGGAAAGAGATCTCTGTGCCACCCTCCTTATCCTTGACTCCTGACGCAGACACTTTGTCACCCTCGCGTGAGGGTGGTTTGTCTGACGTTAAAGCACCGGGATGCGTCGAGAAAAATTTAAGTGACTGATAAATATGTTTAGATATTTAGTATATTACGTATATGTATTTAATATCTAACTTACATAGTTTATAATTTATTTCACCAATGAGAGGTCAAAATTTCGTGTCACTTACGTCACGAATGCCTTCTTTCCAGAACCCAACAGTATACTATTAGATGCAATGAATTTGCGTAAAGCTTATCTTATAAGTTACGCCCTTTATAATAATCTCGGAGGAGCTTTATAGAGTACTCAAAGTGCCAGTAAAAAGGAAACGTGTTGCGCTGGGCACGAAAAGGGAAAGTGAAGTAATTAAAGAGCTCAGCCGAGAACTTTATCACCATAGTTATGAAAACCGAGAGTGTGCATGTATTCTTTTACGAGTTAGAAGATGACGTAGACTTAAATACGACAAGTTTCGTGTTATTTAAAATATATAGTAATGTAATAAAAAATGTGTAAGTTAAGAGGCGTGTCAATTTACTATTAGATACAAGTCACCTTCCTTTGGCATTTTAATATAAGGTAATACGGGGATGGTTATAATTAGCATCCGTTTGTCGTGTCGGATCGATGCGCGACATATTAGAAGTTTCTAAGTCTTAGGATTTGCACGTGAATGGAACAAGTGTCACCAAGTACAAAAGCATAGGAATCAATAAATTATAACGTCATCCCTTGTACCCTTTCGTGGCTGAGATACTTTGTTACCCTCTTACGAGCTACCCTCGATCGAGTCCATACTGTGGGGTGAGATTTGCCATGTATTTGACAAAGTCGAAAGGGAAAAGTTCTGGGTTATCCTGTCGTCAGAAACATACATCCCCGGGGTAGTAGTTCGTTTATTAAGATAATTACGATTCCTGAAATCATACTCATCTTGGTCGATTTATGAGTCTTGTAATCACTTGGTTTTAATAATCCACACAAATATTTTCAATAGTTCGAATTACTGTTAGGAATGCTGGGATGCTGTGATACATGAAGTCCTTGATTACGCAATCATTATAACTACAATAATATGTAAATATCTATAGACATATATATATACTCATACTAATGTGCAATAAATATATAACTGTAATAATGTGCAAAAATATATAATTTAATTAGATCCAATGATTTTCAACTAGAGACACAAGTTATGATACTGAAGAAAGAACAGAATAAATGTTTGCGGTTATTTGCACGGTACTTAACAAAAAGATACTTGAGCGACATAAAAGTTGGTATTCATGGTCAAGCGGAACAGTGGCTACTACATCGGCGCATCGGATTACGTATCAGCACCGTGCGGGGAATTTCATCTCTAGATTCCGTAGCGTATATTCCAACTAGTTTCAACGAAAGAATTTCTTCTCGACCACCGATTTCCGGATGCGGTTGGGAATCCGTAATAGTGGTTCACGTGCGGAATGATTTGCGCGCCGCACGTACAGAAATCACAAAACCAAAAGGGAGAAAGAAACACGCTTCCTACTTTTCTCTGTTACACCACCATATTTACGTGCACGATACCGTAACTTTTTTCTGTGGAAGACCGCAGAGCTTCCACGCGCCTTTACCGCAAAAGCTCGCCGATACATTTTGTTCTGATTGTAAGACTCGTGATACCGATATTTGTGTAGGTTTTGTTAAGCCGCTACCATTTAATGTTTTATTATACCGCGAATGTAAGAGCCGATTCTTATCGCTTAGAAATGTATTTTTAAAGTGAAGTATATTATGGAATTATTTTCTGCTTAGAAAAAATCCGATGTATGAACCAACTCATTAATTAACTTATTCCTTACTGCGATAATAGGAGAATAATTAACACCTTGACGCGATATGCATGAAACGTAAACACACCTCGACCAAAGCTCCATGACGTAGGTATACATGGAGTGATAGTAATCAGGGTATACCGGTATGTTTTTATCATGGACTCGGGAGTGAGGTAGATATTCATCGGCGTGGTGCGATCGTCTTTGCCGCGGGTGAAATAAAATGGAAGACAAAGGAATGGACAGCGTTTGTTGAAGGATAAAAGTTGTTAGGGTGGAGGTGGGTAAGACGTTGCGTTGTGGATGGTAACCCGAGCCTTGGCGGGAGGTCAGCCTCCCGAGATTGACGAACACGATAAATCGAACGGTGGTGACACCGGCTTGAATGACTCGACGCGACAACTCACTGACCTGCGAATCCAATGCATAGAGTTTCTCTCTTGGGTGCTCGCGCTGCACTACGTATACTAACTCTCCCCCGGCGAGTGAGAGTACTCAAGGAAAACCTTGTAAATATTCTTGTTTATACGACGCCCACGTACTGCCCTGCCCCTACGTGCCGAAGGATACCCGCTATCGTATCGGCTCTTGCACTGATCCTGAAATAGAGCGTGGCCAGTGAGAGGCCCTGGCGAACTCAACATACATCCGGCTTGAGGTGTACCAAGGAAAAATCCTGTTCTATCGAATTTCAAACTCGTTCGTGAAAATGCAGCAGCTTCGGGGAATCTTTACAGATCGATACGTCCGTATACGTGATATCTCGATTTCGTCATTTCTCGAGTACGAGAAGTCATCGATGTCGTTTTCGAGGACGGGCGTGCGATACCTCGACTTTCCTTTTGTTACCATGTAATTAATAACGTAAAAGAATATTTACATACATCGGGCAAAATAATACTGTTTATATAAAGTCCACGTGAAGAACAGAGAAAATGTAACTACGGTGAATATCGAATTTAAGCTTCGTAATTTCAGAAGGCTTTTTTCCACTTGCATTTGTTTGCTTGCTCTCGGGTCGACGATTGAAAAAAAAAATCGCTGGAAACCTCTCTGAAAACCTTTCCCTTTCTTTGGTCTCGTGGAAGATCTACTAGCACAGAGAAGGTAAAAAAATATATCGGAGAACCATTAATATGCGGATCGTGTATTTCCATGAGTAGAAGCGGCTCGTCGACGATGCGCCGGGTAACAAGAACAACGAGGACGATGACGGGAACGACGCGGTCGAGGATGGTGTGGATGACGACAACGAGAACGGGAACGACAACGACGACGACGACAAACAACAACAACGTCGACAACGACCGAGGTCGTATTGTCCTGGTCGACGATAAAAGGTTTCGCATCGTTGCGATGCTCCCTGTGTACCTACCTACTGGGACAGAGAGCTCGAGAAGAAGAAGGAGGTGGAGGAAGAGAACAGTAGAGACGGGACCAAGCGAAAGAGAAAGAGAAAGAGAATTCGAAAGAGGAAGAGAAAAAGCGGCGGGAGATCGGGTGCACCAGATAAAGAGGTCGACGATAATGCCCTCAGTACATCCTGGGTCCCGTAGCAAAGAGCGCACCAGGCGGCCATTATATTGTTTTACCTCTGTATCTCAGTTAGAGATCAACGAATACGCCGCGGAGTCTTGTATACATACACACCTTCGAACGACGGATCACGATGAGAGAGCACCGAAAGAAGAAAATCACGAGGGACGCGCCCCACTGGGGGAGGAAGAGCAAATGCTCTTCGTGTGTTACCCAGAGAAATGAAATACTACACAAAAGTACTTCCTACTGGTTTCGACTAAAGAGAATAAACTGTATAATCTCGGCAACGAAAATATGTGAATTTTTAAATGTAATCCTCTAATTATCCTATCTCGTATGTATTAACCCTTTGCACTCTACTGCTGCTACTGAGACTACATATGTATACCACTTAAGTATAATTATCGTAAAACAAGCTGTATTAACAACAGTAATGAATAAAGCCTGGATTGTATATATTAGTTTAAGTAGAATTGAAAATCTCACTTCTACCTAAAAATAATATTTTTAATTTTCGGAAGTCGCACTGCATAGCCTTCAAGTTACTAAAGAGTTTGGTATTCCTATTAAAAAAATGGTAAGAGTGCAAAGAGTCGGATGAAACTTTTGCACCAGTACTATCGTAGTAATATATTGAAATCAATATATCGTAATTATGATTCATAGAAACATCGAAGAAGTAAATGTTCCCTTTGTGAAGCGATAAATATAACGGTAGGGTTACTTCATAAACGTGGGCCAATCCTTGAAATCAGTTTTTCCAATCAGTGTAAAAGAGCGTAGAGAAAAGCGTCGGCACCGCGTTAGAGATATTGAAATCCTAGGATGGCATTCAGGACTTATGTCCTCTTTATTTCCTTGTCGTTCTCATGGTAGTGCCAGTACAAGGCCCGAGAGGTGAAAAACAATAGTCATGCGACCCGAACCCCCTTTCGTTTCGATCAGTACGAAGTCTCTTTAAGCTTCTCTGTGTCTCTCTCTGGTTCTCTCTTTTCTTGGCTTCTCTTGTTCGTTCCTTCCATCGTTTCCCTGTCCTCCGTTCAGTCACTCTTTCCTCACCACCCTCTCATGGAATTCTTCTACATGCCGTTGCGTCTCGTCTCGTGCAACGCAGCACAATGCAACCCTGGGATGCATTGTGGATCAGTCTCACCAGACACCCCAACGATGCCGACGACGAGGACAACGACGACATCGTCGTCAGCATCGTCGGTGACGATATATGACGACGTGGATGTCTGGGAAAATCGTTTCAAATTCCACGTTTCTCTCATCGATTATCAATTTTACAGTCGTCTTCCAAATTGGTGTTATACATTCAACCGCGTGGATCAAGTCACAAAAATACCGTGATGAAAGCAGAGTTAAATATTACTATAGGATTAGAACATTTTTCTAAGTTTGATAAATAGAAATAGATAAATATGGAATATTGAAAGAGAGTGAAATAGAGGGTTAGATTTGGTGCGATGATTGCACCATAATCTGCCGATCCCTTTTGCTGTTACTAAGGGGGTGGCAGCTGTCGTTCCTGATTGGCCGGAGGCACCTTCCGTTTTAGGATCCGACCGATTCGTCCTCGGTATCAAAAACACTTACTAAGGAAGGATGAAGGAAGAGGGAAGGAAGTGTGCTTGAGAAAGATAGAGGCAGGTGGAAATGGTATATACGAAGAGGGGTTACAGAAACAACCCTCCTGACACGGGTTATCCTATAAACGCCGGCAACCCTGCAGCAACCTAGAGATAATCCGGCCCCCGGGGCCCGCGTGCGGTTGAGTGCTCGCAACAGTTACCATATTTGATTGTACCCTCTTTCTACCCCACCGGAATGCCAAATAATATTTCGTTTACTAATCGAGGTATCCAGACAACATCTCCGCAATATTTACAAATTAATCGTCTACATATCCTAATTATGTTTTCATGATAAACTGATATGACTTTTGAAAAAGTAAACTCGTATTAAAGAACTAATTAAAAGGAATACATATAAAATTCGAGACAAAATCATCTGGCAATTAATGAAATTCCTGACGAAGCATCTCCTTTCAAATTTATAATCTTCACCGCATATTAATAACATAGAAGACTCATATATAAGTATTCCTACAAGGATTAATACTAACATTTTATAAAAATTATTTATCGCGTTCAGTCGAAACGGATGTAGGACAAACACGGTGTTTTCACAATCAGTGAACCTCCGCCAAAAAATCAGGCTTAACGATCGAGGTGCAAGTAATACAGTAGTAAATCCTCCTCACAGGAATAAGATTGTAGCACCCCGTGGCAGAAAATGCAAGGGGCTGTTTTTCGCTGCTCGTGACAACCCCCGGTGCTCTGGCGGGAAAACGCTGGGGCAAAAGAAATCGCGCGTTTGATGTACCGCCAAAGGGAACGCGTGCAGAGCTTTGCGATGAAAGAGACACAAAGTGTAGGGGGTTGGGCGGGGGTGGGACGCGGGTGGTTCACGGGGGGATGAGGATGAGGGCCAACCAAGGGGGATAGGAAATATTCCACCGGTCGAGATACGGTTTCGTATGGGTTGGTCGGCCGACTGTAACCACGTTCCTACCCTCGCTTCCTCTCTTTCTATCAGCGAGAACCGCTTAAACGTTACAATTATTACCGGAAAAGCGTTGTACACGCATGTGGCGAACCGCGGGACCCACCGACGGAATTACATTGATATTAGTATCGTTTCGCTCGGCAGATTAATTAATTAAAACCCGCCTCTCTACACGTTACCCTTTCCCGCCCCTTACCTTTCCTACATTTCGTGGCCACTTTACCGCATGCAAACCGTGCATCGGAAATGCGTTTTGACCGTGCATGCCTGTCGGGAAAATCCCGTGTGTTTCGCGTGTCGGACAATCTATTAAGCCATTTGGAAGTACATACGATTTCTCGCAGGATGATTAGAATTTTTGGTACATTCGAAAATTAATATACACTATTAATATGTAGTAATTAATATATGCAACGAAAATAATTTTTCTGGATTCTGATACGCAAGTCATGATTTTAAGCGAATAAATATGATATTAATAGAAATATTGAAACCTACCTTTCTTCGCGTGCAGGATGTCCGCGGGATCAGGTGGCAGAGCCGTACAATGACTTGGACTCAAACTGGGTTGAAGGGATGGAAAGGGACTTCCAGCACCCGACGGATACCTATCGAAAATAAATTATCACCGTCAGAGGAAAGTGAATTATATTTCCCCTTATATCAAGCAAATGTAATAAGCGGATATAATGAAACGTATGAATAATCGTTGTAAAGGAATAACTTTACGGCACTATATTAAATAAAGTCTATAATTATTGAAGAATATTACGAGTTAATAGTAAGTTTCAATATACCATGGATTAGGTCTTGGCCACCCAGTTGTCTGCCCATTGAGTAACCTTAGCTTATCGTAGACACTTTCCGCCGGACTCCCCGCACCAACGCCAACCCCTACTCCACCCACAGCTTGTTGTTGTTGCTGATGTTGCTGTCTCTGTTCCTTTTGTGCCGCCAAATTTCTCAGCACCCTGTTAATAGACGATACCTGAAACAAACGAAATCCACAAACGTTAGTTGGAAAACCCTGGGACTCGAATCCTCATCCCTTAATAACATCACACTAGAATTCGAGTCATCAAGCCATTTTCTTCTCGAATTAGCAAACAACACGTTTTTACAGGTAGAGGAAAGCGTCGGAGGTAGATCGTAGGATAAGAGAGAAAAGAAGTCATTCGCTGTTTCGTGTCGCGTTTAGTTCTCCTATGGAGAAATTTCCAGGGACGCCTTTAGGAGATTGCGGAGTGGCTCGAGAGGCACTCTCCGTAGCATCGGATTTATTATAAACACGAAGCACAGGGGATGAAGATAGACACGGAAGACCGTGGTAAGGTAAGAGGTGAAGCGATGTTCCAGGGGGTAGTGGTGAAGGAGGATGGGATACATGCCGAGAGTGCGCTTCTGCCCGATGAAATGCGACGAGAGCGGTAATTAAAACGATGCGGTGAGCGGCTGCCGGTGTGTGCTCCACGAGGGAGTTAATTACCTCTGCCTTCAATTATATCCGTCTCGCGTCACTCCAAGGGGACTTTGGCTTCTGGCAACCTAAGTACGCACTCGCGCGTCTGCGGTACTCGCGATTGGGCGAGAAATACGTATCCACGATGTTACGCGCCCGATACATCTTCCGATCTACTCTATCGCCTATCCATCGCGCGAACACCGTCTCTCTCTCTCTCTCTCTCCAACTCCACCCACTACTCGCGCCTCATATTAAACAGTATTTCAACGGGTTTGCGTGAAATTAAGTAGGATAACGATCATCTCTACTGGAAACTCCTACTCTACTCATTTCCTCCTAAAGACGCCAAGATTCAGTTACAGTTGCTTCTGCTTGTTCAGATGGTAATAGTGTCAGTAATAATAGTTAATCGATATGATATTGATCAAGAATTTAGTACACGTAGAAATGTATTAAATGTATAGTTTCTTGGTAAAAATAATAATAGTTGTTTGTGTAAAGTTACTCCGTGAGTAGAGACACGCGTGCTTCACTGACTCGCGTACTCCCTCGAGGCAGTACACTATTCTTTTTATTCTTGTATCCTTTATTTATCTTCTGTTTCTCCAAGTTGTTTTCGTTGGTTCTGTCACTTACAGCCCGTATAAATCCCGAAGAAGTCGTAAAAGAATTTCCGCGAAACTAAAGCAGTACCTTATACTCCTGCCACCGATAGTTCGACAATTTATTCTTCCTTACTTCCAGATTTCTTTTGCATTTGAATTCTTAACATTTGGAAAACTTTCGAGTGTGAAGTACGAAAAATTAATACATCGAACCATGTGTATTAAAGAACCACTCATAATTCACGTAATATTGACCTGATTATAAAATACTAATATATTTACTAGTAGTACATAGAACCCGGAATATGATTAAAATCAATCATAATTCGTGTAATATTTTATTATGAACTAAATAGTTATAAAATACTAATATATTTGTAAGAGCCAAACTTATAATACAACTAAAAATGTTACCAAACTTAAAGCATCAATTAGAATCCTTTAGGTGTCTCAAAGTATGGACGACATTTTTGTAACGAGAAATTTTTAGGACATATTTTTAGGTCTTATATTTGATGTGGATTTTAAAATGATTCCAGAATATAGATCGACGCGTGTGATACAAAAGGAAAAATGATGTGTCCAAGATTATGTAGCAGAACTGGGATTGGCCATGGGAGATTTTCGTTCCCCGGGGTTTGTTAGAACCGATGTCAGGGTTCCACGGCGTTGAAACGAGCTGACATTTCGGACCCACGAGCGGAGTAGTGTCATCCCCCTCAATGCACAGGAGAATCCACTACCACCATGGACATGTTATAGACACGAAAGGAACGTCACTGACATTCACCCTCGTCTTCCCTTCGATATCTCATCTTGTAATGTTGCAATCACTTTTTATGGAATAATAAATAACACGAATATTTGTACGAAGTCTACTTTGATGTGTTTTCACTGCCATCCCCGGAACTGTTTTCCTGATCCGTTTCACTTTATTCTTTAAAATATCATTTTTTTATTTATAATTAATATACATCGTTGATTTACACGAGAATTCATGAACCATGATTATAAGAGTCTGGATATATTTTTTAATCGTTTTTATTTTTGAAACCATATGACTGGTAAGTGCTAAATTTAAAGGTGGTTAGAATCCGGTTTTATCGAATAATATATGTTTGTTTTAATTACTGTAATTTTAGTGATAAAAGTGGGTATATTATTATCGAACGGAAAAATGGTAACTTCAGTGGCACGATATGAAATATTAAAAAGATGTCCAATATATAATGGCACTCGTTCCAAAGTCACTCGACGTCAGAAATGGAGCACAATGTGAAGTCTTTGTACGAAGAAGAAGGCCCTCTGCGACAAAGCGGGGTCCCAATATGCGGCTGCCAGTCAAACGACAATTCGGGCCCGCGTGACATCGAGTGTCCTAGCCGTTTCGTTCTTTGATCGACGTCGACCGCAAATATCGCTCCTTATTTTTCCAACGTGGATATTTACGACGTGTGTCACCCTCGTCATTATTCTGACAATTGTCGCGTACTAGAAATCGATTCGACAATGCCTCACTTTTGTCACGGTTGGCGAACCACTCGCGAAAACGAGCCCGACTCTCCATCTTCCTCAGAAAACCGAGAGTTCTGTATTATTAATGAGTATGCTTCATACATTTCCTAGTACCCTTATTAATATTCGAATCCTTAAATCATCGAGTACTTAGATATTTAATTCTGCCTTACTCGTAAACCCTTACTCTATATTCTTATATACCAATGCACATTCATTATACTACAAACCCTTCACTTTTTCATATTCCGCCATTAAATTCCCCGAAGAAGATTTATTAAATCTTTTCAAGATACCTCGGATCTACGCGAATCCAGTAGAAGGAGGAACATAATAATCAGACATCGAACTTTGAATCCGAGGTATTCGTAATAGACGCGCACTAAATTACGGATTCGTGCGTTTTATTGGTTGATCACCGACAATGGAAATCATGACACATTTTTTCACGGTGGATCGTCGTAATGCCTCGCGATATAACGGAGGGGGTGCGACAGAAGGGGTGGTTCTGGATATTATAGTTGGTCCATGCGGCATGCATAAAAGACGACACGCGGCGGGGGCTTAAAAACAGCATAGTCGGAGGAAGAAGCTTCGCAAGGATCGATGAAATTAGCATGAAGCGTGAAGAGACTAAGGGTGGCCGAGACTTGAAGAGGGTACCGGTCTACGGATAGAGACGTCATAATATTGCTCTCACGTGACGCCCTCCTAACGGCCCTTCGAATTGCCGAAATCCTTTTGGGACGAGGGGATAACAAGCGGACCGATAATTCGAAAGTGATAACAGGGAGTGTTACCATGTAAATGCTCCGTGACTATGGAAAGATATCGCGCTATGTATCTTAATATATTCGGCGGGATCTAAATGCCCCTTTAGGGAGACGCGTTGCGAATGTGAAATATTATAAAATGATAATAAAGTATAATATTATACATTAACAATGGAACTCAGTATATTGAAGCATGTCAGGTTTACTTATTGACTCTAAATAAGCCAATTAAGTAAGAAAATAATAATGATATACATTATAATAATAATATTGGTTTCTTGGAAAAATATGCAAGTCCTATGGAATATGTTCATTTCCAAACATATACTGAATGCTACTTGATAGCAATTAAATATTTGCTAATTATAGTATACTGGTGAAGATGTAAATATTTGGAATACACGGAAGTATGGATTTTAATTCCAATGTTTATAGTGAAACAGGCACAGAATATATCGTAACTAAAACCATATTCTTAACAGGGGATAGAAAGTCACCGGATAACATATTCGAAATACTATTTCTTTCATAAAGTCCGCGTAATAGCGCGTATATTATTTTCCAACGCATGTTATTATGCGTGCACGTGACTATACGGGAGAGCAATTTTTACGAGTGCTTATGAGCGGTAGTCAGAGATTTCCTGTCCTCTTTCTGCGGGTCTATCTCGCGAAAGCGTACGTACCGAGGGTGTAAAGGAACAAGAACGGAAGAACCGAAGGGTGCGAGCCACCCTCTCCTTTCCTCTCTATTCAGTCCACTTCCGTTATCCTGTGCTCTCAACGAGAACCATACAGCTCGACTTTATTATCACGAAAGCATCCTGAAATAGTAGTTTTGACGATTCGTCGCGCACACTCAAAACCGTGATGTCGAGGGGTCATTCGTGAGGGAGGAAGTATCATTGAAATTCATACAATATTTATTATCATCATCCTCCAATTCTACCCATGAAAGTATGAATTATAATGTAACTCATAAAGCATACTCATCTTCGATCATCGCAGATATTAATAATTGGGACGCGCAAAAGTATGCATTTAATTACGTGCAATGCAAGTAGCACTGACGTACTTAAACATCGGAGTAAAGTTAGAATCACAAATACGGTACGTCTACTTTCCAGAAACCAACCGTACTTATTTACGCTTCTAATTCCGCTCTGACGTTTGACGATGATCACTTACTTCTGGGAAGAAAAAAATGAAGAGACTGAAGCACCACCGGAAGACAAGCAAAGAAGAAGATCCGCTTGACGAGGAACTTGTGAAATCGGTTTTTAACAGGCACGGTGCTTTAATCGGAGCTTATAGATCCCGTCGTTGGTTACCTCATACATATTTGGCATTCGAGGCAGAGATCTATGGGGGTGCGATGATACGTGACACGTGCTACCACATCCCGTGTACACGAGAAGAGCATACAACGGCATACACGAGAGGAGTGTAAGCAAAATGTCATAACCTGTCATTAAGTCACCCCTCGGTGAGCACACCGAGAGGGAGAGAACTGAACACCGGTGCCTTCTGCAACCATCTAAATCACAGGTTACTCGATTCCTCTATTGACTCCCATACATTGTCGAATAATCAGAGTACATTGCGTTATGTGGTGTCCTACTCTTCCTTGGGATTTAATAAGACACTTAAATCGATACTGTAATAATCTGCCATTAGTTTCATTTTAGTATCAAGTGGCTTATACTGCTTATACTTGCTTATTACATGCAAATTATCTAACTATTATAATTATATTATAGTATATTTTTATATTACTGTTAATACCGTTAGAAAAAATATTTGAGAAGTATGGAATTATAGATGGATATTAATTGAGATATTTCATCGTTCTCACGTTACCGATATCACGGTGTATCTGTTACAGCGATCAATTATGTTATATAGTGGGAATACACATATCACAGGTTATAAATGGCCCCATGAGAAAAGTCGTTGAAAAGACGTTCAATTTTTCGGCGATTATTTCCAATTATAATCGTGACGAATTTGAAGGTCCAAAAAGTGGAGCAAACCGGTGCGGCACGCGTCGATACGGCGATTCGTTGTATAAATCCTGGCACCCTAGGTGCAGGAGACGCCGTATAAAGAGTCACCCCATGCTGCGTGGGAAAACCTGGCATGATCGTATCAAAGGAGAAAAAAAAAGTGAAGCGTGTGCGACGCAATTGCATTTCTGACAGCTCTATTATGTATCCTTCCTATTGCACCGTCTACCAATCTCTGGTTAACTCAATCTGATAATTCCAAATATTCCACTCACACCCTTTTAGACCAAGGGAAACTATAGATACATCATTCGTATGACATACGAGAAGTAACTCGAAGTAAGATGAAACTCGACCGGCCACAAACAAACACTGTATTAAGCATACATTGCTGTCATGATTTGTCTATAAAAGCTACAACTTTGCAACATAAATATTTTAAGTGTGTGATAAAAGATGAGAAAACATTGAAACAAGTGGTTTACAAATTTTATTCCGTCAAAAAATGGGTCGACCCAAAATCGCAAAAATGTGAAGGGGTTCAAAAATTGTCAAAAAATCAAAGTCGCCAAATTCGCTCCTAGATGCCCTAAATCGATGGTATATTATGCCTAATGATGTTCTAGGACCGTTTTGGGTCGAAAGAAGAGGTATAAAATTTTTTTTCGGTCGAAAAATGGGTCGACCCAAAATCGCAAAAATGTGAAGGGGTATACCTTCAAAAATTGCCAAAAAATCAAAGTCGCCAAATTCGCTCCTAGATGCCCTAAGTCGATGGTATGTGATGCCTAATGATGTTCTAGGACCGTTTTGGGTCGAAAGAAGCGGTTCAAAAATTTTATTCGGTCGAAAAATGGGTCGACCCAAAATCGCAAAAATGTGAAGGGGTATACCTTCAAAAATTGTCAAAAAATCAAAGTCGCCAATTTCGCTCCTAGATGCCCTAAATCGATGGTATATTATGCCTAATGATGTTCTAGGACCGTTTTGGGTCGAAAGAAGTGGTTTAAAAATTTGTACCGGCCAAGAAAGGGGTCGATCCAAAATCGTAAAAATGTAAAGGGGTATACCTTCAAAAATTGTCAAAAAATCAAAGTCGCCAATTTCGGTCCTAGATGGTCCAAATCAATGGTAGATGATGCCTAATGATGTTCTAGGACCATTTTGGGTCGAAAGAAGTGGTTTAAAAATTGTTTTCGGTCAAAAATGGGTCGATCCGAAATCGTAAAAATGTAAAGGGGTATACCTTCAAAAATTCTCAAAAATTGAAATTCGCCAAAATCGCTCCTAGATGGTCCAAATCGATGGTATATGATGTATAAACATATTCTAGGATGATTTTGGGTCGAAAGAAGTGGAATAAAAATTTGTTCCCATCAAAAACTGGGTCGACCCAAAATCGCAAAAATTTAAAGGGGTATACCTTCAAAAATTCTCAAAAAATCAAAGTCGCCAGTTTCGCTCCTAGATGGTCCAAATCGATGGTATATGATGTATAAACATGTTCTAGGACGATTTTGGGTCGAAAGAAGCGGTATAAAGTTTTATTCGGTCGAAAAATGGGTCGACCCGAAATCGCAAAAATGTGAAGGGGTATACCTTCAAAAATCTTCAAAAATTGAAAGTCGCCAATTTCGCTCCTAAATGGCCCAAATCGATGGTAAATGATGTATAAACATATTCTAGGATGATTTTGGGTCGAAAGAAGCGGATTAAAAATTGTTGCCGGTCAAAAAATGGGTGAACCCAAAATCGCAAAAATGTCAAGGGGTATACCTTCAAAAATTGTCAAAAAATCAAAGTCTCCAATTTCGCTCCTAAATGCCCTAAATCGATGGTATGTGATGCCTAATAATGTTCTAGAACCGTATTGGGTCGAAAGAAGCGGTTTAAAAATGTTTTCGGCGAAAAAAGTCGTCGACCCAGAATCGCAAAAATGTCAAGGGGTATACCTTCAAAAATTGTCAAAAAATCAAAGTCACCAATTTCAGTCCTAGATGGTTTAAATCGATGGTATATGATGCCTAATGATGTTCTACGACCATTTTGGGTTGAAGCAAGTGTATTAAAAATGTGCTGTTATAATAAGAAATCACATTTCTTAAAATGAAGCCTGAATTGAAGGTCTGGCTGGGACCGGGATGAACACTGTCCCGAGTAAGGCATGGAAGGAACGGATCCAATTCTAGACGACGAAAGCGATCCTTTCCCGTGTATCGTTATCTCGCAGGCCATTATTCCAGGAGTTATCACGGCTAGTTTGATTTATCGCCTGGAACACCAAGAAACTTGGCGCGAGCGTAGCCGCATCGTGAATCGAATTCCAGTGCGGTAAGGTTTATATCGTTTTCAAGGAGAGAGATAATAGAGAAGAATAAAGTTAGGTGATGGTATAAGACGACATAAAGACCCTATGAAAAAACCACCCCTTACGAAAGAATGTTTATGATTAACTGCTAACGATACCTCTCATTAATCATTTATTTCTTTCGTGATAAAGGTGAGGGTAAATTTCACGAATGTTTTCATAACTTTTTATTCGAAGACGTACACTTCGTACTCGAGACACTTAAGATTATATTATGTTACCATTTCGAAGTATTATTTGCGAAAATATATTCTTTACTCTTGGTTATGATTATCAAAGTATTATTGAAAATGCAATGCTGTGTTTTTTTATAATTTGATGTAAGTAGTTAATATAGAAGAATAAATTCGTCAAATGACACCACCTGCGCGAATTACATAACAAATCAGTTCCTTATCAGATAACCTGAATATGGAATGCGTTCTTTTGTCATATTGGAAAGCTAAATATTTCTTTACCACACAACAAAATTACGGTTTAGTCGTGTACGATAAATACAGGCCGAGTAATCGAGAGAGAGAGAAAGAACACTGTCGACCAAAGGGAGGCACTGGAAACAGAACGAAAAGGATGAAAGTCAGTAGAACGGGATAACAGAAACAGACGGGACCAGGCGAGTGGTCGCGAGAGGAAGATACAAATTACATTTAAATAGAAGTCGAGGAACGCAAGGCATTCGCAATTTAAACGCAGAGGGCTAAAAAGAGAGTGAAACAGATTCGCGGAGGCGGAGAAATGTAAAAGAGCGATTACAAAATAAAACGTGAAATAATAAAGGATAGAAACGTAGAGGCTGGGAGAAGGAATTTCTCTCTTACTCCTGCACCCCCGCCATTTTTCCTTCTCTCTCTCTCTCTTCCTCGTTGGGGCGGAAGGCAGAGGGTTGGATAGCTGATACCACGTATAATCACAGCTTTTAATCTGGAACGGGCGAGGGTAGTTTTCGGCAGCGATATAAGGGCTGGCTCGAAGACGATGAAGGGGTAGCACTGAGGATGGCGGTGGACTAGGAGGGGGTGCGGTATTTAGCAACGCAGCAGGGGTCCCCTCGAGTAATACGGGGGTGGCAAGGACGCCACGCGTCGCACGTTATTGCCTCTTCCACGATCGAGAATCTACCACCAGCGGTCCGAACCTTTCTCTAGATTCTTATGATCCACGAACGGTGGATGATAGTTTCCGAGTTGGGGCTATTTCCTACCCTCCGACACCCTTGCCACGTGCGCGATTTTTTAGTTATCTGATCGTTCCAAGAGCGAACTGTGTGTAATGGAAATATCTGCTCGTTGAAAGATCATTTATTATCAGTCAATAAATTATTATATGAAGACAATTATTAATTGTTGGCATCTGTTATTGCAACGCTGATTTAATTCTTGGTCCTTCGAAGATTAAATACGTGTCAGAATATTATTGTACAATTCAAAACCGAAATTGTGTTATGTCCACTATTAATTTTTTATAGTGAAAAACTTATGAAACTACCATAAGTATACCATGATAGATTTATAAATCGTTTCGAATATCTCCGAGAACAAAGAAAAGTAGTGCAGGAATATATGAAAAATCAAAAGAAGAATCTGGTGTCTACCGATAATAAGACGGTATTCGAAGTCCCGATATAAGAGGATCAAAAAAAGGGCAGGAACGAGGAAGGGGACGGAGACTAGTTTAAAAAAAGATCTGACGTGGAAGATCGAACCTGCGATAGTCTCCGGAGAAAAATGTTGAAGACAATCGGCCAACCTGTAAGTTGATATCTTTCGGGCATATCGAGCGTATCAATATGTATACAGTCTACGTATGACACTCTTCTAAAGGACACACATATAGACAGAGAACAGTCTATCGTCCCTGATTGGACAGGACAGCCGGTGCACGGTGGTTGAACTTGAACGACGAAGAAGAATCTGGTGTAAGGTTGCGAGAGCAGTCAGCGGTTAAAATGACGTTAACTGCCTCGACAGAGGTATTCTTCCTCAACTGGTCCCTAAGTACAAGGAACTGGCATCTTGTTTAAGTAACGACGGACGATCTTTTATCTACACCACTTGCTGATAGTGAATCTTACTTATTTCAATCTACAAGACGATGCTAATGAAACAAGTATAATTACGAATGAATCATTAACTCCATTGAAGAAAGTGATTCTAATATCACTGCAAGGAATCAAACTGCTGTGACGCAGACATATAGCGACATTCATAAAATACCGTAAAAAGTGGTTTTACTTCTGTACACATTCCGTCACCGTAAGAAATTAATTCTGTAAGGGCATCGTCCGACACGAAGGGCGATGGTCCAGTGATTAAAAGGGACGCCGACTCGCGAGGTCGAAAAAGTCTTCAGCCTCAACATCGTAGGAGACACTGACTGCTTGAACGAAAAGGGACACGATGAATAAAGAGAAAGGAAGAGACATCGGGAAAAGAGGAAAGCTGGAAAAAAGGGGGTGGCGCAGAAGGAAGAGACAGTTGGACGCGGAGGCCGATGGAGGGTGGAAGTTAGTGGCGGCTCGGTGAGAAATACATAATGCAGTAGCCGGACGTCTCCGACACCCTCTAACTCAGCCCTCTCTGGAGCCACTGGAAAAGAGGGATACCGGTGGTGGTATTGCTTCGTGAGAGGACGCGAAGACCAGAAGGGAAGGGAAGAGGGGTTTTCTCTTGATGGAGGAAGGAGGTTGGTAGCGCTTGCGAGAGGATGAAGGGGTGCATTGATTTACGCGGGCAGGGCAAGGCGAGGGTGTCTCCAAGGCGGACGTGCAGGGGCCAACAATTCACTCGCCCCGGGTTCCACTAGCCATCCATTACTTTGGTTCTTCCACCTCCAAGATCCTCTTTACGAACACTGCCCCCCCCCCCCCCTCTCTCTCTCGCTTTCTCTTGGCATTGTTGCGGTTACTTACCGCGGCCACCGGGACCATCACCATTGTCACATTTTAAGGGAAACCCGTGTATCGAAGGACTTAATCTTAATCTGTGACTAAACTTCACATACGGGCTGCGTTTAAATTTATATCCCTCTTGATGGCTTTTCTATCACGATCCGATGGAAAATCGTATTAGATTTTTTGGGGTTTTTATTCGCAAATGATATATGTGTTCCCGCTGAAAACACTCATCGTATTTGATGATATAAAAAAAGAAGATATATTATTATAGAGCTCAAATAATAATGCATTATAGAAATTAATTAATTATTTGATCCCCGTAATAGGAACTAAAAATTCTATCAATAATGTTACTTAGTTCCTTATCACTTACGGACAAAAATATCTTTCCTTATTATTTTAATAATTTAAGATAAAGCCAAAGTATGTATCAATCTAAATTGTTATGTTAAGTGCACAATATATGCTATTTAAAATCGATAAACTATTGCAAGACAAATATGTTCTTCTAGTAAAGCACGATAATTTTAACTAATATAATCGTCCTAACCCGGAGTTTTAGTGGATTACAAGCAATCAGGGTATGTACAATAGGAATGAACAGTTAGAGGCGTGACCATGGGATACCATAGACGGCTACTCGCTTACACAATTGTCCGGTTCGCTCTAACACGTGGAAATAGCGTGCAAACTCGTCTTTCGTATCGTTCATCCGTAGTGGAAGACTATTAATTACAGGGACACGCTCGGCCACCGCGGGAAATCGTGCCACCCCGGATTCAACCCCCTTGTGGTACTCGTGATTTTCCACCCCTAAATCAGAGAGTAGAAGAGAAAGCAAGAAAGAGGGAGAGAGAGAGAGGGTACTGGTATAGATATCATAGGTACAGAAGAGAATTGTAGTGGTGCGGCTTTGACATTCAACCCCTACCAGAGAGAGTCCTCGAACTGACCCCTTTCAACCCCGAAAAGGACGGTTCCGTGCCGAACTAGCCACCTCGACAAATGTAATCTCCCTTAACAGAGATTCTCCTCTTCTACCGGGACATCTTTCGGAATTGAGAAAAGGTGCAGGGAAATGAAATTCGTGATTTAGATCGAAACAACTCTCGATGGAACTTGTGATGAAAAGCAACCAGGCTAGTTTGTCAGGCATAATGTGATTTCGAAATGGATCACCAAAAGAATTCCAATTTTTGGCACGGGATCGCAAGTGAGGCATAGGAGGAGCACTCGTGATTTCCAAGTACTCGATGGGGGTGAGACATCAACGTCAACCCCCGGAAAGGACAGTCGCGGCCGCTCTGTCCACCGCACCGAATGTAATCTCGTTTGTCAGTGGTTCTCTCCTTCTACGTTTTTAATAAAAAATCATTTCTTGTTTGTACACCGTATTCACCCATTCTCGAGTTTATCACAGGCTGATTTAGCTTAAATTTGCCACTGTAATTATTCTTATGACAAAGATTTATAAAGATCAATCGTACGCTTGGCATTAAACTCTTCCCTGCGATTTGGATTTTAAGAAGGCGTTTAGAAACGATTATTATAAAAAACATCTCGGAATAATCTTGAAGCAAAGTATCTTTAAACTCTTTAACAGGATTGTTTTCACTTTGGTTTTCTCCGGGCACCAAGTGAGAACCACGGAGAGTAACCCGGAACCAGTGGTGCGAGTAAACCAATAACGCGTCCGCCACGCCGGGTGCCAGATTCAAATCCGGCGGAGAACGAAACGGATAGCGGAGGCTCCGCAGGACATTTCGAATCCGTCTCCACGTCCTGCGGGTATTTCGGGTTTGTCAAGCCATTGGTTCAATTCGATTGCCCTCGTGATCTTCTTCAAAGAAAAAAAGAATCTCTTCTCTTTCTTCCAACCGAAACTATTGCCAACGATTAATTCGAATAAACCTATTTAATTAAACCTCACCCATTGCAACGGTGAATTCGAATGATTTATAACATTCGGAAGTCACTCGAAGAATATGTTACTCAAGAAGGATTTAAATTAAATTCTCCTCGCACGGTGAAATACTGATGGCGAACGGAAGTTTATTCCAACATCTTTCCGAGGAAGAAATAAGAGCAAGCAGTCGGTTAGGATATTCAAGGATATTCCGGGCGTTTCATGGGGGGTGTACGAAGCGTATCCAATTTGATGGCATTACAATAACGGGGGTAATGTCTGAGAATAATGAAATTTCCCCCAATCACCGGGACTCGCTTGGAATACGTTCCTTCGTACCATTCGTACCTCCTCTCTTCTCTTGTCTTCTTCGAACTACGATTTCAACGTCTTCCCTCCCACGCACACACGGATACTCACAGAGACACCATCACAGATACACCATCGTCCTCATAGAAATAAGAGTGGAAACGTTTTTGAATCAATCTCGTTCGCAAGTTATTTCACTGTCTATCGAAGTAAAGACGGAAGACCGTCGAGTACTCGAGCACCGAACACCGAATTCTGATCAAGTTCTATCTCTCTTTGAACAGGGGTTGGAAAAATTCTTGCTATATCTTCGCCGTTCTTCCACCGTGGAAGTTCTTTCTCCTCGTTCTCTCGAGACTTTGACATATAGCGAACGTGGAAAGGGGTACGAATTACAGGAAACCGTCCGAGTAGCAAGCTACTAAAATATCACTGGAATTACGAATGCCTCCAAGGAGAAATTCCTTGGTCCGCTATCACGATTCTTCTCTCTTAGTAAACCGATTCACTCGATTCGTTTCTTCTCTTTCTTCTTCTCTTCCCCGAACTTTCTTCCCCTCTTTACGGAGAGTAACATCGACGCTATAATTCTCGAGCGAACTGTACGTAATGGAATATTACACGGGCCATTAAAGAAACGTTAATCTTGCCCACAACAAGTTCAGAAGCGCTTGCAGGATGCTCAAACGCGGCTGGGATTATACGGCGTACACAGGCTTTGATCCTCCTCCGCCCTGAAGGCTCACCGACTCCGGGAACCCGTGTAATTTGTTAAAACGTTAAATTCTGCGATCGTCTCTGCTGCCCGTACCAAGATACCACCTCCTATTATAACACTGCTAATCGTCCAACACGTTTACCTTAATCGACTTAATTTCTTCTACTTTTGCTAATTAATCTCTGTTGTCGCATTACGTTTTATCTTGCGCTTAGATTAGCTCCATTCATTTTATGAGTGACTTCATTTAGGAAACATATCACACATCACTTTTATGTAATACACTTAAATCATTTGATCAAAGAAAATTAATTTACGTGGCCTTTTTCATTTAAACCAAATTTTTTATTGTTATTCCCAAAGGTAGAGAACCTTTGACAGTTTCTCTCACATCGATAAGAATACTGGGTCCTAACGTGATCCTTCGAGGCCGGATTTTCAAGCAAAGATTCTCGGCAGGAGGGTCGCGTAGATCTCGAAGCCATTACGAAGGCGCGAGGGAGGTAGCTCGGATAAAGAAAGTATGAAAAAGAAAAAAGGAAGAGAGAACAAGCGTGAGGGTGAGGGGCAGAGGAAAAGAGAATTTAGCGACCCTCTTTCGCTTTTTACCCTGAGCAACTCGAGAGCCCCTTAGCCACCGTTTATTGGACGCATGCAAATATCCATGGCAACGCGGTACCACCACCAGAGCCAAACTAACCATCCATCCTCTCCTGTCGTGAACTCTGAACGTATTAGTGGGTGGTGCGTGTACGTCTTCGAGGTAAAAAAAAATGAGAGAGTTCTCGGAAAATTTTCTTTTGATCCGTAAATTACTCTCTCCTTTCGCTCTTTCTCGCTCCACCCTGAGCAATTTCTTAATTGATTCTTTTGTTTGCGAAGCATCCTTCCTTTTACAACGAGTTTCGAATACGAAGCTTTCCTTTCGAGAGAATCTCCATGCAAGGCTTTAATTATTCGAGTCGTACTCTTTCCAGGATATTACGAGTGCAAATGCATATTGTACTACAAGCGATATTTGGAGTATCAGGTGTGATACAGTATGCGTAAGTTACATGATATAAACTATAGAACGTAGTTTAAGTAGAAATGAAAATATATTGAATGAAGTTAAAAAGAAAGTAGCTCGTGGAAGGAAAAGAATATTCGAACGCATATTTCATGAGTAGCGCAAACAGTTTTTGTCAATTCCTAGATATAAATTCTTAAGAAATGTTCCGAACAAAAAATACACAGAATACACATTTCCTGGTAATTTTTAAATATTTGCAGATTATTAAAAATTAGTTTCATAGAATATTATTAATGAAATCTCTCTAAATATTTTCATATAAACCGACGTATATAATTTAATTGTCTACCAGGAAATAATATCTGGATCCGACTGCATCACGTTTGTTAATTTCATATTAATTAAAGAACGATTAATCTTCGATAAAAATTCTAGTACTCGAGCAAACGCAGATAAGTTAATGTCAGCGCGGACAAAGATAAGTTTGCAACCCCCTTCAATTCGGTTGCTCCCATCACCATAAGAAAATAGGAATATCTTAGTGTACTCACACTGGGAATGTTGTCATTGGTACAGACACCCTCCTGCAGCAAACGATCTCTGATCTCCCAAGCGAAAATCGAGGGGCACTCACTTTTATAAAGGGAGATTTTGTTTACAACTTCCGCCGTGGCCACTCGAGGCTTACTGCCACCGATGGCCCTGGGCCTTATAGATCCGGTCTCGTAGTACCTGCAATAATAATACTTTGCGGTACAATACGGTAGACGTTATCAAACAAGCTATCCTTCTCTTATTCCAATTCTCCAGGAATTTCTATTCGTCCTATTCACGATTAATAAATCAATATAAGTATGAATATTGTAAGTAGAAGTATTAATTAAATGAATTACATTGTATTATAAGACCGGGATAAATTAACGAATGTATCAATATTATCTGTAGAAATATAAGTTAGATTAATTATATTTATTGTTCATAAAAGCATGAGATAAATTACTTACATTATATTATAAGTTTGGGAGAAATGAATATATATGCAATACTGTTTATAGTAGTATAAATTAAATTAACTGAACTGTAAGTTAAAATGATTATATTATATTATAAGGTCGGACTTTGTGTTAAGTATCATTTTATATGTATTATATCTCCGTAAAAAAATTTTTAATTAATCTAAAATGGACAATGTAAAATGCACTAATAAATTATGCAGGCAATAAATTATTACAAGTCTCGCATGTGTCAATTGAGTATGCCATTACACGAATATGCTTAGGAATGCGCGTACGAGGGTGTGTAAGACGACATAACCCGATACGCATAGCTCTCATTCTTGTGGTGGACAACGTGTGTTCCTCCGCATATCTTTTTATGTCCGATGCAACGCGTATCCTGTTTTTCTTGGCTCAGCTTGTACCACTATCGTGTTCCGATGTATTTGTTTCAACACTCCCAACAATCATGTGGACTATGTTTCACACAGGAAACTAATCGCACTATTAATTATATAAGTATCCGCGAGGATATGACTTAAGTTTATTTATTCGACGTAGAATCAGAATAAACGTTCCCACATTCGTATTATTATGAAAAATGTCTAAAAAATTGTCCTATGTTATCATTCTTGTTACATTGATTATCTTCAATTAAAATGATGATTAGAGTTAGTTAATTTGAATGAATCAGATTGGAATAGATTTGTTTAGTTCAATGTATGTTTTTATATAAACTTTGTTAAGCTAGATATCTTAAATTAAAATGATGATTACAGCTAGTTAATTGGAATAAATTATATTAAAATAGATTAAGTTAGTTCAAATAGAGTAGATTAAATCTAATGATAATATAAGCGTGGAACAAGCAATATTTCAACCAACCTGCCAAGGATCTTCGAGACGCAGCCATTGCTGACCTGCAGGATCCTAGAAATATCGCAAGGTCTCGCACCCGAATGAGCCAACTCGACGATCTTTTGTCTGGTCGAGTCCGGCAGTGGTCTACCGCCGACGAAGACACCGCCAAGCTGGTTCACACCACTGTGACCTACAACAACAAATGAGATAAACCAACGTTAATAAAAAATAACTCAGTATTTAATACATTCGGAATATTTAATGGTACCCCGTCAAACTCTTCGTTTCAGTATCTCGCGTCAAGGACGATGAGAAGCTAATATAGCGCACGGTTCTGAAGCGAAGACACATTCAAGTGGCGATTTTTTGGGAGTTGGATTTAATTTATATAATCTATACATTTTATTGTAATATTAATTATATAATAATATACCTCTGTAATATGACATACTGATATAAAATGTATTTAATGTATATGTAATATAGGAGATCGAAATATACTGAATTGTATTATATTATATTATATAACATATGAGATATCGAAATTCCACGTGACATCTATGTGACGAGTGCCTTCCCCGCAGAACCCAACAGTATCTCTCCATCTCCTGAGACTTTTTCGCGTTTCAACGAACAATACCTTCGCCGCTATAGATCATGTATTTTTTTTTCCTCCACGGGAAAGCCGAGGGGTGAAGAGTAGAGGAGCATCTCCTTTCATCGAGGATCTCCTCGCTTTTCCAAGGGGGTGCGAAGGAGGGAGGAGGTTTCGAAGACAGGGGGTTGGGTGCTGGCGTTATAACGTTAGCGAATCCCATCGTAGATAATCTTCGAGTCATTGTGCCAGTGACAAGGCAGTCACACGTACACACGGACACATAGGGGGTCGGCAGGATTCGACAGACACGAAAGTCAGGATCGAGTGTCCTCGTATACCTCGCAGGAGATCTTTTATATTCCTGCACCCGCCGCGAAAGAGATGGGCCCGAATACGGTGCCAGAGGGGTGCCACGCCCTAATTTTTCGGGGGTGGAGACCACTGGGTGACGATCTATAGCCCTGCACCAAAGAAAGAATTCAAACCGATGGGCGTAAGGTGCACTTCAACCTAAAAAGAGGAACACTCGGCTTTTCTTTCGAAGTTAAAATACCTGTGAAAAGGAATCTCTCGGTTGTCGTAATCTAATCATTCGGTAAACTCGACCTTTTCCTTCTACCATGATATTCATATGCAACTTAGTCCAACTACATCTTATTCTAACTTCCAGCAAGGAGTTTATTACGAAGCTTGGAATCAGCGAGTTGTTGTTCTAACTATTTCTTTTCGTGGAACGTTCTAGTTTTCGGACGGAGTAGAAAGAAGCTTAAGAAAATACGTTTACCGAAGAGGTTCGTAGACGATTCTGAAAAATTCACGTTAGAGCTAATTCGACACGTCGGCTGGCAGCCGGAGGGTTATAAGGGAGATTTACGAGCGCGAGCGATCGACGAAAAGGGGCTCACGGTCGATTGACTTTCGAAAATGGGCCTCGCGCGCGAATCACCAACGATTTCTCGCGTGTCTCTAGGTATCTGTTGTGAATTGATCTTTCATTCAAAAAAAGGCCCTTTCATCGGGTATCCATGTAACTTATTGTGCGGATGAGTAAATACTTGCCGCGCCATAATTCATAAATTAACGTGAAAGTCAATTCATAGAAATCAGTCGAAGATGTTCGATGTAATAGGGAAGAATATCGAACACCAAAATGTGTAGAAGATTTAAGTACCTCAATGTAACAAAATACAAACAATATATTTTATTACTTATATATTATCAATATTATATTACGTGTAACTAACGTAAGTAATATTGACAATATGATGAAAGTGACACTGTATATAGAAGAAATTAAATGCTCTTACGATCAAAATATTACAGCATTAATCCTGCCATTGTACAATCAGTACATTACACCACGCCATTTGTGAGAAGGAGAGACAGAGAGAAAGGGAGAAGAAAAGGGCTCAGGGATGGCTAATGAAGTCCTAATAAACGAGTGGCTTTAAGCCGAAACCGTGGCACCCTTCCTACTGATATTTAATACAAACGTAACAATATCAAAACACGTTCTCTCAGAATGGCCACTCGAGCGCGCCCCTTCGTCGCGCAGTTAATACGCCCGGCAGGGTTGCAGTTTAGATGCCTTAAAGGTGTACCCCATCCATACGGATCCACAAACACAAGTGCTCATAAAATCATAGAATAGGCGCGAATATGTACACACACAATTACACGGAGGTAAAATATAATTCTATTCGACTCGTGCTCACAATGGACACGCAACACGAGGAGAAACTAGCGCTCTAGAGACACGCATTATTTGCGCGAGTTATTATCGCTCGTTAAGGACCGGCATTCGAACCTCGACAATTTGCTCTTTCTACCCTACTCTCCTTTTAGCAACACTCGCCCCTCCCACCCTCTTATTCTCGACCCTTTGTTCCTTTCTTTATTATAGTATTGCCTTTTTGCTGGCGATTTGTGAACAGCTACACCATATTAATCACTGCTATGTGTGTCAATATGTCTTGCAGTTTGAACTCGGTGAATTATTGACTCCTCCCTTCAGTTTTAATGTTGATGTTATACGTATATATATGCTAGAAAGGATTATTATAAGTATCGTTTTACTCGCGCTGATAATTAAAAGTTTCAGCAACGTGGCAGGAAGATAAATGTGATGTTAGCGCGGCGTTTAATCTATGATAATAGTTCCCTTTCTCCAGGGTTTTAATTTCATAGATCTTCGCTGATGATAGATGGATAGATAAGCAAAGTGCTTCTGGGGGGGGTTCTTCCTGTGGATGGTCCTGGACTTCCGACAGTAAAAGCGGCACGCTCTACTCCTGTGGAAAAAAGGGGTAGCTCGTTTACAAACGAGCAACAGAGCCTCGCTGACGCGACGGCTAAGGCGGCACATTCATCATCCGGCCGACTTCTTTCTCCTCCTCCTCGCACTCTCCTCCCTCATACTTTTCTTTCTTCTTCCATCACCACTTTTACTTCTTCCGCCACTTTATCTTCGTCTTCTTGTTCTTGCTCTTCGGTGTGGTCTTCCTCTCACGCTGGTAATGTAATCAATTATGACGCATGACCTGATCATCAGGAAATCCTGCACCTTATGCCCAACAATTTCTTCGCCTGGATTCTTCCAAGTAATTTTTATATTATTGCACCATCAAGGTTTCTTCCAGTGTCTTATGTCAAAGCCGATCACGGTGGTTATGAATAATAATAATTATTCAGTAATAATACATCTTTTATTATAAAGGTACTATGTAGTCTAAGGAGATATACCACGGAAATACCAAGGAGCAAGTATTCCAAGATTAATTCCCAAGCGAAATAGAGTTGGAGAACTGTAGTCCCGCGAACTTGTCTTTCGTAGGTGTAAGCCAAATACGATGCATTAGTTTCAAGTTCTATTATCACGAAGTTTACCACATTGTGTCCATTGTCGTGGGTCATTTTCTGTTATTGTATTGGGTTCTGCTCATTCGACGAACTTGTCGAGAGTTCGTCGGACAAGCATGGAGCCAACTAGTACAGTGGTTGCAGGAGCTTTCGGAGGTACGACGTCAAACGGTTATAGCCGATTAAGGATGCTACGTCTTCCCTGCGAAGCTTGTTGGTGTCTCAATCGTCTCCTTGCCGAAGTGTTTCCGGGACATGAATGAACGAGACACCCTAGGAGCTATTTCAGCCTCCTCAACTTCGAAGAGAGAGGAGTCAAGGGATGTCTACTTGGACTCGAGTACCACGCGGTGAAGGCTTCTGCGCCACCAAGGATAATCGCTCGAGAGGATAAAGAAGACAGCTGATCTAACTGGTTCGTTTCCTGGTCACTTTCCGTAATTCAAATGTCGACCCTTTCTACTTCCTTCATCTTATATCTGAGATCCACCTTATTGTTCGAAAGTATTGTATAATACATGTAACAGTTCAGAGTTCACTGTACTGCAATATTTGACAAACGATATATTGTTCACTAAATAAACTCTTCGAGATGGAAGTCCATTGCAAAGTATGTGGATAGACTACTAAGGTAATTGATGAAATCACCCGGATGTGTCGGGGCTCTTTATACCAGTGACAAGTCGTTCACGGGGGGTTGGCTACTTTTTCTTTGTGCCGACGTACATCTTCGATAGAAAACCTTGTATATCGGAATGACGTCGCCTATTTTGTTGGTGAAATCGTTCGATGAAAAAGTGTGTTACCCTATTGCCGTGGATACCCTCTTGTACCTTGCCAGGGTATATTGAGAGATACCGGGATAGACACGACAAAGGTCAGTCATGTACAAAACTGACCGTCAGGTAAGGATGAAGAGGAACATGGAGAAATACAGACTAGAAAACCATGAAGAAGGAAAGAGCAAGTAACAACCATGAATAACGACAGCCACGATCGTCATAATAGCCTTATTGTTGCGGACATGTTTTCAAAATGAGGATCCCTCCTAGGGTTCTTTTTTCGTCCTTCTCTTTCTATACACAGATATACGTGTCCTACTATCCTTCACCCCTCGTCAGCATCCCGAACATCGAAATACAGGACTGTCCTTTGGCAGAGGAGTACAATACGGTTTCGAGTATTTGTTGTGTTGCTGTTTGTAGCCAATCTGCCGCATGCTTTGACCCGCGGTAGCTCCTCTCGAACCAACTCCGTGTTCCCCTATTCCCTAATTTTTTCTTTCCTCGACAACTAGACCTTTTCCCGTAAACGTGCTCCCGACAGTTATTAGCGTTATTAATGGCCCTCCATTGACAACTCGATTCATCCTCGATCGCCTATTTCTACCGAACTAGGGAAGATCGACTGTTCGACAGATGCATGCTCTTCCACCAGGTCAAGGGACCTTCGATTCTTCCCGCAAGGCGTCATCATGAACATAAGTATCTCCTTTACCCTTTGATGTGCTAAATAGATCACGGATTTTACGACTTAATATTATAACGAATCCGTGAAACTATGAGGCTTTAATATATCGTATTACGAAGTCTAGTTCAGCAGTTCAAATACAATCCCATTAACGACATTAAATCCTATACAATCAGTTCTAACGATGTCATCCAATTACTATATTAACAAAAGTTTCTAGCTATTATATTCCTCAGTGGTTTAAATAACAAGACTAAATAATAAACATAAAGAATTTCTGTCATGATATTTCTACCAACAAAGCTTATTACTCCAGGAATAATCAACAAATAAGTCTACCAATGGTTCCAAGACATATATTCTCATTGAACTAAGTTCAGTTAGGGTTCTCGTAGCAGATACTAGGTTCCCAAGCACGGACTCATCTCTTCCGGGTCGAATTATCCAATTACCTGAGGGCCAACCTGTGCCGAGGAGCAGGAAGGTCGGGGAATAGATCAGGATTGGCGGCAGGAACAGCAGCGGAAACAGCAGCAGCAGCACGAGGCGGCCGTGGAGCAAAGCGGCTCGGACAAAGAGCTCGTAAACGCGTTATTCCGCGCCAACGGATCTGTCAGAGCCGCTTCTCTGGGTGCACTACGTGGAAAAGGCCCGTCCACAACCTCTCTGCGATACCCACACATACTAACGTGCATCCTGGACTCCACTATCTACCTTCGATATCTTGACATCTATGAAGATTATTGACGAAGCACTGATAACTCGTCAAGGAAAAAATAGCTTGTTCTCAGACCTATCCTCGTTTCGAAGTTTTTAACCTGAATAGAAGAAGGGTCCTTCAGCTCAAAGAATCAGGAGCATCTAGATCTAATCTTGATATGACTCTCAATGGGACAATCTAATATCATAATTGAAAAAGTGGGTCTTGGATGAAGGATTCGGTGATCACTTCTTGAAGATCAGTGGATCTAGCTCCTTTGGTAAAGGATTTGACATCGAATACTTGAAGCGGTCCTGAAGCGATCCAAGCACGCAGGATGTGCAAGATAATATTATTATGTAGATAAGAATGAAGAATTACGAATAAAAGAGCTCGTTCTACACTTATATCAATGTGTTGTTGTTATTCACTACCTTCCCCCTCCTTGCTATGAACTTATTATGAACCAGCTCTTCATGATCTTGCTATACCCAAAAACGTTCGATTCCTTAAAGACCCACCAATAACAGCTGAAACTGTCGAATCCGTTAAAAAGTAGAAAAATCAGGGTAACAATGCGAATCGACATGTGTTCGAGCTTGTAATCCTCGGTGGCCGTGCGCCATGTCCATGGAAAAAAGAGAAAAGCTTAATCGCGATTGGCGCAACTAGGGAGAATCTTGGATCTTTGGAACGCGCAGAGAGAGAGAGAGAGAGAAAGGAATGGTGTTCCCCTATTTTTTTAGCGGTTATTACGAAAAATGCAAGGAGGGTCCGGCGAAAGCGTAAAAATGGGGGGGGGGGGGTCGATAGGTAGACGACAAGGAAATAAGCCACGGAAAGGGCCCTTTTAACAGAGGCGTACGAGCACAATCGTACAAGGTGCACAATGACATCGACTGGCTGGTATTGTGGTTGCACCCCGCTTGTTCCCATGGGACTTGTGCCCGTCAGGGTTTTGACATAATTAGTCCACGTATCGGAATGATCAGCTGTGGGAATAATGCGGTACAATTCTCTGTACTTCTAATCTATGATGCAGGACACCGATCGCTAGACTCGTTGTTTGTTATAACGAACTGGTTTTACTTACAGTAAACATTTCAACGCGTCCACGTGGTATCAAGAAAATAATTATTTAAGTATCTAGATATGGAGTTTGGGTCAAAGTGTGTTTAGATATTTCTGCAATACCATCTGTGACCTTAAATTCGCAGATCTCTGTTTTGGATCAGTATACAGGTGTGAACTACCGGTTACTAAACACATTTTCTCCTATATTCTTTTTTGAACCGGTATCCACTCAGAAATTTGTTCCGTGTATTATATAATATTATATGTATATATATTATTGTAACTTACAATTAGTTATTGTAAATTAGTATAATAATGTATTATACCCATTGCACTGCAGAGTCTTTAATAACTAAATAAATAAATAATATATATTATAATATACCTATTCAAGTTAGTAGTAGAGCATTAATGACACGAGTCTTTTCAATGAAAACAATCAATCACGGTGTATTAAATCCACTCAAAGATTTGGCAAAGAGTTGACCAGTGAAATAATTGGATTAGAAACGGCAGGTAGATCGTCCGTAGATTATCCTGTCAGGATATTTTCGGATAAGTACACCCACACCGGGTTTCCAAGCGGCTGGGTCCGACGGAAGGGTCCTCGAGGAAGGACGAGGTGTCACCGTAGAAGGAGACAGAGATACGGCTTATTTAGTCTTGTTATGAAAATGAGAATGTGGGTCAGACCATATTCGACATGATTGGTCGAGTCGTCAGGACCTGAAGAACCTCCGTGGAAGCAGGTGTGCGGCTGAAATCGTTATTATTATGCCGAGAGAACGGCTCTGAACTTTAGAACCTGAAGTGGAGGACCTCTCGAGAGTCCTTTTCACGAAAAAAAAGGTTTTCACCGGCGTACACAGCGACGTTTAAGAAGACGAGAAGAAAGGAAAGAAACGAGAAACAGCAAAAAGGACGAGGAGAATAAAACGAGGAGAGGGAGAAGCGTAGGTGGAACAACGTGGACCCACCTCAAGAAGGATAGGGATATGTACCAACGAACCTTTCATAAAATCAAATGAAAATCTTAACAAACGACGTCATTATCTCGCCGTTAAGTCGCGTTTACTAACGATCTCCACGCATTTTTCCCGCTTTACACTCTTCGACTGTTTTCCCGGGGAGAATAACCGGGGGACAGAAATTATACCTCCGGTGTGCACTCGGAGAACGGAGACTTGGTTCGCCGGGCAGGAATAAGTTCTTATGAGCATAGGAATCTTTAAAATGTTATTAAAACATTTTCCGAAACAATACAATAAGTATAAGTATTATAACATTGTTACGAGAAAATTAAAATTATGTCACTCACATGAACAGAAATATTAATTCTACAAAAGACATAAAGGGCCTTGTACAATTTATTAAAATGAAACATGTACTAGAAATATGCTAGAAATACACTGGAAATGAACAATATACTTAAAAATTATACTAGGAAAAATGAAATAAAAAATTCCAACTTAATAAAATGTAATTCAATTTATGTAGAGTCTACCAACTATCACGGTCTCCTCATTGCATTTTTATTACTTGCGTGCGAAAGGAAAAAAAAAACAAGCGGTATCAAAGTCGTAATAAAAAATACTCGGGAACAAGAATACTACGCTAAATAAATATTTTGACAAACCGCTTGAAGGGGGGTGGCAATAGAATGAAAGTACCCGTGGGTATATCGGCAACTGTCGACCTAATTTCTCCCTAAACGTTTCCGGAGATTACATCGGTTTCGCATTGTATACCCCGTGGACTTTGGCTCTTTCAGTGCCGAACTCTTCGGATCAGGAAAAACGGATACCCCTATAAAACCGATTGTACTACAAATGTAATTATTATTATATGTGTCTTGCGTTATTTATACGTACTGCAAGGATACACACGTAGCCATTAATCCGATAATATAAAAATAGAATTTAAATAATTATATTAGTTGAGTGCAGACATAATTTCATTTTATTTCGTTATTGATGAATCCATTTCAAGTATAATGTATATAAATATGATTCCATGGATGCATAAACGGATAAAAGGACTAATAAAACGAATCGCGGACTTATTTGATTTTTGATTTTATTAATTGATATTCTTTTTTATTTTCTGATACGAACACTAGTTCGAGAAGGCTCTATATATATTGAATTATATTATATTAAATTAGAACATCCTTTATTATCGTTTCTATTATGTGCTCATCAGTAGCTAGAATTAATGTTATTCGTTAAAACAATTTAAAAAAATAATTATTTCTATTATTAATTCTAATGTAATATATACGAATCCAGAAATTCCTGTTGCAGATTTGCAGTTCCAAATTGCAATTATTTTTATCACTGATGGTGTCCCATTTACGAATTCCTATTCTCCCATTCCACGAATTCCTATTCTCTTTGACCTCTTCGTACTTTTTGTACCCTGCTCCACTTTTCATTAGATTCCAATTAGTAATCTTCACTTCTCCCAATATGTTTCAATTTTGTACAAATTATAAAAACGAAAGAAGAGACTAGTTCCATACATAGAATTCCAACCTTGTTGCCCAGGATTGTACTATTATTAATCAAATTAAATTCGTACGACAACTGACATCAGACTTGATATAAGAATGTAAGGACATTTATAGCTTGACACGGTTTCTCGTGAATTACTGAAAGAAATAGGATCAGAAGTCTGTTCGAAAATCAACGTTAAGTGGAATTGCAGTGAATCGCAGTTCGTCTTCCGTTCTCTCGGTCCACCTTGCTGCGTTAAATCAGTGAAACGATCGGAACATTATTCGCGACGGCCGAGGAGAATCCATGTAATTCACATCGCAATAGCTTCACGTAGTGACAATGGCGAGGGGTCCGAGAATCTACTCGTCCTTTCCTTCCACTGTGTTAATGAGCTTCCACACTAATACACCACCACTCGCATTTCTGCCTTCTTTATGGGATTGATACATAAATATGAACCGCGTCTGAGACGTAAAAATAAATATTGCTAGTAAAACACTAAGGTATTGCTTTACGAAGTAGTGCTCGTCGAAAGGAAGTAAACTGACTTTTCTTTAATACGCTTACGCTTTCGGAAATTGGAAATTGTAACAACAAATTTTCATCTATGTAAGGTAATACTAGGTCTATTTGAAAATTAGTGATTGATAAGTGCATCAGACTGTCAAACCCATAGAAAAATACAATTTTATTATATATAATAGTGTAATATAATTCGCAAGATTCTAACATAATATTTCATAATACGATACTTTCGAATAAAAATAATAACATTTCAAGTATCACGGAATACTTTACAAGGTTCCCATAAATAATGATATACGTCCCTCTAAAAAATAACTTCACTATATTGGAACGGAATATTCTTCATACTATATTATACTATAATTTCAGTGGTTAATCGGATATACAGACATTTTTAGGACCGAAGGAAAAGCGTTGTTTCGACTTGGTAATATTTGGTATCCTGTGTCGCAGGAGGATTTCGAAGGACGAGGGAAGGCCGTAGGTTTTACGAGTATCTATCGAACCATTTCGTACGTGTACTGGGTACATGGTGAATCTTCTCGACCCCCTTTTTCACCCTGTGTTCCTACGTTGGACCACGAATTCCTTGGAACCACCCTCCACCGTTCACCCATCTTTTTCAGGATGGACCTAACCACCCGCCGAAATGTCCCAGCCACCCGTTTCTGTTTGAAGAGGAAATTTTACAGTCGAACGCACATCCTACAAGACCTACACTTCTGTCCGACTATTTCGACTGACGGTGGAGCCTCTTGTCCAGGGAAAAAACTCCGACGGCTACTCTTAAAGAGTCTAACAATTTATTGACACCTCTTGTCGATCATCTTCACTTATATCTATTACTGTCTTTTGTTTGTCTTTTAATAAAAGATTAGCCCGTTGATATAACGTATATTGATTAATCTTTTATTATTAATATCGTATAATATTATAATGATTTTTATTGAATTTTTATTGTAGCCCAAACAGCTTTACTCCGCTACTTCTTTATAATATAATTCTGTCAGCCTTTTGTTCTCTCGTAGTATTTTGTAGTAATTATTAAAGAAATATATTAATTATTCACTGATATGTCTTGACTTCTTTGCGACCACGACCGTAACTGACTTTTAGTTTAAAGTATTAGTGATAACCATTATCAGCCATACACCTAAGATTCCAGAAAAGAATGGCGTATCAAAGACAACGTGTCAAGAGAAGTAGAATGCTAATTACAATTTTCGCGTAAACACAATGACATCGAAACCTTTCGAAGTGCCAAATGAAACGATCATTTCTACCTGAGGAAGTCAGAGTAAGAAGAGGGCGGAAGGAAGGGAGTCTGTGAACGCGAGAAAAAGATGAGTGGATCTGTTTCGAATAAGAAACGGTGGAAGCGTGGAGATTGCTCGTTACACAAACACCCTTGCCAACACCATGGACGTTTGTCGTGGACGTTAAAAGAATGAAGAAGAGAAAGGAGGTGGGTGGAGGAAGAAAGCATCCCAGTGGACGCGTTCAGCGGTAAAGCGTAGCGGTGCTTTGAAGATGGAATTCCTCAGCTATCTTCGCTGCTCCTTCGAGTTCAGCTTGAAAAGGATGGAAAGAGCAAGCGAGGGAAAGGATGGCGGCATTTTTCTATGGAGGTAGTTACGAATTAATTGAATAAGAGTCGCGTACCTTTCAAGTACGAGACAAGAAAAGCGGATGGGGGATCAAAGAAGAGTTCTTGTCTGTTTTGCGCGACGGCTGAGGCGTTTTAAAGAGCATCCTCATACTACCGTTTCACTCGTTTCCTTTCCTTCCACCATGGGTTTTCATATTTTTCCCTTCACCCCGCCATTTTCCTACGCAGTAACATACGAGGAGACCGAGTACGTATATTCGAATATAGAGAAAGAAGAGATGGGAGCAGGGGGTAAATCGGAGGGTGAAGAAACGCTCGAGGGTTACCATCTATTCGGAATTCAGAAACGATCAATGCTCCAGGAACCCAACTGTCTCACTTCCTCCTCTTCTTCCTCTTCCTTCGAACACCCTTCTCCCTCTACGCGTTTCTCATTCTTCGCGAGAAGTAAGAGAAAGAGGGTGAAAGTAAGAGGGCGGATAGGGTGTAATAGCGGCAAGCGATCCTTTCTTATTCTTATTTCCCACTTCGATGTTCCCCGGCTACCCTTCCATCCACAGGAGCACCGAGTCTAACGGAAGGGTGGTTTGATTCGACGGCGAGACGTCCTGCTGACAGCCGACACTTCGCGGTGAACGGGAGGTCGAACGATTCCCCAAAACTTCCGGGGATGTTCCACGTTTCGCTGCTGATTTGAGTGCTTTACCGTATTTCGTGTATGTATGAGTCTTTCGGAGTACTTAGTTTCAGATTTAAACAGGGTAATAAGAAATGGGTGATTATAGACAGATGTTTCTCAGAATATGGAAACTTATGTCATGAAACACTTCTCCCCATAAAGGAGAATTTTTCGAAATCGAAATAGCTAGAACAACCTTGGAATGTTTCAGGAAGACTAGGACATTTAAATTTATTTTATAATATAAACATATATCAATTTATATTCTTGATCCTATCAGTATTAAGATTAGTAAAAACCAATGTAGCTATTTATATAAGTCAATTGTCAATGTTATATTGTAAGCTTCAAATTTATATTTCATCTTGTTACTTCAATATTCCATTATGAATAAAAATCCGTATTAAATTTTATAGCCCATCATGCATCTAATGAAATAATACAATATCAACATAGACACGAGAAATTAGGGAATCCGCTAAAGGGAAGTTAACACCGAAGTTGCAGTGAAAGTGTACCTTTGATCGGCTCGAAGCGAAAGAAAACAGTGATTCGTTCTCACCGCAAGGAGAATCCGGAAACGCGATTTGTACGTACGATCGATCAAAACCCTCGTCTCTTGGCATCACGGCCGACGTCGCTCCATCGAGGCGATTCGATGAGCTAACGCCAACTTAACGCTACACACCCCACTGAACCGCACTCGGTCAGATAACTCGTGGATTTTCGAGCACCGTGCAGAATCTCCCGGCCGCTTACTCACTTGTAGATTCTTCGATCATTTAATCCCTGCAGATCGTTTTTTTTCTACCCGGCTCTCAAGGGTTTCTCAATGCTATCCGGGAGAGTACTTAGAAAACTGAAATTTACTCTGCGCTCTAAGGGCTTCGACCCTATGGATGAATTACATTCGCGAAACGTTATTATGGAACTTTCACTGTCGGTACTTGAGTACCTTTCAAATTGTAATTCTACGTTGATAAACATAGGGTATGATATTCATATATGCAGTTATTTCTTGGAAAGTGTATAAAGTTTTACTTAAAGCAAATGATTACAACCATTTTTTATTACCATGATATTCTACTTCGATACCTGAAACTCTAACAAAATTGTTTTCCTAGTTGCAAGTGAGAAGAAAATAATAATCAATTTGCAAATGTATTACAAGCTATAAATGACAGAATTCAGAATATTTAATACTGGACATATTTTTATATTTATATCAAAGACTTCCTTGCACTTGAATATTGTAGAAATATGTGTTCTGCATAATCCGCAACAACTTCCTGCGCAAATTACTTGGCTAGTAAAGTGATCCAGCTCCGTTGGTTCATGGTTTTAATCGGTCTTAAGTGGGAAATTGATAAAATTCTTGTCAACGACGGTCGAGTAAGGGCCGCAGGTGAAAGGGCCTCGTAGGGAACTCGCGGAAAAGGGCGAGTGTTGGAAAGCGTAAGAGAATGGAAATCAATACGTGAAGTGAGCAGCCAGTTTCAGGCAGGAGCCGTCGGCTTTAGAAAGCCTTGAGACGTCGTCTGCTCATCCTCTTTGAACCCTCGTGTTAAGAGAGCTCGAGGAAGCGCGAGACCGACTCCGAGAGAAAGAGTGAACGTAGACTGAAACTTCAAGGGAGAGAAGGAGAAAGGGAGATGAGTGAAGTTCCATTCAGGACTAATGGGGTTAAACGCCTTAGCCATCAACCGAACGTCTCCCTCTTGATTCTCGGACGTTTCGATTCCGCTTTACGGGTATTCCGAACGCTCCTTTTCTACATCGACATACTTTAATCTGGTCCACGGGTATTTCTTTAATTTCACCCTTCGGTATCAATCACTCGTATTAAAAATGTTATCGCAACATAAATAAACATAATATAATAACTACTGAAGAAGGACGTATATTTGACGTTAATAAAGATAATAGATTTTGGAAAGTTCTCATGCTTTAAGTGGACCAATCGGATAAAGGAAGAATATTCGGAGAACTTATCCGCCGGTTACATTCTAGCGGCATTCCGTAGCCATCGGACAGAGAGCATTAACTTTTATGATTCTTAGGTCATCTTACCAGACCCTATTCCCATAAGGGTTTTATCATAATCGTTTCCGCGATGGCCCACTCTAATCGAATACCGGATTGGATATGACATACGATTCACTATATAGCCAAATAATAGAGAAGAGTCAAAATATAAAATGGTCTACGGAATTTTTGAGCAACCCACGTTTTCACATTCAAACTCTAATTTTAACGAAATACACCGAAATGCCATGAATGATATTAAAATAGGAAGGTCAGTTTAAGCAGTGGTCACGACAGCCGTGACAGGATATGCTAAATTTAACGCGTTAGTATAACGTATACTTAGATTATTCCTGTGTGAAATATACTTAAAAATATTCCTTATTCCCTGGACCACTTGTTCCAAGCTCTTTTGCAATGGATTTTAATGAATAAAGTACAAAAACTCACCCTTATGTGCCATATCGTCGGCGGTGACAGAGGCTAAAAGGCCGGTGGCGCCCGGCCATGGAGCGACCGCAGCGCCCAGCTGCTGGGAAGGCAGAATCTTCGGGCCTTTCGACGCTTCCGGTCACTAAAACAAACAATATCAATCATAATTAGTATAGAACATCTAATTAATCCTTTACAAAACATCACAATCTTCAATAAAGTAGTATACTTCTTACAGAGATAAAGACACCCTGTGCAAGTAGAATAGGATGATATTATACCGTCACAAAATTGAATAACATAAAACACATCAAAATTAACATCTCGAACAAACAACTAAATATTATTGTTCCGAAGGGACAGTAATTTGAATTACAAGAAACAATACAAGATTATGATAGCAATATATATTTCTTTTAACAGTCCGCACAATGTCGATGGCTCGTGTCAACTTATTTATGGTGTACAATTTTTGATCTTAGTTCCGCGCTATTTCCAAAAACAAACGACTGTTCGTACAAAGACCACCTGTGTAAATTGATATGATTTGCATATCGTGACGCAAGTGTGACACGATTGCCTTGAGCGGGCAAATAACGAGCATGGAGCTATGTTCTATCTGATCTGGCAGCCTGTATTATTTTTCGAAGTTCCTATCCTACCACAACATGGACGGCGCATTATTATCTGACATTGCGCAAGAAACAAAAAATTCACAATAAGGGCTTTATCATTGAAAGCGTATATATTACTTGGTATACAAATACTGTAGCATCTTTTAGAAGGCCGTGTATTTTAATCTTGTTTGTCTTGAGAAAACTATAGTTTTATTAGAAGCGGCTGTGCTTTCTTAGGTCAGATATCTTTATATGAAATTTATGTGTGTATCATTTATATATTTCTTCATGAAAGAAATCATATCATGAAACGTTTCCAATATTCTTCTGCTTTATGAATACACGATATAAGGGCAATATATATTATTATATGTATATAATACAAATATATTTTTATCAGTATAAGAAACGAAGAAAAATATGTTACGTACAATATACTGGTTCTAATTAATTCATATTAATCTGTTTAATATGTGAATTAAATATAAATTACTTATATTTTTGTCATTAATCTCTGGATTAATTCCAGTATTTTTGCAAATAGTTTTAGACCAATTTTCCGTATTCGGAGATATTATCAATTTTTTAATTTAAATTCAGTTTAACTCCACGCAATAAATGTTCAAACCTTGAAATTAATATTTACTGTTTCCAAACATTTTATTAAAAATTTTACAACTATCATTCACAATGAAACCCATTCATATGGTAACTCAATATTCTCTCGAAATTAATCGAAACTATTCTAACACGATTATATCCTAATTAAACATTGCGCACGAAATCGTATAGTATGACAACATCATTACGTACTTTGATACGTAATTAGCTCTATCGTGCGCGTCCCTTACTTTTTTAGATGACGGTGCTCGTTGAGTAATGAAAAAAAAAGCGTCAGTTCTTCGAGGAGAGTTTAAGCGCACGATGCATTTCCCTACGAATGGCTGGAAATCCCTTTCTAAAGAAGAGTGACGGGGTAGGACGGTCTCGTTTTGAACAGTGCGACATTGACATCGTGAAGTGTCGTAATTATCAGGTCTCGCGCTCGTTCACGATGTAAACTACTTGCACGTGTAACATCCACTAAATCCCTCGGCACTGCTGCCGAGTAAAAGAGAGACGGGAAATCGTATCTCTGGCGAAACGAGGGGGCCCCGGAAGTGGTGCTAAGTGTGATAATTAGCGCTCGAAAGAGTGTTAGTCCCCATCGGCGTGTGCGAGCATGTTTCACCCAAGGAAATCCACCTTACATGTGTACAATCATAACCGAGCACAAACACGGTTACGTACCTTTATTATTTTCGTTTGTACGTGTATGATACACTTTGTCAAGAGATTGTCTTTCGCAATATTATTTTATAGGCGTTTTGCATTAATTCGTGTTATTAATTGTAAGTAATATATAAGCGATTATTTTTGAGAGCGGTATGAGTCCACTCTTTCCTTTGATATGTTAGTTCTATCATGTACGAATATTATATTAAATATCATATCTAATGAAAAAAGGATATCTGTCTGTCGTGGAAAATTATAGTTCATTTAGTTTCCATAAAAATTCAAATTATACTTTCAGAAATAACGACTCGTATGTAGTGTGCTAAGACTTCAATTCTTTCGATGTAAATTCTATAGATTTATAATCCATAAAATTTAGATTATTAATCCTGTTGATCATATAAATATAAGGCATGTGTTTGCAAAGTCTTTAGAATTATTCGAAGTATATTGTTATAAAGAAACCAATATGGCGAACAATTTTAATGAGAACTAAGTTTCAAATATAGGATATAAGAAAGATCGTATACCGCGACATACATCATTCAAATTAAACAATGAATAATTATATTATAATAATGTAATTGACATACGAGACTAATATATGAGTCGTCTATTTTGAAAATAGACTTAGGCCACTTTCAAAATAAATAGTTCATACATAGAATCGACGAATTGATACGAAAGGCTCCGAAAGACCATCGCTTGAGAGCAATTAGGACATAAAAATGTAGTTTTTACAGTGATACAAAGGACACTCGTAGATAAAAGTGGTAAAATAGAAAGAGTAAAGAAATGCATCAGTGACAAGAATACGATTCATTTCTCGAGCAATAACGTAGGAAGACAGACACGTATGCTGTTCCCGTGGAAGGTTCTCCCGATGAAAAAATACCTATATGAACAAACGTATCTGTACAGGAAAGTGTCTCGTGAATTGCGAGGGAAAAAAAGGCGTATAGGCTTTGTGCGAGTGAATGAGAGCAACGATGGGAGTAACGAACTAATTAGAACGTAATAAATCCTGAAATCGTTATTTTTCACTCTCCTTTCGGAGCACCGACGGCAGAGGGAACGATGTCAATAGGAAGAATCGTGGCACGTACGTGGCGTGGCGAGGAGAGGAGAGGAAAAAAATGACGAAGAGTGGCGGGGAGAGGAGGAGGAAGCCCGACTACGAATCATCAGCACGGAAGTTTATTCAGAACAAACGATTGTAAAGCGTGCAAGGTGAATTGACGATTTAACACCGGTTATCGTGAATAAGATAATTATCAAAGCAGCGATTCTTTCACTTCGACGAGGCAAATGGAAAACCCTGGGCAAAACGGCCCTCAAAGATATTAAAAAACACACGGGATTATTCGAAAAAAAGGGATTTGCACTGGGAAGAAAAATTAACATCTGCTGGATTTCGATTTGCTTTATACTCCGCAGCATCTGGGACGTGAGTCCGTGCCAATAGATACCTCCTATAATAATATAATCCAAAATGCTAAAAAAATGTTCTACGAAAATGTACAGTTTCTTCGAGAAATATGACTTCCTACAAGCAGCACATTTATTAATATACAACATTCTATCATATATTTGTACCTCCAAGAAATAGTTGCGAACTCTTACACGACATTTATTTGTGCCTGCGTATATTTATTCGAAACTTTTTATTTCTAAAGCATGAGAAATACCACTCTTTGGAGGTTTCACTCGACACGTTGTAACGTGGAAGCCGACACACCTTCACGAAAGATGAAATATTTAGGGGATGCGATAAGAGAAAGAGAGGGATAAAAAGAAATATGCGAGGGAAAGGGGGAAAGGGACGAAACGATGTAGGAAGGGAAGAGTACATCGCATTCGCATATTGTGCAAGAGGATTACCTCGGATTATGCGCGACTGAGCGCAAACAGGATCTCGGCGGCTTGTGTTTACAAGACGCCAAGCTGTCGATTTAGTAAACTCCAACTCAACTCTATCTCCATCGAGTTACATTCTGTCGAAACGTGATTAACAACCAAACTTCCGAATATCCGAATCCATTGGATTTCTTCGGTTGAGATCACATCGAGAAGTGCCAACGATACTTAAAATTCTTCTAAAATAATTCAAGAGCTCGAAACAGGGATTGTGATTTTGCCAGTATCAAATTATATTATTTTTTTAATATACTATTGGATTATATTGGATTGTCCAGAAAGTGCATGCCGATTTTCAGTAGCTTTCTGGCGCAAAACCTGAGAAGTTCTGAGAGGATGAAATCTTCAAGTTGCGTGAAAAAATAGAGAAATGATGTGAAGAAAACGCTGCATACATAATTGAATAAATATATATCGACTTATAAAAATGTTGCCTTTAAATTCTCCTTAAAAATCGGCATGAACTTTCTGGACAACCGAATATAATAACATGTTAACAGATGAAAAATGTCGAAACTAAAACTAGGAAGTAACTCACTCAGCTTATATCTTAATTTTTTCCGCCTTCCAAGGAAGAATTCTAGTATGTTTTTCATAAACTTAATAATAATTCTCTTTCTTTAAGTATTACATTCCATTAGCGACCATTATGAAACATGATAAAATAGTAATTATTTTATCGAACAAGTAATGTCTCTTTAAACATCTCCAAGTGCCCAGATAAATCTTACAATAATTATATGAATATTCTTTCCAAAGTACGTACGTACTTGTGATGATTAATTACATGAAAAACTGTTCAGCTCAACAATCCTAAGTTTAGCTGCACACATAATTCTCAAGTGACATTCTATTGGCATTATCGTCGCAGAAAACGATTACAGTTTCAAGCGCAGAAAGCCAATGATAAACTGAAGCGAAGGTAAAACCTTTTAGCCGGGATTCGAGGGATCGAGTATGAACTGTATTCCAGAACCCTTTAACTCCTCGGACGTACAGTGACAATGTGAAACAACAGTGGAGGATGGCATTATACACGCGGATGGTAATAGGTTCCATATCCACGAGTTGCCGGCACATTATGCTTTACATTTCCGGCGAAACACTGTTAATGGCACCATAGCTATACCTACCACTAGACACCAAATCCACCCCCCCGTAATACGCGACCAACCAAACCCCGCGCATCCCAACCCCCAGGCATTAAATGCTCGCTCGCGCCACTGTAAAACACCGACTTCCGTTCTGCCTCCTATTTCCTTTACGATCCGGCATTAATTAATAATCGCATTACGAATGAATAATTATCGCTAGAGGATAGTCGTGATTATAATTTAGAAATATTTTTCGATGTTGAATGCGATTGAACTTATAATGAGTCGGTTAATGAATATGGATGATGAAGCCTGATATTGCGGCTACACAATTCAATTAGTTCAATATCATGATTATATTCGAAAATCTATGTGAATTATGAAATTATGTAATATTGGAATTGTTAGGGACGTTGTAATATTTGATAGGCTTTTATGGTATAGTTTGAATGTATTGTTAGGTGATTGCTATCGTGAGAGTGTTTAAAGTCGAGTGTGACTTGAATGAAATTTAGCACTTGATCTTTCGAGATCATTGATTTCTTACGTACATATATAGAAGACATTAAACAGAGTTTCGTTTTCATTGATCAACAATAATCCACGCGTATCAATTATACGATCTAGTGCTGCCTAACGGTACGTTAATAATATACATTTAACGAGCCGTTAAACGGTTATAGATCTTACGGATGCCTTCCGCGGCGTGTAATACGATTTACTTTAATGCAGTTCTACCGATTCACCAAGAAAATCTCTACTCAAGCTGCTAAATTACTTCTCAATAATGAGAAGTCTATCGTGTTACTTACACATGTTAAACTCCTCTATAATATGAATATTCTAAGTCTCGTACCGATGCGATCAAAGTAATCGTGTACTTAAAATCAACGGTTCTCCGACAAGCTAGTTTATACTCATCTCCCTGTGTATAACGTAGAAAAAAAGACTTACTGACAAGTACAATTTCACGTTCGATACGTCATTCCGCATAATAGCTACGCGACTACAAACTACTCTTTTAAGTACCGAGACTGAAGTCTACTAGAAAACCCCAGTAGAATGAGCCCTCTTGAACGAAGGAAAGGCGCGTTCACAATGTACGTCGAATATCACCGCGGGGTGTCCACACTTGTACGTTCGGCTTTCACCGGGTAGCTGAGATACGGGGATCATTCACTGCATGGATTTTACACGGTGAATCGTGTAGTCTATTGCCTAATTATACCGTAATACTCTACACAAGAGAAAGACAGAGAGAGGGGCGGGAGAGAGAAAGAGAGGAGAAAGGGTTCGCGGAAAGGGACAGAAACGTAAGCGCATAAGAGAGAGAAACGACGGAAGAGAGACGGTGAGATTGAACGTACCATTCAATCATATTCGAGTTTGATATACAGGCGTATGTGGAGGATGCATTGTGCTTTAAGCTGCATTATACACTATGTCTATGCAATCTCCATCCACACATCCCCTGTGTTCCTGTTTCATACTGATACCGGTTGTTAACGGAGAAGACAAGATAGAGAACTATGTTTCGGTGGAGAATGTTAACGTTGCCGTTTGTACTTCGGCTCGTACGGTTATTTATGGAAATATACTATGTATCCTGTAGAACACGACCATCGTTTGTGTGCACCGTACTTCCGGCTCTCCGTGAATCTAGTTTACTTGACCTTTACGTTGCCGGAGCATTCGAGCGCATTTCAATTGCGGTCGTAACTTTGAGTGTTTGTATATGTTTGTGCAAGATATCGCGCCAAAACCGTGCTGTTTACTACCTTACTACGAGCGGTAGTATATTAAGTTATCTCAAGTGGATTGCAAAAAGACGTTGGTATAATAATATTGTATATCGATCATTTTGAATTGCAAGGGAATATGATTAAATGTTGTCTTTGATGATTACAGTAATACATTGAAGGGATGCATATTATTATACATATCTATATATATATATATATTATTATAATTGTATGAGGATTTTAATAAAGATGTATTCGAGAATAATATTGGTCTTATAAGAATATAAATATGAAGAAATATGATGGACACCACGTGATCACATACCAAAAGCTGCCGACGGCCGACGCTTTCCTCCCTCCGTTCAGCTTCCGTAGAAACCACTTCGACGAATCCGTAGGTCGTTGTACCTTCACAATTCGTAGAATTCGTACTATTCACAGTTCTCACGAATCGACGGTGTCCGTGTGACAGTCACTCGCGAGTCCAAGCACCAATTCCTTCGAAACGGCCGGCCGACAATGTTTACAAGGACCTTTGTTCAACGCGTGCGAACACGATTAATTTGATCTAACAATGTTTTCGATTCGTCGATCCCTCTCGAACTTCCTCGCTCTCTATCTCTTAAATGCAACTCCGGCGAGTATTAATAATCTCGTACACTGCCTTTGCAACACGTGTCTACCAAACCCAATTGACAGTGATCGTGTTAAACACACCGTCGTCTATCGATCGAGTGTTTATTGAAACCCCGCGAGAAACACGCGATCTTCGTCGACAATTGTTCTACCGGCAAGTCGGTCTGCAATCAACATGGAAACTACGGTACACGTGTTGTTCCACAGCGTGCTTCCTCCCTTAATCTTGTTTTCAAGAGACACAGGAGATTAATGCTCGAGATCGAAGAAGGCAGGTAGAAGAACAAAGAGTACCACGAGAGCAAGAACAAGCGAGAGGGAAACAGTGGAGAGATATGAAGCGGGCACTAGGGAACACTCCTGGCCGTGGAAATATTATTAGGTAATGCACACGCACGGACTGGCACGCACCGACTTAGAGACTCGCGTTCGAAACATGCTACCGACCCCGCGACTCGTGTTGGTACAATGGATACGCTCAACCAATAGGCATCCGGCACCGTTCTCCCCACCAACCCCTGTTAGGCGTATAGTGGGGATCTTGGCTCCGCTTCGTGACATCATCGATTCTGAATGGTGGAGATGCTCAACCGTGCGGAAGGCACATTGGAGGGCGCGTGCGTACAAACGTGCGCACCAACGAGAGAAAAAGCGTAGATCGGATAGGTTCGCGCCAGATGGAGAACGACCGCTTAGCGGTATGGTATCCGTTTTACTATTCAGTTTTATTTTTTATTTATGTCTGGCTATGGAATATAACTAATTATTAAGGAACCGAGATTTCCACCTTTGTATGCGCATTATGTCGTTACAATAATTGCATTGTTGCAGGTGCAGCAAACTGTGCAATATACATTTGAATGTTTAAGTCTTAATACAAAATATTAAGATTTACATAGACTTAGTATTGTAATTGTAGATAGTTTTAATCGGATGAGATATGTGAAGTTTAATAAGAAGTTGTATTACAAACGATAATATTACATGATGTACAAGCACGAAATGATAATACAATAAAATTTTGTCACATTTATCATGTCTTGTGTTTTTTAATAACCCACGGAACTAAGATTACGTATCACTAAAAATTCATTGTGACAAACTTGAAAGTTTCAGCAATAAGATGCTCCTGAACTTTTCAGAAGCTACAATACATGCGCATAGGTCTTTTCAATAAAACATAAATGCTTATTAAAACCTATAAGCACGTAAAATTGTAGCTGACAAGGCAACGAAATGTCCATAAGTCCATTATATTTGAAAACGCGAAACAAATTACCAAGAAAAGACAAATTTTGCAAAAGGGTGTCGATGGAATTTTCGTAATACGGGCTTAAAAGTCGGGTGTTTGTAGACGTCGAAGGGATATTAAAATATAATTGGCGTTTGGCCCCTTTGTGCAAAACGGTATCTAGTCACGCGTGGGTCGACTGTGGGTGTTATGCACGGGGTGACTCACCCTCTCTTCCTCCGCGTTTCGAACCCCAGGAGCCTCCCTCGCGGGTAGTTTCGAGGTAGGGGTGGCCTAGCTGCATCAACCCCTGTCACTAACGCGTACGTCTACGTTCTCCTGATCCCTCACTAAGACACAAGCTCCTTTCACACGAAATATCTCCGCCAGAAGAAACTTACTGTTCCGTAAAATCCGTCACGCGCCTAATTCCTCATATTCCATATGTTAATATTTTCGGTGATGCTGCTCCGAGTTTACCCGGGAAATCTAATTGACTCGGGAATATCGTTATTACTCGAACACCCTCGGCCCAATGACGTATGGCACTGAGTTTATTCAGTTACAAATGGTAATCTACAAAATCTCTGGCCACTATACGTGAACAAGGTCGACATATTCTACTACTTACACGTAAATTAGATCAAACAAGAACAAACAACCTGTGAAGGTCAAGTGTGGCACAGTTTGTACAACAACCGCGAGAGTTTACTCAACTTGCCTACCCGTGATCTTTCGTAAGAGAAACGAAGTCTGCGAGTACAAGTGTCTTCCTTTTCGATCATTGTAAACCTTAATAAAATGATATCAACTGCTATTAACCCGTGACTCTATGTTAGAATATTTACTCGCCACATTAATATTCGTGATGGATGTTTTTATTGATACTCGGAACAATTCAATTTCCTTGATTAAGCTGTACGTGCTATTAACCCTTTCAAGTTCGAAATCAAGAAGTCACTTGGAACCTGTTTACATACCATTAGACTCGCGCGAAGGATTCGTGAAGCGGAGCGATCTTACTTGAGCGGAGTCACTTAAGTGTTTCGAAGGTTCCGATTTGTATTCAGCCTCTCGTAAAATTGTAGCCTGATATTACAGAATGCTATGTTTTGGTGGCACAGCAACGCGTACCTCCCGTTCCTTTGAGCGATCACTTTTTTTTTGCTACTCTTTATCCTTGCTACGTACACGCACACCCTCGGATACAAACCCTGTGGACTGCAGGTCACGATGTGAACCCAGCTTTAGGAGATCCACGCGGTGGAAGTAACGCGTTTCGATTTTGCGTTAGCTCAGCTACGCGTGAATCCAGCCAAGGTCAAGTCGTTCCCCGTTTCCGAGCATCCCTCCGACACTCGGCCAGGCCTCTTAAGATCGATTCCAACGAATTTTATATCTAGGCTGGACCTGCATAAAGCTCCAATGATATTTTAGAAAAAACTAACATATCGAGTTAGCCGGAAAGTTCGTGCAGTTTGCATCACTATTTTCCGGTGAAATCGAGGGATTTTTTAAAAAGCGGAATTACGATGTTTTTCCAATGATAGGAAAAGGTTGTAAGCCAAAACGATGAATACATTATTGAATAAAGAAAATTTTTTCAATATACCAAATTGAATAAAAATCGCCTTTTAGTCGCAAGTTAACATTACACGAACTGAATTATTATGATCGATTTATATAGATTGGTACTTGCAAAATTTATTTTTAAAAAATATGTTATTATTAGGGACATTTTACTATCATTCTGTTTCTGATAAGAATTGTTGGGGTACTAATTATACTGTTTATTATAAACGCAAAAATAGTTCTTATCACTCGTGACAGAAACATGTTCATAATGTTCTAATAAAAATTGATATCGCTCTGAAAAATATGTAGTTGAATTTATTATTTTGTCATTTACCAGGAATCGAAATATTTGTCTGTACCTTTAATAATTTCCTTATCACATGATTTGCGTATATGATTTACTACTTACGATGGCTGAATACATTATTCTAATAAAGAAAGAGCAAAGTTGGATCTATTTTCGTCGCGATTAAAACGTTTGACGAGGCTGTTACGAGGCGTATCGTATCTATTCGCCAATTGTTCGCGAGCACTTGAGCAAACGCGAAAATCGTGGCACTCGCGGTGAACAAACTGCCGGCAAAATTTCGGCCGCGTATGAATAAGAAGTTATCTGGCAGCTTTGTACCACGTTCGGCTAATCGGCACCGATAACGATATTTGCGTAATCGAAGTCTGCGCGGGTACATTTATAAAATAAAAATTCAAGTTTGACTTTGCGCAATTGTCACTGTCCTAATATTTTCTGTCTTACCTGCTATCATCGAATTACGCGTAAAGTAAAACATATATATTATTTAAGTACAGTTCTTATGTAATACAAAAATAAATATTATATAATGAACTTATAAAAATCTAAACAATATACTGCACGCTCGGTTCGAATTTGATGTTTGACTCATGGAATTAAGTGGCTCGAAGAAGTCATTGGTACTCTTAATTTCTGGCACCACCCTCTAACTCCCACTCCATTGAAATACACCAATACCAGAGGAATATTATTATCACAGCTTACGAAGCGTAATATGATGCGAATTTTATATATAATACTTACGATAACATATAAATATTACTTTTAATATGTACCATTTTTAGCGATATAAGTTTGACTCGCTTCTCAGGCGATAGATTTTCGCGCTTCCAAGAATTCAGTCGATCTGCGCAGGTAACCATACGAAAAAGAGAGTTTAGGGCCGACATCGCGAGAGAAAGGGAGAGAAAGATATAAGCGAGAGAACACCGAAGGAGAGGCAGAGAAAGTAGAAGGGCAAAACAAACAAATTAACGTCAGAGTCGCTTGTTTATTGTTGGGTGGGGACACGGTAACCACGCCTTTGTCAAGCACGCCCTCCGAGCGTTATATTCCCCTTTTTACCCCACTACTATCAACGCCCCAAGCTTTCACTCTCTCTCCCTCTCTCTCTTTATCTTTCTCCCGCTCTCTTCTCCCTCTAACCAGTTCCCCCACTCCTTTAAAAGCCACCGGTAGGGAGACGGTGGTGGAAGTGACGTCACCCGATGCCAATATGCAACAGGCTGCTCTCTCGGCCGAAGTCGAGGATACCAAAAGGAGGTAACTTGCGAAATGACTTCGGCCACTTTCAACTTTTATCATCAATTCTCTTTTACTTATTACCGCTCATAGTTATGAAATATCATTATATACTACGAAAGTTTATCTGCATTTCATTTCGAGGTCTATCCTTTAGATACAAGAATACCAGAGTCTCGAACACCCGATAGGTACATTAAGTTCATCGTGCAATATTTTTCTTGTATTTCGATATCACGAAGTATTGTAATAAGGTAGAGGTAATTGAAATAGTAAAACGACATGTTGCAACAGACTTAAAGAGGGGAGTGAAGAGTCAACTGTAACAACGTTACTGATACTCCACGGACATGTAGTTTGGCAAATCAGGGGTAGGACGAACGAGAATGTAGATTCGGATGTTCAGCAAGAGAGCCAACGTGAATTGTAAATTATACCAGGCAGATAGAGAGAAATTCATGCTCTGATGACGCAGCGTTAACCACTCTCCGGTCATGCGATGATCAAAGGTAACAGTAATGGCCCGTGAGAGGATATCCGCCTGTATTTCGCCTAATATACTGCTGGTTAAATGCTGACGCGATTTCGAGAGGCAAACAGTGGGGGGGGGGGGGGGGGTAGGATAGCGATGAGGAACACTGGAGAAAGGAAAAGGGCAATGGAAGGTATTGAAGATAGAAAGGAACACGAAGAGGAGGGAAGGCAATCGTGGAAAGGGAAATACGGAGTGAAACAGAGAGTCCTAAAATACGAGAAATTTGTGAGAGGCCGCTTATCGGGAGGAAGAGCAGCAATGGTGGATGGTTGGAGGAGAAAGGAGAGAGTGAAAGAGGGTTGGAAAGGCCATAAATTGTTGAAGCAACGTGTGTACCTAACGTACACGCACGGTCGAGCGCGAGATCGCGCTTACCCTGGCTTTCAAAAATTTCACACGTTACCGATCTTCCGACTCTAACGTTCCTCTCCGGGTCTATCCATCATTTCGTCGGTTTGACATGGATACCACGAAAATTGTCCGATAACGTTACACCGCCTCGTTTGTCTTTCGAGGAGCCTTGAATTCCTCCTCTCTCGGTGCTTCGCCAAATGACGGACACCGGTTTCTCCAATGAGACGTGAATCTCGTCGAAAATCAAATCCACCTACGTCTACATGTTACAATTGCTTACACTATTATCGAGCATATGTAAACCAAACTGATTATTTTTATCGAACACTAATAAATCATTTATTTGACACCAATAAAACTTGTTCATTTTGTAAGCTGTCCTTTCCATTGCACATAAGGTAGTTATTTGTATGTACACTCCATATATGGAAATCAATGAGAATCAATATTTTCGAAGTCTTTTATGCGTCGAAGCTTTTGTACATTTCGACGAGTCCACTTCTGATTCCCCTAAAACATCCATAAATTTTCACGTATCAAAGAGCCACGTCTGAATTCTGGAGGATGCAATTTTGCATAGGTGTCGTACATATGTACGAGGTATCGCTGAAAAACCGTAATAAAGCGGCGACACACGATGGTAGTTCGTGTAGCCCCAGGGTGTCGAATAATGGGGTCTTCGTGTTCGGTATCGTTATAATGGCATTTCTCTTGCTCCCGACAATAGGTCGAGCAGGTCAAGTGTGCGTACACTAATCATGTTCCTGGTCAGAGCGGAGGTCCGAGAATGTACTGAGGAAATGCGAACTATGCGCCGTTTACAATGCCCCTCTCACACTTTCGAGCAGATGCCATGGATATTCTACCGGCAGACCCTTCGAATCTATGGAATACGGAATAGGAGAATCCGTTATACATCCACCAAAAGATCACTCTCGATCTCATCAATATACGTTAACACGTCAATCGAAACAAACGTGTAAAAATACTAATTTTTCTATCTTGGGTCACCTTATTTTCTGACCGGAAAAAATTTTTAATCTGCTTCTTTCGACCTAAAACCGTCCTAGAATATGTTTATGCATCATCTACCATCGATTTGGTCCATCTAGGAGCGAAATTGGCGACTTTGATTTTTTGAAGATTTTTGAAGGTATACCCCTTCACATTTTTGCGATTTTGGATCGACCCCTTTCTTGACCGGAATAAATTTTTAATTCACTTCTTTCGACCCAAAATGGCCCTAGAACATCATTAGGCATCACATACCATCGATTTGGACCATCTAGGAGCGAAATTGGAGACTTTGATTTTTTGACAATTTTTGAAGGTATACCCCTTTACATTTTTGCGATTTTGGTTCGACCCCTTTCTTGACGGGAATAAATTTTTAATCAACTCTTTCGACCCAAAACGGTCCTAGAACATCATTTGGCATCATATACCATCGATTTAGGCCATTTGGGAGCGAAATTGGCGACTTTGATTTTTTGACAATTTTTGAAGGTATACCCCTTCACATTTTTGCGATTTTGGGTCGACCCCTTTCTTGACGGGAATAAATTTTTAATCCACTTCTTTCGACCCAAAATCGTCCTAGAATGTGTTTATACATCATTTACCATCGATTTGGTTCGTTTAAGAGCAAAATTGGTGACTTTGATTTTTTGACGATTGTTGAAGGTATACCCCTTTACTTTTTGGCGATTTTGGGTCGACCCCTTTCTTGACCGGAACAAATTTTTAATCCACTTCTTTCGACCCAAAATGATTCTAGAACATCATTAGGCATCACCTACCGTCGATTTAGGGCATTTAGGAGCGAAATTGGCGACTTTGATTTTTTGACAATTTTTGAAGGTATACCCCTTCACATTTTTGCGATTTTGGATCTACCCATTTTTTGAGCAAAACAATTTTTAATCCACTTCTTTCGACCCAAAATCATCCTAGAATATGTTTATACATCATTTACCATCGATTTGGGGCATTTAGGAGCAAAATTGGCGACTTTGATTTTTTGCCGATTTTTGAAGGTATACCCCTTTACATTTTTACGATTTTGGATCGACCCCTTTCTTGACCGGAATAAATTTTTAATTCACTTCTTTCGACCCAAAATGGTCCTAGAACATCATTAGGCATCACATACCATCGATTTGGACCATCTAGGAGCGAAATTGGAGACTTTGATTTTTTGACAATTTTTGAAGGTATACCCCTTCACATTTTTGCGATTTTGGGTCGACCCATTTTTCGCCCGAAAAAATTTTTAAACCACTTCTTTCGACCCAAAACGGTCCTAGAACATCATTAGGCATCATTTACCATCGATTTGGGTCGTTTAAGAGCAAAATTGGCGACTTTGATTTTTGGACAATTTTTGAAGGTATACCCCTTCACATTTTTGCGATTTTGGGTCGACCACTTCCTTGCCCAGAAAAAATTTTTAAACCGCTTCTTTCGACCCAAAACGCTCCTAGAACATTATTAGGCATCATATACCATCGATTTAGGGCATCTAGGAGCGAATTTGGCGACTTTGACTTTTTGACGATCTTCGAATTCATGCACAAACTTTTAAGTGTAACATTTACCGAACAGAGGTTTGTGCAATTTTCTTTGTAACCTCCTTGATGTGAAACGATTTCACAACACAATGTCCTTGGTGAATACGTAATCTCTATACAAAAAAATACATTCATACAGCCAAAAAGCTAAAACGTGGCCTACCTGCGCTTAAAAGCCGAGAAAAGGATGAGAGCTGGTATTCTTTCAATGGGGTATAACCGATACTGCTCAAGTTTTCCCACATTGGCCAAAAGAAGAGGTCACGAGAGGGTGGAACCACCGAACAAGAACTTGCACCGAAGAATTTCGGCCACTGTTGTGAGATTTATGTCGAGAAGAAGAATCAGGCTGAATGTAGAACGAGAACAGAAATTGAAGAGGTTAGAAGCGGAGGCAAAATATCGTGTGGGATTGTGGAGGATTAAAATTGAGTACCCCACTCGCGCTAAGGGGGTATAAATCCGCTACTTAATACGGACACGCCATCCGTTTCTTTTCAACCACCCCGTGTACTTTGTACGATGAGCTTTAAGCCTATGGATAATATAATAATGAATATTCGTGCTTATTCACCCAAATCAGAACTACGAATCTACTTATTGAATCATATCAGTAAAGAATATTTACAACTGTGTAATTAACGAGCAACATGTTATTCTATACAGAATAGTTGAGATCATAGTTGAATAAATATTTTGATTGACAATTTCAATCCCAATTGAAATAACTCTGTATTCGAGATAAACATATTTCCCATTTCAGCCAGTATTTTGACGCCTCTACCTAGATCCACCTTACTATTGGATTTAAAAAAACTAGCTCTATAAAAGTAAAGTTGCGGAGCGGCACAAAAGGAGAACGATAGGGTGTCCTCTGAATGGACGAGTCCGGGATTTTAAATCCGGTCTCCACTCGAAATCGCGTTACTGAATGTATCTCTGTACCCTTCGCAGCGTGTGAAGGGATTAAGTACCTACGTAAAGTTCTCCGTCCGTTTTGACGATGTTCACCGCAGGGTGTTCTTGGGTAACCGCAGATGCGACACATCAAAGTACTGTTTCAAGTCGAGGTTGCTGCGCGTGTAAACACCGAGTAGCATCTACAGTAAAAGACAAACGAGGGTGTGTTATCGTCAAGTGGTTAGAGACGTCCATGGAACGCCGTTTAAAATGTAAGCCTTCAAACGATCCACCCTGTCTTCCTTTCACGAAGAAACGCAATTTTTTCTCATTCTTCCGTCTGAATACAACGTGCTTCCTGTGAATCTCAATACTTTAATGAGAGTCGTTCAATACGCGCTTAGATGAAGTATTCTTTTCTTACTAGGGATAGTAGATGTCATAATATTCGGGCCATAATGCCATAATATTTTCATAAAAATAATTAATATTATTTATTCGTCAAATTACACGTCCTTAAGAACAAGGATGGCTGGAAAAAATAAATCAATCGATTTAATGACTTCCATTATGAAAAGTGAGCCACAAACAGTCTCAGAAAATGGAATCTTATAAATTTGAATATTTTATAATAGATGTTGCAGATTCGTTAGTTTGACGGCTTCCGTAGGTCCATTGTTAATTGAGAGACACATTAAGCCGCAAAATTAATATAAATTAAAAGTAGACGGTGTATTGCTAAAATTCAGGATTACATTCTTACCAGTAATAATTCTCACGGTATTGTTTTTGCATATCGAACATCCGTAAGGCGCAGGTGTCATTCTGATCTGGGACCGCTTCAAGGTGGTCCATTTCCCATCGTCGGTCATCTGTCAGGTTCCTTGAAAAATATCGGCGTTAGTATAATGTGTCTTCATACTTTGAGACAGGTGACCGGTTGTTGGGTCATCCTATACTCGTATCGAGCATTTTTTCGTTAAAGGACGTCGAGGATGTCTAGGATTTGCCGGATGGTATCTTTGGTACATTACCGCCACGTAAGGTGCGGACGCTTTCCCAGTTCATGGAGTAATGTTACACTTCTGGGTGGCTCGTGGTTTCACCGATAACCTCCTCCTTTTTTTAAACCGATCGAAGATCGTTTACCCGCAAACTACTCTTTCCGTGAAATTCTAGAGGTGCTGGTATAATTACTTTGAAACTCCTCACCATTAATTGCCGACGCTTGCCTACTTTTTTGCTTGCTTTGTCTCCTTATACCATAATGGGTCCTCTCTTCTTTGTTGTAATTAGCCGTAGTGAATCATTCTGTACATTTAATATCGATTACCTTATGTTATACTTTTCATTTCTTAATGTAATGTAATGCATTCTTATTTTGACTAATAAAGAGAAGCTTTATTCGTACCATGAAATATTCGAGGTTTCTTAGACTTTTATAATTAGCCTTTCAGGGTGTACGTCTATTGGTTGCAGGGTAATTGTTCAAGCGGAACCAAAAGCAGCCGATCTATCTCCACTTCGGGTTTTTATGGAAATGACAGAATTGTGTCGTGCAAAAGGGTGTCGAGGCAAATAAGTGCAGCCGCGATACGGCGTGTGTATGCCCGCTAACAATAAGTGATCGATGATCGAGTTCCTGACTCAGCACCCAGTCGCGAAACCGAACACCACGTGATATTTTTGCACGTAAATACTCACGCAAGAGACTCGAACGAGGATATGCCCGAACGTATTACGGTATATATTACTCAACATGATTTTTATATATTACACCGGTATACGATCTATACCATACGATCACCTGTACCTTATTTTTCTCGTTGATGATCAATCAAGAATGATCCTCCAACACAATTCACCTACGTTTCGTGTGACTTTCGTTGCAGATCATTCTCTGTAACAAGATGCGAGACCAACACCGGGGTTAATTCGTTACACGTCGAAGAGATCTCATCGTGAATGAGTCGAATCATCACCGAATCGTAGCACGCGCCAAAAGAACGTTGACGAGTCGCGAACGTATTCGGCAGTTTGGTCGCTCACCTAATTCGTCGGTGCACGGTACTTCAGCCTGGAAACTCGACAGCAGTCCGAAGCGAATTGAACAAAAGTTGACATCTCAATCTCTCACGATCGGAACGAGAAATAGGGCCGAGTCACGCCCATTGCTGTCTTTTGTCACTTCGTACTCGGGAACATCGTATAACTCAGATTTATTATTCGAGTTAGGGTGCCCTGTTATTATCCATACCTAATTCACATCGTTTACCACTACTCACCCTGTACGTGTTGACGGCTCTAGTTTCGTGTTGTTGGTTTCACGTACGTCGTACATAATGATGTATCTATGATATCATTAATAACATTAAGAAAATGAAAGTTATATTTATTGGTCAATAGTTAAAATTACTTTCAATATCAGGAATATTGACACTGTCAGTGTGAAGTAGTATCTAAGTAGTAACATACTATTAGCACAGACACTAAGTCTACACTGATATCTGTCTATTTAATACGCTATATTGAATGAAAAGTTACTTATTATGAGCCGCATATGAAATATTCGATATATTAATGTGACGAACATTTTCCAATATCCCATATATGAAAATGCATCTTACATTTAAATCCCTAAACGCGAGCATTTTACAATCTCCCAAACCCTATAAATATTTCAGGGCACGTTGTACGTGAAATCAGCCCTCCAACTTGTTTCAATTGGGAGTATCCCGGTGAAAGCATAGATGTAAACGTGATACACGCGATAGGCGCGTTCATCCCCATAAAACCGGTCCTGGTCAAAAACGTCAGCCAAAACGGGTTGCGTGCGCGAATCGTGATTTCGCAAACGAGCAGAGATATACGGTGGATAGAATGCCGGTGGTTAGGGCAGAAGGGTGTAACCTGCGTTATCAGAACACGCAGCCGAGCCACGCATAGTTGCGGACGAGAAGGAACCAGTATAGCTGATAATACAGAAGGAAGAGGGAAAATGACGATAGAGAGAAAGAAGGAGAAAGTGGCAAGGAGAAAAGAGAATTATCAATATGTGACGGGGAGAGAGCGAGACGAGAATAAAGGAGAGAGATATGGTACATATATCGCGTGTATATAAGAGAGAGGGTAGTTCGAGGGGGTGCGGGGTCGAAGCACGTGGGTGGCGGACGCGGTGGTGGTGGCGATGGTGGCGGTGGTGAGGTAGTCATGACGACCGCAGCGACCAATCATCCGGAAGTAACGCAGCGCGAGATAACTCTGCATCCAATCAGGTTTAAAGCGGGGACGAGGCTGGCCATCCCCCGCAGAAAATCACCCCCGTTGCGAAATTTCCACTGTACGAGGGTAGATATATAAGACGACAGACGGCTCTTCGGTGATCTCTTTCTCGCTTAGAATGGCCATACTCTCTCTCCTCTACTCACCCTCCGTGTAAGTCTCGAAAGGAGGATAAACGGGAATGATGGTGGTCCTTATCCACCTTCCCTCTTCTTTTTTTGCCTCTTTTAATTCATAACCTTGGACCGTCGGTGATAACCTGCGGGTCGTAGATAAGGGACCTCTGACGCCTTTCAAGAAACCGGAGGGGCGATTGATGAACTCTCGAGGAACATGAGCTCGAAGACTACAGAGATAAACAAACCCCGATCATAATTTAAAATATATAAGTTACACATATTATCGTGTGTATACTGAATACAGACTAATAAATGTGCAATGCTATTTGCTCTTGGTTATTGATAAATCTTACGTACGCACCTACATATTCATAAAAAAAACGTTCATAGATCATTACACTTTTACTTCGCCTTGAATATTATTCCTAGTACATACCAGGACGTTATCGTCACGAATAGCATTGATTACCTTACAAGACTTATCTGCATGGAATAAACTGATCTAAGCCTTTATGGTGTTTTGCAAAGTGTTCGATAAACACAAAACGGCGGTACCCACGTGTGCTGGAAAGATGCGTTTATGGGCTGGCAGCGAGCCGATAAGAAGCCCTATAAAACGAATGGCACCCCATAAGTGTTCGACGTAACTTCGACTTCGCCTTCGACACGACTAGTCGTCGAACGTATACCTCGCATTTGTCACGTTTATCGACTTCGCCATGTACTCCGCACGGTTTCACCGTGACACACTTTGACGCGTATACGAAAAGTACATTTTCCACGCTCGGCAAACCCATGGAAATGAAAATGCCAAGAAAGCTGTTCCGTTTGCCGAAGCTTAAAACAGGACAAGCGTGCACCTCGAGAATGATAATGCAGCGACTTGTTAGATTGTACACAGTACAAGGAAGTAGATTTATCTTAAGTGCCACTGATAATAGCATCATGAATATTAACGAATACGAAGTGAATTCGCTGGGAAATCTAACATTTTTGCAAATCGAGCGAAAGCATATTGATCGATCTCGCGGAAAATTTTTCTCCAGGCAGTCTGGCCTGAAAAATCTCCCGCGATATCGAATCGCTAATCTACCTCGCGCCTCCTTGATTACGATACACGTCCAGGCGAGTGGAAGGAATAAAGGAAAAAAATTTTTCTCATCATCCCGTCGCGCGTAACCCGCCTATCCTTCCCCCTTCCCCCCTGAACCCGAACCCCGAACCCCACCACATTGGCCCGGGGGAGGTGGATGGATGAATTCCATCGTTATCGAGTCGCACCCCCGTTTTACAAACGGGAAAGTTTCTCTACCGTCCGCAAAATCCCTCGACCGAACCTGCATATTTCCATTTGACACGCCTCGCCGATCGCCTGATTTTATTAAAAACCCCCGTAACCTGGTTCCGCGCTCTGTTTTCAGCTACGAAAGATGAAAATCTTTCTGCACACATACTCTTATTACTTTTCTCTTTACATAACCGTCCACCTATATTAACATCTACATTATGTAAATCACTGTAATATATACGTAAGGCCTTCTAGATTTTTGAATTTCATAAAACTCACGAGCGTTTCGGGGTATCCTGGCGGAACGTTAATCCCTTCCCAGAATCCTAATGATATTATTTTCACGGCCAATCCCGCCGCTTTCGAAAACGTCGTCCCTTCGGTAGCAGAAATGACAACAGCTCGTTATGTCTCGCCATATTTGACCCTCTTCCTCCTTCCTCTGTAATTTTGAAACTCGTCTGGTGTCTTGTCGTAGGTAGAACTTCGAGTGTCGAGAGAAATCTGAGTTTGGCTAGAAAGGGTCTGAAGAAGAAGAAGAAGAAGAGAGGTTTGTAAAATAGCGAAAGAGAGAGGAAAATAGAGGAAGAGGATGAGAGAGTAGTCGTAAACGAGGTCGAGTGTCGGCAGCGTATAATTTCGATGACAAGCAAAGGGGTGGTTATCTCTTGTCTCTTCCTACCCTCTTCCTCTTTCTCTTTCTCGCCCGAGCGGCTGCGAGTGGTGAGCCACCCCCGTGATTGTATTAATTCAAGCCACCCTCTCCCATTTATTCCCCTCCCCCTTCTCTCTCCGTGTCTCCTTCTCCTTCGCCATCCTACGAATTCCCCCACACCCACCACTGGCACAACCCTCCTAAAGCACGACTTCCGGGGACAAACGAAGCGTGCGAGCGTCGCGTATAATGAAGCGCGCTCGTTCGTTTCCTCGTCGTTGTTCTAGGCACCGTCGTCTTTCTCCGCGTTCTTGGAAGGATCCAAGAACCCCACGACCCCAAGAATCTCTGTTATATACCGAAATTTACAGATAACCATGCACCCCCGGTTTATCGTATTTATGATATTTATGATAATCATATTCATCGCGCATAAAATTCTATGTGAAACATAATCACTTCCATCCTCCTACACTCGTACACGATAATGTAGTAATTACTAGTCACCTCTGCGACAGATTATTAATGTATGTATAAATAACTTGACCGAGATACAGGAAGAGAAAGCTTGCAAAAAAACATGGTGCATTTACATCATAGATTTTTGAGAAATTATGGCGACGCATGTCTGATAACATTTTGATCGCGCACACGTATATTTCGATTGCACTGCAGAGGGAACGAGTGGCAATCCGAAAAATGTCATTCAGCCGCATTTGAAGGAGAGTCCCCGATTGAATTTTTTCCCCTTTGTGCCGTATCGAGGAAAAATGAAATTTTGATTCAGTGCACCGCGATGCGCACATGTGGCCGCAGAAAAATCGTATTATCTACACGTCCAGAGTGGATCATATCATTCTAAATGACGTTCGATCGAGGTCGTACGCGGAAGGGTCAAAACTTCGGAATAAAGACTGGGGAGTGGTGTGGCTAGAGGGGAAGATCGAAGAGGGGGAGCGAAAGGGGTACAAGCCGTTTAGCGATATTTCACGGGGTTCCCGCTCGTAAGGGTTTCTAGAGGCGCACGGTATTACCGGAGGCAGTCTTGCAGACTCGAGATAAGGGAAGCCTGGTACCCCGCTTCCGACACTGTGAACGCCAGCTAAGATGCTCTACCTTAACCTGAGATTCCCGTTAGTCAGGAAGGAGAATTCACCAGGAAGAAAGCCGCGAGCAAACCTCCGTTGCTTGCTACGCACTGCCTTCCCTGCTATCAACTCGGTTAATGCTTATCCTCCCTTACCATCCGTTACCTTACTCCTTCTCCTTTCCTCTTCGATATCCTCGTTCTTCTTGATAAATCAAGAATTTTCTTATTTTATTTTAAGTATCAAATTGATGTCACTGATAGTAAGGCTGTATGTTCAATTATATCTTGTACTTATTAATGGATAAATATATTTTGTAATAATCAACTAAGAGTGTTCGTGTAAAGTATCGTTGTATTACGGAAGAGTAAACGGAGAATCTAACTGCTAGTTGAAGAGTTCTAACTGACACTCGGGCAATTAGTGGACGTTCAAGTGCACGTGCATTCTAACTGAACGGTTAATCCTTGTAATTTCGCTGAAGGGATGTCTCCCGTTCGTACCAATTAAAGAGAAAAAACCTCAGAGACACCCTCTCACCGAGCCGTTACTTACACCGCAAAAGACACGCACGTGCTCCTCCAATTCTCCGTCCATAATCCTCTCGTAATCGCCCTGCTTTCACTTCTAACAGGTGCAAACCAATGCTCTCTTCCCTTCTGGGGGACATCTAAAAGTACCACTTCAAACTTGGAACCAATTCATCCCATAATTGACTGATTAACACTAGAATCGCTTATATCCCATTTAAGGGTATTTAATACGTAAGAATATTCTGTAACCCTTAAAAATTACAAACTCTGATAGCATAATAAACAGATGAAACTAGTTCCTAAGAATATGTAATATCCCGACGAAGTTAAGACAAACCAAGATTTCAAATTAATCAATATGATTAATTTGAAATTGTACCAAGATATCTTATCGTTCATATATTCTTATAAGACTTATTATTAAATGTAGTATATTCTCCACATGGAATTAAATAATCTTTACTTAAATTGCTTATAATCACAAACATCGACAAGTTAAATAAAACTCATTTTACGTTGCAACAGTATTTAACGTACACCATTAAAAAAGCTAACGACAAAGAACTTTCGAACTGGATAATGAAAACCACATCGAAGTTCAGAGGAATTCAGATATTTATCGAAATAATTATTAAAGGGTTGTTCCGCCGGTATTCCCATAGCACCCGTTATATCCTCGAGTAATGAACGCAGCCACCTTGAACTGGCAAACGGATGAACGGGCAAGCAGAGCCAGTCTGCAGGGGGGCGGGGGTTTGCAAACCTGAGAGAGAAGGAGAAAGTATGAGATGGGACGGGGGTGGTTAGGGTAAGAGGAGACCGACAGACGTGGTGGTAGCCACTAAAAGGGGTTGTGTCCTCTCTGTGCGATGAAAGCACCCTTCCGTGTCCCGTCACCAGTTCTCTCTTCTCAACACCGCCTACGCTCACATTCTTTTTCCTTTACCGATCCAATCTATTCTCTCTCTTTCATCCACCCCCCCCCCCCCCCCCCACCCCCCGCGTATCACCTTCCCCCGTGCGTATATCAACGTACACGCTGTCTTATATATTTGTGTATGCTCGCGTATTTCCACGTGTCTCGGTCAGTTTAAAGTGTGCGTGATAAGCCCATCCATGGACGCCTCGATGATCTGACGCGATTATACGTCGGGCTTCGAGTTCTTCTTTTTCCTTGCTTTCCCTTGCCCCAGACTTCGCGCCTTTTTTCGTGGTTTTTCTGGAAGTCTCGGTGATACGGCGAGACGAGGATGTGACGGACGATTCTTTTACCTCTGACTAGAAGTGGAGGGAAGCACTGGTCTTTTTAGATTTTGAAGGTACTCTTAGTTGATAGCGGACCAAGTTACGTTACTCTCTAAACAAGTGATATACATATTAGTATATTGTGATAGAATGGTGTATATAGATATAATATTTGAAGGGAGGAATATTATTTATGTACCCAGTTCGGAAGTACTTGACAAGCAGTATGCCATTGGTAACAATGGAGCTGAAAGTGGTAAGAAGACCAACAAGTAATATGATGCATCCTGTTATGAATTTCCATTTAAATCTACCAGGACTTTCATAGTTAACAAGAATATATAAAAACATCGGAATGAGAGTTGCGAGAGTCGCGGTACATACAGCTCCAACCATACCAAGGAATAGATCCAGTTTCGGTATGGCTGCTGCCAAAATACCTGGAATAAAATGCTAAATTAATATAATATCAACACATCGCGTTATAATATCGTTATAATATCAACGTATATCATTCACATCGATCGGTTCGCATCAAACCGCTGGAGGATCCAACCGAAATTAATTACTGACGCGTCGGTATCTTTATACTGAGGTTTACCGAAGGATTCCGTGGAGGAAAGTTACGAGAAAACTGGGTATCTATACCAAATTCCATGAAAGTGGATTCCAGAACTTTAGTAATATCCGGAAGTCCACGGTGGACTCTAATCGGATCGATTGATCGAGCCCACCAAGTGGACCGCTTAAGGGGTAGATTCAATCCGTTGCAGTCCATCGAACTTCCTCGAGTTTACCTTGAAAATATGAGCCGAGGAAACGGAGGAGGAAGAACTTTAAAGTGTACTACTCGTTTACACGTGACGACAGTCACAGCCGAATGAATTGACGAGTTGCAATTCGAAGGATCCATTTGATTTGAAACTGATCTACGAAGTGCAAGTTTAAAGACATTGTCGCTCACACGTGAGAAGTGTTAAGCCGACACGAATTATGAGATCCCAGAGATGTAGACTTCCTCTGCAGCTGCCTCTCTCAATGGCTGGCGCCATGTATTGGTCCCGCAAGATTTTAATTGGCATATAACATTGTAACCCGTATGTGAAGTATATTGATAAGGCTTGCATAATTAATCCGGCTATTGTTGGGCTAGAAAATATAGGTGCTCATTTATTGTTACAAATTGCATTCTATAACCGTAATTGTAATAAAATATTGGTATAATTAATATGCGAAATTGTCTGCGAAAGGAGATCGGCTTCGTGAAATATATTATAGTAAGATATATCTGGTGGCTAACCAAAATGATAACCTTAGATATTGATATTTAATTTTATCTTGAGTCTAATATTAGTCTACGAAATTATAGGTGATTATTATTAAGTTGCGTTATTTTACCCATCGTTCTCTGGATGATTTCGTAAGAAATTACCCAACGCCTTGCTACCCCATTTCAAATAACCAATTGCACCAACGAGAATGTAAAATATTGTTATGAATACCATACCCCAATTGACGATTCCACATAATTTCGTGTAATTCCAGGGTTTCGCCATATCATGCTGTATTGCGAGAACCTGTATTATAACAAATATCAGTATTACGAGAACTTTGTGCTAAAAATAATAGTAATATTAATACATACAATACAAAAATATAATACATTTAATATTCCACCCCTATGGTATTAATATACAGTAACAATAAATAAAAAATAAAATAATAATATCTGTATAGTAATGTTGTCCGAATAATGTAATATTATATGTATACAATTTAGAAATATTAAAGGAATTTTGGTCACAAAAGGAAGAATTAAATATTACTCGTATCACATTAAATATATATATTAATGAATATTATGAAATTATCTGACTTATAAGATATCGAAATATTATTTTCAGTTATTTAATCATGGAACAGTCATAATTATCATCCGATTCTTACCACTCCCGGGGAACATATACTGAAGAAGACAATCCCCATGAATTTCGGATATTGATATATATCGGTCTCAAACATCCTCCAATCATCGCCAATCCCATCCTTCAATGCATAAACAAGTCCAATAATTGTCGCGAGAATGAAAAGTATATTTCCAATCACAGATATCGAGGCAATATCGCGCAAATACTTCGACATATTCATCAGCAGAAAAAGGGGGAAAAGCATAAGCGCATAGTAACACTGAGCAATCGTTTTTTCACTGTCTATGGATTCTTGAACAATTCCTGATACGAAGACAATGTAAACCGCACCCACGCCTACGTAGCCAGCTATCAGTGCCACGTTAACGAACAGCCTATCAAAATAAATATACTATTTTTAAACCGCTTAACTCTGAGTTAGAAGTTAACGTAGAACATTAAGTTCTAACTTTGAATTAGAAGTTAAAATACGTTAATAAAGGAGAAGCAGTTTTGCAAATGCTGAATTTACAAACGTCGCAAATCTTTCGGACGTCCAAGGTTTTTTCGTGCTGCTCGTTAATGTCGCAACAACGACTTGGTCGTACGTTAATATAGGCTTCCTTAATTGGACACACATAGTGTCATGAATTTTGAGAAAGAAATGGAGGGTGACTGTGATAAGAATACCCAAAATTATAGTGCCCATTATTCCAATGAACATGCCAACGGAAGCGAATGCATTTGGTAGTGCAAACAAACCCGTCCCAGCCAATGTCTTTATAAAATTTGCGAATGAACCAAAATCACTGGAATTATATATACTTATTGTGAGTTTAATGAATGAATATTAATTTTTATCTTGTGTGTAATTATCGTTATTGAAGTGATAATACGAGGCTGGTTTCGGGTGCGTGCGATGTAAATAAGGATTGTAGGGTTCGGTATCGTCTGACTTTCCAGCAGGTCCTCGTTCTTCATCCATTTTGGACCTAATTAAAACCCAATAGTTTTAAATCAAATCTTCATATAAAGTTTTCTATTTTAACGGGTGACTTAAACTCTGAATTTAGGTTAGATTATTACTCAGTAACAAATTCTTCATAAAGTGTACGTGAACATTTATGAGAAACGATTAAGCTGAACTAAATTATTGGTGTTGTTAAATAATTACTCAACTATTACACAGCTTTACCTTTACCACTTTATTCTCGAAGGGTGCACAAATATTTAAAGTATATCAATTCGCTTTACGAAATTGCCCAATATTTATGAACACAGACGTAACTACATTATTTATGGGAAATGATCGTACTTCAGAACCTATTATATTAAGTAATACAGTAATAAATGAAGTACGACATTTCTTCTTCTCTACTGTGGGGTTTTCAAAAGAAAACAATCTGAGATTTTATTAAAGATACATTCAAGTCATACAATATATAAATATTGTATATATGCAGCTAATGTGAGATTAACATGCCACGTGACACCTACATAGAACACGAGTTCCTTCTTCGCGGATCACACCAGGCAAACAAATTTAATTGTATGGATTACTTTATACCTTCATCCTCAAAGAAGTGACTTAATACTGTTTACACTTCCTCTTTCAGGGTATTTCGCCCCAACGTACATCCTCAAAACAGCATCGTAACGTGTTCTTGGCGGCAAAAGAACGATGGTAAGGAATTTCTACGGACGATTCGTTGCAGCGCTCCGTTCTCACGGCTGATTACGGCCGATTATTCGATATTAGCATGGATTTCTCGCGCAACTAATTTTCAGAAGAGGACAAGGATAAGATGATGGGAAAATCAGGAGAAGAGCGAGAGAGGAGTATTCACGTATAGACTGATCCCCGGTTGGTGGTAGTATTGTGATCCTCTCGCTCGGGTGGACCGAGCTGACCGACTTAGCGGGAACGCAAGTTCAGTTACGGGGCTTTTCCTGAGGGATTTAACGCCTCGCGGCTCCTCACGGATTGGATAAAAGGGATCACGGACATCCGCCGTTCTGAGCTTTAACCGTGGATCGTAGTTCAGACCGGTGACAAACCGCTTTCTTTTCACCACTCCTAACAGGATCCATCTACGAACTCTTTACGTCAGCATCTTTCCGGTTCCTCCGTACAAATACTTTGCTCCCGACGATCTCTTTGGGTCAAGTCGATATTGACTTCACATAAAATTTCACTTTAAAAGATTTCGTTCCTATCTTCGACTTGGAAGCCTTTAAATAAACTGGGATAATAAAGGACTGTTTAACATACCGCTTAGTGTTTCTATAAATTGTACCATCAGTTATCATTTATCAGGTTCATAATTCCATACGTGTTTCAAGTACATATAAGGAAAATAATCAATTCTGTGTAGATACATTGAATGTTAAGTTAATTGTTACATATTCTGTGCCATTGGTAACCATATTTTCGTATTTTTCTAATCTTCAGAACTTGACGATTATTCCGATATTTTTATGATTATCCTTAATAACATAGATTCTAATAAATAGAATAAATTTGGATATTCGATAACCGATTGAATTATTGAAATAATCTCAAAAATAATCCACTATCCATTTCCATTACCATGATATCAAATATTTATTATTATCACTGACTCTAATCAATAATATCTTCTGCATCTTAATTCCTCTTGTAATTCAAGATATCAAGGATATTAAATCTTGCTATAATATTAAGATGAAAAGGACTCGTACCGTTGAAACAGCACGCTCGATCCTTAATGGCCGCTATGGCACCCCGTATCCTTTAATACGTATTTTGTAGGATAGGAAGGTAAAGAACTGGTATAGGTAGGACGAAGAACGAGGAGCATAGGGACGATAATGTCGGGGACACCCTGCGGCGGTAGACTGTGACTAAATCCGCGGTGCCCATGCAGTGTTTACACTCGAGATGATGCCTCCTAATGCTAATACGTTGCCCTGCAACGGGGCCCTCGGGGCCACCACGGCCCTCTCTCTTCTCTTTCTGGTTTCTTAATGCTCAATCGCAATCCAATGAAAAGTGTATGAATGGCAAACGATTATCAAGTCGAGCGGGCGCCGTCAATGTGTCCGTCGAGGCGTCCGCGGTAACCCCGCTGCGTTAACCGACGTCGATTCCGTGCCAAATGGTACCAAATCTCTTTTTCCCTGTCTTTCTTCGTCCTCTCTCATTGGTGCCCTCCTTCATTCGATTTCACCTCGTCCTCCGGTTTTTTTTTCACTCTCCAGCGAATCGGCCTATCACAGATTCACTGTGCGCACACCAAAGAGACCGTAGGATAAATTCGGAAACGCACGTGGCCGAATTTCCAGCTGACTCGTCGTTAATAATCGGGTCAGAGAGCAAGGAGCATAATAATTACCATTGTTAGCAAACGATTCGTTTAGACGATGCTGGAACCTATGAAAAGGTGGCAAAGGATTGTTAAGTAATCGTTGATATTACTTAATACTCATTCTACTTATATTTTATAAAGTTCTATATTTACGAAGTCTAATTAATACTTAATAAAATCCTAGATTCGTTAGGTCTTATATGTGACAGGGTCTTCCAAGTTGATCAAAGTAAATGATATTTATCTGATACCTCAACGTTTCTAAAAAGTCTCGTATCACAAGCAGGATCGTTTATCAATTAGGTGAACTTAGTGACCCGTAAATGTAAACATAGTGGGATCACTGTACCCTGGTTCGTTCTTCAGTTAACAAACAATTTTTTTTAATGTACTTTTCCGTGCCGTTAAACACGCTGCAAAATAGAGCTCGTAGGTAAAGATAAATTTTGGCACGGAGCGTTTTATCGGGAATTGCGATTTGTTGGGATGGAAATCAAAACGGAAGTAGGGAACGGGTCCGGGAAGTGCCCGGCAGGCACGGAACATTCGAAAACTCGTGGCAAGTTCTTGCTACTGACGTTTTTGTATGAAACGAACCTCCAGGGGCGACGTGTTCATCGGTCACGAAGAACTGCAACCCAGGGGCCGACCGATACTGTTCGACCGAACGATTTTGTTTGCCGACACGCATCTATGTACGTTCGTTGAACACTGAAGGATCGTTTTTCGGAGTCACTGACTCGGCTCGCGTCCTTCTGGTCAATTTCGATATCCTACGGGGTCCTTGAACATTTTTGCACGCGCCACTAGGAAAGTGTGTCGATTCGATGCCAACGAATTATGAATCTATAACCAGAAATAATAAACCAGCTACACGTATTTTGAAAGTAACATTGAACTATCCGAAGATTATATGTCTTGCAATTGGCATATAATATATCATCGTATAAGATATATTTGATACTGGTATCACAATATATACCTGTGTCAAATGATATAATCAACTGTGATTTCTATCAACAGTGTCTGATACAGAAGTGACATTCATGCATAAAGTGTTAGATTATAAAGCACACATTTCGCTCATTAAAAGAGAAACGTGGAAAAGAAGCACCATTAACAAGCGTGAAAAATCACGGAAATATGTCAGATGCTCGAGGTTATTCTTTCGTCGAGTACGAACAGTTTCAGGGGCCAATCGAGGACACCCATTGGGCTCACATTCCGGAATAATTTAATGACTGAACCCTCCAACGTTCTACTACTTCTCCGTCTCTTCTCGTCACGGGACTGAATTCAGTTAAACGCTTCACAATTAAACACAAAATCGTCCTAACGTTACCTGTGTACTACTCAATGTGATGCAAAATAATAACTTCCACATTGTCCGACATCGGTTCTACGATTTTCATAACGTTCGGATACTAGAGAAATTAACATATGATTCATCCATAGATGAAATACAAGAATATTACGAATTTAATCTGAAAAAGCCTTTGACATAGGCCGAGTATGGTAGAACAACCAGCAGAGACAGAAAAAAACACGGGAAAAACAATGAGGTGGAGAGACAGAAGGGACTTTAGTGGTGTTGGAACCACAAGAGTGTGAAAATGTTTTGCAATTTCGAAATCAGGCGTGGCCGGTGGTTTGCGCCAAAGCGCGTTACCGGAAACTGGCAACCGGTGGGCTGCGAACGGCAGCCGCAAAAGCGGATTGTGGTTCCACCGGGTAACACGCATTAAAAACGCCTCACGCACACGCACTCCCTTCTATCTACCGTGTTCTGTACACACGCGTTTTCTCTTTCTCTATATTTTTCCATCGCTCTACTCTATCCTCTTCCTATTCGCTTCCTCGCAAACTCGGATAATTCTACACGCTGCAACTGCCGCTCATTCGCGCACGATCTGTCGGAAAAAACAATACGAATCGGATTAACGCTCTTCTATAATCCTCCTGTAGGAAACGCTTCGTTTCACGTTAAAATTTACTTGTGCATTTTCGGATGCACGTTACTCGTACGAACCTTGCGTTTTCCCAACGTAGAGATAAATGGCTTCGATTAATTGATGCTTTCGATCTTACTGTTTATATCATCACATATCTATTCGATATTATTACTATTTCATATTTTAATGTTTAAGGAAGACGCAGAAAGGTTGGGTACCTATTTCATCATTAAATAGAATGATAATTGCGTCGCTGGTACAAGAATTATCATTGAAATACTTACTAATTATTATTAGTAATGAGTACGAACGAATGTAGATTTTATTGGATTCTATTATATGTCACTCACGTGGCTAAGTGCATTGTATATATTTCAATAAATTGACTTAAAAAATTTAATATTTGTCTACTTATTCTAACTCACACCTTTCCTGCTTAATCCTCCATATAGGTTTCCCAAAGAAGAGAATGCGCAAAGAGTCCTTTTTTCCCCGGACACATGCACGCAAAATATGTACTCGCAAAGCACAAAGCGAGTCATAAGGAAGGACCCGAAGGAGTTGTCGGCGAGATCAAAGGATCATCCCTTTGCAGGAGATTGTCGTCAAAGGGACACGCGTGTCTGGTCCCCCCGTCGCGACTTTCACTCGGCTGCACGTCGCCGTCCTTCTCGCCTTCGTCCTCCCACCGATGTGTCACTTATTATTACCAGCTTTCGTCCACTTAATAATACGTCTATTCCTCTTCCTTCATTAATATCAGACGTATTACCTCTGTGGTTTACGGGCTAAGAAAACTTCCTGCCTTTAAACACCCTCTCCGGGGACAGGACCTGGAAACATTGTCAACGGACCCTTTAACCGTTGCAACAGCTTATTCCTTTGACACCTCTGCGTTTCGAGGAATGATTGTTTATCATTGCAATGAAGATAAATATTTATGAAACTACAGATATTTTTGACATTTAATGGTGCGGTATTACCATGTTGGATATGTATCAAAGTGTTTCTACAATAAATAGAATATTATAATTCGCGTGAAGATAAATAATATTTAGAATACTATTCGATAATATGTGATAATAATAGAATAGAATAGGATTTTTGATAGATTTTTTGCAGCGTGCAGTAATGACGTTGAGGAGCATTGAAGGAGAGGGGGTTCAAATGCGAGTGGATTTTTAAAGACGATCGTTCTTAGGAACGTATGAACCGATCGTACCCACGATCGGGTGGTCACGTCGATAATATCGGCAAGTGAAGCGGAAGATATAAGAAGAAAGAAGCGTGGAACAAAAAATCGGTGCACCGTGTCGTCGAAGCGGGGTGTCTCGCGTAAGTTTTCGCGATGCCCGCCATAGGGGGGCCAAGCCTCGACGGGGGCGCCATTTCTGGAGCCTGTAATTTGAAATCTTCTCAGGGAGGACCGGCTCCGAGGCTCATCGAGGGGTCCGAAAGGAAGGAACGAAAAATAACTGGCACCCCTCACGGCCGCAGCGCCTCCCTGTTTATTCTTCGGCGACAATGCAGCAAACTACCGAGAAATTCACCCTGCAATCATCGACCAAGTCAAACGTTCTCAGGAACGTACAATGAAGAAGGGCGTTAATATCCTTGGACAACAATCCAGGCCTTATAAAACGACGTACAGCGATTACTTTCGAGGCACCACGTGATACGCTATCGTCTAGGATCATCATCTTTCAGTTACGCTAATATGGAACATTTCTTAGTTTATACTGTACTTTGTTCTTGAGACGTTCAAAATATTACAAAATGCACTGGTAAATATATGGTGTCTTATATGAAGAGATTTATGTAGAACGCACTTAATATACATGTCTAAAATGCAAGTTAAAAGCACTTCAATTCATCCTAGTATTACACCAATTTCAAGCTATGCCAATATGAGATCACATTTTAGCTGCCTTTATAATGTTCTTTGTACCACAAACTTTCAATTTATTGCACAATTTTGTAGTTTATATTCGTGTTATTTTATAAGAAGGTATTTAGCAACACACTTAATGTACACATCTGAAATGCAACATAAAAGTACTTCAATTTATCCTAGCATCGCAGAGTTAAGTAGTATGACCCGAACATAGTCCGCCATCAAAGAACGAATTCCACATTAAAATGCTCAGCGTAAATACTTATGTTTCAAGCAGAATTCTAAAGTACAAATACATTGAATATAAAATAAACCTGACAATAACAAAAATTACAGTATTTCGTAGCAAAAGTAATGTCGCACACTTGTAATGTTTACGAACCATGGATATTAAAAATGTATCTAAACAGACGCATATTCTATATCCCAATTAAGTTCAAATTACATCGAATATTAAATGCAATTTATATGTTTCTTTGATTCGGTGATAAAGAACAAAGAACTACGTTAATCTCGACACTAGTTCTCACTGATAAAGGATACTTGGACATCGTACTTTTTGTCGGGTGGACCGATTTATTTTCAACGAATGGTGGCAGCAATCGATCGGCAGCAAATACCCAGAGTGGCGGTAGTCGTGTAGTAAACCTCGTTATCGCATTATCTCGGACACCGGAGGCCTGCACGAGGGAAATCTATTCTATGGGGAACTTGCATTTCATGTGGAGGGGGTTTCAACCGATCGGCTCTATTATACCGCGGAGGCATATCGCTGCGTGTATCTACGTCCTCCGCCCTGCAGGACTGCTGCCGATAACATTGACGTACCGATAATTTTGTAATATCGGCCCGATGTCTGCGTACACGCATGTTGCAGTCGGGGATGCGGGTACGCAGGAAATTCGTATATTATGGACTTTCCGAAATATTCACGAAAATATGTCTTCCCGTCGTCATTTCACGTACCGCCTGATATCAAAACATTTTCTATTATTTCACTCTTTAATCGTTTAGATTGTCAGGGATTAAAGTGAATGATGAAATCTTACAGCAAACTATTTATATCATGTTCCATTCTTTTCATATTCAATGTCTAAAAATTTCTAAAACAAAGCTACAGAAAAATTCGAAGAAACTAGGGGTACACCTTGAATATAATAAATGCACCTTTTAAGATTCTTGTAATAAACTAAATTAAGTTGAAGCACAAATAAATAAATATATTTCTTAGTAATCCTCCCGATTTTATTGTACCGTTGAATGATCAATAATGAATAATTAATAATTCGATTACCGTCATGAATTTCTTATACTTCTGGATACCAGTAACGTTATGTTATCATCTACGATCTATTATTTAGATATATTTTTCAATACTTAACTGTTGAAAGAGAAAAGTGGTGGAACAAGAGCAATATGAAGGACATCGTGTGACTATTCGTCGAGTGTCCAAGATCTGATAAGGAGGCTTTTAAAGTCCTTTAAAAAGCAATAGATCGTCGAAGCGACGGAGAACGAAAGAGAGGGAGCTCTCAATAAATATCCTGTGGATCCTGCTGGCACGTGACACGCTTATCCTACGATCTTAAATACTTCGGTGCGCGTGTCGGTCATCCCGATCATCGCATTAACTCGCACAAATCATCTCTCGTTCGAATCATCTTCCCTCTCTGTATTTAACATATTTTTTTCACGCTCGGATTTTATCACTTCTAACAATGATACGAATATATTACGTGTAATTCGATGCGCATATTTACACCATTGTAACTTTTTCATAATAAAACACACACTTTTACACGATCCAAACTTGTGTTCTTCACTTATTAATACTTTGTATTCCTTACTCTATCTAATAGTATATAATGGACTTGTATACAAGTATTATTTCGAGGAATATTGTTGAGGATGTCGAAACTTCAATTGATATATTTTTATATGATGACTGAAAGTAACATCCTAAAAATGCTGTTAATTTTTATCACTAATTTTTATATCCTGAGGTTGCAATTCTGTTCGATCCAACACTGTTATATCACACCAATATGAATTAATATAATAATTTAAAGTAACATATCAATGAATCAGTAATATTGTAATAATAAATGATGTAGATGAAACTTCTAGAGACTTGTTAAATAATCGGAATAAATACAAACGAACTATTAAATAAATAAAGTGCATAGTTTATATGAACTTCGAAATCTATTCCATTATCATTGGATCAAAGATCGCGGAGGTCAGAGGAGAAGTACACGATAGCAAACCACCATGCAACGACGGTCCCAAAGATCTCAGGGGAACCGAGAGGTGCCACGTTTCAGACAAGCTACAGGAACGCGCGTGTTATGGGGTTGTCAAAGCAGCGACAGAATGACATCTCTATTATCACATAGCGGCCATAAAGGAAGACAGAGCACCCTAAAGAGAGCAAGAAGGAAAGCAGGAAAACGAATAGGGTGAAGGAAGATATCCCATGTAGAAACGCGTGCTACCGAGATAACGGATCTCCCCGATGATAATCCTCCTTGGTGCCGTCATGGGGCACATATGGCCAAACCCCATGACTGTTAAACAGATCCAACTTAGCACCCACTCTTGTCAACGGATTACTTCCGAAGTTATCGTAGATAATTCGTCCTTTATACTAAGCATCCGATCGAATCATTATTAAGAATTTGTACCAATTACTTTGTTATATTAAATCCTCCAGAAATTAAGTTCCTTTAATATTAAATTTTATCATGAAGTTTTTTCTTTTTCCATTAAACTGTAGGATCTATGCATATATTAAGATAATTCTAAGCAAGTTCTTTTAACATCAAATTTTAATATTAAGCTTTTTCTTTTCCAGTTAAATAATGTAATATATCTCCGGATTAAGATAATGCTACATAAGGAAATAAATATTCTCAACTATACAGAAATATTAAGTATACTTCCCGAATCCCGACTCACTTCCTGTTGACAGCGGAATCCCAATTTTGTTGTCCCAAACCTGGAAGTAAATAGAAGAAAATCGAGGTAAGCGAAGTGGAGACTCATTGAAATCTGAGTAGTGTGAACGAAAAGCACTCGAACGACGCCGGGGTGAAAGTTAGGCCGGGATGCCGGCCACAGCTTCCGGTCGGCGGGCACATAATTTCATTACTTTGCACGAAATTGGATTAAGGGGTTCGTTAAGGGGGCATTAGTGCACGTTAGCACGTTATACGATGACCCTGGTCAGAATTATATTGTAGCGCTCGGTCAACTTTCAATGGGCCTTCAACAGTGACCCCGCTGAGTTCCGGAAACACCGTGGATTTCCATTTTTCCCCCATTTTTCGTCGATTCTTTGTACTCGCACTCCTAAGAGACGCTTAACGTATTTTTTATAGAAACATCAAATAACGTTTGAATTATCTGGCAGATTTAAACATTGGTACCTACACGTGTTAACTAGGTATAAACTTTTCATGTTATTACTACCTTTTTAATTGATTATACAGAATATCCCGCGTAAAATGGGCAACCTAATTATACAACGATATTCGTTTCTGTGTACAAAATATGAGATCGGAAAATTCTGTAAAATGTGACAACTGAAAATATTCTCTTTCGGAACGTTAATCTTTTGAAACCATTTGTATAATTCATAAAATATCGGTTATATTATCGCAATTAAAGGGGGGGCTGACTGTGTGGCTAATTTCATATGAGACACCCCGTATATTCTGATTTTCGATTGATTGAATTTAGAGTATAAATTTTGACTTTCAATTCATTTTATATATCTTCTTCCTCCATTGAATTATAATTAACAAACGTAAAAATATGGAATTTAAATCTCTTATTTTCTCCTCCCATTATACTTAATTAATTAACACCTTGAAATGCTTTATAAAATTTACCGCCTAGTAAACAGGCACATTAAACTCTGACTCGAATGTAGATTTTGAAGTGCCTGCAATATTTATGCATTTTTAGCATTTCCGGTGGCAGGTACATGAAGATCGCACATCCGGCAAATCGCACTTAACACTAAAGTTTTGGTAGGGTTAATAAAGTCGTAAGGAGGCACGATCCCACGGCGGAACAAACAGGAAGAAAAGGTTCGCCTGCTGAGACGAACAGCAAGTTGGGCGTGGCGGGAAAACATGCAGTCACAATGTTGGTTCAACTACACGACAATTATCGCCGGTGGGCTTTATAATTAAGAGACCAACTTCCTTCGACCCCTTTCCCTTCCCCGTTTATATTCACTGGCCTATCTTGGATCTCTTGGATGTCCCGTTGTGACGATCCGGTTGATCAACAACTTCGATCAAAGACTCGGATCACTCACCAAGAACTCCATTACTTCCTTCTTCCACGAGAAATCTGGTTACTGTAACTAGTCTGCCATTCCTTTCTGTCAATTCCGACCACGTGCTGCGACATTGTTGCACGGTACTCGTATTGTTAAAAGCTTGGCAGTCTGCTCTGCTTTGAAGAACTCTATGGGAATTTGATGATTTATAATAAGTTGGACAGACAATTCAATTTGTCTGAATTCGAATAAATCCAAGGGGATATTTTGAATTTATTTAATAGTATTGTTGATGTATTGCAAATGATAATATACTGTAACCAGCCAGAATGCATTGTTGTTTTATATTAAATTAATACTGTCAGCCTGTAAGAGACATATAATCGATACACATAATGCAGACAGTGCAGAGTGTTATTTAATTTGTACTTCATGAATTAACATTTAATTGACAATCAGCAATCCGTGTAGTGATTGATAATCATCAATGTAATATGTATATATAACGATAACTATTATTACAGGAATGATTATATGTAGTTGTAATACCATGTCGCGACCATTTATTTTGATTAATTCTTAATTCCAAACTTTAAATTGTATTAAAAAATACTGCCAACTGTAAGAACACTGAAAACATTACCATTCGAAGGGTGGCAGGGAAACGCGTTACTAATAGTCATACAAGTGTATTAGAAAATTTTGAAGGAGGGTAAAGTCGGCACAAGGTGTTTGACCAGAAAAGATGAAATTCGAGGAAATCTAAGGAGACCCGCGCGGACCTTTCACGGTTGATTCAGTTCGATCGAATGCGGATAATTCGAGAAACCACCCCGTCGACTTTCGGCCGAAAACTGATGAAAAAGCGTAGGGGTGGGGGGCGGAGGGGCGAGAAAGGGAAAAGGTTCCATCGCCCTTTCTCATCGAAACTCGATAGCCAAAATATTGAATTTCCGTAGAAAGGAGAGGATGGACGTTTTTCCCTCGAAATCGGGGATGCAAGTAGTCCTCGAACAAAGAGGGTGACTTTTGCCGTCTTTTTTTCTCTCCCTTCGAATTTCTTGTATATACTTCTTTCCTTCACCCCCTCCCCTTCACGGCTGTGGAGAGGCACGAGGGTGAGGGGTAAGAACGACAACTTCCCTTCGAATTATTCGAGAAATCCCGCGGCGAGACTCGATTCTAATCGATCTTTTGATTCTTCGTTTTAACTCTGCCCCCCCGGGCATCCCTTAACGAAGGACTTTCCCTTACCTTTCTCTCAGCTAATGTAGACTTTTTAGGCCAGATATTCTGGTTTTTTTGGAACTTACCCCTGGCCGGTGAGAAAAATCCAGTAATTCCAAGATTCACAAAGATTCAGGTCTATCTGTTTACTTACGGCGGCAAACTTCTGATTTATTTGTTCGCGATAATGGATACGCAAACGAATCTGAGAAATTGATTGTTTGGAAGCATATTCGGCTTCTCGAGATGGGGTTTCAACTTCTCCACGAGGCTGCAAGTAATTTCGAGTAATTTCAATTTCAATTTAAACCTTGCAAGCCCATTTCGCGAGTTCCGCGTTATCCTATTTCAAGGACCAACGATGGAGTCGTAATTATCCACTATCGTTCACGGAATGGAAAGTTTCATTATCAATCTGAATTCTCCCGGTGAGAAGATTATTAATTAAATCACTCAGAATACAAAAAATCCCCGCGACAATTATGATTATTAGCATCATCGTTGAAAATATTTATCAATACATTCATGTATTGAAATCGTAGATAATGTCTCACATAAACTCGAGAATATTACATTATATGTATGAACTAGTTTAACACCCTATAAAATCAAGTTTTTTCCAAATTCCTGGCACAGAGTCGAAGCAAAATTGTTCCAAGCAAAGAATAGCAGAATTTCCAAGAAGAAAACGTGGCGGTGCCCCGATAGAAAGTGGAGACGTTAGAGAATGGAGGAAAAGGTTGAAGGAAGAGATGGGATCCGGGGAAACTCTAAGAGGCAGAAGATCCTCGGGTGAATTTTCGGCGACAAAGCTGGGCAGAGGATGAGGAACGACAATAACTTCTCGGCTCGGCGTACAATTTGATTTTATGCAACGCTTGGCACGCCTCTTAGCGCGAGATATCCTTATAACGTTTAACTAGATTGTTATGATTGTTGTCCCCGGCACTCTTCCACCCCTCTCTTCCTCCGCGACTTTCTCTCGTCCTCGTTTTCTCCCTCTTTCCCCTTTCTCTCTTACCATCAGGAATATACATATCCAACGTATACCTAGCTAGATGTAGAAGTAAGCATATAAGTATAAAAGCGCGCACACACAAGGTTTGGTTGGCAGCGAAATTCCAGCCGAATCTGAACCTTCTCCACCCCTTTGACCGTGCACGTGTATATACCTCCATATACACGTTCTTCCTACTATTGTACACAAAGATAGTCCCGCGTATCCGCGCTTCGTTTCTCTCGCAAAATACTGCCGCATTGCAGCTGCTAATGGAATAACCCGAGAGATGCTGTTCCATTTGAATTAAGGAGGCTCGGTGACACTGGAAGTTGAACAATTGTAATCTGCGACTGAAACCGTGCATTCTAGTACATCTTTACACTTCGTGTCAGAATCAACGATGAAATAGATTTCATTCTTCAGATTTTAATAACAGACCGTTGAGAACGAAGTGAACGTAGATCTTTAAAAATAACTTCAAATCAATGAATAGTATTCGTATGCAGTGTTTCCAGTTACAGAGTTCCAAGCAAACTACTCTTTCCCTTCACGAACAGTCCCATGGATCTTGATTTAACCCAGTGTTACTATTAGAGGCGCGAAGAGAGGCTAAAGGTAGATCGCCGTATCCGGAGGGCAACGTATGATATTCATATTCTTGGCAGAGTCTGCCTTCTCGAGGGTAGTTGGTAGGAGTACGAGGAGAGGAAGAAGGGGGTAGAGGGTTGGTGGTGGTTGGCAGAGCGTCGAAGCCAGTGGTGCAGACCAGTAGCCCGATCGAGGCAACCCCCGGTATTCTAACCCTATAGCCAAGGGGGTTGCCTCTTCTGTTGGTGGTGGCGATGGTACTGCTGGTTGCTCCTGATGGTGCCGGTGGTGCCGGTGCACAGAGAGCAGCAAAGAATGCCGGTAACACGGAGGGTTTGAGGTGCCAAGGGGGATGGGACGGGGGCGGGGGGGTCGGAGACGACGTAGGCCCTGGAGGGGGCGGATACCACTCTAGATATTTCTTATCCCAGCGCACGTAACCCTCTAACAAGCTAGCAAAGTTTACCAATAAATTGTATGACGGCGAACGTCGGCGGTGGTAGGGAGGCGGAACCTGAATATCATACTACCCTGCCGCTAGATCCTGGTGCTCTTCTTTCTCCTACCAATCCTCGTCTTTTCTCTCTGCGTCCTCCTTTAGTTCTTTACCTATGACATGTTACCTTCCACGGCTACTTTTTTATGTAAAATTCATTCTGGGATGAAATAGAATGCAAGGCTAGTATGGTCTTTTGTAAGCGGTTTGTTTTAAAATATACAACTTGGTGAAAGACATCGTATAACTGTACCCCGGAGTCTTCCGAAATTATACATTCATTTGAATTAAAATATATTCACCATTCCATCAATTTATTTCTATTAATAATCTGGAATTTGAAGAGTTGCATATTGCCTGGGAAGTGCATACTCTTTTAATAATTAACATTAATTTTAAACACCGTATGGCTATGTTTTATTTCATCCTGAAATGCATTATTTCACTTGTACTGTGATGCTGAAGATTTCTAAATGTTATCTCTTTTGTACATCAAACTGATTGTTGCTATTAACATCAACAATTCTATACTCTTCCATTGTATTTCATAAGATCACCACCAACACAACGTTACATATTAACAATATTAAATACGACATTAATTACATATATCGCAATCCAACTCCCCTCGAAGAAGCCCGAATTAATATACTCAAAATACAATTACCGCCCTATATTTATTCAGAAAAAACTTAACGGTACCTTTCCCCATGCATGGCCGAAGTGGAAAGAGTTTTACGTTCATACGCCTCCTGTCGAAGGATAATAGCCACGGAGCAATTTTTCATAACCTTTTTTTGTGACGGTGTGTCCCACCTCTCGATGTCAATAAGCGGCAAATGTTGGCGCATACCAGGAGCGAGCGAAAGAGAGCCGAAGAACGGCCGATTATGGGGATGTGAATGGCATTTCGTAGACATAATGCAGCGCGAGCGCGAGCATACTTCATAATGGAGTCACATCACATCGGTTACACAATCACAATACTAATCCGACATAATGGCTACCTACGTTCCCGGCGATGGGGCCAAAAACCCGCGTGGAGGACCGCTACCGTCGGCAACCCGTCAGCCACGACACAACGGCTCTCCAGAGAAAGGAATCGTCCAATCGTAGGAACTCCTGCGTTTCGACAAATTAAATCCTACCTAACTGGGAGGATGTACACTTTTCGATTCATGTTAACTCATCGATATTCCGATCTACTATTAATTATTCAAGGATACATGCCGGGCTTGATCTGTTTTGGTTTCGTAGAAATTACTGACTATCGTTCCTCGTTGACAGTCATATGTAATCCTGTCTTGGTAACTACGATTTTCAGACATTCTTTTTCGAATAAAAATATAGATTTCAACATACTGGGTGTCCGCGGTGACACTGGACAGCCATTTATTTTTTAAAGTATTGCAGATAGCCTAAGTTTTTTATATGAAGATTCCATGATACTAGGAGGAAAAACTTTTGATGAAAGCAAGCTGTTGTTTATTTTATTATTTTATAAGATATGAAGGTCAAGTCGAGTTCGTATTGTGTTCGACTTCGATTCATATCTTCCCCCCTTTAATTATCAACAATCATTTCCGAATATTTATTTTCGAGAGAATATAAAAATGTGTTAAAAATGTGATCACAAACAAAGATTCGGTATATTACACAAGTATAAAAATATGTACTTAACAACAATTCTAGCTTTACACGCGTCTTAATTGTCTCAATAATTGTATCAGGCGAAACATTTTCGACTGCGAAATCACAAACGAAAATGAAAAACTCAACAAAACATCAAAGTGTAATTTATATGTTATATACGACAGACTTACTCAAAGTCTCAGCGGATCTCGAATTTCGTCATAGGTAGATAAACATGTTATCATCTCCCTTGTTATCGTTTGTTATCACTATTGTCGTTGCAGCATACAGGCATTGGAAAGAAGTTCAAAGAACAAGTAAGAGGAAAGGTATAAAAGAAGTAACTCGGTTATCCCGGCGTTTCAACGTATAAAGAAAAGAGGAATCGAATACGCGGACAATGAAAGTTTCTTGCTCATTGCACGGCTAGCGTGGGTTCAGTTCTCGAGCATGAAACAAAGTGCTCGACGCAAAGTATACGTTCGAATCTTCAACGGAGCGAATCGGCTTAAGTGAAAATCGCTCAACGGTTTTGCGACCCCGTAAATATTGTAGTGGAGGAGGTCAGGACTGGTCAGAGTAATTACGAAATCATTCCCCCGACACACTCGATCAGACTTTTTCTGACTAGTTACTGATGCAAACCGCGTTAACGCGTGCCTTCCTGTCCCCCTTCGAGTGCCCCGTGCACTCGATATGCTGGAAGAATCGATTGCACACCAAGAGACCGAGGAAGAAACTCTTAAACCTCTTCTGGCCACCTCGTGTTTTCTCTTCCATTCAAGAAGTCTATTCTACCGATCTCTCTTCCGGAAACAAACCTGCTACGAGGATCCTTTTGTGTCTCTGACCAATCATTAACAAACTAACGCGTTCTTACTTCAGTGCGCAATGTGCGCTTCACTGTCGGACGGAAATTGTTATTTGTAAATTCCAATGCATTTGCCTCGGATATTAATAATAGATATTAACACTAGAACTACCGACAATAACAGTAAAACTATATTTCTACAAATATATATATGTACGTCCTGAAATATAAAGGTAAATGATAAAAAGAAATTAATCGATTCCATTATGTTCATATCTGGTCACCAGATTCAGCAATTAATATTTAATCTTATGACAACGAACTTATACATATAGTATTCAACACACATTACAATTAATAAAGTTGATTTCAGTTTGAATGAATATAACAAGAAAATTTATGTCATGCATACTTATATATTTAATTAATCTATTATTATTAGATATTGTTATGTGACTATTTCCGTAAGATTGCAGAGGGTAGTACCGATTTCCGAATTACTTATTGAATCATTTAAGACGATCGTTGATATATGAAATAAATCGAAGTACCACACCCAAAACCTAAAATTATTCGGTAGAACGATTTGGTGCCAGTGAACACGAGAATTTCGACAAATTCGAATTGTAGCAGTGGTCAGGAGGGCAAATATATGCGAGTAAGCTCGCCATGAACTCTTCACCGTGAAATATCTGAAGAAGAATGGACTTAAACTGCTCGAATCGAAAGTATATGTATTTTAACGTTACATAAAGTGCTTTCATCCGTGCTCATTTTTTCACTGCCGCCATTTTTCACGCACTCCGCTAGGACTGAGAAATATGTTCAACTATACGCTCATTGGATCACGGAAGTCACAATTAAAGTCACAATTTGCACTTTTCTTATTTGATATCTTAATTGCCCCTCAAATTAAATGATTTATACACTTTATTAATCTTCTGTTCGTAATATAATTTTTTATTTTTTAAATATTATAAAGAAAGCATACATGAAATTTTATCAGAATAATCAATTCGATTTAATCATAATAAAGTATTTAATAATAATAATATGTTGTTCACTCATCAAATAATAAGCAGAGCTCAAATAAAAGATCCCTAATTTATTTATCTAGAAAATAAATCCCCAGAAAAGAAATCCCTCGAAGCTCATATAAAATTAATTTATTCTGGTATTAATAAAAAACATTAAAAGTGTGTATTATTCACTTAATAAATTTCAAGATTTTTGATAATTTATGAGCCGTAATAACAAGGAAATGAAAGACTGCGTGACAAAAAGACGGTTATCGCCAAGCGAGGAATATTGGTTTAATTCATTCGCAGGTTTTTTGCGGCGAGTATTCGCATAGTTTTCAGAAGTGAAAAAAGCTCTTGCAGCTTCAGAAGCAGAAGCAGCGGGAGAGGCGTATTAGCGGCAACGAGTCAGAAAACCTTCCTCTCCCTGGCACCCCCCGCGGCTCGCGTCGCTACAATATTTATGGGGTTGTTCGCGCGAGCGAGCGATTCCCGTTCGCGCGAGTTCGCCTCGTTGCCCGCTCAAGGTCCGAGAAACTCCTAACGCGTGTTCTCGCTGCCCGATCAGACCGGGATGACCGGGACGACCGGGAGCGCGAAAAATTAATGACCGAGTATGCCCACGGAACCCTTCGAACACTTCGAATAATAACCAATAACACCGATCGGAAGACAATTTAAAAAAACTAGATTTAACTTGTATAACTTATTGCTAGAGAAATTTAAATAAAAAGGATGATGAATTAATGGCATAATTGTGAATGATGAGTTTGGAAAATTGCTATAAAAGGAAGGTATCTTATGAAGTTGTGGATGAGGACGGAATTTGTTAGGAATATTTTATATTCTTATATGTATACCTTAACCAATAATATATTTTCCAAAAAGCTGGATGTGATTTAGGTGACTTATTATTAGAAAAATTTAATGGAACCGAATGATGAATTAATGGCATAATTTTGGTTTGCGAGATTAAAAAGTTGTTATAATGGCGAAGTACCTTATAAGTTTATGGATGAAGATATTCTTTAGGAATATTTTATATATGTTGCGTTAATAATTAAAAAAAAAGTTTAATCTGAAAATTCCAAATCTGATTTGACAAATGATTTCATTCTCAATATTAATATCATAGAAAATGTTGAACGAAATTGAAATTTATTTTATGTCTCCTACTCTAATCTTGGTCTCTTCATACCTATTTTGTCGAATTTGTTTAATTAAGTAAACAACACTTTCAAGAATCTCTATAAAGATTCTAATAAAAAAGACTGCGGTATTGATATAATAATTATACCTTGATCGCGTTGGGTTTTCTTTGAAAAATATCTTTAATGTCGTAAATAGAGGCTGGCGGATTCAAATCGAAAATAAATGGAGAAGACCGACAAAGTCTAGAGACTAATCAGCAGACCGTCAGTTTACTCCTAGCACCCTCTTTACCCCATCTTCGTCTCCCGGAGAGCCGTCGTCTACAAGGGTGGAAAAAAAAGTGTAAAAGGGGGTGGCCGAGGTTTTTCACCCTCCGTCGCTCGCAATCACGACGAAGTGTCGCCTCCGTTGGAAGGGTATAAGTACTGGTCCTCATCGAATGAGTTCAAAGAGCCGGAACCGGAAACGGTTCCCTCGAATTTCCACCGAATTTCTCGTTTAACCCTCTTGATCCCGTCGTACTTACACCGGCAAATACGATTCTCAAGAGTACTAAATACATTAGATCATATCGAAAAATTCATTTCAACCAAACCTGCAATTATATCCACCAAGAATCATAATCTCTTGAGCATTATATTTATCGATTATACTTAACAAATTCGGATAAACAAAACTTCGTAATCTCGTAAGTCTTCCAGTTCTAATTTCTACGATGTCGATAAACACACCGATCAAAGTAATCCTCACAATTTCCAAAACTTCGACGATTTGCAACCTTTCAGTTCGCTACCCTTTATACATATAAATAAATAAGAGAAAAGAAAGTAACAGAAAATATGAAGCCATAGGTTTGCGGTGGAAAGGACGATCGAGAATAAGAAAACGAGGGAGGAGAAAAAGAAAGGATTCGTAGAACTGACTGAGGACGAAGGACGGTGGAAATCGTTCGACGTAGGGTAAATAAAGTTTTAAATTTCCGTAGTTCTCCTCGGTCGGCGCCTTCACTATCTGCATAATATATCTCTAATGTGGCGGAGGGAAAGACGGGGGTGGGAAAAGTTGCCTCTGCCTGGGTATAATGTAAGGAGAACTCTAGGTCCGAGAAAGATGTGCAGGGCGAGGGATGGAAGTGGTGGTGAGATCCTACGAGAAGGCAGCACCGCAGGAGGCACGGTGCTTAAATAACGCGAGTTTGAATTTATAGTAATACTTTTATGAAATAATGTTAGTGGCGGATATTAAGCCAGACACTGGGAACGTCGTTGGCTGAACGCCATCCGGGATGACTCTCTTCCTTCGTCCTCTTCGTCCGACTTACCACTTCCCACCTACTATCCGAATTTCTCCCTGGCATCCTCGCGCAAAACTTCCGGCGATCTTTCTACTCGTATCGGTAACTTTCCTATGAACTTTCGAAGTAAGCGATGAAAATGAAGAAACACGGGTTCGCGAGAATAAAATCCACCGGGTTTCGTGTATTACAACTTACTTGCTCTATCGAGGATTGAAACCAATATACAACTGATAGTTTTTCTGGCGTAGTGATGATAAGGATAGTATCTTGTGGCAATTTAAATTGATTTCAACCATATTTGAATGCTTTGATTATAATCTTTACTTTCGTTAATTATATAACACACGTAACATATTATTTAATGTGGTTTAAATTTCAAATATACAAAATAAGTAACGTCGCTCCGTTACTTCAACGTATCCGCATCGGCAAGATATTTTATTCAAAAAAAAATAGAATTCATTGTGTTCATGGAAGCGGAAATAGGAAGACACAGGAATGCATTGGGGAAAATGTTGCATCGAACGAATCGGTAGCCACGACAATACAAATATCCGAACTCGATGTAAAATGATATGCATACGGTATTTCGTGGGCACGTAATATTAATAACAATACATATTGACATATCGAATTCTCTTGGGCGAATGGTGTCATCCGCAGGCCTGTTTTTATGCAAAGTGACATGTTCGACAGATCAGGTTCGTTCTGCTCCAAATCCTTCTAATTCGTAACCAATATCGATGCGCTCGTTAAGCCACTATAATTTTTCACCGCCCCAATCCCACCCCGTGGATCCTATCGCCCGATGTGCTCAACTTATTGCGAAGAAATCTCTCTCTTCCGGTTGTGTTCGTAGCACGTGCGTCGAGGGAGAACGGAGGTAGAGATACATCCTCTCCCTCGGGCCGATCTTTTAACCGGGAAAAGCTCGAAAATAAAATGTGGCACAAGGTCTCCGGGGTATTCCTAAGAGATTTTAGGTCCTGGAGAAGGATGTCGTGGGAGCAAACGGGCCGTGCATAACGAACCGAGAGCCGCGTAAAATTCGTAAGCGAATGCTCTTTAATTAGCACGGCGCAGTGGGCCGTTCGACTGGGAGAAGGTTCAGAAAGAGGCGCACGAAGAGGCGAAAGAAGAGGAAGAGGTGGTTGATGAATGAGGAAGATGTGGAAGATGCGAAGGATGAGGAAGAGAGAGGTCGAGGTTGGAAAATACTCGGAGGGTGGTGAGGAGGGACTTAAATAATTATCGTTTCGAAGCCGGCGACGGCCGTGTGCTTCGAAACGGTCTGAGGCCGCATCTGTTTCTGATTATTAATTAATATCAACCAACCCGAGGCCGCGTACGCATGAGCGAGCTCGTTGCTCTCTCATACGCAACCATCCACGTAAACACCCACACACAAGTGTCCCTCTATGGAGCACGGTACCAGCGTGTGTTCAGTGTTCACGCATAGCTTCCAAATACTCGCGATCTCGTATGCACAGATCGGCCCTGTATTGTGCTATACGTCGCAACCAGAAAGGGAGCGAGAGAAAGAGAGCGAAAGAGAGCGAAAGAGAGCGAAAGAGAAGGAGGGTGAATGTTAGAAGAGAGTAAGAGAGGGAAGAAGGCAAATCCCGTATTCATATGTTGCGCAGAAATGAACAGAATGCTCGGCGGGCATTAAAATTAATGAAACGGACGGAACACGCGTTTTAACGAAAATGTATGTGCGCGATCAGCCGGAAGCACGCTCTCTCGGACATGGAACCAGGAACGTACAAACGCCCCTGCCCCTTCCAATATACATCTCCCTGTGTCTCTTACTTTTTCTGTCACGTTCGTTATCCCCGAATCATCCATATCTACGCCCCTATCCTTTTATATGTGAAATCGATCGAGAAAGTCGTATGTCGATCTCATTTTCCTCCGATAATATTGAGCCGCTTAATGGCGGCCGATGACAACTTGCGACATATTGGTACTTTATTGCCTTCCATGCTATGGTACCTCACACAGCTTGCTTTTTCCTGAGATTACTAATTTATAACTATATAATAATCTGCATCATATTTGTTCATATATTATTTTGGATCAATAACACTATTATTGAAGAATTGCTACTTCGTGATAACTTCGTAATTAATTGGTGGAAAAATAGTTTCAAGATAATTATTACGAGTCTATTTAATGCTGGGACTTCCTTAAAAATGGCGTACATAAAGATCATGATGTTGTAAAGAAGCAAAAGGTTAGCGACCCCAAAGCGGGTGAAAGATCGAAACATTTCTTAATTAAGAAACTTGACTTGACCGTGGATGGAGCTCGGGAAGATGGAAGTAGCGACAGAATGACGTTTCATCGGGGGTGGAGAAGACGACGCACGAATATAAATTTGTCCATTATCCGGTGATTAGTTTGCGGAAGGTTGCTTCCGTGGTCGTTCAACCCCTTCAAATTATACTAATAGTATTCAGTCGCTCGATAATATTACAAGTATTTAATTTTAATAAATGGATGTCAATTATGTAAGCCGTGTAATACTGTAATACTGTATTGTAATACCCAAGCGCCTTTAGTTCCGCATGAGACTTTATTACTTTATTATTATTTAAATACACTATTGCATATTCTTATTAAATAATTCAATAGAATAATATTAATTAACCCTTATATTCTCTAAACTTACAATATGTCCAAATACGTTGGTAATGGAATTTATTTCACACAAATATTCGAACGATTTTATATTAATTAGTTTATACAGTTTATTTTAAGGACATAATATTTTGAAGAATTTCATTCAATTAAATAATAGTTTATCTTTCGGACAAAGCTGCTGGGTTTTATTTATTAATCGATTGCTTATCTGTACGCCTTAATAAACAAATCCATTAATTATACTTTAGTAAATACACATTTACAGCTGCTCTAACGTATGACATGAATTATTTCATGCAACCTATTTTAATGAAATAATATTGCGAACAATTAAATTTAATTAAATAATATTTGAACTTTCGGAGAAAGCTAATTTTGTTTATTAACTAATTTATTAAGTTTGCTAACTAATCTCGTTTTTTTATTAATGGTTACAGGGTGGCCACTGTTTGTTCGCCGGGACGTCCGGAGTCAAAGAAGATAAAAGAACGAAGGGCCATTGTCAAGATATTTTATTTACAAGTATTTATTTATTGCATTCATTTAATATATTTATGTTTGTTATATTATGTACCAAATTATTGTATAAAAAATGCTGTACCGAGTGAAATTTACATTTACAATAAATGAATTTATTACGAATATACTGTGTTATATTTTATGCTTCCCTGAAGTACCGAATATCCAGAATCCCATATATCACACAATCCGCGAAAATCTGAAATTTTGCCGTAAAATCGAGAAATGGTATCAGGAGAACATGATGTGCGAGAAGGTATTCGATTCGCACAGTTCTTGGAATTTGATGTCATTTCTTGGAATCCGCGAAATTCTCGGAAATTGACCGCGGATGCTCGGAATCCGCGAAATTCTTGGAAATTGACCGCGGATTCTTGGGTTCCGCGTAATTCTTGGAAATTGACCGCGGTTCCTCGAATCCGCGCAATTCTGGGAAATTGCTTGGCGAAAGTCGGGCAAATTGTATTGTTAGGACTAAAAATATAGAAAAACAATTATTTTATGTGTTTAGTGGGTAACGTCACCAGTGATAGAAAATTCGTTAGTGGACCCTAAACTCGGTAATTGTGGAATTACAGATTGCATTGCGTACTTTGTCTACTTATTTCTGGTCGGTGATGGAACGTTCTGCGGCCGTCGGTAACGTTTCCAGGACATGACAATGTATGCCACCACACAGGAAATATCTCATATTTTTAGACCCTTATGCCATCTGCACTGTGAGGGCAGCATACAAAACTATATAAATGTAACCTGAATTTTAAGATTATTTTGTACACACACGTGCATGTAACCCCCGGCGAAGTTGTATATAAAATGTTCAATGATTACTAGGAAAACATTCTCTTCTGTACAAACTAAGTAGACAGCAAAATGCAGCACGACGACGTGAGTGAATTTTTGCATAAATGCAAAAACTATTGATCACAAAACTAATATTCTACATTGTTACAGGTTGTATGGAGTATTATCAACAAATCCTTTTGTTCATTTAAGGTGAAGTATGTATCATTCGTCACTGTATTCCTGTATAGATATAGTAGTCACCTAAAGTGATTAGGATAATATCTAATTGAGAGAATCATAATTAACTTCCTCCTTGCAGCACCAAGACACAAAGATTTTGTCGCAATGAATACAATTTGACAGGTTTATGTAGCAGGGCCTCATGCCCACTAGCTAATAGTCAATATGCTACAGTTAGAGAAGAAAATGGTATTATTTATCTCTATATGAGAACTGCAGAAAGGTAAATATTTACTATACCAGTGTATCATTTCAAATAATAACAACTTTAGTGAACATGTTTACTATTGAACATATGCCCTTCATCAATATAACTAAAATATTAAGTGCACATAATTTCTCTACAGAATACATGCACCAAAAAATGCTTGGGAAAAAATTAAACTCTCAAGAAATTTTGAAAAGGCATTACATCAGATTAATGAAAACCTATTATATTGGCCTGCCTTTATGAAAGCAAAATGCAAACAGAGATTTATCAAAATTACACAGTATCTCATACGTATGAGAAAACTCAGATTGAGAAGACAAAAGAAAATTGTACCTCTGCAAAGGAAGATTGAGAGAAGAGAAACACGTAGGGAAGAGAAGGCTCTTATTGCTGCTAGGCTTGAAACAGCCATAGAAAAGCAACTTATGGAAAGATTGAAGAAGGGAATGGTAAATAATTCACATAAAACTTACATGTGTATCTCATGATTTTTTTGTCTTTGCACATTAATTATTGTTGTTTTCTTCCCTAGTACAATGACATATACAACTTCCCACAAAAAGCATTTGACAAGGCAGTAGAAGCAGTAGAGGTTGAAGGTGAAAGTGAAGCTGAGAGTGAACAGGAGGAGGAAAAGGAACTGGAAATTGAGAAAGAAGTGGAAATGGAATTAGAAGCAGATGAAAGAGAAGTGGAGGAAAATGGACCACATTATATAGAAGCTGAATCTGATGAGGATGATGACTTTGATGTTGAACAACTTTCTATGGTACCTAATATAAATTTTACTCCTGCATTACTAACAAAGTAACCCCATCTAATTGTTGTTTATTATTTTAATTATTTCAGGACGAAGATAGCGATTCGGGACGGAAAGAAGATGTCGAATTATCCAGTAGTTTCGAATCAGAAACGAGCGATATCGAGGTTTGTATTTATATATGTTTGGTACTATATCATTTCCGATGTATTCTACCATTATTTTTTTATCATGTTTATAGGATATTGTTCCATCCACAAGCAAGAAATCCAAGAAACCAAAAGTTGTCAAGAAAGGCAAGCCACAAAAGAAGACGCGACCAAGAGTGGAGATTGAATACGAGGTTGAGGAGGAACCGCGGCAAAAAGAACGAGCATAATTCTTTCATTATTAGTACAATTGTAATTATATTTTTATTAAACTTGAAATATTTCATACAACTGTAGTCAAATCTATTAATTCTTCCCTCCCCCCTAGTTTAGTAAAAAACGGCCATAAAAAATAACTTCCTCGAATTAAGAAATATAAAACAGGGTTTGATTTTTTGGGAGCTTAAAAACACGAAATCCCCGAAACTAGCGCCAGAGCTGCTTATAAAAGCGCCACTAGATAACAAAGCGGGGGGTTGTTCTGAGAAAAGCACAGATGGCATCTCCTCGGGGAAAGAGTTAGCAAGACTGTAGCAGACGATATGTTTGCACATTAAAAAATAAGGTAAATTATTTCGATTTTTTTCTGCGATGATTATCGATGAGTATCAGTGGTCTTTGATTTCCGCCCTCCTCGTGCAAGCTATTTAAAGTTTCGCGCAAACTGGGACTATTTTATATTCGTGGTGCAGTGCATAAACGCTGCAATTACTTTGACACAATGCGTTCATTAGATTAACAGTGTGATCAACGTACTGTTTATGTAAGAATTCTGATATTCCTACCGTTTGACGTGAAGACAGGATATACTTTCTGCAAAGGAGTTTTTAATATCAGTGTATTTGTGTTTCTCATCAGTGGAGGGCTAAATGTTACAAATATCACGCTTGCAACTAAATTCCCCTTTCATCTACTATCAATAGAGAAAGTGGGTTATACGCTAGATCAATTTTTCAAAGGGCAACCAATCCTTCTAACGCGTATACTATTTTGAACAAGACTCACAAATCTATCGTGACATCCAATATATCCCCACTTTTCTGCAATTTACAAATTGCGCGGCACGAAGAGTTTTCAATCATCCGATATAGAACGTTTCAAATATATGCTTTATACATGCAAAACTTCTATACATTAGGTACTACTTCAACTTAATATAAAACATCTTAGATTGCAGCAAATAATCGTAGCGTATTTAATCACATTCCGCGATTGCTTTTTTTATCATCATATATTGTACAATATATCGATGTTAAACGATTGCGCAAATATTACGCTTAATGATTTGTAGGAATCTAACAAAAAAAGAGGTTTACAGAATATCCGGAATCAGAATAATTTTCCTGTGTTATTTCCTTGTATGTAAGATAAGGATATCTGTATATTGATCAATCTTATACTGTTTATTTCAGGCATATCATGGAATCTAAAATGACCCTGAGAATTTTAAATTCTGATTAATGTGAAGTACTGTAATGAGTCCAAACTGCTGGGTCTGACTTGGCACCATTATTCACTTCTTCTTGATTCTGTTCATGAATGCCAAAATGTTAGAGAACACAAGTATGGAGTTGAACAATGTTGGAAGCAACAAGAGTTCTGTATATTTGGCAATATCTTTTAGAAAATTATGCCTGGCAACAGTATCCTTACCTCTTGTTGCCCTCCTAGTTTGTTTTATTACAGCATATATTTTTCAACAAGATGACATTCATGAAACACATTGTAGGGTATGGATATTTCTTATGCTTAATATATTATCCTACTATATTAATGGTTAAATGTTAAACAATACACAATTCATTTAATTCAGGTGTATAACATCCTTCCATCAATCTCTGCTATAACTGGAGTCTCTCCACAAAGATATTTATGGCGTGTAAGCATAGCACTCCATATTGGACCTAGACTGGTTATTGCCAGTGTCTATCATTCTTATTACTATAAAATACTCAAAGCAATTGAGGATGTTCCTCAAAGGATTTTGGGATGTAGATTGTTAAATTTATGCTATTGGCTGAACATTGCTGAGGTAGCAGCATTATGTGGGGTCACATATATTTCCAATAAAGAAAATTACTGTGAGTAATGCAAATTTGTACTTCAGTGTTCATATGAATTAAGTGATGCAAGAAATAATTAAATCCTTATGAAGTATTTTTTTTTAGTAAATATTGCTAATTATAGTTAAATGCTTTGTGTCCTAAGTAGATTTCAATTAAGACCTCCTGTTCTTAATCACTTATATAATCTATACTGAGCTGAGACTTAACTTATTCTCATTCAAGGATACAAACTCCACACTGCAGAACTATTGATTAACACATATATTACATTAAACTTGTATGGTATACAACTATTAAGTGAGACAACTGTAATTGTAGAAACCTTATTTGGCACTCTGCCATTACCACTCACCATTTCAAGGATTTCATTCCACTATTTTATATTGAAAATATTTTGATTCTAAAATGCACTATTTATTAACTACACAATTCTCAATATGGTTTCTTTCAATAATTGAGACATATTTCTTTTCAGCTGTACATGAGAAAATTTTCATAGTGTTCATGATTAGTTCTCTTACATACATGTTAACAGCAGTAAGATTGGGTCGTTTAATAACTCCAAATGCTCATAGTCTTCAGTACAAACAGATTCTTTTTGTAACAAGTCTTGTTAGTACAATAGGACTTGTTATATTCTTTTTGAAACACCGACTACTGTGCCATGATTTGGGTAAGGTTTTGATATGACTTTAATATTTATTATCTAATATACTATTATTTTGGTACTATTTGAAACTAATTGTGACTTTCTTTCTAACAGCATTTAGTTGGTTTTCCCTATGTGAATATGTGATTGCCTCTGCAAATATGGGCTTTCACATAACCGTAGTTCTAGACTTTCCTAAAGAGCAGCTGGTTGTAGGGAATGGTTTACCTGCTATAAAGGCAGATTAACCCATTGGGATATTTTATATTTGCTATTGTCATCTTAAAGTGCCTACCGCCTCTGCCTGGAAGTGCTACAAATCCATTCTTCTATTGACAAAGTTCAAAAATTTGGTATGCTATATAATGCACAAGGAGTATTCTTATAAGAGTGTTTTTGTTCTTGTTGTAACAGTATTATAATAAGTAGAGGAGCTACTTTAATAATAGTTAGACCTTCCACTTTTTTTATGAAAGTACAAATGCTTGACATAGTTTCTATCTTAGTTCCTTGATTTTGTTAACATTAGTTTTAGTCAGAGACAGATAATTCTCCATTGATTGTTCCTGACATTTATAGATACATTTTACAAAGGAAATTACCAAAATCTAGCGCTTCCAAAGTATGGCACTCTTATATTTCCAGGCAATGAAATATGCAAACGGCCTTTTGGTATAAATTAGTAGTAGATAAATTCTGATTACAATAGATAAATAAGTATCCTACATACAAACAACATTTAGCATCGCAGTATTATGATATTCGCGTTTGATTTCTCATACGATTTTGATGAAGGATTCATCTCGGAAAACGTATTTAATCATGCATGTTATAAACCGACTCGTAAAAACTGGAAAACCTGCCTTTCTAAGAGATTTTGCTAAGAATTCTAGTCGATAATTATTCATTCTAGTCATTGTAGTTCTAACCTACTTTACGGCGACAATTAGTTTATTTGATAAGTTTAAATGCATTGTTAGCATGTAGGATGCATTTACGTCAATGTGACTTTCGTGTTTAATAGGACAAACATTCATAAAATAAACGTCGAATAATTTTAAGTTAATATAAAACCACTGTACAGTTGTATCAAGTTAGTAGAACTTACGAATACGGTGCACACGTGGGCCGCACATAATGTAACATAGGATTCACGATCATATACGAACAAGTTATTTAATACTCGTAATTAGTATTAATTTCTCGCAATATTGTATCATCGATTTAAGATATAGCACCTACGTTTGTATGTAGTATACGATCGTTAATTTTAATCTAGCGATTAACGCGTTAATTAATATTCAAGTCATCATGAATTTCGGATAAGAACAAGATAAAGAACATACGGAATCGACGATCGGTGATTATCATAGGCGATATTTCGACGACCAAGCTACAAATGACGTCCAGATTGGTAGGACAAATTTTGAAACATACGTTAGAGAAACTATTTGTACGAAATTTAATAATCGAGTACTCGAACCCTTACTTGATGACATCTTAATAAACCTTTCAGCGAATAAATTGATGAGTCTCTCGTATAAGAGCCTAAGGTGACCGTCAACGTTCAATTAAATTCGAAACTCTAAACTCAACATAGCCGTTTCTTTTGACACGCGGGACTATCAACAATATTTACAAAGACCGATTGAATACATCGTAGTGATGACCTTTTAGAAGTTTGTTTAGAAGCCGATAGCTAGAGTGTAACTCTAGGTAGCACGCGCAGTTCAGCGATATCGTTTTTGCACGTTTTTACAAGCAAACATTAATTGCGTGTGTATTTTGATATAAGGAATTTTATAGATTCCTTGCAAAGGCTTATCGAGAGATAATAACCGTCGATATGTCAACCTAAATACTCTCAGTAATCAAGAAAGATCCTGCCGAGCAGGATATTCAAAATTCATTGTAATTATTATGAATGATGCGTTTGATTACTTGTATTAAAGAGAGACAGATGTAAATACTTGTACTCGATCACTCGTGGGACATATCTCGGCGGTTCCTATTGTAACGCGGGTAATTTTTATACTCGTGTGTCATCGGGAAATACAAAGAATTGCGACAAGTTGTTGCAGTATGTCTACCAATACAATTACCAGACGCTAATCTGTGCCAAGTGAAGCACTAAAAGATATTGCAAATATATACTGTTCTTTTCCTGGCATCGTATCGACGATGAACAGTAAATTGACATTGATCTTTAAAAGATCCTTATGGAAAGAATTATGAAATCACTTGTTACTTACATTCTGACCACTTTTCATGTTACATCATTATCCCTCTCCTAATACTCACAATAGCTTACCGCTTCTTTTCCGACGGCCATTTTTGACGCGAGAAATGTATCAGATTTACCGTATTATCCAATTTATACGATATTATCAGCGTTATTAGCTTAGAAGGTGTTACGACAAAGTACCTTCAATTAAGCACGCATGCAGCTGATAAATCTTGTTACACAAGAATCGAATTATCAAGTTTATTTAACGGAGTTTTTATCACTGCAAATAAAGTGCAAATTATATAAAATTCAGTTCAATACAGTTCAATAGAATACAAGATTGCATTATCGGATTTCCACCTTCTTTACACGAGATTTTAACGTGTTTTACGTATAATTGACAGAGATTAATGAAGCGGCATTTTTAACGTTTTTTTCGAACTTCGGCAGGAGAACGAAGAGATCCGATACGATTTATACGAAACGGTAGATCAGTGCCAGATCATGAAACACTGATGAGCTGCGACTTTTAACAACCTTGACATGTGTCAAAATGTTTATTTAATTGATGTCAACCACTTGGCACAATAACTCTGTCAGGAATTAGGCTAAATGTCTCCCGCGATATAAACAGAGATTTATTATGTAAAGTCCTTAAAAAAAGCTCTGGAATAAAGAGCTGCGCATTGTCTTGTTGATGGAAAACATCGAAAACGCCGATAATCGCCATTCCTAAAACTTCCTTATTCTCACAGTGTTTTCATATGTAATTTATCAATTATAACATATAGTTAACTAACCAACTGACCTTTCACTTGGAGTGACATTATTAACCGTAGCGATTGGCACAATTTTATTAAAATATTTGTTGATAATAATTATATGATACTTTCGTTTCATGCATGCACTCGGATACTTCCAAGGAAAGATTTCTGTATTGTTTGAGCATTAGCTGTAATAGTAGCTTTGTAATGTATCTTTTAACGGTTAAGCTTGATCGGTCGACGAGTTACTGATCTTTGAATAAGATTACTGATAAGATGATATCACACCCTCAGAGTGATGAAATAATTGAATTATTTATTAGCTACCAAAGTAATACGTCGACCGACGTCGTCGAGGATTGCGTGGGAAATTAATTACGGCACTATTGTTCCAACGATGTTGTTAAATTACAAGAATAATCGTACTTAATCATACGTTTATACTTTACAAAATGTTATTGGTACAGAAAAATATATTTTTCCTTATTCTATGCTGTAAATGAGGGTTGTAATAATCTCTGCAAGTAAGGAGAAGCTCAATGAAATGCATTAACACTAAATATTCATTAACCAAATTTCGAACTAAAAACCCTTCCTAAATGCTTTAAAGAGAATTTTAATTAACCGTATTTTCAATAATCTCAACGATGGTGATTGAAAAACATATCTTTCTCTATTCGATTATAATTAAAACACTTCTTGCTGGAAGCTCGCATGGTGAGAACCACAAAGATGGCGGAACATTTTATTGTACAAATAATAATCGATGAGAATAAAATTGCAATTTTAGGAAAATGATTCACTTTCGCCTCGTTTCACGAGACATATTTGCACACTGAGTATCTGTGCGATCAAATGACGTGCGTATCATTGAAACTCGTGTTTTTTTACTCGATTTTGTGAATAAGAATGCTTCGTCTAATTTACGAGAATACTCAAGGGATTAGTCTTACAACGAAATTACCTTCTAATTCCTTTGAAACATATGAATAATTTACGCAATCAATTCTGTGATAATAAGCACAAAAGGGTTCTGCCTTGTAACATTAAACTCATTTGGCTTTGTAACTCATTAAACATCATTATTCAGAATCTCCCTATCCACGAAGCGATTATTCTCTCGCATCCATTTCTTTGCTTTAAAACCATCACCTTTTTTCGATCTCCATATAAACTATATTATCATGCGACTCTGTATTATTTATACCAAATAAAACCTGAAAAATTATATAATTCCACTTACCGGTTGCTTGACCTTACTCACAAACCAAGCCTATGGAAAGTAAAATGGCGGAGAGGATCCTAGACGGAGGATACGGCATGGCAATTTGTTTCTTCCCTGCTCCTTTTATACTTTTTCCACGTGATCCTTTAGTACTGCAGGATCAATTAGGGCGAGAGTGATCGAGCATCAAGTCTGACTTAACAGTTGCACGGCTGCCGAAGGTAATTGAACTCCGTTGACCTTAATACGGAGAACCAACGGACAGAACGGAGTGGCCAAGTGCGCGACACTGGCGAAGACTTTCTCGTCTAAATCTTCGAAATTGAGCTTCGATCAATTTTCGCGTGCTCGTGCAATTTATGAATGACTTGCCAGATACCTTTTTTTCCTCGCATCTTTTTTATCTCGAATACGCAAACTCGTTGAACGTCGAACTTTATCGCGTACTATAAATAGGCGCATTATGTGCTATAGTTATTCTGGATTCTAAAAAGTTATGAGAAAGAAGTTGTAACGCGAGGTAAGTTACCATAAACGGTTTAAGTAACATGTTCCCTGCTGTGGCCAACACATTTCTGGAAGTAAATGATTTGTGGAATAATGTTTCTGGGAACGGAGATGACTTTCGATGTACTTTCGGTTTTACCGTGTAACAAGTAATTAACGATGATTTATAAAATGTTGCCAAGCAATCTTATGCATATCTTATAATCTGCACTCTTTGAGAATAATTACTTTTCAAATGTTAGTTGCGAAGGTATTTAATTAATTATACTTAATTATGGGATATTAAACATCACATTTATCAGAAAATATTATCATGATTTAATCGAACCTCGAGAAACGGAGAGCTTGGAGCCAATACGTTTTCTCAACTGATTAGAAGACTTCGAATACTTTTTAATCACGTTTCCGGATTCTTTTGCGGTTTCTGAATCGCGGCAAATTGAACTATTGTTTTCGATGAAATCTGTAAAATTGATTCCACTCCGAACTTTAATTTTCACCTGATTTTAATCATGGATTACCATTAATATTCTTTAGAGTGCACATATTTACCAATTCGATTCTCATCTTTCAAATCCAACCTGCTTTTCTTCGATGTTACATGCACATTTTTAGAACCGGAACTGCTCGGAAAATAATCTTTAATTTTCAATTTATCACTCGACACTATTGGCATTTCCTCTTCCAACTCGACGATGGAGGAAGTGATGGACGAAGTAACCATGCACTTGGTGCACCTCCAAACGATTCTAGGATCATACACGTCGATATCTACGACCGGAGGCTGGTGGCACAAAGGATGATAGACTTCCTGGCACTCCTGGCATTCCAGTAGAATTAAAGGACCCAGTTTCGCGCCATTGCATATCTTCAGGTTAATATAACACATCGTTTATCTCTTTATTCTGTATCCCAACAAAACTATATAAATTCTGGCTATTATCGCCCCAAACAACTCGATATCTCCCGAATATAATAAATATACTTAATCAAATTTATATAGTTTTGTTCGATCAAGCAATGAAGTCGTTCTAACTTAATACACGAAACCTTGCAGAGAAGTCCGTCGCCTGATCCCTCATCGGGGATGGAGATTCTTGGAATATCTCCCTCCTCGTTGTAATCCTCGAGATCACTATCGAATATCGTTATCGGACTCGAAGCGCTGCCAGTTCCGTCATTCTTAATAATTGCTACATTTTCCTCCTTAAAGGTTTCTGCCGATTGGTTATTCAATGGTAATTTTTGCCTCGAGATATAATCGGGAATTCTTGGCATTGGAATCGTGAACGACTTCTCGACTGGATTCATTCTCTGCAGATACTTCTTCGGTATTCTGTTCATCAATGTCTTAGAGGCGCCGTACTTCTGCATCATGTAGAAATCCAGCATTTTGAGAAGTTTCTCTACGCTGTCGTCCTCGTTCGAATGTAGAAGTGCCAAGGCGTTGAAAAACTCCTCATCGATGTCCGAAGAGTCATCAGTGTCATTGTTCATACTCTGAATACCCAGAATGACTTTCGTTACGTTAATCATCAAACCCGGTTGAGGAAATGTGAATTATATGCCGTGCCATAAAATATATAATATAATACACATATAAAAATGTAACCCTGGGTCTTCGGAGACGACTTATGTTGATTAAAGGAGAATATGTAGACTGAGAAAAATATTAATTATTCTTTATGCCACAAGATGTATACAGGGTATCCCACGTGGAATAGGCTATCTACTTATACAACAATCTTTGTTTCCGTGTAAAAAACCGGTGATCGGGAAAATCCTGTAAAAAAGGACATCGCAAACAATTCATTTTCAGAATATCGGCAGTTTGAAGCCATTTGTATAATACACAAAATATTTCTGTATTATCGTGATTAAAGGGAATAACTATCTGGCTTATTTCATACGGGACACCCTGTATAATAAATATAAAAATGCGTCCATTATGTTACAATACTAAGAGAAAAGTAGATTTATATTGTATTACATACCCGTTCCTAGTTCCCAGAGTACGATTGAAGGATCTATAAACGAAGTCTCAGGTTGCAAGTGAACGTCCTCCGCGACTGGATCCTTTAGAACCGCAAGGATTCTAGGATTGCATCAATGATAAACGCCCGACGAATTTAGATATGCGAATAGTATTCGCGATGGATGTTCGTCGTGAAATGTGCCGAAGGAAGGTGGCTGGCATTTGTCGGCTCGGGCATCGACTTACCCGGTTTGATTCTATATCGATGGAATTGTATCGATGCGCCATTGTTCTCAAGTATCATCCTACCGACTAACAGGATTCTATCATTCAACCGATCGGATATCAATCAACGAATACTTCGCGGAAATAATTTCAACCCCCCTCGATATTCTCCGCACAAATTTGCGGAACCACTGTAATTATATGCTAATTAGGATTTAACGTTAAATATCTACAGGGAGTATTATATTGTGTAACTGTTTTTAAGTATGAAACTATGGTATTTCGTACTATCTTCTTGATAAATAAGCTCGTCTTTATTCCTTGACTATGTGTGTCTTTATTTTGCGTCTTATTAGTTTCTCGCCCTTTTTAAGTATCTTTATTAAAAGCGCTTGTCACGGGTGGTATGTTCCGGGTGGAAATTCCTCAATTTTTTCTTGTTCGTCTTATCCTGACACTCATCGTTATCATTAATCATCGTTACCTCCAATTTCGTTATGAATACCTCTTCAAAATAATTCATTATTAATTCCAAGTTGCCCCGATTATTTCACATCTAATGCATCTATACCCTACGATAATGTTCCAATAGAGATGTGCCGAAAACTTAGATTTTCCAAGACGCCACATTAATCCTTCCATTTTACCAACAACCATCTTCCTTCATTCCAATTCTTTCGACTTAGACAACATAAATCAACGCAACCACCAAACTCCACACCGACGCTGTCATTAATCCATGCTCCCACGAAGACTACAGAAATCGTTCCCTATTAAAACCTGCCTAAAGTCCAGTGGAGAAGTTTGTTGGTCGGTTTCAACATGTAGAAAACCATTGAATTATGCTGGTGAGTTCTCACCCTGGAAGCAAAGTACCGGAATCGAGTGGAATCCAGCTGGGAAGCCAGGCCCTGTAGACGTCGAACGAGTGGGATTATTCGGCGTTTGGAGTCGGGGGTTGGAGGCAGAACAGGGGTGGGAGCCGGGGCCGGGGAACAATGTCGGAAACGACGGGGACGGTATGCCGAGATATGCAGGATATCGCGCAGAACTGGGATCCTTCGAGGTCGGAAAGCAGTGGTACGGATTATGGAGGAAGCGGACGCAAGTAGAACTACGTATTCGGTGGCACCAACACCGATGCAAACCTGGAGAATACGTCTAAGTGTATTACCACGGTGTGCATCGTTCCACCTAAATATGTAATAATATCTACCGGAGATACCGGCATTCCACGACCTGGAGAAGAATTCGATCAAAATGTGTCGCGATACTCTCCCGGTATGCCAGGTGAGGTACACGTTTCCGAGCTACCCTTACTCCGTTTCCTACCCCTCTTCTACGCTGACGTCTTCATCCCTTGCCGTCTTACGATTAGCCTGCTCCATATACCGCCATGGGATGCAACCGGCCCGTTTTGCGTTTCTTTGGAGGATATTCCAATATCGGTTTCATGGAAATTAAAATTCCATTTTCTATCTTTTAAATAATAATAATCGAATGGTATTCCTTTAAGGTACGCGTGGAGTTTTTAGGTTCAAGTATTACATCCTTGTATTTGTGGTAATTGTCAATGTCGGTTTAATATACACTGTGTGGAGCAATTATCATTTCTTTTCTTTGATTGATTCATTTTTTGAATTTCAAAAAGTACAATCACATATTTAATTTATATTAGTTAATAAAATGAATACAAATGGAGTCATAACCTTGCGTTATTAAAGTCAATTTAGGTACTGAAGAAGTATTAACAATTGGTCGTTATAATTGAAAATAAAGATGTTGAAATAAAAGAAGATCTTTTGTTGAAGCAGTCTTGTCTCTTAGGTGGAACTGGAATCTTTTGAATGCGCCATCCACGTAATATTTTAATACCTCGAACCTTACCATTCCCGCGAGTAAATCTTTACCGTGATAAGACCCGCCAGGAATCTCACCCCCGCAGAATATCTCCCGGTTATAAGAAATGTTTTCGAAGTTTATGAGGGTGAACGGCGTTACCCCTTTTAAAAAAATGATACAACACACGGAGAAGAAATTGTGCGCCTTGGACCTCGCAATAAAAATCTTCGCACGCCATAGTGACGATGGAAAAATTGTAGGAAAATTGTTCACTCCGAACATTTTACGATCATAATATTTATACTACTTTCAGAACATCTTATTGGATGTGGTCGGAAAGAATTTCGTAACACAAATATTTGTTATACCTTTAAAATAAATGCAGCCATTTGAGCCGAAGTTTAACGATCATACCTTAAAAAATCGGAAAAAATTAAAAGTCGCCAATTTTGGTCTTAAATGCTCCAAATCGATGGTAGATGATGTATAAACATATTCTAGGACGATTTTTGGTCGAAAGAAGTGGATTAAAAATTTATTCCGGTCAAGAAAGGGGTCGACCCAAAATCGCAAAAATGTAAAGGGGTATACCTTCAAAAATTGTCAAAAAATCAAAGTCGCCAAATTCGCTCCTAGATGCCCCAAATCGATGGTATATGATGTATAAACATATTCTAGGATGATTTTGGGTCGAAAGAAGTGCATTAAAAATTTTTTCCGGTCAAGAAAGGGGTCGATCCAAAATCGCAAAAATGTAAAGGGGTATACCTTCAAAAATCGGCAAAAAATCAAAGTCGCCAATTTTGGTCCTAGATGGTCCTAATCGATGGTATATGATGTATAAACATATTCTAGGATGATTTTGGGTCGAAAGAAGTGGATTAAAAATTTGTTCGGGTCAAGAAAGGGGTCGATCCAAAATCGCAAAAATGTGAAGGGGTATACCTTCAAAAATTGTCAAAAAATCAAAGTCGCCAAATTCGCTCCTAGATGCCCCAAAACGATGGTATATGATGTATAAACATATTCTAGGATGATTTTGAGTCGAAAGAAGTGCATTAAAAATTTTTTCCGGTCAAGAAAGGGGTCGACCCAAAATCGCAAAAATGTAAAGGGGTATACCTTCAAAAATCGGCAAAAAATCAAAGTCGCCAATTTTGGTCCTAGATGGTCCTAATCGATGGTATATGATGTATAAACATATTCTAGGATGATTTTGGGTCGAAAGAAGTGGATTAAAAATTTGTTCGGGTCAAGAAAGGGGTCGATCCAAAATCGCAAAAATGTGAAGGGGTATACCTTCAAAAATTGTCAAAAAATCAAAGTCGCCAAATTCGCTCCTAGATGCCCCAAATCGATGGTATATGATGTATAAACATATTCTAGGATGATTTTGAGTCGAAAGAAGTGCATTAAAAATTTTTTCCGGTCAAGAAAGGGGTCGACCCAAAATCGCAAAAATGTAAAGGGGTATACCTTAAAAAATCGGCAAAAAATCAAAGTCGCCTAAATCGGTCCTAGATGGTCCTAATCGATGGTATATGATGTATAAACATATTCTAGGATGATTTTGGGTCGAAAGAAGTGGATTAAAAATTTGTTCGGGTCAAGAAAGGGGTCGATCCAAAATCGCAAAAATGTGAAGGGGTATACCTTCAAGAATTGTCAAAAAATCAAAGTCGCCAAATTCGCTCCTAGATGCCCCAAATCGATGGTATATGATGTATAAACATATTCTAGGATGATTTTGAGTCGAAAGAAGTGCATTAAAAATTTTTTCCGGTCATGAAAGGGGTCGACCCAAAATCGCAAAAAAATCAAAGACGCCAATTTCGGTCCTAGATGATCCAAATCGATGGTAAATGATGCCTAATGACGTTTTAGGGCCAGTTTGGGCCGAAACATATGGATTCAAAATTTGGTTCGGTCAAAAAAGAATTACGTTAGTGTCTCAGGCATTAAGTAGAGACTTAAGTAGAGATTATAATTTTTGACTAATACTAAAACTACTTGTTCAATTCGTTATATACCTCAATTAGTAAAGCTACTTGTTGATAAGTACAAAAATGAGTGGTCAGTAATTACCTAGTAAATAAAAGGCCGTGTATCGCCGGTGTCGTTAACGTTGCAAATTTCTTGCAATCGTCAGGTGTAGTTTAGTGTCGATGAACTTACACCGATTCCAAGTAGAGTTAGCAGACTCGAATGAATGCAGAATGCATCGTTGCATAACGCAAACAAGCGTGATGAACTATCGCGATCCAGTGTACCGTCTTTCATAAAAATAGGAGGGAAAGTGAAACAGTCTCAGACATTTTACGTTTGTCTGTATTAACGCTTAATGCGACGAGGTTCAGGGGAAACGAAGCACACTTCTTTTTTACAACCTACATTATTCTTCTTACGATTTTCAATTCTTATCTTTGCCTTCAACGCACAAATGATTGCTATGGGGGACTTTATGGTTTTACGACTATCGACATTAAACAGGGTTCGAAGTGCAACGAGCGTGCCGCGTATGGTTTTCCAAAACAGCTTGAATAAATCAAGGGTATAAACACTGACATAATTGTTCACCCTGTGGTAAGTCAAATTTATCGTGATTATAAACATACGCGTCCGAATTAAAAAATGATCGTGACCTGTATTAAATTCCGAGCACTGTTATGTTAAATAATGTCTTCTTTAAATTATTGTCTATAGCCATTGTCATTATCCACTTAAACTTTGCATGCAAATTGGAATGTAACCGAAAATATATAAGTTACATACAACAGATACTTTTAATACTATCATCAATAAAACACGCATTGGAGTGAGGAACCAAATTATAAAGGATATGTATTATCGTATACAATACATAAAGTATGTATAATTAAAATATTTGATACAAATTACCGAACGTGAAAGTAATTCTCCGGCCCCAGCTGTGTGGTATTTATTGGGGGATGATAGGAAAGAGCGTGCACGAAGTAGCAATGAAACTAACGGACTCGTTTCGTACGCGTCGACTCGCCGGCGCGTCACGGAAATCGAGCGTAAACCTAATTAAGTAATTAAACCTCGCGGGTGAAATCGTGCCGTGATGTTTCCATTGAATGTGTCGCGCACCCCAAAAACCACCGGGAAAACTCTCTGCTTTGGCCGGCGGGGGCAGAGTGCCGGGTACCGAGTCCGTCACCGCGAGCGTTTTAACTGTAGTGCAACTCGTTCGTAAACATTTGTCAAGCACAATGCGTCCGACTGACAAAAGGAGTTTGCAGTACGGCGTACGTTTAAAAGCATTAATTACGACTCGCTTTTGTGTCTCCCCAAAAGGCACCCGGTCTTTGAGCGTCATTTTGATACGTGACATTCGAACGAATTCGAAACGTTTTGTCATGTTTAAATCGTCCCGTTAAACTCACGATACTAAACCCCGGATGGCGATGAAGGGCGCGCGATTGTTTTCGTTCCAAAAAAGGGATCAATCGTTTGAATCCTTTTTTTTACCACAGTTCAGTCTTTATGCCATATAATACGATCAATTATCGATACCAAAGGCAATTTTTCTGATTTTCTGGTTTAAAAGAAAAGTATAAGAGCAAATAGAATGTAATAGCCAGACATGAAATTATTATACGTCTCATAGCTTGTAATATATTTAGAATTGTGTGCGTATATATAAAAGATTTAATGGCGACCTTGTAGCCCGGACAGAAGGATCGTTGAAGGCGTGAACTTATTGTAGGAAGTTTAAAGAGTGGCGTCGTAAAGGTATGAAAGAAAAAGGCGCCGAGGGGTGCGGGGGGTGGAAGGTCGTTTTCCAAGCAACGGGGCATAAACGTCAGTTGGCAATCTTAAGCCGGTGCACTTGTACTAGGTCAGTTATGTCTCGTACACACCGGCAGTCGACTAATCCCTCGAATCCGTTAAACACACAAATGGCCCCCGTTGGGTTACTACCGAAAAAGTGCACTGGGGCTAACCCCTGTGTAGAAACTTCTAGAGTGCAATCAGGTTAAGAATGGTCAGTGATATATGGACGGCTATTTAGAAATACCGAGAATTAACTTGTTTGCGTTAACGCCGTCGCTAGGCTTAATCAAAGTATTTCAATAAGTAAATAGATTTTGTTTTGAGAATAAATTTACTTTCCAACTAATCTGAAGATAGGAGATATCGGAAAATCTACAGGTTACTTGTATCCCGATTAATTAAAAGCACAAGTCGCAATTGCAAAATTGGGTGTAATAATAAAATGTAGAGCAATACTTAAAGATTATCGAAACATATTTATAAAGACTGAAGTGTTTTTTTATGAGTACTAGTAATATCAGTCGATTTATCAAGAGCTTTGCTTCGTGGAGGCTAAAATGCAACCCCTGAAATTCAACAAGTGCTCCTCGAACTCGAGCGAGAGGGTAAACGAGCGAGGAAGCAAGCAAACATCGAACCTGTATTACGTGCGTGACGCGACTGATCTTACGCGCGGGGCGAGGTGTTACACCGGGCCAAAGTAAAATGGTGGGGGGTGTAGAGTGAGTCTGATTCGGTGTCATTCGTATACCTTCGGTATCTTTCGGTTTCTGGTTTCTCCCGCGGCCGCATAAGCGGTGTCAGCGTGTGCGCAGACCGGCTGCGCAGCAGGCGTGTGCGTTGTCCAGATTCTTTGTGCCATTCCTGGCATACCAAAAACAAGAGTGGTGACTGCGCTCGTATTTACCGGGGTGCAGCCCTGCGCGCTAATATAACCCTGCGAATTTTACCCGTGATATAAAGGCTCCATCGCGCGCGCGACGCCACGTCATCTCGCCCAGTGGTAAGTACATATAAGAAAATAGTGTCTAAACGTTCAGGAAAGAGCGCGTCTACTCGTCCACGCCCGTGTGTCCCAGCGGCGGCAGCGTCCCACACGGGGGCCGCGCACGAAACGGATTCGACAGCAGCGACGGCGGCGATATACACACGGTGAGAACAGACAGACGGACAGACGTACGAAACCGAGTGAGACAGAGGGAGCGAGAGACGCACCGCGAAAGAAAGAGATAAACGAACAAACTGACGGTGTGATAAAGATAAATATTGCGAGGAAAAGAGAACGGTGTTCAAAACTGACGGAGTGGTATGTGCACTGGTGTGCGTCAATGTACATATGCTTGCCAACGCGACCGGTCGACAGTGTTTAGTAATCGGTTAGATATTACCAATTCTTCATATTTTTTTTCGTCCGTCATAATTGTCAGTACCGTACTTCCGGCGACCGTGTTGCTCGCACTGCCGGCCCCGTGTTGCTGCTATATACTAACTCTTGCTACTTCGTTGGCAAGCGAGGAAAAGAGAAGGGAGAAAGAAAGAGATACATAGATAATGAAAGAAAGAGAGATAGAGATAGAGAGTATCGGTGTGCATGTGTGAACACTTAAGTGCGAGTGACTAAGAAGGAAAGATAGAGTGTGAGAGAAAGGGATAGGTAGAGTGCAAGAGAGAGAGAGAGAGGGCAGACGATAGCAGATCAGTTCGTTAAACGAAGAACTTGAGTCATAGTACTCCGTCGTACGTACCGCGCTCCTTCTGTCGTGCGTCCATTTCTTCCGTCTTTGTCTAACAGTCGCGTGTTTACGAACGTTGTGTCAGCTGGGTGTCAAGCGCGAACAGAGTGTAAGTTTGACTGTATGCACCGGGAAGCATGCAGCCGCGGTAAAAAGCGAACGGACTCGGTGATATCGTGGCGTCGAGGAGGTTAGGATAGGAAGCGCGATCGGTTTGCCGGTGGTGGTGGGCTGCGTGCGTTTCCCCCCCGAGAAGAGCGCGCCACGACAGAAACGTGTGCCTAGTGCCTGCTAGCCAGCTCGCTCGTTCACCCGATTCTGGTGAGATTCGTATGGTGAATTATTGATCCGCGGCGGCGTGTGCGTGAGGAAAAACTGCCTCACTCAAAAGAGAGGATTCAACGAGCGGGATAAAAAGAGACGGTGATAGACACCGAGGCCCCGAGGAAAAAGTACACGGGGTGGCGTACTAGGTGCTTGTTTTGAAAATTGTGCGCGCGCGAATACACACGTTACATATCGCGACTCCTACGAGCTGTGGGAGGTGGAGCAGTGGTGGCAGCGACGGATTTTCTTTCCCCTAGGCGGGACCAAAGACGAGTGTGTTGCACCGTATATTTCATTGCTTCCAACGTAACCATACGTCTACGTATCTTTCTCCTTTTCCTCGGGCTTTCTATCGTTCTCTCTCTTTTCCATATTTCATTCGTGGAGGACGTGTGTAGAGTAACCGTGTATGTGCATTTCTCTCCGGTGATCGTTCCTCTCTCTCTCCGTTACCCTTGCCGCGTGTGCGTCGACGAAACTAAACGCGGGAAAACCTCGGCGCGAAATATACTCCACGGGGGAATGTATGCTGTGGTTATCGTGACACGCGGAGCGTTTTTGACGTCGGTCAACTAGTGAGGTGAGCTCAAGTGCAATATACGAGAACGGATATTTAGACGACGAGAAGCTTGTGCGAAACTGTTGTCGTCGTCGTAATACGACGGCGACGACGACAACGACCACGGCGACGAGGAACCTCGAGGAGACCTAAAACCGACGACGGTGTTGTTTTTCTCACGCTCCTTCGCATCTTGATAATTGAGGACAAGCAGGCCCTACCTTCGTCTCCGCGACTTGGATGGATACTGTGCATTATTTCTGGAGTGAGTTTCTCTTTCAATCCTCCCCGTATACTCGCGAATCTGACCCTCTCCGTATACTTGTATGACTGTGGCTTGTGTGTATCAACCGTCTCTTTAACACGCGGCATAACGCGTACGGTGTTTTCTTCGTTCTCTCACGACTACCAAAGATACCTGGCTGCCGTCGGGACACACGTTCGTGGATATTTACCGAGTATAAGCTGCATGCTCATCATCATTGTTTACGCAGATTTTACTTACGCGTGTCTAACATGAAAACATCAAGTGCAATCATTCTCTTATCATTCTATTATATGATAGTACTTGGAATTTTGTATTCCACTCTTTACAGTATGTATTAAGAAATGAACACGATGACTAACGATTGGAAAATTCATACTGTTTCCAACCCCAAGGTCACACGTTTTTGAATTTCAGCGTGTTATCGAAGAAGCGATGTTCTTAAACCTAAAACACTTCTGCTGAATTTTTTACATTCTTAAAAAGTATCTCACAGAGTAGGCTCGAGTGACAGTTAGTGGACTACAATAACGTTATCGCAGTAGGTTATCCAAAACAGTTGAACGGTAACGCGGTAACGCGCCATTACATAAATTTAATCGGATATTCGTGTTATCGTACCTGGTAAGCGGTACGACCAGGTACGCCATTTATAAAAGATCGTTGCAGTTGGTTGCGTACATCGTGCCAGTTTATTTACTTGACTTCTAACATGGATGAATTTATATTTCGATTAGAAAGTAGTTAGTTCAACCGGGAAACTTAATTCTTTCCGTGGATTTACAGTCCAACTATTCAATAGCTTAATATTGTTTCATTTTACGCTTCTTATACTTTGTTCAACGAAAACATCGTTTTAGTATGCCAATGTTGGTCATTTCGCTCGTAAAGCTAAGTTTACGAGTACACATGAAATTTTGTACTTCGCCATTTACTCCTTTTGTACTTATTAATATTACTGTTGAGATCTAATTTTATCTGCTCAAACCTCTTGGAGCGTTCCTCGTTCTTTGTTGACAGTAACAGAAGTATGTCCTACTATATTTGTACAGTATTCACGTGTCAGACATTGTCAAACGAGTAGATTACATGTATATTCGTAACTGATCATCGAGATCCTGATAAGCAAATGTACATGTAAAATATGTGCGTCATTCTACTCTCAGATTTCGCAGTTTTCCCATTACTCTCATTATGTGCGCAATTTAAACTACGTTGCAATTTCACTGATAACTCTCTACTTCGTCGTCAATTGTCACATGGACTACACAGGTAGAGCCTGTTTCGTAATAATTATATACTTTAATGATATTTGATTCACTCACGAGTATCATTTTCAACAAGTTGCCAATCTCCGTATTTTTACAAAAAAATGTTGTGCGTGAAATAATTCCGGTACTTAATTCTTAATCTTGTAGCTTTCGCTGAAACGAGAAGGTTTCAAAATATCTTTTGAGGAAAGTGAAGTTAAAAAATCCGTAAGGCCATTTAGCAATCATTCATTCATATTAAAATGTAAGATAGCAATCGGACAGATATAATCCGACGTCCTGTTTAGGGAAAAGGATTTTGAATAAGCATGAGCAGCAGGTGCAAGGTGTACTTCTTACTCGTGTATCGCCCTTCTCGTTCCTCTGCTTCGCGAGTATCTCGTTTTTCTTCTCAAGAGCAAAGCGTTTTACGCACGCGAGCTGCGAAACCGGTAGCCGCGTAATCGGTAACCGATGAATTCGATATTCAAATCACCTTCACTCCACCCCTACACTTTCTACGGCCCCGTATCGGGCTTTATCTTGAGCTTCTGTTTTATCGGATCGTTAGATAATGCTGCTTGGAAAAACATTGTTCTAGTAATCGTGTGATTTCATTCCTCAGGAAAGGTTATTTTATGCCAACGTATCATTTTGCATATTAAAAATCCGCTTATGCAACGTGACTCCACGTGTGAGGATTTAAAGTACACGAAAAGGAGTCATTATTTGGGAGGATGAATTATACGCTCTTCGGTTTGCAGTAAACGAGAACACGGTTATTCTCGAGTACTAACGAATCGATTGTTTGTGTTATTGACTCGCATTATTTCTTTACGCAAGTTGAATTCGCATTTATGTAGCGGTGCGGTGATCGTATCTCAGTACTCGTGACAGCACCTAGACTCATTAAGCTGAGGCTTCTTCGCGATATAAATAGGACTCCTTGTCCCGTTGCTCTACGAAAGGAGCAAATAGATTATCGCGGGTACCGGCCCTCCGTCGCCGACTTCTCCGACTTCTCCGACTCCATCGTCCTCTTCTTTCTCTTTCTCCTACTTCTCCTTCCTCTCGCTCTTTCTCTCCACTCTGTTCTTCCTCTGTTTCTTTTGGTCTTACGAACGGCTTCAGTCGCTACGGAGCACGTTGCTTTCTATTTGGCGTAGACGGTGCCAAATTGTCAAGTAACTAAAATTACCTTGGAAGGTGTACCGCGTGTCTTTCTCTTTTTCTTTCCTACATCTTCCTCGGGTTACCCCGCTTTTCTTCAGTCGAGTGCCTCACCTTTTTAGCTATCCCGCCCCGTTGAAACGAGTGGCTCGCTCGTCAGGCTAGATTCTTTTTATCCTCCTAGAAGTAGCGTACGCTCCTAATTATAGGGCCTGTATATTTGTTTCTAGGATCGTGATTGTGTTGGATAATTGCTACCGGCATGAAAAACGGCTCCCGAAGTACTTGTACCGGCGACACTACTCGAAATAACCTACGTATTTATGATAAATAGAAACTGGCTAATAGCCCGGTGATTTCGTCGGTACGGATTAAATATTCATTAGGTTGTGTAGTAGACTTCGTCATCTGCACGTGTGCTCCACCGAAGGCTTGCCTCTCTGACCACGCGTTGCTAACCCTAATAAAACCTACACGAAAGGTCGTCGTTCCTAGATCGATTTGCAAAAGGTCGAAAGTCGCGGTGTAAGATTTTATGTATTTAAACCGGTGAAACCGGCCGCGCGCCTCTACAAAACCAATTTAAACCGCCGCTGTCCTTAGCGTCCCTATCACAGATAAGACACCACATGTTTTGTAATAGAGCTCTCATCACACGTTTAAACACCTCGATTTTACCCAGATATTATTAAAAGAGATAAACTAGGGCAACAAAATATTTTTAAAATCATGTTTTAAAACATGTTATTAAATTAGATCTGTTTTAAGTGCCGCTTCTTAATATGTAATATAGTGGTATTAATAGTCAAACCCTAAATAGATTCAACGTGGATGTAGATTTATTTAATAACTGCGAGGAAGCATTTTTTTCTCTGATTTCGTGCAATCAATTCGGACCGAATCACGGTGTATTTAAAATGATCCCTCTTTTATTACAGCACGAACGAAATAAAACGATTCTTGCATATTTTACAAATTTATTCGTACGAGTAAGCTGGCCCAAATCGTTGATTTGTAGAATGCTCGTGTGCCCGTAATGTTATCCGCACGTAATTTTCCAATTGTGCCAGTGAATCATTAACAATTCTGATTGAAACGCGAGCGGATATTACGCTAATTACACGAATAAAGATTCCTCCGTAAAAGAGGTAATTCGGTGTTTATGTATAACCTTTATTTAAAAATATAATAAAATACAGGTGTTCGTAATCATGGTCCGATACCGATAACGGGTTAACTGATAGTACGCCGTATCAATTAACAGAAGTAGTTTATCTATATGTATACATTTGTACATCTGAGCATTCAGTTAGTGATACTGACCCTCCTATACTCTTTTTCAATCTATGTAAACCCAATTCCATATCATCCACTCAACTATCTAAAAAATTATTTATTACAAATTTTTGGCCAAGTACTACATAAAACATAACAAACTATCGACAAAAAGTTGTTCACGTTTGTAAACTGAATTATAATCATTAATTATTTAATTTAATATCTAACACGGAATTACAGGCGTATTAACCCGTTAATCGACGAAGACGTATTAAATGTTCATTTAAGTATCTTCATTACGATAATTATGAATGTAATACAATTAATCCTCGTTGATTGCTTAGTTTTGATTCGTGCGCAATAATCCTAGTGAATCATCAAAGTAGTGCACCGATGCTTTTTAACGAGTACGTATGTCGCGTAGATTTATTTTCATTAATCTTTCATCGTTCACGTGAGATCATTTTAATAGAAAAACTCGTTGGTTGGGAGTTTAATTGCGCACAACATTGCAGAGATTATTACGAAAGAGTAGAGGACGGCGATGGTAATCGATGCTCGATATCCGGTAATAAGACGAGCGATAGTACGTACCGCATGAATAGGACGGGGAATTCGCGTTTGTACGCATGGATTTGTATCCGGCGATTGAATGCAGACAAACGTATATATACGTCCTCGATCGCGTGTTCGAGAACGTGCACAGGGTCGTACTCCCCCTAGGGAAGTTTCACGGGTCAGAAAATCATGGGGTGGCTTTACCACCTGGCCAATGGCCCCCTCCTTTATTCTCCCTGAATATATGTGCACACAGTCACGATTCCCCCTTCACATTTCCCTTTCTATCTCTCTCTTCTTCACCCGGTGCTTTCCCTCTTTCTCTTTCTCTTTCTCCATTTGAAATAATGCAGCACCCCACTGCAGTTCGTCTGCATACCAGTCGAGTCATGAACACGCGATTCTATCCTACGTATTAACCTCCCGCTATATTACTACCCTCTTGGCCTCTTTTGGCTGTTGGTTTGCCATTCTTATTTTTGGGTTGGAGAGGTACATCGGTTCCTTACAGATACTTCCAGAGTTTGGGTCAATTTTTGTACTTTATATTCGAAGATATTATTGGCATGTAGCAACCTTGGTATATCTGCCCAATAAATCTTCCAAAATGATCCTAAATATTTCATTTTAAGCGATCAAGCTATATTTCGATAATGAAGATAATTCGAAGGTTATACTCTTGTAAGACTTAATCGCCGGTTTCGTTTAATCGTTAATTAAATTAAGCAACGTTTAAGGTACACTTGAATATTCATGAAACAATGGAGTGCGTCGTTCCCATAGTGATATACAACTATTTCTTGCTCCATAAAAACGATGGATAGTACAATGAATAGTTAGAATTTGGAGACGCAATGTCCTGTAACGAAGGATGCTAATAAGTTTTCACTCGTCGCGGCTTACGGCTCGGGTCGTTGATTCACCGTATTATGTACAGCGAGCAGCCTCGGTGATATAATAATTTCTAGACGACGAAAGATTCGAGGAACGTCGACGCGCCAACTTCAATGATATTACGAGGATCTACTACACGGCACTGACAATGGCTGTCTTTTACGTAGCTCTACGTCGAGAAGAATAATTTGTTCGCGGTACGTTAAGCATGCACGCGGAAAGAGAGCCGCAGGAGCAAAGAAAACAAGCGTGTTAGTCAACGCCGTTCCAGATACGTTACGAGGAAAGCGAAAGAGAAACGGTTGCAGGCGATACAATTTTATTATCGCGCGATAACGACGCCTGGGATATTACGTTACCATTATTGTTTTCGATACAAGAGGCGTGTCACTAAACTCCCGGGTACGGCGCCTTCGTGGTACAGACTTAAAGTGTCTAAGGGCTCAGGTGCACCGGGTACATCGTTAATAGAAACTGACTAGATTGAAACTCCGATAAGTCGAAAGGTACTTCTTCGTAGGTCGAATTCCTAGTGAGCATTGGAAATAGCCTTTAGTGAAGCCCGGTCTGGGAAAGGATGTCTTAATCTTTATCTATGATCTGGGAACTAAAGTCGGTCGTATCTTCAAAGACGATACCTTCCCTCCCATCGTTTCGTTAGTTTTGTTTCATCTACCTGTCTCAGATTTTCTTTTTCATTTGCATACTTAAATATACCTTGAATTCCCGTAGTCGATCTAATTTTAACGAATTAAAATGAATTTATCCTAAAACATGGTATTACTGATCGCAACAAAACAATTCTCCAAACTGTGTTACTTATTAATTAATATTTATGCGTCTGCTAAGAAGGATGTTAAAGTCTCATTTAAAAGTAAAATCGTCGATTTAAATATGATGACCGATTCTTAAGCGTCGGCATCGGTTCGATCGGTCGGATTGACGCACGAAGGGATTCCTGTTCGCGGTTTAATCGAGTAGAAAGTCTCCTAGCTAAATGAAAAGTTTTCTTCTACGGCAGATTTCTCGAGGAGGCAGCCTCGAGGTAATCTCGATTGCGATATCTTCTGTAATAATTATTGCTCGATATACACTGGGTAGAAAGTTCGAGTAAGATCACGGAGTAAGCGCATGCTGCGTTAGAAGTTAGTCTCGTTCGGAAGGGAAAACTAAAAATGATTCTATTTCTATGGTGGATACAATAGTTACTTATCGGCTATTAAACTCAGTGATTTAATGTACGCGCGAGTAAGTATCGGCAGGGGCGACTGGTTAACTAGAAAGTTGAAAGATCGATAGGAAGTCGTAGCTAAGGAGTAGATTTCTCGTATAAGCCGATCTACGGCAATCTCGATCGCGAGGTCATCGAGTAAGCGATTCGCCAAGGTAATCGAGAAGTTTCTTTTACGATGCCTGTTACTCTACCATACGTTTACATAAAATACGTGGTTTGCCTATGCTTTATTATTTTGCTGGATCATCAAAGAGCGACATAAATTTTCTTCCCCGGTAAACACGTCCAGATGTTTTCATTGAGGCTTCCACCAGGTTTCCATCGCGTTACGTTCCCTACCTTACACAAGCGAAACTTTTATTCGCCGACTTTAAAAGGCCAAACTTTTAGTACTGCAAAAATGTAACGGTCCATGAAACGAGTTCAATATACTTGCACTAGAAAACATAGTGTAAAGTAAAAGCCGAACAGTAATAGAAACTCGATATGCAGTGGAAGTAAGTGGTATAGACGGAACGAAGTTCATTTTGTTCGAGGGGTGTACGGTACCCTATAGCCTTGGCACTATTTCTAGCAGTCCATTAGTTGGTGGGGTAGGCAAGGAAAAATGTAATAAACCGCGACACGTCGCGTCTTCCATGGCGATATAGAACTCTCGACACCAGATAAAGATTAAATTGCTTCGTCTTCGTCCTTCCTCTTCTTCTTCGTCATGGACTTAAACTCTATAGAACAAAATTTTCATCGAAGAGGACAAGTTGCTAGTTCGTGATCGGTCTTCCATCAACAATTTTATATTTGCTTCGAATAGTGGAAAAGTTTGTATGAACTACGTTCCGAGTGTCACAGGATGTGGTCACCTTTCGATTTTATCGTAATCATTCTACCATTAACTATCGTCATCGATTGTCACGGAACTCTTCGAAATTGTTTTACGAAATCCATCATATATATTAATAAGTACTACAAATTACGCATAAGATAACTCTCCATATAAGTACTGTTACGTATTTTAATTTTTAAAAATTTCATTCTCGTAAAGCCAGGATAACAGTCCTTCGCAAAATGTACGCGGAAAGTTGATTGAGGTAAGCGAAACTGGAGGGAAATGGGTTTCGGAGTTACGACTTCGTGTTTACGAGAATCCACCCTCTTCGTATAAACGTTATTTGCGCGTGCAAGACCCCGTGAGTTTGTCCCTTGGTTCTTCTTCTGCTACCATCATAGCCGTCGTTGTCGTTGCGTTGTCGTCGTCGTTGTCGTCGTCGACGTCGACGTCTCGTCCGTACTCGACGACGGCGCCGTGGTATTAACACGCTCGAATGGAAATTACAGCGACCTGGTCATCTTGGCGTTTCGTGGGCGCGTTTACGACATCGTTTCCCCGCTTTTAATGAACAATGACTATGTCAATGGTTTTCTCTTTCCATTGTATTATCATACTTCTTATGAATTCCATTGCGCAATCGCCTCTTTAATTAATTTTTCAACATTACATTCCAATCAATTTTCACTTCCAAATAGCAAACTCGAGGAAACTTAACTATGTAAATGACGCGATTTTCTATTGCAAGAACAACCTTACGCTTTCTTCTATTTTAGCGCTCCCCTTTTCATGCATCATTTCCATTTTATTGCGGATTGTGATCACGTGTTTGCATAAATTTCGTTCTTTGTTTTCGATGTATATTTGACTGCTTATTAATAATTCATTGCTAGACTTTATATTTAATCAAGTTGATTATTCCTTCAAAGATTTCGTAGTTTATCGGAAGAAGTTTTTTCGAATATATCCTGTGATCGATGAGTTGAACCACTACTTTTACTCACTATGGAAAATCGTTTGCGAGGGGGAAACTTTCTAAGTGCAAGCTGCATAATCCATTGCATGACGGCCGGCCGGTAAATGTGCGTATATAATGTGTCTACACTGTAATTCCCGAGTGTTCACTTTTTACACGAATAGACGTGGAAGAGAACGCTCCGATACGCTCTGACAATGTCCGATCTACTTTCGACCTCGACGAAAATCCAACAAGTAGTCACACTTAGAAAATTGATCAAAATCAGGGTAGTTTTACTGACTCTTCTGGACCTCATGGAATTTTTTTTTTATTATATTTGATTAGCGAGAAAATTCGTGCGCTTTGCATCAGCTATTTTCATGAACGTTTCGGCCAACCGAATAGTACCAAGTTAAAATTTTAATCGTGGATTTGTTTAGAATATATTATAAGAATATCTTTTACTTAGCTTGATCTATGTGGATAGCATCTTTTCATTGGCAAACTTCCAAACAAATAAACGCCGGATTACGTCATTGTTTCAATAGCATATACATATAATGAGTTGCCTATTTTTCACTATATACCGTAAGGCTTCATCGAGACTTCAAGGTTTTTCAATCGTGTCTTCTGCTTAAAGCGTGTCTCTGATTCATGATCCCGTATTACACATTATTTCGTAATAAATATCATTGATTTCCTTTGAAGATTACCATCCGGTTTCGTGAATTACAGTTATTATCTGAGAATGACAACAAACTTATTCGTTTGTTTTATACCTACGAATTCCACGAAGGCTGCTCACCTATGTTTGGAACAAACCCAAATCATTCTACGATCATAACACTCCTCAGATTTCCTACATATTTTTCAGATCATCTCTAATTTACAACCACACCTATAAAACCAAAATCATCTTAAAATTCTAATTAAAAGAATTTAATCATCCATGTAAATCCTCATTACTTTTAGACCACACTAATAATGGAGATCTGTAAAACTCCATTGAAAAGTTTTCTCGAGTAAGACATCAATTCACAGTTCCTCTGACACTGAATTCAAAGAATCTTTTTTGAGACACTCTTTCGTTAGTTCGGCGAAGATGCCTATCGTAATCAGACACCGTGGTGTAAGCGTAATTTTTCCATTTTATTATTGCGCTTCAGATTAGATTAGATTAATGAAGTAGTCATTAACGGCTACCAGGAGAAGTCTCATTGGCGTTCCTCTCAATCTACTTCAATTCCCTTTTCCCCCTTTCTTCGGCGACACTGTCACCGGCCTCTTCTCGTGTATCCTGTTGGCTCGGTGCTTGATTTGTCACACAGCTCCGGGTATTAGTGCGATCATCACTCACGAACTTCATGAAACCTAAGCTCTTGATTCCATGGTTCCTACAAAGTCTTCTGCAAAACGTATGTTGTTGTACTTTACTACTACACCGTGTACCTAGGTAAAAGCTAACGTTAATTGTTTAAATTACGTGGCTATTTGTGTGCGATGTAATTAAGTTTTAGGTCGTCAGGGGTATGAATAATCAAGGTAATAATAGGAGTTTAAAATGATTCATGGACTACTCTTGCGGACTAGGTTTATTCTTAATGGACTTTCAATGTGTTTCTAATAGTTTTAATTGGGTTCGGATTTAAATATGGATACTTAGAGTAATTCTGTAGGTTCTTCGTAATTCCTTTTTATTATGTGTTTCTCTCATGTTCTTATCAGACACCTCGTTTATATCCAACTCACAATCAGTTGTTCAGCGCAGTTAAAGAACACAGTCATTAATGAGCAGATAATCCTACGAATAAAAGCCGAAACGAATCAATATATTGACAGTGTTTAAGAGAGGTCGAGTGTTTACTTTATTCTCATCATTGATGTAATTCAGGTAGCAATGACCGATAAAATGTTGCTCCTCTTTACACCTTTCTTCACATCCACGCGACATTCCTTTTGCTCCAAAGCGGTTTATCATAACACGGTCTTTTAGCGTTTCGTATGTCGTGCCTCCTCGTTCCAGTTTTATTTTTACGCGGGGATGGATTTATTTCGAGCAGTAACTGCGTTTATAGAGCCGTGTAAGAACTATAAATTTATCACTGCGACATTAGCTCGCAAGGTGGATGAGAACCGAGTTTTTCCGTCGCGTGTCTTTCCGCGGATCTCTTCCAGCGGCTGGAATTAAAATTAATCGAATCTAACGGTCGGCTGTAATAACATCATTTTATTATGCTACTTAAGACCTGCCCAGTGCATTTACTTACAACGAAACTTCTTATAGCCAAGAATGAAATACGTTTATTATAATATATCATAAATTAAGCATTTCTGCGTTAACAGCAGTCAGCTGCCTCTTGTAATCTCCAACGTATTTGAGTGGTCATCATCTTCGTAAGGTAATCGTTCGCAAGTAATATAAGTACTTGTTCGTCTCTTGTCGGCAAATATAGAAATGTAGCTGTTTAAGAAGGAGTTAGAACGGTACTCCCTTATCCTGAGGAGTTCGCACGAGTATTCATTAGGACTCGAGTTGGCCTCAGCGGCTTGAGGTTTAGTTGGATCTTGGACGGAGGGCCGTCTAAGTATATCCACGTTATTTCTGGCGGGAGCTGACGCACCGTTTCTCTCTTCGTCACCCTTCTCCCTCTTCTCTATTCGGTTTCTTCCAAAGAATTATCTTCGTGTAAGCAAAAGCCTGATACACCGAGCCATCGACTAAAATCATTCGTAGTTCGAAGATTCATTCTGTCAGTCCGTAATTCTTGAAACACCGGAAACCCAACTTCCGATGAACCCGCAAAAGGATTGCCAGAGTCTCAGACGTGGAACAGTTATCGTTTAGAATTCAGGATTAAGTAATTTCTTATAATGCCTGGATTTGCATTTAATATACATCTATAATGATTTCCTGCGAGGAAAAAAAACCCAGCGATTTGGGTCTCGTTGAAAAAATGATTTAAGACGATCCTGGAGATATTAAAATTCGATTTCGGCAGGTGAATCGGTTTTATATGCCACGCTCTGCGCGAACCTTTATCTTGATTTATGCGGTTTTATTTCTCGACGATCTTCGCAAGTTTAGCAAGCGTATCTTCTCGAAGGAGAGTTGCCGGTAGATATTTCGAACGATGATCACCTCGAATCTTAAATTGACCTGTTTGTGCCGCAGTTAAATTTGCATTCAAAGTTTTGATGGCTACTACCGCGTCCATTAAGCGTGAGGAACGCCATTGAACAGATTCGAAGCGATTACTTTGATTCTAACGCGTTGCTTTTATCTTAAATTATACTACTTATTCGAATTCATCCTATTACTCCACTCAAACTCCGCCATAAATCGTACATCTCGATATCACTATCGAAGATGTATGTAGTTCGAACAACGAGTTACCCGTTACCACCTGAAAATTCTATGGGAACAATCGGTATCTATTGAAAAAATTCACCAGAAACATTCCAAGTGTATACCCGGAAATCCTTGTCGTACATCAACGACCGTGGACATCACCATAAATAAAAACCCTAAATACATTTACAAATACATGTCCATCTCTGAAGCTACACGGAATCACCATGAACCGTACGAAGCTGTGCGTGTCATCAAATTACAAATGTATTTCCGTTACGTACCTAGAAATGCCTTCTCGATAATCAAAGCGAGTGTGTCAGAGATCGGTGATAAAAATTCTTGAAGATCCGTTGGTTAGACGAAACCGTCCTTGAACGGTTTTGGTTTCGGCAAGAAGAGAGAGAGCGAGAGAGAAAGAATAACGAAACCGGGACGTAATAGCCGTGTAAAGCTCGAGCAGAAAGGATGATTCTCGCGGAGGAACAGCCAGTGTGGCAGGGCCTGTGGTGCGTACGAAGGATCATGGGGCCCCGTGGCTTCATGGCTTGTCATGAATTATTCATTCGGGCCGTGCCAGCCGTTGGGGCCCTCCGTTCACGTGATCCTCCATCAGTCCGTACACTTTATACATATGTATACAACGCACCTACAATCGTGTGTGCGCCCATGCATGCCCGCAACACCGCGTATCTCTTTTTTCTCTGCCTCTCGTCACTCCTTACTCCTTTCTCTGCCTCGATGAACTCTCGTAATATCTGACTTTTCGAAATGCTCCACGAAATTTTGGCTTTGAGTCATTTAATACGTCATGCGAATGTGTCTTTAGTCGCGGGTATTAATGTTATCTGCGCGTGGGAGGTTAATCTTGATATTGCTTTTGTTAGAAATCGGGATATTTTGTTATGTTGTTCAAACACTTCTTGGAACTTAAACCACCTGGACTATAAAATAAACGATTATAGAGATCTACCGGGAAACGGACCACCCTGGTTAATACATTATGCAAATTTGTGCAAATACGCGTAGACGTAGATTTGAGTTATAGACGGATAACAGTGTATCCAGTAATGTAACGTGACTACAACATGCGACAATATTTTGTATCGATTCGAAATTAATAAATTCCAAGAAAAATCTCCGTGTACTGACAAAAATAGGATTCTCATAAATTTACATTAATCGTGGAATTTTTTATGTAGTATTGACGAAGACGATTGATCGAGGATAATGCGGAAATATCTCACAGCACTCATGCTGCACACCGCATTTTTGAACAACCATAATTTTGATACACACGTTCTTGGTTATAAAGCAGCATCTTTCTCGCGCGTAGTAGTTCCGTCTTTTTCTCGTGTACCGTGTATTTTTTCTTAGCCGTTTTGATCTTATATAACGTGGGCGGTCTCTAGAACTCGGCAAGAGGCACGTCTTGCCAAACGAACGATTAACCTCGAACTTGCCACGACCTCCGGTGCCGTTTTCGCTCCTCGACGTGATACTTCAATTTCTCCGGAATAACGAACCACTCCGAGGAACAAGCGCCGTGTACCTCCAGCACGAAGGTGTGATCATGTGCCAAAGTTAAAATTGTCAGACTTTTAATTAAAGTCACTTCATAATTTTCACCTAATTTATTAGCCGAATTTTTCACTGTTCCTGACATCGCACCGACAGTTGGACAAGTATTTTTAAGTTCGAATTTTTAATTTATTTTCTTAAGAAAGCTTGTTGATTAGAGAATATGAAAGGGCGAAAATCTGTGAAAGTCTCTTAAAAATTAATTTGAGAGGGATCGGACGAGTATAATGCAAGAGACAAAGAGGTGATCGTAATTGCAACGACGTGGAGTAGCTTAGCCGTCATTGAAAGGTCAACACTATCAAGTGCACACTTGTCGCACGGCTCGTTTACAATGTACACTGCATCCTGGGTGATGGGCACGTCACTTTCCTACGGTTCGTTCACCTCCTACCGAAATTTCTTTTGGGAGTATCGGATACACTTAGACAGGAAGGACGAAGCCTCGAAGGAGGCGAGCTATCGATTCTTCTTCGGTCTACTTCCGAAGAAGCCTTCATCCTTTACGCGGAGAACCGATATTAATTAAAGCGCAGTATTTTGTCATTCTTTTAAATAGGTTGATTTTTAGTAGATCGTTAATGTAATGTATATTATATGAATTCTGTTTTGACCGTCAGTTTTTCTATTATTTTTCCTGCCACGCCTTTCATTACCGGTTTTGGTTCATCCGAATACAATTTCGATCTCGTGCGGTCGCGGCTCATCGCGACATTGCAGTCCAATTAAACCAGTCGGCGGAACGAATTCCCAATGGTGTGGTTCGATTTTCACGAATCTCGAGTGTTGTATTTACGTGTCAATTCCCGTGGAGCGAATCCGAAGGTAATCATGGAGGAGGAGTAAGAGGTGGGTGAGACAGAAGACATCATCGGGGTATCTAGAATTCGAAGCTTGGGCCGGTTCGTTTGGCGCCAGGCCAGGCCGCCTTACCCAATTAGGTTTCATCACTGGGTCGGCAGCTTCCCTGGCTGCCAATATTTGCAATACCTAACTAAACTGATCCAATTATAACCAAACCACCGCTCCATCACCCGATTGACATACAGTTTCTGTGCGCCAGATACGAGCCACGTGCTGCACCATCCTATCTCTATACCATTCACTTTATTCCTGATAACATAACACGTGATCAATTTAAACTACTGTGCGATACAAAAAAAACTATTATCGTCGATACTCATCCTACGAGGAGCAATGATCGGGAAGAAAATGTCCTTTCATTCCTTTCACCGGAAGGATACCTAGACTGGCAAGCAGTACGTGCACTCCCGCTTAGAATCTCCGAATTTCCTGTGGCTCGTTAATTTATTTCCCGTCGATAGGTCCTCCCGGATTTTCGACCGTTCCCGCACGTACGTATTCGTGCATGCACGTAGATACGTACGTGGTTCATACAGACGCACGTACACACGTGTACGGATGGTTTCGAGGTCCAAGAAGAGAGTCCGTAGTAGTCCATTGGCATTGCAGCCAGTCCGGTAGGAACGTAGCTAACCGGCGAAAACAGGGTGTATATAAAGGAGGTGCGAGTGCGATGGGGAAGGTCGAACGGAACGAAAGAGGGAAAGGGGACTAGAGAACGGTAGAGTGAAAAGAGAGAGAGAAGAGTGAAAGGGAGAGGGCGGAGGGGGAGGGGTCGGAAGAGGGAGAAGGTACCGTGGCCGCTCACCGCTATTCCAGGCATTCGATTTGGTATTTTTCTTTGTGTATCGCGGATAGTTCGAATTGTTCTGCAAGCAGGGCATTGATATATCGTCCCGCGGGTCCTTTGAGCTGGCCGCGCGGCTTCGAATTATCGTTCGCGTACTCTCACGGAACCGAACCAAACCTTTCCCCTCCGAATGCACTCTCCACCTCTCCTTTCCTACTCTCTTCTGACCGAGTACCTTCACCCTTTTCTACCCTCCTCTCTATCCCGTCTCCACCACCCCCCGCCACGGCTACCGGTCAATTTATCCAGGGGTCCTTCGCTTTATTTCGCCTGCAGCACGAAATCTACCCGTTCCAACGTCGGCTTCTCTGCTCTTCTGTTCTCTCCTTTTCTACTCTCCTCTCCTCTCTTGAGATCGCTTTTTCGTACTCCTCCTTTCTGCCCGAATACCTTGTCTCTTGTGTTTCCCTTTGCTACCGTGCTCGATACAACCAAGGAGCTCGCCGGTTCGTGAATTTGCGACCTCCTCTGACACGAATGCTTCAAGAATACCATCCGACGTATGTACTCCTTGCTGTAATTCCTTTCAGCATGTCTCCTTGACGATTTAGTTCTTTCTTGTTCTATCTTCAGGTTCTTACGAGCATCATTATTTATTGTTTAGGATACAATATGATTTTGCGGAAGGTAATCTTCAGGATCTTCGATGATACGTCTCTTTGATTATTTTTATTCAAACTTAATATAGTGTTGATGTCAAGGTGGAAGTATTGGATCCGGGTAGCAGTTCTGTTCCTTTTTTTTCATCTCTTTTTCCCGTTTATATGGAGTGTTTGAGCTTCCTTTCGTACGAGGATCACAACGGGACATTGCAATTTTATTGAATTTCCTATAGCCGACTACTTTTATGAAGCTTGCGACCTACCCTTAGGTGCGCATATCGAGTCGAAGAGCTACTCTCGCTCCATTTTTCTTGAAGGTACCTATGGTCTATCAGTTTATCTTGAAACCGATTTTCTGTATTTTTCCCCTGCGTTTTCAGCCTCGTCTAGGCTATGATATTAAAACTTTCTTTTCTCCACTTTCGACCGATCACAATATCCTTTACGTCGGATTTAATTTCCCACCAGTTCTTCCGAAACAATGCTGGACAACGAATGTCCTTGTATTTCAATTATATTTAATAAAAATTACAAACTCTGATGTCTCAGGTCGCGTCTCGTTGTTAAATCTCCACATTAATTCAATATTTACCTTCGCTTAAAATAATATACTTCTTCCTTCCTTCCTAGGTTTATTTTCAAAAGTAAATTTACTTTCACGAGTAACGAGAAACAGGAGAAGAGATTGCACCCTCCTAGTTTCCATCTTTTTCGTACGTAAAAATTAGTTCCTCGCAAAGAGCAGCTCATTTTTATTTCGACTTTCACGCTGCACCTTCGTGGAAGGAACCTGCAGGCCATCGTCTCATCTTGGAACCATCTCCATGGTTTTTCCTCTCGTTTTTTTCTCTCTCTTCCTCGACGTTCTCTCGGTCTATCGTTTATAGCCGGGGTCCAAGCTTCCCTTTGTGTGTAACGGTGAATCACGAAAGGACGACGGGGCAGGTCGGCCACAGGAGAAGAAGAAGAAGAAGAAGCAGAAGATGCTGGAGGGAGGACGGGGAGGTAGCGGAGAGTGGCGTGGGAACAAAGCAAGGCGACCGGAGCGAAATAGAGAGTCCGACGAGGAGAGACCACGGAGAAAGGGACCATTTCATCTCTCTCCTCCTCTGATTTCCCATAATCCCTTTCTTTCCTTTCTACCCTGTCTCGTAGATCTACTCTTTGTAGTATTAATCCTCGAATGCTACCTCACAATCACCTTTGCAATAGATTCTGCCGTGTCGATTATTATCATCATAGGTCTTCAGATTTTTATGCTACGCTTCCAAAGAAATTGCTGCACAGTCTCGGTTTTGAACGAGATGCAGGAAGTGTTACAAATTCAACCCATCCGATGCATCCAATTATACCATGCCTCGAGAAATATGTTCTTCAAAGAGAAACTAGGTACGAAGTAGCAAAAAGTATACTTAGAGAAAGGGAATAAAGAGAGCGAGAGAGTAGGATCCCCGCACGTAGGCTAGAAAGGAGACGAACATAATGAGAAATTGACATCGAGAGTCTCCGGGGTCAGCCAGTCAAGGAGCTTCTCGACTGGTGCACTCTTCCCTCTTTCTATCTCGCTTTCCGTTAATGTGCGTAGCCAGTGGTTATAAGCGTGTACGTGTGCCACTCTTCAGGTTCAAACGCAGGCCGGTTTCTGGCTCGACTCTCTCGTGGCCCCATGAAACCCTGTAAAGTGAAGGCGGCTGAAAGATACGAGATGTTCGATGTGGAAAGAGAGAGTAGTAAAAGGGACGGAGGATGGAGAATAGTCTTTCTACGACAGATGCGAGATGTGGCTCCATTCGGTTCTTCTTCTTCTTCTTCTTCTTCTTCTTCTTCTCCATCTTCTCCATCTTCTTCATCTTCCTTTCCCTCTCCCCCCTTCTTCTTCCTCTTCTTCTTCTTCTTCTGTCTGCTCGACGTAAGAAGTAACGGGCTGCGGAGTACTGCCGGCATCAAAGCGTCCCTTCTGGCCCCTATGAAAGTCCAGGCCTACGATCAACGCAAACTACACACCGCGATATGCCCGCGAATCGGTAGCCAAGATTTTACGAGGCTAAACGTCTGCTTTGATTTACGAGCGAACTTTCATAACAGTTTATAAGATGCATATTAGATACCTTCATAGTGTTAATCTTACGTTGCATTTGAACTTACTTCCGCTATGTGTACAGTGCTCCTTACCTTGGGAACGCGCACTTTTTAATTCGCTGATGATTAGCGAGCACTTTCTTCGAAAGATTTCCTCGAATCCTTGAAACTTGTATTTATATTCGCATAATTATTATATTATACAATCCGAATTAATATTTATGTTAATATAGACATGTATATTTAACTTGAATCAGTATCATTATTAACCCTCCATGCCATCAGTTAATTATTAAAAATCATCAATTTAATTATTACCGATTATTAATTGGAATTGCTCGAAGCTCAAATAATTTCTAGTATAACGATTCGAAATTCTCAGGATTTTTTGAATTATTTGGATACGGGTCATTTTATGGATACACGAAAATAATTAGCGACAATGAAAATAGGGGGAGAATATTTTTCCACGTGCCAGTCGCGATGTTCAATTTCATTCACCCGTTCCACGTAGCTAGTTTATTGAAATTCGTGATTCGAAGTCATCTTCGTCATCGCATGTTTATTCACGGCTCCTCCTGCTGTGCAAGCACTTTCGTTTCGCGTCTGGTGCATACACATGTGCATAATAGTACGTAAACACGTGTACGAGTATTCCGGAGTGTTTCGAATCGGCTGGGGAGCCATCCACTGATGGAATAATGACTCTTCTGGCACGTGTCACTTGCCATTTTCTGTTTTTCCTACCAGTTCTCACATTTCTACAGTCGGTTCATTTGGTACAACATTTTCTCTTCTTATTCTATTCAATGTATAAATAGACATAACTATCAACACACTGTTATTCTGGGACGTATAAGATTTATGTCGATGAAATACCACCATGGTGTGATTAAATGTATTTATATTGACTGAATATTTCTACTCTCCGCTAGCACGTATTACCCTTGGCATAGCAAGAAATCGTTTTACATAATCGCCACTTAATCGCGGATATTTGTTCTCCACTTACAATTCATTTTATTCTAACGGTATCGTATAGTTTTTCCTACTAAAATCCACTATAAAGTTGTTTTTGCGTCTTGACTATGTAGATAGACTCGGAACATGTTTCCAAGTGTTTATGATTATCCGCAAAATAATTCCCAGTTAATTAAGATTTGGATGAATGGAGAGTACCGATATTCGGTTTCCTCGATTTTTAAACAATGCATGTTATCTTGACGATTACCTGAATACTTGATTATGTCGCAAAATATGAACGATGAAGAACTGTTGAAAATTGGCAAAAGTCAAGTGATAAGGAAGATAGTAGAGATTGATTTTGGTGTCGGGATTTATCTTGATGACTTGAAATATGAAATTCTCGGGCAGAATTTCAGGGTCTTCCGGATTTTTCACCTCCAGGAACAGTTTTTCAAAGGTGCTCGTTAAGGTTCACGAAGAGGCTCGTTGCACGTGGAAGCTACGTGGCCGCACCTGCGTGACGTCACAGAACGGTATAACGACTATAATATTTCATAATAACGACGGCAATCGAGACGTTCGAATGAATGGAAGTTCGAGCGTGACTGTGAGAGAGAAACCTTAAAGTACGAATCACTTAGAAACCCGGCAATCCGCTCTGCGAGTTCACGCGGATGTAATTCTCCGAGTCCCTGGCTTACAGGATATTTATTCTCTTAAAGTGTCGTAATTTGTTATCTCTAATCAACGATGTCTACCAGCGCTATTCGCCGTGATATTAGAGATGTATGACTTTAAGAATAAATATCCACGTTCACCTGATAGATTCCGCGTTAATTATTACAACTATAATTAAGTATTGCATTAAACTCCGCACGCGATTAATTTATGTCTTGCAACGGGTTCACTCGTATATCAGAATACGGGAAGTTATCATGATAAATGTGATTTCACTCGGTTATTTCCATAAATTATCATTCGTTGCTACTCTCGGTGATCTTCATCGTGCAATTAGAAAAACTTTGACTTCTACCTGGGTAAGTTCCCAATAGATCTTCGAGATAATGATCCTACCTGTTCTATTGAAACGGAATCATTCGAAGTGTCAACTCCAGCAACCTTCGTAAATCATCCTCGGCGACTGACAATCGGTTTCCATGGATTCATATCTGATGAGAATTAGCTGATTCATGCAAAACGCATTAAGTGACCTCAGCAGAAGAGTGAAAGAACGAAAGCTGACAAAAGTGAACGTCTTTCAGTTCTACCGAGTGCTATAACACTATAGCACTATATTGCAACATCATAGAATATTTGTTTAAAGGATATTTAAAGAATAATATTTTATAACAGTGGACAAGTACTGTGAGTAAAACGTGGGATTTTGTTGATTTTTGAGAAACGTTGCAACTAGGAAACGATCATCTCTCACTCGACTGTCCTCCGCAGTACCTTCTTTGAAAACAACCACTCTTTCTGATGTCCTGTTTCGTTGTGGTTCCGTTTTACGTGGTTTTGTAGCACCGCAGAGCCTCTAGCTAGTATGGTGCCGCCCAAGGAACAGTTTATACAGCTTCCACTACAGTGTGGACCGCGTATCTCTCGAATATATGTGCACGTACAGCAGAAAATATGTCACATACTACCGACAATCCTGTTGCATCGCTTGTGATGCATGGAAATGTTCACATGCGGGGCTAAAGTAACCGACTTTGACAATAAATATATTCATTTTCGTTTGAAATAAGGAATTGGAATCCTAGTTGGTTCATTAGTTTATCACTACTATAATTAGTAAATGATATTATTATTAGCAGTGTAACACTATATTTAATACATTTGTTTCATAATTTTTAGTAATATATGGTATTAGAATCCTAGTTGGTTTATTAGTTTAATTTATTCTTATTTCTATTTTGATTTTTAAACTGTGTATATTGGGGATAGTACGAGAAATAGGAGAGCATTGTTCGTTTATTAAATTTGATATGAGGCTTGCACGTAATCCGATGTCTGTTTTATATTTAATGAGAATCATCGTCGAAACACATCGGCTGTTAAAATCTGTCTCACGCAAATACGACTGGAAATGTTTTCGGTTAATAATTACTGAGACTAGTTTACATCGTTTTCGAAAATTTCGTAGGGAATTACGCGCTCGCTAATTCACGCGGCTCACTTTAAATGATAAATGAAGCAGGGTTTTATTACCGTGCAAAAATAAGCAACATAATGATTCGGTGGAAACGGATAATCCGATTATAATAAATAAATAGGAAATCCATCGATGGCCCCGATACCCAACGTCGGGTCAGTATTATTAGTTAATTACCAACACGCCGTAATAAAACGACCTTTTCCAAACGATTGCACCATATTTTACCGAAATACGTATTCGACCGCTTTCAACCACTCAGCTTTTCTTTCGTTGAATGCAGTGGAATCGGAAGTGCATCGGTGTATTTACTTAACGAGAAGCAATTAGAAGTATCCGTAATTACTGTCATCGTAAGATATTATCCGTAAAGTCAGCCACAGCAATTTAGCTGGACTTAAAAGCGGCATTATGAAACTGAGTGCCACTTAATTCGGGAAATGCGAGAAAAAAATTATGGAATCCGACGAATTAAAGCATAATGCGGAGAACGGAGTCTCTTGGTAAAAGCGTAATCCCCGAAAAATCTTTCCTCTTTTTTTTTTGCGTTTATCACGATAAAAAGCACTACACGCCGGGAGAGTTCTAGCGGACGAGCCGTGCAGAAACATCGGACGAGGCAAGTGGAATAAAAAGGTTTATGGTTGTTTCGGGTGCTCTATCTTTAGGAGCCACATATCATGCCACACTCCCTCCCTTCTATTCCCTCTTTTTCTCTTCCCACTTGCCTCACGACCCTCCTGGCTGAACCCTCGACTGAGTTATTTCACGGTTAAAATAGTCAAGTATTCCTTCCGACCGACGAGGCTGCCGTTCACGCAGTTTCACGCGAAGAACATTTTCCGAGGTCAGAGTTACGATCGAACACTTTTGTCCTTGCATTTTTACTTACATTTTGAGGGCGAATATTCATCGTTCCAATTAATACTGCACCGTCACACATATACACGAATCAAATACCGCAAAATACCCTAGAATATTGTTAATGTTCCGAAGCATTAATTCGCAACCATTTTTGTTAGATTTATAAGGTATATCTAATACTTATCTTACTTACTTTTCATCCTACGGGAAACGAGTCAAGAAACATTCATCGGAATATCCAAATCAATGGACGATTTTTGATCATCGGTTGTCCGCGTTGTTTTTAATTACATATTTCAAGGCAATTATATATTTATAATGGAAGAATATTTTTAGGTGTTATGTGGTTATGGTGATTTAATAACGTACCTGCGTGCGTCCGTGAGAGCGAATCATGAATGAGTTTCCACGATGGTGGGGGTTTTGGCAAGTGGTTTAAGCCCACGATAGAAACGACCGCGGGCTTATTTTACTTTCTACACAAAGTCGAGCGGTCTCTTCATCGTTTCTCGGCCCTCCGGTTCGGCTTCTTGGCTCGCGCGCAATTCCGATTATCCCGTTTCCGGTCGATCCTCGAACACCGCTCGCCCCGAGGCTTAACAGCCGAAAATCTACCTGCCAATGTTCGCTAAAGGTTCAAAACCATGGGCTTCGTCCCAAGAGAATCCAACTTTCAAGATTGACGGTTTAAACAGACTCACCTAAAACCAATCAATGCACCAGTTTGTTTTCTCTTTAATAAATTCATTAATCGTGGAGATATTTGTAAGACACAATTATAATATGCTTTCCGATATAAATATTCCGTACTGTAACGATTAGTGTCGTTTTGAAATGTATTCCTATGGAAGAGTACAAATTAAAACGTCCAAACTTTTATGCAGTTCGTTGTTGATAATTGAATAATATTCTAGTTGCCAATATTTAATTTCTTAATTGCATAGGCATTTTGAATAAAGTCATAAAAGTATGCTTTTGGACATAAATGTTCTGTTTGAAAGATTAGCGTAATTCTGAGATTTGTTGGTGTTGAACTGTGCACATTAAATAGCTTAAAAGATGCACCTCATTCTTGATCATTGAATAACATTGTAGTTATTAATTCAACCAATGCATTACGGGAAGAATTATTATGTCGAAAGTTGTCCTAGGATGGTGACCTGGTGAATGTTCATATTCCAATTTTTCTAAGCGTTTCTCGGGAGCGTGGCATACACGAGGATGATTCACAGCCGACTAATTTTCCCAACCGCGTTTACCTGCCGACGGGAATTATTACCCGCGAATAATGGCAAGCGTGGCTTTGCTGACGTTCAGCCAGAGTTAAATATTTAAATCGCGGATAGGCTACGCGCCCACGCTCACGCCTACCACCGTATTCGAACCAGCCACGGAAAATATCTTCCCAGCTGTTCCTTCGTAATTGTTCGCCGGTACATAATCGCCGATCACACGAACAATCGCCGCCATTATTAGATCTACCGATCACAGGTCCTTATACATAAAACCATCTTGCATTTTTACACCGCATTACGCAACCAAATACAACCGTCGTTAATTGGTCCTCCATCATGAATGACTCGATATGTCCTCGGAGTATTCCTATCTGCATACATGAGAAGTAAGAATGTAAGATAAATTCGAGCCACTTTGTAATTCCTCGAATACTTCCTGTTTTTTATGCTTTTTCATGATCTGATAAACTACGTTATCGATAAGAGACTCAAGGTATATCCTGCATTTCCATGAAGCGGTTAATCAGTTGTTTCGTAACAATGAAACTAGCGAGTTCAAGGTTTACATGTTTAAACATAAATGATTATACGTCGTGTGAATGGTATTGATAATGACTTGGATTATTTGAGATTCCGCGGCAATCGCTAGTGTTTTTTTTATGAAGTCTGGGTTTCTAGAGTTTATAAAGTCTTGGAACATGTATTAGTTGGTTCGAAAGGAAGAGGAAGAAGCGATGGAGGAACGCGTGATTATTTTCGATTCTGCGAGCCAGGGCCTCCCGAGGCTGGCGTGCAGCCAGGCGTGGGCGATTACGAGAAATAACGAAAAGGCGTGTGTTACGTCGCTCGAAATTGACGGCATCTTTCATTAACTATCCCCACAGAGAGGGCACGAGATCGGATATGTTTTACGAAATGATTTGATGCGCTATCACGTTGCCGGTGTTTCGGGAAAATATAATCCGCGGATTTAGAATATTATCGTTCTATATATGTACCTCTTTATACTCCGCAGTATCGAAATATTTATGTGTAATATGCATACAAAATTTGGCTTATATCTCAGTAAAAAGCAATGCATTTAATTGGATCTGCGGTGTTGTTTTATGCGGTATTATTGTTTACATTTAACAATTCTATTATATCTGCTAATTCATGTATGTATTATAATAAACTTCGATTACACATATTTGCAAAAATGATGTCTATCAATTTTGGACAAAAAGGATTAATCACTGATGAAGTTTACTCGCGAAATCAGCTGGCAATTAAAGTGTTGGTTCGGCGGTGATGTTAGCCATTTAAATTTGCCATTTACCGCCATAATACAATATTGTAGATAATAACCAATTAATTTAGTCGCACAAAATGATCGCTGGAATGAAAACGAATTAATGAAACATCCATACTAGGATATTTATATTGAAGTAGATAATTACGATTAAGATACTGCCAATTTCTCTGAAACTTTTCGATTAATTTTGAAACAGAATTATTACATATTAGTGCTCATTAGATTAATATATTAATACTCGAACATGTAGAACGTTATATTAATAGTCATAAAGCGTATATGATTGAATAGCCATTTTTTGCGTATCGCATCCTTATGTTGTATATGCTATGAAGTTAACTGATGAATTTAACTAACAATTGTCATTTTCTTTGTTCCAGGTAAGTCCTTTACTTAAACGCAGACTTCACGGCCACCCTGTACACATTCGAGAGGCACTCTGTATGCGTTCGATCGTCGCGATACCAGGTTACATATGCATAATAATCGCGTTTACCCTTCTCGTTTCTCAACCCGTACACACTCTTCTTTATCCCTCTGAATACCCAGAAAGCCTTCCCACGGAATTACGAATTTGCATTTTTCACGACAAACCATCGCCCGCTAAGCTGATACGCGCCGGCATTCGTTTTCCAATCACGATGCTCGATTAATTTTTCACGGTACTTCCACACTTCGCAGTCCTCCTTTATACACGGTGAACGACTACCTGTGGAATATTAATGGCATGTTTATCGTTATCACGATACTATTATCGTAGCGGGATTTACTTTATAATCGTGATATTTGAGTATTATTATTCTATCTCGGAATTTGATTTTATTGAATACGTCGCACGATGCAAATATTCGAGAAATGATATTATTTGACGAGATGTGGGGTTATAATCATAAATTTGAATTGTTATTTATTGTATGAAAGGATATTGAGAGGTTTTGATAGTAGGTTTGATTCTAATTAATATCTTACGGTGTGGTGTTAACGTCACGTGTCTTTCTCTCTTGTAATTGGGTTTCGATACCTTTGATGGATCTGATGGGATTTATGATATAATGCTCTTTTGTTCGACCGATTATCGCATAAATCGTGGGCTAGGTGTAAAAAATCGCGCAAAGTGCAGTTATGCATCGGAAGACAAGAGCATTTCTTGCCGACCTACGCAATCCGTCGCTTTGATTTACGACGATTCCAAAGGATTGTGTAAGACGTGTTGCACGGATATCCTGAAAGATCGGAGTGATCATTTTTCAATCCAAACTGATACGCGATACTCTTGAAACCTTCTTCGGCTTCTTTGATGCTAAAATTCGTGGTTATAAATACGATACCACAGATAAATACGATGATCACCTTAGATTATTCTGTTATTAGTCGGCCGATGGAAAATTGTTTTATCTGATATAACATGGTTCAAAGAAAGCTTTAATAAAACTGGCAACAAGGTTAAGAGATATGCTACTCCACTATTATTAATTTATTAATCTCAGTTAATAAACAGAATTTGCATAAGTTACTCCTTTTAACTGAGGGTACAGGTGCATGTACTAATAATCGCATGCCCTTGAAAAAATCGCGCTTGCGCAGTGATACGGATAGTTTCAAGGGCATATGAGGAGTAATGCCAGCATCTGCACCCTCAATCGGGGGCTTGCCGTCCCCGACTTTAGGAGGGAGCTTACGCAAATTTTTTTTATTAAATATGTTCAAGAAGTGGAAGTGGAATTCTTTGAAAGTGGAAGATTATATTCGATATTTCAGAACAACACAATAAGCACATTATTGTAATATCTAATATCTTATATACCTAATATCTCTTATATATATTTATTTATTTGGTATATAAATGAAACATCATTATATCCAGGGAATTAATTACCTCGACTTTTTATTGATCCCGTAATCTATTCACTTGGCATCTAAACATCTGTCGGGTTAAGAATGTACTCGCGTGAAGGTACTCGGTGGAGAGTTTCCACGTTCCATCGTCAGGGACGGTCAGCTTTTGAAGTATAAATTAGCCGCGATAAGACACCTTTGTCGGCTTCTCGTTTGCCTTTGCGTGCTGCTGTCACGAAAGTGCAATCCGCGATTTCTGTGGTGCGTGGACGCGTGCTTGTGTGGATCGCACTTACACAATTCCCCCCCGCGTAACCCTCTATGCGCCATCGCGAAATTCGCAATACAAGCGAATCCGTAATCAGCAGACCGTGATCATTACATCCCGGTCCGGGCAAAAATCAACATTTGTACCAATGTGTTTCCACGACCGAAAGCACGATCATTGTTTTACGCCAGACTCGTTATCAGCTGTGTAATTACCTCGTCAAATTCGGGGATCCTTTCGCTTTGAATTTAATTCGATGCATTTTATATAATTTTCATTGCTTTGGAAATAGAATTTCAATATAATTTATATTAACCCGTTAACCGGGGATGACGAGTTAACTCTTCACTCGAACCTACACTTATCTCGAAGGTTACGAATGAAGCCACAATTATCTCTCTAGTTATTAAATCTCTTTAGTTATTAAATAATCTAAAAAATATATTAAATGAAATTGAATTAAATTATATATTACACGAGTATATTTGAGTCGTTAACATATCCACGTATATTGAATCCCGAGTTTATTTATTAATCTTGATCTTGAAATATGGGTTTAAAAGTATGATCGCTCATAAAACGAGTTTAATCGTTGCAAGGAATATTAATTAAAGCCACTGGTTTGATGTGCATCTGCTGTATCTAATTTGCATAACTAGCCAGAAATTACTCCAGATACTGGATTTATTGATAACCCAGAAATTTATCTCTCTAACGTAAGCGGTGCCGCTGAAAGAAACACATTTCTGCCATCATAATTGCGTAGATAACAAATTTTTTATAATCACTTGATCGAATACTTTGAAACATATACCTGTTGAACGTATATTTCCACTCAACACAAACTAACCAATATCAAGATAAAAGATAATACCAGTTTCGCGCATTATCATCACTTTCGCCATAATCCCTTTTCAGTTTCAAATGAAACTGAATGTCGTCTTCTTATTTCCAACGATTAACATAAACCTGCAAGAAATAATGTCACAAATTAATTCTCTCATATTTCCCTCAAAATGTTGTCGACACTATAGACGACGTTAAAAACTCATATCTCCGGGAGATTACAGCGATATTCGTTTATTTCGTTTGCCATTAAAACAGCTTAATATAGCATCCGCACAAAATTTCGGACACCAGGTACAAGGCATTAGCAGAAATTCATTAGTTATGATCTTATCGGCATCCGACAGGATTCTAACAACGGGAGAGAAATAATCACGTCCCTAATGACTCGGGACGACACATTCGTTCCTTCTTATCTGCCAAAAGTATTTTTATTCTCTCGTGTGTAGTATTAATTTGTGAACCCAGCCAGAAAATAACCGTGAGAGCCGATTCGCTCGTATTTCGTCGGCAGCCGAAGGTTTGCGGTCACTGCGGAGGGAGCCATGTTGGACACTGAATTATTATGGTGATATAGAGCCAGAATATGGAATTGATGTGCATTACGTGTATTTGTACATAAACTTTTCTTCGTACACGTACACATATACATGCACGTATACCTCGGCACTTCACGTGGAATCGTATCATCCGCGAATCCACCAATCGCGGCTTCAGGCACGATAAAGCCGAAATTGATCAGCGTATTTGTAAACCTATATCGAAGTGCAGCTTCGATTTTACGCCTTATTTCGGGATCTGATTTATCGGTTCTTCTCCGATTCGTATTCGACGAAACAATGCGCAAGGCGCAGTTCAATTTGGCGTTGATTCTTCATATTTTTTCATTATTCGGAGTGAGGGATTATTGGCGATAAGAGAGCTTCGATAAATCGAGGTTCTGCTGGAAACAAGCCACGTCCTCATAATAAAACTTCCCGCCGCTTTTGGAAATGACAAATTTATTTGAACCTCTAAAAATGATTATCAAATTTCCTTAGAATTTATGGTAAATATAAACCATCCTTATTCCCTGGAATTCTATATTCCCTAATTTCTGTGTATCTCATATAACATTTTGACGAATGTTATGTTCCGAACCACAACATTCTGGCACAATCTGATATCATACTAGTTCTGTAATGTAATATAAACCTGCAACGATTTAACGGTACCGTATAAGGATTGTTAGGCAACAATTCTTTGTTGTTGTTTTCCACAATAGTGCAAAAAGCGAGTCATCGAGCACGACCTTCCTTAAGTTTCGACATCGATGCGTTGGCGATATGGTCGGTCACGTACCAGAGAACCTGGAAGTCGGATCCTTCATAGCTCACGCACGTCATCGTTTACTTAACCAGAGCTCCTAACCTCCCTCAACGGCAATTCCCAACCATCCCAACCAGGCCACCGAGATCTCTTTCCTGATCCCTAATGGACGGGCTACCCATTATACCTCCAGGTGCGTGTTACTTATTGTTAGAACGAGACGTCGACTCTCCGCCATAGCAATAAATCCTGCGGAACGTCCTCAGGTAGACGATGCCCTTTGGGATCCTTCGAATTTAAGGTATACGGTCCTTCGTGATCGGTGATGCAACAGGCTTCCGTTACCCTAAACATTTTCCACAAAATTATATTTTGTACAGGATTCCTTTTTGATTGCTACATTACTCTGCTAATTGGAATGTTCTAACAATCCTGAAATTATTGAAGTATATATAAGCGAATAGTGAAATGAAAAATTCTAATCGCAGATCCCACGGTGTGTAATTATATTATAAATATTAGTTCAATTATTTTAATTACATATAGCGATGTAAAACCGAATACAAACGACATTATTGTTTAATTATATATATGTAACATTATTAATCGTTTGCACTGGAAATGCGAGCTGTACTTTAAAATACTGAAAGATGTAAAATTAGAGAAATTTTGTCAACAAATTTTAATCTTTTGTTCTCTCGGCTACAAAGTAATCGGGGATTTTTTATGACAAATTATATTTATAATTATCGAGTTGGTGGTAGAAAATGTGGAAATAATTGCGAGAAGGATTAACGGTATAATTATAGACCGTGGAATCTGCGATTATAATCATTTTTTATTTAGTAACGCAGTAATCACAGGAATTTCAACCTGCATGAGTTATTTCTACTTTTGCAAGGACCTAACCGAAGAACATCCTTCCCCCTTCGTCTTCTCTTTCTGTTCTTTACTTCAACCTCCTTTCGCTTTATGTAAGCCGACAAAATAAAGCAAATCGTAGTACGGAGATTACGAGTAGAGGAAGTGATAAAAAGAATAGCTAGGTTTCCCAAGGGTAAATTTAACATTAATTAGACGTTCAAATTTCAACCGCGTAATGTTGATTAACATAGTTTAATTAACACCGCTGCCCTATGAGATGCAATACCATGTAGAGAACTAATATAACACATTACAAGTATATCACTGAAATAATCAAGACACGATAAACTCTACAAATTTCAATAAATACCGATGAGTTTATAGTGCATAAATTATAGGCTGCATTATCACGGCACTTCCAGCTTGTGATAATAAATCCGTGATACCGGTAGCAGTAATTACGTCAATACCAAGCGTAAAAAAAGTAAACGCGATTCTCCGTCTCTTTCCATCCAATCGGTTCTCTCTCCGGATCGCATTCGGTTGCATAAACTTCTTAAGTGGTTGTACATTAACTGCACCGGCGTGCAACGTCCTGAAATGCACTGACCTTCTATTGTTTGCCGACAAATCGCCAGTTGCCGCAGTTTCACGTGTCTTGCTATCTTTTCCACCTGGTACACGCCGATTCGAGGACGGGGTTCGAGTCAGCAGGGTGGAGGGAATTCGTGCTCATCTCGCCAAGTCGGCACGAATCTCCGGATAGCGTGGCTTGCATCGATGCATCTTGACCTTTTTCTTGGCCCTTTCAAATGTCATTAAACCAGAGGCCAACACGATCTACTCGAAAAAGGCCTTGAGTGGAAAATCCATTGACACACTCGACTGTTAAACAGTGTTAAAATCAATATAATTCTTGGTTCCTTCTGAACCCTTATTTCCATCGAGTTCTTACGAAATATATGGTTTAAGTCTAGAATAATATAATTGCGTTATACAATTAATTATTAGTCCACATTTAACCCGTTAACCTATGAGATCTTCCAAAAAACGATATAAGACGGTTACTCATAATCTAGTAATTAAAAACATCCGTTTAATATATCCATAATTAATGCAAATATATAGATTCGATTGTTCTCTGCTAAAAATTATGAGTAGAATAATTCTATTAATTCGTGATCATTGAAGTAAGTGCAGGTTCAAATGACGGGTTAAATACAGTAGGTACTTAAATATTTTACTTATATCAAATGAGTAGAGCGCGCAAGTTTTCACATTTAGTTTCAAAACCAACATCCGTAACTCGAGGAACGCGATGCTTAATGAGGTGCATCTTATAAGCATAGTTAACGGTTTTGTTGCCGGTGGTTGCATTCGATTGTTCGTATTTTCCTTCTCACAATTTTATGGCAAGCTGGTTGAAAAAGTAGGCGATTGAAAGAAGTGTGGAGAAATTAACATAGAGATAGGCAGCGGAGTGGCGTAACGATATCCTCGGTCACGAGGGAAAGAAGCAGCCGATTGCGAAGTGACCCACCGTATAAAGTTCTAGAGCACGTTTACCATTGCTAAGAATAGCTGCGTTAGGTTTTAACTTTTACCACTTTGTATTTTCCTCATTCTTTTCTTCTTCTCTCACCACCACCATCTTCTTCTTACGATTTCTTTTCTACGTTATACCGTGGTTCTTTGTATCCACGGGGCACCATAGTAGTTTCATCAACATCTTTTCTTGCATTGCATTACTTAGATCCCTCGGTAGATCGACGTGAAATTAAAGTAAATTATCACGCAGTAATAGAGGCGGAGTGTGATTTGGCACGGCAATAGGTCTTCCAAAGTGACGCGGAAATGCTCGCGGTCATTTGTCTAGAATCTCATTCATGTCTAAGGCTATTGTACTTGTTTCTTTGATCTACGTGTCATCTAAAACGTGGCGCCTCTAACTTTCGCGAAACACGAGCCGTGCGAATGCGTGTCTCGTTTAAAGTGCGTGAAACAATGCTATACAAATGCTTGGCGCCTCGGTGACGCCGGCTTGTTCCTCCCTTTTTCCTCTTACTTTACTAGGAAATCCGTCCGCAGCGTCGTTACTATCATCATTACTTCCCCTCTCCCTTTGCTTAATGACATTTATTCTAATCCCACCTATGCCCGCACCTACATAAATCAACCTAATTCCTCTTTGATTCGTGCAAATTACAATAATACTCTGGCTAAGAAGCGACTCTCTTCATCACCTGAAAATATTTACGACAAAAGTGATTGTATTAATCTTCGAGGGAAGAACACCTCGCATTAAAATCACTTGATAACATCTCGGACAAGTATTGGACCTTTTCAACTTCGTCCTTTAAGGACACCCAGTAGGTAGAGTTTAAAGTTTGCGCCGGTGCGACAAAGTGACGATTGACGATGCCAAGATCCACCTTTGGTCCTACGATCTTCCAGCGAGGAGGGAACTACGAGAGTCGATGTAGGAAAGTGCTGACTGGCGCAGGAAGAGGATGCAAACAACGAAAGAAGGCAAGAAGGAAAGAGCACCCGTAGAACCTCGGGACATTGGTGAATAAGTGAAGTGAGGAGTGAAACGAAGGAAAGGCTTATAGCCGTGGCGAACCGGTTTTCCGTATCTCCGATGACTCATCCTCCCCGACGACGCTGCGTCAAGTGCATTTCCTGGCCTGGTGCATCCTCACCTAAACCCTCTCTGCTTTCATGTCCATCACTCTCTGTCTTCATCTCTCTCTCTCTTCAGTCCACTGCTTTTCTCCTCGTTGCAAAGTGTACTCTTCAGTGGTGCTCATAGGACCACGGTATCCTCATACAGCCAATCTGCATCCAGTGTTACTTTGTATTCGTTTCTTCGTCGGAATAATGGAATCATTACGTAAAGACTAGAACTTATCTCTTGTATTTTCACGATTATACATACTCCTCGATGGAAGCATTGAATGTGGGTTATCAAATGAAGCGTTGATTCTTTAACTCGGAATATTATCAGTTAGCAATCAGTGGTACGTGCATTTGTCCTTATCACCGTTATTCAGGTGTGTTTTATTTCCAAAGCAATTAAACTGGCAGTTTTCTACTGGTATTAAGGTAGCAGGTTCTCTGTAGTCCACGCTTTAAACGATATCTCGGAATGGCAATAAAATCGTGTTACGCAAAGAATGCATGTGAAAATGGACTGGTACATGAAAGAGGTAATTCGTTATGCGTTAACGCTGCTGCAAACTTCAAAGTACACCTTGACCGGTGAGAGAGCACGTATTATGCGTAGAAAAAGGAGATGCTTGTAGCAAACGGTACTTTGACTCCCGGGTGCATTCCAGTGTTAATGATGCTCGGCTGATTAGAGTTCACCTGAAACGGTTGACAATGTTATAGTTTAATTACGTAGCCAGGGTTCACACTGACATCCTACATTCCGTCGAAAAAAAGTTTTCTATCAAATTCAATTATCAGTTAATTCAATTCTCTTTTTGTATTAAGAGTTGTATTAGACAGACTTCTATGGTGTCCTATATTCATGATTCTTATATGAATATTTCGTGTATGGAAATATAGTGTTCAGAGGTCCGAAGGTTCACTACGTGCAAAGATCTGTATCGTTACCTGGTAAATCTCGTGACAGGAAGACTTCTATGGTGTCCTCTATGGATATTTTCCATATGGAAATATGGCGTTCGAAGGTTCACGAAGTGCAAAGATCTGAATCGGTATCCGGTAAATCTCGTGGTGTAAGTGCGGATAATCTTCGTTAAGGTGTCTCGCGAGATTCCATGGATGTGAATTTGATAGGGTAGCGTCGATCGTAAATAAAAAAAAAGGAAACCGTCGCGGATCATTTGCCACGGGATGAAGGAGCTCCCGGTGGAAGCTCTGAATGGGAGAGGCTGAGGTGAAACACTCTGGCAGTTTGATTTATGGCCGACGTACCGAGTTATCGCTTTGCCAATAGTGGAAATCGAGGAGAAGAGCGCTGTGAAGCCGAGGGTGAAAGAAAAAGGGTTCCGGAGATGAATCGATGAGCGGGAAGCGTTTACTACTCCTTACTTCGTCCTCCTTAATCAGCATTTTTCTTCGAACTTTGATCTCCCTGAATTGATCTCATCTGCTTCCTTATAATTTCATTATATATCAGATTTCATTATTTCCTTGATCCGAGTGAACTCTCAGTTACATTCGAATTTCATGAATTTCATGCAAATTTATCTTATAGCTGATAGATCGCCAACATTTTTCAATGCTTCTTCAATCAGTAGACTTATCTACCTACTTCAGTACTTACTTCTCTTTCGCTTGTTTGTTTTACTCTTAGATTCAAAATAAAGAATTACTTTTTGAATTCGTAATAAAACCTGAAGTTTGACAGCATGAAATATCACTTAAGCTATTATGAAATAATCGGAGAAGATTCTGTTCTTCGAGTGTTCTTCGACGATATCCAACTTTAATGTTATGTTTCTTGATAATAGCCATCGCTCCTCGGCTGAAGTGAAATGAAACGCGAAAGAATCGAATGAAGAGCGATAGAACTAGGAGCCATAGTAATTCGTCCTGTGTTTTTTCCTGGAAAAACAATTCAGTAGGGGAGTCGTGATAAGAACCAATAGCTTAGGGGGGAACGAAGAGTATTTACCATTCCAGGAATCACCCCACACATTCGTCACCAACCCTCCTATGGGGTTAACGCGTACATAGTAGTCTCTCGTAGGATTCAAATTAGAATAAAATATGGTGACAACGGATACACCGTGTTCTACGTTATATTTCAAACAAGAAATTTCTCTTGAATTTTCTATAACACTGAATGAAATTAACATTAATATTACACCGTAATAATTAAATTCCACCTAGGCACTGTACTGTGAATGAAATCTTTATGGAATATATTATATACGAAGGATCACTAATTAGATAATGGACCAAGTTAATTCCGCGAGTTTCTTCCGCAAAATCGTCGTCAGTCGTCATTGTTCAAGAATCATTGGGGAGGGATGAGGATGTTCGGAGATTGCTTCGTAAATTCTTTTAATACTCGACTCCCCGCGCGGTAAAAGTGCAGGGCCGACCGAAGGGGTGACTTCACGGATCGAGGGTGCGGAGCAACAAGTGTGATTCCAAGGGGGTGCTTCAGGGTCGTCACGCAGCAGCACTTATTGTGGATTTATCGATCTACCGCGCTGAAATAGTATTCATATTTAATTCGAAGGAGAAACGGGCCTTGCTTTCTACGATCTTGCGTCAAGGTAAATATTACCTTTCGCTTCTGGCACACGTGTAATACCGATATAAAGTCTCCAACAAATATTCAAGTAAAAATATCAATGAATATTATAATAGCACGATAATATGCTATTAAGAGACTGATACTATTCCATTATCTCGGGAACATATTTATCGAACATTCTCACGGATAAGTATACTATGTTTCCGAACCACTCACAACACTGAATTCTGGATAGCGATTTATTTTTCTGGCAGGCGAGAACATTTTCCGAAAGAAATGGCCCGTGAAAGTAAGAACGTGACGAAGTAGGAAGAAATGTGGGTGGGCCGTCATTACGGGGAAAATTGTCTGTGGTATGTGCTTATATATCCCCATAAATCGGCGGAGAGGTGAACGAGGCATACGGTCGTTCGCAATAAACTCGTGGTCTTCGCAATAAGGGACGCCGAGCGTCCCCAACACCGGAGAAGTACCATCGAGGGTGAAGGGTCGTAATCTATTCTACCACCCTATATTATGGCCCATCCTATACTCCTGATTCCCCTCTTCTTCCGAGAATCCCCTCGTTTCTCTTCATTTCTAAGAACTTGCCAATTCGATCTATTCAATCTCTTACCGCTCTTCCTTTATTTCAACATACTTCCCGAGTGTATTGAGTACACCGGGTTATTTATGCGGACGTGGCCATCACAATTAAATTATCTCGACTAATGTTTAGTTTTTTTCTGGCATATTAAATAAATATGTGCATTATAAAATTTTCAGATACTGAATTATCCGCGCGTATGATTAAGAATTATTATTAATGAAAATAACCTATATATAATATCGGTATATACATACATGGCAATTTAATTATTCACCATTAATATTTATTCCGATAATTAATTGGAAATATAAGCCAGATAGTTTTAATATATTTTGCTAGCTTTTCGGAACAAGTTTCACGCTCTTCAAAATTGATACATCTTTTATAACCGGTTCGTATTTATTGAACATCATTTGTATTCAGTATTGCAAACAATCACGAAGAAATTGGTGACTGCATGTAGATTTGTAAGTATCGGGATGAAGGCACTTTCAAACGACAAGTTAACTCGTTTCTCCCATTAATACATAAAAGTGAATCTTCCAATATGACTCATAAAAAATTCCACTAATAAACCGCACGTTCGACGAACATATTCCATCGGACGATTAAAAGTTTGCACCTCGCAGCGGTGTTGGAAATCCCGGCGACCCCACGGTATTAATTAAGGTGTGAAAAATATTGCAGCTTGAAAAGCTCCTCGGTCGGGGCACTCTGAGGTAGTTTCCTAGTCCCTCTCATCTCGAGGCTCGAAGGAATTTTCAAATATTTCCGGGCAGACGCCCGATAAATTCTCGGTGCTAGAAAATATTTCCGATAGCCCGACCCGACGATCTGCCCACCTTGCGGACCTCCTACGCGAAGAGTGCTCCAAGACAGAGAGAGGGGCCCCGAGGCTGCACATACGCGCGGACATCGAGTTGGATTTAAATTTCACCGTAGATAAGATAAGCCGCGACACCTCGGATTTTCTCTCTGCGAGTCTTCGCAAAGGAGGGAAGAGAGAGCGGGAGAATATGGTGCGAGAGAAAGATGTAGTCTCTCTAAGTACAATCTTAAAGTGTGCGTATACATGTACGCCTCCACTTCAACCGCGTCCAAAGGATCAAGAATCTCTCCTTGATTTACAATTCCATGCTATCAGTCGAGGAGCTTTTATCCTCGTTCTTTGAACGACCTGCTCTTTTCACGTTCTTTCTCACTCCCTGCACAACCGTCGGCTTTTAAATAAATAAGGATTCTCTCGATGCCATTGGGGTGCTACAAAATTACCCGGAGACTGGACGACGTTCTTTTTTTCCCTTCTTCTTCGTCTTCTCTCCATAACTTATATAAAAATGTACTTGAAGCAAATTCAAGGAGGTTGAAGAGTTTCTAAGGTGAATGATAATATCTTTCACCGAGTTCTTCCGCTTTGCCGCAACGAGCGTACCGTTAGACAAGACGGGGACGCGATAGTGGTTTCCATGTATCGTTGCCAGGTAATATTTCTAATGATATTGTATCTGGTATCTTACATAATCTTCTGTCGTTTGTTTCATACATATCTGATTCAGTTTCGGCCATGTATTTAATGCCGTATTCGGTGGGACTTTAATGTCTCCATTATGCTACAAATTGTACAATTATCCTTCAACAGTGACATAAGTACGGAATTAAAGTTAATTGCCCACTTACCGAGGAGATGGCTTAAACAAATTGGTTTCGAGATTGCCTTCCGAATTATATGTCCATCTTTTATAATTACACTTATTAATATCCTATTTTCGACGTGAATACTATCTTCCTGACTTCCTCGTTATATTACGCTTTGTATCATTAATATGATTTACATAGCGTGCACCATTAATCAGAGGAAGTAACTAATCTCATCTTAGAACGACGACATGGCATTTGTCTCTAATTAGTAACAAAATCCGTTCGTAATAAAATTACATCCATGTCAGTTAAGAAAATATTATGTATATCGATGGCTGACTATTTTCTGTGCATCGTTGGGTATCAGTTAACATAAAGCTTGCCGTAATGCATTGTGGTTTCCGAAAATCTCCAAGAATCGAGACTGGGGATAATTTTGACAGACAATGAATCAAGTGACGGTGCAATGCGGCGCTGTTGTTATGAATATCTTTCTTGACAGGGCGAAAATCATGCTCGTAGGAAGCGTTTCCGCGTCGTTTCGTTTCTCCGTTCGAGTGACTCCGCTTCACGAAGACATTACGCTCCAGGAGTTTTGGTTCGTCGTGTAAAGCCGCTTCGGGCGCGTGATTCACGGATAATACCACTTCACGCACGTGTTCCTGGCACACGTCTTTCTTTCGTTGGCCATCGGCCAACTTCATGGAACAGCGTCCCAGTGTCTTCCTACGGCGCTTCGCCTTAATTATTGGTACCGATGCGACGCCACCGAAATTTACGACACTGCACCGCTATCTTCGATCGTGAAAACCCAAAAGTTTATGGAGCCACTTAGGAATACAGTTTCGTACCAACTGTATCTACTACTTCGATCGGAAGATTAATAACCCGCGGCACACGTTAACGCGATTATTTTGATTAAATAATAAGACGTGACTTCGTTCCTTGGAGTTGGATCCCCAACGATACGCGTATTGTGACGTAGTATAAATTAATATGGAATACATTTTCTTTGTACAGTATTATCATTGAATTCTTGTCTACGAGAACTACGTGATAAGAATATTCTATTATTAATAACCCGGCAATTATAATAATCTAGAGACGACCACGTTATCAGGCACGACACGATTACATTATCTCGATCGTTAATCATTATTCAGCATCGGCGTCAATATCGCGCGAAATAATCCAAATATGAAAGTTGAATATGTTTTTAATAAAACGCGGATGAATATCATCGGTCGCGGATAAGAATTGGGTTATAAATGAAGATAATAAATTCGACGGGGGGATGGTGGTTGGTGCACGTGGTTCACCACCGGTGAGATGAATGCAGAGAGATAGAAAGACATGATTCATGCCGCGGGGTTGTATATATGTACAAATATAGAGAGAACGAATAATGAAGATCACTTCGGCGTGGCGAAGGGGGGGAGGGGGGACGTTGGAGTGAACGCATCCGGCAAATAGAGGGAATTAAAAGTAATCACGCACATATTTACGTGGCCGATGGACAGAATGGTTTCGCCGACCGCAAAAATGTAACTGCATACGAGGTGCAGGTGTGTATGCATTCGACCGTCGAGTGTACAACGAGGGTGGAAAGAGTGGAGGATGAAAAGATGGTGAGGGTTAGGTGGTTCCGATGTACTTGCACATACAAACGTGCAGCCAGGACACAGCCAGATATTCGAAACGGGAGCAATCGTGGAACGGCGGGGGTGAGAGGGAGAGAGGAGACGAATGAAACAGGATATAGGATGAGATAATTGGAGTGAGAGAGGTGGAGCAGGTAGAGAGGTCTGGCAGTCGAAATTTTCCGATCCGCGCGCGTAGGGTGCATGCCGGGGATGCAATTCGCAATGTTAACAGTTATTTCGGTGCACGCCGGAAATCCGCTTTCAGGTTGGACAGGATCAGCGAATGGAATTTTACGGTATCTCCTATCGTGAGCATACATAGCCTTAGCTCGTTAATTGCACATCCCCCGATTTTTGCCTTGACTCTCTTGGTACTTTTTCCTTCCCATTCTGAGAATCGTTACCACGTAATCTACCCCTTTGGCTGTCTGCCATGTAAAATGATATCGACGATTGAATTTTTATCCTCGAGGCTGTACCGCGTAGATATAGAACGCACGGGGGGTCTAAATGAAATTCACCGAGTAACATCGTATAATCGTACTCGTATGCTATTTGATATCTGTTCGTATTCCGAATATTCTGACTGTGATACCCGGTAATAGGGTAATACGCTCGGAGGCAATTATTAAACTCTAATTAGCGGTTGTATTTGTAAAGTCGAATACAGAGCATTGTTTGGACAAGCATTAACATGAAAGTTAGGCATCACTGGAGTTGGGATAGCCGTTTCGTTGGACCGGCAGTAAATGTGCACGGCAAACGGCACGCGTGCATTTCGGCTTGTACTATAACGACTTTCGGTATGTTTGGCACACGCATCGCTTTCGCGTGTATTAGGCGTGTACGCCTATTTATATACATATATACGTATATGTACAGCTCGCGGACTCGCGGGAGTTTCACGATTACATATCATTATTCCGCACGGCTGCACGAGCTCCAACCCTGAGGTATGTTTGCAACTAGATTACCGTTTGTAACGTGTCTCTCCTTCTCCACTCTCCACTATCCACGCTTATCCGTTTCTACCTCTGGCTCTCCCCTTTCCTCCTCCCTCTTCTTTCCCTCACTTTTATCCTCTTCCGACTTACTATCACTTGCTGCTTCTAATTATTTGCTATACACGGAACCTGCTCGCTTCGCACTCAGGGAACATGTTTGATACATGCGCCGAAGAAAGGTATACAGATGAGATATAACGGTGTTAAGTAATATAATGTTGGAGGATAACACTCATTCACATGCGGGAATTATCGATCTTAATCGAATTAATCGTTCACGCGTGCAATGATTTCAGATGTACTACGAGATACTACGTCTACCGGCAATTACCTCGAATCTTGATTACTTTATGTCCCATAAGGTTATGCCACCGTAAACTTTTTTATTGCCAAGATTATCCTGGAAGTTGTTAGAAAAAGTAAACGCAACTCACGCAATGCTACCATTAGGAGTCCGGGTCCAAGGGGTCCTATGAAATCGGGATAGTCGTGTCGTGTACCATTAGCGTTGAAACAGCGGAAGGCATAATGGACTCGATAGCGTTACAGTGCTTTGGTACTCCTTTGTCTTCCAACCTCAGACTACTTTTTTCAATTACTTTGATTTCCTTAAAATTGCGAAATTACGGATAAATGTTCTACCGCCGTCCACCAAGGTATTTTAAGTCCACTAGTAGTACGGATGATGGTGATGATGTAGAAATTGTTGAGCTACTAGTATAACAGTATTCAATCTTTCCCTCCATATGGGAAACTCCTTCCGTAATTGCAGTATTTATATAAATGTCGTGCAATGAACCTCGACATTTTTGTCATGTACAGTTTTGTCTTTCGCGCATTGGCGAAAGTGTTTGAACATGGTAGCTCCAGTAGGTTCAATAGCATGACAGGGTAATCAGTAGCAGTGGAGAAATAGGTAGATCAACGCGAGTTGCGTTCTTATCCATACGTGGAATGATCTATAAAAAGTAAGCAGTGTGTCGTCGATTGCAGTGGAACTGGCGGAAGTGGAGAGAGTCATAGGCAACAAGGTTGCTGTCGATGAACGTGCCTTTGGCATTGGAGGTCGAAGTCACCACTATTAGATTGAGGTTCGGTGGTGGGCACGGCCGCCGCCGTCGCATCGGTTTACAATATCGTAAATCGCTCGCTAACCAGTTGGCCCCGCGGTATGCTAGGAATTCGGCTGGTACTCTGCTTCTCTGTCCCTCGGCCTTGCTCTTTCTCCTACCTCCACCAACCCCCCGCCCCCCCGTCTCTATCTCATTTTGTCGCTATATCTACCCGAATCGGAAGAGATGGAAGAGGCGAGAGGGTTTGGGTATACCATCTCGACTCTCTAATGCCGGCTTAACGTTGTCGGTGCATCGTTTGCGCGCCGGCCTCCGCCTCCCGTTCTTGCGGCGAAATGGTCAAATTCACTCAATACTGTTATGCACCCTTGAATGGACCACCGGATACTCCTAACCTGCAAATGTTTCCACGATCTTCCACGAATAATCGCATTACCCTTGCCGGGATGATCATCCCGTAGACTTGGCGATACTCGGAATATCAGTTACCGGGTATGTACCAAGAGAAAATTAACATAATTTCACGATTCCAAGAACCGATAGAATGTCTACGCTATCTCGCCTTCGGATATCCCGTGCAAACTGTTAGGTCGAGGTAATCTCCGATCAGTGAGAATCGTGGTGAGCTAGGTTGCTAGGTGAGAAGCTTTACATCTCTCTTCTAACGGGGCTGCTAAATCGACGGATTATTGGATGCGAGACGGCAAACGTTCACGAAAGAAATCCTTTCCGCTCTTTTCCCCCCGAATTGCATTAACGCGTCAAATAGATCACGATAATCGAATATATTCAAGGGGGATTGCAAATAATTCCCAGTCCCAGGAATTCCATGATCTTGACCTGCGAACGAAATCGTTTTCATTACCTACTGTTAGAAAAAAAGACATTAGTAATTGCTTCCCGATCCCACTCAAACGTGTCGAACAGTTTTACTTCGAGTGCCTTTTATCCTCGAGCTTTGTCGTTGGCCTCCTCGTTTTATCCGTTCCTAGAATCTAGCCGATACTCCAGTCTTTATTCGAGCGAGTACGAGATTCGAATGCCCCCCAGGCTGGTGAAGTATGAAATAACGGTAACATTGAAGATAAGAATAGCATATTACTTGGATAATAGATCCATTTTCATTTTGACCGTATTCGATGAAAAATTTACTTCCCATCCTCGTTCTAGGATCACTTTGATTCTGAATACGAAGAGGAGCTATATACGCGATGGTGTTTGTGAGGATAACGAGTGCCGGCATTTTGAAAGCGACAGGAGTATGACATAATTACTGGCTTTGTTTCGAACAATTTATATTAAAATGGAAAGCAATCTGCATTTGCAAATTAAATGCGCGCCATGCTTTGCATTCACGTTGCAACACGCCGCGAGGTGAAGCGAATATAGGGGTTGGATTATCGTGATGAAGAGAGGAGGTCGGAGGATGGGTAGCTTGGTTACCTGCGGGTTTTCCATGTAAAACCAAACCCTTTTACACTGTTTATTTTACACTTGTAATCCGTTATTATTTATCCTCGTAGTTATTTTGGATATATTGTAGACTCATTATCCGGAAGCTTTATGATAATTCAATTTTATATAACGACGATTACTTTAATGCTATTACACAACTTCATTCTAGATACTGTAGATACTAATTATGAATAATATTCATGTAACACTGTATGAATATGTCCTTCAATTAAAGAATAATATTTTACCAATTTTCACTGTTGACGATTATACCATGTTTCTAATATTGTATTCTACTTAATAATAATAAATTTGTCGCGAACAGAAAACGCGCACACTAAAAACCATGCTTTTCATGTTTTTAACTGTATCTATATTTATACATAATTGGATTTACTTCAGACATTGTCGGATAATGATAGAACACATTATTCAAAGTCATCAGTAGCGAAAGTAATGGTAATATTATTCATTTTCATCGAGTATGTAGTTATAGCATCGTACTTACATTACTTACGATGTAACAAACGTATGAATTCTCATATACTTCATCCACTTCTGTTTAAGGAAACGAGTCCTAATAGCATTTGTTTAGAGATTGACTCAGTGAGTCTTCGACATACGCTGTTTCCGTTGGTTCCCGGCACTCGTGGTCTCTCCAGTTTCCAAGTCTAAAGTGTTCTCCAAGCGGGCGGAAGTTCTCCGAGTGGAGGCGTAAAACCTTCTGAAACTCACCCCCTCGAATTAGTTATTTGACTCTACGCATTTAAGCCGGCTTGTTGCATAACCTTTCTGCTCGTTGCAGTTCACTGTTCCACGATTATTCCTGGTCGTTCTTCTTCTCGAGATCGTGTCATTGGTTTCTTGTGGCCTTTGAATTTTTCAGATTCTTCCACGTTGAATTTGAAAGTCTGCTATTTACGTTGCTCGGTTCGCTGGCTCCTAATAGTCGAAGAACCGAAAGGTCAGTGAAAGAAAGGCGGAGATGTAGATGGAGGTGGAGGAAAAGAAGAAGAAGAAGAACAAAACACGATGTACGTAGCTTATTCGCTAAAGTCAACCAATTAGCACGTTGATCAAGAAAGGCTAATGGAGGTCGTGCTCAAGTCGCGGAACGCTTCTTGACTTCTGGCTTGCTAGCTTCTGGAGATATTTGAATTACACCGTGTCTAACGAATCGGCTCTCCTCTACACGCCGATGCACACCGCGAATCTACAATACCCAGCAAAATTAACCTCGCGCAATCTCGGAATCTTACAATTCAATCGCATATGTTGTTCCTTGTAAGGCAAAATCACTAGAAAATTCGTTTCTCTTATATCAGCAACATCTATCATACTTACAACCATGATACAACCTTAAACGGTGCAATTAATGACACTGTTCCTGAACATTATTAATTATTGTAGCTAATAAAAGTATAGTGCAAAATACTCTATGCTTATAATTAATGTCACGTAATTATTCTCCAATTATATCTACACTTTTATTACACCGCATAGTAAAAGTATACTGCGAAACCCTTTATGCCTCCAATTAATATTACGTAGTAATTCTTCATATTATTATATCGATTTACGCAACGTTCCTCTTCTCCAATTATTTCTGTGCCGTTGAAATGTTAAAGGAAGCCCATCATTTCTGTTGGAAATATCAATGCACCTTTGTGACATTGCATCGTTGGTTTATGTAGGTTCCATGATGCCCCAGGCATCGTTCTCGATGTCTCGATGATGCCTTAGGCAAGCTTTTACCCTCAAGATTCCTTTCCGCGTAGAGAAGAGCGTTCCTTCAGACCTCGCATTCTTTCATGGGTACTCGGCTTTATACCCGGAAGTTCTTCATGTCGTAGATTTTTTAGCCGGCAAAAAAGAACCATTGCCGATGAAAATGTATACGAGGAATCTAGGAAAAGGGAATATTATTCTAACTCACGAATTCGTCTTCTTTATCCTGGCACTGCGCTCCGAAACATTCTTAACCAGTTTCTTATATTACATCATTTTTTATGTGTGATTATATATTATTTAATTCATTTTAATATAGAGTGACATGATTTTCTTATCTCGTTTTAATCCCTTTAATTTCGGAATTTGCTTTGTATCTTTACAAATAAAAATTTTGAATAATTAAATAAAACTAATTTTTAAATAAAAATCAAATAAAAATTAAATACAATAATTAAAAAATTTAAATAAAAAACAATTAAATATCTGCGAATAATTAATGGTATTACATTTGAATCAATTGTTGAGTAATAATCACACTAATTTTTTACCAATTTCTACATAAAGTAACTATGGATGATTAAAAACAATGCAGTTGCACCTCAGAATTGCAACAAAAGTGCGCTGGTCCCGAAAATTGCAATTATGAAGGGATAATATTGTACTTCGCAATTTTCCTTATCGCGTCTCCTTTTTACGGTGCGTGCAGATGGGGGAGTCGGGAGGGTAGAACGGGGTAGCTGGAGGAGAGTGAAAAACGTAGTGGAAGAGACAAAAGGGTTGGAGGCAAAAAGAAAAAGAATCTATATTACACGGTGAGAACGAGACAAATAAACTTTTAGGCGGTCCCGTGACCGCAGTTGCTTTTTGTTTCTTTGTTTCTTCCCCGTTTTTGTGTACCTTTCCCAGTGGCGTGTGCTATTATTGTCGGTTCTATGCAACAGCATTCCCACCCCCGTATACATTACCCTTCCCTCGAAAACAGACCACTGGAGGACCATTGTTTAGGCACACATTAAGTTGAATACCGTATTCCTTGGAAATAAAAAATTTCACTGTTTTTAGTTCCATCTTCGATTTTTAGTTGTAATTTTCCATAAATTACCTCAATTTAATTCGATTTCACTAATTTTTAAATTGTCAACCCAATCCTGGAGTTATAACCATAAACACCAATTTAAGTGTTGGTCTGTTAAAAATTAATTCAGATGCAAACAAGTATAGTAATATAATAAATAACATACTATTTCTTATTTGTCAATGGAAGACACTTAACAGCATGTTTATTATCTTTTTAAATAAATAACAATACCTTCCGACACCCGTGATAATTATAAAGCTGTTCACAGAATCCATGGAAATTTTAGGAAGAACTCGGTAAATATTTTTAAACGACTCCACGTGTGTACGTTTGTAACAATATTTTCGGTATCGCGAAAACAATCGTTAAATACGTGTCTCGTTCTTTCAAATAACCAATCAATTATACATAACAACATAAGTATTTAAATATCCTTAACAATGAAATGAAGTAACCGTAAATCATGGCGGATGAATTCCGACTCGTGATTGGTCTCTTAAGCGTTTTGTTGGTAGAGCCAAGCGGTTTGTTATTTCGTTCTGAGAATACCCCCGGCTTTTTTTATCGTTGCATAAAATTCACGCGTGGGCGAATTTAGGGGAAACGTTTTGTTGGCTTTACGGTGCGCGGTTCGGAAAAAACATTGTTTGACAGGTCTTTTTTTTTGCAAAAATCGAACGGTGTTTAATAATTTGTACGGTGAGTCGAGCCGAGGCGAGTTGGCCGTGGCTGCAAAACAACGAGAGCTGTTCTTTTCGCAAGTCGATACGAACTAGAGATAAAGAGAGAGCGAGTTTGCAGTTTGACAAGAAACATCGTATTCCGGGAATGCTTTTGATTTGTAAACATTTTTAGTCGTAGTTTATCATTGCAGAAAGAAATGGCAATGAATCGAGCGGACCGATCAAATTCGGAAATTTTAGTTATTTCATGATGGCGTACCTTTCGTGTGCATTCAATGCTTTCGGGGCAATTTCCTTTGTCGATGGTTCGTTAAAACCGATTCATTTTTCCTCGCAATTTTATAACCGAAAACATATCCGATATATGATACTTTTTAATACTAAAGTTCCGCCGCAAAATTTTTCCTGGAAACGCTCGGCGCGAGCGCATTTGATACATTTCTCTATACATTTTCACAATTACCGCGATATTCTCTTTTTTCACATGTCGTAACGTTAAACGAGTTTTGCAGCGGGTCGGCATTGTATTTAAATTCATTTCATTATTGGCGAACTGCGAGGTTTTAATGGGAATTAAATGAAACGTGCAATAAAATGTGCGGTTTATAAAGGAATCGAATTAAATATGATGTAAACGCTCGATTAATAGATGAATTAAAATATGCACCGAATACTTCGTTTAGAGATCGATTGAGTAAAACGTGCTACGAAGAACTCCGGCGATAAACGAATTAAATTCAATTACGTACTAAAACACTTGAGTAATGATTTAATTCGGTGTGCAATAAAGCACTTCATTAATAATTCAACTCGAATATTTACATAATACTTCGATTGCTAATTAACTAAATAAATTGGGCACTAAATTTCTCATTCATAAAGGAGTTTGGTAATCCGTGCTTTGAAGGACTTTAATGATAAACGAAATAAATGAAATTGATTCAATCGAATATATTTCTACTAACACACTTGAATATTATCTTATTCAATAAAATATTCAACGAAGTACTTAATTAATAAATAATTAATAAATTACGATTTGCTTCAAACACATTCATCCATCATTATTTGAACTAACTTATTAATGAACAAATTATCTAAAATTTTAATTAACTTATTAATGTACAAATTGAACAACATTTAGATTGAGACACTTAATTACTGGAAAAATGAAATGAGATTTTAATACCAACACTTGATTATTAAACAAATTACATAAAATCAAGTGACTTAAAGCATTAAAGCTTTTTTCGCGGATACGTTTTGCTGTACTTTAAATCGGCGATTCAACAAATCGCATTCGCAAATATTTGCAAGAGCGCAAAGAAGCAGGGAGGTTCATTGGTATAAAGGTACTTCTGGAGACATCTTAAAGCTCGAAAAAGATCTCTTGATCTATTTTGAAGCCCGAGGGCTTACCACGCTCTGCCAGCCGAGCGTCGTGTCCTCAATTTACAAGACTGAAAATTGATTTACGCCCAACTTTTTTCATCGCTCCCCGTGCCACGGTATCAACGATATCTGGGAATACCGTGGACGAAAAAAAAAATAAAATGAATCCCGCGGCTAACTGAACTCGAATGCCAACAAGTTGGATCGAATTGCTAGCGATTTGTTATTCCCCTCTTGGGACAAGCATTCTTGTCCTGTCAGAGATCGACGATTTGTTTAACGATATTAATATCTGACATCTCTGTTAAGCCAACCGCGTGGTCATTAATTACACGTATTGACGCATAACAGACGAATCGGCTGAAATTAACAACCCGTGACGTGAATCACTCCAAACCGAATTATATTCGCATTATGTTTTACTGGCTTTCATTGAAGCATCCAGCTTTCAAATGCTACCGTTCTGTCAAAATAAATCCGTCGAATCTGAATCGGACTAAAATGCAGAAAGATATCAAGAATGGAAGAACATTAGTGTAGGACGCTCTTGGAATCAATGTCTCTAAGTTTAGATCGAGGATATTTTAACGCGATAAAAAATGAAGGTGCTTAAACCAAAAGCTTTTCTAGTATTTTATTATCTTAACATCGGGTACAAATTTGTAGCCTACTATTCTTTGTTTGTTATAAATCAATGTTAAAAATCATGTCCGAGAGTCGTATTTTAGTGAGACGTGCAAAGTCGCGAACAAAAGATATTACTCACGAAAATAGTTTTCGTGCTCGTCCCAAAGTTTAGGCAAAGGATTCTTCTTTAAGTACAGGGTGGCACATCGTTGATAAATGTACGATAATTAACATGGAAACTTACTTTCTCGAGTAGGCATCTAGTTATTCGAATTGTTATTACGTAGTATAATTTAAGCATAGAAAAAATTGGTTCTACGTGCGTGTAGGATATTTTTTTTATTCCTGAACCGTTCTCCTCCACGCTTTCCGAAGATGCTCGTGAGCGTAACCGCGAAGGCGAATCGCTTGTTCGCGGATTACAAAAGTGCCGATTTCACTACTGAAACGCGTGAAAGTCAGGATGTCCGGTCTCCTCGAGTCAGCTGGAAGAAAAACCTACTCGCAACCGTTCTTATTAAATTATACACCGCCAAGTTTATGAATATCGTAAGACAATTTTGTAATCGAAGCATGAAAGTTCTTCCGGAAATTCAAAGTTAATATACCATCCGTTCATATTATTTATAATACCGGAATCAATAATTTCATAATGCGTTATTTTAAAATTAATATTAGATGGATACTTAGAATGTATAATATTTAACCCATTAATCGAGGATGACGAATTAACTCGTTATTTTAATCCACACTTATCTCGGAGGTTACAAATTAAATTGCAATTATCCCTCTCATAATTCTCAAATTTCAATGTATATCAATTTCCATGACGAACTTTTAATCCATATATTTTTTATTACCGGGTTAAATAATTGCAGGTCAAATTTGGTTGATTAATATTATATTAGGTATTATTTCAGGTTTATCATTAAGGTGTTAAGGATATTATTAATATTCTAAAACTAAATACTTTTAAGGATATTTAGGATACATTTAAACAATTATGGAAGGTACACTCCATGTTCAATTTCCAGTTGTAAGATTACCTGGCTTCCGGCAGAATTATATTACTATTTTAATTACTATTCATGCGATTATTATGTGACCTATTTATTCGATTATTTAAGTATCCTTATGTAACATGTTTATTAATAAGTAAACCATTTATTTATACGATCCACGTAAGTCTTAAGGAACATAAGTGCTCCGCTTACTATATTTGGTGTTTTCATTTGAACGTTTACAAAATTACTATGCGCGTTATTATTTATAATTTTGATATGTTTCTATATGTACGATCACTGTCTGCATTATAGGTGCACCCACGTCGCTGTCATCCTGACCTGCCCGAGAAATCCTCATGAAAGACTGGGAACTCAGTACTCAGAATAGCATCGGTATCGTAGACCTTTCTTTTTTATTTTTTCCCTTATAAAATCTAGCCAGGGTCCATTAATCCTGGTCTTTTTCTTTATCTCTTTTACTCTCTATCTTTCCTTCTTTCTTTCTCACTGCTGATCTCTCATTTACACGCGTTTTACCGTAATGGCGTCTATCGGTTGCTTTTGGTGGTGGTGGTAGCATTGGTCCCCGTTTCGATGCTCATTTTGCTGTTGTTACTGCAACAACGCCGGTGAACGGTGGAACAAATCAACGTGCAATCAGCTTGCTAGAAAATAAGTATTCGGAATTTTTATTATTCCCTCGATACCGGGAAATTCGTTTCGGTTCATTGTGGATTGCGCAATATTACACCGAATCAATTCGTTTACTCTTTGATTAGCTTGATTAGTTTTATTTCGATGTCAAGAACATATTACCGCGACTGATAAAGGGACATTATATATTTACCCGTTATTATGTAAGTAATTGAAAGTTGTTAACAATCTATTCTTTTTCTTTTAGTGGAATAGCGCATTAACTCTTTGATCGCTTTCTAAACGAGTACATAAATATATTTGTATGAGCTAATACGAGCGGGAAGTATTTATCGTTATTGAATTTTTGTGTTGACTCAAGTGACCTATATTCAATGTACCTTGCAGATCAACGTAGACATAGCATTATAAGATCCAAACATTGATTATATTGAACGAAAACATTATAAAATATCATGTTTTATGTACAGCCATTTAAGTTGTTAAATTACCACGGAAATAGCATCTCAGGGTGCAACATCCGTAAACGAAGTGATCGCGATCACGTTTGACCTCCAAGATAAAGTTCTTTTTCTCGTAAAGTAGAAAACGCGGACCAATAATTGTCACCTTGTCGGTTCTTCGTCGGAACCATTGGCAAGTGGCAGGGGTTGGAAGTCGAACCCCAACAAAAGCATCAGCGACCGTTCTTTCCTAGAATCCATGATGCATCGTCGTTTACTTCGTCTCTCTCTTGTCAGACGTTGCTCGATTTAGCGTCCTTCTCTTTCCCGGGATCGAGAGTGGCCGCAACCGCGAATTACTTCGCAATTTCCCGAAATTGCGCAATCCGTGCAGGCTAATGGCTACCAGGCCGTTCCTGGGTAGCCGAGGAGGGACCGATGAGGGGCTGGCGTGTCTTGTATCGCTCCCGGTAACTCACTGGGGTCGAACGGGTACGCGGCGAGGAGACAGGGGGACTACTGGAGGAGATCATTAATTAAGCAAAATTATAAACCAGCCTTGTCGGCGGCTGGTTGCAGTGAAAAATACAAACGGGAGCCCCGTTACTTTCACGAACGAGATCTCTCACTCTTTCCACCTAATAGAGTCGGCGTACTGTTCTCCGCGGTTAGAGTTATGTTCACTTACACTCCTGTTTGCGTCAGAAACGATACTATCACTGGGCCACTGGGTATGCTTTGCGGATTTCAGATCTGATACATTTTAATGGCTGATTAGAACGAGGTACGGTTATTCGAGATTAAGAAATGACGGTCGATTTTTTATGTCCTTTTATGGTGCTGTTAATATTACTCGAATTGTTGGTATACATATTTGGGGTTCATAGTATTTATTCTTGCAATACCGAACAAATATAATTGCATGAAGTAATTAATATGGATTTTATAATCTGGTAGATGCTACTCCAAAAATGTGATAATAAAAACCGATGATTTTTAGAATTTGTATGATAAGCCTCCCGCGCCGCAAACTGCGAGCGAATGTTTTAGTTAGAATATCAGAAAGCAATATCATTTTTGCGAACAGTTTTTTTTTAAACTGTTATTCCATTACAATAGCATACATATTTGTCCATCGTATGTCGTTAATTGTTAACATCGAAAAGTACTCACAAAATGTAATTATTTATACATCCGCCTCTCGCTAAAATATTCTATGCCAACTACACTGTTCGTGTATCTCCATCCACCGCGTTATTATAAACAATTAACGCACCATTTCGGAAAAAAACGACTATTATTTTATTCAGTTGCATTTCCTGTCGGGGGTAACAAATTGTTTTCGATTTCCACCAATCGCGATGCAGTTACCGTGTACGTTTGTGTGTCGACTCTGTTCGCGGATATTACGAGTATTCCGGGAAATTGGACCGCAGTCCGTCGAGCGTGGAAACTCGAAAGCCATATCAGTTTATTGATTTATTAAATTATTTTGCAATATTTAGATGGCAGGTGCGCGCGACCGCAGCGAGCACCGAAGGTGCGTTCAACGGTTAATAGCTTTTGAATCGTATACCAGTTGCATTTGCACATATATTCACCATAATTACATTTCGATGCCAGAGTGAAACGGCCCCCTTAATTCGACTCACCGCCGCAGATACCGTTTCAGGAAGCTCACCGCCATGAAAGAAAGGTTATCGCATCTCCTTGAATATTTATCGCATGGAAGGCCGTGTAAAAACGATCCGATTATTTTAATTGATATCCTACGAGTTTCGGGTCAATTCATAAGCGAGCGGTTTTTAATTAACACTTTTTAGTTTAAAAAAAATTATAGATTCTTCATTAAAGAACTTGTTAAAGACATTTCAAGTGATCATAAATCTAGTTGTGGGTTCTTTAAAAACTTTATTTTTAATATGGAATATTGTGTTGTCAAAAATGTGGTTGTCGTGGAAATGAAAAACTGATTGTAATATATGACTAGAATATTAATAATATATAATAACAGTATAAAATATTGCATTATTATAATAAAATAAGACATTTTTGCTCACCAATGAAAATGGCGTGCGACGATCAAATTGTATTTAAACGAGATTTATCTTGAACCTAGGATAAGATAGAATTTTGCGTGAAATTACAAGTTTCCTTTATCATTAGAGTGCACGTGTTGCATACGAAGTTAATTAATATTTAATTGCCCTTACAAAGGTTTCCATCTCGGTTTTAATATTTCATAATTCATTACCGTATTTCTTCTGCTAAAGTTGCTCCTATTAATTTCAAGCTCGGATGAGATGATTAATTACAACATAATAGTTGTCGAGGTATCACCATAATTACATGGGTTTTCACGATCCAAGGGGAGGAAAAGTACCGCGAGATCAAATTTCGATTCGTTGAAATGGTTAGGAAAGCGACGCGCATAAATCTAAAATTGTTTTGCACGAGTAACCTTTTAATTTTACGACGAAAAGGACGCGCACGACTGTGGATAAGAAAAAAAGAATTTAATGCCGTGTAAATAACGACATCCACGAGCGAGCAGCTTCTAAAAGAAGGAAGGAAAATAAAGATTTCAGAGTCACCGTCGTTTTCGAACCTGAAAAATTCGGTATCCGCGCCAAGAAAAATAGCAAGGTGTTAGTTCTCCAATCTCTCTCCGACTCTCCCTGTCCGTCATTTTAAATGGTTCGACGCGTGTACGGCAATTATCGTGGAAGCTAATTAACCGGTCGATTTCTTGCGATAACTTCATCAACGTCCTCTCGATCGGATCCAATTACGATTCTTCAAATAACACCGCCGCGACGAGATAAATCTCGAGAAAGATACTCCGTGCATATTATTGGCGAAACATAGCCACGTTGCACTACTACCACTCTAATCAAAACAGCTAACCACGATATTCTTGAGTGCAACCTATACTCGATTGGAGTCCTTCTATTAAATTAACCAACAGGTTTCTCGAAATTCAAAGTAACACGTGTGTTATTGCCAATTGGAATCAAACGGCTATCGACTACATAGCTCCTTACCTAACGAATTCTCGAGTTCTTTCAACCACTCCGTATCTCTTGGCTAGATAAAGAAGAAACTGGATGCGTGATGGTATTGGTCAGTGTATGCGTGCTGTGTTCGCGCGGGCTAATAACAATTTATTTGCAATTCCTGGAGTTCCCTGGTGTTAGGGGGAGAAAGAGAAAGAGAAGGAGAGAAGAAGAGGCGAGCAAGCAGTATGTCGCAATGTCCCTTAACGGCTGACGGCTGCTGGAGAACCGGTCGACCTCGATATACCTCGGCTTGGCTTGGCTTGACTCTACCTACTAGATGCGATAATATATGTATTCTTGATACGTGTGTGCCGTGCACGAGCTGGATTTTGCACAATCTTTTGAACCCGTTACCACCTCCACCGCCGTCGCCGCCGCAATTCCTCCGCCGCGAACTTAACTCCTCTATGCCGTGGAAAATTGCCTCCAGTGAACCTCCTTTGACTTAGCGGATCCCACGTTTTTCCACTTTGAGCGATAATCACTTCGCCGCTCTAATAATATCTTATCGTATTCCTGTATCATTGTATTATTAAAAGAACCGAGTCTACAGTAACACACTTATTGTGTGCCATACTGATGAACATCTAATATATTCAATTTCCTATTCTCACAGTGTGTGCGAATAGGTGATGTAAATAATTGCTGCAATTTTTTGATAAACGATGGGACTGCTGGTGCGAGATCTTTTATCGTGCCGGGTAATATTATTTCGCTATTTACCAGACTTACCTCGCACCTTATCGCCTCCTGGAAACTATACCCTAATGGCGGAATACAATCTATGATTTTCTTCTACTACGCCGCACTGTAAATTACATCGAGCTCTTCTACGTAGGGGCAGGTAATGAACGAGCAAGGAATTAACTAGTGACTTTTAAAACGGAGAAAACCGAAGTCGGAAGGTTCGTGGAAACGTAAAACACCTGCATAATTGTATACTTATAATATAGTTAGGCGGCACGTATTTAAGAGATGTAGGAGATTCCGTTACATGGAAAAATGTATCCAATCACGGTCGAGTCACGCAAAACACGAAACTAGTAGTGTAAGAAGAAAATCAATCGTACCGTCGTAAAACTTCTGAATTTGTTGTTCTCTTGTATTTATGAGTTACGCTGCTCTCTTTCGTGCACATGTAACATGCACTGGTAAAGTAGTCGTGTATTTTTAATACGTCGGACGAATCGTTTTTACCTCCTTTCGATCTTTTACAATGAAACTTATCGTATTAGCGTGTACGGCGGTATCGCGAACAAGTTGGACAACCATTAAAGCCGTTTAAATCTTGTCTGGTTGCATCAGAGCTCACGCGTTAATCGACTGTGTCCAATGACATTTGTCCACTACTTTTAATTACAGATAAATACCTTGCGCCAGGATTTATCCTCGGACGCGGTAGCTCCGAGCGATTTATTTTTGTTTGCTCATTATTGTCCTTACGTAACCACGCGAGCCAAAGCCACCTGTGCTACTTGAAATAGTTCAAATTATGATTCGCCTACGATTCCAATTATTCCTCGTAGATCTAATAGGAACGCATAATCGTTCGGATGCCGTAACAATGAATTCAATCTCTTTACAGATCAGTCCGATATTAAATAACAATTATATAATTTCGAAGTAATTAAACTCGAGCGTAAAGCAGAGTTAGGATTAATATCCCGGTAACACGCGAGGATAATTTCCAAGTAGGTAGGGTTATGATGATTATCCGTGCAAGTAGCAGTAGTTAAAGTGTATTAAGTACATTGGATCGTGATTTCTTTATTCCTTTCATCTCACGTCAGACTCGATAGGATCGGACAATAAAAAGGACAATCGAGATATAAATTTACAAGTAAACAACATGGTGGAGTACTATTTAAGGTAGAAGACGAGGTATATCGGTGTACGATGCCGATCACCGGTTGTTCACGGGCCTCTGGAAAATCCGGTCGAACCGGACCGCGTGCGCGCACGTCGACGAGTCGTTCTCCCGATGAGATCAAAGGAGGCGAATCGTGACAAAGAAACCAATCGGGAAGAAGGGAAAGAAAGGGGAAGGTGGATACTCGATCCTTCTTCTTCCAAGGGTACTGAAATCACGCGAAGGTGTACCAATGATCGTTAGAACGATCGAGCTTCGGATACGACAAAAAGGGAAAGTCGTTTGTTTGTCGAGACTCCTAATGGCCGTCTTCGGACGAGTTCGTAATTGGCGCTTCTACACACGTATCCTTTCTTTTCTCTCCGACATGGTACAACTTCTATATACCTCTCTTTGTTCACCGTTGTACTTGTCACCCTATTCTTTCCAGTCGTTGCACTTCGCGACCCTTTTTCCACTGTGCGACTTTCATACCTCTTCGTCTTACACCGGCTTCGTTTGCTCCCCCGTTGCGCCTCCGTTTGTTCAGTCACTTACTTACTTCTCGTGAATACTTCAGTAGAAACGGTCTGCGAGATCTACAAGGAAACCGCCCCACTCGTTTAAGCGTTGCTTTGTTGCTGCCGCCTCGAACATCTTCCTTTGACGTTTCCACGTCCGACCTGAATCCCACCGTTTCCACTTGCTTCGATATCCGTTCCTGGTTACTCTTCTATTCCTTCTTGGTTTCAACTTGTTCTTCTTCTTATTGCCTTCCAGAATGTCTGCGATAGAAATACGCATGTTATGTACTTCGTTACTATTTAGGACGTTTAATTATTAATTAAAACGTAGCCCGTATCACGCAAGGAATGATGCTCCATCTTCTATGAACCCCCGTTATACAACACAGCATTAATATTATTGATAACATGAATATCTTGATTTCTAATCATTCTTAGAATACAATTACTACAGTCATGGAATCTTAATAAATACAGTAATCACTTGTATACTTCCTGTAATATAAAAGGATACGCGTTCAATGAAGGTACACGAAAGGATTCTGTGCGTGGGTGGGTTCGGTAGACATATTGCTTGCGTAGAGTATATCCACGTAGTGGTGCGTAACTCGTAATTCGTGTTGTCGCTTACTAACGCTTGGCAAACGACACACGGGAACTGCATTTATGCGCGAGTGTTACCCACCTACCGTTACACCGTAACATAACTTTCCACCCCAGACACACTAGCCGACCACGCTACCAACCCCTGCAACCTTGCTCCGGAATATCCTCAATGAAATTAGGGGTTCCGGAGAGTTAGTCGAGTTGCTACGACAAACGATTTTTCCTGTCATTGCGTCTTTGCGCGATATCCTACACTTTACCAAACAATTTCGCGTTAACATGATTCTCCGACAATTGTTTAATTCATTAATACTAGAAGTACAAAAGGAATCAAAATAACTTGTCTGCCTTTTTTTAGATAATTACTCGAATATTCACGGCGCATTGTTTAATATTTTTACGTTAAATTAATTTACGTTGAATATTTGATTACATACAATCGCGTACCTCTATAGATGTAGTTGAAAAAGAGATTGGACTTAAAATCATGTTTGGTGGCATATAACGTTTATCGGGGACATTATATTGGATTATCGTGGAATAAAGTCGGCTCCTATGTCCATCGTTTGTTATAACACGTTTACGAGCATTCGTGGGGTTTTATTATTTGCGTTTCTCTATGACAGTAGGGTGTACTCCCTCGGGGGTGTATTGTAATCGTAACAGAGGTTAATGGAATGATTTCGCTTGCCAAGTGCTCGTAAAACTCACTGATGCAGCCTGATCTGTAAATACAAAGAGGAGGGTGGGAAACAACAGATTTTTCTCATAGAAGAGTCACCCTTTTTGATTTAATCGTAAAGCGTGAGAGGGTGTGCGTTTTTATGTTTATAAATAACTAATCCACGTGCGACGGTGTAACTATCTGTCAAAGTTATATAACAATTTTTACAAAACATGCAAATTTTGATCGAACCTTTTGATCCTCGATGATTACTCTGGAACTCGTTTCTGCATAGCTCACGTATGAGTGATTTTCCATATTCGGCAGGTCTCGTTCACCAGCCGATTAATTACGTTTGAATAATGCATGCGACATTAATAAATTTATGCTCGTTGTCGGGAGTACTTGGACAACATTCAACTGACATATTTGCGAGGTTTCAGTTTTCGCGGAGTGAATTTATTTAACACGAAACATTACGCAGAATTTCAGTTGAAAATCCACAAAACCTTTGCGTGTCACAAATAAATGAGTATATTCGAGTGAGTTGATTCGTTCATTCGTACGGTAACGTGTTCCTCCTCGTAAATTGGTCCACTCGACAAACTAATTACTTTGCCGCATTTTAGTTTCGATTTTATCCCTCGGGTCTCTATTGGTTTACGATCGTCGGCATTCACTGACCTTTTCGAATTATTACGCGTGGAAAGTCAAAATAACACGGCATTACTCATTTAATATAGCCAAATCTACTGTAATAATTATACCTCACTTGTAACAATTACACTAATTTTCTCCTTTCAAATTACATGACAAGATACATGTCCATTCATTAATTTAACAGCGCTTGCCTTTTGTGATTCAATGAAATACTACGTTTAAATTTGCATTCAATAAAATCCACCAAATTATCGAGATTTAATTATGGACCAGTTTCAAAGGTTTCACTTCGAGGACTGAAATCACCAAACTCGGAGATCAATCAAAGCCACGAAGTGGTGGAAAGTTTCGCGATGAAGAGATGTGGGTAAACGGGTCGTAAGGTGTACGGTGGTTAGAGATGAAAGATGACCTTAATGAATCCGTTTGTCAAGGGGGAGGGGGGAAATCACGTTTCCAGGAGCTGTTAGGACTTTGTACGCCGAGTGCAAGTCACGATCGGGCTGTGTAGTCACGTTTAACAATTTTTTTTTCTCTCGATCGTAATCATGCTCTTTTCGTACTTAAACTTCGTTGGAAATATTTATAACTTTCCTCCGTTATGAGGACGAGTCACCATTCCGATGCAAACTAATAATTATTTCAATGAAACTAGGCCTCTTATAATATGCCACTCGTATCATTATTGCAATTCAATCATCAATCTGAAACTAGGATTTTAATGTATACAATTTTTGTATATTTAATATATATATTTAAATATAAATAATAATGAAAACTTCGAGTTGAAACATCGATGATTTTATGTTACTAATTTAAAACATTTAATTATTGAACGCCAATTAAATCAAGTATTTTATTGAATTATAAAAGGTAAGAGCTGTTACATTAATATATATATATAATTATACACATCAAATATTAATAAATAATTATTACTGTGGGAAATATAAGGAACTAAATCTTGTGGACCTAATTAATAGTTTGGCATAGAGACATAACATCTTAAGTAATTATCATTATTGACGAAATTAATAAGAAATATACGTATAGTAAAAGATTTTTGTTGGCCATTCATGCGTTGTGCTCGCGAGGATAGTTCGTCGGCTAAAGAAGCTAAAGAAAAATGTATCCACAAGTCTTTTGCACCCAGACAAGTAGGATTACCTATTTGCGGTTTAGTGGTTTCGTAATAACTACGATATCCTTCTAGACGAGGATTCTAACTATACTTCCTCATTGTTGCGGTGAATCAACGAGCACCTATCCTCGAGTCTTCATTACGCGTTTCTTCGCATTATTTTCAGTTGCTTTCTTTACATCAAAGTCTCATCGTTTGTTTGAAAAACCGGACTATAGAACAAGTTTCCTTTATCGCACCAAACATTGAGTACTGAGATCTAAATTACAGATTTCGATTTTCATAATTTTGCAAGTGCTTTTAAGTTCCTATAACTCTCTATATGTAAATTTGAAAACTGCAGAAGTAATAGATCTATGTTAGTCAATTGTCAAATTTCTAAGATTAAAAGATCTATTTATGTAAATTTGTACATTTCAAGAAGTATTAGATCTAAATATGCAAATATCTAAGTTTCCTAATTTGCGATTGTAAGTTCTATCATGACTTCACTTATCCGAGTTGCATTTCTCGTGTGGCGCATCGTGGCAAATCTCTTTCCGCGTATGAATCATCATTACGTTTCTACGAAGGCATTCTAAATTACAAATAGCATTTCCCCGTGTCAGACAAGTTGAGAGCAGGTGGCGCGATGCAGTTACACGAAATCTGGACTTAACGTGTACAGTGGCTGGGTCAGAAAGGAAAAGGACAAAATTATTCTGTCGGAAGAACGACCAGTGCTCGTCATTTCGCTCGACGTACCGTGTCCTTTTCCACTGCCTCCACCTTTATACGTTCTATCTCTATTTTCTCCTCCCTTCATCACCTGTGCGAAAACGCGACTTAATGAATCGTAACCGCATTACCGTGTTGCGCAACCACGCGTGGATTACCATAATGTCTCGAGATGAGTAAGAACCTCCATTTCGTTCATCCGGAACATTAGTATCTCCGTCCGGACCGGAATATCTCCCGGTTCTCGACCAAAGTTAAATATACCGATATAAATCCATCTAGGGAAATACTGAGAATTTGATGATCTTTTTTGTTCTTTGATCTTATCATCGAAATATAGAAATATATTACTGTTGAGAATTTGAAGAATTATAAATTTACATATTATATCGAATTAATGGAACTTTAAATATATTTAGACTTAAATCAACTTTAAATTGCATTCGATTAGGAACCCGGTTATGTTACGTACAGTAGAAACAAAGACTAATTACACCATTTCTGATGATTCGCATGGCATAAATATTTCACGAAGTTCCCGAGCAATACGAGTTCCATTATATCGCATCCTCTGCTTGAGACTCGAAGTCTTCTTTTTTCGGCGTCAGAAACGGCGACTACGAAAGCAAGAGTGTTGCTTGGAGTGCGTCTTTAATGGACACTCAAGGAGTTCGCGGAGTGCACAGGAGAGAGCAATAAGAGCGAGGAAAAAAAAGAGGAGAGAGGAAAAGAAGGTGGAGAGGGAAAGCTTGGAATATTAATAGAAGATCTCTGTCCTGACTAATTTACCGCTTCCGTTAGCCCGAAGTAGACACTAGTGTGCCTCTTACTTCTGCGATATTCCCCGGTTAACTTTAGATAATTTCCACTAACTACCTATGCACACGAATTATCATCAATTCCACTCGTAGGAATCAAACAGCGTCTCGTTAAACCTGGATTTCTTTCGCCATGCTAAACGTTCGTACTTTGACATTTGTTTAAATATGTTAAAGTACCTATTGCTACTTGATTCGTATATAATTTCAAGTGATTTGCGGGTAATTGAACTCCATAGAAAATGGGCTCCCACGGTGCAAGTTTCTTTGTCTGATACATCACAAGCCCGTACTACTTACGCGTAGAAACAAGGGTTATTATCTTCCATTATCACACCCAATTAAAGTACTCGTTACCATGTGTCACGAATGGCCTATTAACTTCTGAATAATTTTATATTAAATCACCATTAATAATAATAGTTAATGAAAATATTATATTATATACCTATACCATCATTTCTGTGTATCCAAAAAATATCTTCACTTAAACTGCCAACATCCTTCGTTATAAAGCAATCCATTCTATCTTAATTGCTATCGCTACATCCAAAAACATCTCACATCTCAGCACCACAAAATAAAACAATGTCAACAGATTTCAATAAAGATATTCACAGAATGTAAGCACAACATCCGGATGAAAAAGATTTCCAGCCATAAAGCAGATACTTAAAGCAATGTCCCTCGAATGAAAAACGAATCACGGGGCACCATTCGGGCGTGTAATTGCGCATCGTATTATTCAAATGATTCGCGTGCAGACCGGCGTGGTGTTTACACGCGTTTACGCACACCCACTTACGCAGGACGTGATGCGACGCATGTACGTGCACCATCAACCGTGAGTAATGTGCGTGCACTGGCGTAGACAGCAATGGAAAGTTCAATTCGTGCGATGCACTCCTTCATGGTGCATAAGTCCGATAAATATACGGAGGAGCCGTGCACGAAATTATCAGGGAATTTCAATGCGCTTCCTATATGTTGGATAATTATGATGCACAATGTACGTCGGCCAATAATAAAAACATTAAATCGCGAAGAAACAACCCTAAATAATTGACTTAGTTTAAAGATAGCTTAAATGTAATATAAATCTACAATTTAGATATTAATATTGCAATATTTATATATCGCGCTAATTATCTGGATATTAAGAGAGAATATTAGTTCATTTGTACATTCCGGTTAATTAGAAAAATCCGATATTAAATGTGGATGGAAAAATGGCGTAATTAAGCGTAGAGATATCAATGCTGTAGTTCCTTATCACTGGATTTTATCCAGGTATAAATTGCACGCGATTTTTGCTGAAGTAGTGTCCGAGATAAAGCAGGAATAAGAATATCGTCTGACTAGATCGCTGGCTATTAATTAATTAGATGGAGGTATTTAGTGATAAGCGTACCGTGTGTATTATTTAATCAGGTATATTGGTTTATCGCGGACCGCGATACAACTGAAACGTGCCTCGTTATTGCAGTGTCGAGTATCTGTTGTCAAGAGTTCCTCTGACGCTTTACAATTCCTCTGTGACTCACGGCTCGTTTGCTTATCTCAAGCACGTATTTTGATTCGCGGCTTTGCACGATTACAGGTTCGTCAGGTAAAACGACCGTTTCGATTCTACGCATCTCTCGTCGCTTAGATAAATACTTAGGAGTCGATTTTAAATTCCTGGCTTTATTCGAAACCAGCATTTAAATAACTTAATACTGCACCTCAAAAATACAAGATTTTTACTACCACTTTTTTATCCTATCACTTTATAATAATTACCAGATCCTAAAAAATGGGTTATAAATTTGCATGGTAACTTTTATATTCTTGTATAGTAATTCGAGGATATCTGGATTTCGTATAGACAAATAAACCTAGGTTTTTTAATTCGATATCATTCGATCGAAATGTAATAAACTGTCGGATGTAAAGGCGGGTATTTGGGGATTCTTCGGAAGGATATTTCTTGGTGTTTTATTAGTCAACAGTTTCCGAGCCAGAAGTACTCACTTACTGATTTTCAGGCGCACGTCGCCGTAGACGCGGCTCTGAGTGATTTATTATGCACGGGACGTGGTAGTACGCGAACTCGGCATAAAGACAAGTTAGTGTCGCTTTATTTTATTCCCTGGCGTACACCCTTTGGTCCTTGAAACTTTAACGCGGAATATATTTTCACTTTACGAGATATGTCTCTGTAAACTATGCAGAATCCCCAAACTTTTCTAATACATCATCATCGTAATATTCTCTTCGCATATACTAAACTAAAACTATTCAACCCGAGTCATCACTTATCTACAATAAATCCCAAAAATCAAGATTAAAAACCGACTGAAAAATTACGAAATAATAATACGTGAAATACACATTAGTACACTTTATCAATATCATATAACCCTTAATTTGTAGTATTTCATGTCATATTAATTAATTCCCTAACTTATTATCCACATAAATTATTGGTATACGATAATTACCAAGCTAAGAGTTACCCGAAACACGGTATATACCAATACCTTAATTATTTTAAATGAATGAATTCAATTAATATAAATACTGAAACGTGCATAATTGTTTCTAATACTTCAAGAGATGAGTAATCAAAAATAGAAGTTTCTCACCGTGTAAATAAAGGGATAAATATCCGAGCGGGATAAGCGGGGAAGTGTCTTCGGATAACGGTTCCCGGGAAGGCGAAGAGTTCGAAGGAAGGCAGATCTCCCTTCATAAATGTTTGAGCAGCGTGAATCCCGGTGAGATATCGAGCTCCCTTTTGCAACGTTCCGTATCCACTAACTGAATTAACCGGTCGCTGGTATACCGTTGTAATGTGTCCGTGATGCACGCTGGAACAGCGGATCTTCGCGAGGTGCACATATCCTGCATATGAACACGGACCCTCTGGGCGCAATATATTACGGCCCGCGATGTCTCCTGCAATTTACGTACGATTATGCAGATGCGCCCACATACCGAGCCCCATCGAATCAAAGGCAAAGCTACGTAGAAAAGGAAAGAGAATCCCGGGGGGATTATGCTGCGTGGATCAACAGATGACACGGTTGACATTCGTGTAACGGCTGATTTCTTCCCTTTCCTGTTCCACGAGTTTTATATCCGACCTACTTGATTCGAGTTTGAAGGCCAATTTCCGATTCTTGGGATTTTCTGATCTATACCGATTTTTTAAGTGCTTCGGATTTTTTAATTCAATCGAGTACTTAATATAGCGAAATGATAGTATAAGGGTTCATTATCTTATGATAAGATTGTAATTAATTATTGTATTTAATTGAAATATAATATGTTGTTTGATGTAAAGATGATGGTTTTAGAATTCTTCGATTCTGATACTTTTTAAAAGTAGATGTCTTAAAAAAATATTGGACACTGGTACCAGGGTGTAATGAAGACGATAATGTCTCGTTAGAGATGTTAGTAATTAAACGGGTTGCAGTATCCATAGAGCAATATTAATCTTTTTTTTTTAAAAGAACGACAGATGTTGATTCTTTATATGGCAGTTGGTGTATTAAGTTTCTATTCGTTCGATTGAATGGCTAAATTGGCTGGTAATGAAAGAATTGGATGGTAGTTGGTTAAAGTGATTGCAGTGTTATTTTCGTTCGTCCCGCGGCACTTTGATCGATAAAAGAGTTCCGTGGATGGGGGACTCTAAATTGTTGCAAATTTGACGCGAAAGAGCACTTCGGTGAATAGTCGAGTGGTAAGAGGGGAATAAAATTTAGCTTCGTTTACCGTGTTATCATAATAGAAGAATAATTGACACCGTTAATAACTCGAAAATACTTGCCGAGAATGTTTGCTGAAAATATAACGTCTCTATTTATTCGTGCGAATAGCAAATGTTGGTCCGTAAAGTTTGTCGGTAATTAAAAAGTTGAGTCGATTGGTCATTTGATCCATAGCTCGACGGTCAATGAAATTAGTTTGGAGACCAGTTTTCTAAACTCTTTCGAATTAACCACAGTGCCGGGCATCAAACATTTTCAGTTTACTTTGTAAAAGTGGATGCAAATAGAGAGTCACATAATTCTAGTTGAAACCTGATCAAGTAATCCTGATTGGTAAAGTTTCGTTTTTATCTGATATTTAACATCAACTTTCATCTCGAATATCTAAAGAACTGATTAGGTTCTTTGAATTTCTTGTTAATTAAAAAGTTACCCGGTGGATGATGAAGGCACACAATACGTTATCCTCCACCAGCTTGTTGATCGATCAAAGGAAATTCGAGGTTCGACAGTTTATAAACTCTTTGATATTAGCTGCTAAAGTTACTTAATTAATAAATTTAATATCGAGCGACCGTGAAGGTATTAATATTCATTAAAAATATCCGTACATTATTTATGTATAAATTGTAATATTCTTAGCAGTTATGCACGATCTTCTTAGTATGAAGGTCAGTGACCCTGTCCTTTAAAACTCCATTACTAAGAATTGTATTTTAAAGGTTACGCTTCTAACATCTTCATGCGTGCTCAATTACTAATTAATTAAAATACATAATACCGATGTAATCATTATTTTTCGTCACTCTTCGTCACTCTTCGTCTTCGTATTTCCTTTGAAGATCACTGTACTTCCGAGGCCCGTTTTCCCATCGTCGACTTATCCCAGCAACCACGAAAAAGCAGATTGATGATAGCGATGATGGCACCGCTGACACTCTTCGAAGAATGTTATTTCGGTTTCGGTAATTACACCCTCTCGAACAGAAATTTCAACGACGTTAATACCAAAGTAAACTTCCGAGGCGAGCCTCGATAATTATCTTCTTATGCATTTTTAAATGAATTTAAAAAACAAGCTTCGTATTGACTTCGTAACTACGGACTTTAACTCTCTATCACACCATGTAACTTTGTATAAAATAAAAGTATATAAAATCTCAAACAACGCGCCGTGGTATTTTCGAATAATATCACTAAAAATGTCAGACAAGTCATTTTGACTCCTTTGGTAATTCTAGTGTTAATATATTATATGTATCATATTTTTGATATTAATAAATCATCGATAAATCAGCACACTCTATTTTCAGTTTGTTACTATTTATTACTATTAGTGACAACATACGAGACTTACACGCGTGCTTTTTCCATTCGACGGTATCGAATTGATTTCCTCGAAGAGTCCTGCCAAGAAATTCTGTAAGCGAGCAGGTATCTGTCGTCTGAAACTTCCCGGCGAGGAGGAAAGAAACGAAGCTGTTCGCAGGTTCTCCCGTCGCGATTGTCCAACGGTGATTTATAGATGCACCTCGAAGATTAATCCGCGAAAGGTAACGCGAAGTGGTATCTCACCGCGGAAGATCGGACGGTTTAAAGCCTCTCCATATGACGCAAGATATTCGCGGTATATACATATGTTGGTGCCTGAAATCGATCTTCCTGTCTGGCATTCAATAAATTATGTCGGTTTTCAACTTCGTTAACGACGAAGCTTGAACGAACTCTTCTGCCTCCGTGTTCTCGTGGATATTTATTTCGAGTGGTTGCTCGTCGGCCTGTATACATAAATCCCTTTAATATTTCCCGCATCATTATGCCACGTGAAATTGAAAAATGTCAATGTTCCCATTCGGTTTAAGCTCCTTACATATTTGTTCTGTCGAGTTATCAATATTTACAACATTCACACCGTAATCCAGTTAAAATGAAAATCAATTTTACATTATCACTCTGCGCATTATATTTCCATAGATCTTCTTTATTCATGAAAATCCGGTGTATTCGTAAAACCTTCGTTACTGGTTATTTAATTAACCCACCATCTGATCGTACGATGTCGAAACACCGTTATCCTGTCCACGAAAAAAACCGTCGCAAATGGACGACCGATTAAACAGACGATTCTATAATGTTTGCAAAGTCTGTGGTGTCGTGTATCAAACCGATACGATTCGAATAGGAAAAATAAGTTTCGTGGCAGGCGAAACTTTCCTGTTAGGTACGCGAGAGCCATAGATGGACGCGTATCGTATGTGTATGTGTACACGTAACGCTTCGCGATAACAGGAAGGCAACATGAGGGGAAAATACGAGCGGTAGATAACGAGCGGGTATGTACACGTGTAAGCGTGCAGCCCATTAATCCGAGCGTGTCGCATTGATCTATCATTGTCCTGTACCTCGGGGTGATATACACATCTGAGGTTGATACATAATAGATCTCGAACGCAGCCTGCCACGACGCGAATAGTCCCGACGACCCATGGACACGGACACGTACACGATATATTACCTATACTCTTACAATATGCCTATGTACCAACACACTCGACTGCAGGTATATAACTAAAAGCAGGTACTTAAAAGTCTAGTAACCCAGTTTTACTTTAACTCCCGGTCATGCTGTGCTGACGGACGTACCTAAGTAAATACGTACGTATCGGGTGTTCCCTTTTCCTAACTCGTTAATACAACCTAAGTACTGTCTACAGCTCCCATTGTTTAACATTTTCACAGTTTTATATTTCATTGATAACAGCGCAGTCCCTTATGGCATGGATTGATGGGCTGACTGGACACTGACTTCACTGTGTTGCACATACTTGCTGATATTATTATGGAATTAATAATAGAATTAATTCTAGAATGATTTATAGAGTTCAGTGATTACATGCAATTTAATATAATTAATATTCGCTTGTGTATTTTATATATCAAACACGATAAATGTTTAAAACACGATTTTAGAGCAATGCAACTATATTGGATATTTGTTATTCTATTTTAAAATAGTAATTGGACATGTATTATTGAGAAGATTTCCTGGGAATGTATTTCAGCTTAATTAATATATGGGTCGAGGATACTTTTAATAAGTTTATCCAATTATTATAATATTATCAGTGTAAGCTTAGTGGAGTATTTGTACCTTTATCAATACACACCCGGTACCACGAGCGCGTGCAGACCAGTTATGTATAATCACGCTTACTTCTCGTCATTTCTATTCTACACGTTTCTCCATCCTCCTGTCTGCGTGTGCAATTGCGTGCACGCGTTTCTATGTAAACGTGGCGGGCTTAGAGAACTAGCGGTTTGCGGCATTGCGACCAGTTCTTGAATGAGGCTACGAATGGACTTAGGCGTCATTTACAAAACCTGAATCTTGCGGTGCACTCCGGCTGCAGAGTCTTATTTCAGGCTCGAAGCTTCGAGCCGAAAGTAGATCTTCGTGTTAATTCACCGAAATAAACATCACTCGATTCACTTCGAAAACATAATTCTACTCGATGCAAACATTTCTGAATCACTCAAATAATATGGATACGGCTTAATACTAGATATTCAGTAGTCGTAGTCACTCAATAGTCAGACACGATTCCAAATAAATGTAGATTATTCGAGACGCACGAAGGTACGCGAGTTTCTCAATACATTTTCGTATTCAGGATTTGTCAAACGATTGTACAAATCCAAGTGGAGTAGGTAGGGAGGGGTCAATGAATTTCCGAGGAGGGGAAAGAAAGGATATATCCGAGCTTTTCGAACTCCGAGGAACGAGAGTAGCGTTGATTTTAATGGGAAACGAACTTCTGTACACCCGGAGTTTGAAGTTCCAGGTAACTCGATTAATGGATACTCAGTTTGCGGGGGATTATTCGCGACCATGTAATTGAGTCTAATTCACGCCGAACCTCGTGACTAGTGATAACAGGTAACTCGTGTCAAATTTCCCAATCCGCGTCACCGTTCCTTATTCCAGCGTTAATCAACTATCGATCACCGGACCCAAACTTTCTCTATTAGATATCGACTCTTGGTTCTCATAAACTAACTTTCATACGTAGTCAGTTCGTAGACATCATTTTTCGTTCCATTTCTGATTGCGTTCGTGAGTCACGATCATCGAATCATTTCGATTCTTAACCGATCGCTTTGATTTACTGCCACTCATCCGTAGTAGAATTCCATGATTCATTTCGTGGAAACGACATGGTGCAATAATGTATTCTAGATCGACGAGGACACGGAATTCCGTGGAATCTTAAGTTCCGTCGAACGTGTTACGTTAAATCGGATATCGTTGTTTTCCGAGAGTCTTTTTCATTAGACCTCCCGGTGCACATGTGACCGCATAAAATACTAGACTCTGAGGTTATCATTGCTAAATCTTGTTCCCCGCAACCGCTCGCTACGTGTAACGAAACCCCGATACTTTATCCATAACCGCGCAAGAATCCCATGGTTATGATTCTCGCGCCAACTCATCGAAATCGGATAGTCCATGTCATAATATTCACACTCTTTTATCAACACTCGTTGAATCTCTTTCAAACGCATAAACTGCATCGTAAATGTACAACTTCCTTAGAATTTAGATAATCAAATCAAGTACAATGGTGTATGGCTGATATCTTCACGTATTAATTAAAGTAATTAGAAATTATCATAATATATGATCTTCGTCGATACACTTCATATTGTTTCTCAGAAATGATTCAATGGAATGAGTCCGCCATTGATGTACCGTGGTATTTATGATACGAAAGGAGGGCGAAATGCATACGAGCATCATTTCCCTTTCGAGGAATTTCGAGGATGCAACGTGTGTATAATGCACGAATCGCGCAACCGGATGTCGTACATTATGAGGAATTAGTGTCATTTATTTAGAGACAAAAACCAGAAGGATAATGGCTGACTGCCTCGTATAACGAGTGTCGTAATAATAAGGTCCGTTCTGGATCCGTTCTTCGAGAAACAGACTTGGCCACACCTTCCACTGTGTTTCAAAAAGGAACCGATCATTTTGTTTTGTTTTTACGGTTCCTCGCGTGGCTCATTAGAATCATTTTTGGGATCGTTTGCTATCGGATGCTTTTCGTTTTTGGTTGATTTTCTGATGCTCCTAATTCCAGTTTCCAAAGTCCTTGGAAGTAAACAGACCCAGCTATACCTTCAAAAATTATGAAAATTTCGAAGTCGCCAATTTTGCCCCTAAATGCCCCAAATCGATGGTAGATGATGTGTAAACATATTCTGGGATGATTTTGGGTCGAAAGAAATAGATTAGAAATTTGTTTCGCTCAAAAACTGGGTCGAGCCAAAATCACAAAAATGTGAAGGGGTATACCTTCAAAAATTGTCAAAAAATCAAAGTCGCCAAATTCGCTCCTAGATGCCCTAAATCGATGGTATATGATGCCTAATGATGTTCTAGGACCGTTTTGGGTCGAAAGAAGCGGTTTAAAAATTTTATTCGGTTGAAAAATGGGTCGACTCAAAATCGCAAAAATGTGAAGGGGTATACCTTCAAAAATTGTCAAAAAATCAAAGTCGCCAAAATCCATTCTAAATGGCCCAAATCGATGGTAGGTGATGCCTAATGATGTTCTAGGACCATTTTGGGTCGAAAGAAGTGGATTAAAAATTTTTCCGGTCGAAAAATGGCTCGACCCAGAATCGCAAAAATGTGAAGGGGTATACCTTCAAAAATTGTCAAAAAATCAAAGTCGCCAATTTTGATCCTAGCTGGTCCAAATCGATGGTATATGATGCCTAATGATGTTCTAGGACCGATTTGTGTCGAAAGAAGTGGTTTAAAAATTTTTTTGGTCGAAAAACAGGTCGATCAAAAATCGCAAAAATGTAAAGGGGTATACCTTCAAAAATTCTCAAAAAATCAAAGTCGCCAAAATCCATTCTAAATGGCCCAAATCGATGGTAGGTGATGCCTAATGATGTTCTAGGACCATTTTGGGTCGAAAGAAGTGGATTAAAAATTTTTCCGGTCGAAAAATGGCTCGACCCAGAATCGCAAAAATGTGAAGGGGTATACCTTCAAAAATTGTCAAAAAATCAAAGTCGCCAATTTTGATCCTAGCTGGTCCAAATCGATGGTATATGATGCCTAATGATGTTCTAGGACCGATTTGTGTCGAAAGAAGTGGTTTAAAAATTTTTTTGGTCGAAAAACAGGTCGATCAAAAATCGCAAAAATGTAAAGGGGTATACCTTCAAAAATTCTCAAAAAATCAAAGTCGCCAAAATCCATTCTAAATGGCCCAAATCGATGGTAGGTGATGCCTAATGATGTTCTAGGACCATTTTGGGTCGAAAGAAGTGGATTAAAAATTTTTCCGGTCGAAAAATGGCTCGACCCAGAATCGCAAAAATGTGAAGGGGTATACCTTCAAAAATTGTCAAAAAATCAAAGTCGCCAATTTTGATCCTAGCTGGTCCAAATCGATGGTATATGATGCCTAATGATGTTCTAGGACCGATTTGTGTCGAAAGAAGTGGTTTAAAAATTTTTTTGGTCGAAAAACAGGTCGATCAAAAATCGCAAAAATGTAAAGGGGTATACCTTCAAAAATTCTCAAAAAATCAAAGTCGCCAAAATCCATTCTAAATGGCCCAAATCGATGGTAGGTGATGCCTAATGATGTTCTAGGACCATTTTGGGTCGAAAGAAGTGGATTAAAAATTTTTCCGGTCGAAAAATGGCTCGACCCAGAATCGCAAAAATGTGAAGGGGTATACCTTCAAAAATTGTCAAAAAATCAAAGTCGCCAATTTTGATCCTAGCTGGTCCAAATCGATGGTATATGATGCCTAATGATGTTCTAGGACCGATTTGTGTCGAAAGAAGTGGTTTAAAAATTTTTTTGGTCGAAAAACAGGTCGATCAAAAATCGCAAAAATGTAAAGGGGTATACCTTCAAAAATTCTCAAAAAATCAAAGTCGCCAAAATCCATTCTAAATGGCCCAAATCGATGGTAGGTGATGCCTAATGATGTTCTAGGACCATTTTGGGTCGAAAGAAGTGGATTAAAAATTTTTCCGGTCGAAAAATGGCTCGACCCAGAATCGCAAAAATGTGAAGGGGTATACCTTCAAAAATTGTCAAAAAATCAAAGTCGCCAATTTTGATCCTAGCTGGTCCAAATCGATGGTATATGATGCCTAATGATGTTCTAGGACCGATTTGTGTCGAAAGAAGTGGTTTAAAAATTTTTTTGGTCGAAAAACAGGTCGATCAAAAATCGCAAAAATGTAAAGGGGTATACCTTCAAAAATTCTCAAAAAATCAAAGTCGCCAAAATCCATTCTAAATGGCCCAAATCGATGGTAGGTGATGCCTAATGATGTTCTAGGACCATTTTGGGTCGAAAGAAGTGGATTAAAAATTTTTCCGGTCGAAAAATGGCTCGACCCAGAATCGCAAAAATGTGAAGGGGTATACCTTCAAAAATTGTCAAAAAATCAAAGTCGCCAATTTTGATCCTAGCTGGTCCAAATCGATGGTATATGATGCCTAATGATGTTCTAGGACCGATTTGTGTCGAAAGAAGTGGTTTAAAAATTTTTTTGGTCGAAAAACAGGTCGATCAAAAATCGCAAAAATGTAAAGGGGTATACCTTCAAAAATTCTCAAAAAATCAAAGTCGCCAAAATCCATTCTAAATGGCCCAAATCGATGGTAGGTGATGCCTAATGATGTTCTAGGACCATTTTGGGTCGAAAGAAGTGGATTAAAAATTTTTCCGGTCGAAAAATGGCTCGACCCAGAATCGCAAAAATGTGAAGGGGTATACCTTCAAAAATTGTAAAAAAATCAAAGTCGCCAATTTTGATCCTAGCTGGTCCAAATCGATGGTATATGATGCCTAATGATGTTCTAGGACCGATTTGTGTCGAAAGAAGTGGTTTAAAAATTTTTTTGGTCGAAAAACAGGTCGACCAAAAATCGCAAAAATGTAAAGGGGTATACCTTCAAAAATTCTCAAAAAATCAAAGTCGCCAAATTCGCTCCTAGATGCCCTAAATCGATGGTATATGATGCCTAATGATGTTCTAGGACCGTTTTGGGTCGAAAGAAGCGGTTTAAAAATGTTATTCGGTCGAAAAATGGGTCGACCCAAAATCGCAAAAATGTGAAGGGGTATACCTTCAAAAATTGTCAAAAAATCAAAGTCGCCAAATTCGCTCCTAGATGCCCTAAATCGATGGTATATGATGCCTAATGATGTTCTAGGACCGTTTTGGGTCGAAAGAAGCGGTTTAAAATTTTTTTGGTCGAAAAACAGGTCGACCAAAAATCGCAAAAATGTGAAGGGGTATACCTTCAAAAATTGTCAAAAAATCAAAGTCGCCAATTTTGATCCTAGCTGGTCCAAATCGATGGTATATGATGCCTAATGATGTTCTAGGACCGTTTTGGGTCGAAAGAAGTGAATTAAAATCATTTCCTAAAACTAAAATCGGAACATATTATTCAGATTTCCGCTCTGTCTCATCCTAATGGACAGAGGTGAAGATTTATTCAAGGTAATGAACGATAAGAGAATTCCCTGAATAAGCATCTTATCATATGGAGGATATAAACTGTTCGACGAATTAGCTGATGACGAGCGTATCCGAACGTGAGACGAGAATATCGCAAAAATTGTTTCCGTTTTAATCGAGCCGCACCTGTTTCGTTATCCGAACCGCCAACTGTTTTGCACATGTGTTGAAATAACATAGCTATCGTTCCACGAAGCGTTCCTAGAACTCACGAAGACGGTATCTAGAACTCGGAAAAAATCCATTTAAAAATATCCTCCGTATGGAATTACAGTACATGCTACGATCAGCGCAAAGAAGTGATCATAAAATTAATATCACCGTAAGTTGGTAGCGCAAACTCCTAACTTGGGGCATGTACTTGCAGTGTGTTAAACGTACAACGATTTAATCGGGGAAATATGAACACGGGAAAACGGTGGATAAAGGCAGGAGTAACTTAATTAAAGTGAAACAGTTATTAAAGCGAACGAGTTGTCACCGGGTATCGTTTAAGCTACTCCGTAGCTAGCAGTTACCTACGGAAAGTTCCTTATTAAAGCGCTTATTAAGATCGCAGGACGATTAATTTCAACGTCTCGCGAGTTATTCGTGACAGAAAGACAACAGTATTTCTGGCGGCGCGAGTGCGCACGAGTATTCCCTGCCCGGTAATAATTTCTCACGGGTTGGTTTTGGTGCGTCGGTGTGCCCCCGCATTACCTGCACGATGTGTTCGAAACCCACGCGAAACGCTTTTGCCACCCGATATATACGAGCCATTGTCTCGAGGATCATTATTGTTGTGTAACGCTGAAATTACGGGCGGATCCGTCGCTTTGTACCCGCGAGATACAACTCTCACGAGGGACATTCTTACCCCTCTCTTCGCGTCCCCCCTCCTCCCCCCTCACCTGTCACCCCTCCGCTCGCGAGTAATAGTTTATCATAACGTTTAATAACTTTTTCATTGGTGCGTACACCATTGTTAAATTCCACGAGAGAGTATTATCAGGGATTCGTAATAAATTTTCATTGGATTATCTTCGTCCTTTTCACTTCGCTCGCCATGTTGCATCGTAAAAAGTATTTAAATGACGCTTGTAAATTCAGCCCGTTTTCAATGGCGAGTTTTATTCGATACCTGTTGTTCCCGTTTTTAACTGGCAACGTACGAATACATTATCCTGGTAGATAATAAATTCGTGGAATCAATAATACTTTTGTCCCGACCGCGATTGGTGATCGTTCATTGATATGTATTAACCGTCGAGTTTCCCAACTACCGTTTCATCCGCGGATTCCCTTTTTTATTGGCACGCTTTACTCGCTTTATTCCCTCGTAAAGGGTTCGTGGCTGTTGTAATAAGGATTTTTCTACTTACGGAGGCGGATGAGCGGTGGTTATAGAAGAACTTTAATGCTGTTTATCTTGCTGGAATAATAATGGAGTATATAAAGTTTTATGGGCTTCGGCTTTTCCACGGATGTCTGTTGTTACACGATAACATTGAGTGTAAGCATTTCCAAATAGGTTGAATATAATAATGACTACGAGTTGATCTTAAATCGATGTGGTATTCGTTGTCTTTCTTAAACTCATGTTGTATACATGTTGCATGTTGTATTCTCAGGAGAAGAATGAATAAGCAACATATAAATCAAACGCTTAATAATAAATTCACTATTTCGTAAACGCAATAAATTCGTAGCAAACAATATTGTGATAAAGATTTAGATCTCCAATTAGCTATATATATTATATATGAAATATTATATAGATCCCTGAAATGTGTTAACTATAGAATTATCCTCACTCTCTAAAATCACCGTGAGGCCACCAACCCAGAATCCAACAGTAGATCCGTAAACATCAGGAAATTCATTTAGGATTTACGAGGTTGTCAGTGTACCGGCATAAATGTCTAACGCAAAAATGATATGCTGACCCTCCTTGTCGATTCATTAACGATAATACATTACGTTTGTTGTCTCGCGGAGCGCATTACTGACATTTCTATGCAAAGAGAAAGGTATCGATGTCAGCATAAATCTCTACGCAAAGTACGCGCGCCATTGTATCCACATACTCCCGGTGTGAATGGAAAATTTCTTTTCCCCCCCCCCCGTTATTTAATCCTTTGTTTATGTCTCGCGCACTTTTTTACCTGTTTTCTTTCTATTTACATATACATTCATTTCGAATCAGTTTTCTATTTCGAGGCATTTAATGAAAACGATTATAACACGTTCTTTATAAAGGAATATTTTTGTAACGGAATTTATGGCGTTCCATTGAATTCATATAAATTAACGTGAAGAGCATTTTACTATCTTTTTTTTTATCAAATATTAATTAAATTAATCTATCTTTACAATATGAAGAATATAATAAATAAATGGCAATACTAATACTTTTATAATTGATTCATATCGTATTCGACATTCAATACTGCACATTTGTAATTAAATTAATACGGTGAAATTTGTAAATAACGCACTCGAAGTTCAGTCAAGAATGTAATATTCGACAAAATTCGTTCCACAATTTTCCAAGTGTTTATATGAAACGTAAAGTATCATGAATAGAATCCAATGTTTATTCTTGCGCAAGAAACAAAGTGAATCATGCTTACACTATCATTTCTCAATATCGTTTTCCTGTATTTCTGTCAGTATTTTCCTCCGGAAAAATTGTATTGGTTTCCAATATCTGCAACCAGTTTGGTACCGGAGGGGATAAGAAATAGCGTGGAACGCATAAACCGCCGCTTTATGTATATCTTGGATTATACCCGATAAGGGAGTTTCTGCATCCTGTTGCATTGATCGTGAATTCCGTGGTACCTCAAATTGCGAATTCCCGACTACACGGAATATCTTTCGTAATCTATTTCTACTTACAGTATGCTAGCAATATGTTACTAGTATATCGATTCTATACTTGCAATATGCTAACAGTGTACTCGTAGTATTCGCATATATCGAGTGATATTATTTCCTATTTATATTCGATCATTTATCTAATTAAAAGAATATTTTATTAATCGAAGATCCACTATATACTTCGGTTAATTCTACCCGAAGGAATGCAAGTGCAATATTAATAATTAATCTTAGAACCAATGTAAATAATAATTGTTTATCCTAATATCTTATCGAATTAAGGTACAGAAACAATTCGATAACGTTACGACACTTTTCCTACATCGATCCCACTGGAATAATTATTCATATAACACCTTTCTCTTTCAAGATTAATTGACCGCCGACCTTCTCAGCCGGCCTCTAAACAAGGTACTTTCGAAATCGCGGAAAAATGCTTTTCAAAAATCGAATTCATGTTTCAAAGTACACACTCGCGTTGCAAGTGAACTGGACGATAGTAAACTTTCTCTTACAAGCTGACGTCGGAGGGCATCGACAGGAAATTTCTAATATTCTCACAGAGATTCTTACCAGCACACATTTATTAGGTGTACCGTAAAGTAATCAATTGTTTTTCACATACTTTACGAAACACCATCTACTTTCTTCATATTAAACATTATTCTATTAGATAATTCCCATCGTTATCTATGATCTTTGACTGATAATCCACCAATGACATAAATTCCCTTTTTGAAAAAAACATCCAATTCTCAACTTCTGACGCAAAAACATTCTCCCCCTTCCGAATTGATTACTTTCCGGTACCCGGAATACTTTGGCTACAGAAGTGGAGCCGGTTCGGCGACGCGCATTCTGTGATAGGTCAATAAAGCGTCTCGTCAATATCAAAGAAACACGGTTAACGACCCACGGTTAACTTTGGCAGCAATAATTGACAATAACGACACCGCCTTTGGTAACGTTTAACGACAGTCACTGAAGACAACGATGTTCACCGTGTTACGCTTCCTACTAATTGCCTGATTTAATTACCACCATCGGAATTATTGGGAGGGAAATAGTCTGGCTTGCTACTTCTAGACTGATTACACCCAGCATATACATATCATACGATTCTGGGGAGAAGGCTTGCGATGACTTTATATCGGAAGATAGTCTTATATATAACCTATATGATATATGATATATACTATAATAGCAATAAGGTATAATTAAATAATCGTATGCAGTATATAAAACTTCAGGTATACAAAGCGATTAAAAGATTTTTATAATTTGATCGACCTGTAATAACCGTTTCTATATCTAAATTTTGCTATACCACATACTATTGTTCAATTGTATCTTATTGCTATTAAATATTATACATTATGTAAGTTATTTACGCGATCATCATCCTCGTATAAAGTGCTGTATATAACCTGTATAATAAATAATATATAATCAATGTGAGATTGAAATTCCACCTGGCACTTACATCACGAATGCCTTCTTTCCAGAACGCAATAGCAGCTCCCATTGCCCTATAACTGTACGTGAAATTAAATCGACGTGGTACTTACATCGACAATCGATCAATTACTATTTTCTTCACCTTTCTCTGCCCTTTATTTCTCCCTCATTTCCTCCTCTTATATCTTAGCATTATTTCTCTTACATCGGTCCGGTTATTCTCGCGTCTGATGAGATACGATAACTATCGCGTTTCTATTGTTTAACTAATGGCGCTTTATAAAGCCGGGTGTGCCAGTATTATTCCCTGGATTGAGTGCACCACCGTTTTTATACGAGCGCGATCTTCAGATGGTAGACGATTGTTTCTACGCGATGAATTAATGTAATTTATTTACAATTGGAATTGCTACTTAAAAGAAGCATAAACTACTGCTCGAGTTTGTGTGCACGGTGAGAAGAATATTGCTGTGAGTGTTGTCAAGTTATTACGATGGAAAAGTAGGTTGTATCAATTACCTAGGTTCGTTATTCTTCGGCATTGTTTGGTGGATTGATTAATGATCGATACAAATTAGTCCTAGATTCGTCGAGTTTCATATTATAATTTGCGATTGACGAATTCGTCTTTAATCTACCTATAAACACCAAACAATTTTTATTATTATATTATCTATGTTATATATCTGAAATTCATTAACTGATATTTTCATGTAAAAATCACGGTTTTTCCTATAAGTGGATAAGAAAAAGGTACAGTAATAAATATAAGAAAGAGTTGTTAAAAAAGTTTAGTTTAGTTAATTAATGAACATATTTCCTTGTTGGGTGCCACTTAGTTATCATATTTAAGTGAAAAACTCGAAGTTGACTACCCTCCTTTGAGGCGTGGCGCAAATGCAGATGAGCAAATATACACTCTGTAAGAAGGTGCAGCGAGCACTTCGAACCAACGGTGAGTCACCGTATGACATTTGACCCCCACCAGTACACCGGTTTCCTCGTGGTGCATACAGCGATTCTCAAACAGCTCTTTCTCTTACATCCGTGATAACATTATCCGTTTCAAGAGCAGATTTAATATAATATGGTGATGCATCATATGAAATATTTCTGTTAGAAAGATTTGTAAGATAGATTTTTATAAGAATCCAATAATACCACTTTATCAGTTCGTTTCTTCGCGTCGAGTTAACTGAGTTGGAAGATAATCCTCGAGCCGTATGATAGTACAAGAAATTGTTCTACGTCAATTAACACGAGTCGAATGAGAATTCACCCGTGGAATTCCTGAATTCAGGATTTAATAGTGACGCTCAATTTGCATCTTCATTGTGTGCGAGGGAATACACTTAATTTATTCAAATTGATGCAATTTGAATATAATGATCCAGTGGAATGATACGTTAGGTAGGATATATTTAACATTATGGAAGATAATTTCTCTTTTTTATGTTAATTAGCGATACCGTGGCTCGACTTAAATATAAGTTCACCGAGTAGTGAGCAGAGCATAAATAAATTATACTTTCCTGCTTCTACAACGCCCTTGTAAAGGGATGTTCTTACTCGGTTAAGATTAATTAAAGGTGTGCATTGGATCGTTGATTATGTACACAGAACACGGTGATTCTAACTCACCCTTCGCGCGACCCTTCTCGCCATATATATCTCATTTTCTGACAAATAAATCTGATAAAAATTGATCGTAACTGCTTTAACCGAGTGTTCCATAAAATGATCATATTTTAATTCTGCTAATAATGAGATTTGGAAATATTTTTATTTGATTTTATAATATCTGTTTCATGAATTAAGAAATTAAAAAATTTTTCTCGAAATATTCATAGATCGGTGTTAAGTACAATGAGAGATAATTACTTTAAGCGAAATCACTTTAAAATTAAACATTTAAGAAATTAAAATATTATCTTCAATGCCTTTAATAAAAAATAGTATATAATAAAAATATCACTCTCGAGGCTAAGAAATTATTAATCATCTAATAATTACTACATTAATTTAAACTAATCAGATTAATTACAGAAGTATTCCAAACACATATCAGCTTGTTCACCAAACTAATAAAATAAATCATTTATAACGATAATTGATATAAAATATATTGTAGTTACTTGTCAATTATTAACTGCTGCAATTTAATCATTAAAAAGATAAATATAATAAAACTTGCATTATTAAAGTCATACTTCTGAATACTTCTATCCTCTTCTTCCGTACGACAATTCGAGTTATTTCTTCCCGAGACGATCATTATTTTCTTACGCGATTTGCGGTTTGATTTCATATCGATGGACACGATAAAGTTAGCGGATCGATGACGGCGAAATGTCAGTGGTGGCAGGAGTTATCTAAAAATAAAAACGGAATCGCGGATGAAAGGACAGACGGTTCAATCGGATCGTCATGCTGGCTGTCAACCTCCGTTAACCTATCCCTCCTTTCCACTGCTAACTCTTGCTAGAAGACAGAGGACTTAACGACCACGTTCGTTGGCCAACTGCCAGGAACCCGAAGAGAACTGACTTTAACTGACTTTACGCTACCATCTTCGCCACCTCGGCTCTACTGCTTCTTCCTCACCCTCTTTTCTTCCCTGAAATTCTGATCGTAAACTGTCGTCGAAGGTTCACTGTACGTTAATTGGGCTAATAATATTTCCTGATTTTTTTATCCGGGCGTTGCAACCACTTTTTTCGTAGTCCATCATGACTTGATTTGATTTACATAAGTGATAGGGCGATTTCGGGCGAGCGATTTCACTTAATTATAGTCATTTCTATAATGGCTTGATTTTAAGTACTTTAATTAATGTTATACGATGAAGTTCATGGTATTCTTTCAATTTTGGGTTTGTTTGAAATGGTCTTTAAATATTATTGAATTATTATTGTATTAATTACATCAATAGAGAAATTGCTTACTGTATTAATAATACTCTTTTTTTCTCCGTTATTTTTGACTAGTTTTGTTTGAAAGAAAATTATGGATGAAAATACACATTTCCATCTTCATGTCGGTCATGCTAACTCCGAAATGAATTTTGTTAAAATTATATAAAACCTCGTTGAGAAAATTTTAGGAAATACCTCTCCTTTGTTTCTTTTAACTGATGCGGCTTAATCTCCATTGAAGTAATACGACTATATTAATATTTCAAATCGCCGTGAGTTATGGTAATGATTCTGTAACGAGATAAATTCGAACGCGGTACGAGCACACCTATTTCACGAAATCTCTTATCCGTTAAATTATTTTCCTTCCATTTTACGTGTAAGAGGATAAACCAGCTTCGCGTCCTGAGTATTATGTAATCGTATTAAGAGACGGCGCACGTATGTTCGTAACTGGAAGAGGTTCATAAGCAGAGGAACGAGAGAACGCGGGATTTCTAAGGCCCCGCTACCATTTACACGAACTGGATTCTAATTACGACTTTTAGGATGATACGCGATTTTCTCTGCTTTTACTTCCCTTCCTCTTCCCACGAGTTCATCTTCTTGTTCATTCTCGAATCAAATCACTTTCTTCGAATTTCCCGCTTCGTCCCCTCTTCTTCTACTTCCTCCTCACTCCTCGCACACTCTTCCCACCACCCAGCTCTCTTTTCTTTGAACCGAACACGCAGCATGGATTAAGTTCCAAGTGATTTTATTTTTTCGCTACTCCATGGCACGTCAAGCTACCGAGGAAATCTAATTTCGCATTTGCTTTTCTTTCACATCCTCTCCTTCTTCCACTTCCGTTTTTTAGACCCTTTTTGCCGAGAGAAGCGCGACAGCGGAGAACACGACAGTTCGGTGCGACGAGGGTTCGCTGAAAGAGTTTCAAAAATGAGATTTTGACATGTCGGGGATGAAATAAACCGAAGAAGGGAGAGTGTTTTACTTCGTTGCTCGATCGGAATCGATGGAATAATATTATTTTGCATTCGATATCGGCCGCGATAAAATGGAAGGCTGACTCAAACGCAATATTTATGGAGTTAATGTCTTACCATTGATAGTTTTAAGTCTATGAAGGTTAATGGTCTTTGACAATATTTTCGTCGTTCGACGATCCATTCTTTAATGCCAGTCTGATTGAACGCACTGCAATCATAACAATAACATTTTCAAAGAAAACATTGCTGTTGTTACAAGTAGTCAAATGTTTTTACTTATAAGTTTTTCTTTGAAGACATTATATACCTTTAAAATAACAATCTTCCATTATTTTCGTTGTCTATTGTACGTTCTTTTGATTTTTAATTAATCAATTATCAGATCTTTGTCGTACGATCAGGCTTCTTATCAAACTCACCATACATTAATACGATAATTGCCAATAAGAGTAAGTTAACGGTATGCAAAATATACGATTTCCAAAAGCGGAACGATCTAAGGGTTTCGTGGCTGACTAAAAGATTTATTCCGGAGTTCGTCTGTTTTCGCTTTACGTATCGAGTGAAAAAGAGGGTGAAGGGTCGAGAGTGGAAAGAGACGATACTTGGTGCGACGCGGGGGTGCTTGTGGGTTGAATGTCCGCGGGATCGAATATAAATAGCGTCTCGACGTTCGTCTGCCTCCTTTCTCTCTCTCTCTTCTTATCCTTCTCCACGAGTCTCCTCGTTCTTCTACCTTCTGCTTACTTGACCAGTTTCATCGGGTCCTATAGATCCCATAGATCCCGTGATTCATAAATCTTAATACCTGATAATTGAATGTATCCATGAAAAATCGTATTCGATTACTTTCCAATTTCTGACATCGAAGTCAGGCGATGAAAATATTCGATTCGACTGTTGCATTAGAAAAGCGTATATTGTTTGAAGTAATATAATCTACGTAAATTATGTTGGTTGGTGGAAGTATGGGATATTCGATGGTCCATGGTTCCTTATTTAAAATGCTTTACAAATTAACGAGCGAATGGTGGCCATATGTGTATACAGTATTCCGACGATCCCCTTGTTGTCAAAATTTGCAGCCGCCTGTTGGAGCCTCTTCCGTATCCGGATGAGCTGAGGCATAATGATCTTTAGAGATCCCAGGGGGGTGGGGAGGGCTTGTAGACGGTAGGGAAAACACGTGTTGGTAAACTAAAACTCTCCCCATGTTTGAATCGGATGGCTCACAGCGTATTTTAAAGGAGATGCACGGATGCCTCGGTTGAACAGATATCTTTTATCGAAATTAAGCGATACACACACGGGGCCTTAGATTAATCCGAAAATAATATATATCTTGATATAATCACATATAAACTATCGCAGATGCTTGCTAACTTTATCCTTCATAATATTTCTGTTTAACTTATCTAACTAATGAGGACTCAAATATTGATATTATTTATGGTACTATATTTTGAAATTTTTATTTGTAAATTGAAATTTGTTAACGATATTTTGTAATCTTTTGAAAATTTTTATTTTATACAACACTAAATTATTGGATAGTCATGAGTTTCTCTGATTATATTTATAACGAGCTTCCATATAAACACGGTTTATGTGTATCAATTTATAATTATCACGCACGTATGAAAGGTTTAGTGGCAACAACACACGTTCCGTAATTTAATCAGTGTATTATATGGAAAATGATATTGTAATGAGGAAAGTTTACGGAATCAGCAACATCTGCCGTTAATTTCCGAGTTCACCCACGCCATCGTATGGATTCGAGATTTTCACGTGATTGCACCGCCAACTCTGTAATTCCGCGAAAGTAAAGTAAGAGAATGAAGTCGGCTGGTTATTCTCGAGGAAATCCGAGTTGTTAATTATTTAAGAATAACATATCATCCATGAGGTCGGAGAGGAGAAGTTGTAAGGTTCAGTCGGGGAGTTTCGTGCCGATGAAGTTTTCAAGTGGACGGACTTTTAAGCCATGCCACCCAGTAGTACCGACTCCGAGAATTATCGCCGCGAAAGCACAAGCAGCTTGTCTGGTATGCCAAAATCGATAAAGTACATCCACCTCCACTCTCTGCTTCCTATCTGCCGTGGAAATTTCGTTTGACGTGAAACAGAGACGAAGACGAACGGTATTTACGATGCTTATCGTACAGAAATTATCCTATCCTCCTTACTTATATCTCGTACATCTTCGAAACCGAAACTCTATAACAATCATACACGAAATTCACTAATAATTGTAACACTTGAGACTGACACGTTGGATCTACGGGGTTATGCATAATGTGTATTATTATTCCTTCCTGCAAGGAAGTTATCACTGATGTTATTCCTGATATTCTGTGCTAATTGGTATATTAAAAAATACTTTACATTTAATTATGATAGACTTTAATTCCATTGACCGCTGGAAATTTATATCGATACTTAATCTGTTATCCAGAGGACTCTGGAATGGATTACCTCAGTCGTCTACAAAAATAATTGGAATGATAATATTATTGTTATTAATGTTAATAGAGATAACAATAATAATATTCAGCATTGTAAGGAGCTTAAGTGGTTGGATTCATGCGTACATGGAAGAAGCGGATTCTTTGGTTTGTCTGGTTCGAGAGGGGTAAATACGGCTTAAGGACGAGCCCGTAACACGAAAGGTCGCGTGTATCTATCCTCGAGATCGAAAACTGGGTTAACCGGTGCAGAATCCACGATGTAATGGGCCGTGGATGGAATTAAGCCTGGAATTAACATCGTTGAATGAGAGGCTTGGGTAAATGCGGATGCTTCTAAATTTCTGAGAGCACCCATTTTCCTGCTCCTCCTGTTTTTTTCCTTTCTTAATTAAACACGACGAGGACTAACGGCACTGAATGCCCTAAAATATGATCCCACCACTCGAGACCGTATTTCCGATCCACTGGCTTTAACAGTAAAAGAGAAATTCCCATTGAAATATATATCTTTGCAACGTTGTTTCCACGTCGTTTCCTATTCGGTGCAAGTGTAATTATACTCTTGTTTCTCAAATATATTTTATATTTGCAACTACGTTGTATCCGAGTACGCTTCATTGAAAATACCTCAGATATAAGTAATTGGATAAAAATGATAATCGCAAATTAAGTTAGATATCGGTTTGATAAAATCTTGGATTCTAGAAGCCGAACTGGCAACAGGCCGGCACCTTGACCTCGACACCTCCTTCATCCTCATCCTTATCCTTATCTTCTTTCATTCACGCTACTCTAACACTCCAAAGAAAAGGACGAAGACGAGACTAGCAAAGAAGCGTAGAAAGTTTCTCTTGCAAGTAAGTTCCGCATATAAGAGGTCAGAAGAGATGCAAAGAATAAGCGAGAGAGATGCAGCCCGTACCTTTCATCTCCCTTCTGTTTTCTTTTATTATATCCTTCTTCGTTCCGCCTCCAAAGGCGCGGTTCCCTCGGGGCCATGGAAGTAGAATCAAGGAGGAATCTTGGTCCTCCTTTCCTTTTTCATCATCATCTTCTTCTTCTTCTTCCATTTTCTTCATCGTGTTCCCCGTTTGATTCGACTCTAGTCGAGTTGACGGTAAGCGCAACAGATCGTGATTCTCAACTCTGAAGTAGGCAGTTCCAGTTCGGCTTTCAAAGGCGGCCTCCTCGGCGTTCTTTCGCGCGATGGAAACAGACTATTGGTTTCTATATTTTTTCATACCACGGCTTCCGTTTTCAGACAATCAACTGGCCCCTTGACTCAGTTTCATTCTGGCTACTGACTTAAACCCATCGCTTACATAATTGCTCTCACGACCGTTGAAATCAGTATCATTAATTCCAAGGCAATGAATCAATTATGTCTATCGATTCATAAATCACTTTCGATCCTAGTATCGTCTATCGTGAATGTATATTAAGATACGTTAAGCGACTCGAGCGTTGCGTATTAATAGGATCTTCGATAATCGAACGGAGACAAAAATCAAAGTAGAAGCGGAAGTCAAAATTTCGAGGAGACCAAGTGAGAAATGTGTACACGATGATAATAGCATGCCGTTCGGAATGAGAGCTCTTGGAATGATTTCGCTAATTGACGGATTATCGTCTAAATTCAAAAGACGGTGGTGCATTGTTGGCTCTGGGATTGGGCTAGCTAGGTTGCGTGTACATCATTGGAGGCCGTGGAGACTATAAGCAAGCGATGCCGAAGGGTGGGTAGAGAATAAAGGAGAGACAGAGGAGACGATTGGAGGGAAAAGGGGAGAGATATGGAGGCACCAGGGGCTGCCGGTTCAGCTGCATTAATTAAACTAGCGGAGGACAATGAGCCTGTCTGCTGGCTCGCTTGCCTCGCTGTGTAATTCACGCCTCTCACGGGAGTGCCGCCCTTCGACTTTGCTTTCCAGTTTGAACCTTCCTACGCCCTTAATTACCTACGCCCTTTGCCTCTTCTCTATCTTCCACTTTCTTTCTCCCTCCGTCCGTATCTTCTTCTTCGTTTTCTCGCACGTGTCACCTCCCGTTTATCGACGATGTGTGAAAGCCTGATCGCTTTCGTTCAGTCTGAACTTGATTGATAACGATTTACTTGTTAATAAATGTATGTCATTATCGGTATACCTCGTCGAAATATATGGATAATTTGTTTATTTACCATTTAATCGTTGGCTTGATGAGATCAAATGAACTTCGGTGGTACAGCGGCACAGCTGGTTAGAGAATACTTCTGCGAAGCTCGTGAGCTATTCTGTCATTCGCACCGTCTTTCCTCGAGCTACTGGTAGACAGTATATAAAGTCAGGCGAATGGTTACAAATTGAAGACGCTAATTTACACACGGTTTCGCACTCAAGCTTCCTTGCCTCTACTGATGTTGCTTCTGCTTATTAACTCGCGCAAGTTTGTGAGCCCGGTTCTAACGGCTAACAAGGTAAACAATGTTTGGCAATTATCTCGGTTAAATGATCCTCGTGAGATGTGGCTGGTGAAATACAACAGCCAGGTAGGAACACCGATGACGATAGTCTCCTATGCATCCGAATTTACTAGGATATCTACTAACTAATATTTACTTGTAACGTTATAAACATCCCATGATACGACGGAATAGTTGTGATTCTGGTGTACGACATTCCTATGATTTGTTCTTAATTATGTCAGATGCGCCACATGTAATTAATTGTAGATCGTAATACAAGTCGAAGGTATTTTATGACTACAAGTACCTTGCAAATAACCACCTTCTCATAAAAATGTCTACTCTACATGATAAGTAATAATGATAGTATTTACCATCCGTAAAATGGTTCTCGAGGGGATATATAATGAAATCAATAATGCAGTTATTAATGAAGAATTCATTCGGATGACGAAAGTGTTCGGGATGTGATGTGTAAATAGTAGGCTTACCGATAATATTCCCAGAATATCGGGAGTAATTTATATCCTGGGTTCCGTGCATCATAAAAGGGAAGAAGAAATATGTTAGGGGTATGAACGATGGGAGTAATATTCCCATTAATGTGCCACTGTGAGAGCATCGTGACAATAAAAGAGGATTACGATTCCCTGTGGTGGTGATGGTGGCGGATATAATCGGATGGTTGGTAGAGGCGAGGACCGAACCTGTTTACGTCACATGACTTAATCCTCTTGTCTTTTTAGCAGCTCGATTTTATGATGCCTGATTGTCGATGCAGACGTATTTCCTGTTCTCTTTTGTTGGTTCCGTTGGCCGAGTAATGTGCCTTCACGTAATTACATGAATTACGCCCCGACCACCTTCCCCACCGAAGTACACCAGGTATATATATCCTCTTTCGCTTCTCGTTCTCTCTTATCATCCGCCTTCGAGTTCGTTTCTTCCGAGAGATTGTAGTGTATACAAGGAGAAGGCGGACTCACGCCGCATCCATCTTATGCAAATCGATTAAAGATGCATCCACGCAGCTCGGTCTTCCATGTCGATATTCACTGATAAATATTCACCGTTCCTCCCCTGAATCTTCCTTGTTTTTGCCTACTTATTTCTTCACGATATCTCTCGTGTTACTGCTACTTGGAGAATCATTGGAAGGATGAACCTCTTAATCGCTTTAAAGGAGAGGGAAATCTTGTGTTAATAGAGGTATTCGTGAAGAATTGAGCAATTATTATATTACACGTTGTAATATTAGTATGTTTATAATACTGATTTAGAATAATGATCCACTACTATGATTCTTAAATACCTTTTCATCGTCTTCACTTGTCGGAGATAAGAAGAACTGGAAATCGCACGAAACGTATCATCGGTTATTCATTGGCCGAGGGGAGTCATTGATCGGTAGTAGAATCGACAGGATGTCATTGATAATCGAGGAGACAGTGATCCCTGGCGATGGTGTACCGATCAACCACGCGAATCGTGATCCGAATCGGCGAGAGGTGCCGGCAGTCGCTTTGTCGTGGATTTTTTCGCGGTTCCGTCCACACCGTAGCCATAAGGCAGAACCAGAATGACGTATGTAGGGAGGAAGCCGAAGAAAAAGGAGGAAGAGAAATAAGAAACCGGTTGTTGGCTCTCCAACAGCTGTCTTCTGGCAGAACTCCGGGGAAGATCGAGTGCGTCGAGGAAAGAGAAGATACTCTTGGGGTCGATCGACGGTTCTCTACGCTTCGACGAGCTTGTTTCTGAAAACGAGGAGAACCTTAGTTTCGGTACTCCTACCTTCTCCTTTTCTTCCCGTACGTTCTTCCTTGCCCCTCCTACTCTTTCTCCGATTCCCTCTCTATATCTTTTCTCCGCGGAATTCATCGTACACCCGTAAGCTGACACCACGGATTACGTTTCTTCGGGCCTGAAGAAATCATCTGTTCGAGGAGACATCCCGCAAAAAGTAAACCGAAGGATCGTCTGTCCAGTAGCCTAATATCGATGAACACCTACGATCCTTTATATCACTGGTAATCGCTTGAAATTCGAGGAGAATGAACCCCGGACTCCCGATACACTTGTAGCCCGATAATGTTTCGCACGGACAAAATGATATTTGTTGTTCGTTTTGAGAACTAGATCGAGGAGTACAAGTGAATAAATACTTTCGATGAGCAATTATTCAATTTCCACATTAATTTGAATATAATTAGTAGAATATTATATTAAATATTCATAATGGAGTCTTCTACTACTGCGTCTACTACTTCAATCTGTATCACATCTCACTTAAATTAATACCATCGATTGATGTTTTCATTTTAACTTCCCACCGTGTGATGTCCATCGTGTCTTCATCAGCGAATCTTATTATCTCACCATCGGTCGTCCGCTCCAACTTGTTTCTCCCGATTCCATCTCTTTATTGTACCCTTTCAATCAATTCTCACTTTTCTTTATTTTCCGTAGTTTCCCCTTCCCATCCGAGTTTCCATCGGACGTCATATCTCCTCATCTGAAGAGATTCAATCCATTATCTTCTAGTACCCCGCGACGTTCCCTTCTCTTTATAGTATCCATCTTCTTCACGTCCATCTTTCACGCTCGTTATCATCTTTTCCTGATTTCACGTCATTACAATGTCCTTCTTCTGTACTCCTCGATTCTTCCTGTCCGTATTCGTCTTCTTGATTAGTCATCGCGACTAGTAATAGCGGTTTGCCTCTTCTCAGCCGCACGTTAAAATGGTCCATTTCTCTCGCTCGCTTTACCGACGTCTTACTTCTCTTCAGCATCCCGAGACTGCCGCACTCCCTCCTTCGCCTCTCTTGGTCTCGAGTGCTCATTACCTCGGTAATGTCTCTGTGGTTTTTCCCGGAAGATTGCATTATTCGTCATTAAAACGATATTAGCTCTCGCGGCCACTCGCTACACCCTTGCCACGGTGTACAAACTGCGCGATATTAAAACCGAATTTTCCTTCGACATACAATTTTGCAGTGCGTTCGATGTACACGGATATGATAAGGGAACAGCATAATAATTAACACGTTTCGTAAAATTAAACTTAAACTTTACTAAATTAAATTAGTGAATTAATAACTACTAGACAAATATATATATATATATTCGTGAGTATTTGATAGTCTGCAGAGATATTTTCGGATGTATTAATTCTATATTATTCGGAGTTTAAATTGGGACGATTAATAAATATATAGAATTGTGACACGAAACAGTCACTTTGTGTGACTCTTATGAATTTAATAGAATGGGATCGGGTTTCGTCTATTTATAATAAATTAGAAATTATTCAGCGTGTAATCGTGGACAGGCGAATGGAGGACTATTTTGAATGTAAATAGTGCGTTATACGGCTCGTAAGTTCCTCCTCGCGTGGGTAGTAATTTTCGCTTTACGACTCCCGGTAATGCGCTCTCGTTTTCTACGAATATAATACGGTTAATGCTCCTTAGCTTCTGCCAAGCTAACCCACCGAGAGATGGAGGATCCCTTTCCCTTCTATCCCTCCACCCTTTCTCTCTCTCTCTCTCACTCTTTCCTTATTCTCGAGGAGCATTCAATTATTGACTTCTATTCGGAGCCGACACATTAGCATACCCTGAATAATTCATAGCCGAACGGTTAATCCGGCAATATGTAAATTAATCCCACTAATTGCGAGCGACAATGCGAACGTTGCAGCGAGCCGAATCGTCGAGCGATTTATGTACATATTTCGAGTACGCTTTAACGATCCTATGGGAGAATTTCGCGGTTCGAGTACCGATCGAACCGTACACATATTAACGTACACACACCTAGATACTATCACAAAAGGAGAAAGAAAGATAATCGACGGGGGGTTATTTACAAATCACTTTACACTTAATTGCTAGACGAATAATTTACGAATGTTAAATGTCCCGCGTGATTAAACACCGATCGAGCTGTCCTCGATGATAATTCAATCGAAAAACACTTCCAAGAAACTAATCGATTTAACTCGAAATTAAACGAGACTCGGCATTAATTACGATAAAAAGCATCGCCAAAGGGAGGGGCTCCCCATGTTTCGTATGTTTTTAATGAATTCATTAAATGCGCGGATTACTGTCCACATTATAAATATATGACTACGTTTCGAGCGCGTTGCCTTTTTCGAATATATAAATAATTAGTGGCACGCGTAACTATAGAAGTAGATACTTAGAACGAGCACGGTATATAAATGATAATTGCACGCTTCAAAGAAAGCGGGTTGTCAAAGGCGTACAATTAATCATAGTTAATGCAGCTTACTAAAGTATCCTTCGCATATAAACTGCACGGCACCGCAGAACCATGGGAGTTCAAGAGATAACGCGTAAAAGAAAGCAGCCGGAATTAGCGTAGTCGCATTAGCGGAGGCTCCGCAGGACAGAGCAATAGAGGTCTCTCAGCCTAGGGAAGAAGAACCGGGAGGGAAAGATGAAATAAAAAAAGAAAGAAAGAACGGAAGAGAGATCGCTACTCAAGGGCGCATAATGAATTCTCTGTTAACTCACGATCCTTTACAGCACAAATTACTTCGACAAACTACTTCAACAAATTATTTCGTTCTAATTTAACCGAGACACCAAAACCCGGTGAACGTAGCTGGAAACAGGATCCGGTAATTGCTACGTGGCTTCTGCTAATCGCTTTCTGTGCCGCTTGCAAATCTCGCGTTAAAAGAGCAAAGTCATCGCGCCGAATACACCGAGACCTCTTCTGGATATAGGATGTGTTAGAAGTAGAAGATCCTGTCGCACGTTGACGTTTTTTTTTCGCTTTCGCGCAAAAACCAACGCCATTGAACTCGTCATTAACGCTGAAAGAGGGGGTAAACCGAGAAAAAGAACGGAATAAAAAACAGAATCGTATTGAAGGTGTATGTGTATTAAGTCATCGGAGTGAGAGACGAGTCGTTGGGTAATCCGCTAATTGAAGAGTTCCCTCGAAGTGCTTCATTCGGCATGATTCTTCTCGATCCTCGCCTCCTCCCCGCCCCGAACCGCTCCAACGTGGTTTTTCTCTCGCGAAACTGTAATTAAGAACTGGAAAAAAAATACGTAGAAGCAGTGGCGAGGAAAAAAACGGGGGAGCAACGACGACCGGGTTTGTATGGTAGCGCTTCTCGCGTTAATCGCGACTCCTCTTCTCTTCACTTGTTTCCTTCTTTGTTCCCAGCCTCAATATGCCCATTTTTCGTATTCGCTCGGTGACTCGACCTACCATAATCTAACACGTTCTTTTTGCCCTTTAATTTGCGACGCCTGTCTGTCCCCGGGTTTATACACTCTTTTTCATTCCATTTTTCTTACTCCTTTCTCACTCATCCATCGCTCTTTGCCTCCCTTTGGAAACCGGGCTTCATAACGCTCTCAAATTCACGTGCATCGGAGACCAGTGAAAACCACACGCGAAAGTCGTCCATTTATTATTAGCAAGCACTTGTGCTTCTTCGCTCGCTCGTGAACTTAAAATCCAGTGGAAAATGACAATCGCTTACAGAGCCAGGAAGCCCGGAAAATGGAGATTTTTGCAAACTCAACTTCCACCGTTTACAACTACCGTTTTCATTCGACTCGTTTACGAGGCTTTCTTCGACACCAGTCATTCGAATAATCTCGAGTTTATCGTAATACGACGCGATCTTTTAATTTCGAATTTCTACCAAGATAGATTCAATCATACTCCACGGTGTTTTTTTCGAACCCATTTCCAAAACATCACGACTGACTGGGTATCCAATATCAGCCGGCGAAGAGGTTGAGACATCCACAGGCAGAATGAAAATTCGTGTCTTCGTCTAATATCCTCTTGGAAAGTTTCACCCGTCTCGGAATAAAGTGAAAAGTAAACCGTGAGGTGAGAAGAATGGATACTTGACGAATTCAATACCGGTTATTATACCATTCCCCTCTTTTTAATTCCCTTCCTTCTTTCTTCTCTCTTTCTCCAACATAGCCAACCCTCTTTCACCTCGATATCTTCCGTGTACAGAAACGTAGGTTAACCTACCGCAACGTAAAACCCGACGTGTATTCCCGTGAAAAGCTTCAAGTGCGTTTATTATTTCTCTCTTGCATCCTTCCCGCTGAATCGGCCTGCACATGCTTTATACTCTCCCTCCTCTCCCTTTCTCTACCCCCCCCCCCCCCCCTTTTCTCGCTTCCTCTCTTTCTCCCGTGGTCCTCGAGATGAATCACGGTCGAAGCTCGTGTGCCCGAGTACAAGTGGATATATACGAGGAAACGAGGCGCGAATTGAGCTTGATTTTTTTCCCTCGGCGCGGAAGGGTGGTAGAGAAGGAGAGGAGTGAGCGTGAGAGCGAGAAGGGTGAGAAGGAAGAAGGGAGATTAATTACTGTCATGCGCTGAATGGATGCACCTGTGGCCTCGAGGTAAGCTTTTTTCTATCGGCTGCTCCAGGAAATTAACCTTCCCTAGCTGCCAGTCGAGTTCTCCAGTTTTTATCTCCCTACGTGTAGGCAACCACCTCCATCCTACTTCTATTAAAAAGGGAAAATATTAGTCGACCTAATAGCGGTTGTTTGTCGGTCTCTTCACATTATGCCCACGGAACTTTCGAACGATTTCGGATTACTGTCTTGGAAAATGAGCTTTTTATTCTACGACTATGAGCCGCAGTTTTCTCCGATTCTCCGTGTTTCCTGTAATATAATATCCTCCTTTATACGTTGATTATAAAGCTAGACATTCGATCAATCCATTTCAACCACGACTTGGAATAATGAGAATTTAACTTTGTTTTATGACTTTGTATAAATAGGATCGATAAGTGTCCCGGCTAACGTGTGACTGTGAACAAGCAATGACTTTATAAAGTCTATAAACCATGGCACCAAGAATACACCCTCTGCGATCTTGTAAGGACTTCTCGTCAAAGCGTAAAACATTCTTTCTACCCTGTGTTACATGAACCATAGGGTGTATCGTGTAAGCACGCGGTACCTTATTACGGTTGAGTAATTTCAAGATAAACGTCGTTACAGTCGCGCTCCCCGTGGCTTTACGCTTTTTAACAAGATGTTTTATCTGGCTCGCTATAAAACCGGCCAATGATTAAGACCGATTCGTCTCGCTCGATTTATATTAAAGTTAGCAAGTACCCGGCATAAACACGAGAAGGAACCTTTTACTTTGCCAGGGGTGGTCGCGTATAATCGTCGATAATATCGAGGCGGCTCGTGCCAGAACCGATTAGAATTCTTAATGGCTCGTATAAAAGGTGGGTAGAAGAGAAGTGCATGGTCCCCGGCATGAGAGTCGCCTCTTAATAAATTTTACGGCACGGTACCTCGGCGCTTACCATCAAGATTATAATTAATTTCCTCGAATATTTTCCACGGTGATATCCCTTTATGTGGGTTAAGCTCAGATTTAATCACATTATATTAAAATCCACCCGGTGCCACTATATTGTTTCTATAATATCGTGTAAAGGATAATTTAATTCATCTCACCGAGGCATGAAAATTGCTCTACCTATCGACACTATACTAGATATAATTTCCCGACTCCCGATCGTTCGCGGTTAACGTCGATTCAGTTCCGTTTTGTCCTCGATTCGTGATTTAAATATCGCACCGCAGTGTTCCGGGATTAAAAATAATACCGTAATATCTGTTTAATTTACTATGATCCCAATATGGACATGTTTGGAATTTTACTTATAAATATTTATTTATATGTACGTATAAGTATATCTCTTGTATTACTTTGCTTCTTCTCGAAATTCATTGACAGTAAACTACTTCTATATTTTTGAGTGATGTGTTTCCTTTCTCCACTGCGATATCCATACGTTATCGCGTTACTAATATTCACTCGTTTAAGGCGATCAGAGAATACAAACCGTATGAAACCTGATTGAAAACCTCTTCTATTAGAATCATCGGAAAGCTAGGAGCACAATTAAATATTATGAAAATGAAAAGGGCTCGAATGGTTGAAGTGCGTTTAGCAAGGCTAGTATGAGAAGGACGCAGAGTCAGTGTCGCCAAAGTCTCCGGTGGGTGGTTGGTCCGTCGGTGTGAGGGTGTGTGTGTCTGTACGTGTTATACCGATGGTACGAGCAACGTAGGGACAAGAGGGGCGATATATAATGTTCCGCGATATTAAACGGGACGCATTCCACCGAAGCCACCCTCTGGTCCCTGCTATGAATGCTTCTACGACCCCCATCTCTTGGTGTCTCACCCTTCTCCTCCTCGGCTCGGCAACCACCCCCAACAACTGGGAAACCTGGCCTACTCGACCAGGGCCACCCCCGAATGGTTTACGCCAAATTTACAGCTTAGCCTGGGCCACCCACGAGCACACCATTTACTACACCCCCTGGGGACCTGGAACCGGATACGCGAGTCCTGTACCACGTTTCGCTCAAGGACAATGCCGATCGAAATGTTTCGTCATTGTTAACAGTTATCTTCGTAAATAAGAACGATTAATACCGTTATTTAATATTACGTTTAGGGAAGCCAGGTTGGGTTAAAGGCTTACCGGTGGTGAGCGAAGGATTAAGCTTCACGTGAACATCCTAAATTACGCTCCCTTATAGAATTTTTAAATCTAGGTTAAGTACACGAGATCTATGTCTCCTCTTTGTTAGAGTACGTTCAAAGCCCTAAAGGGAAATTTAAATGACATCGTCGAGCTCTTTAATCCGGTCGAGTTATACCTGACTTTTCCGCTTCTTTCATATCCAAATATTTAAAAGCATTCTAGACAGAATTGAGCGTAACCATGCCGGCGAAGTTCGTTAATTAATGAAAACGTGATCTACCTATTTAAAGAGTAGTTACGTCTCAAGGATGTAGAAGAAATAGTAGTATTCGAGTACGGTGAAGTAGCCGGAGTAAGTTCGCCGTTTCTCTCTTACCGTCGTTCTACCTTCGAGAGACATTTAAAATCGTTCCTGCTTAAAGGTAAAAGGGAGCAAGAAATTTCGCTATGTCGGCAAGCTCTCCCATGGCCTGGTAGTAGCCAGGACATTCCGAAATGCCTTTCCCCCTACCCCTTAAAGTTCCAGCGCCCTATCACGGCTGACCTGGCCATTCCCTATCCTTCATCCGCACATTTCCATCCCTCTGGGTAACCCCCGTCGTGCGCTGGCTACCGAATGCAACCATGCGTCATCCGCCATGATCTATGCTTTCTGCCGTCCTGGCATTACGCTCGGCTTGCACACGCGACCCTACGACATATACGTATATATTCATATACACCATTATGTCCACGTATACGTGTACATATAATACGTACAAACAGGTACATGGATTTACATAAGGGCCATACAGCAGACTGGCCAGCAACGGAATATATGAATCTCACGGTACCGTACACGGGAAACAGTCGACATACTCGGACACGCGTGTGCGTGACCCGCAACTGCACCCACCTAGTATCTCTATTAAAGCTCCGCTCATTTTCTGCGGCTTGCATATTGCACTCACCCTACCCTCTCATTTCCCTCTCATCCCTTCGTTGCTATGTGAATATTCACCGAGCCACTGTCCCGTAGAGGTGTTCTTGCGGCGTGTCGGGTTCGAGCCCTTTTTTCTCTCTCCTCTTCCACCGTGGAGTAGGTGATTAAGGTGCGATAAATGTCACACGGTATTTGTATTACGGCGCGAAACACGAGTCAAGATATGGAGATTTTCCTTACGAAAGATTGACTCGAATTAATACATGGATGGGTTGATAACGCGATACCAGGTGGATCGAGAGAGTTGGGTATGCAATGGAAATGCCAACGGTGAATGAATATCTTAGTTGCATTCATGACGTGGTTGCAGGGCTGGACATTTTCGGTATGTTGAATTCTCTCTTCTTGACTCCGTTCGTTAAGTGCATTACATCCATTAACGAAGATTACACTCGCTCATTACCAGGAATTATGTTGCACAATGGGTACATTTTTCCCGCGACTGGAACACATGACGGTAATAGTATACCTCTCGCATCCATATGTAGGTCAATCCAGAATTTTCGCTAAATTCAAGGATTACTTCTACCAAAGAATCCTGTGGAATGATCTACTTAAAAGTAAATAGAGGTCCTTTTCCACGTGAATGAGATCAAGAGTCATTTCAAAGGGGGGATGAAATGATCATCCGGCAGGATGTAATTCCCGGTGTTTTTCGGGGGTTTGATGGGATCCGGTATCAGACTCGGATTCAAAGGGGAAAGGGGTTTTCTGGGGGCTTAACATACACACTCCACCCTCGGTAGGCGGAGTCTACCGCCTACGAGCTACCCCCACTGTTAGCTACGGCACTGATACGCGATATCAGCGAACACTTGTTGCTCCAACGTATAGAGATCCTGCCCTATCCACGACTGGAACGAACCTTCTCTGCCGCTCTCTCTGCCACGATTTTTCACGTGCTGATTTTTCCGCCTCCCTTTATATCTCCCTCTCTCTCTCTCCCTCACACTCCCTCTCTTGCTTTGCATCCCTCTTACTCTGTTAATAGCAATTTCCCCTCTAACGGTACAGGAAACGTTTTCGCGGTTCGCACGTCCCTACCACCTATCACGGCGCAATGATAATCCAGCCTCGAATACGAACCACCCGTTCTCCGGATACCGTCACGCGTGCTTCCGCTCAAAGAGAGGGAGAAATGGAGGTGCAATACTGTAAATCTTCGTTTATAATTTTTCACCGATTCCACCGCGCGGTTTCCGATATTTCAGGATTTTTTTGGGGAGGGGGAGGTGGTGGTTTATAATCGGTGCCAAACTTAACCTGTGGTACGTTAAAGGACGGGTTTATGGCACTAGGATTTACGACACGATAGCGTGATTGGTTATTGGATTCTCTCAGCATTGGTTATTGGCTCTGGCATTTTCTTTTTGATTTGATAAGGTTACTTGATTACGATTGCGGCGATAAGGATAATTAACAAGCTGACGATTTACGATCTGTTACAGGCAGTGCGGTGGCTGCAGCCGACACCATTTCCGCGCCGTGGACTCCCGCGAGTTCCGGGCCGCCGCCCGACGCCAACGGCTCCGGCTCGGATACGAAGAACCTCGACGTTGGCGAAATTAGCGATGTAAGTTTCTTCTATTTATTTAATTAAAAATGCATATTTGCCATTTATTTAACTCCTCGTATATTAACTTTGAACCTCTGCAAATATATTTGCTACATCATTTTTATTATCAATCTTGATGAGTAAATTATGTTCAAACATTTTTACAACAGAAACCAATTACTGAACATTCTCTGCACATCCAATTTCATTAATCAAAATATAAAGTCCACGAAATAATAGTAATAATAACAGTAGCAATAATCATCATATTATTACACTTCAGCGCTAAAGTAAACAATAAAAACAAAGTTTTATTACTTCAGATAATTAGATGTCATTTATCTTGTTTTTACAAACTCGTATATTTTTTTAATTTCATAAGCATAAAATTATATCAGGCCTGGTATTAAAGTATAGCAGGAAGCAGATAATTAATAAATTACAGAAGCAAATTCAAATTTACACGTATTAGATATTTTCATAATTTGCTAGAAAGTAAGCACTTATAAATGCATTATCCGTAAACCACACCGGAAGTCTTGATTATGCTCCCATGTTTCTTATCGTGTTGCGATGCTTTCTCCAGTCAGCCATAATATACAAAACCAATTATGACTTTATTTTTTCTTGCTGATAACAAAAGTTTTAAATGGGAAATTATTTTAAATAGCTGTAAGCTAATAGTGTATTTCACTTTTCAGACACTGAAGACTTATTCTCCTGAAATCACATGTATATTTCAGGAGAATAAGTCTGCATTCAGATTTCAAGCGAAACTATTACAGTCTTATACCACCCTAAATTCTTTACTTACGAAATATTCTTATCAAAGCATTTCTTTCAAAATATTACTATAGCTACTTTCATCCTTATTCAACACATGATAAAAAGGGCCGAAAGTAGTATCCGCAAAACTTTCACGCGTCGATAAATCCCCGTGCAGCGAGGCACGGTAAATTACTATTCACAGGGTTTGCCGGGCCTATTATCGTCCAAGTAATTCCTCGTCCTTGACATATTCCCGGGAATTTTTTCGTATCATCCTTTTTCCACGCGACGCTTTTGAAAGTGCGAAGTCACATGGAAACGGTAGCACGAGCCTGAGCCGGGTCGCGGTCTTTTTTTTTACCGTCAAGGAGAAAGAGAGTGAGAAAGAAGAGTTCTTCGGATCGCGTGCTCGCCGATATTATATCGAAGGAACAAACGTGACCGGGGTTCTTAGAAAGGACGTCTCCTTACCCCATTGGCCTTCCACCTTTCGGTACTTGCTCTAATGCCTCCAGTAATCGCCTCTTTCTCGCCTTCTCGTGCAACCGATCCTCGTCCAATTCCTTCAAATTCGTACATGGAAAGACACGTGATGAAAACAGCGAGAGCGAGTACCTACGGGAAGAGCATCCACGAAAAACGGTGGATAATAAAGAAAGGGAACCGTGTTCGCAAGAGAATGTTTCGAATCCTCGAAAGAAAATCGACGATCTACTCTTCGACGTTCCACGCGTGGTTTTGTGTACCCTGGACCCCCCCTTCTTCTTCTGAAGAGGGTTCCTTCCAAGCAAGACTAGCTGGGAGATGAATGTCACTGATAAATTGCATTGGTGGATTGCAAATAAATGCACTTTTATGCTGCAGACATATCTTATGCGCGAATAGTATTGTTTTCAAGTGTTTTATATGGATGTTCATCCTTTAAATGAGATCCAAAAACAAGGTTTTGCAGAATGGAACTTTTCGCGCATCGTGTTCTAATAATATAAAGCTGAATAGAGAAAAGTTATGAAATGTGATAATTTATCTGGAAAATTTTGTAAGTTTAAAGATTTCCATATTTAGATTGAGACAGGCTTATCGAATTTTCAGATATTCGATGGTTATTGAATATGAAAATTAATAGTAACAATCAGGAATTATTGAGTACTGGGAAGGACTAATTAAATCGTACAATTTGCATATAATTATTGTTGATACTTTTCAGGACGAGAAGGACTTGTCGGCAGCGGACGCGGAGGGTGTTTGGTCGCCGGATATCGAGCAGAGCTTCCAGGAAGCTCTCACCATATATCCACCATGCGGCCGACGCAAAATCATCCTTTCCGACGAAGGGAAGATGTACGGTAAGTCGAGCAATTTCCGGGCCAATTTCTTTTCAATCTTTTCGCTAAAGCACTGCTTCCATATCTACATCCACCTTCCATCTGATCTATGTAGTACCGAATCTCAACCGTAATTGCAAGTATAAAATCTTTGTGTATTTAATAACATATTTTTGCTTATCTAATGTCAATGTCACGTTACTCTTAATAATTAATCGCTAAAAGCCAAAGGTCCCTTAAAGAATTATTATGATATTATTTAACATCCAAAGGTGTAGATATCAGAAGTGACTTAATTCTTAATAAAATTCTTCGGAAGGTCGAAATAACTCTATTTTTAATCAAACTCTCCAGAAGTCGAGGTGAGTCTATTTTTTGATAAAATTCTTCGGAAGGTCGAAGTGACTCTATTCTTAATAAAACTCATCAGAAATAGCAGAAAAAGGTGGTTGGTCGTTGCGACACATTGTTCCCGAATTATATTGCGAATGTGATGTTAAGAGGAAAGAATTTTTGGCGGATCTAAGAGACTTCCTGGTCCACGTACGAGACGACAGAAACGTTCGAACCGTCGTTATTGCTCGATGCTGAGGTCAGTCTACGTGACCGAGCAGATATTGCCTGGTACGACCACTAGTACCATCTTGGCCACTACCATTAACCACCCTGCCCGAACTCACCGAGACAATAATGCCGTGCTTCCAATCATCTTCTCCTTAATCGGCTTCTTCTTTGGTTCTTTGTCGCATTCGTCCTTCCACTTTCTCTTATTTCATCTTGTATCAATAATCAGGAATTAAATCCATTCAGAAAAGAAATACTTCTTGTCTCAACAACTGTATCAGTACCCGATGATAAGTTTCAGAGAGGCACTCACAGAAGATGATAAATATAATTTCTTTTTGTCGGTTCATTTAATTGATGCTCAGTTTCTCAGCTATATCGCGCTTTTCATCTACCAGTTTCACAGGCAAATTACTTTTGACCCTAATAATTCTGATAATATTCGAGGGCAAGTTCTCGAGAAGGTCCGTGATAAAGTCGAGGAAATTCGTCTTTTTCTTCGGTAGTTGGATTGGTTGGTTCTCAGGTATCCCGTGCTTTTCAGCCACTTCAGAGTAGGCCGGATGAATCCCATTCGTTAAGGTACAATGTCGCTTAATTTCCGAAAGCACTCCGCGGGAAAAGCCGGCGGGGGAGTGGTAGCAATTCAATTCCGGGCCGCGAGAGCTCTATCAAAACGAAGCTTAATTTGACTCGAACCGAGTTGAGAGACTCGGAGAGAGCTTGCGAATTGAAACAAGGAAGGAAACAATGACGAACCTTGCGTCTCCACGTGAACCTCGCCGTCCTTTTATTTAGTACGAATTAGAGAGAAATTAATTTCGTGGGAATCATCCCCCACGGTGACTTTCTACTATCCTTGATTCACGATACTTCCCATCCGGATGATGAACTCCCAGAGGCGAGACTTCGAAACGAAATAATCGCTCCCCCGACGTCTGCGTCGCACAATAAAACCATTGTGATTTACTTGCGTGATTACTTGTTGAATTCCCTTTTCCTGCCTTCCCTTGCGTGGGAAAGTCCTTCTCGAATCACTCCAGATTTTGTTTTAAATTGATTTAGGGATCAAAACATTAAATCGTGTTATGATCATTTGATTATTATCTTGAGCTTTGTACATGAATATGTATTATCATTATTCTGAAATTTAGTTTGATTATTCAAATAATCGAATGATTTCATATCCTTCGAATTCGAATAGCATCGTGCTGTTGATTTATCGTGGATTTCGTGAGACTTTTTATTATATCCTGTACTCAATATGTTCACCGTGGGAGGTAGTTTTAATGGGGATCATTTATTTTTGATACGTAAACCACGTTGAAACATTTTGTAACGTGGATGGTAAATTTTCCCGAACAATGTAATATTACCAACGTGGTTATCGTAGAAACTTCGTAGTAAAACAGGAAAAATTCAAACGTTTCATTACAAAGTTCTCGTACAGTTCGCGGTAAATGTAGAATGGACCTTCTCATAAACCCCTCGATCATTTTATTATTTCATAAAGAGATGTATTCGTTCCACGTCAAAAACCTTCGTGTATCATTCGCATATTAAATGTAACAAAAGACATTTAGTAAAAATATTCGGCGTTAAATACCTCTCTAATTTCTGATTAAAGGCATATTTGTATAAAGTATTTTTTGCTAGTCTTTCCAAGGAGATTATTATTCTAGTCATTTTCTTACGGATGGCGGAATTCGAGGTGACCAATGTTTGGTGAAATCACGATATAATGTCGAATCGATCTCACGTCAGGAAAGAGGAAAAAGCATCGGTGTTGTCCTACCTTCGGCGAATAGAAACAAAGGATAACGAGGCGCGAAAATCGCTTAACGCGATTGGCCATCGATCCTACGGGAGACTTATCTTGCCCGTTGCTCACTCACCGAGCCAATAAAGGTTCCCTCGGCCTTTCCACGGGATTAAATATCTCGGGGCAATTTACCTCCTTCGACCTCTTCCTACGTCCTTTTTCTTCCGATACCCATCCTTTCTCCAGCTTCCTCCACCTTCTCTTCGACGGATCTTTCTTCAGCGCTCTTCCTTTTCCATCTCGACGTCGACGCCAATACCGAGATTTCTCCATGATAGGACCAGCGTTTCAGCAACGAGGAAAGTTAAAAAGAAGATACTTAAAAGGCAGAGGAAAAAGAAGGGAATCTATTCGGTTTAAAATGTCGTTATATCATTGAATTCTATTATTATTTCCTATTCCTTATTAGAGTACGTTATACCTTCTTCCAATATTAAGGATCGTTATTATTATTAGATTATATATCTTATGAATTATGATGACCATAAAAGGATGACGTAATGTGAGATAAAATAATGGCTGATAAATTGCACATCGTGCTGCATAACGTTTTCAAATAAAGTGCAGAATAGAACCGTTACTCGTCAAACAATATCAAAGTAGATTCCAGAGAAAGTATTCGATCTACTGAACCGTCGCGGTATCCTTTTTGCCTGGGGTTTCGAGAGGTTCTTTTTCGACGGAGCGGAAAGAAACCACGTCTCTTCCCACAGGTCCTTCGTCCTTACGTCCGGCATCCAATAAACCGGCAGAAATAAAAGGATGTGCGCTCCCTGAAGCATGGTAGGAGCGCTTAGAGGAACGTTTAGGTTCTTGCTTATATACCAGAAAAGAAAAACTCTGTTCCTGCGGTCTCGGACCGTCACTGTCTTTTCTCTCGCTGCACCCGTGTAACTTCTTCCATGGGTCAATGTTCCGGAACGAACTCCGTAAATATCGTTTCTTGTAAATTTCCTATTGGCCCCTTCCTTCTTCCACATCCTTCTTCATCCACTAATATCGAGATATCTTCCGACTACGGAACTTTTTCCAGAAGTGCAATCTTACTTTCTTCGAATCTAATTCCGATTAAGCCTGCCGAGATCTCATCTTAAGTCACGATGTACTTGCTCGTGAAAAATTCCATTCCAGCAGTGTTAAGGCGAAGTAATTAGTATCACTGCGCAGATCAATGGCGCAGATTGGACTGGTCTAACAATAAGAGTACTTAAGTAACCGTCAAGTTTATGAAAGCGCTGTTGCAAATACATTTCGAGAAATATTATTTCCGCTAATAGCATTATAAGTATTCGGTTTGAGTAAAATATGAAGTGATAGATTATACTGCAAAATATTGCAATCTCAGTAAACGTAGAATTAATAGAAATAATCACTTTTGATCTGCAAGAAACTATCACAAAATATACTAAAATAAATACTGGAGAGACTTAATTAGAGTGATATCTAGAACTCTGAAAGCACGACATTATTCTGTACAATATTCCCCGATTATTCCCGAGATTTCCGAGCAAGCGTGACGAAGCGAGTGAACGCGAGAGATCAGGTAGCGCACCGTTTAAACTCGAAGGAGGTTGCACCGCCTTGGGACGTATTTAAACAGATAAATCGTCCGTTCTCGAATCCGACTTATCTACACCGGTAGCAAGTAAATTCTTTCATATACAGTTCAATAATTCTTATCCTTTCTTTATCATCTACCGTCGTATCTCACTAACTCATTACAAGATAATAAACGAGTTCATTGAAAAATATCCAAGTACAGTTGCATCATAGATCGCACGATATAAATGTAATATAAAATTATTACGGATTCATGGAGCACCCAGTAGATCCTAAGGCGGACATGTTTGAGCGTACGACGATACACGGCATTTATCTGATCGCTGGTAACACGTAGTGACGTCTGTTAGCAGAGTACTCGGAAGCACGTTCGGGTGTTCAGGATTATGGGGCACCGTGTCCTCGTACGTGTACCAGCATATCCTCGTTTATGGGTCATCGTGTTAAGCCACTCCGCGTAAATCTTACCGCGTATTCTACTGGACACTATGAATCACGGTTAGAAGTCGGTCAACGTGTATTCTGATCGATTTATTCACTCAAGAGTCGTAATCCAATTTCCAATTCATATCGTACATACTTCGATATCCCGGATACCACTTCGTTCGGAACATATCGGTACTCGAAGCTCTCGATACTTCTGAATCGTTAATGACCGTGCTATTCGAATTCGATTATATTGGGGGAATTCATATAAGCACTGATATTATGGTAATAAAACGGGCATCGATTATATTAATGGAGAGTCTTCGCGAAATATTGTTTTAATTTCGGTTTGGTTTCGAGTGCTGATTATCTGCTGTTTGATTTGTGGATTGTTTATATAGGATTTAAATTAAGGAGATAAGAAAATGATTTCGTTGGTGATATGTGAGGTAAATTAATGCTCGTTGTTTTATCAGATATAAATCACTTATTTTTGTAATCTTTTTCCAAAGTCTTGTTGTGTACCAGACTAATATTTTTTATTTATTTTTTTCGAGATTTAAATGCATTTCAATCAAGTATTAAATGTACTTCGATTATAATGTAGTATTTTAGACAGCGTTAATTAATAGAGTCTGAATCTCTTTAATACGGAAATTTTAAAGGAATCTGCTCCAAGTTTCTATATAATATTTCTCCAGAATGAAAACTGACCAGTCGTCACAATATTGGAATTATAGAGTAGATTAATAATGTAAATTTCCACGTAGAAATCCGCGAGTTTTCTAAGTCTCTTATCCAGGTAGTGGATACCGCAAGACGAAGCTTCGAGAATTGCGAGAGAAAGCGTCGGAGGTGCCTGAGACACCCTCCTTTCACCGGTCAATAACTGGACACTGGCTTCTCCACCCTCTGCAAAACCTTCTCTCCCTTTCACTCCCCTTTCTCTCTCTTCCTCCTTTCTCTTCTCGTCCTTTCATCCGTGTCTACCACCACCGAATACGGTTCTGTCGCATCGGCAATTTTAGCGTAACCAGGTTCCAACTTACCGAAAGGGTTGCTTAAAAATATCCGTAGAATTCCTTTCTATCGTAGAACATGTCGGAACATTAATAATCAGCTGTTCGCTAATCATCCACCGTGGACTTTTCCAAACTTTTGGAAATGTTTAATTTTATTAATTTTAATAATATTGTTTTTATCTCATTAAATAATATTTTCTTAATCAAATCGCCACATTTCTCTGGAACATAAATCCCGCGTTATACGAGGGTCACGTGTGCTTTATTCATCTACTTGGTTCAATGAGGAGGATATAATTCGATTTGTATTATCACAACTAAAATCAAGATTCCATAAAAACGTTTAAAGCTTGAAGCTGTAAAGGCGCGTAAGGGGATTAAATTTGACGATCATTGGGTAATAGAAGGTAATTATTAAATATTGAAGATAATTATTTAATAGAAGAATTATTAGAAGGGGAGTGGAGCTGATGAAAGACGGTAAAACGAATCGAGGGAAAGGAGTCTGAGCGTTAAAGAGATTCGAAAGGTTCCCCTTTGCAATTTCGATCAGTCTTTCATCTTCGTAAGGCGATGGCCAGGCCAGAGCGTACTCCCGAAGGGGCTTCGTCCTGCCGTAAGGACATCCACTCTACTCCTTTCGAGTATCGAGGCAACGATTGCCAAGACTCTTCCTTCCTCGATATCCGATCCAATAATCCGATGCCGAGACGTCGTTGGACCGTGAAATTATGGGCATTGACACGCTACCGTAGATTCTCCCCAGGGTACCATGAGTTTCGGAAAACGCGAAAAGATCAAAGCTCTTAAACTCTCGGCAGCCTCTTTGCATCGTTCGAAGCTGTTCGTTAAAAGGAATTCTTAAATTGTTGGATAATAATCGTGCTCGTTGTAAAATAATCTTCGTTCAATTAGCTTGTTAGTGTCCTTACATTAAAGACACTAAAGTCATTTATAATGTTCGTGCAATCTAATTCTGTATATTAGTTATGTATTTAGTAATTCGATAGTCAATTGTTGATATAAATAGTGATAGAATCTGTGGAATCTATAACTGATGAACTAATAAGTATTGTCTAATAAACAAATTTTGGTTTCTTTTTCGAAAATGACATTATTTTCTGATATTTCTAAGTCCGTTATTTCGAAGCAGTTTTTTATTCCTTTAAATAGTAGGATATATTAATATTTCTGCATTTCCTATGTAATAAGCGAATGTTTAAGACAAAATATACGCTGTAAAATACACAGATTATTAATTACACAAAATATGTAATGCATGTACATTCTAGTAGAAATTAATGATGCAACATGAAGCACTTCCAGTGAAGATCATCCCAAATATACATAATCCTTTACGTGGATTCTACTCAAAACTCATTTTGCAACATTTCCGCTCTACCTCCCACCCCTTTATAAATTCACCCCTTGCAACCAAGCTGTAAAACGGTTTCAGTCAAAAGTGGCACTTCGAATAAAAATGAATTCTCACTGAAATAAATGTAGAATATCACACCGAGGTGGTGATGAAGAATTACGTTATTTACGAGGTTTCAGATGCGGAACGGATAATCCCATATATAATCTACGGTAGATTTCTATATAATGCATAATATTTAATATGAAACCTATATATTATATTATAACTATTGGGAGATCGAAATTCTACGGACTTACACACTCGGCGTACCGAGTCAAACGTTAATGAACTAAAAAAACGGCAAATTCGATGGCTTTTATAAAAATGTCTCGGCGAATTTCTTTGAATGGCGACGGTGAATAAACGGAACGGAAATAAGCGCGAAAATCTTGGCGAATCGAGAGGGGGTGGGGGGAGGATATTTTGCGAGGGACATGATTTAACGGGGAAATACATACGCGTAAGTCTCTGGTGAAGAGAGATCAACGATGGAGAGAGGATGATAGGGTGATAAGGGTAAAAGAGGGTGAGAGGTAAGGGTGGATAGAGAGGGAGGAAAGGATGGAGGACGACGAGGGATGTAATAATCTGCGTCCGCATTGTCCGTCTTCCCGACATGGCCGAGTCCTTTGACATCTCGCGGAGTTTAATTAAACTCGAGCGTATAATAGCTCTCCGACGAGAAGACGACCCGAGGTCCGACATCGTTGTCCAACGCCCTGCTACCAAACGCACTACCACCCCTTTCTAACATTTCCTCGGCTACCACCTTCTGCGTTTTGTCCTCTAATTAGATATTGCTTATCCCATGACTGTCGTAGGATGGAGCATACCACTGATTTCTTTCCACTGCTTCTTTTCTGATAGACTGATTAATTTAATTTCTTAATACTCGAGTACAATCAAAACATTTCTCTTCTGCAAAATGTGACGACGTCAATTAAATAAATATTTCATTTGAAAGATTGATTTTCTCCAAAGTTATACTCATAGAACCTAGATGTTTAGTTTAGCACACTTAATAAAATTATTGATTACTCGCCCTCGTAATATTTGTAATAAAATATTAATGGAAACGATACGAAAGAATGGACGAGATGCATGGCGCAAGTTACAAAGAATTCTTAAAGAGGTCATAATTAAAGTCAAAGAAAGCTGGCAACGGGGCGGTTTCAGTTTCGCCTTACTCGAAAACGTACATAATGGCCTGACCGCGAATGCTTTCGCGAATGCCTTGGCGAATGAAAATTAAACTCTCGAAATGTTAGGAGGGCCGATAGAAACGTCTATCTCGCGGCATGCATTATTCGGGGTAGCGGGTAAACTCGAGGAAATATAAGGGAAAAGAAAGGAGGCGGCCGGGGGGTGAATCCTTCGTCCAAGAAAGCAGCCAGGTATTTTAATTAGCGCAACTACGTCGTTTCATATTTGTACAGGCGAGAGCGGCCGCTTTGCCGTTCCGCGACGTAATGAATATTAATTCGTGGAAGTAGCCCCATACCTCCTTTACACCACCACCCCTCTCAACCCCCTTCATCCCTGCCCCCTGTAGCCGGCGTACCTTCTACTCTTCCTTCGACTTGGTTTTTTCCGGTTCTTTGAACCAAACTACCCTCTTTTCGTCTTCCCTGTACTGAGATTCAGTATCTCGCGATATTTTACAGATTCTCGCACGTTTGATGTTTCGAAAAAAAATTGGGGATGATCGCAAATGTTTAGGATCCAAATTGGCGAAGAGTAAGAATTAATGCTGTACTTAATCTTTTGAATAAATTGTTTGATAATAAAGATTGTGACGGCATGAGGGGGATGACGTTTTGCCAGAGATTCGCAACTAGGAGGAAAGAAATATTTTTAATTACATTATCTCGTAAACGATGCTGTTTAAAGGGAGGGAAACGAATTGCAAGTGAGCAAGATTCTCGTGGGAGGGTGGAGGAATCAAACGGCAGGGATGGTTGAGGAAAGATGAGAAAGCGTCTCGACGAGGGCAGAGAACGGAGATAAATACTTGCCGGAAACGGAATGAAAGGCGAAAGAGAAAGAAAGTAAGAGGAGACTTACGCAAACTATGCGCTCACTCGAAAGATCGTTTCAAGGTTTACGGAAGGCGTATAATCCCGTTTATCGTCCTCGTAAATCCGAGGATATACACTCCTTGGTCTTCGCCCTTCCACCGGTTTCGACCACCACCCGAACCACCCTTTACCTCCACGGAAACCCAGTCGGTACTTTAATCCCTTTCCGTTTTACGAGCGCCTTTTACGAGCACATCTTCGACCACCATCATGCGCAACTGTATGCACCTTCTCCAAAAGATACAACTAACCCCCTGCAAACTCGTGTAGTTTTTTTTATTATTACCGCGAAACTTTCGATGCAAGACGGTCATAATAGAAAATCATTAATTTGGCGATATAAGGGGATCAGAAGTTTTTCTGCTCATCATAATCACGTAACGATTCGAAAATGAAATCAAAACTTACAAGTTTTTACTTTTCAATTATATTCTGACTGAATTATATATTGACTGAGGATATAAAATTATCACTTGGAAATATTTCTATAGATATACAATTAATACCTGCATATTTAAAATTGGGGGGTTCTGCAACTTCGAATTTGGATTTTATCGTGGTCCAATTAGTTTGCATTTTCAATATTTGTAAACCAATATTTTTTAAATCTTTTGAAATCGATTTTTGTATTATTTAATTTGGGGGTTCTGATGTTGATTATTCTTCTCTGTATGAAACTTTAAATTTCTTTAATCATTCTTTCTTATTAAAATAAACTGATTACAGTAAACTGGTTATTATTGATCATGGTTTACAAGAGAATGTAAATCACGGCCAACTTTTAGCGCAGATTACAACTGACTCTGTTCGAAACCCAGTTGTAATCCCTGCACTAAACCCCTTTTAGTCGCCTTTTACGACAAGCAGGGGATACTGTGGACCGATTCTATCCCCCGATCCACAGGGGGGTAATTAAATAATACATAAATCACTATCAGCTACTATCTTGCTTTAACAATAATGCACACTAAAAATATTCACCCCTTAAATATTATTTATGATATGTAATATGTGGTCCGAAAGTCACTTTCACATTTCGAAAAAGACGAAACGTGAGTTGAATAATGTTCCATTCCTAATTAGAATAATCTAATTAATAAATAGATTTCTCAATAAGGTTTACGTTTCTATTTATTTCCCCAAAATGTACAGTCAAAGGAAATCAAAAAGTTACTTTTGGTCCAACTGAAAATATTATAAAAAAAATGGAAACGTAAACATTCATTAGAAAATTATTAAGTAGAATGAACTTTAACGCACACCGATGCGTCGTAAGGGTAGCATTATTGTAAACAGCATAAGTTAACGATGCACATAAAATGTATTCCTCGTATCACCAGCTTTTCTAAGGTCACTCGTGTTTCCCGCGCCGTTCTTAGAACCTCGGTGATAGGATGAAATCGTTTCCATATATCACGAAAATTGCGCCGGGGAACAAAGAAGATATACGGTACTTTGTAGAGAGGCTCTGTTCGCGGTCGGGTTATCGTACGTTCAACCAGGTTCCAACGGGATTTAACGAATTTGATTGAGATAATTTAACACGCTGAGCTTTTCAAACGAGTTTTATAAAGATAAACAATCTAGTCGAGGCAAAACTTTCAGTTGGAACGAGATTGTCCACCTACGCTGAGTAAAGAGAAACTGCTTCTGATGCTGTTCCCGTATTCTTACCGAGAGAAAGAGAGAGAGAGTGAGAGAGAAAATGCATTATATGTTGGCGTGAATCCGCACGATTATTCTATTGTGTTTCATATTTTTCATAAGCCTCCCTGAAACTCTTCCGCAAAGATATGAACACTCTATGTAGAAGCATATCTTAATTGCACAGTTTGAAGATATGGAATCAATATTTTATTACATTGAGTCACGGATTCGGTGATCACGAGATTACTATTATCACTGATAATAAATTAATGTATAAATTCAACAAGATTAGAAAACTAGAATCTACCTAACTGAACTCAGTAAATATTGAATTATCGATCTTCCAAAAGTGAATGAATTATGTATACAATAATTAATATTCAAATGCGAAACTTTTTCTATGAATGATCTTCTACCAGATATTCTTGATTCTGAATTAATATCGTACTATAAATAACTTGATTTAAGGGTATTCCGGGGGGCAGTGTGTTACTTAAGGGATATTTAAAAGTTTCGGGCTTAATTCGAGCGTGAAAAGGGTTACTGTTTAAATTCGATGGTGTGCTGGAACACGAAACAGTTTCTCCATCGTAGCCGGCAGCTTGCCATCCCGCAGACGATCAGAAATTGAATGGAGGGTCGTGGAAAGGTAAGGGCGTCCGGATAACTTGTGGCTGTAACCAGAAAATAAATTTTCTCCCGGTAAAGCCTGCCGACGTAGCCCAGACACGTTCGCCTGTCGTAGAATCCAACCACTCCTCCAACCTACCGCGCTTGCCCTCGTAAAACTTCCCACACAAATGTGAAAATGATATATGACCATTTTTACTTCCACCCTTATTCCTAGGATGTTACTTTAACTACGCTTTACAGAAGCTTTCTGTCGAACAGCGTTTTAATCGAAGTCTTCTTGTATACGAAGATAATCCACAAGATAATAATAGAACTATTGCCAACTCTTTTCTGCTCCGAAATTCATGTTGGATATTATGAAACATATTTTTATATAATATTTGACCAGTATTTTAGTGAAGAGAGTGCGATTTAATCACATTTTCTTTAAGATAATATCATTCTTGCTATCCAATATTTATCTCCACGTTCTTTCGGCGAACATTGACTACATCAAAAATAAGGATGCACGAGAAGGCACCTGATTTGAGGAAAGCGAATCCACTGAGTTAAGCGGTGGACGAAAGAGTAAGAGAAAGAGAAGGGGGGAGATGCTGATAGAAAGGGTGGCAGAACGCGAAGGGCGAATGGAAGGACAGAAGGAAAAGTAGAGCGAGTGAGAAGGACAGGTTCAGGATATAGTGCAGGGTAGGTACATGCGAGTAAAAGGAAAGAGGGTGAAAGGGGAGAGAAGTCGCGGGGGTTGGGAAGGCGACGAAAGTTAGAAAGAGAGGGATTTCGAGGTGTAGGTGTAGGAGGATAGTCGTGTGTCGAGGGCTTACGATCCCCCTTCACCCTTCGTCCTCTTGGTAGACGGGGATGGGTGAGGGGCGGTGGGTGGCGAAACTATGCGAAGAATGTGCAATTAGTGAACAGAGCAGGAGCTAGGGGTGAGGAGGGCAGGGTAGGGAGATAGGCGTGCGGGTCCCGGAAAGGGAGCAAGTACAGGGGTTGCCGGTAGATTCTGGTATGGTGTGCCATGACGGTGGATTCTATCGGTGTGTCAGTGACGATGCTGAAAGGTGGTGGTAGTGACGCGGCAGCGATGGTGTGATGGTAGTAGTGGTGATGGTACCGTAGCACCGAAGAAAATGGAAAGAAAGGAAGATGGATGGAATGGCGGCGAGGGATGATAAGAAGAAGAGCGGACTGGGATGGTAGGGGGTTTTTGGTAAAGGGGAGTCGATGGAGCTCTTCGAAGTGGGGGTCACCGTGTCAAGATACAAGGGGATTCTCCTTCTAGCGCAAGGACACTTATCGACTTCCATCTTCGCTACCCTCGCCTTTTCCTTGCCGGCTATACGCGCCATAAAACGCCCGGAGAGAACGAGACAAATAGTATTTGGTGTATCAAAGCCTTTCAACTTATGCGTTTCTTCCATACCAGTTTTTGTCGAATGATCTCACAGAATCAGCCGGTTAACGATTTCTTCCATGAAGACTACCCTTTGTCTGAGTTTCCTCAACATTGTTCAACTTAAAATCCCATTATTTCAATATTAATATCTCCTTATCAGAATTGTTATTATATGTTCGATGAATAATATATCATAATAATAATATTCCTTGTTAGCCAGTAGAGACATTATGATATTCCGATGTCTCTACTGCTCAGTCTTTAAAGTGTTCGAATCGCAGACGGTGTGAAGGAAGCTTTAAGCCTCGATTTTCGACTCGTCCGAGCAGCTCGGCGATTACTAATTGGCTAAACGAGCTTAAACGCACTTCGGGACTTGGAGGACCGGCATGGGGTACTGTTTGTGAACCATCGATTAACGACGGTACTTGGTGGTAAAGTCCAGGATACCCTAAGGACCACTGTAACGCCAGGTCCTCGACATATCAAAAGCAATCCCTTCCATTGATTTCCAGCAAACTACCAAGATTGTTCGACCATGTACCTTCGCCGAAATCTTCAGGATTATGCACTTTGTGATTCTCTCCAAGAACAAAGCTATTCGCAATTGACTTCGAAAAAACTTCGATATTTACACAGTCTATTGAACGATCGTCCGACTACCTGTATTTTCCGCGTGAAAATGAATTAAACCGACTATGCTACACCATTTATTCAACTATTATATTCTGCAAAGTCTGCTCGTTAAACGGTACATATTGTCGCTTTATAATGATATATCTTCTAAATATAACGCAAGATAAACTCGCCTATTAGTCGTTAAATTTAAATAAACTTAGTACGATATTACGTGGTAAACTCGGCAGACGCATACAAATAATTATGCATCAGTTTGCAAGCCCGGTTCATCCGGAGAACTTTCGAGGATACTATGATGCGTTGGTGGTGAACGGATGGAGAATGAATATTTCTCTACCTCATACTTCCACCTACCCTCCCTCTTTCTCTCTCCCTCTCTCCTTCTTTCGTCGTCTTTCTTGTCAACTTCGGCCTTAAGTTGAATTACAGATGAAAGTACCGTGCTCCACGCATCATTGTCCCGGAAGAAAAAACTTCCTCGCGAGCGGGCCACGGCCCACGAGTCTTCCTGCATCCTGCGACCCAAGAATCTCCATGATATAACTGTACCTCGATCATCCTTCTACAGGCTTCGAATTTATAGGAAATTCAATAGTTTCCGAAGAGGGTTTTATTGGACCTTATACATAGTTGATCGTAAATTCAGGTGTTCTCGTTTCAAAGTTCACCGATCTAAATCACGGAATATCTCACCCCTCATTATTCATCCATAAATGAATTCCATTAGTAATAGTGATAAGTAATATTATCACAATTAATGTATAACATTATTAAACATATCGCTCCTAGACTATCCACTAACCAACTTGATATCATGAATCTAATTTTATTAATTCATTTCGAAGTTTCTTAAACTATTCTTATGAGCTTAACAATATTCAACAAAAAATAGAAGAAAACTACGTCTTGCAAGCAGTCGTAGCTTCACGTACATATGTTTTACTTGAAAATCAGTATTTTGTCAAATAGTGTATAAACAAGCAATTCAAATTAGCGTAAAAAGTACGTGTTTATACATTAAACTCTACTTTGCACAGAACTCACGGTGGGTTCCTACACTTCACTGTGCCAGTAAGAGAAAGCCGAAAGAGGAAGCGAGAGAGGGCAACCACTCGTGCTCGTTACTTCGAGTTCGCGATCATAATGGCCCTTCTTGTTAAATTGAGCATCAGCCAAGTGATTTACGTTGATTGCTCGTCGCGTCGCGCATCCAACAGTCTCTCTCGAGCTCACAGCCTCTGTCGAATATATACATCCTCGTGTACGATCACGTCCAGTCTCCTGTGTGTGAGTCACTTTCGCTGGTGAAGGCACACGCATGAACTCGATCGTCGATCTCTTCGATCTCATCGATCTCATCTGCATAGTCCGGCCAACGATCGATCTCCGTATCGGTTTAGAGTGGAAGGACCCCGAAGATGCTGATCATTCTGCTTGCTTTTTTCTTGGCAACCGTTGATAATCCTTGGAATCCTTTTTTCTTCAGTCTTTCTTTGACATCAATTCTTTCATTATATTACTGGGGAATATTTGCCGTACATAATCATTTAACGGGATTCTTAAGTAAGATATATTAATTGGACAGGTAGTAAATTCTATTATTACTGTCGAAATTGGAAGACATTTTAGTATGTAAATATTTGAGATAGTTGTTTATATTTATTACTCAATAATGAATCATAATTTCGGGGGCGAATTTGAAAGTGTAGAAAATCGATGATTCGTTTGGAAGGAATATAGAGAGGATCAAATGAACCAAGAAGAAGAGGTTCTTTGTATCCAGGTTCGAGGGTGGATATCTAAGCTGGCATAACCAACCCCCTTCGAAGAATGTTCGGCCTTCAAAAACAGAGAAGGAACGCGGCCGGCAGTGGCGCGTGGTTCATAGCGGGCCATTTAACGGTCTTTGCGAAATTGAGTCATCACGCGGTTCGCCTGGAATCTCGAATATTTTCCTCCCGATGCTTCAGCTTCCTCCCTTCTTCCTCCTCCTTTATCCCTCTCTGCTTTTCCTTCTACTTCCCTTCCCACTATGCCGCGAGCTACCCGCGCATAACCAACCCCCGCCACCCGCGCCACCGTCTCCTCGGCTCTCGCAGGATCTTCCGGTTTCCCCGTCGAAAATCATCCGCCAACCTTCAACGATCTGCTAATTTCCACTTGATTCGAGACATAAAACTCCACGCATGTTTCTTGGTAAAATATATATTTTTTTTATAAATTTTCGATACTTCAACTCACATTACTCACTGTTCACCTTCTATGATTTCTTTCCAAGCAAAATTCGCTACGAGAGATTAAAAGTCAATACATAGTTAATACACAGTTCTTACAAGATTGACTTTGGGTTGAAAGAGGAGAATAACCTACGGAATAATTCCCATATAATATCTAATATCTAATATCTAATATGGAATCTGTCTACTATGAATAATACGAGTTCGAAAATCCACGTGAGACTTAAGTCACGGCTGCCTTCTTTCTAGAACCCAACAATGGACAGCTTGATGTGCTTGTAATATAATATTGCACTATTAATATACTTCTCTACGAATGTATCGCACTCACGAATAATTGAATTGATTATTAAGTCTTATTCATTCGGTGGATAAATAACTTGATATTTATCCAACCATAAAGGAATTCCATTCAATATGTCCAAAGGTAATTCAGGACACACGAAGCATCTTTCTCATCACGTATTGTCTCTGATATTTAATGTGATGTGAATATCGCAATATCGTGATCGAAGTGCCGCCGTGATTCTGGTTACCGTAGGATTAAACGTTATTTCAATTACGACAGGTTTGATGTCGTCTGGCGCCGGTTTTACGGGCGCGGCAATAAACCCTTAACGGCTGTGAAATCTAACTTACGATAAGCCACCATGTAGAATACCATTGGCACCATTCGATCGACTCCGAATCAATTCATTCCTCTTTCCTTCCTTTATCTTATTCCCGGATTATATTCATCGTTAAACATTCCTTTATTCGTCGTTTCCTATCGTAGCCGTTCCATAAAGTCGCTCGTTTTATCGTTTACTATTATTGCGAGTACTTATCAGCTTTGTGTGTACACTGAAACCAATTGGATATCGTGTATCAGTATCGAGGACTTTAAACGAATTTTTTGCGGTATCATTTATTTGTTAGTCTAACCATGTTCAGTTTACTTCTGTATAAAAACAAATATACATTATAATATACGGCTTAATCTTGAATATTATTTAAGTCTTATTTAGTGAATTCTACTAACACGTTGATTGCTGTACCGAAATCCGTGTTATACGATACCACGTGATGTATATAGTATCTAAAAAACCTGTTTGAGTGCTCTATGCTACGTTAGTTAGTTTACATGGTGACAGAAATATTCACATTGTTGGTCACTGGTGAACCCCGCGCAAGTCAATGCGTTAATTAAAAAGTAAGAAGAATATGATTCGATGACAGCATAACTTGCAAGAAATAATTCCAAATAAATATTTCCGGTCCACTTTACCCACGTAAAGTTGATGCGTGGGAATGCACAAAAACCGGTCAATTAGGGGGATACTTTTTTCTTTGGTATTCCTATTCGCGGTAGTCAATGAAGCCCGATAACACGATTGTATTGCCACAGAATGTGGATGGAAAAAGCAGCGCTCGATTCACGTGCCGTGCACCACCATTTTCCCGATTTCCATTATTTCATCGTTACTGGGAGAGGAGGGAAAAAAAAGCGAAGTTCGGCCCCGGTCTCGTTGTTAAATAAAAATCAACGGAGGGCAGAAGTGGAATACGCTCATTGTCAAATCCAAGCCCCCGCCACGTATTTTCATCGGCACTCGAAGGCCTGAATGCGTGCTGCCTACAAATTAATTCGAGTGCACATGCACCCGCACTTTTCACCCCTTTTAAATACAAGCCCCGTTGTCCGAATGAGCATTTTATATTCGCGTAACCGCGAGGAGTGAAAGCTTCAACGTTCTCTCACATCTTCTGTATAATCCACTAATACATACGCGACTTCATCTACCTATATCCATCTTATGTATACACAAGTATCCATATATACGTGTGCCGTCTTTTTTGCTTGCCACAGGGCTTCCTCTTTTACCGGCTCGCTTCAGCTCATTTCAATTTATTACGCTCGTTATCGTCCCATCCGAGAGTTACCTAACGTAATTTCCTGTGGTCTTCAGCGCCAGGTTCATCAGACGCTCTCCTTTCCTCCGTCTTTCGACGAGGGTGCAAAACCAAACAAGGAACACTGCGCCTCTTATGCTAATTAGAACCACCGAGCAGGACATCTTTGCCACGTATTTGCGTTTGTACACGTTCTTAAAGTACACGGGAACCTTATATGCCTCTGCTGAGGTTAATTCAATGCCTCGCATGGAGTGGTACTTGTTTGGCGCAGGCTTATTTCATTGATATAATAATTACATCTAATTGCGGTATCTTAAGGTAGACTCGAAGAAACACTTGAAACCTATTTGTAGCCATTTCGAGGGGTTTGTTTGAGTTTGGTCAGTCTGGTTCTTGTCAGTGGAATAAAACCTTGCCACTTCTTGGGTGTTGGAAACGCTGGAATTCTTGTAGGGAAAGCTTCGCTATTGTCTACCGGTGTCTGCTGATTCTCGGGGATTGCTTATTTTGTCGGTTTATGCATATAGATTTCCAGTTTATTAGGTGGATTTCATCGGGTCGAAGGAAACCACAGGAAGGAAGATGGAAGAGCATAGAGAGGAAAACTAACGAGAAGGGAGTCTAAGCAGATCTTGAAGTACGCCAGGCCATCGACTGGCTTCTGCGAAGACTCACGAATATTTCAACCTGGGTCAAAGACCCATGTAATTATAGATAGATCGATTTTATCAAACACCTAAAGTGTTTCCAGCTGGTCTGTTTTCTAATTAAATCATTTAAGCAACACTGCCTTTATTTCACAACGAGGCGCCTCTAACTTCTGCAACATTGACTGGAGCTGAATAGCAGCATAACATGTAGCAGAAGGATCGAATTTTATTAGGGAAACAACACAAAGATGAAAGGAGTTATTGGTGAAATTAAAAACAATAATATGTAACAATGAATCATTGTCAAACGTTACAAACTACATTTAGGACTTTCATAAACATAGCATGTTTAATATATTAATTATATAGCATGCTATACTTCCTTACACAAAGTACAACAGCTATAGTGAATTATTTCTGAAGAAATGCATCAAAACTTACGGCGAAAAGATACGTTCGGTTCAATTCGATGATGTAATATATGAATCTACATCATATGTATTATTGCATCTGGAAGCACGGCAATGAAACGCGAAACAAAATTGCAGTCAAGGATGGCTTCTTCGACTGGTTTGTTCGCGGTGCAGGGATTACGTATGATCGATCGATCTATCCTAGAAAAATGAAGCCTCAGTGATCTATACATACATATCGTTTGATGTTTCAGGTCGAAACGAGCTGATCGCTCGTTATATCAAATTGAGGACCGGTAAGACGAGAACGCGAAAACAGGTCTCCTCGCACATCCAGGTCCTCGCTAGGAGAAAACTTCGCGAAATTCAGGCGAAACTCAAAGTGGTAAGTATTCCTAAACATCTTCGCATTCCCCAAGCTCCTTTTCCATTACAAACATGCAATTATAATTGAATAACATTCACTACAACATAATGAAACATATATTAGTTCCGCATAAAAATTCGCCAAAAAATGTCATATCATCGATAGATATCATAGGATAAACACTTATTGCTTGCATATAAAAACTTCATAAACAATTTCATATATGAAACACGGGATTATATTCTTAATTGAACATTATTTCTTCTCATTATCAGAAAGTTCTTCATTAAAGGGATGTTTTAGTTCAATTGTATTTTTTTCCGAGCTGCACATACGGGTATTATAAATATTTAATTACGTTTCACGTGAAAAATTGGAAATTAATGAATATCGAACAGATGGAAAAAAATGTTCTATAAAATATGTTGCCCACGATCAGAGTCGAATAAAAATTTCGGAATCCTTTGTAATAGGAAATTCAAGTATCGATACGCGAATAACGTCGAGCAATTTATAATTCGTTATTTGTCCGTAAATACAATGCTGGCATTGTGAATTGTTTGGTTAAACGATACGATATGAAATATTTTTTTTTATAATCGCGCCATCATCGATGGCAAATGTATAGGGCTCCGGCAATCAGTTGTCGATAGAGAGGATTCGTTCGAACAAAAGTAACGCGGAGAGGTACGGCACGGCGGAATAAATCACGCGTAAAAATGAACCCCGGCCCCGTTTAATCAACAGCTGAATTATTAAAGCGATTCGCGAACAATTGCACCCCTGTTAATAAATCACAGGACGGTGAATTCGGTGCTTTGCATTTGCCGATCGGAGCCGATATATACGCCGACGGAGACGGAAAATGATGATGTATTGTTTATGTGAGCTCGGTCAATAGTCACCAACCGTCCAGATAAAATAACGCCTGAAAGGGTGTACTCTAAACCCCTTAATTATATACAGTTTTTAAAGTCCGTTAATTCGCGATGCGATAGTACTGTTGAGTTGTGAAAAGAAGGCACACTGACCGCCTACCAGGTTGAAATAATTATTTTCATATTTCCTATAATTCAAAAAAATCAAAGTCGCCAATTTCGGTCCTAGATAGTCTAAATCGAAGGTAAATGATGCCTTATGATGTTCTAGGACCATTTTGGGTCGAAAGAAGCGGTTTAAAAATTGTATCCGGTCAAGCAAGGGGTCGACTCGAAATCGCAAAAATGTAAAGGGGTATACCTTCAAAAATTGTCAAAAAATCAAAGTCGCCAATTTCGCTCCTAAGTGGCCCAAATCGATGGTATATGATGCCTAACGATGTTCTAGGACCGTTTTGGGTCGAAAGAAGCGGTTTAAAAATTTGTTTCGATCAAAAAATGGGTCGACCCAAAATCGGAAAAATGTAAAGGGGTATACCTTCAAAAATTGTCAAAAAATCAAAGTCGCCAATTTCGCTCCTAAGTGGCCCAAATCGATGGTATATGATGCCTAACAATGTTCTAGGACCGTTTTGGGTCGAAAGAAGTGAATTAAAAATTTGTTTCGGTCAAAAAATGGGTCGACCTAAAATCGGAAAAATGTAAAGGGGTATACCTTCAAAAATTGTCAAAAAATCAAAGTCGCCAATTTCGCTCCTAAGTGGCCCAAATCGATGGTATATGATGCCTAACGATGTTCTAGGACCGTTTTGGGTCGAAAGAAGCGGTTTAAAAATTTGTTTCGGTCAAAAAATGGGTCGACCCAAAATCGGAAAAATGTAAAGGGGTATACCTTCAAAAATTGTCAAAAAATCAAAGTCGCCAAATTCGTTCTTAGATGCCCTAAATCGATGGTATATGATGCCTAATGATGTTCTAGGACCGTTTTGGGTCGAAAGAAGCGGTTTAAAAATTTGTTTCGGTCAAAAAATGGGTCGACCTAAAATCGGAAAAATGTAAAGGGGTATACCTTCAAAAATTGTCAAAAAATAAAAGTCGCCAATTTCGCTCCTAAGTGGCCCATATCGATGGTATATGATGCCTAATGATGTTCTAGGACCATTTTGGGTCGAAAGAAGCGGTTTAAAAATTTGTTCCGGTCAAGAAAGTGGTCGACCCGAAATCGCAAAAATGTAAAGATCTAAAATTCATTGAATCAAGTAATCTAACATGTAACATTTACAACTCCACGTAGCAGCTCGATTTTTCCAAAATTAATTAAACAGCTATCCTCCGAGATATGCATAAAATCATGCAATTAGATTCTCTGATAATCAGCGTGACGTTTATTAAAGTTCATCCACGGAAGACTCCGGTAATGCGGAGGGTACCTGTAGAGATTGTCGGGTGCAACTGCAACTGCATCTGCAACTGCAGTAGTCGCATACCGCGAGCATTATTCAGAAAACCAGCCGGGGCCACCGGATAGTGGAGGCTGACGTAATTTTCTGGTTTCCGCGTTTCACGAGGGGTCGAGGGGATTGGACACGGACGGGGGTTTAGCTTATGGTGGATTTATTCCTACGATTTATTTCTGCCCCTGGAGAAAAGAATTTTTTAGGCACCGTGTTTACGTTTTATGCGGTCGCGCCTTATTTAAATTCTACTCGTTTAATATCGTTAAAGTCCATTCGCGGCGAACCGTAGTCGCGCGTGCTTTTTTTCGCCGACTTTTTTTCCCTGCCGAATCCAACTTTCGAAATCTATTTACTGGTTTTGATAACTGTTTTTATGATGCCACAACATATCGTAGAGTGCTTAAAGTTTTATTTTCATACATTATACAAATGTAACGTACGCGTCTCGCGAGATATCGTACAACACGGATTACTGCGCGGTGGTCAACATTTTTAAGTACATAATGGGTCGTTCTATCGAAGAATATTAGTTGTTTTTAAAATTCGCTGTTTTCAATGAAATGTAATATTTGATGATCTACAGATATTTATTTTCGGCGACAACCGAAGAATGCGATTCTTCGTACACTCCGTGGAATCCTTACGTTGCAACGGATTTCTTTGAACAAAGGAATCCGTTCACCCGCGAAATACGGCGCGTCGCGTTATCAGTGTCTCGATTCATCCGAGGATCGGCACTCGATGATATCTGTTTCGGAAATAATCTTGCCGTGGCATTACGGGGTAATTGATTGTTGCGGTGTAGGTAGCCCTGATAACGGGGCCAAAAACGGTGGAGCGGCATTTCAGTACGTCGATAAACATGTCCAGCCAGTTGCCCACCCAATCCTGCATTCCTTGCGCGTATTTGCGCGATGAACGGGGGTTAGAGAAATAGAGAGACACCATTTGAAAGTGGTGGGGGTCATGGAGCAAGCGAGACAACTGGACAAGTGGGGGGGGGGGTTGCAGCGGGATCGGACGAAGCGTAGAAATGAAAAAAAAAATGTTTCTCGCGGCAACTCCCTCTCAATTAACCGAATTGATTTTCCAGTGCAAATTCACCGGTTCGTTGTTACGGGGAACAACGCGCGGCCACGGAATAAAATGGATTTTTCGTGGCGCGGCCACTGGTGGATTGCACAATAATCGTTTTTTAAATTCGAAAATTCCCTCCTCGCTCTTTCTTTTTAATAAATCACTGGGAATTCCACGAAAAATATACAATAAAAATCTATCCCGTTATCCAAAACCCTGTCCACCTACATCGTCGCCACAACCACCAATCTGCGCTGTTGATTTTTATTCCCGTATTGTTTCGCGGTTCCCGGTACACATGCTGCGGCGTATTCATGGGGGATTTATGATTCGATCAAATGTAGAAACACGACCGTACTGATACTCTGCTTTTCACCTGAAACTCTTTCACGTAATTAAACTTCGTGCGATCGTTCGTGTCGGTTTATTTAAATTGTTTTTGCGAATGATATAAAAATTATCGGGGATATATTGAAACTCGTGTAGAGTGTTCCATTTACTGCTTTCGGGAGAATATCAAGATCTTCTTGAAAATAAATATCAACGATTGCACAGCGAAAGTAAACATGACTAATTATGATTTTCAAAGTGGCCTAAGTCCATTAAAAAAAAACGAGTTATCGTTTATAATAGTTACACAAAGACTTTGTAACTTGATTTTTGAAATGGACTTAGTCCACTTTTAAAAAAAAACGGCTCAATTATAGTGATTACACTGGACAATAAAGTCGTTAGTTTACGGTGTCACCTATTTGTTGTATCTAGCCGTTGATTGAATGGACGAAAAATGGTCGACATTCGATGCTCAATTATTAGATCCAATCAAAAGTCAGCTGTAAAAGTGAAGCTCGTTTGTAGTGCGCCAGAAAAATGGGGTGTGGTATCACGTGGAGGGTATTTGGAATTTTTCGGTGTACGATTACCGAGCCGTTTATCACCGGCATCGTTAGAGAACCGCGGCTTCATTCCGAGTTCGAGGGAACTCGATAGTGGCCTGGCCCTCCATTACGGATTTATGAACGAAATTGAAAATCCCTGTAGCTGGATTGGAGGGCGGGAAGGGAACGGCAATTTCCCGGGACGTCAGGGCAACAAACCTCACCGTTCGCCGGCTGCCTCGTCAGCGATTTTCGACCGGGCCGCTGATTAAAACGACGGCTTTCCGATAAAAGCACACGGGATAGCCGCGAATTTCTGTTGCGACCGAAAAACCGTTGCGTTATTTCTGCAATCAACTGCATTTCCCCTCCCGGTCCGCCGTCCCGCATCCCCGCCCTTCGGTTTGCACCGATAACGATAGATCGATCGTATCGATCGAATCGCGAATCGCCAAATAAAACGAATGCCCGCCCGAATCTACCCACCGATAATGAAATTATGTGCTCGACGAGAAATAGTTTATCGACTTAACTGTGTTTGCACCGAAACACGTTTTATTTTTCATTTAACACTGCACTGGTCATTCTGCCATTGTAAAGATTATTGGTTTGCGAGCCGGGAGATAAGAGAATTCTAATCGATCTTGCTGTAGGAAGTCCGATTTTTAATGGATAAGAGGATATTGAACAATGCTCATGCAAATAGATCCAAGATATAGAGCATTGGTTAATTCTAGAATATATATGTATAAGTAAAAATCTCTAAATATCTTAATGAATGAATAATTATAGAACGTAAATGATAATACAGTCATAATTATCAACGATGCATTCTAATATTAACTCTGTATCCCTGTTTCCTGCTACTTTCACAATCATGAAAATCATGGGTATCTTTCGATACCATTTCTAATCTCAACACTAATTTAATTTATACCTTACAATATTTACTCCAAATCAAACTAACACCTGCTGATAACGCTGTGAAAAATATGCATAGAAAAGTACAGTTGAAAGAAGTCACGAAAGAAAGTATAAAGGCAAGATTCGTGGAGAATCCGGCATTGCGTGGTAATCGGTTTAAAAATTTGTTAGGATCATGCCGCCAAGGAGAAGGCGCTCCAGACAATGTCGAGCATGTCGAGCGCCCAGATAGTATCAGCTGGGAGTGCGATACACAACAAGATGCCCCCCGCCCTCGTGGGGCCCCTTGCCCTTCATGCTTCCACCCCTGTCTCCTATCCCGGAGCGGTAAGTCCCGATCACGGAAAAAAAACCCCTTCAAGACACGTTATTTTAGCGGCCTGTTTCGATTAAACGAGTCACGAGCTTCGGGATAAGACAATGAGACACACTAATCACTATGTAATAGAATAAAGTATCTCTCGCTTCGATTATTACTTATCACTTCACCATAATGATATTAAATTCATCAGATGTTTATCAATGTATAACGTTGGACTTGAAAAGAAGTTTCATATGCTTAATATGCAGTCATAATCGATTAATAAGAAAATAATGAATTATTAAATTCTTTGGTGACACCAACTTATTATAATACTTGATAAGGTATGTTAAAGTAAAGTGATTTCTGTGGAATGTTTTGAAGAAAACAAATCAGTGTCTCGTCGTCTTGAGGATGTATACTTTTTACTTCCATCGCAAGAACTTTGTCGACTTGGCTTCACTACTTTTGAAATTCGTATCTGTTCCTAACCGCTTCGCCCGATAACCATTTTAATCCGCTTGGTAGAGGGTCATCGTTATCGTGTGGTTTGTTCGACTGACATGTAATATAATATATCTCTGCTTTCCTGTGAACGATATATTATAACCTTTCGCTATATTGCTGGATCGCGTTAATAACAACAACTAAAACAAGCTTGATATTTATAAGTAATTACTCAGATGAAAAATCGTAGAGTTTCGCTTCTCTTCAAATGAATCCGTATTGTCAACTCGACAATGGAAGTTTGGTGTAACATTATTTCTTTAATCGAATATTAATGTTTGAATTTTTACAAATCGTTGAAGGCAACGCCCATTGTTTCTTTATAGTGTAATGTTTTGTTCAAGTAAGTAGCTTTCTTCGGCCTTTTGTTTTACAATAATTCCTTATCCTTCTTGTTCTACAAATAGACTTACTTAAGGAGTGAGCGTATCAATGATACTATAAGTCTTAAAGCTTAATATAAATTTCCCACTTTTAATTCATTTCTTTTTTAATGTTCCCTTTTCATTACTTCATCGCTCTCTTTCTTTTTCTCTTTCTGCAGAAACAGCTCTCGATTCTCACTCCGAAGGGTGAAAAAGAACGAGAGGAGACGAGTATTTCTAAGAATATCGACACGAGCCTTCTTCTTATTTCTTAATCGCGGAAGCTTATGCAGTAAAAACTAACCTTCCCCAGGAAAAAAAACACATCCCCTTGCTCTCTGCTGCTGCGCCCCTGGGGGCCCTTGTTGTGTATTGTTCAATTTTGTCCGTCGCTCTATCTTGTACATATGTATTACCTGGGTATATAATATATATACATACGGATAATAAGAGGAGAATATATATATATATATATACGTTTACATAGACGGGTTTTTTTGACATAATCGCATATTGTGGAAACGTCGTTGTGGCTTACCAAACTATCTTTCTCTCTTCACGTAATACGACTACTATTATTTCCCCTTCACTTGTGTCCGTGCGTTTTATTTTCTTTCGCCTCGTTCTTGAATCGTCACGATCCTCACCCGAGGGCTCGATGGCTCACGGAAGTAAATGAGATCTCTTCCTCGCTCGCACTATTTCAGGAGTTCATTCTTCGTGCCTTGGTACTACTTTCGCCGTAAAAGACTTACAGACTTGTATCACGATGCATTGCAAAACGCAAACTGTGATTAGAAGTACTTCTTTTTTATTTGTATTCAAACATACAAACACTTCAACAATAATGGAAATACTATTACAAATTCTTTCCCGGCAATGGAACTTACTTTTGAATATAAAAGATCTGAAAGTAAAGAATCAAACGAATTTTTGTTATCAATTATTTATGTGAACCGCGGGAAGATACCTCAGATCTCCTTCCACAAGCTTTAACACTATAAAATAATTAGTTTCTAAGAATTCACGGATAGCCTGGAATATTAGGGGTATGTGCATAAGTTCTCGCCGTTTGATGAAATCAAACGAACTTGATCTTTTTTTTAAGATAAACAGTTTTCATTTAAGAAAATATTCTCCATTATTTTCTGTAACCTCATTCCCTCGATCTACAAGCTTTTTAACTGCATTCATTTCCTTTCAAAGAAGGTACATAAACTGTGTCATCTAAAAACGGTGAGAACTTCTTCACATACTTAATATTTCGAAGAAATCTCTGTTGCAACATTTCAGTGAATCCCTGAAGGTCTTTGAGATCAATTGAATTTTATAGTGACATTTGCAGTATATACACGATATGCGAGCTGGTAATTGTAAAGAAAGCTTTGCACGGGCGAAAAATTGCGTTTCTAAGTAAATATCATTTTCTAGCAATTCTGGCAGCCGGGTTTGCAGCCAGGAACATCGCAGGATGTCAAGCCCTTCCCTCAACCAGCGTATACTGGAAAACCAGCGACCGCAGTTTCAAGCGGCGACATGGTCCAGGCTCAACCACCCCCGCCTTGGGAAGGACGTGCCATCGCAACCCATAAACTCAGGCTCGTCGAGTTCTCGGCCTACATGGATCAACAGAGAGACCAAGATATTGTAAGTACTGCTTACAATATTGATCTCTTACAATATGGAATAAGTCTGCTACATTGCAATCATTTCGTTTTAGACCTAAATGCTTATATGTGTAATACAGCATTCCATATTTTTATAGCATCAAAGATCGTTTTCATTCAGCAATATTTGTCTATTTTATATCCAAAAGAATATCCTTAACACTAGAACTACCACGGGGGTCAAATGGCGTGTCAGACATATTTAATTAAATTACAGGAATACGGTGCATGGTGCATTGTTTGAGATATTATAGACTTTTGTTTTATACGCATAACGCAAATAATTGAATCCGTTAATTAACTCGCATTCTCCAGCCATATTTTATATATAAATAAATGGGAATACGAATACAAATTTATATATAAAACACGCACCGGTAATGTCTAACAAGACGTAAGAGTCTTGTAACGAGTCTACAACTTGTAAGAATAAAACTGTTTAAGCGTTTTACGATACATTGGTTACTTTACATCGCTATTGTAATGTTAAAAATATTAATAATTGTAATTGTAATCACTTGGCAAGGTACTAATCCGTTATATTAATACTTCTGTAGCAGGATAACTTTATAATTGAAAAGCAAATTATCGATACAAAGATCTGCAAAAAGCATAGTTTTAGGTATTAGTGAATAATAATGAAGCCACTAGGAAGCGTAGTATTAGAGATCCTGTAAAATATATACCTTGCGTTTATAAAGAAATCGAATCGCCAGGAGTACAGGATGTTAGAATGTACTCCTTGCTATCTAGGATCTCTTGTATTTAATAACCAAAGGATATGTGTACACGAAGTGCATGCCACAAATTGGATCATTATCGAGTCATTTGAACTTCCTTATGAAGATTGCACAGCATTTACTAGCATCCGAAGGAAGAGTAGATTACCCGTTTTTTTATTAGAAGAGGCCATCGGAGTCCGTAATAGTTCGATCGTTTAGGATACGCGTCATTGGGCGGCCATCAGAATCTTACTAACGGACATTTCTTTTGTTTCCTTTTCCTTTCTAGTACAAACACTTGTTCGTCCACATAGGAGGATCCGCGACTTACGCGGATCCATTATTGGAGGCTGTCGATGTCAGGCAGATATACGACAAATTCCCAGAGAAAAAGGGCGGCCTGAAGGAACTCTACGATAAAGGACCACAGGCAGCTTTCTTCCTCGTTAAATTTTGGGCTGATCTCAATACAAATATCCAGGATGAAGCTAGAGCCTTTTATGGCGTGACGAGCCAGTAAGTATTAGAGTCATTTTTAATTCCCCGCAATTCTATAGTATTGCATATTAATGAAACATTAATACAGTTCTCATACATATTAAGTATTAACACATTCGCACCGGATAACTCAAATGTGAGTCTTTAAAGACATTACATTTCGGTCTCAAAGTGTTTGAATATGTTTTGACTAAGTTATATTTTGGTGTTTATAGCATTCTTTCCGATCCGAGTGTGTTAATGTTGTACCCTGTTAATAGTATTATCTTAAGATATCGAGATTAATGTGAACCATTATATCTTGATATAAGATGAGAGGAATAAGAACCTTCTTTGTACACCTGAAATACTATGAGTACTTGCAATATAATTATAATTCTATATTCTTGTGTGACAGGTATGAGAGCAATGAGAACATGACGATAACGTGTTCGACCAAAGTCTGCTCCTTTGGAAAGCAGGTGGTGGAGAAGGTGGAGACGGAGTACGCGAGGTTTGAAAACGGCAGGTTCGTCTATCGTATTAGTCGTTCACCCATGTGCGAATATATGATCAACTTTATACATAAGTTGAAGCACCTGCCAGAAAAGTACATGATGAATAGCGTTCTCGAAAACTTCACCATCCTCCAGGTATGTATAAACGCCAAACATTTTTATGGCATATAGGGAAAACTGTCGGAGTCACAGATGTATCAAAATTGAGCTCAATGTATGTTGCAATATGAATCAATCATAGTAATAGCAACGGATGTAATATTTATTTACATGTTTACCATACATATTTCCATGGTCATGATCGTTTTCCCTAGGTCATTCTATTATTTAATTTCATATGTGAATTAATCGAAACAGTTCGATTAATGGTCAGAATGGAGAGGATTATTATTGACATATTACTTGTATATTTCAGGTTGTTACGAACAGGGATACGCAGGAAACATTATTGTGCACGGCATACGTGTTCGAGGTGTCGACATCCGAACATGGTGCCCAGCATCACATATACAGATTGGTCAAGGACTAACCTGCTTGAAACCTGCTCGCCATGCAGCCATCCACCCCCATCAGTGCCTACCATCACATAAAAAAAATCATCCATACGCTCATATACACGATTACACTTTAAACACAAAAAGAGGACATAAGTTGTTTAACCCTTTGAAGGTTCTCGGTTACATCACGTAGCCGCATGTTTTAATTCTAAAGACTTCAGTTTTAGAATCATGTCCACAACGAGATGAGAGTTCCGATATAAATATAATATTTACATTTTACTAGAATATTGTTGTAAAGTGTACTACCTAGAATCTGGAAGAAGGGTTTAACTTTCTTTCGTGTATTAAGAAATCGAAGAATTGAAATCGTCCACTTCAAAGGGTTAAGAGCGTGAATACATGAATGTAAACACGCTAGCATTATAAAGATATATTTCACGTATGCACTTAAAAGAGTTTCCTCGGAATATGTTTGGATCGATGTTAGAACAATTCCGATAGTATTACCGAATGATCTCTGTGTACGGATATACAGAATATATCGCGATAAATAGTGAAGGAACAATATCAGAAACGTATATTACGTTTTATATAATAATTCGAACAAATTTTCGAACACGTTCATCCGAAAATGTGGTACAATCTGTCGTTGTATCATATCATTTCCAAGACATTTAATTTGTAACTGGACCGTAATACGGCTTTACAGTGAACATGAATGTTGAGCCCAAATTGACGAACATTTTCCGTGAAACTCTTTAAAGAGAACTCGGAACACAGAACACAAACATATACACACACACATACTAGTGTACTGGCCAGCCCGAGCTTGAGTTTGATTCGAAACTGTAAGTCGCAATAATCAATTGGTATGCAAGTTTAGATATATCGCGAAAAAGAGTTCTAGCACGTATAACGGGTCAGAAAATCGAAATGATTCCGAAATTGTAAATTTTCTAAGGAAGTACGTGTAATCATATATATTTTATGGATACGATATCCCATTCATTCGCGATTGATTGGGTAGCGTTGCAGTTATAGCAAAGAGATATAATAAAATTAAGTTAAAACCGACAATAAATTTACTACGAAAAGAAAAAAGAATTTCGTAAATAGTATGTGAACCAAACGGAGAAGAAAAATGAAAATTGTTAGAAAAAAGAAGAAACAGACTCTGATCTCGGAAAGGCGTGGTACCGGCATAATTTAGTATTATAGTTTTATTATTAAAATAGGCGATAGATCAGACAAGACATCCACACACAGATATACATATATATACATATAAGAGTATATATGTTAAATATTAATGCAATGATTACAATTTACATTGTTATAAATGATCGTGTATAAAGTTATCTAAGTGATTTCTAAGTTTTAAACGAAATGGAAGTTTAACCGAGAGAGGTATGCCATTATCATTTCTTAAGTCTCCTTTGGTTACATTATTATTATCATAATTTCTTTTCCCTTTTTTTAATTATCAGAACGAGCAAGGCCGAGAATAGCGGAACATTGCACTACACACAATTTCATTAAGCTTTTGTTGTAGAACTGTTTCTACTCCTTTTTTTCCCGTTTTTTTAGCTATACTACAACTAACAGTAAGAACTTTGGCTGCGGAGCTTTTTAATTCCCAATGATCAGATGAAAGAAAACGTGCGATGATCATTTCTATATATTTTTAAAAGGCAGCTTTTTAAATGCACACACCATTCGTGCGAGCCCACTCACTCATAGGCAGCGTCACTTAGATTAGAGGGATGTGTTTGTATTTCTTTATAATCACTTTACTTCTTATTCTAAGACCCTTTTTCTATAGTTCTTACTTGATTGACTTTTCTTACTTAGCGTACTTCGTTTGTTTTTATCTTTCTACTACATTTGTCAAGTGATATGTCGGAACGCGTCGTGTATACTCGCTAGAAATATACAGGATGCTTTCGTTTTAAACGGTGGACGAACAATAGAGAGAGTTTTCTTCTAAATTTGGCAGCACCATGTTAGAATCTTGTTTGATCGCATTAAAATCAATTGGTGAATCTTCATTGGAATATTTCATTAACGCGTTGTTAACATTTATTCTCTGGGAATTTCTAATATACTCTTACACGGTACTCATTAAAAGGAAAAGGAACAATGCCTTGCTTGATACAATTTCGTACTTAAATATCATTTCGACATTTAACATATATATGTGTATATGGACCAGAAAAGTTTTCCGAAAGCGAATATTCTGTTTCATACTCGCGATGACAATTATTTAAGGAGAGTAGAGGACCATTATCCTGCGGTTAATTATTTTATTTAACATCTCTCGCGGAGACTATGCGTAAAAGCACAGAGAAAATCTTTTCAGATATTCTTTAATCTGATCAATTGTGTGTTCCCAGGCAAATATTGTTGCCTATTGAGCAGTGAATATTATTAACATTATACAGAAACGAATCATGTATACTTTTAAGGAAGCATTAATATTACTTATTGTACTCTTACATTTAATTAACTCTTATGCAACAAGTGGCAATGTATTTTGATCTCTCTTTTAGTCAGAAATAATGTCGCTTTTTTATTTGGCGTGAGAATTGAATTTGCTATGCGGTTGACTGATTAAGGAAGGAAACTTATATTTAATCAATATGTGGCTTTCGTTCAATAACTTGGCAGCTTTCACATCTTTTACTTATTGTTACCTTTCTGTTTTTTTTATTTGTTTGTAATAATTCAACATTAAGTATCGTTTTTACTTATAGAATCGATAAATTGTGATCTGCCGAAATTTTATGCGTATCAAGCTGGAATTGCAACCACCGAGATGTTCTTGTTTTAAATACAACCGATTTAATTATATCTCACATTGTTGATGGAATTTTATTGAGGAGGTATTCATCAGCATTGCAAATCAATTTCAGTGGTCAGGATATAGATAGATATGTTTTTAAGCGACAAGAGATCTCCTTTATAAAAGTTACCTTATTTTAATAATAAATTTAGTCGAAGGCACATCTCGTGGTTTCAAATCGACTTGTGTTAAGTAACGAAGCGTTATCATTGAGGGAGAAAAGTAGAATGGAAAAAGAGGCAAGAACACGGCGCGATGTCTTTGAAAGATACTCAAAACGTCTTCATTTCGATTGCACGAGCTTTTATTTTGTACGGAGGAAACAAAAAAAAGTGTATGAGGGGAAAAACTGGTAGGAGGAGTATGAAATTGATAAAAAAGGAGCACCGACACTAATATTATTAACATTAACGAATAATGATTTTAAAGTAAGCGAATTACATTTATAAGGAAAGATTATGAAAATATATATTTATCTATGTCTTCTGTGAAGATAGAAAATAGTACTCTCTCACTCTATATTGATGATATCAGAAAAAAACGAAGAAGATCGAAGCCCGACGAAAACGATACAAAAACGCAAAAAGTAGATTAAGAGAAAAGTGAAACAGCTCGCATTGTACACAATACGATCGAAAAGGGAAGAACCGAAATTTGTTAAATACCTTTGTACATATTTACATAAGGAAACGATTCAATCATCAAAAGAAACAATTCAAGTTCCAGTGACTACGTTTATGTATTGTACCGGGTAATGCTGCGTGAACTAAGAGAAACAAATTGGTTTTACTTATTAACAAGTCCAGTTCCACATTATCAAATTAATCTGGAAATATTGTTTGTCTATTTTTTCATAGAGTTCAGTCTACCATACGGATCAGTATACAGTCTACAATACATGAAATTTGTATTACGGATTCTCTTACGGCCTCATAAAATTAGAATTTTTCATAATAGTGTTTCAGATGTCGATAACAGCAACTATCTATTTATATTCTCAATTTTTAAATCTCTTAATAATTACTTGATTTCTTGTATCGTAGACCGTTGCCTCTATGAAATTTTCGACTAAAGATAATTACAAAAACGCGAAAGAACGTGTCGTTAATTGATCCACGAGAATTAAAAAAAATTCAACTATCCGAAAAATTGATATTTCTTCATATCCTGGAACTGCCATATCAATAAATTGAGCTTGATTGTAAGGATGATTTAAAATGATAAAAAAGAAAGATATTGATCGGAATGAACAAGATCTACCTGTATATTATCATAAATGAAACGAAACGAGGATCAAAGTAGTTGATTTAACGAGTAAATGAAGAAAATGAAATGATATATCATTAAATTAGAGGTTTAAAAATATAATAGAATTCAGTATATGTACAGTATTTGAAAAACATGTTTATAATTTGTATGGAAAAATAAATAATTGATATAAAAAGAAACTATACAACTTTATTATGCCTTTACCATTAACAAAAATAATAATTTTACTAATTTTTTCTTTTTAGCTTAAATCCAGGTTTTAATCATATTTATTTTAAATTTGTCATTTTTCTCAAAATGATCTTTAAGACTCATTTCTGTCAAAATACATTTTCTTATGTATTACCGAATACTTTTCAGATCAAACAAGTTGATTTGTTACTTTATCAAAATGTAATCCCCTTAAATCTTTGATAAAACAATCATACATATGAAGTACTCTCGAATTGAATATAAATACCGATGAACTAATGTTTGTGCAAATTTAAAGGAAATTATAGGCAACATTATATTATAATTATAACTGTAATATATAGTACAGTTATAGGCATTATATATATGTACATATATACATATTATATAGTATAGTTACAGGCAACATTCTCTGATTTCCTAATATTTAACATTAGTTCATCCACCGGCTCGTGCTATTTCCTATCATCTTAATTGCCAAAGATAATAGAATTCCGGTTAAATTATTCATGAGCCACCCTCCACAATCCACGTGGATCTGTTTTGCGGGACCGTGAAATACAACGTTGACACGATGTCCGTGCCGAATGTCGAAGTATTTCATAAGCGAGCAGATGCAGCGGTAAACAATATTTTTTAAATTTCAAACATTGTTATAATCCCCTAAAAAAGTTTTATCGTCGACGTCACGGTAGAAAAAAATTTAAGGTTATAACATTTGCCTATTTTTTACAGGAAAAGGAAATAGCTTGTTTAAAGGAACAGATTGAGTTCTTGCGACAAGCCATCGCCGAAAATAATTCTAAAACATGTTCCGTATCCAATGAAGAATATACAAAATTAGAGCAAGAAAATATCAAATTAAAACATAGGATAGCTATTTTAAAAAGGGTAATGTTTATACTGGTATACTTTATAAATAATAGAAGGCAACTTAAGAGTTCAAAACTATATGTGTGTCTTTCATATTGACAGTACTTGCTCACCTATTAATTTCTTTTTTTTATTATGGAGGATATTCTAACTTGGAACATTGTTTATAGACTATTGAATCCGAAAGATCAAAAGCTCAAGGTGCCTCAACATCAGGAAATACATCAGCAATGAATGCAACTAGTATGATAAGTGTATATGATAGTTTATTTGAACTATTCCAAAAAGCTGTATCTGCTGCATATCCAGATTTATGTAATCCAGTAATAATTATAACAACTAGCAGTAGTCCAAAATTTGGTGACTATCAATGTAACAGTGCTATGCCACTTTCTAAGAATCTTAGTGCTTCTGGTAAGCATCATTTTAAAAATACAACAATAACAGTTATCATATAAATTTACAAAGATATACATTGTTGATCTTATTATAGGAACAAAAACATCACCCAGAAATGTTGCTAACAACATATTAGCAAAACTAGAGGAATCACCTTTGATTTCTAAAGTAGAAATTGCAGGAGCTGGATTTATTAATATATTTTTGAAACGTGAATTTGCACAGACTGTGTTAAGTAATCTAATTAAGACTGGAATAGTTCCTGCACCACATGTGAAAAAGCAAAGGGTTGTTGTGGATTTCTCTAGTCCCAATGTTGCCAAAGAAATGCATGTTGGACATTTAAGATCTACTATAATTGGTGACAGTATTTGCAGACTATTAGAATATTTAGGTCATGATGTGTTGAGATTAAATCATATAGGAGATTGGGGAACACAATTTGGAATGTTGATTGCTCATCTGAAAGATAGATTCCCTGACTATTTAACTGTTTCTCCACCCATTACTGATCTCCAGGTGAACTTTGTTTTATCCTTCCTGTCAAATATGTTTCTATATTATGTTAGTTTAGAATATTATAATTTACTGTTGCATTGTAGACATTTTATAAGGAATCAAAAACCAGGTTTGACCAAGAAGAGGAATTCAAAAAGCGTGCATATGACTGTGTTGTTAAACTACAAGCCTTTGATCCTGACATGATAAAAGCATGGCAGTTGATTTGTGATGTCTCTAGGAAAGGTAAACAAATGTTCACTTTTGTATAAACTCTCATTCAATGCTTCCAATACATCACAAAATGTTTTGAAACAGAATATGACAAAATATACTTGCGTTTGGAAATCAAGTTAATTGAAAGAGGAGAATCATTTTATCAGAAACATATGGAAGAAATAGTGAAAGATTTTGAATCCAAGGGCTTACTAGAAGAAGATGAAGGACGAAAAATTATGTGGGGGGAGAAGCAGGGTAGTGGAATACCATTAACTGTTGTAAAATCTGATGGTGGTTTCACATATGATACCTCAGATTTAGCAGCTCTTAAACACCGCATCTTCGAAGAAAAAGCCGATTGGGTAGCGATATACACTCCACTTTGTTTGTACGAAAAATTTGTTACGAAATCGTATATTTGTTACCGCGTTTGCAGTTGGTATATGTAGCAGATGCTGGACAATCCGTGCATTTCCAAGTAATCGAGAGTTGCGGTAGAAGGGCAGGAATTCTAAAGGACAATCACAGGATGAACCATGTTGGTTTTGGCGTCGTTCTGGGTCAAGATAAAAAGAAATTCAAAACAAGATCTGGCGATACAGTTAAATTGAGCGATTTATTGGATGAAGGTAATTGCCGATTCCGTAATTAAACATTATAAAAATTCTACATTCACTAAAACTATACGTTTCTTGTTTGTCCTCAGGTTTGAAGAGGGCCTTGCAAAAACTTAAAGAGAAAGAACGCGAAAAAGTACTTACTGAGGAGGAATTGAAAAAAGCGCAAGAATCGATAGCTTATGGATGTATAAAATACGCGGATTTATCGCATAACAGGAATCATGAATACGTATTTTCTTTCGACAAAATGCTCGAAGATAAGGGTAATACAGCAGTATATTTGCTGTATGCTCTCACTAGAATCCGTTCAATAGCAAGAATTGCAAATATCTCGCAAGAAAAATTGCGGGAGCTGGCACAGACTACTCAAATTTCATTGGAACATGAGAAAGAGTGGAAACTAGCTAAAGTATTATTAAAGTTCCCTGATGTATTAATCAAAATTACTATGGACTTATTCTTACATCATTTGTGCGAATATTGCTATGAAATCTCTTGCGCATTCACCGAATTCTACGACAATTGTTATTGCGTGGAGAAGAACGAGCTCGGCGAAATAGTCAAAGTAAATACCGGACGTATACTGCTTACAGAAACTACTGCTATTATAATGGAAAAGTGTTTCGAATTGTTGGGTCTAAAACCCGTTGCGCGTATGTGAGCACTTTGATTTACATTGAAGAACGTACAATGTAAACCAACTGCCAAAGCTTGTAAAAAAGTACTCTGTATGAAAACGAAAAATAAATTCGCATTGCTTGTATCTTGGTACATGCTTGTTCATAATTATTTACTGGCAACCTAATGCACTCCTTCCAATATACACAATTCATACATTGTTCATTTATAGGGTCCCCTGATCCTTATAGAAATTCGTTCAACATTACCATTGTAATTTTTGCATTCAAATTTAATATCAGCAACAGCAATTATGAACCTACAAGACTCGCTAGATAATGAAGAACATATGCTTTTGTGGAATTTCATTAAAATAATTTCATTCATAATTTAATTACAATGGTACTAGTTAATTATCCTATCCTTTTCATCATCAATAGAATTACACATGCTCTTTCAAATTTGTACGTGTGACTTGCATCACGCTGATGCATTCGACGGAGCCGGTAGACTTTACTTATATAGTGTCCTATATATAACAGCTGTATCCACGTGTCCCTTTTATTTACAATAACCATTGCTTCTCGAGACTGTTGCTATTTCCAAAATGGTAATTATTTACAATATACATTTTTCTAACAATGTAACTGGTTTTATTAATTATATACGTAACAATTTTGATCAAAATGTAATAAACGATATGGGTAACCTCGGTACCGGTTTATATACCAGCTGCATTAAGTTTATTTAAATACAAAAATACTTTATTAGAACAACTACAATGGTATTTGGTATTTTCATATTTTAACAATCGCCGTTATACCTTATGTAAAAAATCTTGATATTACATGATATAACTTGAAAATGTGGTCGAGTTCGAAAATCCTCATTAGCATATATTACATGCGTTTTTAAATATATACAAGTTTTTCCAATTATATGATTATATTAATTATGATGTTTTAATTAAGACGAAATGCTAGCCCCGTTTGTTAAAATAAATGGATGTACTTTATGTAATAAATAACAGTTTATAAAATAGGTATATTCTTTCTAACTGATTTTATAGTTGCTATTAATAATACACCTCTTGCATGATTATTAGGCAACAGAAAGAAAGGGTACCTTTAAGGTGGAGTATCTACAAAAAATTGAAAGGGACATACAAGCAAAATGGGAAGCTGCTAAAGTTTATGAAATAGATGCACCCTTAGAACCTAAGAAGACACCAGATGAAAAATTTCTTGCTACATTTCCATATCCTTATATGAATGGGAGACTTCATTTAGGACACACATTTTCCTTATCTAAGTGTGAGGTATGCATTATGTGAAAAGAACTACAAAATGGCTCTCATAAGTTCATGATGACAGCAATAAATCAAAATATGCCCAACATTGCAGTTTGCAGCAAGATATAATCGTTTATTGGGGAAGAAAGTTCTTTTACCATTTGGTTTCCATTGCACTGGTATGCCAATTAAGGCATGTGCAGACAAACTCAAGCGGGAAATAGAATTATATGGCTGTCCACCTAAGTTTCCCCAAGAAACTGAGGTAGAAGAAGAAGTTGTGGATGATTTGGTGCCAAAAGATAAAAGCAAGGGAAAGAAGGTATAAAATTAATAATAAATACAATTTCTTGTAATCATTATTAATACCACTTTTACTAACTTTAGAGTAAAGCTGTTGCAAAGGCTGGTAGTGCAAAATACCAATGGCAAATTATGCAAAGTCTTGGCTTGAAAGATGAGGAAATCAAGCATTTTGCAGATGCTGCTTACTGGTTAGATTATTTTCCACCATTAGCTGTGCAAGATTTGAAATTGAGTGGGCTACATGTAAGTGTTAGCAGTTTAATTGGAATATTATCATTGCATTTTTATTTTACTTTGGGGGCTCAATTTTTTGTAACTAACAGGGTGATGCTTATTTATTTATTTCAGATTGATTGGCGCCGAACATTTATTACAACTGATGCAAATCCATTTTATGACTCTTTTATACGCTGGCAATTTCAACATTTAAAAGCTAGAAACAAAGTGAAATATGGTAAAAGGTACACTATCTATTCACCAAAGGATGGGCAGCCATGTATGGATCATGACAGATCTACCGGGGAGGGTGTGGGACCACAAGAATATACATTAATGAAAATGAAATTACAAGAACCTTATCCAAAAAATTTAAGGTAAGTTTTCTATTCACACAAATTATATGAACACCATTTTTTACTGTTCAATGCATCTTTCAGTTCACTTTCTGGCAAATCAGTTTATTTAGTTCCTGCCACATTAAGACCAGAAACAATGTATGGTCAAACAAATTGTTGGGTACATCCAGATATGAAATATATTGCATATGAATTAGCAAATGGGGATATTTATATATCTACAGAAAGAGCTGCAAGGAATATGGCATACCAAGGTTTCTTTAAAGAAGAAGGAAAAATATCTGTAGTACTAAGACTGACTGGCATGGTAATTATTGTTGGCTATTTTTATTTAAAAAAATATATATTTCTGGGTCAGACATATTTAATATGATATAATTTTCAGGATTTATTAGGATTGCCAGTGGAAGCACCTCTCTCATTTAACAAAGTAGTTTATACTTTGCCCATGTTGACAATCAAAGAAGACAAAGGTACTGGAATTGTTACTTCTGTACCTAGTGACTCACCAGATGATTATGCTGCATTAGTTGATCTAAAGAAAAAGCAACCTTTCCGAGAAAAATACGGCATTAAGGATAAAATGGTTTTGCCCTATGACCCTGTAAGTTCAGAATGAATTTTCAAATTTCGGCCAACAGGTATTCATAGTCGACAAAATGTTCCAATAAAATTCCATATTTCAGATTCCAATCCTGGAACTACCGGAATTCGGAAATTTAGCTGCCGTGACTTTGTATGAGAAGTTAAAAATTCAGTCGCAAAATGATAAAGCAAAATTACTGGAAGCCAAGGAAATGGTATATCTTAAAGGTTTCTATGATGGGGTACTATTAGTTGGTGAACATAAAGGAAAGAAAATCCAAGATGTTAAGAAACTAATTCAAAAAGATTTAATAAATGATGGCAAAGCTGTGATATACTATGAGCCAGAGAAGGCAATTATATCCAGATCAAATGACGAGTGTGTAGTAGCGTTATGTAATCAATGGTATTTAGATTATGGTGAAGAAAGCTGGAAAAACGAAACACTGAAAGCCTTAGAAAATCTTAACACCTTCCACGATGAAGTAAGAAAAAATTTTCTCGCATCTCTCGACTGGTTACATGAACATGCGTGTTCGAGAACTTATGGACTCGGTAAATCGTAAACAAATATTAATACAAGATTTATGATTGTGTCATATTAACAAATGATTGTAAATTTCAGGTACTAAACTGCCGTGGGATGAAAGCTGGCTGATAGAATCTCTTTCTGATTCAACTATTTATATGGCTTATTATACAGTTGCTAATTTATTGCAAGGAGGAACGTTTAAAGGAGACAAGCCTAACAAACTGGGAATAAAGTAATGTTTTTAGTTCTATTAATTCAATAGCTAATTTATTAATTAAAGTAAACTACAATGTAACATGTATAACTATGTTTAGTGCTGCTGATATGACCCCAGAAGTATGGGATTATATATTCTTCCAAGGCACAAAACTTTTAAAAACAAACATAAAGAAGGAAGCTTTAAATGCTTTGAAACGTGAATTTAACTACTGGTATCCAGTGGATTTAAGAGTATCAGGAAAGGATTTGGTACAAAATCATCTGACATACTTTCTTTACAATCACACTGCTATATGGCCTGGCCAGCCAGAGTTATGGCCACGAGGAATACGAGCAAATGGACATTTATTATTAAACTCGGCTAAGGTAAACTCATCATTTATATATACAGTGCAATCGATAGTTGCATGTAAATCATTAATACTCTTTCGATAGATGTCGAAATCAGAAGGTAATTTCTTAACGCTCACAGAAGCATTGGAAAAGTTTTCCGCGGATGGAATGCGTCTATGTCTAGCAGATTCGGGTGACTCTGTAGAAGATGCCAACTTTGTTGAAAGTATGGCGGATGCCGGAATTCTTAGGCTCTATACTTTTATTGAATGGGTTAATGAAGTAATGGCATCAAAAAATACTTTCCGACAAGACAAACCACATACATTTAATGACAAAGTTTTTGAAAGGTATTTTTTAAATATTTTTCTTTTAATATTTCTCTTCGTGGATGTGATATTAAAAATTCATTTATTTAGTGAGATAAATCTCAAGATACAAGAAACTGGTGACAACTACACAAAGATGCTTTATAAGGAAGCATTAAGAACAGGATTCTTTGAAATGCAAGCTGCCAGGGATAAGTACTTACAGTTAAGTACACTGGATGGAATTAACTGGAACTTGATCATGAGATATATTGAACTTCAAGTTATATTGCTATCTCCCATTTGCCCTCACGTAGCAGAACATGTATGGGGTCTTATTGGTAAAGTAAGTATTTGTATGTTTAAAGATAATATATACTTTAAAAGTATAAATTTAAGGAAAATCACTATTATTCTTAACATTTTTAGGAAGGAAGTATATTAAATGTTAGGTGGCCTGAAGTAGGAGAAATTGATAGAATACTTATAAAGTCATCACAATACCTCATGGATGCTGCACATTCATTTAGAATACTATTGAAAAATTATATGACGCCGAAGAAGTCATCAAAGGGAAAGAATGAAAGTTCTGTTATAGAAAAACCAACCCAAGGTATTATTTGGGTAGCTAAAACTTTTCCTCTTTGGCAAAGCACAGTCCTAACGACCATGAAAGATTTATATACCGTAAGTAACAGTCATAAGAAGTATTATCCTAATTTATATTGGAATAATATAAACCAGAGTAATTAATCTTATTACAGAAAAATGAAAACAAATTGCCTGAGAACAAGGTGATTGCCGCCGAGCTGGGAAAACTACAAGAATTAAAGAAATACATGAAGCGAGTAATGCCGTTTGTTCAAGCAGTAAGAGAAAAAATGGAATCTGCAGGATTAAGTGCTCTTAATTTAACATTAGATTTCAACGAATTCACTGTCTTAGAAGATAATAAAAAGTATCTACAAAACACACTGGAAGTAAGGAAACTGACTAATTGTTATCACGATACTATTGGACGTTTTAATGATAAATTTAAAAAACTTTGTTGTCTACATATGCATAGTTGGAAGATATCGTGATCCAAAACACTGATGATGCGCCCGAAAAAACAAAAGAGGAGTGCTGTCCAGGCTCGCCGTATATGAATTTTAGTGTAAAACCGGGTTTTCCGATACGTCTTATAAATCCGCAGAAATCAAACGGTTTATTTGGGATGGTTGTTAAAGTCAGCAAAGGCGACACGGTGACTAACTTCGTATCTCGTATTTTGAAGGAAAATAAACATATAAAACGTATGTATGCATAAACGCAAAACTGACACAAGAAGTAAACATCATTAACATTCTCTTTTTGCATATTTATAGATGCTTCCTCAATTCTATTATACCGTTACGACGATCCTGTTTTGGGCCCAAGAACTAAACCGACTGCAGATGCTATTCTAAAAGGCAAAACGCTGATCCCGCTTAATTCAGTGTTCGATGTTAACATGGAAACGAAAACTGTTAGCGTAAGCGGAAATGGAAATGTACACCACGTAGGTGACGAATTAATATATGTTGTAAATTCTGTAGAAAATTAAAACGTGCATCTATTTGTTTTTATAGAAACACGAACTTTAAATATTTATACAAAACTCTTTCTATATTGCTTTGCGATAATGAGTGAAGAATTTGGGTTTAAGTAGGATAGAAATGTACACAGTATTGAACATAAAGTTCAAAGGAAGAATTGAAAGTTTTCCTTTGTTATTTTTTTATTATTTCACGTTATCTAATTTGCATAATAATTTTTATTATTCATCGGATGTATCTTTTTTAGTATATACAGGTACATTGTTTAGATAATATATTAATTCTGTCAGTGTTGGAATTATCAAAATTAAAATTAATAAAATACACTTTTCAATCATATGCGTTTTTAGTACAGTTCATTTTATTACGTCGTGTAATAATTGCTCTAAAAAAATTATAGGCTGGTATAACTCTCTTTTCAATAAACAATATTCTCGAGAATATTTATTCCTTCTGCCAATTTTTAATTTCAACTCTTATCCTTTCTACATCTGTCGCATAAGTTCTACAACATCCGCCCATATATCTAACTCCTAGGTCAAGCCACGCGCTTATGAACTTGTGTAAAGAATATCCTTCACCATCTTTCTTCCAGCCTTCTTCTACTGTGTATTTTTCACCGCTATTTGGATATACTACTAATGGTATAAATTCTTTACAATTCCCATTGATTCCTTCTAGTAAGGGTGTCACGTTCTGTGGCGCAATACAATTGACTCCAACTGCTAAGAGTTGACCAGGTGAAGCTTTTTTATAGCAATTTACGGCAACTTCTTTAAACTTTGAGCCATCAACAACACTCTCTCCATCATCCCGGCAAGAAAAGGACAACCAAGCTTTTATGTGTGGAAATTCCTTGAGCAAGTCTACTAGCACTTCTGCTTCCCTTTTACAAGGTATTGTTTCTATAGCTAATAGGTCGACACCACTGTCTATTAAAGCCTTAATACGAGGTCTATGCCAGTCCATAAGGAATTCTCTGGACATATTTGGACAGTATTTACCACTGTATTCTGAAGCGTCATGTAAACAAGCGCCGTATGGACCACAAGAGCCAGCAATCAGCGGATTCGGATTAACAATACCGTTTGTATGTTTTATTTCTTTTTTATGCATATTCACGGCAATTTTACAGTAATCGACCGCTTTGCAGAATAAGTTAATACTTTCTTCAACTGTGAAGTTGAGATGCTCTCTGAATCCATTAACAGACGCTTGATAAGTATTGGTAATGATGATATCAGCTCCGGCTCTTAAAAAATCCAGATGTGTAGCGACTACAGCATCCGGATTTGTAACAAGGAATCGTGCCGTCCACAAAGGATCTCCGTCTATTTTATCACCGACATGAGTTGATAGTTGTGTGGAAAATCCACCATCTACCACTTTTATTTCATGCATTATATTATACTAATATTATATAATATGTGCATTGAATTATGACTCTTCGTGAAATAGTACCCTTAATGGTTTAAAGTCACACTAGTTTATAAACGTCTATGAAAGTATATATTTTATGAAATATTTAGAACAATGATTTGTAATTAGTTTCTTTTCTGGATTGAGCACAATTTCATTACTGTAGGAATACACTTTCGCACTTAAAGAACATCTTCATTACGGAGTATCGAGTTTTATATCGTTCCACGCGCGTCTTTACTGATTATAAGGACACCGGAATCTGAGGCAATAGTTTTGTAGTTGTCCATCACGGTATACATTTACTCCAAAGTCCAGGATGAAATCTCTTAGATAGATAACGTAGCCGCAAAGTGTTTACAAAAGTAGTATCCAAAGAATATCGATGAAATAATCAATTTCTTTTAACTACATCGCGCAAAACATCTCTCACGTGTCGACGGGTGTAATGAAATAAATTGCATGATTGTGTAGTAGCGCTATATAATTGTATATCCCTGCGTTTCGAGCTGCAACAGTTTTATCCAATATGTACTTGATAAGAATAGATTAGAGTTTATTGATATCTCCTCTTATAGTCTATGCAACTCCAACTTGATGCAACATTATATCTATTTACTTTTATCTACTTTAATTAAGGAAATTATGTACAGGTGATATTTATTTTTTATATAATTATAATTATACTTACAATTAATAATTATTTTAATTATCAAAGCATAATTTTGATGCATATTATGTTTTGATAATTCAACGATTGTAAATAAGTAAATTATATAAACAGCGCCATAAAATACTATTTATTTTTAGTATACTGATGTTTGTCATAAGGTTAAAGTTTACTTATACATAACTCGACGAAACGCGCGAGAGATTAGAATATATAATTTCGCGATCTTAATTTAATATTTTAAGGAAAGACATTATACAAAAGTTTTACACACATTTTAATACATATAAAAAAATATTTATTCTTTAGTAAGAATCTCCCTCCCTCTTTACAAGTATAATGCTTACAACTTTATGATTTGGCAAGAAAATAGCAAAGATAGAATCACATCTTCTTAAGATTAAAACATATTGCATATGCATATATGAATATATATATATGTGTGTTTCTGTAAGTTTTGTGACTTTAGTAGGACATATAAAAATATAAAATAGCAATGTGTATATGTAAGGTTTTTATGCTTAATTTTAAATCAAGTCAGTTTCTTGCATCTTTCATTTTCATGACTTTCTTAACTTCCTCACGTATAGACTTTATGTTATCAGCATACATTCTACAACATCCTCCAAGATACTGTACACCAAGCTCAACCCATTCTGGAATAAAAGACTCCAATTGGGGAGCATTTTCATCTTTCACCCATCCTTCTGCTGGTGAATACCTTTCCCCACTATTAGGATATGCCACCAATGGGATAAATTCATTTGTTCCTTCCTTATTAATGCCTCTCAATAAAGGACCCACATCCTTGGGTGCCAAACAATTTACACCAATTGCAATTATTTGACCTGGTATTGCTTTTTTATAACACTGAATAGCTACTTCCTTAAAGTCACTCCCATCTACTATAGTAGTACTATCCCTTTTACAAGAAAATGAGAGCCAAGCTTTCATACTAGGAAACTCTCTTAGCAGTTCAATCAAAGCTTCTGCTTCCTGATGGCATGGTATGGTTTCCAATGCTAATAAATCTACATCACTTTCAACTAAAACTTTAATGCGTAATCTGTGCCAGTCTTTCATAATTTTAGGAGGTGTAATTTTACCATAGGCACCATTATATTCAGAACCATCGTGTAAACATGCACCATATGGCCCACAAGAACCAGCAATCAAAGGATGTTTATTTTCAATATTATTGTTTCCTGAGATTTCTAAGGTATAATCTTTAACAGCATTTTTGGCAAGATTAACAGCTTCTTGTAATAATTTAACACTCTGGTCCTCACTTAAAGACAAGTATTTCATCAAACCAGAGATAGAAGCCTGATAAGTGTTTGTTTCTATAATATCAGCGCCCGCTCTTAAAAAGTCCAAATGTGTTTTATAAACGGCGTTAGGTTCTGTTGCTAAAAATCGTGCAGTCCATAAAGGATCTCCATCAATTTTTGCTCCAACGTAAGTGGACAATTGAGCGGAAAATCCACCATCAAGAATTTTAACGTCTACCATTGCCGGTTACTTTTTTCGTTAATACGATAACAACGAATAGTTTTTAAGAATAATGTTTCAAGTTATAAAATAACGAAAGGCTGGTGGATCATATATATCATTAAGAGAATGATTTTTGTAAATAACCAGGAACAAACGTCTTGGGTTGTATACAAATACGAGAGACGCTTTCTGTTTTTAAATCGAAAGATCTTAATGTGACAAATATAATAAAAAAATGTATTAATTACAGGTTATGAATGACTCACTAATTTCTCGTATGTAAACTCTGCGACAATCTGAACCGGCAAGGGGTCCACTTTATGACCCACTCGCAAATCACCTTCGATAACCTTTCAATAACTTTCTATGAAAATTTTTGACGCATATAATTGCATTAATAAAACACCGGCTTCTATCAATTAATGAGTCCAAAACTCACGGTTTAAGATAACAATAGTCACAGAGAAATTGACAAGTATGACCTGCGGCGAAGCTTGTCGCGGATGGAAAGGGCGCTCGATCTACGCTTCGACGACTTATATTCAAAATCTCGGAGGTCTTAATGACGTAACTGGTACTCCAAAACCAATATCAAGGTTAAACAAATTTGTTGCATATTCATTGATAAGTGCAAATATATCCCTTTATGACAAATATTATTTAGGGCAACTGTTTATTTTTTATGCAAGTCCACAATCAGAAGTAAATACATTGTTAAAAGGCCGGTATTATTCTTTCCCTCCACACGTTACGTTCGTGGACTTTGTTAATGTAATTCATAACATAAGATCATACATAACAAAGTATTATTATTTAAAAAATAAACAGTTCTTTTAGTTAACTGTATGCTTGAATGAAAAATTCTCATTCGATGCCAATTAACGATTCCATCGGACACTTGAAATTATAAGCTCTATCGTACGGCTATGAATTGCATCATTTAAAAAAGAAGTTATGAAAGATTTAGCATATCTCTGATTAGCTTCGTGTGGAGATGTCTGCAAAGTTCGTACGAGTTATTATACGCCGACCTTGAATCTCATTTGTTGAACGTCACTCGGAGAGTACCGTGAAACGCGAGCGATTTGATAACAGTATCGACTTCTTTACGAGAAGAATGTACATCGAAAGATAAACATCCGTTTAAACACTTGTTCTATTACGACTGCCGTCCTTAAGGAAAAAAGGAGGATACATATTATAAGTTTTAAACTTATACTACGCGGTCGTAAAAAAATCTCACATATTATTAAAGTCTCCATCAATTACTGATAATCTTACAAACTTTGCGCGACCATTCTTCCCTCTTTGACTTTGTAAAGCCACAGTGATATTAAGGGAATTGTAAGTGGTAAGTACATTTTATGTTGTATTTTTTAGATGTTAGATTTATACAATTTATACAATATTTACTAAACGTTTACTATATATAATATATATTTTTTTGAAATATATATAGATCATTGTAATAATGAATTCAAAAGGGATTTTAAGCATATCTGAAGTAAATGCCTTACCCCCTGAACAATTTGAATGGCTTTTTGGGAATGTTGTGGAACATTTTCCAGAAGCAGCACGTAATGTATTAATTAACAGACCATTTGCATCAGTTAAATTACTCAAAAAATGTTTTGAGGATTATTTAGAAAAATTAGATGCCTCAGGTAAAAGATATTATCTTGTATATGGTGTCAAATATAAAACAAGAATTATATGTATATTATCTTTTTTTAGATAAAGAAAATATTTTGATAAGGCATCCAGATTTAGCAGGGAAATTAGCTGAGGAGGGATCACTTACAACTGAGTCTCAACTTGAACAAAAAAGTGCAGGGCTTGAAACCATGACAAAGGAAGAAAAACAAATGCTGACAAACTATAATGATCTGTGAGTAATATCTATGGAAATTCTCAGTGGTACCAGGAATCAACCATAACCATATGGACAATAATATAAATGAATATAAACTACTTTTATTTTAGGTACAAAGAAAAGTTTAATTTTCCTTTTGTAATATGTGCAAGAGAAAATAAAGTGCAAGCAATTCTCACATCAATAAAAGTACGTTTACAGAATACAAGGGATCAGGAATTAAGCACAGGGATACAAGAAGTTAAGAAAATATGTAATATTAGAATTGATGATATTGTGTGGTCAGATGTATAAAATCACTTTGTTTTTTAATAAAAACAAATTCTGTGTATAATGTGCTAATAAAATTTTAATTTTTAAGGACAAGAACTATGTGAAATTGATTATTATAAAAAGTTGGTGTGTATATGTTAATCATATTACAGGTTAGAGAAAGAAATATTTATTTTTCTTTGCTAAAGGAATATAATAACTCAGTATCAATAGTTTACTCACGACATTGCATAAAACGCAGCATTTAGATTCTAGTTCTTACAATAGTCCAAGACTTCTTTCAATAACAGCATGTGGCTGTCCCATGTGTTCTCTGAATTCTGCAGTATTTAATACATCCTCAAATCTAAGAATCCCAAAATACAATGTTGTTTATCACTATTGTTTATCTTCATTTTGATACTGAATAATCGAATTTTACCCTATATCTTCATCTCTACCAAGAAGAACATCTCTCATCATATTTGAGGATGGCAAAAATGGAAGTCTTCCAATCTTTTCTGCAGATTTCAGTTCCATTGCTAAACGCATTGGGGCATGTAAGCCTTGAATATTTCTAAGCATTGATATTTTCATTTGTTCCTGATTTTTGACATACTGAAATATACATAGGCCAAAGGCAGAATGTGGATATAGTTTGATATTAAGAATGAACAAATATTTATACTTAATATTTGCATGTTCTTACACTTTTTTCAGTAGCCTCTAATGGGTGTGAGAAACCAATACTTTGTCTGGTGCTTGACAATCTAAAATATTCAGATTATGTGTTTTTGTCCTTGGTATATTTTATTAACAGTTATTCCTTCTAAAAATTTGTATTCATACCCGGAAACCATAGCGTTAGGTACACCATAATTGTCATCATTGATGTTGAATTGATTGGAAACGGTTGGCTTTGGAACGACCGACGGTAAATTGAAACTCTAAAATGTATTAATACGTTCGTGTCATTTTACAGATTTTAGAAAATATTATATGGCAAAGGAAAGTAATTATAAATATTTTTTGGTAAACCTAACCACGATCAGCACACGCAAGTAATCAACAAATTAGGAAAACAGTTATCTTATGGAACGAGAATACAGTATACTTCTATGTTCTGCAATATTAGTACGCAAAATATTATTCTTACCATTTTGAATGGCCTATGTAATTTCAGTTTCTAACAAAATTGAAAGTCACTCTGAATGCAGCTTCAAACACTTCACTCATAAACTGTTTTAGAACAAGGAACAAAGATCCGGCAAGATAGCTCACTAATGCTAAAAGTTCTGCACAGACGAGATATAAAAAGACTCACTACGAATTGCATTTTAGTATTCCAGAGTTACTGGGCTCTAGAACCCGGTAAACATTTTCGCACCACTGGTGACGTTACCCACCAAACAAATAAAATAGCTTTTTTTACGTTTTTTTAGCATTAAAAAGGCAAAAGTAATACATGGAATTACGTTTTGAAAAACTCTTACATTTGTTAGCATACATATTACATGGTATTTAATTGGTTGACAATAACGAATCCATGAGGTACCAATGTTATGAATTGGTAATTTTACATTTATAAATAAAATGTGCATTCGATTTATAAAGGTAAAATAACTTGCAGCTGATTAGCTCGAAATTATTTATGGTATAATAAGAGCGACAACTAAATTATAATGCTAATACTTCTTCTGTAAAGGAAAGCGATATAATACTAGCTGTAGGTGCTACGATTCTACATAAATTTGATAATATAAAAAAATGCCTGAAAATAATTTCCGTGTCTTTATTACAGCATAAATAATTCCGATTGCCCAGGTCTCACCACGTGGAGGAGGCTGCTTTCGAGACCCGCCCTACACGGAGGGCAGGAGGTAGAACCCTACCTCCCAATTATTTCAACAATATTTTAACTCTATTTTTTATTCAGCATAAAAAGGTACATGTTGAAGAGAACAAAATTCCCTTTTTACACCAATGCAAAACGTTGAAAAAATCGCTTTGCACGTGTTATAAAAAGGTACCTGACTCGATCTACCCGAGACAAAGTTATCGCACTTAATTCTGCCAGAATTCATTCTGTTTGAGGATGGTACCATCCCCCTAATCAGTACTTAATAATAATGATATCATTTGTCTTACCTTAACAAGTATTATATACCCATAATTGCACTTATATGCTTAAAACTATCATGTGTTGACATTTTGATCAGTATTTCTTTCGATTGATTGATCGATCATTAGGTATACCATTTTTTCTTAGATATTAGGTTTAACGTTTTGTTTCGCCATAAATTCATCTATCATTCACATGCGCGGATTTCATATTGGATTGCATTCCAGTCTCGCGTCCCTCGTCATACATTCAATCTATCATATCTCTTATTCAAACTCAATTAATCTGATAATTCATCTGCACTCTTCGACAATCATACATAATTACTAATTTAACACTTTCACACTCATAACTTTTCCCACTTTGCCCGCGATAATTTTTATATTAATAGAACTTACTCTTTAACGAGTGGAGTGCTGAAACGCCAATAAACTTTTTATATTAACTTCAGTTGAATTAGGAACTCTGTTCCATTGTGCATTCATTATCATACCCAAATTTTATATTTGTTACTTATCCCATAACTTAAATTTAAAACCTGAACTTGATCCGTTCTTCGGAAACTTCCCTCCTAGATTAGACGAACATCTGAAATGACTCTACACAAAAATTAAGTACACAGGAAATAGTAAACAATATGGACAAAATGGTGAAACAATATGAAAATTCTCTCCTCGGTCGTTCCAAACACTAAAATCGTCATCCCGGAAGATTACAAAACGGAATTTAAAACGGAATTCAATGAACTTATAAATACATTAATACATTAGCATATCGGCTAATCACATTTTACGGGAAAACACGATACCAATTTTCCTGAAATCGACTGGCAAAAGGCTGCGATCCATTGCGAATATGTTTTAAGTATATGAAAAAATTGTAAGTACATATATTACAGGTACCTTTTAGCGGTACACTCCACGATCGCGATTCCATTTACTTCATACAGGAGCTAACTGTACGAAGTAACTGGAAGAAAATCGACTCTACATCAAGCTGACATAACTTGATTAAAAGGAAGCTACTTGAGATCGAAGACTACATATATTCATAGTCGAAAAAACACATAGTCAAAAGAAGACTATGATTTAGTAGTCTAAATCGGTCGGCTAAAGTAAATAAATTCACTTTCAAGCGGGGTAGACAAAGCCCTCGGGCCGCCAACCTCGCAAGAAAATTTATTGCTTTACCAAAATTAAAAAAAGCGACGTATTTCCACAGAAATTACCGCACACGCACACATGTGGAAATACGTCGTGCACGGACCGCAAAATCCGTTGCCAGTCGCAAATTGTGATTAGTTAAAATACTAAAATTAAACCATGCCCACTGTCCGCATCCACCCGATTCACATCTGAGATCCACGGCTGACTGCGGACCAAGCAAAATGGGCATGACATAAACTACGATTTTTATCTCGGACCGATTTCGAAATGGATGTTTAAATAAACAAAATGGGATTCTCGAAAATATAATCGATCTAAACTCCCAAAATAAATTAATCAAAAGCACAACTCGCAGCCAACGAGACGGTGTGGATTCGAAGCAGGGAAACAAAAGAAGCCGCAGCCTTCCAATTCGTTATGACAAGATGCAGAATTGTAAGAAAATGAAACTGAGTGAGAATCGGTTATTGAATCATGAAAGAATGAACTCAATTAGGGCTGAATAAACAATCAAACCCGATTATGGTATAATGCGATCGAAAACTGACCCGGAAAAATCGGGCATTTTTTTCGAAAAGAAACGATTTAAATTAATCTATATAACTGGGAGTTATTCGTCCTCCTTGAAATACATCGTTGACAACTCTAAACATCTTACTTAAGGATGAAGATCAAATGAATCTATTCGTGACGGGTCGTCCAATTCTGATGTTCGAACAGGATATGCGGGATTTTTAGTGGATTTTAGAAAATCCATTTTGTCGAAAAATGAACAAATGCATTCAGCATTGCAATGGCCGCGTCGATGCGTCATCCAGGAACTTTCAGTTCGTTTGGATCTTTTGAGCAATGCCAGACTTTACTCGCAACTGTGTTTCCTCAATATTTCACCGGCTTCAGGTATTGCAAACTAATCTCGCGAATATAACGAATCTAAATATATTAATAAATGCTGTCACGATATTGTGACAGAAAGGAGGAAACTTGATTCCTCGAAAGTTTCAAGAAAAAGACGGCGGCGCGGCGACAAAGGACTAAAAGGTTCAACTCTCGTGCATGTCTTTTACATGCAATTGAAAATTAACATCGTCCTTGACTCAACGAAAAAAAATTTCCGTATACCATCCCAAGAAAGGAAAACAAAGCAAAGCAAGAATGATTGAAAAGCCCGTTATTCTGCAAAACGTGCGTCCAAATATTATATTTGGTATATGAATACACATTGATATAATAAAATTATATTTGTTGAAAGGTATTGAAGGCTAGAAATCTACTGAAAATCAAAATGCTTTTGTTACTCGATTTTGACCTTGACGATAATATCACCAGGTCCAAAATTTTACTCTTATCAAACTCATTTAATATCAATAAAAATGAGTAAACAAGTGTGTTTCATTACTGCTTGAAAATTGGTAAATACTTGATGAAAGAACGAAAAGTGCAAAAGACAGAAAATTTGATGATAAACCATCAATAATAAGATGTTTCAACAATCATATGCAATGAAAATCAACCATTTACAAACGCTTGGCTTTTTACATATCGTCATTTTGACGATTATATCATTATTCATTGAGCTAGCTTAACTCTCCAGAACCTCCTTTTATGCTTCTTTACATTTCACTTCATTTCCATTATAAAAATTAATTTCATTAATAATATCAGTAAATATATGTATTTACTTACTTATTATTCAATTTTATAGATAGAAAATCTGTCTTGTTTACTTGTTACTTGTCTTGCTTTTATACAAAATTATTGTTCTGAAGAGCTAAGTGAACCGGTTCGAGTGACTCGTCAGTTAGCTTTTACAATCGCTCCAACACCCTCGGCACCTCGAACTGTTCCGATCATACAAATCATCGAGAATTTTCGCAATGACGGTCCGAACTCTATCCGGATAGAGTTGCCACAGTGGACTCCGTACAACCCTCTCAATTGTTTAAATCGATCCAGTTCAAGACCTCGGAAGTTTACGACAAACCGCCCTCGGAGTTTATACTCGTGCAATGAACCAGTTCTCCTACGTCCCCTCAGAGGATTTTGTGCAGACAAGGCCCAACTCTCCGGAGAGTTCAAAATTCTCATGGGGGTCCCTTTTAGTGCCTCTATTTGGGCATTGAACTCCTTCAAAACGCTTCATGAACATTAGTCAATCTCAATATAAGTTTAATAGTTTTCTCGTAATAGTTCCTTCATATAATATGCGTATAATGATGCATCTTGAAAGAGTTCGTACTGGTTCTGTCATATCATTTCATTTCATATGCCATATAGAGAACCAGTATCGATAATCATTTTCAATCAGGCCAATGAATTCAGGCCTATTTTGTCATATCAATAATATGACTATTTCAGACATTGAAAGCCGTAATTAGGCTTCCGTGTGTGAACCCTGAGGACGCGGGGCAACGAACTTCAAATGAATTTGCTTGAATAAAAACATTTTTTTAAAGTTATATCTCATAATATAGAATTTAACAACTTTAATAATCCAAGAAAAATAATTTACTTTCTCAACAGCGACTTCAATATATTTTATTATGATTATAGGTACTACACTTGCTTGCAAACAAATTTCAAATCATATAATTCATGGCATAAAAATTGACTTGGTCTTAATAATATTTTTATAATCCAAAAATATAAACCTTAGCTTGAAAGTGAAAAGACATTAGAAAGATATGAAGTTACTATTGGGACAATTAAAACTTTGATAAAATTTCTTAAACTTTCACGGCGCGGATGGTTGCGTCACAGGTTCACAAGGGGGCATGGGGGGCAGGAGGGGCAGAATAAAATATAATTAGCGAGCATAGCGACTTAGTAGCATAAGAATGACGATCCATCCGAAAATGAATCGTCATTAAATAGGTCTTCGCCACTTGGGCTCTTCGCACTTGGCTCTTCATCCCGCGTTGCGTGAACAGTATTTGCTCGGACATTCCCTGTTCGTACAAAGAACTGGTGGTTCCACAGAAACGACGAGTGTTCCGGTGCAATAAACCAGCTCATAAACTACATTTACTACATTTACATAACTTGAATTATTCTTGAATATCCGCGAACATTCATCCGTCGAATACCCTTTAACATTCAAAGATTGAACGTTCTCCGGAATATCCTGCGGTGAAACATTCTCGAGTACCCACGAATAGAATATTTTCGGTGCCATTCTTCGAAAAATACTTGAATTTAATTCAATTTAATAGGATCAACTTGATTATATAATATGAATATAATGAATATAATATTGAGATTGACTTTACATCGACAGAAATTAGATATGCAGTTAGATATATTAAAAAGTTTACTGGTATCCTAGCACAGAGCACGTCCAGCCATTTCATATTAACGAAATGGATGCTCGTACCTGTACACATTTAATCGAATGTCCAAGCAAAATACAATCCACGTGCTGAAAGAACAACCTTACTAGTCCGTGATTTAAGGACTCAGCGAATTCAGAAACCGGTGTTTAAGAACCACTGCAGCCTGTTAAACTACGTGCGTTCTAGGATTAATACTTATGAATACATTAATACTTTAGCATATCGGTGATGATATACTAATTTATTAACAGTTCCCAGGTGAGGGATCACACCTTTACAAAGAGCGCCTATCAATGCTAACCGAAGGTGAGTCCTCAGCCCTGGCCATACCTACTTAAAATTAAGTCATAATCAAGCACACAAAGTTAGAGAAGATATGCTACCTGCCTCCCTCAAGCTATATTTAAAATGGCAAAAAGCAAATCAGGCACACCAACACAATCAGCATCAACCCACTCCACGGTTCTCATTCATGAGCCCTGGGTGCAAAGCCTACACTAGGGAGAAGGTCCCGGGACCCCTCCGACACCCGAACTCAATTCCAAACTCATACCACGAAAATGTACGTACCAATTTTCCTGAAATCGACTGGACAGAGGCTGCGTTCCATTGCGAATTTGTATGCTTTGAGCATATATGCAAATATAAACTCGCGTTCCAAGAATTACTTCGTATAGTTTGGAGGTTTTAGGAAGGGTGTCTTTTCAGACATTATGGGTTACCACATAAGAGACGACTTATGCCGAAAGACAGCGCCCCGTGGTAATGCTGTGTAAGAGGGATACTATACGAAGTAACTGGAAGATAGTTGGCTCTATCTCAAGTTAATGTAACTTGAATAAAAGGAAGCTACTCGCGTCTAAAGACTATGAATATTCATAGTCGTCAAAGTATAAAATATAAAATATAGCAGATGACTATATTTTAAAATCTATTACGACATTATGGATAGCAAAAGTAAAGAGAATCACGTCCAAGTGAGGTAGAAGGACCCCTCGGGGCTCGCCAACCTCGCAAGGAAGTTCATGGCTTTACTTAAAAGTTAAAAACCGACGCAATCCCACGAAAACAACCGGTCATACACACGTGTGGAAATGCGTCGTGCACGGACCGCGAAATCCTCCGCCAGCCGCCACACATCATTAGGAAATATTAAAATTAACCCATGCCCACCGCCCGCATTCATCCGTATCACATCTAAGATCCACGGATAATTGCGAGCTAAATAAAATGGGCATGCCTTAAGACTAAATAAATGAACACAGTACACAGGAGCTTGAGGTTTGCTGAAAATCCTGACTAAATAATCCACTTAACAGAGTGGAAGAATAAGTATCTGAGCGGACTAAATTGACTTTACTTTAAATCATTTGCATAAAGGGAGGGCTGAAGAATTTATTTATACGAGGGTAGGGAAGGATGTATTCTTTATTTCAGTGACGCGTGTCAAAGGGGTATCACAATATTTCATTTAATATTCAGAAAAATTCAAGTTCAAATAATATATATATGAAAGTATGTACTGAAAAGTACATACGGAAATTGAAATCTTTAAGTAATCTCGGGCGACCCCTTCATCGAAGACATTACATTCGTCGTTCGACTCCGGAATCTACTCGTCGCGAACTGCCTTCTTGCTCATATCAACAAACCATTTTTTTACGTGAAGCGTACGAACGAAAATCGAACGAACGAAAATCGAACGAACAAAATGCACATACTGAATACATATTTTGATGTATAATAAAATTAATAAGGACTAATATATAATATCAAATCGGATGCATGATCCAATTTTAATCGAATAAAGTGAAATAAAGTCGCAATTAATTCATGCGACTCGCGTATCCACGATTCGCGATTTCACGGTACGAGACTTCTACAATCGATGGAAATAATCCGCGCATGCATATTATAATTGAAACCGCGAAGCTACAAAGACAAGAAGGCCTACCTTCAGCTAATAAATATAAAACATTCAATGTTGATGCTACCCACGAGCAAATTCTACTCCTAGAATGTACTCACGGTCGCTATGCTCGCAAATATTCAGAAAGAATTATAACCGGCACCCTATACCGATTCGGACCAATCGTCCTACGGCATAGGATACCGGGGGGGACAGAACTCTAAATTTAAAACTTTGAAAATTGAAAATCGGGTCAGAGGATATAAAAAATATTGAAACCATTGTGACTCACTCGGCGATGTCTTGAAACTGCCTGTAGTAGGTTGATGTAGTAGGTTGATGTTGAAGATGGTGTTGAAGACGATGATGAAGATGATGCTGGAGCAGCTGGAACTTACGAGCGTGAATTTAACACTCCCGAAACGGATTTTAGAGTCCATTATGTAGCAAGTTTTAAGTCGCGGCCGACTTAATTTTCTCCGGCGAAAAAAGATGCACTCGCGATATTTTATCCTGTAACAAGAGAGAAGAAATCCATCATAAGACAACGTTCATCAAAATACCTAATATAATAAAAGATTGAATTGAAAAATATTTTTTTGACTGGAAAATTAGAATTGAAGAAGAGAAATTAAATATGGATTATGAAACTTACCGATCCCTTCGCTGCAGCCATGCCCGATGGAGGACCTCTCCGCAGGAATCGCCTTTTTACTCTAATTATCGCGGACGAGCAAATTGCAAAAGATTTTTATAACTCTAAATACTAACATCGCGACCGTACACTTATTTCCGGCGAACAACACTGATTCTAATTTTCGCGAACTTTTTTCTCGCAAACGAGAAACTCTAAGATCGCATTGCGCGCGATCACAAAATACGGAGCTCAAACAGCTGGAACCTGGAACCACCTACGGACTTGAAGTTAACACTCGCGAAACGGATTTTAGAGTCCATTATTCAGCAAGGTATAAGTCGCGGACGACTCAATTTTCTCCGGCGAAAAAAGATGCACTCCCTATCTCGCGATATTTTATGCACACACTGATGAATTCTGTAACAAGAGAGGAGAAATCCATCATAAGATAACGTTTATCAAAATAGCCAATATAATGAAAGACTGGATTAAAAAATATTTTGTGACTGAAAAATTAGAATTGAAAAAGGGAAATTAAATATGGATATTGAAACTTACCCGTCCCTTCGCTGCAGCCATGCCCGATGGAGATCCTCTCCGCAGGAATCGCCTTTTGATTCTAATTATCGCGGACGAGCAAATTGCAAAAGATTTTTTTAATTCTAAATACTAACATTGCGACCGAACTCTTATTTCCGGCGAACAACACTGATTCTAATTTCCGCGAACTTTTTTTCGGAAGCAAGTGACTCTAAAATCGCATTGCGCGCGATCAAAAAATTGCTGGAAAGAAGAAATATTAAACACAAGAAATATTCAAGCCAAGCGTTTGTTCGGTTCTATCAGTGTCAATAAAAATTAAAATCTTTAATATACGTTGAAAATATAATATAATACCACAATACACGTAATACAAAAAGTATTGTACATATTATAATATTAAGTATATTCTCCATTTTTGGTGGATGACTATCGTTGTAGTCAAAATCGAGTAGCAAAGCCAAAGTTTATAATCAGGAAATAAACCGACTTCCTCGTTTACCAAAAAACTTTAATTGACAAGATCAAAGTTTCTTGAGTAGACGTACGGAAGTTAGATTTATATATATACACAAATTTACATAAAAAAAAACAATTGCATATTATTAGATATACACTTCAAGTAAAAGCTTAAGCCCTTTATATGTCGATACAACGGATGAGCGAGCAACAACGAAGAAACGAAGTTAACAAACTTCAAAATGAAGTACCGCTGTACCTGAAGAGAGTGAAATCTCGATGAAACAAGAAGGAGCAAAGTCAAGCAACCTCCACTGAAAAATCAGTTCGTGACTCTGGATCCAATGAATGTCCAGTTCCCGACAACGAAACGAGAAAGCCAAGCAATGCGGAACGCAAAACTTTAAGGATAGTAATCTTTAGCAAGAACTCGCATCCGCAATATCTTACAATTCCTTTCGAATAGCGAGAATCGAAACGATTTGATATTTGCGATAAAAAAATGCCGGTAAAAAATTTGGTGATTTTTCACGGAAGACAAATATTAAAGTACTAGTTTAATTCCGATTGAGAAAGACAGAAATAGATTGAGTATTGCAAGTGTAACTGCGTCGCGGAAATGATTTGACTTTGAAAGGTTACGAAGCAATACGAACCAAACCGCCTCGTTGATCTGCGTAGTTGGCTGGCAACTCTGTTCCACACGAAATTTGGAAGTAAATTTTACAAAATCTGCGCAAAATAGAACTCTAAATGTTATTAGGATGGCGGAAATACTAGAATATCCGAAATGGAAAATTGCGACACCACGACACGAGCAAAGTACGCCGCGGCGAAAGTAACGCTATGTCGAAAAACGTGAAAATTCACAAATTAATTATTAAGAAAACTACAAAACGGAACAAAGGAAGCTTCGTGGTACATGTGCAAATACGTTTTAGAACGAAAATGTAAAATTTGGATGAAATATAAACTGAAAAATCGGAGCACACCGACTACGCGTCTACACTACACGAGGAACGACCGGCGAGTGACTTTACCACACCCCGCGCCTAAGCTGCGCGCAAGCTCGGAGAGTGGGGAGCCAAGTTCTTGTATTTGTATAAGATTTGTGAATTTATCCGCAATTTTACAGTTTTACGCTTTATTAATTACCATTTACACGAAATAAAATGTTGGATAATGCTTAAATTACGAATAAACAATAGAATAGGTACGGCGAAGTCATTGTTATGGCAGATCGTTATAAAACTACTATTAACTAATAACAAAACTCGAGAGTTTCAATCTTACGCACCCGGAAATCAAATTTATTATTGTTAACATCGGCTTCCCGATTTCATTTTTAAGATTTTGTTCCTTTATATACGAAAATCAAAGGATAGAGAAAAAAAATCCAACGAATGCGTAACCTAGAAATCATGCAAATTTAAAATATGATTATGATTTACATTGGAACAAGTCATTACACATGTTAATGCTATTTAGAGTTATTAAAACGGCAAATGCTTTACTGCTTGACGCATTCATAATCTAGAATTACGATCATTCGTATCGTTTACCAGATTAAATTGTTCTCCAACTTCTAAATAACAATACATTTATCTTATGTTTCCACAAAATCTTATGGAAAATAAGCCGTAGTGTTCATAAACAACAATATAATTGAAAATTATTGCCTATTTAGGTCTGAAAACGGGAAAACGTAACTTGTATAGCGTCGGTGAAAAATGTTATAGAGTACATTTAGCATTGTAAGAAATATATTATTTCCCAGAAATCTCAATGTTTTGATGTCAACGTAGCTCAATTAAGGTTTCTTGCTTCTCGGTTTGTTTATATTAGGGATTATACGTTTGGAAGCATGGTGTAGTAACCGAAGTCCTCACCACTTCAAAGTCACACCAAGGCCGTAAGAGCGATGGCTCATAGCGACGTTATCATTTTTTCAGGATTCCGTAGATAACAACTGAATACGTTAGTAACGTTCGAACGGCTGATTTACAACGATGTACTGGTACCTTATTTTAATTTATGTACTAATGCGCTAATACAATATTTTATATAAAAAACAAAATAACAAATTTAAGTAACGCGTTTCTTGACCGTGAGCTGGAATTAATCTCTGTTTCATTAATCATTTAGATGAAAATTTGAAAGGTTTACATCGTTAACACGAAGTATTCGCAAATCAGACTCTAAAAACTAATTAAATTGAGCGATATAAGGTTAAAATAAAACTATTTAAAGCGTTGTAGAAGATAGTTCTTTTTATGGATGTTAGGATGTTAATGAACCTTTTAAATAGTAAAATGTTTATACTTCTTATTAAATAAAAGGTTAGCTTGTTATACGTCGTTTCATTAGATGCCCAAAGATATTTTCGAACGATTTTTGCTCGAAAGAAGTGGATTAAAAATTTGTTCGGGTCAAGAAAGGGGTCGATCCAAAATCGCAAAAATGTAAAGGGGTATACCTTCAAAAATCGGCAAAAAATCAAAGTCGCCAATTTTGGTCCTAGATGGTCCTAATCGATGGTAGATGATGTATAAACATATTCTAGGATGATTTTGGGTCGAAAGAAGTGGATTAAAAATTTGTTCGGGTCAAGAAAGGGGTCGACCCAAAATCGCAAAAATGTAAAGGGGTATACCTTCAAAAATCGGCAAAAAATCAAAGTCGCCAATTTTGGTCCTAGATGGTCCTAATCGATGGTATATGATGTATAAACATATTCTAGGATGATTTTGGGTCGAAAGAAGTGCATTAAAAATTTTTTCCGGTCAAGAAAGGGGTCGACCCAAAATCGCAAAAATGTAAAGGGGTATACCTTCAAAAATCGGCAAAAAATCAAAGTCGCCAATTTTGGTCCTAGATGGTCCTAATCGATGGTATATGATGTATAAACATATTCTAGGATGATTTTGGGTCGAAAGAAGTGGATTAAAAATTTGTTCGGGTCAAGAAAGGGGTCGACCCAAAATCGCAAAAATGTAAAGGGGTATACCTTCAAAAATCGGCAAAAAATCAAAGTCGCCAATTTTGGTCCTAGATGGTCCTAATCGATGGTATATGATGTATAAACATATTCTAGGATGATTTTGGGTCGAAAGAAGTGCATTAAAAATTTTTTCCGGTCAAGAAAGGGGTCGACCCAAAATCGCAAAAATGTAAAGGGGTATACCTTCAAAAATCGGCAAAAAATCAAAGTCGCCAATTTTGGTCCTAGATGGTCCTAATCGATGGTAGATGATGTATAAACATATTCTAGGATGATTTTGGGTCGAAAGAAGTGGATTAAAAATTTGTTCGGGTCAAGAAAGGGGTCGACCCAAAATCGCAAAAATGTAAAGGGGTATACCTTCAAAAATCGGCAAAAAATCAAAGTCGCCAATTTTGGCCCTAGATGGTCCTAATCGATGGTATATGATGTATAAACATATTCTAGGATGATTTTGGGTCGAAAGAAGTGCATTAAAAATTTTTTCCGGTCAAGAAAGGGGTCGACCCAAAATCGCAAAAATGTAAAGGGGTATACCTTCAAAAATCGGCAAAAAATCAAAGTCGCCAATTTTGGTCCTAGATGGTCCTAATCGATGGTAGATGATGTATAAACATATTCTAGGATGATTTTGGGTCGAAAGAAGTGGATTAAAAATTTGTTCGGGTCAAGAAAGGGGTCGACCCAAAATCGCAAAAATGTAAAGGGGTATACCTTCAAAAATCGGCAAAAAATCAAAGTCGCCAATTTTGGCCCTAGATGGTCCTAATCGATGGTATATGATGTATAAACATATTCTAGGATGATTTTGGGTCGAAAGAAGTGCATTAAAAATTTTTTCCGGTCAAGAAAGGGGTCGACCCAAAATCGCAAAAATGTAAAGGGGTATACCTTCAAAAATCGGCAAAAAATCAAAGTCGCCAATTTTGGTCCTAGATGGTCCTAATCGATGGAATATGATGTATAAACATATTCTAGGATGATTTTGGGCCGAAAGAAGTGGATTAAAAATTTTTTCCGGTCAAGAAAGGGGTCGACCCAAAATCGCAAAAATGTAAAGGGGTATACCTTCAAAAATCGGCAAAAAATCAAAGTCGCCAATTTTGGTCCTAGATGGTCCTAATCGATGGTACATGATGCATGATGCATGAACATGTTTTAGTGCTATTTTGGGTCGAAAGAAGCAAATTAAAAATTTTCGTAGTCAATTCACCTGCTCAATTATTTACCTAAAGGGTCCAATGCAAAGTGGTATAAGCCATTTTCATTATCACTTGAATAGTTGTTCTTTATTTCTTGGTATATTTTATAACTCCTTCAAATGTAAGAACACATTTGGTGTATAGGAATTATAATAATTATATATTTCTATATAATCACAATTTTCTATTCTACACGATATCAACCCCAAGTTTCACACTGATACCGATTAGATTTCTCCAGTTGTTTAACAAAGTTTTCTGCTTCCTCATTTGTCATTTTACCTGTTTCTTTTATTAATCTAGTGAATTCATCATGTACACAACTAGGCATATTCTTAGAATTGCCTGCTAAGTATATGTTGCCACCATTGCAAAGAAGGTCCCAGCAAAGTTCTTTTTGGTTATATATTACATTCTGCACATATCTAAAATATTTAAATATTGGTAAATAACATTCAAGACAGAATTGTAAATACTGGTCGAATTTATATTCACTTACACTTTATGATCTTGATCTCTAGAAAATGCACAAAATATTTTCAAGTTTCTTTCTTTGGCTAATGTTTCAAAATCATACTGACAGTGATAATCCTTTTCTTTATTCCTGCAGCCAAAGAAGAGAGCACATTCATTTAGATTTTGATTTAAGGCCACTTTTTTTAGAAGCAGTGCACGAAATGGAGCAATTCCTGTACCAGGACCAATAAGTATCATAGGCTTATCATACTCAAATTTAAAAGTACCCTTCTGAATCCAAAATATTATTTTATCTTCTTTTCTTAATGATGCAAGCCAATTAGAACATAAACCAAATCTTGGTTCTAACAGCTTAGTTTTATATTTAACCACTGCTACTAAAATATGGACTTCATTTTTTGTGGCCTCAATACTTGAAGCTATGCTGAAGGCTCTGGGTTTTATTGGAGACATTATTTCAAAAAGTAACTTTAAATTTAATTTGCTAGTTGTATGAGGGAAATCTGCTAAAACTTCTACAATATTTCTTCTTGGCCTGTTAATATAACTGTATAATTCTTCTTGGCCACTTGCTGTTGAAAACTCATTGAGTTTCTCCTTTTCCAGTTCATCTTCACTAATAAAAGCTAAGGTTTGCATTGTAGATCTTCTTGGTTTAAAATTCAAATCCCAATACTGTTCTGCTATTTGTAGTAAAGTTAGGTTTTGTTTTAGTATGGTAGGTACTCTTATTTCTCTTTCAGAGATATGAACCACCATGTTCTGATCTAATGAGACATTATTATCCTTCAATACATTAAAGAATTTCTCAACTTGTTTTTGAGAATTTTTTGGTCTTACATACAACACATCTCCAGGAAAATAATTCACATTGGATGCTTCTATTTTAATTAACCTAACATCTTGAAAATGATCTTCAGCTGTAGTTCTTATATTTTTAATGACTGTACCTACTCTCATATCACTGTTTACAGAAACTTCTTTCATATAAATATCAGCATTCTCATTGTGTGTACTCTGAGCTTCTACAGCTGTGACATTGTATCTTTCAATTATTGCATTTTCTTTATGAATTATGTTAGTGATCGGAATGTCTAATGTGCTCTTAATGGATGTCCATAATTCTTCTACCCAGGCATCAACTACTGCATCTATTCCCAAATCATGTTGATCATCAGCAAGACCAATGGGTAGCAACTCATTGCTACCTAGCTGTGCTAGTCGTTTGTTTAGTTTTTTTGCAGCAAAATTAAACTTTTGGTAAGAGCTGTCACCCAGGCCTAATACTCCATATTTTAAGTTTATTAATGTTGTCGTCGGAAGATTCTTTCTTAATAAAAGTTTCCAAAATCTTCTCATATTGGCGGGTGGTTCTCCTTGGCCTGTAGTCGCGACCACGAAAACAATAACTTTTTCATACTTAAGATTTTCGACGTTATAATCGTCCATGGCGGCAACGGTACTTTGCAAGCCCTTCCTAAAATGGAAGTCATTAATTCAGATAATGTACGTTCGACGTATCGACATTTTTAAAGAATAATCCGACTATATTCGTTTGCCATATATAGATTATTAAAGGAACAAAACAAGACCTTTTGGCACTTTTCCAAATTTGTTCAGCCACATCCTGAGCAGTGCCAGTTTCACTTCCATACAATATGGTAATGTTTACAGTCACCATTTTAGATTACTTTCTTTATAAATCTAGATTTCCGATATACATTTAGCGTAAAGGGTTTTGAATAAATTCTAAAAAGGCATCAAACGTGTCTCCTTCAGCTGGTAAAGTGTGACGTCACTGGTACACAGCAGACGATGTCTGAAAGTTAATAGTGAACCCCCATAAAATTGTAAACATTAATTCGAGAATGAGTTGCATCCTCACTGGATGCAATTCAAGAACGGCAACAATCATAATCTTATTTGATCAAATGTCAAGGATAGATGTCTAGGCTAAGACCCATTTGGCAGACGTCCCAAGATATTTATAAATAAAAAAGCTTCCCCGTGCGCACCGCGCGAATGAGTGTTTTATACTTCAAGAATTCGTATACACCCTACCGAGACCTAACGTCGCAAAAATATTAACAACAAGAGAGAACGTATTTCAAAGGACCGATATTGTTCCACGACGATATTTGCAGACGGATGCCCTAAATCTGAATTGAAATATCAAAGGCAAGGGAAAAGGAGGTCTTTTAATGCTCATCTGAAGATCTTAAAAACCGGAAGTGATCAGGGATCATCAGGCTAACCATAATACAATATGATGTAAAAAAGAAATCTGGTTGCTGATCCTTACGGAGATCGTTTCTGTGAATATGTATAATCACCTTTGAAGAACAGTTTATCAGTACAAAAGGAAAAAGCTTGAGGTTATACGATTTATCAGCAGATCAGATGACGTAACGGTGTCGTATGATGGACCCCCTTTATTGGGGTAAAACAGATTGGTAACACTGACAACTGTTTGCGGATGACTGTCAAAACCTACTTTCCCAGCGAAGTCCGCAGCTTTGCATGCCAGCTCGAAGGAAAACATCATGACTGTATTCGAGTTTTAGAAGAGGAAGAGGCTTGCAGTGTGCAGCCCTGAGGAAGATCACCCTTTAGTTTTCGAAGCAGTGAGTGAGTGCAGAGAGACGTTTCTTGTCTCGTTTGATTCGTCGCGTTTCACCCGTTCGACGAGTGACGTGCCTCGGGTCTTCGTCGGTGGGGAAGAAGATTATTCCAATCTCGTTCGCGAGGATCGAAGACGCGGGCTTTCGTCCTCGTGAAAATACATTTTGTGGTCTATCTTCTCTTAATCTTCCTCCTGTTAAATGCAATTACAGTGGGGTGCTGCTCGTAGTACGTGAGCCTTCAAGATCAAGTCTGTCCTCACGTCAGTTACCCATCAAACAGCCGATACATCGCACCTCGATGGAGCTTATTCGCGCGTGACAGCAACTTTTGGGACACCAGGCTTAACTTTTGCCAGGTAGCCCACCTTCCGATATACTAGGCATACAAGCTTTACAATCCAACCCGCGATTCTATGTACGTTTCACGGTCCACGCGATACTTCCATACAAGATAAAAGCGCCAGAGGTCAGTCGCATTTTAAACATTTTTCAAGACTTAACATGCTTTTATTTAAAAACATCAACACTTTTGGAAACCCTTTTTGCAATTCTCATACACTCGTTTTTTTTATCATTAAAGACTTTATATATACTTTTCATGTATAAAAGTGAAGATTAAACGTTTATATATGTGACTAGTGAATAAGTTTGTAATTCTATGCAACCTTGCTTGGGAGCTGTTAATCACCTGCAGGTGTTAAAAAGTTGTATAAAATACAGGAGGAAATAAGTTTGCACTCCATAATCCACTGAGATATATCAATGTATCAGCAGTAATTCTTTTATTAAATTCATATTGTTTTCTTTGCCTTGTTTCAGATTTTGGAAGCTGTCTACATTGGTATTCTTGTAGCAGCTATTATTTTATTATATTCAATTGAAATGCTTGCCACATGACATGAACTTCAATTTACTACAAGTGCAAAATTTAATTAGATTTATGAAAATTAACTTTGTTCTACATAGTGTGATATAAAATAAGCCAAATTCTATTACTATACACAGGGGTGAGCTCATTAAACCATTTGTGTAACTCTCAACATCACCTTCATGTTTTATAAATATATTTAGTTGAATATCAACAAGATATTGTTGATGCATTAGAGGCAATAGAGTTTGCAAGATACAGAATTATACAGAGAAAATGAATACTAGGCTTGAAGAAACAGAGTCAAAATGGATATGTGAATATTGTACATATGAAAACTGGCCTTCATCTTTGAAATGCACAATGTGCAGAGGTGCAAAACCCTTATTAGGAGAGGATATATATAGATTAAGGGATGCAAGTCCACAAAGATCAGGATCAAATGTAGCATCTGGTCCAGTAACTCATTTAAGCCCAACAGATTCATATAATCTCAGTCCTCAAAACTATAGTCAAAATGTGCCCTCTTGTGGAAAGTGGTCTTGTCTGATGTGTACCTATCTTAACTATCAAAATACAACACGTTGTGTTCAGTGTGGGAATAAGAAGCCTACAGGTCTTAACCAGTCAATACACTCTATAGCTTCAAATTTGCATGAGCACCTTGCACCTCTAAGGCTTGGAGATCCACCGCCAAATTCAGGGTCAAATACACAGCTAAACCCTCCACCAATAAACTTGCATCCAGAAAGATATTATAATATACAAGCAAATTTGCACCCAGAAAAGTGGTCTTGTCTTGTGTGTACTTATGAAAACTGGCCGAAAGCGACAAAGTGTGTGATGTGTGGTAATCCAAAAGAAAAGGATAGAAGAGACAAATCAACAAATAATGTAGGTGTTATTTTGCCAAGTCCTGAACGAGATCATAATCAACGTGGTTTACCATCGCCACCTCATACTGCATATATTCATCAAACACAAAGAGACGAAAATGTGGCTGTAGGAAGGAGGTAATTTACTTCTATCAGAATAGAGAATCTTTATGCTATGAAGCAATTGCCATATCAAATTATATTTCCAAGTACTTGAAAGTTGAAACAAACGAAGAATACCTTATATTGTTGTGTTGAGATTTGACAAACCTGAACAACAGAGCTTTAAGCAGGCACATAAATTTCTCAATGTCTTTGCTCATAAAAAAACTTAAATTTTTATCTGTATACAGCCTGTAGTGACATTATAAAGCAAAGTAATATGATATTGCGTTTTCATTTCATTTAGTGCTCTATCAACTATATTTCAGGAGTTCGAATAGGTATTCTGATAGCAGAAATGATAGTTTATCGACTCCACAATCTCCTAACAATTGTGATTATGAGCGCAGACTGAAACAACTAAGACGCCATACGGATTGGTGCTGGTTAAATGCATGTCTTGGCATTGTAGAGGGTGACAATTCCCCTGTTGAAGCTTATTTAGCGAGTGGCGGCGATCCTGCTCGTCAGTTGACACATTCGGAAGTTCTACTCCTAAATAGAAGTAGTGCTTTTGATGTTGGACTTACCTTAGTACATTTAGCTATTAGGTCAGTGAAAAGCAATTTTTGTCGAGAGGGTTCATTTAGGCTATTTTAACGTATTTAATATATATGTAAAGTGCTTATACACATAGAGTATATATGTGTACCATGGCATATATGGCTTTTGGACATGTTTCAATTTGTTCAATTTACATCTTATATAGTACATAAATGTACAAGAACTAAATCTTGATTATTATACCTTTCAGATTTCAAAGGGAGGATATTCTAGCAACGTTACTATCGCAAATAGAGGGTTCTGGTTCTGGAGTAAAAAGAGTTCCGAGTTACGTCGCGCCAGATTTAGCTGCTCAAATTCGTAGACATGTGACTAACAGTATCAGATTGCGTAAAGGATCTTTTCCATGTTACTTTGTAACTGATATGACAACATTTGCATTACCTGCTGAGGTAGTTACAATTTGACTACTAGCCTTTGAAAGGAGTGTAGTCAATTCTATTGTCTAATATTATAGATGTACGAAAACTGTGCTATGTAAACTTATTAAGCACTTAAATATTTAGGTGGAAGATCTCCCGAGTATTGTGCAAGAGCAAATGTTGGAAGAGTTGCTGGATAAAGAAGCTCAACAACAATTAGAAGGGGGTGGTGGAGAGCCACCAGCATTAAACTGGTCTTTAGAAATTACAGAACGTCTGGGAAGTCGGCTGCACGCACTTTGGAACAGATCTGCTGGAGACTGTTTATTAGATTCGGCAATGCAAGCCACATGGGGTGTTTTCGACAGAGATAATGCCCTGAGAAGAGCTCTTGCTGATTCCCTACAACAAGCTGGCCAGTTGTAAGAAACTGTTGATGATTAATTTTAATGATATTTGAATAATAATAAATCTGATATTTTATTTTTTTGTATCAATGTTTCCAGTTTTTATCCCCGTTGGAGAGAATATGAAGCATCACAGGCATCTAGAATGTTAGATTTCACATTAGAAGAGACACAGTGGCAAGAGGACTGGGAAAGCTTATTAGCAACAGCTGCTCAACCAGGAAGTGCTTTGGAGCAACTACACGTATTTGCGCTTGCTCACATTTTAAGACGACCTATTATCGTTTATGGCGTTAAATATGTTAAAAGCTTCCGCGGCGAAGACATAGGTAAATCATATTTTCCGAATTATAAATAACGCGAACTGAATAAGAATTATTATATTTCCATATAAATTTGTATGCAGGTTACGCAAGATTCGAAGGCGTATATCTTCCGCTTTTATGGGAACCTTCGTTTTGTATTCGGTCGCCAATCGCTTTGGGTTATACTCGCGGACATTTCACAGCTTTAGTTCCAATTGAGCCGTATGCATCTTCTAGAATACCACCTATATCGTCACATGCCGGCGTCGGTTTAGGAGGTGGTAACGCACCACTTCAACAACTACAACTACAAATGCAAACAACATTTATGCCATTGATGGATCGAGAACATAAACTTTTACCAATTCACTTTCTAAGTCCGGACGAAGTGGGGCGTGAGGAATCTATTTTGAAGGAATGGTTGGATGTTTGTAGAACAGAAGGTGGTATATTAGTTGCCCAACAAAAACTTCATAAACGACCCCTACTCGTAGCACAAATGATGGAAGAATGGTTAAATCATTATCGCAGACTCGTGTAAGTAACGAAGTGGCACATTTTTTATGAACATCTATGGATCGTTTAATTATTCCGTTATCGCTCTCTTTACAGTCAATCCAATACTGCACCTTCTTCGAGACCAGCAACTCTGCAAGATTATAGCAGCGACGGTGATACGGAAGACGAATAATAAGGTGTAATCATTTAATCCACCAAATTATGAGAAGACTTTTCTCCATAATTTCATTGTCAGTGGGATTCTATTTATAACGCAGGATCTGTAAGATCTATAGTTATAGCAACGTGAAGGAAGTGTACACACGTTATGTTACACACATTCACTGGCAATGTAATGATTGTATATGAACCTTGTATATTAAGATTGGTTACCACACCACTAAATTTTCGTATTTTTATTGAGTCGTACTATCATTTACATCAAATACTTATAAATTGCAATTAATTTTTTGTTTACTTTTAATTTATTGTTGTTCTCTAGAACTGTGTGGATTCACAATCACAAATTGTGATATTACCAAAGCATGATACAAGATAGGAAAGTGGTAAGTTATGCAAAGAAAATTTGTCATAATTTTAGGATGTTGGTGAGTCGACTTTTGTGTATTAAATATTACGTGTAAAAATGTTGATACATCACAAATTGCATAATTTTGATTCATAGAAATGTTTAAATGTAAAGTATACATTAAAGTCGATTATATCTATGATTCATTGCCAGCCGCGAATATTCATCCAATGTCGATATGAGAATTTTGAATCATTGTTAATAGTTTAAAAACAAAATATGTGTATAAGTAATTGGCGAGCAATTAACTTTAAGAGGTACATTTTTCTCATGGGAAAGAAATTTGGGATAAAAGCGTTCTCGTTTATTTGTTGTGAATAACAATCCGTGGAGGAAGTGTACAATTATAACTTTGAAATGGTTGAGAATTCATAAAGCCACTGGTCATATTATTTATCCGATGATGCGTGAAAGAAAATATTTGGTGATCCTGGTACAGACCATGTGATCTTTAAAGATAGCGATAAGGGTCAACAAGTTCTGTGTATAATTGTCTTTAAATCACTTGTTAACTTTGAGCTGTGTTAATTAGCATAAAGCGAATCGGCCAAGCCGAATACAACGACACATTTCTCCAGCGAGGAATAGGACGGTGCGTTGTGTTTTTTTCCTTTAGCTGCTTCCGGTGGTGATAATGTAATATTAAAGTACCGGTTAAGCTATACTTTCCTCTGTACGATAAATTGCGCGTGTGAAGCAACCGTACAAGGTAGTTGCAATGATTGAAATATAATTAGCATTATGATGTAATAAAACTTTTATAAAACGTCGAGGACAGAAAAACGAATAGCACTATTTAAGTATTAAGATTACACCCGGTACACGCTATGAACGACGTATACACAAATGAACAAAGATTTATAGTACTGGCTCGGCCAAATAATTAACACTAATCAAAAAAGTACAAAAAATCGTAAGAGGAAAAGAGTCCTTTCTTTACAAACGTTACACAGATCGCATAACTTTACTCCTCGTTTTTACTAATCCTAATGTAGTGTCTAGTCCTTTTAGCACCGTCGTTTTTTCCAATCACGCGATATGTGATTTCCAAATGAAATTATTATTCACGGGTTCGACAATGTTCAAAGGACAATGTGTAAGTCAATTCCAGAATGTAACTACAAGCGTCGTGTCTCGAAAAAAACGGAAGCAAGGTGCGATGATCGATGTTTTTGTAATTATTATTATTATCATCATCATTATTATTATTATTACTACTGCTACTACTACTCCACTAGTATTTTGTTGATTATTAGCCTGTCAAGTTTTCTCTGTCCAATTTCCACGACTTTCTTCCTGTTTCTGCTGTTTATTGCTGCCAAATTTATTAACACTAGCGTGAACAGCAGAAATGAATCGTGTGTTGCTTAAGTATTTAAAGTGAGCCCAAGAACTCCGCTTTTATTCGATATACTTCTTTTAAGTGTATCAAACTCGTGAACAAACAATGACTCTTATCTTTTATCGTCATCATTGTCTTTGTTAATATTATCTATTTTGTATCTTTACTAAGCAAACTTGTGTATATAATGGATGGCATGAATCTTCTTTTTGGGCCCCCTTTTGTTGATCTAGCAGCAGCATTCACGGACACGGCGTATTAATGTTCGCGCGGCATAATAATAATATTAAAGGACGACGCTCCGATGGTGTACTTTCTTTCCCGTTAAGCGTTTCTCGCTCGTTGTCAGAGTTTACTCGGCAGGTGATAAAATATAAAGTTTTAAGAATTTAATCGAATCAGATAGAAGTCTATATTAATATAGAATATATTATATATATGAGAATAGATTATATCAAATAATATATCGATGTACAATAATTCTGAATAACGATTTATTATTATAATTATTATGAATGATGATTATTATACAATCCGTAATAAGAGGTATCGAGGTGAATTAATAAATGTTAAATTAATTTATGCCCCTTTCAAGACTTAGAAATCAGTATCCATTATTTCGCTTAAAAAACATTTCTAAACCTTATCAATGCCGTATTTATACTGTTATGTTGTTACTAAGGGATTTTTTCGATAACTAATTTTTTTCACAAAAAGTATAATAATAATTAGCTTAAATACCACATATGTAACTTGTTAGAGATCGTGAACAGGAAGATTGGAATGCTGTAATATTTGTCTTAATCATGTTTCAACTTTCCTACCCAGTTTATTATATTTCGCTGTTAACCTCCATTCTATTAATAATTAAAATTTATATCTAACAATTCGAAGAAATATTATTTAAATATTACATATTAATTTTTATTTATGGATAGCATATAAGTATGCACATGATGCTTTGAATTTGATATCTTAATACGCGATTCACGGAACATGATGATGAATTTTTAGTTCCGTAATTGATTTCTGTTTCACTAACTTTGCTCATTTTTACACGGGGAAGATAGAAGAAACGCGAGAATAGTTCGATCTAAAATATAATCTTGCACTTTATGTGTGGCATTAGAGTTTACACGGAAGTAACTTTAGCGAATGATTTAATAAGATTTACTTAGCAAATCGGTGAACTGTTATCAAGAAGATTTAAATTAAGATCGCAGATTGCATTCTCAGATGTTCCAAGGAAACTTTTATCGATTTCGGATTTGATTTGCATAAATGTATGGAAATTGAAGTTCTCCGAGTTACCTGTTCAGCGTTATCGTTATTATACAGCTTCTTTCATTCGTTATTTATTCCTTTGTTAATGAACTTCGTTTGCATTTACTTCAGTGTAAATTCTACATATTCACTACTGCTTATCAGAATTAAAGAAGTATAACTACATGAAGTAATCATGTTACACATATAAATTACGCAAATTAATGATATGCTGTGCTATAATTAAAAAAGTAATAAACGTCATGCTCAAAGCGAGCAAATCTTTACTTATTCCTGGTATCCACCTTGCGATAAACATTACTAACGATTTTAAAGTAGTCAGATTTTATAAAGAGTGCTTCTAGCGAATAGCGTTACTACTTCTTCTTATTAATATAAAATAAATACAGCAGCATAGAATAATATTAAATTTGCAAATTAGTCACAAATTAATTATATGCACTGCTACAATTAAGTCACTGATAGAGTCCATTCTTAAAGGAAATAAATCTGTACTTACTTCTGGTTTCTATCTTGTGATAAATATTATCGACGACTTTAAATTAATTCGTTCTTTTTTAAGAAAGATTCCATCCTTGAAAGCTATTTCGTTTTATGAAAATCTCAACGTACTTTTTCTTGCCTATAAATTATATACGACTGCGTTATTCTTTACACCAAACAGCTTTAGAATTAAGAATTAAGCCTTCAAGGATAAAAACATCGTCAGCGTCGTGCCAATACGACAATTATTTATACAACGAACTATATTATATTATTTACTTTTTATTAGATTTTATTAGACATTACATCTATACATTATTAAGACTATTATAATATTAAGTTGTAACGTCTAAACACTTAGTGTTTAATATTAATTTAATAGTCGCTATTAATCGAATAACCGCGTTTATACGTTACACTTTAATATTATAATTAAATGATGATTCTTGTATGATTTTTATAATTTATTATATTATTATAAACATTTTAAATATTCATGGAAGAATATGTGTATTAATATTAAATTCCGAGGAAGTTGCATTCGAAAATTTTATGACAAACAATATTGATCGTCCACGGCTACCATCAACTCTCACCCCATTTACGAACCCCATTCTTTGAAGATTTGGCACGTTTCGATTTTCATTCCTCCCTCCTGATATCAATTTGCATGCAATGCTATTCCAATTTTATCCTTGAATGCAAACGGAATGAAATAGAATCTATTTTGAAATTAAAGTGTAGAATATTTATATCCCCGTGTAGGAAAAGTTTTCATTAACTGAAATGTATTCTTCAGGATTTTTGACTCTATGATTTTTGTACGTATTGTAAACTGTCCTTTTATAATAATTTTTTCCCAATTTAAATAATAAGATACGAGTAGTTGTATTTCTCTTTGATCTTGGAAACTTTGTTACATATTCACGAGAGATGAATGCCTCGATCGTAAATTAGTTATCCGTTCGAGGATTAGCATACTGGCAGGTTCAAAAGCAAAGTGAATAAGATAAAGAGATGCATTTAATAAATTGTGGGAAATAATATATATTATAAATTCAAGAATAAGTCGCTTGTCGTTTGGAATTCCGTTGAAAATAAATGTACGGAAATCTTTGGCGGAATATGCGACGTCTGTCCAAGTCATTCATCAGATCTGTCTAAACAATCCGTCCGGAAGTCGTGATATCTATTCACTGAAGCTTTCGTAGAATTCAGAAATATCGTGTTGCAAAGCCACAGAGAATGTTTATTTTTCATGTTTCTGATGCGATGTAATTTACTTGAAATGAAATGAAATACGACACCGAGAATGTTTGCTAAATAGATATCTACATTAGCAAGTTATTCTACCATTAACTAAATCTGCCATGTCTTTGATACTATTTTTAATTCAATTCGTGTTTTGGATTTTATTGAATTCAATGTAATGATCTTTTATTAATAATCAATTTTATCATATGAATTTTAAACCGCATATTCTGCTACATTTTGAAGAAGATATCAAATATCAAGCGTTAATACTTTCATATTTTGATTCTATATTTTGATACCTCAGGTTTTGATATCATATAAATCTACCCGGAAGAGATACCACATTGCGGATATCAGCTTGGACAATTCACTATTTTGTATTCCGGTCCGGCGGTTTCGTGTAATGTGTAACTATATTACGAAAACCATGCTCACTCGTTTAATCTCCGTTTTAACTTCATAATCCTTCGACTGATTGAGTGATACTGTATAATACACGTCCTTAATCCTCCAAGTTTATTGAAACCGGAAGCGATGCACAGTTTCCTTCAAACATTACATCAAAGGATAATTTCTTCTTTTTTAATAGAAAGTGATATGTTTCGGTGTCTGTTTTTCACCCCTTATAATTCACGGCCTAATTAATTATAGATTGCAAATAGATAAGAATTGGGTAATAATCACAAATAATCTTAAAATTAAATTTCGCAGCAATGAATACTTGAAAATTCATACACTACTATGAACAAGAAATAAATAATATATGTTATTATACCAGATTAATAACATAAATAAAATACTATACAGGGTTATCAAAATAAATGAAATAATATAACAGTATATACATTTTTCTTACTGTTAGTATATGAATCGTCAAAATATTATTATAATACTTTATAATCTATACTTAATATTGCACCGTTTTGTATCGCAATCAATTTTAACTGACAAAGGCTCAAAAACGCAAAAAGTATTACTTTATATAAATAAAGAAGAGAGTGTGAAAATGATGAGATTTTTCGACGACAAGATTTCTATTGCAGTTGTAATATTACGGGTGAACGGAGTCTAGAATTATGGCAGGTTAACGATGTAGTTCCCCGATCTGTCAGGCTCGTCAATCATCCATCCATTCCCCCAATACTGTTTCCTAATCTAAAAGGGCACTGGAGGCGTTCGCAATTACTGTCGCCGTAATGACGGGCCCATCGTCCTCACCAGTGACCCAATTTCTAAGTGCTTTTTCCTTCAATCCACCGTCCTACATCACTTTCATATAATTGTTAGGTCAACTGCAAAGTATGTGCTGATTTTAAACCCGCACAGAAAAGTAACCCTTGGAATGCAGACGATTGAAACGTTAACGGTGAAATCACAACGAGATCGAAGTGCTAATAATAAGTTCTGTGTTTATTTATGTTGCTGCGAGTCTATAAAAATATAGGGGTCCCATACATTTTTCATGGACTTACATTTTTGTCTTTTGTCCTTATCAGAAGAAATCCGAGAAGCTTTTATTACTTTAAACTCGATTCATGATTTAAGGTATTCGAAACATCTTTGGTACTTGAGAATTATGTAATTAGAGAAGGTCTTATAATACTTCTAATCGGGAATCATGTAATACCGAAGAGAAATGACCATTACTTTTTTATCGATTTCTATACTTCTTGTTTTCCGCTCGCAAGCACAATTGGCGCGAATGTAGAAAATTAAGACATTTTTCGTAATAATGATACAGATAAAGATGCAGCCACGAAGAATTTATGGAAATCTTATATTTTTATAGACTGATAGCAATTTGACCTTAGGCAAATTCAACGTATCAAATCGTATTCTATTCACTGGGGAGGCTAAAATCCACTTCTTATCGCCTTTTTTACGTTGACTCCTTAAGTAGATCCTGGAAGGGTCGTAGAAATGGAGGTTCGATTATACATCAAAGTATTTTTTGGAGGAATCCCAGGAGAGGATAAAGAAAGATATGCGATTGCGTGATTTCGATCATATTAGGTCGAGGACCCTTCGGATTACCAAATGAGAATGTATTTCACGCGGTTCTTTCCGATAGGCTTTTATCTATCGATCCAACAATGTCGAAACGAATGATAATATTCTCCTCATCTGGATTTAATTAACTCTTTTAATGCCTTTCAACTTTTCCATGTATCATCTAGAAATACCTTGGAAAATATGCATTTCTAAAGATATTTATTAAAGTCAATATATCTTTTCCAAAAAGAAAATTTAGACAATTTTTCAGCTCAGATTCGGCAACATTTTGAAAATGTAAACATCGGCTCGTAGTATTTTTTACAAACACCGCGGAGCCAGTATTTTGGTATTTTGGGTATTAAAAGTATTAAAGTCTGCCATCCTAATTGGACATCTTTATATTTTTCATTCTGAATAACGTTGTTATGGCGATTTTTAAGTAAACAATACGCTTTATTTACGCAAGTGATTTAAATTTAAAAAGTTCCTCTTAATTTCCTCTTACGCTATTGAGTGAGAAGTGTAGGTGTCATGATCAATTTCACGATGTAATCACCTCTCAAGGAATTTTCTCTGCGAACGTCGAAAATTTCTCGCGCTTGAAAATATTTCTGAAATTTACTAAAAGTTGTCGTTTAATAAAAAATTCTAAAATGTCCTGAAACCTACGTGCTTGCAGGGTGAAGACCGAGAATTCCTTTAGTAGCTGAGGAAAGTTAATAACGATTTTAGTTTTTAAGTAAAAAGAGATGCAACGCGATCAAGTTTGAAAAGTTAGAAGTTTTGCCAAATTCTGTTGGACTCCGAAGTTCAAAAGCGATATAATTCTCTTATTTTTGTATATTATTATCTTTGGTGACCTTCACATTTCTCGAATCTAGGTTGCTATCTATTTTGATTTATAAATTCTCTTTATTTCTTTAACGCTGTATATTCAGTTATATTTATACATTTACTTTTATACACCTTACGAACAGTGCAAATAAATTAATGTTTTGATTTTAATATATCTGTTATGTAATACACAAAACAAAGGTATTGAACATTTCAAACAATGCGCCGTTTTGTATCACAATAATTTTGTTAAAATTTTTGTCAACAGTCGTTTTTATATTTTTCGTAGTTCTTTTACTTTTCCTGTAGTACTTTTACTACAGTAGTACTTTTCCTGTGTATTAAAGTGTCTGGCAATAAGAGACTGTGGAAATATGGCATATTCTCGCAAGGTGATTACAGGATCCATAGAAGGGGGGTTTTACCATTTTACTCGAAAGAATTGTAGAGACATAAACACAAGCGGGAGGGAATTTCACACTTCCGGGGTGCAAGTAGACTATTTAAGTATCCACGACTCTACGCTCGGAGGAGTATAAAATAGATATTACCAGGATGATAGGACGAAGGAGTAGTCAGGTATTAAGAAATTCTTTTTAAGATTAGAGTTGAATGGTGATAGGGTGGCGAGGATAAAAATGCGGTAGGCGTGTACCAGTAAAAAGTGAGCAGACCGTGGAAACGATGAGATGCTCTGAAAGTAACTGACAAGTAGCTCAAGGTGAGCTCTCCATTCGAGTTCTTCGTAGTCGGCCTCTTTTAGTTGCGCTGCAAAAAGAGAGTAGAGAATACACTTTGCATAACGTCCTTTTTTACGGTTTTGATAATGGACCGTAAGTACAGGTAACAATGGCGAGAAAGCATAATGGAGAGTATTTTTTCATTTGAACATACACTTCTTATCTATCATTCAATTATGCTCATTTTGTCGTGAGACTATAACAGTCACGTACTCCCGCGTGACAAATTTCAAGAAACTTTCAAACGTGACACGTACTTTACGAACATTTAATACGCGCGATATTGTTTCGGAAAGTCGCGGTGGATTAATTGGCCAATAAATAACGCGAAATTTAGGGTGAAAGTTGTTATCAGAATTGCCAAGATGTTTGGAGTTTCTTGCTTGACTCACGGTGTCGACCAACTGGGATTTTCGTGGATGGGGTTTTAAGTAATAGCAAGAAGATAAGTTCTCTTAAAGTTCCCAGCTTCCTCAAATACTTTTAATTCTGTTATATGGACTCTACATTTCTCTGGATCGAGAATAATGAAAATGTATGTAATGTTTGCAACTGTAACTGTTTTACATAAAATTCCATTAAACATATATACCAATGACAAATTCTTCTTGTCTACAATGGAAAATATTATATTGTATTTTGTGAGACATTCTTGCATGGAACATTATTCAATGAGCAATGGCTTATTATGTATAACATTGAAATAATATTCTTGTAAAGAGTTTAGAACTTTATAAGAATATAACAATAAGCCTGCGCGAAATATAAATCTATATAAAAGAACCGGTTGTATCTGCAGAAGAATGAGATTCGCTTATATATTTTTAAATGGAAAAGAATGCCAGGATTTCGATGATACGGGAAAGTGCTTTCCTTTGGTGGATTTCTGGGCCGGTTAAATATTTATAAGAGAAGGATATAGATTTACGAATCACGATGACGAAAAGTCTCTAACATATCTTTTTTACCTCCATAAAGGATTTACCAACCCCCGAGAATACAAAGTGAGGACGTATGAGATAGATGGGACCAAGGATATATTTCCTGGTACTGTTAAGCTTTATGAAAAATAGAACTTCAATATAGCAGACACTCCGACTCTCCAATGCTTTCCAAAACTTACCAACAAACCATTACTTTTATACCCTCTGATTTCTCACAGAGATATCTCTATAATAACAATACACGATTTTTCAATCCCTTCAAATTTCACTCCCTCCATTGAATCGTATATTCCTAAGCACCCCTTAAACTATCAAAGTCCATAAATTATTGATCAACATCTGCACTATATGAAAAATTAACAAATCAGTATTACATAACATATGACCATTAAATTGATTAACAATAATACATGAATATTTAATCCCTACCTGAAAATATAAAAGTCCATCAATTATGAATTAACTCTTGTATACATAAATTTCTTCTCATATAATATTCCGTATTACATACAAAAAAATTATATAATTATAAATTCCGCTAATTTAAATCACATTAATTATGTAAAATTGTAATGATTATTTGAAACACAGATCGTCAATAAAACTTTCACGTTTGTTAATACAATAATTATTACTAATTAATAGGGTTGAGTAAAAGAGAAAGATGTAAGGTGTGGGAGGTAAAGCGAGTGGGTTTCAGACTAGCCGCAATGGTAGGCCGAAAGAGAAGATCACGGTTGAAGAAGGTAGGTTAGGGGATGAAAAGCGAGGAGAGATGGAGGCGAGGAAGGGTGGAAAAGAGTGTTGGTGTCGTTTGTGCAAGGGATGCCGAAGGTGGAGGCGCATGGCTTCGATGCTGTCGCTGGGGTGGAGGCGGGTTCTGGAAAGCGGGAAAGCTCCGACTATCCACGACCACCCACAGTTCACTTCGGCCTCGCAAGCCGACCGAGCAACATCTTTATCGGTTTTCTAACTTCGATCATCTCACAAATTTTTAACATTTCTTATCGACTCGCCACAAGTTCTCGCGAATTAAACAACGTTGATACAAGATCTGTTTAATTTGGGATCAATTAAAGTTAGTGTCTAAACCTTGATAAACACGTGGGTACTCATGTCATTGTATCGTGTGATGTTTAAGATTTAGTGTTACATGGTGGTGTAGAATTACGATGAAAATGATTGTTTTCATTGGAAAAAGGTCTGTGAAATTAACTGAAATGAATTAGATAAAGGCATCGATTTTATGTGAATCTCGTGGAAAGCGTTTTAACGATTTTTCGTATAACACCGATGGAATAGTGGACCTAGATTCTTAGTTTGATGGAGAAATTGATGCCAGAGATTACTGCGATTTTATTGCTTCGGAAAATCGACAGTTTCGTTATGGTTCCGTGACCTGGCTTAATAATTTCCGGCGAAGATTTGGGATTTTTTAACACAGTGATTTATGAAGACTAACTATATACTGGTATTAAAAAAGGAAATATTTAGCTGCGGACTTAACATGGAATTCTTCTTCCGTGAAGATCAACGAGCAATATTTCAACATAACGCAGGAAAACTACAACTAAACTTGCTAAGCTTTAGCATCAGTTTACAGAAGATAATATCTTAATACCTTCAGGAATCAATTTTCAAACAGCAGTTTGAAAATCCAGATCCTTACGATTTATTGGCATCCTTGCACCAGCCATTAAAGACATTAAAATCCACGAGAGATATATTACATAATAATTATAATAAAAATCCATAAGTCAATAACCAAGCTGTACGTAAAACAAACGTTATTACATAATTAAGAGCTTGAATAAATAATTTACTAATGAATGAAAAAGTGGCAATTGGAAAGTGAAGTTCATCTAAGGTGGCATTTATTGCCATCAATGATCAAAGACAAATGTACTTTCACAAAGAAACAAGTTATTTCATAAACACTCGATAACCAACTGGGCTGCCACGAGTGAAATTAATTAGTGGAAATTTAAATGACCAGTTCGCAGACGATTGAATGTATTAGTGGATTTACGTTCCAAAGTGTAATTGAAGATTGTACTTGACAATGTGATAGTATTTGTAAAAGTCACGGCGACGAATGCAATTACATTTAAAATAGAATAATGCTTTGGAAGCGATGCAACCGGTGTACCTGACGCACATCGGGAACCGCAGCACCTGTGGAACCTTAAGGTAAAGTATATATCCTATATAGGTTATATATCTCCGTACAGTATGTATAGTTTATATATCCTTCGATTCGTACTGAACATTACCTCTTCATACTCTATATTCAGTTATAGTTCCACTGCGACGTATGGTTTTATTAAATATGTCTTTTAATTGCCGCTGATAAACCTGCTTTAATATTATTTCTACCAAAGGTGTCTAAAGACACCATTGAAAATATTGTCTTAGAATTGTTTTCTAAGCTTAATCATTTTTCCCTAATTGACTTTTTGACTATTCCTTTGATGAGTGTTCAATTAATTTATAATCTTGAGAATTATTTGAATAATTTTATGTTAATTTGATATTCAAGGTTTAAACATTGGATTTTAGTACGAAGTTTGTGAAAGAATAGAAATTTGTGGTTGAAAACGTGAAGGTACAAATATAAGTATAAGGAATAATTTAATTCCATTAAGATAACTTTCTAATTTATACAAAATGAATACTGGATCTGATAGCGGATATCATATTTTTGTGTGTTATTGATATTATTTATTATTATTCTTATATGGTAGGCATAGAAACACTGTTAAATATTTGTACTTGTTGACCTACTTCACTAGGGAATATTTGTATATTATATTTGAGATTATCAATAAATCGAGGAGTAATTACAAACAGCTATTACTGGTAAATTATTTTCTGGCGCAGCACAAATTCATTGCATTAAGGAATGAAATATAACAAGGCTTTATTTAAATACTTCCTACATCTCCAATCCGGTTCAATATTTATTTAACTTCCCAATGTTATTTCGTAGCTTGCATTGTTTTCCAATAATTTCGAACGCGTGTTTAAGTTTAATCACGCATAATGTTGAGTCATTCGATACACGAAAAAACAGTAGTGGAATTAATGTAAACAAAGTAATAATAGACCGAAAACCAATGTAAAACTACCTTTGCAATAACATCTGTATTTTCGCAAAAAACATTTCTTTTTTCCATGCAACGTTTTTATCGTAATATCCATGGGTTATTGATACCGGAAAATTCACGGAAACGCCACGTACAGGCTCGTATTTTTCTGAGAGGAAAGAAGAATGAGTCGTGGAAGAGAAGAGAGGGGCAGGCATGAACGTACGCGCGAAAGAAAGGAATCGTGGAAGTTTGAAATACGAGAGACAACTGTGCGACAATTCTATAAAAATAGAGCGGAACGATTCTTGGCTCGGTGTGATTTGAAATCGAAGAAGACGATAAATGTACGCGATAAATACGAGAATCTATGGAACCCTCGGATCTACGATACGCTTGAACGTTTCTCGATTCCGAAGTAGAATAGGCTCCGCATTGGACGGACATTGCTAGTAGTATGCTTCAGGATTCGTCCGACGCTCCTATATCGAACTTAACTGCTACCACTATTTTCATTGTTTCTGTGTCAAGTATCTAGTTTGTTTACCTACGTTAGATTTCGAGGAGTTATTATCTATTTCCTTGTATGTTTATTGTGTCCATAAATTTATATTTCCTCACTGAACACAGAAGTAATACTTTATCATTTTTTGAAATAAACTTCTTGCACTTCTTCCATTTGCATTCTAAGTATATTTTATGTATATTATGCTCAACCACTATAAATATTTTTATAATTCTATAATTTGGTTAATCTATAAATATTTTATATTTTTAGAAATAAAAACACGAACGCGGAAAAGGAAAAAGATTTACTTTGAACGAACATTATGAACTCGGTTTTTTCGGAATAAATTTCTTTCTGTTTCCCGTCTCTTGAGTATATTTTATAATTTAAATGATTTTATATTTTAAATGAATTGTATCCAGCATAAATTTCAAATAAGCTCATTTGCGGTATATTGTTGTGTATTCTACAAAGTTTCGTAATATTGCAGTGATTCGTCATTTTAAGCGTGTGTTATGGTTACTGGACGTAACGTAGTTACTGTGATATATGCAGTAGATTTGTAGTCATGCATATGCAGAGTATGGAAACAAGCGTTAACGAAAATTTACCTTGCATTTAAGCGCAACGTCAAATCTCTCTGAGCGGACATACATCTTTAGTGACACGAAAATCGACTTTACAAGGATGAATCATGCTCTCCAAGAAATGTTATTTGGCCGTCGATCATCGTCTCCATCGACGTTGTAATTCACGATAAAAATTGAGAACAATAGCAAAATTGTCATAACGTATAAGAGAATATTATTGTTACGATAATAAATAATATCATCAAAGTTTTGGAGTTTCTAAGTCAAGGGTTCCCACTGCAACACAAATGTACTAAATATTTTATATATTTTATGCAAAGAATTTGTATTTAGCTATCGATCTTCGTTTCCATCGAGGCCGTAATTCACTGTAAAGACCTAGAACAAGAAAAAAAATTGTAATAGCTCGTAGAAGAATAATCAATACAATGATAATGAATAATATTATCAAAGGATTTGATTTTTTAAATCAAGGATTCCTTGGTTTCTTTGAAAAAAAGAAATCTCAACTTTTCTTTAGAAGCGGTCTCTAGTAATTAATGAGAATCCTTCTCATTGAATCATCGTAGCAATCCCGTAATTACGTCGAACCGCCATTACGGGGAACGGCTTCGAAGTCGTCTCAATTAAATATTTCCAGTTATTCCTCGTCTTCAGAATTCAAAAAGCCGAAAGGCCGCGTATGTTAATTTTCCTCCTCCCACTCGAATCGCATAAAAGTTACTTTGTATTTCGCAACCTTTTCGAAGTCAGAAGGACGACCATCCAAAATTCACATTAAACAATTTATATAACGAATCTCTGATTTCATGTCTATTAAATACACTGTTAAATTATACTGTATGATAAGCGTTGATTCAATATTTCTTCGTTTATCAAAGTAACATAAACTCGCTTAATGTCACGAGTGCGACGAAGGTCCACTTCCTTCCGGCTTTTTTTAGAGTCAAATTATGTCGGGGAAAGCATTCTCGCTTCCTGGTAGGTAAGTGGTTATATATATCATCGTTACATGAACCTAATCGCAAATCGTGATAATGTCACATAAACAGAATCATGACACGTCGGAATCTCCCAGAGGACCTTATTCTGGGTTAGAAATGAACTGGTGCTAAAGATGCATTAACCGAAGCCTCTGATGTAAACACGTAGGTGTTACTCCTTGTTTTTAGAGTAATTCATCGTGCGTTGATATACACATGTATATATAATATTACTCTGTATGGATATAGTGTATCTGTCCTTTCATTGTTTCCCGTGTTTTTATCATTTTTCTTCCTACCATTTGCTCTTCTTTCTACTATCGTCAAACCACAACCACGTACCACTAAAAGTAACCAACAGTAAGTGTACCTTTCGAGTACGTATAAAGCGTTTTAATGCAACTTTCGCGTATACAATACGCACACAATATTCCTTCCCTTGAAAAAAGAGGAAATCCATGGCGGAGTGCAACTGGTCGAGAATAACACGGAAAATGGTCTTTTGCCGTCGAATTAACAAGGTGTGCCCCATTGTCTGGTTCCCCATGAAATTATACGTGAAAAGGTGTACACATGAAAGAGTAGTTGGAGTTCGATATAAAGAAACCTGTTTTATTTCTTGTTTCCGTATCGCGGAAATCTCTCGTGCTTCGGAGTCTACTGAAAGAGGCTTCTTAAAATAAACGATATTTGGTGTTCAACATTTTCCTGAAAAGAGGAAAGACGTCATTCAAGCGAGGAAAGATTTTCACAGTAGGAGTTCGAGGCTGCATCGTTGCCATTAAAATGGAAACTTTATTCTTTCCTTTTAACCTTCTTTATAGTATACGGAAATTACATTTTTATTAAACTTCGACATTCCAGAATATTGTCCGCCCTGAATATGATTGAATTTCTTATCAAAAATATGTGGTAATGCTGGATATTAGCAAATACACAGATTCACTGACACAATTTATAATATGCAATAATATGCAATATGTAATATGCAATTATTTTATACGCGGTACAATGTTGCAGAATTATTAACCGCTGCTCTCAGATATGCATAAATTTAATAACCTTGATATTACTGTATAATAAGGTAGAATGTATTACTCGGTGCATGATACTCGACATTGCACTTGTAACAACGGAAGTTTGTGTCACTCCACGTTGAATACTGGGCGCTCTGATTGTTCATAGTTTATAACGGGACGCATAAAATGCAAATATCCAGATAAACATATTTATTAGTTAATGTTATTGTACTGATTTTAAGCCCAGAGGCATTTACCAATAATGTTGTTCCAACTGGGTCTGCTCTTTGCATTAAAGCATTATAATGCATATTCCTACTCTAATTTCCACTGGCCGTGGGAAAATCTCCTCGAAACATTTTCACGAAAACAAGATGCGAATCGATCTTCCTTCATAATATTTATTATGATTCTGAATTAATCATACTTTTGATACACGCTGCATCGCACTACAGGATTGTTATTGATTAGTGGTTCAATGAATGAGCTGGCCTTCTGGGAATATATATTTACCAAGATGTATTACGAGGATAATAAATTAGCCGAATAAAAACCTCGGTAATGGGATTACGGTTTTTCATGCGACTATTCGAAGCTATTGTTTTACTATTTATTTCTCTCGACCTGCATGTAATTTATATTATATTTCCGTGCAGTAATGTGATTGGTTTATTTAGTTCTTTATTATAAGACCATTATTCATAACGCTGTTTCTTTCCAAGTATGTGCTGATTTGTATCCGCTAGAATTATTAATAATTATATTCAATTTCATTTTTATGATTTCAGATCATTGGGAAGTTTACGTCATCGATGAACATGAAGGGGGAACAACAATTCAATTCTGGAAACATTACTCAAACGATTAGTGCACAAATGTGATTAAACATTGGAATGATGTAGATCGAAGATCAATATTAAGGTCTAAGATTCATCAATAAATAGGAATCATAGATCAAAATAAACAGATGCGTTTTCCCAAGAAAATGTTATCCGTATTACGTCTATCAAGAAAATTCAAAGCCAGTCAGAAGTCACGAAGGTTCCAACCAATCTCGTTTCCTATGGTGTCCAAGAACTAAACGGTCACGTTTCTCATCAACAGTGTTAAATTAGTTCGAAGCCCATTTCTGACTTTCAATGGACTGGCAGGACTTTCTGATCAACGACGACGAGGACGACGTCGACGGCGAAGAAGAAGAAGAAGAAGAAGGAGAAGAGGACGATAAAGAACACCATCGATTACAACGGTAGCCTGCGACTCCGATAAACAAGGAGCTCTCTCCCAAAATAACAGTAGGAGGAAAGCAGTAATCGGTATTAGAATGGAACTCAATGAAACGATAGAGGAGGACCTGGGCAACGTGACGGACTTACGAAATTTTCAACGAGTTCTAATCGATACAGGACAAAGAAACGACAGCGACAGTGTCTACAGCCACGAAAAAAGTCACGAGTTCGAGGATGTCCTTGTTCTGACAGTGAAAGCTATGGTGATGGGATTTATTATACTTTCCGCACTCTTCGGAAATCTTCTTGTTATAGTGTCAGTGATGAGGCATCATAAACTCCGTGAAATCACCAACTACTTCGTAGTGTCTTTAGCACTTGCTGATATGTTGGTCGCGATTTTTGCCATGACCTTCAATGCCTCCGTCGAATTATCCGGCAAATGGCTCTTCGGTTTTTTCATGTGCGATGTTTGGAACTCGTTGGATGTCTTCTTCAGCACCGTGTCGATACTTCATCTTTGTTGCATCAGTGTAGATCGTTATTACGCGATCGTTCAACCTCTTGATTATCCATTGATAATGACGAATCTTCGACTCGGCACGATGCTCAGCGTTGTTTGGTGTTCGCCGACGGTGATGAGTTTTTTACCGATATTTGCCGGCTGGTACACTACCGAGGAGCATCTTCAATATCGAAGGAAGTATCCGGATGTGTGTGTGTTTCAAGTCAATAAACTCTACGCCGTGGTCAGTTCCAGCCTTAGTTTCTGGGTGCCAGGCATTATCATGATCGCGATGTATTACAAAATATATCGGGAAGCTGATCGACAGGAACGCATGGTGTATCGGTAAGTGAATTTCCTTGTATTTCACCAGAATCGAGTTATATCGAACTTTTTTCTGTAATCGATAGTTTCCGGCTGAATTGAAATATACGTGTATAATCCCAGGATAAAGCAGTCGTACCAACACATAGGATCCTTTACACTTTAATACCCCGAAACGTGTTCCATTTTCTACAACATTAATTTCTTTTTCTAATATCATTAATATTTGTGGTTATCGTAGACCCTGATTTGAATGTGGATAAAAAGAGTATGGTATTTGAACCGAGTAGGGAAGAAGTGATAGGAATGAGTTTCTATGACGCGTTACGGACAAATTGGAAAAATGATTCATAGGATGATATAAGATTTTGGAACAGGTCAATTTGCTCAATTTCGCCCAACTTTGAATACATCCATCGTATTCCGTGGAATTGCTTAACGTAGCGAAAAGATTGCCTCGCTATTATTCTGAATACAGGGTTACCTGGTACATCGTTCAATCTCCCAAAACATAGTGGAGAGTTTCAAAGGCAGCTCGCCGTTATCTGGGTAAAACCACCCTTGAAAACCGGGTTCGAGGTCTCCTGCCGTTTTTGAACGGCCAATTAGGGTAAAAAGCATGAAAGCAGAGACACGAGAGTCCACCTACTAAATGTGCTTTCTGAGTTGGAGCTGCCAAAACAATAATTAGAGAACTTTCCTATTAATCACATCCATCTTATCATGAAGGTGATAAATTGGCGCGCGAAGAGTCATCCCCTTGATTTCCTAGCAATATTTTATCACTGATCTGACCTCTCTTATAACTAAACATTTATTTTCAACGTGTAATTAGCACTATTTATTATCAAGGCTAGCTTCATTTCACTAATGAGACACGACGGATTAATGTTGTATTAAACAGTTTTAAAAGTATTTCGTAACAGAAATGGCATAGATACTTGGAAGAGGAGGAATTATTATAAACGCTTTGTCTCAAGGAAAGTAAAGAATTACCAATAAGTATAAGTCTTGAATGGGAGCAGTAATATTGGCGCGTAATTAATCCAGATTTTCGTCGCGGTGGAACAGATAACCACGATAATAATAGTTCGTTAGCAATCCAAGATGGTGCTCGTAATTGCTTCAGTATAATTGCAGTAATAATTTGGATCGAGTTGAGTCGTGACGAACACCCGAGCGAGTGCTCAGTTTACGGCCACCAAATGTCATAGTTACTCGTTGCATTGAATTTAGGAGCAATTCGACTTGTCGTCTCGAGTGCTCCGCGGAACAAATTCATTTGGCTAATGACTGTTAATAAATTATTGTCTTTACGTACTGAGGTAAACTGGATATTCACAAAAACTCAACTTTATAAACTCAACAATAATTTGCAATAAACTAAATACAACAATTCTTTAAGAAAGGTCCTCGTTTATCTTAACTTTCGGATGATTAAATGATACGAAGTACATTTTATCTTTATATTTTATAAATTCACGAATAATTTATCATAAAATAAATGCAAAAATAATACATTCAAGAATCCTTATTTCATGAAGTACATATAAGTATATATTTTCAATTTTTAGTTATAGGTTTTTAGTTAATAGATATTTTACACCTTCTTGTCTGTTCGACATTATATATGGAAATAAGCTATTTATACAAGAATTGAAATTGAAACTTCATATATTTAATGGAAGCATTTTCTGTGCGTGAAAAGCTGAATAATGAAAAATATGTTTTGAATTATACGAGGTGTTACTTTTGAAAGTAGGAAAAATCCATTCTCTTTAACTTGAATACTTGAAATAATAAAAAGGACGCATCAAAGTGTAGCAGAAACTAGTTTTAAATCTATTTCAAAAAATGAACTTTTATCACTCTCAAAAATAACGGTCCGTATATTCAAAGAGATGAATTGTTTTTCATCACTATTTCCGCAGATGAAGAACAATATTTTGAAAGGAATTTACCCAATTTTCTGATTATACTGTCAGAATCAACGGCATTCTTTACGTACGATCAGTCATTTTGTCCAGGACGTTGGGCAAAACGAAATGTGGTCGGAGTTCATTTATCAGTAGCTTCGGGATAAAGTCTCCAATCACGTCAAAGGACCTGTGGACCATTGAGGCGATGTGTTTCACTTCTTTAGGGTTATGACTCCTTGCCAGATCAACTAGGACCCTACCATTTCTATATCCTCTATTACTGCTTCTGTATTCTTTCCTGCTTCCGCATCCTACTCTTCACCCAGGATCAGCATTTGTTTCTCTTTCAGGGAGTATCATCGTATTCTTTAGTGCCTCTCCTGAAAGGACATTCGGGTATTCCACTTTCCTGACTTTTACTGTTTATTTAACCTCCATTCTTAGTGATTATAGCTATTTTGAAAATATTCGATAAATTGGATTTGAAGTGCATTTCATTAGAATTATACATGGCGTCCATAAGATTTGTACTAATAAAACTAATATACTAATAATTACTACTAATACAATTATTTGTTACATATAGTTTGTTATAGTCAATTTGTTATAGGATGGTTGTGAATATTTATTATATACAGTTTAAAAAGTAATATTTGACAAATTGATTAATACTTTCATAAGTTCAATTTCATAAGTATAATTTTACTATTTCTTTATTTATGTAAAGTGACATGTAAGTAAAGAAATAAAGTAGATACAGCTTATATCGTTCCAAAGGAGTCTTAGAATCGACACGTTTATAACTTTATACACGATTGTCGTTTAGATAATTATTATACTTTCGACATATAAATAAATTCACTAATTGTAATGCACCTCTCAATTGCAGATCGGAATTAGAATTAATTTATTGGAGTTTGAGTGAACCATTCAAATGCAACATTGGTTCTCTTAACAATTCAAATGTGATTCTAGTTCTCCGCGTGAATATTAATGAAGAAGTGTTATTGGATCGTGCTATTTATTATCACTGCACTTCGGGTCGCTATATAATTGATACAAATTTATTGCAATATATTGATAATAATGAATTCCATATTATTTATGTTATTGTGTATTAAGGGTTAGTTGTTATATTTAAGTGCAATGTTAGTTATAATTCATGGACGGTAAACTTGAGTTTCTACAACGCGTTAAAGATATTGCGTTGACATTTTTTATATAATGCAATTCTCGTACAATGCGCTGTATAATAAAATGCTGGAATTCCCGATAGCGTGATTTCATACAACGAGTAACATATTAAACGCGTTATACGAGAGTCTACTGTACGCTATTTATCCGATTCAGACTTGAAATTTGATGCTCCTTGTTGATCTCGACAGTTATGTTCTCCATATCAGTTTCCATTCATCATGAATAATACGCATAATAGCATTAATGTTGTTAGCACTCGAGTACACTTAATAACGCTTGTATAAATTAATGTAAAGATATTATCTGAAATACTCCTGTGGTTAACAATACATCCCAGATTTGTTCAATTTAATTACGATTAATTAAGATTTCATTCTAACAGATTATAAAACGATGTATATTATAGTTTGTACTCCGATTATTTGTAATTATACAATATCATCGTTTATAATTATTGGAGTACTATAAAAAATGTTGAAATTAATTTGAATATCTTTATAATGTAATTTTTAACGTTACTTTTAATGTTACGTTTAGGTACTTTTTTAGCTATAATTTTCAGGCAATTTCCATTTACGATCGAGTAATTATTTTATTTCTCTTGTGCTTCTTCTGGCCAGGTGGGTGGTTCTACTTTATTTACCGCGTTTTCCCGACAATGGTTCTCTTTGTAGTACTTTTGTAAATTCAAAGGTCGATTTTCATTCCCGCGAGACGTTGGCGAAACTTTTTGGTGCAATTCGCAGGACGAATTTAGAATGTGTGAAGTTTCAAAGTAATTTTTCGCTCGGTGAAGGGCTTTCGTAAATCTTCACGGATTCTTAGTTCTCAACTGAACTACTTCTACGTTTTCCTCCCTTTCTTTCTCCCTCTTTTTCTCTTTACCTTCTTTTCCCTCTCGAGGGACGTTTTGCCTGTCTTCGCCAGTCTTCCTAATTCGTTTTTCTTGTATACCTTACACTACCGTAAGTTTTCCTTTGATTCGCCTTGTTTCAACAACCCGCCAATAACCTTCGTCGATTGGCCGCGTTCTTAACCCTGTTTGGATTCCTTCCTTCGGTACATTTTCTTCTTAAAGTTCAAAGATACCGATCATACACCCGAATCTTTATGAAAATATTATCAAAGAATCAATTCCATTAAAAACAACTTTGCATTTTTACCAGACACTTTTACACGGGAAAGTAATTTTTCTTCTTTTTAGTATCAGTACTTGTAATAAATAAATAGAAATCAATTATTAACAATATTATCAACAAATAGAATATCTTTGAATATTATCAAATATAATAAAAAAGTATACATATTATAAATGTCTTGAATTAAATAAAAATTAAAGTATTACCTTAAGTCATGTAATAGAAATTAAAGCATAACTTTGATTCATATAATAGGATTTCATTTCAGCAGCAGATAATATTTTATCAGTGACGTTAGCCATAAAGTTTAACGATTGTACGTTTTCAGGGATACAAGCGTACCCATGCTTCACAGCGATTTCCTCGATATACGTGGTCTATCAGTAAAGTAATCTGAATTGCTAGAAGAACGAAAGTGACACTATTGCCTTCCCTTGAAGATTAATAGCGACAAAGAAGTTTAGTGTAGTAAATGGCATGCTAAGGATAAGCTCTAAAAGGAGAAACGGGACGACACATTTTATAAGAATGTAGTGGAAGCCCGCGAAGAACTCTATGAGAGGTGCACAATGCCAATGTGAAACGGCTTGGGAATTAACTTCAGTTTATACGAAGCTACGAGGGAATCTTTTACTCGGATTTTCTTGAAAATAAAAACTTTGTACTATTTAAAATAGTATACGCTTTGTCAAGTCTTTCAGAATATTCGCATTGAAAATCGTTCAAGCTATCCTGTCGTGGGATCAGGTCGATAAAAAATCAGGTCAGAAGAATAGGTCTAAAAGTTACTCGGCTTCTACCGCCGAGGCATTTATAAATCAGTCCAAGGAGCTTTAAAAGTCCGATGTCCTAGGCATCGACAAACTGGCAATTAACTAGCAATTTACCAAGCCAATCTTTCTGCACTCCTGCTCGACTTCTCTTTTCTCTTCAACCGACTTAGACGTCGCCACTTAAGTGCTCGATGGTTTCCTCTTACGCGTTTCCTTGATACGAAAAACAATGAATTGCAACCGACCGCTTGCGATTTGATTCCAGACAATTCTAATCTACTTAAAACATCAGAAGAGTGCCGCGATAAGCGATTAGGCGAACGTAATAAAATTGAATTCTCTTTGTATTCTGTCCTTTTACGTGGTTGTTTATTTATTGCAGTATTAACCTAGTTGCAGTATTACTTAGTAACAGTAACAGAGAGATATAAATAAATACATGGACATTGATTAATTATATTTTGCTTACATGATCATGTTTCGTAGCACGACTCATTTTATATGCTTCGAGTGGGGAACTTAAATGGTTTGTTTTTCTGTGTAATGTACAGGCCAACTTTTTATTACTTTCTTAGGTGGCGTGATTAAATGTAACCGTTTGAAGTTTCGAAGTAAATTAATTGTGGTAGATATTGTGCCTCTATTCTTTGATAATTGTGGAACAATCTCGCAAGTTTCCACTACGAGACTCCAAAGTAAGGCATTTGACTTGTATTGGCACGTGGGAGTCAAGAAGTGTTTAAACTTCATGCGACTCGTGAGAGGTATTCCGAACTAATGAATAAATAATTACGATTCTATTTAGACTGTTAAAATAGCAACGTCCTATTTCGTGACTTTGTGACACGAACTTTCGACTTGGATTCCTACCAGTTAATAGATAATCATTTATAATGCACTGTACTTTGAAGCAATTATTTAAAATAACAACTTAATTGTATAAAAGGAATGTCTTTGTACTCAGCTTTCTTTAAAAACATTTCACCATTGCTGTTTATTTTATGACGATAGTTACATTAACGTGATGATATATTTAGCTTCAAACAACGCGGATGTTACTTGGTGCAGAAAACATATTCTTATAAAAATCCCCAAAAGATACATTTTCAAATCTCATAGGGGCGAATTTTCAAGGGGAAATCTGTCTTCTCTTGAATCGCCCCTGAATTCTAGAACATCTTCCGCCAACTCAGAAGTGTCATGTTGTATCATATCCTTTTTGATTTAAGGGGATGAAAACCTTTGTCTTATATCATTTCACTTTTCTTTTTCTTTTCAAACACAGCAAGGATAACACAAGGGTAACACAAAATACCATACAATTTTGGAACGTACTCTGCTTCTTTCTCTAACAATAATACTTAACTACGATTTAAAAGATACTTAAAGAGCATCTCAAAAAATCCCTAACAACTCACCATTAAAAATTCAACATAAAATATAATCACTTTATATTTTCCATATAAATAAAGATAAGTTAATGACTCGCAATTATATCATGGTTACAGGCGTAAAATTAGTTAACTAATATTTTCACGTAAGCCAGTTACGAAAGTTTTCATACTTATGTATAAATAAAAATATCAATGTTCACGAAATAAAAGATTAGAATATAGCAAGCTATTTATATATCTTGCCTTAACTGTTCAGTAAAATTGTGTTATTGAATTGTTTTGAATTATTGAATTGTTTTGAAAATTGAATTATTATATTGAAAGAAGAAAATGGCAAAATTGTAGTTAATAAATTTGACCTTTATAACAAGGATATGTCTGCTTATCATGTTAATAATATGTGATGTTAATAAATATTATAATAATAAAACTGCAAGTACGATTTCTTGCGTTGCCAAAGTAGATCTGGGAATGTCTCCTTGAATGAGAATTTCGTACAAAGGGCGCTATTACGAAATGTGGGGACATTTTGGGCCACGGGGGCTATTCAGGCGTAGCAGCGCAAAATGAAGGGCAAGCTGACGGAAGGTCGGCGTAAAGTGTCGAAATAAAAACCGTAGGAAAAGCTCGACGGTAAATATAGCCAGGAGCTATTCTCGTACGTTAATACTACTGGTATCGTATCTACAACAGGTGTAAGCGGATAGTGGGCGAGATTATAGGAGATATACGAGGCCATCCACATTGCTTCCACTACGCCTACGAGAACCAGAATTGGGCTTGCATTTTAGTAACCCTACGTGGTTTGAGACATTCGTATTCGCAATTTTCGGGCTCTTTTTAGCCCCTGTAAATCCGTACGATTACGTTAACGAGCTTTGTAATCGGATCGCAATTGTCCAACAAGATTAGGTAACTTTATATCACAGTAAATATCCGAATATTGATTTGATACAATTATAATGATTTGTTTTCTAATAAATACACTGTGATTTTATTTAGTAAGTAGTGTGTGTTTTGAAGTGAATGCTACGGGTTTTCGTGATTAATTATTATATTCGTTTACTTTAGTACTAGTTGATGTTTTTGGTATTTGATTAGAGTTTGTTTAATGAGCCGAATTACAATTATCTAGGTATTAGAGGCTCATCTTTATTTTTCGAGATATTATACAATAAAAATTGAGGTATATAAATAATCAGAAAACTACGTTGATGGCAGGGTTTATAACGAAAGAAATGTGATATTTTGATGCTTAATTCGGGATTATTCAATGAGTAGAATTATACAGAAAGGGATTGAGATTTCTCGGCCCACTTTTAAGATACTGTGAGACAAATGTGGGAGAAATAAAATAAAAGGACGTTAGGATTAGGATGTAGGACGAAGACAACGAAGGATCTTCGAAGTCTCTTTGGAAGATCGCACGCTCACTTAATCTTTTAAGGGTGCAAAGTTATCCCCTTTAGTTCTTCTTCGTTTTCTCTCCTTTTTTTGTCTCATTGTCTCTCGCATACTTTTGTATTTTTTTATTCCTTTACAGCTCTTGGTCTTTACTCGTCTATCCCCCTCCTTGTGATTCTCTCCTTCTGTTTCTCGCTCGCGAAAATAAAGTGTCTGGAAATTTGTATCGTTCCACGCTACTTTCAATCCCTTGAGGCCTCGATAGCTCACGAAAATCCTCAGAAACTCCGCTTAATATCGCGAAGTTGATTCTTTTTTTTCAGACACTCTCACTTCCTCCCCTTCGTCGCACCAAAGACGGGGACTTATTTTGGCCCTGTCGAGACTAACTAAAGTAATGATCCCAGAGTCCTCTTATATTTTATTAGCTTTCTAATGCTTCTCGCATGAAAATGAATTATTCCACTTTGATAAATTACGAGCTATAATGCCTTTAATAACGCTGTACTTAGCACTGTATGCCACTGACTGCTTGCTGTGTCAAGGCTAACTAGTAATTAAATTTATATATACCTGCCAACCCACTCCTAATTAAATTTCTATACGTTCGGTTAATCTACCTTTTCACTCGAAATCTGGGTATTTTGTTACCGATTGTTTTCGTAATTACTTTGCAGTTTAGCGTTGACGTGTTCAGACTAACAAACAGGTCGGGAAAATAGTGGTTATTCAAGATCCATTTAAATATAACAGGGACTCGATATTCACCTGAATTATTTCGCACTAATGCAATTAAAAATACCATATTTTCTATATTATTGGAATTTTAATTGCATATTTCATACTTCAGCGTGTAGGATTGGAATGTTATTAAATCTTTCAATGTGATATTATTCTATTTGTTAGTATGCAGCTTTGTCACACGGACTTAAATTTCTGTCGTTCAAAAATGGAATAATGCAGGAACCAGTGTTTTAATCTGTTATCATCATCATTTCTGTAGTGGTTTCCCTCAAAGGAAGCTGGTATAATTACGTAAGATGATTTGATCGCAGGGGACCATCAAGGAACGATTAATATCACCGTGGGGCATTAAAAGTTCCGCCCTCCGGCAGAGTACAGCGATCGGCTTACGTTTCGATAGGAGCCGGAAACGACCTCATTTTTCTTTAAGATTGCCAAAAAGGTTACAGCTAAATCTTCTGATGTTCAGCCTCCTTTCGGTCATGAAAACGAATAGTAAAAGTAACAAAAAAGAAGGTCGGGACCGCTCGGCACATTCCCTAGTAATATTATTTCGAGGATTCACTGACCAAAGTTAAAACGTATTATTAATGGCAAAGGAGTACATGTTTATTTTATGATCCTTTTCCTGCAAGCAGACTTAAGTTTGTTTTAGGAATTATCAACTATTAAGGGTTTATTGGCTCGGCTCACGTGTTCGACCAATTTTAAATATGCAAATTGAATTCCAAGATATTCTTTAATATTAAACAGTTTACTAGTAACCAATTTATATCCCCGAATCCTAACCATTGGAAGATGCAAATTAATTATTAAGATGTCCTTTGAAACATATTATACTCCTATATTTGTCATTCGATACTAAATATAATTCTAAACGTTTGTTATTAATTGCTGGATCTTACATGTGTTATCGAGAATTGCAGAAAATCATCGATTATTAAATAAATGGTTAATCTAGGTAAACCAATAACACCTTTTTTATTGCACTCCATATTCAGATATATTTAACCGTGAGATTCCAATTAATTAATATTCATTAAAACAATATCGATTAAACCACGCTTTTCACCGTCTATCTTGGAATCCGTGCTTAAGTGTGGGTATGAATTTCCGGTTTATTGTTAAGGTTTTAAAGAGGAAAAAGAGTGGGTAGATTATCGATGTCTATGGATGATGATCAAAAGCTCCATTAGCTTTTAGTAGTCAGTTTGATTATCAAACTCGATGTTTCAATGCCTCATTGTAAAGCATGAATGCTGCTTGCCTTTATCATTAACCACACGACTTTGCAAACTAATCTTTTTTTTTCTCTCACACAGAACTTGACCGAGTTTTAACACAGCGTGGCAGAATAAATGATCGTTTTAACTCGAACTCATTTTTTACACTTTCTTCGTCTATTATTATTAGCATGGAAACAGTTCTACGTGCCATGGGTGATAAACGGATGATGGTTTGACTTAGTCTTTAACACGCTGTAACTGACACTGACACGAAGGGTTTCCTATTACGTTACTCAAAAAGGTTTCACGTAAATGCAATGCAGACTATCAATCGGAAGTATAAACGTATAAACACGACCTGCAGTGAACCATTGATTGAAATAGAAACTCCATTTTAATCAAATAAATGGAAGTTTGGAAAGTTTTTCTGGGGAAACTAAATCACCTATAATTTAAAGTAATTAATATAGAAATATATATAGATATTACAATGTATAGATTTCTCAATTTTATATCATACGGAAACATTATTTTTGTATTACATCCTAAATAAGAGAAATATGGCAATGGAAACTACAACTTTTATCTAACGAACTATTTCCTGCATGTTAAGCAATTACATTTATTTCCAATGTAAATAAATCCGGATAAGAATTTATTTATAGCCCTTTACGACTGGGATTCAATGGACCATAAAAATAAATATACACGGATAATGGTGCTCGTAACTCGAAGAATTCGCACATTGAGAATCATTTTAATCTCCCAGCAAACTCTATGGATTCAGTAATACCTTACTCGCGCGGCAAATAAAAAATCTAGTTTCTATATCAGAAGAAGATGTAGAGCTGGTTGTATATCAGGAGTATCACTTTCTAAAATAGGTCCATGGGGTCGAAAGGGATGAAACGGTCGCCGGTGGTAATTAGGTAAAGGTGGGTGGCGCACTAAATCGCTGGCAGAGGAAGGGGTGAACATTTTAAGCAGAATGCTGCAAACCACAAACTCCTGCTAACCCAAACCATAGCTCTTGCCCTTAAACCTTCTTCACACTCGACTGCTTTTAGTCAATCGATACACACGTTCCGTACACAACGTTCCGCCATCGCTGCAAAACTAGTAGAATACAACCCTATATATGCCTTATATACACTATACACCTATCAGACACTCATAAATTATACAAATGCACATTTATCTATGTGCGCTTCGCGACAACTGTATAACTTCACCCAAAATACCAGAGAAACTCGGAAAATATGTGGAATTTCTTACTAATAATTTATCCTTTCGATCGGTTTGATCGGTACTTAGTAATCATATTCAATAAAGATTTCAGAATCTGGGTCAAAATGTAGCGAGACCATTGAGATGTCCCAAGTGACAGCAAATCTTCAACTGATTAATGAATATTTATTATTATATTTTATTTATTATTTTTAGTCCTTGATTTTGGTAATATGTGAAGCGTATCGTGAATCTGTTATCTATTATACATATACTATGTATTATAAATTACATGTATATTATGTACATACTATGTACATATGTAATAGAGTATTGATCTTCGTGGAATATTAAAATTAGAGATAGTTTGGAATAAAATAGAAGCTGAATATAATGGATTAAAATAGAAATGGAATACCGCGTTAATAGCCTCTAATTACTCATTTAATTAAGAAATTCCTCGAGTGTGCTCGATGTACATCTCTCCTGTCTGACCTACTATTTTATTGCGGGGATTATAAAATTTGAAGTTACTTTGATTAACCTTTAATAGACTGTAAATTGGATTCTCTAGAGTAGGCTGAGGTAATATCTTGGCTCATGTAAGTTCTGGAAAGTGGTTATCAGCGAATCACTGGCGCAGCATTTTTAAAAATGCGATTTCGCTGAGCACTGATGTATTGATCTTTCTGCAAATACACGCTCCGCGAGATAAAATCGTATGGATACACATTGGTTTAAATAAACAATTTCTCTGCTGTCTTACAAAGATCCTTTTACTCGCACATGATCACAAGTAAACAGTAATCCCCGCAAATTATAGACAATTAAACAAATATTCAATTCATCGTGGTTAAATTGTGGTTGAATTTTCATACTATAAGAAATAAACGAACACCCTGTCATTTCCCATGTCCCGTTAACCTTCTGTCAAAACTGCTAATTGACAGTAATCCTAATAGGATACTGCCGCATTTTGACATTTCCCTAAAATAAAATTAATTTCGCAACTAACTAACCCGAAGCAATCCTTTGACCTATAAAATGGTTTATAATATGATTTTCACCGTAAATGTTTTAATGTATCCACATCGTACGTAGATTTCAAATTATCCGATATTTGTATTACCATTAACATTCTTCCTTGAAATTTGTGCACACACCGCTGCATCAAGTAACAAGTAAAAAAAAGATATTTGTAAATGGCTTAATTGCGATTTCCATATTTATAAAAACTGAGTAATCCGATTAAAATAAGAGTTACAATTCTCCACATTCAGGGCGGATCATTTTTGGCATTTGGGATATCGAGTTGATGGTTTGTCGCTTTATAGCTTAAGCTCTTTTAATTCGAGCTGGTACCGTTCTCTGACTGCCGCGATAAGAGGAATATTATATTAAAAATAATTTTTAAACACCCGTCTCTTAATATCAATCTCCACTTATTATATTTTTCAATATCATGTGATAAAAGCGATGTCATTTATAACAGTAATATTGAATTTAATTTGCGCGATGTTAAATACAGCCGTGCCAATTTTGTCATTTTTGGCTTACATATGTGTTCACTACGCTTGCACCGTTTTTATTGAATATACTTTATTGTTCGTTTGTAAATGTAACGCTTTTAAAAACACATGGAAAAAGATAGTAATGCATTGAGAAAATACGATATTAGTGGAATAACTGAACGTAAATGAATCGATACATTACTGTAATACGAAAATATAGAAGGTGGCCTTAATAGCCTCTGTTTCCACAGTTTCTTTGATTAGGATGCTCATCTATATTAAACCGAGGCTTTAAGATGACGCTTTATTCCGCGAGATGAAATGCCGACATGAAAGGACCTCCGTATTTCTGAACAGGGATTTCTTTGTTGTCCCAGCATCGTGAGGCATTCACCAGCTGGAGAACAACTGTAAATATGCCGGCGTCCGAACTCTCGGTGCTGTATTCAACGAACCGTACTTCTAGTCATGTATTTCAGCAATTTTCATTTTGCTCTTTCTCTGGGGTTTTACGTACCCCACAGACACTGCAGTTCTGTATTCCGCATATTCAGAATGGCTAACTTCCTTCCACCTCCATGTTCTTCTTCCAATTTCGTTACACGTATTAAGACGTAAGTTCACCAAGAAAGGAGCAAACAAAGTTGTTACTGTTCCGATGAAAATTATATTATCTGCAAGCATCTGCTGAAATAACTTCGGCGAATATCAAAAGGGTCCGTTAAAGTTTCTCATTCCGTTAAAGATTAATTGAATTGGCAAAATTAATGCTTTGTTTGGAATAGAAGCTGATCTTGTAAATAAAATATTCCACCTCTTAAATTATTTAAACAAAACCACCCGCTCTGACGATTTTTGAACCAGTTTTTGACCAGAACAAAATTTTTATCCACTTCTTTCGACCCAAAATCATTCTAGAATATGTTTATACATCATCTACCATCGATGTAGGCCATTTAAGAGCAAAACTGGCGAACGATTTTTTGCCGATTTTTGAAGGTATACCCCTTCACATTTTTGCGATTTTGGGTCGACCCATTTTTTGCTCAGAAAAATTTTTAAACCGCTTCTTCCGACCCAAAATCATCCTAGAATATGTTTATACATCATATACCATCGATTTGGACCATCTAGGAGCGATTTTGGCGACTTATAATTTTTGACAATTTTTGAAGGTATACCCCTTCACATTTTTGCGATTTTGGATCGACCCCTTTCTTGACCGGAACAAATTTTTAATGCACTTCTTTCGACCCAAAATCGTCCTAGAATATGTTTATACATCATATACCATCGATTTGGACCATCTAGGAGCGATTTTGGCGACTTTTAATTTTTGACAATTTTTGAAGGTATACCCCTTGACATTTTTGCGATTTTGGGTCGACCAATTTTTTGGTCAGAAAAATTTTTAAACCGCTTCTTCCGACCCAAAATCATCCTAGAATATGTTTATACATCATATACCATCGATTTGGACCATCTAGGAGCGATTTTGGCGACTTTTAATTTTTGACAATTTTTGAAGGTATACCCCTTGACATTTTTGCGATTTTGGGTCGACCCATTTTTTGGTCAGAAAAATTTTTAAACCGCTTCTTCCGACCCAAAATCATCCTAGAATATGTTTATACATCATATACCATCGATTTGGACCATCTAGGAGCGATTTTGGCGACTTTTAATTTTTGACAATTTTTGAAGGTATACCCCTTCACATTTTTGCGATTTTGGGTCGACCCATTTTTGGTCAGAAAAATTTTTAAACCGCTTCTTCCGACCCAAAATCATCCTAGAATATGTTTATACATCATATACCATCGATTTGGACCATCTAGGAGCGATTTTGGCGACTTTTAATTTTTGACAATTTTTGAAGGTATACCCCTTGACATTTTTGCGATTTTGGGTCGACCCATTTTTGGTCAGAAAAATTTTTAAACCGCTTCTTCCGACCCAAAATCATCCTAGAATATGTTTATACATCATATACCATCGATTTGGACCATCTAGGAGCGATTTTGGCGACTTTTAATTTTTGACAATTTTTGAAGGTATACCCCTTGACATTTTTGCGATTTTGGGTCGACCCATTTTTTGGTCAGAAAAATTTTTAAACCGCTTCTTCCGACCCAAAATCATCCTAGAATATGTTTATACATCATATACCATCGATTTGGACCATCTAGGAGCGATTTTGGCGACTTTTAATTTTTGACAATTTTTGAAGGTATACCCCTTGACATTTTTGCGATTTTGGGTCGACCCATTTTTTGGTCAGAAAAATTTTTAAACCGCTTCTTCCGACCCAAAATCATCCTAGAATATGTTTATACATCATATACCATCGATTTGGACCATCTAGGAGCGATTTTGGCGACTTTTAATTTTTGACAATTTTTGAAGGTATACCCCTTGACATTTTTGCGATTTTGGGTCGACCCATTTTTTGGTCAGAAAAATTTTTAAACCGCTTCTTCCGACCCAAAATCATCCTAGAATATGTTTATACATCATATACCATCGATTTGGACCATCTAGGAGCGATTTTGGCGACTTTTAATTTTTGACAATTTTTGAAGGTATACCCCTTGACATTTTTGCGATTTTGGGTCGACCCATTTTTTGGTCAGAAAAATTTTTAAACCGCTTCTTCCGACCCAAAATCATCCTAGAATATGTTTATACATCATATACCATCGATTTGGACCATCTAGGAGCGATTTTGGCGACTTTTAATTTTTGACAATTTTTGAAGGTATACCCCTTGACATTTTTGCGATTTTGGGTCGACCCATTTTTTGGTCAGAAAAATTTTTAAACCGCTTCTTCCGACCCAAAATCATCCTAGAATATGTTTATACATCATATACCATCGATTTGGACCATCTAGGAGCGATTTTGGCGACTTTTAATTTTTGACAATTTTTGAAGGTATACCCCTTGACATTTTTGCGATTTTGGGTCGACCCATTTTTTGGTCAGAAAAATTTTTAAACCGCTTCTTCCGACCCAAAATCATCCTAGAATATGTTTATACATCATATACCATCGATTTGGACCATCTAGGAGCGATTTTGGCGACTTTTAATTTTTGACAATTTTTGAAGGTATACCCCTTGACATTTTTGCGATTTTGGGTCGACCCATTTTTTGGTCAGAAAAATTTTTAAACCGCTTCTTCCGACCCAAAATCATCCTAGAATATGTTTATACATCATATACCATCGATTTGGACCATCTAGGAGCGATTTTGGCGACTTTTAATTTTTGACAATTTTTGAAGGTATACCCCTTCACATTTTTGCGATTTTGGGTCGACCCATTTTTTGGTCAGAAAAATTTTTAAACCGCTTCTTCCGACCCAAAATCATCCTAGAATATGTTTATACATCATATACCATCGATTTGGACCATCTAGGAGCGATTTTGGCGACTTTTAATTTTTGACAATTTTTGAAGGTATACCCCTTGACATTTTTGCGATTTTGGGTCGACCCATTTTTTGGTCAGAAAAATTTTTAAACCGCTTCTTCCGACCCAAAATCATCCTAGAATATGTTTATACATCATATACCATCGATTTGGACCATCTAGGAGCGATTTTGGCGACTTTTAATTTTTGACAATTTTGGAAGGTACATCTTTTCATACCCTTTCCATTTTTGCCGATGTGGGTCAACTTATTTCTCGGGCTATTAAGCTACTCCAGGATTTTCGGTCGGGAAGAAATAATAAAATTAAGGGTGTTTGTTGTGTCTGGCACCCTACGACGCTATTTAGCCTCTTTTTATACCCTTCCCACATAGTACACCCATACATGCATGTATACATACAATCTATATCGTAACTAGGTTACTTGTGATCAAAATCGTAACTCGGATTACAGTTTCGTAATATTCATAACAGATAAGTCATCTGGGAGGGTAAAAGGTAGACAGAATAGATTAGCCGGCTAGAAAATTCAGATTTGACATGATAAAGTGGAGGACAAGTTATGGTTGCTGAAGGCGATTCAAGTGAAGCACCGTAGAAAATGTGTCGTTAAATATGTATACATACCCTACAAGGAGACCAACTTGAGAAATGAACAAAACTCCGGGCATCGATCCTGCGGTTCACTCACGATAAGTGCTTTTCTATTGTATTGCATCAATCCCGTACGTGACGGCTGCATTTTTTTACAGGACTTTTGTGTCCCATTTCGGTTTCCATACAGTTGGCAATGATCGTTATTTGTTACACGTTTCACGCCTTTCGTTACTCCCTTTGATGCTCCCCAGCTCGGAATAATTCACGTTTTTACTTGAAAAAGCGTACGCAGCTCGTTAAACGACCAGGTATTTGTTACGTACCATATAACATCGATAGAAATTCATTCCAATATTTACGTGCATACAACAAAATATATTGTGCACCATGCTTAAGATAGTTTGATAAATCAGGAACCAGAGTCGTTTAATAATCAAACGAGATAATTCAGTCCTCATAGAATTAATATACTATCCGTTAATCATTGCATAATTAAATAAATGATGCTAACTAAAATCCCACAGATGTGTGACAAAAGAAGATATGTAATATGATTCCATGTTCACAACACGTTGAACGCCATTATGGACCCCGGTGACCGCAGATGCACATACTACTAAAACTCGCATAAAATATATTGCTAATATTAATAAAATTAGCAATATTTTTAACGTTACGTTAACGATCTAAAGTAACCAATGTATCATAGACCGTTTAAACAGTTTCATTTTTAGATGTTATATAGATGATTGGACGCGTGTCGCGAGATATCGTATAACACGGATTTCGGCGCGTCGCTCAACGTGTTAGACGACAGAAACTCCAGACGATCTTCTTTCCGTGACTTTATTTTGGTAACATAAAATAGTTGCAGAGGTGTGGTTATTCGAGGAAGGACAACTGACATGGAGGAAGTCGAAACAGTTTCATCGTCAGTCGGCGGGATCGACGTAATTAAATTAAAGGATATTCCGAAGTCAAGAGGTACGTCAGTTCTGATGGGATAACGAGGGAATAGCAAATAACGGATTCATGGCGAAGTGTTCTGCCGAAATCTATTATTCAACGGCAGCTCGACCCGATAAATTTCGTACTGACCCGAAAGTAGTTCAGGATAGTGAGAACACGACAGCGAGGATCGAATTTCAAGTGTGGCAAGTTCCTCCAGGAACAGGGAGTGCAGTCCCATTACCTAACTTCGAAAAAGTTTTTCATCGAAGCCAACGCTTCGCGACTAATGCCGCGAGCTTAGGGTCACGGTCAACATATTCTTGTCTCACAAACTGAACAACGATTTCACGGGTTGTTTGCCCCCCGATGTTTTATCAGTGCCGCCGGTGATAAATCGTCTCTAGGCAAAAAAAATGGATTCTATGGTTTTAACCACGGCCTTCGTTATTATTATCTTAGAGAGTCTTTTAAGTTTTCCTTGTTGTTATTCTTAGCCACGTGTTCCGACGTTACGTGAAACTTCGAGGCCGATGGACTCAGGGGACGATTTTTAGACTCGTTTTAATAATACATTGATTTTATAATCCTGCAGGTTTTCGGAGAACAGTCGAAGGTCTCTTTTTATTATTGCCTTGAAGATTCGTTTATGGTATCCTTGAAGTTATTATTAAATGTACGGTTCTTTTATACTCTTGTCGCTCGCGGAGATAACGTATAATTTTTGTCAAAGAAGTTATTTAAACCTCGTTGTTTTACGCCACGCGGGATTGAAGTTTATTGTAGTATAACATTTATGAATGTACTGCGAGGGAAATAAATAGTAATAAGAGAATTTATGGCATTGTTTTTATCTCTTTATTGGCAACGCTAGAAATGTGTGTTTTATCGTGACCCTCGCATTTGTATCTTGATATAATTGCACCAATGTCCTGCACGCTATGCAATACTCGTGAAATTGTTTCTGCGAATGATTCTATCGCGGGTGTCGCGGAAAACGTGACTCTATTAATGTCGAAAGAAACCAGAAAATTTACCGTATTTTCACTTAAACTTATTCTGCTAATTTTCCACCGAATTTTCAAAGTCTTTGCATTTAACGAGGTAAAAGTAATTACATCATTATGAGACATTTATTTTCATGAATAAAAAGGTCCTTTATAGGTATGATATAATTAAAAATTGTCCATTATTATTTCAAATTTATTCGCATAGGTATAATGTTCATGTATAAATAATAAAACCTACATAACAATAAGCTACATAATTAAATAATAATTTACAGATTTGATTAAATCTTCTGCAAGCTAGTATATCGTAAGTGATAGATACCCTTTACTTTAGTTTTAATAATCTAAGTAATACATTCCTCTAAAAAATCGATCGAAATATTATCATAGAAAATCTTCTCAAGTTCGACCACAATTTCGAAAATAAATATATCAATATTTCCCGAGCTGCACATTACTCCTGTGTCCAAAAAACAAGCTGATATTTACGTCTAATCTCGAAAGTGGAGAAGCTCGTATTCCGTTGGAACGTTAGACGAATTCTTAATAGGTGAATTATATCCATGTTGGAAACACGGGTATTTTGGATGTAAGCTGAGACTAGAGGGAAACCTTACAGAAATATATATACGTTGTATGAGTCGAGAAATCTAATAGGACTTAATATTCGGTAAGATTATGGCGAAGCCCCGCAGAAAGTATACACACCGGCCTTCCACCTTCTCCCGGTAACAATCCTGTTTTCCCTCTTTCTTTCCAAAACAATACTTTCGCTATCTGCAAAATGATTTATGTCCTGGGATCCACTAATTTATTAATTTGGAATTCGCTGGGGGGAGGAGCTAGAATCACTAATTGCGCAAGGAACCCAACGGAATCAGTAATTACGAAGCACCACGTAGAAACAACGGGAGAAAGTTTACGTGTTAGATAAACCACTCAGGAACTTATTAACATTGTAATTGAGTAATAATATGTCGGAATCGTTAGTAGAGGAACTAAACAAAAGTGCACGTAATAGACACTTTGCACAATGAATTATAGTTTGGAGAAATCGGTGAAATTATTGGGGTCGTTCGATAATTTTCGACTTATTTCGATTGATTTAATACGGCAAGCAATCTTTCCAGAAAAATCATGTTCCGGATTCACGCAAGGGTTTTTATAAAAAGTTGAGGTTTGCATTAAAAAAAGTCAAGTAATAGTAGAGGAACTTGACGAAAATGAACATAATATAAATTTTATGAAATTAATAATAGTATAATGAAATCTTTGAAACCACACGTGTTGTTCAACCGCTCGCGATTTTCTCAATTGATTTAATACACGTAAAAATGTTAGGTGAAAGGTCAGGTATTATTGTCAGAGATAGAGTTTCCGAAGAAAACTCCATCTGCGAACTAAGAGAAATTCCACGGAAGAGTCGTTTCTCAAAGCGAAGGGAGGATTTACTACGGTATCATAAATGTGTACTCATTTTCTTCTTGCAATAAATCCTACTGCGAAAATAGAAAAGTAACTTTTTTCACGGTAAGAACACCACTCTTCACGTACTGTGTAGTTAGAGAAGAGAACACTCGAACGCCTACTCGTCGATCCATCTAAAAGTTGATTCCATTCAACGAACCAACAAAGAGACTCGAGTATTTTCCGGTAAAAAGATTTTATGGTAGATGAAAATTATTGTTGAAATGTTCAATGATAATTATTGTTAAACTTGTTATGTCGGTTGTTTGAAATGTAGGTTATACTTACTTTCAAATGTGACGGATCTCAATCTCGTGCCAAATTTGAATTACCATTCCTTCGTGTCACCGTGAGACGCAAGATCTTCCGAGATCGAAGCACGGATAGGGAGTAGGTGACCTGGCAATGAAAGTCCTCATTTCAACGTGACATCGATAAGAATATGTTTCCGTGGAATGGTGCAACAGTTTGCTTTCGATTTGTATAATGGCTGAACGATCCGTTTGGAGGTTTGCCAAAATCTTAAATGCTACTCTTTGCTCGATAACATTAGAGCACGCAAATCAGCAATGATTTTCATGAAGATAAAGTAGCTGCATATAAAGGCAGTGTCTGTGTCAGTATCAATTGTGTTAGATATATTTTTTTACAAGTCGGGTTCTTCAAATATTTAGTCGCCTAGTTTCTTTCTATCTCTTTGTTATGAATTTATGTACTAAGAATTTTAAACCAAATAATAGCATCTCTGCGAGAATAATGTCACCGAGGGAGACTGAACGACAAATCCAAAATATTTTCATAATTTCAGATTTTGAATTTAGTTTCTTTCTGTATATTTTAATTACTGAGAATTGAAAAAGTAAATTTTCTTAAAGTCGTCAGAATTGGTATAAAAAGTTATAAATAATTTTATTCGGATGGTAGAATTGTGGCATGAGTCGTGGCCCCTAAGAACTTCGATTTTCCCAAGTTTCTGAAAGTTAAATTACTGCCTCCGAGGAGGACGATTTCCATCTGCCTTGTTCTCGCAATCGTCGAACTTCTCTTAATGTGCTTTCGATTGAAATTGATCAATCGCCCGTGGAAATATTCCGATTTACATCGCAACGCGAGACCCTGCCGACATTTTGTCTCCCCATTGTTCTGGTAAAAAAATTATAGAATAATTTAGGGGATGCAAAGGCCGCAAAAATATGAATCGCCGATTATTATAGACATCAGTACATTAGATTATTTTTAAATCGTTTCTCAGTATAAATTGTCTTGGAAATTCTCTGTTTCTTTAGATTATTCATATTTAGTAGATATAACTTTAGCATATTTAGCATTATTTAGTTTTAATATTATTTAGAATTTTATTTTTTGTATATATACAAAGTTTGATTGCAATAGAATATTGAATTTTTAGTTTCGTATTTTCATTATAAATTTCAGAAACTCCATACCTAATTTAAAACGTAGAAATCGCATGCATTGTAACAGCGAAGTCTGAGTAATATTATCCTAGGAATATTATTAATAAAATTTACCTAATTACTCTATTAAGTTTAAATAGGTGAAAGGAAGTTTGTATGTGATGACTCTTGGTGGGACTCTACCCCTACTTGTTATTGATTAAAACTTAATTCTATTCTCCAGCACGACTATGTTACATATATTTTCCTATTATGCGGTTATACGAACACGATAGTGCACTTACAGGGTTTGAAGAATATATAAAATGCTTGTCAATTAATGCTGTATTGTGTACACATTCAATAAAATATTAACGTTCATAATACACCATCTGCATACTATATATTCATTATTATATTTAATGGCTATATAAGAATATAATATATATTGATAAAATAATCTGTAGCTGTAGTTAAAGAATCAGTGGCACAGGTAAAAAGATTAGACTGAATTAATGCGAAGAAGAATGCGAACACTTCTTTACTTCTTTACTACGCGGAATATTAATTAACGCGCGATAAGAAGTTTCTTTCTTACTTTTAAGAGATTATGGGTGGGTATATTACATGCTAATTAAGTTACATTCTTCACGTCTGTCTAACAACATAAAAATATGTAATTTTATGATCTTTTAAGTAGCGAAGATCTTTATTATCTATAGATAACCAGAGATAATAGAAAAGATCTTTATTTTAGATTTTGAGATAATTAAATTACTAAGAATAATATAATTACGAACACAAACAAATAGTATTTTTAGTTCAAATAATACAAAATTAAATTGTATTAACTAGTGAATTACAGGAATATGTGGACGTACTATATCAGTCAAACAAAATTAGCCACAAAAACACGATACAGTGGAGTTTAATTTTGTGCCTGCATCTAAATAATAAAAGAGTTTGATGTATCGTGTCAATTTTGATTATAACGCATCTAACCATTGCTAAAACAGTGATTACCTGATCAGGTAAACAGTAGTTGGGGGATTTCTGTTGTTGATCGAGTACTGAGTACATGTAACACAGTTTGCCATGTTATACATCGAAGGCTGTTGGGTTTCAAATAAACCGACGTACGTTTCGCAACTGCGAAACTAAAGGTTGTTGTTACGAAGCGTAGTTCGACTAACAAAGATACCAACAAGTAATCAAGTATGTAATCTTTAACCCTATCATACCTTCATGGAGACGACGAACTATATATTAACAATAGACTATTCGGTAACTAGTTAAATGACAATAGTTTCTCTGGAATCTCGGAAAGCAAAGGCCAAGTCTCGAAGACCAGCAATGGAACCCTCGTTTGCAAACCCTTGTCAGACTTCTTGTTGTTTCATGTCGTTAAGTCGCATTGTTTGAATTTCACTGTAGAGTTACCTAATTTATGGTCATGTTAGACCATGAACACACATAAGGCTACGTGATAGGATTGCACACTGGATTTAATATGAGAGACGACTCGTTAAAACGTTCCGTTGTGGCTGAAGTTTTAGTAAACGAAGAATGTTTAAAGTATGAAGGATAATAATTGCGAGAGAAATTTTGTTTGGGTACCTTTGTTAATTCACACGTTGCTTGTGTCTTTTAAGATAACACTTTTAATAAAGCAGGTGCAATACTTGTCTTTATTTATCATTTTATATGCTGTATGATGTTATATGAATATGATGTCATATTTTTAATTAATTTAATTATATACATTGTTACAGGTGAGGAAGTATCGGCAGTAAAAATTGGCAGATGAAATTAAACGATATGTTTGTAATACAATTATGAAGAAATAATGTAACGAGGAAATTATCATGCTACTTCTTATTTTTGGTGTATGTATCATTACATGGCCTACACGGAAAATCCTGTTAGATATAAACGATAAAAAACCTGTATAATATTGAATGTCTGAATAAGACAGGTTGGAGGATTTGAGCAACGATTTTAAATTACGGTGAATAGTCCACTAATTTCTTTCACGTTGTACTGTTTACTTCTTATGTTTACATAACCTAATTACCATGTAATCCCCGCTCATAATTTGTTAAAAGCAAGAAAGGAACTTCTTATCGCGCGTTAATTAATATTCCGCGTAACAAAGAAATTAAAAAGCGCTCGCATATTTGTTGGAATTAATTCAATCTAATCTTTTAACCCGTGCCACTAGAATCTCGGATTTTAATTAAACGTTTAATTACAGGTATCTCGTATACCACACATTGTTTCAGAAATCAATCGAACGCGAATGTTCTCGCAGGAAGAATCTCTTGGAGTAATTTAATATCTATCAATAAATTGCTTTACGCCCAATCGGAAGCCCACGCTATGATAATTCTTTGTACTCGATAACCTTCATCTTTCAGCTACCATCGTTCTGCTCGATTTGTGCCTTTTAGCCATGGAAAGCTGTGAGAAAAACCGGCTGAAGAAGAAGCTGGTAATGAAATTTCTCCAGCATTCGGCTTGCGAGGTTGCATCGCTCGCGTCCTCAAGAAAATTCCATCGGATGAAATCGTTCTGAATCGACCGCGAAATGAGATATCGTGTGGAAACTGATTGCCCCGAGCCAAGGAAAGACATTACTCGAAAACCTTATAAATCCAGTAATAAAGGAGGTGGGATTGAGTGAAGTTTAAATTGGTCACGTGACACATGAAATAAAAGGAGAGAATACGATGGAAAAACAGTGAATTGGGTCATCCTTGCAACCATCCAACTAAAGTATGCTCACAACAAACTCGACGGATTTCATTTTAATATAAACTAGATTGTAATTTTAAAAGTCTTCCCCATGAAAATGAAGACTTAAATGGTTCTGTTTTATGCCTCCTTCGAAGAGAAATATTTCCTGAGTGAAGTAAATGAATTCAAAGAAATCGGAGAGTACAAGTGATTTTTAAAAAAGTGGTTTTTTCTAACTTAATATAAGAAGTGGTATTTAAAATGGTGACTAAATAAAAAATTTCAAGAAACATTATGTAGTCAGTAAGATAATGACGATGGTAGTGATTAATTTTTATGTATTTTTCTTGTAAATAAAGACTTAAATGATTACTTTATATGTGTTTTTCTGAAAGAAATATTTCCCGAAACAAAGAAACACATTAGATGAACTCGGAGAGAAAAAGTGATTTTCAATAAAGTGGTTTCTTTTAATTTAATCTAAGAAGTGGTACTTAATATGGTTGCTAAGTAAAGAATTTAAAAGACATGCTATTATTAAGGTATCGATGACTCTAGTGATGAAGATAGGTATTCAATTATATGTACTTTTCATGCGAAATAAAATATTTTCTTGCAATTTCGGTATAAATCTTTGCGAGACATCGTTAGTCTCTAAGGATGTGCTTCGGGGTTAAATCGTGTAGACGTACCCTTAAGCTTCACGATGAAACTCGTGAAGCTTTAGATGCTCGTGACTTCCATGAAAACCCTTTCTTCATCCATGTAGCCCATAGTCTTTGGGATTTGATCCTCTTACAGGGTTTACACCACGAGTAATCCTGAGATTTCGAGACTGGGAAGTAACTGGATAAAGGAATTAATCGTTGAAACAAGTTACCGATTTCAGATCTTCAGTTATATTTTTCTTCCCTGAACCAAATTATACTTATCCAAACACTCTATGTTTCTACACATATTTTACTATCTTATATTTTTCTTCTAATATCTTATATCACTTCTTATACTGTCACTAAGATCAGTACTTATTTCTTGGAATTATTATAATTAATATTTGACCGACTATTTAAGAAATTCTACAGGTATTGTGATATGAATATTGAATTCAACAATTAAACATATTTTGCAATAAATAGATAGACTTTTTATACTTCGATTTTGAATTCACTGTAAAATCAATATTCATCCACTCTATATGTTCACTTCGAGTCTGTGTCGCCTTCAATATAAATATTAAATTCAACAATTTAATATATTTTGAAATAGACAAATAGGCCTTATATACTTCGATTTTGAATTCACTGCAATGTCAATATTCATCGACTTTATACACGCATATCGTAATAGACAAATGGATTTTATATGAATATTGAAATCATCAGTTTTATACGGAATATCTGATCTGTTAAAGATTCATATCGACATCGATACTTTCGAGCTACGAAGAGATTGTCAGTGAATTGAAAATCCCGTCGTAAAATATAACGATGGTGAATGTCGATTCACGTGCACGTGGTCAAAAGAAGTAAGAAACATTGATAATCCTGTGGAGGCTATTTCCTTTTGGTTCGGCGCGATCCATAATGAACTTGTTACGCAATCTCGTGGGTGACAAGCCACCATTAATCGTCGAACCCTGGCTGCGACCGCAGATTTCAGGTGCAGACACACTGCCATCCATTCCTCACCGTGATTCATGAACGTTCCAATGAAAATGAGAATTCATCGGCGTAGAAACTGTCTGCCTTCTTGACGACTTTGTAAACGAGACCATCCTTTATCGCGATTATTATTCCGATTCCCGACATCGTCGTCCACTCGCCATTCCCAAGTGATCTTCGTTATCTCCGTTTAATCAGAATTAATTTATCAGCACTTACTTCTATTTCTTTTTTTGTCGAGTTATAAAGAAATGCTGTTTATTATGATGAATACAGCACGATGCCATAAGTTGTTCATTTTACTATGCTAATCATTTATTATTACTAATTGCATATTAGTAATCAATATTGGACCTTGAAGTCGAAACGGCTAAGCGCCATCTTGCTCGACTGTTAATTTCTGTTTAACTTCTTAATTTTATTTTGAGACACAATTGAAACCCTAGTTTTTCGTACTCTTAAAACTTTTAACAATTTCGTGAGAAGTATTACGAAATGAAGAGAAATTATGATAAATTAACACTTAACACTAACTAATTATTAGTGATAACTAACTCTACTAACAGAATATAGCTAATAGTAATATAAGTAATCTAAGTAATAAACATACTACGAATTATTTATATTACATGTAATTAGGAAGGTTCCTTTTGTATGGGATTCTATTGACATAGAATATATATAACCTCGGTAACACGGTTCGTTGAATCGTCAAATTGGATTACTGCAAATGTATTTGAAATTTCCTCGTTTCCCGCAAGGAAACTTTATTAGGAACACCATACTTCAAAGTGAATATTTTCAACCCAATTGGGAAGTTAATAATAACATTAGCTAATAATAATCTTCCATCTACTAATATGTATAATATGCAATTAATTTGTTGAATGGATGCAATTACAGCATGGAAAATCACAGATTTAATAAAGGTTTCAGAAATTCAATTAAGCAGGAATCTGACAAAAAATATCCAGTAAATTTGGGTCATGCAATAATTTCGAAATTCGTATGTGTTACGTGTTCGTATCGTACCGATATGCCATGTTAACGATTTACGTTGGCGAGTTAAGGGGTGCGAGCACTGTTTGCCTGTCGAGGCGTTAATTGGTAATTAACATAACAGTCACGCGATGCATGTACTTGAGTATACATGGAACTTTAAATACACGCAATTTTCCTGCCCTTCGTATTCCTTACACGTACGTTAAATATATGGTGTCCACTACTAACCAATCGTTCCTGCTAAATTGACACCCATTATGTTAATACCGATCATTAATATGTAATGTCATAGTTTCAATATCTATAAATAATTTCTCCATTATTCATATAACTCAGGAAAATAATTATTAAAAAGTGTTTTATTACAGTATTCATAATATACAGTGTGTTTCATGTAAAATAAGCCAGTTAATTATACAACAATATTCGCTTCCGCGAAAAACATGGATGATTTATGAATTCCGTAAAAAGACGACATCGAGCAAAATTCTTTTCCAGGACGTTGGTTGTTTGAAGTTAAATTAAGTGCTTTATGAATCATTTGTGTTTGATAAACGCTATCTGCTTTGATGGCTTAAGGGTTCACGGCGTCTTTCGTCTGCGTATCAAATATAACTACATTTATTTGCGGTTACTGAATTCTGAGGTAGGCGTGAATATGGTCCGGAAATAACTTGCAATGTTCAAAAATACACGGTGCATCAATTTATTCATGGTATATTACGTCAATCTTCTGTCCTTGTTATCACTGTCGTTTATCTACGTATGTGTAATTGTGTATGAATTCTGAATGACTTTAACTATCACTGTATCGTAATAATATCAATTTAATGACATTATAATGGACGTTGTACAAAGTGGATATTATTTCTAGCCTGCTTAAAATAATAATTCATAATTACAACTAACTAATATTAGACTCCTTGTACATAGTAATTTTGAACTGGAGAATAAAGAAGGTCCAGGATTAAAGTCTGTAATTAAGGAGTAAAACGAAAGAGAGGAGATTTATCTTCCGCGGTTCATTTTGTGTAAGTTCAACTTACAAAGTCCTGGAACAGCAGGATATTATTCCACCAGCTGGGAAAAACTTATCGCTGACTTTGCATTGGTGAGACTAAAGTGATTTAAAATCATCCGGAATCAAAGGGAAATTTCGGACTGTTTGCGATTATCCAATTTAAAATTCTATCTCAAAGTAGAGCACAAAAGGTTCGATATATAATGGCTGTTATACTGGGTGAAAGAACGAAGTTCTTAGATGTGGAAATAATGAGCAGTTCAAGTTCACATAATGGCGCGCTTCGATATGTAGGTTAATTAGGCACCACTGCCACTTTCGACATTGAATTCGGTAAAATAGACAGTAATAAAAGCTTGAAGAGCTCCTGAACAGACAGTTCCAAAATGGAGCCCACTCTTAGTTATATACGAAAAAGAAAAATTAAATTCCTAAGTTTTACAGATTTTATTACATATTAAAATATCCATTTATTTTCATGTTGATATTTGTACTTTAAACAAAGTCATATCTGAACTTTAAGTTTCGAGCGAAGTAGGACAATTTCGATATAATTAATATTACGTGAGTAACTGTTAAATATTAGAAAACTTGTCTTTCACTATATTTCATAATTCTACCAATATTTTAACATTCTTTGTAACGCCAAAGTATTAGAAATATCATAATAACCTCTTACTATAATAAATTATTTTTTTCATGATTAAAGACAATTCCAAGATATTCCAACTTTAATCAATTCGTCAAACTTTGATCAAATAAACTATTTTGACTGCATTGTTTATATTATCAAGGTTCTATATATGTAGTATGATTGTTGAATATCCGTGGGGGTGAATAATTCGTAATTCAGATATGGCTAAAGCGGGGATGATGACGTTTAATTTGTGTATTTTGCGTAGAACAAGGGAATGCTTTCAACTCAAACAATGGAAGCGCACAACTCGATCAGTTCGCTAAACAATTTAATTCCATTAATAAACCCATTTAAGTATAATACACTGTCCACGTAAAGAAATGTTCATCTCCTAACAAAACAGCATGAATGTTTTATTACGCACGCGGTTAGAAATAAAAATTGACGACGTACAATTATGCAAATGAATTTTATGATACTAAAATATCGAAGTCTCCAGTAATGGATGAAAACACACTTTAAAGTGTACTTGAATATTTCTTTATTACTTATCGACTTATATTTATATTGATTATATTATCAGTGGACTAATCATCATCCCGATCAGATTCATTTTATGAATACAATATTAATCATAACTTTATGGCAATTCATGGTACATGAAATATTTTCAGCATATCGTACAATGAAATATTTGTATGTAATTATAAATTTGGGATCAAAGAACGTTATTAATTCTGAATTCGTTCGAAAACTGTTAAATGGTACCGTCAATTTACAAATTTATTTTGAACATTATCATACGTTAACTGATGAAGTTTATAGACATGCGGCGGTAAAGTCTCTGCATGCATAATGCAGATTACATTATCCATTGAAAAGCAAGGAGTAACGTGTTGGATAACTCCGATCTATCGACAGAAGTGCCACGAACAATGAAAGTATTATCATTATGGCGGTATATAGAATATGACCTACCTAAGGTGTTTGTTTCCTTTTATCGATGGAATAAGAAACTCCTAAATAGATTTTTATTTTGCGGCTCCTTACACCACTTTTCCTTCCAAGTTCATAAAATCGATAATATTTAAAAAAAAATCCTGGGATATGTAAAATATGATCTACTTTTGAGTTTACAACCCTCCTTGTACCCCTTAATTCAAAGTACATGAAATTGGCAATATTTAAGAAAATGTCCGAGGTGAATTTTATGACATTTGTAACTGTATCAAGATCTGATAATACTTTCCCCTTTTTTTTAATAATCAATGGAACCACAAATTACTTGGTCTTGTTGTATTACGAATTATTAAAAGTAGCAGGTTTGAAAGGGTGCAAAGGAGGCAGTACACTTTAGAGGATGCCTATTCAATGCAATCAGCTAAAGATGTCTTTTTCATAAGTTTTACTTTTCGCGAGGCATCTCGGTGAAACGTTCGACCCTCGTCTCCGTCGCCCGTTTGCCAGGAAGGCTCTTTTAGCGGCTGAAATTGAACTTGGGTTATCCAGCTCTGACCTTAATCTCAAGGATTATTACTTACTTCATTCCCCTCACCCTAGGAACGCCTTTAACCTGATGCTACCATTCTCATTACTTTGCTTTTCCTCGTGATCTTATCCTCGAAATAAGGGGAAAAGAGCTTCAGATATCCTGGAAGATTGGGCCTCCGATATGAGCATCGATCGATAATTAGATTATACTTCCTATATAGGTATTCCGGTGTGCAGAAACTTATTAAACAATTCGAAGTACGCTCGAATATTGTTCTACCGTGTGAAAACGTCATCGGATAGTATTCGTCGCTTCTCATCGAGAAGTTAAATATTGATCCAATATCTGAGAACTAATATTCCTAATTGCGATTATTCAATGGAACTTTATTCCCCCGCTTATCTTATCGTAGTTTAAGTGGTCATTTAGTTTTAATAGTAATAGTCAAGAATTAAATGGATTTAGAACTGCTTCTCTGAGAATGCATTTCCTGGGTATAATGGTCGTCCGGATTTGTCGGCGTTCGTTAAAAAATCATGGTAAAGGAAAGTTTAAGTGTACACCGGGTATAAGAAACATATGGGAAACCTGTCCTTGTAATATCATTTTCTCGTTAAAAAGTCTCGCGTTCATTTAAAGGAAGGAAATTGCCGTCCACTTTGATTTCCGAATGGAATCGTTGCTTTAATATATTTCCTTTAATACTCGGTTAAAGACGCTTGAGTTTAAAATATTATTCTATCAAAGGCAAATAAATAAAAAGATATTCTAGATAGTTGTAATATTATAAATATCTAAAAATATTCTAGGAGTTTAACACATTCCTCCATGAAAAGAAAACAGTAGACACCTATATTGGACCCTTCTTATATTAATTATATATTAAGAACAGTATTGTTTACAAAATTACTGATTTATTATTACACGAAACAACATTTCCACGACTGAACATTATCCAGTAGTGTTCAAATGAGGTGAAAAATCTGACCTACTAATTAAAATAAGAAATATGATAGTGTTTCTAAAAGTCGACATCGTGATGATAATATTTTATGAAGTGTAAAATATTGAATGTAATTTAATAATGTGACAAAACCGATTATCCTTGAAAGAATAAGTAAGTTTATTGTTGTAACCATAGAAAATGGCTGCTTACTGTGGTTTTAAAGCGACTATAGACTTAAAAGGCATGCCGTGGAATAGTTTGATGCGCAGTCAAGGTTGAACTATATAAAGGCAGGAACTATCTATTTATAGGATAAATCGGGAATAGTTCAGTAAAAATGCATCGTTCCGATATAAGCTTCCTAGGATCGATATGTATCTGTGAACTAAACTCATGTTTTACGTTGGAAATTCTATGTCCCCTCGCAATATGGCGCACAGTAAACGACATCGGAATAATCTTTGAGACGAGCCATTCTTTCAAATTATGAATACATTTTGCAGTCCCAAGGGTATACGCGATTCTATCAGTTTTATATCACTCATTTTTCGTGCTTTATAGTTTCAACTTCCTATAACGATCGAAATAAGGAAAATGTTTGGAAACTTTCCGAGGTTCTTTCAGAACTTAAATCGCGCGTATTAAATCAAAGTTATGTTTCAAATATTAACATCCCTATCCATCGTACTGTCCACGTTCTGTCCAAATTCAGTATAAATTCTACGGCTGTGGAGTTTTAATGATTTTGTTTCATTATTTATTGTTCTCTTCGTTCGATTAAAGCCATTAATATTTTCGTTTAACTTGGAACATGGTCTATAGAGAGGATTACTTTCCTTGTAAGTGGTTGGCCTCCGTCGCTAGTCAGACGTGATGCACTAGCAAGTAGAAAAGATGATGCGATGGTAGCCACTTGATGAAGGAAACTTTGGTAAAACATTTGCGCGACGTTGATTCGCGTGTCATCTTTTTTTATACAAATTCGGTTCAATTCAATTCGATTTTTGGAATTGTGAAAACATGTATTCTAATAATTTAATAATTAATAGGTTAAACGTAAATCAAATATTATTCTTATATTAAGTAGAATGTTAAATAATAATCTTAAATTGTGGCGATAATAGTTATGAATTATCGAAACTCCAAACTGATTATTTTTTTGTAGTATTGATATCTGTTAAATATAACCTTTTTCATGATCTCAAAGTAGGAACCAATTTCTATCGAAAATCGGGTCGAATTTCACCTTAAATAATGAAATTTACTGCAGTTAGTTTCTTCTGCATTTCACATTAACTCGTTGCAGTGCTGGCTACTGAATTTTTTAGCGACACCCGTAGGTGTGTTTAATGCAACGCTAGTGCTAAATTCATTATAAAATATACCGAAAACGATCACCCCATCCTTTTATATTTGGAACATAAACTTGCATTATCAGAAATGCAAGGAGAATATGTAGGCTTACAATCAGACACGTCTATAAAGTAAAAATTGTATAACAACTTTATATGCATCTCTCCAACGAATTTATGCATTGAAACGATGGCTATGAAATTTAAGGCAATCCAAATTTCGTGAACTTTGAGTTGGCTACAACAAGGTTCACTATAAATATAAAAGGAGAAGTGGTTTCCAATGGAATATAATTTACTGCACAATTTTATGACTTCATACCGAGAATTTAATATTCACTTTTATCAAACTTTCTATTTGTAATATATTTATCGTAATTATTTCACGTATTATTAAGATATACTAAAACATTCTTACCGATAAGACTGACATTAATTAACAACACAGTCTTCCGTTAGTTTAATTACGCAAGCACTTTCAGAGCGAGTATCTTCAGTGCATTAATGTAAGTCACTGAATCAGATAAATTTATCGGGAGATAAAGTTCAAGAAAGTGTGAAAGTACATAGCGAAGGTCACGAAAGTAGGGCAGAAGAAGTGTTATCAGAATTGAAAGTCGATCATGTGACAAAGCATTCACAAGGACGAGGAGTTTAATGTTTTTCGTTTGATAATCAGAGTAAAGTCTATTACGTCCAGTGAAAACAAAACTGCTTTGAGATCAAATCAAGTGTAAATCGACGTGGAATTTATATTAGTCGAATGGGGAGCATACCGAAGTTTCTGTTCGGTGTGTCAACTTGATAAAGGCCCGGATAAAAGGAAGAATCGTAGACATCATCGACATTAAAGAGGAATTGGTAGCAGTACTCCTTTGAAAGTAAATCAGGACTCGATAAAGACATTTCATCGGTGGTACTTGCAAATCAGAACTCGAGATTGGAATTACTAAAGATCTCCCAGAGGCTCCCCCAGGCCACAGAGAATCCTGATGGTTTCCAGACATATTTCCCGATTCCATTTCGTGTCACCTTCCTCTCCATCTGTGACTAAGTCCCCTATCAGTTTCCCGTCTGTCACCGCCTTCCTTTACTCATCTGTTTTCGTTCCAATTACTTACACACTTTTCCACATTTATTACCTTATCACAGCTACCAGCTGAAAGTATCTCATAGTCTTTTTATCGGTATCTAAATCGAAAATGTTTCTCAATCGATCAAGCGAAATAGAATTTCAAACTTCTTACGCACCATTCAAATTTCTAGGGGAATATTAAAGAGTATTTTCTGATTCAATATTGAACACGCAAAGAAATATGTTCATCATAGAATGTACATTTTGTACGTGAGAATTTTAAATCGTCATCGTCCTTTTACATATTATTAATATATTGTTCAGTTATATTAAGAATTATTTGCGATAATTATTCTTATTGATATATATTTATACATTATATTATTAATGTATGAAATATTTGATTAATTTGTTCACAAGCGAAGACTAATATAATACTCTTGATATGCTCGAAATATTACGATTTTTAATATTAATTTTAATAAAAGTATAAATCATAATATTTAATATTGAAAAAAGACGAATTATCAAAATCATTTATACATACTTATATTTGTTGTACATAGTAGTAGTTTTTCCAAAAATGTCTACGCGTTGAAGAAGATCAAAATTCAAACACTTCTGAGCCATAGTGTACATATGCTTAAAAAAATTCCGTGAAGACGAAACCACGTTGACGTTCAGCAAATGAAATGCCCGATAAATTTCAAGGAGATTTCCCTCGGTGATTTAATCCGCCGTCAATTTTATTTCCCTTATTGCCTTCCGGTTTCATTAGTTTCAATCTCGGCAGTAACTTTCAGTAATATTCGACGATAATCGATAGCGCGAGACAATGATTTTTCGTCATTCAGAGTCAAGTGAAGTCTGTCGTAGCTCACGTGACGAACAAAGGGGGAGACGAAAGAGTAGGCTTCCGCTTATTCTACTTCCTTTTGTTCTACTTCTGCTGTGTCACGAGGAAATCTACGTTCGCGTAGAATCGCAATTTTATCCAGCGGTTTATTTTTCTTTTAAATATTCTCTTCTACCTCCTCTTCTCTCATCCCATTTTATGCTCCTCTTCCTCCAAATATCTCTTTCAAGAATTTTAAACTTCGCTATTTATCCGTAACTTTTTGCCGTTTCAACTTTAATTCTCGAAACCTTCGTTCCTTCGCTCGCGCGCCTTCGTTCCAGATTTTTAAAGAAATTTTTAATGAACATCTCCGAAGTTACGGTGCACCGACTGTGTGCAAGGAAAAATAAAATCTCACTGGATATTAAAATTGTAATTTATAGGTACAATACAATATATTCACTTCATATTAAATTAGATTAACGTATAATGAAATGGAATTGTTACATAATATAATTTTATAATACCTTAATCTAATTTAATATTAATCGAATATATCATATGTTATCCGTCAATTAAAAATAGTGCAAATACTTTAGGAAAATGGTTCTTATTATTACAGTTCTCCTTAAAATATTAATAAGTTGAAATGCGTACACAAATTTAGTACAATATATAGTAATGTAAACGTAATCGTTATTATTATATTATAATAATACCGTACCACTGATTTTGGCTTTGAAAGAATAATCTACCTTAATGGAATAATAACTCTATTTGTTGCACATTGTCTCATTTTTTCCAAGTGACAAAAATTACGAAATAATCCCGGGCATATTCCGAGATTCTTTGAGCAGGTGTACCAGAGGAAATAACGTGCCCTGGGAAAGGGAATACCGTACCGGAAAAGCGGATACAGTACCGCTCGTTGGAAATTGTCCCGACATCAGAATTGCTAAAACGATTTCGCCAGAAATGCAGCTAGTTACGCAGCTAGAGGGAGAATTACCGATGCAGAAGGAAATAACTCCGGTTGTTGAACCTACAAATCTCTGCATCTCCAAGTATGGAGATCAAAATTGTTAAATAGTTTAAAGTTCGAAATTAACCAGAACAAAAAACAAATAATCTTTATATTCTTGTCAGTTATTTTATTAAACCGTTTCCCCGAAAGTGAACTGAATACTGCATCAGTTAAATAATTTAAAGCTTGGAATTAACTATAAAGAACAAAGAAAACAAATGAGCTTTGTATTCCCATTACTTGTTTTATTAAACCGTTTCCCCGACAATTAATAATAAACCACATCAGTTAATTAGTTTAAAGCTTGGAATTAACTAGAACAAAGGAAGCAAATACTTTTTGTATTTACTATTATTTGTTTCAATAAACTGTTTATCTGAAAACCAACATTATAAAGGTAATGTAAGTAAATATAAGTTGGCAAACACAGAATATTCTTTCTTGGTATGTTTTATGTGTATAGTATATCAATAATGAATTTCAATAAGCAATTATGGATTGTTAAACGATTATTCTTATTATATGACAACGGATGTCTGTAGTTCACCAAATGAAGTGCACCAATTTTCCCAGGAATTCTGCCAATGCATTAAGTTCTCGAATCGACCACCATATGATTGAAATACACAGCTGGAAAATCGTGCTTGATTCCAGCATTACGATTCATTACATTATTGATTCCGGTTTGCACGGTTTCTCATACAAGAGAATATACAAGATACAAGAAGCTGAACCATGATTCCTTTCGTTATTCTCCAACAAACATTATCATTAAATAAAAGTACCCTTCTACTTGGAAGCTAATCTTTATCTTCAAAAATTGCAAGAAACAACGAGAATGTTAGGAAATCTAAAATGAAATAATAATTCCAATTATGTGCTGCTGTACGACGATAATGAAATCCAAGAAATAAAACGTTGATTCGTTTCCATATTCGCCAAATTATTATCATAAAATGAAAATAGTCTTCTATCTGGAAGTTAATCTTATTACTTTAAAAATCGCAAGAAACCAAGAGAATGCTAGGAAACCTAATGAAATATTAATTCCAATTATGTGCTGTCGTTCGGTGATAATGCAATAACGCTTTAATGGGTATATTTGTAAGCTGTTTTTCGTTTGGATTTCTACGAAGTCCATTAACGATCCCTTGCGATTTCTGCGACTTAATTTGATTCTGCACGCAATGCATGCCTTTGGTTTCATTCTTCGCTATGCTATTTCCTACTCTTTTACCGCTTTTTATTCTCGGTATACGAATGATAGAAGCAAAGCAAAACACGCGACTTTCGGTGCCACGTGAAAAATGTATATTTCATTTTAGGCGAAAAGGAGAATTGGATCGACATAGGTTGGCTTTGTTATTCGACGTTTCAATACTGGAAACCACGAAGATTGTCAAAACGTACGATAGAATATAAAGAAACATTTAAGTTTGTTCATACATGAATTAGTTAGAAATAATGATTGCTTTCATAAACTTCTTTGTGCATTAATATCGGTTCAAATGATATAATAATATCACCTACAGTATGTATGTGAACTTATAATATTGTACTCATTCAATATACTTTATTTAAAATTCGTTAACGTAATTATAATTAATTATACTCAATTATAATGGGATATCGGTTTACCAAAATATTATCGGCTTGAATGATTTAATAATATAACCATCGTATTACTTTGATATAGTTTCATATAAAATTGTTAAGTATAGTGAGTCTTGTCCGGTAAACCTTTAAACTGTTGGATCGAATAATATAAACAGAGGAATTATACTTAGATATCGGATTTCCAAAATACGTGAACGAAATGGTGAACACAGATGGAATTAATTTTCCCTGGAATTAATAGTGACACTTGTCGAGCGTGCGGTGTGACATACGGTATATGTATATGCACCGATCTGCATTGTATTAATACACGAGTTTCGAACAAGTATTCCACACTCTAGGACGCATTCGGCACCACTATTTCAACCGTTCGTTCGCAGCAATTGTTTATTAAAAAATTCATGAAAACCCATTAAACTCGAGTGTCATATTTCCAGGAAAAAGTACCCGTACACTTCGTCTTGTGAATGATACTTCAGGTATTTTATGAAATTTACTCAATTTAGTGTTAATTCAATCCAAAATTAAACGATTCAAATATTTAAAAAAAATGTCATTTTCGTTAAACATCGACGAAGTAATATACGGTTAAATTTAAATGGTCGATTTTATAAATTCTGATAATACATTTTATATTTATTGTAGATTCTAAGTTAATCAAATGATTGCGTTTCATATTAATTATGATAATTAACTTCGATCAAGATTGAAATCACTTAATGGGACATTTATGTTTCCATCGTAAATCATATTTCGTTGAGGTGGTTTTTATATTCTCAAAACAGACAATGTATACCTTGAATAATATTTATCTACCTACATGGAAAATAATGGAAATTCATACGCGTATTTTACCCTGTTGTGTAATATCATTTTTTTGCGTCGAATCGAAAAAAATATTCTTTTGTATATATACGCGGTTACAAATTTATTCAGTAGGTTATATGCTTTCTATCATTTTTCGGAATGCGATTCCATTGTTCAGATGGCTTTCAATACTATGAGCAAAAAAGGATTCTCCTTTTAACAAATCCACGTTGGAACTCTCTCGAGATCGCTCCGAGCGAGGCTTATTTCGTAGCAAAAAATTCCTCAAACTGAATTTCTCTTTTTTTTCATATCGCCTCCAGTAATGTCCTAGACTTTTTTTCAGATTTCTATGACATTAAGTATCCCACGAAATTTTTATTAATATTAATATCGGGGACATATTTCGAAGAATTATGATGAGCACACCAATCTTATTCGTAAATCAATAAATTCTGTACTTTAGCAATATACATATGTATTGCTATAGGGTTTAATAAGAGAAGGGGCTAATTATGATCCCAAGACAATAATTACACCATATATTTATTAAAAATGATAGGTTTCGGTGACAGTTTCAACATGTAACATTTTTATACGTCGATATATATTTATTCAATTAAAAAAATTGCTGAAAATCGGCATGAACCCGGGGTACTCAATAAAATCCCTTTATTTTGATGCTAAAAATAATTGTGTACATTCATGAACATCCTTAAATGACTCTAATCTTTGCTACGTTTTGAACTTAAGAGAACACCACTGGAAGTTTTATTAGATTTCTTAAGGATTCACGTCAAGATCGTAAAATCTTAACACGCGCAAGGTCCTTTTAACTTTGATGTAAATCTGCTCCTGATTCCCCCTTTACAACACGGGTTTCCATCGCATTATAATCCTTCATCAAAATACAAGTTAAATAAGGATACCTCGAGATTTTACGAGAAGATTGTAAAAGCTTGTTGTCTCGAAAAACCAATTAATTTACAATTTCTTCTACGTTTAACCTAGAAGAATTATAGGGTAAGAGAATTGTAACGTGTCAGAATCAAACTGTTTGAATTGCAATATTTGAACATGAATTTGATGTTCCAACTTCTTCCAATTCTAAATATTTAAAAAATTAAAAATTTAATAATAGATATAGTAAAAAATTGGAAATTATTGTTTTAAAGCTTTGTAAGATTCTACTAATATTAATATTAAAAGGATCCAATATAATATTATAGGATTTGATGAGAAAAGCGACTAGGTACGATCTGAACTATGTGATGAGTTATTAATTATGATCATAATAATCAATACGCTTATATTTGTAGTATTTATTTTGTTAAAACGGAAATACTATTATATTTTTTACTACATCAATTAAATGATAGTTTTCGATGAATTTAGGTTTTTGTGCTGAACAGGGAATATAACAATTTATTCATTTCTACTTCTTTTTCTTGAGTTTTATTTCGAGAATTTCAACACGCGACTGTTTACTTATTCATTGCTCTTTTTCCTAATTTTAGCTAAGTAATTTAGGTTGAAACTGGTACGTTAAAAAATTTTTAGGAATTTAATTAAAGGGGTTACAAAACTCTTAGCTCTGCAGCAAAGCTTTGTATTACTCGTCCCTTTCTGTTCAAAACACGTAATCACTTTTAAATAAAAACCAATTCTGGCAAAATTTGCATCAGTTAATTGCAGTTTCATCAGTATTTCGTGAATTCAGCTAATTCCCGGTCATATTAAACACATATTGATAATTAATAAATATCATGGAGTAGAAATTGGGGCCAAAAGTCGAAGAGTCAAACTATTCTGAATATCATTACTCGATTGACTTATTATGTTTCCTTAATGTGCATATTATCTACTATTGCGATTAATGTATTCCCTAAGAAAATGTAATATTTTTATAACAGAATCCCGCGAATTCCGATTTACATCCGCCACTGCGTTCACCTATTTATAACTTATTCAAGATGCAGATAGTTGAACGAAATCGACATTAAAATGTGGAAGTTCAACAAAATCGTCCTATAGTCACAAGTATGTAAATTTTCAATTCACGTTTGCATAATTTTATACGATATTTGTATAACTTTAGTGAATTACATTTCCCTGTGATGAAACGCAAATGCCATTAACTTCAATCATCCCGTTAAAGTGCGAAACGATTAAAAACATATATAAATATTTCATTGATGCGTCGCGTGGGTGTTGCGTCAAGTATGAGACTTCCAGAACGGCGGATATAAAAATGCAGATATTAGAATAAAAATAGTAATATGGGTAGCTGCGAATGTGTGGGTGTCGTAGAACTTTGCGCACGATTCACAGGAAGGTCACAGTTCAGTAAAATATCGACGATTTAACGGGATATATTAGAAAACGACGAGGCTTTGCCTTTTACGTGGTTCATACAAATTTGTCCCTTTGTGATGCATAAAATCCCGCCTTTTTTTGCCGTGTAACTAAAGCATTACATGGGAAGGTTGGCTCAAAAAATGTTTCGTGTGTTACAGGAGTAAAGTTGCGGCGGCATTGTTAAATAAACATCTGCAAATTAATGGAATTTCCGCGGGATTGGCATCCCTGCCCACCGTGGATCAATCATCGCCAGATCCGCAAGTGGACGATCCACCGATTACGAGTAGCAGCAAAATGAAAAGGGAACGAAAGGCTGCCAGAACACTCGGAATTATCGTTTCGGCATTTCTGGCTTGCTGGCTTCCCTTCTTTTTATGGTAATTATTTTTGCAGATATTTTCTGATATTATTTTATTTTCTAACTTTCAGAGATATTGTTTTAACCTAAACGATATATCCTTGCCAAGTAGTTATTTCAGTAATGTATTCTATGTTATAGATGTCCAAAATATTATAAATATTCTGGAATATACTATAATATATAAATTTAATATATGCATGTACTGTATTATGAATTTACAAGAATTATTGCTTCAATATTAACCAGAATATTTTTGATAATTTCGTTTGTGATTCTTGAATACGCTTTAATATTATAATATTCTGCATATTCTTTAGATTGTAAGAAAATCGATTAAAAATGATTAGGTATTCAATTAAGTACTTACGTCCGGTATACCATCCAGAATCCTAGCTGTAGAAAGTCCGCTTCTCTAGAATTACACTGAATCGAATACCGTATTGATCACTTAGGATAAATAATTGGAAATCGGAAAAAAATCGTGGCCAATGATCCAAGTGAATTAAGTTTACTCGGCATGGTGTTGCATTCATTTTTATATTAATAAACGTTCTGTTATAGCGTGTAGTTTAATTAATAGGCAGTGAAACTAGAGTGATAAAATGGTCTGAGATAGCAAACAACCGGCAAAAGCTGTTGATATCCGCACTGATCTCGCGGGACGAATATTAAACGGAATAACGGGGAAATGAATTGTGAACCGGGGATATTAAAAAATGTTGGTCTGCAATAAGCAAATATTCGCTGCAAATATAACGATACTGAAACGGAACTAGAAATGAAAACGATAAATTAAAGTCTGCGTCGATTCGAGTGCCAAAGTCGTACGACCCGTCGCTGTGCCGGTTGAATGAGGACTAGCCGGATTAAACCACTTATTGGCGTCATCTTCGATTCGATGTCGCTTTGACTGCTCAGGGCTGGTAGATCGATTAGGTTATTTTATTTTTGAAGCTATAACAATCAGAGAAACTTTGTTGTAACGAAAGTTGTGTGTTGCATAATTAACAATTATTTTATGACAATATATATTACGGCTGTTGTAAATTTCTCATAATTTGTTGATGCATATATGAAACAATATATGGGACTTCGAGTAATATAATTCACGTGAATATGAGAAATTGATTTGGAATGAAATATGAGCAACTCGAAAATTATAATGAAAGGTAATATTTAATTTTCTATCACATGTATACGACACTTTACAAAATTACTAATCAACTTTTCGTCCACTTTGTAAGCTTCATGGTGAGGAGGGAAATGTTTCACGGTGTATTAAAACTCTAGGATGCTGGGGATACAACTCACAAAATAAATCACATTAACGGTAGCAGAAGGTTTCTAACTTTGTAATTAAACTCGTACGAATGTACCAGGCTGGAAAAGATTTAATTAAAAATATGTGTGCTGGATATCTTCTGCGAGTTGCTTGCGAGATATTACAAACGGCTTGAATATAAAACTAAATCTGGACACGCTCAGTAATAACAGCGTTTTAAATCTGGAATTCATGAGTAATTATTAAATGAGAAGCTTCCATTTTGATCTTAAGTTATTACAAGCGCTTTTGGCCTATTAGTTAATGAAATCCAAAATGAATAGGAATTAACTGATAAAATTAAATTTTGAATAAAGAAATAAATATTCTTTGCATAGAAAAATATTTTAATCCGCTTCTTTCGACCCAAAATCATCCTAGAATATGTTTATACATCATATACCATCGATTTGGACCATCTAGGAGCGATTTTGGCGACTTTTAATTTTTGACAATTTTTGAAGGTATACCCCTTTACATTTTTGCGATTTTGGGTCGACCCATTTCTTGACCGGAAAAAATTTTTAATCCACTTCTTTCGACCCAAAATCATCCTAGAATACGTTTATACATCGTATACCATCGATTTGGACCATCTAGGATAGAAATTGGCGACTTTGATTTTTTGACGATTTTTGAAGGTATACCCCTTCACATTTTTGCGATTTCGGGTCGACCCATTTTTTGCTCAGAAAATTTTTTAAACCGCTTCTTCCGACCCAAAATCATCCTAGAATATATTTATACATCATATACCATCGATTTGGACTATCTAGGAGCGATTTTGGCGACTTTTAATTTTTGACAATTTTTGAAGGTATACCCCTTCACATTTTTGCGATTTTGGGTCGACCCATTTTTTGCTCAGAAAATTTTTTAAACCGCTTCTTCCGACCCAAAATCATCCTAGAATATGTTTATACATCGTATACCATCGATTTGGACCATCTAGGAGCAAAATTGGCGACTTTTATTTTTTTACGATTTTTGAAGGTATACCCCTTCACATTTTTGCGATTTTGGGTCGACCCATTTTTAGCTCAGAAAAATTTTTAAACCGCTTCTTCCCACCCAAAATTATCCTAGAATATGTTTATACATCATATACCATCGATTTGGACTATCTAGGAGCGATTTTGGCGACTTTTAATTTTTGACAATTTTTGAAGGTATACCCCTTCACATTTTTGCGATTTTGGGTCGACCCATTTTTTGCTCAGAAAATTTTTTAAACCGCTTCTTCCGACCCAAAATCATCCTAGAATATGTTTATACATCGTATACCATCGATTTGGACCATCTAGGAGCAAAATTGGCGACTTTTATTTTTTTACGATTTTTGAAGGTATACCCCTTCACATTTTTGCGATTTTGGGTCGACCCCTTTCTTGACCGGAACAAATGTTTAATGCACTGCTTTTGACCCAAAATCATCCTAGAATACGTTTATACATCGTATACCATCGATTTGGGCCACTTAGGAGAAAAATTTAATTTAATTAAATTTTAAAGTAGTGGCAGGGTTAATAGAATGAAATGAAAGTCTATCGTGGGATACTCCAATTTACAATTTAGACTGCAGGGTTTTAAATTCCAAGTAAAATTGTAATTTTCCAGGAATAGGTTAGTGAAATGTCATTTAATTATATTTCATCGGAGTACTTCAAGTTTTATATTGCAATTAAAAGAAGAATCTTCTTCGGGCGTCTACAAGGCATTTTACCTGCAAACTTCAGAGTATAAAACTCGATATGATCATCACTGCCATTACAATAAAGCAAATACACGTCTGCTTGTCTGTAATGTGCACCTTCCGACGTTGAAAGTAGACGGAAAACTTTTCGTGATTCGTATAATTAGTTCTTACGAGCAGTTAGCAGGGATCCTTTTTATAACGTGCAATTACTTTCAAAGAAAGGCCTCCACTCTAACTAGATTCTTATGAAGAACTATAGCTTCCATTTATACTGAGACACAAAACGTGCGCGATTAAAGATAATAGAACCTTATAAAATATTCACGATAAACAAGATAAAAGAAATCATCAACAGTCACTGGTCACAAGTATCTACGATCAATTAATTTTAAATAATTTATTTATTTCTTTGTTAAACTTTATCGGATACATTAGTGTAGAATTCTATAACCACCATTCAAGTATTTCCTCGCAATTTCCTTACTTCTATTTTCGGTGAATATTCCCATTCCTTCTATTTTCATTATGAAAGGTAATATCGCTCTACGTGATATCATTTGCAAGTAGTAGAGTAGTACTTACAAGGAATCTTCATATTCCAAGCGGTCGTGTTGCGTAGGCGTGAGAATTTCCCGAAAAGAATTCAACACCACGCGTTGAAATCTACTTCCGCAGGAAATGTTTCGGTGGTTGGGGTTCGAGTGTTCGCTAGCACATGCAGCGACCGAGATATTGCGATGAATCTCATTCCGTACACCAGAATTCCTAAGGGTTTAGTAACGTGTTGAGGTGGTGAGAGTGGACTATGTAGGGTTGATCGATCCGCATATGTACACGTATGTATATAGATTTATGCCGAAAAAGTATATATATCCCACTGGTATGACCTCGAGTGATTTGTCCTGCACTTGATATATACTTGTATATCTGCAGGAGGCACGTGTGAACACGTGTCAAGCATGGTTTCGAAATATGTATTATGAGTGGCATTAGATCGCCGGTATAATAGAACCTGTAAACATCCGCGCATATACGTCACCCACATATATTGCCCTGTAATTGCAGGATGAGCATTGAATTTAGATTACGTTTAAATTACACCGTTGCTTCGGACGTGCAATTAATTTTCGGATTCAATCCGCATAGCTTATTATCACCATATAATATCAATTATTTCTGCAATACTAATTTGAATTCTCTATGCTTTATGTAACCGATGTTTTATTTTGCATTACATTATGTTTGGCTTTTATCAAAAGCTTCGTAATATTCGCGTAGGAATACATAGAATATAATAGGATATTGTTAACGGGGTGGTGGAAGTTTCAAATTGCAAGTGTGTCAGCTGCATAGAATCAGGTGTGATTAGAAACATTCCATTGTGCGAAAACTAACGATATTGTGGTGGGGTGGTGTTTGTGGTATGCCGGCGATTCAACAGAAATCACGGAGGCGCTCTGATAAATGTAATCTGTTCGTCCGCTTTGGACAGAAATGCCATCAAATTCCTACGGCGACAAGCACTCGAGCTTCCAGCATATCAAATCTTTACTCGAAATCCTTAATAAATTGTAATTTCGTATGCAAATTACACCAAACATTTTAGTAATTCATAATTATATAAATATCGCTTGGTTCAACGAGATAAAGTTTAATCGAGATAAAAATCAGTAGAATGTTCTCATCCTTATTTATCGAAGAAAATTCGAGGGATTGCCGTGACGAAACTAAATTTAGTTCCAAAGAACCGTAAACAACTTAGCAAGATTAAATGAACGAGTATTTAGGTTAATTGTAAGTTAAACAACTCAGTTAGTTAATTGAAGGGTGCATAACTGATATCATTTCAAAGACTATTGTCCCAGATGCCGGTGAGGTGTAGAAAGGAAATGCCAGAGAAGGCTTTACAATTGCTAGGAATTGCATATTTACATTCAACTACCAAAACCTTAACGGATAGTTTCAATTATCGCCTCAATTTCCAGCGGTGGCACCTGAAAATCCTGGATGCTTCCTGACAAAAAGTTATTCCGGATTTCATAATTGAACCAAATCAAACGATGCTACGATTATCTCTTGAAAATGATCGAACCTTGTTCGATATAAGGCAATAAGAAGGATGAATTTCTCTCTCAAGTTCTGCGCGAATGTATTACTTCTAAAAGTTTACCGAGCATTTACTCGTAAACCTGCTACTGAAGAAATACTAGCAACTTAAATTAAGTAAACAACCTATAAAATGCTGTGATGAAAATCACCCTTCAAGGGAATTAATTAAATCCCGTTCAATTGTGGAATTGTGGAGCTTAACTGAAGCGTTTAAAGTATGTCTTTCCACTTTCGATTACGATAAGTGGAAAGAGGGATAGGATGAAATGTATTTCGTTTAATCAGGATGCTTAAAAGGATATTGATTCGAGGTACAAATGATGCGTTATCGTCAGTTTTCTTCTTGCATCCTTCAATGTGAAAATCCCTATTCCCCCGGAGATGTCCCAGTAGGGAGCTCGGGTCATTCCTTCGATCGCAGCGTATTAGATTTTCCCTTTAGGCCAGCACATGTGTATCACAATCCACCCTCTAGTATGTATATAGATTTGGGCTTCGTGTATACTCGATTATATCCCGTGTCCGAGATATTGATAGGGAAATCTGTACGGAGGAACACACACCTTGCATCCCTATGTATTAAATATATAATAGATTATATGTATTTCCGGAATTATATGCAGACTTCCGTGTGTGAAATATTCCCTCTTTTTTTGTGTTATCTCTTCGCGTGGGTGTATGTCAGTAAGAGGGTCGAGTCTGAGTATAGTGAGGCTTCGATTGGTTTGGAACCCTCCTCTTTCCCTTTCGGCTGGCATCGTCGGATTTGTAGCTGGTCATTTTAGAATCCGGGAGCTCACCAATGCGGCTGGGTCACGGGGTTAATCTTATCGATAACCGAGAAAGAGGTAACGGTCCGTGTAAGTGGTACGAACGTTACCTCCGGTATATCACCGGGAAGGTTCGACGATTTAGCCATCCGAAATACTCATCCCTTAGCGATGCATTAAAAATGGATCTATTTAAATTTGTATTCCGGCCATATCGATATCGTAACGCTATGAAACCATCAAATAAAACCCTGTTATTCCATCATTTAAATTTGCGTAGAATAAATAGTACCAATCATTTGATTCAAATAAAAGATGCCTCTATCCTAAAGTTTTCCAATCCTGCTTTTTGTCCCCAGCACATTGGGATTTTAGTTTCGAAAGGTAAAAAGTAACAAACAAAGCTTTATGTCTATTGCAAAAATGGGACGTTCCATGGTTTCTACAGCTCGGCGCCATTCATGGTGAAACAGGAACAAAGCAGAGAAAAAAGTGTCAGATTTTTATCAGGACGACCTACGTCCCGATTTTAACACCTTTGGATTTTCCGTGGTGATATTTATATCAGTGTCGAAGGATTCGGATACGTTCTACGTTGTAAATCCGGAGATAACGAACATGCTAGTCGACACTGGAAATAATATATAATAGAAAAAGGAAAAGTTCGATAGGTGCAAAACGTTATCTTCCGTGACAACTGATCTTACAACTCGAAACCTTACTTTGGGAGAGAATCCCGATTTCCCCAGTGTTTTCTCCTGTCCGATCGAATCGACTACACTCGTAACAAGAGTTTGCCATTTGCTTCTCTTTTCTACTTTCTCTCTTAGTCCAACTTTCTTCCCTCGTTTCCCCAGGGCCTAGGTTTTTACTTGTTAGGATATTGCGTGCGAACGAAATTCTAATTTCCAGATACAGACAAATATCCTGAAACCCAGAAAACGTTATTTCCGTGAAAATCAAGTACCTCCGTGTTCCACACGAATATTTAATAAGTAACGAATTAATAATTAATGGAATATTATTTTCATTATGTTCGCCCTCATTATTATGAATGTTGGCTTTATTTATAATACTTTATATTAATACCTTTTTCTGAAAATGAATGAGATGCCTGTACTTTAAAGTTTCATTTTTTTCTACGAAGTATTGATTTTGTGTTATATTCCTTCACTCAAAATCAACGAAAATAATAAAAAGAAATTTAACATGGCGTCTTCCATCTTTGTGGGAGAAGTTTTTAATCTTAACAGGCTCTTCTTACTGAAGTTTCTCGCGTGGTTCCTTCATAATTTATTTCTCGTTTGAATTCGCTGCGTCCGAGCTACGAAATGGGTGTAAATGTCGTGGAATTTGCAGTAGCGCACGCGTTGTCTTCATCTTACCGTGCGTACTTCTAGGAAACAAAGGCTTCAGACGAAATTATTTCCTCGAGACGAGAAACGAGGTGAGTCGTGGTCAGATGTAAAAAAAGGAGTTGAAAGTGGATGGAAACGGTCAAAGGAACTCCTGGCGGTGGTCGAAATAAAATTCAGGAATGGGGTCGCCTGGAAAATGATGCGATTCATGTACATAGGTGTTCGCCTTGCTTTATTAACTTTTTTCTTATTCCCTACGTATTCCTCCTTTTTTAACTTCCATGATCGCTTTGATCCTCGGCTGTCCAATATCGCTATTCTAGCATCCTCCTAAACATTTCCTCAAAGGCCAAAACACGGACCTTGACTACCGGTGATCCTCCACCGAACCAATTTATTGGACGCATATATTTTCTACCTTTTATTGAATATTTCGAGGGCTCAATATCAAGATAATAAATAATCAGCCAGTATGTTACATATCAAAATAATATATCTTTATCTACTTTAAAGCATGATAAAATCTGGACGTATAATATGATTTACATTAATTGTAAAGTGTAAATGAGGAACAGACACTTATTCTTCCCATTATGTCACAGAACTAGCATGGCGCAATGCAGATTTTATGATCCATAAATCTCTGATTTCTTCCTTCGTTACATGTGGCATTAAGAAATAACGACACATTTTTGCTATATGTTTCGTGGAGATATAGCAGGAATGACAGTCATATAACACGAATGTCATTTTACAAGCAATATGTAAGCGAACAGTCAATTTTTTTTCGCATTAATGAGGCCATAAATGTAAGAAGTACTTTATAAAATGTGACACATCAATATATTCAGCTAATTTGAAGAAGATATAATAATATGATATAGTAATATACTACAGAATTACATATTAATATGTATATCATATTATTGTAACACTAGTCGAATATAAATTAAACAACTTTAAGTTCCAATACATATTTGGAAATCATCATTATCATTATTATAAATAATGACAAAATAAATAAACACATTGATTACTTTACGTAACAATTACTTTCCTGGCAGCAATATAAAAGTCTATAAAACGTTTTATAAATGTTTCGATTCAAAATGAAACCGCAAGAGCTTGAAATGCTTTCGGCGTAACACATGGCGATTATAAGCGATTCCTCTCGATTCTTTTCTGGTCCAGTTATTTCATTGAATATCACACACCAATATCAGCATTTCTCATCCCTCGGAAGATCCTTGACCTATCTACCCGACATCTACGTTCCTTCGAAGCTCCTCGAGATATCTCGAGGACCAGCACTTGCATGCAGGATACTTCCATATCAAATGCGATCTCTTTTTTCCAACCACCCATTCGATAGCTCTCGGCGTTATTTATTTCCGATAATTATTGACCACATAACTGCCACTTTTTCACCTCCATGAAAATATTATGCTTCAACGCCGAAGGTGATCATTAAAAAAATCATAAACGCGAGAAATAGGTATGTTCTCCGATGACAAGAAACATCGGATATTGATTGCGAAACACGACGAGATTTATTCAGAAGTTATTTCCGATGTGGACATTTACTGTAATTAAATCAATGATAAAATAGCAATAAATTAAATTGGCAAATAATAAATGTCATTTAGTTATTATTGAATTAAATGGTTGACGTTGGTCGGAATGGGGTGTGAATATATTGAATAGAATGGCATCGGTGAAATAAACAGATATTTTATTATGGACGTGTTAAAATCATTATTATTCGAGCCAGAACGACTCGACGACACGATTGGATTGTAAAATTTGTCTGGAGGTACAAAATGTTCCGCTCGCGACAACTAAATTGCTAAATCGGATTTTGCTTTATACCGAAGTTAAAGAAGGGTTAAGGTCCTTCGTCTTCCCAACAAGTAGATTTAGACACTTTTCCCGGCGAACGAGGAAAATTCAAAAGGTTGGTATTCATCGATTACTATCAATGTTCCAAGCGTCTGGAAACTTCTTTCTGTCGTTCGTCCTATGTCAATCTTCCTTAATATTCTTTACTTTGCATTTTAACCCAAATTTTTTATAAAGCATCACAAAGCGTTGGCACTAGAACCCCGACGATTGGTCCATCGGAATAATGGACTTCCAAATATTTTTAATAAAGTGAAAATTTGGTTAAATTGAATATTTTAATAAAAAGAAGCGAAAGTTTAGTTATCGGAAAATTCTGAATTGAATTGCGTTTGGATGAAATATGAAACAATATTTATCGTTAATAGAAGAATAAATTGTATGGTGCTCATTTTAATCGCATGTTACAATACTCATGTTAAAGACAGCTGTGTATAGGATAGAAACTTTATCAAACAAATCCCAACTCCGTTTATGGGCAATAAATTTGACGAGCGTTAATAAAAATTTAGTTCCTAACAACATAATTCCCAAGTCCCAGGGAACAATTGCAATATAAGTTTACGGGGAGAAAACCGCAATAATGAAGCAGGTGGCGTAAACGAGAGAAAGTTTTTGGAATTGCAGTGTCTCAGGGACTCCGAAAGTGGTCCGTCCCTTTATTCGAGGGCGCGAAGTGGTCGGGAGAGACGTGAATGCAAAGGACCAAAAAATAAAAGTACATCCCTTATTTCGAATGTCGAGGAACCACTGAAGTAGAATCGAATCCCTGTAATGCCGTTAAATCGAAGTCCGTCGGAAACGTGTCGAGAGATCGGAAAGAAGGGAAACTCGAAGTTCTGATCGGTACTCACGTGGAAATGTCCAATAAATCTATTCTTCCCTCAACAATGGCAACAATTTCGGAGTTAACTGCATGTGGGTCACCACGGATGGGACACTTAAATTGTTTCACTAGGAATTCCATGATAATGGGATATCTTATGAATGACAATTAATATCTCGACTCGACAGGTCTGTCTGAGTTGATTGCTTTACGTACCTTAAGATCATTGTGCAGAAGAATTTAATAGCTTTCAGGATTACAAACTTCGATAACGAGTTTGGTATTAGATGGCATGAAGTATTATATCTCCCACCGGTATGGTGAAATTTTAACAGTTCATCTCAAAATATGAAATATACTGTTCACAGCATATAAAAGTCATTATATTCTGAGTCATCTGCGTTGTTCATTAAACACGTCTTATATATTTATATTACTGCATTATTTTATTAATTTACTTACGTCCACGTCTCAGAAGATTACATTTATATATAATATAAAACCATCAATCAAAAATATCTCAAAATTACTGAATGTAATATACCTTGCATGAATTTATTAATAATCCTTTTCTTTCCAAACTTTTGAATATGAAAGTCTATGAGGCTTCCTCTAAAAAGGACGACTGATATCTCGAATGTTCAGTCTTTCTAATTAGTGAAAATAACGGCGTTTTTCATACTAAGACATACTAAAATACTTGTCGTCACAAATTGCGAACAGTCTAATAGGAAGTTTCCTTATCTCTGTCCAACAGGTACATCATCACAGCCCTCTGCGACACTTGTGAGAGCAGTGACATGGTAGTGGCCGTGGTGTTCTGGGTGGGTTACTTCAACAGCGCGCTCAATCCATTGATCTACGCTTACTTCAACCGTGATTTTCGTGTCGCCTTCAGGGAAACTCTGGAGAGTTGTTGCGCGGCGATCGGACCTGTTCGTGACCTGCGACAGGTTCACAGGAAACAGGACCTGGTGCACAGCAATGCGTCCTCGGAGCTACACGTCAACAATCAGCTGAGAACTAGCGAAATGACCAACGTGCATATCGAGGCGTGTATTTAAAATCATTATTTCGTGTTCTTTTGTATCGCAGAGTTAAATATTTTCCGAATTTCTGATCACTCTCAGTTGCAATAAATACGAAGCAAGAAAAACTTGGCTGAATAAAGTACCTAAGTAATCTAATCCGTTTCAAGTCATATATTTTCTTTGTCAGGATAAGAAGGACACCAAAGAGTTTGTGTTAGCATGTACGTATTACTTTCTTAGAATCATTACAAAATGAAGCACATTTCTATGTTTGACCTCACTTTGAACAAATTGTTAATCTTTTAGGGTGGATATAAATACGCTGGGAACAATTCTTTTTTAAACGATTTTCTATGCGTTGTAAAATTAATCGTTAAAGATATTCAGTTAAAAGTGCGAACTTTATCAAAAGACGTTTATAAATTTTATACATAATGTTGATATCATGAGATTGAGGGTCATGGCATTCGATAATAAACTATGCCATGCTAATCAAAGATAGCTAATTATAAAAGAAATGTAAAAGATTAAAAGATTAAAAGCGCCTAGGCGCTTGAGACATACATATAAGTAGGTTTCATGGAATTCTATCGATATCGGAAGACCACGTTACGCTCTTATTAAAAGGGATGTCAAAAAGAGATCTGCTGACGATGAGAAAGAAAAGGAGAGGATTCCTGCCGTACTTTTAGACACTTCCTTACGTTGCTCGACCTATTTTAAGGATCAAACCATCCGAGCTGCCAACTCGATCTCTATTTCTGCCGTAGCGTTTTATCAAGTCCGTAAATAAGGCTGCTGCCTCCAGTAGATTGATGATCTGATTCGAGTAATACTTCAGGACTGGCCTGATAACGTCGAGCTCGGATGAACTTTTGTTCAACCCACCCCCGGGCTCCGCTTGTACCAGGATATTTTAGAAATTTTCACAAGTCTATTATATCTATCCAACTTCAAGTATTATCTATGAGATTTAATATTGAGATGTGAAATAATATTTATATACTCGGTACATGTTAATTCCATTTTTATTCGGTAATTCAACATTCACCGTTGAAAGTTTTATTGAAACTTTTGGAATGCTTTATTTCATTGTATATTTCACGTCTTCCTTTGTTGAGATATATCGCGTAAAGTTTGAGGTCTAAGGCGACTGATTTAATTCATCATTTTACAAGAATGAGAAAAATGTAGGAGGAAAAAAGTTACGAATTCCTTCTGAAAGATTCCAGTGTCTTGTTAAAAAGTCGAAACTGGCGACTAAAGGAGCGAGGATAACACCGTAGTTTTATTTCTTTTCTTTTGAGAATCCTTCTGAGAGATCGAGAAAATGCCGTCGCCAGATACAAATGATGAAATATATTTGTAGAGACGTGAAGATGTAATGATCTCCCACGGGTCCCATAGCAAAGCTCCTGACATGCAAACGGACTGATTACATTATAAATAAGAATACCGAGAAAGATAAACGTTATATATAAATATATATCTCGGCAGGGTTGTTACAACGTGAATCCATTTCATTCGTACCAATTTGTCTTTCTTTATCTTAATTTCATATTCTATCGTAAATTATTTCAAGATGAAATATTATTTTCGTGGTTACGAACCAGACAAATCTTTTGGGATTACAATATCGAATCTTACAATATCAAATCACCCGGTAACCTTGGTGGACTGAAAACTGGGAATAAAAAAGAAGCATCGGGAGTCCGGGGGTGGTTTGGGGGTTGAAAAATGTGCTTCGTACTTAGCACTCTCTTAGCAACATTGTGACAGGAGAAAAGCATTCGGTAGAAAAAAAAGGATATTCATTTTAGCAGCACGTATTACGGATGAAATAAAAGGATGCTATCTCGGCCTATATGGCATCCATTAGAAGCGTTCAAGAGAAAAAAAGAGGAGCTACGGCAGAAGGAGAGAATGAACGAAGATGCTGGCACTCCGAGGATCGAGCAACGATAATCTCCAGTGGAAAATTACGGTGGAAACATGAAAATCATCTCAAGTGCAAAAGTGCTTTAGTCTGACGAGCTCGACCTTCGACATGTTGACCCAAAGGATTTCGAGGACAAACATATCGACAACGGTATACTTCGAAAGAACCGCACTCTACTGTTTCTTCGGGGCGAAACTTTCGATTCAGCACACAATAAGTATTTGGATAAATTATGAAGCAGTTATTGGTGTGCGAACTAAAATACCAAATAATGTTTTTGATGAAGAAAACTTTGTACATAACTACAAGTATTTACAGAGTACATATACATAGAAAGTTTCGATCAATTAAAAACTCCTGTAAATCATACACACTGTTATGATGGTAAAGTAATATATAATTATATTTCTTGGATGTAAATACAGGAGGTCATGAAAAATTTAGTTGCGTGTACAGTACCTTTTAAAAATCGAGCACACATGTAACGACTGCAGAAAGAGATATTTTAAAAGATAATGTTAAACAAAGTTGAAACGGATCTCTTTCGTTAATAAATCGCACTTGGCGCTGAACGATAAGAAATCAAATCCATGGCAAAGGAGTTACTGACAACACTACAGAATTTAAAGGCGTTAAAATACAGCTTTAACTGTCAGGGATTAGGCGATCAGAAATTTCTTTTTGCTGTCACTCGAAGCATTTTCGATGGTGTTACGGAAGTAACAAGGTAACAGTACGAGAAGGCATCAATTATACTGTGCTACTTAAATTGCGTAGACATCATAATTTGTATATAAAAGTACCTTTAGTCGATTGGAATCAAAGAGACTAAATAATACTACGATATATGATGTGTCGAGATATTATTGTAAATACGAAACCGCATACCAGGTATCCGGTTCATTAGTTGAATATTGCAGACGTAGTAATTCCGTGTGTAAATGTATTCATCGTTCCATTCTTTCACTGATCGACTCGGATTTTAGCGTATCATATATCACTACGATTTAACGAATACGTTCATTGTGATGAAAGAAAGAATTGCCAAAAGTGAAAGAAGGGACGATACACAATATGTAGCAATAATAAATGAGTATTATCGTTTCCTGTTTTGAACGCAATCGGATTTCTTATAAATCGTTGCAGGTTCAAATTAAGTTGCGATGTTTCCTATGGAAGCGATCACACATTGTAGTATAATCATTTTAATACATAATTATTATTTTAATCATACGTTGAGTGTAAAGAAGAAATTACGAATTCTTTGGCAAGTGCGAATTTGCGTGGATACAAAGGATGAGATTGTAATAGTATGATTAGTAGGTACACGTGCCATTATTATTTATTATCAAGTAAATTATGAATTCTTTAGACACGTATAACGAATGAAACTCCATATTGAATTTATGTATGAATCATTATCTATGTACTTATTATACATGAGTTCATGCAAAATAAATGTTTTTTTAACTAAAAAGTACATAGTATTCAGATGTGGTATACATTAGTTTCTTTTCTTAAATAATGATTCACGTAATAAATCATAATTGTGTAATACCGATTGGAAAAATATCACTCCTTCGAAGACTTTTTGCGGTGGGAAGACATGGGCGTCATACATTTCTTAAAACATCAAAATCGTGTAATAACTAATATACTCTTCGTGCAGAACAATCATTAAATATAAGGTCGATGGGAGGGTGATATTTGTCAAACGATTTTTCTCATCTCTTCCCACATCTTGATAGGGCCAGAATTAGGGTGGATCTAGAGGAACCCTGGTCCCTACAGAAGGTCAATAGGAAACCTTAATTAATCTGGTACCACATAAAACATACGCTACATGGGTTCTATATAAGAATATGTTTTATATCAATTTTTTATTCTGTCGTATTGAAACCGTTCGTATAATAAATGTATAAAATGTCAAGTATTCAAAAGCATTCTGAATCGAGGGAAACGTATTACATAAAGAAGAAGATCTTTGACTTGTTTGGAGTCGCATGACAAATAAAACCTCGTCCTACTCGTACATCATATATATGCATCACATGTAACTATTATTAGATAAACATTCCACTAGTGACCTAATCAAATATACGACGTTGTATAACTCGGTGTCTACTACAATTTCCGGTGTTACCATTCCTACATTCGATCGATCGCCAATTAGTGAATAAACGGTGTACAGAATGATCTGAAATAATAGCAACATACTTTCGTTTGTTAGTATACTTCTTAATATTGTCACGAAGATCATACGTTTAGAAGTGTAAATAATACACAAGCGACAATAGTCCGACAAAGTCAATCATGTTTTGTAAATAAGTATTTCAACGGCAATATTTTAATTGAATTACATGGATTATATCATTGGTTGCAATTGAAACTTTTATTTGTACCATACAAAATATTTCTGCGTGCCTACGTGTGTGTCGAACAGAGTGCGGATGTGTGTCAGATACAATCCTGTTTCCTGTAGAAGCAAAGTGTGTTATATATGTATACAGAAGAATATATACATACATATAAATATATCAATTAATTGTTTGAAAATATGTCTTATGCGTGTTAAACATTAATAATAACCTTTTAAGAAAACCCCTAATCCACTCATTTCTATTCCAATTCATACCACATCCCTATCTTATGTGTTTATTGTACCTAAATTATTATTTGTAGCTGTTTCTATAGATAAATTTGTTTAGAAGTGAATGAGAAATTTGCAATCATTTTTCAAAATTAAAACCTGGAACTAATAATTCATTTTCATAATTCCACGTTTAATCGCGGATTCATGGATTCAGATGTTTGATCGAAGCGTGGGAAGCTACGTGGAGTATAACGAAAGTGTTAAAGGTTGGAAATATCTGCTTATTGTTTGAGGAGGGTGACGCATTGTCGTAGAAAGTGGTGTAATTTCTCTTCTAATTTACTTTTAAGGTTCCACTTGCCGAAGAATAATAGACAGATTAATGCAACTGACCAGCCATTGTTAGCCACAGTGGTTGGTGATATGTGAACCCCACGCTGCATGTTAAGTAGCTTCAGCATCATCATCGAATTTCCACTCTACCCACTGAATATCTACTTACTTGGTATTTCCTTCATAGCACAAAGTGTGAGTAACCTATACGTGGAACGTGTGTATGACAAATTTCAGATTGTTTATCTTCAAATAATTGAAACAAATTCTATTTTAAACCATGATGTATGCATACGTAAAATTGAACGTCCACCCGCACATTTTACCTCGTTACAAAAGTTCAATATTTATTTACGGTTATATTTTTCATTTGCTGACTCGTATTATTGATATTTTCCCATTTATTCATATTTCTCGTACAATGGGATTGATAACTTATAATTAAAAAAAGAAGTAATTGCGTTATCGATTTATTACAGTAATTTTGACGTTGATACTTTGAAGTATCTCGCTGAAGGGAAAACAAATTGAAACACCTTCAAGTGCAGTGTAATGAGCAATAAAAGTAACGTTTGCACTAAAGTAATTCAATTTCCGTTATACCGATGAATAACATTTTAATTGATTATATTACAAATAATAGCTTTGTAAAACTGCGTGTTCCTCCATTGATACGTTCTATGGAAAAACTAGAAATTATGTGAATAGACGTATTGAAAAAGTCCATTTACCCTGTGTATATCAGAATCGCGTGTGAATAGAAATAGATGAAAAAATATTGATCAGAGATAGCGAGTATCAAAGGTGGTCGTAATAAACGGTAGAAGCGATTCCTTGAGCCAAACGGTGTCACATTAACCCAGTTTCATTTTCGTAAATTAATACCGTGCTCTAATGCTGAAGAATGGCTCGTCGGTATCTGCAAGATACCGAGAACATTTCACGGGTTCGCAATAAGTATTCGCGTGGTAACACTTGATGAATTATTTCGAATAACAGATCCAACGAAAAGTCACCCCTTTCATGCTTCTTCGTGCCGCTGTATCGTTCACGGCTATGTATAACCTCTTTTCCATCTGCTTTTACATCTATCCCTCTTTCCATCGCGGTGCCTGTTGGAAAATCTGGAACACGCACCTGGTGCCATTGTACTCGTTCCAACGTTTCATACCTATTTTGTCTCTTGGGTAAGCAATTATTAGAAGGTATACTTAAGCGAATATGGAATATTAAGTCATTTTATGTACTTCTGGTGTTCAGCGAGGGCCTTTTACTTCTTATCGCAACATTGTCTACGTATACATAATTAACGAAAAATTCACGGTAAGTAAAGAAAAGAAGTACACGCAATAAAAATATGTATCACAATCAGTGGAAGGATGAATAACCTATACTTTATATTTAGTTGTAATGTAGGATAGTTACTTCTTGGAAAGTGCCGTAGAAAGTAATAGATAGATGACAAGTTAATCAGGATATAATATTATTAGTATTACTAGAATTCCAGTAAACTTGGTCAGAATATCAGACCTTGAGTAACTAATGTAAAATTGGAAATTACTTGAGTTAATTACTAACCGGTAAACTGATTAAAACAGGCTTCGGTAATTGATTTTGAACCACTTACTAAACTACGTCACGCTACATAATACCTATGATAGAACTATGTGTTCCTAGGAAATAGAGCGGTCAAGTACCTTTCCTTGTGTAAATAAATAAAATAGACATATAAATTTGACCATAAATAAGACTATCCTAGTCCATGTTTCATTCCACTGCGAACTGGATATTCATCACCTCGGTAAATCTATGGGTGTCAAATGCGGCACAAATTTCATGTATATTCAGCTACAAAAACTATAACAATAAATCAAACGTAAACCGAGTGTGTTCAACGAAATAAATTCCATCTCTGTTAAAAGTTACAAACACATATTTTGTATAATGGATAGTATCATGTAAGGGATAATTAATAATTGTTTCCAATAAAGATAATTTACAAATATAATCACGTTTTTAATCTTTGTCCCAAACCATCCCAATTACGGACATCGTTCGGAGAACATGATATTAATATACGAATAATATTCTAGGAAATACATTGAATTTGCACGGCAGAGAGAAACATAGGATGCGCTTTAATGAAATTTTCGAGCAAGTAACATTAATTTCCAGCACCGACCGTACCAAAAGTGGTGCAGAATTAAAGGGACTATCGCGATTAAGTCTGGATTTTTTATTCGATTCTCATTAGCTCGCAACGTGGGATTGGTTTCGAAAGACCTGGTCGTAAAGGTAGCAGATGTTAATGTGCTTTAATCCGACTCGTTAACGCATGCGAGTCCGTTCGCGAAATCCGCCTCATAGAAATTGAGTTAGTTGAGTTGGCCTACACTGATCCCACTGTTTGTTACCTGATTACACGTCCGTCGGTCATTCGTTTGACCTTCTGCTCCGAATTTTCAACCAAAATCTACTGAGTTTTCACGAGCATGCTGGGAAGCTGATGAAATGTACAAGAGAACTTCGAAAGGAAATGTGATCAGGCTACGGTATCTCGGTCGAATCTACTTGGCAAATCATAGAAGTGCACTCAGCAAGAAGAATCTATTCCTATCGCTGCAGTTAACAATTATGACATTTCGACCCTTTTGAACCTTTCCGTATTAGTATTAACGAAAGAAGGGCATCGAAAAGAGTAATGCGACATGGAGAGTGAAGCAGCAACGTAATCAAACTAGCGTTTCTCTCAAAGACTGCCTTGAGGTATGTCGAGGGCTCTTCGTAAAAGCTTTTACATCTTGAATTTATAGGATGCACATCGGTAAGAATGGATTTTGGTGTAGTGAAGAAATGAAAATAAATGAAATACGAATAATATGCATGAAAAAGGAATGAATCTTTTTCAATCATGTCGGTTCCGATCGTTCTCGATTTTTGGCTAAGCTTTCTCCTGACTCAAATATCATATTTTCTACCTGTGTCATCTTAAAATGCTTTTAAAGCCCCTATTGGTTCGAAACAATAAGAATCGAATGTGGTGAAGACTCCCTATCTAATTTTGTATATTTTTATTAGTTTCTATCTTGACTAGAAAAGTGTTTTACTTACAGGTTTTATATTGCATAAAATGGGTATTAAAGAATAGTAATCAAGATTATAATGATTATAATGATTAGCGAAAACGGAAATAAGAAAAGAGTAAGTCCTGAAAGAAAACTACGCTACATCTAAGAGATAGTTAACTGATAGTGTATCTCCGCGAGTAGGTTAACGAGGTCGCAACCCAGATTGCGCATCTGATGCTCCAATAAATTCGAGCAATTATTGTTATTTCACACTGCAGTATATTTTGCACAAGAGGCTTATTCGAATATTAACAAATTTCCTCTCACTATTTCCGAGAAGTATTGAAATTTTGCAGTTCAATCACTTCCGGTCGATTTAAACGAATTTCACTCGGTTCTATTCAACGGAACAAAGGAGAATCGTATTTTCTCATTTATTCAAGGATGAATGTTATATTTATTGCATTCTAATGAGTGCCAAAGGTCTGAGGAAATAATATTGATAATGTATTCCAAGAAAATGATCGAAATATATCCAAATATACACCGCATATTCTACAGAACTAATAATGTATTTTCCAGACCATTCAATTGTAAGCATCAGATACGAATATTTAACTAGCTGGAATAATTAGTCACAAAAGTTTTTTTATGATAATTGTATGTTTAAAGCATAAATTTTGCAATTCACAGTTTGGTATCATGTACATTAGTAATACTAATTATTTATGTCAGACGGTACTAAATGCTAATTATTAGAATAAGTTAATAATCAACAGTTTCACCTTTTTCTTACATTATTGTGCTACAATATACCTGTATTTCATACTTATTCCGAATACTTGATTATGAATAAAATTTTCATTGTGTAGCAGATTACATATGTAGTTACAGTTACGTTGGATACACTGGAATGTGTGTGGCGCGCGTTTCCCTCCATTTTCAGTCCCACGCATGCGCAGACCTTCTACCCTCCTAAAGTGTCGGCGATCTTACATCGGCTCTTAGTTTTTCGTCATATTTTTATGTTTTTAATGTGTTTTATTACGTGCAACTGTGTTGAATAGTCAAGTAGTATTACTTAACAGTATTGTGGTGTACTTTTTGTGGTAAGCATGTCCAGAAATACAAGAAAACCTTGAAATATCCTGTATTTCGTGACGACGACTCAGGATCTGTTGCATCGAATCGGTGAGTATTAAATATTTCCTATTTATTTTCATATCCTTTATAATTATACGAACAGATTGCGTGATAAAAGACCACGATTTATTTCTATATCCGAGTTTGTATGAAAAAGTCTCGAGACCTTTTTTAATATCGAGATCAACAATCATTTCTGCAACATGATTAGGAGCTTGAAATTCATATTAATGTTTCATAATACATTTTAATAATACATACATAAACAGTTAAAGAGAATAAATAATACATAAACAGTTAAGGAGAATAAATAATACATAAACAGTTATGTGTTCGAAAAGTTTCCAAATAATTATCGCATGTCGTTCAGCTTCGTCCGTAGCGACCAAATAACCTAGCTTTTCTACTGTACCTCGCAGTGGTTAAGTCACACGTTTTTATTGTATTTCCAACCCCTACTGCTTTATTTTATCCTTATTTAGTATTATTATTCTTATCTGCTAAACTACCCCCATTTCTGTCATCGATAAGTGTATTTAAACGTGTACCATGAATCGGAAACTACGAGATATTCGAAGCTGCATTATCATTGATAAATGTAAAATTATTAATAAATTGCGCTGTTTTCGTGTTAAACGTGTAAACCCTTCGATTTTAAATAGGGTAATTAATAATATTAGCAAGATTTCTGGAATGATGAGAAATACATTTGCCGTTTATCGTCTGTCGTGTACCTTGTCAGCAGCATTACCTTATATGGTTTATATTTAGAAATTTTAGGATAATATTACTGGAATCGAGATGTTTTACTCCAAAACTGTTTTATCCGTTTATCATTTTCATCCCTTGCTGATAACACGAAGCATCTGCACAAGCAAGGGTGAAATGTTGTACCAACCACCGGTTAAGGGTTGAAATATATAAATTGCGACAATTTGTGATAATGTTCAATAATATTCGCGTTCCTACAGAAAGCTGCTTATGTCGTATTATAACGAATGAAACATTTTATTCTCACAGTACAGGGCAATCGGATTTAGTTACAATAATTATCCATTATTTAAATTTCCATCAAATACGTGATATGTCGCTTAGTTACCCTTGCTTTTCAAGAGATCACAACATATCTATATGTTAAAGTGATTTTAATTGTACATACTTGTATATCATAAAGAAATCACGTGTTTTCGTGTATTCAATATCTCCATGTATTACATTAATATTATGCCATAATTTCGATCTTCAAAAACTATATCGTCGGAAATGACTGAATATCTTATAAATAAATCATTGTTCATTCTCCAGCCTTTATAAAATTGAATTAATTAAAAATAGTACAAACGTAGTTGGAATTTGGCAAATCTTTTGCGATATTGTATGCTGATTTCAAATATCAGAAGCTGCCGCTGCAGATTGATTTATCAAATCAGTGTGAAGTACGTGTGTGTATTTGGTTTCCCAAGCTGGCGCGCTTTTCGAGTGAAGTTGACAAGGTCAACTGTCGAGGAGGGTGGAGTGAAGTTGGAAATAAGGGTGGGGTATTGTACAGTGGCGTGTCGCATCGATTATGCACGTGTGACCCTCATTCCGTTACAAGTAGTGCTGACTTTGCCAATGGCGAGGCTAATCGGAAGGAGGTTGCATTGCCAGCACCCGAACCCGACAATACCAATTCTACATGGGAACTGCATTGAACTTCTCTGGTATTTGTGGGTGATTGTTCCGTCGATCCGCGGAAGTTCCATGCACTTCCTGTTTACCGATTCCCAAGTTCTTCGGAGAACTATCAAGGATTCGTCAAGAACGTACCACAAAAACGATTACCTCTATAAGTTGCCATTATTCATATCAGTGTGGCGAGTTTCAAAAGTAATCGTAAAAAGTGGCCGTGAATGAAATTGCAATATATTAAATTAAATTATTCTTAATTCATTCTTAAAATATTAAGAAAGTGTACAACTCGTGATCCATCATGAACCCAAATAATAATCAATGTTAAGTAGCATAGAAGGAACGCTGATTATTATTTTATTAACATCTTTGAATTGTTAGTAAAATAGGGTAATATCTGATAGTAAAATAACAGTCAAATTCAAACGTTTTAACCTTCGTCATGCATTAAATGCATTCTCCATAATGGCTTTCATAATTTAGTTAGCTTACATAATTTAAGACCTAAAGGTTTCTGAAAGGATGCGTAATTGATTCTACGTGCCAGATATAATTTAATTAAAGGGCTAATAAAATATGGAATAAATATTTAGTCCCAAATAAAATAAATAATTCCGATGACATAAATCTTGATTTGCATATGCTTTATTTTCTCTATACGTTTTATGAATGCAGAAGATTGTAACTGCACTGGTCATGGCGATTGTGAAAATAGGATATTTACGAATTAATGTTATTCCGCGTAGGCTTTGGTATTAAATGCAATTGCATGAACCGGAAATGGAACGAAATGTCGCATTGTTGTTTAGTCAGTATATAACGGAGAGCGTAATTTCAGTTTAGATACGTTGATCAATATTTTCTTTCACCCGAAATATTTATGTATAATCTGTTTCTCGCGGTATAAAGTGTTCTTTTGACAATCTCTTTTGCAATCTATTAAACAAATATTTGAAAGGAGTAATTGTAAAGTTTAAATCATTGTCGCGCCAGTTTGTAGAACGGTATGCAGATAGTCTTAAGAGGAGTTTGCTTTATCTACTTGTTTCTCATCTGCATCCACATCTGTATTCTGACCTCTACAATGTAGACACAGGTATATGCGCTTAAATAGATTTACATACGAAGGATGCTTTCCGATAATTAGCGACGCCCTAAAAAATCTTTTCATTTATCGTGAAACTGCAACTTATTGCAATTCTTACTATTATATATTGTATTAGATATGCCTATGCAAGAAATCATATGCCGAAAGATTTAATAGTCTAACGACGTAATATTTATTTACAATATTGTAGGATTATTATATTTAATATCAAGGCGCGTACATAATAGTATCAATAGATGAACATTCACAATTAATTTTTGACTTGCATATTGTTATATAATTAAACGAATTCACATTTAATACCTGAGAATATTTTTCTTCAAATATCGCGCGGATAAAAGTAGCTCTGGAAACATGCAGATCTTTGATTGTCATTGAAAGTTTAAGTGTTGAATCCTTTCGTGATACGGTGACACGAGGGGTTCTGATGAGAATGAAAAGTTTGGAAAATCCCGAGGTAAAACGATCGGGTAGAGTAGAAAAAAGACAGAGGTAAGAAGTTTATGAGGCTCCACGGAAGATAACTCCCTCGAGGGCGTTGAAGCAATAAACTACACCGGTAGTGTAAATAGCTTTCACTTTGCGACGCAAACTAGACGAGAGGCGTAAATCAGTCAGCTTCCATCACAGAGTTCGATAAAATCTAGGAATACCACTAGAAAACTTCTAATAGATTTTCATCCCTTGAATTTTTCTCAGAAGACTCAGAAGCTGATGTTTCATTCAAAATAGATATTTCTGATTGCGAATAAATATTAAATAGAGCACTTTAGACTAGAATCTTGTATATTGAAATTATGTGGTATATTATAATTACGTTCTTGTAATGACACTGCAATAAATAGGCACACAAAGTTATACACAGTTTAATACGCTTCGATGTAGCTGAAATAGTTCACAAGAAAATAATATATTTATTATTAAATGTATATTTGGCAGATTGTCAAACGTATATATCGGCCGAAAGAGTATAGTGGCTATTTTGATCGTAAAATGTTTTGTACCTTGTCACTTTAACTTGGTTTCATTCTAAGTTATATATTAAAATACTCATAAAAAGGAGATTATGGAGCGCTGAAATAATGAACAGTAGAATGGCCTTTCACGGTCAGATTCGCCACTTTAAGTAGTATAAGTACTTGCGCTATCAGACATGTTTTATTTCAGTTTGAAAACAGAACTAAAAATACGATTTTCATAAATGATCACAATTTGAATTTACAAGAATATGAATCCTTCGAGGCTAAGTTATTAAAATAGTTCCAAATGTTAAATATAAATTATGAAATACTTCAAAGAGAAATGCTGCTTTTAAGAGAGAGGTAATAAATCTTATGTTTTGGAAATTCTCTTTTGCTGCAAGAATCTGTGTTCCATAAACATTTTTTAATGAGTAATCTCGTAGGTATATTCAAGATAAATGCGTTTCTTTGCAGCCAGTTCGTACCATTACAAACGATACTATAATTTCCCTCGAGGCCGATAGTGCAACAGTGCTTGCGCTGGAGACTGTTAAATGCGCTGTAACCACCGGTTTCTAGTTAATGCAACAATATAAAGCAAATACATCGAACAATGCACTTCAGATTAACGCAGACTGTCAGCAAGAACAGGGAACCTAGTTCCGTGTAATATTAATCCAAACTATTAATGATAATACACCTAATAACGATCGTGATAATAGTACATGTTAATCATGTACTTATTCCTCATCAAACTAAAAGCTTACATTAACGCGGCACAAAAAATGGCCCCTCTAATTTATGACATAATTTCGTAAGTCTCGTAACACCGTTAAAAGTCCACGCGAGGGTAGCGATCAAAAAGGTAAACGGGGGACACGAAAGAAAGAGTTATATTTCACTGGAGAATAACAATTAACTTTGCACTTGGTTACTTTATATAAGCACGTAAATTACTATCAAGATAGTACATAGTGAAGAAGTCGGAGGCAGCGTTAGCGTTTTATTTGGGTCTCCAGGCAAAAAAAAGTAATGGCTAGCGCAAGAGAGGCCGTAAGAAAAGGGGGTTGGTGCGTTGCACCTGGTATCCCTGCCGGGGGAGGATCCGTGGGGGTTGTTTTGTAGAGTGGTGGCGCCTCCGGTGGTTGGTGAAAGCAACCCCCGGTTTCTCTTCGAAGCGGACAGTGTGCCCCGACCCGCGGTACCGGCTCAACTAACACTTGCCCTTGCGCCAAATATCCGCGTTCACTTATATACGGTGTGCGTGAAACGATGAATGAAAATTTACCTCTACGCGCGCGTTTTAGCCATTTCTTAAACTCCCTAAGAGAATTCGGTAAGACACTTGTAAAGCACACCTGCTAATATACTCTGTGATCTCGATATAATTTGGTGTTTATTAAACCTAATAGAACGAAGTAAAGGTTTATATTCGCGGTTATTTTTAACATGTTGCTTTGCACACATCATATCGAGTGTAAACCAAACTTTCACACGTGATATAATATGCTGTAATATAGTTTGTTCAGTTTCCTGTGATGGTTTTAAAAAATGTAATATTCGTGAGATATATTAATTATAATGAAATAGTAATTATATTTTGTTCTCTTTTACGGGAATAGTTGAGCATTATTTATGTTGTAATACAGCAAAGAAGAATATTTTGTTTGTGCTGGTAAATCGGCGTCTAAAATTAATTTCTTAAGTACTAGATGTACATGTATATTTGACGAAGTTCTAGAGGATTCGAGAATACATGAATCTGTGTCTATAAGGAAATGTTACTTTTGATGGTACACATTTATCAGCGTGCCGGATGTTTGTGTTAGTAAATAGAGTAGGTGTTTGTTTTAGAATTCAGTTCTTAACTTTAATTATGGCGCGAAGCAGCTAGTGCATTCTGTCGAAAATTTCACAATGCAGGTGATTCACTGCAGTGCCACTAATACGCCGATGCTTTTCAATTGGAAGGAATAAGACACCGACTAGCTCTCTTCTTCATTGAGAAACGCAAGGGATGTAAAAGGGAATACTAATTGGTTCTTCGCGGTTATTAAACCTTATTTTTGCATTAGACAAGAAAAATACTTCTTACTCTTTTTTTATTCAACCTATTTTAACGGGTCTTCCAATGCACGGAACGTTTGATTCATCGTCGTACTTAAGAGACTCTTTAAGAGACTTTTTATTATGCAGGATAATTGATACAAGTTCTTATAAATAAACGGATTATACAGTCCCTCCTCTTCTTCTTCTGGATGGTCGTTAATTCTACATGATTTCTGATCATTCCTGCGACCTTCGTTACGTGGCAAATGCATCGAACGAATAATTATTGATGTGCAAGGTATTAGTGTTTGTTTCTTCGAGATATGTCATTAGTAGCAGAATATGGACGGCCTAGATTTTAGGGTCAAGTGCCAATCCTCCTCATTTCTTCTTGGCCTGGTATTTCTGTTCCACGACGAATAATCGAAAAACAACGAATTTATTCCTTAATAACAACGATCACGAGAAAACAGGACGAGTATCCCCGATAGTGAAAGTAGAATTAGAGTAACAAATGAAATCTTATTTATTGCGTGTACGATTGTATGCTTTGTAGATTAATCGATTCATTAATTACCAGTTTAATCAGATACCGTATTAACACAAAACTTCCCAATACCATACACAACTCCCACGAAGCAATTATAGGTCAAAACTTTCTTTGAATCTAGTACGCTTCTTGCTGTCCTTAATTAAATCACTTTAAATGAGAGGGTGGAAAAGTGAGAGAATGAAATAGGAATGCTGCATTTTATTCACACAATGTCGTACTCACAAACGAGGAAAACAAACCCGCGTAATTTATCTAACGATACAAACTGCCGCGGAAAAAAAGAGTTGGATATCTAATAATAGAAACTACAGGAATGAAAGTATAATATAATAAGCAAAATTATGAATGAACGTGTAGTACTACTTGGATTATATAACGCATTAAATGCACGCGTATATGGAATACAGGAAAATAATCCAATATTCGTTACTCGATCATTTTATTAAACCGATTAATCTATACAAAACTAGCAGTCTTATTGCAATCTATAATTATTCTTGAATATTTTACTACGGGCTCATTATTTTCTGTATAAATTTGTGCATAAGTTCCGTTGATTTATATTCCCGGACACGCGTATAATAATTATTGACTCGCGTATGTTTAGCTTTTATATACCGTCCATTGCTTGATTTATGTACGTCGGATAAGATCTTTTCCCAAAATATTTCTCGCGTTTTGCAGACACTCACGGTACGTTTTCGTTATGGAAATAAGTTTATCGGTTTCTATGCTACCAGAATAGGAAGGGAACCGGTTATATTTAGAAGTTTTATTTAAATGTTTAGAATGCACGCCATTATTATCAGCGCATAATGTTCATTTTCGAACAGTTATATGAAGCCATTTATTTTTAGAATAATTGCTCCAACGGTATTCTTAGATTGAGTTCTATCATACACGATTAAATTATGAACTTCTAAATATGCAATTACATAAATAGATTTTAAATTCGCTTACTAACTACAGTTGACTTCCGGTTCGCATGTATTATTAACACTCGATCAATTCTTCACTATTAATTTGCCTCAACTTCGGATGAGAAATATTCCAAATTTCCGAGCAACGCACCGCCGAATTTATACACGTCAAGTAAATACATTATTAATTAAAGGTATTTAATATAAATATTCGTTTCGTTTAACGCAAAATTGTTCGTCGTTTGCTTTTAAGCAATTTAAACTTGTTCGATAACTAATTAACATCACTTATTGTTAGACATAAAAACGCAAGTTGTGGTAGCGTGTCCTGGATATCATAATATTTTATGCTGACCACCAAATATTTTATTTGAAATAGCACGTATCGGTCAATATTGGTTTCTTGCAGTTATTTTACTGCCCTTTTCGTAGTCTATGGACGACGTATATAGTCCTCGGCAAGGAAAGTCTCCCTTGGGCGATCCTTCGTACGTGAGACTGGATTTTACATAAACTCTGCTCGCATTTGGCCGCGATTTATAGAGTCTTTTCGGCATACTGAAAAGTCCCAAGACGTACACATTTCTGACTCTTAATACAGGTGGAAGGTTGTTACGTTCGTACGTCATTCTTAAGATTTATTGTCGAAATGTAAACGCGAAATTCTAGTCACGAATTGTCGAAGGTGAAAGTAATACAAAGTCTTGATTCAATACTTTGTATCTAAATCAAGCCAAGCCTTAGTTTTCTGAGAGAAGATACAATTCTGCGTGACCCTATCTCGAACTATTAATTATAACAAATACTGCCAAGAATTTGGTTTGTATTTAAATTTGTATTATTATCTACGATTCTTTTTATAATACCATTCCTTTAAGCTGCACGTAGACATCTAAATATCATTTCAAATATTATTCTGAATTGTGGAACAATTACTTGGTGCTGAACAAAATATTTTTGTTTACAATTAATTAAGCATACCCAGTTCGATAACCACTGGCGGTTAATAATTATATCAAACATTACATGTATATTTGTATTTGTAAACGATATGTAAATTAATTACAATTTTCCAACAACTGTATCACAAGTAGAACTACGTGTGACATCCATTATTGTAAATGATATTTAATATTTCCAGGGAGGCACGTCAAATTGAATTTTAAATGAATACAACATGGACACGATTAAATTTCCACATTTATAGCGCGTTATAATTGGCAGGTATTTTATTTGATTGTGATCTTATCACGTTCTATTATTAACATTGTAACGAGAACAAAAATATTGTCACATCCTGGAATATGTAGGATGGTTGTAATTCCGAATGTCGAAACGAACAATGTGAACATTTCGACGCATGCTTTTATATAATTAAAATAAGCGAAATTTTATCAGATTCGGTATAATTGGACGGAATACAACAAGCTTTAGCAAATGGCGAATTAATAATGCATTGGGAAATTTAAATGGAAACCGTATCATTTCGGGAGGATGATTCGTTGGAATTGTTCGTTGAAAAAATAGTTATATTGGCACATGTAGATAGGTGTCAATACGACATTGCATAGTGTATGCTATTTCCTAGATAATGTTCAAGGAGACGCTAACGACCCTCGCGCGCTACGTGCGAAACTTCTCAGAACCTGGGGGATAATTAAAGACAACCCTCAGTGCAACAAACGTTTAACTGGCAAAGCTTCTGTTAGTTTTTTAATACTCTTTTAACCCCTTGATACTTTGGAAAGATAACTTTAAATTTACAATGTTAATTCTCTATTGTTTCTCTCCACAAACTTCAATGTCACGCGTTCTTCTTATGAACGTGTATCAAAGATTATCTTATTATTTATTATTATTTACACGTTAATACCATTTGTAACAGTGTGTAAATCACTGTCCATATGCAGAACGATATAACACTTGTTATAACGACTCTATTCTGATAAAATAATTTTATAATTGAAATTTGTATCGGCGAAGGCTGTTAAACATATTGATTGTAATTTTTTTCCTTTACCTTAAACAGATTTTATGTGGGAATGCTTAGCGTTTACAGATCATAAAAATTTGTTTAATTATATTTCTGGGTCTAGGTTATACTTTCACTTTATAATCTGCTTCATATTATTTTCTCACAGTTGGAGATTGAATTGTAGGAAGAAGCTTGTTTAATTCACTTCGAAATCAGAGTATCAGCGATATTAATCGCTGGTACTTTCATTACATTTTCAGTTATATGTATGTAATCCGGTGTTCGAAGGTAGTACGGGCGATAGGTAATACGGTCCATTAACGATATTAAAGTTTCACAAATCGAAAGTTGATGTAGTCTTCCGTGTTTCATAGAGTTACTGGATTTACGATCAGCTCAATATCTTCAAGTCGTCAATATTTGACAAGAGAATTCACAAGAAATGTGAGAGAAACAAAATATGTTTTCTATATCTTATGCGTTTATGATACCTTGCATGAAATATCACCATTATTTTCGCCCTACTTGCAGCAACAATAATTATTCCGCGTAAAGTAAAAGGGTTTATAATACGCGAGCTAAGTTGAATAGTACGGAAATGTATGAAGTCATTTACCCATTTCTTAAAGTACCTCGACCTTGGTTGTAATTCCTGTAATAGACAACACTTCTGGAACACTCCGAAAAGAAAAAGGATGTAATTGCACTAGTTAAATATTCAGGCAGCCATATTGCTTATTGTATGTCGTTAACCTCTTTTCACTTTAATTCGTTCTCCGTCGCATTTCCTTCGGAATAGCTGTGTTGCAATTAACGGTTCTCGTTTAAGGGCGTTTCACCTGGTTTATTCGTGCAAGACGATATATTAGACTATCTGCCTATCAATTTATTAGGGCTCACTTTATACGTCTTGGCATCTAATCAAGGAAATGTACATTAGCAGCTATGAATGGTATTAAATAATCATTCCAGTAGTTTAAGCCAACTATTGATTTTTAGACTAATCATCTCCACCTTTACCAATGTAACTGTGTGTAATATTATTAAGCATTTTATGCGCTTTGATGCATCAGCAAGATTTCGAATTTCGAAAGAAAACTATTCTTGAAATGTATGAAACCAGATCGAGTACTATTACTGAAATTCGTGGATAAGTCAGTGGCAGTGCAGCACACGGTTATTACGACATCAGAAAAGAGGAATTTCTATTTTGCCACTCTAAATATTCGTCAAGGCATATTACTTTGGAGATATTATTAACCCGTTTTCGCTTTAATACTGTTTCGCTCACCATTCCGCGAGAACGACGACATTCTAATTAGAAGTCGACCGAAGGATACGAAACAGCCCTAGAATCTGCTCGGTCTTTCATTATGCTTACTGACATGCAGTCATTCGGCTACTTTGCTCAAGTGCCGTGTCGCCTCTAAACTGAGAAAATTGTCAGCTTAGGAATACTTTGTCATAGCTTGTCTTCTGTCATCACGGCGCTTCTAATTCTTCTTATAAATAATCACATCCTTGGCCGGGGTTACTTATTGTCAGGAAAATGTCGGTGTTCCTCGAAATGTGAATTTTACCGAAACCCCGTGGACATGTAGGTGTAACGATTTGTCACTGGTGTAATTCAGTTACGTATGTCGTAACTGATGGGCTTGTCACGTACCTGTCTGAAACATTTATTTCACGGCTATAATTCATGAACGCGTGTGTGTCCTTTAACATTTCCTTCGGCGATTCGCTTGCTTTTTCTTAATAATAATTCTTCATAATAATAGCACCGAGATTATGGTGACTATTTGTATCACCGGTATTTATTTAGATAGATATTCACGCAGAATTCCAAATAGACGTATGCTGGATTATTTTGCTTCGTCTTAATTTGTAGCGATTATTATTTACAAGTTGATATCATAATTATTGTTGAGCGTTATAAATATAGTAGGTTTATTTCCGAATGTAATTGCAGGCTTGGTTTTCTTGAATTATTTAACGTGATTTAATAAATATCACACAATTACTCAGAGTATTACAGCACGGTGATTTAAGTCCGTGTAGTTTGTTTAATCAATGATATTGATAATCGGTTGATGTTTAAACGAGTTATAGGAATTTCACTTTAATCGTTCGATTGTATGTATCTCTTAATTGCAGGAGTACGTTGATTCAGTGACGTTGATTCAAGCTTCCGAGGTATTTTATTTAAACCAATAAAGAGCACGACTGAATTGGCGTGGAAGGAACTTCGTAAATACAGTTGAAAGAACTTTGATTTTATAACCAATTATACCACGATCAAAAGTACAAATAGACATTTCATTTCAATTCCAAGTGATACACCAACGTATGACCAGTGAACGGAATTATCAGGATGTTCTATCCATTCGATTATCAAAGTTACAAAGAATTGCATTATGAACATCTACTCTGTGAACGGTAACAATCACGTTTTAACCAATTACACAAGAATGGACTACACAAGTTTAAACATTTAGTATAAATAAACCATCAATCCTGAATAATAAACGATGCTATTAACAAGTTGAATTTTCCCACCAAACATTGGAAAACATTTCACCCGAGGGCTACGCAAAATCCCTCCTCCATCTGGCAGTACTCCGTCAGAATGTCACTTAAACTCTCCATCATTAAACAAGCAATTATGCGTAAATTAAAACCTATATAAAACATTAAGAAAGAAGTACGATTTAAGTGCACGAGAAAAGTTATTGCAACATCAATGCTGGTAGATCAATGAGGCATAAAGATCACTTGGACAAATAGGTCATCCAACTTGTCGAACGACGTTATTCCAAGAATTCACTGATCATGAAGATCAGCACTTTCTCAAAATACTGTTTCATCATGATGCAATAAAGGAACACTCGTGAAAAGTACAAGAAAACGTTCACCATGTTGAACGTAATGGCTGCGGTGACCACGAGTTTACCAACGCGAGTGGATCCAACACCATCAGCAGGGAATACCACCGTGACATCGAGTGCGTCTCCTAACAATGTGACTTCGGTACCAGCGGAGAATCCGACGGTGGAGAATTTGCCCGAGAATGTGAATGTTTTTGTAGTGGTGATAAAGGGTATAATAATGGGTAGTATAATTACAACTGCAGTACTTGGGAACGCTTTAGTAATTGCAAGTGTTAGGAGACACCGAAGATTACGGGTCGTGACGAATTGTTACGTGGTCAGTTTGGCAGCAGCTGACCTCTTGGTTGCAATGTGCGCGATGACGTTCAATGCCTCGGTTTCACTTTCCGGTGGCAAGTGGCTCTTCGGACGTTTTATGTGCGACGTATGGAACTCCTTGGACGTTTACTTTTCAACGGCTTCCATACTGCATCTGTGTTGTATCAGTGTCGATAGATATTATGCGATCGTCAGTCCTCTAGAGTACACGGTCATTATGAGACAGTGCACGGTTGGTTGTATGCTAGGTAGTGCTTGGATTCTACCGGCTCTGATTAGCTTCATACCAATTCTCCTGGGATGGTATACGACGGAAGCACATATGCAATTTATGGTGGAGAATCCAGAGGTAAGGTTTGAAATAAAGTTACGATTAGTTATGTTCCATGTTGTATCTTAATATTCTGAGTCAATCATTGATAGATCATTTCATACTGAAACTACAAGTGATAGGTTCGGAAATAATACTACAGAAATAAGAGTTGCGATAATAATTCCACAATATTATGCATTCTTATTCCCATGATATTCTGGTGAAATTAGTAGGCAGAATATGGACATGCCAGTGACAAATTGGAAATAACATTTATTCGTCTAATTAGCATTTTAGCTGCATCTAGGTAAATTTTGGAATAGTTACGGTAATTCCTGAGGGACAGGTGAATTGTGCTGGGGTTTTCATAAATTTATGTATGCATTCGTTATACGGCAAAATTGTCTACTCATGTTTGGCTCGATGTACACCGAACTTGCATCATTGCATTCTCGATTACTAAATGCAGTTACACGCACCCCGAAATGTATTATGTAAATGTGACTCTCACTGATGTCATGGGATATTATTAATCTAAATGCAAATATTTCATTATTACAATTAATTCAGTATCGATAAGTATTATTATCACAATATATGACAATATAATATGTCATTTTGGAGAGGTTACTTTTAGGTATCATTGTTTCCACCTATTCAATTTTTCTGGATACTTGTATATCAAGATCATTTTTGTGGAAGTAGTGTATAACTGTTCACTTGGGAAATGTCACTCTTGCGTTTCCATTTCGTAGCAGCTTTGTTCGTGAGACAAATCCAATTTAACCGGAGGTATCTTTAGTCCGCTGTAATAAAAGTAGACCATGACAGGTCCAAGTCAATGCTCCACTTACCCAAAAGAGAAGTTACACCAAAAATTTATTGCCAATTATTTTATATTATTTCCTTATTTATTGCTTAACAATATTAACGCCCCCCGGATCACTTCATTTAGATGATATTTCGAGATTCACTAATTTAACGGTTGTTAATGAATGGATACAGTAAACGTGTCAAATATCTAATATACTAACTAATATACAATTATGCCAAACATGGAATTCATGCGCAATGTAGTTCCCTCAATAACAGTTTGCAAGTGGTTATAATGAAATGTAAATTAACTATGGATTATAAATTTACACTGTTCCAGATCTTAGTTTACTAATCTCATTTTAATTTATGACGTATTAGTTAACGATACAAGATTAATTAGTGTCACAAATTATTTCACCTTCGACCAACGGGTGAACTTTATGTAATCGTCGGAAAAGGTTTCATCTCATTATATCTGAACTCCAGTAATCGTTATTTATAAGAAAAAGAAAAAAACGGACTTTCAAATAGGAGCTTATAATTCCCGAATTTCATTGCCGACATTAAAGATAAATTTCATTACAGAGATATTAATTATAATATTGTGTTAGGTCATAATTAATTAGACTTTAAGCATTATGATACAGCGTATCCTACGTGAAATAAGCCACCTCATTATACAACAATATTTCTTTCCGTGGAAAAAATATAGGTGATTTGGAAGTTTCTATAAAAAAAAGGCAACGGAGAAAACGTTCTTCCAAGATATTAGCCGTTTTAAGTTACTTATATAATGCATTTAATAGTTTCTATATTATCTCAATGAACCCTTAGAGGACGAAAACGCACTGTAGCCGCAACATTCTATTCGTTCTTAAACTGTTGAGTAGAAATGTAATACGATTTATTTGTAAATGGTATGATTTATTTACAATAATTTATTGTTTCATAAACCAAAACAAAAGTGTCAAAGTTGCATGTCTAATAGAATAAATTCGCCGATAGACCACACTGATAGGCCACATTTCTCCGTGCTTTATTTCGATTTTCTCGTGGGTATAACTGATTTAAAACTGAATCTGTTCGTATTTCAGGTCTGCATCTTTGTTGTGAATCGTCCTTACGCGGTGATTAGTTCGTGCGTATCCTTTTGGATCCCAGGACTGGTAATGATAGTGATGTACTGCAAGATATACAAGGAGGCAGTAAGGCAAAGGAAGGCGCTAAGTAGAACGTCCAGTAACATCGTCCTGAACAGCGTACACCATCACAGGTCATCGACCAGGCAACACCATCATCAACAAATGTTACTTCAAGCAGCCGCCGAGACTGGTGAGTTTTTTTTCGACATGATACCTTTCGCTGAAGTCCTTGATTATCGATAACAAGGTTAATACGCGTACTACACGCAATGTTGGGATTTATTTATCTTCCATTTACGAAGATCAATGAATTCTAAGTTGAAAGCTCATCGCTATGGATGAATTGTATGAATATTTTAATACAACGATATAATATGGATACAAATTTAATCGGCTGATATCTATCAGATAACTATTTATTATTTGTGTATGTATTTTATGTGAGGAATATGATCTATGGTTAGTAAATTATATATTTTTGGGGTTATTAAAATATGCTGAGTATATTCTATTGGATTCGTGTATTTTTGGCAGAATATCCAATTTATTAGGAATGTTAAAATAAGTGTGAATGTTACTTATATCGTTACTTCGTGTCGATAATATCGTAATAAAAATGAATGAAAAATTGTGCGGAAATTGTGAGTCTTTAGAAACTTTTGAGTCGATTACGAGGATAACTGTGAGATAGTGAATGAATTCCTAGAGGAATCAACTTCCCATTCGTGACGATTTCAATACATTTTGACGAAGAATCTAACCGATCGATTTGCCAGCAAATTGGTCGGCCCCTTTCAACCGAAGCTCTTCACGAAATTCGGAAATGGGTAGCTGACGTTTCAGAAATATTCCCACTGAAATTGTAAAATTGAAATCGATTCCAGTTGAAAAGTTCTACCCCAAAATATGCATGATGGAATACGTTGGCGAAAATAACTTTCCTCGAAAATACAACATGCCGAATTCCCAGTACTTATTTTAATGCAAAATCGGTCGGCGCAACACCAATTAAAATAATGAAATAACTAAATAATAGCTCGTCTCTTTACAGCTTTATAGAATCATAGAATAATTTTCATGATGTCATCAAGTTACAATTACTAAATTATAAGCTCGCTTATTGAGTTTAATCATCAAATTATATTTTAGATTCACGTATCGTAATATTATACCTAAAGCATATTTAACGAGGTAGAATAAAATTCAGTTTTAAGGATTATTAGTGACTGATGCAGAGATTCATTCTTCGAGCACATCGCATAAAAATTTCTTTAGATTCGAAGCATGCTTTTAAGAGAAACATTATCGTCGCTGGAGTTGTGGTTTTCCGTAGTTTTCTAGCACGGACACCTTGCATGCGGAAGGTAGAACTGACGCGTGGGGCGAGGAAACAGTAAATGTTCGCGTGAAATCCTCTTATCTCGTTAAACCACTATGTCGCGTGTGAAAGAGGTGCCGCTCTTGAGAATACCAAATGGAATATATTTTCCGGGGTCCAGTATTCTGATTTAATATACGTCGAGCCTTTTATTTTTCGAGCTTTTAATTCCTTTTAATTTTCCCTGATAATGTCAAAGTATTATCACGGTGGACTATATATACTTCCATTGAACAAAAATATAACATAATGCATGAAAAAAGATTGCTTTATTCATGTATCAATAAAGTCTATTACTAGCCATCATTATCAAATTGATAGTCAATTATAATATACGAGAAGTACATTTTTTTTGGAAAAGCAAAACGCTATTAATGATACTTATTCGACTAGCAAAATTAGCAATTTATTCATATAAAATTATATTTATACTCGAAGATCCTTTTACGTAAATGTTTCTATTAACCAGTGTTGATATTAACGGATATCAGATATTCGATTTCCAACCCAGTTTCTACAGATATTAACGGAAATACGACTATTCTCCTGCAACATAATATTTGATTAATGATGTAAACTTGAGCTACCGAATTTTGTATGTATCCGTTGATTAATTAACTCTATTAAGGCTGTATTTAATTAAACATCTCCGGCAATATAATAGGTGGATGATAAAAGTCTTTAATTAGATATAAGTCGGTAGAAAGAGAAAAAGGATGAGTCTAAAATGTCATAATCATTAATGTTGATTTGAAACAAAAAGAAAAGGCTTGGGATTATCATACGTTGGGAATCATTTAACTTAGGAATTAGGTGCGCAGTTTTTTAGATATAAAATAATCAAGAGCAATTTTAGCTGGCAAATAAGTAAGAGAACTTTCAGGTCTAGATGAAATTCAGGTTCAAAGTAATTCTTTCTGAATAATTGATTTCTTCACAAGTAGCTTCGTCCAGGATTTCCAAATCATTTATTTTACTCACGTAGTCTGAAATAGTTTAAAATACACGAAGTAGTGCTTATTCACGTGCATCGGGGTGAAAGAAGATTTTACATAATTGTTAATTAAGCAACAGTTTTGAGGCAATTTGCATCCAAACGAAGTGTTTCTTATTATATTGGAACTATCGAAGCATTAAATATGTTCAAAGTAACAATGCCTTTCTGATAGTAGTCACAGTCTAATTAAAATATTGGATGAACACTTAGCTTTGAAGATAGAATTTATTATGTACATTAGCAAGGAGTGTTTAAATCTCAAGAAATAGATTTATTTAGATCATTATTTACTATAGATATTTTAAATGGTATAAGTGTAAAAGCTTAATACGATTGTTAATAATAATACATTGAAACTCAAATCGAATATAATTGATCGACGAATTATGCCTGTAAGTAATTACATAGACATATTTGAAGAAGTGCCATCTGTTTAGATAAATAATATCCCAACGTCAAAATACATAGTTAGATTTTAAATGGCCGAAACTGTGGTTTGCAATCGAAATTGCGGATTGAAAACGACTGAAAGGGCTGAGCCGATTAAATGGGATTCCGCGGTCCTCTAATAAAATCGTGGTTTTCGGCTATTTTCTATGGAACGAGTGCGACGATTATCGTTGGCGTATAGCTTCCGGCTATTATAAACCGTAGAAAAAATTACGATTACCGGAATCTACCAAATACATCCATCGGAAATGTAATTAAGTTTCAAAAACGATGAGGATTCTTTTAACTTGGCTTAATTTCCTACCAAAAAATGTTGTCTATAATACTCTTGAATACACAAATCTTATATTATTCTATATCTATGAGAACTATTATCTACTAATTCCCCCAAACATGGAATGATATATGTTAAATCCTGTATCGTAATAAGACGTTTCGAGTTTAATGGAATATTGACAGAAGCTTCACTTGCCAAGTGCCAAGTGCCAAGAAGATATGGGCAGAAGCGCTTAATTCCAGTCACTCGAAATAAATTAGATTATCATGCACTTTGGGGGACTAAAGTTGCAATGTTTATCGATTATTAAATTCGACGGTAACCAATGGGAATATGAACGGAGATAGACATATTTCCAAGTCTCTCCTTAATGTCTCTGAATTGTTTGCAATCCAACGTATACGTAGTTGGAGTCAAAAGGACGAAAAGGACAGTAGGTTGATTTGCATTCTACCGGATGCAGAAAGTGCGCTGGCACTCAACTCAACGTTCTCTGTAGAACGGAAGTGAAGGAGAAAAGGTTGAAATAAGGGAATAATAGAAGGATAGAGGATGTCAAGCAGCAAAGGCAAGACCGTGACAGACATAATGTGTACCGAACATGGAAAAAGTGTAGGAAAAGTGTCGGAGTACGAGCAGAAAACAGATGGTATACCCGACAGAGTAATCAACAGATTTGCATATGAATCTGCTGGTTTATTGGCCGTTTTCATTAGTGCAGAACTTTTGTCTATTACATGGCGCATAATGGAAATTCAATTCAAAGCAAATTTGCATCTTGCATTTTTATATGCGTACGCTCACTAAACATTTCTCGATTCGAAGTACATTGTTATTCCTACTTCTAGGATCGAATTATCGAATATTATAATACGCAGAACTGATTTGTAGGATATAATGATAGTATTATTTATGGGCTTTTAAATTTAAACGCGAACGAATTTACGTTTTTTTATTTGATTACATAGTCTAATAACTCATATGCGGAATTATGGAGTATCGAGTACGTATTTGGAAACTCAACGTTAGTTTAAATAAAACTTGCGAAAGTAAGTGCAGATATGCAATCTACATACTGTAGCAACTACTGAACGGAATAGTATATTATAATACATTCAGCTGGAAATTAAATTCTGTGAATTCTGCCGACTTTGTTATGAGCCAGTTTCAATTTAATTAGACTTTTGATATTTCCATCAAAATATAACGATAATGGCCAGAATCGATAAATTACTTAGATAATAATCGTAAGTAATTGTGGTTTGATTTGAAATTGCAACCTGAATGCAATGATATGGATGGAGCATCAGGAGGTAATATGTTCTACTTGAAACTACTTGAAACTCGAAGTATCTCTACACGGAAGTCGAAAATTGTCAGTATAGAGATTGGATTGAAGAGTACTCTTAGATAAGTGGACAATAATATTTAGTTCGGAAATGCTTGGCTTTCAGTCACTTTATAACGATTTTCCTTGAAAGCATTTATTTCTGGATTTATATTTGCCTTTTTGTGAATGTTAACTAAACAGCATTCATCATTTTGCAGGGACTGTGCATAATATGAAAGCTATATAAATACTTGTAAAGTTATAACTTGAATAATGAATACACAGTCATTATGTTTATTCTGTAATGAAATAAACATCCGATATGGGAGCATCCATTTACGAGAATTTATATTAATATCGTAGTGGAATATGTTCAGTTGCCAATGTAAAAAGAACAAAGATTTCTGCGGGAACTATTTGAAAGATCAGAAAGCAAATTTGAAAAATCTGAGGTTGCCGTTGCATTCACGTTGACTTCATTGCTTTGTCTTTTTTGGCGTAGAAAGTGAGAAGCGAGTGAATACGCTTTAAATGCGCTGTTTTGTTAACAATCCGACAAACGAATCTAGCAGTCGGCGTCAAATATTCGCAACCGAAACTGAATTCTCCCCTTTTACTGAGCATCCCTCGCGCTATCCAAATCGACCAAAGCGCCCGATTGAAAAAAGCAGTAGTTCAAACAGCAAAGTCACAGGAAAAACACGTGCAAAATTCTATGTGCATTCAACTACTAAAAAGGTTCATACCGCGTTTGCAAAGTCTCGCTATTTACATGCGACATGCTCTGTTCCTGTTATTATTTCAATCGAAAAAAGATGAATACCGAAATTATATATTCTAAAAGCTACAGTGTGACGAACGTTGCATTAAAAACGAGCGATTTATTGAGGTTTAAAAAATATAATAAACTTATACCCCTTTACATTTTTGCGATTTTGGGTCGACCCACTTTTTGACCGGAAACAATTTTTTATCCACTTCTTTCGACCCAAAATCATCTTAGAATATGTTTATACATCATATACCACCGATTTAGGCCATGTAGGAGCAAAATTGGCGACTTTGATTTTTTGATGATTTTTGAAGGTATACATTTTTTGCGGTTTACATTTTTGCGGTTTTGGGTCGACCCAGTTTTTGACCGGAAAACATTTTTTATCCATTTCTTTCGACCCAAAATCATCTTAGAATATGTTTATACATCATATACCACCGATTTAGGCCATGTAGGAGCAAAATTGGCGACTTTGATTTTTTGATGATTTTTGAAGGTATACCCCTTTACATTTTTGCGATTTTGGGTCAACCCAGTTTTTGACCGGAAAAAATGTTTTATCCACTTCTTTCGACCCAAAATCATCTTAGAATATGTTTATACATCATATACCACCGATTTAGGACATGTAGGAGCAAAATTGGCGACTTTGATTTTTTGATGATTTTTGAAGGTATACCCCTTTACATTTTTGCGGTTTTGGGTCGACCCAGTTTTTGACCGGAAAACATTTTTTATCCATTTCTTTCGACCCAAAATCATCTTAGAATATGTTTATACATCATATACCACCGATTTAGGCCATGTAGGAGCAAAATTGGCGACTTTGAATTTTTGATGATTTTTGAAGGTATACCCCTTTACATTTTTGCGATTTTGGGTCAACCCAGTTTTTGACCGGAAAAAATGTTTTATCCACTTCTTTCGACCCAAAATCATCTTAGAATATGTTTATACATCATATACCACCGATTTAGGCCATGTAGGAGCAAAATTGGCGACTTTGATTTTTTGATGATTTTTGAAGGTATACCCCTTTACATTTTTGCGATTTTGGGTCAACCCAGTTTTTGACCGGAAAAAATGTTTTATCCACTTCTTTCGACCCAAAATCATCTTAGAATATGTTTATACATCATATACCACCGATTTAGGACATGTAGGAGCAAAATTGGCGACTTTGATTTTTTGATGATTTTTGAAGGTATACCCCTTTACATTTTTGCGGTTTTGGGTCGATCCAGTTTTTGACCGGAAAACATTTTTTATCCATTTCTTTCGACCCAAAATCATCTTAGAATATGTTTATACATCATATACCACCGATTTAGGCCATGTAGGAGCAAAATTGGCGACTTTGAATTTTTGATGATTTTTGAAGGTATACCCCTTTACATTTTTGCGATTTTGGGTCAACCCAGTTTTTGACCGGAAAAAATGTTTTATCCACTTCTTTCGACCCAAAATCATCTTAGAATATGTTTATACATCATATACCACCGATTTAGGCCATGTAGGAGCAAAATTGGCGACTTTGATTTTTTGATGATTTTTGAAGGTAGCAATCAGTAAACCTTTGGACATAATTAAAAATTTGTATGCATTTAGAAGAAAATTATAATTGTTTTATTATTGAGCAAGTGACCTTGGCCTTCGAGATATCCGTTTATTCGTACCATTTTGTTCTGGCAATGGCGAGGAATCAAAGTAGTAGGAGGGATCATAAGCCGGGGATAGGAGTAGTAATGGCTGGTATGGATCAGCCATAAGATTTCCTGTGTCTCGAGCGTTGCCCTTGACCGCGTACGGACCTGCATCTTCGTGAGTATTTTATCTTGGTGACAGTGACGTGCCGAAAGTGTGGGGTGGGTACTCCTCGGAGGTCAGAGTGACTGTTCCGACGTATCAAGTTTTAAAATTGATATTCTTACATCTACTTATTATATACCAGCCTCAGTTTTTACATTCGCATAAAAAGATACGAGCGACAATTCTATCGCATTTAAAAGCACATTGCTTTGAATACAATAAGACGTGTTTCTATAGGAGCATTTAGAATCCTGTTTTCCTTTCAGGTTACCCTGAACAAAGTTATAAAGCGGGGATGACGTTCCGAATGTTTTAATAAGATTTGTTTATGTCACTCCGAAGTCCGTTTGTTTACGACACATTGAAATTTCCTGCAGCTTTTTGCGATCAATATCCTTATTTTTCTACCCGCAATATAACTTGGGATGACACTTCGGATCTTCTTGGATTAAATTTGTATTTTCATCACATTTTTAGAAATCGATTGCATTAAGCATAACAAAAAATGGTTCTAATTTCATGTTTAATGCTTGCATTGGGTATTATTATATTTAAATGCTTATTATCATGGTCTTTGTAATTAAAAGGGCATTAAATATTAGTAATGGAAATGCGAGTTAAACATTCATATTGGAAGAATAATTAACCCAAGGTACATTGTGCCCTGTGTGACTTTGTAACGAAAGGCAGTGCGCCCGGAGAAATACACGGGAAAATGAATTAGCGGGCTCTTAAAAGTTTTCATGAGGTAAAATGCCCGTAACGAGAAGTAATTTAAATCTTATCGTTCCTCACGAGGAAGGAAGACCATAGCTATATACATTAACTGGCGTCGTGCTTTCGAGGAGTGGATATAAATGATGCTTAATGGGTTAAAGGATCCTGTCCTTGGAACACGAACTTGTCCGTGAACTTTCCTCGTATGGAGGAAAACAAAATTCGAGCAAGGATACAAATCCAGAATGTTGTGACAATTAGTAAACTGCCGGCAGTAGACGTTGATTGATTACTCTCGCCAAATGTGGCGCGTAAGAAACCAGAAAGGGAAAATCGTGGCTAGATTATTCATACGGTTTCACAATAAATTCAGTACTTCCACAATGTTTGTCGTTGACTAAGTGAAATCTCCTATCAAGAGATTTCGCGCACAGTCGAAAGCGTTTCCGGAAACTAGCTTGAATTTTTCTCGAGTGACAGCAGAAATACATATTTCGATTTAATACGAAATAGATGTTTTTGTACAATGCTTCTTTATTTATACACCACGTGTTAATTAATGGCTAATGAATTATTCCATTAGACTAGATATTATTATAACCATTGATTAAGTTCCGCATTTACATATTACATTTTTCGGTGGTATCGGAATTATATGATGAGAATAGCATCAATGAATTAATCGATTTTACGTTTATTACGAAACATGTTTGATATTTACAAGGAAAGATTTACAAATATGTATATCACTTTATATGCGAATTGATAAGTAGGACGATCGATATTTCGTTGTGGTGCTCTAAATGCAATTCTCTCCCCCCCCCTTCTCTGTCTGGCTCTCCTCTCTTCTAAATGGAAATAAAAGCACGAATCAAATATATCGGAAATGATTTTTGGCGGGATTGAAATCCATAGGGAGCTTGTATGGGGCCATAATCGAGCTTGTAATCTCAACATTCAAATATCTAGTCATTGTATATTTGATTTCTTGGTTCAATTATTTGTCGTTTATGTATATTTTAATAAGGTTATTTCGTTCCATATCTGTAGAGTTATGAAACGCATGGCTTATTTACTTTCATGAAACTCATACGCTAGTTTGGCTCGTATTAAATGGACGAGTTCTAGACAGGTCGATTACAATTTTTTCTTAAAGAGCGTGTTTGTTAATGCTGCGATAAAAAGAATAATTTGTCAATACCTATGACACATGGGGTGATCAATCTTTAGCAAAGACCGTACGTGATTCTGAACTTGTTTCAGCCACCGTTTGAGTTGATACTTTCAATATTTACCTTGCGAGTGCTTGGTTTAAATCAGTAATATTGATTGTAAACATACCGAAGTTTGGCGCAATCTACGTCGATGCACGTGAAAATTCAGTATTGAATTATAACTTAAGTACATCGCAACGTTGCACGGGTTTAACTAAAACCGTTTCCATGACATTTGCTAACATTAATTGCTTTGTTCGTTTGATTATGTTCAACGTGATTATTTCCCTTGTTTAAGCACGCCAGTATTATTTTTTTGAGGAAATTACGGTGATATAATCTTCGCGAAATATGAAAAGGTACACTCTGGGATTGTAGAGAAAAATGTATTACGCAACACGATTGTTTGAAAAACGCCGAGTATTTCAAGGAAATTATTTCGTTTACCTTTTATGTCCTACATAATTTATTGCGAATTTAATTATTCCACATTCTTAAAACCGCGATTACGAAACCACAGTCGATTTATTTCTGACGAAATCTTCAGTTACCAATCTCGCATTATACTTCAGAATTATTGAATTACCAGGTTTATTTTTCAATACATTTTATTAGTTTCATGATAAAAGTCGATGGGAGTTGCTCAAGATTAGATGTTGCAATAACGATACAATCTTGTAATAATTCTTATCGAGAAGATAGGTGTCAGCCATCTATGTCGTTCGATTTAGTAATTTACTTTATTGCTTGACTTTCGTACGTTATACCGAGGTGCCCAAAGTAAATTATCGGAAGATTAAGCGGCTTGAGGTTAAATCGTCTCGTAATTCTGAGTTGACTCTCGAATAATGCTGTATCAGCGGCATTATGAAAAGGGGCACTGGAGAGGATGAGACAAGGTCTCGGTCGCAAGCTTATTCGAACTCATTAGGAGTATATAGAAGTATACCTTGGACCTTGCTACTACTTTTCCCGGCGCCTTCAAGATTCTTATCTTAACTACTGTTTTTATAGGCATGCAACGTCGGTTGCACTGACGCCCTTAAACTCTCATTATACACATTCGTGCTCTTCGATCCGCGTCCCGCGTCGCGACACGAGGTACTACTGACCTCCAGACTCTTCGACGCTATCATGTCTCAATAGAACCCATAAATAATTAATATGCATGTGCCCAAGATCATTCGCTACAACCCTTCATCCACAATATCGCTTATGATTACTATAATGATGTTCATTATGAAACACGTGAGCAGCCTTATCTAATCGTGTTAATTGCATTGTCAGGTATATGGTGGTTACATCAGAGATATTAGAATTTGAAAGTATCGAATTGTCAGGATGGTGGTCGGTTAAACTACGGCCGGGAATTGTATAAAAATGTATGGATATTACATAACATCAAGAACGGATATTTAATAGCCCTTACAATTCTAACGATGGTATGAATTGTATTGCTTCTGCACGTTCTGTTTAATTACATAAAATATTCCTCCTTAATCTCGTTACGCGAACAGGTTTTTACTGCTTTAATCCCTCCCCGCACTTTCATTAATGCCGTGCTTATAAATGATCCCACAGGAATACTCAAACTTGAATCGTACGGAACCTTTAACTCATTTACCAAGTGTTCAAAGTCGTAATGACGTGGAACACCTAAATTCAGCGAATACAACCCTGACCTAACTCAAACCTGAAATTGTAAAGCACCGAGCAATGCAAGTCCCTTGATAGAATCCAAGCTACAGTAAAACTCTATCATATCTAGATATACACGAAGAAGTGGATGTAATGGGTTTATATTTAATTTATCTGCGAGCTAGATTGAAAGGCATTTTCCACTGCATTGATGTTATGTGGAAAATCAGTACATATGTAGTTCTGCGGATGACATCATTTCATTATTGAATATCCGATAAAGTCTTTAAAATTAAATGTCCGTGTATAATGGTTCCATGTCTCGAAACTATTTTCATCGGCTATGTATCTGTTATTAATTAACATCGATAAATACTTAATTGTGTACAATAAGGATTAGGAACCCGGTGATATATGGATAGTAGAGTGATGATGTGATTATGCCTTTCGATCACGTAAGACTGTGAAATTGAAATCCCATAAGGAACCTACGCGAACTATGAAAATTACGGTTTCCATAACAAGAAGGGTGGTTTACGATGTAAATCGCCAGACATACGCGGGAAATAGGTGGTGATTTATGTCGTAGCCTGCATGAGCTCAAAGCGTGAAATCCGTAAAGCAAAGGATACACGAAAGTGTTACTTCCATTATTCAAATAATATACCGATAGGAATTATTTTTTGATTGTAGCTACTTGTACGTATATTCGCAAATAAATACTATTCTCGCTCATTTCAAATTTTACCCTTGAATAGCAAGAAAATATTGTCTAACAGAGGCTATTAATTTTCATAATAAATTGATGTACTTTTCGTTGATTATTCCATTGTTCAATACGCACATATTTGTTATATAAAATACGAGAAGTGGGCGCTATGACTCTGACAAAATAAAGTATATACCTTCGAAATAGAAATGACTGGAATTTCATGATTTCTCACGCGAAATATCACTACGCGTCTCAAGAGAGTTTCAAGCATATAATTTTCTTCGCGTAATATTTTTAGATATTTTCACTACTATCTAGCATATGACATTTCACATGCTTTCTCCTGTCACAAAGACTCTCCTCCGCTATAAGTTATCTTACAGTGAGCATCTTTGCTGTGAAAAATACAACACATTCTTAAAATATCATAAATCATAAAAATAAAGATAAAGGACAGGTTTCTCCAAGTACATTATATTTACAAACATCATAGAAAACGATAAACATAGCATTGTCCGAAATTGTGAAAAATTAATATGTTATAAAACTGAACCATTTTGTGTACAAAAATGTTAATTTTTCTTACATTAATTTACACGAACTGGTAATTATTGTATTCAAAATTATCTTAGATCTACGTGTGAGATAATATTGCGGAGAATTATAATATTTCTAGAGTGGTGAGGTAACTCTACCGTTAAAGAAATGGCATTATCAGTAGGTGAAACCAATATTAATAAGCTAAGGGTTCTGAAGCGGAAGACTTACGTTAGATTATTTTATCCGCGCGAGCTTCGCGCATTATGTAATCTCGTTACGTGTTAAAAAATGTAAGGTGAGTAAGGTAGTTTCTAGCAGGGAAGGTCTTACGTGTTGCGTTATAATTAATAGAATATAATATTTCAAGTGCAAATATGATTACAGATACTCGTCAATTTTGAATTTTTCCGTGTGTTATTTTTACATCACTGTATAAAATGTATTTGGAATACCGATCCTACAGTACAATTTCTTACCGCAATACTAAATCAGTATATGAAGAAATAGATTGTCGAAAATATGGAATAGTTTAATATTAGTTTGAAATATATTCTATGCAGAACATGAAATTATAGGAATTCGAAGTTGAAACGGGTACGTGAGATCTCGAGAGACTTCTAATTTCTGTTTAACTTCTCAATTTATTTGAAACAGAATTGTTAACTCAGGTTTTCGAAACTTTTAAGACTGTTAACAACTTCGTGAACAGTATTAAGAAACTAAGAAAAATTCAATGAAATTGAATTACTTTTAAGGGGAGATTTGAGGAGAAGAGTGGCATAGGGGTTGCTGGACCGGGATTCGAACACCGGAGCTTGCGAAAAGAATATAATTAAAAACTTATACTTAAATATTCTTCATAGTCATAAATGTAGAAGGAGTATGTCGAGAGAAAATTTTTAAGGATGAAAGAAAATATCTAATATAATAATGAATAACTATAATACAAAAATTAAAACAAATTTCAGTTTCAATCATCATTTTTTAACTACAAGGTCAATGATTGTAGATTAATAAAACCTGCTTAGTCACAAAGATGTTGGTAATGGCAATCGAATCATTGCACATATCATGGAATGTTTTAATTATCATCAAAATGGTTACAAAAGTGGATGACATGATATGTTCACATGAGTGTGCATGTTGATTGGGTTTTCATTAGCTATTGCCTATCTTCAAAGCAGATTTCGGTATTAAACACGTGAAAATGAACGGATGGTTGAACATTATCGAATACTATCAAGTGATGAGCTTGGAATCAAGGCAGAGATCATATTGCATTGACATTTGAGATGCACGAAAATTTCTGCATCATCGATATCAAAGCAGGTATTATTACTTTGAATATAATCATTTTCTTTTTGCGTTAAGAGTTAGAACAAATTTTAAAGGAAGTAATAAACTCGATGCAATAATATCTGGATGATAGAACTGTAATAATGAGATAGAATAATAACAAGATGATAGAACGAAATAATAAGATCGCTGAAAATTGGAGTGTTCCGCTGCAAAGATAAGGTATTCTTTGCAGTCAGCCTGACTTTTCAATTTCGAGTATATGTACGTTGAATTCGATCGTACTCGAAGATCTCATTGGTTATCTTTGAAAGCCAACCAGCTCTTCTAAAGAAGATTAATATCGTGGATAGAGCTCAAATGGTGAAGATAATATCTCGTGACAATCGATTATTTGGTGAACGATGTACGAAGAGCATACATGATACTCAATTCGGGTATAAGATCAGATGGAGTGTGAAAGTGGTAACAATGCAATCGGGGATGATGAAGATAGGGCACTCTAAAAGATTATTTTATCATCCCAGTGTATTTCATCCCGTCTTTTTCTTTCTGGTTGAACCAAAAAATCTGCCGGTTGTAATAGCTACCTTACCAATCGCGGAAAGTCATCGAATAGTTTTCCCGGTTTACATCCATTTTGTCTCTTACCGGTTACATTAAAGAATCTGCTGATTATTGAAATTTAAATACTATTCAGATATTACAAGTTGTTAACAGAATGAGACGGCGTTAAAGTGGTAGTAAAAAATCTAGTAACATTCCAGATATTACTATTGATGAACAGGAATTAAAATTCATTAGTTTCACTGATGAACTTCTCAGTTATTTCAGAAATTTCAACAACTCTCCAATTAGGGAAAAATAATATTTTCCGAATACAAAGTGATTTAAACAAGTAAAACTGAACAGAAAATTAATGGATACAACGCTAGCTGGCTAAATAAAATTGGAGATTAATTTCAAAATTAAAAAGGTAAATATTTAAAAGATATCGGATACAAGACATGCGCGATTAATTAATCCCTTGTGCAAATTCGGGAAAAACTGATGTAAAATCGCGTGTAATATGTTGCCAACATTACTGGACTTTTCAATGAATTCCCTAACACGTCATAAAGCGCATATCGTATATTGTATATCCGCGAATGTAGAATCGGATGTAGAATATTACACCAATTTAATTTAAAAGATTAACGTTTTTATACTGTCCTTTGAATGCACTTATTTTCTATAATGTTCTGGTATGGCGGACATTGACATTAGTCATTAAATAGTACCAATTCTCGTAGCAATTTGGGTAATTGGGAATTATGGAATGGAGGTTGAAGACCTATTAATTTGTTATAATTACGTGACTTGCAATATGATAGAAACTAAGAATATTTTTCCCTATACATTTAAGTTATTCATTTAAGTGCCGAGAAGCGTTTCACGACTTCTCTTTTCTTTGTTAATGTAGCAGATGAAAAATGTGGAGTTCTAAATGATGCGAAACAATAAGGTAATATAAGAGGCTCAAAATATTATCATTTCCAATGTGGGGTTTTTCTCTGGCGTCAATAATAGATTTTCAATTTCTCAACTGCAAGTCAAACTCACCTTTCACCATCAGATGTTCGTTGTAAGGGTGGACTCGTCAATATTGGTATTACGGCAAAAATTGAAAATGAAAGTCCCAATACACAAATCCACCTCCAACTTCTATCATTAATCACTTATGAAAGGAAATCCATTCTTACAGGTTACTTCTGAATTTCATAACTCATCGTGAAACCAGCTTTTATCTTCCAATTAGTAGTAATTTATTAATCATGATTAATTACACGAGACTCTGAGGAGCATTAACATTTTCAGTTGTAGATGCTATAATGAATAATACTTTTTACCCTTACACTGAACATAAAAAATAAATGATACAAATCGTAGTAAAAAATTGTTTTTTAATACATCATATATATTTGAGATATATTTATAAATTGACCGATGAAAGTAATAAAAGTGTTTCAAATACTTTGACAACATAAAAAAATGAATAACACAAATGACAAGCGTACAGTAAGAAATATTGCGACAGAGCACCAAAATATTGGCAAAATTAATTTCGTGACCCCCCGTTGAATTTCTCCGATTAATTATTACTTCATTCTTCCCGGTATAATTCTTGATTTTAATAAAACACGCTTTGTTCCTGCAGAATCAATCACGGCGGATTATAAGCCTGACGAGATATCGAGTTTTCTTTTTGTCCTGACACTTTTTGCGAGCATTCGGTGCGGAACAAAATACAAACGAGTTAACTCGATTCATTTCTGCCATTGTTGGGGAATATTGTTTGTGCGAATAGAAAAAGTGTTAGGTGTTTACACCGTGGTACAATTGTAGTATAAGCTGTCCGTGGCATGAACTTTTAAAGTTAAGCGGCTTTGTGTATTCTATTCTATAAAGCTGAATATGAGACATCGTGAATATTATTATCCTTGGGGTTTTAATAAAAATAAAGTTTGGCATGTGAGCCATATCTTTATGTAAAATATAATATATCTTGTTACCCCGATTATATAAATTTTCATTCATCTATAAATATTTAAATTCATCTTTTTAATATGAAGACTGACCGAATAGTTTATTTATTGTGTTATTGTGTCATTAATTGGAATTGAAAAATTTATTTTTCAATTTTGCGGAAAATGATTGAATAATTTATGGCTATTGAAATTATGCTTAATTTGAGATAGTATTACGGTGTATTTTGCAAGGTTCATCAGTGATAATAAACGAATAATAAACGCCTCTTATTAAAGGTGAATGATTGCCGTTTGCGATGGAAATTAAAACGATTTACGAGAGAAAATCCTTTTCATAAATTTCCCTGTTTATTATTTTCGCACGCTAATGTTACTCGGAATTCACCTGGTAGGTATTTTAAATGTTAAAGCGATGTTTGATTGGCAAGGCGGAATTAGCATGCAATTAAACGACAGAACTATTAACTCCTGTTCGAAATGAGGTTACCGCTGAAATAACGTTATTCCATTTCCCCAATTAAATTTTAATATCGCATTGCATAATGAAAAAACATACAGCTTTTCTTCCAGAACAAATTCTAAATGCCATACAACCGCTATTATTGTGAACTTTAAGCTTTCGATTTATGTAAACACGCGTGGGAAAAAATCGGCGTGCATATCGGGGCAATTTATCAATTATTAAATGTCACGAGAACAGGAAAACTTTTTTTTTGAACGATCGCAGTCAGCCATTAAGAATACTTAGAACGACAATCGATTATGAATGAAATTTTTTCGAAGTTTCCGCAGGGCATCAGTCAAGCTGGAATTTCAGTACTGTCATGCAATTTGACATTGACGTCGTTAAGTGCCGGTTAAAAGTAAAGCGAGCTTTTACGCATGAGATTTATATCGGTCGGATAATAGCCGGCAGCGATGTTATCTTATAGCGAGAAGAAGAAAGACAGAAAGGAATTAAGAACGATAGAGAAGCAGGAAGAACGGACAGAAGAGAATAAAATAGCTTACAATATTTATATCTCGAAATACGTCCTTCGAAAGGAAATTACGATAAGTACATCTCTAATGCGTCATAATAAAATGAGCGAGGTAATAAAATATAACGAATAGCTTTTACGAAAGCTCAAATGTCAGACACATTTATAATTGAACTTTCAACGCCAATTTCTAATACGAACAATTGGTTGTTATTTGGAGAGTTTTCTACTTTCTCCTCCACTCTACCGACGTTATAAGTGTGTGGTTACTAACAATCAATATCCAACTACGAAGACAAAAACAAAATGAAGCAATAAAGTTTAATTAACCCTCGGGGATAAATGAATAAATTGCAGTAATATAATAATATATTGAGAAGAACGAGGGAGGAAAGTGGTAGGAAGAAAGTGACAATGGAAAGGTGGAGAGAAATAAAGAGAGGAAGAGAGGAGAGAAACAACAGTGGGGAGGTTGCAGTGAGTTCCAAAAGTAATAACGATAAATTTGAGGCGAAAAGCGCGATGTTTCGGTGGAGGGTGGCTCGATATGGTTGCGAAATGATTGCAAAGTGGATGGGCGTTCGTGGGTGAAGGTTAAGGTCATCGAGCTGCTAGCCAATTTTTACAACTTGGCTGACCGCTCTGGCAAGAACCCCTCAAACCGATTGAACTTGACATCGAGATCCATCCAGAACCTTTCTCTTCTACCCTCCACGTTTACGTTTTCTACCTCCCTACGTGTACTTCGTATGCTCCAAAAATTCTCACAATGAATGGCTTACATTCATTGAAGATATCGTTTCTCGAAGTAACCCCCCACCACTTGCTCCAATGTCAAAATAACCTAGCTATAGATACTTTGATTTCAATCTGGTATTATTTTGTCTAATTCGTGTAATGTAGAATGCACATTATAATAATACGATTTAATGCAAATGATTGTCGTTTTATAATGTTTCAGTTTGATATGTGTTTTGTTACGCGGTTTGTCCGATATTGCAGTAATTTAAATATGAATAAATAATATCCTACTAATTAAAGTTTTGCTTTAGAAACAATCTGAATTAAGTACTATAATATTTTATTTTTAATTGATCTCGATATTTTTGTTATTTTTGTATATTAAGGTAATGAAAATTATGCGATCAAATTTAGTACATTATTTTACATTATGGAGCGTGAAGAATATTTAAAACTAATTACTTCAATATTAAAAAAGCATTTAATTTATAACAGTGTGCATTCAAGGGAAAACGCATTTTATTTTTAGTGCGGGAGGAACTCCATTTTTATTTTTATATAGGTAGTTATATTATTACTGCAAAAGTAGACATTCTCAGCAAAGTTCGCGCGTTACCCTGTTTGTTTCGCTAACCCCTTTTCCCCACAAACGAGAACAATAATCAATTTCGCAAACAGTTAAAACAGAGATCAAATATTCGGCAAGTGTTCGGCGTTCGACTTGGGTAAGCGGAATTCCGAGTATTCAGGAAAATCATTTTAATTAATACCCTTTGACTCGAATATTTGGAAACGTATACACGTGCCAGTTATTTTCCTCTCATACATAATACCATAATTAATGAAAGAACCCTTAAGATTAATGCTTTACCCTGGTGTTTAATAATTACCTATTCAAATCATTTCATTACTTTGAAAATTTATAGTCGAAAACAGTAAAATTATAACTCGGACTTAACAAGGATTTTGTTCCAGTTAAAGAAAGAATTCCGGCGTTGAAGTATTGTTTACACTGAAACGAAAGTTTCGAGCATCATCGAGTTTCATTACAAAACTCTTCTATCTTTTAGGTGTATCCTACAAAATTATATCAGACCACCTTTGTATAAGTTTCCTACTGTCAGCCAAACTTCTAATTACTTTCTTAGGATATTCTTCAAGGGTACATAAATTTCGAGGCGTGTGGGCGCCTATATCGAGTAGGTTGCACATAAATCATCGGCGTGCTATTACATATTCTGTAATGATGAGGAAGGTACTTACCGCGGGGTTCCCATCTAACTTATACTCTAATCTAGTAATTAACCTATCAATTAAATTCCTTCACAGGTCTGCCGATAATTCTAGATTTACCCCAAAGTAGACTTCGCCAGAAAACTAACTTTGTTTGTCTTCGTATTTACATCCAAAACTCAATTATATTACATCATGACCTCGAACCAACCAAAAAGGATCTCAAACGTATCCAATATGTATTCTGATTGAAATTTATTAGAGCGAGATTATTTTCATATATTTTATTACATGCTACCCTGGAATCTTGAAGGGTTGATTTTCATTACTATACATTCTGGACAACATTGTCAATCTTATTTTTATAAAGAAGAATATTTCACTAATATTTTTGTATTCGTAATATCTAGATGCGGCTGAGCCTTTTTCTCGTACCGGATATGGAAGTAATTAATTTCGTTTCTTTGAGAATAAAACGCGTATTAATAAAATTTATATTAATAAAATTTCATAATCTACAATATTTGAATCACATATCATGGATTTTGCATAAAGGTTTTCATAGTGTACATTTGGACACATGATGTGTGATGATATTTGAAGGAGCACGGAGAGTTGAGCAATCAGAGGAGACCAATTAAGCTTCCTGGAGATAGCGAGTTTACCTTGAAGTGACAAATTCCTGGAGCTCTGCTTGATTAATAGTTACCGTTAATTGGCTCATTTAATCTAGAGCATCAATACCCGCATTAAACATCGTTTAATCGATCCGTCTTCCATGTTTTTTTTTCCACTATCCAATCAAGGGTATTTTAACTAGCCTCTTTAATTTGATTACAATATACTATTGTGTCTTCATTCTATAAGATCAATACTCATTAGCATAACTAGCTTACCATATTCCTTTAATTCGTGTTAATAAATAATCGATTATATACCTTTCACATTTTATCGCGCTTCAGAAATATATTCTTTGAGACGATCAATAATATTCCGAATAGAATTTTGAATAGTAAAAATAAACCAAATTTGTGAGTTAAAAGTGTTAATTAGTTAAAACTATATCTTTATATCTGGCTGATCTATGTGAGTCTGGATTAAATGAATAAAATAGAAATCCGTTTCATTTGTAACGGCAATGAGTGCAAAGAAAAAGGGAACGATTTTTCTAACGCGTTATATGAGGCGTGGAGGGAAAGAAAGGGTTTCTCGTGAAACGGTGCTTCTCTCGTTCCGGTTGATTCTGATATTCTGGCCAATTGAAGCATTACGTGGGACGAGGTTATAGTTTCGTGAGATATATGGTAGGCGCGTTGGATTTGGAACACGTAATATATATTCGTGCTTTTCCCTTATCGAAAAAACATCCATGCGCATTTCGTTCGGGTACATATAATGGAAGCTTTACGGCACGTGACCCAACTTAAATGTATTGACGTGATTGACAATATGTTACAACTGGGTTATCGATTTTACGAGTTATCATGTCTTCGAATTTCATGAAATATCATTTTAATAGGACGTGTAATTTTCTATAGCTTCCAGCACTTTTCAATAATTATTCTCAAATACATCGCAGTATGCAAAATGATATAATAAATGATTCGGTGTTGGACTTATTATAAGTTTATTATAAGTTTCACATGAGAATATTAAAATAGTAGTTAATAATGAAAGCTTCGATTTTTGGCTAATGGACCTAATTAATATAACTAATATCGTATTAATAGGTACGATAAAAACAATAATTAAAAGAAGTTGAAATTTGTATCCACGGTTTTCGTAACTAATTGGAAAAATGCCACGAATCTGTAAATCAAAATGCAATTAATGCATATTACGGAGCAATGTGACACGTGATGCATTGCCGTCATTTCTTTGCTTCGTTTCATTCAATTGAATTGCTTTGTACTTCATATTCGTTCTATTCGTATGTACTCACAAAAAACCAGACACCGAAAATATCAATGCTGTATAATCTTGTACTTCAAAAGGTTTCATATAGCCATCATATTCTACTTCTCGTGCTAGAATCTACCCAGTGTCCTTTACATACCGAACACGAATTTTCCTCCACATAATATGTGAATAATATTCCGCACTGGATTTTGACAGTTTTCATTACAATATAACTCATTACTTATTTACTTTCTTCGTAATATTAACAGAATAAAGTTGATCGTTTAAGATAAACTTAATCCGCTGAAAACTTAAAAAGAAATTAATTAGGTAAAACTTCGAAATTTAAGTACAACATATCTTCATATTTGACTAATTTTACTTATATTAATTTCATGGGAGAATTTATATCCAATGGAGTTAAATTGGATTAAATAAAAAGTGAATATCAAATATTGTTCGATGTGATGTACTTTGCGATTGAAGGGGAAAATATTAATGGCGTCTATTCTGGGGAAGAATTATGAGAGTGAAAGTTGTAATCATTGTTCATAATATGTTTATTATGGATAATTATACAGAACAAACTATTTGAGTAGAAAAGGCTTAGGATAAAGTGTAAAAGACACCCTGTAGATGCACCGTTTAACGGGCTTGCAGCAACTCAGCCGTCCTTGACTGGATCGAGCTGTGCTGCATTTGTCGCTAGCGTTCACGGCCAAAGATCGCCGACTCTCAAGTGCATCGTAGTGCTTCAAAACTGATATTTTTATTTGAATTTCTGCCTTCGGTTGAATGCACAATCATTGCACCACTTTCGCTTCACATTGCTTTATCCAAAAATATTAAGTATCTTAATTAGATCAATGCCAAGGTAGATTGTACAATCATTAAGTTTTATTAAATATAAAGTATATGCTGTATAAATATATACATTTTTATTTCACTGTTTTATATAGTACATATAACTTGAAATTTATCAAAGTGGAAAATTTGCTCTTGTTATCACTTAAATATTCATATTTATATCGGATCTCATTTCGAGCATAAAAGAAGGTCTAACATTTTTTTCTTCGTGTGATACATGATTTATATATTGAGCCACCATCGATATTCAGCACGTGAGATTAATTTAATCTTTATATTACAAATTGAATATCTCAGCAACCATAAATTCAATTTATGATATGTAATTTAACTTCTGAATATTTCACTCGGACAAAAAGTTCCGTGGATGTCTCCCGAATTTACGAACGTCTACGAAATAATTGAAATTCGAAAATCCTTGTGATGGGGGATAAAGGATAAAGGTCTTCCTAGGAAAAGCGTCGCGATGCGTACCTCGAATGTGGTTCGCTTTTTCAACCCTCCATTGTAATCCAAATGGCGTGTTGATTATGATCTACTATCAATTCTACTTTCTTTTTCGTCGTTTTCTACAATCGGCTTTTGTCCCTGCATGAACTGCCACTTACCAAAGGGAGTATAAATTGCCGTGCCTATGTGCCTGGCACCGTGATACGATTTTGAATCGAATCGAATCGGCGGTACCTCGTTTCAGAACTGATATCGACAGACACAAAACGGGAGTCGTGCACCGAGGAAGGAATAACGAAGAATGGAGGTTTAGGTCGATTCTCTCTATAAGGGCCTGGGAAACGGCTCTAAAGGTCACATAAAAAGGAAACATTCTTGGCGTTCCACAAACTACCTTCCTCGACGATCCTCGATGTCGATCGTGAGACGAATTCGACATTCACGAACCACCTGAACTTTGCCTCTTTTCTTAATCTTCCCTCCTTTTTATTTTATGCCAGTAGGTCGCCATCACGTTATCGGAAATTTTGTGAATAGCTCCTTTGCCATTTCCACCAAGAGTTGATCAGATATTTCCTCCCTCGGTTCTGCTCGGTGCATCCCGTGAATTCAAGATCAAAGATCGTTCTCCCTGCAATTTATACTCGAGAGTTTTAAGAAATGAATATGGAGAGCAAGCTGTTATCACCATGGAAATTAATATTCTTCAATGAAACTTGCTTGGGATATAGGGAAGATAGTGAATTAATTAATATGTCTTGCCTGATAAAGTCAGTTTAGCTTGTTTCAATGTCATCTCCCTACATGGCAAATTCAGTAACAAATATTTACATGTCGAATCTCATATGTCCAAAGCTTATTATTCTTTGGATTAGAATTTTACTTCGACACGTGCGGATAAATTTATTCATACTGCGAGATACAAGTGCAAACTAAAAAAATATAGTAAACAGGTAATCAGGATACAGAACACGTAAAACGAGGAGAAAAACATTTGATATTTAAAGAAGGAATGGTAGATAAGGATAGTCTTACGGAGGTAAAAACATTCCTTGACAAGTAAGTCCATGATACGAACCGGTTGTCCTTACATGTCCTGTTTCACTAGTGAATTTCGGGGTTTGCCTCGTAAGTGTTTCTTTTTTGTTAGGCTCCTCCCAGAACTGACCCTGCGGCGACAGTAAAATTTGTTTTTCTAATCTTTACGGCACGTGTAAGGGTCTAAACGAAATCCTCGAGGGATACTGTCCACCCCCTTTATAAAAAGACGTAACGGAAAGGGCAAGCTTCGATATTCTTGAAATAATGTCTAGCGACTGATCCTAAAACCGGTGCTACATTCCATGAAAATGGGTCAAGCCTAGCGTGTACCACCCACACTCTCTCTCTTCTCTTCTACCCTCTCTTCCAACCTCTCTTCCACCCTCTCTCTTCCCGGAGATTTATCTCGCGTTATATCGCCTCCCCGATTTTCGTGAAACGCCGGGTTTCGTACAGCTGTCCATTTTATTTTGCTCATCGATTCGGCATATTCACTTTATCATGTTATGCGGACAGTCCTGGATACCACTGACGATTTTCGAAATTTTCTACAATATGCCACTTGCCACTTACGCTTTGTTCCCCAAGCTGGCTGAGTAATTAAGTGCCGTGTTCGAAAGCTTTTTTATATTCGCGTATATTTAAGCTGGAAGATAACGATACAACTGGTGACCCGTCGATTCGCACCTAGAACATATTTCGGTTTTCGAAAAGAGTAAATTTCAATTACTCTACTTCCGGGTGTGGAAGAGAATTTTTACAACGATAAGTAAATTCGAAGGATAACAATACACAGAGTGTAATGTACGAAATAAGCCACCTATCTTCTTTAATTCCGATAATATAGCAAATATTTTACGCGTTGTATGAATGGTTTCAAACAATGAATATTCTGAAACAGAATTTTTTCCGTTACAGTTTTCACAGAATTTTTCAGATCACTCATATTTTCTTACATGGAAGAAGTATTGTTGTATAATTAGGTGACCTATTTTACGTGAGATACTCCGTATAATCAATAGAATGTAGAGTTGAAAAATTTTGCTCTGAATTATTTTCACTCACGACGCCCTCGAAAGTTGACAAATCGCGTATATAAAAAGTACAGGAGCAGGGTCATGCGAATATATTTAAGATTACTGAACCTTGAATCGAGACCCTGAAAGTTTCTTTAGATAATACTACTTTTTAAGAGACTATAGCAAGGTGACAATATAAAGTTTCGTTAAGTACCTAATGATTTTTACGATTACGTAAGTGAAGTAATCATCGTACATTTTGTATGGAAATAATAGATAGTGGTGTTTAGTTACCGGATTCTTTGCACGTAACTTCTTCTTCTTCACTTTTTAACGTTTATCCCGAATGGAAATAGAACCTGACAAGTAAGAAGAAAGTTAAGTACACCTCCATAGTTTATTGCATATTTATGTATCGCGTAACTCTTTTGTATTATAGTTTGCATAGCCAAGTTGGTCTTGTTACCAAACTCGCAATGGATTTTATAGCAGGAATTTTATGGTAATTACAAAAATTATCTCAACAAGTTTGGTACAGAAAATTGCTGCTCGTTTTTGCTTGATAACAGGAATAATGATATACACAAAATGCAGACTTTTCATTGGCAAATATAACATTCAAACTACCATGCTTTGAAACAAAATTCACAGTAAACCTGAAAATGAAAATTTGAGGGTTACCCGAATCAGTGCGTGGGACTCTAGGTACTCGGTTTCCAAACAAAACAATCGATGTGTATACGATTGATCTTAAAATTTGTTTGTTTTATGCTTTATACGCACATCCATAATACACATTAATTCAGCCGAGTTTTTTAATAATTCAGAAGCGATTATGTGTACATAAATTTCTGTGTGCTGAAAAATGATTCTAATGCACATGGATACAATTTTTATCATAATATCTATGTATACTCATCTATAATATGTATAATTATACATTTTTTATGAAGTGAATATTAAAACAAAATAACTTTAACAAGTATTATCCAATAAGAGCTCACGGATTGTTATATTACTCATTTTATAATAATTACAAAACATCATATTTGAATTTGTGCGACATTAAAGTCGATGACTTTATTCACTCGGGAATTAAAGGGATCCGATTAATTGTAAAAACTGAGGTTTACCGTGGAAGAAATGCGAGATCATTTACATGACGATAAGTACGCCCACTATTTGGCCTCGGATATCGAGCATTGTAATCCTTTAGGATTTAAAATAATGACCAGGTTTCGGACGGTAGATTATGGTGGGTCACGCGTGCATTACAAATAAGAAACTCCCACGTCTAACAATGAATCTGCCCTTTTGAGTCAGGACGTAGATTTTCAGGGCCAAACCAAAAATAACTTAGTCATCTATGTGTTATCGCGACCTTAGTCCAGAATGTCAATAACTCATTTAAGTTCTGGTACCCGGAATTTTTTTCAATCCTTTCTTTTACAACAATATCCCTTGCCGGGTTCAAAGACTAGATATAACAATCCATTATTGAACTGCGCTTCAATGCATTTATTTAAAGACTATTTTAAAGTTTTAATGAGAACTTTAATTGGCTGGCTCGCGATCTTTGTAAATCTCTCATTTCCATTTAATTCGATAAAAGGAAAGGGATATTTGTGCCGGTATTTTAGCGGGGTTGGAGAAGAAATAGTAGAATGACGATGGTTAGATACTTTGATATATAGTTTTTATTTATTCTTTGTATATAAGTAATCTTATATTCATAATAATTCGAATCGGTGAATTTGATTGTGGATATTAAAATAAGGGCGATGAGAAACATTGATCTCTTTCGAGTATTTTTCCGAATTTATATTACGATCTTGATGAAAATTTGGGGTTGCTGGCCATAAGGCGAAAACTTTCTTTCTTTATATCATGTGAGAATATGACTGGAATATCTAAATATGTATTTGAATTTAAAATTGCCCGACTCTATTCGAATAATATGTAGTACGAGGGAGCTTAAAGGTTGTTTCCCCAAATATACATGTATATGGCATCTAATTATATTTCATAAAACAAAATAAGTATTTCGTGAAGTATCCGATTCAGTAAAAATATACCAGTTATTAAAATCGATCCACGATCGAACCATTTATTGCCTGTCAATAAATTATCACGATTCAACCTTTCTTTGATATTAATAATTTGAATTATTAATACGCACTTATAATTCCATAAACATTATTCATATAATCTTTACATAATTGCCCAAATAAATGTCAATAAATTATTCAGATTAGAAGATGATTAAAATACAGTAAAAATAAGGTTCATGCATGGAATTATAACGAGATGAAGTTAAATTGGGAATTATAATGTCAAAGTTAAATCGAGTTCAAAAAAATAATGTTATGTTGACCGAATTACACGTCTGCCACAAGTCGAACATTATCGAAATTCGATGCATATTAAACAAAAGGAAAAGTCCGATATGAAACGTCGACCGTAGAACGACGAAAAAATTGCGAAATGTAAGAACGTTTCCCTGAAATATATGGCACTTCTGACCCACATATGTATTATATCAATGGAATCAGCTTGCAGATCGCAGATATGTAATACGCGGTTTCCACGTAAGGAGAAAGAAACAATAATTGCCTTACGGAACTTCCGTTACTGATCTTCTGGCTACGTTAATCCAATTACTACGCCGGTAATCGCCTGTGCCACGTAATTATGATAATTTACCGTTTCCACAAGCGTCGACTCGGCCGGCCGGAATTGTTAGAATTCAAGCAATTGCTCTTTCCACCATCCAAATTAGCATACATAATTACATATAATTTTGGTCTGCACAAAAATAAATTTTTACGAAACATTACATTCCAATTATCACGACATAATTCGTACATTATCGTTTACGCATCTAGAAGCTTATTGCGTCGATGTAACCCTTGCATATATACACAACAAAGCTAATTATATTAAATTCAAAGGTAACGATACAGGATATATTGACAATAGGGTGTAACCTTGTTGCACTAATTGGGACCATTAATTTCACAGTTTGATCATTATGAATACGATTCGCATCTGGCATGCAAGTCAAAGAGAATTCAGGGCAATTTGAAGTTATGATAAATAGCAATTATGTATAATTGATAGAATATACTTGATGAAAATTTTAGTCATCTCGTTGTGGTGGATTGCAGTGCTATCTAACTAGTTTTTGCGAGCACGGCAAAATACTCGGCATATCATCCAGCGAGGGCAAAGTGAGATTACAGGAAAACTGGAAGTTTCGCGGTAGGCTTTTGACTGGGGAACATACGAAAGGTATAATAATCCATTGGCAATAGTCCAGAATCTACGGTTATATGCCCGTTTCACTGCTTTGAGCTTCAGAATTCACTGCCCGTAGAGGCGGATCGTCAATGGGGAAGTTCAGGTTGATAAACGTGTTTGAAATTGGGTCATATCCCAGCAAATGTTACCGGCGAACGACTAATAATGTGCTACCATGCACGTAATTCTTGCAAGCACGATGTAATGCACCGTCTAATAACGTAGGTGGGATACGGATAATGTCCCGATCTGCCAATAACACACAGGATCGTGTCAGCCACCATTTTTGCTACTTCTAATGTTCCCTTCGTTTCCTGGTTCCATGTGTCCCCGATACGCCATGTATCAGTATTTGTTTATTATTAGTGTTTGTTTGTATTTTGTTTGTATTCTGATTATTGCAAGTATCTAAAATCTGTATCGTCCGCTCATTTCTAACATGTTGGATTCTGCATGTTGAATTTGTATTAGTGGAATTCAGAGATTAATAAAATTAATTAACTTATATTGCAATTTATAATATGCTAATGCGTAGTAGAACTGGATGCACTTTGTGGTAACTTTCTGCATATTGCATTACCAAAATGATGCTAGTTAATTATAGAGAGCGCAGATCTTTGTCAGTGATAGGATAAAGGGATGAATACGCGGTTTGGTTAATTTCTATTATTTCAGTGAATTCGGTGAATTTCCAGTCTACTATAATACTGATAATGAGAAAAATATCGGTGTTGTAGCAGAGATTGAAAATCAGTGGTTCGGTGTGAAGTTAAAAGATATATACGTAAATGTTGCTATCAAAAACGTGCGATAAAAGTTCAACTAATTCCCACAGTGTTAAGATTGATAATCGGAAAAAGATAAGTTTATCGTGCAGGTCATACGGGAACATTTCGCATACTCTGCTTGGACGGATGTTATCAATCGGTATATCAATTTGGGAAGATTTTATGAAGCAAGCTTTCACAGTTTTATCGTTCCATCACGCATCAAATTTTGCTGATTTCAACCATCAAAATTTATACTTTTTTTGGATTTGCATGCTCCCTCGAATGTTTGTGTGTTATCTCTCTGCAGCGTAGCACATTGATATCTAAAAAATATGTTATCGTCTGCAGAGAATTCGATAATTACTTTCAGTTTGGCTGGGAGTATTATATTTTCACGATATAAATATCTTTTCGTTGGCTTCGACTTCACTGCTTGATTTACCGCGTCAAAAAAGTATTCGATGATTAAAAGAAGTTTTCGAACGCAGACACGAAGATCGCCTTTTTTTCGCGAATATTTTCGTGCACATGGTGAGAGAGCATATGATGAATGAATCTACCATGGATATTGGTAAAAAGTACGTGAAGATAATTTATGTTTTTAATAATTCTCCAGGTTATACAAATTTCTTAGTACGTGATTAATTTATTATGTACTTCATAGTGCTTAGAATTCGAGAAATTTGTAGAGGATAAAGAACTGGTAATTTTATGAACACAAAAATGTATGCGGGACAATACGAGAAATAAATAGATTCGTAACGATTTCAAGGAGAATAGGAATTAAATAAAGTTGTTCTACGATCTTAATGGTTTACCGTAATTATGTCAATGAGAGTCCTTAATGACGGTATAAGACTCTAACTTCTGGGTATTCGAGAATTCTAAAGTTAATCGGAAAAGTTCTGGTTTTTAATGCTGGAGAATGAGAGAAAGTTCGGAGATTACTAACGAAATCATTTTCGGGGACCATTCCTTCATTCTGTGGCAACTTCTAGATAATAAACGATCGCGGAGCGTAACTGGAAATACAATCCGCTTACCATAAAGTGAGTGCATGACGATTATTTATTGTCATTCGTGCAATTTCACTCGGTTGCCAAGTATTACGAATGGAATTCACGTGTCAAAACTAAAAAGGGACCTTAACCTTGAACTCGACGGACAATTCTATATTTCAGTTCATAATCCAATTTAGGTGAATAATGTTATCCTTCACTTCTGTACTCGACATACGAAATTTATTTCAATCGAGTACTTACTAACCAATAATCATTGTGTTACAAATATTTCTCAAACATTAGTAACGATTGTTAACTATCGTTTAACATTTCCTGAATGTATCACGTGTAATCAAAATTGTTGTAAAACTCGATTTCGAAGAATAATTTTATTTTTCACTTCTGCTATACTCGGTCTACGAAACATATTTTAATCGAGTATTTAGTAATTGGCGATCATTGTTTTTCAAATATGTCACAATTATTAGTAACGATCGTTAGTCACTGTTTAATATTTACTGAATGTATTCTGTGTAATTAAAATTTTTTAATTACGGCGAGTTAATTACGTCCTTTGATTAAGATACATTTGGACTTTTAACGTGAAAATACACTTCGAAGCGTCACGTGTGTCCGGATAAAAGTTGTTCAAGCAGCCCTTACGAAAGGACTCCGCTTGAATAAGTTTATGATACGGACGTGACTAAATAGCTATTTTTGAGGATTAGAGAATTTCTTAGTATGCATGTTTTTAGTAATTAACTTCTCTCAGGAAGGCAAAACAGTTGGAGGACACCTGGACAAGCCCCTCCAGATTTGCCTTCCTGCGCTCAATAGAAATAGACGTATCATAAACTCCGATTACCGATGTGCCTCCACACCGCGGTTCCAAGAACCGGCGAAAACCCTTGACGTCACGACGGATCCATCCGGTCAACCTGGGGGTGAGATTCCAGGAACCGATGGGCCGTCACTTCTGACTAGGTTACGCCCTCAGTGGGCCTGAAGGGCGTCAAGGGACTCAATTTGTACATTGGTGGGAGTGATGGGAGGGCACATCGGCTAAAGATTCCTTATAAATATAAGATCCTTAGAGTTATGAATGAGAATAGAGAGTTATGATTGAGAACAGAGTTAGAGAATTACTGAAAGAATAGTACTGACTAGCCCTTCTGGACACGCGTTCACGATAAGATCCAGGATAAGAGTAGAAGTAAATACATTGTTAAAGGTTCGTGTAAATTATACTGTTATCGTTATCAGAATATATATCCGGAAAAGATAAAGGTGTGTTCGGGAGTTGATTTAAACCCAAAAATATACAGTCCACTTGAATCGAATAACATCCTGATTCTCCCGGCCATAGTCACCTTTAACATTTGGTCCTTCGAGCCGGATGATATTAACCAGTGACAGTGATATACAGCGAACTTAAGTGCTCTATCCGATCGTGTGCGTGAATCAAGACTTGTGGTCAATCCTAACGGACATTGGCACAAGTGAGTTCAGAAAGCGGAATCATCAACAACGGACATCGGAATCACCAAGATTCCATTCCAAGGATAACCTACGCTGATCCTCTCGCGAGACGCTAGGCCCTCGATACAATTCGAGACTTCAGGACAAGGACGCATCACACCGAAGCCACTGCAGAGCGCTGGAGCGATCTTACACATCGAGTTCCAACTTTGTTTCTGTGAGTCCTTTCCAAAACATAATAACGATATTCTAAAATGGAGGCATCACTAAGAAAATTGATTGCTGATCGCGGCGTCTTAAAGGCAGCTTTAACCCGCTACAAAACATTCGTAGACAATTGGGACGCATCCACTTGTAACATAGAAATCAAGGAACGACTTGATCGAATTACACCACTCGCGGACAAATTTGATGTCATTCAACAAGAAATAGAATCACTTGTAATTGATACAGATTTAGAATCCACGCATGCAACCGCACGCGAAAACTTCGAATCAATCTATTATAAGGTTATCGCCACCACGAAAAAGCGACTTTATCATCCGGGAACGTGCAATAATACGCACTCTGGAAATACAAACGTATCGTCTCCAGCTCCGTCGGATACACAAGCAGACTTGCAACTACCAATAGTTCAGGTACCTAAGTTCGACGGCGCGTGTAACTCGTGGATCAAATTTCGGGATAGTTTTCAATCCATGATTGACGATAATGACCGGCTCACCGACGCTAAGAAATTCCATTATTTGAACGCGTCACTACTCGGTGCAGCTGCGCGAACCATCCACTCGTTAGGAGCATCAGGAAACACATATACCCAAGCATGGGAAAAACTCAAAAAAAGATACAACGATCCAATCGCTCTTCATGAGCATCATATGAAATCACTGTTCGAGTTACCCACAATGTCTAAACCATCTAGTGTTTTATTACAACAACTCATTGACGACACGACAAATCACGTAACAGCTCTCGAGTCATTAAACGAACGGACAGAATACTGGGACAGTATTATTATTTATTTGACTCAGACCAAACTTGATTATTTAACAAAGAAAGAATGGGAGAAACATCTCATGTCGTATGTAGAAAAACCAACACTCATACAGTTCATGGACTTTTTAGAAAAACACTGCAAATATTTAGCGCGATCATATTCTGACAGACAACCACCGAAACAAACGATCAAAACGGACAGACGAAATACAAATACACACTCACAATCAGTATCGTATATCTCGAATACTCAAGTATCGTGTCGATTATGCAACAATCACCACGCGTTATACCAATGCACAGAGTTTAAAACGTTGAGCCCCGTCGAACGTACAGAGAAGATTCGGTACTTGCACGTCTGCTACAATTGTTTAAATCCGGGACATACAAGTGAGAATTGCACGCGTGGAAAATGTAAGATCTGTAGCAAAAACCACCATACATTGTTACACTTAGAAAGTAAGACAACAAATCGGGAATGGAAAAGGGCAACTGATTACCCGGAACCTCAGACATCCGTAGCACTCACCCAACTAAATTCGGAAGATCAGAACATACACGTTCTATTACCTACCGCCGTAGTGTATATTTCAGATTACGCGGGCAAAAAACATGATTGTCGAGTACTCCTGGATCCCGGTTCTCAGTCGCACTTCGTTACACAGGCCTTCTGCGATAAATTACGTCTCAAATGTAACGCTACGTATCAGACAGTTGCTGGCATTGGAAACAGCACAAACTTCATTAAGCGTAAGGCGCATTTAACATTACGATCGCTACACAGCAGCTTCACAAAGAAGCTCTCATGTTTAGTCATCGAAAAAATCACCGACGATTTGCCAAACAAATCAATTACGCGTGCGACCATTCCAATCCCATCTAATGTTAAGCTTGCCGACCCATATTTTAATAAGACAGATAAAATCGACATGCTTCTCAGCGGAGAGCTATTCTGGGAGTTATTATGTGTAGGACAAATTAAACTGGGAAAGGGATACCCATTATTACAAAAGACCCTTCTCGGGTGGGTACTAGCAGGGCCGATGATGACAAGACCCACAGGTAGACCACCAACGGTCGTTTGTAACCTAGTCACGCATCAAGACCTCCAAGATCAACAATTTTGGAACATCAAACACACTCCTCCCGTCGAAGAAACACTCCTCAAAACATTATTAAAACTGGCAACGCGTGTTTTGAGACAATTAGGTGAGATGCATCTAATACAGCATCCACGCGCTAGCAACGTCATCATCACGGCGAAAATGAGTAGGCACGAGCTATGGCAAATAAAACCTGCATGGGACAATGTAACACGTGTAGTTTCGGTGAGACCATCGGACGGAATTATGAGTAGGCCGATTGCAAAAAATTGCATACTGCCCATGTCAGAACCGTAGGGTCATAACCTACACATCATAGAAGTAAGATCGTTACACCTAAGCATACAGTATTATATAATTGAAAGGGAGCCTTTCAAGGTGGGCGGCATGTTCAAGCAGCCCTTACGAAAGGACTCCGCTTGAATAAGTTTATGATACGGACGTGACTAAATAGCTATTTTTGAGGATTAGAGAATTTCTTAGTATGCATGTTTTTAGTAATTAACTTCTCTCAGGAAGGCAAAACAGTTGGAGGACACCTGGACAAGCCCCTCCAGATTTGCCTTCCTGCGCTCAATAGAAATAGACGTATCATAAACTCCGATTACCGATGTGCCTCCACACCGCGGTTCCAAGAACCGGCGAAAACCCTTGACGTCACGACGGATCCATCCGGTCAACCTGGGGGTGAGATTCCAGGAACCGATGGGCCGTCACTTCTGACTAGGTTACGCCCTCAGTGGGCCTGAAGGGCGTCAAGGGACTCAATTTGTACATTGGTGGGAGTGATGGGAGGGCACATCGGCTAAAGATTCCTTATAAATATAAGATCCTTAGAGTTATGAATGAGAATAGAGAGTTATGATTGAGAACAGAGTTAGAGAATTACTGAAAGAATAGTACTGACTAGCCCTTCTGGACACGCGTTCACGATAAGATCCAGGATAAGAGTAGAAGTAAATACATTGTTAAAGGTTCGTGTAAATTATACTGTTATCGTTATCAGAATATATATCCGGAAAAGATAAAGGTGTGTTCGGGAGTTGATTTAAACCCAAAAATATACAGTCCACTTGAATCGAATAACATCCTGATTCTCCCGGCCATAGTCACCTTTAACAAAAGTCCTTTCCCCGGACAGAAGTAAAATTTATTATTCCACGAAAATTTAGTCGAGCTCGGAAGAATTTAATTAGTGTCTGCTAATGAGAGAGTCCTGAGGGTCGGTTAGGTCCAGGTTCAAAATGGATTTCAGGCTTGGGGCCGGATATTCCGCATTGGCGTAAAGTTCTCCTGCGCGACGGTTTAAAATAAGTAAATCCGTGGTGCGCTTCTATTGGCAAACTTCTCGTTCACGTTTTTATTCCGTGCCCTCTGCTTTTTGTGGAAACGGAAACCGTAGAAAGGTCGACGTTCTTTTCCGCCATGCTTGGCAAGTAATTTTCCTGTTGACTAAAAAACCTTGAAGCCGGGACATTGAGAATTATCAACGTTTACAAACTTCTTTCCAGTTAAGTCTTAATTCGAGAAGGTTGCAATAATTGTTAAGCTACAATATAATAATTATTAAAATGTGGACTTTCAGCAAGTAATACCTAACCGGTTTCTGATGTGAACTCTGATTACAACTATAGTGGTTTTTCCAAGATTTAATGTATTCTTTTAATAATATAGTTTTCTAGTTAAAAACTGAAATTCCTCAGGATTATAGTTCACCCTGTGGACTGGGTGTAGAATTGGTCCACAGTATCCCCTGCTTGTCGTAAGAGGCGACTAAAAGGGGTTGGGTGTTGGACTCACGAGTCTGCCCGTAAAAAATCACATATGGGTAGTTGATCGAGCTGGCTAAGATCCATCGTCAGTGGAAATCTTAAGTATGAAGATGATGACAACGATTCAATTAACGATGATGATCTTGCCGTACTCACATCGTACTTAAAGCCCGTCGTTAATTTATAATTACCTATCGAATGATAATAATGGTATTTCTAGGATGAAAAATATAACAATGATAAAAAACAGTTCGAAATGTAAATTTAAGATATCTAATTTCTCGGATGCTGATTAATAGTAAAGTACGTAAATATCACATTGACCTCGCAAAGTACCGTACACGTCGCCATGTTCTGGATTGTACACGATTAAGAATTAAATTGCAACGAGAGTGTGTCTTGGATTTCACCTGCGTTTTATGATCGCATTAATATTTTAGCCGCGTACCATCCGGTTTCAAGTATCACTGCGGAGGCTAGTGGAAATATAGAACTCGAAGAAGAGTCTAAAGTCATTTTTAACGGGAAAGGCTTTCGTCAATGGACACTTTCATCAGGTTCTAAATCCTTATATCGAAGAAAGATATACTTTGAAGAATTCCACGTTCAATATTGGATCGAAGGGAGCTCAGAATACAATATATTCCGCAATGGCGCAGAGCTTGCGTCGCATAGAAAGAATTTCACGGAGGCGGTGAGCTTTCTCGGTAACCCTTTCACTGTAGTACCCGTTCGTACTGCAGCCAAAAGAGGAGAGCGAACTCCTCTGGAATAGAGCCAAGTAACTTTTCTACTTTGGTTTCATCATGATTTTTCTGATCGTTATCAGGATTGCTTTATTTCTGCAAACCTCCACGAAATACGCAAATCTCTTCGCCACAGAGTTTGGAAAATCAAATCTTTCGAAGTACCCCTGCTGACTTTGAAGGAAAGAGATTTCCTTGGTAAAGTAACATCCGAGGATTTCAAGGTTTCTTAAATATTTCAAGGTTTATGATAATTCGCGTGCCTCTCGGTTAGGTGGGATTTAATTCAATGTTATATTCCATATTTATACTCTCTAATGTAAGAGTGGTAAGCTTAATATAAGTTTTTCATGTACATGTATCACTTAATCGTTTCGATTCAATATTTTTGTCAACTGCTGAAAATCTGTACAATGAGTATCGCAAACAAGAATATATAGTCACAGGTTGTAAACAATTTCTTCATTATAGATAAGGTCATTGATCGCGGTACTGTCTTCATAATTCTTCGCACAGAACTCGGCACTCTCGAAATCGCTAAAGTTAGGGAAACGTGGATAGAAAAAGGGACATGCGGGAGCAATGTGTTTGCTTTGTACCGATTCTTCCTTTCAGATATCAGCGAGTGGGCGAATTATTCTTCCGCGGAGAGGAGTCCAAGTTTTGCGACAGTACCTTTTTTACCATTTATTGTTTGTTCGAAGACAGATACAGCTAAGCGTAAAACTACATTTTTCTGGTCAGACTTTTTATCGTGATGTACTTATTCCTCCATGAAATACGTAGAATTAATAACATCGTAAGAAGATTTATTTTCGAACATCACGTCTCTGCCTACCTCATATTTCTTGCTATTAAAATAGGTTTTCCGTCTTCATAATTTGTTACGTTCTAACAATTTTCTAGGAGACACCGCACGTGCTACCAATTCTTTAAATATCAAGAAAGGCGTTTTATTTTTGTTAACACTCTTGGTATCGATTTAATTAAACTCTGTTAATATTCTTGAAATTAAATTCAAAGCAAAACGGGCACCATGCTAATTTAGTATCAAACAATAATTGCGGTCAACTGTAATCGACTCGGAATCTCAGTCGGGTAGTTCGAATCACTTTAGGTTACTGACGCTCGTGATTTTCAATTTGCGGATTTGCACATTAAACTGCTACTAATTGAGACTTGCTTCTAATCGTGAAATTGAAACGAAGTCGTGCGATGTATGGGATCTTATTTATAACGAACACGTACACACTAATTAAAATATTTAAAATAACAAATTCATCATTTTTATTTAAACCAAGTTATTCTTAAGTTCTGCTGCTATTTGATCCTTAGTAACTTTGTTATTTGTGTCTATAAAACAATGCACAAGATTTACTTAAAATGGTTTAATCCTGTCAGTCGAAATGATAACGCTTGACATGCTTTGCATTTAATAAACGATCGTACCAATGTGCTAAATACATAAAGAGGGTTCGTATAACTTAAAGCATAGCTATGAGTAGATTATCCAACGAGCTCTTCGTCCGAAAAGCTTTATGCGTAGCCATAAAGCAATCGCGCAAACTTTATCCTATTTACTGGCACGTAAACGTGCCAGTAAATAGCTTAATGGGTACGTCAGACTGACGGCCGTACTCATAACCATCTCTTCAGAACTATCTGTTTACCACTCCCTCTCTTAAAACGATCTTCGAATCGCCACGGAAGTTCTCTTTGGTCCGTTCATACTTCGAGAGACGAATATATCCTCATCCATCGTACGATTAAATATTTAAAGTACATCTCCGTGAATTGGAAGAATAATTCTACGAATAGCAGTTGGAAGTGCAAAAAAGTACGAAATTATTTCTGAGTGGGACGATAATTACTATTAAGCGACTCGAGTTAGTTCCTCCTACAAGTTTGGAATAAAACAACGTAGAAGATTGTATTGTACTTTTTCCGTGAGTTCCGTTGTTTAAGAGGATTACGAGAGGATCAGGCTTGGTGGAAGCTCTTACCATGCATCGTGTCCTGATTAAAAAAAGCAATTTACAGTTTGTCGGTTTACTCGCAGGTATTCTCCGATAAAGCTTTACGCCAAAGTACTTGCTCGAAGAATCTCTGTATAAACGCTCGCGATCTGTACATCGATGTTTTAGGAATTTAACAAAATAGAACATATATGAACTTTAAAACCTTTGTAAAACAATATGCACGTTACAACAGTATATAATGTGAATATAATATAATACCCAAAGAAAGTGTGTACTATGACACTCTTAATTACCATAACAGATCATTTTTCTTCTTTGCCAGATTAAGAAATTTCGTGTTAATCAAGAAATTAAAATATCATGGGTTCGGATGGTAGGTTATTTTATCGATTAAACGAATAGAATTGGAAGAAAGAAAAAGGCTTCTGATCTATGTGCAGGAAGTAGATTTTTAACGAGTCGCGGTTGAAGAAAGGTGACAATAGGCAGGTAAACAAATCGTAGACAGGGCGTGGCTGGAAGCGAAATAGTAACTGCAGAAATAGAATGTCAGTTTTATTCCTCACAATCAAGACTTTTCCACCCTATTTGTTCGGCCTGGCCTTTTCTTTGTTCCGACTCCCGTTTCTTCGTGGTACTTCGCGTTTGACCGCGGCGACCGTAAACTGCCATCGGCATCGTTGCAGACTCAATTTTAATGCAACCACCGAGCTCAGAATGCAGTAACTAACACGCCCACTGAATGCACTGAAACGAATCCCGTGTTCTTTTTACAGTTTCTCACTTTTATGTCTCTCTTTACAACTTCATAGACCGCGTTCTTCAACTTGGATTCCCATCTCTATTGGTTTTAATGGTATGACATAACTATCATTAAAATACTTCAAAGCCTAATAATCGTAGTTTTACTTTTCGTTTGTGTTGGAAGAAAATTATGATGAGTATGATTTTAATTGTACCGCTGCCTTGTACGGTACTTCATCATATTACTTTAATATAGAGTAGAATGTAATTATTCCATTGTTCTTAACAAACATTGAAATCCATGATGAAAGCGATTTATTATTTGCATCGTAATACAATGGTGAAGGGATAAAGGGAAACAGATGTATCAAAAATAAATCAAAGTTCCCTACGGTTGAAAACGTGTACGATAATTAATGGAAATTTATTCGGCATAAAAATAAACCAGCGACAGAAGTGATTCGTTAGTGAAAAGCATAAAACCTAGTTCGCTTTGTGGTTCGAATTCCTCGCGCGGTTGGCTTTCATTCATGAAAGAAAAAAAGCGTGGTGATTTTTAAGAATAGGTGAGACGACAACCGCAATAAGGATCGATTTCGACGAGGAAACAGCTTCCGTGAATGTGCTCGACAACCCTCGCATCTCTCGTACCGCGACATGTAAATTTTGTCCAAGGTCGTGGGAATTCTAACGAACTCATTAAAGTTCAAAGCGTTGTGTGAGATCTATGAAATGGAATCTAACCATTCCAACACGATTTTCTATTTTCATAGAGGGACATTTCGCTTTCTCTTCTATCGATTTACTAAGCAGCTCGTAAGGAAGAGAAAAGCTGCCTTAAAGGCGCACGCCCAATACCGCTAACCTATTTACCTATGTAGGAGGGATCCAGGGTGACTCATTTTCATCGATCGCTTCACGCGTCTTTGTAAACCAAACACAAAATTCTCGAATTCATATTAATTCACAATTAGATTTTATACTCATACATCTCCAGTAACTATTGACTTCATTTAACATTGAATATCCTCAATGATACCTTGATACATTTGTTTTAATAGTTCCTCTGACAATTTGGGAAAATGGAAAAAAAAGATTAACATTTGCTTTGACTTCTATGATGCAGATTTTAGGTGGAATTTGAAATAATCAGCCGGAATTTGAGCTATATCTGCATATTTGGAACCAAGTATGTAACATATGAAATACCTTTGATTCGTTATTCTGTTATCGGTTCACTTGCTATGTGGCGCACCGCGAAAAGGATTTTGACATATGCGGTTGCACATTCATGCTAAAGTTTATGCCAAATGTACATCTTTCCTCTAAAACGTTTGACGTTAAGCGGCATTTTAAACACTCGAATACTTAAAACCTATAAATAATGGCAAATAACAAATAATAAATTGGAACAAATATGTCTCCTCCAGAACACTAAATTCGGTAATAGATATAACTCGGCTACGTATAAATCACTGCAAGGATTAGAATGATTTGAAAATCAAACCACACAGAAGTCATTTTCATAGGTAAGAAACCAGTAACCACATTTACAAATAGGTAAAGCTTCAACATCGATGATTTTGATCCGAAAGGGTCAGGTTCAATGGCCCAAAGTGAGTGGCGCCAAAACATGTTCGCGGAGAATTTTTTATCGAAATAAATAGACTATCATTTCTTCCGGTAAAAAAAGGGGTCGATCTAAAATCGCAAACATAAGAAGGGTTAACTTTCCCAAATCGTCACAAAATCAAAGTCGCCAATTTTGATCGTACATGGCCCAAATCGATGGTATATGATGCCTAATGATGTTCTAGGACCGTTTTGGGTCGAAAGAAGTGGATTAAAAATTTTTTCCGGTCTAGAAAGGGGTCGACCCAAAATCGCAAAAATGTAAAGGGGTATACCTTCAAAAATCGGCAAAAAATCAAAGTCGCCAATTTTGATCCTAGATGGTCCTAATCGATGGTATATGATGTATAAACATATTCTAGGATGATTTTGGGTCGAAAGAAGTGGATTAAAAATTTGTTCGAGTCAAGAAAGGGGTCGATCCAAAATCGCAAAAATGTAAAGGGGTATACCTTCAAAAATCGGCAAAAAATCAAAGTCGCCAATTTTGATCCTAGATGGTCCTAATCGATGGTATATGATGTATAAACATATTCTAGGATGATTTTGGGTCGAAAGAAGTGGATTAAAAATTTGTTCGGGTCAATAAAGGGGTCGATCCAAAATCGCAAAAATGTAAAGGGGTATACCTTCAAAAATCGGCAAAAAATCAAAGTCGCCAATTTTGATCCTAGATGGTCCTAATCGATGGTATATGATGTATAAACATATTCTAGGATGATTTTGGGTCGAAAGAAGTGGATTAAAAATTTGTTCGGGTCAAGAAAGGGGTCGATCCAAAATCGCAAAAATGTAAAGGGGTATACCTTCAAAAATCGGCAAAAAATCAAAGTCGCCAATTTTGATCCTAGATGGTCCTAATCGATGGTATATGATGTATAAACATATTCTAGGATGATTTTGGGTCGAAAGAAGTGGATTAAAAATTTGTTCGGGTCAAGAAAGGGGTCGATCCAAAATCGCAAAAATGTAAAGGGGTATACCTTCAAAAATCGGCAAAAAATCAAAGTCGCCAATTTTGATCCTAGATGGTCCTAATCGATGGTATATGATGTATAAACATATTCTAGGATGATTTTGGGTCGAAAGAAGTGGATTAAAAATTTGTTCGGGTCAAGAAAGGGGTCGATCCAAAATCGCAAAAATGTAAAGGGGTATACCTTCAAAAATTGGCAAAAAATCAAAGTCGCCAATTTTGCTCCTAAATGCCCCAAATCGATGGTAGATGATGTATAAACATATTCTAGGCTGGTTTTGGGTCGAAAGAAGTGGATTAAAGTATTTTTCCGCTTAGAAGGAATGTTACTTCACATTTGGCAAACGATTTTCTCGATGTAACCGAATGCTTAACCAAGACCTACTAGTAAGGGAATTCGATTAACTGTGAGATCGAAATATTTAAATTATTTAACTGGATAATCGGTGATCTGATAATCCTTTGCATGGTTAACCAAACCTTTTCTTTTCCTATTTGCAACCCTATTCAACTAATACAGCCTTTAGTCTTACCGGGGTTTACGATAGCTCTCGTCAATTTATTGGAAACACAACCTTCTTCTCGAGTGTATTACACTAATCTGGAAGCCAATCTAATCCGCTGGAACTTAACTCCTAAGCTTTAACTTTCAAAGGGGAAATAAAGCTATAGAAAAAAATGCAGAATTGCAGCTTTCCGAATCCATTATTTTTCAAAATTATACTTGTTAATCCTTCGGAGAATCTTTCGAAAATCCTTCAGTTTTCCAAATCCATTATTTTCGTAAGTTTGTGCTCATCATATAATAATATATTATAGCTTAACCTAACTGAAACTTAAAATGAAACTTGTTTATATTTATTACGATTATTTTATTATTGATAAGCAGAAGATAAATTATATAAAATGTTCGAATCTTCTCGAGTCAGGTTTACGTTCAGGTAAGGAGGAAGTTGAAGTACCGGTGTATAATTAAGTATTTCGCCAAAACTTTCCAAGTTACTTAATCGGAAGAACCGTAAATTAACCAACTTATTGCACTGGCAGTACCGTGTTATCGGGAAATTTCGTACCGTGATACCGGAGCCGATATAGTATTTCGCGAATAATTTTCGAACTATAATATTTTCATCTAGATAATACCCTGATACACCATTACAGTTTCGTAAAATACGAAATAGTTCAGATTTTATTGAATGTTATACAATAAAATTTACTAATATAATAATAATCTAATAATATATTTCACAAATATATATTTTAATAAATATAGTATTATTAACATGTCACCAAAGTTCTACGAGGTTTTCGTGAAATTTCGCTGCTGCACGGATCATTTTTACACTCACTGTATAATTTATGTTTGCAGTATATAAATTAATTAATGGATTTAATTAGTTGCGTTGAATAAATAAAACAAACTTAAATTATATTTTCAACAATGTACCGTTGTATATTTGGATGATTTTATTAAAAATTGTGGACTAGTCTGATTTGGTAGTTTTAGTGTTAAAAGGACCTATTTCTCTAGGACTCTCCGGGGATATAGTAAACAAAGAGTTTTCGGTGTAAATTTCAAGTTGAGAAGAAAAGTTCGTTGTACGTATCCCTTATCGTAACCCACGCAGGTTTAACCAGCTATCCATCGATTGTCTGGTTAATCGAAAAAGGATGGTTTTCAGACAGCTGTAGTAATTCTAAATCTGTGTAATTGTCTTGGAAAATCGAGAAACCACCTGAGCCACGATCCTCCTGGATTCCGTCGTTAACTAAGAGTTATACGCATTACACCTATTTTTATCTACACCTGGATCAAATAAAAATTACTAGTATTATCGTCCTTTATTGTATTCTTTAAACTTAATGGATGTGAATATCGATTACATTTTTTTTCGATTAATCGAACAGACATTACTTATGTTTATAGTTTCCGAGCCGTTGGACACTTTTGGACTTCTATTAATATCGCGTTTTAAAAAGAAGAAGTAATATTGCCACACTTTATTGCATTCTTTAAACTCGATGGATAAAAGAATCTATTAAATTGTTTTGCTTAATCGCGCAGACATTAATTGCCATGCATGGTTTATAAGATGTTAAAAAATACTCTGCTTACATTGTTATCGCGTTTTGGAAGGAACAAATGCATTTTAACCAAAGTTTCTCGCGAATGCTTTTCTTAGAGGAAGTTTGCATATCAAGAGTTCCAAAGTTTTAAGTATGTGAATTTTAAATCACAGCTTATATCCTTGCTTTCAATATATTGGTGTTTGCGTGAAAGTATAATGGAACTGCTAAGCTATTCCAATAAAGTTCCCTTTGTTTTCGCGAATATTTGTCGGCGAAAAACATTGATTAGCATAATGTTGTTTATAAAATATTACGTAAGTAGGAAAATAATTTTTACTTTATAAATAAATATTACTATAAGATAAGTAAATATTATTTATAAGATGAAAATTATTTTTCCAGTTACACATGACTTACACACATCTGAATTTTTAATTTCTCTAAAACGTCGGAACTCGGATAATTATTATTATGGGGCTATTATTCGGTTAGTTAATATCTTTGCGATAAATTCCGGGCACAATATTAGATTACAATCTTTCAACAATATTGGTATTACTCTTTTTCATACATCTTTTTATAAGACATTATGTAGTAGATAAAATATCTTGAAAGCATTCGCGGTTTTTGTGATCGCCTAATATTTTCTCATAAGAATATGACTCAGCATTATATGAATGTTCCTGTTTGCGTGTCGCGGGCCGGAATTTGAATAGTTTTCGTGGCGGTAGCAATTTATCAAGAACGACTTCCGGTACTAGAATTCTCAACTTTTGAAATCACCTTCTAAAAGTGTGCAAGTGATTGTGATGATACCATTTGAATTTCATATTCTCCAGAAGAATAGAATTCACGTTACTTCGGTCTGGTTTTTCTCCAGCTGATGAGAGAACCAATTACTTCAATTGCTTATTTATACGAAGTTCAAAGAAATTATTAACAAAGCCGCATAAGAAACGCTTCCGCAGACTAAATAAAATGTACTTTTGACCCGGTAAACAATGCCCTTTTTATGATTACGATATGATAACGATAACGGACGGCAGTGTATTTCGGATTTCTTTCGTCCGCAGAAAGTCATTTTCCCTTTTGACATATTTCTGGAAATGTTACTGAAAAGAGGTTATTTTAGCTCAAGCATACCGGAATATATTCCTTAAACGAGATGAAAGTAAATCTGACGATATATTTGAATTTTTTCTTGGATATTAAAAAGCATGCATGATTGATAACTTTCTTTACATAAATCTTGCCACGACTTTTTATTTAACTCCTATTTAAATGAGAATATATTGCATTAATCGTAGCACCTTCAAAGTAATGGTATAATTAAAGGTTTATATATTCTTTAATTGTAACCTTTATTTTTCCATATTCACATAGACATAATATAATACTATATTTAACAGATCACATAAAACGGAATTAAAATCTTCTCACTCATATTTTCTTCATATTCTTACTAGTTTGAAATATTTTGTGTTAAATCTACGAATAGGTTCTCTCACGTAATTCTGGTGTATTTTGGTATAGGATAATGTTTATCAGTAACATTTAGGGTCGTTATCACCTGCTATTATCCTAGACTGCCAGAATGGATTCTAATCTTCACGATAATATAGTCAAGCGACAACAATCACGATTTGATCCTAGCATTCATCGATCGCTTTCTAATTACGCGTTTCAATAAATCGTTCAAACAAGATTCGACTGGGAGAGCCGTTCTAGTTGGACCTTAATGCAATTTGGGCTAGGGCTGATCTATTGGATATCGTATGGTAAATTAACATCCAGTTCTATAAATTGTAGAACGCGATTGATCGCTTTGAACCACGTTTCCCTGTATTATTTCATAACTGTTAGTATCATAGATAATGGTCTAGATACACTTTTGCGACGATCGTGGAATTTTATTTAACGGTAATAAGATTTTTATTCTAATATTCTGTTGTAGTGTATCATTATAATAGATATAACATTATAATTTTGTTATATATATATATATATATATTATGACGTATTATTATAATACTATATTAACAGCGTCGTTTGGTCAAAACACTATTCAAAATAATTTTATTCGAACAAGTCTCTAGAATTCTACGCCATGTTTATTAATGTAATATTTAAGTAATCTCAAAATTTTATCCGAAGAGAAAAACTCACTCTACAAATATTATTTTCGAAGAAAAGCTTCCTACATATTTCCATATTTTATTTCTGCAATTTGATAGGATGTAGATATAGTACGATTTTCATTTTAATAGGAACAGTTCAGCTTTTCGGATGTAGGATTACTTTCTCTCGCAAGAGCTCCCTATAGTTGATATTACGGCATACACATACATACAATGTTGCGGCCCGAAGTTACGTCCATCAACTTTCAGGAATATTAACGTAATTTATCAGGTGATCATTATCGTACGATCTTCCACGTATATCGGCGGATCTAGGCTCGTTATTGCATCCGCAAGCTCTGTAATACCCAATTGTTCCGTCAAAGCTCCGTTGACCAGTGAGCTTTCTATGATCGAGGCTGCTCATTTGAAACACTCCTCTGAAACACAATTATCGGCTGAATCATTATGCGCTCTTATTAATCACCGAAACATGATGATTATTCCTTAACATAGCTATCTTATGTATAATCATATCGATTGTAATAGTCTACGTTCTTAAATGAAGAATTCGAGGAAGCACCTAATTAATGTGATTAATGAACCTTTAATACCCCTGGCAGTCATTAGTCGAACCTGTTATCCTGATGTACCTAATATAATATTTACATCATTATGAAAGGCCATAATCCCTGGAATGGGAACCTATTATCATAATATTTATTTATACACCTAATATAACGTTTATACCATTATAAAAAGCAGTCATAATGACAGAAATAAGAACCTATTATTATAATATTTATTTCTGGTGAGCGTATTACACGATATATTAAGATGCATTATCCCGAGCTTTTACTGTATACATATAAATCTCTAAAGCTGAAAATCAGATCTGCCGAGCTTGTATCAGATTTCTTTGAAGTGCCTCGGTTGGTTAATAAAAAGCCTTCATGTAGATATGTCGAACTGCTCGCTTCCTAAATCATCTCTGCAAATGAGTAACATCAGAGAAACATGTAGCGTATTGCAGAATATACATGTGTCAATGGTGTTTTCTCATAATTGGATTCTCCGACTCCTCTGTATATCTCCAATTCTTTGGTAGACTGTTTCCAGTATAGCATAGGAAACGTGACTGCATACCTGCTTGCGAATACATGGAAAATTTGTATTTGGATTTCAGTTTGGATTTTAATTTATCTACAAATTGTATTTCGTAGTCATATGGATAATGAAAATTCTCTGGGTGTGTTGGTACAAAACCTTATGGATACCTGAAATTGTTGTAACGAATTTTAGGAGCAATTATTTCCATTATTCAAGTATTAGTTTCTATTCTCTAAGTATATATTAAATAATAAATAATTATTATTTTACCATCTATTATAGCTTCAAGGTCCCAGGTCTGATCAGGAATGTCCAGATCTACTGAATATCACTATATGCAATCAGAATATTTAATAGTAAAATTTGTTGTTAATACATTGAACTGCTTAATAATGAATGGGGTCGCGATAATATCACAATTATTTTAATGTACTTCATTCACTGTAATTTTAGCTGTAATTATGAATTAGATGAGGTATGTTCGCTTTCTAGTATTGTTAGTCTCCATTTATACCGTCGCGTTATTTTAAGTCAACAAAATATCTCGCTGAGTAATAAAAGAGAGATTTCTATCTTCACCGAGCATATAAATTCTAACCACCAGACTTTCGTCTTTCAACGATCGAAGTCGGAGATCTTTTTAATAGGAGCCGGAGCTACCGGGTTCGTTAATATGCCAGTGGAATTTCAACACAATCCGGAGGTATAGTTGAAAAGGTTAAAGATCTTTTTTCCAGCGACTTTCTGAATAGAAGACATACATATAGTGGTGTACATCAGTAACCAGGTACATTGTGAAAAATCAGCTTTGGTAACCCCAGAGTGTTCTTCTTTGGTTCTTTTCTTGAAAGACGCGAACTCGAAGGTACGGTTCTCGTAAAATAATAAAGAAAAAAACCTGGAAATCTTTCGGCTCGACACTGTGGAGGATGTTGTAGGTGTATTGTACGAAAGGAAGATCCGGTGGACGAAGGTAGAAAAGGGGGTAGGAGAAAGAAAGACTTAAAGCGGATAAAAGAAGAGGGCTCGTGAGGTATCGATTAACATCCAGGCGAACTTGACACGCGGTGGTACAGGGCCACACTGGCGTCCGCGAGGGGGTAAATGTGGGGGCGAAAAAGTCTATGTACTACAAAAAAGTTGATAAAACTACAGCATCTACCCTCCGAGCACTCAATTCATTTCCCGGGATATCTTCTTTCATTTCACGCAATCGAAAAATACCGACTTGACCGACTTCTTCTTTTTCTACGGAAACCCGATTCTCGCTTTTCAATCTTCGAGTTTTTCTTAATATAATCGTTGCGGCTAATAAGATCTGCGAATTATTCCCTATTACCACTTCGCCGATAATAAATGGACGCCGCGTTTTTTTGGGATATTTATGGCGGATTTTTTATCGGCGCGATACACGCTAGAAGTAATTTTCTTCGCTGGACGTACAGTTCTGATCGATCTATTTTTATTAGATCCTTAAGAGAAAGAAGAACCATTTACGAAGTGGGATATTTTATTGTTCTGTTATTATCGAACATTGACGATTCGACTATCCGATTACCTTTATCTCGAGAACGTCTCGAGAACAGAAATTATATGGAAAATAACTGTCTAGATAATAGAACTTGTAATGGTCCGATTGAAACACGCTCTGAATTTGCATTATACTGTTTCATTCTGAATAAGTAAAACTTATAAAAAATTACTTAAATGTATATTTAGAAATTGATTTTCAGAATCGAAAACAATTTTCCGCAACTCAAGTTTTAGAAACTAAAAGTTTTCAGAACTCAATTTTTCCGAAATGAATCACGTTACTTCTATATGCCTCAATAGACAAGAAATAAATAATTAAAACAAAATTTCTCAGAAACAGAATGTTGATTAAAAACGTGTTCAAAATTCCAATCTTGCTGCTTTCAGACCTAATTACATACTAATTATATACTTACTAAATACGAACTATAGTAGTTCTAATTAGTTAAATTTACTGCTGAAGTATATATGAACATGTTTCACATTAAAATCGAGATATTAAGGCGTTTGTATATTTTGTCTTTAAACTTCCTGTTCTAATACTTTTGCGATAATAGAGTAAATGTCATACTTCCAAGTGAATGTAACTAGGCACCGTTTAGTACGCGCGTCTTCTTTTGATATCAAAAATGTTATACAGTCTTATCGATCGTTCTTATTGTCATCGCTATCATAGCCATTAATCAAAGATCCATCCGCGAATCTTGTTGCATTCATTGTCCTGGGAAAGTAGAGTCCTTATCTCTACGCTCCTGCGAATGATGCTCCACTTTCAGTCCATTGTTACAGAAATCATTAACGCGAGCGAGTTCTTCGACTAGATCACCTGATCGACGAGCGTTAATTTTATCAAAAGATTGTTCCACTTCTTTGGTGAATTCTAACCATAATATATTATCTTCAATTATCGGTAATTTTCTTATGGTTCTCCTTCCAGTAAAATCCTTTTCATTATTGCTGGCAAACAGTGTTGAATTATACTTGATAATTAAGGATATTAACGAAATAATTATCACATTCGTCATTTAAATGAATAGAGATTTAATAATCACAAAGGGGAACTATTTGCTGAAATATTATTTGTTTTAATACGAACGTGGTGAAAGCATACAAATTCTAGGTATTTAAAAAACCGTTTTTCGTCGGAAATTATAAATAATCGCAAAAGTGATGAATTTTCTGAAATAATATTTCTTAAACATTAACGGGGTAGAAACAGGATATTATACGATACAATGCACGGGGAAGGATAAAAAATACCAGTTATTTAAAAAAGTAATTTCCTTCGGAAATGATTTTCTCATCGGATCTTCTTTTTCTGATGGCATAATAGATCTCGAAGACTTTTTCCGAGTTGATGCGATAGTATCTCGGACAATGCTCTGCCCGTTTGATCGAGAATCATTCTACTGGAAGGAAAATCTTCTACTACTAATGTAGGGTAAACCCTTCATCAAAAAGTCCGCGTCATCATTTAGCTACGAAAATGTTCCTAAATGTTCCGGTTGCTTTTTTGCTAGTCACCTCGTTAGTTCAACCTTATCATCCAAATTCAAATATGATTAACTATACGATTTCTTTTATATTGGATAACACGGGAAATCACGTCGATATCCGGGATGGTTTCATTATAGGAAGAGCTTTTGTTCTTTTATTCCATAATTTTCTTTTCATTTCATTCATCTTCATCTCGATCGCCCTCCTCTTTCTTATCAGGTTATTATAATACTGAATTCAAAGTCTGAGATTTTTGTAAATATAGCGGGTTGAAATATCGATGCAGGTTCATTCGCCATCCAGTCTGCGAAAGAATTGTTCCAAGCTCCGAGCAAAAGGAATCTGGATGCTGCTCAAGGGCGGCTGTAATCTCTGCGACAACAACACCGTCTACTATCATTTATCAGTGTCCGAATTCCCAGAAATATCCACGTTTATCTTGCTTATCTGATCTCCAGCTCTACTAGCCAGTTAGAGTTTTACCATCATTGAATAGTCAGCCACAATTTTTCTTGGATTCAATGCAGACATTGAATTAAGTTAACATATGGGAGCCTTTAATATTAATTTTGTATTAAATTGAAAGATATATTCATAATTGTTGCGTGACAATTTTTACTCTTAGAGTGTCCTTGAAACAGAAACTAGACAAATTTGTTGATACCAAAAATGTTATTATCTTGATGTTAATACCAAATTAACATTATTAAGTCCAATTATATGCAAAGTAATTCTGGTCTTGAAACTTCATCTTACATTACTTTATAATATCTTATGTCATATTATCTTATTATATTTCATGTTGGATATACGCACGTTTTAATCTGCCATTTTTGTCAGTAGAGCCCTGTCTTAACTTTACTGGGCCACAAGAATTTTTATTGTTGGGACGAGTTATAATAGTGCTTTGTAGGTGACTGGATTTATTGTGTGCATTCAAAAAATAACTTTAGTCCATTCACACAATGTTGGTCAAGCGAGACTAGTAAACTTTTGATTCTTTTTCGGTGCAGGTTGTGGAATGCTATAACTCGGATGCTCACGAATTGCCAGTTTCATTCCTCGTACATCCTGCCGAGTTTAATATTCGCATTCTCATAGATTCAACATTTGCGAGAGATCTGCACAGAAGAATTTCGAACATCCGTGCTTTCCAGTATTTCTAACTTCATCCAATTTCACGTGAATTTACATTGATGATAATATAAAATTCACGAAAAAATAATTTGGTATTTGTTTCATCCTCCGGCTGTTTTACAATTCAACGTCTACTCGTAATGACGAATTTATAGAAAAATAAAGAGAGATACAGGCGACCAGCGCATGACGTTATAGAAACATATAAATTGCGTGGAAAAATATAGCTAATGAATCATATGATACGATAGACATCAATAAAACATTACATTCTTTTAGATAACCATGTATCAAAAACATAAAAAAACATTCACAATTTTTTAAAGAAAGGACAAGAAGTTAAGCTAAATAATTCGTGTATGAAATTTTATTAAAATTACTAATTAGAATTACTTATCATTACGTGCTTGCAAAAAGGTTATTGTACCATGTATTGCTATATTTATTGCTAGAATTTTCAAATAAATCAGATTACACTCTACGATTTCCATCAAATAGGTTTTCACCAGTTTTTATTAAAACCGCGGCACCTTTACGAACTACCGAGTAAAACGTACTCAATTTTTCATGACGATTCTTTGAAGACGCTTTGACACCATTCGCTCCACGAGAGTGCCATGTTCCTGAAACCTACGAGGAACACGTAGGTTTCATTTTATCCCTTGCGGCTCCAACTATTCGACGCGAAACTTTCTTTTCCCACGAAAAGAATTCCGCATGACGAAGTATTATCCGTTCACCTGTTTTCCAATTGTTCAACTTTATTTGCACGTTGTCAGGTATTTTCAGACTGAGATATCTCGCTTTGATTTCCAGATTTTCGAAGGTTATCATATTCTAGGATAGAATGTACCTATCATATTTACATTGATTTATGTTTCATGTTAAATTAACCATTGTAATCATGAAATACAATTTTCTTTGCTAGTTCTCAATATCCTTAAAGAGGTATCTCGTGGAAATTGAAAAAATTATGGAATGCTTACTGTATATTCGATGGAATTTTAAAAGAAGATACCGGAAGTGGTCTTTCGGACAGTTCTTCCGAGGAGGTGACCCAAACTGGTCCACAGGAGAACGTTATTAATTCAAGGCGACCTGAGGTAGTTTGGTAGGTAGAGTATGAAAGGATGACCTATGACAGGGTACTGGAAAGAGTATTAAACAGGAATGACCAATGGTGGTCTCCTAAACAAGAGATGGTACTCTATAGATTGTACAAATTTACGTTAACAACGTTAACAGGTTTCCAGTTAATAGATTATTCGACATAGACACCTTACGGTTGCTAAATGAATATAATATTATACTAAATAAATTAAACGAAAAGTAGTAATAATTTCATTCTGATATTCTTGTTATAACTGGTGGCTTTTACTTCTTTATTTTCCAAACCAAAAATATAATGGATGAAAACCAATGTTTCTGATTGGATCAATTTTGTGTAACGGTTTCCATTGCATCATTCGGCAATTTCAGTGGCCGCTGTGAGTGACGGAGGAAAAAATAGGGGAATATTCTTGTCTTCGGTGTTGCAAGATTATTTCTCCTTGGTTCCTTACCTCTTTAAAAACCCCCGGCATAGTTCTTTTTTCCGGGCGAGCTACTTGAGAATCTTCCGTGAAAGCAACGCGCCGGAGTCATCTTGAAAACCAGGCGCCGCAATTTACATTCCACTGGCTGTAAGATTTATTTTCTCAAAGACCCTTGAGATCTTGGACATCTTCCCTCTCCGACGAAAGATATGCAGTTTGATTCGAAATAATTTCATGATGCACGCGAGTGAATTCTTGGGACTAAATATTAATTATATTAATTTTATTATACAGAGCATCCCATGTAAAGTGGGCCTCCTAACTACACAACACTTGTTTCCATGTTAAAAATATGGGTGATTTGGAAAATTTGGTAAAAAACGAGCGTGGAAAAATTCTTTTTCAGGATGTTGGCCGTTTGAAGTCATTCATATAGTGTATAACATATATTAGTATCATAATAAGTTAAGAAATAACTGAAAAGAATGATAAATCCGAAATCTCAGCTTCAGATATTTTCATAAATGCTTATGAAGATTGAGATAATAGGTTGTTTTTAAATTTTGAAATCAATCTTGCATTATTATGGTTCGTATTAAAAACAGTATAAATAGAATTAATATTTCAAACATATGCAAATTTTGCTGATCGTATTAACATGAAACACATAATTTCAACTTCAAATTTTATACGAAAGTTTCGGATGAGATGATATGTTTTACGTATTCCTCACGCAAAACGTACGCAAATAATCCGTTTAAATTAATTATGGTACACGGGACTCCCAAAAGTGAATTCTGACAGATCCAGGTTTTGCCAAAATTGGAATTATCATGTCGTGTTACTCGATATAATAATCTGATGCAAATACGATGAAACTGAATCTGCGCAATTTAGTTATTCCCCATAAAGCTGACAAAAATATTCCGTGCGAGCACAAAATCTGAGGAGTAAAAAGTTCGTTCCACTTTTATGAAAAGACTTTATAAATACACTATGTAAACTGAATAAAAGTGATTCACTCACTAAATTAACTACATTCAATATTTAATTTTATGGTGTCAAATATTTTGTAGTTTATAATGGTCTGGAATTAAGCTTAAATCGCATGCATCTTCTGAAACGTATAAACATTTCTATCACCTTATTTCTAGTTATAGAATATCGATTTTGTTACCGGTAGTCGATTTAAGAATATCGCAAACACAAAACATTATCAATTTCGCAAGTGCTATTGGAAACCAACAAATATTCTTATATTCTTACAATTCTCGTTCTGCAAGATGGTGCCTTTGTGGAGTTTCAAGTGAAATCTGATACGCGATATCGATACCACAACTATTCACGGAATGATTTTTCTCTAGGAACCGTAATAACACTTTCCTACACGACAGAATAAATAAATCAACAGTTAAATTCTATCGACTTCCTTTATATCAATTAATATCAGGTCGTTTCACATAGAGCAAATAATTTTCCCGAGGGCACGGTTTAATTGTTATTATAATAGGTTTTGACATTCTATTATAATTGTTGAAGTTCTGGCTACCTTTCGTATATTTTACAATTCATCGTATCTTTTTTTTTCATAACCTGATAACGGTAAATGTAGCAGGTAAGTTTGACTCGAAACTCCTTAGTTTTCGAAAAAAACGTTTCAGGCAACGTTTGAAATAATTTTTTTATAATATAATTTTTATAGATACTTTAAGTTCAAGTCGATTTCAGACTTTAATCCACTGCATGATGGCACTTGACTAATAAATATTAAAAGAATCTGTTACTTTTACGATAGAGGTTGCTTTTTAAAATTAACCTTCTTTTAACGTGCGAGTTTATTTTGCACGAGATTTTTCATTATTTTCTTCAAACTTAATAAGAGTCAAGTTTGAAATCATTTTCGAAGAACTGCTTTGCGGAACAACATTCTCTCACACACGTGATACTAAATTGTAATTTGTTATTTTAAATGGATTAAACATATTTATGGCACAACAATTCCAGGTATTAACTAAAATTACTAGGTCATTGAATTTGCTGTAATACGCTTAATATTTGCCAACCCACATCAATCGTGTGATTAAAGCTCTTTACGTAAAGCACTTTACGTTTCAGTGGCTTCAATTCAACAAAATTTGGTTAAACGCTGCATTTGTTTGGTGGTGTGTAATTGTGTTTACCGCTATACATCACGAATTTAAGAATTAATCTCTCAAAAGGATTCACGTCAACAGCTTTCTTTACACTCATATTATAATTCTCTTTTAACGAGTGAATCAGTGATTACATAATTTGTTATGGATTTAACTATTTATTATATTATTTATACATTCAATACCTATTATATACGGACGGAAGAACAATTTCGGGAATTAACCAATATTACAAGCTAATTGAATTTTCTGTAATGCGATTAAACTTTAGCAAAGCTGTCATTGATAAATCTATATCAGCCATTAAATGGATACTCGGTGGTTAGAAACGTGAAACATAATCCCACATTATGTTGACTGCCTTCGATCTTTGTTCCGAATGGCGTGAAAAAACAAAACTTCTACTCCCCCTTTCATGATTGTTAACATTGGATTGGAACTTCTTACTTACGTGGGGAACTTTCTGATGGTTCTCTTACACCAATCTTGCCAAAATTGAGGGATGCTGATTTGTGGCATAATATTGTTTCAGTGGTCATAGCCTTTTCGACGGCCCTAGCAAATAATGTACGCTAACACTGATTCATCAACAGGAATTCATCTAATTAAATTAAAAATAAAATAGACCAAATGACGATGGAATGTTCATAGAACAATTCATGAAATAATATACTTCTAAGTGCAATATATAATAATTGCTATCAGCAAGATATTCTGTATTGTTACATGTTATGTTGCATTGTAATTTATGATACAGTATATTAACTCTATAACGCCATATAACTTTGAAGCCAATTAACATCTTTCGTTTCCTTTCATTTTTTCGTTATAATAATAATGATTAAAGTACGCGCAACAATTATCACCATTTTCAGTGCATTTAAGGAATAATGTTGCTACTATTTCCACGAAATGTAACGTCGATGGATTCGCGTTTAACTATTATAGTTTCACATTATTCGAGACACGAAAAATTGGTTATAGAGGGTTGATATATAATAATTTATACTAATAATATAGTCAATCTATTCACCGTTCTATCAATGTCAACAATATATTACTTTTAAACTCGTTGCACTCTATTCGCCAGACTATTTTTGGATGACAGCTCATTACCAAACCTCTCAGCAGGGAGGCCCACTCCTCGTAAACTTAATATACATTTCTATTTAAAATTCAGCCACAATATTGGATGCTCTTCGTTTTCCAGAACCTCCCATTGTTTGCAATGCGATATCGCAACACTTCTCTGCAATACACCAACGGAATAAGGAACTTATTATTATTCATAGAATTTCAATCGCGGTATTATTATGTTGTGTAGTTTTAAAGTAACTCACTTAAAATATACTTTCAAAGTTCTTACATTTATGTTAAGCGCACTGGAAATACTTACACATACGACTTCCACTTGTTGCTTTTAATACGCGAACTGATAAAGACGAATTAATCTATCACGGAAAAAAGTGCCCGCTATACATTGCTGGTTATTACAATCTTCATCATTATGATCGCTTTTATTCGTAATGGTATGTTATCATTATTATTACCTGAATTTAACGAGACGTAACTGATATTCTACATAAAATATAAAAAAGATATTAATTCTTGCTTTACAGAAAATTAAATACGAATAGAATTATTTTCCTTTTTATTGTATATACACTCCAACATTTTTTAACATTCAAAATTGTACTTTCAATTACTGTCAGAAATCAGTACATGCTAAGTAGATAATTTTGGTTTAATATTACGGACGGTGCGATATATATACTATCTAGTTAAATCGAGCTCATAATAATAATAATACTAATATATAGAGTATATTGATCGCTCAGAGTGACATTTATTAATTCGCACTTCCCGTATGCAAAATAAGACCATTCAGCTTTGCGAATATTTAGCAACACGCACAAGCTCGATTTCAATGGAACATAACGCGTTAACAGATTAAGGTAATAAACAACGGGGGGGGGGGGGGGGTGAATGACAGAGAAATTCGGATAATGGAGAACGATGAACGTTCCAATGGATACATTTCGAAAGGTAATACATCCAAAGAACGAGATGAACTAAAAAAGAAGAGAGGTATAACGACAGTATCTTTGTATCTAAATGAGAAGAACTCGGGTTGTATGTGGAACAATAGATATTTCGGGAAAATGGAGTAACTAAATTCCAACGATTCTAATCCGATTGTGGCATTTAATTTCATCGATTGACGATTAGTTCGTGGCAAAGTGAAGCACCCTTCTCGCAATATGTATATCGTTTACGTTTAATCATTGCCTCCTTATGCGGTTGTTAATTATTCAACGCCGGTAACCGATAGAATTATACATTTGCAAATTAATGGATTAAAATGCAGAGATCTCTGTGTATGTTATTAAAGCCCCACTGATAGAGAAATATTTAACTCTTCGTACAAGAATGGATTTAAAAATAATAATTGCCTAATTCTTGCGTGCTGATGAAGATTAACATATGAAAGTTATAAGCATACTTGAATTAAGCTGATTCCACTGTTATACTAAATATGAAATTAAATAATTTACTATAGTCATATTTACGATATTACACGTATATAGATATATAATAATTTAAGACTACAGTAATTTTCAAGAATTTTAAGGACTTAGACATTACAATAATAATATTTAAGATTATACACCTACACAGATATATAATGATGTCAGAGTGCAACAATTTTCTAACATTTCGCGGACTTATATTATCACAGTAATATCTCAATTTTATGCATATATAGATGTATAATAATTTTAGTTTATCACATCATCGATTAAGATGGAAATCCAGCTTCTATGTTAAGAAAATAATATCTAAAGATTCGGATATTATTTTTGAGTTAGTTAGATTAGCATTTCTTCTCGAGTTGTAGGAGTGAAAGAGGTTGGACCTTGGTGAAAGAAATTTGTCGTTGAGGTTGATCGTTGCGTGAGGTCGTTTCTGGTTTTCGCGTGATCGCGCTGTGTATTCTCGAGAGGTAAGAGGAAAATCACCCAAGAACACGAGTTACCCCTTTCCTCGTTTGCGAATCTGAAGGTCGTACGTCATTAACCACCTTGTCGAATCGATCGACCTAACACTCGTTACTTGCACAGGGTTTACTTCGTCAAAATTCTTTTTTTCTGGCCATCCATGTCGATACTTTCCTGGAAAAGATTTTCCGTGAAAGGAAGTTCTATGCACCTAGTATAATTTAAACTATCAGGAAATATTATACAAGGCTGAATATTAAAAAGAAAATATTGGGTGAGATGCATTCCATTAGAATTAACATGGAATTTCAATTGATATACGATTTAATGATATGCAATTTTTATTCATATAGAATTTAATGGTATAGAATTTTTAATTATATAGAATTTGCACTAGTATTTAATTTTGATTAATATGGAATTTTTTATGATACAGAAGTTTAATTAATTAATATAGAATTTAGATCGATAAATCCTATAATATGGATGCAGCAGATCTCGCGGAAGCAGATAATTCATTAATTTATGATAGTCGGAGGCTGATTCATATGTTTACGTAGATTAATTTTCTTTTACTTCTATCATGAAAATGACTAAATATATATTATAAGTTAATTACGAGTTTTGGGAAAGGCGAAAGAAATGTAGCATTTTAAATACGTTCGAAAAAATTTCGATTTCTCAAATATTGGAAAACTGCTTTGCTTTAACGTATTTAATATATTCTTTATATTGTAATATATGTATAATATGTCATAAGCATTTCTATGAATCCTACATCCTCATCCAATGTTGTTGGGAAGAAACCAAAATATTATGGTATCAATCCAAGCTATCAGTTGAATAAACTATGGCGTTGTTTTTATATCGGTTTACATATAAAATTCTTAGAAAAAACCTGGAACTGGATACACACTAGCGATTCAATAACACCATCCCTTATTTTTCTTCACACATTGCGAACATAAGGCATACAATAATAATTAAAAACGCCAATAAATTCAAACGCCTAAAAAGGAAGTAACATATTTATTACTTTAATTTAACGGGGCCTATTTTATATACATAAAATACAAGAAGGAAAGTAATATAGAAAACAACGTATTTAACATTGTACATAATAAATGTCGCAGAGTATACTACATTTTATTGTCAATAAATATTTATTAATGACAGATATAATCAAAGTCACGTTTACACAGGGCTTACATAAACCAGCTTTACTAAACAATGTACGATCAATGGAGACTTTTCTACTTTCGAAGTTTCCTCGTCCTCTACTAATGGACCCGTAAGCAGTTTTGCATTAATATGTATATTTGATGGATATTTAAGCCTTATTTGAAGGTTCCCCCTGTGGGTTGGTGGTAGAATGGGCTCACGGTATCCCCTGCTTGTCATATGAAGCGACTGATAGGGGTTGGCTTTCAGGTTGAAGACCTGATCCCGGAAAGAATAAACTCTCATAGGATTAATTTGATTTATTTGATTTCCGAATCATCAACTTCCAACCGAGTTATCATTATTGCCAATGTTGTTTATTCTTGCGTGCAGTGTAGTGGGTGAGAAAATTTCATTTACGATGTCGCGGTTTCCATTACATTTCTTCACATCAGACAAAGATAAGGTGCTTTAATATCATCCGTAAAAGTTGTGCTTTTATGAAATTCTACTATTAAGTGGTTATCATATTCCTTCATTAGTATATTAGCCGATTCAAATAAACATCGAGACAAATGTTGGATACTTTTGTGTAAGTGTTTAATTGCTTTTACGATGTCACGAGTTTTCATTGTATTCCTTCACATCAGTCAATCAGGTGCTATAATAACTTCCGTAAAAGATGCTTTGTTGCGACATTCGTAAACAAACTGAAATTCCTGCAATTTTTAAATATTCGCACTATTAACACATTGTATGTCGGAGACGTTCTAATAGGTGTTTAACATATCGCCGGTTGAAATGCGGAAACGTATCATTTTTGTCAGCAAACTAAACATTTAAAAATTAATTTATCGTATCTTATGGCAAACATTATATTCACAGTATATTAATAATTAGAGCGATTTTTTGAAATCCTTTTCCAACGCAGTCAATTCGTCAAAAATAGCCTGCATACAATGTGTTAATAATATATTTATATTATAATGTATAAATTTATTTTCATCCGTAAGATGTTCCTTTATGACGTTCTACTAAGGTTTGATAGCAGGAAATATTAAATGGTAATTATATTCCTTCATTGTTAAATTAGTCGATTAAAATAAACATTGAAACAGCTATTAGATATTTTGGCGCATATGTAAAGGATGGCGTGTAAGAATGGAATAATATAGCAGACGAAAAAAAGAAGATAGTAAATGTCAACCGGTTGCTACAGCTTACAAAAACAACACGGTGACTTGGCCGAATGCACTGTCACATAAGTGGCTTCTCTTTTTCCTTTCATCTTTTCTTTACGTTCATTTCTTTGTATAGGTTATCCGCAAAAAATCACGATTGAAAGAAATGGGTTATTTAGTGCGTGGAGACAGAATTCTTGCATTACGACATGACGCGCGATGATGAATACACTAAAATAACTTTGAGGCTGCGAAATATTTAAATTGAACAATTGCCCGTACGAATTTTGAAGAATATCTTAGGAGAACTAAGCCCGTTAAATTCGGAACACATCCAAGGCTGAGTAGCCCAACATTTTTTTATATTCGGTCAAACACTGACATTGTTTTCTATTAATAATTATCATACAAAACACATGAAAATGAATAAATAACATAGTTATGATAAATCACAAGAATATTTGAATGTTTGGCATTCCAAATTCGATAAACAGAAATATATGTCGCCGCCAGATTTGTTCTGTGATAAAACCATGACAGCCGTTAATATATGTAACTATAGAATCAGAAATATTAAGTCTCACAAAAATCGACGTGTCAAATCTCAGATAATAACATTTCTGAATAAAATAATATTCAGCATAAAATATAGCATAAAAGCATCGAAGATCACAGAAACTCCCTCTCTTTCTATAAAGAGGTCTTTAAGATCATCTATCATATTACTCCTTCAAAAGACAACCGAATGTAAATTAAACTATAAAATAATCATTCTGGGAACAAAAATCAATTTGGGAATCTTTACCCAATCCGTACCATCTTCGGCAGAAAAAGCCGTGATATACTTAAAAATGCGAAAGAAGCGAAGGGTAAAAGTGGTAGATCGGTATGGCGAGGGTGGTGGGTGGATGGGACCCGTCCGTGGCACCCGTGGGTGGAGGGATGGGTGAGAAGAAGATAGGATGAAGACGTGGGTGAGTTTGGAACAAAGCTACAGTGCGTACACGTTCGCCAAGCGTGAAAATGCGAGAAGATAAGCTAGAGCTAGGGAAAGAAGGAACCGAAACATTGCAATCAAGAGAAAGAGAGAGGGAGAATAAGAAAGAGCGCCGTGGCGAGCACGAGGGGGAGAGAACCGCGGCGCCGTGGCACGTCGCGACGCTCAGTCTACCGGCGTCGTCCGTACACGTAGTATGATTCGTGAATCCGTTACCTTGCCGGTAGGAATCTCGTGGAAACCCTCGATTTTATGACCTTCCTCCCTCGTGTCGAAACCATTATCGATTCCACCTATACGTGCAGTGTGAAAAATGACTCTGGTGCATAATCGGTAGTGAGTGTTAAACGCGGTAACAGTGCAAGTAAGAATGTTATATGCTGAAGTTCCTGGTTCCCGGGAAGTTTGTTGTCACTTAGGGAGGTCGTTCGTGATAAATGGTGCCCCTGGAATTGGTGATATGTATATATATGACAGACTGATATCCATCATAATTGATTGTTCGGATCAACTTTGGGAAAATTCTTGAGGAAACTTGATGTTCGTATGCTTGGAAAATTTGTTGTCTCTTTGCGGTGTTCTTGATGATATTTATTTTATTTATTTCATACACGTCCGGTAATAAATTAATGAAGGTTTTATTTTTATCCAATAATAACTCGTTATTAAAATGAGTACTTGAAAATTGCATTTGTAGCAAAAACATTAAGTAGTAATCGATATTAGTTGGCGTTTCTTGACTGGTAATATTTGGTTATGCAAACAAATTCGAGAATATTTAAAAAAGGTATAAAATAATATCTATACCTATAGTTCCATTCAGAATACTTACTGCAAACTAAATTTGAAAAATTGCAAAGTATATAGTTTGAAATATGTCTAAGGAGTTAATAAGATCCTGTATAATTCAAACGGAAAATTGATATTGATAATAATTGATTGTCGGAATAAAGCGTGATACAATAGGAGGGAAGTTTGAGGGATAAAATTGATGAGTGGAAGGATATGGCATTCACGCTACAGGTATTATCCTTCAAGGTGGTTAAAACTGTTTACGATTCTTATACTTTGTTATAAATACTGAGTTATTCCATCGTTAATTGTACTTCTTGCGTGATGAATTTTATTCGAAAGATTTTTTTTAAATACAAACAAATACATTCTTAAAAGATATCGTCCCAGATATCATTTTGCATTAGTAATATTTTGAAAAGTTTGTATCGTATAACGGTTTATTTAAGATCTTCGTTATTATTTTTTGTATACAATCTCTATTAACCTTCGATATTTAATAAAGAATAAAATAATTTTATAACGAGGATAAACTATCAATAAATTAACACGTTGCTGACTTGAATTAAGTTTTAGTCAGAAAATTGCTAACTATTTTAAACGGTACTTTACGCTTCATAAAATTCTCTATGAACGTCCCGCTTCCAAAATATATGCTAATTACTTCCAGGATAATGAATTGCGACAAAAATATTTTTCTGACATTAATTTCCTTTAGGATTGCGGCGAGCCGAAATGCTATTCATTTTACAGGTCAGCCGTCATAAGTCATTCGCAATAAGTACGTTCTCGTAAAACACTCTATTTTTCTTAAGAAAGAACTTTATTTCCTACTGAAAACGGTGGACCGCATTCTTAGCCATAAGTGGAAAAATGCCAAGCTATAAAATTTGCAAAATATTCGCACTCACGAAATTCGGAAATAAAAGTAGCTGTTTGTTACGGGAGTCGCATAAATGTCCTTGCATCTCAATGCACATCCTTCGGAACTTCGAATATGAAACCGGACATTAGAAAAAGGTCAAGGAATTCCTTCCACTGACTAACATAATCAATGTTTCCCAAACCTCCTCATATCGCGCATAAATTTAATCCAAAATATATTGAAACTAGTTTACCTTGAAATTTAATTTGGCACGTTCTAATGAAACGTATTTTGCGGTAAATGTAAGTATAACTTATTCAGTAATGAGTAAATATTTAGGAGATATTAGCAAAGTTTGTTGTAATTGTTTATTTATTGTATAATATGTGTATTTAATGCAGCATGATTTATTCACAGTTTCATGAACTATGTATAATATGTAAGACAGAAATAACTCTATTTTTCTACTTGAACTTCATGATTCGATCGTCTTCAAGGACTCCAACAAGTAATTCAGTAAAACACTATTGAAACTACGATGCAGCCTTAGTTAATACATATGTATGTACGTAAGAGCTTCATGCATAGGATACATCCGATAGCTGATAGTTTAACCTTTCTATTGATCATCAGCCTCGCACTGATTCCATCTTATTCTATGCGCACTAGGAGTCAACAAAAATGTTGATAATCGAGATAAGGATTACCACGAAATGTTTTCCATAAATAAGTGGTATAACGCTTTTGCAGTATAGCACGGAAAATTAGCAATTTTATTCTTCCCAATTTTAGTACATCTAGTTTAGTACAGATACAATAAAAATTTCCTATTATTTTTTATAAGATCTTTGATCCATATTTGCAAATGCAGCTTGTTCTTTATATATTATAGTATTAGTAAGTCAACTCCTGCTGCATCGTTATCCTGGGAAGTTCAAATAAAAAATGTTTTATGTTGGATTTAGCTACTTAAGATACTTGAACGGCTAGTGATTCTGTTAACCAAAATGTTTTCAATGTTTTTGTTTCCACGGTGATTACTAGTAATACCTTATAAATAATACATATCTGTTCCTCGAATTGATTTCATAATTCTGCTTGCCGTTATAAAAGAATACATCCAACTTTGAAAATCCAGCCGTGCTTGTTCGCGTTTCTTTATGCGGCCGTTTCTGCACCGACACGATCCTCTGTCGCTCGAAGTAGCAGCGTCCATGAATATTGCAGTATGTAAATCTACCCCTTTTGAAGTTGTTCCTAGTGTCAGCACTATTAGCTGTCTTTCTTTGCGACAACCTCTTTCTTAACTTTCGCCATCTTTCTTTAACGTTTCGGTGCACCCTGCGCACAAGTTCCAACTGTTTCATAGGCGAAACTTCTTCGCGCGAAGGTCGTGCCAAGCGTTTATTGGAGGTAACTCTGTCATGGAATAAGGACAGGGTGAAACCACACGGGAGACGCGCAATTCATTTTCGTGTCCCGAGGCGAACACTGTCAATTTGATAAGAAAGTCACTTCGTAGCTTTCCGAGATTACTAGAAGTTCGAATGGGTCGCCGAAGTACCAAACGGAAGCACGAACTAGTTTCAAACAATATCGCCGTCTGCACCAAATAACTTATGAGGGAACAACGTTGTGTCAGATTGTTTACCTTTCTGCTTCTACTTCGATTATTTGTTTCTTATATACACACATGGTTTCTTTAGCAAATGAAGGAATATAATATTTATAATAAGTATCGTATTCAAATTATTTATCAACTAGGTATTCTTTGATGACCTAATTAAGAAGCTATCAAAGCTTTAATTAAAGGCGGAAGTTGAGGTTTTCATGTAATCCATATCAGTTTCACTGTGCCGTAAAATTCTGATGATATTATTATGCAGAAGAGTCGTTTCGCTTGAAGGTTAGTTTATTGCGGTGAGAGTAAATTCGGAAATTTCTGACAGACATTTATATTTTGGTCGTCGGAGAAATTAGGACAGGAGGGAATCACTTGGGATATATGCAATTCATTTTGAAGCCACGAGATATATTCAGCTCGTGCAGAATGACTCGTCGAAATCGGACATCCGAAGTGCGGGAAAAATAAAATTGCTTCCATTACCCAAAAATAACATACGAAAAGTATCGTGGGATCATTTGCACAATCCATTTCCCACCATAAAATTCATAAAGCTTGATTTACATTTATTAACTGTGGAACATTAAATACGACCGTTTTGGGAAGCAATATTTGATAAAAACCATACAAAATTCCATGATGTATCTCAATCCTATTTCCTGTTATTGGAAATTAATAAAGTAAATACTCGCTGGGATGTAGTACAATATGCCAAACGAATTATTAATTCCTATTAAAGCTAGTTATATATTGTTAGATAAACGGCAGTTATGTTTCAATATTGAATCCTATTATTGAATTTTCGATGGAAATTAATGCCGAATATTTTGTGAAACTTTATCGTTAGTGCTACCCGGATATAACTACAAGAAAACAGTTCCACAGAGAAATTTATTCTGTTCTTTATTCCCTTGGATAAAAAGTGGATTATCGCGGTGAGGTGCTAATTTTGAAGTCCTTAAAATAAACAATGAATTAGCAGTCACGAAAGAGGTGGAATATACACGCATTCGGGAGGAGGAAAAAGAATTCGACCACGCAAATATTTGATAAATGTTGTAGGGAAAGTCCCACGAATTATGAGTAATGATCATTTTGCGCTAAATCATTTTTAATTGGCCTTTTTTTGACTGTCCGGTAGATTAAGAACAGACCTTGGACAGACACGGGATAGCTTTATCGGAAACTGCATGTATTTCAATATTGTATTCCTTGTACTCTTCTTGTTGTACAACAAACTTTGCGATTTCAGTTGCTAAATTTAAATTTTTATTAAGCAGATAATTTACAATATATCACAAAGGCTTACAGTTGATAATTTGATATAGTCATTAGAATTAAAATTGTCGCAAACTTTCAATTAATGTTACTATTATAATACATTGAACGCCATGGCGGTCACTGATACCGATATTACTGAAATTCGAATCGAATATATCGCTAATATTCGTAAACTTTTTAATACCTTTAACGTTGTAATAAGGATGTCAAGTAAACAATATATCGTACAGCGCTTAAACATTTGTATTTCGGCTCGGCGATTAACGTGTTAATGGTATATTAATATGTCACCTGCATTTCCAAGCAAACGTTCTCTTTCGCATCTACGACTTATTTCTCGTTTACTCGGTCGACAGGAAATTATCTGTCCACACGAAATTCCCTGTGAACATATAATTTCATCGTATCACCCTCGATGGTGTCATTCACGTAAATCTAATTCCAGTTGCTTCGCACCTTAATCTTACAGATGAATTTATCTGGATTATTGGAATCCAATCTCCCTTCTCCATACAACCTCGTATTACCGAGGAATCTCTATCAACTTTGTTAAATTCCACATTAATTCTTGCACATATTATTCTTATTAATATGTTTGTTATATAGAAAATGTTCCTTCGAATACAAGCTAGAATTATTCGGTGTAAGTAAATCAACTTTTTTACGAGTTTGACGTGAAAGGCTGCTTGATACGAAAAAGATTACATGTTTATATTTTTTGCACCGAATACTTCAGAGGAAACTGATGCCGGTTTATTTCATACGCATCGTTTTTATTCACTTGTCGCGCGGAATTTAATTTCACGGATATTATCATATTATACATGAATTCAGACCTTATTCGCGAGGAGTAGAGTTTCTTCATCAGCCGCATAAACTTGGAAAAGTTTGGCACGATTAACAAACAGTTCGCATCGAGATCACGTAATGCTTAGTCATGACAACGTCAGTTTGTACTTGACGTGAGCTCACGATTTACGAGCAGCACCCATCGAAATTGGGATGATTATTTAAACCTCCGGATCCTTCTTTTGTTCGGGTTTGGCCAACCTTTTGAGAACCCATTCAATTAAGACCATGCAGGTACCATCATAATCGAACGTCTTTCATTACAAACGCATTCAATCTAATCGGGCTTTAATTGAATACCGCTACAACGTGTATCATCGTAATGTTGACATTCATTGAGTTTAATTGAATTCCTATGAAACCACGGAATGTAGATTTTTGTTGTGTGCCTGAAGGAATGAAATTCTATACTGTACTCGCATAAGTCGGTAATTATAATGTAGATCATTAGTAGTTATGCACTACTCTGTTTCTTTTTAAGACTAGATAAACTATAGGAAGGATGTTACCAAACAAGTTCATTTAAAAAAAACATGTTACATCACCAAGTTTGGACGTGTGGATTTTCATGAAAAATCCAGTTATTACAAACAGTGGTGGAACGATATTCCACGGTTTGAATCTCTAATGTGTCGATTGTCTATTATTAGGAAGAACCATCGATAAGTTGATGTGATTTGAAACGGTCGATGTACGATAATCCCGATCGAACCGTAATACCGGAAGACCGAACCTTCAAAGGTTCAAACCCGGATGGTTTTAAATTATACTCGCGATCATGAATACAGAACGAGGTAATTCCACGAAAGTGAAGGAGAAATCGTTAATGGAACGTTTTGGTGTAACGAGCGGCTGCTCGATGGTTCGTTAATAATACCTAACTCGCAGACATACTCCATATAACGATGTCATGCTCATCCATAGCAGCGTAGACTTTAGTTTGTTGGAAGATCTCTGTGCATGAACACAGAGAATGGATTTATCGAGCGTATCGATTTGCGTTGCTGCTGGAATTACGCCACTTTGGGGACCATTAATTACGTCCACTAATCTTCTACCTCCTCTTGACCGTGTGCCGTTTTCATCTCTCCTTCCCTCCCCCTCCACTCTCTCTCCCTCTCGCTCTCTCGCGTCTCTCTCCCCTAACGGTTAACAGTATCGTCTGACATTGAAACGCTCGTCGAAACCTTGGCAAGCTCGAGACGACTTATTAATAATGTCCACGCGACGACTAACAGGCGGATGATGCTGGCGATTCTCGGCACTGACTGAGCGACAGGAAACGGATGATAATGGGTTCTATCGCGAAGCATCTTACAGCCGTGCAAACCGAGGAAACGAGGAAACCACGTGTTCGAGTAAACGACACATCGCGATCATTCGAATCACATGTGACTGTCAAATATGGAATATGGATGATTCTTGGAGGGTGGCATTCATTGAATCGTCTAAGTCTAGGAAAACATGCGTTTATCATGTATGGGTTACAGTTTAACAAAATCGTTCACACGCGTGTTTAATAATGGATGATTCTATTAATAATTATAATTCGTTTAACAGTTTAGCTATGTTAAGAGGTCTTTATAATATAACGCGAAGTTTGCTTGCTTTAATAAGATACTTTGTGAAGAGTATAGTTGGTAATTACTGACATTAACGTTAATTGTCGTACGTAACATGCGGATAATCTACGAATGAACTTACATAAGCCATATTACCCACGTTTCGTAATGTGTTCATCATTTCGACTATATTTTGTTGCCACACGTAAAAAAAAAACCCCGGAAAAACCCTGGAACGAACATACGTTATATTCATCGAAATTATAATATTATCTTACACTTCTATGAAACTTTTCAATTATATCTAGTTCCACCGGACATTTAACAATTTGAATTTTATTTAGTGCTACTCTTAATGAGAATTTTGCATCTCCACTTTTCTACTCCAACTAAACCATCCACATTCAGCATTGCCGTGAGAATGATAACACTGAAGATTTCAAGCGCCATGTTAAACGTGTGCTACATTTATGAAAAGTCATCATCCTTCTAGAAGAGCTATTGTTTCAGAGGCTCGTATTCTGCATTTTCCACGGTATACGTCGGAATACCTTTCTCCTGAGAAAGTTCAGCTAAAATTAAAAATTCCAGATTAGCTACGCTCCTTTATCTCCGCAATATGAATAGCAATTCATATGGCAAACTTATCATTCATAGACACACAGCATTTCTGATGGAACTCGGTTAAACTTACCGCTCACTTTTCCAAAGGTATCGTTGCAACAACTTTTGTTCGACGTTAAGGATATCCGTGCGTTCCCCGAGCTTTCATATAACTTCAAATTAGCTTTCTCGCTGGCGTTTATGTAAACAGAACTTCTCCAGTAATCCAGTTAAACTTGCAGTGCACTGTTGATAAGTCATTATCCATTGAGAAACCGGGTTATTAAACCAGTGCTTGCAACTATAGTGTGGTTTCGTAAATTTTCACATTGGACTGAAATACCGCGATGTAAAAAAACCGCGTTTAACTGGAATGTACGAGAAGAATTTTATAGGTGAATTCCTTCGTACATTCTATTCATACTCATGCAAAGTGTGCGTTGGAACTATGCTGCAGTATCGCATCTCATAGCAAGGGTTGAATGCTCTCCCTATTTCGAGTAGAGTTTTCTCGCGTAACTTCAAGGTGATAGCATATTTACGATCTTCGACTAAAATATTCTCCTCTATTCGCTGTTTATTTAGCACGCCTGCGGATGACACTTTTCGGACATGCTATTAATACGGGTAACGCCTCACGTTGAACTTCAACTCATATTTATCGCATGTGCTCTTCGAGCATAATCCTATAATTGAGATTCTGCACTCGTACATTTTGTCACTCTCCTATATATAATTTCCAGCTTAATTGTTCTTCTGTGGCATTCATATGTTTTATAAATCTCCCATATATAATATAATTCGAAAGTTATTGCTTTTCTCAAGAAATAAATATTATTATGTTCGATGTTCGAAACTAAATATTAATTTATGAAGTATTTGAATCGGACAATTAAAACTAAATTAAAAGTTCTGTGGACATTATTTAATATATTTAACATCTTTTTCACAGAATGTTTTAATGGCAAGTGCCACATTTAATTTGTCAAGTGATATAATTTGAATCGGATGGAATATAACTTCCAGCAATTAACGATGGAATTAAACAGAATTGGATCATTATCCATTGGTTATAATTACAATATTTTCAATGCAAATTCAATTCAATTAATTGAGGGAGGTAATTAGCGTCTATGTTGGAAGAGGCGTATTATGCCGACGACAAATATGTAGAGCTATTTATTACTCCAATCGATACGTTCTGCTCTGTTCTTATGTGTAATTGATTAAAATACAAATTACAGAAATGCAAAAACACCTGTAATTTAAGTCATGAATTTCGCTAATGACAAAGCGTGACACAAGTCGTCATGAAAACCAGTGCCTAGTATTTCATAAATCAATTCTATCCTCAGGAATGAATTTCTGGAAAAGTCGTCGAATATCGAATCCACCAAAATGAATCGTATCATCGGCACTCGAGAACTGTCTAAATCAGTCGGAAACAGTTTAAACTTCAAAGACACCTTTCGCATTCGACAGACTAAAAGTGCATCGTGAATTCAAGAAAAGCAAGTACTCTTTCAAGAAAAGAGGACAACCTAACATGCTACCGAGGGGTAAACTTTGGAATGGAAGTCAGTGAATCAGCGGACGAAGAGGCGGAACGATCGATCGGCAGGATCACCTCGACTTCCAGCATTGATGATTACACGGACTCGTTGAACTGGACTGTTCTCAGTACGCTGGAACCCGGCATCGTTTCAAACGATACTTATCGCGAGGTTAACGTGGCATGGACGATAGTAAAAGGTATTCTTATGATCAGTATCATCGTAACGGCGCTGATAGGAAACGCCCTGGTAATAGCAAGTGTCAGAAGACACCGCAAGCTTCGTGTACCCACAAATCGTTATGTGGTCAGCCTCGCAGCCGCGGACTTTCTCGTGGCAGTTTGCGCGATGTCCTTCAACGCTTCCGTTGAGTTGACGGGCCATTGGATTTTTGGCCGAAGGATGTGCGACGTTTGGAACTCCTTGGATGTTTATTTCTCCACAGCCTCCATCTTACACCTATGTTGTATCAGCGTCGACAGATACTACGCGATCGTAAGACCCCTTGAATATCCAGCAATTATGAGGAGACTGACTGTTACGTGTATGTTAGGAAGTGCTTGGATTTTACCTGCCCTCATCAGCTTCATTCCCATTTTCATGGGCTGGTATGCCACCAAGGAGCATTTGGAATTTCTCAGGAATAATCCTCAGGTAGAAATAGAATGGGTCTTTGTACAATATTTTTGTGATTTCCTCAAACAATTTCAAATCAGTTTAACGCACGATGTATTATTATTTGATCTTATAAGAATTATCTATCAACTTCACCTAATAGGACTTGTATATTTATATATTTTAAATTAAGGAAACCAGGGTAAATTATCTTATTGAAATTTCCAAGAAATTACGGTCTTCACGGGAATATTGACTTCATCTTCGAGTTATATTTTCCAGAGTTAATCAACTCGTAATTTAGACCGCAGACGTATGATTGGCTCAATTATATCTTGCCTTCCTCGAATATATTTAGCGGGAGAAATGTATGTTGCAATATATTGTAAAAATACAGGAAAGTTTAATAGAACGGTTCCATTATTTCTTGAAGTAATTCGATATATCATCTTATCAATAAATTCATTTTGGATATGATTAAATAATATAATACCGTACGAAGTGCTCGATTAGGGTATCCTCCGTAGGAAGGGTTATACGTACATAATTTTTTCGTTGTTGTTCATCTCTTTTCTGGCTTATATCGAAGGACGATTCATCATCTTTTTTATCCGTGCGAACCTTACGCTAGCATTAATATATTTGTCTTTCTATCTGGCAATGGATATAAACCAGTTTCTGGTGCTGGCATTACCTGATATTTCGAATCTGATCGATAGTCTTTCTCGGTGAAAAAGATTACTTTTAGTACGTGATGTTTCGACGGGATATTTTTGAAAGTTTGCCAACGAGGAAGACGATATAGATTGGAATTTGGAATTTTTGTTCGATAGGGGGAAGTAATTCAAACAAATCTGTGAATTATGTCATTCGCGCGACACGTACGTGTACACCTCCACACCATTTTCATATAGTTTATGATTCATTGATATTAATCGCCATCACCTTGACACAAATCGGCCACGTACTCCATTTGCTATTCGCTATATCGTTGGATATTTTTCTCAAATAGAAAAGCGGAATTTTTCCATTAACGATTCGTATTATATACGCCGTGCAAATTAAAATATACGCATTCTTGAAAGTCAGGCAGAAATATCACGTTATTTTATCCGTATCAGTTTATTAATAATAATTTCAACCTTGCTAGTTAGCAATGAGTTTATTTTACATCGAACTTTGCTCAGCTTTATTTATATCTCGAAAATGTATATCTATTCTTTACTTCTATTAGCGTATTTTTATATCGGCGGTTAATTTTTTGGCACCTCGACGAAATTTATTTTTGTTGTCGTTAAAGAATCTTAGGAATTATCGAATAAAAAGCTACGAAGAAATCGGGTTTCTAAGTAACTATAAGTATAACTAAGAAACTTGTTAACGGATTGATTTCCTTTTCATTTTTACCAAAATTTAATCAAGTCATTTTTCACAATAAATACATAAAAATTAATTTTTTATATATAATTATATAAATATAAAAGTAACTCTTTTATAACACGCGAATTATATTCCACACAAAGGTCGCATTATGCGATCGGATTACATACACGCGTTACATCGAAGTCACATTGTATAAGCACCGCGTTATGCGAGGATCGCTACAATTTGTTAACCGCGTTATATCAAAAACCTGTGGTACGAGTGTTACCTGCATATTTATGTACTTATATAAAATTAATTTTTATGTATTAATTGCAAAAATGGCTCAAGTTAATACTTCGGCAATTCGGTGTAATGAAAAACATGACAAATGGACAAAGATAATTTCATTTCTTCGTCGGCAATTAACGGAAAGTCATCGTTTATGAGAAAATTCCTGTAAAGCTGCAGTTAAATCAATCAGGAGAGATTTTCAATTGGAGATAAATCATAGGAAGGGCTGGATTCGATGGAGGAAAATAAAAGGGAAGATGAATGGTCTTTGAAATTTACATGGAGATGATTCAGTATCTGTCTCTTGTTCCAGTAGACCATGAACAGAATCTCGGAATTAATAGCTTCAATAATTCTTAGTCGAAGGCATACACTTCTGTTCTCCGTGGAGTTCAGATTTTTTACGGGTTTAATATCCAATCTGTCCGTCCCGATAACTCCTATCATATTCGTTACTTCTGATAGGTCTACCCATTAATTTGGACACCTTCCATTTCCAAGTTTTTTACGTGCATATTTCTACTCGTGCTCTTCCACCTTAGAAAAAGTTATTTTACAAAAATATTATTCAAGATCGAACTACTCGGAAAGATTTTATCTCGATAACAAACTGTACCTGGATTCACTTCGTTTCATTTTTTGCCAATAATTTGTCAATCAAGCGATAAATTATTATTTATAATGCTTTTACGATGTGTTTATAACACGTTGCACTAAAAATGTTCCTTTTTTTGCAAACAGCTTGTGACCGGAAATTGTTATTCTACAGTATCAGTTCACAAAGAAAAGTTTTCACGAATATATATTTTCAATCATTTCTGTTCGTACAAAAAATGATAGCTTTCGGGATATTTGTTTAAAAACGTTATTCCACATTATTACAACGTTTCTATCGTTTATTTTGTAATGGAAATATTCTAAATACTTTTGTAAAGCAATTCGCGTAAAATAAACACGTGAGACGAAACAAACAGTGACATACATGTTGCAAGATAAATATTACTAAAGTTTCTTCGCATAGTTGCTTCCAAATTCACTTCGGTTATTTCCATTCCGTCGAATCTAAAATAACATTCGTACACCTTTCAGCAGGCATTCATAAATCATAGAGTTACGATTTAAACTGTGCTTAATTCATTTCACCACGCCATTTCTTGATTAATTACATAGAGTAACCAAATATTTGGTTATTGATACAAATTTCTATTTTTACTTCATACCACCCTCTTTTCAAAGAGAACTGTTTACATTCTTGTCCCACAACACTTGCACTCTTTTCATGCATTAAAAACAACCTTCCAAACATCCATTTAAACCAACCAGAAAGATCCATTACTAGATTCGGAAATAGATTAAGAAAAGGTTTAATGGGTTTTCCAATGTGTTTCGTTTAAGTTTGAAAGATATGTCGTGCATTATTGAAGAAGTTCGAACGCGATTAGCTCAGGATTGAATTAGAACTGTTCTTGAATCAGGTGTGCGTGTTTGTGGTGAATCGAGCGTATGCCGTAATAAGTTCTTCGGTCTCCTTCTGGATACCGGGCTTCGTGATGATCGTGATGTACTGCAAGATTTACAAAGAAGCCGTGCGACAAAGGGAGGCTTTGAGTCGTGCCTCAAGTAATACCGTCCTAAACAGTGTTCACTTGCATCGTGCATCTACCTCCAGGCATCATTCCAGGACATCTCATCAATTGCTGCTGCATCCGAGCGATGCCAGTGATTTTGGGAGGCCTGTCTCTTATAGAACAGCGGCGGAACTAAACGTCGAAAACGGTGAGTGAGATTTTTCAATTTCGAGCAAATTGATAAACTTTTCAAGCCGATCTGTTTATGAATGCGGCCTATTCACGCGGAAAATGAAATCTGGTTAACGGATATCAAGCAATATTGTATGGATGCTGCTTGATGAAAAATGAAAATTCGATGAATAACAATTATTATTCAAATACCGAGGAAATTAAATTAAAATATTGAATATTCCAATTATTTCAGAATTTTTAAACTGAAATAATTATTTCGGATATTATATCATGTGCTTGTATACATATAGGAATAATATAAGATTAAATATGAAATATTTGAAGTATTCCAAAGATATTAAACACTGGAATATTTATTATCTTTCGGGCCTTATCTTACAATATACATCTAAAACCATATAATATACAGATAATATTCTAATACTGTCTATGAAAATTAGTTGAAAATTTTCGAATACAATATACTTAAAATATTTTATATCATTAAAATATATATTAGTAAAATGGCTCAATCTTGATTATCCACAAATTGAAAAATCGCGTTGCACATCATACATTTTATTTCAAGTCTCATAAGTGAGGGAAAATAAAATTACGATTAATATTTTGCATTAACAACGACATTCCATTGTCAGGCAAACAATGGTTTCTTCACTTTCGGTAATCCACGAAATTGGTGTTTGCCAAGCTTCTTTGGCTCTTGTAGTTCTGCATTTGCACTACGATCTTCAATCGGGCTGACAATATTTACGATAGTACCGTGTAGTCGGTGGTTTCGTGTATTTCGAGTACATGAGAAAATAGATTTCCGCTCTATATTTTCAAGGAGATATACTTAACACTAGAACTACCGAACATATACACGATTATACTTACACATTTATTTATATTAGGCATACCGGAAATTAATCAATTATTTTTCACATATTTTACGAAATTCTATTTATTTTTTCATATTAGACATTAGTCTGTTAGATAATCCTCATCGTTATCTACGATCCTTGACCGACGATCCTCCAATGTTATAATGCTCATTTTGAAAAAATCAAATGTCCAACTCTCGATGTGAAAAAATTACCCATTCCCGAATTGATTACTTTCCGGTATCCCTAATATATTAACTATGACTGGAGAATTCAAGTTAATTATTGTATTCAATTACTTTCTTTACGCGTATAAAATAAAAGTATATCAAATCTGAAACATCGCGGAATATTCGAATAAATTCACAAAAAATGACGAACAAATCATTTTGACCTCTTTGGTAGTTCTAGTATTAATGCATAACAAAGGAGTGGGATTTGCTGGTGAAAGATTAACTAAAGACGTGGCTCGTGAAACACGATAAAATATTAAATACGTAATTTCATTAAGGGCTTCCAGCCACGTAGTTACTCATGTTCCATGGCGTTAAACACACGTACGATGTTTCCCTTTGATATAATACCCAATTGCAGGTATACCCCATAAACACGCGATGTTACGAGCTTCAGATTACGAGTGTGTACTTACAATTAGTGCAACAATCCATATAGTATTAAATGCCACTCACATTCCAGATGTTATGATAATATTAACACATCGCGGGCCAGATATTTTGCTGCTATCAATAGCCAGCAAACCAGGTATTCTTTTGTGTCCAAAATTTTAAGAAAGTAATTCTTGACGTTTAAAGTGTATCATTACTACTTACGATATTTGTGATACCTTAATACCAAATATCTATAGTGTAGACAGCAACAAATTAATATATCTCTTCGATTATATAAAGTAATTTATACTGACTGAGATGAAAATATTGTTAAATTTTTTCGGAATAGCTGATTTTATTAATACATTATTAGAATCAGTATGTCTGATAGGAATACTACCTACATTTGATTTTCATACATTAGCTGTATATCGTAGTTGACAGTTATAAAAATCGTAGGAATAGATGGAAATTATTTTTGAAGTTATATGAAACATTCAAAAATATCCATTTGAAAAATCGTCCGTTAATTTACCGTCAAACACAATTCATTATTGTCACTCGAAGGTGGAGAGGGACGTTTTTATCCACCGATTCTCGGCAAAATAGTTTCCAAGGTATCTTCTGTTCCTGTCGTATAATTGCAATAAATGAAACCTGGTGCTCCACATGTTACCTTTAATACGATTAAGCCCTTGTGGAAGATAATAAAGACTATCAAGAACACGGGTTTCCATTAGAGACAGAGTGAAACACTTCTGTTCCAGGAAATGCCAATTGTTCAATTCCCTTTGTTTTCTTCGGAATACCTTGAATCGTCGAACAAGCCAACTGAAGTTACCTGAGGTTTTAATTGTAAAATGAATCATTAAATATTGTGCGTTTCTATCGTTATCCGGATTTAGGATCTTTAAGTTGAAACGCCTAATCGCGATCTTGATACTCTAACAATTTCTGTTAATTTCTTGGTCAATTAATTTCGTCAATTAAATCGCCAAAAGCTAGGGTAAAAATCCTGTTACAAAAAATTAAATTTCAATTTAAAGATTCTGGTCTGAATTATTAATATAAATAATAAATATGGGTCCAATTTTCTCATAGATAATTTTATGATAATCAGTAATACATGCAATCATATATAATATTATTATATGTGAACAAATATATGTATGTAACTCTGCAATATCAATCAATATTTTATTCACAAAAAATAGATAAAAATCCCTGGATTCATAAAGTTTAAATGGGCGTACATTGAACTGGAAAACAGTTAATTCCTTTATCTTCTTTATGGATTACATTCGTGCCGGAAGTTGTTTTTCAGCGGAAAGTGGCGGGATATTTTTAACTTGCTATATCGGGATTAAACCAAAAAAAATAGGAACAACAAAAAATTATCAGCACTTGCACAGGTCTGGAATGAGGCCAATTTATTCTTTATTTCAAACATGAAGCTGAAAGACTTTTTACAAAGCGTTCAGGAATTTATTGTAATCAATCGAGCGAGCATTATATACTTTTTATGTAAATATCTGGTGACGATTAAATGCACAGTGGAAACTAAAATGATTATTATTTTCTTTATCACCAAAGTAATTTTCACATTATTATTCATGAAATTTATTACTGTGAGTCTAATATTTATTCTAAACGATAACAATGCTCTGCGCGTGCAACTACTTGTTTATTATCTTACCTACTTTCTAAAGAGTCTAATTACTTCTATCAACTGTGCATATCTAATTTTTGTAAACTCTCGTAATATATGACGCCATTACGAAACTCCGGAAAGGTGCAATTTATTGAACGGAGCATTATCATAATTGTATAAACAAGCATAAAGTACTCTATTAACAATTTCTTCGTTTATGTGGATCGCGATTCGATCTTCTTACACTTCGCGTGTTTCCACATCGATAATCGTTTTGCAATAAACACGGAAAATATGGAGTAACAGGAACGCAGTTGAAATAAAAAAATTACGGTACCTTGAGTTTTGTATACCTCGTAAGATTATATCAGTCAGAATACAAGATTGATGACCACTTTCAAGGTAAATGCACGACGATTTTGTACCGCGTACTTGAAGGCGGAAAGTTACCGCACTTCCTGCGTAACTTTGTAATTGCGTAATTACAATCTCATTCGCGTTTTTCTTAACGCGATTAATCATCCTAGTAACAAAAATAAAATTCTTATATATTTTTGTACCCTGTCGGGTAATCTGTTACGTCAAGCAAATATATAAAGCGTATAAATATGATGATAATTCTAGATCATTAAAATAGTAAAATAAATACCTCATAACGTCTCAAAAAATAAACAATCCGAATCCTAAAACTATAAAATATACAACGAAATATAAAAGGAAATAAACTAGAATTTCCGTGAATCCGATCCGACATTTGAAGCACTGTGCAGTAATTCCGTGGAATATACGTTTGACGTATAATTCATTTTTACCGTAATAACGAGTCAGGGCTTGAATAATTATGAAGTGTGGAAAAAAGGTATAATAAACGATACCGAAGATCGACAGGTCCTATAATTTTTCCGGTAATTTTCGAGATCGAAGGGGGAGGATCGGTGTATTACCGATTTCTACCTCGGCGTTATGGACCACCGTGATATGCGAGGCAATTTGGTGCACGGACATGTAGAAATGTTCAATGTTTCTTCATACACGCGTAATGGCGCATTCAAGGAGAAATTTCGATTCCAGTGTAAGTGGATCCGTGACGTTCCGATACGCGAGGCGATGATCGTTATGCCATGAAATAATGGTCCGGTTAGTGTCGGTGTTCGAAACATTTAACGCATAATGCAGAATGGTTGGGCTCAGAACGACGTTACGAGGAAGAATCCCCTAATGCATATTTCGACAAGATTTCTGCATCAAGATATTACAATACTAGGATGCACTTCTCGGTGAAATCATATTATAAATTTCAGATTATTGTTCGTAATACGGAACGATGAATTTTCGTGAAACTTTTCATTCCGCAGTGCTCATTTCCTGGTTGGAGATACGAAACGAAAGCCCAGGTACAATTTTATAATTACCGGGGGGAAGGTGAAAGTTATTTAAGAATTAACTTTTTAATGAGCTCGCGAAATTACATTTTATCCTTCAATTAATACTGGCAGTAACTTTATTTGGGGAAACAATGAAAGTGACGTGCATTATGAATATATAAGTGGACATCATTTTATGTTTGGTAGATTAAATATTGGTTTTTATTATGCGGTATGTGATCAGTTAGAAATGTGTTTTATTTCGAAGAATAATCGAATCGTAAATATAAGAAGAATCAACGTTATAATTGCTAGTTATTATTTCACGTGATACTAATTTCCCTTTTAAAAATAAGAGACTATTCAAATAAGACTATTCGGTGAAGAAAACACGAGATTAAATATTTCTGTTCAAAACACAAAACACCCCGGAAAGTTTTCTTCCTAGGTGTATTATTCCATTACGATGTTTTATTGCACACATCGTCATTCGTGCACATTTGTTTAGATATTGTGCGAAGATCTATTTGAAGATTAAGCGCCGGAGTAGAAAATCTGCGTCTTGAAAACTCACCGTAAAGTTCGCGGGTGTCATTAGTTAGACGGTTTAAAGATGCCATTCCTTTTTCGCATTGAACTGTGGCTTTCATTCCGAACCAACTTCACCTTCATCTTTCTTTAAAGTCATAAAATATCAAAGGAATTTTCTGTTTTATGTACGATCAAATCTTGCCAAGAAGGGTAAATTTATTTGCTTAAGAATGATATACGTACAACTGTTTATTTATTATAATTCCTTTAAAATAATTCATCCAACTTAGCCCGTAAAATAAATTCGCTTCTAATAAACGTCCCTTTATTTTTAAATTTATCACTCGACATACTTTCATCACTCTACAAACAAGTTATGAATATTCATGGATTAATTCTTGCCAATATCCAATCAGGAATATTTGTTTTCTATTAACATATATTTTATCGATATTTAGTGAATCTTACCACAGATGATCGAAATAATTCATAATTAATATGAAATATTAGGATACATAGAAATTAATATAGAATTAATATCAAATAAGATAGAGATTAATATGGAAGGAGATATGTACGAGTATATTTTCGATGAATATGTGGATATTCTATGACTATTTAAAGATTCATAGATATCGTGGATTAAATTATGATTCGCAATGATTCGGAGGGAGCAGTGGCGTGTTTCCGTGATCGAATAAATCGCAATATTTTGGAAAGAGGGCTGAGTTGGATGTATAAATACGTCCCTGGTTTCGAGGAGGTATGCATCTCGTAACGGATGCATCTCGTGGAGATCAGCCAGAGAGAACAGTTGCCAAAAGTTTCATTGCGCGAACTTGGCATTCCGCAATCATATTGCCTCCAGGTTCTGACCGTCGATGTGCCCCTCCCACCGACCTCCAGTAGTCTACCTCCTCATTATACCGAAATATCCTTTCTTTAAAGGTATTTGGAGTTTTTTGCAATTACATTTCGCGTGCTTCGAGCGCTACGAGTGGACGAGGAAAAATGATCGGCAGACTTTGCCTCGACTAAAATATTCCACGGAAAATAATGCACCAGACCCTTAATAATTCATAATGATAACTGTGCACGAAAAGATCTTGCATAACTCATCAATTTTCACAAACAACATTTAAGTTTACTTCACCGAACAATGTATATAAAACAGAACACTTAACTCTAATTAAAGTGTCGAATAGGAATTAAATGATTTCACCATATTTCCATGTGCTATATTTATCGGATATTATACTCGTGGAAGAATATAGTGATTAGTTCATTAAGGGCTCAAAAAGTGTTTTTATTAATCGGTAATACTGCTTTGTAATTAATACACAGTATTAATGGACTCCCGCATTGAATGCCACTGGATTATGTAAGCTTAACGAGCAGTCACAATTGATTTCGTATAAACGAATAACACGGATATGGCACCCGTTTATCGGTAGCTATTTTACGTTACATATTTCATCGATAATTGTTAATGGAGAGGAGAAATATGACGTTAAATACCATCGTAATCCACGTGGAACATGGAACAGTATATTTGTCAGGAGCTCGTTAATAACTCGCTGGCATAGTTTTGTTCTGTGGAATCCTTGCGACCACTAAATTCGCGAATTACGATTGGCTAGAAGTATTTGAGGCGAAAATACTTCCTCGATGAGGTTCTTAGTCGACGTCAGAGGATTAGTAGGAAGTATTTAGGATAAATGAGAGAATAGAAGCGTTAAGGGATGATTGGTTTAAACCCGCTGCTCGATCAATGAAAAAGGATTCTTGTATTCTTGTACTTGTCAAAGGACAGTCCTATTTTTTAGTATTTCCTGATTTCAGATTTTAATCCTTATCCTGTAATACTTTTTCTTATATCACTAATTTGTATGGAAATTCGTCGCGCTGACATTTCTGTGCTTTAATAAGCTCATCCGTGGAAGAACGATTTCTAATTAATGAAATAAAAAGTTCAAAGGGACACGACAGTTTAAAGCGAGCTCGGCGATTTTTGAACGCGCGCTTTATATTTCCGCTCTTCTAACGAGTTTCCTTGGTTAATGTATATTAGCATACATCCAGCTAAATGAAAATCAGATGCGAAAGGTGATAACAGTAATGAAGGATGGAGTGTAATTAACAAGGGGATGATATAATTAAGCTGAATAGTTGATGTTAAACGGCCGTGATATTAATATTAAAATATGTAAAAAATTACACTTTTCATAGAAAGCATGATTTGTCACCTCAAATGCTCATTATTTTGTAACGAGGACAACCAAGATAGAGAATTTTCATTGATAAGTTAAAACATTTTAATGAATTGGAAGAAGGCACGTAACAAATGAAATTGAAATAAATATATCCATCGTTTGTGCTATTAAGTTAATGCCTTTTTTATTTGTTTTTAACGAATTTAAGGAAAGGGTAAATATTTCGTGTACCTGATTTTTTGTTATGAATAATTGTGTACAATATATCTTTAAACTAAACGAGTTCTTCTCGAAATATTGTCGACAAGAAATCCAGATATGCGAACTCAAAAACCTCGTCTAATATTCGTGGCCCTCCTCGAAGCTGTCGTATGTTGAGAAATGAAGCTTCACTGAAGTTTCCCCGGCATCAAAAACCCGCCGATGAAAAGTGTTGAAATGTTAAAAAGAGTGTTAGTTGGCCGGGTTTTTATGCACCTCCATGTAAATGAGTAAAACATCGTACTTCAAAGGTCAAGAGTAAGTAACGAGAATTCTAAATAGCAGGCGATATCAAAAGGATGGCGGTTCGTGGAATCAGAAATCGTATTTTCCCGCAACTACGTTCCGAGGAAACGGCGAATTGTAAATTTATATTCGTGAGTGTCAGCCTTGAAGAGGATTAACTTATATCGAAGGTAACTGTAAAAGAGTTTTGCATTGAACTTCCGCCAATAAGCGTGTTTATTACAGGAATTTTCTGCTCTGAAAGTGGACCCACTTAATACGTTCAAGGCCACCATTTTTTCCGATAAATCCCGAATATTTTCTTAAATTTTCTTTACCACCCATGGAGAATTTTGACCGTGAATGTTCTAAGTTCTATGCTACATTTCGAATGATTATTTTGTCGTTTGGTCCAGTATGACAAATGTTTTTAAAATGAGGTGCCGCGTTGGCAAACGTATCGCTACCAGACAGATGCAACCGTCATGTTGACCCAGATCGAATATCAATGATAACAAAAAATATTTCTAATAAATAAATTCGTACAAATTCGCATCTCTTCGTGCTGGCATAAACTCAATTATAGTTACGATTATACGGTTACGTGCAATTAAATACAAAGTTCGAAGTAACGCGATAAGCAAATATTAATTAAAGATCAATATGCACTTGAAATACATCGCTTGTAATTAACTTAAGCTTCTTTCAGCTCCAAAGTTAATTTTATATCCGAAAATCTTCATAATATATTGGTAACTAATTATCATTTTTATTTAGAAGTAATTAGCAATTATTATAAAATAGCACATTTTAAGCAAAAATCGTAGTGTAACGGTCCTAGATCGAATTATGCAGATATTCAAAAGTCGAGTAATTAAGATTTTATTTTTATATTTTAGTTTCAATTTATATAATAATTTTTTTATATACTGGTAACAAAAAATTTCAACTATACGTTGATATTAAATAATACCAGACATATAATAATAATATGCCAGTATCAGTATCAGTATCAGTATCAATAAAGTAGTTATATTTCATTTTGTAACATAAGGGACAGCTGATAATAAGTTTTAATATTTCTAGTATTATTTAGCTTAAAGATAAATTCGGAGTTACGCGAACAAGTGTGAGTATAGAGGAAAAGGGGATTACAAAAAGAATGAAAAATGCAATGGACAGTGTCTTAGGTTCACCCTTTGATAAAGTCCCTTAAGAACGTGTATGACATAAAGAAGCACTAGAGCTCGTTCTTTCAGTAAACTTAGTTTCAGGCTCAAGGACTTGCGGTTTCAAGATTACTTCAAAACAGATATTCTTTTATAACGTGTTCTTTCAACGATGCAATAATTTATTTTATTTATGTTTTTATACAATATTCGTCTTCAGGACCTAATAATATTTGACACAATGTAATATGAATAGTAATTAATTATATTATTAAGTATTATTTAAATCGAGCAAAGTCTCGAGACTACTTTAGGATAAATATTCTTTAATAACGTGTTCCTTTAACGTTACAATATTTTATTTATATTTTTATATAATATTCAAATTCAATAATATTAATTACGTTACTTTATTAATAGTGGTTTGTTTCGTACGCATTATGCAAATGGAACAAAATGAGGAGAAAGAATGTTGGATTGAAAGCAGAGGTTGCAATTAATGTGTAGAGAATTATTAGAGTGCTCGGTTCTAATTTACGCCGGCATATTGCAGCTACGCGTATCTGCTTCACAAGTTACCGTACATATTAACGATATTCTGTTTACTTGGCTGCTTAATTGCACATATAAGAGCCGCGGCGTGATACACTGATATTGCGAATGCTGTTTCAAAAATAAGTCCATCGATTATTGAGATTAATGAACCTACCAAGTCAATGATAATTAACTATGAATTTTATGTATTAAATGTTGCATACTTTTTGTATTATAGAATTTTTAAATTCGATCGAAGAGAGCGAAAAACTGTGGCAGAGGAGAATAATTTTTAATAAATATGTGGCATAATTTTTGTACTAAGATTGTAATTAACCAGTGTAGTTAGTGCCACTACTACACAAGATTTTAATTCATTTCTTGATGGAATCCACGTTATAAATAAAATGTGAGTAAATGCCCATTACGTGTTTGTAATCAATATTTATGGCTTCGTTCATGATGCTTATTGTAAGTTACTTTTCCTAATGTTCAGGAAATGTGGACACATTTTCTCTAATTTACAGGAGTAATTGCGGTGACGTTAATGGCGCATTTATAACATTACGCAGATACTACTCAAAGAATGTTCCTCGAGCTGCAGTTAGAATTAAACGATTAGTATTATCTTGAAATATTGCGATACTACTTTAGCTTGCTGAATGTATGACCTCTTACTCTTTATTTAAAAAATATTCTCATTTAACATTTTGTTTAAAGTACATAAAACATCGATGTTCTGACAAATTTTCCTCGACCCCACACAATTAATATTAATTAAATAAAATTGATCAATTATTTTCATTATATTAAGTACCATTAAATTAAATTTTTTAAATTGCATTAAAAGCTTAGGATTCCTCGAAATTAAATTACACCAATTTTAGTTATATTAAATTTCATTAAATAAGAAATTTAAAATTGTATAAAAAGATCAGGATTCCCGGAATTTAAATTACTCGGAAGTTGGAACATTTCTTGATGTTACACACTTCATATTAATTAAGTAAAGTTCATAAATTATTTTAATTACGTTAAAGGTCCATTGAATTATAAATTTTAAACTGCATTAAAAGGTCACGAAAGCTGGAATTTGAATGATTCGTAAGTTCAAATGTATTCGATTGAGTTTCGTAGAACTAACAAGTAGTGTATGACTTACCGATAGTCAGTAGTTTCAGATATCATATAGAATTCATATCAGGATATCGACGAGGGTGTAGGATATCCAGTTGACCAAACATTTATCATTCACACAACATCCTTATTTCCCATGTGGAACAAGTAACTTTAATATCAGATTAACAGAGTGACCTGAATTCGGTTGAACCAACTTATCGTTAAATAATTGAAGAACCGCCAGAACTAAACTTTTCGATGCTCTCGAATTATGCACGAATCGCTTAGTTTCAACAACTTGTTAATTCCGATTTTTTGTATCCCACAAATAAATTATCATTAAGCTTTTATTAAATACTACTTACTTATCAAATGAAATAGTAATAAACTCCGATATTATTATTACCATATTTATTATTCGCACTGATATTTGTTTATTTAATATACATATATGTTTATCACTCAGTTGCGAACGGATTTAATTTACCCCAAAACGTCCGATCGATTCCACATCGATTATTCTTGATGCCAAATCACTTGTCCTTTCTCTTTCTCGATTAGATCCTTATCTCTACCCTATATGACTTCCAGTATTCAATGAAAAGAGTGTCAAATGATAACTTAGCCCGAAATTTTCTGAGTTTCCGAAAGCTGTGTAAATGTTCCTAGATAAATGTACAGTGAAGATGTCTAAGAACTTGGAATCTATTTAGAAACTGATCTAGAAAGTCCTGTATAAGAAGTTGTACATAGAGATCCGAACCGTGAAGCACAAAATACAGGAAGGTTTTGCTACACGTAGCTCCAGGAATACAAAGAAAGTCCTGGAAACCCAGGGAATCTCAATCCCAGATATTTTGAATCGGAAATTTCCGGAAACTTTTCATATCCTGAATACAAGCAATCACTAGTCAACATAGTAAGAAACTTCCTGTAGAAAGTCGAATAAAGAGGATTGGTTTCTTTTAAGTCAGGAAATCTACCAGTAAGTTACATACTTCATGACTTTGTAATATATGATTTAATAGAATAACTTTTTCTGCACGTATTAAATCAAATTTAGCTTGTTAATATGTAGTATTGTGGATATATATATTTGTTCCTCTGAAAAGAAATATGTTGTTTTGGAAATTTGTATTCGTATTTCTTTTTATAGTCTGAAAGTTAATAATGACATTCCTATTTTTTGGGAGTTATTGTCTTTTAGTAAACATAATTTTGGTGTTGATATTTATGAAAATGGCTGATTTTCTGGGTAGACAGCATAATCGAATATCATATTTGTGGCACTAACTTCGTAGAAATATGGAAGCCCTTACGCATTATTCTTTCGCTCGTATAACATTATGCAAATATTCATTCTTCGGCGTGAGTGCACATCGGATCAGATGTAAAACAGGGTAAAATACGCGGAGAAGGGGCAGAAAATGTTTTTCTTTAGGTAGCTATGTATACCAACGCCTATGTAAGCCGAAGTAAGCGAGGGTGCCGTCGACTTAAGGGTCGTTCTGTGTCGAAATTCAAGGATAGGTCAGTAACCTGTACTTCGTCTAGACCCCGGTACTTTCGGAAACCTGAAAAAACATTATTCAACGCTTCTCCGAATAATCCAGAAATTTATATTATTTCGATTTCAAGTTAAAGTCAAAGGAATAGGGAAGCAAAAGTCAATAACATTATCCCGATAAAGTGTGTTAAACCGAGAGCAAAATAAAGTTCCAATATCGATTCCTTATCAATTCCATACAATACCTTATCTCTGTGGCATCCATTACTCGAGACGCATGGCATACAGATAAAAAGACTGCAACATTTATTTAAATTAATTAATTAAAAAATTAAAAGAATTGAATTAATTAAAAACTTCCAGGGCGCAATCTTAAGCATAGTACACACAATTTTCCAGTTCAACAAACCTCGAATATCAAAGACAAGTCCACATCCTTTGCAAACATTGCATATATACTTTCCCTACTCATTCCATCGTTCAAAGTGCATACAAAATTCACGGAAGGGGGAATGATGAAAGTAACATTTCGCGAGTGATCCATGGTAAGCAGTTTTCCAGATCGATATTGTTAGTAACGAAGATAAATACTGGCAGTGGCAGTGGGAATGATCGTGCGATGGTCAGGCAAGGAGAAGATGACTAAAAGAACAGGATTCAGACTGCGCAAGTGGAAGAGAGAACATGAGAAGTAGAAACGTGAAGGGGTTTTGCAGGAGGGCTGATCTCGTCCCAGCCTGCGGTGAGCAATAGAGAGTAGGTCAGTGAACGGTGTTCCAGGCAGCTCCAACGGGAACACCCCGGGACACCCTCGCCTACCTACTTGTTCGCTCGATATCTGGAAACGACGGCGGCGTCGGCAGCGTCGGCGAACTCAACGGGAAGACGGGATGACGGGAAAAGGGGGTAGGATATACCAGGAGCCGAGCGGCTCAACGGGCTAAAAGGCCCGTGAAAGTGGACGAGCAAAAGACTGCCAGTGATACCTTCACTCTGGAGACACTGCTATCCAGGCTTGTTTATACTCGCGCACCTTCCACATATCTTTACTGGGGCCGGGAAAGCCCCTATCATACCTTGGGAAAAGTCTTATGCGGAATCCTCTTTCTCTTGGTATATAAGGTGTTCCGGGAAGAAATAACAATCCCTTATTGGTGGATTCCAAAGTTTCGAACAAAAATTGCTGTGTCGGTAGGAACCTGATTTTTAGTTTTAATGGAGATGTCAGCTGGTTGGGAAACGTCACATAGTCACAGAATCGAACATTTTCATTCGTTCAAAGTAGATGTTGAATTCTCTTATTTGTATACATATAGAACACAAGGAAAATTGAAGGCTATGATAAAAAAATTATAAATGTCTTATTAGTTGATTCTTGAATTTTGACTGAAAAGTGCCATTTCGTCGCGAAACCGATTTTTGAAATTAATGAAGACATTAGCTTATTTAGAAACTTTATCCAGTCACGAAATTAACCCTTTTCATTTATCCAGTATATATACCACATTCTATTATTTCCGTGGTTGATTGTTCGGAAAATTGTAAACTATAACAAGCATGAAAGATAATATTCAAACTATAAATCCATTTCATAATGAATTTGACGCGAGAATAAAAGATTGAAAGATGCGATTGTATGTTATAATAACATTTGAGGGTGGAATCATTGACGTTACTTCAGCAAGAGTGCTTCACGAAATTCATTTGACAATGTACAAAGTACTTCAAAGTTACAATCTGACTTTGTGACCACGGCAATGATAATATTCACAAGGAAGAAGGTATACGGCAAAGTTTATTTGTCAGTGTCGTCATAAAACTTTTTCGTCCGCACTGAGGTAAACATAGCATAAACAAGTTTTAGTTTTTAATTAAACGCATGCCAGCAACGAGGAGAAATCTTTTGTCGACCGAAATAAAAAGTCTCGCATAATGTGCATCTATTCGTGTCATCGTGTGATTTGAAATTTCAATCTATGTCTTGGAACAATTCGATCGATCATCCGAAATACAATTCTGTTCATAATCTGTCAATCGATGACTGTCAACTCTTTGATAGAATATATGACCATCCTCTCCACCGTGTATCCTCTACATTGACATCCCCCTCGTCCTTTAGGTTTCCTTCGCCAATGAAATTACGTTCCCTTAATTCGATTTAGTATTCTTCATCAACGAAGGATCGGGTAAAACAAGATGTAATAGAAAAATAATTAAATAAGATCTTTTTTCTACCGTTTATTAGTCATTTATTATAACCTTGAAGAAATTGGAAATATTATACGGTATTAATTTTCAAATGAAACTTAAGCCTCTTTCATTTTGTGCGCCCATAGAACGGGAATTAGTTTTGTTATCCTTCGTATAAGATTCTTACTTTCTTTAATTCGTGGCAATGCGTTTGACTAAGGAATGGCTACCACAGAAAACCAGTAATTGAGAAAGTCGATTATCATTCTTTTCATATCTTGACAATCGTTACTTTTATTTTTCTTATTTCCTTCTCGATCGGAATGGTCCAGATATTCCCGTCCTTTTGTTCGGTTCACGAAGAAACCAGAAGAAAAGACCACTTGGAATGGTTTTTTCCCGGGTCAGGCATTTACCTTGGCGAATCATTTGTCAGAAAACAGTGGTGGATCTTGGGGATCACGGGTTCTTCTTCTTTCATTCTGTACGATGAGAATCGGCAATTTCTCGAGTATTCGAATGATTCATCATTTCAACTGACTATTCGTCATGCGACTTTTATCCCTTGTATCTCTTCTGTCTTTTGAGATGTGGCGGCCAAAAATGTTTTTTTCTAGGACATTACGGCTTTGAATTCGTAACTCAGACACTTTGATAATAGATGCCCAACATTGATATCCTAATGTACTCTCAAACTGTTCGACCATTATTCTTTTTCCATTTTGTCATTAATCAAATTGGACATTCATCTGTATTTAAATCTGTGGAATATCTAGATATCCTCGAAACTGCAGTAATATCTTCAAGTAATAATCATCGAAAGTTTAATTTTTAGAGGTTTTATAACTCTAAGTATACTTGCAGTATAGTGCTGTTACTCGACTACTATCAGATTTCTGCTAGCCTTCTACTAGGTTTCCACTGAACTTCGACTAAGGTTCTACTAGATTTCTACTGAATTTCTACTAGGTTTCCATTATACTTCTGTTAGGTTCCTACTAGATTTCTACTAGGTTTATTCTAAAAACTCCATCTTGGTTTCTACTAGGCTTCTATTAGATATCTACTAGACTTATTTGAAGTACGAGATACGAGGAAGGCGTAAGAAGTGATTACTTGGAAGTTTTCAGTAGTAAAGGTCATCGCGTGTCAGACCTGGTATTCTCCTGTAGGAAGCGTAGAACTTTTCGAGCAAGAATGACAAGATCGTATCTTTTGTTATACCGCGGATTCGAGAGATAATTCTGACGAGGTAAGAACACTTTCATCCCACAGCGTTCTAATCAAAACTTCACGGAGTCTTGCAATTTCTGCTGATGGAAAATGAAGTAGAAAAGCAAATTTTCTAACTGGAATGAATAAAGACTCAGGCGAGTAAAATAATTTTTGTGAACAGATGAATATTTAGAAAATTCTTATTAAGCTTGTACCATAAAATTCTTAAAAACGTGCATCCAAATATTTTATTTGCTTTATACAAACAGGAACAATTTTATTGAACATAAAACAAATTTTGTTGCACGTATAATACATTTTATTGGGCATAAAAGAATGTCGTCGAACATGAATAAAGTTGTTTAATAATAATAAATGTTACTCTCCATATTTGTACGAGTTCACCTACTCTAAAATACTCTACTTAACAGTAAATGTAGGACAACCTTCGTTGATTATCAACCGTTATCAACCCGCTAGATAGTTTATATACCTCGGTACATTAACGGTCAACCGTTAACTCCGATTGCAATGGCGATTACTTCTGCCTGCTGTTTTTGGTGCATAATCGAGTGGACAAAAACACTGCAACTCGGTGGCGTTTAGATATCGACAATATTTTGGTATTTCCTGAAATATTTTTAATCAGCATAATATTTATGTAATTACATGGTATTAATGGTATCTTATACAGTATGTGTACATCGAAGTTAATAGCAGCTTTAAAACTACATTTTCTGAAAACTTAACGCGAACGGTAGAGGGAAAAATTAATATGGCAATGCTTCAGAACCAGATGTGTATTTCTCACGCTTTTTATCAAGTTCGATTATACGTAAGGTTGTTAACATATAATAAAGGTTCTCTTTGATGATAAGAGCCATAGAGATCTTTTTCCTCAAAGGTTGCAAGATCTTTGCTGATAAAATTTTGTATGGTGCAAGGTTACTATATCCAGACATAAAGCTGTAGATAAAACGCGTGCATCATAATATTGATTACTTGAATAATTAAGTAAGAATTTTAACAGCAATGTCCATCTAAATTGTCATATTCAACTAATTTCAATTCTTTATTTTCATGGCTTTCTGATATCATTTTTATTTTCAATTAAAAGCATTGAATTCAGCATTGACTTTATGTCAGCCGTCGGAGTAATTAACTTCGAAGTAACAGTGGGGGATAAAATTTTAGGAATCAAAGAGTGTTTGATTTGAGAAAATAAAGTTGCACAGTGGCGGATGTATTGAATTCGAAGTATTATTTATCTCCGCTGTGCAACGTAGCCGTTTGAACAATGAAGATCTTAAGAAATACAAAGTGGCTGCACGTCTCGAATATACTTAACTGTCTGTCAGTTGGTACAAACGAATCAGTACAACGTAATCCTGAACCAACTAGACTCACATCTCGTTGCGAGCTCCGGGGGCACCTTTGTTTCATTAAACTTACAAATAGATCTCTTTGCAATGCAATTTGTACTCCTACATACGAGAATGATTTACATGCTAATTTTTTATTTAGAACGCAATTGTATTCGTCGGGTTTGATCAGTAAAATCCTATGGCTATAAACTTTCTAATATAGAAGAGACTCTGGAAATAATTATTTATTATGTATTTTAAATATAATACAAATATTTCAAATCGATATGAAGTAATTTGGATCGAAAAATATATAGTCAGTTCAGTACAAAAAAGCTTTATAAAAAAATTATCCTTTTGATATCAAATAATGTTTGTACATCTAGTTGACATATTTGAAGAGGGTACTTGATAAATAAGTTACTTATTATTATACTTAATAACAAAATAATTGGATGATTGTACTCATCACTGTTTGTATCATACAAAATATCGCAGAATTCTTGGTACAGAAAATAAACTATCTTCAAAATCATAAAAGAAATTCAATGGAGGGGGGTAAGAGCGGCGTTCTTCTCGTACAAGAACTTTGACAGAAACCTGGCGGGAAACTTTTTAATGCCGATAAAATGTTGTCCCCGTAACAATGGCGCGATCCATAATTCGGCTATCTTCTTATTGTTAGATTTAAAGCGTTATTTCTCGTATCGCTTTAAACTTTCGAATGATAAAGTACACCAAGATTTTATAAGGTTACGAATTATTTTCCCATCTTTCATATAGTTTGAAATCATTTATACGCGTATGAACTTTTCAAGTTGGTTTCCATAAATTGCATCTTTATAGCAAATCATCGTAATTAATTTATAAGTTAATTTCAATTTGACTGATTCAATTTTATATGACTTAAATGATTATAATGGTTTTAATTATACAAATTAGATGTCGGAAAATTGAAAAATAATATCTACGGTTTGAAAATTATGATCTTTGATTACATACGCGCTTTGTATCGAGGTCGCGTTGTATAAGTGCCGCGTTGTACGAGGATCGCCATAATTTGTGAACCGCGTTGTATGAGGCTTACCTGTACTTCTTTACAATGACTTATCGAGCAGAGATAGTTTTATCTGGAATATTACGTCCACATGGATAAAGATTAAATCTATCGAATCCGCAATTTATGCCCGAGATCCAGAACTTGAAATAAGGTCGCAATTGTCCTGCATTTCTGATTGTTCCGCGTATACAGATATACTGATCCATAGAAACATAGGTATAGACACTTCTTACATCTTGATAGATGAACGCATCGATTGCACGAAAGCGGAGAAGGCACTGAGCATCGACCAACCAACCTAAATCTGCTTGACTGCATTCGAACACGCGAACCCTTCACTTTACTTCAACGACTGCTCCCTCGTTCTACTCTATTATCTAAACAACTCTTCCCTCTACTACTGTCAAAATGAATTCTCCTCCTTTGATATAAAACCATACGTTCTTCGATACTTTCCCAGGTCTAATAGTTTGGGTGTTTGTGCAGCGTGAATAAATATGAATAGAAGGCAATTTTTAGTGAATTGTGCATATTTCTGAAATTTTCTGTATTCAATAATATACTGTCTGTCTTGACTTATAACGTTTTCCTATCTTCTGAGAAACTTCAGAAATCCGGGTCTATAAAAATCCTCCGATTTTCCCGCGAAGTAATCATGCAACCGCAACAAAATTTCTGGCCAACCAAATACATGATTACATTCTTTTGTATTCGACAAGATAAATAGAACGTTATTTCTATCATCTCGTGAAGGTGTCCTGCAACTATCTGCACTTTTCTTGGATATATTATATTATTAGTTCACCGTCGTCGTCGGTGATGAGACTAAATGAAAATATTATGTTTTAATATCAGTACATACATTCGACGTTAATTCGGAATTGAAATAATGCCATGTTCGGTTAGAATAATATTAGTGATTTCCGAAGAAGCGAAGATAAGATCGAAGTTAAGGAACCAAGAATATCTAAGGTACAAAGTCAATCTACCGGATGCATGGAACAAAGGAAATTACCTTAATGTATTACGGTGTGAGTGTGTCAGCTGTTCCGTAAACTTAATCAATATTATCTTAATAATAACAACACTGTGCATGCTTTTGCTGCATAATGAAGATTTAAGGAAGGATCGATAATATTCATAAGCATACACTTGGAGTTTTTAAAGAAAACATAATGTAAACAAATTTCCATTCTTTGGTCCGCCTTCACAGGAATACATCGATCTAAGTATTATATCTTAGGGAATTTTTTCAAGCGGGAAAACAATATTGTACTAACGCCCTAATACTTTGTATCGCGCGAAGATAACGTTAGAAAAATATTTACCCGACCCTGAAATTATCGAAGCTTAGACAAAATTGTTAGGAAATACGGCACCCAGCAACTCTTTCCATGGTGGAAACGAGCAAATCTTGACTCAGTTCCCATTTAAAGCGATTTGGAAGACCAATTTCCGAACTCCGTTAGCTGCAATTTGCTCTAATCACCCGCAGATCCTCAGAAGTCAGTTAACTCCTCGAACATTTTCTACCTCGGAATTAATCTTTAATTCCAATCTAACTTTGGGCAACATAAATTTTCGTTGCACCCAATATTAAACTTCAAAACTACTTTTTTCCAAAACTCAAAATAACGCCACAATAAATCCGCAGATTTTTAAAAAATTAATGAACGAAACAAACTTTATATTTTCGTGACAGTAAACAAACTGCATTTTATATACTTGGCATTCATTCAGTGCAGTACTCTCAATTTTGTATACGAAAGTTTATAATTTCTAACTTCGTCGTGTAAATTGTGTTTTATTATCACGTTGTCGGTTATTCATTGGAACTTGTAATTTAGACCTCTCTTGATATTAATTCAAGTGTCTATAACGTGGAGTTTTGTAACCGTCAGTTTTATATTTCTCTTTTCATTATATTGAAAGGAAACTGTAATACTTGGACCTTACGAATCATGAAACCATTGAAACTAACAGTGTATTCTTCTTCTTTCAGGTACTTCGATACGGCAGCAAACCAAAAGCTGGAGAGCCGAGCACAAAGCAGCGAGGACACTCGGAATAATCATGGGTGCATTCCTACTTTGTTGGTTACCATTTTTTGTTTGGTAAGTACTTTCTTATCTCACAATGGGCCTGCGAGAGTATTTCGCGACTATGGCAACGCCTCTTTCTACAAGAATAACATCACTCGTTTCATAAGCGTGAAAGTCCACAATAGAATCACCATAAAACATCAACATCTTTTCCCTCAATATATTACTACCAGAAAGTAAATTTGATTAAATTATTGTAATCATACCAAAGAAGTTTACAAATTATTTTTATTTTTAAACGTTTAATATTTTTATATTAACAATGGAAAAGAATAAATTTTTCAATTGCTTTATTCATCTATGGTATTGAATGTGAATTCTTTCAATGCAAGGTTGGAACAGATATAAATGATATTATTTAAAAAGAAACAAAATTGTAGATGTTTCATTAATTATGGATCCATTCGGACAAAGCTTGTTCCTCGTTCAGATGAGGCATCAATATGTAATACACGTTTGGGGTACAAAAGCATATACCATGCAACTAGTAATTCACAAAGGCGTGAATTTCGTTATCGCTTCGAAAGTGAGTAGAAATAGTGCATTCCAGTTTGAGCCAGGAAAATTGAACGTTTGATTATCAATAGTTATGCATTGAACTGTTGAAAGCTTCCGTTCTGTCGACCCGAGGTTTCTAGAGTTAGGAAACAGTGGCGCAAGCTCGACGTTGCAGTGCACATCCTATGTTTTATTAATGCAAACGTCCCGAGTGCATCCCTCGAAGTTTACCAAGAGCTTATCCTACTCTCGGGAGTTGCAATCTGACTATTTGCTTGACTAAACGATACGCCCGCAGCATCGGATCCAATGCACCTATCCTTCCAACTGCAACTAGAACTTTACCGGAACGCCACCTTATTTTTTCTCTACTTAGACTTTTAAAATTACTCGAATCTTCTTCTGCTTCCACTGACATCGTTTCAGTTCCCGAATACCCTATAGCTCGTATTTCAACTCTTTCAAAGCTGTAACCGTGCTTTTAAAAGTAAATACTGGAGAAATAGTTTTGAAGAAATGCATCTAAATAGTCTGCACGTTTATTGAATTTTAGAAAACATGAAATTCGACTTCGAAAAATATGGATATGAAAATTAGGAATTGATACAAGGAATTTCGGATATGTAATTATTATACATATTAATAATATTGTCTATAGAGAGTCTTATAATATTAAATACAATACTTGGCATATGAATATATTAACGCCGCTTGGAACGACAAGCTTGTAGTTACGAATTACAGGATAAAGTAAAGTATTAATTCGTTTTTATGTTTAATGAATTGAAATAAGTGGCTTTGAGAATCCGGCTGTTGCGGATTCTTTCAAGTGGAGTTCAGTGAAAGGAGAGATAATTATCGCCGCGGTAACCGTTTCGGAGGTTTTTTGTATAACTACAGCGTTGGCAACACCTGAGACAGGTATTATAATACGTTGAGGAAACGGAGGAATTTAAATATCCTATTCTTCAATGCACAGGACTGTTATAGAAACATCTATTACCGCGACAGAAGGGTGCGTCTGATATATGAAGTAGGCTACTTTATTAAAGCACGAATGAAAGATAAGTTTCCAATTATGCGATGTTAGGCCAACCCAGTTTTTGACCGGAAAACATTCTTAATCCACTTCCTTCGACCCAAGATCATCCTAGAATATGTTTATACATCATATACCATCGATTTGGGGCATTTAGGAGCGAAATTGGCGACTTTGATTTTTTGACGATTTTTGAAGGTATACCCCTTCACATTTTTTCGATTTTGGGTCGACCCCTTTCTTGACCGGAAAAAATTTTTAATCCACTTCTTTTGACCCAAAATCATCCTAGAATACGTTTATACATCGTATACCATCGATTTGGACCATCTAGGATAGAAATTGGCGACTTTGATTTTTTGACAATTTTTGAAGGTATACCCCTTCACATTTTTGCGATTTTGGGTCGACCCCTTTCTTGACCGGAAAAAATTTTTAATCCACTTCTTTCGACCCAAAATCATCCTAGAATACGTTTATACATCGTACACCATCGATTTGGACCATCTAGGATAGAAATTGGCGACTTTGATTTTTTGACAATTTTTGAAGGTATACCCCTTCACATTTTGGCGATTTTGGGTCGACCCCTTTCTTGACCGGAAAAAATTTTTAATCCACTTCTTTCGACGCAAAATCATCCTAGAATATGTTTATACATCATATACCATCGATTAGGACCATCTAGGATCAACATTGGCGACTTTGATTTTTTGCCGATTTTTGAAGGTATACCCCTTTACATTTTTGCGATTTTGGATCGACCCCTTTCTTGACCCGAACAAATTTTTAATCCACTTCTTTCGACCCAAAATCATCCTAGAATATGTTTATACATCATATACCATCGATTTGGACAATCTAGGACCGAAATTGGCGACTTTGATTTTTTGACAATTTTTGAAGGTATACCCCTTTACATTTTTGCGATTTTGGTTCGACCCATTTCTTGACCAAAACAATTTTTAATCCACTTCTTTCGACCCGAAATCATCCTAGAACATGTTGATACATCATATACCATCGATTTGGGCTATTTAGAATTGATTTTGGCGACTTTGATTTTTTTACGATTTTTGAAGGTATACCCCTTCACATTTTTGCGATTTTGGGTCGACCCCTTTCTTGACCGGAAAAAATTTTTAATCCACTTCTTTTGACCCAAAATCATCCTAGAATACGTTTATACATCGTATACCATCGATTTGGACCATCTAGGATAGAAATTGGCGACTTTGATTTTTTGACAATTTTTGAAGGTATACCCCTTCACATTTTTGCGATTTTGGGTCGACCCCTTTCTTGATCGGAAAAAATTTTTAATCCACTTCTTTCGACGCAAAATCATCCTAGAATATGTTTATACATCATATACCATCGATTAGGACCATCTAGGATCAACATTGGCGACTTTGATTTTTTGCCGATTTTTGAAGGTATACCCCTTTACATTTTTGCGATTTTGGATCGACCCCTTTCTTGACCCGAACAAATTTTTAATCCACTTCTTTCGACCCAAAATCATCCTAGAATATGTTTATACATCATATACCATCGATTTGGACCATCTAGGACCGAAATTGGCGACTTTGATTTTTTGACAATTTTTGAAGGTATACCCCTTTACATTTTTGCGATTTTGGTTCGACCCATTTCTTGACCAAAACAATTTTTAATCCACTTCTTTCGACCCGAAATCATCCTAGAACATGTTGATACATCATCTACCATCGATTTGGGCTATTTAGAATTGATTTTGGCGACTTTGATTTTTTGACAATTTTTGAAGGTATACCCCTTCACATTTTTGCGATTTTGGGTCGACCCCTTTCTTCACCGGAATAAATTTTTAATCCACTTCTTTCGACCCAAAACCATCATAGAATATGTTTATACATCATATACCATCGATTTGGGGCATTTAGGAGCGAAATTGGCGACTTTGATTTTTTGACAATTTTTGAAAGTCAATTTTGGGTCGACCCAGTTTTTGACCGGATACAATTTTTAAACCGCTGTTTTGAATCTGAAGTAGTTCTATCACGTCTTTAGGCACCATCTATTATCAAATTGGAATTGGATTTCACATTTTAAGTAACAGTCAAACAATTTATCTGTATTCTTTCAAACACGCAAATGTGCATAATAAAAGCGTAAATAAAAAGTTCTTTAACTGACCCAGAAAGCTTGGCTTAAAAAGCTGCGCCCTACTCTACATGATTTAATCAAAGTATGTAATCCATGGGTCAGTCAAATCATTGTGGTATTCATTAGAGAAAAGTTGCGCGGGTTCGGTGCCAAATTCAGGTATGCTGTTAGCTGGCTAAGAGCCCCTTAGAGGGTTGCTCATTGACGGTGTAACCTTGGAAGGGGGTATGTTTTGTCGCAACCCTATCTAAGGGAGGGTTCTCTAACTGACCTACGCACCACGATGTACCTTTCATAGGGTGCACGGATCAAAGTTAGGACTTTGAAATACGAGACCTCTGAATACTACAATGGATATAGTTTTCTAGAAATTTAATGCCACAAATCCCTAAAAGAGTATAACATCAAAAATTATTTATTAGAAACTGCCCAGGTATCTAGTAACGGATATAATCACAAAGTTAAGGGTAAGGAGAAATTGATACAGCTGAATACACTGTCGAATTGTAGAAACCACTAATTTAATATAATTCCATTTTATTAATGCCTATCAAATTTCTATCGTGACATGTAATATTCCGTTGAATTTGAAATATTTCAATTATCATTGGAATACAAATTAATTTAATCATTTTATCTTATCTTGTATAAAATCATATACTAATAGTTATTCTATTAATTTTCCGATTTCATGATATTACTGCAATCAATACTATTTCAATTTATTTTATTGCATCCAAAGGCAGAATGAAAAACCAATATTGTTGTTTGGTCCAATATTTTGCTTTATAATTAATTACCGGTTAGGTTTATCATTGAATGTATTATCGGATCAGCAGGTAATGATATTTATGGTCGCGGAGGGATATTGACATTTGGAAGCCATCCATCGTGGAAGTAATATTTTGAAAGCCGCTATAAGCCAGAAATCTGAGTCGTGCCTATATAGTATTTGTAACAGCTAATCGAGCGGTGCAACGTGATTTATGATGATCTGTCGGATGCATTCGTATATGTTCTCAGCTGCACAATAATAGTGACCATGCCACATATTGCAGAAGATCAGACGTAGTTCCGAACCGGTTCGAGTAATATGTAACTTCGTAGATTACACTCTTGGACCTACATTTTGACTAAAATAGACTATACTCAACAAGATATCATATTTCACAATGTAAATTATGAAATATTTTACGCGATAATTATGTCTGTTTTCAAAATACATAAGCACTTTGAAATAGAGTGATATATTAGTCTATTTACTACTACAATGTCGGAGTTTAATTTGTTATTATTTAAAACATTGTAAGGCGAAAGGTTTTAATCCAAACTCGCAGATAATGTTTTGCAAGACAAGCACGCGTAGAAAAGCAAACAATAGCATCAGAGCTCCCTTATTTCATCGTGTTATATTATCGGAAAATGATTACAACTTTCTTTTTCCTTTAAAGTTCATTCACTCGTTTCACTCGCAAGTTTCAAGATAATTCGTCGGCTGAACTTTTCCGCGGGTTAATATCAGAAATTAAATGAGACTTCGATACTTCGTGGTTATTACTCCTCGTTACATGAAGACTTTTCTGACATTTATTATAACGATAACTGCTTACGATAAGATACGTAGCAAAAAATACTTTTTAAAACTTGGTTTGGTTACGTATTCCGAATACTTCGACGATTTATTCGTCGTGTATTACACCGCGGATTTTCTGGCTTACTGGAATATTTACCATGACGAAGAGAGGATTCGAAATCTATATTTGATACGTCTAAAACTCCTCCCACTCGCGTATCTATCTACCTGGAGTCACCGAGTCGTGACTTAATACAGTGTAATAAACTCGATGCACCAGCTTGGATGCATCTATATGCAAATCCGGGGGAGCGGATTTCCTGGGGAATTGAGAAAAATCTGCAGCGTAGGAGGAATCGTCATTCCTCAGACATTAAACTAAACAGTTACCTTAAATATCACCTTCTGGATAAATTTGCAATTAAACAAGTATACAAATTTTCTTAAATCGAATCTATATTTCTTTATATAACCCGCTTAAAAATCTACTATGTAATATAAATTTTACTATACAGGTACAATTAATTAACTATATTTTGTTCGAAAACTTTTCTTTGCATTCGTTGCTGTAACTTCTTATTAATCATTTATTGAAGAAGCCGTAATTTTTCTATAAAAGAATTAGTTAGTGAATTTTTTCTCTATAGCAACGATATTATAGTATTTATATGTGTGTGTCAAATATGTGCATCATCTATTTTTTGAAATACATGGATATATATATATTTGCTTCTAACATTTTGTAAGATCTATATATCTCAAAAGAAAATTACGCTTCGAGTTCGTAGATGAAAGATATAACCGTTGGATATTTCGGGCAGTGATGTTGGTTCATTTCAGCTCATTTATCTTCTATTCGGAAAGCTTGTCTTTTGAGTTATTGCACATGACACTAGTCATTTGAATGTTCGAGCCAGAATACTCGAATTCGTGTAATGATCGTTTGCGAAAGTACCGTCGTGTATGGCTCATCTTTATACAGTGCCGAGAGCGGAATATCGCAAGAAGTTTGTTCACCATAGTTCCAAACTGGCTACCTCGAAAATCGAGTCGTTTAGTAACACTTGAATACACAGACAAATGGCAGAAACAATTTATTTAATGCGATTCTATTGTACGAATAACTAGGGAATTTCTATTGTGATATTTAATTTTAAGATTGCACTCAAAATGTTACAATTAACATTGGAATTTTCAATTGTTTATTTGTATACCAATTTCGAATTCAATGTAATATATTATTTATTTTCAAACGTGTCTGGCGATATATCCATTGAAAATATTTGTATATTTTCATCTATTATTTCAAATTCATGCATATTTCGATAAGGTAGTTTGAATTCGTCAGCTTAAGGGATTTGATCTGTTGCAACCACAACGAGGTGATATCAGAACGTAATTTACTCACGATACTCTGATGAAGCTCGGCTAACACGCTTATCTACTAATTGAACATGAAATATTGAGGATTGCAAACGAGGAGCATTTTCAAAGATGCGCTTAATTATGTAATCTAACCACTGCCCTACTACCTTTGAATACGTAGCGTGACCATTATATGCAGATGCTTTTATTTCACAATCTGAACTGAGAGCAAATGATTATTCGATCGAAATAAATATTTCCTAATGAATATTTCTTAAATCTTAATTTATTATTATGCCAATCAAATAATTATTTTAATGCTACACTATTATTATATCATTAAAATAAATATTTTTCAAATCTATGTAACATTAAATCCTGACTCTACTTTGTCATTATACCATCCAAATAAATATCTTCTAAAAACGGCACTGTTGAAATTCGTCTAATATAAATATATCCTTATAATAATGTCCACTATATGATATTTTAACCAATAAAATCCGTTCGTTTGTTCCAGGTACGTGACGACGTCCCTTTGTGGTGAAGCCTGTGACTGTCCAGAAACTGTGGTCTCCGTATTATTCTGGATAGGGTATTTCAACAGCGCCCTTAACCCTTTGATCTATGCGTATTTCAATCGTGATTTTCGTGAGGCATTCAAGGATACCCTGAAGAGCGCCCTTCCCTGTTGCGCAAGTTGTTGGAAGACACCATCGCAATTCGTCTAGCGAGAAAGAACCTCTTAAGGAAATGGTATTCAGTCTTTCAGATTTGAGGCAAAGTAGATGGAAAGCAAATAGGATGAACGGGGATGGAAGTTTGTCAAATTTTCCAGAGCGAATTTTTACTGTCTCCTTGTTTGTGATTGGAAAGAATTGGAAGGATACCAGCGATGTCATTCCAATCTGCTTTCAATCAGCTTCATTCGTTAGCCAATCGCTTGTAAGGAATAGGATTATAGGCGGATTATCGCCATTGATTATGTCACTGTCACATGGAGGACAGAAAGATGAATATTCCACATTGTTGTTATTTGTAAATTGTCAGCATCGATAATAATACGATACAAATGGTTGAATTTTTTATTGCTCCGATTGATTAAAATTTCGAAGATCAAGATTTCTGTAGAATGCTGAATTACATGTTTCTGTGTGTCCAGATTCGAAGTATCGTTTCATAAACTTTTATGAACTGTGTATAAACGAGAAACTTAGATACTTCCTGTTTACGTCTTTGCTTGCGAACTTCATACAGTATTTCTTGACTACAATTTTGAAGGCAGTCTTTGACGAGTAACATCAATTGATCGATTATCGAATGGTAACAATAATTAACTTCCATCGAAGCTATATAGCCGTAAACTTTGCATTTCGTAAAAGGAAATCGATCGTAACATTTTGGGTGCAGTCGTTTCGTTCTGATAATTTATTAGGTGGACTTTAATGAACCTCGACTGAAATCGAGGTTGTTCCGACCCCGGAATTAAATACCAGGTGTTTTACAACACGCTCGATATAAAACGATAGGAATGCTATTTAAGTCTTATTTTGTGCACTTCCGGATTCGAATTAAATTCGAACCAGATATACTTTGTTCTATAAAATTGTATTAATGTTTTCCCGTTCCACTCGCCTCGAGTTTTTTGGCAGACGAGCTTTGCGCTACCAAATTGTAGCATGAATTGCAAAGCGAGTGGTACGTTACATGAGTCCCATGGAATTTCCTGTTTTTAAAGCTCTTGTGACTTACATCGCCCAGTGGTGAAACGTTACTTCGATTCTGATACTTTTCAAAGGAAATACACGTTAGAGATTTCCTTGGATATCGCATACGGAAGCAATAATGGAAGAATTTGTTACGATTGAATTTGTAATTATCGATCGAATAAAAATTAACACGATTTGTAAGATGAATATCCTTAAAGAGACTTGAGGAAAGTATGGAAGCTGTATTATATAGATAATAAGGATTTAATGGAAATCCATTGAAGTTGTGGAAAAATGTAGATTTAATATCAACATATTTACTGACTATATATCGATGGAAATATTTATTAAATTTATTGAGTGAGGTTTAATGAAGTTGTATAAGCTGATCGAAATAATTGATTTCGTGAATTATTTTTAGATAGCCGTGAGATATTTGTGGAGCGTTATGAAATGAACTCGATATTCGGAGCTCGTCAGATCTCATTGAATGAATTTAATTTATCATTTTTCTTGAGAAAGTGGTCGGCGATATATCGTCCTCGACATTACGGAGAAACTCGCACGAGACAAAGTGTTTTGTCGGCACAAAATGAAAGTGTACAATTTCAGTCGAAAATTACATAAGCTGCGCCGTGTTACGACTACGGGATCCCAATTTGTGGTTTCTCACCAGCAGAGTACGGGGATGAAAAAAAAGTACAAGCGGATTGTGAGATTAAAAGCGCGTCGATATCTGTAAATACGTTGAAAAGTATAAACCTAGGATAACGAGAAGATAAAGCCAGTGCTAATTCTAGATTTAATTAGAGAAGACAGAAAGAAGCGGTATTACCTGTAATGCAATACATATTAATTAACGGTGAGACTGTGCAAACAAAATAAGGAATGTTTTAGAATTTTTCGCGTGCCAGCACGCACGCGCGATTGTAAATTAATTAACAGGACTAAATGAATATGAGATTGGATACTTCAATAGACCATATGAGTAAAGCGAGAGAATTAAAAATGCAGAAGATTTCTTTTTAGAGAATGGCGTAAATCTACTTCCGAAATGTTTCACCGATACCCGTGTCGAGCAAATCCAGCTTCCGCGAAAATTAGAGAACCGAATTTTCCTTCAGAACTGCTAATGCTTTATTTTTATTCGTACGGCCTATTGTGCGCCATTAGACTGTATAAATGTATTATAGCAATAATTAACGAGGACTGTACATATTTAATAGATCACGTGTGGCTGCTGGGTGCTCGTTGCTCTTTTTTGTATGTCAAACAAGATTACGGTGTGATGTAAGTATTACGTGTTGCTTACTTGTGTAAAGTTTCCAATCGTTACAATTATCATCATTATCATCATTATTGTTGTTACGAATGTTTTTCATTCTCACCCCAAGTTCTTTATAATTTGAGGCTTAATAATTTTGGAGAACATCTTCGAACGTAAACTTTGATACGATTGATAGTATTTGACATTTTATTTATGATTGGATCAGCTGTTAAGTTTATAGGAGGTTCATATGTTGCAGGGATTTCGTTTTTTATTCTATAGATTTCTTACGAACTCTCAGATAATTCAAATGTATTTCTTGTTGGCGTATCAAATAGTATTAAAATGATTGTTATTTCTATCGAAAATGTTCAATACTTAAATTAATTAAATTACTTAAGTCGTGTTCAGACGAGAGGCTGACCATACCGAGTACTTTCATTCAAAATGATCCAGCTTTTTAAGGACTCCGATTGTTGGAGATGTTCAAAACTCTCGCCTTTTTATTATAAAACATACATTATTTAATGGATGACTAATTTCTGCGTTATTATTACGATTAATTACCGCCATTATTATTATAACTATCATTATCCTAACAGATCGATGTATTCAACGTGATGTCGAGAAAACTTGAGATTAACGAGTAACGTTTTAGTGAGAAATGAATTTATTATCATAAACATACTCCTTTGATCACTCAGAATTACGTGGACCGTTTTAATAAAAGCGGGGATGACTACAAAGATTATTATTATACCGTACGTAAACCTAAATATCGCCACGTAAAAATGAGAGGATAGTAGGGCAGCAATATCGAGAGAGTACACCGTTTTTGTAGATTATTTTCTTCTCCCCCAAGGCACACATTTCTACATGTCAGTGTTAATAGCCTCGTACATACAGATATACGTTATTCTTATTTAAAAGATCAAATCGCGAGCTATGGAAACGTGGACTAGAGATATCAACTTGACAAATAAATGTAAAGCCTTCTTACAGTTCCATTATGGAGATACTAGTCGTTACTCAATGAACACCTTATCGCACTTTCATTGTACAAAGATAGGGATCTCGCTCTTTCACTCCGTGAAACATAAAAAGAAAGGAAATTACCTGGACGACCGAACTCGTTTCGATATCAGCGGGGATACAAAAAAAGGCTCGATTCACCCTTATATACTTTCATTGATACGGGCTGCTGTCACTGACCTGGCAAAACCTCATCGGTTGCCTCGATTCGCTCGAATTTCCGATTAATCCTATCCGTTACACTCGAATCGGCCACGATAATAACGATCAGCTACCAAACATATCCCGCCTTCTGTTATTGAATAAAACGGTCCGCCATTCGATTCCAATACCAAAGAGACCGGTATTGGCAACAATTAAGTAGCATTTATACTGTCATTGCTGCCAACAAAGTCACAGAGGCAAGTAGACGAAAATTTGTTATGTGACATTCCATGTATGAGCGTGCAAGGATCCGCTGTTTATCAGTTCTTGTTTACAATCATTATTTTTTAAATTAGTTACCGGAAATGACCAAGGAAAATCGACTTCGAAAAGATGTAAGAAGCAGGAAAAAGCAAAGGTGTTTGCTAGGTGGCTCTTACTTGCTTGACAAATATTGGAAGATTAACGATCTTCTGCGCTCAAATTGTGTTTATTTTTAATTTCAAGAAGTAAATGTTATTTTTACGGTAGAATGGATTTCGGAAAGAGAACGTATCTGTCAAGATTACCGTGAAACTGAACGATGTCTACAAATTAGAAGATAATATTCGATAGAGCAAGTGATCCAAAAGAAATTATCACGATCTGCTACTCTTTAGAGCTGTACTCGTACAATATCGTTAAAAAGAGTCCATATTTGTTCGAAACTTTTGTAGACTAGTGTTGGCTATGATAACAGTTTTAACGCTGGAAATCGAGTGAAAACGAAAAGGGCTTAAAAGCTGCACAGTTTGTTATTACAAAGTCGATTCGAGTGATAATCTAATTTCCGAGCGAATAACAGTGGTTCGATAATAAAAAGACACGAAACGAGATTAAAAGATGGTGACACTTTATTTTTCTGACAATGATATATAAGTGTTCCGTTGAACGCATCGGCGTGAATCTTATTTTTCTATGTACGCGAATTAGTTCGTCGAGAGCGTTAGATATTTTCTATTGGGCTTCCGTTTCGTGTATAATAGTGTCCCGGTTTAGCTGGTCGTATTGTAATAATAACTCTCAATGTACTTGTAATCATTGTATCAATAACTGTAATAATCGTATCAGAGTGCCGTGTCGCACTACGATCGTTAGCTTCGATATAATGGAGAATTGAAGACATCGATTTCCGCTAGATCGTGTTGGAAAGTAAAATCTGCCATTTCTACTACCGTTATTGTTTCCTCGAATTAGTAAGATATATATATATATATTTTCTTAATCTACATAGCGTATTTTTCCTCATTAATCGATGTACGGATGTTTCAGAGGCATTCGATCGGTTTCATTAAATGTGTTAGTCAACGAATCTACCGATCTATCGTTTTTGTATCGCGGTAAATAATCAAGCGGAATGAGAATAATTAGTTATAAAAGATCTGTACTAATTGCTGGTAATGTCACCGTGACGGTGAACAATGTATTAGAGTTTAATACGATCGATCTGTATGAAACATTTGGTTTTATATGTGCAGTTTCTGGAAATTCCTAATAGGATTCATAAAGAAGCTTATCAAATAAATGACAACATTATTGTATAGACACGTCCTGCAAATAGTGTTCTCGAAGAAAATGCATTATTCAAATGTATGGTTTCATAATAAAGAATGATACATTCTTTTCAATCCCGTCGCAGTATTCAATGTTTAATTAAATCTGCATCAATTATTCAATACGGGGAATCCATGAAATACTTTACTTTTCCTGGACAGAAATATATGATATTAATTGATTATGCGTAATTCATTATTTTTCGCCGTTTTTCAAGCGGTAATTATTCAGTTTTAATAACTACGATTATTTTTACCTGAGTAATATTTTCAGCGGTACAAATTTCCAATTTTGTCATGTTTCCATTTAATAATAATAATAACAGATTCACGGGTAATTTTGGATCTTTAAATGTCAAGTGGTACGAATAAAGCATTCGATTAAATATCACGCATATTAATTAGGTTAATTAAGGAAATTATCACGCATCTGGGTACCAATTTTAACCTATTTCATGATTTCAGAGAGAAGTGGAGAATCGTAACGTATTACAGCTGATATTGTAAGAGAAAATAAGAAAGGATTATTCTTAACAGACTTGTTTCAGTTTGAATTCGTTCATCTACTTCAACTAGGATTTGCAATTCCTTTGATTTTCGGATTTATAGTTTTCAGCTGAAACTGTTTTCAAATAAGCTTAGTCAATATCAGGTTACTACAACAATAATCATAAGAATATTTTATACATGAAAAATTAAATATGATATCTAGTATAGACATTAAAATTATGAAAGCCGTTGAACTTTGAATATTTAAAAAATAACATATTTTATTAATGACGTATTATTATTTCTACATTTTTATAATGTCATATGTGTTTGGTTTCTAAGTGCTCACAAATATTATAAGTTATACACAAATTATTTGTGATAATGAAATATCCCGATTATCCATGACCTTTATTATGCAAATTCTTAATGTCTTTAAGTTCAAGTGGTTTTCAAAAATTGAGTCTGAGAATATTTATTATGTACAGAGGCGTGGAGTTTAAATATCCGGGACAGATTAAGAAGCTTATTCTAATATCGTTCTTTTTCCAGGCGCGCTTTTTCCGACCATGATTCAATGCCACGGATCTTGATATGGATCCAAAATATTTTTTCGCTGATCCCTCTCTTTAATCATTTTATAAACCCTAAATTAAATTCTTACCATAATACGAAAGGGAAGAAGCTCGGAGCAGTGAAGAAATTTGATGGATTATTAATAAATTTAAAATGATATTTATGGAAAGCATATCCGATTTCAAACAACTGGAAGATTATTATATTTGCTATAAATCAAGATCTTGATAATAACTTTACTAAGTTAACCTTACATTGTAGCAAAATAAATGTTACGCGTAACTTAAATCTACTATCATATGTATTAAATATAGAAACATTTAATAAATACATACTATTATATCAAATACAAATAAAATTAATTAAAAATTAGTAAATATAATAGTATATATTATATTCAAAAATATATGAGATTAAAAATATTTAAAACCAAATATTATAATATTAAATATCAAAACCATATATTTAATGTTTCTGTTACTATCGGGTTCTATCAAATAATATTTTTTATCTCGGCGATACGTAATCTGTCATGGACGATAGTCTATTATTTACTAAGTTAATGCAGTGATGTTCCTTGCTATTGACAGTTTATCAATAAAACACGTGATAGAAATAGTCAGAAAAAAATATAGTAAGAGAATTCCCGATGTAAATAAACAACTGCAGCATTTACATTGTAGTGAGTACTCGATCGAGTGTCATCCGTAAACGGAGCTGGTAATCCGAAGTTTCATACATTTCCAGGTCAATAGTTGAATACGATGAATTAATTCGAAAGTGACAGAATGATAGCAGAAGGTGCAAACCTTTTTATTTGCCAGAGAAGACAGAAAGAAAGTGATTGATCGATAGCGAGTCGACCCTGACCATTCCCGGACGCTGCCCCCGATTCTCGAGGGCAGGTTCACCCCCGACTCTACACTTTTCTACATCGGACTGACGAATTAAAAGCGAACCCGATAACACGCGAACTTACCTGGAAATTTGTCAGGGATAAACAAATTATGTAACTCTTATCAGATCCACCCTCTTCGGGAAATGATAGCCGGCTTGATTAAGACACCTTTAACCCTCAATTAACGGTGGGTTACATTGATAATACGAACTTATCAAACACGAATAATGGAGAATTTATTCCTGAAATAGAGCATATATATTAGGAAAATCCGTTTAAAAATAATTTGAATTGATACTTATTTTGTTGTGTGTGCGATATGTTTATTTAAAGAATTTCTACATAAGAATCGTAAATATTTACTCTTTTCGTCTATGGCGTAAAAAGCTGGGTGAATATTAATTGCTTGAAATTTTTACTAATGTGATTTTCCTTAATGTTGGGTATGTAGTTATTGATGTTTTCTGTTCAATTATTGGTAATCGGAAAATTGGTTGCATCCAAATCATTTTTAGGCATCGCGTGTTAATAACTACATTTCTTTGAAATTAACTTCATGATTTGATACCGTTTCGCTATGTTTGAAAATTGTTCAACGAGTATTTTATTCACGAAATACGGTTTGAAATTAAAATATACGGTATAGAAGAATCCGTGTGTCAGTCGGTGACATATGTGCTCAGGAAAATTCATTCTTCTGGTGTTTTTATTCGACCCTTGCCAGGATTCGACCACCGGAATGTATTCTCACAGGATCAAGACCGTAACAGAAAAATATTTCTCTCGGCGCCTTCGTCTTACGAAGAAATAAGACCGTTCGAAAAATGTCGTACGTTGGATTTCCTTCGAACCACCTACCGTATTGTTAAAGCTCTTCCACGCTAGAATACGAAACAGGGATGAAAACATCGATGCTAAAATAACGCGTTGGATTTATTTGCTTATTTCGGATCCCCCGTAACTTAAAACCTCACGAATTCCGACAAACTTTAAATAAGACACCGTTCGTCATTTAATTCTATGATACATTATTTGTTTACTTATTTAGTGTATATCTGGAACAATGTTGCGTTTAACTCGAAAGAGTAACATTCCGATCTCATTCTACTTGCAAATGAACCACAAAAAATAACTGCAAAATAACGCAGAGAATAAATACATTTATTTCAGTTATTAACTCCCCTGTAATTCAGTACTTTGAGTGGAGCTTATTAAGCTTAACCAAATATATTAAAAGCGTTGAAACGTGTAAATGCATGCATATTTCCGGTGAAATATGGAATCGGATAAATCCGTTAATAAGAGTAATGTTTACTTTATACAATAAAGAATGATATTTTCGTAACTTATTTAATCACTCGTGGACTGCGTTATAAGAATTAATTTATTGGCAGGTTAAAGTCTAAATACGATCAAATATGCGAATCCTGTTTCTGGGAGTTAGTTAAAAATTGTATTAATTCAGAATTCCATTAAAAATTCAAAGTTATCGATATCGCGTTAATAATTTCCTATGATATTAATATTAATATACACCTCACACTTTCAATTTCAGTTTCACGTTTCTTTTATAGACATTTTGATATAGAAATTTCATTATCGATAATTGATTACAACTTTAAATGCATTGTAATATAAACTATCTACTATTACAATTCTTGAGGTAACTCTTAATATATTACGTTGAAAACGGCAAATTAGTATATTATAAACCTGTAGGAAGGGAATGAATTACATGATAATTAAAACTAATTTAACGTATGAATATCCCCTACGTAATTCAAATAATACCCGCTATCTTTTTACGACTCAATGTGCATCTGAATATTTGACTCGAGAGGGAGTAGTTAACTGGCCAATCAGCGTTCGCGCGCCATTTCCCGCCCCACAGAGACGTAACGCCGCGTGTTCCTGAAGCACGGTGCGTTGTGTTGTCGTACAGTTTGTGAATACTCTTGAATAGTTTGCGATAAAAGCTCTCTCGGGAATCTAAATTATAAAGGAAATCTTGTGAAAAGTGTGAGGAGCAGATTTTCGGGACAGCTGGGATCGTACGTGGATCGTGAGAAGTGTACGTGACGCCTTATTCCGCTTCCAATTCGACAACATTCTTTACAAGGTAAGAATTTTCAAACTCCTACGCATAACCTACAAGGAAATTTGCAGCTGTGCCCTTCGGATTACTTTTATAGAAGGAAAAAGATTACGAAAGTGTGGTATCAATCTTTTTCGGAGATGATGCGCGAATAATAGTTGAAAGATGTTCAAAACGAGACAAGAAATTTGTCTAAGATAAAGTTTGCATAATACGCAGTAGTTCAACACCGAACATAGATATTTAGTTCTACTTACACGTCAATTTATACATAAATTATGGCTGACGGATGAATGTCAATTAATAGATTTTGTTATTTGAGTTGTGTCTATAAAATAAGGGCATACAAAACCCCTCAAACTGCACCGCTTTGTACTTGCATAGTTTTATTAAATATTACAAACTCGCCATTTTTACTGCTTTGATAGTTCTCTAGTGTTAATAAAGTCTCGCGGTTATCGAATTAGTGTCCGATGTGCGGCTGTGTCTGTTTACAGTCACTCCACCGCTTGTTATAAACATTTACGACATAGAATGTATACAAAGCAGTTCTAAGAACTCGTTAGTTCATACTACGTCCTACATTTTTTGCCTGAACAACATGGCGGTGCTTTAGTTGTAAACACTGCACGCGTGGCACTAATCGTAAGTGATCATTATTCGTGGAAATGTGATTTCGAATCATTGTCCGTAAGAATTTTTATATGAATTTTGGAAGCGTTATATATGTATCTATGTATTGGCTGAAGTCAACGGTCCGCAGAAAAGAAAACTTGTTCGGGTAAGTCAATCGAAAAATGTACCGAGGAAGTTTATATGTGGGTCTTTAATTATAACGGTGGGAAAGTTCGCGAGTATGATGGCTAAGGTTTCAAAGATAAGTTCGTAAATGGAAGTTTTATCAGAACCGGTAACTCGTGAGTCTGCCTATTTTCTACTTCCGCCGTTATTTGACTTCGCCTAAGATTAAGGGTCGATCCCATATTTTAGGATAAATTACGTAAGTTTAGATTTCTTGCGAAGAACGACGAGAATCGTTGGTTTTTGTTTGCATGAAACCAAGTTTGACTTCCACTCAGAAATTATTAAGTTGGGTACCATGAATTTTGGAATTTTTATGTTTACATAATATAATGTAATAATATCTTCATAAATCTATAATATATATGAAGAGTTTAAAACATGTTTATTTTTAAGACTGAGTATTCGATATTATATTACAAAAGGGAACGTTTTCGGTTCGTAAGAAAATTCCAATGGTTGTTTCGACCTTCTACCGTTGAGGTGAAATACTCGAAACATAAAATAGCAAGTACTTTCACGAAATACGGAGCTTAAATCCTTCAAATTACAATTTTCTTACGAACTTTCGGCCGTAAAGCTCTCGGACTGTAGCCGTTCGGTGTACGCTTCATTCGTCTTACGTCTTACTTTTTAATTTCATCAAACTTTCCACATCGACGTCCATAGATCAAGTATATATTTCACAGATAAGACTTCCCCCAGTTTGCTTCGACTTTACAGGAATTCTTATCTAAACGTTTCGGTACTTTTTATTTATTACATCACACTTTCGACCCAGCGCAATATACACTTATTCTTATACTTCAATTAAAATAATTACAATAATTATCCTTATACATTTCCGTCGTTCCTTTTGTCCAATGTACGCATAAAAATGTTAGTTTCCTTCAATTGTTCTCAGTTTTTTAATACTCCTCACGAATTTGTTAAGAATTTCAAAAGTGTCTAAATTCGGAGGGACCATTCAGTTTGAAAATCTATTGAGAAGTTAAAACAGAAATTAGCATTTAGTTAGTTTATTAAGATTGCTATTACCCATTTCGATAAAAAGTCCCGTTTTCGTATATGTCATTAAAATACAGAAAACCATGTGTTATCATTTGAAGTCATTTGCCCCGAAAATTGATGAAGTTTTATCAACAAAAAATCTGTTATGATAGATAATGAGATATCATGATACATTGGAAATTGTACGATTTATTTATCCGGATTTCTCTTGGATCAATTTCAAAAACATAATCCCGAGACCGCGATTTAGGGATTTCGAGGAAAGGAATGAAAGGTGGAAACGACGAGACTAGGTTGTTTCGGATTTTCCGTTTAATTTCGAGCGGAACGAGGATGCTTAATCCCGTTTCGTCGTGCGGCCGAGCTAGCATCCATCCTGGAGCATCGCGGTGCACAGGAGTTTTCGGATTTCGCACGGGAGCTTTGGAATTTGAACGATACGATACAATAGTTGGACGTCACTTTCGCAGGCATATCTGGCCTGCATTTGCAAATAAATTTTCCGGCGTCGCTATCGATTTCCGCCGGGAATTGGGACAATCGACTGCGCGCGACTTAAACGACCTTATAGCCGGTGCGGTACATCCGTTGCGATTCCGAACAACCCTCTTCACTCTCGAGAGTCCAATGTATCTTGTCCTTTCTTTCTACACCACATTATTTCCAACACTTATTACATTCGCTATTCTAACTGGTAAGGATATCTTGTCTTGTCGTTTCTAAGTATGGTAATTATTACACGCTATAGTAATCATTAATATATGAATAACTATATTTAATTACGGGTGCTAGTGAAATTTCCGTCATTTCTTTAAATTTTTCACGAAGTCTCTCAGATTCCTTTCGTAACCATATTATTTAATTTCATATTAATATCAAATTTGATTTTATTCTGGTATATATTATTTAGTATGCAGGGTGGGAATTATTTATTATTATATAAGATACTATTAGGATTATTAATAAAACCGAATCTTGTAAGAATTTTTTAATCTTCGATCTCAAATAATCTAATATCGATCATAGTAATTAAAAACTTAAGCTCGTATTGTCGAGAGTCGTAGTATATACATGAACAGTAGATGCCGAAATATGGAGGCAATATTTCCTTATATTAATATTTTTCCATGGAAAGCAGGGTAAATATAATGAAGCTGGTTTTGTGACGCTTAAACGATCTTGCAACCAACGCGAATCACGGTCCTTCAATCTCGAAGGCAGGGAATATTTCGTTGATCCAGTCCCAAAGTGGAAATTTCCAGAAACCGATAATTAAACGTCTTCTTTGGACGGTCTTTGCTTTCGTTTTTCATAGCGGCATTGTTCGTAATTATATGTACCGCATAAAAGTATCGAAGTGGTGGACATTATTAACTTAATTAAAAAATAAGACAAAGGCGGAGACGAAAATGAAGACTGCCGTAATTACAGAAATTAATGCCCGTTATTCATCACAGATGATTTAAAATACCTTTAATTTGCTTTATTGTGATTTTATATAATATTACATTTTACATATTTTATTTGAAACGATCGAGTCCAAGTTACTTTAACCCTTTGCACTCCGTGGGGGTCCCACCGGCGACATGTCTTACTTATCGTCACACTAATTGAACAAACAAAATTAACGTATACGATTTATATTCTAACAATATGATTCATACGTCGATTGCTATAGAAAAAGAACGTTTGTAATTTGTTAAGCGATACCAGATAACGTTTTAGAATAAGTCCTCATTTATAACAGAAATATTCTTCGAGTGCAAAGGGTTAATTACTGGAACATAGACGTGGTATATCTTGGTAGTAGCCAAGTTCAGTTAAAATTTCTAGAACAAGAAGGATATCTAATTGAACAAGATACCGCGATATACCGCACTATTCTCCGCGGTATTCTCAGTTTTAATCAAATCAGAGATAACGAAAATTTACAAGACACTCTATGCCTCGGAGTTATAAATTTAATTAACTACACTCGGCCATTAACTTCGAACAAATCCGCGTAAAGCAATTTAAGAATATTAAGAAGTTTTTAAATTAATGTACTCTTCAACTTAATGATTTTCAATCCTAATGTGTTTAATTAAATATTTTAATTTAATCTGGTTATTCCGATATCTTAATTTACTATACTTAATTCATTATTTTAGTGACGTTCATTTATTATGTCATAAATAGATACGACAATCATAGCAGTATGTTTAAGATAACAATATAAAGCTCACAAAGTAATATTGCAATATATATATTATTATATAAAATATACTACTAATCTAATTATAGAAATTATTGAAATACGTACTCATAATAGTAATCGTGATATTTCTATATTTAAGTGCGATATTTTAATTTCATATGTTTCATTCGATATTTTGAATGAACTTTATTTATTACGTCATAAATAAATATGCAAACCATAGTAGTATACCAAAGATAATAAGATAAAGTTCATGAAGATAATGATGATTATGGAGAGAATGCATCTTTGACCGCATTGTCGGTGAACGGAGATTAAAGCATTGAATATTCTATGCAACTAAAGTTGCAAGGTTTCGTAATGAAAGGTGATAGAGCTTTGAAACTCCCGTGAAATTTTACGGTCAATATCACCTAGATTGATTTGCCGGTGTTTCTTACGAATAATTTACGAGAAGTAAAGTCGTCGTTTATAAAGCCATAATTCTCATCTATTCGATTCAATAAGCTTCCTTAAAATTTCTATTCGCCATTTTAACTAATGAACTATCTAATTAAAATTCCGAAAACATTATATCAGAAGAACGTGCAATAAGTAAATTATTGTATTTCTCATTTAACATTTTATATTCATAAAAAAGTATATTTGGAGCACTTACGAATATTGGAATAATACGTTGATGACAGTGAATTTCCGATAAAAGTTTGAGAAAAATTATTAATTAATTTGTTAGCCGAAAGAAATCATCCCAATTAATACTTTCCCTGGCGCTTAATAATTTTCAACTTTCGAACATATTTTCTGTCACGCTTTAGACAATTTTGCTTTGAAAAAACTTCCCAAACTATTAATTAACGCGACTTTGTTTTTGAATTATGCTGGCAACGAAAAGTATGTCAATCTGGAAGGAAGTTTTATTAGATTCGTTGATACGAAATAGCATATGTGCGAGGACATCGGGCGTGAAGTCAAGCTGCAGCATAAAGCGAGCTCGGTATAAAATTACCTTCGGAAAATTTAACTAATAACGATCATAAATTTAAATACTGCGCGTTTTTTTAATATAATATTTTCACAATTTTAATTAGAATGTTCATAAAGATCAGCACCAGCATTTTCAGTGTGTAGGGAGCAAAAAATACCCAACATTAAATACGAAGTAAACAATGCGCAATGGGATCATAATAAATTTCATTCGGATATCAGAAAATAATGATATACGATTCTAAATGTATTACGTTGTCAAACGAAGTTCCTTTCGTGGAGAGATATTAGTAATATGGCGTTTGATACAAAGAAATAAATAATGAGCATGTAGTAGCAGATGATAAAGAGAAGCAGAGCTCTTGGAAGATAGTAAACAAAGACTGTCATTAATGTGAGCCGTTATCGGTGCTTGCACCCTTCGCGGAGTACGAACTCAAACTACTTTTGTGATGTGAACAGTTTTATGAGACTATTAGTTTTAGTATCCCGCGGTAAAAACGATCGAGTGCCGGTTTAAATTGCATCTCCGCCGATTCACTAAACTTACGATGAGGTATTAGAAACAAAGGCGCTTACAGCAAGTTATCGCAGTGTTTAATACATCTAATATTATTATCTTAAAACTTATAAATACAACAAGATAGGTCAATCCTTCCGCTTGGTATGCCATGCAACTTAGAAGGGCTAAATAACTAAAGGGTGCGAATGGTGCAGCCTTACCAAGTTTAAAGATAACAAAGTTAAGAATAACTAAGGCAATGGAAAATGCTGAACCTCAAGAGCGAAGATGATTTTATGCATTAATAATTGTTTTACTTTTCGTTATGTACTTATCGATACAGTTTATCCGCTGGATGCGCATCTTGCTCATTCGAAAGAATAAATATTTCATAACTTTTTTTAAAGTTATTTCAAGAATACTTATGTTATAATTAGAAGATAACTTAGAAGAATAAGTTATAAATTATCTATCATTATTTGACCTGCAGAGGAAGAAGATCATAATCGATCCGTGAAATATTATTTAGTAATTTTTATTCTGATATCAACCTTCCGGAATTTTATTTATATCATAATCTCAATAGGTTTTCGAAAAATGCAGGATTACATCTAAATTATTACTTTTTTATTCTTCTTTCAACTGGACTTAGTATTTTTTTCACACTTTTATTCGGTGCTACTTTAATATAACACTTTCATTGACCCTTTATTATATTAAAATTCCAATAGGCATTTTCAGAAGTGCAATTGGATTCACGTGTTTAGATATATTGTTCACTTACAGTTCACTTATAAAGTAATACTGTTAAACATTCCCAAATCTAGTTACCGATCATACCGATGTATCTTAATTGCGGCATTTGATCTGACGGTCGGTAGATTAATGCATTATGAGACGCAATAGGCTTGCAATGGGTACGTTTCAAAACTGACCTTGGCATCCGTCGGTTGGGATTTCACAGGTATCCCTGTCGGACAAACCTTATTAATGGTACTGCGATTCTGTCCACACTCCAGTATCGCATGATATTAATCAAATGTTAAAACCTACTAAATCAGATAGGGTCGCTAATCATATTCTATTGTGTTTTGAGGATTAACTGTTGTATTTGTTGATATTAACCTTGAAATGAAAACATCTGCAATCAATGTAGTAAATCCACTGCGTTTATTCATATAATCTTTTAATAATATACATTCATATCATACCCAACTACTTTATTTTTATGGTATTTTCTTAAGCTGTCGTATCAAATTTTAGAAACTTATTATTAATTGAATTCGCGAGTTCAAATCACTTGTTGCATCGATGATATTTATTAACATATTTAGGGTAAAAACTGAAAGGCAATTCTATTAAAAAATATAATACATTTAGATAAATTGTTACGAGAAGAATTCAAGTTATGATGTCCAAGGAGCAATATTGAAATTCTTGCATGCACAGGGATTTCATAGCGATACTTTTATACTTCACTTTAATCGTATTACAATGTCCCTGATAACATTCTAGCCGCATTTGCCGAGGGCACTGTACAAATTGAAGCAAACTTTGAGTGTAGAAAAAGAATAATTAGGTTTCCTGTTTAGGTAGGATTTTATTAATGACATTACCGCGTATACATATAGCAAATAAAGCCTGAACTTCGTTAGAACTCCGCTTCCTTTATAATCACGCTTAAGCTATTCGACCTTGTTTCTTTGTTACGGGATTCTTGTTTATATCCATGCTTTGTAGTACTTCATAAAATGTGGTATTACCGTGTGAAATTTTAAGCCCATTAAACACTGATTCTTTGGGGACTTATCACCCGTCGTATTCATAAATCGGAGAAATTAACACGCGTTATTATTTAAGTCCTGAAAAACTGGCAAAATTATATTATAAAAACTAGTATCATTGCGAAGAAAGTTGGACCTAGTTTATGTACCATTGTTGCATCGTGAAAATCAATCAATGGCTGGCACTTAATAATCTGTATTTTTTCAGTCACTGATATTAGCGCGGTGTAAATAAAATAATACATTTGTTTATCTTCTGTTGAAATGTTGATATCTGTTGTTGGGAAGTGTTCGTTCTACGATGGTGAACAAAGTTCTGCGGGGGTGGGTAACGCGAAACAACCCTCCGCAGTTAAGGGAGAGATCTTCTACCCTCGTATCCGCGATGGATATATACCCAGGTATTATTTATCGATTATTGTTAAAATTAATTCTTTAACCAAAGTCGCTTATTTATCGACGAATGTCATATTCTTCATCGTAGATTTTTACTTTAGTGAAACACAGTGTTTAAAAATATGTGTTACGAACAAGAGAATTACTTTTTGTCAGTCCTTTAAATTAATACAATTTCATATTTGCAAATTTACTACATTTTGTTGAAATTCAATTAATTAATTAATTCAATGGGCAGACACTTAATTGGACCTGCTCGCACCCTCTTAGTTTCACTTTATTAGTAACTTTCACATTAAATGATAGATTTAATATTAAAAATGATTATATTCAGGATTAATATTTTATTTGCTCGCAGTGATAATTTAAATTAAATCTACTTGCAATCTGATTACAATATATCGTACAAATCAATGCAATAGTTCGATTGAAATAAATCGGGGGCACGTTCATGTACAGGAATCTCTTTCGATTTTCATGTACTACTTCTTTTGTGCTAGTAGTATCGGGTTCACAAATCAGATTTCTTTCCATAACCAGGTCGTTTGAGTCACATTCATACGGAGAAATAGGTACCCTTATTCTGGCGAATAAGATGAAGGTGCAGTTGAATTACGGAGACCCATAGAAGCAAGCTCGTAGGTGCATAAGCAAACTCGATTTATCTTCTCTCACGTAATGAAACGAATGATCTTCATTTCTGGGAAAATGAACGTTCGAGTCTGTTCGTAATGAAATAGGGGATTGCATAGGGAAAAAAGTGTAGGGCCTGGAAAGGAAGGGAAGAGTATGTACGTAACTGGTATTCGGGAAATACCCGCTCTGCGTTGCAGGAATTTTAATGAACGTATTTTATTTCACGGGTGTCAAGGAGAGAAGGTAAATGAGAGAAAAGTCGAAATACGGATAGAGGGAGGGTAGAATGTAACAAAACTTCCACGGAATCTTTATAGAGCATTGAATCGCTCGAAAGTAGCGGAGGAAGTAAGTGCGGTTACTCACTGGGTACGATGAAATGGGCTAAAGCAATTAGGTAGCCTTAGATTTCTACCATGGTCCTTTCCCTCGTGGACATTAATTATTGAAATAAATCTGTATTATGTTATAAATATCAGTATGTATGTAGTACACAATTCCCATTACTTCATGTATCTCATCCAAATCCTTCGAGATAACAACTGCATATAAAACTGAAAACCCAACAGACACAGAATGTCTCACGTCCCAAGAAAATCTCGATGAAAATAAATTATTCACGAATACCATCAGAACGAAATCAAACTGCTACCACCATTTCATGGAACCGAGAAACATATTGTGGTTTTTCATGAAGCAGAGTTGCCAAAAAGGAAACCAGAGACAGAAATAGAAAAGAAGGAAATGCATCACGGATTGATGGAAGTGGAAGAAGGTGAGGTTGGGAAGGGAAATGTGGAATGTAATGGAAGGAACATGCCAGCTTAAATGTAGTGTATCGCTTGGAAGTAAGGCAAGGGGGAGGAATAAGGAAGAGAAGAACTAATGGGATAGGTGGAAAATTGAGGATCCAATAGCTTCGAAGAAATGGAAGATAAAAATCTTCTCGAGTATCCATTGCATTCTCTGCAATTTCATCCCTTCCTTTTACTTTGTCCTGTTTCGTAACGATCTGCGCCATATAGAGCAAAGAAATTCTGGTCGAAATCAAGCATACTTCGGATTCTTCTCAAAGACACCGCATCTTCGAAAATTATGATCCTTTTTTACGGAATTGTGTTATTCCTTCAAAGTTCAGTACTCAACCATGTTACAAATGGGTTTAGTACTCATGGAAATATCCTTTTATTGTCAATAACAAGGAAATATTTGCAAAAGATTATCTCGTATTTTTGATTGATCTTCGCACAGGTCTCTGTTGGAATTAAAAGTTATTCTTCTCGCGAAAGATTATTATTTCCACTTAATTACTGAATTGTTACTGGAAGATCATTTCTTCGTTTAATTCTTATGTTACTTATACCGTAGCGTATAAAATAATTGACTAATTAATCCACTGGCAAGATAAAGGAATATAATATAGTGATAATCACTTATTGCAATACAGTATATTATTATAAATGATAATATATTACAATATAGTAATAGTATTATTGGAAACCATAGTTCTACGTAAACGTAATTTTCCAAAAATATTAACCCTCCGTCCCTTACGAAGGTCAGATATCAATCCCCATTATCGGTCCTATTTCATAATAACCGAGCTTTTTACTAGAATCACTTAAATTCGCAGGTTTACCTTACTTTATCTCCAATATCATCCGCGCCATTTAATTGGAAGTCTGCTTTGATTCGGTCGCAAAAAACCACCGGGAGAAAAAGTACTTAAATCATCGGCGTCTCATCTTTTAGCTTTTATGAGCAGAAATTTATCGGACGTGTCAGTAACAGCAACTGAACCAGATAAGTCAGCTTGTTTCTAATCGTGTTGTATAAATACGGTGATAAGGTGGAATTTATAAACTATATAATATATTCAACAAATTTCATGGTATTATTTTATTAAAGATCGATGATTGTCTTGGAACTAAAATTCGAATTTCCGTGGTTCGTAAGATAAGTTGCATTCTGTGCAGTGCATAGCAGCTGCTGCATCCGATGTATGCAGCCCGGGTGTGGTGTTTGTATTGGGATTGCTGCAATGCGCAACGGCTACGCCATGACAACGGCATCCCCCACAGTATTTAGAAATTTGACTAAAACTTTCGTATGACAAACTATTCCCTAAAGAACGCTGGAAAACAGTTGAGGTTTCTAAAATATTTATGTCTACCACACGTTGTTTATCAGAGGTTAGGAGAATAATTATGATAAGCGAACTTGTCCTGCGGTGCAAGATCATAAAAGATTCCTGAAGTATCATGTTATGATACTATTATTATTCGTGAAATAATTTTTGTTCGGGTATCGGTTTTCCTCATTTAAATAACAGATTGGGTAAGCCTATCTGATACATAATAATATAAGAAATATTTTCCACTATTATCATTGAATATGAAATATGGAATTAACAATTAAGTTCCATTGTTTTCGTTGTAATATGACAAGCTATACGTGTTTGTCGTGTTTGTTATTGATAGTATAACTTCATAAATGAGGTAGTAAATGCGGGTATTCCAAAAAACAATCTTTATTTCGACTGATCTTCATTAAATAAATCATGACAAAAAGAAATCGTGGACATTTAAAATACAGTCGCATATTCGGCTACAGTGTCGTGATCGCTATACAGGGACAATTTATACACTTACTATTTACAAGACATTCAGTATTTCTATCTCCATTAGTCCTTCTTTATTGCGTAATATACATTAATTATTACGACTATTATCATTATTGTTATCATTATTACTTTTAACGTAATACACGTTCGGCATGTAATACCAGACGACGATGCAGGCGAAATTAATTCGTTTCACTTAGTCGCGTTTCACGATGATCTATCGCGCGTTTTTGATTGTCTATGTTGTGTGTTTTACGTACATTAAGTTTTTTCTATAAATACCGTTTCGGAAGGACGAAGAACGCTCGTAATTTCAATGGAAAATCACAAAACTTAACCGATGGAGATCATCTATTTTTCTCCTTATTGCCAATGAAATTCGAATTCCTTCATTCGTTTCAGCTGATAAAACATTCGATAATTTTAATAAGAATAAATAGTTTTTGGTGTCATCAAATATTGAATATTACTCATCTTTTTTTGGAAAGTTGTATCTTTATTTAAAGACTGGGTTGGATGTATTTAGAATTTCTAGCAGAATTTTCATCATTTTTTCCTCACGAATATCTTCTTAATACACATTATCTTAACACGTTTAGGGTGTCTATGCTAACAAATATTTTAAATGTCGACAGATTCTTCGTTGAATTATTCTTTTCTAGTAGGCACGAAAGGATTAACATTGCTGTTATTTGGTTTCCGAGCAGACACTCGGAATATTGATGTATCCATTAAACCCATTGTGAATTCTTCATAAACATCTTCGCCTGTACTTTGATTACTTACTTCATTATTATTGCTTTCTTATAATATACTAATAGTAACTTCATGAAACACATCACAAGATGCGGGTAAAAAAGTAGAGTATTATTGTAATTTAAATTTTTATCTTCGAGATAAGTGTAGTTTTAATTGAAGAATGAACTCCTAATCCCCGGTTAACAGGTTAAAAAATAATGATCTTTGAAATTTCAAAATGAATGGTATGCGTTGTGTTAAAATGAATAATTGGCAGTCTACGCAATATTGAATTTCCGGTTTGTTCCTGCATATGAAGTGCAAAGAAACGACCCAAAAATAACAGCAATTTTAATCTACTTTCTTTCGAAGACATTATCACGATATTATTCAGACATTCCCTAACCTAAGGTCGTATGTCGTTAGTGTGAAGGATGGTCGCAGATGTATGAATTGCATTGTTTAATTTCGTCTGCATCAACAGTGATAACCAATGCTGTCTCATCTTCGAAGGAAATCAGCGTGAGACGAGTGGTTCTAATTATCCGCACGATTAACTGCTAAGATAATTATCCGTAGTGAGGGCCTCTTGCGCGAAGGCATTGCTCTCATCACACTTATTACCCGCTCAATGGCACGTGCTTTATCCTGGCCTGTGATCCTCCTAACTTACACCGAGTTATTTCAGTAAAGAATGATATGTCGCTCCCGACATTCATTTACAACGTTCCGACGACTATTCGCCATAGTATTCGATTTTGAGTTCGACGAACTCTCGCTTTAATAATTCCTTATCCTTACATCACGCCAAAATTAATTACAAAATATACAATTACGCTGACCCTTAAATTAGTTATGTCCAGCGGAATTCGAGATGAAAGATTTCGGGACGAATAGTTGGAGTATCACGATGTTAATTCATTAAATAATTCTCATCTAGAATCATTTAACTAGATTGTTCTTTCGAAACTGATGGTTTTGTGGGAAGGAAGGAATGATGAACGAAATCTTTCGAGTGTACTGTTCGTTTGTAATCACAATAAGAAGTTATATCTAAGGAGGTTCTAGTTATGTTTCTTAGGTGCTTAACTTCTGCATTGAATCCTTTTATTTTACACTGCGTCAGTTTTACGACAAGCAAATTTATTGCCACGTTTTACATGTATTTCTCGAAAAGTTCGTACAGTTTCAGTGGTATTCCTTCAGCTTACTTATATCGGATTATCTAGGTTCCTCAGATTATAGAGTTACCTTCATTAATGTTATGCATCACACGAAGAAGTTTGCTTTCAGTACTTTACATTAATACTTTATATGGACATGTATGATTGCATTTATATTAAATCATTTCCCGAACATGTATCTTACATCGATAAGAATGATAATTATGATACTTGGACAATGAATCTCCATACTTTCGATTCAGCAATTTTCAACTAAAGCAGATTTTTCAAAATTAATTCACATTAGATTCGGATTAAATACTGATCAATTAAACGAGTTTCTTCTTCCTTGCGTTATCTTCATATCGGTATAATTATTTTTCTTACGTTATTTCTTTATATCAACATTTTACACGGTCAAGCGAGTATAATGCAATCCATGTTATATTAATTCCAAAAATTCTCTGATTGGTAGAACTGACTTTGTGACATACTATATACATATATATGTATATGTGTATATATGTGTACATTTATTAGGACCACGCACGATATACTGCAAACTCTTTTAGTTTTGATTCTGCTGCCCAACAAGTCCGGTAATTCTTTCCCGCTACTGTAACAACGAGTGACAATTCTGATTGCTAATACACGTCCTTTACGTCGCTATCTATATTTTATTATATTCAGATTTATTTATGTCTCCATGTATATGATTAATGTTTACATGGCACTCTTAATGTTTATGGATAAAATGATACGCTCAACATCTCAATGGGTTACTATAATCCTATTTAACCAAAAGACGAACAAAAGGAGCACCATTTTCATGTAGTAAACTTTTATGAATAAAATAAAAATTCGGATTTAGTTCCAAATACTTCAAAGTAAATATTCGAACGCCTGAAAAACTATTAAATCGAAAAAAGTGTGCCTCGTCATTTACTAGAGATATTCATAAAAATTCATGAAATTTGTGCAGGTTAAATAAGCAAGCATTAAGTGACAAGATATGAAATGGACATTTCGTCTTATTCTTGATTTCATCGAGAAACAAAGTAGAAATGGCGAATTAACGTGCGTTTCACGGTGTAACTAATATAAATGCGTGATTATAAGCGGTTCGTAAAATACTGGGTGCTCATTTACGAGGTTGGAAGGTGTGTTTGCTTGGTTGTTATAAATCAGGGGGTTAGTTACGGTACAACCTTCCAGGAGAATCGCTTGTCACTTCTCCACTGATTTCCTACGGTAAACCATCGTCGCGTATCATTTCTGCATTTTAGATGCACCATTAAATAAACGCGAAGATATGTAGCGATAAACACCACAAAAAGAAAATCTAGATAAGAAAATCCACATAAGAAGAAACGTGGAATTTCTATGTATAATTGCAGAAATTTTGTAGCCAAGGTTTAGACGATTTATCACGATTGTTCATTTTATTCAAGGGTGAATAATTTCGTAAGTTTAGAAACGGTATTCAATTATTAGAAACAAAGAAATATCTTGACAAATCAGAAATCATAATTAATTATGGACTTCTTTTTATACACTTTCACCTAGTGGTGATTCATTCTAAATACGATATACTGCTTGATTGTTGACACGCAGGTTACAATTTTCAAAATGAAGTCGTACACTTTTCTCGGAAGAAACACCGCTTAATATAATTATTGCGCACCTAATCACATAGGTAACCATTAAAGAAATGATACACATATTTACAAACTATTTACAAATATCGAATTTTAATACATGGTGGACGTTCCATTTCGCTGCAGTTGAGAAACGATTGTTTACATAGAGAAAGGCTGGAAAAATTAAAATCTTTCAAGCTCACTGAAATTACTCAACTTCACTGTCAACATTCCTTTTCTCTTCATCGAAAATCAACGTGTATAATTATCCTGAATTATGCGGCTGCTAATGAGGTGTTCGTAATTAAAATTAAAGATATAACAAACTTTACAAGATTGTTTATAATCCCAACTAAAAAATACATATCACGTGGTATAAATATGATAAAGTAGAGTTCCATTGAAGTGAAGCTTTTAACGCGATTATCACGTGGATACCCGGCTTACATAATAAATTATTTCACGAAAGTAACATTACTGCAATTATTTCTCAGTTCAGTTGCCATACAGCGGACCTAAATTTCTTTCTATCTCGTCGACTGTTGCATTTCACGTGATTACTGATAATAACATTTATACACGGACCATCATAATCCAGAAAATTTTGTTAATAAATCATTTTCGATCATCGAAGATGAAAAATCCAATTTAAGTCCCCTGATTTCAGAAATCGGTGATAAGTAAGTACACCATGCAAATCTTTAAATCTGCCAACTAAATCCAGTTCGTAGTACATTTTACTTTGGAATTCAATCGATAAGAGTATTGACAAAATAGCCTCGTAATTTGATAACAAACGATTGGATATCGTTCCGTCGTAAAATTGATTTGTGGCGTCGTATAAATGCTAAAATACCAGTAAATCGTACGGTGACCATCGAACGAGTTCTTCTAAGCATTATTAATAACTTTAATCTTCCTCGCCCCTCGAAGATGTTATCTCGGAAATTTGCTTCATCCATAATGGACTCTTTATTTCTCAAGCTGAAACTTTCGCCATTTAATCGCAATCGATAACAATGTCTTTGAACAGTTCGCTCGGTTTGCCTCCTACTGAAATGCTTCAATTAATCGTTCGCGGTAATTAACAATTAAAACTTACGTATATTACATCGTGATAAAATCCCTGGAATAATTTCAAATAAAATTCGTACGAGCAGAACGATCGATCGCGATTATTTTATGTGTGTGAAAACATTGATGCGTGATATTTACAATTAGTATGATCAGGATGAATAGCTGGAATATACAGACTCGAGAAGAATCGATGGTTAGTGGATGTTGTCATCTCCAGAGCTGCTCTTCGTTGACTAGAATCTATGCGCGAATATCAATTTTGCTTTTAGCAGAAATTAGCACTCTTCCCATCTTCGTGATGCGGGGAAATGTCGATGGTGTATTTTAGTTCGAAGAGGACGAGATTTTTCGGAAATTAGGCCATGAATCGTAATGATCCTTTTTGGAATTAATCTATCGAAAATAATTATCTCGTTCGGGTTCCTCGATTAGTACGATATCACGTGTATCGATATTAACTAGACGATAGAGGATATTTTGATAACAGATTGAGCGAACGACAAAACACGATATAAACATATATACAGGAAATTTGAAAAAGTCAAACCTCGAATTTCATATTCACTTCGTATTTCGATAACGCTGTTTTTCGACGCGCTCGTCTCCGCCAGCGACGAATATTTTTTCATGGAAAGCATATTTGGAAACGAGGAACATAAGCGGACAAAATGATCACATTTTTGTCGTATATCTACTTTAAATCTCGACGATGTGCTTTTTTTAACGAACGGGATGAAAATCACAATACAGTTTTGATGAGTCAATAAAATTCTACTTTTACGTAAGAATTAATCAAAGTCTCGGACGTTCATAATTAATTCTATTAATCGGGACTAGCTTAATACTTATACTTGGATGTTTCTGGAGAGCAGTTATCAAATAAATACTAATAATAAATAAAATATGACTCGTCCTACGCTTTTACTTATCGCTTAACTTTAACCAACAACAACAATATTTTCCCATCCGACTTGAATCGTACGGCTGGGAAGCTTTCACTTATAAAATTCACTTTGTCTAAAGAGTAGAAAATTAACGGTAACAAATTGATATCAATTTCTCACGATCGAGTCTTTAACTTCCAATATCTCGAAGGGTAATAAATATCACGATGCGATCGGCCAGCCAACCGCGAAACAAATATGTATATATGTATACGTATACGTAAGAATTCACTTATATTATACTACTGCGAGTAGAAAACAATCAACGTAAATAACAACACAGATACCACGTTGTATATTTATCAATATTTATCATTATTGCCTCTGCCTTTGAGGTATCACTCTCCACAGCCGAATCAAATACCAATATTCCGATAGACAGACTGGCTTACCGATCAAGAGTGAAGATAAAGCATTTATTCGACGGAGAAACGTGAGATTCATTCAGCTTTCAATACTTTGCGGATTTTAAAACAAGTCCTCCTTTTAAAACGGTGCGACCAGAAGCGAGAAGATAACGTTATTCCTTCGGAATCGAATTTTCTGCTTATCAATATTCATCGAATCTTAGCGTATACCGTGTCGTAGTTTTCGAACCAATTACGTTAAATGACTCTAGCAGTTAATTAAAACCTTGGGTGATTTCCCAGGCCAAAGAAAAAAACGAATACTCCGTATGCTGGTCGGTGACACGTGGGTTTGGGCCACGTATTCTGCCGCGACACGAGAACGAATAACGAAGGTACCTTAACGAAGTTGTAGTTCTAACGAGACACCCTTCTTCGTCCTGTCGAACGTCCTTTTTTTCCTAGTCACCTCTTCGATCCATTTCCAAGGGATCTTCCGACGATTCTTCGTCCCTGCGCGATGTCCTTTGTCACTGACGACCATCCTTATTCAATCATCTCGTTTATTCGAAAAGTAATTCTGACCAATCTTTTGAAGTTTTACCAGCCGGGAGGATGATCAATCGATCTCGATGATGAGTGAATGGAGTCCTATCGATTATGGAAGCTTAAAAGTCTAACTTTGGCAATAAAACGTGATCCATGCGACATATTCGTATCCAGAGCCTGCGTATGTATCTTGTGTTATCATTTATCGAGTGATCGTATGCAGCTATAAATATACGTGTGCGTGAGTTGCAACGCGAAGAACATGATGAATCCTTTGATGAGTTTTTGGCAATACGACGGAGGATTCTTTCACAGCTGGATAGACTTATGTATAGTTACGATTATGTATTCTTCCTTTATGTGTTCGTGAATGACTCTTGTGTGTATGTACGTAGAATTTGTTGTCCTCGAGATTAAGCTCATGATTTATCCTCGCTCGCATCTCAAAGACTGCTGCCGAACTCGCTTGATCTTCGTCGGTCTATGTTCTTCATGTATGCTTCTGAGTATATACTTTTAGTGCGGTCATCGTACCTGTAACAAAAGCATAGAATATTACTGACTTCATTTCGGAACTTCATTTTATGGTTCTTCGAGGTCTTGTTAATTTGTTTTGCGAGTAAGTGTTGTTACAGTGTGTTTGAGATAGAAAATATTCATTAAAACTTTCTTTTCCTTACATGAAATAATTCAGATCAAATTACTTTGTTGCGAATCATCATAATTACAAATTATTATATCCTTCGATAATTTTCTGTTATCTTCAATATCGTCCAAAACAGGTTTTTTTGCACAAATGCTCTTTTGTTTTCATGCAAATGTTTTAGCACGATTAAAGTATCTTGCGATTATAGGTTGTAAAACATTATTAGTAAACTCTACTGCCATTATGCTAAGGACAATTAAACGATGAAATGTTGCGGTACAAGAAATAAAAATGCACGCCATTGTAATTCAAACTTGTTCCGAATAAAGTATTCAGCGTAACAATTTCCTGAGCTTGAAGTAGTTTAAGATTACCGGAAGACGAGAATAAAATTTTACGAGAGAAGCAACTTAATATATAACCGGGGGAAAGATTTCAGGAAAACAGTGTAAAAGTACCGTATAGAACGATAATACAAATTATGCGGCTGGTTTGCAATCTTCGTAAAAACCGTCCGATTATTCATGCTCTTGTAATAATAAAAGAAGTTTAAGGAGAAATCCCTGATAGATTAAAAAGTCAGACTCTCTTTCTCGGTTATAAATCGATTTAAAAAAGGAGGCTACGCGTTCGCTGAGTTATGCTTACATTTGCATAAAAAAAAGTTGAGCATCGAGTACTCAACTTGCTCTACTTCTCTCGTAAAAAATAAAAAAATTACTCCACTCTCTCTTTTCCTCCTTTATTTCTAATCATCTCGTTCCAGGGTGCTCTATTGTTTTTAATCTTTTTGTTTACCAAGTCTATATATTTTTAAAAAATTTGATGTGTTGAAGGTGGAAATTTCCACGTTCAAAGAATTCTATTTAGAATATTTTATACCACTGGTATTTTTCATGTTCTTCTTAATACGATATTTTTCTTGGTATCATGAGTAAGTACTTTGTGTGCAGGAATAATAAATAAAGAAAGTATTAGCTAATCGAAGTATCAACTAAGAAATAAATTTTTATCGGAAAGTGTAAGTTAACGAGAAGGACAAATAAACACAGTTAGAAGATTGGTTTGTTGATCGCAGACTAGAGTAGATATTTAATAAATTGCTAAAGCCCATTGCGTACACGTGTTCAGAAAACAGTTTGTGTAATTAGCCAAGGAAAACAGCTTAATTAAGGGTAATCGTAGGGCCTCGTATGTGCTCCCCATGTTCCGAAACGGAAATTAATTAACGATTAGATTCTTTCATTAGATCGTGATAAATGGTCACGGACCGTATATCTGCATTATCCCCCAAAGACTATGAAAATCTTTTTCCCCCAGACATCAATGATATTTGAGTGATATAATATTTTTGATTTACTATAATATTAAAATTGTTTCAATCTTTCGAATTGCGCCAAGTACATCCTGAAATATTTTGGCTTCCGATTAAACACGCGATTAGAAAAATTACTTGAGATCAAGGTAAAGATAATAACAATTGTATATTATGGTATAAAAATAATGAAGGTGAAATAGAAGGGAAACAGAGGAGGCCTGCGTAAAACCACTTATCGGGATCCCATTTTTCATGTAACGGAGTGGTAAAGATAATCTGATGAAACGATCACGTACATCATTTATCTTATCGAGAGGCGAAAGAATACAGAAGGGTGGCAATAGATAAAGGAAAGAGGAAACGAAAAAAGCGATAGATTGTAGTGCGTACCTCGACGTGTCAGACCAGATCGTACCTGACGGACGGCCGACGGAAGTCAAGCGCTTCGAGATCAGACGGTTCCCGTCTGCAAAGCGAGCAAAACGCGCACTGCAGAGTGTTCTTGAAAGCTTCCCGGAAGTCGCGATTGAAGTATGCATAAATCAAGGGATTCAGGGCTGAATTCATGTATCCGATCCAAAAAAGGATCGCGATCAGGATGTCGGGGCAAGAACAAGCATCGCCGCATAGTGTAGTGATGACGTACCTAAAGATAGAATCAGCTGTAAAAGCTCCATGAATTTTTAAATATATTACGAATATTACTTAGTCTTCATAAAGTCGGCTTATCATATCGTATAATAGTATTGTTGATGCTTGTTGATAATAAGTCTCGTTTGAAATGTATACTCTTATTACTTGTATACATGGTGTCGCATATGAAAGAGCCTCCTAATTATCTCCTTTAATTTCGATAGTATACGAAATATGTTATGCATTATATGAATGGCTTAAAACGGCCTATATCCTGAAAGAGAATTTCTTCGGAATTATTTTTTTTCTAGAATTGCGCAGATCACCCATGTGTTTCATAGAGAAACAAATATTCTTGAATAATAAGGTGGCCTGTTTCACGTGGGACACCGTATATAGCTATTTTTCTATAATAGCTGAACTTTGGACGAATCACTATATTCATTATTAATTATGTATTACTAGAATGACATTTAAAACCCTAATTGCACCGGACGAAAGAACCTCGTTCTTTTTTAGAAACTTAGTTCTTTTAAGACGTACCACAAAAAGAACGGCAGCCAGCAGAGTATAAAGGTACCCATAATGATTCCCAAAGTTCTCGCTGCTTTGTGCTCTCTCTTCATCTTCATAATGTTCTTGTCCTTTGTCGGTGTATGTAAGTGATCGGTGCTAATTTCATTGAGCGTTAACGCCTTGGAGGAACCCGCACTATTTAATTCCCCGTTCAAATTATTGAGATCCTTGCTCGGCCTGTGACTGAGTAACATCACATTACCCATTCTACTGTGCATTTGCTTCTCCTGCCTGTTCGCTTCTTTGAATATCGCAAAGTATGTCAGCGTCATTATGGTGCACGGTATCCAAAATGAGATGCTCGATGAGAGAATGGCGTATGCTTTGTTCACTTTAAACTCGCAGAGTTCAGGATGCTTGCGCCTGTGCTCGCTGTTCTGAACGGTGGTGTACCAACCGTTTAAGATCGGCACGAAGGAAATAATAGCCGGTGATATCCAACAGGCTAACAACATATAAACTGCCACTCTCTTAGTCATATTAATTGGATATTTTAAGGGCTTCACGATCGCGTAATAACGATCTACCGAGATACACATCAGATGTAGTATAGAACTGGTACTGAAATAAACGTCCAGCGAGTTCCATACATCGCACATAAAATAACCGAAAAGCCATCTACCAGTCACCTGAACGCTAGCGTTAAACGTCATCGCAAACATTGCAACAAGCATATCTGCCAGTGCCAGTGAGACTACGAAATAGTTCGTGATTATACGTAGCTTCCTGTGACGCATCACAGATACCATTACGAGGAGATTGCCGAAGACCGCGGTCACAATAATCGAGCCGAGAAAACAGCCTTTCAGAATGGCTAATGAAACGTCCGGCCATTCGAGCTTATCGGTGGAGGGATAGGTATTGTTAAGGAACGGAGCCTCCTCGGTCGATGTGACATCCAGCAGAGACGTCACGTCGACCGAGGAGCCCTCCGTTGGTTCGGACGTTGTTGTAATCCTCGTCATCCTTCACTCAGCCTCGGCGAACCAAGACCACCTTCCTTTCGGTCCCCCTTTTCCTTGGCCTTGCTCTTCTTCTATGCCCGGAAGAGATTCGGGATGGTGACCTTAGGTCACGGACGTGCCGACGAGTCGACGTACCAGGCTGACCTTCATCTTCCTTCAGGAAAGAGTGTTACCTCTTGCCAAGTTTCCGCTTCTCTGGGATCCTTGCCAGCGTAATTATCGACGTGACAATGGCGGACTCGGACCTAGCGGCTAATACACGATACCTCGTGAAGTGAAATTATTCTTTTCCTTAAAGACTGAACCAGGTTTCCTGGTTTCTTCAAGATGACCCTTAACGCACTTCCTTTGACATTTATCTGAAAGCAGAAAGATATCTATATGTTAATTATTATCAATCTTACTTTATTAATTGTGTTATTTTATGAAGATTCGATGGCCATTAGTTATACAAAATTAGCAGTAAAATTAGAAATATTCAGTACTTCTTTTAATTCACCTACTTAATCATATCGATAAATCATCTTATAGAATAGAATCTCTAACATTAATATGCTCTAAAATACGTTAGTTAAAGAATTACATATCGATTTCATGCAATTCGTAATTCAATCTTAATCATCCTGAAAAGTGTGGTATTTCCAGTGACAAAAAAGCCGTGAAATATGTGCCTCGAGAAGGAGGCCTTTACTTCGCAAATTCCCTCGTATATGTAGGAGCCCTTTGAAAATTTCTAAGTCATCTACAATGCAAGTTTCCCGATTGTCACCCCTCGAAATGAGGACACGCCGGAAGAACGAATAACCTTGAATGAAAGATTTTCGTTCTACTGGTTTGTCTGTCTCTCCGCTTGGTTGGCCGTGTCGCGACAGGGCTGTGTCAAGTGCACTCTCGTCTCGACCGTGTAATTTATAATCCGCTATTTTTGTGGTACATTTGGGTCAATTATTCCGACGGTAACCGCGATGGTATCGCGTTTCTCGGAAAGCGACTCTCTCATTCACACTTTGACAATGCCATTTTGATTGCCCGATTAAAATGGCATTGTCACAGGTCATAAGAAATGCACTTCCAAGTAAGACTTTGTTCACACGGCTAAATTGATCGCGTGTTTTACTTTCAAATGTAACGTGCTTTGATTTCTGTAATTTAGTAATCGCGGTAACCAGCTATTCTCTATTTTCATCTAAACAGCGTAGATTATCGTTAAAGGTTTCAGATTGTCAGATTATCCGGTGTGATTAATTCCAACACTTGGTACGAAGGCTCTTAGCGTAGGTTGCAAAAAATGTCTATTTTAACAAGCAATATAAAAGAAAAGTGATAAGACCGCGCGTGGTCTATAACGTGCATCATCCCCTAGTGGCATTGGAGAACGCGACCTTGATAAGCCGACGTTGAAAACGAAGTCTGTGCTCGAGGGTGCAACTTTTATTCTTCGATGAAAACAGCTGTAGCCGTCGAGGACGTAGATAGGCCTCATTTGCAGAGATTAAAAGAGTGCAAGGTTAAGATTAGGTCTGGGTTAAACGTGTCTGAGGTCTAGGTTAACACGAGGTTATCTTTTCTCGTCTATCATTATTATGCATTCTATAGGTTCCACGTATTTTTATTCTTGATTGTTTCAGCAAAGTATCTCCCCAATTAGAGTATTGAACTAGCATGATAAATCAGCGTGAAAGTAATTTATCCGATACGCGATAATTAATTTTGAAGTTATAAAAAATCTACATTAATCAAGCACGAAATCAATTAAACACTGCGAATGAATGACATAGAAGTTAATAATTCTTTAATTGTAAGAATATCATTGTAACTGCATATTGTCATTTATAATATGTAAGAGTGTATGGAGATCACTAGTATTAGTTAATACTCAATTACTAGCTACTTCAACTGCTATATGTTAAAATTATATTGAAGTTTTGTTTGGACGATTTTCTCCGAAGAGGCATTGATTTCACCACCGGCGCTATCAATGAACCAGCAACTTGGCCTGGTAGGAGGTCGCAGTGTGACAGAGAAAAATTTGATAACGCTAGCACGCGAAAGGTATCACGATCAATTCCAATTTATCTTCCAATCCAAACGCGATTTATTCGTGCAATTGCTCGATGCAACCCGAACGCGTGACCCATTTGCTTTATTTCGTGTCACGCAGAACTTGATTGTCTACAATCGTACTTCGGTTCGGTTATGGTTATTCATCGACATTTTTTAACGAATCCATTTCCCGGGGAAGATATTTAAGCTGAACTTTTTAATTTGAATTCTATCAGCGACGTGCATAAAATCATCCGACGAGCTTAGGTTTCGAGATTTCCCATTTAAGTGGAAATACGTGAAATCGTGTTACGAGTGACGCAACGAACCTTTTCATATTCCACCGAATAGTAGAATAAAAAATCTTCCTTCGTTTTTGAACACAGGGGAATAACAGAGGTTTTAAAGCTTATGATTTTTCTATAGCTTTATTTCATTTTTTTAATCGTTTCCTATAGTTTCATTATACAATAGTTTTATCATTTGTCCTTTTAATATCATATAAATCTGGATTTTTTATATATTCCAATATTTCATTTGCAAAAGATGATGATTGGTCTCATATCTAATTATTTATTTTAATATCCCTATTCAAAGCGTTTTCATAAGTCACTATCAATTTTATCTAACACACTGCTCGTATCGCGTATAAATTCTTTCACGTCCTACTTGTGACACTCGTATTTATTTCGACTCCGTTCTCTAGAATTTCTTGCATGCTGCAGTAGGTGCATCCTTGCATCCTTGATTCTCGGTATTTGCCCGCGAAAAATGTTCGCCTTTTGCGTACGATATGTCGCATAACATTCATCGTGGTTCTTTCATTTTACGCGGCATGTCTTTCATTCACTACCATAAAGTACTTTAACTTTCAAGAAGCAGAAAATGTTCTTCACTCGATACGGAACTGTACAGGATAATGATTTCTACAAGTGCACGATGATATGTTGATCTCTGACTTCCAAACTTAGCTAAATCACAAATATTTGAAAACAGATAGATTTTTTATACCAGTAAAATATATCAGTCAATCGAGTATATACAATTTTTATGCATGAGAAAAAAACAAATATTAGTCTACCTATCAACCAAGCAAAGCAAAATTTGCATTAATCTAATTTACAAAAAACAAACAATATATTTGATTCGGTCTTTCAAACTTATCTGGATTGCAAACATTTAAATAAAAACAGATCGAATTATTATACTTCTTGAAATAATTTCGTTTTTCTAATTCTATACTTGATGGAAAAATATAAAAGTCCATAAAGTGCATGCAATTTTATACTTGGTGAACAAACCAACATCTGGTTTTTTCAAAAACCCAGCAAAGGGAATTTTTCATTGCAACATAATCTGTCTCGCACGTGTTGGAAGATTGTTATTTAAATGTTAAACATTTACATCAGTGTAATGAGTTTCCACTAGAACCGTCAAAGTTCAGAATGTATAACGCAATACAATGTATACATTCGGGCACAACGAGTTTACACTGTCGTAAGTAAATTCAAAAGTTGCTAGGATGTCAAATGCAAATGCTCTTCTAAAACGTTGTAAAAACATAAACATGCCCTTCGCTCGGTTGAGAAAGCCAGCAGAGAGTGTACTAACTTTTCTACACCAGGAAAGAAAATTATTCTCATTCAGTTTAGACATTTCATGCATTATGATTTATCTCGAGGCATTTCTGAGAAGAAACATTGATTTTGTATCTCACTATTGTTAACACGTTGATGATTACACTTTACTTGCCACGTTCGAACACGTGCTTAACTTTCCTCGTTAGATTAATATAAATAGTATGCTCGTTAATCGATGCTATAAATGTCATGTTATTGTTGGAGACTTATTTTTACACTTGCCTTTGACGATAAAAATTGGTTCCTTATTAGTCGAGATAGAATATGACCACTTACTTCCATTAGTACTAAATTAAACATGGAAAGACCATTTTCTTAAACCTTGCCCCTGCCATTTTGAAAATAAGAAGGTGTCACGGGATATAAAGGATAATCCACGGCTGCTTCCGGTTTCCTAGGAAACGTTCTCTTCCTTGCGCGATAACTGGAATCATTTCGACCCTTGAATTTTGGGGTTGATCGCAAGTGGTCCGAAAGCCCAAGAAATTCCGCTTCCTTGTGTTCACTCATCTTTTCTGACATTGACGTATATCGTATGTGGTCAGTTAAAATTTCAGTCCTCTGTCAATGGCGATAAACAACGTTTCATGATATCTGAAAGTTTCCTGGGAAATTGTGATCGTTTAAGAAGATCCATATGGAAGCATTAACGTGGAAGGACATTCCATCTCCTCGAAGATATCTGGAATTTTGTCGAACGCAAATTCACGTACATATTAGCGACTTAAGCTCATCCTATATACCGTTAATAGAATAAAATTCCATCTTGGAGGCATTTAGAGAGAGAGGTGGATTTGCATTGTATGCAGAGATAAGCCGCCAAGGAAGAGAATCGCATCACGTAACGGTACCGGGAGCATGTAAATCGCGTTCGTACGTCCATCGAATATAAGTAGAATTCTCGGCGTTAAGGCTGGCCAAGGACAGACTTCACGGAATTCGCAAGATCAATGACGAGTCGGTCTCCTGCCACTTCGTCTCGCCGGCGTAATGAGAATTTCTCGCATTTCCTAGCCCTCACAGATCACAGGGGTTTTGTATCGCCGCTAATTCGGCTTTCCTGTCGCATAAATCCATACCGCTCGTGCTCGAGAATGAACACCAGGAATTCTGCCTCGCTTACAAACCGTCCGCCCAACCTTCCATCTTTCCCTTAAAGAGGGGGGCTTTTCAGATAGACTATAGCCATCAATAATCGCATTTCATACGAACCACTGAAAATTATATGCGTCCTTATGGATTATCGATTTTTTGCACTTGGACATTTACCGGCAAACAATATCTCGATGCACATCAGTGCTTTTAATACGATGTTAGATTATTTATAATCCTTGCTCAGTTATATTAATATAGAAAAAGATATCGAAAATAGATTTCAGCGGAACGTAACATATATGTTACATACTCATATTACGTAATTCCATTAAAAAATTCATATTCTATGTCGAACAATTTTAGATGTAGGCAATATGATGTATATTATTATACTTTGATTGCATAGAATTTTAAGCACAAATATTATGTGATTAAGTTAGAGTTGGGTTATGAGTATTGATAGTTTCTTATGAAATAGTACCAGTTATATATTTTCGTGATTGGTTTGAAATGTTTTGAAACGCAATCGATTACAGTTTGAAACAGCATACTCTATCGGATATCCGGTTTACGGGAAAGAAACCGTTCCTTTTTGTAGCGCAAAGTCATTAGCGTCGAAAATCGCATAAATGCATAGTGAGCATGCTCGACGTAAGGGAAAAGTGGTTTTCGAGAATTTCGAGGGCGTAAGGCTCCTAATCTCTCTCCGTGAGTTTTCGAATGGTAGCCATCATCAAAATTCTTCACTTTCTGCAACTATCTCCATAATTCATGAACTTTTATCCGGTTCATCAGTAACTTTACGGTTCGCTACTCTTCCGGTGTAACGTAACGAGCACAACGCCGCGAAAAAAATTCTTTGCATTGATTAACGTGACTCGTTATTGCTATTGGCGCAAGCTTTCGGATCTCTGTCCTCTATTTTTTTTCATTGCATCGTACAAACAAATTTGTAACATATATCTCCATTGCTCCCTATTGTTCTTTATATTTTTTCTACAATTTTTTGACCTCGGTCATCCGTTGAAAAGTTTGATTTTCTACTCGAAACACGGTTGGATATTAAAATTTGTTATTTTAAAAATAGTCTTTCGATTTTGGATATTTTTCGTACTTTGTGTTAGCAGATTTTCGTACCTAGCACTTTTGTGGATTTACAGGAAAAATCGAATGGGAACAATCTATAACGTGCTATTTATTTCATTTGGTTTCCCGAAACTTCGTTGATAACATTTTCGTGAATCCAGAACTTAGCACCGTAATAAAGAATCCTGTATTTCGTGTGTTAATGTCATCCTATGTTATCTTGAAAGAAATTTCCGTGTTGTTCGGTAATACTTTTTAAAGGAATGGGTGCTTACAAACCGGATCTTGAAGGGTCAGAATTTTTCAAAAGAAGGGTAGATACGCAAATCTAAAGTTTGGTACGCGACTCACGGCGCAGCTCGAAACCCTTGTACGCGAATGGCATGCATAAGTCATCCGACAATAAGGGTCGGACTTTCTTTTGGAATTTCTTTCCGTGGCTCTCGAAGATCCCATTTCGGCACGAAACCACGCATGGATTTATTATATTCTTGATGGCATGCACGAAAAGTAAAAGAGGAAGAAAGCTTCAGGAAAATAAGACGTCAACCGTCGTATTTATCCCTTTGCCCTACCATCCCCTTCTCATTGATACCATTCAGAGCATGGTTTTCCTTTCCCTTTCCTTTTCCTTTTCCCTTTCCTTTTAACAATATATCTCGATCTGGCTCGTTGACGAGATTCGGTTCAATTCGGCTTTTATCGAAATTCGGATACAAATATTTTCCTAAAGCGGACGCTATGAAACACCGCAACCCGCTTTATCTCGCTCGTAGAGATTAAAAAGAATCTCTGATTTATTGTTCCCGCTGGGAAATGAATCGGAAAAAAACTTCTCTCTTGTAGGTTTCCTTTTTCCCGGAACTGGCATGATCGCGGGGATATCTATGAAAATCGGCCAGGAAATCCGAGTTTAATATTAGTTATGACTGAGACTTTCAGCTTTTATATCCTTCGGCTTAATCATAATATTTCGTTCTGGTCTTTTAAGATTCGAATAAAATCCATTGGTTATCTCGTATTAATTCTCTGATTTGTATGCACTGCAACATACGTATGCCATGTTTGTCATTCCATGCAATGAATTTTCATGTTTCATAGAAATAATCGTGTTCGAAATTACTCGAAGAATCAGAGTTTTCCTTGACTGCTGTGAAACGTGTAGTTGAATAGAAAATTGAGAAGAAGTAGCTAATATTTCTTCGGAAATCGAAAAAAATATCCAGTCAGATAGGTTTGGTTTCGACTCTAATCCCAGGAGATTTCGAGTGATTCTTCTTTTACGGTCAACGATCATTGATAGAAGACTCGCCAATGGAACGCCGACTAGTCGCTGATAAAAAGACAATAAATCACGCAACGTCTCGATTCGATGTAATATACAGACCATCATGCTTTCCAATAAAAATTGTCTCGTCGTTCATACCGCTTCGGAAATTCGAGGATTTCGAATTTTCTCAGTAAATAGTTTGTCAACCAAGAACACAATGCTTGAACAAATCCATTACTTTCAAGAATAACGGAAATTTATATTTGGATTTATGATCTTCGCAGCTGCCAGTATATCAGTTTTGAATTTTGTATGAACTACTAACAAGATTCCACTAATATTTCTATATTATCAACGAAACAAAATTGGAATTAACATATATACATACATACATCAAATCAGAATTCCAATAATATAATTTGTATAGTGACCTTTGAATTAATTAGTTCATAGTAAGAGCATGGTTTTCCGAGGAAATTACAAAATAACTACTGCTGTTGGAAATAAACAATTCTAAGGACGTCGATAAGGGTTGACGATGATAACAAACAAAATCCAAGATAGCATGCCGTTTGATTAACATAATCGAAGTTTGAAGAGCGACAATAAATCCGATGTATACCACTTCGATAGATCTTCGACGAGATCCCTTAATTCTCGGCTTTTCTTGGTCGGGGCAAGTAGTCTTATCTATTCGTTCAGTGCAAACGTGCACAGGATCGTTGGTAATTTGTTTGAAGGGGAATAAGGAGTATCCTGGACGCGCCTCCTTTCACGGAAGGCTGATAAGGAGAACGTGATTGGGGTAGCTGTAACTTAAGATTTATGAAACTACGACAACAACAGTTTACTCCATTCAAATTACCAACCGAATTTATACACCGAGGTGTCCTTTTACACTGTGTATGCGTACCGTGCAAAAAAGATCGTGTCAAAATTGGTTTGCAAGAAAGTATAAAACCTCGGTTAAACTAACGGAAACTATACAAAGATCAATTTAAAATATAGAATTGCAGGAGGTCTTAATGACTGATTAATTAACAGAGGTTTTAACATTCGGTAATATAATTATTATTCTGCTATTATCATACTTATATAAAATACAAATTTCATCGTTAATAATATTAATTACGGTTAATTCCGTTTCCTCGTCAGTAGAATAAACTTAGGATCAGTGATTATCGTATCGATGGTCTATCGAATATATTTATTCGGTATCGTATTGTTAACAGGAAATTCCCAATTATACATTTACTAGCTACTGTATTCTTACCTTTTGCTTTAATTAAAGAAGAGGACGTATCGAAGTTACTTGGGGTAGCTTATCGTAATCTTGGTGCGTATCCCCGCGCATCGAGAACCATAATTAATCGAAGGAACTCGATTAAGGCTTAAGCTTTTAGTTAAAGCCGCAGATTGAGTTTCGGCTTAAGAACGGATTGGGTTTCACCTAACGGATTCGGTTAAGTCATCAATTACGAAACTCAGTGTCGGTACGCGCTAACTCCCACTAACGATAATATTAATTAGCCCATTCGAAGATCTGACTAATTAAGATTCGAAACTCTCGCGAAACACATATTCACACGTTGTACTTAGGGGTCAATGATTGATCAGCAAATATATATTCTCGGATACCTCTTGGAGGTCTGATGAATGTTAACGTTCCTTGAAGAACTGATTTCGCAGTGTATCACATTTCTTTATATTTTGTGAAAATCATTAATTATATAATTTCAGATTTTATTATTTGTATCTGGGATTTATATTTTTGACCAAAAAAACATGTTGGTTATAAAACTTCCTTTTTCGAAGACTCAGGGCTTCCTGCTGCCAATTCGAAATAAATCTCGATCGTGAAGTCTTACGAAGATTCTAATCTCCCACTTTCGCCCCGGAATAACTCTCCCGAGGCTCTTACCCGAAAATGTAAATCAGGAACCAGGCGGTTCTTAAGTACCCCTTTTCTTCTAGCTTCGGGGGAGAAACGGATGTGCACCTTTCCACTGAGTCAGCTCTATTTCTGATACTCGTAGAATAAGAGGAAGAATGAAGACCTCGAATAAAGGCCACTCAGTGGAACTGCACACGTCGGTACATTGTCCCTCAACTCTGTATACTTCTTTAACTATCGATTCCGCACAACCTGAAGGAACGTACTACACCGTTTCCACGCGGGGATTTCATTTGGCTTATGGAGATTTATGGAAATTACCGACAAACAGTCCTACCTCTGCTACCTGGGCCAATAAAGCTCTCTCGAAGCGTTGCATACATATGCAAGTTCGTGGGGAGCGTCAACCAAACCTTGAAATTTCGTGAAAGTTCAATTAAGAAATTTAAATCGATATTCTCCCTTGAGATACATATGTCCTTTCAGTTTTTAAATCACTGGTGGCACAAAGTATTATGTCATATATTTGTACGGCTGTGTCTCTTGGAGTACAATATAGGAATCATCGTATGAATACAATATTCAAAAGGAAAATATTCGGTTTAGATATTTTGCATCGATGGTCATATTTCGTGTATAAAGTTCAGGAGTGGTGTACTTGAAACTCCAATGTCCTTGACTCCTGTAAGAAGGCAAGTACAGGGAAAGCCTCTCAGAAATCTCTGGGGTCTCTTTTGCTCGTCGCGATTTATCCTTGATAACGAAGAAGAAGGGGGTGCGTTCGATCCGAATGTTAGGGGAGACAAAAGTGTTAGTTAACTGAGTTTAGAACGGTTAGACTTATCAGTGGTTCTACAAAATTGCTGGGAGATCGGATGCCACGTTTCTCCTTTGTTTTCCTCAGTGAACTGTCAAAGATAAAAAAGATACTTTTCCTATCATTTTTTCATCGTAAATAGCGCATAAATATAAACAAATAACATATATTTTCAGTTAAAACACATTCAAATGAAGTAGACAAAAATGAAATACTTTACTTGATTCTTTTAATTTGAAACATAATTGTCAGCGAAAATTTGAATCCTTCGAAGCTTGGGGGTGTAACAGAATATTAATAAGTTTTTAGGGAAACGATTATAACCAGTTTGATAGCAAGAAATGATTGTTTACGGTTTTCGGAATGAATGTCTCGTGAACAGACTATTACTTTCCCCGTCGTTCTTACGGGATCCGTAATTTAACGGGTTGGATTACAAATAGCCTAAATTTACATCAGTTTGAAACTACGATGATTCTTGAACGTGTTTGGAAACCATTAGGCGACATTTACATGAAACGTGTACCAAGATCCTTTTTGTCCCTTTAAGAGTACTCTTCGTAATCGCAAGTAATAATTACTGTCTCTTATATCCTTCGTTCGAAGCACCACTCGATATTTCCTGCTTTTTATTGAAATATTGCTATCATACGAGTTTTGACGTCGATAAAGGAATACGGTCATTGGACGGTTTCGTATGTCACTCGAAAAAGCTGACAACGGTAGTCGGACGATATTTCTTTGTTCTTTCGGGGTGTTCAGAAAAATTGGTAACGCGGCCACAGTGGAAAAGTTTGTCATACGTGGAAACGCACGTGCATAGATATATACGGCGGGCCCGCGGGGAAATATTTCTTTCGGGCGTCAAATCGCAATTGTTCTCCCAAGGTCGAGGCGGTTCTCTTATGTCCTCTTATGGCTTGAGGGCGAACAACTTCGTGCCCGGGGTTTACCTTTCTCTTTCGCTCTCTTCACCCTTTCGTCGCGGGAACAGAGAAAGGGATAAAAAGTCGAAGAGACGTTGGGACATCGTCGAACTTGCCAGGTCAAAGCGGATAGGAAAGGTATTCAATGCTCGACAGAGCACGTCGAGTTCACGGATAAAAGAAGCCTAGTTGCCCTTCGGCTCCAGATTCCTTCGCGAGCAAATCACCGATCAAGGATACCCTTTCTCCTTTCGTTCGTTTTTTCCTCCTAGGATCTTCATCTTTAATCATAGTTGAATAAAACGTATGTCATCCCATTCGTAGTTCCGCTCGCGGAGTTTACCGTTCCTTCCACTTTTTTATTGTTGCTTTTGTTGGCATGTTTTTCTAGCATTTTGAATTTCTGACGTTAACGATAAGTTGGAGTATGTATGATAGTGTTTTGCTATCTTCGTTCGATTAGAACGATTATGTTAACTTAGAAAACAATTGAGTTAGCAATAGTCTCTTTATTAAGCTTGTGTTGTTCAGTTCATTTTACCTGGAATTTTGTTATTTATGTGATTGGCCGAATAGATGAAAATGATTGTGTTAATTTAAACAATAATGACATTCAATATTGTCCCTGTTTATTAAGCTTGTTTTTCTACTTCATTTCGCCTCGAATTTGTTTCTTTTTATTTTCAAAGTCATATGAACAAAATAGCTAATTTTAATAATGTCAGGAAATTGCAGAAAATGCATGCATCATAACGAGTTTTCTTATCTATTTCAATTGTATAATTCTGCTACTTCAATTGCGAAGCGCATGCCAGTACATTATGCTGTTTCGCGTCCCTCAACTCCATAACTCTCTGTTTTCGCAAACATTATTTTCCGTTTACGTCTGAAAAAAGTCGCGTAAGGCCGCCAGTCCACTTTGCTTTTCCTGGTTTCGCATTTGTACATCTCATAATTTCTTGAACCAGTGACATGGATAAACATTCTCCGTTGCTTCTAACAACATACAATTATTATTTCGCGAATCACATAAATTCTAGATTGCTGAACTTCTGTAAACTCTATTGCCTTTACGCATTGTCTGAAAGCAGAGAATTGTCTCTTGATAAACGATTCTCGTTAGAACTTCCGTGATTCTGTTATTACAGTAACAAACAGTACGCGACTCGTCCATACCCTTTTCATTAGTTATCCTCGCATAAATGTATACACCGTAAAAATAATTGTAAACATTCATCAGATATTATCATTTTCGCCCCTCTTAATTACCATCAACCTCGAAAAGGATCACCCCATATAAATATTCAGTATCTCCGCTCGGTTTCTTTGAAACGTACAACAATAAATACCAACCCCTCGTTCCTACAATCTGAAGAATAACACCTAAAACCATTGTCGTTACTTTATACTGTATTCGAGTTTCTTTTTCATTTCTTACGAAGGAAATAAATTAATTACAAAGACGAAGGCGTTATCCAAGCAAATACATGTTATTAATAAAAAGAGGGGTTACTGGTAGGTGAGTCTACGAAGAAGAAGATTATACTGTATTCAAATTAACAAAAGGAATTCTAGTAAGCACGAAAATTTCGTTGCTTTTGTTATCCCGGATCTCGTTGAGGGGGTTGGCAGCAGCTGGTCTGTCACAGCCGTGCATCCGTGAAATTCCAAGTGAAGCGACTCCATAATGAGTACCAACGCCGAATAATAACGGCTCTAATGAGCACGGCGCACCTCCATTTAGGCATTGCCCTAAAAACGCTCCCAGTAGCGTTAATAGCCGGCGATAAAAACAAATTATTTCACTTTGTCGCTCTCGCCGATTTAGTTGTCCCCTTTCTTTCCAACACTATTACGTGTGCAACTATCTCCCCGGCGTATCAAAAGAAGGCAAATTTACTCTCGCTACCAAAACGAGCAGTTCCAGCAACGATAATGTCGAGTGCCTTATCGAACTCGAACTATTCTACTTTCTCGTTTCCGCTTTTTTTTCAGCGAGGCATGAAGCTACGCCGAGAAACCTTTGATTACGTAAAACATTTAAACTCCCCAGTGATATTGAAGTTGTAAGGTAACTCCAATATTAGTTTTCACCTGAATTCACTTTATAATTATGCGGTAACCTGAGTTTCGTAGAAAATGTGGAAAATACAGCCACGGTGACAAGTTTTGATTAGCGAATTCAGTTTGCGAAACTATTAATAATGAGTGGAATTTTGAACAGAATTATTCATTGAAATAAAACATTCGTGTTTGTTAATTACAGAAAAATTAACATTCTGCGGTGCTAATTAAGGGTATTTAACAAATGGTTAAATATCAAGGTATTTTTGCATGGCGATAGTGTCTTTAAAAGTGAGAATATTTAATAATGAAAAATGTGTTGTTATATAAATTTTAAAGGTCCCTGTGAAAAGCTTCCAATTTATTGTTTTAAAAGCTCACTTTTAGCTCCTATTGTTTTATCGTGACAAAGAGTCTTATGCGGTAACGAGGAAAGGTATTTCAGTGACAAATAATAGTCGATACCAAACTGGAGGACGAAACTTTTCTGAACTATCGAGTTACATCATTGGATCAATATTTCTAGATTTGAAGTGGTCGGCCTCCGTGGGGGTCCGAAGTTGAAAGTTACTCGTGCCAGTTATATCGCGGAATATGCGACAGATATGAAGTTTGTCACGGACACTCACGCCTGATATTATTCTTCGTAAATTCTATTCGAAAGCTCAAGATATTTTCCCCACAAAATATGATATACCGTGAATCGTATCAACCGTGAATCAAGTTATATTCTCTTTTTATCCAGAAACTTTCGGCCAAAGCCGAGTTCCTCTTCCATGGAACTTCGTACATAGAATAATGTATAATACGAAATCCCCGGTAAATTGAATGGGATAAATCATTTATTCTTCGCCGGAAGAATATTTCTTAAAGATAGATATTATACATCTGCATTAATATTGGAGATGTAGGATTTAGTTCCGATGTTATAGTTGTTAACAAAATGAAGGACATAATAGAAACTAGGAAAGAATCATTTGCATTAACTAGATGAGTCGTTGTTGGACTAATAGAAATTTGCTTCCCGCGTTGCACACTTGGAAGATAAACTTTTCCTTGGACGAGAAGTGACTCGAGATGGGGTGTAATTTTCTACTGGCTGCATAATCGCTAATTTCTGCAGCCAGGAGAATTTAATTGTTGTCCGTGATGCTCCGTAGGCATTCCCACGCACCGGTGGCACACAGACGCGCCTAAATTGAATGGTTCAAACTGTGCTGCCAGGATGTTCTTTGTTAACCATAAATGCGTCGCCGAGCGTTACTATTCTGCACGTTTCGGATCGAACAATGTCATGGTAACGTGTCGGAAATTTATAGTTCAGCCGTGGATGAAATATAGATCAACGTTAAATTCGAAAAAATATTCCCGATGCTTTGTGTTTCATTAAATGCTTGATGTTAGAAGTCTGACACTAGTGAACTGTATCTACTGAAGTGTAGAACCGGTGATCATCAAACGCCATTCGAATCCTTCGAATGAAGAACAACTTGCAAATTGGAATATACTCTAAGATTCATTTATTTAAATCCAAACTAACGAAGTACATTTTTCATATTTTTTGTCGGTACCTCTATCAAGCATCCTGTACAATAATACTTACAATAGCCACTCTTTCATCATAGCTGAGAAGACATGCCAATATATCGATATCCGATAGACCCACCACAAAAGGAAGGAAATGGAAGCCATCATTTCAAAATAAGAAATCAATTTCAGAACGAAATGTTTTGCCGTTCCATTTTCCATCGACTCGAATTCATATATGTTAATATATATAATAAGCGTGGCCGAAGGTTTGCACGGAAGGTTAACTAGAGTGTTTTAGATTTTATACGGATCATGAGTATGCGAAGGATAAATAATCTCACGTGTCTTGCCGATCGATTGCCAGATAAATAACAAAGCCGGATGATGCGCTGGTTTGTAATTAAGCTTCACTTGACGAACGTGCCGTGTCATTCCCGAGAGTAGAGATGCGCGGTTCATTGTCACAGTTCAAGGTGCTGACCGTTGCAGCACCGACTAAATATAACACTCTGTTTACCGGCTAACTGTATCTCGTCCACTTACAGTGAATCGATGCTAGAACTGCTTACTCCTCTTCTTTGGATAATGACGATCGATCCCACGCAAAAAGAAACCTGTATCGTCGAGTATTCTCCTCGTCGCGACGAGTACTTCCTTTGCGGAAGCACGCGATCGTTAACGTGGAAATGGCAAGAATGCTTGTGGTATTCTTGGTTTAAGGAAAGTGATATAAAGTGAATAGAAACGTATGCTATAAATAGGATCCTTCTATCTTTGAACTTCAACATTAATTAGGATCATTTTGATTGAAAATGTATACCCTTTATGGAACCCCACCTTACTATAGAAAACTAAGGTACCACTTTTCAAGCTGAAAATTTGCAAATTGGAGCCTCTAAGAATATTAACACCAAAACTGCCGATGATATATTCAGTTGTATTTGTACGATTATATATGTATTTTTAAAAATGAGGATGGATGACAATCCTAGATTAATCGGTTTAATTATGTCCATCATGCAACGTGAGCCGCAAGAAATATTAGAAACCGGAAGGTTATAAATCCGAATGAACTGTTTTAATAAAAGTACTGCAAATTGATCGATATACTCAATTTTGTTACGTTACGTGATAATTATTAATGATGAAAACCGCAGACCTGTCATTTTTATTGCTTTGGTTGTCCGAGATTTGATAACAGTACAATATTATAACTGATAATAATATAATAGTACAACTAATAACATACTACTATTTCTATGTGCATGTCTTCATTATTAATAGTTGACGCGTAATGTGACAAAGCTGAGTATATCGAACAAGTTGCAGTATTTTAACTGGCGTGGAAATAAATCTCGCAATTAATGTCACAGCATTAGAAGCTCGAGTAGTGAAGTGTTTCCGTAAATAATGTGGGTTGCAGCACCGAGTGATTGCAACACTGACCTTCGATTGAAGATGAGCTTCGAGAAGACCGAGTTCCGAGCCAATTCGTGATAGAGAAATGAGAAGACTCTCTGAAAAGAACTCTCTTTTCTTTTAATACACTCAGAAACGGATCAGGCATCTCATATTATATGGAATCGTCGATCCATTATCACCGTTTTTAAGCCTCACACTTTTCGACGAATACTTTCGCCCCGAAAGATAATAGAAAATTGAAATTCCATTTGCATCGAAATTCTTAAATATATTCCAAGTGGCTGTAATATAAATAGATTGAAGATCGAGATGGAAGGAATAAATGAGAGCTTGGAACGTTGCGCGCAAATGTAGGACGAATGAAATTGATTTCACGTTTTGAATTCTAAATTCATCCAAAGTAAACGCGCGCATTATCTGCTTTATGGAAATGAATTATTGCTTCAAGATTCTCTTTGATTATACTGAGACTCGGCTATTCAAGGTATCCCACATAAAATAGGCCACTTAATTATGTAATCACATTTTTTTCCTTGTAAACAATATAGGTAATCTGGACAAATCTGGAAAAAAATGACAACGGAAAAATTCTCTTTCAAGATATTGGCCGTTTGAAGCCATTCATATAATACATAAAATATTGTCTGTCTTATCACAATTGAAGGAGATAATTAGGTGATTTGTTTCATACGGGACACCTTGTATATTCAATCGATTACGCACAATGGATATTCTAAAAATTATCAGCAGTATAAAAATTGATTCTAAATTTTTACCAAATTATAATATCGACGATAAGTGCTCGTACATCAGGTTTATGGTTAATGCATTCCATGAAAAATGGGGTAACCGTGTTACTCATTTTGATACATTTAGATGATTTAATGGTAATTCCTTCGAAAATTTACGGATGTGCCATTTGTCCTTTCGTAAACCTCGCATATTTTCATGGCGATGTCTTGGATCATAAAACTGCAACTGTGTCCTTCGGCAGTGAATTCGAGCGCCGAGAAATGCCGATCGATGCCAAAAGTTTAAATTTTATTTCTCGTTACGCTACTTCTCGTTGCGTTTTATCTTCCGTAATGCTGGACAATCGCGTTCTCAAGAAATATCATTCAAACACGAACCACACATCGACATTCTCGGGTATTGGAAAATATCGATATTATCTCGAGAAGTGACAACATTACACTGATAATTTCAGTTGATTCCATCTTTAAACTTTATAGGAAGTTAAATTTAATTTAAACTCTCCGACTATTAAAATATTGATAGAACCGTTGAATTAAAACATGATCTCAAATATTACATTTTTGAACGAGTTAATTGAACAGGATTTTGAACTACACTATTCAGAGTGAATTTTGCACGGAAGAAGATTCATTAACCATGTGATCATTAATTAAATGTTCTGCAGATTGTTATAATACATATCCGGAGGAATTTCTTATTAATTTTATAATATTTTCTTAATCTTTGTTTCATGACGCATATTGTACAGTGTGGCAATAAGATGATTAGAAATATATTTTAAACTTATATTTCATGCAATTTTCAAGTATTGAATCGAAGGACAGTTTTCATAAAATTACTTTCGCCAAGTAAATGCAGTGTCATGCTGATTGGAAAACTTACGAGACCGAGAGTTTCGAACTTCGGAAGTTCCTCCTTCGCTTTGTCTTCGTTTCGAACGACGAAGCGTATCGTTTTACAAGCATTGAAGAACCGCAAAGTTTCTTCTGTGAAGCCACTTATTCGAAGTAATTGATAAATACGAAAAATTACATGTTTTATTGGTAGACACATTCGAGCTATTAAGCGGAGCAATTATAGCGAAAATACAATTAGAGGGTCGTCTTTCGTTCGTGATAGATGAATTGAAAGTCAACTGAGAATAAACTATAGATTTCGAGATAAATAGATCCATTCGTAGATTCAGTGCGCAGCAATTACGCTTTTTATATCCATTGTCTTGCTTAATCCATTGACGTCTTCATTTAGGCTCAAAGTAAATTTAACGGCTGACTTCAGTATTTCTGGGCTTCAATAAGTCATATTCTTCGTGGAATAATAAGTTATACGATACAATAGAAGAAGACTTTCTTGGAAATAATCGCCTTATTAATTCTTTTTGCAATTCGAGTATTTTAAAAACTTCGAAGAACGTAATCACTTTGTATATTTACGAAGAAGACCTTTTAATCCGTCAAGCATTCTGGACGATTATTTATTCGTTTCTGATTTTGCTACGTACTCGATGAATGAAAAGACAAATATTATTCGGCGAAAGATTCCCGAGTTAGATATTCCTCCTTCAGACAATTTCTACGAGTGAATACTTGAATAAATTGCAATCGAAGGAACTGGATAACTTCCTCCAACGGCAGGAATCACGAGTTACGTAAAAGAAGCAAATCAATTGCGTTTGGAGTGAGTTGAATAAAAGTTTATTGAAGAACAAATTCTGCCCAATGAAACACCTTTATATGGGATTTTACACTATCAATATAATATAGGTATAAAATGAAGATAGTGTCGAGGATATTCGGCATTGAACTACATTTTATGTACTAATTCTTAATTTCATGTTAAGCGAACTCGAAGCTCACTTTAACACGAAAGGAACTTTCCTTCAATTCACATTCTAACAGTTGGTAATTCCAACCTTCTTCTTGTACGACACTTTTACATCATTGAATAATATGATCATTGTTCTTAGATGAATTCCAACTTTTAAAATCGAAGCACTGTGATTAGAAATCTAGTTTAGCAATATGGAATTATAATAATTATTTTTAAACTTCAGATAAATCATATAAAAAGCAATATTAATAGTTTTAATTTCAATGCCCAGAGTTTCCAACTAGACATTTTATTATTCCCCGGAATATAATTAATGTAGTATTATTTTCTTTTATTATAGTCGTGGAAGGTACATTAAATATTCTATTATTAAACTATTATTTCTATGATTACTTTCTATACTCCTTTGAATATGGATTCGGCGATTTTAACATATACCCAGAATTGTTAATAAAATAATCAATTCCGTAGTTTAATTTTCCTCCTTCAAAGGCAGTTAAATCGAATGGAAACTGATGAAACGCATTAAAATTAAAAATTTGGAATTCGTATCTCTGTTCGGTAGCTGCAATGCAGTTTCCAGTGTAGGGCTGCAATCGATTTAATGCGCGCGATGCATAAGAACATGTACCTTGCGGCCGTGAATGGAGAAAGATCGATTTAAATGGAACCGAAAACAAGTCCAATAAAAATTATAAAAAATTGAACATGGAACCAAGAACCGTTTAAATTCACCAGAAAAAGGTGCAATTAATAACTTATAAATTAAATGATTCACAACGGATTCTAAAATCCACGTAAAATAAACTTCCACCAGAAGCGTTTTCTTTAAAACAATTTCTAATGACATTCATGTATGTGTTTCTCAGCAATTTATTAATTAGACCTGCAAATACAAAATAAGAGAACTTCGTGTTTGCTTTAGCAGTTTGCGCGTTGGTTGTTCGAATATTCCCAACATTATTAAACAAACTATGGACAGGAGTTTATTATACGGTGAAATACTTGAATGGGTTTCCTCGGAGAAATAATTTCGTGGAACTCAATGCAAACAATTCGTGTTTTGCCAGCGATTGAAGTGCGTCGAATTTCAAAGACGAGTGGAAGTGGAGCAACCTGCAGAATCCCTGTGGTTTTCGACGTTTGTCGAATTACAGGAAGCGTGATAAATTTAATAGGCATTGAAGATATCGCGTATCATTCTCGGAGATGTTTGAACGAGCTTGTGTGCAGAGATTGAGGTGGCTACAGCACGAAAACCTTGAGATCTTATAGTTGAATAATGCCGTCAGTTATGCAACAAGCCATTGCAGAGAGAGATTGTTAATCCGGTGGGTTTCCGCGAGGTTCTCTTACTACGTGATTACAACTTGATTGTACTCGCACTGAGTAACGACACGTGCTCTCAGTTCTCTTTCCTTAGATATATCAAACTTCGGTTGCTTAAAAAATGGCAAATTTGCATTCCATTGTTACCTAATAATAACAGCTGAAGACCTTATATAATCTTCCTACAAACTTATATTTTTCATTTTAATTCTTAGATAGATAAGGAATAGTCTATAGTTTATTGTAGTTTAAAACCAAATAAAAAAGGCAGCTCAAAGGTTACATTTTCCGGAATGCAATTTTAGAAATCAGAAATTAAGTTCTTGTATTCAATGATATCTTCAGTTATATTCCTTCGTCATTGTTCATCTGAAGATTATTTTCCGAGGATTGGTTGCATGATTAGTTTACGAGCTGTTTCTGTTCTAATAGGCTTATAACTCCGACAAGCGTAAGAAACATAAGTTTTGTGTTTTCCGCCTGTCTAGATTTAAAAAATACTCGGATAATGTTACTGCCGACAATGATTATCCAGCGTGATATCAGAGATAGATTCCGTGCATCATGCACTTTTTCATCGAGTCCCTGCGTGGGTGCATTCCGTTGGAAATAGCACAAATAAAGCATTATGCCCCTTTAATTAATATCCTCCTATATTGAATTCAGCGGTTAACTCCTTTTTTATTATAACATCGATCTACTCGATGATCATTTTCCGCGATATAAATATAATACCAAGAGGTCGAACATAATTGAAAAGTTCCATCATGGATTTTATATTTTAAGAAACTCGTTACTGTTTCTCTTACAAACTACCCATTATTTAACAGAGAATAGAACAATAACGCAGTTTCATAAAAGTTTTTTAATTGAGGAAATCGACATATGTATTTGTCTCGTTAACAAGTTTTCATTAAACGCGTGCTCGTCGTTGCGAATATTTTATCATGTAATGATTAACTCTACCTACGAATCCGCACGCGAATTGCAGCTAAAATAATATTTTATTGTTTTTCAGCACAGATACTTTAACGGTCTCTCATTTTTTATTTGCAGGCTGTTATGCAACTGCCATGGACTCGACGATCATTAACAGCATGCACGACACATTTAATTTGGGTGAGTAAAAAAATTTGGATTCTTCGTCGATTTGCAATTTTTTGTGTCTATTCTGCGATAATTAATTATATGAAAGAAAGACTACGTGGAAAGGGAGCCTTCGCGAAAGATAAACAAACACGGTGACGTTGCAGAATGCAGCAATTAATTGCACTGTTTCCGGAAAGAAATATAGCATGACTAATTACCATCTGCTTATCGCCCAGAAATTATTGATTACTTTCTATCGCGGAGTATAAATCCGTACTCCATTAACTCGGTTAATTATTAATAAAGCTTAATCACCGCGTTACAGGGAAGTACAAATAAATCAAATGCATATTAACATATATCTCATATCCATGTTAATAAACATTGTATTTAGAAACGAAGTAGATATTACATTGTTTTAGCATGAATAAAAACATTGTGTTGCACGAGTATGCAGAAGGTTCCTATTATAATCTCTTTCGTCGCTTAATATTCTAAAAAACTCAATCTTAAAAATTCTATTATATAGAAGTATGAAAAATTAAAATATATAATTTTTCTATGGATATCATAGATATTTTTATCCTCCATTTTATTTTAATTCGCGACTATAAATTTGCATTTTTACCTCAATATATAATTTACCAGAGTCAATTCTTTTTTAATTCTGGATCATATTTATAGTTCGCATTTCAATTTCACGTATTTATGGTTCGCGGGGAGGAGTCTAATTAGATATTTAAAACGCGCGGTGTTTCGGATTTTATAAAATGCAAGGTCAGAGGAGAGCAGCTGGTAGACAGCTGAGTAGAAATCTATTCAGTGGAAAGGCGAAATTTCTTTAGAGGAACCCTAATACATAAATAATGTAGCACAGTGGTAGCATAAGATTCACGCCGAGGGAGCTTTTGAGACGCGATAGTGGAAGGTAGAGTGAGTCAGCTCACGAATGGTAGGTCAAGAAAAGATCCTCTCCGAGGAATCTCTTTCCCTGGAAACAACCAAAAGGATCCTTGAACATGCAGTTGCATAATAAGGAACTCAAGCTTATTCATACAGAATGCTCCTTGTAGTACACTTGAGGTTACAATTACTTCGATAACATTAATGTAAAATGGACAATTTGAGCAACGTAGTATGACATCGTGTTGAATATTTTAGAGGCAGTTTGGTCGTGAGATAAAATCTCTCGATTCTTACAGGTTGCTCTATATAGGAAAGTGTTGTTATCACCAATACTTTCAGTAGTAGAGTACCGTAAAAATATTGTAGTTGATTATAAACAATTATAAATTGAATTGCAATCTCAAATGTCTTATAATTAAATAACTACTTTAACAAAATATAATATCAATGCCACCAAAATTTACACAATGACTGTTTTTAATATTATAACATCTCACAGTAATGAAAAATACAAAATGTATTTTCCTTCAGTTTTATACAGCAACATTATCAGAATTATCGACAAACATGTTTTGAGCGCGTCCTGCCTTTTGCTTGAGCGTTATTATTAATAAGAACACAAGAGCAAATGGAAGTTCATTAATCTTGTACTATAATTGGAAGTAACTTGTCATTATAACGAGAGGGATTTCTTACTAGAGATTTCTTAGTATAAGCACGATGAAGGTGAAGATTGTCTTTAGTCTGATATACGAGTCCCTAAAAGATAAGTTCGTGCGGATCACCCTATAGATTTAAGTGGGCCTCGATGCCCTGGAGATGAGAATCGCCTTTATGAAGGCATTAACGAAATTGACGGGTATCCGGGACGAAAGCAACCGCCTCTCGAGGACGGAGTAAGGATTTCATTCAATTCAGCCCATTTTAACAAATTGGATGTAGTGTTCGAGCCGGCCGCGTTAGAGAAGAGAGAAGTTCCCGGATGGAGAGACATTCTCTTCAATCCCGTGTCGGACCCTCGCATGTTCTGTCGCCTGGAGCACATCGTGACAATGACCCCCATCATACAACCGACCTTAAACACTTTGTTTCAGCTCGCAATTCCATAGTTTTATAATACAATTCAATACATCTCATTGCCAGTCAACAATCGAAATGTTACTTTATCTTGCCGTATCATTTTCACCGTACGAACCGATTATATTTTTTCATAACAAGATTGAAAAAAATTTCATCCTAGAACATCATTATACATCACCTACCATCGATTTGGGCCACTAAGGAGCGAAATTGGCGACTTTTATTTTTTGACAATTTTTGAAGGTATACCCCTTTACATTTTTGCGATTTTGGGCCGACCCCTTTCTTGACCGGAATAAATTTTTAATCCACTTCTTTCGACCCAAAACCATCATAGAATATGTTTATACATCATATACCATCGATTTGGGCCACTTAGGAGCGAAATTGGCGACTTTGATTTTTTGACAATTTTTGAAGGTATACCCCTTTACATTTTTGCGATTTTGGGTCGACCCATTTTTCGACCGAATAAAACTTTATACCGCTTCTTCCGACCCAAAAGGGTTCTAGAACATCATTAGGCATCATATACCATCGATTTAGGGCATCTAGGACCGAAATTGGCGACTTTCATTTTTTGAAGATTTTTGAAGGTATACCCCTTCACATTTTTGCGATTTTGGGTCGACCTCTTTCTGGACCGGAAAACATTTTTAATCCACTTCTTTCGACCCAAAATCGTCCCAGAATATGTTTATACATCATCTACCATCGATTTAGGCCATTTAGGAACGAAATTGGCGACTTTGATTTTTTGACAATTTTTGAAGGTATACCCCTTCACATTTTTGCGATTTTGGGTCGACCCCTTTTTTGACCGGAATAAATTTTTAATCCACTTCTATCGACCCAAAACGGTCGTAGAACATCATTAGGCATCATATACCGTCGATTTGGACCATGTAGGAGCAAAATTGGCGACTTTTAATTTTTCACAATTTTTGAAGGTATACCCCTTTACATTTTTGCGATTTTGGTTCGACCCCTTTCTTGACGGGAATAAATTTTTAAACCGCTTCATTCGACCCAAAACGGTCCTAGAACATCATTAGGCATCACATACCATCGATCTAGGGCATTTAGGAGCGAAATTGGCGACTTTGATTTTTTGACAATTTTTGAAGGTGTACCCCTTCTCATTTTTGCGATCTGGGTCGACCCATTTTTTGACCAAAACAAATTTTTAATCCACTTCTTTCGACCCAAAATGGTCCTAGAATATGTTTATACATCATCTACCATCGATTTAGGCCATTTAGGAACGAAATTGGCGACTTTGATTTTTTGACAATTTTTGAAGGTATACCCCTTTACATTTTTGCGATTTTGGGTCGACCCATTTTTCGGCCGAATAAAACTTTATACCGCTTCTTCCGACCCAAAAGGGTTCTAGAACATCATTAGGCATCATATACCGTCGATTTGGACCATGTAGGAGCAAAATTGGCGACTTTTAATTTTTCACAATTTTTGAAGGTATACCCCTTTACATTTTTGCGATTTTGGGTCGACCTCTTTCTTGACCGGAACAAATTTTTAAACCACTTCTTTCGACCCAAAACGGTCCTAGAACATCATTAGGCATGATATACCATCGATTTAAGGCATTTAGGAACGAAATTGGCGACTTTGAATTTTTGCCGATTTTTGAAGGTATACCCCTTTACATTTTTGCGATTATGGGTCGACCCCTCTTTTTGATCAGAACAAGTCTTGGGTTCACTTGTTTCAACTTAAAATGATGCTAAAACATATTTAAGTACCAGCCAGTGTCTAATTATGTCCCATCCCACACGTGTATTACACATACATTATTTACGCTTTCCTCTAAACTCACACTGTAGCTGCTTAACAAGAACCTTACGGTACAAGATAGCAATTTGTAATTCCGTGATAAGTTAGCCGGAGATTGTAGAAAATTCGTAAACTATTGAATCTGGATCGCGGTAAGCATTAACTTCTTTTACGAGGACATTAGGATAAATTATACATGGTAAATGGTACCTTTTCTGAAATTTTCTCTCCCAAAAGGTATTATATTTTATTATTATTACTCCTTTCAAGGGTCCTAAAAGAAGGGCTATGGCCTTTTATTTTAGTATTATGGTAGCCGCCGTAGGCGCACCCAGATATCAGATCTGCAAATATACTATTATATTTGAGGTCAAATATCCATATCCTTGTTACTTTTCTAACAGAGAGCTTATAAAATTATTTTTCATAATTTGCTGCTCGAAACCACCGACATAATAAAGTGCTCCAAACTTGCGAGCAGTATGAAAATCATATTGTAATTCATTGCTTGGTTTATTGTAAATGATTTCCTTTTTACTGTAATAAATAAATGACGAACATCTAATATCGTATCTGCAGCAATGAGGATTGGCGGGAATCCTCGTAAATATCTATTATCGTGCGGGATAAATAATTCAGCCAAATGCGTGGATGACCCGACACTTTTTGGTGAACATTTATATCAATAATTTCGTTGTAGGTTTCTTCGAGCGGTAATAATGTCGCGTGAAAATGAAATTCGTTATTTCTACTTCACCGAATTTGGTAATACAAAAAGTGTAACGGGGGCCTATGTAAACGACCCCTTACGTTCGTTTCAGCCCCTTCGAATCACAGCATCAACCTCAACTTCACGTACCGAGAGTGAATCTTACATAATGTGGAGAAATAGAATAGAATGACACACACAGCAAACCGATGCTGAGTAAGAGGAAAATTTAGGAGGGAGAGAATCCTCCTAACAAAAGAAATAGGCCGAAAGAACAAGATAATGGACGACACGAAGGAAAAAGGAAGCCATCACGTATTTCTAAAGAAGGACTTCGACAATAATATTAATATTATTTTCACCCCGGTTGTCCTACTTGCATAATACCAAAGCGGCCGAAAACTAAACTGAAAAAAGGATACATAAATCATTCAACGAAATGTATCATTTAATATAAAATCATTTCCATCATTACTAATACAAAATTCCAAATCTGAGTGTTTATTCCGAAACAATATTCGGGTCTCCATTACACAGACAAGAAAGCAAAAAAACCTTTTAAAAAACAATCGAATTTTTATTTGAAATACAGTTTACAAGGAAACTTTGTAATTAAATATTTTAGTCTAAAGAAATTCAAACAAAAGAATATTTGTTCTAACTTTATCCGCCCGTCGTGTCATGAAATGTTTTATATGATTACATCACTACATACAAATCTCATTTAAGAATTGTATTTGGGTTAAAAAGGCATATTAATTTGGAAGCTCAATCTGGCATATAAACAATGTCAACAAGCATGCTCATTATAGTTAAGCATTGAATACACGTAGTGAGGATGAAGCTAAACACAGGTGACCCTGAAATTCTGAAGGCAAAAGAGGAAAAATGGTATGTCGCGTTTCCTCAACCTCGTGTAATTACAGGCTGTATACAAGAATCGCGTGCAAATATTCCTTGCTCTTGCAAGGTGACTCTGACATAATCAATGTAACAGGATCGAAAGTCACTGGAAAGACGCGTGTAACGGCTCGATCCCATTTATCGCGTGGACTCTGATCGACTCCTAAATCACACAATGATTCCTGTTCAAATACAAGCCGATTAACCAGGATGACAAATGCGCGTAGAATCTGTAACATGCAAATTATGCGCGCGAGAGTAATGAATACACTGCGAGCCATTTGACGTAACAAGATGCATTTGCATGCAACGTAAAATGTCTGAGGAAAACAGGTTTTCTTTCTGCGACACTTTACACAGTTTTCAGAAGCAAGCATTAAGAAAGATTTCCTGATGAAATATCGAGATTGCCGCATTAAACAGACGCGTTAATTGCACTGGTTTTTATGGTTGCATTTCATGTTGATATGGATCGTGGTTTTATATAATTATGTACTGGAAACTTTAATATGTTTGTTTTTGTGCCGATGTGTGTCTTCAAAGTAAAGACAATAATTTTAAGAATCGAGACGAGTTGGGTAATCTTTACGTGGTTCTTTAAAGATTTCATTGTAGAATCGTAATTTATTTAACTAAACGCGGAGATGACAAAGCTGTTGCACAGGACATGATATAATTAAATAGAATTAATAGTCTTTCAATTAATGGTAGTTCCGTGTCGATCCTTACGTGACGAAGTAGATATTCGTGTAAAGAATTGATGATTCCATTCAATCGCCTCTAACTTCTAATTCGTAGGAAAACACGGTTTCCGTTTCAGGATTATTATTACTGGAAGCGATGAAATTACGGCGTACGGAGCTACGGAAAAATAATAAATGCATAATGAACATATTAATCATAGTCAATTACATAATAAGGGGTTCAAGTTTATGAAAAATATAATGCAACTTGTGGTACAATTGGGGTTGCAATTACTACAATAATTGAAATATCTTGGTCGGAAGATAAAGTTTCTCAATTCTTGAAAGATACTCGATATAGGCGAGTATTCTTATCATCACTATTTCCTATAAAAAAGAGTGTATCTTGTGAAACTTATCAGAACACGATGTAATATTCAAACATACATCAAATTAGAATATTGTAGTTAATTACCCAATTATAGATTTAATTGCTAACACCAAGGTCTTATAATTAAGTATAATTAAGTAGCGGTCTCGCAAAAAATATTGCCATCATAAAAATGGACGCTGTTACTTTTTTAATATCGAAACGTTTCAGTCGTGAAAAGTGCAGAGTACTATTGGCGGAAAAATAACGAATGCGTAATTAACATAGGAATCGTAGTCACTCGGTAATTGAAGTGTGGAGATGAAATTTTCCTGAAGTACTCGCCAAAATGAATTTTCTCAGCCAACCGAATTACGCTTCTGAACACGCTGTATTTTCCAGCCAGCCAGAAAATTGGGAATTTCGTTAATCGACGCAACTTACGTCCAACCCTTCGCGTCCCGCATTTCGATACAATTACATTTGCTAATATTCTTTGTCTACTGTCTAACACTTGATCCCCGTACAAAAATACACTTCTTTCCAAAAATTCAATTACAGTGTAAAAATTTGAATTTTATATACCAAGACACTCTAAGATTTAATATAATGAATTAATTCGACTAAGTACATTTCAAGAAATATTAATTGGCAATTAAACTCGCCGATGTAATATGCTGCAAAATGGGACTTAATTGAACTGTAAACGAAGCGCTCAGAGAGAATCAGTATTCCGTTTTCGTTACGCCACTCTACAGTTTAATTAATCTGTTTCAGGTTCTTCTGTTTACGGTTATTAAATTTATAGGAATCTACGTTATTTTATGATGTTGAAAATGATGAATACTAAGATCTTCTTTATATTTCAATGTTGTGTTTATTGATATCTATGATTCTTATACATCAGAGATTCGTATAGAATTTAAGAATAACGAGATACCGGAAGAGCTCTCATCGATATTCGCGGTTCTTTTCTTGTACTTCAATTTTGTATTTATTGACATCTATCAACCTCATAAATTGGATGTTGGTATAGAATTTGAGAATAACGAGGTACCCGAAAAGTTTTTATCGATATTTGTGGTTCTTTCCGGGTATTATCAAAACAAGTATTATGTTGTTTTTTTTAGAAAATAACGAAGCACATTCCTTTAAATCGAGTTACCCACACGTTCCCTATATGGCCCTAGAAATGGACAAAGTTTCAATCTATTTGTAGCAATTATGACGTTGTCCCTTTTCCACCCGTTTGCGGAAACAACTAAGTAACTTGTGGTAAACTCACTCGAACTGTCAGAATGGATTTCAAGTGATTCATTTCAATGGTAGATACGTAATGGTACTTTACTAAATGAATTGTTTTCCTAAGGAGATAAAGCAGGAACACTTTTCATGGCACACATATCAATGAGTAATGCCGAACTTAATTAAATCAGCTCTTAATTTAAGATGAAAACTTGTTTACTATAAATTATAGGAGCTATTTATGCATTATAAAGTGTGACTATTCTGTGCGCTGAACGCGATTTCGATTCCAACATTGACTCGACTGAATCTTAAACCAAAACCAAACAAAACCGAGTCTAGCAAGGATGTGTTAGGTGAAAAATTTACAGAGAAGACTTCGGAGGATGCAATCGACAGCTCAAGGATCAAGTAGAGGATCACACGGTAGCACTATCTCTCGAACACCAAACCTAGTTACTTTGATCCTTCAAGTGAAACCGAGACGCCACTTGATCCTCAAATCCTTCCTTGAGCCACAAAACCGAATAGAATGAGAGCTCAAGACCGCGATCTGTACTAGATCTTTGAAATTGCTTCTTTTCGAAAAAACAACATCTTATGAAAATTTACAACATTATGCCTTCACTTATCGACGTTGTAAGCCAATGTTACCACATTGAACCATGAATCTCAGCTTCAATAACTTACGTTATATGACCAAAAAATCAATCCTCTTGATTACATAATCAAGTAATGTGAAAAAATTGTATGTTGCATCTCCATCAACAAGTGGTTTCCTCTTTAATAGAGAATATATTATTAATATGTTACTCCAATTTTGGATGAACATTAATTATATGTATTATCTTCATCTAATTGTACAAAAATTAATCGCCTTAATTCGTAATTAACCAGTTCATAAAATGTTGCTACATATCTTCATTAATAAATGGTTCCCATATTAGTGGAAAATATTTGTTAGTATAGTTTAAGATGAGAATCAATTAGATGTTTTATCTTCACTCGGTGATGACGGCCAATTATATCTCGTAAAATTTACCAAACAACTCAAGTCAAATAATCGCCTTTGTGATTAGTAATAAATTTCGCCGAGCTTTTAATCAACCGGTGGATTCCGTAATATTCTTGCATCTTTGATCTTAATTAGAGCATCAAAGGAATATCTTAATCTACAATTAGGTGCACGTAACTTTTTCTATCCTAAGAATCACTAGTCTTCAAAGAAGCGCAGTCAAATGTCAAAAGTTTAATTCATTTCGCATCGGCAGTAAAAACATCTTCGTTCCGTACTTAAATTCAAGTAGAGATCCTAGGATGGAGAAGCAGACTTTTTTGCGGGAAAATTATTCATGAGATCAAGAAGACTGATTAAATAAGGAAATTTTTCCGCCTCCTTTCAACCAGAATAGAACATTGTGTGGTATGGAGAATCAAGAGTGCAGTATATATAGAACGGAATGGATATTCCCCTCAAGTGAATAATGGCCAATCGAATAGCCATAGGTCATAATAAAACGAGCAGTCTGATGTTACTAGTATTAATAGCCTCTTCAATTCATTTTATTAAAGATTCCAAACTTTCTATTCAAAATCTACTCCATTATCACCATCAAACAAATCCGATAAAATTTTCATAACCGAATTAGTTCACCCTGTGGACCGGGTGTAGAATAGGTCCACAGTATCCCCTGCTTGTCGTAAAAGTCGACTAAAAGGGGTAGGGTTTAGGATTAGTTCACGGCACAGAGATTAGTCGTAAAACTTAGTTGATGTTCACCTTCGTTCGGCCAAATTCGTCAAATTTTCACGTAGCCAGAAAATTATTGTAATCTACTTTCATCGATCGCGAATTAATATAAACTGCTTCGGTATCTCCATTACTGATTCGGAAGAATAAACCGTTTTTTATTTTTGTCAGTTTTGACCTCGACTTAAAATTGTGTCATGGCACTTCTTTGGTGTCTTATAAGCTGAAGGTCGAAATTTGACATCAACCGTCTAGCTTGTGGAATATATAGAACAACCACGGTGTGCGCGGTAAAATCCGATTAATAATTACTCGTCTGTCGCGCTTGACTGATTGTACTCCGTTTAATTGCGGGTATCTATTACGTTAACGTGCAATCATCAATCGGAATGCTTTTTGAACGCGAGTCAGACCGTTAAAGTGCCGACATTAAAATATCCCATAAATAGTTGTTACAGGATGACCAACATCTATTAATATGACATTTGACATTAGAGATTTTTCCTTTGTAACGCAACTTCTGAAATCAATGTTGGCATTCATTTAAAATCTGCCTTTATATTTAACTCTCAGTCTTCGAAAAACTATCATGTTTGTAAATACAACACTGATTTCAGATACGTTTGGTATAGTATCTTTAGAAATTGATGTACCAAGTAATTTTGGAAAGCTGTACAAGATTCGATTACAGAACACCATACAATTTTCTGATTACCATAAATTGCAGTTGATCGAATTAATATTTGAGCACGGCGATAAACGAAACATCGCGAAGCGGGAGTTCCCGAAAGTTTTAATAGAATCCTCGTGGAGCATAACCGTTAATAAGAAAGTGTTTTGAGATCCAATTTTCAGGTAGCAGTAATACCCGGCGCTAAAGTAGCTTCGGGAAAGCGTATTTTAAGAACTTTCCGAAAGTTTGGCGGTTTTTGGATGTTGGCCATACGTCATTTCAATGACACGATTATCTCTCAACGGTGCTGGCAAGTTTTAATGCGACTTTGGCAAGCATCGCACGCGGAAATCGCGGACTACCGCGTATCAAAATAAATTGACACAACACCCTCTGTTAACACGTACCATGAATACACATTGTTAGTCAGTTTAATTCACGACAGATCGGTAATAAATATAATAAAGTGTAACACGCGATGCTATTCGAAATATGAATACACCCGCATTAAATAGTAGCCGCATGTATCCTGCACGAAAACTAATGTCACGTTTTCACGTTCCTCTATAATCCAATTTGTTGATGTCTAAAAGACAATCGTACACCGTTAAACTAATTAATCGCGAATCTCATGAAGCTGTGTTACATGAAAATAGCAACAAAATTATTATTTATTTGTTTGGTCAATTTCGTAATTCTGTTATACAAAAAGTACCTTGTATTTATGTTATAAGTCATTATCGGTTTCTACTATTCATTTCCCTAATCATTCGGACATTGATACGTCATTCTACTTTGAAGACACGTGTTATGAGTATCTTTCTTATCCGTGCTACTCGTTCCGCGTAAGCAGAGGTTAAGCTCCCAATAATTCGTATTATGTCAGACAATGATAGTCAGAGAAGTGCAAATCACAGATTACCGATGGAATAGAAATAGGAATAGAAATATAATCGTCGCTCTCCATAATCACTGTTACGCCATAATCTAATCATGCAAATTGTACGTATATTATGAAAATGAGAATAAACTTCGTTTCCAGGATTCATAGGAGTAATTAGAAACTGAATGATAGAAATAATAATGAAAAACCAGATAATAAAGAATCTCCGTTGGGAATTAAGTCAAAGCGTAATGGGTTTCAATCGCTTCATTTAAATGATAATACCTGGTACAGCATTCATGATCAATATCCTGGTGACGCAATGTGTAACACAGACGGTGTCAATTAGAATAACCACTAGTTACAAATACACAGAATTGTTATGTTCGTTATTGCCATTTGACCGTAACTTTGGCATTGCCCTCCACACCAGACACGAGAAACTTCCCGGGAAATGCATGTATATAGAAATTTCCACTTCTCGTGCCAATATCAGCAAAAGAAATGAATCTTGTGCCAATATTATGTAGTGAAGTTCAACAATTAGCACATTTCATTACCATCTATTTACGAACCTTTCTCAATTTTGGTGCGTACACTCTCCGAATATAATTGTAGACTGCTTGTAGAAAATACTGTAAGTGCCAAAAGTGTAATTTCTCAGGAAACAAACAAGTTTCCGAAAGGCCGCGTTGGAGATACCAGCGGTACAATCGTTTAGCACTATTTTTAGCTATTTACAAAAGAAAATTACTATAGATAAGTTTTTGTGATATAAGACGCATGTCGCGTTAAGATTGTCAAGGATTGTTAATATTCTACAAGCTGACTTTCAATTAAGCATAACACTCCAGTTAATTATCCATGTACTATATTCCACTTAACGAAGAAACTTATTTGCCGCTCACGTCGGGCGATGTATCTATTGTATTATGCAAAACAAGCCACCAAGGCAGTACTCGAACAATACGTTTCCATTATAATTCGTATATTTCACAAATTTATTATCTCCGAATATTTCTCCTGGCAATCATATAAAAGCTCGTAATATAAGATATAACCCAGCATCCATTCGAGGGCACGCTTTCATCTATCATATTTGTTTGTACAGGCGGTTTCTCGATAAAGAAGGAGAAAAAAAAGAGATAATGCCAGGACTCGCCTCTTTTTAATAAATATACAAGAAAATTCGCCGAGAGATTTCGCGAGGTTCTCTCGAATGTGGGGTTACCCCCATTATATTATATGTATGTATGTATATACATACATCCACATATATACATACATACATACGTATATATATTATCCCCTGTTGCCTAACCCGGAGCAACCTCAGCATCCCTTAATCCTCGGCTGATCCGTGCTACGAAAGCGGTCGTAATAACGCCGGCAGAAGTCTTCTGGAATCGGCCGGAATTGAATTTCATGCCGTCGAAAATGACGAGACACCGGAGAGTCATTCTTTTCCCCATGTAGCCCGATACGGAAAATCGACGGTGACGAGAGACTGCGGTTCGGGAAACCGGGAAAAGGGTGAAAGGAGGAGAGAATAAATTTTCCAGCTAGTCACAGCGTACTGCAACGGAAAATTGCAAGAGGGATTTCGAGGCGAGGAAATTCATGTTGAAGGAGCTATTACATTTCACGGGATCTTTCGAACAATGAAACGCTGATATACCTTGTTACGCGTCTTATCGTCTACGGTTACCTTCGAACCATGGAATTTATCCTCGTCCACGTAACAAGGGGAGACCGAGATTCGAAAGTTAAGATCTGAAACGTCGAATGATAAATGCCGACGGACGGACTCCAGATGTTTGAATATAAAACAATGACTGATCACCTGTCGCTTTTTATATTCCTCGGGGTTGGAGGTAAGGTGATGTTATTACTGTCGGAAAGGAGTTCTCGGATGGTAGTTGAAGCGCTAAGAAAGATTGGATGGATATCAGTTCGAATGCAATCGTATTTTATATTGTATACTTGATCGACGATTCTGAAATTTGTCAAGTCTGATTTGACAAGAATAATTACAAATTTCTATTCAGATGTGTATAATGATAGGAGGACGTCAGGTGTATTATCAAGTGGACAATCAGTATCAGCGTTGATGGAAGCCTTATCTATCCAATACCGTGCCTGTCATAGAGACTTCTGAGTGAGTCTAGGCCAGTTGCCATTGAACGGCTTGATATATCGTATGAAGTACCGTTTAGATTTATTGGATGAACGTGCAACATGTGGTGCACGATGCTGTTGCAAGAGAGTGACAATAACCAAGGAAGAATACATTTTATATTGCATCTATATATGATATCTTTTGCTCTTCAATTTTGCTATAATATCGTAGTAAGTTTTGAAACCCATCACTACGAATATTATTAGCTGATGTTTAAAACCCACCACTATTATTATTATAAAATTGTCAAGATCAACCACGGCGGCTGTTATAAAGCTTCATTCTACTTAATCTTTTGCATTGGCTCATATAGAAAATTTCTTTGAGAATTGCTATTTACAATAGACTCTGGTCCAGCAAAGATTACGGTATAAATATCGAATAAATCGAGAGACGATGGTCAGTATCCGAAATCGGGGTCACCCTGATGAGAAGCTGATTCTATATCCACTATAATACCGTACTATGTACCTGTGCCGTATAAGAATCGCATAGAAAAACCCGGGACTGACGATTGGGACCCTAATCTGGGTCTCCAAATCTCTATTGACTACACCAGCAGGCCGCCCTTCCCTTAGATTTAATACACCCCGAAAACACTGCTCTAACCCCACCGGGACATAAGTATCGCATGAAATCCATAACTGACGATTGGAACCCAAATCTCCCCCTCCCCTCCAAGTATCCAATCTTCGACCCGCAACACGACTATTACCTCTTTTTTTAAGATTTAATACGAACCCAAAAATACCCTTCCATCCTGCAATTTCGCCGTGTACTTAGGGGTACATTTCACGTTTTACCAAATATAATAAATGGATTTATATTACAGTACATTTTTTAATCCAAATACTATCCTGATCTATGTAGAAGGAAATTTAATCTAGCTGATGACTTTGGCAAAAAATATTGAAGTAGACGAGATTTTTTTGTCGAATTTCATAGAGTATTAATATTCAGAATTGTAGTCGTAACTTTTGGAAAATATTCGGTGTAATTTAGACTTACTTGTAGCTTTTGAGAAACATTTTGTAAGAGTCTATTATGAGAATACGTTATATATTAGATATAATACATATATCATTCTTTCGCCTCGTTTAATTTTTTTCGTTGTAATAATAATTATAAAAGTACGCGCAAGGATTGTCACTTTTCTTTAAATCTTATTTTCACGTAATGTAGCTTCGTTGGATTCGCGTTTAACTATTTTCGCGTTATACGATTTTCTTTTAGACACGAAACAAGTTGGATTATATAGGGTTAAGTAATAAGGAAAGTGACAAATGTAAGAAAATGCATTATTCGCGCAGGTCATCGATCCTAAGTTAATGCGGTATAATAATTTATAAGTATCTATGACAATCGTAACAAATCAAGATTAAGCTCCACGCCTGAGACTTGTCATTTATCAACCTTATATTGATGTAGAAGAATGACTTTCCTTAGACGTTCCCCTAGTAACACTTGTATTCCTGATATTCCTGATAGTCCATTCTCATTAAGGGTTAAAGGAGATTCGTCGTCCTTTAATCATATTCTTTTTTGCGTTGGAAAGCTACCTGACACTTTCACGTGTCTTTTTTTAGCTAAACAACAAGTGTAACTGACAAAACAGAACACGGGTAACTTTGGCAAGGATTATTAATTCCCGTCATGTTTTTCATGGTTGAAAAATGAAAACTCTGCAACCCGATACAAGTAACATCACGCATAATGTGATTCAATAATTCATATCGTAGGAATAAAAAACGGGAAGAAATTTGGAAGATAACTTTGAGATTCAAAGGATATCTTAATATAACAATGAACGATACGTTATAAAAATATGAGTTACATAACGAACAAATCAAAATGATTATTTTTAATTATCTCGAGGACTAAACGTTTCGACGACAACTTCAGATGCTCCGAGTAGTTTGGCAACGAAAAGTAGCTTTTTATATTTCTGATTATTTAATGAAGACTTATTACCAAATATTGACTGGTTTATAGATTTAATTATTCAATTCTCGGAAGGCTCGTTATCGATTTACGTTAAATCCTTGCACATCTTCAAATGTTGGTATCAAGCAAAAGGGAATGTACGCCCGGATTAATGCCGTACGCCATGTTTATTGATAGCGCTCAGCTGTTTTTGTTTTGGCAAGGAACACGAAGACACGCGAAGCCGTGAGATAAATGTCGTCAGCACATTATTGTTATTTTGAGCGTTGTCGAAGGTTGTGCGTTTAGGGCTCTATATTCTGACCGGCATTAAATCTATTAATTTTGCAATTGCATCGAGTAACTTCGAATTACACTAACATAAATGAAGTTATCCTTATCAATGTAAATCCGGGAATCTATCGGTCGCTGTATTTATAATTATATACTATAACGAGCAGAAACTGCAAAGTGAATAGGATTTAAAATGTTATTAAAACGATATCAAATGCGTGTTTATGTCCTATAAATCCCCGTGATCCAAATATAAAGTAAATTAAACGAGATGTACAAGATATGATGAGGAGAGAGGATTATGGTGCCTACTAATCGAAGGTATTTGTGGTTTCCTTATTTTAATGCTCCTCCGGTTTGCTTTATAGGGCTCGAATTAAAAGAGAATCTCTATCGTAAAATGAATTTCATTGCTCAAATAGCGTTCGCTTTTCATTGAGCTTAAAGCCCGTTTAATTACTGGGAATGAACGCTCCAATGTTCAAAGTTGCAGATTGCTTTTGGTTGCAGCTACGCGGCAAGGCTGTTTTGTGCATTTCGTTAAATACGGGACAAGGTCCGAGAGCCCGTTCGCAGATGCGAGAGATGCGGGATGTCGGGTGGTCCACGTGTATTTATAAACCGCCCCTGTATAATTAGCTCAAAAAACTCGACTCCACTCGATATAAGAATTAATTACACGGCGCGTGTATTAAATTGTGGTCGTCCATTGTTTCACGATCGAGAATTATCCAGTCATCACTTCCCGTGCGATTTACCTGAAAATGAAATGATTCGCGCCATCCTCGGAATTCATTCTATGTTTTCAATCTTGCCTCATATCGATGGTGAATGAACATCGAATAAGCTCCATTGATGGATTGAATGCATATCATTTCAAAGGGTTATTAAATAAAATCGAATATGGAAGAAGTATTATGAAAGATGTCGAATAATTATAGTGGAAGTTAGGCAAATAATTGTATGTAATGTTTCATTATTATGTAAACGATTTTATTTATAGAAACGTGTACATGAATGCTGTAGGTGGTACATTAAATCAGATCAATCGTATTGTCTGACGAAGGAGCATAATCCACTGATTAGTTCCCAAGAGATTTACCTTGGGAGAGAATGATTTGTGTATGGCTCGGCGAATTACTTCAATCTGAAACACCTGTATTTAACTTGTTCTCTTAAGATATGACTTGCAGAAATGGGTTTATATTCCGAAACAATACAATAGAGTGGATTATATCGTGCTAATAATATCCGGCAAATATAGCACCGATTTCCTCGTACAATGACCTACTAGAATAACAAACCTGACAATGAATTATTGTTAACTATTTGCTTCGCGTTACTGATTCCTTCACTTGTTTGTTGTTCGTTCATAACTGGACTTCGAAAGTATCATCATCGGGGTTCGGAGATAATTGCCGAACAATAATCCTGAAAATGGTAGCTAATTTGTGGTAAGATGTAGTCGTCATGGTATTAATTAATCACCTATCAATCTCGTTCATAATTAGCTAACTTGGTGCGGGCCCCATTTCGATGACCATGAAATATTGCTAGACTTCATTGGTCGAAAGTCGAAAGTCGAAAATCTTTAGTTTCTGACTGTCTTGCAATTATACGTAACTTCTTTGCAATGATGTTAAAATAATTAACATTTCAAACTCTGCAGAAATAATTTGACTATTAAATCATGGAGTTTATAAAAATATGTATAAAAATTTATAGGATGTAATCTCGAATTCCATCTTGTACCGGAATATTATTAACAACGGGTTGTAAAAGGAAATGAAGAGAATTTCCTGAAATCGAGACCCTTCCCTTCTTATTTCGTCCCTTTTTTATCTATATCGAGTTCGATCCAATCACGAAGTATTCGAGAAGAATTTCTTATACGTGGGTTCTGAATTACATTCCGCCAGGTTTATCACAACAATTCGGGAGGGTTTAATTATTTCCTTTGTCTGCATCGCCGTACTAATCATTATTTAGCACGAGAAGAGCCCCAGTAAATTGAAACCCAAAGGCACACCACTTCCGTTCGTCTGCGGATAATCGTAGACCGAGTTAAAGGGAACATTTCTCATTTCCGGTCCACGGCGTCGATTAATCGATCAGATCCACACGAGTGTCTAATTTATTGAAAATTGTCTTCTACCCTCGTATGTTTTAAATTATACACATCCCTTCGGCAAAGAAAAATATCATTCTTTTTACTAATTTTCTCATGTTTTACTATAATTCATTATATTTTTATTATATGAAAATCCAAATGAAGAATATCTTTCTTAATTTCTTAATACTTTTCACCAATCTGTTAATAATTTTAAAAGCTCCCGAAACCTGGGACAATAATTTTATTTTAAAAATTAATTGAAAAGGTAAAACTCAATCAATTTATCATTGAGTTCAATATGGACACAATTAATGAATGGAAATTTAATTATGTGGTTATTTATTAATATCAAACTTTTATGGACTAATTGCAATTTGGATAGGCTGCTAATTTCTGTTTAACTTGCCAATTAATTTCGAACAGAATTATTACCCCACCTTTTTAGCACTCTTGACAGTGTTAACAGATTCGAGAAAAATAGTAAAAAAACTAAGAAAAATTCAACGAAGTTAATATTTTTGTGTGCAAATTATTGTTATTAATTGCTATACAAACATAATGTATAGATCGAAAATTGAATCAAATACATCTACTATTTGCGTTTTATTGTGAGCCATTAGCGTTACAGTATCTTTTTATATTTCGAAGGTGAACACACTTTAAATAAGATTTCCATGTAGTATGGTTTTTACGAGCCATAAAAAGCCACGTAAAAAGTAAAATTTGATGTATCACTTTTTGTAAACGTTGCATACGAAATACTTTAATAACAGTTCGATCTTGGACGAAATCAGCGAAATACTATACGTGGATACACAGAAAATAAAGTTTATCGGTGCAAAGAAATCGGAGCCCTTTCCCATGGCGTATCTACTGTATAATAGAAAAGAAACTCTTTTAAACCATAAGAAACTATTTTACCTTTTATTATTTCTATACGATGTCGTGGGTCTGAAATGAAACTGATATTATATTGCAGCTAGTAAAAGGTTTTTAGGATTTCATAAAAGCACGGCTACGAAAAATGAGTTATCATATAGCATCAACGCGGTATACAATCCTATCTCCAAGATAAACATTGACATACAAAAATTGCATACGAATATGCGAAGCCGCATTTATTAAAAGGAATGAAATTATCATGCGGTATATCGTCATTACTTAATTCATTCCTACATGTTTTAAAATCATTATTAATGTAAATTATTATTTGCATGTTCCACGACCAGGTCTTACTTCTGCTGAAAAACATCTCAATTTTATTAAAATGCAAATTGCCGGAATTCCAATGCATGTAAATAATCGGATGCAGAGTACGCGAGTATGAAGTTTATATTTAAGTGCATTATACTGCTGCACATACAGGGTGTCTCTTAAATGCATGTCAATACTTCCGGGAGTATATCTACGGACTAAAATAAGTAAATAAATGTCACATGAACATATATCCGATATACTTTAGTTTTCGAATTACGGATTATACCATTTGAGTGCCAGTTGTTATAAATGTAAAATGCGTTAACTAGCATTCTCATGAAAAAATCGCAGCACTTCCATAGATGCATAACAAAAAGTTACAGCAATAAATAAAGTTTAAAATTTGACTTCTATAACAACGATATACTATATAGAGAGAAACTTTGAAGAAATTGAAACAATTTCATTTTCGTATCTTTGCTAATTCCTGGAGTTTATTAAGACGTGTATTTATATTCGTTGCCATTGAAAGTCTCGTATCATTTATTATTCTTTCGAACTATGAAACTTAATGAGTTATTGTACCATCGAAATTTGTCGGTATTACAAAGCCAATTTCTGATGTATTCTTCGGTGGAAAGCATTACTGTTGAACGCGAAACGTGCCAGTATTCGAGACGCGATTGTCACGCTATGCTCCTTTTTTTGGTAGGAAGTTTGTACCGGAGTCGTGGAATTGCATAGAAAGCACGTGCAGGAAGCCAGGTATACTCATTAGAAGTTCTTGAACGTTACCTTGCATTTCGCAAGTCGCCGTACAATCAACGATAAACCATTATCCCGGCGACGATTATTTTGTATTACTGCATGAAAACATGAGTCACATTACGTTGGCGCGTGCGGATAAATTCAAGCACGCTATTTACCGCGACCAACCTAAACCTTCCAAGGGGATTGGGTGTCGCGATTCTGTATGATTGAAAAAATTATATCATCGCTCTTTTGATAAATTCTTTTAAAGTGCATTCGACCGAAAAATAAGGTTAGTAATTGAGATATAATTAAAAGCAATTAAAAGCGTTACATTTAGAAATTAGATAATTCGAGTATACCTTATCTACGCAATTGCATAATGAAAATTGGTTTGACCTTGTCTGTTAGTTCTGGTAAACAATGCCAGGAAAATCCGCGTAAGTCGAGCCTTTTCATTTGTAGAAAATAATCGGAAAGTAATGGCAATTTAATTGCTGTGAATTTATCTTAAATAATCGGTAGATTAGTAATCGTAAGCTTGGTGTAAATTTAAAATCTATGGTTAATCCTGTCATAATAGTAACGCCTGTACTTTTATCAGATGTAAACATCGTAACATTCCGTTCTATAATTCACAATATTAAGATAAGTATTATTTTTATATCCAAATTCTAATATTAGAATCAAACTTTGAATAGAATATAAGAATATAACTTTGACGTCACGCACTTATCTATCCGTAACTTTCATTTCGTTTCATTTTTTCGATGTAATAATAATTATAAAACTATGCGTTATAATTGTCACCTTTTTCAGCGTTTCAATTCTTTTGTTTAGCATTTTCACGAAATATAGGTTCGTTAGATTCGCGATTCTAGTTTCACGTTATACAATTTACTTTCCGACGTGTAACAGTTGGGCTATAAAAGTTAATGTGAAAAATATAACACTGTGATGTAAGGTTTTTGGAATATTGTGTGATTATGAATCGCTGTTTGGTATTCGTAAATAATAATAAATGTTGTTAGATCAAAATTCGATCCCCGCTATAAGAATTTGATTCTAGAAATCGTTCTTCCAACGAGGTCGTAATTTCAAATTACTGCTAACTCAAACGACGTTATATTTAAATGAAGATTAGCGAAGTTAAGGGAGGTCGGAACCAGTAAGCTCACTTGAACTGACGGCAGCAAGAAGGAAACAGCTTCTTTCCTTCCATTTACCTATCGTCTTTAACAAAAACATTTTACATTTTCTGAAGATGAGGAAAAAATAAACTCGCGGAATACCTGCGGAGTCTAATAAGTAAGCATTATTTCAATAAAAGATCAAAAACAAGGAGCGAACATAATGTCTGACTGATAATTTCTAATTTACTTAAAATCTGAAATTACCATATTTTATATGCAAATATATTTTATTCTTATAATTTGAACAACCTGTTTTCCAGATACGATTAATTAAATAAATGTGTAGTACATGCAAAATATATATTTTTTACGCCAAACGTGTAGGAATTAAGATAATTAATCATGTTTGCTATAAATTTATTAAATGAAGGTGATACACAACTTTAATTAATAATAATTGATAATATTTTCATTTCCGGATCAATACGAAGGAGTATGTAATAAAATGCAATGCAAATTGATAGACGCATTAAACAATCAGTGGATGCAGACAGATTCATGAATATTCGAATGAAAACGCTCAGCAGACAGATCTGAATAATATTCCTTAGCACGTGTTACTTTTTTTAGATCCACTTCGACGTAAATAAGGTCTCATTAAATTATAGTACCGTGATTCAATTGTGATATGTATTATAATAGAAGACTATTATTAGAGATCAGGATGAATTTCATTATTTCAAACCCAGTTTAAAATTTATTCACAAATGTCTTCAGTATCTTTCAGCGTAGTAAAAACTGGTAAAACAATATCATTTCACGATGAACTTACAACATTCTTTTTTGCCGATAATATATTTTCTAACTATATGTTAGACATCCTTTTTTGACATAAATTTCTTTTTTCCTCAAACTGAATATTATAAATATTAATCAAAACTGACTATTATATGATATTATATTATATTATTAATGTAACTTAATATCTCTAATTCAGCTTCAGTACGATTTTAATTATTCTTACCTCCGAATAAACTAAATTAAATTAAATCATGTTGACTTCCACTTTCAACTTTGTTAACTATGTAACATCGATTATGTTGTTACGGAACACCCGTGATAGTCAACATAGGTTTAACCCTTTGCACTCGATGAATATTTCCGTTATAAACGAGGAGTTATTCTAAGACGTTTTGTGATACCGATTCACGAATTGTAAACGTTCTTTTTCTGTAGCAATTGACGAATGAATCTTATAATATAAATCTTATACGTTTATTTTATTAATTAAGTTTGTGTGACAAATAGAAAACTCGTATTTTTAATTAACTCCCGTGAACACATGGCGATGTGATTGTCTTACATAAATTATCGGACTATAAACTGAATACCGCATTAAAGACCGCAAAAGAGATATAGAATAGGTGCAGGCTAGGCAACTAACCGGGATACAAACACTTATTCTACTTGTCACGCGAAACGATACCCTGCGACACGATAGAATCACATTCGCTAAAAATAATGTTTCCACGAGATACACGAGTTTCCTAAGTCGATTAACAAAATCATTTTTCCGGCACGATAGCGGAAACTAATCTCGACACTTTCTACGAGTAAATTCATATTTCCTAATCGACCAATTACATTTTGACCAGTTCCCTACAGCGTCTTCTAATAAATAACCATTATCGTGGTACGGTGCGAAATTCGCGTGACAGTTGCTGAGACTAAATCGTATCATTAAAAATAAGGAAAATCGAGGAGTTATTGAATCTTGGTTATTTAATTGATTGCTACGTGACACGTAGCGGTATCTTTAATACCATATCCGTTTAATAAAAAACTAAGTGCATTGTATCGAGGAAAATTTACCTTCGTAAGTAAAGAGTTTATTTCATCGAAGTATATAAAACATTTTTTCACTACTGTGTTAATTTGTGTTCGCGATTAAATGTAATGGTATGCGGTTTGTTAAACTGCATGTAATGTAAAATATTATTAAATACGGATTGATAAGAAGTATACGAAATTCTTCAAGTATGATGACTATGTACGAGATTTGACTATATATGGAGATAAACAGAAAGTTTTTGTTTCGATGCCAGAATTATCACACCAAATACATGTATTGTATACGTGTCTAGATGTACACAACGAACTTTAATGTCAACAGCGTTCATAATTAATATTACTACAAAAAATGTGACGACACAAGACATTAATCTGTTTTATTAAACTATGTTATTAGAGCTCGTTCCGTTTCACGGTGAACGTGAGTTTTTATGGATAATTTATTAAAATCTTCCTCTGCGCTATTTTCAGTACTAATTTTAATATCAGTTTTAATTGCGTATTCATTTAAAAAATATATTTATCTTAGGTGCATGGAGATTATATAAAAACTGAATTTGTTCGCAGTACTTTTATCGACTCTTCTCGAATTACCTTCCCTCTTCAATTTTATTCTGCTCCCGATAACTAACGCAGTTATATATCTCACTTTTAAATGAGTGATCATTAATCCCTGAATTTAATATTGTCAACATTAATTTAATATCACGGGGATATCGAGGGGATCGGTATATGTCGGGATTCTTCGTTTGCATAATCATGAGAGGAACTTACTTGTGAATTTGGGATCCTATCTTGATCCTCCGGTATTCTAACTGCCGGCTGGCTAAAAAGCGTCACCTCTCACTATCGAACGTGCATAACACGCTCTCGTGTCGGACATAAACAATGCGTCTTTCTCTATCACAAGCACTTCTTCTTTTTTCCTGGCACACAAGAGCACACGCACCGTTCACGATTTCTATTATCCTAGCTATTGAATCCTAATCCCACTATTATCGCATTATACCGCTTATCTGATCGTATATCGACATCGACCACTTCCTTTGATAAGCCGGGAACAAAAGGAATCGTTTATTCGGCATTTCATACAATTCCTCCCCCTCCCCCACCCCAAATTATTCTGGATTAATAGTCGAGCACTTAATCCACATCTCTTTATATGCGAACACACCACACGTATTATTGTCCTTTCAGGCAGTATGTAAAAGGCAATTGATCTTCTATCGTTTGTTTGACCCAAAGATATTCAGACGGTGATTTTGCCTCCGTGATACCACAGAATCAAAGGGAAATCGGAAAAACCGATGTTATCCGGACACAGGGAATTCCAGAGAAATCCAGGGAAAGTACCGATACTCGAGTTACTCCTGTGTTATTCGCACCAGGAATCTTGCAGATCGTCGAACGACAGTCTCCTATTTCATTCGGTAACACTAGAGTCTTGCCAATATTCACTGGATAATTGTGTACGTGTGTACCTTAAATCCGATGAACCCCTTGCACTTGTTAAAAATCAATGTTGATAAGAGGGATGAAGAAGGTTAGATGTGTGAGAGGATTCACTGACACGAATGTCACTGATATAAAAGCTTCACAAAATATCTTGGAGTGGTATCGCGCACACGTGAGAGTTGGATTTCTTTTAATCTTGAAATGACACCGAAATTTCCTGTCCGTTTAACGAACTGCCGATTCGAATGACGATCGTAACGTCGGGATTCGTTGGTTCACTCGTCGTTCCAGTGAAAAGCTCGATGGATTTCGGTCACCGTGAATCGCCCCTGACCGGTGAACAATACGAAAGGGGACTGGAACGGAAAAGAAAAGAGGGTCTTTCGGTGATATGCTTCGTGGGATAAGGGTGTCCGATGGGGTGAGAGAATGAGAAAGAAGAAGAAAGAAGGAGAAAGAAGCGTTATCGAAGCGAGCACGTTCAAAAAGAGCGGAACAGAGCAGAGCAGACACGTAACTCGCAACAAAGCTCGCAGCGTGGCGGGTCGGCCGCGACTGAATCGAGCCGAGTCGACTCGCCGAGAATCGAGCTTGAATGAGCGAGCGTGACTCTTCGATGCGCGTCCACCAGACTCACGGAGAAAGAGAAATGAAACGATTAAGGGAACCTGCGAGTAACGAGGATGATAAATCCACAGACGACGAGGGAGAGCTTAAAGCTAGATCCATTGCCACTAGCGAAATTCCAGAACCCCCGCCTTTCATATGTTTTTAAAGCTTCCCACAAATCGAAGGGAAGTCTCGACACAACTACGATCCGTCACAAAATATTCTTTGATCTGGAAATAATCTTTCGATGTTCACCTTATTTGATGAATTCTTTTAACTGCAAAAGACAACTCCCAATATCGGACATAGTATTTATTTAATTCTGCAGGTGAAGTTACCATCGTGTCAATTTTAATCCCTTAAAGGTTCACATTCCTTCATTTTCTTAAATTCTAAATATAAGACGAAGTCATAGTTTTCCGAAAAAAGTGTGGACATACGATTTCTGAGAAATGACTGATAAATTATGCATCTTCTTAATGAAGCTTAACTTAGTAGATGCAAAAAAACGCACGTGTTATCCACACGAAGATAAAGACAATCTACCAAGTTCTTTTCATAAAGATATCCCAGTAAAAAACACGTGTTCTCGTGTGTCACAAGACTGCACTGTATATCATTTTCCAGCTATTGTTTCCACTCAATTGATGTTTTAGCACGAAGTACACCATTTCCCGGGAAAGCGTGCGATATTGTATTCACGTAGATTTGTCTCACAATACGGTAGAATTTCTGAAGCCTATTTTCCACATGTTCTGATAAAATTGACTCGCACTGGAAAAAGTTGCAAATCTCTTTAACTAACGTGTGATAAAGTTAATGAAAATGTTGATCGTAACATCACAGTTAAAATTCAAGTGGCATTAAAAAATCTCATATAAAAAGAAACGAATCGACACGATTACTACATCTAACCTACAGACATGTCAATTAATACAGTTGAAGTAGCAATTATAACTTGATGTGATTCAATTTTCTTAAACTCGACAATGAAACATTGAATCTATAATGGATTGTATCAAAAATTTTCCAACATACATCTTCATAGCATAAATATTCAAACGCGCGGATTATCCTGGATGATTAGTTAGTTCTACATTGTTTCTCTTGGCAAGAGCAGTTCTTGAATATTTGCGGAGTATGTGCGCGCTTTATACACACTAAACACGGAAGTCATGATTCAAGGACATTTTAATCGGCGTCCGGGTCGTTTATTTAACAAGTGTATAACAAAAAATTGGGTCAATCCATTGTACCCTGAGCATTTGTTACGTAAAGCGTTTCAGCGCGAAATTCGCCTCGTTTTTCTTTCTTGTTCTCTCATCGAGCGTGTACTTTGAACTTGCACGTGCATCGTCGACAATATTAAATGCAGATGTAAATGAATGCATCGTCAAAAGGTCTCCCCGTTTATTAGGATATTCGTGAAAATCATTTTAATGGTAAGAGTCTCTCGTCGACCATCCTCCATGCGTTTAATTAGACTTTTTATTAGATTCTTTTTTATCCAACCGTGATGCGTCTTTAACTCGTTAACCAAGGCTTACGAGTTAACTCGTCATTCGAATCCACGCTTATCCCGAATTACGTTATGCTGCACATTAAGTTACAATTATCCCTCTTGTAATACTCGAATTTTTATACATGTTAATTACAGTGATGAACAGTCGTATCCATTTGTACGTCATAATTATAAATATATGAAATTGAATAAAAATCGCTGGCGATTTATATGTAAAAAATTGCACGAACTTTTTGGTCTACTCAATAATTCGAAAGTACCCGCGTGATGTCAATTTTTTGATGATCTCGCCGATTGACAAGTTAAGTAAATTCGAATTGATAAAAAGTCACCGCGACGATTAGACCGTAATCCCGCGAGTTCCTCCGACACGTCAGCCACCGTAAATTATTAGTCGTATAACTATCAATATCACGAAAATTCCTCGCTGATGAATCTCTTTATTAAATCATCCCGCTGAACCCAGCCCCAGAGAAAGGAGAATGCGCAATGTGTGGAAGTAATTATGATGCTCAAATATTTATAGCACGCTGATTTATTAACAAAGTGACAGCAAAGTGGAAAAGCATTTTCACTTAATAGTTGCAAAAGACGTCGGTCAAAGTAGCACGATATTATAAAACGATTATAACGATGCTTTACAGCGTGTCCTCGTTAAGATTTATAGCACGATGAGAATTGAGAAATTGAAGAGAAATTAACACTAAAACTACCAATCCAGTCAAAGTCACTACAATTTTTAATTCAACTTGTCAAATATAAAACTCTGCATTTTTTGGGATTTTATTTTTAATTCATTCTCGTAACACACATAATTAAATTCATTTATTTCATCCATAATTTACATATAAAAATGTCTGAGTACTACTAAATACATACTCGGTAGTTCTAGTGTTATAAGTGGAAGTCGGTCTTCATAGGATGTCCTTAAAAAAGAAAAAACTTACCACGCTTATTTTCAATGCGGATTTTCCGCATCCACGTGTTTCTAACTGCTGAAAATTGGTAACTATGAGTTTGTAGTTTGGCCGGTCTCTCACTTGGTATATTAAACCACTCGACTTCTCCCTGAGCTTTAACTCTCCTGCTATAAAGTTCACCAGCCAATACCAGCGTTTCTCAAACACCTTTCGCGAACTATCGAGGCAGTTAGTCAGTTTCAATTGCCGCGTGTTTCTTCCATTTTCGAATTTCCGTGTGCCAACCTAAAACTTCCTCTTCAACTCCTCCGCGATAGTTTAAATTGCCATGCGTCCTTGGTTCTTAACTTCGAAACTTATAAATCGAAGAATCAAGATTTTCGTAGATTTCATTATTTATAAAATGACCAGAGAAGATTCTATGAAAGTAAAAGTTTAATTATTTTTCTCAGCAAATAAGAAATTTAATTACTTGGAGATAAGTAACATATCCTAACAATATATAATGAAAAATACACGTTATTAAACAAGCATCGGTATATCAATGAACATATTAATGAAGTTATTCATTAAATTAATATACCAAATAATACATTCAAAACAAACATGTTATTAAATAAGCATCGATGTATCAATGAACATATTAATGAAGCTATTCATTAAATTAAGATATCAAATAATACACTGAAAACTCGCGTGGGTTTTAATTTCTGTGTTGCAATTATCCGGCGTTAGTTCAGTGTATTAATTAATATTCAGAAATAATAGAAACAAAAATCACTGCAAAACCAAAATTCTATAAAAATGTTCCATGTACTAAATTCATTCCACTTATTCTCCAATGTAAGGAATATTCGAGCAACTAACATTATCTAATAGTTATAGTGTTACTTTTATCTCTAATGAGATTGATTTATCTAATAATGTCCAAGGTCATTTTATTTATTCAATGAATTTTGAAATTGAATATGAGGAGTGATTATCGATATTATAAATACGTGTTATTTAACTAATAATTTACACGGTAATTTAGTTTACCTAATCAATATTGTTACTCTCTTCTCTGCAATGACCGAATTCCGATGAGCAATTCGGTGTTATTCCGAATAGGAATAACGAGTAAGCAATCTTGAGGGTGGTTTTGGTTGAGTGGAAAGAGCGATTATCGGTAATTATTAGACGACAGGAGTAAACCGGGCGTACGTGTCAACGTCGGCAAATAAATCGCGTATCTGCAGATTGTAATTAAGTTTCGCATAATTACATTCTCGCTTGGACTGAATCGCGACGTATACGTCGATTTAGTACGCAATGTAATTCCCCGTTCCGCCAGTTTGCATTCAACGGGATCCCAATTAATCGTGAGCGGTGCACAAATTTTTTTTCCTCCCCTAACAAACGACCAGGTCCTTGAAAAATCGGAAAACTTGTGTATCGATGGAAAAGCGACATCGTACGACTATCGAAATATCTGTTACGTCGCGAATAAATACAGCCGAATCAATGGAAACTCCTGTTTCCATGGATCGAAGTTTTCCAAGAAAATCCAGTACTTCGAAAAGATAAATATTGGAGAATTTACTGAGAACATCGCGTATGAAAATATTACGAACAAATATGATCTTTGTTGTCAGCGTAACCAATAAAATAATAAACCGCGTCTCTTTAAAGCGATTCATGAAAAATGTCATGAAAAATGTTTCTTAAAGTTATTCTCTTTCAAATATTTTTATCGATATATGATGTACGGAATTCATGAATAAATAACGCAGAATGACGTTTTATACATATATAAAATAATGCAAGGAGGATTATTGAAATTGTAAAAATGATTAAAGTTATGGCATGATTTGGATCCGACCACACAGAATTAATTTCCATTGAATTTTCCTTCACCGATTCTCCGCTTAGAAACGCTTTGATCGCATTTTCATGGAACATAAATTTTAATCCTGTAAAATTTCATTTTTTTTCCATCGGCCATGCGTGTATACATTCGACCACACGTTTTTTTATTAGCTTTATTAAATTTAATTTCAGCAGAAATTCTGGACCTGGTATTTTTTATTTAATATTCGTATACTTTTACACGCGAAGAATAATTGAATTAATTCCACTGTTCCATTCAACTCACGGTTGAAATGAATTTCCGTTTAAGCTTCTAATTAGTCGAATTTTCAATTTAACGATTCGCGTTTCAACCGCCCTTGAAATGCATTCGTGTTTGACGGAATTTTTTCCAAATTCCGGGATACATTTTCTGGCAAAAAAATCCGTGATTTATTACGCATTTAAAGGTATTCGAAAATATGCACCGTTGTAAAATATGAATGGAAGATTAAATGTTACGCATACAGATTTAGCATCAACGGTGTAATGTGTCATTGAGATGTGCTTTAAAATTTGATACAAAAAATCCAGACTCGCGTGGATGAGCTATAAATGTACTTCAACCAAGTGCTCGTTAAGGTTCTTGAATAGAGTGTTAAACTTTTATCGAAGCGACGTGAATTCGCAATTCCAATCTTCACTTTCTTCCACCTTTGTAACATTTTCGCAACGATTTTTTCACCCAAATTGTAATAATTTTAAAGTAAGCCGCGATAATTTCATATTAAAAGCGGGAAAGCCTTTATGATGAATTATAATAATCCCCGAGTTGAATTAAGTACAACATCTCATAATAAAATGAAATATATTTAATCATAAGAAGATATTAAAATGATAAAATTGTGCGAATAATGTTACTGATTATATTTAAATACTCTAAATAATATCATTCTTTTATATTAAAAACGTCAAAGTCTTTATAATAAAGCAGTCGACGGTTTAAATTAAGTACAATATACTAGAAATATTCGATAATAAAATAAAATATATTTAATCATGATAAATAACTAATACAATAAAACCGTTCGAATAATATTTCTCATTATCTTAGAATGTTTTCAATAATCCGATCTTTGAAATATTAAAAGCAACGGAGTCGTTATATTAAAGTAGAACACGAGTTAAATCAAGTAGAATATATTAATATCTGATAAATCGTACGAATAATGATTCTGATATATGAAACCGGCAATTGCATTCTAGTGGAGCGCAATTTTTCTTCGTTTATTCGTGAAAGTCTTTTTCGCCGATATCCAATACGATTAACAATAGCCGGTCCCGGATTCGATGGGAAAATCTATCAACTACTGTCGTGCCATATTCCATGAACATTGAAATTGGAATTACGTTCGGAATTACGATTGGCAATCGTGAAAATCTGCGGCACATAAAACTTTAACAAGCTGCTTTCGGAATTCATCGAGCCGTACGAACTGTTAAATCCTTAAAATACGTAATTTATCCCTTGAATTGATAACGGGTTGGTCTACTTGTTGTGTGCCACTTCTAAGTATCGTCACAGTTCTAGCACTAAAACTATGAATGCCGTCAAACTAACTGGTCCACAAGTTTAAAAGTTATTCAAATATGCAACGGGGCATTTGAAATTTTATATACTTCCATTTTGTGTACATAACGCGCATAATTAACTTTGCTAATTAACTTATATTCTCCAGCCATAATCGATGTATAAATCAATATATAGTATAACTGACAATGAGCACACATATGCTCGGTAAACTTAGTGTTAAACATAGTATAATTTAGTAAGTAAATGTATACCAGCAAAAGTGATTGATTCGATATCTTATTGGTCTTATGAGGACTATCACAATAATTATTATTTTTTATAAGTGAATAATCAAGTTTGAATATAAATATGAAGATGACGAAAATACTATTATTTCAAGCCAATTTCAATAAATTCGGTATTTTGATGATCACAAGCATTCCACAAAATGTCTCTGTATTTACGAGGCTATAATAAGACACACATGAACTTGAGACGAAATTAGCCCGAACTGACTTCAAAATACTTTCTTGTCACATTGTAAACTCAGCTCAGTTATGTTTCATTAAAAAATCCGCAAATTATGAGGATCCACGTTTTCCTATTGAGAAAAAAAATTGGTGTTTCCTGCGATGACGTCTGTCAGGCTCGTAATTCGAGTTTCAGCGTGCAAAACAAACGGTAATTGAGATTTACGGTAGATTGCGGCGTCTTATTTATCCGAGCAGCCGGAACATCTATTCGCAAGCCCGTCGTCGCGTTTATTTCGAGGGCCAGAATTGCGTGGCGTCTACGAGCGCAATCCTTTTCGAGCTTGCGACACGTAAATTTCCACGTAAGCGCACCTGTTCATGGAACATTCGTGTACTTTAAGTCTCCAACCCTCCTAAATTCTCACGTGGAATGTAAATAAGCAAGGTTCTCAAGAAGGATAAGGATGTCCGTTCGCTTTCGTGCATTCGAATGGAAACAGGTCACCGTATTCGAACTCACCAAGGTTCGAAGCTTCCCTTCGACGCGAACTGCAACGGGCATCCGAAGCTACATCGCGATTCTTTTCACGACCACTTTCTTAATTGTCTTTACTTCTCCCTTTACTTTCTACCTTAATTTTGTTGACGATTGAAGACGGTATTGTCTTACAATTAGAATTTGTAGATCAGAGTTTGTTCATTGATTATTATAATAACGATTGTCTAATACATTAGGAAATCTCATTCGCAGATACGCAGTAAGGTCCAAAAGCTTCCGACCCGAACATGCAGTTTTAGGCCATTTTAAGGATAAAAATTCAGATTATTTTTTCAATGGTATTGAAAAGTTAATTAGCCATTTTAATAGATGTATTAAAATAACAGGCGGTAATATGGAACGATATAATTATTAAATTATTTATTATACATTATTTTTTATTCTATTACCTTGTCAATACAGGTGGGCCGGAAGCTTTTGGAGCTTACTACGTAAATATTACTCGGGTGTGGTGTATTATGTTTCTCATTGGTACTTTAAATATGGATATACTTCATCCATAGTTCTATGAAAATCACAATTATATTCGATCCAATATTAAACATGTCGAACAATACAATTCACCGTATAAATATAATCGTATAGTAACCGGTTTGGTATTCTATTATCTGCTCCTGTTTATGAATATTACACGCGTAATTACACTACGTGACATTACTGAATGGCTTATAATAAACGTTTGTCGCACTGTATGTGTAATACTGTTTAATAGATACACGGACAATATCAGCCGTGTGCTTATTAGATAAAGTATGATTGTAGTGAACGAACAATGTGCATCCGTGCGGAAAATTAAAATTCACAAATATCGCGGTGGAACGTGAACACTAATTTCGTTTTTTGGTTTTATACGGATGGTAGAAAGGTGGCGTGGTAGGGTAATGGACCTTACGGGATAAAAGGACCTTCCACGTCGCGTAATCTAGGTGAATGTAATTAGTGACTTTGATCATTACTAGACACACATCAGAGGAAGGGAAACGAGGAGACAGTGTCAGTCAAGGATTATTTTCCGGTGGACTTAATGAGTTTTCCGAATAGTTTTTGACATCGGACGTACTTAATGACAAGTCACATTTCCCTCCTGTTTTTTGTGATGTTATTCCGGTGGACAAAGATGTTACATGTGTAATGTGAATTGTTTAATTGCTAAGATCGCAACTTATTCTTCTGATTAATTATGATACTTATTTTAACTAGGTAGTTATTAAAATATTTCGTCTACGGAAGACAATAATAAATCTCATTAAAATTCTACTGAAAGGACTTGTTTTAAAATACTGTATATTTCTCAAGTTCATTAACGAAACGTTGAAAAACAAGGGAATAAATCGACATAATAAACATCCACAATCCAAGAAGAAAAGAAAGCATGTAGAAAATGAAAGTCCATTTATTAATTTACAGTAAGAAATTAAAAATGCTTCAGACTAATATTCTTTGATGACCGAACAAATTCATGGAATGCGACGAATAACAGAAATTTATAAAGTGTTTAATAGTTGTCAGAAATTCGGAAAACGGCAGGAAACAATTCGTCAGGCGGAAGTACTGATATCCAAAGATATTTCTCAGCGTAACAAATATTTTCGCTCCCGATAAAGAATACCTGTCGAAAGCTAGTACTTGTCATACATGATTTGTCGGGGTAGCGATCCATCTGCACTAGACAGCTGTCAGTAACAAATATGGATCAACAAAACTATTCTGTGCGACAAATATTCGATGGTTCATGGTCGAAGCCCTTCTGGCTCATTAAACACCAAGAATACTTGTCCATTATGGTATTCGCTGACCAAAATACTGACTTTAAATGTTTTGGAAAATGTCTATAATGTCTACGTTTATGAATGGCACTGAATATTTGTGGATCATGCTGCTTTGGCTCTTTTAATTGAACGGGGCAAAATCGGAGGCGGACACCTAGCTAGTTAGTAAATCCTTGTTAGTAAAAAAAGTCAGTTTGCCTCGCGTTATACCGGTATGTCCAGCAAACGTTCAGTACATCAAAAGCCCAGAACTCCATAAATATATTGAGTTCAATTATAAACAGGAAATACAATATTTTACATCCGATGCTGCGAAATTGTTGCAGGGTTTTTATTCTCCCGATTTTATTCTATGATTCTCGTTTATGCCAGCGGAAATTTAACAGGAAATTAAACTGTGAATTATAAAAAGCACTGCTAAAGGGACGTAATTGAAATTTTTTGAACGATGCTGCAATGTATAAAGTTTAAATCAAATTCCAAATCATACGGCAAGCATGAACGATAATTAAAATATATAAACCAGAATAATGAAGTTATAATACAAAATGATTAATATTTTATCATCACTATTAATATTGGAATAATTACATTACAAGTAAGACTCCGGCAAAGATAATTATACATTTAAGAGGACGAAACATGGAACTCCAAAGTAACGAATTTCATACAAATTTCATACGATAAAATCATAACACGGCATCAGTATTAATATTATTATAATTACATTCCAAGCAAGACTCCGGCAAGGATAATTATACATTTAAAAGGACGAAGCTTGGAATTCCAAACAAATTGACCAATTTCGTGGTGTGCATTTCGTATTCAGTTGAACGCATTGTAACGATCGTATGCAACGAGACTGAAATGGCAAAACGCAAATATCGCCATTGGCCTCACGATTTTCTCTGGTATACGTGTCTCGTGTTGTTTCTGCTCTCTGTTCTTTGCCGATTCATTCAAATGGAGTTGGTGCACTCACGGTACACTAGTAAACTGTCATTTTCGTCAGGCGTGCATCGAATACAAACACACCGTGATTAATGCCCGTTATTAACGTCCCGAGCTCCGTTTCTACGATATTCATGGCTGTTTATAAGCAATCTCGTTGAATATATTGCGTCGGCCAATACTAACATGTTTCTGTTATTCTCCGGCGGACTTCGACTCTGTTGCATTGCGCAATGAGTAATTGAAATTTATTGGGAATACAACATGTACATATTTAAATGTGAAGTCTACTCCGTTTGAAATATGATGGTTTTTTATATGTATCACATATTTTATCACTACGATTTTAATTCTTAATTCATGCATTAAAATTTTATTAAATTATAACTAACACGTCAGTAAATTAAATCTTGCAACTTTCAAGCTCCAGTTCGCGATACAAGTTCTGGCAGTCGAAGTGTTAATTAATACAACTGTTCAGTAATTAAATGTGATTTTACTTCAATTGTTGTAATTCATTTTAAAATCCGAAGATCAGATGACTGATTTTAATTTTCTGAGTTTAATTTTCAAACACCGTTGAAAAATGATGTTGAAATGTACATCTTCGGAAACCGTGACACGAACTTTTCAATTTCAAATTTAACTTTCCGTAACAGTTGCGATTCGCTAGAAGAAAGGGACATAAGGAGAAAGCGTGATCCGCTGGAAATAACGTCCTTTATTAGAGTGCCAAAATTTCTGGTAACTCGAAGGTAACTGAGTTTATGGATAATGCATGCGTTAGGTTACTTTATTGACATTCCAAGCGGCCCAGCTCTCTCACGATCGAGCAAGTTTATGTATTACCGCTGCATGCCTGCACTTTGACGCAAAGGAAATAATTGCGCTCGCTTCAATAATAATTCCTTTCAGGAAAATTAATCTGGGAAAGGTGCCGTCAAAGGCGTAATTGAACAATGAAAATTCAAATAAATTTCATTCAATCCCTCTTTTTATACCGAAGTTAATTATTAATAAATATTTCCCAGCCACGTAAACTGATAATATATCTTGTAACATATTCAATTACATTTCTATAATCACATTTAGCTATTTCTCTTATAAATAAAAAATAAAACTAAAATTCTAGATAGTGCACTATCAGCTTTAAATCGTGCGTTCAGTGACGAATTGCTTAACGCAAAGTTTAAGCGATGTCAAATTACGTGGCACTTAATATTTGGAACTGGTTATATTTAATACAAGATATTACGTTAAGGAGTGAGAAGTTTATCCATGTTGATTAAACTGCACCTTCAATCGCAAATAATTAATGCGTTCATCATACGATATTAAACGTATAATCGAACATCCTAATATCCGATATAATCCTTTTGCATCTAACAGGCCAATTGGGGGCACACCTTGATGGCTTCTGGTTAAGAGCACATTGTGGATAAATGGAAGATAATTAAGGGGTTGCATTAAAGCTGCCTTGGTGACACGAATATTTACGAATTATAGCGTGAATCAGAATTTTACACGTTTGATTCGATAAATGAATTCACTAAAAATTCTCATCATATTCTCATAAATTTCATTCTCATAAATGAAGTATTAAATTGTAATATCATTTCATATAATAATATCATAATAATACATCACTATGAATATTATAATAATAACATGCCCAAATAATATTCGTATAAGAATTGAAGTTGAACGAAGACTGAGATGATTACTTTCTGTTATATTTACTTTATTTAATTACTATAATTAGTCACTCATAATTGATACAGAATGATGTATTAAAAACACATACATCAAAATTAGATCTCATAGTGAATTATTATGAATACAGATACATCATTGTGTAGGAGATTTTTTATTAGCACAGTTACTTGACTAAATATATCGAACATAAGAAGCTTTCATGGACCGGTACACTTTATCAAGAAAACTGCCTTTATTAAATCAGGAGTGAAACAGTGAAACTTGTTAAACGTCCAGATGAAATATGGACTTTTTGCAACTAGCGCACACCCGTATAATTCACCGAAACAATGTCCTTCATAAAAGTTGAATTAAGGTACACGTCAAACAACGTGCACCCAACTTTTGTTTGGGAAAAACAATCGCGGAGTGTAGCTCGACTTTACGAGATTCGAAATCGATGTAACCACATCGAAATCGTGGACTAACTCAGTCACGCGGTTCACTTTCCTCCGGGCGATTTGTTTCCACCTTCACAGGTTGAAATTGATGGTAGATTCGAGAGAAGACCTCTTCGTCTTCTTCATTTTACGGGAAAATGACCTCAACGATAAACGATAACGTTGACTTCGTCAAGGTTAAGAGATTCAATCAATACATCGGTGCCTTTGTTGGTGAGCTATCTTTTTGTTCATTAAATAGTGCTTCGGACACCATGATAATATATTTACAATGAAACGTCAAAATGCATTTAACATTATATGCCAGAAATAAATAAAAGGTGACAAGTGATACGTTTAATATGATATTAGTATTTCAGACATTATTTTGCGGTTATAATATTATTTTTTCCTATAATAGAGTCATTTGATTTTTGTAGGGAAGTGGGATATTATCATAGAATATAATAGACAAATTTAATCTAATTGAAGAATCTACCATCAGTGAACTAACCTTTGACCTAACCCCGTGAGATTTTCCATTCTCTCTTTTTCCTCATGACATTAAAACAGTTGTTTCTTTCCTCCTATTCAAAGGAAAATTTGTGAAATAAAAGATGCAAGCATGGAGCTAGTATTTTATTCATACCATACAATTAGAGAGATTACTTAGCTGCAAATTATTGCAGCGGTTATAGTGACTTTTTCTGCAAATTTCCGATTATACAGTGCCACAGAGGTATAGAGATAACTGAAAGTATTAAAACAATTTATATTTCAAAGACACCAGGCTTTATTTTCACTAATAACTGTGCTTCAACAAGTAAACGAACTAAATCTCAAATGCGATATATATGGATTCCTAAAAACCACGTTGACCTTAATCCAAAAAATCAAAGTAGATAAAGGCGACTCAGTGTCCACGTAATCTCAACAAAATTCGCAATTAACCGGCTTACACTCGGTAGTTTTGAACGATACGAACGAATAAAAATCCCTACATATTCATCGTTTTTCTTGAACTGCACATCCCAAAGATATCACTGAAAGGGACTTTTCTCGTGGTCATAAAATGAACAGCACACCCACGAACACTCGGGGCAAATTAATAGCACGTTCGCGAGCCAGCAATTAACGAGTCTATTCACACAACGAGCAGCCACAATAGCTTTCCGACAGCTTCAAAATAAAAGAAGTCGCGATGCAATCGCAAAGGCGGTGTGTCGCAAGGAAGGAAATGAAAGAGGGAAGGAGCTGGAAACCGAAAAAAATGGAAAAGAGGAAAAAGAGAGAACTATGACGAGAGTTGACAGTTATCCTTTGTCCCTAAAATTTCAGCCTCTCTTGGTGGCTTCACTCTCGGTGTCTCCCTCGGTTGGAATTCTAGTGCCAGCGAGGTCCTTATGAATAATTCGGATGCAACCATCACTGAGATTGGTCTCGTCGGTGGCATCCTGAATGCTGGCATCTGTGCTGGTGTCCTCTCAGTGCCTTTTATCATTAAATATATTAATCGCATCTCGATTATGCTTCTCGCCATGCCGATTTATGTTGTTGGATGGACATTGATTTGTTGTGGAGATCGGCAGGTATACTGAATGAAACCTTTGCACTCAGCGGCGATTCTCAGTTGCCACTCAAAATGCCGCAAAAACCGTGGCAACTGAGAGGCAACATTAAGATTTTTTCCAGTTATATTTTGTTATTAAACGTTAAATCACTGACAACTGGAATACATTTTAACGGCGCCACTCAGTTTATTGCTACTACCGAGAGGCGACATTAAGATTTACTCGTTATTTTTGGCTCCTGGATTTTAAATTATCACGAACGATGTAGTAAATCTTAATGTCGCCTCTCAGTCACCACACGATTTGCTGCGATGAGTGTAAATGATAATAAATAATCTTCAGTGCAAAGGGTTAACATCAGATTTGTATTTGTAATATTAATATTGTTGTTATATTGATATTGATCAATACTTAATTACTACTAATTTTGGTACTCGTCGAGACTTGTGTATAACGATCACGTAAATGTAGAGATGTATCTGTTTATAGAAACGTCTAATTGCGATCACTGAGCTTAACAATTACTGTTTTTGTCTTTTTAATTAGCAGAAAATTATTACTAATCATTACTGTATCCGTTTCTCATACAAATTTGAATCCTTTTACAATATTTCTGAACTTCATAATACTTTGCACGAATTATTGTCGGCATTATTATATATTTAGTAATTGTAGTATTAACTGTTTAATAGTAACTTTGTTATCAATCAAAAGCTATTCTATTTTGGTAGAGACATTCTAACGTAATAAATAGTTTTCCCCTCTAATCAACCGTTATACCTTTTAGGTTGTACTGTTAATAATTGGTCGATTAGTTTGCGGTGTCTCTGGTGGAGTTTTTTGTGTACTTACACCAATCTACGTGGCGGAGATTGCCGATAAAGAGATACGCGGACGAGTGCTCACATTTTTCCAGCTTTTGATCAATTGCGGCATTTTGTACGCTTTTGTGATGGCACATATGTTGGAAGGAAATGAGACAATATGGAGGTACGAGAAAATAGATGAACATAATGACGAATTTCGAAATATGAAAATCCACAAAATCTCAGTCATGGAAATATTAATTCATACAAGTCCCAATAAAGAAACTAATATTTTAATTAGTGATCCGCGTTAATTAATACTCAGTGCTCGTATAACACTCTTAAATTCATTTAACATTTATTCGATTTTAGAATTATCCGTGAGAACTATTATTATTACCATCGCACTGGTTTAATGAAGTATATAAATTTGTAGCGAGAGAATCACGAGAAAAAGTTCCGATTTTATTAGAGATGAAATTCCGAGTTTAATTCATACTATTTAAACGCTTATTATCAGGTACAGTATAATCTGTGCTATAACATGCCTCACGATTGCACTGGTTAATCTCCTTCCGGAGAGTCCACTTTACTACCTGGCGAGAAATAATGAAATTAAAGCGGAAGGATCTCTCAGGTGGTATCGTGGCGAGAATTACAAGATTGAGGACGAAATGGCCGAACTAAAACGACTAGCACTTATTACTCGCTCCGAGAAGGTGAGACGAAATACTTTCATTGAAAATTGCGAAAGTTCCTTACCAATTTTATAGCGGTATTAATGAAATTAGAATATATTTTGGAACTCGAGGGTTCGATGAGCAAAAAAGTTAATTACGATCTTAAGACAGATTTTACACCACGTGTAGGGTGTAATATCGGCGGGGCTGCTTGGGTCAATCTAATGAAATATACTAAAAATGTCAAAGTCGCCAATTTCGCTCCTAAATGCCCTAAATCGATGGTATGTGATGCCTAATGATGTTCTAGAACCGTTTTGGGTCGAATGAAGCGGTTTAAAAAATTTTTCGACCAAAAAAGTGGTCGACCCAGAATCGCAAAAATGTAAAGGGGTATACCTTCAAAAATTGTCAAAAAATCAAAGTCGCCAATTTCGCTCCTAAATGCCCTAAATCGATGGTATGTGATGCCTAATGATGTTCTAGAACCGTTTTGGGTCGAATAAAGCGGTTTAAAAATTTTTTCGGCCAAAAAAGTCGTCGACCCAGAATCGCAAAAATGTAAAGGGGTATACCTTCAAAAATTGTCAAAAAATCAAAGTCGCCAATTTCGCTCCTAAATGCCCTAAATCGATGGTATGTGATGCCTAATGATGTTCTAGAACCGTTTTGGGTCGAAAGAAGCGGTTTAAAAATTTTTTCGGCCAAAAAAGTCGTCGACCCAGAATCGCAAAAATGTCAAGGGGTATACCTTCAAAAATTGTCAAAAAATCAAAGTCGCCAATTTCGCTCCTAAATGCCCTAAATCGATGGTATGCGATGCCTAATGATGTTTTAGAACCGTTTTGGGTCGAATGAAGCGGTTTAAAAAATTTGTCGACCAAAAAAGTGGTCGACCCAAAATCGCAAAAATGTAAAGGGGTATACCTTCAAAAATTATCAAAAAATCAAAGTCGCCAATTTCGCTCCTAAATGCCCCAAATCGATAGTAGATGATGCATAAACATATTCTAGGATGATTTTGGGTCGGAAGGAGTGGATTAAATTTTTCTGGTCAAGTGTAAGACAAAAAGTACACCATACATTTATTACAAGCTATGTATTTGTCTTACGGTCGTAATTAACCATTTTTCTTATGAAATCTTACAACACTATATTCTATCGTTTTATGCAAAATTATTAGAAATTAGTATGCAAAGAACACGTTGCACTACAGTACCACTGAAATTTGCCTAAATTCTCAAATGAATTCCCTGTGGGTCAGATTACGTTGAAGATGATAAAAAACCGGAGAGTGTTAAGATCGTTCCTGGTATGCTATACTGTGATATTAAGCCAACAATTGTGCGGCATCAATACGATGATCTTCTACGCTTTGACGATCTTCAACAACGGCATTTCCGGCGAGTTGACTGGTAGCGAACAAACCCTCATAGTAGGTGCCGTTCAAATACTATCCTGTCTCCTGGCGACAGCCCTCGTCCATGTCCTAGGACGACGGATACTGTTAACTATATCCTCCGCGCTTATGGGATTGTTCCTGATACTGTTAGGTAAACGACTTTCTACAGATTGTTCACGCCAAGAAATCCGACTAATTCGCCGTTCTATCGCTCTATTAAACAGCTTCGGGTGCTTCAATAATTTCATCTTCATGGGATGTCTATTTCCATTATATTATATTTTAATCTTCTAAATATTTCATATTATAGAATTGTGAAACAACTTCTATTTTGAGAATTGATTGATATTAAAATACTCGATAATTAAATTTGGAAACTAAAATGCGAATAAGTTATTAATTACGAAGGTTCGGAATAGAAATTATGCAACTGCTGATACTATTATGAAAACTAGAAGTACTTTAGTGTTACATAGTTTGTTACATTAACACTCTTGACTTTAACTGCTTCTTATGTATTTCCTTAAACAATTATTTTTTGATGATGAATACCGTTTGAATGGCATGATGTGGTTAAAGAAGTCTTAGCCCATAATGACATTGAAGATAAAGTTTAATAAATTTCTTTTAGTAACTGAAAGATGTACGACCCGAAACTGACAAAAGTGAATTGCTATCTCACATAGAAACGCGCCTAAGATTTGGCTTTGTTCCAACTAGAGATACGGGTTCTTCCGTAGTTCTTCCGGAAGGTAGTACAGTGCTTTCCGAGAACGTAAACACGCGATATTTCAAACTATCGTTCCCACATATTTTATAAAAAAACTGGACAATAAATTCTGCTTCCAAGGTTAAAGTTGTTACTACACAAAACATCGTGCTTTTTCTACATCCTCCAAACTTTGGGTTCATCACTCAATCGATCAAAACTTAAACTATATTTTATCTATATTTTATCGTCGGAGTGATGGTACAAAGAAAAGAAAGAAAGAAAGTTCGTGCGACGAGGAGATTAAATGGCAATCATATTCGCCAACAAAAATATGCTAAATACATCAAAGCAGTGCAATAAAAACTAGACAGAAATTATGAACAATATTGCATAATCACAATTACATAATTTTATCTTTAACTGTTAAACGGTACCTACGTTTTATTATTCATAATTGAAACGATGTTATACTAAGCCTCTTTCGAACTTTTCATTGGAAGGTTACCAATAATATTTTATTATATTCTCAAATTTGCTTTCATACTGATAAATTAAAATGATGAAGACTGTCAAGAGTCAGTCGTAGAAAGAAAACCAAATTGAACTCCACATTGACACCTTGACAGATAAAATCGAGTAACTCTTTACCCTTTCAGTGAGAGGGAGAATATCAGTTTTATTTCTTACTATGGTGATCCAACAGAAATATAAGTGAAAATCGATTCCCTCTGCCCTAAAAACGGATCAGTCGTAGGTTCTTTCATAACGGAATAAATCGTTCCAGGTTGGTTTTTCAATTTACGAGACATCGACCCGGAATACGATGATATCTATTGGTGGATGCCGCCAACCTGGACCACCCTCTTCTTCGCTGCCTTCAACATCGGCGTTGGACCAATATCCTGGTCTTTGCTTGGCGACATTTTCCCGGTCGAAATAAAACTGGCCGCAGCTGCATCAGCTGCCGGTTTCAGTTGGCTAATATCTCTGATAGCCACATTGACTTTCGTCGAGATGATTGTCATCTTTGGCGTGCCAAAAACGATGTGGCTCTTCGCTGCCTTCTGTTGGATCGCTGCTGTGTTCTGCGCTTTCTTCGTCAAGGATACGAGTGGAAAAAGCCTGATGGAGATACAGAACGATTTCCGTATCAACTACGGCCAATCACGGCTCAATAGGAATCTTGGTGAAGGAACTTGATGTCCAATGAAGTTTAGTCGTCGAAAGGTATTAATTTCCTCTTTTAACTAGTAAATTATTGGAGGATTTATTTTCACCTACTTTGAAAATGAATTAATTAATTCATAATATAATTCCACTTTTCACTGTATTTTTGTTTCTTTTTATATATATTCTAGTTATTTTATTTCCACTTATACTTTCTCAAAAGTTTACTTTTCAGTGTTACACTGGAAACATTTAATATTATTATTATTGCTCGATATTTCTTATTCTACTTAGTATCCTTATATTCTTATATGATTTAGTATTCTATTATTATTATTATTATTATTATTATTATCAGACAAAATACAGTAATATTTGATTAAACATTAAATAAATGTAGATCAAGAATTTATCAGAGAATGCAGGCTGAGAATTCTATCGATGGAATCTGAATTTTAAGTGCTTTCTGGCATTAAAAAATTGAGACCGAGGACATCCTTGTGCAATTATTTTTTTAATGGGGAGAATCGTGATTGCATTTTACATATATTTCGGGCTCTGTTAGCAAGCATGCATCTGGCAGAGGGCCAAAAATATATAAATTTTATTTGATCGTGAAGTATTGCTAACAGATGCAAGTAGTTGCGCTTTCGATGCGTCGTGTTGCCTTTTGACAGAGTTAACGCGATCGTCTTCATCGAAGAATGAGTTAATCGGGATGTTCGTTTATATTTATTTTAGGACTTCCTGCTCCATTTTCGGGTTATGCACGTTATATTCAACAGCCAATGACATCTATAAATACCGCTTTATGCGCATCAATATGCGCCAGAAATATTTCGAATCCCACGTTTTTACATAAATGAAACATGAAGTAGTCGCATTAATTTTGGTTTCAGAAATTGTGGTACGATATGTAAATATATTGTAGTCATAAATAACCAACAATGAATGGTTTCGTGATACTTACAATAATAATAGGTGTTTAAAAGCAATAAAGTATCAAGAGCATGATATAATAAATAAGTATGATATGTGTATAATAAATTTATATTGTTTAATAAGTTTATATTGAACTCCAGTTTTGTTATAAATTGATTCCTTGAATCAAGGCACGCGGAAAAGTGAATATAAATTTGCAGTTTAGAGTTCATCGTTAAAAAGTTCGACCATTTCAATTCCATAAAGCTCCAGTTTACTGAATACTCGTTTAATTTAAATCCCCTCGAATGCTGAAAACGGATTCATTTGAGAGCTAAGATTCGTGCTACCGTAATCAATATCATAGAACAAGTTTTTTATTCAGTATAATCATTTTGATAAAACAAATGCAATTTGAATTCACCTGTAATCAGAGAAACAGAAGACTGACTTAGGTCTTGTTTAATTCTACATAAATAACGGTTTACGATTTCGGCAATTAAAAAGTATTACAAAAAGATTTCTTGAAACATAGGAATTTACAAAATTATTGACAATCTAAAAATATATAATTAAATTACGTCAAAGGTCGTGTTATAAAAATCGCCGCAATTTAAGCCCCGCGTTGTACGAGGCTTACCTGTATATGGATGTTTCTAGTTAATTTAATATTACGATAAATTAGTGATTTGAGACTATAAAAAATTAATGGTATTATTAGAGTCAATTTAAGGAAATAAAGGATTATGTCGTGCATTCACTTAATCATTTTGTGACTATTTATCAGCTAGATTCTAGAACTACATCATACTTCGAAAACTATTGTCTACATCGAAGAGTTTTCGAGATACTTGACTAACTAGAAATTTCGGATATCCTGGCAAGTTCTCGTTATATGATCCCTATTCCGAAGTATGAACATCAGGATCCTCCACCTAGTTTGCAAAATTTGGCATGCGTCATCTCTTCCCAAGACCTTCACAATTCTATTACAGTTAATTCTCCGATGTTACAGTAATTAAAGCCTAACTAATACGAAAACTTTAACGGATTCCCCAATTCTCCAGATATCAAAATCTTTGAAATCTCACATTAAAATCACCAGGAGCTTTGTACGTAGCCATACAATTATAAACTTTGTTATATCAGAAAATGTTTGGATTTTATAAGATTTTATTGATATACTTGAAATTTCATACATTAAACAAATAGTGTAATGTAATATCGTTTAAAAGACGCTATATAACTAATTCCAAATTTGAATATTCTATTATATAATAAAATTAGAAACTGAATTAAGTAATAATATTTTGATATACCCGAAATTTGATATAATAAATAAGTAGTGTGATAAAATACAATGTAAAAATGTTCAACGGGCCCAATACGTTGACTCTAATATTAATAAAATGTAATTCCAAACTTTGAATGTTCTTTGAACAGAATTAGAAATTTAATTAAATTGTTTTAATATACTCAATCTTTCGTATGTCAAGCAAGTAGTGTGATGCAATAGAATATAAAAAATATTTAATTGTTCCTGTATATTGACACTAATGTTAACAATAAATACTTCGTATAAATGTTAGCACTTATATATGAATGATTTATAATGTTATAACCGTAATATCTGAATGATTTAGAATGTTATAACCGTAATATCTTTCAATGTGACACGTATACGATAATCCACCGCGTAGAGATTTCATTGAAGCCAGTAGAGCTCGGAATGTTCGCGAGTTGAGACGCACGTGTATCGTACGGTCGATTAATTAACTTCTCGAAGATTCCAGTGTAATTTTTGCAACCCTACTTCCACCAAATGTAAGTAATTATTCTACTCTTGCATCTTTCATGTCAATTATTAATACGCACGCCATTTATTTCTGCAAAAGTAAGGAAGCATTTGGAAGTCATTTAACTTACACACCCCGCATCAATCGTAATCGAAGTGATTCATTAATTCTGATAATTTCACACTTATTGTCGCATTTCCATTTCACATTTAAATCGGGTGGTCATTTTTATCATAGAAATAAATAATATTATTCATAATAATTGTAAAATGTCGTACTAAAATAGCTTCAAACCGACGCTTTATTTAACGCGACTTCGGCCTTAATAGTTCTTACGTCAGCTCGTTTTCGATTCCAGTTATGCAGTCGTTATTATTTTTCTTTCATTATAACAAAAAACGAAGAGATAAGTTAACGAACGTGGAAATATGAGAGACGTAATTTCCAAATAATAATAGATTCCGTGCAAGTAGTCAAAGTCTCGTTTTTCGTAAATTGAATTTCCGGATAACAGGTTCGTTAGGGAGGTATTTCACACAGAGTCAAAGGTCGCACAAAGAGACTCGAAAATTTCAGGAGTTTGAAGTACTTCTACGACAGACTTCACTTTATTCTCAAGTGTACTTTTCACGGTTGATCTTTTGACTGTTCGGCGCTTTAAAACCTCACACATTTAGGAAATGAAATATGCCGTTTTTGCGAAAAAGGACAGCATTTTTTGTTACTTGATACTCAAAGGATAACGATACATGAAATATGCTTAATTAAAATGCAATGGTCTCCTTAAATGTCGTTAATATCATCTATTATCCTACATTTTTTATGCATTCTGTACTCTACTTTTTTAATTGAGTGCGGCGAGCAGTGTAATGCAATGCAACTCGAAAAATGTCCAGTGGGTTCGGTATATTGACACTAATATTAATAATAAATCATTACAAATGTCGAATGTTACATAACGAACTTTGCAATTTAATTAAATTCGGGTGTTACCTATTGTTAAATATTGCACCGCGTACCACTCTGACATTTAAATAATTATTACTGTGAAATTTCGAAACCAACAAATTCATAACCTCCCGCTTTTCTAGATTGAAATGCAACATTATTATGTGAATGACAGCTGTAATCAAAAACCCGTTATACATTTCAAAATGAATTATTCTAGCTGTTTTTTTCTTGACGCCTTCTTGTTATCTGCGAAAAAAGTCCTATAATTTTCACCGGACTTTATATAGTCGTTAAAATATTAAACAAATATAATTTCATGACTATCAGGTTCACATTGAAATTAGTTTACAAACAATTTACGTTTTAATCCGTAAGAGATCAAAATTCGTATTTTATCATTTGCTCGTGCCATTTTCGATAACAAAAACATATTCATTTCAAACATCACATATCGCACACTTGCACATTAAATATTGATGAATATCACTGTTTGCATGAATTTACGATTGTTGCAAATTATTAAATAAGTGTCACAGATTTAAAACATGACATTGCAGAATCGATGATAAATATTTGAATATACCAGTGCATTCAATTTGTATTTAAGCAGTAACAGATAAAATTCGAGTACCAAAACTATAAGAAAATAAATATAGAAACCCAGTTTTATTATAAAAGAAGAAAAACGATATTAAAAAAAATTGGATTACTTAAGATATATATGAGCCATTATTTTCGAAAATAGATTTTAATATTATGATCAATGAGAGGACGATATTAATATCTAGCAGAAGATTATATATGCTTCAGGTTCCATAAAAACTGGATTTATGCCACTTTCAAAAATAACGGCTCACACAATAAATACCGTGGAGTTCAGGAAAGAAGACAAAGGGTAAAAGCAATTCGATTTGTTATTTATCAAAGAAGTTTATTAGGAATACATGTAACTTATCTAATGCTCACATTTTTTCGGAGTATTAATTATATAACAAAAATATATATTGTATGACTCATATGATGTACATTATATAACATATACATATAACCAATAAGAGATCAAAATTCCACGTGTAACTTCGAAAAGCCTCGTCTTACGTAACCGGTATTACGTTGATCCATGAACCTAAATTCTCGTGTGATCCGAGAAATCTGTACTTTTGGAAAGGAACTCGTGATTAGTTGGCAGAGGAAGATTAAATTTGCTCCCGGAAATTAATCTGATCGACGCGTGTCGGCAAAAGTCTGAAAGTTTCGTCAGGGTATCGTTAAACTGTTAGGTCGAAGTTCGCCCTCGTTTCGACTTCCTGGTCCATTCCCAATTTTAAACGCGGTGCCCTACTAACAATAAGCTTCGACATTGTTATCTGAACTTCACTGCCTAAGTACTTCTCTAATTCCCGTACGTCTATTACCTCTTGCTTTAATTAGTTTATCCAGAGTTAGTTCCAATTTTGATAATTTCTTCAATTTCGGTATAAATGAATGAATCGATATGATATCTATCATATCGGGAAATTCTAGATTATTATACCTTAGTTTTAGACTCTTAAAATTAAATTAATTTCACAATTACTTTTTTAATTATCTACTGATAGTTTAAACGTGTCAATGCAATTTGTTTCTGACAATAGAGCTAGATCTCCATAAAAAAAATTGTTTGACGTATCCTCGTAATTTGAAAAGCGGAAGTGGTAAAAAAGGTACAATTCATTCGGTGTTCTTTCCGGCGGCGCGCAAGGGCGATTATAAAACAGGATCACTGTAATCTAGCCTGGCGCTTTTAATTGTCGGAGATTTAATTGAACCACTTTGGCAACTGATACCGTAAGATGCAAATCCTTAAGAGGAAAAAGCGGAAGAAAAAAGTAGAGATTAGAGAACACTGTGCTCCGTTTAATCCACAAAACACTACTGTGATAATCCCCTTCATAGTTTCACAACGAGATTCACGAGGACATCATTACATCCTAGATATAAAACAGATTAGCGTTATATTAACAATGGCACATTATGAATTTCAAAAGTTATTGAAACCCGAAAGAAATGTTATCGGCTATTAATCAATTCTCTTTCAATAAAATCCAAAATAATTTCGGCAAATACAGTTTCATGTATTTTGCTTCAACGTTAATGATTTACGTAGAATTCCCGGAGCTTTCATATAATTTGTTTACTAACAATGAATTCGATTAAATAGGTGCCACACATTAAATATGGCTATTTGACTCATATTCAGTTTACGAGAATATAATTATTTTATTATAATTGTGATACATAAATTATTAGAATATTTTTGTTGGTATTACTAATAATTATTTCTAATATATTTTTATTTTCGATTTATTAGTGCAATATCATTGCAAGAGATATTTCAGTTTTTCCATATAATACTTTTTCTCCAGACGCCAACAATAGAAACATTAAATGAGAAAAGTGTTTGGAATTCAGTTTGAAATGTTCGTCCCAGAGTAAATTTCCGTAGCACCCGATAGCGAAACGAAAATACAATACAATTTGCATAAGTGATTTATAAACACACAAACGGGTTCTATTGAAATGGTTTACTTTGAATATGTGTTACTTTCTGAAGACGGTGGCACTTTATTCCGCCTGTCGTCGGTAAATCCAGCATTTTCACCGCGAAATGTCGTAAAGTCTCCAACTTTCGGCAAAACTTAGGAGGTACCGTATGCCAAGAACGACGACACGCGAAAGTACTTACTGTTCCGCTTGCTATGCGGAAAAGAATTTACAAATAATCGATCCATAGATTTCCTACCAATCACTAATATTTATTTTATATAATTGATTTCGATTTTCATATCCTAATTTTTCATTGTTTCATTAAATTACGGAACTAAGGCTTTATTATTTTTTACGAGTATTTTCGTACCCTAAGATTTAATTATTTCTGACGAATATTTTCATACCCTAAGATTTATTTCCAACGAATACTTTCCCACATTATCCTCTCAACCACATATCGTTATTAACCCTCCCATACTGTGCCAGAGTCAAAAATGACCCAAGCGATTCAATCCAATGTCGAAGTTGTTTGTGTGTCATCGTTTTATCTACCACTACAAGTACGACGGAAGTACGACGGTGCGAGTGACTTCTTAGAACTCATTTGATATTGTGTCGAATAAACATACAATGTACGTGTGCCTGCTTCTTCTGCGCTCGGAAGATTTCCAGTCAGTCTCTCATAGAGATTTGAAGGAGAAAGACGTGTGTAAATTCATAAGATTATTCGACCAAAAATTTCAATAACATTTCTTAAAGAATTCTAAATAAATAAATCGAATTACACGAATTGATTAATTTACTCTTAAAATGCATTTGCATTGGGATTTCGAATAAATAGTGTTCAATGTTGAAATATTCTCTAAATGAGGTGCGCGTAATTCAAATTGGACTGCTGTAATATGGAGGCGAAAAGTCGGCCAATTTGAATAGCATATCAAATTAATGTAATTTTCTATGAAAACAAGAGAGGTTTACCAATACACGGTCAAGTATGGCGTTTATCAATTACAAGTCGGGGTGGGCAGGTGGGTTATCATTCACAGCGAATACCTTAGATAGTTCTACCACCTGTGACACCTGAATAAAACATGACGAGGTTTAGGGCTACGAGAACGCAAACTTACGTGAACAAAATGCAGGTCGGTCCGAGTGAAAAATTTAACAGTTTAACATAGTTGGTTCTACAACACTACGAGTATCGAGCGGTTAAATTTTTAGTGATATTCTTGAATATTCCAACTCAGTCACCCAACATAATTTTTTAATAATTCTGCTTAACGTATGATGGAATTAATACAGATAACTATATCCTACTCTCGTCCTTGATCCTTAGGCCGCCATTAATTATTTCCGAAGAACATACGACTTCATTCATTCTGCCAGCAACTAGCTTTGTGAACTTGCAAATAATAATAAAAACAGATGTGGTTCGATTTCTTTCTCTATTAGTTAATATTTAGGAGGGCTAGGAATATTACTAGTTGATGACTTTTTTTCTGAACTGCAACTATTTCTTGTTCTACCGCAATCTTCCCTAAAACAGTCGTTTATATCCAATCTTAACACTAGACACCAAAGGTGTAAAAATCACTTGCCTGACTGTTTATGTACATAACGCAAATAATTAAGTCCATGAATTAGCTTAATCCCTGCAGCTATCATTTATACATAAATAAATGTAAATATATGTAGTGTTAAGGAACCAACCCTGGCAATAATAATTAATGATAATCCTAGCTTTCCCTCCTAACAATTAATTAATAGAAAAAGAAATAGAGTTCCCTTCCCGAGTAAAAAACGGAATAGAACCACGATAGTTTTCACTATTATTTGCAAGTTCGCAAAGACAGTTGCTAACAAAATGGATCACCTTTGAGATAGATAGTTGGAAATGATGTTAAAAAAACATTTCTAATGATATCATTTATCATACTTATTCCGCTTCGAAAACTCGGATATTTTGTCTTCTTGTCAAGGAAAGGTATCACCGGTTTTGGTCGAATAATATACTCTCTTGCAAGTATAATATCTTCTCTTGTAACTGTGCCTTCTTTTATGCAAGAAAACAGCGCATAATTTTTAATAAATATATGGTGTAATTTATACCTTATGATCATAATTAGCCGTTTTTCTTGTCCTAAGATATTATATTCGATGGTTTTATCCAAACTTATTTGCAAGAAAAGGAATATAGAAAAAAGTACTGTTGAAATTGGAAATAGAAATTGTGCGATATTTATTTTTAATGCAAAGTCGTAAATTGATAATCTTTGAGTTTATTTTAATAATAATTGTTCGGTGATGATATATTAATAATACACGGTGTAATAATACTGTTATCTCGATATTCTCTGAAACAATAACATAAATTAACTTAAATCGAAGACCCTGATAATTGATAATATATTAATACCCTTTTATGAAACAATAAATAATGAATCAACAATGAATCTTCCTCTGATAGTTATCAGATTCATAAGCGTTCCAAACGTATCAGGTCCCTGCTGGAAATATCAGTTTTCATTGTCGGAACTTCCACACTGATATAACACATCCAACTTCGATATCAAATCGCGCGTTACGTGATGAAACGTAATAATAGTATAAAATGGAATTCAAAATTGAGTGCATATTAAAACATTGTAGGAACAACTAGAATTCCATATTACAAGATTATGATAACACTAGCATAACGTTTTATTGGGTTAGCGATGATACTCTCCGAAACTTTCGTAATTCCACTAATACGAATAATCTTCCAACTCTCTAATCGAGAACGAGGATTGGTATCTTTAAGCCACTTAATTATCTCTAATCGGTACTTAGCTCGATATCACTGAAACTTCTAGTATTCGAATTTCTCCGCCGCCCCGGGGACGCGTCGATGTATCGATATTCCCAAAACCAATAATTTCCATGGAACTTCGATTGCCGGCATCGTTATCTTCCTTCCTCATCATCACCGTCACCGACACCCCCGACAGTGATGCACAACTTCATTTATTGTCGCTTAATATCGTTAATCAGTGGTGATGTTTAAAATCTTGAAGTATACTAAATGAAGGAGGCTATTGTTTGCAACATGTTGATTTATACAAATTTAATTTAAATATAATATTCTGGTGAAATCTGGGGGCGTTAATATTTTTGATGCTTTTTGGTTGGATGGAGAAAAATAAATGTGAATCACTGATTGTAATAGATATAACGTTTGATTGATTGTGCTATGATAATTCCGCAACTATTATCGATCATTAAGATCCCATGCAAGTTACGTGCAATAAATAATCAAGTATATTTCTGAAAAATATTCGTTTCAAATCAGCATTATCGAAATACAATAATATTATTTAGCCAATCCTCAATATATGTAATAGAATGGAATATTATAATATTATAATATATTTTTTACGATAATAAAAGGAAAGTATAATGTTACTATTATTATAGGACAATTACTTTTTCGGATACATAATTCAATAATCAATTCAGTAATTCAGGATCAATGATTCAATATTTTTGAAAATGATACAAGTTTAACAACTACAACCTAGTTGATGCTAACTTATTTTCGGTCGATGACTTTGAATTCTTTTCTTCACGCGGAAAGGCAAAAGTTATCGGTTTTTGTGGATATAGCTTATGCAATTCTAAGGGGATGATTTTTCTTACATTTCCAAGAACGGTATGCACCTGGCATGATGTACGGTGCACTTACAGTTTAGGCAAAGACCATGACGGTCTTCGCGTGTGTATTCCCATGAGAAAGCACATTCGTTCTCGAATACCGTGCTCCAATTCCCACGAGTAGTGCTCTACGATGCCGGGTTTCCTTCTTCCCCGGAGAGGAAAATTTCGTCCTCAAGAGAGCAGTCCGAACGAATAAAAAAGCATAGTAAAAACCGAAACGATGACAAAAACCACACACTATAAAGTTGAATGATACAAGCCTAGTGTGTACTTGAAAAGTGGGTCTCATTTGTATAGATCCTCTCACATTAATACCAATAATAATATTAATAATTACATCCAGATTTCGCAATTATACCTGAAGATAAGAATGACGGTACTAATTTAATTATGAAATCTAGTTATAATTATTACAGCACTGAAATATGTAACATGTGGGATTTCATTTAGAATTTTATTTATTTACAATTAGAAATTGGTGAATCTGAGATATTAGTATTTTCACCAATACTTTCGAATGGTAATGCAAGGTATTTTAGTGAAATTAGTATACAGAGAAAAGGGAAAAACTTTGCGCGCGAAAGGTGAGAAATAAGATTGAAGCCTCCCACGCTTTTCGCGAATGTCCTTCACACGACATAGTTACACTTGCAGTGTACGGTAAAGAACAGAATTGGATTGGAACTCACTGGATCGTTAAAAGTTTCCTGCCTTCCGATCACCTCGGCCGCAATACGAATTTGTCTTCTTCAGTGACGGTTTCCTTCTTCCCAGAAAACAAGGCTTTTCCCACATCTTAGAACGTTGGGAACCCTGTGGCAGACGAAAATGACAATGCTCACTACTTTGTAAACTTTCTTTTAAATCGAATTTCTTGCAGCAATAACATTCGGGATAAAAAGCTTAATACAGTAAATTATTCAGTCTTAGTTCATACATTTTCATAATATTTAAATGTGACTATTTTATAATGCGCACATTTCTTTGATAGCAAATGCACTTGCTTCATATGAAGGTGTAAAATAATTATTGGATAGATGCTCTATTTCTATAACAGATATTTCTATGCAAGTTAATAGCAGTAAATTAATATGTTAATATTATTAATAATTAAAATTCTCACTGTGTGCAACCAAGGTGTGCTCTTAACATGAATATTGTTTCAGGGTACATAGTGATTATAGTATTATTAATTTCCATATTATTAGTATTCCCTCACTGAAACAATTATCATGAAAACACTCCGAAAGGCTATTGCGCGTAATTTATACTTCATATGATCAAACGAATAAATGGCCATTGAACTCGATATTCTTTTATTTCGATCAGAATCGATCAAACTCGTGGTATTTCTATTTGAAGCGTTAATAATTCACGATACTTGGAACGGAAGGATTGTAATAACGTAACAATGCAAATTGGAATAATCTTCAGAATGTAAAATGAGGATCGGTTTAGCTTCGTATCGAACCCGATGCACTCCCGTTTCGTGATTATTGAAGTGTAAATAGGAAATGGTCCCTTTGACCTGACACGAAGCACACTGCGTACCATTTAATTGGAAGAAGACATTTAACTGACTGTAAGCTCGCATTGTACGTCTGAGAACAATCGAAGTAAAGGTGGATACAAATAACTCAACCAAAAAAGAAGATCGTGTTTCCTCTGATTCATCTTGAAATGTAAGAGAACCAACTGTGATGAGAGGGCTGATTTAAGTGATAGACAAACTCTGAAACTTTATCTCATTTATATCGCATTGGAAAGTGTTTGCTAATTTAATAATGTAATATAACAATACAATATAATGCAGATTATTCAGCATACTCTTGTGCCTCAAAATATGTGATAATAAATTCAATTCATCTGTGTCGGAGAAATACGATTACACGGAAAAAAAGAATTTGAGAAATTTAAACGAAAATTATTTAAAAGGATATCAAAGAGTTTCCTCAATCTAAAGAATCCTGATTGATTATGGTAAATCAAGATTAATAATTGTATGTGATATTTGATTCTAATAAAATAATAGTATATTGTAAAATATACATTATATCATCATACATTATTTTGGAAATACGCTGGAGATATGTGTGTTAATATTAAATTATTGTAATATCTGAAACAGTGTTACTATATGTTTCTCAAGCATAAACACAGTGTAGGCAATTTTCGATGCAAATATACAGCGTATCGCCGCAAGTTTCGAAATGGCTTATCTGATATCTAATACATGTAACCTATACTAGCATCCTATTAGTAAGACAAGTAGTAAGATAAACCATAAACCAGACTCCCGTGTGTACGATATACAATAACGATCAAGTTTTTCGATGGGATACAAGGAACATAATCGAACATGGGCTTCTGAGATTCTCGCATGTAGTAACTTGTAGTTTTACGCTCCGCACATATATTTTTCAATGCATTTTATATAAATGTCTAATCCACTATAACTTGTGTTATATAATATTTAAAGTATTTTCTGAAAATATTCCACAAATATATGTGTTCTTACTAATACAAGTTCATTATTTAAGAATTTCCAAGTAAAAAGAATTATGAAACAGATACAAATATAGAATAGCAGCATATTAATACTAAGATCGTACAAATAATAATTAACTTTAAAATCGAATTCTTTTGGAAAAGAATCCCTTGAAAGTTTACAAATGGGTATGTATCACTCGGAAATGCGCCTCCTTTTTCATGTCTTTTTCTTGGCATCACCGGCAACGATCGAGTCGAGTATTTCGCGGCACATGTTTCTCATGCAAATATTTCCCGATCAATCACCTTCCAGTGTGCTTTGTGCAGAGACAATGTCTTCCGCTTTTCCGGGCTACTATTCGATTCCCTATATACATTTTTCTTTTTCCTATCCGATCGATGCGACCTTTGAATTTCGTGTTATGCATGAGGCCCCCTTCCTACACCTTTTACCAAGAGACCAAAGGGAAATGACACTTTCCATACTAAGGAGAAAAATGACTAAAGTGGAAAAGGAGAGCAGGAACTACACGATTACTTTTTGACAGGCGATCGAAAACCTATGTATTTATTTATATTTATTTATGTACTAAATATGTCACTACAATGCTTGGAAATTTTAAAGGATATATGAAATAATAATTCAAAAATATCTCACTTATATTGTCGGGGTTTAATGTAAGAATGTACGTTGGCTTAGAAAATATTTGAAGAGATCAGTAGCAAGCGATGCTTATTCTCATCGTCAAATAGGATTTCTGAATTGTACTTTCCTTCGACGTGTCTTTCGAAGTTTGCGGAATCCTTCAAATCTCTTTAAAAGTACAAATATGTGGTTAGCATATTTTATCAGGATTCAAGATTTACGCACATATCTCTGTGGATTTCAAATATGTAAACGCTTCGTATCGCAGTCAGCATGTCGGTTTACACCGTAAGTGCATATCGCTTGTATGCACATTGCACATACTGTGCTATGTGGAAGGAATGGATACAAGGTGAAGTTGACTGAGAAAATCTCAAATACAAATCTCTCAAAGAATATCTTAATTCTCCTGTGATAATATGCATCACCCAGCAACAATCATTGCCAAAGAAGGCCAATATTTAACGAATTTAACGAAGTTGACTGAAAACATCTCAAATAGAAATCACTTGAAAAATATTTTATTTCTCTTTTGATAATATGTATGGCCAAGAAGCAATAATTATTAGACAAGATCAATATCTAATGAAGTAATCAAATAAATTTCGCAACACAAACCAATCGATTATAGGAATAGTCGACACCGAGGTAAACTTGGATTTATTTATTCAAACGGCTAATTGCGGTTGTAATAGACTTGCTAATTTCAATTTCGCCTTTTCAATTCATTTTTGAAACAGAATCGTCACCCCAGATTTTGGGCACTCTTACAACTGTTAACAAATTCGTGAGAAGTATTAAAAACTGAGGAAGATTGAAGGAAGATTAAAATTAATTGAAAAGGTAAAATGGAAATTAACGAGTTTATTATTATATTGCTACCCTAAAATTAACAAAACATTTATAATACGTAGAATTTTGAGGAAACAAATTAGCAAACATTCTTGATAAGTCCTATCGTTTCACATCAACCTTCCTTGATCCACATCCCAAAAGGATATTTTAGGAGACGGTTTTCTCCCTTCAAGGATCAAAATTGTGACGGACCGAAGTATCTCATCCGTAGAATCCCTACCACCAAGAATCGCGCGGAAATTTGCGAACAGATTCGCAAGGTCAATCGCGAATATTCAAATAAATTAGCATTACTCTGTTTCGTTTCGGCGAAGTTATCTCGGATCGATGTCAGGAGAATCTCGACTTAACGAGGAAGAAGGATTTAAGCCCCTTCTTCAATTTCAGGTCACGTCAAAGGACCCTCGTTACCAATCCTATAGTTCTAGGAATCCTTTGATTTCAATTTTACTAAATATCGTAACATCAGGGTCACCTGTTTATCCTTGAACCGATATAGCTACCTGGGGAACTTACAGGGAATTTCTTAGCAAAGCGATCGATGGGAAACATCAAAACTCCCCTTATATTTTTATACCAAATCTTACAATATAAAAGTTCATATAAAAATAGAATATAAAAAAATATATCAACATAATATAGTATACTATACAAAATAATTATTCCACAAACCACCACTATATTAACGCGTGCATTATCATAAATGGGTATAATGACAGATTATTAATAATATTTTTCGAAATAACATAAATATACTTGATTTTTTTGTCAGAGTTACAAGTTATTTTCTATTTGCGTTTGATATTAATTTCGGTTATATCTCGTTGTAATTAATCATTCTGATTTCTTACTGTAACTTAATAGTGAAGATAGTTCGGGTATTAAGATTCGGTATTCATTCTTTTGTTTCCGTAATATTCGAGCCGGTTAGATTCAAATAATAACGCGTTTATGGTTCGAAGGGTTAGTTGCTGTAGTCGAGCGGATGCTGGATACCTATACGTCCCCCGGGTGAATCGATGGAGCACCCCTCAGCTACCCTAGTGCTTCTGCCATTACCTCCTTCATCCCTCGCCAAACTCGACTACCTTTATCCTCTTCTTCTGTCTGTTCCTCCTCAACTGTTAGTTCTCACAAGTTTTTATTCCGCACTTTTTCCATTCTAATTCGACGATTAATAAACTTTCATAAATAAGTAATTATCTGCTGGCACCAACATAATTCTTGACAATTTGTATATTCACAATATTAAAAATATTTAATATATAAAGAATAACATAAAATCGATCAGAATCGAAAGAAAGATTTAGTCGAATATATTGAAATTGTTTCTGTCAAAGTTAATATTTCACTTAAAAAAAGATTTGTGTCTCCTTAAAAAATATTTTTGCTACCTTAACATTTTTAAAAATGCATTTATTTCATTAAAATACAGCATGTAATTATCTATTCGTCAGCGAAGATTCCACCTACGCATATTTCAGCTTAATATATTCACAAATCTTATTACAACGTTCTCATTCGGTGAACTAATATTTCTCGATTCGGAGGACACTTTTCAATGACATTCTCTGTCGCTGATTTCATTCAGTGCTCGGTTGTCGTTGGATTCGATGCATAATTTTAGAACAGCTGCTTCTACGTCACTGCTTATCGTAATTTATAATGAAATTGATATGCTTATGCATTTAAAGTAAGCCTATTATTCGAACGATCGAGTACTCTTGGTGGCCATAAAATTGATATCTCCATTTGGACTATTTATCATCGAATGAAGTTTTTATTGAACAACGACCTTCACGCACATGTATTATACAACACACGGATTAACCTGGAATTGGATCCCGATAATCCACTTTCCAAGGCAATAAAATGAATCTCGAATTGTTTTACGTTTCCGGTATTTTGATGTGAATGCCAGTTACCCAGGAATTTTACTTAATATAATTTTGTTTAACATACAAATAGATATTTTAATTATCGCTTTACTCCACGCTATTATTTTCTATATTATGATCGAATTTATTCAATCCGTTTATATGGCGATCGAGCAGTTTAATCATCTTAATGTAACTTAAAATGAAGAATAAAATCAAGAATATAATAGTTAAAGGCTAACTGTTTTATTAAATGTATAGTATTATTATAGAATAGGTTTTGTTATTGAACCTTAAATCACTGACGATTGGAGTCAATCTTGATGTCGCCTTTCAGTCACCACTCGTGTTTTCACGATAAATCTAAGTAATAAGAAATAATCTCTAGTGCGAAAGGTTAAAGAATAGTTAGAAGTCAACTATTATACTCTCTATCTTCAAGTACACATTTTGTCAAAATGTTTATTGCTGTCACTGTTGGAAAGTATTATTACAGTGAAATGTCACACCGCGACTTTACCTTGTTTCCGGTATCAGCTCATGGGAAATCTTCACAATTGAAATTTCATAGAAGGAATTCCTTCCTCCCACAAGATTTTCCAGGCAAGGTGGCAAGGGATTCTATGGACTGAAATTAAATTGCAGTCAGATACAGGATTCTACTTGTGCTAGCTAGTCATTTTTTTCTATTCACGTTCAAAATGTGGAGTAGATCAAATTACAAAATAAGCCGCGTGTGAGACTGAATGATATATTTTCTATAAAAAGTAATATTTGCACATCCAATTTCCTGTAAGAATTTATCATAATACACAAGATACGTAGAAATGCGAGAGATCCGACGTGTTCTATTTGCTTGCATAATGCTTCACAATTTATTCTTCATGAAATTATGTATTGAAAAGAAAACTAAACTAAATGCAATAATCAAGTTCGATTTTATACCAAGGTTCGAAATAGCACATAGAAAAGTTTGATACATATTTTGCCAAAGATAATGAGTTCCATTGAGGGACTCTGATACTGGCTTTAAATAACGTGATATGTTTTTGTCACCTGAAAATAATAAAAAAAAACAAATCTATCTTTAAAACTAATTGCAACGATTTCTATTCACTTTAAGTGTCAAATAGATACTAGTTCTAACAAAGAAATTAATTCCTTAAACTTTGTCACCGTATTATAAATTGCAATTTATTTCTACTGATTTTGATTCCCTTAAATATTTAATGTTACTTTTACAATTTGACTAAAAGTATATCATTTTAATATTCTTTATACGTGTAACATAAAAAAATCGATTTGAAACGATTAGTGTAAGATGGTTATCGCTTGTTATAGAATATCGGAGTATAAATCATCCGTATTTAGGGTCCGTAATAAAGAATATATCGAACGTGAGACAATAAGAAGTATCTCCAGAGAGCGATTCCAATATCCAGTAAACGTGACTTTGAGGCTTACGGATCCCTTTAAAATATCCATCGGTAGATATCGAAATCGTTGTGGTACTCGAAATCGGATGCTCCGATACAGTGGAAGAGACTATCATCTCGGTGTAATTCTTTTCCATCGAGCCAATCCGTTCTACGATACGACCGGTAATAGCGCCGAGCTACCCTACAGATGACAGGGCTTTATCGGTAAGTCCTAAAAGAGAGATCGCTCGGCACCCACTCCAATTATTCTTGCCAACGTTCCAATTTAACCGTTTTTGTTTAATCGGCTTTCTGTCTGTCTCTGCCTATACCTTTCCCTCTCTCCTTTCTTTGTCCTCGTCATTTTCCTTTTCTCTTCCTTTTCAGTCCTCCTTTCAATTCTCCGACTGTATACATATACATCTCACTCTCGTGGTTCTCTCTTTCTCTCTCCATCTCTGTATTTCTACGATTGCCCCTTTCCTTTGAATCCGTCTCCTACCTCCTATTCATTTCAATCTTTTCCCATTTCCTCCCCCTCCTTCCCACCCCTCCTCCTCTCTTTGTCACACGCTCTTAATCCTTCTTACTCTAATTGGGAAATCGACGACGTAATCAAAATGCTCGTTTAACTCGTCTCCGCGCGGACGAGGAACTTGGGAACGCGCTTTAAGTCCATTAATTGCGGCGACCAGTAAACAGAAATATCTAATTTAATCGGTCGAGTATTTCATCCGTGTACAAATTCTGAATTGTATTTTCCAATTATTATGAATCTATTGTCTCTACATACATCGAAAATAGGATAAATATGATAATCAGAATTTAAGTTCTACCGATAGAAGATCTAATCGTGATGAAATTATTTATTCATTTATTTATCGTATACCAGTGAAAAGCTCTTTAAGTGTCTCAACACTTAACACTTATCAGCTTCAATTACTTTTAAACATTTATTTGACAGACAAATTCCAGGTGTTTCAACATTTAACACTTATCAGTTTCAGTTTAATGTTAGCTATATCTTCCTCATTATTAGTGTGTTAAGCCAAGCCTTGTGAGAAGGATGTAAGTCCTCCCTTTGGTAGCGTCCTCTTTGATGATCCGATTCTAAGGTCAGATCAAACAATCTGCGCGTACAATAACCCACATAAAGGACGATGTTCGAGGTTTCCTTTACGTGTCCTCTGTCTGCAATATCAGAACCAATCTAATGCTTCCTATCGCTTCGTATCGTCTCGTATCGTCTCGTATCGCGTACCATGGTCAATTCCGACTCAATTTCTCGTGGAAATCAGGAGAAGCCAGTACGCTTGGCATGTTTGCGACTCAGGACTCGAGATTCTATCTTTCCAAAACGCATTTGTCGCTCGCCGGATTGTCACGATCCTCGGGAACCGAATATAAAAGCACTCGTCACGGAAACGCAAACTTGCTGAGTCTTCGCGAGCCAATTTGTCATCGTACTGTCTTCATTTTCGACACGTCTTAGTCTACCGCTATAGAAAGCAGTCCTTGATATCGATACAGCTGTTTGTCGCGTATTGAACGTTAGTGTTTCCAATTTGTCTGTTATTTATTTTATGGAATTATTTGTCACGAAACTACGATTCTGCCTTTTTAAAAGTAAGGAAAGAATGTAGAGTTTACTAGCTATTAACATTGATTTTAATTAATGATGATTTATCGTGATGCCATAAACCTGCTCGCTTTTATTTGTACGACGTTAATAATATTTTTCGAATTATTTAAATGCATGTGTTCGGTTCGATCTTTGTCCATCGTTCTACGCAATTTAATATTAAATTATTCACGAAAATGATGGTTCATATTTTATGTGAAAATACAAAGTTTTCCACTTTATTATAATATCACTTTATCGTTAAAAAGAAGGCACAACGTACTGCGGCACAAATCACTTCAATTCAATATTATTATTATGAAATTATTCACGGAAATCGTGGTTCATATCTTATTTGAAATTACAATGTGTCCTACTTTGATAACTTATTATTAAGAAGGATGTACGATGTACAATGTACATGTAACTGCGAGAAGAAAATGATTTAATCATGATAATCATGTTCTTTATTAAAGCTCAATGTCCCGTGGCCGGGTGTTCTTACCACATTAGAGACGTATATTACTTCTGTCTGGAATTCCTTTCTGGGATCTCCACGAAGTATCCGAACTTAAAAGCGAGGAAATTTTGTTATTTCGTGAAATTCCCCGTTGCGCGCAAGTCCCATGGAATTTCTATAGAAACCAGGGGACCAATTTCATCCAGAAAACGAGTTCATACGAACGCCACTCTCTTCCTTTGACTTTGACTCACGAAATCCGCACCTCCACCCATCTCCTTTCGACCCTTTGTCCTCGAAGCAATTTTTTAGTAGATTCCATTCTAACGACGACGGACGATCTTTGACCATTAACGACAAATTAGCCCCTCACGCTTCATCTCTGCGGTATTATCGAATTTCATTATTTCATTGGAAATGTATTATCATAATATTAACTCGCCGATTTTCTCTCAATGGCGAAATGGCTGAAGGATCTACTAATCTAATTTCGTTGGCTTCGTGGATTATAAATGTGCTTTACAATTGAATTTAATTAATAACATAATCTGACGAGCCGTTCTTCTGCATTCCTGATCCATACATGGACATTAATTAAATTGATATTTTGTGCTTCTAATATTTCCTGGAATTGATAACAACTGTACTTAAAGATTAAAAGTGCAATAGTGTTTTTACTTCTCGAAAGTGTTTAGTTATTTTTGTATTTCATTCTATATGAATCAGGTACTGATAACGTATTGTATTACTCATCCACAGTAATGAAATTTCAGTATAATGAGATAATTTAATCAGACCCTAGAATCCCGTTATAATGAGATTTGGCTTACTTTAAGAAACGAAGTACGTACGGTTCTGTAAATATACCGATCATACTGATATTCGACTAATTCAATATTTCCGAATTGTTTGCGGCAAAGGAATTCATAGTAATTCTAATAATTCTTCATTCGTTGCCAGCAGTATATTATTCAACTATTCGTGAAACATGAAACATGAAATGTGGGGTAATATCAAGCAATGCGAGGAATCCCTTCCAGTGAGAATATTACGAGATTGTAAGATTACCAACTATCAACCCCGGCTGCATATTTGTACCTCGAATTCCTTGAATTCGGGGAGTATGCAATAACCAGTTATCGCTAAATCAAAGTCAAATAACATTGCAGAATAGTAAATTAAATATTTCTGTAATGAAATTTCAATAAATTCTAGTTAATATTCAGTTCATAATATGCGGATCTTATCAGATCCGCGTATTTTCGTGTCCCGCTGATCCAACAATGAACAATCGTTCACGAAATAATTTTTCAATAGTAAAAATCTGGACAAAAACGTCGAGAAATAGATAAATCGCGGTAAATAAATCCGCAATCAGATCTCATGAGATCCATGTACTATCGTGCTACAATAATCCAACAATGGACAGCCATTCATACAACAATTTTTGACGCACAGAAATAGGAAAAAAGTGTCGAAAACTAAATAAATCGTGGTACATTTAAAAAGAGGGTAGATAGAGCGCGCGAAATAGTAAAGAGTCGTCACAATTTCAAGTGGGTGCTAGAGAAACATTATGCATGATAGAAGGCCGTAGAGCGAAGTCAAAGAAAACCGGGGATAGAGGAGTGATAAACTGCGAGGAAGGAATGGAATGGTGCTTTAAATCTTCCTGTTATCGTCCTAGTAAAGCTACCGGCACCGGTGAACGATTCACCACGGAGAATGCTAATTCGACAAGGTAACCCCAGGAGAAAGGGTAGGCAAACAGTGTGACAGGTATAAGGACTGGGTAGAAGGAGCCAAGAAACTGTGGTTCATTGATTTTACTCCTCTGCCGCGAGGACAAATGTAAATTATATTCCTGGCTAAGTCTGTATTTGCATACATGGTGCAACCAACTATATACGTAACAATAGGTGCATACGTTGCCGTGTACATTTCCATTGTACGAAGAGTCTGTTGGCTGAGGTGCGACTTTAAGGATTCCCCTGCTCTGCCGAAATTCCTTGAGAAACGGTACGCTCAAAGGAAGCAGCGGAACTTGATGGGAAACTTGTTATGTTCCGTAACAGAAGCAAACAACGAAGATGGATGCGGAGGAATTGATGTTTGGTGTGATACGCGCATACTTCCTAAATGTGTTTCCTAATGCAAAGCATTACAAAAGTATGCACACACTAAGTCATGAAGTCGAATGTTGTGTAACTTCAATTGAAGTTGAATATTATAATCGCATATACAATTGATGTAGATCTACTCCTTGTAGAAAGCACTGTCAGTGCCTAAAGTCAAATTTTTCAGAAGAGTGAACAATGCCTCTCGAGAAATTGCACTAAAATTCGATGTTACATTATTACCACTATATGTGGTATATTTATCGATTGTAAAAAAAGGTTTTTAATTTTGATACTTTCCGTGTCTTCTGAAATTGTCATTAAGTTATCGCACTTGGTAGAAGCGCGCACGTTCATTTACAGACTTATTGATTCCGTCTCTCTATCGGGTTTAAAGTTTATCCTTTGATTGTGGTAATTAACAAACTGCTCAGAGCGGGAATATAACTGGAATAATTCACTGATTTAATCTCGATGGCCAGATTGAGAGAGGGTTTCCAAATCTAATTCTAGTAATAGTTATCATTAGATTATGCCCTCAACCTTTGTGAGAGATCTTGGGTCTACCAAATTTTTCCTCTGCTAACTAATATTATTATAAATATCAAAGTGATCCAGAAAATCTCCGAATACTTCCAATGAAAATGATACACGCTATTAAATATTTATTTAGTATATGTATTATTAAATTTAAGGCGCCATGTTTTACTTGGTATTTTAATTTTATCCTTCCATCCTTTAATTCATATTTTAATTATAAGTTCGTATCTTCGGTTGATATTTTGATAATGACGCAAAACCGTTTTGAAATTTACAGAATGTGCCTTTCCTGCGTCCAATAGTTGTACTATGCCAATCGCCTGAGTGAAGATCCACGTATTTACAGAAGCTAGGCTTTGCGCGTAAACACGGCGTGACCGGTCAAACTAATGCATCTCTTAAGCAGCCCAAAACAACCGTGATTTCAAGACAACAAAGAGTGGAAGGGGTATTCTACCTTCAAAGAAAGAGCCTACGGTGAGTGATCATTTACATTTGAATATATTAATTCATGACAGCTATCCATAACACGATAGATCTACCATTACTTATACTATCTCATTTTCTGTCTCTTTAAACGATTAATAGATAATGAAAATTAAAGGTAAATATTTCAGAGATTTTTAAATCTAGATGGTACTTGGCACAAATTACTTCGCCTGTAAAATTAATTTAATGAAAATGTCGATTTTACTGAGCGTTGAAACTAATCATTCAATTATGACATAATTAATTTCATTCCTCTGATAATTTTTAATTAATGTAGTTTCATTGTGATGTTCGTGTTCTGCATCGTTCAACCATGATATTACATCTACATTTTAGTAGATTTGAAATGGAAGGTTTGATTGTATGCAGTCGAATAGTGACATTACGAAAGGCTACTTATTTGAAAATCGCACTAAACTTCTAATGATAGGTATAACAATCGGCTTTCGGTGGAATCTACCACTCGTATAGCTGGTTTCACGGTTGTCTTCCACTATTGTTTCGCGGGCAGAGTACAGACAATGCATGGGACTGTTTTCACGGTTGTATTCCGTCATTGTTTCATGGACAGTCGTAGAACAAAGAGTTTTCAAGTCGTATAATGAGCATTTCACGTAGTGTTGACACAATGAATCGCCCTTTCCCACTCGGATCCTTCAGAAACATGACTTATCTTTTTGATGTTAAAATAATATTCAAGTCCCCGCGATACCTCCATGGCCCAATGTCCCTTTATTAGCAAATTGTTAGTACATGCTTTAAAAATGTTTTTCGAATAATTAGAACCTTAAAAATGTAACCCACCATGGTCCCGGCTAATTTTACATTTATACGAGAATTGTAAAAAATGATGACTTTAACGGTACTCGTGGAAGGAGAACGTGAAGTTTTAAAGGCTATAAATAACTTTGAGTCATTTTGCAGAACACTTAACCCACTTTTCGTTGTCAAAAAATATGTTGAGACACCATTTCCGATTTAGACTCGTGTAAAGTATTATATATTTATAGCTGTCTTATCGAAAATGATAGCATATTGAAGAATTGACAAAATATGTTCATAATATAATATTTATAATATATTTAATTAAAATTCTTGTCGAAAGTTGTAGTATATCGAAGAATTTAGGTATATCGTAATAATTGAAGATTATTGGTAGACCGATCTATCCAGTGTTATACCATCATTGTACGTGAGTCAGTTTTTTATTTTTATTTATTCATTTGGTATATACGGCTTTATTATACGAGCTCCATAGAAATTCATAAATGATAGAAATCTTTATCTTTTCCCTTGTCAATGTAAAATCGGCTTTAGCAAACAGTGAAGAATGCATCTGATTAATTTCTTTGGACCACATAAGCAGCTTGAATTTCAGGCAATAATGATAGAACGTTCATACTTCCTATTCTTCTCTCTATTCATTATTTCCATAGGAAGTTCGGCATATAAGCTCACAAAGAACAAAAATGGCAATACCAATTTCCATTTCCTGATAAAGAAATAAATCATTGAAACTAAATATGAAAGGGTCGGTGTCCGCGATATCAGTTCAATCGGAACAACGCAACTCTCGAATATTTTTTTATAAATCCCCGGCCGATACAATACTTATTTCCATAGTTTTTTCACTGTTTCATTTTATTGGAATACGAGATTCCAGGTGTTTTCGTACAAATCAAATTTTCTTCGGTTTTATATCTGCGCTATGCAAGCTTGCACGTATTTCAATTTAAATCATGCTTACGCCTCAATTTTATTGAGTTATTTTTTATTTTCAATTTCTCAAACACGAAATTTCCATTTCATCGAAAATTGTATCGAGAATTTTCTTGAGAATAAAACTAGGATTACTAAAGTAGTCAAAGTAACGAGGTTTCAATATTTAATAGACATGTTCATATTTATAACATTCCATTTTCTGAGGATTTTAACAGCCATTGTTACACAATAGGCATAATTACATCGATTAATTTATTGTCCGATCCTACCTTATTTTTCAGGACATTACATAAGTATAAAAATATTATTGAGAATATTGACGATACGTAGTTCTACTTCTAATGTTAATATAGGAATATCTATTCCACTCGATATTTCCATCAACCCGCAAAATCAATAACCCCTAACAATGCAGAAACATTTTTTAAATAATACATATTCTGATAAAAAGAAATGCATTGACCGTAACTCACTTTATACACAACAAACTTGGAACTGTCCCCTTGTTGAAATTCAACGATGAAACTTCCGCGAGAGGTAAATAAACATTTGCCTGCGTGAAAATTATTCGATATAGTCCACCGAAATATTTATTCTGTCTCTTCCGTCGTGCTCTGATTCGAACGAAAATAGATTTCGAGTTCGCCGAGAACGCGAGAACTTCCACTCGAGTATAAAAGTAAATCAACGATGCGGCATGAAAAGTGAAAATTATTACTTTATATCAGAGGCCAATCGCGGAAATATAGATTCGAATTGAAACTCACGGGGATATTTCCTCGTTGGGAAATTCCCTGAAGTGGGAATCGCGAGTAGTTTTGAAAGAGGAAGAGAACCCATTGAAAGTTCGTCCATAGGGTTCCATATTCATGTATACGATCCACGGCCCGGTATCGTAAACAACTACATGAAACGTATAGATTCACGTGGACACACCTGTGTCCATACAGGGTGGCTAACACACACGTCCGGTGTCCCGGTTTCCGGTCCTGTGTATTCAAGCACCCATTAACTCCCCTACGAATGCACGCACGAGATTTCTACGCGAAAAACTAGTGAAATGGTCAGGAAGACCGGCGACATGTTAATTATGAAAAAACTCCCTTTTTACTCGTCTTCGCATGAAGATCCTCGAGTGCCACGTTTATTTGTTTACCCACGTTACAGAACGACATGAATTTACTTTCTAATTACTGCTGAATATACGCTCGAAACTCGTGCTGGTTTCGCTCCTCGTGAAAGCTAAACTTGATTTGCAATTACCGTTACCAAAAGGAAAGCCTTAATTGTCTAATATTTAAGCTAAAATTCATAACCCGGTGAACGAAGAAAATGGTATTTGTTTTTCAGCACTAAGAACCGTCTACAAAAATATATTTATTTAAGTATGAAGCTAAATTTACACATGTAACTTTTATTTAATAGAAGAGAAAGTTCATATTTTATACTATTGGAATTAATAGAATCCGTATTTACCGATAATGATGTTTAATATATTTTTAACTGCAAATCTCTATATTATAGAACTCAAATATGATTATTCGTTTATTTGCGAAAACTAATTCGGTTAGTTTATTGGATTAATTCATAATTTAGTTCTGAAAACTCTTTACTTGCCTAATTATATACAATATTTTTTTAATTATAGCGTATATTTTTATTATGTTTTTTTATTTGATTGCGTAAAATATTCCATATTTATTATAGTGTTGTTTCATCATAACAATTATCATATTGACACACCATACATGCAGGAATGCATATCAATATCATCCAAATAGGTGGACATTTTTTTCACTTGGCTTTGAGAGCGAAATTTTTGCGGGATGTTTGTAAATTTCGGTGGCTATATTTCATGATGGTATTTCATATTACCCCGACAGGTTGAATGGTGCACTCGAGTACAATGGGGCACAATACAACCGTTGTAGTACACATCATATCTGTGTACATACTACTCTATCTCGGCCTCTCATCATTGTCAATTTCTCTTTATCCACAACATAAATCCTTGCGCCGTCAAATTTTCTTCTCCCTTTTTCTACTCTGATCCGAACATCTTGTTTACTGATGCTTGTATGGATACCTTTAAACACCACGGAAATGTGGCTATATAACTTGCATCCATAAACTTTCAATCAGCATCCGGTGTTAAAGTTTACTATAGTTAACTCAGATTTCAGTGCACGACCTTCGCGAAACTATAAAATAAATGTAGTGTACCCGTTTCCATTTTTGCGGTTTTGGATCGACCCCTTTCTTGACCGGATACAATTTTTAATCCACTTCTTTCGACCCAAAACCATCATAGAATATGTTTATACATCATATACCATCGATTTGGGGCATTTAGGAGCGAAATTGGCGACTTTGATTTTTTGACAATTTTTGAAGGTATACCCCTTTACATTTTTGCGATTTTGGTTCGACCCATTTCTTGACCAAAACAATTTTTAATCCACTTCTTTCGACCCGAAATCATCCTAGAACATGTTGATACATCATCTACCATCGATTTGGGCTATTTAGAATTGATTTTGGCGACTTTGATTTTTTGACAATTTTTGAAGGTATACCCCTTTACATTTTTGCGATTTTGGTCGACCCATTTTTTTACCGGAAAAAATATTTAATCCGCTTCTTTCGACCCAAAACGGTCCTAGAACATCGTTAGGCATCATATACCATCGATTTGGGCCACTTAGGAGCGAAATTGGCGACTTTTATTTTTTGACAATTTTTGAAGGTATACCCCTTTATATTTTTGCGATTTTGGTCGACCCATTTTTTGACCGAAACAAATTTTTAAACCGCTTCTTTCGACCCAAAACGGTCCTAGAACATCGTTAGGCATCATATACCATCGATTTGGGCCACTTAGGAGCGAAATTGGCGACTTTTATTTTTTTACAATTTTTGAAGGTATACCCCTTTACATTTTTGCGATTTTGGTCGACCCATTTTTTTACCGGAAAAAATATTTAATCCGCTTCTTTCGACCCAAAACGGTCCTAGAACATCGTTAGGCATCATATACCATCGATTTGGGCCACTTAGGAGCGAAATTGGCGACTTTTATTTTTTGACAATTTTTGAAGGTATACCCCTTTACATTTTTGCGATTTTGGTTCGACCCCTTTCTTGACCGGAATAAATTTTTAATCCACTTCTTTCGACCCAAAACGGTCCTAGAACATCATTTGGCATCATATACCATCGATTTAGGCCATTTGGGAGCGAAATGGGCGACTTTGATTTTTTGACAATTTTTGAAGGTATACCCCTTTACATTTTTGCGATTTTGGTTCGACCCATTTCTTAACCAAAACAATTTTTAATCCAGTAACCTTTAGTAACTAACTTTGAAAGCAGCCCTATAAGTCTGTGAGTGCACGGTATGATGTAAAACATCTTTGTGATGTTAACCGAACTGTCTATCTTCTTTGTTACGAGCGTAAGAATTGTACTCAAATAGCCCTTAGATGATAAATTTAGAATTAATGTCCACCGACTGTAAACCCAACATTACCCTCCACAAGTTGTTGATGCAGTTTTAATGCGAAAGGTTCTAACGTGATTCAGTGCAAGTTTGCAATTTTTAGAAGCAATTATTGCAAGCTCGGTAGGTTTAGGTCCATCCGGTGGGATTCCAATAACGAAAGTTTTTGTGCCGTGCGACTCGTTATTCTAAGCCTTGCATTTCAGGGGTGAAAACATAATCGATCGGCGTGACATCAAAACAGTTATTGATAGGAGAAATAGAAGAATCGAACAGCGGCAAAAAACAAAGGGGTGTTTCAAGCTTCGAGGTTCGGTAGAATTTCAATTTAACTAGTTATACATTGGTTGGAAAACCTGGTAAATTCGACGCAAATCGGGGGAAATTAACATTTTGCTAAAATTGGTGGAAAAATGATGAGGACTTCATAGAAACGGAATTGGAAACAATTAACAGTATTTATATACATTGCAGCAGACCAAGTCTTAAAATAAATGTCCAATATTTAGAGTGTTGAGTTTTCTTATTTTCAGAAATTTAATGTAGGATTCACTAAAAAATATACTAATTTATTGACTTCTTATTAAATAAATACTAAGTCGAACAGATTATTTGACACGTGTACTATCAATTGGTTGGTTATCTAAAATTACCTAATTAATTATTATAATTGCAATGAAGGTTCTACGGCGGAACGCAAATCATTCTATTATCGCCAGTAATTTTGGAATTACGATGATCGCTCGTAATTAGGGTAAAACATATTGAAATGACTGCTATTAACCCATCTGATTCCTTCCAGCGCACACATTATTAATAATTCTGCACGTCCGAATTGATTGCCTTATTGCTTCTTAATTAATTTCAAATTGCAATTTCAAATAACGTGATGAATTAATTTGCTGATTACAATAGTTAGACGTTAATAATTATGAAAATTATTCCTACCCGGAGTTTATTAAAATTTCGAACTCTATAGAAATTCGTTACCATAACAATTATTACTCTAAATTTATTACTATAAGAACATTACTGAAGTTTTCTACTATCTACAACTTCACTGTTCAGAATTTGTAGAATTTACAACTCTGTAGAAACTGATTACTATAAAGTTGATTACTATTTAGAACCTTACTATGTACATGTATAGAATGTATTTGAATTTGGAACTTTAAAGAAACCGATCAAAAGAAAAATTCAAATATATTGAAATATGCTTGAAATCCTTTGGCGATCTAAGTGTAGACGTTGCCTGCAAATTGAATAGAAGCGTGCCCTTTAACTGGATTTTAATCAGTTAATGGTCCACGTTGGTTTCCAGTCTATCTCGTGGCATCGTTCCATGGAATGCACAATGGCAATCAGCACCCCAAGTGTTACCATTACCACCATACTTCTCATTCACAGTATTCTATCCATTTCTATAACTCACCGCCGATTACACCAACCTCGCAGATTACATGCTCACGTAACGTTCCTCCGTAAAACGGATTGTAATTTGTGCGTTCGGCAAGTCGAAGCACATTTATTTTCACCCTCAGAGACTATATTTTATTAGAAACTATTGTCTTTGCATTAATTCATATATGTTTCTGTAATCGAGGGAAAAAATGTGCATAAATAACAATAGGAAATTTCTAATTCTATCTTTCTATCTGAATGATATAAATAAATGAATGATATGAAAATAACTCAAAACTGCAACAACCTTCTAAAAGACAAGGCATGTCATCAAAAAATAATAGCCTTCCCGGAAGGCATAAGTACATGAAATTTTATGAAACCAAATGAACGATAAAGAGTAGTCAATAATAACGTGCTCGGTTGATTTAGGTAAGAAAATCCAATAGTAATAATAATTAATTAACATGCTATAATTATAAATATCAGCAGTATTATCGAAATGAAGAATAACTTTATTCGTTTCAATATTTAAATATCCACTAATATAAAATCCCATTTTAAAGAGGAAGTTCGTAATAAATCACTATCTTCAAATAAAAATAATTCCTTCATTCTCTTTGCCACACGATAATGTCAATATATATGTATACATTTTTTAAATGTCATACAGAATAATAAAAATGTAATAACGATGTTGAATATGAAAATGATAATGAATAATAAAAGATGATATCGACATCTTTGATGACCTTTCTTTTTCGCTCCGTACGCCCCGAGCTACTTTCTCCAGGCGTTGTGATGCATCAGTTATGCGGGAAGCGCAGTGCAAAATAAGAGGATAGACAGGTTGCAAGATGCACTCTAGCGTTTTATCTATTTAATTAACAAGGCTATTCCGATGGCAGGTTGCCATTGGGGATCTGAAACCTCAGAGAGGATGGACAGGCCTTTGCCAGCCGATCAACGTCGACCTCTCATTTTTACTGCCTCGTTGAGCACACTGAAAAAGAGATTTCCCGATACAAGGTCTTTGGCTAGAAAAATCGAGGTTCACGCATTCTCATCCTGATTTCGTTTTCTCCTACTTCTTTATACATATTTCATCCAGGGTTCTATCACATTAATATAGAGAATATATTAATATAGAAAATATATAATACATAGATATTTTTATTTTAGATTTCATTTATTTAGATTTACAGATCTTTTTTCGTGAAAAATAATAAAGAACTGAAATAACCATTTTTATGCAGATACTGATATTTATATTTCAGATTTTATTTATCTGGAATATTTATATGTTGCTTCAAAAATAATGAAGAATATAACAAACTAATAGAATCGCGTGAATTTACAGATATTTATATTTTATATTTTATTTATCTAAATGTTATATATTCTGTAAAAAGTAATGTTTGCTTTAAATTCTACATTTTCTAAGTTTGCCGAATAATATTTTATGTAGATTTTTTTATAAATCTTACACTGTGAACATTATTTGTAAATGTAGAAATTCTTAAAAATGAAGGAAGAATTCTCTTCAGTGTAATTCGTTTACTTTACCCGTAAAATGTTTTCATTCAACCTGCGATAATTATTTCTCAGACAAACCGAGTTTTAAGTAAGTTGAGATATTTTTATTTGAAAGAACCTCCTTTAAAATGGGATTGAATATCTTGATAATAATAAAAAATACCTAAATTCAGAAAGAAGTTTCAATTTCGAAATACAGTACATATTAAGGAAAGCATTTCCAAAGCAATGCATTTAATTTGGTCAAAAATATTTTCATTGTAATAATTGTAATAATTATCTCTCAGGGCAAACAGAGTTTTAAGTAAGTTGAGATATTAACATAGTTTATGGCTTAGTTATTATACTACGCGGGGAAAATTAATTTAAATATGTTCCACCATCATAATTAAAGATACCAGATCGTTATATTAAAAAAATTTAATTATCTTTCATTTTAATGACTCACTTAATGATCATAACGAAGCGGTATCTCATATCGCGATATTTCGTAGCAGACCACGATGATAAGTGCGTACCAAAATTTCAGAGAAATTTTAGTAAAAGTTCCAATTTAATTACTGCCGAGGGACGTATTTACTTTACGACGTTGCTTATAGAAATTTATAGAGAATTTCTGATACTCCGTGTTCCGAAATGATCGTAGTTTAGGTTGGTGTCTCATTTGCATATTTGTACATCAAATTTCACTTCCATCGATTTAGCGACGCGACCAAAATTCGGTATTTCTATACTGGCAGCCATGCATTGCGGTTTAAATGCCGAACTACTCGGCCGTGATGTGCAATCGCACTTACTTATCACGCAAATATATCGTATTTATTCCCTCATATATTTGTTTATGAATTCCTGGAACTAGAGCTACATTAATTAATGAATATACTACTGGAACGATACAAGTAAATAACATAGAGACGGTCCTCATTTATAATAAATATTAGACTTCATATATAATTATATTAAATAATATTATTGAACGAAATATAAAGATTACAATTAATTCTAATTATATAATTATGAGACTTGTATAATTAACTTCTATTAGAAGTGCAAATTAATGTAAGCTTCCAAGTAGCTTCTATAATTGCTCAGATTATATTACATAAATTTTCTTCCATAATTTGCAGACACATTATTCTGCTGTCTTAATAAACAGTAATTGTAAGGTATGTTATTAATCACGTCATAACTGATGCAGTCAATATCTCAAGTGTAAAAATAAATACATTTCTACCAATATCCCCGAAAAATAATTTCGACACCCAACAAAATGGTGATATCCATTGTCGGTGCCCTTTGATCAGGGAAATTGATATTGGCGAACGACAGGAGATGTGGCCGAAGTCGTAAAAGTGCATTCCGAAAATGGATTCCACCAATTGACACGTGGGCTCAGTGAAGTGGAATTCCCATTTACAACCCACGTGTAGGCATCACGTAATACCAAATCAAAATTACAATAACAAGTTACAAATCCTAATTACACCACACCTCTGTTGGCCCTTTATCTCCCCATTCCTCCTCCTCCACCCTTTAATTATCTTTATTGAATACACATAATTCAACTAATCAAACTAATCAAATTATAAATGACAAAAGTCCAAAAATTTGCGTTACCGCCGGAACTTATATGCTTGAGAATATAATAAAAAATTACGGCTTAACACGACCCACTTTTCAACTTTATGCTTGATACTCGCTTGAGAGCAGACATATATTTCCCAAGAATACATAAAACTTAAAAATGTTTTCAGCATAAACGCACTGTTCTCCACAAAGTTACCGATGTGTAACAATAAATAGAAAGAGATGGCTGATACCTGTAGATGAATTAAAGACGTGTTAGAACACTTGCATTTTTATAGATGATTTACGGATCGGTTTTTTGTTCCCTAATCCCGGTATGATTGAGTACCCCGTTAATCCCGTCGTGATTAATTATTATTACTTTACGTAGCTGGCGAATTATTGGATTTATGTTAATGCCGTTGTTTTCCTAAATCTTAAATCGCTGATTTCAAGAGTTAGACACGAAGAATAATAAACACTTAAAATTATTATCTTTTTATATTTAAATTTGAACCCTGCTTATATTCAAATTTTTCGGGCAATATGTAATGTGGTTCCGCATAATATCCAATTTGGAAACTAGTTGAGATTTATAACAATAATTTATGGAAGTGAAGAGTAACTTGTTTTACTGGCTGGTTCCTTTATTATCTCGTAATCCATTAATATATGATAAACATGTAAATTATGCATGTATACGCTGAGGATGTCGAATAATGTAACAAGCCAGGTTTGATTTTCGCACGTAAAGTGTGGACCATTAACAGTTAAAACAATCAAGGCTTGCATCAACCATGCATCAACCGTGCATAATCCAAGGGATTCGCTGCTTGCAAACACATCAAGCTAAATTCTGTACAGCAAAGTTAAAGCTGTTACATTATGCACGCGCATGCTTATTACTGTGAACGTGTAGTACCTCGGTACATGAACCTTGAATCCAAGAGAAGAAGAAATACAGGGGCCTTTGAAAGATCCAAGTGCACGCCAATATTATGCACATGCACTAATGCACGCATATACATTCGTGCACGAACATATACGCCCGCTCAAAAGTTTGGAACATGTTAGGATTTAAAAAGAAATAATGAGTTTCTTAAGTAAATAAATATTTGATTAATTATATTGTTCTTCCAATTACAATTGTGAGATATATCAATGTAATGTTATTTTCATGTATAAATGCAATATGTATAAGAAAACAAACAGGGGGAGTTTTAATCGAACGTTTTCGTAGAATTGGGAATATGAGTAATTAATATTGTTGAAAATTATACTTTTATCGGACATAGAATACCGAGTGTTACTGTTGATTATAAATATTCTCTATTCTTTAGTAGTTATTAATGCACATTATTGGGAACTAGGAACAATGGGATAAAAGTAGAGGAGAAAATTAAACTAACAATAAAAGATCGCAAGCCGCATGAAAAACTGGTCAGATTTCTGATCACGAAATCGTAATCTTCCAGAACTGGGGCAACGGAAAATAATTGTATTACATCGTGCAGTAATTTTTATTGTTATCGGATCCGATGAATCGAAGGCGAAAGGGATTTCGGGATAAGTCCAAAAGGATTGTAGGATTTACTGGATGGCAGTTTGATGAATCGTTTCCCTTGCGATTTTTTCGTGGAGAAATTATCCAATAATGTGAAACGAAGTTTTATATTAATTTCTTCGATGAGTCCAACGAAAATTTCGTGTTTATTGGAGATGAATTTCGAAATTTTCCACCGTTAATTTCAAGTTCGTGGATGAATCGCACTTTGCACACCCCTTCGAAATCGACAAGGACAGATTATAGGATTTAGCAGAGACAGATCTTCGGCAAATGTCATTAAAGCTTGTCGTGAAACGAGAAATTGACAGAGAAATGCTTTGAAGAATGTTCGCCTATTTGGTTTCTGTCGTAATGACGCTAATTAGGCGCTACAAGATTTCACCTTCCTTGACGTTGATCGAATGCACTAAAATCTTAATTGATAAACGTAAAAATCAGAACACCTATACATTCGATTTTCATCTACATGTTTTTATTTATATAAAATTATCTTAGTGTAAATGAAAGTGGATCTTTCCAAAACCGTTTAAAACTATAATTATTAATATTATTATTATTATGATTCTTTTACTCGACTTTCTACGTCGGAATTTTAATGGTTCCTGGCGGGTCGATTCTATTATGGTGTGTTATTAGTATTATTTATAATAATAATTATTATTATACATAAATCGACCTTGAAATTATCTTTTGATATTTAAGAGGATAAAGTTTGTGCTATTATTAAATGTGACTTACTACAATTAATCAGAAGACAGTAGATAAATGATTCAACATATTCACTAAACCTATTCAACACTTTATGAATTGACAATTATAAATAATTAGCGTTAATTATAATCTGTTTCCCATTAAATTCATAGTAGACATTCACAAACCATACGAATTGAATGGAGAATTTGAAAAGTTATAATTGAAACCATCGGTTTTACTCAATCCCTGTTAATAAATCACGGATAAGTATAATAACGAAATCTAATTACGATACAAAAATCAATGAAATAGTATCACATAATTCTCACTGAAAACGGACAACTAACACTTACACTTAATATATCATTGGAACAGGTAGAGCACTAGATAAATTAAAGCCGAACTTTCCCCTGGCAGGGAAGAAACTAATGAAATCTACGAGGGTGTAACAAGAAACAATGACTCCGTAAACTACAAAGTCACATTAATTCATTACTCACACATTTGCCGTGGAAATCGTCGGTAATTAATTACGAAAAATATATGGCTCGGCCACTCGTAAAATATCGCGGTGAAGTTTATTGAAGTGCAAAGTTCGCCTGGAATTTTTTTCAACGAGGATCCACAATAAATCCACCCTTTCATCGGCCCTCCCTCTTTTGCTTGCACGGAAATATAACTCGTATGAAAGTAAACGATATACCGGTTGGTTTCTCGTCAAGAACTGCCTAATTAAACGATTTATTTTTTGCCAATACAAACGTCGTAAGGATACTCGAAAAGAAACTGGTCCATTCCGTGTGGCAGAGGTAAAAAAAGTTCCTCGAAACTTGTACCTTTAAACTCCTAGTTAAAGGAACTTACCGACGAAACCGTCTACGAGTAACGACACTGCTGGGCCCGTGTTTTCGAACTTTTCTCCTGAAGCTTCGCCGGCGCTCGCCGATCTTATCGGGAGAAGTGCAAAAAAGTTTGCCGTATTTGCCGATGGAAGGAAAACTCTGTAGTTTATGGGTTTTCTTAAATTTTTATTGCGTCTGCTGTTAACGACTCTCCGCCGAAAAAATCTTTTTCTTTGTCCTGGTAGACTAGACATCATAATCGGTCGATTATATTGTTGTGTACAATCTTGTGATGGCTTTGAATTACGATGTAACACAGTTCGGTAAATATTGTTACTATATATTAATATCATATAAATGATATCAATAAATTTGTATTCTTCGATAATATTTTACCATTTTCGCAAATTCTACCATGGTTTCCTTGCCAAATTAACAATGAAAACTTATGGGACAACCTAATACACTTGAAAACATGCTGCCTCGGCAAGCAGTGTGAGAAGTATTCGAGGAATATTTCGATAAGAACTGCGTATTACGTATTGTGGAGGAATTTGAATTCTCCAGTGGCGAGCTTTTCTATACTCGAAGTCGGAAATGATTTGAATAAGAGATTCTCCGTTTCTGTATTCCGATATCGACGTGCTTTGTCTCTGAATTGCATTGGTTCTAATGATTGCTTCGAAAATCGACATTAACTATGACTAACAATCTCAATATATATGCCTTAATATTTTACTTAAAAAATACCTGAATTTTAGAAGAATATTCGTCCTCAAAATTCAGTGTATATTAAACTAAGTATTCTCGAAATGATAATAAAAATAATAAGAATAATACTTGCCTTTTTCAAATAATACCACGTAACTTGAAACACATATCGTAAAAACACAATATTAATATAATGATATATTTCTGGCAAAAGCACTTTCGCAGCTGAAAGGAAGAGTTTTTTTTCGCGGGGAAACTTGCCATGGAATGTCTATTCGTTCGGTTTGCATGTAAGATGGCTTCGTTCTTTCTTTATGATTTAAGAACGATCCAGGATACCTTAATATTTTTTCTGGCTACACACCGCAGATGTGCCCCGAGAACGAGAGAGAAAAGGGTTTAGTTCACTAAAGAAACTCCGCAATATTTATTTTTTTCGATGATAGCTATCTCCACGAGATTTATGCAACGACGAAGTTAAGATGAAATAAGATCCCGGCGATGATGGAAAACCGATCTTCTCGCGATGTCCAATTTCGGAAAAATATGAACATATGAGCAATGTGTTTCATATCGAATATAATAAGAATTTGATTACAGGGTCATTAATTTCGCGTGGAATAAATGATTTACATCGATATTTTCGGTGTTATATCAAATACTTGAAGGAATAACTATTATTCCGATTTTGTTAAATTTACTATGTTTATATTATATTTGTACTGTATCTAATATACTATAATATAATTATTTTTTATTGAATGTTTTTAGTGAAATCAACCAACTAGGTTATTATTCGCCACTATCTTGTTTCAACTATTTAGATTAAATTTAATATTTTATGTCGGGCTAATTTAGTATAATATCATATAATATAACATAACATTTTATGAAATCATTAATATTATATTTAATAAGTTAGGCGAGGAGAATATCCTGACACCAGGACAAGTGTTTTAATATTCGCTAAAATTACGCGAGCAATTAACGACTTAAATTTTCGCCGTCTTGCTATAATAAAAAATAGATTGTATGATAAACACTTGAATAACGAACACGGTAGAAAAGTCATTTTCCTCGGGGATATCTAAAATTAAATATCGCACCCTATCAAAACTTGCACGGCTTCTATAAAGTTATGTCCACTTTGCTTGGAGTAATGAAGTAGGCGGCTTAATGAGAAACTCTTGCATAAACCAACAGGGAAGACTGTATAAAATGTGAAACACCTAAAGGCAATGACGTCAATAGTACAACACTTTGTATACAAAGATAGCTTGTCTGCGTGTAATGGAGTCAAGAAAACTTGAAATTGGTATCCCTTCGAATAGTAGTTAAAAAGGAGTGATTGCCAGATTATCCAAAGTAGTATAAACACAGAAATGAATTTTGAAACTTGCCGTGACAGAAGTTATAACTATATAAAACTAATTAACATGTATGTTAATCAATTAGTTACTCTTTCGCTGTTAATTATCAACATTGCTTACTTAATCGGTACCTCTCAAAGTAATGTGAATAAACAGGCACAAATTTCTTACTTCATAATTAAACTTCAGAAGCAACTGCAATTTTTACTAAAGACAGTATATTGCGATATAAAATGATATCATGTAATCAACGCATCAATTTAATTCTGCAAGCTTTCCTACGTAGAACAATAATTGTTAAAACTATTCTTTGAAATATTTCTCGTACGAAATAAAAGCATCACAGTGATTCGTACTTCCGAATAACACACTCGATCACCTACATGATAACTTGTTGATAATACAATCTCAATAAATTCAACCGCAGTGTATTCTGAGAGGAATCGAGACGAAATAGGTATTTTTTGCGATTTAAGAGGAATATACAGGCGTGACAAGTTGCTGGAAATTTCAGAACAATTTGTCATAATACTGTCACCGTTGCACGTTGACAATGACGATGGATCCGTAAAGTGTCCTCGGAGTTATCCGCAAAAGCCTCGAACGTGTCAATTAATCAAAGTAATACAAGCTCGTAAGGGTGTACGTACACGCTTGATAAACGAGCAGCCTTCCCGAAAGTGGAAGATCGAACAATTCGTTGGAGTTTTAAGGTAAACCGTCTGCGAATAAAGAGAGAGATGGTGCGATGGCAGAAATTTTTAGCAAATGATAGGACGAGGATAGCAAAAGTACCAATGAATGGATCAAATGAAAGCTGATCTATTCAGACGTTACGCCAATGATATTATCACAATTGAAAGACGAACGATCTCGTAATTTCCAACCCCCTAATTCATTTCTGCGAACCCCCTTCAAGTACGCTCCCTCTTTCATATCGAAATCATAAAGGCAATTTTACATTGTTCTGCCGAATACGCGCTCGTGTTTTTCAACTGATTTTACGTATGTTTTAACAATGAGTGCAATATGTGTACAGAAGTTGAAGCAGGGTTTCTATGTAAATGACAACAAATAACTTTTAAGGGAGCAATATAAGTGGAATACAAAAGGAATTTATTTGATGCAAAGAGAAGACGAAGGTGCACGAAAGAAATTTGATAAATCTAGAAACTATCTTACATCGTGTTTGTTTTGTTTCAACTAGATGTTCTTTGAGAATTTTATTATTCAAGATGGTAGTGAAGTTTTTTATTATATTTTGAATACTTCGAAAATGTTTTTAATATTCTTCCTACAATAATTTTCTCCTAATCACATAAATGATTTTCTTCTTTCTAATACTGTTTCAGTAATATCTTATCTAGAAACAGAGAATAATTTTGGTGCGATCCTCAATATTCCATATTCCTAATACAATCATGAAAGGTGCATATCGAAGTTATCGGAATAAGTAAACTGCAATTACAATCGACTTTTGCAAAGCATAGAAATAACATGTAAAACAGGAAGAGAAGGAATCTTATTATCAAGGAAACAACGCGGCACCTTAAACATATTTTAGAAAAAAGTTCCTTTTTCTGCAATGAGATTTCTTGTGCTCTCCGGGTTGCGCGTAAATGAGAAATCCCGAAAAGTTCAGGCTCCAATTCCGTATCGTCTCTTAGCAATTCTTCTTCGAGAAGAAATCAACGGAGAACTTTCTCGATTCAACTAAAAATACGGTTTTCGTGGCAAAGTTCAGTAGAGCCTCGCAGACCTATGTTTATGAAAAAGGAATGGATCCATACATTGGGAAAGGAAATGTCTGCTTAGGAAATTCCGAAGTTTTCCATCGACTCAGTGAAATTATTTTCGTGCCAATTAAGGTGTCACTTTGATTTTATACTATTATATTTATACATTTATATCATTCAGATCTGAATTTATATATTTACATCTTTTACATATTTATATTTTCATTTCCACCATCTGATCTTACGTGTAAACAGTATAATTTTAGAATATTACTGAATGAACTGAAAAGTTCATAACATTGAATAATAAAACGATTTTTCATCTACGTTTTTCTCTTTAATGGCTTCTAAATTGGTCCACTGAAAGTTAATTGATATGCATAAAGATGAAGGAAAACGATTTGTCCTCTTTAAGTCGAATGAATATTCCAAAGATTTAGTGGAGCGAGAGATCAAAGTCTTGTCGGAATAATGAGCTTCGATAAAATGGACATTAAAGCGCATTTAAACACGCTTAAATAAGAAGAAGCTAGTTTTCATACTGTTCGAACAAACGAACAAAAAACTGGTATCTTAAGATCGTTGGGGGGGGGGGGGGGGGGCATAATTTCCATTCCATTTTTTTTCATTTGCAATACTGTTATTCGTGCAAGTTTATTGCCAGAGTGAGAACACAAAAAGGGACAGTTATAAATCAGTTATAAATCTAGCAAAAATGTACTTCCTCGGCTAATCGTTTACTCGACGAGTTTTAATTGGCTAAAGCGCGAGTCTAAACGATTTCATCCATTAAGTCCCTTCTTTCGAATGTTAGCTCGGCGACCCGCTTTTTAAGGCTGTCGACTCGGTGAGAAGTCTGGACTAATTATAAGGAATTAGGACTCTCGCATCACGACTGATTGCACCATGAAATTAAGGATCTTATCTTAGACCCTATAGTATACAATGAAGTAATTATTCTCATTAATGTTTTATAACATTATTGTCCACTCATTTTTATGAGTTGCAAGCTTCCAACATCTTATAGCAATTACCAGTCGTATCAAATCAGTGGACTATTAAATAGAGGCAAAACGGAAACTGAATCTTTTATGACTTCATACTTTTCGAGTAATATCTTATCCTTTGTATTATGTCCTCTTTCGGGTAGGAATACAAAATATTAATTTTTTATTATTGATTACAATTCTCCTGTTACATCACGCATTTCATCAGTCACCATCAGTCATTCGTAGCAATGACCGAACAATGGCGCGACGTATAGTGGGCTGGCACTAGATATTAGCTTAATAAATTGGCTACAGGGGGTGGGGGTGGGGGGAGACGATGAACAATCTCTACCAGCATGTGCTTCTCGCTCGGTGTTTGATCTCCTCCCTATTCAAGCGTTTCCACCGCTTTCTCTCACCCCCTTCCCAACCCTTTACATCCCTTACCATGACCCATTGTCCATCCGTTATCCCGAATTCCAGATAACCAGCGTGACACAATTTCGAATCTCATGCCGGAACACTGCACACCGGATCTCCCCGGAGATTTCCAAAGTTCAATCGTGCATTTGTACATCGGCGCGAGTACGCACGGTATTTACAAAATGGACGAAACTGTGATTGTTTACCCGAAAGATTATCATGAATAATTGTCTCCGCTCTCAGCTGCTCGTGAATCTTTAAACCTTCATTGTAGTCGTGAATTATTTAAGGGACAGATATACTCGTTAATTCGGTTGGATGTGCTGGTAGATCGTCTGATTAATTATTGCTTAACTTTGTGGGGAGGAAAATAAACTTTGCAAGGAATTTAATGTGTGCTTAAGTGTTATTAAATATTATACACTTTTGAGTGGACAAGATTTTATGTCATTCTAATATATAATAGTTTAAATAGAAGACGAAATATAATTTGAGGTTTATTATGCATGTATGTACTATGTCTTTTTTAAAGATTTTACTAACCATTTTATCAATCTTTTATGTTGCAGATTATTGGAAATATCGCTGCGATACTACGCTTCTGGATGGAACATGACTGCAAAGTGAGTAAGACTTCTATTGAACTTTATATTATTTTAATAGTTTCATCAAAGTATAAATAATAAGGGCAATAGGTGAAATAATTTTTTAGTAAAGAATATCGTCGAATGGAAATTGAAATGCAATTTTTTGGAAATTGCAAGAGACTTATTCGTTCTAGCGTTTCGAAATCTTGGCTGATCAGGAGAATAATTAGATTTCGATCCGAGGAGCCACTGTTTCTCTTATTATACACTTTCCTCGATTTTAATTTTCGATTTAATTTGAAATACTTATTCCACTACTCTCATTTTGCGAGTCTTACAAGATATCTATATTAAATCCACAATTGTTCGAAATCCTTGTCGCGAGAATTCAACTCGTGACAAGATGTCGACGTCGAAATCGCAAAAGACTTATGCGTTCTAGCGATTCGAAATCTTGGTTGGTCAGGAAAATACATTTCGATTGGGTGGGCCACTATTCCCGAGGAAAATTGAATCCTGAGTCGAGAGATGTGTGGCTGCGGGATCTCGTGGCGCGTATTCTCGTGGTACGGAACACGTCCCTACGGTCGTTATCAGTCCTTACACGAACCTGTAGGAACCATACCGATGCCGACAGCTCTGCTCGTACTACCTCCACTAAAATTACCCCTGAGAAAACCGTAAGAGTTCACCTACTCTCCGAAGCTAGGTCAAATTTCAAATAGTAGTATTTCAAGTATTCTTTGACATTATCGATGAAAAGCTAAATGCAAATAAGCGAATATTTAAACTGACTGACTTGGGCTTAGGAAAAAAGATCATTTTATTTAAGTCATAATACGGGCGAGTCTCTTTTTAATGCGGTGAAAGAAAAATCCAAGAAAAAATAAGTAACCCAAGAAACCTAGGAAGTTCAAGCTGATTTTTAAGGAAAATTCAAAGGCAATATTTTGATATATATTTATTCAATTATTTATGTACCGTTTTGTTTCACAACCTTTCTCCATTTTTCATGCAATTTGAAGATTCCGTCACCAAAAAACTACGGAAAATCGGCATGAATTTTCCGGACAACCTAATAGAACATTAACTATTTGATCCTGAAAGTATTGAATAAATTAAATGGTTGAAGAAAGTAGATAGTTCATATTTTCAGAAGTTGATATCTTCAACTCTATATAGTTCAGTATTAAATAATCAAAAATATGAAGTTCTATATTTAACCTCGTCACTATATAGTTAACATTTTTAATTGTTAGCATATTCAGTATCGAATAGTTTCTCAAATTTATGAAAGGTAATTATACGTCTACGTCGTCACAATGTAGAAAATAAAAAATTTGACTACTGAAAGTTTACATGAAATTGTAGCAACGAGGAAATGAAAGTGCATATATTTTCCCTGTAATACAAGTTAAATACTTGTTTACAATTCCGTACTATGATTCTCCAGTCTAGTTGCCTCGGTGTACACGGAATAGTTAATATAATTTTTGCATAAACCACCTCACCATAAATTTCCGTTATTTAAATTTTATACTCCAAGAATCCAGTATAATTTTGCACCCGGATTTTACTAAAAATGCAGATGCATCGTTGAAATCTACTGAATTTTCATTTGAAAGTCGTTTGCAGAATATTTGAATATTTCTTTACTACGGGATAAAGTAAACTTTTCATACATCGTCGCGCTGATTGACGCTGGAAATTCGAAAAATATCTTTCCAGGTAAATCAAATGTAGATTCCAATCGCTGTTTCACCACACGTTCTTATTATTTTGTATTATATTATATTCAGAATATATAATACATAATTACTATATAATATTATAATACAGTAATAATATAGAGTTTATTAATACCACTCATTAATAATATTCGAAATTATATTAGATCACCGAATGTCTACGTCCCTTATTATCAACGATATAAATAATTAACATTATAACCAAGACATCCTATCCATATTCAGACACGAATTATTTTGATCAAAATTAGTATAAGAAAATTAATAACAATGAGTGTTTATATAATTTTTATGATAGAAGCGTGTACTTTCCGCGTTTCCTCGGCGTAATTCGGTCTTTCAACCTTAAATTGTCCCATTCCATATCTACTTTTCTTTTGAGATCTCCGTGCTCCATTCAGATCTCTTTTCGCGCTTTCCGTTTGCACAAAGCTCCGAGTAAGAGAGGAGCAAATAAAAGGAATAACGATCGGTGGTATCCCGGCGTAAAATAAATGCCATACCTCCTGGCTCATCGCTTATCTCGAGTCCAAGGACTTTACCGGAAAAGGCCAGAATTCATAACGGCCAGAAGAGAAGAATTCTTTCCCCGATGATAAGAACATCCATCGTTTTATTTTGAATTCGTATTGATGCGTTTTTAGATTTTTGGCCTTGCCACCGGAAAATGTTGCCTCCATTATTCCACTATTCTTCCCCGTATTATGTACCACCATACATTTCCACTATCAACGACATATTTGCAGAAAAAGAGAACACCAAGGCCCCATGAAATCTCTGGTAGCAATGTTTATTTTGCCGTTGCTAGAACGAGATCGATTTATGGATACTCCATGGACTGTTTCGTTTACGTGTTTATTTTCCTTTTCCGTAAGAAAAGGGAAACATTACAATGAAATAATTTATGAGAATATAACAGTTAGCAGTGATTATTTAAATTTTATTTGAAAGCAGTCTCTCGTGGAGGATTTAAATTATATACTATGAATTCTGTAAGTCCGTAGGAAGATGAAGATTTTGACGCTTGCAGGATAGAGAAATATTTATATGTAGGGACTCTTAAAAAACGACTTAAATGATGCAATAACCACATTATGGGAAGGAAAATTCAAAAGAAGAAGTTAGCGATTCCATTTGATTTATAAGGGCGCGTTATCTTCCTGCCTGCTTAACTTGAATTTAGCTTGGACGGCACATTAAATTCTAGTCAAGCGCCGTATTTTATGTGGCTAAGGTTGTTCGGCTAATCTAAAGAATTTATTTCTCTTTCGCGGAAACTTGAAAATAAACTTGAAATCATATTCATTCCATAATAATCTACATTCTCTTTTACGTGGTTTCCCAGATGACCCATATTTTTTACACGGAAACAAACATTGTTGTGTAATTAGTCTTATTTTAGATAGGATACCCTGTATAATAATATCATACTACTATTTGCTTTGTATCATTATCCTTTCAATCTTTATTACTTCCAATTAGAAATCATTGCAAAACATCATTGTCGGGTACCTCCAGTTCTAAATGGACCCTGAAACCCCACGGCGCGTAGTTTTTTTAGTAAACTTCCATTCGAAGGAAATCAGAGAGGAAATGAAACCACTGAGATATTCCGAGGAAGATATCCTGGCGGAGTGAGAATATAACTTCCTGAGTACTCCCGTAAATGCAAAAACTACGTGGTTCCATTGTTCCGGCGGAAGTGCAGGATCCACTTAGAATTTCAGAAACTAGGTATAAATTCCAATTCTCGTTGTCTTTGCTACTTGAATATCTTTGGGAAGCGATGCACCGGGGAATCAACGGTAAATGCATTCAAGAATATACCAAGTTTATGAAAAATATTCAATTTAATGGTACGAAACATTTTAGCTAATAATCTTGCCATTTAAGATGGCCTCTTGCGACTTTATATTCGTCGCGATATTAAGAAACATGTCTGAAGAAGGTTGTAAAAATGTGGGATGCTTGCAGGAAAGTTTGTTTTACTTGCATTTACACGGTGTAAACTTAAGTAGAATGGGAAAGTATAAGCTTTATAGTCGAAGTAGCGAGCATCATATTGATGGAACAAATCCGTTTAAGCCTTTTTTGCAGTGCTCACTGCGATATCGCATCGTATCAAGCTTTTATCTAACTTCATATTTGTAATACGCGGCGAAAATCGAGTGAAGGTGCTTCAATGAAGCTATCAAATTATAAGTGTATCTAAATTGCTGTTTTCGAGAAATTTTTTTCTGATATTATAATATTTAGCAGAATATTGTATAATCCATACTGATTAGATTATTCATCTTATCAAATTTGGTAGATACATAACATTCAAATAGAATCAGTTCCATATTATATGAACTAAAAAATCTTGGTCAAAAATTGCAGAGAATTTCGCAAGACAATTAGACATGTAATTAGTGTACACTTATGTTATTAGGTTGTCTTTATAGTAATTAATAAATCATAAGGAAAAATCAGATAATATTAAACAGGTTTGTTTACAATCATAGAGAGTTACAATAAAAAGAATAGGAAGATATTAAGGGTAGGATAAACATCGATAAATTAGGCTTAGAACAAACTATATTTTAGTATGCTTTGTGCAACTGAGATTGTGTGTCGTGATTTATCGGAAAAGTTTCGTGTGGCTCAGAAGTTAGAAAAGGGCTTGTAATTTCTATGCCGGCAGCATCTCAACTTCCGGGTAGGGGTATCTTCCTCAGCTTTCTTGTCTTAACTTTAGGATATTACAATAATACATGATAGCTGCATCGCATTATCTTGCGGACAACCTTGTATCATGCAAATATTTTCTTTATTACCATGGAAATAAACAATGAAATATGAATTGCATTTTCACGAACAAATTTTAAACAGAAATAAAACCACGTAAGGATTTCTTCGCTATGAGAAGATATAATTATTTCCTGACAGTTTGTCAAACTTCAGAAACGCAGTAATCGGGACACGGAATTCCCGAGGGATTCTAAAGTGAATAATTACTCGACGCAAGACCCATGACCTTAGGCAACCTTATGAAACATTAGCAAATTAGATGCACCAACATGTGCCTTGCGAGCCGATCTAATCAACGTAAATGGTGCATCGATGTCTAAGTCTTTATTACACCATAAACACTTACGAACACCAATAAAAAAATGTCTCAGAATCTACCCTATAAAGTACAAATTCCTTACATTTGATTCTAACTTATGAAAGACATATATATTTGTTTTAATAAATAAACTTTAATTCAGTTACTTAACTCATCAGGCTTCGTATATTCCGAGTTGATTAATTATTTCTTAACTTAATATTTTCTTAATGGTATTCATAGTGGTATCCAGAAATGAATTTATTTTCAACTGTGTTTTAAACCTCGCTACTTAAAATACTAGAAATCTGATGTTGATCATTAAAATTCTTTTTCTAATAAAATATAAATTGGGGTACATTTTAGAATAAGATTTATGTTTGGAATTAATCTGTTCCATTGCTTAAGAATATGTTATTTTATCTACTAGACATATATGTCACTTAATTTGCCATTAAGCTGAGAATTCTCTGTCACTAAGGGCTTTGATCAAAGTACGTTCATTAAGGACATTGGGCCAAACGGGGCAATGTAATTAGCAGACTGATACGTGCTCTTAACGGATTGAACGTGCTATACGAACTGTTCTATTTCTCCTTAATGGAACCACCATTTGTGTGCAATTGTGCATTCTCAAAAATATTTCTTTTATTTGACAAAAGACATCTGACAAAAGTTTGTTTTCGTTTAAACAGACTGTTGTATTAATAGATGTTGTTTAAACATTCTTAATATAAACCGCGCTTTAAAATTATTATAAAGCTTGAAATTTAAACAATTAGACTTAATTGATTGTGGAAGTATTTCATACAAAATTAGACATTAAAAATATATAATCGATATATCGATATAACTGACTCGTATTTCATGGGATATTTGGTACTTTATCGCGATGAAGTAATTATCACAATTTCTCTAGATTATAATGAATACTTATTAATATAATAAACATGACACGTATATATAGACTTAGATTATATTATGTAAAGTAATTTGACTTCGATTAGAAACGGGAAAATTATTCCATTCCTCTAAACAGCTGTGCTGTATTTATTTATTGTGTCTTGATATGTAAAATTGGGGGTACTTAATAATCTTATATAATAGTTTAGTCTCCGATAAACATAGGAGTTTGTTATTAATTATAATTAACTGCAGTCCCGCTAGGCAGTATAAGTCTCCTTAATGGACAACGAGTTTAGTGAAGTTAGTTGAAGTTACGTAATCCAAGAGGGGTCGGGGCGATGTCGACTTTATGTAACAACTTTTAAGGTTCAGAAAGACAAAGTACATCCACCTTCTAAAACTTCTTTTTGTTTCGCTTCGTGAAATTAGTCTGGGAAGTATTATTGATCCAAATTTTTTGAGGGTCACCCACGAAATAAAAAATATTAAAGCATCCGGTAATCTCAGGAGCCACAAAAAAATCTCTGTATTCAAGCCTGCCGGGAGCAACTCAATTACATCGGTTAACTTGCGCGAAAGTTAGTTAAGTAATTAATTTACGATGTTACATTTCATTAATTGAATCCCTTCTCTTTTTACCGTTTTCGTCGGATTACTTTAGTTTTCAAGGAGATTTTCAAACTTTTGAATGAAAATACTTCTCATTGAACATTTTCGCAAATTGCCATTTAATCTGATAAGTTGCTTCATAATAAAAAGCACTTTTGGAGGATAATTTGTACTTGTTTTTCTAGTGGAACTTTTCTTTAAACGCCGATTGTCATCATTATTTAGGTACAGATTAAATGTTCCCTGTATATCCTAACCCAAAAAACATTAGATGAAAAAATTAATATAAAATAATAGAAATTGGGATCAGTAACAAGTGGAACTAGAAAGTTCACCGTTGACCGTACTTAAAAATTATTGATATTTTAAATAACCATTACTTTCGAAATACTCGAATTTTCAGAAATATTTTGAATATTAAACATGCAATCTGTGATCTATCGATTCAGGGACAAGGTTTAAAAAACTGCAGTACTGGCTTGATTACCAGATCAATTAACTTGTAAGAGCCGCAAAAGATTAAATTCATGAGATCGATCCATAAAATCGTAGAAGCTCAGGCATCCGCAGACAAATGTTAGGATGACAGTTGGAAAGTTATATGCAGCTCCAGTTTAATCGATTACACGTCAAAATGTCACATTTAGCCGCCATGTGCAAGATTCTCAGCACCGTGCTGTCATCGATGCACCCATCTTAGGTTGCTTCGTCCTCCGTTAGACAGTGACGTTGATGTTCGATCAAATTTTCTCGAATTTAATGGGGTTTTTGATATTTTATCACGAAGGAAAAATGATCGCTATTTTTCCAGATTATAATGAATATTTATTATCATAATAAATATGATTCCCAGTTAGATATTCTAAACGAAAAACATCATTTTGATCTCTTATTTTTATTAGTATATCGCAGTCGTTCCTTTATACACGTATATATATTCCACATTAAAATTTCGATGTATTATATTACAAATATTAAAATGTAATATTTATCGATTCTATTTGAATGCAGTCTATTGTTTACATAAGGAGGGTTAAGTAAAGTAAGAAACAATCGGAATTCCATAAAGTAGTACCTCGGTAGCATCAAACAAGAACTAGTTTCACAAATCCCGTCGATAGAAGTCCCGAACGGGAACTTTGAAATTATCGAACGAATTGGTCAAATCGCATTACTGAATTTCTCGGAAATCCCGATGTAATCCGTATCGATGGAAGTACGAGGGAGTGTTCTGGTCAGTGGATTGGTTGCATTTCTGCAATTCAGGATTTCGTGTCATTGAATCTGGCAAGTACCATCCGAAATGCGGGTAGTAACACAAGCAGGAACGTGAAAATGAACACAAGCAAGCTGCCATTGATGAGACTGGGAAAGGCAGAGTGGCTGATTCTACCGGTTATGAACTGGCATACGTCGAGCTCAGAATTGCAAGAGGTTTAGCTGTTCCACAGCTTGGAGATTCAATTTGTAGACATCTCGTAATTGGCGCTATTGCAGAATGCTAACAAGCATCTCGCGTTTCATTCAGATTTATCAGTTACTCGTAACGTGGTTTAATTTATTTGCATTTTTATTATTTCGTCTAAGAGCGGCACCGCGACATCTTCATTTGTCATGGAATCCTTCTTCAAAATATATTAACAATCTATAAAGAGTCCATACATGAAACTATTCGGTGAACATGGAGAACTTTCAATTTAATTAGTAACCGATAATGAATTCAATCCCCGGTGATTTATAATGCAGGGTGTCCTACGTAAACCGGGACACTGATCATTTATTTGTTTCTGCGTAACAAAATAGACATAAGTGATCTTGGGAATTATGTACTAAAATTAGTGAGAAAAATAATGTTTTATATGCATCTTACAGTATAAAGCGTAGATGATATAATAAATTATTTCATACCGTGTAAAATGTGAGAACAAACTTATTAAAATGGAACACATAAGAGACTTAATTACTTTATTTAATGGTTAAGATATTATGCAGAGTACGAGCTGGTTTTTGAATAAGATATGAATATAATTAGAAGTTTCTAGTAAATGTTCATTACTTGGTTAATAAGGATCTGTATGACCTAAGTAAACGAGCTTAGTAAGGTCTCAGTATCTAATATTAACTCACTTATGTAAAGTCTACTCAACCCTTGCTACCATTATTACATTATATGTTAACGGGAGTCTTGGATACTAGCACGAGAGTCCTTTGTAAATTACTATATCACCTTGTAATTAACTGAGCACTTTAATTATGGATTAAACCCTCCATTGATTTAGTAATACACTTAATTGCAAAAAGTAATTCGATCCCTTGCAACGAGTTCATTAGAACGCGTTTTCTCCATGAAATTTGTAAGAGAATCGTTTAAATATCATAGATGTCGGAATGGAATGAAAATAGTGCAAGGTCGGCCTCGATTCACTGTTTAAAGAAATGCAATTTAAATCTTCTTAGTAACCGCCAATTAAATCAATTTTTGTTTGAATTACGTTATCGGCGATTATAAGAACTGGGGCGTTGAGCGTATAATTCAAAGATAATTAAAAGCTGTACATCACGAGCAGATGTTACGATGAGAATTAAGGAGCACCCGCAACATCGCGATGGAGGAACTTATTGTTAGATAAACTTTCTCTCCGAGCAAATTCACTCCGAAGTTTATTAGTTCGAACTTAAAGGAAGTAGCATGTATGGAAATCTCCGTCGTTTGCATATAAAGAACCGATCAATGGAAATCGTTCGATTTGATATTCTTATTTTTGCATAAAAGTGGAAACTGTTCGAATTATATCTTTGTCCCTGAAACGAGAGATCAGATTGCATGTTTAATATTCAAAATATTTAACTAATCGGATTACCATCTAAATGTTTTTATTATTTTATTTCGGTCGAATTACTCCATTTTGGAATTGAGAGATTAGATTATATGTTTAATGTACCTAATATTTCTATATTCTATAATCTAGGTGCCACGGAAATTCTAATAAATAAATAGACAAATGAATCACTTGTACGAATTTCAATCGTATACTATTTATAAACGAAATTTAGTACTTTATATTCAAATTAATACTTTCTTTCGGAGAAATTACTCCATTTTAAAAATGTAGAACAAAATCGCGAACCTGACTAGTAATAGAACAGCTTCTTATTTAAAGTTATTTAAAATAACCAAATTCTGTATTGACAATTGTATAATTGTATTAAATTCTATATTTATATTTGCGGATAATAATATATTTTGAATCTTTAACGGATAAATATTAAATAAAAAATGTAAATAATGTGAAATAGCTTCTTGTGCCCTCAATTGAAAGGCAGGAATTCTATATCATCGGTTTTCATAAAGTAGGTCATTAGGTCTGCTATATAATGGCTTATACAGACAAAGGAGCAGACTAAAAACGACCTTTGTTTTATTTAGATTTAAATTATTTATTCATCACGTTACTATGCAGGGAATTACACCCTTAAATTCCTATATGTTACATGACCACGATGTAAACGTGCGATTAAATAAAATCAATTATTTCCAAGGCAAAATAATAATCCCGTTAATTGCAGTTAAGATTCAAAGTTGAGTTTGTTTATCAATCGTATGACACAGTGAACAAAATTGCACGGTGTATATGTAATTGACAAAAAGCTGTGCCCAAGGTTTTATTGATTCTGTATAAAGCCCATAAACTTGAAATTATGCAAAGCACCCCTATCAGAATTAAAATAAGTATGCAAATTCCTGCATATTTACATATCGAATCAGTCGACTTTCCTCCGTTGATTAAATTGATTTTATTAAATGTCATACATGATTAATGTTCGTCGAAATTCGAAGTAGAAATTCCCACGAATTCGTATATTCGTTACGAATCCCCCAAAGTTATACTATATTTATACTAGCTTTTGCCTGCTAATATATAGTGTAGTAAAGTATACCTGTATACTTAGCAGTCCTTATATTTTACCAATTGCATTGCCACGTAAATTCTACTAATAAGTAAATCACTTACAAGAATTTACATTTTATACTATTTACTTATAATTCAGTACTTTACACTTTAAAACGAGGAATATTTAAGTCACTGTTAATGAGTGAACATAATGAATCGTGGATCGTCGTGCTTGGAATTTTTTACGCGAAATATCATGTTGGAAAGAAAAAGGTATAAACTGCGGTTTACGATAATGCACGCAAAACGATCAGCAACGCCGACGGCTGAGTACTAATTAAATTTGGTGTGCATACAGGCTCGCGCCTGATTGGATTTTCTTTGAGCCGATATACACCATCGGGAGAGACCGTTAAATAATCGGACATTGTTCCATTATGCAATTATACCTGATCGATTGCAATCTATACGGCATTGATTAATTCGCATCTCATCGAATCATGTTTGAATAACTCAGGTTGCTTTCGGAATTGGTTACATTATTGATTCCTAGAAAACGATTTCATTCAATACGCTAATTCTATGATGACGAAAGTAGAATTAAATATCTTTATGTAATAAATAATTTTGATTTAATTCTCGGTTGCTAGCAAAGATCCATTTTGCGAAAAAAACATGATTTCATGTATCTTGGATATTTCAAAGATAAAAATATGACTACAGATAAGAACTATATAAATATAATAATCTTTGCGATCAGTAATAATAAGACTTACACATTTTTTAGTCTCTTATTATGATAGCTTGGATAATTGAATGGAAACCTGATCCAAAGTTTTGTTACATTTTATAAATCCTAATTTTATATTAATATAATTTTACATTTTTTATTACGTTTATGGATTGTACACGGGACATATATTTCAAAGTATTATATTTGTGAGATATAATCTATTATCTATTACATTTTATAATATAGACATTGTATACCTATTATATCTTATAAGACATCAAACTACTCATAAGATATCAAATAGATTTTCTTTCTGTACAAATTAAGACATCCAAGGTGCCAAAACAAGGGTGAAAATTGATTGCAAGGTGTAAACACACGTTGGCCGAAATAAACATTTAGTAGGTCGAATTCGTTGGTTGAAAATCGGCAGGAAGTTTTCGGGCTAATATAATAGCCTAGGAATAAACCGAGATAATAATCGTGCGGCAACGTTTAAACGGCCCACAACGACGATGAAGGATCCGTTAAGGACATTACCGTCCATGATACAAAATACAAGTTCCTACTAGAACGTCAGCCTTTATTAATCCCCGTGGAACAAAGTTTGCCCGTTTTGTGGACACATGAAAGTGTACCTTACAGATATCGACCTGTTTCTGTTAAAAGGCAACCTTTTGCTGCTACGAATCTGCTGATGCCACGATATATTTATGTGTTTCCAGAAAATTCCAAACAGTCCCTATATATGCTGATATTGTTGACGTAAACAAATGATTTGCTTGCTGGAATGATAAAATACCAGTAGAATATTTTTATATTACGAATCTGTTGATGCCACGATATATTTATGTGTTTCCAACAAATTGCAAACAGTTCCTTTATAAACTGATATTGTTGACGTAATTAAACGATTTGCTTGTTAGAATTATAAAGTATCAGTATAATATTTATAGTATATTTAGTATATATAGTATATTTTATAGTATATTTATAGTATAATATAATTAATTATAATATAATATATCATAATTCTACAATTATTTTCCTGAATTTATATTGCAAAGTTGGTTCATCAATTGAGTTATGAAATAGTTTTACTTCGACTTTCTAACATGTTATTCGTGATAAATATAATATTGCTTTCGAAACATTGTAGCAAAAATATCCACCGTTACTTTGCACATTTTTGACTCAAATCCGCTTGCTACATTCCACGTTTTCTACAGTAATGTTCCAAAAAGCCGACTAAAGTGAACTTAACGAAACATACGCTGGAATAGCGAAAAAAACGTAACAGGCATCTCGATGCATTTTTCATCGAGATTACATACCACTTTCTGAACTACATGAAATTCATTTGTCAACAGGTAGATGAACAGGCACCGGTGGTTTTACGAGGGTGGTAGTGAAATGAACCAGTTTACGAGTGTAAAAAAAATCTCATTAATTTAAACGCCTACGTATCTCAGGAAGATAAAGGTTTATATTGTTTCCGAGCCTGCATCGTGCCGTTGCAGCCTACACTGGGTAAGTGTTATATATTTTTATAACTCATGCATTTTACAACTTCCTCCCTGTTATACGAGCTCGTTAAAATCTTTTAATATAGCGAGTGTATAAAAAGTTCTTGCATACTTATAATCGATTAATTGCCACTGATCAATAATCGTCATTGGTGCAGGACTCGAAATGCGATCTAACTAGATTTTATTGCTCGGTCTTTATTAGCGCGGGGGGGGGGGGGGGGGAGGTAGAATCGTGAATCTCACGGTTGACCATCTATTTTACGATGGAAGGGATTAAGTGCTATTCGAGATAAATTTGTGGATAAGCTGGATTATAGTGGAACTAGAAGTTTCCCTTTAGTTGTCCTGGACTCGCATCCTGGTTCGCGTTACCAGCTTCGATATCGCCCGTTCGAATTACCTGATAGAAAATATTGCCCATTTATTCCAGTATTACCGACAATTAACTACCAGCAATTTTTCATGGTAATAATACCTAGCAGATTAAAGACTTATATCGACTACATAATTTCCTCTGATATATTCTTCTTGAATCTTCGCCTCGGAAATAACTCCCTTTAATATTTAAATTATTTATGGATTACTTTAATTGACCCATTACCCGGTCTATTATCTTGCTATTTAATACAATTTAGTTATCTTGGTATCCTTTGTCCGCTATTTTATTAGAGACATATATGTTATAAATATATACTTTATATATATTAGAGTGTAAAGTGAAGTGCATTTTATTCCAGTTTACATAAACTTTGCAATATTGTGTTGCCAAAAGCAGAAGTTCAATGAAATGATAAATTGATCAGACTATATAAGAGATATAAAAATTGATCGGAAATAATTCCTTTAAATATTTAATTTATTATGAATTAGTTTCCTTGATCCATTATCTGTTTCTGTATTTAATACAGTTTATTTATCTTCACATCGTTCATTCGATATTTTATTTGAGAAGTAGATATTGCAAATATATATTCTGTATAATAGAATGTATAATGAAGTGCCTTTTATTCTAGTTCAGATTTCTAGTTAAAGCAATTTCAATATTGTGTTTGAATAAGCAGAAATCCAAGTGAATTAAAGATCGATGGAGTAATACATTATAGAAGTAGAAATTGATAAAGAAAGTTGTTCATCGTATCTGGCATTACTGAAAAGCTTTCAAGCTTTGATGAGGCACAACTGTTGGACGAAGTTCGCTCAATTCCTTATCAGTAATATCACATTACTCCTTGATACTCTTCTGCTCTCCACGTCGTCGTATCCAGATCCCTGTGTCCCCTTTCCATTCTTTTTTCTAGAACTCTATCTATCGATCTATCTCTTGCGGCTACCTTTTTTCTGTGTTTTACCTTCAATTTCGAAGATGAAAATTCAAGCCTGACTTCCTCTTCCGCTCGGCGGCCATGAATAAAAGGAAAATTACACTGTTTCTCCCTTACCTGCGATTGTCAAGCGTGCGATAAACCACGAGCAACTTTATTTGCATTATTGATTTATCGTTATTGAGACTGGTAATATTTCTATCCCGTGAACCTCACCCCACGTCGATAGTTATTAATATTTAAAAAGTATAATTAATGAAATGACATTTCGATAATATAGGAATTAATTCCCGCAATATCGCAACGGCTGATAAATGTCACATTAAACCGAAGCCACGAGACAAATCAAATTCATTAATGTGCAATTACGGATAATTAGTATCGCGCTATTTATTACCACCACGTTTCTCCTTAATTGTGGTATTATTAATAGGCGCATTATCAATCAACAATTGGTTGGAATTAGCGATATACTCTTCTCTGATCTTCCGTCCATTTTATCAAGTTTATTCGCGAAGGCACTCGGTGAAAATCAAAGGGAAAGTTCTTCCCTCGTTTCCGCGGTTACGTAAAGTTTATAAATTCTTCAAGGATCTCATGGCGCGCTGGAAAATCTCCTGGAATACTTAAAGCCGTTTATGCATACAATATTCCTTGAATAAATTAATCCTGCATATCAAATTGCATTTCAAGCAATCCCGGATTATTTTATTGGACCAAGAAAGCTTGTTTGCTGTAACTGAATCGTGATGAAGGATGCTGAAAATTCAGTTTAAAAGTATACTTTAGAATGAACTATATATTGTGCTTCGTAGAGTAATGAATGCAGTTAGTAAAACACAGTCAAAATTGTTATTATAAATCGTATTTATTAACAACCGATTGGAAACAATCGAAGTCACAGTCTTTATCAGATCGGTTTGAATTTTGCTGATTGTCAATATACTGTGAAATCACGTATGGATGAGTTAGCTCGATTAACCTATTGATTCGACAATCAATTTTCAGCTGACTTCTACCGTTAAACCGTTTTTTACCATACCATCCGATTTTGCAATTACCACCCTATTATTTGTCGCTGGAACTTTTAACCCTGTATGTAAAGTAAGAGGAGTTTAATGAATTCCTATCGAAGTTTTGGGTCGAATGGAATGGACGTAGAATACTTTGACGAAAAAAGTAGAACACTTTTATTGGATGCGCAATAGTGAAGGTAACTTTGTAGGCCACTCGAAATACGATGATTTAAATTCCACAAGCCAGGATTCCGTGAAATTTCTGTAAGTACATTGAGTACGTAGTAAATTTGTACGTCTCGACGTACAAAAGAGAAGCTCAGGACAGACTATAAAAGCGCTTTCAACGTCCATATCCGGCTTACATGCAATTCATGCACAGATAAGCATATTTCCTGGAACTAAATGTCCTGACTTTTAATTAAACCGTTGTCGCTCGTAGTTCATTGAAATTTTCATTTACTTTCACCGAAAAGAGATATTCCTTATTAAGTCATCGTTATAAACTACTCGAGTCCATCGTTTGCATTCTTTGAAGAGAATCCTATTATGAATATCATATGATATTATGAGTTCATACTAGTTATATTTAAAAACAGCTCGTTATTTAATGAGATAATACAAGATAAACTGGAAATATTTTATACTTAATGAATGGAAGAGTTCTCAACAAAATAGCGTGTACAAAAAGTTCTTCTACAGAAAGAAAAATTCAATTCACTGATGGAAGGCAGTCGAATGGAATTCGAAAAAGGCTCTCGTTCCCTCCGACTGACTTTCACGTTCACCGAATTGCACGAAATGTATCAAATGTGAATCTGCTTGCTTCACTACCCATTTACAATGGCACTGGGTATACGTGGAAATCGATTACTTTACGTACGACTATAAACATTTTACGTTACAATGCGTCTTTATATGTTTTACAATTAAACAACCTACAATATCTCGAGTAATTCTTCAATGTTTAAAAGCTTTTCACTAAACAAAATTAGAAAATGATTTTTAAAGTTCGTGGTTAATTATGCATTGGTTATTGGCAAAGGTATTATATGTTGATATTTAATGTGTGTAGTGGACTAAGAACGATTGAGAGTGTTAACTGAAGTGTTAAACGATTTGTTAATCAGTATTAACAAATGATTTTAAGCAATTGGCTGCAAGCGTACAAATAACTCGGAGGATTATTCAATGCACCGTCGCGATCATAATGCTTGATTCAGTAATCGTATAAACATGATCCTTGTGGAGCTGCAGGATCGCTTTAACGGTAATTAGTGGGAATTGTTTGATATATTACGAGCTAACGTGAATCTCCGAGCATTAAATCGTGGGTGGGGTATATTGTATTCTAGTAAAAGAATTTTACTCGCAATTATCCTTTAATGCAGATTTATTGATCACTATTTTCATTGTTTATTCTTCAATCCTTTTAAACGATTATAAACCCGTACTCAGAAATCTTCTGGAATGTTAACGATCAAATATTTACTTATGAAATCAGTTTTTGAAAGTCCAGAGACTTTCTTTCCCAAATTAAAATCTGGAGCAAACCACATGAAAAAGAATCGACAAAAGACTTGATAGAAATATTGAATAGTGGAACGAAGTATATGGAATATTGATGACTTATTATAAATTATTGCCGACCTTCACGAAAATGCTATGTAATCTTTTAATAATGTTCCACGTATTTGCATCTTGCAAGTAAACCGATCTTATTAGCAATTTGAAAATTCAGTTTAAAATGGTAAACGCCTTTTTCGGATGCAAATAGTGAATTATTTGCACACACCCCCCGCAGAAAGAAGATGCGTAACGCTTGTACGAGTAAAATAGAAAGCCATATTTCTTATGGAATGACCTAATATAAATACGACATATCGGTGAACTTAAGAGAGAGAATGGTACCAACGTCGGTGGGACGTCCCTCGTTATTTGTCCTCGACATTCCAGCAGGCTCAGCGTTCCTGCGAAAAAGTAATCGAGATTACGCGGACAAAAGAAACGAAAGCGATAGCTCGTGAAGTCCATCCATTCCGAAGAGTCTACCCCTGGCTCTTACTCTTTCTTTCGCCGGGTATCTTTCACTTTCTCTCTTATCAGTACGCGGCTCCTTAAATTCGATAAGGTCCTCACTAATGCTCCAGACGAGGCAGCGGCATAAAAAGAAAGGCAGGCCGCGTGATGTTGAGAGGGAAAACCAAAGAAAAACAAAAGAATGATGGAGTCGAGAAGCAGAAGGATGAGACAGACAGTGCAAAGGCCGTGCGAGGTTTTCGAGCGCTGACGATGCTAGGGTTATGATTCGCCCTTTCTAACCCCTTCCACCCCTTTGCCTCTTTCTTTTTTTTATTCCTTCCTCTGTCTATCGGAACTCCTTCTTTTTTCGATCGCCTATTTCACCCCTGTTTCACGATTCTTTCGATGACTGCGAATATATTTCTTGCCTGAGATCGTGATAGATATGGCGTGAGGAAGAGAAATACATACATATATATCTCTATGAATAATACGGAGTTTCAAAGGAAGAAACAGGAAGCCGAAGAAACATGGGCTATTTTTTTTAATTTCATCCTACGAAAGAGAGCAGAGATATTTTTCTTTGACGACCAGAGGTGATTACTCAAACAGAAAAAAGTGATCTAATCGTCTTTTCATTCCGACGGGGAGAATACTTTACTCTTTTTTATCACAGGCTATCTAAAAGTTAAGTAGAAATGGAATGTTCTTAAAGCAGTCGGTTAATTTTCTGCAACGAATCCTTTCATATTAATTGATTTAATATCTTCCATAAAGATAATCCAATTAAAAAATTAAATTTCAAATGCGAACCTGCAATTACTTCTTCACGAATTTTGTCCCCGGTAATAAAATCGAATGTTTCACAAATTCGTCCAAAGACAACTCTTAAATCCACAAATTCCCGTCATATTTTTTGCTGTCGCGAGATTAAGCTTATAATGAAGGAATGAGAGACCCGGACCATTTTCCAGTTTCCATAAGTTTATTACTCGGGCGTACCTTTTGTCATTCGGTTTATTTCCTTTTACGATTTTTGTTTATCACTTCCCCACTCTGCGTATAAATACTAAGGGACTAAATAAGATAAAAGACGTAAAGAGGGACGTAGAATAAAGAGAGAGGGGTTGATCTTCCTCGGTATTCAACTCTCCCGGTTCGATTTTCCATCGCAACCTGCCCTAGTACTCATAACCTAGATTTTAACAGATAGCAATACAACTCTCTACCCAGTGTCAGCAAGTTCATTGTAGCCTTAGATCCTGACATCCACCTTTTGTATTCTTTTCTCCGTTTACCAGGCTTTAACTTTACTGCCGTCATAGCGACACCCGGTGGTCCCGTTTACCCTGTTCACCAATCACATATATGTACTCGATCCCTTACCCTCCATCTTCCTTTTTTAGAACTTCACGGATTTCGTGTCGACGATACATTCACCCGCGATTTTAGGTCAACGAGAACTCTCACCTACTTGCTTATTTATGTCATTTTCAGAAGGGATGAATAAAAAGAACAAGGCTTTATGCAGATTTGTAAATAAAAACATATACGTATAACGGGCTGTACTATATTCGATGATGCAACGGCGTCTCTCTTTTAACCATCGACTTTGAATTCATCATAGAATTTGGTAAATGTGTACTAAAAACTAGAGTATTATATGGTATATAAATACTAATATTTTCGTGGAATTATAATCTGTTAGAAAGGATCGTACAGTGTATTTTATTTGTGATATTAAATTATCTATAATATAGTACGTATAATAGTCAGAGGTTTCGATGGAATAATATTAAAGTTCAAATCGATGGCAAACGTTAGATATCTCTAACGTTGTTGCAGAAACTCTCGTATGGTCGGTGCGTCGCAAAAGCATTCGTGCGAGAAACCGATTGACCGAGTCGGTGGAGCAAATCAGATTTATCGGGTTCCATCGAACTACAATCGTCCTGAGTAATTAACCGAGTTTGTTCACCAAGGAGGATAACCTGCAGCCCTCCTCATATCATCACACTTTCAGCGGTCTAATTCCTTTGTAGTATAACACTCCATGAATCTACTGCAATTCGGACAAACCGAGTTCGTATCGGGAGAGGAAAATATTACAAAATATATGAATGGTTTGGAAAGGAGGAATACCGTTAAATGAAAATGCAATCTTTAATTATTTAAAGTAAGTTCTAAAATAATTATTTAACTTATAACTTCACGGCATAAAATCATACTGGGCCATTCTGAAAATTGATGAAAATATTTAACGTAGAAATATGTACGAGATATTTAACTTTCATCATATTTCTTTATATTTTATTGCTCTGTAAGAATACAACTCATGCAAATATGGAACCGTGAATGGAGATACAATTTCTAATATTATTAATAATCGATCAATAGGGAATACAAGTATTTAGATAGATATTTGTATAAATGTAGATTTCGCATTCGACAAGTAAACGTTAATTTACATGGAGTAAGATTTAAAATGTCTAAAATTATTGAATTTTCTTTATACGTTGAATATTATAGGAATTATGTTTATGTATCCGGAAATAAGTATGTATATTTATTGATGCACGGTGTAAATTTCGCGTGATTCCTTAAAGATAAGGAATCAGAGGAATACGCAGAGATTGATATCGCATTGGCGTGAAATTTTCCATGGCAAAGTATGTTCCAAGCAATTCTCATTACACTTCCTGGCGTTCCTTCTTGCCATCGGTGATGGATAACCTTTTGATCAACGACGCTGATAAAAGATATAATCCGCCCTTCACGCAGATCGCGTTTCGCAAATGCCCTAAAATCAAGCATCGCGATCGATATTAAACGAACGTGATTCGCGATTGCACACTGCGCACTTATTTGTAAATCCGTCGTATTTAAGACGTGATCAACTTTGTCGACTATTTTATCAATACTTGAGGTATGCTGTTATCAGAGCATTGCGAGTACAGAAAATGATACAATATATACAAAAATTGCACTCTGACAATCAAGTTTGAATATGTACTTGATATTCTCAGGAACATCGGTTGTAATTTAGGAAGAATTCGTCAGTAATAAATAACTTAATACCTGATAAGATAATTTATATTTAATTTAGTAACAAAATGCGATCGGTTACAGTATTAGGGTAATAATTATTCGCTATATAATATAATTTCACTGATAATTCGCTATACGTATAATATAATTTCGCTAATAACAATATATTCAACTATTTTAAATTACAATATGCTCCCTTTCTACTCTATTTGTAATTGGGAAATGAATGAATCGAATTACCGAACACTTGGATTTCACTTTCTCTGAAGTGGAACACTTTTCTATACTGTACGATCCTTTCTAACAGATTATCATTCCACGAAAGATGAAGAACAAATATTTTCCTGAGGTTTCAAAAACTATCTTCATTTTTGCGGGAACTATTCATACTAAAAAGGTGGAATGGTTTTCGAACAATTCGCTTTCTGGGAATACACAGTCCATTAAAGGTTAAAAAGAAGTGAAAATCGTGACGTACCTCTACCGTGATAAAACCGAGCCAATATTTACTTGCGGCTATTTATTTTATGTTGTATGTCATGCCTTTATTTTCCCCGGATTACGATTTTATATTTTCCTAACTTGTGTGGGTATGACCAGATAGAATTCGTTAACACACCAAAGCTAAAACTATATTTATCTTCTGAATTACGGTAGCATTTAAAAACGTACATGAAATACCTAATGTTTACACCGGGCTGTAGTTTTATTCTGCAAAAATACAAGCAAAATAAATACTTATAAATTTAAAGACATCTGACATACTTTTCATACGAACTATAAAATAACTGTTAAAATATCATCCAGAATATCAATTAATTGGGAAGCCCCACAAAACATATGATAAACTTCCTAGAATTTTATGAAAAAAACTGCTAATCACGATCTTGAGGAGAAAATTGTATCATATATTTATTAAAAATGACACGTTTCGGTGAAACTTATCGCTAGAAACATTACCAGACTTGCTTGGAATTAGAAGAAGGATTTCGATGAAATTCGTTGCTAGAGAATTAGGATGCGACACGTTAATGAAGGAGCCATTGTGATAGGAAGGGCATCGTTAGGTAGACCATTATACGAAACATCGTTATCCTTAATTCGAAGGATCTCAGGAAGACAACGAAGCTATATCGGGAAAACGAAGAAATATCGGAAATAGCAATCTCGAAAGAAGGGCAAAGCAATCCCCTTTTCCCTGTCGATTCCGTTGCAAGCAAAAAACCTCGAAGCGAGCTCCTCCTCCTGATAGTAACTTTCACGCTCCGATAATCGCGTTATCATACTAGCCACGTTTCTGCTAATGTTATATCGTCTTCCTTAAACAATAGACAGCCAAGAAACGATATAATAATACAAGTATTCCGATCTATGTTTGACAGGATTTGTGTGGATCGAGAAAATAACTGGATAGACTTCAGATGAATACAAACGAATATATAATATATGAAATAATCAATTGGTGTTTTATCAATATTTCGTGTAAATCAATCTTGGTGATAACTTCACGAAATATTTTTTTTTAGGGTAGAAAGTTATTCTGCGGATATCAAATTCAGTTTTTAAATTATATTTTACATATATATTGTAATAATTTGTAGCCTTATATCATAGGTACATAGATCATTATACATTGTATCATGGATTCTAGAATATTAGGTCATTATTTAATTTAAATCGACAGAAGGATATCAAGCGATTACATTCGATTTACAATAAAACCCAAGTAACTTAATGGAAACAACTAACTGAAATCTGGATAGACTGCTAACTCCAGTTGAACTTATTAATTAATTTTTCTACAATTAGTACATACAAATTTCGTTCTCGTTCAATTGATGTTACTTTCCCAATACTTTTCATGAATTTGTCAACAGTTTTAAGAATGTCCAAATACCTGAGACAATAATTCTTCCTAATCCCTTAAAGTGAAACAATTTTATTTCAAAACGAATTGAGAAGCTAAGCAGAAATGAACCCTTTCAACTGAAATACATCAAACTAACTATGCAAAATGTAAACCTATGTTGCACATAGCCTAGCTGTGCTTACACAGTTATACGAACAGATCTTCCATGTTGTATCAAATCAAATATATTAACAAAAAAAGAGGTGGTTGGTATCAGTGAAATCGGTGAAAGCATGAAATAGACGAACGGATAAACTATCTGGCCACGGCGAAATAGCAAACAAACACGTACATCGTGTTTAGATACTCGTGAACAAGTCCCTGGTTCAATTTGACTTTGGCTGGTAGGGTTTACGAACGACCGATTCAATTAAACGTTACAACACTGCGCACAGTGATATAACCAACTAAACAGGACACAAAATACGAAACTAACCTGCGCGCTTAAGCACTCATTGTTGCCGTGGAAATCAAAGTTTTGTTTTGCACTAATGCTTTCGAATAGATGGATGCCGATAGTTCTGATATCGCTGATGTAAACTGCAACAGAATTAAAAGCAGAATTGTGGGACAAAATTACCTAAAATAGCATGAAATATATTTCCAGGGTGCTCCGAATGCAGCACTTACAATTGTTCGCTGTAAATAGTGATTATTATTCAACACTGAGTTTAAGTTGGATATCAATGTTTTATTAATGAATTCATATTATAATCGATCTACAGCATCATTACGTTTTATACTTAATTATTAATTAGTTAATTGTCCATAGCCAATTGGATCTCATCGATCCCTTTAAATCCTGCAGAAAGTCTTTTCGTATTAAAAATTGCTTTAAAGAAAAGACATGGCTCAGTTACAGGCGTTTTATTGAGGCAGCTAATTACATTTTCCAGTCTTAATTGAATGTGTTACTTGAAACGGTATGGATGAATATTGTAGGTCGACTAACTACCTCTTCCGGTTAATTTATGCAAATTCTAAAGGAATATTCAAACTCTTGACAAGCAGAAAAAATATTCGTCCACTCCTGAGTTTTAATGGCAGAAAATCTAATGACTGGATCCACGAGAATATCGCTTACGAAAAGGAAACGGGTACTTTAAATATAAGTGGAATTTATATAAATTTCCGATACAACACACGTAAAAACGATATAAACATAAAAAAACCTGTTTCAAAATCAGAAACATACTAAAAAGCATTTTATGTATCATGCTGCAGAAACCAATATATTATAGACGGGACTTGTAACGATATAATGTAATCTTGCAAATAAAATATGAATTAAACCGTACACTCTAATATGCATGTATTCCAATCAATATCATATTATTATACTATAACATTAATTAATTGATTAGTCAGAAATAATGTTTACATTAAAATTGCTGAATATCAAATATTTGTGGAGCTTCTCTGTTATTGCTGATAAAGAATGATAATTATTCGATGTTTTACACATCAGATTCTGAAATATCATAGTCGAGGAAGCCGACATACCTGCCGTGAAAAATGTATATTCAAAGCTTGTCAGAGTCTTTAGAGTAAGAGTGTTGAAGAAAAACGTCCAAGATCCTTCATACATAATACATAAACGAAGAAGTACGAAGCGTGTTTTCCCAGCTTGGTACGCATAAATTCCTGATTAAGGTACTTAGATTAACTCGGAAAAACTACCTCCTTGAATCCGACAAGTGTTGACATGACACTCTTGCTGATTGGATGCCAGTCGAGGAATTTCAAATGATTTCTTTCACGGCAATAAGTCTGAATTAATTGACGCCATGTTTTTCTTCCACTTTTTCTTTCGTTTTTAAATGCCATATTCCGGGGAGTATAATAATTATTAGTGTGACAGTTTTCAGGCTTCTGATGTATTTTATTAGCAGTAAAAAATAGATTTGTACCGTTTATTATGAAAGTCGCGTAACACTACTTTTGGAAAAAAATTGTAACGCATTTTAACTTGGTTATAATTTAACGTGAACTTTTTATTTGTAAATCGTTTGAAATCTGAATTTGACATGGGTTACACTGCTTGTAATTATTTGTGTAGTTTAATTTAACGTTATGCATTTTAATAAATAATTTATGAAGAATCTAGTAATTTTTAGTGTATTTATTATTTATAATTGTAACAAATGTACCAAAGTAGATTGGTTTTCACAGATGTTTATGTTACAGCCACTACATTTATTTGATGCAAAGTAATGAATGAGAGTAAGGCTCTTAAAAGATGCTTTCCTTCGATATCCATTTTATTTCTTCTTTCGAGTTGTTCAACGCGTGAAATATTGCATTTTTTATTACATTTAAAATTCATATTATCTTATCGCTTACTATACATGAACCGGACTGTTTTTGCAGAAGGTAATTTTATGTATAATAAAACTGCTGCATATCTGATATTTCTTTTTTCTCTTTTCAAATCTCGTATTAACATCAATGTATATGCAAATAAAGCACATAAAACGATATATGATCCTTATATAAAAAATAATAAACAATAACTTTATAGAACCAATATCTGCTGAGATTGAATTGAAGGAAATGCCGATCAGAAAATATATTAATTATTTTTGAAAAACATAGTAGTTCTTAAATTAAATAAAGATTTACAAAACCGTCGAGCATTCTCAACAACGAAAGATTTCGTGTCTTTCAATATCTTATTTTCAGGCCCCGTATTTTATTTAAGTGCCGAAGAACGAATCGTGCGATATTTTTGTCCGCAAGTTATTTTATAGAGAAAAGTCCGCTCTTTCGAATGCACTTTGTTGCATCAAAATATCTTCACCCACTCCTTAGTTATGGACACTGATTCGGCGAATTTCATTCAACTCTGTTCGCGAGTGTAACCCACCGCTCGGAGGAGGCCCCGTAATTTAATTAATTGCGGAAGAACGAATCGTGCGATATTTTTGTCCGCAAGTTATTTTATAGAGAAAAGTCCGCTCTTTCGAATGCACTTTGTTGCATCAAAATATCTTCACGGACTCCTTAGTTATGGACACTTATTCGGCGAATTTCATTCAACTTTGTTCGCGAGTCTCACCCACCGCTCGGAGGAGGCCCCGTATTTTATTTAATTGCCGAAGAACGAATCGTGCGATATTTTTATCCGCAAGTCATTTTATAGAGAAAAGTCCGCTCTTTTGAATGCATTTTGTTGCATCAAAATATCTTCACGGACTCCTTAGTTATGGACACTTATTCGGCGAATTTCATTCAACTTTGTTCGCGAGTATCACGCACCGCTCGGAGGAGGCCCCGTATTTTAATTAACCCTTTCGTTACGGGTGCCGGATATATCCGGCGTCACCAGCGAACACCGAAGACTATCGATGCAATGTTCACACTTTTCGGCATGGTGCCCCCTTCAGTGGCGTCACTTCGGCGGATCGGGCTGCCGTAACGAAAGGGTTAAGAATTCTCTTATTTCATTTAAAGCTACCAACGCAGCGGTTCGCCATATTGGAAATACTAATTAAATTTAATCTTCCCCTGACCTAATTATGCGACTTCATTATGAAGTTGGAACGTTGGATGTTAACGCAAATATACGTTCTATATTTGCTTTGCGTTCGACTTCATTTTGGAAATTTAAAGTCAACATCGATTAGAAATAGCTTTTAATGATGGCGTAGTGAATTCGAAAATGTAATCAATGAAACCCAGCTTTCACGTGCCGTTCAACGGACGAAATTTCGAAGTAACAAGGTACAGAAGCAACTACGGTGTTACACAAAAGAACATAATTACAGAATTAACATAATTACATTCACTTTATACCGCGGTAACACCATAATTACGATATTGACGTTTTTAATTAAAATATTATGTGAAACGTGTAGTAATATGTAAACCAATTTCATTAATAATTACATGATGCTGTGTAACTAGATTTCAAGATGAAGAATAATATATTAAAATTGTAATCGATATGGTAAATAATTTTGAGAATTTAATATACTGTCGATGCTCTGAGTATAAGGATATTCAGATATTATATATGAAACATATAATAATATGTAATCTACTGGCATTAATATTTATATCATATTATTAAATATACTTGAGGATCGAAAACGGTTTCTTATAATTATAATCAGCATGAGAGTTATTTATTAAAATTGATTATTCAGTGAAAGCTCCAGGTAGCGCCAAGTGAAAAAATATTATATGGAAGACATAGTAATATTTATTTAACGGGTATCCCTTTGAATAATCAAATTCTATTAATACTTATACTGTTAAGTATACTTACAGCCAAAAAGCGATCTGTTACAATTGCAATTGACATGACAAGTATTTATTAAAGTTTAATATTCATCAAAAGCCCTTCGTTCGTAGGTTGAATTTTATGAATCATAGGAACGAGGGAGTTCTTATTGATTTTCGGTCTTTCTGTCCACGTTTCCGCTTCTCTCTCTCTCTCTCTCCCTCTCTCTCTCTTGTTATCTGTCTTATTGTTAGACTCCCGGGAATTCCGACAAAAATTACGAGGAACAAGGTCTCAACCTGGCCATATATGTCGACGTGTGCACGTCCGAGATATTTATTGATTTTCAATTTCCTCACACTTCATTTGCGCCCCATGATGAAGCCCGTGGCTATGCAAGACACAAAAATCTATCCTACGTTTTTAATTAAAATTTCTTTTTCAACCTGAATCCTCCGTTTTAATTAAAGTTCTTGAGCTTCAAGAGCGCAACCGATTTACCGGATGTACTAAACCACCCTCTAATCGGTATATTATTAACTCCCGAAAGCAGAATGGATTTGCTGTTTCCTTTGCTTCCATCTTCCTATAACTAGATTTGATTTTTCTTATTCAGCAGTATCGTGGAATATATTTAGATAGACAGGAAATAGAACGAGGGAATAGAAGCGAACTGATAAGATCCAGTTGGATTTCAACCTTCTATGAACCTAGATATCCTTTTTATCCAACTCCTTTACTTTGCAGCACGAAAAGAAGGTTAACTTCTTAACATATATTTATGAATAATATATTAATTACTTTCTTAATATATTTCTTATTGAAGTCTTACACATTGCAGATCATAATTATTAAATTATGTCCTTGATATCTTTATCATAATTCTCATAAGTCTGGGACTATCATAGCATCTATAATTTAGGGTTTCATAGTAATAATTTATTCAAGGAATAATGAGAATAATATTCAAATGAGCCATCACAACGTTATATTATAGAAGGGGTAACATGAAACGGGATATGTTTACATTAAATAATCTTTCACATTTTCGTCTTTGATACCTTGATACAGATATTTCGAACCCCCTTTCCTTTCACCCCTGTGGGTGGGGATTAGAATTCACCCACGGTATTCCCTGCCTGTCGTAAGAGGCGACTAAAAGGGTTGAACGTAGGGCTGACAACCTGTCTTGGTAAATATGACACTGTTACAAGACCAGCAAATTTGCCAGTCGCGAGGAGAATACAATGAAAATACAGAGTGGGTCAAAAAAATGTATACATATTTTAATGTATACATTATACTTAATACAATTAAATGTATTTAATTACTCTCAATTATTACAGTATTTATACAGTAATAGAAAAAAGTTTGAAATTAATTAATTGGTATCACAAAACATCTTAGAATAAGCCCGCATTTGTAACAGAAATATTCTTGGAGAGCAAAGGGTTAAGCGCAAACAGTATGCCCGAATCTTATACTGTTCCCAATTATAAGTAAAAATGTACAGCAATGTGGCAAGTAGGTCGCCGTACTCTTTAGCAGAAATTCTGCGTACAACTGTCCGCGATCTACTTCCCTCAAAAATGAATATAACGTTAATTAATCGTTCTTCCCTTCATATTCTTACAATTGAATAACGCCAATTAAATCAGGATTTTAATTTCAATTAACCTGATTGCTATTCATTGTGCCCTACAAGTTGCAAAACTACATTCGCGGAAACCACTTTGGTGCGAACACCGTACACCACATCTTGAGAGAGAAGTAAATCCGTTCTTAGAAATTATCGAGTGAAATTATTGCCAAGAAAAAATATTAGAGTAATTTTATAGATGCAATCATTTTGTGCTCAGGTTATCATTCTATTTATCGATATGATTATAAAAAATATTAGAGTAATTTTATAGATGCAATAATTTTGTGCTCAAATTATCGTTCTACAATGTATATCGAAATTATTACAAAAATATTGGAGTAATTTTGCAGGTGCAATAATTTTGAGGTTTAATAAACTTATTTATTATAACATACACAAATTGACTTAAATGAGTCACATTAATTACATTCTTCAATATCTATGTTCGGTATTAGTTTGCAAAATAACAATTGTTTAATTGTATTCTTTAGATGATTACATTTTATCGATATGTTGCCGACTCTTGAAAACCCATCCACCTTCGCCATTGCTCTTGAATATTTATTTTGTCCATTTTTTTATTGGTTCTCCAACATGATGGAAGTTTTATGGATCAAATCGGACATCCGTATTGCCCGGATATTAAAACTGCAAAATAACCAATAAAAATCTCGGATATTCACGTGGTTACACGTGAATTCAGGTTAAAACATGGGCGACTGCATTTTACCTTGCAAATATGTATCGAATGTCCAATTTCTGTATTATTTTCCATAAACTGCGGTTTCAGTTCCTGCCAATTTATAACGATCCGAACTTTTCAACCTCAAATCCACATAATCTGTGCTGCTATCAACATCAAATTTATCGCAAAAAAAATATTACAGAAATTCTGGTTGTGCAACAAACTCAGAACAAAGAATAATATCATACATTCACGAAGATAAGAGGTTTAAAGAAATATGTCATTCAACCTATGATATTTAAATTCTTTAGATTCTCGAATATAATTCAATTGGAGGTAAAAAGCTCCGAAAAATTATTATTATACCCATAACATAAAAATATTAGGCTTAATGGATAAAATGAAGGAATGTTAATAACCATTATTTATTTCCTTTATTTTGCGTAATATGTTTCTGGTAATAATATACTAAAGTAAACATATTTAATCGTAAATCTTACGATTGATAATACAAGTATAAATTACATTTTAATTGGAGTATTATTAATACCTTATAAATCATAACAATACTATATATACGAATAATATTATGAAACGGATAAATAGAATTTCTGTAACAAAACGTCGCATCCCAAAATTCCGGGAATATAATATTGATGGCCATGTTCCGGAAGTCACATGCGTGCTAAACCGCAAACGTGAATACCACCAATTGTTGCAATGCCCTCTCTTCGATAAAACGCCCGAAAATCCGCGCCACAAACAATCCGTGCCCGCATAAACGCATCGGTTAGAACGAATTTATCTTCAAAACGCCCAATTAAGCTCGTTCCAACAAAAAGCTAAACTCACGGATTAGGATCCATGTTACTCAACCATGTTATTGCTGGCCTTACCTTGAAACATGTTTGCGTAAAGGATCTCCAAATCGTCTTCGTATAAAAAACATGTTACTGTAAACATTATCTCTGGATCCTCCGTATAAATGCTTTCGAAAAAATTATTCGACCATAGATCTTCGTAGATTCATATTATATAATTTCTATGAAAATCTTTTATATATCATGCTAATTGCATAAAAAATAGAATTATAAATTTTCTTATGAATCTTCATGATTTTATGTCTTAATATCGCGGGATGTTTATAAACATTGCTTGGAAGTGTTTATAATGGCACAAAATTTAAGTTCATAGTGGAGATGGAATAGAAAAATAATCGAAGAAAGTGGGATTCATTGAATTTTATATTATAGTCTGGACTAGTTGTGATCGAGTGGGAAACCAATACATCTTATCACATCGGAATGGCCAATTGAAATCGCCTGCGCCACAATATTCCACGAACGTATCAAGTTAGTGGACAACTCTCCCAAAAGGCTCCTAAAACGTACCGTTTAGATCCTAGTGTGGGGTTATAGTGGTAATGGCTAGGCAGTCGGAGTCTCATGAGAGAAATATGAATTCAAGTCCCGTCACCTCCTGTATTCTTTTATGGGATATTTATCCCATAGTCATCGAACTTCCGAATTCCTTATAGATCCTAAATTAACGCATTGAACGCCATAACGGTTACCGATGACCGACAATGCAATTATTTCTAAAACTCAAATTAAATATATCACCAATACTTGTACAATTTTCGATATTAATAACACGGATTCCAACGCGGCACTCAACTTGTTAAATGACCACTGTCCTTGATAACATAGAAGCAGTCGTAAAGAATATACACCGTATACATGTTGACATTTATTTCACATATTCCATTAAGTTCTTTGTCTTCTTCGTATTGAATTCTTTATTATTATTAGTATAATTATATTAGCAAAGTGAAGGTAATATCACGAAGGTTTTGTGATAGCTGAACGGAATACTTATTAACTCTCCCCAGCCAGTCTTTCGTTCCTTTCAACTGCTCATTATCTATTTATATCCTCGTTATTCTACAGCTTTATATTTTACCTTGTTACACTCAACAGCTTTATCGTCGATGAACGTAAGCATTCTTATCAGATTCGTCGATAAATGGCACCATTAATTACTACCTGGACTACAATTAATTCCGGTTTTTTATTCATGGAGTATTAATTCATATTTCTTAATCAAGCTTCTTCGGTAATTACATAATAATATTGCATATTATAATTAAGATATTTTATGATACACTAGAGGCACAATGATATTTGGATATAAGTAAGGTAATAATAAAATATAGATATACATATGCAAATGCGGAAGTAACAAACTTCAAAAAATATTCTCGATTTCATTAATTTCTGTTTCTTAATTAACCTTCAGTAATCGCACGAGCATATTACATATTATAATTCAAATACTTCGTGACACCCTAGAGGGCAAGTATTATACAGATACAAGTAGGATAAAAATAAAATGTAGATGTACTATGTACATATGTATATGTAGATTCGAAAGTCCCAATCTCGAAAGAATGATAACGATGGCAAGGGATACATTTAATATGAAACTTCCGAAGATAATCTCCACGACAAAGTATTCTTTTATCAGAGTTACCGAAATGATTATGTCGGCCGTGCACGTAGAATTCGCGGGACTTAATCGAATCGATCGGCACGAGACTGAACTTTTTCCACGGAGGAAAGAAAGGAAAGTAGATCCAGAAGGACGGATCCTCTCGTCTCGAGGGGATCGTTCTTCCTTTCGAATTTCACTGACTTCCGCGTTTATCGCCTCGCGCTGAGAATATTTCAGCCGGTTTACCATGCTCGGGAATATTTTACGACGATCCAATCCGGCAGAGAATAGCCGTGATCATTCGTGATATTATTGCCTGACCTTCTCGAGATCCCCATGGACGTCTTCAAGATTACCACCCTGCCATCGGATTTCAATCGTCCTCCGCCATACATACAGGAAACTTTAAGTGCCGATCGTATTAACCGGTTGCCTTGTCCGCGAACAGAAAGGAAAATCTCTTTTTTTATTTTTTTTCTTATCGAATCAATACTTCTTAACTTCAAGTGTACAGCAATATCTTCTATTAACTAATATATCCCCTCATTTTGCTAGAAATAGAAAAAATATGCCGGAATATCTGAAGTCATCTAAAATATTTATCGAGTGTTATATTGTATATTAATTGTAATATAGAAAAATTATAGAATTATCCGAGATATTAAATAGTCGGAATTTCATAATACTTAAAATATCGAAGTAAATATCGAAATATCATTATTTAATCATAGAAGTGTTGGAACAATAAATTTGGTTAGTATTATTCTAATAATTATTGGATTCATAAATATCCCTTATGACCACGTTCGAAACTGATGATAAATAAAAGTAGCAAATGATAGAGGTGCATATTACTTTGTGTCATTCAGAAGTCGTAACACGTTATACAGAAATAAATTAACATTCATGAACTGTCTATTCCACTATCGGGATAATAAATAGAAAATATTAATGAGACTATTTCTGTGCACCAGTGATAGACTTGTTTTGAAGATTGATGAAGATCCTTCTATGAGCGCCATACTTCTTCCTCCGCGGGGGTTGAAGGAAGATGAACTTACTCGGTGAATATTTGAATCTTAAGTATATTATGTATAGATTCCTTTGGACGTTTTTTTAATGATTTCATTCACTCTCGTGGAAATGAAACAATGCAAATCAGAGATTTCTTCTCTGTTTTCATAAAACTTCCGCGTATACGTAATGGTACTCTTTCCTGCGGAATATCAAACGAGAAAAAAAACCGAGAGGAAGATAAAACTCGAAGAATGTAAACGCAGGCTAGATTCCCTTCACTCTTAACCCAGAATTTCTGACTTCGAATAAAGATGTTATCCAACGAGGACCAACCTGAGATATTATTCTCAACCAGTTCGTTTCATTCCGGAAGTCGAATATCTCGAATTCCACGATCTCTCGAGAAAAGTTTCTGCCCCGGATAGGCACATCGGGACCTAAACCCTGAAACTTTTCCAGGAGGCTAACGCAATGATTCTTGTCGCAGGATATATCATAATCCTTGCTAATATATCTTGCAAACTTATTGCCGTGATATTACGAAACCCGATTTTGTGGGACACCTTGAACCCTTTTTTTATTTTCTTCGTATTATCTTATCATAATTTTTAATTTCTTACTGAGAAAATTTATATCTACTTGGGTTAACTCTGGTTTTCATTAACTTGCTTGAAATAGTAAGTTTAAATTACGTTAATAAATATATTTGATATATTTAATTCACCAAAACCAAGATGTTTAATTAAAATCTTCATTCGCACATAAAAATCATTATAAAAGAAGATTGAGGGAAATATATATTATCAGAATAAACGATCAAATCTTGCTAACTTTAAATAAAATATCCTATACGAAGTTAAAGCTTTAATATAATTAGATATATTTATATCAATTTTGGGCCTTAGAATAGCTAAATATGCATTGAAGTTTGAATGAGCTCTACAAACTCGAAGAATTGCTTATTTAATACAAGCAGCATTATAAAAAAACCTAAACACCCCGACAGAGTGTAAATCATGTACGAAGTTGGTGAGAAATGTGGAAGTCAGAAATTCCCAATTTTCCGCGATTCCTTTGAATTCTCTGCCATCAAATTATACACCGTCATTTCCACTGAAGCATTTCAAGTACCAATCAGCTTACGAAAGCTTTGAAGATGCTCTTAAGGAAACTTATCAATTTAACTTATGTAGACTCACCAAGAGCAAATACCCCAAAATTCTATTCCATTCGTATTCTATGTTTATACTATATACTTAATAAATAAACTTAATAGATATCCCCTTAAAAGATTCTTATCCTTAATGTAAAGTAATATGCCCTCGAAAAGCTTAGATATTTGAAGAATTTAAACAGCCATAAATAACATTTCACTTTAATCCTATGCTAAAAATAACCTTTAAGTTATAATATGATGATAGTACATTTGAAATTAATCGCCTTATTTTGAGATATATTTCCGAGGAAGAACGCGAAACGATTTTCTCGTATCATTACGCTTCTGGTTTTTACATGGGCAATCCAGCAGAGGAAACAAATGCCGTTAAAGTTCTACCATTCTGTTATCGAATGCGGTTCCTCCATGGGTAATTTAACAGTGTCTTATCTCTAGATGGAGTAAAAAGAGAATAAAAGGGGAAAGGAGTGAAAAATAACGCGATACCGATAAATTCCAGATAACGCTCTACACGTTCAGTGTGTTGCCAGAACGGTTTTAGTATGTGTTTCTTTTTCCGCAATCCTATGCCCTCGAGTTCTGAAAGAGGTTCCTCCGTACTTAATATTATAGTAGAAAGTATTTATTTTTATATTTTGCCGTATTTCGAAGAAGAAATTGCTTTCGAGCTTCTTAATTAAACTTGCACACAGCATTTAGCATTAAACAATTGAGTAGATCAGCAGATATGTTATGTATTACAGTAACAAGTTACTACATTATTGGTTATGCCCCTTTACATTTTTGCGATTTTGGGTCGACCCTTTCTTGATCGGAACAAATTTTTAATCCACTTCTTTCGACCCAAAATCATCCTAGAATATGTTTATACATCATATACCATCGATTAGGACCATCTAGGACCAAAATTGGCGACTTTGATTTTTTGCCGATTTTTGAAGGTATACCCCTTTACATTTTTGCGATTTTGGGTCGACCCCTTTCTTGACCGGAAAAAATTTTTAATGCACTTCTTTCGACCCAAAATCATCCTAGAATATGTTTATACATCATATACCATCGATTTGGGTCATTTAGAATTGATTTTGGCGACTTTGATTTTTTGCCGATTTTTGAAGGTATACCCCTTTACATTTTTGCGATTTTGGGTCGACCCCTTTCTTGACCGGAAAAAATTTTTAATCCACTTCTTTGGACCCAAAATCATCCTAGAATATGTTTATACATCATATACCATCGATTAGGACCATCTAGGACCAAAATTGGCGACTTTGATTTTTTGCCGATTTTTGAAGGTATACCCCTTTACATTTTTGCGATTTTGGGTCGACCCCTTTCTTGACCGGAAAAAATTTTTAATGCACTTCTTTCGACCCAAAATCATCCTAGAATATATTTATACATCATATACCACCGATTTGGGGCACTTAGGAGCGAAATTCGCGACTTTGATTTTTGGACAACTTTCATTCTAATCAATTTCGTCCGTCATAAAACTATAAGCCTATAGAGTTCAGTACCAGACCGAAGACCCAGAGAAATTTTATAAGCACTGAATAAGACGAACGACTTATGAAATCCCAAATTCTTTGAAGATAACAAAAAGCTCGAGATTATCCAGCTCATTTTATCAATTTGAATCCCGAAAAAAGATTCTCCCGACTAGTCTCTCCAACGTAGCTCATAAATTCTTCTTTTGCGTCGGATAAATATCACCGTCGAATTTAGAGTATCATTTCAGGGATGTACAATTCCTTATCTGAAAATCGAGGTAAAACTCCATCGTTGGATCCACCGACTTCTCAGCGTTTCGTGGCGCGCTTTTCAGTGACAATAAAAACTCTAACGATAAATCGTGTGCTGCAAATCACCCAACGTAGGCTGTAAATAATGGTAGCAGGTGTATCCCCAAACGAAACGATACGGCGTTCCAGCCAAAATACCGAGAACCGAATACCGAGGAGTGAAAAATTTTTGTACATCGGTAAACCAATTCTTTCTCCGAAGCGAACCACTTCGCGTCGAACACGCGTTTATGCTCTTACCTTCCACATATTACTTCCTCATTCGGAAAAATAGTTCGCCTCTCCTCGAATGAATGAAGCTTGGGAAATTTCCATTTTTCGAAATATACGATATATACGATATATTGATGGGAAAATATTTAAATTCTGGATGACTTTGTTAATAAATTTTGTTTATTTGAAGAAACACGCGTTTACTTATGTACATTAATTATTAGAATTTAGTAAGAAACACTTATATAAATCTGGATAGAAGATAGTGCAAAGTTAAATTTAGGATACTGCAATTATCCAAGAGATATATATTGTTATTGGTAAAAGTATTAATTATAGGAATAATTGAACAATGTGAATACGTAAATTCTATCGAAAGTGCGATTGATAAATATAACGACATTCTAGTCATATAAGAATTTAAAAATGTTTAATATGCACTATTATAATATCATTAATATCTGACTGAATATCATGAATCTAAATATTTTTCATGGTGCATTTCACAGATTTATGAAGTTGAACAATTTAAAAAAATTCTTTAATCATTAAAAAGTAAACGACAGTACGCTATCGTTGGGCGATTTATTACCGCTTTTCATAAATTTATTACACATACAAATACAGTACGTATTCGACACGAAAGAGATAAAATCTTCTAATAAATTGTCCAGGATCCTCGATATCGTTTCAGTATAAATAATCCCGAGAAATACGGAAATGCGTCCGCACAATTCACTGGGTCGAAAACACGGGAATTGCAACATTAAAATTCAGAAATTCCTGATGTTACGGAGATAAAAAATTGCTCATATCTTTTCCTCTACTCCGGCCGCTGCATAATTACGCTCTGCATTTTCTATCTTAAATAAACGTCCAAAAATGATGCGCAAAGAAATATGAGAATATTCTGAACTCTTCCCCGGAATAATAGTCATTTCTCACTCGATCTGAGAAGATGTATTTTATAATATATTATAAAGTATTGTGCCAGTAATAATGGGGATTAAAGTCAGGAAAAGTGATTGAATTTTATCAAAGGTTTCTCGAAGGAGGGAAGCAAGAAAGGCGCGGACTTTGAGACTACGGTAATGCAGGTGATAGCTGGTAATGGCATTCGGTTCTATTGGATTTTGATACGCTTTCTGGCTCCTGCCAACTACAGTCTGCCATTGAATAGAAAATTAATTACATAGAACACCGTACAACACGTGGGAACGAGTACTTAGGAGGGTACGCTTGTAACAGTAAGAGTGATAGAGCTTGCCTGCCCTTCGACGCCTCGATAAATCAAAGTGAAATGCATTCTAATGGCTTAATAGTGATCCATTAAAATTCTAACCCGAGTAAAGTCGAGTTGATTTTCCGATAGTGATCTTTGGTGACTCCGAAGATTAATCAAAGGTATTTGACTACCAAATTCCTGGACCCTCTGGATAGGATGGATACAATTAATCGACTTAATTTTTCAGATACTTAAATGAAAATAAATGCGAACTCCATTTACATTTTTATTAATCTTTAACAAGTTTTGGTTGGACTCAGAATTTTTAGTTGGTAAACATTTGATTTATTTCTACAATTTAAATTGATCGATTTCTGATCAATAATTTAGTTGGTTTATCAAAAGTTGAACCAGACTGCTATCACGTAGGAATTATTAATATAGTTAATTAATAATTTCTAAACGTAAGAGCAATTGAGGGCATGTAAATAATAACATTTCGTTCGCCCTATTAACTCAATAGTCTATAAATTACAAAACAAAGATAATACAATGTAAATATCCTACCTTAAGTAATTCGCACAGAAGTGGAATTTCCAAAACCCCTTTGTATCTGCCAACTCCGGTGAGCTCAAAAAAGTAGCAACATCTCTCGTGCTTGCGATCCAAAGTTCATATCAGGAAGAACAATCAAGTCGAATAGTCTCATTGTAACACCACAAACAGAACTATACCGGCAAACTATAAAAGTTTATATGTTTATCTTAAAAGTCTTCTTCATTAATCTATGCTTCTTTCAATTCACATAATAATTAATTAATCATACTAATGAATCCATAAACCTACGTTTAGATGCACCATCCTAATTCAAGCACAAAATCACTCACAGTCTGGCTCACCATCAAGGTCCCGAAGTTCAACAAACTTATTTTCCACTCGGTTCCTAATTAATCACAGTGTCCCGGTATCATAATACTCTGGTAAGGGAAAGTGGGCCAGAATTGGCCATTAATCCCCTTCAATAAACCAGCTCCAATAGGAGAGCCGGAGACCTCGTAAAAGTTCGAAATGGGGGGATGTATCAAGGCCTACTTACGAGTGCATTTATCTTCCACACTAGCCCATCATTTTCCCATGAGATTCATCGACGACGCATGCGTTTCCCTTCCTGTAATTAGGATCACGTTTATCGCGGTGAAAGTTGTCGAACCTCGTGAAAAGTTTTTCCTGCAGAAATGCGAACGGTGGTTCGTGGGTTGCGCGATCGTATTACGGTAGTAGAACTGGTGAAAATCGAAGGGTGCAAGGGGGATCCAGCTGGATGCAAGAATATTATCGGCATGCCCGGCACGTTGTGTCTGCTGAGGGAGCGCGGGAAATTCAGGCCAGGGGTGATTAGGAACCGTGCGCAGAAACCCGTTCGGGGAAAGGTTCGGTGGTACGTAGCGGCGTTGCTGCTGTCCGCGGAGAGACTACGGACCGACGTGCTTTCCAGCCCCCAGCTTACCAACCACCAACCCCCAGTTGGTTGGCTGGCTCGTAGAATCCTCCATGAACCTCTTCCTCAGTCCTAATACCGAAATACACCCTCCTTCTTTCGCTTCTTACCTCGAAACCCTCGAGCTACTCTTTCCTTCGCACCCAATCTCTGTCTCGAGATTGCTGTGCCTCCTTCGAGGACTTTTATGAACATTGGAAAAATGTATAAATTTATTAAATGTGCTATTAATGATGATAGTGATAATACTTTGGTAATGGATTTAGTTAGTATCGATAACTTGAACATAAATGAATTACTTATGTTAATATTATTATGTAGGGTTTATAGTTTCAGAAGTATGTACGTAAATATACAATGATTTTCATTAGCGCGAAATATGTATGAAAATGAAGGAAAATAAACATTTCGATTTTGTATTAAGGCACTTAAGGTGTAAGAATACGTGAAGAACTTAATGAGCGGTTTGCGTGCACGCAGTTCTTCGCAAAATGGTTAGCTGTTACACTTCGCCTTGCTTGTAGTAACTCGTACACGCACCCTAGAAAACCACTTCTTTAGGAAACCTTTTTCACTTAGTCTCTTATAAAACATCTCACTCCATTTATATCGATATCTTTTATTTTCGTAGCCCTCGTTGTTTTAGTAGATCCTAATCAAAATTATCACACGTGATATATGAATTCTAATGTAATAAATAAAAGAAAAAATGTGAATATATTTGAATATTTTAAATACTACAGTTTCGGGGTGATAGAAGAATACAAAATTTATAATATGTATTTTTCGTATGAACATTAATATATATTTCATAGTGTCAAAGATACTAAGTTTACTATTTCAGTTGAAAATAGCGCTTTTACGATCTCAGTGAAACGAGAGATAAATCTCGAGCAAATTACAAGAATTATCTGGAAATTTTTATGTCGTCCGCCAGGAATCCTCATTAAATTCGTATGAAGTCAAATCTTTCCTTATCCGAAGGTGGTTCTGCTTTATATTTTCGTCTACTTTTCACAGTAAAGCCTTAAACCAAGAGAAACCTTGGACGTCCTCATTTATTCTGGCTTTAAGTCTCTTATTTTTCCTCTCCTTTTCCCGACGATAGTGAATGTCCGTGTTGCCGTGAGGCTTCTCTCACGTCTGGCTGGTCGGTGCATTTTTCATCCACTGGTAGCGGGTTAATGAATGTCGCTATAAAGTGTAAAGTGCCCTATGAATTTGTCATTTCCACGTCGTAAACCGACCGAGCATATTAGCTAACAAATAATCGTTAACAAGTTCATTGAAATTTCATTGCGAATTACTCATCCCCCGTGCACCCCGTTCGCCAGCACCCCGCGACTATCAGTAATCCACAATTTATCATTCCACATGAATGTCGAATAATTTCATTCCTAAAGGAAAATGAAATCAATAAACTTCGCGAGCTTATTGTCACCGCTGAAATTATCGTTTCAATTAATAATTGCACAATTAGTCCGTATTATCCTACAATTATACCGTTTGTCGTGTTTCTGGTTATCGCGCAATTTGGATTTTAACGAGTGTGTGTTAGAGATAGAGTTATTTCATTTTGCAAATTGATCTGTGTATTTCCTAGGTGGGTTACTAACAATAATATTCATTTAATGATGAATATTTAATATAAGATTCAATCAATTGTTTAATACAATGCCATCTTTCCTTGCAAGTTATTTCACTTTAAAACGTTGGAATTGAAATATTGGAATTTAATGTTATTGTTGGGTGGCAAATAAAAGACTCTTTGATTGATTCAATCGGTTCACAGCAACTAATCACTAACGTTGATCTTTTTATCGGCCGTTATTTTGTGAAATGCATTATACGGATGCATTAATTCCGGTGCTACGGAGATTAATTTAATACGGTTATCGGAATAATATTAAAATACTTTGGTAGGAAAAGCTGCTGGCACATATTCACATCGGATTTTCGATACTTTCGGTGGGAAAAGTTATAATACGAAAGTTTGCATGCTTACATACCAAAGCTGATTAACTAATGACGAAATATTTAAATCTCCGTGGAAAATAATAGCAACACTGCGGGAGAATAATTACGTGTTGGCGAGTGCACGTAATTCCAACTCGAAGTTTCACGGATCGTAAAAGCAACAATGACTCTGGTAAAACATGAATGTCTCGAACTGCGGGGAGTAATGCTTCACGGGCTATAAATTGTTACAGTTTACCTGTTTGTTCGCTTATATCGTTTAACCCGCGGGTTTCTATTATTTCAACTCGGCCGGAACTTTCTCGCCGTTTAATCCCCGCTAATTACTACCTTATTCTCGAATTTGAATCAAATTACTTTGACTTCCTTTCAGCTTGTTACATAGCTTATTAACCAGGATTTTTGCACGCTATCAATCTTATGAGATTATGAAATCTGAATTTAGTACTTCCGTATTGGCTTATTACTTAATTGCGGTATTTTCGTGTCGCTAGTTATCATTTCAAATATGACGAGTGAAAATATAATATTTAAATTATTTCTAAGCTATATATATAAAATATATCATTAGTATATTCTTGCATATATAATTGCATAAATAATGTATGATGTAACAAAGAAAAAATACTAAATATATTAATTACAGATTAACAAATTGATTAAGAAATTCAAAATAAATTTGTTTAAATGAAGAGCAATCATCGTATAATCGTATCTTTCCCTACATTGACGGAGTTATCTCGCAGTACTAATTAATTTGGCGAATGATTTGGTTTCGGAGTTACAGATCTGATGAAATTAATTCAATACGTAGTGCGCACTAATACCGATCATCGCGTAGGAAGCCGCACCGTGATATCAGATTAATTCTAAATGGATTACCTATGCGAATCCGCGCACCCATAAACGATGTGTAATATACATTTAATATTACACGTAAACTATTAACTATTATAGCCTGTTACCTAATTCTAATACACTAGATTATAATATATTAAAATGAAAGTAATTAAGAATATTAAATATAGGGATCGATGCATCTGGAAAAATGCTAATAAACAAATTTTATGTTCAAGATTTCATCTTTACATTAAAACTGAACAGTAAACAAAGTTCAAGTATGTTAGATATACTATTAAGCAGAAGTATATTAAATATATCGATATCTTATCACGAACAATTTTCTATTGCATAAATCATTTTGCAATAATTTCCTAATTTCCTATTGCAAAAATTATTGTATGCAAGATTTATAAGAATTAGATGAATATTGGGTGATAAAAATATCCTTCCAATTCTTCTTTGACAATTATTATCAATGAATCATTTTTGTTCGAATTTAAACACACGATTTCGTAAAAGCTTAAAATAAATGTCAAATACTTCCCTTACGATTCAATGAATTCAAACAGAGCTGATAGTCATCCTCGTGGGAGCGTAAATATTACCCATTCATTAAACATGCGTAAATATGTATATACGGACGTTAATTTACTCTGCTTCTGACAAGTAATGGTGATTCGATACCGTTGTGCAAAATGCATCAATAATGTCGCCGCAATACAATGCGGATTCACTGTTTGCACTACGAAAGAATAAGTTCAATCAAAATGAGTTCAATTAAACGAACGTGCGACGAATAACGATGTGGTCGATGAGTAGCGATTAAAGCAGACCGTTAGACCTCCTTCAAGTTCGTAGCTTTTCACCATTAATTTCCCCGAAAATCTGTTTACCTGACCTCAACATTCGCTTTTTTATGAACGAAGGAAAAGTTCGAGGAACGAACTTTCCATTTTATTTTATTAGATTAATGGTGGAGTGTTCATCCTGAAGAAAATACGTGGGATAATTTATGTTGGCCAATACGATGCAGTTGGACTAAGATTATTGTTATCATTGGTATAATAAGATATAATAACATACGTGTTTTAATATTATTGTTACTTGCATAATGATATATTATTTGTATTTGAATATTATCATTATTTGTATAATAATAAAAATTAACATCATTCGAGTAACGCAAATATACGGAAGCCATGAATCTTTATTCGAAAATAGCGTCGGCTTAAAAATAAGATTCAGAAGAAATATAATAAAAATAGCAGCAATAATTTCAAATAATATCTTGCATTATAGTATGATGAAATATACTATTTATCACATGGAGGGTTGGTAAAATTTTGTTAAGTACTACCGCGAAATACTTCGTATAGAATTTTATGTTAGTAATATATGGAAGAGATTCATCTTTTTATAATAATAAATCATATTATCCAGCGCGTGTTATACAAAATACACGATTGAAAATTCTCCCCGGCATAGTATTTCATCTATTCGTTTCCGGGCATTAATATACATGTATGAATACCAAGTAAGGCACGTTTACAGATTCGAGTTTCTGTCAGATTTCTTATCGACTACCAATGAGTCTCTTCCTATCTAGTACCGCGTTATCAATATTTGCAGTGGGTCATATATTTTCAATCCTTCAAAGTATTTTGCTGATAGATTGCTACTAATAAATGTACATACTGAAGAGCACTGAAAAATTGCAATACTCTTACGGGATTTCATTCCTATACGTGTCTTATTTATCCCAAAGCATCATTTTTATCCAATCACTTCTACCAATATTTCTTCGACTTAAAATAGTTGGACACATTATTATAATTCGTAAATTTCATCTGAACTTATTGTCAGATGATCAACATGAATAACGAAATTAATAAATTGCTTCGAATTATTCTTTTAATTTATATTCTACTAACTGTATCTACTATTCGTTGTTATAATTATTATAATCTCTCATTATAATTTATATTTTTATAATATTAGTTACAAATGTGTTTAAAAATATTATTTAAATAATACCACAAAGCACTTGTACATTCGTTGATATTATTACTGCAGTTGCAAACTATTCCACGGAATTCTGGCTTTAATTTGGAATGATATTATTTTCCCGTTTTCACGAGAATGCACTATGTATGTATATTGTTTCAGGTTCATTATCTTCCACGAGTTCATTTAACACAAAGCTATATCACGCTCAACTAATCTCCGCGAAACAGACTTGTTATTATTATTCATATTATAAAGACCGTTCAGAAAATGCACTATTTCATATCAGACGACTTAATATATATAATGAACTTTATTTGAAAAGGACAGTGATGGAATTTTTTAATAATAAAAGCGTAGATTTTCACAAAAATGCAATTTTAAAACTTGCGTCACGTTGGGTAAGGATCATAGAATATCAAGGAACATATTTACCAGATTAAAACTGTCTAATTCAGCATAAAATTTCGTCTCGTCTTTCGACAACGAAAACCGCACGAACTGTTTTCCTCGAACTTTTTTATTTGCCACATATAATCAGATCAATATGTTGCATTTGACAAAAAAATCTGCACTGAGAGTTAGAGTCGAGAAACGACATTACTTATGTGATGACCTAATACATAACAGAATAGAATTCTGGTGAACCAAGGGTGAAATAGGAAGAAAAAGCTGCGAATGGGCAAAGTATAGTTAGTCGCGTAGGCGCGGGTGAAAGAAACACAGTAAGATGCCTAGGGAAGTAAAAAGTTGGAGGCTAGATCCGGCGTGGAGATAGAATTGGTCTGACAAAGCCGGTACGTGACTACTTCTAACCGAGGAACTTTCCCTTGCATCTTTCCGTACTAACACGACATCGCGTGTACGGCCAACTGCGACTCTTTCTCTAATTTTCACCTCACACCAAACTGTCGGTCTTTTATACGCCTCGAGATAAGAACCTAACCAAGGTCCTGCACTGAACAACCAACGGTACCTGACCTTCCGACCTCGACCCTCGTTCTTAACCAATAGCCTTCCTCACCAAATGCCGAATCAAATTTACGGCCCTTGGCTCGATCAACTCGTTAATATTCATTCTTTGCAATTCAAAGTGGCTTGGTACGTAATCCATAATACTTATCATGTAATTAGCTACAATTGTATTATAGATATAATAATATAATTATAGATGCTTACTGCTATATATATAATAATTATAATATGATTATAATTATTGTCACAAAGTTATTGTAGATTATTAGTCCTCTAAAATTAAATATAATTCATTATTAAGGAACGTATTAACCGCGTTATACGGGAGTCTACTGTAATTATTTATGGCTTGTACTACTGTGGATTAACGATATATTGATTTCTATATGTTACATTAGTCTTCAAGTTTGTCATGAACACATGAAACTTTTCATAGAGCTATGCCCTTAAACTATTCTTCGACTTGTGACCTTCACCTTTACGCCACCCCTTTAACCTTTCCTTCGTTTTCATAGATTTCTGGCCGAAATATCGCAAATTGGTTTGTAAGTCTAGTTCAACGTATGATTGGTATGTAATTCGCTTGTTTCACTTCAGTCACACTGGTACAATTTTTATTTTGAACTAAAGTAGGCCTCTTCGGCTGAATTCCGATCTAAAATAATTAATATTCCCTTTAAAATGTATGTCCCTTATATATTTAAGCAACTATTACTTTGTTACGCATCTAAACGGGTAACCTGAGTGCTGCCATATCGATGATTTTGCTGGAAAAATCGAGTTCTTGTAATAGGAATATAGAACAATAATGGAGGTCGCAGGAGTCACGTGGTACCAGGCGCAGTATGAAAAAAAAGTTAGCATGTACTCGATATAGGGGCACATCCAAAATGGCGCCGCGAGAGGAAGTCCCTGTGACGTAAGCTGATCTGATTGGCTACTGATCAGCAAATTAGAAAGCAGTACATCATTGGAAGCTAATGATTCCTCTGGTGTCGCCATTTTTAATACGCCTTCTTTATCGAGTACTAACTTTTTTTCATACTGCGCCTGGTACGACGGGACTCCTGCGACGTCCATTATTGTTCTATATTCCTATTACCAAACCTCGATTTTTCCGACAAAATTACCAATATGGCCGCCTTCAGGTTACCAATTCAGACATATCACAGGCCTGTATTCTTTATGGTCATTGAACAGATTCGTTACTTGGTGATAATTAAACCCATCATAAGTAAATTTTTATTTGATAAATCTGAAACTAAGCAATTACAGTATTGTTTAACGATAAAAAATAAGTCCATGAATTCAAAATCCATAATATTCAATATTTAACAACTTCTTTCATATATTCAATGATTAACCTGTTATGAGGTTATTATGACGAGTTAACTCGTCATCCGAATCTGAATTTATCACGAAGGTTATGAATTAAATTAGAATTATCGCTTTCCTAATTCTCGAATTTTTATACGTATAAATTTCAGTAGTTTCAATATTGTACGGATTTATTTTATCGCTAAATTAAAAGTGCACACGTGATGTTGTTTTTTGGAAACATTCCCCGGTTAAAAGCAAATAAAAGGTAAAAAGCATATTGTTATTAAAACACAAAAATAATTTCTTTTATTTCTACACAAACGTTCACGTACAAACGTGATCAGAAAATAAAATATTAGGGGTACCAGAAAGTAATCAATTATTTTTCACATACTTTATGAAGTACCATTTATTATTTCATATTAAACACTATTCTATTAGATTATTAATAACCATTGTTATCTATGATCCTTCGCCGACGATCCACCAATGCCATAATTCCCTTTTTGAAAAAATCAAATTCCCAACTTTCAATATGAAAGAATTCTCCACTTCCGAATTTATTAGTTTTCCGGTACACCCAATACGTAGTATAAGAGCTAGTAGCATCGAAATGTATGAACTGCAATTTGCAATAATTAATGTATGTACAATATAACTCGGACAAACTTTCATCGCGATTTATCTCGAGTGATTTATTAAAGAAAATGTGGATGTGTCGACAATAAGGTGTCAGAAGTAACGTGCAACTTTAAACACTTAGAAGCAAGTATCACTCGAAAGATCTTATTAGGGGTAGGTCGTGCTAAAGTGCTACTATTTAGTGTACCTATGCAATTTCATGCAGTAGAATATAGTCTCAAATTTAGTATTATGTCGTGACGACGGTTCTCAACTTCCATCTCGTACAGTTTCCATTTCAAAATAAATATCTTCCACTATTTTTTATCACAGGGTTGTTTACCAAGAACAGAAACGAGGCGTAACATTTCACTGGCTTCAAATCGTTATTACAGAGATAAATAAAATCCATTAACTACATTTCTTTTAGAAACTCTTTTCCCGTATTTGTTGCTGCAATTTTTTGCTACCCACCTACTGAAAAAGCCGTGATTGTTGCATGAAGATGTTAATTAATGAATTCTACCTTTATAACAACGAAATAATACATGAAATAACACTGTTGCACGTAAGCGTAATCATTTAAGCGTCCATTTTGAGTTTCATTAACCCATCAATTAATTCGTGTGCAAAGACGTATGTTTTTCGTTAGATCATTTTTCAAGATGGTATAAATGCAATATTTAAACTGCAGTAAATATAATTCTTCATTACAGATTAATATCTTCTTGTTATTAGTTATAATATTAAAGTTACAAGAAAAATATCGTGTTTGCCGGTTGTCGTTGAAGAGCGTAAGAACATCCGCCTTTACTTATGTCGTACAATCTTGAATTGTGAAACTGCATAGCATGAAAGTATTGTTTACGTTCATAAAAAAGGCTTCTACGGTGATCTGTTTAACGTTTGAAAGCTCCTGCTTTGTGGCTCTGTTCTCGGTAGCCACTATGTCAGAAACCTAACCAAGAAATGGGGCTATGTGTAGCTTGGTGCAATTAAGAACCACCTTGGACTGGCTAAAATGGTTAGCAGCTTTGTTTCTCGAAGCAGAACCCGTAATTTAACATCAAAGAAATACTAAACGGAGTCTCATAGAGAGAACCGTTTTTTAGATTTACAAAGAAAGGGTGCCAAACTACTGAAAGAAGGCGGACGCTTCCGTTTCATCAAAAGATTATGAGAATTCATTAAATACTTGAAAACCGTGGGTCAATACACGCGCAACCAGAATATTAATAAAATCAGATACATGACCCCTTTCCGTAAAAATACTTTGTGTGATTTTCATTCATACATTTCTTTCTTTTTGTTCAATAACAAAATATATTGTAATCATGTTTCCCGTGATATTTGGTGTCCGAGAGTAGTACATATTTGAGACGTTTATTTTGTAAAATGGACTTAGGCCACTTTCAAAATAAGCGATATTTAATTAGTGATTAATAATAATGGTTTATAGAGAATTGTTTAATAAACCAGATTAATTGATCATTACTTTAAATGCCATTAACTTCATAATTCTTAATTAAAAGAAGGATCGTGAATAAAATTTGTAAAGGTATAATTTTAAAGTCGGTTTAATATTATCTATATCTATATCTACTTCTTTTTTATATACTGCGATGTGTTTCGTATGTAATTAAGAACGATATAATTAAGAATAACGAATAATCATCATTTGAAAACAATATATATCCGCCGGTGTTAGATATATAATTAATGATGGTTTTAGGAACTAGATCGATAACAAGTAACATACAATATTCCATTTTGTATATAAATAGAACCTTGCTTCGACATATTTTCTTTTGCAATTGTAACATTATATTAACAATTATACAGGAGGAATAACATTCCTTTGATGTATGGCATCTGTTTTTCTCGAAGAATGATTCTCTTTGATACAAACTACCGTCAATGAAGAAAATAGAAAATTGTTCGTGCTACCGGAAGTTACACTCCGAGGTAACTTATGATCAAAGAAAATTTCTCTCCCACGACTGCATGTACAATTAAAATGAGAGGAAGAAGCAAAGAGTAATAACGCAAGATAGCATTAAGATACAGAAAGTACTGATGGACTGTAGTTGAAATAAAAATATACATTGAGGAAGAAAAAATGAATGTAAAGCCAGGAAATCTTTTATGGAAGAAGAAAATTGGAAATATTTATTCAATCAACCTTTCAGACTAACAACGTTATCCCTCCAGCATGGAAATAATTAGTTGAACATTTTCTACGGTTCTCTTTGCCTCTGCTTCACTGTGCGTAATTACGTGGATGAAAATACTAAAGAAATAAGCGAATTCTTTTTAAACTTGTATAACTATTTATGAAGAACTGTGGATATTTTATAACCCTCATTTCGTAATTTTATATTAAATATGGATTATTCGAATAACATTCAGAAAATTCCATGCAAAGTTTATTTGTTTCGATTCGTGCTTGTCTTTGTCTGCCCGAACACTGGTTATACTACTGAAAATTGAGTCTCGTCATTCTGGCGAAGTTTTTGTAAACCCGATAAATGCAAATGGTTTTAATTATTGCACTGACTGCACAAATAGTGTCTTCTTCAACAACAATTTTAGCAACATTAAGAATGGTCAGACTTGTTTTATTTGAGAACGAAAAAATACTATGTTGTAATACAGTAACCTCCCGTATAAGCTCCTACAAGCTGAATTCTGAATATGAATATGACATGATTCTCGTATAACGCATTATATAATAAAATGGAGGGGATTCCCCGTTTACTTTAGTCAAGCATAGCATATCTTGTTATCTCCAATTTTCTATAACGCTATTTTATACAATGCGTAACATATTAATCGCATTATGTAGGAGTCGTCTGTAAAATGCAGGGACGATTTTCTTAATTGTCGAAAGAAATACATTATTTAGTTTTGACAAATCTTATCTCCAGGGAGAATGTAGTTTGCCATTAGGGACGTGCTCAGTAACGATCGATCGTCTTGTTGGACCGATTTCATTAGAAACACAGGTAACTCTCGTGCAACGCGAGTGCTTTCGGACATCGCTAAACAAGATTAGGAGAAAGCTACGTGCAACTTGCAGTACTACCTTAACAAGCACTAAATCCGAGTGCAAGATACATCGACAGAGGTGCATGCATTCGGATTAACAAATGTCCTGATCCTACTATGCCAAATTCAATTTAGCAAACACCGTCCGTGTACTAAAAGGATACATTTATTATCAATGTAAAAAGGATAAGGTAAAACTTTAGGCCGCTCCTAGCTTGAGCTTAGTCCTTACTATCCAAGTATTTCATTTCGATATTGTGGAAGAGAGTAACGAAAGAGCGAGAAAATCGTCGCTCTTCATTCCAAGATAAACTACTTCATGGTGTACAAATTGTACAATTTCAAATATTATCAACTTCTATCAACACATGGGTTCACGATAGCTGCGATTTTAATGTCAACTTTATGTGAGAAGAGAAAGATAAAAACCACTTTGACATGATAAAATAATTCAATGTTATGTTTGAAAATATGCTGCGAAAGAAAGAGGTCTATATACAATGTAAAGAAATAATGTTAATGTGCAGCTGCGGTATATGCCTTTGAGTAATTTAACTGCTTGTGGGAATTACAACACGCCATTGTAACGTGTAACATAAGACGTGTAACGTACCAGCGATTGGTATTTCGAATATTGCGTCAAGCATATCACGCTTACTGAATTTACGCACGCTTTTTAGAGATGTCCAACGTGTAGGTATTACTTGGAAATGTCACTATGATATTCGTGATTGGTCAGCTAAATTGTAACGCTCGGATTTGGATCTGAGTTTAAGTTACTTAAACGAATTGCGACGTTTGAGTGTGCTAACCGGTAATAAATCAAACGAGACGTATATTTCTAAATATGTATTATATACAAGTTTATAATTTTCTTGCTATACAATATAACAAAGTGAATGGAACATAAGTTATTTTGTTCAAATATAAGATTGTAATTAAGGCAGAGCCACAAAAACTGATGGATCATAAATTTTAAATAGTACACTGTGTATAATATCACATTGCCGCGTTTATTTGATTATAATGGGCTATCGAATACTTTTATATTAATAACTAATATTCTGCCATCTGATTAGTCTGCAGATATCCATCGACTGGTTATACAGATTGAGTGTATAATGTATAGAGAATACACCAGAAAATATAAATATTTCATGGTTCACCCACTTCCAAGTGTGAATTGTAAATATTAAACAAATAATCTATATTTGCGTACGACCTTGTTCTAAGAGCTATGGTTCGGATTTTTAAATCAGTCTCAGACATAAAAATATTATATTAATACTATTTTAAAGCCATTTATCATTAAAGCCTTCTGTGAAGTATCGTCTACAAAGTATCAAACAGGTAGCTTTACCAGTACGAAGGCAGTATCACTTGATATCTATCAAACTAAATAAATATCTAAATCACAGAAGCTACGCTGCCGCGGATTGCTCGCGGCATTGCATTCATTGTTATCGGATCGTCTGCGACATATGTAATGGCGTTAACATTAGTTCGAATGCGGCATCCTTTAAGTTTGCACCACGTAAATTCGCCTCGTGTAAATCAGACCCTGATAGATCGCAACGCTAAAAAGGGCAATTTATTAAAAAGAAATAAGATGATAAAATATTACAAAGTAGAACGATAACCATGGATAGAAATTAAAGAATACCTCTAAATCAGCACCAGCTAAAACGGCACATCTAAGATCACAGTTCCTGAGAATAGCATTTTTTAATGTTGCCACTCTAAGATTTACGGCAGCCATATTACTACCCTCTAGATTGGCACCTTTTAAATTTACACCCTCCATATTCGCCGGGAAACCATTAGGATCTTCAAAGTTACATGAATGAAGGTTTGCAGCTGCAAGATTTGCACAGAGCATTTTTACACAAACAAGCTGAGCACCTTCCAAATTTGCATGTGATAGATCAGCACGTTCAAAACAACAACCCGACAAATTTGCACCCGCCAGGCTGCAACCGCGCATAACAGCATACTGAAAAAAATTGAAAACCTTATGCACTGAGTTTGGACTTTATCTTATCTTATCTAAACATTCAGCGAAATGTAAGTTAAAATAAATACAGCGATTTCCAGAAAGCCCTATCCAGTGCAATCAATCGCCAAAAATGGACGGCGCGACGGCCGCTGAAATGCGCCAGATAGACCGCATACAATGTGTTAATAAATTTTATATTTAATATTATGCATAATTATAATTTGTAAAAATCATCTTGCTACATACATTATATGTTAATAATTTTCAGTATTATTAACTTGGTGTAAGATTTAAAGTTAAAAAAGGTTTACCTTGAAATTAATATTTCGAAGATCTAACTTAGAAAGGTCAGCTCCTACAAAGTTAACACCCTGAAATCTCAGTTCTGAAGCTGAAGGTGTTGACATAATTGCTTTAAGTACATCTTTACGAGTTAAAGACACTAAACCCTCTTTTTGAAGATCCTCCTCATCAGCCATAGGAGTCAAAATCTCAATAGCTCCTTCTATACCATAAAACCTTGCCTCAGCGAGAACACCTATAAATTTATATGTAAAAGATTTAATAATTTTTTACTTATCTGCAACATTTTCAGTGTTGTATATTTTCAAAGTTATTTTACATTACAAAATACAAATGTTATACCAGCTGCATTAACATTAGCATCAAGTATCATTTGTCCATGTCTTAAGTAATTTAGCAATGGTTCAAAATATAATGGGCTTCGGTCAATTAAGAATGCACCGTTCTGATCTTGCCTACTTGGTTGAATTACATTTTCAGTATTTTCTGATTCCATAAACATTCTGCAATTATAATACTAAATCTATTAATATTATGAATTATAATATTAATTATTATACTGAAAGGACACCAAAGAGAGATTACCTGGCTAACATACTTGTAGGCTCCTTTTTTGTTAAAGTGTCCCTGGTGGTGGTAAAATATTTCCCACCAACATTCAAGGTAATCCATTCTGAATGCTTATTGAATTGTTTCCCACAGCAAATATTATTCTTAGCTATAAAATCTTCACCCTTGGATACATATAATACATCATCATCTCTGTAAAGAGACATTACAACTATAACTTATATACAGATACACACTAAAAACTCATACAAATAAATCACCTAAAATTGATGAAACAATTAATTTATGTCTACACAGTAAATTAATTGTATTACCGAATCAGTTTGATGTCATCAATTTCTCCACCTTGGGGAGTAAAAATTCGTTTTGCAATTATTTCAAACTTTGAACTAGCAGCAGTCAATAGCTCATCCAATGAATGAGTCACCATAAATACCTGAAACAGGCAAGTCAGAAATTGGCATATTAGTTAATCTCTTGTATTATTTTATTGATAATTAATATACAAAACTATTATTAAAATAAGAAGCATGCATTATATTTTCCTATACTAACAAGAAACAATCGGGAAAAATATCGGGGAAGTTGAAAAAATGATTTAAAAATATTATTTCATATACGCCCTAAGAGACATGCAAAATATATAATAAAAAATTGATTTATAAGTGATATTGATAATGTGACAGTGAAAATTATAGTTTATCGCCTGTATAAAGAAAAAGATAACCACCTTGCCGTTGACATCAGTTCCATTCAAAAAAAGAATTACCCTCTTCATAACTATATGGCAATAAAATTCTATAGTATAAAAATAGTACTTAACAGGAAGTACTAGATAAAAGTGACAGAATCAGGTGCGAGTTACACTTGACACTGAATCAGTTGCCATGTTGAAGATCTCTAAATTCCGGGAAGTGAATGAAGATTTCTCCTGATATAAACGTGTCTTTTTAACGACGCTCGGTGGCGCTTAAACCGGCTGTCGTAGACCTGAATTTGAATAAAAAATAGTCGCATATTTTTTTTAAATAATTCCTTTTTCGCTCTATATTTTTAGATCAACGGTAGTTGTTCAACGACTGCATATTACATATCTAGAGAGTATAATACATTCAAACGTTGGCGTATAACAATTAAAACTCACCTAAAATGGAGACTAATGATTACGGCTACTTTACTGGATTGCATTAACAATATGTTTTTCACTACTACTCATCAACGATTTGTGTACCTTCTATATATGTAGGTTTATATCGATTTCATTTATAATTCGTAAAATGCAACAATTTTGTCTGAATACTAATTTTCTTATACCCAAAAAGGGGAGATGAACTTCTCTTCTATTATTTATATTTTGCTTCCATGCGCGGCCTTCCTGATTGATCAATTCCCTGCGTGTGCGTCGTGAAATTACTCCCTATTTCATTAGGGGGATGCAAACTAAAATGCAAACTTCACTTTGAGAATTGCCGAAGCAGAGAACTCAGAATCAAAATGCGGCTTTATAATACCGGATTTTCACCAGTGCGATACGACACTGGATTTGAGTTTATTTGGAAAAAATCGGGGAACCATTAAGTGCACGGCCAAGTACGAAGAGTCAAGGTTTCGTGTTCATAGTATTAAAAAAAATTATTTCATTTCGCCGATAACATGTCTTCGAGGGGGGTCAGGTGAAAAATCATAACGCCAGTGATAACGAGCGTTTATAATATAATCCGTTCATACTCGCAGTCATTTTAGTTCTTTATTAGCCGGCATAAAATGCAAAACATGAGAAAGCATTTTTTTTTTACCACGAGCAGCAAATCCTCACAAAAAATAAATATTTGAATAAGTATAAACTGTGGTGGGCGATACGTTAGCTTTTAATTTCATTAGAATTTCATTCTATTTCTTAGAAGTTTATATTTTTCTTCTGAATTTTACTTGCAAATTATGTGCCCCTCACAATCGCAGATTTGTGTATTATGACGTCGAACGCTAGAGATAGCAAATTTTTTCGATCTAGACCAGAGTTTGTGAGAAAAAGCGAAGGAAGTAATGTTTCAACATTAACACTACTTCTTTGACGTTCGCTGAAACTTTAGTGCGCGAATTATGGTACGCATTTTCAGGCCATCAGATTGTTTTTATTTTTGTATTAGTACTACCTTGCTAATGCTACAATATATACTTAACTCGTGCCCCTCTCTCATTATCAATACTAAACATGTACATATCACACATTATCTAATTAATAATATATATATATATCTCATTAGTATGATATAGAATTACACTGCCTTTATGACCATTATGTACATTCTTGATTGCTATCACAACAGCAGCTTTATTAACTTGTAATCTTCATTTGCAGCATGATGAACAATCTACAAAATAGTAATTTAATCGCAGCAGCTATTGGTGTCACCGTTGGTGTTATAAGTGCAGCTAGCATTTTTATCTATCAAAAAATCTTAGAAACTAAGCAGCACACTACCACAGTTTCTAATCTAGATGCTGCAAATCAAAAGATTGCTGAATTACAAGCAGAATTAGAGGCTGTAAGGTAATATGTTTAATATGCAATTTGTTCTTCTCAATAATTTATCATAGATATCTTTCTCCTTGTTCCTTAAATCATAGTGGGAACAATACATTATTTATTTTAAATTAGTCTCTTGAGAAATAATGTAACAGATGTATAAAAAGGTGGACATTTCTTTAGACTGACTGATGTATTCTACTTTTATGAATATTTTAATATGGATGTTGTTATTAATCTTTGCCGATTATTTTTAATATACAAAAAGTATTTTGATGAAGAAGCATAAGGAGGTAAATTTTAAGACTGATCATGCTGCAAAACAGGTCTTAATAGAATTATATCAATTATTGTCAGTTATTATTACATCCTCATTGTACTTGTAGTAATCTTTCAATACATGCTGATGTACCACAGATCAGTAGATATATATAACACAACATTATTGTTATTGTTATTGTTGTTAGAATTGTGATTGTTATCCACTATTCATTTTAATATTTTTTTGTATGAAATGCCAAGTATTTCCAAAAAACAGGAGATAAAAATTTTGTAACACTTGCTTATTGTCAGTTATCAGCAATGTATTAAGTGTTATAATCTCTCTTGCATGAACATTGTTCTAAAGTTTTTCTTAACTTTCCATTTAAAAAGGTTGCAACAAAGTCAACAAGCAAAAAAGAGAAAAAACAGAGCCCGAAGGTATGTCTCTACTGATAGTACATGCACTGCTACGGATTATGACACAGACATAGATGCATTCTCAACGGCTGATACAGATGTAGGGGATGATGAATTTTATGATTGCTCTGATAGCGAGAGTGTTATAGCTGATAACGAAACCAGGTTTGTTAAAAACCACTTCATATACCATTAGATTATCAAGATGTAGATTAATAGTTCAAATGACAGGGTGTAACACAGTGTATGTATATAGTTTTATTGAATAAGCTGCACTATATCACATGTTTTTAGTTGACCTTTTTGGGTAGTACTTAATTTAGTGTAGTTTAAAAATATAAAAAGGAAGAGATTATATGTTTAGTGATGCAGGATCTCAGAGGCAATGAACCACCTGGATTTAGTACTTAATGAGATTGATGAGAAAGAGGAAGCAGATTTTGAGATCAAGACTTATTATAAACTGAAGACATTAATAAAAAGTGAGGCAGAAAATGTAGATGTAGTGTGGAGGTTTGCCAGGGTTTGCTACAAGTATTCCTTGTATACATCTGATGTTAGTATAAAAAAATCTGTTATCCTTGAAGGTAATGAACGAAAGTATAAATATAGCTTGAATGTATGTATAGTAAAGCCTCTAAGAACTGCATATGCAAATTTCGATTTACAGGGATTACAGCCTGTGACAAAATTCTCACTATTAAAAATGCTGATCTATATAAATGGTATGCGATTCTCATAGGACTGAATGGAGAATACATGTCGGTAGCAGATAGAATAAAAAACGGTTATCGTTTCAAAGATTACATTATGATGGCCTTAGAACTACAACCAGATGATTCCCAGTTGCATCATTTACTTGGACGATTCAAATATGAAGTAGCTAGTTTAAGTTGGTTTGAAAGAAAGGTTCGTCTCCAAATTGTATTAAAAATATTCAAAAATCGGACGCTTCCAAAACAAATGATCAATCCCGTTCGTATAGGCAGCAGCCACATTATTTTCGGAGCCTCCAAGTGCCTCGTTCGAGGATGCGATCAGCAGTTTCGAACAAGCGGAGAAACTTGGAACGGAACCACACATGGAGAATCGATTTTTTCTTAGCAAGTCATACATAGCTTTAAATCTATACCAAAAAGCCATTGATTGGTTAGACAAAGTTTTAGAACTACCACCGAAAACACCAGAAGATGAGAACACACGTACAGAAGCGAATAAACTTCTCAACAAATATTCAGGATATCGTTTATAGCATAAAATAATGTATCTATATAGGCATTCCATATTTAATAAGTATACTATTCCTGATATATGTAAACCAAAACAAACAGTCTCATAAATTAAATTAAACTGCAGCATGAAATAATCACATTTATAGTGGATATAAAGTCACATATAATACGGAGTAATGGTCCTAAAGAATTTTCATGAGAAACTTTATGAAATACAACAAACATCGCAAAAGGTATAACTTTGATTTGATTTATGTCAACATCCATATAACTTATTATTATTGACACAGAATGGATTATATTAGGGATGCAAAGACTTGTAAGTGGTTAAGTATAGGTATATGCAATATTTTCTGGTTTTGTACAATTTAGTGAATAATATTGTACAATATATGTTGATTAAACCTACTGGGTTTGGTGATTTTTTTAGGTATTTTTGTAGTATGTAATTGTTAATGGTCCTTAGACATCCAGAATACTTTCAGCAATATGTTTTATATAAATATACAATTTTGCAGGGTATTCTGATTGATTTTGGATAGTTGTCAGATAGTTGATTTTGCTTAGAAATGTTCAATTTGGGAATAAGCACACATGTTTAAAAATTACTCTCACTCAGCAATAGCGTTAATATATTGTAAAAAACAGAATTTCATGTATTTGCATTGGTATAGTAATTTACTCTATGAAAAATTATAATATTTACAATCATAGTTTATTTCTATACTTTCTGCTCAATTTATAGGTAATGAACTACCTTTATAAAACTGCCAACTATTATCTTATATCTCGTTTGGAACTCTTTTTTACTCGTTTTACCACCTAGTTTTTAAATGCGACTTAAATAAATTTAGTAAGCATTTTTTTATATCGTCAAAAACATGTATCTTGTATAAGAAAAATGTTCCAAATATACAATCAAAATATAATCAATATGTTTCAATACTAATTTGTTTTACCACGTATATAAAACATCTGAAGTTATATGGTGCCATAAGAGCCTCATAGACTATCGATTTTTCATTGTTCTATCTAAACTTCGTTATATTTATTCATCAGCTTCAATGTCTTAATTCATGAGCACAAAGTTTTGTCATCATAACAATTTCTAAGAGTACATTAAAATAATATTAAAATCGTCGTTTAGTTTTATGGTACAATAGAAGAGATATTAAATTTGTTTGAATAAATGTGAAACTTTCGCCGGTTTCAGCGGATCAATAATGCTCCATACAGCATCCCTAAGCTCAGCAGATACGGGGTGGAGAATAGGGTGAAAGGGGTGGCAGAGAGAAGCCCCACTAGTATAGTAGGAGGGAAGCCAGAAGAAAACATCATTTCAGGAGACAGTTAACATTCAATGCCCGTGAAAAGTGGTTCAATTGCAAAATATACATGACAAAGTGAGTATAAATCTTAAAGGGGCAAGCATATTTGCAGACTATTGTATTTAATTTACATTAATAATGGACGAAAATACAAATAACACCGCTGAACAAGAGTGAAAATCCTATACTTTTTTACTTTGAAATATAAACGTGAACTCTAAAATTAATCTTCATTATTAATTAATTTGTATTTCAATGTATCTATGGAAACTATATATTGTGTATACTTTTATTATAAATCAGATATAAAATATTGTATAGACTTCTGGAATGTGTATGATTCTTAAGGACACATTATCAGAAGTTTGTAAAATGTATTATCTTTTTTCTTCGCGCATTATAAAATCTTGTAATGATTACTGAACAAGAATCACTTATATGAGTATTCGGTAATAATGATATGATCATAATACAGTTGTAATATATTTCCTGTTTATAGGAAGCTGGGCCAAAAACCGCGATGCATCGAATTATTCGCGGTACGATTTACTGCGCGTTGTGGTATGGGAGTATAGTAGCCGGATTTTTATTTATTGCTTGTCCCCTACTACCACTATTATTCTTTAGCCCTGTGAGGTTTAGAAAATATGGTGACCTCCTATTTTCCTGTTGGGAACTTTATCCCACAGTACGTTTAACAATTTCTGAAATTCTATTTAGCAAAATCTTCATGGCCATACTAATCGCGCGCAAAATATTTCAGGCACTTTTGAGAATGTTTGGCGTGAAAATCGTTGTCTCGGGTGATCATATCTCTCCCGAAGAATCTGCGGTTCTCGTAATGAACCACAGAACACGAGTGGATTGGAATTTTTTATGGGCTGCTATGTATCAAGCATGTTTACCAAGTATAGCAAATCATAGAATGAAGTTTATATTAAAAGATCCCATTCGGCATATTCCGGGCCCCGGTAATATATCATTTTAATAAGAATCGTAACAAATTAAATGAACAGGACGTTAACTAATGAAGAAAGTAGTTCATGTATAAATACATGTACTGAAGAGTTTTTCTATTATAGGCTGGATAATGCAAATGAACGGCTTCCTTTATATAACACGTCGCTGGGAAGAAGATCAACGTCGATTGTCGCGTACCCTTGATTATTTAGTGGCACTCAAAAGACGGACCCAATTATTGATATTTCCAGAGGGTACTGATTTGACTAAAAATAGCAAAGAAAAGTCTGACCGATATGCCGACAAGCATTCATTGCCACTGTATACTTTCACTCTTCATCCAAAGACTACAGGATTCAGTTACTTAGTCAAACATCTTCAACAAGAAAACTATTTAGATGCCGTTTATGATTTAACCATTGGTTATCCGGATTATGTGCCACAATCAGAAGTTGATTTAGTGAAGGGTAAATTTCCTAAAGAGGTACATTTTCATATTAAACGAATACCGTCGTCGGATATGCCAACCAATTATTCAACGTTGCGGCAATGGCTCGAAGAACGATGGTACCACAAAGAAGCGACACTGAAGGAATTTTATGAAAAGAAAAGTTTTTGTAAGGAAATATGGCCAATGACTAGAATGTTTCCCTTGCAAGTTGCACTCGGTTTTTGGAGTATACTTACAGGTGAAGTTGCAAAATATAATTTTTTATACTGGATACATAATACATAATGCATGTCTTCAACATGAGATTATTTATTTTCAGGTGCAACTGTACTCTTATTAATCATTTCCCCTCTATTTCAATTATGGGCATTGATACACGCGACTTTCTTCGTTGGATTATCTTTATTCACTACTGGTTTTAGTCAGATTGAAATCGGATGGTTCTGGCATACGATATCGCAATCGCAGAAGAAACATAGTTAATGTTAATAAGGTCTAGTATCGCTTCATTTGCAGTGAGTACACGATTAAATTCTAGTACTTGTTTGTTCTGTGATACCATTGTATATATATATAATACTTATAATTCCATGCGAATATTTTCTTCCGAAGAGTTTATGTACAATCCCAAGTATAGACTATGATATTACTTGAATTTAATTTTGGACTTTAATGTAAATCAAAACGTTCGTAAAATTTTCGGGAAACTTTGAACAGTAAACATTTTGAATATATTGAAACCTAAAGATACGAGAAGATATTAAACCGACTTCAATTATTTTATTAATATATGTCCTGGATAAATACTGATCTCTAGCTAATTTCAAGTAGAACTGTTATGGTGTGCCATTAAGAAAGACTATATGGGGATACAGCAAACTATGGGAACAGATATTTTATAACATTATAGAAACACGAGTGAAAATTTCTTTTCAAAGAGTTTGTATAAAGTACGAGCATGTGGCATTTCAATTTTGACTGATATGAATTACACTTCCTTTATATTAAACATAATATTATACCTGAAAAATATTTTAGCATTAAATGATAAAGGTATTAACGAAGTCTGATACTAGATGAGCAAATCCAAAAGAATTGATTGGGTCATTGAGTCCAAGCTTATCAATGGAATTATATATAAAACATTATTTACATCTATAAACGTTAGTATTAAATGAAATAGAATTGTATTGATATTAGAAAACAATTATATTTATGTATTGAATATTCTTTCCGATATTTATGATACATATACAATGATATTTTCCAATTTTTTTAAACGTATCGGTATTAACAATGTAACATTCTAATTGAAGCTAGTTCATACTGCAATTAATATTTGATACTGTTGATAACGAAGAGTTTAGTTTGATGCAGTTCATGTAAACCAAATTTAGTATCAAAATACAAGAAACTAATAGAATCATCTGCTAGGTTTTAAAGAATAAACATAATACTTCGGAAGAGTATCTTCTACTTCTATGACATACTAAATAGCTCATCTATATTTTCAATATCGTTGTTTTAAATTTGCTGTATCAGAGAATGCAGTGTAACTGAATATTATATTATCCTTTCCACAAGAACGTTATTTTGTGATGGAAAATGTATTTTATTCAAGTAGATATTTATCATGATAATTTTTTATGAACTTTTGAAAATATGTCTAACGCAAATCAACCAAGCTACAATGGACGCAGTGCCTCGTAATTCCATATTCTGAAGTACAAATGTACATACATGCTGTACTAAAACCCTAAAGCCTGACATGATCTCTATGTAATCTCTCATAAAATAGAATTTGAATACATTAAAAAAAGGAATATAACAAAAAAAAATTATGTCACGAATTATAGAAGGTGACACATCCGTATAGTAATATGTTTAAAAAGCATTATTAACATTATGAATATGTCTGTGTTACATATGAGAAAACGATGTGTCACGTATACTGCTAATATTTGGCTGGCACTTTAATATGAATACTATACTACAATTTGAAATGTAGTTACCACACAATGTGACAGTACGTGATGTAAGTCTTAAATAATGTTTGTGTTTGAAATAATAGAAATACTCTATTTTCCTGTAGATGTAAGACAACTTGTAAATATAAGTCAAGGTGAATTCATGTGCCAAAGAAACTTGCAATTAGATTAGCCCTATAAACCTATTACAAGGAATTCAATTATAATCAACTGTCCATTCTAAATTTACATTTTCCGATGGTTTTATATTACTTATCCATGTAGATGTAATTTAAATTGATTTATGATAATACGCGTTATATAAAAATGATCTCTTAAAAGCATTAATTTTGCTTGTCTCAGTACTCCTAATAATAATGATAAATCTAGATTCCTCTATTAGGAATATATTACATCGTACAATTACGAAATATTAAACAAGTTAGCAAAAATTTGAAAGGTTTCCAGAATAACTATATATTATCTTGGTGTGCTATATGTTTGGAACAATGTTGTAAACGATTAAGATACTTGTAGTCTATTTAAACAGTGTTGTATAAATGTTATACAAACGGCTGATTAAATATAGCAAAGATACTACCATATAAGGGTATGCGACATATTTGTGTGAATAGATAGAATGTATATACAAAATTATAAATGTGTCATTGTTTTGTCTAGGAAGTTAATGTCGAATTTAAAGTAGATGGATATTAGAAACATCGGCAACGTATCTTCCTCAAAGATGTACCTAATATTCTATTAAAGAGAATTCGATTCATTTTACTCTATAACGGTTAAGAATCTTATAAAACGTGTGTTCTATTCTTTTATCTGCGTTTGAAGTAGTATAATCATAAGGTACATATGTATTTCTTCCATATGTGTAAGGAAATATGCATTCTAAAATAATTATTGTACCCTTTCCAGTATTTGTGTGAAATACAAACACAGTAAATTTGATGTTTAATCCAGGGTACTTAAGCTTAATCGTTAAACAAGTAGCATTATTTCCGTAGTAGTCAGTTATCGCAATAATTAATGTGGCAATCGTAAAATTAAATGACTGGTAGTGATATGTATCAAATGTACAAAACAAAAATTATTCTGCCTTTTTTTTAACATTATTATCGTTAGAGTGAAGAATGTAAATTTCTTTAACTCTCGAACAGCGAAACCAAAGAATAGTATCGTAAGAAAAGTCCATTACAATGGTGAATGTGTAACAAAAATTAATATGTACCACGTATAACTGTGTATAAATAAAAGTTTGTGTCTAGTTGTATCGATTAAAAATCTGTCTTATCTGAAAAAGAAGACGAAAACATAGTTGGAGTATATCCGTTCGACCTTTATTTATACCATTAACAAATAACATTGATGCATTTGCTTTTACGAAAGGCTTAATCTCATACTTTTTTTGTAAAACGGATTAATTGGACTTGGTATGGGACTTGCCTTCAAAACGCCAGCTGCAGGCTTTTTATTTGCATCAAAAGGAATGGCAGGACTTAAACGTATTTGTTGCATATATTCCGATGTATGTTGTGCAGTATTACGTTGCAAAACGATTTTAACTCGTTTCTTGGAACTTGGATCTGTATTGGATTTTGCTTGAACTTTTGATGTCGGGGTTCCCTATAATATAGTTCACATTAACGGTATTTATGCTGATTAAATGATCCTTTTGTTACATGTATTATTTTAATCCTTGATTTCTTGAATCTTACCTTCTTTTCTTGTTCTAAAGGTTTTAATACAGGAACTAACCACACTGGAGTTTGGTTGAGAATACTCTCAACAGACTTAGGAGTAGATTTAACTTTTTTATTCTTCGCTTTGGGCTCATCAATATTAGTATCAGATTCTGCACTAGTATCAATTAGTGGTGAAGAAGTGGGTGTAACTGGAGTATCGGACACATCCCACACTCCGCCGACTGCAGGTTTCGGTGATTTTTTCCGCTTGACGGAAATAATGCCTTTTGGTGTACTACAAACGGTAGGACTATTTTGTTTTTCTTTGACTTTCCTCGGTTTATTAGCATAATTTAGTGGCACTGTAGGATCCTTGTTTAATTTATTATTACTACTTTCTACGATTATTTCATGATTAACGTGTACTTTTTTCGGTTGTTTCAACTTTTTCTTCCTTGAACCAGCTGCGATTGTATTCGATTGTTGCGAGTCCATTTCTGCTAGATTATGATTATTGCTCTTCTTTTGATTAAATTTTATTTTTTTTCGGCTCGGCTCTGGGTTTTCACTCTCTGGTCCAATATCCTCATTCTCATCAGCGATAATTTCCTCATCTTCATTAAGAACACCTTCACTAATTTCGTTAAAGTTCTCTTCCCCCGAATCGTCTTTGTCATTCTCATCAACGTTACTTTCATTTTCGAGCGCTTTGCCGCTGCTTTTTCTTTTGCGCTTTTTTTGTGGATTATCAGAATATAATTCGTTTTCAAACTCAAGAAGTCGTGAAGCAGCAGATTTTGAATCTGTGTCTTTCCTTCGAGTTTTTGGTAACCATATTTTTTTAATACCAACCGGCATTTTATTTTCAGATAATTCAGTGAATCTAGTAATACGTTTATTTATTAACTTATAGTCGCCTATTTTTTAATATAGTTTAGAAGTTAAAATGACTTACTCTTTTACTAATCGAAGCAATTGTCTACGTGATTTAGTTGTTGATGAAGGATGAAACTTATACTCTGTTAGTAATTTAGCAATTTCCTTAGCATCAAATGGTATCTGTGATAATTCAACATCCACTCTTCCAGCTCTTGGATCTAAGGGCTTTTCTTCTTTATCCATTGTTTGTTTTTGTGACAATTTTTCTTGAACAGCTTCATCATCATCATCATCATCATCGTCATCATTATCATTATCATCATCATCATTATTATCGTCATCATCTTCATCAGATACCTCTATTTTTTGTATAGCATCAATATGACCACCACGGAAACCACTCTATAAAATGTTCAATTTAATTGAAGTATTTGTTTTAAACAACATAAATTATTAATATTCTACATGAAGGTGCTGTTTTGTATAATGACCTGTTTCCAAACTTCAAACTTCTCCATATATTCCAAACCAACATCAGACTGAATAATTAAATACCTAAAAATATTTTTCATAACATGCCTAATTTGCCTTTCATCGTCCATTGCTATTAAATAAGCAGAAAAAGGTTTTACAAGCTTTGTGACCATATTCTCCGGTATGTCTCCACCACTGACCTATAATGAAAAATACGAATTTTTCAAAGACAAATGATTTAGGAAAATGATAGTAATATAGAAATTTATCATAAAAAAATATATATGAAAGTGTTTCTAATACCTTTGATAATTCTTCCATAAACACTTCTGTTACATGCATCTTAAAACCAAGACAAGTTTTTGGATTCAATAACAGTGTCTCAAACATTTCAGAAATCCCTGTTATCCATTCCATATCCCATGATTTATCTTTACATACTTTAAAAGTCTGACGTATTATTCTTCTAACTAACTAAAAATATTTATATGAAAAATTACAAAATGTTGATCCTTGGGAAATGGCAGTATTATTAACAACTTTATGTCTAGTTTAAAGCTTACCATGGCAAATTTATCTAGTCTATACTGATCTATTCCAAACCATTCTGTTCCTAATGTTTGTAGAGCACAACTAGTATATGATACTACTGCATCCTTGTCATCAAAACAATGTACAATTTTACTAAGAGATTCAGCTAGCTCTTCTTGAACTAAAGGTTTATCTGACATCCACATACAGTAAAATAAACCTTTCCATAGTCTTGTGAAGTCTGATTCTGTAAATGCTATAGTACCAAAGAAATATTCATTTAATCTCTTTTACATGTACATGTATGCTTCTAACTAATACAGAATTCCTAGCAACAATTAAAAAGATTGTACGTATTACAATTCAATAAACTATAAAGTACTAAAGAGTAAATAGCTAAACAATGATTATTCATGAATTTGTAATTAATAGTTGCAATCACAAAATATTGCTAGAGTTCTGCAAGTACATCACCAAAAAGGTAGTGTAAAGGAAGCATGAATTAAATATAAAACCTTTGAGTTCTCTGATTCGTTATCATTTTTAAATCGTTTATTATAATCAACTTACGAAACGAACTCTTGGAACGAACTGTCAACCATTTCTTAAGATTTTTAAATACTTTGTCCCGAACTCTTTTATCGTTACTAGCCAGTAACCGTGCGAACTTAATTTCTTGTGCGATGATTACCGCTTTCTTATTTTTCGAACTAATTGTGGGTTCAGGCTGTTGTTGAATTTTCTTTTTCGAAGTCTGTTGATGAGGCTTCTGCGATGATACACGTGTGTGACGACGTGCTTTTTTTACCGCCATTTCTATTATAGAACCCTTTATGATGTCAGACACTCTTTACACCACTGAACTCAACATTCATGTTTCTCTAATTACACTAATATTGGCAATTTTTATGCCTGAATTCATAAAATTACTTTTCGTCGAGCTATTAACATATATTTATCTACTATGCTAACCTAATTGCGTTTAAAGCGTGTTTTCTCACACCTCAGTTCTACCAATTTAATTTTGAAGAACATTCCCGCAATCAACGAGAAGATACAAGGGTATTTGAGCAGAAACCGGAAGCACAGACGAGATATTAGTAGACCATTGCTTTAAGGCATTCGGTTGTCGCCAGATTTTCGGGCTTACCAAACCCTCGTAGGTTCCGACAACCGACAGTTCATTGTCGTTGCCAATGTTACCGACCACCCTGATTCAAATTTACGTTTTCACACTTCTAAATTTAGTTTCCTAATATTATTTTTATTAATACATAACTCGTGGTAATTTAGTAAAAACTTTATAATGCCCGAAATGAGGATGGCTACGAATTGTATTCATTTCGGATTTTTGTCAGCGGTTACTGCACAGCGATTAATTCACGTTTTATTAAGCAACTCAAGCGAATATTAATTATTACGCCATATGGAAAATTAAGTTATAAGAAGCGAATACGAACTAATAGAGCGTTAATTAAACAACTTCAACAATCTACTTGACTCGTAATTTTAATTAATTTGATGAGACACGTGCCAAGTGGTACATAAACTGGGATTTTTAATTTATTTATTATTTATGGGGCATTTTGAGCCACTTTGTTTTAAAATGTTTAAAAATATCTTACATCGTAACCTCACCAGTGACACAAAAACCGTTAGCGGGCTTTAGGACTCGGTAACTCTGGAATTACAGATTCCATTGCGTGCTTGGTCTACTTATATCTCGACTGTGCCGGAAGTGACCCTCAGGACTGACTGCGACAATTTCATTATATAATCAATATGATATACTTTAATACCTTCATTATTTTTATAGATTATAATATCATATCATGTTTTTATATATATAAATAAGCGAATACATTAAATAAGCACGTTTGAACTCGAAGTTCTATTATTTTATATATTTCTAACTAAATGAGAATGAAGATGTTTGAAGTTTGGTCATGAAAACAGCAGCCATTTTCATCAGAATTTAAACTTAATAGAGAAACTGATTAAACATGTTCATCGCTCGTGGTTGCTAAGAAAAGACAGAATTTGGTTTCGATACTATTAATGCTCATAAAAGGTTATAGGTATGTGCCATAGATGTATCAGTTCTATTCATTATTTTAATATCGCAAATACAGGAAATGGCGGGTCATTGACCCCGATTTCTGCCATTGCAACCTTCGATTCGTATTTATAGGGTGATCGGGGGTTGAGAACTAGGTTCAAATATTAGATATTAAATATTAGATATTAAGTAGCTATAATACATTAAATATCATTAGAAAATGTTATTTCTCTCCTTTCTTAAACTTTCTCCTATTATTGGATTTTTTTAAAACACGGCAACCATAATTCAATAAAATTGCTCTTCTTTAAAAATGCTATTATTCCAAAGTTGATAGAATGATTTAATTAAATCTACAATGAAAGCAATTAAGATATATAAATTGCTTGTTAATTATATAGTAGTAATATTTCTAAAGAGTAAAACATTTTAAAATGAAATATTTTTTGTTCTCACGTTGTTCCAAACTCACTTCAAGGACTATACCGTATATGTTCAATCTGGTTCATTAAAATCGATATGTATGTGTAGAAAGATTGACGCTGCGAGCAAAGTATCCTCGGAAGAAATGCTGAAATATTTTGAGATTTTGTAAATGTCCAGACCAAAATAGTTAGCACATAATAACAGACATGAATAAGGTAAAATTTTGAAAAATATATAATATTAAGGATTGTATTGATACTTTGAATTAAGCAAATGAAACATTCGGAGAAAGCGTCTCATTTTAGTGTTAGTGAGATAAATTATGCATCGCGGCATATGCAATAAATTGTTTGATAAAGCGTTCAGTATTATATTTAATTACTGTATCTTTATTAGTAACCATTTTGTTCTTCATAATGCCCAAACTTTAATGACCAGTAAACGAAGCTATTCGCAACGTTCCGATACGTAATAATTGCGTTTCGTAGAATATAATTTATAGAAAATTTTCAAACCGGAATCTATTCTATGATAAACGTAATGCATTTACTTCTTTTATAATTTCTATTAACGGTTTGCATTTCTTCTAGATGTCACGTTATCCCTCAGACTGTAAAGTCTATGTAGGAGATTTGGGAAGTAGTGCCACAAAGCAAGAATTGGAAGATGCTTTTTCATATTATGGACCATTAAGAAATGTATGGGTTGCTAGGAATCCTCCTGGCTTTGCATTTGTTGAATTTGAAGATGCTAGAGATGCTGAAGATGCAGTAAGAGGTCTTGATGGACGCACTATATGTGGAAGACGTGCTCGTGTAGAACCATCTAATGGAAAGAGATTAAGAGATAGGGGTGCAGCTAGAGGACGTGCTGGAAGACCATTCCATCCAGAAGACCGATGTTATGAATGTGGTGAAAGAGGCCACTATGCCAGGGATTGTCCACGTCATAGGACATCACGCAGAAAGCGGTAAGGATTATATTCTTGAATTTAGGTCTATCTTTATGGCGTGCAAAAAAGATATCTGGCAAGTACACAAGAAATAGTAATAATATGTTACAAAATTATTTTCTAAGGTATTTATATGAAAATGGTCAACATAAACAATATATAGACTGATATAAATAATGTACGTATACATGTATAATAGGATCAGTATATATCCATTGATTTCAAGTAAGGACATATTATAAATTAAATGACTCATAGATTACATAAATTTTGAATTCTACTTATAAGTTTACTCTACTAGTACAGCATTGTGATGGATACAATTAGGAGCAATCATAAATTCTAAAAAAAATTTTTAATATTTAAAAAACCTGGTTAAAATATCAGAGGACCATGCCAATATAATACAGGCCATTATTTATAGGAGATGCGGCTGAACAGGGCATACGCATGAGAAATGTGTTGCTACCGAGATTCTCGCGAGATTCAGCTTGGGTTCACTTTGTGACACACTGCGTAGTTACAGCGTAGAGCACCCACCTACTTTGGGTTTCCTTCTGCACTCTACGAGCGAAAGAGGCAAACACGGCCGACGGAGTGGCTAGTTCTGCGCACTGCGATACTTCCACTGACCACTGACATCACCCTAAACCGAGATCTATTGCACATCGGCACTTCTGGTAGCCCTGGCCTTCTTCGTTTGATTCACACTTATTGTGAATAATCGTCATCGTATAATACGATAGCTATCTGAGAGAGACAAACTTTGAGCTGTCCCATCTAGCCACTCTTCGTCCGTTCATCTAACCCTCGCGTGATTTCATCTGCATAAGCGCTCATCCGCTCTCCCCTTCCTGGCATTGCCATCGTGTGCTCTACGACTGTCTGCTATAAGCAGCCAGAAAAGATGGTACATAAGTAGAACAGTCAGATATATGTATTTATTTCACAAGGATTTAAAATTCTAGTTTCAAAAATTAGTCTGCAATCATTTTGTGTTACCTACAATACCTAGAGGTATATAGAACAGGTTGCCTAAATGCAGTTTACTGATGAAAGTATAGAGACCAACAGATTATTCTTCGTGTGGGGTTTATTAATAAGATGTTTACATCTATACCAATATTAGGCCAAGTAAAAAAGAAGTTAATAATTGTTCATATTTTTCCTGAATACTTGTCATAACTTTTGCAAGCCCTATTCCAGTATGGAGTATTTATAGACTAGGTTGTATACATTATAGTTTATCCTGTACTTGTATTTTGGGACAACATATAGCTCGAAGCAATTGAATATTCTTTGATAATAAATAATAAACCATAAAAGTAGCAAGGGCAGAACTGTAAAAAATTGCAAACTCTAGTTTGCAGGCAAAACGCTACGCCATCAGCGTTTTGAAGTAATACTCATTGTAGGTCTCGCTCCAGGTCTCGTTCACGGTCAAGATCGCGCACAAGGTCCCAGTCGCGGTCGCATTCGCGTTCAAGATCAAGAAGCAAACGTTCCAGATCCGTTTCTTCATCGCGTAGCCGTTCCTGCAGTAGAAGTGGTATCATAAAAGATAAACTTCGAATCAAGAACCGTTCAAACTCCAAAGATAGGAGCCCACGCAGGACCAAGTCTAGATCCATATCCAAATCTCGTAGCCGCTAGAGCGGTAAGTTTACAGTTTATCAATTACCTCTACCGACATATTATTGATTATCGTGGATCCTACGTTTTTGAAACACATATCGAGTTGCATTAAGATAGGAAAGTTGCAGATCAGATTTAAGATATTCAATCTATATTCCTCTTAAACAGGTGTATCTGTCTGGACTAGAACTATTCCGAACTTTCTAATGATAGTAGTTGTAACTGGTTTAATTCCACTTGGCTATATGCAACCATTCAAATTATACTAGTTCAAGCTATAAAGTTGAATACATTTATAATACTTTTATTGCAGTGATCAGAGCTAATGGGAAATCAAGAAGGCCACTCAGGTTTAAGTTTATTTGAATTGCATTAAACATTACGACCGACATTTTTCCGTTTCTTATCAATACATTAATGATACATTTCTTAGTTCACAAACTAATTTTGTGTGAACTTGAATACTTTATGTCAGCAAGAAAATTTCTAATCTGATACATTTAAGTTATTCAATCGTTCAATACAATTTTGCGTGAATATTACATTAATCAAACGTTCAATAAAAAATCATTTAATATGAGTCTATATGTTGTATTAATATCTTCAAATAAAACATTGTAAGTACAATCCATAATGTCCAACTAAAAAAAAAATAGGGAACTTAACATTTTCAGATGCATGTGGATTCAAGGAATCTTTTAATTCTGTAATACTTTAGTGTCAAGAAACTTTCTGTTGTGATGATCTTATTAAAAAACTCATGATATGTAGCCATTACCTAAATAAACAAACATTCGCGATATTCATGTTCCTGTTTCGGAGTTCTTTGTCACAACAATTTGCGTGGCCGACATTGGCAGATTCATGAAGCCGGCATTCGACGTTAATAATAGGCGTCGCTTCCGGAGGGTATTGCAGTTTGCTTTCACGCGTACTCGTGTACAAGTGTACGCGATGCATGCTTGGAATGCACATGCATTCCTCAGTTCCGACGCCAATGTCCTTCAGCGGATTGCGGGGAGGTAGTCGGAAAAGTTAAGAAGTGGGGTAAACTGCCAAGACAGGAAGATTGGCAAGGAAGGAGTTATCTGCAACTATCCATATGATTTCGTTCTACGATACTGTCCCCGGCATTAAAAGGTCTCGCATCCATGACATATTTTTTACGCTCTGTATCCCAAATTATGACTTATCAAAATAATACATTTCACAGTGAAACTCAACTCCTTTAATTTGGTATCGTGCGACTGTGATTTGTAAAATTCATCTATAAACAATACTTGGTAATTTCATTCCTTTGATGATACGTAGGTTTAATGAAACGAATAATATATATACATATTTAAATAAGATACTCTGAATAGAATGCATCGAATAAATCAAGCTTTGCGCACATTTAATACAAAGATATATAGAAGACGATGTGTCTGCGAAGTGGCAATGTAAAGGAAAAGATAATATATTGAAAGGAGAAGTGAAAGTGAGAGAATGAATTTCTTAAAAGAAGAAGGAAGTCGTACGAGTGCAAGCTCTCAAAGGGATGAAAGAACCACAACGAAGTAAAGAACCCAAGCATAATACTAGACTTATACCTGCAAGAAAAAGGCGCCGTGCCAATTACCAGGGAATCAGGCTTACGGTGGATTCCTTGGAGAATCTTGTGGGGGTTTAAGAAGTGGGGTAAGGAGCAACGGTGGGGAAGTTCGTAGCAAGGAGAGGGAACGCATAAGCCTGCAGTGGCTGTGGAGACGCTTTGCAAGTCGACTCATTTGCTTTTCAGTCACGTACCCAAGGTTCGTCGATTCATTTACTAGCACCGTTTCGATTTACACTGGTGTGTTCACGTATAAAACAACTATAATTCGCATCAACGTATGTGTCAGAATCATACAATACCCTTGAAAGGGATGAAAGTTTGATAAGTGTGTTAAGGAAGATTGGAAAAGATCGATGACCCGGCATATAGAATAAAAAGCGTGTCACGCTTCTAGACTATCCCCGCGTGGCAAAGGCACCGAGCCAATTACTGAAGAATCAGGCTCAATTAAAAGGCGACCGACAATCATCGCAATGACTGCCGCGTATACAGACGATTCTACAATAGTACAGGAACAAAAACAAGAAAAGAAGATAGCCGTCAGCCCAACGAATTCACCCTCGAGTAACAAAGATCGAACAACTCAAGACGAGATCGAGAACCGCACGGAAAGATCAATGATTATATTGAAAGACTCAACAGGTGGTCAGGATAAAGAGGAAATCAGTCAGGACCAAGAAAAATGTACTATTATCTCGGTAACTATTGATAGCATATCATCTTCGGAACAGGAAACTCTGGAAGATCACGAAGATTTGGAAAACGGTCAAGCTTCACAAACAAATCTTCTCGAAACTACACCAAACAACGACTCAATAATCGAAAGTAAATCGGATGAAGCAGCAGATCATGATATAAATACGCCAGTGAAATCTGTAATTCGTGGCACATCCCCGGAAATTCAAGAGGATATTGTGGAAGAAAATTGTCGAAATGTTGCATCGAGCACGTGTGCAGCGGATTCATCACCCTCAAGGTCGACTAACTTAAAGTCTGCCGAGGAATCAGAAGACGCGTCGAGAATGCAATTAAACGAGTTACGATATTTGTTGGAAAATGTCGTTTCAGAATCGAAGAATCATTCGACAGATAAATATGATCTTCGTAAAACTTATGGCGTAGAAGAAAATTCAATTTCCCGGGATGGTGCCGAGGAAATTTACGATCCCGAAAGCGAGTTAGATTTCCATGAGGCCGTGCGTGCAGGGGACGCCAAATGCGTTGCTGCGCTTCTTATGAGTGGCTCCGTACAAAACCTGGACGAACCGGATTGGAATGTTTCAGGCGATCCACCCCTGCTGGTGGCCGCCACGAATCATTGTCTGCCCGTACTCAGGTAAAATTCCTACTGTTATAAACTCAATGCACCTCTCTTTCCCTTGCATAATGTTCCTGCTGCCCCAAAATATAATGTTTGCCCTCAATAACTACTTAAATATATACGTTTAAGTACACTCTCGAAGGATTTTGATGCCCTCCAATTATTATTATTATCGTAGATTAATACGATTATGCATTGCTATTCGTTTGTATCATGCAATGTTAATATTGCAAACGCAAATTTTTCGTATATCATAAGCAACTATTTTGCATTTTTTAAATCGTGAATACATACGTATTTTACGATATAAGTACGTCTTTCTTATTGCGGCAGAGATTGTCAACATATCATTCTTTACATTCTTTAATTGATACAAATTGTGTGCGTCCTACATTAGATAGCATGTTGTTATTTGATAAAAATTTACTTTTTTGCAAACCGCATCGAATTCCATCTACTTGATTCATCTTCACTCTAATTTTGGAAACGTAATTTTAGCCAGTAATGTAAACAAAATCTGCGGTGAAATATAAGAATCGTAGTGAGCGATGAATTAGTCAGCGATTTCAGACGAATGTTCGAGCGGAAACGAGTTATACTTGTTGCTAAATGTTCGTGAAAACCTTCTTGCCTTACAACTTGTCTTACGATACTTCCCATACTGTAACCAGATGTTCGAAAGCGGGCAGTTCTTGAAAGAATGTCAAGATTTTATCTCACGAATGTACCCCGAAAGGAAAGTTCGTACTCGGAATTTTCCGGTTTGTTGTTACACAAAACACTTCTATTAACTTCGAATAATTAATTGCAACCTATAATATCCTTTTCCGACATATACATTGTTAATTCATTGCGTCATTATGTAAATTTTAATCAATTATATATTCCTTTAAAAAATCGACGACGAGAATAATGATTTGTTTAAAATTATCAATTACAAATTTGTTATTTGTAGTTTGCTATTAGCAAATGGATGTGATCCGGCGGTACGTTCCCCACGTGGCGAAACGGCCCTTCATCGAGTAATATTAAATGGGGGGCCAGGAAACGTTTTGAAATTTGTCGGAGAACTTTTGAAGTACGATTGTCCTCCAGGAGTTAAAGAAGCCGGTGGTGGCTTAACAGCTTTACACGTTTTAACAAGACAATTGGCTCACGCTCAAGGCTCGAAAAATCTTCATCACAATTTCGACACTGCGATAAAGACCCTCGAATTATTAGCGCAAGCTGGACCAATTAACGCAAAGGATCATCAAGGCCGTAGCGCATTGCATATTCTTACTTCGTCAACGATTTTCGGTACACGTAATGTTTATCAGATTTACATATTACTTTGTCATTTTTTAGAGTACTATAATGCATACAAATATTCCATTATTTATAAATATTCAATTTTTTAATATTTCGAATATTTCTTTAGCTATTTATCTCCGCATCTATCGATTATTTTATTTAATAATATGGTTTTTATTTGTTATTTAGATAACAATCATAGAACAGAGATCGAATCGTTAATCGAGACTCTGCTGGCTGCGGGTGCAGATCCTTCCTTGAAAAACGACCGCGGAGAGACTCCTTTGCACGAGTGTCTCGAGTGTGGGGCTTTAAATACGGCTTTTTTATTGATACCACATACACCGACTGGTGTAACTTCCCGCTACGGCGAGACTCCGTTGCACATTGCCTCCAGAAAAAACTACGTGGATATGGTAGCAAAACTGTTGGAGCATGGTGAGGATCCGAGTGTCCAGGATGCCGGTGGGAACACCCCGTTGCATCTAGCTTCTGCGAGAGGCTTTCATCAAACGGTTTCGTTGCTGGTTACATCGCCCCTCGCTCAATTGGAGAAACTTAATATTGAGGGTCTAACTGCCCTTCAAGTAGCCGCGGAGAGTGGCTTCGTTAATGCTGTGAGACTATTGCTGAAAGCGGGTGCTGATCCCAGTCAGACGATACATTATTGTGCAACTACACTTCATCGTCATCCGGACATTTCTGTGTTGATAAATCATGAATTGACCAGACGTCGTCAACTTGCTGCCTGACTGTCTTTGGACGTTTTCTTATTAAAAATTACCTTGACGATTAGTTTAACGAGTTTCAAATGTTAATGATCTTATAGTAACATATACTCTCCTGTTACTTGTTAGATATACATTAATACTGATCCTTTAAATATTAAGTAGACTCGTTTGTATGGCACATCTTGTGTGAGACAAATATGTTTAAGTATTTGATTATGTAACTTTCATTGCATAAATGGCATATAGGATAACTTACAATTAACGTGAAGAAGAAAAGGGGATATATGTTGATTAGAAACTGGAATAATATTATGTACAAGTAACTGTTAGATTATAGCAAATTTTGCTGTTGTTGAGAAATTATAATTATTCATGTTTGCTTGTTGCTCAATAATGCGTTATACCTAGTTCAATGAATTTCGTAGTTCGATCATGACGCGAAACAAAAGCCACAACACTTTGGCTGTGGATAAATGTGCTTCTTAAAGACTGTGTGATATAATAATACATACTATTATGTTAAGTAAATATATGAACTAGTATGATTTAATGTAAAAAATATGATAGAATTATCCTGTTTTATCGTTAAATACTTGTTCGAATGGGAATATCTTTCACTATTGTAATACCGTCTTATTTTTTCTGTAACTCCGTTCTTACCCGGCTAAACTGATAATTTCAGCGCCTGTTTTATATAAAAATGCGAAAGACCTAAATCTGCAATCATTTATTTCTCCAAAGGTACTTACATATGTCATTATTATAAAAACACTGTATGCTTATGCATACATATATCGTTCTCTCAAATTAGTATTTAATGAGAAATGAAAACAGTAAAGAAAAACGACAGAGGGGCAATATGATGTATCGTAAATGAGATCCATTCCACTATTTTTCATCATAGCAGATAATTTACAACATAGTTTGAGATTTTAATTTAAAAGTTACTGTGAATCGTCGTTCGCCGTGACACAGAACTATTTATATGGAAAAATATTTCTTAACGTCAAACCACATGTAAATCGTCTACTGACACAGTACTTTTCAGTTTTGCAACGCTTTATATCCGCAAGTGAAATGAATGCGCCGATTGGTACAAGGTTGTTGTATATTTTACATAATGCAGTAGCTGTAATGAGGAAGGAAAAACTCTGCTTCATCCGACTACTATATAGAATGTTATCGATATGAAATGATTACAAGTCCATATTTATTAAAATACAACTTGGTTTCAAGTAAACGTGATACATTTTGTAAATAAAAGCTGCGTAACGACTTCAAGGTACCGGTTTCGAATCGCTGTCTTCCGTATAAAAATAAATCCTTTGAATACTTTATAAGAGACCGATCTTATCCAATCTCGTAGGAAATGGATTATGCAAACATTTTCTTCTCGTGCCATGCATTATTACGCCCCTCGACTGTTTTCATCATCCAATAATTAACGGGATCCAACAAAATGTAAATGAGTATTTTTTTAAGGCATACACGTTAAGATTGTGTTTTTTATGCTGGAAACCTATAATTTTTTAATCTTCTGAATTTAAACGATAATTTTGTTCATAGTTGGAAAATGTTGATCATCCACAAGATTATACTTGATAAGTTTCATACCAAATGATATGCCTCTGTATTTAACTTAATTCAGAGAATGACCTATGTATGTGTACTAAAAACAAGATTCCTATTTTATACTCTATCCGAAATAAATAAGAAAAAAATTATTAAGAAAATAACATACCGCGAATTTTAATTACTCGATATTAAAGAGTGAATAATCTACAAAATGTTTTCAGGTGTGGCAGTTTCAATGCGAGTATAAAGCTACATCAAACAAGTCGACGGATTGAATAATGTCTCACAGCCATGTCGCATTCCGTAGTTTACCCAATTTGCCGTTGCGCCACGCTTATTTACAAGTTTCACGGTCAATGAACTGTAATTATATACTTGGCATTGCACATTTTTATATGCTGACGTGCAAGAATTGCTTCTGCTAATTTCTTTTTCATCGACTTATATTCAAGGCTTCATAGATATTCCTGCTTTCCCGCATACCAAATGTCGCAAAGTTCTAATGCAATGTTCCTTGACTTTCATAAATTTTGCGAACTTATACTGTATACATTTGAGTACTTCAAAAATGGAGACAAATATATAAAAATAGAAACAAAATGTTTATAATTAGGCAAATTATGTGTACTATCATTTTTCATGAACGGAATACTTGTAAAAGAGTATCATATTTGTTACAGATTTCATACGAACAGGTCATATGTTAATTCGCATATAATTAATTAAGCAACATTGCATTACGTTCTGAGAGCACATTGTAACATTCTAGGCCGCTTGAAAATAAGCACACAATGGAAAAATAGTTTCCTTGTTACTCTTTGAAGTAACTTTGAGGGTAAAGTATTTGTATAAAGAACAGATTTTTAAAACATTGGCATCATATAATACTGCCACGTTTGAAAACGGAAGTAGGATTTGGTTTTGCTCTTACAATCATAATATGAAATTATCCTCTATATTATATACCGCTCACATATTACGTTACATTACATGACTTTTACATACATTTCCATAAAAAAAATCATTTCGATGTACGAATCTATAATACGTTTTAGGTGAAGCCTCTTTTCCTATTCGTCTTTACGAACATAAAACAACGTCCTTCTTGTTTTTCTCGTAGCATTAAGCTTTATATTATTTTAGAATTTTTAATAAGTAAACAAACTCGTCCCTTTTGGCACTCTTTAAAATTCACAAGACTACTTGTATACTTTGACCCTACTAAAATTCCGAAAAAACATATTTCCATACTTCTTGATAATACCCTCCTTCGGTTAACAATTTATAATAAAACTTTATGTTTATTAAGAATCAACGAAGAGCTTCGCATAAAATCTGCAAAGAATTATTTAATTCAATGCCATCTTGGATCGTTTTACAAACATTATAATTGAGTTTGAGTTACAAATTCAAAACTCTCAATTACCACAAGCCCCAATTAAAACAACGCGAACTATTACGTCTACAAATTAAACATTACGTATTATAATGTTCTCTCATTTAAATTCTAAAACAAACTTCATAAAAATAAACATCCTGCGATGTTCCTTCTAAATTCTCTAGTTCCTTAGGAACGGTATGTGCGAAATCCATAACATTGTAGGGAAGCCCGGAAACGAATCTGTTTAAAGTAGAATTGCAACTCAATTATGGTATGCCTTAATCCTTAAGAAAGCAAATTCTTTGGTTCGACAGATATGGCTGCTTAAGATATACACATTTAATATGTTTAATGTGCGATTATATACTAAAATATCATCTATACTTTATAATAATGCTACGCGCACTGTGAAGACATTTAATCATTCATATAGGCCCAATAATTTCGAAGTACATTAGCATCATGTTTCAAATTCATACCTCGTAATGCATCGCGCATTGACTTGCAAAAGAAAATTTCGCAAGAGTACGCACTGTACTTAAAAGTCGAGTATTAATCAATGATATATGATCTGTGTTTAAGGCCAATCGTGTTCTCTCATATAAAATTATATTATAATTAAGCCTTAATGGTTTATATTAACTTATTCACTACCATCTTTCTAAAATTCAAACGTGATTTGTATTCTTGCAAGGAATCAGTAATTTATCTTGCACTGTAATCGAAAGATCATACACTTTAATTTAATAACAGTTCTAAAATAAGCAAATAAATATAAGAATAATTTTTAATATTCGCACAGTACCTTTATTAATAGATGTTTAGATATGGCAGTGAATACGTCAATATTATAAGACAATGTGTAAGTGCCTACAAATAATGTTTCACTACACGATTTCTCTAATATCACTTTGCTACTATATTTGTAGTTGCACTCGTAGCATGCAGCTTTTGCTCTAAAAATATAGAGTAATTATAAGATCAATTATAATAATATCTTTTAAGATGATTGCAGTTACATATATCTTTCCTTCTGATTAATGATACCTGTTTTATATTTTATACTACACAAGAAACATGCAAAAGTGATCAAGAAATGCCCTCAAATTTGGGAATGGAAATACGCATTAGATTCACGCTACTACTGACATTTTTTCGAAGTATTTGATGCTTTAAAAACTTATTTTATAGGCAAGAAAATGAATTTAAAAATGTATGATAACATTTGCTTGCCAATCTATACTGTAAAATAATTAATAAGCACTTAATACACAGTTGTACTAAAGAGATGCTATGGTCTAAGCATAGTCTGATGCATCTGCAAGAAACAGGTATGTAATATGAATAAAATAAATATTTCATACCTTAAATTCTTACAATCTACTTGTTATTACGTTGCTAAGAATATGTGACAAATTGTGTAGACCTGTTTAGTTGCATTAGCCCTGGTTTCTAAAGTATACTGTGTCTAAACTGAGTTTATATTCATATTTTTAAAGGTACGCTTATTTCGTAGAGAACATATTAGGAGCTATTGGAAGAGAAAGTTGTCTAACTTATTTTAATTCAGTAAAGTTTGTGCAAGTAAAAAAATATGTTTTTCCTATTTGTGAAACGAATGCATCTAATAAAGATAGAACATTGTTTACTGTGTTTATGAGTTTGGCGAATACTTTTCGTGTTCTTTGAAATAGTTAAAACGTGTTGTAAATAGAATCGCAAAAAAGATATAAATAATATTTGGTCTAAAAAAGGAATTCTGAATACTGCAATTTGGAGAACGTAGTTTTCCTTCCACAAATACAAGCATATTTTTTCTTAGATGACTTGAGCTTTAATGGAACATTTCTTGTGCGATCGATTAGATTAAAAAAAGTTCTTCGAAATACGTAATATGCATTTTAACAGAGTACGTTATCATTATGTACAGTATTCTGCACTTAATATAACTAATAGGAAATATATTCATATTTCTGATTTACGAAAGTATGAGAATACACTTTTGAAGTGTCTGCACACTTTTAACATAGTTCCACAAATAAATGTAAGATTATTAGACAACGTTCATAACATTTATTACTCTGTTTTCTATTTATCTAGGTCACGCCAAAAATTCACGTAGACTTTTATGGCCAATATAAAGTTCGATTCTATATGATTACTTCAAAAGCAATCATTTAAAGTTATGTACAATGTTATCATTTCGGTGATAATGTATTTGCATATCATACTATGCTCTCATTTCAGTTAGAATATTTGAGCCTCATCACTACCTACAATATTTACAGGAAAAATTTGGGCACTTTAGCTTCCAATCCCCCCACACTGCATTGTAAAGTAGTCAATGTAAAAAATCTTTTTACTTGTAATCTTCTATAAACATATCTATATATACTTATTTATATTTATATATTATATAAAAAAGATTTTCCCGTGTGTGCCCCTTGTAGCACATCGAAGAAAGACTTACTGTTTAAAAATACTGTGATGTATCAAATGCATCATATGACTTATGAAACTTAGATGTTAAATGTTTCGACATAAAAGAACGCGAGCTACATTAATATGAAAAGTAACAAAACGTTAAAAAGTTTTAGTTGTAACAAGTAAATGTGAAAATGAATTTCTTTTTAAAAGAGATACTATTTTTACGTTGTTTACCGTATATACGAAACATATTCCTCTTAAAGGTTTTTCTTTGGTTTCACATCATTAAAGGTTTCAAGCCTCAAGAGAGGAGTACTGATAGTTAGCGCTGGATGAAAGGGTGTAACTATTCGCTACATGGGCACAAGAATTGCAAAATAAAAAATGGGTCACTCACTTATGGACGAACTATGCCTACATGAAGCTGCCAAGTCACTAATAGTTGAATTATGTCGCGTTTTCCTTGAGCCCTCATTGTCGTTTACAAGGTTGGGATTGACTGAATGAGAAAGGGCAGCAGTTTTGTTGAAATCTATAGTAGCATACCCTTTTTGCAGCTTGTTTGGAGATTCTGGGGGCGACGTGCTTGTATTAGAAGGTCCATCAAATGGTGAATTCACGGACGCTTCTTTTTGATCCAGATCTAATACAGCATAATTAACTTCTCGGATGGGGCCTCCCGTAGGTGTCGACGGTGGTAAAGGTGATTTCTCCGGTATTGAAACGCCGGAAAACCTTTTCCGCAAGCTTTCTATTTCACTTGCTTCTAGATTTGCGTAACAATGCCTTGCTGCTTCTTCAGCGTCGGTTTGCACGGGTGGTAATGGCGGCGGTCGGATTCTGACACCCAATGATTCAATATGTTCTTGACCAGGGCTTATATTCATGTAAGCATGATCAGCTTCAGAAACACAAGTTTTTTCGTCTTTGAATTGCATTACATCAGATACACTATGTGTTGGGGATAAGGGACTAATACCACTACTAATATCCACATTCATGTATGTTGATAGTGGAGCAGGCAATGGTCCACTATGTGTAGCAATTTCTGAATTAGCATGGACAGAAGTCACTTCTATTACTGATGGACTACACTCAAATGTGGCATTACTTCCTGTACAAGATCTTTGTATTGCTCTTCTTAGGCTTTTGTTATTATTATGCTCCATTTCCAATGACAAAGATGACAAAACTTCTTCATTGACATAAAGTGAGGACGGATGAGGTTGAGGAAGCGGTGGTGGAGGTGGTGGCAGCATAGGAGGTGGTGAAGGAGAACCCATGGTCCCTTGGGGTGATATAAGACCAGTACTACTACCCACACTGCCTAATCTTCCAATTCCATTCTGCTGACTATGAGCAAATCTAGGGCCCATGCGATTATTAACTCTAGGTGGAGTTGGGTCCAAGTAATTAGGCTCAGCTGGTATTGTCACTCTTGTTGCTGTTGGACCAGGATGGGAGGCAACTGGTAGCTCATGCGATATACTATCATCTCCACTATTTTTACAAACCTGAGGTAAAATGTAAAAAATATTTTTTACCATATATACACTAATTAATTTTAATAAATATGTAAGACATATACATGTATGTTCTGACCTGGATATTTGTTTGCACAAGATTAAATAAATGTGCAGCTCTACGGCATTTAAAGGCATAAATGCCAGGTCCTGTGGAACACCTTCTACCAGATTCAAAGCTGAATATTTCTGCATCAGAGCCATAACGTCTTAAAGACCTTAGGGGCCACTTAATTGGTTGCTTTCCACGTTGATAAAAAACAATATCAGCTTCAGTAACTTCTAAACGACCAGGTGTAATTAAATTACCCAAGTCATCTACATTCATCACTTGAAAAACATTTGGATGCAGATCATTAATATCTGCCCGGCTATTAACACAACCCATCCTTTTTCATTCTGAAACACATATCAAAGCATATTTTTCATTTTGAAACAATATTTTCCAATCTCCAACAAATTGGTATGCAGAACAAATTTTAAGAAACATATGACTATCCTATTATATTGTTTGCAGGATGTTCCATGTTATCAAAATAGTTTTATACGAAACAAATTTTAGAAATAATTGTTTATTAATAAACGAATACTAGAGTCTAAGTTAAATGTCTTAAAATGACAATAACACTACCTGAAACATTTATGAACTAGCCCTGCATATCATTCTCAAAATTAATAAACAACTCGTTTACGATTATGCATTACGTAAAAAAATAAAAATTACTAAGTATTACAGATAAAAAAAATCTATCTTCGCTTCATCAATGACGGTAAGTGTAACTAATAAAAAAGCTCCATTCTATTGTCATGCATCCGAATATGCATCGATATACAATAATAAGAGTAAGGCTGTTTATGAGCGAAACGGGAAACAAATTTTGTAATCATATGATTGACATAGCGTCGATGCAAGAAAAAAAAACATCTATTTTGCAGAAGTGTCACGTAAGAAACTTTCGACATCAAACTAAAGAGCGTTTCCTCGAAGATCGTAAAACATGTCAAAATTATTCTTTGACATTTAAGGACTTACCAAATGCGACATATCCAAAATATTAAAGCCGTTTCATGAAGATCATTTATTCTTTAACAAACAACGCATTCGGTCCATCGACACATAAACACTGCCACACACTACTCTGAATATACATGAAGTTGCAGCATCCAAAAAATAAACTACCCCCATACACTGAAGTTATGCATATTCTGCATATCAACTACGATTATATCAAGTTTAAATTGTTTGTTATTGTTATTAACAAAGAAATTTTTAAATATAAAAAAAGGGTTTTAAACTTCAAAAACTCTTTTGTAAATTTCTTTCTTTAAAATATATCGTATTGACATTTCAAATGTCTTTATTCCTTAGTATGTTCACTATATTCGCGAGAAAATAATTATAAATGTTTACTATGTTAATTATCTTCCTTCACCAAGATGTTTCTATATAATTTACACATCTCGTACTATTTCGTTTCAAAGATACAATCGGTGAAAATTGCTGTACATCGTTTAAATAAATTGATGTATTTTTAATAGGTCTTATAATTTGAGGAAGAACTTAAATTGTAGAAACCTAGAAGAAACAATGGACCCTAAGATTAGGCGGGTGTTTCGTGTGGTTGATTAAAAAATAATTGGAACGGAAGAAATAAGTCTGCCGTTTTTGTAGGCTGTTGTTGAACCATCTTGGCGCTTTATAAGGTAACTAGTTAAAATCAAGTAATAATCTAGGGTCAGTCGAATATCGTAGAATTTGTAGGATTGTAACACCACGGTTGCTTACGGCATGGCGTTAGCCAAGTCGTGTGTCATCGTGTATACCAGATGAAAAGCGTAAAACATTTAGAACGCTTTTGATTATTTTACATGTTTTACATTAAAAAAAATCTTTTTATACAATTCATAAAGGCAGGTGAGGCTCCAGGATGCAAGTAGCAAAAGTGGCTCGAAATTATAAGAATGAAATGTTTAGACATACGATACTAAAGATGCAGTCATGGTTTGATATGGCGGCAAACTTTAGCTGGTGATTTATCAGTAACACTATTTAATACATCTATATTTTGTGAACAGTTATGAAAGTGCATACAAATTACTTTTTCTCTTGTGATTTTCGGAAAATTAATAGTACGTTTATAACGTTATATCGTGATATTGATGCTCCGTGCATTTCTGCATTTTAAAGCACAGTGGCGACGTATCATGGCGATAAAATTTTGGTAGCTGCAGCTGTATATCTCACTTGGTTTTACACTTGATACGTATGCAACGGAATTCCTTTGTACAAAAGGATACTTGGTAGATTAACAAATGTCTGTAAAATATACTAAACAAAATTTTCTTCCAAGTACTGAATTCTATGCATGCTAGTAATATACATGTATTGAAGAAGTTAACTTTAAGGCCTTCATGTACTTCTGCATGTATTCTTAACAGAGACACTGGTACTTAATATTTGAAACTGTGATATAATATATCTAAAATTGTACATAGTATTAATGGTATTTTGATAAACATATATACAAATTTAATTGATTTATTTGAAGATCACTCAAGATGAACAAGCGCCGCAGAACATCATCAGTTGCAAGTCGTGGTACTGAAGATGATGGTGATGATATACCACCTGAGCCAACAAAGAGACGGAAAAAATTAGATCCTGTATGTTATTTTGTATACTACTAAATTGACCAATGAAATTCATTGTTAAAGAATAAGAATCTTAATGTTAAGTTGGGATGGATGCATTTGAAAGGCAGAAAACAATAACTGCTTATACTTGCACATACACTTTTAAAACGATATTTTATTTTGTATGTACAGAGTGACCTGTGCCAACAATTATATGATGTGCTACGTAATCAAAAGAAAGAAGATGGATCGCTATTATGTGATGCATTCATACGTGTGCCTAAACGCAGACAAGAACCTGGTTACTATGAAGTTGTGTCAAATCCTATAGATCTTTTAAAAGTCCAACAGAAACTCAAAACTGATGAATATAGAGATATGGATGATTTATCTGCTGACATTCAACTTATGGTTAACAATGCAAAAGCTTTTTACATGGTAATGTATGATAAATATATTTATAATTTATATATTCAATATATATTCAAAATTTGTATATCCTAATATCAGAGCACATGCAAATATTAATACTCAATATCAAACAGAAGTATTATTGTATGAAAAAACAGATAACCAATAATTCAATAATAATTTATTATTATGTTGTATATTAACTAGAATAAATGTTACTAAAAAAAAGACTAAAAGCGCTATATAACATATAAATCAATTCTTGGTATCATATGATATTAATGTTTTTAAAAATAGCGCACATCACCTGAATACAAAGATGCCACAGAGCTTTGGGAGCTATGTATAAACACAAAAAATCGCATCATGGAAGAATATGAAGATGCAGAGCCTAAAGGAAAACTTATATTGAAAGTAGGACGATTGGTAAGGTTCTTCATTGAAAAAAACCAAATGTGTATGATATTCCAATAATATGTAACTAAATTTGCATGAATCTATAAATAGGCAAGAAAAGTTACAACTAAACAAGAGGACACAGAAGATACTTCTGAAAGTTCTACAAATCCTGATGAGGAAACTATGCAACTTTTTGAAGATTTATTTGCAGCAGTCATGACAGCAACAGATCCAACTGATAATAACAGGCCCTTGCACACAATGTTTCAACTAAAACCATCCAAAAAAGTTTGTTCAGTTATTATAGTTAAATATTGGTGCAACAATAGCCCGTACCAATTTATTACATTAAAATTCACATTTTTTTAGTTGTATCCCGAATATTACGATGTAATTGAAACACCGGTCGATTTGAAGACAGTTGCAAGAAAGATCCAAGAAGGAGCATATGGCAGCATTCCAGAAATGGAGAAAGATTTAATGCTCATGTGTCGCAATGCTTGTCAATTTAATGAGCCTGGATCACAAATTTATAAAGATGCTAAGCTATTAAAGAAAATGATTACTGCAGCAGCAAAAAGACAAGACAGTGGTCTAAACAGCAGTATTCCGAAAATCGCAACGACTGCGCCATCAACACGAAGTAAAAGAGGCAGTCGTACTATGGCACAGTCTTTAATAGCTCAAACCGCGGGATTGCCGGATGAAGATGACGAAAGTGACGATGAAGAGGAAGAACCTGCAGAGACGGAAGAAGCCGACAATCCTCAATGGCAATTATTCCAAACCATTCGAACTGCTCCAAATAATCAAGGTACTAGTACTGAAGCAACTTATTACATTATAATTCTAATGTACTTTATGTAAAATAATATTGTATTATTGCAATTATGTTACAGGAGTACGAATGAGTGAATATTTTTGGAAACTTCCATCAAAAAGATTATATCCTGATTACTATAAAATGATAAAAAATCCTATATCTCTATTACAAATTCGAACAAAAATCAAGGTAATTGTAACCATAAATAATGTATCGAGATTTAACTGAATGTTTGGGATTAACTGATTATTATTTACAGAAAGGAGAATATGGTACTGTTAGTGAAGTGGCCGGCGATATGAATATTATGTTCGAAAATGCGAAGAAATATAATATTCATACTTCTAGATTGTACAAGGTAAAAAGGCAGACATTTATAAATTAGTCTACATATTCTATATACCTTAGTACTTTTGTTTGGACGGTGTGGCTAATAGTATAGACCAATATCTGATTTAATCTTCTTTATTTAAATTAAAATCGAAACGATTCGGCAATGGGTTTCTGTATTAAATATATATTTTGTTCTGTCTAGTGTGCTGTTAAGCTCCAAAAATTGATGCAAGAAAAAGTGCAAGAACTGCTGGAATTTGATCAGGTAAATAAATCAGTCCTGAAGCCAGCACTATTATTTCATGCATGGATGCTTAATCGTAAAAATAAATAAATCGCATAACGTCTGTTTGGTACAAAATTGTTTATATTTACTTTGCTCATAATGTTCATAGGACTCGGAATCAGACAGTGAATCAGAAAATAGTTCGCTTCAGCCTAAACTTATCAAACGTGCTTCGAATCTGCTAACTCGTGGAAAATATAAAGACAATATACCACTGAAGAAGAGACTATATGCACTAGTTAAATGTGTCATAGAATACGTTGTAAGTAATTCCAATTTAAACTAACGATATCAAAACTGGTCCTTATAGATTGCTTGATATATTTATAGTGTGAGGATGGACGGCAACCAATGCTTATGTTCATGGAGAAACCTTCCAAAAAATTGTATCCAGACTATTATCAAGTGATAGCAGAACCCATTGATATGTTGGCCATTGAAGCCAATATCAAAGCAGAAAAATATCAGAGTGAAAATGAATTGATACAAGATTTCAAGGTACTACTTGATTAGGTATTTTGGAATTAACAATGTTGAATACTGGTTATTGGTATTTTTGAGATTTGTATTTCTGTTTTCAGTTAATGTTTAATAATTGTCGGCAATATAACGAGGAAGGTTCTCTGATATATGAGGACGCGAATACTTTAGAAAAAGTTCTAATGGATAAAGTAAAAGAATTGGGTCCGTTACCAGACACGCCGAAACCTACAAAATCGAGTGCGTCTACACCAACGAGGAATGTCGGGTACGTAATGTTTTGCAATCTAAAATACGTATGATGTGGTATTCTGTGCGGTTATCAGAAAATTATATTGCTTGACATCTTGAAAAATTCAGAAGACCTAAAAAGGTTGTACCTCTTCATCTACAAAAACTGAGAACTATGTATGATACTATAAAAGACTATCATGACGCCAAAGGAAGACAATTATCTTTAATCTTCATGAAATTGCCAAATAAGAATGAATATCCTGATTACTATGAAGTGATAAAGCAACCAATGAATATGGAAAAAATAGCATCTACGTTAAAAAACAATGGATATGAGAATTTGGATGAATTAGTATCTGATTTTATACTAATGTTTGATAATGCTTGCAAATATAACGAGCCAGATTCACAAATATACAAGGTTTGTACTAGATATATATATGTATATATATATATATATATATATATTTTAATACTATAAGTCATGAACATCAACTGTTTCTTGATAAAAAACATAACCGATTGAACATGAATTACCATCAAAGTTCAGAGCATTTTAAGTTAAAATGAAGACCCTTTAAAAACATAGCAAATAATTCCAGTGAACCTTAAACTAATAAAAATCACGTGCTTCATATTAAATTCTTTGTAGAATCTTCTAAACGTTGATATTCAACATCCTTCCTTATCAAAGAAAAATAGTGAATAACAGAATATAAAAAATTCATAAACTAGTGAAAAAATTACACCTGTGGGTAACTTGAAATATTCATAATTTTATAAATTACAAGGGCTATACCTTGTAAACAGAAAGTGCAATTGAAATTTCGCGCTAAAACATGGAAAGCCCAATCTGTTTACGGTTATAATTTTTGAGGTTACGAGAAGTTAGCTTCCTTCGCATCTTTGTCGTTTTGTTGCAGTTTTTATAGCACAGTTTCTTCGCATTAGATATGATTATTATTTCTAAATACAAAGAAGCGTTAAATTTATGTTTATGTAGAATGCCGAATGGAAATTAATTGCAATTTAAATGCAGAAGAAACCATTAAATGACTTTTTTAATATATATTGTGCCGTTCTTACATTTTTTTCTCCGCGAGTATTACGATGCTTCCGACAATGTCCGAACAAGGATATAATACTGTGCAATACAATAATCCTCTTCCGCAAAGATCTTCGAAAATTCGGCCGTGTTTTATTCGTTTAATGAGAGACAAAGATGTAGATCAACGTTTGAGAAAGAAATACAAGAAAAATGATCCAGAAGTACATAAACCAACATAACTTTTCAAATCTTATTTCTCAGTTTATTTTTTAGTAATATAACTAAACATTGGAATTAATATTCTACAAGTATAAACTATTACGTTTGAGTATAACTGACTTGGTATTCTAGGATGCTTTAATTTTACAAAGACTAGTACTTCAAACAAAATTGCAATTAAGTGAAGATGAAGAAAGTGTGCCAGATGTATCTGCTGCTGTTCAAGAAATATTAGCAACAATTTTCACTGCTCTTTATAATCACCAAGATGAAGAAGGAAGATGTTATTCAGATTCTATGGCAGAATTACCAGAACATGACATTGTTGATGGAAAAAAGTATGTTTCTAATTTTTATTAGAATTAGAATTAAGTTGCAATTTCATGCAATTTTTTTTGTATCTGATAATACTTATTATTTTTTGTTTATTTACATGGATTTATAAACATTATAAATTGTATTTCCTGATGGAAGGTTACATAATATGCTAAATATGATTCTATATATTTTACATATAGACATGTCATTCAGAAATTTAGCCTTTTTGTCTTAACCATTATAAGGGACAAACATGCAAGCAAAAGTTTAATTATTTATATTTGTGTATATTTAAAAATGTAGACAAATGTTTTCAGTATTTAACATACTGATGCAATCAATAACTAGAGTATGTTTGAGAGACTTTAATTTCTCATCTTTTCTTCGGTTTCTATAACAGAGTTAGAGGATTATCACTAGATTTAATTAAAAGGAGATTAGATAGAGGAGTTTACAAAAGACTGGATAGATTCCAAGAAGATGTATTCACATGCCTAGAAAGAGCTAGAAGACTTTCACGTACAGATTCACAACCATTCGAAGATAGTGTAGAATTACAAGCATTTTTTTTACGTACACGAGATGAAGCAACCCGTGGTGGAGATTTATTACATTCACCTGCTTTGAACTATACTCTACTTGACCTTTCTGCACAAGTTGCAGAACTTAAACGTGTTAAACATCAACAAGAATTGTCTTTACCTAATGAGGATGAAAGCTGTGATGGAAATGAAACAAAAGTATATTTAATCCTATTTTATAAGATTGTCACAAAAGTGTTTGAATGTAAATATATATATATTTTTTTATTCCTTCAGGATTCTGAAACTAATACTAACACAGAAGGAAATAGCAATGATAATGGAGGGTCAATGAGCTTCAATCAAGAAGTATATAGAGCTGGAGATTTTGCTTATATTGAGCCCACTGAACGTGGAATGGAATATAGTGTAGTTCTTATAGAACGTCTCTGGACAAATGCTGAGGGTCAGCAAATGCTATATGGAAACCTATTCTATAGACCAAGTGAAACATACCATGTAGCATCAAGAAAATTTCTTGATAAGGAATTGTTTAAGAGTGATGCTCATGTTGCTGTGCCTTTAGCAAAAGTAGCTGGACGGTGCTGTGTCTTGAGTGTTAAAGATTACTTTAGAATGCAACCAGAAGGTTTTCTAGAAAAGGATGTTTATGTCTGCGAATCGCGATACTCTACAAAGGCGCGAGCTTTCAAAAAAATTAAAGTGTGGAATTTTGATCCTGACCATTTGAAACTATTACCGAGAGACAAACCATTGGAGCCAAAACGGGTAATATCCGTGTATAAGGAAAGATTAGAAAAGCATAAAGAAGAAATTGCAGAATTAGAAGAAGGAGAGAAATTAACGGAAAAAGAAAAACCTGTAAGTTTATAAATGCCATTGATTTTTATGTGGATGATAATATATGAAATATGAGTTCACCTACTTAATACAAATTTTATGTGATGTATACAATGCTGTAGAACGTGGTACTGTACAATTCAGAGGACACTGACAACTCGTATTACGAGCAGTATAATACATGTGCCGGTTCAGTGAAGACGGGAGATTTTGTATATGTAGCTACAGATGGTGGAAGGCAACAAATAGCGCAAGCAGACGCGATATGGTCGACCAAAGAGTAAGTAATATCGTTCAAATACGAACCCCAATAATAATCAAAACTCTTAAGTTTATGATATATTTCTAATGTCACTCTTTAGTGGGAAGTGTTATTTCAAAGGACCATGGTTATTATTACCTGCTGAAGTTCCACATGCACCTACAAAATTATTTTATAAACAAGAACTGTTCTTGTCTACCGTCGATGGTACTCATCCGATTGTAGCTATTGTCGGAAAATGCGCTGTACTTGACTATGGAGAATACATTTGCAGTGAGTGCATAATGCTAATTTCTATGATATTCTATAAAAGGAGCACTTAAGTTTAATGTGGTGCACTTGTATCTATAGGTCGACCTACAGAAATTTCAGAAGATGACGTATTTATTTGTGAATCATTATATGACGAGAGTAAAAACCTCATGAAGAAACTTGGCGCAGAAGGGTTGAAGAAATTTAATCATTCGTCAAGTGTGACTGATGACGAAATTTATTTCTTCCGACGGCCTATTAATCCTGCTAAAGTGCGTATAAATTTGATGAATTTGAACTAACGTAATTGCAACGCTCGATAATTAGAATTAGTCTATTACTTGAGAATGCAACTAACTTAAAAATTATCGCTTCGCATGTGATGTGTGTGTTATAGGTTCCGGGTGACGTGGCTCAGACGCAAAATCAAGTCAAGTCCGTCACGCCCAGTTCGACACAATATGAAATGGTAATTTCTAATTATCAATTTTTTTTATCTTTCATACTTGATAAAGTCGCATGTTGTCTGAGAATCACACGCAAGTGCGTATTGAAATTGAAAATGTTGTGTCGTTCTTACGACGTACGGAACTGTTTTGAATAGAATGATACGTTGCCACGAGACCGTTTAGTGTATTAAACGCAATTTGCGTGTGGTAGAAAAACTTGCTGTATCAATTTGTATCTGTGCATGATCCTCATTTTATGCCGGCATATTCACCTTTTTTTTTTATTATGTGGAGTTATATTTTCACACATAATACCCATAGGACTAGAAATTGTATATATTTACAAGGATCCAGATTCAGAGCACCTGTTGGGTTTATCGCTAATATATGATAAAAGTAGAACACCACCAAGAAAAATCTCGCTTCCATGTCACTCTAACCCAGATAATCTAAGAATGAAGCACTTTGCTTTAAATGGAATGCATATAATACTAATATCTAGATATAAAGATTAGTTTAAATTTGAATCGATTGTAACATAAAATTGAAAGATTATATCTACATTCATGTGTTAGCATAAAATACCTATGAACATATAGTTTATCGCGGTATTTCTATATGGAATCTAATACTTAGTTGTATAGTTATTGTCGCAAAGGCCGTTAGGGAGAACATCTGTAGTTGATAGACTTGTATTAAAGTTTTAATACCGTCTGAAAATATTGAATAAAGTAATGATAGGACATTACGTTCGGTGACGGATAATGACCGTAACATAACATAAATGGCATAGGATGCATCACCATTGTTACCGAAGCTGGAACCCGATGTACTAGGCATGGGAGTAGGATTAGGAGTGGGAGTAGGAGTAGGAGTTGGGGAGGACAGCATGGATGCTGGTGGTCCACCATCCGTTGGATCTGCAGAAGCTCAACCGGTGCTCTCCAATACTCAAACACCTGTGTCGACTAAGAAGGTAGGCCTTAACCGTGACATTTACTTGCTTACCACTTATTCACATATCGTATTTTATTTATTTCACTTTTGTTTTTGTTTAGAGAAATATGCCAGCATACTTATATCATTTTATTTTTGCACCGTTTAAAACTTTGTTACCTAACATTAGAGCGAAAATTAGATGTGCTGCCTCTGAAGATATATTGTCAAATATTCGTTTCACATAATGGTGGCATTATAATTTGTTTTCTTCTGTTTAGAAAACGGCGGGTAAGAAATTAGTTACGGGCTATATTTTATATTCGAGTAAAATGCGAACGCAGATTACGCAAAACAATCCTGAATCATCCTTTGGGGAGATTAGCAGAATTGTTGGCAACGAGGTATTTATTTTTCATCGTTGATTTTAAGTTTACTATAAGTGTTAGCAGAAGAAGAAAAGTGTGCAGATTAAGTTACATTTTTATTGATATGCAGAGAAAGAGTGGTTTTACTTATTATATGTTGCACTGTTAATAAATATCTATAACCATCTGCATACTTTATCTCCTCTTAAAACGCTTAACATTTGTATGGGAGCAAATATTCAACTTGTTTCCCTCATCATAAATAATTCGTCATTTATTCATCACTCTTGGAATACTAGATATTATTGAAGTACAAAATTATTCTAATATGCTAGTAGTCATTTTTTATCAATTGATTATAACGATTATAATATATTACAATAATACACACTTATTTGTACCAAGTCCGAAAAGAGGAAAAGGAATATGGTATATAACTAGTCACTTTCATTTCAGTGGAGAAAATTGCCCGCGGGAGAAAAGCAAGCTTGGGAAGAGAGGGCAATAAAAATGAACGAGGATGGAGGGCAGCTCAAGGGAACAAGTGTTACAGTAAGCAGTAATGCTTTACAGGATGTTGTATATGAGTGTTGCTGGGATAATTGTGACTGGCAATTTGAAGACATGACTGATTGTATTGATCACTGTATTGCTGAACAGAGTGGTCATGTACAAGCTTCTTTTACTAATGCTGCCAGTGGTAAGTTTTATGAAAATCCATATCTCAAATAATTTTATAACTTATATAAATTAACATTCTTTAATATTTAATGTGCATATAGATGTAGAATTTCAATGTCAATGGCGAGGTTGCGGCCGCACAAAAAAATCTGTTCCCCCATTCCCAAGTGTACAAAGACTTGCAAGGCATGTAAAGGAAGTTCACATACTCAAATCAAATGGGCGAATAATTCCCCCCGCTGAAAGGAGCAGGTAAAGGCCTTCTCTAATGATTACCGTTTTGAAATACTTGTTAGATTTTATAGTAATATTTTTTATATTTCAGAAACTATATGGCATCAAAGGGTCCTACGATATTACCGCCTATGGAAACAGGTTCGTAATTACCAATAACATTAAGTTAAACCAAAAATTTGCATTGTAGGTGTAGATTACTTGTGCATATAAATGTGTATTGTTTTACAGAAACATCTGCAGCTGCAACACAAACTAGTAATCTACCTACTGCCAAACAACCGGAGCCAATGTTTGTTGCCGTTCCTCCGAGGCCAAGTCGCGTCCTTCATTCCGACGCATATTTACGGTAAATTCAGCGTTATTTTAATGATTATATCTTTATTAATCACTAGTTCATTTTTATATATTTCATATAGAAATATTTGAATATCTTCTGGCAACACGTGCAGTTTATGTAATATGAGAAAAGAAATATAACGAGTGTACTTGAATCCTTACACGCAATTGATTTGGTTTATAGGTACATCGAAGGATTAAATGTAGAAAATCGGTACATATCAAATTGGGATAAACAAATGAACGCAAACCCTGATAATATCCAAATTCCGGATGTAACAAAATTACCGGCTGAATGGTTGGGCAATGGTGTAGGCAATCACGGAAATGTGGTTAATGCCTTATGGACTCTGAGAAACATGATGATGCGAGATGTGCTAGCCATTAATAAAACTTTATAGTTTATAACTCTTTAAGACCTGTAACCTTCAATATTCGATGCTACCTTAAAATAACAATTTACAGGTCCGTCGATGCTAGATGAAAGACTGAGGAAAATTATTTCAACATCATTGTATTTATACATTAGGTTTATTTCCCTTTATTTGTATTTCACGTAAATACTGTAACTTAATAACACTCATTTCTAAACTGTAGATTAGCATCAACGTAATTAGAAAAATTACTATATATACAATTTGTCAGATCTGCAATATTTGTTTAAGAAGGTAGTATCTAATATAGCGAAACATTAGCTTTTGTTTCGTTTTCATTATGTATCGATCTTTACATTTCAATTAGGTAAGCAAGGCGAAAGATCTATTTTGAATGCGTCGTATAAGGATCTGTTAACGAGTACTAGAAAAGTACTATATCATAAGAAACGCCATTTTGTATATATTTTGCCATTTTTTTAATTATAATTTTTCATGAAACGGAATTTATATTTTATGCGCCATCATGCATTTGAAAAGTGCAACTTAAAATTTGTGTATTCATATTGTAATATGAAATTGTACTGTAAATATAAATCGATGCACACCAGAAGATAATGTGATGAGACGTCATATAACATTACTGTAGCCAAGAATACAAAAAAGGGACAGTTTTTTACAAAACTTTATGTAGTAACAAGATGTGAATGAATAAAAGTGAACATTTATAAGTGGATTTCTATGATTTTTACGTGTGATATTCATCATGTTATGTGCAAAAGATCAGTTATTTGTTAACTGTAAAAATTGGTATTTTATCAATTGAATTTTGTGTCCTACTAATATTGTATTTTATCTTTTCTATTTTATAAAGTATTATATTTGAGCATTATCTTTTATAAATATGAATTATACTGCATAGGTTTATGTTTATTATAATTTTAATATTAAGTATATTTGAAGATTGCAGGTTTACTAAAAAATCAAGATGCAAGTATGACTATTTCACCTAATATATGGAAAAATGGTCAAGATTGATATTTTATTGTCAAATACATCTGCAATAAGTATGACTTTTATAGACTAAAATGAACTAAGATTGTTATCTTTTCTTGTACTTTGGATATACATTTATATCTTTAAACGAAAATAGTGTACCAGATTCAATTCATTCTTCATTTAAAAGTCGCTGACCCGACCACCATTTTGCCAATCACCCCACTTAGTAGGATCCTTTTCAGTATTTGTTAATAACTCACCATTTTGTGGATCAGTTTCTACTAATACTAGGTCCACAAAACGTTCCCGGGGTTGCACTCCTAATGATCACATTGATTTCGATGTATTTGAATTTTATATTACTATTTTCATTCTAATAATTTTCTTATTTTTATGATGAATTAAGTACAATTAGTTTGTATTTATTTTCAGATTTTACGAAGCAAGTGCTAGAATCATTCACACCAGAATCATTGCTTACTTGGTAATGGCTGTAATTTAAGTTTTTCGTGAAATTCTTTCATCCTTTCAGACTCAACTTTTTCCTGCTTTACAGGTATGTTAATTCCTTCAGTATTTCTTATCACAGAAGCTGAATATAATAATATTTTCTGATATTTATTTGCAGTATAAAACATTGCATGAAACTATGTAGGTTTATCAGGTGTAACTATTACTTGTAATTAATGTCCTATGTGAGTTCAGCAATGGTCTTCTTATAATTTTACTCAAGTGAACAAACATAACAACACAGGGAAGCTGCAATTTTAGGAATTGAAAGATTCTTTGATTCCTTTATATCAGGAATAAATTCCAAAGTCATGGATAACATAGATTTTCTTTTCACAATTTAACAAAACACAGTTATAAATTTAATGACTTCATTGTGGTACTGTACAATGTGTCCAAACAAACATAGAACAATAATTACTATCATACAATAAGGAGTAGATTCATGCTTTGGTAATAACACACTTTGAATGAGAAAGTACATATCAATTCTCATTTATTACAACTAAATTATATTAATATATACCCATGTTATAATACATTTAAGTATGCTACTTTCCCAAATACAAGCATTCTCCTATCTAGTTCAAACTAAAACTACTCAAAAATCTGTTACACGGCCCTTTCTTTCCCAATCACCATAACGTGTTGGTTCTGGTCCTCTAGGACCTCCAACTTCACCAGTTTCTGGATTAGTATTATTTGGGAAAGGTTGTAAAGGCTCTTTTTCTTGATATGGATGTTTGTCTTCTATTTCTTCTACTTTTTCTATACCCATACCAAAAATTGATTCAACATACCAACACCAAATCAAATCTAGTTTCAGATAAGATTAATCTATTTTTACCTATTGGCGTACGTTCACGTAACTTTTTTCTAAATTCTCGCATTCTAGGACTTTCGGTAGTTTCATCTTTCTTCGAAGAAAATGCTTGCTGAAATTCTGTACAAGGAATTAATATCGTGCACTAAACATTGTTAGTGGCCTCAAGTTATACGATAATTACGTTTATTAACAGGACTGCCGATTAACAATCTTGCAGTTCCATAATCTATTTGCACTATTTTATGCAAGTTTATAATATTTCGTGGGAAAATAATTCTAAACATCTTTAAACGCAACTTTCATAACCTAATTGATAATCGGCAAGGTTATCTTGGCTTGAAGCACAGCACGACCATATATACAGAACTTATTTACACACGTTTTATGTAGTAGGGAATATAAAACATACATAACACACACAGCGTTTCATTTTCTCTCATCCATATCTAAATCTATATACATACACGTATTTTATATGCTCTCAAAAATTCTTTATATACGGTGGTTATATACCTGCGAGGGAAGCGTCGAGGCCAACGGTATTCCCAGTTGTGACGTCGAAGAGTGAGGTTCGTTTACGTTCGTCTACAAGCTTCGTTTACGCTCGAGTGCACCGCATAAAAACAAGTTTCGTGGCCATTTCAACAATAACATACCACTACAAGTAAGAGATCATCTCGTTTATTACTCTATATCTTCGAAATTGAGTTCCGTGCTTCATAATAATAGAATACAGAGGTACGTGTAGTTATAGGAATGCTAACTTGTTAGTGCATTTCATTCTATATAATTGCTTATTATATATACATAATAGATTTTTATATTATATTCAATCATCATACGATACACATATCATAGCAATTAATTATGAATCACGTTTGAACTGATATTTGTTTGAGGTTAGAGAGAGAATTCTTGTACTTAATTGTAGTACATACTTCAATCTTATAGAATTCACATTCGTAATAACGCGTTTTCATAATTTTGAGAGTGACTGATTTATATGATCATGATTTTGCATTTTTTTCCGAAATTGCTTAAGAAAATAGTAGATTATAAAGTTGCCAAAGTAACCGGTTTGGCGTTACGCGAATTGTTTATAATCGATGTTCTAGTAAGCCCGACAAAATACATTCCCATTTATTTCAAAATTTTAAGTAAACATATCACTTTTGTTACATTTTATATATATAATTCTTGTAATAACAGTTTGTTATATATTATACAATATTTTATGTACCTTAAGTACCATATAATAGAGATCTAATAAAATTTGATTAGATCTAATAAAAATGTTTGTCGGTTTTAAAGAAAGTTCACATTTGTTTCTAAAAATACCGAAATGAATAATACAAGTATAATGCAGGTCACAGAATTATATTTTAAGTTTTTTTTACCTATATTACTTTATTAATATATTTATATCGCTAATGCAATTGCACTTAGAAACTTTTTGAATGGTGTTGGAATAAAGCAGTTGCGGTTTCAGTTAAATTAATAGATGTACATGCTGCATCTACTGCTTGAGTCATTGATGGTGTACCGCAACTGAAAACTCCTATTTTGTTAGCCTAAAACCAAAAATTAGTTCAAAGTATGATAAGATACTATCACATTTTTTACGATCGCTCTAGCGATATATTGTGTTGAACGCATACTTGACGAATATGATTCGGATGACATTAATTCGCGGATCTGAATTATATTGAAAAGTTGATGATTTGAGAATACATATAATTTTTCATACTCACTTCTGGATGTAATTTTTGGATGGCCAAGAAAAATTGAGTAAATTTAGGCCGTCCAAAATGCGTAACAGCAGTCAAACCGGTAAAGAGAGATTTGTTAAAGATTCGCTGAAAATGCCTCTCACAGATATACTGAAAGAATATATTAGTTATGTTTACATAATTTTGTGACATTAAGAAATACGAAGTAATAACTTACTAGTAATATAGTGCGCAAGTCGAATTTCTGATAAAACTGAGTAATGAAAATATGGGCCGATACGGTGTTTTTGGTGTCGGCACTTTCCATATTTCTTAGTATGTCCACCATCCACTCAAATTGTTTTTGAGTTCGTGTTACCCATAGAAAGTATACCTATATGTTTCATATAATTTAATTATATTTAAATAGCACAAAATTACGTGCTCTTAGAATTAGAATTACCTTTTTGCAACCCAAACTAAAATCATGATTTGACTTGTATACTATATCTTTTAATATTGATGCGAAAGGAGTAACTCCTATACCACCTCCAACCATTATAGCAACATCATATTTGTACCAATCTTGATGGCTCTCACCATATGGGCCATCTACTTGAATCTAGCATATATCAGAGTGCACGTGAATTATAATAATGTAATGCACATTATTATTATATTGAATTGTCCGGAAAGTTTATACCGATTTTTAAGGAAAATTCAAAGGCAACATTTTTCTATGTCGATATATATTTCTTCAATTATGCATGTACCGTTTTATTCCACAATCTTTCTCCATTTTTTAAGCAACTTGAAGATTCCATCCTCCCGAACTTGTCCGGTTTTTCGCCGAAAAACTACTGAAAATCGGCATGAATTTTCTGGACAATCCAATATTGGAAATACACTTTGTATACTCTGTAGTATACAATAATATTTTGATATGAAAGTTTGCTAAATTAATAATATTTTATATGTTTTTTACTTACCTTTGGTAAACTTTCATCAAACATCATCGAAGGGTCCAATTTGTTTCTTATATTATTAGTCCAAGAACCAACTGCTCTTATGTGCACACTCAAATTAGTTTCGTGTGGAGCAGAGGATAAAGTAAATGGATGAAATTCATTTCTTTGTAACGCAGGACATGCAATTCGCACCCATTGACCAGATTTATATTGAAAGTTTGGAGGTTTTGGAAATGTTAAGCACGTTACTCCTGCGAATATTACAAAAAAGCACAAGCACAGTTCAAATTAGTACACTGATATTAATTCGCAATAGTTTATACATAAATACACCCAAGTCTCTTTTTATTCGGTAGATACGTTTCGCAGAAATCCGCACAAAAAAGATGTAGCTTTCTTTGAAAAATTAGGAATAATCTGTAGAGATAAGAACAGCACGAAAGAGGTAACTTATGCGCATTCAGTTGTTTTGTTTTATTTCTGCATAAAACGATTTTAAATTCGAACGAGAAAAGCTTTATTTGTGTGTGGTAATTATTCCCTTCTCTCTTAATTACCAGTAGAACAACATAAGAAGAACAACAATAAATGGATAAGCGCGTTACGTTGTTAAAACTTTTTAGATTTCTTGGATTACACAGTTTTTCTGTTTTCTTGCTTTATCACACAACTTCTAAGCCGCATTAAAAATATATGCACAAAAAGAGACTCGACTGTAAAATGTTCGGTTTTACCTGATGGTAAGATTTCTGCTTTTAGTATTGGTATCTCGATAGTTTTCCGTGTCACAGTAACAATTTTGTCGAGAATAAATAATATTACTGGACCCAAGAAGAAGTAGTGGAAATAAGGTTCCTGTTTTATGACATCATAATATCCCTTATTTAATATGAATATGAATGAAATTATTTAACAATTATGGAAATCAACAGTACTTGAATTAGTCTTCCGGTACCATGTAGAACCATGAGAGTGAAGAAAACAGGATACAGAGAATGTGCCAATGAAAACCACGAATATAGCATTTTACGTATAATCGGTAATGAGCACAAGAATATTAATCCCGTGACAATTGTTAAGAGTATCCCAGTTAATCCCGTCATTGTTTGCCAGCACCAATAATGGAACTTCGGCAATTCGTGTGTTCTAAATAATTACAAAATATATCGTATCAATCAATATATCATAAAGGGATATCGTTACGTTTATTAGATCTTCGGCTTTATTACTTACGAGTGGAAATAATTAGGAAACAAGCACGTTAAATCATCCGCAGTTTGAGTTGAGATGTGATAAAAATTAAATCCATGACCAACCACGTGCAGTACTAAGTTTTTATAGAATTATGGGGTAATGAAGAAATTAGGTGATAAGATTACAGCGTGTAAATTAATGTGGATTATATGTAACTAATATATAATCACTATTACTAATATATAGCATTAATATGGAAATAGTAAGAGAATATTCACCTGTAAATGCTAGTGCCCAACAAGATATGTATTTATGCATTTCAATAGCCGAATCAAAAGGAATATAAAATTGTAGAATAGTATCCCTGAGATATGTAATTATATTTCTGCACATTGTAAGCAATAGTGTGGAATATGTAAGCATCATTGCTGATGCTGCACCCCTAGTTATTGATACACCATGTCCTAAAATCTGCCTGATGCCAGAGTGTTCTCTTTCTACAGTATAATCTGCAATTAGTTGGATAAATAATTTCTAGATGTTTGAATAAATAAGGAATTTACTTTAGTCGCAAGTACTCACAATAAACTCTTTCTATAAATATGCCAATAAGCACCAAAGTGTACAAGCATAACCAAAATATCTGTAGTCGTTTGTTACCAAGATATTTCATAACAGGATACCAATAATCGTCAGAATGTTCTTTTACTTCCTCAACGATCTTTTCGTCGTTGTCAATAATTTCAGTGTATCGTTTTTGACACGTGCCTTCATCATCACCAGCATTCCCCCTGATTCTAGTACGCAATTCGCATGGATCTGCGTATAAACTCTCTACCGTCTTCTGTACTTCTCCAATGAACGTGGATTTAATTGTGCTTACTCCAGCATGTAATTTCGTTGTTTTTCCATCGGAATTTACATTAAACTCTAATTCGGCGTAATTCAGTTTATTTTTGAAGTCACTAAGGATGTGCTGAAAGTCTTTGAAGTTTATAGTTTCCTTATTTGCTATGTCAGCGTGCTGCATCATTGAATTTACAAGAGTCTCTAGTTCGTCATCCGTTACATCGGCGTTAACAGTCTCCATAAAAGATCTGTGAACGTAACATTGCAAAAGTTGAAATCAATTTGAAAGAAATGATAGTATAACGAGGTAATTAATAATTAGCACCTTAACATACTGGCAAACTCGTCCCTTTTCAATCTCTGAGTGCCATTAATATCATACATGTCGAACATTAATTTCATTTTCTCATCCGCGGTACCCTTTAGGAATATCACCAACATATCAACAAATTCTCGGAATGATACAAAGCCATTTCTATCTTTGTCGACCAGATTGAATATCTTTTTTACGAATTCGGATTCTGGAGTCATGCTCAGGGCCTCAGCAAATTCTATTATTGTTAATTCTGTGTATATTACTTCTTTTGCCACTGCGGAATCTATTTGTAGAATTTCGTCCTCTGTGTGCACTATATGGAATGCCTAAAAAATATAAAACACTTAATATGAAATAAAATAATAGAATGCATATCATTTGTATTAAACCATAAATAATTAATAATTATATAGGGTAGAACGGCGTTTTTGGACCAGTTTAGGTTGATACTATTAAAAACCCGGTATTGAAAACCTTTTCCAGTCGAAAAATGGGTCGACCCAAAATCGCAAAAATGAGGAGTATACCTTCAAAAATCGTCAAAAAATCAAAGTCGCCAATTTCGCTCTTAAATGGTCCAAATCGATAGTAGATGATGTCGAAACATTTTCTAGGATGATAATTACTTACATAGCCCTACCTTTTTACTAAATTGCAAGTTTGTCGTGTTCTCTTATAATAAATTTAAAACTAAAATTTTCTTTTCTTTTCTCGATTGACTGAACAGGCCCACCTTACCCTATAATTTATAAAATACTTAAAGTGCATCTTACCTGTGCGAAAACAACACGGAAGAATTTTTCTAATTTCTTCTGACGATTCTTTTTAGTGACCGCCGATCTTGTTAGTTCAGTGCTAGTAGCGTTTACTATTTTCTGTAAATTCACTGTTGTAGATTCCGATATAAATTGATCGAATGTTTGCAAAAATAAGCCCCTTAAGTAATCGGAATCGAATTTTAGTATTAAATCGTAATTATGATGAACTCTCAGCATGAGATAATTACTGTCGGTCGCAATATAAATCTGTGGAAAAGGATATACATATATACATATAATTATTTGTTTATTTATTTTCATGCCTGCCATTTCATACCTGTGCAATATTAGTATGCAGTAAATCTATCGCACGAATCGTATATCCAAGTTGGTTTTTAATTTCCAACTGTTTCTTTCGGACATTTAGAGTAACAAGTACTGGTCTCATTGGTAAATTCTTGTCTTGCCATTCACTAGCTAAAAAATGTTTCACATTAAAATTAATTGATTAATTAATATTTAATTCCCTGTTAAATTAATGAAGAGTTATACGAAACAAACTCACCGGTAAACATGGTACCAGTGTTTTCATCCTTTAAGAGATACGATTTTCTGCCCTTTGCATGGCGTTCTGTATTTTCCATCTGTTTTAACTGTAACTGCCAAATAAGTAGTCCAAAGGCACCTACATTAAGGAAGTCAGTAAAATAAAAATTACTTTAATTACTAACAGAAATTACATTCAGTAGTTGGCAAAAAATATAATAATACATGAAAACTTACAGCAGAAAATAGTAGTTAGTCCTGCAAATGTTAAGATAAAGGATAAATCACTGTTACTAAAGTAATCATAAGTACCAGGCTCGGTACATTCGTCAATCGTATCAGCTGTTATTTGATCTGCATGATAACAAGCGATATATTTATTGTTGAATGTTTTGCAATTTCCTTTCTTGGTAATATTATTCTCGATGCAGTATGGATGTATATCGTCCACTAGAAGGGATTCATAATAAATTATAAATGATCAAACATTTAATGTAAGACTTTACTACACATTCAATTGTAAATATTAATATTTCAAACATACCACTAACAGGCACTTTAAAAGGATTTAGGGGGATATCATTATATTCCATAGCTGTAACAGAGACTAGTACATCATAGAATTTTAAGTCATGCAATCTAATAATTTCTTCGGCAGTAAACAGACTGAAATAAAAAATACATAGATAATATGATTGGCGATTGATGTAAACTACCAGAGATTTACTGTGTAGATGTCTCACTTGTTTTTCTCATTTTTGTACCAAAATCTATCTGCAGCGCGAATACGCTGAAATTGGTCCTTTATAATAGCTCGAAATAATTCACCTGGCCCATCCACCGTTTCCAAAATTCCACCAACCCATACGTCTACATTGTCAAAGGAATTATTGTGTAGTTTTAAAAATTCTTCTTTAATCTAAAATACAGGGTTTAAAAAAAAGTTGTGCGCATTAGAATTACATTATAGTTCAAAATATTATTTTTCTTATAGGCTCTATGTTTGGCATTCTATTTTTGTGTAATTTCCATATTACATATATTGATGTTAAAATATACTCATTAATGTGGTGTATGGTACAAATACGTGCGATAATTACTTAGTGAGATTATCATATACCTCGGGGGCAACATTTACAAAATGAGCCGTGTCGTTTACACGATGCAAATTATATGCTGCTCGTGCAGAATTATAATCTGGAAGTCCATGATCTCGACCCCTTTGAATATTCAGTGCCATCAAATCTCTTCTTGAAAACTCAAGCGGGCCAAACAAACTACCCCTTAAATCTTCGACTATTTTATGATCTTCCTCTTCGCACAATTGAATCGACATACCCATTATTAGTTGCTCAATATCCATAATTCCTTCCACTTTCGTTAAGTTTTCGTAAATAGAATTCTGCAAGGAAATGATGTTACATAAGTAAAGTAAATTAAATGTAAATTTGTTATATATAATACCTGCGACATCCAGTAATTGTTACAAGTTCTGATGCCCCGAGCATTTTGTTTTAATTTGCAACCATTTCTCCCATAATCGCGTAAATATACACCTAAATTAAGAGTGTTTTATTTATTATTTATTACACATCTTACATTATATACATGTATTGGCACTAATTAACTTTTTCATATTTTATAAAGTCAGAATTCCGCACGTACTGTAATTCCAAATTAATAGTACGTTATTTGCAGTTACACAAGTTGAGCCCGCGCAACTTTTTTTCAATTGTAACATGCAAGTTTCGTAGTAGGCCATGAATGAAATAATACTTTCAGTTAATGTCATGTACTTTAGAAATTAAATGTTATGATTTACTATGATATTTAAATGATAATGAATTTAATAAGGGGTTTTGTTAACTTTTTACCTGGTGGTACTAAAGTATGTCCAAAACGAAAAGCTGCTGCTTGAAAGAATTGATCTATTTGTGGATCAACACTAGGATCGTAACCTTTAAGAAGAAATTAACATTACATTTATATGATATTCCGAAAAATTGATCTACGATCTTGATAAGCTTTCTTAAAATACATTAATACGTCCATGGAACTCGGATTGTGTATTATACCTTGGTATTTAGGAAGCGGTTCTCCCAGCCACTGAGGTAACCACTCATTAGTTACAATATGCTGTTGCGTTGCAATTACCCATTTTCGCGCTTCATTATAAATTTTTTCACCAGGCCAATTAGGTCTCTGTTGTTTTATATACGTGGCAATATGATTATGCCATCTGAACCAGATTATACCAAAAGTTAAAAGGAACGGGTTCTCGTTACCTCTTGGATTCCCTAATTCTGCAATTAGTTAACGTATGCGCATATAATTAAACATGTATAACATGAGCATCCTAAAATATTTGAGTTCCCTAATTCTATAATCAGAATTAATACATGTGCATATAATTACACGACCTCTATTACACGAATTCTATTACACGACCATTCTGACGTATTTGGGTTCCCTAATTTTGTAATCAAAATTAATATATGTGCATATGATTAAACATGTACTTCACGAAATTCCGGAGAAGTGTATTATCTTCAAGCATAAAATTGTTCGCCCAAAGAACACCATGCAGAACTGTTACAAAAATGACAGTCCGCGATGCATTGAATGCAGCTCTTGACGAAGAGTTGGCAAGAGATGAGAAGGTATTTATAATGGGCGAGGAAGTAGCACAGTATGATGGTGCTTATAAAATTACAAAAGGCTTGTGGAAGAAGTACGGAGATAAAAGATTGATTGATACACCGATTACGGAAGCCGGATTCTGTGGCATGGCTGTAGGAGCAGCTCTCGCAGGATTGAGACCAATCTGCGAGTTTATGACATTCAATTTCTCAATGCAAGCTATAGACAGGGTAGTGAATGCGGCTGCTAAGAATTATTATATGACAGGGGGAAGATTCTCTATACCTATTGTTTTTCGAGGTCCGAACGGTAATGCTAAAGGTTTAGCTGCTCAACACTCACAGTGTTTCGGTGCATGGTATATGAGTGTCCCTGGTTTGAAAGTTATGTCGCCAACAACTTGTGAAGATTATCGAGGTAGTCTCAAAAGCGCGGTACGTGATCCAGATCCAGTTGTGTTCTTAGAAAATGAATTACTTTATAATATTCAATACCCTGTATCGGATGAGGCTATGGATAAAGATTTTCTGATACCTATCGGAAAGGCAAAGATCGAGAAATCAGGAAAACATATCACATTGGCTTCACATGGCCAGGCTACTATGTATACCATGCAAGCGGCTGAAATATTGGCGGGCCAAGGCATAGAAGCTGAAGTTATAAATCTACGCTCTTTGAGACCATTAGATTGGGACACTATTTTTAAATCTATTAGTAAAACTCATAGATTAATGACGGTGGAGTTCGGATGGCCTAGATGCGGTGTAGGTGCTGAAATAGTAGCAACGGTGATGGAAAATCCAGTGTTTTTCGAACTTGATGCACCGGCAGTTAGATGTACCGGTGTAGATGTTCCTATGCCGTATGCAGAAAGCATTGAGTATGAATGCACGCCAAAGGATCATCATATTGCTGATTATGCGAAACGTGTTTGTGGTAGTAAAGTATAATCTAGTCTGAAGTAAAACTGAAGAATAAATAGATATTGCTCACTGAAGTATCGTTCTACTCTCTCTGTCTGGTGTTGCATTATGTACTTGTGATGATGGATTGGAGGTGGTGGATTAGCCATAGGTAACCTGGCGGTATTATATTCAGGATATAAGTTGCCATGAGATGTTGCAAGAAGTCCATTAGGATCGAAAGTACCATTAGAATATATTCTCAGTACATCTGACCATGCTTTAGAAATACCATAAATTAGACCGCCATCCAAAAATGGAGTTATTTCGTTCAGCTAAAATAAAAGAGTAAGATATCAATATAATTTTTCATAAGTGAAAACACTATATATATTGATGCCTAGTGTCAACAAAGATAATATTATACATTTCGCGAACCTGTTGACGAGGATTATTAGGTGAATGCCCAGTTCTCATATCATAACGTGTACGTAATACTGGCATTTCAGTGTGCCCCGGTTTAGTTCGGTAGCGGTGACCCTCGGGAATCTTTAAATTAAAATATTCCGGTGGACATGCTGGTCTCTGTGCATCTAAAATTTCTTCGACCACTTGCTGCCCTAGAAATGTAAATAAAAATATTTTTTTTTCTGCAATTTAACAATGTATGTCGTAGACAAGTGTGTATTAAAAATACTGGAAATTTCGTATATTCACCAAAGAATACGAGTAAAGCATTTCTTCCGGTTCTAGACTTAGATCCAATATTTCCACTTAATAATTTCTCACTCAATAATAAAGGGTCCGGTCTATCAGAACCTGATGGCTTATATACACCATCTTCATAAGCTGCAGGCACTCTTCTTAATAAAGGAGTATCAATTGCACCTAATTCAGGCCGTCCTATATTATTGTACCAGCCATCATATCCAGGATATTCTATTGATCCTGAATCACGATATTCCTCGCACTTTTCAGGAGTCCTGTCTCCCCAACATCCCGTGAAAAGCCAGTCCAACAAAATCTGCTTATGTTTTCCATACAATTCTCTCGTTGGTTTCCATTTGACTTGAACAAGTTGATATAGCATAAGATTCTTTTTAAATCATTTATTACTTAACATATTTGTTGCTAATTTATTTTTAAAAATAAATATATTAACATATTAAAAATTATAGTTTAAGATGTGATATGTGTACTTACAAGTTGGTTTCTCCGTTGGAGTGGGAAGTTTCGTTGTAGTATTCGTATCAGTTTGCGCAAAAGTATCGTACGATAAAGCACAAACTGCAAGGATAATTAAATATGTTCGAAAGTACATGTTTTTCATTGATAGAAACAAGGTGATTCCATGAAAATTTAACACGACATGCCTCAAATATTTGTTCTAGTTTTTCTCACTTATTAAACGTACTGGGATATGTAAGGACAGGGAGAAAACTGGTCTCACGTATGTGGTATATTCATACTATTTCCTTCGAACGTGATAACAGTGTACAGGAAGCCAAGAAGAGTGAATCATCATACGTATAATTAGTACTGCCGAAAAATATTCTGATAGCAAAAGCGATATGACTGGTGACTGGCAAAGTTCTTTTTGAAGAAGAAATATATATAATTGAAATTGATACCTTATAATGTTATGAAACATAAACAGTTCGATAATGTACGAGCCTCGAAGAAAGGTACTTTGGTTCGCGATAGTGACGAGACTATCAGTCCTATTTTTGCAATTTATTTTCAACATTCTTTGTCCTGATCACAATGCAGACGCATTTAAAATTCCTGCCAAGGACGTCGATAATTATTCGATATTTGATACCATAATTACTTATTTATTAAGCGGCCTTACCCGATGGGACGGAGAATACTTTATGCATATTGCAAAATATGGATATACGTATGAAAATACTTTGGCATTTTATCCATTGTATCCTATAATAGTTCGAATTACCGCGGCTGTGATAAGAAGAGTATTATTTGTATTAAGTATTCATAGTTCTATAATGCTCGCTGCGGTATTAATTAATTTGATATGTTTCGTGAAATCTGCGATAGTATTTTATGACCTCAGTAAGGCTGTGTTGAAGAAGACTAATGTGGCGTATAAGGCAGCAATACTTTACTGTATTAATCCAGCTACAATATTTTTCTCTGCCGCATATTCGGAGTCATTATTCGCATATTTAACATTCTACAGTATGTTTAGGTCCACCAAACTTGATCCATACGTTTCTTTTCCATTAGGCTTAGCGATTCTTGTAAGATCAAATGGTATGGTTACCGTCGGATTTCCTATATACTATGGAGTAAAAAAGTTATGTTGCGATTACTTTATGAAATATAACAATTATACCTGGAAAACACTTTCCCGATTTATGTTTACAACGATCTTTTTTCGAAAGTGTTGTTTCTTGTTAAATATAATAATTGTGTCATTAGCACCATTCCTTTTACTGCAAATATATAATTACATTCTATTTTGCATACCTGATTCTAATCAGCTACATGTACCTTCGCACGTTAAAAATTATGGTTTAGAAAATAATCTTGTATTAGCAGGCAATGGAAGTGCAGAATGGTGCCAGGCAAAAATTCCAATATCTTATTCATACATACAGAATAAATATTGGAACGTTGGTTTTTTAAAATACTACGAATTCAAACAGATACCCAACTTTATTCTAGCGTTTCCTGTACTGTTTATTATGGCGCTATGTATAAAAGGGTACTACATTCAGCACAAGAGATATTTTTACACTTTAGGCTTATTTGATGATATTGAGAATGAAAAGTACGCGAAACAAAACGAATATCCGGCGGAGATGTTAGTATTTATTGTACATGGTTTATTTTTAATCATATTTTGTACTCTTCTTGTACATATCCAAGTTAGCACTCGTTTAATATGTTCTGCAAGTCCATTAATCTACTGGTATTGTGCTTTAACTATGTCTTATGCGCCGTCCTCCAAAAATAAAAATGATACGGCTTATGAAAATGACGAAAATACTTTTTCTAAGTGGAAAGTATTCTTTATGTCACAAAGAAAGTATACTGCAGCAGATATACTTATACTATCTTATTTTTTAGGATATGCATTTATAGGCTGTTTTATGTTTTCAAATTTTTTACCGTGGACATAAGATGTGTAATACATATAAATCATTGTAAATACATTGTTATCTATAAAGAATAATAATATATTATTTTACATAAAACCATTCGTATTTATTCAATTTACAAAGGAGTACTGGATAATACTAGTAAGGTGGGTTGAGGAAAAAATGTCATTTTCTAATAGAAACTTTATAATACATAAATTTATTTTACAGTTATGTACAGAGATGTATAAGTTATTTTTGTACTGTTTTAGTTATTTTAACAACTCTAGCTTTATTAGGATCAGTAGTGAGTTTTCTTTAGATCATATGTTTGTGTTGAACTTTGTTCATTTTGCATGTGTTTTCTTGTGTTTTAATATTTCAATAGGTGTTAAGTACAATGTTTTCGCACACTCGGGACATTCATATGCTTGTGCATTTGGTTTTCGTGTGATAATATCAGCCTTCTTTGGACTTTCTTTCACGTCTAGTTGTTCACATGCTGCCTGATGTTGAAGTTTTTGAATGCTAGTCAAAATTGCTTGCATGTTACATTTTTGGCATGTCCATTCAGTTTCAAGCATCCCTGCAGCTAACTTTTCACTCCATTCTGTGTCTCTTAGGCTGAGGATAAAATTACCATATGTGTGAAAGAATACAAGGAAGCATATAAACTCATACAACTTTAAATCTTATAATCAGTCTGTTTTTTAAAATGACAATATGAATGAAAAGCCTAGATTAATTATGTTGAGATTTTGCTAAAATGTTACTTACCAATTGTATGTTATGACATTTGTTACATGTACTCCACCCTTTATGTTATTAGGCGTCACTGGAAAATCAGACTGAAATGGGTTGGGATCAATGCATTCGTGATTTTCATTTCTACCAGCGTATATTATTTTAAGATCAGCTGGTAGAAGCCGTTTTATCGTATAAGGTACAGTTGTATGCATGTACTCAATTAATTCTTGAGTCAAACTATATTCCAGTTCGCTAAAATCTTGTTTCTCTTCCGTCTCGTTTTTCGATTCTGAATTTCAAAATATTTATCACAAAACGCAAAATATATAGTTACAAACACATGACCTAGAATTTATATTTACCTTGTAATTGTTGACTTAGTAAAAAATTCCATTTGTTCCTTAATTTAGTTGCTCTCATTAATAAAGTTTGTCCGCTGTCCGGAACTGGAAATTCTAGTAATAGCCAAGAGTCGCACGCCATTCTAAATTTAAATAAGTGTGCTAAATATACTTTGAGTTTTTACTTAATATATATTCTGGAAAGCCAAATTTATACTTACATAGAAAATGTAGTATTAGTATCAATATCGTGAGCAAATAAAAGTAATGTTTGTGCTGCTGGCATTCTGAGCGTATTTGCCAAATAAGGTTTCGTTGTCTCTAAAAGAGATCTATTGGAAGAAATCAGCTTGTAGTAGAATAGATAAAAATATAAATTATAATAAGTTTTCAAATATTCTTAGAAACATACAAATATACTAATAAAGTATGCTTCGCGCTAAGTGGCCCCTTGCTCTTGAAGCCTGGAATGGAAACAATGTCGGGTTCTTCTAATTGTAGAACTTGCGGATGATTACCGAAGAAACTCAATGGATGTAGTGCAATGTAAGGTTTTGCTTTAGTATGGAATAATTGTTCACTTGTAGACTGAAAATTTGAGTAGTATTACTTTTTATTAGTTTTAATGTTCACGTTGTTAACTGAACTTATCAATTAACCATACCTTGCAATAATTAAACTCATCAGCGCACGCAAACTGCGGATATAATCCACTGCATAATATTAATTTTAAAATCGTCAAATCTTTGTAACTGCACGCAGTGGCCGCGGTTAAAAGATTTTGAACTTGATTTGGATCGTTTTTCATTCGGAACTCTACGTCTTTTATGTCAATTTCACCATCGTCATTATCCTGGTCTTCTACGTGTATATCGAAGCTTTCAAGCTTTAATTGTTTTCGTTGTTTAGTTGCTGTTTGTTTGTAAGTTCTCTTAAGAGATTTTAAAAGTTTTAGTTCACCATGTCGCATGGCACGTTCCGCGCTAGTCATATGAGAACTTTGTTTTGGAACAGATTTTAATAAACTGCAATCCTAAAATGCGAAAAATATCTTGTTAAGAAATTAATTCTCCTTGCAAATCTAATAAATGAATGCAAGTGGAAATGTATATAACAAACCTGGAGAAGCTCCTTAAATTGTGTTCTCAGTTTTATCATTTCATAGAATCTTTGTTCTTCTAATCCTCTTCTTCTACACCATTTTTTACTAGTACTTGCGCAACCTCGCGACTCTTGAGAGCTTTGTTGTTTTACTTCTAGCCATTCTTTAAATGCATTTAATAAAGTTATTGGATCACCGTGATCAGATTCTAGCTTTTTTCTAGAAGACTTGAGAAAATATAATTATTAGATCGAAAATTAAAAAATATTACTATATTTTATATCATTTACACTAATTTACCTCACATTCAGGATCCCGGTATGCTCTATTTGTAAACGGAGATTTTATACTTAAAGCAGCAGCCAATGACAGGACAGGTTCCACTTGATGGAAAATCGATCCCATGATTAACATTTTTCCTATTGTTATATCTACTGGTAATCGCGAGAGTGTTCTTCCAATACACGTTAGTTTTTCATTGTCCATAAGTGCATCCTTCAAAAAAATATAATTCATAATTTCATAATATTACGTTCATTTATTCTTTTGTAAAATATACATACATGTTCCTTTAAAGATAATATTGAGTTTTCAATGCTCTCTGCAGGAGGCGATTCTATAAAAGGAAATTTTCGCGCGTCTGGGCAACCCATTGCTATCAATTGTAAAAGTAAAGAATCCAAAGAAACACGTTGTAATTCGGGCGTTGAATATTTATCTAGTGCTCTAAATTCTTCTTCCGAATATAGTCTGAACAAAATTGTTAAATGTACGTTATAATATCAGAATATTACGTTAACATTTATTATAACACAATGTATTAATGTTATACCTGTAGCAAATACCAGGACCAGTCCTACCAGCTCGTCCTTTTCGTTGCTCAGCACTGGCTTTGCTAATCCATAATTCCTTAAGTCTTTGCATCTTGCACGAAGGATCATAACTCATTTCCTTTACCTTTCCACTATCAACTACAAATCGGATTCCATCTATCGTGACGGAAGTTTCGGCGATGTTAGTTGAAACGATACATTTTCTTACACCATCAGGAGGATAGTCGAATACCTGAAATGAATATATAAATATATATTTATCATGATATTAACACAATTTTATTGGAGAGCAAGTAAGTGCTGAAAACCATACTTTATCTTGCTCCGTGAGAGACAAAGAGCTATGAAGAGGTAGAACAATCCAATTATTTTTTTTCAGACTATATTCTTTCGCCGCGTCTACGACTGTAGTAATCTCCGTCATTCCGCTTAGAAATATTAATACGTCACCCTTTTCATCAGCTAAAAAAGTATTTGTTATGAAGAAATTTAATATCAAATATTCGGGGTACCGGAAGGTAATCAATTCTTATTTTTTTATTTTTTTAAAAAGAGAATTATGGCATTAGACGATCGTCGGTCAATGATCAATTAGATAACAATGGGGATTATCTAACACAATAATATTTAATATGAACAAATAAATGGAATTTCATAAAGTATGTGAAAAATAATTGATTACTTTCTGGTACTCCTAATATAATTATACAACTCTATTGAAAAGGCAATGATATCTTACAAGGATGTTTCTGGTCAATTATTTGCAATATCTGTATATAAGGACTTGGATCCAGTCTATCACCCTTATACCTTTTGTCATCAATAATAATAGGTCTGTAAATCAGCTGAATAGGATACAATCTTCCAGGAACCTAAATATTAAAGTTAAATAATTGAAGTATAAAGTTATATTTTCTATAATAATCATAGCACTATATACATACTTGTATTATTTTAACATTTTCTTTTGCAAAGTAAGTACTAAACAGATCAATATTAATGGTAGCAGACATGAGCACTAGCTTTAGATCTGATCTCTGAGAAATGATACATTTCATAATCCCAAGCAAAAAATCTCCATACAGATGTCTTTCATGAATTTCATCTAATATAACTACATCATATGGTAATGATACAGTTTCACCAGATAGCTATGAATTTTAATAAAGAATGTTATTGTTGTATGAAGCATACACTAATATTAATACTCAAACTATATTTATTACCTGTCTCAATAATAGACCTTCTGTGATAAATGTAATTTTGGTATTTTGATTCCTTTGTTTCTCAAATCGGATTTGATAGCCCACCACATTACGATTCTCAGTTAATGTTTCAAAGGCTACATGCTTTGCTAAAGATATACAAGCTATTCTTCTTGGCTGTGTACATGCTGTAAAAGAATAAGTGTGATTACAAGTAGAAGAGAAAATTCATAGTCTTTTTCAATGTAGAATACAGCATTACCATCAAACAGAACAACAAAATAGAAGTATAAGCACAATTATAAGAAATAGTTACCAATAGACTTATATCCAGCTAAATATAAATACTGAGGCACTTGAGTGGATTTTCCACAACCAGTATCTCCAGCTATAATAACTGCTCTTTCTGTTTTTACTGCTTCAATAATTTCATCTTTGTATTGAGCAATTGGTAAATTTGCTTGAGTCTCTCTGAGCTTTTTCAATTTAGCAAATTTCTCCTTCTGCTTAAAATCTAAGTATAGTACAATTATATCTTGAAACTTTAGGAGCCTTTCTCTTGTTAATGTCTCAGTTGGTGGAACCCGGGCAAAAAGTTCACCAAAGCTGCAGCTCAATTTAAAATTTATGCAATGTAATTTATGGTATGTCCTTGGTACTCCAATGGTATTTAAAGCAAAGTTTGGAGCGTTATCTGAGTCATTACACAGTTTTTTTTGGAGTGCTTCATATTTTTTAACAAATTTCCAGAAATCCTCAGTGTCCTGCACCAAGTTTAAATTCCCGGAAAATACAGTATTCAACTCATGCTTGTAATTACTAAAGTATACTTGATGTGCATTGTCCTTTTCGGAATTTCTGGCTTCGCAACAATCCTGATCTTTCTCATATCTTTCTTTTTCATCTTTATTGTAACTTGTTCGCCTCTCATATTTTTTGTCATCGTATCTGTCCCTTTTTTTCTTACCATCATATTTGTCATCGTATCGTAATTCGCGATTATATCTGTTGCTAGAATCATAGTGCCGCCTCATTTCCAGTTAAATTAGAAAATACCACCATCGGCAAAAAATAGGAGAGAATAAGTGTCAAATGCATTTTTTTCATTGGTTAAAGGGTTTTCAGTGACCCCCATAAGCAACGCAATTTATAACTTCAGAGTTACGGAGTTCTAGAGCCCGGTAACGATTTTGGTGTCACTGGTGACGTTACCCACCCAACATATAAAATAGCTGTTTTTTATATAAATATGTACATTATATAAATTTTTAAAGCGCTTCTTTCAACCTAAAATCATACTAGTAATGCAATAACTACAGAATAATAAAAAATAAATAACGTCCCCGGGAGCCCTCATTTCTGCGCCCCTGGTGTCGCTTTGAAATGATCGGGCCGGAAATTCTGTTCGTACGTCACTGACATTTCCACATGAATAACCTTTATCTAAACAAACCAAAAATAGCAACACGCGTAAAGTACGTCGGCATCAAAACATTGAGAATTCTTGGAATTGAAGTACTTCTTGGAATGTTTACTGTACTGCATAACGTTTCTTATCGATCGTACTCTGAAAGGATGCAAAATATGTGTGTAATCTCTAAAATATTATTAGAAAATCCAGTATTTTCCCATTTTCTGAGTTAAATATGCAATGATTTTCAATTATTTCATTACTTATGAAGATTACGTCTTATTTTCAATAAGATTCCATAGAAATATGAAATAAATATACACTTATTTACAAGTTGGAAAACAATTTGATGTTGTAAACGATTCGAATGAGTTTACGAATATTCATAATTCTAGATTTTAAGAACTTCAGACAACACATTAAAGGACGTTATGAATGACTTTGAATGTCATTAATTTGTTTAGTGGCTCGTTTCTAGCTAAATCACAATGATATTACAAAGAAACCGTGCATTTTTGTCGGAGATGGCGTCATACATATTCTATTGTACATTCATTTTTAATTTAAGATTTAATAAAATGATAAAATTTATAAGAATTCAAGTACTTCAAATGTTAATTAATATTCTAAATTCGTTATACGAATAATGTTGGTTTTAAACAAGCTTATTCTATATTCATACTCAATGATTTCAATGAATAGGGGAAGATGTAAAGCATATTCATTAACGAGCTATGTATTCTTTGTTAATAACTCGTTAAAATTAATTATTTCAGAAATATTCATATATTTGACGTCATTTTGTACGGCGCTATATGTGTGAGTGCGTAAGTAGCTCACACCTACGAGGGACTTAAGTAGGTGTGTAGCGTCGATGTGCTCGGTACGCCGGCGCCCCACTCTCCGAGCTTGCGCGCAGCTTAGGCGCGGGGTATGGTAAAGTCACTCGCCGGTCGTTCCTCGTGTAGTTTAGACGTGTGTCGGTGTGCTCCGACTTTTTGGTTTTTATTTCATCCAAATTTTACTTTTTCGTTCCCAAACGTGTTTGCATATCTGCCACGAAGCTTCCACGGTTCCATTTTATAATTTTCTTCAAAATTAATTTGCAAATTTTCGAGTTTTTCGACATAGCGTCACTTTCGCCGCGGCGTACTTCGCTCGAGTCGTGGTGCCGCAATTTTCCATTTCGGATATTCTAGTATTTCCGTCATCGTATTAACATCTAGAGTTCCATTTCCGCAAATTTTGCAAAATTTACTTTCGAATTTTCGTGTGGAAAAAGGTTGCCAGCCAACTACGCAGATCAACGAGGCGGTTTGGTTCGTATTGCTTCGTGACCGTTCAAAGTCATTTTTTTTCCGCGACGCACTTGTACTATATAGTGACACTCGCTTTCTTTCTGCCTTTTTCTATCAAAATTAGATTTACGAATCTTTAGCTTCATTTAGCTTCATTTATTTAGTTTGAATAATTCTCATTTTTCTATACTAGTAATACACGAGTACTTTAACATTTATCTTCTGCGAAATAATCGTCGAATTTTTTACAGCCATTTTTTTGTCGCATTATCGAATTCGTTTCGATTCTCGCCAATCGAAAAGAATTGTGGTATTTCGCGGACGTGAATTCTTGCTAAAAATTGCTATCCTTGGAGTTTTGTGCTCCGCATTGTTTGGCTTTTTCGTTTCGTTGTTGGGAACTGGACATTCATTGGATCCAAAGTGACGAACTGATTTTTTCACTCTCCGTGTATAACGAAACTTAATTTTGGAGTTTGTTAACTCCGTTTCTTCGTTGTTAATCCTTCATCCGTTGTATCGACATATAAAGGACTTAAGATTTCTCTTGAAGTGTACATCTAATAATATGCAATTGTATTTTTGACGTAAATTTTGGTGTATACATAAACCTAATTTCCGTACGTTTTCTCAAGAAACTTTGATCTTGCCAATTAGAGTTTCTTGAAAAACGAGGAAAATGGTTTATTTCCTCATTTAAACATTGGCTTTATTACTTGATTTTGACTACGACGATAGTCATCCACCATGGATTGAGAGTATATTGAATATTATAATATGTGCAATACTTTTTGTATTACATGTATTACATTACATTACATTTTCGATAATTATTAAAGATTGAATTTTTCTTGAAATGGTAGAACCGATCAAACGCTTGGCTTGAATATTTCTTGTGTTTAATACTTCTTCTTTCCAGCAATTTTTCGATCGCGCGCAATGCGATCTTAGAGTCACTTGCTACCGAAACAAAAGTTCGCGGAACTTAGAGTCAGTGTTGTTCGCCGGAAATAAGTATACGGTCGCGATGATAGTATTTAGAGTTATAAAAATATTTTGCAATTTGCTCGTCCGCGATAATTAGAGTCAAAAGGCGATTCCTGCGGAGAGGATCTCCATCGAGCATGGCTGCAGCGAAGGGACCTGTAAGTTTCAAAATCCATATTTAATTTTTCTTTTTCAATTCTAATTTTCCAGTAACAAAATATTTTCAAATTCAATCTTTCATTATATTGGGTATTTTGATGAGCATTGTCTTATGATGTATTTTTCCTCTCTTGTTACAGGATTCATCAGTGTGTGCATAAAATATCGCGAGATAGGGAGTGCATTTTTTTCGCTGAAGAAAATTATGTCGGTCGCGACTTATACCTTGTTGAATAATGGACTCTAAAATCCGTTTCGCGAGTGTTAACTTCAAGTCCGTAGGTTCCAGGTTCCAGCTATTTGAGTTCCGTATTTTGTGATCGCGTGCAATGCGATCTTAGATCAAATTCGCGGAAATTAGAGTCAGTGTTGTTCGCCGGAAATAAGTGTACGGTCGCGATGTTAGTATTCAGAGTTATAAAAATCTTTTACAATTTGCTCGTCCGCGATAAATAGAGTCAAAGGGCGATTCCTGTGGAGAGGTCCTCCATCGGGCATGGCTGCAGCGAAGGGATCGGTAAGTTTCAAATCCATTTTTATTTCTCTTTTTCAATTCTAATTTTCCCGTAAAAAAATATTTTGCAACTCAATCTTTCATTATATTGGGTATTTTTATGAACGTTGTCTTATCATGAATTTCTTCTCTCTCGTTACAGGATAAAATATCGGGAGTGCATCTTTTTTCGCCGGAGAAAATAAAGTCGGCCGCGACTTAAAACTTGCTACATAATGGACTCTAAAATCCGTTTCGGGAGTGTTAAATTCACGCTCGTAAGTTCCAGCTGCTCCAGCATCATCTTCATCATTGTCTTCAACACCATCTTCAACATCAACCTACTACATCAACCTACTACAGGCAGTTTCAAGACATCGCCGAGTGAGTCACAATGGTTTCAATATTTTTTATACCCTCTGACCCGATTTTCAATTTTCAAAGTTTTAAATTTAGAGTTCTGTCCCCCCCCGGTATCCTATGCCGTAGGACGATTGGTCCGAATCGGTATGGGGTCCCGGTTATAATTCTTTCTGAATATTTGCGAGCATAGCGACCGTGAGTAGATTCTACTTGTGGAATCTGCTCGTGGGTAGCATCAACATTGAATGTTTTATATTTATTAGCTGAGGTAGGCCTTCTTGTCTTGTTTGTAGCTTCGCGGTTTCAATTATAATATGCATGCGCGGATTATTTCCGCCGATTGTAGAGTCTCGTACCGTGGAATCGCGAATCGCGAATACGCGAGTCGCATGAATTAATTGCGACTTTATTTCACTTTATTCGATTAAAATTGGATCATGCATCCGATTTGATATTATATATTAGTCCTTATTAATTTGATTATACATGAATATGTATTCATTAATGTGCATTTCGCTTCGTCCGATTTTCGTTCGTACGCTTGACGCAAAAAATGATTTGTTGATATGAGCAAGAAGGCAATTCGCGACGGGTAGATTCCGGAGTCGAACGACGAATGTAATGTCTTCGATGAAGGGGTCGCCCGAGGTTACTTACAATTAGAGATTTCAATTCCCGTATGTACTTTTCAGTACGTACTTTCATATATATATTAGTTGAACTTGAATTTTTCTGAATATTAAATGAAATATTGTGATACCCCTTTGACACGCGTCACTGAAATAAAGAATACATCCTTCCCTACCCTCGTATAAATCAATTCTTCAAGCCTCCCTTTATGCAAATGGTTTAAAGTAAAGTCAATTTAGTCCGCTCAGATACTTATTCTTCTACTCTGTTAAGTGGATTATTTAGTCAGGATTTTCAGCAAACCTCAAGCTCCTGTGTACTGTGTTCATTTATTTAGTCTTAAGGCATGCCCATTTTATTTAGCTCGCAATTATCCGTGGATCTTAGATGTGATACGGATGAATGCGGGCGGTGGGCATGGGTTAATTTGAATATTTCCTAATGATGTGTGGCGGCTGGCGGAGGATTTCGCGGTCCCTGCACGACGCATTTCCACACGTGCGTATGATCGGTTGTTTTCGTGGGATTGCGTCGGTTTTTAACTTTTAAGTAAAGCCATGAACTTCCTTGCGAGGTTGGCGAGCCCCCAGGGGCCCGTCTACCTCACTTGGACGTGAATCTCTTTACTTTTGCTATCCATAATGTCGTAATAGATTTTAAAATATAGTCATCCGCTATATTTTATATTTTATACTTTGACGACTATGAATATTCATAGTCTTTAGACGCGAGTAGCTTCCTTTTATTCAAGTTAAATTAACTTGAGATAGAGTCGACTATCTTCCAGTTACTTCGTATAGTATCCCTCTCGACACAGCATTACCACGGGGCGCCGTCTTTCGGCATAAGTCGTCTCTTATGTGGTGACCCCTCCGAAAATACCTATTCCTAAAAAATAGCCTATACGAAGTAATTCTTGGAACGCGAGTTTATATTTGCATATATGCTCAAAGCATAAAAATTCGCAATGGACGCAGCCTCTGTCAGTCGATTTCAGGAAAAAGGGTACGTACATTTTCGTGGTATGAGTTTGGAATTGAGTTCGGGTGTCGGAGGGGTCCCGGGACCTTCTCCCTAGTGTAGGCTTTGCACCCAGGGCTCATGAATGAGAACCGTGGAGTGGGTTGATGCTGATTGTGTTGGTGTGCCTGATTTGCTTTTTGCCATTTTAAATATAGCTTGAGGGAGGCAGGTAGCATATCTTCTCTAACTTTGTGTGCTTGATTATGAGTTAATTTTAAGTAGGTAGGGCCAGGGCTGAGAACTCACCTTCGGTTTAGCATTGATAGGCGATCTTTGTAAAGGTGTGATCCCTCACCTGGGAACTGTTAACAAATTAGTATATCATCACCGATATGCTAAAGTGTTAATGTATTCATAAGTATTAATCCTAGAACGCACGTAGTTTAACAGGCTGCAGTGGTTCTTAAACACCGGTTTCTGAATTCGCTGAGTCCTTAAATCACGGACTAGTAAGGTTGTTCTTTCAGCACGTGGATTGTATTCTGCTTGGACATTCGATTAAATGTGTACAGGTACGAGCATCCATTTTGTTAATATGAAATGGCTGGGCGTGCTCTGTGCTAGGATACCAGTAAACTTTTTAATATATCTAACTTCATATCTAATTTCTGTCGAAGTAAAGTCAATCTCAATATTATCCTTTTAAATTGAATTAAATTCAAGTATTTTTCGAAGAATGGCACCGAAAATATTCTATTCGTGGGTACTCGAGAATGTTTCACCGCAGGATATTCCGGAGAACGTTCAATCTTTGAATGTTAAAGGGTATTCGACGGATGAATGTTCGCGGATATTCAAGAATAATTCAAGTTATTTAAATGTAGCAAATGTAGTTTATGAGCTGGTTTATTGCACCGGAACACTCGTCGTTTCTGTGGAACCACCAGTTCTTTGTACGAAAAGGGAATGTCCGAGCAAATACTTTTTACGCAACGCGGGATGAAGAGCCAAGTGCGAAGAGCCCAAGTGGCGAAGACCTATTTAATGACGATTCATCTTCGGATGGATCGTCATTCTTATGCTATTAAGTCGCTATGCTCGCTAATTATATTTTATTGTGCCCACCCTGCCCTCATACCCCCATATCCCCTTGTGAACCTGGGACGCAAACATCCGCGTCGCGAATCTTTAAGAAATTTGATGATTAAAGTTAGTTATATTCCAGTAATAGTTTCATATCCCTACAAAGTTTTTACTCTTTCAGGAAAACTTTTATTATAAATAATTTGAGATAGAGTCAATTATCTTCCAGTTGCTTCGTATAGTATCCCTCTCTACACAGCATTACCACGGGGCGCTGTCTTGCGACATAAGTCGTCTCTTATGTGGTGACCCATAATGTCCGAAAAGACACCCTTCCTAAAAAATCCAAACTATACGAAGTAATTATTGGACCACCATAAATATTATTAAAATCGGGTGAATTTTTATATTTCTACATTACATAAATATTATTAGAATCGGGTCACTTTTTATATTTCTAGATTCTATGATCTGAAATCTTTTTCGAAGAAGTATATTATGAGTAATTTTTATTGAATTAGTAGTGTTCGAACTCCGTTGCCCCGCGTCCCCAGGGTTCACACACGAAAGCTGAAATTACGGCTTTCATTATATCTGGAATGGTCATATTTGGAATATGACAATAAGGCCTAAAATTGGTTGAATGATAGTTCCAACCACTTCATCATAGAAAGGCCTGTTGGAGAATATAATAATACGAACTCCTTCAAGACTCATTATTATAACAATTAATAATATTACTTAAATCAAGCATTAAATGCAAAATAATAGATTTCACATTCCATGTATATATGGAGCATACTCAAATATCATTTCTGGCACATATTGTCTGGACATTGCAATATTTAAGATCCCAAGGAGGAAGACAATATTTGTCTGCCAGCTCTTTAACGTAAATTGTAACTATGTATATAGAAATAGAAATATATAGTTGAAATTTATGCTGAAAAGTATGGAGGATGAATTTTGTTGGAATTCTTGCGCGATTAGAAATTGTTATCCAGCAAATATATATAAATGAAGAATTGTATCACAATATACATTTTGCCCAATCTAATATGCACTTGGCAACGTATCCGAATAAATACTTTCGATAAAGCGTCTTGAAGGAGTTCAATGCCCAAAAAGAGGCACAAGGAAGGGACCCCCATGAGAATTTTGAACTCTCCGGCGAGTTGAGCCTTGTTTGCACAAAATTCTTTGGGGGGACGTAGGAGAACTGGTTCATTGCACGAGTATAAACTCCGAGGGCGGTTTGTCGTAGACTTTCCAGGTCTTGAACTGGATCGATTTAAACAATTGAGAGGGTTGTACGGAGTCCACTGTGGCAACTCTATCCGGATAGAGTTCGGACCGTCATTGCGAAAATTCTCGATGATTTGTTTGATCGAAACAGTTCGAGGTGCCGAGGGGGTTGTAGCGATTGTAAAAGCTAACTGACGAGTCACTCGAACCAGTTCGGCTGTTCAGAACCCTCATTTTTATGGAAATACAAAGGAGAGAGAATTTCTACCTGTAAAATGTACCATATTTTAACACCATTTTTGGTCATGTTTTTGCAAATACCCCTCGAGAATCTCTCGATGGGGTTCGAATATGTTATGTATGAAATAATAATACGATGATCATATTTATTGTTTTTGAGAGGAAGTATAATTAATTATATATATATATATATTTATATATATATATATATATTTATTTGTTGATAATAATGATGGTAATATTGATGAACTGTTGATAACAATGGAAATGAAATAAAATAAAGAGTAGTGTAAAAGTGGGTTCTGGAGAGTTAAGATAGCTCGTCCAAATGACGATATGAAATCCCATGAAAGGGATTATTGATAAGCCAAGCGTTTGTGAAAGGTTGACTTTCATTGCATAACACTGTTAAAACATCTTATTATTGATAATTTATAATGAAGTTGTCTACTTTTTGCACCTTTCGTGCTTCAATGAAATATTTAAATATTTGCATTCTTACAAGTATCGATATTTTATATCAATTTTTTGTATGAATAAATTATTCCTTATATTAAAATTTGCTATTGTCTGATCAAAGATATTAAATGATATTATATGATTTCGATATTATTCAAACTTTTGTCCTGGTGGATACTATCGTCACTGTTAAAACCGAGTAAAAGAAGCATTTTTATATTATTTATGACGGCATATTCATATATGAAGTATAACATTCAGCCGCACGTGTTCGAAAATCACGTGCTTTTCAATTTTTGCTTTGCTTTGTATCAGTTTCTTGAGAAGTATACGGAAATTTGTTCATGTAGACTCGAAGTTGATGCTAATTTGCAGTTGCATATTATAAAAGCCATGCACGAGGGTGAAATTTGTTAGCCCTTTATCGCGGCTCCTTTTCTAAGATTTTCAGGAATCAATTTCCACGATTCAGTATTTCGATTCTGAGTGAGTTTCATTTTCTTGCAATTCTGCATCTCGTTACAACGATTTTGAAGCCTGCGGTTTCTTTTGTTTCCCTGTTTCGATTCCACACCGTCTCGTTGGCTGCGAGTTGTGCTTTTGTTTATTTCGAGAGTTTAGATTAATTACAGTTCCGCGAATCCCATTTTGTTTATTTAAACTTCCATTTCGAAATCGGTCCGGGATAAAAATCGTAGTTTATGCCATGCCCATTTTGCCTGGCCCGCAGTCAGCCGTGGATCTCAGATGTGAATCGGATGGTTGTCGACAGTGGGCATGGTTTCATTTTGGTATTTTAACCAATTATAATCTGCGACTGGCAGGGGATTTTGCGATCCGTGCACGACGTATTTCCACATGTGTGCGTGTGCGGTAATTTCCGTGGAATTGCGTCGATTTTTTGAGTTTTGGTGAAGCGATAAATTTTCTTGTGAGGTTGACGGCCCGAGGGTTTTGTCTACCCCGCATGAAAGTGAATCTCTTTACTTTAGCCGGCCGATTTAGTCAACTAAACCGTAGTCAACTGTTGACTATGTGTGTTTTTTCGACTATGAATATACGTAGTCTTCGATCTCAAGTAGCTTCCTTTTAATCAAGTTATGTCTGCTTGATGTAGAGTCGATTTTCTTCCTGTTACTTTGTACAGAGAGCTCCTGTATGAAGTAAATGGAATCGCGATCGTGGAATGTACCGTTAAAAGGTACCTGTAGTAAACTTTGAATGTTTTCATATGCTTAAAGCATATTCGCAATGGACCGTCTCCTTTTGCCAGTCGATTTCAGGAAAACTGGTGTCATGTTTTTCCGTGGTATGAGTTTTGTATCGAGTTCGGGTGTCGGAGGGGTCCCGGGACTTTCTCCGTAGAGTAGGTTTTGCACCCAAGGCTCATGAGTGAGAATCGTGGAGTGAGGTGTGTTGGTGTGATTGAGTTGCTTTTTTGTCATTTTTAAATATAGCGTTGGGTAGGCAGGTAGCATACTTTCTCTAGCTTTGTGTGCATGGTGAAGATTTCATTTTAAGTAGGGCCAGGGCAGAGGGTTCACCTTCGGTTAACACTCCGAGGCGTTTTCGTCAAAGGTGATATCCCTTACCTGGGAACTATTAATACCTTAGTATATCGCGGCCGATATGCTAATGTATTAATGTATTCATAAGTTCATCGAATTTCGTTTTCAATTCCGTTTTGTAATCGTCCGGGATGACGACTGTAGTTTTTGAACGACTGACGAGGCACTTTTCATTTTTCGTACCATCCTTAAACAGAATGAATTCTGGCAGAATTAACTGCGATAACTTTGTCTCGGGTAGGTCGAGTCAAGTACCTTTTTATAACTCGTGCAAAGCGCTGTATTAGACGTTATGCATTGGTGTAAAAAGGAATTTTGTTCAGTTCAACATATACTTTTTTATGCTGAATATAAATTAGAGTTCAAATTTTGTTGAAATGATTGGGAGGTAAGATATTACCTCCCGCCCTGCGTATAGGGCGGGTCTCAAAGCAGCAACCTCCACGTGGTGAGACCTGGGCAATCGGAATTATTTGTCGTGTAATAATGACACGAACATTATTTTAAGAATTACAATTATTTAAAAAATCATTGTTTTATAGTATCAAATTTATGTAGAATTATAATACCTGAAGCTCATACTATTTCGTATTCCGTTACGGAGGAAGTATCAGCGTTATAATTTACTTGTCGGTCTTAATACACCATAAATAATTCTGAGCTAATCAGCTGCCGGTTATTTTACATTTATAAGTGGAATTAACATTTCATGTATAAATGTAAAATAACTAATCCATAATTTTGGTAGATTGTGGATTCGTTATAGTGTACGAATTAAATTTAATATTAATCCGCTATCTACCATAAATTTAGACCATTTTAGAGCACAATTGTCGACTCTTAAATTGGTATCATTTTTGCGATTTTTGGTCGACCCCTTTCTTGACCGGAAAAAATGTTTAAACCGCTTCTTTCGACCCAAAACGGCCCTAGAACATCATTTGGCATCATATACCATCGATTTGGGCCACTTAGGAGCGAAATTGGCGACTTTTATTTTTTGACAATTTTTGAAGGTATACCCCTTTACATTTTTGCGATTTTGGGTGAACCCATTTTTTGACCAAAAAAATTTTTAAACCGCTTCTTTCGACCCAAAATCATCCTAGAATATGTTTATACATCATTTACCATCGATTTGGGTCATGTGGAAGCGATTTTGGCGACTTTGATTTTTTGACAATTTTTGAAGGTATACCCCTTTACATTTTTGCGATTTTGGGTCGACCCATTTTTTGACCAAAAAAATTTTTAAACCGGTTCTTTCGACCCAAAATCATCCTAGAATATGTTTATACATCATTTACCATCGATTTGGGTCATGTAGAAGCGATTTTGGCGACTTTTAATTTTTGACAATTTTTGAAGGTATACCCCTTTACATTTTTGCGATTTTGGGTCAACCCATTTTTTGACCAAAAAAATTTTTAAACCGGTTCTTTCGACCCAAAATCATCCTAGAATATGTTTATACATCATTTACCATCGATTTGGGTCATGTAGAAGCGATTTTGTCGACTTTTAATGTTTTGCAATTTTTGAAGGTACACCCCTTTACATTTTTGCGATTTTGGGTCGACCCCTTTCTTGCATAGAAAAAATTTTTAATCCACTTCTTTCAACCCAAAATCATCCTAGAACATGTTTATACATCATCTACCATCGATTTGGACCATTTAGGAGGAAAATTAGCGACTTTTAAGTTTTCATCGTCATTTATTGCAGAGTGTTAAGAGCGCGTGGTTTACAGTTTTTTCTACTCATTTCCGCAGAGGGCACTTTTTGTTGCGGTGAATTTTACCGCGTCGGTAATTTTTGAGTGGAATCACGAAAGCCCCTTTAGTGCGTGGTCTACTTATATTTCGTCTGTGGCTATATGAACCCAGCTGTAAAAAATTCGTATATGAGATAATTATATTACTCTGATGATTATAGTTCGATTAGTACATTTCAAAAAATATTAGATTTAAATTGATATGAATGTTTATTAAACCTTTAACTTCGTAAAAACAATCTCCACAATTGAGTATGCAGGGCCGATTTATAAATCTTTGGAACCCGGGGTGAAGACTTAAAATTCTTCAGTATCGTATAAAATTTGGTATCAAAGGCACCTTCTAAGGATAACTCATTTTTAATTCTTTTCTTATTATTTAATCTAAAGCTTATTATTATTTACTTCTACTAATTGCTCTGTTTTTTCTTTCTGTATGTAGTGTACATATTATTATTTTTAAATTAGTATTTCAAGTACAGCGGAATATTGTTCGTTTATTCTATTGCATGCTATTTATTATCAACTATTTTATCATTATACATCGATATTGATTTATAATAATGTAATTAAAATCTACTTTGTTTATTACCAAATATAGTATAATTACCTGATATTATTCCTTCATTTTCATTGTCGTAATACTTGTAATCTTCCTTACATTAAATAGTTTCGCATTGCATTTATTAAATCTTGCGTTAAATTTAATATTGAGTCCTATTGAAATTCAAAATGGAAATGTCAGAATGTCTAATGAATTTTTGTATACACTATTCTATCATGAAAATCATAGTTCATTACATTTTATTGTAGGTTGTTGTTTTCACTACTTAATATATAATAAACTTGTATTCCATATGCCATTTTCATTCATCATCTTTCATTTATTTGCCTTTTCATCGCTTACAATATAAACAATTATTCCGATATACATGCATTCGAGTGCTTTCGCTGATGCACTCCAGTGTGCAACGCAAAATAATCAATTGTCAGAAGAATGTGTAAAGAATGAATTAGTAAGAACTAAGGTCTCCTCGCGTTTACTAAAGTAAGCCGTTTTTTAGATACGATTCTAATGACAGTACTCGGCGAAACCGTGTTGCATGCCAATCATGGCAACGAAAATTTGCCAATTTCATTACGAAACCATAATGCAGACAATTTAGTGTGCGCCAGGAAATAGAATATTTTAGTATTGTACCTTCACTCGATATCTCCCGATAAACCGGACTCGTGAGTATCCAATTTTCTATCCTCCAGATTCTAATTCGGTCAATATCGCCAAAATGGGAACACGGAGACGCGCAATTCAAAATTCAAGTGCAATTGCTGTCTTATAATTAATAAATATTATCCCGGATTCTTTTACAGACTTGGATATATAATATTATATAATAGAAGCTAATCGCAATCAAATAGAGTTCCTAACTTCGGTTTCACTTCTCAACTAATTCTCAGAACAAAATTCTTACTCCTGGTTTTTAATATCTACTGGAGTCGAAAAAGAAAAGTTTAACAAATATCGCGGCAGATATTAACCCTTTGCACTCGAAAGGCAACTCACTCAGTTTAGTAATTAAATAAACTCAGTTTATTGTGGCAATTCGCGTAGTGACTGAGAGGCGACATAAAAAATTGACTTCAGTTGCCGGTGATTTAACGTTCAATAACAAAATGTAATTTGAGAAAATCTTAATGTCGCTTCTCAGGCACCACTCGAGTTGCAGTAATAAAGGGAGTGGCGACTGAGAATCACCTCCGAGTGCAAAGTGTTAATGTTGGTTGGAACAAACTTTTCGTTTGTTCTACTACTGTCAAGGAATTCCCGGAGTTCGCCAGGTGCCGATGAAGCATGTGTCATATAATTGCGTATGTACTCCGACGGTTCTAATTTCTCCTCGATCCTAATGACGGAGATAGTTGTAGAAAGGAGGATAATGTGGTATGATCGTATATATACACACACGTGGACGAAATATGGCATAACATCGTCGGTAGACTGTGTGCACAGTATCTTAGATCAGTTGTCGCGGTAACAAAACGAGAGGAAGTCAGGAGTCGGTAGGATGTCCTCCACAGGGGAACTGCAAATTTGGATGTGCTCAGATGTGTCCTTATATTACTCGAGCTCCGATGGCAGGACACGACAATCCAGGTTAGCAAGAATCTTTTGGTTGATATATTCATTGTGAATTATTATCACAAACTCAATTTGTAAGCGCGGTGTGTGAAGAGTTACCGACGAAAGTGGTGTAAGTTCAACTGGAAAAAATATGACTTACGAATCACTTGTTAAAACGAAGAGATAGCTAACCAAATGGTGACAAAATCGGTGGAAAAAATTGTTGGGGACAAGTACAAACAACTACATTGTCGCTACTAGATATATAGAAACACATATCATTTATGATAGAAACCTAAACGACCAATAACGTGCAATACATTTCATCGAAGAGCATCTTTTCTAATTTTTGATTTACGTCGTACAACAAAAGGCGCGCAGAAAAATGTATGTTGTTCTTCCTTACATAATTTCGTACAACGTACGTTGCTTATATAATTGGTTATGCGTGAAAGAATGATTCAGTCGATTATTGTAAGTGGACATTTAATGTGAGTATATCATAAATCGAGAACGATATCCAACAGACAATACATCCACGTGCTTCTTTCATTTACATTCGGATCCCACGTGGGATTTTTCTCGCCTGAGAATAACGGAACTTATGAGAAACGAGATTAAACTTTCACAAGCGGATATTCGTGAATTGTTGCGTTAAAGAAGTTATGATAATTACGGTTAAATTTCTTCCGCTTAATATGTCGAGCGGATGTAGAACACGGATTTCCTAGTACACACCTTACATTAATCAGTCTCCCTGAATTTGTTATGCAACGTAATTAGCCACCAGTTTCACGATCTTTTTATCTCCTGTCTCCTTTGGTTGTACTCTACTGAATCGTTGCCGCAATCACAGTATATTATACAATTTCAAAATTGCGGTATAATCCTGCTCTTTAAAAAAGTGCATTTTTCTTCACCAACCGGGAAGTGCTTTTATGCACGCACCTGCAACCTGATTATAAGACAATATTTTTGATTTCCTATGAATAGAAATTAATAATAATTATACTAAGAGTAGTACAATTACTACAAGCAGGAGGTAATTTATAATTAAACTAGTTCAATTAATTAATTACCAATTGTGTCAGATTACAAAAATGTCAACATTTTTCAACTGAGGAATGTCAAGATTTTTCAGTTCTGAAGATTATCCCAATGTTCGACAATATTTTGGAAAGTCGAAATATCAGCCCAAGGTATTTCTGTCAAAGACCGCAGAGTCAATATTTCGGTTTTTGGATATTAACAGAGTTAAAGAACCAATTAAAAAAGAGCAAATTTCTTTAATGTCACACTCAACTCATCCTGGAGTAAAAGTTGTGCATAGACGTCCATCGTGAAGGTTTCAGAAAAGAGAAGTTAGAGAAAGGTCCAAGCGTAATGTCTCGCGTGAATCACTGAAATTAGCTTCTTTCATAAACGACCCCTCGTTTCTCGTGTTTACTTTCATCGTCTTTTAATAATGTACACCAACGTCGCATGATAACAACAATACAATGCATCATTAAAATCACGACATCTTTAATTAGTAGCATGTACTTGTAACCATCGTACTTATGTTCTTCGAGTGAAATCACCATTGCAAATTACCATAGTTTCGTCGGAAATCATGTATCATCTGACTTCAAATTGATCATAGTAATTATTCTTTTTCTTTCAAGATTGTTTCGGTGACTTCTTCCGAAAAGAAATAACTGGCGTAATTGTGCGAGGCGGTTCTCCAAAATTAAATCTTAACGGAGTTGACCGTGAAGTTTGATGCGCGCTTTATGAAGCACTTCTGTTTTGTATCGTGAATTATTCATGGAAAGGAAAGTGTGCTCGTAGTATTTTATGAAGTCGTACATTTTTATGGAGTTTAGAGGATCTATGAAACTATACTACGTCTTAAATAAAGTCGAATCTCTTTTTATGCTGGAAATATATTCCACAGGATTCCCCACCAAAACAAGATATAGCTTTCTTAGTAAAATAATATTATAACTACTTGATATATGTAAATATATTTCTTCTTGGTTCAAATATGATATTCTTTGATATTTATAATTATTAAGTATCACACCAACGATATGTATTATCACTGTAAAATGGGACGGGTTAAAGGAGGATTGGAAAAAGACAAGGATGAAGGTGTATGATTAAGATAAGACAGTAGTATTGGAATAAAATAAGCTTTCTTATCACTAAGTAGGTTTCTAGTTCCTTATTTAGCGTTAATGCGAGCTATTACCGCTCACCAATAACTATCTTCAGAATTTATCGTTAGTTGCGTCGTTTTGTATTTAATTATCCTTGTACATGACGGTTTTTAACTATTTAAAATGTATTGCGTAACAGTGGGAGATTTTCGTGTAGAGTAATAAAATGATAAATCATAGATGAAAAAGCAATAACGAATATTTGAGAATTGACTTTAGTCTCTTTATCAGGAAGTTGCTGTGTTCCTTCGCTTGTAGAAGTCGATGATTGCCTGATAATAAAGAAGATAATCGTTGGTTATCGGCTACTGCCTGCTTTTACGATAATTACAATGGTCAAAGATACAATCCCGTGTAGACGAAAACAGACGTTAGTTTATCACCGTGGCTCGCGGTTCGTTACGATTTCGGAAAGAAGAGAAAAGCGTGAATCTCAAATACTATTTTATTCGGCATTTTTTAGAAGACCAGTGGTTCGAGATATAATTCTATATTGAATACAAATAGACTTTTGCAAAAGTATTTCTTAGAAGTCATCGTTTCCACGTCTTACAACGGTCAAGGTTGGTACATATTAATTGATCATACTTAACCAAGTGTTAATATTAAAAACACATTTTCGAACATTAACATAACATTACTACTCTGCAACGAATTCTTATTAAATCAAGGCAACACATATTTAAGGAAGACCGAAATCAACTACCACTTGGAAGTAGTTCCGCGATGAATCAGCATTGCAACTGTAAATTAAATTAATAATGCGATAAGATAAGAGCGATTGTGCACCGCGTTTTTGATCCGATTGACATGAGACGCGAGTCTTGGAGGACCAATTAATCCAATGTAATGGTGAATTAAACGATTTCCACACGTTTCGGCGAACGACGATTAAGACGACAATAACATTAAGGACAATAACGTTATTTCGTAATTCAAAGGCTATTACCGTGACCGGATGTTCGTAACTAAGGCACTGATGGTCCCCAGGACCAACACACCGATATTCGACGTGCATACACAGTCAATCATCAAACGTATGTTCTTCGCTCAAACGTGCTCGGTAGTTCGGTGAGGCTAACACGCTCAATTTAGATCAGTGATAAACGGCAGTCAGTAAAAGTAATATTCTGACAATGCATTTTCGGTGTACTTATACTAAGCCTTTCATCTCGGCTTATTCACGTGCAGATCAAACGAAACGGAAGCGAAACGTAAAGAACATCGAGGTATCGATAATTGATTTACTTATACATAAAGCAACGAGATAATTGCTGCTTTCTAATTTTATTAGATGACAATGATAACTAATCAATATTTTAATTCTTACTAATTACGTACCATTGTCGTAATCGCTGTAAACATCCTTCTGAATATCCTCCATTGATATTAATGTTTTAATATTGGTTTAAATCAATGGTCTTGCAGAAATTACTCGTATGGATAAACAGATTAAAATCTTAGCTCATTGGATATCATCCTTGCACATCGAACAAGTGTGTTTGTTTTATTCGACAAACTAGATCGGTTTTCTAGTTTGTCTCTCTTTATCGATAGACTATTGATTAGAGTTCTCTAATCAATACGAGGTCGTTGGAATGGTAGTGTGATACCGGTTATTTATTAAATATATTGTATTTTTACGGTGAGAATTGAATCAATGATCTCTTCTCGTTCTTCAAAGTAATTAAATAATAAAAAAGAATGATTTATAAGTGTATCGAACGTTGACATCCGACATAATGTATGCGTCACAAGGGTGAGGGACCGGTAACAAATATAAGGGTTGTATCTACACTGGTTCAATTAACTGTTACCTAGAAACAGTAGGAAACCATAAAAGAAAGGTCACGTGACATGAAGAGATCAAAGAAGAAAGGATAAGAAGAATAACCAAGAAATGTTATTTTGTTGTGGCACGAGTTCGAACCGATCCCGGTAGCCAAGCAGGTATACGGATTTGCAGAAGATGAGCAATAGTGCAACACGGTATAAACATAATCCAGGATGACAGTGAATGATAGAGAGTGGCAGAGAAGATAGTATCATCGCGACAACGACACGTCATTGCACAAACAATCGACCTTGTGGAAGTAGGCAAAGGGACTAAAACAGTTTGGACGTGTCGTTGGCTATCGGTAGGATGACCCAACGCATCGAGTTCAATGGTTGAACACGGCAGAATCTATCCACCGCGGCAATATCGTTTTGTCCGTTCAACCGACTTGATCGTCCATCCGCATTTGCTCTTACGAGATCCTCTTCTTCAGTGCCCTCCTCGTGGTTCTCAGTACGTGCCAGCCATAAAAGTCGAAGCCAGCCCGGAAAAAGTACAATGTTAGTTAACTAGAAACAGTGCTTCTTTCTGCTTACGTCCGTTATCGAGACGGAGTTCAGTGCATACGAATATAGTGCATCGCGGACCTCGCACGACGTAAGTGTTCAGATAGTTCCAGAAGAGAATTGCGGTTAAAACCAGCGCAAACGTTCCGATATATCGGAAATGTTTTAATGTGAAGCATTAGGTAAGTGCATTCGTTATCACATGCCTACGCGGAATCAATTTTCTTGATATAACTTCGCGAAGTATCTTCCAAAGAATGAAACAAACAAGGAGTCTATTATTAAAAGTGTATTAAAGTAGTTCCACTTCGTACAATATTAAAAATTGCTGAAGGAAAACTGAATGAAAGCTAAAAAAACTACAAAAGATATGGTTATATTAGAAATATTGTCAGTTTGCAATATTAATTGAAAGCGTTGCAATTACTGTAAATATTAATTGTGAGTAGTGTAAAATTGTGGGATGAACTTTATCTCATTTGACTTCATTCATTCTTCGTTATTTGTTTTATATTTACTTGTTCAGTTATTACGATTGTAATACACATATCTCATGATAGATGTAACAACTTATAAGTCTTAATAAAATAAATAGATATTAATATGCGCATTAGTATTATTTCTCAGAAAGGGCAGAATTTATGTACTTATCTAATGCTTGCAAATATTTTCCATTTAAAACATATTTTTCACTTCAATTGTACTTGCATTATTTCGTATATTGTTTTATTAGTTTTTTAATTCATAAAGTCAGCGGATTTCAAGTATCAGAATTGTTAATACCGCAATCCGAAAGATGTATTTGATGCGTTGATTGAAAGTGAATTAGAATATTGATGAACTTTAAGGAGTATCTTGGCGTTTATTTTATTCGATCGGGTGACGCGAAAGTAAATAACAAGCGCGTAATCTACCCTCATTGAAATTAACGAATGATATCAAAAACAATGTGCGTGAGTTTCCATATTAGCGAAGATACGCATATATTCGTTAATGTTATCCTCTACAACGAAGTAAAGTGATCATTTATTCACTTATACTTAAAGCAAAGAAATAATTGATACTTTACAATTATTAGATAACAATGATAACTAAATATTATTTTAATTCTTGCTAATTACGTGTCATTGTGGTAATCGCTGTAAACATCCTTCCGAACGTTCCTCCATTGACATTAATGTTTTAATTCTTAAAGCTGTTTATTACATTTCTATTATTACATTTATAAGAAGACTATCTACTGAGATTTTACGCAATACAATATAAAATTGTTATTACATTAATTATTCTAAGTAAAGAAGCAAGAGAATAATATTTAAAATCGTATCGATGAAAGAAAGGTGACTTTACGAACAATGATTCATGTCGACCTATGGTACGACAAACGCATGACATATTTATCAAAACATTTTTTATATTAACTTCGTTATTTTCCACGGAATCATAGATTGACACACATATGTATGTACTTAGATCCACAACATAACTTTGTAAGGCATTTTCCAAAGAATTAAGTAAAAAAGAACACCTCCTCGTTAAAGGTATATGAAATTAAATTGTCAAGATGCCCATATTGTGTACGCAATATTAACAACGTAATAAACTAAGCTATCGGAAATGCACTCCATAGCCTGCCTGTAACAACAATCTTATCGTAATTATTCGGAAAACAGAATCGCGTGTTCTTTAAACATAGGAACTTTCGCCGGGGGCGGAGGATTTTGTGGTTTCGTGGATGTAATTAAGGGAACGATTTCAGTGAGGAGGAACACAAACACGACGCGGCACCGTGCCACCGGACAACGGTAACCGTAGTGGATAAGAAGACGGTGATCTTCTACGCACCTGGAACCAAGGAGAGAGTAGGAAAGTTCACCGCGTGGTTTTGCAGCAGGGTCATGGCTGTTAAAGAATGGTTCAGGAGGTTTCAGCCGTTCCAGCTTTACCTGGTCATGTTCTTCACCACGGCTTTCTTCCTCGTTGAGATCATTGCTAGTTACATTACTCACTCTTTGACTCTTCTCCTCAACGCTTATCACATGCTCTGCAACATTATTGCACTCGCGGGGTGCATCGCATCAATTAAAGTAAGCCATGTTTCCATTAAAATAATTTAAATATCACTTAGTTCTAGTCTCTTCTTAGTTCAGTCTTATCGAAGAGATTTGGTATTTGTAGGGGAAGAATGTATTTGCTATACTAATTTAATTCTATTTCAATGAAATGGGGTTGTTGAGCATTTTTTTAATTCTTATGCAACAAGTTCTAGCAATAAGTTCTGAGTGCTGAAAAATGCATATCTTTTATCATACAATTCTCTGTCTTGAAAATATAGTGCGAAATGAGGGGGTAATGGACTTAAATATTGCACGTGGATAATAATTGATAAGGGATTATCAAGTTTTTTATTAGAGAAACGTATGTGTACTTGTTTAATTATGTTTAAGTGACTGATATTAAATACACGATTTAAATTTCTGAATTTATTTCGCAAGGTATGCAGATTACTTGTTTACTCAAATTAACATTGATTTCTTGTTAAACGCTATTTAATTACGAATGAGAAGAAGAACAGAACATTCTGTGAAATGTATGAACTTTATTCTTGTGATTTGTGTAAAAGGCAGTAATGGTGCAGTGAACCTTGACATGATATCACGTACCAAGGGCACGATTCGTGCGTGTTTCCTCACCGTGCTTTCACTTCATTTCATCGATATAAAGTACACACGGTTCAACTTTCGCTACACCGGAGTTTTTACTATTCACAATACTCGAAAGTATTGTTAATACCAATAAATATTGTTTCTTACAGTATAGTCATCATGAAAGCAGGAGTACCCACAGTAGTAATAGCAATTCACTAGGAAACTCGTCGATTTGTATAAATGGCGATGATCGAGGTTCCACTTTGTCCGTTTCGACGAAAACGAAGGTAATTCAAATAAATACCAATAATTTTGTCGTTCGTATAAACATTTATTATAAAAATATACATAAGAATACAGCATGCATAACATATGTCTAACTTCAAGTATTATGACAACTAAACAATATATACATATTAATATAATAAAATATTATATTAGATGGAGATTGTATATATCTAAATGTACCTATATACAAAGTGGGCAAAAAATTACAAATATCATAAATAGCGCTCTAAAATTGTGAACGATCGAAAGGCGGCCATTTAATCGATATAATTCATAGTTAAATATAAAAAGATTATTTGAACTAGTAATTAATTTTCGAATTAAAGTTAATGCTTCTATATATTTTTACAAGATTTAAAGTCAAATGAACTCGGAAAGTTAATTTTTGCCCACTCTGTATAAATATATACAATATGTATTGCACAAAACTAGTATATTCTCTAAGATGTAACCAGATTACATTTTTTTATTAAAAGAACTTAATCTTGGGATTATGATAATTCGACCTAAGGTATGTAAATTATATATTCACAAATATTAGCAATCACGATCGGACAGAAGGATGAAAAATACATTTGGGTGGGCGAGGATAGACATCGTAACAATGTTGGCCTGTTGTGTCTTCCTTGCATCTTTTTGCTTCTCTTTGGTGGTCGAAGCAGCCCAAACTTTGGTCCACATAGATCACATGGACGCGATGCATCATCCACTACCGGTTCTCTGCATCGGTGCAGCTGGTATCCTCCTTAATGCATTCTGCTACCTGCTGATAGGAGGATACACTTTCAATCAGGGTATCTTCTTGCACGTTACGACCGATGGGGATGTAATACTCCGAAGGTACATTAAAAACAAATATCTAAATTCAAAGAATGATTTACATCGAAGTAAATGTACCGAGCAGACCTCTACTTATACAAGAAATATCCTTCTTCACATAAATTTGTATAAAACAGTTATTTATATCATAAAGAATAACGAAGTTTTATTACTGTAACGTGTGCTTTTATAGAATTAATTAATTAATTAATTAAACGAGATTTATGAATATGTCAACTAGTATTTAAGTCGTTGTAGTGGTCGATACCTTTCTTCATCCATTCATCAAGAATGAGAATAATTTCTTTTATTGAAAGCAGATATGTAAAGGAAAGATCTGAAGGTAGAAGGTGTGACGCTTTGTTTTTAGAAACCTTAACTCAGGACAGGCGAAGAGCGGCGAACAACAACAAACCAGAAGTAGCCCTTTAGCGATACCAAAAACTCAAGGATTACGTGATATGTGTCGCGACGTTCTCGGTTGTGTATTTGTGATTATAGTATCTATATTAGTGTATTTCGATAACTTCCATGTGGCCAAGTTTATCGACCCTGTCTTCGCCATTATTGCTTCGATCTGCCTTTTCGTTATGAGTTATCCTTATAGTGAGTACCCTAACTATATTTCGTTCGTCACACCTGAGGACGTGTCGAACTCGTTTCTCGAAACTTTGATATTTTTAATTCGATACGATGACCATTAATGGGAATTCCCTATTACAGTGAAGGAATCGGGACTAATACTCTTGCAAACGATACCCAATCATATCAATATAGATTCCTTGAAAAGGGAATTACTGGAAGCCTTCCCTGGTATCGTAAATGTCCACGATTTACACGTATGGCAGTTGACCAGTGAAAGAATTATATCCACTGTTCACATTATATTTTTAGACCCAACGGTACGTTTGTTATTTCTGCGATTAAATAAACATGTATTATGAAATATTGAAATAAATCGCTTTCACAGGTTTACGCTAGTATCACGGACCAAGTAACAGCGTTTTTCGTGGAAATGGGTATCACGCAAGTCACGATACAACCTGAATTTCATAAAGTGCGTAAAACTTGATTAATTAATACTTTCAGGATAATAAAGAGTATACATTTTTTTATATAATTCTGTATTGTCCATATTGTAACAGATGAAGCCAACAGGCTTTGGTAAAACTGATTGCGAGTGCCTGATACGTTGTCACGGAAAGTATTGTAGTTCCTCGCAGTGTTGTTCCAAAGAAAAATACGCGGATGACTCGTGCACGGATGTCCTAGTGAAGCATCCGCATACGATGAATAAAAGACTGGAAAAGAAAGAGATAGTTCCGGCCTCTTTGGATATCGACTTGAAGAAATTCATCGTTCATGATTGCCATGGTCCACACGCGCACGAATGTAAGGACGATTTGACTGACAAGGAAGCGTGTCAGCCAAATGTGAAACAAGAAAATAAGGGAGATAATGACACTCACAGCAGTTCCTATGCGATAAGCGTAGACGTGAATGATAAAAAATGTGCTGTAGATGATAACCGTATGGAGAAGAACACGGTATCTCGAGTTTCGAGTTGCCGCGCGGACGAGTAATTATAATTAATACGTCGTGACTCGAACACAATTAGCCAATGTTTTTTTTAATATTTCTCACAACCCCCACTGACAATTGGTATTGAAACAAGAAGGATTGAAGAACGGAAGAATCCATTACGAAGTTTAGATGCGACTAATTTATGTCGCAGTTAATGACTCGATCGTTCAAAATCAGCGTAATTGAAAAACGACTGCAACATCCAAGATTAACGACGAAGTATTTTATTTGGGAAGCATTTTTTAACGAATGATCCTATTTTTCGAAAATGTGGAATGCTTTCGATACGTGTTACAAATATTGTAATTATCAAGCTTTTTCAAGGAGAGGGTTGATTATGAACGAGAAGGAAGATGGTGAATGATCGCCAAGGAAATATGTCTAATTTATTTGTTTACAGTGGGTTGAATTTAAACAAGAAGACTGGAAGCTAGTATTAGATATTCGGACAAATCATGTGGGTACATATTTTCTTTGTCGCTAAGAATTTATGCGACTCACATTTGGTTTAAACACGGACAATATCAAGTTCATCAGAATAATTAACGTTATTAATAATATATCAAACATATGCGGACAAATTGAGATCTAACTCGTAATATCGAGGATCTAAATATTTGGTTTGTTTTTAAACTCCCGGAATCATATGTATAAATCAATAATTTACTATGCATTTTATTCACCCTACATGGTTTTATCGCAATCATTCGCAATATCGACTGTTTAAAGAAAATACTGTCGTATCCTACATAATTTACATATACTAAGAATTCATTAATCGCAACATAGCTCATTTATTGAGAGTGTAAATAATGACACCGAATATACAGCGCGAGCTCAGAATCAGTACAAATAATATTCACTTGTTACGATGTACAATGTATCTTTTAGATACTTATAAATGGTTAATGTTTTCCTATTACTTTCCTGTTATTATAGTCAGTAAATTTAAACAATTCCCGTAACCAATTTGTTAGTGTTATACGGGATTCAACTACAACTTGAATGTTATAAAAAACGATGTATTTGTTTATTTTAAATTAACAAAATCATTCAAAGTTGAATACATAGAATAATCGATCATATCTGTAAATTGTAAATTCGGTAAGTAAAAAAATTACTGAAAATATTGCAAGGCTGTACGAATACGATATGTATACTATCTTGGTACTATTTTATACTATCCTTATTAACTTAATTCTTTATTTGATATTATAGGTATTTCTAAATTACTTAAGAAATTGTAGAATATAATCATCAAATTCCCAGCTAGATAACCGAAAGAATTCAGCGATGTTTGTTTGTATCCGCCTACTCCGTACAATCTATCTTCCTCCCACAAGTTTCATTCTGAAATCACATTTCCAGCGGTCGAAAATTAATTATCTAACCTTATCTTATCCAGAGAGGTATCGAACAAGTTCTTTGAAATGCGTTACGCGCGAACGTGCGTAAGGCGGCACACTTACGATCGAGTAGGTCCTAGATTCACGATTCGTCCACAATCAGATCGTGTTAATTGAAAATTCACACTTCTCATTCGTCAGACACAAAGTTATAATGCCAGACCCCGATTATTATCGTATAATGTACAGCAATCAGAGATTTTTTATGAATCTGAATTCCGCGTTACACGCTTCCGGTGTGTGAAATTACGCTCGACTCCAAAAATACTCCGTCTACCTTAGTTTGGGCAACTCGCGGGATGGCTGTAAACAATTATGCGGTGTGTTTTAATGTTTACACTACTGTGCCAAGTACTATTGCGTTCTCGAAAGAAGGCACTTCCGACAGTCAAGTAAAATTTTGATTCGCCGATGGTTATATATACTATATATTATATATTATATATTATCTATGTCATATAAATAAGTTATGTATTGGACTATCTCTCTACCTCCGAAGTCTCCGCGGTCCTTCTTTCCAGAATCCTACAGTATGTAAGAGATATTCCATACATACCAGGAAGGAGTTTATTATAGTTTTAAGGATAGTATACATAGAAGTAAATAAAAATACCCTTATAATAATAAGTGATTATCATGATATTGGAAACCTAAGAAAATACTCGATAAAATCGAAATCCCCATAGCACGAACATGTGCGTCTAAAATAAAATAACATACAGTTACTCGAGTAGACCCGAATACTAATCGGTTATCTTGGTACCACAAGCTCAAGGAAGTACTCCGCGAAATTCAAACATTCATGGAACGAAGGCGCATGATGTCGAGATGACGTCGTCACCGATAACTTGCACTCGAACCGGAGAACTCCCGGGGTGGGGTCTACTCGTGGAATCGTGGCTGTAACCCGTTCAGTGGGAAAAGGCCCGTGGAACAGTTACAACGGCTGTCGAGTAAAGACTCGCCTTTGAAAGGAGGTCTTCCACGCGAGTGCTGTTACCTTGGTGCGACTGATGATTCAAAATGTGAAAGAGTGAAAGAGTATTGTGAAATTGATCAAAATGGTGCACCTCGTATCAACGTACATTTCGGTGCTCCTTATCATCGCGCTCTGCCAAGGTAATTATCATTGGATATTATCCACATATCAGAGATACCTGTCATCTGCGTACGACCTGCTCTCTCTTCCGAGGCGTAACGATCACGTGGCCACCATTGAGTCACACACCTGTACGATGGAAGAAACAGGTTTTAAACCATCACATACGAGCAAGAGATTTTACACGCTTATCTACCTCGTAACATTCCATATTTATAATTATCTTCACTCCCAAAACTTTCGAACCTCGGGTATGCGAGAATTGATTATTCTCGATCATACAGGTGGTTACAGAAGTCGCAGGACTTAGATCCTCGTACTCGTGGACTACGTTAGTCGATCTTGTTTTCATTCGTTTTATCGGTTATTGTATTGATAAACTTGCGCGTGATTATAATTCTATCCATTTTTATGGCCCATCAATGCCTTCATATTATTCCATTACTTTTCATTCATTATTTTTCGGAAAACCAATTCGGATGTTTTGTTGAAATTTACAGCTACGTTCACATAGCTGAGCGATGTGCAATTTCTTAAATGTTCGTACGTATTACGTTTATTTGAATAACCTTACAAAATAGAGTACTGTTCATTTATTAATAATAATCCGTTACGTTCTCGAAAGTTATGCAAATGCAAACCTGTTTGAGTAAACGCATAGTTCTCTGCAAATGCTAGGTGTGGTACCAACCGGGTGCTCATTTCTGCAAGTTTCTACTGCGAATGGTGTTCATTATATATATTCTTTTTACGTCGTGCAACATTTTATATACGCGATACTGTTTCCGTGTAGTTATTCCCTCGTTCTACACTGTCATTCTACTACCTATGCACAGTGCTTACGCTTCTAATTATCTTACATCGTAATTAGCAAACTTCTTCTGTCGAATGCAACGGTAACAACGGGACAAGCATTTGAAATGTATTTCAGGTGAATCATTCCCGGGTCTGTGAAGGAATGCGCTTTGACCCGGGAACATTCTACTGCTGACTTTGCACTTGAAATTTCATTATATTCGGCGCAAATAGTACGCAATAATAATTACCAACAATACGCAATAAAGATACCAACATAATTACTCGCACTATATTTTCACCGAGAATTACTTATTAAAGCAGGATGCAAGAATAAGTATAAATACTTTTTACACCGTATAACATTACAGTCAGTCAATGAAATGAAGAAAAGCATATTAAATATGTGCGTTAAATTATGGAAATAATATTTCATTCGGTTTATTAAATTACTCTCAGTGCAATATCCAATAAGTGATAATAAATATCATTATAATGTAATTAAGCAAACTGAACTTACGTATTTATAATTCTTGTACGAGATTCATTTAATAATCAACAAATATTTTGATTATCCACTATGTAAAATACCGCAAACAAATATCTTTTGTTATCATTATTTCCTTTGTTGATACGGATACCTATAGTTCAAGCATTGTTTCCATTCATGAAATATGAAATAATTCTAGTGTCAGCGACTTAAAGTGAATATTGTATTATCAAGATTACGAGAGGATTATTACGTGACGAAATCCAGACGTGATAATAGGGTTACGAACCCCGGTGAGAGAATGGAGGCAATAATTGATTAGCTCTTAGCGGTTCATCAATTGCGAATGATAACTGGGACACAATCTACGTGGTGTTTTAATAAGAATTGATACATTCATTAATATCGCCAGACGAATCGATACGAGACAATTACACGCTTCTTTATCCAATCGGATGGTCAGGCTGAGAACGTAATTCAGCAATGTGGAAAAAAAACCTATTGCAAACGTGAAACCCTTGACACAGATCCACGTGTACTTTGAACGTCTTACGACCTTACTTACCAAACTGGTAACTTTTAATACACGCTTATATCATTACAAGAATGAATTTTTTTTACCGCGATAATAAAATCCATATACTATTACATGGTTATTAAGACTGTAAGAAATGTTTGCATTTTGTTTCCAAGCTTATTATTTTGATAAGATGAATAATGTTTACGGCTACAGAAGAAGTCGATTTCGGAGCAAATATTTGGTAGAATTTGAAAACATACGTGAGTTCGAGTGTTGCATATTTTTCAGTCAACATTGTTGTCATTCTTAACACCAGAACTACTAAAGGAGTCAAAATGACTTATCTCTCATTTCTAGTCAAATTATTCCAATATATCACGACGCATTGTTTGAAATTTTATATACATAACGCAAATAGTTGAAGCCATTAAATAACTTAAATCCTCCAGTAATCATTTATATATAAACAAATGTGTAGGCATAACTGAGTATATGTTCGGTAGTTCTAGTGTCAACGAGTCATGGTTATAAACGATCACGAATCATCTTAGCATCGACTGTATTCAATACGAGTCACGGTTACTTGCATTACTCATCTCATTTGCACGACAGATCAGTCTTCTTTTTCGTCGAATATATGCAAAATAACTGAAGAAAAGGGAGAATGATTCGTTAATAGGCATTACATAATAATCCATTTTTCAGGAACATTTTCATTTACGACGTTCTTTACAAATATCCATATACATTTATACGTACTACGCACGATCGTGTATGTTATAATATAAGGAAAAATTGTGAAGGCTTGATTACAACATATGCTACTACCACATGTTCGTCGCAGCTTCTGGAAAATGTTTATACTTAGATTATGGCGGAAGCTCGTTCGTTGATCACGATATACTTTGAAAAGCACGCCTTTTTCTATCGGCTGAAATTCACGAAACCTACGTTTTGTTTGTTCATCGCAAAATGTGCATGTGTGCGGGTGTTTATCAGTGAACGGACAGTAACTAATCTATCAGGAACCATCTGTCGTTCTCCACCCTCTACTTTCCGAAGGGCGGGCACTTTTTTTATCGCAGGATTTCAAAACACTTCAGTAACTATCCTTAATATACTCAAAATCACTTTAGGTGTATTTTTTTCAAGCTAGTCTTATCAGTTGCGTTAAAATTATTTTGTCGAGCACTCGTAACTTTCGTGAGTCTTATTGTTCGAAAAGCAAACATTTTATAACTTAATATTCATGATAGATATCTATAATAATATATAAGAACAATATCAATAAGGTTTTGTCCTTTTTTAATTGAATGAAGATTGGAGTAAAATGCTGTCATAAAAATTGTAATGAAATAATTATCATTATACATTGATTCTTTTATTATGTTATTTCATGAATATTATGTCAAAGTTCGTAAAAAAGGTTGAATACGAATATTAAGATCCTGTTATCCTGGTCTATTAATATTCATAATGTAAAAGCAGTCGAGTATATACGCAGATTGTAACCGACATATTTAAGAGTAGCTCATTAATGATTATTCGCATTCTGGTGGTTTATTCAGTCCGTGGAACGAGCGAGTTGGCTGATAATACAGCGGTATTATCAGGAGAGGAAAGAAAGGACTTCCTTCCTAGAGACGGTTGTATATGTACGGAGGATAGTAGGGGGGAAGAACCAGATAAAACCAATCATCCGCAGGACATTGTGGCTAAGGACTTCGCATTTGCTTAAAATACTTATAAACCACCGCCATTTGCGTCGCAAATTTGCCAATCATTTTATTGCGCGTCTACTTAACACGCCTACTAAGAGTAGTACAAAAATAGATCAATGACTCCTTATATAATAATATAGAATTTATCGTTCAATATGAAGAAGTGTTATTACTTCCGCCGTTAAATGGTGTAACATTATTTACGAACATAGTCTGACGGTGTTACAACAATTTAACACTTATCATTGGTATTTTTAGAATCACGAGGACTGAGGCCTGAAATTACGCCGGCAGTCGATGAACTCATAAAGAATGAGGGAGAATCTTTGGAAATAATATGCCAGGGTTTCCAAAGGATCAACTTCCTTTATCCCGAGGACGAAGGGGAGGCAGTAAGATATTCTTTCCATTATTTGAAATATGAAATGTAAAGTAATCTTTTAAGTTCGTGTCGCAATTAAAATTATACTTGCGATAGATTACTACCTCAGTACCTGATATAAATGAGTATGAAGAGTATGGGGTGTTCAGATATGAATTTCGACGGCGTAATCTTATCCATGGTGATACAGGGTGGTATGGATGCGCCGATCGCCCCGTTGAAGTTACCGTGGAATCTTACGATGACCCGGATATCAGCTGGATCTACGTTTATGTACAATGTAAATAGGTCTTAATGCTTGATTACTTCGACGTAATTCATATACTCAAATAAATGAATTTTCACAATTATTATTTTATGATAAGTATTAAAGAATTGCAAGCAGCACTTGTAATCCTTCGAAGAAATATTAACTGAAATATCATCGCAGCTTGAATTGCAGCAATTAACTATGCCGCAAATCAATGCTACTCTTTCACTTCAATGTGCTAATTCCTACCATTTAAGCCGTATTTTATTTCAGCCAATACGAGTGTGTTTGTGCAAGAGGAAACTTATGCGTCGAGGCACGAGGTTTCTGGAGGAACCTCCATTATTCCATGTAGACCAACATCGCCGGATTACAGAGTTACATTTACGCACGATGACAATGTAAGTCGACTATGACTCAATAATGTGCATGTTAATGCACTATAATTGTCACTTGTATAATTACGATAATAATATAAATCTTGTTTTACGACGCTCGTGATAGTTTGATGATAATGTCTTGTTTTTTTGTTTATTGGCGAAGTAAAATATAATTTGTATTATAAGAATCAATGCTAATAATCTGCGAAGTAGAGATGTACTTTGTTCTATAAAAAGACTAATAACCCGACGAACCCAACCGACGCTGTAACAAGCGGTAATTAACCGTGAAGCATGAGGAATAGGATTGTCTTTCATAAAGAACAACTGCAGAGTATGAGATAGATATAAGAAAATATGAATTATATTTGTACTACAGGACCTGGAGCTCAGTGAAAGAGTGACTTTTGATCCGAGAATTGGACTTACACTGATGAACCTCACGCTGAAGGACGGCGGGTACTACAAGTGCATAATCGAGCACAATGATACAGAGCACGAGGTCAATTATCTTTTACGAGTGTTTCGTAAGTATCGTGCTTTGGAAATGCTAATTTAGCTATACTACACCCATAGTTCGACATATTGCCCCATTATCTTTAGATATCTTACATTATAATAATATTATAGGATAGGACAGAGCTTTTTGGGCCTGTCTAATAATTATAATTTTTTATTTTACGCCATACCAGGCGTATTCGCGTGAATTTTTAACTATTACTTAAATTCTAAAGGCTCTAATCTGTTTGGGTTGAAACAAGTGGATTCAAAATTGTTTTCGAAATCGGAAGGGTTATACCTTCAAAGATCGTCAAAAAATCAAAGTCGCGAATTTCGCTCCTAAATGGCCCAAATCAATGGTATACGATGCCTAAACATGTTCTAGAGCTATTTTAAATTATGATAATATCTTACATCAAAAACACATAAAGCTGGACAGAATTATATTATAGATTTATGATCGCGGAAGTTATAAAGATATATTCGTAATCTGTAAACATTAATTCAGGAAAGCAAGCGTTAGCCGAACCAAAGATTATTACCGACACTTTGCGTCACGTAACACGGGGCCAAACTTTGTACGTTAATTGTACAATAGATGTTGATGCGGATTTACAGTATGTTTTTAATTGGACCACACCTCAGCAGGTACTATTTTGCATTTGAGTGCTTGCAATATGTAGTTTGCATTTACATATAGTTTAACAAATTTGAAAAGATACTTGCTTTCCGTACATTCAAGCATGGTTTTTCATCACACGATATACTTTTAGAGTAGCAGGATAACTACTCGACATTATAGTCATAAATTCGGAATAAATACTCTAAGAGCAACTTGTGAATTGATTATACATAATGTCACGGACGAAGATGCAGGAGAATATGCGTGTACCATAACTTCCTTCCACAGCAGTAAAAAAACGACTCAAGCTATACATGTACACGGTTGGTATTACGTTACAGGAATAATATGAACAATCAGATATATATATATAATAATTTTAACAATTGATTTATAGACCCAGATATAAAATTTATCAATTTGACCTCGCAAGACGCGGATACGCACTATCAGCGTAGAGACGGTGATAGAGTACAATGGGTCGTCTATGTCGATGCCTATCCTCAGCCACATTTACGATGGTAAAATATTTATCCTATAAGTGAATGTTTATTAAAAATAATCAGGAGAATGTACAGTATCAGTATGTATATCCCATGATACTCGTGCACAGGTTTAATCCAAAGGGGGAAGAAATATCAGCAAATTGGGCGGAACCGGAAAAAGCAAAAACTGCGATACGGATGACGCATATGTTGACAATTTTAAGAATCAATCGTTTGGATGTAAACGATATGGGAATATATTGTTTGCAAGCTACGAACGAGGACCGAATCGTAACCTTGAATTTCACGTTGGACGTAATGGGTACAAACACTTTATAATTCATTCAAATTATATCCTACAAAGCTTCATTATAATTTATTATTCGTCATTATATTTTCGAACTGAAATATTATTCCGCAAAATGATCGCTGATATATGCTATTCTTTGAAGAAAGTAAAGGCTGCTAGTGTCAAATGTCACTAATTAAAAGAATACTTTAATAATTTGAATGTCAATCTTCTTTTTTTATAACTCGATGCAGCTGGTAATGGCACAACAAAGGCATTGAAACTTATTGTAACAATTTAATAATCAAGTAAAGGCGATTCTCACGAACTGAATATAGGATGATATCTGTTACATATTTTTCCTTTATTGTGCATTATTATTAACGAACAACCATTTTTGACAGCAAAGCCAATTCCACTCTTGGAAGATATAGAATCTTATTATCCGCCGGACGAAACTGCGAATTTACGTTGCGCGGTTGCGGCATTTCCAACTCCGAATATTACGTGGACTTTTTTAAAATGCCCAGATTATCCGTCTTATGAAAATTCAACTCTGATATCGATAACGGTGAGAAAGGCAAGCCTTTATTTATTTATGTCGATAGAAGAACTAGGCTAGTGAACTGTTTTCTTCTCAGAATACCACGGAACAAGGATCGATGACCAAGTTTTTATCAGTTGCACAAATGTATGTCGAAGAATCAGGTATTGTTACGTGCACAGCCTGCAATGCAATTGGATGCGACTCTGCGACAGAAAATATATTTGTTTCGGGTAGAATACATTTTTATTCATTTTATATACAATCTATGGTCCCTCAAAAATTGGGAAATCTCCGGCATATTTAATTGAAAAGTTTGTAAATATTATTATGGGGTAAACATTATAGATGGAAATGGAGGTTTTGACATAATAAGACCGCCGGAATTGGTGACGGAAGGTGATCATCTACAACTGATTTGTGCCGCTTCTGTTTACAATTACACCGATTTGATAGAGTGGTTCAATGAAGATGAAACTCCTCTTCTAGAAACCGGTAATGCTTTGGGAGACGATAATAAATTACGTTTAAACTTCCGAAGTTATAATGCTATCAAATCGTACTTAATCGATATTTTTGCAACTTGTAGAAAGGTTACAAATCGTGAGAAGTCAGACACAATTCACTTATCGTTCAACTTTAAAAATCAGTAACGTTCGAAAAGAGGATTCGAAGTATTACGTGTGCAGAGGTAAAGGAAATGACGGTATTTTTGAACGGATGGATTACCAGTTGCAAGTTCGAGGTAATTCTTAGTTTCATTAATCACCATAATTATTTGTTTTAACATGAAACTTATGAATACATTAATACTCGTAAATACAATACAGATGCACGAGCGCCATTTTTCAATTTAACTAACATGAACAAGAGTGAAATAACAATCGACCTGAACACGGAGGGACTCAAAACGATAATTCTCAAGTGTTTCGCAGATGGAATGCCGAAACCTAATATAACTTGGTACAAGGTAAATAATAATATAAAATTTCGCGCAATGAAATTTGATTTCAATAACAGTATTAAAAATCCTATCTTGAAAGTATAATTCATAATTTTTTTCGAACATAACATCATTATTTTAGGACGACACGCTATTACAAGAAAATGGACAGTATCGATTCTTCCACAATCAGCAAGAACTTTTTATCAAATATCTCTTCGAACGCGACAGCGGAAAGTATTCATGTCGAGTCGAAAATCGCATAGGAAAAGTTGAAACTTATCAACAGATAACCATAAAGGGTACTTAAAATAAGGATTATAATATCTTACGCAATCATTACGGATGATAAATGACAGATTTGATTGCAGGCAAGGAACTTCCGAAAGCATTAATTATTTTGTTAGTCGCCTTGATCATCATCCTCATATTCTTGGTGGTGTGCTTTACGATCAAAGTCCGGCGCGAGAAGGTAAACCCGTGTAATATTTACGATGCCAATCATTGTGTCACCTGACACATCTTTTACGTTGATACATTTTGATTTTATTTTTAATAAATTACACGACTATTTAGATCATGAGGAAAGAATTAATGGAAGCCGGCTTGATGCACTTCGAAGAAGGAGCATTAGAATGTTTAAATCCAGATTTAACAGTTGACGATCAGGCGGAGTTACTTCCTTATGATAAAAAATGGGAATTTCCCAGAGAAAGATTGAAGCTGGGTAAGACAATCTAATTTCATCGAGCTTAGTACTCTGATTATTATAATTCTGATACTGTATGGAGTACTTCATTATCTTACAATTGTATAGCACGTATAATTCGATTGACATTTATTATATCTAATTAATTATATAGGAAATTTAATTATACTTAAATTGATTACATGTAGCTATTTAATTATATAGGAAAAAAATTAGGAAGCGGTGCTTTCGGAGTTGTTATGAAAGCCGAAGCACAAGGAATCTGTGAGGACGAAGCGGTTACAACCGTAGCTGTAAAAATGGTCCGCCGAACAACCGATCCTACTTATGTCCGTGCACTTGCAAGTGAACTCAAAATTATGGTACATCTTGGGAAACATCTGAACGTAGTTAATTTGCTCGGTGCATGTACCAAAAATATTTCTAAACGTAAGTATCTAATATGAGATATATTTATCTCTTGTGTATTCAATATTTCATAAAACCTATTGTTTATCGTGACAGGTGAATTACTTGTAATCGTCGAGTATTGTCGATTCGGTAACTTGCACAATTATTTACTAAGGCATAGAGCTGACTTCATTAATCAAATCGACCCAGCAACTGGAAAGTTTGACCCCAGCATTGGGATGGATATATTATCAAGGACAGCGAGCATCAGTAGTAACAACAGGTGTGTTTCTAAAAACAAATTATATTTCCCTTGTCTCGTTAAAACTAAAGTAAAACTAAATCCTGATTTACTGGCACATTAATCAATGATGAATTTAATCGAGAAATCGCATGCAACTAACTTACTAATAGTGTGTAATCTAATGATCTACTAATTAAATAAATGCCGATGAGGTGAAATACGCATATAGAATGAATTAGCACCAATGACATTATTAACGATTCTGGAATTAATACAGTTTCTATAATTTTCTTTGGTGCATGCAAGGGGCTGTGGTGATAACGATGTTCTTGTTTTCTTCTGCCCACATGATAGGATAAAATATGCGGCATTGTCCTTTTCTCGCAGTCTTAGCGCAAATTCTGGTACCGAGTCGGTTCAGTATACGCAAGGTACAGCCTTGGACTCTCAGGGTGTCAGTATGTCACCAGATGGTTGCGTTCTTAGCAATAATTCATCTCAACCCGGTTGGAGATCCAACTATCGCGGTGATTATAAGGATCACAATTTGAAACCGATTTGCACGCAAGATTTATTGTCCTGGGCCTTCCAGGTTGCCCGTGGAATGGAGTATCTCAGTCAAAGAAAAGTATGCCATAATAAAATCATTTTTTATCTCACAGAACTTAATATTCTTAAACGCATTTCAAATATGTATAGCATATATGTTCCGTATTCTATTAGGTATTACATGGTGACCTGGCAGCGAGAAATATTTTGCTCGCGGAAAATAACGTGGTAAAGATCTGCGACTTTGGTTTGGCGAAAACAATGTACAAAGATGACAATTATAAGAAGAAGGGTGATGGTCCATTACCTATCAAATGGATGGCTATCGAATCTATAAGAGATCGAATATTTTCGACGCAGTCAGACATTTGGTCGTTTGGAATAGTTCTCTGGGAGTTCTTCACATTGGCTGAAACGCCATACCCTGGGATGGAAGCGGAGAAGCAGTACCAGAAATTAATAGAAGGATACAGAATGGAGCAACCGGAATACGCTGTTCCTGAAGTGTGAGTCAAATTCGCCTTAAAACATATTTCAAGGAACCACAATTTTATATCATATACTTCTCCTAACATGTAGGTATGATATAATGTTGCAATGCTGGAAGGCCAAGCCCACGTTGCGGCCGAGTTTCACAGAACTGGTGGAGAATATCGGTGATTTGTTAGAGGAAAGCGTGAGGACGGTGAGTCATAAAGTTATTATTTCATTTTTTCGCCACCTTGCTGGAAAAGTTTCACAGGAAGCGTGAATCCTTCGAGTAAAAACTTATGCTTATATCAAATGGATACGTAGTATATATTACATAAAGAATTAGTTTTTGCGAAATATAACTTATATGATGACTTTGAACACCAAAGCTATTTAAAGTTTTCCCTCGTGTTACAGCATTACGTCAGTTTAAATACACCTTACATGGACATGAATACGATGATCTTAGAAGGCGGGAAGAATGATTATCTGACCATGATGTCCGCCCCAGATCATGCTGCGTTATCATCACCAACCCATGATTACGTTAATTCACCTGTACCCGATAATCCCCCGGATTCAGCATATTTATGTATGAGTCCATCAGGTCGAGTGGACGAGGGAGGAATATTTAGTCCAAGATTGATGCAAGAAAAGTCTCACTTCGAGTTTCCCTCACCTACTTCAGACTCAGAGGACGCCATTGAATTATCTCCAATGCTGAAGAAAGAGGAGGAAGATCCATACCTAAAACCCATCAATGTTCACGAGAGAAGAGCTGAATTCGCACGACAAAGACAAGCGTTGAAGAATCAAGCTATCGACAGGCCAATGGATCGTGATTCTGGTTATTGTAATACACCACGGAATCTTCATCTGATAGATTTAAATGAGAAAAATAACCAGAGCACGGAGAATCCGCAAAACGACGACAACGAAGATGACTCGAAATTGAAGAAGAAGGATTACTCCGCGCCTATTATTCGAACGCAGGATAATTATGTAAATATGCCGAAGCAGAAAAGCGATTTGAGGAGGGACATGCCTGATGGGTTCAGCAATCCTAGTTATGTGATGATGGGTAATCGTGAAATGGATCAAACGAGAGTTTAGACTGTTCCTTTTCATTTTAATCTTGATTAACTAAAATTCACTGTAAGTGTGGTGCGAGTAGCTGACGTTTACCGAGTGCGACGCCTGTGACTTCCACGAAGATATGGCATTAACAAGTTAATTATTTTAATATGTGGAAACTGAATTTTATTAATGCAAAAATGTCACTTGTTTTAGAACAAGGTGATTAGTATTTTTATACAAAATGCACTTTGCAATATGCAGGTATTGCAGCTTGCAGTTCTCGTTAAACTACGTTTTCCCAGTGAAGAATGTGCCATGGATGTTTTTTTTATCACTTTGGTTCTGCATGTACGTAAGTGTGTGTTAAGTGACAAACTCATATTCGGATTAATTAAATAAACTTTTCCTTCGGGTGTATTACTTATCCAGTTTCAAAGCATTGGTAAGTTCTAAGGCGAACAAATATAATCGTTTTTACATGAGAACATTGTTGCATCAATTCATTTCATAATTTTCGAGGTAGACGGTTCAACGTTTTATCACGAATCAATATTTGTGTAATATAAACATTTTTTATAATATACAAATTTTTTTAGAAAAACAACAAGAGATATGTGCCTTATTACTTCGGGAGTTATCGCGACTTTTAACTGTTTTTTATTGGTTCATATTTTCCAAGTAATATTCTTTAAAAGCATATCAATAACAGTAGGAATCTTACGTATATTAAGTGTCGTAGTGAGTTTCATTCGTTGTTCATTCATTTCTTAAACACGTTTTTTTACCAGACACAGTTCGACGTAGTATTTATTATATGATAAATATATTTATCGAACGATTTACTCTCAAACCGGAATCTGAACATTTATTACATGCTTAGAGTTAATATTACATATAATATGATATTATTATTTGCATAGTACTAGCAGTATTTTAGGGCTAGTAGTGTATATCATTATTAATTTAAGAACTGTACAAATTATCATAAAGTAACATTAACATGTATGATGTGTATGATATAATTTTTATGAAGTACTTATACTTACTTAAGGTTTGGAAATGGCCAGTGACTAAAAATGCAGGAAATAATAAAACATAATTTTACTATTGACTCCATATTTTTCTTAGGATTTAAAGTAATCCACTTACGCGCATTTCTTTTCTAACTTTTAATCGCAAAATTGAAGCCTAAGTGAACGACCTGTTTGTAAACTTAGAAAGTGAAATAAAATATACTTAGAGATCAGTACTTAATACTCATCGTATTGTCTACTTAGATTGAGAGGATCGGTATTGAAAATTCATAAAACTTACAAAAATATGTGTATAAATGTGAAGTCACTTAATACAACCAAAGAAGTGTAAAGTGTTTAATGTTTGTGAATATAATCGTGAGAGTGAGATTGAGAGTGAATGTTGTGATAAGTGTCGCGATTTAATTAATTTAAGCTTTGTAACTGTTAGACATTAAGTTTTCTACGATTAAAAATAAGAAATATACAAAATAATGTCTTTTAAAGCGTGACCGTATTTCTGTTGATATAACAAGAATTTATGATTTATGGTTGATTCATCGTTAATGAATCAATAATATATAACTCACATTTTTAAGTGTTTTTCATTAGCAATTCGGATTGAATATGGAACGTCGTGCATCGTTGTACTACTTCGAATGCTTCGGCCATTTTTAATAATATGATTCACCAAACTCTTCTTATGGGTCATCCATCTAAAAGGAATCCATTTCAACGACCACTAGTCAAATATTTCCGTATTAAAGCACGAAAGTCTGTTTAGATGTGGAAAATAACATACCTTCGTTCTTTCACAAATTCTTCAAACAACTGCTTCCTCGTTGGATATTTTGAATCCATAAACAACTTTACGCGCTCCCAAATATTAGCACGATTATGTTCCAGGAGCCAATACCGAGGAATCAAAAAACATCGTACCGGCGTTACAGACACAATTCTTCGATTGATCATATTTTCTCCTATTACATGAGATAAGAAATATTCAAGAAGACAAATAACATGTACATTTTTTCAATTTTTAGAATATCAATTTATTACAGGCTGGATATTGAACAACATCATCAAGGTAACTTAAGGCTTGCAATTGTTTACCTAATCCAAAACATGCACCTCTGTAAAACGTGCAAATTTGCATAAATATCGTGCGTACGTCATCCGGATATTGTTGTTGAGATGTCGAGGACGGTTCTCTCATCAACATTGCTGCTACATCCGTAATTTCGTGCCATTGATTTACCTTTTTTTTATCGTTAATTAATCGATCATTAAATATATCGTTAAAATTACTTATCTAATTATACATAAAATATGATTAAATTTCAAATTGTTTGATATCTTGATATATTAAATCTTTAGATATTTTTAATATGATATTCGGGTATCAGAAACTTACGACATCCTGAAGGGTAGTCGTAACAATACTCATTCGTTCGACATCCACGCGTTTATCAGTCGGTTGTGAAGATAACAAAAATTGAGCGTAATTTACAACCGATTCTCGTGCCTCGATTGTTTTTACCTGGTCTATCTGCACAAAATAACAATCGTCCGATATAAAATTCAGTATCATCAGTATAATAAATCCAATTCTAACGTGATTACTTGAGAAGCTTGAGATTCCAATTCCTGGAGAATGTTCTCGGACATTTCAAATTTACGTGTTCGTTTCTTCCCCTTTTCGGAAGCGATCTCCATATCGTTCGGATCGTATAATTCATATCGTATTTTATTATTCGAAATTCGTTCACGAACTTGCATGTGCTCTATTAAACGACATTCACCTTCCAGGAGAAAATGCACATAGTTTATCATTCCCTTGCCATCACCTAACAAAACCTTAAACAGTTATGTTTCATTGCAGTGGAATATCTCTAATTAAGCTTTATATTAGTATATAATATTATATGATTAAATTGATGTTTTAATATGATCAAATTGTAACGCTTATTAGAACCATAATCATACGTATTTGATCACATCGTATTTAATTCAGTTACGGGCGATACTTTAAAAACATTGTCTTACAAATTTTGAAGTTTAAGACTTTTCTTAAATCTTTCAGATCTTTGTGTAAATTCAAAAGTTTGAGTTGTTTTCATTATTTTTCGGTTGCGATATAATATTATACCTCGTCAGGACGGAAGTCTTTAACTCTGCTAAGAATGCAGCATTCTCTTATCGTTGCCGGATTCCAAGTATCGAAGTAATTAAAGTGTACCAGTGCGTCTTGCAACACATCCCATTCTTCTAGTAAAGTGTATCGTAACAGTGCATCGAATTCATCTCGGGGAATTAAAAACAAGTCCACAGGGGCTACCAATGAATTCGTATACTTAGTTCGAATTATTGTTATTAATTTATTATAGTAAAAATTTTACTCGAATTAATTCGCAGACTTCGATTTTTTAGTAAACGTTTATAACACATACTTTGGGAAACAACTGTCGTTGTTCTTGGTAAGTAATGCAGTAAAGCAACTTCACCAAACGTATCTCCCGCATTCATAGTTCCTACATCAATTTCTTTCTTATCACCTATTTACGAGGATATTATTAATAACATGCGAGAACATTTTTAGAAGTGGAAACTTATATTATGGTTTTATAACTGTTTTAATCTGTCAAAGTTTACTACTCCGTAATTAACTCCCTGAATGAATAATTTGTCAAATCAAATATAAAGTTACCAGTCAGTTTATCGACGACAATTCTAGTCAAGTTGACCTCTCCGTTTGCAATAAAATAAAGATTTTCTGCTTTGTGTCCCTGTCGAACAATAATACGTCCCGCCGGAAAATAATGATAGATTACCACCTCGGTCAAAGACTCTCTAATATTATCGGCAAACTTTCTAAACGCACGCATTTTTTTAAATAACTCGAATATATGCATTCGATCCGCACTCCTCCTCTGCCTCGGGTGTGTTAACAAAATCGAGCGATCCTTTAACGTTCAATATTTATATCTCATTATTCTTATATTATCTTATTAAGGTCGCAATGGTTTTACACTTGAATGATGAGATGAATCTTGCAAGTGAATGAAGATGTATTTAAAATATTGTAATTAAATAATGGTTTAACAACTCGCTTACGAACCTGTAGTGTAAGCGTCTTTTTCTCAACTCTTTTTTGTTCCGCTATTCTAACATTAACAGCAACATCATCAGTAACTTCTTCGACAGTTGGTTCTACAGCTATCCATTCAAAGTATTCAAAAACCAACCTAACCGATGCACGAAATAGGTAACGTCCCTTCAGTCGGTCAACCTAGGTATTTGTTCTTTTTTAAAGTCAGTCAGAGTTAAAGAAATGAAACGGTACATAAACCTCCTTAATGATTGTAAATTTAAATAATCGATAGTTATAATGTTAATTATTCATCTTAATTAACGAGTATACACTTACTGGATATCGGATCACAGATTTTCGTGATAACGCTTTACTTAGCGACTGCCGTAAAGATGTCCTTCTGTTGACGTATATACTCATTTTAATTCACTTTTCGACTCGTTGTTTGAAAAGAATAATTTACAGAAAGTAAACAATATACTCGTCTATTTAATAACGCCGACTGGAAGGATAACTTTGGTGGAACGACAGCTCAATATGAAATGATGCGAGTTAACATAACTTCGCAACGTAGACTTTGTTTTATCGATATGTTTCCACTCCTCGTATGGATTCCTCGTAAAAGTTAAATGAACAATTTTTATTATTTAAGTAGCGAATGGCGGGAAATATACTACATTCATTCGAATAGGATACAGTGGGTCTCGAAATGCAGCCTCCTCCACGTGGTGAGACCTGGGCAATCAGAATTATTTATCGTGTAATAATGACACCAAACATTATTTTAAGACACTGTTTTATAGTATCAAATTTATATAATATTATAGTATTATAAAGCTCGTATTATTTCGTATTCTTTTACGGAAGAAGTGCCAGAGTTTTAATTTAGTTGCCAGTCTTATTACACCATAAATAATTTCGAGCTAAACGGCTGCCGGTTATTTTACATTTATAAGTGGAATGAACATTTTGTTTATAAATGTAAAGTAACCGATCCATAACATTGGTAAATCGTGGATTTTTTATTGTGAACGAATTCAAATTCAGATCTATCCACCCTCTACCATTGATTTTGGACATTTAAGAACGAAATTGATGACTTCGAAGGTTTTATCAATTTTGAAGTACACCCCTTTCCACTTCAGCGATTTTGGGTTGACCCATTTTTTGACCGAAACAAATTTTTAAACCGCTTCTTTCGACCCAAAACGGTCCTAGAACATCGTTAGGCATCATATACCATCGATTTGGGCCACTTAGGAGCGAAATTGGCGACTTTTATTTTTTGACAATTTTTGAAGGTATACCCCTTTACATTTTTGCGATTTTGGGTTGACCCATTTTTTGACCGAAACAAATTTTTAAACCGCTTCTTTCGACCCAAAACGGTCCTAGAACATCGTTAGGCATCATATACCATCGATTTGGGGCACTTAGGAGCGAAATTGGCGACTTTTATTTTTTGACAATTTTTGAAGGTATACCCCTTTACATTTTTGCGATTTTGGTCGACCCATTTTTTGACCGAAACAAATTTTTAAACCGCTTCTTTCGACCCAAAACGGTCCTAGAACATCGTTAGGCATCATATACCATCGATTTGGGGCACTTAGGAGCGAAATTGGCGACTTTTATTTTTTGACAATTTTTGAAGGTATACCCCTTTACATTTTTGCGATTTTGGTCGACCCATTTTTTGACCGAAACAAATTTTTCAACCGCTTCTTTCGACCCAAAACGGTCCTAGAACATCGTTAGGCATCATATACCATCGATTTGGGCCACTTAGGAGCGAAATTGGCGACTTTTATTTTTTGACAATTTTTGAAGGTATACCCCTTTACATTTTTCCGATTTTGGGTCGACCCATTTTTTGACCGAAACAAATTTTTAAACCGCTTCTTTCGACCCAAAACGGTCCTAGAACATCATTAGGCATCATATACCATCGATTTAGGTCACTTAGGAGCGAAATTGGCGACTTTTATTTTTTGACAATTTTTGAAGGTATACCCCTTTACATTTTTGCGATTTTGGGTTGACCCATTTTTTGACCGAAACAAATTTTTAAACCGCTTCTTTCGACCCAAAACGGTCCTAGAACATCGTTAGGCATCATATACCATCGATTTGGGGCACTTAGGAGCGAAATTGGCGACTTTTATTTTTTGACAATTTTTGAAGGTATACCCCTTTACATTTTTGCGATTTTGGTCGACCCATTTTTTGACCGAAACAAATTTTTAAACCGCTTCTTTCGACCCAAAACGGTCCTAGAACATCGTTAGGCATCATATACCATCGATTTGGGCCACTTAGGAGCGAAATTGGCGACTTTTATTTTTTGACAATTTTTGAAGGTATACCCCTTTACATTTTTCCGATTTTGGGTCGACCCATTTTTTGACCGAAACAAATTTTTAAACCGCTTCTTTCGACCAAAAACGGTCCTAGAACATCATTAGGCATCATATAACATCGATTTGGGCCACTTAGGAGCGAAATTGGCGACTTTTATTTTTTGACAATTTTTGAAGGTATACCCCTTTACATTTTTCCGATTTTGGGTCGACCCATTTTTTGACCGAAACAAATTTTTAATCCGCTTCTTTCGACCCAAAATCATCCTAGAATATGTTTATACATCATCTACCATCGATTCTGAGAGTTTACAACACTCAATAAATTCGATAATGTGTCAGGAATTGAAATAAAAATAAAGTTGTAGATTACTTCCGGCAAGCGTGTTTGCCGAATACGATTTTTCAAAACAACTTCGATTAAAATATTGCAGATAAAAGATGTTCTTTCGTAGTATGTCGGATTTCTTCGGCGCTCTTCGCAAAGCGTGGGCTTTGTAGGCTCTTAACCCTATCTCATTCTAACCTAGAAAAATAAAGTAGAGAGATGGTATGTCTTGCACGTCGGAGAACAGCTCTGTTCATAACTCTACCCTCTTAAATAAGGCTCACAGTGGCACTTTCTGAATGAACAAAGAGTGATTTTGTGTAAGAAATCATACATCGAGTATCTTTCAAATGCCGATTAAATAATCACTGTGCATGTCCTCCTGTGTGATGGTATTTGTTTGAATAAACGATAACGTTGTACTCCTAATAAGCGCAAAGTACAGGGAGCGTGAGCCAGCCAAGATAAGTCTTTCTAGATTCAGTCGACACGTGAAATGCATTGACTCGAGTTCAACACGGCGTTTAATTTAATTCAAGTTTGAAACCCATTCGAAGAAATGGCGGGTAGTTATACAAAGAAGGAATTCGGTGTGGGTCCCGAGGAACAAACTCTATTAAAAGATTCGAATGGAACACGCATTGTCCCTGCAAAAGGTATAGAATATCTTTCCTCATTACTTGTTACCCTCGCAATCGTTACACTTTTCAACTCCATTCCTCACTTAGAAATGAGAAGGTCTGTGGCCTTCTTGGAATAGAGTTTTACTTGTTTCTTTTATCTTGAATGCCTTGCTAAACCGGTCCTTACTGTGAGGACTACTATAACATTTTCACAGTTCATTATAGGGACTGCCCTTCAATAACTAAGTTTTACATTGTTGGTCTGTGTTGCAATTTTAATTAACATAAGAACAAAGTTAGTTCCCTGCTAGAAGATATTAGTCTATATTTACATATATAAAGATTCAGGTATATTATATTTATTTTAATGCTACTTCTTGAACCAGTAAAGGGTACATTAAAATCAACTTGTTCATTAGTTCTTACCCTTGAATTAATCAACCTATACTTTTTTATAGCAATGATTTTATAGGCAGTAATTTTTTTAACATGTATAGCATTCTTAAGATAATTCAAATGGGTAAAACATATCTGGTTCTCTTTGGGTTAAAACAAAATTTCCATGGTCATTAATATTAACAGAAATTAAATGTTTTCTACTACACAATATTTCTTGGTCAGTTAAGAAAATATAATTACAGATAATTGGTTATACACTACACTTAAAAAGATAAAGAATGGCAAGAATTTTGCTGCTTTACTTGCTACAAATTTCAGTAGAAACTATGTTTTACTTTGTGCTCTATTATAAAAAGTTAAGTTAAAACATTCTGTTGTCAGACCATCATAAACTATTTTTTAAGCACATAATACTGATTTAGAACAGCTTCTTTAAAAGGTGACTGCTTTGATGAAGAAAATAACTAAGTAAATAAGTAAGAAATAATATGTTGAGAATTAATATTTTTACTCCGTGTTACATAAAATTTTATAGTGCTATCCAGATGTTATAAAACATTTTGTATATCAAACACATTCTTTAGCACAGTAAATTAATTTTTGCTGAGATAGCACTGCTATTTGAGGTATATATAATTTCAGTTTCAAGATAAGATGCAAGCTCAGCATTTGTTTTAAATGAAACATCAAAATACTTCCTCTTTTTGTTATCTGTTTAAAAATAAGACCACACATTTCTCCACAAAACAGTATATCAGTGTAATTTTTCCATTGGAAATTAATCCATGCCAAGAATGAATATTACCTATCTTTTTATTTATACATAGGAACTCACCATTTCTATGTGAAATTTTATATAATCTGAATTTTGTAGAATAAGTGATTCATTCTGAATACATTTTCATGCCTCAAAAGACATGAAAAAATGTATTTAAGAAAAAAGATATCATGGTCAAGTCAGTATAGGACCTTATCACAGTTGTGTTTATCTAGTAGTGGCTCTATATAGACATCATTTTTTCACTTATGATGTAATATGATAGAATATCTATTTGAAGAAAACAGAATAAGCATATGCTTCACTTATTTATCTTTATGTCACTCATTTATCTTTATGTCACTCATTTATATTATCCATCTGCATTTCTTGGAATGTAATTGTAATAAAAATTAATAACTAGAGAATTGTTTAAACTTCATGGAATTGTACATCCCGTTAATGTACCATCAGTAAAATGCATATAAACAGAGAACCCATAAATATAACATAATCTACATAATGATGTCCACTGGCAGTAACATAGGTCATAAATGTCTGAAATTACTAAATTGATTTAAATTGGTGCATTGTTAAAGTGTTATGATAGCCCTCAATTGCTATAGAATATTGGACTTAAATGAACAATTCACAGACGATATATATAAGCAGCATAAGTATATATTCCAGGCACAGAACCTGTCCGTCTTTCACCAGGGTGGGAAGGTACAGGTAGACCAGATGATGAATTAAATTTTAAAGGTGTAACAATGGATCAGGCAGATCTTGAATTAAACCCTCCTAGGGATAGGTAATAGAATAAATATAATTCAATACAACAATTCATAGATATATACAAATGGTAAATTTCTTACACATATTTTAGATTAAATGTAGTATTTTGCATATTGATACTTCATGGAATTGGTGCCTTGATGCCATGGAATATGTTTGTAACAGCAAAAGAAGTAAGATTTGTTACTAATCTTTTATGCTGCATTTTATATGCAAGAGAATACATTATATGATGCTAATAAATTTTATTCTTTTTTTAGTATTTTGTTAATTATAAATTATCCAAGGAATATACAGGGATTGATTCAATGTATGCTACAAATTTTCTTGCATACTTAGGATTTGCAGCCCAAATACCAAACCTCTTGTTCAGTTGGTTGAATGTTTTTATACAGTTGGGGTGTGTATGCATTTTAAGTTACAAATTCATATGCTATACACGATCTTCCGTTTTAAATAAAGTTATGCCAGCAATTATTCTTAATTTACATTCAAGAAGATTCTCTTTCTGCAAATATTTATTACAGTCAAAATTGTAAATGTACATATAATTGTGTCTCATTATCTTCATATGCTGGCAGTGTAATAATAACATATGTATATAATTCTTTTAGTGGCAATTTAACTACGCGTATAGTCTGGGGAATCTTTGTACAGGTTTTGATATTTGTATTTACTGTTATCTTGGCAATGACTGACAGTTCTGAATGGCCCGGTGCCTTCTTCTGGGTCACCATGGTCTCTGTTGTTATATTAAACAGTGAGAATGATTTTATTTCATTAAAATTATATAGTCTGTATATATGATCGATAAGTTATGGTTATAACGTTTCTTATAGTTGCTAATGGAATTTATCAAAATTCGGTATTTGGTATGGCTGCCAAATTGCCCATAAAATATACAGGGGCAATTGTTTTAGGCACGGTAAAAATTAACTATTATATTTTCATAACAGCAAGATTGTGCATATAAATGTACTTCATTGAGATATATTTTTCAGAATATAAGCGGGACACTAACAGCCATAATAAACTGTCTTGCTAGGATTGTGGCTCCCAACGCTCGGACCGCGGCCATATATTATTTTATAACAGCTCTATTTGTCCTTCTTGCATGCTTTGACACCTATTTCGCATTACCGATAAATGTAAGACTAACAAAGGTTTATTAACATATAATTCAATAAGTATTGGGTAAAATTTTAGTATGTATGCTTTCTTATAGCGCTTTTACCGATATCATGAGTTATTACATCAAAAGGACGTAAACAAAAGGCAGTTGGAAAGTAATTCAAGGGGCAAGCTTGAAAGGCCACCTTATTGGAAAATATTTTCACAATGTTTTCCGCAATGCTTCAATACGTTTTTCGTCTTTTTCGTAACACTCGCAATTTTCCCTTCCGTTCATTCTGACATACAACGTTCAGATCCTAACTTTATAATTCCAGCAGAACATTATAGTAGTGTTATGTGTTTCCTTACTTTCAATATTACTGCTATGCTTGGTAGCTCGATCGCATCATTAGTGCAGTGGGTAAGTGAATTGTTTATGATGTACAGCGATATTCAGTGAAATAATGAATATAAAAATAATCCCCAAATTTATTGGTTTTTCTACAGCCTTCGAAAAACTATTTGATAATACCAGTTCTCGCAAGGGTTTTGTACATACCATTGTTTTTATTCTGTAACTACCGACCGGCGTATACTGAGAGAGTACTTCCAGTATTTATTGATAATGATTGGGTGTACCTTTTTATTGCCACTACAATGGGTTTAAGTAGTGGTTTCCTATCATCCATTTCTATGATGTATTGCCCTAGGTGAGAAACGATACATCGCAATAACTTGAATGTTTTGTTTGAAAGTGATAAATATACGAGTTTTATTATTTTAGAATGGTGGAATCACAGCATGCAGCAACTGCTGGCATGTTTGGAGCAGCTTCTTTACTTACCGGAATTTTTGTTGGACTATTATTCTCTACAATTATGCCCAGCTTAGTTGCAAATGTAACTCTTGGGCTATCTTAAGTAGAGTGTTTATTTTAAACTTATTACATTTTGTTGAATAACTTAAATGAAGACCGCGTAATACAACAATGAAAAGACACAAGACAAAAGAGGAAAAGACAAATATTGAAGTTGAAACTTCAAAGACGAGATTAAATAAAGTCAGGATAAGAGAAACACTGATTTTATAACTTTACAATGGTATCAAAGTACCGAACAAAATGGATCTCGACAGTTTCGCTTAATTCAAACCGACTGAAAATACATTAAATGGAAATGCAGAAGATCTCCGTACAATAGAATTCTCTTGGTTTGAGTTGATACAGAAATTTTATCGCCAGATAAATATAATAAACAGAAGGTATACACGGAAAACGATGCAAATTACTTAACACTTTGCAGCAAAAGTCGTTGATATGAGCAAACATCTGCAACATTCTCCAGTACACTTGAAGCGCGAAGAGGGGAAAGATTTGCAATGTAATCCATAATTCTTAAACAGCTTCAAAGTTGAATTACTGCCCTCTTTAAAACTATTGTTGATAGATTGGACCAATAAGCCTTAGAAAAGAAACTGCACGATGCCAGATTTTACACTCGCGTAACTTGATTCAAAGCCGCTAAAGAAAGCACATGATGGGAGGATCTGTACATTTAATGACAAAGTGTTACTTATACAGACCAAATTTAAGGTAAGACTGTTTTTTTGTTAAAGTCTCGACACTAAAAAAGTGTAAAATGACTGGACCGAATAAAATGTACCACGAAGAATACGTTGGAGATGTAATCGGGCGTTCGACTGTAATCCAATATGCTCGGTAATTATGACAAACGACTTGAAATTTCCGCAATAATATTAAGGCACTTAAATACCTTCGATAAACTCTGTGGATTAATTATCACCGAAAGATGTGTAGTTTTTATACATAACCGTTGATATTAATCTGGTTGTTTTTTTATTGTATTTTATAATTTCGCATTATTTCTCATTACACCATTAACAGGTTGTGTTATTTTCTATACAGCATACAAAATGCGCTCTTATTTTTAGACGTTTTAGCAAAAAAATGATGTGTTATGTTTGATTCTTGATCTACCTAGTTTGATTATAAATTTATATTACCGTTAATACTTAATACTTTAAGCAACTTACAATGCGGTAAAATTATACAATTTTGTACAAGGAAGCAGGTTATTTCTTTTAGAGATTAATTGTGACAATAAAGAAGTCATTTTTATTGTTGGATCATTTTAACAAACTTTCGCTGTTATTGTTTTATATTTTTGTGAATTTATATTAATTTACTTACTAAACAGGATTACAAAAAGTAAATCAGTATATAAACTTTAATAATTAGCTACCGTAACGAGCTCAAAAAGATTTTGCAGATGCAACTGTATAAATACTTAAAATTACGCGATGACTGAAGGAATCGTCATTTATATTAAGCAGTAAATAATGAAATTACATACATACAGATTGTTCTACACTTAAACATTTTATGAAGGACATACAGTATTTTAAAGTGTGTATTGTTATTATTTAGCTGTATAAAGGTTTTAATATCCAGCTAATAAAAATTGAATGATGTATAACGGAATCGATATTAAATTGGATGAGCGACAGTTGTACTTTGGATATCGGTAATAGTCTGGTATACGAAAAGTTACATCATTCAATGAATTACATTGATTTTTACCTTTATACTTTTCTATACAAATTTTTGTGAATTTTCAACTAAATATAATATCTCATTTTTTATGATACATTACTTTCACATGTTATGGCATTTGAAGGTATTTAAAGATTTGCAGTTTTACTACACAAATATTAAATACTAAGCTACACTGTTTTACTGCTTATAATATCACTTATCCAACATCCCTATTCAATGATACATAGTGATAATCAACACTTCCATACCGCTTACAATAACACTCTTGCTAAATTAATTACTGCAGCAATATGCTTAAAAACTTCAATTACCTCAACCCTTAAATCTTTCACATTAAGAATCATTTTCATTCTAAAGCATTGATTCCGAATTCCTAGAAGGACAATCCACCATGTGAAGCAATTCAGACAATAAATTATGAATGAAATTGAATAATATCAGTACATGAAATGAGCACTGAATTTAAGCCTGATAGAACGTAGAATGGATATTTTTATATCAATTGAATCATTAACATAATTCATCCACGATCGTTTTATCCATATCATATGAATTAGATTAGTGGTTTTTCAGTAAAGTCCATACATTCGAAATCATGTACTGAAGAAAAATCATACAGTCTGTTTTTACATAAGAATGGTACACTATGGGAAGTTTACTGTCGTCAATGCAAAGTTTACCATTGCTATGTTGAAACATTTGGGCATAAATAGTACATATAAATATAAAATACTGTAATATACTTGCAAAGTTCATGGGTAAAAATTACGACTTAATGCGTAGGTTTAAAAAATTGTTTTGATCGTTCAACCTATTGTAGAAATGATGTTAAATAAATGAGTAAGAATAATCGTAGTTCGATATTAATAACCAAGTTAATATGTTTAGTATACTCGGCAAACTAATTGAATACTCATTATGACCTGCGGTCAATTCGTTCTTTACATACATGTGTCGATAGGCAAAATAAATAAAAACAACAAAGATGTATTTCCTTAAAAATAAATGTTATTCTTTCTTACTAATATAGGTATACAGTATTAAACAGTAAACATTTAAAGTTACAAGTACTGACAGCAATATGCACTATGTATATTATACAATTTGTGCCTGAGTCAATTAATTTTACATAACATAAACTTTTTCAATCTTCTTATATGGAAAAACTTCTTTGGTCTTTGCGCAAATCACAGTACCATTATTTTCTTGGGCCATCTTTTCTAGAGCCTGTAACAAGGTATAACAATTTATTGTGATGTTATTTCGTGCCATGAGGGTAAATACATTTAAATGTAACTGCAGTATTTGGAATACTATCATTCGAATATGAGTATCTCTCTGCAAAGTAAATTCAAATCTTTTCACCTGTTCACCATATACATATCCATTTGGCATCATCATTGGCTGATTGTATTCATTTAATGGTTTCCCACTGATACTACAGAAAAGCCTTGACTGTGAGCAGTGAGCAAATGGTAGAGGAACAGCCAATTCATTGAGAGCTTCATTACAAACTGGACAACTTGGGTTTCTGCCTTCTTTGTTAGCACTATAGCACTGAGGTGTTTTTAATGCTGATAAACCAGCTTGTAAAGCAACGGTAAATACACTTTGACTTGCCAGTTGAAAGAGTCTATAATTTTCATGCCTGAACTGCTCAATCAGTCTATCCCATCTAAATGTTAGTAATCAAATAGCAGTTGAAAACACAGTATTCATAGCAATAGATTGAATGAATTATTAGTTTAGATATAAATTATTCAGATGACCATTCCTATTTCCTAACTTTACATACCGTTTTTCATCTAATAAATCTTTATATGGACTAAGATATGTGCTAGCTGGAAATGCAAGTTGACCCATACAACATTGAATTTCTTGTAGCTGATAGTCATCATAATTAGCAAAGCATTTTCTAGCATGTTTTACAGCATCTAATCTTCTGTCTGCTCTTACTAACTCTATGAACTCCTGTACACGTAAATTAAATTCCATAGTACTTCCTAATTTCCTTAGCTTAGATCTGTTGTCATGACACCAGCCAACACATCTAGCAGTTTCATGATTTGCTAATGATTTTTCAACTTCCCTTGAAACCATAAACACATCTGGAATATATGGAAATACAAAGTTACTAGTGATCTTAAACGAAATCAATCTGTGAAATGTAATAAATGATATACCTATATTGGTTAAATCTCTGAGCTCACTAGTATCTGCTAATTTAGTTGCAGTTTTGTAATATCCTTTACGCAAAAAGTATTCAACTAGCATTCTATCAAGTCTCTGACGTCTCCATTGATTCACTGCACTAGGTGCAGTGTTGGCATGTTCTTTCAAGTGATCCAAACGCCTTTTGCAAACCATTCCTGCTTGCAACTCTTCAGCAATAGATTCTTCTGCCTTACGCTTCAAAACCTGAAGTCTGGCAACTACTCCATCTAAAAGCCTAGTTATCTCTCCAGCAGGAACCCCTGCCCCATCATTTTGTAAGCCTTTTTCCAATTCATTAGCTGCTGCTTGTACATGAGACACTTCCCTATCTAATGTTTTTTGAGCAGAACGGAACTTTTTATTCAGGAGTTCATATGGCACCTATAAATCGAATTTATTAATTTTGCAAAATAGAACCGACTTCCTCTCATATGTTTAAATTATTGTACAGTTATTCTGATTTATTTAATATTACCGTGATCGTTATTTTTTCTAAGGACAGATTACCTTTCTATTGGCTAAGTATTTTAAATAAAATTAACAGTCGCTTTTTATGTATAAAACGTTACACGACAATCGTGTAAATATAATCAGACACTTTATCTTGCTTATAAAGGATATTGAGATTAGAGTAGGAGGTAAAATATTCTACATAAGTCGATTATTTACCTTCAACGTCGGATGCTCCAAACTTTTAACGTCTGTCATTGTGTTTCTTTCAAAAATATACGCAATATTACAATCTATTATTTTAGAATTTTTGTATTACGCAGTTAATATACCCCACAGTTATCTATCGCAGTATTCCATCTCCTTTTACCTGAACACTGGAAAGAAATACGCAAATGACAGAAAGCATAAGCTCAGCTTAGACATGGACGTGCAATAATTTCTAACAATAAGACTTGCGTCGACTGATCAACCTCTGCTCCCCTTTAATAGAGATTATCAGATTGTTTACACATATAGAGAATTTTAGTGATTTCACGTTAACGTAGATTAGCTTCTTTAAGGAGAGGAATCAAATAAAGGATGATCCCCAGGATGAATCATTCATCCAATCGAACTGTCATAAACTCAGCCAGACAGGTATAAGTTATCTTCATAAAAGAAACATTGAAATATAACACATTCCCATAACTTTTAATTTGTATTATTTCATTATATTTGCTATCTAGCCTCTTAAAAAATATGCGTGAAGAATTGCTATAAAGATTAACATTCTACACCAATTACGTTTTATGTATTTCAGGTTGTTTCTATTGGTTAGTGCGCAACTTAATCTTATGGTCCTACCAATCATAGTCTTGCAGCGAATAAGAAAGGTACGAAATGATTAAACACAAAACGTTACAAACATTTGCCATTAATATAATCTATAATTCCCGAATCTATTTACATATTAAATTTTGTAGAGTAGATCATCGGCGCTCGGTAAAAGAAAAAACATAGTTTGCACTAACCATCTTTAAATCAGCATCAAGTACCGAACATGCTGCTTAAAACATTTATGGTATATTTTTATTTCAGAAATAATATAAAATTTTTTGGATCCAGTACATATAAGTTTACTTTTAAATAATAACGTACTAATATTTGATTTAATATAATATTCAGGATTCGATTTGTGATGGAAATCCTGCGTTATAAAATCGGAGAGGAAATAAGTTGATGAAGTACTGAGACGTACAAGAGAGTTCTGCAAGTTTTATTGAAAGCAATTAAATTCTTGGACGATGTGTGAAGTGAGTTTCGAAGGAAAAGGAATCGTTTATTTGGTATTGTTTGAAAATTCTTGAAAAGATTGAACTAAAATTTAACCGTTCGGCATATCTGATTCGTGTGAAATCGTGTATGTTCGCGCATAATCGGCCGGTGACGGAGAGCATCGGTGGCGCGCGCGAGTCATTCGGGCGGCCGGGGGCCGCCATTTTCCTCCAGCGAGGGAGACAGTCGCGAGCGTAGTTCCGCGCATCGTCGACCGATTTTTTCGTGGTATCGAGGGATTTTCGCGAATAACTGGGGCGTCGGGCGGGCGCGCGTGACCCCAGTGCCCGTATCCGAACGAGTACTGTTCCACGGGAGGCTCGAAGTCACCCGTGGACGCCGCGAACCCCGTGTGAATCGAATACGTTGAGCCGAGGCGCCGCGCGGATATACCCCCGAAAGAGACACATCGTAGGACGCCGAGTGAGAGAGAGTGAATAAGTTTGGTGATCGCAAGTGTAGCCGGTGAAAATACACGAGTACCCCGGAGTACCGTGGCCGAGGAATACCAGAGGAATCGCCTCCGACAGGTTAGTAAACGGATCTCGATGTGCTTCCAGTTTTTCTCACACGTAGATCGCGCCGAGAGACTCGGTGTATGCCGTGTGCGTCGCTCGCGCGGCCCCTGGTGTGCACGGTGCATGCGTGCACACACGACCGGAGAAAATTCCGCGGGTACCGTGCGTGTGCATTTGTATGCGGCTTTAACTTTCATCCATGAGTCTACACTAGGCTACTGGGCGTATGTAGTTTTCTGCGTTGAGATGCGTATCTTTGACGTGTATGTGTAAGAGCGTGACACTGGATACGCTAGTATGCTGACTTGGAGTGATATGGCGGGAGACGCCGCGCCAACACCGAGCCACGCGCCTTTCTTTTTATTCGTTCGTTCGCTCGGACTGGCCCGATTATCGTGTCCTCTTATCCTTACCCACTTTATGATCGTGTAGAGGTTTCATAAGAATTCTTAAAGATTTTCAATTATTTTATCTAAGGGTCAACTTTCTTTTCGGTAATCTACTCTGCACTTCTATCTTGATGTTGACCTTCGATAACGTCTTTTTGACTGTTCGTGAAATGTTATGTTCAAGGTCTTGTCACTGTTTCTTTAATATATACGTATCTCTACAAACAGTTATGTTGAAGAGTAATCCCGTGAACAGTATAGTCATGAATGAAAGATATCACTTTCCGAATATAACTTTTAATTATAAATAACTGGAATTTCAGAACATTAGCGGTGAATTTATCAGACTGAAGTTTCCATTACAGTACGAGATTGTCTCTTCCCAAAAGAACCGTTACATAAAGTAATTTTTGTTGAAGCCCAGATAATTGTCCACGTGCGATACAAGACATTTCTGACACTTTATCGCAAGAGTATGAAAATCGTTGTCAATTATTGTTAGATGGCAGCACTGCATATCGCGTTTAAATTTCATGTTATTAATAGAAGTTGGTGAAAAAACTTATAATTGCTCCGTGATACATGCTGGTACGCTATGTACTTGATACACGTATCGCTAAACCTTTCTTTACGATCCAATTAATTCTTTCAATGGAGGCATTAAAAATAAGGCAAATCAGTTGGATAAACCGATCACCTTAGAGAATTGGCCGTTATAAATCATTTATTGTGCCAAGTGTACGTGTCGTGCGGCCGACCGCCATTTGGACGGACGCTTCTAGAATACCATTCATTTATATCTCTTTCTCTTTCTACCAACCGTGAAGCTTCATCTATATCTGTCTATTTATCTATCTCGTAATATACCATGTTACTGTAATATAGTGCTTCTTTTACGGAACTCATATCTTCAATCTCATGATATATATGTATGCTTAACGGTAACATACTTTACAGACGCATTACGTGCGTATTTCGCATTATCGCGTCACGTTCCATGTTATGAATTATCTTTCGTCTTCGGGTTTATTATTATCCTCAATTGCAAATGCTTTATGATTCGTAGCTTGAAATTCTTTAGCTTCGGAAAATCGTACCTCCCGAACTGTGAGAATCGTGTGTCCACGAGTACCCGCGTATAAACTATACGCTGTGCGTCTTTACGCAGCCCGCATCCTTTAAGTCACCATAACTTCTATTCATTTCGTATGCTGGTCGTTCTTCTCGGTTAATCTCACAGCCTTTTTATCCTCGATTCATTATAGTTTCGTTACATCTTCCATTTATACTGGTCCTGGTATAATATCTCCCGATTTCTGCTCGTTTGCTTGACGTTCAATGAAATGTAAAAACAAAAATGCCCCGTAAATAGAATTTATTTGTTCGGCGGAGGAAAACGCTCTCAATTCACGTCCGACGCAAATACGTGGTTTAGGTATTTTGCGATAGTCGTAACGTATTAATTAAAAGGTAATTTATTGCTTACAGATTATTAATCTTGAATTGCCAGTCATTGGCAAACTCACGTAAGCCGGTAGAACACGAATACAAACAATAGCATGCAACTTTACAAACATATAACGCAAACTCGACATTTTATCGTTCGATATTCGTAATACCTTTCAATCAAATGGAACGTTGGTATATCTGTCGACAGAGTTTTTGTAATATTTGTGAGTGACGTTAGAAACCAGATATATCCTATTGCCGATTCCCGACGTGACATCATGAATATGCCAAAGAACATTTTTGAGTGCCACTATGGTATATACATTTACAAACAAAACGATACAGATTCTGGATCAATATGCTCGATTCTATTAATATATAACATTTTTATTATCCTCTGTTTCTATACTTTTATTAAAACGTAACGCATTGAACGTTGTGTACCTCAATGAATAAAATGCATTTTAATTTTAATATTATTTGATACAATTTCAGGGTAGAAGTTATTCAGTAATTCACAGCTGCATTAACACCGATGAACATCAACAATAATGCTTTTTATCTACGAAGTTACTGGTTCGACCCAAAAATACCTGCTTGCAGTATTCATTTTTTCTAAGAACAACGATATATTATGACGCTTCAAAGGACATCAACGCCATACGCGAAGTTGGATTGCGTAACTTTCACCGAATTTAACATGAATGTGTAACGAACCCCGTCTACGTTTCCCTTATTCCGTTTAAGAGTCGTGTCTGCACACTAACACACACATACACAAAGGACACTTATGTTACTCATTAGCCGGTGATGTCTACTACTACCATGTGTGTATGCGTGTGTGTTAGTATTTAAACAAGCTCCCATTCTGGCCTTACGTAATTTTCTGAACGCAGAGAACAGTGGTACGGTCGGCTGCTTATTCAGCGATGTTGTGACCTGTATTCAGATCGCGACACTTCTCCTTCTTTTTTACCAGAAACCTACTCACGGGCGGACATGTAATGCGCAGGCTATATTTATGTTTTCCCGTGTAGTTGGCGCCGTGTAAATCCATCTTTCATAGTCGTCGTCGTTGAGTGCGGAGAAAGGAAGTGGGAAGGTGTTAGCCTTCGAGAAAGTTAAGTCGTTCAATTTGACGAATCGGCAATCGGGGATCGTACTTACCGTCCACCGATTGGGCCTCTCTTTCTCTCTCCTCATCTCTCGCTCCCCTCTCTAAGTTTTAGACCGACGACATTTATTTGCTGATTTTCGAGCATCGATTTCCTGATTGATTATGTAGAAATACAAATACTAGATTGCGCTTATTGAGAATGCAGCTTGTAAACACACTAATCCAGTATCCAGTTTCGCAGAGTTGACACGTAGTCTCTTGGAACTTGTTACTTGGCGGTCGGACGTAATGGGGTCGAATATCACACTCAATTCACTCTATGATGTACTTACAAGGTACGAAATGCTTGTATCAAATGATATTAGTATTTTTTACAGTCTATTCTTCATTGCAATTACGCATCTGGCCGATTTATGTCAATGTATTGTACGCTTCAAAGATCTAGTATATCTGTGTACCGACTTCTCGCTCCTTTTTTAAAACAGTAACAATGCAATTAATTTTTACGCTCATATTTCAAACCGCGTATATCCGATATGAAACAGTTCATCATTGAATTTGTAGTGTATAAAGTATTATAAAGGGATACAATTTTATCTGAAAGTTTACACATGAAGAACAAAGAATATGTTAGAAACTAATGGATACTGGAGTATTAAATGACCTTCGTCTTCAATATGACATTTAATTAATTAGCAGTATCTTTTGCTTGTCGCAATTATGCAACGCAAAGGTAATTCACAATTCATAATCGAACTTATTATCTCCGATAGAATATTAAAAGTGCATATATTTTGCAAATACATGTCCTCAGCTATCCATAGATGATATCACTTCTACTGATAATAGAATGATAACATGGAAGTGTTCTTGATGCGAAAGCAACCTACATAGAATACACCGCACTCACACATTCAGGAATAAAGCAGCCTCGTCATGTGGTCTTCGAATGCGTGTCATTGCACATGCCTACATAGCACTTTATATTCTTTTTCAATGTGTACACTTTTCACGTTTTACTACCGTAGTAATATCATAACAGGGAATATTTCGTAAGCATAGTTATCACGATGATCTCTTCTTTCTCAAATGCCTGACGTCTCTAGCACACTACTTCCTCATGCAACTCCAAATAAAACAAGTATAAGTGGCAGAAATAACAAGCAGTAAAACGGAAGCCGTGTATTTACTGCACTCTACGATTCAATAAGTTATTAGTTGCCTACCGAAAGTATAGCAAGGGACCTATCGATTTAACTGAGTTTAGCAACTGTTGACCAAACTATTCAGAGACAAACGGAAAAAGTATACTTTTCAAAACGTTCATATTTCTTAGATTCCCGTCTTAATTACTGCGATATAAAGTTATATGTAGTTGTACCACCCGTAAAAAGTAGGCTAAGGAAGACGTAAATCGGTACATGGGGATTAAATGTACAGAAACGTGAAAATGTAACGAAAAAAAGTATATCTGCCACGCGTGAACATCGGGTGGAACCAAACCACGACTGGTTATTATCGATCTCTCGTCGTCGTTACACTTCGTCCGGGATCCGTATAAGTGCGGTAAAAGGTATGAGTAAGTGGTTACGTCGATTGTCCACGGCTTGCGGGGAGAAGCGACCCTGTATACACCGGATTGTTCCGTGGAAATTTCAATGTAACAGCTTAAGTGGCATGTGGACAGGGTGCTCAAATAGAGAGGAGAAGGAAGAGCGAGAAAACGAGAAGTCTTGGACGTTGTAACAGGTGCCCCCACCCCTCCACCTTATTCTCCCTCCTTTCTATCTTTCCCCTGTCCCTCTTCCTTGTGCTCCTTAGCAGTCCATAGGCCCCCTCGTTTGTACAGTGTATATCTTATAACTATCTCCCTTCCTTTCGCCACTACTTAGCCTCTTTTATGTAAGCTAGTAAACTGACCTGACTCAACTATCTGGCATGCTACAACTTACGACTATACTATTCTATTGGGAATAGGGGACGGACATGTTTCTTTTCGTTTTCGTAATCCAAGTTTTCCTTCGACGCGAACGGAATTTCCTTCGACCGGCGTTTAATCGAAGGAAATACATTGCTTCTCAGATAGAGAGGGAGAAAGACTTGCGCGGATTGCTAGGACACGCTTGCCTTTTTATTCTAATGAACGATCGTTTTATTTGAGGGAACAAGTTATTCTGTTAGTCGTGTTGGTATTGGCAGTTGGGAATTTTGGCTTTATGCAGAGTTAGCGGATAAGTTTATTGAGGTACTCAAGTTTCACAGATAACGTTGATATCGTACAGCTAGTAATTGGAAAGACCAGCCGGGGAATTGGACGAGGACTTTAAATGTAAAGGAAAGTGTTGAATTATTAAGTGAAACTTCAGGAAAAATTCACGACTTCAAAGTTTCCTTCTGTTTTACGGGCCTTTTTTATCACTCGATGATGATCGATTATTTATGAAAGATAATGATAAGTGAATGGCATATTCATCGTATGTATATCGCAAGCGTGTATCTTTCGCTATAAAAAAGATATACAATTCTGATGTTCCAACTCTAAAGATTCGTTGCAAAATATATAGGATACTTGACGAAAATCTTTAAGTTCCATTTCTCATAATCTACTAGATTCACTAATATACACATGCGCGTTGCTACTGTCGGTTGTATGCCACATCGTGAATGAAAAACTAATATAAGATTTTCAATGTCGAAGAAACAACATAGAGGAGATGAAAACGATCTCGAGGAAGGGAGAGTTTTGGTAGAAGAAAATGCATTAGTCCGGCAATGAAGTTCATCATAGTTGAGACGCGGGTTCGAAGGTGAAGTACGACCCCACGATAATCGGGGTAGCGCATCGCCATTGTAAACAGACTCGAGCAGTAAGCAACTCCGGGATTTAGTTGGATGTGTTAGAGAGTATGGCGGTAACGGATGGAACGGATGGATGGAAAGAAGGGGGTGAAGCGGGGGTCAAACGGGTAGGTTGAGATGAGTCGGAGTGGGATAGAAGAGGGGACGTGTCGTGAAAAGAGGGGGAGACTGTCGAGGGTGGGAAGTTGCCGAGACATCGATCGGGACGGCCATTGCTTGCCACACTCCACTACTAGGAGTCAAGATGCCATATCCACTACGAGGAACTAAACTCCATGAAACTACTCCCTGTCGCTCTCTACGCACTTGTCCTAACCCAATGTAACTCTTTATAGATGTGCAACGCGCGCGAGCGCGCATAACTCGAGCCCGACAGACGCACCACACGCAAACACGGGGGATCGTAAAAAAAGACACGAAAGAAAGGGTAGTACGGAGGGAAGGTTTCGTTTTTCAATGTAGCTATTATATCCTCAAGTATGTAGTACGAGTAGAAGTATGCAGATGTGTACGAAGCATACTCATCGATGTTTTCCGAAAGCCGTGAGCATCAAACAGGGAACAAATCGTATGGATATACTTGCGGGTTTACCCGGTGGGTATTCAAACATGATGCACATACAACATATGCTGGTATTCAAGATGCTTCTCCATGTGGCATCGGTCGCGGTATCATGAAGTAGGTTATAAATTGATCTTTTAATATCGGAGCCGAAAGTTCCCGTTATAACCAGTATGAGTAACAGTTTATTGCTCAATAGATGTTATCAGTGAGTTAATTTTTAACTCATAATCTAATAATGCGAATGATCATAATACTATAGTATCTGATGTCCTTAATATGCCATTTGAAATAGTTTTTGTTGGGTAAATCTTGATTACTGGCGCGAAAAATACTGTAATCGAAGTTTTTTAAATTCCGATGCTAATTGACTTACGACGCGTGCACTGAATTGAATTAAAATAATAGCTCTGATAATAGCACTTTGCGTGAAACTTGTTAGTATTTATATACAACATGAGGAGAGTTTGTTACAAGATGATTAAATCTGGTATTTTCTATTCGCTTGAAAGTTAATTATCCCGTGGAGCAGGTACTGGAACAATAAGGAAAGTTTGCGCAGTTTATATGGAAAAATCAGATTCCGCACGGAAGGGTATATGACACTATAAAGGGGCGGGCAAAGTCGATGGAGTATGTGTAACTTCGAAACTTAACAAGGGTATATTCATCGCATTTCCTCCGACGAATAAAGAGAAGCTAGCACATATCTTGAACCAACTGGCATTGTTCTTTTTGTGTATGACACTTTGTCGTGCCCTTCTTGACCTGGCAGTAGAGTTATGCCACTGAATTCTCTCATACAAAATATGCAATAATGTTTCTCTATAATTTTCCGTACCGTAACGATAAAATCTAATTTGAGATAATTAAATCCAGTCTAACATATTTGCCAATGTAAATCATGTTAGAAGCCAATGATAGAAGTTTTAAAAAGACCGAAACTTCGTTGTGTTATACTTACTATGAACTTTGTCGCTCGGGTTTTCAAAGCTTCAAACTCACTTCAAGATTTCAAATATTAATGCGATAGAGACTTTATAGCATATGTAGTTTTCTACCACGTAGCTTTCACATGTCATGACCTCTTGAAACTTTGATGTACAAGAGATTGTAAATCGGTTTGCAGGTACCTTTTTCATTACTACTGCTTTAGTAACAGGGAGACCTATAGACTGTAGTATATCTATGTTGCTTATTCATTGCCACTTGTGTTAGTGTATCAAACTTTGTCAGTCAATCCAGGCGGAAAAACAGTAGAAATTGTTGTACAAACTTGCATTGTGTAAGTAGATTGAAGCGCAGCTGTTTAAATAACGTAAAGTTCTTCGGTTAAATCCGATTAAAATTATTGCAGAAACTTGGAAAAACGTTTACTCCGTACACGGATAGGTAGAAGACCACTTGTATTATCGTTCTTGCATTAGTTTATAAATCAGGCAAACTCTCGAATCTCGCTTCTGCTCCACCCACCCGCGCAACTTGTTGGTTTCGTGTTTCTTGCGAGCATGAAATACCGTAAGTGTGACGCGTAGAACATGATTCCGGCAAGAGTGCTTTCCAACCGGTCAATTGTGATCCATTATTTATGCAAAGCATTGGTTGAGCCACGTAAAAGAGTGGTAATCCCAGAACACACTACATACTCGTTGAACACTGAAGGAATGGATAGTATGTTCGAGTTTGTAGGGAGTGTAAGAGATGCAGAAAGTGAGAGGACACGCGAAACATCCAGTAGAAGAAAGAGGAAATGAGGGAGGAGGATAGAGGGCAGGCGAGCAGGCAGGCTGGCAGGCGTTGGAGAACCGAAGTTTCGCTTTAGGAGCGGTGAACTTAACTGAGTTAACTTTGCTGCCGAACCAAACTTTCCGCCAACTTTAAGTAGTTGCTTCTCCTTTCCCTGTTCCCTTCCTCCTTCCTACACTCATGGTCGTTCGCCGTGGCTCGTTGGAGGGACGAAGGTAAAGGCGGAAGGTACGGAGCAACAGCCCCTCTCTTACCCCTTTTCCGACCATTTCATCGCGCCCGAGGATAGGCATACCCGAACGCCGACACCGATACTCGTCATCATAATTGGACGAGTTCTTTCTCTTTTCCTTTCTTCTTTCATGCAACCTGAAGTAACTTGTTTTTCTTTTTACAAATGTATCTATTTATTTCCGTTTTCTGCAGACCGTAAGTGGTATCCGGCTTTGTGTAAAGCTTTTAAATCACTTGACCACGTAGACTGCAAATTATATTGCTGGTTTAATGAGTACACTAATTGTGCAGATTCAGTTGTAATTAGTAAGATATACCTTTCAGTGTAGAGTACAGATTACCCGCATTTGCCATTGAGTACTTTCAACAGGAATGCCAAATTTCATCTGGTAATTACAGACTTTCTAATTACAGATTGAATCAAATGAAAGTTCCAGCGTTGCGTACAGATATTGTCATTTAGTATACGCTTGAAATACATTTATATGGCATCACATGGATAATGCAAAAGTTAGTGTTATAAGCACTGCTTCTTAACTGCCTATGCACTTACATTTGATAGCGCCGTAATTGGGACTTGGGTTTTCTCTTTAATTTAATACTTGCCCTGAATTAACTATTCACAAGCGAAGGAGTTCCTCTGAACATAAAAAACATAGGACCTACAAATATTTTAATTGATATACAAATTTGTATTCAAAGAAATAAGTAAGATCTGTTATAAATTTTGGGCGCTTAAGAAGTGCTAAAGTGGTTGTGTTCATATTCCAAGCATTGTATCATGAACCTGAAATTCTTCTATTATTTAACGTAAAAAGTTTTCCGTGATTATTATCGCGACGAAGTCGTTTGAATTTCACGTGTCACCAACAAAAACCTAGTCACCTCTTCGTGAGGCAAGTTTTGAAACAAACTTTACTTTATCGCGGCTCGATTGTAGGGAGGAGAAGAGCCGGCAGGACGAGCTTCCCTCCTACCAATGGTTCTCCGCCAAGTAAAGTTGCTCCCAGGTTAGACAATAATTGGATAACTTCGCCCTCACAGCGTCCCATTCCACGAGCAGCTTTACCGTCCCCACCTTCCCGATCCTACAATCTCTCTCTCTTTCTCTCTTCTACCATTTCTCTGTCTTTCTAACTCGAAAAAGTCTGTTGCACACTGAGATTAAGCTAAAGGGTTGAATTCAACCACTTAACCAAACCTCTCAGTTTAAAAATGTTTAACTTGGTCGTAATCTACGCCAACATTAAAAATGTCTGCCATACGGTTGGATTACTATATCATGGCTTTAGTGATCAATTTGAATCAAGTGTGCAGCAGTACTCTGATATCATAACGATAAGTTTTTTAATACCTTCGGGCTCGCGTGCGAGCTCCGCGGCTACGTATCACTAGAAAGCATATACAGCTGCTATAAACTGTAGTCTGTTTTACCGTAATAATGGTAAATACATCCCCGGCGCAACTAGTTATCCATGTACTATCGTACAGTAAATATGGAGTTGCGAGTCTTCTTAAGCATACTTCCTTGATACAGTGTTCTCCTAGCTACTAGTAGCCGTACGTATATAACCTATGATATACGCTGCCAGCTGTCGAACAAGGGCTTAATCTTGCCTCCTCGCCTCTCCTCCTTTTGATGATATGAGCTTGCGTTTTCGCTGAGTTGGCACAACATGTGCCCAAGTCAAAGTGCTTGGGTTTGCACTCTGCGTTAGTATCGCATCCTCGCTTTCGCTGAGGCCAGCAACGATCTCATTTTGTAGCCTTCTCTTCAGGCTACGTTTCCGATTACGTGTGTGTATCGATCCGCAGATCAAATAGTACTCTCTACCCATACTCCTCTTTTCGTTGCGCCTGTGCGTAAACGCATCTCTAATGCTAATCGTGTCTCTTCCTTCTTTCATTACACGCCACTTTTGTTTACCGTTATAGATTTCTTAAACCACTTTACTAATTATCCAAATTTTCTTGGATATTCGTGGTGACAGTCGTGATGAATACCATGTAACATTCTTATCGAATGCAATTGGCGAATGGTTTGCCAATCATGGATTACCTTTGCCTCCTAAGCGTAATTGTACATTCGCGATGATTTGAAAAAAAGGAATGGGGTATTTCATTCATTTTACGTTAGTTTAAAGCAGTGGCCCCAGATTTCCATGTTTATTCCATTATTTATTTTGTCATTAATTAGGCAGAATGGACATGGATGAAGGATGCTAAAAGGAATACATAAATACGTCATTTATTTTGGAGGACTTCGTTATGTTGCGAGGAAGATGTACTTGTGAAAATCTTGAAATTATAGTTTGACAATATAGACTAGCTTTATTAGCTTTAAAAGAAACTTTATTTACTATAGTTATGAGTCTACAATTTCTAAGTATTTTTTGGACAACCTTGGGTGCTTCATTTATTAACGGCATCTTCCTTTGCCTGAGAGGGCACCACGCGTCCGTTTCTCTACTTTCTTATGGAACTTCGCCTGAGTCCTGCATTTTTCTGTTCCGCCATATAAAAGCAACCCGGGTACTAAAACGGCACTGATTCAACATCCTGTTTTCTTATTATTACCCTAACAATAACATTTTCAAATAAGGGGACATAGCAGATATTACCTAGTTATGAATTATTGCACAGTTAATAGGAATATTAGCCTGGAATATATCACTATTGGTTCTCAATTGTTGCCGAAAATGGGCTGAAAATGTCGACCCACTAACCAACGCCAGGCTCTCTATTAACAGTTCAGAAAACATTTGCCCCAGCTAGTAACTCGGTTCTGAATGCATGGTATGTTTCTGTGCGGTTCTTTTTCCCGGCGTTTCTATCAAAATCTTTCAGGACCCGTATGTTTTCCCCCCTCGAAGTGGAACCGATATTGCATTCTTATAATTTAGTAAACCATCCGGTCCTTTCTTTTACTTTGTTGAACATACGCAGTGCGCAGGTTAAACCGGCGCGTTTCAAGGTAACCTAAAAAGTTCAGTTTCGTACACGCTGTTAACCGTTCCGTTCATTCTAACGCTACGTAGTCTGACGTCCGATCTTTCATATATTTGTGAAGTTTTTGCAGTTTGAAGGAAATATGTAATTGGTTGATTATTCGATTCGAAAACATAGTTCCTTTACGTATACATAACATACATTTTTCTTCTATGAGGACGGCATCGAAATGTATGTTGTCTACACAATCTTTTGAAGGGCTATCACAATATTGTTGTTATAAATCATTACTTATACGAATTTTCTAAAAGCGAATTTACGATGCAGTTGTACAACATGAATGGGACATGCAGTTTGCATAAAACAAAACAATGCTAATAAAACGCATCTAATTAGATTTTGCGACATTAAAACTCTTACTTACATATTGATGCTAATTACTTAAATATTTAAAAAAAACTAACTGCAGCCATTCCTTTACATTGTTTACAAAGTTATATTGTGAATGTGAACTGCTTTTATTTCTGGAATATATTTACTATATATACAAAATTCATATTTCTTTAGGTTATTAATTATATTTTTTGAATTATTAACAATGTATTATTATTTTTTATTTCAGGAGACGGTGTTCAATAAGTCGTGATGCGTGGGAGGTTCCGTGGTCCTTGCCTGAAAAACAACAAGAAATCAGTGTTACTGAAGCAATTTGTGTGACAAAGCATAAAAGTGCAAAACTGTTTTTCAACATATACAAGAAGGCTTCCTTACAAGTGGATTATAGGACTTCCTTGGAAGAAAGCAGACATTTTTAGTGATACTGAGAGTACAAGTGAAAATTATAAAAATAGGGGGGGCTGTTTGACCGATGGACAAACGGAAGATGATGCCCAAACGCCCTCGAATGGAGAACCTGAGGGGTCCTATTGCAAATGGACCCATTCAGACCAGACCATTAGTGGCTTTATTAGATGGCCGAGACTGCTCTATTGAAATGCCCATTCTCAAAGATGTTGCAACTGTTGCCTTCTGTGATGCACAGTCCACATCAGAAATTCATGAAAAGGTAAAGTATTACCATGCTGGTTAAAGACTGTTTTAATGAACACGTATAATTGTGTCCATACTTACTCCTAATAATAATAACTAGAAATTTGTTCCTCATGTATGTAACATTGAAAAATACCACATTTAAATGTAAATGGTCAAGTGTGATGATTTATGAGGATCTGATTATGTTGTAGGTACTAAATGAAGCAGTAGGTGCATTAATGTGGCATACTATTATTTTGACAAAAGAAGACCTGGAAAAATTTAAAACACTACGGATCATAGTAAGAATTGGATCTGGGGTAGACAACATTGATGTCAAAGCAGCAGGAGAACTTGGTATTGCTGTGTGCAATGTACCTGGCTATGGAGTTGAAGAAGTTGCAGACACCACCTTATGCCTCATTCTAAATTTATATCGACGTACATATTGGTTGGCAAACATGGTTCGCGAAGGAAAAAAATTCACGGGACCAGAACAGGTCGGTATTTAACGATAAATAAAGAACTATACATGTTGTTTTTAAGCGCCTGAGATAACGTCCAAACAAATATTTGTGTGTCCTGTAGGTCAGGGAAGCTGCAACAGGATGTGCAAGGATACGGGGCGACACACTTGGAATTGTCGGGTTAGGTAGGATCGGCTCGGCGGTTGCGTTGCGTGCCAAAGCTTTTGGCTTCACTGTCATCTTTTATGATCCCTATCTACCGGATGGAATCGAAAAGTCCCTTGGACTTACCAGGGTCTACACGTTACAGGTATAGTCTAAATTACATTCATACTCATATCTAAAAAAGAGATGTATAATTTTGATCTACTTTATATAATGTTCGTATTCGTTTTGTTCCAGGATTTGCTGTTCCAGTCAGACTGTGTGTCCTTGCACTGTACCTTGAACGAGCACAATCATCACCTAATTAACGAATTCACTATTAAACAGGTATTTGCATTCTGTTAAACAAAACTTTATAGTGCACACATGTTGTTAGGATAACACATAATTGCATCTTAATTTAAATGTAAATAAACGCGGAAGTAATTCTCATTGAAATAAAGTACATATTGTTGATTTGAATACATCATTGATTTACTATAGGAGCACTTAAATTTGTATTCTCTGTCAGATATTAATCTCTTATTATTTTCGATGACATGCGCAAAACACGTATGTAAGTCCGCAATTCATGTGTGTTAATATTGTTTTAGATGAGACCTGGCGCCTTCTTAGTCAATACAGCAAGAGGTGGTCTGGTAGACGATGATGCATTAGCTGCAGCACTGAAACAGGGTAGAATTCGTGCAGCAGCTCTGGATGTCCACGAAAATGAGCCATACAACGTCTTTCAGGGTCAGTCTACGCAATGTGAGTCTTATCTGTCCATACCTAACCCTCCTTCACTTAACTAACATCTCCTTTCATCATCCTGGTCCTTCTTCACCAATGTGTAGCTTACGGGCACCTCTCCCGAGAGGTATCCACGGCATGGCTTGTAGAGGAGTGGATAAAGGTGATAAATTATAATATCGAAGTTTATTGAAAAAATTGTGCAATACGTTCGATTTTTAAATATTTACAAACCGAATCCAACAGCTATTATCGTATGTGTATATACATTACTAAGATTCACGTTGTAATGTGAGAAAGATGACACCGAGAGATTCATAGCATATTTAGTAACAATAAGTTGTATTTACAATCAGTAAAATGAGGAATGGTTTGCGAGAAATATGATAAATGCAGAAATGTTTTGCTTTTAACGTGGATTAGAAAAATAGTCGCGGATAGCCGCACAGTCAATGCCGCTTTTTGCATATACTTGGATTCATTTTTAAAAGAGAATATTCACCTATTTATTTTATTAGCCACATAATCATTCATTGTTGCTCTGATTGTACACAGTGTGTAAGAATTGTTTATATGTTTCTGTTATACGACAAACACTTCGTTGATATCGTAATCTAAAGTGCAATGGAGAAAGGCACGGAACGAAAGTGCCGCTATGCATATGTCTTCCCCCACTTAAAGGACCCAATACAATTACTTAAATGAGAAAAATCATCTCTTTTACAAAATCGAATTTAAAGAAGATGTCAAAATATTTATATGCTATCAGAGTTTAAAAACTGAGTTCAAGTTTTGCAATCATTTAATTTGTAATTGAGCTCTCATTCAATCCGTCGTTCGGTATACGAGTGTGTTTATCAGATATCAGTATAGGTGCAGTACTATCGAAGAGCTCTGCTTATATTCATGTAATCCGTGCATGTTGGAAACGAGTCGGAATATATTAATCTGAAATCATAATTTTGTATTATGATCATCATTTTTGTTACTTTTCTGTGTACTTAGGTCCTCTGAAAGACGCGCCCAATCTCCTATGTACACCACACGCGGCATTCTACAGCGATGCAAGTTGCACCGAACTTCGCGAGATGGCCGCCAGCGAGATACGAAGAGCTATCGTCGGACGCATTCCTGACTGCTTGCGGAACTGTGTCAACAAGGAATACTTCCTTTCCTCGACTGGGTAAGACTCTCCCCGTTTATTTGCGATCTTATGATAGTCAGCTTAACAGAGATTGCGTTAGGGTATTATTACTGGAGTATCGTCGCATTTCTTTTTCTTGCACCGGGAAAAAGATCTCGTAATTTTTACAGAAACAGATTTTCAAGCAGATGTTAACTCGTATTACAATGGAAAGAGAATCGAGTGTAAAAGTAACGTGGTTAGAAGCGTTCGAACCTTTGGATTTCCTAAGATCGATTGGGCACTTTGTAAAAGGCATTTATCGAAGTGGCCAATTTCTTTTCGCTTTCTCCAGCAGCTACCCTGAGGGGATCAACGGCGGATACTATGCTGGGGCGCTGCCCGTTCAACAGGCGCATTCGACGACTCCTCACGATTCTGCACCCCCACCTCCTGGTGGGCATTCCGTCGTAGGCGGCGGTGGTGGTGGGGGTGGTGGCGGACCGAACTCCTCGGGAGGCGGTGCAGGCGCCGGGGGTCCGACAGGCCCTGCGGGTCCAACGGTAGGCGGCGGTGGGGCTGGAGGCCCTACTTCAGCTCCTCCTACTGCTGGTTTACCCGGTCTACCACACAGCATAGTCAGCGAGCCTGACCCCCGGCCGAGCCCACCTGCTCCGAGTCCACGTTGACCTTAAACCCCCACGACTCCAAACAACGTCCACTCCAGCACCACCCTCCGGTCGATCTAATTTCCCCGATTACCCAATCGCATATACAGACACACAATACACATACACACCACCTCCAAAACAAACGGCCGATTCGCTAACGTCACTCGTGCACGATCTGCCCCAAAAATCTGTCCGCTACTTCCGAGGAACACACACGAGGGAATTCCATCCTTCTAAGAGAGAATGAGATAGAATGAGAACGGGGGGAAGGCAGGGAGTAAGGGAGTAAGAAAGAAAGAGAGAAAGGGGAGAGAAAGAGAGCATGTGAGACAGAGAGAGAAAGAGAGAGAAAGGAAAAAAATGATAAGTAGAAAAAGAGATGAAGAGAAAGTATGCTTATGACGATGTATGTATGCGATGGAAGGGTGTATTGCGTGAAAGCACTCGCATGTCACGTGTGTGGTGCGTACGTACATGTTTGTGTCAATTTACGTATGCATGCTGGTATGTATGGTGCGTGAGTGCATGTGTAGTTTTGCGTTTGCATTTGCGTTTGTGGGCTCATGGATAGTGCATTCGACGTAACTTTGTGACCAAACCAAATACAGTTGGGCAGTAATGATGACGCCTCAATTGACGGTGTTGTGGAGGAACTAACAACGGTGGGTAAGAAATTCTTTGTGTCGTCGTTTTGTATAAATACACTCCATACTTAACAATGCGTGACTTTACACGATATGAAAATAATAGAATAATCTGATTGATTTATTTTGGTTTGAGGATCCGGGCGCTTCTTTAACAGAATTGGTATTAGTTCCTTATGCCCACGATTAGCTCTTCCTTCTAATACCTGCAGCATCGAGAAATGCATCGGCTAGTCATAGAGTACAAATCGAACATGGGTAACATTGCAACCTCTCTGGCATATATTAAATTTACAATTAAGTCGATTCAATTCAAAACGTTTCTATAATATTCTATTGACGATTTTCTCTTCCTCCAATTGATAGGTTGCCCCTGATGTGAAAGCTACTATTCAAACTACTTTATTTTCTTTTGTATTCCTGAAACATCAATGATTAGCAACTTTTATTCATCGCAAACATTGTTCATACTACAGCACTATGAATATTGCCAAACAGACGTGACACCGATATTAATTTTTTCAATATTCATACCCTTGCGTTTCAATTTACACCTGTTCGTTGACAATATGAAATAATCATTTTTAATGAGTCATACATTATTTTGCCATACTGTATTTGGGTTTCACGCATGCTACTATTAATTTCTCCTCCCAAAAAACGAACAAGAAGAAAACATACTTCGAGAAGTGTATAATTTGGTACTTTTTTTTCGTAACATTGGGAAGATGAATCTTTGTTTCCTTTTCGCGAAAGAACATTGTAATTCTCATTGTTGGCCGATTTATATCGATGCAAAAGTGTAGTTGTTCACAAGACAAGTACAATTTGTTATAATTAACCGAAGGTTATGAAAATGCTGCGCGAATGGCAATAATGAATTAGTATGTCAGTAGTTTCCAATCTGCGGTAGAAGTGGAGGGGCAACACTGCGCGGAAATGTCATCGTTGGGGCATTCTTGGACGTAGGTATAGAAATATTACGTGATTCTGAAATATGCAAACAAATTCTAACAATGATAAGTCATGTTGAGTAACAAACAAAAAGGTTACATTTCTTCCCACGTATTCGATCATCGTACATCATACTTTTATCATTCTTTTAAATGCCCGCGTTAACGCTGTGTTACAAATGAATTCGTTATCGATCATTTCCAATTTTTTACATGCAAATAAGATTAATTGGATGCGTGACTTATCACGCTGTATGATTCATAATGTGAAACCAATTCCATTTATAAAATTGAAATATCTCCTCGTATATTTTATCATTTTCTTTACGTTTTCCTGCGAATTACGTTTACGAATGCCTTGACGTTCTGCGACACGATAATGCAGCATCTTCATTACAAACCGAAATTCATAATAGTATGTAATATTAATAAGTGGCGTAATATGTCATGGTATACAAAATATTTTTTTTCTGTTTTCGATGGGACAAAAGAAAATCACTTGTTTTTCTTCAATGAATATACATGCCTATCAATAAACAATCTTTAAAGTGAGTAAGATTGTAAAAGGGAGAGAAAGAGAGAGAGAGAGAGGGCGCGCGAAAGAGAGCGAGAAAGAGAGTAAGAAAGATAGATAGAGTAGAAGGGGCGAAAGGTAGAACGAACAGAAAACAAGTTTTATTAATTGATAATTATAATATGATTAATTATTGTATTAAGTAAAGTAATGCGATGTTACGAACACTTGGATATATTATCGAAAGACGAATGGAAACGATTAGGAAAGAATACGGAACATGGACAATTTTTTTGAGAAAAAGAAAAATATGGAAAGCGATGATAATAAGTAAACAATAAAACAAATATGGATGATCTATTTTAGAGACACACATCTATTCGATTGTTTTTATATACAACACATATATATGCATTATATATATGTGTGTTTCACATTCGATGAAGAAAAACAAAATCAACAATTAACTAGCGCGCGAGGGTGGCTACCATCGTGAATCGGGATTAGGAACAACTATTAATTAATTGAATAATATCTAAAAAAAGAGTTCGATGAGTGGTCGTGAAACGTTTAATCAAGAACGTGCATCGTGTCGGTATTACGAGATACACAAGAAACTGTAAGAAACGAGATAGACAATTAGTTTCTTTCTTTATTTTTTATTCTCAGTGGTCGATATGCCAGATAAAGGACTTCTTTGTTATTTAAAGAAATCAAGAAAAATGAAAAATCATTTCGATACAAAATAGACTGAATTGTTTGGTATCCATCGAAGCCTCTGGGATGCACCTTACACGAGCTTTTTGTTTCTTTTCTTTTTTTGTTGCTTTTTGCGAGAGCTTTCAAACGAATGAAAATCATTCCAACATCTGATGTAGATGTCAGACTACCGAAAAAAAACACATTTGACGAACGATTAAGTAACGAGGCAATTGTAGGAGCGAGAAGAATAAAATGGGGAGGAAAAAGGAATACCATAAAGCATCACAGATACTCGCCGTGACAGAGACGACATACATTTTTAAATAGAATACGCTACGTAAATAAATACATGTGGTACGCCTGATGCATGGCGAGATGATCGTCGAATTAAGAACAAAATATACACAAGAAAAATCGAAAGCTTGTTTTTTTTTTTTAAAGAAAGGACTCAAGATAGTAGCCAATGGGAGGATCACCTCGTACCTGTACAGTCGTACCTATGCATAACGTAGAAACATTATACATACTTCTTTTTTTTTCAAGAATATTATTACTTATAAATACATCATTATATATATAAATATATATAAAAGAGAGAGCGCGAGAGAAAGGGAGCGAGCGTGAGGATTTTTGACGAGTGAAGAGACAAAAAATAACGCTCTCTCTACGAAGAAGACAGAGAGTTGTTCTTATATAGTTTTAATTGTGAAAAGAGGCAAATTAATGTGAGGATTCATGAATTTCTCGATATCTACCCACTTGAACTTTTGCAAGTTAGCCAACAGACTCTACATGAAGCCTCCTTTTCCCCTCTTCCCACAAGACAAACACAAATGAAAGGGAATTACGTGGGTCTTAATGCCGTGGGATTTGTAAAAGAAAGAAAACAGAACTCACATATTCATTCATCCGTTTTTAATCAGTTGTTCACATATGAATATTATATATATATATAAATATTTATATATATATATAACGTTCTTCTTTGATGAAAATGGCGCCAAAACACCTTCGTTTTACAATTAAAAAAAAGAAGAAATGGAAGCAAACTGACAAAGAAAAAAAAGCCACATAACGAAAGAAGCTGAAGGTGGTGAAAACAGCAACATTAATATTATAATTAATAATAATTATAATAAATACAATATTTGTACAATAATCAACGGTGCTGTGGTGGATGCTGCTAGTCAAGAATCTACGATACCCTTGTTTTTATCCTTCCTCACCATTTCATCGATTCAGTTACCGAGAACATGAAATTACTCTAGAAACATTACGCTAGTACAATATCTCCAGGAGAATGCAATTATCTATATTAGTTTCTTCTCGATGCCGAAACACGCATACAAAGAAAGATATATATGAAAATTTTCTATCAAGTATTTTTGGCTATTGAAATTACATATTCAGTCACGTGCATCCTTTTTAAATTGTTTAGTCGAGAGGAAGAATTTCGTGAGCACCGTTTCCGCTTTATTATCATTTATTTGGACACCAACTCCGGTAAACTCGTCGCAATTTGAATCACAGGAATTCGGCAACATTGTGAGAACATAGCGCCATCACCAATTATCGATAGTGAGTTGTGTCACGTTAAAGAACCACCGTGGACTCGCATGTGCCTATTCAGATTACCACTTTGACTAAACCTCAGTAGACATAACTTACATTGGTACGGTTTCTCGCCGGAGTGTATACGCAGGTGCTTCGTTAATGTCGAGCTATCCGAAAATGCCTTTTTGCAGAATCGACATCTGAAAACATGGCCTTTATTAGTCACGTGATCGGATCTAACACAAGACTCGAAGAAGAAGCATATATTTCGAATATGAAACTAACAAGTATAACATCGCAGGTGGAAATTATGAAGCATTATTGAATTTATTACATTATTGAAAGAGGTTAATTTATTAATTATATTGAATTAAAATGAACGGAGTGATTAAATACTTCTCTTAAGGTTTCATACATTTTATAAGTATTTTGATGATTGAAAGTGGTCGGGAAATTTACTTTGCTGTTTTGGTTTTATTTAATAGTTAGAGTACCTTGGACCCCACTAGAATTTGATATTTAGTGATGTATAGTTAATTCAAGAACTTTTTAATTGTTTATCATCAGAGGTAATGGGAGAGGTGATTAATGAATGGTATTTACCTGTATGGACGTTCTCCTGAATGTGTTCTCATATGGGTTGTCACAGAACTACTCTGGGAAAATCGACGATCGCAGACCGGACATCGAAATGGTTTTTCTCCGGAATGTGTTCTCGCGTGGGCTGTTAAATTAGCTGCTTGACTAAACGCCTTCGAACAAGCGTGGCACCTTCAACATTTCATTACGGAAGTTAGGTGACTTGTAAATAGCTTGGATAAAAATAACAAGAAATGAAATCCTAAATTTCTATTTTGCCGATAGATTTATACAATAATACAATAATACAATCCCTCATCATTATTAAATCATGTTTCATATTAAAATTTTAATCGTATACTTGAATGGAATATTTTCATTACACAAAACAATGACTTACATATCTGAGAAATTGATAACAATTTATCCGCGAAATATATTGGTAAAACATAGATTCGATTCTGAAGGTATCAGTATATCAAACTACATTCCACGTGAAACTCTTAATTTTCCAATTTCATTAAGTATTATCTTTTCATTTTTATGAAGCGTCATATTTTGTACGAACAACCATTCGGTATAGTTTTGAATAAACAAGGATGAGAATTTAGCTTTTACGTGGAATGATTTTATATGACGATCATTTCTGTTGATGAAAAATAAAGCTCGAAATGATCTAACCTAAATGGTTTTTCTCCGGAATGCGTTCTGAGGTGTGTTTTAAGTGTGCTGGGCCGTGCATAAGACTTGCCGCATATTCTGCAAAGGTTAGGTCGTCCGTTGTCGTCAGGGTTTACAGGGGTTCCAGCGGCGCCTATGCAGAGCGCATGCTCGCTTGAGAGTTGCAGTCGTGAATGGCTGTGCGACGAGGGGTGAGAATGAGGGTGGGTACCAGTAGCGATCAGACTATTGGTTGGTGGTTGATTCACCCTGGGTTGTGACTCGGTGGGATTGTACTGTTGGGCCGGGCTCAATAGGGGTTCCACGCCCCATGCCGACGAATAGCTTTGCTCGTATCTACACACACATACGAATTCACGAATAGCTTAGCTCTTTCTTCGCTACGGAAAACTCAAGATGGCGAACAAGTTTATTCTTATTGGTGGTGGATCCATTTAACCTTTTAAGAACGTACTACAGATACGTATGAAATATTACACGCATATAATGTTCGTTTTAAGTTTATAGTACATTTAGAGTTTTAATTTTATGCATTTATAGTAAAAATATGGGGTTACATGTGACTTCTTCAATCCAAAGTTTGGTGTTTGTAAATTGGCAATGTATACTCGATTGTTATCCGATGATATGGAACTTCTTAATCCCTGCTACTAGGTATTATTAAGGCGCTAAATAAATAATAATATAATATATCGAGGCTGATGGAAACCAACATTATTTTTTCTGCAAGACAAGACCTGTTTTTTTTACAAAAGTTTCACTCATTAATCACATATATAATTTCTGTTATTATTCACCATATTTGTCCTACTTGAAATGAATTTTTCAACCGTTTTTATTAACATATAAAGAAGGCCCTTTCAATTTAGATAAATATATAATATCAAAGTTATAGGTAACAATTCCCATACATGTCTTTTATTTAGTAATGAACATAATTTACTTTAAAATTGTTAAATTAAAGTGTTCAAAAGAACCGTACAAACTCACCCAGGGTGCATGTTCATATTCATAGTCATATTCATGGACACATTAACAGACATGGCGGGGGTGGACGTATAGTGGCTGGGTGGTACAGGTGGTCCAAGATTCTGCGAGTAATCTTGGGAATAATGATGACCGGAACCACCGGTGGAGTAATATCCACCAGTAGGACTTCCAGGATGAACCACCGCGTGTTTCAAGGACAACAGGACATCCGCGACACCTTCGCCATTGACGTTGGTCGTTCGTGGCACGCATTCTCCTCTCGTGCAACCCCAACTGCAAAGATGCTTGAAAATTATGATTTACCTCGGATGTGGTTGGTTTGTTAACACTTTGTCAACTGCAAATAAGTACTATATTTTATAGCACATTTTTACCTTCATACATTTTGCGTAAGTTATATTAAATGTAAGATATCCATTACTTTATTAGTCCAATTTTGTATTAGTTGCTTACATGCTTTATTGCCAAAAATAATTCCGATGCCAATATCACTAAAACTCGAATCAAATATATCGCTAGTATTCGTACAATTTTTAATACTTTTAAATTTACGATAAATATGTAACGAAGACTTTTATCAGAAATTTGTGTGTACAATTAATGATAATCAGAAACGCCTATTAGTGAAATTGTTTACGTTAATATAATACGCGTGACTTCATATGGCGTATGACATTAGAACATCATTTCAAGTATAGTTTTCGATTAATCGTGATTAGTGAAATACCATTGGCTTTTAGGAACAAGACAGTGACCTAGCCACTCCCATTCTACCTGGTCTATTTAAATGGACCCACCCCCCTTCTCGTCTGACTTTTCACGTGCTTTCTTCAGAGAAAGCAAGTAGTATAGACAAGCCTTAGTCAGCCGGGAATCAAGTGCTCCCACCATACTCGCGGCTGACGCGACACATGCTTGTACTACTTAAGAACATGGAGTAAACTCCGGTGAATACGTTACGCGTTGTACGAAAGCGTGTTACCGGGAAATTCCCGCATTTCATTACACAGCGTGTTGTACGAGAATCGCGTTATATAGAAAAAGTCGTCTCAATATCTTTCGTGCGTAAAAACATTATAAATTATTACGAATATTAGCGATATATTTGATACCAGTTTTAGTAATATTCATAAATGACTCAGTATTTCAGTAATAATAGATTAGTATATTCGTAATGGATAAAAAGAATTGCGCATAATTCTTTTACAGAATTTCTTTAAAGTTAAAGTAATCGACAAATAAATTACCTAACGGAAGTATTATTTCCGATATTTCTAAGAAGATTGTTTAACCGAAGTGTAAATTGTTTTTATATGTATATTTAATATAATTGTTATAATCATTTCCCCGACTTACTTGTACGTTCCGGAACACGGACTGAAAAGGCCGGGAGGCAAAGGATCCAAATCCAAAGGTGGCAGAGGGAAACCAGCCATATCATCGACCCAAAAACTTGCGCCAAATTCACTGACTACTTGATTTTGGCCAGAATTCGGAATCTGTTGACTCTGGTCGGCTCCAATATCCTCCGAAGAATTTTGGAGATCCTGAAGTCGTAAGGCACCTTGCAGAGTACCCAAGGTCTCCTCGTTTTGGTTATCAGTCAAGGTGTCTTCACTTGATAAGAGACCCAAGGGGCCCGTACAGAGACCCGATGGTATCGTTGCCTCGATACTGCCAACCGACCCTGGAATATCAATTTTCATAAGTATCTTTTAACCCTTTCTTCCATCCGAAAGACGACTCTCAATCGCCCCGCGGTGTATCATAGCAATTCGAGAGGCGTCGCTCAGTCGCCACGCAGTTTACCGCGATAACTCACAGTCGCTCCTCAGTTTATCACGGCGACTGAGGGTCGCCCCTCGACTGCAAAGCGTTAACCCTCTATAACGCCATGTAATTTTGAAGTCACACACTAATTTCGGTGTAATATTAATTACAATTTCCAGCGCGTTTAAGTAATAATTTTATTACCATTTCCGCGTAACGTAGCTTCGTTAGATTCGCGTTCAACTAGTTTCACGGAGCACAATTTTCAGCTTGTATTTTCAGATTTTAGCATAAACCACTTCTCTAAAAAAATCAGTTGAATCTGTTTATGTTACAAACAGCTATCACGTTTTTATTTAGAGATATTTTATCGTCGATATTCAAAATCCTTGTCATTGGATCTTTAAATATAAATATAAACAGTGTCACTAAATATTAAGGTTAATGACAAATATACGTATTTTAAAAGTATCTCAATAATGACTCGCGTTACAGTGAAACTAAAAGGCTCATTTTATATTTCCTATTATAATAATGCATAACCATGGAATGAAACACTTGATTAACGGCACGGGCTACAATTCATTAATTAGTACATTGGAACAGGTGGTTGAACAAGTAGGATTTCTGTTTCAGAAAAGGAATCTGTGGCTCACCTGTGCCGAGGGTGTACGGCGACTCGGAGGTGTTCACCGTGTGATGATTCTGCAGAAACTCCATCTCTGCGAAATTTCTGGCTGCAGCCTCCCTTCGAGACACCCCCTTCGCCCGTCCCCTGTTAAATACTTGGACTGCCTCCTCTATAGAGATGTGGTCCAGCCCCTCCGGTTGTCCTGGCAACCATACATTGCTTCGTCACTACAAACTCACCTCACCGTCAATATCTATTACGATATTTCTCCACGACTCATAATTGCCACTCCTGAAAAAACCATCTTTAAAACACCGTCTTCCGTCGCAACTTGTTCCGTTCCTTTATCACCGGAAACCATTGGCCTACCATAAGCATATAAGCATGGCGTGTGACAAGGGTAGGTTTGCAAATACTTATTAATTATCAAAGATAAGAAGTATTATGATTCTCGTGGATAATTGTATTCTGTGACTTCGAGTGATTAGGATTATTACGGTGCTTGGTGTGTGGTGAGGGTTGGTTTGTCAATTCTTATTAATTATGGTTACTAGATGTTAATGCAGGTAATCCTCCTGATATGCGGTATTTATACAACGCGGTTTCGATTTAACGCGGTACTTATACAACGCGGTTTCGATTTAACGCGGTACTTATAGAATGGGGTTTCGATTTAACGCGGTACTTATACAACGGAATTTCGATTTAACACGGTACTTATACAACGCGGTACTTATACATCGCGGTTTCGATTTAACGCGGTACTTATAAAATACGGTTTCGATTTAACGCGGTACTTATAAAATGCGGTTTCGATATAATGCGGTACTTATACAACGCGATATCGATATAACAAGGTACTTACACAAGGCGGTACTTCTAGAACGCGGTAGTTATACAACGCGGTTTTGATTTAACGCGGTACTTATAAAATGCGGTTTCGATATAATGCAGTACTTACACAACGCGATATCGATATAACGAGGTACTTATACAACGCGGTACTTATACAACGCGGTACTTATACAACGTGGTACTTATACAACGCGGTTTCGATATAACGCGTTTCCGATACAACGCGGTTCACAAATTATGGCGATCCTCCTAGGCTCCATATAATGCTGTACTTATAAAACCCAACTTCGGTATAACTTGCGTATGTAATCCGAGTCTCGCATAACTCAATTTTTATAACTCAATCCTCTTCTGGAACCTAACTCCCGCGTTGTACGAGGGTTAGCTGTATTATTTAATATTAGAAGAATTATAATTGCTGTGTATAGTTGTAATGTATATCTTTGAGTAACATTTTACATCCCTGTGATAAGAGTTAAACGTCAAGTGATATCAACTACTCGGTCTGACTATGAACTTACTATTCTACTTAATAGCCGAACTTGTCGCGTTGCATCAAAATTGGTGCATTTAAGATATAATTATACCACCGAGAATCTTCCCAAAATTCTATAAAATGCGTGGAGAAAGTTTGTTGCACATTAGGATGAACAGTAAGTTGCACTTTAAGTCAATACAAATGGAATATTATTACAGAAACATTGTGAAAATGATTGTCATTTTTATGTGGGCGAAGGTGAACGAGATTTTGTTGCGAAATTCAGTATTTGTTAACATGACATACGGGAAGAATTTATGTATGAATTTCTTTGTTAATTAACACTAGAACTATCGAACATATACTCGGTGTAAGGTAATTAACGATTTCAATGATTTGCGTTATGAATGTAAAATAAAAGTATACAATCAGAAGCAATGCACCGAGATATATTCGGATAATTTCATTAAAAATTGCAGACTAGTCATGTTCACCCCTTCGGTAGTTCCAGTGTTTAATTATTGGAATTCTAATGAAATAATAGAAATCAAGGTGGTTTATGAATGAGTTTTTTTTATGAATGACCGAAAGGAAAATGCACGTGCATATGGGCTGAGCGTATAGAAGTACCTTTATGGCTTGGAAGACCTGTCGGTTTCCTCTAAAGGCTTCTGCAGAAAATCTGCCAGATATTTCCATTCATAGACTGAAAACCATGTGCGCCTTCCCACGTGACACGTAGATTTATTTCCGGTAATCGAGTCATTAATTATTGTTTAATAATAACATCGAGAGTTATGTAACTCCCCCATCATATTATTCGACTCTTCTACGAGGACATCATAGCTCATCTTCGAACAATATTCCATTTTCACTAAGAATTAATAGAATTTGCTATAATAAGAATATTGACACTATCAGTTTAACTTATGCTCCACTATGACTCAAGTAAGTAGCCACGTAAAATATGCAAGTTTTAAACCACTTCAGATTCCACTTTAGACAGCGGTTCAGTTTATAATCACTTTCACTACATTATAATATTAATTGTTATTATCGTGTAATTAAGTTAATTGTCGGGTTTCATGTTCTTCTTCCTATTCTTGTATCGGTTCCTGATTCTCTTCTCGAACATCTTCGAAAGTTCTCCATGAGTCATCATCCAATTCAAGTGTCATTTTTCAATATTTCTAAAGCATTTGATATAACTTATTCTATTATATTCTTCGGTATACTTTCTCGAGTTTATATTTCCATGATCCAAACTTCAGTCCATCGATGAGGTTCTCCACACACATAATTACAGCATAACATCCTCACTGACATGCTTCAAATAAGTGTTCTTTTCATAATCTTCAATTTTCACGCACTATTATTAATTCCTTGATAAATGACGCCGATATGATATATATTATAAGTCACTATCACAGATAATTGATTAATCAGTCCCGATTTAAGTTCTACTTCACGTTATCGGGACTTAAATCGGCAGTTCTTTCCGTTGGAGATTTCAAACGGTCGACAGTTAAGTTCGCGATGGAAAGTCGAAGTCCTTAGGGATACTAACGTATGTTACTGCCATGCTGGCACGATGCCTTGTCAATGTGTCTTGGCTAACTAGGGATCTACCACCCACACTCACCCCTAACCAACTCACTACGTACCATCCGACCCCACTCCACCATGTGCCCTGCCTCCGTTACTCTTCTTTTTTCTCCCTTTCTCCCTTTCTCTGCAACCTTCTTCTACATACGCATCGTCCTTCTCTCTTCTGCCAGTCTTTACCCCTACTTTGACCACTGGCAAACCTTACACGTATTCCCATTGGTTTTCGATCGTTTGATAAGGTCGTTTCCAAATTTGCATTGTTGCACACTTATTTGCATACTTTGCTTCCCAGCAAAGATTCATTCATAGTACTCTTTCACGTAATATGCCTTTATATGTATATAATATTAATAAAAATTTCTTAACACTTTTCTGTTCGAAGAAAAATTGCAAAAACCATTTTCTTTTAACTTTGGTATTTTCACTAACAAAAAGAAGACATCAATCTGTAGCGTAAAATTACATTTACTTCCGATTACATAAAAATGGGACTCATACCACTTTGCGCATAACCTTAATACAATTATTAATTCGAAATATAGTAATTGCAAGGAGACTATGAATCAGAATGTTGTTAGGTGAAATGATATTAGAAGAAGGAGATTAATCAGATCGACTTAGGTAAAGAATAAGCGTTTGGTGTGAGTTGTTTAAAAGCGTGTCCGTAATAGGTTGGATACATGGCTGAGCCAATGTCGACGCCGACGACACGGGATACTAATCGTTCATTCGGCGATCTCTGATCGGGGACCTTCTCCGTGCGTCGCCTCGACTACATCGATATCCACCTCCGAGGGCGGGCAGGCGGGGAAGGTGGGATATTATTTTCTTGAGATACCATTACCACGTCGATGATGGTGGTCCTGCCTTGCAGACGAGTGGCCCCGATACCCCCGAGATCATTCGCTTGTAATGCCTTCCCTTTCGTAGATTATTGACCAGTGAACGGTGAGCCCGGCTGCGAAGGACCCTGATACTACCTACTCTATTTACAAGAAAGCTATTCCAACCCTATTTGCCAGTCCTCGACTTTGTCGATTTTACGCGAAGGGTGTAAATCTTCGATGTATACTCATCAATTAAGATTACATGTAAACTTGACTTTATTCCATATATATCAACCATTTCCATATACGTGAACTAATTTCATAAAAATATTAAGGGTCCACATAAGTAATGTCGCTTTTGATACTTATAAAAAATTCTATTTCGCTTAGGATTTAGTACAGATTAATTAACGATACAATCTTCATCGTTACTGATAATCCTCTTGCATCTTACTGGCAGATTTTTAATTCCCTAATGTCAATTTAATGAGTACATAGACTATGAAAGAAGAAATCAGGTACACGAAAAAAGTGGCGTTTATTTAATCTGAAGAAACGACATTGTTTGCGGGTACCCATAATATATCAGCCAATATGTCATTCAGGAGAATAAGTCGATTTTCAGTAGAATAAAAAGTACAGTAGTATTGGGTTCAGCCAGAAATAAGTACTGTTCGTACAGGACGAGTAGACTTTATTTCAAGAAACGGGACTTGTTTATGACTCAATCTAATAAAATGATACCGATAATACAAATATGGTTTATCATCGGAAGAATTGTTCTCGGTTTGACAATACTGAATATGACGGGTGATCTATAGGGCCCAACGGTAGTACGCATCCGACTATCAAATATCGACATAATCGCCATCGGGCCGGACACCTGACTATGTAGTTCCGATCTAGAGACAGGAAGAGGAAGTTGACCACACGGCGTAGCTCTGCTAATGTGACGTCGACCGTGTGTCACCGGTACCATGCCAGAGAGGACTGAATACCATGGATCAAGTTTTCGGGCCCTTTCGATATTCGTGTTCGATATACTTCCCTCGGGAGGACACGCGGGAGAAAGGGTACAACGAGTGAGACATAACAGTATCAAAGATAGAAAGAGTACGAAGGGGTGAAAAGGGTTCATGGGTACCCGGGAGGAAAGGAGATGGTAGAGTGTTGTAGCGAAGAGCAGATACTCGCAGCACGCCGAGTGTACGCCCTGGGTATTGGCTTACATTTCCAGCCGATTGGGTCCATGGTATTTACGCAGGACCCCGTAGAAAACCGGACCCCGCCCTCCACTACTTGGCTACGGGAGGGTGCTCGGTGGGATAATTGTCGCGGAAGCTGAAATATTTTAACAGCCGTGGGAGCTTAGTATATGTAATTTATAAAGGTAACCATTTTATTGGTCCCACTTTCACCTTAACCCTGTGCACTCAGTGGCGATTCTCAGTCGCCACTCAGTTTGTTGTGACAAATCGAAGGGCGATTAATACTTGATTTTACTGTGATTTTACTGGAATACAATTCACGGGATAAAATTAATGAGGTATTAAAAAAGAAAGGTTTTAAATTCTGCTTTTATTTATATTTTCGTTTTTCATTCCGTAGTTTATACTAAAATTAAGCCCAAGGCTTACTTAATTTACTGTCTGATTAATAAATGTTTATCGTACAACTGGTAATCATGCTTATCTAGACTTCAATGAATACATGACAGAGATAAGAGATCATAGATAAAGTTTATTGCAACGGGTATATTCGAGGTTATAATGCACCCTCTTTCATCTTACTGCAACCACCATCTCCGGTGACCCCATAATTGCATAGAAGTTCATCGATATATACTTGTGTTTAACCACACCTGTGTTTGCTCGCACCTGAAATCAAAGAAGCGATTAACATCTCCGTGATCGTAATACCGGTGATGCAAGACGAGCAAACACGCATCGTACGCACATCCGCCGTGCGCATCACGTGTGCATTCAGTATGCCACGCGGACCGGATTGCGTTCAGTGATCAGAACTTACCCGATAAATACCGATCCCTTAAATACTTTCCGCAAATAACTGGCTTTAGATACAAGAAAAGTACTCCTCTATAATAATCATTAAAAAAGAACCTGTAGATATACCGAGGTCATTTTGCGTACAATTTGTCGAGCAATTGTTTTCGTGTCTAAAAGGAAATTGTACAACGCGAATCTAACCAAGCTGCATTACGTGAAAGTAGTCACGAAATTGTTACTTAAACGCACTGAAGAAGGCGGCAATTGTTACGCGAACTTTTGTAATTATTATTACAATGAAAAAAATGATAAACGGCATATTTGAAATTTAGCATAAAGATTACTATTATATGAATATTAATATAGAAAATATTATTACTACTCATTTGTGGATCCAAAGTTTGTGCTTTAATATAACTTAAAATTATCATTCTAAATCGTTGTCAATTATTTTCTTCGAATGTACTCATTGTAATAAAGCTGATAAAGTAACAATTTATATTGTTACTTTATTAGCTTTATGTATTATACAATGAGTACTTTCTAAGAAATATAACAATTCAGGATGATAATTTGAAATTATATTAAAACACAAAGCTGATAAAGTAACGTTATAAATTGTTAGTATAAATCATTAATCGCGCGTAATTTGCGGAAAGTACTAACTTACGTAGCATTTAACTTATATATGCCACTTAATTTAGCATGTATATATTAAACGAGTTAAACAATGTCGTGTAACGTAAACCCATAAAATAACACTTTATCTCGAACGGGCATCCAAGATGGGTCTTCAGCCCCAAATCAAGGTTGCATTGTATTTACAGCTGCGTTTCGTAAAACCGCATCTTCTTCGATGCGCGTAACGGAAGCAACCGGGCGTAGAAGTAGCCGGGACAAGAGATACATAAAGCGCATCATTGCGATTCAAAGTTGAGTGATTAAGCCGCACGATGTGATGACAGTGACGTTATTGTTCACGATCAAAAGTTTCTCCCAACGGTGGTCCCTTCATACGGCAAAGTGATTGGTCACAGGATAATCTCTTGTCCCACGATAAACTCTACTCCGGCCGATGGAGATGTTACTAAATAGATTACGGGATACTTAATTACATTTGCGGTATTCTGTCTCTCATACGTGAACCGCTTAACACGTTGAACTCCGTGGCGGTCACCGGTGCCCACCGATGCCAATATTATTAAAACTCGAATCAAATATATCGCTAATATTCGAAAACATATACAATATTTTTAACATTACGATAATCATGTAAAGTAACTAATTCATCGTAGAATACTTAAACAGTTTTATTTTTAGACGTTATATACACGTTCGGGACACGTATCGCGAGGTATCGTATAACACGGATTTCTGCCCGGCACACAATGTGTTAAAAAGTGGAAGGTGTAAAAGCAGCAGGTTTCCCTTTTTCATCATTTGTTTGATAAGTATGCACAAATATTTCTATAATAATAATACTGCTGGTAACTGTAATACTTTCTATTACGATCTTGCGATAACGCTGAGTTTTGGACATTTCTGGATGTACATGTGGACGAATATCAGGAGGTTCTTTTTTGCGGGCAACGAAATCCCATTGGGTGGAAAGATAAGAATCGGATAATGGGTTATTACGTTCTTTATAGGCGCGTAGAATGTTTGGTGTATGCGGTGGCAGTGGTGGCCGGGTGGCACGCGCCATGTGTAATTCAATCGGCTATTTCGTCGGCAAGCTTGGGGATCCCAGTGAAAGGTGGATGAGGCTTTAATCCTCAAGAAACTGTTACAAACGGGCCGAGCAGCACTCCTTTTTAATCATCTTCACGATTCTCGCCTTATTTTCTTAGCCGGCTAGTCGAACAGATGCAATGCTTGTCCGGCGTACGTTAGCTTCTTCTTTCAACCCTTTTCCAAAATACGAAACTCGATACGTTCCACAGGATATTTCCGGGTGAAATTAGCTACGTCGAGAGTTAACTTGTGCTGTTTTGCCAGAACATTTATGCTTATATTCTTATGTTAAGAAATGTAATTGGACATGATACCGTTCAATCAAAATCGCGTACATTATTTTAAATGCAATTTGTAATACAGTCTACTTATAGATGCTCTACCTTTTCACGTTTTTCATATCAAACAAGCAGTTTCTGCAATATTTTTTAAATATGTTATGTATAACTTAAATTTGACATCTTATATTTAAACTAAAAGTACTAATATGCACGTAGAGGTAAAACAAAATATTTAAATCAAATATTTCTTTCCAATTCTCTAATAGTGACTGAATTACGCAAAACATATATTAAAGTTCATAATTGTAAGTCTCTGAATTAGTTTTTATATCAATGATAAACAAGCTTTCTTCTCGGTGCGTGAAATAACACGAATTTAGTTAGAGAATAATTCATATAGCAGCCATTGAGTGAAGTCTCCCTTAAATCATCCGGTACGAAATATTAATATGAAATATAATATTAATTTCTACATATTAAGTTTCTTTTAACTCTTTTTATGCATCCACAGTCGAAGAAGAAAAAAACATGTCACGGGTAAGGCAACTAATTGTGGCTGTATTCTGGAATTGCTTTAAAGCATTAGCTCGAACGTCGCAGAGAGGTATACAACCCCCCAAGATGGCTGCTCTCGGGCGTATCGACGTTTGGCGTTTGGAGGGTTTCCCAGAGGTAAGCTCATCGGAAATTGTGGGTCTTCCCTCCCCTGGCATCGCCCCTGCCGCTTTTGCTGGCCCTTCAAAACAAAGAAACACACACGTAATTAAATTTTTGTCCGGCACAAATTAATGTACGCGCCATGCCCCTTCATCCATTGCCAGCTGCACCAACGCCAAAGGACTTTTTAATCCGCGACGCGGTTTTAATCGTCTGCTTTCCTTTGCTCCCCTTTTCTCCTCAACCCTTTCGCTTCACCTTTATTACGGTTCTCTTGTTCTTTCGTTTTCTTTGTTAAACTTATTTTCAACCCTTCTTCAACGTCGCCGATCGTGTCTTTCGTTTAGATTTAGATGAAGTTCCTGGATGTATCAATAGGAAGAGTTTTAATAACCGATGAGTAGATCTCATGATTTATTTGAGGATATTAATTTTTAAATACAAAATTGAAGACTTCTTCTAGAAAAGACTGTAAATGCCAAAAATTAAATTTTTTCAGCATAGAAAAAAAAACACCCCGCGTTGGAGGCACCGGTGGTACAATTTTTTAGCATTATTATTAACTATTTACAATAGGAAATTGCACAACAGTTATATATTATAATATTACCACTGGTATATAGAATATTTATAGAATGTAAACAACATTTTTTAATTTTGGCACTTTCAAGTTATTCTATAAAGAGTCTTCAATGGTTGAATTCACATACTTATTAGTTTTAGATCGTAAAAGAATTAACATTCTCGAATAAATGGCACAATCTTTTCGCAAGAATTAACGTGGAAACTTAAAATATGGATATTGTTGTAATATACATTTTTAATATTATTTTATGTGTTGTTTAGAGATGTCGGTTGGTAGACACAAAAAATATTTCATTCGTGCATCGCATTCGATTAATTTCAATGATAAACATGTGCATGAATTATATTTAATGCTGAAAAGTTGTTTAAATGCATTAACGAGAGATCACGGTTTCCGCAATTATGAAATAGGTTCAGATCTATGAATATATAGCGCATTGTGTTAGCACTTAACCCGTTGCTCTTATGTCTAAGTGAGTTGATAACATTACGCTGACGGTCGTTCAAAATGTGACCGCATCAAGCAGATTTTATGAGTAATTTCAGGCAGGTTTTTTTTTCTTTTTAATTCTGGAAGTACTTTTTACGTTGCTCGTAAAAATTTATTCGGAATTTATTACGCGTGCACTATTTCATTGCTTGATTGTATTCAAAATGAAATATGCCGCATTTTGCATAATTGTGCAATGATTTTTATTGGCAAGAATTACTACGCATACGGAAATTTACGATTCTTTTCAGAGTGAAGCTAGCAATCTTTTTTATTATTTCCTTATCGTGAACTTTAACGCGTTGGTGGTATCGTAAGATAGCGAGTGTTAAGTGAATTTATTAGTGACAATTCCATTTTGCAATTTACTCCTTCGGAAGATATGTTTTAATCAACCAGGATGAAGTGGCAATAAATACTGAATAAAATTACGATACATAATAATAACGGATAAAATTGGGTTTGCATAATATTGCATTTCAGATAAAAAATCACAGATAAAAACAAAGTATTGCAATTGCTCACCAGCTATTTATAAACTTAAACCGGGCGCAGTGGATAAAACACAAGGATAATTAGTCCGATCGAGTTATTGATTGAAGCCAATTAAATACTAACTGGTATTCTTATGAACGATTTAAAAAGGATAATGGATTTGGAAAAAATATTGTTCCGTGTGTTTTTCTTCATAAACCTTTTTATTCATAACATTCATCGAGTATAATTCTGAACAAGTAATAGCTTCGATACTGATCCTGTTTTGCATATCTTATTAAAAAATATTCTCATATACATAACTACTGTAATCCTAGTATATTATCGCATAAAAAACTCAGCCTTATAACATTAAATATTAATACAGTATTTATTGTAAACATATAAGTGTATATATATTATTATTCTTTTATAACACGTGGATTTAAATAGCAACTTTAACACATACAAAAATAGCACTTTTAATTAAAAATCTGGAACAGACTTTGTACAAGATACTTAGTGAAAGACACATATGTACATATAACTTTATCATTTTCTACAGAAATTCACTAAGAATATTCTACATTCACAGCCGAAAGTTTCACCTGATGCCCACATATGAGTTTTCTGTGTGAATATCACGAAGTTCCTGAAAAAACGTCATTAGAATTTATTATCAACGGAAAAGAACAAAATGAATCAGATAAAAATAGAAGTACTATGTTGACTAACATGTAGCATTTGATAGTGGCCCCCTTTTACTTCCTTTTGCGCGTTTTGTTCTTTACTTTGGTCTCTTGGTACGGTAACGTTTTCCGGTTCTAACGGGCCAAATGTCCATCCACCTTCTCCATCAAAACGTAGTAATAATTTATGATACTTAGAAAGAGAAGTCACGCGATGCGTAATGGTGAGTAATGTAATGCCCTTCTTCTTAGCCGTATCATATATTACGCTTTCCGCTTCCAAGTTTACAGCGCTAGTACATTCGTCTAACAGCGCATATTGTGGCGCATGATAAAATAATCGTGTCATGGCGAGCCTTTGTTTTTCACCTCCTGAAAGTGTCGAATCCCAATCGCCAAAGGCATCAAGTCCATCGGGTTCTCGTTCGGCCAAACTCCGTAAATCGACTTCATCTAACAGGGTAAGCAATTCTGCGTCGGAACAATTTTCCGTTTTCGATTCCGCAGGATATATAATTTGATCCCTTAAAGAGCCTACTGTCATATAAGGCTTTTGTGGTATGTAGAATAAAGCAGGCCGTCCAGTTTTAGGACAAGAAATTTCCGCTGGTCTTATCAATGTGCCGCCGTACACCGGCCAAAGACCGGAAATGATGCGGAACATTGAACTTTTTCCACATCCATTTGGTCCAGTTATTAGTACATGATCACCCGGTTTTAACTGCAATTAGACATTTTTTATATTTATACAATTAGACACTTTTCGCTAATATACGAGGAGTAATATAGTGCCGGGATACTTTACATGAATTGTTAGGTTGGGTACAATGATTTCGCAATTAGGTGTAACTATTGGAACATTAATTAAGCTTATGCTACCATCATCACTATCTTGCACAATTCCTAAAAACATAAGATAAATAATGAATTCTCCACGAAAATAGTAATGTTATCGTAAAATGATATAAAATATTAACCCTTTATAATCGGCGTGCCATCTTCGAATTCAATTATTTTTGCCAAGGCTTGAGTTTTATTATTAATACCTAATCTTGTTGGAGAGCTAACAACATTTCGTTTATACTTGCAGAGTGAAACATCCTTAAAAACATCTAACATTTCGCTGACACGTTTTGCATATCCTGCCAATGCCACTAATTCCTATAAAAATCATTAGTTTAGCAAGTTGTATAAATCTTCTATCAATCTATTCATCATTTACTTTGTAAGATGACATGAGCCGTTCTCCAGCATCAGCCCCAGAAAGCAAGAGGTTCTTTGAGGTTGTCAAATATCTTGTTCTTTCACTCACACCTTAAAATAATAAGAAGAAAAGATTAATGTAATTGCCATAGAAGTAGAATAATTGTGATACAAATTTTAAATAGCTCCATCTATCTTTTTTGTGAACATGTGCTCACCATCGCCATCTTTGTTATTCAGAGTTGCATTTGCTGCAGTCTCAGCATAGAAGAGCAGAGGTAAGGCAATGACAAAGAGACCGGTGCCAGACCATACATACTTTAGGAGAAATTGTTCCAGCATGACATACCATAATTTAACTCTTAAAATTCTACGTAAATGAGATGTCAATGATTTATATGCAGTAGTGAGATAACGTTGTTCTGCTCTGTGTCCTCCATAAAATGCAATTTCTTCTGCATGGGAATTAATCCTGGCATGAGCTTCTCTTAATTGTCCACGTCGTGCTGCCTCTTCAGCAACCAGCTCCCCAAATTTAGGCGAAGCAAATCGTAGGATTTGTCCAGTTGTAAAAATTACTAAGGCTGATAGTACTGGACCTAAAAGAAGATAATAATGGGATTTTACTTCATCATTTATATTAGCACTTTCTGATCAGTGTTTAATAGTGTAAAATATTTATTGCCAGGAATTAACATATTCAAGTAATGTTTTACCTGCCATTGACTTTGCACCCAGTTTAGATGAAAATGATATGAGTGCAATCCCCACCAAGGCACAGTCTAATAATGGTTTAGTCAAACTTGAATAGATATGAGCCACAGAACCTGCCAATTCAGATAAATCATCTGTCAGCCTCTGTTCAGGACCTCCAAGTCTAGTATCCAATGCTGTTACTCTGTAGTATGTTTGCTGACTCAGGTACATCTTATAAGCATGTTGTATTAGACGTTCCCTTTATTAAAAAAATAAAATATTTTTATATATTGTATATAAATATACACATTTATATAAACAATTATATATGTATATATTTATATATCATAACTAATTGAAAAAACTATTCGTGCATCAAAGATCATTTTAAAATCATTTTAATTGGTATTTAAAAGTTCACCTAAAACTAAGCGATAATCGACCCTCTAAGTATCTGATAAGAGAATTTATGAAGGTCGCGGGGAACGCAATGGCGAACCATCTTGCCAGCATAACGAAAAATCCGTGAACATCGCGCAAAACGATCCTCTTTACAATTTGTCCCTCTAATGTAGCAACATAAACCGAGAGGAAAGTTCTCGCGAGAAGTGTCAATGTAGCGCAAGTTAGTAATCCGGCTTCTCGGGTTCTCCATCCTGGTACCATGATCTTCAGCAACGCGATCAGCTGTTTAAGAAACTCCCGATCGAGACCAACGTTTGGTTTTTCGGTACCAACGGTGATTCTTCTAAGAGTCGATGCATTTTTATCCTTATTAAGCCTCTTCGATTCCTCTGACTGTTTCCCATTCTGATTCTTAGTTTTCTCCTCATTGTGTTTACGGTACTGTGTAATTATCCCAGATACAAGTGGATAACCGATTTTCAAGAGATAAAGTGTTGTCGCAATGCCAAAAACGCCATTGGCAAGCTTATCCTGTGGTATGCCGGTCTTCTCGGACGTTTTAAAAATCAACTTTGAAAACACCGAAGGCATCCTGTTGAAGGCACTCTATCATGGGTATATAATCGCGAACTCGAAGACTCTGAGACGCTTTCTTGTGCCGTTCTATAATGGCTTGTCAGTAAGATATTTATTAATAAAACTCTTTTCTATTCGCGCGCGTCATATCTATCTCTTGATACGATACGATGAATTTAATTGAAAGTAAATGTCATGTAGATTAAGATGCACATATTATAGATCACGCGCGGGGAAGAAGTATGCACTCGACAATAAACACGATCCACGCAGATCGGCCACCAGCTGGCGACTGTTCATAACGTTTCTTACAGTCCTCTATTCTGTTCCCTCTCGAACCCTCTCCGTGAGTCAAGAAAGAACTCTGACTGGTTGTCTACGGACTTGGACCCAAGTTAATCGAACCACGACATTCAATCTCTCGGACAACTTTATGCAGCTTTCATATACGGGGACATATATATCATGATTGCCGCTTGCCAAGCATATGTTTTACTTCCCATTCTAACTTGCAATCTATATACAACACTATCAGCTACCCGTATATACGAAATCTTTTGTTAAACTGCATCATGGTAAACTTTTCATTAAGTTTGTTACACGTCATCGGATCAGATTCGCGAGCCGAGGTGAAAATTATATGCGGTATGCATTTGCGGTTTAAAGCACCGTTATCTCGAACTGTACATTTTCTTTGCAGATATTCATCGCTTTAAAGAACTTATCCAATGCACACGTATTATTCAACTTTTCGGATGCAGAAACATCGCTTTAAAGAACTTATCCAATGCACACGTATTATTCAACTTTTCGGATACAGAAACATCGCTTATTCACGGATTGGAAACGGTTCATGTCACGCGTTCGTTACATGATCATGAGTTCATTATCGGGATAGACATCGTTATTGATAATAACACCATTATTCACACTCTACGGACGTGAATTCGAACGTGCTCCACTCGTTTTTCATTTTATTCCTTTTCCCCGTTTAGTCGAATTCTTCCACGTGAACAAGGGCAAAAGCTTGGTACCAGTTTTACCGGTATTTCTGGTGATTTAAGGTTACGCGAATATGACCTCCTGCAGCCGTGATGGCAAAATCGTGCCGTGCAATGTACGCTTAAATGAATTCTTTCTGGTGGTTACTTATATCATCAAAAGCATTTATGGGTATATCAATTACATTATCCGTGATATGTGTAAGTTCATGGTATTAGGCGGAACCAAACGACACACTCATTTATAAGCTTACACATGTAGAGTTATCATACAAAATATTTGTTACAAGCACACTTGAAAACACTCGGATAACGTAAGGTCAATGCTCTGCCCTAGTTCCAATCCCATCATGGATCTTCTTTATCCTCGTGTACCGCTATGTGCAATTTTTCAAATCGTCTTAAATAACCTGCTATGTGATTCCCGATTTGAATGAAATTTTATATAATCCGATTTCGTGACACTGATCAATGTTTTGATTCAAAGTTTATCTAATCTTTCTTACGGCATGCTTAACGCGTTATAATTTCAAGCGGGGTTGGTTCAAAGTCAACAGAGCACTTAACACTGAAATGCTGCAATAAATGTTTTTACTACGACAGTTCATTGAAATTATCTTTAATTGTAGTTTACATATCGTCTTCTCGTTATATAAGAAACTCTGAAATAATACGCCACTCGTATGACTTATATTGCACTGATGCGATGGAACTTTTCGGAGGCGATAACTTACGAGATAGTTTAAATGTCGGGCCTTTAATTGGCAAAATCACTATGGCCGCGGTATAAAGAATAATAAAGGTTTACTTGCCATCGTGAATATTCGAAAGTCATTATTCTATAATTCTCGGCGCAGAAGTGTGGAAATCTAATCTGGTGGAAGTGAGATAAAGTGTCAAGTGGCGATATGCATTCATAAAGTTAATTAGCATATCTGCACTTACGTATACAGTAGATATGCACGCGTTTGCCTAAATAAAAAGTTTGTAAATACACGATGGACACCGAAGATGCCAGCACAATAAATGTGCATAATAATGATGACGAATTAATGGCGAACGGGAGAGTTTAGTTTCGAAAGGAACTAAAAGTTCTACGAAAAATGAAAGCTACGAAGAGTTCAGCATTCGCTTTAAAGGTAGTCTGTTCTTTGTCGAGAGTTTTGCCATCGTAAAATGGCGCGTCGCACGGAGTCGTTATCAGAAGCTGATAACTATTGCGAAAGTAATATTCGTTTTGTTTATTGCTACTTTCGTGACTGAAATGAAATAATATCGTGATCCATGACTAGGTATATTATACCTGTTTGCATAAAAAGGTCAGGTGTCTTAATGACGGAAGCATAACACGGTAAAACATGGAATAAAAAGGTATTACTTCCTTGTAAAATGGCTTCGCTCGGTGTACAGAATGAAAATATTGATCATGAAAGATAGTAAAGAACTCAATAAACATAAACCAGAATACCTTTTTCACAAACACGATTTGCATTCTACTGATAAAGCGTAGTGAAAGAATCGAATGATCTAAGTCCAGAGTCCCAAGCAGATAAAATATTTTCATTATTATTCGTCGGCTTATAATTAATCATTAATTTCTTCGCGTTGGAAGAAGCGTGCATTGGAATTGCGAAAATCGAGTAAAAAAAATGGTTTTTACAGTGTATCGAGTGCGAGATAGAGCGAGACGGTAGAGAAAGCGGCAATCTTTCGGGCTTCTCTTGCGAACGATGCTACTTCAAGTTTCGTGCAGAACAGAGAAAGTAAAAGTAATTCATCCGTAAGCTGGATTTCTTTGCTCGTTCACTTTCATTCTCTCGGAATATTTTTGCGTTTGTCAACTCGGGAGATGGGATTTTAACGTCATAGTGGTGAGCTCCAGTGTTATATACCCTCCGGGTATGTATTAGTAATTCACTTTTTCTACAATTAAGTTTACGTAGTATGCTCGAGAACCGGATTAGCGGAGGTCGTGAATTCATGTCGACAGTAAGTGCACATGGACGCGTACACACAATCAGCACACTTAATTACAACCTCGATAATATCTTCTTTCGTATTTAACATCGAGTACTCCGATACACGGCAAACAAACAAGTTAAGGAGAGAGTTTCGTAATTTAAAGCAATGCGGTCCAAGATTTCGATGGTGCACAAATCTAAAGTAGATAGTCGTGAAATAAATTCTTTTACCTTAGTAAACTTAGAGTACGATAGAACGATATTCATTTATAACTGTGATTATAATGTATTCGTACGTTGGTATGCCATAGTTGACTAATATTTACAACTGTTTAAGCTAATGCTTTACAAATGCTTCCGTTTCACCTAAACAATGACTGCTTAAATTTCGTAATGTTTTAATAACAGGAATCATCTGAATCATTTATTCCGGTATATGTTAACAACTCTCCAGTCTTATGTGACAAACAAATGTCCAACTCACCGTGTTCCAGTACAATTTAGTACACAGCATGAAAGAAATATTAGAAACATACAGAAACCCGTAATTAGAAATCTAGAAAAACGATAATAACCGCGTGTTTTGCAAGGATGTCGGGTCAAACACAGCGTTATCTTTTTTGACAGCGACTTTCAAGCGAGAGTGTTAAGTACTCGTTCATTGTCGGTTGATGGTAATCTCCGACTAGTTCGGAGAATTAATTAGTGGAAGACCGCTGACTAAGAGGCTGTTTTTAAGTGCTTTATTTTTTCCTCGCATAACAGGGAAATACATATTTTCGGGTGAGAACCTTTTATCTGATTTCGAGCAAAACATTTCGACATTTTTAGATAAAGTAAACACACTTAAGAGGTAGCAATGGAAAATATCTGCATGACATTCTCATAACACACAAGAACTCTAATGAGTTATGAGAACACGAATAAGGCGCGGCCGAAGTTTTTCGTGTGTTTAATCTCGTTTGCTGCCAACTTCTTTTATTACTCCAACCTACATCCTACTAAACAGGTCCTAGCTAACGAGTTAAATTTAGTCATTTAGCCTACGACCCACGATTTAAGTTGGAGACCAAATCATCGAGATAATAATATACATAAATATCGCGTGGAAAAATTCAGAGATATTAATCGAAAGTTACGCATCAGTCTATTTAAGTGAGAGCACAATTTCATATCTTTTAATTTACGATAAATCCATTGATTTTATTATAAGATTATACGAACATAAGTTGATGAGATTTATTATAAAATTCTGTTTAGTTTTGATTTTATAAGATATTTTATGGGAAGATTGAGATTGTAAGACATTAAAGATAGTTCTTTTTCAACGATAATTTTCAATGCGTTTATGGTGATTGAAAATAAGAGTACAGTGATGTGGACAATAGGGCTGTAATGATAACTAATATTTTCGATATGTATATCAATATATATATATATTTGATTTTTCTTATTTACAAGAATTGTACATAGCTGCGTGCACGAAAAGCCGTAAATATAGTTTTACGACTTTGGTCCTTTCTCTGGCACTTTTTAACGGCATGCCCCCTCAAAGAGAAAACAGTCGCGATATCGTAGCCTCTAAATGTTTTGCATCTGTCGAAGCCTGAGATTTCGTAACCGGCTGTTTCGCGATATAATAAATCGCAATGAATCGACCGACCGATTGTACGCCGCGATTTTCTTTCTATTAGAAAAATAATAGCTTGTGCTAATCCGCTTGTCATGCGGATTTCTAATACAATGTGATCCGAAAGATCACAGATAAGATATTATTATCGATAGAATCAAGTATTCTTCTTCTGTATCACATAAAGCTGAGCATCTGGTGGAACAATTTTTTTTTGCTTGCCCCAACTGACGTTACACGTTGCACGAAATTGTATGGGCTCGTAGGAGAACAACGTAAACTGGTCCTCCTACTAACATGTGTAGAGAAACAGTAATTACTAAACTGAATTTTTTTACTGGTTACTTATCACATTTGAGAAAAAATGTATTTACATATAAGATTGTAAATGACTTACGAAATTAATAGTTTTTACTATACACCAGTTTTTTGCATTGTATGTTTATAGATTTATATGAAAGATAGCTCTCAGATCGTCCGATCTACTCAAAAGACTTCTCCGTGAAAGATCCGCACCTATCGCTCACTCGTCAAATTTGATTTTATGGAGAATTTTAGTGGTAAATATATCATTGCTGGAACATACCTCGCGTATGTTACTCGATTTCATGATTTCCCGATGTTTCAGCTTCATTTTCTTCGCGGTTGGCGCTCCTTTAACGTCAATAGGTGGGTGAACGTGTGTGGGTAACTTGATAGATGTGACGATCAGCAACATCAGTCTCATTGGAATTTAATCGCGACGATAATCTGCTCGATATGACTTCCGCTATTGGTTTTTCTCCAACACGAAACGGCGTCCTAGTGGTAACATTCATTCCTTGCGGATAGGATGGTAATGCTTCCAATATTCTTGGCGGATTCTTTTTGACGGTATTTACGAGTGGATTGCCACCCTTGCTGATCGTATTTTCCTCGAATAGCCATCCTGTTCGACCTACGCGTCCATTTTGCAGATGCTGACTAGGTTTGTATGATTCGACGTCGGTGATCACAGGTGCATTGGTTTGGAGATTCAATGCGTTTAATTGAAGGTAATTGCTGGCAATCGGGATTACATCCTCCGATCCCCCAGATTTGCTCAGACGATTACTTGGTTCTAAAGCAGAGATATTTTTGTCGCTAGTTATCATACGATTTCTGTCAAAGCTATAATAATTAAGAACAAGTTCTAATTGTATGTTGTCACATTGTCAAGGAGTGTGCCAATTAATTGTGTTTACTGCATTTTAATAGCCTTCAGATAACAAAATGGACGTGTTAAGTGGAAATATGACTCATTTACTAAAGTTATAAAACGTGTTGGACAGAAAGCGTAGAAGAATTTCCACCTCTTTTTGCCATTTACGGTAGATGATTTATTCGTGTTGTATTTCAAAATGATTTTTTACTTTCAGGATATTGCCTTTCATTACACAGTATGTGCAATATGCTTACCAAACGTTTTCGCCTCTCGAGCGCGAGCTAGTAGCGTGTGGATTCTACTTCGGCGAAAGTATGTCCCGACAATGTCCTGCTTTTTAATCTCCTCATGTTCACAGTCTTCTACGTTATTGTCTTCATTGTTGCTACTGATCTCATCTTCGTCATTCTTCGTATTATTGTTGTTATTCAAATCGGGCTTTGTCGGAACTCTGGCATATTGTGCTGTAGTTTCTCTGGGTACTAAAGAAGGCGGTGGAAGAGGAATGTGTGACGGCGCGTCGGGCAGTCGCCAACGACCGAGTTCGTCACACCAGATTGCAGCACCCCTAATGGCAGCGATATCACGGAAAGGACAACCCGGTCGAAGTTGTGGGATCATTGCGTCACATATCTGAGACGTTAGTAATTCTCTACGCAGAAGATCACGGCGTTCGGCATCCCAGGATGCTTGAAGATCGACCGCTTCTGCTTCAAGTTGTTTCACTTTCTTCGCCATCCTCTTCAAAGCATCTTCTGTGGACCTGATTGAAAATAAGTTCCTTGAGTACAGAATAAGTATGTATACAAAGAATATCAAACTCTTGAATCGAAAATGATTTTTAATATTCTTAGATAAAATGATCTGCATTTTTGTGCAGTATATATTCCACAGAAATTCGATCACGAACCTGAGTTGGCCATAAACCTGGAAGACACTGCCATTTCCTTCTTGAGCACTCGCTTCCAAAGCACCAGCGAGCGCCTCGAGTTTCTTTCTTCTTTTCTCTCTTCGCCTTCTTAATTCTGCGTTTCCTTGTTCTTCTCCGCCAATAGTTAATTTCTCTAATCTTTTTAACACTTCTTGTTTCGCCGCTTCCCGCTTCTTTCGCCGTCGCTCTTCTCGTTCTCGATCTTGCTCGTCCATTTGTTGCTTTCCACAATTTGCATTGGCATTCACGCCAATACCAATACTCGCTTCGGCGTGTGATTTTATTGACTCAAGTTCCTCGCGAAGTTTTTGGGCCGACAAATTTGAATCTTCACACTCTTTTCTCAGTCTCTCTACTTCTTCGGCGTATTCTTTCGCTTTTATTCCTTCAGCCTCGGTCATCGTTTCTTCATTTTCAAGGACAGTTTTAATACTGATCTGATCACTTGAATCCAATAATTTGCGTAATCGTTGCAATTCTACCTGATATTGTCTTAAAAGCGCGTCTTTCGGATCCTCATTAACAATGGGCTTGTTTTTAATACATCGTGCTCTCGCAGCATATCTTAAAGTGCTAAGAGTCTCTTCAGCATCAATATCGCTCGGACTTACGCATGCAATCATCAAGGTTCTAGCATTGCCACCCAGACTATCCCTCAGTAGCCTTGTCAATTTACTGTCTCTGAAAAGAATATTACATACGTTTTCAGTAATCAATGTTTCATTAACTATCACTATATACATCAATGTAATGTTTTGAACGAGCAAGAAATATTGTGTTTTTTGTTACCTGTAGGGTACATGACGACCATTTCCAGCAGCCAACGCACTAATGACGTTTCCCAACGCAGAGAGACTTAGATTAATACTAGCAGCTTCTTTCAAACGATCACCAGTAGCTCCCGTCCTCGCTTGCCTTTCAGATCCAGCAAGATCAACTAAATGCAATCTCCCTCGTCGGATAGCGCTATCTCGTTTCTCGTCGTCGTTAATAGCAATTGCTTCGAGTGCCAGCGTCAAAACCGCATGACTTCTAGAACTGGCCGCATTCATTTTAGTAGCTGCCGCCACTCTCCTTCTATCGCCTTGTTCGACTAACCGGGCACATTCGGAGGCGTCTTTCACGGTTACTTCCCTTAAACCACCGGCTACATAAGTACCTCTCGTCGAATCTTCCTTTAGCACCAAAGTTTCTCCGGTACTGTCTTGCAAGAGATCTCTTAATCGTTCATTGTATATTTCCAAATAGCTCAGTAGTGCTAAATATCTCGTTTCCGAGCTAGCAGTCGATGTCGCCTCGAACAGGTGCTCCAAAGCACGTTCGATGAATCCTCTCATTGTAAACGATTTTCCACAACCCGTTTGACCATATGCAAAAACTGTGCCATTGTAACCATCCAAAACGGCCTCCACGATAACCGAGCCGACATTTTCGTACACGGATTCGGTACTTGCATCTGGTTCAAAGGCTGCATCGAATTGATATATCTTGCCACTGCCGTTGCTTCCGGTTGAACTCTCGAGTGTACAACATTTTGTCGTAGAATCGATCGTGACAACATTCTGGAACAATGAAATTCCATAAATATTTTTCTACGATATTAATGATCGATGAGTGTAATAAAGTCTGCTGAATTAATAACATCGTTAAATCGAGCTAATAAAACCGGTATTGCAGACGGTAGCTATTAATAGGTTGCGGTGATAGTTTCTTACTTTAGGAAAGAAATTCTTACTCGTGAATATAAATTATAAATATAAAGCATGAAATGCACTGTTCGAATTATTCTCTTCAATAATTGAGCACGATCAGATCGATACGCGAATGCTCTGCTTCTATATTATTATGACATTACCAAGCATTTTATGATGACACATGCAGTGCATTTTGCGATAGGATCAGTGGAAACGTAGATGCATGTGTCGCATGTATATCGATCGCATAGCGCGTTCCTCGAAAAAGGAAAATGGTAATAGCATGTTTACACTTGGTGAGCAGACATTAGGTCACGAATGTAAAACAACGATACACCTCTGAGAATGATGTAGTACAACGCTGCAATATTCAGAAGAAGAATAGATAAATGTTTGGGCAACATCTATTATCAATTTTTGAAGCATTTTTGCGACTTTGGATTAAGCCCTTTTCTGACCGAAATAAATTTTTAAACCGCTTCTTTCGACCCAAAACGGTCCTAGAACATCAATAGGCATCATATACCATCAATTTGGACCATCTAAGACTGATTTTGGCGACTTTGATTTTTTAACCATTTTTGAAGGTATACCCCTTTACATTTTTCCGATTTTGGGTCAACCCATTTTTTGAGCAAAACAATTTTTAATCCACTTCTTTCGACCCGAAATCATCCTAGAACATGTTTATACATCATCTACCATCGATTTGGGCCATTTAGAATTGATTTGGGCGACTTTGATTTTTTGACAATTTTTGAAGGTATACCCCTTTACATTTTTGCGATTTAGGGTCGACCCATTTTTTGAGCAAAACAATTTTTAATCCACTTCTTTCGACCGGAAATCATCCTAGAACATGTTTATACATCATCTACCATCGATTTGGGCCATTTAGAATTGATTTGGGCGACTTTGATTTTTTGACAATTTTTGAAGGTATACCCCTTTACATTTTTGCGATTTAGGGTCGACCCATTTTTTGACCGAAATAAATTTTTAAACCGCTTCTTTCGACCCAAAACGGTCCTAGAACATCATTCGGCATCATATACCATCGATTTGGACCATCTAAGACTGATTTTGGCGACTTTGATTTTTTGACAATTTTTGAAGGTGTACCCCTTTACATTTTTCCGATTTTGGGTCAACCCATTTTTTGAGCAAAACAATTTTTAATCCACTTCTTTCGACCGGAAATCATCCTAGAACATGTTTATACATCATCTACCATCGATTTGGGCCATTTAGAATTGATTTGGGCGACTTTGATTTTTTGACAATTTTTGAAGGTATACCCCTTTACATTTTTGCGATTTAGGGTCGACCCATTTTTTGACCGAAATAAATTTTTAAACCGCTTCTTTCGACCCAAAACGGTCCTAGAACATCATTCGGCATCATCTACCATCGATTTGGGCCATTTAGAATTGATTTGGGCGACTTTGATTTTTTGACAATTTTTGAAGGTATACCCCTTTACATTTTTGCGATTTTGGGTCGACCCATTTTTTGACCGAAATAAATTTTTAAACCGCTTCTTTCGACCCAAAACGGTCCTAGAACATCATTCGGCATCATATACCATCGATTTGGACCATCTAAGACTGATTTTGGCGACTTTGATTTTTTGACAATTTTTGAAGGTGTACCCCTTTACATTTTTCCGATTTTGGGTCAACCCATTTTTTGAGCAAAACAATTTTTAATCCACTTCTTTCGACCGGAAATCATCCTAGAACATGTTTATACATCATCTACCATCGATTTGGGCCATTTAGAATTGATTTGGGCGACTTTGATTTTTTGACAATTTTTGAAGGTATACCCCTTTACATTTTTGCGATTTAGGGTCGACCCATTTTTTGACCGAAATAAATTTTTAAACCGCTTCTTTCGACCCAAAACGGTCCTAGAACATCATTCGGCATCATCTACCATCGATTTGGGCCATTTAGAATTGATTTGGGCGACTTTGATTTTTTGACAATTTTTGAAGGTATACCCCTTTACATTTTTGCGATTTTGGGTCGACCCATTTTTTGACCGAAATAAATTTTTAAACCGCTTCTTTCGACCCAAAACGGTCCTAGAACATCAATAGGCATCATATACCATCGATTTGGACCATCTAAGACTGATTTTGGCGACTTTGATTTTTTGACAATTTTTGAAGGTGTACCCCTTTACATTTTTGTGATTTTGAGCGACCCGTTTCTTGACCGGAAAAAAATTTTAATCCATTTCTTTCGACCCAAAATCATCCTAGAACATGTTCATACATCATTTACCATCGATTTGGATCATCTAGGAGTAAAATTGGCGTTAATAGGTACTATTAATATCATGCAGCATAAATTGTATATCTTTGGTATTGCAGATCTGTAAATATGCAAATTCCAGTAAATCGCTGTTCCTTGAAATTCAACTTTTCGTTTTACTGACTACGTCAGTTAAACGAAATCATGTTTAATTCAATGAAAGACCGGTCGTGATATCTATTTCCACAGAATTATGTTTACTCATCTTGGAAGAACTGTAATGGAATACATATATTCCTTACATGCGTTGGTCAAAATCCATCTTTCCATATCGTGAAGGGTATATAGAACTTGCACTACTTTAAAATACTTTGATATAAATCATCAACAATTATTCATGAATGATTGTTTGCCAACAAGTTTTATTTCGAGTTCAAACGGAGCTGTCGTTCTGTATATATGCATTTTCGAGCAGAAACATGCGCCTGTTTACATACTTTCATATGGATGATGATCGATGGAAGAGAATATGTGCCGAATCGATAGAGCCTTACTCACGCCGAATACTTCGATATTCATAAATGTCGGCGCACGTGGTCGACACGTTTGACAAATATATATCTACATGCAATTGCACTGAGTAAATGATTCCAAACATCTATACACACGCCAAAACAAATAACACAATAGCGGTACGACATACATAATGTACTATGCAGAACCTGCATCTACATATCATATCATTTCCTTGATCTTACATATTTATTATATAATTAGCTTTGTGTTCTACTGGCAAGGAACACTTAAGTACTAAGTGCCTTAATGAGTAGGTATAAACAATGTTAATACGCGCTGATAATTAGTAGTGTGATATACTCTCATTAACAGCTGCATTACGTACGCGTACACTCGGTTTATGAACTTACTAAGCAGTATTTTGAAAAAGTCATTAGAAGCGATTTGGAAAAATTCGTAAATGGAAAAATGCAATGCTGATGCATGGCGTTAACGTGTTTTGATATGGTCGCTAGGCTACAGCGCGCTCGATATGACGGTGACGGTTTTCCACGTTTAAGCTTAAGCTGATAAACTAAACGAAAGAATATACTTAAACACTGCGTGATGTGGCATCGGATGCGTACATAAATATTGTGCTAATTTCACGCGAAAAGTGCATCGGTGCATGGAACGGGTTTGGCCAATACTGGCACGTCAGTTTTCTCCGTTTTTCTCATTATTCCCTTCTTTTTTCTCATTCCTCACGTACCCGACATCCTTGATGCAGCTCTCGACTGGACATAGGCCGGCATCTCACGGCCACTTTGACGGACTCGCTCATCTATAAATAACAAAGATTAAATGATTATGACAATGTCCGCGTTCAAGGCAAGCTTTAATTCAAATGTGTACTAAGAAATGCTTGGAATTTCATGTGGGAATCATTAATACTAATTGCACTTGTTATTATATCATTTATCGCGTTCAGTGGAAAATGTATTGATTATCAATTTGGTCTTATCACTTTACACTGTATGCAGAACGCTATTATGTATAACAAAAGGACCAACTTACACCATACTATAACAAGGTATAATATTGAATAATAATTGTAACCCTAATCCTAAATAATTCTAAACTAAATGTTAGATTTTGCTCCATTATGATACGGCATTCTTTTACATGAGTTAGTTCGTCTATAAGAAATAAAAAGGACGTAACAATCATCAAGTATTCCTTTTGCATAATTTGATGACGCGCGATACAATAACTCTTACTACTTTTATATTTTATGAATAATTCCCCAAACTTCTGGCAACCTTGAGAGTACCCTTGCACGTGAATATGGTGAGCCTGAAGAACGTGGGCTTTTTTGCTCATTGGATATTCGATCCGTGCGATATTCTAATACGTGAGTTGACTTTGAACCTTGTGACACATCGAATCATCGACCCCGAAACTTGACACGTTCACGCACATTTATTTCTTTTTATTTGCGTATTCCAATTCTCAAGAGTTCTGCCATTTCGTTCAAGGCCACGCATGTAACAACGTATTTAATAATATAATATCACAGTAAAATGTGGAGGGAAATACATAGTGCAAATAAAACGTGCCCGTTGGTTCTTTAATATTCTTTAATATTGAATTACACTGAAATGATAATTGCTACTGAAGTTATACCGAAGTCCGAATTTCGGGATGTATTATGGACAATAAGTTGAATATTTATTTTATTTCTAGTTTTACATTTTATCATATTACCGAAACGTTAGAAGTGTCGGAGAAAGAAATACGCAATGTCTAGAGATCCTTGAGATAACTTATATTTCGTTGAGGGCATAATATTAGAGTATTCAATACGTAGATGGATTCCGATCGCAGGGGGTAGATAAAGCGGCGACCGCCTAACCGAGTAAACCCTAAAGTTTGACCCAGTAAGACGCTCGCTTAGCCATAGTTAGAACGATAGATACTCCACGAGTAAGCTCGTAAAACTTTTATAAAATGCACAGCGTATATCCCGCCTTTCAATGTATACTTTTCTTTGGAATTCTGTAATCTTTAAATCGCCCAATGATTCTTGTCAATCGCTTCGACACAATAATATTATCGCTTGAATCCCGTATTAAAACAATAATAACTGCATCTTTACAGTACGTGGAATTAAACTAATTTCTTTCAAGCTTAGCTTTAACGCTTTTAAAAATGCATTTTGCATTTCTTTCAATATTTTCGAAGTTTGGATACTCTGACCAATTCTGATTACCAAACATGCGAGCAAAAATCTTTGTTTTTGTTTGTAATTCAGTGCGGTACTTTGTAAAGCTAATGGGTTTATAAATAAGTATAATTGCTCCACAGATTTGGAGAACTTTAAGTACATGAACTTAGAATCATATTTCCATAAAATGTTAATATTAAATCTTTGTCAATACAAGGACTCGGAGAATATGAAAACGGGTGTGGTGAAGCGTAATTTATTATTGTATGTAAAATCTATTCGATGTTGAACAATGAAGAAAATATTGGAAATGTATTATACATAGAGTTAATAGGCAGAAGAGCTTAAAAAAGTACTCAAAGTCTGTTAGACAATTCAAGGTATTTGTTCAGTTCTTGTTTGTCAGGGTGAAACGTCATTGAGTGCAAGAGGAACGATAATTTCCTTACTTACGTTAATGGCGGTTGTGTTTTCTCTGCCCACATATGACGTTTTAGATTCACGAGGGCATAAGTTGTCATTTATCGCAACAAGTTAATTCGACAGAATGTGCACTGTACAGAATGGCGAGCATACCTGAACTGACAAGTTCCAATGTCGAGAATAACGACACCCTTCGTTGGAACTTGCGCTCATTCGAAAAATTACGGAGTTGCGCGCGCAGATTATTCTACAATTTGATTCGTCGGCCGGCATTTAACACGGGAACATAGGATTCGTTGTAACGTGTGCGTACAAACATTTGATTTATAATAAATCGTCAATTACATAATTGTCATGTCTTCGTATGACTTCAAATCGGAAGCGGAAGTAAAGGAGTACCTAAAGAATCTACATATAGAATACAATTTTGGTTGTTATAGTCAAAAAAAGCCCGAAGGTAATAGTCGACATGGTTAAGAATTCTAACCTATTGATTCCAATATCTTGCTTCTTCTTAACAGTTTGCCATTTATTGGGTGATTATATGGAAGCTGTCAAAACAGACTTTAAAAAGGCCGGTATACTTTACCAATCTACATGTGACGATTACAAGTATGGGAAAAGCTGTACGAAATACGGCAATTATTTAACGTTGGGTATGTAATGCTGTTAGATGGAACTACTGTCGAATACAAACCGTCCCGATTTGAATTTGAAAAGTACGTTGTAAGAGGGCGCAAAATATATGCCGGGAAGATTCAAATCATACCGCTTATTCCGTTACCATGCTATCCATGTATATACGGTGCAATGAACTTCATTATGGGCCCAGAGTGGGGGTACCCCGCTAACCATCGAATTGTTAATCGTCGTCGTAAATCTTACCCCATTCTTAGCGTCCCTTTTATCGCGATATTAAATTCAATTTACAGATTAAATTAGATGAATAAAGTCGTCACAGTATTTCTGCGCGTGGTCTAATAGAGATAAAGCGAGTATTAAAGCAAGAAGGAAGAATAGAATATTAGAATAGAACGAGAATTATAAGGTGAATTGTTGACTGCTTAACAGGGGTATCCCTACTTATGATCAACATTAAAGTTCTATAAGCATGTATTCGAGTGAAAACGGGATAAACATTTACGTGTTTCATCATAGGCATTCTCTATTGCACCATAGATATAAAGTTTCACGTGTATGTAATTATATGCCGCATAGAACTAGTGGTTGCTACAATCATGCAATGTAATGATTGGCTGTAATGGAGAAACATGCAAAATTTATGTTCTTATAGCTTTGATGAATTAAATTCGAATTGCTGTATTTCCCGAGACATTGCAACATAATTGAGAATGCGCATTGTTTTGTATGATATATAAATTCGGAAAACATTATGTAGGTAGGGGTTGCGAAAAGGACCAAAAAAAAGGATATGAATATTTCCGGAAAGCTTGCGATCTCAATGATGAGACAGGATGTTATAACGGGGGTACCTCGGCAGTAACAGGCCAAGAGATTGGTGAAACGGACAAAACTAAACAAATCGAGGGGGGTTTGAATATGTTGAAGAAATCGTGTTACGAAAAAAACTTTGAAAAATCCTGCTTTTTCTTGTCCGGGATTTATTTTAGCGGCATTGAAGGAATTGCAGAGAAAAATATAGTAGAAGCATACAAATTATCTTTGAAGTGTTGTGAAGTAGGGAATCCTTATGCTTGTGCTAATGTTTCTCTAATGCATGCTCGGGGAGAGGGAGTACAAAAGAACTCTGACCTAGCTGATGTTTTTAAAAGACGAGCAGAGGAACTGATGAAACAATTACAAGGGAAGCAACCAGAACTTAAGTTTCAGCAAGGTATTAAGCCATAAAACTAGTTTGAATTCGTCGAAGTTCGAAATATATTACTTCATTTGTTGAATCATCACCTTCCGAATGTAATTCTGTTAGATACAATAAATAAATGTTGGTATTATTTTTCCAGTTTCTTTAATTGCCATTCATGAACATTTAACAGATTTGCATACTTCCTCCCCTACACACCAACATGTGATTGTAACGTTTTGAGGTCAAAGATGATTAAAACCTACGAACTTCCTTTTCATTATTCACTAGATATGTATGCAAGCTATGGCTGTTCAACGATGATTTGAAACTTGTTAGAAATATTAAAATATCTGTTTGTTTACGGTCGGTTGTAAAAGATAATTCTTCAGTAGATTTCAGTACTCAATGTCAGCATTCTCAGTCTAAACATACGACGGAAATTACTTTCCTCAAATAATATTTAAAATACCATGAAACGTGTTATTGATCATCTCATTTCATACTTCGCCTTTCTCTCTCCCCCTCCTGAGATGATTATGGAGTTCCCTCTCCACGTCATTTGCCGATCTCTCGGCAGTGATACCTCGTCGCAGCAGGTTTTATACGGCATTCGCTTTGTTAACTGACCGGAGAGACCATGCGGTGCTACCTGTTCGCTCCAAGCCGCTTGCTCGCGGCTTTAATGCTCGTCACAATCCTTAACCATGGATCATTGGTGAGTGAAAAATAGTAGTAGTCATTGAGTAGATGTCATCGGAATTAAAAATTCATGCGCTACTTAAAAGTAGCACAGATTCACGATAATGTTTTTCTATTTATATTGAAGGTGGCTGGTGATGAGTCGAATAGGATGGTTGTGGGTGTAGGCGTATACTATGAATCATTGTGCCGCGATAGTACAAATTGGATTAAAAATCAATTATTACCATCATATGAAGCTCTAAAAAATCATATTAACATTGATTTCGTGCCTTACGGTAAAGCCGTCGTGAGTATTAAACGCAGCAATTTGAATCCTTCTGCGAATCGGTGAACAGATAGTTGAAACTCATGCGATTTATTCTGACAAACATCTACTATGATAAGCGTCGAGCAGTTATTTATTAAAATGAATCTTTCTACTTTTGAACACAAGGTCATATTCGTTAGCAGTAACAGCAAGTGACCTTGCGAGCTCTTCCTGTTGTCTCTTAGGAGAATAAGATAAAGTTTATTTTTACCTCACTCCACTTTCGTAATTTCTCTAATTTTTATCTTATCTTCGCCTAGTTTTCTACCAAATATATATTTGCACAAATTAATTGTATAGCATACGCGCGAAACCGAAAACGGTCCATGGGAATTTTCTTGTCAGCATGGGCCAGCTGAATGCCAAGGAAATAAGGCCCAAGCCTGTGCTATTAATTCGATCAAATCTCACGAATCTGCAGATAATGTTCAGGATCTCACTGTAGCTCTTGTTGGTTGTGTCATGTCATCCAGGTACCCACCGACTGCTGTCCCACAGGTAATCGCTGCGCGTTTATGATAATTTAACGATAATTATCATTCAAAACTTATTTCCTTACGCGACCTTCAAACAGTTATTTTTCCTCATAAATATTTTCTTCGGTGAATACAATGTAAAAGCAAACTAGCGGACGCTGTTGAATATTAAGGTCAAAATTATTACAGTGTGCACAACAAGGTGGACTGAATCAACAAACTCAAAAGAGTATTAACGAGTGTGTACAAAGCTCGTTATCAAGCGATTTGTTAGCAATTAATGGCAATAAAACATTAGCTTTGGATCCGTTACTTACTTTCGTACCCACTATCGTTATTAATGGAGTGAGTATTTCCAATCAAATGCAAATTCATTTCTACAAACAATTGGCTTATTAATTCCGCATTGACTTTCCGGTTACAGGAGAACTCGAAAAAGAATCAGAACGAAGCGTTTAATAATTTCTTTAAATTAGTTTGCGGTCTTTTGTCGGACGAATCAAAACCCAATGAATGCAGCCAAGCGCATTAATACATTGCTGAAAGAGGTACGGAAGCAAAAAACATATAATATCAAATAAAATGTCGAGGGGAAAGAGGAAGGCGAGAAAATGATAAAAACCATGATTATTATTCTCTTATGATATATACAAGTGCCTATGTACAAAAATATATATGATTTTGTCAAATGTAACGGTTGAATATAAAAATCATTATAAAAAACAAGTCTTTGGAAGCGTTGTACGTTGTTGCATCGTGCCGTACCGATTGTGAACATTGGTGGCAGTGTTTCAGCCTTCACCAAAGGGATCGATGATTCAATGACCTTTGAAAAATTATCCGTCGATGAACACTGCATCATCTAAATTACTTAAATCAAGGAATTGTTGCTCGATATCGGAACCCAACTCGTGGAAACTCGGAATGTCGTCCTCCGCGCAGTATCCTGAAAAAATCAGAAGCAGGTGTTATTCAAGTGACTCACATTTTGCGTGACCGCGTATTAAACGTATTTTTATTTTCGGTATATATCATGCATGGAAATTAGAATTTAAAGAGCACGCGTGTGTCGCACGTGGCAGTGCATCGTATGTTTTGGCGCGTGCGTGCATCCATACATGCGTATGCTTGGCCAAAAAAGTAAAGAATATTATTTTAAGACTCGGTGTGGGGTAAAGGCATAAAGCGGCGAACCTCCTCTGAGATTAAGTATGGACGACTGAGCGCGGCACTGTCATCGTCTTCGTTATGGTGCGAGTTCTTACTAATACAGAAAACAGGCAGCACGCGCGGGGATACACACGAACGATAGGTACGTGAAATCTTTCTACACACAAGACTTTTCGGAACGGACTAAATTTCAGCTGTTCCCGTTCTTATAACTTACTGGGTCGGTTTCACAAATTTTTGAGAATTATCATAATAACAATAGATACCATTCGAAGTACTTTACCGAAACACGTGTGCATATATTAATAAATCGGAAGATTTACATGGACGAATGTATTTACGTAACCAATTTAGAATTTGGAGGAGGTACTGAATAACTTGTAACTACGAGTTGCATCTTACCTGTACTATCCGTATGTGGAGTCGCGACGTTTTCAATGAGAAAACGTCTTACAGATTCAATTGGAACGTATTCTTGTTGATTATTCTCCTGGCTCATGGAAATCTTATCGATTTGACATAAATTTGTCTGAAATAAGTCCACGTCCTCGTCCGCGTAAGACTCTGAAGTCCTAAACGGCCGATAATTCGATTCCGCGTTAAAGCTACTTGTCGATTGGTTTTTCTGCCGCGACGTTGTGGTGGTCATATCTTGCCGCGTTATACTCGTGGAATTTGAAGGAATGCTTGTGGATGTCGTTTTATTATCCGTAGTTAAAGATATGTTAGATAATGTTATTACAGGTTCCGTATGATTTTTCACGTGTTTTCTCAAACTCGATGGATCCGTATAACGCTTTCCACATCCACTTACTTGACACGCGTACGGTTTCTGAAAAGATTACGGTTTCGTTTAAATCAAAGAAAGATACTTTATTATATCATAGACGTTATTATTTCTGTGAATACGAGAAATGTATTCATTTAGACAAAGCTTAAACGTACCGTGTCGTAATGAGTTCGTTGGTGTTTTGCACGATCGCTACTATTACTAAATGCTTTCGAACATCCACGATGCTGGCATGCATACGGTCGCTCTCCTGTGTGAGATCTTTGATGAATTTTTAAATTTTCTAATCTGGAGAAAGCCTTCTTGCATCCAGCGAACTGTAAAAATTAAATATGCCAATGTTTATTACGATCGGTTTACTCTGACTTTAAAGATTACACCCAGAAAAATATGATCTGATTCATAAGTAAATCGATACGAGATACAATGTTACATGAAAATCAACATTATCAGCAGTAATCTATGCAGGGCATTAATTAGAATATTAACATTAAACAAAATCAATCTTTTGTGGATATACATACCGGACATTTATTAGGTTTCTCTCCGCTATGTACTCGCATGTGTATAAGTAATTTGTATCTGGCATTGAAAGGTCGTGCCCTCGGACATCCTTGCCAGAGGCAAGCAAATTCATCCTGACCCCCGCCTGTCGATGTGAGTGTACCTTCGCTGTCCTTGTCCTTGTCCTTGTCTCTATCTCTTTGTACTCGTCTACCGTGTCCATGTGTATTCGATGAAGAAGATTCAACGTGTCGTCTCTCGATATGCCTTACGAGACCTTCTTGTTCCGCGAATGCACATCCGCAATCTATCCATCGGCATTGATAGGTAGAAGTCAAATTCTCTTCTGTCGTCGAATAATCTATAATATCGTTGATTATTAGAAAAAAAGAATGTGATAGAATACGATATGACACGGACAATTTTTATGAATATTATAATTATGTAATAGCATAATTTGAAACGGGTATTCGGTGAGAATATTATTGAAGAAGTTTACGAAGCAAGAAGAATAGTTGGATAAACTTACCGCATGTCTTATCATCTTTCTCGCTGTCCAATATTGTTTTCGACCCGAGCGCGCGCCGATCAGTAAGCAGCAAACCCTCGTTTCGGGGAAGAACAACTTGATTACCATAGTTCTCGATCATGTCATCATTAAAATTCACGGATGAGACTGCAGATTGTTGAGAAGACACAAGATGACCGACCGCGTAACACGAATTGTTCAAACTGGGGAACGGATCTTGCAATTCTCCGAGATAAGTCGAGGACGGTGAAGAAGGCGAATCTGCGTTGCTCAATAATGACGTTGGGTCACCTCTTATCAAACTAAGATCAAACTCATCCGTAGCAATCTGCATGGATCCGCTAAGTCCTTGGACATCTTCATTCTGAGTATGCATCAGGAGAGGCATTGACAAGGTCATATCATCTTGGTATTCATGATAGTCTGGATAATTTTGATACTCTTGTCTATATTCGGGGTAATTTGTGTTGCAGAAAGAACGAGAGAATGAAAACGCAGAGCCAACAGAAGGTAGTCGTCCGGTAGGACAGTCGGACGTGTCATCGCCTGAATAATCCACACTCTTCAAAGTATTGTTCCATGTTGGCGTGGTTGCTTCGCTGCAAGTACTCGTTGGTGATCTGTCCGTCATTGAATATTGTTGGCATGGATATTGGAATGCCGCTGTAAGTTGTTCCCAATCGGTATATTCTATCGGACTAGAATTGGGTAGAACCGGTGAAGGAAGACTAGTGTCCACTTGTGAAATTGACCAGCAAGGCTGCTGTGCAGTATTAGCATTCATTGTAGTCACTGCCATTGAGGTAAGGTGCAATGAACCACCGTTGAAGTCTTCCTGTTTGATACTCTTGGAAACCGCCCGTTGTATATCCTCCTCGTTCCTGTCGGCGTGGTAGTCCTCGAGATGCATCTCAATATGTCACACCGTAAACGGTAGTCTAATCAGTCGTAACTGGTTAATATTGCAACATTGAGAAACTTCAGTACTAACGCTCTGATTTTGCAATGTTCGGCTTTCATAGAGATTATAATACCATATCGGTATATTACACTTACGACGAGCGTCACTGTTTCTTCTTATTTTGACCGAATAATCGGATGTTTCGTTAGTAGAGTTAATACGATAACACAGAAGTCTCGGTTAAATTTCGAAAATGTCTCGCGCTCTCTTCCTATCAACGTATCGACATGTAACCGATAATCTTCCCTTATCGCGCTGGTCTTTTCCTCGTTCCAAGGTCTTCCTTAGTGTGGCACGCGCGCGATCTTAATCGTAAGCGGTAGCAGAGACTCTACAGAGAGTGCTCAAACTCAATTGAGGAAGAAGGAGGGTACGTCGATTCGACGTGTCGACGTGGTACGGCGTAACTGACCCCGAGATAAGAGGATAGCCCCAGTCCGACTGCACCACTTCTCGCGTCTCTGCGGAGACTATCAGCCGCGAGAAGACATCGCCTCGTTTTTCCACCAGACGCGACAGAGTACGATGATCCCCTCCACCCTTCTTAGTTAGAGTTCCTTCGGGTTATTTGCTGAGGAGCAAGGGAAAGGGCCTACAAGAGGGTACAACCGTCGGCTACGCGCCGCCCACTCGCGTGGCTCCTTCGTTCCCCTTAAAATGCTCCTCAAAGTATTTGTGCATCGCTGCACTTGTCGGTGCAACGTGCTCCTGTTGGCTGCTGGTATTCCTTCGGTCTTATAGCCCGATCGCATCAGGGTGGCCAAGGACCGCGACACATCTGTGCCCACGTTTCTCCTATCCCTTTTTCGTGCTCCTCCTTTCGAACTCATCCACTTTTTACTATGTTTCGGACGTAGATTCCTGGAATCGTTATGATTAATAGCACCAAGTTAATGGTAAAATAGTGTAATGGTAAAAAATTGTAACCAGTAGGTCATTCACTTTCCCCGGTTCCAGAAAGTGGATGACACAAGGTTGCAATAGAGTATATATCAAGCGCTGAATTAAAAAGTAATTACTTAGAATTAAACAGTGGCCACATTAAGCACTTGTTGGCTTACACAATTAAAAGTTCTTCAAGTGTATACAATATGTATGTACATGCTATATGGTATTCGTTTCCCATTTTTGCATTGTTTTGATTAAATACGACTGGTTAACTTTATATAGCTTGTTTTGAGTAAACTCTTAGGGGTGGGACAGGCACCAGTAGCCACCGCCGTATTCTAATAGATCGGTAGGAAAATTTTAAAGTACCCTACAGAAGTGCAGTGAACGAAGATGAACAGCATAGACAGAGAAAGAAAGGAAGAGGGGGTGGTTAGGCTGATCTTTCGTCGCTCGAGCCCCAAGAATCGGGTAAGGGACAAAAAACGTAAAACCAGCTGCCGCACACGCGTCACTTATTAACAACAGTTTCTTCGCGCGCGCACACATGAGGAGAAGTCGTTCACTCCTTCCTCCTGTTACAGCCTACTATTATTTCATGGACCGTTCTCCCTTTTTTTGCTTTTCTGCAACTTCTCTTTGTAACTTCTGTGCAGAAATCGCCTGTACTAAATATGGGCATAACAATCACACAAATGTTTGAAACGAACTCATACATCATCCATCATAAGATTTTTGCGATGCAAGGTCCATCGTACGAACAGGGGTTGCAAAATCATATGCCATATCTTATCTAAAAGCGACATTATTGTAAGCTTTGATTATCCCATTTATGAATATTTAGTTCCACTAAAGATCTCTTTTCAAAATTACGCATTATTGGGGAATATTTGAAAAACTCCTAGTCTGGATTTAAAACATATAAAACGCGATTTGCATGAGATGCAAGAATTATTCATAACAAATATTTCTATTATGTTTTTCAAGGCTTAGAAGAGAAACGATATATATTCGACAGGATTCTTTATAACTTAGTAGGAGGTACTGCATAAAAACCAATAATAACAAAGTTTGTAGGACGGTTACTGTTTATAATTAATTTACCGGTTAATTGTAAATGCAAGACAGGGAAATTGCAGCATAATAATTCTATTGTGGTTGATGCAACAGTGCTATATCGTGCCTTTTAGAGGCTGCAATTATTTGAAGGCGTACGCATACATAAGTGTTTTCGTGCATCCTCCGACTCACCCCTTGTATATAAAACACATAGACGTATGTGGCTTGCTGGTGCAGGCACACATGCACAAACGCGGTTGTAGTTGCATAGTATGGTCGGGTTATACGTCATATTACGGGTAGATAAGTGATAGAGTGGCACATGTGGTCTGCCAGCCCTGTGTGCTTACATTATACATACTATGCCCGCTCTCAGCGCGCTTTTTTGCCCAGGCACCTGTCAACTCCGTTCGTACCATAGTCACCGCATGTGTACGACTGCCACTAAAATAAATATACTGGAAAAAGGATTCCGATCGTACTCCCCATACGGATGCAATAACATAGGGAAGAAATACAAAAAGGGTAGAAACATATATTTAATAGTTGCATATAAAAAAAAGTAAAGCTGACTTTGAAGTCTATTAACGAGTGGGTCAAGCGCATTTTATTAAACCGAACAATTTGTTCAAAATTTTATATTTACGATGCGAAACTTATTAGCAGTACGCAATGGGATGTATTAAATACGGTTTCTTTTCGTAAAGTAATGATGGTAAGCGTGATTTACCTGTAGGTGGATCCGATAATTTAAATCAAATAATACATCGGGTGTATTAGAAAGAGCGCGGGTACATCACGTACGTGTCGGCGATGAGCATTCGGTCAAGCAACGTAAAAATAGAAAGACGTACGCTCTGCATGTGACTTCGTATAATTAGGTACCGAACTCGAGCCGACGCGTTGTATATCCCATACGTTACAAACCTAGCACATTAGAGAGCCTAACTTAGGACCACCAATTTTTTTTCTAGACATACTGACGGATCACTCACATTTATGAAATATTATGTAATCCCAACCTACTTCGTTGTAGCGGAGTATCCGAAAAGATAAGGTACATTCGTAATACATGTAAACAATGTATTGCAAATAAATGTGTATTTGGCATACTTCTTTTTATATATCATTTTGTCAATACAAAGAGAAATATATATATATAAAAATTGGAAGAACTTTAGTTTTTCGAAACTTAATTTCTGCAACTTATACAAATTCTATCATACTCAAATTAATTATAACTGCTTAGATCAAAATTATACATGCTGTTTCTTGTGAACGAACGTGACAATAATGCATTACTTGTGTCATCATCATGTGCATTTTCTTTTCCAACTATGGGAAAGTGCTGCACACGACCACTGCTCCAGGCTATAGTTAAACAAATTAGATCCTGCTGTGTGTTAGCCTTCTGGTAAAAGTTTATGCAATTCGGGGCTTCTCCTGGAAATCCTTTCACAAGACAACCAGGCTCAGCTTCAACCCTTGATAAATTTCCTAATTTAGTTTTAATTAACGCAACAACGGGACTATCCTAAAACATTCAAAGAAATTTAGTTGAATCTTCTTGCGAACATAGTAAATAATAAATTCCGATTAAAAAATGTAAGTCATGTACTTGGAAAAGAATAGCTATATATCTTCCAGTAGGATCCCATTCCATCGCGACAATTCTGCCACCGACCGTAAAAAAGTCATCGTTTTCATCGGACGTAAAACTGACTTTTGTTAAATCAATTAGAGGTACGGCCGCTTTCGCGTCCACTAAAGAAGTATTTTTCACGTCGAAAATATTCTCTTGTAATGGTAAAGAAAAAATTACAGCTGGATCTTCTGTTGATGCAAATAATAAAGTCAAATTTGGTCCGAAACATGCAACAGCAACACGACCATTTGGCACTGTCCACTTGTCTGCATGCCATGCTGTTGCTACTCCTGTATTCCACACCCTGTATATATGTAAAAATAATTACAAATATTTCATAGTGAAGGATATTATATGCAGCAATAATAATTTATACCTAAACACATTTCTACAAGTGGCAGCAAATAATTGTGAACCATAAGGTGACCAACGTGTGAAACACAAACCACCACCACCTACTCTTTTTAACGGAACACCTTCTTTTCTTGAGGTATCCCAAATGATCATATTTAAATCTGCCGGTGAGCAAGATACTAACAAGTCTCCCTGCAAAACACTCTACGTAATATCTGTTCTTCTTGATAGGACAGATATTAATACATACCTGTGGATGCCATGTGACGTTTGTTACAGGCATATGATTCCTTTGTTTTAACAAGATTGCATGACTAAGTGAGTTACTAGCTGCACCTAATTCTATTGACCATACCAATACACCTGTATGACACGCAACTGCCAATTCTCTACCAGCAAGCGGTCTCCAACTTACACAAGATACTGACTTTTGTGCACCATGTCTAAGTATAGGAATGCCTGGTATGCCATGTGAAAAGATACGGATCCGATCATCTCGTGTAACTACTGCTAAACGTGCACAATGAGGATTCCACGCCAGGCACCTAATCTAAAATAAGTATTTTTAAATCATGGATTACTAATAAATTAATCTTATTAAATTCATCAATCGTGTATATATAAATAATCTATACATTATGTCACAATTATTACCAGTGATGTCTCCCAGTCTCTTGTATTAACAACATCACCAACCGATCCTGACCCAGAAATAGGTATAACATCTCTTTGATATATTCCTCTATCCATAAGATCTAATACCCACTTAAGCCTGGTATAAAAAATATCATCAATTATCTTTTTAATGATTTTAAATTATAATGTTATGTATATATATATATATTAATATCAAACCTAGTGGCTAGCCAATGGACAGCCTTTGTAATTTGTTCAGGCTCTGAGGAAGCAGCCACTCTAATAGCTATTGCAAATCCCTTTTCCCTCCAAACACTAACAATTTTTTTAAAAATACTATCGTGTACCGGAAGAAACAAGTCGCCGGCACTAATAGTACAACCGCATTCGCGGGTGGCAAGTGTTTCAGGTACGATCGAAACCTCTGGATAATTGCGTAAGTACATAGAAAAAGGTTGCATCTCATCGTGCAGTTGATTACTATTACAATAATGCAGTTTATTTAATATAAAACCAACAGTCGCCAGGTCGTTAAACGCTGGTGAGTCGAAATCATGTAATGAAAGCATTTTCATCATTTTGAGCAGTTTATAATCTGTCAAATATTACGCCCGTGTAACCTGTACAAAAAATAGTGCTGAACTAAAATTTCTCATCCGTAAACTATAATATAAACATTAGTAGGAAATTACTTTTCCACATCATTTATAAAAGCTTTCATTTTATTACAGAAATCATAATTGCAGAAAAAGCCATTATTTAAATCTTCACATACCCTCTTCTCGTGTTACCGTTGCCGGATAAAATGGCGCGGAACAGTTTATACTGGTCGCTATGACAACAACCAATTGGAGTGCGAGATCGTCAATACTCGCTCTGCGATATCTCGAAAGCATTCAAACCATTTAAATGCCAATCATGAATTTCAATAATGCCGCGCGAGCATAATTTCTTATGTCATTCGATATAATTACTACCGAGCTATGAATTGTAAGTTATATTTTTCGTTAGGCTTGAGAGAAGATACTGAAACTTAATTATATTTAAGGGAAACAATTTAGAAATCTAGGATTAATGCGCAGATACTAGCAAGGGGTTGGTGACAGTAGGCGGGGTAGAGAAGCATAGAACGGTAGGTGGGGGTGATAACGGTGAGGTGAGGTGGGGACCGCAGTGTACAGTCGCTATTCGTGCGGCGTGGATTACGTATTAGAGCTGTCTGCTGGCACGGTCGGGCCTCGTTCGTTCCGGGAGTTTCTTTCGAAGCTTTTCTGTTACGAAAACGAAAGATACGAAATAAATTCAACGACGTGCGTTAAAATGCTACCACAAAGATAGTGGTATGGAGTTCACCGAGATCACAATGGTGTCCTCATCTCCTTTTCTTCAAAGAATCAGCCGAGATTGGTGAAAAGCAGAGAGACAGAAGGGAGGAGGACCAGCCCAGTCTCCACGAGAGATGGGCAAAAAGGGTTCTAAACGGAAAACCCGATGGAGAACCTTAAGTATCGGTGGTGAGTTTCGATACATTTTATCTTCTATCTCGTTGTCAACGGACAGCCTTTTAGTACAAAGTTTCACGCTTTCGACTTGTGTCGATACCAATGCACAACTTCTCGCAAAGAAAAGTTTCCTAAGCAGATATCCGGAGCTTATAAAAAAAATAGAATTTAGTATTTACTGCCCACGTTATCGAACGTATATCCGTGGCATTATCATGTCGTTATTCGATCTTCCGAGTGACATAAGTGTAACCTCTAATGTGTTTCGCCGATGAAAAACCCTTAGTTCGTTATATGGTACGAGGCATTCAGGCTTTATCGTTTTTGTTGCGTGAAAAACCTATTTCTAAGGCAACAAACAAGGACATAAGAACACTGGCATAAGAGTAAACTAACATAGAGTCTTCGTTTCACGTTGTAACAACCTTTAAGTTTAAGATGCTTGCGAATTCGTCGTACCGTCGAGAAGTGTTTCTCTGTGAATCTGCCCCGCACACTGGAATCGATCCGCACACCCTCCATGATTTTCTCCCTTAGTTGTTGTAACATACCAGCTTACTTTGCCTACCTAGTATAAAGCTTTTTACATGCGACCTTCCGTACGTTGAAACTAACCCTTGCAGGAAGTCTTCTCTCTCAATTGCGGAAAGTATATCTCCGCCATGAATGATGCTTCTGATAATTTACCGTTTCAAGCTCTACCTACTCTGGCGATTCGCTAACTTGTTTCGTGACGTATCAAGTGTAAAGTCGACTTCAAAAAGTACCTCCTAACTTTATTCTTATATCCGGAAACTTTTTCCAGTAGGCTCCAATCACTCGTGCGTTCCGAGAAACCTTCATTTTCTATACGGTGGAATAACGATGATTTACCTTTTAACCTTATTTCAAACTAAGCTGTATGGACGATCTAACGATCGAAAGTTCTAGTGTACGGGTCAAAAATATTTCGTCGAGCTTTTTTTGTAGCATACTCTTGTGCCAATTTGTCGGGATGTCGTTGTACCAAAAACGGGCAGACAAGAGAGTCAAATTTATTTCTCCCGAGGTTGAATTTTATCCATGGTCAATGCTGAATGGTACAAACACATTGGGGTATGCTAGGTCAGAACTCTGGGTAATGAGCTATTCGTTCGACATAGCCACAATTGCCAAATGTAATACCATCGAGTTTCATAACGAACAGTTGGGGAGACATCGCTGTTCTAATAGCATAATATTCGTAAATTAAGAACACACTAAATATATTTTTATAGTCTTTTATATGCATTACGATAAAAATTCCTTCCCCTTCTTCTTCTCTTCTTCGCATATAATTTTTAATATCACGTTTATTTTGATATCAACACGAGTATCGAAGACATTTTTATTAACCAGAAACTTATTCTATGCTTTAAAAACCACAGAAACAGAGTATTTTAAACCACTATAAAAGTACGGTTTTGATACAAAATATTGCAACATAAAATGTAAAATATTCTGAGATATGTTTATATGTTTTTTATGGTTGATGAATCACGAGGTAAATATTAATTTTTACTAGGAATTCAGATCGATATTTAAGTAGCCATTTCCTATAATATCGTTTTACAAGTGCAATAGAAACCGATGTTGTTGTGTTCCATTGTTCTCATTAAGTAGAACAATCGGTCTTAAACCATGAACTAGGAAGAGCACTAGGATCATTCATATCAAATCATAAATTATTAATATCAACCTTAATTCTAAGTATAAGTATCGTCGTCCTTGTAGATATAAACCGAAAAGGTCAGTGTACCGTACTGACCCAGATGGAAAAAGCTCAGTCCACTAAAAAATAATATTTTTCATCTTTCAATGATATCATCGGTTGAAAGTGAAATCTTCCTTAATTTTAGTATCATTTACAATTCAAATATTCCTCCGATACACATACAATCTGAATATATACATAAGCCGTGTATATCATAGTATCTGTGTGATATCCATATTACTTTACTCTTCTTACTTTTATATTAAACATACATCATTAGTTTCATTACATCCACATTACTATAATGCTTCCAGTATTATCCTTTATTCCTTAAACTCGTTCTATTACATTGTAATATATCTTACTACATTAACGAACACTATAATTCCATATCAATGTTACTATTTTAAAATACGTATTTTGATGAAAATCCTACATAACCAGTTACATATATGAATTATATATAAGTAAAATCTATAACTTTCGAGTACGTACATCTGCGAATGTACAAAACTTACACTGCTCGTAATTCGTGTCAACAGTGTTGTTAGATTGATGTGATATTTATCGATCAATCGGAATCCTTGATATTGATGACTTTTTCCTGACACGCTTTTTTTTTACCGAAACGTTTATCTACTTACAATTAGTGCACGCGTTCCAGGGTCAAAGATCCTTGCACGATGTACTGCGGATTTATTAGGCTTGAGTGTATTAGTGCGCGAAGTTGTAGGTGTTCCGAGAGAGTGAGAAAGATGGAAGACTAAAAAGTGAGGGTCGAAAGAAAGAGAGAGGGAGAGAGAGAAAGCAAAGTGAGTTCGGCTCGTTACGGGATCGAATCAATAGGTAGGCGTCGTGTCTCGATCGTGGTCGTGCAGGGAGTAGGAAATGAAACTATCCTCGGAGTAATGTCCGTTGCTCGATAGAGTGGATTCTAATCACTGTTATCACAGTCAATAATTTCACCCTAAATACCCTCATTTGTACCCTTATTGTTAGGCTTACTTTCTTTGTCATCTAAAAAGTATGTTTGAGAATTCTTTTCTGACGAACAAGGCACAGAATTCGATGTATACGTAGAATAAAATAATAGACTCCGGAAAATTAAGTCGCGCGTGGATGAGTCGAAGATTTTGTATATTATTCTCAGCAATAACTAATGACGCAAATTATAAATCCGAGAGATATTTACTTTTAAAGCTACTATTGTAATTTAATCGGTTTATTATGCTTATGATAATTGCAGTGTTATTAATTATTTATACGAATAGTCAGCATTTGATATACATCTCAAAGGTTAACAATTTGAGTGTTAATCATTTTGCCAGATATCATCATCGTGGGAAATGAAAATTATTATGATATTATTATGATTGAATATTAATATACTTAGTATACTCAGTCCCCCCTGCATAAATATTTTGGCCCTTCGATTTTGTACATTAAACTTGCACCGAAATAGTCTACTTCATAACGTATTAGAGTATTAAAAATTACATAAACATTTATATTAAAATTCTACACCGATAATTATAGATAATCCGAAAACGGTAGTCTGATTCGTAGGGCATAATAATCCAGTATGGCTACGCGAGTAGTTATAAGTGATTGACCTTTACTACTGACTGAAATATATTCGATTCTTCTACTTATGTCCTTTACACCGAAGTTCACAGATTCGACTACTTTTTTTACCGCTACGTTACACGTTCAACTTTCAAGGTATATAAAAATCACATTCTTCAATGAAAATTATGAATTTTAGAAGTTTGTAACAAGTATGTTTTATTGTGAGCATAACAATAAAATGAAACAAGTAAAACAAGTAAAAGAAATGTGGGTAGAAAGGAAGGTATGCATTGGTAGTCTTAGTTTATAAAGTGCAAATGATATTAAAAGCTAGGTATTATTTTAATTTTGTGTGTGACATAACTGATAGTTATTGTAGTACATTATTACATCTGCAATTCGGAAAGTAGGCTAGAAAGGGATCGGCAATAGGGCATCTATTAATTATGCGCTTCTGACGCTGTCGCTCGAACGTAAGGACAGTGAAGAGCTAAGTATAACATTGACAAAACAGGAGGAACGAGGAGGAATATTTGTAGACGAATGTGCGCCCAAAGTCGGACGGCATTATATTTGCAGTTATATAAGTACTTATGATCAAAATATACACCTACATTTCCATTGCAACATCATAACCCATTCCGAGAAGTATAAAACGTATAAAGCAATCAAGAATTTGCGAGACAGATTACATAAACCTTAAATTACTTTACGAAGTAATTTAATAAGCTTTAGAATGCGATCAAATTAGTCGTATTCAGAAATGCGTAGATAGTTGAAAATATTAATAACATTCCACGATTTTAGAAATAATATGGTTTTATAAATACCTATGATCAATATATTCGCCTAAATTTCCATTCCAACATCATAAGCATTTCCAAGATGTATAAAACGTATAAAACAATGAAGAAATTGTGCCTCAGATTACATAAATCTTGAATTACTTTAATAAAAGTATTATATTGCTTTCGAATAATGTTCAAGTTAGTCATACTGGGAAACCTGAAAATCTTCATTGTCTAAATTACTTTTATAAATATTATTTTCAAATTAAAATGTTCTCTTTAATTCAACTACTCAAAATACAATTATCTTGAAACTAAATTAAAACATACAATAATTTAATTATCGAAAACTTTGATTGCTTTGGTAAAAACAGATGCGATTAGCTTTCGATTTTAATTGCATAATTATTTAATAAATCCACATATCTAAACTGCCGAGGATGTTGTTAATGACTATAACACAGTCGATGATAAAAATGGGAATTTAATTTTCGCCGGGTGTCAGAACAAAGATGGTTTCTGCAGTCTGCACGTGCTACGGATCGTAGACCTTCTTCACGTTCTCACGAATTACGTAACGGTCTCGGGAGCCAGTAATAAAACACAACTTTACGTGCGTTACGTTACGTACTGCTCGTTAAATATAAGTGTACGTATTATACACCCACGCTTCCGTTACCATGTGTTGGCGTGCACATGATTTACGGGGAAGTGCATAGCAAATTTAGTGAATAGTTGTTATTGGATGACGAATATTGGGCATAATAATAAAGTACTATTTTTATGCGCGCGTAGATATCATTGATTTATCCGTATCTTGTATCATCGTAGTACGAAAAGTATATTCAAACACCGTGCTATCTATAGTTTGAGGAATACTTGCACTTACATATTTTTCGTCTGAGCATGCACATTCGTTATATCAGATACGAAAATATGTACAGCGAAAACCTGGTGGAATGAGACGCCTCGGGTTCAGTTTATGAATAGCACGTGAGTGACCACGAGGTTCTCGTCACATGCTCGGACCACAGACGTTCGGCTTTCGAACTATTCCAGTGTCACGAGACATTTATACTTAAATTTGACTCTGTGGCACAAAATTTTATGAAATATCTCCTACCGGTTTTAATGAAGCCTGCAATTTCATTTTTCTCGACTAATTTTCATCATTCTTCTCGGAATATTCACGAGTGGCATATTAATACGACGAGACCAAGCATATTGTTTCGTGAAGTAGTTTTCTTAGTATTTATCCTTTCCTTCGTGTTTAGATAAATTAACAGGATACTTTTCTAATTTATATATCCTCGTGATTTATCACTCTTCCGTTATATAATGTCGAGGCACAGGATATTTTATTTTTATGCCGCGTTTACAGTGTGACTAACGATTTAGTGCTCGTTGCGATTTCTCTATCGTAACGCTCTCCGTATAGTTGTTTTCTGACCTGCTACACTTTGTGCTCAAAGGTTAAAGAACTTTTGACCATTTGCCAATTCTAACATTATTTGATTTATTATTTTCAACGGCATTAGGCCTTAGTGTTAGGTTCGTCTATACTTAAACCTTTCTACCATCTTTTTTACATATTTTACCTCAGAGGATTAATAAGAGTTAAAATAAATGTCGCTTATGCTTTTCAAGAATCATCCAAAATATCATTTTATTCATTAAGTATGTTGAAGGCATACATTATATGTCTCCTATGTTAACGTTTCTAGGTCGAAGACAATTTATTCAAGAGCTATTCTTGCTCATACAAGAAAGGGTATAATTACTGAATGGTTTAATAGCTTCAGGTGAAACTCTAATTCTTTACCACTGACAACAGTTCCATGAAATCTGTTGGCATTGGCTACAAATATTTGTACATTTGCCAATGAAAGGGTTGGTCCATTGAGTCCATTGAACATGCTTTAGTAAGATCATGGTTATTACTATATTAGTTAGTTAAATTTGGTTGATTTCGAATATTCCATAATTATTGACATTATTGGAAATCATTTAGAGCTTGGCTCTGGCTCGTTATCGTTTTGCTAAATATTTATTTTATTATTAAAATACTAAATTGCAGTGGAACGATTTGTTTAAATTTGATTCCAGTCGGAACATAATTTTAGTATCTATAAAAATAACAATGAATTAAAGTTTATATTGCTATTAATATTTGTTGGACCATTCCATTAAGAATCATGGTGTATTTAATTACAATGTTGTAATTCGACGATGTTGATACATGCGCATGACCATAAATATAAAATCAAACACCAGTTTTACAATGGATTGATTATCCCTTTTTTTCGAGTATTACCGAAGGATGTCACAACATTTTTTGTGCGCCTTGCCACATGTGAAGTTAAGAGTCAAATTACGGGGATGGCACAAGAAAGATTAGAAGTTCGTAATGCCTTTCAGGTTTCTTAGAATACAGAAGGGAGTTACAGGATTGAATTACCGAATTTCATATATTTTTATTATTTCAGTCGTGAACCACAATCTCTCGAGGATAATATGTAGTCTTAACATATGTTCTTAGCCAATTGGTTTTCTTACTTCTCTTTTTTCTTCACAAATATCTTTTGTATTCTCAACAACCCACCAACTCGTGAAAGAAATATTGAACATTCGACTGATACAACTCTCGAATATGTCAAACAAATAGGATAATATCAAGTATAATTATTATAATTGGAGATGAATTTATCATACGTTTCGAAAGTAATATTACGAAAATACAAATTACATCTATCTTCGAGAACTTTAGACCCCTTTTTGCATTTATTCATTGTGATAAATGTCGGTCACGGCCTCGATGAGCACGTGACTCGTAAGTGCATAGAACAATTATCGTCCGATTACATTCATTAATTTCGACAAATTTCTCCTTTCGCGATACGGTTATATTTATTACCAAATGAATCATCAATAATGGAACGTAACCATCAATTTTCGTAAACATGGTAATTTAAGTACATTTATAGTATGTCCGTGTAAAAGTAAAAATCCGAGAATGTTATTATAATATCCTATAAATAATAGTATCTGTATTAACCCAAGCATTTCACATGTTTTTAGAATATTGAAAGAAGAATTTGGAATAATTATGAAACATTACGTGTGCACACTGTTAGTTATGGAAACATGTAATGTCAACTTTTTCTTAAGCATCCATTCGTGTCATAAAAGAATGAATATATTATAAATAATCATCGCAGGTAAATCACCTTATAACTAGATTCTGTTAAAATTTCTTGTTCCAAGTCGTTGAAAAAAACGGATTTTACGTAGAAGAATAATTTATTTATAAATGTTAGTACATATGCATTCATATCAAGAATTACAAATCGAATAAATATAATATGTACATTGTCATACTATTTCTTATATTATCATACATTACGTTCATGATTCTCATTGGAATAATCACAAGAACCTTTTTACATTAGATGTAAAAAATCCTGCGAGTAAAGTACAGTGACGAAGGCCAATGGAGGGGCAATATATTACATAACTTGTAAAAAAATCAATTTATGGAAATATCCGTGAAAAATATTTCGTAACCACCCGATTCTTCTTCAACAATTATTTAAACTCATTTCATTCTCCTTTTATTCCTGGTAATTTCTACCTTTGATAACCCAACAATAAAATATCCATAATCGATCCGTTTACTTTCCTCGGGCGGCCTTCCATTGATAGAAATTCAGTGAAATCGTCGGAGTATGGTGACACAACTTTATTGATTCTCACATTTGTTTACAAATATCGCACCATGACAATAGAATTCTTTGCTGAACGCAATTTACTCTTAAAGTTTTATGTTAATTCATCGAATTAGAGAAGAAATTATGAGGATTTCCAAATTATTAGTAACATACTATAGTATAGTGATAGTGGAAGACAATAACATGTATTGCTGGGTTCTGCAAAGAAGGCACTCATTACATAGGTGACAAGTGGAAGTTTGATCTCCCATTTGTTACGCACGTTACATATTACGTAGGTGATAACTTATATATTTTTGTAATATAGTTAATATTATAAAAAACACTTATACATTACATAAGCTAAATGTATCTCTCATAAAGCCGCCGTGTGGATTTTTCCAGGAATCTACAGTACTATTACATATTACTACGCAGAGTTTTATGAGTTTATTACTACACTAACAAATTCCATATTTTATTGACATTAACTTTAGAATGATATTCTGAGGGCCACATATTTCTGAGGAGGAGGGGATAGCATTTAGAATATAATCACCGGTGCAGTTTTACCACCTTGAAGGTGGTCAATGTTGTAATGGTTTATTATGTTTATTTTGCGGTGATATTTACTCTGCCATAAAAGAGACCAGGTAGTCAGTTTGGCAAGGCGATAGTACAATTGTGCGTACGACAAACGTGCCGAAGGTGTCACGCATTCAAATCTAGGAACCCTCTCGATGGTGGGGGTAGTAAGTCGGTCTATGTTTTCGACAATGTAGCTAGCGGGTTCTATAATAGTCCGACGTTCCAAATCACTTATGCCTCGGCTATCCGTGAGCAACCGTATAAGCTCATCTCCTATGAGGACAACCACGAGCAAAGTCCGTTCTTCGTTTCATCATACTAATCATTATTTCATTCTAATTATGTGAGATTCATCACAATAATCAACTTGCACTTTTATACTTAAACCGCTTATGCCGCTTTCAAAAATAACGGCTCGTATCCAAAGAGTACTGATTTCAAGTAGTATGTTATTGGTTTAATCGTGGTAATCGTATGACTCGAATCTTTGATTAAGATTACCAATATTCTATAAAATAATGTTATTGTTATAATGATATATACAACATAAGTTGATCGACACTTTACATGGAGTTCAGTTGTAATTCAATTCTGATAAGGTTTACAACGTTCATACCATAGCGAATTACTTAATTGCATTAGTAATAAACGCTCGAAGGAAATATGCAGACCTCGTTAATCACAATTTGCAGAAGTCAAAACAAAAGCCATAATCGCAAAGATTAATCACAGAAAGAAGTTCAGCGTTTGCACCAACTTTATAGGCGTTCGTATCCAAGAGATTTGTTCAAGTGTATGAAACGGTGTTACTGTATAAGGCATATAACAGAGTCGAGACATTTCGCAGCGTATAAGATGTAAAACTTCGGGTTTATATAATGTACAGTCTGATACGATTTATTCGAAATAACTCGAAAATCTGGTGCACCGTCATAATCCCATGGATATACTGATTCGCGTATCTGCTTGGAAATCCAATTCCTACGGCAACCGTACACCCGCTAGTAATAGTATCGAGCCGATAGAAAAGGCTAACAAGATTCTAGACAAAGTTAAATGTACTAGCCAAAAGCCATTAAGTGATCGCATAGGGTGACTATAGAGGGTGGAGAAGGTGGAATGGCATTAGTTCAAACGTTCGTTGCCAAGCGGAGGCCTGACGGAAACGCAGAATGTTCTTCGTTTATCAAGACATCGGATTTAACTTCTCTATACGGCTAATTAATTTTTCAAATTAATTCAAGCAATACCACGCGCCGGGACGTTACTCCACTGTCACTTAACATTGTCAGAGATGTATGGGTTTAGTGTCTTCATTGTTACAATTTGTAACTATTACTATCTTTATAACGTACTAATACAAATGATGCGTTAGGTGTGTGAGAGTCTGTGTGCCAGAGTTCGTACTTACGTAACGTGTTCTGAAAAGAACGTTATTTTATCTATATTTATCGTCCGTATCTCTTGCCATCTAGTACAATATATTGAACCGTTATCCGCTTCGCACTTTCCCGTCACTCTCAGAAAAAAAAAAATCCATACACTGGACTTACCGATGACTCAAGGAATATTAAATCGGGGAATTAATCGAGTGACTTTTGTACCGCAAAAAAGTGGGAATTCGTTATCATCGAATGCATAGTAAATGGTGGATTATTACATCATTACATCTTCGGTTGCATGTAGCTCTTTCTCCCTTGTACGTCTAAGCAATGAAACAGATGCGTTTTCATTGAAATACGGATCTAGAATGAACTTTTAGTGAGGCCGAAGATTATTCTATTCACGCGCAATGTAAAAAGTAGTAGACCAGTTGACAGGCTCGGCTGGTTACGCATACCACGCATAAAAGAGTAACAGGAGGGAAAAAGAGGATCGAGAGAGCCAAATGCTAGTCCGTTTTGTTTCTTTTTCGCTAGCCACGTGCCATCACCGTCGTTTTTCATACTCCGCTCAATTTTTCACTCTTTATATTTATCGAGTTAATTCAACGTTGAGCTGATACTCACATTCGATTACTAGCTGTATGGACTTCAAATACATCTACATTAACACGGCAAATAAATCCTCGGGAAACAGGAGTTTGTAAACTTTCTCGACTCTGAGTAATAAAAGAAATAAATAAATAAGCTGCAACTTTTCGTGTGGGATATTTATAGTCGCATGCTCGCAGATTTATATATTTAGCAATATATATGTCGGGAAGAGGAAATACCTCGTTCTTCAGTATTGAGTCAATCACATTGTTTTAGAATCCGTCTTCTCACTTTTATTTATGGACTACCTAGATTTTTTGGTGCGCGGTAGAACTCACCGCTCCACCCGGCAACAGCGTTCGCGTATTCGGCACGATGAATTGAAAGGTTAACGGAATGGGTTTGAAACCTCTGCATATTGAAATCATCTCAAACTTGTCAGGAAAATATTGCAACGAAATATATTTCCACAAAAGAAATATATATAAAATTCGCAACAACTAAAATTGCTATCATCAATCACAATTCGGGGTCTTAAGATGCGAACTCATAACATAACACTTTAAGTAACTATTAGTTCAAGTACACCGTATCTTATAATACTATATCAACATCTCCATTCATCACGGAGAGAAATAAAGAAAAGTTCCATGATTACACTGCTTCAAGTGTTATAATTGCAAAGTGTATTTGCCCAACAAAAGAATCCTGCGTGGTTTTCCTAAGTGGCGATACTAAGGAGATTCTGTAGTATCACCCAACCCCCGTGGGTTGGTCGTAGACACGGAGTTGCCGTTGCACCCGGCGACAATTCCAGTCCTGCGCAGTTCTGCGAACGGAAATTAGAAGAATTCCAGGGGGTGAGGTATGCGGAGGGTAGGTAGGAGGAGAAGTGGGTAGTGGGTGGTATAAAATCGTTTTGCCGCACAGTCGCACGTCATCCTGGAAAATCGACTGCCCACTTTTCGTGCCAGTCCGGCAGACACCATCGTTGCGTTCGTTTCCGTCTTTCGACTTCCTCGAAGCAATTCCCAAGAGGAATCTTTCGTTAGCACGATCCTTGACGACAAACACGCGGAGACATGCTACTCGACGCCGGTTGAGCCTCGATTCATCGTGGTTGTTAACCGCGAACGGGTTGACCTTCGAACGGGTCGATTAATGGAAAAATGAAATCTTTAGTGAGATGGGGTTCACCACCCACGTTGCCGGCGATCGTTCACCTTTAAGCAGAACTATGTGTGTTGACACCATGTCGTGTTTTGTTAGAAGTTTTGCAGGTGTTTTACATGCAACGAGTCAATTTGCAGCATTGGTTAACGATGATTTTTCTTTATCAATAGTTTTCGGCGAGTAGAATTATCATTGCAAGCACGGCAGGGTTACTAGCTCTTCTTCCACGAATTTTTATTGATCCTTGTCTATTATAAAAGTATAGAACAAATTTCTTCGTGATGGATGTGTGTACTTTATAAAAATACTTGAAAAAAGACTCGTTTCTTGAACGCTTTAGTTTGGACTTTCTTGAAAAAAATTGCTTGAAAATCATGTTACAAATGAGGTATTAAGAACAACACATTTCGGTAATTTTAGTTTGTGTAGATTATAGATGTGATATTATTTTCGTGATATCATATCATTATTATCTAATCTGTCCTCTTTTCATGATATTTTGCATGAATATATTCCAAGGATGAATAACTTCAGAATGTTGTGATGTATTCTTCTCTGCAAGGATGTCTAAAGTCATAAATTACGTCGACGAACTCCAAGAAAAATGGAAAGTAGTCAGAGAGCAAATATCGAGAATTAAGTAGTAGAAATGTGGTTTGTACTTCCTTCTCGGGGAGGTAAAACGGAGTGAATGTGTTTCCTGAAAGCCAAGTGGTTACGTCATCGGTGCTGCAGAAAATCGAACTCTGCAACCCATACACGGGCTAATGTTACCCACGGGAAATTATTGTTTTCATCATTAATTTGTTTCTTTTTTCATCAACATCAAACAACTCAGTGCTCCGTTATTATTCAAAATTACCAGACATCGCAACGTTTACGTGCTCAGTTATTCTTAAGTAACGCCAAGCATTTAGAAAATATTATATCACTCGTCTTCGTTGAGTTATGAGATAATTCTAGGTTTTGATTTATGCTCTGTTACATAGCCCGTAATATTCAAGGATGAGGAATACTGTTGGTAGACGCAAACGTGGTTAATGCTCGGTAACTGTTAATAGACACAAATATTCTATCCACAGAATCAAATAATATTATCAATTAGTATTAATAATTAATATTGATAAGAAAGAAATTAATAATAGACTTACATTATACGCGTGCAACTTATTTGGACAAAAATACTCATAGAACGCATATTCATATTGTACTTCGTGTATAATTTTGATTATGAACATAACCAATTAAATTCCATATATATGTGTATGATTATATAAGAGGACTAACATTATCAGTTTGACAATTAGATACCATCGATGAATCTAGTACTCCTAATATCAAAGATAATATTCCTTATGAAAGTGAGAAATGTGACCCAGAATAAGAATGGGAGGTAAGACAAACGGTAATATAGATGAGAAGGCAGGTGGAAGAGAAACTACAGCACGAACCGGCCAAAGGGTTCTCTTTAAATGTCATTATGCCGATCAATATACGTCCGCGGATGGAGCTTCTCTTTTTTTACACTTTCTCTCCTGCGCGTTGATTCGAAATCTTATTTTGGAGCATCCTCGGAGGTACAAGTAAACCTAAAGACAAATAGAATACTATTGCGCAACCTACGATAATGAACACGTTCCGCCGGTAAGATATTATCTTCACGTGATTTAATAATGAACATAATTGTGTTAAGGTGGAAGACAATTATTTCTGTGCCTATTAGATTCGCGATGATCATCCGAGCATATATTTCAGAATATTATGTATATATCTAGTCCAAGCAGGTGTGTAATTTGAGAAGAATTTTAAACTTTGTGTCAGGAAGTTGTAAAGCTAGAATTAATGTTAGAGAAAGCCAAGTGGAAAAATATGTGGATCCGTGGAAGTAAGCATAGGTAGATAAAAGCGCTACCGATCAATGGAACATACCGTGGTTTAGATATAAGCACACACAAACTATCTAGGTACTCTAACTAACTATACTTTGAATCTAGGCTGTACAAGAATCTAGAACGTGAGTGGATTTCGTGGCAGCCATGCTGCATGTAGAAACAGCAACCACGGTAACAGGGTTTCGTTTAAAGATTTTACATGAGGGTATTGAAGTCATTGTACTTCGATGGACTGATATACAAGATAGGATTATTTTCTAATAACGAATCTCATACTATTGTGAACACATGACTTTTATCATTTTTTATTCAATGTATAACACTTGGTACAGTGTTATAAGAACATTACCTGTAATTGTTTTATGCCTTGATCCGCACAAAATGGCATTCCGCTTACCGAAGAAACCGGAGAAGTATAAACTGATAATTGGCCTACTTACTTATTGTTAGTCTACGATATTTTGCTTAGAATATCAGAACCTACTAAACAGACATTTGCTAAAGAGAAACGAATACATACGGTTACCAACGATTTCTTTTTATTGTACCTCGTGGTTAATCGAAGATTTCACAGGTGCGAAAGTCGGTACCTGTCGTGAGCAAAGTTAGTACCATTTAGTGAGGGTATAATAATTACAGTATGTTAATACGACTTTTCGTTCGTGACCTTTCTATTGTTGGCGGAGAAGTTAACGAATGCTTTCGCCCTCGAAAGGTGGACGTGAATTATCTCGAGAGTATCAATGAATAGGTAAACCAACAAATCGCTTTTTAATGATTCGGTAACGCCTCAAAGAGGAAAACAATGAATTTCCTATGATTCATGATTTTACATAATACGACAATCAAATACGTTGTAACTTACTTGGCATCTACGTGCAGATGGTTAAACATGAATGCAACTGCATCGTTAACCGTACAATGTTGTAAATTGACATTAAGGCATCGTTTTTGATGTTGTATATTCAATTCCTAAAAAAAACCTTTTAACAACACGTAGAAAAATCAGTCTTCGAAAATATTTGAACGCGTTCACATTTAATTGTCTTCATTACCACGGTAATATTACATTTAATAATATTTCTATGTCTGAATATCAATGTTTAAGGAACATATAGAATCGCCTGTTATGTGGACATCGATATATAATTGAATGAAGTGTGTGAATTCTAGACGCCATTGAATTAATGTTTTCCACCAAATTCATTTTCCGTGAATAAATTGTGAGTACGTGCTGGTGATGGGCAGTGGTCCTCGCCCGTTTTCTATTCTAATTCTGGTGCTATTCTAGTCTACGAACGGTAGCCAATAGGCTACGTCCGCCGGCGTGGCCACAACGCTCTGCACGTTCTCCACTTCCCCTTCACCCGTCTTCACCCTTTTCCTTGCGTCAACCTCAGTCGTTCTCGAGGTATCGCGTGCGACAGATTATATGCTTTATCCTCGCAATCTTCATCTGATCTGTTATCGAAAGTTGCGCCACAATTGTTTATTGGGCATTGACATAAATCAATAAATAAAGGAGAATAAAGTGACCCCAAATGGAAGCAGGGCCGCCTTCAGAAAGATTCGTTTCGTAACCCTTTTTTCAACGAGCTACGAACAGTCGAGTGTTTTCGAGGATATAGCACTGAACCAATCCTGTCACCCGAAATCTTTGTAAAGGATATAAAATTACGATTTCAAGGTGGTGAGAGAGTTTAACGTGGAGGGTGAAAGGAGGCAAAGATGCAGTGGCGTCGGCAACGGAGAGTCTCTCACGTGATCGGATCATCCAATCACGTTCTACTTTTAGCGAGGTACCAAGATGGTACGGAATCTTTGAAGAAGGGAATGAAATTTGAAAGATTGCGTGGCAATTACGATTATTAGGAAACATTCATTTCATTATTATATTACTTACATATTGATGTTTATTATTTAGAAGCTGCTTTTCAATTACTTCGTATATATTTTATAATGTTAGTCGTTACATGTTACGTGTTAGGTAGCTGCAAGTTGTAAGGTTTTATTGAATTATACCAAGATGATGAAAAAGCATATACATAACCATAGAAAGGGACGGAGTAATAATACGTTATCGGCGTGGAAAATTAATCACGTGGCCGAGCAAAGAACGAAGTGTTCAGGTCTTAATTAAAATTAAATTAGAATATTACTTCTTGTTCTTGCACGAGCACCAAGTAATATGGAAATAGATGAAATTTCATTTCACATTATTCAGTTATATATCTTATCGACATGTCTTTATAACACTTAATCCGGCTGAAATTTCAATACTTCATAAAAACCTTACTTACACCTGCAGACAATATCTGAAATTTACATAAGATAAGTTGCATTTCACGTTATTATACTCTATGTACAAAAGCGTATACGCAATCCATTTTCTCCGTGGCTTTACACGGTCATCCATCTTTTTACATCCATCTTTTATGCGTGTAGATACGCAACATAAATGAATTCTTTGATAGCTCTTTACTTTTCTATGATAGCAATAACAGATATTATGTCTGTTAAGTATGATAATGTCATTCATGAGAATTCTAATGAATTCTTTATCTTTCGAAACTATGCCGTTTATATCTTATCACCTACAGTCCGACTCAAGCGTCTTAAGTTACCTATCCTGTAGGGTCAAATTCTTACGTTCTGCATGTAGCATTCTCGCGTACAAAGGAACTCGATGTGGATAAATTACATAGCAAAACATAACATATTACAAGAACATAATTTATTGCTTGTAAAACATGCGTGTTGAATTCAACGTTTACATTAAGATAGAAGTGAATGATACGTTTACAGTTTATTTATGTTAACTGTAAGATGATTAAATATAAGAACATAAACGTGTAAGATATCCCCTGGCATTCTCGTTCTTCTTTGTTTACAGCTCCACCCGGAGAAGAAGACGAGAAAGAAGGATTGCGAAACGGATACACAAAGAGTCAGGAAAGCAATAGCGGCACTCGTTCCCTCGATCGAAGTGGACAGGGTGGATACAAACCACGAAGATCAGCAACCTCACCAAGTGGCACCAGCAGCAGTGCGAACGGTCATAGATCGTACAAGCAAGCTTCCGGTTCATCGTCAGAACCAAAAATCATTTTCAACGAAGATGAGTACACGCGGATTACAACTCCAGGGCAAGATGTTTTGTTTAAGAAAGGCTGGTTCGGCCGTAAGAAGCCACCTGGTAACGCGAGTACGAGTGCAAGTGCTACTCCATCGACCACCGAAAGTCAATCTGCATCTCATTCTACCACTAGTAGAGGTATATTAATTTTGTCAATCTTAATATTTAATATTGATATTTATACATCCGATATTCGCAATATATATCATTATATATTTGAAAAACGCTACTTTGCAATGTAGTCAATACTCTATTGTAAGTAAACTATTGTTGACTTTTAATCAACATTATTACAATGTCATTACAGACGGAAGTGAGACGACTGAGGATCAACAATTGTTGGACACAAACAGCGCTGGCGGCGAATATCCACCGGTGGTGGAACATGGTGCCCAGTTAGGATACGGAACGTTTTATGATCATGCTAGCGGTTATTATGGCGAATATCCTGTAATGCTGGTCGGACCTGGGCCCGTCCCGCCGCAGGTTGGGCCCAACGTTTTAACAGCTGTACCTTGCGGACCTGTGCCTTTAAGGCCCATAGAGTGGATCAATCCTGCTTTTATGCCTAAGCTTGTTGGACAGCCTTATTGTTTAATGAATTATCAGGTGGGACTTAGTTGCGAAAATCTTGAGAAATTCTCCGCTCAATGAAACATATATTAGACTTTTGGAAATTAAAGGCAAACAGTGTATGAAACTCTTGAAATGTAATAGAAACGATATTCTGTTATAGCATCAAAGTGCAGAAAGTGCGACTCTCACAGAGGAACAAGATGGTACATTGGTGTCGACGGAAAATTCCAATGGTACGTGGTCCGCTAGTTGTAGCGGAAGCGTGGCTGGGGAAACGGAAGAGCAAACCGAGAAAACGGGTACTACCAAAGAACAAGTTGAGGACCAACAAGCGGAAGAAGCCAATACGGAGGAACAATATGCCGATGAACAGCAGGCTGAAGAGTCTCAGATGGAAGATGGGATGAATTGTGGCCCTTATATTGAACCGATTATAATGCAACAACCGGTACACATCTCGCACATGATACCCGCAGTACCGCAACCCTACATGTATCCTGGTCATTACATGTTCGGCCCACCATTGGTCAACGTTAATGGTTAGTTGTTTAGACTACTAGTTCTGTGTTTCATATGCCCGGCAGTGGATTTTGGAAATTTAAGTTACCCCCTGCTATCGCATGGGTAGATATATTTTCGCGCTCGTAGCTTTCGTTCTGTTCACGGACAGATGGACGGAACAACGGACGAATGAGTGAACGAAGCAGTCTTTTTGTGACTAAGAGAATTAGCGCACTACGAGGAGGGAGTAATGATTACTGCTGTACGTGTAGTGCAATGTTGTGCAATCGTTTGCGTACCGACGCAATTTAGAGTTGCGGAAAATATTGCCAGAAATTGTTACCTTTTGTATTCCTGATACATAAACTACTAGAGAATAGATTATTCTAGGAGCTTTAATTATATAGAGTGCGAATAATCACTCCGCTATCTTTCGGTTCTATTTCAACCTATTTATATTTGTAGACATTTTAAAGTTCCTTTACTTTACTTGAAAATAGAATTTCCTTTTTCAATACGCTCGGGAAAGGAAATGGAGTATTTCGTAATTAGTTTAAATATATATTAACAGGGCAAAGATAAGATAATTGGATATAAGATGACCGACAATTTCTGGTTGTTTAAAATGAATCCTCCTTCCCCGTACTGCGTTAGCCTGAATGTAGTACGTTTGATTGTACCTGTTTCTAATGTTAAATGAGAACAGTGTCGAATGGATGCGCAGTGAGAAGAAAGGGATATACCCAGATTCATGACTGCTGTCCCGTCCATCGGCATCATTGCTGTTTTATTACCGCCGTGCCTCTACCACATTCAAGGTAAAAGGTAATAATTCGCAAAGAGAGAAATCTTGCTTTAGATATGATCGTAAAGAACTTCGACCGATTCACTTCAACATATTTTATAGTTTTATGTTATCCCTCTTATTTATATTACTCCTATTGATATACATGTATCAAAATCTTTCCCGATCATACCTAGAGTACATTCTACTTACACGCTTGATGTGTGTGTACGTGTGTGTGGATATATGCATACCTAATTTTCGATATGTCATACCTCACGTAATTTTGAAGAATAAACTTTGCTCAATCCAGCACGTCGGCTCATTGCCACCATGTTGTTTCGCACATCATTGAGAGCGGAGGAGCATGTTTCACCTAGGGGTCCATTGACTCATAATGATCACGAGGGAGCCGTTGTTGTATCGATATTTAATGCTAGAAATGTGTCTTGGCCGCACGAGGGACGTTGAGAACTAACTTGGCAAAGATCATACATTGCTGCTTCTTAAATAGAAACCGTTAAAAATAATACTCTTACGTCGATACCTTGAATGAGAATTTAGAGCCTAAGGAAATGGTGGAAAATCAAGTTCAGTTCTGGCGTTCCACGTCGCGCCTTAATATTCTTTTCACATGCAACACGAAATACGATTCACTGGGTACCATTCAACGGAAGGATCATGTTATAATAATTGTATATTCTCAGTTTGTTTGATCAAGAAAATAATATGTAACGTTTTGCTGTCGAAGGTGTTACAATACAGGGTGGACCGATGATCAGGACTACAAATGTAGGAGCTATGACGGCAGGATACGCAAAGCGCTGGAAGAAAAAGAAGAGACGAATCCAGAGAAAAACTGTTTCGGTAGGTCTAATATTTAACTTATTACATTTCTTAGATAGCACTTAGTCGCTCCTTTAATAAAATATAAATATCTTCGCAATAATATTTTCTCGATATTAACATTCTTATAAACTATCAATTAAATAATGATACGATGAAAATTATTCTTCGTATTTAACAAATAAGTTGGATTAAATATATATTATTGTACGATGTGTAGGGTAATACGAAGGATGAAGAAGAAGGAGGGTATAGCTCTGAATGTGATAATGGTTCACTGTCTTCCCGTTTGAGTTGGACAGGATGTCCAAACTCATCTACGACTATGACAACGACTACGAATACACCGCTCAATCCTGAATGCCAGGAGTTTCAATTGCGATCAGTCGTCGAACCTCATACTACTATCGCATCAACTGAGAATTCTCATGATGCATCCGTACCCGAAGAAAATTCAGCTATGGACCAATCGTTGTCAAGTGAATCAATGGTGCTCGCCAACAGAACAAATAAGGAGAGTAATGGTATTACCTCTGAAACTTTCATAGAGCACGAAAAACAATTAGTAGCCGAGAATAATACTGATGAAAATACAGAAAAACGCTTAGAAGATAGTCAACCAGCGGCAGTTGAAACTAACGGTATGGATAACGAAATGAATAGACTGGCAAGCTGCTTTACGGAACAAGAAGCAGATCTAACGAACGATGCTACGCAACCTACGACTGACATTAATGAAATCGTCAAAGATTTAGTGGGTGATGATACGTGTGACCGATCGAAGGATGCAATCAACGGAATTAACACCCTTTCAAGAACAAACCAGCAATGTTCAGAAGGAGCTGTTTTGAATGGCGAACTAAAGTCTGACGTTTCCACTGATAAAGTGCAAACATCGAATATTCTGACAACCGCTTTAACAACATCCATATCATCATCACCTTCTAGTGATACTAATATGCCTCCTGAGAAAATGGACTGTAGGGCATCGACACCGATAACAGCGTGTAACATAGAAATGCGAGAGTCACAAACCAATCATAATTTAACGAATTCTGTAACATCTAATGCACCGCCGAAAAGAAAATACAGCGGAAAAAGCTTAAAGTTTGTGAGGGAGCCAACGCCTGGTCCAGATTTAGACAGTGTTACTGTTATGAATGTAGATCTCGAAAATGGAACAGTTAATGTATGCGATGTAACGGAAGAGCTCGAAAGCATCAATCTCTCAAATCACTCGTATTCGAAAACAAACTCGTACGCAATGCTTGAAAATTCTGATGAAACAGACGATCAGGCATCGACTAAAAGTAATCGTCATAATAAAAACGTGGTTGTGATACATGATGAGACAATCGAGGGCTCCAACGAAGATTCTGGATTCGAAAGTCAAACAAGAATAACGCAATATCCGATCACCGAAGCAGTGACGGAATGGCTTCGCAAAGCAAACTCGCCTGATCTTTTTATAATATCCGCTAACAGTTCAGAGAGCGAAACAGAAGATGAGGATAACATAGATGAAGGGCAGCCAAAAAACTTGCAAAGCAACCCCATGCCTGCACTATCTGCTAATAGCGATGCAGACAATGGAACATTGTCGCGCACGACTAGCTGCGGAAAGTTCGCAAGAGTCAGCAATATCCAGACAGATCAAGTACAAACCAATGGTGTATCAGCAGGTTCGCGAAAGAAGAGAGATACAAAGGGTACTAAAAGAAAATCAGGGGAGAGAAACGGTAGAAGAATCAGGCCGGGCGATGGGAAAACGCAGAATGAAATGGTTTCTTCCTCAGATTCTTGTGGTCAACTAGAAGAATCTATTAATACTATAAGAAAGAAGAACCTGTTGAAACAAGATGTTGATGAGATTTGCGAATTTGCTGAGAAGGATAGTGCTGCGGGTGTGAGGGTTGCTTCAAGTTCTCGGATGGATTCTAAGCGAGTCAATGCAAGGAGAATGAAAAGGTTGGGGAAATGTAGTCGAGATCCGGAGAAAAATATTGATATGAAAATCCGACGTATAGATGACGTGGATAATGAGGATGATGAAGGGATCGTCGAGGATACAATGAATGTCAGGACATTCGAAAAAGGGGAGATTGTGGTTTCTGAAGATGGCAAGTTGTTGACAACTTCTTCCTATGATCAAATATTATTTGAAACTCAGGACGCTTCCATCGTAATTAAAACAGTTTCTAAAACCAAAGATAGTAACGAAGCAACGAAGAAATCAAAAGGCGATAAAGGAAATAACAGCGAAGAAGAAGAAGAAGAAGGCAGTGGCAGTACATTAAATTCTTTAGACAGCATAGAAGAACCTGATGTATTAGAATGTTGGGAAGCCGAGACAGTAGAACCTGTGATAACTCCAAAAAGAATGTTACAAAGTCAAGGAATTATATGTGATGGCGAAGCTGCAGAAGACGATAACATTGAAGATGATGAAGTTAATTTAGAGCACGTACAAAAATATTACAGATTGGCACGCGGAAGTGCTACGAGCACAGAAGAAGACATGAATTCGATTAAACAAAGTATAGTGCCAAAGAATCCTGAACAAATGATTGCAAGTTTCTGCAGTGAAGAAATTCCAGTTGATGTTTCACATGAGATGCAAAAACAAACCGCGGATGATAAAAAGATACCCATCGATGAGGCTTTTGAGGTGTATGAAAGTTGTTACACGGGAAAATCACAATTCTCACCTATCGATTCTAAAATTTTTAAACCACGGACATTATACGGCCAAGAAAGTGAAGGTGCTATTCCATGCAGAGCGGTTTGTTGTAGCATTCAGTAATTTGTGAATATGTAAGATATACCCTGTTACAAATATCTTTTGGGATGAAAAGATATGAGATAGTACTGATGTCAAGGCCGTCCTTTTTTAAGTAACGTAAGCCTCTGACGTTGTACTTTTGAAGGTATATCGGGTGTCAATGGGCGTATACGCTTATTACGTTCATATTTGCATTAAATTAAATATTAAAAAAGAGCCCCAGCGAATAACCGTAATTTCGTAAAATCCACACGCATGCTCAGGATTAATGAATGATATAGCAAAAGCCTATGCACTGCTATTCATTTTTGTAAATAGTTATAAGAAATCACTTTCGGTCATACATCGTGAAACTTCTGAAAAACAAGATCATATGCGAAATCATGCGGAATAATCGTTATATTGCTAACTATTGAACTTGGTGCACATATTCCTTTTTTCGTAGCACTGAATACAAATGCACATCGTTTAGTATTACCTTATCTAAATCGAGCTTATGCAGATTCAAGGAATCAGTTTTCTGGGTACAATGGATTTTGAGGACTAAAAAATTAATGAGGACTAAAGTGTTAAATACATACAGTGTCATGTTGCTATTTTTGTTGTTCTTGCTATGATATTTTATAAGTACTATATAAATCATACTACACAAAATAACTAAGCCATATTTTTTACAAATCTCATCTAGAACATGAATTTTAAAATACGGAAAATAATTCCATTATTTCACGCACCACGTTTGATGGCCTTGCCTAGAGACATTTTCAATGCATAAAGATAAGTTGTTACAAAAAGATTATAATCAACGACATGTTCTCGTCTCGCATTCAGTTCCAGATGAAAAAATATATATTTTTCGAAAATACATAAAACAGTTTAGTAACTGATATATACTATGTTAACACTTTGTACTCAAGAGCAGACTTATTGCAGAGGCCTATAATTCTTTATTTGACGTTTCGGCTTTATTATAATGCACTTTATGATTTTTTTAATTCACATATGGTTAATTTTTATTTTCTTTCGTTGGCTTAAAAAGTTTATTTATTCGTTTTTATGACAGCATATTATAGTATGTAGCTGTTTGAAAATAAAAAGACAGATAAGTAGTTGAGATGAAAATGACCTGGAGAGTAAAGTGTTAAATAGAAATATATGCCAGCAATGCAGCATACAATGTTACTTTGAACTAGATAACAATGTAGAGTATTGAAAGGAAAAGTGATGATGCAGTGAGTTGTATAACTATGTTCTAGCTGTTACAACCTGAAGTAAAATATGCATATGTGCATTTACATATAAGAAAGGTGCACTTGTTATATGGTATAGATCACGCTTAGTCGATTTTTCTCAAGTAGATCAAATACCTCAGGTTGCGTATTATTTAAGTTGATCGATAGACGTGGTTCGTGAAAATCATATACATATATACATGAACACTCGTATATATATACATACATATATATACCCCATATCATAAGGTGCAGACTTACGTACCTTATAAGTACTTGTAAATATAAAACAAATGTTCATTATCTGAAACATTAGTTACACGAAGTACATAAATATTATGAAAGCAGCAATCCTAATCGTTAATTACGTTAGAGCGACAACAACGATATAGACAAAATTGTTCCTTTAAAGCATCAGATTTATGTATGCGACGTAGGCATTCATATACATATAAAACCTGATCGACACCAAAATATTATAATGATAGGTGTATTATACATATATCGCTACAATTAATATACGTTGCATCAATTGTGTGCCTTATGATGTGGCGGCCACTTTTGTAACCATTTCGAAGCTCCAATTCTTCTCGACAAAAAAAAAGACAGCTTAACCAATTAATCGCACAGTTAAAGAAAAAATTCGAATTGACAAACAAACTATGATAGACTTGTTTTGCTCCATAATGATGAGTTCATCTGGGCATATATGTAAGTGTAATAAGTGTATTCATGAGATATAGAAAACCGACATGCGTATATACACTAATCATAGGTATTAATACTACACCTTGCACGAGTCATTTTATCATACAATTACATTAAAGGTGAATTAACGTAAACGTGTAAGGAATAGGTGTACTTGAATTTTGTTGTGTTTTTGCTTAAAAAATATGAATAAAATGTTTCAATTAATTTACAGCATCGTCAATGCATGCTATATATTTCTGTTGTCAAAGGCCCAGGAATTATAAATAAAATATGTTAATAATATTATTAATAATATTTCCGTCACATGTGAGGTATTCTTGTGTATTCGTGTTATTTCTTGAACATATAACTATATTTTATTGGCCTCACCAAATAGAAATTTGTTAGAAATATCAGAGATCTCTGAGCTTTACCGGAGATCAATAAATTTAAGCACTGCCGTTGCAGAAAATTAGAAATTTTTAAAATACGGATATATGTGAAACGTGAGATTTTAATTCCATTTTCTAAACAATTTTTGAACTACAATAGAGAGCGAATTATTTTTTACTATAGATTATGTAATTTATTATTTAAGGAAAAGTCTTTTCTTAACATCTTCTATATCATATCCGTATGATTTTTGTATAAAACTTTAACAACTCCTAAAAATTAATGCGCTTTTGATACTACAATTCTATTAACATTTTAAGTGTAAATACATGTAAGCGTTAAATTACTTGTTGGATTAATTAATTAATGAATTAGACAATAGAAACTCAGTAGACTAGAATCACTAGTCAGTAATAGATGCTCTAAATGCTGCAATTTATTAAATTCCGTTTATTATGTTACATTTACGGTTACATTTTTTTGTTTTCTCTAATCTTTACAATATTGTCCGTCCATAATTCAAACCTAGTATCGCAAGCCCGCGCGCGCACGCGCGACATTGGTGCGATTCGATTAATCGATAGACACGACAATCGTGATTCGATATTTCGCGAGATACGATTCGATGTATACGAATATACCATACTGCCACCAGTCGCCCCAACGTAGAGTCCGTTACTCGGTAAAAGCGAGGCGAAACGAGAGAGGGAGAGACCGCCAAAAGAACGAGTGAAAGGGAGAAGGAGTGACCGCCAAAAGAACGAGTGGAAGGGAGAGGGAGAGAGAAAGACATAGGGGGATTGTGTCGTGGCTATGAAGCAGCTTATATAGATGGACACCCGCAGGCTATCCGACGAATGGTCAGAAGTGTGTGTACGTTTTCAGATCGAGCAAGTGTAGCGATCTCTCTCTCTCTCTCTCGCTCTACTGCGGGGATCGGGGTGAAGCGAGAGCGAAAGACGAAGAAACGTGGAAGCGAGCGCGAGTCGGACCAGAGAGCGTGGAACGGTGTAGAAGGAGCGAGCGAGCGAGCGTGTGGTGGTGGTGGTGACGACTGGTGCCGTGGACGGACGGTCGGTCGGCGGTCGGGCCGTGGTGTGTGAAGTGAAAAATTCGCAAGTGGTGTGCTGGGTTGGTGAGTTGGCTGGTTGGTGGTGATATTGTTGGGGTTGCGCCACGGACAGTGTCGGGGGTTTTGTGATCATCGGGGCCCACTGCCGAGTATCGAAGAACGACGCGTGTAACTGAGAAAAGAGAGTGAGTGAAGAGCAATGTCTGACCGGGAAAGCCTGGACGATCAGCCGCAAAGTAAGAATGATAATATTGTGCGATTGCGCGTGTACGTTAATATATTTCGTTACAAGTCAGACACGAAGTTTGCGTGTAGAAACGTGCGCGACCCGACATCTTTCCGTGTCTCTCTCTGTGGCCCCGTGTGGTGCGCCTCCGGTTACCAGGACTGTCTTCCCTATGAGTAAACGTAATGACCCCCATCGCAGTTGACCCGCGCCACGACTTCGCGCACGGTCCGTAGGCATCGCGGTCTCACACATATCCGATCGGTGCATTCAGCCCTCTTATCCTTCTGTCAACCATTGCAAATAATTGCTATTTTTCAACGTTACCCAGGATCCAAGATGGCCGACCGCGTATCGGCCGAGAGATAGAACCTATCCTCTTTCCTCCTTAGTCTCTCTCGCTCTCCCACCCTCCCTCTGGCCTCTCTTTCCCCCCTTCATTTTGCTCTCTCGCTTCTGCTCGCTCTTTCTTTTCCACTCTCAAATCTCTTTTCTCTTTCTGTTTCACACCCTGTATTTTTCTCTTCCTTCCTCCCCGCTCGCTCTATGTCTGTCTCCTACCCCCTCCTTCTCCATCTTTCTTTCTCGCTTTCGGCCTTCGTGAGCCGAATATTCGCAACTTCCGACGTTGCCGTACTTGGCACTGCCGGTTCTTTGCGACGTTTTTTTCGAAAGTCTTAAATATATGGCGTCTATTTTCCATTGCGAATTTTATATGACAGGTATCGTGGTCATACTGGATGACACAGCCGGAATGGTCCCGGGCAAACACGTGTGATGTAACATTTCGATCTATCTAGCACACATGCATGAAACACATACATACGCAACAGGGACACATGGAAAAATACATACGTGACAGGCGCACACGCAACCAACGATCGTCTGGCCACGACTCGCGTAAATTTCACACGTGCCATAGGCGATCCCCACCTCCGAAAACCTAGCGGCTCTTGGCCTCGAAATGAAATGGCCACGACGTGGTCGTTGCTGCTGGCTGCCAGTTTAATTACATGTCCCGCATTTTTCATATTTCCGCCTGCTAGATCAAAAACGAATTTCCCTATATTTTATATACCGTCGTCTACTCGCACCATTCTCATTTCTTGATTATATTTCGATGTAATCGTTCCGATATGCGTTCCATATTTTGTGAATATTTCTAAACCTCTAACCCTCCGGGTTCCTGTATTTTATACCAATATGTTCATCTTCGTACTTATAATGATAATAAAACGATGCTTACTAATTTAACAAGCATGATTGCTATAATCCTATAATTAGATTACTGAATATATAATAGTTACGGAGCTATCTAATACATTTTTACGAATAATTTTAATTTAATTGAATGACTTGAACTTTTAGCGGTCCGATTTTGCTATGGGGAATCTCCATTATTAAACATTGTAGTCTAATAGTACCATAGAAAATCTACCATTAATATAATATTCGTAAATCTGTGGCTTCTCATTATGGGAATTGATTAGTTTAATTCGGACCGCGCAAGGTTAAGAAACATATTGCGCAATTAGTAATTCCGTTTTTTTTTATTTACCAGAGTATGGCAATCCAGCTGGTATGGATGCTGGAGGGGCTGACTTCGACTCTGGTGAGTAAATTTCTGTACAGTTATGTAAATGGTTTCTTTAAATAATTTGTATTATTGGTACACATTTTAAAAGACATGGCATCAAGGTAGAACTATCCAAATAACTTATTTTAATAAAACGTATTTATAAACAATGTATTTACACCATAGTATTTCAGCTAGTATCTTGTCATTCAACACGGAAGCTAGAGCTCTTATTTATATGCATAAATTACAATTCTCGAGCATTTAAATAACGTCGATATAATTTTATATCGCCTTGAAATTTATCTGATGATACATGAAGTTCAGGGTCAAGGGTTTTAATACAAACTTAAATACGCATATATGATATTAGTTGCTTTATTAACTTGTTACATTACAATTTTGAATGCAGAAGTACATTATTCCTTGAACATATATAGTTTATCCACAAATCATGATTAAGGTAAAAATAGGAAAATGTTCTCTAGTGTATATATCACAACATCCAAAGGATTAGAAGGGTTATAAATTATGCTGTAAATTGATTTCGTTATTCGAATGACAGAATAATCAAGCCGAGCTAATTTGCACCATCCGTCCATTTAAGATGTTTCTCCATAAAGTACAAGAGTTGTCAGCTTGAATCAGAATAGGAGTAATTTGTCCAAGTTTTTAATGATTATTCATGTTAGAAGATGCATAATTCCTGAGGATATCGTTGTGCGTGAGATTAGTAAAAAAGATAGTGGATGGCAAGAATAAAAACAGCAATAGCAATAGCAATAGCAATAGCAATAGCAGGAAAGACGAGAACGAGGCCGAGGAAGAGGGAGGAGTAGGGAACCTTACTAGTGGAGTCAGCTGGTCGTGACGTCACGCAGTAATATCGTGGCGGAGAGTTTAGTGGGGGATGCGAGGTTGTCACGTGGTCTGAGTCGTGAGTCACGTGGCGCGCATGGTTTGCGAATGCAGAAGCCGGCGTATAATCGAGCTCCGATTGGTGCAGTCGGTTTTGCCACCATGATGCGCGCATTCCATCGACATGACGGCGGGCTCCATGAATGACCGGCACGTCATTCGTGTACGATTTCGTTTTTGACGAGACTTTACTTGCCGTCAGTCCCCTCGATATCGTCACTATCGCCACTTTCTCTAAGTGATATGCATTGTGTTGATACATATCATGTTATGCAGTGCCACATAGAAAAAGTTACAACTGCAGTGAAGAAGATAACTGTATATGTGATCAATCGACGAAACACGATGTGTCATTCAGAGATGACTCCGCTGTTACGCTGACAGCTTTTTAACTTTTTGCCACGATAAACTATCGAGTATTGTGTGCACGACTCAGATAAACGATAACCGAGTGATCTTGTATTCTATTAATTAATTGTGTCAATTTTATTTTCTCGTCGTTCCCGTTTTAATATCTCAGTGTTTAAGCCGGCTTAAGTTTGTTGCTCTGCGGAAGTTCCACGCGTTCAGTATCAGCGATTCCCGGAATTGCCTGTGACTGGTCATATACATATACGTGAAGTTTGTAACTGAAAGTTCCTTCGATGATTATTCGTAATACTACTATCATACTATTTTTTATGCGATGCTGACAATATAATATCGGTATCAGTACCAGTTAAAAGCGCACGGACGTTTCTATTCCTTTATGTATTTAAAACTTGACAGTCTTAGGACGGAATTGGTGTGCCTTTAATTCCAGTTAATGATCTTTCTTCTCGTAAGAAACGTGGTGTCTAATGAAACGAAGCATTCGTGTAAGTTGTAACTTTCATTGATGCCTAAAATAATAGGAGAAATCGACGGAACTTCAGAAACCGAAGTTCAAGAAAATGCAGTGAATGGATTGGATGACACCATGGGGAAGATACAGTACTGGTGTCCTGAAGGTAGCTGTTATTCGATAGTCGCTATAGTTCGAGATCAGGAGTGTAATTCTTGCGTGTGATAAATGTAGGGGTGATAATCGATTCTTTGAGTGTAACTATTTATCTAATCTCACAAAAATACGTATTGATTTTCGTAGAAAGCACATATAGTAATCTCGAGTTGAAGGTTGACTACAAACAAGAAATTTATAAAAGGAGGCGTGTACCCGGTTTAGGAATAATTTTATATCAGGTACACAGATACGATTCTTATAAAAATATTCTTTGAGGCATCATTTCCGACCGCAATTTTAAAAAATAGTTAGCGTATTTTTTTCTTGAACCTTTTTTGAGTTTATGTTTGCTTTTTAAGAGCCAGTCGAACAAAGATCTCAGTAATTTCTTCTTTGACCACTGCGGTAGATACGGCACTGAAATATTTCTTCGATGATTCAGTATCGGTGGTAAATGTTAAGAAGAGTAGCTATAAATAGTGAGTTGTTCTGGGTAAAAGACATTTTCAGATTATTGGCAACGAAGAATAATATGTTGGTATAATTATTTGTAACGCACTGTGGATGGTATATAAGAATATCATTAATATATTATCAAGGATTATTTTAAGGAACGCATAGTTGAAAGAAGTACAACGGTATTTGTAAAACGATATAAGCAAGTTTTACGAGCGACTGAATCTGGAGCTCGTTATTTATCGGCCGCCATGTCTCACGGAGATAATGTACCGGCCGTGAGAAAGGGGTAGATGCAAAATTCGCAGAAGTTTGCCAGGATCTCATTATTTGCTTCCATATCCAATATAATTAAATCAAATATTTGGCGTTATTTACGTTTTGACATACACGTATGTGCAAATATTCTCATAAATTACATTCCCCCGACGCTTATAATATTATGCGTTGATTTTGGCTTTAATCTGATTTTCTTTTTGTGGTCTTCATATAATTCATCGAAACCTACATTAATGCTTGCCATCGCTGGTATTCTCAATTTATCATCATTATATTTATTACTAATGCTAGTAATTACATACAATCTGTCCTAATTAAATCTGTTGAATGTATGCATTATCTATCATCAACATATTTAATATTTCGCGATCGTTGCATCATATTCGACACATCGATCCTTTACTGCTAATATACGAATTCTGCATCAGTAGTCATCACAAAATGATGACGTTAATTATTTTTCTGAGCAACACAAATATTTAACGAAAGTTACTCTAAACCGTGCATAATCGTAAGTCATTCATTGAAGTCACAAGATTGTCAGGGATGTGAATTCTTGTCATTATCACCGACATTAAACGGTGTGAGTATAATACCACGAAGATAAGAAAGAATCAGCGAAGTAATAGCAATACGAAATAAAAAGTAGAGCAGAAGGTATAGAGATCCAGAGGGTAGCGACGACGCGTCGACGCGTACGGGGTTTGGAGGCAGAGCAGGCGTCGTTCGACGGTCGTTCATGGAAACGACAGTGGTCTGGTCTCTTCGATGGAAGTTGGCTTGTCTGAGGGTGGAGGGGCAACAACGACTGGAAGAGTTGTGGAGGTGGAGGTGAAAGAGGGAAATATGCAGTTCGCATTGAGGCAGGTCGGTGCAGCGCCGCGAGTTGCGCTCCAGGCGCAGTGATCAATGTACTTGCTATCGTCTTTGTTCCTCGTGATTCACGTTTATGTTGTATTCGTCGAGTAAATCCGTAATTTGCGGGATGCGTCCACGCAGCAAGAGGACCATTCGGAACGTGTGGAGAGGTTCCAGCGCGTACGGTCGAATCGTTTTTTGTTCCAAAAGATCCTAAGAGAATTAAGGGATTACCGTAAGTGATCGGAATGAGAGAAACTGGAGGACATTCTGGTTACATAAGAACAAAAAAAAACCCGACGGAATGCATATGGTTCAACGTAGGTAATCTGCTTTAACCATAAAGTAAGAACGGCGAATACTGATATCAAGAAGAGGGCAGTGTTCCTATGTTGCGAAATATCGTAAGAAGAATTCAGAACTTACGAACAAGGAAGTGGGGGAGAGAAAGAGAAAGATATTTTTGTAGGTAACGAGCATAAACGCAAAAAGAAAATAATATTGAACACCGAGGACGACGTCCGCTGCATGTGTAACGAGCATCTATTTTCGCAAGAAAATGTCACTATAGAAAGAGGATATTCGACTGCTGACATCAAGTAGAAAGAAAGATAATGTAGAATACTGGCTTCTAAGAATTGGATCTGGAAATAAGAATATGATTTGCAGTTTTAATGCAATTCTACTCGTTACTGAAGCACCGTTGTTACAAAAGGATTAGAACATCTACCGTTCTCGACACCATACCATTCGGATGATGGATAACTCGTTTCATTCACCAATAGTTTTGACATTTCCTGTAATCCGAGCCACCATAAAAAAGTGTGCAGAGTCCGCAAGAACTGGATTTACGGATGTGAAATTATGCAAGCATTCCACTCTATATAAATTTTGTTCGCACGAAGGTGTATTTTAAAGAATATCATTTTGCCACTCGATTACGAAATAATCGAGGAGCAGTAACATCTGGAGAAGAATGTCGTCCCGTGGATTGTGCCCATAGATCTTAAAACTAAAAAACTTTAAATGACTTCGATTACCGTACGGACGAGTGGGTTCAGTCTCGGTGCTCACGGCGGCTATATTTCCTGATAATAAATGGTGACCTAGGATAGGTAAAAAATTAAGGGTGGCGTTCGAGGGTGAGAGGGCGAGAGCGAGCAGAAATCCTCGAGAATGACAGACTGTACTGGTGAATTAAGTTGCGCCGGGGTACGTCTGGTCACCGAGGAAGACGAAGGCCACCATATAAAATCCTTTATCGATTCGATATAATAATCATATATTCACTGCTTCGGGCTAAGTAGGCATCATTTTGCTGACCATTAGATAGCACAAGCGGAAGTAAAGGGGAAAGTGTAATAACCTTCTCCAGTGTGTACGTTTATACTCTTTTGAAAAGACTCTAATCAAACAAGATTGGATGAAGATAGAAAAAGGGTCGCGGTTTCTGAGATAATCGTTAAGATGAGCTGGATGGTCATACGGGTACCTCACTCTCTGGAGTGATGCAATCGTTTAAGGTTCATAAAACAAATCGAAAGCATTTACTATCATTTTCCGTGCATCAGATATAATAAACAGATTTGTCTTCCGGTTAATACTCGTCTTTGACTTTCCTCGAAGAAAATCAAAGCTTAAATGGGTCAGGAAGTTAAAGGGGTGTACACAACGGCGTAGCGACAGACAAGGCATCGACAAGTTATTACATAGAAAGATCCTTATGAAATATTCTGAATCCTGGTCTGGAATTTCAAACAAATTACAACACGTTACATGCAAAGCCTGCCGCAGAAAGGCCGTAGTGAATAAAAACGTATTATTAGTGGTTACGCTACACAACCAATGGCCTAAGTAACGAAGAGGTATTTAATTTTTCTAACTACATGAGACAAGAATTAAAGCCATTGATCAAAGGATTACCGATAAGAGGACAGGATACGAGGAATAAGGAATACGACAGCAAGACGGAGGAGGAAAAGAGGAAACAGCGCTTAAGGCGCAAATAATGTATGAGTGCACGGATTATCGTAACATAGACAAAATGTTCAAGAGCAGGATCTTTCAGGGTGATCTTAGCCCTGTTCCAATTCCTGGCAGCCTGCAACAATCCAGTACGTAATAATGAGGGAAACCCTTACAGTTAGATCGATCATTCGACGCACGTTTCGCGCAGGTCATCAATCCTCGGGGTGCCAATATATAAGTATGAGGAATTCGACGTTTCAAAGATGAATTAACTGTGCCATTACTGGCCGATATTATTACTTTACTTGCTCAATTCTAGAGAATTATAACATGTATTATAGTACCTGCCTCTATATAATAGGTGTCATAGTTCATATATTTATGTCCTTCAAAGTTGTATTTCACAACAAATTCTATATTTGAAATACAATAATTAATTATTCGCAAGTCGCGGCCCGATACATATATCTTCAAAGGACGCCTTTTATTCACATTTCATATTTGCATTCTCTTATCTTTATATAATAATTTTTTACGTTTTCATTTTAATTTACATCCATGTTCTCTTCCCCACATCACATTTCAACTGATTTTCAAGAATTTTAATTGTATATGATTAATATATCGTAAAGGTCTCTGAGCAGATCATATGAATTAAACGTGAACGTAATATCACAGTTGCATAGATGGGAGAAGAAAACGATGTATGTCACGGGAAGGATAAAGTGATGGGGTTAACACCAAAAAAAGTAGGTAGAAGTGTGACTTTCATGGTAGTGGGGTAACACAGAGGTCGCTGACCTCTCCGATGCAGCTGTTATTGATCGGGGAGGACTAGCAACATCGCTCCACCGTTATGTCCATGTACTTGTCCTATCCCAAAGGATCCGCCATACGTCTAAGCTATGTCAAAAAAATGATCATATTTGCACGTCCTTCTTTCCATCGCTCTATTTTCAAATCGATCCTGTTTTTTTACCGTGTAAGCTCTGAAACCTCACCTAAGGGATTTCAGTAAAGAGAATGGAGAGTGGCCCGATAAACACTAGGTGACCGCTTTTCCGAGTCCTCACTTTGCTCTTCTTATCTGACTTTTTAAAACTAGAACATGAGGACTACTACGTTAGCGCGGCACCATTATAATATGTTCAATAAATAATGTACTACAATGTTTTATTACAAATTATTTTATGTCTCAATCGTCTTACTAGTTTGTATCGTACTCTTTGTCGGTTCGTAATGAATTTTCAGATTATATTATAAAATTTCCATAATTGGTTTTTCACAAATTTACATAGCACCATTACGATGTAGGAAGAATGGAGATCCTTGTAATTGGAAAATATGAGCCTCTTGATATCTGAGTTAAATTGATGGACATGAACTTTCAACAAACCTGATGTTGTGTAACACCAGTTTGGATGGTTTATTACAGAAATAATAATAATAACGTACTCGGCATTATAACTGAATACGCGAAATAGTGACATTTTCTAAGTTTTCATTTTCAAAGCATTTATGATATGTCACTATTTGTAACGTAATTCCGAAGAATTTTTGAACAATCGGTGTTTCGCACACATTCATTTGAAGTGATTTTATGTTTATGAATTTCAGGCCAGCAGGGTCAGCAGAACGAGCAAGAGTTGGCGACGAAAATGTTGCAAATTCAAAGCAAAAGATTTTATCTTGATGTGAAACAAAACAGGCGTGGAAGATTTATTAAAGTCGCAGAGGTATTTCTGAGTATTTCTTATATACTTAATCATATAATTGGTAACGTTTGGAAAAATTGTACTACTGATCTGTTACTAATTAGAGTTTATTCTCAATATATGATTAAGTCCCGTGACGATGAATATTTGATTAGCAAATGTGTATTAATATATGAACATAATTAAGATTCTCTCTACTATAGATCGGAGCGGATGGAAGAAGAAGCCAAATCTACCTGGCACTTAGCACAGCATCCGAGTTTCGGGATTACCTATCGGCGTTTAGTGACTTTTATGCGTCTTTAGGTAAATCACGTTTTACACATATGATCACATAGTATGTGAGGAAGAACAAAATATAGCACTCAATCGGACGTTTTATCTTAAATATAATATGTATTCCATTTTCTGACGCTGGATTTCTTAGGTCCTCCAAATCCCGAAAATGTGCCAGACGATGGAAAACTCAAGTCAGAAATGATGGTGAAGGATAACAGGCGGTATTATCTGGACCTGAAGGAAAATTCTCGCGGCCGTTTCCTCCGGGTGAGTCACCCTGTATGTACCAGCCAAAGCATTTACATAGTATCCTAAATGATAAGACGAATCACTTGGGTATCGTTTTGTGATGTGATCTTCCAAAGTGGACAAGGAACACCTAGCTTTCGTACTACCAGAAAGAGGAATTGATATATAATTTAACAATGGCTCACTTTATAAATTCGGCGGTTGGTGTTGGGGCATCGTTTAACTTTTCATGTGTATTACTTATCTAGGTATCGCAAACGATAACACGAGGAGGACCTAGGACGCAAATTGCGATACCGGCACAGGGTATGATTGAGTTTCGTGACGCGCTAACAGACCTTCTCGAGGAATTCGGTACGGATGACGGTGGTTTCAAGGGCGATTTACCAGAAGGCCGCTATATGCGCGTGGATAGCAAGAATTTCTATTTTGATATTGGCCAAAATAATCGTGGTATCTACATGAGAATTTCTGAAGTACGTATATTCTATTTGAATGTTGTACATCTTCATAACATAATAAGACTGTTTAGACTGACTTGAGGAAAAATCTTGTTACAGGTGAAGACGAACTTTAGAACAGCTATCACTGTACCGGAAAAATCTTGGGCGCGTTTCCGGGATATATTTGCAGATTACTGTGAAAAAATGAAGGAGGGTGGTGCTGGTGTCAGCGTCGGTATGAGCAGCAACAGTAGTGGAAATGTCTTGTCCGAGGGAAAGGGCTCGGTGGTGGCACAGGTACCATCACCATCCTCAACCTCACAACAGCCTAACCCCAATCCAAATTTAGACTCTCCCTTAATCAAGTGAAAAAGGCTTTAACTTAACTCGAACATTGGAATTATAACTGTAACTCGTTTTCAAGTCATTAAGCGAACTAAAGGAACTTGTCAGAGTCTATGCCATCGTCATCGCCATTCTCATCGACATCGTTATCGTCATTGTCACCGTCATCGCCACCGTCATCGCCACCGTCACTATCACCGTTGTTCGTCGTTGTGCGAGAATACCAAAACTCGCCTGGGAAGGTCATTATTACAAATATTCACAATTGTCAGCTGATTGTTGAGTATATTAGTAGTCAGAGGAATGATAGGATTGGTGCGCGGTGAAAGGGGTTAAACTGTTTGTCAGCACGCGGTAAAAAGCAAAAAAAAATGGTAAAGGGATGATAAAGAACAGGGCAGATGATGTGTGTGTGTGTGTGTGCGAAAGGGCCCAATCACTGCCGCTCGTGCGATTACACAAAGGTAGAAACACGCAACGACGGGGTCGAGAATATAATTATCGCGCGATGTCCTTAGGCGGATACGAGTTGCCATCGATTAACGTTATGAATACTACCGTTCATTTCCTCGCCTTTCTTAACTGCACGATTCATTTTCCAGTTGTTTCTTTATAATTCGGAAGCTGTTAAGCACATGAGCGCGCGCTCATTATTTGCTCGTCACATGGTTGTTCAAGAAAAGTATAATCCACTGCGAGAAATGGACTGTAGTGGAGATCACGTTACAATTGAATTTGATCGTTCAGAATTTATAAATAAATAGTTGTTATATTAACGATTATATCGCAGGGACAAAGGAGAGCATGTGGGTTGTCGCGATAAAGTGGGACCGTTGACTAAGGAAGTGGAGACACTTTTTCGACTTAACCGAATCACCAACTAAAAGAACACTCAGAATGAAAGCAAATAAGAATTCGCCGTTTGTACACAGCACTCTTTGTTTCTGTGTACACTTTACAGTTCTATCGTATTTTTTTGGACGGCATAGTGGTACTCATGAGTCAGGTTAAGTTGATGGGAAAAAAGTGTTTGCTCGCTTACCGTGCGATTGTCAATCAGAGTCTAGACCGCGACGCCGAACACTCGTTTATAAACTGAACGACGTCTCTATTAAAATAATTATGAAATAATATATAACATAGGTGAAAAAAATGCTAGCCGAATACGAATCCATATAATATGTATATTATACAAAGTTAATTATGTTATGTTTTGTTTCATTGATTCGTACGAAAGGTGCGCATGCAGTTACGTATGGCGTGTTTAACATACGCGCTAATACAATATGCGGAACATACATAAAACATTTCATACACACACACACATACACACATCACGCACATCATAGATACACAGAACATAATCAAACAAGTAGTTACACAGAGTGAACACACATTACGTTCCACCATGTAAGACAAACGGTACAAGAGACGGTGTGCACGTGCACGTAATTACGTTACGTTTGAGCGACGGCCGAGTTCTAACACAATTGCATATTAGGTATGTATTATACGAATGCATATTAGGTATTTATATAGAATCTATATAACTGTATAATTGTAACGAAATGCCAATGTCCGTGGACCCAGGCAACTGTACAACCCGGCAACGTATAATCAATCGAATTGATAGCGTTCTGGGCCTGCAGTCGCTTAGGTCCTCTCTCCGGACGCAGGAAGAAAGATAAGACAAAATGAATGGCAAAGAAAAGGCAAATAATTTCAGGACGAACGACCGAGTAGGAGGAGAATAACGCAATCGAGTTATTTCTCTAAGGAAAAGAAAATCTGATTACGCTTTGATTCTGCAACGCTGTGCTAATATCAACAATGATAGATGTCTATCCGTTCTCTTGCGTTTCTTCTAATTAATACAATTTACCGAAATATTCTAGATTTCGCACTGGTGCGAAATAATAGAGCAGTGAACGGCATAGATGCATAGACGCATTAACGTGCTATTTAATTAGACGTGACCAATTCGTGCGTTATCTGCGCGTCACGTTTGAAGAGATGAGTAAAAATTTTATTTATTTTTAGCAATGAACCTATTATCTAATTCGATAAGATATTTCTTTGATTGCATTTCCTTCTAAATCGACAATTTCGGCTGGTCTGAATTTACTTAGCGCGTAGGTTTTTGATGATATAATGAAAATATAAAACACAATAACAAATTCAAATACGCACGAGTGGGTGAAATACCGAGATGAAGACCCCGATCCTTTTTCAATTTATAACTTCTTTCGATTTATCCTTTATTATTATATCTTCTTTTTAACGTACCGTACGACTATACGAGGAATCATCAGCATATATTAAACTAGGAACACTAAAAGACAACAAAACAAGACTATCGACAAAACTTTGACACGTCCAATTTGAAATTTTGCTATATATCGTCAAATCTTATTCTGTTTAACGGGATCGGCAAACCTGCGATCTGTGCACAAGCATATTCTCCGAAAACGAGAGTTCTGACGGAAACGGTAAAGAAGAGGCATAGAAAATCGTTCACTGGCGCAGATGGTATGACATTGTGATCTATACAAAATACAAATTACAAAGCATCAACAAGTAGTAAATATTTAAGATATAAATACACTCGTACACCTATGGTGACTAGAACATTGTCTAACTATGTACGCGATATTGCGTGTATAACACATAGAAACATGTTATTGAAGTGAGGACGACTACAACGTACCTAACTAACAGAACACAGAGAGACAGATATTATGAAAAAAAAATCGTCTGACACGTAAAAATAAGCAAAGTAATATAAAATGAAAGAAAGAAAAAACACGATGCTCCTGCCACGCAGCGAGTCCTTAGACAGCTTTAAGATAATAATTATAAATGATAAATAATAATAATTATTAAATAACGATAAACTTTCTATATGTTGAATCGTGTCTAGTGAGAGAAGTACTATTGAAGTCAAACAAAAAAACTACTATCGTCACACATGGATTAATACAGTTTATATGACCATTAGTTGTCTATCGAATGTTCTTTTCTCATATAGTGGAGAAGGTGATTGTTAGAGAATAGCTTGGTGTTTCGTTTGCTGTTTTTACAAACGTTGTGCGGTTGGTAACTGGCGAACCTTTTTATTAGATGTTAACGTCAAAAGAAAAAAAAGGTAGCCCCGATCCACACCTACGTTTATATTTGGTGGGGCTTAACCACTACTGTTATCATTATCACTGCTATTATCACGCAGTGTTTTCATTTCGGGACGTATCGCAAGCTACTGTGTACTACAAACAATATCGCATAGCGCATTATCGGTTCCAACGAAGAGTGCGTGTAACACTGAATTTAATCTGCACTTCTTTCCTAATGTAGCCATTGTTCCCAGGCAAAACTATTTGACAACAAAATTTACCATTTTACGCAGTTTTTCTCGCATTAAACTTTTCGTAGCTTGCGACTAATGTTACGCCACGATATGAAAGCCTTGCGCCTCGCTGCGATTAATCTTATTACCATTATTATTATTACGATTATATTATCATTATACTTATTATTACGATTATCCTTCTAATAATTGCTATTATTACTATTAGTACCATTATTACCAGTACATTATCAGTTGTGTCCTGATTACTGATCGCGGGACCGGCCTTGAGAGGGCTGATCTTTTTTTTTACGATACACCTATAACGATCAGTGTATTTTACAAGCTTAATGGCTTTTCGTTTTCTTACTCCTCTCTTATACTCTGAACAACAAAACAATACTAACTCCCCCCTCTCTCTCTCTCTCTTTCTCTCTCACACTCTCTCTCTCTCGTTTATGTCACTTCATGCACACCCCTCTTCCTACTGACACACTTTTTTGCACTTTTAATCGGCCCACTCAGGTCTGCCTTAGAGTCGATGTAAAATGTTATTTGTGTAATTAGAAATGGTAACGGGTACGCGAGGAAACTCATAAGATTATGAAATATACGAAACAAAAATAATTCATGATTCGATGACAGACCGAATGGCGCCACCCAAATCTTCAATCGACAGTGTTTAGATTTAGATTCGCGATAAGGCGAATCGCTTTTTAAAGAAAAAAAGAAGGGAACCACCTTTGTGCGTGGTGTTTTCTTTTCTTCCTCTTAGCGCGCTCTCTCGCGTGTGTGCATGCGTGCGTGTATGTGTTCGTGTGCGTGTATGCTCCAAATAATCGAACGAGCGAGCTACTCTTCATAAAAAGGGAAGGAAAAAAGAAATACAATCTCAAAAGCCCGATCGCGAGGATGATGCATCATCGAGGCGTATGATTATCGGTGCAATTTCGAACCAATTCTTCTTGATTGATTGTTAGCGAAATTTCTTGTTAAATATTAGGTCGATAGACGGGCAGACAGAGAAATAAAGAAAGAGTAAATATATATACATAATCGAAGTCTGCTCATTATGTCATACTCTTCTTTTAATTGGGAAGTAGACATTTCTCGTTCACTGTCAAATTTATCTCTCTTTCAAACTTTCTGGCTGTTTCATTTTGCGCCGTCCTTAGGTGTAATGTATTTCATATTGCATTTATTCCACGGTAAGAATACAGATATAAATTGTTCAGAAATGTCAGGCAACTGTTTGGTAAACTCTAAATTTCGGTCACTTTTCTGTCGAAGTCTATGTCTTCCTTTAATTAACGTGTTCTTCATATTGTCAGTATCTTCACAATATTAAGTAATCTAACGAATAATTCCAAATTTAACACACGAACCTAGTCAATTTCTTCAAAGGAAGTAATAGGTGCAATTTAAGCGTGGTCATGATTGGATAATTCAAGAAAAGCTTTGTATGACGAGTAAATATCAATGTGAAGATTCTCGAGGTGCATCGTCCTTGTTATTGATAAACGTTACGGAGGTGCGCCATTAAGAACGCAGCTCTCAAACGTTATTTATTTCGACGATCGATATCAGCATAATATTATTGTTATATAAACTTATCGAGTTTCAAAATGTTACGAAAACGAGAATGATCTGTCGAATACGGTTCGTAAATTATTTCTTCTGATGAACGTTATCCGCTATAGTTTGTGATATTTTAATATAAACACAACTAAAGAGGATGCGGATGAAATTCAAAAGATTCGTGGCGAAAGATCGGCACACGTGGCACTGTACGAAGACAGCTTGCTCACTAATTACTTCGAAGAGATGTTATCGCTCACTTAATAGCTAATCGATTGCGCTTAATTAAGATGAAATTGCATTTAAACTGCGACCGGTCACGATCTTTCGCTTTATGACTTGCAATACATGATTAAAATAGTTACTGGGAAAAAAATGTGACAAAACCGATCGTACGCGAGTACACGCATACTTGTGTATAGTTAAGTGCGTGTGAACGTGTACACGCACGTGTATTTGTCGGAGAAGTGTATGGTTGGTCGAAACATGCATATAATGAAAAGGAAAAAAAAAGCCCACTAATAATAGGAACCGGCACTTCGAGATTATTGCATTAAGCATACGACAGTTGTCCGTCTATTTGACTTATGTGTTCGACGAGAAAATGAAAATGAAAAGAAAGAAAAAATAGAAACAGTACTATGGTTCACGATTGAAAACAAATTCATCGCCTCGATGTTAAATGTAACACGTTTTACAAGGTAACAGAGCATTTCATTTTATAACATTTCTACTGTCTATACTTTCACCCGGACATTCTCACTTTCGGACGAAAGAGACGCGTGACCACCCACATACTCCAGAAACCTCTCGCATATCCTCTTAATTTAATCGTTAGTCAGATTAGGAATTTATAGCTTTTTAGTTTTTATCGAATATATAATAAATAGAGAAGCCTTTTTCGGCGTTTGTCTCCAATGTTTGAAAGTATATTGCTCCGATACTTTGTCGTTAGATCTTTCATCAAACGCAATTGAATCGTATCATCATTTCCGGAAAAAAGGCATCAAATCAAACCGAACCAATCAATCAAATCGAAAGAACTACATTAACGAAACCTTTGTCGGATCACTATTTGATCACATATTATAGAGTTCCCGGAAGAAAGATCGTCATCTTCAAAGATTATTTTTCTCACGGAAATAAATCATTTTATATTACGAAGGATCTTATTGAAACTCTTCTATGTTCTTCCCGGTACTCGTCGAGCATCCGGTGTATTCGAAACTCGTTTAGTTATCATATAAGGAATTAAACAGTATACTCTTGTCAATGGGAATATGTGCGATATCAATGATATATTGGCTCCAACAGGTAATGCAGAAGAGCAACGGCGGTAAGAACAAAACGGAAAAACGACAAGCTGATCAACGCCAACGTGAAACCTTAAAAAAACGCAAATCATTACCGCGCCAAGCCGAATCCCTTATCAATCCTGGAAAGTCCATGTCTACTCCTGGTTGTCAGATTCCTACGTCCAACGACATTCCAGTATCATCTGCATCCACAGTAACAACTTCGAGTGTTAGTAAAAGCGTGCTGTCCGATGGAATTGTTTCTAGCAGTTCACTGACATCCCAAGATATCCAAGGAGTTCCACGTTTGGAGCCTGTTCAAGTTTAAATGCCTGCGAGTGCACCGGAAGAACCGCGAAGGATCCGCACTATGCTTTATACAAAACCTATTAGAAATCTATCGTTTCATGCTTTGTTTGTTTACCACTCTACTGCGCGTTATGTATGAGATAGTTTTGCGTGTACAAGAAGTTAGTTAATGACACGGGTAAAGAACTCAGAAAAACGATAACCGGCTCTTGCAATTATTGAGCCGTTCGATTTTGTTCAACGTATACGTTGGATTCGGTGTGCCGAGAGAAATGGTGCGCTATTGGAAAAGTTTCCGCGATTGATTACTCTGCCCGTTTAATATCAAAAGTCATTGATTTCTTTGGTTTCTTTAATACCAAGAAGTAGTAGAGTAATACTTGCCGCTTCTATAAATGTCGCGTGAAAGGAAGGCATAGTTTAAATGTCACGTGGAGTAATTACAATGAAATTTAAAAGACATTGTCCATCGTACCATTTTTCTAGGACGTAGAAATCGTTGCATGCTGTGCATTAATTAAATACGGAGAATACCCGTGTAGACGCCCGTAAAGTAGATGTTGAATGAATTGGCGAGAGTTCTTGTTCTCAGTTCTGTTCTAGTAAAGATGGATGGGTATTGTTAGATTAAGTTTTGCTTGTTTTTTGCATAAGATCTAGTAATGAGTTTTGTAATAAAAAGGATCCAATTAGTGGCCCGATTCGGTCGGAGGAATGTCGCGTATGAGAATGAAGTACAATAGAGATAGTATGACAACAAGAAAGAATAATTGGAGGTATTGTACGCGGATTGTTAGAAGTGAATTTGGTTGTTATTTTCCGTTCCTAAACATTCGAATCTATATTATGCAGACAGATGGTAATTTAATAAAGAGACATTTCTTTGATATCACGCTTCTTGGAATTTATTTTCAAGACATTCAATTATCACGGATCACAGCATTCCAAGCATCGATACATTTACAAACATTTACAGATGTAGAAAATACAAATATTTACATAGTATATTTACTCGATTATTACTGTTTACTTATTCATATTTTGTACTTTATTCGATCGAGTACGAGGCTTTAACAAAATAATCCCGATATACCTTCAGCCACAATGGAAAATGTGACAATAATATTATCCCAATACCTTTATTTTCACAATAAATATCATCCAATAAACGTAAGGTAGATTCTTTAGAATCGCGCGAATGATACGACGGTTCTATTTCTAATAAAATTATAGTACTTTGCAATTTCCTTGGATAAAGATCTAAAAATTTTTTATCTTGGCTCTCGCAGTCTTTCGCAATTCGTTGTAAAACTGTTTGAATAAAATTCATTACCACAGTAGCATAATGTAATCGCACTAATAATTCTTTTAGGAACATCGAAACTGTTTGAAAAATACGCGGCGATTTGCAAATGAATTGAAATAATTGTTCTAACAAATGGCTACTATTGAATTTATTATCTATATCATTAGATTTATTTATTTTAGCATAGTTTTCAAAATCATCTAGCAGTGGCTGTTCTATGAGTTGAGATTTTTGGGAAGTATATATTTCTTCTATTGTAGATAATTCTAAATCAAATTTGGAACTATTTACAATGACACTGCAGAGCAATTTCTCACTTTCTTCTGTAGATTCAAATTCTGTGAGTCTTACAAGTAATTTATTAAGGTGAGGTGTGCAATGGATATTTGTAGAAGAGAGACACATTAGAGAACTGATTAAAGGTAATAAATTATCACTAGAATCACAGTTATCTAATACATTATTTGTAAGATGTTTGTCTAGAATAATCTGTATTAGTTTGGAGGTCCGTTTATGATTTGTGAATGTACTATCATACTCATAGGTGTCTGGTATTCTGCACCACTCACGTAAGATGCTCTGTAACAAAACTGATTTCTCTTCAAAAATCAATCACCTGTATTTGGATTTTGGAAGTATTAACTACCTACAATTAAATGGATTCTGACTGAATAACGTTGGTAGGCTGCTTTAGATACTTTATAACATAAAAGTTGTGTCAAGGATTTACATAGTGCATTGAATATGGTATCAGATGTTGGCAAAAATATTTCATTCTTTAGCAAATTCTGATAATCCTCAGATTGCTCTAGATCTTTGGATACGCTTTCGCAACTACACAGAATAGCGTTTATAATTTTTTCATCCATATTTCAACACATCTGTTAATGTAAATAATAACAAATTTCATTAATATAATTAGATACGTCGCGAAATATTCAATAATAATAACGCTGAAATGAATAGATGTTCTCGTAGCACGCATATGCTTACTCTTTCGAGACCACTGTTTTAAGGGTTGTTTGGCTTGTAAATAATGGCCGGAGATATAAGTAGCTTTACCGCCAAAGCACAGCCGAGATATAAATAGACCAAGGACGCAATGCAATCTATAATTCCAGAGTTATCGAGTCCTAGAGCCCGCTAACGATTTTTGTGTCAATGGTGACGTTACCCACCAAACACATAAAATAACAGTTTTTTATATTCTTAGTCTTAAAAATATAAAAATAAAACATGGAATTATTTTTCCAGAAACTCTTACATCTCTTAGCATATATATTACTCGAAATTTCACAGATGTAAACATATATATGGATGTTTTATATCCGGCGGATCGGGGTTCGCGACCGAACCACCCATCAGGATTTCTGCTAGCGATACCTGCGTATAGTCAGACCTGGAAATCGGAAATAATTGTAAGTAGAGCATTAGAAATTAGAATTCTTCTACAATTACAACCGAGCTAGTATCTGCTTTATACGTATACTTTAATTAGAAGTTAGACACCTTGTGCTTTCTTTTCTTTTTTTAATCATTCGCTAAACTATAGTTTGTCCGCCTTGTCATTTTTTTCGGAGTACGCGCACTGTTTTTACAACCCATTTGGGATTGGTCTTCTATATATCGTCTGTGTCCGAACGCATTTACTTTGTGCTCGTCCAACTTCATTTGTCTGCAATGATACATCAGTGTAAGTACTGTATGATCACGATGGACTTAATAAAGCGCTGGTTTTTTGCAGTACCAACGATGCAATTGACTGGGCTCATCGAAAAACTTCGACATCAGTTCTGGAAGAAATATGCGAATCACAGTGAAATCTACTTCAAATGCGGTCAAGTGGATGCGCTGATTATATATTAGAATATACGCGAATATACTCTCCATATATTATATTATAATGTATTCTAATTTTACATATAAGATTAATGTATAAAAAGTTTTCGAGTTGCAATAAATAGATAGAAATGTAATAAATTGACTTCTCACTTCAAAGCATACAATTCCATTCCTTTGATTGAGTCCGAGAAATTCTAGGAATAGGCGGATAGTTCCAGGAATTCTGCGAATCGAATACCTCCTCGCACATCATGTTCTCCTGATACATTTCCTCGATTTTACGGCAAAATTTCAGAATTTCGGAAGAACATTCCGGTTCCAAGAAATGACGTCAAATTCCAGGAATTCTGCGAATCGAATACCTCCTCGCACATCATGTTCTCCTGATACATTTTCTCGATTTTTCGGCAAAATTTCAGAATTTCCGCAGAACTTTCCGGTTCCAAGAAATGACGTCAAATTCCAGGAATTCTGCGAATCGAATACCTCCTCGCACATCATGTTCTCCTGATACATTTCCTCGATTTTTCGGCAAAATTTCAGAATTTCCGCAGAACTTTCCGGTTCCAAGAAATGACGTCAAATTCCTGGAATTGTGCGAATCGAATACCTCCTCGCACATCATGTTCTCCTGATACATTTCCTCGATTTTTCGGCAAAATTTCAGAATTTCCGCAGAACTTTCCGGTTCCAAGAAATGACGTCAAATTCCAGGAATTCTGCGTATCGAATACCTCCTCGCACATCATGTTCTCCTGATACATTTCCTCGATTTTTCGGCAAAATTTCAGAATTTCCGCAGAACTTTCCGGTTCCAAGAAATGACGTCAAATTCCTGGAATTCTGCGAATCGAATACCTCCTCGCACATCATGTTCTCCTGATACATTTCCTCGATTTTTCGGCAAAATTTCAAAAGTTCGGAAGAACTTTCCGGTTCCAAGAAATGACGTCAAATTCCAGGAATTCTGCGAATCGAATACCTCCTCGCACATCATGTTCTCCTGATACATTTCCTCGATTTTTCGGCAAAATTTCAAAAGTTCGGAAGAACTTTCCGGTTCCAAGAAATGACGTCAAATTCCAGGAATTCTGCGAATCGAATACCTCCTCGCACATCATGTTCTCCTGATACATTTCCTCGATTTTTCGGCAAAATTTCAAAAGTTCGGAAGAACTTTCCGGTTCCAAGAAATGACGTCAAATTCCAGGAATTCTGCGAATCGAATACCTCCTCGCACATCATGTTCTCCTGATACATTTCCTCGATTTTTCGGCAAAATTTCAGAATTTCCGCAGAACTTTCCGGTTCCAAGAAATGACGTCAAATTCCTGGAATTCTGCGAATCGAATACCTCCTCGCACATCATGTTCTCCTGATACATTTCCTCGATTTTACGGCAAAATTTCAGGGAAATTTTCACGGAAATAAGGATACAACAGAATTTTTTAGACGTGGTATTTATTGGAATATATATATATATATATATATATATATATATATAACTATTACAGCAATGATATGTGTATGCGATACACGTACATACAGATACATAATAAAAATCACACAAATACATGTAACATATTGTATATTATATAAATCATATGCTATTGCCTTAAATATTAGTAATAAAACTATTCCTTTCTCATCCTGATAACTTCGAGTGTCCTGTCAGCGGCTCCTGTTTTTTCTAAAAAGACGAAACAATGGTTAGAAGATGAGTACGCTTTAAATATACTGAAAATACAATACTTGTGCAAGCACTGGCTACAGTGTAAATGTTGATCTCTACAAGAACGGACAAAATATATATATTATACAATAATAAATATATATATACTAATAAATAATAGAATTATAATTTGCAGTTATCGCACGCATTTACGTCGACGATAAAAAGTACCAAGATGGTAGAACGCGCTGTCAAAAGACCGCATGCACGATCGTTGGAATTAAGATTATTTCGTGATTGGTACAAGGCTGCAAGAATGTCTTCACATATTAAATATTCCAATGTTTCAAAGATACATGAGAATAAATATTATAAATGTAATATATCACAGTTCGAGGACATGAATATTCAACAATGTTCGAAGTAAGGGGTTATGTGAATTGTTTTCTGTGCTAATTTTTTAACAAAGTGCGTACAAACACATTATTGCAGCAAATTTCAAACATATACAAAATATATTATATAATGTTTTATAAATATTTATAATTAATTATTATAATACTATGTTACAGTATAATATAACCATATACAATAACCAAAAACAATAAAGAACTTAAATATATTATACCACAAGTTCTATAGTTCCACAGTTCTATAATTTCCATTGTTTTAATATTTTAATATAACTGATCATATCAGAAAATATCAATATACAGATAACCCTCGTATAACGCAGGAATTAGGTTCCAGAGAAAAGTCGTGTTATAAAAATCGCGTTATGCGAGACTTGGATTCTATACATACATGCGTTATGTCGAAGTCGTACTGTAATAAGTGGCGCGTAATACGAGGATTTCCAGAATTTGTGAACCACGTTGTACAAGGATTACTTGCGTTCCATTATTCTCTAATATCCTTACAGGAAGAACAATGTCCACGAATTATTCATAAACTTACATAAATCATTAATTCAACGAAAGGTCTTTGAACATTGGAAGACGTATGTGCGCCATAAATTGCGCACCCGGGAATTTGTATGCAAAGCAAATGCATTTTATCATTGGAAACTTCAAAAGAAGATATTAAACAAATTGCGCATGAATTACGGGAAAAATGTTGAAGCTAAGATTTACTTTCATAAAGTATTATTAAAACGATACTTTGAAATCTGGGTGAGAAACGTTACCTACAGACGCGCGAGGACTTTCACCAAAATGGCGGAAGAATTGTTTGTATCGCGGTGTTTGAGAAAGTGCATTAATTGTTGGAAGAAATACGTTGCAAAAAATCAAAGGAGAAAAGAGAAGCGAGAAAAAATGACCAAGGTTGATATTTCTTTGGAATCTCTGATAAATCATGATTTATGGAACTTTTGTTTATATAATTAAATATCCTTATGATATGTGCTTGTTTAATAGACTGTAAAGATCTGAGGATATCTCAAGAATATTTAATGTATATTTTCATTATATATTATATCTTGGAACTTTAGAAATTATGTGAATATTAATTTCATTTCATTATATACTAGATTGTAGAATTTTAGAAACCATATTAACATTAAATTAATGAGTTGATATTAAAAGTTATTCATATTTGTTAATATAATATTTGATTTAAATTATTCTACAAATATCGTTTGTTAACAAACCTTATCACAGGCTCAAAAGCACTACGAAAAAAATCTTCTTCGAAAAACTTTGAAGTGTTGGAATAACACTTCTGGCTGCGTAAATATAAGAATTAAAACGAAAGAGGTCGATGAACTTTATAAATCTAAATTATTATATAAATACTTCCATACGTGGATAATATATTGTAATATGAATATACACAAATCAAATATGAAGGAACAAGCTCGACAATGTAGCAATAAGATGTTATTGAAAAAATATCTTAGATTCTTTATCGAGGTACGATTGGATTTTTAATTGTGCTTGTAGCGGTTTTATGTAAAACACATAAATGTAGTATAAGTAGAACATATTTTATATTCTATATCTAAATATTTAAATTTAATTGAGAATATCTAAATATTTATGCAGCATGTACAAATATATGTTTTATACAACATCTTATATAATAAATATATATTGGTCTAGCACGTGAAAGAAATAAAATATGAAAAGGAAGAATTCAGCAAAGCAAAAATATTCTTCGAATCCAAGCTTGTGCAAAAATGTTATAGCGTATGGCAGAAATGGCATTACCGGAGATTGCAGGATACAATTAAAATAAAAAAGATTCAAAAAACCTTGGATAACAGAAGAAAATATAAAGCATTCGTTGACTGGCTGTTATACGTTCACGACAAAAAATGTAGAAGGCGAAAGATATTTTTATCATTAAACTTGTATAAAAAGAAATTAATGTCGAATAGTTTAAAAAAGTTACACAAGTATGTTGTATATAAAAAACAAAAAAGGATAAATTTATCTTATTTAAGTGTTGGGACTTCTTTGATTACCGAAGAGTTGCAAATAGAATATATTAATGAATGGAGAAGAGCTCTTTACAGTGTCATGCAAGAAAAACGAAAAATGGCGGACGCTGTAGAATTGTGGGAATTAAGTTTGCGCCGGAAATATCTTTCTCGTTGGAAATTATACTCCCAGCAATATAAAGTTAAAATTTCCCGAAAGAATGAATTAAAAGAACTTTCTTCGAGTTTTCTATTAAAAACGATTTTATTGGTTTGGCGTGCGAAGTCTCAGGAGACCTTACAAATCCGTGAAAAGGAAACAATGTTAATTTCGGCGTATCGATGTAAAATTATGAGAAGGTATTTGACACACTGGAAGGAATACATATCGAAGAAATTAAGAAAGCAAGCTGAAATCGAGGATGCAAAGGAACTTCATAAGAAATTTCTTTTACGTGAAGGACTAAAAGGAATCTTAAAAACTACACTTCAAAGTGTCGATCGCCATCATGGAATTCAACTTGACACTGCGATCCACAGATCAATACAAAATTTCGAAACTTTGAGGGAGTTCTTTGATAAATGGCATTCGGTGATTTATTTAAAAAAGTTATTACAGAGATCCCATGGAAAGGAATTTAATAAAAATGTTCGATTTATGAATCCAGAAATATTACCAAATAATCTTCATGACATTAAACATACGAAACTGGTTTTACCTGAGTATATGCGGGAGAAATGTATCGCCACATCGTTTGCAGATATATTTGTAAATTATCCAGAAAGTCAATTTGTCCCGAAACAATATAATAATGATTGTGAACATGTTAACAAAAAATTTGTTTTTAATTGTTTTAAATAATTATTGCGGTGATGAGGAAGACATTGTTATAATTTATTATTAATGTAATTTCTTTTTTATAATTACGTTATTTATGTACACGTTATTGCCTTCGTATTAAGACAATGTATATAATACAGCAATTCTGTTGAATAGTAAGTGAACGGAGTCCATAAAAATATGTGCAATCTCTATATTTGCATTCATTGTTTGAGTCGAATCTCTCGTTTCCGTGGTGTAGTGATATTTTTTATCGACAATGACTATATTAATGTACAAATTCTAGTATATCATTGTTTACAGAGAGGCAGTGTTTTACTTTTATTTATTCCTCTTCATTTTCTTTAATTCACTTTGCTGTACAGCCGCGTCACCAAAGATTTCTCTCACTTTGCGCTTGCGCTCCGCATCACTCTTAACTTGTTGTTTGATTTGTACTTTAGCTAAGAAAGATCTATCCCGTCTGATTTCGCGCATTGCGCCCTTCGTTTCTTTTTTGTACTTATGTAGTAGCTTTTCTCTTTCTGCCTTTTCTTTAGACATAGTCTTATATTTCTTACCATCATACCTGTATTGGAAAATATAATGTATGCTAAATATGTGATACATTCGTTATAACAATTATATATAAATTATTAATAAATTTATACTTAAGAAAAATTCCTTATAAATTGTTACTTACACTCTTTCAATTCGCGGCTCATACATCCTCAAAGATTTCGGCTTTTTCTTTTCACGCACGATATACTGCAATTTCTTATCTTTCAAGCACTTCAACTCTTTTCGGATACTCTTTATGTGTTTCTTTATATTCATCGGATATTTCCCGAAAGAGTTTGCTTTGAGTAATTTAATAATTGGCATGAATATAGAATGTGCTGCTTCCAATTCCTCAAGGTTTTTCTTGAACTCATTTAACAGGTTTATGGCTGTTAACACAGCTCTTGTTTTGAATTCATGATCTAATTCGGTGCACACCAAATCATCAGCAGTCATGAGTGCAGTATTTGGATCTATATCTGTATTGCTAATATCTTCTTCGATAACCAGCAAATTGCTGAAGGGTCCCGATGTTTTAAATGGTGGTATTGTTTTAAAGCCTTGTATTAAATGCTTTGGTGTAGCTGTGTAAAGTACTCCTCTTAAGAAATTAATTACAGAAGGTGGGAAACGCTTGCTCAATATTGTATACTGCAAGAATAATGAGCATTTAAACACTTCGCCGTTATATTCTATAATTTGTTAAACTATGGTTGCGTGAAAAATACCTCTAAAATAAGAGTGCATAAAAAAAGTCCTTTAGAAACATCCACCCTATTTTTAATACGACACCTGAGTATTATTTGAGACATAAATATTAAACATGGTGTCGTAACAGGATGCCGAAAATCGGATGTTGGAAATAGCAATGAAACTAGTTTAAAAAAGATAAGCTGAAACAAGATAAAAATGTTGCGTTTAAAATCAAAGAAATTTAATTGTATATTTATTGTATATTAGTGTGATACACACTGTATCTAAACCGGGATATTTTTTCTGATTCAGTTCGAAATTGTCATGTTTCTCTTTGATTATTTCCTGAATAAAAGTTTTTGTAATCTCCGGATGTACGTGCGCAAGATCGTAAAGATAAGGAGATAATCTAAACAAACAATGACATTAATACATATTATAGTAGTATAGAATATGTATATTACTACATTTTTAAGGTCATACTTTACCTGTCTACAATTTTGAAACAATTTACTACAGTCTCGACACTGTCTTCTACAGCACAATTATTGATGTGCTGTAATAAATACAAAAAGAGATTCGATAATTTCTCTTTGTTTTTACCGTCGAGAGTCCAATGATTGCACTTAATAATGCGATCTATAATAACCGATTGATAATCAGGACTACGATCTTGTAATAATTTTTCTAATTCCTCAAAACTCTCAGGTGCTTTGAAAGTGTAAGGTAATTCTTTTCGGGCTTTTTCCATAACTTCCTTTCGTTTCAGAAGATCTTCCCTAATTTCTTTTTGCCTATCTTCATCATTTGTTTTACATATACTTGTATCATTCTTTGATTTTAGAATCGATTTCAATTCTGGTTGTTTAACATCTTGTTTCTGCTTAGAAGTAGTTGAAGTATTCTTTCCAAATGTTACATTCTTCTTAGCGGGTGAGCTTTCATCCTCGCTAGAAGACTCTGATTCCTTTAAATCGGATAAATTATCTCCTTCCGAATCTGATTCGATATCATCTTCATCAGATTCTTTGTCCACTTCATGTTTTGCCGATGATTGATCTTGCAACTTTTTCTTTTTCTGTTTATTGGACGCATCGATTTCATTTTCTTTTTCATCGTCGTTTACATCTTTCTCCTCCTCTTCTTCATCTTCAACCTCATTATCTTCCTTCTCTTCATCATCATCGTCCTCGGCATCTTCCTCTTCATCAGCCTCGTCTTCGGCATCTTCTTCTTCATCCGCCTCATCCTCGGCTTCTTCCGCTTCATCACCGGAAACATCTTTAGCCGAATCTTTTTCTGTATCAACTTGTTGTTCTTCTTTTACAGTTTCTACTATAAAACCATCATCAAGATCATCTGCCGACTTATGTTTAATTTCATTACTCGTGTCCTTTAAAAATCCTTTCATTCTCGCTAAACGATCTGCCTCGAGTGCTTCAAGTTTTTCTTTTTCCTCTTTAATAATTTCTTCCTCGGACTTTAACTTCTCTGATGGAGTACCTCTAGCTTCAAATTTTAATTCACGGACGGCAACATCGTAGTCGTCGGCTTTTGGCTTTTCAGTTAGCTCTGATTCTGCGAGCGATTTATTAGCGGCGGATACAATAGGAAGAAGATCTTTCCATTCGGAATCAAGTTTTTGTGTTAAGTCTATAGTTTCTTCTCGTATTTTTTGTTTTTCTGCTTTTCGTTTTTTCGACTCTGCTATAAGTTGTTCTATAAGATCTTTTCTTGATTTTGCTGAATCTGGTTTCGATAATATGCCACCGCCGAAATGGGCGTTACCGACAAATTTACTGTCCAATTTCCCAGTTTTGTTTTCATCGTCGCTAAATTCATCATCGCTTTTTGGATCGTCAAATTTCTCGATTTCTTCTAAAGTTTGTCCTCTGTGTGTTAAAACCTCTTCGTCATTTAAGCTAAAAATATTCTTCTTTTTGTGAGCTTTTATTCGTTCCGCAGCAAATCTGGCCATTGCTTTCTCCTCTGAACTCATAGCAGAATTTTTTTCACCTATACGCTTGTCCAAGAATACATTGTCTTTATTTTTTAATTTATATTCTTGAAGAAGCGTGCCTTTTCTTTTGCTGATAGCTTTCGCACGTGATACTCCTGGTAGACCTTTATCTGCTTTACTCTTTCTTCCCAATACATTTTGTTTATCTTTATTTATATGTACTTCAAAAGGGTTCACACGTTTCTTGTTCTGTTCAATCCGCTTTTTTTGCGCGAAATCCGACAATTGTTTCTTTTTTGCCTTGGTCATTGTTGATAATTATACATATACTTATGTTTATGCTCAATCATAAATGATATTGATTCTTCTATACTGAAATAAAAATAACATGAACTATGATCAATATAAAAAGCAAATTAGAAAAAATTTTGTAACACTTTTGTTTAACAAAAATTCAAGTATATTTTCAAAACGGGATGAATATCATCAGTGTAATTGTTTAATGTAAATATATAATTCTACATCTCAGTGGATGTGAAAATAATAATTAGGAACAACATGTTCATTGAGAATTATTTCAAATGACATTGATATTTATTCAAATAATGTAGAATGGTTTAGTAGATCTTATCAAAAGCTAAATATTTTGAAATTTTAACCTGCAGCTTAAAAACTTATGTATTGTATAAGTTCTTACATTGATATATTATCATGAATGATAATTCAATTTTTGTGGTCTCCTCAATGTTGTAGAACTATGTCCTGCACAAAAATGTTGACACTAGCGTTCTCCATATACTTTTTCTATATACAGAAACCTTAAGGACATACTCCACGTGTTTTAAGTTTTGTTGATACCGCCATCGGTGTCTTTTACTGATGTGTTCACAAATACAGTGTTTTACAGAGCCGGTCTACATCCCTTGGGTTCAGGAAAGAAGTCACCCGTGACGTATTTCTGTCTCTCTTCCCTTAACTGGCGTACCTAAATGACTTCTTTTCAGAACCCAAGTATACTTAAGTATTGCCCCTGTGCCACATGGTATCTATATACCATAAAAACTGCTATATAGTTAATGCCGAAATACATGTATTTTACATATTTAGTATACAGAGTAGAGGATCCAATAATTTGGTTATCATTAATTTAGTATCTTCAGTATGATTAATAGTACATTAATTTAACTGATGGACTACATAGAATTATAAAACTTAGTACCGCAAATATATGAACCTGATATAAGTTTGGTAATACGAAGGTGTCTTTATCGAAAATAAGTCAAAATGATAAAATACAGAAATGCAGTTTGCATTTTTAGCAAATATATGCAGGTAAGAATATGCAGTTTATGTTTAACAGCAAGCATGGTATAGTCATATTTATATAATTTTTATCTATCATACTTTAATATGCAGAATAGTTTACCAGTGATGATGGGTCCACTGAATTATCCAATTGATAATCATCAACAAGTTAGGAATATTAACAAACATTGGAATCCTAAATTTAAGAAGGAAAGAAGAGATAAATTTATTAAAGTGGAACTACCTAATACTGAGGAGGATTCAAAAGATGATTCGGAAGATATCCCAAAGGATAAAATGCGATCGATGTTAAAAAACCTTGGTATTTATCCACAAAAACCATACAAAGAAAGACCTGCATATGTCAGCAGCACGACGAGTATATTTGAAAGTTATGTGGCTCCAGAAGGTGATGGAAAATATTCAAGTATCACTAAAGAGGTATGACAATCTTTTTACTATTTGAGCATTTTTATATTTATGTGTTATATTAATGATATTTGTACCCGATTTTAATACTTATCAAATAATTGAAAGTGTTAGAATAATCTGTGGTGTAATTTGTTATAAATAATATATTGGGTTTTTGTACACATAGGGAGCAAAGCAAAAGCTTGAATTCGTAGAGAAAAAGGGAAAATCTTATCTTGCTATTAGGAAAATTAAAAGCTTTGACGATACCTTCAGTGTTGCTCAGTTTACAGAGGAAGCACTGGAAATATACAAAAAAGCACACAATGCTCTAGCTGCGTAAGTTTATAATACAACATGTTACATATTTCCCTCAAAGACTGTTACAATTGTTTGCAAATATTAAAGAAAGTACTAAAAAATATTTACTTACAACTACAGAAAAGATACAGATGCAGTGATACAGCATGTTACTGAATATGCATATGGCGTAAGTGTTGCTATAATTAATACATCTAGTGTATAATATTAATTGCAAGTTAATCATTGTCATATCCTTTAGCAAATGATGGATAACCTCATAGATAAAACAGTACATTGGAAGTTCCTGGAATCATTGGAACCTGCACGTGTTGTGCATGCCAGATGTACAAGTTTGATATCAAAGACCAATATCTTTGCACAAATAACTGTCCGATTCCACAGTCAGCAGGTTAAATTTCATATTTTATATTACATTCACAAACACATTCATGAAACTTAAATTATTAGATAACATGCAATACAAAAATTATTTGGTCTTTAGATGATATTTTTTTATGTCCACGACTTCGATACTCCATCCACTTAGTCCCGAATTATTTCGCGCTAAGATCCCATTCGTTTGTTGTCCCCGTTATTTTCATTAAATGTCATAAAAAATTCATAAAAAAGTTCGTCAACGAATTTTTCGTATACGCGTCATTTCGCACCTGTCGGCAAATGTAATAAGGAAATTATTTCTTTGATTACAGTTGTTGTGCATTTACGATAGATTTGGAAGATTGATGCAGGGAAGTGAGATATTAAGAAAAGATGTGTTGGAATATATAGTATTTGAAAGACACATGGCAAACGAATACGGCTCGTGGCGACTACACGCGAAAATAATACCAAGTTGGATGCCTCCTACAGAACCAGGTGAAAAGACTTATGCTTTGCCAAAAAATGAATGAAAGATGAGGATAGAGTAAATTGGAGTATCTATACAAGATTTCAATGAATATCAACATCTCTGTTACTAGTTCTATAATAAAAACGATAAGCAACTAAGACAGTTTATTTTAATAGCCACTTTCCTTCCACTCCTTTCCTGAATTGTTTATTATTGAAATGCATGTTACAATTTTCAGTAATGATATCTATGATGTATAGCACGGTTTCTATTTATTGTTAGGAACGATATTTTTTATTTAATGCGCGCACCGTCCGATAATATTAAATGCTGAAATATTTATCTATTCTTTTTTACACTGCATCGTTATATATGAACAATAAAATACAGTGTTCTCTAATATAAGAATCGTCAAAGATATTAGTGCGACGATACAAAACATCGTACACGCCAAAAAGATTTGCGCTATGTCGAGCGGTTCGCTATGCGCCACCGATTCTTCTTCAATATTTTTAGATTCGAGCCACCGCTCCTTAAATACGTGTATTAATCCATATTCATGCATTCTCAGAATTCTACGAAATTATAATTATAATGTACTTATGAGTTGAGCAAGGATTTTGTGTAACTCAGCAAATATCGTAAATGTTTTTCCCAGTACACATATTTACCCGATATCAATTGTTTTCTTATATTGGAAATTTAAAGCTAGCCCGGATCCAACCCATATTTTAAAATAGGCAATTCCCACAGGATTTAATTTACACGTGTATACTCCTCTGCTTTTTTTAACATCCTCTCCTTCGAACATCGCATACTTTTCCGTCTGAGAACACCCTTTACTATACAGTTCGTTTAAGTCTTTCGCTATAACACTGCGGTTTCTACCTGCCAAAGTCTTAAATGGCTCTGTGATGCCTTTCTATAGTTTATCATTACATGCAATGTTATCAAAATTTCAAAGAACTATAACTATTAGAAATATATATTACTTATATATTAATTAAGATTAGTACATACTGTGTATAGTACATACAGTACAAGTAACCCTCGTACAACGTGGTTTCGATATAACGCGGTTCACAAATTGTGCCGATCCTCGTATAATGCGGCACTTACAAATAGTAGAATGCGATTTCAATATAATCCGAGTGTCGCATAACGCGAACTTTCCTTGGAACCTAACTCCCGAGTTATACGAGGGATACTTGTACATATTATATATTTCAAATTCCAAAAAATCGCGTAAGATAATTTGATTTGTACCTGTACGGCAATGTGGGGCAAAGAACCTCGGAGCATTACAACTTTGTACGATGTCTTGTCTAACAATGAAAACATGTCGTCGAACGGCGGTATAATGATTTTGCGTGTCATGTAACCGATTAGTAACGAAGAAAATGCGATTTTAATAACAGAAGAAAATAGTCCTAATGTTACTTCATAGATCTTTGATCTTCCACAAAGTGTATCTGGAACGTAAGCTGTAATATTATAAGAAAAATTATAGAATATATTTATAATCCCTGACAAATAGAAATATTCTAATCAAATCTAAATTAGAATAGATTAGTTTTCATCGCCAAGTAATGATATAATATAATCAATAATTGGAAGAATAAAACGATACTTCTACTTACTTTGACCACAGATCATGCCAAAGTTGTAGAAGAAATGATCCTCCAAAAGTGACTTTTTCTTTTTTGCCTGCCTTTTTTGTTTAACTGCTCTCTGCGATACGAAACTATAAAGACTCAAAGCAAGGTATGTAATTAGTGTAGCACACCAAACTTCTGTAGAAAATAATTTTAACATCCAAGCACTGTCATATTTTACTTCACGACGAATGTACAGTCGATGTCTGTTCCAAAGCAAAACATAATAAATATTAGGACACAATACGATTTTATTTGTAAGATAATTTTGATCAAATGCTGAATGAGTTATACGCGCCGATTTTTCCACAGAGGCATCGCAAATCTAACAGCAATTAGTCGTTTGCTGTAGTATTCAACTTTTCCTATGATGTCCGTTTTATTCTGTAGAGCAACGTTTAGCATACCGGTGTATGAATTATTGTCAGTCGAAACACCGATGGTATTTATATTGGTGTAGACAGGTTTAAGCCTTAAACACATCATCAATATCAATTACATTGACATCATATATTCCGTGTAATTTTATACGTAAATCGAACTTACGTAAAATTGAAAGATTCTGATAAAAGACTCCACACTTCGCCAATAATCCCGCTAATTTTTTTACCCTCATCGATATACTCAACCATGTGTTGCTCCTGAAGAAAGATATTCACTTTAATATATTCGCACATTAAGACGATGTTTAATAGTTATTTAAAAGGTTCTTATGTCATAAAATGTTTAAATGCCACTTCTTTCTAATGTCTTGGAATATTCATAATCTAATATATAATCATACTCATCATGAGAATCTTAAGTTATATTTAAGATTCTTACCTCAGGATACGTGAATCGGAAAGTATCCCCGTAGAAGTTGTGTGTCTCGAATCTTCGACTTGCTTCGAAAAGTTCTTGCCTGATCTTGTCGAAATCCTCGATACTGAAAATTGGTATGAAATCCTGTCGTTCCTTGCTCCATATTACACCGTTGATTGCCTGTACAGGTGTGGATATCACACGCATGATTACTAAAAGCAGGAATGCTTTCATAAAGGACGTTTTGGGATGTCAATAGAGTGAACAGAATTCAGTTTCTATTACTAAATGCGCTAGCAGGAAGCCAAGGTAGACTTACATCGTACATTACATTGTATATTAGGGGCAGCTATAATTTATAGCTATAGCAGCGATAACGTCGTAATCGTCTCAGATTTCATCGCGATTAAAATTCATTTCCTGACGTATGATAATATCAGTTTTACCCTATCTGTCCTATCTATTTCAGGAAATGTTTTATGCTCCCTTAAAAACATATGCAAGCACTGATATATGAAAGCGCGTACAGTACATATACACACATTATATTTTGTAAAAATATTTTATACCACATAAGTAACAAACATTTCTAATTTAAAATTCCATTGTGCATGATATATATCAGCAATTAGTAACTATGGAGGTTTATAGAACTATATGTATAAACTTAGATTAACTTAATATAAACATTGGCGTTTACAAAATATAACTGGAGAAATTTTAATGCTGCTCTCAGTCGCCACATGAGTTGTTGCAATAAACTGAATGGCGACTGACAATCGCCTTCGAGTGCAAAGGGTTAATACAGCGTCACATATGCGTGATGCACCGATTTCCATTGAGAATCCAGCGTCACACGTGTGTGATGGCAGTCGAATTCCATTTATTGTTAAATAAATAATAATTCTGCCTATCGCATGGGCCAGCGTTATATATTTCTATGATATCAGAAAACTAGATTTTAATTCACATCTATTAGATTGAAATCGTATACAAGAATAAATCTGCATTATATTTTGCTGTAATTCGAAGAATAAAGTATACCCTGTGGTGGGAATTTCCCCTCTGTGGCGTGGTAGCGAACGTGTTAATATTCGCACGATGATGTATGAATATTTTTAAAATTTGAACCGCATAAAATGACTTATAATCACAGTGGCGATAAACAGAAATATCTATTATTATGGATATGCACGTAATGCCTTGATTTGACAAGGATAAATCGTTATGTCTAGGAAGCACCACCGCGTGATACAGTAGATGTAGGTCATCAGAGGATACACCGTATTATTTCCTTTATGTTCCATTTAACGAGTGACACGCGTTTTTTAAAAAATAAATGGACAACCGTTACTTATATCATCTAATATCCGAGATACCACCTGATGAAAATATGCAGATTGAACTGTGAAAATAAATGTGCATTCGCATCAATCTGATTTGCATAAAAAATTACACTGCAGTATGACTAACCGATCAGTCGTAAAATATGCAGAAAGTTTTATAGCCTCAGTTACGAAATCGGTGATAACATTGACGTATAACATTTCATATTTCTTTGAGCGGAAGTGTTTTGCATATTAAGTGTAAAGTAAGGCGTACTTAAGTAGTCAATTCTGTTTCAGTTTAAAAGGAGAAAGTTGAGATACCAATAATTTAATAAATTCGTATGGTAAGTGTGGTAAATAATGACATATGTTAAAAGCATTTTTCAAGATGCACACATCATAGCATTTAATATTCTACTTTCCAATTCCGATTTTTTTATTGCATCGCTACTCCGCACGGTAAAATGTGAGTGTAACATAAATTTGTTTTAAGATTGATGCAAACTTTTATTTACATAAATATTTATTATATGTATATAATTATCTAGGTACTACATATAATTACAATCTGCATTGAGCTAATCACAAATTTTCCTTTTGAAAGAGCACAATCAACCAATTAATTACTGGAAGTTATTAACGGTGCGCATGCTTGTCCCGGTTTTAGCGTCCTTTCAATAGAAATGTGCATTTAATCAACGCACTACGCGCGAATCCCATCATCCGTTACATTGCGTAACATGAATGTTTCATTAGTAATGTGGAATAACATTCAGTGGAACGATGCTGTGCAATTTGCAATCTCATTTCGCTGTCCCAATTACGCGTACGTACTATGTATTTATATTCCACATACTAATTTCTTATTATACTAAATGCAAATTATAAAAAAACTGCTTACAATTACATATAATGATCAATTTGTTTTAGAAAATATGAAGAAAAATTTAAGACCGGACGAGGTAAATATCACGTTATAATGACGATATTAAACCGTATATATTTTATTATAGTGCAAATAGTAATAAATACACTTATGTCTAGAACACGGGACATTATTATTAACATTAATTCTTACTTAAGGTTTTTCTTACTCTCGCAGCATAAGCTATATATGATGAGTTCAATTATGAATACGATGATGGAGAGTCCGAAGCCATACGTGAATATCATGAAAATCAAATGTACTTGATCCAAATCGATTATCTTAAAATCATTCGAGTGGTTACGAACTCCCATGCACAACCAGCGGCGTTTTAGAGCATTCACTAAGCCAGTCTCATATAGCTTCATGATTCTAAAAAGATATTTGTTTCAATATTATTATTTCGGACGTCGACACGATGGTAAGTGCAGATTAGCGCCGTCTGTTGTAAATTTTACCGACAATTGTTTTCTTTATTATCATTTCTTAATAACGCTTTATATCTATAGGCGCAGTATCATTGTGAAGTAGTATGTTAATTTCAAAATTTGTGAGTTTATGGATTTTACGAATACGGCTGTTGTAGTTACCCAATATTAAGGGATTCCTTGTGCTTGAAATCCCTTCTTATCCCGGAACCTATCATAGCTTGGAAATATGGTATTCCTGATGGTACTAATTGGCAAACAAAGCTCTGCCATGCTTTGAGCCTATCTTCTGTATCAAAAACAGCATATTTTGCATTACTTTTGCAAGCTGTTTCATACATTTTCTCTGGCGACTTCAAATACACGACACGAGCGTTCATGTTAGTTTTCGATGACTTTGACAACATTTTAATTTCAGTCTGAAATATCGATCTTTTAAATTATCATACTGTTCGCTGTAAAAAGCGTTGCAACAACATTCTATTTCCGCTTTTCATTCTTCTTTTTTATGACTTTATTGCATTTCATATAATTCAGAGAATTTGATAAAGAGTTATAATGTATAAATAGGTGGTATATACAGTCGAGTCTCTTTATATACGTTCCACAAAATCCCGCAAAACAAGATATAATATTCCTGGTAAGATTAGGAAGAATTTTTATAAATACCAGCAGTACAAAAGAGGTAACTTACACACATTCAGTTGTTTTGTTTGGATTATGCATACAAAATTTGAAATTCGGACGAGAAGAAGCGAGTAAATTGGAGTACCTATACAAGATTTCAATGAATATCAACATCTCTGTTACTAGTTCTATAATAAAAACGATAAGCAACTAAGACAGTTTATTTTAATAGCCACTTTCCTTCCACTCCTTTCCTAAATTGTTTATTATTGAAATGCATGTTACAATTTTCAGTAATGATATCTACGATGTATAGCACGGTTTCTATTTATTGTTAGGAACGATATTTTTTATTGAATGCGTGCATAGTCCGATAATATTAAATGCTGAAATATTTATCTATTCTTTTTTACACTGCATCGTTATATATGAACAATAAAATACAGTGTTCTCTAATATAAGAATCGTCAAAGATATTACTGCGACGATACAAAACATCGTACACGCTAAAAAGATTTGCGCTATGTCGAGCGGTTCGCTATGCGCCACCGATTCTTCTTCAATATTTTTAGATTCGAGCCACCGCTCCTTACATACGTGTATTAATCCATATTCATGCATTCTCAGAATTCTACGAAATTATAATTATAATGTACTTATGAGTTGAGCAAGGATTTTGTGTAACTCAGCAAATATCGTAAATGTTTTTCCCAGTACACATATTTACCCGATATCAATTGTTTTCTTATATTGGAAATTTGAAGCTAGCCCGGATCCAACAAATATTTCCAAATAGGCAATTCCCACAGGATTTAATTTACACGTGTATATTCCTCTGCTTTTTTTAACATCCTCTCCTTCGAACATCGCATACTTTTCCGTCTGAGAACACCCTTTACTATACAGTTCGTTTAAGTCTTTCGCTATAACACTGCGGTTTCTACCTGCCAAAGTCTTATATGGCTCTGTCTTGCCTATCTATAGTTTATCATTACATGCAATGTTATCAAAATTTCAAAGAACTATAACTATTAGAAATATATATTACTTATATATTAATTAAGATTAGTATAATACTGTGTATAGTACATACAGTACAAGTAACCCTCGTACAACGTGGTTTCGATATTACGCGGTTCACAAATTGTGCCGATCCTCGTATAATGCGCACTTAAAAATAGTAGAATGCGATTTCAATATAATCCGAGTGTCGCATAACGCGAACTTTCCTTGGAACCTAACTCCCGAGTTATACGAGGGATACTTGTACATATTATATATTTCAAATTCCAAAAAATCGCGTAAGATAATTTGATTTGTACCTGTACGGCAATGTGGGGCGAAGAACCTCGGAGCATTACAACTTTGTACGATGTCTTGTCTAACAATGAAAACATGTCGTCGAACGGCGGTATAATGATTTTGCGTGTCATGTAACCGATTAGTAACGAAGAAAATGCGATTTTAATAACAGAAGAAAATAGTCCTAATGTTACTTCATAGATCTTTGATCTTCCACAAAGTGTATCTGGAACGTAAGCTGTAATATTATAAGAAAAATTATAGAATATATTTATAATCCCTGACAAATAGAAATATTCTAATCAAATCTAAATTAGAATAGATTAGTTTTCATCGCCAAGTAATGATATAATATAATCAATAATTGGAAGAATAAAACGATACTTCTACTTACTTTGACCACAGATCATGCCAAAGTTGTAGAAGAAATGATCCTCCAAAAGTGACTTTTTCTTTTTTGCCTGCCTTTTTTGTGTAACTGCTCTCTGAGATACGAAACTATAAAGACTCAAAGCAAGGTATGTAATTAGTGTAGCACACCAGACTTCTGTAGAAAATAATTTTAACATCCAAGCACTGTCATATTTTACTTCACGACGAATGTACAGTCGATATCTGTTCCAAAGCAAAACATAATAAATTTTAGGACACAATACGATTTTATTTGTATGATAATTTTGATCAAATGCTGAATGAGTTATACGCGCCGATTTTTCCACAGAGGCGTCACAAATCTAACAGCAATTAGTCGACTCTTGAAGTATTCAATTTTTCCTATGATGTCCGTTTTATTCTGTAGAGCAACGTTTAGCATACCGGTGTATGAATTATTGCCAGTCGCATCACCGATGGTATTTATATTGGTGTAGACAGGTTTAAGCCTTAAACACATCATCAATATCAATTACATTGACATCATATATTCCGTGTAATTTTATACGTAAATCGAACTTACGTAAAATTGAAAGATTCTGATAAAAGACTCCACACTTCGCCAATAATCCCGCTAATTTTTCTACCCTCATCGATATACTCAACCATGTGTAGCTCCTGAAGAAAGATATTCACTTTAATATATTCGCACGTGAAGACGATGTATAAAAGTTTTTTACGTCATAAAATGTTTAAATGCCACTTCTTTCTAATGTCTTCGAATATTCATAATCTAATGTATAATCATAATCATCATGAGAATCTTAAGTTATATTTGAGATCCATACCTCAGGATACGTGAATCGGAAAGTTTGCCCGTAGAAGTTGTGTGTCTCGAATCTTCGACTTGCTTCGAAAAGTTCTTGCCTGATCTTGTCGAAATCCTCGATACTGAAAATTGGTATGAAAGCCTCTCGTTCCTTGCTCCATATTACACCGTTGATTGCCTGTACAGGTGTGGATATCACACGTATGATTACTAATAGCAGGAATGCTTTCATAAAGAACGTTTCGGGATGTCAATAGAGTGAAAAGAATTCAGTTTCTATTACTAAATGCGCTAGCAGGAAGCCAAGGTAGACTTACATCGTATATTACATTGTATATTAGGGGCAGCTACAATTTATAGCAATAGCAGCGATAACGTCGTAATCGTCTCAGATTTCATCGCAATTAAAACTAATTCCCTGACGTATGATAAATCAGTTTTACCCTATCTGTCCTATCTATTTCAGGAAATGTTTCATGCTCCTTTAAAAACATATGCAAGCACTGATATATGGAAGCGCGTACAATTCATATACACACATTATATTTTGTAGAAATATTTGATACCACATAAATAACAAACATTTCTAATTGAAAATTCCATTGTGCATGATATATATCAGCAATTAGTAACTATGGTTGTTTATAGAACTATATGTGTAAACTTAGATTAACTTAATATAAACATTGGCGTTTACAAAATATAACTGGAGAAATTTTAATGCTGCTCTCAGTCGCCACATGAGTTGTTGCAATAAACTGAATGGCGACTGACAATCGCCTTCGAGTGCAAAGGGTTAATACAGCGTCACATATGCGTGATGCACCGATTTCCATTGAGAATCCAGGGTCACACGTGTGTGATGGCAGTCGAATTCCATTTATTGTTAAATAAATAATAATTCTGCCTATCGCATCGGCCAGCGTTATATATTTCTATGATATCAGAAAACTAGATTTTAATTCACATCTATTAGATTGAAATCGTATACAAGAATAAATCTGCAGTATATTTTGCTGTAATTCGAAGAATAAAGTATACCCTGTGGTGGGAATTTCCCCTCTGTGGCGTGGTAGCGAACGTGTTAATATTCGCACGATGATGTATGAATATTTTTAAAATTTGAACCGCATAAAATGACTTATAATCACAGTGGCGATAAACAGAAATATCTATTATTATGGATATGCACGTAATGCCTTGATTTGACAAGGATAAATCGTTATGTCTAGGAAGCACCACCGCGTGATACAGTAGATGTAGGTCATCAGAGGATACACCGTATTATTTCCTTTATGTTCCATTTAACGAGTGACACGCGTTTTTTAAAAAATAAATGGACAACCGTTACTTATATCATCTAATATCCGAGATACCATCTGATGAAAATATGCAGATTGAACTGTGAAAATAAATGTGCATTCGCATCAATCTGGTTTGCATAAAAAATTACACTGCAGTATGACTAACCGATCAGTCGTAAAATATGCAGAAAGTTTTATAGCCTCAGTTACGAAATCGGTGATAACATTGACGTATAACATTTCATATTTCTTTGAGCGGAAGTGTTTTGCATATTAAGTGTAAAGTAAGGCGTACTTAAGTAGTCAATTCTGTTTCAGTTTAAAAGGAGAAAGTTGAGATACCAATAATTTAATAAATTCGTATGGTAAGTGTGGTAAATAATGACATATGTTAAAAGCATTTTTCAAGATGCACACATCATAGCATTTAATATTCTACTTTCCAATTCCGATTTTTTTATTGCATCGCTACTCCGCACAGTAAAATCTGAGTGCAACATAAATTTGTTTTAAGATTGATGCAAACTTTTATTTACATAAATATCTATTATATGTATATAATTATCTAGGTACTACATATAATTACAATCTGCATTGAGCTAATCACAAATTTTTCTTTTGAAAGAGCACAATCAACCAATTAATTACTGGAAGTTATTAACGGTGCGCATGCTTGTCACGGTTTTAGCGTCCTTTCAATAGAAATGTGCATTTAATCAACGCACTACGCGCGAATCCCATCATCCGTTACATTGCGTAACATGAATGTTTTATTAGTAATGTTATTAATTATAATTAATAATGCTTTATATCTATAGGCGCAGTATCATTGTGAAGTAGTATGTTAATTTCAAAATTTGTGAGTTTATGGATTTTACGAATACGGCTGTTGTAGTTACCCAATATTAAGGGATTCCTTGTGCTTGAAATCCCTTCTTATCCCGGAACCTATCATAGCTTGGAAATATGGTATTCCTGATGGTACTAATTGGCAAACAAAGCTCTGCCATGCTTTGAGCCTATCTTCTGTATCAAAAACAGCATATTTTGCATTACTTTTGCAAGCTGTTTCATACATTTTCTCTGGCGACTTCAAATACATGACACGAGCGTTCATGTTAGTTTTCGATGACTTTGACAACATTTTAATTTCAGTCTGAAATATCGATCTTTTAAATTATCACACTGTTCGCTGTAAAAAGCGTTGCAACAACATTCTATTTCCGCTTTTCATTCATCGTTTTTATGACTCTATTGCATTTCATATAATTCAGAGAATTTGATAAAGAGTTAAAATGTATAAATAGGTGGTATATACAGTCGAGTCTCTTTATATACGTTCCACAAAATCCCGCAAAAAAAGATATAATTTTCCTGGTAAGATTAGGAAGAATTTTTATAAATACCAGCAGTACAAAAGAGGTAACTTACACACATTCAGTTGTTTTGTTTGGATTATGCATACAAAATTTGAAATTCGGACGAGAAGAAGCGAGTAAATTGGAGTACCTATACAAGATTTCAATGAATATCAACATCTCTGTTACTAGTTCTATAATAAAAACGATAAGCAACTAAGACAGTTTATTTTAATAACCACTTTCCTTCCACTCCTTTCCTAAATTGTTTATTATTGAAATGCATGTTACAATTTTCAGTAATGATATCTATGATGTATAGCACGGTTTCTATTTATTGTTAGGAACGATATTTTTTATTTAATGCGCGCACAGTCCGATAATATTAAATGCTGAAATATTTATCTATTCTTTTTTACACTGCATCGTTATATATGAACAATAAAATACAGTGTTCTCTAATATAAGAATCGTCAAAGATATTACTGCGACGATACAAAACATCGTACACGCTAAAAAGATTTGCGCTATGTCGAGCGGTTCGCTATGCGCCACCGATTCTTCTTCAATATTTTTAGATTCGAGCCACCGCTCCTTAAATACGTGTATTAATCCATATTCATGCATTCTCAGAATTCTACGAAATTATAATTATAATGTACTTATGAGTTGAGCAAGGATTTTATGTAACTCAGCAAATATCGTAAATGTTTTTCCCAGTACACATATTTACCCGATATCAATTGTTTTCTTATATTGGAAATTTAAAGCTAGCCCGGATCCAACCCACATTTCCAAATAGGCAATTCCCACAGGATTTAATTTACACGTGTATATTCCTCTGCTTTTTTTAACATCCTCTCCTTCGAACATCGCATACTTTTCCGTCTGAGAACACCCTTTACTATACAGTTCGTTTAAGTCTTTCGCTATAACACTGCGGTTTCTACCTGCCAAAGTCTTAAATGGCTCTGTGATGCCTTTCTATAGTTTATCATTACATGCAATGTTATCAAAATTTCAAAGAACTATAACTATTAGAAATATATATTACTTATATATTAATTAAGATTAGTACATACTGTGTATAGTACATACAGTACAAGTAACCCTCGTACAACGTGGTTTCGATATAACGCGGTTCACAAATTGTGCCGATCCTCGTATAATGCGGCACTTACAAATAGTAGAATGCGATTTCAATATAATCCGAGTGTCGCATAACGCGAACTTTCCTTGGAACCTAACTCCCGAGTTATACGAGGGATACTTGTACATATTATATATTTCAAATTCCAAAAAATCGCGTAAGATAATTTGATTTGTACCTGTACGGCAATGTGGGGCAAAGAACCTCGGAGCATTACAACTTTGTACGATGTCTTGTCTAACAATGAAAACATGTCGTCGAACGGCGGTATAATGATTTTGCGTGTCATGTAACCGATTAGTAACGAAGAAAATGCGATTTTAATAACAGAAGAAAATAGTCCTAATGTTACTTCATAGATCTTTGATCTTCCACAAAGTGTATCTGGAACGTAAGCTGTAATATTATAAGAAAAATTATAGAATATATTTATAATCCCTGACAAATAGAAATATTCTAATCAAATCTAAATTAGAATAGATTAGTTTTCATCGCCAAGTAATGATATAATATAATCAATAATTGGAAGAATAAAACGATACTTCTACTTACTTTGACCACAGATCATGCCAAAGTTGTAGAAGAAATGATCCTCCAAAAGTGACTTTTTCTTTTTTGCCTGCCTTTTTTGTGTAACTGCTCTCTGAGATACGAAACTATAAAGACTCAAAGCAAGGTATGTAATTAGTGTAGCACACCAGACTTCTGTAGAAAATAATTTTAACATCCAAGCACTGTCATATTTTACTTCACGACGAATGTAGAGTCGATTTCTGTTCCAAAGCAAAACATAATAAATTTTAGGACACAATACGATTTTATTTGTATGATAATTTTGATCAAATGCTGAATGAGTTATACGCGCCGATTTTTCCACAGAGGCGTCACAAATCTAACAGCAATTAGTCGATTCCTGAAGTATTCAATTTTTCCTATGATGTCCGTTTTATTCTGTAGAGCAACGTTTAGCATACCGGTGAATGAATTATTGTCAGTCGCAACACCGATGGTATTTATATTGGTGTAGACAGGTTTAAGCCTTAAACACATCATCAATATCAATTACATTGACATCATATATTCCGTGTAATTTTATACGTAAATCGAACTTACGTAAAATTGAAAGATTCTGATAAAAGACTCCACACTTCGCCAATAATCCCGCTAATTTTTCTACCCTCATCGATATACTCAACAATGTGTAGCTCCTGAAGAAAGATATTCACTTTAATATATTCGCACGTGAAGACGATGTATAAAAGTTTTTTACGTCATAAAATGTTTAAATGCCACTTCTTTCTAATGTCTTCGAATATTCATAATCTAATGTATAATCATAATCATCATGAGAATCTTAAGTTATATTTGAGATCCATACCTCAGGATACGTGAATCGGAAAGTTTCCCCGTAGAAGTTGTGTGTCTCGAATCTTCGACTTGCTTCGAAAAGTTCTTGCCTGATCTTGTCGAAATCCTCGATACTGAAAATTGGTATGAAAGCCTCTCGTTCCTTGCTCCATATTACACCGTTGATTGCCTGTACAGGTGTGGATATCACACGTATGATTACTAAAAGCAGGAATGCTTTCATAAAGGACGTTTCGGGATGTCAATAGAGTGAACAGAATTCAGTTTCTATTACTAAATGCGCTAGCAGGAAGCCAAGGTAGACTTACATCGTATATTATATTGTATATTAGGGGTAGCTATAATTTATAGCAATACCAGCGATAACGTCGTAATCGTCTCAGATTTCATCGCAATTAAAATTAATTCCCTGACGTATGATAAAATCAGTTTTACCCTATCTGTCCTATCTATTTCAGGAAATGTTTTATGCTCCCTTAAAAACATATGCAAGCACTGATATATGGAAGCGCGTACAATACATATACACACATTATATTTTGAAAAATATTTTATACCACATAAGTAACAAACATTTCTAATTGAAAATTCCATTGTGCATGATATATATCAGCAATTGGTAACTATGGAGGTTTATAGAACTATATGTGTAAACTTAGATTAACTTAATATAAACATTGGCGTTTACAAAATATAACTGGAGAAATTTTAATGCTGCTCTCAGTCGCCACATGAGTTGTTGCAATAAACTGAATGGCGACTGACAATCGCCTTCGAGTGCAAAGGGTTAATACAGCGTCACATATGCGTGATGCACCGATTTCCATTGAGAATCCAGGGTCACACGTGTGTGATGGCAGTCGAATTCCATTTATTGTTAAATAAATAATAATTCTGCCTATCGCATAGGCCAGCGTTATATATTTCTATGATATCAGAAAACTAGATTTTAATTCACATCTATTAGATTGAAATCGTATACAAGAATAAATCTGCATTATATTTTGCTGTAATTCGAAGAATAAAGTATACCCTGTGGTGGGAATTTCCCCTCTGTGGCGTGGTAGCGAACGTGTTAATATTCGCACGATGATGTATGAATATTTTTAAAATTTGAACCGCATAAAATGACTTATAATCACAGTGGCGATAAACAGAAATAACTATTATTATGGATATGCACGTAATGCCTTGATTTGACAAGGATAAATCGTTATGTCTAGGAAGCACCGCCGCGTGATACAGTAGATGTAGGTCATCAGAGGATACACCGTATTATTTCCTTTATGTTCCATTTAACGAGTGACACGCGTTTTTTAAAAAATAAATGGACAACCGTTACTTATATCATCTAATATCCGAGATACCATCTGATGAAAATATGCAGATTGAACTGTGAAAATAAATGCGCATTCGCATCAATCTGGTTTGCATACAAAATTACACTGCAGTATGACTAACCGATCAGTCGTAAAATATGCAGAAAGTTTTACAGCCTCAGTTACGAAATCGGTGATAACATTGACGTATAACATTTCATATTTCTTTGAGCGGAAGTGTTTTGCATATTAAGTGTAAAGTAAGGCCTACTTAAGTAGTCAATTTTTTTTCAGTTTAAAAGGAGAAAGTTGAGATACCAATAATTTAATAAATTCGTATGGTAAGTGTGGTAAATAATGACATATGTTAAAAGCATTTTTCAAGATGCACACATCATAGCATTTAATATTCTACTTTCCAATTCCGATTTTTTTATTGCATCGCTACTCCGCACGGTAAAATGTGAGTGCAACATAAATTTGTTTTTAGATTGATGCAAACTTTTATTTACATAAATATCTATTATATGTATATAATTATCTAGGTACTAGATACAATTACAATCTGCATTGAGCTAATCACAAATTTTCCTTTTGAAAGAGCACAATCAACCAATTAATTACTGGAAGTTATTAACGGTGCGCATGCTTGTCACGGTTTTAGCGTCCTTTCAATAGAAATTTGCATTTAATCAACGCACTACGCGCGAATCCCATCATCCGTTACATTGCGTAACATGAATGTTTTATTAGTAATGTGGAATAACATTCAGTGGAACGATGCTCTGCAATTTGCAATCTCATTTCGCTGTCCCAATTACGCGTACGTACTATGTATTTATATTCCACATACTAATTTCTTATTATACTAAATGCAAATTATAAAAAAACTGCTTACAATTACATATAATGATCAATTTGTTTTAGAAAATATGAAGAAAAATTTAAGACCGGACGAGGTAAATATCACGTTATAATGACGATATTAAACCGTATATATTTTATTATAGTGCAAATAGTAATAAATACACTTATGTCTAGAACACGGGACATTATTATTAACATTAATTCTTACTTAAGGTTTTTCTTACTCTCGCAGCATAAGCTATATATGATGAGTTCAATTATGAATACGATGATGGAGAGTCCGAAGCCATACGTGAATATCATGAAAATCAAATGTACTTGATCCAAATCGATTATCTTAAAATCATTCGAGTGGTTACGAACTCCCATGCACAACCAGCGGCGTTTTAGAGCATTCACTAAGCCAGTCTCATATAGCTTCATGATTCTAAAAAGATATTTGTTTCAATATTATTATTTCGGACGTCGACACGATGGTAAGTGCAGATTAGCGCCGTCTGTTGTAAATTTTACCGACAATTGTTTTCTTTATTATAATTTCTTAATAATGCTTTATATCTATAGGCGCAGTATCATTGTGAAGTAGTATGTTAATTTCAAAATTTGTGAGTTTATGGATTTTACGAATACGGCTGTTGTAGTTACCCAATATTAAGGGATTCCTTGTGCTTGAAATCCCTTCTTATCCCGGAACCTATCATAGCTTGGAAATATGGTATTCCTGATGGTACTAATTGGCAAACAAAGCTCTGCCATGCTTTGCGCCTATCTTCTGTATCAAAAACAGCATATTTTGCATTACTTTTGCAAGCTGTTTCATACATTTTCTCTGGCGAGTTCAAATACACGACACGAGCGTTCATGTTAGTTTTCGATGACTTTGACAACATTTTAATTTCAGTCTGAAATATCGATCTTTTAAATTATCACACTGTTCGCTGTAAAAAGCGTTGCAACAACATTCTATTTCCGCTTTTCATTCATCGTTTTTATGACTCTATTGCATTTCATATAATTCAGAGAATTTGATAAAGAGTTAAAATGTATAAATAGGTGGTACATACAGTCGAGTCTCTTTATATACGTTCCACAAAAATCCCGCAAAAAAAGATATAATTTTCCTGTTAAAATTAGGAAGAATTTTTTTAAATATCAGCAGTACAAAAGAGGTAACTTACACACATTCAGTTGTTTTGTTTGGATTATGCATACAAAATTTGAAATTCGAACGAGAAGAACTATATTTGTGTGTGAGAATAATTCTCTTCTCGTTTGATTTTAAACAGAAAAACTTAAAAGGAACGAAAATAAATGGATAAACGCGTTATGCTGTTAATGCTTCTTAGATTTCTTGGATTACTTATTTTTTCTTGCTTATTTGCTTCACCGTATAACTTCAAAGCCGCATTAAAAAGAGACTCGACAGTATATGTCATAATGTTCAGTATATTTAAAGAGGATGTCTGAACGTTTCACCTCGAAGCTTTCTTGAACCATTGATCCAGTGAATGCCAAAATCTTATATTTCTTAGTAGTTATTAAGTCATCTAAAGAAGAAAAAGGAAACGTCGCGGTTCTATTCGTCAGGAAATATATAAGTTGCGAACTGAATGTTACCAAGGCCAACCAAGCAAACACTACTTTGAAGAACGTGAATAGTTTTAATTTGCCCAAGAAAATGTTAGGATAATGTCCTATGGAAAGAAATAATAAAGAGTCAAAATCTCCTATAGTTACGCTAATTTTCATTATTGGAATGAATTACTTCAATTTAATCGAACGGGTTACATAGTAGTATTAGTGTACCTTGGCTACAAAGTATGGAAAACGTATAAAATATGTGACTGCAAAGGCTTAATCTTTGTTCGCCATACATGTTTTCACATTTTAACAATATTAATTTCTGTAATCCAAAACCGGCAAAGGACAGCAAAACGAATATAATTGCAATGAAAAGCCACTCCATTGGCGGGAATATCGTAATTATCCACATATTATCAAATCGGTAATCCGGACGTGTATACAGTCGATAACTAAAACATTATATATTTGACAATATTAAGGATTCATGCTGAATAAGTAAAATTTTTAATTGACTTCACTGTATAAAATAAAATTTCAAATGAGTTTATTAGCTATATTAGACATTATTAATAAAAATATTTAGAAAGGAATGCATCTTACGGGGTACTCCATACAGGCATAGTATAATCCATCACGTTACTATGAATGGGATACAATCCTGCTCGAAGTATTACATCCGTTTCATTTCGCACGAGTAACCCCACGAGACCGTTATAACTACCGTTTTTTAAACGCACTCCAAATTTCCGCCTACGATACTTTACCGGAACCATTCTACGGAGACGGTTTCTTAATTAAATAAATACATATATTTCGAATAAATGTTGACACGGCAAATATGAAAAATACTACACGTGAAAATTGCAGAATATTGATTCTAAACCAAAGAAAAATGTCGGTCACTAAATGAACTATCGATCAAACGTACGTAAAGTTTAAGTGATCTCGAAGTAGATTCCAAACTTCTCCGCAAATTCCGGTAATCTTTGTGTCATTGTCGTAAAACATGACCAAATGTTTCTCCTAGAATTAATTCAAAACGAATTCAATGTAAAAGAATAATATTATGGCACTATGAATATTTGACCAAAACCTCGTAAAAAGAAACTCTTAATGGTGTTCCTTGGAGATCACGTGGAGTCGTGTATTGATGTGTTTCCGATTTTGCGTGTTCTGCGAGATCGGCGAATTGAGGTAAGCTAAACAAATCCACAAATGTTCCTTGATATTTATCCCAAATCAAACTCCTTGTCAATTGACACATCACTCTCGGATAAGGAAATACAACTACGATCAAAAAGATTTGAAATATCGTTGACATTGCTACTGAAACGTGTGCCATGATTGTGTTCATCTCTATTACTTTCGGAAAAGCATATCCCGATGAAAATCCATTTCCATTACGGTAATTATAGGTAAATTGACTACTACGCTATCAGTATTTGCATTATAATGGGAACGAATGGTCCGATGGTCGACCACTGATAAGAAAACCGTGACTTATACCATTAGGGTTTGATGTCATCTAGGAAAATGTTCTACCTATTTTTCGTGATTTATTACTTTAGCACGTTTCGTCGCAATTTACTTACGTATTGTATTTCATGGCAAATATATTCTTCTATTTTTCAGTACACAGTTTGTGTTTATTTGCATATAAAAAGGTATAAAATAATATGTATGCGAAACTTCGATTACAAACGAATAAAAAGAATTATAGATCCTACTTACTGCAACATTCTCATTAATTAAATTCAGTAAAGACTACATATTAATTAAATAAAGAAAAAATTACGCGTCTTGTAAATTCTAATCTTGAAATCTTAGGAAATGCTTTTTATTACTGTTATTATTCAAACGTGTGGCATTCAAATAAGATTTGATCTCGTTTAATATGATGGAAGTTTAATGTGTATGAAGTACTAAATTTCGATTACGATGTCTTTTCTACGCAGGCGCGAACATTTACGGAAGTATAAAAACGTTTTTGCCTAAACTTCGAAGGAGTGGCTTCCGCAAATATTTTAAAAATGAAAACTTTATTTGTAATTATTAATCGTTGGATTAATTAATGATTAGGAGTATTTTATTTTTCGTTAAGCAAAGCGGTCAATCAATTAGGGCATTCTCTCAATAATTCGTTGTATTAATTATGGTAGGGTAGAAGCAAAATCAAATGTATCATACAAAAAACATGGATTGTATATTATAGTTGACTGTATATATAAAGATCTTATATTTATGATCCTTCGCCGAAGAACTTGACATAAATTATCTTAAGTTTAAATATTGTATGACAAACTTCCGACGCGTTTGGGATTATGAAGTTATTAATAATACAAATTGGATTCGGAGGTTTGTCACTTTTAAAAAATCACGTTTTAACTTAATGAGTATAGCTACTTTTATCCGCTGCTTCCGCGAGCACGTAAATACGCTTTTCGATAGCAACATACTTATCGAACGTGAAGCTCCGACCGGCACCATTTCTTCAGCCGATGAAACGTTCTGTTTTTTTTATGTCGATCTAATAAAAAATTATAAAAAGTATAATACAATTTCCTTCAAACACTCTCACTCTATACCCTCATAATCTAATTCGCTTAGGACTAATATTCACTCTATCGTTTGAGGTGGGCGTTAGTTTTGCGCATTTCACTGAACATCATCCAAATATCCAGACTAGTATCAAATGTATAGAGTACTAGCGCCCGCTCCAGTCGTATATATACTATCTTCTATACACGAATGATGTATAATCTTGTATAATGTACACATTAATATCGTCGACAAGTCTCGTACAATGTCATTCAATTTGCACAAACGTTCACGATCAAGGTTCAGTCATTGAGATCTCGAGGTCATATTATATCCGAATAAACTCTTTCGAATCCTATCGAACGGAGGAGATAAAGTTTCATTTTATTTCGAGTATGTATGTATCGAAATAATTTTTCATTGATTTACTTGTTCGTAATCATCGGACAGTGACTTAAAAGTTTGTCAGTCATTGAATTATTGACCTCGAAGATCGATGTATAAAAATGGCAAAATGTTATAAAATTGATAGGACTTTGTTTTATCAAGTTCACAAAAATTACCCCATCGGATAAGACTTTTCGTTTTATTATAGACGTTTTAGTTGAAACGTATAATTTATTCACTTTATGCGCCCGAAAATTTGATTTGTTCTTATCGACATTGGGAGTAAGTAAATTTTCATTTTTACAGTTTATAATCCTTACTCCCGTTTGGCATTCGACATGAAGATCGCGAAAATTGTTTTTAGGAAACATGCATATGCAAATCCACACTTTCTTGCTGCCTTTCTCGCTTCTTCTTTATAAGATATACGACGACACATTTGACTGTGCGCGCTACTTTTTGTAAATGATCAGAAATTGCTGATCGTAAGTAGACAGTTTCCTCGGAATAAATGTATATTAAATACACAATGAGATTGTATTTTGAATTATTTCTCTAAGAAGCACGAATTATTACTAGAAAATACAATCAGCTGCAATTTATTTTGATGCCGCTTTCAGAAAATAGTTTTATAAATTGTGTACGAATTACGAATCTAAAACATATATTATCAGTCTGGTAAATACGCAATTATTTCACATGTATATCCAGTATTGCGTTTATGTTACACCTTCAGAATTAATATCTTGACACTATCAAATCATCACGAAATCTATGTAAAAAGTATATGCAAAGCGATAGAATGCCTAACACATATTATATTGCTTTCGCGTGATTTCTGTAATATACATGAAATATTCATTACACATTCATAGAAAATTATATGTCTGCCGGGTAATATCGCACACGTTCAGTACACATTAGTATGATTTCTAATACTATCAAATGCATTAAAAAAAGTAATGTTACATAACGAGTGAAATGTTTCCCAATCTATAAATGATGTCACGAATACGACATGAACGGTATGTTAAATCATATACTGTATACATATATAATCTGTTTCATCATATAAATCGTTATGTTTGTAATGTCCAAAATAGCAATATCGGCAGTATAAAATATATATAAATAGAAATTAATAAATGCGAAAATATGGCAGTCATTAGGTATTGCGATTGGTACCTATCTTGTTCGCTGTGTTATTTGCAATAGTAATTAATAGCATATATCTAGTATGGATGGTATAGATACACTATTATTGACCTCTTACAGAGGTCCCGGCAAGTTCATAAAAACATAGAAATCCCATAATACGCGAGTAAACTTTAACACAACATTTTACTTAGATACCCTGGTTTCAGTTGTGACCTTGCTTGGATCTGGTAACCTGACAACTAATTGTGCTCCATTTTGCATCGGCCTGGTACCGTTTGGCGGATTAGATTTACCTATTGTTTGTGGAACTGCAGGCAAAACTTTCTTGGCTCCGCTCAATTTTGGTGAACAACACTGTTTATCATCGTAATCGTTTAAATTGACGTTCGTAGTTGGATTCTGATAATTGTTCGGCGTTTTCAGCGGAGTTGCGTGCTCATTGAAACCACATACTTGTCTTTGATCCATGGAATTTGGATGTTGAAAATTTGGCGGCAACATCTTTATACCATTACTGTGATCGTTAAGATTACATATAGAATGTTCGGCGTTTATCTTAAAATTTGGATCCCTTGGATCACTTTTACATATTGGAACAGATAATTGGGTAGAATTTGTTTTATTCGTGCTTTTGTGGCTACTGCCAGAATAGCTCGTAATAGATTCATTGCAGAAATCGCTTAAATAAGTTTGATTTATATACCAATTATGCAAGCGATGGTGTATTTCGGGAAATTGCGGTCTTCGATTTGCCACTTCATGCCAACATTCTATCATTAGACTGTAAATCATTGTAGGACAATCTTCGGGACATGGTAACAATTGCCGTGACCGAATCATATCTATTACTTCTTGATTATTGTATCCATAATATGGCTGAAAACAATGAAAGCCGCAAGTAATTATAAAGTATTATTCTCTTAGATACCTCCATAAATATGTGGAAAGATTTTAGAAATGTCTTGCTTACCTGTAACCCATAGCTGTAAATTTCCCATAAGACAACGCCAAAGCTCCATACATCTGATTCTGTTGTAAATTTACCATAAAGAATTGATTCTGGTGGCATCCATCGTACAGGTAATAGACTTTTAGATTGTACTCTGTAGTAATCACTGCTGTATATGTCTCGCGATAAACCGAAATCGGAGATTTTAACAGTTAAATTATCTCCAACTAAACAATTCCTTGCTGCTAAATCTCGATGTACGTAGTGATGACTTGCCAGGTATTCCATACCTATTAGTAAAGGTACTTGTTAGCAATCACATATACAAATATTGCATTTAAATGTTTACGATTAGTATGTTTACTTGCCAGATGCGATTTGTAACGCTATGTGCAAAAACTCGGGTTGCTCCAAAATTTTTCCATTTCCATTGTTCAGCGGGACATCCGATCGCGGTGAATGGCAAATAAGAAATTCATGTAAATCTCCTTGAGTCATGTATTCAAACAACATACACATTGGCTCTCCCTTCAATATTACTCCAAGTAAACAAATTATGTTTGGATGTCTGAGATCAGTCATAAGATCGACCTCTCTCTTGAAATCGCTTTGTGTTTTTGGACTTGCATTTTCTTTCAGTGTTTTTACTGCGACGTAGATCGGTGGTTCACATTTGTTACCAGTTTGTAATTCGCCTTTATATACTTTTCCTATAAACAAAGTCTCAATTAATATTTCTACGATATTGCGCGATCATATATTTTGGATTTTGAGTTCAATTACCGAAGGCTCCTTCACCCAATTCTTGTAAAAGCACAACATTATTTGTAGAAAACTGCGGCACTCGATTATTGGACGTTCTACTACTACCACTACTCAGTGTTCCAGTACCCGGTGTTGTATTTCCAGGGCCGGCCAAAAGAGAACTCATTTCCATGGGTTGCGTCGTACTGCGTCTTCCATCATATATATTTTTGTCACATTGAATACCAGTTAACATCTGAACAATAAAGTATTATTTTAGTCTCCCCATATGTTTCACTTTATGAGTATATACAATTCGCGAGAAATGCTAAAATTTACTTTATTAGATGGTAAATGATTCATTTGCCTTCCAGACTTTCGACTTCTGTAGCAGCAGCAATAACAAGCCAATATGACAACAAATCCTCCAGTTAACACAAAACCAACAACTGCATAGATCCATAAGTCTTCAACTGCAAAGAGTGTGTAGTGGTTCAATATTATATAATGTTGAAATCTATACATAATAACATATCGAATGTTTCTTTCTATCAATGTACTCACCACATTTCGGTATATCACAAAACTCTTTTTGCATTTTACCATTACCATCGACGTAACACCATGGTTGAGATTCTTTACCGCCAGGATTGCGGCAATAAGAATGCCGTCCTGCTAATTCGGGATAATCAGATATTTGTAAGTTAAAATGGTGGAACCAACGTAAGCACGGTCTTCCACTGATACTTGTCTTCACAATGCCGCGATAAGTTTTTCCACTTCCCCAATAACAGTAGTCATCTGCAAACGATATGCGCGTTATATCTTTCTATTATAATTCGTCGCGACAATAAAATGAAGTTATAGATTTCTAAAAGATATGTGTTCGTACTTTCTTGAACATTGTTTTCGGTAGAAATTCCCAGACTTAAACAATCGCGGGCCTCAGGACTATCTTCCATTGGTAGATGGGAACAATTAACTAAAGGCACTTGACCTCCAATTTGCGGATGTCTTTTTCCAATTGCATATTCCTTTCTGCACAATTCATTTTCCAGCATTTCGCACTCTTGGCGGCATATTCGTCGCAATTTTCGATCAATATCATTTACACTAGACGACGACCGCGCATCGCCGTAACCTTGATTAATTAGCTTTTTATTGCTTGATTTTCCATCTTTACTTGGATTAAATTCAAATACAGGTCCCAATGTAGGACTGCGTTTTCTGTGAATTCCATGTGGTCTTGTAATATCATCTGCATCATCTCCATCACCACCATCTTCTGAGAGATCACCCTGATTATTATTTAGAAGGTTGAATAATTGTGTACTAAATTCAGAATTCTTTGGTTTGTGGTTGTTAACTGGTTCACGGCATATTGGGAATGCAGAATAGCATAATGATGGTTTTGCATAAATCCCACAGCTTGATGAAACTTCACTGTAACACAAAAATAATCATTGCAGTTAGGTACTGGTTTGAAAATATTAACATTAATATATCAGTTTATGCTATAATTCATATTTACTTGGAATATTCAATAACACTAAAAGCTCTCATTAACTTCTCCTCAAGTATCTTCTGTGTCATTGGGAACACAATGTACACAGATTGATTTCCCACAAACTGTGCACATGTTTTCCCCACATACATCTGCAAGAATATAGATTTGATTAAGCCAAATGGAACTATCCTCAACTTCATCAGTTAAAAAGAATCTCATCACACCTCACAGGTTCCTTCATGATTGTCCTTCCTCCCAGGAATTGAACTCATACCCGGTAAATCATCAATATTCATGCCATGGGGCAGTTGCATATTAACATTCCTAAGGCCGCTGATTCCATGCAAATCCATATTACTAGATTGTGAACTAGTAGGCTGTGGGCTTGGTGATAACATATTAAACTGATTCGTAGATGCCAGATGGGAGTTGTGCGGTGTTGACATACCATTTGCAGAGTAGTCTAATCTATCTCCAGTTCCCATCCTAATAATCATACAGAAAAATGTATATCATAGCTGCATTAGATATTCCAACTATACACATAGTGAAATCATTTAAAAGTACTGTTGCAAGTACAGAGATTACTATACATAAAGAAAACCTATTGATTTATTCCAATATTATACATATCAACATTGACTTTATGTCATGATTTGTCCTAACATAAACAGACCTGTTTTCAAAACATAACCTCAAGGTCAAACATATACACGATATAATAGATTAAAGTATATTATCATGTTCAGTATATTATCATAGCATATCATGTTTTTATCCTGGGACTTATAACAAAAAAACGCTTCACGCTTTCGCGTCCGACCTCCACTGATAATAAACAAGCTAATCACCTTGTGTCTGTTATATTTGTAACATTCTTCGCGCTATCTATGGCTGGTACAAAAATACACGTATTTATCAACAATACTAGGTACAAGAGTAGCTTCATAATTATAAATCAACTATCAAAACATTTAATGTTAACAGAAAGCTTGTGTCATTTGACACCACACCCGGCGTCCATTTGTAAACTGGCAGGAATTGCAGCCCCTACAGAACCGACAAAACCCTACCGGAAGTTTATAATTTCTTCATTGGTCCCCTCATCAGGATCATCGGGATACCGATTATGATTTACCAGATTTGCAGGATTTTTGAAATTTGACCCTTAGACTTGAAATTTTAATTGCTACTTTCACAGGAATATCATTCCTAAATCCGTAAGTTTATGCGTACATTAATTGCAATTAACTCCTTCACTACCACGGCCTCGGAAGAAAACCGTTTACCGACCATGTCATATTTCCATATTTCTGCACAATATACTGCAGATTTTTACTTTTGCACATTTAAAATGTAGTAAAAGTGAATAATAAGCAAGTTTTTCGGTGTATCAAAAATATGAGACGCTGGACTGTACGAATAATCTTGTTGACAAAATTTAAAGTAGATTCAATTTGTTTACATGCTGAATACATAAAAAATGGTTGCCGTCACACACATGTGATACTGGTAGCCAACGTGTTAAATGTTACAATGCAATATATATATAAAAACAATAGAGTTCATATTCCACAGTTACAGCTATTAATTTCATCATTGATCAATGGAAGAACAATGTAAATGAAACCACGCATTCCTATCTATTTATTAACAAACAATTGGTTACTTAATATTTACCCGTCAATAAATTCATTTCCGCCAGATAGATCCGGAGAAAATCTATCGCTATCCGATGTTTGGCCAACGGAATGCACAGGATGAACCGGAACTGGAAACAGTAAATAACGTATTAAATTAATCTTAAATTCAAGCAGCAGACAATTTTATACAATGATATAAAAACAAGAATTAAAAAGTGGATCATAATTGTGTTTGAATTCTCAAGTATATTTAATTTTCATTCATCTAAAGTTACAGTGAATAATACATATACATCACTTTACGAATAAACAAGTAACTTTGAGCTTTCTTCCTTTGTTGGTTTTAAACTTTTCGGTAACTAACTATGATAAGCAGTGTTCTAAAATTCGTAATTCGTAAATTCGTCTACGGAAAAGATGAAAACCACGCATTATTTATTTACATCAGCATCTTTTGTATTGTGAAACGCGTTTCAGAGGTTTCTGTCGTTTCCTTTTACAAAGAATATCACCCACGGCATTCGTTTCCTCGCGAGTTTACATATCATTTACACGCTCCTTGTCTTTTTGAGCAACTCCGCCTTTCGTCTCTGGGATAATATCCTCGGTCACAGTCAAGCTTTCTTTTATTTCGATAGTGCAACTCGAGGGTATGGGGTGGTTACAGGGGTGAATGCAATAAAATATGATACGCAACCGGGCACCTGAAATCTTTCCGCACGGTATTCAAGGTGTTCTCCTATCAAAAGGACTCTCTTTGTATACCCAGCACGTCGCAATGTCCTTTTCAAAATCTCTGGCTACGTGCGAGCTTGCATTCGCATTTATGGTTTATTTTCCCTTCTCGGCGACGGTACCGTTCACCTTTGTGTAAATATAATTCTAAAGAGTCGTCCCACGATGAAAGCCCCGTAACCGTGTTTGATAAAAATTTCCGACCATCGAATTTTTTTTTCATTTCGCACACGGAACTACGCGGTACCGCCGTGGATACTGGGTTTTTATTAAATCTCAAAGAAATTTCGTGCCACTATGTTTACACGTGTAACATTTACATGATGCGTCTACTTGTTGAGTTTTGTAACGAGAATTTGTTGGATCGATCGTGAATTTCTAATTAATGCAGCAGTAACGCATTCCGTTACACGTTCTTAATATTATGCGTGCTTAATTTTGTTTAATAATTCACATGAATATCAGGAACTTAACATTTATCATTCCAATGGTTGAACGTGATTGTCAACCAACAACTCTAATTTATCCTCCGTACATGTTTGCTCCCGATAATTAGATTTGCTACCAACGAGGTCAAAATGATATGTCTGCCATTTTTCGTTAAATTATTCAAACATACCATGGCGAATTGTTTGAAATTTTATAAACTTTTATTTTACATATATAACGCGAATAATTTAATCTATTCATTAACTTAAATCCACCAGCCATAATTTATATATAAATAAATGTGCAAGTATAACTGAGTACATGTTAGGTAGTTCTAGTGTTAATAGATGAATTGTAATTAATTAATGTGTGGTATTTCTTAAAACATTACAAGCGTGCAATGTTTGACAGTCACACTTGAAGTGATAAAGGATAAATCGAAAGAATAAATTCCACCAAAGTTGAAATCTTTTTAGTGGAATATTCTTATAGGTACCTATTAATTAAATGTCTGAGCCATTCTAAGTAATGAACAAAAGTGATATAGATTGGCAGCCGGGAAACAAAAGGGGAATAAGAGTCAATTGAACGCCTCGAATTTCACGGAGTTTTCTTCTTTCAGAGAACTTTGACAGACTTGAAAGTTTATCGAGTATAATAAGCAAGAGTATGATTATAGCAGGACTCCCGTGAAATTTGCGCAAAGGCGAGACCCGGCATCAAACGTATTTCATCGTCCTGGTTCTAAGATCTTTGAAGAAAAGTAATTTCGTACAGTAATCGCTTGGGTTTATTATAGGCGAATTGGTTTTTAGGGAGAGACTCCCTTCATATTTGTCCTGTTCGCAAGATGTACCAAGTAACTCAACCCTCGTAGCTCTTTCTCCTTACAGTAGCACAAAGTAAATAATATCGGAAATCTGAATCTACCCTCGAAAAGGAGTTTCCATGGGTCCCAACTTATTCCCCATTCGACCTGTTACTAACCCCTGCGTCGATAAATCACAGTAATTTCGCAAAGGGACATTGGCGATTTTTCAAAATTTCATGTCCTATTATGTTGTTTATTTGATGAAGGTTGTACCATAAATGATATAAATTTATTCATCCAAATATATACTTATAAAGATTAAGTGAAACTAAAAAAATTACTGTTATTACATTGTTCATCATAACATATGTCGAACCTTATTCCTTATCAGTGGAAAAAGTAATAGTGCAAGTCTAACAAAAAGGTATTAACACTAGAACTACGGAAGCCGTTCAAATGATTAATTTCTTTTTTCAACAACCCTTATTTTCAAAAACATTCATACCAACGTGTGAATGTATAAATAAGCCGTTATTTTTGAAAGTGGTATAAGTCCCGTTTTTATGAAAAATAAAGTAAATATGATTTCCCGGTACAGATTGGTACCTTCTTTTTGTTAGTCATAATATTAAAGTCAAAAGAAGAAGTGGACTTACACCACTTTAAAAAATGACGACTCAAATATGGGTGAATATATTGTCCGTAGTTCTAGTGTTAAACAAACTAAGTTTAGCACTACAGGAATAACTTTCCTAGCACCACGTATTGCATTACATATCAAGTAATGAGACACGCATGGAAGTTTAAGTTCTATCTCCATGAAAGTTTATAAGTTACGTATAATTGTACGTTCACCCAGGGTGGCCCATTTAAGTTGACCATCCAAAATGTATGTGCATAGATACATGGAATACGTAGTTTATAAGTATGCGCATCACAGTGCATTGGCCAAGGTATGTATATGCAGCAGTGGCTACGAAGTGACCCACGTATTATGTAGTTCAAACAGGAAGTGGAAAAGATAAGACAACTCGTGATCATTAATAATCCCGGCCCCACAATAAGCTTTCATCCCTGTAAACCTATTCCTCGTATATCATCCAGGAGGCTCGTAAACTTTCGTACGTGTTCGTGGAATAACTTCGATTGTCCTTTAGTTTATAAAGTTTCCTTGTTAAACTACTGTTCACGGTATATCATTTATTTCCACCTCTAAAATTACATGAATATTACAATTCAAAGTAAATCGCAAGACAATTTGTTACTACGCTAATTATGATTTACACCGATGAAAGGGGTTCAACATTGGATGGAGTAATAACTTGCTTTAATAATTAAGATTAGGTCTATTATTATAACTTCTAAACTTTTATGAACGGGGATATAATGTATTGGAGAAAGTTAAAATATATGAGAGTAATGTAATTAACTGAATGATGCATTTCACGGAATGAATAATAAATCCTTCTTACGCGTGACCCGTTTCTAATTAAATAAAAAATATCTACGTTTTTATGACTTTCATAAAGATGAGAGTATACCGTCCTGTGTAGCAGTAGTATCTAGAATCTTCTATGCAACGAATGCGTTAAAAAAGAAGATAAAATGTCAGGAAAATATTCCAGTGGAAGCAATGATGAAATAAGCCATTAAGTCAGGACCCTCGGCGTAACATTACGCGAAGCAACGTAATCTCGTCTAATGTCGGGCAATGAAGCGTAATAGCATAATGTATCATTGCATGTCGTACAATTTTGAGCATTTACATTGCGCGGCCGAATTATATGCAAACTACCATCTTGGAGTGCGCCACCCTTTCTGAATTTTAATTGCATTTTCTCAGCCGACTACGTTCATCCAGTGGAAAAGAAGTAACGGCAAAAAGGAGAAAGAATATAGTATATCGCCGTACATAATGGTTGTGATAATAAGTCAGTTCAAGACCTAATATTTATTATCATTAAAATATGCATTACGTTTATTCAACACCAATATTACTACCTTATATTTGCCACGATTCTTAATTGTTATATTTCACCTTCTTAAAATGCTTCACCGTATAAACGTAGAAGTACTGAAAAAGAATTGGATATCTGAACTATGTCGGAGTTCGTATCATCCTGGTAAATTATCTCAAAGGCGGTTAAGGAATGGTGTAGCGAGGTAGCGCATCGTATATATCCCTTTACCGTGGTATAAACATCTACAGGAGAAGAAGAAAGAGAGAAGTTTGTCTTTGATAATCAACGGATGCCACATCCATCTTGGTCAAGGGGTCAACACTTTCCCGCGTGCGACACCCCGCGATCGCCACTCCGGCCAATGTATTATTCATGAAGCCGGCGTGGTAAGTGTTGTCCGAAATTCAATTCAGTAGCCCTACGAAATCCGTGTACGTGATTTGCCTCCTGCTGTACTAACGCACGAAGATTGTCTTCGCTCAGATACCTTTTCCTTTTTTTCTTTACCTTCCTTCTTCTTCGGTTCGCTGTATCACTTTGTAAAGGTCTAATCAACTCGATACGAAGGGTGACATTGTTATTCGGTTGGCTTAATGCGCGTGATTGGGACGACCAGGTCAAATTTATATTTTAAATTGAGCACATAAGAATCTACTAATATAAGGATGAATCTGAAAATACATGGTTGGAATTGATACAACTAAAAGCAATTTCATATTTCGAGACTTAGGAATATGAAATGTATCCATCGTGTTAGTAGCATCATCCATGTACTGGCATATTATGAAACTTTATCTAAGAACAATTATGATCCATATACTGGTTAGGTTGAAGGTACATCTAAATCTAGATGAATTTCGCGCAATTTCGCTAATGGGCTTTAGTCGGCGAGTAAACGTGGAATAATGCCATTAACGATGCTATTAAATAGCTTTTATCGCGTCCTATCGATACTTCATTAATATTAATGCCCGATACCCGCAACTAATAGGAAACACTTAATTGGCAAACGATGGTCTCCCTTGCTGGAAGGTGATCAAATAAAAATACGGAAAAAATCCCTTATTAATATTTAATTCTATTTAGCGTATAAATAACCAAGTATGGTGTCCTGTAAGCCTCACAAGCCAATGCATAACGTTTAAGTAATACTCCATAGAGATATGTGGCTGAAATACTGGGGACTTAAGGACGCCGCCTAGTTTTATTATAATTTCATGTAATTTCGCTAATGGGGATTAGCCGGTGAGCGGGCATAGAATAATATTAAGGTAAAACTCAGTTGCGCCATGCCGCCTGGATTTAAACCATAATCTACCTTAATACACGTGGGGATTATTTTTCACGGGTATGCATTCTTGTCAGCAAGCCTACCACGGCGAAGGAAGTGTTAGTTTGTAGCCTGTGATATAAACCCAATAAGGAAACCCACCTTCTGAATTTTTAAACTAATTTCCACTCGCTTTCTGCAAGATTGTTTTATATAAGAAATATGTACGCATTATGGAGATTTTCTGCTTCCTGCTTATTTTACAAGAAAGTTCTAAGATAAGAGATGTTTCTATAGCCTGCCATTTGTTTAAGTCGCGATAAAATGATCAAAGTATGATTATATCATAGAACTTTAAATATGAAGTCTTTGAGTTATATAAAATGATATAATATCATAACGTATATTATAATTATACACTGTATGTTTTGATATTAAAATTGTTAAAAGACTGGATAATAGTGTAGATTCTGAATCATTGAAAAGTGCAGTTTCACGATAGGGCTTCTCGATGTTTGTGACGAATTATCATTAGATTATTTAAATTTTTAATTTTTAACGATACGATATATATTTAATATTATCTCATAAAATTCTGTTCATTTACTAACAAACTACTAATAAGATCAGATATTCAATCATTTCTTTTTATATTCCATATAGCCCAGTGAATTTTAACTATGTAGTTTTGCAATTAACTTGAAACTCACAATTTTATATCACTTTTTATTTGACATTTGTTATGCGATTTTAGTAGTCATTTCTGACTCCACTCTTCGGTTGTTTTGATCTACATTGGTTTCATTGGGGCTACCTGGAGATCGCGATATTTAATGCGATATGTCTGTCGCAAGCTACATCAATTTTCATCGGTTAATTTTCGGTGGTCTCGCCTTCGCAGGTGCACGGATTTTTGGATTTTCAATTTCCCGGAACGTCGATGGCTTGTCGCAGTTGCGGTTTGGCAGGGGAATTGACTGCACGGCATTTGAACGGTTTTGCGGCCGAGAATATTTGTCCGATTCGTATCCACCACCAATTCTCGACTGTCAGACTAAAAGATAATGTCTACGCCGGGTGCTCCGTTTCCCCTTTCGTTCAATTATTGCAATTTTCCCGAACGTTTCGTACAAAGTGCTCGAAAGCGAACCGAGGTCTAAACACCGAAAAATATGCGGACAAAAACCGACCATGCCGAATAATAATGCAAACAATCATTTCTAGACACAATGATGAAAATATGTAGTCAGAAATGTTGTTTAGACGACTGACTATTAGAATTTTTAATCCTAATTCATCTAAGTTCATTATAATTATCAGGAGTCACGAACCACTTTTATATCGCATCATTATTATCTTCTGATAACTGTTCTACATTTAATTGTATATAGTGATGGTAGAGTTTGCGCGACATGATATAATTGCATCTTCCACAATATATAGCAAAAGGTTGAAGATAACATGATGATAGTACCATTAATTTGATCAATATAATAGTGGCATCAGATTCCACTATACTTTTTATCTACGAGCACATGGAACAAACTAATTTGTAGTAAATGCGGTGTATCTTCAATATCGTTAAAAACAGATCATAATTCTGGAGAAGATAATTGGAAAGATTTCAGGGTTGTTCAAAGTTCCAATATTCCTCGCGCTGATCTTTTTGGATCATCTTCTACCCAAAGGATTCCCGCGAAAATTACCTCTTTTACTGCTTCCATACTTTGCGTGAAATTTATAGTGGCTTCGACACTGTTGAACGGAGAACGGTTCGGAGTCCGATTACCATAAGTCGTGTAAAATCGAAGATTTACTATATAGCTGGAAGCTGTCCCTCATGAAACTTTTATAGTTTGTTCATAGACGATATGGTAAGAAGAAATTGGAACCATTAGCAATAGCTAATTACACATTAATAGATAAATGTTACTTTCGTAAATCATAAATATCCGTAAATGACATACAATTTTATGTAAATATATATGTTAAGACCCAAAATGATTATTTCGATTTCCAAGTCAAATAATTTCGTTGAAAATCATTATTAGATTTTCCGGATACGATAAATTTATACTTGGACCACTTGCAGGCTAAGTTTTATAAGGATCACAATATAACTAGATAAAAGAAAGTTGCACTGGAACTCGCGAACAAGTAGATCAAGGAACATCGATAACACCGTGAAAGTCAGACTGATCTTTAAGTGGCGCTGTTAAAATGTCGAAACTTCCTGAGAACCACTGATATCGGGGAGATGGGATCACAGTTTGGTTCGCTCGTGAACCCACGGAAAAGTATGTGGCTCTATGTTGGTGCACAATGCGCCGGGAGCAGGAACATATATCGCCGGAGAAGAGAATGCACGGAGATAAATGATATTCCTTCACATAAGCCAACTCCAGTTGTGAATATCCATCCAAACCGCTTGAATACCGAGAAAAAAAGTTCAATCCTAATATCCGGGTTAAGTACTCTTCCCTTCTTTATAATCCGCGGGAGCTTTTCGTGTTTCAAAACTTCCCATCGGTCCAAGGTAATGGGGAAAAACATGGGGGCACTCGAACTATGATATCAATGTTATTCAAACTGTATTTGGCACTGGTTTAATAATTCATCCCCTATTCTTTTTATCATATTTCTTCCTGCCTTAATATTGAAAAGTGACGAAATTCTTTATAATTTCTGCTACTGACATTTATTACATGTTCGTAATTAATGTCTTATCATATTCATCAAACTATCGTAAGTGTGGAATGCAAAGTTATTTAACCTCACTTCGATGTATTATTACAATATTCACTGTCTTACTATATTATTATATCATATATTATCAAGCACATCGATCTCCGTGGAAATCTAACTGTAATTAATCATTTTCCAGCGTGCATTAACTTTAATTATACCCTTCTACGCATGACTTAATACTTACATAATATAAGATTAGATAAGTTACAAGAGAAGTTAGAATTGTTATTTGCTTCGCCATAAGAACCTGAATTACAGTACCACTATATAATTAACACAAATATTATGTTTTCAAAAACATAATAATTAGTATTGCATACACCTTTGGACTTCTGATTTAATTACATAATATGACGGACAGACTTTTACGACCCACAGCAGGGTGGTGAGAGATAAACACAAGTAATGATGTTCGATGTACTCTCGTGTAAATAATAGATGATAGAGTAAATGTAACACATAGGCGAGTGGACACTGACGAAAATGAAACAGGGATATAATCGTCACGTTTCATTGGCCGTGGAAAGTGCATGTTGAACTGATAGTACCGAACGTACGTCGCCGGAGGGTCGAGGCCAGGGTGGACGGCAATGGCCATGTTTAATAAATACATGACCGTGGCATGGCTGCATAGTTTACACAGTCGAGCATTTCTACGCACCGCTGCGTGGCCCGAGGATTATCCAAAATGTCGATACAACCCTGGCCCCATACACCATTCCAATCTATTCGTTTTCCTGCTTTCACTCCACTTTACCCTTCCAAACTCACCCCTTCCTCTACAACGGTTTTACAATCACTCTGAATGACCCAAAGAGCTCCAGTAATAAGTCCCGTTTCATATCGACGGTTTCCATACAGATCGACTGAATAATTGCAGAAAATTCAGGAACCTAAGTGATTAAAATCGATGATGTCCTCTAATTAATTACTGTAGATCTTAATTGGATTTAGTTAGATCTCATAATATGGTAGTCTGACTGACATATTGTAAAGTACACAATATTTTATTTCTTGATATAAAATACGATATTAAATCCTTATTCTACCGATTAAATGTATTGTGATATTCAACCCAATATTTCCATATTAAGACATTGTATGTCATTTTCGACGATTTCACTGCGTTGGAAAAGAGTTTAACAAAATTGCTCTAATTACTAAAATACTGTGAATAAGATATAATATTTAGCATAAGATACGATAAGGTACCAACTCAGTGCATATGGCATTCATTTTCAAACGTTTAGTTTGCTGGCAAAAAAGAAACGCGTCTCGCATACAATGTGTGAAGCAAATTAAGAAATTATAATCATATTTTATTATTTTACTCTTCAACTAATAAATATATCGTTATTGATGTTCTTAACATTTCCATACATTTTCTTCGTTCAATCCAAAAGGGTTTACGGACAATAATTTAAAATAATATGGGAACCGGTAAATGGTGCTTAGACGATATCGGAGGGAAACGGTTTCGACAATTATTCGCAAAAGGGTAAACCAGGATTTTTGTAGACTTGCATTAAAACCGTCGGGCTGCAAGAGGGCTAATGGACCGAGAGGGTGCACAATACTATAAGCTTCTCTACCCTGCGAATTGGTGCTAACCATTTTCGAGTGCACATTTGTAAATACGCTTGTAAATAAATAATTGTGTAGTAATGTAAAGCACGTATAGGAAGGTATACACGCGTAAATATATAATCACCGCTCTCGTTATTCGACACGTGAGAGTGGTTTCTCCACTTATGGATATTATTGGCGGTTCTTTCGAAAATTATTTCCCCGGATACGTCTATTGGATATGACTTCCCGTGCATTTACATAACGCTCGCATTTATAAAGATAGGTACATATTTATTCGTATCGCGATGCAAAACGGAGGACATAATACTAATACGGACATCGTAAAATGTGGCTTGGATCACGTGTTTACAGTAAATGCACGTAGCCAAAAGCACATAACGAACCTTTAATTTCCGTTTTATTAACGTTTTACGCCAGTACCGGAAGCAAATTATCGAAATGAAATGGAATTTGTTGAGGTATGTCAATAATGACTCCACATTTACTTTCCACCCCTCCGGGTATTTCTGCAAACACAAACATAAATCGTTGGTATTTAATCGCAGTTAATCCGCAACCCTTTATAAATAATACGGAAATTACGAGGAAGGAAACGATGATAGGGAATTATTTTCACAAACGCGCACTTTCGAAAGGATCCTATAAATGATATAAACCTATACCTCGTAAACGTCCCATGAATTACGACGAAACCTTGGGCGAAATATAGCTTAATAAATTAACTAGCTATAAGTCATAAAATAACGTCGAAATATCATTTGGAATACTGTTATTAAATTCTGGTATATCATGTTCCTATCAGATGTGAATTTATTACTGCGAGAAAATAGTATTCGTAAGCGGAGAAACCCGGACAGCCCAGCGACACCATGAAACACAAAACGTAAATCTACACCTGCCGGCTAGAGCAAGACTAATATTCCGGCTTATTGTTTAGATCTGGACTCGGGGCACCCACTCACCGTGTATCCATTTCACGCACCGTGGAGCGCTAAGATCTCTGCCTAACCATGGATCTCGGACCTTTAACGGACCGTTACCTGAAAATACGTCCGACCAGGCAACCTAATCACCAGTATCTTCTAACACGAGTATCCTGATCTCCTTCATGTTTATTTTGCCTCGTTGTTTCCTATCAACCGCTACTTCCTTCTTACCCTTGCTCGATATGGTGTCCACTGTGCTTAGTAATGGGTTTGATCCAAGCGTAACAATTAACGTTGAATTTAATTATCATCGATTAGTTTAAAATATAATTTTTATGTATATTCGTGAAATTCATAGATATTTATTCTATTTCAATACATTTTTTTGCACCCGGCTGTTGAAACTTATAATTGTAATTCAAGTGAAAATATTAGATCGATTTATTGAGTAATAAATAGGTATTTTATCTTAAGATGAACAAACTAGAATGAAGTTGATTAGATTACTTTTCGTTTACTTCTATCAGCTCGAATGCTTTTTATCCTTTTGTTTCTTCAGAAATCCTTTCTCGTTGTTCCTTTAATCTTTGCTCCCGATCAATTGGTGGAGACGCGAGAATTAGCACGACCAACCTTTATATACCACGTTCTACTGTCTCGATGTATCAGAGATCCTTCTAACTGGAAGGCTATTGACTCTCCAGCAGTTTACCTTCGATTTATCTCCCATGTACCAACCTTATTTTTCTCCCAGGTTTGTTTTTATCATCCCTTAATTGAACGTAATTCCCCACCAAGATTTCCCAATAGTAAATATTTTTACGTGACCAAAATAATTACGTAATATTCACCATACACAAATCATGGCACTCTTCGTGCGCCACAAAACTATTTAATATTTATACGTACATCTACATCGAAATGTAAAACGATTACAAAAACTAATAGAAACATATACGTAGAAACTGTAGAATTTGCTAAGCCATTATTTCCGTTGCAAACTAGTCGCAGTATTAATAGAGGTATACGAGTTCAATTTAACATACTTAGGAAATATGTAACCAGACCTGGCCAATAAAGTACAGGATTAGTTTTATATATCAGATAGCCTAGCTATCGTAATATAAAGTATCTGTAAGAGCAACAATGTATAGTAGTATAAAGTAGACCGAAGGGTATAGAACGACACGGATCCCGATTTCCATGGTCCTGAATTACACTGTGGTTTTAAGAAAGTTATCTCAGGTATATCTGTAACCTCGGTAATGTATGCATGTATGTATCGGATCAAGGCGTGAATCGAATCTTATATTAGGACGGGTTAGAAGGATTTGGAAGGCGTAGAGGAGAGTCATAAATAGGGAACGAATAGAAGGTTGGAGTACGTCGGGCATGCAAACGATGAAGATTCATGTGAGATTACGCGAAATGCGAATTGTTAAGTCCTTTAAGCCCGGCTTTTAGAGGGACTATGGGCGTTACCTCGTGCACCGCGCATATGTATGTATGCATACATATCAATCTAACAAGGGAAAACGTTTGGTAGACTGGCATACGTGTGCGTTTATGGACGATTATATAGTTGCATTCGAGCCCTCTGCAACGTTTGAGCACGTGGAACGCGAAAAGTTGTGATTCAATGGCGATGTCCCTGATAACGATAACACGTGGCTATATTCAGTGCATATCTACTGTGCGGGATTCGAATAAACGGTCTAGCATAAAGGGTTCCACGATTGTAGATAGAACGAATTTGTTGAAAATCTCTGTTATATGTAGATAGATCAAATCATTCGAATATATCCGTTATACAAAAGAAGAACAATTAATGAATGAATAAAATAACACTAGATTTTAGTAGACTTTTGACACTATCATATAAAACGGAGTATATTACAATTATGATTTACCTTATCCATTGCAATTATTACTGACAATTTCTATTGTAATATATACGTACCATGAATGGTAAATACGAAGGCGCAACACGAAAATGTAAACATTGAATTTAGGGTGTAGGATTTATCAAACATTGAAGGGAAATCCAGATGGAAATGTACTCGCGTGTGATAGAGTGTCGGAATGTCATTTTTTGGAGGTAAATATATTTCCAACGTCAAACCTGACGCGCTACCACACGAAATAGGTTCCTTTGAAACTTGTATTTGAAATAAAAAATAAATCCATCGGAAAAAAACATGATATTTTAACACCAAGCTCGCTATAGTACGAATTGATTTCATAAATTAATTAGACGTTAGTTAAACGGGACAATAATTACCTGGTAAAAAAAATTCCGATTGCATGGTTTCAGGGGCACCGGAAACCTGAAAAGATCGAAGTGATTCGAAGGTATACATTCGAGGGACTTCCATGAAAGTAGAAGGTAGTTAAGGCCAAACGGAATCACGGCCAGGTTATCGCCGGCAGTGTTGACTCTCTGGCACGAACCACGTAGCAAAAAGCATCCAAAGGTAAAGAGGCAAAGAAAAGAAGAAAGAGGAATGGATAGAAAAGGAGGGACAGAGTGGAAGGTGGTACTCACAAGTGGTGGAGAAGCGGAAAAAGATAAGGTCGATCACAGGATGGAATCCGTAGGCGCCTCCGCCACGACAAGAAAAAAGAAAGTGGAAAAATGCTTCCCTACGTGTTGTTGCGACCTTTTAATGAATAGACCGATAGCGACACTCAGGAATTATATCGGTAGCACGTTACCCGGCTACGTGTACCGCTAGAAAAAGAAGATTGAATCCGTGAAATGCTACGAGATCCTCGCCAAATGAGGAAACCAAGAAGATAACTACTCTCTCGTGAAAGATAGCCGCTAGGTTTTATCAGCATTTTTTTACGTCGCTCATCCATCAAAGTGTAACCCGGTGAATTGAAATTAACGAAGACTGACAAGCCATGTAATTTATATTATGAAGGTTTGGATATTTAATATAATACTGCGTGTTAAGTATTATGCGAAATATTAATATAGGTACATATAATGTAAATTCTATAGCAATATAAAATAATATTGTATCCTAGCAGGCAATGAAATACGAGTTATATATAATTGAAACATTAACCGAATTATAAGTAAAATTGTAAACGTTGAATTTCGATATTATGGACAATTATGTAATTAATTATACCAATATTTCCAAAGTTGTTAAATTTCAGACTTAATAGTTAACGCCATGAAATATTCACATACCTTGATATTTTATGTTACTCGAAATATAGTGGCACTTAAGTCACACTTTACACGAAATTACTTAAACTTTGAGCACGTATCCGTGGAACCTCGAGAGACTAATTATGGCACGTTTTCTTGACTCGACAAGGTACACCTTTTCTCCGCGAACCACAGCAGTTGCGGTGGTTTTGAGTGTTTAGGTGTGTACTTAGATATTGGGATTGTAATTTCAAACCCCGTGGGAAGTCGAACAACGGTGGAGAGAAAGAAATGGTGCGGTTGAAATTGAGTGCTTTCACGAGTGCACGTCTGGGCTCGGATGATAGAAAAGAGTTTTGCGGTTTGGCTTAAATCGCCACTGAAGTAGTCACGCTTCCTGCGATTCCTTTCTCTTTGGATTATACTGGATAAATCACGAGCAGTTTAATGAGCTTTCGAAATGCTTGTCAATCTACGTTATTTGAGACCATTACTTATTCTAATTTCTTAAATAATAGTACATATTTACAAAGAAATGATCGTTCTCTATATTAATATTCCCGTGCAATTTTCGTATTACTTTCTCTTCTACAGATAGATTATTATCAGAAGTATAATACCTTTGATGCTGTATATGATGTATAAACATATTCTGGGACGATTTCTGGTCGAAAGAAGTGGATTAAAATTTTTTTTCGGTCAAGAAAGGGGTTCACAAAAATCACAAAAATGTAAAGGGGTATACCTTCAAAAATCGTCAAAATTTCAAAGTCGCCAATTTCGCTCCTAAATGCCCCAAATCGATGGTAGATGATGTATAAACATATTCTAGGATGATTTTGGGTCGAAAGAAGTGGAATAAAAATTTGTTCCGATCAAAAACTGGGTCGACCCAAAATCGCAAAAATGTAAAGGGGTATACCTTCAAAAATTGGCGAAAAATCAAAGTCGCCAATTTTGCTCCTAAATGCCCCAAATCGATGGTAGATGATGTATAAACATATTCTAGGATGATTTTGGGTCGAAAGAAGTGGAATAAAAATTTGTTCCGATCAAAAACTGGGTCGACCCAAATTCGCAAAAATGTAAAGGGGTATACCTTCAAAAATCGGCGAAAAATCAAAGTCGCCAATTTTGCTCCTAAATGCCCCAAATCGATGGTAGATGATGTATAAACATATTCTAGGATGATTTTGGGTCGAAAGAAGTGGAATAAAAATTTGTTCCGATCAAAAACTGGGTCGACCCAAAATCGCAAAAATGTAAAGGGGTATACCTTCAAAAATCGGCGAAAAATCAAAGTCGCCAATTTTGCTCCTAAATGCCCCAAATCGATGGTAGATGATGTATAAACATATTCTAGGATGATTTTGGGTCGAAAGAAGTGGAATAAAAATTTGTTCCGATCAAAAACTGGGTCGACCCAAAATCGCAAAAATGTAAAGGGGTATACCTTCAAAAATTGGCGAAAAATCAAAGTCGCCAATTTTGCTCCTAAATGCCCCAAATCGATGGTAGATGATGTATAAACATATTCTAGGATGATTTTGGGTCGAAAGAAGTGGAATAAAAATTTGTTCCGATCAAAAACTGGGTCGACCCAAATTCGCAAAAATGTAAAGGGGTATACCTTCAAAAATCGGCGAAAAATCAAAGTCGCCAATTTTGCTCCTAAATGCCCCAAATCGATGGTAGATGATGTATAAACATATTCTAGGATGATTTTGGGTCGAAAGAAGCGGTTTAAAAATTTGTTCGGCCAAAAAAGTCGTCGACCCAGAATCGCAAAAATGTCAAGGGGTATACCTTCAAAAATTGTCAAAAAATCAAAGTCGCCAATTTCGCTCCTAAATGCCCTAAATCGATGGTATGTGATGCCTAATGATGTTCTAGGACCGTTTTGGGACGAAAGAAGCGGATTAACCATTTTTTTGGTCCAAAAATGGGTCGACCCAAAATCGTAAAAATGGAAAGGGGTATACCTTCAAAAATCTCTTCAGATTTTCAATTTTCTTCAAAAAGTGACAATTACGATTACAATTTATTGCCGTGTTCCATACTACTTAATTGGATATTATTCTAAATTATTATTTATCATTGAATGGTTTCTTAAGTAGTGCAATATTTCAATCATTTAATATTCGCCATAATAACATATTGTACATAAAATAAAACTTATTTCCTGGAAAGAGTTACTCGAAAGAATAAAGGGCTATAAGAATACAGATAAGTTTAGCTGTATAACAAGATTTAATTTAGATGAATAAAACGCGTAAATTGGTAACTAGACTTATATCACCGTGAAACAAACAATTCAGAAGACTAATTAAAAACGGAATGATTCAGCTTTGAGTACAAAATGGATCCGTTATATTCATGCATGTATATCCAGGAAAGAGTAAACGTGAATACGTTCACGGTATCGCGATAGGAGCATGAATAATCCGGGATATATAAATTTTGATGTAAAGATAATACCAGCTGCCACTAGTAACGCGAGTTCATTGCATAAAGTAATTAAGATAAGAGCTCTCGAATATTATTAAGATTTAAGTTATATTCAAATTTCATTCCGGAGGTTCCCCGTGGCCATGGCCAACCAGATCCCCGGCGTTCAGGTTTTACCAGTGCGGTTATCCGAAATTATCCTTGCAACCCCTCCGTGCCAGGGGCGTGTTGTATGTTTCAAGTGCATTAAACACATGTATTCCATGTATGTATAGAACGTGGACATGTATTTCCACATGGCTACAATTACAGACCACTTCAAGAGTTACGACATGCGTCACCTGTGACTGTGTGAATTACCAATGTTCCGTACAACCGGTACTCGACAATATCTCAATTAACATTTCCACCATTGTCGCGTATCAGTTGAAATTCCTCAAACAAATTCGTATTTGCGGCTACGGAAATATTTCGCGTTCAACTATATTCTTCTTTTGACATTTAATCGAATACATGCTCATCACTAATTAGAAATCTTCATTAACATTCAACATGATAATCCGCGTTATGAGAATACTGTGACAATGATAAGATATAATAATGTATATAATGATGCAGTTATAAACGAAGCAATGGGTGCACAGTTTTCTAGCGGTGGAAGATTATCGCGAAATTTGTTAATAAATTTCGATGCCTGTAATTATAGGCGGGACTTCGGACGTATCATTAAACTAAGATACCTCTAGTTAAGCACGTCCACGCTGAAAATTGAAGCTTCCATCGTGAGTACGGCCTAACTTTCGCATCAAGTTAAAGCCGTGCCCGAGGCGCAAAAGCGTCTTCGAGGCAGGCGTGACTAAACCCGCGATCCAAGATAAGGCCGACCTTTAGCGTATGCTCGCGTTTAGAGCTTGCATTCACCACGCTCTCGTGGTGTCTATACATGCACACGATCTTATGAACCAACTGGAGGTTCTACTACCGAGATTTCGCAGCCGAGCCACTTAATCGTACAGTAAATTGCGAACCGCAACGACGAATCTGATATTTCACGTTCGGCACCGGCCACGAGGTACTACACGCTTTAAGTTTCTCGGCGCAAAGCTAGCAACGTGCATCCAAACGATTCTAACGCTGATAAACGACGTCCGTCGCACCATCGCTTTCTTCTCCCGTAATTAACATGTAGGAAAACAGTGTGAAATAAATTATTGCTGATACAACCCTGTTTCTTTGATAATGAACCATTTTGGATATTACAAATATTGGTTGGTTTCTGATTAAAAGGATAGACTCTCTTTAAACTTCTAACAGGAGAAATCGATAATCTGAAGAAACCAGACTCGTTTTGATAACAAATTTATTGGCAATAAATTAAGAGCTGCTAATTTTTGAATAATATTTGAAATTCATTATTTAATTGTCATTTTGAGCATTTCGCTGCTGCTTCATCAAAAGCTGTATTTTAATCGGAATAAATACAGTCGGAAATACGGACGCAATTTTAATTAAAAACTGATATATATCTTTCAATATATAATCTCTTATCACCGGAAAGTACTTAAACATAATGATTACATGGTATTTGTTTTAATGGCTATGTAGCATTGTGCATATAAATGGGAGTATTTACGCGGAAGCTCGTGCATAATTAATAAAATTAAAAGCTGATATTCAAAATGGAAACAGTTTTGGTTTCTCGTCGGAATCGTTCCCACTGACTACACAGGGTTCAGTTTGCATTACTGTCAAATAACGTTTGATTAATGTATTCAACTAGAGGTTTAGTTATAAGTTCGGTTGAAGTGTAGGCACAAGTTCTAAACGAAGTTTCCCATAGGGTAGTACCGAGTTTCAGGGTAAGCTCCTTAATCGTGCTTGACTGTAAATCGTAGCTCGTAACAGTTATAAGATCGGGCCCTTATAATTACTTGTACAACTATACTTTACCTCTGATGCTCAAAGTCTAGCATTTCAACACTATTTTACTAACTCTTTCATATTATTTACTTCAACTTCTATCGCTATTAATATCGTATCCTTATATTCGCAGTCAAAGGGTCCTTTTGCACGTACATACTAAATAAATATTCTGGCAGAGAGATAAAAAGTAATAATAACAAATTCTAATTAAGTCTGAGAAATATTTCCTCTGACAAGAGGAAGCTATCGCACGTTAAAAAACCAGAAATACAAACCAGGTCCTCCCCTTGTGAGTAGTCGATAAAGTCTTGTGCTTCATTCTATCTTTACATTATAATAAGCCGTGAATTAATTAAAATATCATATTTTATAAGTAGTTAATATTTTCACTGAAGTTTCATTATATATTCCAAAAAGACATCGTTGAATAAGAAATAATTGTTTTAGGAATGTTATATTAATCACGTGACATCTATTGGATTTACCTCCAAAAATAAAATTAAATCTGAAACATTTTAAAACTGCTTCCGAAATGCGTTCATTGCAGAATCCATATTTACTACACTATTTTCTAGAATATTTACAAATTTCATTAAGATCAGAACTAAGTTGCACCAATCTCAGAATAATGGAGTCAATTACGAATAAATAACAGGGCTACAGAGTTCGGACGAAATCTGGTGCAAGGTTCGCCGCATCCTTTAGGGTGCAACAGCTGCATCGATAGAATCTTGAGTTCTCCGGGCGCATACATATAGGGTTATCTGTACATGATTACATGCCTACGTACTTCGACCCTCCCCCCTCTCTCTGGCTCTCTCACTATCGTACCGCTTTGTGTGCACTAACTTGCCCGTAAATTGAACAGCCTCCGAGCAAGGATAACGCAGTGTTGATTCCTCATGGGAGTTTGAGCAATGTGCACTATGGATATAGAAGCATTGCCTTGTGTATTCAGTGGCACGTCGTTCTACTGTATTAATGCATTCGTAGCAACCAGGACACGCCTGTCTTCGATGACAGTCAAACTTTTTCGATTATTCCTAGGAACTGCTTACGAATCCGGAATATCCTATCTCTAGCTTTGGCGGACACATTGTTTTATGACTGGTATGAGGATTATCGACGTTGCTCGAGAAAGAGGTTTGTTGGAAGAAATAGAATTTAAAAAATAATCTATAATCTTCTAATATGAATCATAGTGTAAAAGGAATAAAGAAAATCTAACTTTGTTAAACTAACGTAATTATGTTCATATTTGAAATGAATGGTAATCGACTATATTATAATTAAATTAGAAGCATTTCTTAAGTCCCGCATTAAGTTCACAAATCTCGCGATAACACACGCAGAAATGAATAATTGGTTGTTATAATGGTTTTAAATCGATACTCGAAAATATACTGGTGATAAACTGAATAATAAAAAATAGTAAAATAATAAGTACGCCGAGTAATAAACTGAAGTTTGTAATTGAGTTTCAATTAAAACGTTATTTACTTTCAGTGGGAAAATAGTAAATAAAAATACTGTGGATGTATGAGTTGCGTGCGGAGTATTAATTCATCAGAGATAGTAGACTAGTATAGGGAATTGGCCGGTCAAACTTTTTTAATTATGTCAGTGAAATTGCTCGGGCACCACTTGTGCATTGTGCACTGGCTCGCTGGCGACCGGCCATGTTACCTGCTAGGATACACGGTAATATTCTCGGCCAATTTGGCTATTAAAAAGATAACCAATAAGGACATTTCAAATATTAATTAAAACTCGATAACCGTCGGGTATTCCAGGAACTGACAAGCATTCGTGGAAAAATAATTGTTCCATGCGAGTGAGGCGCGAAGGAAATCAATATGATTATAAATTAAATCGATTGATCGTGGTAAATTATTCTCGTTTGAAACCGGTTCGTTTAATACAAAGCTCTTCCGTGAAAGACAATGACCAGATCATTTTATATGGAATATGCCTATAATAATTTCTCTAATCACAATAATTTAATTACTCGTTACTCGAAATATTTGTAAATATTTATATGATGCAGAATTAATCTATAATAATTGTATTAATTCATTCACGTTGACTCTTACTTCGTTTGAATTGAATCAATTTACAATTATGTTGTTAAAATTATATTTCGAACATATGAATTTATAAATAACTTTTCAGGCAATTTGTTATTCGAAATATTTGTAAATATTTGTTTTATATAGAATGCCTACAAACATTTTACTAATTAGACTTTGAATCCAACTGTGTTAGAATTTAATTAATTTACAATTGTTTTAATAATGCAGAGAATCTACGTTAAATGTTTGCTTAAACGTTAAATACAGAACAATGTAGAAGATATAGTTGGAATACATGAATCAATCGACAGCTATTTAGAAAATTTATTATTCGAAATGTTTGTAAATATTTGGTTAAGCCATATGCAAATGTATTCAAATTCTTTCTTCGAAGGAATATTCCAAGTGAATATGGCCTTGTTACTGTAAAGTAAATCCAATATCCTTTTATTCCATACGTATTCTTTCCTCATTCGCAGGTAAAGTAAACACGTGAGAAATTTACAAGCTCGTCCTGATAGGGTTTGGGATAACTAAGTGTTCCGCCTCTTCGTTAAAAACCCGAGGGCAACATGGATAACTGAATTAGGAAGGTGCGGGTCAGACACCCTTTTAGCGCAGTCATTTACCTTCCCCAATTTTCCGTCGTCGCTGTGTCTTTCCCTTCGCCAGCACTAATAAAAATCCCACGAAAATGTTCCCCGAAAATTTACTCTCGTAACTCAAATTACCATCATAACCGTATTAAACTTCGACGTGATGAACTTTAAGTTTTGCAAACCCACCGATGCAAAAATATATCTCAAACTCGAGAATGTAGTTATAATATCTACCTTTAGAGTGTGACTATTAAAAACAAACTTAATCTAACTTTTGTAACCTCATTTATACAGTACATACTGGAGCAGAATTAATTCTGACAATGTACTTACAATTGTACTATTAAAATTATATTCGTAGTGTATGAATCTATCGATATTTACTCAGGAAATATGTTATTCGAAATGTGTCTAAATATTTCTACGATAGAGAATTAATCTATAATAATTGTATTCATTAATTCACGTTGAATCTTACTGCGTTAGAATTGAAGTAACTAACAACTGTGGTAATAATAAAGAGAGTCTACGCACTGTCTTGCGATCCTTCGAGTTTCGGTCGACTGAGGTTTGTGCAAATGATTTGCACTCGAAGAACTTGGCGGAAGTAATTCTCTAATTACAATATACTAATATATAATACAACGCATAGGTACACTGCTAAAAGAACGTCTGAAGTTTACGGTGTCTCGGAACAGACTGCCGTTCGATGTCGAAGGGCAATTTGACATTCGGAGTTATCACCGAAAACAAAACTCGCCCGCACGTCTTAAACATGTAAACACACCTCAGAAACCTTGCGTCTTACAGCTATATTCTTAATATTAGAACTACCGAACTTATTATATTCGGTTATGCTCATATATTTATTTATATATAAATTACGGCTGGGGATTATAAATTAATTAATGGATATAATTATCCAGTTATGTACATAAAATAAAGATTATATACCTTGACTTCCAATCAGCGCGTAATTATATTCGCTTAATTTTTTTTTAAATTAGAGACCAGTCATATCGACTGCTTTGATAGCTTTAGCGAGGATATTAAATTCAATAATATTTATATGCATTGACTTACGTTTTTAGCTCTCAAGTGATTAAATTTTCAAGATTATATTAAACGATATAACAATGCAAATTATCGTTCGAAAATAGGTCTTTCGTTTTGGGAATTAACTCCAATCTGCTGCACACCAATTTTGTATAATTAATGGAATCTGTAATAATTCACCTTTAATTGTACGATGTCCTTAAATTTCATCACCTGGCATAAAACAAGTTTTAAAGCAGCACTATTAGTACTACCCCTCGTAACACGATTCTAATTTAACTTCATTTCGATCGTGCGCAAACATTTCCGACGAGGTATATTAGGTCCTATCCGAATAATTAAGTGGTATGTTAATTAACTCGCGTCCTCACCCCAAGAATTAACGATTAGACATGCCATGCACCGGGGAAGCGTGAGTGACGTTAATGACACTGAAATCCACCGTGCAAATCGGACGATTAACTTCTCAGCTACGTAGAAGAAAAAAAATTAAATCCCCGATTCCCCTGGGCGGCATTCAACCCCTGCGATTATTCGTCTTTCACGCTTTGCCTACGCCTCCTCTCTTTCCCCCTTCATAATTCACTGCCCCTTCTGATCTAAAAAGCCGCGGCAACCCTCCGATAGGTGAAAAGAATCCGAAGAGGGAAGAAGCCAGGACGAAAGAAGTTGGCATTTTCTGTCGGTGAGTTTGACTTGCAGAGTGCTAATATTAAAGTTTTTCGTCTTCCTTTACCGGGTGGGTGGAACCTGGGGAAAGCTGTCCACCATCGGCCCTGAGGAGGGAATACAGTCTAAGGATTTTCTTCTTTCCTCGAGGAGATATGTACATTAGTCGAGGCTGGATTAGATTAGAATTTGTCAGGGGTGTCCCCCCGGTAACTTTGTCAAAGGAACGCAGCCAGTTTTGGTTCATCGCTTCGAGGCACAAGAGACCTTTTCGAATAGTTTGGTATTGCATGAAATTCCTCTTAATGCCGAGCTACGAGCCAAATTTTCACGGTAAATAATGGTTTATGAAAAACTACGAGTTTTGGGGGAAGACACCTTTGAGGATTTTACGACGACTGAATTTATTACGTACTATATATTTTGTAAATAGCTGAAATTTTCTTTTACGCGTATCATAAACTTTATCAAAAGAAATCGATATTACTTTAAACACGATAAAATAAAGCAACAGAATATTAGATCCAATTTCAGTCTCAAAATTGACTAATAATATTTTTCATGATATATCTTACTGACTCACTTCTTTGATTAATTCTAATTTTGTGTATCTTATACGTTTTTAGCAAAACAAAATAGAAGGAGATGAGGGCTGAAGTATCTTCAATATAGCATTTAATAAAGAGGAGTCGCGGACGAATAATGGAGACAAGTGTAACTATCAGATATCTTTTAGCAAGAGAAGGTTTTCGAGAAACTAAAGAGAAGTGTAAGAAGAATCCGCGGGGGAATCCATTTCCTCTCACGTATCTAACAAGCAGACGTCAAAGGGGAATTTGGATGAATCGAATTGACAGTTTTACGATTTCGTTAAGCTCCGTACATTTCGGAGCCCGGCACGTTCTTGCTGGAGATCTCGAAAAGCTTTTCTTTGTCATCGTCAGAAACGTAAGTATTTGGGCTCCCGAATCGAAACGTATTTTCACGTCCTCTTAATTCGGTTCTATCAATTTCTCCAACGTGAAGAAAGAATATCCAGAAACGAAAGGAAGAAGAGAAGAATTATTGCACGAAAATTCAAGTACGAAAGTTCCACCTTAAACTTCGTTAAAATGTATTCAAACTGCGAGGACGAGTGGTTTCGATGGTTGCGATATTAATTACAGTTTAATGATTCGTCACCGATTAAAATTATTTCTTGATACTGATGTATGTAATCAAAAGTGTGGATGAAATAAATATTTTTCAAAGGAATATGCAATGTCTTATTTTTTAAACCTGAGTGCAACAGAAATTTTCTTAGAAAAGCAAAGTGCGACTTTATTATTATAGCAGGTTAATGATGATGAAAATCTATACTATTCGAAGAAAGTCCAAGAAACATTGATGATTCTCTACTTTTTAAAAGTATTTGCTACAAATTCCATCACGTTTCTGCATCTAATATCAGTTACATCTTTTAAGAACTATTGTCATTTTTATATATAAAATTGAAAAGTGATTAGCTACGTTGCACATTCATATAAATGAAATCAGATTATTTGATCTGGTTCCGACTTTAGTTGGAATATTAATGGTTTCATTACTCACGATGTCTGCTTTTCGATGAATCAATCCTAAGAATACCCTCACTCTGAATCTGATCCTTTCCGTTGGTTACTCGACAAGTATAAAATCCCATATCAGAGACATCAAGGTTGGTGATTTTTAATCGGCTTCCGGCTATGTTCTTCGCCGCGTGTTCATGTGCCTGAGAACAGTATTATTTCATTTTTAAGCATTAATATTATATTATGGAAATAGTACTACATATTAAGAGATATTACATCATTTAACATTGATATAATGTGTTATATTAATATTTATAAGTCGATAAAAATAAAGGTTCATATTAATCATGATTTAATTATAATAGTAGTTGAAATAAATCTTGGTTAGGTCATAAATCTATTCCGTCAAAGTATCCAAAATATTGGAAATGCATACTTTTACCTGAGCTGGGACCTTCTTGATAGTAATTTTCGGTCTGTCTTCGTCAAGGGGAGCTTCATTTTTGTACCATTTAATTTTAACTGGCGGTGGATCACCGACAACCTCGCAACGCATATGAGCAACTCCACCAGCATCCTTCGTCATGTTCGTCAGAGTCCGGATGAACTTCAGCGTGCCACTTTTTGCACCGGTTGCAGCATCCACATCGGTTCTGTAAAATTACAAAAATATTCGACACACTTAGTTGAGAAACAGAAAATTCGACTATAATAATGTCTAATGACTAAAACGTTGTTGAATATAATTCAGTTTTTGATAATGATTCAAGGATATAATAACTGACCCCACAGAATCAGGATCGACGACCCAGTTTTTGACGGGAAAATATTTTTAACCCATTTCATTCGAACCGAAATCATCCTAGAATATGTTTATGCATCATTTACAATCGATTTTGACCATTCAGGAGCAAAATTGGCGACTTTGATTTTTTGACAATTTTTTAAGGTAGACCCCCTCACATTTTTGCGATCTTGGGTCGACCCATTTTTGGGGTCAACTAATTTGTAAACCACTTATTTCGACCCAAAACGGTCCTAGAACATCATTAGGCATCATATACCGTCGATTTGGGCCATGTAGGAGCGATTTCGGCGACTTTTAATTTTTGACAATTTTTGAAGGTATACCCCTTCAAATTTTTGCGATTTTGGAACGACCCCTTTCCTGATCGGAAACAATTTTTAATCCACTTCTTTCGACCCAAAATCGTCCTAGAATATGTTTATACATCATATACCATCGATTTGGACCATCTAGGACCGAAATTGGCGACTTTGATTTTTTGCCGATTTTTGAAGGTATACCCCTTTACATTTTTGCGATTTTGGGTCGACCCAGTTTTTGATCGGAACAAATTTTTATTCCACTTCTTTCGACCCAAAATCATCCTAGAATATGTTTATACATCATCTACCATCGATTTGGGGCATTTAGGAGCAAAATTGGTGACTTTGATTTTTCGCCGATTTTTTAAGGTATACCCCTTTACATTTTTGCGATTTTGGGTCAACCCCTTTCTTGACCGGAAACAATTTTTAATCCACTTCTTTCAACCCAAAATCGTCCTAGAATATGTTTATACATCATATACCATCGATTTGGGCCATGTAGGAGTGAAATTGGCGACTTTGATTTTTTGACAATTTTTGAAGGTATACCCCTTTACATTTTTGCGATCTTGGATCGAGCCATTTTTGGGCTAAACAAATTTTTAAACCACTTATTTCGACCCAAAACGGTCCTAGAACATCATTAGGCATCATATACCGTCGATTTGGGCCATGTAGGAGCGATTTCGGCGACTTTTAATTTTTGACAATTTTTGAAGGTATACCCCTTCACATTTTTGCGATTTTGGAACAACCCCTTTCCTGATCGGAAACAATTTTTAATCCACTTCTTTCGACCCAAAATCGTCCTAGAATATGTTTATACATCATATACCATCGATTTGGACCATCTAAGAGCAAAATTGGCGACTTTGATTTTTTGATGATTTTTGAAGATATATCCCTTTCCAAATTTGCCAATTTGAGTCGACTAGATTTTTGACCTGAACCAATTTTGAATCCACTTGTTTCGACCCGAGAAATATGTAACTATAATTACGACTAAAGACATGGTGGAAAATAATAATGGACATAATAAATGGTTGATAAGGAACGGATGTTCCAAACTCCCGTTAGAGGAGATTCATTGAAACGTATAGGTGACTTGTCGCCCTGGAAGTGTCATGAAATATTCAGGACACGAGTTTTATTACTTATCGTCGCTCGAATTACACGCTTCGTTTAGCATGATTGCAGGTATCGCAAGGTGTATCCTTTTAAAACCGAATAATATAATTTACTTTTCGATCAAGAAAACGGTTCTTGCTCCATGGGACATACCAATAATTTATATTCAGAACCAGTGCATATATTTTTAACAACTATGACGCGCGTGTATGGAATAATAATATACGCGAAATGATTTATAACTTAAAGTATACGAGGTGTGGTCTAATAGATTAGACGAGTGAATAATTATTTTAGTGTTTAACAGTTTTTATACCTATAATTAAAATAGTTACTATATTAATATTTAGTATCTAGAAATATATAATATTTTCAAATGATTCTAAATATTATTTCACTACAATTTAAAAATTCAGTTTTAAAGACATCATTAGACGAACCCGACTTTTATTAAGGACTCCCCTCGGAAGCTTCGGTTGACTGACAAAAGAATTCTGATTAAGCCAATTACAATGGTATAGATACCGAAAAAGAACCTTTAAACACGCGTCTATTGTCAACCTTAATCCCTTTTATTCTCTACCCTTTGAATATTATCATATTACCAAGTAATATAAGTCTACCGAGCATGTAGCTTACGCTGAACATTTCTACCATAAAGCAAGTATATAATACATCTATTTTAATGAACTATTTCTTGAACATCAAGTTACTTATTCAAAGCAACATCACCAATTAAGATCACTTTTAAATCATTGCAACTAAAGATTACTATTTCAAATTCGATATCTATAAATTATTGGCGGTATCTTACGCGGAGGTTGCTTTAACCTGTTAACCGGGGTTAACGAGTTACGAATTAAATGTGAATTATTGCTCTTGTCATACTCCAATTTTTACATGTATAAATTTAAGTAATGTCGTTTTTTGTAAGAACTCCACGGCTAAAAGTTAACGTTACACGAAATAAGTGGTCGATCTTAAAGATTCGGTTGAAGTATATCGGTTGTCAGGGCGATAATCTCACGGCAGAAGCTTGATGGAAGTTACAATCAATTGTAACTTCCGGTTGACGATGGGGAGAGAGCAATCGCAGTCGTATACTTTGGCCAATATAAATCCGAGAGGGAGGACGTCGTGGCCCCCGCGTTGTGACTGGAATATTAACTATGAATATGTTAATAGAGTGCCACCCTATTCTCCTCGCCCTTCCGCGTTGCAACGAGTTACGGGGAAATAATGCATATCGCGTGGATTTCCTTATCGGCCAGGTGATATACGAACACCAGGGTACATTACCTAGCACAATATTTTTCGAAATGTGTTAAGTATGCTGCACATAATACACTGATTTTTCACGTGTTATTACTTAAGGTTTTCCTCAGCTTTGAAATTGTCTTGTTGCTTGAAAGCACCGAATTATGATCCTTTTTTCGCAGACTATTATAAACGAAGGTATTATAATTAACGTTACATGATATAATGGCATGGAAGTTGCAAAATGGAAATAATAATACGTAGTGGTAAGTTACGTATACAGCGAGCTATTTTCTGTATTGTAATAAACGGCCATTATGCGCTGAAACAGCTTTCAACATGAGCGTGTAATGTTGTGCTTTTAACCGGAATGCTCGTACAGTACGCGAAGAATGCAACGGAATGATTTATTCAGCAATTACGGGCAAATCATTAATTACGCTATACGCTGTTATAAAGTTCTTCATTTTCATATATTTTTTAATTAATACGAAGTTAACTAGAAAAATAACCATCGATTGAAAAACATTTCAACGGAGTACTTTATGCGTTTATTTGCGATTGAAGTTGTTTCCAATGCGAGCAGAATGAAATTGATTGTGAATGTATTTTATCATCGATGAGTGCATCGATTAGTGCACGCGTAATTAAATTCCATAGCAATTAATTAAACATCAGTAATATCTGCAAAACTCTGTGTAATATTTCATTAATACTAAATCAGTACTAAGTAATACTAGAACCTTGCATTACTTATATTAATATTATATTGTATCGCTAGTAATTAGTAAACCAAGATGTACAAATAATATCGAAAATGCTGAGCTCTACTGTGACTAGCTTCACGCCATAAACGAAGCGTTTGCAGCGACTGTACTTAAGTAATAGGGTCATATGTTAAGTAGTATAATCAAAGACACGGAATATGCACAAATATGTTTCCCTGTGTAACTCAGTTGCGTATCGTTTGACGTGTACGACATTAAAGTTACTTCTACAAGGGACGGACTAAAATGCATTGCACTGAGTAATACAAACATAAGGCAGGGTAGCGGAAACAACCCTATCCCTTCTCGAGAAGCCAATCACCGAGTTTACATTACAATCGGTGTATGTGCATAGCTGCGCGAAGGTGCTTAGACGTGTATGTTGCCCCTTAAATGCAGGAACACGCATCGATGCGTGTACATACCTCTGGATGTACGAGCCGCGTATGTACCAACGAGGAGGTTTACACGGTGGAACGTGATTGCACGTACCTACCGGGAGTAACTAACCCCAGGTTTACCACTGGTTATTGAATATAAATCAACCTATGATCAGTAAGTCATCGCTACGTTACAAATGTCCCAGGAAGTTCTCCCTGCACCTGCAGCTAAGTATCGGCAACCCACTCAATTGAATTCCACTATGAGTGCACTCACGAGATAATCGAATGTTACCTTGTTAGCACTAATTGATCTGCTCCATATGCTTGTGTCAGATAGTATTGATTATTGCATATCGATTGGTGTATTCAAATTTGATTCGAACTTTGTACGAGTTACGGATACTTCATACTTACAGAATTAAATATCGAATTAAATCTGTGAATGTTTGATTAACGGTATAGGTGTATAGATGGCAGGGATTTTATATTGAATATGAAACTTCGACTCGAGCCGGTGAGCAATTTCGCAAAATTGAAATCAACGGCGCATACATTACCGGAGTTTTTTAAAGTTAAACGACACGCACGAAATTAAATGCCGCGGGCGGGTGAAAAAAAATACTATACAACAGAAAAACTAAAAAGGACCGTTCGCGTGTAACACGCGCTCCCAGTGTGCTTTATCTGTTTACTATGCAAAGTAATTCTATGCATTTTGAAGTGACACCCTGCAGTCGACGCGTTTATCAGTTGGTTGACCGACGTGTTTCCTGGCGCGCCTATTATTTTTACAACGTCAAATGAAAAATCGCCCTCTGCCTGCCAACTATTCGCGATAAAATTGTATCGAAATGAATTCACCTTCTTCCTCCCGAAACTGTTATGGTAACTGAACTTTATTTGTTATCAGTCGACGAGGGTTACATTCTGCGTCGCGGATGAATATTTAAAGTGTATCAAACGTAACTCTGCAGAAGTAACATTTCAAAGTTGAATGCGATTATAAAAGAATACAGATGTGTCCAGGTTAATTGCGATTATTATGATTCATATTAGTTGACAGAGTTTTGTGTCGGACACTCGTTTAAATGGTATGATAATAAGACATTTTTGAACGAGACTATACTGTAGGAGGAAACGAGTGGATAAGTGGCCATCCGTTGGCCAAGAAGGGGGATGATAGCGAAAGAGGGATACATACTTCGGCTCAATTATTTAAATCGCACGCCTTAAGGGCACACCGATGTGAACTGATGTCAAAGTACTAGTTTCTTGAGAGAAGGGAAAATAAGCATGTCGCATATCCCCTATGCAAACTTTAATGACATCCAAGAGAATAAGGGTGTCTCCTTTCTGAGCAAGTCGTGCATCATTTTTTCAGTAATTCTACTCTACGTGCACTTCCTGTTCATATAAGTACAAGCATTTCCAATTTTAGGTTTAGAATTGTTCATAAATTAATCATAGCCAAGTTTCAGTAAAATACTCTAATTTCGCAGTCAGATAGAAGAATGTCTGAAATTAACACTAGAACTACCAAAGGAGTCAAAATGACATTGTTTGAGACTTTATATACTTTTATTTCTGATACATAATGCAAATAATTGAATCCATTAATTAACTTGAGCCCTCCAGCCAGAATTTACATCTAAATAAAACAAGTGGAACGTAAAAATGGACAAATCTTTAATCGCGTCAAATTCCGCTATGATTGGTCGAAATCATTACCGGAGTGTACTTAAATAAGATTTAAGATCGTTTTGATTTAATACAAGCGGAATAAAATAATTCCTTAGCTTCAATATAATTAGTTTAATACCTGGAATACTTGGTTTTGATATACCAAATATATGAACCACTTTGAATTAAAATATATTCCTCAAAGGAACTGGAAATGCGATTTTCCCCTCGGATTCTGGCAAAGGATTTAATTGCTACGTTTAATAGATTCATTCAAACTACTTCGCGCGAAAAAAATATGCTAAAGACATTGACAAAGTGTGGCGTTAAAATATTGCTCGGTAAGGAGTAATAAATCGTTAACGGTTCGATGCACCACCAGCATTACGTCACTTTCTCCGTTGGTCGTTTCAAGTAGTGAGAAGAGCATTAGTCAGAAGACCGTCTCAGACGAGGATTAGGTGTTTGCAGGGTTTCTATAAATAATGCAACGTTTAACCCTGCACAATAAAGCGGTTTTGTATCCCAATGTCTAGGACAAGGTTTGAAGCACTTCAACTAGTCCCATAATAACATCCAATGATTCCAAGAAATAAAATATAAATACTACTTCTTAATCACCTGAATGAATCTCATATAACTAATTCTCTATTACTATTTAATCCATTGCTAATTATTAATACTAATCTAAATCCTCGATGAAATTCGAAGTGAAATACTGCTACGGTATTAAGTATGATATTAAGACCTCGAATACGGAACTCATACAATATTAAGATTCTCGAGGCGTAGGAAACTGAATCATAATAGCAAACCGCGATCAGTTTTAATTTCTGTACGAACTCACTATCCATCAGTTTCTACTTTGGTGGCATCAATCATGGAGATTCGCAAAAAACCGAGTAAATTAGAATATAACAAATGATCGGGTTTCATTGGTTCGTCTTGGTTCCAGACGTGATCCCGCTTACGGTCCTAAAGCGAGTTGGGTGGCGCATCAATATTAATGGAGGTATGTTGCGTTTAGGGTGGAATAATGTATAGCAAGCATGCTGGAAGTCGACGTCGAGATTGTGTCGGCATACACGTGTATAAGCTTCGACACCTGCATACCTTGATTCACGTGCACCACTGTGCATTCGTGAATGCACTATCTGTATCGTAACCATAATGTGTCACCGCGATCGGTTACGACACGTAATTTCAATCCAACCGAACATATTACCGCGTTATTACGTGCCGCTGTAAATCGAGATATCACGAGTCTTGGTTGGCAGACACTCGGCTATCCGTGGACGCGGAAAAAAGGAAGATCGTAGTAATAGAAAATTATAGCGGCGTATCAGCTTCTGGTTACAACTTTCCAACCTGTCGGAATTGATATCGCTCCTCTGTCAAACCTTGTGATACAATTTCTCTGTTATCTAGTTACGGTGCTTGGAAGAAGACTTATGGTGCATTCCACGAGTTTATAGTAATGTAATATTTACATGCAGAAAATCAGTGGCCTTTTTATCAGAACAATTGGAAGTGTTCAAAATATATTAATATTATATATTATTAGTTGAAAGATAAGTGTTAAAAATAATTTGCAGCATATACCGACGAAAATGATGCAGTCTAACAAAAATGAATGATAAAGTATAAAAATAAAAATGTTACGACTAGTTTAAATTAAATTGATTTTTATACTATCTTTATGTTGGAGCAGTAAAATGTGATTCTGGGGGGAAGTTTCTCGTGAATGAAATTGGGGGTGCACGACGGGGTGATAATAACGGAAATCAAATTTGATCTGTGGAATTTCGATTAGACCTATCGACGGTTCCACTTCCAATTAGCTTAGCAGCAGAAGAGGGAGAGAATTCAAATTTAATCATGGCATAGCCTTCACAGTTCTACGATGTTGCGCACACAGGAAGTCGCATTATTAGCTTTCGATTCGTACCAATCGAGTCGCTTCCTTATTAAGCCCTCCGGCACCCCCGCTGGCTTTTCCATCATACACTAGAAACGAACCGCTAAAATCTCCTTTCTTTCCGCGTCATTCCATCCATTTTACATTCATTTTGCATCTTAATTTATGCGGACACTTTATGTAAAAATTTAACTCAAATTCGTCGATTCATATTTATGTAAACTTGAATTTCAATTCCAGCATAAAATTGAACTTATCTCGACAGCCGTAACTAAAAAACTAATCTTGTATTTTTATAAAAATAAATTTCACATTGTTGTGTAATATAAAACTTCGAATGACTTAAAATGTTGCGTATCAAGATATTTATTTATTTTTTATTGCTCGAAAGTCTGCGCAAACTAATTACAAGCGAATTCTCATAAATGGCAAGCGGTTCGGAAGAATAATGAGATTGAAGAAGACTTTACATTGTTTTCGAGCTCCTAATTTGGCTTTGACGACACCGATAAAAACTTTCGAGGGCCCGATCAATAATTACTTGAAGTTTTAATTAACACGTAAAGTACCTCACGGCGATGTACCAAATTACCGTGCTCATTTATACTGTGGAGCTATTCTTAACACTAGAATTACGGAAATATATTCAGTTATACTTACATATTCACGTATGTGTCCTTAAAAATAAGGATGGATGGAAAAAAGAAATTAATCGATTTAATAACGAACATTTTCTAACGTGAGCCGCAACAAATTTCAGCAAATGGGAACTTACAAATTTGAACGCTTTTACTAAGCTCCCCGTCATTTTGACGACTTCCGTAGTTCTAGTGTTAAGTTCTGTTTACTTTTGATCATCTAAAATCGTTGATAATTAAAACATACCCATTAGCAGTCGGATCAAATACATCGTTGTAATCTTCGTCCGTCGTGTAATCCTGCACATCTGGGTCCAAATCCTCGACATCGGCATTTGCACCTGAAAAAGAAATGTCCATTCGTGTTAGTACGATAAGCAATTAAATAAAAGCACAAGAATTTCATCGCCCAGCTATCATTATTTTAATCTTTACATTCTATACAATAAATGTACAACTACACGTTTCTATGCATTAAATCCTGATACACCAGAATTTATATTGTTAAAGCTACTAATTGTATATTATGTATCATCTATATTACGATAAAACAATAAAGGGCATCGCTGAGAAATGGAGAAAGGAACAGTAGGACAAAAGAAGAATGGCAAGTCGAAAGGCTTCCACATTTGACACCTATTATTACTCGCCCACGCGACGGAGAGCTTTAAGCCATCAGTGGGCAGAGACTAGTGTTTTATTCTGATTGAAATTTATCTTTCTTTCCGATCCACCACGCCTACCGTCATTTGTCATAATGCGAACATACGAGTCATTGTTTTATAACGGACATATGCAACTGCTTTGAGTTTCTTCTTTCATTCTTAATACTTATAACCACCCATCCTCCCATTATTCATTCCCCAGCATTGTTACATTCCGATATAAAATATGGTGTGATTCGATGTATTAAAAATGCGATTTATACGATGTGCGGTAGCATGGCATACCATAAACTTTGGATCTTAAATTATCCGAAGTATGCGTTCTAATGTGAACTGTTCTTCCATGCTTCATACACGAGCACGAAATACTGCATCACTATCCTACGAGGACCACCGGGAGGTTCGGAGTCACCTCATGATCGTATGTCCCATGAATACGGAAAGCCTGCATCACACTGGATGCATAGGTTATTGCACATTTAAGCGTCTAAATTTGTTCGCATCAAAATACACCCAACTTACTATCTTTGAGGGAATTGCATAAATTTCCACTACCAAGCAGGACACAGGTACCTGCATTAACTTACTGTAATACTCTCCGTAACTTTGTCCGGGAAACAGTGTCGGTAAACTGGTGAGCGAGGAATTTAGTTTGTGATCGAGTACCCCAGATCGTCTACTTCAATATTATTCCAACGTATTTTAATATTTGTGACAATGTCGATTATAAATATTTCATTAACGAAGATACTCCTACGCAGTTAATGATTCGTTTTGTGCAGTAAAGAGTAATTGAGTATAATTAATTGATATCGTATGGCTAAGAATTGTCACGAGCAAAATAGCTACTATTAATCAAAACATGTAAAAGATTTAATTTCATATATTTAAGCTCTTGATGACGACGTGTCGATCGCAAATTTTTATAAAATTATATTAAATAATGTACTTTAATAGCATTTAAAAATATTATTTTCCATGCATCGAATAAATCACTGACACTTTACTACATTGCAGTCAGTTGTTCTTTAACAGCTCGGACATCACCAGTCAGAATTGAAGTACGCTTCTGCAGTGTAATACAGCGTTTACGGGGTACTATGGGCGATGTATAAACACGTGTGTAATTACTTGGACAGCATTCATCTCCAGTGGATCAGGTGAATTACCATAGTAACTTCACGATCGCTCATAGTAGTAGAGGTACATCCAGGATTACATCGTGTAATCATGCACCCGTATCCCCATCGAAGGAACACTATGTTCTAATCAAGACTACCATACACCTCGGCTGTTACCATCGTAATGAGTAATTTGTGGTGGAAGATTTAATATAGATCCCAGACCGAGGACTATGGTGGTAAGTTCTCATGTGCTACGTCGAATATGGTCAATACTTAGGCGCGAGGCCAAACCTATTAAATAATCTAGTAAATTATCTTCCTAGTGGATGGTACCTTGCAACGTCAGCCGATCAGGTGCCAAGTGCAAATTTAAACTTGCTTTACTTGGCTCTTTCGTCCTTTTATAGGTATCCGTAAGTTGGTATGGATCTTTTGCCAAATTAATATCTGAGACGAATAAAGATGTGAACACGATCGGCTGTTATAAATATTTCGATGAAATTTCACTTGTTCTATTATGTTTTATTATTAATTACTTTTCATTATCCAGGACTATGTTACATGGCTTAATAATTGGATCTTACGATATTTTAAGTTGTGCGATGTTTTATAATATTTAAGAGATGATGTAATGCATAATATATATTATAATACGTCTTCCATAACACTAACTCTTAATGCTCCGAGTTATATCTCCCCCGTGAATTTCCTATTCCTTTGTAGTTCGGTACTACTTAGGGGTTAACTTCGGTTAGTACCCGAAGGAGTGTTATGGTGTTATTCCCCCGTTATAAACCATAACTATCACGGGAAATTAGATTTCGTCTTTCTCTTCGTCTTAGCTTCCTCCTCTACCTACCCCTTCCGCTAACATAAAAGTAGCAGAGATGCTGAACTGTGAAGACTAGATGGAAAATCCTGTGTTTGACAGCTTCGGTTAGGCAACAGGCGTTCATAAAGGCGGAAATTTCATAAGTTAAAGCTGTATTTTTCATCGAATGCTTTTTAATTAAACCTGGACGAAGATCGTGTATCTCGTCAAACCGAAGATAATTATATTTCTAAATACGAATTATATCTAATATCTAATCCAGACTAGGTCAAGACTAGACTTAAGATGGGCTATTGGCAATATATTTGTTGCATCGTATTTAATTATAAAAATTGCGAAATCAAATATAAACGAGTAATTACGAGTAATACATACTAAACTCAGTCGAAAATATATCATTGGAAATTTATGAGACATATGCCTCGTCGGAAGTCCGAACACGTTTGCAAGACTCGCTGAACGAATAAAAATCCATTTAAATAGACAAACAACTAGATACACCAGGGACACGCGAATGGATTTAGTACGCACGAAACTTAATGCGACGTATGCAAATTAAATGGAACGAGCAGGCTGAGCGGTTTTAATGCATCTCTGTCTCTATAGGACATATCGATTATATGCTACCGATGTTTTCCGTCGTACACATGTGTGACCAGGTAAAGTTTGCAGACATTAATCCCCTTAGTCATACTTGATGTAGGTGTGTAATGAACCAGACATATATGCGGTTAACAATGAAGTACCACTGTCACCGTGATGATTAATTAGTCGGTCTGTTTATGTTGTATAATATTTCGTATCATGTTTAAGACCGATCGATTGTTTATAATGGAAAGTCAAACGAGTATGAAGAAGACTGGACTAATTGTAAATAATCACTACTTTCCAATGTAATACTGCTACTGTAGTACTACCAATTAGTATTTTCGCAAATTAATAACAATATTTCATTATGATTAATAAGAAGATTCCTCTTATTTGTAAGCTATTCAAATGGTATAAGTTTGATACTTACAATTAGATAGGCAAATGCGCGGATAAAAGTCGAAATGAAAAGCAGATAAAAAGTCATATATTACGATGATTTTCCAAGTCCATATTTTACGTGTATGGGATACAAAAAATGGTATGCATCCAAAACTACTATCGGAGAATTCAAACACAGCAGAATGCGATCCAAAGAGAATTGCAGTTATCCAGCGTTCACCGCAAGGATTGGTTTCCCATCGGAGTTTGGAGAGGGAGGTTTAAGGGTGGAATAAGTAAAAGTATCGATATCGTTTGAAAAGGAAGTCTAGCGATAGTAGTGTTTAAATTTCCGACATTCCGGTGCCAGTAAGGTCTGAGCAGTAAAAATTCGATACACGGTCGATCGGGAAAACCGCGCTGGACTTTTCCCAATCTGGCAACTGTCGACGGAAAATACGAGTGAACGGGATACGTATACGCGAGCCATTCCCAGCAAGTGTCGTCGTGGTAACGTCCCTCGTAAAAACCGGACACCTTGTATACGTCGATAGTAGCATGTGTGCGATTCCCTGGATCCCAGGAAACTCTCTGTACACCGTACGCGACCCCCGTGCATCAACGGAACCAATAAAATCGAACGCTATTGTACTCGCACACTCTGCACATACGCGTACCTTTTATTTAGATTTCTTTTATTTCCTCTAATAAACGGAGGAATACATTTTTCAAGATACAAACAACGGGTCTATTTCTCTGCGAAAAAAGTCTATTTTAACAAAAGATACGCATGAAACTGGCTAACATATCGAAATCCAATGATGCATATTTATTTAATATATACAGAAGTTTATGATTATTGGACATTTAAGCGTGACCGAATACGCTTAAATTGTTATTATTCATTCGTTATATATAATATATCGTTATATTAATGGATATCTGATCTTTAATTAAATTTAATTTAAATCAGAAATTTAGTTAATATTTGTATCATAAATATTTCCATATCTGTAGATGTATTATATTGTATATATGAATATTGAAATACTTGTGATGTAGATATTAAATAAATTACTAATGTTATTCGTTGTAATACCATGTTACTATTATGTGCTTTGCGGTAACGAAATAATGAACCTATAAACATATTAAATTATTTGGGTCCCGATTAAGGTGAGATACGTAAATATCTAAGTTCTTTTGGGTTAATCGCATATGCTGTTATCCGGATACTCGCGTGCCTAGATAATACACTCAATCATGGATTAGGGAGTGCAGATTGCAGTTGGTCCAGGAATACTCTGGGTTCAGTTTATGCGTTTACGTCGCCGTAAACATGCAAATGAAATTACATCGACAGACATGAAAGTGAACCGATAGCATTGATCTCCACCGTGAAACACTTGCTTCTGCTCATCCTCCTACACTACCCACGTGATATCACATGTTGAAAAAAACCACACGCGTTATCATGGACAACCAGTGTATTTTATCACAAAATTACTAGCGCAGCTCCGAAGATTGCGGTGCTCATAGTGAAAGAGAAATATTCCGCGTTTTCACCCAACTCTGTCCTCAGTAAGTATGTTTCAATTACTATTTCCTAAATTATAGAGTTGATGTTGAAATAAAAATTCATTTCATACCGTAGAAATTTGGATTAATCGTTGTAATGTATTTCATACATTCATAGAATAAATGGTTGTGTCAAATATAAATACATTGCAGGTTGTTATCGAAATTAATAATCAAAGAATCAAGCGATCAAAAGATACTTCAAATTACGTTCATCACATAATACATTCTTATCAACAAATGATGAATTCCCATCGTTAGTACGAATTTAATTAATTCCATATTCCACGCAGACGCAGGTTTCAATTAAAAAAGACAGAATTTAAAGCGGGATATTTTTCATCCGCACGACCGGACAGAAATTAATTTTTCCCAGGTTCACCGTTTCGGATTCAACAGAAATATAATTACAATTACACAGCTACAACCGAGGGTACGTCTTGGTGTTGTTGAAACCACTAGAACAATGAAACTCGTTTACAAAGGAATCTTTTTATTCGTACACCGGGGAAAAAAATTCCATCCCCTATATTTTCCACGGAAAATTTTGTTTATTTTTCATCGCGGCGTGGGTGGGATTTAAATTGTTGAAAAATTCGGTGTACTCGAAAGACCGGCGACATCGATAACGAGCGGTCACCTATATAATATTCCGGGAACGTATTTTCCAGATCGGCAAACCGGTGTACCAGCAATTTGTTTTGACCACGAGCCGCCCGTAAAAACATATTTTTAACGAGGCTTATACGGCCCCTCCCCAAACCACCCCCGGGGCCCTCCAACCATTGAAATCTCTGATCGATTCAGATTATTTAAAACATCGATATCTCAGCCTGTCACGCTGCACGAATCCAGCTATTATCGCATTAAATATTTCCCCCGATTTATAATCTTTCACGCGCGCTACAGTGCTCGTTAATAAAACGTTGCGCGTTGAAGGATTAATGAAAACTATTCATTTTACAGTGTTTAAAGAGCAGGATGCATGAATACATATTTTTAACGATTTATTATCAGCTTCGATGTTCTCACCATGGTACTTTTGAATTGATTTATATTTTCAATTATTAATCTCATTCATCTTATTTTATATTAATTCAAGATTTATGATTTGATTAACACTGGAACTATCGAACCCGTAAAAATGACGCGTTCTCGGAATTTAATAAAAAACGTTAAAATTGATAACGTTTCATTTTTTGAGATTTTTCGCGGTTCACGTTGCATAATGGATATAAATAAATCGATAAATTTATTTCTTCGTCGCTTGGTACCTAAGTTTGACATAAATGAGTGGAAGTATTTAATGGATCTAATAGATATTCCTCGAAGAAAAATTTAAAGTGACTTAAATTTCCAGTCAGAATGTGGGAGCCCGTATCGCCGTAAAGTTGGCGGATTTTTAATTTTCCGCCAGCATATCTGGTCAGTTGCAGCTGGCAGGCAGCAAGTTCCTCGTTGTACTTGGCAATTAGATGCTGAAGAGGAACGATCTCCATAGGGGAAACCCGGGTAACGTGGTGAAGGAAGCCGCAATAGTGGACTGGCTCAAAGTTTACCGGGTTGCCTGCAACAACCACTTTAAGCTACCACCCCCTTAGCCGACCTCCACAATTCTCATGTAGAAACCTTCAAACCCCGACGGCTCGAGGGTCTGTCGTCGACAGTTTCCTCGGGCGGTTCTTGACCAACTTCTGGAATACCGTTATACGCTGTTTGAGTTACATTATTTTCATTCCGGACACTAATGTTTCCAATTTTGAATGTCAAACATGAATCCGTTTTAATCAATGTATTCAAACATGCAATGTGCTTCCATCCTTTTACGCTTTACTACGCTTTTGTCTGACAGATATCAAAGGGATTAATAATTTCATTGACCGTCATTACGAAATACTCATCATGTAACGTGGAAAATGTGGCGCGCAAAGAGGCACGAAAAAAAAAACAGAAATTGGAATTCAAGGTATTTGCTGGAAAAAATTGGTGGAAAAACATGGAAACGTGAGGATATATAATACTGGTTTGCATACGTAATATCCATGACTCGAAATTTACGCGCGGCGGATCACGTGGGAGGGCGAAAAATGTCCAAATCCACGGACTCCTATTTGGAAGAGGAGGGAATGGTTGAAAAAAATGGAAGAGAGAATGATATAAGCTCATAGCCACGGTACTCGGGCTGTAAGGGTTTAAAGCGCTTGGCGCGCCACTTTTAAAGCCTCTTTCTCGTTCCCATTAGGAGAAGCCGAGAGAGGACTGACTGCCAGCTTGCAAAACGTTGCCGGTGCGTTTCGCATTAAAGTTTCATTTCGCGTTGACGCTGCCCAAATAATTTCACGGTGAATGCGCACCGTGTCACTCCTACGTTCGGCGAAAGTGGTTCACGCGCTTCGTCCTTTGGAAATTTAATTTCGTCCTGGAGACCCGAAAAAGAGTATCATCGTGGCACGACTTTTTTCTTCCCTTTCACGTTGACAACTAATACTCCAAATAGAAAGAGTTCTCACAAAAGTGTACTTAGCTTTCTTATTTTTCCTTCACGCTATATTGAAACAGTGAATACGTTCGAGGCATATATTGAACGGCCGAAATTTCATTTCGCCGACACCCACAGAGGGATCGTCACGTTGCTCATCCTGCCCTTACTACCCCCGTAAAGTACAGTCGTTACTACGCTCAAGTAACCTTACGAAATTTGTATTTTTCTCTGGGGGCTGAATATGAAGTTACTGAGTAAACGGATCCCCACGTTTAGCTATCATGAACAAATATTACTCGTAAAAAATTCAGAGAACTCCTTTAAATGAATTAAAAACCTACCCCCTGAATACATGAAATTTCGTTACATCACTTATTAGAATGATATCGAATTTAAATAAATTAAAATAAATTAACTATGCTTAATTAAAATAAATAAATATTTACCGAATATACGGATCCAACAATTCGAGCATTATGAACAGATGGTTGTTATAGAGATAAAATTCATGAACTAACATAAATATAAAGAAAGTTTTTGAGAAAAATGTAGTTAATGAATTTTCCCTCTATAACAATGAAATATTACTAATAAAAAGTTCAGTGAACTGCTTTAAGTGAATTAAAAAGCTACCCTCGTGAATACAAGCAATTTCATTACTTACTAGGGGGAAATCAAATTTGAATAGATTTAAATAAATAATAAATATACTCTGATACTTGGCACACCTTCAAATGCATGAGCACGGAGAATCTTGTTCTGAAAGTTTTATAAGACTTACTTTAATAAACGTATCGTTTTAGAGCCCGTTCGGGTTAGTCTTGAAATAGCAATTCGTTTAATAGTATCTATTTTAGTTTTCGAAGGCGAGACGCGTCTGTCGCATTCGCGAACGTAGAGAAAAGCTGGACAAGCGAAGGGGAGAAATGTGCAAGCACGAACAGAAGGGTTGCGCGTGCTTTCCATCGAGAAGCTTTTATATATAGCTTGCAAAAGGCATTCCACGTATGTACAAGGATCTCCGTTTGTTTTTATGCTCGTCACGTGTAGCGACTCGTGGCAATTTAAGGAATCGGTCTTATTATAAAAATTCACGATCGTTCTTTAATCCACTACCATTCTATATCAGATTAAATTACATTTATTTTATTCCGAACAATAGAAAATTAATGATGTGAAATTAATTTCTCCATCCTTATTTTATAATAGTTAAACATCTGGTCAACCCCTTCTGTTTAAATCAATTATATCGATAACTAAATAAAATCTCCTCGAATATGATATATAATTTAATCGATGAACTGTGTAAGCAGTCGACAAATATGGATTTTTTTACAGCGAACAATATTTAAATTTTACGTTAACCTATGAATATCGAATATTTCGTGCAATTATACGAATTGAAATTCGCGTGGGAATCGGAACGGCGAGTTAATTAAATCCTGCTTGAAATGGAATTAGAGTGTCGTTATAATAATATGCGCATGATTGATTGTGCAGAAATATGATTCGATTATGATGGTGGATGGAGTTGTTATTTTTCTTCGTGCTACTCGTAGCTGAGTATATTGTACCAGTAGAGCATGCAATGAATAATTAATAAATTGAATTCTAGTCGGAACGAGTGGTGCTTGTGTATGGAATGATGAATATCTAGTGGCTACGTACGTTAAACAAACATAATAAGAAAGTTCCTCTTTCGACCAACTTCGATCGATACGGTTATTCTTTCTCCATTTTTCTGTCGTTTAACAATGGAAAGATTCCTCCCACATACAACTACACTCTTTCTAAGCTCGTTTTTTACATGTTCCACCGCGGCTTTTAAAATATTTACTCTCAAAATAATCGCTCACTCGAGAATCATATCATAGATAGGAAGTACTTTTTCCGGAATCGAAAATATTGGCTTAGTGTAAAGCCACTCTGTAGCGAGAATATTATTGGTGATCAAAATTTAAGTATGTGTTACGGTGTAACATAAATATTTCACTTATAAAATTTGTACTGTAAAGTACGGTCAACTTTCATCTAACCGTTTTTTAGAGTATCGAAAAATAATGTTGGTTTCTGAACGATCTCTATTATTTTATTTGTTATATAATCTTGATCATTATTCATTAGAGTGAACTACTTTAACATTAATTTCCCTGTCCTTACTTTATAAAAGGACACAGTAAAAATACACAATCGAAAAAATTGCACCTATACTTAAAATATAAAGAAATGTAATAAAAAATTCTTTATGTTATCACACGGTAAAGGACGAGAATCATAAAAATCTCCACATTTATTACAGCCGTATATAAAGCCTGGGAGTATTCCACGTTCAGTGTAAACGCCAAACTTGAACCTTAAAATTCCCAGGTACGATTAAACGCGCTTGAAAACCCGGCGTAATGTCTAAGGGTCTACTTGTTTCCGGTATTTAGTTGCGCGGTGTGCAACCCGGTAAATACCGTGGAACCATACGGAAGAGTCGGCTAGACCGCGTGACATCCAACACAGCCGGCATTATAATGTGCCATAATAATTGAAAATGGCACCCCTCTATTTTCCGGCCCGGCCTCGGGTTTGCGGTGGTGAGGTTTTGGGCGCAGCACGCCGTGGCAGAAAGGACTTGTCAAAATAAAAAGTCTTCGGGGTTGTCCTTTGTGCGGCCGGTGAAATATCGCCCAACTTATAAACGCCTATTGTGATCTTCGACGGTTCGTTAGAATCATTTAACGCTTAAGTACCCGTCCAAACGGGCCCTTACTCGGAAAATATATTTGTCTAGTTCCAAGGTGCACTACGTGTTGTGAAGGATTCCTGGACCCGTGGAACTCGATTGTTGTGTACGATATATTTTATAGTAATGGATTACTGTTTCCTTGTTGTTTGTTCAGCGGCGATTTATAGATTCGTGGAAGACCTATTGGTACCTGCTTTGTAGAAGTACTTGGGTACTATGTGGTAGGGTATTGATGTTATTTTAAGAAATTTTACTATTTATTGTGAATAATACTATAAAAAGTAATGTAGTAATTATTGCACCAGTATTATTCTTTTGAGCAGACATTATTTCTGTAGTACACTGATCAAAGTTTATTACGTCAGGCGAAGGTCTTTGTCCTTTGTGTCTGTTATTATCTTGTGATATTTTAATTTCTTTAGTTGTTAGCACATTAAAATCTATTTGATATATACCGTGTTACATTGTAATTTCAGATATATTTTAAAAATTGTGTTTGTAAAATTTGGGAGTTTGGGTATGGAAGGTGAAAGTCGTTCAATCTTACGTTTAAGGTGGCATCAACAAAATTCACGGATGTATTAGCAATCGACAATAAAGATTGGAAGTGACATAGATTCATGAAAAGATTTTGGGAAGGCATTGTCGCTGGTTCCTCAAGGACAACACGAAAGAAATAGAGAAATAAGAGGAAAGAAGGCAGATAGACGGAGAGAGGAAGAAAAGAAGGTCTTGAAAGGGCATCCTCAATGGAAGATTACCATGAGAATAAGAACCCTCTGTCAACGGTGTCAAAATACGGATCGTTTAGACGGCGTACGACAGCCAAAAACTCTCCTTTCAAAACTGTTCTCTCATTTTCTCTGGGTTTTAAAGTTTTGCATCATAGAGACCATGCTGTTTTCTGCGCACGACAGTTAAGTCGCGAGTATCTTTGTCGCAAAAGAATTCAATCAACATCCTATTTTTATTAAACATCTCTTAAAGAACGAATGTATTCCAAATTCCTTATCATTTTCTACGAGAAAATAAAATTACCGGATGATTAAGATAATTAAGACTCTCTTCATACATGTGTTATGATTCAAAGATTTTAAGATTATTTTCAAATTATTGTGTAATTAATACAATGATGTTAGAACATGACACAACTATGAAAAGAGTCTCATTATTGATATATCATCTACCACTTTTAGTTTCTCGAAAAAATTATATATCCCAATATAATATGTAATAATTATACAACAGATAACAACAAAACTAAACCCGTGCCATCCAAATTCGAGAATTATCAGAAGGGTCATTCTAATTTGATTTAATGTAGTTGCAGATTCGTGTGACGAGTTTTCATATGCAACGCTTTAGAAACCAGCATCATTAGGGGTCCGGTTTTATCGCAGATTTTGGGTCGTTCTTCGAGGCCGGTCCTCTTTATCTCATTTCTTGCATTTCCTCCTTTTTTTTCACTGTCCTCTAGTCGAGATGAACGAGCCAACCCCGCTGTTCTTCGTTCTCCTTATTTCTCTGAGCCGGAAGGTGAGTAGGAGAGATCGCGAAAGGAAAGACGCGTGACGCAGAGAAATGGCATTTCTAAAGAAGGCACGGGAGGAACCTTCTCTGACAAGGTTCACAATGCTACAGGACGCCCTCCTGGATTTATGCACGTGTCAAACTCTCCGTGCAGCCTGCACTTTGGTATGCACGCGAGAGCACTGGTTACACGTGTGCATCGCCGAAAGCACGAGAAACGAGGAGAATGAGGGGAAAGGAGCGAAAGGTGGTGCGAGTGAGGCTGTGATACGAAAGATTTCCATCGCGTCAAACACCGCGATGTTTGTCTTGATGCGAGCATTGTTAAAAGGAGTGACTGAGTTGCAAGAATCACGTCACCTTTCTATTTTTTAGCAGTCTTTTTATATACTACTCGTGCGCTCCATTAGCAGAGCGCAGAACTTGGTTGAAAATCTATAATTCAACTGTTAACTCATACGGATTCAATAATAAATCAGTTTATTCGTATTATTATAAATCAGTCTATTTCATGACTCGTATATGAAGTCACAAAATATCATCGTTAAATCTTCCCAGAGATGCATGAATTATCGATCTTCAAACATCCTCATTTTTCTAGCACAAGTATCCTGAACTCTAGATATAATATATATTGTACGATAAAAGGAAGTCCAGTTGCTCTTCAAATGAAAAGCGTCTGGTAATCTTTCCTCAAGAATAAAAGCCATGGAATGAATCCCGAATGAAATCTCCGCATCATTGTTTCCCCTTTCTGCAATCCGGTTCATTGTCTACAATTTAATCGTTCCTTTTTCCCCCGACTAGTTTCTATGGTCTTCCTGAACACTAATTGCAAGACAAACGGGATATTTGATGTTGCGTAGTCACTTAAACACGGTTCAATAAACCTGACAAATTCAAAGGACTCCCATTAACCCTGCATTAAAACATCTACCTCGTTAACAACAAACTCATTACGGTCTTATCGCTATCCTTGTATTTTAAACTATCAAACAAGGCTGCCACTCTAAAAATCGTAAAAACCATGGAGCAACGAACGCGTTTCCAAGTATTCTATCCGCGTCTTTGGTTAAAAGGCTGAAGCGCACTCACGGCATTTAATGCAACGAGAGAGGCTCGAGTAAACCGGGCATGGAAATAAACTGTTTAACTTTATTTTTACCCTCGCGACCGATGCATTAACGGTTAAGTGACTTCGTGGGTTCGAAGGGACAGTTTCCTTGTTCGATGCGAGCAGCAAACGTCAGATTCCACGTTTTAGGTGCTGCACACGTTCCCGCGATTTTATGTTTAATTTTGTGTTCCCCGTTACGTGAGTCACATCCTTCCTTCGCAAGGAAACCATTCTGGTAAAAGCGTAGGAGAAAGGTAAAAAAGGACGTGTAACGTGATATTTCATCTTCCTTACTGCCTCTCTGTACACCGGAGTACGGTGTCAAGAGAAAACTCCACGCTATATTTTAGAAGTATATGGATGTTCTACGTTTACCGTGGAATTTTCGTAGATAGGAAATTAAGCAGTGGTGTACGCTAATTGCTGTTAAGAGCTACGATGTAATAGCGTTTCTACGTGCACCTTTAACTCCTGCAACTGCTCGCGACAGTGCACACTCAAGAGACTGTGAAGATTCTAAGTTGCATCTACCAATGGAATGTTTCCCTTAACGTTCCTCTTAATTACTAGATTTAAGTGACTAATTAGTACTTGCTCAGGTAGAATGATTTATAAGACTGTAATTAATATCCTGTTGTTTACGTAGCGGATTAGATTTCGTATTATTCGATATAATTTGATATAATAATAAGTCGTGATATTAAGTATTCATTCTCGGTGAAAATAATACGAGATCTACGAAGGGAATTCTATGCTAAATTAAACGTTAAACTGGAGAATATCGTATGTGTTAATAACTTTGTTTTCTTTCTTCATATAATTCATTCATTTCATTCGTGCATAAATTCATGGCTAAAACCTTCTGATATAAAACAAATGCGAATTGCGTGTGCTTGTCCCTACGTTCAATCATATCTTTACACTCTGTCTGGATATATTATCAAATGCACCGTTCTACAATAAAATACTTTCGAACTCAAATAAAAGTGCCAAGTACACACCTTTCGCATGTAGTTAATTAACCTCTCCCCTGCTGTATCAGAAACGGTTTCCCCGCGATTTGCGTGACGTTCTATAACAAGAGTTCCTTGGAGAGTGCGTGCGCCATCAGGAATCAGGGGGGTGTGTATTTACGCGTTGTCGCAGAATGTCGCGAATAACATTGCGAATATATTTCCATGAGGCTGAAACGCATTGCAAGTCTAACGGGGCCAATGAGACGTTCCTTATCGCGGTACATATTGGACACATTATTCAACCAGCGACATTCACCCTTTCACCCTTTTCCACGATCCTGAAACTCGCATAGAAACTCACGGGGGTGAGAACACAGTCGTATCAACAGATACGAGGGGGTTGTTGCGTGCAAAAAGGGAGTTGTTGGGGCTGCGTGTGTATTGCATCGAGGTCCGCCCGCGGTGAGCCTCGCACGGAAATGCGTATCATGCTAATGCCGGGTGCAAACCAACCCCGGTAGAAATAGACGAAGATATCACTCGAGGAAAGATATGACTATGATTATCAATCTCCACGACTGTTCCGCACTAATTCGCGTGTCACTAAGTCCGCCATCTTGGAATGTCGTTTTTCTCGGTGTTTATATTACGAGAGTTTATGTAGCTCGGCATTCTTGGCGCTGCATGACTTTGTCAGAGGTCGAACTGATTAAGTCCGCTTTTTGTATATGTCGGAATATTCTAGCTCAAATTGGATCGCGTAGTGGAATATTGTGGAGATAAATTTGTGGAGCGTGAACTTAATTAGTTTGGCTTATGAGAGACTTAACTTACTTATTTGTGCATCTGGTCTCTTTTAAAATTCCAACATCGAGGAATTTATTAACAGTGAATTAGATAGTTACACCGAAACATGACATAATTTCGAATTAAAATGAATTAAACGGTTTAAGAACTAAGTGATCCCACATTATGAAAGCGATAAAGATTAAGCAAAATACGTTTCACACATTTATACATTCTTCAAACCATTTACAACCTTCATAAATCTAACCTGTCCACGTACATCTTTTATTCACATTTTTGGTATCTTATTTTCTACACGAATCACAAGACAAAGTATTCAGACCATCTATTACAATTAACTATTTATAAATTGTGGCCATGTCGAGTCGAAATTATATTCAACATATCGAACATATAATTCAGAGTGTTTGAATTTCTTTTCTATCGCCTACGAAAATTGCGACTCAAATAAAGAAAAGAAACTTACAGTAAAGAAGAACAAGGAGCAGATGAATTCATTTCAGCTGTGGAATTCACGGCGCACAAAGCCCTGGTGTTCTATGTTGTTAGCCTAACCTCACAATTAGCAGGACGTTAAATTCGTATCGAATTCACTTCAATTAAATCAAACGAAATACACACCGCGTGTGGATAGGGAGAATAGAGTCGGATTCTCTGTCGCGGCGATGGGAAACTCAATTTTCTCACTAATTAGTAGGTGCCACCTTGCCAGGCAAAAGTGTTTCTGTCTACTGTCCCGTGAACCAATTCACTCTATTTTGTCAGCGTGTCTACGGATCGGTGCGCGTATGTGTGCGCACAAACTTTGCCGCTTTCCATGTTATTATACAAATTCATGTCCGCCTAGTTCACTCGCTTCGACTTCTCCCCATTGCTGCTCTCCATTGTCAATCTGAATTTTATTGTGCGCTTCAAGATAAAGGAAATTTATTTGTGAATTTCTTTTCCAATTAATTTCTAATAAAATTACTTTTTTCAATATTCATTTTCGAAATATTAAATACTAGATGCTAATACATTGAATATTCCAAAATATTTAAAAATAATAATCTTATGGACTGTGCATAATTTTCGTACATATTTTCAAACCTTTTGCAAGGACTAGAATATTATAGTGCTCACAGATTAGGATTCTTTCGAAGGATAATTAAGAACAAAAATTTACAGTGCTACAAACTATGTTGTTAAACTAACGTATTTTATTTATTTTATGATATATTAGTTGACAAGAGATTATTAGTGCTGACAATGGAGCTAGAAATAGTAGATGACATAATGTATATTGGATGTACAATGTGCATAAAAATAATTTTCATGACAACACAACGTGTCTTCATTTTTGTATTCCCTTTTTCTATCGTTTTAAGATTTCCTCTACATTTAAAGATTAATAGTATTCATTTATAATATTGTTGTTATTGAAACCAAAAATGAATGCAACACAATGTATGATACTAATAATCGCGTGTTGAAATTAATGAATGCAACAAGAATAATAATAACTTTCAATAAAATCACGTAACAAGAAAATGATTTACCTCGTTCGTATATCTATCTCGTGTTCTTTAGCTCGTTGCTGCATGCCAGCGAGCCATTATCACACTTTCGGCAATGTCGTAATTGTTTCACGGCAGAAAAGGGTCGGGAGACCGTGGATAATTTCTCACAACCGAGAGACTCATTGGCACCGGTGTCGATCGCAAATTAACTCGGGTTAATTAATGGGCACACCTATCCTAACCCGCACTCCGTTTCAACCCGTCCTCTAACTCCGGTTCTCATCACCCATTCGTTGATCGTCAACGATACCATCGTCGATTTTATAAGGGTCCAAAGGACACAGTACACCCCCTGTTCGTCCCTTCATCCCTCGACGTACCCTTTAATTCTTACTCTTTTATTATCCGAGCTTTTTATATTTGCATCGTATTTAATTATATCTATACGCCCCATTACATTTATAGCATACACTGTATTTATATCATAATACGTACATTTTCTTGTAAAAATCTCGGCTTTTCCAATACATGGATAACCAAACGTTACAGTAATAAATACAATAAAGAGGTTTTTGAATTAATATAGTTCATGGATTTTACCTCTATGACAAAGGATATTATCTTATATCAAGGGTGACTGAATATTATCTGCCGTGAATAAAATGATGGTAAGTAATAATTAGTATTAGTTTTAATAACATCGTATTATCGCAGGTCACAGTGAAAAAGCTTATCAGTATTACATATAGGATGCACATAAAATACCAACGGCAACCAATTAGACCACTTCAATTAATTGAGCATCAAAAGACGAAAGCAAGCCGCGCTGTTTTATATAAGCCGGAACCGCCGTAAACCTTCCTGTAGAATCGATTGAACGTATGGTCCTTTTTAATGGCAACCGATGAAATTTTAAAGGGCGAAAGGACCCTTACCGATGCATATGTAATACTCGCGCGTGGAATTACGTGAAGTACCGGCAGTTTGGATTTATCCGACTGTAAACCATCAAAGGCTATTTCGAGAGCTACCTAAGGGAATGGTGCTTACGATCCTTAAAAGTATCGTCCGCAAAATGATTTTTGATATCCGCTTTGATCAATGCAAAATACAAAACACTATTTAGTGATAGAATTCCAAGGGATCTTATCACATTCGGAGATGAATGTCAAAAGATAATTGAATATGATTGCGAGTTAATTAAGTTGAGTTAAAATTAGTTTGTGCCACAAAAGTAAAGGTTCATATAATTCGATTTGCACGTGAAAATAATCAATCGTTTGAATTAATCAATAAACCATAATGTGCAATAAGAAAGCAAAGTGTAGAAATAAAAACCCGACTGATCTTATACATTAACGGAAAACTATTAGAAATTAACGAAGTGCGAATACCATACTCAATTACTTAATTACAGGTATGAGAACCACGGCCAAGAACTCAAACGTTATCCCATCAGTTGTAATTCGATTCCCTCCTGAAATAAAATAAATGTCACGCAACCCCTGAAATCGAGTCTTCCGATTAACCCGGCGATTACGAAACCGTGTTACTGTTCAGCCAATTTTTCGGCACTTCACCTCCACGGTGGTTCATTGTCGGCGAGGGAGAAACCCGACGAAACCCAACCCCCCGCTCGATCGATCGTTGTCGCGGCCGTTTTTTCGGCTCACCGGGACGACGAAAATTCGAAACTGGAAGGAACCGCGCTGGTACAAATGCAATAATCGTGTGCGCCAAAGAGAAAACGTGCTCGGGTAGATGGGGGTGGGTGGAGAGGGGTAGATAGCCGCGGAGGGGTGGGTTGGAAGTGTGAGAGGAGAGTCTGGGTATGTTCGGTTGTTTGACATCAAAGAGATGTTTTGTCCTATGCAGAACAGGGAAAGGAGAGGCTTTAAAGGTGATGTGGGGGGTGGTCGCGGGTGGGTTGGTCACAATGCGTGGGTAACAGTGCAACGTACACCATTGCATTTGCAAGTATTTTAGCTGGGACGGGTGTATGTGCTTACGTTTTTTACGGGACGTTTGAGCACCGAGAGGATTCTGAAGTTACGCCGAAGGTTGGCGAGAAGTCTTTTGATCGCTGCGGAATATTGTCTTTGCGCGATCCTTGAAGCGCTTTATAACTGGCTAATTTCTTTTTACGATTAAAATGGGGATTATAATGAAGGAGGTTAACGAGAGATGAACAAGATTATAGTGAAAATTATAGTGCACTCTTCAGTACGCTGATTTTAGCGAATAACATTGAAAAAAAATGATAAGTGAAGTGTTACAGACTGATATCTTCTTTCTATTTTTTTCAATATTAAAGTGGGAAGAAAAAATGTCATTATATCACTTTAAAGCATAACGGCTCATATAATACTGTTTTCCAGTTTAAAAAAATGTATATAATTTACAACGAAGTATTATAAATTCTACATAATGAAAAATTATTGCATAAATACCTTGTTATAAATTATATTATAATTCCATGCACAATAAAGTTTGCACTGAAATGACTCGATGGCAATATTTCATCCAAGATTGAAAACTGCAAAGTAACTTGGATCGGTATTCTACAAATTCATGAAAAACTTTGGAATTTGATGCGATTCCAAATACCAGTGAATGAGACAAATCTTTCTCTTAGGACTGATTGATGGTAGGTAATCGATAAGGGATATCTAGTAGCCAATCGAAGTTCTTCCCTTTAAGAGATTTCACTTCCGCAAATACCCGTACGGTCGATCTGTCTTTCCTGAAACCCTACTAATAGTTCGAGTGACACGAGAGGGTGGCGGAAGTCATCGCCGTCTGACACCGGTTTTAAAGCCCTAGACGCTTCTCCCTTTTCTCTCTTCTCCTCAAGAACAAGTTTTTGAGCACGTGTGATACGTCACATTTTCTTTCGTTATCTTGCTTTGTCAGGTTTCTATTTTTTCCCGCATTTCTCATTTTTCCGTACCCCGTGACCTGTCTATGTTACGAATAATTATTTACCTTTTTATTAATATTATTGTTTCTGTACACGTGATAATTGAATTGGATGTTTTTATATGAGATGGAATTTATACCATCGGGATTCTCTATGATGCTAATAATACACCATGAAGTTCTCATGTTTTTGGGGTTGTTACGTTAGCTCGGTATAACACGAAATTGGGCTACTTCTTAATGGATATGATCGTTTCGCGTGAAAACACCGGCGAGTATGGGAATACAAGGACAATCAGCGCGGAATTTATGGGGGTCGAAAAACTCGATTCCCATTTACGAAAGACAGCATTCAGCGAGCTGAAAAGATGGAGGGGGAGGAAGAGGAAGATAAAGAGATGTGCCACAGAGAGGAACTCGTCGATATTCCTCGACTTTATCGGCCTGTAGAATAATTCATGAAAAAGGGCGGATAGTGCCAATTATAAAATAACGAACCCGACGTAGTGTCACAGAGGAGAGCGTAGGGGATGAGAGTGAGAGAGCGAATCGAGCAGAAAAAGGAGAGGGGGAGTGCTAGTGAAAGAAGTTTCCCCTTTGTCGATCGTCATAGGACGAGTTCGAGAGTTGGTCCACTCTTCAAAGACCCCTTCCACACTACTCCCTTATTCCTCCTCGAATAGAACAGAAATGTTTTTTAATTTGCAATATCCCAGCTTAAAAAAATGTGCCTACCTCTTCTTTCAGTGTTAACTCGGACCTGGCTACCAATTTCAGATGTCACCGACAGAAAAACGCCGATTTAGCTTGCCACGTCCGTCGGCTCTGTCTTCGTCCACTAGGAATTTTTCTGGCTTTAATTAAACTTTAATTCGATTCATTTCAACTGCCGGCCTTAAAATGCCAACCAAAGAGGACACTCTTCTACAGGTGATATTGTTCCCCGAAATACTAATATTTACATATTTAATACATAATTCGATAAAAAGTGTCGGAATCTTGAGAATTAAAAAATATTTGGTCTCCGTAAGAATTCTAATATTTCATCTTCCTACGGAAGTGCTGTAATGTCGAAGTAATATAAGATGATATACATCAGTACTCTTTCCTTGACGTACGACTTTTTCCGTGAGGAACACGATGCTTAAGTTTGGAAGTTTTTCAAAAGCAATTAGCAAAATTAGTAGAAGAGAGAATGATAAAAATGAAGTATGTGCTAATGCGAGAAAGATTACTGCACTTGAATTTATTTCTTCTAGCAGGGTGAAGCCGTGCAGGGAAATTACGTGGGGTATCTTTTACCCTGGTAGCCACGGTCCGCACCCCGATTCCAGATGTCACTTCCAGAGAATCATTTTATCCTTTATAGCCGGCGCTGCAGGGACTCCTTCATCCATACGGAATTTTTAGGCTTTAATTAAAATTCGCCGTGCGAGACACTGAATTAAACTCTTCGCCCTTTACAGTTTTCGCTTGGATCGGCTGACGAAGAACGAATTACACCCGGAATACTTGTCACCCGCAGTTTCACTCAAAATAAAACTTATTATTGAAGCAACTACAAATTTAACTACTCTTTAAGGATCGCGACTTTCCTAAAATCTCCAATTTCCAGTATGGAAATGAAGCTTGGTTTTAAGCAGCAAATATTTATTTCAAGGAGATATATAATCATCCACTCTCTCTGCAACTTCTACGATCTCTTTCTATCTATCTTTTTAAAGTGAATATTTAGTACTTGGATATTTACTTTGCTTTCATTTCCTTAAAGTCTTAAAGTCGAAATAAATGCTTACCATGGCAGTGGTATAATAAAAATACTATTTTTCAGTTTTAGTAAAAATGATCATTTTACTACTATAGTATTTCATGGAATAATGAAAATACTTTCATGTTTCGGCAGAAATGATCATTTTTACTCACCGTTAGGTAATATTATTATTAGAAGGGTAGTTGGTTGAGTGTGTAAATGCGAATAGTTGCGCGAATCGTTGTTCTCGGGAGTCTACAATTTAACTGCATACCTGTTCCAGGGGAATATCACGAATTCCGCGGCTTATTGTTAGATTGCAGTCGGATAGGTCGGCGGAAGTGGTGCGCGGCGAATATGAAATGTTAATTACTTTGATTCCCGAGGTTTTGACCCTCTGTTTCGTGTTTAAGCTATTTTACATTCCACCGCGCGTGTCACTGGCACTCCGCTCTTCCGTCTCGAGATGGAAAATCGAAACAAGGGTTCTTTGGCCTCGTAGATCAAAAGGGATTTTTGTGAAACTAATTTCTAATATGCCATTCGAGTTCCCTCATTAGCATGCGACCGCGATCAATTTGGGAGCTTGCGATTTAATATATTCATGATTTTATAAAAATATATTCGGACAGAATCGAAGGTACGTTTGTAACGTACTTTAATGATGCAAAAAGTTGCAATATAAATATTATTTTATAATATTCTTAATATATCTAATGCCCCAGAAATTCATCAAAGCTAAAGCATAGTTTAAAATGATCTTTCTTCTATTTTATTCTATGTATCAAATAGAAACTTATACACTGTTAAATATAATTGTGGATGCACTTATTTCATTCTTGGTGTGATCTTAAATGGTGTCGAATATATTTCAAACCCAAATTCCACAAAATGATATCGCAAATTTTTTGAGAGTTATTGTATTTAATAAGGAAGTATTATTTTATACAAAATATCATTATCTCTTGTATGGAGCCTGATCAGTACTGTTGGATACCGGAGGGTTAGTCGCAGTACACAACAAATATATTGACTCTGAGTTTTCACTAGGTTGAATCTTACTTAATAGTTGACTTTTATGTACGTTTTGCTTGACAGAGATTGAACAGCGTGTGTACTTCGTTAAAGACTAAATCGAATTCTCTCTTATTCTAGGATTTGAGGTATATATATAATACTAAAATGTAGTGGTGGGGAGGACGGTCGCCAGGTCATAGGGTAGCCGCTGACTAAGGGCTTGTCTTGCTTATTCTTCAAAACAAGACCCTTAGGTCAAAACATGTTGCCAGATGTGAATCAGAGGCTATGACTCGACCTGGTGAAGATAGTCCTATGCTCGTGTAAACATTGGCTAAGGGCTTGTCTAGGCTTAATACTCAAAAACAAGTCCCTTAGCTCGAAAACATTCGTATTCGAGCTATTCAAGGTCAAAACATTCGTATTCGAGTACAGTCATCCGACAGTACGTATGTATATACTCTTGTCACTAATAAAAGCAATTTTACGAAATGTAGAACCGAACAATAATTTGTGATATTACAATGTTCGAAAAGTATCATCCCTTGATATCAGAAAGTGGGGACTATTGGCTCGTTCCTTCGATTTCACAACAAAGGGAGTGCTTGCCTCGACAAATATACTTTGCGCGGGTTGTATTTTTCCCCTTCGAACGGTCGACTCGCGGAAAGATATTCCACGGTGGTACGTTTCAGGAAGAAAGCGCAACTGAACTCGGCTCGGGTGTGTTTGCTCGCGCGTAACAGTGGGAGGGTAGAACTCCATGATAAAAGGGAGGAAATATCAAATCGAAAGAGAAGGACCGGCCAGTAAACTTCGTACTTTAAATCTAAATCGAGTGAAAACGAAAGGAAGAACTCGATGGGAGGTCGGCGCACCTTGAAGGGTTCCGTGCACTGAATAACATCTTGTTCTTTTGGTGACAGTAAATACCTTCTCCCGAGGGGACTAAAGAAGAAAGTTGAGAGCTGAATTATACACTCTGTTATCTTCGAGTCTAATGCTCCAAACGTGGTTAACATGTTTATGTAGATAAAGTGTTACGAATAATAGCAGACTCGTATTATAAACTTGAATACTTTTAAGGTAATAATAATAATAATCGATGATATCTCCATTGAAACTAATGATAAGTTTCCGTAGCAACATTAGCAGATAATAAATTAAATAAATTACGTACACGTTATATCACTGTTTTCCATTATCCTGATTAGAAAACACTCAATCCAAGATAAATGCATCCAGTCCTAATCCGGTACAAATAAAGAGATGTATTACATCTGAATTGCAAAAAAGCCTGCGATACATTGATCAAAATCAGTATTCGTCATGGTCATAATTCGCCCTCCACTCAGAAGGGCTCCTTCACCGTGACGTGGCCGATTTTTCGAAAACACGCTGATCACCCAGGGTTCCGCGTTTCTCGCGGTGAAGGACTCTTCTGACAATCCCTCCTCATCTGCCCACCCTTTTATAATGCTTGCTCTCATTCATCCTTAATATTCACCCTCCATCTCTTTTCCTCTCCCTTTGTATTATTCTTTTCTCGTTCTCTCGGTGCACTCTACACCCTAGTATCTCTCGTTGCGTTCCATCTCTTTTCCCCTCTATCTACGTCTATTCATCTATTTCCCTTACACTCGCTTACCGTCTCCGTTCAACTTGCGATGCTTTCTTCCTATCTTACGAAGCGTCTCTCTCTTGAACCGGCTCTGATTTACTCGTTCTCTTTGTCTGCGCGACGCCGCAGGGGTTGAGAGGATATCCGTGGTGGCGCAATAGGGGAGAATTTTACCCCTTAAGCCCGTACCCAGCCAGTGGAGTACGACGCTTTAAGCTCCGGCTTTGATGTCCAGGTCAGGATTTCCCTGGTCCTCGAACCAATGCTGAAACGTGTACTATCCATCCTCGTGTAGACCGCTGGTACACCGGCAAGTTTGCGTGTTCGCGTGTTCCACCAATTAACCGGGCTTTTGCGTCTTTATTACGCTGCACCGTTCCTTCCGTCGTCCCTTCGAAAGAATTACTCCGCTTGCGGAACCCGCATTCCGCGGACGATCGTTATTTCTGCGTTTTACAGCTCGTTGCACGATTATCGCGATGCCCCGCACCTTCACCGTCGCAAATCTCTCTGGCGAATAATAAAAGTAACGCGACAGTTAGTTTACTGTATCATGGAGTAAGTACTTCTTCTTGGTGGAAAAGCAATTATGAAGTATGGAACAATGTGATTTTAAAAGAAATATGAATTCAAAATGGATTACAATGAGAATAATGAATATGTGCTTCTTTAATTATTTAAATATTTGGATAAAGAAATTCGGAAATTCTTATAAACTCTGAACTTCACGTAAGTTCTGCGTTGAGTAGAATTACAAATAATTATTAATGTGTCAAGGTCAAAATATCAATCAATTGTTGTTTTCTAGGGAAACAAAGGACAGCCATAAATACGCTTCTAAGTAAAAATCCACAATACAAAATTGATTTTAAGCACAATTAAGAAAAATTCCGTTGTGCTCATTTGTATATTAGTCGAATATTCGTCTAGACATATTGTCAAGACCGAATGAAAGTCCAGCTTGTCGTTTGGCACGCAAGCTCGTAGTAAATTGCAATCAGCCGAGATATTAAAATGAACTGGCGTTGTTCTCGTTGACCTTTCTATCTCCCGACGAATCAAAGTGCGTGCATACTTTCGAGATATTTTTGTTCACCTCGCCACGAAACGAACCCGCCGCCATCCCGGCAGCTATTAACTTGCCTATCACGTACTTTGTAGCTACGTGTCGCCACATTTCCCGCTGTCTCTCCTCACGGAGTACCCCTATGGAAATTTCAGACCTCTTTTTTTTCCCTAAAGGAAAATTCGCACCGCGGGGAAAAAAACCTTTTTGGTGGCTTCGCCAAATGAGGAGCGACACGAGGTTTCAGATAATTACGGGCTCACTCGGATAATTCACACGGTAGACGCTATTTCGTTTCAGACACCCCAGGCTTCTCGGGCCCTCGTGATTTCGCGGTTCTGTTATCACTGATATTATTTAAACAAACGAAAAATTCAAGTGTTATAAAATAACTAATATACAAGTATTACGTAAGAACGATTAACATACTGTTACTTGTCTGCATGAGGTGTATTATCAACGTTATCTTTTTTCTATCAATTACAATGTTTCAGTATTTCTTACTCCTGCAATGCAAACGTTGAAATATTTTTCACGTATTTTGACATATGTAGGTGTAATTAATTAATTACCTACGCTAATCAACATATTCTTCCCATTGCCCTAAATATAATCTTCATAAATAAATGTAAATAAAATGAATTCCAGAAAAACGGATATTATATCATTATAAAGCGACAATTTCTTATCGTTGTTGGCAAAGAAACCTTGTAAATAAAAAATACTACACTTCGAGAGGCGAGTGTGCGACTCTATGGAGGGCAGTACCTAATCACTTCTCTCTGGTCCCAGCGGAGGGTGTCAGAAAATAATTTTTACACAGAGTGCGAGTGGCAAGGAACGGTTTTTTTTTTCTCTTCTCATCGGAAGTTCTGGCCGTGTCCCTTGGCACACGAGGGTCGGATTGGATTCTTTAGAGTTACCCCTCTATGAACAGGTCTGAAAACTTGATCGTAGCTTTCTCCATGGTTAGGGTGACGAGTGATTCTTTGTAGCTGCAGGGTCGTCCCTGCGGTTATGTTGCAAAATGCGGGGCTTTCCCCATTAAAGATTCTCTTTCCTGCTTTTCTCCCATCTCCCCCCTCGTTCGTCCCTTTTTTTCCTCTCTTGGAAAATACCGCGACGTCCTGTCCCTCAAAAGGGAATCCTGTCGGCGATCGAGGATTCCCTTAGGTTCGATCGAGTGATGTCGAAAGAATGCTATGGGATGTCGTTAGAGATTCATGATTGGAGAAGATATCAGATTGAACATGTCACGGGCTTTTCTTTCTTCTGCTTTATATTGAACTGCTTCATAAGTTCCTGTGGTTTTGTCGAATATGAAAAACTTTCATCGTTTCCAAATATTTAAAAAAACATCTGATACCAATACGAATTAATCTAGAATTATTTTACAATCACATAAAAGAATAAAACGAAAACTATCGAATGACATACAATGTATAGCTGATAGGCAATTGTTATGAGATATGTTCAATATGGAATAAAAACCGTTGTATTATTAATATAAGTGTCATTATTAACATTTCTTATAATTTAATGTGCCCATATTGTTGTGTTATAGGATAGGATTTTCTATTTCCCATTATTTGAGCTTATATTATTTCATAGAATATTATATTGTTCAACTTACTGAACACATAAGGTTAAGCATGACTCACTATTAAAGTTCTTTAATTCCAACTTCAACATCTCATACTTCATTTCTACTTATAACAATAATGATTCCATAATTAATATAACTTAGAAAATACAACCAACTATTGGAAATCAAATGTTGCCCGAACCACTCAAATCAGAGATAACTAATATTAATCAACAGCTTGATAGTATCTCCAATAAATCAGACACACCCAGAGTATACGAGCTTTCATAAATTAATATATTGTATTTGGTGGATTAATCCTAATTACACTTAGATGGTTCAGTGTGCCGAACTAATCTCCACGAAATGGTAACATTAAATGCAAATCCCGTGGCATTCCTGTAGTCTCGGTATTTCGTATTCTTCGGCTGATAGCGACATGTTTGAATAGCGGGTTGGGAGTATGTGTAAGGTATTACGTGTCGTTACATCGAGTAACTCGATCGCGATTCCTCGGCGTATCACGTAGGCAGTGAACGTACCTACGTGTCTGCCCTGTCTAACTCCGTGATGTACCTAAATGCACATTCTCGACGACAGATATATATCCTGGGGACGAGCCTCGGAACACGGAACCAGGATTTGCGCGATATCCCGGAAGGATTTCGAGTACCTTGAAAATGGAATAGGTATAAACAAATAGAATGGACGTGACTAGTACCGGGATAACGGTACACCGAAATCAAGATTGAGCTGTGCTCTACAAAGGATTTACAACTAATGTCCTTCGTGTCTTCCTTTCAACGAGAGACATTATTTCCCCGTTTGAAACATATGTTTCACTTTATATTATCTTTCAAACGTATAATATAATACATACACGTTGGAATCTGTGTCCTGATAGAGAACATTTATTCGATAGTTATTTTATACTTTCTGCAATGATTAATTATTTGGTTTAATTTATTGGAAATTAGCAATTAGTAAATTCCAATGAACGTAGATTCAGGGTTAGATGAGAGTATCATGTGTAGGGGGATTTATATTTTATAATGCATAAAGACACAATTAGCTGCATCGGGAATTTATTCAGAATAGATAATGCGAATAGATAAAGCTCCATATACATTTTAAGTCCGGTCAAAATACTCGACTCAAGTAATATTACAATTTTCAATAATAAATAAAATTTCAAATTTCCGTTTTCGTTCTTTGATTCACTTTTCAAGTCAAAAGTAAAAGAGTAAGTTTGTCGTCTATTCGGAGAGCAGATCTTTCTCGGAAGATTCGAAAGACAGCTGGGGGTATCTTTTGCTTCACCCTAAAGTCTAATACTCGGATTTCCGTATCACTCGGAGATAAAAAAAAGACTCAGAAGAGAAAAAACGAGGAAGAAATAAGGTTGAAATAAGTTCAAGCAGAAAAGCGTAGCAGACGGAAAACCCGTTAGATTGAGTTTCAGCTTGGATACCAACAAAGCTTTAATGCTTCTTCCACCATACAAACAAACTCTTTGATGTAATTACATGTTCAACCTCAGTTGATACAATTCTTACAAATCCATGCAAGAAACAGTTTCCAAATGCAAAACATAATCTGTATACCTTCTTTAATGACGGACGTAAATTAAAACCAAAATTATGGGTCACTTATAAATTTTCATTTCTGGGAAATTCATAAAGAATATGGTTAGACACCGCAAAGTTTTGTAAGAACCCACTTCGAGGAGTGGAATTTTTCGGAAGTTTCAATAGAGGGAAAGTATCTTTTAGTCCCTATTAGAGCTTGAAACTGGAATTCTGGAGCCGGAGGGTTAAAAAGAATTAAAAAGGGCGACAAGAGGGTCAAAGTAAGAAAAAAAGAAATCTGGAGCTCCCGTTACCTCGAGCTTCAAGAAACTCGCCAAGAGAACTTCAAGTAATAAAACAAGTCGCATTTCGATATAAAAATATGTATTCTTTATGCGTTTTAATTATACCTGTTCTTCCTACTCCCAGACATATTATTAATGTAAGGCATTTCATGTAAATAAAAGCGCAATCGAGTTAAATAAATATACGCGTTATTTATTACAGACACCCTGAGAATAAATAACGGCCCATGTTGATTTAACTCGAATACATGTTGCTCGTAAATATCGAAGCATAAGTTACTCGCGTTAGAAAGCTAGAAGGTAGAATCAACGCACGCTTGTCAGCAAAGAGAAAGTTGAAAGAGAAGTAGGATGAAGGATACGAGGACCCGGAAGAGGGTTAAGAAGAGCACGAGAAGCGGAAGGCCCGTTAGATTGAGTTTCAAGTTGTACGCCAAGAAAACTCAGTCCGGCGTTCCATTTTAGGAAGGAAAGCGCAGGGTTGGTTGGAGCAACAGGGGTTAAAGGGGGGTTTCTACGATACCGTGAACAGAGGGTCAAATGGGTATGGGAGTGGCATGAGTTTGTGCACTGTCCAGAAGGGTGGCCAATCGTAATACTGTCCGAAGCTCGTTCACGCGTGTTCCACCGGGAGTTCGACCTCTACCTCCTTCCTTTTTTTCCACGATTTTTCCAGCTTTGTTCCTCCTCCTCCTCCTCCTCTCTCTCTCTCTCTCGCTCTCGGGCAATCGAGTTCTCCTAGTCCTTTTTGTTCAACCACCGAAATCAATCCGGTATGAATCGATTCGCGGAGAAGAACGTTCCGGCCGCAATACGCTTCAGTTTGATAAATCGGACAGTGCTCAAGGAGCGTAACAAATTCGTGGGAACTTGGAATGGCTCATATAAAATCGAACTTTTCTCTTCTTCGATTACTTCCTTCAGATTAAAATCATTAGTGGATTCGAACATTTATTCGAACATTGTTTAGGAACATTACGATTCATAAGTATTCTATCAGATGAAAACTACAATCCACTTGTTTCGACCCAAAATCATCCTAGAACATGTTTATACATCATATACCATCGATTTGGACCATCTAGGACCGAAATTGGCGACTTTGATTTTTTGCCGATTTTTGAAGGTATACCCCTTTACATTTTTGCGATTTTGGGTCGACCCAGTTTTTGATCGGAACAAATTTTTATTCCACTTCTTTCGACCCAAAATCATCCTAGAATATGTTTATACATCATCTACCATCGATTTGGGGCATTTAGGAGCGAAATTGGCGACTTTGATTTTTTGACCATTTTTGAAGGTATACCCCTTTACATTTTTGCGATTTTGGTTCGACCCCTTTCTTGACCAGACAACATTTTTAATCCACTTCTTTCGACCCAAAATGGTCCTAGAACATCATTAGGCATCACCTACCATCGATTTGGACCACATAGGAGCAAAATTGGCGACTTTCATTTTTTGACAATTTTTGAAGGTATACCCCTTTACATTTTTGCGATTTTGGGTCGACCCCTTTCTTGACCAGACAACATTTTTAATCCACTTCTTTCGACCCAAAATCATCCTAGAATATGTTTATACATCATATACCATCGATTTGGACCATCTAGGATCGAAATTGGCGACTTTGATTTTTTTACAATTTTTGAAGGTATACCCCTTTACATTTTTGCGACTTTGGGTCGACCCCTTTCTTGACCGGAAAAAATTTTTAAACCACTTCTTTCGACCCAAAACGGTCCTAGAACATTATTAGGCATCATATACCATCGATTTAGGGCATCTAGAACCGAATTTGGCGAGTTTGATTTTTTTACAATTTTTGAAGGTATACCCCTTTACATTTTTGCGACTTTGGGTCGACCCAGTGTTTGACCGGAAAAAATTTTTAATCCAATTCTTTCGACCCAAAATCATCCTAGAATATGTTTATACATCATATACCATCGATTTGGACCATCTACTAAGTGCAAATTTCCTTCCTCTGTTACAGATTTCCCTATTTAGCACTACTAATATACCTAGTTAATGCCTCGAACATAGTCACACGTGTATAATTTGAGACATTCTTTTCTTGTTTGCCAAGCTTTCAGCATCGAATCCAATATGGAAATATTTATTTAGGGCACACAAAGGACCGGTGAATGAAAAAAATGGCTCCTGTAACGTTCGCTTTCTACATATTAGTACTGGTACCATCTTCATCCATCGGATATATTCCATATTATGCAATGTGCGTTATGTATCGTGGAGCTTAATGCGCATATATGCACCACTGATGCAGAATAGGTATACGATAAACAGGGGAGCAATATACGGGTCACGCGACCTTGTTTATTCTTCCCAGCTAATCCCTGGCGGCGAATACGGTTTTCGTGTGCCCCCGAAAATCTAACGGCATATCTCCCGCATCATTTTTTCCGCCACTTTTCGGTCCACGTATAGACTCGGGGTGCATATGCTCAAAAAGACGGGGCTCCTATTTACTCGACAATTTATTCCAGTTTGTCTCGTGCTTAATGGGGGGCTGACGAGTCGAACAATAGGATTGCGTGATTCCTCGGTTAGTTGTATCAGCGTGTCAGCTACATGTACAATTCTTCCGTGGCTCACTTATAATTATCCTACTTATCGTAATCAGGATAATTAAGGACCCTAAGGGAACGTGCTATTAAGGGAAACCAACGCTCCTCGTTTTGTCCGCTATCCTTTAATTGGACTTAACCGGGTTCCTCGAAAGGGAGTAGTAATAATAAAGGGTATTTTGTACTTCGAAAAATTACGTAATATCGCATGTTCGCTCTATTGACTGCTTCTACTGCGTGGCAGGAAAGGACTGCCTATAAAAGAGTGTATAAGAAGGGAGCTGTTTTAATAGATTTTATTGAATTAAGCGGCAACTGCTATTGAAGTCTGAGATCGAATCCCTTTAAGGGAATTATTGATCTAATTATGAACGACTTCATTTAAGTGCATTCGATCACCGTTGCCTTTATAACGTGAGGCAAAAGGACGAAGACTTTTCTTTTGAAAGCATAGGGCCAATCTGGTAAGTAAAAGAACGCCGGACAACCATCCACAAAGGGCCTTGAAACGTTCTACGTATGTACGACAGCCATAAGTGAATTTTCAAGGAAATGGATGGGCTGGCTCCGAAAGAGCCAGAATAAAAACGTCGCACGAAAGAGAGAAGAAAGATTTAGAATGGAGTGTCCTAATTTGAAGTTAGGGAAGCGGCTGTTGCACGAAGAAAGTGAAGCACAGAATGGAAAAGATGTTACTTGCTGTTGCAGTAGATTTATACCCAGATTCATGTCCATGCTTCACATCGATCATAATAGCCATCTTTAAAAGTGTTTCACTTAGATCAATTAAATCATTGAGGACTATCTATAAGACTCTCATTTCGACCTTAAGTAGTTAACTACATTATAGTCAGGCAAAAGTACAAAGTGCCGCAGTCCAGGAACCTTCACATTCACGGATGAACAAGAAAAATCGTACAAAGACTGACATTCTGAAAAAACACGCAACAAAGAATATCGTCATAATATTAATTCCATGAGCGTGCTCACGCGATATTCAAGCATTTCCGTGGTTTAATGCACCGCGATTGCCACGATGCAGAAAGCGGAGATAAAAGTGAGTAGAAAAGGAATACATGCACGAAGCGCAATTATAATAACAGGCGTTTTCGTGTGATCACAAGGATTGGGTCATTCGCATGCATTTCTGTATAATAATAGCACTCTCTCATAATTGAACCGTCATGTTCACCGGTTATAAACACGCCATTCGGTTCTCTGTACGTTGGGAATGGACGACAAGCGTCGTTTCATGCGAAGCATCGACAAGATCTCCGATGTTCGAAGCCTACGTTTCTCTTTATGCCAGGCTTCGAGTCGTAACGACGTAATGACAATGCACGCGGTACGAGTGTCGTTTGTAACTCGAAATGCTCGTTACCGATGTCTGGGAGAGGGACAGCTTTGTTTCAGATCTTGTGAAGGTACGAAATCCTCTCCTCTCTCTTTATCTCTTCTCCTCATCCTCCCCGTTTTTTTCTCTTTCGTGCTCGAAGGTGGAATACTTGAGCGCGATGACGGAAAGCAGATGGGAAATATGGATACGAGAGCGATGATCGATGGCTGTACGATATTCCGACAAGGTCTGTTACTTCGCGTCATATCTGACTTTTCAAACCGCCGTGGTTTCTTGCTCGTCTGCCTTATGGAGATTTATGCAATATTTAAAAGCTCTCGCTTTATTGGACTGGGAATATTTAATACTATTCGGGCAGATGTTCCTTGAATATCCAGGAATGAACGTGATTAAAATATTGAGCTCATTTCCAGACGATATTACATCCGAGGTGTACTCGGAATGATATCAACTGTTTCATAGAATAAATTCTGTTATACTATTGCGAACATCATTTCTATATTACAATCGAATTCATTCCCAATCACTCATCGTATATCAGTGGTATGACATTCAAAGTAATAAAAGTAACACTTGATGAGTATTCCTGGATGAATTCAGCGTGGGTGTGAACGTCCAAATGTCACAAGGATTCGCATGTCCATTGTTCCCCGTATACTTATTTCGTCCTTCACTCTCGGTCCCCACCCTCTTCACCCCAATTTCTGCAAACCCCCTCTTCAAATATGAAGCTTCGAAATAGGAGGATGCACGTGACACAGGGGGGTCCTGCGAGATGATCGTCGAGTGGCACCCTCAACGAAAAACTCGGGCACGACAACTTCGAGAATGAAGGACCCCCATGGAGAAATGTTCGGGCGGGCCGTATCTATACAGGGCACAAGTGTCACCCCATGTCCCAACCTCCTGAATTGACTTCACTTATAAGTGCACACTTCTACTCTTTCTCTTTTCATTCTTCTTCCACTAGTCTAACTATCTCGCGCATGTGTGAATGAGTCGTAATTTGGTCCATGGTCACGGATAATTAGATTAAACGAGTTAACTGCACGAGTGTCCTGCCTAACGAACTATGTTCGAAGTCATCGTCATCGAGCACTTTTATTACGGCATCGTACGAGAAAGTCAACAGGAAGAAAGTGCACTTTCGAGGAGGCAATTCTTTGAAATATCGATGCTATCGATATCCGCAAAGTGTTTCCTTGGACGCGCCAGTGTTTCTGGACACTTATCAAGTTCGCAGAAGTATAAGTACGAGATACTGCAACAAGAAAAGAGAAATACGATTGCTCGAAATAAACTTCGTGTCTGGAAGCGAAACGTACTACCGAACCATAGATTCGACGCGAGCAACCCTAAGCTGATCGATGATTACAAGTTACCCCAAGTTTTTCAACGAGTAATGACCCGGTGGATCGTGCGTGCAACCACGTGGGTGGAGGTTCGAGTATTCCACGATAATGAGTATCAAAAGAGAAAGGGAACGATGAAGAATGAGACGTGGCAGAGAAGGAAAAGGGGGTAAAGATATCGATGGAATAACCGCGAGACCTGGGCATGCATTCTCATTTTTAGCCGTTCCGCCTGATTAAATCCGGCCGTGATTTATCGCACGAAATATGATGCGTGAGGCGTTAACCCTTCCCACGGGTGCTTCGAATCCCGCGGGATGCGCGATTCGCAGCTTTACGAACCTTCCATCCTTTCTCACGTCTCCTCCGCTCTCTGTAGACACACAAGTCTTGTGTACACACCAGACAATTAAAGGTAATCATTGGATACCCGAAGGAGAGCTTCAGAATAAATTGTACCTTGATTTCTCCATGGAATTGGTAACCTGCAGTGCGGTGATGGGTAATAATCAATTAGTAATTATTTGGTATGTATATACGTTATCCACATACGCGATACCACTGAGAATACCGTAAACGTACTCTTAAAATATTATTACTTCTAATAGGATTTAAATCATTTCAACGTAATTATTAATGATGCCTGTATATTTTATACAGATACACTTGCCAGTATATTATAACCTGTCTAATTACCGCGTACTTAACGCATCTACAATTTACTTTCCTAATCATAATTGGTATTAAATTGTTACAAGTAAAGAAAGCTCCCGGACTTCCGACGTGTATTTCTATGGGTCTTTATTGTATGAAATAAATTAATATATCTCCTTAGAGGTGATTATGGTGATTTGGTCAGTGCAAAGCGTCGACTCATTCATTATTGCAGCGTTGAGTAACCCTGACAGTTGTCTATTAATAATAGCCACTGGTACCGGGAACGGTTGCAGTAAATTCATTATATCGGGTGCCCATCATTCAGGAATTGGTAGACCGTCGCACTCTCGCTCCCTCTTTTTTAAGGCTCGTTATATGGCATTTCAGTCGTTTGCACGGGGGCAATCTAAAGGCCGTAATTCAGACGACCATTTGACCCTGTCACCGTGAAAAGTGCCGGGAATCGTGCGGGTAACATAACTCTTACATTTGAATATAACTAACGGTTTGACCTCACACAGACAGAAAAATACATATCGTGCCCGACGGAACACTCCGGCATCTAAACCTTTATTTAATGCATGATTTCAATTAACGCCTTTTTACGTACGAAAAGTTGTCTTTAGAAATTACTATTCGAGGACATATATTTTTAGCCTGCAACATTACAGTATTTATATACAATTGCATTATCGAAGTATGTATGAATATATAATTATTCCTAAACGCATATGATACCTTTATTTTGAGAGTAGAATAACTCCCTTTTTGCTACGCAGGATATGAAATAAATATTTTTAGAATACCGATTAACATGCCATTTTTTATTGACACAATAGCAATGATTTCGGTAGCATTAATATTAATCATCCGCAATATCAGTAATAAATTATTTCCATATGTATTTCCAGCTGTATTTTTTCCGGAAAACCGACTTATGTTAAATTTCGAATCAAAGGGCTTAGATGTCTTGTCTCAGTCAACTACTTGGAATGATTAAAACGTTCATAAGTCGTGTATAAGATGTATTACAATGTCATTCTAAAACGTGTACACGCCAAAGTTTATAATTAACATCGTTTGTCCACGTCAGCGGGGTAACAGCCGCTATTAACGTCTTGACCGGCAGTCAGTTAGTCGAAAGTCCTGACAAAAGCTAATTAACGATATACGGTGCTGCGGAACTGTCTGGCGAAGACACCCACGTCAGACTACGTGAAAGAAAACTCCGCGTTGCTGGATCGAGAGAAGATACATCGTGAAAGGAGAAGAGGTTGAAGGCGGTATCGAACAGACCTCTGGAATACAATGGACCGACACTATGAACCCCTCGCGCTTTGATTTTATTGCTTGCCATACCTTATCACGATGTTCTTTCTATCTTTATTGCTTGTACACAGCTACTAAGCAACAATTTGTATCAAACATTTCTACTTGTATATTCGATTCTCAAATGATACCAGGAAACCCTTGATAAAATGTATCTTAATAAAATACCTTCATAAAATAGTTCTTCCTTGGAAATCATTTAAATGGCCATGAAATTATTACCAGGTCTTATAACGATGCTATCTTGCTGTTGCAGATCGACTAATTTCATGTGGAATTTTATGGAAGACCTAGTACGATATAGAATTTCTTCCCGGTGATCTCATAGGAAGTAATCTGAATATTGCGAGACACATAAACTGGATGACTCAGAATCAGTTGATTTCAATTCTGATAACAAGAGCATAGGTAGTGATATAGTAGCGTGGTGTAGACTATCGGGATAGAAAAACTCATTCTGTATGTAGAGCAGTTCAAGATGTGAATAACATTATGATTCATCCAAGTCGAACCCATTCATGTGATACAGAATTTATTCAATACTTGTTCTATTCAGAATAATTTAATACCAATACAAAGCCTTTTAATTTCAAGAATTTACTGTTGAGTTATATGTAAGTGTTACTATGTTCATAGTACACCGATAGTGTCTTTGATACAGTTCCAAGAAAACGATTGACTTAAGTTTTTCTTTAAGTTGAACAATTACCCAGTAGGACCTCCATAGTGGAGAAGAGATCCACAGAGAACATAGAGTTAAACTGTGCAACAAAGAACTCACGATGCCGCAAAAAGTCCATTAAAGCGTCGTTTCCATTCTATTCTGCAGGTCAATGCCACGGTGAAGTTACCAGTGAGATAAAAGGAAGCAGTGAAATAAAAACTAATATCCCCTTTAACGTTCCTAGCGTTCCCCTTTGTTTGTCCTGAGCCTTGTTGCACCGTGACCGGAAGAAAACAGAGGTAATTACGTTGCAAATTGGACGGTAGAACAAGCCGATCCTCTACCAAGGAATCGGTAATAAAGTTTATGAAATTTTGCGACTCGTACCCTATATAGGCGAAAGATCAAAGGGAGTGTACTCGTATATCCCTTACTTGGAAATGCAATAAGTGAAATCGTGAATTTAAGATACTCGGTTTCTTTCCTTTGTAAGAAACTCATGCTTATAGAACCTATACTTTGCATTGTCTCATAACAATTATTTATACTTCTTTTTTAAATCCTACCGACGGAGTTCGTAGGTTTCCGTGTACGAGAGAAAAGATTGTTGTCATTGCAAGTAATTTGTTCCATAGAAAACTGGATATACAATAATACAATTAAAGGTCTATCAAATCAGCCGCAATGATCGAGACACATTTTCCATGCATTGTTTCCACTATTTGATGTAATGGCGTAAAACCATATTAAGGCGTTGGATGTATCTCCCATCGGCCCGGGATACCATCCATACGCACATTTATACATTCCATTCGAGGACAAAAGGGAGCAACAGCATAAAAACTAATATTGGCTTTAATGTGGCCATTGTTTTCTCCCTTTGTTGGTAGGTACCTTGGTACCAGGCCGTACACGCCCGGAAGAAAGGAGAGCCTTGGTTGGTACGCGCGAGCATATGCCAGTACATGCAGATCCTAGATAGAAGTCCCTGGATCGCCGCGAACAAATGCTTTTCCCTTCCACCCTCTCTCTGATCCAACATCGGTGCCCTCCTCCGTGTTCTTCTATTCTTGTCGTACCAATGCGAACGGGGAATATGGGGGGTGGTGGGGCACAAGGTTGCACTGCTTTACATAGAACCCTTGGCATACTCGTTCCATGGAAGTTTTTGATAAATACGCCAAGATGCAGGCGAACGCCACGACCAGCGACGTAAATGGCAGGATCCTTGTTGAGGTTAACGGAGAAGAGGTTCAGAAGGAAGAGGGAAGGATAAAGGAGACACAGTGGCGAAACCCCAGGGGGCTTTTGTCTCCGGGAGGACAAGGAAGGTGCACCGCGGGACTCGTCGTATCGCGAAACTTTCTACTTTGTTATTAATTTCCTCGATGGTACTTTCGTCAAGGATCTCGACGTGCTTTCCCTTTGCTGGTTAAGCGACGATCTGCTGTAGTCGTGTTATATGAATTCTTCCGTGATTGTTACCGTCATGAAATCTTGTTACTTTCCGCGGTTCGGTCCTCACTACTTCCAATGCTTTCAGAAACTTTCCAGGGATATTTATTTTTTTAACGAGTATTGTTATGGAACTTCCAACACGAGTTGAGCTACGGTTATGAATACTAAGTAGAGCATAATAACTAAAGATTTGATATTCCGCGATTATTCAATACGGATTAAACTCAGACTACTGTCTTATTGACAGTCATAATACAAGCGGTTATACAATGTAAAACAACTTCGCCTGGAAACAATTAATTAGCGCGGGAAGTAATTATAACTACTGCTTCTCATGGAATACGAAAATTGGAAGGGACAAACATTGGCATTAGTGAAAACAGTAATTCTCGGAAAATGGTGATAAACAAAGGCAATGAGAACACCCTCAGGAGATTTGTTCAAAGAGAAGAAGAAAGATGCATAGTTGTTTCAGGAGGTTCTGCGGAACTTCGTACTTCGTCATTAATTTTCCTTGATGGTACTCTCATCAAGGATCCTGACGCACGTTTTCTTGTTCGTCTAGGAGATGATTCGAGACCTTCGTTCATTCCCGAAGATACGATTGATGTCAAAGGAAGTATTCCCCTTCTCTTCGGGTACAGCCTTGTCTACTTGTTTAAGTGAAGAACTGATTAATTTGCAGTACCTTTCAGCATTTCTATTTACAAGCACCAACTGCGTTTTCCACATCGACGTTCGATATTTGCATAGAGTAATTTAACGATGTTCCAATTATCCACGACGATGAATTCATTACTCGCTGATGAAATTCGTCTCGTTAGAAGACGCGATAATATTATTCATTTCGAGATGTAGAGATATTAACGATCGTTCTAATATTTTTCTCTCAATCTTCGTGAGACGTTCTAATCTAAGAAGCAGACGTATCTTTCTGCTTCGGCTATAATCTGCGTCGCCGTCGTCGTCCTTCAAAGATGCTTTTGCTTTCAAAGAAAGTACTCTCACGAATGTCTGCACTTGTGTTTCCATTAGTCCAAGACTTACCGCGAAAGGTAGGTTTTTAATGTATGGGTATTTCTCAACTTTAACACTTTCACTATTTTTAAAACCCTCCGCAGTGCCATAAACATAGTTTTAACTTCAGTTCCACGATTGTTTTAAAATTCCATATATAATGAAAAATTATTTATTTCAAACGAATATCTGCACAATTAAATCAAATACATTCGAAAGCAATAAGGACATGATTTGTGTAATTTCTATAATGAACATCCTTAGAATAGCAAGAACCTTTTTAAAGGGAAAAACCTGATGTATGGGGACATACAATATAAGGACACCATCTTTACTGCAAGCTCTAAGAGATTAAATGACCAAACACATTAGTCTCAGTGTGGTTAGTGCAAATAGAAACGTGTCTTTCATCGGAGCTATGATCTCCCTCTTTGAATCTCTCCGGTGATCGCAATACCCCTTTTTTCCATGTAAATAAAAGCTTTAATCTCGAAATGTGACTTATTCCTTAGGAAAACAACTTTTCTCCCCGGGGAATATTTAATAACTTTAAAGAAACACTAGATCCAAGGTAGGTCGGCGAGAAGTTATAACGATGGCAAGGTAAAGAAATACGAGAGGGACGTACGAAATCGTCGAAAAAGGATATCCTCCTTTGAATCAAGTCGAAGGTATCAAGTCACCGATAAATGCCACTCGGACAGAGATCTTTCCGCGCTTTTGGTCCCACTAGGTTGCGCAAACGCCGAAAGCCACCGCGAAACTTATCGGTTTCCGATGTCGTCCTTCGCCGTCAATTGGAAAACTTTTCTCGTAATCCGTCAGATAAATCACGCGTTCCTTATGCGCCCTACTATCACTTCAACCTCCTTGACTATCTTCCTTCCACTTTAACTTTAGAGGCTCTCCCTTTCTCGCTCTCTTTCATCCGTGTCTCAAGTTCGATCGCCAGGACACTATTGGAATATTCGGAGTGTTCAGAGCTCGTTCGTAGACGAATTGCAAGAACGCCTCTTCTACTCTCTGTCGTCTCATGCATCGACGAGTCTGAAGCCTCCTGGCAACTTTCACCCAGCCCGTCCTAGAACTTCGAATTTACATCTGTTTTCCTCGCTGCCAGGCACCCATAAGGATCTCCTCCTACCATCCTCGAAAGATAGAGCTTACAAAAGATCCCTCGACATAACTTCGGGGATTTGTCTCCTTCCGCGGTGAATACTTCAAATGGAGATGTTGATGAAGCGCATTCAGCTCTTTAACTAATTCAATCTCCAAATCTGATACTTTGTTGCTTTAACTAAGAATGGTACTACATATAATCTTGCCCGTGTAAAAACGTTTATATGGAAACGATTGTTTTGTTAATTATGCGGCAAGAGTCTTGTACCTCCGATACGCGACACAAACGATCGAATGGGGCGGACGTTGAAGATCAAAGGGTTAAAAGCTGTAGGGTTCGGCGTATATTATAGCATGGTTGAGTTATAGTAAAGCAAGCGGGAGTTGATGGGGGGTGATGGGAATAGGAGAAGTTTAGGTGGTAACACGAACGGGGTGAGGTTCTGAATGGCTGCGACACTGGCAGGTGCAGGGGTAGTTTAAGGACGGTGCAGTAGTCGGGACTGCTTGAACCCGTTAAGAGTTTATATGCGACTTTCAAAGCGCGCATGCAATTACCGTCGAAATACCGGACTGTCTGCCATGGCACATGTAACAGGCATGGGCCACTGGTGGAAACTTCGGAGGAACCGGCGCGAAGAGGGAGGACAAAGTGACTCGTTTAAAGTTACGACTAGGAGTCACGTGCCTAGCGTGTCTTCGTGGCGGACCCCCGAAACTCCACCCTCGCGTGCATGTACGTCGTTTGTATCCCAGCGAAACCATCATGGAAATTCGGGGACAGCAATGAAATAATAAGATCGAATCTCGATATTTCGATATCGAATGTCCTTGCGTGTCTAACGCCAGTCAGGATTTCAATTCACGATGTTGCGGACCGAGCGAGATACATTTGATTGACGTTGACTCGATTGGCCCTCGAATTAGTGAACCGTAATTGTGATGGTAATCAATTTCTATATCAAATATTGGCTTAACAAATGATTTCATATCATTTTGCACTACAAATGATTATGATAACTACAGAGAAAGGTGAACAGACATCGTTACTCTATAAGTATTTAAATAATTCATAAGCAACAAAATAAAAGTACACGAAAAATCGACGTTGGAACTTTAATAATGTTCAACGAAATATTTAAATAAAGTTAAAGCTGTTTGAAATTACCTCGTGGATGAATTTATTTATTCATCAGGCGTTTATGATTTACCTAATTGGCAAGGCACCAATTAAATCTCCAAGGAAACAGCAATAAATCATAACGAAATTTCCAACTTTATAACGACGTATAATAAATTCACGGGAAAATTGCGGCATCCGATGAAGTTCGAGTTTGTCGGGGAAAATAAAGGAAGAAGACGAAGAAATAAAACGATGACGGGCATTGAGGTCAATCCGTTGTCGCGGCCGGATTATAATTATACATGTGAGAGAATAAGCCAGGGAAAAGTTAGTATCTCTACATCCGGCGGGGATGAAGTGCATTAAAATTCATGTCGGTGGCTCAGAAGGAGTTCGCTGAAAACCCCAGCTCCTTACTTCCTTGTCGTGTACCTTACATCTCTGTCGTCCCCGGAACGACAAGAAACTTTCTCTTATCCAAGGCATTGGACCAACCGGCCAAAGTATTTTTATTAAAATGAATATCCAACCGGCGGAAAACTCGCAAAAATATTATGAAATTAGCATAATTTTACTGTCGCGTAACGTGATTTCCCCACAATGTCTCATTTCCAGTTATAATTTATAATGTCGATGGACAAGTTAAAATACATCGATCATATAATAATGATAATATCATTCCAATTTGTCTTAGTTTCTAAATACTTTTCGCGAATTTGTTGATTGCTTTAAGAGTGTCTAAAACCTGGACTGACAATTCTGTTTGAAAAATTAATTGAGAAGTTGAATAGAAATTAGCAGTATTACGATGAAAAATGTGTTGATAGAAAATCCATAAAGGCTTCCATGAAAAGTGAAAACTTTCAGTCATCGTTATCTTTAAATGCCTAAAGTTGCTTTCCATTAGGAACTTTTCACGGGCTCGTGATTAATAAGACTTCGTGGAAATTTCTTTGTTGATTTTTATAACTTTATTAATTAAGTTTATTAATGACAGTCACGTTCGTAAGCCGTTGTCTGATCGTTCTTTCGTTCTTTCGTATTTTACTTCTTACGTGTACTTAGGTGTACTCTTAATTGGAATTAGAGGACTTTCCTTGCGATATAAAAACCTGGAGTCGGGGAGTGAAGACGTTGAGATAAAGGATGGAAGTAATAAAGAAAGAATAGAAAGGGCTGGGATCCACCGAGAGATACATCCAGACAGGTTTCCTCGTTACTTCCCGAAAGTTTTTCCGAGGCACCGTGAAAATTTCTCGCCTTCCAAAAGCCAAACCACCGAAAACCACGTTCCTCCTTAAAGCGGCGAGGGTGTAATAATATTTCATTTCAGATATCGAGCTCCACGGACTCGCTTCACCCCTCTCCTCTCTTCGCCCCATTCTCACGAAGAGAGAAACGACATAGAGCTACCGCGTCTAGGGAGTGAAAAATCACTGACGATAATAAATTCCATGAGAAAACCAAAAGTCCCTTCCACCGCGCTAGGAGATTCGCCAACGAAATCGCGAATGCTGAGATGAGAATTGCTAGGAGAATCAGGAAGTGGGCCGATTGCGTAGGATACTTCGTTTTCGAAACGATAAATCGATTCATGCGTTGATTTATGTACGTGCTTCCATAGTATAATATAACGATGATAATACTAAAATAGAAAATATCTATAATCCTTCGATTTTTATTACATTCCGAGTACTATTCCGAATTAAATCATTCTTCGAGTAACAAAAACTAATTAAATACAACTGTAACACTATCAAAAGTTAAGCTCAGGTAACCGATACACTTTATCAGGGAAACCGATCGGAATCCCTGTAAGAGTAATTAAAGGACAGGAAAGAAAGATTTAATTCCCAAAAGGCTACTGGGTTTCCTTTTCGCCTAACTGAGTTTTAACGAAGGGAATTCTGAAGGGGTGAGGGTGAAACTCCCGTGGGTCGGTAATACGTCACATAAGGCTCATCCCTTAACAGACGTCTAATGGCTCACAAAGGAGCAAGGGCTGATTACACAAGAAAAGGGGACTAAGGTTTATATAGATACACGTGATACATATATACGCATTTTCAGTGACTCTATATAGATTTTATCTATTACGTCTGACAGCCTTAGATCCGCTTAGAAGGTTTCCCGGTGAAAAGAAGGTACGAGCTTTTCCGCGACGGAAAGGAAGAGCTGAATTTTTCTTTCAGTTTGATACGTATCAATGACGTCGCTGAAAGACTTTTACCATTTCATCTAATTTCTTTATTCCTGTCCTGCTTTCACTCTATGATATTTCAAGATTTCATCTCACATTAAATGAATTATTTTCTTCCTGGTATCTTGACCGAGTGATCACAAATATTTTGTAGTTCCTAGAATATGTTTCAATGACACATTCTTAATCCACTCCGAATTAGAGATTAACTATCGAAGTTCAATAATACATGAAGTAGATGTCTTCGTTTGAAAGATGTCTTCACCTTTAATGCACCGACGTCGAAAAGATCTACTGCTTACGTTATCGCATTTCGCACTGATACGTTTACCTGATACTAAAGTCCAGTAACTTCGCGGAAAGTCAAATGAACCCTTTCTAGGCTCAAATGCTAAATCAATCTTTCTTCGTAAATGTAGTCGAATTCAGATTCAGAAATGCGTTCATTGATCTCCAGAAAGTCTCCTTCAAGGAAATGTAATTACTTTTAGAAGATTGAAAATGTAATTCGTATAATCAGGTACCTTATCTCCATATTTTTTAATGAAGTCGTAAGAAGAAGATCAAAGAAGTCTGAGGAAAAAGTAGGTATTTATTAACATATGATATTAACATATGGTATTTATTAACATTAATATGAAATAGATAATAAATAATTATATATGCTGATTTCAGATATAAGATAATAATATTTGTAACAATTTTTAATATTCACTTGATGCGATTAAAAATTGGAGAACCTTAAAGGTTCATTTCTCATAATCCCCTTTGGACAGATTTATTATTAATTACTCATCTCAGTATAATTTCATCGACTCTATAAATTATAACACGAAATTATAATAAGAAAATTTATGTTTTACAGAGAATATGGAACCGAAACAGAACGGACGAATATTTTGCGATTAATATAGCGAGAAAGTAATATTTTCTATAGGAAAATCGAGTAGGAAGATGTGAATTCTAATTTCGAATAGGTTCCTGATCCAATTCCAAGCCGATGGCCGACGATGGACTCGAAGGCAATTACGAGCCGCAATCCTTTTTACTTCGTGGTTTCAAAGTATTCCCCTGAAATTTCGAGATATTTTTCCTCAAACGAGCGCACAGGGTTACCACGAAGCACTCCCTTTAATTCGAGCCGAGGGTACTTTTACGTTCTCAAGCATTCCTTTTTTTCTGAGGCTTGTCCTCGAGTGTACGATTCTAGCTGGAAGTTTAACCCAGTCGGGAGGTACACGGACTGAAAATGTCTTCGACGTTTCGTAAAATGGTCGTCAAACGGTTTCGTCGGAAGTGTGTTTAGGGAAAAAAGTGGTGGGCATTGTGCCGCGGAAAAATCTATCTGCCAGGCGATATAGTTAATCTTTTCTTTAAGCTTATATCCGAACCTTCATGAGTAGCAAGGTTTAAATATATAATATATAACATTTTCCAGTAGTGCAGTATGAAAACGTATTAAGAGACAACTTTAATATTATCTACTGTCAATTTCTTTTTTTATTTACACAATGTGAAGCGCTTATGTATCCGTACATTAACCTCGTAACTGACGAGGGCTCAAATACGGATACTAAATTGTTCCAGATTTTGTAACCCATATCCTGCCCGGACCATTAAAAAATCGTCAAAAATTAAAAGTCGCCAAAACGCTTCTAAGTTACCCAAATCGATGGTATATGATGTATAAACATATTCTAGGATGATTTTGGGTCGAAAGAAGTGCATTAAAAATTTTTTCCGGTCAAGAAAGGGGTCGACCCAAAATCGCAAAAATGTGAAGGGGTATACCTTCAAAAATTGTCAAAAATTAAAAGTCGCCAAAATCGCTCCTAGATGGTCCAAATCGATGGTATATGATGTATAAACATATTCTAGGATGATTTTGGGTCGGAAGAAGCGGTTTAAAAATTTTTCCGAGCAAAAAATGGGTCGACCCAAAATCGCAAAAATGTAAAGGGGTATACCTTCAACAATCGGCAAAAAATCAAAGTCGTCAATTTCGCTCCTACATGGCCCAAATCGATGGTATATGACGCCTAATGATGTTCTAGGACCATTTTGGGTCGAAAGAAGTGGATTAAAAATTTTTTCCGGTCAGGAAAGGGGTCGACCCAAAATCGCAAAAATGTAAAGGGGTATACTGTCAAAAATCGTCAAAATTTCGGCTTCACAGGTTTTGATGGTAAAGGTACAAGTAGATAGTGCCTAAACCTCTTTATAATTGAGACGTTTTTCTTCACTACTAGAAAATATTAAAAGAGAATGAAAACTTGTGCCAAAAGTTTCAACGTGATCTGCAGTCATCTCTGATTATATGAGAAAGTAACAATCATTCGATAAGGATAAGTATCATAAACGCGGTGAAAAAGCAAACGTACCGATTATAAGTTATAAGTCGAAGATACTAAACTGGATATAAGTTGTTTTATGATGGTATCGACGATAGGTCATTGATCGTTGCTCGCAACGGATCATCGAGCCACGCCTGCAAAGAAAATCGATTTGCTTCGAACGATATAATGCTACGTAATGATGGTGCCCTTAATGACCATGATAACGAGCCACTTCCCGTCGAAAAAGATATTTCTTCCAAGGGTAACAGAACGACCATAAGAAAAGGTTGTTTATTGAGTCGTGGTAAATGATCTTCTTAGATCAATAAAATTATATAACAATCACTGGAAACCAGCGAGTATGAACTTAAAGATTATAGTATAACACGAAGGGGTCAAACTACAAGCAGTACGAAATTATTTAATTATTAGTCTCATTTTATGAAAGTTGAAACTTTAAAGGTATATAATATATCCTTTACATATTAAGATCGATTCCTTTTAATCTAACCCGATACATTCAGAATTTAATCGATATTTACTCCAATCAAATTTTCTTCGCAAGAATTCACGATACAAAAAGTAACCCGCTTGTTTTGTGAACTATGGAAGTCCAAGAAATCGGACGCGTCAAGTGGTAAATTACAGTATTGTAGTATCGAGGAGGATTTTCGTGCATGGTCAGAGAGGAAAGGATTCTTCTGTCAGACGGGATGGTAAAAGCCTCCGGAAGATCCGGTGGAAAGAGCAGGAAGGGATGCCGATTGCCTTTACGAGACTATGGAATGAGAACTACAAAAAAAGCTCTCTTTTCAAAAGCACATTTTGTTTGTGTCGTGAGCAAAGGATTCGCGTACGTTTGGTGCTTGCTTCCTTCTGTCCGACTATCACCTTACTTATTTACGAGCCTCTTCACTATTCCTCTTTTTATCAGTACGTTTACCTATCGGCCTGTGCATTTAATTCCCTCCGAGTACTCCTGACGCTATTTAACTATTCTTTTTTCATTCGATCCTCCTTTCTACTTTTATCATTCCCTGTTTACCGGACACAGGTTTACCTCACGATGTTTATTCTCTTTTATCAGTCTGTGAATTGATTCGCGTTCTTCCCCCTCTCTCCTTCCCCTACTTCATCTGTTCTGTATTTGTACGAGATAGAGACAAATCCTCGGTGGCGAATAGGTAGATTGATCGATGAAGAAGGAACAGACGAAAAGGTGCTCAAGAATTCAATCCGATGAAGATATACAGGATAGTATCCTTAATCCCGACTAAGAAAGAGGAGATCGGAATTGAATCTTCAAGCATGCCGTGCCGTACCTTCTTTCGCGATTAATTATTTTCTCCTTATAGCTGCGCGTACGTGATGTTTCAACGGAAGTTAATTGAATGTCTGTAACCGAAGGAAAATGTTTCCCGGCAAGCTACCCCGATGCTCGCTAATTTTTCTCTTGTTCCTTTGGGATTCAATATAAACTCGATGAAACCACGTGAATCCACGATAGAGCTACCTTGTTCATTATAATGAGTGCTTCAACATTTTTTTCATCCTACTCTGACATTCCTTTTACGTATATACCATCACATATCGTACTATATCGGGGAGGAAATGAAACGTTCTAATTGAACCGGGAATGCACGATTTGAAAATTCATCTCGTATTTTTCACCGGCGAGCTGTAAAAATACAGCACATCCTCCACAACGTAAAGAGTGATACGCCGATTAACTGAACCGAGAATAAATACGAGATTTAATTTGGAAAAATGTCTGTTTAACCAAGCGGATCAAACGGCAATACCTGGTAATTTCGCATTTCGTTCCCGATTTCTGTTCGCCGGTGAAATTAAATTTCAAGCCGATGTATTTTCGTAACGTGAATCCGGTGTACATAAAGGCTTGTTGCGCGTGCAACAATAAAGAGCCACTCAGTTTGTTCCCTCTTTCCCAGCCAGGGTTGACGGACTAAATGAGATTAATCGTTTTGTCGTACTGATTCGATTAAACTAGAACCGAGGTTTGCCTCGCATCTGGAACATATGCTCTCCCGCAAATCACAATTTTCCTGGTGGTCATTGTATAAGCAATACATACGGGTATCATTCATTGTGATAACTCGACGTAGGCTAAACCATGCGGACATTTTCGGATCATCAATCGCCATTGTTCTACGAGCAACGTCACTGCATTCGAAGATATGACGTCTGAAATTAACGAACACGTCTCGAAAATCGCTTTAATTACCCGCCAACCAAACATAGACTTTCATCAAGGATCACTGGCTATAAAATGGAAATTATCATTTTTTTCATTTTTTTTTATTCGATATATTCTATTTTACCCCGTTTTCACAAACAGACATAGAATATGACAAATAACTATATTTGTCTGTAATTTTCGCTCGGCTTTGTATTTCATGTTTCATAGATAGTCGTAGAGTGTAACAAACAACGGGGCAAACGGTTTTATAAGTTAATCGAATCGAATAAATATTTGGGATGGTATTCAATGGTTTTATCTCACAAAGGGATATCGAAAAGCTTCGAACCGAAAAAAGGTTGATCTGTTTTCCCGCTGCACCTTTCATTCCCGACATTCATATGCGATATTAGAAGTGGTCCACTCGCTGCCCGTTATTATATTGTCCATGCACGGAGAAGAGTAGGAAAAATTTCATGAGTCCAGCCATATGCTCTGGGAACTCAGAGATATTTCAAGGAATGCCGGGTATTCTACGTTAACTTGCAAAAATTGTGAAGATCGTGAAGTATGAATTATGACATTTCAAGTATCGGGAGATATACGTGGTAGCTGGACATCCTTTTACTTATTCAAATTTTGATCCCAGTGGATCTCGGTAACATTTAATACTCGAAAGTATTTTAGAATGTATTCAATGTAATTCAATTTCAATATAAAAATTAACGAGTCTTCATGGTGCATTTCTCAACTCTAATATCGAATCTTTAATTGAATATAATTTTGATATTATTAATTTTAAAGCCATTAATAATAACTTACATACAACGATACTCAGAGCACAAAATATTACACAATAAATATATCTGACATCTCGAGCAGATGAAAGAAATATTCAAAGGTAGCTTTTTTCGAAGTTTGAAGAATCAAGGAAGTTTTCGATTCGTGGTACACGTAACTTGTTTCTGATAACTTGGAAGGTTCAATACCACAGGTTTTCGTGCACAGGAAGACTCTCAATTCCGGAATACAAAGGACGATCGACAAGAAAGAGGGCTTTAGACAACCGTCGAGGATCGAATCGTATGCACTGCACATAATATCGAGAAGGTATCGCTTAGAAGAATCGGAGTGAAGGGTATCTTGGGCCGTCTACGTCGAGGACGAACTTTATTGCGTACGTACGTGGGACCCCATAATTTCGGGGATTCATATAATGTTCGACTACGTCATCCGGTACGACTCACCCCCCGTTGAGACTTCGTGCACGGGATGCAACCGTACCCCATAAAGGGAATCCCACCCTTAGAATACATATCCATGTAGATTCCATATATTTAGCACAGAGAGAACATACAGGATGTCTTACGTATGTAAATTCAACTACTATATCTTAGTGACTCCTTGAAATACTACAAAGGATTCGAATATATTTCATTATTTTCAATAGAGTTTAATCTAAGGACAGCGGTGACTTTATTTGTGTTCGGAATATGTGGATTTTAGTATATTAAATGCACTGAAATGTTTATTATTATTTGATGTATGTTGAGTACATGTGTACGTTGTTAAGTTATGTAATAGTTGTGTGTTACGTTAAATTAAAGTCACGTTATACATGCGAATTTCATACATGATGTATTTTATATCATTTAATTTTATAGCAATAAATTTATATTTATGAAAGAAACTTTTATCCCGTTTTTCTGCGTTATTTATTTGCGTCATTCTGACACAATTGACAATGATGACTTTTACAAAATTGTGTTTGTACTTAATAAAATGTTCTGCATTTTGCAAAAATCAATTAAGAAATATATAGTATAATTCACACATCAATAAGACCTAAAGAATCTCAACGTCGAGACAATCCTAGTTGATAGAAACTATTGAATTTCTTCGAAACAGTTTTCAAAAGTATAAGACAAGGAACATGAAATTTCGAGTGATAGGAAGATGTATTACCCTATGCACATTGCACATGTAGAAATATTTCTCATAGTGATCTAGATCCTACCAATGTTCTCCGTCTATCATTTTCGGTCTGTCACTTTCCATCGGGGGTACCCTTAATCCATCTCTGTCCAGCTAATGGAGAGTATCTCTATTCCTCCGGTGGGTCCATTGTCTCGGGTTCTCCAGTGTTCCATACCGATCGCGGTAGAATTTATGTTCGTGGCGTGCGCCACTGTGTCGATGATGGCTCTCCGGAGGAACAACGGCCAATGCCTCCGAGACTAATATTCGACAGTGCTTGCGACGGTGAAATTTAATCATCGACTGGAATGCCCGAGGTGGACTTGAATCCACCGGTAGATTGCCCAGAATACTACCAACGCTTTATTGCCAACCGTTAATTTCCTATGCTATTCCGCTACTGGTTACCATTAATTCCCAGCGTGTCAATAGACCAATTTTATGCTCTCGATCGACTTAATCGTTTCTATAATAGATTATTATAGAAGTACGACAATTTGTGTTCGGGAATTCATGTTTTGCTTCGTAAAGCAATAAAACGAATTACCAAATACATACTAGCGATTTATTTCTAGGATGTCTTACTATCTTCGAATTGCACCCTCACGAATTTATCTGTAACATTTGGTACACCTACCAACGTTTTAGTGACAACCGTTAATTTCCTATGCTATTCTGTTACTGGTTACTTTTATGGTAATGTCCAGTGTGTCAGTAGATCGATTTTATATCGCCGGTGGACTTAATCGTTTCTGTAAGCCATTATTGTGGAAGCACGATCATTTATATTTGAAATTTGTATTTTGCTTCGTAAAGAATTAATATCTTACTAAAAATGGTTGCAAATAATTTTGTTATAATCGCAAAGGGGAGAAAAAAAAACATTCGAGAAACTGATCATAAATTTAACAGATAATACGTCGGATATATATCGACGAATGTAATGTCCAGAAAATTGTTCGGACTGCCCCATTTTTTTCATATCTTCCCAAGGGAATATCTTACTGTTGTATATCACGCGTTATGAAAAGTCACCCCAAAAAGATACGGGTCTGGAAATTCAATTAACTTCCCACTGGCTGGACGGACATTTCTTCGCGTAGCTCATAAAGATGATACGAGAGAATTCAAATGTCTTCCTGAGAACTCGGAAGCTTCCCAAAAGGAGAAACTCGTAAAGGAAACGTCTGACTCGAATCGTCTTTCATTCCTCAAATCGTCGACTTCCGATACGTCAATGGTTCTTTTCGAGTACTTCAAGAAAAATACGGTACCCTCATTCAACGAAAATTTCGATATCTTTTGTAGCAGTTGCCTTTCATGATTTCAAAACTTCAATCGAAAACGAGATTTATTAAATATAAATAAAAATTGATTCTAAAATTCCATTTGAAATATTATTAGATGAAAGATTTACTTCGCTACTCGCTAAATATACTTGAATTAATTTATCCTTATTCCAAGTAGAATTATGAAGACTAAAAATGTGATTGTAATTCGTGCAGAAATTAAGCTGACAATCATGAATTTTTAGTTCCCAGGGTATCCTTCTTTTTTTAATAAAAAAACACCCGAATTAAAGATGAAGGACCATCGCAAAAAGCACATAATAAAGAGTCCCGCATTAATTCATTGAATTGCGGCGTAATATGATAAAAACGAGCAACAAAAATGACCTGAATTCAGTCTCGCTTTTTTTATCGCTCGATCAGCAATCCCCAGTTTGCCTGGCACGGTTCTCTTACTTTCAGAAAACTGCTGATACCGTCTGAATAATGCGAGGAAAAGGATGGAACGAGAGAGGGTAAATAAGTATAAATCATTATTATGAACCTCAATTCAAGAGAACCACTTTCCCGCCACCGCTGCTTCTCAAATTAATTTCTCACGACGCCGTGTGCGTGCCTACCTCATTTAATATAAGTAACTTTAATTTAGGATAAAACAGCTTCCAGAGTTTTCATGGCCGACATTGTGATAAATGAACCTGAATATACATATACTGGGTTAGAATTAAATTATGTGCTTATTTATTCTAAAATAGAGAATGAAGGTAATGCCGAGCAATTAGGAAGAATAGTATAGGAAGTCCCGTATGAAATAAGCCACGTAATTATCATCTTCGAATGATATAATAAAATATTTTATGCTGAAGGAGAATTTTTCGGATTATCCATATTTTACACCAATATTGTTGTATAATTAGGTGGCCTATTTACGTGGGATGCCTGTATATACATATAACGGTATAAAATTCAATTACCGAGCTATTTGTTGTAAAATGAAAAAATACGAATAATGGATCAGAAATATCACATTTCATCGAATCAACCGTCGTGTCGTTTAAAATAATATATCACGCGCATTTTAATACATCTCGACATACTGTATAATAGTGACATGAAAACTGAATAAGTAATGCAAATTAAATGATGTAATTACAAAAGGAAATGTTTGGATCATTAATTCCTGTAGCCTGTTAACTGAAGTAGACATGGAAGCAGTAAAAAATTGTCAGGTATCGAGAGTATAAATTATAAGCCGACTAGTTTCAATGTAGTACGTCGTCATTTGATGATCGTGGCTCGTAGCAGGCGGTCGATGGAAAATAAAATTTCAACTCCGACGTAGATAAATCGACATGCATGTCGACTATGAAAACTCGACGAGTGTCCTCGATTCTAGCTCGTTAAACGATGTACCTACACATATCCCGGCGGAATGCATCTCTGGGGCATGATAAACGCGATAAGAGCGCTACCAGGTCTTTAAGTGCATCCAATAAACCAATAAAAAGTCACTACTGGATTTACTCTTGCAATAAGAATTAAAGTGACGAACGGACAAAATCGACGAATGGAGAGAGAGAAGAAATGCTAAAATAAAATCCTCTCATAATCGAACCGCTCCACCACGGAGATTATCGAGATTTTTAAATAATCGATCGGATACGGATCTGTCGACGTGGAAATTCGAATATCCGGATCAACCGAGATTCCCATCGAAAGATATTTTTGTTGGCAGAGTTCGACGCCGTTCGTATCTCTCGATATCTATGTCCATACCGTGTAATATATTATCCGCTTATCATAGTCATTAGTTCTAATTACCATGTAACGATAAATACCATGTAATGTATTCGTGACGAGCATGAAAATAAACTGCGGCAAATTGCAGGCGGAAGTGCTCCTGTTCCACAAGGTACAATAAAGAATTCAATGGGACAAATTAAATAATGCTCATTAATTAATAATTAAGAAAAGACATCGTACCAAGTCAATTATATTCTGAAATTGCTCCAATATGAGCTTTCCTAAATTTTATTTAACACGATTTGCTGTTGAATCAATGGTATATATGGTATATAAACTTGCTTAATGTGGAATAGTGTGATCCAATTAAAATGCTGGTTGTTGTATTCCGAACTTTTCTGCGATTTATATAGGCGAACCGAAGTGTTAAAATAAAGGAGAAGTTCAGATAAAAATGGCTCGCGGCACCATTGGTGTCTTCGTTCTCTTAATTGTTCCGTCGAGTTATTAATTAGCCTATTAATTTAATTAATTCAAAGCACCGTCCTGACCCGTCCGCCCACGTTATTCGCCACCGGCTGTGACTCCGAACCGTCCACGTTATTAATGCATATTCTCGCGTTTCTCTTTCACCTTCTTTTCTTCTGCTTTTAGCCAGATTACTTGGATTGATGGTGCAACCTTATTCTCGTAGGTGCACACTAGAAATGCGAATGTTTAAATATCGCGAAACGTTCATATTTTACACTTTACATATTGGACATTCGTGCGCGGAATATTAATTAGCTTGTATCAATTTAGACCGTTTAAAGAACAAACGTATTCTAATTTCCTTTCCAAATAGACATACATATACCGACTTTTGTATATCGTGTAAATCATGGAAAATGAAATAAAAAAGGTGAAGAAGTATGTAATAAGGGGAACCTGTAATTCCTATCTTAACGACTACGCTTAATGATTCATAGATAATTATTTATTATAAATTCTTGTTAACCTTCATTGGAAATTATTTGGATCGTTAATTACAACATAGAAAACAGTAGCAAAGAATTTGTCGTTTATTGGATAGCTAATGTTGTAATAAACTGAAAGTGGATTATGTCGAACGGGGATATCTTTGATGTACAGTCTGAGTCTTATTACCATGGTAGCTAATGATGTAACTAGTTTAGATCGATTACGAACAAGGTATTTCTTGAAGCAGCCCATTCTTTTTCTTACGGCGCAATGAAGTAAGTGGATCTCGAGCAAAAGATCTGCTTTCAAGTTACGGGAAACGTTTGATTCGTGGAATTCGTTTTGTCGAGGATCAAACTAGTTGGGTTGCCGGTGCGGCGAAAACCCACCTCCACGGTATCCAGTTCCCTAGTATTCAAGCAGTATTCGAGCAGTATTCGACACTTGTCGTCTTATCGTGCCAAAAGTTTCCTCGAGCGAAGCCAATATCGAGAGGTTCTTATGGCCCGGACAGAGAACTCCGTAAGGCGGAGGAGGGAAAAAAGGAAAGCGTAATCGGTTTATCTAACGCCAAGGAACCCATTACATTCCAAGATTATGTGGACCGTGTAGGAAATTCGATTACTCACGATATTTATATGCACATTTCGGTATAATGACCGTATAACTTGGCAATGAAGAGCCCTTAGTAATAGAATTCTCAAGGAAGCCAATAATCCATATCTGATTACAATACATCTTCTATGATAAGGACATACTATTATCGTCATTGCGCAACATTATAGTTTGCATTCCAAGACATCATTTACGAATTTATACGTATACCGACTATTCAAATATCATATTTGATTATTCACTATCAATTTCATTTGTATCTTATCAATTTCTTTCCTAAAGAAAGACTTCAAGATCCGCGGTGATAAGAAATACGAGATGCAAACACCTCGGAGAAACTCCAGTAAAAGCTACAAATAAAGCCGCAGGTGATAAGAAGTATGCGAAGAAGGTGAGATAAAACGAAGGAAAGCAAAAAAACAGAATGCGAAAGAAAAAAGTGTAGGGGAAAGAATGAGGTGGTCGAATGTGGCTGAGGTTAGGTGGGTTTTGAACGAATACTTCTCCTGGTTTCCCAGGGTACTATCAGCAGTTTCGAGGCAAGTACATCATCCCCCTAGTGGCAAAGGTCCCTCGGGAGTCTTATCCTAACTTGGCTTTATAAAGGGCCGATTCACCGGCACGGGGATACGGAGATACACTTTCTATTCCCTACGACCTATATCCTATAGGACCCCGTGTCCTCCTCAGATAAGAATTGCTAGGACGAATTGCAAGAATCATTCGTCCCGAGCCGAATGGGAAACTCGATTCATCGTTTCATTCGAACTACGCTGACTCAACTGTAGTGGATCATTTGTCGAACTATTTGATACTCTTTTGATACTGATAATATTGACGTATCTGTCAATATATTTTTCAATGTCATTTCCAATTTTGCTGTGAATTGAATTAAACTTAGAAAATCAAATTACAGAAAATATTCGTCACATTGATTATCAATAGTGCACCAGATTAGTTCATACCCAGAAATATTTATAGTAATAATGTATGTTCTTTTAATGTAAAAAATATTGTCGATGTAAATTTATTACACAAAATCTGTACAGATTTATTATCGGCAATATACTGCATCAGCTAATATCGCCGAATATCGTATTTATTTTTGAATTTGATTTTATGTGATTATATTTTGTTATACAAATATTTTACATTAATATTAAGAATTTCATAGTTTTATTATCAGCCTCCAAAGAATCTTGGTTTTCATTACAGAATTCAGTTAACTAAAACAGAGCTATAAAAATACATATCACGTGATACTCTCATTTTGCAAATTAGTGAGATCTATATATTCTTATAAAATTAATAACACGACTAACTGTTACGTGAAAGTACTGTCTTCTTTATTGAATTTATAATAACTTTAGGGAAAGTTAACGACCACTTTCAATTTCCGTGGACCATAATGCCATTCCCGAAGATTTATTCTACCTTTATGGAAATTTTGATCACTGTACTTTCGGTTCGTTTACTACACGAAAAATTAGCATTACGTAATATGCACGTTCAAGGGAAATTATGAAAGAAAAGTTGGGAGTTCTGTTTGAATTAAATGAATTCTGTAAGAAGCGGCATGATGCCTTCTGAGGACGCTCGTAAACTTCGAATGAAATCTGCAGAGTTTAAAGGAGATATGAGCGACGAGCGACTCGTGTTTCCGAGATTTCATTAGCAGTGTCTGCGCGGGAACTAAAGTCAAATTACTATAATAAGTCCCTTGATGATAGACGCCATACTTAAAATGAACACACGGATCGCGGTACTTTTATTAATATTTATGCTACCTGATCGTTTATTATTGGACTATTTATGAAAGATTGGATTTGCTTTTTCGGATTATAAAACTATAATATTTTTAATATTAATATTCCTCGGTATTAGCTAACTCAGCTATCAGTACTATTTATAATAAACCTGTACCATTTTTTTAACTAAATTCATAACAAAATTCGAATCTTCATTGTAGAAGGTGCTTAAAAAATTATCCAAATGCAATGGAATTAGCCAGAAATTTCAGATAAACATTTATCTTATGCACATTGTGGCAACAGAAATTAGTTATTTAATCAATAGTTATACTCTCAGAACAAGACAATAGAAATAATACGACATTGCAACAGATCGTAAAAGATATAAAAGCATATTACTAAACCAATAATTGACTTGACATTTATGAAACAATAATACATATTCCTCAGACTTAGGACAATAACGACCACCATTCCGGGAATTCGCATACAATTCATAAATTATCACTCCGCATCCGCGCATCTCTATCGCGGGGGTTTAATATAATGAAGTTGATGGGACTACCAGTTAATGACACGTGCGCGTGGGTAGGCCCAATATACACGGTACAGAACTACCCTTTGTATCCAGAAAATAAACACGGTGGAGAATGGAAAACACGAGTCACTGCGTTGTAATTCTATTGTAACACCGGCGCGGTGTGGCGATGCAAGCGATATATGCACTTACGCCGTGAATTTCAAAGCCGATCCACGTTCCAAGGAACGTCGGCGAAAGCGAAGACGAAGGCGAAGGGACTCGGACCCAGAGGATGCACCATAGTTACCTTCTAATGAGCGAACCAATCCCTTTACGTGGTGCGCATTTACAAGTGACCTTAAAGACCCTTACGTAAATCCATGCTGTTTATACGCATTAAGCCGCCATCGTCTCACGTCGAACTTCCACGGATAAATTATCCATATTGTACTTCCGTCCAAAACTTTGAACTGTTCTCTGCTTGGCCAAGTCCCTCCTCCATTTTAATTCCAATTGCATACGTCGATTTAATAATATTAATTTCAGTTTTATTCCAAATCATTTGGCCTCGTGTTAACTGTTATTTTGTAGATATTTCATCTTAGTATATAAATGTTGTTAAATTATAATATGATGGTAATTTTGATTTATTTTAGTGGTTACATTTCAAGGTATAGGAACATTTTTCATAATTATGACGAATATCCAAGGCGATAATGATGTTAGTTATTAAAGAAAATCCGGGAAAATCGCGAAGGACATCGTGAAGAAGCATTAATTCATATTTAATAAAGTTACTCATTAATATCGCGATGACTTAATCCTCTTATCTTAATCCTGCAAAATACCTATTGCAATATTTAAAGGCAAGAAGCAATATTCTATAATCATTGCATCTTGATAAGCGATGCAAGATTTATTATTATTATTATTCATGTAACTAATTAGAAATGTACAGCATGGCACATATTTTAATCGACACGATAAAAATTAATTTTTTCGAAGCAACATTTCACTTGAAATGTATACGTATATAATTATTGTAAGTAAGACCAACTATTTCCATTTCAAGTAGAATCTTGGTTTCGAAAAAAAATTGTTATCACGTCGATTAAAATATGTACTGATACATATATACAATATACTTATATGAGAAAGTATATGGACTCGTTTCAACCCCTTGCAATGAATTTCATTATGACATTTCTTCGTAACTCTTTCCTTCCCTCCCTCTCCTCTTTTCGTTACTGCCGAGATGCTGAAATAATTAGGAATAATTGCGTCTCGAGGGTGAAGAGTGCCACCTTTCGCGAGTAAGTGCGGCTCTTAAGTGAAATAAATGTTCGTTGGAAACCGCTGTTTAAACCACCGACTGATTTTTATTTCTCCTTTTCAGTATTCAGGAGTAACTTGAATGTAATCGAATTAAGGATCACAGCAAGATTGGATTCAATGCGCGAGTTAAATGTTAAACGAGCATTCATTTACGCCAATTCTGTACTGGTTGTTTAATGGCGAGCGTCAATGATATACTACGGGTTGGTGTGCTTTAAAATAACATCAATCTTATCGCAATAAAGAATATCCACTTACAAATTTGTTAGAGGAATTAGAATAAATATCAAATTTTTATATAAACGATCACGTGAATTAAAACTAGGATCTTTAAGTTGATATGGCTAATCGTGAACTTTCTAGACTTGCTAATTTCTGTTTAACTTCTCAATTAATTTTGAAGCGGAATTGTTATTCCAGGTTTTGGCTACTCTTAACATTGTTAACAAGTTCCTGAAACGTATCGGGAAAACTAAGAAAATCAGTAATTTATATGGATAGACCAATTGTCTGGCTTTTGTGTAAGGTATCGTATTCATTATTCTACAACTTATTCTATTTCTGTAACTAATATAAGCTAAACAAAGTGGTTCAAGGCTCATTTTCGTTACTATAATTTTTCGCTTCCTTTCGCCCAAAAAGAGCCGCATGTAAACAAACACGCCTGACATTCCAACTTCGCACGCATCGACCGAAAGTATAATACTTTCTACGCGAGAAATAAAATCAGAGCAAGCATAACGGAATAGAGAATTCTACAAACACGAGGTAGAATCTCTCCTGGAATGTATGCATTATGAATCGACGATTCGTAAGATATACTCGGCACAAAGTGCACTCGTAACTCACACAGTCACGGCGGTGTATTTACGTTTCGCCGGTTTTCCAAGTTTTAAACGAATTTCGCAGGACGAGGTAAGAAGGAAGGGAAAGGACATTATGCTGTACACGTACCATAAACGGAACGTAGTCCTCGTCGCAGAGGGTTAGAAATGTAGACGTAGACAGAATCCAACGAAGGCAAGGACAATTTTGGTGCAGATGAAATTTTCTCTTTTCTTCTTATCGCTCTCTCGCTTAGAACCGCGCGACTAACATCACACTACGCCGGCCATATTTCTCTTTCTACTCACACTAACCTCATTCTTTCGAGTCACTTTGTGCGCGTGCAGTTCCACAAAATGCACTAACCACGTAGAGACGAGTTTCTTACTAATGTAACATGATCACGTACCTGGATAGACCGTCTTCGGTGCCTCGCTATGTTACAAAGGACAGGATTTCAATATCTTGGCGTCCCTGTCGCCAATATTTGGCGGAACTCGTGCGTACACTACTACGCCTCGGCACCCGCTGAGCGGCTTGATTGCCGTTCCCACACCGACTCTATTCACTTTATATCAATACCTTTCTCGGAACTACGTCTGGCTTTGTATACCTTTTCAACCTCACAAGTTTGAACATATTTGAAGTGAATGTTTAGAGTTAATTTATATATTGCTATTATTATAAATTGTTACGTATATTTCGATTATATTCGTACTACTAGTATATAATTATAATCTAATTATGAGCACAGTAATATAATTACTTCATAGATAATATTCGATTACAACGTATGAATGATGAATTGTTGAACTAATTGATTTAATTATTGACACTGTGAGCTGTTGGCGCGTACTGACATTTGCATCCTGATTTGTTTGATAATGATACAACGTTGTATAATATTATAGTTTCTAGTAATAAATAGTAGGTTGAGAGAGAAGAGAATCACCATTGGTAAATAAACTTTCTAACTTTCTACTATGCAAAGTAGAGTATTCTGATATTAGATTTCCTTCAACCTGAGTCCTCCTTATTGGCGAGGATCAAAACTTTTTATCCGTGTGATCCAGTCTGTAACTACCATGTAATATTAGCTGGCCGTGGGCAACGTACATTTTGCATTATAAAACCACCGAGATGAAGTAATTTTACGCAACTTCGTCGTTGTTAAGTATAAAAGTAAACAGTGAAAAAATTGCGTTTTTGAAATGTACCGAAAAAGAAATCAAGAAGATCGTAAAGAACGGATGTTACTAGAAAGTAATAAATATTCTGAGATAAGAGCGGTTATCTCAATATTGCATTTTACTATCCTACGTATACCTTCGCTCTACGGAGAAAATCTTTCTATATGCGTTATCATCGAACGAAATTACGATGCCGTAGGCGGTAAGCGAGTATCAGAGATATATTTATAATAGGATGGGTTGGAATCTCGTTTTGATTAACCGTATTATTTTTCCAATTCGATAAACTGAAATCCAATACGACGCTTCTCCGAGGCAACTTTCATTTGCTGAAATATAACTCGATACCTTCTTATAACGCTAACCGCGCGATTCTTAAATCTTATGAGAGTGATAGAAATTTTATTACAATCCGATACTCCCGCAGTTTTACCATGAAAAACTATAAAGCATTCCTATTTCCTCGCATCATTTGAAATGCAATATTCTTGGATCAAGTGCCTCAATACTGATAGCTACGGAATCTTCAAACTTTATCGAATTTATTTTACCGACAAATATTATCGAACAAGAATAATATGTCAACGATGAAAATCTATGATGAATAAAATATGCATTGCAGCTGAACAATTATAATTATGCTACTTTCATTTCCATGATATAAAGTATCAAAGAGAATTCAATTTATTATAAGGTCACATCGAAAAAGCTAACCAGCGGATATTGAAATATTCAATAATAATTGGGTGGATTATTCAACCGTGGAGACTGCACCCCATGTTAAATATTTATGATGTAAACGTTGTACGATACTTTGGGGTACGTCTCTCTCGAAACCCCTTTTTTGAAGACACGATAAGAGCCTTTTAATAGCACTCACCGAAACGAATAGCGGGAATGGGAGTACGCCGGTACACAGACAGGGAGAATAGCAAGTTAGAGTACGTGGACGCGTAACACCCCGGCGTAATAACATAATGGCGTGTTACGGGTATTACGCAGATTACGCAGTTTCCGTTCAGTCACGCATGACGAATTCCAATTGGGGAGGGAAAGGGAAAACCCTCGCCTCTTGTTCGTGGTGTTTATGTGGCCGAGCTGGGGTAGAAACGCGGGGGTGGAAGGCCGCCGACAAGGGCGGCCCTGAACCGACAGAGACGACCCATTAACAGATTAATGATTTCATAAAGGCTATTATCCACTGGACGACTTACGAATGCAATTAAAATAGATACACCGCCTTCCTCCGAGCTCTGGGCCTGATTTAATAAACAAAGAAAGGGATGTTCGTGATATATTATTCATAATATTCACAGTTCATTAAAATGTGGTGTAAAAGTTCTGGATTTGTGTATTTTATGCTTTGACGTTTCTCGTTATTGAAATACCAGATTGATTTTAAAATGAAATTGCAGAATAATTTAGAAGATAATTGAAATGTTTTACATCGTATGCAATGCTCGTGACTTATACTACTTTATTCACCGTAAAATATTGAATTCAATACCATGATTATTAATCATATTGACAAATATTAAATTCAATATTTAAATCGATTGTAGAAACTGTTTGCAATATATTTCTACAACACAATTTATCGGCATATTTCAAATATTAATCTTATATTCATTTCACAATTTAATCTTGTAGTTATGTCCGAATAACGTCACGTTACAAAGTTCAAACCTCCCTACAAGAACAATCACTGAACTTGCCCTTGTTTTGTGAACAAGGAACTCTCTTCCACCTACGCGGCAACTAAAATACAATACTTATAGCTTGGTGGTTTTACGAAAAATGTAACAAGCACAAAGGTGACTCGAGACATTTCAGTTACAGAGGAAGGGAGCTTTAAATTTCAGGGATATCTTTACGATCGAACGTGTCTCTTCCGCACTCCCCCCGCCCCCGAATCTTCTTATCTTTCAGCCGCTCGTAGAAGAGCGGACTATGCAAATTCGTTGTCAGGATCACGATGAATCGCAAGTGTCAGCCTGCAAATTGTGACGTAACACCCTCCTTTAGCTGTTCTCGAGGACGTCTCCCGAGAGTGGGGGACGTTGGCGATAGTGGATGAGTTGGAAAATGAAATTCCGCGGAGAAACGGCTAGGCAAATTCCAGTCACTTACGTGTATGCACACACCGTCTTAGAAAGGCGTATATAATCGGTGCACCAGTGTGTGCAACGTAGAGAAAGAGAATGGTCTCAGGTTTACGTATGCATTACTACCCTACTGAATTTACAAGGTGAACAAACTGCACCCAGCTATTAAGGCCAATATCAATTATGGGAGGTCTTAAGGTATCTCCCAGGTGTTCTATATTTTCCTCTTAAACTAGCCGCGACATATTATATACTCCTATGTAATTTCAACGATAATAAACTATGGACATTATTCTTACATAATCGAATCATAGAGGAGCGTTTCATTATCCGAGAGTTATATTTTCTTCCTCGTTTACGAATTCATTTCCACATACCTTGGATTTCATTGTAGGCCATAGTTCACTCGAATATATGCAATCTAACAGGAATTTCGACTAATCTAAAATTCTACGAAACAGTTGATGTTTCGGTGGAGTTCGTTGAAGTTACTTTGCCACAAAGAGATAGAAAATGCAGTAATTAATTATGAGTTTAATGTAATCAAATATAAAATCGTGTGGACAAATTCGTTCTAATGGACGACCAAGAGAAACTGTAACGAGATCATTGAAAAAACACTATAGCCTACATTATTACATATCAGTACTTGTACATCCACCCACGCACTCGCGTGTGCGTAATGCACTGTACCGGCGAGCATGGCTCTGTATAAAGGAAACCTGGAGAGAGTAGATCTTAAAAGTAAATGGTTAAAATCAGCCCGAGGTAACTGGAATATCACAGGACAGTTTCCGGATACAACGATCTAAGAGCCGAGACTCAAGATGCACTGTGGTTACCTATGTATCTACTTTGTACATATGTACAATGTACACTCGAAGATGCGTAGCATATTTTTATAACCCTTCCTTTTACATTTAGTTTGAAACTTTCTTCACCTATTGCCGCGGGTTCGAACGTTTAATGATTGAAAGTATTTCGCGAACTTGCAATTATCGGATTCATTAGATTGGATTATTGGTGTTAGTTGTTATCTTGACATTTTAATAAACCATATAATATTATATAATATCATGTATAAGTTATATTATATTACTATTGAATTTAAGAAAATGGATCACATTACATTATCCATGAAATTCGTGAACTATTTAAAAAGTTACGTTACGCTATCAAATAAGAATCCAACAGATGCATTCCATAATCGTAAGTTGATGAAGAAGTTGAAAATGAATTTATAAAATACATTGTTCTGCAAGGGAAATGGAAATGGAAATGGATACACAATTTAATACGAGTTCTTGTGTCTTACCCCGAGATTGTTAAAAATTAATCTTGAAACAATCGTGGCGGATGTGCAGGTACGAAGGAATACGAAGCGCCGAGCACCAACGCTTACCTGTAAAATAAAAATGAACTAGTCTGTTAGGTTTCTCTTGATAAAGCAGAGGTCAGGATAAATGGAAGGAGAGAAAAAGAGGGAAGAGGAAGGTAGTACACTTTGTTAATGAAAGGTAGGACGAGAAGGATGAAAGCGTTCTCTAAGTGCTCCTCGAAGTACGGTACTCTAAGCTGCTAAGTATTAGCTGTATGCCACAGAGAACTTTGAGACATAATAACTTCGAGCGGATTTCGTCGAGATCTTAAACCTAAAAGCAAAAGCTTACAGGATCGTACACATGTGCTTTTCCTGATAGTATATGATACTTATGAAATAAATTTCTCGGACGCTTCCACTGCCTGATAAAACGCTCCGTAAAACCGAAAATGTTTCGTGAAATACGCTCTGAGCTCTCACTCACGGTAAACATTACTCCACACCTTTTATCAAAATGTTCCGTTTGATGGAAAGACATTTGAAAATGTGGGAATTATTACTGGCGTTAAATATTTTATGGATGACACTTAAATGTTTATATGTTTACGATGAATCATATTGATTCAAGGCAATAAAAGAACTTAATATAAATGTATTCTTAAAGATTCAACAAGTTTAATAATAGAATTATGTATCTAAATATTGTCGTGTAAAAGGACATGTCTCGGTGTCGAGTACGAAGATCAAGGATACGAACAGCGTCAATCCTGAATGAACCATGGGGTCATATATTAAGAATATAACGGACAAGAACGTTTCTGCTAGTAATAAAATGCAACGTGAGTTTAAAATCGGAGGTGGTATTGTTTGTTCTCTCCCACGCGAGACTAACAAGCTCTCGCGGCATGGAAATAACTCGAGCCGAAAGTACGGCCGGTTTCTCAAAAGGTACGATTTTATTGTGGCTCGATATCGAGTTTCTCGGCACGGCATATCTTTGAGTAAAAAGGGAAGAAAAGGAAGGTGAAAGAAGAGAAGAAGAAGAAGAACCAGGAAGGAATGATACGCGGCGAACTTACATGCACCGTTCACCGATACAATCTCGTTTTTTGTTTTCGCGATTTGACATTTCTTCCACTCTTACCCCCCGTTTTTTATTGGGAACCAGGCGAGACCGTTTGCACTTGGTACTGGATGGCAAATTGGAGCAGGAATTTCATTTTACCGGATGAGAGGCTCTGCCTTGCTCCGGAAAGGAAGGAAAGGTTTCCGGAAGAATGCAATATTCCGCAGAGCGAGAAGACAAAGAATGTCATCTGCACGTGAAAGTGGATACCCAAATGAAATTCAATATGACAACGTGGAGGATCATCCGACTATTCTTATACCTTATACTTACACCGTATCCGGCCAATCAAAATGCGATTTTCCTGCGGGAGACGATCATTGCAAGCTGCACCAACATTGCGCTCTAACACTTCTCATAAAATCAAAGTATCTCGGGGAGGAAATAAAAGAACCGTTTCTTTGTGAATATAATTAAAAATGTTGAAATTCTATACCATGAATACATATTTATGTAACAATGTAAGATAATATTATACATTACGCAATATCAAATATAGGTACAACCGCGGCGGAGAATTTCATGTTACAACGGATGAAATTTCGTGCACAAAAACAGTGTAACGTTAAAAATGGAAGACAAAGGGGAATTTCCACGTCTCTGAAAATACGAAGAATTCATGAGATATACTAGATTCAAATATGCATAATTATATTTATAATGCACTTCGTAATTTCATTTTCCGGAAGCCTGCTACAATTCGTACTACCTCCTATTATTCATTATCATATTTCACAGTAGTTTTATATCTTTATGGTAGAATATAATTTTTAACGAGCGAGTATGAACACCGTGCTCTCGAACTAATGTTAATTAACAAATTTTTACAATGATTCCCTTTCTCGTGGAGTTCATTACTTTCGGTGAAATGGAATATGTATGCATGATATCGACATAAGACCTAATTAATTGATACGAACCAATGAATTTCCTCGTATTAAATACGTAGTTTAATTTACGATGAATAACGGTCTGCAATTCGAGAACGAATAATTCCCTCTGATATTACGATATTACATTTTCCTCTCGCTTGTAATTCCACGCTCCGGAGTCTACTCATTACTAAATACAATCTGTAAACTCACACACTTCCCCGAGAAGAAACATCAATACGTGTTTACACCGTACATTAACGTACGTACTGGTTCAAACCATAATGCATCAAACAGTTTCCGTCAGAACGTATTTACGAAAGCGAATTTCTAACTCAAAAATCATACTTCTCCAAAGACATAACATACTACGGAAGATCTTAATAGTTGTACATTACTGTTCCTAATTTTCCAACACACTTCCACATTTCCCAAAATAATTTTTTACATTGTACACATTCGTAAAATTTCATCTCACGAACTTCATCTTCGCAGTACATAGAAAAGATAAGAATGATGTTTTTCGTACTACAAAGACGCGAATAAATTCGTCAACGTACATACTCGGTCAAACGCTCAGACATCAAGAAATATCTACCAAACCATTTCCATGAAGATGTATTTTCAAGTATCGATTTCGAACTCGTAAATTATATTTCTCCAACTAAATAACTTACTATGAAGGACGTTAATATTTGTACATTAATAATTACGATTTTCTAATATACCTTCACATTTTCCAAATTTATGCAATTTCAACGAAACAACCTCGAAATCTTGTCAAGAGATACAAAAGATAATAATGATATCCTTCGTGATGCAAAGACGTAAATAATCCATGAAATAGGAGGACATCCGATGACAAGAAATAGAGAAAAACGGGAAGAGGAAGGAAGAAGGAGGAAGGAGGACAAGAGGGTGATGGTAGAAATTTCAATGCAGCTTTATGCGAGTGGCGTCGCGTTATTGGATAGGAGGGATAATCTTTCCTGGAGTCGTACCATTATCCCAGGTAAATTGGTATCCATTGTTTGTTGATGGGCCTGCTAATTACCTCGCGCCACGCACTGACGTCCTAAAGGGTTCGGGGATTAAGTAGATCGGTAGGTATTAGTCTGCGGTTCCTGGTAAATGCCCACTGTCTACTACATGCCGCTCCTTGCAATAACTTTCCTTAATACCTCCTACCACGGCTGTATCGAAATGCCTGGATTAATGATCCCGCTTCCTCCGCCATGCTCTAACTTCCTGGACTCATCTTAATTGCCAATAACAACGTTCGCTAAGAACCAATTTCAAGAATGACAATTATAAATAGAATTAAAACAGATTTCAATTCCCGATGAATTCGCATTGATTATGAACCTTAATTACGAGGATCGTTTAATTTCACTGCATAATAACAAGTCACATACGCGCTGCAAATGAATTCAGATTTATATGAATTATATTTAAAGACATTTTAATCGTAATAATCGTGATACGTTACGTTTATATTGAATAATACATTGTTATATTTGTATTCGTTGAAATCGACAGACCGTAATTAATGCATATTTTCATTCCAGAAAGTAATGCATATTTAATGAAATTATGTAAGCGTGGTAATAATAAATATTAATGTTTATAATTGTTACTATGGAAGACGATATTTGCATCTCGGTGTATTGTTCCCGGATGGACGGGAATGTATGATGGCTGAGAGTTTTAATTACCATGGTAACTGAAGTCTTTGCATAAAGCGTTAATTGAAGTAAGAATTAGCATCGATCTGCTAACTTTGGCTATTCAGGCCAGATAATTCCCTTGCATGGATGCACCGGAGTACAGATTCTGTGTGCATAAGCGCTATGATATCTGTGGGACCAAACGCACGTGGTAATGGATTTCGAGAAGGGAATTAATTATAGAACACCGTGGATATTAAACTCAGTAAGCACACGAGAATCGTACCTACAGATGGGTCACGAAATAATTTGCTTTTAAGTCAAAATATAAACTCATACTCTATTACATTTTTATACTACATTCTTACGAAGGATGCAGCAAAAACATATAAGATATTTGTGGTTCCAAGGAAGCTATATATTTAAGCGTAGCAACTTTAGCCCGTTCAATTAATAATTACATTAACGAATGAATTTGCATTTACTTTAGGTGATATTTATATATACTTTCTTTTATGTCCAAAGGATTATTAATTTCTTTATTAATTTCTGTTAAACTACGAGTATTGAATACCGTTGAAAAGGAATCATCCATAATATCGTAATAAAGAAGGATTGACTAGACGAACCGACATTTTGTGAGAATTAAATCGCTTTCCTACGTGCTCGGCATGGATAGCTCGACCAATTTTCCACTGGCGGCAGGTGCGCCAATATGGATAGGTTTATGCAAAAGAAATGAATCTACATTCGAGTACATCCAATTTCGCAAGACTGTATTCAATAGACAATGCTTTTAGAGAGAGGAAGAAAAAGGAATCAAAAAGCACATGATTTATAGAAATAACCGGCTGTATTTAATGCAAGCAAGGGGAAAGAGTTTCGATGTATATTTTGAATTCCCAGTGTCGTATTACTTTTTCATCTCTTTACCTCTCTCCGACGTGGAACCCTAAATATTAATCAAAGCAGAAAATCGGGATACTGTTAGAAACGAGGCGGATATGAAAACAGTGAGCTTCACAACGAAACGCATTTATGAAGAATTTCCATTCGAGATTTAATAAGTTCCACGATGGAAATTCGTCGAATATCATGGCATTGTGAGGTTGATTAGTAACTTACTAAATTGTCATTGTTTTACTGTGACGTATCGATATCGTTGAATGACAGCCGTTTGATTTCCATCCATGGCCACAATGCAAAAGGGAACCTGACAGTTTTGCGGCAGGGATACATTTGGACACATTGATTTCTATCTCTTCCTGGAATGTCGAGAAATTACCGGGATAATCGAGGTGCGCGAGGTGAAAACTATTCCCAATTGGCCCCGCATACTCTGCGCAGCAACAGTTAGACGAGCTTCCATTGTACCTTTTTGCACAATGTACCGTTATATCTTTTCCTGGATACGAGTGGTAGCGCGAAGGGCAAAATGGTATAACGACGAAGGACCGAGCGAAATATTGAAATAGAAATGAAGGATAGGGACGATGGAAGAAAGGAAGCACGAAAATGGAGGAAATACACTCTGGAAAACAGGATGTGCGGAATAGAAAGAATAGAAAAATCAAGGTGGAGAGGAGAAGGGAGGAGGACGATATAAAGAGAAATAGTGGAAGGACGAGAGATTGAATGAATAATCAGAAGAAAGAGGAGAGAAAGTTAGCGAGGGAACAAGTGAATTTTGGGACGACAAAGAGAAGAGGGAGAGAGAGTGGGAAAGGGCGGAAAATAGAATGAGGGTACGTTTGTCCGATGTACTCGGTGCGACTCTCTCCCGTTCGGTTTTGAGCTTTTCGGTTGGTGGAGAGCTTTGTTTCACCGCGACCGACCAGCTGCAATAGAAAACCCTGGTGAGAAAGAGAACAGGAACCCAACTAAATTGCGGGTAGAAGAGAGAACGGATGAGAGAGTAGGACCTCCTTAACCAAATTGCGCGGAATAAAATTTGCATTTTATTGCGCCCTATTCCTGGTCCAACCAACCAACCAGCCACCCGACCACCATCCCACGATAACCACTGATTCGTAACGAGGCAAATTGGCATCAAACAATGAATTCCTAATTAACTTCATCATTTTATGCGGTACATTATACTTAATTACGTGAAAAACATCGTCTCGTCAACAGACTCAAAGAAAGCATGAGATAAATCATTAGAAATGATATATTCCATATTCACCTAAATAGTACAATTATTTGTAAAGCTACGAGTAAAACCTATCACAGAATAGGCGCCAGTGTAGAAGAAATATTTCGCTGGCAAAAAGTGAGGAGGAAAATAAATGCTTCTTAAACGATAAGCGAATTTCTTCCGTTTCTGTCTCGTGAAAGATGGGCAACATTTTTTCATATCTAACAGCAGGCCGATAAGGAAATACGTTTTCCGCATCGAGGAGCCAGGAATGAAGCACCGGGCGAAAGGGTGGCGCGAGTTGAGGTCGAGGAAGTAGAAAAGGGAATAATAAGGGAGGGACGAGGAGCGGAGACGTGGAACATTCGATTCGATATTCTATCGAGATAGCCGACATTTTTCAGGCTGCCGATGGCCAAGAACATTTTTCGAGGTGCTAGCTGGCTGGCTCCGTGGTACGTCTATATGCGAACTCTGTACATACCACGCGTATGTGAAACCCCCAGCCTTCTTTCATCGAGGAAATATTGGATCTATAGATCCGTGAGCGGGATACCTGATATTAGAAATCGCGGGGGACCTCCTGTAAGTGGCAAAGAATGCGAGCCGATCGTTATTCTCCGCTGGGCCATTGGGAATTTTGGCGGAGAAAGAGAATGAGAGATTCGATCCCAGAATTAATCGCCACGGACATTACCACGGATAGTTACTTCATGATTTATAATACCGCATTTTCTTTATCAACGACGAAATGAAAATAATTCACGTGAAATCCACAAGTGGTATCTTTCCTTTTGAATAATATCTTGAATTAGTATAAGTTCATATTTTCATTTAAATAAGACTGTAATATTTTTCAGAAATGGCTTTATACTTCTTTTACATTAAAATGTATTACAGAACGTAATAGCTTTCCATTGCTTCCGGAAAATGATGGGATCTCTCTTTAGGAATATTACAATAGTAAATCATACTTCAATCCCTCCACCTTCTTCGATAAGGTTTACGGGTTTTAAAAGGGGGGAATTTAACCAGCTTCCATTGCTGGCAGGATGAAGTCTTGCTTCCTAAACTCGATCCTTTCACTTCCCGCAGTACCCACACAGACCTGGAGAATTATTTACCAAAGTTTTTGCGCGTGTGCCGGAGGAGAAAATTTATGACGATCGTCAGGAAATTTACTGTCGCGTAAGTCCAGGTTTACAGTAAAAACAGGAGGAGTTCTGTAACATGCCCGAATAACACTCACGTTCTGCCAGTCGATTAACTTACTTAAAATCACGACTCAAGACCTGGATCTCTTGAACCCTTAGACGTTGCCATTCTATCTAAACTTTGCCTGCGAGCTTACCTTAATTAATTTACATTAAACGTGGTAAGATGGTCATTGAATTTATTAGGATTTATATAAGGAGCAAAATAATTCACTCATAATTGAAAACTTAAGTCCTTGTTTCAAGGAGACAAGCATTTTATATTCACTGTATATCGGTAGCTAAAGAATGTATCAGCAGACTGAAGAATCCAAGTGTGGCGAAGCATGTCATATTACTATGGTAGGCGAATTAAACCGATCGAATTTATTGAATATAGGAAGGACGATAGTGGCTTATCGTTAAAGCTCTCCAATAAAATCTCTGGTTACACGCAGATGGACGGGATATCGGGTTACCGAATCAATGGCTAATTAAAGAGGGTACTTTAAACGTCACTGTTCGATGAGATTGACGGTTTTACTGAAAAGGGGGTAAAGCGCTGAAAAAGGAAGACGTAGAAGGAATTCCGGATAGATACTTCGAAAATGTCTGATATAAAATATTCCCTTGGGCTTAGCGAACCTTCACTTTTTATGCATGTACCGATAAACTCTAGTACCCCCAGCAGGGGTACCTCCATATATTTTGTATAGAAATAGTTTAGGAGGACTAACAGCTATCGGTAAAAAATTCAAACTTTATTATCATATATATCTAAAGTGATTTCATTTACACCGACACTTTCAACAAAATAATCAATTTAGAAGTTTTAAGTAGTATTATGTAGTGATCGTAATCATCGTAAATCAATTAAGTTAAATATAGCGCGTACTAAAAATGTGAAATTCTCTGTGTAAAATAACACTTAAAATCATATTGAATACCTGGTAATTATATATTCAAACATAGGCGGAATTAACAAGCGAAACCCGTAACCCGTAACGATATATATCTTATTAAAATCAACGATGTAAAAGCGTAAGAAGGAAAGCGTACACATTAATGTTAAATTTCCTACGAGACGACGAAATCCGGAACTCGAATGAAAATTCTTTTATTTCGCGTAGACGCGTGGGATACGCCGCAGCCGAATAATAAAGGGGGATGTTTTAATTGCCATTGGTCATCGGTGCGTAAGGCGCGACGGTTCAGAAAGCGCACACGTTATATTTGATTACTTAAATCGGCTCGCAATGTACACCGCAATAAAATTCCTTAGTCGTTCAACAATGTAACCGTGGATATTTTTTCGTCGTATTAATTAGTGAACCACGGTGTACATTTAAATCTTCGACCGGTTTCACGGATTGGACCGGTAAGAATTAGATCTTGTACTTTATGTCCCCGAGATTGAACATCAACGAAGAACTAATAAGAGGAGGAATTTTCATTTACTAACCGGTTACGTCGACCAGCATCATAAAATAAAAGAGGAAGGGATTCCGAATGGAATGTTGGTGTCGGATGTTCGTTAATTATTACATACGTATTTCAATTATACTCCTGAATAAGAACGGTAGGGGACTACGGCGTGTAGATGAAATGCAAATTAATCTGGCCTCGTGCTATAACCGAACCCGGCTGCGTTCAGAACGCGATATTCAATTGTGAACCTCCGATATCAATCAAGGATTAATTTTGTCGGCCGACCAAAAGATTGCTTTTTTTTGACATTGATCCACGTACCCAGTAGGGGTGACGATGTGAGCACGATTTTTTTCATTATTCTTCAACAGGATTTATTTCGATAATCAATTGCTATTTCTAACTGCTCGTATAATTACTCGCTTATTACAGGTGAATGAAATGAGTGAATTACGTAAAAACCATTTATTGTATATATGCCTTCAAATATGAAATAGTGAATTCGTTAAAATTCTCCAAGATAAAAACAGATACAAATCGAGGACACTGCTGGAAAATAAATAGAAGGAAGATACCAAGACGTAAAAAACACAGCTAATGCAATGCCAACAAACTCGAAGCATTTTATCTTGGTAAAAAAAACTAGCTTCGTGTGACCAGACAATTATACAGGCGTAAAAGGTCGGCGTTTGGAATTATCACGTTCGAAGGGTGTTAGGTTTAGCCGAGGTAGGGAATTTTCTCTTATTATCGGTGGCCCCGGACACGAGAGAGGTCGACCGACGTGCACGCAAATACGTAAGCACGAATCCCGATGTTATCGTCTACCGGAAGTCTCATTAAAGTATCCTTATTGCACCAAACCTCTCGAGGGAACCTCCAACAAACTCGGACTCGTTTCGTTTCTTCGAGAAACGAACGTCTGCCCTCGCGACAATTAGTTTCCTTATCCTTATCTAACTCCGACCCTCACCCCTTCATTCGCGATTTCAAACTATTCGAAATCTTTCCTGAAACTTGGGAGACACGAAAACTCAAATCTGCCAGATTTACCCTTTTCACCGTTCGTCCTTCGCCTATGTCGCCTGCTTTACACCCTCCTTACGTCCTTCCACCCTCTGAACTACCCTTTCGCTACAAGAGGAAGCTTTTATGTGAAATGCAGTACGACGAGTAACTACAAATGCCGTAGGGATAAGGGAACCCACGAGTTGCCGCGTAAATCATAATCTTGGAAGAAGGTTCAATATAAACCACACTTTAAATGCTTTGGAAAATTGAGGGAACAATGATTTTTTTTATTGGAATAAATAGAGACAAACTGTGCTAGTCTCGAAGGGGAGAATGTGAAGAATGTTCAGGTATTAATGAAAATATTTACTTTAATAAATATATAAACATAGTTTCTTTATCGAGCTTTTAATTTCTGTGTTAAATATATAACTTAAAAGCAAGTTCTTACGGAAAATTATACGGAAATCCGACTAAGACCGAGCTAAACTTTGCGTAACTTTAAGGATTTTACATCGCATATTTCTAATATATTATTCTGGCGCAAGAATATTCCCTTAGATACTAATACCATCATTTTAACCCAGTCTACTATCGCATCAGGTATTTCTGTCCATAATCTTCGTCGTTTTCGATTGCATATAATCGTAGTAATCCGATTAAGCGGCTTGAAACTAGTTTCCTATCACGCGACTATTTGGAGACCAATCTGTAACAAATCCCTATTGTTCTACACAAAAAGCATTTTTCTCGATGAACGGAGGAAATATTTTCGAGTAATAATCGATAAATTGCATCGATGGAAGGACACCTACGTGTTCAAGGAGCATTCGAAAACTCGCATGTATTTCTAGTCTTTCTCTCGCATTTCCGGTGCACGCTGGGACCCCCGATGGGTCACACGCGATGATTCACTCCATCGTTGTGCCCGGAAAACGGCCGCTCGCGGATTCGAATTATCGTGCGTGCTCGACGACGATAATGATAAGCATTGTCGCTACGATATTCGTAATAACGATAAACCGGATAAAAGGTTCACGACACAATATTGCTGGCGTTCGTTCAACAACCGAGAGACACACAACCCTCATAGAAACTGGACGTTTGTGATAAAGTTTCGAAGTGTGATAACACGCGAACATTAAACTCTTTCATTTCCATTTAATAAACTTCGTTTGCATAAACTTTATTATGAATCAAATCATTTTATTTCTTCACCATTTGCCAATACACATCGCGCAAGTAGTTAGTTATATATTATAATAAATATACTATAAAACCGAAAATCGATATCCGCGAGAACGGTTGATTTAATGTGAATATTAATCTGAATAATTAACAAAATGGTACAATACATCTTTTTAATATTTGTTTGTTTTGCTTCGTTTCAATTTTATCTTTTATACATTCTGTTTTTTATTTTATTTTTTACTGTAATTTTTTAATTGTAGATATTAAAAAGGAAACCGGTACATAAATAAATAAATAATTATTATAATATTAGGATTCGAAATATTATTAGAATGTGTAAATGAAAAATGTGATAAAACAAGCTATCTTTTCCAAGCAAGAGAGAAACAATGCATAGCGGTGCAATGTTAAAAATCAAATATGCTGTTAAATATGCAGATGGTGGGATATGAAATAGAATCTCTCTGCAGTGACGTCTATCTGTCTATCTGTCGGCCCGTTTGTTTGTCAGTCTGTCTATCTGTCGGACCGGTTTTTCGCCGAATGATGTATTGTTCGTGTATACGCGTTTACTTATCTGATCGAAAGCACGTACATGTATTTATGCAGTTACATCCACGGAAATATATCCGTGATGAATTTCTCCTCGATTACTATCCGCGATTCGTTACTCTAGAATCCGTCGAAAGATCTTGGCTCCTGAGTCATCGATAAAAACACTAGAATCCAAACTGGTCAATAAACATCCACGGGGATATTAAGAGACCATCAGACTTCCAGTCTCTTTAGAACCACTCTCTTTTTCATTTGGTATCTTCGTCTACTATTTTCGCGGATTCTCGTATACTCTACTTCTTAATGTTCCCACCGTGGATTTGAAAGCACGGTGAAATAGTATCGACGCAGAACTCATGATGGATTTCTTTAAGCCAGACTGACGTGCACGCACGAGATTTTCCAAGGTTCAATGTAAATATCCAGGAACGATGAGCGGAGTAATACCTGGATATGAAGGATGTACTTTCAAGTTTCTAGTACGATCCGTGCGCGCCGGCACTCGAGTAGAAATCAAGTACCAGTTTATCAAAGGATGAACGAGCATGATAGCTTGCACTTCACCGGTGGGTTCATAATTTCTACGGAGAAACTATGGCTAGGTTTGTTATGAGTGATGGGATTGGTGGAAGGAAGGCAAAAGCTTGGAACGGAAACGCCGACGTACAGTTCATCCCCTGCTATTACACAACGATAGAAAGGTGAAATACAGTTTCTCGTTATACCTGTGCTTTGCGATTTCTTGTAATTATCTTTGTGATAATTATCGGGTGTGCTGTTTCACTGATAAAAATCTTCTTTCGATATAGCACAAATATTTGCACACATATTTGGATTTAAAGTTTGTTTTTTCTTCAAACCACTATATTTTGCGTGTACTTTAATATTTTTATATAGGAAGGAATAGGAGTATTCGATTGTAACCTTCATTTAATTAAATTAGACAGACACGACACAGGTATGACTATTAATTAATTCTAACCGTATACGGACTTATTATTTATAAAGAATACTGATTAAGAAATTTAAAAGCTCAAAAAACAAAATGTAGGCACGGATGAATAGTTATTTTCCTTAAATTGCTGGAAAGCAATTCTTTCGGTAAAACTGGATTTAGTTTTTGCGTAATAGAAATATTATACTTATACTTTGACGATTCGTTGAAAATAACCAGAAGATTTTGCACATTCTTATATATAAGAATTTTATATTTGTTCCTGGAAGAATGATTCGTAGAAATCGTAAATTCACCATTAACGTAATTGAACGGAATATCACCGCGCGGTGATAAAATGATCACATTCCATATCCGTCGCAAGGGATATCGGATGAATAAAACTGTCCATTGAAAGAGAATTGTAAAATATTTCCTTTGATCCGTAATGCTGCCGGATATTAATTCTATTTTATATTTCACGGTAAATATCCGTTAATACATTTCTACGTCCCACATATTCCAACTGAGACTGGCACGGCAATGGTAAAACATTTCATGCGAATAACAGTGAAATATGTTGAAATGAAGCATAAAGTTAAATAAAACCGCGATCCCGGTAAATCACGGTTCTTGTTATTATTTCCAGCAAATGTGATATAAAATATAATACAATTATAATGAAATCTTGTCGAGTTCGATAGTAATATATTTGACGAGGTGTAACCAGATTTCAGTAGCCATCGTACCTCTAGTGAGCCGTATATAATACAATAATTTAACTGTTATCAACGTGATCGAATAAAACTGGTTTCGGGGTGTAATATCAGTCCGCAGCTAGACGAAATTTATGAAGGAACTTCGAGAACCGGGCTGCTCAAATAGTGTCCAGTCGAGCGATAAATTATTTACTCGCCGGCATAGCTTTCCGAAAGGGAAAAACGATGAAACCAGGAAGAATTTATTGCGCCAGAAATATGAACGATAACGATGAACTTTCGAGCGAAAGATACCTTAATGATACTTTTGTCGGGTTACGCCCGCGCAGCTCAAAATGAAAAGTTTCATCGGCGGTGGTTTAAGTGACGTACCGTTTAGATACGAGCACCAGTACTTATCTTCGAACCGAACCGGTAATTAAATCGAAGAAATTAAACCTACGTACGCGTACGAGTCATCATTACTTGTAATTACGATTTTAATTGCCCGCCTTGGAGTTCCGTTTACGAGCAAAACCGATCGCGTCCACCCAATTATTCTCGCTGACTCAACGCACCGAGACTTCAAGTCCCTCAGAAATAATAATTATAGGCATTAAGGAGATAGTAAATAATAAAAACAAACGTATAGATTTGTCAACGCAGATTTATATCGACGTAAAGTAATCGAGCGTAATGCACTTCGAAACGTATTATTTTCACTGGCTGCGCATTTTGTAAATTGATCGAATGTACAAAATGAATGTCGAGGGAATAATTAATCGCCTTAATTTATTGTATGAAAACAAGCGTTGATAGAATATGATTCAAAGGAATAAAACATTGATTTGGAGATTAAAATTTGTTTATATCTGATGGACGAGCAAAAAATGTGTATTTCAGAAAAATCTTGGAATTTGTTCGACAAGAGTGATCCAACGGGAGGATTAAAGTTCATCGAAAAATCCGACGAATACCATTTTCGATATACATATGGTTTGTCCTATTTTCCTAAAACTCTTATATGAGCGGCAGTTTTCTATTCCGTTTTTTATCTCCCTGCACTTTTAATTATTTTTAATTGCCGCGCATCGTACGAAATAGGAATAATTATTAAAATTCGACGTATTTCCATAATCCTGGCGTACGAAGTTACAAACATGAAATTCTCATTACATTCGTAATCTATCAAATTAAAATGATATCCAATATGGCAGAGGTGGTCGGAAAGGGACATGTAGTTGCACATTCGACGGATTATCGGCGAAGTACGAGCTATTAATGAAGATAGAACGTGCACGGTGATCGTGAATGAGGAATTACATCTGGTTAAACGCGAGTTATTCGCTTGATAATGGTACGAGTTTTTTTGAGGGAAGATTATTACCGGCGCCTTAATTGTTCGGAACGCGTGAACGAACGTGAGGATATCTTCATTATCAGAAGGAGAAACGAGGACAAGAAAAAGTGGAAAGGCCGTGAAAGGTACTCGAGGAATAAGCACCCGTCCACTCGCAATTAAAGATCTCTAATGAGACGTATGCAAATACCACCGGCCCGTTAAAACTCCCTCCCCTTTTGTTCATTTTCTTAGTGAGAAGAACACTTCGGTATTCCTGGCTCTCCTGTGTACACCTCACCACTCTATTCAAAGATAATGATGGTTTTTAAGTGACGAAGAGTGCTTTAAATTTCTTCCTCATTCCGCGTTCGTCCGATCATTTAAGAACCATTTCATATTAATTCTTTTTTTGAACACTGATATCGATGTGCCAAACTATTCTGAAAAATAGGATTGAGAGAGATCTCGTAAGCCGTCGAGGATCATTGGAGAAAGAATGTTTGCAATATCTTTTTTTTTTTGTGGAAGTGTATGCAACCGCGGTTGATTTCGCTAAAAGTTCCGAGGCGCGGAAAGAAGTGCGAAAAGGTGGATGAGAGAATTCGAGGAGAAAAGATCGAAAATACAGTGGAATGGACTTCGGTCTCATCGAAATGTAAATTCACTTTCCGATCTTGATGGTGTGCTCTCGATATAATATATACAGATGTATATGGAGGTATCTTGTGTATAGGTAGTGGAGGTGTGCTCCCAGCGACCATTACTTAAAGAAGGTACGACGAGGAATTTCGTTTCGAGAGAAATGGACGAGGAAGAAATTAGATAGTCTCCGGAATCCCATTACAGAGGGTACAGAACTGTCTGCTACAAAATAACGTTCGAGTGCATTCCGGATTGCTCTCGTATGCTGAATCGACATCCACATATGTATCTATGTATTCCCACGTATCCTGGTACATATATCTACGTACGTGAGAGGTTGCGTCGAGAGGTACGAAATATAAAACGTGCAAGCATCGGAAAAGGCACTCTTTCCGTCATACTGGTTTCATTTCGATTGGTTTCAATTTCGGCAGGAGTTGCGCTCTTTACATGATCCCAAACTAATTCCCCGACCTTCCGTTCCGAAGGGGATACTCTAAAACACTCCCGACGGATTAATGTGAAATTGATCAGAATCCTTGATATCCGATCACTTTTCCGGATGAAACTTTTTCTAATTGATTTTCACGGAAAATTAATCGCCTCGAATTACGTAATATCATGAATATGTAAACAAGTGTTTGGACCTGCTATATATAATATGTACTACAGAGAGAGACAAGGGATTTTAATTAAAACTTAATAATGAAACATGAGTTTCAATTATCGAAAATTCTTTATCAGTACAAACTTGTGAATTACCTGTAAATATATCAAAATATGGGTATTCCGCGATTGATTTCCGTTCTATCGTCGGTATTAAACAACTTTATCTGATTTAGCAGGAAGTGCATCGCGTTACGAATGACTAAGGATTTTATCGGAAACTCTGGATAGTGCAGTTTTTGTTCGCGCCGAAAGTAGCAGACGTTGCATGAGATCGCAGTATCCAAAGAATCCCAAGTTTTCTTTTACGTTTTCAGGAAAGTTGCGTGTCTACCTCCGTTCGGACAGCGAGGGGAAGATTAATCGTTTTGATTCGGTGACACGGGATTAAATTACGATCTCTGAGTGCGAAAGGACGTCCAAGAATAAAACTCTTTATATAGCTCTTAGTATTCTTTACCCGTCTAGATTTCTTTGTCTAGAACTAAATTCTAGAAAATTAATATCGACAAATTCTTGCAAGATTACCGACAAATATCTCGAGTATAAACCGACCGAACAAGTAATACTTGTATAAGCAACTTTGATAATTTAATATCGCAATAATACCCGATAATAAAGCTAATTAAATTCCTTGCAAGGTGACGCAGGACTTTCGACAATTAAGAATGAAATTTGCTGGAACTTTCGTCTCATTAAAGCACCCGATATCTTAATCGGTTTCCGAAGTGTGAATACGCGAGTGGAGAAAAAACGATCGTATAATAATCGAAGTTTACGAGCGCGCAGCATGGTTGCTCGATTATGCGTTTTAAGATAAGAATCGATGATAATGTAGCAGAAAAGTTCGTTGCTCGCAAATATAAATGGAACGAATCGAAATGTGTGTGTTTCGGATCAAAGTTTTTTCTCGTACATTAATACTATTTTTCTGCCGGATAAAGTATTTCTATAAATTATACAGGTTTCATTAACCAACGGAACAAATCGTTATACGAAAGAAGAAAACAGCGAGTTCCATGTTTATTTGATCTCCGAATTTAACAACTGCATGAAACGGATTCGTCGTAAACAATAACAAATTAATGGCTAATAGACAAATAATTCGACCCACTCAAGAAGTAATCCAGATGGATTTTCTTCTTCCTTCACATAAATATAATTACATCAAAGATTGAAGTTTCTTGGTAGATTTATAAAAAGCATCTTCATCGAAATTGAAAAGCAAATTTCATCGAATCCATCCAATTATAACGCAATGGAGGAATAGATTTCTTCGAATAATTCAAATAAATATTGAATTCCTCATTTAAACAAATGTTGGCAATGTACCATTTCACTGTGCGATCTCTATACATCATTTCTTATATCTTTTACAAAATATCTAATTCTAGCTTTATAACAATACACGAAAATGTTATATGATTTCCAGCATCAACATGAAATTCCATCGCTTCAAATTTAAATTCTATTTAAATGAATAATTAATTTTATTAATAGCATAATTCCGCAGCCCGCTCATTAAACAACGGCAAGAGTAGTTCAAAATTAAACGAATAGTGTTATCGATTAAATATATCCCGATTCCGATACACTTATCTTTTAATTAAATTTCTTAAAAAGATACTGCGTTATCTTTAATTAGAAATATATCTTTGATTAGAAAGATATGACCAGGGTTCTGCAGAGCCATGGCAAATGTCTTATCACAGATGAGTGTGCGTCTAATAACGTAACAATGAAAAGAGTTAATTTGGTGGGTATGCGGGAAGAAAGGATCCAGGATAACGGACAGAAGCCAGACGGTCGTTGAAGGTGGATCTTAGGACGAGCGATCCTGGCAACGCGTTATCTTCCTAGTCCTGCAGTCAGGCGTACAAGAAGATCGTTTAGATAACGATCGAGAGGTCCAGACATAGAGGAAGCGGACTAGAAGAAGGGCTCCAAGAGGAAACAAAAAGAGAAACAACCAGGAAGAGACGAAGAGAGGGGTCCAAAGTAGTTCGACGTAAAATGTAACTAGAAAGATAAGCCTCAAAATAGTCCCCGAGGGACTTCTTCCGTTGCTTCCTTCTTCACATAAGAACTAGGATGCGCACGCAAAGTTAAGCTAATCCATCCAGGTAAGAAGTGAGTTTATGTCGCCACTGGGAATGGCCGATTAAAATGCTTCTATCAGTCTGTTGATTACGATTAATAGAATAAATAGAGCATGACGAGCAGAAATTTCATCTCGTACACTATCGGTATGAATATATCGGACGTAAATTAATAATTATTAATTCAGAGATCAATCGATGGAGGAAGAAGCCATTGATGTTTAATGAAGAGTAATTAAACATAGGAAAATAGGTGGATATCAAACGACAACGGAAACACCAATGCCACGGGACTAATGAAACAGCTTGTTCTCGTTCAACTAATCTAATTGATATCAATTGCGCGGCTCGAAATGAAACAATCAACTAATTCATGAGCTCTAATATTGCTTCATTTTCTGAACCATTTACTCCGGAAACGAAAGCAAATAATTTTACTTATTCTTGGTAAATGGATTTTCGGTGATCGCCGTCTATAAACGTAACTATTAAGTCACGTGTAAGACTAAACTTAGGGCGTTCTAAACTATTTTGAATATATCAATACTGGCGATGTTCCTGTACTACGCGTAAGCACGGAATCTGCCCTCGTCGCTCGCAGGCCCCGTACTTAAGGACCTCACCCCCGCCACGGGGTTTATGGTCCTTCAGGCCCTTCGGTGACGTGGGCATCGTCACAAGGGTAGGCCCTGTGTAGGCTGAATCTAACACACGCTTAACTTGCTCTTATTACGAAACAAGCGAATGCTAAAAATATGAAACTTCAGCTCGATTAAATGGACAGAATGTACTACTTTCATTTACCCCTTCTATGCGGAGACGAACACAAAGGAAGAAAGGGTTTTCCACTCACAGGAAGCATACTCTCGTAACGATAAAAATCTACGAACTATCCCATGACGTACGGTTATGTGATCATAAGCAGTATCATAAAGGAAAGCCGGGACCGATACAAAAGAAAATAGCGCAGGAGGTTTTATAAGAATTTCGGAGGACACCAGGGGTTTATTGGAAGGACTTAACACCGGCCATCCACAGGAGAACATAGTGCCAAGATTCTTTTTACCACTTACGTTAAAATCACACGTTACCCATACACTCGCGTGGCCCAAGGAACTCGGATAAAGCGAGAACGATGAAAAAGGGCTGCAGGAAATAGGGTAAAGTTACAATGCATCGATCCTCGAAAGGAGTGGAGGGACTTTTGTTCCGTGGAACGACTCCGTGCCAATACGCCTCGCCACCGGATTACGTTACGGCGTCTAAGAATTGTTTAACTTTAATAAAGCCATATCCTATCCCCGTGGTTTCGGTGTTCGCCGCGCGAGTTCCGCCTTCCTCTTCTCCATGCTTCGAGTGGAGAATCCTGTCGAGATTGCCGTGGCAGCCGTGCACTTCGGCTTAAGTGCCTCCGTGGAGGCAGCCTCACGAGATTACGGTGGCTTCGAAACCGATGAGAAAACGAATCAAAAAAACTACCCCAGAACCGAGGAACGGGGAAAAAAGAGTGTCGAAAGCGGATACTGCGAAAGTCTGTGGTTTCCGTTTACTCCCTGTGTGCGCGCGCGCGCGATTCATTCTCGTGAGCCTTAACCCCCTGGAACGTAGACACGATCAGGGCTATTTTGACGGTAAATTATTTTTGGGCTCGTAATGAAACGCGATTTGGTATGGACGTGCAATTAATATTCAAAAATTAATACCAAGCTGGTTATTGGATTTCCAACGATGTATTATTAATTCAATGATGTTGGATAATTAATTGGTACGCCTGGCTGTTATGTGTTTATGAAATATAAGTGTGCTAATTAAATCCTGATTTTCTGCTTTGGCTGGCTTTACCGTATTTCATTTTGTACTTGAATAATAAAGGAAATATTGATTGATGTAGTAGGTACTTCATTAACGGTATTGTATTAATTAGAATTATTCATACTTCTGTTCAATTAGAATTATTATTGATGATAACAAATATTGATATAAATAATATTGATGATAAATAATATTGATATAAAAAATAAATAAATGGTATAGAAATGATTTGATTCGCCGAGATATACAGAATCACTTCTATGGTAGTTAATAACCAGTCGCGTAATTTTGATTGAATTCACGACAAAAATATTTGCCATAAAAATTGTAATGTTACACCGTTAGAAAACGTGACGATTGTAGTGAAATATTCATCGACATCAGGCAATAAATCCGTGGTTGAAGCAACAGGTTAACGTAGAAAGTTCTACCGGTTATCTATCTACTTCAGTGGCGTTTAGCGGTTAAATGTAACGATAAATAATTAATCTGCTTTCACGAGCTCTTATTCGGTTATCCAGGAAAGTGTCAATTTCGCGGTAAATATATATAAACGTTACTCTTTTATTTTGCCAATTAAATATAAATTAGGGTCTTTAATAAAATCTTCATAAATATCTGGAATATCATAAAACTGCAAACTATACGATTCCAAAATGACACGATAATGTAATCAAAAGATAAATAACTGCTTTTGGCAAAAAGAGGAAGGAGATCGTAAATCCAAGGAAAGAAAAATACTATAGGGAATGTAACATCACTGTCAATCTCTACTATTGCTCTTGATAGGATTCGAGGAACTTTTCTTCGATTTCCGAGGCTCTCGATCTCCTTCGTATCTCCTGGGTATAGAAAGAACGAAGCAAAAAAGAATAACCCGCAAATCCAGAAAGAACTCCGTATTCTCTTTCCAAGAAAAAGGAGGCGATCCTTGCAAACAGAAACCTATTTCAGCTTTATCGAACTTAATAAGACACTTTCGCCAACGCGATTTAAGAAGATACAAAAACAATATCAATTATTCTGTACGACTGTTTACTGATTCACTTGTTCTAACGTAACGAAAGCTATTTAAGAAATATTTTCCTATCTAAAAAATGGTGCTATAATATAGTATACAGCTTAATATAGTATGTTAAATTAACATAATATGTTATCTCAATATAGTGTCTCCTGAGTCTTGATAACCCAAGTCATAAAAAAAGAGTTATCCAATCCACCGACAACTCACCCGGAAGAAATTCTCGAGGATAAAGACGAATACCGAGAACCGAAGTGAGTTAGTTGAGTAGATGCGAATTTAAAAAGCGCAGCGATTAAAGAGTCGTAAAAGCAGGGGCGATAACGTATCGTCATCACGTTCGACGAATGTATAATGCATTGTAAAGAGGACCACCCAGGACAAGGTAGGAAGATCGTGGCAGGGATTCGAGTTAATTTGTCGGTTGATCGCCGATTCGCAGTACCCGCGGGATTTCATGGGCTTCGGAACTGGTGGACATCGGACACGCCATAAGGTTCAATGCGGTTAATGGAGTACCATGCGTGACTCCCCTCCCTCCTTCCTCCTTTAGCCACCGTACGTGCCTTCCCTTATATATCTGACGCGTGCTTAATTTATGTTCATCACGGTAGTGTCGAATTGTATGGGGAGATTGATCGAAGATCGGCTGCTTTTACGAGATCAATGGAAATGGCCTGTTCTAGGGAACACTATTAATACGAAATTATCAAGATTGGACCATCGCATCTATGTGTTATCGGGACATCTACTTGCACTTATTTCATGGCTCTTGCTTCTATCTGTGCGATTCTCTTACCCAGATTTTCATGATTTTATATGCACACGTATTAAAATATCAAATATTAACGTACAAATAATTATTTGGGGGAATGTAATTGAAAATCTTCCAGTAATAAAATTGTCAATAGTATATATTCATAATAATATAAAATTCACTTAACGGATGATACTGTAATAAATCCTTATTTAAAGTGCTATAAATCGATGTTTTCTTATTATGAAATATCACAGATTTTTATATTAAAATGAATGTATAGTTCTATATATACCGTGTGGAGACAGTTTTTGATCATTTAAAACAAATCACGTTTTGAATGCTGTACCTACATCACGACAAACTGCACAGTTGGAAAAAGCAATTTACCGAACCTTGCCATTTACAATAAAAATAAACGACGAGATTCGTCCGGCGGATAATTAAATGTACTCGGAGAGGGACGTTTTTCGTGGCCCAAATTGCAGGTTTGTCAATTGTAGGAGGTTAACGATCGTCGAAATAATCTTTCGAGCGACAACGGACGTTATCTCTATTGAAAAGTCCCTGGTGGAAGGGAGAAAAGTGTATCAGCCTGAATTGGTGCAATTGTTCGATTCGGCGGAGCAGTAAACGTCCGAGGGTGGGAACCACATCTAAGTGGATTCATTCTTCGTTGTAGCATCGTCGACTATCGTGAAGTAGGTCCGGTAATACGATATTTTCGTTAGTTTCGTAATCCTAGATTTTCCAAGCCATCTGCCACTTCGCTCAGTCCAGCCGACATCGTGCCACTGAACCCGCCAAGTTAATTTTCGCGAATCGAGCAAGGTTTCGCTCATCCCTCCCTCAACCGCCCCTACGGTAGTTAGGCGTCCTTCCAGATATAGGTATTTCTATGGCAATTACGATACAAATGCGACGAAGGAGAAACCATTAGCAGTCAACGAGGGGTTTGTCTTATTTAGGGTGAAATATGAGTTGAACTCGGAAAAATATTAGTCCCTCCATCGTTCATGAACTGTAATAACGTTCAGTAGACTTCGAATAAAAGGATTAGAATATTTCTTTGGCCAAAAAAGTCGTCGACCCAGAATCGCAAAAATGTCAAGGGGTATACCTTCAAAAATTGTCAAAAAATCAAAGTCTCCAATTTCGCTCCTAAATGCCCTAAATCGATGGTATGTGATGCCTAATGATGTTCTAGAACCGTTTTGGGTCGAAAGAAGCGGTTTAAAAATTTTTTCGGCCAAAAAAGTCGTCGACCCAGGGTCGCAAAAATGTCAAGGGGTATACCTTCAAAAATTGTCAAAAAATCAAAGTCTCCAATTTCGCTCCTAAATGCCCTAAATCGATGGTATGTGATGCCTAATGATGTTCTAGAACCGTTTTGGGTCGAAAGAAGCGGTTTAAAAATTTTTTCGGACAAAAAAGTCGTCGACCCAGAATCGCAAAAATGTCAAGGGGTATACCTTCAAAAATTGTCAAAAAATCAAAGTCGCCAATTTCGCTCCTAAATGCCCTAAATCGATGGTATGTGATGCCTAATGATGCTCTAGAACCGTTTTTGGTCGAAAGAAGCGGTTTAAAAATTTTTTCGGCCAAAAAAGTCGTCGACCCAGAATCGCAAAAATGTCAAGGGGTATACCTTCAAAAATTGTCAAAAAATCAAAGTCGCCAATTTCGCTCCTAAATGCCCTAAATCGATGGTATGTGATGCCTAATGATGCTCTAGAACCGTTTTGGGTCGAAAGAAGCGGTTTAAAAATTTTTTCGGCCAAAAAAGTCGTCGACCCAGAATCGCAAAAATGTCAAGGGGTATACCTTCAAAAATTGTCAAAAAATCAAAGTCGCCAATTTCGCTCCTAAATGCCCTAAATCGATGGTATGTGATGCCTAATGATGCTCTAGAACCGTTTTTGGTCGAAAGAAGCGGTTTAAAAATTTTTTCGGCCAAAAAAGTCGTCGACCCAGAATCGCAAAAATGTCAAGGGGTATACCTTCAAAAATTGTCAAAAAATCAAAGTCTCCAATTTCGCTCCTAAATGCCCTAAATCGATGGTATGTGATGCCTAATGATGTTCTAGAACCGTTTTGGGTCGAAAGAAGCGGTTTAAAAATTTTTTCGGCCAAAAAAGTCGTCGACCCAGGGTCGCAAAAATGTCAAGGGGTATACCTTCAAAAATTGTCAAAAAATCAAAGTCTCCAATTTCGCTCCTAAATGCCCTAAATCGATGGTATGTGATGCCTAATGATGTTCTAGAACCGTTTTGGGTCGAAAGAAGCGGTTTAAAAATTTTTTCGGCCAAAAAAGTCGTCGACCCAGAATCGCAAAAATGTCAAGGGGTATACCTTCAAAAATTGTCAAAAAATCAAAGTCGCCAATTTCGCTCCTAAATGCCCTAAATCGATGGTATGTGATGTATAAACATATTCTAAGACGATTTTGGGTCGAAAGAAGTGGATTAAAAATCGTTTCCGGTCAAAAAATGGGTCGAACCGAAATCATCCAAAAATCAAAGTCGCCAATTCTGCTCCTAAATGGCCCAAATCGATGGTATATGATATATGAACATATTCTAGGAAGATTTTGGGTCGAAGCAAGTAGATTAAGAATTTTTTCAGATTTTGCATTCAACATTTTTGCTTAACTATCACAAATAGCGGCGCCTTTCTTTAATATCTAATATATAACATACAATATAAGCACAGAAACCTCGAAATTCCCCGTGACTCCTAACAGTATCTGTCACTGGTAATAATTATTTTATTTATTCACACAAATGACACAATATGCATCTTCTTGTTTGCATATTCTGGACGAGAGACACGTGGTAGTCTACGAATATAACGTAAATCATAAATCAGGATCTGGGCAGTTATCGAGGGTGAAGCTCAAGGAAATCTTCTTAGAGCAATTTGTAGCACAAACGAGCGGCACGCAACGTGCCGTATAAAAGGGACGTTTGTGAAACGCGACGAGAGAAAATGATAGTACTTGCAAAAGCGAAGGAGCTAATGACTGGAATGAAATGCAACGTGATAACGCGGCTTTCTCGACCAGAAGCACGACGAAAACGGAAGTTATAATTAGCAGTGGAATTAATATTAACAATAAGGAAAACAAGGTGTTTCGTGTTTTCCCTGTGCAATGAAACGGCAGAGATTAACTGAAGAGAGGAATATTTTTATTTCTTGAAGTGCCCTGCAATTGGTGCATCAGAATTTCACTACTTTACTTTCCAGTTTTTCGAGTAACAAAAGAATTTCTCTCAGAAGTTCTCTTCGTAATATTCAACTAATTATTTTCCACACCCAAAATGAATGTATAATTAAGTATTTTGAAGATTACCAAGTAGCTTTGTAAACGTCTTCTAAACTGGATAAACTTCGCACGATCATTTTGACGGTATCTTCCGTGATACACGGTGTATTTATGACAGAAAAATGATTATAATAATAGTGAAATTGAAATAGTTTAGTTCACTGGTGTTGCACATTCGCGAAAGGGAGTAGATTCTATGGTAGTCTCGGTGGGCTACGTCGGTTTCGGAGTTCGGGAACTCGGGTGACAAGGGCCAACAAGATTTGGGATCAGCAGAGGCACTACTCGCTGAGCCGGAATTCGCCACGTGTAATCCGAACTGGTGCAACGAGTCACGCAATGTAATCGCCTAACTTACCCATTTTTCAGACACCGGAATTCAATAAGATTTCCCTCTACACGCCTCGTATCTTTAATTCCACCCTCGCGTGAAAATATTATACCATAATCCTCATTAATGGAATTAACTAAAGCGAACGTTAACAAACGAGTCTTTATATCGATGTACATTGTAACAGTATATAATAATTACGATGTTGGACATAATAATATATAGTTAGTTTACTTCAAAATAATAGTTCCTTTATATCCATTATATATTATCTGATATCACGACATGATTAGAGATAAATAATTAGAGTAATTGATACTGTCAATATTTGACGATGTCAAATAAAATTGGTCTTTTTTAAAGAATATACATTTTTCATAATGTATAAATAGAAGTCGCAAGAATGCTGTTTCCAATTATGCAAGATTGAATATATTAAACTTCATAAAAATCGATCGACAGCTTATTAAGATGGAAATTGAGGGTTTCCAGGACAAAATTGAGAATACATTTCCAAGGTCGGTGTTTTACGGTAATCGGTAAAAGCCGTAATTTCAGTTCGCAAATGAATGATTACCGAAAGCTCGTGCAAGGGTTCTCGCGTAATACCAGAATCTCGCCGATGATTCGCGGGCGATCAAAGTTCCGTCGGTTGATTGACGAGGTAGCAAGACAGAATGTAAGATCAAAAAAGTAATTTAGTAAGAACACATTCCCTTGATCGTATTTCCTTTCCGGTGAGTTGCCAGCCGTGGCCATGCGATCTGAAGAGTCACGAAATGCAACTTTTCATGTGGCCGAGCTCCATATAAAAACTACATCGCCGTCTACTGCATAAAATGTAATACCGTGTTCTACACACCTGGTAATGCAAGTATGGAATATTTAGCAAATGCCCTTTTTATGAATTTACCTCCATCACGCCAGAAGAGAAACTCGCCACATTTATTACAACACTACATTTTTTACCTCGCGTGTTATTAAACATACATATATCACTTTGCAACGAACAGTTGCTAGATTAATTTTCCACACGAGTATTTATTAGAAACAAAAGGGGCTTATAATTATTTCCATTCAGCGAAATTTTATGCAATTTTGCATTCCGCGAATTTAACAACATTTTCCATACATGTTTTATCCCGAACTTTTGTATGGCTGGTACACGAATCGGACAGAAAAACAGATGTGCACAAAGGGAACAAAGAGGAATGCTTTATATTACATGTGACGTATGCTTGATTTTCGTCAAACGAGAATGTGATTTAACACAAGCCCGTCGATATCTATTGACGCATTTTAGTAAATTATAATTAACCGTCGATAAACTCGCCCGTTCGTTTACGTTGCTTTGACGAGCGGTCAGTGTATAGTTTGATTGAAACCCGATAGGAAAAAAATGTTTATTGGCGCTTTCAATGTCGTCCGAAAAGCACGTTCCAGGTGAATATAATGAAACTGGAAAGTACATGCGCGCTTATGAAGTCCGACCCCAGGTTTTTTTTCGAGGGCGGCTCGAGTATCGAGTGAAAAAAAAGATCACACTGGACCGCGTGCATTACCTGAAACTTTAATTAACCTCTATGAATCTACCGGAGATTCAACTACGAGGCGCACACTAGTTACGCTTTTGTACCTGGTTTCGGCGTATCACGTGCATACTAGCTAATTTTGCATAGCTATACCCGCCGGCTATGCAATTTATTTTCCATACAATTTTCATAGGTTCTTAATGAATCCCGAATGTGTGGCGTAAATCGTGAATGTTCATAGTGCCTGCGTAACCTCCATGGGATCCATGCGACCGTATAACAACAAAGGGACATGCAATTTCGTTTCAAGGTACAACTTGTGTTTGCAAACATAATTGAAGAAATACTTTGAACGATGATTTAGTTTCATAACTGAATATTGACTAATTATTAGTTTCATTATAATTATAAAATAATAGTTTAATAGTGTAACAGCTTATATGTACTTTAACGGATAGAATATCATTACTTATGTTGCATATTACTTGCAACTTTATGATCTACGGTATCATTGAATAATATCTCTCATCCGCGTAAATGTAAATAATGCGGACACCAAAGTCCTGCTTTTTATAAAGCCACAAAATTTGACACACGGTAAATCATTCTTAATATAATTTAATAAAATGCAATCGAACTTATAAAATGCAAGGGATAACGTTAAGAATAAAATTTGACTTTTTAGAGTACAATACTCAAGTTGCCAGTCAGTTGCTCACAGCGAGCAGGAGGTTTAGCAGTGTCGAAGAAAAAACGCAATTTCATCGAGGCTAGGTCATCACACCTTTATCTTTCTCGTGTATATATTTGCGCGAGAAACATACACATGCATGTGGAATTACTTACGAAATAGGAAGCGTAGGAACGTAGTAGGTAGAAGTATGCCTATGCGGATTGCCAGCCGCGATTCAGAAATACCAACCTGTGGACAAACAAACGAGTTAATTAAAACCCCGAGTGCCGAGAGTCGAGGAGAAAAGAGAATGAAGCTGGAACACAATGCATGGCTACGAGGACGAGAGGGTCCTGGGTGCAGTGTTCCTGTTTAAGCGTGCGTGCCACATGCAAAAATATCCGATGGCCGACGCGTGCGGTGAGTTCGTCTCCTCTCTCGTCTGGGGAACGTGTATGCATATGCATTTCGCAAGCTGATGCGGAAGATGCAATTTTTCCTGACCGTGACGCGTACACATATTCCGTATTGCTTCGTTACTTCTGCTCTATGTCGAAAAAAAAACCACGATGCGCATCACAAACAGAGCAATTTCGAACAAGTACTTTCGATGAGCGACTTTTCCCGTATTCAAGTGCACGCCACGAACTTTATTGATCATTCAAATGTGGGGAGTGAAGCGTTGCTTTCTATTCCAGAGGAACATTTGTTTTGTTTCGGGTCGATGATTGTCGACACGGTGAATATACGAGCACCAATTAGCAAGTGAATAAAAATGTTTTTAAATGAACTCTCTCGTTTAATGTCACTGAAAATAATCATATTTAATTATAATTACGAAGAATTAACGTGAAAAATGTCTTTGTTAGACTTTTATCTCGACATGAATGAAACTAGAAGAAAAGAATTATAATGTGATTTAAAATGAATTTCTCGTGTATTGAAATCATAGAATAATGAAGTATCGTCGCGTTCTTTCTCTTGTGTTGCTTTTAGCCGTTTCCCCTCATCATTATAGACAGTCATTTCCCTGATAACTTGCAATTAGATGGGGAAGCACTTGAAATCCTTTCCCCGTCAGCCGGCAATGGTGCCAGAAGTGTTAATGCCTTCACGATACGTGCGAATAGTATTCAATATCTCCATGATGGGCGGCACTTTCGTTAACAACCCTTAATATCCAATATATACGGCTGTGAAAGGTACTTAATTTTTTGCACGCAGGGTAGTCGGACGGTGTTTAAACTTTTTAACGCCGCCTGCGCGTAATGCGGGTTAATCGTTACGTTGGTTCACGTGGAACCAAGTGGATTACTATTATTGGTTCGAAGACCACTGTAAATTGATACTAATTGTAAAGCGATTTTCCACGTTTCGTAACTCGCAGGCGTTTAGTATCGGAATGCGAAGAAGCCTAATTTGTCATAGACTAGAAGTCCGCGTGGATTTAACTTAGAATGTAGGCCAACGTATACCATACGGATATAGTTTGGTATCGCGACTTGTAAGAAAGAAAGAGAGAAACGCCTCGACGAAGACGGTACCACCAATAATACGGAGTGGAAAGAGCACCAACGCGAAGACAGGTGCGCTCGTATCTCCCTGATTTATTCTTGAGATCTGTACGAGTAAACACTTTGCTTGGTAAAACTCATTTTGCGCTTCTAACTCGCGAATTCCGTGGGTAAATGTTAATTAAGAAAATCGGCTGCAAAATATCTCTTCCACTTCAAATAGCTCCACAATCGTCTCATTAATTACCGCATTATTTCATTAGAGTTTATTACAGTTTGTTCTTATTATTCTAATTACCCTCAGACTTATATGAAATTGTTATTAAACGCACCGTAAAGAATTTTTGGTTGATGCCGTCGTTTAGAACTCACCCAACTGTCCACTGTTCATTCACAAGTTTATGACGCGTGAAAATGATCATCGGAGATTACCGCGTTCCGCATAACCGTAAGTTAAACTGGACATTTACGACATTTTAAGGTAAAATAGCAGCGCTATTAAAACGATTAGCGAATGTATTTTAATGAGCATGTATTTTGTTAATATATAAAATTTCTTATTCGCATTACTTTCAAGGGTATCAAAACACGTGCTGTTTGACGTATTCAAAGAATTTCGTTAGAGTCAACATTTGATCCTTAAATCACATTCTTCAGTAGTGTTCCTTGAAACGCCTTGTTACCAATCTTACGACGGTGTTTTGCAAAGTGAAAGATATGAAATCGATAAATTTGATCTACGATCCCCGATCGGGAGCATTCGATGTCGCTCACCCCGGTTTTTAGGAGGGTCCATTGGGAAGGGAAGAAGGCGCTTTTACGAGCGAAACCGCGAGAGAACAGAGGCGACAGGAAAAGAGCAAGAAAGAGCACGGCGTTCATAGTTTCTGGGGTAATTTTAGATTGGTAAGATAGCGTCTTTCCTCCGTGGGAGAGGGATAGAGTCGACTCGAACGGAGAAAGAGCAAATTCGAGTGAGATCACGAAATCGAGAAAGAGAAATAGAAAGAGAAAGAGGAGTCGGCGGCGAGCGAAGAGTTATACGAACGGTGTAACACCATACGGTGGCAGATAAAGAAAGAGCATCGATATTTTTGAGGGAAGAAGCGAAGCAAAGAGACGGTAAGTTGGGAGGCGGGACGGAACAGTGTTTACGAAAGGGAAAACGAGTGGAAATGGAAGCAGGAGTAAGAAAGAGGAAAACGGTTGAAATGCGTCGGAAGAAGGCAGATAAAGTGTCGGAGAGATGAGAGTAAGAAAGATAGAGGTCGGGTGAGAGAAGTAGGAGTAAGGAAGACGCTGATAAACATTTATACGAAGGAAGAAGAGGGAAAGTGAAATTATAAGTAAGAGTAAGGGAGAGGATGAGATCGCGGAAGGAAGAAGCGACTGAGATGGGAAGATCTATAATCAGAATGAGGGAGAGAGGGATTGAGAGAGGGACCGAGAGAGAAAGAGAGAAGAACGACTCCGGGAGTGAGTGGTCTACTCGAACGCAGTTATGCCGACCAGCTCCAACTGGGTGCCGCCAAATCGAACCCCGGTTCGAATTCCGCACGGCCGTGGCCGCAAGAAAGAAGAACAAGAGAAAGAAGACGAGGACGAAGAGGACGAGGAGGCGGAGAAGGAGGAGGAGGAGGAGGAGGAGCAGGTGGAAGTGGATGAGGACACGAGAAGAGGATCAAAAAGAACTCGGGGCGTTTGAGGTCGTAGAAAAAAGGTACGTTTCGCAAGGAAACTTCCTATCTTCCTGCTCGAGTGTGACGAAAACGAGGGCGGAATGTTCGACGAGTGACAAACAAGTCGGGAACGGTGGAGACAAAGGGAATAACAAAAGAAAAAAAGGAAAGGTAGAAAGCTTCGAGGCATGGTGTTCTTGCATTTTACTAGTGACGTGAAAAAAAAGGAGGAAGTACGAGGGAAGCGAGGGTAAAAAATAGAAGGTCAGAAAGGAAAGAACTCGCCAAGGTGCCTCGTGGTACTCCCCATTGTTATTCGGAGCATCTCCATTCATTTCTTTTCCTTGTGATTATTTGTCGTGCGTGCTAGCTAACACGGTGTACCTCTGACATAAGGTACGGCCACGAAACTGAAGAGACTTTGAGTAAAAGGGGAAGAAATGGAGAAAAGCGAGGCCGTTGTACGCGAACCAAAGTGGTGGTATTCTTACGTGGATGTGTCTGCAGGCTCCATTCTGTTCTTATGAGATTGTGATAGTGAAAGCTGTTCGTGGTTTTACGATAATTGTCCTTGGATAAAAAGAACATGAAAGAAGTAAAGTAATTAAATGATCGAGGGGATATCCGTACAATGAATCAAGCACACAACTAGTATTTTCTTCAACCGCTTGGAATTTCATTTAAAGGTGTAATGAAACGAGTTTCATATTCATTCATGAAAATAAGTTTAACTAAATCGGTATATCAGTGGTATTTATTGGGAAGGTTTATAGCATTATTTTTGATTATCGATTTCATTTTGTGAATTATATCGCAAGTGTACGAGAAAGGGTGAACGAATCGAAAAAGGTTATTCGAAATGATCCTGTGCGCCATGGAACCCTCTATGAGAAATGCCTATTTCTGTATTGACCGCGTGTCAGCTGTTCGACGATTGTCAGAGCCGATCGTTGAAACTTTTCACTGTTTTCTTTTCTGTCTATTAATAGCGGACTGTTTGCATTACAAACGGTAGCTCTAGAAACGGTTTCCTTTTGTTCCATTCATACGAGGTGCAATTTTTTGAAATCAAATTCCATAAAAAGCTTACCGTGTGCGAATACACAATTCGCTCCATTAAAGTATTTCTGATAATCTTTGTGGTTTTAATTAACTAAATTCATGGACGCAGATATACCACTATATGTTTATTAGGTTGTACCTCGAGTAGTAAATTTATCTGCTAATATATTTGGATAATTTAATCTCTGTGCTTCTATGTCTTTCCTCTTGATTTCGACTGCTTGGAAAAAATGAGATGTATGTCGTAAAAGTTAAGTCCGTGAAAAGGGACGAAGGATAACGAAGTCAGTGTGGTCAACTGTAAAACAAACTATGATAGAAGAAATAACGAGGGTCGAGATAAAATTGCACGTGAATTTGTCAACTGTCCGAAACGAAAGTGGACATTGAGACATTCTTTTTGAGGGACCAGAACAATAATGGTCTAGCTTCGATAAAAAAACACAATTTTTTGTTTGCTGCTCTCGACACTGCCCTTTATTGCTGCTCCCCTTTATTGCGCCACATGCTGCAATGAGTTCAAAATGACTTTGTAGCGTATGATGAGGGTTTTCCCTGACAATGGAGCTCCGCCATTGAAATCTACTATGGAACATTTATTGTTACCACACGACTAATCTTCCGAAAATAATTTCGAACGTAAGCCCCAGGTTCTCTTACATTTCACACGAAATTGAATTTCATACAATCCATAATAACGATTAGTAACTTTAGTTGTCTTACTTTTGTTTATATATATAAATATTCTCGATCGTAAATATGTCAAGTCTTATGGAGCATGAGAATAAACACTCGAAGTAGAAAGGATTCATGCGCAAGTAGTATTGTCTGAAAATGGTCGGACACCTTCGATACTCACGTTAAACTCAATTTCCATTTAAGTCACCTTGAATATGCTGTTTTTCCTAGCTTTTCAATCGGAATTCGTAAACTCCCAGTTCGTAAAGTCCACATGGAATCACTTCCAATACGAAGACTGTAAATGTTTAAGCGTGCAGTAAATGTTTAAAGAGACTCGGGCGGAAAATTTAGAATACCGCCTCGTGGAATCGTATAAGTGTATCTAGATTCGTAAGAAACTCGTGCTTTCTCGAAAGCTCTAAGGGTGGTCGCTGTGAAATAACTCAAACGTGTATTTGGTATGGTTATCGCGTAGAGAAATACTACAAGGTGTTTACACTGTACTGTCAAGCTTGGTGCAGCTCGTGGCTGGGTTATTTCGGTCGGAGTAACATAGTTTTGAATTCAGATTTATATCGTAAAAGAAACCAATCTTCCGCCACGTGGAGGCTCGGCTCTACTCCCCTGTCTGGATCAATTAACTTTTCATCGAGACGAGCGTATGTGGGATACGAAACGATGCTCCTCTTCGAAAGAAAGAAGGCCACGAGACGCGAAACTCTTTTTTTTTATCGCACGAGCTTACGTGTTTGGCGTTAATAATGTATGGTCGATGAAAACATGATTGTGCATAGGATTTCTTCTGGCTAAAATAATTTTAGTTCAACATCTTCTTTCTTCTGAGTGAAACATTTATAACTTCGATAAAATATATTGATAACTTAGGTCATGGTCACACTATAAGGAGTTATTATCATCGATCGTGGGATTTATGTGAAAAGGATTATTAAATTGAATTTATTGATCATGCCGAAAGGTGGTTGTTGAGAATATTGTTTCTAATTATATATTCATAGGGCTCGTTCATTTTGAAAAATACTTGGAATTAATCGATCTTGTGACAATTTCATTTAGTGAAGCTGAATGAAAACTGATTCATGAGCGTTTCCCGCAAGGGAGTCCTATGATTTAGAGAGCTTCAGTCGTGACTCTGGAAGGTAACCCGCTTTCAAGGACAGAACGATAGCCCAAGTTTAAATTGGAGGGTCGGCCACTTAAGATTCAGTTCCATAAACTTGAAAGTTCAGTCCCACTTTCAAGATGGTGGGTAGAGGAGAAAGCAGTGCGGGGTAACGGTGAACTTCCGAGGACGAGCTTACAAGAGCTTGACGCTGCAATTAGGCGAGCATTTTCGATTGAATTCAATTAGCCTCCATGGCCTCATCTCAAATCAGTATTGCGCTCCAGGAAAGTCACTTGCAGATAAGGCAAAACTTCCTTGTATTGTTTTCCATCCTTCCATAAAGTATTCCAGAATTGCAAATGGAATCGTCGTCCCGAGTTTGTTAGTACGCTCCGAGGGAATTGCAATAGTCCGGCTTTTATTCTATCGTTACTTTCAGGCTGCCGTTCGTTATTACTTGTGATCAGCAACCGTGGACAAAGTTTATTTTAAGTGGTTTCCATCATCGTATTTCCCGACAAACGATACCATGCAAAAGTAAAGAACGAAATTCGATCTTCAACGATCGTACTTTGTTAACATTGTACACTGTGAAGGTAATATAATTACGAGAAAATAAAATCAATTAAGTAATGCCAAATATATTACTTTCCAAGCTGGCTGATTAGCAACTCGATATAAAGTTTTTTCCGAAGTGTCCACGATAATTATTCAATGGTAGTTTGAAACTGGCTCATCGTAAAGGTAGACAGCCGTTAATCTTGCACATTTAAAGTGAATAAAAAGCAGAGGTTGATTTAGTGGGTTAGTTTACAATTAAATGTACCGGCGGCGCGCATCTGCAGGAATAGTCCCACCTGGTGTTACACGGCCGCATGTAAATCATCCGCAACACGATCGTACGCCCGAAACCACGTGTACATGCACTTCTCCATGCACTTACGCAGGTAGATGCGAAAGGACGAGGATGCACATGTTAATGTCACGCCGGTAAACGTCGGCAACACGTGTCGCGGGAGTAATCCATGGGCTGTCGTTACCTCGCCTATGTCACAAATGCACCATCATCGCCGATCTCTCGCCACGTGCTGTTCTTCCATCGATGCACTTCCCGAGAGCTTCGGTGTTTGTGCAACAGTCTCGCTAGTCTCCAGTCACTCAAACTTTATCAAAAATTATTATATTTTCTTCCATATTTATCAGATTCTTCGAATATTAAATTCATTGGACATTAATTCATATTCAAGCTCTGCATAATTCAAAGGTATAGAAGACATGCGAGTAATATTAGAACATAGAACTCCGACATAATTAAAAAAATTAATTACGTTTTGGTAATTAAATGAAATTAAGACCATGCAGGGTTAAATCAAAGCATTGCAGAATCGCATTTATAATCGAAATTCATTTTCAAGATATGTTTCTAAAGATGCACGAGTTCGATGCAGAACCTTATGAAGTTCGTACTCCTATTTCGGTGAATTAATTTAATAATATCGAATACAGTGTAAAGGAAGAGCATAATTATGGATGTAAATTATTAATTATGGATGTAATCAAATTGAACGCAAATTGTACAAGACACAAGTACACACAATTTTGTGAATATACACAGAACACTAGTGAAATAATTGACAAGCCATCGTTCCTTGGTGCGGAATAATAATACGCCGTCATCGGTGCATTCAACGTGATGCATCGAAGCGTCTCGATTGCGTCTGGTTTACGTCGACCTTAAGTCACGCCGATGGCTGAAATACGCCGCGCGAAAGTAGTAGCCCGGAAGTCGTTAAAATAGTGCAGCCACCAGGTGGACCATCCATTTCGCACTTCAGGTTATAAATTCTACGACACTGCGAGTTTTGCGAATGATTCAAGTTGCGTTTCGGTAGAACTATGCTTATAAGGGAACCGAATCGATCTTTGTCTCATTGATTTTAATCAATCTTTACAATTTTAACATCTCCTGATTCTATCACTCACAAACTAACGATGTAACTATTAAATGTTTGGCATGTAGCTTAGTAACTGCAATTCCTCTGGATTGCACCGTTATACTCATTCGTAATATGCAACTCTAAAATGTGTATTGATAAAATTCTCGACCGGAAACCGTTAACACGATGCAGCCTCCACGTGGAAAATGCAAGGTTGTACAGCACGTAAAACTTACAGAATCACTTCCCAGAAAGTTCAACTCAAAGATATTAATTCTGTATCGAATCCCATTGGCCTTTGAAATTTATCTAAAATTTCATTGAGATTGAAAATCAACAAACATAACGATGGACTTTCTGCACGCATGTTTTAAATTATTCAAGTTTTTATACATTCACCAGCATCACGCATTTTCAGACAAAGCACAGTATCCACGTGTTTATTTCGAAGTCCTTATTTATAAACTGGTGGTACTTTATTCGGCCGTTGAGTCAACGATGTATCTAAACTTAAACGAAGTCGGAGATTGTCCAAATCCAAATATCAGCCGGCATTAATACTTGACCCACATTCTATGAGAGGTGGAGTTGCAAAAACACTTCGATTTATAGCGAACTCAATAGAATTTATCTTTTTCTCGATCCATCTCACTCGTCTCTTCACTCCGATTTTTTTCATAAAATATTTCATAGGAAATATAGGAAATATAGAGTAACTAATTAACCTCCCCCAACTAGTGATTTATATAACTTCAGACAACTTGAAGCACAGACACGTGTAAAACTACTAATTCATAAAATTAATTTACGAATTACCTCATAATTCTTTTACAAGATTTCGGCTTTCATTTTAAATGACTTATATTCTCTTTTGAAATCTTCTTAAAAATATTCAGAACTCTTCACATTCTTGGGTATATTATGAAATATATCTTTCCCTTGGAATGCATTTATTTCAAAAGCTTGCGCATGTAAATAACTCGCGGAGGAAAAAGGTGGAGGCTTGTTAATCCTTACTCCCCTTGCCCTTCTTATCCTTCCATCTCGCAATGTGTACCTTAAAGGTCTTCCCAGGAGTTGTGATAAATGTCATGCAAATGCACGCCCCTTAACGAGCCTTAAGTTTTTGCCTGGCAGCGCAAAAACTTCCGAATCAAGTTTGTTACAATGGAAACCTAGTACGAAGTCTGGCAAGTGCAATGGAATATGTCTGTGTTCAAGCGAAACTAATTATACAACGTTTCCTCTTTCGCTTGTTACACTCCAACCGTAAACATCTTAGGGGAATGTTTTTCAAGAAAACTACCAGCAATTTCTTAATCCCTGAAGCAATAAAAAATAACATATTCCTTTGCTCATATCCAGTCACAGTATTCAAATAAAAATGTTTGGTCTTAGGGAAAATATTGTTGAAGAAAACTATCCACAGTATCTTAATCCGCGAAACGATAAAAAATAACATTTCTTTAGCCGAATCATATTCCCTTATTGAAATAGATAATCGGTTTCATTCAGTATTTTCGAATTACTTGAGTATTATATCTCATGGTTGCTCAATTATTGATTGTAAGATGCGATTCTAGTATCTCAAAATCCACTTCTTCGTTTCAATTGCGAACTGCATATGCACGCAACATAATTGCAGGAGCTCGCAAGAGCAAGCACAGCTTTTATATAAATAAATTATTCCGATTCATATTCAAAGGGCATCCTACTTCATCGAATCCCCAGGAGGATATTTTATCTCCGCACTCCATCTTAAATCACATTCTCTTTTCGTCCATTGGGGCAACATATCCGACAGACGGCCAAGGATATGTACCTGATTTGATGTTTTCCTTGTCACCGTACCACTGTATTTTCTTTCACCTGTGTAGGGTAAACGCATTGAAATGAATGTGTTGGTGTACGTACAAGTCTGTATACGGTCCCCTTTGATGTCATTTCCCAGACTTTATGTATAGTGGAGGGAGAAAGTGTATGCAACAGGGGGTGGAAGAGGGAGGCGATCGTGCTGTGGCAAAAACGCTCTTCAAAGCCTAGATTTACCTTCTCCTGGATTTCCACATGCTTGCTGTTTTACTATTTCATACACTTACCGGAGCTGTACGTGTACAGGTTGGGTTTTATCCTCTTTCCTCGAATACGCCGGGTATCCACGCCCTTGGACGTTCCTAAGGGCGACCACGTTGGAATGGTTTTAATCATATACACAAGAGTCGAGTATCCTTTGGGACTCGCGTAACTGTTTGTGGAAAAGCACTTACTATGAAAATAAAGTTTCTCGCGAGCTTGAATTTTAATGGACGGCTTTTTAACTTCAATAATTTTATTAATATACATCCTGGCTTGCTAGGAATACGGCTACGTTTAACGCTGAATATGTTCCTTTATAATTAGGTTTTGTGATAATGGTAATTTTATATTGCAACTGCTATCCCGTGTCGTGCTCATTTTATATTTATATACATTATACAACGATAAGAGAATCCGAAAGGTTATTACGGTGAAATGGCAAATTGGTAATTTTAATGTTATCTTTGTTATCTTTTTCAGGGGATTTAGTGCTGACGGTGGCTTGGATATCATCAACATGATTTTAATTGGAGAACACATTATGGACTTCGAGAGGATTCACGTTTCACCTTCATGAAAATTGAAATAATATAATTGCATGGACATATGCAATGTTCAATGTTTATGCAACGGTAAATTCCCAACGTCGTTAAGAAATATTGGCCACCTCTTCAGGTGAAGACAACGAACGGCGGATCTCGATTTTGAATGCTAAAACCTGCCGAAAGAAAAATAACCGGAGAAGTGCAAAAGGAGTTGTATGAAAAACAGCTGGCAGCTTAAATCAATGCGAATAATTAACGCAGCGTGAGAAACGAAGCAAAGCTTTCCTGCGATCGAACGTTGAATTACAGAGAAACCAAGCTCTTTCAAGGTAAATTCAACCCCGGCCACAGAATGCAAATAAATTGGAAACAGTAAAAGGAAGAGAGAACCGGCCGGCACCATCGATTCGAGAGAGGAAACTGAATAATCAAAATCCTGAATATTTCATCCTTCATTTCACTGATCGCATTCACGGAAATAAATGTTTTATTTCGCTTACACCAAATCGTATTAAAAGTTCATACGCGCGCTCTTAATCCGGAATGTATTCACGGGGAAATGTACAATGACAAAGGGCTTTGTTATTATAAGAATGAGCCTGCCTGCAGCTCTGTTCAACGTCCATTCACGATAGACCTGTGAACCGGAAAAATCCAGCCTCATAGAAAATAGAAAGAATTCTAATCCGAAGTATCATTTTCAAGAAACTCATTCTCCACTTTAAAGAGATACTGATTCACTGATCAATATTTATATCTAGAATTTATGTATTTCAAGCAAATCATTATACGCCTTGTGAAAGGTAAAACGAACCATATAAAGTGGCAAATATGTGAGGAGAAAGTTTTCAAACATATTTAACGCATTTAACACGTGGTACGGTGACATATGGTATTACTACTTGTCGAGCGCACCAGTGGTCCGGAAGATCGCAGTGAATCCATCGGTCGGCCGAGATAAATTCTCGCGAGCGGTGTGGACGTGGAAATAAATTGAAAGAAATAAAAAAGGGGGGAAAGGAAGAAGTAAAGGGCATCGTGGACCACGAGAGAGGGAAGGCTTAAAAAGCGGGTGAGAGGTGGTTTGCTCGAGCGTGCTGATAAACGCTGAGTAATGGGGACGCAAATTGCGTGCGAGGAATACCACGTGAAAAATGAATGCCCGATGCAAATTCTTCCGGCTGCAACGGCTGCGGCACCGGTACACCAACCGGATTTGCCGGACGCGGTAATTCTGGCTAAATGGTTTAAGCGCAACCCTGTAGTCGTCCTTGGTTGTCCATCACGCGATACCAAGATCAACGGAAATCCAATCGGAGTTGGAAATTTCACCGATACCTTTTAGCGTCCACGTGTTTCCTAAGTTTCTGTAAGCGGACCAAGATAGAAGAGAAAGAAGCTCGTGCGGAAGGATATCGCGAAGAAACGTTTGCTTTTGACAGGAGATTGCTACAAAGATGAAGAATCACTGAAGATTTGTCCGTGTCAATATACTTCGGTCTCATACATCAAACGCGAGCTTTATGGTGCTGAACTTATGGGATTTGAAACTAATAATGGAACATATATATGTTTCTCAATCGGTTCACCTTCACAAGACGATGAAGTGATATCAAATAAATGGATCGGATACTTTTCAGTGATGATAGATAGAAGATATGTGTCTTCATTTTTAGTACTCTTAATCAGTGTATAAAGACTCATTGATACGAATCATTTTTATAAAAATTCGTGAATTACATGATACAGTGCTATTCAAGTGGTCGATGTATTTATACTATTTGTATACTCGAATAATAAATAAACGCGTCTAAATTCTTCTTATATTGGTGGAAATACTAATGGCGTTCTAAAAGTTCTGCTCGGTGGCGCATAAAAGTAAAAGTGCCCCTTTAAAGGGAACGGGGTAACGTAGCCCTTGTTCCAAGGCGGTGCTCCACAGTGTAGTTCAAAGTGAGCAATCACGTGTTACGTGCACGAGTGTGGTCCTCGTTAAATTATGCGTCTCCATGGCAGAGTATCTTCAAGAAAGACGAAGGTGCAGCTTTAAAGGTAAAGAGTTCACTGGCCTAGCCTTGCCAATCTTCGAGTTCTCTACGTGACAAAACAACCTCCGGTGTCAGACAAGCACGTGTATCGATGACGTGCTTCGGGGAGCTCTCTCCAGGTAGTGTCAGAGAGAATTCGAAATAATTGTGTAGAAAGTTTCGTAAGCCAACATGAAAGAGGAATAAAAGTGTGGAAGGTGGATATAGTTTCTTTTCTACTGGTTTATGTGCGTGTGTCTGTGTGTATGAAAGAGAGGAAGGAGGAGGGTTGTTACGAGAAATCGACGGCAATTCGGTACTTCGGATACAATTGAGTTCGGAAATTCGGAAGAAAGATGATAGCTGGTGCAGGAGTGAGCGTCGGCGGCGCCGGGATGCTAAGGACTAGGAGAAGAGATGTCAGCGTCAAGCCGAATAGAAAGCTCGACCGGAAGTCTTCGAGAGGGATGATTTACGAGAACGAGGAGCTCAGGCTGAGAACCATCCATATCAATGCCGAGGTGGAACAAGGTAAAAAGAACTTCCCCATAGATTTATACGGGAAATCGGAAAGACTATTTCGGGCTGCCTTCATTATTTCCTTCCACATTTTCGGCAAATGTTATTGTCATACGTTCCACCCGTGTTTCCCTAGAAAACACTCCGGTTTCCCCAATTATCTCCAACTTTCTTACTAAAAGATAACTGATAAGGAAAAGTGGAAGACTTTTATTGTCATTATTATCTGTACGACGTAGAACTCGGAGATTTGCTAAACTTTCCCTCACTAATGCCTTTTCTTGACAATTAATTTCACTCTGAAGCAGTAATTGTAAATTGCAATTCATTCTGGATACATATAATTCTCAAAGCAACGTTGTTGTTATTTCTCATTTACACGAAGCTGATAAAAACTATTGAAGTACGTATTCTAAATTCTATTCAAAATGACATCAAATAATTTTTGTTCATTAATGAATCCTTCTTTTCTATTAAAATGTGTTGCATCGTAGTTCTTCAAATCTTGTTTCTAACGTTGGATAGTTTCGACATTATTTTTCTCTTGAAAATCCACACGAAAATTCCTCTTCGAGATCTATGAATGGAGACTACTACGAGTTTACTCTCAAGATACATTTATTCCGGAGAAGAATCGTAGGAAATTCAATTACAGGAGCTTGGCAGAACTGGTTCGCCAGTTCTCGCTACAGACACCTACAAATAGACACTCTCGTACACTAGATTCAAGTCGCCGTATATCGAAACTGCTCCGAACTATTTTCGAGACTTGGCCGCACCCGCCAACTTTGTCCAGTCCGCGAATCGAGTTCCACAGTTTGTTCTACCGGTACTTCCTCCCCGACCAATATCTTTCCAACTTCATTAGGAGACTAAATACACTCCCACGCGCCACTCACTATATAATTTCAAAATTTAACCAAGTGTTTTCCTTCAATCATTATTTCATAAAGAAAAATGTGGCAACATTGTTACATTGGTGTGCATGTGTTGACCTAGATTAAAGGGTATACGTAAAATAATTCTAATTTCAACATTTACTCCAGTCTTCGTTATATATAATTTGCGTATCTAATATTCATTAATTCATAAGTGTCAAAAATATTGGTCGATTTTCGAGTGTAAATGTTGCTTGGATGTGCTGGATGTGCAGATAAGAAGAGTTTTATGATGGTACGTATATAAACTTGATGACTAATACGACCCACGTAAATTGAGAAGATAATAAAAGCGTTAGGTTATTTTATCTTCGCCCAAGTTTTAAGGATCTTTTATAACAGTTAGATAAAGTGAAAGTTTTTGTGTACTCTTAATGCGGAGATATATGTGAGAGGTGGAAAAAAAATGTTGAAAGCCAATATTCGGTAGAACGTGATTTTCACGAAATTTATTTATCCACGGAGCCAAGAAAAGCTTTGTTTTGGCAGATCTGCCTGCACAGCACTTGTTTCACCAAAAGCTCTAGAACCCCAGATGTCGTCTCCGTACTGATTCGAAAATATCAAAGCTTTCGGAGACCCGCTTACCAACGAAACGTGTTTCAAAAGTCAAAACAATTTCAGCAATGAATAGAAAGGATATTACGCAAGCAGATTTAAAATCTTATGAACGTGCACTCTAAATCGTACGTAAAATACATATTCCATTTAAAATGTTGCAAATCAACCACAAAGAACAGTCTTAATTCTGCGACATTTAAAATAATAATTTATTCCATAAAATTCAATCAACGCCATAGGTGACCATTTCATTAAATGATATCAAATTAACCATTTCCCATTAAAAATAACTCAATAATACTCAAAGTAACTTAAAATCAAATCAATCTCACGGCACATAATTCACGTAGCTATTTAAACTACACGGTATAACTTTCTGTCCAATAAATCTCTTACCCGATTCAAGTAAAAGCATTCAATTTCTGTAACCAATAAACCTTGTAATTGCATGGATGCTTCTTCACATTGAACGATCGTGTTAAAATATTATACAACGAGTACTGGCGATATTTTACCGATATTTTACCGATATTTTACCGATATTTTACCGATATTTGACATGGGACCTCGAGTCTACGAGCGAGCCTATGAGAAAGAGTGAAAGGGGAGGAGGACAAAAAATTCCAGGTGGAGTTCTATGGTTCATTACGCGCGTTAGGGTCCTCATTGCGAGGGATGCAGAAGAACGTAGAACGCAGGAAGATGCAAGAGGATGCACATAGGGCTCACTGTTACTGATGTTTACGATCCTTCGCTTATGTTAGCCACGTAAATCTAAACTCCCGCATTGTTCGCGTGCTGAGAAACCTGCGTGGAAGATGCGTGTTCATCTCGCGCATGCCATGCGTTAAAGAAGCCGACGAATCATTCGTGGCTTCGGCAATAAAACACGCTCGTTGGTCTCAGAGAGATCAATGAGAATAGAACACGGAAAGGAATGAATGAAATGGGGCGAATCTCGTTCGCATGAATTAAAGTCTCATTATTAAAGAAAAAGGTACTTATACACGCTATATAACTCGTCAAATGTAATTAATTACATCTTACAGAATGTGCACTTTTCCTTCTACTGGGTGGTTGTTAATTAAATTTTGCTTACATTGCAAGCGTTTTATAATTCTGTTATTTAAATCTGCTAATGTTATAAGTAGTTTATAATGTGCAGATGAAATGCCATATGTAGATGAGATATTAAAAAAAGGCTCTGTCAGTACGGGGTAAATGAGCCATGCAGTGTCTAAGAATAAAAAGATTCCTTCGTCGTGGCCTCATTAATTTTTTGGAAACTTTCACATGTGGAGGCGATGTGGACTCTTATTACGGCACCGTGCGAAGGAAATATGTTGTCCCTAGAAAAACTGACGGAGTGTCAGCATCGCCGGTAAAAAATGAGTTTCCAGATCGATGAAGCAGTTTTCCGAGGTTGTTTTTTCGACGTCACTCGAGAACTGCATGGGAAAGCCAGACGCCGCTTTCGTCAGGTTGAGAGATTATTTTAAAGTCTTTTTTGGATCGCTTGACAGATTACATTACATTGCGAAGAAAATACACTGGCCTTAATAGACATTTTAATATCTCCAAAAAATTCCAATATAATCTCAATATTTTTAATCGATCGATGAACTCTTGTTAAACAAGAATTATGTAAAACCCGATACACATATTCCGTAACGTATCATGACAATCTTTGAATATTCCTTTTATTACTATCTTTGAATATTTATTGTTGATAAACATCTTGTCAGATTGTTAGTGAAATTGTTTGACAATCCGTCTTCATAAAATAGATCTTCAAACGTTGAGAAGCTCTGAAGAATTTCTGTTATAATTAATCACTTCTGATATATGATATCGTTAAAATTCCGAAAAATCAGTCGGCACTAAATATGAGAATCTCCTTTAAAAAAACGCCTTTAAACCTTGGTAAATAATCAAGGTTCTTCTGTAGTTATTAATCTAGCCGGACACTTGACATAGTCAAAATTCGAAGACACAAGACTGCAACAAGTATGAGGAGTATTTGATGAAAACACTAATTGCAAAGTATGCAGAAACCGAGGAGAAGAATTCGGAGCATTTCCTGTGGTTCTGCCGACACGTGGAGAAAGAATTTCTCTGTGATCGTGAGTGGCGCGTTTCTGGCACGGTCCTGACGAGAAGACGATGGACTACAAAAGATTTAAATAGTCCGGCACGGGAGCGAGAAAGAGAGTTTCGAGCACGGTGGTTCTGCGATACGATATGAAGAAGATGAAGAAGAAGAAGGCGAAGAAGCAGAAGAAGCGGTAGCCCTGAGGGTAGGGGTAAAGACTTTGGCAGTGATGTACTCACCCGCCAACTAGTTTTGCCTGGTAACTCAAAACGACCACCACGGCCCGCTCTTTTTGCGCCAAACGTGAAAACTGTCAAACTCATCGTCGAACCTTCGCAACTCGATGGTGGTCCCCCGTGAACGGATACTCCGTCCGTGCGCCTTTTCACGTTTCACGAGTCGCCTCCACGAAAACGATCCATGCTGATCTACCTTCGAGTACATTTAAACCGGATGATCGATAACTCGGGTTCTTGTTCCTGACACAACACCCACGCTCGTCTCCGTAAAATTCATGTCTTGATTCTCCCACGACAGACGTGATTTCTCGGCAAAGCGAAGAACAGTTTACGATCCAAGAAGTGTGTGTGTTGTGTGTGCCAGTGTGTGTGCGTGAATAAATAACTCTCCGAAAATGTTTTTTGATAATGGTGATAATATTATTAAAGAAAACATTTAGTGTACAGAAAAAATGAGTTGAGATTGGACGATGAAGCTGATGTTGTTATAACGCAATTTATATATGAATAAGTTCCATTAGTGTTATGATAATGGTGGCTGTTATTAATGAAGCTGATGGACTTTAAAGGATTACTTCATTTATATGGACGAATACAAAATAATGAGATAAATAACTCTGTCACGATAACACGGGAGATTAATGAGAATGTACCTTAAAAAATTGGACTCACTTAGCAAAAATTCGATGGAGTGTTGTCGATCGTAATGTCTTACTGTTTTCGATCGAGGTTGAAGATCACCGTGCGTCGTACCTGGAACGGTGTCGGGCCGCGCCGTTAAGCATGGAATTATTTATTTGCAAAACGCTGATAGATTATTTAATGAGTAACCGCGATGTAACCATGGCTATCGGAGTAAGTGTATCTTCACTCGCGGAAGATAATTCACGTGTATCACGCGCTGTGAATTTAGGTTCCACACAAATAGTACCCAGATGAATCTGTGTTTTACCAGTACTTGATCAATCGGCAAGGAATCTTTTTAAAAGAGAAGATCTCTTCTAATACAGAAATGGACAGAGGGTCGGAGACACGATGCAGAGAAGAGATACGGGTCGTCCCAGAAGAGAAGGAAAAGAGAGTACGTTAAGATTTTTCTTAAATCTCTGATACCGTCGGATAACAATTCTTTGTCCAAAAACATTAATATTCCCTTTTTTTATCCATTTGTATTTCAATTAGATCAAAATTAGATCTCTTAATAAATCGATGAATAAAATCTTTTAATTAATTAGTAGGTAATCTACATTTAGTAGTTCCAATTATCGGGGTCGATTAAAATATGGAGGGAATTAGTAGCTCTAAATGGGTAATCTATAATTAGTCGTAACCTATATTAATGTATGTACGACTTTTTTACAATTACTACGGCTATAAATATCGCACAAATGCGAAACGAAATATATTACTTCATATTTGCAAGAGGCTTTCTAAATCTTAGATTATGCAGGGGCACGTGTTCGTCATACTTGCAGCATTTAAAAGAGAAAATGTCTCATGCATAGCTTGAATGTCTTGAATAATTCGGGAAAATTGTGGAGCGCTCGTGAAACTTAGAGAAACCACCATAGTTTTCATAGCCGGGTTGAGCGGTGCTTACTTTTGCGAAGAGATTTTATGGAGGAAGTTTTTAATATCCTCTTTCTTCCTCCGTGGGAAGCTTGGCTTCGTAAAAAAGGAGGAAGATCATAGCCACGGGGAACCAGGTGGATATGATTTTCACCGATAGAATCTACGTGTTTTCCTTTCTCCTTCTCGCTTTAGTCAGCAAAAGTGACATCATTTTCTAGTAACTATATTGACCGAACGGAAGAAATATCTTGCCGAGAGAAATAGAGCTCGTTTCAATAAAACAGGGTTGGTAACAACGAAGCTGGCTCTTGAGACACGACACCTTGGAGAATCCCCGAGATCCCACTGAAGAAGACAGAATTATCACTTTCCCGCCGATATTGAATTGTAAGGCGAATCGAAGGTGGATTTTATAACCGCTTCAGGAACTTTATGAGATGGTTGATCTTTCGATGTGTATGAATTTTATTGCTCCGAGGAAAAGGAGCGGAGGTGTTCCTTACATTCTATAGATCGGCGATTCACGCGACCACTATTAATCCCTTTTCACCTCTCTTATCTTTATCACGATATTTCTCATAAATGTCGATTATATAATTCAGCACCTGTTCTCTAACTAAATCAGTATCTCCATTTAACATTTCCGCAATGTCATCGATAAAAATATAGAAATCAAACGTCAATTTAATGTCAAACAAACTAAAACAGTGACTAAAAACAAACATTCTATCATCGTAAAACTTTTCTGCCATAACAATAAATATATTTACAAAATATAAATCAAATATACCGAAACACTGTAACCAGACACAAATCGCAGACGATATCCTTTTGAAATATATGGGTAGCCCTTTTTGGAATTTCAGGAGTTTCTTTATGTCCATATTTCCAAGTGGAATCAAAGGCAAAAATTCCAAAAGTGCGAAAAGCCGACCCGGGGGCTTTTTGCCAATGGGAAAGGCTCGATCTATATTCACGTATTCCGATGACAGGGTCGTAACAGATGGGCTTAGCTAGTAAACCCTCAATGTATCAAGATATCCATTCTTTCTCGAATACGTCTGATGCACTCTAGAAGGAGGCAGACACGGGAAGACTCGTGGGAGTAGAATGCGCGGCGTCGTACGCACTTGCAGTCATTGCGAAAGCACGTGACTCTACCAGCAAAATTAGCATAACCCAAGAACCCTGGCAGTGTATCCACGCGGCTGCCAGAAACGCGACATGACAATATGATCTTGACTAACAATCGTGAACCGGCGCAACTGCATCGTTCGAAAGCAATTGATTCGAGGACAAGATATCCGTGAGTGCAATTCATGAGACTCGGCGACGATTTCGGAGTGTCCTTGTATTTGATTCGTGGTTTTGTAGACTGGGTTCAACGAATGCAAGACAAAAGTAAGTAAACGCGAGAAGATTATTGTGGATTTCAAATGGCCGGTTTTCATCATAGATTACGATGTGAAGAAGTACATAAGAACTGTCATCATTGAGTATGATTTGTAAATATTACAACATTATTTTCTGCATCTTAACTGCACTTGAAAAGAGGCAGATTAAAAATCCGCCAAATTAATATAGTAATTGTTAATTCCACATATTAGTGATTCAACATTAAAAGGCAATATTTTTTGTCCGCGTGAATTACTTCGTGATAAATGTACCTCGTACGATGCGTTTACTACTGCGTACGACTTAATTGCGTTACATTGGTGAAACGACCCGATCCAAGATTTTGGGGGAACCGCCGAAATAAACAATCCTTGAATAAAAAGGCGTAGCTTGAATTCCCGCGGCACGCAGACTGTGACCCTTTCCAGTTCTTTTGAATTCACACTGGATACCGTAAACTCACGACTGTGTAAGAACACCTCGATGAGTAAGGACGCTGAAAGCGTGGAAGCACCGAGCTTTTACAAAGTGCAACGAGCGGAAATGTGAACGCACTCGAAAGAGAAAATGTTGTCCCTGGCCCTGCATATCTGGAGGTGAGAGTTTCGGAGTATCGCGGATTTTAAACCGATCCGCTCCACAGGAAACACTAGACAAACGGATGCTTTTTGCCATACCGAGAAATGTATTTCATGGCTACCACGGTACGCCTTTATTTTTTACGTGCAATACCAGTAAACCAGTAATCCTTAAACGTGCATCTTAACTCGCCAGAATCTACGCGAGAAATTTCTCAGAAATACTTTACATCGAATGACTCTACGAGTTGCAAGAAATAGTGAAGGAAATTATATTACCAGGAAGTAGCTTTTTATGTTCTTCGTAGACGATTTCAAATGTAACGTGAAATATATGTTGGAGAAGGAAAACTTTCTGAGGAGGACACGTTAAATATTAGATTACCAAGGATTCTATTATTCCTATTGTTCCTCGTTAAACTAAGGACGTGAACTTCGAGAGCTTGAATGAAATTCCAAAGGGCTGCTTCCATTATTTTCAAGCTTGAAACAAGAGTTCATATCAAATTGAACAACTCGAAATTATTATGTCGGGACAATCACGAGGATCTCATTTAGTTCCCGCGAGGGAGTACATCGAATCCGCGGCAGCTGCTCGGTAACTTTCAAATAAATGTCTCTGGATTGCATGAAACTGGAATCGAGGAACAGTGAAGGGCTAAAGACGAAACTTTCTTGCCTAAACGTATGGAAACTCGGCAGTGTTAAATCTATGAGATCGTCACCCAACTCCTTATTGTCACACGTAACACTTTACAAATGTCTTCGTCGGAAGTGATGCACGGTGTTTCGCTTGAACTTTCAAATTTAGCTCAATTATTTTGAGAGCGAGTGCTCTCGAATCCCTCAATGCCACATTATTCCTAGTTATCGGCAGTTTGCACTCCAGTTTCATAACTTCTCCTAATTAATGTCAAATGACATCTCGATATGCTTTACCTAATAACTCCATTATCTTGCACGGAAAATCCTAATATAATCAAATATAGTATTTGGACATATCTAATAAAATGTCCAACACTAAAAACATCTCTACGAACTACACAAATATGTCTTTGTCTTCGCATATCCCAAGAATAACGTTCGGATAGAACTTAAAAGATTATGTCAGATGTGAAGACATTTAAACAGTGTTTCTCAATAAGACTCAAAACATTGTCAGTGACATTTAACAAATGATTCAAAGGAACGTCATCCATGGCAGCCAGATTGAAATATCGGAATATGGAGGAATACAAGGGTTCCTCCCTCGAGATAAAAATACCATCGATGATGATTATTTAAAGACTTCCAAGTGGATGTTTCGACACGATCATGCACATGCCCCGGACCTAATCGCAGGAATGCGTTCCGTTCGAAGACAAGTACCTCCGGAAACCTATGAAACTTGGCTGTATCTATATTCGCATGGCCCCATATATCGTGCCGGCTATAATTTTACCATGTCAGAATACTAGTGGCCATAAAACGCGTACACGCAGAAATACTTCATAGGTTGTCTGCTTACCGTGCGAAAACATAAACATCGCTTATTTCAATAACGTTCTGTTCAAGCAGTCCTTACGAAAGGACTTCGCTTGAATAAGTTTATGATACGGACGTGACTAAATAGCTATTTTTGAGGATTAGAGAATTTCTTAGTATGCATGTTTTTAGTAATTAACTTCTCTCAGGAAGGCAAAACAGTTGGAGGACACCTGGACAAGCCCCTCCAGATTTGCCTTCCTGCGCTCAATAGAAATAGACGTATCATAAACTCCGATTACCGATGTGCCTCCACACCGCGGTTCCAAGAACCGGCGAAAACCCTTGACGTCACGACGGACCCATCCGGTCAACCTGGGGGTGAGATTCCAGGAACCGATGGGCAGTCACTTCTGACTAGGTTACGCCCTCAGTGGGCCTGAAGGGCGTCAAGGGACTCAATTTGTACATTGGTGGGAGTGATGGGAGGGCACATCGGCTAAAGATTCCTTATAAATATAAGATCCTTAGAGTTATAAGAATAGTTATGATTGAGAATAGAGAGTTAGAGAATTACTGAGAGAGAATATTACTGACTAGCCCTTCTGGACACGCGTTCACGATAAGATCCAGGATAAGAGTAGAAGTAAATACATTGTTAAAAGTTCGTGTAAATTATACTGTTATCGTTATTAGAATATATATCCGGAAAAGATAAAGGTGTGTTCGGGAGTTGATTTAAACCCAGAAATATACAGTCCACTTGAATCAAATAACATCCTGATTCTCCCGGCCATAGTCACCTTTAACATTTGGTCCTTCGAGCCGGATATATTAACCAGTGACAGTGATATACAGCGAACTTAAGTGCTCTATCCGATCGTGTGCGTGAATCAAGACTTGTGGTCAATCCTAACGGACATTGGCACAAGTGAGTTCAGAAAGCGGAATCATCAACAACGGACATCGGAATCACCAAGATTCCATTCCAAGGATAACCTACGCTGATCCTCTCGCGAGACGCTAGGCCCTCGATACAATTCGAGACTTCAGGACAAGGACGCATCACACCGAAGCCACTGCAGAGCGCTGGAGCGATCTTACACATCGAGTTCCAACTTTGTTTCTGTGAGTCCTTTCCAAACATAATTACGATATTGTAAAATGGAGGCATCATTGAGAAAATTGATTGCTGATCGCCGCTTCTTAAAGGCAGCTTTAACCCGCTACAAAACATTCGTGGACAATTGGGACGCATCCACTTGTAACGTAGAAATCAAGGAACGACTTGATCGAGTTACACCACTCGCAGACAAATTTGATGTCTTTCAAAACGAAATAGAATCGATTGTAATTGGTACAGATTTAGAATCCACGCATGCAACCGAACGCGAGAATTTCGAATCGATCTATTATAAGGTTATCGCCACCACGAAAAAGCGACTTTATCATCCAGGAACGTGGAATAATACGCGCTTTGGAAATACGAACATATCGTCTCCAGCTCCGTCGAATACACAAGCAGACTTGCAACAACCAATCGTTCAGGTACCTAAGTTCGACAGCGCGTGTAACTCGTGGATAGCAGGGCCGATGATGACAAGACCCACAGGTAGACCACCAACGGTCGTTGGTAACCTCGTCACACATCAATACCTCCAAGATCAACAATTTTGGAACATCAAACACACTCCTCCCGCCGAAGAAACACCGATGAACCCCAACAACCCATGCGACTCGCGCTTCCTCGCAGAAGGGCGATTTCTCTCGCTGGAAAGAAAGGTATCTCGGGATAAGGGATTGACAGAGAAATACACAACATTCATGGACGAATACGAAAGTTTAGGGCATATGACAAGGATCACCCTAACAAGCGACCAATATAAGGCACCATCCTTCTACCTTCCACATCACGCGGTGACGAAGGACGGAAGTTTCACAACCAAACTACGCGTCGTGTTCGATGGATCTGCAAGGTCAACGTCTGGAGTATCGCTGAACGACGCACAATACGCCGGACCAACAGTGCAAGAAGATCTCTTTTCGATACGTGTAAGAGTTCAGAAGCATCGGTATGTTCTGTCGGCTGACATCACTAAAATGTACCGTCAGGTACTTGTCACGCCCGAACAACAACGATACCAACGCATCAAATGGCGACCTGATTGCTCAATGCCTCTCGCGGTCTACGAGCTGAACACCGTCACATACGGTACTACCTCAGCACCGTTTCTGGCAACGCGTGTTTTGAGACAATTAGGTGAGATGCATCTAATACAGCATCCACGCGCTAGCAACGTCATCATCACGGCGAAAATGAGTAGGCACGAGCTATGGCAAATAAAACCTGCATGGGACAATGTAACACGTGTAGTTTCGGTGAGACCATCGGACGGAATTATGAGAAGGCCGATTGCAAATTTGTGCATACCGCCCATCTCAGAACCATAGGTGTCATAATCTACACCTCATAGAAATAAGATCGTTACACCTAAGCATACCAGTATTATATAATTGAAAGGGAGCCTTTCAAGGTGGGCGGCATGTTCAAGCAGTCCTTACGAAAGGACTTCGCTTGAATAAGTTTATGATACGGACGTGACTAAATAGCTATTTTTGAGGATTAGAGAATTTCTTAGTATGCATGTTTTTAGTAATTAACTTCTCTCAGGAAGGCAAAACAGTTGGAGGACACCTGGACAAGCCCCTCCAGATTTGCCTTCCTGCGCTCAATAGAAATAGACGTATCATAAACTCCGATTACCGATGTGCCTCCACACCGCGGTTCCAAGAACCGGCGAAAACCCTTGACGTCACGACGGACCCATCCGGTCAACCTGGGGGTGAGATTCCAGGAACCGATGGGCAGTCACTTCTGACTAGGTTACGCCCTCAGTGGGCCTGAAGGGCGTCAAGGGACTCAATTTGTACATTGGTGGGAGTGATGGGAGGGCACATCGGCTAAAGATTCCTTATAAATATAAGATCCTTAGAGTTATAAGAATAGTTATGATTGAGAATAGAGAGTTAGAGAATTACTGAGAGAGAATATTACTGACTAGCCCTTCTGGACACGCGTTCACGATAAGATCCAGGATAAGAGTAGAAGTAAATACATTGTTAAAAGTTCGTGTAAATTATACTGTTATCGTTATTAGAATATATATCCGGAAAAGATAAAGGTGTGTTCGGGAGTTGATTTAAACCCAGAAATATACAGTCCACTTGAATCAAATAACATCCTGATTCTCCCGGCCATAGTCACCTTTAACACGTTCATTGTACGGTAGTTACACTACTGTCAATCAACTTCCCGTTTTATTTAAGCACGTTTCACGGCCACACGAAAATCGAAGGAATAATGAAAGTTCGCTATTAATAAAACAAATATCGAGTTAATTTAGCATCGTTCATATTTCAACTGATTATACTAGAATGAGATAACTATCCGATTTCCAAGAAAAAAATTCTGTTTTATTATACACTTCATAGACGAAAATCCGTCATATTTGGAATGTAAATATCGAGACATTTTATTATCAAAGGATATTGATGGATATATTTCGCGAGTTTGCCATGACAATCAAACGCATCCTCGTCAGGATTAACTCGAAATTTTTGAGGAGTTCGACCATATGGACTATACGGTTTACCGCGATGGTGGTGTTATGTTTATAGAGAAAAAAAAAGAATATGTCTACCTGAACATCGAAATGGAAAATATGTCGTGATTTACGAGCCCTCCCTGTAACCGGCGACTACCTGGAACGTTCGTCATTCTGTCAATGGAATGGCTGGCCCCGTGGCGATAGTCTTGCATATGGAACTTCGGGGAGGTGTTAAAAAAGGTAAACGATACCTGTAACGCACCTTGGCCGGACCTTTTTCACAAACGACCCTTAACACCTCTTCACTCGGCTACATTGATTATTAAACGCATAGAGAGCTTACAAAGTAATGAGGCACCGGGGGATATGTTTATGTAGCAAGAACCACAGTGTAAGGAAAATAACAAATTAATAGCGAAATGATACTGGATATAATCGATCTTTCGTACTCATCGATATTCAAGTTGAAAGTCGAACTAGTGTCGGCTATTAGATTATTACTTCTCTGAGGTTTAATTTCCGTGTAAATGTTTGTATTAATCTCCGCTTTAATCAATCATCCGTGTCAGTAAATATCGAAGTATCTCCTCGTTCGAAAGCGCATAACCGAATTGATTAATCTTCGTGAGCTCGGAGAAAGGAGCGTAGGAACGAGTTAATTAACATAGGTTATAAATATACGTAAAGTACGAAAGGCAATCTGCATTATGGTAATCGGTTCTTTGGACTTCCTTGTGAGCGAGCCGAACGGGCCAAGAGAGTATCTAGAGTCGGGGGGGGGGGGGGGGGGGGCTTTCGGCTTCACCCCGAGGAGGAGTTACTTTGGCCCTCGATACACGGCCGGTCTGTTAGCGATAATTTACATGGGATATTGGCGTGATCTAATTTTGGCCGGCTGGCAGTCGACGGATGGACGATCGTGTCACGTTCGATTATATCCAGGAGGTCCGCACTTCCGAGCTTTGAGCTTGCGAGCCTCGATTCAACGTGTAACTAACCTGACAACCCGACGACACGGGACATTTCGATCACGTACTTATTCCGGGAAATAATTATTCTTCGTGCACGCAAACCATCCATCCGACGAGCTGTCAAAACAAATCATTTTCATTAACCACCGATAATTATGATAATTATCTTTGAAATTTTCGTTTCCTGAAATTGCATTTTCACTATAATAATACAGAATAACATTACCATTTGGAGAGGATTTTTAATATTCCCACAAAGGCATATTTAATCGTAGAATTTGTTGCATACTTTATGGCAGTGTTCATTGCAAAAGAATCTCATTGAATTTATCGAAACTTGCCAGAAAATAAACTGATGTATTCCATATCCATTATCTTCATTTTCAGAACTCAGAAAATTGTTGCAGTTATTAAATTTAATTAACGATAATAACTGATTAATGGAGACCTTGTCTTCGAAATAACTGGGTATTTCGAAACGTGCTACTTTGTTATGGCAAATGCCGAATAACCGCGAGGCTACGGTAAACGTAACTGGTGCTTGGACGATAATAAGCGAAACATGTTGTCGTAATAGGCGAATATGCTTGAGTTTCTGACGCCATGACATTCCGTATGTTCGACGAGCATTTAATGGTTATTTTGGTTTACTGCCAACAATGTAGATTATCGTTTTCCAGATCATTTGTTTATCACCGACTCTACATCGTTCAAGCACCAACGCACACCGTCATAAAACACGATACTGCAATTAATGAATTACAACACTTCGAAATGAAGCAATTACGTTAACAAGGAAACTAAGTAATAATTCGATGTAACGATAATGTAGGATCGTAATTGATTAATAATTGCGCTATCGCGGCACGGCAATGTTGCTTAACAGCGATAATTCTGAACATTTGATTGCAGAAATTCGATTAATAAACCTTTATGTTCGGGGAGCGTGGTATAGATAATAAAACTATATTTAATATTGAATATAATTATCATTTTATGGCCCCATGATTCATCTGTCAACATTTCATAATTCTTCACCGTAAATACATACTTCCTCTGAAGCTTCCCGGTTCGTGCACAGCGCTCAATTCAATATAATTCCAGAGGAGGCAGAAATTTATTAATATCGCAAATCATATAGATACAGGAAGTAAATAAACGCGTGCTTTTCGGGAGATCAATCAGCCGACATGGTCGGGCCAGATGATTTCTTTTTTTACCAAAAGATCCTACTTCAAAGAGAGGGAAAAGCAACGAAGGATGAGGCCGCACGTATTTCCTTCGAGTTCGTTTGCACTCATTCGCTGAACCCGGGCGCAATTTCCATTTCTCAAAGAAGTAAAAGCGAAAAAAAAGCAGGAGTAACTTCTGATAGGAACTTGGCGGAACCAAATATGTACTTCACAGCTGCTTTGATCACCTTCTTTGCGAGACCGTGTAGAGAAATGGTAACGAAGTGAAAGAAAGAGGGAAAAGTAAGTTCACAGTAGATGCAAAGGCTCATACGTACGATGCTTCCCCCTTTCTCTCTCACATTCTCAAAGATACCAATTTCCAAGTTAATGTACGCCGTCTCTGTTTATGTATCTCTTCCGAGGTAATGCGGTTGCGATGAGAAAAACATTTCCTCCCGCCGGAACCAGCTTCTCAGGTAATTAATACAGAATCCCCGGCGAGTGGAAATAGTTATTTTCAAGCTACCTTTGCAATAACAAAATAAAACATCCAGGTAAAGATAAGCAATGAATTCGAGAGCCTCGCGGTGTTGAAGTAGTTCTTGTTACCACTTAAACGAGCTGTCGTAAACAATGCTTCGTAAATTTGAGGGAACAAAATTCAAGTAAACATCGGGTAATTTAATTTCGCGCATAAAAGTTACAAAGTATAAAGCCTGTATAACAAGATCTATAAAGCGACTGCCTGTTAGCCCAAGTTATTGCTTATCATTTTGGTCACTGAATAGAGAATACGTAAATTACAGTGGTGGTATAGTAATTGAGAAACATGGTAAGAAGTATGAAAATTTAAATACATAAGAGACTCGAAAAGAATACGTGCATGAAAATTTAATTACAGCCTGGGACCTGAACAGATGGTAGCATTCTCAAGCGTCGAAAAATAAAGTACACTTGGGTTAATAGACCAGAAATATTTGAGTAGGCTGAATTGAAACGCGATTCCTCAGATATTCATCACAACTGCATTCAACGGCCTCACGCACGGGGATTAAAATATGTATACTTCAATCTAGTTTAATTCTTCCTAGCTGCACCGGTGTTCCCCTACTGGGATAATAGTTCCATCAAAATTCAAAATACTACGTCGTCTAAACCATATTTTCCAGGTAGAATTTGTAATAATTATTCGAAACAGTAACCAGACAAATGAGGAAATAATAATTGTAAACGAGTTTATTTTCTCAATCGAAATATAGCCAACTACGATGTAAACTAATGGAAGCTGCATTCATTATTATAAAATTCCACAAAATCGAACTACCATATGTGTTCGTCGAACTATGATTCCTAACGCCACACTTGTCAGTCAATTTTTTAATAATGTCCAGAGTTAAATAAAAAATGATACATAAAAGAAATGTGTATATACATAGAATATAATCCGAGAAATATACACTACATTAAGGAAAGATATCCACGTGTATTTCGCAACAAATCAATGTAATTTGCAGGCACATTGCCATTTAAATACGATCCCGATATCGTTAAATATCATCGGCAATCAAACGGTAGGAATATAAATCTTTGTAAATTTTTGCGAGTAAAAACGAGGAAGCCGCATAGTAAGATAGATGTATGAGCTTTAATAGGATCCAAATAGCCGTTGGTGTCCACATGGAAAATCCGAATTTATGAACCCCGGAAGGATTTAATTTATTTAAATTTCAGGCTGGTAAGCCGTATTTTAATCCTGATTTACCACATGGCTTTTCTTGTTACGTACATGTACATACACTTACAATGCCTGCTGGTGCTGGGCTGTTATCGTGCACATGGTTATGCAGTATGCACACACCTTCGCACGTGCATGGAGTTCGCGGGCGCGATAAGCGGATGCAAAATTCGACCAAGTATTTTCGAATGTAATGGAAAATGCATCCGCTTTACCGAGCACATTTCTACTATGTATTTATGAGTATTTATGAAATACGCTTTATTGGTGAATATACATAATCTTGTTTCTCTAAATATTAGAAAAATTGTTTTTCTTTAACCCCTAATTAAATAACAGAGGAACGAAGATTAGTTTATTTTCAATTTTACTTAAACAGCACGTATTATAGTGCTGATATTAATTGTTCAAATAAATAATTATGTAATTAAAATATATAACCTAACGTTCTGGACGTTTGATAAATGAAATGTTCACAAATGTCGATAATTTCCATCATTTCCAAAGTCGGTCCCGGGGGTTCGTGGAACTCGCGGTGTAAGGGAAACTTCATTAATCATTCGCGGAAACGGCAATAGAAATGAGTGATGAGATCTTTAATCTACATCAAAGGAGGCAGATTCGCGAGAAGCAAAAGTAATTGCTCTCGCGTTCCATCGCACCTCCTGGCTGACCGATTCAAAGTAAAACGTAGGTAGAGAACGAATCATCAAGCGATTCGGTGAAGCGCGAGATTGTTATTTATCGGTGGTTCCCTTTATTTTCGAAGATTCCAAAGGTTCGAGAGTAGACCGGGTCAGGGGCCAATAGTAGGCGGAAAGATTAAACGCGTTGGATGTGTGAAAACGCGTAGAAGTTTATTCGTATCCTCGACCAGTTAAGTAATTGGAAGGTCTGGCCTTGGTGATTTATCACTGGCTCCTTGACGTATAGAAAAGACGAAGGGTTAAAGAGCGGTACAGCGTCCGGAGATTGTTGGCCGGCTGACCAATGATCGATCGTTTCAATAGGTGCACGCGGCAGACCGTCTGTTACCACGTTTGCCGAATCGTGATTAAGTGATTTTCGCGAGAAAAATAACGAGATCGATTCGACGTGATGTCTACTCATTTTTCGTTACATAATATCCAGTATTTTTAGGAAATCTTTGTGTTATTCTATATTGTATGTATATCTTTGATATCATAATTTTAGGTCAGAACGATATCAAGAAACTACGCAGAGAAAACGAGCAACTGCGTAGAGAGATATGGAGCCTCAGAGACGAGTACGACAAACTCGAGGAAATCTTGAAGAAACAGAAGAGTCGAGACGAAAGCGAAGAATACGAGGTGAGTTATTAAAGTTATGCTTCAATATTTATATTTCAGAGAATGCCGTCGCAAAATGTGTTTTAACTGAAAACATTATTTTCTGCAAGAGCTTATAACTTTATATTAAGGTAAGAATGTAACTGTTATTTTTACGGAGGAAAATTATATTCACCAGGATCGCTCCGAGGAGGATGATGGCCTAAAATCGGACTACTCTTGCGAGGAAGAAGAAGAGGTCGACGAGGATGAGGACAACGAGGGCACAGTAGAGGAACTTAATAAAGAGGAGCAATTAGAAAACGCTGAAAATCAAAAGATCTCCTCCGAGAAGATGTCGAGCAGCCTTCACAGGCTTCACGTTGACTTCGACGATTTGTCGGTGGTTGATGAGGAGGAAGAATTGAAAAAGGAGAAGGAAAGAAAGGAGGCTACGTTGTCGGAAGAAAATCGACAGCAGAAAGATGAAAAACGAAGTCCTCCACCGATTCTTCGACGAAGACAACTTCACGAGAATATCCCTTTTTATCCAGCTACGTATGAACCACCAAATACCTTTAGTGGCTCGGGTTACTATAGCGATTGTCCCTTCAAGTTTCCAAGTACAGTTGACTTAATGTTACCAGCTGACACGCCCGCCTTATTGGCTTCACCTTGTTCAAGGTTACATGCCGACCCACTGATCTCTCTTCGAGACTTGGATACCCCGAGCCTCGAGCAAGTTCCTGATCCGCTATTGCCTCAGTTACACATGCCGCCAATAGGTTGGCAAAGCAACCTTGTACTTCCGCAAATGCAGTTACCGAACTATCAAACTATGAACGTGACATCTGCTACTGCGGAGCCTTCTGCCGAAATTCAGACAATCGGAACATCAAATTCTATGGCTCATCATGAAACTCACCAACCAGAACCACGGCTTGCACCCATGATGGGAACTACGAACTACTCGACCATTCCAAGTCATATACAGAGAAGAAACATCACTCAGATCCAACCAGCCAACTATTTTCATGTTAACCCTTTCAGAGAATTGCAGAAACAGTATTCTAGTCCTGAGAAGGTAATCACTCAAAATGGTTGGGGTTTTGGAGGGAACATGTCTTACGAGACAAATCAATTAAATACTCAAAAATCTGAGGATGATTCAAAGACAACGGAGAATAAGAATACGGAAGGCATTTTTACTTTTAGTGGATCTGAGAAGCCTAAACATTTTTTCTCCCCGTTGCCTTCTAAGGTGAAGAAACAATCCGAGGAAGGATCACCTACAACTAGCGTGAGTCACTTTGGAACTGGAAATAGTTCGAGTAGTGGACAGACAGGTTCGACGGTAATCTCTAAAGAGCAATTTATGGGTCAGAAAGGATCGGCTGATATTTATGTAAATGGAGCAGTGCCATACGAGGATAACATTGAAAGGGACGAGAATGAACAGAATACATTCCTAAGCACCGACAATTTCCTGATTACAGAAAATAAAGCAAGTGCGAGTATTCAATTGATGAAGTCAATGTCGTGTCAGGATTTAGTGAGCGAGTCGCAAAACGAGGCACTGTGTAAGCAGTTAAAAATGAATGAAAGTGAAAGTAAACAATTTACGCAAAGTGATAATACGTTGGATAACATAACGAGTGGTGTTTCTTCGAAGCCATACAAGTCACATCTTAGTGTCACTTTAAAAATGCCACGAAAAAATGAACCAGATCCTGACGCGCCGGAAATTCCCAAACTACCGGCAATAGATTATAAATTATTTAAAAATCCATTTCTACGCACCTTCGATCAAACTTGTGGTACCTATCCGGATAAAAATTCCCCCGTTACGAGGCCATTATCCGTGCAAGTAAACGACGATAACGTTTGTTATCATTGTCCAAGCACACGTGACTTATCCACCTTTACAAGAGGCGTTCACCTTGATGAGAGATATAGAACTGCGCACAATCAGCTCCATCAAAATCGGCTATTAATTCCATCCAATCAGTTGATTAATGGCCAAATACTTTCGCCTTTAAATAAACACGACATACAAGTGACCTCTTTCGAAAGACCAAGTCCACACACATTGATACAACCCACGACACAGTATGATTTAAGCACAACACGAAGAATGAATGCTAATCCATTCTTGCAAAATAGAAACTTATATCAGAATGTCCCGTTTGTACCTACAGGACCTCCACATCTCTATCCACAGAATGGACCAATGAGGATGTACCATGATAACCTAGCAATGAAAGTACCGGCACAGACTCAAACTTCCATAGACGGTGATTCGCATCAGGAAGATGATCGTATCACCGGGCAACGTGAAGATGAGACTATTAGCGTACCAAATTCACCGAGTGGCCAACGTCGGCGGAAACCCACGAAAAAGGAGAAGACAACGATAAAGGATCAAAAACCACTCTCGCCTGCTGCTCAGAGGAGATTGAAAAAGCAGAGTAGCGTCACGTCTTCGGAGACACCGGAGTCTCCGGATAAACTTGGACGCAAGAGGCCAAGAAAGTTAAGTGTTACCACGACAACGACTTCGGAAGCGCACGAAGATAAGAACGAAAGTAGATCGTCGTCGTCTGGCCAAGATTCGCCAAGAAAGGATCAAACAAGAAGGGTGTCACTTTACTTCAACGCCAAGAAGCGACCTTCTTTGGCGTCAGTGAAGACTACCAGAAGCGCGAGCATAGATACTGTCAAAGAGAAGTATGCGGAGGGACTAATGAATTCCGAAAGAGAAAGAACGAATTCCATTAGTAGTAGGGAAACTACCAGCGTCAAAGCTCGTAAGGCCAGCACCAGTAGTGGTAAGGTACCCTGGTGTGCCTGTTGGGGTAATGGCTGCATTTAAATTGACGAGACTTTTAAATAACCGCCGCTAGTTTTACACGAAATTCATTCTACAAATACTACATATTTAACCGACAAAAAATTACGAAGCAGCCGGAAGAAGTTGCGCCGCGACCCGTAAAGAAGCCTCGGTATATTTGGCTGGTAAGGAACCCTCCATTTAAATATCTACGTTGAACGAACGACTGATGAATTCCAAGAAGAAACATCCGAAATGTTAATGAATATCCAATAGGTTCGAAAGGGTGACGAGATATATCGAGGTTTAGTATCCCCCAGGTAAATCGTCCGACCACTGCGATTGGCCAATGAATACTCGTAAAACTAAAAGCAACACTAATAAAGTACCTGGAACCTGCTACTTTCTCACCGTCCAAAGGAGCAGAATTTTATATACGCATAAAGTTTACTACGCGAAGAAGATAAGGCATCGTAAAGGGGAAATATACCCCTGCGTAGCTAATCACAAAGTGTAAGAAAACATATTAAACTTGACGCTGCATACTATAGACAGTTGAGTGATTTCATTGCCGGTTATTCCGTACTTCGATACGTTAAGTTGTTTATATGGATAGAACGTAGAACAGAATTTCTCAAATAGCAAAGTGTATACACTGGAAAAGGAATGTTTGCCGAACACCTTGCTCGGGATTAAACGTGTGTCCTAAGAGATGCGCCGTATCGAACTTTACTGCAAATAACAGTAGGGATATTCCTGTAGCCAATACCGAAGCTCGTAAAACTTGCAGCAGCGGTTGTAGGTTACCACAAACCCGTTACGGTTTGGGTGACAGTTGCATCTAAAGTGGTTCCTACTCGAAAGACAGTGTGCATGGAATATGTTTAAACCAATCACTGTGCAACTTAGATTTTATCGATCTAAATCGATAGTATTGTAAAATATTTCTTGGTCCTGCAACGTGATTTACAGATATAGAATAATGTTACCTGTGTATTATATTCTTTACATAATACCGTATAATATGCTATTATAAAATCTGAAATTTTCATATTTATGGGACGTACGAATTGTATTAATATTTTGTAAGTACATAGCTTGTAATTATTTAAAAAATAATAGAATTCGTAAGTTATTAGAAATTACTGATAGATGACTATGCATTTATTTAGTAATAATTTTAGTAATAAACATCCTTGTGTTTGATATAATTTCATGTGTATGTATATATTACTGTACTCTTTAATTCTCTAAATTGACTAAAATATTATGTATTTAAGTACTACTTGATTATGTTTTCTATGGACCCATACTGATTTCCTTCCTTGCGGATTTCCTTTCCACAATTAAAAGAACTTATTATAAACGTGAATATAAATTAGACAGCCATCTTGAAGTTATTAATTACCCAAAAAATTACATTCAGAATTAGATGCAAGTAAAAAGCACGTTTATAAAAATTTATTTAAACTTTAAGTATGTATTCGATTATTGGCTCACATCGATGCAGAATTCCAGCATATTTTGCTGCACATGCAAGACCCGTAGAAAAGTATTTTGAAACCAAAAAACAATCAGTGTCATTCATCCTAGGCCTAAAAAAACGGTTCTCAAAAGATCTGTTAATTGATCGATTAAAAGTCAAATTTCTATAGAACGATCGTCCCGTAACAGTAATCAAATCGGGGTTTCAGGGAAACAGAAGAGGAGATGCGAACGCGTTACAAAGAGGGTACGTAGGGGGTTTCAACGAGAAAAGTAAGAGGGGTAAGAGAATAGCCTGGTGCAATTAAAATGTAAATTATCTCTTTTCCTGCGACCCATCCGCGGCCATCTTTCCAGAAGACCTCGTCCTCGCGCGTCCTTGCAACCCTATACCATCATGGCAACGCCGTCACCGATTAACTTGGAACTAATTTACGAGACGACTCTTCTCTGTTCCAAAGCCAGAGGAGGCGTTTTGCTGGGTGGAAATTCACCGCGTAGATGGAGGTCCTACGTTAACGCGGGCTAATGTCATTTGCAAATGTCACCCATAGTCAGACGCTTGCCTTTCAAAACAGCCTACGTAGGATTATCCCTGATCCTTTTTAGTTCGACGAAAATCAGCCATTTTCCAAGATTCTAATTTCATTTTTCAAATGACTCTTATCAAAAGGCATCCTCATTATCTTTCATTATACTTCGTGATTATGATATGCAAATAAACCATGTTAGACGCCATGAGGAGGTAGATAATGTAATTTTGAACTAATAAACATTGTCTAGTTTCATCAGCATAATAGAAATTATAGTCATAAGCATCATGGGGCAGACTGAAATTAAATTCTCGCGTACGCGTTATACCGTAGCGAAGTTATAGGAGGTTCTACTTCTAACAAATTCTGGAATTTGTGGATATTAAATTAGCTCGTTTCTTGACAAAAATTAATGAACCGGTGCGAAGGCAAGTTGAGGGAAAAATTTTTAATCGACTATTTCTTAGACCCCAATTGATCCGTATCAAATTTATTGTAATTAAGCTGCGAGCGGACCATGTTAGAGATATATTTATCTTGAATTTTCGAAGAAGCGTGACTGGTATTCATTGTGCCGGTATCAGCGGATAAACGAGATTATCAGGGCGAATATGTGCCGGGTCCATGCGTGTGAATACGATATTCCTGATCTCGTTTCCCATGAATTCCAATTAAAACCCGATCGTAAGTATTTATAGGTATAAGACAGGGAACGATTATCTCCTGTTACAACCGCCATTAAGATAATAAGCTTTAATTACGCACCTCGTAAAGCCTTTATGAATCCGGTCAGTGTGCGCGGCTCGGTCATCGCCATTGGATATTAAACCGCCATAGAATTTGTTTGGAAATGAGAATACTGCCCTTACCTGAAATCAGAATATAATTGCATAGTATTAGATTAAAGTCTCATATCGTACGTGAAATTTTCTATTCCACGAGCTTAAACGAAAATTACGTAACTAGAAGTCATACAAAAAATATTGATAAAGGAACGAGCAACAAAAGCACCGTTTCAAGATAACCGTTATATCTGGTTTCAAAAGTTTTTGAAGGGAAAAGCGAAGATCCCCGCAAAGTTTCGTACTAAAGAAATTTCACTTTGCGTTCGTCGGGCTCGCAAAAACTCGCGGAAAATTCGCGGGCCTGCGAACCTCCGGCTCTGTTGTTTTCTCGTTCCTTTATATTATACACTTGCAGCAGTTTCATTGCTCTTTCACTTGAGTGATGCGCCTTCCTTATTTCGACGGGAAATTCGAGGAGAACTTTAACCTTTATTACATTTCTATGTTATTTCGCATTTACGACTATGGAATACGTGATTTTACCTGCTTTACTCCTTTTTTACGCGAAACTTCAACATTACGTAATTAAGTCAAATTAGGAAGGAACAGTAAGAGGAACTTAATTCAGTTAAAGTCATATAAATCGTAAAGTATATAATTACTACGATGAATTATGATCCGCCCTTATATATCAGATTCACATGAATAATAGTTTTGGAAATTAAATTAAATTCTTAGTAATACACGCATTGTTTTAAACCACTTAATATCGCAAAGGGAAGAATTATATTAACATATAATAAATAATAAAATAATAATGAAATACTACTTGAAAGAATCTGGAATACACTGATAATAAATATTTACTCTTATCGGAAAAAAAAGTCTTGCGGAATAAAATTTTAAGATTCCATCGTACGGTGCGCAGGGTGGGTGAGCCAAGAATATTCTTTTATCGTAATACTTTCGAAAGTGAGTGTAATTTCCCAGCTATACTCCCGCCTGTCTCAAGTTTTCAGGAAATACAATTTTCCGAGATCCCGCTGATACCTAGCCAACATTGCAATTCGATCGCGAGGCAACGTCTCGCCACGCTTTCAACTTTCATCGTGGATCCTCGGCACTCAGTTTCAAATTTCCTGCAATGCTGTCGAGAAGTGATGGAAGTAAAAGAATGGGGGGGGGGGTCGGCTCCAAGTAGAAGACAAGTGGATCTGACGCGGAATAAAATGTTGGGAATTTAAGATACCTTCTGTACTCTTCTATCGATGCGGCGACCGATCGAAACTGTTCACTATCTGAATATATTATAGGTTAAATCAGCATCGGGTGAAGAAATTTAGAATCGTTACAAAATAATCTATATTTTGTAGATTTTTTTATTAAGCAAGTATTAAGAATTATACAATTATGTATACAAAGTTGATCCCCCTTGTGTCGTGCCATTTATCATTAACAGACAAATTCACCAATCACATTCGCGCCATACCATCCGCATATTTCATTTTGCTATCCGAACGATTCGGTCAATTATGAATCTTTGACATTCCGCGCGCAAATATCTCGCTGCTATAATCCGCATTCTCAGATCCACCCAGCCAGGACTTCTACACTATCAACCCGGCTTCGGTGTAATTCGTTCTGCGCTATATTATGATTTACAGCAAATTGCAACATAAATTACACACTTTATAATTTCTAATTAACAACCCGTGCAATAACTTCATTTTCTCGTATAAACATGTTAATCGACCGAGATCCACGTTACATATGAAACCTCATTTAAACTTTGTGTTTCGATCAATTGACAAAATATTCGAGGAACGATTGCATCCACACTTCTACCCATTTACGAGCACAGGAAACGAATTCCCATTTCCGGAGTACTTCCAAGCGTTTCTCGACTCTTTTAGTATCAGTCACGCACTGTCGTGCTACGAAATTAACCGCAGGAGTATTCAGCATCTGTGGCATTTATGCCTTGCGAACTCAACTAAATATATCCTACTTGTTTTTTTTTTGTTCATCCTCGTATGTGTAAGTCCTTAGTACATCATTCCCAGATACATATGAGGAAAATGTATGTGTATAAACGTAACTGTAATAGAATCACGAATGTCCGACCAACACACGCGAGTGACGCGTTCGGAACGTTGGAAGGGTTCATCCTGAAAATGAATGAGCGTATAAATCAACGGGAACGATCGTTCTGCAAACAACTCAGAAGGCTAACCAGTCTCCAAATTAAATAAAGTTCACACTGATCACTATCTCCATATCGTTTTTCAGCGTGTGCGTATACGTGTGTAAACATTGACATTGATATGCATGCGAGCATCGATCTACCGCGCGAAATGCATTATGCTTACGATTAGACCCGTAAGGTACCCCGATCCACGATTCTTCCCAAGGATTCCTCTTACTTTGCATATAGCAGCAATAAAGGCTGAGATTTATGCATTTGATACAATAACCGAGAAGATTTCGGTGGAATCAAAGTGCAACAGCTGTTTCCTCCGAATACTTTTAAAAGATCGTGGTGTGCCAGGCAAACCTAATGAGTTGCATATGTTACTGCACTAACCAGGCTCTCGAGTTCTCATTGAGATTGAAGATTACACCCTGAATTAGTTGGCAGACCTGTTAAAATTCATTTCTGTCCGAAGAACGCAGCAATCAGGAAACCAACTATGTGATGAACTAAATAACTTCGTTATACTCGCTAATGTCAACTCAATTGCAATGTATACAATCTCCATATAATTACATTTGATTAGACCCCCGTAGAAAATGGTGCGGTATTATGTATTTAAATCATGGTTACCCGTGACCAATTCGTTTCTATTATCCTCCAAATTGATCGCGAAATTGTATATCCCTTTCTTGTTATAAATTATATGAAGCCATGAATCCCTAATTTTTAGATAAATCCTTCATTCAAATCCAATTTGAGAAGCTACCGTACAAGTCGCGCCTTGATTACTAAGTTTATTCAGTTGATTTATTGAAAGACGGGCTTTCATCGGGAATGTCAGGTTACGGATCGAGTAAAATGAAATTCAGGATCTACCGATTGGATGGCTTGTTACAGGTAGGTACACTATACATGGACATATACTGGCAACGATACCCGTTATATATCGGGTATCTTATTCGTGTGTACCCACCGACGCTGCCCGTGGAGTTTACAGCACCGAGGTTCAGCCCAGGAGACATTTTTTTTTCTTCGTTTTCATCCCCTGTCCATTCCCCGTCGACCACACGCTGCTTCAGCACACCTAATTCTCGCACGTATGCGACCGCTCTCGAGCAGACTCGCGCATAAATATCTTTTCTGCGAAAAGGTTTTCGTCCTTGCAAAGTCATTTCGTACTCTTTCGTGCTAGTCCGCCCGATTCTCCCAAGATAAATGACCCTATACCACGAAACCCATTCAACCATATTTTCATTATATCGAAGGATATCGATGCACCGTTTCTGCTCCTCTTAGTCTCGGGATTATTAATTAAGGAAGGATAATGGAAGATGCTTTCGTCCTTTGTCCTACTAACGAGGAATAATATTGAAGAAATACATCAATTTCTAAATCTAGGTATAAATCTTCTGGTGTTTCATGAAAGATACGTAGGGTATAATGTATGAGTACGATATTAATAAATGTGACTTTCGTGTTTATAATTCCAAAAATCTATTGTGCGTGTTGAATTCAACTATGAAAAATTGCTCGCTCTTATTGGAATCCATAACTCTCTATTAAAGTTTGCGTAACAGAATTAATCCGGTTTCCGATTCATGGCCGAATTTTATTCAAGATTGAACGTTATAGGACAGGGCAACGGCATCGACACGATTAATTTAATTCGACGTTTTGCGAATGCGCCGGCTCGACTCCCGATTTAATTACCGGAATGCAATAACTCGCCATGGCACTCCGCCACGAGATACGTGTTATAGGACACAAGCTGTTCCACGCATTGAATATGCACGCTCACATGAATAAAATATTACTTTTATTTAGCGATTTTTCATTATATATCCTCGCATACGCCCCGTCTACTCACGCTGAAATTCAATTTCAATCTTACTTTCGGCACTTACACGTAACTCAACTTTGACGCTGGAGATTCTCGAACACATCATCCGACGATATTTACGAAGCACTCAGAAAAACAAGCAAAATGGAAAAATCAAGTTGAAGTCATTCCTGCCAACATTTTACATCAACCACGTCGTACGTAGGTAGAAGATAAATTCTCCGTTATCAACTTTAATTAAATACGTCAAAAAGTAGTTTCATATTTAAAGTAAAAAGTAAATATATATTCTGCAAATATTCTACGAATTAAAAGTAACGCAGACTAAGAGGATTATTTTATTTTAATGAATATATAATTCAGCTCAAACAGCTGGATACCGTGAAATTAAACTGGTACCGATTGATTACTGATACATTCATTTATATGCCAAAAGTATTTCCAAGGGCAACGCGATCCTAATCAGATTGTCATTCCATTATGGACAATTGAAATTCTCCTACTCGTTCAACCACATATCACTACCCTTCTCCTCTATCTTCAGGATGGACGAAGAATCACGTCTCCCCGCAAGCCCTAATTTGCATATATATCGATTGCGCCGTAAATGGAAATATTAAATCCATTTTCGTGTGCGAACCACCCACGCGATATGCTCCTCCACGTACGGAACGTTATTGTACCGCGAAGCCCTAAAAAAATCAATCGTGCAAGACGATGTCACGTATAAACCCAAGACGGCTTATCGAGTTCCTACAAAACATTTCAATTTCTCCCGACGCCTTCCATTTATTCGAATATTTTCGATCGGTCGATCCTTCAGTTCAAATAACTGCCAAGAAAATCAGTGATATAATTTAGATCATCCTTAAAACAAATCTAATCATTGCTAAAATAACTAATAAAGTTACAAAAAATATTCGTTAACAAAACATTAAAATGTTTCATCTTGTTTCAATCCGGAATAGATTGGAAATATGTTTTGTGTCTTTCAATAGCGATTTTGGCAAAGTGGAAGAAAATTGAGGAAATTGGAATGTTGGACAGTTTAAACCTATATGAAAAGGTGTTAACACAACAGAGTTAAAATGTTAAACACTATCATGAATATGGAATAATTTATCGATTACAGGACATACAATAATTGTAGCATTCCCAGTACAGATTTTACCAAAGGATATAATGTGCATAGAGTCGCTATCTATTCTAATGCGGACTGGCCCAACATTGTACCAGAGTAACCAGTGCAAGCAATCTGTCAGAGCATTATAGCTCGTTAATTTCCGTCAATTACTGTAATGAATACATGGTATTCAATATTCATCGAACAGGATACTATAATATCTCCTCGCTTCAGATGGAGAATAATACTAGGACGATGTCTTTCACATGCAAATTTATGATACATAATTAATCCGATGAGATTCCTGATTCGAATGACAATTTCTAGTTTTTATCGTTGATATTAATTTTCACTAAAAATTACAACATATATATTACTTTCATCCTTTCCTAGTATTGCTACAACATTGATGTCAAAGGTATTATCTCCCGGCAGAGTGTTAAGAATTTTTATCAGGATATTTTTATATAATCCTATAATTCACACGTGTATATAGCGTCGCCGAACAAGAAAGCCATCATCCTCGGCGTGTTAGTATCGCTGGTGTGGATTTAGGAGCACGTGAGAGGAACTTGAATTTGCATGCGATACGTAAGCATAACACGAATACTCGAGAGGTCTTAAAGCGCGGCTGCGCGTGCGATATGCACCTTTAAGGGTTTAAGGACCTTCCCACCTTTCGTTTATACATCGCTGCACTTAACACGCAGGATACATCGGTTGAACATAAGACGCTGTAACACCACTTTCAACCATGAATCATCAATTTACCACGGACACACCCCTCAATCATGCTTCCTATGTTTTCATCCTTTTTCATGACTCTACTTCCGACGTGTGAAGTCTACACACTGCCCCACTCTGCCCCTAACAAGCGATCATGCATCCTCGATCGATTACCGATGTACCAAGTGAATCATTTTGCGTAAATAAATATTCATCCTGTTAATTATTCATACCCCTTCATTTCATAAAAGTACGCGTACACGCAGTCCAAACTACAAAGACGTAAGATGTCACCTTGAGGAATACCGTATGAATTATCGATTTAGCTGAGTAAACGGCACTTTATCATGCTCCACACGTTTTACAAGCCTCGGTAATTGCACATTTTATATGTTAAATGCATATAAGCTTTGTTAATTTATAGTGAAGCTAAAACACTGAATCCAATGTTCTCGTGTCGAAGTGATGATTTGAATTTCGTACGGGGACAATTTAGGAATTTAGGAATTATGGAATTACAGAAATTGTACAGTGTCGATTAAGTTGCAACCGTGCTTACGGAGAGAAAAACTAGGAATGGAGTCGTGGCGATGTTAAATCAATTATTCTTAATAGAATTGTCAAACGGAAGAGAATGATAGAATTTTTGGAAATGTATGGCGGTCCAAATAGTCGGACCGCGTGCAGATATATTTCTGTTCCTCCTGGGATAGGGTAATACAATAGAACACATTACAAAGCAACGTTATTGTCGCCTGTTCGCTACTGATAGGACTAAACCGTGGCTCAGAATCAAATTAACGTTTACGACAGGTCGCCATTCAAACCTGGCTTAAAGCCTCTACCTATGCTAGTACGCTACAAATTCCCTTAAATCGAGACGTATTAAGAGCAAAATATTCTGCCTACAAATATGGATCCTCCGTCGGCACTATGCTATAATATATTCGCATTTATACCTGATGATGGAACATTTCCAGGATATCTTGTGATTCCAGATCGGTTCAGGAATACTAAGTATGATGAAAATAATTTTTAACATTTCTACTGTAACTAACCCAAAAATACCATATGATAAATGCAGAGTAAAGTTTGATCCGGAATATCTCAATCTCTATTATGTTCGGATTCTATATACTAGTTTATTAATTCTTAAAAATATTAGGCAAGCACAACTCAAAATCAATGAATCAAAGTTTCAGTATCTTATCTCCGATCATGTATCATTTTGTAATATGCTTGTAGAACGGTGTAGATGAGTGAAGGGTGGTGCCATTTACGCGGGTTGCAATCACGTCGGGAATTCTGAAGCGGGAGAGGTAGAGTTGGTGGTAAAAATCATAGGTGTACGAAGAGTGAGTATTCCCTCGTTTTACGCGACACTCGCATCCCTCCGGGTACGGTGCATTATAGAACCAAGAGGTCGTGGCAGTCATTCATGCATGTTAGAGCAGGATTACACGATTATCCCCATCTGCGGATGAGGTTCAAGGACCACTCGGCCGGAATTTTCGCTCTTCCACAGTTGAATACATCGTAATTGGTTTGTGCCAAGACATGCGCGAATTGCACACGCCACCGACGGTGGAACGACATAATTCGAGGCGTATGCACCGCCTAATACTGTCAGCCAACTAGATAGACGTGAAGATCTAACGATACGTGAGTAATGCTTAAATAACGTACCTGTAATTGAAATCAGACAGAACACCGCTCGTTACACGGCGCCGCAACAGCCATAACTTCTACCGCCACTGCGAAAAGAGCTCGGCTAACGCGTTCCCTGCCAAGTGTACCATTTTTAGTTTACGTCTTTGGAAAGTTCACGCTCAACTTTTCCATCAGACCAGGCGATAGTTTTGCTATTAACGTGTTTAGATAATACCCACTACCTAATGCGATCTTCTAGGACCAAAATTGGAGAGATCGAAACTTTAGCCATGTGTGGAAGTATATTTTTGACCGGACAAAATTTTTAATCCACTTCTTTCGACCAGAAATCGTCCTAGAATGTGTTTATACATCATATACCATCGATTCGGGTTATTTAGAAACGTTCTTGGCGACTTTTAATTTTTGACGATTTTTGAAGGTATACCCCTTCATATTTTTGCGATTTTGGATCGACCCATTTTTTGCCAAACAAATTTTTAAACCACTTCTTTCGACCAGAAATCGTCCTAGAATATGTTTATACGTCATTTACCATCGATTTGGGTAATTTAGAATTGATTTTGGCGACTTTTCATTTTTGACAATTTTTGAAGGTATACCCCTTTACATTTTTGCGATTTTGGATCTAGCCCTTTTTGACCAGAAACAATTTTTAAACCGCTTCTTTCGACCCAAAACCGTCATAGAATATGTTTATACATCATATACCATCGATTTGGGCCGTTTAGAATTGATTTTGGCGACTTTTAATTTTTGCCGATTTTTGAAGGTATACCCCTTTACATTTTTGCGATTTTGAGTCGACCCCTTTCTTGACCGGAAAAAATTTTTAATCCACTTCTTTCGACCCAAAATCGTTCTAGAATATGTTTATACATCATCTATCATCGATTTGGACTATCTAGGAGCAAAATTGGCGACTTTGATTTTTTGACGATTTTTGAAGGTGCATCCATTTGTCATTATATCGACCTCTTGTAAACAAGAGCTACTTGAGTACTTGAGTTAATGTATCATAGTACGCAAGATGTATATATAACAAAATCTAATTCTAATATTATTCAAGTTCAATGTTAAAAGAATACTATAAATGTTCATACAAGAATCTAGAAGGAAGGATGGCCAAAAATACAGCCGATCAAAAAGAAGGAAAAAGGAGTAGTAAGACGGTACCCAAGGGAACTACTAAAGTGTTTTCGTGACAAGAGATTTTCGGCGAGGAAAGAAAAGAAGACGAGAAATCCCCGTGGTTTCTCCTGCTATATATAGAAGACTGCGTGTACGCATACAGGCGCATGTGACACTTAACACGTCGACAGCGAAACCCAAGTTTCGTCGAAGCACGTACGATTCATGGGGTTGCTTACGAGCTCCCTGACCAAAATTCATTCGCCTACGCAACCCTTTCCAGAGTCCCCAGACAGCAATTCCAAACCGAATGACGAAAAGCCATTTATTGCAAGTACACTCAAATCACGAACCAACGATGATCCACCGCATCAACTACGATAGCCTTGAACTTAATGAATCTACACCGTGAACTTTACCCATTATGCTTTTACACCCCGATGTAAACAGTTACACCAAATAAACGACCGAACTTTGCGAATGTGCGGTTCATGAACGTCCCACAGACCATATAATTCGTATTAAAAGTTTGTAGTAAAATATCGAATATCTGCTGGAGTTTGAACTCGCTGAGTGATGAAAAAATGCTTTCATTTCCACGGGTTCGAGAAATGTCTCACATTTGAGGTGTAGCGTGACAACCTGTCCGATCCGATTTTAGATGGAAAAAAGGTTGTTCAACGTGCATTGTCAAAAACTCTCTACCACGTCAGACTTTATTAATATAATAAAATATTTCACGACACGAATAATAATGGTGTAATCCGCGACATAAAATACTTAAAATTTTAGAACGTCTGTATGTGGATTATTGAAATTTATTGATACACAATATTTCTAAAATGGTCTGTTGTATAAAATGTTTGAAATCCTGCTTTTCACGTAAGCAACGCTGGTGAATAAATTTTACAATCAATTATGAAACAAAACGGAAGTCAAAGAATCGAATTTCCAATTAGTCAGTAGAAGTGAAAAGGTTTTATAATCCCGGTTCGAAGTTATAATTAGTGACCAGGTGTTACCTACATGGCCGATATTATTTTCAGGGTGTTGGAACAGTAACAAATGGCGGCTGACTGAGCTTGCAATTAGTCGCCAGAGAGTCATTTACCATTACGCCTTTGGTCGTTTAAACTAACTTATTACGTATTACAAATTCATATTTAGTCAAATATATTTCATTGCTCGTTCCGTCCTGGATCATTTATTTCTCCTAATGACAACGTAACAAGATATGTTACTGCGTATCTCTCACTTACTCGAATCCATCGATCACCCGTGTTAACGTATAGCGTTAATTGCTAAAAAAACGAAAGGTACACTCCGCGTGTAGCAACGTCAAAATAAATAACTCGACTAGAATTCCGAGTATCAATCTTCTTGATAATCTGTCCTGATAATTACCACCATAAGCGTTCCGAAGTTTCCAACTCTTGAAAGTTTAATGCATCTATTAGCAGTACCTGGTGAAGTAACGACAATTTTCTTGTCGTATAATTACTCGTACGACTGAGAGTACGAAGCATATTATTTTATACTCATACATAACGTATTATCATGTATTTATCACCCGAGGGATTTCAACAGAACTACCTAGTGCCTGGTGCACGAATACATCGCCCGACCAGATACCGAGATATTATCAATTCTCAGGATAATTTATCCAAAAATGGTATCCTCAGTTAAATCCTATTCAACATGGTAGATCGAGATCTATGGGGAGAAATAGGAGTAGGAAGGTTGAAGCTGAAATTCAGGTGTGTCGTCTCACGTGCGGTATTTACGATCGCGTTTCCCGTCCACAGGATCATGAAGAATGAGATGGCAGAGAGAAACGAAGACGACAGCTCGCAGTTTCGAAGAGGCGTCGTGTACATAATACCGATAGCCCGATGATATCGGAAACTCCACACGGTGCAGAGCATCGAGACCACGGACACCTTTACGTCTCAACATTCATATAAACTAATACAACCACAGACCTCTCACTCTCTCATTCAGCTATCATCCCGAGAAGTAACTTTATACGAAAGGAGTATCGCGCTTGCTCGATCTTCCCTCCTTAAATCGGCCCAATTCCCTTAAGGACAGAATGGCTGATGCTATCGGTGTACCGTGTACACGTCGAAATATTTACGAGAATGTTCCCAATGTAATTGGTAACGCTTAAAATTCTGCTCCATGGATTTTCGGATATCGCTGAGCAATTGGTCAATTCAATCATCAATTATTATTCATTTTTACGGAGAAGTAATCAGCATCTACCGAATTTCATACTTATCAGTACTTCTGCCACGTACAATTAGAAACAGTGTATCCAATGGATAATTTGATTTCGACGACAAATAAATATATAAGTAATTTTATCAGTTTCGGGGCTGAATCTCTTCTCCGATAATATTGAATCGTATTAAATAACTATAAAGTGTATTAGTGTAATTATCTTTGTAAGACGTGCCCCGTTTCGTATAATAGGTCTCGAACAACGAAATATACGGTTCCATAAGCTTGTAAACGGATTTACTCTGATAACGGCCACAGAGCAGATGAATAAGGCTTACGGTTGCCATTCGACAAGCGTCCGGGACGCGAAATTGGCAATAGTACGTGTACAGGATACGAGAGCGGAATCAAGGAAACACGAGAGTTCTTCGACATTAGCGGCAGAAACGAAGAACGGATGAATGCACGAGTCCTTTCGAATAAAAGACCACAGCAGAAAGCTCGATGCACACCGAATCAAAGACATTCCAGCCATTCTCCATTTACCCACACAAACGCACACATTTCGCGGAAAAATATTAAGACTATTTGCACCATACCATACAAACTGAACGAATCAATAAATAAAGCAATATCCACGTGTACATTATACAGAACCGCATATGAATCATATGTGACAATACGAAATGTTTTCTTACCATTAGATTATTAGAGAACTATATTGTTCGGTATTAAAAATAAATGAAATTATTTCTTACGCAATTCATAATCAATGACAAATGAACGAAGGAATGATGTTAAGTATAGATGTACTCAACAATCTACGACAGAATTGAAGATTTATGCAAAACCAAGAGCAGAGAATGCGAACCGAAAGTTCCGCGAAAATCCTCTTACGGTTAGCTACCACTTAACGCGAGCGATGTGAAAAGAAGTGGAAATTGCCGTTGCAAAAAATAAATAATTCTCTGGTATTCACTGGGTCAACACGGCAAATGTCTTGCAAGATAGTAAAGACTAGAAATATACTGCTAAAAGTATAAAAGTGCAGCATTGATTTAGCATTTAAATACAGCAGGATTAATGTGTCATACATCCAATTAATTTGATACTTATATTATTAATGCCTAGCAGTTAAATATTCCGCAAAGATATAGATTTAATTCAATCATTTATAGCCACATATTTTATAAAAATGTGCGAGCAACGATGATAGAAATGAAATCGCACGTAAAAATAAATCGGTAAATGATAGAGACACAGAAAGGAGGAGCATCGTAGCGTCCAAAGTCGATAGAAACCAGGCAAGGAGTTGTTCCATAAATCGGATTGGCTGGTAAATCCGAGGAGTGAAAATTGAGGGCATACGCGGGCTGGTGCACAACGGAAGAAATTCTCGGAAAGATGTTCTCAGTAGTTAACTTCCATTTAGAGAGAACAGAGAGCATGGAGTAAACTCGGTAAGCGGTAAAAACGGTCTGCCACGAAGGGGGAGAATTTCAAAAGGAAAGGTAAACCAAAGAGGTCCACGGGAGTTGACTCGATGGCGGCTCTACCGTAGTAATTACTGGTTCTCGGGTAACAAGTAACTCGGGAACTGTACTGTAATTTTCGCGAAAAAGAGTTCTAGGGGTCAAACATTCGTGTTTCCTTTTACAACTGTATTATTCCCTATGAAATTACTGCAAATTGCGTATCATGTATCAAAGCATAAGATGAGGTTTCAATTCGAAATATTATACGTTTCTTGTTATATACGAGATATTTTACAACTAGTATAGAACAAACCAAACATATGTATCGTATTACAATTATTCTGCAGATTATCAAAACATAACAAGACAACGTCATAAATATGAATAGTATCCTCGGAAGGGTTTGTTGTAATAATATCCAACCTTGCAAACACATTACATCCAAGCATTCTAGATATAAATTAGAGGAAGTGAATGTAACCATTAAAACTATGTACTTCCCATTTGAAATTCTGTATGGATAGATCTAGCACGATGTGAGAAATGAAGTCAACGTACTGTCGAGCTGAAAGCCCGGTAGTCCCTTGGACATCAGGCTGACCCATTACGACAGGAATGCTAATAGTCCCGGGGAACTGGTCTGATTCTATCGTATCCTGTACGGAGCACTTTAAAGGACAAACGAATCGAGGGACTATGATAATGACGATAGCAACAGTAATTATAAATACGGTAAATGGAGGCAGCAGTTCTAGTATTACGATGATACAGTCTGAACGGGCTTCAAAAGATTCATCGTAAAACAAGAAGCACGTGTGGTTTGCGGTTCACTGGGATCGTAACATACGAGTGGTAAACGTATACAGCTCTTGAACCCACGTGAGAAAAAGCCCACCTTAGTATCGGTTAAGACCGGTTTCGACGTATATCAGGCACATATATGTGCGATACTCTTTTATCCTTAAAGATAAGGATAAACTTCTTTAGATAAAAGTTTCACTTTGTATTTAACATCAGGCTAATATGTAGAAGGTACATATGCAACTAAAGAGACTGACACGCATCAAGTACGTAAATAAATCCTATGAATGTATATGTCTAAGAATATGATGATCTACATTCATTCATTCTTTTTAGGCATTAAAAATTATACTCGTATTTTAAAAGTCGTTTAACGTGTATACAGTAATCATCAATTTCCATTGTATTGCTGCGTGGATGGCTTGGAGAGAACCGAGAATTCATTAAACTCATGTCATGTCTCGTTCCCCATAATAATAGGAGAATTTCTCTATGTAGTGATTATGGAAGTACACTAGTACACACGTGCGCGATTGTCCACGTGAATAGTCAGTTGATATATGTAAATGCGGCCTGTATGCATACGTATAATAGTCGGTACTATAAGCTACTGCCAATTGCACGTGCGAATCTTTGCGCGTGTATTACTGCGAATGGTAGAACAGTCGTTAACTCGCATAGGTATACATGCAACTGCTTAATTTTATGTTTCCCCGTGAAAACATAAGATAATGTATACGTAACTACATTCGAGAGTTAGGAATAAATATTGTATGTTGGTCAGAATCGATAGAATTTCCAACTGTTCTCACGACTTTTACACGAATATAGAAGAAGACGATATCCAAGTAGGGTATTGGCGATAAAGGAAGAAACGTGCATTAAAACTGTGGTAGAACAAGTAGAATATACGTTCATTGCTTTAAACTATTCGGTGCACGTTCGATCTGTGTAAAAGTATTAAATTAACCAAAGCACCTATTGTAATTTGCCACGTGCACAGACAGTAGCAGTTAATGCGTGAAAGAGGAGATACGACAAGCGCGGGAACTGCCTCGGCGTAAGAGCCACACCGGATTTTACCCTATATGTGCATAATGTATTCGTACACGTATACATTTAAGGGAACTCAAATGCAGCTCACTCGGTTTCCTGGGTTTGCATATCTGCCATTAATGTACAACCTCTCTCCGGGTTCCTACGCACCTCTTCCTCCTTACGAGCAGCAGTTAAAGGAAATTTCAAGCTGGTTACGAGGTACGTAAGTCTCGGCGTATATGGAGTTACACAGTAAAAGAATATCCGTATACGAGCAGAAATGAAAGCTGACCGTACATACGTTTTCTAAGAATCGATACCATTCTGTGTTACGCGAAATGAATCACACTTACAACATTTCTAATCGATTTCAGAGACGTTGGATTATAATTATGTAGAAGATAACATGTAAGATAAACGAGAAGTATTTCAATCCTTCAAAGAGAAGCGGAACTGACTCGATATCTGGAACTTATTGTACTTCACATTCAAAGTAATAGGAACTTTCCATGTCGGAGAAACGCTTTGAATCTGATAGGGACGAATGAATATTCACTCCTGATGCCAGATTCTCGCACGTGTGCTATCTTCCTAGTGTTATCGGGAACGGCGAAACAACGGTATCAAAAGGGTCCTTTAGGTTTGTTCGCATAGTGTCAGGAAAGCACGAACAGATGCTCGTCACGATGTCGAAGGTGCGACTCGTAATTAACCAGAAACTCAGCCGGATGTAGATTAACCTGACCTCGTGAAACTCCCTTACGTGTAGACACTTAAAACCCAGCTCCTTTTCTGCATCGAATAGTATTTTATTTACTGTCTCTTACTTGCTACACGCTAAACCTTTAATCACGATTGCTGATGTCGAACTTGTAAACGACGAGGATCATTCATTAGCACTACAATTGGCTAATGCACTCAGTAATACTAATTAAAAGTACTTTCACCGGATAAAGGATAATCATTTTTTCTTGATGTAATTCAGAGATAATACAGTATAAATGTATTTATACTCTATAGCAAACGTTTGTGTATAAATTACATCAAGATTAATAAAATCATTACAGTATATCAAGTTTCCATTTTTTTAAATTAGATACGTCTACCGCGAATTAAAAATGACTGGTAATTTAATTTAAAAAAGTCCTTCGTGGTCGACAGATGTTTTTTTCTTCGGTTTGTGCGCGAGATCTGTTTTCTTCCTTTCGGTTGAAAGAAATTGCATCTTTTTTAAGAGGGCAGTGTCTCTTTCCGCAATTACATCGGAAGCAGCAGTGCTTAAAAGTCGATTACCTTTCGTCGGGACAGGGAGAAAACGATTTCTGTAACGTGCTTCCCGGTGGAAAGCGTTCCGCAAGACTGAAAGAGTCCTTAGAGGTGGATTCTGTACCCGACGTACAAGATGTAATCTCGCAAAAGACAAGGAGGAAGCGAAGAAGACGAGAAGGGAGAGATTATGCTCCCTTCGAGCAATCTTGTTAGCGCTTACCCGATGCTCGGCCAAAGGAAAAGACAACCAGTCATGAGATCAAGCTTTACAACGCAAATCCTACTGCCCCTATCTAGTAATACAGTGATAGAACACCATGTTTACGCACCCGAAAAACATTTACCTATTCCCGGATTACCGATAATAGGAAATATTTTATTCACTATACTACCCTCTCAACTGAAGAACGTAAGGACCCCAAGCACAAGAATGGAGCCAAGAAAATATATCAGGCGATTCTGAACAGGATGAAGAGAAGATACGACAATGTAATATGTGTTGAGAATGTTGGATAAAGGACACAATTATGAAACATAGAGGAAAATAAGAGGTATGTCTGAGCAACAGAGAATTTATAACGTTGTCCTATTCGATGTTATAATATTTTATCTTGCCAGAAGAGGCAAGCCTGTCGGGCGACATGATTTACCGGGCTGCTCGATATTCTAACTCTCTTATTGTAACGTGTAACGCGGTAACAAGGTATCGTGTTATACGATACATGGTATTGGACAATTCGCCTCCAACTTGCAGTGTATCATCTCCTTCTGAAGCTACTTGTACGGTAGATCATTGAGATAAGATAATGGTGTACCTATGCTATTAAAAAGTAGAAGACAAGCATTGATAGGTAGCAGAAGCAAGGTGCAGCTTCGCTAAAACTCCAACATTTTTTGTTATACTTTGATCCTTTATAATATGCCAACACAAAAAAACCGCGACTAAAAAAACATATAGTATTCTGTTCATAGCAGTACTCTCATCTTCCGACGTAACGCGGTAGCAAGGCAAAAGACAGCACATTACGGAACAAAGTTTACAACGTTGTACCCGGTGAAACTTATAGCACTTTCGTTCTACCGTGTAATACGGTAATGAGACATCATGTTACACGTCACTCTACATCGTATAATTTGCAGTCTGCTGCTCATCATTTTTCATTTGCCTACACAATGCTGTACTCGTATCACATAGATGAAACATTAAGCGTATTTGATTTTCATGAAAATCGTAATAATTTGTTTACCAAAAAAGGCGCTAATATGATCGTCATATTATTGGGGACAGGTTGAAGATATAGAAGAATTCTTTAATATGCTAGAGTCAGATCGATTTTCACAGTATGCTTGAAATAGCAGAACACATAGTAATATAATTTCATAGCCGTCTGCGGGGGATCTTCGATATTCGTGTTCGAAGGATATCACGGTTAACCGAATTCCCAATAAATCCTTTAATAATGTGAAAATTAGGGGGGCATGAATATCGAGCAGGAGGGTAATATCTGAGCCATAGGAAATTTCGTGCAGAACGAATCTTACGTATAGCGACTGAATCCAGCGATTTGCTGCCAGCGGCGCAGTTTAAGTGTCGCTGTAACACATCGATTTTCCATTCTGGCAGGATGTCTCGTGCATGCTCGACGGTAATTTTCTTAAGGAAGACTCACGGTCACGTTTTCCGACGGTAGTGCGACTCTGCTTACGCAGAAATCTCGACGTTATATCGGCTCTTTGCTCGCATCGCCCTCAGAATAGTCTGATCCAAACCGATTCAAGATAAACGTTTAAATATTACAAATTCCGTTCCCGACTTTACTCGAGCCAGTGTGCAGTCTCCACGCGTGTTTTCATCACCGCGATAAGTAGATTTCGTGCATTTCAGGATTTTATTAATTCCTTTTCGGGCAGTCCTTCTATTATCGGATTTTACTCTTCGGCTTTTTGTATTAAAACACTAGGGTGTTAAAGATTTTCTGATGCCGCACCATGATTTTAATTAAAACGTTCAAACATGTATATTTCGTGATGCCCAAAGAAATATGAAAGTATAATTAGACCGCTTAACAGTATAATAAGTGGTTTGTTCGCTTTCGAGTAATTTTTCGCAACACACGAAACATAATTATAATTATTGCTGCATCAGTATATTAATGTATCGGAAGAACATAGTTTGTTATCAGCAAATAAATAAATTTTAAAACTTATCTGCGGCAAATTATAATTAGGAAAGAATATTTATGATCTTGAAAGATCGTGAAGTAGATTTATAGGTTTAGTCTATAACAAAAAAATAATGTTTCCAATTTAAGAGGAATACCGAAGAATCTAATACTCCTGGAGGTACTCAATGCACAGGTAATTACCTGAAGCTCCTTTGTGGGGAAATCCCATTGGCCAAGCATTTACGTGGTCAAAATCAAATGGCAAACCATCGTCGTATCCCATCGAGAATTCAATTTGGCACATCAATCTAGGTTTAAAGTGCTCGTTATCGGATTCCACTAGGACCCGTTGAATATTTCGAGGAGCGTTTATAATTGTAGTAATAACCCTCTTTACTGATACCCTGCATTTCAATCCTCAAATATAGTTCTCTATTATATTTTATCGTTATAATACCCATTGTACAAAGAAGAGCCACTGTGATTGTGGAACAACAAGTTAATTATGCTTACTCTAATAGTCTGATAGTTAAAGTAGCTAGATCAGACATTCCACTTAATACAAATATATCATACACATTATCATACAAGGTATCAAATAAATCAAGTTATTGATCAATGTGCCGTTATTATTATTATTATTATAATGAAGAATATATTTATACGTATTATTATGACACAATGAGCCTTATAAAGGAAATTGATTTCGTTTGTGTATATGTTGTAGGATATTGAATAATAGAATATGGTTATTAAACGATGAAGATAGAGAATGGAAAAATTTCAAGTAGAAGCGGTGGCCGATTTACTGGTACTGGTAAATCCAATTACCATTGAGCAAAGGAAATAAAATGAGAAGAACTTTTGAAGGTAGACCAAAGAAACCGAGGTAGCGTTGTCTTGGAGAAGAAATCCCTTCAAGTTCAATGCGCCCCCTACCACCGGCGTATTGGAAATAAGGTTGTATTCTTAGAGAAATACGATATTCCACGGTGTTCCGGCAATCCGGGAAAATCCAGACGACTGCAATTAAATGCAGGAAGAATTGCAAATGGGATCCCGTAGCTCAACGAACAAACGAACTTGGACTAATTAAACGATTAAACGAACGAAGTACATTAAAAACTCCTAAACGATTCCCGCGTACTCAGTGCTAAATTCTTAACATTAATTGAATTATGTGCAGTCGATTTCTTACGATTTCAACGCCGGAATCATACAATTGTGCTCAGTATGCTATGACAATTCGACATATGACGGGAGAGATTAATTTATGATTAAGCCTTTTTTAGTAGATCGATCGAATAACTATCAGAAATTTCGCTTGGTCGGGTGGCAGAGATTGCAGTTTAATTGGCAAACGCGTCTAGAAGATATTTCCCATCGGAAGAGAAATTCGGTTTTTATGAGTTCAAGAAGGCGATGCGCGCATCTGCCACCAGGCACCCCATACATCTACAAGCCGATCTCATGATTTCTCCATTAGAATGCCATTCATCGTGTCAACGAGAATCATGATAGATATTTCATGAAGAACTAAGTAAACAGATGCCGCACGAATATCCACGGAAAGGAGGAGTAAGGGGAATCGAACTGCCTGGAGTCAGACATCTTTCTTTACACATTCTACTAATGAAACCTATAATTCGTATTTCATATTTCTATATACAATTAATGGTCTGTTCATTTACTACCATGAAACTAATTTAATTATAACCCCGCCATGTCTGTAATATTAGCGATTCATGATTGCAATTAAAATTAAGTAAGAAGTGCAAGTTTCATTATGTGATACGACCAGGTCGAATAATAAAAAAGGACATCCGTAAATTCGTCTTAACAATAAACGAGGATTATTTTCGTGGGCCATCGATCATTCGGGAAAATTTAATCGGCGACCACGACGCGGTCGGCATTCATTAAACATCCGCGTACACAGTTGCTGCACTAATAATGATCCTAAAGCCACGAAAAGCTTTGCAGGAGGGTGCAAAGGGGTCTCCACGGTAACCGCGAGCAGGCCGACCGGCACAAATTTAATATCTGCTAGTTCATAATGACACCCCTGGAAAATGAGCTCGTACCGTCCTACACATACACCTTCCCTTACTCCCCTTTCCTTCTCTTTCCACCACCTTCCTCCTCCTTCTCGCTTCATCCCTCTTTACTTTGTTTGTACAGGGATACGTATACGTATACCAAGGCGTTTTCATACACACCATGGTACGAGCATAAAACGCGCAAATTCCACACGTGGGGTAGCTTTATTAGGGGTTTGCCAAAGCGAAGTTACAGTCGAATGAAGCCGAAAGGAAGAGGTCGGGGAATATATTGCGAAAGAAACCACTGGGATTTCGAGCAATTAAAATCGCAACGGAGGAAACGAGATATATCGCGGAACCGTGAAGGGTAGATGCAAGCACCGTAACCGACCCGACCTTTTCGCATTGACACCCTTCTTACATAAACGAAAGGAACACCGTTCTGATTTCTCGTAAAATAACAAGCGAACTTCAAGTTCCGAAGGAACGTTAGACTAAAACGAGAAGAGTTGGCTTCGACCGTGGCAGAGGGTCTGACAATAAGAGGTAGAGGTTCACGGTTTACTGGGAACTCGAAATGGGAGGGGAGGTACGAAACGAGCGACACAAGGGTAAGCCGTTTGTTAGAATGACGTAATCCGAGACATCAAAGAGGTATGACTTACATCCTTGTTCCAGCGTTCCAGGATTTTGCTTTCAGCCATATTTACAAAAGATTTTAATGTTTCCATGCCTCGCTCTGTATTTCTCTGGTTTAAATTCATAATTTCGCTGGATTCATGTATAGCGAACGAAAGAGATCATTAAAAGATAGATTACGTGGTTGAGTGCGACGTGAGTATTGATTCTAATAATAAGAATGTATAACCACCGAATAATATCAATATTTTAACTTAGATAATAGGAACATATAATAGGTAAATACTTCTGCGTAAAAGTCTCTGGTATTTTTCATTCTCAATGTTCCGACTGAATATGAACCAGTATTGAATAAAGAGTACTATTGGAGTAATCAATAGACATGATTGTTGTCTACCTCATAAGCCGGAGGAATCCGAAACGAGGATAAAGTTTCGCAGTTCTCTTTCAATTATGAAAGTACTTCGTGACACCGGATACACGAAGTCAAAACTTGAGAGTTAGGGTGGAACAGAAGACAAGGATTTATGCTGCAATTAAATCCGAATCCTCAAAGCAGAACAGTTTTCTCGTACGTTGGTACTCTAACAATGAACTCTATATTCTCTATAATCTATCTTCGCTATATTTAGTACATTACATCACACACTAATTATAAAGCATACGTACATCCAAGTGACAAATTCCCATTATTTAATATTGTATAAGATAACCAAACCAAAAGATAAAAGGTTACCATCGTGTTTTGCAAACAACTGGCGAATGCACGCGCTATAAACGTATTGATTTCTCATTCTGCCAGGTGAAATACCGCAATACAAATATCGGACGCACAAGTTCAATTTTATCGAAACATCATAGGACAATCAAATTTGTAGAGGCGATGGCAAAAGTAATTTAGCGAAGGTTTGCACCCTTCGGTGATTCTGATTGTGAGTGGCGAGCACTCGCATAGTTGGTGCATAGAAGGGGGTGCAGTTAGTGGGAAGAGTGCATCAAGGCGAACATAACGTTCGATTGGATTAGCTTTGTCGACAACGGTATTCGCGGCTCGCATATTAGCGAAGGCATGCAGTCATAGGTACAGGGTCCATGGGGTTTACCAGGTATTCCTTTCGTCCATCAGCAACCGACAACCCCCGAGCGAGTTAATCAACAAGATGCATTTAGAGCGAGAGATCGTTGCTCCAATGCGTTCCGAACAAAACACCAACATGCCGACAAAAAGGAGAAGCGAACCATGTAGCCAGGAAACACAATAGCCGAGCCTCGATATTCAAGCCACGAGGTTAACCTGTACTCTCACGTTCGTGTGCATAGATCTAACGCGTTCGACAGGAAACTATCGAATACCGTTTACACTCCCAGTTTGATCTCCCGAAAGAAACTTCGGAAATACTACGGAAGAAGATATATACTTATAAATCTCCACACTCTTTACTATATTTTCAACGTCCCTGCTCCGCTATTAGAACTAGATACCCCCTACAATGTTTTTACTTTCATGGTCCATGTACACTGTACACTGTACAGAGTATACAGCATTAAACTGTATGATGCACAAAGTATCACACTACGCAAGTATCTTTCATACAATCCTCGCAAATGATGGTTTCTTAATTTGACAGACGCATAGTCCTGGCGAGTATATGTTATAGTTTCGATTCAAGGAAAAATCGGGATTTCGCGAGTCGCAAATTTTGTATACAGCTGCGCGGGTTAACAGGGGTTTGCGGAAGCTTGCGAACCGACGGAAGTTCCATTGAAACGGAATGAATGTATAGGAATGGTGATCACTGACGAATGATAGTACAGTTCTCTATCACTTTGTTTTATTTTTTGTCCTCGGCGGTGCTTTTGTTACCACCGCATATCGATCCTGCTTTTTTTCTGTTTTTCCTTAACGAGAGAGTTTTGTGCGTTTCAATTAATTCAGAGAGAAAGACGAAATAGGGGGAAGCGGGAGGGAGGGAGAGCAGAGATTGACGAAAGACATTGATGAAAGGGACGCGAGGTTACGATTGATGGCCCGAGGGTAAGACGAGGGATATCATTTTGCAAGGGATTTCCTCGTGTATCATGATATTAATTAAAATCGTTAGTAATATCCTACCAATTCGATGGCTTCTACTATCACTGTTATCGTCGCTCGAGGAATACAATAGCGTAAGTCTAGCATAAGCGATCGATAATTTCATCATGATGAAATTAGATAGAGCATAATTACGATAATCAAACGTATCAAAGTATATTACATTATGTTTGAACTAATAACTAAATGACAATGCAATTCAATGAGCATTATGAATAATGATTTTACGCTGGAAAAGGAAACTCGGAATTGTTGTCAAAACACGATGAATATATTCTTAAGTGAGAGTGAAGAAAGCAGGGTACTTCATTCATTAACGGTTAAAATGTTTGGGAAACGATAATTCATCTCGGATCTACCATAAATATTTTATGGGTTTAAATCAAGCGACCCGGTATTAATTATCGCAGCACCGGAACGTTGAATTATATCGGACTGGGCAAACATTTTACGCGTTTTGGAGATGATATTTGAATTGAGCGGCCGGATATTAATTATAACTGCATAAAAGCGAATATCACGGTGTAGGCGTTTACTCTCACAACAAGAATTTTCATCGGGTTTCAGTTTATTCCGTGTCAACCTTCATATCATATTAAAATACGACTTCTACAAAACTCGTTCAATTGCATTATATATCTTTACATTGTTTTACAGCAAACAGTACTTCAAACGTTCAACTACAATATTCATTACGATCATTAATGAAACTATTCATGTTTCATATACATATTCCCATCACATTGTAATCACCTTACATAATTAAATCACATGATTACAATCACTAATTGGAAGTGTGCCTCGTAAATTCTCTATAATTACACGAAACTCTAAAATTTCATAATGAATAGACACCAGAATGAAATAACCAACATCGCTATTCATATAAAAAATACTTGTTATAATTTATCCGAAAATATTTATATTTTCAAAGCGAACCATTAGTTGATATAGCACAATTACTTTATGATCTTTCCCCCATATAAAAAAAATTAGATAATCATCAAGAGACTATTATTTTTCCATTAAACAATAAATGTTAGAAATCTGTGATATGTATAGTTATCGAGGCTACGATGTGGTTCGCGTGGAGTCCCGGTGTGAAATCACCTGTATGCCTTTCATGCATAACGAAGAGGACCCACTCACCTCACAGTCGTCAGACAAGATTCGCTAATTGGGATTAATTCGCACTAATTAATTAAATCACGGAATGCTCGTCTGCCATACATAAGTCGATGTCGACCTACGTATGCGCCGAACAGCACACAAACATACGGCTACTCTATATGGATACCAATGAAACGAACCACACCACAACCAGAACTTTCTGACAAACTACTCGACTTTCCTAATGAAATCTACTGCGCTGCATAAAATCGTTAGTCTGTGTCTAAAACTTTACTTTTTTTCATTTATAACCTGGTTTCAACGAAATGGTTTGCGAAATGTTAGAAGAAGTATGAAGTTCGAAGTTCGCCTACGAATCGAGACTGTTTATTCGGTTCCACGCGAAATAGAAAAAAAGATTGTTCGTAAAAGATCGATATTTTATTTGTCTTAACTTATTGCTCTCGTAAAAAATGTCTCTGATATGATATATAATTATTGACAATTCATAATGTTTAAGCTATTCATTTAAAAAATAGAATAAATCACTTTTTCGGAAAAAATGAGGTAGAGCTGCTTCAATTAAAATTGTATATAATGTTTGTATCTAGAAGCCATTTATTGTTAATAATTCTCAAAATCCTTACTATTGGGGCAACAGAAGTTTCAATATTAATTAGAATTTCATATTCATTTATTTTAAACTATTGTCATTTATTCAACGTGATGTCTCTTTTTACAAATATAAATTACAGTGTAGCAATTTGCCTCTATTCTCGGAAAAATTGTATGTGTTGATCAACACGTTAGGAAAGTATTGAATTTTGTCTAGCAGGTCGAAAAAGAATTCATTAAACGTTATATGAATTTGTAGGAGAGCTCTATTTGCATTTAGGCAGTCAAAGGGACCGCTGGTGAACTGCAGTTGCAGTTTACTCGCTCGGCCGGATATGATATTTCAAATCACCGTGAATATTGCACCGGGGCTCAAATGAATTCCAATATTATTGAGATTCTCTGTGCATTCGATCACACGAATGCTTATTTCAGGATAATTTATACCTTGACGGGAGATTGATAATTGCACCAGAAATTTTCAAGCCGCCGCATTCGTCCCGATAATCTTGTTATTTAATAATATTATCCCAATGTAAGCGTCGTTGCATTGATCGGTTAAACATACCACGAAGTAATCAGATTATGTTATATGGTTCTATTATTATTGTTCCAGGAATAAAACGATCTCAACGACTTGTGGCCGACGATACAGTATCGCGTTTTCATATACGTCTACTATTATCTTTTGTAAAACAAATTCTTCCTGGTAAGTACAGTAAGATGAATTTCGATAAGGTTACTTGTGAATCATATTTTTCGAAGAATAAGATTATATTACACACTTTCATCGTTATCAGTGCGCATACGAAACCATAACATCTTTTCGCATCCGGTAATGTAATACTATAATATAATACTAATCGAGTTACAGTATCGTCTTTGATCACGTTTCAAAATATCTGTTTCAATTGCGTTATATTATATTTTTATTCACGCGTACTTTATAGGTTGAAACTGAATTCCGCGAAATAAAAACGTGAAGTACGGCAAGTTATGAACCGATGTAAATGTAAGTTAACGCATAACTATGGTACTGGTGGGACTTAGGGGTATTGCAAACTAGAATGAGAGACGTTGCCTCTAATTATTGTCAGCCGTGGAAAGAAAAGCAAAGTACCCATCCGAGGGACAAAACGTGGCTAGGAGGTGAAGTAATTAAATCCGACAACTTGAAAGTACTTTCGAGTGAACAAAATGCATCCGAAAAAGACTTCGGAGTACATTCGACGAACCCCGATGGAAATAACGGTGGAAAATGACTCACAGATGTTAACTCGGTGCTACGAGCAAGGAATGTTTCATTTGCATATTTCACTTTAAAGAAAAGCACTAGGAATAATAGAATTCCCAGCCGACCTAATCAACGTTCTTATTAGGAATGATTGACGGTAGCCCGATACGAAATAATAATCTTAAGTGAATTATCAAGCCTCCCGGATACGAAATTCTAACTTCAAATATTATATATTTTCCCAGATAATATCTCTTTAACGGTAAACTTTATAATTGCGAAACTTTTGAAATTTGAGTGTATGGATGCACCCTTTCACTCAACTTTAAATTATATTGGGAAAGTTATACTAATCAAAACTCCCCAGAGTTTATTAGAGGAAATGAAGATTATTAATCTATTTATTGTAACTTGTATATAAAACTACCATCGTGAACTACCACAAAAAGTGAATTGTAGGATAATTTATTTTCTGAAGTATTTTGTCTCATGTTTATCTACGTGGTTTAAGAAATGTGCTAAATTTAATATAGGAGAATTATAATGAGATAGCGTTATTAGTATGGGGTTAAAAAACATGGAATTAAACACGGTTCCTGGTACAATCATCCCCAACTCGGTGGCAGCACCAACCGAATGAAACTTCATAGACCACCAAGTGGAAGGGAAAAGCGTCGTTTTAGAGGCAATCTAAATTTAAGTTTCAGATTTATACGCCCTCACTCGCCGGGCATTGACTTTGCGCGGACTCTCAACCCCGCGAGTACTCGCTACTACACTCTCCAACTCTCTTTTCCTATCTCTTTTTCCACTCGCTTTTCCTATCTTCCCCTCTCGCGACGACTCTCCGTGGACTCGAACTCATGGATCTTGCCCCTTTACTCTTGCGACTGTTTATTACCGTCACACTTTTGCGACGATACGCTCGTAAATATAGAGAACGCTGGCCTTCGGTAAGGACGTCACGAAAACGTTCACGAAACTCTTCTCATTAACTGCCGTCAGCCGAACGATCGCTTTTTCATCCCTTGCACTATTAAACCACCGTAAAACGCAAGAAATATCCAGAATACAACGAAAGCCTCGAGACTCGACATACAAATACGTGGAAGCATTTGTTACCAGTTAAAGGGATGTATTCTTAGCGACGTACACCGAAGTCGAAGAGTAATGCGCTACAAGAAATACTTTTATTTTTCGGTTCCAACTCTGCCCTAACTTTTTCCTAAACTCCCGACGTGATCTTCTGGAATGCATAAAAGATGAATGCGCGCGAAGTGTGGAATCGTGTCTTTCGAATATTACACGTTTCTTAACAAATTTGATTGTAAATGTTTATCTTGATTACTCAGTCGTGAATTTTTATATATACTTCTGTATGAATGCGAAGATAGACATTAATCTCTATACACTATTTAAAATATTTTATACGATAATCATAAACGATGAAAATTATGCAATTTATTTGAAAATATGAATAATATTACTGGACACTCTAATTTCATCCGCCAAGGTACTCTAATGAGAATAGTGAATGATCGATATTTCCATTGCGCATTCACGGATTAAAGCTGAAATTATTCACATCACGTAACAATATTCGCGAAATTTAGTTATTAATAGTGGGAGTTAATATCTGTTAATTTGCGAGTAATTTTCGCGGTTCGGTGACTGAATTTATATTGTCGAATGGAAATATTTATTGGTGTGTCTATAAAGGAACGCACGATCGATAGAATCGTCTATATGCGGGAACAAACTTTGTCGGAGTAATGCTGAATTATGTATTGATTATACGTTTGCACAATTTCTATCCCTTTATTCTTGACAGAATCGAGAAGATCGCGATAAAAAAGTTGGTAACAGTCTATGAAAAGAGATTATTGCACATAATAATTCATCAACCGGCTCGTTAAAGTTTATCTACTTTCTTTTAATATCTGATCTTCAATAAGTTAATTACTAGGTAAATTGTAGCAGTTTACAATTTGAAGTTTGACAAAATCAAAGCAAATTTCTGTAATCAACAAATAACATTAAAAAAGTTCTACTTTATATTATTTATAATGGCTAATGTAATAAAAAATATTTGTTTCGCACTTAGCAATAATTGCACAGGATACGATACTATTTCTTCGAAGTTAGTGATAAACTCCATCAACGACAATATTTCACCGACGAGATACGCCGAATTTATTTCGCCCCGTAGACTGCCGGACGGTTCTTTGTGCAATTCACTCCATTGTGCGCGGAAGAAGAACGAGGGAGAGACATAGATTCGAGGGTGAACGGTGAGAAACGAAATCTAAAGGAATTCCTTCTCAAGATTTCAGAAAATTTATGACGAAGCATAATGAGCTCAACCGAATATTCGCTTTTAAAGACTTTCGCTTCACCGTGATTTCCTCTGTCAGCCGATCTGCTACATTTAAGAACCTCCGACGACAACTCTTTTTCCTACGCCCTACTTTTTACGATGCTACTCCCTGACCGCCATTAGCGAAACGAACTGTTTTATTAAATTTTTACGACTCGTATCACGATACGAAAAAATTATGTAATATGTAAATTCTTTCAAGAGGCTTTTCGAAGTCAAAGAATACGGCAATAACACTTCAATCCCGTTACTAAAATAATTTGTACTACTAGAATAATTTATAACAATTTAAAATCAGAGTATCGGGCCAAATACAATAACGCATCTCCAATACTTCTAACATGTTAAAATTCACAATAACTCAACGTTTAAAAGGGTAAATCGTGAAGTTTATTCAAAGGATCTCTGTTACGTGTGCCTTTATGTTCGCCGGTATAAAAGATTAGATCACAAATGAGATCGTCGATTTACGAGGGCAATAGGCTACATCAAAAGGAAGAAGAATAAAGTATATCCTTGGCTATCGATTCCTTCTCTGATAACGCGCAGCAACATATAATCGAGATACGATCGGTTCGAATTATTGATCATTACCGCGTCGGCACTCTATCCGCAAAGCACTTAATTCACGATAAAAACATAACGTGTAAATTACTCATCCTTACGCGTCGAAGAAGTAAATATGCCAGTAAACGTGTAACTACCGCTTTACGTCGATACCGTGCTTCACGTTTACGAACCCGCTCCCCGAGTATTTACGATTGTAAAAAAACCAAAGCCCCGAGCACCGCGCCTGACATCCTTCTTCCGTAACACATTATGAGTCCTCCCTTACTCGAATTGTCAAATTTTATTCCGACTTCCAATTAACTTTGTAAAGATTATATATACACCTGAGTCTCTTTTTGCACGGTGGATGTGTTCCGTGTAAAAAAAAAACTCGTGTAAAAATTGATTTGCAACAGAGTATAAAATTTGTGTTAAATTAATGTGAACTGTACGAAAAGCAATTTAAAATGTAGCATTGCCTAATAGTATTATTGTGTGATAATATAAAAAATAATAACGCGATAGTTTCTTCAAATGTCTCAAAGCCAGTTATTAGCCTTCTTTTGAGATTTTGCCGGGACTTAAAACCGTGCAAATGTGAATAAAACGTGTTAAAAAACTATGTAAATGTGAATCGTGTAAGAAAATATTATGTAAAAACGGACCCAGGTATGTATTACATGTATCACATATCATATTTAATTCATTAAAGTACTACTTAATTCATAGTTAAAGAAGAGCATTACAAAACTCGTAATAAATAAAAGATATGAAACTACATTATACTAATATTGCCTAGAACTTAAAAAAATTGAGATAATTTATACGTCAGTGTAGAAAAATTCAAAGAGCTTTACAAACCACTAAGAGAAAAACGTGCGTTGTATTATTTAGTGTTTCCACAGTACATCTGTGTATAATATCGTGAGAAAACCAGGTGTGCATGTATGTTGTAAAGAACTCTAGAATGATGGAGTTAAAATTGAGGCATACGCGTGCATTGGATGTTGCAAAGGGATTACTAGCCGCGGTTTTATTTACTCGGTTTACACTTAAATATAGGGTTCGGGATATATTTGATATCTTCGCATCTATTCCCCCGGGCTCTAAATAACGTGCGATACAGTTCTTGAACACAAGATTCTCCGTGGTGCACGATATCTCTTATTTATAAGCTAATAAAATCCTGCTCCTCAAACGCCGTGTTCATAAATAAACGGAAATAAAAATACTACCCTCCAGACTGACATTAAAATATCTGCAATAATTCGTGAATCTTGTGTGCACAAAAAATCAATGTTCGGTGTACTTATAGTATGTATTTTAGAAAAGAAATACCAAAGTGAATGCGATTAAATATTATTAGCAACTAATTTCTTTAAGCTTGCTTCGGATAGTGGAATTTAGGTAATTTCATTAAAATGTGGGAATCTCACGAATTTATCTTTTATGGGATATAAATTTAATTTTGTTGACTTTGTTGTATTTTATACAGGTGGGAAAGTAATTTATTTGATTTCAAAGGGACGCTTGGAATTTATTAAATTTTGGACTTCTGTCCGATTCAATGGATCTCTTGCCACTTGTTGAATGTTTATAAGAAATTCTATAAGATTAAGGTGGCTGCCATTTCCTTCTATGTAAAGTACATAAGCAACTCTTGAATATGTATACTTCATATTTTAGTTCTATGACAAATCTTTATAAAATTAACACTAATGAACGAATATACAGCGGTTGAATAGAAATACTGCTAAACGACCACAAATTAATATGAATGGAATACCTGTTTCTAAATGCATAAAGCAAAGGTAATAAGGTCGTAAAATGTAAAAAATATTATTTCTGAGATGGTAGACATTTTTCTCAGAACGATATCGCAGATGCGTGTCTTTAAGTCATGAATAAAACTTCAGCGAGAAATTTCAAGTCAACCGAAACATACATTTTCCGATACATTTCCCGATATCTTGAACTCTGAATTTTTCCATATAAAGAGGAATATCGCTCGAGACAGAAAAATCCGGCGTTCCTAATCCAGATCACACGTATGCAAAGTGAAACGCGAATCCAAGATGGGATTCAAATTTTGAATGATAGTAAAGTACAGACAAAAGAGTACGCAGATGTTTCACATTTGAATTGAAACGCGCGTGATTTATTCTTATAGTTCTAGCATATAGTTACAATCTGTATGATAAAACCTACGTTCGTACGTTGGCCTGAATTCCCAACGCGAAAATCTTCAGTTGATAAATCTAAATAGATAATCAACTATCCATAAAATAGAAATAATTCTGTTAATCTTAACCATAAGTTATGCATTAATATTGCATACCATTCATAATTATTAATAAGATGGCAGTAACAAAATTAATCAGTTGTGATCTCACGCGACACAATATTTCACCCGGGTTCATTCTTACGATATATTAAGATACTTTATCTAATTCTGACAAGACATTGTTCATCTACCTTGTAACAATATATTCATCATTATCATCGTTTCAAGGAATATAATGAATAACTGTCAATAGTTCCGCGTGAACGAAATACGTCAATACGATAGTATAATGGAACCGTTTCAAAGTTATCTATGGTTGTCTATAGGAAATGGTAAGGCACCATGGAAAAATCGACATACGAGATCACATTTACGGTGAAACGAGAATATGCCGGCGATTCTGACAATGAGAGAGCAACCTGCGAAAACAATGGATCTCGGGGGCCATTGTGCTAACCATGCCAGTGCCACTCACAGCCTCGATACAAATATGGCCTATATCAATATGTGTTTCGAATTTTCCTTTTTTTCCCCTGTTTCGTGACAACGATACCTTAGAAAGTGCAAACAGAAACGCACCCCAATTGTAACGACTATTTGTATTACGCCGTGTCCAAACATTTGTTTATTTACGGATAGCGTGCATTTTTCAGCCGGAAAGCCGAACTTTTATTAAAATTTCCCCTCAACGGTATGCTTTTGAAAGTTTTTACGGACGAGAAGATTGATGGCATTTTAATCGAATTATGTCACGTGCTATGATAGAACTTATTTGATCTAATGTGAAGTTTAATTATGAAAGACGAGGCTTTGAAAATTGATTATGCCGTACGATAATGTAGTACATTATATGTACAATATACTGTAATATGTTACGCATGTTATACATAGATAGATAGTAAGAAAATATTGTACAATGTACAATATTATGTTCTGCTCATTGTGCATCATATACGTTCGTTCTTATGACATGGTTAACACAATTAGGATTTGATTAAACATAACTGAAATGTCGTGACTTACCTTTCAACGTAGCTGTGAAGAAAAGAACGGCGAAGAAGACCCACAATCTGTTGTAGTTTCTGCGTTCCATCCTGTTCTTGAAGAGAACTCCTTGGCACCGGTATACAAAGTTAATTGGCAATGCGTAAAAATATGACGATACACGAGAACCACACTGTAGTACACATCGTTCGATATTTCAATACAATTAGTCTAAACTACTGGTGAAAAGACTTTCTTCCGAGGAAAGTTAATACTCGCGAACTTTTCTATTCGATTTACTTTTGGTCGCCTTCTGCGTGGCCGCACCGATGTTCTTTAGTTCTTTTTTCTTCAACGACTTATCTGTTTCGAACTACGAACACGATTTTAACACTTTCAGTTGTTTGTTCACCGACGTATGTTAAATCTAATACACAATGTTACTCTCAGCAGAAGTTTTTACAAAGAATGCGAAGATTAATCGCTAAAAAACCACACAGTTCACGACATTATACGTAATGACATACTAATACGAATCAGCCAATGAGATTGCTGCAATCGAACGCAAGGTCTTATGGGTAAAATCTTGTAAATCCGAAATCGCGGGAAGCTTCGAAGCACATGTCAAACTTGGTGTCACGTTGATCAGAGATTTTTGTCTGTCAATATTGTCACGTTTCTGTTATTTCAAAGATTAATCCATATCACTATTATGTTCAGATATTGAAATATGAAGTGACTCTAGCCGAAGTTCAACAAGTGCTCTTGGTCACTGTATGAAACATCGAAAGGTTACGAACAGTCTAATTTAAAGATTGCAAAAACGACACTTCTGATACACTTATATAATGTACGGGATAACACGGTAGTGAAACGAAACGTTTTCAAAATACGATATTACAATAGAAGACAATCGTCACAGGACTACGCGTTTTAAAATCGGGAAACTGGAGAGCAAAAAACTCACATCCCACTACCTTCGACGTACCGCGCAATACTGTCAACCACTCTCCGACTCGGCTCGTGCGGCAAAACATTGGCGCTAGTTGGCGCTGCTTCTCTTCACAGTACAACCTTAGAGCAACTACGAAGGGTCTCCTCACGGATGTGGTAAAGAAAAATTGGACAGACAATGTATTTTAACGTACCCCTCTCGGGGGTTTCAGTTATTGATTTCATTAATTCAGTGCATCTAAATTCATTCATATAAATTCAAGGTTTGCAGTGAAAAATTATATTATCCACTGTTTCTTCAATTTGTGTACAACAGGCAATCAAATGCGTTTCGATACCTACAAACAGTGCTTCTGCATATATACATGTATATACTTGTACTGATTGAAAGTGCCCCATGTGTAAATACTATTAAGGCTTCGCCGTGCCAGTGTTATTAAATGATGTTTCAGGAATTCGACAACTATGCGTAACCTTATAAGCTCGGTCACGTTCTGTTATTATCGTAGCTCGCTTACTGTTCGCTCAATTGCGTTGTGTGCGCCTTCGCGAGCGGTGCGGTTCTTATTCGGTTCCTTCACGCCAGTTGACAAAAAAATACGTATCTTTTCGGTAGCGTCTTACTGTTCGGCATTTATTTTCCTCGTCCTACTCGCAACAAGCTGCAGCCGAAATGCGTGACGTCGTCCGTGTTTGTACGTTTACGGTTTCAAAGGAGAAGATTCCTCGCATGCAGCCAGGACCTACGCGAATCGCATCACCGAGTGCAGCCCAGGTGGAACGGTAACACCTTCGAAGATGTTATTAATCTTTAATTGGCGTGTATGTGAGTAAAGAAACAAATGAGTACATCTCTATTGCAAAAATAGTCCGCACTAAAATTTCAATCCTTACATTAAGAATTACAAATATAATGCACTCCCGAATAGAATAAGTTAACAGTAGCTACGTAATTATACTACCAGATATAAGATAAATGCAAAATTATAATAGATAAAGGTTTCGCCTCCGTTAACTGCGTTACAAAGCATATCTCTGTCCTTGTTCCATGCAGGATGAGAGTCGACTTCTTATCGGTGTGTATGGAACTTGTTATGTGTGAAAGTGTATTGGGAGGTGAATGTAAACACTAGCGTAGTACGTCTGCTACTGCATGGTATAAAAGTAATAGAAGTAATAGAAGTTGGGGCGAAAAATATGGATTAAAAATTGTTGCCGGTCAAAAAATGGGTGAACCCAAAATCGCAAAAATGTCAAGGGGTATACCTTCAAAAATGGTAAAAAAATCAAGGTCGCCAAATTCGCTCCTAAATGCCCTAAATCAATGGTATGTGATGCCTAATGATTGTCTAGAACCGTTTTGGGTCGAAAGAAGCGGTTTAAAAATTGTTTCGGCCAAAAAAGTCGTCGACCCAAAATCGCAAAAATGTCAAGGGGTATACCTTCAAAAAATGTCAAAAAATCAAAGTCGCCAATTTCGCTCCTAAATGCCCTAAATCGATGGTATGTGATGCCTAATGATGTTCTAGAACCGTTTTGGGTCAAAAGAAGCGGTTTAAAAATTTGTTCGGCCAAAAAAGTCGTCGACCCAGAATCGCAAAAATGTCAAGGGGTATACCTTCAAAAATTGTCAAAAAATCAAAGTCGCCAATTTCGCTCCTAAATGCCCTAAATCGATGGTATGTGATGCCTAATGATGATCTAGAACCGTTTTGGTTCGAAAGAAGCGGTTTAAAAATTGTTTCGGCCAAAAAAGTCGTCGACCCAGAATCGCAAAAATGTCAAGGGGTATACCTTCAAAAAATGTCAAAAAATCAAAGTCGCCAATTTCGCTCCTAAATGCCCTAAATCGATGGTATGTGATGCCTAATGATGTTCTAGAACCGTTTTGGGTCAAAAGAAGCGGTTTAAAAATTTGTTCGGCCAAAAAAGTCGTCGACCCAGAATCGCAAAAATGTCAAGGGGTATACCTTCAAAAATTGTCAAAAAATCAAAGTCGCCAATTTCGCTCCTAAATGCCCTAAATCGATGGTATGTGATGCCTAATGATGTTCTAGAACCGTTTTGGTTCGAAAGAAGCGGTTTAAAAATTGTTTCGGCCAAAAAAGTCGTCGACCCAGAATCGCAAAAATGTCAAGGGGTATACCTTCAAAAAATGTCAAAAAATCAAAGTCGCCAATTTCGCTCCTAAATGCCCTAAATCGATGGTATGTGATGCCTAATGATGTTCTAGAACCGTTTTGGGTCAAAAGAAGCGGTTTAAAAATTTGTTCGGCCAAAAAAGTCGTCGACCCAGAATCGCAAAAATGTCAAGGGGTATACCTTCAAAAATTGTCAAAAAATCAAAGTCGCCAATTTCGCTCCTAAATGCCCTAAATCGATGGTATGTGATGCCTAATGATGTTCTAGAACCGTTTTGGTTCGAAAGAAGCGGTTTAAAAATTGTTTCGGCCAAAAAAGTCGTCGACCCAGAATCGCAAAAATGTCAAGGGGTATACCTTCAAAAAATGTCAAAAAATCAAAGTCGCCAATTTCGCTCCTAAATGCCCTAAATCGATGGTATGTGATGCCTAATGATGTTCTAGAACCGTTTTGGGTCGAAAGAAGCGGTTTAAAAATTGTTTCGGCCAAAAAAGTCGTCGACCCAGAATCGCAAAAATGTCAAGGGGTATACCTTCAAAAAATGTCAAAAAATCAAAGTCGCCAATTTCGCTCCTACATGGCCCAAATCGATGGTATGTGATGCCTAATGATGTTCTAGAACCGTTTTGGGTCGAAAGAAGTGAATTAAAAATGTTGTTCGGTCAGGAAAGGGTCGACCGAAAACAGAAGACGTATGTGAAAATTGCTTTCAAAATTTTCAAATGACTTGCAGATTTGTTAAACGACTTTTTTTCTTAACTGACTCAAATAGCACTGCTTTACCCTATAAAATCTGTAAAGTTAGTACTGAAAGTTATGAGGTTTATTTGTCATGTATTTATTGAAAAGTACATATTCCGAAAAGTATACTTTTTGTACTAATTTGTTATCTCCTTTTAGCTGAGCTTTCAGTATTTGTAGTTGATTCATCTGAAGTACTGCACGCATTCTGCAATGTAAAATTTGTATATTGTAAAATACGGAAAGTATAAATATGCTTCCGTAAATAAAAAAAATATTCTATTACAAATGATTCTCAGAAGGTATAAATATTTAGAAACGTTTACCCTGATAGATACACGGTCTTTAACGGATTCGGATGGAGACGCTGTGACCGATTTAGAGATTTGTTTTCTTCTATGAAAAGTATGTAAACATTTTATTAGAATATAGTCACTAATAATGTGATATGTTATAATTAATAAACAGTATCTCTAATAATTAATATAGCAATTTTGAGATTAAGTAGTTTAATAAACCGTATCTAACGAAGTAAATTTTGAATAACCAATATTTAGGAAATGTATATTATCATAAAAACGATTTACATTTTAAACTTGTACTTACTGGCTTCCAACTCGCATCTTGCTGGTATAACTAGCGTCGACCGTATCTTTACTACTGTAATTAATTGCGGCCAAGCAACGTTCCTCGTCGGCATATTGATCTTGGCAACCTCCAGGACATTTTCCAAACTTGTACCGCCACCAGTCCTTGAATCTTTCTGGTAACCCTTTCCGTGATAATTTTGAAGGACAGATTTCAGGTTCATAGTAATCCATATTTTCATATAGCACGGCAACGCTATTCAAGATTGAAATACCTCATTTTAAATTGCCGCTTAAGCAAACGAATATAAATTGTACTATATTAATATTATTTATAATATAAATTCACCGTATATCCTTCTACTAAACTTACGGCGGAGTGTGCGAATTACATGGAGAACATTCGACCGAATATCTTGTAAAATATCTGTAGCATACCAAGCATAATCCAACCAAAAGCCATATTAATAAAGCACTGACTACAGCGATTGATATTAGTTCCGTTGTTCCAAGTGTAATTCCTCCATCGTCTACATCGAGAAAGTGCAAGAAATAAGGCAGGTGCGTTCTGAATAAAAAAACATTAAAGACTGTGAGAATTAACCGATACGAACTTTCCCCCTTTCCTTTATAAAGTGGTGATACACCATCATCCGATTCTAGAGTGTGGTCGGTGCCTATTTTGGGCATCATCTGATAGGTACCTCTCTCTTTCCCCACTGCACTACCGATTCCCGCTCCTGAGACAAAAACGACCATGCGAAATCTAAGCTTCTAAAGAACGCCATAAAGATTGGAGATTTGAAAAGTGGAATAAATATCTTACCCGATTCTTCTAATGTGGTGATGACTCTTAAAACCCCTCCAAATGCTGGATACCACTTTTCATCTTCCAAATGACGACGTACCTATAAAAACGTCTACGTCGCGTTTTCATATTATTATGATAAATTATATTCTAACATGTCTGTGCTTCACGATAGATTAATTAAAATATTCATAAAATCAAATAATTTCCACGTTCAGTCATTGCGACTCACAACGTACGGATTGCAGCAGCCAGTTGAAAAAATCCATATTAAACGTCTGGAGATCCTTTTTCGTTTTCGTTTTCGAAATAATGCATTTCACACTAGCCACGTAATATTTTACCAGCGCGAAAGCAGACTTTTCTGAATACAGCGACTGCAGACTATCTTTCTTATATGGTAGCGCGATACTAAATTAAAATTTCATCGTTAATATATAGATACATATATACAATACCCTACACAATAAATTAGAAAAATGTGTTTATAGAATTTTAGAATCTTAATTACCTATTTGGTTCTCTTTCGTCATCAAAAAATGGAAGTGGTACAAGAACAGGTCCACTGCGTCTTCTATATCGGTATTTCAACCCTTTAATGTAGAGTAATAAAGTATTACAACATAAATCGTGTTAATTAAGCAGCTAATTATCAAAATATCAATGTGATTACTAGCATCATCATTTCTAAAATCTCTCTGCAGCGATGCGAATCTCTTTCTCTTCTTCGAAGTGAAATGTTGAAATGCTCCAATTTGATGATCCGGAGGCACTTAATTTAAACAACAATATATGATACCATATAATCATTATCGATACAATTTGTTGGTAGTTTATATTCGCGTCGGTTTCCATAAAAATTAAATCCGAAAGTTACTTATTTCACTACGTATTACTTCCATTTAATTTGATACACTAATAGTAACTTGATCGTACAAAACATTTAGCAGGGAAATACGATACTCGAATTAGGAGTTCTGCTGATTATACGTGAAACCCGGATACAGGTCGTTGGCATGAATACGTTATCAAGAATTATTCGTTTTATTCTCTTACGTGTAGAATATGTGATGAGTCCGTCGCACGCAACCGCAGGAGTTTTCGGTGGTGTAATTACAATCGCTGGTATTTTTGCGTGTTTCGTTTCCTTCGAAGGTTTCATCCAACCCGCGCCGTTGCTACGAAGGAAAATTTTCAGTTCCTCGTAAAGTTCAAAGAGCCTCTTCGCGTTCCGATATTTTATGTTTCCCGCATAATAGGACTGTCTCGTGAGCGGTAAAATGTACACCCGCAAGTAGCCCCCCATTGTATCCGCCAAAGCTTTCAACATAAGATGTTTCGTTTTTCCCTTCGACATCTTCCGCACACTCTCCAGACAAATATGAAAGTAATCCATCAGCAGGGCAATGTGTCGATCATTTTCGAAATTTATAGCTTGCGCCTGACGATGCGAGATAACGAAAAAAGCACGTGTTTATATTTCATGAAACTTCGATGATATTAGGATATGAAATATTATTTAAAATGTTATAAACTAGTGATTGTTTTATAGCGAGTACAAAGTATTCATCTTGTTTATGCGCGATGTATAGTATTACCAACAAGGAACATATTTTTCACATTGCTTTGAGAATTCCTGTTAATGAATTAATAAATAATTATTAATGTAAAGTAGAAGTATTCAATTCACTTTTGGCAATATATCTTGGAACATTCGTCGACTGTTTAGGATAATAAAATCTTCCGTAGTCCAGCAACGCTTGTGAGAATCACTTCGTTCAAATAATACCGTGCCGATATTCTGTTCATGTTTAAAAGTTTTAGTTGCCATCACCCTGTAGTTACAAAATTCGTACAAAGTCAAAATAAACCCCGTACGTTTTATTGTATTGTAATACATTTGCCATTCTCCCAATTATTTAGAAATTTTCTCATTCCCAATACAAATTTTTCATGTCGAAAATACGTAAAAATATAATGAGTGCATAACTATGACATTACATTAATATTTAAAAAATGAAGTACCTGTTCGGATTAGTGGAAATAATTATTACAAATACCAAAAGCAACCAGTGAGGACATGATCTCATAATCCAAGGGACAAATCCCAAGAATTGATCTGCTCGATTTTCTTTGTAGAACTTTAAAAGATTTCCAACGATTTTTTGTCCTTTCCCTATTCATCGTCCTGTCGCGACTTTCTCTCGTTTGTTCTATGACTAGTTTCACACAAAACCGTAAAATATGAATAGGTTCACTATATAGTACCATAACTAAAATTCTTGTTTAAATAAAAATATTGTGTTTGAGTATGTGCAGATAATTAATAGAGTTTAAAAGAATTCGTATACTCGTCGATCGAGCCGGACCTGCGCGTTTACGACTGTCACTTCGAAGTCCGACAATTTAAGATTGAAGTTTGCATTATATTTCCATCATCTTAAAGTACAGGAAAATGGGTGTAGGTTTAATGAAGAGTATTTAAAAATATGTACAACATATTTATATGTAATCGTTTATTCATTTAAGGTACTTATAATATAATAAAATTCGTTTTACAATAAAATAGTCGATTATGTATGTACTTTGTACAAAACATATGCTTTGTAACATCGTTAAGGGTGTTTCGAGCAAATTGTTACAATTATTGAAATGATAATAGAAAGTAAAAAAGACAATAGGAGTAATTTTAATAAGAATATGTATTTATTTTACATAATCTATATACTATTGTGATTCTCAACGAAATTAAAGAACTGTGTCATATTTAGCCGGAATGAAGAATTACGCGCTCGAGGCTTTCATCTTACACAAGAATCGTAAATGCAACATCTTTACTTCGTCCGTATTAAGTTTCACGACACCCTCTTGATTATCTATAGACAGTAAGGTACCCACAGCTTCCCTGTCCTCTCCTATAATTACTTTAACTCGGTCACCCCGTGACGGAACGACCGGTTCTAATTGATCGCACACTAAATTTACGACTCTGTCTTCAACCGGTAGGAATACTGCACACATACCGCCCTAAAAATAGATATTATTTGTTGATTACTCAATAGGCATTCTAATAGACGGATTGATATTAGAATCCCGATGTTAAATTAATATTTGGAAAAGTGCACTTACGGAAATTCCACGAATAACTCCTTGCTGTCCAGCAAGTGCAGGATCCGAATGAGTGTCGCGAATACGAACTTCGATATCAGTTGTATGCCATTCGGTACCGCCTATCATACCAGAACCAACGCTTGTATCGAGACCAGCTCCGGGTGTTTGTGGATTATAGGGACTACCTGCAACACCTATACAAAATTTAATTAGCATCTGCGATAAAGTATGAAATAGTTTTAATAATAAGGCATTATATACCTGGTGTCATTGGACTGTAACCCATTGGGGAGGGAGTAGCAAATGCTCCATGAGGACTAGTTGTGTATCCAGTTCCACTTGGAGATGGTGTAGCCACATAACCAGCGGGGCTTGGACTAGCGGTAGCACTTCCAGCCGGACTTGGACTTGGTTGGTATGAACTAAAGCTTTGTTCCGAGCCATACATGGTGCCAGGTGTCTGTGGTGTAAATGGTCCTCCAGTTGGAGGATAACCAGGTGCATATCCAGGAGATCCACCTTCCTCCATACTGTATCCGTCGAAGTCGTTCGTTCTTGCTGGTGTATTTGTTACTGCAGGATCCCATGCCCCTGATTGTCCTGGTGTACGTGAACCGTCGTGTGAAGGTGTCATTGAACCATAATGAGGTGTACGCGAACCATCTGAAATGTTAATGTATTAGTAGCTCGTAAATGTGCTATTATGAATCTTTTGCATTGCATGTGCGTGAATCTATGAGATACGTACTCTCGTACATAGGTGTCTGAGAACCATGCATAGGTGTTTTTGAACCATCTCTTGCGTACATCGGAGTTTGACCACCCACGCCGTACGCCGGTGTTCTGTTGTAACTGCTGAATCCACCATCCTTTGTTGGGACACCAACATTTGCGATGTGCGATCTGTCCACAGATATTGTTTGACATGTTGAATGTAATTCTACACGTGCAGTTGTTTCTGTGGCATCTTTTACTATTCCAACATTTCCTTTGTAGGGCCCGCCTGTTATTTTTATAGTCGTTCCTATTAATTCCCTGTCGCGTCTTACGCCACCGCCGCGACCCCTCCCCCTTCCACCACCTCCTCTTCCAAAACCACCACTGTACAAAATAAATGATCATATAATAAAAATATATAGCTAAACTAAGATATTTAAATATACAAAGCATAATAAATACTAACCCACTAGGATGCATGGGAGAGGCAATTCTAGGTGACATAAAACCAGTTACTGGTGACATAGAACCGATATTTGCCTTATTTCCACCAGAAAGCTGTAAGTGTCTCGTTTTACAAACAAATATTCCACCGTTGTCCACAAACATACGAGAATGTAGAAATGCGAAACTTCGGTACAAATGCTTAATTTCGCCTCCTCTTCCCGCGTGCGGCCCATCAACAACTTTTACAATATCTTTCTTTTGTATAGTATTCTGTTGTGAATCAAGAGCTACTGCATTTCGGTTCTCACGGCGTTTCGTGAGCCCTTGAGGCTTAGCTTCTATAACTTTGCCATGCATAGAAAGAACATGAAAGTTTTCGCGTTCTAGTCGAACAATAACTCCTACAGTCTGTGCATCAAGTTGAACTAAATCACCCCATTGAAATTGTCCTAAACTATCTACACCAGTTGCCATGTCTGAACAAAGTTGGAGATCTCTTGGAAGCACTTCGAGCTCATGCATGGATAAATCCGAAAATAAAACAACTCTGTTTTGCTCCACTCTAACAATTAGACCAGTGTCACCTTCATACCTTCCAGCTACAACCTACATTGTAAAAATGTGAAATGTTATTTTTTTAACTCGAACTGTTGCTAAATTTTTATTTCACAACAAAGTTTACCTTCACATGATCTCCCATTGTAAAATATTTTCTTAATTCGGATGCTTGAAATTCTAATGCTTCTTTAAGTTCTTCATGTTTTGGCATAACCATAATCATATTTCCATCTATAGAGACGATTTTTCCCTGTAAATTTATCAATTCTCCCTCACATACTTCGACGTTATCCCCGTTACTAAAGGAATGCGTCACTGCTTGATCTTCTTTGCCTGCAGATACTCCAGTTCCTAGAGTTCCACTTAAATCTATCTCAACACCTTCAGGTGCTTCTTCAAATCTTTCTAATTCGGAAAGCGTTGGCTTTACACCTTCCGCGATAATCGCGCTCGTTGTAAAATTCTTATACAGAAAACTATGAAGGGATTTAATTTCGTTAGAGATATAAATTTGTGTAATTGCAAAAGTTATAAATCCATAGAAAATGTGTTCCAACATACCCTTTCCGACTATATCTGTTTCCCTCAAAAATTAAGAAATCACCATCGCTTGTAACTTCTCCACCGATAGCGCGAATTGCTTCGGGATCAAACGGCTTTGCCGGTGGTCGTCTTTTTTTCTTACGTTTTAAAGCTTCAGATTCACTTTGAGCTGTTCTCAAAGCTCCACGGGGTCTAGTGTAATCAATTCTGGGTAACAATTTTAAGTGAACTTGATTCTGTGCCAAATCTACATAATCAACCTGGGCTATGTCGTCTTTATAAATGCCCCTCTTTAATCTAACCCACTGTTTGGCTTTCAAACCAGTTTGTTCTTTAACCACACGTAACACATCTGTCATTTCTTTAATCGGTACCATTTGCTGTTTCCAAATACCCATCCTCAAATTCCCCACATTGTCAATGGCAGCTTTTACGTGTGGCTGTTTATAAGCTTCTATATAAATGTACCCTTTTACACCCTCTGGAGCAACTACAGACTTTATCTGAAGTGGTTCTCCTATTGAACAATAATATACAAAAGTTATAATAGTGTACCCTATACGTGTGAAGTGTTAACTAAACATATAGAAGATTACCAGAGAATTGATAAGTAATGAATTTCCTCATTAACAATAACACAGTGGCTTTTTCTTCACCAATTCTACATTTTACCATCCAAAGGTTTGGATCTTTAACTCCTGGTAATAATGTCTGTTGAGTGATTTCATCACTCATTTCTTCACCACCATCACCAAAATGACGTGCAGCAATTGATTCGTCAGCATATTTCTTTCTGAGATATTCTTCCATTTCATCAACTTTTTGAGTGCTAATATAATTTTAAATAAATATTAAAAATGCCCTGTTCATTATAATTCCATACATATAATACCAAATTGTATTAGATCAAGAAACATACTCCCAAAGATTAGTTCCTCTACGTCTTCCTTCAATTTCTCTTGCAGTAGGACCTAATTCATCAACCTCATTTCCTACAATACCAATCTCTTGGGCTCCTTCTTCCCATTCATCATCATCCTCAACTTCATCATCTACTTCAGCCTCATCAATGATGAAACCCCCATATTTCTCTTTTTTCTTTTTCTTCCTAGGCCTATCATCATCTTCCTCCTCCTCCTCTTCATCATATTCACTGCTACCATCCAAATCTTCTCCTATGTTCAATAAAATAGCAGATTAATACAATGAGATTTTATGTAACATATAATATTAAAAAATCCTATAGATTTACCTTCAGGTTCTTCCTCTGGTTCCACCAATTCTTCATCTCCAGATCTTGCTTCCTCTGCTTCATCTGCTCTGGCATCCCCATCCTCAGAGCTATAGTTTTAATAAACTCAACTGTTACATAGTAAGTATTTCAACACATTTTACACCAACACAAGTAAAGCACTTATTCAATAGCATATCTTACACAACTACATATAGCTTAGAGTAGTATTAATACAGAAAGAAAATGGTTCTTCAACATGCACTTTGATTCACACAAGAGCAAGTTATTTGTAATCATAATTAAGCACTATGTTCTATTATATGTTGGCACATATGCAAAATTAGGGAAATTAGCAAATATCAATGTAATAGATAGAATATTATAGAAGAACTGTAGAGAACTTAGGTGAGAATACAAGTCTAAATTTTACTGACCCCGACCCTGAGCGAGACCGCGATCGAGATCTAGACACGCTTCTGGATCGCGACCTGGAAGGACTTCTACTACGAGAAACACTACGTGATCTTCCTCCAGCACTGCCAGCATCGCTACCAGCTGCAGATTTTACGGAGCGATTATTTTCCTGATCGCTTTCGCTTCCTCCGCCTCCTCGATCGCTTTCATTATCCGAAAGATTGCTTGTCTCTGAGTCCGACATTGCGTATTACAGTTCTACGAGGCAAAGAAGCACACCGTACATTAAAACGTAAGGTAACGGTGAAATTCACGTTACTCTAACGAACAGCACTAAAAAACAGAAACCTTGCAACCAATATTGAATACAAATAACGATGAAATGAAAGGGTTAAAAGCATTTATAGCGCCATCACTGCATGTGCATAAAACTACTGTCGCTGTTGCACCACCTATATCAAGTGTGGAAACATTTAAAACGAAAAAAATGAACATCAGAAGTGCATCCGAGTTTTCATATTTTTTGTTACGATACATCGAATATGATTTAAATTTTTCGACGAGTTATGTCGAACGCGGTCGATATATCGACAATCCAATTATTGCAGTCGATTCGAATTCATTACTGCTTTTTCGTGTAGCAAACCAGATATAATGTGATGCCTATAATCTTATAAATTACTTTTGGGAGAATTATTTAATGCATACCTCGAGAGCCATCAAAAATTAGTTTATTACTAAATATCTACATCGAAATATATGTTACTGGAAGTCGTCACCTAGGTGACAAATAAACAAGAATATATGTATCGATTTAAGCAAGTATTGCTTTGAGGGGTTGAATATTCTTTCTATGGGTTGAAATTTCATATAAGACACACAAGATACTTACATATTTTATTATGTCCGACCTCGCGACAAATCTATTATCACAGTACTATGGCCTCGGAGAAAAATCGCACAATAAGAGGTTTCTCTCGGTACATGAATGCATAGAAAATGTCAAAACTGACGAGGACGAATTAATTCTTGAGCGGAAGTCTACAATTACAAATGAACAGAATTTTTCGGAAGATAAATATTCTCAGGTAACGAAATACATTTTGTTCGTGCGCAAGTGATTTATTACAATACAAACATCATAAAAACATTTTTAAGTTATTATTTTGCGATATCCTAAAACATTTATCTTGGTAGAAAGACATTAGTGATTGCGATAACGTAGAGTTTATGAACGATGTTCCGGAAAAATCATCGGAGATTAATGAAGCTGACGATGAAGATGACACAACCGGGGAAATAGATGATTACGATTTTAGTCGGAGCATTATAAATAATGAATTTGAAAGTTCTCAAGCTTCGTTATATAATGTTTCGCCTAACACAGGGAAAGCGATATCCAAATTGTTAGGTATTTAATGTAATTACGTATAAATAATTCAAGTCCCTTTTTATGTATCAAACTATTGTCAGATTTCCTTAGATGAATTATTACAGCATTTATTAATTCCCTTGTTCTATTATTCAAGACACGGAAAATATAGACGGCAATGATTTGTCCATTTCGAATTGCGAAGACAGCATACCAGATAATATTTCCGACGTATCTTCTGCAAACATATTAAAAACCCCCAAGAAATTAGCAGAAACGTGTATCTCAAAGGAACCCGTTTTAAATGAAATATTCGTAGATTTTTCAAACGTAGGATTATCGACATTTTCAATGGAAGTGTTGGAGAAATTTTCAGAAATACGAGTACGCGACTTTTTATTTTGAGCAACAAATTATTAATCGTTGTAATAAGAAAAAAAATATTCTTATTGGGAGTTATCGTTTTAGATGTTGTATTTGGAAAGTAATAATTTAGCTGAACTTCCCGATGAACTTTTTCCTACTTTACGACATCTCGAATGGTTGGATGTCCGAAATAATCAGCTTACAACAATACCGATAAATATAAAACACCATTCGACCTTGACTACGATTTTACTTGATGGAAATAGGATTGAAAAATTACCCTTGGAGCTTTGTATGTACAATGTACATATTAATTATATTAATTACTTATCAATTTTAATTTGATACTTTAAATACTTTCTTTACTACATATTTATCCCAAATAATGTCTCGCTTTTATTACGCACATTTTTATTAAATCTGCTTTATGCGCAAGGTGTTCGTAGCAGGCGTACAAATTAGAGATAATGTTTAGAGTTTGCCAAAATGTGCTTAATATCTGAATGTCCTAGGCTTGCTGCCAAAACTAAAAACTTTACACGTAACTCAGAATCCGCTTATCGTACCTCCGCAAGATATAGTTAATCTAGGATGCAAAAGTATTTTAAACTTTTTACGAAATGAATGGAATAAAGTGCATCCGGACCAAATCGTGAAATTCGAAGAAAGTAAGAACATAATCTTCTTAATTGTTATATATATTTACAAGTTTTATACGCATCGATATTTATTATCTTTAGAGAAAATCGAAGCTAAACCATCGACAATATTATGTTATAATTCTCCGCGAAAAACCAAGAAAAGACCAAGAACGGTACAATCAATGTCCGCTGAAACAGTTTCCGCAAGACGGAAAAGTATACCGTACAAACCGGGTAACAGGTACAATAATACGGATAACAATTCTTCATTAATAAATAAACATAAAACAGTATTTGATTTATCCGAAGATACACTACACAAAACTTCGTGCGATCTCTACATTAAACAATTTTCTAACATCAACTGTAGTGAACAATTAGACGAGAACTTAAACGGTAATTGCCATGTCGTCTTCAACACATTAAACAGTAAAGATCAAAGTAGAAAGAACAACAAATTATGCGACGCTAATTATAAACAAAGTTATATTAGGAAGGACTTTAAAAATGTAAATGATAAAATCTTGAGATTATCGGGGCCGTCTCCCAGATCACTTTACATCAGAAAGAATGTAGCAAATTTAAGAACATATAATAAGATATCTGATAGATATTGTCAATACATGTCCCCTAATAATATATTAAAATATATTGAAGTCGAAAAAAATATGATACCAAGTAAAGGTGATCAAAAACGCACACACACTGATGTAACGGAAAGAGCTTTTGACATCGTTACAAAAGATAGAAAGAGATTGTTGTTGTATCCAATGCATCTCCAAAACTCAGACTGGATGTTGTCTTGTCTGGAGAACTATATTCAAGCTCAATACTAATTATTACAATTCGATATGTCGTAGATGATCTTATTTCGAGTGAAAAATACTTTATTTAGGTGTGTAAGTGCAGGTGCGGATATTTCGAAGGAACAATACTTATTGTGGATTTCAAAAGCGAAAGAAGCTCTTAACAAACAAGAATCCGTGCTGCAGCAAATAAAGTAATAACAGTATTAACAGATTATGAAAATTGAGTAAAGACATATGTATAATAAAATTATCATATAGGGATGAAAATGTTTTAAAAGGATGGAGGCGGGACAAACGCAGTTTCGGTAAATCCACGGAAAAGGCAAAAAATAGGAATGAAGGTCTTGTATTAAATTAAAAACTAATATTAATATTAAATATAACGTTAGTTTTTCGGTAATTAAAAATATTTAATATCAGATTTAAAGTTAATTTTTCATGAACTAATATCGCATATTTACTCTCCAGCTGATATTCCTTTCGCGATTAATTTTGAGGAGTATGCTTCCATACTGAAACGGAATCCCAACTCGGTATGAGGTTTATTATGAAATGAAATTACTATAACAATTAAGGGCAATTAGTATTTATGCGAATATTAATTTTAGCAGAATCGCAAAAATACGAGGAAGAAAACGAAAACAGAATTTATTCCGCCCTCGTAAGTAAGATGTTATTTTAATAATTTATTATCTAATTAGACGTAACACCGATTTCTTCATCAGAAATATCAACAAGAAATTTGGCGAATTACTTGATGCGTTGAATAAACTTTGTATATCGAAATCAGATATTGAGTTAACACCCAGAACGAAACAGAAAGCTGTAAAGCAGGAAATAGAAAAGGTATTTAATATAACAGTAATTTGTTACTGTCCTATCGAAAAATAGAGAGACTGAATAAATTAAGCGATTCTTAATTTCGCAGATTTTACAATTTCAAGAAGATATTAACAATTTGAAAAAATATAATAATGCCGTAATCGCTCCTTTTCCACGTCGGATGTAGCAAGATAATAGCAATCCTATATTAAATTATATACTTTTATATTATAATTATTACGCAATTAATAAGAACACTTAAACGAGAATATCAGTCTTTACATATTTATTTAAATAAATTAATGTCATTGACATATTACTCCGTAATGTAAGAAATACATTTATCGTATATGTATGCGTGACGAGACAACTGGAAATGTTGTATGTAACTCATTATACCTAAGTATAACATATGCGTACGTAGATAATGCTAACCAATAACGCTATAATTAAATATAAATAATCTATCGATGCAATGCTCAAAAATATTTTTACTATAAGCAAGCATGAAAATAACATACATTAAAGCACAGAATAGAACTAATATAACAAAATTTAAATGAATAACACATTGATGAAGAATGTTTCCAGCCTTCTCGTCAACGTGAAGATTTTTGTGCACGGTTATAGTAAAAATGCTTTTGTATAAAAATCCTACAAAGTTCTGATGCAACAAAATCTTGCGCGATAGTTGTCATTCTCTTTTGTACATGGCACTACTTTAAATTTCGGCACAGTTGTATTACAATTGTTGTTCGTATGAGGATTTATTACGAAGACCTACCGAAATATATTAGTTTATTAATATGTCGAAGAATAGAAGTTATTTGTAATGTTCATATCCAGTTTACGTATGCTGCATGGAAATATTTAATCAGCAGTATGTCGTACTGATATGGTCATTTATTTGTATCTAATATTTGTATGATGTGTACTGTTCTTCGGACAATAAACGATAGAATTGCTAAGTGGCAATAACAATAACATTCACGTGATTCCAAATAAAGAAACTTGGATAATATTCACAACATATAAGTCCTTATTGACGCCAGTTTAATACATGTATATATATTACAATGAAATGAAATCTTATTAGTAGACTGTGAATATTCTGTTTTTTAATTATTTTCATAAACTGAAACTGATATCTATTCTGAAGTAAGAAATGCAAATATGAAGCCTGAATACTTATTTAGTCAAATAGTATTAGAATTAATCAAGATTAAAAAAAGGAATTTATGATCGTATTCAGTCATTGATTCATATGATGCTATTAGAAAATATTTTTTAAAGAGATAAAAAGATTCGATAATTCGTTAATGAACACACATACTGGCATTTCATCGTACACCATTCACCGCATTATGTACATTTTGCTTAACGTAATTTCTATTAATATACAAGCATACTAGATACTGCATACTCTCATCACGTTAGCGCATAAACGCAATCCTTCGTTGAAATCATGTCTCACTATTGCACGGTTCAGTTTTTCTTATTTTCTTCCTTTGATATCATGATATCCATCATACATCATACGCATGGCTGTATTTTTAAACATATTTGAAAGGAAATATGTATATCATTACACCATTGCGCCAGAAGATGATATTAATTAAAGTTAAACGCATCAAAGATCGCGTAATCAAAGTCCTCCCTGAAATACGTTTCTTTTTTTAAAAGTTGTTTTATCAACAATTTTATCAAAATTAGCTCGACAGTTTTGTGTCCATCATATAAAAGCACACCGACACGAAGGCATGCGCGTGTGTAGAAACAAATCCTATTCCTATTTCATATGAACACTTCTGTGCAGATAATGTTTTTTTCAAGGATGGTAGAAGTAAATATACCTTGTTTACAAGTATCATTGGCGTACTCATTCTCTGTTAGAAACTTCTACACATCGTTTTAACTCCAGGGTACTCTTCCTGGGCTAGATTTAAATCGGCGAATCCCAGTTTACTATAAAATTCGTGGGATTCTTTATCTGTGAGTGGCATCGTCGTATGTACACCGAAAGATCCTGGAAAGAATTTTGATGACACTGTTTATATCGCAAATCTTTTTTCTGAAACAATAAATTGTCGTAATTACCATTTGCTCTCAACGCTGCGAGAACGCAGGTGACAAGTCTTTTGGGAACTGACTGATCTGTTACAAATGGTAATACTGCACAATAGAGTTTTGATGGATATTGCCGAGATATCTGTTCTGATACGTCCGGAACAAATGTATGAAAATATTGTATTGCATCCTATAGACGTGTGAAAAAAAAAACAAATGTTAACAATTGAAAACACGGTTTATAAAAACGCTATTACTCAAATTGATCCTATACACCTACCTGTACATTTTGTTCGAAATTGCTTATATTATCATCTAGTGGATACTTCATTCGTAATTCAGGAATTAAGGATACTGATAATCTCTGATAGAAAGACTTTACATTTAAGGCGGCCAAAGCGTAGCCGACTATTCCAGTTTCATCTTCAACAACCATACACAAATCTGGACTCAAAGTTAAAAAGCAGCGGACCAGTCTGAATATGAGTAGAAACTTGTTAACATAAAAAGTAACAGGATGATTTGTATTAGAATTTGAAGTTCAAGTTCATTCTTTACCTATCCGCCACAGCAGATGATGTTGTGCAGCCGCTAATTTTATTGCACATTGCATACACAGAATCTTCGTCAGTTACTAAGTAAGGCCGGATTGTGTATATTTTACTACTGGGCACTTCTGGTGCTTTATAAACAAATAAGTCGTTTCCACTATCTACTGGAATTAATCTCTGTAAAGTATAAATTGTAATCAGTTATAGTTATGTTAATAATGGATGCCTCGGTAGAGCTTTTACGGAAAGTATATTAGATATTCATATACCTGTAGATCAGCTGTAAGACCTCCACGAAATACCCAGGGTTCCTGATCTCCACTCATGAAAGTTTCTTTCCAACCATTGGAGAACCCTATCCCAGGACATAGGATTCATAATTAATACAAAATCTGAAATACTTGATGCATAATCGCGCAATGTGCATAAATAGTTTTTCAAATGGCCTCCACAGCTTTGAGCAGCAATTTTGCTTAAATTTGTAACATGCAGAATGTATACTTCCATTGATGGTCATATCCACTTAACTTATCTTGACACCGCTATTAAGTTTGTTTACTACAGTTTTTTCTAAGTAAGCGGAATCTAATGAGAAATAAAGAGATAACCATCCAATCGAAGACACCATGGTGCATCATAATTATTAATTAAGAAAGTTATATGTTTGTCTCAGTTCCGATTCGGACAAATGATTCAGTAATTTGGACCGTACAGGAAAAGAACGAAAAGTATAACGTAGAAAAAATATCTAATATAATAGACAAAATTGTCAGGATAAAGTGTTTGAACATTCTTATTGGTCTAAAAAATGTAACAAAAATAGGATCTAAAAAAATAATTAATATTGAGCTATGATGCACCAAAGTCCGCGCGAATAATAAACTCCTGAAATAGTGGAATGGACAAAGGGATCGGTGGGGTAATATCCAGTTTGCCAAAATGCACCTGAAATAAAACTCTTATTACTCCTGAAAAGAACAGAGTTTCTGGAACTAAGTAAAATAAATTAGTATAGGCAAGTTGGCAAAAGGAGAATATTTTGCTGATCATTCACAATTCCTCCAAACTACTAGTATGATATAAAAGCGATAAAAATAAATGCTGTATACTATTTACTGCAAAGGACTGAATACAAGATTGATTGGTTGTGACTGATCAGGAGAATATGTAAGGAAGAGTTTCAAGAGTTTATGCATTTGTAATCCCTAAACTTTGCCAATTTTCTGAGGATCTTTGATGGACCTACTTTACACGCAAAAATTACTTTGTAATAAAAATGTCAAGTTACATATCATTAGTATAACGAGCACGAGAATAACAATCTGTAATATGACATGTTTGATATTTGAACATAAAATCGAAATGTAATATATCCTGAAGTCAAATATGTATACATCAAGGTGGAGAGCACTGGCCAAGACTATTCAATTACATTTCTATATTCGATAATCATATAATTTTTGTTAAATGCAAAAGTATGTCCATCTCTTAAGAACAGACAAATAAGACAATAGACATTTATATGAGAAGAAATTACTCCTTCATGCCATCGCAACGCTGCTTCTACGCGCTGATCACATCCTCAAATTAATTAAGTATGGAATATTTGTTTACAAAGCTTCAAACATAATGAAATGAAGCGAAATCGCTCATACAAGTTTGGAGCTTTGCAAGGTCGCGCGCTTTTTGCAGAATTACTCAAAGAAACTGATGAATCGCATACATGTGTAGCTTCCCTGGGTAAACGTTGTCATCGTTGATGGGAATCTGCCAAACGCTATAAACAAGACAAAAAACACAGAAATGCCCGTTAGTCAATGAGATAAAGCTGTATTCTTCCTCAAACACTTAAAATTGTTGGAAAAAGGTATTTGCTGCAATTTATATTTTTGTTTGTAGCCAATGGACGGATAAATATAAGGCGAATTGTATTCGCTTTATATAACAAATACATTTTTGCCAAGCATTATCTGTGAAAGAAAGTCGGCCAATATGTTAATAGCTGGCACAAGCTTAATTTTATACACAGTATTTGTTCAGGTCCACAAAGATGCTGTTAAATAATTTCCCAGAAAATTTTGTCGCCGTACTGTGCGCTAGAATGCCACATCAATTCTCTTAAACATTGATTTATTTTAAACAATTTTTGCCATAGTTTTCATCAAGTATTTATGTAGTTATAATTCGTATGCCTAACTATATTTAACGCGATTACTGTAAGCATAAAAAATTGTTAGTAAATAAAAATAATAGAGTGAGAATTGGTGTGGCTACATCGATTTGAATCAACATAACAATAAATGGGAAGCCGTCAGTCTGCAAACAAAATCATTGGATGTAAGACACATATACTTAAAAGTAATGAAACCTGTTTCTTTTTAATTACTATACATGGGATATTTTGGAACATGTTTATGTTTTGAAAACATCCCTTTCTCATCGTAGAACCAAATAATTATTAAGTATAGATGCTTTAAAGTATGAAATAAAGATATATCTAGAGTGTAACTTCATACAACTCCAATTCTGACTTACGGCAACCATCCTTGTTTTTCTCGCGCGCCCGCTAGTACATTTGTTTCTAATGCGCAGAAACAAATGTACATTTGCAATTCCATAGATATGCGACCTTTGGAATATTGTAATTCCAATCGTTTCTGATATTTCTTCAGATCTTTAATTCCTTACAGTTGATCATAATTATGGTAATTGTATAATACTGCCTTTGTTTGCATTTCCAAATATATATATATATCTGCCCTAGTGTTCTCAAATTAAAAGTTTATATTTCTCACCTCTTGACTTGAATTAAAATTATAGTTTCGAAATATGTGTTGTCTATTTCTGTGGTATACCCATCTTTAATAAGCTAGGGTAAATTGGATTAGTATCCTTTTCTAAATGTATGTCAAGGAAGTTTGGAGCTATAGACGTTTAATTAATCAGAATAAAATCAAAATAACATCAGTAACTTTTGGAGTTAGTGTCGTGCGTATTTTGCACGTAATGCTATTGTGATCGTCATTTTACAAGGAAGCAAAGTGTAATAGCAATGTAAATATCTTATTTACTACAAATTATATTGTATGTGGAATCATATTACTTGAATTTGATGTATGAATGTTCGAAACGATGCAAAATTTTATATAACATGTAGCTTTCGATATATAAAGCTTTAAAACGTATCTGTATTTTTGATATACCTACATATTAAAATTAAAAAAAAACAATCGAACATTTTCCATCCTATCAACATATGTTGCATACACGCATTTTACTTTATATGAAAACACATCTTGCTTGTAAAACGACACATGGTGTATGTTAAAAGAAGAGTACAACAATACACTTACCAATACATGAGACACTTTTGTTCTGAAATATAAGTATAGGTAATAAATTATAGGATTTTCGAGAAAAATTTATAACAGCACTCATCTGTAGCACAACAAATACAGTTTGGTAATAGATAATGCAATATCTCGAAATGAAATAGAAAATAATAATTATGATAGGAAGTTGTACGTATGTTTTAAAAAAAAGGAAGGACTCTGAAAGTGTGTTAAAAATGTACTGACTCAAATTGTCTTGTATGGAAATTAACTATTTGGACATTTAAATTATCGTACCAGCATACTAGCATTTTGATCAAACTTTCTTCATATAGTATTTTTTTATATAATCAATGATAATTTGTTTCGAGTTTGTTTATTTTATGATTAATATTGACTTGAATATAATTGCTCAAAACAAAGATTTTAATAGTAAGAATTACGTAGACGATAAATATAAAAATTTATCTCCCTTAGGAATTATTTACAGAACTATTATTAAGCTTTCTTTGTAAATAAATACTATATGTCTGAATATATATCAGAATACTAAATAATTCTGAATACTTATGAAATTAATTAAATGTAACTTACCCAACCATTTCACATAACTGTTTAAAAGAGACACAACTCCTCTCATATCCCACACATACGAATATAAGTCATACAACAACTCACGATTATTACAATACGTAAGTCGTTGAAATAGTCTATTTACGGCATTGCACATATCATTCAACTTAGCCGCTCGCGTATGCCATTCCTCGATCTGGAAAGTTTCGTTTTAAGCTTAATTACCACATTCTATTCCTATTCCTTGCGTTAACCGCCGGCACATTTCGCGGTCGCTCCGACGACATTAACCGTTAAAAGAGACATTATTTCTATAGAAACTATTAAAACTATTATTATCTAAATCTTAGAGTATTATAATCGTACTCTTTTAAATATCGAAGTAGAATAATACAGAATATTGCTATACGTTTGAAAAATATAGAAGGATACTCGCTACACGGTTTGATCTGGACTGAATTCATTTTTTTTTAACTGAGAAAGATTATTCTTACTATTAGCGACAGATTTAGTAATTCTAATCTCGACCTGTACTCTAAATAAACACGAAAACGTGTCTCCCGCGGGGAAAGTGTTAAAAACTGGATCAGTAAAACATCAGTATAAATAACAAATCACCTATCTTCCATAGTAAATTACTTACATCAGATGCAGATGCTGAATCCTCCTCTTTTGGTTTTTTGATAACTACATGAGCATTACTCTTGAGCCAGTTGAATTCTTGAAGTAACTGAATCCCTTGGCCACCATGTTCAAATGGCAGATAGAATAAATCACATAATAATGATAAGTCTTCCTGGGTCAGTCTCTTCTCAGCTTCAATTGCTTCAAGAGAATCTGCTTCAACATGATCAGCACTCTCATTTTCTACTATCATTTGCGTACCATTCACTGTGGGAGAAGCACCATCAACTTCCACTTGCATACTTCCTGATGCTTCACTACATGTCTGTGAAATTAATTTTTCGTATGAAAACAAAACTCACAGATTTATTAATAATAACCTAAGCAATTACTTACGGAATTATTTTCTACCATTACATCATCTTCTGTTGGAATTTTTGGTGCATGAGCTGGGGAGTTATTAGGTGTTGTGTTACAATCCATTGGTTCAATGGAGGATAAAACAGTTGTACTTGCTCCACTTGGTGCACTGAGAGAAATTGCTGGTACAAGTGGTTCACTGACAACTTTTGTATCAGAGACTAAAGAGTTCATAACAGGGCCAGAGGGTGGTATAAAACCATCAGTACTTGTTACTGTTGAGCAAACTTCAGCCAAAACTTGTAGATGATTAGAGGTATTCACTGGTGTGGGTGCTACTGCAATACTAGTTGTTGTTGTTGTTGTTGATGTAAGACTCATGCATGTGTTCACAGAAGGTATAATTGGAATGGGTATTGTAGGTGCAACACATGGTTGTGGTTTTGCTATAACACCCCATGCTGCTTTTTTCTTATTAAATTCCACTAACCAATCATTGATTGCATTTTTTAAAGCATGTCTAGGGTGATACATATTAGGAGATAGTGTTGATGGCACATCTTCTCCAAGTATACCATCTTCTGTTTCTGTTTCTAATTTAATATCAGCTGATATTGTATCATCTAAAGTATCACAAATAAAAATATATATATATTCCTCTGAAGCAAAGCCTATGAAAACAGTTAAATGTATTAAAAAAAACTTACTTAAGCTTAAATCCCTTTTTCCATCAACATTACATCTACTCCACTGTGCTAATGTGTGAATTGCAATAAAGTTAGCCCCATATTCACAATTTGGATTTGTTAATACACCTCTCAGTTTGGGAATAAGATCAGGAGACCTGCCTGAATATGGTCCCAAGAACACTCTCTTCTGATCATAATCATTTGCATGCAAATTATCCCATATAACAGGTGGTCTTCTCAAAACCTCTGTTATTTCCTCAATGGATTCTACAGTTAAAAGTCTAGATATAACTTTAGGACCTGTCCACATTATATCAATCTCTTGGGCTAATTTACTTCCAAGAGTATTAAGATACTCAGAAGATGCAACATTAGGCATAGCTCTAGCTGCACAATATTGGGTTGGGCATAAAAGAAATCTGGGTTGTCCAAGATGTTGAAAAATATCATTTGTAACTGAAACCTACAGCAAATATAATTGATTAAAAAATATGAGCTACAAAGAATATTAACTTTTCTAATTTTCTAATGAAACTTTCTTAATACTCACTTGAGCATGTGCAAAAGACTGGAACACTTCTTTGTCAGCTTCACTCATTTCAGGCTCTATATCATCAAATAGCAATGCAAATGCAGTGCATCCAAACTGACTGACTTGCTCTAACTTTCTTTTCAAGGCTGTCACTTCCTTTTGACTAGAGTATGTAATATCTAATCCTGGTGATAAGGCATAATAAAATGTAATTCCACATTCTCTAGCAGCTGTGATTAATCCTGTTAAATGTTCTGCTTCCTCCACAGTATATAAATCTCTCCAATAAGCACGGTGTTTGTAATCATCTTTTGGTGCATATAAATAAGAATCCATCCCCCATTTTTTTAATCTACAACCAACAACAATATAAATGATTTATTCATAATAATACTTTCACACCTGCACTGAATTCATATAGTACTATAAATAAATAAAACAGGTATATGTATTGAGAAACTGTAAATTATACAGTAATTAATAGCTTGGTCAAGAGTGATTGTCATATACAAGATTTATAAGTTTATTGGAAATACTTGCTTCTGGAACAGATCCTTTCTTTGTTCTGTAGTCCATGGCCGCCCGTAAAACCCTGGAATTAAACAAATATTTGCAATAAAAACGATAAAAGAAGTATAGAGAAAAGTGGGTTCTGACCCCCTCCGTAAGTAGATTCCGTCATTACGATGACCAAATACGTATAAAGGGTTCACTACATATTGAATGGCAACTGTTTACTCACCTTCCACGACACCGCAGATGAAATTGCTATTTTTTGCATTTAAATTCGCGGCCCCATTTGTCTCCGCCATTGCAGATTTCGAGAGGCGAGTTTAGTACGGTGGTACAAAAATGGCTAAAGGTATTCCAGTCAGAATGAAAGCGTGCCGTATATTCTGCGAATATAAATGGTACAAGGCAGTAGTTGAGTTTCTTGGATCGCAATATTCGCACATAAACGTTACGAGAACATTGCGTGACTTTTTTTAAATTGATTTGAAACGATGTTAAGGTTTTTTAAAGAACAAAAACCTTCTATTTCTAACGTGCAGAACCCAACGTCCTGGTCGATACTGAACGATTTCTCGATCCACGGTCTGACGATAAAAGAGAAAAGCACCCTCGGACAGTAGCGGCATCTCAAAGTTATACCAAGAATAAAGTTTATTACAGATTTCTGTAGAACTGGTTCGTTTGTGAAGTTTATAATTTAATATCATTGTGATAATAAAGTTTTGAAACTCTTGGAAATTGTACAACTTGTAAAATATGTCGAGAATATATTTAAAACTTAATCTAATCGCCAACGTTGTCTATGAGTTTGAATTCGTCAAGAGTGTAGTTAATCCGATGTACATTGAACATGCCACTCTAATTTGAGTATAATAGAATTATAAATAAATAAGATTTTCTTACTACAATATTTGGGAATATCATATAAAGTTATTCAACAAATTGATTTTCTTTCAAAAACATTGTCTGGCATTTTTTTAAATATCTCAGTTACATAAGTCGGCTTCATACATGAAATTCAATGTTGTATAACAAAATCAAAATAGGTAAAATGTGTAGTTAGGAAAATCAAATTTTCTTGAAAAATTATAGTTGTAACTGTTGGTAATACGAAATATAAAATTTAAATATTAACAACAAGAAGCTTTAAAACTACTAAAATATATGAATATATATCAAATACGGCACTCTTTATTGCGCATTGTTCCAATATAATATGCGCTTGATTGTTTTCAAATCAATAACATTTTACAGATTCAGAAAATACATTGTCTCTCATATATTTAATTGTAAGGTTTATATTTATTAATACTTTACGCCTTTGCGGTCTAATCAGATTTGACAATGAAATTAAAAACGAGTACATGTCTGCCTTGTTTCTGTTAATACTCCTTACAAGTCTCATGAAAAATCAATTTTGCCGAAATTACATAATATCAAAGAATTTATACCAAAGCGATCAATAGAATATTCAAACAGAAGATCAAATAAAAAATAAAGTCCTGTGATGAATATAAAAGAAGATATGCTTAAGCGAAAGCTGATATCCTTGAGTTGATACGATATTGTAACGCTGTATTTTTTCCGAAGATATTAAAAGAAGACGCGCTATTTTTAACGAGAACAAATATAATGAAAATTAACAAATGCATAGGAAATATATTTTGTTTCTGTTTATTGAAGTCGTTGGATGTTTACAGTCAACTTATTCGTAAGTACACATAGGAAGCTATAGGGAAGATTGTTGTGGGAAGTCTGACGCAAAATCGTTTGATTGCATAGCTTTTTCAGCGAAGATAAACAATTGGAGTATATCGGAGTAAAAATAACGTTACATTGATTTGGTTCGTATAACATTTGACCATGAAAAAAAGTCCATCATCCCGATAAAAGCGTATTGAGAAAAACAAAAAGGTGGCCATGGACAAAAAAAGGGGGAAACCGAGATAGGTAATGTGATTTGGCTAGGTCCATCCGAAAAACGTGTTAACTATATAGGCATGCGTATTACGTCATAATCGAAAGGGGTGGTACAGAGACATAAATCGTTTCGAGAAAACGTCGTACCGTGGCGCCCGTATCGAGGCAAAGAGGGGTGTAGTTTTTTTTCGGGTAGAGTATAGTGGGGGTTGTAGAAGGGGCGGGTATAGCCCGTGGTTGTCACGGCGTAGCAATATCAGTGTGAGGCCGGCTATCAGCCGCCTAACATCGAGGTCGGGGTTACGCTTGAACACGTAACACGGCTGCTGCAGGCACCCACACACGCACACTCACACACTTCAAAGAACCCGCACACGGATTATCACGGATTTTTGTTCATATCCAACCGAGTATTGAAATCTACGAACTGAAGCGGGGAAAAAAGTCATCCCTTTTTCGTTTATCGATGGGTGGGCAGCCTTTCTCCATGCAGTATGCGTCGTAATCGATAAGGACGAACGGGGCGCGTGTATGCCACCGTCTTGAAGGACATAATCTTCGGTTGCGCCCTTACAGTTCTTTAGAAATGAATGAAAAATTCCCGGTAGACCGATAAACGTGATAATATTAAGAGAGGAGAAGACGAGTGGACGACTGGGCGAGGCGGACACTTTTCGAAAGAGAGGGAGTGAAAGAGTCGGGGTGGCAAATAAGAAGTGGCGTGTTGAGAGTAGAAAAGCAGGGGCACAAGATCGAGGGTAGTGTTAGAGGGTGTGATAGAGAAGGAGTGAGAGAGAGTGAGAGAGTGAGAGAGAGAACGAGTGAGAGAGAGTGAGAGAGGGTGAGAAAGAAAAAACGATTCAAGGAGGAAGGAGAAGGAGGAGGAGAGGCAAAAGGAAAAAAGAGGGTAGGTGTATGTATGAGAGGCTGGTAAACGGGGAGAAAGGAGAATCGCGAGAGAAAGAGTGAGAGTTTGCGCGAGCGGAGGACCGTGAGCAAGATAAGCCAAACCGAATGTGTTGGGAATATGGTATCCACCCGGGGACCGACAACCACCCCAGTCTCCACCCGTACTCGATTTTTCGACCCGTCATCGTCGTAATCCGTTGCGGAACCAACCACAGAACTCTAATAACATCCGTTCGTGTAATCTTCAACCTGCTTTTTTCGTTGTCACACGCAGGATCGGCAGTGTCATCAACTAACATCCTTGCTTAAATGGATCCTGCGTTGCACCACCGAGGAACCGGTCACAGAAATATCCGTGTACATTTAACAGAACGAAATTACAACGGTTAATATCCCGGACAGAAAGAATTTCGATAGAAGATTTGGAAGATCGTCAGGGTAATTAAACGGACATATGTAATTGTGCCAAGAGAATGAATCGAGATTTGCGGTTTGTGCGGTATTGACAGCAATTAACCAGTTACGTTTAGAATCATACTTTCATTATCGCGAACAAAGTGAAAGTGCGTGTTACTCCATACGTACGTATTTATATGACTCAGCGAGGAACAGAAGAAAGTCAGGTGCGGTTGGGTAAGTTAAGACCGTAATTGAAGAAAATCAGATGTCGTTACCACTGATTACTGTAATCCGAAACGGATATGCCGTTAGAAATGGAGTGTCAATCGAATAAGATCTCTCGAATGCACCGACAGTTTTATCGAGGAGACTCGATGGGGATTTAGAGGAAGCGACAATCAAGGATATACTACTGGCGGGCTAAAGCGTGATCGTTACTACTCAGAGAATAAATCCGACCTTAGAACCCTGAGAAGTATATCGATCTATAATCAAATATCGAGACCACGATGCTATTGAATCACACTTCCAATCCGTGTATTAATTCAGTGGGCTATGCATATAATTATGTCGTCGAAATATTACAGAATTCGTTTATCAATCTCGACTAACGACGACACTTAGCGAAGATACGATGTTGGCGAGATTAGTTTGTAAGAAGGTGAACTTAAGACGGTTAGCACTGAGAAGCCAACCCAATTAAGTCTAGGATCTTCTGGTAGTCGTGGAGGGTAGGGGAGTATGCGGTAGTCCAAAAGTGGCGACCGAGAAAAGAAAGAAGAGGATGGCATCGTGTGCTGCACGCTCATCGAAGAAGCTTCGATATTCGCGCGTGGATTACCTCAATGTGGAGACTCGCGTGGACGTTGTAAAGCGCAGAAAGCATCGTGAAATTCATACGAAACTGATCGAATCGAGTGTGCACCGTATTCCACAGTTCTTGCGTATATTCGAACTCTCGAACACGAGAAGACAGTACCATTGACGAACCGAAATTTGGCATAAATTTTCTTTTGTCCGACGACTAAAAGGAAAGCAAGGAAGAAGACTCCTTGCCGAATTCTCCTGCCGTGGCACATTGCCTATGGCCGCACGTGCGCATTGATCGTTGGTAGTGAAATTAAGGGAGTAAGGTGAAATCACTTTTCTCGAGGAAGAACCTTTTGGTAAGCAGATGATCGATAAATCGGGAAGAAGAACTTCGATGCCTATGTTAGATTAAAATGCGCGATATCAGTCGAGCTCGAGACAGAAGAGGCAATCCGTCCCAGAACAAATAACAGTACACAAAAAAGGGAGTTCTTGTTCGCATAAAGTAAATGAAAGAATCCGATGAATATAACCCTTAATTAATCTCAGATTGTTGGAGATATAAAGCAAACGATAAGGAGAATTAAACGGTAACATTACGAAAGCCGCGTGTCAAAGGGATATGTCTGGTATACCAGAACGTTGTATCAATATTACGGAGAAGCACGCACGAAGATCTGTATCAATTCGCGACTGTGATTTCTAAGCTTAAGATTAAATGTATTAACGAAAAATCGTCCATTGTGATACTAAGCTATATAAAGAAGATTATAAGAACACGTGCCCTCAAGAAAAAAAACGGGTGTAAATGGAACGGAGACGCGACACCGAGTGCGAAGTGAAATACGAGTGTAATTAATGGAAATGTTGATCGATCGTGGGACATGCATCAAATTTACGAACTGTGATACACCAATAACTTGGAGCCTGATATTCGATCACCGACGTTGATACATTCCACCAACTCTTGTTTTATGTCAATGTCAAGAGAAGAACGAGAAAAGAGAAGAGAGAAGAAAGAAAAAAGAGACAATATCAAAATAGGATGCTTCGTGGATACAGCAGCTCGTGCGTGAGCGTTACGTGATAGATTTGGAGGTTCGTACATATTTACGTTTCTCAGCCTCCGCAATTACAATCGACTACATTTTGCCGTGTTTGTTCTGCTTTTTGAACGCGAAAACTTGTACTTTTTAAACCTCGCATCGGTTCCTCTTTTATCGTAACATTTTCACGTTAAAGCTTTAATTTAACTTTGCATTGTCTTTGTGAATGTGCAGACGAATACGATACAGAGATAACATTGGAATGTAGGTAAACGTAACGATTTGAAATTCTATAGAATTGCATTTTTATACATATTGTTTCTTTATGAGGAAAACAATGGAATATGCGTATCCAGCCACAAAAGATAATTTGAATAATGCGCACTCGTAGAAAGTACTTGGTTAAAAGGGATAAGTTGTAGGAGATAAAAGAGTAAATGCAGTATAATTAAAATATTAATATCTTCAGTGTATTGTACATTAGAATTCACTGCTAATGCAGAGGATTTCATTGGATTGTATCAACGAATTTACATAAGTTTCCAAACACGTTGCAATATTAGTAATTAAAAGTTTTATTTACTTTACATTTGCTACTTCCGATTGGTTCCCGAATAAATATCGGGCTAAGTTTAGCAGAGTAATTTGTTGTCGTAAGGCATACGGGATAAAATATGAAAAGTTTATTTGATATTGAAATCGGATCTAACATCATCGTTTTTTGATAACTTCAATCAAGAAACGCTTTAAGCTGTTTGAACGTTCAGACGTCGCAGATATCGGAGAATATTCCCGCAGTTACTTGAATTGAAGAGAGTTTTAGAACGCTGTAGTACACGGGCCAAGCTCCTATTTGAAATTTGTATCTATTCAATCTATCGCGTACCCCACCAGAAGGTCGATGATCGTTATTCCTTCGATATTCAATATTCAGTTATACTTTAATAGTAAACACCGTCCTTGGCCTTCTTTTACGGGCTTAGTGTGAACAGCGTTTTCGCATTAAAAGTAATATTGGTCGTGTATTACATAAGTAATACGAAAATCACTGAAATACTTACATTACTATAACAATGTTTTTGACTTTAGAAAAAATAGGCCCAATCTGAAATTAATTTTTACATACAGTATAATTTCTAGAGCCATGAATCAATATTTCCGAAGCCAAATTGATTAAGTTCACTCTTTGAGAATTTATAATTTAGTACTTGGACATATAGTTTCACTCTGTTATCAGTACTCTGTATTTACTTAGAAATATTTACAAGTAACAAATAGCACAGTTATTCTCTGTGATAATGCATTCGTTGTAAAAGAACAAACCAAAACAAATCACATATCGACCCATGTTCATATACATAAGTACGCGTGAGCAATGGACAATCTTCATTCTTGTTGTATTTTTGGTTGCAGTCGGTGGTGTGATACAATTGTATTACTCCGAAAGGTGTAGTTACGAGGGACGAAACCGGAAACGCACCGAATTCACAGCGATTGCACGAAATTATTAATGAATTCGACATCGAGTATTTCGGACATAGTGACCGAGACGAGGAAGAAGGAAGAAGAGTAAGGGGAGGAGGTGGTAGTTGCGTTAGGAAGTACAGGAAGAAACGTGGGTAGTCGGTGAAGTGAGTAAGAAGAGGTCAAAAGATAGTCAAGAGAAGTAAAAGGGGTAGTTTGGACCACCCCCTGGACACGGGGGGTGGGACAGAAAGACCGTCAGCGTGGGTGCCGGTGGTGCAGGGGCGCGCCTGGCCCGTCGGCTCGCCCGCAGATTAGCACGCCGATTAGCGGCTACCTCGGGCCCCTTTCGGCGTACCGGCCTGGCGACCTCGGGGGGCCTTACGTCGGCGTCCGCGGCGTCGCCGGCGCCGGCGGTGGCCGTGGCCGTGGCGGCCACGGGGGAGCAACCTGCTCCCCCAGATGCTGCGCCACGCCATACCACGCCGAACGGAAGCGCCAGCGGATCCACTTCCAACACCAATCGCACCAAGAATAGAGCCATGTCTATGAGAAGTCTTCACCGGCGCGTCTCTCACCCGTAAGTCTACCACTTTTTATTATCCCTTAACTTCTTCACGTTTCTTAGATCTTAGCCCGTTAACTCTTTGGTACCAACGATAAGGTTTTTTACGACGTGATAAGGTGTTTGCAATGTAAACGTAGGGAAGTAGACGTTGCATGGAAAGTAATGTGAGTCAATGTAAACAATGATTATTAGTAAACACCCCATGAATATGAGATGTGTACTTCAGAAGGGAGGAAAATGAGCAACCCTCTGTTTCAGTTTTAAACGCGCGCGTGGTACCACAGGGTTAAAATTAGTTCGTACCTAGGTCGTTAATTATTTAATCAAGCTAGCATAGTCATGGAAATGCATAGAAACCTAATAGCTAAAATTATTTAAGTATCGTTTCGTTGTAATTAAACAGTGATTATGATAATGAGAGAATATCATCGACACTGATGTTGTACATTACAAATTCATTCCATCTGTGCCTTCTATTTCGCTGAAAACGAATAGGTTGGCGACTAGATATGATACCACCCTAGTTCATATTTATAGGGTTTCGATAACAGTCTTTAATATATCACATCATGCTTTGTATCCGCTGACTATTCGCTTGCCTGAAATCATAGAAAATTCGTTGAAATCTGAGAAAAGTTTCCAATGTATTATCAATTGTAACGAAAAACAGGTATTTGCGTTCCTCTGCGTCCATTCACTGTTTCATTTTATATCCCGTAGACAGGATTTTCTCGTTATGTCTGTGTGGTTTCAAACCTCTGGAGTGCAGTACTTGCTTATCCCGTATTCCTTTGAGACAAGCGGTATTCGTGGTTTAGTAAATCGTTCACAGTACGCAAATAGTTTTCGGTACTTTCTATATTTATAATGTTTAGGATTAATTCACCATATACAAATTAATTGACAGATTTCAATTCGTCCAGTCTGCAACAATTCTATTTAATACATAACGTTTAGTAAGAATGCATAGTTGAGAACAGTATCTAACCCCTGATGGCGAGTGTTTGCATTGTCATTGGAAATGAAAAGCATTATTCTAATATCATGTATAATTCTGTTAGTTTATTGTCATTGGACTTCAGCACTTTACAGCTATCGAAGTTGATTTAAAAATCTATTGAATATTTAGGAAAGTTTCACGATCAAGAACTTCCTATCATAAACGAGTAATTCAGACTTAATCTACTTTACAAAGTCAATTACTGCGGATTAAAAGGACGCGTGTCGGCGTGGTAGGAAAGGAGTAATGATGAATCTGTACCCTACACAATAGACTCCGTTAACCCTCCTGTTGAGTGAAATACGCGTAATTATCTGTATTCAAAGATTTTTTGTTCATAATACTAATTGCATCAGAAGAATAGAATGCAATGAATAAGATATTGTTTACATACAGTCGTCTAAATGAAGAATTCATATTTTACTATAGAATTTATAATATGAAACTTTTTGTTGCACCTAATTATTACTCTTTGAGTAATTTACTTTACATTATAAAACAGTTTTTCGACTTGCTCGATTTAACAAATTGGTACGGTTGCATAATATCTGAGCAAAGGTAGCAACTCGTTGAATGTACTTGATGAGAATACAAATGCTGGTCTCTGTTTTCCCTCTGCTATTTTCCTCGTCGCTTTTTTTTCTTCATAGAACAACGCTTTACCGTCACTCGAATAAAATTGTATCCTCAAGGCAGATTCATATTTTCCTTCAGTTACGATGTCATCATGACACTTTCCTCAGTGCTTGATCCGTTTCATTGATCTACCAGGAATGTCTTTTCATAATGTAACACTTTTTTGACATTAAAAATCATTCAGATGATTTGTCCCAATTTCAGTCAACAATAGATTGAACGTTCTTATTAATAAATTTGCACATAAAAATCTAAAAACTGAAACAAAGCAGTGATAAGATAACCATTTTCATTATGCTGGATTAACTAGTTATTCGTATATTCCACGATTTTAAGAGGTGCATAGGGTACAGATTAATAAAATTAAACAAAGAGCTATTTGTTGTTGTAGTAAATTTTACATTTGAACGAACGGAAGTTTGTGTACAATTAGTAAGCTACACTGTGACATCTGTTGGAACGTAATACAATATACTTTAACGTGGAAAAAAGAATTCAAACATAATGCTAACAACGCGCGTTGGAGCACTAAGTAGATGATGTCTCCGCGCAGACGCGATATTCCGTGAGGGTATTTATGTAACGTACGGATGGGGGTGGTATGCTTCGAATTTTCGAAAGGGGACTATTACACAATTTTGGTAATGGTGTTCGTATACATATTAAATCAATATTAAATAATTATCGTTATTCATAGATAGAAATGTTGTATACATATAGATTATATTAGGTTCTTAAAAAATCGAGAACACCAACGCATACACTACAAGCTTTAAAATTACACCTACGAGCTGTCTCCGTTCATCCCTTCATTCAACAGCATTAATTATCAGACTAAGGTTCTTGCACTTGTTTCCTTATCCAGTGTTATATGTTTGTAATTCCGCTTATTCAATTTAGTCGAAAATTATTAGGTTTCGCAATCTTCTAGCAGGTATTATGCTAAGTATACGCATAATTTTGGCTGTGCCAATTTTAACCATACTTAGTTTCAGACGCTTTGTACACAAGTATGAATTAAGTTGTCATCCCTTAATAGGGAGGGAAATTAATTTCATCGCAGGCGCACCCACACTTATGTCTACTAAATTTTAATTATTTATTTGACCAGTGAATTAGTCCGTAAGAAGGCAGTATTCTGTGCCTAAAATATGCTCACGTTACTAAATAGTCTGCATAATCTACGTGTAATTTACATAGTGTCAATATGTATGCTCAATTACTTTGCATAGCCTGAAATGCAGCACCCAACGGAATAGTTATAAAATACATGTCTCTATTTATTATGTGCAAGTCACGTGCTACTCTGTTTAGTCATGATTCGTAGTAAGATTTAGAATTTCGAGGCGGATGCCTTAACATCTACGCTTTACAATATATTCCTTGGAATAACACGGTATACGCATACTTTTTTAAAGTAATTACTCTTTTGCAACAATAAACTTGTTAATATAATCAGTCAAGATTTAATATGATTAATCTGTGGAACGTCGATCTTATTGGGATATATGGTCATCCAGTAATGTTTGCATAGCAATAAAGAGACTGAAGACGTTGGACTGTGGCAAATGGTGGTTGCGTTTCGGTATCTAAGATAACAAGATAGAAACAGTGGAGGTGTATGGTAGGCGTTACAGAGAGTCGACCAGGGAGCAATCAATAACTGACCCATATTGTAGTCCTCGTTCTCCTCTCTCTTCTATCTTCTCCGTCCTTCCCCTCTTTCGTTCCTTCTTCAACCCCAAATGCCCTCTCACCACTTCTTTTATTCCTCCTCTTGCTATGATTCTGACTTTTCCTTTGCGTTGATCCTCTTTATTTAGACATGCTTAACACCTCCTAAGTTTTATCCATTCACGAGTCAATACGCAATATACAATAAAATATACCTAAAGGTACATGAATATCCGTGCAAACAGTATTTTCATGTTTATGGTGGTTAATTGTAACATACGATCTCTCTTTTCGCTGCCCCCGTGTTATATTTTCGTTTGATTTTTTCGCGGTACGTTTATCCCGATGGTTTTTTGTATCTACTGGTTTCCAATGAGAAAACATTGGTTTCGCGCGAAGACGAAAGAAAAGGAATCACTCGTCGGTAGGAGGAGAAACTGATCAATATAATACCTTCCGTTCAATTGTAACAACTTCGGATACTCTGATCTACATTTCCGAGTAATTGATTCTCGATTCTCTTTATCCGCGTTATCTCCATGGTGCCGGTTTACGAGGTTTACTTTGAGATCCGCAGTGGATTAATAACCACATATAAACGTGATATATGAAATAAAACGAAATCTAACGCCATTGTGCATCGCTTGGCATACGTTCAACGTTGAATTATTTCGGTGGCCGTGCACCCCCGTCATTCAATGTGATCCAAATACACGAAGACATATAGACGATCAGCAATCTTAAACCTGGAATTTCGTAACAATTCCGTTAATTGTACGTCCATGCCGACTGAATGGCCTTTTCCGAAGCCGATTAAAATCGGCGACCTAGATCTACCTTTGGCAATGGGTTGTTCGTGTCTCATAAATAGGCGACTGAAGGCATTTTTCGAGTGTGTCTAAAAGTGGGTGTCAAGCTATCCCCAAAGGGTGTTAAGGTGGGAGGGTAAGAGGCGGTGGTCCTGGTATACCTGATGTTCCGGTATAGGAAGAGCGAAAATGGGCGAAAGGGGATGACAGAAGACGTGCTAGAGAATGGCAGCGGTTCATATCTCAGCAATCTCTGTCGAGGTTCGCACCTCGCAGCCCTTGAGGACGCTAGAATCTTGAATATTACATTTTAACCCACATGCCGAAGTGCACGAGGTCCCTCCGCTCTGATAAAATTCATCCCACCAAGATGTCCGATAATACAATTATCATTGAAATAAACTGTCCAGGAAAGCTTCGATGATCCTCCATATTGAATTGCTATTAATAATGTCTTAACGTATGCGTAAAACAAATGAAGAAAGTCACTGATTATTATATTGTTGTGTTGGTAGGAATTGGAGTATTGTCGGGACTTCCGGGCGATCACCATCGCAGACTATGAGCAATAGGGTACATTGACTCTTATCGTATTTTTTTTCCTTCACATTAATTCTTTCTGCTTGAATTCTTCTTCTTCTTTTTCTTCTACTACTTCTACTTCTATCACTACTTTATCTCTTCTTCGTGTAAGATCTTATGGCCGTCATTATCTATACATGTTAATTGGTTATTCTCATTGGTCCTATCTCTTTCTCTCTTTGCCTTATATTTCTTTAGAAGTAATTTCGATCTCGAGGACTACAATATAATCTCGCATGTTTCCAAATCTTTTACTTCCTTACCATTTTCTCTTTCGCTCTCTTTCGAAATTAATCATCAAATTTTCATATTCACTGCCCTTTTCTTTTTTCTTAAACCTTCACCGTATCATAGTGCATCGATATCCTAGAAATCTAAAAACTCGTAGGAGGCACCTCGTACTAATTTTCTTCTCTCGTACTGCATGCACAGCGGAAGTAAATATTTCACTATATGCTGTACACTGCGATTATTGTACACTTATGTATTTCATAATATCCTTTTATACGTGATTTCGTGTTACGAAGGTAAGTCCCACGGTTTCAGCTACTTTCTCTGTGGCCTTTTGCTTATCAAGTATTCTTCACCGCTTCTTGTATCAGATGTAATTAATCCACGATTACTACATTCATAATCGTGATTTTAATTCAGAATTTTCTATGAAGATATTATATTACATGATGGTAATTATTAAGTGCATCATTATTTTCGATATTACAACAATATATATTGTAATATCAATCAAGCTAGAACGAGACAAAATTACATAAAATAACACAAACCATCACGGTGTGTAATTCAGAACCCGCGATGCATCAAACAGGTTTAAAACTCGATATTCAATTGTAATACAATAGCAGTGATTTCGAAATATCATACATAATTAATACCCGCCGTAAGGTACATGAATCTAATTAAAGCTGCATTTTAGTTTACAAATGAGATCTAGTGTTAGTGGAAACTCGGTATTCTAGTATGTGTAAAGATTGTGGGTGGAGGGGGCTGGAGGTGTAATTGGTTCTATGAATACATACGCGTTAGGAGTCACGTATTATGCAAATGGGACTCCAAATGATCGCGCACAGAGCGTCGGCACTCGTGGTATCCGAAAAAAAAGAGGCGTCAAACAGTCGAGTAGAGAACGAAACAATAGGTTCGTTCGTTTTGCAGTTTCAGTGCACTCTAAAGCAGCCGTTTAAGCCTTCGTTTATGCGGAAGCATGTATAGAGACTTGTAGGTGAACGTTCTTTTTTATTCTGTGGCACGAGTTAGAAAGAGGGAAAGTACCAGGGAGAGCCCGAGGTTATCCGTGTCTTCTATATTATTTCGCGGTTTCGAGGATCACGGCAAGGCCAACTCGATACTAGTCTTTCTATCGTGCCTTGATGATGATTAACCCCTTTGTCTAAAACCCGTGAATCAAGTATCATCGTATACGTACACGTGGAAGATATTTAACATCCGATGTAAGAATGAAACTTTTGGAATCAACGTTACTAACCAAACTTGATATTTAGTTTAATATTTGAACCTTTATTAGTTCGTGAAGTTTGTCGAAGGAAGACTGGGGTTCGATTAAGATGGATGGTCAAGTAAATAAGAAGTATCGGTGGATATGATTTCCTTGAGAGTCCCCCAAGACAGATCACTTTGCGCGTGCTGATTTCATTAAATGATAATTTAGTAGTGCATTCGACGGTATTATTCTTGTTGCAATAGCAGAGCGCGAGTGAGAGGGTACAGAAGTACCGAAGGGGTAAAACACTTCTGGAAAAACTGAACGAAGCTGTTGAGATTAAGCACGACACGTAAGGAGATGTCTGCCTGAAGAATTAACGATTTTACGGGGTGTACACAAATGTATACGTGCTGAGTCATAAAGAGTACTATTTTCTATAACAATTAAAAAGTTGAAAGACACGCATAATATTTTCTTATATAATACTGATATCATATATCACACCTAGAAACCGATATCTCAAGATATATTCTAGGAAATCATACGCCACTTATTTAATTGTACGCGGTTGGTTTATGTCTTGTTCGAAGATTCTTTTTAAGAATTCATTGACTAATTTCATAAAGAGTCTAATCTTAATCTTAACCAATTTTAATGAGACAAAGTCTCGCATCAAATGGAAACTTTTCTCGAAATCGCGTGTTATTAACGAAGAGTTTAATTATTAAGACATCTACAATCAACATGTGTTCAAATTTTCACCGTAACAATATTTAAGCCGCGATAGCTGAAACGGACCAAATTCGCAAAATTTTGTTCGATTCAGACGCTGCGTTAGACTCGGGCGTAAAAGAAATTTGCAAATGATACTCAATGGTTGAGAATCGGGAATCTCTGGAACGAGGCCTTTGTGAAGTCACCTTTAACGTTTAAGCCGTCTGTTGACAGCGGTGGCAGTGAGTAGAGCGACGACAATAGAAATTGTGGGCATGAAGCGGTTGTACGTAAGAGAGTCTTTCGCGCCTTTCGGCTTTAAATTGCTCGCGGTGTGCTCGACCGGCCGTGCGCGGATAGGCAGGATGGTCTTTTCGAGCCGCGTATAAAAGCTCTCGACTCTCGAGTTTGCCTTCCAGTCTTCCAAGTGTGTGTGTGTGAGCCTTCCCCCAACAACGCTTTCCGCACATGTAAATATCCGCATAAATATAAAACCGCGCATTCATAAGTACTTACACCGACGCGCACCGCATGCCTCCAGGAAACGCATGGATTCATTTCGCATCCGGTAGCTCCTACCACCGAGGCTCGAATTACAACTAATCTACGGGATCTTCATTCATGACATATAATGCACACGAATGCACCGTGCATACATATTGAGCGGGAAAGAACGCGATAAAAATCTCCACGTTCTTCCCAGATAAGATCTGGGTAAATGGAAAGGAAAGAAACGTAAAGTGGCTTTCTCATATCTCCATTTATTTCAATTAGAGTATCGTATAATCATCAAACGAGATGTACATTTCTCTCTTCAAACGTGACAAACCATTTTATCGATCACGTGGCAGGCTGCATTGTGTATGAACCACTATATTGTTAAAAGTTGCAATAAAAATAAATGACAGAGGAAACACCGTATAATAGCACTGCTGAATACAAACAGTACCACCGGGTTTCGTTTTATAATAGCTGTTTGACGTACATATCGAAAATTGTTAGAACCTATTGATCGAAATAAATATAGGGATTCTGCTTGTTTACGCTTTATTTTACTCAATTTTTACATCACAATTATATGTATATACGAACAATGGTACAGATATAGTGATCGCATAGTTAACATCTCGCAGTATCGACTAGTAATTATTTATTTTGTGTTCTATCAACTTTTTTAGTAAAACGGATGTGTAACGGTAATTAGATCGTTCCTCTGTGTATGTATGGAGTGATGTATATATATATATATAACACGATGGGGAGGAAGCACTGTTGTGAGTGAACTTATTGCCCACTGAGCTATATTACAGTACGGTAATAACCATACTAGACGCTATGTAAAACTCCATCGTTCCGAACAGAAACGAGGAAAGATGTAATTTACCGAATTCCACGGAATATTTCATATCCGTTTCTATTGCGCGAGAACTATTATGAAAGAGTATATTCCACACAGAACATAGAAATGACGAAAGGAGTTGAAAAAATACGTTAATCATGCGATACCACGGTAACTGTTATACAGTCAGGGGTAAATGTATTTATTAAAGGGTACGGTTTTACATCGGGCGATACTAATAACTTTTTAATTAATACGGATATTTCTTTTATACAATACAATTGTATCTAGTATTGCTTTTCGATATGCCAAAAGATTGTTTCATATAAAAGTTCCATGGAAAATGCCAGTGATTTCCCGGGTGGTGGATTTAGATTATTGCAGAATAACATTCCTATCACTCGTCATATATATGCGTGATATTGTAGGATGATTTTGTTAGACCGGCGACATACTACATGAGGACTGCAGTGCACATTAATCGAGAAAGTTATTCCATCAAATTTGTCGAAACTATCCCAGTAACTCAATAGATCATATCGGAGCAATCTCCGCGGATACTGTGATTCCCCGTGTAGGAGAAGCGTAGAATATCAGTATTTTTGTTTTCATGGATATCGCATACTATTTCAGTGATCGGTGTAATTGCAAAACTAAATATATTCCATGAAATTTCATTGGCTATTTCCTGCATATATTCATTATACCGCAATATAAAATTCCATTTCTGTGGAATATCCATGGTACAGAACATCATGAATGCAAAGAAATTTCTATTAACCGAAATCGTCACTTGCCAAATTTCCCGGCAAGCTTCCACGAGGATATATATACATTATACATCGGCGAGCAGCCTTCGTAATTCAATTGTGCTCTCATAAAGGTCTGAAGCATATTTATATTTAAGAATTTTCATTGTGAATCACTTTTCTGGGGCACGAGATATGAAACGGCCTATTCAAACCTCCCGCGGATGGCCGTGAGTAGTACTGTCGTTCGATAACGGCGTCTTTCCTAAGCTTTCGGTTAAAAGATAAGAATCTCGGATTCGAGGTCAGGCAGCCAGTCCTCGAGGCCTCCTTTGGCCATCGGCAAATTTCGAAAGGGCGCTCGACCTCGTACGGGCCGGTCGAGGTGGCATCTCGATGTGGGAGAGGGTGCTGTCGCTGCCCAACTCTTACCCCCGCCTAACGTACCTATATCAACACGTATGTGTGTACTAGGAATACGATCTACCCCCGCTATTCTAGCAGGGATGATGTGCATCGACATCCAAACCCGACAAAGAACAATATCTAATATCTAAAGTGGAGATTGTAGGAGTAGGAAGAGGGTAGGGTGGTGCACGTATTGTAAGTAGGTATTTAATATGGTCGTAGCAACCTTCTCCTTCACGTACGACCGACTGAAAGGAAACCAGGGAGTGCTCGATACATTGGGGAAGGTCAAGCGCCCTCCGCGCCAGACAATGAAGCACTTCGGTCTTCGTGTATACCTATCCAGGCACACACGTGCCCAGGTACTACCGTGTATGTGTATATTCAGGTACATCGCAATGTATCCTGTAGGTCACACCAACGTTTCGTATCGACCGTATGTATGTTACGTACTGCTGTTCCTAACTATGGCCGAAAATCGGCGTTACACCTTGCAGGGTTGCTGATGGACCATGACAAATTCGCGAAAGTATTTTAGTTCGTCTAACAAACTGCGAGCATACCGAGTTAGAGCCAAAGCGAAAATAGGCCTCTATCGGCAAATTTCAACTATATTTATACCGGTGTTTAATTTAGACGTAACTTATACCCAATCAAGGCACTTTTATCGTCGCGGTATTTATGGAAAATTATATAAGTATACTACTGTAATAATGTAGGGAGGGTATAAAAATGTATCAAGTAATATATTTCTTGAATAGGGTGCTAAGAGAATAGGTGCTCACTGTCTGCCATCGTTGCTTGTCTGAGCGCACGGCACAATCTACTTCATTTTTATTCCGTTACATTATTTCTCAACTATTCAGTTGCGCACAAATTGTATTACTGGATTCCTCGAATGTTTCATTAAGAATTGTGCCAGTTATTCATTATGATCATTTCTTGCAGGAGAAAGTCCTTCATTAGTCTTTCCACAAAAAGTTTGAATAAAAACAAGACCATCCATTATGAGCCGCAGTATTCTTACAAAGTATCTTTCATTAAACTGTTCGTAACATTAACTCGTCAGAGAGTTCTGAAATATGCGCTCAAAGAAGTGTATACCATATGTGCAATAATTACTTTCGTTAATTAGCATAATATAAATTTAAAACACACAGTAAATTGCCCATTAGCCTTCTTTGTTAATTAACAAATCATTAGATTCCGCATAAACCTTTAATTATTATCTCGTGATAAACTTTCTCTTCCATAAATCGTATACTTCCTCCAAGTTTTTTCGGGCACTTGAGTACTTAATTCATTTGCTCGTTCAACGCAAACTGATAGCAGAGTAGTTCTTTACCGCGATGCAAATCTGTTCTCAACGACTATATGAATTATTTAATCGTTAGTGTTCCCTCTTGTTCCCTGAGGTAATATACTGCTCTACATAGAACGCATCTCTCGTGAATGTTACAAAATTTACGCTTTGCTACTTTGCTCTACGGAAGACTACCGTATTCGGTATGTTCTCCATATTCGTCATTTCCTTTGGTATATTACGGGCTATTATACACCCTATATCCACTAAAAGAAATATTTTGGGTTTGTAAATATTCCACTGGCATATAAATATCCAACAGACGCAGAGTCATTCTAATTATATAAAACGACAGCATTTAGAAAAATACTAAAATGGAGGTTTCCAAATATACTCCGTTTAGAAAGAAAGTGCTACCATTTTAGTACATTACGCAAATGATATTGTAATACTTCATAGTTTTCATAATTTTACTAAATATATTATTGAGTATCTTGATGCTTCTTCAACGTTTTATTATCAGTTCAAGAGTGGATGAGACGGAATATTAATAAAGGGAGTAACGTTTTAATGCGAAAATTGCGGATTTGTATTTTGCGGCAGACATAGTGATAATTATTAATAATGATTCTTTTACACAGTTGCCATGGAATTGAGAACCGACATGCCACGAAACATGAAAAGCGCTCGTCACAGAAGCTCGAAACCTCCTGGCCATTTTCCTTGTAAGTTCAATCTTGAAAGTTTTATAACGTGCTTTTTGTCATTTTTTTTATTGCGATTGTATATGTATTCTTGTATTTGGTGTTTCTGTGGCTGAACTTAATTTTCAAAAATGTTCCTTTGCATAACATGGTCAGTGTTGGGAATACAATGCAACAGCATTATAATATTCACATTTTGTTTGTGCACAAATATCTGGGAATCTACTTGTAAACGTTGTGTGCTGTAACGATCTTTTGGAAAGAATTTTTCTGGCACATTTTTCACCCTGGCGCCATTCTTCTGATCAATATTTTCGTTGATTTTCTATGAAACTAGATGTCTCTCTTTCCCCGATATCAAACTCACCCCTAAAACTTGTTCCACCCCCCGTGTGGTAGCGCCACCGGCATATTTCTATTTCTTAACAAATTATATTATTTATTACTTCTTTATGCTTGCCCTTTTTTATCTTAACAATGCACAGGTGTGAGTATTAATTTATAACATGACACTAGCGTATTTCACGACTGTTATACAAGAAGTTAGGATCGAAATGTGACAAAAAATGTGTTAAATACAGGGAAGGTATCTATTCCGAAAAAGGTCGTTTTATATGTTGGAAATTGAACATTAAATATTCGAGCTAAATCTTACGATTCATCATCTTGAAAGAAAATTTGATCGCAAATTACGCTTGAAACAGTTATCGGCATAATTTATGTCGGCATATATGCGTGAATAAATCCATAAGTACCCGCAAATGCATTTGTGACAAATTATTACTTAATGAGTGGGAAACGTAGCTTGCATAACCGATTGCCGATACTACATCATTGCCATCTCGTAATAATTTAGCCGATATATTACATCGAGTGGGTTATTATTATTATTAATGAATGAAGTACACCCTCGTACTGACGAGAAAAATATTTTATTCCACGTCAATCAACTCAAAATAGGTTTAAAACACGTTTGCATACCCTTCATTAGTAAATCGGAACAATTATGACGACAATTATCGACTTAACAAATTTCATCATTTTTGTATATCATCTCTTTTTCAAGAAATGTTTTTCTTCTTGCATGGACATGAAAGAAATAATTTCAGAATTTTTAATTTTAAAGCTACATGTTTTACATTATTTGATGTATTTTCACATTATTTTAATTGGGTAGATAACGATTCAAGGATCACTTTACTAGATATACTTTGATAGTCCTTGAATAATCGTGGGCGCGCCTGACCTTAACACCAATTGGTCGATAACTCAAAATAGCCTGACGAGTATCTGATAATACCATTTATTTATAAATCTGGATAAAATTTTTTCATATATGTAGGTAATCGTTATTTTGATATCATTATTGAATTTATTTCTTTCGGCTTACAGCTTTCATTTAGAAATATATATTGATAATTCAAAGTAATACGTGATGACAATTTACATGCCATATCATAAACTCTACAAATATTTCTATCGGTCTTGTGTTATAGTCATTGATAAAAAGTATGAAGGAATTAAGCTCGAACAAGGTATCACACTGAGTACGGTTTAATCGTCTGTATTTTATTAATTGCAAAATATTCGTGCATCCGCTGAATCCTGGCAAGATTGTTGTTTGTGATAAAGCATTGCACGCAAACATGCATGGTTATATTAAGCGTGAGAAGCTATAATTAGGTTCAAAAAGTCAACTGCTATCCCATATGCGCTTTTAGTCTTGTAGTTCCACTGTCGAGTCCAATTACGAGCTTCATACGAGATTAAAAAATCAAAATCTTCAGGGTGCATTTAAAGAACCGCATTCATTGAAACCGTGTTTCTCTGGCTCTTTATTCCTCCATTTTTAATTGCATAATACATACAGTATTAAAAACACAGGACTACTAGTGGTTTCAATAAATACGATCGATCAGAGATTTTCCGAGGGAAATAATTATTTTCGTGGGGGTTGAAGTGTAACGCAACCAGCGCCGCGACGCAGTCGTTCCCCAAACTATCAGCGTGTAGCAACCACCGGCGGAGGCAGACGTCGCGTAAAATGTCAGGCTCCCAAAAAGGGCGATCGTCAATTCGCGACGGTAAAACGCGTAAGTGCATTCGATCTAATTATCGCGTCGTGAGAAAAATCATGAGGGCTGACGCACGATAAACTCTTCTAACTAAACGATCTAGAAGTTGAGGATGTCGATTGCTCGTTGAAAAATAACCACCGATGTAATGTGCCGAGGTCTCTCAGTGACATCTCGAATATAGACCTCGACCTTTTATCAATGGATATCTGTGATAGTTTTCGCTCTTGTCATTTTTAATGCTTTTTCCACGACGATTCAAGGAAACGCACATATGTATTGTTACAATGAAAATGGGGTATAAATATAGTCGAGAAGAAGAGTAGGAAGATGATCATAACGGACGAAATGTGGAAAATTGAGGATTGAATGAGATCAAGACTGCGCAGCCGCGTGTTCATTCGATATTGCAAAGAACCAGACGAAAGTGGCAAGTTTTCGGCGCGCGTTATACCTGGGTGTCCGTTTTAAGAGGAATTATTATCCATGCACGAAGATTTTTCTGGCGAAGAGGTTTCTCTTTCCGGATATGCCATCTGGAAGCAGTGATCGTGTCAATCAATTCCGCGTAAGCTATCAGGAAGATTGAAGGTGATCGATGCCGGAACGTGGCGCTTTCAGGAAATTAATAGAATACTTAATATCAAGCGTACACTCTTTTGGCCAATGAAGCGAGCAAAAATACATCGGAAGGTCGAAAAATGTATCAGACGACAGAGGAATCGTAAATTCGCCACCGTATTCTCTATTGATTTGTTGTACGGTTTCTATGCAAGGTGAAATGGATCATGGAGAACGATTGGCAAAGGATGACCAAGTCTGATTTGATTTCCCCTCTATTTAGAGTCGATACTAAGTCCCAAGTGTGAATCCTCGCTCATCGAAGCAATCGTTGATTGCAAAAAGAGGTGAACCGATCGTCGGTACTCTTAGGTTCCCATTTTCCGGAAGTACAGTGGAGGCTTCGAAACTATTCTGCGCGCGATCGATCCTAGAGAATATGACCTTCGAGTCACGTGTGCTACCAACGGACACACAACCTAAGGATACAGATATTTTCTACACATACGAAGAACTAAAAATCGACTCCGAAGATCAGAAAGAATATCCAGCAAAACGAACTTTTAAATTCTACGATATTTTCTGTATAATATAAAATCCTATGGCACATTTATGCATTCTGCTTTCATTTAAAGGCAACACTGCCACGGAATATAATAGAGGAACGCAGAATCAAGATGATTAGAACTTAAAAAGAGATAAAAACAGAGCGTTTAGATCGGAGTTATTGTGATTATTAGGCATGCAAATAATTTAAAGATTACCGTTTAGTAAAAGTCAACGATACCAGTGTTCTAATTTGATTGATATATGTAAGCTTTTACACGGACCAATGGCAATCGCATGGAAGACTTCTACTTTCCGCCCAATTTCTCCCTCCTGGCTGTGCATATCTTCGACATTGCATCGCATAGTTTTATGAAGAAAATCAGTCAATACGTCCAACATTTCATACGATTTCTTTCGAAGTCCACTGGTTATCGCATCCGACTTCCGGTATCCCGCGATTCGCAGGAAATTCAAGTACCATCGGGACTTCTCTACGTTAGATTCAATTTGCATTTTATCATTAAACGAGCTTAGCGAATGCGTGGACAATAAAGAGCGATGATAATATAATTAGAGCTTATCCGCCATTATTACTTAAGTTTTCAATGAGCAGGGTTTTTGTATCTAGGCAATCTATGCAATCGGCAATTGATTATTCGCGATTTATCCTTAATAATAAATTATTATCGATGACTAATTATACCTATTAAAATTGTTTAAGATTATTGATAGTAATACAGTATCGATCGTATAATCAAAGATTGGAAGTCCAACTATATTTGTTTTCGTGGCTTCTGGTACTATAAGCTGACATTTACGTCCCGAATTTGCATTCGTTTTCGGGAACGGATGTGAACGGGAAAGGGAAGTAAGATAGAGTTGAATGTTTAGTCACAAAGTAGATCATTGCGAGGATCGAACGTCCATATTGTCAAAAGTTCAGAAGGTGAAGTTGTGAGTTGGAGGAATATAAATGGAAAGGGAAATAAGAAATAGTATCGCAGCATTCCTGTAATTCGCGAGTGAAGCGGATTGACATATTTTTCGGTCGGACGGTAAAGTCGCGTGACAAAAGAAGTCAGTTTGGAATTGGCTGATGCTGATTCCTGATTTCTTGAAAGTTGATGGAGAACGTGAGGAAGTCGTTTCACTGCGCATGCCCAGTGCCTTGCCTATCAGGACGCCTATATCTTCGTCGGCGTCGTAAAGCACTCGACGAGTAAGTTAAAAGGAGAGGTAAAAAGCGAGACGCACATATCAAACTTTTGTCGTGCGCTCGCAATAAAGTTGCCGCGATAAAAAGCAAGCTCTGTCACTCGTTCCTAGACTTTGGAACGTAAATCACCAACGAATCCGAGTGCATCAAAGAAACGGAAAAAGTGCTCGCAAGAAGAAGAAGAAGAAAGAAAAAGGCGAGTATCGCGAAGACTCTTGGAAATACTCCGGTGAAGTGCTCAAAGAAAGAAGAAAAAAGTTTGAAGAAGTACGCGTCTGGTTTCGAGTGCATTGAGAGTATCCTTAGAAAGGAAGGGAAGTAAAAAAAAGAATCAACGAATTGATGGATAAACGAAGCCTCCAGGGACATGTGGTGTTTTATTAATACTTAATTATTAATTGAAATCGGCTGTGCTGTTATTTAACCAGAGCTTAACTAGCGATTACTTAGTGTTCGATTTTAAGAACCGATTGTCTGTTTGAAACTCGACTGAAGAAAAGGAAAATAAGTCGATATTTTTGCTACGTCCTTTCTAACTCGCGATACGTATTTCAACATTATCAACCTATCAACTATATGCTTCAAGAATCTGCAAGGAAAGTTGAATCTACGAAATCCCTTCCCGTAAAATAAAGGCGCAGGAAGTTGCTTCTTGAATATTTCCGTAGGTCGGCTTTCGCTTCGACCGGAAGACTGACGCCAATTTTTCAACCCTCCATCGTAAACTTGAATCCTTATCAAAGAGATTTGGCGCCGTGCTTCAAGCTTCTTTTCTATCGTTTAAGAGAGACTTTAACTGGATATGAAACATACGGTACAACACTATCAACTCCAAGATATTACGACATCTTGAGAGAAAATATCTCGTAGACAACGAACAGGAGGATTCGAAAGCTCGTTTTCATCTAACTGCAGTGTGCACGCGTGTGTTCAGACTAATCGAAGTCGTGGATCGCCGTCCTATCTTAAGAATCGGTAGCCCAGATATTGAAAGAGTTCGAGTACGACCGAACTGGATCAAAAGTATCTATGAATTTCAATGTTCCTTGAGTCTCGATCTTACTCTCTCGAGGATAAGGCAATTATCTAACGTTTTGCTCAACCTTACGAATAACACGAATGGACTATATTAATATTACAAGTATTTCCAATAATGTCGTTCCGTAATATCCTACGAAAGTGCATCGATAAAACACGACAGATAATAGGACACGCTCTCAACAGATGAATCGTTTGAATGGTGAAGATTATTATCATGCATCGTCGGGAGAACGCACCAAAGGGTGGTCCTTGTGAATGAAGCGCCATCGTGAAAATAAAAGGACGATGTCGATGAGAATTCCGTGACATAGAACGGACAGAAGGTGATCGTGAAAGCGCGCGAAGGAAGAGGCATCGAGTAGATTTGAATATTAAAGGAACTCTTGGCTGCTCTTCTCCAAAACGATGACTAAATACGGATTAGCAAGGCTTGCTCTTTGGCGGCCGAGACGATCGGTTACTTCCCAGCCACCGAATCATCAGGAGAACAACCCTCTGATGTATGCAATAATATCAAACTTCCTTATTATATGTTGTTTGAGAACAAAAAAAAAAGTAATCGGAACACCGAATTAATTTTCTCGCTGATACACGCTGGCTTCCTGGAAACGTTTTGCCATTGTTACATGTGCTTTAGGTGTTCCTCATTGATGTATTTTCGCGCACGTAACTCGCAATCCGCCTCGAACGGTTAATCCACGAGAATACATGTTGCGTGTTAGTGGAACCTGTCGATGGGTGTTGTACAGTTATTTTTAATAAAGCTCTCGATGTATTCCCCGCCACAATTTTACTTTATTTTCACGCTTAATTTCGCTTGCACAAACAGCCGCCATCGTCCTGCTCCCGCTGAGGGCAGCCACAACGTTTCTCCCTTTTTTCAGCTCGATGTGTTGTACGTCAAAGCTTTGTTTCTCGCTTTATATGTCTGCAACGTTCGAGCGCCGTGAAACTTCCTACTAAAAAATCGCACGCCAATAAGCGCATGTAGATCACGCGACACGTGCAATAAATTCATTATATATATAAAAAAATTTGTTATATACTTAGTATATTAATATGCGGATGATTTTACAAAGGGTTACAAAGTTTTACGCTTATGGAAAGTAATCGTACCAAATATAAACCGATACGAAGTTCATCATCTATCATAGATAATCATCAGGTAAAGTTACTTAATATATCGTGCGACGATTGATGGGGATACTTTATTGTAAAGACTCGGAGAATGGACGAGTGCAATTCTGATTGCTGGAAAGTCACATCGATTACGTGGCTGGCAGACATTAATTTTCTTTCTAGCTTGATATCATCCGCTACTGGAGAATATGAATTACGATCCATTCATTTTTACGCGCAAGGACTAATGTCATATAAGTTACTTCTTTACCGTTAGTTTTAACTCACGATTCCACGGGTATAAAGCTATTCCACACTTTTTTCGTGTGGAAAAAGCAAATGCTATTATGACTCAGACTAATAGATGATTTTAATAATTTTTAGTAAGTCTTAATAAAATGTGTTCGTAACTTTCACTGACGGGAGTTACTGTAAATATGAAACTAAGTGATTAATATTTTTATAATGATACGGGGTATCTGATTTTTATTAAGATATTAAACAAACAAATATCTTAGCAACATTATAGAAATAATAACATGATTAAAATAACTCCATGAATGTCAAAGGAACCATTTACAAAACTTAATATCTCAATCAATGTTTATGTACACATTAATTCTTAATCCCAATTCACTGCACAAACTCATCCGTATTTATTCGTGGACCAAACTTACATGCCTACAAATCTGTAGATCTATTTTGTTTTCGATACATATTTAAATGATATTGATTTCATTGCTTGCACCATTACGTTCTAAAAATAGTTTCAACAAAGTAGAAGACTTTTCTAATTCAATCGAATTACCTAGCCAACACAAAAATAACATCAAATAACATCAAATAACATCACAATACATAATCATGTCATCAAACATAAGCTTACAATAATAAGCATATTTCAATATATAACAGCAAGTATATTTTAGACATACTTTAGTCATCGTAAATCAATGTTGAACATTTCGTTCACGAAAGATTATAAATTTCAAAGCTGCCGGTAGAGATTTTAATATGCAACCCCTGTGGAAAGTACATAGCAATTTAATATCGAGTCGTAAGAATCTTTAAAAGAAGTATGACGTTCGCCAGGAAAATTGAATGACGAAAAGCTAACAGATCAACGAGACGTTGAAGTAACCAGCACCGGTACCAGCTGATGCAAATCGATAAATATTTATATAGCCGGTATCGTACTATAGGCATAGGGACGGTGTTTGCAAAGTTCCGAGGGAAGTGCATGATTAATCGAGTAGCCGACCTTTCGCGGTTATATACTAGGAAAGGTGCACATTTCCAATCAAACCTATTCTCGAATCTCCAGAAGATCGTAATATATCTTTAACAAGTATACATAGACAGGGATATAAAAGTTTCGCAGAACGATTTGTAGATTTAAAGTTCCGTTAGTCTTGCGAATTTCCGTTCTTCGGCTCTCAATCACGTAGCTATTTAAAGTGAAGAAAACCCAGTTTGTATCGATCAGTGTAGCTCCAGGGACGAAATTATTAGGCTGCCGTAAGTAGTACACACGGTATACGATTTTCGATATATCATACGTGAACTCCATCGTTCCCTATCAGTTCTTTCATCCGTAATTGTAAAACATAATGCTCCGATCGATCTGACGTGAAATAACCGAGGTCGAAGTGTTCGTTCCATCGACATACACTCGCAGACCCTATTGTTTTACGATTTATAATAAACCCTCGTGGATCGCACGCAATGTCCATTACTTCACAGTTAAAATCTTAAAGTAAATTCGAGATCCTTTATCGTTCGTCGTAATGATTGTTTTCAACTACCTTTGTTAAGTATATAATCACAATAATTATTATTAATACAGATCAACAAGTAAATGTTCTTCAATTATATGTCTTCCATGTAAATCTTTAGTAAACAGAGCAAAGTTGAATTAGCATCTTACGTTGGTGTAAAACAAGTAGATATGTAATGAGCTTCATACTTGCATTTATTTAATGTCAAATTATGACTTGATATCGAGAAAGTAAACGAAGAAATCAGTGTGAACAGTGTTACTATATGTTTTAATGATGCTAGTGATCTCTTTTGTGTTTTTTGTCGGTTTGTATGTCGCGGATTCGCGAGCGTGCTACGCTTTGCCGTATTGATCGGAATTCACCTCGCATTCCACAACCCCCACACAACTCTGCACCTTACTACCTCTTTGGTAACGTATTTACAGGTATATCTATGTATATATATAGCAACTATTTTGCATATTCCGCTACGAACCCCCTCTGCCTTTTCCACTTATACATCAGTGACAGGTCTTTATAAACAGAAATTCAGTATTGAAAATAATAGTATCAACTTTCTTCGTTGACGTCAGTCCAGTTTCTGGTAGAAAGATCGAATATCGACGATTTTCTATATAAAGTTTGTAATTCTTTCGTCGATTCAAGAAGTTCTACGTAATATATTTCAATATTTATAATTTAAAAAAAAAGTATTTTTAAAACCATAAGAAGGAAGAAATAATAATAACTGATTGTGAGTAAGATCATAAATAAACATAAGTAAGAATATAAGGTTAACAGATAAAAGTAACGATCAAATGGGATTTGCTGTTGAATTAGCTGTATGGAGAGACTATCTTAAGGTGTTGGTAACAACTTTAATATTTACGAGATCGTCTGTCGTTTCGGCGAAAGCGATTATATAGCAGTGTGCAATCAGTAACGGAGAATTGAATGCCCGATAAAGCAGCTTGCTCTCGGGTTACACTTTTATCCATTTCACTAAAGATTCCTATCGTATAATAACATACCAATATTCGCGCAGCCAATATGACAAGCACGAGCAATTAAATATTGGGTATTCCGGAAGAATCTACCTTTTCGTACACTTTGTAACAATTGACGCTTTTTCGATATATTTAATATATGGCTTAATATTCGAATCAGTAAGGACGTCACGCAACTGGACTACACGCATTTCGCAGAAATTTCCTGACAAAGCCAGAACCTCGCTACGGTCTAAAGATAACAAAGGAAAGTAATAAATCTTAATACCAAAAAGGGAGACATATTAATTAACCCTGTAATCGTGATAAGGTCGCACGCAATAAGTCTACACCCAGCTTCTATTTTATTATCAAACGCGTGACGAATTATTTAAATACAACATGTCACCTCGCATTACCAGAAAGGAGTTCACGTTTATATTTAATTCGGGAGTTCCTGTTCTTTTAATGATGTTTACAATTAGATCATTTTTTAATATTAATTAAAATCTATCCAAATTAAATTAAACTATGAGGAAACTTGGGCGCGTAAAAGGATTGCGAATCTAATAATATTATTATCATAAATTATGATAATACGATTACATCTGCAGTAAAACACTGTAAGAGGTGCGTGTGCCGCAAAGATCTAGCTATCGTGGTGGATGTGACCTTGAGCTTAAACACGTGCTGGGGGTCAACCAGCAGGATACATGCGTGTTTCGTTTGCGTGGCACGGTACACCACGCACGAGTTAATATTTAAAAAAGTATAGTCTTTCCAGCGTAGGATTACATGCATACTTGTGTGTGTGGCTTAAAGTTTGATTATGTGAACTATACACACAAACATTTTACTCGGGTATTTTGGGGTCATCACAATTTAGGGAATAATGTGTTTAAGCTTCGCCCTAATTATTTCACTAGACACCGACTTTCCTCTCTGGATTTTTCCATTTGCCAATTGCACCCTAATTTTAGTGGTTTCAGATGTTATCTTCTTTCATATCTCATATAAATATAAGTTTTCTGGAAAGCTTTATTAAAACGGTGAGTTATTTAAATGGTATAAATATAACGTCGTTTTAGAGGTAAAATTCATTAACTACAATCTCGCCATTTTCTTCGTCAAATATAATAATTTAACAAACCAAACTTTAGTAGACCCTACAGGCAGGGTACATAAATGACTTGCTATTTTCAAACATTTTATTACGTGAATATTGAAATTTTAATTATAAAAAAATACAAACATCTGTAACTCACCTACATGAAAATGATAGTTAATGACTTTTGCTTCTATAATAACAATATATTTATATACTTGTGCATTACCATTCAAGTATTTAATATTTGATTATTACCGCTTTCTTAAATCACTGATAATGTTAATGTAATAATGCGGATGACGTATATCAAAGTATATCTTTGATTTAAAAAATCCAAATAACAACCTTGCCACTTGTCGCGTTTAATTCTTGCAGTGACATTAACAACACGTACGTTGGTTTATACATATGCATGGATTTTATGTTGCAATAAATGCATATAATTTGCAAGACTGTATTAGTGGAGATGTGTCTGATATAATACAGTGAAACAGACGGAAATGTATAAATACACACATGTACGCGATATACGGGTCATGCAGCATGTGCGCACGAAAGTGGACTCGAGCGTAACTTCCGTCGTATTCAATACATGACCTTACCCCTGAGAATGTGATTAATACCGTGGGTCACGTAAGACTTAAAGCAAGATCACGAAAGGGTGAAAGTTACGATTCGCCGCGTACTTAAAATACCGTTGCTACGGACGCGAAATAGTCCGCCGAGGAACTCATAAAGGCTTTTGTCTTTTCGCGCTAGATCTTTTCAATGGAACATACATTATCTGATGAAATCCCAGCTTTGCAAGGGATTGATATTAATCTGAGATTATATTAGATACAAAATTATTTTGTGTTCTTGAATTACCTTTCACTAAATAATACTTTTTAACCTATACAAATTGAGAGTTCAGTGAACTCTATATTCTATATTCTAATATTTGTTATATGTGACACCACATACTATTTTATATAATACATTTTTTATATGCAATCTATGTAATATCGTTAGAGTCTGATGCACAAGGTTGATGACGTTAAGTTCCATTTAACTGCATCACTATCACCATCACTAATGCACGAAGATTGACATCGGGAAAATAGAGTTTAAGGGTGGGTCTTGGATGGAAGTAGATTATATCGTCTGGCAGGTACACAGAGGAAAAAAATGGGGAAAGGATGTATTTCCAAGAATGAACCGCAAAGAACGTAATATCTAATTGAATAATTGAGTCGGGAAAAAATGTGGTTATGTGATCCACTGACCCATATAGGATTGCAGGCCGCAAACATATCCAGGTGAACACACCGACATATCCAGATTTGTAACAGTTAGAAATTCAATCGATAACCTCCTAAATTTTATAAGTGCATGTATCATTCCTTTCGAATGCTATAATTTCATTACTCCACTGCCCTCCGCGTCCACCCGTATATTTCTTTTACGTGAAAGACAGGTTGATTCTTACGTAAGCCGTGTAAATTACAGGTTTTCATATCATGTAACTCCAATTTGACTATTAGATAACAAAACAGTTGCAATGCTTCGGATGTATAGCCGGGAACTCCGGTAAAAGTTCCCTTCTTTATAATTAGCCAGGCGCAAGTAGTAGAGGTCTGTGACTGATCAGACCTAAGTCAGGGACAACTGATACGCCACGCTTCATTGATTTACACTTTCAATATAAATTTTTAACGTGGGCACACAATGCTATTCTTTTCACGGAATGTAATATTTAAAGACAATCATAATCGTAACGTCACTACCTTCTACGTGTTATAATTTGTAATAAATGCACGGGGATAAAAAGCGGGGTATATTAGTGTCGGTTTAAATTCCGGTTAACGTAGTGGATGATTATCGTATTGCGGAATATGTAATACAGATAAAAAGTATAGCCATATTTTTCTCAATATATTTTTGCAGTGCATATGTAAATGGTTGAATAATTACAAAACTGGTAATATTTTCAAAAATATATTTTTACATTCTCAATTGGAAAAACAAGATTTGATTTCGTTTATATGCTTGAGATTCCGCATTTGTAAATATTTGCTGAATATTCTTACCGATTTTATTTATCGTTATGGGCAGCCCTTTCTGAAATGGAAAGCACATTTTTTTTCTAATGCCACATTAAATTCATTGCCAATAAGCGTATCTCCATTTCTCTATTCTTCTACGTTCCCCTTTGGCTTTCTTCTAATTCATTTGACTTCAGAATTACCATTCGCTATGATTTCTCCCCGACGTTATCTTCTCGATGAGAATCTTTCTTGTTAAGGTTAATATACTTCGATTCCCTTTTGCCTTTCTCTTATTTCCAGCTCGCTTACGTGGATTTCCATACAAATTCCCCTGGGAGTTTTATCCTTCAGCTATTTCCATTTTTTTTTCTTCTATCCACGGTTTTGGCAGATCGATGCAGTCCCTACCGAATATTTCCCGATCGCGTTTTTTTCCCGTTACATCATATTCTCGGGCCTCGGTTATTTCCTTATTTATTTAGATTGAATGTTATTGGACCAATTGTGAAAACAGCATGCATTATTCTTCCTGTTTCTTATCAACGGTGATCTTCCGATAATTTATTTCGATTCGATAAGGAAAACGGAGAGTTTAATTAATTGTCTTAACAAAGTGACTCGCGTGATAATTTTGTTTCGGATTGTTTATATTTGTTCGTTACTAATTATGGTTGTTAAAAATGAATTTAAAATCACACTTGAATTATAAATATATAAAATTGTATAATAATACACAATATATATATATATATATATGATATATTTATACAGCGATATAGATGCTTGGTAAAACGTATATCGTATTCTCAAAAATGTAATTAACATTATACACCACATTAAAACGTTGATTCTACACACTCTAAACAACTGTCATAAACATTATTTTTCATATGAATATTTGTCTTCACATTTTTTTAAAGTCTGTCAGAAAAAATATTGCTGCTCCTATTTTTTCGCTTAAAATTATTATGAATGTAAACGTTTGACATCTGTTCGCTGGTAAAGTAGGGATTTTCATTTGACAATGGCTCCACCTAACTCCCAGATCTTTTGTCAGAGTGTACTTTAAGCACCGAGGAGATATCGTCTGTGCTTTAAGTAAAAAGTTATTTCAGTGGCTGATAAACTCTTTGAAAACGGGACATTTATTAAGAAAACGGATTTATTTAATTTCAAGTAAGACGTCATTTTAATTGCTGCTTGAACATATAACATTCCACGCATTCAAAACAATTTAACTTGAGTGATTTATGATTTCGCGGTCAATCGGTGTAAATGGAAACGACTCCATCTTGCTTTTTAAGGTTTTGATATTCTAAGATCAAAAATAGAATTCATATTATTAAGAAAAATATATAATAACGAACGACTGTCATTAGAGATTCGATGACAAATAAAACTACAGACATTTGGGTCTTAAGTACCTCAATTTCTATATAAATATTTATAACTGCATACGTCGAAGGGATGAAGAAAACATATGCGCGTGAACGTTCTTCAAAATTCTCTAAAATTACGTAACATGGTATAACGTTTTAAAAAAAGATTCATCTATTTCTCACTTAAAATGTAATAGAGTTAATACGATATAATTTCCTCGGTCGACTTAATTAGTCACTTAATCTGCAAGTTAGACTACATTTAATAAGATCAATTCACGCGTCATACTAATCTTAAAATACCAGAATTATTTACGAAAGCATTTGATCCTTATTAACCGGTAAATAACCAGATCTTTAAGCAAATTGAGACAAGCGTAGTGTTACTGGGAATCATCCTCCCGGTTAATTGTTGTAATTGAACAGGAAGGAATAAACAAAGTAAGAAACATAAATCTCGTGGAACCTAACACTGCTAAATGACGTATATAAAACGTGGAAGTATATGTTGATATGATCAATGTAAATGTCTTAAGTTACATTCAAAAAAACTATGTAGGTTCAAGTAAAAATTTAAGTATTATTCGGTAACTTATAAAATCGATTTTAACTAAGTGAATACTAATAACAATAATATACTAAATAACATATTCACAATATATATTATAGCCCTTTTGTACAGAATTTGTTACAGTCAAATAAAAAGTCCATCATAATTATCAAACATCAAAAGTACATCAAAATAAAAACACAAAGCACATAATAATAAAACCAATATCATTGAAAACTGTCGATCGGTATTTCAATTATAAATTGGAGAATAAAAAATAATAATGCCAAATATAAAACTATCCATTGACCTCGTTCCACGTTGAAAATTAGAAGCTTAACAAACCGAAGCGCGTGAGTCTCTCGTTGAATATTCATCGTTTTATGGAATCGAATTAGATTGTTTGTAACGATCGAAGAACGTGATATCGAGATGACTGCGATGAAATAACAAAATTGTTATTAAGCGTTATCATGCGGTATTAGTTTATGCCAGTTCTCCTGTATTAAAGAAGTTTAATTGCCTCACGGTAAAACGAGCCTCGACGTAAATTATCCCCCGATACTTTTCCGTTACCTGGCCCATTCATTATCAACCTGATCGCCGATATGTCAAATACATTCGGATATGTGTCGTCAATTTATTATTGACCAAACGTCGCTCGCTATAGACGTACATATCAATTCCATTGCGGTACATCGCCATGGAAATTAATCATTTCCACTAACAGAAATGAATTATTGGCTCGGTAACGTTACATCAAATTTGTCCTTGATATTCAACAAGTACTGAGTTCATTCTACAGAGATTAAAACATCGAAGCAGGATGAGGCGAGAAGGAGGATGTGGAATATTAGGAAGGTCATGCGGATGTCGTAAATTTTCGCATTTTATCGGGTGTCACATCCTTTCGATACGTTCCTGAATTTAATCGCACCTTTGCAGCTATATCTTTACAACGTGTTTTTAGAGAAATGGATGTAAAGATAAAGTTCGAGGGTCGTGTGTATGATAATTCTGCTCGATAATGGTTGCCAAGTTAGTTTTATGATCTCGTTTTACATATTCTAAATGTGACTCGTGTTTAGTGAACTTTGTTTATTTCGTTATCTTATATTGCTTTATTTATCACGTGTGTTGTGATGCAAGAAAAGTACTGATAGGACATGAAGGTGTACCCTTTGACCTGGAATATCTAAGGCCCGTTGCCGACTAGGACTTTAAAATCAAAATTATTTGGTAGCTGAATTTTTTAATCTGGTAAATACGGTAAATCATTTGATTTCGGTTCAGTACTCCAAAATATTTACTATATCGTACTTGTGTGATTTTTGGGATATACTTTATCTCTTACTTTCGACAGGCAGTAAAAAGATTAGTGACTCCTAGTAAAATATATAATTTAAAAGAGAGCTATACATCAAATTTCCCGATACACATTAGACCTCTCCATATCAACGTGTCGGCGTGACGAATTAGTACTACAATAAATTACACCAAATTTATGACTCTAATCTGCCTAATTTTCGATCGAGCGAATCAATACCACGTAAATCCCATAAGTCATCAGAAATCCATTTAATTATCATTTCAGCAAAATCACCCAATATTCCAACCTAACTTCATTTCCTGCTCGCTTTCTAGCGCGTGTCACAGTTTCTCAATAAACTCCCCACTTCCTCTGACCAACCAAATTTCCAGTTTTCATTATAATATCACCTTAAGTATTCTAGTAGTAGAAAAGCCATAGGAAAAGCAGCCCATTGAATTTCCACGAAAGAAATCCCACGGGGTGCATCTACCCAGTGTAAAGTAAACGGTGCACCTGAAAGGATTAAAGGAGTCAGGTGGTAGGAAGGGAAACTGTTCGGTTTTCTCCCTTACCCCCTCTCTGTGCGCGTAGCAGGCGCAATTCGAGCGAGGCATCCTGCGAGCTGAGCCTCAGCCGGAGAAACTGTTCGGCCGTGCACTTAGTCAGTGGCAGCTAGTCAGTCCGATCCGATCAGCTGGTGGTGGGTACCGGCCGCGATCGCCGATCGAAAACCGGGCACGTGTACGTTTTTATTCGAGTTACGGTGCGCGACCAAGAACGATCAACCAAGTAATTAAACCTCTACCAAACACCCCAAATTTCGTCGTGGGTAGATCAAGTTTCTCACTAAGCATCTTCGACGTAAACACCATTGATATCTGACCCACTATCGTTACCATTTACGTGGATAATCGCGATATCGGTTCGTCCTACCACAGTATAACAGGTGACAGACAAAGGAGATAGACACAGATAGATATACAAACTAAAGCACAATAGAGTTTACGCTCTGCGGGATCAGAGTCGGTAGGGATATTTACTCGAACGCTACGAGTCATCGCAATCGAAATACTGTACAGTAATAAGCCTGATCTAGAAGGAGACAAATCAGAACGCGGAGTGCGTAGTTCGGTCGTGCGTTTTTTTGGAAGTTCGACGCTTGTTAGTGAAGAATAGACGATACATGAAAGTGATTATGAGGCCATCGTGAAGCAGGACATTACTGTGCGCCATATTTTTTTACTGGATGCTCGTTCTTTGAGGTGTCGTAGAAGTTGAATGAAATTCCCTGGGAGATTGAAGGCAGAGTGTTAGTGCCTTCCTAAGAGAACTGAAGCTAGCTGTGCTAGTCTAATTACTAGAGTAAGTAATGATCATAAATTACTTGACCGGTATTTTCGTAAACGTGGTAAGGCATTAATGGTGTAAGTCGATAGCTATTAAATAAGATGCGTTTTTCATATATCGGACTGTCGCTTATAAACAGACTGACCTGGTGGACGTTTCTTATTTACAAAAATATGGCGTTCTTAGTCCTCTTGGAATAGGTTTTGACATTGGAATGTGAGAGGTGGGGGTCATTCATCCTGATGTGTATTCGTTCGAAGAGTTTCTAATCGGTAATTAACAATCATTGAAATCATTAATATTCGATGAGTATAACAGTAAAAGAATTCACGCGTTTTGCGGTGAAAGGAATTTGATGCTCCGGCTCGTAATGTTTAGTATACATTTCAAAGTCAGTGTTATTCAATTCAAAGAAAATAAGCGGCGCTATATTTGCAAGTGAATCAATGCGCAATTTCGGAATGAAAACAAATTCGGTTCAACACTCGGTTCCGTATCTGTGAATGTCATCTCGCTCAATTGACGAGTAAATTGGTTCGAACGAGAGTGGGTTATGAATTATTTTATAGACCGAAAAAGAGTGATTAAACGATGTCGCGCGCGCGCTGCAAAATTTATATTCGTCGAAAGGCTATGCTTTTTTCTCCGGGAGACTTTTTCGGACATATTTTCTGCCGCGAAGCAAATTTGCATATAATGCACTCCGGGATTCTTTTTTTGGTCGTTTCGTATTCGATTTCCCTCAGAGTTGCATATTTCCCGGCAGTGTGTTAAGCTAGGCGAAACATTTGGCTGCAATTACGACGTGTAGGAGGTACGTTCTAAGTCAATAGGATTATCCAAATATTTCCGAATGTTAGTGTAAATCACAAATATTAGTAATCACATGGTTACACGGATTCAATATGAAGGCGGACTGAATGCAATGCGCGACGCATTAAACTACAGTGGCAATGATACGATAAAAATCGACGTGATTGAAATCGATCATAATAGCGGCTTTTAATTCCTGGTCTTAAACAGCGACACGGCTTTAATTCGTTCTAGTCCAATCTGGATTTAATTGAAAGACCACTCGCAATTCGTACTACAACAGTAACCTTACCTTCTTCGCGGAATGCTCATTATTCGTTTCAATTAAAGTATCTTGACGTAATTGCTTCGCCGTTGCGGGGCCCGAGCCGCGTAATGCGTGCTATTCAAATTTCCAACAAGCCTGGACCGTAAATGAGAGTCTCAATTTAAATCTACGCGATCTAACCGGCATTTTATTGAAGTGTGCATTCACGGAGATAAATGAAAACAAAGCACACGTGTCGTGCGTTATACCACTTACGATTAGATTTTCAGTCTGAATGATATGCACACGTACATATCATTCCAAAGCCTTCAAAGAAGACTGTCATCGTAACACTAATTTCTATTCAAATATACAATACCAGCGAGTAGTTAACAATTGTAACAGGTGTTTTATCGAAATTCAGTGCACTAAATAGCATCTCATTTAGTGAATAGAATATATCAGATAAACTTTAGTATCCTACATTAGAATTCATTATGATGCACAAGGTTGCAATCTACAGAATAAATCCTATTATAATTATCACCTCTGACGAATCAATGATTCCATCATCTTCTGTTGATCGTGTTATCTAAAAGTATTCGTTGATGAGGTTCGAAAAAAATATCTGATAAAATTGTAATTGCATCCAAATATAGTTTCATCATTAGTTAGCATTATGATCCACCCACGTAGGTGGAGTGGCTACTTAAAAAGAAAGAGGAGATCTTGTAAGAGCATTAAAAACGACAATGGAGAAATACTGGCGCTGACATAGTAATAAGTGTCCGAAAGGGCAAAAGCAATGTGTGGTGCAAGAGAAAGGGGACTTAATAAGGTAGTCTGCTAAGCAGGCGTTCATTTTTAATTGGCGCGCTGACATTGGGACCAACGTTACGTTCTGCACATTCAGGTACCATCGGCACGTACATATTTATGTACATAGTATATATACATCTAGAGGATTCCCTGTCGTTTCGTCTGCCCAGGGTCAGAGATGCAACGAAAATCTTACCTCTACGGAATTTCAATGCACCAAATAAAACTACCGCTAGAATAAACAATCCGCGAGATGAATATCTTTTTACCTCGTGCTCGCTATAAACCATTAGAAATGCCGGCTAAAATATTATACGTTCTTATCAAATTGTATGCATTTAGGTAATCCATTCAGTTTCTCATTACCTTATTTTTATTATTTAAATATTAAAATGAAAAATCACGAATTATTTCAACAAGAATGTACATCTATATTTGAATTAAATTGCATGGCAAATTGGTTGAAATGCAAAGTTTTCAATATATCCACTCTAAAAAAAATTCGGCTCGTATACTTCTTCGTTGAATTTCTTATCATCGTTTCTGTTAATTAATATGATTTCAAAAGCAGAAAGACTCGAACTTAGTTAAATTCAATTTCTATTATTTTGCTATACGTGCACGTAAATATTGTTGCTATAAATCTTCCCGACGTTTGTCCCATTTGTCATAGAACATTAATATACGTTCCGTGGTTAGAACACATAAATATGTATATTGTTAAACGTTCTTTGTCAACAAATACCAACGGAAATAAAAAATGTATGTGATTCATTTTACATATCAATGTGCATGCTCTTGAGTCACATTTTCTCGCGCCTCGAACGTGATTTTCCGATCAGTTAATTGTGCCGCGTTCTTTGTACATCGAACTGCTTTGAATCATTCAGAATGTGAACTAGAATAGCAGAGCACTTGCGGGATATGCAAATTTCCCACTTAAAAGTACGTATTACAAAGTACAGACAATGGTGATAATAAATAAGGCCTGTCTTCTAGTTTATTATGCGCGAAGGAAATGTCTTAAACTAGTTGTTATAAGGTAGAAGCTTCACCGTTTAAGGAAAAATATGTATGGTCAACTGATAGCAATTTAAACACGTGCACATTCTGACGCATAGGTAGAGTTAAGTTATTCAAGTTATTCAAGTTATTCAAGTTATTCAGTTGTCATTAATTTGATATTTTAACCCGTTCAATGAATATAATTTGAGATCAATGACCGTTTCGAGGTGCACGTTGTAAAGTTTATTGGTCCCGTTGTATTTACGGCGGTACCTTTACTAGGTTCTTGTAAAACTTATCATCCATTGGTTTAACTTTCGCGTAATGCCGGAAACTTTGGAAGGAACCGGAATCGTGTACATAACAGATTTACTAAAATCACTGTAATTATGTGATTACTTCGGCACTCCTCAATTGATAAAATACATTCTGACTATCTAAGTTTTCTTTACGTGTTTTTTTTATGCCGCTATGAATCAACGTCGTATCTAAGCCTATTGCGATTAAGTAGTAAAATAAGTTCGCAGAAAACTAGAATTAAATCCAATCAAACATAATCAAACGTGTTCGGCGCCCATCAAACATACGATATCATCACTATGCTTTATTACATCGGATATGTAATATTTCAATAAAATCCGAAATATTCCAACGGATCAAAAGATGGATCAATATTAACTTCACTAAAACTATGATTAAGAAAGCCGATCCCATTTCACCATAAACCGCAGGGTTTCATTTACGATTCAGTTATACATGTACAATGAACATATACAATCCATCGTAAATTTATAAAATCATACATCTGCATTACTGTGATACCCTATCTTTTTTTTTCTACAAATCAACGCAAAAATTTATTAAAATCGTGAGACTCAGCAGTTTGGAAATTTTATTCGATGTAAACATAGAAGACTCGGGAGATTGAATCGAGCTGGTTCGGTTTAATAAATAGCTACGTCGGAAAATTTGGCTGACAGGATATCGTAGCTTTTGATGGAATTGGATACGTGTCAATTGGTATTTGATGGAGCTAGTCAGCGAATTATGCGATTCCTTCGAAAGAAATTCGAGCTTAGTATCGCCATATCTTTGGCAGAGTGATCAGTGTTCCCTCGTCAGCTCTATATTGTACTCGAGAATATGTAAAAAGTTACGGCATTGCGGTATGCATTTACAAATGGCGATCGTAAATTGGCCATACTGTTTTTCACGTAGATAAATCAGCTTATTTACATGTTTATTCAAATATTTTCGTAGTTTGCGTATCAATACAGTAATTTCGTGCTGATATTTACGAAAGACAGAATTAAGAAGCATTTGAAGTTATTCGTTTCAGATCATTTTTATTTCAACATATTTAGAGATTATCTTTCCGTTAAAATATTTTATAATTGTTATAGTAATGTTTTAATTCGATAGTTATGTTTGCAAAAGAAAATTTAGAAGCTTGGAATTAATCCTTCTTAGTTATTTTTATATTAATATATTAACTTGATATTTTTTACTAGAAATCATAGGTAAATCTTTAATTCATCTTATTTATATTTTCAGGCATATAGTTCAATATTTTCTGTGTTCATATATTAATATAACACTCAGTTAAAATTAATATGATGAATTTAATCATTTTATTTCACGATCTTAAAATTTAATTTCAAGATTATGATTAATTCCTATCCTCTAAAGAAGGCAAGTCCTCGGCACTCAGAATTAATTGTGTATTCAGGGAATCTCAGCCCCGCAGAGTTTACATTATTCATAAATAGCATTCGAGTTTTCTGTTATTATTTAGCCGCACTGCATTGTACGAATTTAATTAGCTCTCGATTAATTTACGAACACACCAGATGCTTGCCATGTAGAAGAATTTTTGTCTCGAAGAAAACCGAACTTAAGATACTTGCATTCTCGATAAACTGGTTTCTATAATTATTATTAGCGAAATACTGGTAGCATTATTTTGAGAAAATTACATTACATAGAAATCTTAGGAAATACGTGAAGCATGTCTGGCAATAAGTTTAATCTTAAATATGATCCGATGAGCCTCGACAATCGCGATATATCGATCGGGGGGAATTAATTAAATCCAATTTTCTCCCGGAACGGATGATATAAGAAATATAATGGTTTTTATTCCCCGAGGTAGAAGGAAATCGTATATAGGCCACGGTTCTGTAAGCTTGGAAGTACTTTTGTTCGACGCGTCCTGACGTATGTATGTCTGGAATATAGGTATATGAAATTCCTGAAAACTCCCTGGTGTTCATTTTCCGTGCATTTTCATGCGGCAAAACGGAATGGAGCGCAAGGGAATTCGCGAGATTCCGTTAAACTATCGCTCATTCGATGCACAGGCTCGATTCTTGCTTACTAAACGTCGACCCCGGTGAAAGTTTATGGAATTTCGTCAATTGCTTGTTCACGTATTTGCTTCTAGAATTCATTCGTATGAGCGATACTAGTATTGCATGGATACCGACGAGCTGTGCCTCGCAATTTTAATTTCTTACGTCGTAAACCATCGAAGAATTCTTTTTACTATTACATACTGTGTAACGGTCTGTCTTGTTATTATTATGCAACATTCCTACACTCTTTGTAATTCGACGTAAGCCGTGAAATAATATTGAAACTTACTTAGATACTTACACCTTGTCGCAGTACATAGATACTTATACTTCATACATCTATCTTATATTTTATTATATTTTACGTAATTTTATTATATAAGATACGAATTAAGATGCACCAAGACGCTGACACAATTTAATAATAATTTTAGACATATACCTGCATTGCTTATTTACACTATACAATAATTAATAACGTTAAATGTCTCTTGTCAGTATAAGTAATTAATCAAGTGCCAAGGTGCAGTTACATAACCTTCGTACGCAAAGTCATGGAAAAATATTAATGTGCATTCACAGCTATCAAGAAACGATAATTAGCGATCATTGATTGCCGGAAATAAAGTGCTGGCTATAGATCGTATGTATCGTGGGGATCAATGAGATTCTGAGAACACTTTAATCGTTTCTAATAATCGTTCCACCGTAGAAAGTATGACCCTCTGAATACGCGGGCATGGAATTTACAAACCTGGACTTATACGGTACCATTAGCTACCTTAAATCTCATTTCGCTCTACTAATTGCGTTTCACTGTTCGTTATGTCGGATGAATAAGTCCGGGGAGATAAAAACATTAATGAGTTAGTAAGCTTTTAAGCGAGGGAAAATCAACTTTCCCAAGTCATAATGAGATTTCGATGAGGAATTAAAAGGGAATCCGCGCATCAACCTCGTATCAATATAAAAAGCTTGTTTGAAATAATACGACGAAGTAGTGATGGTTGAGGAAGAATAATGAAAGAGATTGATATCGAAAGGTGAATTGTGAAAGACGTGAATTCAGATAGCACGGAGTGGTGGAGGACACTGAAAAACCAACCCGTAAAAACCGATACTATGCCCGATGTAACCGCTCTTAACTCAAACAAATCGCTTGCAGGAACTTCACCGGGTCACTAATACTAGTCGACCACTTTTTTTCCTACCAATCGAGAGCTTAAGGCTTTATGATCACGTAGGGAGCAGATAAAATCGCGGAAATCTTTAAAGCTCCGAGCAAATAGACATTTTAGATAAGAAAGAATAAATATTTTGATGTTCCGCGGATTATCTAATTTGTATACTTTACTGTTTATTTATTTCTATTCTATTCAAACATTTTAATAATTTAGTTTATTTTTTTCGAAGCAAATATATACTTCTAAGATTTAGTTTCAGAGTAATATTGTTATAGATGGAACATATAGTATATCGTTCTTCGAAGATTGCATCCACTTTGTGATCTCCCATATTCTTAAATAAACATTTTATGATACTTCTGTTTTGCTTGAGAATATAACTTTTTATGAGCCTTGGATATTTCAGAGATTCAGTTTTAAGATGACCATGTAGAATCGGTATTTATTATATTACATTCTAGACATAAATATCTTGTACTTTTGGAATTTATTTTTAAATGCAAAAGATTTAATTTTTAATATCCTTGTTGAATATAATTGATGGGTATAGATATTATATTTGAGTTCGAGATGCTTCCAATGAAATACATAATTATACGTAATATACTGTTATATATTATAATATACGGTATCATGAGCTATACCTATTAATACTAATAATAACCAACATATTTCCGTTCATCAGCAATTTAATAATTGCAATTAAATTTGAAATGTTACATCTCGATATTTCCTTGACCGAATTACGGCAAAGCATGCACAATTCATCGAGCTGCATAAATATTTTATATTTCATAACGACCTCACAACTTCTGAGAAATTCGCCACGGATCTTTTACTTTCGAGATTAAAGAGAGTTTTCCTTTGAATGATATTTGTCACTCGAGCTTTATCCACATATATGATCGAAAATCGTTGAAACTGCTGAGGATATAAAAGAGCGAGGCAATATTGTATAACTTCACGAAGGTTTTTATTTCTCGCGAAGAAATGGGAGAAGTTTAATGTTGCGAATTCATCAAGAGAATTAGCCAGGAGATTCCGGAGTTGTAGGCATAAATTACCAGTTATAAATTGCGGGAAACCACGTAAAGCATATTTGCGGATGATGCAAAAGGCGGTTCTGCTCATTTCCACTTCCCCGGTTGAAGTTTAAAGCTCGCCTCGGCACCTTGTGATGCGGCTCCACGCGAAACATATGTGCATCTTCCCGGATAAGTTAGATCTCACCCACACACCTCAGCTCTCTGCTGCAACCGTAATCGCGGAAGCTGCGAGCTGCGATCACTCCATTTAAATATCCGTTTTAGTGCGCCACTAACAAAGCTGCTTGCTTTGGACCAAAGTACTGTTAAATTAAACTGAACAAAACTTTTTTCTATTCGGTTCATACAAAGTCTGCCGTCATAACGTTAATTTTCTATGAGCTATTTTTTTAATGATCTGTATTTTAACCCAATGCAATTTCGCGTAATAGAAGTATAATACGTTGACATTAACATAAGATAGTATTTTAGATATAAAAACAAAAGTATGAGTCGTTTTCAAAGTTAGATTTGTATCACATATAAATTATTCGTGTCTGATCTTAACCACTATGTTAACCAAATTTTTATCTGGTATTATATAATTATACCGTAACTCCACACGATCAAAATTTTGCAATATCATTCGTTTGAAGGAAAGATTTTGCCACTTATGACTTTATTTTTAACACGTTGTTCATTATTAGTTACTTACCGTTTGATAACTATTGTCAATTCCTTATAAATCTGAACATTGAGCGAGGTCTCCATTGCATAATTTACGTCTCCTTCTCACTTAAAGATAACAAGAATTAATTTCTCAAACAATTTGCATTATTAAATCAGAGATTACACGTTTACATTATTTAATAAAAGTACAAACGTGCCTATGTTAACGTTCGAAACCTTTTGACTTTACTCGTTTGTAGTTTATTCACGAACTCGAAAGTAATCTGCGAATAACGATCACGCGTAACGAGTTAAATAAGAACAAAAATGGTGAGCTGCTTTTGCAAGCTACTTTTTGTCAAGGGTTCCTTTAAATGGGAGAATCGTGGGGAGCTTAAGGTAACACTCGGCTGGAAATAGTTCCAAGCATCGGTCGCATAAAAGCTGCAATTATTACGGGACCGAAGTATTAAACGCTCATCAAATGAATGAAATCTCACAATCAGTCTGACGAGAAAAAGCACTTTCCCCTGCGCAGACTTATTTGCCGCATCACTGAATGACGAATAACTACTGACCGGGTAGAGTTCTGAATTAATTACGCGATAACGGCAGAAATGATTTATACTCTTATAAATGTTGCATTCTCAATGATAACGTATGTTTTAATACAATTAAAATTCAGTTATAGTACCATCATTGTATTACATCACATATCGTATGCATTATATGCGAAGGATAAAATACTCACCACAATTAATTGCACGATATTGTTTTTCTAATGAGAATTATTTATACTCTTTTGAATATTGCATTCCCGGTAATAGTGTATTTTTGAGTAGAATTAAAATTCAATTAAAGCAGCGTTATTATATAACGTCATCTATTGTGTGTGTCGTATGCGAAGGATAAAATACTGGCCACGTGGCGAGTGTTTGAATCATTCAATGCATTAATCTCCTATTTTTTCCTTCAAAAATGGTTTTATTAACGCATTGTTCTTGTTAATCATTGTTTCGCGTATCCTAGAATCAAACATTAATGATGCTTTATAATTAAATAATGCGATTCGAGCATCACCAAGAGAATCTATCTGATATGCATCTCTTTGGATGCACCGGGTTTTATTCATATGGAATGATTATTGCGCTAGAACGATCAGACAGACATTAAAGAGAGATGATGTCGCGCTGTCGTATTGGAGGACTTGTAACTCTTGGAACTGTTGGAACCGGTGACGGCGGGCACGAGTCCCTGTGTTCTTCTCTTCTTCTCTTCTCTTCGGGCAAATTGAAAACGTAGCAATCGAAAGCGAACCTTGACACCTTTTCTTCCTACCTCGGTCGTCGTTTTTCGAGAGGTGGTACACTCGACTCGGATGCTTTTTCCCTCGGTCGACCGCATCACCCACCGGGGAAGTTTCCTAAAATAGATTCTAGTACCGGCTAGAGGTTATTCGTTGTATATCTCTATTAGATATATATTTTCTTATATATATATTTCTATATAGTTATGCGATATACACGTATGTATACATACAATGAGCATCAGCCGAGGGGGTGTTTGTAGTCATGAGTTGCTCGTATAAAAGGTGAGCTCCTACAACCCTCGTTGTAGCTCTCTGTCTATGTTTGTGTCTCTTTTTATTCTGTTCCTCGTACTCCTCGTGTTTGCCTCGTGTGTCACGAACTACCGAGGCTCACCGAGGAAACATCCGTTGGTTGTTTCTCGTGTCTGTTGCTATTTCAACCTTCCCCTCCACCAAAGCTATTCACCCACCCCCAGTTTTTCTTCTCTCACTCGCTAAGCGAAACCTTGTCTACAGAAAACGTGGAGATCCCCACTGTGTACAAGGTGAGACAGCCACTCTGCCTTTGCTATTTTTGTGTCACCCTTCTCGCACGCAGTTTTCCGTCCCCCTTTTGTTATATGCAGGTTACTTGTATCGGTTGGTACGTTCGGTTTGTTAATTAGAGAAAAAGGTAATTAGCGGTTCAATTAGCCCCGGCCCGGCGATTGTGATGGAATGCTTCAAAGGTATAACGATATAATCGAAGTCGAGTGACGTGGGTATTCCCTTGTTTTCTCGTTTCCCGAATGATGTTTCGAATTTGGTTGATTTGTTATCGGGAAAAACTAGGTCATTAGGGATTCTGTTGGTTCTGACTTCTTTTTCGGTTTTGATAGAACCTTGATACTTTGCTTCCCATCACATGTGAGGTCCGAATAAATTTAAACGTTCCGATGCTTTTTGAGGCATTCCAATTAAAGATGCGCTCCTCTACTTGTTAGTTTAAGTTAGTTTTTCATTTGCCGATACGGATACAGAAGATATATGATATTTATAGAAGAATTCGAATCGTTCTTCTTGGTCAGAAGGTAAATAAACGTACATCGACTTTCGTGGATTTCTGTATACTGCAAATATGTTTATTCAATACGGTTTTACAGAAAACCAGATATAAGCTTCCGGTACGCTCGCTTCCTCCTCTGTGTCGGCAGTTTTCAATAGAATTTTACTACGAGACAAAAATGTCTTGTGCTTATTTATATTTGTACACGATTACTATTTCTTCTTACGTTGACAATCGGAGTCAATATCGATGAATATGTATATCTTGTAAACAAGCAAAGAAATACAAGGGAATTCATATTCGTTGGAGGTCTTGAATCTTTCGGAAGTCTCTGTGGAAAATAACAGAAACCACGATGTTTTCATAGATTTTGAAGAGTGAAAGAAACGTGTGTCCACGGCATTAAATAAATGCGCGAGGCCAAATTCATCTCGTGATTTATAAGGGCAATGGAATTAATTTACCAATTTAACCGCCATGGGAGGTTCCTTTGCATCCGACGAAACATTTATTTGACATAGTAAATATTATTTCGGCGACTAACAAAACATCCTCTGCCGAATGATACGAGAAGAATCTTCCGACTAGTTATATTTAGATTAAAGTGTTTTTACAACGCACGTACATTCTTTTTAAGATGATTCAGGACCGATTGAAAAGTTTCAACGTACTTTCGTAATAAAAATTAAGTGGCAAATAGTGAACGTGAATGATTCTGTTATCGCACATCGCATTCTTCATAATTCTTAAATGGACCAAAATTGAAAGTGTTATCTGCGAAACATTTTTATAGGACACCCATACGTGGCTACAGCAATCTACAAACTTACTTCAGTTTATAAAAATATTATAATAATTATTTATATATTAGTATTTCATAATTTAATTACTGAATTTTTATTATTAATGCCTTTGGCACTTTCCTGGACACCGGTCACAGTCCACTTCTATTTTATTCAACTGTAATTATCACAGCTTTTAATTAAAGGTACTTCAAAGACACATTGTCAAATGTAAAATTGAAATTAATATTCGATACTATATTGTGATACATATAAAATATGTCGTATATATGATAATCATTTTGTCCTTTTATATAAATATTCGAATTCTGGACAATATTCAGAAAGCAGTATATATAAATCACTCGTATGATCTCTGATTTAATGCTACTTAATATTCACGGTCGTACTTGAAACTGACCTTAGAAAATTCACTGGTATTATAAGCTTGTATTCCTTAAGAATAATAATGTGTCTGTTGACAAGCAAAGGTACAATTGAATTTTTCTAAGAACTCGTGACGTCAATTGTTCAGGATATTGCAAAATATTTGTTTCATCGAAGAATCGAAACGCGTGAATAAATTACCATATAATTTTTTGTATAATCTAGAGATACTTCTTCATATCGTGTTAATTAAAATGTATAACTATAGATAATTCGGTTAAATTAAAGTAATAAGAAATTTAGGAGGTATTCTATCAAATATCGAGGTCATCTGTCTGGAACTTGAACACAGGTTGTAATAACTATTAAAAGCACAGGTTTTCCATCGTAAGAACTGTCGATACCAGACACTCGTAGATGTGCCGCTTATCATTAAATCTTTGCGTCCGATGATAAGGTTCTTTTCTTATTAGACCCCGCAACATTAACATTATCTATAATATTATAAATAATCGACATTAAAAATATTATCTTACTTAAACTCTACATTCCGATACAACTATCCGACGAGGTTTCAAAGACTTGGTCAAATTGTAATGTAGCCAAAACACGATTCATGTTTCCAACGTAGGCAGATCGAATCTCATGAAAAACAGTATTAATATTAATACGTGATTAACTTAATTGATATTGCTCCGGTTTTCAACGTTTCATTCATATGTATACCATAATGCACAAAGTTACGACACTTTGAGTGAGCAGGATTAAGATCTGGTGATTTCTACATAATTGCGATTCCTGCTTATACCGGTTTCTCAACATTGATAAAATTAAAATTGGGGAATTATGTCTGCCATGACTGTCTACCAGCGATAAAATTGTATTGCGTTCATTTATACTGGTTTTACCGAACCTACAAGGACGATGGTGATGCCACGAGTATACCACAACGAAGGGCACTTTCTTAGACCTTTAAATACTGGTTTCTCCAGAATCTCAAGAACAAACGCGCGTGTATATTAATTTAAAAATAGTATGTATACTTATGAATGGCGTATCTTGTATGGGAATTTTATCGCTATTCCGCTTGACCTCTTGACGAGATAGATTGATTACCATACGAAGAACTTTAATCAGTTTGCTATGCACGTTTCAGGAACGAGATATGGCCGCCATATTAATTACTAACCTTCACCACGTAGTAATATGATGATTATTCTTTCATTGATGATAACTTTGTTCTACTATACGCTGATATTTGTTGCCGTTATTTTATAGAGGCTTATACAATTTTCTTATGTAATATTAAAGTCGGTTGTGTGTAAATAATGATACTTGGAATGAATAATGTATTACGGAGTGATCTTCGAAATGTTATGCGAATACAGAAATGTAGTAGGACGATCAAAGAGATAATCAAATAGCTATTGGTAATCAGTTAATTTCCTCTATTCGGAACCAGTGGCTCAGCCGTAACTAATAATCAGTAATACGCCTACCTTTGATAATACGAGTATTTACCAAAATGTGTTTGAATTGAGCGCATTTTACTTACATTTAAGTGATTTCTGTACCTCTAATTAATAGCGGCCCCGTACTGATATTATTGCGTTCTCATTAGCAAAATAACGTGATAATGAAAACTGTTAGAAGTAATCCCGCCTTTTTATTTCATCGTGATTAAAAAAGACGACTGTCACTGGGTGGAAGAACATTTGATATAACACCATGAATTCAATTACAATGTGTTGTTTACGTTTGAAGGGGCGATTTCCGTCCAGACATGAGAGATTATTTTCTTTGATTCCGATTATTAAAATACCTGTAACTGCGCGTTGAACGCTAATTGCGAAGAGGGCATGAATTATTTAGTATCCGACTCGGTACGAGCAAATTAGAGTCTTAGAACACCGAATGTCCCCCCGCCGATGAAGACTCAATAAAATCGGATGATAAATTACGTGTCATTTGCATAGTGCGTTTAAACAAAATTACTCGGGCTAACATACATACAGGTTTATTATATAAACTACTAGCCATTATAATTTCTAATATTTTCAGTTATGCACTATCAACTCGTATTCTAACATTGCTCTCCGCCTATCCTATCTTATCGGTCATCCATTAGACTCCAATCCAACTGAACACTAAAAATCAAGCGCATTCTAGAATGTACATGAACTCTGTCGTTAAACATCGTATTTCACTGTTACCGAGCAGTATCCCACTGTCACCCTTACAATAAGTCTACCTTTTTATGGCATACAAGGATCAAGGCATTGTAGTCAGTTTGTGTTTGGTAGATGATGACGAAGATGGGATTTATGTTCATAGAGATATAAAATAATAGTAAAATATAGAAATAGTAAAGTAATAGGGTGAAACGATAATGTTCCAGGGAGGGCGAGGGTGGCGGCGGTGGCGGTCGTTCCGTGACCAGCGCTGGTGGAGGTGGAGGAGGAGGTGGCGGTCGACGAGCACCGAGTCTACGACTGGTGAACGGAAGAGCCACTACAGGGGTCAGTTTGCACACCAGCAGCACAGAATCCGTACGTTCACCCCATCACCACCTCGGCCAGCTGCAGACCGGCTATAACAACAATAATAACAACAACAACAACAATAACTGCCACGCCGGTAATAACCCCGCCGCGAACAATCATCCACGGCTTAACAAAGATGACAGCATCAAGATCAGCATCGAGAACACCAATACTTGCACAGACAGCCTCGTCACTGCTCTAGACGACGAAACTTTGCTCATCACTGATTTCCTGGGAGATACAGGTCAGTCGTGCACCAGATTATATTATTAGATTCTGGTTAAATAATAAAGGATATCGCTTGGTAGAATCGAACTTCGATCCTCTTATCGTTAAAGGATCGTTAGTTTATTTTCCAGTTTAGAATATTTCCAGGTTATAATCAACATGGTATTGACTTTGTGTTAATATATAATGTGTCACGAATGATAAAGAATATACTGAAAGATTGCATTCATTTAAAATTAAATTAAATCAAACTATCGGATCTTTAATAATTGAGTCTTTAGCATACCGTGTGACTTAAGTCCCACTTTCTTGGAGAATCTATAAGTTACCGCGAAAGTGAGATTAGTGTAATATCGTTTATCTACACATTTGGAAGGATCAATATTTTAAGAAAATACGAAATTATAAATTTTCCAATTACCAATATAAACATATGCAAAACAGTACCTGTTTCTGGACTGGCTGGTTTTTATGATTATACGTTGTAAAAGATAGCGATTGTACCATAGTCATAAACTTCGACCAGAGTGCATTCCTAAATTAAATCCGCTTTGATCCGGATTGAATACATTTTCTAATCGTAAGACATCGCATGTTCGACGCGTGATTCAAGTTTATTATTTAAATACCGGTTTTATACGCCATGGAAGATCTCGCTTTCTGCTAGCTCTTCTTCAACATATGATAATTTTTTAAGAATTGCTTTCTAATATCCTTGTAAGTTCACTTCACTTGCTTTTAACTTCTCTTGAACATTTACTTATAGAACGTATATTAGTTCTTATATTTAATTTAATATAAGAAAGAGCAGGGTGGATTTATGATAGAAATAAAAAGTGGTCAGTTTCAATTGGCTAATTTCAGAAACTATTGTTATGATAGAAACTTAGAGCTCGAGAAGGTGCTTTGGGAATAATATTTCTTTCACATACTTGACGTATATTCCACGGGGTGGTTTTAGGAGAGTGAAGTTAACTTTTAATGCACCGCATTCTCTAAGGCTATAAACATATATCGTTTTTCTCCCAAGATTTTCGGGTGGATCATGTAATAAAAGATGCAAATATTTATGTGCACCGCCGCTAATATTATAGTTGTTCCATACCTCCTTCATTCGTTTTATCATTCTGGACATTCCAACGAGTCCACAAATATAAACTTACGTAGGGAATAACCTACGTCTTTTGTACAGTTGTAATATTTTTAGTTAAAGAATTACAGCAAAGTAGGTAACAAAAAGTCGCGAATTATGCTTATTAAGTAGGACTCGTTTTATAAGCGATTTACATGGAAATATTTAATATAAATAATGATTCAATTAATAATCTATTTTTGTTTTCTCAGAATATGTTTACTTTTTTGTAGATATATTTCGTTGAATTAATCGAACCGGTTCGTAATCGAATATTTATACATTTAAGTGGTAACATTGTTGATAGTGATTACAAATTTCAGCTTATAATAACTCGGAATATTAACTAAGTGAGTTATTAATAATAACTAATTAATGGTTAATGATAATGTCAATTGGATATTATCTATAAAATATAGTTCTACTATGATTCATTTAACTCACTTTTAAAGATGGCTTAATATTCCAATCAAATATCCTTCATAAGATGAAAATTATGCTATTAATATACTGCTAATTAAAACAAATTAGAATGAATATACAATATCTTAAAGGTTATTTTCCAAAGACGGAATACAAAGTGCCTTTATTCTGCTCGAAGAAGTAGTTGTTCTACTGGTTTTGTCGAGATTTATAAGACTAACGAAGTGGCCATATATCTTGGATTTTATTAGAAAACGAATGAACATTGAGGTACGTGCGAAATGTAATTCCTGTGGCATAATCTTTAATACGCAACCTGTTCGACCTTTTTTATCAGGCTGATCATAATGTTATGCATTGTCGCCATACAAAAGAATTCTTCTCGGAAGTCGTGTATAGTAATGCGAGTAATATAAGCGAGTTACAAAATATGAATGATTCATCTCAATCTCCATTGTGATAATGTTCCGCACAACTAAAATCATATCGCGTAGTACGAAATTATCAAAAAACGTAAATCACAGGCTGTTGCGCAGCAGTCTGTAAGTAGTCTGGGAACATCGTGAGAAGACACATGTCTTCTACATTCCCACCAATTCCCTTAAACGAAGTGATATACTCGCATCCACGCGTGTCTGAAAGGCAAATTGTCTGTCGTAAAGTCCAATCCTACCGTGTCACGCAAAAAAAGCATGTCGATGATCCGTCATCTTTAGAAGTAATTCCATAGTTAATGGGGTCACTTTTTATCTCGTGAAACGAGTGCTGAATATAAGATCAAAATTACAAAACACCAGTCATACGAGAAGTTATACGAAATATCAAAAATGGTGGTGGATTGTTAGGATGAATGAAAGTATCGGGGATATTGAGAAGTAGATAAATGTAATTGATTCTGATAGTAGAAATGAATGAGGCAGAGGGGGACTGGAATGAGGTATCGTGTATTTATAATAGTCTACCGTATCCGTATTCAGTGTCAAGGGCAGCAAGCAATCTCTTGAACTTAGGCGAAGATTTGACGTGTCTTGGACACGAGAGGAATCTCGTGTGTGGTGCTTGGTACCACGATAAAACCGGTCAGTGCTTACGCACCTCTCTCTACTGGTGCTGCTTCGTCTTCCTCGTGATTTTTCTTTCATTCGTTAGCCGACTTTTGCTTCGGTCCTTCGACTCGCGTACTCGCGCCGATAAAAGGAGGCGAGCCCGGTGTTGATACTCTTCCGTCTAATCTCATTTGGTCTCCTCTCCTCTTCCCTCGTCGCAGACGATGGCCGACGAGGGGCCATTCGTCGAGAACGGACGATTAATATTAGAGGGCCAAAAAAGACCATTGTTGTACAACGAAAAATCGTCAACCTCCGATAGTAGAAGGAACAATTTGAATTCAAAGAATCGATATTCCTGGGAAAACGTCTACAACGAATTTATCTCGAGTTTGCCCGAGTTATCGTCAGCTCGTAAAACGCGTAAATCCGGTGAGTGCTTTTATATCGTTCGTACACCCGCCGTTTCTGTTACCGGCTTTCATACCGGCGATCTGTGTCAGAGAGAGGCTAAGATCTTTAAGATAACTGTATATACTGGGTAAACGTGTAAACGGTGCGTTATACGCTATTTACGATTTATTTCACGAAAGCAAACTTTCGGCTTAAGATTGCGCGAAACACACATACGATTCTTGTGATTTTGTTCTATTCGTATACAGATAAGTTAGAGTTTAATCCCAGGTGAATACAATTTGTATCCCTGCTACATCTTCTCTTTAGTTTATTATTCATCAACAAGTTATGTATATGTAGTTAAAGTGTTAGGTGATATTCGCAATAACTTCTTCCGTAGACTGGTGTGTTTGCAGAGTAGTATTGGTTCAAGTGACAAAACTTAACTCAATCTTGATTTTCGAAGCACTGACGGAATAATTAGAATAGATGGTGACAATGAATTTTCTGTTTCAGGCAACGAGATGAATTACAAGGGCAGCGGGAAGGTCCATTTCGGAGTGGACGATGTGTCCCTTTATGGGACCCCGAAGGAGGAGCCTGGCCCGGGTCTACCGGGCCAGGAAGTCAAGCAGAGCTTCCTGAAGAATCAACTTCAGGCCCTGTTCCAGCCGACGGACAATAAGCTGGCTATGAAGCTTTTCGGCAGCAAGAAGGCGCTTATGAAGGAACGGATCAGGCAAAAGGCTGCAGGTCACTGGGTCATCCATCCTTGTTCCAGTTTTCGGTGAGTCCTTCATTACAATCAGCTGCTTTACTTTGACAAGCGATATCGATGTTCCCTCTCGCTGTACAAATTCTTACATTGCTGGATTTCCTTTGCAGTTAGGATTTTCAGATGGTACTTTAGGTTTTTCTTCAGAGAGAAACTTAATGGCAATAGAAATCTTGAAATCTTTTCTTGAAACATAAATCTCTGATTCAATACGCTGAATTGCAAACTAAAAGTCATCATTTTAATTACTCTTCAATTAAAATAATTACAAACCCCTTACAACACCTACGTCTAAGTTTATCGGTAGTGGTTAACGTAAATGAAACATTGTCTTTGAAATATAATTCCTATTGTTCATTTTTGAAAATCTTCTACAAAGGATTGTCTTGAGGATTAGAGTAGATTGTTGTTAGTTCGTACTAGTTTCTCATTTAACTGGTAACAGAGCCCAGGAGTTCTAGAAAGAATCTATTCTTCCTTGTTTTTTTCCACGGTTCCATTGTTTCCAATTTCGATAAATCTCATTACGGTGCAACATAGATTTATTCCGAATAATATTAGTGTTCGATGTATGCAGCTGCATTGCAAAAATTATAGATATCTCGGGGTATCCTGGTTCACCTTAAATCCTGTCTAACTCGGAACAGAATAAAGCACTCCGTTGTATCGAGGTCGGTGGTTTCCGCATTTCGCGAATCCGCGGTTTGACTATTTCGTATGAAGATCCAGGATATATTTTAGGAAGAACGACATATTTTGGGGGCCACAAAGAACGTATTCAACCTCAGAGAGTAAAATAATTCATTCGTTTTGAACTTCGGGTCGATCGATTTAGGTCGACCAGGATATATTCGATAGGACTACGCGCGACCTGAGAATATTTACATGTTTGCCAAAGTCGCGAATTTCACGAACTATGTTTGCTGAGATACAACTCGGGCTTTCTAGGAATGAAATAGCCTCGTAATTCCTACTCCAAATAAACTGTATGAATGGTCCTCCTTTAACGGTATTTCTTCATATCGATCTTCCCCAAAATATTTCTTAGAAACTTTCATAAAAATAAACTACATAGAAGCAAATATTATCACAATGTCTAATATTATTTCATGTAAATATCAATATAAAGATATTATATATTTTAGTAAGTAGGTCGGCAGAAACAACGACGAGAAAGACTCGTATGTACTACTAAATAATAATAATAATAATAATAATAATTTCTTGATGTATATAAAACCAGTCGATGAAAAACAGGTTACATGATATGCGAAGGATTCAGATGAGATCATTTGTTCTGCTAGCATGAGCGATCAATCATCGGTTGTCATACCTTTTTGTTCCCTTATCATTGAAATTAATTTCCCGCCTCGAATGAAAAGATTGTATCGAAAATAAGATGAATCGGCCAGGCGGGCTAATGAATCTGAAGGGTGCTTTCAAGCGGATGCCATGGTATTAAATGCTTGGAATTAGCCAGCATAAACCGGAGTGTGATTCCCTAACGGGAGAAATATTATACCCTGACGTTTGTCGTTCCAATTGGCTAAATGTGCCTGGCGGTTGAATACGGAATCTTGGTTAATTGCCGTGAATAGCATCGAATTACACACCCAAATATGATTTTTCAACAAAAGATTCTCGTGCCGGTATCAAACTTTAACGTGAATGTCTCTAATGACTTTGATAGTTTATTTGCACCTCCATCGAGCTTGCGATAATCGTTAGTATTCCATAGCTCACCTGCTAATATGACTCGCGAAATTATGCAGCACTTGTAAAAGCACTTTGTTCACGCAAGATCGGCAAATATCTTTCTATTGGAAGAATCTTTCTCGTTGTTGTTACCTACAAAATAAACGTGGCCATTTAAATTGTATTTCATAATTAAACAGAAAATTACAGGCGCGTGAGAATAAAAGTAAAATAAAATTCATTAAAAAGTGATTTATGAATATTACGAAATCTGAGACGATAAGAAATCAACCTTTATAGAAATACATAATTTATAGTTGTCGGGATTATTATTAATGGAAATTGGACATCCCAGAATGAAGAAATTGCGATATGTTTTAATGATGTTACGAGATCCGCGAGGCGCAAATAATTAACATTAAACGAAACTTTGTATCGTGTTTAATGAGTCTTTTTCTGTGAACGCATGAAATACTAATTGATAGATGTGAGTAATTAAGATAATGGTTTCGGCGATTTATTCGAGCAATTAACGGGGTTAACACACACAAATAATTCAACCCGTTGATTTGTTTACTGTAAAGGCCACGGTCGATTGGATGGAGCCGATGTTAAAATCATGTAAGAATTATGCAGGTTTCTGATCATAAGATTGTAACTGCACGGATTCGCGACCTTATCAACTAGTTTGATCTATTCTTATTCCTTCCAGGAAGTACGAGGTATTTGTGGGATGCAGTTGCTATGTATAAAAATGACCCTTGATCTCTGACAAACCAGATGTCAGTTGTTTAAAGCTTCGACTAAAAATAGTAAGGTTTGCGCGTAGCAATCGCAGTATCCCGCTGCCGAACGATATTTATAACGAATGTTACACTTAGAAATATTTTTTTCGTATTTCCTAGGATCGTTAAATCTTCAAATGCTCGAGTGATTTTACATTTTCGAAGATCAAAGCGTGTTGAAATAACTCAAGATTTATACATTGATAACGGTCATCGCAAAAAAGGACATTTTATTATTCAATTATGCTGCGTCATAAATTGTTCATTTTCGATATTAAAAAGTTCAGTCAAAATATATTGGTTCGCAACTGCGTTGTAATTGAACAAAAAATTGGCCAACGGCATTAATGACCATAACTAGGTGTTGCAATATGTGGAATTAGTATAAACGATTTTTTTTATCTGGCACGTGATAACAAACTTGTAATACATGACGCGAGTGGTATCCAGAAATTTATGTGCGAAACTGCGTCTCATGGAAACATAAGATTTTATCACCGATCGAACGTCCACACGAATCTCATGATAATTGATGCAACACGTAAATCACGTAATCTCACCCGGTAAAATTTCATGTCATCGATAGCACTTCCGTAGGACTCACGTGCAGCCCATTAATATCTTACGATTTAAATGAACGTCAACGATGGTCAGAAGCGTTCCATTAAATCGTGACACTCGAGGATCGTAATACAGGAATAAGAGACGATTAAAACCGCATTCCGTAGCTCTGATATCAGCTCCTTTTCGTGATTCTTGCACCGGTAAGGAGAAAAAGACATTCGTTCAGTTTCCGCGAGGCTCCTTTGGAAATTAGCCAATCGGACCATCGGCACGAACGGGTCAATGAAATTGTAGTGGAACGGCATTGAATGTTTAATTAATGAACTCGACCGGTCGGACTGAAAACGTTCGACGGATCGATTTGGTTATTTGGTATTATAATCTTCTCCTTCCACCTATTTTGTATGTTGAAAAACTTTCGGAAATTTGTCCTCTTAATGTACGAAGTCGTTTATCATCCTGCCCCGGGCTATTGTCTTGTCGAGCGTTTCACTCGAAATAAAAAGGTTCCATTCATGTTGCAACCTATTTATTGACATAAAATTGATAGTATTCATTTTCCGATTGTAAGAGATTCATTTAAAATCGCAGTTGATTGTGCGAGTACTTCTAAGTGATTGTTATTAACCCTTTGTACTCGAAGAATATTTCGGTTATAAAGGAGGTCATTTTGTGATACCGATTAACAAATTATATACCCACTTTTTCTATGGCAATTGACGAATAACAATTTGTGTGACAAATGGAAAACTTTAATTTGGAATTAATTGGTGCGAACGTATGTCACCGTTGGGGCGCCTACGGAGTACAAAGGGTTAAAGTCACTGGAGTACATGAATTATCATGAACAATATTTCCTCGAATTTTTACAAAGAATATTCGTGTTCATGTTCGGTGAAAAAAGATAATTTTGTGGTTTGGTAGTACATCTCGAAGATGAAGCATGTAAGTAAAATTGTCACGTAGCAGATGAAATCTGTCGAGCGTAAAATGTCAGAATATAAAGACTTTCACCTTGTGTACAGCCTTATTTCAGTATCACAGTACTATGATATATAACATAGTGCAATGTACCGTTTACAAACTGTTCGATTCACTAAACGTATCTCATGACATTGTACAGAGGATTCTGTCAGTAGTATGGTTCATTAAGTACTCAAACATGGCTCAAACAATATCTGCTTCGCGTCCATGTCTAATTATATTGTATCACGAATTAACGAGGCGTATAAAATATAGTTGGACTTCTATAAAGGCTCGAGTCGCAAGGGGACTCGATATTGTATCGGAGAAATTCGAAGGGCGTTCCGGATCGAAGATAGCCCTCGGGAGGATTTATTAAAGGCAGAAACCAGATTGAGTAGCATTCGGTGTAATAGTACTTAGAAACGTGTATCGTGACTGGCCTAGCATCAGCTGTTAGAATGATCTCAGAATAATCATCCGATTAAGGCAGAGGCTACTGTGTCACTGCGGGCACGTTGCTTGATTCGTACGTGTCTCTTCCACGCTCACATTTCTCGAGGAGTATCTGTAGGGTTGTGTGCACTATACACTGACAATTCCCCTGGTATTTCCAGTCGAACGTCTAACTAACAAGCTTAGATGTCTAGTGTCCTCCACTTTGTTGGTTCTCTCGTGAACTTCAAACTTCGTTGCATATCCATGGATTCGATATTTTCGAGCCTACTATACCCTGTGTAATCCAAAGTACACATTTTGGTATCTTCATAGTAGATATGCGATAAAACTACGTAGAAGCGAAATTAAGTTCGAGACTAATTTCATAGAATTTAAATGAATTTTGGGAACCTGATATAATTAATTAAGAATTTGATGTAGGGGGTAACATTTTGTGATATCAAGGAAATAAAATTGAACGTATGTGTTTGATGAGTGTATAGGATTATGATTAAGATGAATGAAAATAGTTGCGATGTTTTTAATGACAGTTATTTTTATTGGTTTGATTATCCTAGTTCACTGTACAGTTAAAGTATATTAGTGATATCTCGAACTGATACTATCTGAAAGCTACCGTTAGGTATTTCTAGACCATTTCCGCATTTTATTATTGATTGATATATAATTGTGTCATCCTAGTCCTACTTGTTAACAGAAATCTATCTTCCGTATTGAGTCTGTAGAGTCGAATAAATGTTGTTTATTTAATATCAGGTAGAACTGCCGAAAATGTGTCAACAATTCCGACTAATATTATCGTCGGTGTCTCGTATTTTCTCAGTTGTTGGTACAGTTTAAATAATCGAACACGGTGTTTCGGTAAACACATATTTTTTACGGGAACATTATTAATGTGCAGTGAGATACATTCATTTGTCAATCATAAAAAGCTCGTTTATTAATATATCGACTCCCAAATTGGCCATCAATTTTGTGAGTTCTGTTCGACTCTCTGCCGAGGCACGTAAAATACGATACACGTATCACATATACACCTCGTTTTGATAAATATTTCCGTGCTGACACGGAGTATTTTTTATTGCATTAAAACTTGATAATTCATGCGTGTAAGGTAATGAATTCGTAACGATATTTACTTCCTCCATGGAAATTAGACTGATCGGACCAATGTCAGACTGTTTATTAAGTCGACTTAATTCACCATTACTCTCGTTTAGAACCATTTCTTTACCAGTGATAACTGGTTTTGTATGGTTTGCGAGTTAAGAATGAGTTCATCAACAATTCAAATGGGCTGACTACTGGATTTTATTTGGTTGATGATTTCAAACTAGAAAAGCATATCAATGCATTCGGAGAAATCTTTAATTCGTTCCAGTCAACCGAGATCATGATTAAAATTAAGCTGATCAAACCAACACTTTTGGATTCATTCATCAAGCCTTAAATCAAAATCATTAAGCGTATTACATATATCATTATGTAATAACAGCGTGTCATATTCTATTAAGAAGTAGTAATAATATCCGAGCAAAGTCGAAGTAAATTATACTTGAAGCTATTTTAAATATCAACTTCTTTAGTCCTTCTGTAAAAAACCGAAGCAAGCCATGGTGTTATACAGCATGGATTTGAAAATACACCAAACAGTTAAATCAGTATATCAGTAGTAATTATATTCACATTAACACCGCATACATTGTTACTTTCATATTTTTCTAATACGTAGACAACAAAGTAAAGACTACTAAAAAATATTTTAATGATCTCGGAGGGTGCTTTAAGGTCGATTGACCAGCTTTAATTCGTATGCGAAGGCGGATCATACACATCATTCCTTCTAAGAACAGGAATCCTTCGTTCATCCAATTGAATTCGGAATCTCCACAAGCCTACAATTTATCATCCACCCCCTTTTTCTGACATTGGGGAGATTATCACGTGATAGGAGCTCACCTTTCACACTTAAGTGTACAATATTAACGATGGCCATATATTTAATAGCAAATAACAAATAGAAAATTTCTTAGCCAAAGAGGCAATAGATTTGATCCCATTCCAATTATAATATTTTTATCAAAGCACCAGTAGTTTGACAAAAAATTGCTTTTATCTCTTTATTCATTGTATCATATTATGGAATAATTATATTTGGACAAATGATGTAGGAGTATCAGCAGCAGACAGGGATCGGGTTTCCTTATGCAGAATGATTAGGTAGCCGACGGTCGGCATCATTAGTCGTATAGCGTTTCACGCAGAGTGTCTCCAGTACAAGACAATGCATATGTGCCATTGCATATCGTATGTACATACATGTAGTTCATATTCGCGCATTCCCCCGGGTCAATTAAGACATCTCGTGGCTATTCTATCAGTTCCGACCCTGGTGTAGCCACGTTGTGCAATTCAGTATGGAACACACGTCGGCTGGCTCGGCTCGGCTCGGCTCGGCTCGTCTATTTCAGTCACTCAAGCGAATTATCTAAGGGTATTCTTCCTTTTCACTTTTCTAATCTCGAAACTCATTTCTGACCTCCCACCAATGCCGACATTAAATACTTCGTGATTGGCCCCTTCTGTTTCGCCTGGCTTCATTAATTCCTTTTCACCGGTCATTAAGAATTTCCTGTTTATTGAGATAGAGTAAAACTATTGTTGTATACAGAAAATGGATTTAGTTACTGGTTATCCACTTTCGTTCTATTGTCAGTGAAGATTGCTGGATGGTGATTGTGATTAATGATCACCAATTTAATCAATTTTATCAATCTAATTGATATAAAGTATTCTATGATACCACGTATTTGCACTGTTATGATTGTCATATGTCATATAGATTTCATGAAAATTCATTTAAAACAACGTGTTAGTTCTAAAATGATTAAACGTGTAGAGTTATTTCGGACGATACATCTGTTCTTGCGATGAAAATCGATATATTATGAAGAATTTTGTGTGATTGAAAAAATTCAAAAATTTTTGTATCTGTTCCACTCTTGTCAGAAAATAGAGAATATGCCAATAATATTTAGGACGGTTATTAGAAATGTTTACTGAAACATGAATTAACAAGTATTTCGGTTTTCCTAAAATATCCAAAATGTAAGGCATTATTACAAAAGTCGGTAGAATAGGCTTAAAAAGTGGAGTGTTGTTTCACGCCGCTAACTCCACGGTTGTTTCTCTCGTAAGCTATAAACTTTTATTCGGCGATTACTTAGAGAAAACGTTAAAAGGAATAGCGTCGTTTTATTAGGGCTTTTTATCGGTGTCTGTGTTCCGTGATACCACTATTAGCACTATTTGCTTCTTCTGATTATCGAGCTCATTCGAGCTTCAAGTATCTACGCGGTTCATTAATGATTATGGGAAGAAACATATTGCAATACGTTATCGGTGGAAGGATTTAGCGTGGCAGATGAGGTGCTCGACGATTTCACCGAAATCACGAACTTTCGGGCCATATAACAAGCCGACAGCTGGAACGTTACAAATGGCATAACCGTGTGGTAATAGCACCGAAAATTACTCTCGCGTGTTTACATTTGTTCTACTAAAGAGAGCACTTCCTGCTTGCGGCCCGCAGTCACTAAAAATACTATTAATACGTAGGGTCCAAATACTGTTAAAGGATTTATAGTTTCAAGTAGACAATCGGGTCTGATTTTCCATGGACGTTGCACGGAACATTATAATATCGCGTCTCATAAAATATACAAATTCTTTGCAATCAATATTGGCAGTTCATAAATGCTTCATCGATACTGAAAGCAAACCTTGGTCCTATGTGAAATTTAAAAAAGCATGATTTTTCTTAACTATTTTCCAATATTGCGATATAATGGCATTTATGTAATTCAAATGTAATCGGTGTGGAGTACGCGTAGTTCGAAGTCAGCATACAACGATCAACACACAGGCTCAAAGAACGACTTATTATCATCGTTCCTTGACTCCAAACAGTGTATATTCTAGGATTCTAAAAATTATGAAGAAAAGATGCTTTGACTTATTTCTTCGATCCATTCCGTGTTCTATGTTTTCTTGCTCGCGAGCTTCGAATTCAATCAGCGTCATCACGTGAACAGCTATTGCGTAACCGGTCTAACCGTGCTCTACGGTGGTTCGCGTTAGCGGTAGGAAACCATTGTTTAAATTTGCAAACTACCTAATGATAGGGCAGACCCGAACAAGGCCTCTGTAATTTTCAACTGCCAGCTGGTTTCCGATCGTACTCGATCCCGTACCCTTCCACTTCAACTTCAATTAAAGAGATGTCATCGGACTTCCATCGTGAAGCTCGAAAGTGTTTTCTCAAGGAAGACTTTGAGTAGTTTTCATTTTTAATTATGATTTTTTGTGAGCTATAACTCTAATAGACTTACGGCAAGTGCTACGTTATTCGTGACTGAGAGAAAAATTATATTTTTAATAACATTTTATTATTGTGATTTTCATATTTATTGCGTAAAAATATTATCAGTATTGTCAATTGAAAATTCATAAATTTTGATTATAATTAATGGTATTTTTTAACAGACACAAATTGATAATTTATTTGGCTGTTGATTTTAATTATGTATTTCAAATATTGTATTATACCTATGGATTATTAATAGTTATTTTAATGGCGCGCGTAGTTCAGTAAATTAGTTGACATGTGCATTAATTATAAGCTGAGTTGAATGCCGCTGACAGTCTGTTTTTTGACGAGAATTAGAGGGCTTTAATAGCAAACCAATTTAAGATGTGATTACACGAAAATTAAAGAGTCATTAGTGGAAATCAATAAATAAGTTAATTGGCAGTGCAGCCTGGTTGTTATATTTATCTGTGTGCTATCAATCAAATTAATCTGGAAGGATACACGTCTACCATTTAAAACCTAATTAATTCCGAATTTAACAACAATCTGTCATATATAATTTTTCACTCTTACCTTTCATTATTAAATCGTTTTCGTGCGATTCCCACGGTGCAGTTTAATAAAGAAACTCAATTTTATCTTTTATCTCGTAACCTACCGAATTAGATGAATTTCCACAAATGTTTATTTGCATCGAGGCAAATATGACGAATTATACTACGAATGCGAATATAATTTGATACGCTTGGCTTAATTGTTATCAATGAAATTTTATCGTACGTTTCAATGAACTTATTTAACGAAACTGCGAATCACCGATGTGTGTAATACGACGATGGAGTAAATTCGCGGTAGAATCGTCGACTGATCCGACTTTAATGGTTGCAACTTGAAACGTTGCGAGATTATTTCCTGGTAGAGCTAGGCAACTCAGCGATTTATGACCTTGCTCCACAAAATCTCGACCGTTTGCCGATCTTATTAGGTATTCCCATCGAGAAGATAAAAATAACTAAATACTCCTACAAAACCGGCCTTCCTCAGCATCCAAAATCTCGTCGGCAATACTACTTAAAATATGTAGATTCGGATAAACAATATAATTAATTAAACATTCTTCATAATGCATTTGTGGCGACGATACAAGAGTCACGTGTTTTTTTCTCCCGTAAGTCACCATAATTATTATTTGCACGTATGTTGATGCAGCAAACAGCCTTGAGTCGAACAATAACCGATCACCTTGCGTTGCCACATTTAAATCATTAATGTTTAGTGTATGTTAGTTTTATCTACCGTGGCATCAGTGCCCATCAACATTGAAAGTGGAACAATGAAACGGAACCAATTTGAGAAATGAGTAATCGTGAAGTTAATATACGAGATACAAAGTGAAAGAAGGTTTAATCCGTGAACTTAGGATTGCGTAAATTCGCGAAACACGTGGAGTCACACGCATCTTATTCCAGATCTAGTCTGCTCCGGTATATCCTTATATGGATCACTTTACATCGAAGCTTGTTATAATTCAGAGACCATAGTAATTCGCGTTCGTCAAGAGGACGGCGTTTCAAGTGTATCCAATTTTACGATGCTATTTAATACGGTTACAAAACTCCGTGCGTCAGCTGCCTTTAAATACATCCTACGAGTATATGGTTCTCATCGAAACCGCATAAAGCATATCGCAGAAATTCGAATTTGTTTTTATCATAAGAGTGTCGGTTGGAAAAATATCCCGAGGAAATAAAGGCCGGAGATATGTAAGTGTATGGTAACGTTGCTTTCTTCGTCTTCTTACAGTAAGTGCGTGGTTAGCGCCGGTTAAAATGGCAATTACGAGTGCTCATGGTAATTTAAGTCTAATCCGGTTCGCGGCAGAAAACGAGTAACCGCATGAAAAATTAGCACATTCCATAAAGTGGCCGTATTATTGGCCGTGCCCGATAATTTCTCAGCACTCTTATTATACCAGCCGGCTGACTAATTGCTGTTTAATAGTTACACACGTAATTGCTCCTTTTGGATTTATCAAAGATTCCAGAGCATCTGCGGAACAGGTAATTTCGCACTGAAGCATCCGATTGATTCAGGTGATGCTAAATTGCTATAATTAATTAGAACTGTCTACAGTGATATGCAGTTCAATTATGGAATACATTTCCTTGTTTATTAATGCACTGGATTAGTATTCATAGAAATCAATGATAATTACGATCACTGAATTGAGTTTAATTTGAGAAGGAATATTATCTTCCTTGATAGTTCCAGGTTTGAAAGACGAGTGTTAAGCAACGTGTCGTCTTAGAGTAGCTCAAAGATGTGCGTAGGCATGTAAGATTGAAAATACAGGGATTTCCTCCTTACAATTAGTATATATGTATTTGAAATCATCCTGGATACACTTACCGGTTGCATACTAAACCGAACTTCCTCGATCATCGTACAATGGATTCCACGTAGCTAGCTATTTATATAGTGTGTTGACACACGATGCTTAATGTAGTTCAATCGAGTCAACTCGTAAACCTGGAGACTATAGGATCGATCCCAGAGTCAGTATCCAAACGAGCTTCCAGGAAGGTCGCACCTAACGTGCGCACATATAGTCATATTATGCGCTTTTGCATAGAAATTTATGTGCGAATCCGATCTCGGTACGCGACAAGACTCATTAAGGATCTGCACCATATGTCATTAGACTTTCATCGATTGGCTCGCCGGGAAGTCTCTTAATCACTCTGCTACCGCGTTTATAACGCTTCAGGGAAATTTCTCACTACATTGCAAATTCTTCGCTAAAATCCGCCATGCGAAAAATCACTTGGTTGCGTTACCTTGGCTTTGCTCTCTCTCTTTCCCTCTGCCCCCCTCGAACTCCCTGCAAACTATTCGAAAACTGCACACGTTGAAATATTAAACTCGATCTTCTTCTAATCTTCTGATTTTCCGCGAAGAACTCACGCGAGATTGCACGGATACCCTGAATATCACTATTACGTGAGGGGTATAGGAATAATGTGAATTCGGGCTCTAGTTTCTTGTTTCTTGGAAATACATCTGTCTACCTTAGCAATAAAAGTAAGTTCGTGGAGAAACTAACGGGGTCAGGAATTTTGTTATAATAATTAAAATACATATGCATGTTGTAATAAGTCCAGGTTTATTATCATTGATTTAAACATTTGATAATTCAATGGAACATCGATTAACGTTACAACGCCGAGAGAAAGAGTTTCTTCCTTTGAAAACAATTTAACGTCTGCACCGTATAAAAGCATCAAAGAAAGAATAGTACCCTTGGCATAAACGCCTTGAAAGCGACGTTCGTAGGGTCGTAAAAATTTCTTCGCCATGACCGTTTGTTCCCGGTGCGCCAAGGTCAACCTTCGGCCCGAAATGACTTTTTGGTCCTGATTTCCTGCGAGTTTGCCTCTCCACTTCCCCATCCTCACGGCAGGATCGTCTTCTCTCTCGGCAAGTAATCTCAAGAGAGATTCGTATGCACTCGAATATGTATTACGTATGTGCATTCATGGTCTCGTATGTAACACGAGGAAGTGTAACGGTGTGTGGACAATACATATGTATTCCATATGTGCAAGGGAATATCGTTCCTGCTCGAATGCAGTTACCCTGCCATTTGCAAGCAGGTAGTACGAGGATGGTGTTTGTATTGGTACGGCCCTCGTACATCTATGTGTGTTCAATCTTACTGGGCCACGGCCGACTACGGGCCATAAGGAAAAGGAGGCGGTTCAAATATTTTATTAGTCGAAGATTAACAAGCTTCCTCTATCAGCTGCGATTTGTCTCATCTGCTCTCATCTTCCATATACTGCTTGCCGCGGAAATAAGTATCGAACTGTCAGCTCTTATGATCAGCGTCAGTCGTCTTTCCCATTAACAGATTTGTAACCTAATTACTCTTAACACGACTGCTAACATCCTCTGGTTGGAAAAACCGCCGTGCTTTTCTTGCAGTAGTTTTACACAATATCTCGCATATATTCATAGTATACGCATATAAAATATATTAAATAAGCCGTACAAAGCATTTTACATAAGTGTCACATATTTATAACGCCGGGCTCTCGACACAAGCTGTGTCACACATATGAAACGCGTGGTAGTGAACGTGTTAATGAATACTCCTCCATTTAAATACTTCTACTAGCAGTATTCGCAAAGATTGTTTAAAAATCATGCATAATAACTAAGGAATTAAATGATGATTAGTAGTCTACATTAGGCTCAATTGGTGGATAAACCAATTAACAAACACTAGCATTATGCCCTTTAACGTGTTAGTAATAGTCTACTTATGTATATGTTTGTTCATATATTATAGTCATAGTTGGTAGGCAATAACGTAGACATTCTGTTAAGGGGATATGGGGTACAGCTATATGAGAAGATTTAATTGGTCCGATTTGAAGCATTCAGGACAGGCAAGGTTATATGCGGTTGTTACTTAGAGCAGCAACTTTCGGCTGGGCTGTCCACGGCAGCAATATACTACTGGCACTAATACTAGTACACGTATGCTTCTCGATTATAGGGGCAAATCGCGTGCACGTGTAGAGTACCCTTTTATTAGCTTAACCTTGTAATCGTGAGTGGTACAGTCAAAAAAGATTGATGTAACTCCAGCATAACTGGCATCTGCTAATTTCAAGAAAACCTACGTTCCTGAATGATTATATAAGAATATTAAGCGATATTACTTGACACTAGCCTGTAAATTTACAATTAAGTTGTGTCAACATAATTCAATTATCCCACGACATTGGATATCTGGGGTAACAGATCAACTTTAAGAAAGCTTTGTATTAAAATGATCTGCCCGTGTGTTGTTGTTCGACTATGATTTTAATGAGCTATATTTGTTAGGTATTTTGGTCCCAAATCATTTAATCTTAATTCATTTGAATAACCAGTCGGAAATATTGAAGTGGTGCCATGCAAAAAATTATATAAATTTCTACGTATTATCACCATGGAAATTAATAAAACATGAAATTTGATCGGTGTAAATGATATGCAAAATTATACGCATATTGGGTGCTAAATATGAAAAAGTAATTCGAGATATACGTAATTCGGCCCAGTGTTTTTTGTAATATTTTCGTTTAAAAAAATGTATTCGCTCAAAGTGCAGTTACCGGTGAAATTCCTGAACGCTTTGAAGGCCCAATCCCTAAATGGATGCGAGAACATTAAATGCAACGAAAGTAATACCGAAATGGATCATCGTCAGACGTGAAACATAAACCAGAAATGGTGAGACTTAGTGCGATACATTATATTACGCGGAATATCAGTTGACAATAAAATATGGTTCCTCATAAGTTCCAGACATAATTGAACCAATCGAAATTTTCACCGGATACCGGTATATTATCTTACATAAACCTACCGACAATGAGAAGGAAATGGTAGTTAATGGTAGATATTTAATTTTTTATGGAATACATTGTTGTGTTTTTTCTTTGTTCTTATTGTGGCTGGTGATAGTGACGATGCTATTTACGCAACTGTTAATACGGAGAATTTCGAAGATATATGTTTTTCGTATTAACACCTGGCACTGAAGTAGTACGTCAAAAATAGAATACAATGTCGATTACGCATAGATCTCCAGCTCAACGTCACACTAATAAAAGCCTATCAATCCCGATTAATTATTACACGATTTCTGGTGACGATCGATTTCTTCAGGATTTACATATATCGATATCTTACCACGCGCAACACGGTATAAGAAACTCAAAGATAAGAGTTTAATCAGACAAGTAATAAATCAACTCAGTTTCTTTAAAAGAGATATTTAACTTGTTCTCGACATTGAGGAAAATATCAAATGGGGACTTAAGATTCTTAAGTGAAAGAATTATCGACGAAAAACTGTGGGAAAGCGATACAAGTTTAAATGCTCGGGTATACAGTGAGGTAAGAAAGTGGTTTAAGCGAGTAGAATTATTCATTTAAATATGGTCCTTGGGTAAGAGCGGTCTTCTTTAAATCGGATATAAAAGTGCCCGACAAAAAATTAATGACAGTGTTCCGTTCAAAGAGCAGTGCCGAGGAAGTCGCAAATACCCCACGGAGTCAATTATAAGCCGAGATAAGACAGATTAATTACTGGCCATAGAATTCACGCCTAAATTGACGACAATGTCCGTTTCCGCCCCCTCGATTGTTTCATTGATAACTGCGGCCGTAGAAAAAGTCGCGTAGCTCGCTAAGTATGGTGCGCTACGTGAGTGGCACGTAATAAGACGAAGTCTTATTACTACTGGTGGTTTTTGTCGGTGCTAATTAACGGACCCACGTATCGGCGAGCATACTCGCGTACATGCATATCCACGCGCAAAATATCGTCTCGTGTACGTACGAACCACGGAATTACACGTTCGCGGATACGTGAGGCATCGTAAGTGCAGGATGAGATGGAATGAATTTAACCGGGGGCGCAATTAAGATGACTTAATTAATTAATTCGTCTCTATTCCTGCGTTAATTCCCGTAGTGCGAAACTGTGACGACCATGACCTACGCCCACCTCCAGGGAGATCTTTACCCGTTCCTCTGCCATCCTCTTTTCTCCTCTATCTTACCCTATCAACATACACTCCGGTTCTTACTCATTCCACTTGTTCTCATGAATGACTCTTCCTTCGTACTATTGAGGAATTTTTACTTGGCGGATGATCATCGTCAATGTTTAGTGGGAGGTAAGATAGCTAGGGTAATTGAAATTTGTCTTAGCCACGAGGATTTAGTATGTTTGATCATCAACTGCGAGCTACAACGACTCAATTAATTATTCTCAAGTAGCGCTCATCGGCCTGCCCTACATGTTATTAGAACAAGTGCCAAGGACACTTGGTATGCTACGTCTCGATATTATGTCGTCGATATACTTTAATCGGTGCACGGTGTTTCGTGAATGAACTGTTTATGAATCAAGTAATAATTAAATATTCAACGATTAGAATAACAATTTTAAATATATGGAGCTCTTTTAAGTTTAAAATTGCGTGCATTTGTACAATTCGCGAAAGATGATCTTGCTGGACCTACGAAATGTACTCTTGGATAGTCCAAGATTATCTGTTCTCGTGTTTTATAATGGTGTATCGAGGGGATGAAATTTACGGATTTGAAAGTTGAATCATGCTATAAAAGTAGTTGCGGGACGCACGCGTTAGGTCCATAAAATGGATGGTCGTGCTTCTGGTTATGTCAGCATCCTCTGGCAGACAATGGGCGACCCCGCAGTATTGTTCGGTACGCCTGTATGCACAGCTCGAGTGTATAGGTACTATTTCATAGTGATTCTTACTAATCGATGTAATCACGTACGTGCATGTCCTCCTGTATACGCGACACGCGTGCTTGTATATGCCGTATATCCTGCATATCGAGTACGTATGTAGCTCTACACGAAAACCGCCAGCATTTATTGCCGCCTCTAATGTTTCCCATTGAAAACCACCTTTTCCTGACAATCTTGGAATTTCAATAGGGAAAAGTCGAGCTATCTTTTACAAAAGCTTCTTTCGCAAGAAAGAAAACGTTCACTCATTTTGAACATGTTGCAATGAGAAATTCTTAACTAGTCGATAATTCATGACAATGCTGATGCAAATTAGATTACCTAAGAATCTTGCAATGGAATTATAATAGGTGACGCATAGTAGTAATTTATTTACAATAATTTGCGGACTTCGATTAATACAATAAAGCAAGTCATTCTTCTGCTATATTCGGGTTGTATTATTAATAAATCAGTCCGACTTATTCCTTATGACCAATGTCGCTGGGAGCAATTCTGCCTACCTATCTGTTCAAGGAAATTTAATGAAATTAATGTGCTCCGAACAAAGTAGTCTGACATATTGAGGAACTAGCTTGGTACGTGTGTTAATCACGAAGACATTGATTAATCTCCGGAGGGGTCTTCGTACGATTTAAGCGAGCGCTTCCCCAAGATGAAAGTGGAGGGTCTAGTTTACACGATAAAAAATACAGCCAACTTCTCGCAATTTCGTGGCAGTGCGCCCATTCAAATTACTTACCTGAAAGGAATGTTGTTCACTTCATATCTCGTAGAAGGACGTTAATTTTATTTAACTACCGAATGCACTTTTGTATATTCATGAACAGTCATGTTTGGCAAGTAGTCAGTTTCTTTCTTTCTGGATAGTCTGGTATCTCGAAGGACTAGTCAATTAATTGAAAAAAAAAGATTCTATATGCATTTATCAATGTCAGCTGGATTAACAGGTTTCACAGACCGCAGCATCTCAATCTAATCTACTCGCTTGATTATTGCATTTTGATGAACTCACTCTTGCAACCTTGTAATAGAACCATTTGTGGTTAAATTCAACAATTTATAATGAAAGTATTAAAATAGATTATGCGTCGTATAACAATAAAGGTACTGAAATAATTGCAGATGTTCAATTACAGGGTGAAATGCATTCGAATCAATTCAGAATTCCTCGGAATTATGTGCATTTAGAATACTGCATTTGTGCAATTATAGAATGTTTACGACGGACGCATTACAATAAGCCGGCGTAAACACGGGGAACATTCATGACGCGATTACGAATTCTATTAACTAAATGTGCTCTCTACAAGGCATTGCTGTTGCTGAACAAGATTACCGCGGGAAATTATTTTTTGAATAATTGCAGAACACTGGCAAACAATAAGCGTGCTAGATTCATCGTGTTTACATAATACTAATTAAAAAATTAAATATAAAATACATCTGGATACATTACACTTCCACTAATGCACTTCCCATTGAAACGTGGAATCATTAAAGTTATACGTGCAGATATACATATGTAGATGTTGAACATGAATGTATCTCGCGCAATTACAAATTCTATTAAGTAGGTATGTTTTATAGGAAATATCGTTAAATATTTAGGATACCGTAATTTGGCCAGGACGAGGCACGATCTCACGTAATTCCGCGAACACTGTATTATGCATTCTCAATCAACGAAGTGCAACGTTGCAGATTTGCATGCAATACGATAACGATCGAACGAGTTAAAAAAAAGATACGAATATACATCGTGAAACTTACCAGTTAGAATTTGTACCTCGTACTTGACGCATACCCCGTTCTAGGAATCCCAGGAAAATAGAAGGACAATTTTACCGGTAGCTTGACATGAATATTTTATAATGCATAAATGTAGTATAGATAACGATGTATTAATATTTATGTTAACTTCTGTAGCACGTATCGGGAAACTTTATTCCGAAATTATTAGGACAGTTGGTGTCGCAGATATCGCAAGTGCCGGTACACAAATTTCTATTGATCTACACTATTCAATGTCTTATTGGAAACACAATCTGGCCCGAGTTTGATTATATTATTGTTTAATTATTTCGGTGTGTTTACATATCCGTAATATGAGTAACAGTTCGATGGTTCATATCACTTGCGATTGAAATGCTGCGACCACAAGATAAATTCATTTCCTATTATTATATATATATGTTACCATACAGAATAATGTAATGTGATTCATTTATATTATTCATAAATGTATAATTAACTGCAGGATGTTTGTACGCGTCGATAACAGATGAATAATATTTGAGATCACTTTTGAAATATTAAACGAACAGCTTGATAACAAATTCAGGATCCTTTGTTATTCGAAAGGAGGTCAGCCAAAATCTTTTTGCTTCGCAGTCCCGACGTTGCTTTAAGAGAATATAATTAAAGTCAGTTCGGGAGCATTTTTCATCCGAGAAGCTGTAAGATGTGACCGAGCGGAAGTTGAAACTACTCGACTGTGTCTCATCTCCTCAGAGAGGATTTAAATTATTGAATTTGTATCCTGCGTGTTATTTCAAACGAATAGTGATATTTTTAAACGGACTCCTCACAATAGTGCTCCCCGAGAATAGCGTGCGTGCATCTCAGTTGGATATATTTGCGGAAAACGGGGGAATTCTCGATACAGAACCTGACGTAATCCTATTACGGTATTACACTGTCGCAAAATTCAAGCTTTATATTTGGTATGAGTCTACGTCACTTGGAAAAGCTCGGTTCTCGAGGCGTGTGATATTACAGCGGCATAATTTCCACGATTCCATTAAAAAGATATGGAGAATAGGAAATGATACATTTGAACTATTATATCATTTTATACTCGCGCCATCGTGTCAAGTAAGTATTCCTCGTGAAAGACAATTAGACTCACGAAATAGTATTCAATTTTCATTAACAATCCGGAAATTATTAACAAGAAATATCTATTGGGTACACAATGTTGAACCGATTCGTATATGCACATAGATATGAATTTAAGTCGGAAGTTCCCAGGCGCAAGAATTTATTTGTAATACAGAAAGGCGACTGAGCAATTGACAATTTCTATAAGCTGAAATTGACAAAAATGTAAAGGGGTATACCTTCAAAAATTGTCAAAAAATCAAAGTCGCCAAATTCGGTTCTAGATGCCCTAAATCGATGGTATATGATGCCTAATGATGTTCTAGGACCATTTTGGGTCGAAAGAAGTGGTTTAAAAATTTGTTCCGGTCAAGAAAGGGGTCGACCCAAAGTCGCAAAAATGTAAAGGGGTATACCTTCAAAAATTGTCAAAAATTAAAAGTCGCCAAAATCGCTCCTAGATAGTCCAAATCGATGGTATATGATGTATAAACATATTCTAGGATGATTTTGGGTCGGAAGAAGCGGTTTAAAAATTTTTCTGAGCAAAAAATGGGTCGACCCAAAATCGCAAAAATGTGAAGGGGTATACCTTCAAAAATCGTAAAAAAATCAAAGTCGCCAATTTTGCTCCTAGATGGTCCAAATCGATGGTATACGATGTATAAACATATTCTAGGATGATTTTGGGTCGGAAGAAGCGGTTTAAAAAATTTTCTGAGCAAAAAATGGGTCGACCCAAAATCGCAAAAATGTGAAGGGGTATACCTTCAAAAATTGTCAAAAATTAAAAGTCGCCAAAATCGCTCCTAGATAGTCCAAATCGATGGTATATGATGTATAAACATATTCTAGGATGATTTTGGGTCGGAAGAAGCGGTTTAAAAATTTTTCTGGTCGAAAAATGGGTCGACCCAAAATCGCAAAAATGTGAAGGGGTATACCTTCAAAAATCGTAAAAAAATCAAAGTCGCCAATTTTGCTCCTAGATGGTCCAAATCGATGGTATACGATGTATAAACATATTCTAGGATGATTTTGGGTCGGAAGAAGCGGTTTAAAAAATTTTCTGAGCAAAAAATGGGTCGACCCAAAATCGCAAAAATGTGAAGGGGTATACCTTCAAAAATTGTCAAAAATTAAAAGTCGCCAAAATCGCTCCTAGATAGTCCAAATCGATGGTATATGATGTATAAACATATTCTAGGATGATTTTGGGTCGGAAGAAGCGGTTTAAAAATTTTTCTGGTCGAAAAATGGGTCGACCCAAAATCGCAAAAATGTGAAGGGGTATACCTTCAAAAATTGTAAAAAAATCAAAGTCGCCAATTTCGCTCCTAGATGGTCCAAATCGATGGTATATGATGTAGAAACATATTCTAGGATGATTTTGGGTCGGAAGAAGCGGTTTAAAAAATTTTCTGAGCAAAAAATGGGTCGACCCAAAATCGCAAAAATGTGAAGGGGTATACCTTCAAAAATTGTCAAAAATTAAAAGTCGCCAAAATCGCTCCTAGATAGTCCAAATCGATGGTATATGATGTATAAACATATTCTAGGATGATTTTGGGTCGAAAGAAGTGGATTAAAAATTTTTTCCGGTCAAGAAATGGGTCGACCCAAAATCGCAAAAATGTAAAGGGGTATACCTTCAAAAATTGTCAAAAATTAAAAGTCGCCAAAATCGCTCCTAGATAGTCCAAATCGATGGTATATGATGTATAAACATATTCTAGGATGATTTTGGGTCGGAAGAAGCGGTTTAAAAAATTTTCTGAGCAAAAAATGGGTCGACCCAAAATCGCAAAAATGTGAAGGGGTATACCTTCAAAAATTGTCAAAAATTAAAAGTCGCCAAAATCGCTCCTAGATAGTCCAAATCGATGGTATATGATGTATAAACATATTCTAGGATGATTTTGGGTCGAAAGAAGTGGATTAAAAATTTTTTCCGGTCAAGAAATGGGTCGACCCAAAATCGCAAAAATGTAAAGGGGTATACCTTCAAAAATTGTCAAAAAATCAAAGTCGACAAATTCGCTCCTAAATGGCTTAAATCGATGGTAGGTGATGTATAAACATATTCTAGGATGATTTTGGGTCGAAACAAATCAATATTTATCTAGGCAAGAAATATGTTGACCCTACTACGCTCCTCCTATTTTCTCTAATTTCAATTAACTTTCGAAGGTGAGAAAAGATAATGTTTTTCTACTGACATAAACTTCGTGGCAATGCGTATCAGGAAGGTACAGACACTCGAAATGCGTGGATATTGCATGATCATTAAAGTGATGAAACGCATTGAAAATTATTTCACTGGTTTGACCTACATTGAGTTTAAAACAGTCTCATGTTTTTACAAAAATGTTTTTCACAACTCAATCTAATTTAGTTGTCCCTTACGAACGCGAAATAAAAAAGTTCTCGTGATATTTAATGAGAATAAAATAGAAAGCTGCGGGTACCGCGTTAGATTCATATGCTGCAGTTATTTTTAAATGTAACATATAAACACAATTAATTTCATAAAACATTACAATAAACACCATTAAATACATAGATTATTTTAAAGACACAATTAATCCATTCTAAAACAAGCCCAAATTTTGAATAGACGTTCCACGCTTTTGAAACATTTTCTTGGCCCAATACTTGTTTCGTAATCTCGAAAAAAAACCTTATCACCGTCGAGGGGAATTTATCCTGTCGCTGAACCTTCCCTCAATTTTCTGTTCACATTAGCAGGCTATATTTTATTAGCGCACCGTCATTGGATAAACCTTATTTAAAGGGACTCGAGCTTTCTTTAAAACGTCGGAAAATATGGTCGCGGTTTCCATTAAGAGAATTCACGCAATCCCTCGGGCAATCAAATGTAACGGAGACGCGGGCGAGGAAGAGGATGATGTTAAAACGTTAACTAAGTAAAAGTTAATATTGACAGAGATGCGGAAGGTTATTTGAGTCGCGAAGCAAATGAGTCGGGATTTTCTGTATGAATTCTTGGAAAGTACGAATTCTTGAAAAGGCACCGGTGATATCTTAAAGGAGCCGGGTCAAGAGTGGCACAGGTAACTGAATGCGAGGAAAAGTTTTGATATACGACGGCTTTACCCTCGGAATTGTCTGAACCAAATTAAGATGAATGCGCAGAATCTTATGTGGAAAGCAGGAAGGTGAAAAAGGGGACCAAGGACGGTAAAATATTTCCCTTTTCCTAGAAGATGCTACTAGTGTGGGAGTGGGTATTTTATTGATACTAGGAAGTAGTCTTCCACGGGTTCCTGGAACGTAGGTATTATGTGGGTGTCGAAGCTTTCGGGATTCGCGGAAGGTTTAATTATTTCGATGACAATATATGTACCACTAGCTATATTCCTGACATAATTCTCCAAAGAACTAATGGAAATATAATCAAATACTCCATAATGGATTTATACGTTATCTCCATTTATTCACATTTCTACGTATTTTAAATGTCTCTCTACTTTATGAATTTATACGTTACAGCCATTTATTCACATTTCTAAGTATTTTATTATAATTGCTTCGCTCGTGTTTATAAAATATCTCTAGAAAACAAAGTAGATAAAAGTTTGGGTGCTTTAGTGAAACTTTCTTCATTTGTTTACGAAATTTAAAAATCTCGGAGATTAGAACTGTACATGCCCTAAACTTCTAAAAATTTTCATGAAGTGCTATACACCGCGGGGAAATGTAACTTAAAAGATAAGCGTGGATAATTCTTCCGAGATTAGCGCAGCCTCTTTTATCCGGAAGGAAGTGGATTCTCTGCCGTTATATCGTGCGAATACTTTAAATAATAGGCGGACAATCGTCAGAATTTGTTGTCTCGTTAAGCTGACGCGATAAAAACGAATTATTCGCAGTAAATAGTGGCAGATTCAATTCAGGAAAAAAGTTTCTCCGAAATGCCAGGGCGTGGTAAATTGTCTCAAATTCGCAGAGTTCACCACCCACACTCTCCGCTCGTTAAAGTAGATCCGTCTAAAAAGCTGCATAAATCTCGGCGGATATATGGTTATCGCTAGGGCGTAATCTCCTCGCTCTTTTAGGTCACTTTGAAACATTATGTTCATTTTTTGTATAGAAAAAATTCAATATGGAGGTCAGAACTCCATAAAAATTGGATAGATCCGATAACCAAGAAAAAAACTGAATATATATTATACTTGTCAGAAATATAACCAACTAAACAAAGGTGATATAGGAGTACTATAAGACTAGATGTTAACACTTAAAAAATACTATCATTTTGCTACACCAATTCCAGTTCCATGAATAGTATTTCGAATGTTCATGGGGATTTCATTGTGGACCAGGAATAAATTTCCAAGATTTTATACATCTGAATGCGTGGGCCGTATGTTCGATTTCGAATTACGTTGCAAATGGAGTCGAAAACATGCGACCTATTGACTTCCTACTTTCTTATTATGAAATCCCAATTACGTTCCAGAACTATACAAAATTGTTTATATTATGAAAATATAACATTTCGATTCTCCCGCCTCACCGAAAATAAATTCTGGAATATTTTCTCGGTTAAAATGTTGAAACATTTATTTGTCAGTAATGAACACCCCGTATCGCATCATACATAAAGAAATATTTAAATACAGTTATATGACAAATCAATAAACAACACACTGTATATGATGCAATATCGATTTACGGCAAAATTGCACTTGACAACAAAGTTATTTAGAACGATGGTGAATTGATATTAATGTAGAGAGCCGGATTATACGCCTCAATTTATGAGTATTTTTTAATCCAATTTTTATACAATATCCTAAATAGCAGACCCATTGCTAGCTGAATTGCCTCATTAGTTGCAATCTTTGCTAAATAAACCCAGTGAAGTTGCAACAAGAGAGAAGCCTGATGTCAGATAAAACGGTGTATAATATGACAATCACGATATATTGGACTTCCATCTCAGTTGTCCCAATATACCAATATACGTTTAATTTTCTACAGCGTGAAACTGGGGTACTCTAGTTTATTACAGCACAAAGACGTCCCGTTCCTGTTGGCCCGAGGGTGACTTGAACGTTTTATCGCGAGGTCCAACCACCGCCATCCACTTGCTACACTCGAGTAACATTCAGTTTTTCGTATTTTGTCAACCTTCTCGGAAAACCCGCTCATTGCCAGTTTGTGATTCTTTAAGTAGACTTTTAAATCGAATTCCGTGGGTACCGTCTACACACCCTCTCAATACTCCCGCTATCATTCGACGCACGTGCTTCGCTTCTTCTTCAGCTTTTGTCGCTGTGATTGTTCAGTTAAATTGTAAAAAAGTAGGTCAACCAAAGCTCCTCTGGGATCGCATCGCGAATATATTCTACGTTTTAAGAATGCTTGTCCGATACACTGTATTCAAGGGTATCGACATACACTATCAGCTGTATTCTCATTGCTATTAAATCCTATGTTACGAGACACTTTATCCACCCGGGCTTTCTTCGGGAGCTTGACAGTGCTTGTGGATGATCCTCCATCGTTTCTTGATTTATTAAGAGGGATGGAAGTTTTGTCGAGTCATGTGTTCAGGAATATTCTCAATGGTACCATTCTATTTATATCGAATGATATTTCGTATACGACTTTCATATTTGTTCATTCAAATGTAAAACAATAATGATCTCATTCGAACCACCTCTTACTTAACCAAATTCATTGAGAACATAAATTTGCTTAGAAGACTCTTCCTATAAAAACTAATCTTTTTATGTTACATTTATCAGAGTTTGCATAAAGCATGTTTCCGTGCGTAAACCAGGTGTGCGTATAGAGATTGTATATGTAAAGAAGAAATCTTGGAATTAATGTTAGATATTCAATCGATAATAGAGCAGTAAGGAATCACGTAGATTAAGTCCAGAATATAGGAAACATCTCCGAGCTTTATAGAGGCAGTAAATGGAGCAGGAGATTGTAGCTGATATGCACCTTGCCATGCGAGTTAGTAGACGATGTGTTCGTGATATGTCAGACAGGCAGAAAATGATATGCATTCGTGTATTCGACATTTTCCTTCAGCCTGCGTACACGCAGAAATCTCACAGATTGCAATATGTACATATATCTGTTAAAGTGAGAATACACGCTGCACACAAAACATGTTCCTAATCAAACCCTTCCGCGCATTAGATATGCGAATTATTAATCCAATCAAATATTATATGATCGATACAAAATGTTGAAATAATAAGATCCATCGTCTGTCTTGAAAAACAAATTTCTCTTATGGCACCATACATTTCACTCAGCGAAGATTTTCGAACGGTCAATGAATCAAAAGAACTCGAAATAATTCAATTTAGGAAGAATACAATTCGGCAAATAGAAGGTGAAGTAAGTCGGGAGTTTCGTGCAAAGGTGTTGCGGCACGTACTCGCGTGCAACATCCAAGTAGAGGACGCAAAAACTCGCATTCATTGGTGCGTGCAGCTGGAGAAGCTCTTGCGAGTTTGGAGCACCTTCATCTGTACAAGCTGAGAGCCGCGAGAGAGAGAGAGAGAAAGAAATTGTGGGAGTAGGTACGAAACCTTCACGTGAGGTACAAGCACATTTATTGCCCCGATGTAGCAACGTTATTACTCGGAGAAGTGGGCCAATGTTGCTAGGCTAGGCTCGAATCGAACTGATTAAAGCCGACCTCCCAGAAATTGAATTTTGCCCATTTTTTTTAATACTCTCAGCCTCCTTTCCTTCGGGTGTATTTTGATGTGCACACGGCTGGTTGCTTCCACGTGTACATTTTATGGTACTCCACGATGCATTTTGAGAGCTCATTTACTTCCGTGAAATGTAACTACCTAGAAGATGGGTGAAACATTATAGGTTATTGAGTACATGAATCTTGTAGAGTTTGTGCATTTTGGGAGATTAATGTGCATAATATTCCAATGTAAGCTTTGTATCTCTTGCATAAGGGTTCCATAGGTAAATTAAATGTTTGGAACATTTTTCCTTCAAGTCTTACAGAATTATCGGAGTACCGCGAATTTGCATAAAATATTTATTATTGGTTCTCCAAGCTTAAATAGGTGAAAGTACTTATCATAAGAATTCTTATACTTTTTAAGTCTACTTGGATATTATTTCATTGGTATGAATAAGAAAAATGTTCCATTAAAGGGACGCGGAATATTAAACACTACAAATATATATAACTTAATTTGTGCTACTCGTATTATGTGCTGTAATCATAAATGATCGAAGACTTTTCCGAATTAAATCCTTACAGAGTGCACACTGTATTCCATTTTCATTACTTAGTTGTTAAAAATGAAATTAATTCGCCAACAAGATTCGTGTATCTGCTTTAATTTCATCGATAATGGACAACTTTCCTTAGAATTATCCTACATGGAATCGTTATCTGTTGAAATAGGATAATAACGCGTAAACGTAACGTGACAGTCCCTTATCGGATCGAAAATTTCCGAGTTAGTGAATTAAATTCCACAGCTACTCATTCAGTGACATGATTCTCAAGACAATAGGAGATCCATGGAAATTGTATACCGTTTGGCGATATTATGACTAACTTTTCACGAAGTTATCTAACAACTGAATTGAAAAGTGTGTTACATAAATCATGTTAAGTACATTGACTATTTCAATCTTCCGATGTGGATAGTTTTATCAAATAAATATTAGAAATATTTCGAGTGTCTACTTTCTGGAATTGTATCGCCAACTATGCTTAACTCGCACTTACCATTTCCTGCAGAAATTCTTTTATCTCTCACTTCATGATTTATTGGAAATCCACATGCGAACTCTGATGAAATTTCTTTCCGCCGATGTTTCACTCGAAGTTCCTCGACTCGAACTTTCTAGTTTTTCGAAGCATCACTGGTACACACACATTATATAAAGTCTCTTTTTTTTGCTATCAATCTTATCGAGTCAAGATACATGATGGACGTTCGAATTGAGATAATTTTTGAAATAGAGAATAATGAAAATGAAAAGTTCAGTAGGAGATTTTCGGTATTGGTTTAATTTGACGGCTACGTGCGACTTAAACGTTAGCTTAGCTCTTGGTAATTGAGTAAAGTTGGCCCATAAAGAGAATCTTGGAAATACCAAGTGGTTTAAGGAAGGGCAGTCTTGGAAATAAGTGGGTTAGGTACCGAAGCGGAAATGCAAATTTGGAATGTAGAATTCGCTCAAGTTTCCGTTATTCAAACATGAAATACGGAAAACTTGGCTTCTTAGTGTAGTGGAATAATAATGTTACTATTAATGCACATGAAACATTTATATAAAATAATCCGATACTGTACATTGCTATTTACCCCTACTGATTTTAATTAGTCAAAATGATTAAATATATAAAATTGCACAATTATCTTCTTTAATAAAGCAAACATTAAGCGGCAATTTATATTTGGTTATTTTGTGGGAAACAAGTGAAATAATTTATACGAGTTAGTAGTATAAACCCTTCACTAACGCGACACGTCTGTCTGATTTCAGATTCTACTGGGACCTCTGCATGCTTCTTCTACTGGTAGCTAATCTGATAATTCTGCCAGTCGCCATTAGTTTTTTCAATGACGACCTAAGCACTAGGTGGATAGCCTTCAACTGCCTTTCCGACACGATATTCCTTATAGACATTGTCGTCAACTTCCGGACAGGTGAGAACATCTTAAAATATTTCGGGAACTCTATCCACTTCGACATCCGATACCATAAGAATATTACTGATGTAATGGATTCCTTGCTATTTCAAGAGAAAAGATACAGTAATTTCGTCGACTTTAACTTCGTGCGAAAAACACTTAAGTCCGTGCAATCACGGCCTTTGTAATTACAAAGAATGCTGTAAAAGCGAGAATGCAATCACGTCTGTATTCCATGAGTTTTTTGCGAAGATCATGTTCGTTAAATAAGAGAAGGAGGAAGAATTTGCTACAAAGTTTGCATTGTCGTGTATAAATCGAAAAAAAGGAAAGAATGAGCGACCTCGTTCTTGGTCTTCTTTTCTCTTCATTCTACGACTGTGAACATTCCTCCCTTTTCGACTGGTCTCATCAGCTTTTCCCAAATCACCAGCCTAAATCTCTACTTCGAGCGACGATTCGGTTAACTATGTTCACCTGGTTTTTTAATTCGGGTAAATGGACTGGACGAGAAGAATGTGGATCCTTTATCAACTACAAAGATATCTTAATTCAAATATATTGATTTTATCGAATTATTGAATGTACCCCTATTTATGTTCGATTCAAATGTTCCTACAGTTTAGAATGAATTTATTATGATCTATAAACGGGTTATTAATAATAGGTTTGTTTTCATTTTCATTGGGCCGGTCAGATATTAAAGGCCTGAAATTTGATTTCTCGTGGAATGCAGAGTACAAAAGCATCGCGATTCTGGAGGGTAACCCAGTTGAACATAATAATAGATAGGTAATTTGCTTACTCTCCGTCTCGTCCTAAAAGTCCACAATAACAGTATTGTTTGATACGCACGAAGAGCACTCTGAACTCCTTGACATTTCGTTGTTACCCAGGGATTAATTTAAAGCGCGTTTGAGGTGGTACCACAAACGTGAAATTAGGTCACGAGCGGGACCCCGATGAAAACCATTGTATGCATTAAACCTTGTGTGTGGCCACGTCGATTCGCAATTGTTACAAATTCTTGATCCAGATTATCGGCCGTCACTTGATATTACGTTTCGTGACGCGCATACTAATGACGTTGCATCTAGTAATCGAGTTGATCGAGAATTAAATATTTCTATGATAATAGCCGAAAGGTAGTACGTGCTTCCCACAATTTCTATCTCCAAAGAATCTCTGACCTACGATGAAAATATCCATTCTTGTACAAGCATTATTTTGACGAACCTTGAACGAACATGGTAGACTGGAAGGTTTACTTGTACGCCATGTTTAATATTTGTTTAATATGATATTCAGTGCTGTTTACTGAAATGTATTTTGTTGACTATGTTTTAGGTATAATGCAGCAGGATAATGCCGAACAAGTCATACTGGATCCGAAGTTAATCGCGAAACACTACCTCAGGACTTGGTTCTTTCTCGACCTCATTTCCTCCATACCACTAGATTATATATTCCTCATATTTAATCAAGTAAGTGCATATTACTTATTTGCATTTCAAATGATCATCTGCTGTAAACTGTTTCTCAGAAATCGCTTCTAATTCTTCTATCCGTTTCAAGGATCAGATTGCTTTCCAACGGATTAGTAATATTTAAATAGTCATAGACATTTATAATCTTTTGCTTAGTAATAAATGTGTAAAGTATCATGAAACCTTCAGCTTGAAACTTGTGTTTAATTATTTTACTATTCTATGAGGGTGTCCTTCGAATACAAACTTATATACCATTGTAATTAATCTATTCAAATTCAGAGACAAAATGTACATAATGAATATATTAGTTTCAGGACTTTAGCGAGTCCTTCCAGATCCTGCATGCTGGCCGTGCTCTCAGGATCCTCAGGCTTGCGAAACTGTTGTCACTCGTTAGGTTACTACGATTGTCAAGACTGGTGCGGTATGTCTCCCAATGGGAAGAGGTCTATGTGAGTGTTCCACTATTTACTTATACAGCACAGTTTTTTATCGGTATATATATATATATTATATAATACCCATAGCTCGTATACTACTTGTATAAAAAGAAGCGTCTCCGTCGTCTTCGTCAGTTTCAAAAAGTGACTGACAAAAAATGAGAGAAAAGTGTCTTACTTGTGCGTTCGATGTAATGTCGCGTTCATCACTTTTACACGTTGTCAGTCTATTCTTTCTTCTTTTTTTTTCTTTCCGAGACCAGGTTGTGCCGCAACGTGTTATTTTTTACGTCAATCGTCCGAGCTATTGTTCGCCCGCGTATGTATTATTGATCAGCATAAAATGGTCAGTTTTTGGAACTGTCTATTACAGAGAAATCACTCTCGCGTTTATACAGAATAATAATTCCCCTCCACCCCCCACGCCTGTGCCCGTATAACAGGGCAACCGTAGAGAAAACCGGCGATAAAGGAGCCCACGCAATTTTCCTCCTAAAATTCCACCTTGCAACAGATATCTACGTTTGACACCAGGTGACTCATCGAGTTACGAGCGAAGTTCTCATGTCAGTGGTGGATCTTTTTTTCGCAACTAAAGAAACCAATTACTCTAATCTTTCTCGACGTGTCTCTTATTTACAGTCTTATATATTTTCATTACAAACTGACATTAAATCTTCAAGACACAAACTCAGCATTTTTGTTATTTAATCTTCGATTAGAAAAGGGAATCATGTTCATCTTACTTTTGTTATTGTTTTATGGATACATAGGTGACCTATACACGAAATGAATATACATTAGTTAGCAGGTAAATTTATTGTTACTCAGCTATGTCTTTTGATTTCGTTTGATTTCGTCGCCGACAAAAATATCCTCTGTCCACCACTGCGGGGAATTCCTTCGAACTAGCGTCTCTACTTATTAGACTATATTTTTCTTTCCGTTTGCTATACATTCAAAAGTCTTCTTACGGCTGTACTTAATCCCCCAGACATCCGAAATCTTCCAATCACACAAGATACTCTCCGATCCCCTCGGTCTTTTTTTTCCTTTAAAGGGAATACCGTGCTAAAGTGAACCAACCAATCGAATCCTTTATCCACTCGATTTGATCTCACCGAAGAAACAGTATGAGATTAATGGTTTCCTTTTAATGTACAAAGAAATACACGAATATACAGCCGATAATCTAGCATGATCCAAATAATACCGTGCATGTCAGAAGGAGGACCTAAAATACCGTCGATAGGACGTCCAATAAGAGATCGCAGAAACGAGAGAAGTGCGTTGTCAACGTTTACAACGCGTTACGTCATTATTGCATCTTGATTGTTCGCTTCGGTGCACCGACAATCACGATCACGCGATTTAACGAATAGACTATTTTTCGGAATGCACATTAATCGGCGTTCTGATAAATTTTTATACATCTTTTTCTCGATAGGTAAGTAGCTTCGTCTCGAGCGAGTAACTCTACGTAGCTCGAGTTTCCTACACGTCCATTATGTCACTTCCTTTTCCGAAATGACAAAGAATTAATTATCCTCAGAATGACGATTTGAATGGATTTATTGGCAGTAGTGCCTTATTTTGAAAATGCAGAGGTATTTTCATAATAAATGTTGAAGTCTGTCGTAAGAGTATATTCCTAATAAGAAAATTTATAGCTCACGTCTTCTTATCGCCTGAACAACAGTGACCAACGTTAATTTCCCTGTCGAATAAAAAGAAATGGATAGTAGCCAATTATGGTGTACCAATCCACTTGAATTTAATTTCGTCCAATTAATCACGATAAGAAGAAATCGTCGATAATTCGCCACATTCTTTTAACACATGCACATAATATACAACCCTGCTGTAATGCAACTATCATTCACATCAAGAAATTCACTTTTACACATATATTATAATCACCCTCTTCTATTTACTGTAATAAATCCATCGCCTTGTTTATCTTCCATCGAATCACAACTATTATATATTAAACCTTTATAAAATCCCAAAGTATTCGAATCAAATCTACGAAATATGCATTACAGCAGTTTTAGCAGCGTTAACCTTTCGCCATCGAGTATAATAGATTATATATCAAATAACAAATAAACATTATTCATTACTGTACTTAGATACCTAGCCACTGTTTCGTTGATTGCATTATCTTTTCATTTTCATCCATCCGACGTATTCGACATAACAATTACGCTTAGTTTCAAGTAGTATATATGATATTTACATCGTACAAGAGCGTTATACTCCGGGAACGATGTAAATACACGTAGCCAATGATAGTGCAATCGTGAAAGGTTAAAAACGTGTCAGGAGATTAAGCTGATCGATGTCGAAGCTAGACAGTAATGATGAAGCATTCGTCGATTTTAGTCGAGCATAAAAGTGATCCCAAAATGAGTGCTCTTTGACAAGTGTAATATTTACGTTGCGTTACTACCACGTTATTGTGTGTATAGAAGAATAATTTTTGCGTCAGTTTTGATTATTGTCCTGCAATTAGTAGCGTGAACCGTGGCCCGCCGAAAAGACCAACGAATCAATCAGGCTTTTCGTTTAATAACGAGAGAGAGCGAGCTTTCAATTCGATCTAATCGTTATTTGCACTTGAAACAACCTTATTGCCTCCCTCTGCTTTTTTCCTCTCTTTTCTGTTCTGTTCGTCTAACGGGACTCGACAAAAAGAATAAGATACGAGACGCGCGTGGTTTGCTCGCTCCTACGGCACAGACAGGTCGACTAGTATTTTCTATAGTGTCACTGATCGATATGAATTGTTACGGAAGAATCTTTCTAAGGTGGATTTTTATAAAAGCAGAAAAAAAGAAGAAAAAGAGTAGATACAAGTGATACACTTGATAAAACATTCTACCCTGTAGCATGCACTTGTAAGAGATACGCGGTCGGGCTTGGCTATCATGGTAGAAGAAATTAAAGTATCTCGAAAGAAGGAATGCCTGACAGGATGTAATTTATTTCAGTAATATCTCTCGTGTTATCATTGATATGTCAAGATCGTTCGTGAAGTTGGAAGACCTGTCATTTAATATTTCCACTCGATGAGATTTTATTAATATGATAAATTTCCCATTTACGAGAGTGACGGTAACAGCCGATATTACAATATTCTTGCATCCTCGTGTATTAATAGTTACTTGAACAAAGTAGGCTAGCAGTAAATATTTTGATATATGAGTTTTCAATTCAGTACTTAACTTGGGCCACCATTATAGTTTTCTTTTTATTGTAAACAAGTCATTGAATGCATTACATTATTCTGTTACTAAAAAGATAATTGATATCTGGAAGTAAGGATACAGGAAGGTTAAAAGGTAAAAAGGTACCCGAAGAAAAATATGCCGCATTTCTTGCGTTTCGATCAGCATTTTATTATCATCCTCAGAATCACTATGATATCATATTTAATAGACTTTTAGCATAAAAAAGCCTTCTTAAGACGACTCAACTACGATTCACCGAAGGTAAACAAAACTTCTCCTACAGCATACTCGAACCAAACGTTCTCCATCCACACCTCCACAGAAAATCTTCTACCCTTCACGGGCAATTTTTGACGGTAACCAAAAGCAGTCTCGTGAAAATGTTTCCTGTAATGTTTTCATGAAACATTCATTAACATCTTCTTGCTAGCCATCGAATTAACCGACTAAGAAAAAGATAATAATCTCTATGTACAATGTATACACTCAATATCTACACGATTCACACCTACATAAGTACACTGGACATACTCAAAGCTCAATCAGCTAGTACACAAGACTCCCGAATTCCTCGAGACTCCTGTTACCAGACACAAAGAACAAAGAACAAAGAACAACAATAAAATACAATAAATGGAGTACTAGGCGTATTGCGAGAACACGTTTCCGAATGGGTTTGCAGATCCCCCTTTATCAACAGCCGGAGAGGCACTACGAGCGTCGGGCGACACCGCCCCAACCAGACCGAACCAGCAAGGTGTGCCTGCCTAGTAACCCTGAAACCAAGGCCAAATGCCCTTTTTTAATTCAAGCGTTCGTTAACTTAAAACTTCACGTTTCTACGTATAAATATATATATACGGTAGATCATTATTACCTACTCTCTTTTCTGTTCACTATACTTGATTACCATTGTTATTATTACCGTTCACGATTGATTACCGTTGGAACGTTTTGGTTTTTGAGTTCATACCTTTTAGAGAGAGTGCATAGTTTTTGTCGTGTACCTTGGTTTACTACAGTCTTTAATATTGAGGAACTTTCACTCACAACACGTCCGAATACTTAGACCCGTGTCAGAAAGCGCACTCGATCAAGAGCTTAATTGGAGTTGCTTGTCATTCATAGGTGTTCATGTACTTTTACAGTTTTTCACCCCGTTACTTTAGAAAGTTGAGTCCTTTGCTTTGTGGCATGAGAACATTGAAATTTCATAGTTGGTTCCGAAAATGGACAGAGAAATAAAAGTATTCGTATTATGATGTAATGTGCATGATATTTGTACTTGATTATCAAACTTATAGTTTACGAGTAACTTGCCTTACACTCTTGAAATATTTCATATGAAAATATCCTGAGTATTTGCTATTTATATAAGTTACGATAAAATCTTATTTAAATTGGTAACTGTCACTATTAATTAACAATGCATAATACCCCTTTACAAAAGCTCTTGATCAGCCTCGCCACTAGTGTCTGTAGTCCTCTTAACACAGTGTTACATGGATCACATTATTAAACAACTTAACCATTAATTATTTTCATGTACAAACTACAAGTGTATTTTAAATGAAGAAAGATCCATGTTTCACTCATTAGCTGAATTCACATCAGATTTGTTGGAAACGGTTTGGTATGACATGCTGTCATGTTTTTTGTCGGGTTTTGTTGAAAGCTCCGTTCTGTTAGGTACTAACATGCGTTTTATGAATACAGTCCCTGTGACTGATAGTCGTGTCGAATACCGGATATAAAAGTAACCAAATATGAAAATGAAAGAGTCCACGCGCAAGTATTAACATCCTATTGATTGATACTTCGTAATTCTTAATTCTTGATTATCACCGTACATCCGTTCTAGCTGCATTTCATTACTGGCCTGATACGTGACAGGTACGCATGTATATTTAATCGTGTGGATCGATAGTGATTATTAACATTCTTACGAAAGGGGTTTGCGTAATTCTAGATATGTCTGCATGTCATTGTTTTGATAGTATATATATATGAAAATTACGGTGCACCGTTTCTCGACAATGGTGGCACACGATTAACGGAGAATTGTACGGTGATAACGGAGAATCAAGAATTCTTATTGACAAATCGAACCATCGATTCCCAGAGTCGGATATCCAACGACGCTGATAGAGAAAGATATTGATTGAAGGAATTTTCCATTGACGAAGAAGGAAGAGAAACAGTTTTGCTTAGCGAGAAAGAGAGAAGGAAAAAGAGATTATAAAATCGGAAAACAAAAGATCGAAGACAATGGGAGAAAAAAGTTGCCCGTAAAGTATTCGACACGAACTACTCTACATGGCTGCTCTACTGACGAGAAAGTTGGTTGGTCTGACCGTAGGTCTGCCTGTGAGTGTTAGGTGTATATTAACCCTATTTGCCCGAAATTTTTGGCGATGTGCCCGTGTTCAATGTGTGCTCCCGTTTTTGTTGACCCTTTTTCCATCCGTACACCGTCCTCCCTTGCCAGACCGATTCCTACCCGAACTCTCCCCCCTGCCTAACCCTTTCGATATCCACAGTTGCATATCGTCTCGTTGCTTGCTATTTCATGTCGTTTAGATTGCCTGACTTTACCAGGACAGCCGGTTTCCTGTCCCTTCTTTTTAGTTTGATCGATCGCTTCTTCCGCTAGAACGGAAGAAACAATGACGGATTCATGTCGATAATTTAATCCATTAGCCTAGGAAATTAGAATTTCCTCTCCAGAATACCAATGTTTTATATGTATATGTATATATACGTGCTTCTTGTCTCCCGCGATATATTTCTGTTTCATTGGAGGGTCGTTAGGATCAATTTTACCCGACTCCTCGGCGAGGCAAAAAACGTACAGCATGTGGTTTAATGATCTCTTGATCTCGTGCAATAGGTATTATCCACTCTTATGTATATTCTTTAGAATGATTGCAGTCGACTTCCCAGTTTGTGTCGTTCCTCGTGTTTTACTTTCTTGCGGACTTTTGAATTATGTCCTTCAATTATTCCCTTCTCAGGTACGCAGTAATGCGAACGAGAACTTCGTCGATGGAAAATTTAAGTTCCTTTCGTATCCATTAATCTTTTCAGGAAACGAGCTATTAACACGTACGTTACTTGTCGAGAGAAAGTCTAACTACTTTAATCGAAAGTCAAAGATCATTATGATTTCATCGCGGAAATTATTGTCAAATTTTCCAATCTTATACTTCCCTTCGTAAAATAATAAATATCCAATTAATCCATTTATCTCAAACGAAATTATTTCCATCAGAGTTAGAGTTAAATACTATGTTTAAAAGGCGTAACTTTTTAACAAAGCATCAGACAATTTCACCAAAGATTTGGTGGATCATTTTGTGAGGAAAGCATCTTTTTTCGCGAGGCATAGAAAACGGCGGATAATTTTCCTTTATGTTGAACCACTTTATTTCCAACGGATAGAAGTATTCTCGTGAAGCATCACGCGACTTCAGTCGGCTCCCTCTTTACGGAGCAATTAAATCAGATAAGAAATACAAATGGCTTTGTTAGCGACGACGTCAGAAATAATAGTAAACGCATCGTTGAACTACACTCATAATGCGGTAGTTGTTCCTCGTAACGCGCACTCGAGCAGACAACTCAGAAGGCACTCACGGCTATGCTCTTTAAAGGACGATAAATCAAGATTATCTTCCAGAAATGACAAATAGCAGGTTGCCGGCAAATTTACAAAAGCTTCGTTTACGATCTGCAGTTGCGAAAATTGTACAACATCATGGTCCACGAAAACGGTTTTACTTCTGTAAGAAAACATCCACATAAAAACGATGTTAAGATGATTGTTTTTATGAGCTTTATTATCTTCTAAGATTATAGGAATTTATTCTTGCCAATTGAAATATTCCATACACACGTTAGCACACTTTGAAATTCTTTAAGTACAAAATCCTGATAGTAGATTTTTGTGGTGTTTCTGCGTCCTTTATAGAAAAACACAAAAATTTATGAACATACAAATTTTTGCAACAATTAGGATTCTGTGCTTAGAATGTACATTGGTCTTTTAATGTCATGAAGATTGAAACATTAGGTTAGGAAATACAATAATCATATATTATTATTTTTAAGCATATGACACCATTACGTCACAGCATTAAGTTAACTTCAATTTCATCAATTTACGGAGGAATAATATTTTTGTATTGTTTAAAGGCGTTTTGATTTATGGAGAAAGGAGGGCGCAATAATTGCATAAAATAATAATCTGATGTTTCATTGAGGTTTTTTGATTTTTTATAAGATTCATTGTTGACGAGAAAAAAGACACCCCGTGAACTCAATTTTACGATCGAATTTTAGGTCTACAATAAACCGCATTGGAAGTATAGATTCTGGCTGTTAACAATTAGACTGAAACGTCAAGTGGTTGGGATTGGTTTATTGTCCCTAAAGAACAATGTAGGTTGTCCCAGTCGGAAGTCCGCGAATGGCGTGAATTTATAATTCTTTATCAGACATGAAGCTACTGACTCGCTAATTAATCTATCGAGCCTTATCCAAGCTTGACAAGGAATTGCGGCTTCACGCTTGGCGAGACTGCTGAAACGAAAGCTTAATACTAACGAATGGCTTCTTGATTATTAATTCTTAACTCACAGATCATCAAACTATTCGCTCTTCTTCCTAATTATTATTATTCTTATTATCATTGTTATTGTTATGTCTTACTAAAGCCAATTTCTCTCACATATATATTCTCACCATCAAGTATTATTCTTTTTTACTGTTTCTCCTAAAACCCCATACACATTAACCAGCCTGTCATATCATATCTCACCAAACTGTAATTGTATGATTGGCACTCTTAACCAATCGTTTATTCTTATTGCAAGAGAAAAAAACAGGGGAAAATACGTCATATTAACACGTCGATGATACACTAACGAAGATTAATCGATATGCGATCGTATTAATTTATTTATTATTTTTAATTATATGTGTCCTATACATGTGCCTCAACCGTAGCAGTTCAGGAAGAAGATGGGATTTTGATAATTGTCCCTTGTTAAATCGTCTTGTCGGTGAATGGTAAAAAGAATGTGAAATATCATCGGATGAGAGAGAGACCCACTCAGCATTGTTAAAAGGCGACCATTAGCATCGACCATTTTCATGTGTTTCCAGTGTCTCGGCTGCTATGGTGGCTGTTATTCCAGTCAAATACCGAAAATGGCCAAAGGATAATCTTAGGAAAGGGATATACACATACATACATATTTCCAGCGTCGTTCCACCGTGGCTATATGTGTTCCCGTATATAAAGCACGTGAAAATCTCAACTCCACGACCACAAAAAAGAGAGAAACAAATATGGAAATTAATCCTTCACGCCTACCTTGTCTGCTCCTTCTTCTTTCTCTTTCCTACTTTGTCATGTTACCTTCATACTATACACGTCTATCGACTAATATGCCTATATATATACTTCTCTATATATGTATATCTAATACACTTTCTAATTCTTTTAATCTCAATTAACGACAAATTTCTTTGTTCCTTTCCTTTGTCTCTTTACGTTCTTTCTCTCTCTCACACACTTACCTTCTCTCTGTTTCTCTATACGGATCTCTATAACCTGCCCTTTTCTTACTACGTCTTGCTATGTCCCGCTTTCTTTTGTTTCTAGATATTGCAGAACCTACAAAAAAAACGCACTGAGCGGAGGGGGCGCCTAAGTTCTGACAATATGAGTAAAAAGAAGTCCGGTTTCAGCAAAAGCGACCTTATTTTTAAGGTAACCCGCCCTAACGAATGCGCGAGCTCACGTCCAAGAGATTCGATTCACCGAATCCTCCTCGGAATTTCCATCCTGCTTTCATGAGACTCCGTCAAAGGAAATCGACCTTTCAAGCTATATCCTTCTACATAATTAATATATTGCGAGTAAAATAACCAAATCATTGGATCTTTTGAAACGAGCCTATTCTACCAAAAAGATCTAAGATCACGGTCTCAACCAAACCAGAACGTAACCATAAAAGAATATCGGTATACCGGAGCAACCCAAAGGGCATGAAAGATCGTGTATCGCGGCACACCAACAACTTTATGCTATTATTATTAGATCGGGTGAATCTGAACGATACCCCAAATGTTCGATAAAGAATCGACAGATTTGTTTGGTTATCGAAAAATCAAAAATATCTTAGGCATCCTTTGAGATGAAATTGATAGTGGAGATGTTGGATCGTCGATTGCCGTTCAGTTTTTGTCTCAGAAATCAGAAAGGGTTGTCACGAGGATACTGGACGTAGGAGCTGTACGCTGATTGGCTCGTTGGTTTATTACAAACATTCGCTTTTACTTTCCGCCGCATTATACATTACATATACCCGCAGCAATAGGCTATGCTTATATACATTCACCATCGGCACCCGCCTAGCGATGAGAAAGTACGTGTACTATGTGTGGTACTTTAGAAAGTTCACCAAAAATACTTAAAGGACTAACTGAAACTGAGAAAGATGCCCTTGCTCGACCCGGCGCACCGGTATTTCGCCCTAAAATCGGCGCCATCACGGGCAAATATTCGTTTTTCGGTGTTCTCTGTGATTTGCCGCGAAACTTTTGTAGATGAACTACCCTATCGTAGCGGTTAAAGATATGCCGCGAATCGAATTGTTAAAAACCGGCAAAATGGATCCACGTAGAATAATCATTGTCATATTCGTAACCCCTCTTCCCCTCTCTCACTCTCACTCTCTCTCTTTCTCTCTCTCTCGCTCTCACTCTCTCTTTCTATCTATCTATCTCGTTATCTCTTTCTGTCTCTCTCTCTCTCTTCTTATTCTCTATTTTCCTCTTATTCGCTATGTATATTATACTTTTTCCAATCCATTTCTGTCTTCCATTTTAGATGTATTTGCAATCACGATAGCTGTATTACCGTGCTACCAATCCGGTGTTTCACTTATACCCCTAATTATATATAAATATGTATACATATCTCTCTGTATCCGACCCTTTGTACCAATATGCATTCCAAATTGTTCCCTGCCCATTTGAGATGACGACCGGGGAAAGTAACCTGCACTGGCCAACCCTACTTACTACTACCCTCCATGCACTTATCCCTTGAAATGCTTTTGATCGCTAGACGGTGTGCACGATTCCTTTAAAAACGAGCGCACGATTGGGCGTCCCTTCTCTGTCGCTTTGTTGCAAATCGCACATTATATTACCATACCCAGTACGAAGCGCATCGCTGGTTTAGATGAGTATAAACGGAAATGAAACGAACCCGAAAGGAAAGAGAATAACAATTAGGGCCAAGTGTATGAGAGTAGAGAGCCCGCTACCCCTGCCGCTGCTCTGCGAACGACTTTTCACCCTCTACCTCCTCATTTTTTCCGACCTCTAACCCTCTATCGCTTTTCGGCCAAGAAAATGCACCCCCCCCCCCCCTTTTGTGATACTGGCTGGCTATATATGTGTCTGCAACCTTAAATAAGAAAACAGCGAGATATACGATGAGCCTTGCTTTCTTGCTTAGAGCCTGGCTTACGCCGCTTAATAATTGTTTGACTTGCCAGCTACGTTATGACTGTACTTTCCGTTTTCTCTTTCGTTCTCGTTCTTTGTTTTTTTGTTTTCCTGGATTTTCCGTGTTTTTTGTTTACCCGTTAGTCGCTTGAACGTCGGAGAGAGTTTTTGAAGTTTACCCAGGATGGCGAGTCCTGGTACATGTATTCATTGTCGATCGTTCTGCCGTTGTGTTTTTTAGTTTCTGTGTACTTTCCGTTCGTTAGTAATGTTGTTGCCATCTGATCTATTCTATCTATCTATACATATCTGTCTATATATATGTATATGCAGTTTTACATATATATACGATACCGTTGTTAGATATATCATACTGACCACTGATCATTGATTGTTCACTTATTATCGTGGAGAGTACAAGAAAGCTTTCGTCTTTACTGGACTTGTGACTTGTCTCGTAGAAACTGAAGTTTGAATGTTGAGTTTTCTATATGGTCCCTTTGTTTGTCTCGTTATCTTGATTTTGTTCGTTCTTGTTTTTTGAATGATTCAGCAATGCGTATACATGTGTACAAAGCGCGCGCCCCCGCCCGCCGTTCACCACATGTATACTATATGCACGAGTCGATACGTGTATATACAAATGTGTACATACATAGATTACATTTTACATGTGGTGTGTGTGCGTCTGTGAGTGTGCGCGCGCGTATATGTATACGACATGCTGTACACGTTTGTTAGTTTTTAATAAAAGAACGAGCCAGGTAATGTATTGAAACTAGTTGTGGTATAGCAATAAGTTTTCATCACCCTGTTTTTTACCTGCATTACCTGTAGGCGCAGAAACGATACCATTGACTGTCAACCATGGATTATCATTGATACCTAATAGTACATTAGCAAGTACGCGTTATCATATTAGATCGCCAGAACTGTTCGTTTCATTGAAATTCAATGGCGAACAAGGGTAAATCGGTCCTTTTAATGGAGATGCATTCACGCACGAGGGAGTTTTAATGATCTTCGAGTAAATTCCCTTAAATGTGATTGCATCGTTACGATATACCGATGTAGATTTATATGCGTGACTACTTATCATGTATATAACGAGCATCTCCTTCGAAAGAGTCCGATCCACCATCGTCATTTTATTTCAAATTTAATAAATCACGTATCGCGGTTGCTCGATACTCGAAAAATACTTGAATCTCTTCGCTCGAGGATGTACTCCTCGGTATTTGACGATGAAACCCGCTATCAAGTAGATTGCATTGATTCAACGAGAAGAGGGGTAGACTAATAACGAAAACTTCATATCCCCGAATGTAATTGGAAAATGTGACAGTTTGGTGGAGTCCGTGTTGAAATAATTCCATCCGATATTAAAGGAGTAATTGTCGAGGAAGATTTCGTATTTCTAAGAAATTGGCGAACACCGCGTGCGCGTCTTTCTATTAGTCGAGAAAGGAAATTAGCCTATTAAGGGAACGAAACCGACGATAGAGCTGCGGAAGCGTTGGAAGCTTTCGGTAGAATATCCCGGGAACTATTACGAGTATCGGGCAAGTGCGGTTAAATTGGAAAACTTGGGTTCGTCACAGATAACGGTCCGAATTCAGAAATCACTTCCTTTTCTTTCTAGTTTTCGCGAGCTTATCGGCGTCGTTCAGCGGGCTAATTTACAGAAACGATCGCCTTTATGAAATTTCTTGAATATGTCCCGAAATACAGGACACGCGTATTCGCAAACTACGCTTGTCTTGTCCCCTCTATGATAATCGTACGCATATACATACGAATACGTATGTTACCGTTATATGTGTACATAAATTATGTATTATACATACCTACAATCTGCACTTCATGAAACCTTCGAAGATCCTTAGACTTTACCCCTTTTCCTCTCGAGTTAAAAAACGCAGAGATCACTCGCGATTTAGCTTCTCCATTCTTTCTCATCATTTATTATTGCCTTTTCGTAATATGGACGTGGATAACTTACACGGGAATAATTTAATACAGTTACTGTAATTAATAACTTCGTTCGAATAAAGCACCGACTAAAAGTTTCCCAGGACCATAGAAGTACTGGAACGTGCATCGACTATATTTCTGTCCATTGAAATTCAAATTGAATTCAAAAATTCAAATTCGAATCGAAGTCTGGCAGTTCTAGTGTATGAATAATTCGATAAGTGAGTTTCCCCGGTGAAAATTGTTACATCATACCAGCTACGTATCCATCGACTCACGGATACTTTTAAATTGAACATTTTAATTCGCAAAATAGACACGCAATTATGATTACATTTTTCTAAGTTTCACTTATGGATAACATTTTTGAAGAAATTCATTAAGTTCGAAATACATTGCGGTGTATAATGTTATTACTAACATTTCGCAAAAACAAATATTCCTGTCCATGTTTCAGTGTGCAAAAGCTAATTCAGTTTCCGAGGAATGCTTGTTTTAAATAATGTTACACGTCGATACTATTGTGAAGTTCTTTTTTCATTTCAGACATAATACCATACCGTTTGTATTTATAATATTTTTCAGGTAATTAAAATGATTTTATTTTAAGTATTCAAGAGTGTGGTATACGGTGAGGGAACAATGGCAGTTTGGCTTTATCGGAGTGGTCTCTGCGTTCTCCAGCTTTTTTTTAGTACGGACGGATTCCCATATCGTAATTATGGCGTGCAATTAAACTGAACAATTACGAGTCTCATTACAATCGAATAGATTGCCAATGGCATAGTTACTTGAACATTAGAACAGGTTCAAAATTACTGGACGCCATAAGCGATCTTGCGAATCTTGACCTAACAGTGCAAATGATTGATATATATATATTTTTTTTGTTAGAGCATTCGTAGAGTAATCATTATTATCAACGTTTTTAGGTTACATTGAATTGTTCTTTTGTGTGCCACGTGATGCGTATTTTCTAATGTAAGCATGCTTTTTTTTAACAAAAGTGAAACCCAGAAGTATGAACAGCGAAGATATCTTTAGGAGAGAAAACAACACTCACTTAAATCGTCTACATTAAGGTCCGAAGTGCCGTCTCTCTTTCCACTCCATTCAATTAATTCCTTAAAATAATAACTATTATAACAAAACATATCAAAATGATACATCATTTCGATTACACCTTAAACCACTTATTAATCTATCCAGATGTCAGTGCTAGTATCCATAACTTGCAACTTCCATTACGATGAAATTACAGAGACGACTCTTTCGGATCTTAATGGTGGAACACCGTGTAGTTGATCTGATCCGTCAGAATTCGAGTAACAATTACTACGATAGTTGAACCACGAGTAAATTATATTTGACGCGTTTTTGTGCAACACTCGCTTATTTGCTGTACACTACGCAACCGGAGCTTTGGATAACGAGAGAAGTTTTAACTAAACAACCAAAAAAAGAACAAAGTTTGAACAATTCTCCCGGTTACTCGGGCTGGCACGAGAATAAATCTTTGCCGTTGTTGTTGGCAGTTCCTGAATATGGCGTCGGTGTTCATGCGGATTTTTAACCTGATCTGCATGATGCTCCTAATCGGCCACTGGAGTGGCTGCCTACAATTCCTGGTTCCCATGCTTCAAGGATTTCCTAGTAACTCGTGGGTCGCCATTAATGAGTTACAAGTAAGTACACCAATCCATTCGACTAATTATCCATATATTGATCATATTCTTTAATGCTGATATTGAACACCATAGAATATTATTAGTGCATCAATGTGCATGTATGATAATATACGTCTAATAAGTGTTATTTTAAATTGTTGATTCAACAAAATTCACGGATTAAATCAGGATCGAAATATGTGCATCCATCCATGATTGATAGTTTTACTCTGATATTATTTCATAGGCAACGAATAAGATACTTTCCTTTCCGTAATAGGATTAATGCTACGCTTAATTAATTATTAAGATTTTGAAATACCGTGAAAAATATTGCACTTGTTGGCAGAATCTTAAGAAACTGCATCGCGTTTTTTTGTTCTTGAATCATTAGGGCAATGTATGTTTACGGCCTCATATCCGCGTCACGAAATCTTGCAATTTTGTTTCTAGGATTCGTTTTGGCTGGAACAATACTCGTGGGCTCTGTTTAAAGCCATGTCGCACATGCTATGTATAGGATACGGAAGGTTTCCACCGCAATCCTTAACAGATATGTGGCTCACTATGCTCAGTATGATCAGCGGTGCCACATGCTATGCACTTTTCCTCGGACACGCGACGAATCTCATTCAATCTCTCGATTCCTCGAGAAGACAATATCGCGAGAAGGTAGTTAAATACTCGCAGCCACGAAAAGACAACGAAAACAACCTTTTCTTATTTATTTTAAACCACCCCTTTAACCCAGCGACACTTTGCATCTCGAATTGTCGCAATAAACTGATTTCCGGATTACAGAACTTTTAGTGCTTTCAAAGTCTTAGTTTCGATAATCATGATTTTTATCCTTATTTTAAAACGAATTATATTTTAAAGTACAACGAACAAACAACCCTGTAACTTAACTTTTGGAATTGTTATTCCTCGAGAATATTTGTTAATCATTTTTACTCGAAACAGGTGAAACAAGTAGAGGAGTACATGGCCTATAGAAAATTACCGAGAGAAATGAGACAGAGAATTACGGAGTACTTCGAACATCGATACCAAGGGAAATTCTTCGACGAAGAGTTAATCCTTGGCGAGCTTTCGGAGAAATTGAGAGAAGTAGGACACAAGAACAAACTTCTAATTAATCTTCAACATCTCCATGATATATTATATTAACGAATATCTCTTCTTTTCCTAGGACGTTATAAATTACAACTGCAGATCGTTAGTGGCGTCTGTACCCTTCTTTGCTAATGCCGATTCGAACTTTGTCTCGGACGTTGTCACTAAACTGAGATATGAAGTCTTCCAGCCAGGTACTTTTCATTGAACTTGCCAAGTTGGATGCAACTAAACTATGTCTCTTATAAATATTAATTATCTATTTTTTAAATACCTGACGTATTGCGAAGGATTTATATACAGTAATATCGATGATGAGGTTTAATAAATATAGAGATTAATGACGCACGAGGAATATATATTTGCAGGTGATATCATTATCAAGGAAGGTACTATCGGCTCAAAGATGTATTTCATCCAAGAAGGTATAGTCGATATAGTCATGGCGAATGGTGAAGTCGCCACTTCGCTGTCGGACGGTTCTTATTTCGGAGAAATCTGCCTGCTGACGAACGCGAGGAGGGTTGCGTCTGTTCGTGCCGAGACCTACTGCAATCTCTTCAGCCTCTCGGTGGATCATTTCAACGCCGTGTTGGACCAGTATCCACTAATGCGCAGAACAATGGAAAGCGTTGCCGCCGAGAGGTATAAGCTTTGGTTAGGTTTGTTCTATCGAGTTGGTGTGCTAATAGATGTCAATCATCACTCCCACTTCCATGTTAATTTTTTTGAACGTTGTGTACTGTCCGATATATATGAACGAAATCAGAAGCCATTATTATTGTCAAAAATCATGTTGCTTGTAACATACCGATTATTTGTATGTGCTGTTTTGGATTCAGATGCTTATTTTGACATACACATACACAACACATACTTCCGGCATTTAATGAGATTAGAAATTTTATTCCTACGAAATTATTTGATGAAATTCTAATGGACATTGGTCCAACGTGACAGTGCAGTGTTCTTTTTGAGGGAGAAAGTGACAAGTATTACGAAGAAAGCGCACTAACTTACGATACTCCGATGCACACAATAGTGTGCGTTTAATAATGAGTTGAGAGGGTTCGGATAAGATATTGTTTTCTCTGGAAATTATTGGATACCGAGACATCTTCGAAATTCCTCTTTCTACACGTACACACGATGAACTTCTTTCTCTTACGATCTCTTCTTTCCTCTGTACGTACTATTCCAGATTTCGAGCGATACTCTGCTTGGGAAATTGTTCAAATTGAACATCGCGACAAAGTATCTTTACACTCTCGACACATTCATTACATAGTAATATGTTGTACTCATAATTTTGCATAACATACTTTATAAATGAGTTGAATGCTACGTTTCGCAAAACCCCCACAGAGTCAGGCTAGTTAATGTCAATTAATAAACAAAGTCAAATCAAGAAAATAATTGAATCGAATATAAACGGATATGAAGTACACGCTTGATAATTTTACAGCATTCTTTACGATCCAAGATACATTTTATTCGCTTATAATTATAAGATAACTCGGAACTCTAGTTAATCAGAGCTCACATTCAGTAACTGTTTCTTCAATGTCATTATCACTTATCGTGGACCTCGTTCAAGCAAAATCTGCTATGTTTAAATATATAAGTTTTGTACTCACGCATTATATCGATATTAAGTTATATAAATATTACATTTAAATTAATTACAATGATAAATCATGACAGTATCTGATCTATTGATCTTCGAGATATAAATTTGAAAACCTAGAAATATGATTCTGTGGAGGGGATATCAGAGCTATCAATTTGTTTTCTCCAGTCTTGTATCTCATACGTAAAACCTTTAGCGGTGCAAGTAAGGTTCCAATTGAAATAATGAAAATGATCTGTTACAAGTGTTAGCACGTAGGGGGATTAATACGATTAATTTAGGGTAAACCTGTACTGCTAAATGGTTTGTATGTCGATGTTAATAATCGTTGGTCGTGTTCCATACAACATTCCCTACGCTTAATTATGCTCTCCCTGTAGGCTAAACAAAATTGGGAAGAACCCTAACTTAGTGGCTCATCGCGAAGAGGATCTTGGCAGTGAGTCAAAAACGATAAACGCCGTAGTGAATGCACTCGCGGAGCAAGCTGCACATGCTAGCGGTAGCGAAGAATCGGTAAGCATCTGAACACTTAGTAATTAATTCATATTTCATCATTATTTTCAAAAATTGTTCCGAGAACTGTTACTGATAATATTCGGTAAAACCTAAATCTTGCGAACTCGAGCATATCGGTGCTACTTGGGTTAGATTTTAGGAGGTACTTGTTTCGAAATTCAGTGGCTATTTTCCTATACCTTCAAAAATCATAAAAAATTCAAAGTCGCTAAAATCAATTCTAAATGATCCAAATCGATGGCAGATAATGTATAAACATATTCTAGGACCATTTTGGGTCGAAAGAAGTGAATTAAAAATTTGTTTTGGTCAAAAAATGGGTCGACCCAAAACCGCAAAAATGAGAAGGGGTATACCTTCAAAAATTGTCAAAAAATCAAAGTCGCCAATTTCGGTCGTAGATGGTCCAAATCGATGGTATATGATGCCTAATGATGTTCTAGGACCATTTTGGGTCGAAAGAAGTGGATTAAAAATTTGTTTCGGTTAAAAAATGGGTCGACCCAAAATCGCAAAAATGAGAAGGAGTATACCTTCAAAAATTGTCAAAAAATCAAAGTCGCCAATTTCGGTCGTAGATGGTCCAAATCGATGGTATATGATGCCTAATGATGTTCTAGGACCATTTTGGGTCGAAAGAAGTGGATTAAAAATTTGTTTCGGTTAAAAAATGGGTCGACCCAAAATCGCAAAAATGAGAAGGGGTATACCTTCAAAAATTGTCAAAAAATCAAAGTCGCCAATTTCGGTCGTAGATGGTCCAAATCGATGGTATATGATGCCTAATGATGTTCTAGGACCATTTTGGGTCGAAAGAAGTGGATTAAAAATTTGTTTCGGTTAAAAAATGGGTCGACCCAAAATCGCAAAAATGAGAAGGGGTATACCTTCAAAAATTGTCAAAAAATGAAAGTCTCCAATTTCGCTCCTAAGTGGTCCAAATCGATGGTATATGATGCCTAATGATGTTCTAGGACCATAACTACATGAAAAAAAGACGAAATGACCCAAATAGTAAATAACAGACTATAATCTCATATAATCAGTTTTAAAATAATGATTGTATGACCAATAGCAAATGTTTAAGTAAGCATAGAAGTATGGGAAAATTGTTTCCAAGATTTTTAGATGTCTGACAAATTTTGTATCCGAATCTTTTGCATTAACAGACACATGTAGCCCCCGTTACTCTGAATTAATCCCTAATGAATTTGTCAGAATTGTATTTCATGTTACTAATAAGTAAATGAATTAATCCCATTATAGGTACATAGTATGGAGCTGAGAACGCTTCCAGCTGGCCTGTTGCCGAGACCAAAATCCGAAAATAATTTCACAAGTCAAGAACTTACGAGGGAGGGACGAAGGGTCTTCCACAAAAGCGACACTTTCCACAAGGACTCGTATCAATGACGACACTCGTTATACTAGCATACGGAGAGATATTAACGGCTCCATGCGTACCAGTGGTTTTATTATCAAAACGATAATTGATGGCGCATTAAGCCTAGAACCTGGACGGTACTCTAGAAAAACTCTATACCTAGATATTCGCCATGCCAGTAGTCTTCTAGCAATTGATTTCTAGCGCCTTCTTATATTAAACTGATGGCACCTTTGTCCAGGATCTACGTATAAAACCACTGTGACCGAACAGAAACTTCCAACCATGACGCAAAACACGATTGAGTATCAGGATCATTTTAATTCGAGATAAACAAAACCATTTTAAGTTCTCTTACGGGAGAGGTCGAATTTAATTTGTGACAGCAATAATGAATAATCAGTGATTTAAAGTGGAATGATTCCTCTATGGAGATAGAGGACGTTCTTTTAAATGATGATTGTATCATAATTTCTTACGATGGTCAAGGATCTTTGAGCAAAGAAATATGACTTGATTTTTTATGGACGAAACATAATAATGCGTCGAGTGTAGTAAAAATGGTTGGAAAATAGGGAGCCGTTTTCAGCCGCGAGTCTCTTCATCGAAAAATAATTGGCGTCACTCGAAGTATGGCATTAAAGCGAATATAAGAGGCGCGGTGAAGGATGAAGATCTCAATGACGACGAAGAGCAGGCCTAGAAGTTTATAGAGTATGTAGCCCATTGTGGAATAGGCATAATCCTAATAACAGTGTAAACGATGCGTAATTCTCTGTGATTTTGCAAATTGACGTTACGCACTTTAGGGAGAAAACGCAAAGGAGAACAAACGAGTATAATCTACGTGAACAATTAGAATTCTTTTTTTTTCTAAGACAACTAACATAGAAGGAAAATACTCGTATGACGAGAGTACTCCAATAATAAGTTTGTTAACGTGTTTTAACTTTAGCTTCTTGTCATAATAGTCCCGTGTAAGTAAGAAGATGAAGAAGAAAAAGAAGAAGAACAAGAACAAGAACAAGAAGAAGAAAACGAAGAAGAAGAAAAAGAAGAAATGAAATGCCACATAATACTCGAAGGAGAAGTAAAGAAATCGGACGAGAAGGGAGTCGAAAACAGATCGAAATGGCTTAATTACATCACCAGAGACTTTTCCTAATTTTCTGATTGTTCGACTAAAAACTAAAGCCTGCTTTCGGAACTCCACTTCTTCGATCAGTATCCCCCGTCCCCCTTAATTTGAATAATTCTTGATTCGCTTCTAAAGAAAACGCATAGCGATAAAATGCTAATACGGTCGAGTTGTGAAATACAAATCCATATTTAAATATTGGAAATCTGGAAGACCGTCCTCAGATGTGAATGCATTTGCCTCGGGGGAATGAGAGAAAAAACGACGAAAAGAAATCGTTTGAAGTCTACGGATGAATAAAGAATATGAGTTAAGAAGACTATGGATATTAACTGGTTCCACAAAGAAATAAAAAAAAAGCTAACCAGGGCCCAAAGACCGTGTTAACTTGTTGAGTGTTCTTTGGGCTGTTACGGCTGATACGTCAATGAATGAATATTAAGTGAAACGCAAGAAAAACAAAAAAGTATCTTTTTATGAGGTGAAGAACCCGATGTACTATAAGAAACAAAGCTATAAATACTATGTAATAAATTATTATTATTGTTACGATTATCATTGCAATGATTATTACACCACTACCGCGTAACTAGGCAGTTATTAATACAAAAGATACAACAGATACACATATTATATATTAAAAAAAAGTATTATGCATAGAGGTCAATACCGTGTTGCAAGGTATTACGTAATATTTTAACTCTAATGTCGAGAAGGTCAAGACACCGTCAACACCAATACTTACGAACAATTTATACAACAATTCTCAGAGGCTTCTTTTAATCATTTCTATTGGCTAGTGTATATTTGGAGCCGATTCATCGATTCTATTTAGTCACATACAAATTACCGTGTCCGTTTCACTCACCGATCGAACGAGCACCAGAAAATTTCTTCGTATTTCCATCACTTTAGTGAGGAGGTTGTTTAACTAGATAAACTCGAAGATAGAATTATACTTTATAACGATTTGTTTGTAAGTAAGAATTAGGAAAAGAAATGTAACAAGTTCTCGCTACCTTGGTTTTCCATAATTATTCTTAACATTATTCCAAAGTAAGCCGTATTGATGATGTATTAATTAATGATAAGTGTTCTCTATCTTGGAACCAATTTTTGGAATTCGCACGCGAATGCTGCGTACGTGACATACGATCGTTTTTTGTTGCTTGTTAATCGTGTTTTCATTTAATTAGGAGAACACTTAAGGTGTCGTAACACTAAGCCGGAATGAAAGAAGCGTGCCATTCGTTTCCTAGTTAATGCGTACACATTCGTGCATATACGATTATGCATACATGTACATATATATAACGACATAAGTGAAACTAGAATTACATGCGTTTCATACATATACATATGTAAACAGTACACACTACACTACATCGCGCGCGAAAGAGAGAGAGAGAGAGAGAGAGAGAGAGAGAGAGAGAGAGAGAGAAAACGAAGAAACAGAAGTACCTATTTTTCATGTAAGAGAGAAAAAGATAGTTTTCTGTCATTATTTTACATCCCCTCACGTCATCTTGAAATAATAATGTAATAGCCGCGGAAGAATGGATTATTGCGTATACGGAGGTGAAAAACATCCGGTTGGTAGAGTACTCGTAGACCGCATGATCGACATTTTTATAGATTAATCTATATACATTATATCCGGTCTAGGATTAATCTGCCAGTAAAGTTTTTCGGGCCTAAGGTGTGTACGCATATATGCTATTATACAAAATATATTAATTGTTACAACTTCGGAACGCGAGTAGGAATGAAAGGGACATATGAGAAAAAGAAGTGACGAAATGAAGAAGAACAGAATGATTATAATGTACGAGAAATTGAAAAACAAAGTTGTACACTCTTACTATCACTGCTAAACAGATAGACACTATTTAGCCACTGTCTACTAATGTTGATACCGATTTAAAAAAGAAAAACAGAAAAAAGTAATTGCGAGAAAAGAGAAGTGCTACGTTTCAATGCTAACGCAAATATACGTATGTACATACCCATATGTGTACATATGATATACATATACATATATAAATATATAAATATAAATATAAAGAGAGTACCCATAGCATCCGAGAGAATACAATATTAGGATTAAAAAAAGAAAATGTTAATCTGTGCGGCTATTCGAGATGTATGATCCTTGCACATTATTGCTAAGAGACAAGAGTGAGACATTATTAAACACACAAAAAAAAGGCGAATAGTTTTTGTATCGAAGTGGAATAGGGTCCGCGCGTAGATGAAACGGATCGGAAACGACATGAAGGGTCCGGAAATCGGAAATGGTATATAATAATATTAATAATAACAGGGATTCACCGATGGTATAATATGCGATACTAGAATTACACAGAGTATTATTGCGGCGCGCGTTCGCGAATCTTCAGTTCTTTCCGTAGTGTGAGAAAGAAAATATGGGCAAGCGAAATGTATCTTGATGTCCAATGAATTGCGAGAATTAGAAAAGGCAGACGTTACAAGTGAATGCAACAGGAACGCTAGACATTTTCCTAAGCCACGTAAAGTAAATGAAATACGAAAGACTGTAGCGGTATAGAAATATTAATCTCGGATTTTACATATCAGACGTTTCGTTTAAGGTATGGTCAAATAAGATTTTACTGAAAGATAAACATCGCAAAACCATGCTTTTTAAAGTCTCTCGAGATCTTACCTTTATCCCAATGAATAGATAGATCACTGAATTCTTTTCTTTTCAAGGAACTTTCGATCTCGCAATTCATCAAGAGTGCACATTCCTTCACGCGAAATTCTGTTCTCGATTCTGTCGAACCACCAAGAAAAGAAACCATCCTGAGATCCCGAAATCGAGGAGAACCGTATTTACTTATAGCATAAAGAATAGACTTATCACTCCCGTTTCCGGTTTCAAGGATCAAACGCGATAAAAACCGATTGATAATGAAACATGTGACTGTCCAATGCCAAGTAGAATGCTAAGCTTCGTTAGACAGTACACTGACAAGTTTTCTCAATGATTTTTGCACGACCACACGAAACTACCCTTTTTCGATTTAATAACTCAAAACAACTTCAACCGGTCATTACAACACAAAAGCTTTTTCCAAAAATAAAAACTATCCAATATTAACTCTGGCTTCAATTTATTCTACAAAAGAGATTATTTTAAAGATAATACCCGACTGAAGCGACGAAGCAGGTATCACTCAAAGTCAAAGTCACGCAGTCTTATTTATAAACATGCAAATATTTCTTAAGCATTAATGTTATTCCAATATTCAAGTCAGCAGTCCATAAATATATATAGATGATAGTTGGAATAAATAAATGTTTACGAAACATACACATCTTTATATAGCAATATATAAAGCTTCACTTGTCCAGTGTTAACACATATTCCACAAATACAACGTATAAATTCGAAAGTCAATTTAACATACATATAATGATTTGTTCGAACCCAACCAACGAGGAAGAACTTGTAATTCGAAAGTGGTAAAACCAGTGACGTGGCATCGTGTAAAAATCATTCTCAATTTACGAGGAAGCTGCGTAGTACGCCTTGTAAAAAAAAAATGATAACATTAGCCTAGCGTCAATTTTCTACGAAAGAGTTTTCTACAAAATTCACACCATAAGCGTGGATCCATCCGTGTCGCGCTTATTGTATGAATCTGTATGTATGCTATGCAAGCGCTGGTACGAATCTACTGACGTTTTTCTATTAGAAATCGTTCGCGAAGTTTGTTACCGATTAAAGGAGCGAAGAAGATCATTCCGTTCGGTTGTAAACGAGCGCAAGCCACAAAAAAGCAAAAGCAAAAAGCATAGTAGCGAAATCAATTATGCTAGCCGCTTTATCGAGATGCACTCTAGAATGTAAATCGAGCAATGGAGGATGCGGAATTAATGGGAATTCAGCAATCGTAATACGCATTCGATCGTTGGGTTACGTGTCGACATTTAATTCTTTCTACTCGACAATGTTTTACTAACGAATTTAACGAGATTCTTAAGTTCTCGGACGAACTTCCGATAGCCGGTGATAAGCTTAGCTGGGAAGGGATAAATAACTTTCTCACATGGAGGATGTAAGATTACATTGTACATTATTTATTGTCCGACGGGAATACTCTGATTAATTGTAGCTACCTCTCTGCTCACACGGAGTAAGAAGAATTAAAGGTCGACGGTGTATTATTAGTGCTCAGAGAAGTATAGTCTGTCGAGTTATCATCTTAAAATATTATATATATAAAAAAACGATTTTTAGAGAAATCATTGCGGCGCCAGGATTAAAGTTACGTTAAAGGTTCTGTTGTAGATTCGTCGTCTGATAGAGAAGTCTGACAATGGTGTTGAACTTCGGATAAAAGAACCCATTAAAGAAATCCATGTTTTTTTCAATTATCCCTCGATATTTGATAATCTATATTTTCTCTAGATACAATTGAATAAGTGTTGATCAACTCTTAATGATCGGTCTTATTAAACATTAAATTAGTTCCTACACGAGAATTTATTATTTCTGTCATCATAAGTGTTATTCTAGTAATGTTATACATTGTAATCGGTTGACTATATTTAGATAAGATATTCTCTTTTAAATTCGCTTCGGAAACGTTACTTTTGCAAAGGATTCGCGCAGATTTATTTTTATCGAATTCCACGCCATTGTTTGCTGAATTACTTTAGCGCGCTTCAGCGATAGTCATTAAAAAAAAGTGCGCGTATTCACGTACATCACTATGTAACAATGATATCCCTTGACTCGGTCTGACAATCAGTAGCCAGATATTAACGTAATACTCTCCTTTATTTCCTTCGATTTACCTGTTAACCTGATAAAATGACGAAGGACCTTATCAGATCGATTTAAAGGATGTTATGTTTACAAAGCACTGTACAGTAGGGTGCAAATTAATGTGAACGCATCAAAGTTGTTTAAAAAAATTCATTACTCAAAACACTGCTTGTATAACCATGCATTTCCCTAACGTCCTAATTGCCTTCTAACAAGATGAAGCACAAATTTCAAGACTTATAAAAAAAAAACAAATCTCATGGTTTTACTACTTTTTAATCGTTACCTGCTTAATATCTAAATTTATATTACGATTTATTTCCTTAGTCTTAATCTAAGTCATCATTTTTAAAAAAATGTCGTGGTTTTATTACCTTTTAATCGTTACATGCTTAATATCTAGATTCAGATTACGATTTCTTTTCTTAATCTTAATCTAATTCATTCTTATCGTTTAAAAAAAATATTGTTTGGTACACCCTATGAATTAATCTATTCCATAATGTTAATATATTTGCCGTATTTCTATCTGCTTTCAGAGTTGCAGTTCATGCTAAATTCCATTTAATGACTGCATTGCTGTTAGTTAATATTCTCCATTATTTTGGTTCTTCCTTGGATTTGTAACCGATGTAAATTACATTAATTCTTGTTCACGTTCATTTACACGCCACTGTGCATTTTAGTAATTTATACTAACACGTGTGTATGCGTCTGAAATGTTAGCTGCGAAAATGCAAAATGTTAGCCGCTTCGAGTAAGCAATAAAATGGAAAATCGGGTGTGTTATAATTCGGGGAGGAGGGAAGATGGGTGGGATAAAGGTGTACTCGACACAAAACAATGAAAGTCTCGAGTCATAACACGATATATATACATATAACACGGTACATTAAAATTATAAAGGAGACGACTTTCATCAGTGAAATCGGTAGGAAATCTCAGTCGCGTTAAATAAGAAATAAAATGAATTTTTAGCGGAGGAACGCACGTGTTACTCGATATATACGTATACTTCTTCTTGTTTCCGATTCTCTAGCCCGCAATTAAATATATTTTATTAAACCGAGTATTTAAAATTTTACCGGATTACGGAAATCAAGTAAAGTTGCATGCATATAAAAAAACACTATTAGAGAGTATAAAAATGAAAAATTAGTGGGCATGGATTATAAAGAGCGCATTACATTTAACGATGGAGGAAATACTAATTAGTTCTTTTTCTAACGAGAGGGAAATAATTTTTTAAGTGATTTGACGACACGTAGCCGGCTAATTAGTGGGGATATATATGTGTATACATATATCACGTATACCTGTATATATGCATATATAACTGGCCAAAAATATACTTTTATAAACTGTACGAAAATACAAAAAAGTATTTCACGCGCGTTTAGAGAAACCAGCACTTTTAAAATATACTTGCCATAATGAATGCCTTAGCAAAACAAAAAAGAAACAAAACAAACGTTACTGTACATTATGGTATCGGACGAGGAATGAATTATAGAGATTAATAATAATAAAGAACAAAAACAACACTAAGTATGTACATGTCATATATAAGGGAAACCAAAAAAAAGTGGGATGAAAAAGCCAATTGCACGCATCAGAGAATTAAATTAGTGAAACATTAAGCAGAAGTCGTGTAATTTACTTTTACGTTTTCACGCGCATCTTTGTATAAAATATATACCGGCCATGTTCTTTTAAACGTGTATATTTTATACAATTAAATATTCATGTTCAGAAGCAAAACAGATTGTCGATGATTACTTGAACAGTGTTATATGAAACCTCACAGAAGCGCACTAAAAATTATAAAGTAAGGGTCGACGATGACGGTTAATGAAGATAATAATGATGATGAAATGGTGGATGATGGAAAGTGAGAGTATATTATTAAATGTATTTAGATTAAGATTGAAAATGTTTAGAGAACGAGAGAAACAACATCATTATCGTGTACATAAAAATCTATGGCAATATTCGACTTCGCCCGTCCATTTATAGTTTCTGGACCACACGCCCTTACGATCGTTTCTTTCGAGTCACCATAAAATGTCTCTGGTAACGCCTGACAATTGTTTTGCGCCAACTAATCCTGTAAATCAACTGTTAATCTCATTGAATGCCGTTTAATCGATTTCGTTTCCTACTCTGTCACTAAATAATTAGAATCTTTTCAAATGAACAGAATGAGTCACCTAAGATTGGAAGTTAAAACATTCTCGAAACTTTTAATTATATCGAAAAATGTTTCAAACAAAAATTCAATGATTTCAAGAGGGAAATTATTTGATATAATTAACAGTTTCGTAAATATTTCAATTTCCAGTCTTAGGTGACTCACCCTATATATTAGGGTTACCGGGAACTAATCAATTATTTTTCATATACTTTATGGAACTCCATTTATTTTTTCATATTAAACATTATTTTTTAGATAATCCCCATCGTTTTCTATGATTCGTGAGCGACGACCCTACGATGCCATAATTCCCTTCTTGAAATATTCAAATTCCCAAATTTCGATGCGAAAAATACCTCTATTTCAAATTGATTGCTGTCCGGTACACCTGATAGTTCTTTACTCCTAAGACATATTATAACAGAAACCTCGTATTTGATCATTTTCTCCGTTCTCTTCGATACTGTTAGCAGTAGTTACTTAATCAAAAGTCGATTATATCATGCGTGTGGTACTAAAAGAATCTTAAGCCAGTCTAATGCCAATCAATCGAGAATTTCGTGAATGAAAGGCCCATTTCCATAATTTGGATAAGCTGCGTGATATCGCAAAAGCATTAAAAGTATTATTTTATCTATGGAATAGAAAAGTTTTAATCACCATTTTTATTTCCGAATCCGAAACTTGCATTTTTTATATCATTAAACGGTATCCTATTTTTATTGAGAATATAGGAATAATACATTTAATAATATAATATGCTTGAATGTAATATATTTTTACTTGGTAATTGTTAACACTGGAGCCTAAAATTATGTTACATTTCCGTTCGAAGGATATGATGTTAATACAAATGATTTCATGACACATTGTTATCTAACAGTATAAACGCATTCACTGCATCTATATACTAAATAAATACCATCTTATGGCTCGATAGGCATGAATGCGTATATAATATACATAAAAGGACACACAAGTAAATGCGTTCCAAACACTGAGATTATAAACCCGATACTCACTGAAACAAAAGATTAAGTTGATATTTTAAAGTGCAAATGAATAAATAATATCAAGTATAAAGAAGTGCATGGTATTATTAACACGACTAATTAGTTTGCATCAAAGACGGACGACTACGCTCCATGTTATAATTTCTAACATAAATCCCGTCTGTGCGTTTCTAGTAGCTCCTCACAAAACTTGTTAATAACAAATTAACTCGATGGAAAAGCCAGTAAGATTTATTAAAACGCTTCTATTAGCGTAACGCTCCGCGTCCTAATTGAAGTCAATTTCGCGAGACCTTTAATTACTTCGTTAAAATCGAGTACTACCGATGCACACGTGTACAGACGCACATGTACATAGATTAAATAGAAAGAATCGCAGTTATAAATATTCGATTAAGGGTATCCGTTCTACGGGTGGTGATCGCAAATAATTGCCTGAACGTGGATTCATCGCTCGGTGAGCTATGAAGCATTAACGGGGGAAAGAAAGGAGATAAGTGGATGATATCGGCACCCGTGTAAGAAATAATGACATTAAATCACGTAAAATTGAATTGATTAACCAGAACGCGTCAATCTTTTTATATTTCACCGATGCGTTTCTATGGCAACCCATGCGTGGTGTAATTCACGGCCATGCATGGACCATTTTATTTATTCCGCGAATATGAAAGACTAAATTTTAATCCTTTGAAGCATGCATCTGGAAAAATATTTTAATTTATTTCCGGAATGGAAGACTTCATTAAAAATTTGTTAATATTTCATACATCTAACGTGCAGTTTCATGTACAGAGAAATATTTTATTTTGAAATGAATTTAGATAAAACATATTATGTTAATTAAAAATATTAATTCGTTGCAAAATTCACTAGTCATTATAATAAATACACAAAAAGCGCATAGTATTCAACTTAATTATCACTGTATGAAGCAGTACCTGATTTCTTTAATTTCATTAATATCCATTAACTTAATCGTGTCGAAAATAAAAGCAAAATTAATGATTTCTGATCGCACTGCTCAAAGGTTTAAATATCCGAATTCCACTTACTAACATCATACAAATAAGTCTACTTTACTTTCGCCTAAGCACGGTTGTCCGTGACTTTTAAAGTTTTCTAACCCAAGGAAAAAATATATTTAAACAAAAAGAAGGTAACCCTCGTACAACCCGGGAATTAGGTACCGGAGAAAAATTTCGCTATAAAAATCGCATTCTGTGAGACTCGAATTACATACACTCGTTATATCGAAGACACATTGTATACATAAATTTCGCGTTATGCAAAGATCGCCACTATCTGTGAATCGTGCTTTATCGAAAACGTGTTGCATATGTGCCGCGTTGTACGAGGGTTAACTGTATAACATTCTGCGTACGAGTGATGATCTCTTCTATTTTATGAGGTGAATATAAATATAATCGGGGAACTCGTTGAAGGATCTCCTCGGGACATGTATCTATAACCATATTGCAATTGCGTAGGCTTCGGTAATAACTTTTAAGGCGCACGAATAGGAATAATATTAGGTGAGATTAAGGTAGCTAGGTAGGAACATTAAAAATGTACCTGGTGTACGGACGAAGGACGTGCCTGCCTGATAAATGATAACCGCATATGACCTGGGGTGGAAAACGGTGTCGGGGAAATTCGGGAAAATGTGCAACAAGTGTCCCGTGATAATATATATTTATTAACTATCTAGATCTTTCTTAGACGACCTTCAAATTCTTTCACCACGTGTCCGGATAGGTTGAAAATAATAAAACTCCTGGATGCATAGAAACTAAAAGACACCATTCAATTTCGCAACATTCTTCATTTAATTTCATATCAAATTTTAATTACAAAAATATGTTTATCGGTGATTTAATGAAACCAAGCAGAAAAGGACAACAGATTTCGAACTAATTACTGCTTATCGGTAAACACTTTTTAAAGGTCGATTATACATACTTTTTATTAAATGCAAACATTTGTATTGTCAATGATGGGTTAATATTATCAGAGAACGTTAAGATCGTGATAAGGAAGAGAATACCAATTCAGAGAGTGAAATGTTATCAGCGAATCTAATTCGCGTGTCACGGTCGTTTGATGAATATTTCTGCCTCATTACAACAGTTTATAATACACGTATATAAACCATCTTTCTGCAATTATTAATAAACATTAAAGCACTGACCTCTTTTCAGATGAATCAACTATTAAAATTGCTTTTACTGTAATGAACATTAAATATTGGTAACAACAGTTTTACTTTCTCATTAGAATTAACGAACTCGTCTACTTGTTTTCATATTTAAGTAGGCTGTTATAAGTTAACCGTAATGATTAATTACTCGTCATGATATTATACTTATCGATTTAGGTTACTAGAACATTATAATCGCAATATTCCATATAATAATTATGATGTTTTTAAAATATTAAAACTTAGTTGAAACCCGAGGATTTATTAAAGTTACCGTTAAATTATGTGGAAACTCACATGCGTTCGATTTCATAGAAATAGGTGATTAAAAAGTTACCCAAGCTACTAATTTCACCCGTCTTCGTGACGTTAATTATCATTATATTGTTTGTAATAATGTACAGGAATATTACGGATAATTTTCACCGTTAGATTTGCAATCGTTACGTGTCATTATTAATTGCTCATGGGTAATGCCTTTTAACTGTTAAAGCAGAGAAATGCTCAAACATGTGAAACTATTCACTCGTTATTCTTTAACATCATACGTGTTTGATATTGAATGTAATTATTTGTAGAATTACGTATCTCGTAAGAACTGACAACTAATATTTGTTGATACTCATTGGGGTTTACGTTTCCAGTTTTCCTGTAAACATTTTTTTAGGTCTTTGGAAAGGAAGTCTCATCGATTTATCACGGAGGTGATAATAAAGTTGTGAGTAACGTTTCCGCGCTAATCAGTTGGTCGACGGTCCGATACAGTCTGCGAAGGTGAATGAACTGTTTCCAACAGAAATTAAATTCGAACTTCTAAATATGCAGTTGATGAACAATTTACAATTTAAGGTCTGCATCATTTAATGACTTTGTATACCCAGTACAACAAAAGAAAAAGATTTAATTTACATGACACATTTTTTAAAACCATATATCATTAAATATATTGTAAACCATCCTAAACATACCGGTGAACACGTAAGAATTACATAATAATTTTACTGATAATAAATCCTGGATACAAACCTGCATCTTCACAAACATCTTTAAAGCATGCAAATTGATTGCAATGATAAATCTTTATTAAATACGAACAAGATGAATTTACTTGGAGGAGGAAAGTTGTAATTGGTTTAGCGAAATCCTAATCAGATAGGAGAGGAGTGGTACAAACTAGAAATGTGCAATTTAGACAGGAGAGTGCAGAACCGTGTGTTGCATTATCAGTTAACGGGAGTTCGCAAACGAAGTACATAGTTCACGTAGAATCCCGCTCATGGGAAATAACGATGGATTGGAATTGAGTAGCGTGGCTGTACATATGTGTAGGTATACTCCTATATACATGTTGTACATATGTGCGAGTATATATCTACGTGTATAGTCAAAGCCCAAGTAAAGTGTAAATAAAATATGTTGGGAATACGTGTGTATGGAAGAAATGGAGAGATGTTTCAATCGCCCAATTAAAGTACATTTTGCTATCATACTTCAAATTTATTATTATATACATCCTGTAATCTAATCCTTATGCTGCAATAAATTTAATAATAATCAGATTGAAAATAATTTGAAAATAATTTCATGTTTAGGCATTTTGAAACAAGCACTAAATTCTGCTACAACTATCTGTTATAAATAGAGATGTTATAAAATAATCTTGTAATTGATTCATATTAATTTAGTGTAATAATATCTGCAGGAATATTTTAAAGTATTAAGGAATTGTTGACTATAATACATAGTTTACTATTTATTACAGAGATCAATCAAGTAAAACATGAAATTATTTCTACAGCTTGAAGCATTTCTCCAGGAACAGGAATTCATAAGTGTGATGAAGATGAAAGATAAAGATCGGATTTTCATATAACTTGATATTGATTGCTTCCTCAGATAACAATCAAGTATCATAACAATGGAAATTGATTTTGATTCGATTGATTTACAGAACTATAACTTTATTTCACGTATGGCTAGATTCCGTGTCTGCGTACATTGATCGGCAGCAAAAAATTCTGTGAGTTCATATAATCCGTTACGTTCATATACTCGTACATTGATTGATAAGTAAAATTATAACTGATTATCGCTGACTGACATCGTTTGCCGAAAATATCAGGTTTTAAAACATTCTAATATATCCAAGTTAATGAACCATGTAATTAATACTGTATTAATTTGCGTACAAACGAAACCTATGCGAGTAACCGATGACAGCCTACGAACGTTATATTCCATCATTAAACATGATTTCATAGTATTTCGATGTAATTCGCTGGACGAAAATGAATGTTGTTGAAGAAGGGAGAAGGTTGATTTGACGAAGACGTGTATTTTAAATATTCCATATAACTCGATCTTTATAAGGCTATTTCATGCAATCCGTCACTAATATCGTGGCGACTATTTGATCGATAAAGAATAGGGATTATAATCACGGGAAACTGTTAGTACATCAGGGTGCCGTTGTAAACGATAAAGTAGTGGTTAAGGCGTACAATAAGAGGACACTGGGATGCAGCAGGCATACGCAAAGTGATATATGTAAAAAGACAACTATACACATATGTATCGAACAGATGAGTACAATATGTAATCGATGGCATTAATACACACTGGTCGTAGCAATGCTATTTTTTATCAAAAGTGCTCAGCGAGGTCTACACCGACCCATATTGACTCACTCACTGACTCGCTCACTCACTCTGTCACTCAAAATTCACTCACTTAACCACTCACCACAGTATATATGTTACGAATATGTGCTTTATATAGTTTAACAAAATAAATTATTTCAAAAATTCTCACCGAGCCATCCCATTCTTTCCTATACTGTGCTGCGAATTGGTGGAAGAAGAAGAAGAACGATGTAATAAGACAATACAATAATAATATTTATTAATAACAATCGGTATAAATATATTGTATATAATAGTGCTCTAATTATAAGATATTTAATATCGTAATACGATACAGTAGTTTCATTCAAGCTTTATCTCGTAACATAAGTGTCGTAACTTAAATGCAATTATATAATAAATAATAAATACAATGCACGTTTAGAGCCATAAATATATTGCCGTTAATATAACGATAATTCTAAAGTTGAGACATTTAGACAGGGACTACCACTGTGCCTTTTTTTATTAGAATGAAATATAATAGGTCGATGATTCGTTTCACATTCGAGGGAAGAAGAGGAAAAGTAGGATTAATCGAAGCATTCATTTCGATAGTTTTATCTAGGGATTCGTGATTGGTAAGAAAAGGGTGAGTTTTTAATCTGCCTGTTTATCATCAGCAGTACCATCACATATTCTTTACGGTATAAGTAGGTCAGTTTTTATTCGCGCTCTTTGTATCTCAGGGGCACTTCCATCGTGAAGGTACAATTCCAATTCCTGTATGAGCGCTGCCGCGGCTTCAGCACAATTATTATTTTCTTTCATAATCAGGTCCGTGAATTCGTTTTGTAGCAGTCGTAATATCACTTTCATCTGCGAACTAGATCTACAAGTACGGAAACTATGAATGCGTAAGAATAACTAGAATAGTTATAAAGATGTATGAATCTGCAAATTTCACAGTAGAACAATGTCTGATGAAATGTAATCAATGTCTTGATAAGCGATCACACTAAATATTCGACTATCTATACTTCTCCGTCAAGCATAATCTATGTTCATCTCACGAAAATTTAATTACATATGTGTATATTAAATCGTGGTAGAAATTACAAATTTTGATGTTTATGTGATTATAATTGATAAGATGAATAACATTTCATTTTTACCTGGCGGAAATTTTTATTCTGGCTTCGTCATCAGCTATTGGTAGTATCTCAACCAGACAATACATCAGGCTTCCAGCTATTTTTACAACGTAAACATCATCAGCTATTTCCCTAAAATTAGTGTTGCTTAAGAACTCCAAGAGAAGCGCGCCCTTTTCCGGATTTCCTTCCAGTTTAATTGCTACGATCTTCTCGATTGATGTGCACTTTATTGCCAAAATATTCTGCTGCACATCGCTCGAAAGTTTTAATCCGGAATTAAGTGTTTCATCAACCGAGAGACCTAGCGTAGGTGTTGGAGTCTGATACTCTTTTTCTTCCATCTGGTAAATGATCGTACCATAAACCTCACCCCGTGATTTTATATCGAAATTTGGCAAATCTAGGGCGACCGTTGCCACCACTTCTTCGCGCGGTGGAATTATATCGGTTCTACACCAAAATATCTCATTCTCCAGATTCCAAAACGAAGAAACGCCATGAATCTCCGTTTCACCTTTGACGTTGACGTAAAACCCAAGATTGCACAACGTCCTACAATGGAATGTTGGTTCTCATCAATTTTACACGGCCTTCTTTAATCCGGAGGCTTTAACTCGTAATTATTTATTATTCAAGAAATTTATGGTGTATAGTTTAGAAGCCTGAAACTTATTTTGAGTTTTAAAATACACGGTGTTGTTAACATAAGAATTGGAAATAGGGGAGAAGTAACTGAGTGATTGAGAATGGAGGACCGGAAGTAGGAATCGACCGCTAATCTCGTTCGATATAAGTCCTTGAAATACAAAGACGATATTTATTTTGGTAACGATTATTTAATCTTAGCTTGGAACAGAGGAGACAGTGACACCTCATTAATGTTCTGTAATCAATCTTGGAACTCTTCTACGTCAGGTATTTTTGGTTGATGGAAGGCCGAGGGGATGGTACGTTTATCAATGACGGTTACAAGCATTAACGTCATGATCTTCTAGTATAATCATCCATAGAGATGTAATCTTTTTAATTATAGTGTCTCTTAGAAACTTGAGTCCTTTAATTAATCCTTCATTTTAACATTAACAGAAACTGTATTCGTAATTGTTACGAATATTTATGATAATACTTATCGACTAATTTTTAAGGATTATCAATGCACACGATATTGTAGGTTGAACGTGAAGTTCCAGATCTCAATGAAATAATAAGTCCGTGAAGTTTTTATGAAAGAAGATGTTTGTATATTTTTCAAAAGCAACTTGTTTATAAAAGATGAAAAGCGACAGAACTTTCGAGACGAGCTAATAGAAACGTGGGGCATGTGCAGCAAAGTACCACTGAATAGTTCGCTTCCCCTCAGTGGTCTGAACGATGCCGTGGTGATCGTACGGCTTCCTGTTTTTCCTTAGAATGGCCACTCTCATCACGTGTCTCGTTACTTGACAAAGTGGTCGTAAGGTCGCAGAATATGCACGTGTGATTCAACCTTGATTGCAACGCTTACGTCATTGTTCCACGGTGGTAGTTCAATTCGCGGATAAAGACACCGCATGAACCGCAACCACAAAGCCTTTGCAGCTGATTGTCAATCAAGAACTTATCGATCTTCGCGTACTTTCTGTATCAATAGTTTGCCCTGGTTAATTTTGAACTGTAATCCGTGAGAACCCTTTGTCACTTAAGTTGCATTTAGCGAAGATTTTTGTTTGTAATTTCATCTATTACTTGCCAACATTTATTTACTATCACGCGATAAGATACGTGTGAAATATTTTAAAAGACAATAAGCTCGTCGTAGTTTATAAAAGTGTAATAAAGTGGGAACATTTTTAAAAGAAGTGTTATATTTCGAGGAGTAATGCAGAACTAATCTTTCTCGGGTTTCCCTACAGGAGTACCTAATGGGGTGGGAAGGGTCATACGACACTTCTTGTCTCGCCATAACACCTTCATGGTTCATTAAAAAAATCTTAAGGGCCCGAGAGACTAAAAGAAGATGAAGACAATGCTCAAGTGTACATTTTTCCGCAATGATCGTTAAACCGGAAATATCACAAGCCATGAATTTTTATAAATTATCATAACTAATCTACCCAGAATTGTCGCAAGAAAGTACGTATAATGTGCACGTAACGATGCACATTCCAAGTTAAAAAAATTTTTCTGATGCAAATAAACTATTTTACAGACTCTTATCAGATTTAATTAGAATCGTAATAAGAACTGTTCCAATGAATTATTTTAAATAAATCATCAACCGTTTTTCTATCCTTGACACAGGAAAACTGTATCCGGTGTCATGAAAATTCATGATACGTAAAGAATATAAATTATTTCTCATATAATTGTAATTGCATTTTCGTCGGCATATATACATACTTATTAAGACGTGAGCCTTGTACTTTGATTATTAACGGATTTGGTCTAACTTGTTATTTTTTATGTTTCACGTTTACTGCAAGAGAGTGTACACCAGGAAAAACGAGCCTTAGCAAAGAGTTAAGTTACGCTTGCGCCGGTACTCTCCAGCGGCAAATCGACCCGCGAAAACGTTCACCAATCGGAGCCGGTGTACGTGGTGGGTGGTAGCAGACGACGTGAGCGTGAACTGTGTACATGCGAGGACGGTGCGCATCCCTTCAGTCATCTACACGATGCCGCCGTGATCGTATGGCTTTGTATGTTTCGTGCGAACGGATATCCACATCACGTGTCGCTTGTTACTTTATGAACACCAAGACATTATATGAATTTCCCGTTCAACATTATAGCCATACACACTCTCTCGCGTTAAACAAATTCAAGTGTTTTCAGTGATCTTTACAGTGAACACAAGCATCACCTACGTTGCATCTTCTCGTGTGATTTTGTGATAGATGCCTGACTGATTTCCTGACAGCGTGGGAATATATGTTGGGAGAAGGTAAGATGACATTTATTTAATAGATTGTTATTGAAAATTACGAAACGAGTGGTGCAGTATGTATGCCACTGCTGCATTAGGTTAAGAGAATGGGTGTTCTCTGACCTCCTGACCTAGCAATCTATGCGTTTAACCCACTATGATTCCCTCCTCGAAAGGTTCTATACTTGCATCGGTTAAATCACGATTTTCTCGAGTATCTATTATATGCTAATGTACAAAGGATTTATGTGCACTGACTTTATAAATTATTTCCGCGATACCTTATTTAATAAAGAGGAATGTGCATTCAGTGTCGAAGGTTGAACAAATACAATTAGCATCAAGTTGTAAAATAGATATGACGCGACTTGGCATCGGTTTAAGACGCATTAAGTAAACGAATTTAATATACTTCTGTACATGCCCTTTTGTCAAGAATGTAAAGTATAATAATTGTTAATGACGGATGTTATTGCGTAATGTAAGTGGAACCAGTGGATGCAACTGACTCATAATAATACAACCAAGAAAGGACATTCAATCAGCGTATCAGGTATATGCACATTTTCCGCTGCACTCGAGCTCTCGGTATAAACGCTATGCACCATGAACCAACGACCTAGTGGATTCACTGACAGAAAAATTAGCTTGCGCAATGATCTCTGCGTTCAGGTTTCACGTACACGCAAGATTTTCATTGAATATTATCTTATTCTTAAGCTGTACTGTCAAACTTTACAAGAACCGGGCTCACTCAAAACCTCGTAAGATTCGATCGCGCAAACATTCGAACTTATTGGGTCGTGTTTGCAAAGCAAGTACTCGAGATGGGCTCTCGAGATTTTCGGGAAACTGTACACAATAGAAAGAAATGACAAACAAGCAAAGCCAATGTGTAACTGTTTTTTTCGATTGACCTTATCGATGGAACTCACATATAACCAATCAAACATTTCATATTGATCGCACGGGGGTAATAAAACATTGGGATGCTAATAGTCACCAAATCAATCTGTCTGCTACGACAGTGAATATCAAAGGAAAACAAATAATGGCCGCAGTTGAATAACCCTGCGAATTAGAGTTATTTTGTAGCAATTGTTTGTCGCGGTTTTAATTACAATGATGCTTTAATGTATCAGTGTACTATATTTCATATGATATTAATATTCGTAATAACAAGTTGATATTACTTTCAAAAAAATTAACATTATCTCTTATAAACTATATTTGTAAATTCTGAATTCATTTTGAGTATGGTAATAATTCAATTTCATAACTTGTACGTTTAAGTGCATGCATAATGAAAGACGAACGTGTCTGACAATAATCGTCTCATTCCCCTGAACCTCGTACTACTTGATACTACCGCAGACACACGCAGTACTTCCTCGAATATGAAATATACATTATAATATTTATACTTCAAAACGCAATAAATTCTACATATACTATAGATAGCATAGATGCATCAAAGTCATTCATATTTAATTATTATGAGTGAAGCATCCACGTCCTCGATTATACCAATTAAAATGCTCCTTCACTGGATGTTGGTATTTTGTACACTAACAGTTTTATAAGAAAATATCATTCATATTAGTACATACTTATATTATGTTCAAATACACAATGAAATTTATTATTGTACATATTAATATGTGTAGAATTCATTAACATACATATAATTTTTAATGTTGAGGTTGTATGATTTGAATTCTTTGTAGTAACAATTATGATGTGATGAATCCAAATATATTTTCGATTAATAGAATTCATAAAATTAGTCTAAAAGACTAATCGATGTAGTGAATGGTATTGGCACTTGCAGCATGCAAGTTTCTATTGCACGCAAGCAGCACATTGATTGCAATCGGCGCCGATTTCTGTAGGTTTTCAATCGCTTAACGTTTCAACGGAAGCCGATTTCTTCACTATGTACTTCAGGTACTGTGAAATCGAGTGTAATAAAATCACTAGTTTCCCACCTCGCCAATTTTCAAGTAAATAATCTTCTATCTATTACTTCCGCCCCAAAGAGAATATATTGATACCAATAAGACATACGTTGACGTATGAAATATACACAAAACGTACAGTCCTATTCTCTTACCCCACCGGACTTGTATAAATATTAATACACACATTTCCGCAATACTCTAAAGAATCATATTTCGTAGTAGTGTGAGTGGGACGCCGGAAATACTGGATGAAACCAAGCAAACCACGCAAGATTATTGTGTAAACAGTATTCACGAAAATCCGGTTAGATTAAAAAGAATCGATTGCTATTTTTACGTTCGCGATAATCGTCCTATCATACAATCGATAAATGGTATACTAAATGTTATCAATTATCAGCTACTTATACTTTCGAAATGTTTGATAACGATTAGGCTATTTAACTGCCAAGTGAAATACATATTTTAAGAACATAATAAAGAAAAGGAGAGATTCATTTTGCAGATACATGTAAAAATAATGGGATACATGATTACGTGTTGTTTGAACTCTAATGTTCTCGAAGACGAGCTTCGGTAACTTAAGATATTATGTAACTAAATAGCTATTCGTTTTAATCGTGATCATTTATGTTCATTTACGTAAGCACCGCATTCATCCATCCCCTTATTCGCGCATTACTTACAATGTATTACACGATACTTTATTCATACGGTTTCAACTTAACGTCATCAAGAGAACATTAACAGATCTAATCTACACAACGTGAGCCCGGAGTTCACACACAACCAGTCTACACCCATCAAAAAAATTTATACCAGTGTAATGAATGAAGTACTTTAACTAAAAAAAGTTGAAACAGTACATCGGTGTAATAAAATTAATATACTAATATCAATCGACATAAATCTTCGTAATTACCGTATGCCTGAATATATACCTATTTTTATATAGTAGTTTATAGTAAGTCGAAGTCTAATATTACAGGAGGATAAGTGGAGGATGATCGTCGGTGTATTATACAATGCGATCTTCCTTATTCGTGTTTCAGTCCGATATGAGTACAGAAGGAACAGCGTTCTCAGGGAGAAGATGACGCCACGTCGTCACGTATTCGCGGCAATTCGACGAAGTCTCTTGGTCGCCGTGATCGTAGCACTACTCATTTTAGCTCTCTCAAGCCAGGATGGCACTAGCAACGTACAGCAAGGCGTTTTGTTGGAGGTGAGTGAGCCTCGACTGCACCCTTTTGTTTTACGAAGAACATGACCTGATTTAGAACCGACGGAAAATGAGATGGACCTCTTTTTATCTCTTCATCCGCTTCTGGCTCGGACCCTCCTCTCATCCTTCCGACTGATAGAACCTTTCAATATAACCGCGATAATAAAAATCGCCTCGAGTAAAAGAACACGTGTTCAGATACTTACGGAGAATAATGAAGCAAGCGATTTCATTTCTTGATTTTTTTTATCCGTCATGCGAACGTGTTAGCGCTAACGAGAGAACTTTTTTTTGCCGTGGGAAAGGCCGAACATTTTTAACTTTACAGAACTGTAGAACAAACCGAATTAACGGGAGAAATTCATTTCTTTTTTTCTCTGTACGCTTCTAAAGCGTAGCATGGAGTTACCTTTTACAGAGGGTTTTGCAATTTCAGTAATTAATTACGTTTTTAGTAAAGGAATATCGTTCCAAGGATGCGAGGTACGACGAATACGTTTGATCCAAAATTTAAATAAAAATGTGAATTAAGCTGCAAGGTTATTAAACTTGTAATTCTGGATTTAAAAAATTCTGGTTTTATGAGTATTCGACAAAATAACCCTTACAAAATTCGTTAGTCATGTCTTTTCTCTACGTTTTGTTTCATCCCCGTGTATTTCGTTGACACTAAATTCGAGCAGAAATGAAAGGATGAGAAACCTTATAGTTTTCACCCTCTGAAACCAAAACAGAACCGATACATAGAATTCTTACGTTACATCAGAGTGTTCTGCAACTCTTTCAAAACGGATTAAGTTTGTCCTGAAAAAACCATCTTCTCTCAATGCCAGTCGAGAGTTCTTTCCTATTTCTAAAAAGACTTCGATAACAAAAGTATCTAAAGAAAGTTTGCAAAACTTTGATACGACACCTTATCATACAAAGTTTTCATATCTGCCAAGTTTATTAATAAAAACATAATCTATTTGGTTTTTAAAATGAATTTCATAAAGTGTAATCGCGCAGAATATGTTTATAAAAAGACGTCAGCCTCGCTGATAAGAGTTTACACAAAAACCACAATTAAAGTTGTAGTTTCGTAAGAACTATAAAGTAACTTACGAAAGCAATTTTATGACTAACATTGCGATAACTATTTTACAGTTCAAGGCGGTATATATGTATATTTATTTGTATACCTTGCAAGTCGTATTTACTGCTCGTAATATTAATATAAATATTTTGTGTATTCAATTTTTATTTTCAAAGAAAACCAAACAGATGTATTAGAATTTAGTTACGAGGCTCATTTAATACAGTGTTGATTTATTGACGCTCCATAATAAAGATGTAACAATAGCTAGACTGGCTACTCTGTTAGTTTATCAGAGGTCTGGTACTAATTGCCCTTAATCCACAGTAACTCTTGCGTCATAAGCAACAAATAATTGCAGTAAACGAACAATCTATTACAATATGTTTCAACCCTTTGCATCGAAGAATATTTCCGTAATAAGTGAGGACTTATTCTAAAACGTTATCTGATACCGTTTAACAAATTATAAACGTTCTTTTTCTGCAGAAATTGATGAATGAATCTTAGAATATAAATCCTACACATTAATTTTGTTCGTTTAGTGTGTGTGACTTGAATTATAAATTAATTGTTCTGAACGTATGCCGCCGGAGGGTTGCCACCTTTCAATACGTCTAAATTATATGGATTGATTGGATATCGTATAATCAACATTATACTTAAACACCGAATACAAATTTGTCTCCGAAAATATTTCAAACAATTTCCCAATCTCATATCCTGACAAAATTCCAAAACACATTACCAAGATTTTTGCTATTTCCAATTTCAATACAAAGGTATCGGATGACCATCTTTGAGTGTTATTCCGTTTCACAGAGAAATAGATGACCACTTTAACTGTGACCATATATTAATAAATACACACTCAAATTTTCACGTTTATCATTAAGTTACGTTAATGCAATGTTTAAGCTAGATCAACACTTAATTCGTTCGCTTAGCACTCATATTATTAGGCGTTAGAGCTGAATACAGAATGAAACCTGAAAGTGAAATTGATACGTCTAGTGAGAATAGAATTTTTCTAGTTGTCAGAGGCTTGTCATCTAACTCTAGCATCGAAAGGTACGTGTACGAAAACGTTTTCCTTACGTAAAGCAAAACGAACGTAAATTGGCAAAGTTCCAGGCGCAATGCGGCACATGAATGTGCTGGTAGCTGATATGGCCCCTTTAAGTATGCAAAAGCTAGTTAAAGTCACATCCCAATCGCGACAATCACTTGCTTCGTCGCCGGAGCAACCTCATAAATCCATCTATTTATCTTGCAGATCGATGTCGTGGCGCAAAATCACCGATTGCATTTTCATTCCCTTTCTTCATTTTACAAAGTGCATCGATATTCATCGAGAATAACAATGCAATTGAAAAACACATACATTGCTTGTGTAAACTGCAAACTACGCACGTTATATTAGATAATACTCTCGATGCAAGTCTTTTAGCAATATTACTTGAATTAATTTAATATCAACTAATACAGGCATTTATAGGTATTTTATAATTACTGTAAGCATAATTTGTGAGTACCTTAAATGATGTTATAAATGATATTAAAACATACTGCAATTTCAGTATATTTGCAATATGATCATAATTATATTAATTACTCTAATACCAGTGCAATTAACGTGTCTTTGATGAAACACGTTATTACATAGGTATATCAGCCGGTGATTATTATTATTAATCAGATGTATTTACCGTAATATTTAATAATAAACATTGTTAATTAAAAGGATATCTAGTTTCAAGGTGCAAGAGCTTATTATTTAGATGGATAGTTTGATTAACGTTTACCTTGCAATTAACCCTATTTATGGAACGTTCGATCTGTTAATTGGAAAATGTTGACGATACTTTTACATTTGGCACCTGATGTGCCACGTAAGTACATACGAAAGGACAATAAATAGAATGTGTAATGTGAGTGTGACAATAGCGTTCAATGATATTACTGAGATCGTAGAGTTCAGATAAAAATCCATTCTTAGCACGGTTCTTGAATTTACGAGTGCGTCATTTCCATGATTATTTATCGTAAACATATTCGATGGAGTTTGCCAATTACCTTTATCATAAAGTCAAAGGTGAACGAGAATTGTTCGAATAAAGTTATTATCAGTTTCTGGAATCACAATAGTGCAAAGGTTCTATTAAATATACAGAACCCAAGTACATAGATACAGGTATATAATAATATATAGAAGTGTTTTAAAAAAGGATGGAATATAAACGATGTTTGCGGAATTTATTATCGAATAAACTCCAGTAGCCAGAATCATAATCCAACTATCAGATTGTCCCAGTTTCTTGCCTTATCAGGTTGCTTATATTCATTACATTAATCTTATTAATTTCTGCTCGAATTTTATGAATCGTTGACGAAAGAATTAGAAATTTTATGATCTGGAATAAATATTAGAACTATGCTAATTACATGTGTTAACTTGATTCATTACAGAATTAATATGGTAGTACATGGTACTACAATTTTTATGGTAATAAATACCGCGAAATTGTTGCATACGCGGCACCCATGTTCTACACATGTTACATGTAAAATCTTAATTTCATGCTGTGATTTACAAATTTAAACGATTGCAAAGCAGCATAACGTAGGATATCTCTGATAATTTTGCATTCCACACAATGCCCCTGAACATAACCAAGTTTCACATTCATATTATTAACGTTACACGATAAATATGAATAAGCATGATAACAGAACTCCGGTTCTGAATGCCAATCTTACAGAAAAAAAGATTGAATTCACGTTGCTCCGTGAGAATATTCGTAACGAGGGAATCTCCCTGGACCAAGATACAATGGTACTTCCGCGAGTAGATACCATTTTAATCAGTGCATTTACGTGCACCTTTCACATACACTTATGATAATATCACGCAAACAACGCATAAAATGAAATGTTTAAACAAACGAGTTGTATATATTTTCTTATGAATGTGTGTATCAAAGTCCTTAGCAACAACGGAGTCTTAAAAGCGTAGCTATTCTATTGTGACACAGGTTTATTGGTACAAAGCATAACGCAGACATATACGTAGCAGTAATCCGTATACGCCATAGAATACTGGAGTTACTATGTAAAGTTACAAGCTTAAACCACCGAGGGTTGTATAGGGGAGAGTAGTATCTAGCTCTTGAAGGACTTGCACGTACAACAGTATCCTCGTAATATGTGTTTTCATCGGTGTAATCTTGCGTGGATGCAGTTTCCACGTGCACGGACATACCACGGATGTATGTACATCCGCACGCTGCACCACCCGCCGTGGCCCACATTCGTGACGAGCCGGTCTACTCCGAAATCAATAAACGGAAGCCAGTACTTCTGCATTCGCTCTTTCCGCCTCGCCATGCTCTCGCCACGATACTTCTTGGATTTTCAGACTCTAACCGCGGTATTATTTTATGTCCGCGTATATCATAACAAATGTTTCGTATCCGTGTATAGAAAAAGATCTCGAACTGACTATGAGAAGCGTTTCGTTACTTTCTCATAATTGAAGACAAGCTAACAAGACAATATTATTTAGAGATATAATATTGTTCAGAAATATTTAGAAATACAATAGTGCACGTACATTAAACCAAATGTTTGGTATGCGTGTGTAGAAAAATAATTTAAACTGCATAATTATGAGAAGATTTTCTTAACCATCTCATACATAAATTCTAAGAAAATATTGAGAAATATAGAGAATTGTTGCTGTCATCTTTTTATTAAGATTACGAATCATCCTTGTTGTGATATTATTTTTGTGATTTAGATTTAGATATATATTTATTATAATATATAAGTTTTAATGAATATTTGTTGTACTGAAGATTTAGCTTGTTCGTTAAAGTTGTAAATCAGATCTTGTACACGTAGCGCATGTTTGTATACTAATTACATAAAATATTATGTTGAAATGTGAAGTGAGTACTAATGTTTTTAATTTTATAATTAATTACTCAAATTATGCATAAAGTAGAATTTTTTGTAAAAATTATTAAAGAATGTCGGGTTGAATATAACTGTAGAGCAACTAAAGATACTCAGGGATCGTCGAGATTTTCAAAGATCTACATACTTGGTAACTTCCGCCCCTTTTGATTATATGTCCTACATCAAAATCCTTAAAAACTCAATCTCGATTTCATGCGATGTTTGCTAGTTTAAACTATGTAGATTTTGCTGCTAATAGCAAAGTAGTACACAATACTTTCCAAACCAAATTTCCTTGCGTGTTATCGATGTTTAAAAAATTTACATACAACAATAACCAGAAGACATTACAACCCAAAGAGATAATAGGTTCAACATGATCCATTGTTTCTATTTGAAGACACAAATGTACTGTCCGAATAAACTAATTTCAGGAATGCTGATTTAAAGGGCGCGAATGATGTACAAAAATTACTCCACCGACCTCGTTCGAATTCTTTTATGCAGTCAATGCTGCTCAATCATCATTATCATCATTATCATCACGATTCACATTCATTGATTAGTGCATGTACCGTGGGCGTTGTAAATGTAGATGCACGAGTGTTTAGATTAATTGCAAGCATTAGGAAGTTGAATTAACCTTGCGTATCAAATAGAAGGTCGACACATACAAACATAAAGTCTTCACGGAAATATTACAATTAGAATAGATTTAAATTACAACCCTTTATGGAAATCATTATTATAATACCGTAAAATCTTAGAAGGCTTATAAGGTACATAATTAAACCTCGTATTGGACTCACATGATAGATATCTTTTCTGTCTTATAAGTAGGATTACAGAAGATTACAGTATTAAGTAGAGTAGACACAAAACAAACAGCTATAAACTTAATGGTAATATGTATCCACAAAACGTTAAACTGGAAAGAAATCCATCAAACAAGGGTGCGGACTTAAATATAATAAAACAGCACCAATAGCACGACCGGTATTTATCTGTTACACCGAATAAGACACTCATAACCGTAAAAATATATGGATTCCAAGGTTTGCGGTTACACGCATATCGAATAAAACCATTGATATCAGACAACAATTAGATCACGTTATACGTATGAACGCTTTAGTTGAATCGTATTACGGATATTGATCACATGTTGGATTATATTATTAACACTAACACGATAAGCAGGGAACTGATGCTGCACAATTTGTGTGCGACTTAATCTTAATGCTTAAATTAATTTTCTGGATCTTTATCAGTGTAAACAATACGAATATCTTAGACAATCAACTAGTTTAAGCTGTGAAGAAATTACAGAAGCTAACTACTTCATAATTTGAAGTTACGTAGTCCTTGAATCGATCTCCTATATCACAAAGCAGTGCACGTGCGATATCGCGATATAACGTACCAAGCTTAGTTTATTGTTACGATAACAATCGATGAACCTCCCCCATCATTTTCAAGCATTTGGGTCAAGTTCATGCTGGCTTCGTAAATGTTACTTTACAAGACGTTTTCCTCCCTCGGTGCACCATTGTAAGGAAGTCATTTGGCTTATGGCTTACATCGATTAATACGATCGATATCATTCTTAATTATCTGCGATAGGTGAAACGACAATGATAAATAGTCGGAATCCCTCAGGATGATTTAAAAGCGTGGATAATTGTACTTCCAAATACAATTAGCGTGAAAGCAATCGAGTACTTTAATGGCCAGTTTAATTGCAGTAAAAGCTGTTTACGTTTATTTTGGATATTTTGAATGGGACACTGAATAATATTTTTGTCTGCAATGCCACAAAATTTGTTATGAACTGATTATATTCCTTGCAAATAATCTATAAATAAAGGACGACAATACTTTATATTATAATATACCAATTATTATTTAATAATAGCATAGACTACTTCGAAGAAATAAACTCAGTTTATGACATATTTTGTTTGTGTTATAAATACACAATAATTTACAATATGCAGTCTTGTTGAGATATAATTTCCTCTGAATTACTATGGTAATTGCACAAGTCGGAAGATTGGAATAAAAAATGAGACTCGTGTTACATAAAGAATATTTTGCTGTCTCAGGTGGACTCGAATTTGACACCAGAGGAAAGAATAATGGAGCAAGCAACCGCGGCTGAGACCGAGGCCCGCATAATTGGGAGAAAAAAATATCTGGCTGATAAATGCGCCGAGGAAGGACTCGATCGTCTAGGAAACGATTCTCTCCATAAGCCTAATGCCTGGGAATTTCTTGTAAATAGGGAATATCATCTTATTTGGTGTAACGTTTTCAAAGCAGCCTCTACGTCGTGGATGTACAATTTTAATCTACTTGCCGGGTAAGAAGGAATTAATAACATCCATAAATTGCATACTACATCATGTTTTTCAAAACTGAGAAATCTGTTACCGTTAGGAAATAGAAGGAAATTAAAATGTTCGTTAGCTCTTTTATTGAATAATCAAATTATTAAATTATTATTTTCACGTTTTAATCTTAAAGTCGCTCTGTGCCTTTTCCGGATACAATATAATTCTCAGTTTTATAAAGGACGTTTACAATTAATTATTTGTAAGTTTACGCTGTTGAGTTCCTAACTGAGGCAGAACTTTACATGAAAAAAGTCATGATAGATCCTGAAGAGATAGTTTTTATGGACCGACCATAATTGACATTAACCTTGTAAGTTTAATAAGAACCCGTGTATATTAAATGTTACAGGTATAGCCCGCATTTCCTGAAATCCTCGAAAGCCGTTCCAGTTTCATTGGCGCGGCAGAGGTACCCCAGACACACAGCAGAAGAGCTGGCTAAGTTCCTAAATGACAGCATCAGTTTTTTGATTGTGAGGCACCCATTTGAGAGATTGCTAAGCGCCTACAGGGATAAATTGGAGCACAGCTTACCGCACACATTTCATAGCAATCTCGGCGCGCACATTGTATGGCACTACAGATCGAGGGTAAACATTACCCACCTCTTACTATTATGGTGAAATATCCTTTCATCCCCTCATCCAAGAAAAAATTCGATATTTAGGAAAGTATTTCTTTATTATACATAGGATCCAAAAACAAATGGAAGGCACGGACCAAGGTATCCGCTCTTTGAAGAATTCGTAAAGTGGCTTTTGTGTCAATGGAGAGCGGGTAATGACTTGGACATGCATTGGACACCAATCGTGAATTTTTGTACACCTTGTCAAGTACGATTTGATGTGATAGCGAAATTTGAAACGCTTCACGTGAGTATTTGTCAGTATTAATTACTCGAGATGTTAATGTAGAGCAAAATTGAGTTATAATAATGTTTCAGTCCATTAGATTGATCGTAAACGTCACACAATATTTGACAATGCGCCCATCCTCTTATCATGCATAAAGCGTTCCACATATATACGAAACAATTTTTACTTTAATCTTTCTAATATTGGTTTTTGTAAATTTTTGAATCTATCAATAAGTTCGATCTGTGGATTTAATTGTTTCCAATAAGATTACATCGTTAGGATATTATTTCTAATTTTATACAGGAAGACCAGGACTTTCTGATAAAGCAGGCCCACGTCGGTCATATTATAAAACCGGAATGGAAAAATTCTGCCAGGGGTGTACAAACAAAGGATGTAATTAAAAATTATTATGCTCAATTATCTAAGACACAGATTAAAGATCTCTATGAGATGTTTAGGTAAGCGGACGGAAGTAATTAACTCCTGAAATAATCGGATGTAATTTAAATGACAACATTATGGCATGTCACATTGAAATTAAAGATAGCATTTGTCGGAATACACTGATTATCCGCGTTACTATTGTAATACTAATGATTTGAGGTTTTATGTACAGGTACGATTTCGTGCTTTTTGATTACTCTCTGGAAGAGTACATTGAGCTTGGACGAGATGAAGAAACCACGCTGATTTGCAAAAATTAAAGTCAGTGTTACGAGATACCCTGTGTTTCGCATTTATTAGTGCATAAGCACTTTAATTTTTTTATATTAACGACATATGTGACGTATAAAACAACGAAAATTTTAGATAGCACTTAAATGGATTTGAATGGAAACCAGTTCATATGTGAATTACTGATCGCGTGTTCGATGCATGAACTCCGTGGGTAATCATGAAGAGACATACTTAAACATTTTGATCGGTAATATTCGCGTGAACGCCGCTGTCGCATTTAAACTTTTTGATAAAAGAAATGTTAAAGTCTATTAAATTGTTGTGATATACTACGAACTTAACAAAGAAGGGTTCTATATAAATTGTTGCGAAAATACATTTGAATGTGTTGAAGTTATAAATTATAAATAATTCGCTGCTTATTGTTTAACGGGAACCTCGGAACTTTTTCTTGTTCTGTAGTTGTACAGTAACAAAGAATGATCAGTCATATTGATTCATAAAGTTACAATAGAAGCATAAACATATTTCATTCCTCTTCTTTCTCTTTTAATAGCCAATACAAAGTATTTATTTATTGCTAATGTTTAGTACCTGTCTAGATTAATCAGATTCTATTATTTTTATTTATAATTTACTTATAAACAGTTATGTATACTCCTTGTTATCCGGCATAATTGCCATTTAATCACCCACATTAATTAACAATTATATTGTCTCTCTCGCCCATCAGATAACATAACCATTTTTAAATAAATGTCCGTGCTTCTTTCTTTAATTGCAATATAGGCATGGTTGATATAATTGTCATTATCATAATGTGAATAAATCTCTTTTGAGGAAGAAGTAGCATATAATATTATTCAAGTAACAAGATTTTTTAAAGTGTATTATTTCCAAAGGCAAACATGCATAGAAATATATATTTTCTTAAATTTTTCCAGTGCTTCTAATAAAGAATTTAACAATCCAGGGTCATACTTCCATAAGTAGATCATATTATAATAATTAGCTGACATTTTCAGATGATAATGTACTTAAATTTGGAAAAGGGACATCCAAACAGAACTCAGTATAGGAAAATATTGAACAAAATGGAAGAGTTTCACAATATTGTGATTTTTATGTACATATAATAAAATGTCTTGTTAAATATAAATGACTCATATGATGATAATCATATAAGAACCCTTAATTTACTATATGATAATATGATGTATAGAATAATTAAAATGAAACTGATTTAAAATGAGCCTTAAGATGCTTTAAGTAATATTTATGGATAATGAATGAAAACCAATAAAAAATAAAATAATATAAATGATTTGATAAACATATTAAACAACACAGATTTCATGAGATAACATTAAAAGGACCACTATTGATTATGAATATCACACAGTGCATATTAGATTCATTCAACAAAAGTTGATCTACCCTAAATGGTAATTCCTGAAGGCATCTTATACATAAAATATATAGATTATTAAGAAAACATGATACTTACTCTGTAGAAGTATTATATAATACTATCCCAATAACCCACTTTTCAGATAGAACATGCTTCCAGACATCCTTTACTATCAATGCCTGAATATGTTTGATACTTTCTTGTTTCTTTTTCTTTACCACTGGTTGACCTTCAATTGTATATAACTACAAAACATAAACAATCATTAATAGCATGGGTTTGGAAACAATTATTCATAAGTGACAGTCAGATAATATTGTTTCATAAGTTAAAATGCACTGTGATGTCGGGATCTTAATCTTATAACTGTTTGGGCTAAATTAATAAATGTCAAATTCATTGCAACTTACGTCACTCTCTGAATCGGAGCTTGCAGTTTCTCCATATAGTGCTTGCGAACGTAAAGATTTCAATACATGCTGAGTGGTACTACGAATCTCTTGAATATCGTTTTTCGCTTTTTCAATGCGACATTGCACGTTAGATAATTGTTTAATTAGATGTTCTTCGACCGGATTGCATTTTGGTGTCAGTTGCAATACGTCATCGTCACTGAGCGCGAACATGTCATCCTCGAAAGAATCCATTGTGTTTTTAATTATCTAAGTGGGATTCGATCATAGATCATTGTCATCATTGTTTTAACACTATTTCTCGAACAATATCTTCAGCAAAATCACATCTGAAAAATGTAACTACATTCAAAATTGTTCACGCGCACTTATGACACACGCGCCAAACATTGTACAACCACAGACATAGATCAGATATAAGTAGACACAGCATGCAATGCAATCTCTAATTCCAGAATTACCGAGTCCTAGAGCCTGGTAACGATTTTTGTATCACGGGTGATGTTACCCACCAACACATAAAATAATTGTTTTTTCATATTTTTAGTCTTGAAAATACAAAAATAAAACATGAAATAATTTTTTCAAAAACTCTTACCTCTGTTAGCATACATATTGCTCGAGATTTAACAGATATATATATATTTTTTAATTAATTTTATGAGACACGTGCCAATTACGCTAATTACGAATTAATATTCATTTCAGACGTTAAAATAAACTTATTTACTTAATTTATTCGGCATTTTGAGCCACTTTGTCTGTATTCTTTTTTCAAAATAATAATTTAATAGCAATCATTTAATTTTATACTCACTGCTTCTATTAATAAATATTATTGTCAACTATAAATTCAATGAATACAAAAAGTTCTTAAGAAGATCGAAAAGAATTTCTTTTAAAACAATATTTGTTTTCCTCAGTTTTTATATAATTATAAAAAACACATGTGAATTATATCAGAATGTTTGAATTTAATTGTTCCGAATATAATTTTTTATTTCATGTTTATGATTTAACTTTGCATTTCTGAGATCCTTACATTTTTTCGTTCCGTCCCTTTCCGATTGAAAGGATATGTTTTTCGATTAATATATATTTTTCAAATTTATAACTTACTCGACACCTGTTAATTAATTCAAATCCTATTTTAAATATACATTCGCGAGATGTCACTAAAAAATTCTCAACCACGTGATTAGAATTGCACAACCGCCGTTACGTCACATAAAAAAATCAAACAAATTTTGCGAGCGATACACAAGCTCGAACTAACCTACTTGATTCGTAAAAAATCATGTTATTGTGAAGATAATATCGTTGGGACTTTTAAAAGTGGGTAGGAAACAGATTTGCATGTCTGATGACGTGACGTGACCGAAAGTGAAGATTCGCAATGCCGATGAACCTGTCATATTCAAAATCAGAATCTTGATATCTATTTCGAGTCATACGCAATGTGTTAATCATTTATTTATATCAGCTACTGTGCCGCTTTTCCAGCTGACCGGCAGCCTCTGCACAAAGTTGCATATTCGAAAATGCTCCTTTAACTTTCGAAATTTCGACACAATCGACACGAATTATGGACGAAATTTCGTTTCGTGTGTCCAATCAGCTGGAGGCACTGCAGGTAAATTTGTACTTCGAATAAATTGCGTTTCTATTGCTGAAACCGTTAATTGGCAATTTATGTAATACAATCAACTTATTAATATAATTATTCAAGCACTCTTATGGTTTTTATCTCGTCGTACGAAATCATTAGCAATGGTAGCAGAGTTTAAAATAATAATTTCTTAGACATTCAAAATTGACTTGTTAAACTAAAATCGTTAATTTGCAAACGGCAATGAACTCATTCAAAAGTACCATTGGTAGAATCATTAACTGTTACTGTATCCATTTTTATAAAGGTCCATGCATCTGTATTTGCACAACAAGGGCAACAATGGGTGGTAGCATGGTTAACACAAATCAACCAATTTTGTCAAGAATTATACAGGAATCCGAATATGTTATATTTGGAAGACATTATGCAACATATATTAAATAGTTTCCAAAATGGATTGGAACAAATTCAAATTCAATATTATTCTGCATATTTTAATGCTACCAAATTGTATAGACAAGTAGGAAATACAATTACTGGTGGAGGTATTAAGATGAATATTACAAATATCTGAAAGAAATTCATTTTTACAAATATACATAGAGATGATTTTCTTTAGTCTCAGGTAAAGAAGCATCATGTTTTATAGCTGGTTTAGCTATGGGTTCCTTGATTGGTTATTATGTAGGAGTGAATTGGAAATATTCAGGCCATCATATGCATCATATAAAAGCAATTATATGTTATAGTTATATTGGCACTGAGGTATTGCATACATTTATTCTAAATGAAAAAACAATACAAATTTGTATAAATTCTGTATACAATTTAGGGAGTTATGTTAACTGATGATGGGGAAATGCCTATAATCACAAAGTCCAATGAATTGTTAGTTCAAGTCAAAGCAGCCTCTGTTAATGTGGTTGACACAAAAATATGTTCTGGTTACTCCAAAATTTACAGGAGGCTTCTTAACTCTGGAGTAAGAAATACAAGGACACCTGTTTCCCTCTTTACCCTTTGTGGACGGAACAGTTTGAAGCCAATACTCTGGGAAACTGTAATAATAGTCTTGTTGATTTGCAAAGAAAGTTTTAATATTTTCTTGCATCAAAAATGCAAATGAAACTTTGGCACAACCTACATATGAGTGCTTCATCTTTGTCGTTTATTTTATTGAACATATATCTTAGTTTATCAGCTACATTGATGGTTCACGCTGAACGTATTATGCGTCGCACGTATTGGTCGTCCTCAAAGGGTGAATTAATAGTATGGCCAAAATAATTTATAATTGAAATATCTTTTCATTTTCGGTAAACCAGAGACACAAAGAATTGCCTGTAACGTTAGGCAGAGATTGTACAGGAGTAATAGTAGATATTGGCCAATGTGTTACTAATTTTGATATTGGAGATGAAGTATTCTTAGCTGTCCCTTCGTGGGCTCCTGGAACACTAGCAGAATATATAGTAGTCCCGGAAAGTCAGGTTGTGAAACGGCCGAAAAATCTTAGTTTCGAAGCATCTGCCAGTTTACCCTATTGTGGATGCTTGGCATGGGATGCTTTAGTTCATAGATCAATAATTAAAGAAGGCAATGCTAAGGGCAGAAGGTACATCCTATTTGTCGTATGATTCATACAGGAAAAGCTATAATTATAACTTTTACAGAGTACTTATTTGTGGTGGAAACACCCCAATTGGTTGTACCTTGATACAACTTGTCAAATTATGGGGTGGACATGTAGTTACAATATGTAGGCCAAACTTTATTCCTGTAGCAAAAGCTTTGGGAGCTGACGATGTTATTTCATTTAATGGTGTTGACATTGAAAAGAACTTGAAACTATATGACAAGTATGGATTCTTATGATTTTATATTTTACTAAAACCTGATATAGTTTGAAATGATCCCAATAATTTTATTAGATATGATGCCATTTTTTACACTGGAGGTCAATTAATTGATGAGTATATATTGAGACGTTATTTGGTACCATATGGTTCTTACGTATCCACTGTTCCTGAACAATTAACATCTGATTCATTGGGTTTTATTTGTGGCAGTATATTTGCTGGATGTGTGAGAATTAAATTACTAGTTCAGGTAAATCAGAAATTGGATTCCAAAATCATTGGAAATGTTTCACTAATAGTCGGTTGTTTGTGTTGCAGTATATGTTTGGATTTAATATACATCAATGGAAAGAAGGTTCCAAAATTAATGCAACATACTTGCAAGCCCTAACTGATCTAGCAGAAGCTGATCAAGTACAACCTGTTGTAGACAGAGTATTTGCACCTCATAATTTTGAACAAGCATTGCAACATATATTAGATCCTGATGCTATTGGTAGTACCATAATAACATTTCAATGATACTTAAACGATGTTTTAAAGATGGAAATGATTTTATCATACAGCTCATTACATACTGTAAATAATAATACCTTGGCATCTACTCACTGCCAAATACCATCCATGATTAACATACACTCAAAGTAAATACACAAAAATATGTATTTAGTACACTTGGTGCTAAAATCAAGACTGAAAAGACTTATAATAAAGGTAACAAGACTACGCGGATTATAATTATACAGCTTGTATCTTTTTAACACACAATCTGTTGTTATGTTTGAACCAATGGAAAATGAATAAATAGGGCAATTAATATATATCATAATAGACATTTAGATAATACTAGGATGGTATGTATATAAAGTGAAGTTCGAATGTTATCAAAATGTAAACAATATATTTTATGAAATAAATAGAAAAAATATGACATTGTTTATGTTACACATCATCATCTAGATCACAAATGAAATAAACAATGGATATAATAATTTCGATCTGCACATACAATTATTACAATCTAGATGCAAAATACTAACTCTTTTTGGGAATTAGATTTATTTTTGTTTCCCTCTAAATTTACCTGTACCCCCTTTTTTATTTTTCTTTGCAGCTGCTTTTGGATCCTCTGCCTATTTTTTGATAGAAAATACACTTTGTGTAACCTTCATAATATATAACAAAAAATATTAAGGATCAAATCAACTTACTTTTCGTTTAACTGGATTGGGATTTGGTAAAACTTTAAAGAATGAGTCCAACCTCCCTTGAGTAGAAGTATTACGTGCCTTAAGTAGTTTTTTTGCTCCATTTCTGACTCTCTCTTCACTGAATTGCTTATCACCACACAAAAATTTGACCAATCCCTCCTCATCTGGCTCTGTCCATTTCAACTGAAGATATTTTTTTCGATATTTTATGTGATAAACAATTAAACTCTTCAATTATCTACAATTATAATCATAAAAACATATATTCTTACATCAATCTCCTCAGCATTCACTACCTCAGGTTCTTGGAACAATATTCTAGCTTGTTTGTAATTCCAATCTTCTGGTACAATATATTTTTTGGTATCCAGGTTCTCAAGAATTTTTTCAAGAGATCTATGTGTTTTGATCAATTCAATTGCCCTTTTTGGACCCACACCTTTGATACTATTTGTATAATCACATCCCAACATTATACAAAGATCGATGAACTAAAAATACAGAATGTCAAAAAAGGTATGAAAATATTTGTAAAAATCATATAATTTACTATACCTCATCACGATTTAATTCAAGGCCTTCAAGTACTTTATCATAGTGAAACTCCTGCACGGGCATTTTTTTAGCTTCACTGAATGTTAACCGACGAAGTAAAACATTACAACCAAAGGTAAGGGCATCCATATCTTCTGTAGCTGTTGCAAAGACTTTACCAGCTTTCACCAATGCTGCACATTGTGCTTCAGCTTCACAGGGAGCCTGTAAAACATATCATGTTTTACAAGATAGAAAATGGTCTTACAATATTTATACACTTACATCAACATAAGGAACACCCATTAATTGCAGCAATTGTTTAGCTTCTTCTGCATGTCCTTTTGTGACCTTTACCAACCTTCTGTTAAATTTTTCAACATCCTCCACATTGCCTTAATAAACACCACAGTTAAGAAAAACACAATGAGACATACAACTCTAAATAACTGAGGAGAATAAGATGATGTTTGTTAATTACCAGCTTCTTCTGCTGCTTGTAATAATTTTTGTGCCTCATCTCTTTTCTCAGCACGTTTAGATAATTCACCTCCTTTTAGATCTGGTGGTTTTCCATCAAATACATACACAGGTTTTATGCCTTGCTCTATCAGACGTATTGTCCGATAAAATGTGCCCATTAAATGACTATTGCGAAAAAGAATAATCTTTTCAATAATGTATTTGTGTTCAAGATAATTTGTAAATGATCGTCAAAAATTAATAACAATGTTACACCTTGTTGTTTCTCCATCCACAGTGGTAAGCTGAGCTCCTTCGCTTCGAACGGCAATCAAGAATTGATATAAGCACATAGACGCATCGATAGCAATTTTGCGACCTAAAATTTATAAGGCGTAAAAAATAAATTCTCATGGTGCTTACTAATAATTTAAATCACTAATTTTTTCCGACGATTTAAAATAAATAGTCGGGACATGATTAATAGAGGAACTGAGTGGCTCACTATTTTTCGTGCTTTATCAAAGGGCTGATATATTACGTACCGAAATAATGTTTTAATTCACGTTCTTTAATTGAATATGGGGCCACATCAGCAATTAACTTCGATAAGCCAAGAATACCCATGCTGTTAAAATAATCTTGTACGAATCACAAGGTTTTCTTTCCGCATCGGCTGTACTGCGAAGGATGCGGTGATGTTTCGCGCCAATATTTGCGCCACATGTTTTACTCTTTTTTTGAATGAAGTTTTTTACGCACGCTGTTTAGCACTTACTTGGATAAATATTGCATTGAAATAAATTCCGATGACAAACTTTTAATATCTTCTACGATAATTCGGCTACTAGATATAGAGAGCGAAATCACATTCTGATACTTTGGCATAAAATTACTCAAAATTGTTGACCGATCTAAGAATATTAACGAAGGATATGAATTGAGAAATAGTTTAGAATATTATTATATGATTAAAATATAATAAATCACGATTTTTATTATTAATTGTAATATATTATATGCAAACATTTGAAAAAAATAATATTTATATGCTGCTTCTCTTATACCGAATACATTGGCACCGTATCATTTTATTTGATCTAGCATTTTACTTAATGATAATAATTTGAAAATACTTTAGCATATATATTTTCTTGTAAAATAGTTAATGTACATATCTTCCTTGATGAATAATTAGTAAACATATAATTATTCGAAATCCGGCTTCTCGGAGTAGTTCTCACTACTACATATATACTAAATATATGTATCATATCCACGTGTTTTAAGTGTTAACCTGAAGACGTTCCAACACCTCTGAATTAAAATTGTTTTAATTGTGTAATGAAAGATGGATAACAATTGCGATTTAATAAGAACTATCGAGGACGATCAAGAAGTGCCTGATTATTCTGAAAATTCTGACGTAGAAGACGATGTAAGATATTTAACTACCATAATGTTGTATTATTATTTGGTAGAAACCTTATACATATAATGAATGTAAACAATGTCTTTATGACAGAAAAGCATATGTAAATTGTGATTTGAATGAATATACTGATATATTGAATGTTTGTGATTTAACAGTTTCAACCACGTAAACAGAAGAGGAAGGAAAACAAAGATTTTGATAACACTTTCCAATTTGTCAATGATGCATCAGAATATAATCAGGATACATGGAATGATTTAAGTAAATATATCAAACGAAAGGCGAAAACGAAACTAGATGATAAGATTCAGAATATTAGACGGGGAAAGGGAGAACAGGTATATAATACCAGCAATAATTTGTAGTTCTTTATACTTGTTCTAATCATATAATTGTTGTTGTCAATCATTTTTTGTTAGGATGGAACCGACGATGATCCTATTAAAATTGAGTCAGAAACTTTGCAAGAGGATGATGAGATGTCCTTGTCTGAAGATGAATTGAAAAAAGGTTGTTATACAATAATGATATAATTGCTTAGAATCAAATACATCTATGATTCATTTATCATTATCTTTATTATTTGCAATTATAGATATATTTAAAACCAAGGAAAAGAAAGGCAAGAGGAAGAAAGATGCTAATAAGGAAGAGAATGAAGAGGAAACAATAGATTTTGAGGAGTACTCAAACAATGAACCATACGCAACGTTTTATCAAATGAATTTATCTCGACCTTTATTGAAGGTAAAACTTTATTTACTACTCATAGCAAGATTTGATTCAATACTAACATTAAAAAATTGATAACTCCTACAGTCAGGATAATTTGAAAAATGATTAAACATTCAATAGACGAGTTACTTGTGTATAGATTTTTTTAATTTTAATAGGCCATAACCACAATGAATTTTGTACATCCAACACCTATTCAAGCTGCAACTATACCTGTGGCTCTTATGGGACGTGATATATGTGGTTGCGCAGCCACAGGTACTGGTAAAACGGCAGCCTATATGCTTCCAACATTAGAAAGATTATTGTACAGGCCATTGGATGGTCCTGCTATATCCAGAGTTTTGGTACTTGTGCCAACAAGAGAACTTGGTGTTCAAGTTTATCAAGTTACAAAGCAGTTATCACAATTTACAACAATTGAAGTAGGGTTATCTGTTGGTGGATTAGACGTTAAAATTCAGGTACACAGTAATACAACAAGTACCAAGAATTTTGTATGCATATGTATGTTATGTATATGTGACATCTTTACATTTCTTAAAATTAGGAAGCTGTATTGAGGAAAAATCCAGATATTGTAATAGCTACTCCCGGACGTTTAATTGATCATTTAAAGAATACACCTACTTTCTCTCTGGATAGTATTGAAGTATTAATCTTGGACGAAGCAGATAGGTAAATTATAGAATCTAGTGTAGTTTTTTTTTATTTATCAATATATTAATTGACTAATTATATTTTAGGATGTTAGATGAATATTTTGCTGAACAAATGAAATATATAGTGAAACAGTGTTCAAGGAGTAGACAAACAATCTTATTCTCAGCTACCATGACTGAGGAAGTTAAGGATCTAGCAGCAGTATCTCTTGACAAACCAGTCAAAGTATTTGTAGATAGTAATCAAGACGTAGCTTTCAATTTACGTCAGGAATTTATTCGGTAAATTATAAACAAAATATTAATATGTTAAGACACATGCTGAATATTATCGTCAATTAAATTTATTGATTAATTACAGTATAAGGAAAGAAAGGGAAGGAGATCGTGAAGCAATATTAGCAGCCCTGATATGTAGAACCTTTCACGATCATGCCATGGTGTTTGTACAAACTAAAAAACAAGCGCACAGATTACATATTCTATTAGGATTATTAGGTGTGAAGGTATGTATGTGAAAAGAACATCTCATAATGTAATGAATTAAGAAGAAATTAAACTAAATGTTTGAGTAGGTCGGAGAACTGCACGGTAATCTCACGCAACCACAACGATTAGAAAATCTACGAAAATTTAAGAATGAGGAAATAGATATTTTGTTAGCGACTGATGTTGCTGCAAGAGGTCTGGATATTAGTGGTGTAAAGACTGTAATTAATTTTGTTATGCCAGCTACTATGCAGCATTACATCCACAGGTACCATTACAAATATTTTTATTGGATTTATGTACAATTAAATCTGCTTTGACTGAATGTGAACAAGTACTAAATATATTGAACATTGTAATGTTAGAGTTGGAAGAACAGCTAGAGCGGGCCGAGTTGGTGTATCAGTATCGTTAGCGGGTGAACAGGAGCGTTCTTTAGTTAAAGAAATTATCAAACAGGCGAAGAATCCAGTAAAAAATCGTATAATTCCACCTGATATAATCGATAAGTACAACAAAAAGTTAGAAGCTCTCGAGCCAGATATTGAAAAAGTGTTGGAAGAGGAAAGAAACGAAAGAGAACTTGCTAAAACAGAAAATCAAGCAAACCGTGCAGAAAAATTACTTAAGGAAAGTGAGGACAAAAATCAACGAAGTTGGTTCCAAACTAATAAGGAAAGGAAACTAGAACAAGGTTAATGTTAAAAGCTACTACCGAGAGTTGTAAAGTTATCTTTGCATTTTATTTTCGTTCTTAACTTAGATTGTTGTGTTTTAGAAAAATTATCGATAAAGGAAAAGAAGAAAAGGGAGAAGAAGAAACCTAGCAGGGAGCCTTCGAATGTTGTCGAGGCTTTTAAAAAGAAGCCTCCTAAAGATCGCAAGAAAGAAACTGCCGAGGACAGAGCGAACAAGGAATTGGAGAATACCGCCTTATATCAAGCAAGATTAGCTAAAAAACACAATAAACAGAAGAAAATCCGAACAGTTATGGATAGTGATAGATCTGCTTCGAATAGAAAAGGTATTAAAACAGTTGTATCGAAAATTAAATGTATCCGAATATTTTGTTTATTTTCGAACTACTGAATAACTTTTATTTCAGGATCATTAAAACGACCGAAATCTTCATTCGCTGCTGATTTAACAGATACAAGTAAATCAGCAGTGAAAAAGATGCGTTACGAGTAAGTTCATACATAACTTAGTTTTGATAACTAATTTCTGTAACAACAAATTTTAATTAATGCCTTTCTTTCAGCGCAAATGTTAAACAAAATCAGAGCAAAAAGAAAGGCTCTGGATTTAAGAAAGATATGGGAAACAAAGGCGGAAGGAAATCTTTTAAAAAACGTTAAGATCCAAATTTTTGTAAACCGCAATTACGCCTTATTAAATACATACTATTTTACTTAATCTGTTTTATTATAGAACCGTTACAATACGTCACTTACGTCTCACAGATTGACAGATGATTAGCACTGATTAAATGTATTCTTTTAATCAGAATATGTATACTTCGTAGTCTATAACCTGTTTGAAAAAATTGCAGTACTATGCAATTATGTTATGCATGATGAGGATAATATATATAGAGGATAACGGTAGACGTTGCAATCATATTAGAAAATTATTGGAATACGTAAATCATTGAGAAAATATTCTTAGCTTGATGAAGGCTGAAGTATGCTTTCAATACAAAACAGTAACAATGCTTAGCAGTGGTTGATAAGGACAGTTCAATGTTGATTGAATATTAAATATCGTTTCAAAGTTGTGAGGAAAATTGAAACTTATGGTGCTTGCATTGTACTGTAATTTCAGTGTAGAGGTAATAGGTATGCGTTAATTCTATAATAATTATATCATAATTTCATACACTCACCACCATTCACAGCTTCATACATAGCATTCATTCGTCTTTAGACTTAATACAGTATAATGTATAATGCTAATAATCCTAATGCTGAAAAAGAAATTTATAAAACCTAGGCCCGTTTTAAATTATTCAAATCCTCTTCAAATTTGTACCCAATGATTTCCTTGCCGTTATTGCAAACATAAAGTATTCCAGTGCCAACTTGGCTTTCTTTTATTCAAATATATTAATGACAATTATTATTTTATGAATACGAAATACGTCAAAATAATTTCAATAATGCGTCTCTTAATAGTAACGACTACATGAAGGATAAAAGTGATAAGTTAATCAACGCAGATAAACAATTAGTTCAGTATACATGCTTGTAAACACACACCCATCGATGGTATGTGATATTTATAAATTACTTACAAAATAAAAAGAATTAAAATGTTTTTACTCTTAATAGGGAATTAGAAATTAGATTAAAACAAAAACACTTTGTAAGTGTATGTGATATATGTAAGTGTACGTGATTCTGCACGTTCTCGGTGTAACTTACGTGACTTGAAAACTATGTTGTGAAAACTTGATACTTAATAGTATTTGAATTATTCGATCATGTTATCGCACAGTAGGTGCAGAAAATCATTTTGGTACAAAGTTGAATCCATAGGATACCAAACTATTTTGTAATACATATACAATAATGATAGTAATGTGGGTGTAATTTATCGCACACAATAGTGACGAACTTTCTCTCGATTGATTACCATCAGATAGACGATACTCTCACGCGGGTTTCTTGCGACCAAGACAAATTTTGCAATTAATTACTGATCCATTTATATTAATGCGCACTATGTCCATTAACGATATTATTTATATATTTATATATTTATATATATATATAGATACTATTGAAGTATTTATAAGGTCACCTCGTCGGAAATAAATTAACGATAAGCGGCCGTGCGCTGACCAAGTTTCAAACATTTAACTTACTTTCAGGGTTAAAGTATAAACAGATAATTCCTTATCTAAAAATATCGGTCTAACCATCAGAGCTCTTTTTCTTTTAATAAAATAATTAATTATAATAATAATAGCAATAAAGTAGCAATAATAATTATAATAATAATAATCGGATTAATAGAAACAAACAACTTTGGATCACAAAGCCAATTGACACACGCCACTTTATCAAAAACACATGTTCACAAAGATCTAGCAACGATGTCATTCTCTTCTGCATACATGTATGTTCAGGATATATTTGATATATCGCAACATAACTCACCACGGAAAAGTACATTAAAAGTTTATAATTTATGACAGATGAGGCTTAACGATCTTGACATGAGTTTATCGCTCGGAAGCTGCTTGTGTTTGTTATACGCAATAAAATGCATGTTGGATAATACAAACATTTCTATTCATTATAATGCAAAAGTGAACAATATAACATTCATCAGACATATCGTAAGTAAGATTTGCTTAGTTTATAAAGCTCAAACAGCGACAAGTATGTTCACCATAGGTTTGAGTAGTTTTTGAAATACTCGCATCTTTAAATCAGTGACTGTGCCATGCTTTTGTTAACTTATATAAAAAAAGAACTAAACAAAAGCACAAAATTATATTATATCTAATGAATAAAACAAACATGTTTTGAAGTTGTGTCTATTTGACGAAGTAATAAAATTCTCATTTGTTTACCAATACCAGCTCCAGAGACTTCTCCGAATCATAAGCCTACATGCATTAATTATTTGACGGTAATGTATTATAATCTTAACATCTTACTGCCTAGACGTACGCGAACGACTTAGGTTTATTAATTGTTGTACATAACCAAAATATTCTGTTTTCTAATTTGTAAAGTATTTTTAGATTCTTTAATTTTTATGATCATCACGTCCCTTAAGTCTTTCCCCTATACCTAACATCCCCTTGGGTACAGTCGATTCACTGAATTATTTATTTACTTTATCTGATTCTCTTAATGCCCTCTTTGCTGGTGGCTCTTCAATCTGAAATATTAAATTCTTTATTGTACCACTCATATTAAAATATAAACAAACGTGGTTCACACTTTAGTATCTTCTTGATTTTGTACTGGAAATTTCAATTTACACGAATATGATTTAAAGCTTTACAAACATACCTCCTCTTCTAATCCAGGTAATTGAATTCTAGTCTCCGATGCTTCAGCAGGCTGTAAACGAAGAAAATAGCTTGTAAATAATAGATAAATCGAAAAATTTACCTGCAACCTCATTGCGTGTTCACAAAATTGAAATTCTCATCGCCGTGAAAGATTCAGGAATTTTACCTGCGCGTCAATGCATTCCACTTCTCCAATTTGCAGCTTGAAATCATAATTATAGAATACTCAAACATCTTTTAATGTTTACACCATGAAATTATTTATTTCATATTATCAGTGAAATTCAAAAGGTTAGAGTTAGGATAGGTTTAGATCACATTTAGAAACACGGAACATCAAGTTAAATAATGATAATGATATATCATCTTACCCTTGCGTCGGTCTCATTCGGTCCAATACCCACTTCCTTTTGTTGTTTAAATTTAGCTATACGTCGTGGCCTTTCACTAAGACCATGCGAGTGGAGTGATCCTTTTCCTTTAGGATTCGTCATACTTATCTGCATTTCAGCAGGTAAATAATTTTTTGTATTTGCTAATAATTCGTCAGCACGTTTAAAGTACATTGTAGGAATTCGCGTCTCACTGGGAAACTCTTTCATGTCGAAATTGGTTGTCTTAGTATATATCACATTCATAGCCAAATCACAAACAGCCCATAATTTCTACATAAGCAAATTCAGCGTCAATAAGATTGTAACACATAAGTAGAGAAAATGAATGATCAAATATAATTACATAATTCATATTGTTGTCCTCAGGTTTCAAGGCATCTTTATGACTCTTCATTCGTTCTACGAGATTTTTATAAAAACCGTAGCAATAATATTCATTCTTTGTTATTAGAGGTTCAAGAATGAACCACAAACACTGCTGTATCACTTGCAATTGATTAATCATTATATGACTCGTGAATTCAGGATCGTGCGCAAGGATAGGGACTGCAAACACTAGCATGTAGTCAGGTAGAATGTGTGGCAGTTGTCCTGTAATTTTTATATCTGAGTAGTCGACAACTTATACATTTTAGTAGTACCATTAAAAAACGTTTTATAATCATGAAACAATTTCCGACAATATTTCGACAATGGCTTACTATTTAGTTTCTTACCCATGGCTCGCTCAACAGTGCCCAATGACAATGTCTTAACATAGTCCCTTCTTTTATTTATATCCGTCTGCATGTACGTTTTTAAGACACACTTTAATCTTTTATCTTGTTCCTTGCCTGCAAGAGCGTAGTATCCCATGAAATCAAGCGGCAAACATTTGTTTGGAATTCCCCTTCCGAGTCCTTTGTGTAATTTACTACCAAAGGCTTCTCTCACTTGCGTAACTTCGTCCTGAAAATGAACGTTCGCTAATTAATATTTGTGTATATTTAACAGCGTTATTGGAATAACCATATTTAAGTTGAAACGAACCACCATGAGTTGGGACAAGTTATAAAATTGTTCTGCTGTGAATTGATCACCAACTCCTTTTTGCTCACAAATCTTCAACATTGAGCATCCAGCTTGTAATCTTAACCAACTCATTTCGGCTTTACTTAAACGTCCTTGTTGTAGAAGATCTCCCTTGTTCACCACAAAAGCATTTAACATTCTAAATGTCTTTTGGGCAGACAATACATCAGTCTTTAGACCCAATAACCAACGAGCCATACATTTCAGCCCTTCTAATCGGCAACGTGTCTCTTCAGGTAATTGATCTTCCCTACACCAATCTCCATCAATGCTTTCAGAACTTTGTTCACTGCTTTCCTTTACTAATAACTCCTTCACTATCTGTAACGGCGTAATATTTACATGAGTAACTATATATGATATTATAATTTAAATGTACTTTGAAAATACTTACTTTTCTCGATACCATAGTTTTTATTTGTACTTGGTACTTTTCAGGTAAATTATATGCTATATGACCTAGTGTGACTATAGATGTTCGATAGTATTCTGAAGTTGGTGTAAGAGTATTTTTAATTCTCTCAATGATCTCAGGGAAAATAGTATCGTGTATATTAGTCATATTGACGAATAAACACCTGACAGCCTGTTTTGCCTGCTTTGGTGTTCCTGTCTCAGCAAAATTCTTACAAATTGGAACCATAAGGTTCATGATATCTGGTGCGACGTCGCGTAAAGGTTTATATTTTCCTAAGAATGTAAAAATAGATAGGACTAATGGTCCTACCATTTCATCCTCCAATTCGAGGAGATGTACCAGTTGCATTAAAATATCATTGTGAAGGAAATGAGGGCCAAATACGAATGAAAGCATCTGAAATACATTAAATAATGTACAGCAAGCATAATATTTGCATCTATAACAGAAAGATAAACAACATACCACTAATAACCTTAGACCTTTTTCACCAGCATTGTTTGGATTAAGTCCAACTTCCTCTATTACATTACCACCTTTCAAACAATCCAAGACATATCCGATTAAAACCTACAAAAATAAAAATTATAAAGATCATTAATTCTCTGTGCTTTCTTTTTGGAACAGTAAGGTCAGTAAAATTTGATATCTGCATACCCTGATTGCTTCCTCATCTATCATAACAGAACTGACTCTTTCTAATAACATTTTAATTGTGTTATAATATAGATTTGTCATAATAGGTTGGCCTAATTTTTTCAAGACCATGGTTATTGTGTCTGCACACTCTTTGCAAGAAACATTTGGCTGAACTATCGTTTCCATCCCCTGTAATAATTGTGGATCTCCTCTCATATGAGCACTAAATTTCTGTAAGAATTCCTGTACTTTCATAGGATCCGGTAAAAAGCGTGAAATCTGATGAATCTTTGTTACTAGTTCGTTTGTGGCTTCCGGTTTTTTAACGATGTCTAACCATTCTACTACCGCTCTGCGTACGCTAAAATTGTATTATTTATATTATATTTACTATACTTTTCGTTAATTTGCATACCTTGCATTTTATAATAGTATGCTACAACTGTACTCACGCAAGTTGATGCTTTTGCAATTCCACAAAAGCTTTAGATGCATGGTCATCAATTGTACCTAACAGGTGATATAACTTTTTCATTCTCTCACCAGCAGGTAGCTGATAAGGAACTAAACAGGTGTTTAATAATCTTTCTACGAGCAATCTGTCCTCCATTCCTGCCATGTAATAGCCATGTAATATTTTATCCTTTATCCAAGTTACTGCCTTCTTTGTAGCTTGAGGCACATCTGCATCATTAAGATGTTTTTTGTATATCATAGCCAATCCTGCCATTGCTTCTTTTCTGATCTTGAACTGAAATTTAATGATATTAGTTAGCTACTATTTTATATTAGATAAACGATTCTTCATTAGTGTTTGCCATGAACCAACTTTTTTGTCCAATGTTCTCTCTTTAACAAACTCCAATAGGTCTTCACTGTCAGAGACTACTTCAAAATCCCTTCTAGCAGTGGTTACTATAGCCATAACTACTTCATACCGAACGTTTTCATCAGCATCATGCTGTCTAAGCTTTAAAGTATCTGTAATGTCCTTTCTTAATTCTGGATGATTCAACAAGAAATGCATTGAATACTGCACACACTTTATGCGAATGGAAACACTGATATCGTTAAATCTTCCCAGAAATGCTCTCCACAGTTGTGTATGTTGTACAGCAAGTTGTGATCCTTTCTCGGAAAACATTCGTGCTAGTAATGCTACTGCACCCAGCCTTTCCGTTTCCGATGATGATTTTAATTTACATTCTAACTGCGGGAGGACGGACAACAAGACGCTTGGACATATGTGGTTTAACTCATAAATCAAATCATATACTTTTTTGCAAATTTGCAAACTTTTTTCTTCTTTTCCAAGGATCAAAACATGGTTGAAGAACTATAAAAAAAAATGGGTTATTATTATCATTATTTCATATTAATCTATTTGTCTTATATTCAGATGACCATAAAATTAATACTACTCACAGCTTGAATGTAAGGTTCTAACGTATCACTACACTTAATAACTAGTTCTTTTGCAAGTAAATATGCATTCTTTTTCTGCGTTTTGTTTGGCTCTACTATATTCATAAGTATGATGTCTAACAGTTCATTGCTAACAATGTCTGACTCTGTAATGAGTGGACATAATACATCTAACATAAAGCTTTTAACTTTTCCAGAATGTTCATCGCTGGAAACAAATGAAAATGATTACATGGTGATTCTTTGACTTTGCTCTATTAATGCCTCATTCACTTTCATGTTTGTACTTACTTAACTATCCTAAACATAAGAGAAAAAAGAGCACAGAAGATTTCTTGACAGTCTTCCAATTCAAAACACATATTAAATGATTTGACATATGCCAGATTTTCGAGCAGATAAAAATATCTCTTGAAGGCTGGGTCTTTTGGATCTTTTAAGCCAGCCAATTGTTTAATTAAAAATAAGAATATCGTTTTCACCTAAGACAATATAATTTCAATGAGTTTCAGAAATAAGTTCTAAGTAGATATTAGGCATTTTATTTCTTATCTTTTTTTATCAAATTTCTTACCTGTTCTGCATCTTTGTATGGAGCCTCTGGAGCATACACCCTTAGAACATCAGCAATGCAACAAGCAATTAATAGTTGCACATCTTTACTTTGATGCATCAAAAAATGTTCTTCTGCCAAGTGTAATGCAAGTGGTATGTATTGTTGATACATTCCTTCATCTTGACCCATTGCTTGTAAAGTGTGAGCTAATGTCTACACATTTAATGTTTATTATTAATAACCAAATATTGAATCACATTACAGTTGTATATAATTTTTTTTATATAGAATGGCAAGCAATTCAAAAGAATAAAGTCTTTAAAAATATACCTTAAGTCTTCTGATTAACTCATCTGGACCCAGATCTTCTGTGACCGATCTGCACCCTTGCGGGTAAACTATTTCTGACATAGTGTCTGCTAAATGGTCCAACCAAGTATGATAATCTTTTTGCCCTTAAAATAATCTAGAATACCGTCCAAATTCTGCAATATTATGAATTGCACTGTCAAAGATCTAGTACTTTATAAATGGCTTATGTATTATTTAATTCTTTAAGGATGTTGAGAACAAACATTTCTCATAGTCAACATCATTTATGTAAATCATTATAGTGAATGATACCCCACTAAAAACAACCTATCCAAAGAGAAAAATACCCTTTATATATGAAATTTTGTATTATAATCGGTATTTGGATTATATTAATGACTCATATTTCTAAACCATTACACTCTTCATATTGGTACAAAACTTGAAGGGAAGCAGTAATTCACATATGGTGGGTGTAAGCTTTATAAGATGATTATCAATTAAACTAATATATGAAAACCTAGATCTATGACCCTGTGTATGGTTGTCCTTCTATAAGCATTATATTTTTTAGATAGAACGGTTTATCATGAGGCACATCATTTAGGTTATGTCCTGTGCAGGGACCGATATACAAAAAAGGACGTAAACAGTATTATTATTGAATCAACTGAAAAGGAGCAACTGGCTGGAAAGTTGCAGTAGTATAACATAGGATATGTCGGACGTAGTACGAAAAGTGGATTACCTCAAGATATGCATAGGCACCACAAGGCCTGTGACACTCAAAATATCAATAAAGCAAATATATGTGATGGATACACGGCACTATTGTTTAGTTTCTCAAGTGAACGCACTATCACGTTATAATTACTACTAAGTGCGAGGTGATCGCCTTCGACGTAACTTTCGGAATTTTTTAGAAATATTTGGCATGGTAGAACGATCAAAATGTCAGCAGAAAAGTGGCGAAATCGTTTTCGTAAACGGTTAAGCGTGTCAAAGGACGCGACAGCGCAATTTGATCGTCTGAAGTCATCCACGTTTAACTGTATCCGTGGTGAACTTCATGTGTTTTAGATGGTTGAGTAACACCAGTCAAAAATCACCTAACTAAAAAGTATCGGTGATTTCATTGGCCGAGACTCTTGGGTAAAACATTGTGCACCAATCTGGAAACAGATTCTACGCCGATGTAATGCTGAACTCAGATAAATGCGACATTGTAGAACGATGCCACTTTTTAATTGATACGATTTATCTTCCTATTTCTTGATATAATCCTTCTACCCGAAAATATAATGAAGAGACACTCCATTAAAATATAATAAAATACGTACCACATATATTGATTCATATGCCAATTGTATATACATAAATATTTTTAAGGAAAGTGGACCTCTGCTCTTCTTCAACGCTCCTCTAACGATATGGAATTAACGAATTTTCTTCTTCCGCATGTGATCAGATATAAGAAATAACTGAATGGAATATTATTTTCACCTGGATATTAAATAACGTATATAATAAAGGACAAAATAATTCATGGATAAGTTAAAATTAACGTTCATTCTTTGATTTGGAAAAGTCGGAATATACTTGAATTACTGCTAACCGGAAATCGCGTACGTTCCCACCTTTTCTGCTTGGTACATGCAACGTGTGCACGAACTGGTTCAGCGCTGATCAGTTTTGACGGAAAATAAATTGATCATCTCGACCAGGAATACAATTTAACAATGGTAAGTGTTTCAACAATATTGGAAATACATTTTCATTAATTATTTATATAAATCTTTGCTATAAAAGACATAAATTCTTGTTGCGTCTTGGCGGTAGGGTATTAGGTTACGTTTTCCGTTGCCCGTAAACACGAGGTCAATGTATTAACAGTTAATTTTAATTTCTCTGTACTAATAAATTATTTCGCAGCACGTTTTGTTTTAATTTCGATATATATTGTATTTAGGCAAGTACTAAGACTGATAACCCTGAGAAGCCAGGACAGGAAGTTACTCCAATCCACAGGATTAGGATAACTCTTACTTCCAGGAATGTACGTTCCCTGGAAAAAGGTACATTACTTTGTATGAAATGTAGTAATTCTATTCAATTGAATGATTATTTATTATTATTCTATATATTTCCAGTTTGCTCTGAGCTGATCAATGGAGCAAATAAGCAAAAGTTGAAGGTTAAGGGTCCAGTACGTATGCCCACAAAGATTCTCAGAATCACTACACGTAAAACTCCTTGTGGTGAAGGTTCCAAGACATGGGATCGCTTCCAAATGCGTATCCACAAGAGAGTCATTGATTTGTACTCTCCATCTGAGATTGTTAAACAAATCACAAGTATTTCCATTGAACCTGGTGTAGAGGTGGAAGTTACAATTGCAAATGAATAAACCATTTGAATAAAACTGTATAAAGTTTTAATAAAAATGTAAAAAAATTCAAACTGACATTCTTGATATTCAAGTTTAACAATATCACATTGATAAACCTATATTTTTACAGAAGCAATGTACAAGTAGTGAATCAACTGAGATTTGAATTAAGAAGGATATAAATATGCTATTTATTTTTTGATGATTGTAGAAAATTAGTTGTGAATTACATTGTATGAATTTCCGTATTTTATTTAAAAAAATGTTTTGAATTCAAAAGGACAGTAGCATGTTTAAAAGTATGGATGTGATTCAGAGTTATGTAAAATAACTGTCAGTTGATCAGATGTCTGATTTATTGATTTATTATATGCTCATTCTTCATCTTCAGACTCATTTGCCACTTTTTTAATGTCTTCTTCACCACCACTGAAGCCATCCATTCCTTCAACTTCTTCTTCATCATCATCACCAGCAACTTCTGCATTTTCAAGTTCTGCCCTTTCCATTTGCCTTGCTAATTCTGCCTCATCCGTAGCAGTCACAACTTTAGGCTGTAAATTTGGTGTTTTAAACATATAATTCATGTGCATTCATATTTCATATTATTAGAAGCAATGAACATAACCTACAGCCATTTGAACATTGAATACACCACCAAGGGATGTAATTTTATTCTGAATGACATCAATAGCATCATTCAATGCCTTCAAACCATCTTGCTTTTCTGGAGTAGATGTTGTCATGACTGCAAAGAAAGTGAGTATACATTCTTTTTCAATATTTAATTCTACTATTAGGTTGGCCAAAACGTTTTTGCAGTTTTAATATGATTTTTATTCTTTGTTATCTTTCGAAAAATTTCATAATTCCGCGTTCATCAAAACTGAGAACAATACTGAGACAAAGGGCAAGAACTTTCTGGCCAACCCAATAGATGATTTTTACTGTAGGCATCTGATAATATTGAATAATATACCATATAAAGGAGGTGCAATCAAATTGATTTTAATGGGAAGTTCTTCTGTAGAAAGGGCTAAGCCAGATTTTAGAGCAGTCTTTACAGCATCAATTCCTTCATAACCATAACATGCTACTTCTACATCTGCTCTAATTTTAACTGCTTGAGAAGTCAGTTTTCTTTTAATATTAATTAGTAATACTTCTTTAGTATGATCATCAAGACCACACTCTGCTAAAATAGATGGATCCCTGAAGTTGTAATGTTCCAATAATCATTACTATATATATTTGATATTAAATTAGGTTACTAACAAAATGTTGTGCACTTACAAGACTGACTGTTTAAAGAAATCATATGCAGAGGCCTTCTGTTTCTTATATTTTTCTTCAAAGTACCATGCAGTTTTTTGGTACAGTTCTTCTAATTGTTCATCACTATCATAGTGCAGCAATTCTGCAACGTGTCTTAAAATTGAATTAACTGCCTTAGCTTTTGCATATCTCTCTGTACACTTTTCCACATCTTCTGCTGATACACGTCGTTTACTCAGATCAATATACCCTAAATTAGGTCATCAATTAAAATCTTTGCAAGAATATTATAACAGTAGAATTGTCATGTATTATTAAGTTTTGTTCTGTTACCTTTTTCTTTGTCCACTCTTATGACTACAACTGGTTCTGTTTTTCCTACTCTAATAAGTTTATTAATAGACCTAATACGTCTTCTGGACAATTCAGAAAGTAGAATCATGCCCTCAATATTGTTGTATTCCAGCAAATGTACATATGCTCCCATTTCAGCTATACTACGGACATTCACCATCACCACATCCTCTACCTCCGGATACTTCTCCTTATAAAATCGGCAGGAGAACACCATTTTTGCTGCCAAAAATCAAGTTTAAATTCATCCAAGGGTAAAAGTCATCGATAAATATTGAAATAAATGTAAACACGTTATACATTGTCTTCTTTAATGCCAATTTTTTACACTTAGAAAAACTTCATAAAACACTAAGTATCTGTCAAGCATTTTTGGACAGATAAAAAACGATAGGTTAACTTGTAGGTTACCTATAAATAGTATTGCAATACTATGACAATATCATATTTGATAATTACCGAGATTGTTATAACCACGTGAAAATCAATTTGCGGTTTATTTACACCTTGGATATGGATTTAGGATAGTGAAAATTCACTGAGGTATATTAGTAATCCATGTGCAATCTTGTCTTAATTCTTGGCCAGGCTGTTAAGACATGCTAAAGAGAGAAACATAGCGGTGCCCAACTCGCTTGATATTTTTGCGAGATATTTTCTCCTCTTATAATGCGACATCTATCGTGATGGCTCTTGTTGAAGAAATATTAATTAACATGATTAACTTTTGTGCTTAAATACTCTTATTAAAATGATACAGTTTATAAATAAGGCAATGTACGAGTTGCACAATTTCAATTGGACATAAAAGATTCTTTGACAAAAATTAAGTGTATTAATAGCGTCACAGTTGCTTTATATGCACTCTGAACATTGTCACAAGGAAAATACCTTTTTCGAGAGTGTAAGTTGCCCGCTTGGTGCTTCTAATTTAAATCAATTCTTGTTTCATTATCTTGTTTCATTTCAGTAGGTGTAATAAACTTTTGCTCCTTGATTGTAATACATCTATGTAAATGTTGAAATAATAATTTCGTCTGTGCTTTCAGGCATCGATACTTGGATGTTGACCGAGTCAACGAAAATGGAACAACGACAAAAGTTTGAAGGTATTTGATATCAACAGTATTTAATGCGCCCGTTTTATTATCGAAGTACAGGGTAAGTACGTGAAGTAATCGTGCATTACATTTATCTTCATTAAGTTTGTGCGATTACATTTTTATATAATTATATACATTAGCAAACGCTAATTAACTATGTAAGTATGAATATCGTTTCCATAATAATAATGAACTTAAGAAAGCGTTGATATTTGTTTGTTAGAAGTGCAAATGATCCAGTGGACTGAACTTACTGAAAAACTTCGACACCGAATCTCGAGAAAATATACGACACGCTGGTTACACATTGCCGCTGCAATTAATCGGATGCGTTAATTATAGGTTGCTTTTATAATCTGTTTAAGTCTACTTATATATTATATAAATTAGAATACATAGCGTGCACAATATAATTAGTATATCATTATTACTATTATTATTATTAGAATAGATCTGAATTATATGTAAGCTTGATGTACAAGCATATGTTTGAGTTGGAATAAATAAAAAGAAACGTGAAATATATACTTCTTGATTTAGTCCTTTTATTTCCGCTCCTTTAACGTCGATATTCTAATGTTAACTTTCGGTACGATTGCGGGAATTTCGCGGATTCCAAGTATTGGCTAGCGGTTCCGAGATTTTCGCGAATTCCAAAAAATGACGTCAAATTCCAGGAATTGTGCGAATCGAATACCTCCTCGCACATCATGTTCTCCTGATACATTTTCTCGATTTTACGGCAAAATTTCAGAATTTCCGGAGAACTTTCTGATTCCAAGAAATGACGTCAAATTCCAGGAATTGTGCGAATAGAATACCTCCTTGCTCATCATGTTCTCCTGATACCAATTCTCGATTTTACGGCAAAATTGCAGAATTTCCGGAGAACTTTCTGATTCCAAGAAATGACGTCAAATTCCAGGAATTCTGCGAAACGAATACCTCCTCGCACATCATGTTCTCCTGATACATTTCCTCCATTTTTCGGCAAAATTTCAGAATTTCCGCAGAACTTTCTGATTCCAAGAAATGACGTCAAATTCCAGGAATTCTGCGAATCGAATACCTCCTCGCATATCATGTTCTCCTGATACATTTTCTCGATTTTACGGCAAAATTTCAGAATTTCCGGAAAACTTGCGGATTCCAAGAAATGACGTCATATTCCAGGAATTGTGCGAATCGAATACCTCCTCGCATATCATGTTCTCCTGATACATTTTCTCGATTTTACGGCAAAATTTCAGAATTTCCGGAGAATTTTCTGATTCCAAGAAATGACGTCAAATTCCAGGAATTCTGCGAATCGAATACCTCCTCGCACATCATGTTCTCCTGATACATTTTCTCGATTTTACGGCAAAATTTCAGAATTTCCGGAAAACTTGCGGATTCCAAGAAATGACGTCATATTCCAGGAATTGCGCGAATCGAATACCTCCTCGCATATCATGTTCTCCTGATACATTTTCTCGATTTTACGGCAAAATTTCAGAATTTCCGGAGAATTTTCTGATTCCAAGAAATGACGTCAAATTCCAGGAATTCTGCGAATCGAATACCTCCTCGCACATCATGTTCTCCTGATACATTTTCTCGATTTTACGGCAAAATTTCAGAATTTCCGGAGAAATTGCGGATTCCAAGAAATGACGTCATATTCCAGGAATTGTGCGAATCGAATACCTCCTCGCATATCATGTTCTCCTGATACATTTTCTCGATTTTACGGCAAAATTTCAGAATTTCCGGAGAATTTTCTGATTCCAAGAAATGACGTCAAATTCCAGGAATTCTGCGAATCGAATACCTCCTCGCACATCATGTTCTCCTGATACAATTTCTCCATACTTCGTCAAAATTTGATTCTTACGCTTAGTTTTTGGGAAAAAGTGGAGAACGAGAAGGGAAGGCAAATAAATCTAATATCAATTTCTTTGCAATATAATAATATTTATTGTGTCTTGAAAAAATTGATATATAGTACAATACTTAGCCTAAAATATAAACTTATAATTAATATTACTAACAAATAACATTACATTAAAATATACATTATTAATATATCGTAATACTATAATACGATTAAACGATTAAACTCTTGTGATATTTTAATCCGAACCATCGAGTCCGAGAATGGCCAAGCTAACGTAGTATGCGTTGTAAGTCCGTAATTCTGGGCATCCAAACTGTTTAGCAATACCTTAATAAATAGTAAAACAAGTGCAAGATTAATAAATTGCTACAAGTAATAAGACAAACATTCTAACAAATTATTATGCACATGAAAGTATGTCTTAATTAATGGCATAACTAATTCTTACAGGGGAACACCCAGAGGCGTGGAGGGGCAAAAAAGTGCATTTGAAGTTTCCTCTATTCTATATCTTGTTTGTGGCAATACCTAAAGCATGCTAAGTGGCAGTAGAACCAACATACCACAATCAAATTTTTCTCTTCTTCATATTGGATATGCAGCATAATAGACAATTTCCTTAATGCAACTATTTATCTCCAATGACAATCGTTTTCGTGTGTAACGTTCGATTACTAATAGTGTCATGTCTCGATCAGGTTAGAAAACAATTGTAATGTTAATATGAACAGCGTGTAATCTAAATTCCAAACGAATGTAAAGGAAAGGAAGATACACGCGTATTGTCGCGTAGTTAAATTAATTATAGATCATCATAACAAGTAGGAAAATCCAAATGCCTCCTCCGACGAAAAACTGTCCACATATCGCCAATCGGGGTGATCTTTCGTTTGTTGAGGCTATTCTCTCTCAGAAGGAGAGATTTGTAAAATGCAGCGATTGCGATATCGACGGGCCCAATTTGTGGTTGTGTCTTTTCCCTGGCTGTCTTTGGGTAGGATGTTCGGAAACACACTTGGATCACAGTACCATCCATAATCGAAAACTTTCAACTCATTGCGCTCATATGAATCTTTCAACAAATCGTATATGGTGTTATGCTTGTAAACGAGAAGTTATAACTAGACACGTTACGTTTTCACCTACCGAGGTAGATGTTAACGCATTACGTTATGCATTTTCGGGGGATGCGCCTGTTAATATTGACTGTAAATTGGATGATAACGACAGGGGTCCTTTAGTTAAGTAAGTAGATATTATTTTAATAATCCTACATTTCGAAGTAATATTATTTATCTCGAGTAATGTATATTGTTTGTGATTCTCAGTTTTTATGAGGAACTCTTGACTAAAATTAGTCATGAAAAAGGTGGATCATTCAATGAGAAGTCTGGTGATTCACCAGACAGCACAGATTCTGATGAGGGTAAAGACTTTTCTGGCAAACCAAGGGGTCTTGTGGGTCTTCAAAACATTGGCAATACCTGTTACATGAATGCTGCTCTACAAGCTTTATCTAATGCACCTCCATTAACACAATTCTTTTTGGATTGTGGTCATATGGTTAGCTACATGTCTAAAGACAAAAAACCTGGTTTAAGTTTAAGTTATTTAAACCTTATCAGAGACATGTGGAATAAGAAAACAAGGGGATATGTTGTGCCACATGGTGTACTTTCTGGTATTAGAGCAATCCATCCTATGTTCAGGGGGTACCACCAACATGATACTCAGGAATTCTTAAGATGTTTTATGGATCAGTTACATGAAGAGTTGAAAGAACATGTAGAAGAAGAACGTGATACTAGCCTAAGATTAAAGGGACTGGGAGAACATTCCTCTGATGAGGAAGACACTGAAATAGATGGAAATGGTTCTAGCCAGTCAGATGCAGAGTACGAAACTTGTGACTCAGGAGTGAGTGAGCAGAGTTCTCTGAGTGATGAGGGTGAACATGGTACAAAAAGGAGATATTCAAGAGTATCTCAGTCAGAAAAACTAAGGAATAAATTTACAAACAGAAGTGTAAAGAAATCAGCCGTTGAACAAAGTTTCTCTCAACAGCAAAAGTCAAGCCAAAATTCTCCTGCAAAGCACAGAACCAAAAAACAAATAAAAACTCGAAGTATCATAAGCGATATATTTGATGGTAAATTATTAAGTAGTGTGCAATGTTTAACTTGCGATAGGATATCGACGAGAGTGGAAACATTTCAAGACTTATCATTACCCATTCCAAGTAGAGATCATATTGATATGCTACATCAAGGATCTCTTACACCACAAAAAGCTGGTCCTTGTTCGGATGTTGTATATGTGACTAATCAAGCTGGATGGATATCTTGGTTTTTACAATGGATGCGTTCTTGGTTTTGGGGACCAGTTGTTAGTCTTCATGATTGTCTATCTGCATTCTTCAGTGCAGATGAACTCAAAGGAGATAATATGTACAGTTGTGAAAAATGTAATAAACTTCGTAATGGAATTAAATTTTCCAAGGTCTTGGAACTGCCCGAAATATTATGCATCCATTTAAAACGATTTCGTCATGAACTAATGTTTAGTTCAAAAATAGCAAATTATGTTTCATTCCCTCTGGAAGGATTAGATATGCGACCATACTTACACAAGGAATGTGTGTCCAAAGTCACCATGTACGATTTGATATCAGTTATTTGTCATCATGGAACAGCCGGTGGTGGTCATTACACATGTTATGCTCTTAATCCTTTTGTTAATAAATGGTTTGAATTTGATGACCAATGCGTTACTGAAGTATCCTCGGAAACTGTAAAACATTGTGAGGCCTATGTATTATTTTATAAAAAATGGTCGCCAGAAATGTTACAACTACGAGACAAAACCATGGAGTTAATGGAAATATCCTCCCGAGAATTATCCGATTTAAATTTCTTTGTATCAAGGCAATGGATAAATCGGTTTAACACATTCTCAGAACCAGGTCCTATAGATAATTCTGATTTCTTGTGCCCACATGGTGGTGTGAACCCAGTTAGGGCACAATTTGTTGATAAATTAAGCATGCCTATACCACAGGCAGTTTGGGAATACTTGTATAATACGTAAGCATAATAATTGCATTAACTCCAGGTAAACATATGTAGAAAATTTTTCTTAATTTACAATTTAATTATTATATTACTCTAGATTTGGTGGTGGACCAGCATGTACACATCTATATGAATGCCCAATTTGTGAAGAAAAATATGAGTCATTACAGAAACGAAGACAATATGAAATGGAAATATTTCAACGTTTAAATCATAATACTGATAATCCAACAGCTATTTATGGGCTAGCTATGGCTTGGTTGAGACAATGGCAAAGTTTTGTCAGGGGTAAAGAAACTCAACCCCCTGGCCCAATAGACAACAATTCCGTTATTATAAGTAAAAATGGTCAAAATATTCTTAAAGTTGGTGAGTGTTAATATCAAATTTTTACATGATTTAAAGGTATTATTTGTGCAATAACTGAAAGTAAAAATATATTTCATTGTATTAAAACACAAATCTATTATAGGTTCTGATTATGGACAAATACCAGAAGAACTTTGGCAATTTTTCTTAACGACGTATGGAGGCGGCCCAGAATTAATGCTACATTCTTGTCAGCGACCTGTATCTACTCAGCCTAATGTGCCACTACATTCCATTTCAAGTCCAAACTTAATTGAACAAACTTTCAAGTCGAGTCGCTCAGATATTAAGTCTAGCAAGCTTATTACGAGAAGTTCTGAAACAATTTCACAACAGGACAGTGCTTTTGAAAGCTTAAATTCAAACACAGATTTACATCAAACACAAAGGGATGCCAGTGAGTAAATGAACATACGTTCATTATCAAGGAATCTCAAAGAATATTTGTGTGAATCGACATTTCCATTGTACATTAAAGATACGGTCGGTGAACGTGTAAGAATAAAAGAATCAATTTTTAACTTTCATGTCCTAGGCACGTTACAGGTATTATTCAAGCGCAAAAGTAAAGTATACTTTGCAACCAAGTTAATTGTTGGATAATACTTTACATTACTCGAGCATTGCTGGACATTATTTTACAATCACAGTAAAGTTGGATCTTTATGATGCGATCCTTGTATTTGTGCATTTTTGTTTATGTCACTGCGTACAATTTAATATAAATTTGTGGGTATTCCTTGTATATTTGGTGGGAAATGTAGGTAGTACAAAATTTGGTATCTATGACCATATTATTTAAAGACAATTATTTACCTGTATATTATTATTATTGCAAAGTCGGGAATAATATTAGATTACTGCCTTCGGCAAAATCTCACATTTTCGATGTTTGTACATTTATTATAATATATATACACATATATCTGTATCTCATTTTCTGCACATACAATTTGAACTATTCGAAAACTACACTTCTCAAACACTATATATTTCTTTACATGCATAAACCGAAGACTGAACAATAAATTGATTTAATTTAGCAAATGGTCTTAATTGACGCAGGTAGTATGTACTCAGGATTTATCGCGCTACATCGTGCGCAATTAAAAATATCGTTTCAGTGAATAAATTTCAGGTAGTTCAGGATTTGTATTGTAGGAAAGTTCAATAGGAAATTTCATATTTCTATTTTATTCTATTATACTAATTATACTAATATAATTATTTTAAAGAAATTCGTTATTATATATATATCTTTTCGGTAGAATAAAAGAGAAGCATTTTTCGTCGTAATCTCTTTTTAGTATGCGTTATCGTCAAGGCTAATGATACCATAGTGAGAGCTATATTTTCCGTACATCGTCGTAGATGTATTTCACGTGTCGCTATCACGTTGTGTGCGTGGATTGCTGATTTAAGAGTCTTGATAATTCAAATTATAAACGCAGGGACACAAACGATTGTAAAGTTAATGTTAATAATCAGTAATCTCTGTCAAAAAAGGACACACCGAAGATGAATAATAAATAAGTTGGTCTCTTTATTTATTGAAAATCTTGCAGATTTTTATTCATACCTCTTACGAGTACAATAAAGACTTTAATATTTCCGCAACATGTATCATATATTTATTTCTCTGAAATACAATTCCATTGACGTTTTAAATGCGATGTATATATTAATAATATTATAATCCTTATTTATCTCTCAATTATATAAAATGTTAAAAACGAATTTCTTAACGTTATAGCTGAATGCTTTCGCGTATAATACGTCTGAAATATAAATTTTATTATATTTTAACGTTTATAGAAGTATTATAACTGAATATATAATGCTTTTATAAATCTGTAAAATCTCTATAATATTATATAACTATGTTACAATATATAACAATTCCTGACAAAATTAATGCATTTTGGACAAAGAAGGATAATTTCATATCCTAACGAACTGTTATTATGTGTGCGTAAATTTACACGTAATTTACAAACACATAAAAAGAAAAAGAAGGGTGTTTATCGCAATTGAAGACTCCTTGTAGCGACACTGCAAGTGCCAAAAGTCAAACTTTTCAAGAGGTCGCGTTGAAGGCACCAACGGTACCATTTTTGGTATTAATATTAATTATTTTCAAAAGGAGGTTCACTAATATATTTACTTGTATGTAGGACAATTATCAATTGTAAAAAAAATGTTAAAATTTTGGCACTTTCACGAGTTTTCAATTCATGATTTTATAATACCTTGTCCGAGGGGATCCTTATCCCTTGTATACAGTACTGATGTGTCGGAGATGTTTCATGGACCACATCGATCGAGTCTTGCGCGTTCGGGGGATGCTGGCCATATTCTCCGATCTCCCAACCCCTAAAGAAACCATCCCCTCAGTCTATGTCGCGATTAAGGGCTCGCGATTAGGGACTCGACAATCGCGGTAGACCGTAGACGACCATGCGGTGTCGTAGCCCGAGTAGTTAGAGAATTCTTTCAACCCCTTATTTTACTCGCACGAAACTTTGATTTTTGTAACGTGTACCTGCTGTGATCGTTTTTTAGTTTATTCGCTATACGTGCCGCCCTTGCTTAACACGAAACGGTGTTACATGAGACTCGCCTCTCGTTCCATCTCTTTAACACCCTAAAAGTTATCCCTGCGAAACGGCAGGACGATTATTCGTCGTTCGGTAAGTACGATATTTTTTATTCGCTCGAAAAACTAGTTTTACAATGCATGCGAAAAGAAGCAGTGGATCGAAGATGAACGATCGGAAGAATGATTGGGGGGGTGATTTCGGTCACCCCAATTGGCTGTGAGTCACTCTCGCGAGTTTCATTTACCTTCCTTTTATTACTTGTCACGACCATTTTTTAACAATGGAGAAAACAGTGGAATTATAATACATTCATATATTTGAATTTCGTAGTATATAAAATAGCGGAACGTGATGATAGACATTAACATTCGTGCCATCAAAATATGTCTTTGCAACCTGGGGATTGATTATATTATTATTTAAATGCGTATCTCTACTTTTAAATATTTCGTTATGATAATTAATAAATACCATACATGAATGTGTTTTATTACGGCTCAATAAGTTTCCGATGTCTTCATGGTGGATACGAAATTATATACGAAATTTATTGCATCCTGTTTCGAATTTTTAGAAGTAGGAAATAAAAAATGGCTAATTTCCGTGGATTCTACATACCCTCCTTTGGAGCGACGATGAACGTTGCTTGGGAGACATTGAAAGCTAAGTGGCCGGAAAACAGCCCCTGCGTGGAACTTATTCGGGGTAACGGCATGGGTCAGGGACCTGCCCCAGGACAGAGCGATGGTCAATTTAAATCGTTCGAAGAAGGACGCGATAACACGGAAATGATGACTATGAATGGAGATCAACCGTACCGGGACCAGAACAACGTAGCCATTGCCGAGGACTCATTCAGTTATCAAAGAAATGGGTACATTCAAATCTAATTTCCGTCCAAATTAGTCAGTCGGAATTATCACAATTTCATTATGTCTTTATACCAATCTATCGTTTTTGGCCTTCACTAACGTCTCATACTCTCGTTCGCATTTCCTGACAAATATTTTAATGTTCCAGGGACAAAGTTAGAACGGGAAGTTTAAGCAGCGGCGAGTTTAGCGAATACGACGAGGGCGGTGGTGAATTTGGTTCACCCGGTGTGAAAATTAACGAATGGCAAGCCGCGTGGAATGTTACAAACGCCATACAGGTATTTAATAAACCCCGTGAAACATGGTATCGAATGGATTCGTATTGATACGAAGTTTTTATTGATTTCAGGGTATGTTTATCGTGTCGCTGCCATTCGCTGTTTTGCGGGGTGGCTATTGGGCTATCGCCGCCATGGTTGGTATCGCTCATATCTGTTGTTACACCGGTAAAATCCTTATCGAGTGTCTTTACGAACTCGACACCCAAACGGGACAGCGCGTAAGAGTACGTGATTCATATGTTGCCATTGCGAAAGAATGCTTTGGCCCTACATGGGGTGCGAGAGCTGTTAACATAGCGCAAATCATCGAATTATTAATGACTTGTATTTTATACGTCGTCGTGTGCGGTGATTTGATGATAGGTACTTTCCCCGAAGGCGCAATCGACACCAGGAGCTGGATGATGTTGATCGGTATATTTTTACTGCCGCTCGGATTTCTTAAGTCCCTTCAGCATGTCTCAGTTCTCAGTTTTTGGTGTACCATGTCTCATTTGTTTATAAACGCCATAATTATTGGCTATTGTCTCCTGGAGATCGGTGACTGGGGATGGGCGAAAGTGAAATGGACAATCGACATGGGAAAGTTTCCAATCTCGCTCGGTGTAATTGTCTTCAGTTACACATCACAAATATTTTTACCGACCTTAGAAGGTAATCTCATCGATCGATCCAAGTTCGATTGGATGTTAAATTGGAGTCACATCGCAGCAGCCGCTTTCAAGTCGCTCTTCGGCTGGATTTGTTTTTTAACTTTCCAAAATGATACACAGCAGGTCATCACAAACAATCTGCATTCCGCTGGTTTCAAGGGTCTCGTTAATATTTGCTTGGTTATGAAAGCTTTATTATCTTATCCACTGCCGTATTACGCGGCTTGTGAACTACTCGAAAGAGCATTCTTTAGAGGTCGGCCTAAAACTATTTTCCCAACAATCTGGACCGTTGATCGTGAACTTAAAGTTTGGGGTTTAGCGTGGCGTGTCGGTGTCATCGTTTTCAGTATTATGATGGCTATCTTCATTCCACATTTTAGTATCCTTATGGGATTCATTGGTTCGTTTACGGGAACCATGTTGTCGTTTATATGGCCATGTTACTTTCATTTAAAGCTGAAAAGAAATTCTATGGAATGGAGTGCCGTCGCGTACGATTGCTTCGTTATCTTTCTCGGTGTTCTTTTCGGTGTAATCGGAGTATACGATTCAGGTTCTGCCCTGATTAACGCGTTCGAAATCGGTCTACCTTTCTGAATGATTTCACTTAGCGCAATTTATTTCATTTCCATTCATCTTCTCGTGAAATTATTACAGAGTTTCCTACGAATCATGGGAATCATTGAATATCGTAACTGCAATGTAAATCTTGGCAAACGCGAGGGACTGTTTAGCAATTATGTCGATCTGTTGGCAGTGAGGGAATTGTTGTTAAAATATTGTATTAACAAATAATGGTTTTGAAATTTAATCGATGATCGACTTCGATGTCATATCATGTCAAATCGCATTTATTCAGTCAGTTACGATAATTTAATCGGAATCCCTCTTAATAATTATTCGCGATTAGTTCAACTTCCTAATTGTCCATCTTTGATCGTGTACTTATATTCACGGTCATTCGATGAAAAGATTTCGGTTTCGCTAAAATAATATTTCCTATCCATGTAATTCGAATTCTATCCTTTATCGAATATATTTTAGAATTCTATATTTCAATTCAACCAGAACTCATACATATCTCAACGTGTGCAAAGAATCTAAGGCAGAACTGTAGTACGAAACTTCTTAATGAAGCGTAAAATGTCATCTCTCATCGTACAACTTTAATTTCCATGAAGATTGTCGCCATTATATTCGGTATCAGGGGCTTCTTAGATAAAAAATAGTCTATTTAGCCAGATGACAATATCGTAACGATCCTAAGTATATCGATGTCTTCCAAACACGATAAGCATTGTACAAGTTAACTACTGTTACACAGTTTCCGGATTTTATAATTACATTGGGAATCTTATAATTTCTATCTTCACGTTGATCGCGTAAATCGCGTCGAGGAGACGTTCACTGACGTCACTAACGAGTTCAATTCAAACAACTGTCTACTATTGTTCAGCATAGAAAGACAAACAATTCCTCGTTGACTAGGAATTAAAAAAAATGGTTGGAGTGCTGCCATTAATGTTAATCGCAAAACGAGTGTTACGCGTGTCATCCAACGTCTCCTCGTCGTGCAAAGAGAATTGCAAATATGTAACCAGTTATGTACTACCAAGTACAATTAGGTATATAATCCAATGTCTTCCAAGGCCTATGATAGGCTGTAACAGATATTACACGTTAGTTTAAGCTATGTGAATGTAGACAATACAAGTAGCTCGTACACTGCGGGGTGTTCTTTTTTAAACAATATAAATGTGTTGTTAAGTAAGACATTAGATATACGTCTTCCGTACTAGTCTAAACTAATGTTAATCGATCGTGGTATAAAATATCTTGTTAACTAACATCGCGTCAGTAATGAATTGTAAACATAATTTGGATGAGAAGATAATATAATGAGCCTCAATAGTCAAAAACAAAGAACATCTCGCAGCGTGTGAAAGTGTGTTAATTAATTGAGATAATAATTACGAAACGAGTCTTCCAATGATGTCTTCCAGAATGATAATATAAAGATATAATACGATCTTATTGGTCGGAGAGAATCTTTGTCAATAATATCAAACGTTATATCAAGAGTTTTAAGCATTAAGAGTTAACTGTTAAGGTTATGATCATATTTAATAGTTAAGCGAAATCATGCTGTTCATGTAACCGGCTTTCTCGTTTCCCACGATGTTCCTTTAGTTTTTTGTATCATCCTAATAGGTCAGTAATCGATGAACAAGAACAATTATTATTTTTCTATACTTTACATAAATAATCCTTTCTTATGGATATATTATTTCAAAGAGTACCAACGATATATGTATTCTTATTTGACAATGAGTTAAACGATTATTTTCAAGACACGCTAAATTCCTGTTAAAAATGAATTCTCAAATCAACCTATGTATTTTATTGCATTCAATGTACGTATATCTTATCATTTATTTACACAAAGATTACTGATATATTAATCTCTGATTTTCCGATGCATAGTTAAAGATTGGAGAAACAGGAACTCCGAGAACTGATGTTAAAATAACCCTCTCATTTAGATTTAAAAGTGCTTTCACGGAAGTAAACACGTGCCGAACAATGTTGCGCGTAAGAAATGCGCAAAAAGTCATCTTTACTCGAGGAAGAAGGGGCCCCATTGTCCTTGATTAGTTTCAAATACGCCGAAATAAAAGTGATTTCTGCGTATTTGGCATAATCCACTTACACGCAAGATTGATTCCACGCATCTTTCGTGGCGCCTCCTGAAAAGCAACCACATTAATGTTGTAGCTAAATATACGCATAGACGTTACAAATGATGTAAAAGGGCTTCCATATATACATATATTATATATACATTGAGAGATGAAAATACAATATGAATATAATTATGTGAAACGAAATACATTATCAAAATTTTACATTGTCGCTATTCATTACCAACCAGTCACGTTTATTTTACTTTATTTTCAGTAGAATCTTTACTGCGTAGTTTCTTTATTACTACATAATGAATGTCATTAAATAAATTTACGTAGAAAATGTTAATGTAATGACAGTAATTATTATTGATAACTGAAGAATTAGATTGTAGTTTAATGTGAACTGAACGATATTGAAGATAGAATGGGGAAACCACTTTCTCTATAAAAAAAAAATGTGGTCACAATCACGATTTATAGTTGTTATGCTCTAAATACGATGGCGCGATACATAAAGGCTTCGATCTGTACGAAGAGGACAGTTTTATCGAAAGAATTCTATCAGTTCGTTATTCATCGCAATGAGGTTTATGGTAAGCTGCATTCAAAGAGCATTCTATTTTATATTAAATATAAGACGTCTGTGATACTTTTAGTGTAATATACATCATATATTATATTCACGATTTACATAATTGAATTTTTATTTCCAGTGGCTTTTTCTACTTATTGCGGTAATTTTAATAAGCCCGGAGAGTATTACAGCAGAACATCACGAATTCGAAGGAAATGGTAATATTCGTATTAATGCGGTTCTCGTATAATAATTTTTAATTCAGGCTCCTCCTCTTACGGAACTGCACGATATACTTATTAACGTGACTCATTTGTTCGAAGGTGATAATGCGCGAGTAAAAATAAAAGTCTTCCGGAGTCCAATAAAAAAGAAAGATGGCGAAGAATTTGCTACTTGGGGTTTCTGGGTGAAACAGCCTGCTGGAGTTATGTAATGCTTAACGTTCTGAAATACTCCTTGCCTGTAATTTATTCTTAAATAAACTTATTAATATTTATTGAAACTGCAGTTTATTCCCGGCGGATTTTTAATTATGCAATCCTCTTTGGTTTGATGCTGACAGTTGCACGATTTATTGCTTAAGTGTAGAAAATGTAATTTCAACTTCAAACTCTAAATGCGATAAAATGTTTAGAACGAAACTTCTTCCGCAGATTCTAAATATGATTCATTGGTTCTAATATTTTTTACAACACAATTATTTGATGTGTGAAAGAAATATATTATTCATGAATTTTATAATTTTTTGTTATTTTAAGTGAATTAATTAAACGCATTGTATGAGTGGAATTTGGGATAGATGGTATAGGGTTTGAGCGAAGTTTTTAGGTTTTTAGTTTATATGTATTAGGGCTTTCAAGAATACAGGTTCCCCATTTTTTTAAAAATATAAATTTTGTACATTCCAAGGTTCTCCTTAGCGTTTTCCTTGGAAACGAGAATTGTTAGGATTATTCTGATTGGCGCGATTGTCGCGATTCGATTCGGCTCCCTTGTAACCAGCTGTATGGCCGGGTCCAGTGGCTGTGTTGTTTGGGTTGTACTGGTTGGTACGGTTTGCAATCGTGTCTTTATCCATCTACGGAAAAAGAAAATAGTTTGATTTACTATAATAAATTGCAAATGGAAGTCAATTTAACGTGAAACATGGATCTTCATTAAACTAATACGTGTGCAGCGTCATTTACCAAAGTCATGTTCAACCTCCAGCAATATATTGTTGTTAAAATAGCAACCACATTATGTTTGTCGAAAATAGTTTTTATGATATAAACTTGACAAATTGGACACTTTCTTAAAATGCAACAGGAAAATCATTTCTTTAATACGCAGGCTTTTTAAATACCACATAACGGTATATCATTAAATAAATTTACATAGAAAATACTGAGGTAATAGCGATAATTATTACAGATAACTAAAGAATTAGATTGTAGTTGAATATGGGCTGGGCGATATTGAAAATAGAATGAAGAAATAATTCAGCCAGTTGCCAATAATGATTTAATGATTTAATTATTTAATTATTTCAACTGTACTTACGTTTATAGATGATATTTTTACGTGTCGGAATTTAACAGTTCTCTCTCCTTGCACTTTGTATGCACCTCTGACCCATTCTTCCTAGTGAAGCCTTATTTATACGTCTGCTACGTAGCAGTTGCTTTTGCGCGGGGAAGTCCCGGGTATTATGTTAGTCGCGTTCTGTCCAGGGACTTCCCCGAAAAATATCCGAGCCTTTGGCAAAGGAACAAGATGTATAAAGACCAAGCATTGAGTGGACTTTCGTGATTCCAGTCAAAAATTACCGACGCGGTGAAATTAATGCTGCAAAAATTGTTCTTTGCAGAAATAAGTAAAAAAGCTGTGAACTACTTTCGCATTTTCTGATATTTGCTATAATTGTGTTTAGATATCGAGTAATATGTGTGTTAATAGATGTAAGAGTATCTAAAAAATAACTCTGTATTTTATTCTTGAATTTATAGCGCTAAAAACATAAAAACATCTATTTATGTGTTCGGTGACCTGGCAGGAATGAAATAATAAAATACATTGCGTACTTTGTCTTCTTATATTTAGTCTGTGCCCTTAGTTTCACTGATTTTGAGTGCTATTTTAGGGTCACTAGTTTTAAGTCCCCGTACGTTTTGTAGTGGTATGCCTGCGAACTTCGTGATGCAGTAAAAAGGCGCTAAAAATGACACTGTTTTCTCCCGACATTTGCTTGGTTACTCACTTTCTACGTATTATTATTGTTTATAACCTTCTTACATATTTAAACATACAAAAACCAGAGACACAAAGAGCTAGTTCTCTGCAGAATTGTTTTACTTGTATTCTGTTTTACATGGTATATTTTACAAATTATATCTTAAGGATTTAATAACACATTCAGAGTAAGGAAAACTATATAATGCCCATTATTTCTATTACTGATAAATCGAATGATCTAAAACCAAACACCACAAATACAATTATTATTAATTATATCCAAATAGTAATAACATTGGATTAAATTGCACTCACTTTGAGTTAATTTGATCTCCTGGAATGTAGAATGGATTAGATACAGCGTTAGAATATGCTGTGTGTAACTTTTTGAAAATCTGTAAAATATTATATATTTATCATATCACATGAACTTCACAAATTGTAAATATTAAATGAATAAAATAAATTATTAAAGATATATACCATTTTGACTTCATTGTCCCGTACAGATACATTTGAAGATTGTAATACTATGATGAACTTAATTTTTGTGTTTGTTGCATAGCCATAGCTAAAAGTCATATTTATTACATCAATTATTTGTATCATATAAACATATAAATATATTGTATACATACATCTTATATTCTTCTGTAGCATATAATAGCCCTAGATACAGATCACGGATATCAATAGGTGCTTTATTTCCTACATTCAATTTCTCTTCAATAATATCGATTGAAGTATGAACCTTACAATGAAACTGTAATGCTGAAGATTCTTCCACACATCTTATGTACTTAGGAGAATTCTATAAGTTACACAGAATTAATTAATTCTGGTCTAAGGACTTAAACAATCATATAAATATTCACATAATTTATATCAGAATTATGATTCTCAGAATAAATTATAATTATTGTTTCTATTGGATGAATTAGATATGAGATTAATAAGAGACTCATTAACAAAAAGTGATCAAGTGCAAGTGTCCTCGTGAATCCATTTTTATATTCACAATTTTGGCTAATCTAACCTTTAGGAATAAAAAAAAGCATATACTTGCATCTTTACCAATCACAGCCACGCAAACCGCCATATCTGTGAATATTATATTTTCGTAATATCGTGGGTTATGACAGAGTTCAAACAACCAGTCCCTTCATCATTCTTTGCTTGGAACACTAAGATAATGAAAATATGAACCTTCTTTCATTCCTACGCAGGTTAGGGTACCATTGCATTACAGGAAGATGGAGAAATCAATGTCTACTTTTCAATCAAAGAGCAATATTGTTTTATTAAAAAATATGTACGTTTCTTTACAAAATATAGTGACGTGATGTATGGATTGGAAACTATTTGCAGGGATTATAGATTTGAGTGAAATCTCAGGTATAAAAGAATATTCGGAGTCTAACACAGAATTAGTCATAGTATCTTTTCTTTAAAGTTCTGTACTTTCTTAACATATAGAGAGCCTCCAATTCTTTTGTAACAAAATTTCCATGCGCTAACATTTGTTCTATCTTCTCGGGATCTCGCTCGTTCTTATTCTTTTCGAAAGCCCTCCTTAACTTCGTCCTGAAATATTCGTAACCCTTTGGATAGTCCCGACCCATATATAACAGCTAAAAATACATGGTGTTTTAACATAGGAGAAGTCACGAATTCAAAAGAAGCATTTTCGATATATTCTAATTTTATTTTCCCAATTTTAGTGTTATTTAGATGAATAACAAATTATAACAACGTATGTGTTAGACACGAAGAATAGGGTTTTATATATTATTCATCTATGGGTTGGATGAACGATAAAAATGATGAAGACAATAAAATCAGAGTTCTTTACCGTTTTGTACAAATTGATAACTTTCGCGCGTTGAGACATCGGGATTGATAAATAATAATAATAGGTTTATCAATAATATATAAAAAAGCTCGATGTAAAAGCTGTGATTCCACTATTTATAAAACAACAAAATGACGGTAGCGGTTCTACCAACAATATATGCTTATTTCGTTGTTCATTGATGTATTTCTTAGATAATGCAAGAAACGAGTCTTCAATTAATTATGTTTATGATTTTAGTTATTTCTGCTGATAAGAACAAAGAATTTCGATAGGTTTACATACACATACACTTTCTTTCGCGCGGGCGATAAATGCCGTGCGAAAGTAAGGATCGTAGATTACGAGTTACATGAGATGCCTGTGGGTGGTGATGAAACAAGATGTTTAATAATGATGTATATCATCATGTAATTCAATAGCATTCATTATTATCAGTTAGACTTGTCATCTGTAATTCAACCGACGACTAAAAGATTAAATACGTGTCGTCATCATTTCGAGCGAACCTGCCTTTATCGAACAGGAAGTTTAGTGTCAAGTGCTCCGCGATATTCAAAAGAGAATTAAAATATGCGCTGACAAATTTGCCAATATAAACGGTGCACGAATTACAAAGGTAATTGCAAACGACTATGTATTAACAAATGCATACATTTCATTACAAAATAGAGTAATATAATTTTGTAGGGATTGCAAGCTATTTGCGGGGATCATGGGTTTAAGTTAAATATGAGTTAGACAAAAATATATAAAGTATAATATAGGATTACTCATAGCATCTTTTCTTCAGGTATCTTTTGTGTACATTTTACTACTGGTCCCCTTACATTTTTTATAATTTATTATACTTGTGTACATGATACTACAAGTTCACTAACTAAAAACTTTTTTAAGTAAAGATAATGCTACATCATCCTGTTTGCAACTTATATTGTGAAGTATATTTTGTAGGCGTAAATGTTTATATATGTTCACCATTTGGACATTCTTTAATGTTGAATCACGGAAGTCGATGGCGCGATAACAACTCGGTAACCGTCCGAAAACAGTTGTCCTCGGATATTAGAAATCGTTTCTTTGCTATAGTTTCTACTGTGTGTCTTTGTTTGTGTTTACATCTAGCCATTTTACAGTTGAGATAATGATATAAAAAACGTTTTCTAGGACAGCTCCGAAGTCCGGTGTAGTTTGATAACAACGTTTCACATTTGAACCAATTTGAACGTTAGAAAGACTTAATCCTGCTGTAAGGCTTGCTTCTAATACGGTAAGATAAAAGACAGATTCACTGTTTTGTCCTTTTTTAGAATTTATTTTTACGTCATCACCATTACGCATTAAGATTCTAATTTTTATTCTTCGACTAATTTTTAAATTATTAAAACGTCTTAATAGACTTTGTCTGAATTTAAAGAATTAATATAGTCATGTATTTGAACTTGTGTTTAATTCCATGATTATTATCATAATATTATTTATTGAAACGGATTGCGGATTAAATGGTTTATAATATTATGTAGATTTTCGCGTATATATTTGAATATGTATTATCACCCAGTCATTGTTGAAGTAGCATTAATCAACGTGATAATTGTCTTAGGTCAGAATGTTATCAGTGAATCCAATGATAAGTTATTCGCAAGTAAAGCAAAGCCATTGGTATTGTTTCTGTTTCAGAGCAGGCACAATGCGTACCTCCATTTGCTGCCTTATTCTATTAATTTCTGGTAATTCACAAGCATATTAATAATTACATTAATCTTTCCAATTGTATTGATATAGTTTTTTTATATACTAACTGCAAATTTTAAGGAATTCCATGCATCACTGCTGTAAGTTCTCCAACATTTAACAATGCATACACAGTGAAGGGAACCTTATATATTCCGTATGCGGAGATTCGTGAACCATTCTATGCTTGGTACGATGGAAAAAGTGGCTCTAGCAGAATTGATTATTATGGAGGTAAATCAAGATCAATTATTATTCACCACTTTTTAAAATTGGAACTTGAAATATATATAAGATGTATAATTTAATTACATATGCTTTATTGTAGATATGGTTAAAACCTACCAACTTTCCCATAAGGGAGCATATGGGGCTAGTATAAAAATTGCACCTGTCACTACGGAGTCTGAAATGAACATGGAAAAATGTTTACAAGTAAATGGTACCAGTGAATTCAAGATTCAACCGCAGCAAATCCTTCCAGATACAACTGGAATGGAGGTAAAGTAAAAGCTATTATTTCATTGATGTATATTCAATGTCTATACGATTCTCTCCATATTTTCAAAATATAGTAAGAATAACACCAAATATTTTAGTGTATTGGGGAGGAAATGATTAATGGACTACCATGTGAAAAATGGAGGCTTGTGCAAGATTTTGGAGAAAAGAAAAATAAGTACACTCTTTGGATAAGATACAAAGTAAATGAAATTATCTGAAGAACTTTATCATTTAATATAATTCGGCAGAGTATCGGAAATAATTCAGTTATAATTAATTTATTATAGAAATCGCCGCGCACACCTGTAAAGAAAGAGGCAATACCTGTAAGATATGAAATGAGAGGATTCAATAGCCTGTTAGGATCTCATTATGATCACTATTACTTAGAATATGATTGGTATTCATCTGACACACCTAGTTCAGAAGTGTTTAAAATTACTGAAAGTATGTATTATTTATATATTTCTGATTTTACATATTTCCAAATAACTTATTGATTGCAAATCTGCTTTTGTAGATGCGACATGCGAAAGTTTTCCTGGACCAGGTGAAAAGCACATATATACTTTTAACCCGATGCGCGAATTCATTCACAATTACGATCGGCACGTAGATGAAGAATTTGAGCACTTCAAGAAGTCACACAATAAGGAATATGTAAATGAGATTGATCACATGAAACGTAAAGAATTATTCCGACAAAATATGAGGTACATATTTCTCATAAGTACAGAAAGACATAAGACGCCAATAATAATCATTGATCAAAAAAATCTTATAAATGATTACAGATTCATTCACTCAACGAATCGCGCCAATTTAGGCTACCAATTAGATGTTAATCATTTAGTAGATAGGACTGATCTTGAATTGAAAGCTTTAAGAGGGAAACAATACACTGAAGGTTACAATGGTGGACAACCCTTCCCCTATGATATTGAAACAGAAGCAGCAAATGTTCCAGAAAGTATGGATTGGAGACTTTATGGAGCTGTGACTCCTGTAAAAGGCAATAATCCAAGTTTCTATGACTATCATGTTTAGTTCTGCGTAAAGTTCATACAGATTTTTAAGGAAAATTGTATGTATGCATAGTTTTGTTCCACAATCTTTCACCATTTTTCATGCAATTCAAAGATTCCAACCATCCAGAAATTCTCAGGTTTTTTCGCTAAAAAACTACTGAAAATCGGCATGAACTTTCTGGACAATCCAATATTTTCCATATCAGTTTTCATTGTTATATGTTTTATAATTTATACAGATCAATCCGTTTGTGGATCTTGCTGGAGTTTCGGTACTACAGGCGCAGTTGAAGGAGCGTACTATCTAAAACACGGAAAATTAGTTCGCTTATCTCAACAAGTAAGTAAATTGTTTTAATATGGCCATCTTTATATTCCATCTTATTCCTGTTCTTCTATTATTTACTGCATTTTACACTTGCAGGCCTTGGTTGATTGTTCATGGGGTTATGGAAACAATGGCTGTGATGGAGGAGAAGATTTCCGTTCTTATCAATGGATTATGAAGCACGGAGGTTTGCCCACTGAAGAGGAATATGGTGGCTATCTTGGTCAAGTATGTTCATTTTTTCAGCATCACGGAATTAAAATTCTCTATAAAATGATACTAAATAAGACAAATACAGCATTAATTGACAATGAAATGAGGGGACTTGATCAATAAAATTGGTTTACTCAAATAATGATAGCTTTGTTTTGTTTTAGGATGGCTACTGTCACATAAACAACGTTACTTTAACAGCCAAAATTACTGGTTATGTTAATGTTACACCAAACAATGCTGATGCTTTAAAGATTGCTATCGCTAAACACGGTCCAATATCGGTTGCGATCGATGCCTCTCACAAAACCTTTTCTTTCTATTCTAACGGCGTTTATTACGATAAGACTTGTGGTAAGTACCGATTGCTACTTTGAATTCCATCTATGCTATAATAATATTAATAAACAGTAAATACAATGGAATAGTAAATAAAAGATCATTCTGAATATTTGATGGGTAGCTTTATAAAATCACCTTATATGTTTAGGAAACACTGAGATGTCATTGGACCATGCTGTCTTAGCCGTCGGTTATGGGACCATTAATGGAAAGGATTATTGGTTAATAAAGAATTCCTGGTCTAATTATTGGGGTAATGATGGTTACATTCTCATGGCTCAAGAAGATAACAATTGTGGAGTGTTGACTGCTCCAACATATGTTACAATGTAAAAAAATCGCACCTTTTTAGATTAGTGAAAGAATATATGAGATGGATAAGTTAAGCTCTCTATTTTTCTGATTTGTAATGAAAGATATATAGAATGCGAGGCTTTCAGAAAATGAGATGAGTCGTTGAATTATATTTTATAAAAGATTAAGGCGATAGGATGTTCAATATTATATTTTCTAGTTATGTAGCGAATAATGTATTCTAAACAGATGAATAAAAAATAGTTTCATAAAATACCCTGGAGTATACTATAAAAATCGAGAAAATCATTTTAGGTCAATCAGTATTAAAACCAAGTATTATACTTCGAATTTTTCAACGTGTTTTGAGCTTCACAAATTCATATTCATGTTTCATACTTATATTTAATCATTTTGTTTCTTATGTTAAGAAATACATTAAATTAATCATGAGATATAAGTTTTTATTTGTATAATTCTCAAATAGGCAACGCTTTTATTAATAATTCCATAATTTGTGCAGACCTTGTGCCATTAATAGAGTCATTTATTTATCAAGAAACTCTATTAAGAGAAGTATACTGATTTAATTAACACTTCGAAATCGACGAAACGTAATTAATGTAATTCATAAATTATTTACGGTATTGCCAGATAGCGTAATTTATAATATTGAAATGAATTTAATAATATATTGAAGCACATATTTCCTTATAAAATTATACCCCTTTCCATGATATCACATAATTAATTTGCATTAACTGTAGTTATGAGACTCGCACAAATCCTCCCTGCACATTATATTTTAATAATACTTTCATTCTAATCTGAACGAATATACAATGACTATATTCGAAAAATTTATATATCAATCGTCCTTACAGTTCCTTTCAACTGTATTTAACTTTCATTAATATTTATGTTAATTCTATCACTGTTTCGTTAATAAGTGCATTTTTAATTTCATAATACAATCTTGTACATACTGTTTGAAAATATGATTTACATAAATTTAGTGCTTTTATAAAGTTTTGAGTTTTAATGTTATCCATAGGGTACAGGATTATATTCCCGGTAAGAAATAGTGCGATATATTCAGAGCTCAAGAAAAGAATTTCTATGTACTCTTGAAGAGTACAATAAACATGTGCATATATTAGGGCTGGTAAATTTAAATATGCAAAACGAAATAATATTCAAAACCGATTAATACTATTACCAATAATATGTTGCTCTATAAACATGCTGGACTATCAACAAAAGCGACTTTTGCTTATATACTTGCAACTTATGATTCTGTTACTCTAATTGTAATGCTATTAACACTAGAACTACCGAACGTATACTCAGCTATGCTTACATATTTATTTATATATAAATTATGGATGGAGGATATAAGTTAATTAATGTATTCAATTATCCGCGTTATGTTTATCAAATAAAAGTAAAAGAATAATTTCACTAAAAATGGCAGACAAGTCATTTTGACTCCTTTGGTAGTTCTAGTGTTAAGCATAATTTGTTTGATGTGTATCAAAATTCATATATTATTATACGCTATTAAACTTTACTTGAAGAAAACATTAAATATCTGCAATTGAGACTTGGATAGTTAATTGCAATATAAAAGAATTATTCTGTTCTTTTATGGTAAAAACATTGAATGAATGCTTGATTAAGTACTGAAAAAATAATCTTAATCCTCTGAGAAATATTAGTTAATGCATCTGATACGTATTGTTACAAAGCTTGCGCGAATTTCTCGGTAAAATGGAGAATATATAAAATCTTTATTTCTCGGATCTCTTTAGGCATATTAATTTCTTACTTTCATTTTATATCACTTGTGGACCCTGGTCCTATTTGCCGCCTTTGACGATCGACAAACATTTACCGCCGAATACGGCAAGTTTTAAGGAACAGTCGATCATCGACCTACTTAATTACTTTCGATAAATAATAGGAATGTTCAGATAATTAACTGGACGTAATCATCCTTTACTTTTTTCGTGCTACGCTTTCGATGATACGTTCGTACGAATATCTCGTACAGGTTTCCCTAGTACTTATCTCTTATCCCCGAACATATTTGTTAATATTATTTTTAATCATATAATTCATCCTCGTTAAAGGTATCCCATCTCTAAGGCGTTATACAACGACAACGTATCCGAATGAGTATTTATTCTCCAAAACGGAAAATTATGTGTACGCGCTGCTGTTTCCTCGTCCGAATCATCGCCTACCACTACGTACGTACATCTTCGACCAAATCGTGCGACCACCCTTCCAAAACAACTTTCTTTTCCTGAAACCAATGATGTTTTTATTCAAATGAATAAATGTAGCTCTCACTGAGTAAGCATTTCTAGCTAACACAATATAATATAATGCAAGATAAAATAAATGATTAAGTACCGATTTTTGAGGCAGAATAAATGTTCTCGATGGGGAAAATTCCACCGATGCCAAAAAGTAATACTTTGGACAAAGCAGGTACCAATTGTGTGGTCGTGACTAAAATATTTATGCAATGGCTTCTCTTATTAATAAGGCTCAGACATTTTACCGCCGACGTCAACCAATTGTCGGTCAGCACTTCGATCTCCGAACGTAATTGCAGCCATTGTTCTTGCTTCGCCGCGCCCAATAAACCACCAACGTTATTACGATAATTCGTATAGATTTCTTTTATTTTCCGATATCGAAACGCTAGTTTTCGCATCCAATCGACACCTCCTCGCACACCGGAAGCCAAACACATTCCATTGTTTGCGGATGCACATTGGAAACCATCGGTGGCGAAATTATAAGAAGACAGGTCCTGCCCGTTATCGTCCGACGAGACGTCGTCTATGTGCACTTGATCACAATCCTGTGAAAATGTCTGACGTTTTCAAACTCTTATAATCAGGAACGAAGTTTAAATGGCCTCTAACTATTATAGATCATATGATTACATTTGAATTTATCTGTGAAATTTGACTGTACACTGCATTTAATGGCAGCTATTTATGTCGAGAATTAAGTCTTTTCTTATGTTTGTGACGCATCAATTTTAATTACCTCTATGTCATTGAAAAAGAAGTGTGTGTCCGCCAAATTAAATATCATTTCCTCCATCCTGTAAGCCACTTGTGCAAGGAGGGAACGATCTTTACGGTGCTTCGCCGCAAATTGACCTGTGAGCAACGAGTGGTACACCACTATGGTTTCGTCAAGGTCCCAGATGAATATCCGGTCTGGCCCGGCTTCCGTGGTATCCGCGGAGCCTATACTATTTCCGGTTCCACTCTGTCGCCTTCCGCGTTTACATGGCTTCGCCGTCGCCCCTAAAACAGTTCATTCAATACTCTCAATTATCTGATCTAATTGCAATACCACTTTTTCCCTCGACCCTCAAAATTCTTTCTCATTTTATTCCCCAATTTTCATACTTAACTAAAGATTGATAGTTATTTTAATTCTACAAATGCCGGTGAATATTCTCGACGATAAGATATGCAAACGTTAAAAATTGAACTAAAAAAACTCTACGTGCGAATCAAGTTACCTTCGATGTTTGCGGTTTCCCTTGCGGTAAGGTCGCTAGCATCGTGAGTAGTCGCGTCCAATGTAAGTCCGGACTTTGTTGAATCTTCTTGTGAACAGGGTAATATATTATTAATACATAACTAAGTTAAGACACTATACAATCTGGAATAAACTACAAAGCAGATAAACATGTATACAGGGTATCCTATGCGAAATAGGCAAGCTAATTATACAACAATATTAGTTTCTGTATACAAAAATATAATTGATCTGGAAAATACTCTCAAAAGAATATCAACTGAGAAATTTCTCTGTGAGGATATTGCCCGATCGAAGATATTAAAATATTTTCTGCATTATCGGAATTGTGAGTCTTTGGAATTTTTTACCAGAACCCGGATAACTCAAATGTGAGTCTTTAGATACGTTACACTTCGGTCTAAAAACGTTTGAGTACGATTTGAATAAGTTATATGCTGGTGTTTATAGTATTTTTTGTTACCATAACTTTATTTACCAAATTTCCGCGAATTTACCCCATCACGCGGGTAATATTTGGTTGAAATTTCCCCGACGTGAATGTGTTAAAGGAGATAATTAGATGACTTATTTCACACGGGATACCCTGTATATTGGAATACGAGAGACTTAAAAGTTATGAGAGGGTCGGTGAACTAATTTGAAAATATTACCAGCGAAATTCAGATTTCCAATATTAAAGGAGGTCGGCGCTGCGTGATAACCGTGCATTGGATAATATCCGGAATACTGTAATGGTACCCTGTCGTTTCCATACAAACTGCTACTGTATGCACTATAATCCAACTTCTAAAAATGGAGATCCAAGTAAATCAACTACAACAATTGAAATAATAATTATAATTATATAATTGACAATACTCCGATGTATACCTGGGTTGCCGATGATATATTTTGCGCGACGTTCGGGAAGTTTGGGGTGCCGCTATTGTAAGTAGCGTAGGACGAGTACTGCGACATCGAACTCGGCGTTGTGTACGAGCTTAAATAAGAACTTTGTAAGCTCGAGGTGTTTTTGGTTGCCGTGGTTGATCCGTAGGGTGGCGAATTATACAAACTACAATTATCATGTCGTTAATTACTTCCTACGTTCCTCTACAGAGTACTATGATATATTAGGTCATCCCATAAATAATGTAGTTTTTGGACTCTAACTCTCAGTGCAAATTTGTTTTCAAATGAAAAATATTGATCTGATTAGGTCGATACGTTACATACTATCGAGACAATACTCTTTATCACACGAAAAGAGAAGTTCTTATAATCATATCAGCGAGACATAATATGTACGTTTATATTTGGTAAGAAACGATATTACTTGTGGGATGATTTAATATATTATAGTACTATTTTATTTACTTTGTAACATATGTTTTATCAATGATAAAGATTGCTTATGTTATATGTATTTTTAAATAATAAATACGTGCCTGTTGTAATATTGATTGGCTCCGTACAACGAACTATAGTCCGCCTTTTCCATGGAATCCGGATACTCCTGTTCCTTTTCCTCGGCATTCTCGTCGATATACATCTCTCCCCCTGGCACGCTGTCGTTCTCGGGGCATTCTTGCACCTCGTTTTTGACTTCGGTTTCTGATGCATAAACAACCCATTCTATTTACTCGCATTACTTCCAACCAAATAAGTATTGATACCGGTTCAGATTTTAGTTATTATATTAGGGCTATCGAGAAGTAATCAATTCTGGAGAAGAGAATTTTGTTCGCATCGAAATTTGGGAACTTGATTGTTTCAAAAAGGGAATTATGGTTTTGGAGGATTGTCGGTCAATGATCATAGATAACGATGAGGATTATCTAATAGAATAATGTTTAATATGAACAAATAAAAGTATATCAAATTTCAAACAATGCGCTGTGATTTTTTCGAATAATTTAGCTAAAAATGGCGGACAAGTCATTACACAAGTACTTTAGTAGTTCTAGTGTTAAGAGCATGGTTTGAAAGCTATAGATGAGGACATTTAAACCTTGCCATAATTTGTTGCAAGCATAAGTACACGTTGCCATAACAAACATTGCAAATGTTCATGTAAAACTATATAAAATATCGAATACCAAGATAGAAAAGAATATGCACATAGTTTGAAGAAATTCATTTTAATAAAATTTATACGTTTTTTGGGTAATAATTGATCGAGCGTGCGCGACCCAAAAATAATTCCGACCAGTACGGCATAAATGGCTACGGAAAGTATGACCGGAAAGAGTTAAGAGGATGCTCTTGGAATTGTAGTGGCGCCAATGAAAAAAAGTGTGATGATTACTACGCCAATGAAGTTAGGAATTTTATCTACCATTGTTTGTAGTGCGAGGGTGCTGTACCGAGGCCTCTGTCGACGAAGACACGTTGCCAGCATTGTCTAAAACCCCTGCTGGTTTCGTCGGGTCATTGTCTTGGGTTAACATATCACTCTGTCTGGAACATGAAAGCGTCGAGTACTCGATTTATTAATCTACCAAGCATCTTCTTTTTATCGGCACTTCTTTCTCTTTCGAGGTGCACACAGTAAAAATATGTTCCATATATCATGTTTTCTGACATCGAATACTTTTCTAATGTGAGATGAAACATAAACTGTTCAATTAGCAATATGATTGTTTATATTTGTTTGGCTCTTGCGACAGTTATTTATGAAGAATTCAAAGTTGATTTCATTGAAATCGTTCGAACACTGTACGCGAAAATACATAAATATATATGATATCAAAACATCGCTTTTTAGTTTATATGATAAGATAAATTAAAGACTCCTTGTAGAAAACACTGTAAGTACCAAAAGTCAAATTTTTCACGAGAAAAACATCTTCCCGTGAGGCCGCGTTAGAGGCACCAGCAGTACAATCTTGTAGCATGATTATTAATTATTTGCAAAAGAAAATTGCACGAAAATACTATATCACAGTATTACCATTGGTATGTGTAACATTTACTGATTGCAACAAATTTTTTTAATTTTGGCACTTTCACTGTTTTGTACAAAGACTCTTCAATTAATCTTCGTGTACAAATAAATTCATTATGATTCACTATTTGTATTATTATCATATATATAACATTATTATATCCGATATATTTACATCATATAATTGATATGACAAGGTAAAAATATCATCATAATTTCTCGTCATATATATTCTTTGTAAGAAGATCATCAAATCCGATTTCAGGTTACCATAATTGCGATTGCCTTGTCTCGAGAAGAGATCAACTTAAGTACTTGGAAATAATATCTTAATAGACATTAAAATGGGCGGAGTTATTGTTGTCAAGAGAAATCATAATTTTCGGTATTTTGCTCTGTCATAAGGATGCATGTTTATTGGGCGTTTTCTTAAGTTCCACCTGAGCGAAGGGCCCCGGTTTGCGTAAACTTCATTATTGTCTGCCAATTCGTGTCGAAGAGGTGGAGTGACCAGATTGGTAGGCGTATACCAAGAACCTTCGAAAGCAACCAATGAAATCTCCTTTCACGATGTTTTACATTATGTATTCTTTATGTTGCCAAGTCACTATCTGTCCGTGCTCCGCCCTTATTCCTCTATATACTCTTATGCTCCGCACTATAGCGGAAAGAGGTTCTTGCATAAGGTTGCTTTCACACCAACCAGATTGCGGCGATATATTATTCTTCGGATTAGATTCTGAGCTACTTAACACTAGAACTAACGGATAATATATTCAGCCACATTTATACATTCACGTATGGGTCCTAAAAAATGCTATATAATTAATATTAATTATTTAAGGCGCATTCAGTGTTTTTTAATTTAATGCGTATTATTATGATCTGTTATATCACAGGCATAAATAATAAATTAATAAACAGGCATCTGTATAACTCTTCTAAATGATAATTGATATCAATCACTATGTTTCTAGTACTATCGGTTGAATCCACTTCTGGAAAGACAAATATTCCTCAACTGTTTGCAGTTTAATAAATCATTGTCAAGGAGGGCTTATTTCTCCGTAAACGTATGAATTGTTCTTTCTAGTATGTGTGCGGTTGTCTGGAAGTTTAGCTGTTACGTTGAAGAGTGACAAGACGACGAATCAATTAGCATAACACTGTGTTTAAAGTGTAGCACGCCTACTGCGTACTTTTTATTTCCGCGTTCTGTGACAGAACTGAAACATTAAAGCGAAAAATAAAATCTTTTTCAAGAAATACAGAGAAATAAAAGATTTAATAGTAGACATCTTTCATTTCTTGGCAGATATTAGGATACTTCGATACCCAAATCCTAATATTTCGTCTCGAAAGTTATTTACTTCTCCCATATTTCTTGATAAATATTTTATTTTTGATGTTAATGTTGCAGTTCTGCCATAGAACGAGGGAACAAAATGTACCTAAATTCTAATATACTATCCACGCTCATTTAATGAAATCTTATCGTTATAGTAAAAATAGTGAGTTGTAGCCAGTTTATTTGTGTACGATTATTAATTCTACTTATTCCATATTATATTTGTGTAGAAATATTTGAACTACAAGTAAGTTAAGACTGAAATGCATCTTTATCTTGTTTCGGATAAAAATGTAATGCTACTCTCAAGTAAATTTTGCATTCCTTGATTTTAATTATAAGAAGATATTCTTCCATCTTGTATTACTACGTTTATGTCAGTACGTCACGGTGTGTTTCCATTAAATATAAAAGCAGTAAAAGTTGAGTCGACAGGCAAATTGAGTTCTGGATACACAGAGAAGGAAAACAAGTAGCGACAGGCAAATTGCGCGAAATGTGCTGTGGCCCGCAGAATATTAGATTGCCAGTATAAGTACAAACACAAATTGAATGGACATCTTTGAAATGTAGGTGAATGAACAAGCGGACAAAGCATTGGTGAAAAGGGACTAAACAATCTGGGAAAATCGTTCTTTCCTAAACTACAACAAAAAGCAAATAACTCTCTATTATAAATTAATGTGATGCCATTTGTACAACATACAGAATATATGTTTAATATACTGAAATATAAAGTTTTGTTTTAGAATAATATGCTTATTAGTAGTCATATATAAGTTATATGTAAGTTTCAAATAGTAAGAATATAAGCTAGTAATAAATACATTGCAATGATTGGAATTTTCTATGCGTTGTTATTTCCGTATAACACTGCGCTACTTATTTTCCTGTTAGAATAACGAACAGAGAGGAAAGATGAAAGGCTGAGGGCTTATCTAAACAAAGCGCACGCCGAAGTGTTTATCGCAGGCTAGTTGCTTAGCTCGCTGTTTTGGCCGTCTGTCAGCCGTCAAAGAAATGCACTGAAACGAGAGGAATGCGTGCTTAGTTTTCTCGTGCGCGACATTCGTCCTACGAAACGGTCAGCTTATGCTTGAAAAGAGAACAAGGAAAATAAAGAAGGGATGGTTAGAGTCCGAGCCCAAGACAAAAGGTTCCTGTCTGGAAAGACCTGGCTTTACTACCACCTACCGATCGGCGATACGGAAATTGCAAATTCTCTGTGACGGCATTATTTACTGCGTCTATCTTCAAAACTCAAACATATGTCCCATATATCATGTTTTCCAACACGAAATACTTTTGTACCCTGAGATGAAAAATAAAATTTGTTATTATCAATATTAGTGTTTATATTTATTTGCCTCCTACGACAATTATTTATGTAGAATTAAATCCATGGATTTTGTATACGATAATATATAGATATTAATGCGACGATAATAACTTATTGTTATTAGTGTATTATTGCGATAATAATAATTTACTGTTACGGCTACTTGGCACGAATTAATGTTTGTTATGTTAATGTACTGTGTTGGTTAACGACATTAATTTTTAAGATGCTAATATTGTACTCTGAGTACAAAAGTCTTTAATTGCTTCTTCATTTTTGATTTTCGTATGATATTGTACATAAGAGATTATTGTTAAATTATTACACCGTTGAATTCTCTTTTCGAAGGAACACGGTATTGCTTAATAGTACGCACAGCGGTTGACCAATTAAAATACATTACTGGTAACGAGCCGAATGAGATGCATAAGTAACGCATGCTCAATTGATAATGACGTTTACGCGTGTATGCGTCGACATCCGCGTAGATGTGTGTTCCTGCCACTTATTTAACAATTTAAGGAATGGTGTGTACGAAACGTGAAACGTCAGGTTTCCCACGTGACAATTTCATACCATATTTCAATTTCTATTTCTAATATATTTTTTGAAATGTCCAATTACACCATAATAGATAAGTCGTCTTTAAGTCCGTGTTTCATTAACGCGACAGTCGCAACATCCGCAATTCAAATTATTAACAGCCAAAATGTGAGTATTCTAGACGCACAGTTTAAATAACATAATGAATATATTTGTAATCTCAATGAATCGACGAATCTTACCTGGTTAAAGAACTATTTACTAATAACACTTTTTATGAAATGCTTCGAAAAGTAGTAGAATTTATTCGATGGAATCGAATTCAAGTAGCACGAACTGAGATTAGAAGGTCTACAAATTAAACCAATCGATGTCAATATTTATAAAATAAGTTACAGAAAGAGAATTATTTATTTATTTTATAAAATGTATGTTTGTTGCTGGAGGGAATAAATAATCGTGCAAACCTTGTATCCGGTGATTATGGTGGTCCAAGTACCGAGGGTGGTCCGAAGGGAATTCACGGATCAAGGAAGCTGGACTCGTTGACACTCTGTTGACAGTAGCATTGTCAATCCTCGTAGGGTAAAGTGCGTGCGTAAATGCGTATACGCCGCACACTTAATGGATTCACGCACAACCTCTTTCACTTTTCTCGCACTTTCCAGAACCACGAGAACATCGTGTCCACCGGCCAAGAATTCACTACCACCGGGTGTTATTCGGCTGGCAACGTGGAAACGACGGAGGCGGTACCGTCGGGAAACCAGAAAAATATCACTCCTCCGTAGGGTTTAGATTCGAAGATGTTGATCTTAACGAGATTCGTGGAAAAGAACAATATTTCCTTATTCTACCTCTAGTAAAGGGTTGTGATAATTCACGGTGATATACGTGGAAACGATTCGGGCGAGGTATTCTTTTTTAAAGAGAAGAACGAATGTTTTAGGTTACGTTTAGAACGCGTTTTCCGCACAGGACTCTTTTTGACAGGATCCTCTCACGGACGTAGAACACTATTGTTTCGGTGCGTAAGGTATCGGCTCGGTGTGCGATATGCTGCAGCCTGTGGAGTTCTGAGCATGCGAAATGTCGCCTCTGCCACCCCCGCTCACTGGTCACGTGGTTGGCCGGCTCACTTGCTTTCTCTTTTCAACTCTTGCTTCGCCTTCCCCGTTCTTTATTCCCGTCTTCCTTCTACCGAGGATATACCTCCTCGTTCTATCCCGTTTCATTCGTTGGACGCGTACAGGTCGCTCGTTAATTAGAGTGAGACGGGGGTAACAAGAAGCTTGCTCAGATCCTCGGCTGTGGGGAGAGAAAAGGAGGGAAAAAAATAACGATGAAGGATAGTTCTATGGGAGGGAACAAGATGTAAAGGGGTAGCCCCTTATTCGAATAATTGTCACCTCTTGTCATCGTTCATTTTTACAAATCGTCCTTTGCACCGACAACCCTCCTACGACGAGGGGGGCAGGTTTTATTTTAAAACCCAGCAGAGAATCGTAGAATAGTAATTGAGGGGATGCATGGGAGATCTTGATAACTCCAATGGAATGCGCCGGCCGGTGTTAAGAAATTAGCGATAGGATATGTACAGTGGGTCACGAAAGTATTTGATCTTCGACTTCAGAATCTACGGCGAATAAAACCTATTTTATTAACATGAATTATCATTTTGATGTCAGACAACTTCGAACTATACGAATACACATATGCCTATGAATAACACTGAATGTAATAGATAATACAGAACACAAGGTTTAGATATTGCAGAATCTAAATAGTATTCAACAATATACTGATGTTTTTTAAAACTGTATTATCACCTGCGTAGTCTCGCAGTCTTTCAGCATCCAAAATGATTCTGGATTAACGGCTTTCTTTGATGCAGGACAGGTTTTAGGATATACGCGTAGGGAGACGTGATGCGACAACGTCGTTTTGCGAGTGTCGTTTTGCATCACGAGGCAACGTAGTGTGTTTATCGGAGATAGAGAATTCTTGACGGGAGGTCCACCGGCCCTATGTCATACTCGCTGCTTTCTTGGAAGGCAAACGTTTCTACTTCCTTTTTTCTCGCTTTATCGATTATGCCGTGATAAAACTGGCACGAGATGTTTGCCCCTTCCGTCATTGCGCGTTAAACTTAGACTTTTTCTTCAAACAATGGCTCGCATTAAGGAATTCCATCTATCCCGATATAACTCGATAAGCGTTGTTCTTCTTATTTTCAGAATTTTATGACGCATAATTTAATTTTGTTTATGCCGGTCTCCGGTGGAAATTGAATATTTTTAATCTCAAGAATCGAATGTATTTATAATCTCGCTGAGATTTATAAATTTTGTACTACGTTTTTTTTTCGCCGATTTTACTGAATATTATAACTGACTTGACAGAAAAAAACGTGTAACTCCGTGAGTACGCTCTTATTTTTTGACTATGTTAGTCGTGACGAGTTGAGACGAGGGTAGCTACTTCATTTCATAGTTCCTGCAGTTATTTCCAACGTAGACTTTTCATTAGTATGATGGGTTCTAAAATGTCGTCAACAGTTGAGTTAAAGTTATCACGAAAGTGTTGTAAATATTACTCTCACCAAAATCTAATTATTCGGACAATACAATAATTGTTAAAATTCAAAATTACATATATGTCATTTTATAAGACTGAATATTTATCTTGGTCTTTGCGATGAATTTTTTAATTAAAAGCATTTACGTCGCGATGTGCAAAAACTCCGAAAGGCTTGTGAGAGTGAAATAAATGGTTATGTTGAGTAAACGAAGATACGGTTAGGGAACGTGCGACGCAGAAAAATGTGCAGCGCTTGCCCGATTATTCTACCTTATTATCTTCCTCTCATCCCTGATACGTAATATTTTACTTATCACGATATACCCCGCCGCAAATAAGACTGTGTGAAATTTATTTCCTGGTAGGTGAGTTTTGCATTCATTACCGCGGACGAAACGCTGAATGCGGCTGCGGTCTGCGTATTATGTAGTACCTGCTAACGACAAACAGGAATAACTGGAATACAAAGCCAGATCTCGATCGGGGGTTTCCCCCAAACGACAAAGAGGATTAGTATTTTTACATAATGACGGGTAAGTGCACCGGGATCGGATAAGTACATTTAATCTGGCTGTGGCCGTAATTTTACGGTACAACAAGCACCAGGAATCCTGTCGAATTTTAGGAATATCAAAGGATCCTAGAGTGAGAAAGTATAAATTTAAGTATAAATTGCAATACACAAAATGATTATTATATCATAATTTTTACCATTTTCATCTCCGTTATTCTCTACTCTTACATCGTAGCATTGTTTTATAACGTTTGACAATCGAAGTAGCATTTCTTCCGAGAGAGTCAACTGAATTCGACGTGTATTGCCGAGGGCCAAAGGTACAAATGCAATATAGATTCACTAAGGCGTACGGAACGTTGGAAGGAATGGATGTCGTCGAGTTTCCAAAGAGTCGTTCGACAGAAGAGATCGAAGGTAATAAAGAGAGGTACGTGAGATAGACATGGCGTCGACATCCTGTGGGTTGGCCGAGATAGTTGGTGGTCGAGAAGGAGAAGGTGGTACGGGGGGTTAGTACATTTATGATATAATAGTGTGGAAGCTCGCTATGAAGTTGTATACTCTCACCAAGCCAACCCTTCTCTACAAATACGATCTTATGCGAGCAAGTTCGCCGCTCTGAACCTCCAAGTATGCGGGAGGTTTGTGATCTACCTCATACATATAACATACATACATATCTGCGACCACCCAGGTATGCATACAGTTCATGAACTCCTCTTGAAAAATAAGTAGACCTAAGTAAACCTTATATGTCTAGAAATAGTATAAAAAGATGTACAAATGTAAGCGATTTAAATCGTCGTGAACTGCATGTTTCATTTACCCGAATTTTATGTTCGAATACTTTCGTGACTTACTATGAAGTATGAGGACTGGAGGAAGTAGAATAGCAAATGGAACAGTATTTACTTAGTTACTCTGTATACACATTTAATATCCTCGCCATATGACCATAACTTATATTATTTGTCCTTTTAAGTTGCTTAGTTAAGACCACGAATAAAACATAGAAGATCAATCTACTCTTTGATGAAAAAAATCTAGCAAAAAGAAATTGTTCTCTACAGTAGTTGAACTTGAAGTTAAAAAATGATCTGAGTCTACGATACTTACGAAACATGTGTATATGTTGTGCAATTTGCGGGTCCAATAAAAGGATAGGAATTTGCCGTCGAATTACTTCCATCCGTGCCTTAGGTTGTTGAGGGGAAAGTGAAAGCTCACCAAGTTTTTGTAGGACTTTGCCTTTTGTTTCCGGTTGAACCGAGTGTCCTTAAAAGTAAGATCCTGCTAAAATAAGTGCACACATGTGCAGAGATCCTGCGGGTGAGTTCAGGGTGAGCTAAGTAAACGAGATATCTCTCTCCCTTCTCTGTGTGTCTGTATGCGTGGGGTGGGGAATGCACACAATTCCATCGAGGATATTCGTGTGGGTAGGTATACGGACGTACGGCTACGGTATACGGGGTGTACCATTCGAAAGTGACATATCCATTGTCAATGTTATTTATTGCTTTGCCGGGAAGCTGTTAAAAAGTCAGGCATTTACGGCTACTTCAAGATTATGACATAATAACCCCCATAAAACTATTACCTAATAGGGTAGTATTTATGGCCTTGGCACATATTTATTAAATTCATTCTAACTTCGCACCAAGCAATTCTGTTTGCAATTTCTGATTAAATCATTCTAATTACGAACATAAATTAATATGGACTAATTAAGACCTTATAAAAACAATAAAGTATGTTGTCATCGGAATGATGCCAAAATAACAATAATGCGAATTAAAGATAGTAGTAAGCCGTAATGTAAACATTAATCGATGTAAAATTATTAACTAAATTTATTGTCTTAAACATTGCACATGTTGCAGTATATCTGAACTTAAACGCAATTTGTTGGAAGCACTACTACAGACATAAGTTGGGACATAAGTTGAAAATGATATAAATAAAACATTGCTTCTAATATAATACTTGTGTCAACACATTAACTTTAACACGTGAAAGTTGAAATCGTACGAATATAAAATTAAATAAAAAGTTAAACAGGTAAAATACTGACCGATAGTTGAACGGCAAGTTCTAATTATCCGGGGTCCAGCGTTCTGGGTTTGTCACTAAAAAGTTAGTGCCTCGTAATTACTGTAAATGATAGGTCTAATTAACTCGTAGATTCATAAATAATGAATATGACAAAAGGCTAATTTTTGAACACCCTGTGTGAATGTAACGCAGGCGCAGGCAGCTGTCACCTTACACCCATGGCAGAGGCATGGGGCTGCGGCGGCCATTCTCAACTTATCTCTAGGATCTTTGTAAACATGTCGTGAAATTCGAGTATTCAAGCAGTGGCGTAGATCGCGAGGTGGTAGGTTCCATCAGAGTCTACGGGAAGTAAGAATTCTAATATCCCAGGAGTACGCTAGAGACTGCAACATTGCGTACACATGGTTTCCTTGGCAACCAGGACCATGGTGGTAGCGTCACTAAATGGAACACATCTTTGTTCCGTGCTAATAAAAAAACTTTAGGAAGGTGCCACCATCTTCCTCTTTACCTTCCTCGTTATCCCCTTTTAGACCTTCTGTTCGAAAGCTACCTGATGTCCTTCCGTTATTCCTAGCTGACAATTACTTTACATATTTTATCGTTTATTGTAAATAATTTAAAATAATCCCCTTGGTAATAAGGGTCTCCAGAATCGGTAAAGTCTTAATGCAATGTTGTCGTTTTACAAGTTTCTTAATTAAATGATGCCCGTAAACGTTAATTGAATAGTCGGCAAGGTTTCTTTTGAACAAAATTAATTAGAGATCCTTCGTGGCGCATGGTATGACAATACTTTAGAGAGCCGAAGTTTCTGAAAAAGGTCATTAGAATTATGTAATTGCGGGAAGCTTACTCCTTATATAATTATTGAAAGGAGCATTGCGGATTTGCATGGATTGCGTAATATAATCACTCTACGATACTTCCGTGTATTGTAATTAATATTGACTCTAATATTTTTCGAACGCGCGTGCATGGCTTTTTGTTTAAGTGCATGACCAACAAGCACTTTATAAAATTACTAGTTTACTAAATAAGTAAATAAACTAAGAATATATTTATTATTACGCGACATTTTGAGGTTGTCGAAGGTTCCGAGCTCAAGACTTGCCAGACAAGAACCGCAGCAACGTGAAACATAATACAAGTTGCACCAGCCAGTCCTAAGCTCAGCCATGCGAACCAGCCAGCGGCTAAGGAACGCGACGTTCGAATCAGATTACATCTTGCGTTGACTGCTTATCTTTATTCTTCATTTTATCTCGCTTCAATTCACTTCATTTCGCTTCAGTGACAACCCTTCGATTGGCGTCTTATAACAGAATCGCAATCCACATTCGTCCTTGAAAAAGATTTTCCGTGGATGAAGAAAAAGAAATGGTCCCTGCATGATTCACAGTCGCAGCCAACATTCGCTAAAATTTTTTACTCGAAATTTAGTTTTAAAATAGGTTACATATACATATTACATACAGGGATTAATATGTTAAACTATATTACATAATTTATTAATCCAAACTGGATAGCATGATCTCATGTTATCCACTGTTTTCTTTGCATGGTGGGTCAAGGACGAGATTGGGGACCCATGCAATATGGAATAATTAAAAAAATGTTTATTCCTTATGTAATATACAAGCTTATATTTACTAAATTTTCTTTTTAAATTAGGATTGTTGTGTCAAACAGCACCTAGTACTTAAGATTAAGAATTAAAATTATTCATTGTCAGTTCCGCTAGTGTGTAAGAAAACTGGTGCTTGAGCACCTTGTGCAACTTGTATTAATTGCGGTTGAGCTTGAATTGGGGCAGTTTGAATTATAATTGGTTGGTTGCTACCACCTTGTACTTGCATTCGTATCATTTGAAGTTGTTGGGGTGTCAATTGTATCTAAAATGGAAGATATTTCTTAAGAAGTGTATAGATAAACATAATGACATATTAATGTCAATGAATAATCTTGTGCATATATTTACAGGTATCTGTTGAATTTCTCCATTAGGGGTTACAATTTGTTGTACAATTTGTATTCCACCAGTTTGACTGGTAGTTGTCTGTTGGGCTTGTTGTAATTGAATTATTTGTTGGCCAGATGATTGTTGTGGTGTTTGTACAGTTACTGTTTGTGTTGTGTTTGTACTATTACTTTCCTAAAATAATTATGCAGTGTACATATACTGAGGGCACAATAGGTATTTGTTAAATAACAAAATTAAGGTCTACCTGTTCTACAGGACTACCAATATTAATAGTTTGTATTTGACCCGCAGAAGGTTGTACAATTTGTAAAGGTTGTGTGGTAGTACCACTTTGTACATTTTGATTGGCTGATGCTTGTTGCTGTGCTAATTGGAAGTAATAATGTACCTGATCCGAATTCATAGATGTACGTACAGTATTCTCACTCTGTGCTTTACTTTGTTTTAATTCATCCCTAGGTACTATATCAATAAGGAAATCAAATTGATCATACTTTGTTATTGCCATTGCTATATCATTTCGTTGAAGTGTACGTCTTTTATTATCTTCAGTATGAACCCATGCTCTGAGGGTTAATTCATGAATAAATATTTCAGCCGCTTTAGAAAATAACATAGGTGCTTCTGCACTTATCATTTTCACATCTCCATCTAATTTCATTATTTTCTTTATCCTTGCTAATGGTAATGATTGTGTCTTCAGATCCATCTAGAAGATTATACCTCATTTCTATGAGGGTTCTTAAGGTACACATAATGCCTTTGACACAAATACATTTACCACTTACAGTAGTAATCTTTTTAATTTCTTCTGTAATTTTAGGCCAGAATTGTGCCAAGGCATGTTGAGCCTCGGAACTTCCTGGTGAAGCGATTTGTAAATCTCCATTGGAGTCTCCTTCAACTTCACTGTCTTGGTTGCTAATTAGCAGTTGTAATAAAGGAATTTATATTTACCATTACAATACAGCTTACGTTCTTTTTTGTATAATACTGTTTATTGTATCATAGAATAAGACTAAGAACTTATAATATATGTGTTTAAAACGTTTAAAATCAAGGAACCATATAACCTAAAGCAAAAACTAAAGAGAAGCTTTACTTACGCATTTACAAAGAACACCGACATTTTTTGCTAATCGCGTTTTGAGTGTATCGAATGAAACCGTCTAAATTATTAAAAGCATTCTGCCACTAATGACTAATACTTATTAACTTGTAAATTCCTTGATTCTTCCACTACGTACCCTATTTACAATGGAATTATTGTTTGTATCAGGGCCTTTACAATCATAAGCTAAAAATCCAAGCCTGGAGTTAAACTTGTTTCCGAAAGATGACTCCCGTATACATCGACCAAAAAAATAATTTATTTTTTAAAACCATTTTTTAAGTTCAAAAGAAAAATGTTAACAAGAATCTGTAAAAGACATCGATATATTTGAACGCGTATTTCGAATAGGATTTTTAAGTATCAAACATCTGAGGAAATGAATACTCAGTAATGCAGGATTAATTCTCATTCATAATAATAGCAATATAATTTTGTGTTCTATAAGAAAACTAAATGATTGCTACACAATGAATACATGTACCTTATTTATACTGAATTCAGTGATAGAAATTAGGAATAACATTTGACTTTATCACCGATTTTATTACAGCTGTTTACGAGAATTATATTTGAAACAGCACACTGGTAATTGTGGAATTTAATAAATCCACCTGCTGCGCCTATGTTCAGGCAGCCCGTAAACAAGGCTGAACTATTGGTTTTTTATTCATTTATTTTCTGTCTTATTTACATTGTATACATAAATATAAAAAGAATGCACTGCATTTATTAATGATAATAATATCATTTAATCATGCATAGCTTTGTAACTGCAAATGCTTTGAAAGACGGAATTCATTACTTCTTTGGCTGTATGAGTATCTGAATTACTTATCCTTATTATACTTCCAAATTCTCTGATGAAATGATCTAATTCCATATCGTTAGAGAGGTCTTTTGTTGCCATATATTTATTTGTTAATTGTGAGAGCTTTAATAGATCTGAACTAAATGCTTCATCCAAGTCAAATAATTCTAAAGCTGGTGGAGGTAGTTCTTGGAAGCTTGGTGGAAATACCTTTTAATGAAGATCCATGTTGTATCTTTATGTATAAATTATAGATTTAATACAATAAATGTATCAAATTTAAATGTTTACCGAGGCTTGAGTAGAAGGTAATGGTGCTTCAAAATGAGGTGGAATTAAAGTAAGAGGTTCATGTTTCATACCTAAAACCTCATAAGCCTTTATGCAAGCTGGTACCATATTTAAATTTATTGAGTAAAAATCATATTTAAATAACTTAGTATATTCACGAGGATTATCCAAATTATCTAAATCCTGAGTGCAAACTTTTGGATTATCTGCTTGTTGAGTTATATCTGGCACAAAATTATATTCCCAGAACTAGATGAATAAAATAACATAATTTTAGACAGAAGAATTAAGGGTTAAGATATCATGTTAGTTTGATAACTCACATCCATGTCATCACTTTGGACATCTTTTGCACTGATATCTTTGGACTCAAAAAACTCAAATATCATTTCACGCAATATATCATTCTTTTCTTTTTCAATGTATGTGTCTGTTAAAATTCTAGATGAACCTAGTACTAGAAGTTTTCCATTGTTTTGATTATTACAGTGATATGCACAAATTGGTCTGTTAGTTGGAATAGCAATGGATCCACTAGATAAAACTACTACTGACGGTGGGACAACATTTAAAGTTGCTCCATATGGATATAAAAAATTGATATCCCTAAAATTCATATTTTGATGGTTTAAGTTAAACTTGTACTTTCATTTTTTATAGTTGATAGCTTAGTTAACTTACGCGTATTCATTATGATTTTTTAAAAATATCGACTTGTTTGATAAGCCCTGGGAAACTAAGCATTCCTTTGGATGCATTGTTTGACTATAACTCATACGAATTACACTATCTACAATAAGGTGGATAATAATTTCACGATAATTTTAAAATGTGGCAATATACAATAAATAGTATATCGCGAAAGAAAACTGATATTTTTAATAAGTAACATTCATACCATTATTTATCATTATACCGAACTCCTCGAGTAAAAAATTAATATTTGTATTGAATTTATTTTCACCACCTTCGCCTAACATTACTAGGACATTTCCTCCAGAATTTAAAAACGTCCTAATAGAGTTCATTTCCATTTCCGTGAACTTATTACGTGGACCTGGCAAAACTAACACTCTTCCCACGGATAATAATTCTTCACTTAACACGTCATTATTTCTGAAATATACTGCGTATTGTATTCAAATAATCCGATTATTGTGTGCTATTTCATTCGAATTCGGAACATACTCAATAAACTTCCATTTCGGTTTCAATTTCCTTTGTAAAACCTTAAATTCTTCATTCAATTTTCGCTCATTTTTCGAACCATCGAAAATTATGACATTTAAATTGGCATCCCCGCCGCCAAGCATCGAGCTCATTTTAACTCACTGTCCAAGCTCTTTTAATTATTATATACAATGGACTTTTACCAACACCTCAATTATTGAAATTGAATCCGTAATTACACATTTCTGTAGAAAGTATACTATAACGTGACCATTGCCTCGTTGTTAATAGCAACGATAGCATATCAAACTTTAGAACATAATTGGCTGAATATGTGCTATTGCTAACAGTAGTGTATCATCGAAAATAAAGAATTATTCATTACGTTCATATTGATACGAATATTATAAACTATTTTATAACAATTTATATAAGTTGCATCTTACAGATTACAAAAATATTATACATCATTGTCCACCAGTGTTCTACAAGCAGATTTGTCTCATTATAGACCGATGGCAATACTTAATAATAATTAGAGCACCGATCCCAATAATTTGTTTAAAAGCATATCAATTAAAAGTACTAGAAACTAAGCAAATGTAAAGGTGTCATTGGACTTAATATTATTGACAAAATATCTAATTTAACGCAGATGCAGGTGCAAGCTATTTCGTGTGAACTGTTCAAATAATCAGCTGACAGAGATTAGATGGCGCAGCAAAGGACGAAGTGTTTTATATAGCTTGTTGTTCGAAATGGTCGGTGGTCCATGTGACTGGAAGGATTCGACATTCATTTAATAGTGCAATAAACAAAATGTCCACTATAATGCAAGAAGATAACGAACTAAAAAGACTGTTAAACAATCCGGCGAAAAATGCGGGCGAAGATGGATCCATGGCTCCACCGCAATCGGTTAATAACAAAAATATGGTTTTTCGAAAGTTTATTTAAAAATGGTAGATATGTGTTTATCGGAGATTTTGATTTTAGACTAACGTACCTCGACCAAGTACTTCGCAATATGCTAATCCACAATCTTTAATAACTCCAATGACACCTGCTAATAGTACAAAAGAAGTTATAGAACCAAGTCTCCAGTAAGAATTTTAAACGCTATTAGTTATTTATAATTGATGTTTGTAATTATCAATATTCCTGTATGTGTGATTATTATTATTATTATAATTTTTGGTGTTAGAATAATTCTATATTGTCTCACAATGCCCTATCATGTTTACACAGAAATGTAGTATCAACAGTGGACTTAGGAACAACTTTAGAACTTAAATATATTAACACAAGAACAAGGAATTCTGAGTATAATCCAGCCAAGTTTACAGGCTTAATTATGAGAGTTCGTAATCCAAGAGCTACTGCATTGATTTTCCATTCAGGAAAATTAGTTTGTACTGGTGCAAGATGCGAAGAAGACTCTTATCTCTCAGCAAGAAAATTTGCTAGAATATTGCAAAAACTTGGATTCCAAGTAAGATATATCACCTGCATATTAGTATGAAAATGATTACTATATCAAAAGAAGTTGTACAACTTTATAGGTGAAGTTCTATAATTTTAAAATACAAAACATAGTTGCCACTTGCGATCTAAAATTTCCAATTAAATTGGAAAATCTTAATCATATGCATGGCCAATTCTCAAGTTATGAGCCAGAATTATATCCTGGTCTTATATACAGAATGGTATTGCCGAGGGTAGTTTTACTTATATTTGTTAATGGAAAGATTGTCTTGACTGGTAAGTATCAACATTGACACGCATTTTCGGAAAAAAATTTGCGATAAAATATTAATTTACTGTGCAAATATTGTTTGTCACATTAATATCTGATAATGTTTTCTATAGGAGCGAAAAAGCGGAGTGAACTTCAAGATGCACTGAACAATATATACCCGATACTGAAAAGTTTCAGGAAGCAATAACAGTATTTTCATATTTTGTACAAGTATATGTTTAAGTTAAATAATTTTAAACACAAGGGTGCACAAAATTGGCTTTGTGCGATTGTTTTTGCATACACGTTATACAATTTATGAATAAAAGCAAACATATTTATTTATAAAACGGAGGTTTTTATAGTTCTTGTGTTTTATTATCCTCTCCGAAATCATCTGGATATGGTATTTCACGAAATTAAATGAGATGGGCGTGTTGGTCATACATATATATATTTCTAACGAAGCACATAATAAAAATATCTATCGATACCATTTTGCGCTTATAAAATAATATTTCTTATCACGGAGATATGTGTAGGAAGAGATAGAGTTCACACAGATATCGCGGATCAATATTTAACATTGAATAATATGCTGTGTTCAGAAATATACAGTAAATATTATACATAATATTTTGCGAAATTGAATTGCTCAATACCCATCTCTAATTACTTCAACCGGATAATATATTAAAATAATTACGATTGTATATCAATTCTTTATCGTTCAGTACTCATTGATCAACATGTATAATATCATTAAAAACGTGACGTTTTTATGCCGTTCCATAAGTGGAATATTAAAAAGAAGTTGAGGGTGGCGTCGCCATATTTAGTTTTGTAGACGCCGTTATAAAATATTTCAGGTTTCCTTAGAGATTTAGAAGTACAATGAAATCTGACTAGCTCCGGTAATTGCGACCCGTTAGTAAAATTATTAATTTTCATTATTAGTCAAAATAATATATTCGATATATTATCGCTCGATACACTTCTCCAAAATAATATATTCTCTCGACATATATATTTTTGTCCACATTGAACATTCATTGAATAACATATTGTTAGTTTTTTATGGCCTTTCAATACATTACATTTGTACCCTTCTTTGCCGCGATTGGAAGTTTTTCACCCTGGAAAAAGGGGTTGTTCTCCTGGAATAATAAGTCTCGTGATAAAATACCAGTGGAATAACCGAGTGAGATATTTAATAAAAGTGTTTGCATTAACCTGAAATTGTTCGACCATTTGCTCAAAATTAGATTTCGGAATGTGTATGCCGGCGAGATTATTTCCGTTTCCGGAATCAACCGAGCAGTCCAACATGTGTTCGGTGTCGCACATGCAATCTTGAGCACGTTGGTAATCGCGACTGAATGCTGCCGTGTTTTCAAAATTCACGAGGCAATTGTTTTCACCTATTAATTCGAATACATTACTTAAGTACACATATTTAACACGTTCCCTGCCACGTGGATCGCATACGCCCCGCGTAATTACTGGGGGTGTAATTACAACCCCAGTACACGGTTAACGTTAAAATATCAGTACACAGAGAGAAGGTTAAATAACTTCTGCACTAAAAGATTGAATTCTACACATGTAAAAGTAACAATTGAATTACTCGTATATCCAACTGGGCATGGATTGGGTGGTGTACAGTAAGCCGGCAAAGCGTTCTCCGTTTTTTCGTCCTTTATGTTCTTCAGCACTTCCGGTGCAATTCTGTGCCTGTCGTTTACCTGATCATTGTTGTTCATACGTTGATGACTCCACAGTGTACTGTGTCGTAAATATTCTTGGTCACGAATACTAGGATTAGGATTCAGGGTGTCCATGCCATCGTAATCGGCGGGTAATTCGATGGGAATTTCTTTGGGCTTATCTTGATACTCGAGATAAGAGTCAGCGGCATCCACGAGTTCGTTCTCCATTTGATTGAATAAACCTCGGATCAAGGTATCGGTAAACAATAGTTCTTCCTATGATAATGGAATTTTCGTTTGAAGACTCGTAAGAATAATTAATATATTGTGTCATTAAAATATTACCTTGCCAGGTGGTAAATACATCATTGCTTGAGCAGCAACGATGTTCGAGAAGAACAGCAGGTAATACATGCTTGCTAAGTACTTACTGCAAATTTAATTTGTGCAATGATGATGACATTTAATGACTCTAATATTAGAATAAAATATTACTGATACATAAAAACGAAATAATGCCTGTCTGCGAAACCATAGACAAACTTACGCGAATATAATTTGACGTGATTAATACAACTTTAATGAAGCAGGTATAACATGTAATTAATTCATTAATTAAGGAACATGGATTCTAATGAATTCTAACGTACAATTTGTTTAATATTAGATAATTGTCATTGGCGGTTAAATTATTATATATCTGGACTTAATACGACAACAAATATGTGAGTTCATCTCGGGACACCGTCCCTTATCACCACACGGTAGACTCAAAGTACTTATTCTAACTAATCATGGAATTAATTCCACTCGAAAAAATAATAGTTTCAAGGATCAAATTTGCCGGAATATTAATCATAAGATTTAAGGCATAATACAATCAGAACTTACGGAATATCAAGATGAATATTTGTGAAAGATATCGAGGAGACCCTCGAGATGATCTCTCAGGGTGAACGGTACCACGGATTCAGTCGCACGCGCATTCTTTGCCGTTCATCGGGAACAGCGCTCAGCACGGACTTAGAACGAATTGAAGTATTGATCCCAGCTTTTCCTGGTTGCTTTCATCGTCCCCCGGCCCACTTTCACCATCCACCCCCGCAAACACGCTTGCTCTTGCAACCACATTCGTAAAGCCGTGTTACGAGCAAAGGTCGTTTCGCGGTCGTCCCTGGTCTTCGCATGATTAAGGATCAGGATCAGAATCCTTCTCCGATTTACAGCGTTGTAAATCCACGAATGTAATACTTCATTTAATATTACTATTATATAGTGTATATAATAATAATATATTACATGTTCCGCAGTTTTGATTTCATATTGAATGTCTCGTAAAAATTGCTAATGAACTATGTATTTACGTCATTCGATAGCTTTTGTTTTACTCTTTCATATGATTATTAAATAATGATGGAGAATTCATTGTAGATTAATTCGTATTAATAATTAAAGGAATAGAATTTTTCACATCCGACAAAACCGCACGAATTTATGGAACAACCCAATATATTATTATCATATGAAACGTTCAAGGTTCCTGTTAAAAATGGGGCAACTATTCCATTTAAGACATATTGTTGTACATATTGCATATCGTATATACCATATATTGTATATCGTGTATACCAAATATAGTCTTTCATGAATTCCTAAAAAATATTGTATCTTCGTTGTAGATAATAACTTATTACTATACAAGTAATTTTATTGCTATTACTAATCTTAGGAATCAATAATATAGTTATTTATTATACGTTCCAGTTATTAATTATATATTCATTCACTACTTTAGATTTATTACTCCGTTACTCACAACTTTCTATCAATATTTTGATTACTATTTGTTTTTATTAGTTTGTAATTATACATTTATTTTGCAATCTTTAATTTATTATCATACTATATTATTACTTTTCTTTTATTATTATTAATACCGGAGGTTATTAACGTAGACAATTATATTTGCGTCATACAGCTATTCTCTAATTACACATTCATCATCCACGACTTTCGATTACGTAAAACGGTACGATCGTATTTGTATCGATTACCTAAACTGAACTGAATACTGTTCATTACGAAGGTATTAAAAGTAATATTATGCAGCTGGGTACTCGTTTAATTGGAGAATGGATTCGGTAATCATATCAGTAAAATAATTGTAAGGGCAAAGGTCATTTCCCAGAAAAGTTACAGACGTCAATCGACATGGGATTTTGAACGGGAATTCGTGGAATGTCACTAGATTCCAGGAGGATTCTACTCTAATTGTATTCTACAATGGCGGCATAGTTCACTATTTAACATTATTCGGATTTAAAAATGGAAAACTTTGTGAGATATTTTGTAGGATTCCAATGATACTTGAAACGGGAAATGCGAAGCATATTTATAATTAAATCTGCTTCATTAAAACTCTCATTATTTCTGAAAGTGGTATGAGAATCAAATTATGTTTAACATAATTTTACATTATGATTCATATCTTCATTAAGATTATAATCTGTAATTTGATATTATAGATTATTTTCTATCATTTATAATATTAACTGTTTGGGTGTTAGACGGCATCCGCAACAATTCGTGCAAAAAGTAACAAAACTTAACAAAACTTAACAAAACTACACCTTCGTGTAATTGTATTTCGTTTACTTCGTCTTCACCCATAAGCGTCGAGTACGTTTACTTCCTTCTCGTCTTTTTTAATGTCAAAGATCGCATTTCATATGATGGAAATTCCATGCCATATCCGCTGGCATTTTTCGACAAGAAAAGCGCGATCAACAGATGTCAATATTACTCAAATTTGAATCAAATACATCACTAATCGAAAATTTCCAATATTTTTAACGTTACAATAACGATGTAAAGTAACCCATATATCGTAGAGCGCTTAAACAGTTTTATTTTTAGACGTTACGAATGCGTATCGCGAGGTATCGTATAACACGGATTTCGGCGTGACGCTCAGCGTGTTAACCCTTTACACTCTCAGGCGCCACTCAGTCTATTGCGAAAACACGAACGGCGATTAAAAGGCGACATTAAGATTTACTCCAGTCGTTAATAATTAAAAATTTAATAACAAAAAGTAAGTGGAGTAAATGTTAATGCCGCTTCTCAGTCGCCACTCGAATTACCGCAAGGAACTGATGACCGGTGACTGAGAGGCGCCATTCGAGTGCCTTCTTTCCGGAACCCTACGTTACTTTGATCAATCGTTTTCGAGAAGCGTACTAAAACCTGAAATGAAGCCGGTAACCTTGTCCAGGTCCCGGAGATCAAAAGACCCTTCCTGCTCTTATTATCTTCGTGTATAAACGTCCATTACTAATTGTCCTGCGTTGCGTGCTTCTAACTCGATTTCCGAAATCGAATTGTTACCGTGTTGCTGCTGAACGATCGGAATTGCCCTCTTATTGCGTTACCCTTCCAAGCACATCAAAGAGTTTACATCGACCCTGAAAACATGTAAACAAATTCGTTAATTTTATAGGAGAAATTCATTGATCAGTAGGTTCTCAATTATTTGCAACGTAACATATTCATATAATTATTTATACTCCAATTAAAACATTGTGGATACCCGTTGTAGATAGTAATTTATTATTATACTAGCAATTTTATTATCACTATTAATCCTAGGAGTTAATAATATAATTATTTATTATATGTTCCAGTTATTAATTAGATCTTCATTTACTACCTATTTTTATTACTGTTTGTTAACTGACTCTATTAACTGTTGCATTACTCAAATTGTAATATTATTATTTGAAAAAGAATCCATCATACAAGTTCGTTGTAGTAGGTCGTTAAACTACTAATAATAATGTTACGATTTTATGAATGTAAATTTTAATAGCATTAGTTAATTGGAATATAAAGAATTATAAGAATGTCACAGATTGCAAATAATAACGTTACAATTTTATTAAGGTAACATTTAATAGTTAACAATGGTTAGTCAGTTAACAATTTGTTGACCGACTATTTTCTTTGGCTTTTTTAGTTGTAATTGCGATGTAATTGGGAAGCTTTATATCGTTTCCCGGAAGTTTCTATTATTGCTATTCAATGCATTGGACTTGTAAGGACTTGGATATCAAGGGATACGAAATGATATATAATCGTAAGAACTACCTTGTCAGAGCGAGCACAACATTTCCCTTCGGCAGGTGTTGCTCGTTTGACTCCGGTGTAGTTATAACCCCTCTATAAGTATACCGAAACATATTGGGACATCCATTACAAACGACCGTGCGACAAGTCTAATGATATCGTTACTGATAACAAATACATCTCCCGTCATGAATTATGAAGTTCATGGCTGGCTGAATATATTTGTTTCTAACAGATATGTGACGTATTAATTTAACGGAGAATCCTTAAATTTCCAAATCCATTTAACTAACTTTGCTGCTAAAAGACTTTATTTCTTAGCTGGATAAACCGATAATCTTAAATTGTCGAAAATTTAGAAGCTTGCTGCAACTATCAGATTGGCATTTCGAATAATCAATTTCGTATTTAAGAGCACAGAGGGTCTCGAATTTTGAAAAATTTGATATTCATATTTGAACGCAGTAAGTTCTGTTTTTGGAAATAGATTTCTCAAGTGTGCTTCACTGGAGGCTCAATTTCGTTTTAAAGCACACAGCGACTTTCAAACTTGCAAAAATGACGAGTTTTACCAGAAAGGAACTTCATCAGTGTACTTCCTGAGAGGGCCAATTAACACGTAACTTCTCGGGCATAATTTGAGCATAACTTAAGCATAACATTTTGGGTTAATCCAGGACATAGAGGAGGTCCTAGGATCGAAGTAATAGGAGGGTGTCGTGGGGGTGGCGTGGGGTTGTTACGCTGTGTCTCGGCGTCACGAGTATTGATCCCTACGGAACTACTATGTGAATGGGGTATACTCGTCTCACCCTCGATTCCGGAAATGAGGATATCCTTCTCTCTCTTCCAACCCCATTCGTCCCTTTAATGCTCCCTTTTCTCAGCCTCCCTTAACCACTGATTTTTCTTCACTCTTTTCCACGTCCTTTCACTTCTCAACAACTTTTTTTTATCTACTTCTCCTCTCATTTTTTTCGGCCAAGCTTAGAGGCGCATTCCGCGCGTGATTGTCGTCATTACCTCGTGACGCAAGCTTTGGGAGTTGCAGACTGTTGGGAGTACGGAGATCAAATGAAGGGGAATGAGATTCGTGAAATACGTTGGGTAAAGATAATTTAATATGCCGCGGTTCCAGGATTTCCAAGCGATACCGATGTTATTTTCAAAACGGACTGCAATTTTGCGAGCCCATGCTCATCGGGGCTATTTGCGTCAGATTTTAGGGGTGTTCCTTCATAAATTATCAGAAGTTTGAAGATATGATGCCAAATGATGTTCTAGGACTGTTTTAGGTTGAAAGAAGTGGATTAAAAATTGTTTCCAGTCAAGAAAGGGGTCGACCCAAAATCGCAAAAATGTAAAGGGGTATACCTTCAAAAATTGTCAAAAAATCAAAGTCGCCAAAATCAATTCTAAATGGCCCAAATCGATGGTAGGTGATGTATAAACATATTCTAGGACGATTTCTGGCCGAAAGAACCGGTTAAAAAATTTTTATTAGTCAAAAATGGGTCGAACCCAAATCGAAAAAATGTAAAGGGGTATACCTTCAAAAATTGCCAAAAAATCAAAGTCGCCAAAATTGCTTCTAACTGAGCCAAATCGATGGTAGATGATGTATAAACATATTCTAGGACGATTTTGGGTTGAAAGAAGTGGTTTAAAAATTTTTTCGGCCGAAAAATGGGTCGACCCAAAATCGCAAAAATGTAAAGGGGTATACCTTCAAAAATTGCCAAAAAATAAAAGTCGCCAAAATTGCTTCTAACTGAGCTAAATCGATGGTAGATGATGTATAAACATATTCTAGGACGATTGTGGGTTGAAAGAAGTGGTTTAAAAATTTTTTCGGCCGAAAAATGGGTCGACCCAAAATCGCAAAAATGTAAAGGGGTATACCTTCAAAAATTGTCAAAAAATCAAAGTCGCCAAAATTGCTTCTAACTGACCCAAATCGATGGCAAATGATGTATAAACATATTCTAGGACGATTTCTGGTCGAAAGAAGTGAATTACAAATTTTTCTCGGACAGTACACAGTTCAAAACTGAATTTCGCAGGAAAAGAATAGTGTACAGTTCAAAGAATAACTCTACTAGATTAACTAGAAGTTAATTATTCGAACAGTCACGTGACCGTTCCAATTTCTAAGGGATATAATTATCTCCTTTATCCACGATGTGCAGTATTTTAGGAACCGTTAATTTCATGGCTGCTGAAATATCTCGGTTCTTCACTGTCACGTTCTCGGTTCTTGTCGGGTCTCCGTTTCGTAAAGAACCCTCGCTTACGCGATACCGCACTTAACGTAAAGTACATTAGCATATTTGCTAGACCCTGAATTTTACCGTCGGGCACCACTCTCGAATTAACGAACTTGTGTTCTTCGACCGAAATCGGGTTATTACAAACTTTATATGGTTTATTACGTGCACTATTATTTCTCGCCGAACTACCGCAACTAGAAACTATTCACTATAAACTACATATGTATAAGCCATTCGTGGGAACTCTGAATGCAAGCAGAAAATAAGGCCATTACATTTCTCAAATTTAAGTTTCAAGAGCAAACAAATTGCGAATGCAGACTAATTATTTTTCTACTTATCTATTATGAGTTGTGCATCATAATTATAATTAGCATATTTAGTAAGATATATTTGATATATATAAGCATATTTTTTAAATTAATTTAAATAGGGAATGTTATATTAAAAAATATAATAGTAAGTGAAGTATAACAAGTATGTATATTATAATTGCAAATTAAATACTTAGCTTGCTAGGTGTTAATTGTTGTGACACTTGACACGCGTTAGAATAAAGCAATTAAGATCCACGGAAGTGAGTGTTACCAGAAGCGACTTTTATCACACTCGCGTGAAACACGAGTACTTGAAGTATTCGAGTATAATTCAGGGCTTTTTAGAAGAGGTACTTTCGCAAATGAAATAGAGTCAGTAAAAATGAAATAAAAGCCTGAACTATCAGGATTGATATGTCTACAAATATTTTGTATCAATATAAAGCCCTTCAGAAATTGTTTTAGTAAAATAAAACCCCTTAAAAATTTGCATCTTTAAATGTTCCAGAATTATGAGTTGAAAATGTATTGAGTTGCCCGGTTCATGCTGATTTTCAGTAGTTTTTTCGAGAAGAACCTGAGAAATTCTGAGAGGATGAAATCTTTAAGTTACGTGAAAAATGGAGAAATATTCTGGAAAAAAACGTTGCATACATAATTGAATAAACATACAGTGATTCTTACAGCAGGGAATTTTAACAAAAACCTCGTAGAACTTTGTTTATTTTAAACATTTTAGCAAACAACTGGTATGTATATCTTCTTAGAAACCTTCGCAATGAATTTCATAACAAAAATATTATTTATCAATATTTTGTATGGAAATATTCATAATTTATTTCATGCGGAAACAAAGTTCTACGAGGTTTTTTATTAAAATTCATACATTGTCTTTGAATTTTCCTTAAAAATCAGCATAAACTTTTCGGATTATTCAATACTTTGTCAATAATTATTCAAAATCAAATCGATTTCTAATAATTTCATCTATTCTTGCAGTTCGACTTGAAATAAGTTCAATATAAATCTTAGTGAACAACTTCGTTTTTAAAATCGTGGTCCAAAGAACCCATCGAATGTCTGTTAAAGGTGAATCGAGGTCGGAACCCCCGAAGTGATAAAAGTCACCTTAGAATTTCACGTAAAAATATATGTGTCTCCCGATGTGATAACAGGACTTTAACACGAACGACTTAAACTTCGACAATTGCTTTTGGTAATGTAAAATAACATTAATTATTTTAGTTAACCTATTGTTATATACTGTACAATTAATTATGTAATATGATGAATAATCAGTTAAATCAACAAATTTTTAATAATTCTGCAGATATTATGTATTAATTATATTTAGATTATAGTCATATTTTATGTTGTATGTACTATATTATATTATATAAATCATCTTTTGTATAATATCCCATATGATATAATAATTTAATTACCATAATATCTAATCAGATTTACAATTCATGTAAGCCACAATATTTTCTATTATTATAGTAATAACATGAAATAACTTCTCTAAAAGGTCGCGTTATAAAAATCGCGTAAATAATTATAAAAAATTCCGCGAGACTCGGAATATATACACGCATTATATCGACGTTGCATTGTACTAAATACCGCGTTATACGAGGATCAACACAATTTGTGAGACGCGTTATATCGAAACAGCGTTGTATAGGTACTGCGTTATATCGAAACCTCGTTGTTCGAGGGTTACCTGTAGTTTGAATTAAAAAAATCTCTACAGATATACATATTTATACCTAAATATATCACTAGATATCTTCTTGCCACAAAGCAAGCAAAAATGGGGGTTTCGATTTCGCCGAGCACGAAGACTTCAAGAAGATGAGGCCGATCCTTGCGTTTGTATTTGAGGGTAGAATTTACTTTAAATCGGTGGAATTCACTTATAAACTGGAATCCACGTGTCCGTATTTAATGCCATGTCTCGATGTATCCGGCGAATGGATTGTTTGCGCGATTGAGACTTCCAGCGAGTACAAGTGCCTCGGAATCAAGGAGGAAATGATCAAGCATGCGATCGATTACCTAATCAAAGACCTGGTGACATGTGTTCTAAACTCGCTTCTCTTGAAAAACAGACTGACTCGAGTCTGCCGTGAACTTGATTCATTGGGTGTCGAAACGAATTTTTTCCGAAATGGCAATTTATTAAACTTTATTAATGACAAGGGTTATTGGCGTTCACCGAAAGTAGAGTAAGTGTTGCATTGTATATTTTTTCGTACAATGTAAGTGCAACTTAATATTTCTTTATACTTGGTATGCAATATTATTTGTGATACTCTTTTATCTGTTCATTGAATGATTAGTTAGTTATAGATCTGTTCTATGATTAGAGATAACACGCTTATTTATTGATTTTCGTTCTTTTTATGTTTTTCTGCTTGTAATTAAGAAAGAAGAGAATAATTCCTGCACACAAATAAAGCCTCTCTCGCTCGAATTTAAAATCTTTTTATGCATAAAAAGCAGTACAACTAAATATGTTTAAGTTACGTCTTTTGTGCTGCTGACATTTAAAAAAATTATCCTTAATTTTATCAAGAAAGCTGTGCCTTTTTTGCGTGGGTTTGTTTTTTATGCAGATTTCTGTGGAACGTATCTACCGCATAAAATGAAACTCGACTTTACTTCAAAGCACCGAAATAATAAAATGTCCGATATCTGTTACAGAACGTCGTGTAAAAGTTGCCACAAAACCATAGAAAACTCTAAAAGCGACCTCGAAGTGGAAGTGGGATCAACGAAAAAGGAATCTTCGACATTTCGTAGAAAAGCCCCTAAAAGACAAGCTACTTATGATTGCCCCTGCAACCTGAAGATCGATTGCGTGGAGCGATTGGAATCACGATGTTCACAAGATAAATTCGAAAAAACTTTCCAGTCGCCATCGAATATATTAAATTGCCTACGAAATAACAAGACAAATATATTCGACGTGAATCAAGTGTGTCAAGGAAGAAAAGAATGTTCAACAAAATCCCGAGTTCCAGTGACTTACGATGTCAGGCATCCACGATTGAGTTGGAACGATCGGTACTTAAAGATGACTATCTACAAAATGTACTACGAGGATGGAAAACGTTCGATGACTCTGAAGCCACTGAAAGTCGGCCATCTTCCTCTGCCATGCAAACCAAATTCTTTGATCATCGAAATATTCGAGGCTGACTTATCTCTTAGTGAATCGTGTTTAATTATAATGAGGAGAAAGTTCGAGAATGACGTCTACAATGCATGTTCCTGTTTGAATGATATTCTTAGGAAACTGAATGGTACAACTATCGAAGAGTTACGTCTCAACTGTGAAATCAGACCTTGTAATATTTACTTGAAACTCGAAACGAACAACAGAAAGAAACCGAAAGTTTGTTTCTTCGTTGCACGAATCCCGACTTGTCGCAATATTCGGAAACATAATTTTCATAATTCGAAATGTTGCCGGAGAATCGGGGTTTGTATCAAAGGCGATGATAACAAAATGGAAGATAATGTTGGGCAAACCAGGTTGGAAAGTAATCGATTCTTCTCGCCATGTTCGAGTCATAATTTAAAGGAACATAATGTTATCGATAATAAAAAGAGAGTAGAAAATGGAGATGGAGTACATAAGTACTCACCTTGTGTTAAGATAAATGATAATATAAATAAATTATCTAATGTGAGCTTTGACAAGGATGATAAAGAACAAATTGAAGAAATAAATAATATTGATAATAATACAAATATGCGAATTATGCGTTGCGAAAAAGACGAACATCAAAATTATGAGAAGAAAAGTGCTAAGAATGGCTTAAAATCGAACCAATTTGAAAATACAGGACAATATTCTGACCCAAATTGTAATCACGCCATGAAACTTGAAAGCGATAAAATTTTGAAAGTTGATATGAAAGGATATAATTCGAAGCAGGATTGTGAACGGAATATTAATTCTCAAAAAGTCCTTGACACTTCACACCGAACCAAAAACGAGAATTTCGAAAATAAAGAGAGGTTAAGAAATTCCAAGTGCGATTGCTCTTCGCCTAAAATGTTGAAGTGGACGGAATACATTTCGAAACTAGAAACCGAAGTAGTGGAAACGCGTCAAGACCGAATGAACAATTTCCTGCACCCTGATTGTTATAAAAAATATCACGAACCTCGTAATAATAAGGAAAGTGAAAGTACTTCGAAGAATAACACGTGTTCTAACAAACTGATAAGAAACTATTCAAATATATCGAAGGAAGAAGAGATTAAAATCGATTCATTAAAATCTAACGACAAACGATGTTTTTACCTTAAAAATATGAATTCTACAATGAATAATAATAATATTGAAAATTATAGTAATTTTGGCTCAAATATAAGCAAGAGTGGGAAGAATGATAATAAAAGTGATTTAAGTGAAATTAATATGTCTAGTAAATATCCAATGCTAAATAAAAATGCAAATGCCGACTTCAAAGATAATTTCATTATTGATACCGATTCTATCTCGCATTTTGAAAATTCGGATACCGAATCGAATTCTATTGGCTCTTATGGTAGCAAGGATCTCCTATTTTTTATTTCTTCGAAGGAAGTTAACAACAATCTGAGTACTTCTTCGTTAAATATTTTATACAGCAGTTCAACGACGCAGGAATCTTGCGAAGAATTAAAATCAACTTCGAAGTTAAATGTTTTAGAAGCGAAAAAGGATAATATTTTAGACATAAAAATAAAAGATACGGAAGTTAATTCTGATGCTTTATGTGGGTGTCGTAGTAAGAATAATTTTCCTGTTATCAGTGACAATAAAAAAGATGCCGATAATACAAAATCATCCTTGAATATTTCACGTAAAAGTTTTGTCGAAAGACGAGGTAATAAAGTATTAAAAACAACTTCAACTAAAGGCATGTTTCGAATGCAAAGGGAAAAGAATTTTATTTCGAGCACCGATGATACAAAAATTAATTGCGATTCGCTAAGTTCTTGTGACGATAAAAATTTCTTTTCTTCTGCCACTGATAAGCGAAAGGATAGTGATATTAATAATATCGAGGAATGCTTCTCATTAAATGTTCCACGTAATAATGTTACAAAAGAAGAAAATGTGGAAGCACTAAATATCATATCTAATAGAAATACTACATCAAAGCAAAAGAATAATAATCTTATTTCAAACAAAGAAGACACAGAAATTGATTCCGACTCCTTGTGTTCGTGTCGTAGCAAGAACCTTTCTTTTTCCACAACTAACAATAAAAAGGACACCGATATTCGGAAACCCTTTTTATTCGAAGTTCCAAGGAATAATTCCACGAAAAACGCCATTAATACAGTATTAAACTCAAGCTTGAATAATAATATGGTAAAACTGAAGGAGAAAGATGACGGCGATTCTAATAACGACGATATAGAAATTGATTGTGACTCCTTATGCAGTTGTGGTAATAAAGATCTTGATTGCATCAGATCTAATAAAGAAAAGGATACTGAAGTTAAAAACCGACATTCCTTAAATATTCGAAATAATAATTTCATTGAAGATGAGTATAAGAAAACATTAAAAATAAGTGCAAATAAAGATGAGTTGCAAGTAGAAAAGGATGGTAATATCCAGACGAAGTCACCTGACTCGTTATGCACTTGCGGTAGTAAGAATTCTTATCACACTATTACTGATAAAGAAACGGATACCGGTATTACAAAATCAGTCGTATTAAATGTGGGACATAATTATTCCACTAAAGAAGCAAAGAAAGGAGCGTTAAAAATAAGTTTGAAGGAAGAGGTGTTGCAAGTAGATAAGGATGACAGTGCCAAGGCAAACTCACACGATGTGGAAATGGAATGTGACTCGTTGTGTTCTTGTCGCGGCAATTATCCACCAGTTTCAAATCTAGGTGTCGAAGACAAGCCAAGATCTTCCGGGGGATTAATATCGGGTTTAATCGAGAAGAGGAAGGAAGCGGAAAGTAAAAGTTTCTTATCGATTTGCGTGCAAACCCCGAAGGTAGAGTTGATATCTAAGGCTGTTAGTATCAATATCGTTCGTGATCGATTAACTTTGTCTTTAGTGATGAGTAACAAGGGTTTATTATCACCCGCAAAGGACGAGGTTCGAAATGAAGAGGAAGGAAGCCAGCAAGAAAGCATAACGGAAAGTCTCGGAGATCTGAGCGACGATCGTTTGACGACTATCACTTACTTTGATAAGAAACAGCTTATATCAGCCCTGTTATCTGACGAAGGATCTGATAACGAAGAAAATATATTATATAATTGTCAATGTAACGATGTGGACAATAATTCAATGTCTATCAACAAATCTAATAAAATTCAGAACGATTTAAATATTAATTTGAATACTAGAAAAAGAGAGGTTAAAATGATTGATACATCGAAGAAGATGACTGTGGATGAATTCTTATCAAAGAAATACAAAAAGGACGAAAAGGATGAAATTAATAACAGAAAGAAATCAAGCTTGGATTATGAGTTCGAAATGCAAAGTGATTATAAATCTATCGAAAAGTTTTTAAACAAAAATCAGTTTGTTTTACTGGAAGATTTAATAGATGAAGAATCGAGTGTGGATCAAGAATGTCGTTCATCAAAGATATTTAAAGAATCTTTTCTTTCTCGAGAATCACCAAAGAATTATTATAAGAATAATAATGCGTGTAAATCTAAGATGAAGGGAGACGGCGATATATTTTCGAGATTGAAAAACCGCAATTGGAAAAAGCCGATGGCGTCGAATGGATTGTTCGGCAATTTTACGAGGAAGTCTGTCGATCGAATAAAATATCTGATTCGCAGGAAACTACGGAAAATGTTACTCGAGGAAAAGGACAATGAGACAAATACGTCGAAAACGTTCTTAAAAAATGAGATTTATCTTGCTAGCACCTCGAAGGGGAAGATAACAGAGAATGGAATTGATTGTGAATCACGGTACTCGAATTTCTCTTCGTCTCGTACGAGAAAATACGATGAGTCGATTGGATGCCCAGAATCATTTCCATTGAAACATAGAAATTCGATAAAGCAAAGGAATAATGTTATTAAAAATAACGCAAAACTACTGGCTTCAGAAACAACCGAAAATTCCAACGATCTTACAAATATTTGTTTAATGAAAAAGTTGCATTTCTTGGATACTAAATTAAATGATTCAGAAAACTCTTCAAATAACGAATATTTAAGAAATAATTTAGAATCCAAGAATAATAATAATTATTATTGTTGTAATTCTAACAAACATTCTGAAGAACCATTCAAAATTAACCGTGTTGGAAGAAGATACAATAATATAATTTATCAAAATTGTCGCTGCCAAAAATTTGAGAAAAATCGGAATTCTGTTTGTCAGTGTAGTGAGGGGGATAAATATGATTCAAAAAATTCTTATCACAAATATAATATTAGAAATTATGCCAATAAATCTTCCTCGGAGACGTCATTTTTAGAATCTGTAAATAAACCTGCAAGAATGTGTAGAAATCGAAAATTGTCCAAGTGTGATACAAAATTAGAAAATGGCGGATTTGATGCACCAGAAAAATGTTCTACCCTGTCTCTTTTCGCGAAGGACAGTTTTGAAGAACGTAATTATTTTGGAAGAAATTTCGACGCTTACGAAAAATGTATCGGAAGTCTCGAAGTTGATTTTCGATTAAAACTGTCGCAATATGTTGCACTTTGTAAGGCAGTTAGAAATTCTTTGGCAATGAAGCTGCAATCCAATGATGCTTGTAAGAACCGCGTATTTTCTTTTCCATGTAGCAATAAAAATTCTAACTGAAATTGGAATACATTGTTTTCTATGTGTAATCTGTAATATTTGTAATTTGTAATATTTTTGTACATATCATGATAAAATATATTAATTTAATTGAGGAAATATCATATATTTATTACCGCCTCTAAATCAGTTGATATTTTGTGTTCAATAGAATTTAAGATTTTATAGTTCCATCTAACAATTTTATGATCAATCTAATAGCTTGATTACTCTCAACGAAAATTTAGATAAATTCGCATCATTTCCATAAATTCTGATATTTTAATTATCAAGAATTTAATAATAATTATTCCACATATCCTCGTTTTAATTCGGGACGATGCGATACCAAAAATATTATATAAATAACAAAAAAGATACTGGATTTTCTACTGAATATCTCCATGGAAGTCTTGATCTTGAAATATTCTTGAAATTCGGATTAAGAAACGAGATGATTAAAGGAGAGAGATTAATGGTTATCGCAGCGTCCCATCATCATAAAAACTGCCAAAATTTAACAACTAAAGTCAAATAATCTACCGATATAAATTATTCCAAGAATTCACTGATAACTATACGACTAAAGTTATTAATTATATACCATAACGGGGCTGACAATCCTGTTTACAGGACTCTGCAAAAGCGATGATTTAGTATTAAATCAAAAAATCTAGCAAGAATTAAAATAAAATATCCACGGATATAAACTACTACAAGAATTCACTGTGCAGCCAAAGATATTAATTCAATATCATAACCGCCCAGATAGTTCTGTTTACAGGATTCTGTACGATGATTTAGCATTAAATGAAAAAAAAGACTTTCGACCTATGAATAATACATAGATGGAAGATACACCGAGGAGATTGAAACGATAGTGAAATTCGAGTTATTTAGGGCATTCCAGTGCCGAAGTGGAGATAAAGTATTGTACACGAACCATTCAGAACGGCAGCATCCCTCTGGCCAGATCGATATTTCCTGGCAACCACCGGAGAGGGTGCCTACCCCGGTTACTCTGTGTTTGTAACAATGCAAGTCGCCTCCTAACATCTAGCGAAAGATTCGAGCTGTCGATATGACTGATTGCTTTTTATGCCCTCTTCCTAATACCAGTTTCGTAGCTTCCTTTGATTGAGTTGAATCCACTGAATCTAATAAATCAGACGAGAGTCAGCTAAGTCAAATCTCAGCTTTTGTGAAATATCGAGGCTTTTAAGTATGGGGATGTTTGTGGCATTTATAGAATAAGTATCCGTTCTTTCTATTCTGTGGAAGTTAAATATAGCAAGCGAAAAAATAGTAGATATGAAATAACGTGCTTATCGTTAGTTCTAAGGAATATCTAAGCCTTCAAATATTAGAATATTTATGCCGGTTGCAGAATAAAAATTAGTTCTTTCTGTTCTGTCGTATATAATATAAGAATATAATTAGTAGAGATAACATCATTATCATTAATTGGATAAGTACTTCACGCGGAATTTCAGAGTTAGAAACGATGGTTCTTTAGATGGCAGTGGAAAAGGACGTTTATGTACGGACATATTACTGCGCGGACTAGCAAGTAGAATTAGTCAGCGCGGTGAATAAGAACACGCCGCTAATTTAGTAGAATGATTGACAAATAAAAATAAATTTGTATTAATAAAAAGGTGCCGAATAACAAATATACAAGTATTAATTTTTATTTAAAGAAAAATGTAACGTTTTAAATTTAATAATTGACATTTAAGTAGCTCGTACTTTGAATACTTTAAAATACCAGCTATATCTTTTAATGTTACCCTATTACTTTTTTAGTGTTACAAAACGCATGCTACAAATATTAAAATATTTCCACGATGATTTAATAATAACCAGTTTGTTTGTGCATCACGAGGTTGCTTTATTATCAACGTTAATGATTCCACGATTACGATACCTTCGAGTATCATTATACATTCATTTGCTTGAAGCCATTTCAGATTTGGTATTGATTTCGGAAAAATGGAATGAAATCAGACTTGTATTTCAATGGTTTCGCTTCTTTATCCGTCCTTCAGTTCCTTCGAGTTATCGTTTTTCCGTTTTTCATCTATTATGATTCTCTACGCTAGATTTAAATTGTCGTACTTTATTTTCAGAAATATCATTTCAAGTATTATCTTTCAATTCTTTATCTCTTTATTTCTATGGTAATATTTGAAGCATTGTTATCCGTGGAATTTATCGAAATGTATAATTTGTATTAGGATTATATAATAATTATTATGTTTATAAATATCACAGTTTTCATTGCGGATACCAATTCTTTGCAAAAATACGACCGTTATCAGGTTACATTATCGAAAATCTTAAAAAAATCTCCGGTTCCCAATCTTTCTATGGGTGTCACCTGGGCATTCGAGTTTGATAGACTTCAACCCTCCACTATTGATGCACCCTAAAAAAATACTCTGACCACCACTTTATTCCCCTGTCGTTACCCTAATAATGCTATTACGATGTGTTACTTGTGTTTAAGTAATGTGTCCCAACAGATGCAAATTTTTTAGATGCTACATTAAAACTAAATTATTATACCATCAACGATACTGGTACCATTATACTTCTTTGATAATTGTTTTAATTCCAAGATACACGATGTGTATATTTTTAATATAATCCTGTCTTGCAACTAATCCAATATTAGAATTAAGTTACAATTTAGGTTACTGTCTAATTAATAATATTTAATCTGTCACGATACTTTTTGTTAGTAAGATATAATTAATTATTATTTGAAATTCATTACAAAATATTAATTCTTTGTCAAGTCTACCAAATTATATAAGCTATCAAATATGAATTTATTTTGAAGAGTACAGTTAATATATAATTAACGCAAGAAAGTAATATGAGCTATACGATTAATTCATTATTAACACTACCAAATAATATCGCTTATCGGATATTAATCAGCTATGAGATAAGGAATCTCAAAAACGATTGGAGCATTCCGCGAGTATCGAGGTTTACCAGAATTGGTTTCGAACGGTGTACCGACATTAACGTTAATACCGTTTACGATTCTTGTTCCTGCGTAGCATTTTGTTGTTGCAAAAGTTTCTTGTCAGGGGTACAAAGCCCCGCCTGAGGTCGATCTAAAAGGGGTTGCAACCAGCCAGGATTGGACAGTGATATCGATGCGTCGCGCGACGAGGACCAATCGCGAGTTGAGCCTCGGATGCGCTGACGCCGTGACCAGGAGCTGACTTCGCGGTACCCCGTCGCGACGCCGACGACGCCGCCGACAACGACGACGACATCAGCCGACGTCGACGACGTTCTCCGTCGCGTACCCCGCGCGCTACCGCTACCCACTCCGCTCATAATCATATCTGGACTTAATTATTGGTGAGTTGTGCGAATATTTCAACCAAATTTTTATACTTCCACGGTGTTGCAATTCGCTGCCTTGCGACACACTATTTTTTCCATTTTCGCCCTTCGAGGAAAAAGGAGTTTTTTTTATGAGTGGGGTGTCACGGAAAGAGACTTGGTCCCGGTATCAAGTTTCGATTCATGGTGAACCGCGAACATTTTTTTTAATACTTTCCACTAAAAGATAATATCATTTCTCTGTCCTCGGATCATATTTGGTGTGCAATTTTGCAATTCGAATTTTTGAAGGAAGAGTAGGCTTCATCTTTGAGATTAAAAATGGAGACGATGGACCTAATTTCTAACTTAGGTTGATGCTGAATGTAGCAACTTTCAACAACAGTTTATTAATCTTTTTTGTTCAGTAATTAATTATTAGAATGTTGAACTATGTTGGGGTGATACATTTTAGCCTTTTTAAAGGATCGGAATTATTTCGGTTCACAAAGTGTGGCGGAAGTCAAGGTGAGCTGTTCCTATTTTTTAAAGTTTGAAACAATATTAACTGAGCTTGTAATTGTTTCTTTGGAAATAATACACGATTTTGAAGCAATAATTATTTTCAATTTTTTGGATTTGTTATTATGAATCATTATATCTAATGGAGATTCTAAAAAGGGGACATCTCTCGTGGGAGACGATCTGCTGGGTGACAAAAAATGTCGAAAGGCGAAAAATGGCAAGTGGAATTCTTAAGTGTCTTCAGTGCAGAAAGTTCTTTAAAAGTCCTATTCTAAATATTGAATTTAGATTGAACACAATAAAAATTGGTGTTCCACTAAATCCTGAGAAAGAAGTCAATCTATAAAACCCCAAGAAAAGATTGAAATATATGAAATAATTAAATGAATAAAAATAATGAATAAAAGATGTCGATGATAACCAATAATTGTTGAATTGACGATATCAACAGTAACACTGAGATAAGTCGTCCTTTTCGTTATAAAAAATATGATCGATATCATGGAGTTTGTAAATGTGTCAAGAGTGAATAGTGATGAAGTGTTTCATAGATCTCGTTTGAGACAAAAAATTCTTTGTGATGTTAATTAATCGACTTACATGGTGCACGATAATTATACGAAATGGGAGAAAATTAGGACTACGAAAATGATACATAACATAAAATTACGTGAATATATACGGGACTCTTGATTTGTGTGGAAAAAGTGATAACAGTTTTTAGATAATGGAAGATCTCACATATTTCGATGGACGAAAACTAATCGTTCGTGCAAAATCAGCGCTCCGGCAAAACAGGATCGTACAAAGGTCAGAGATTACAAAAATGTCAGCAGCTTTCTGGTATTGATCTACCGGAGAAAATTCCTGGAACTCTTCGATGACAAGTCGGAAATAATATTTTCTGCGACTTCAATATGAATTAAATAATAAATTCAAGTGAATAATGTTTTTCTAGCGAATAATATTTTTACTTGATTTCTAGAAACGATCTTAATTAGCCGATTAAGACTTAGGTATCTCACACGGACATTTTGAGTTGGAATCAGATTACTTAATCGCTATATTCTTAAATTAAAATCCCTGATTTTATTAATGATTATTATTCTATCCAATAATCTAATGAGTAAACATCGACGTATAAAGTAATTTTATGCGAAGATCTCGAGTGTTCTATTTTCTACTAATTAATATAATTTTAAAGGATAACAGAAGACGATGAAATCAGACGTTTATAATAAATAAAATAATTCCCATTTTCTGTTTCAATTAACGATTCCATAATTGTGAGATAGAGGTAACTTCATTCAAAATTTGAATGAAGCGAATTAAAATTTAATTCGACTTTTTCCTAAAATCGTATCGTTAATCCTTTCAAGTTTAAATTCCATAGCTTCTAGAATTTTTTTTAAGTTCTTCTCTTTTTAAACACAGACCTATAAAATAATTCTGCACAAAAATCACAAGTATTTAATATTTTGCTAATTAATATAATTTTAAATGACTGAATTGAAATCATCAAATAATTTTAAATGAAGAAATGATTTAACGAAGGAGATGGTGTAACTTAGCAAATTAAATGCAATATTTATAAAACTTTTTAAGGTAACTTTAAAAATTAAGAAGTCACGTTGTTTTATAACTGGAGTAAGATTAACTCTATTTTTCTGAAATTGAGTTACAATACTCTCAAACATAGCGGCTCAAGTATTTAATGTTTCATTGGACTTCAAAGAGTTCTAACACATCTCAGCTGAAACTAAGTGACACGTAAACGTTGAAAGTTTAAAACCATAGGTTCTTGGAACCCCATAACGATGTGCAACGTCCATTAAGTCGAATCAGCAGGTTCCCATCTTCAGAGTTCCACCCCAATTGGTAAGCACGTGCTGCACATTTCGTGGCTTTTGTCTGACACGTGCCGTTTTAATAACCGAGAGCTATTGTCCTGTGACGCGTCTCTTTATCATCGGTTCGCTAGCATGCTAACGATTCTAATCGTTACTTTACACTCCGTTAAAAGCAAAAGTCACCCACGAACCTAATCATAATTCGCCTCCATTTTGCTAATGTTGCTTATTCTCTCTACGTCCTCTCTTATTCTCGGTACATTATCTTTTTCATATTAGTAGTATTATAATAACCTTCGTTTCCTATTTCAATCAAATAAGAATCTGACACGAAAGTTAATATTATATTTTGTTTATTAATTGATAATAAAGTTAAGAATATATCTTAAGTTATTCAGTCGAAATTAGGAATATGTGGTTGATGACAAATGATAGGAAAGAACAAAAAAGTGATTATTGTTATTGATAGGTTGTCGATTATGGTGATAATTCATAGTGGAGATACATTTTTATTATGTCTTGTGTAGATACAAGAACAAGAACAATCCATTTAATACTTGAACTATGAAAACTGTTGAAATAATTGGTCTGCTATTTCAGACAATTTTAAAAAAAATTATTCGAATATGCAGCATCGTGTTGTTTGCGATTTTATGTACTTTTATTGTATATACATACCATATGTAGTTAAATTTGTTAATAAACTTATGGCTTCTAGGCATAATTTATATATAAATAAACGTAGAAGTATAACCGAGTATATGTTCGGTAATTCAAGTGTTGAAAAGTATGTTGTAATTCACTCATAGTTTGAATTATATTCTTCACTTATGTACCATAATTATAACCTTGACTATTTTAATCAGTTATGGGTAAAAAACATTAATTTTATATTTAAAAGTATTGTCAAAGTATAAATTGTTATTCTTAAAGGCGCCATTATAAAGTCAGAAGTACAAGTTTCCCGAAGGTTTGGTTTTTCATATTTTATTGCAATCCCTCGTAATTTCCCATAATTCCTTGGTGAAAAGCTTAAGTGAAAAATATGAGTTGAGGGTGGGATCGGTGGTGGACGTTTTTTCTCGGAGTTTTCAACCCTCTGAAGACGCTCCCCCGAGAGTTCGGGGATTAAGGCTGGAGAGACTACCACTCCAAATAAACAGCCCTACTACCCTTCCTATATTTCTCCTCTGCCTTCTACCCTGTTTCAGGATATAGAGAGATCGAATCCCTATATATAGATATAGCTGACAGTCACAGAAGAAGCTGTAACCGGCGGGTATACGCCGTAGGAAAGCTTAAATGTCCGACCAACAAATTTCATCGGAACAATCCCGAAAACTGATGGAAACCGATTATTCTCGAGAAAATGAGTGACCTCGTGATAGATAATGATCGATTATAAATAACTGCCAAATAACCAAATAATCCCTTAATCTAATAAAGTATAAATATATTCCAAATGGAGAAAACTTTCTATTGATATTATAATAATCTCGAATATAAATAATTTAAAAATAAATAATCTCCAAATCTGCTGGCATATACTCTAAATACGTAAAATTTTACATTGGTGTTTTAATAACAGTGTTTTAAGATAATTGCAATAATCTATTATCACGGAGCACAATGTTTTCAATAATCTAATTTTATCCTTCCACGATCGTCCTCGCAAAATAAACGAGGATTAAATCGATATCATGTAAATTGTGCGGCGGACCAACTGGGATATTTGTACCAGGACATATAATGGAAGGATATAAATATCCGATCGCCATATTAACTCGAAAGGAGGTCAGAACTTCTCGATTAAGAACACGAGCTGAAATCCATAGAATTACATTTCTATGGATAAAAGCAATGTCATTCCTCTAAACGAATAATTATATCGCATTCGAGGGATCTCTTTGAACAATATATTTCAATTGTGATATTTATAAAAATACGAAGATTTAATCGTTGATTTTTGGTGAAAAAGATTTTCAGTGATCGTTAAGAGAAACAGTATAAGTGCGATTATGTTTGTTGTTCCAGGGGCTGCCAATTAAACACGCAATCATTCCAAGACCCGTAGCAACCCCAATAATTGGAAAATGTCCGGATTCGCGGCGGCGGGTCTCGTGGCCTTCGACTCCATCAAGTCTAAAGCCACGCAGAAACTTGCTGGGTAATCTTACGCATGCTTTTGTCTTATTGCCAAGAGAATGACATATTTGAGCATGAAATATGATATAATCCCAGTGTCTATGTTCTTATGCATTGTAGAGCAGAATATTTTTTGGCACTCTTTTGATAGGTGACATTAATGTCGTAATATAACGACGATACGTTTATACTGATGTAAAGAGCATTATTGACAATTACTTCGAATGTAGATTTCTAATATTTCTAATATTTCTTTTATCCATTATGATAAAAGATTATTCTAAAGTTTCTCTAATCTATTAAATGTATGATTTGCCTAACACTTTTCTGATCTATTAGTATACGAATTTTCTTATATTTTTCAAATGTATAAAGTATTATATTTCTAAAATATTTTCCTAATAGAGTATTTTGTATATTTGGTACGAAAGGCTTATGTTTAATGTTATTAATTGAAAAAATTGCGGGAGTACTACTGCATCAGCCGAAACTAGAATATTGCTAATATATTACTTTGAAATTACGGAAATTATTTGCGAATTATACGAGTATTTAGAGAATGCTTTATAATTAATAATTCTAGATTCAGAAGAAGTAATGCCGGCTACGAGGAGTTTGAGATGCCCCGCGAGGGTAGCAACGACAATAAGGGCTTCGAAGACGAGAAGGAATATAGTAGACAGGTTTCCTTTGACTCACTTCCGGAACCCGAAAGGCCACCACTACGCCATATTGACACTTATTGCATGCCAGAATGTCCCTGTTTATCAAAGAGATATACTATTGCAACTTTGGCTTGTATGGGTAAGTTCAAATTAATGAACATTCTCAACAACTCCTGTATTATACGTATATATATGCATACACATACTACTATATACTACTACTACCCCTACATTAATTCTCCTTAACGAATTTAAATGTTATGTTGCACATACACATAATTTTCTAATTAACTTAACTGAGAACTTAGACACACTAATTTCTCAATATTCTCAATTCACGTTCTTCAATAAAGGACTATAATATCTTACATTTATTAATTTATCGACACTTTTACCTCAATTACGAGTTGTTCTTTTAATTGGAAAAGTGTAATTAATCCCAAGTTTGTTACACTGGGAAAAAAATAATTCATTCTGGTTACAGGATTCATTATTTCCTTTGGTATGAGGTGTAACATGGGTATGGCAAAATTAGCAATGAAAAACGAGACGACGGGGGATCACAACGGATCTTTCAGGTTCAATTGGACAGTTGGTACTCAGAGTGCTCTTGATTCCTCATTTTTCTGGGGTTATCTGGTAACACAGGTACCGGGAGGATTTCTGGCATCCTTGTATCCAGCAAATAGAATATTTGGTGCTGCTATCGCCATATCTTCTTTCCTGAATCTATTGGTACCCGGTGCGTTAAGTGTCGATCCAGTTGTCGATATGTTTGTTCAAGTCTTAAAGGGCTTAGTTGAGGTACGATTTTTAATGTCAATATTATCAACGCGACAATTTTCAATGTCAATATTATCAACGCGACAATTTTCAATGTCAATATTATCAACGCGACAATTTTTAATGTCAATATTATTCAACGCGACAATTTCAATATCAATATTATTCAACGTAAATATTATTAAGTGAATCCACCCTCTAATAAAGAATTAAACGATAAAATTAAATACCTTAAATAATAATATTCTAATTGAACCAATTGACATTACTACAAATCTATTATATATGCATTATATCAAAGCTTTTCGTTGTTATAGTCGTTATTATTACTATATTATTATAATGATTTGTATTCTTCCTAATGATAAGAAATAAGATGTATTACCTATCTTTCTTTTGTCGTACAGTAAAGGGGTTTCCCCGTTTATGTTAATAAATGAATTCATTAATTAACGACAAAACTTAAGAAATAAATATGATGGATTATTGAAATAATAAATTATATTTTTATGTCCAGGGTGTCACGTATCCAGCATGTCACGGTATATGGAAGTATTGGGCACCACCCTTGGAGAGATCACGATTAGCAACCCTTGCTTTTTGTGGTTCATACGCCGCCATTGTAATAGGGATGCCACTTTCGGCTTACCTGAGCACGAGTTTCGGGTGGGCGGCATCTTTTTACTTTTACGGTTAGTAAATTAGAAATGGGTAGCTTATAATCCTTTCAAAAATTAATATGCAACACCCACATGAACCCAAGCACAGCACCAATAAGTTGTTTAACCATCTGAATACCCAAAAACCGAATTATCGGCACGGACAAATTATTATTGAAATTATTATCTGAAAATGTTGACATTTCTGAACTGAAAAAATTTCATAATATTAAATAAAATTAATAACTTAGGATGCATGCCAAGAATAAATGAATTGACTGAACTATGTTTATTGTGCAACATGAGTCGCAGAAAATCTAAAAAAAGTGGAATATTATAAATATATATATTTTTATTAAATACTGCAGATTGTTATTTTGTCTGCTTCCGATGAATTTGGTAATTAGATTAAACATATTCTTTTTATTTATGTTGCAGGCGTCTGTGGTTTAGTGTGGTACTGTTTCTGGCTATGGTTAGGTTTCGAGAAACCATCGAAACACCCTTCAATTTCGGCCCGGGAATTACGATACATCGAAGAATCCCTTGGCAAAGGACAAGCGCAACTACCGATGCCGACATTTTCCACGACACCCTGGCGCAAGTTTCTGACTTCTATGCCGGTGCACGCCATCATTGTCGCTAACTTTTGTAGATCCTGGAATTTCTATTTGCTCGTACTCTTTCAACCCCGTTTCATGCACGAGTCCTTTGGCATGCCTCTTGTCGAGGTAAGTTCGAATTTTGGGAATAACATAATAATAAACTTGCAAAAAGACTTGATGGCGGAGTTATAAGTCTTATAAGATCTCACACTTTCTTCTGTTATTTTACTTTGGTGCAATATTATGCCTTCAATAGTTTTTTAAGTATTAATTGAGTACATAAATTTCTTTCTATTTTCAACACGCGGTAACTTATGATAACGATATGCCCACTATTTTCCTGTACGCCAAATATATAATAGATAACGAAGTAATGTGATAATTAATTAGTACCGACGGTAGAATAAATAATAATTAAAAGTATTTTAGAATTATTGCAAATGATGACAATAATTATTTTAATATTATCTAGACTGGTTTAATCGGTGCGCTTCCTCATTTGCTGATGACGACCGTCGTACCTTGCGGAGGTTTACTGGCGGATCATCTCCGTAAACGTGGAATTTTATCAACTACCAATGTCAGGAAAGTATTTAATTGCGGTGGTTTCGGCATGGAAGCGATCTTTTTCTTGGTGGTGGCTAATGCAACGATACACAGAGATGGTACAGCGGCAACGGTGGCACTCGCGATTGGTGTTGCATGCAGTGGATTCGCTATTTCTGGATTCAACGTTAATCATTTGGATATCGCGCCGAGATACGCTAGTATCTTGATGGGAATGTCTAATGGAATTGGTACCATTGCTGGTCTCTTAGTCCCGTTCTTCGTGGAATATATTACGGCGAAAAAGGTATGTAATTGTACATACTCTTTTAATTCCGCTATACATTTAGATGATCAAAATATTTTAACATTCTCGAAAAGTTGCTGAAACCTATTGTAATAATAAATCAAGAAATCAAAGTGATCGAACTAAACAGTTTTTCGACTAGTTCCGTTCTCGAACTAATTTCGATTCTATTAATTTTGGAAATTGGTTGATATTATGGATGAACAAATTTCTAAATAAATCCTATGCCATCCAACCCCTATTAGTCGCCTCTTACGACAAGCAGGGGATACTGTGCACTAATTCTAACCCCAGTACACAGGGGTGGAAATATTCATTTTAAAACACTATTATACATTTTTCCAGGACTTGCAGAGTTGGAGGAACGTTTTCATTTCGGCAGCCTGCGTGCACATTTTCGGAGTGACATTTTATGCAATCTTTTGTTCCGGCGAATTGCAACCCTGGGCCGATCCTACCGCGGAAGAACAGAAGAGTTGGAACGCAATGGATGAATTCGGACAAACGAAACCACCGGTTCCACCGCCACCAAAAACCATGCAATCGGAATTTATAGTACGCATTTATCATAATTATTTATTATAACAATTATAATTCTTAGCCTAGAGAAACAATTTTGACTCGCATTATAACGACTGAAAAGATATGATTTCCAGAAAATTTCCTATATTTTCTAAAAATGTTAATTATATTTTATTATACTTATAATTAGTTATGCTTTATTTAGTTATACGTTCGGTATATCGCGTACCGAACACTTACGGCTTTCGTTAATTATTTTTGCCACCTATCTTCGTTACTGTTCTACACTCTTATATTATATTAAATCATATTACATTTATATCATCTTTATACAAATATTCTTATATTCTTATATGTATATCTAAAATTCGGATATAACTAACTCGCAGTATCGTATTTAAAATACTATATTCAAAATAAATGATCCTTCATATAATTTATAGTCGCCAAATTAAATTAAAGTGTCATTTCGTAAACGATTTAATAATTGCCAAACTAATTGCATTTCAGAAACAACCGTCCCTGGGTGCCGATCCAACAGACAACTGGAACAATTATGACCAACCTCCGCCTGATAACAGCACGTACTACCAACAGGACCGAGGTGTAGCGATAAACTACGGATCTACGGAGACTAACACTAGCAATCCCTTCCACTCCACGAATCCGTTTGCCACCGATGTAAATGCAACTCTGGTGCAACCGCCAGCGACGGATGATTACTCGCACGACGTCATGCAGAATCAGCAATGGAACTGAAGCAGTTCAATCATCAAGCTAATTAAAACCTGACGAAGAAGGATACCTTCAGTATCAGGTCACTGATTATTATATTAATTTAGTAACATTGAAACTACTCCTGGCACCAAGTACCTCAACATATTCGGAATTCATCGTACCTCAATTATTGTTGCAGTGTCGAGTGCTTTGTTTACTCGACCATTTAACTAAATATTATCTTCCGTTATTATTCGGTAAATTGACAAACCGGAAGGTAGATGAATTCCGAAGATGTTTAACTTGATCCATCGGAAAGAAGAATTACGCTGGTCGTAAAGATAATTGAAGGGTGATAATGAAGATGAAATATGTTATTAATATTCTACGAGGCTCGGTGTTTAGTTCAAAAAATATTAATAGTGAATTTTGTGATTTTTCGAGCACTTCTTTTCAAGGGATATATATGAGGTATTAAATGGAGGAGGGAAGAAGTGTGGGTATCCTTGATGATTCAGGATCATTTAGGGTGAAATGATAAGATGAATCGAATGATAAAAAAAAGATTTTAGTTGATCATGATACCTAAGAGTGCAGAGTATAGTGCTAACTTAACAAGCAGGAGACCAAGGTTGAAAAAAACAGTTAATTCGAAATAGTCCTTAGAAGATGAATTTGGCACTACTCAATATTAGGTCGTCCCATAAGTAATATCGTTTTTTACTTACGATATATAAACGTTAATTTCATATTTCGCTGATATGATTATAAAAACTTCTCTTCTTATGTCACACTAAAATATGTACTTTATCTTCGACATACAAGGAAACCAAGGTAGGTGTCCGCCTCCGATTTTTTCATATTCACATATATTGTAGTACTTAAAAAACTAAGCGACACATATTTTTTTATATCTGCGGGATTTCGATTTAAAGGCGGAAACTCCCGCTCAAAGTTTTGACGTGTAACAAGAATAATTAGAACTTTTTATAAAAATTTAGAATTCTTTTGAATTTTAGTGGGTGTAAAATATTTTTTATCATAAATAACATAACACTGAATTCTAATTTTTCGGACGGGTTTGTTTTTTAAGGATAAACTACCCCCACGTTGAATTTTCATCTCCACCTACGAAATTTGTTTAAACCGAGATTCCGCGGATATAAAAAAATACGTGTCGCTTAGTTCCTTGAGTATTATAACATATGTGGAAACGAACAAAATTGGAAGTGGACTCCTGTCTAGGGTTCCTTGTTAGTCAGATCAAAATTAGTCATTTCAAACAAAATTTTCGCTGAGACTAAGAGTCGAAAAACGACGTTACTTATTTGATGATCTAATATATATTTTTATCATATATTATTAAATATTAACGACAATAATCCTTTGTTTAAATAACGCGGTATACGCGTAAGATGAAAGTACAAGGGAGATGGCAATCGAGGATGATCAAACAGAAAAGACTTTCTACATTAATTATTGATTTAACAGCCTTCTGTACTTTCACATTCTGAGTAAGGAGTCAATGAATCGAAGAAGGATATAAATACGATGCAACTGAAATCAAGTAATCTATCAGATTGTCTCCTTTATATTTCTATACAAAGTGAATTATCGAGGTTAAGGGAATCCAATGAAAGTAATTGATACTAAGTAACCAAGATTATTTCGATGAGTCAGCGATCGTGCTTTTATTTTCGAGACCCCGATGTCATACGCTTATTCCAAGTCCAAGCAGACGATAATTGCCAAACCTTTTGCAGACAATAAATTCTTTCACAGACAATAATAAAACCAAAAGGTTTGGGGGGAGGGAGCAATGGGATGAGGGTGACGATAGCACATTCGCTGAAACTTTTAGGTATTTCTCTTACTCTAACACGATGACTAAACGGCAAGATGGTATTAGGAATATAGCAATAACAAAGAGGACTAAGAGAAATAAAAAAAACACACAAATATCACTCGTCGAGGATTATTAACGATTATGGAGAAGTACTCGTGAATATACTGTATTGCACACTTCGACATAGTACAATCTGGATCTTGTTGAAGAAACAACGCACGGTAGACACGAAAGTAGAACAATTAATTATTGAAACGTCAATATTTTAAGATGCCAGGAGAGGAGCACGGTGAGCTCCAAGAATTATTGTAACAATCGAACAATATTGCTACTCGAGATATTGTGCCGTAGATGAAAAGATCGGCACGATTCTGTTATATACGTTTGTTCACGTACAAATCGTATCCTAGATGAAGTCGTTACTTAAGTTCTTCGGATCTATAAATTTATCTCAAGTACATTCTAATCCTGATCCAGGGATCTCGAAACGTATGAAAGTATTCGTAAGAAAGTGATAACCAAATGGAAGTACTAGTATGATAAGGTCTCAAGTATGGTAGGACACGGTTTCGTCGAACTATAGTTAAACAAATTTCACTTTGTTCTCCCATGAAAGAACATTAATTGGAATCAAAATTGCTGTGTTTTGAAATTATTCACGTAATCCAGTAATATTAATTTACGCCTATCAAACGACTTTACCAATATTCATATCACATATGAATCATAATTATCATAATTATTTATTGTCTGTATCATATATATTATTTTTACATTGAATGTTCATTTTATAGGCCTTGCAATAAAAATATTTATTGCCGAACGTATAATTCGATAATATGCCATAAATGCACACTGAGGGTTCTATATATTCGAAAATTCTATATGTTTCAAAAAATATATGTATATTAGCAGAAATATGAGAATTCATAGGGAAACTTCGCGATATCATAATTTTCATATTAAAAGAAGATGATGATATGTATTATAATTCGACAAAGACAAATCCTACCATACGTACACAAAGAAAGTATATATGAAAGTTCGAACGGAAGTTCGAGGATTAGGAAATATCGCGTTATACATTATCTAGATGTACATCGTATATATATATACGTTTACCATAAGTACATATTTCCGTACACAAGTATATACAGACACGCATACATATATTTCGTGATAATATACGTACGGTGTTACGAAAGTGTCGTGAATTAGAATCACGAGAACAGGAAAGCGTAGAATTACAAAGGTATGGAATTACGCGGGTCACCATAATGCATAAATGCATAACCGAATACGTGTAAACTTTACTCGCATTGAGGAAGTATATACATATACATATACAAAGAGATATATGTATACACATACACACCGAATAGGATGTCGAAATGATAAAATTACGTGGAGTGTACATGAATTACGAGCAGCCTGTCCTTTTGTTGCCCGAGAATCCACGGAATTAGTCAATTTACACGAGACCTTTTTAAACTTACAGATACATTGATATATACGTACACGTAAATATATGAGGAAGCATATACATATATGAATATATATATGTCGCCGGAGAAATTAGTCGAACTGTATAATTCCATATGCTGAACGGCGGATTAAGAGTTAGATGTTAATCACGTTTATTCGAACGTTATCCGTATATGATATCCGGAGGATTATATTAATACTTTTCTGATTAAGCGAAATTGGTGAAACGAGAAAATTATGAAAGCATTATATATTAAATATTTCTTACTTTTAGTTGCGATTTAATTAGTTTTATTTTGGAAGAAATAACCTACGAAGTGTAGCGTTCTAAAAATATTGAGATTTGAGTTTCGAAAATTTTATATTATACAAATTTATTTTATATTATTATTATCTATTTATTTTATATTTTTAATTTTATATCACAGTGTTAGTATGTACTTTAATACGTATATTAAATATTATATTATATTTAATATGTAATATATATATTATTATTATTATCATGGTATATTATTAAAGATACAACTATCAAAAACTTCTTAGAAATGAAGAACACAGCTACCAAGAGATAATCAGTAAAGTGTTAGTATACGATATCATATATACTTCGCAATCATACATTCCATACATTACATATTCTATTATCATATTACTATTAATTACTCGTATGCACATATACATATATGTATGTATGTATGTATGTATGAATGTATGTATATATCATTGAGAGTAATACGTGGATCTTTAAATCGAGATTTCAATCACAAATAGATGGAATGCTCGTCGAAACGCATTCGCGAGATGTAATTCGCGAAGGGGTTGGTAGAAGATAAGGGTTGCGTCTCGGAAATATTTATTTTTCAGATGATTCGCAGTGTCGATAATAATATCTCGTAATCTCATGCACGTGTTATGGTAAAGCAACAATAATTCTGCTAGAAATTTATTAAGGCACTTCTTGTTGACGCACGCTTTGATATATCGATATATTAATCCGATGTTATATGTAATCATATTTTCTATTGATTTATATAGATTCTAAATAATGATGTTTTATATGCTATTCTTTCCACGGGTATCCGTTACAACGATACTATATAGTATTGTATGTCATTATAGTAATAATATATTAAGTTTAATTAATCAATGAATCTTAAGTTTCAATTGTTAAATGACCCGTTTATTATAACAATGGGGAAACTCTGTTTTCGAAAAAAAATTGCTTTCATATTGTTTTGGCTTTCATTGATTCAATGAAACATAAATTCCATGAAATCAAAATTGATCAAAAATGGAGTTGCCCCACTTTCATAATAAACGGCTCAAATGACACTTTGAATTTGTTCGCATCGTTAACGTCATTGTAATAGTTTATTCGTACTTGATGTTGCTGACAATATTCCAGAGATAATAATAGAGCCAGGATTGCTTGCTCGACAATAATCATCGTAATAGTAATGATACGGATAATCACAGCCTTGATAGGAATAGCGGGCCTATTGTAATATGTTGCTCTTTTAAGGTAGCCAGCCATGTTGTAATTTATAATTTTGATTTCAAGCTGAGTAGAAAGTCGGAAATTCTAATTGTACGAAGAACAAATCACTTTCCCGCTACCACTATTATCATTATTATTATGATTATAATGATTAGTATTTGATAACCACGATATGAAACTACGCCATTTGCCTTTCCGTTAACACTAGAACTACCGAACATATATTTATTTATGCTTTACACATTTATTTATATATAAATTATAGCCGTAGGATTTCAGTTAATTAATTGATTCAATTATTTGTGTCCTATATCTAAAAAAAAAGTATATAAAATCTCAAACAATACATCGTCGTATATTCGAATAATTTAACTAAAAATGGCAGACAAGTGATTTTGACTTCTTTGGTAGTTCTAGAATTAACGACGTACCTAACAGCGATCTAGTAGTGGACAATATTGGTAATTATATTTATTAACAAACTAATTTCATTTCCACGCGTATGTAGTTCGCGAATTCACGCGAATATTATAATTATAATTATCGTTTCGATATGTATATTCAACGTTACATTGAAGTAGTCACTGGCCTAATGTTATTCGCGGTTTCATTACCAAAATCAAGGTGGGATTAAACTCGAGATATTCATTGATTCTAATCATTACGGAATACCTAGGATAAGTTCTAATGCTGTTCGAACAATAATACTGATATATTCATATACATATATATATATATATAGCTCCAATGATAAGTTGCGACAATAAATAACGAATATATGGGGAGGGAGGGTCCGGTAGGATGCGAGAAAACCAACATAAGGGCTATTTATTTATGGAGATCCTACGAAATTACGAACATATTCTATTAGATATATTGGCAAACGTTTTATATTCGTTTTATAAAACGTGAATATATTCGGAAGGAAAGTACGTTTAGAAACTATTTTCAACTTCCGCCTGCACTTGTTTCGGTACACCCTGTATCGCGTTGGAACAATTAGCTTTACATATAAGGCATTCGGTCGTAAAATATGGTGTCTAACTGTGTGTACTCATACATACTCATACTACTTATTTTTTTCAAACACTTTACATGAAAATGTATAAAGAAATTATAATTTATTCATCTTTAATTCTATTCTAATGTAATATCATAGTGGAAAGCACCACCAGACACAAATCGCAGTGCTAATAAAATTTACATTCTTTAGTAAATTCCAAATGTTTGTGGAAGAGTCATGTGTTATATTAACAAAAAATAGGTATTGAGTGTTTAACTAAAAACTTTACAATCGATTTTCGATAGTTTATTTTTTATTAGTTACCATGTTTTACGACCGAATACCTCAAATATTGGGTTGATCCATAAATTCGGACGGTTTTTATTTCATATTGAAATTTAGGCATTGAGACTAATCGTAAAATATTTTGTGATACCAATTAACGAATTATAAACGGCCTTTTTCTATGACAATTCACGAATGAATCTTATAATATAAATCTTATATATTTATTTTGTTAATTCAGTTGGCGTGACAAATAGACGACTTGAATTTGGAATGAAATAAAACGTGTAGAAGGGTTAAATAATAGTGGCGAATACATTGTAGAATAATTCGTACTAAATATTTGTAAAGAAACAGAATTTTTCATGTTCGACAAAACTGCACGAACTTATGGAACAACCCAGTAATTGTAATAATCTCCAAAAGTTTCCGGGTGAAGGGTATTAAAGAGGTAATGGCATTAAAAAATAATTTGTATTTTTCAATATAATTACCCTTTATTTCAATACATTTTTAGAACGGCAAATTAACTTTTCTATAGCGCTGAAAAGGGAATCTGAATTTTTGTTTTTTGAAATCGTGTCAAAATGTGTGTTTAGGTCGGAAACTTTTGGAGTTTATTACAAAAGTAATAATCAAAAGTACGATGAAAGTCGATATTGAGTTCTAACGAGGCGATGTTTCAGGTTTATTTGTACGTGTTGTATTTATTTATTTATTTCTCATTCCACGTGTCAGTGTTTTTAAAAGACAATACTTAAATTTGTGGTTTTTTCCGTTGACGGCGCGAGTAGTAAAGCGTGAAAAAGTTTGCGGTGATCGAAAATGGGGCATTATAAGGTTGTCGATAAAAACATTCATTCATAAATTCCACTCAATGAATACATATACATATATAACTTTCCGAAAGTTTTTTCGGTTCGCAGCAATTTCCAGGTATACGAGAAACTCATGCATTCGTTTAAACTAGCAGAAGAAAAATGTCCTAGAAACAGGATTCTTTGAGTCGGACTTTTTGAAAGGTTGAAAATATAATAAAATTCAAAGAATCATTCTCTAAGAAAGCAATTTCTAAGTGTACAAGAAATTCGTTTAAACTAGCAGAAGAAAAGGGTTCTATAAATAAAATTCTTTGAGTCGGTATTTTTGGATGGTTGAAAATCTAATAAAATAATGAAATTCAAAGAATCATACTCTGAGAAAGTAATTTTTTAGTGTGCGAGAAATTCATGAATTCGTTTAAACTAGAAGGAAAAAAGTAATAGAAATAGAATTCTTTGAGTCGGAATTTTTGGAAGGTTGAAAATCTAATAAAATAATGAAATTCAAAGAATCATTCTCCGAGATTCGAAGCAATTTCTAAGTGTGTAAGAAATTCATGGGTTTAAAGGATATCATTTGCTTGTTACACGATGTTATTGTAAGCGTATGTACGTGAGACCCATTATTAGAGCAAATAACATGGAACTGTTTATAATTAGCAATGGAAAAGCACTAGCTTAAGTTAAAGCATATCTATGTCGCATCCAGAATAGGCGAAATAAAGTATTCACGTAACGAGTAGTTCTAAACTAACATTTTCTAAAGAAATAGTTTGCAGAATTATAGTTAATTTTCCGCGAATTACTTCGAAGCATATTATTTCTTCTATTCGGAAAGCAGGTAAAGAAGTCTCTTGATATACAAATCCTTTGTATTAATACAAAGATGACTTGTATCCTTGGAACATCAATCTTAACATAATTATTACCTTCTCGAATTCAATCAAGCAATTCAATAAAAATATAACAACAACAGTTAAGATATTAATAAAATATTCTAAAAATATGAATTGTTTTCAAGAACATTAAAACTACATTAAGTTTGTGTATCGAGAGAATTCGTAACAATCCATAACTAAAGGGCAAATGATTTATAGCACCAATAGAAATCATTTCCAATTGTATGTATATAATATATGCGTACATATATGAATTAATGTATGCATATATGATATATAAAGTGTTATATTCTGTATACGTATATGCAGGTATTGTGACATATATTGACTGTTGAGTGAAACAACAACTCATATATGTTCAACACGGTTATTAAAGAACACTTAACATCACAGTTATCAGCACTCTTCCAAATCTACTCTGTTCGTCCCTCTCAAAATGTCCGTTCTATAATACAATGTCCTCTTCGTCCTTCCGCTCTTCCTTATATTCTAAAACCCAGGAATCCACGCATACCTGCTCGTCCTACCTGGAACGAGCAGACTTTCTGCTTATACCTAAACTGTGACTACACTTAATGTTAAAAACGCCGATACTACATATACATATAAATGTACCCGTAGTTCGTCGTTACTTGTACATTTTTCGACCATGTAATTATAATGATGTCGACTTACACTGATCTCGTTTATTTTGCATAAATTATATAAATTATCGTATCGACAATAACGAGGCACTCTCGTGTGAATGAAAGTAATATGTTATAAGGACAATAAGGTATTAGACGAAGATCATTTACGTTGTTCTCGTGTTTTCAATTATCTGCGATAATTAATGATCGCAATATGAATGAGATACCTCGGAATTATTTTCTTTTGGGTATCAAATTAATTATATTAACTATTGGATCAATAAAGGACTGTTGATACTCCTTATTTAAAAAATAAGATGAAAATTAATAATAGATATACTATAGATAAATAATAGTGGAAATTGAAAATTTGTTATTAATTTTTATCTAAAATATAATAGATATGCTACAGACAAATGATAATGAAAATTGAACCAAAATTTAATATTTTTAATTATTATAAATTCAGTATTTGCTTCGAGAAGGCACGAGAATCGCGTTAACGAATATATAAGTGTTATCGTAATAAGCTTTTTGTGACTTGCGAGTAGATATCAGATATAAGCTTACGAACCTTTGATTGTTAACGCACTTCAGTTTATGCATTTAATAAATTACATTACACCGCGTATGCGATCGGCGGAGGAGACTGTTTTGTGTCACGCGAAATCATTTGTCATTTTATTATCCTATGAGTGAAGGGACATTCCATCCGTCACGTTGCACAACTGTTGTGCAAGCACACTGAATTTCTTCGCATTTTTATGAAATATTTATTACTTTTAATTAGAGAAATCTACTATTTCCGAGCTTAGTGTTAAAAGGTTTGTAGAAAGTATTGCAATTAAACGGCGATTGTAATCCAATACTTGTGAAATCGATAATTCCAAATTTTCGAATAGATTTATTGTACACAAAGAAACATATACTGAAACCTTTACATCGGGAATTGCAAATTTAAAACATATACAACGAACAATTTTTTATCAAAACTTAATTACTCCCGATTTTTTCATGTTTTGCATCGAGTTCTGGATTTAATTGTTCAAATAAGAATTCATTACAATTATTAAAACGAAGTAGATTTTTATTATATATACACGTAGTTTGTCTTAAAAATCTACTGAAGTTTGTAATTAAAAGCATTAGAGTTGCCAATTATTTTCTTTATATTTTAGAAACGTGAATTATTACATCGACAATATTTGCAATTCCTGGAACCGATAATAATGAATTCAACTACTAATGAAGGAACTTAATCATTTATGGGAGCACGTAAAGTGTGCATGCGTGCGCGTGTGTGTACATATACATACTCATACATACATATATACGTATACAGGACTCAATAGTAGCGTATCGAATCGACAATATTAAACGTTGACCGGATCTATTGTTTATCAGACAATAATGTATTCTTGAACCTTTTAACCGGGGTGTTCTTCCAAAAATCGACATGGCGCGTGCACTTTCGATTCAGTAATAAAATAAATCCGCACGATATATTTTCGGTTTGACTGTTCGTCCCTGAAATGTATACGTATCGACATTTGCGAGTTATGAGAAAGATAATTATACATTCAATTCTGCTTTTACACGATAGATACTTTCGCGAAGAATACGTGTAAAAGAATATACTATATCTATGGAAACCTCAGAATTTTTATTCTTTTATTTGTAGAATAAACAAAATTTTATTTCAACTCTTACTAATCCTTATAGTATGCTATAAGTTTTCCGGTTACCGTTAAAAAATACCTTGAAAACTATACGATTTTTGAAGTATCTATTAATTTTTGCATGTCAATACATGAGTTTAAGTTATATTAAAAATGGAGAGCCGATATATCGACTCTAAGGTACTAGAAGGGTTAAACTTTGGTCAAGGATGCGTGGAAAAAAAGTTCGTATAAAAACAGAATTGGATGTAAATTAATTCGTAAGCATGGAGAAAAGCGTAGATTCGAATGACGAGTTAACTCGGTATCCCCGGTTAACAGGTTAACAGGTTAACGTTGATAAGAACTTAGAATTACGCGCGAGTCAAAAGAATCTGCTCTTCCGTGCTGTGCATCAAACTACACGAGATTTAGCGTTTAAACGATTATCAATTGCACTTGTTTATCCTCGTGACTCCCAATTTCAAAAATCTCTAAACAAATAGACCCGACATCAATAAAAGTTGAATATATATCCCGCTAATAGTAGAAAACGTTCAATTGTCGTGTCATCGTAATGTCATTATTACGTATAAACAATAATAATACATTATTAATAAGTTATATCGCCATCGATTATTGAACGAACAAGTCTAAAGTAATTTGATAGAAATCGATTCCAGTGTCGTGTTACTTTGTTCATCGTTTAATAACTTCGCATTCCAAGTGATATTATTGTGATGTTTTTTAATCATCATCAAATGGAATCATTAATTACGCGTTATCTGATGTCTCTGATCATCCCTTATCGCAGGAGGATGTAATTTAAAGAAATCTATTTTGACTGTTCAACTAGCGGGCCTGTTCTATACGTGTAGCTGCAAGGTTAGAATGAACAAAACAAAGTCATTGTTACACGCCGGTGAAGACTGGTTTGTTAATAATTATTATATGAAGAATAATTATGTAAAATATGTATGTATACTGTAATTTTGAGTGTATTATGCAATTCAAATAAGAAATACTATTGACAATAAAATGGAAGCCGATCTTTTCCAAAACTCACACTTTTCCTTCAGGTTACATTCAATTCTGTATTTACACGAATCTTTGACAAAAATTTAATAAAAGTTGCAATCAAATTCTGTTCATTTTTCAAATAATAAAATGGGAATTCTAAGGTTTCCATAGATACAGTATATTTTCGGCCACGAATTTTTTTACACGTATTCTTCGGAAACGTATCTATCGTGTAAAAACAGAATTGGCTGTATTAATGTAAGTATTGACTTCGGTGAGATTCTCGGTGTTGCACCGAGAAATGGATACACATTATGCGATCATTATCATTGTGGTTATCATTACTGTGTTATTCCGTGTCATTCTCTGTCATAAATGAGCAGCCTCGAAGAGAATTATGCGGGATATATGGGGTGTTTACAAACAAATCTGTGATTTATTTTGCTCCGTGGATATAAATTAACGTGTAATTAATAAGTTGGAATATTACTGTTATCTCACAACTTAATTGCAAATGAAAAATTAAATCGAACAAATATCCACATTGATACTGATACTAACACAAGATTAGAATTATTTATGATTATATAAGTCACAGATTTTTCTACGAAATTTGACATTAATCATTAATAGTTTCACAGAATTTATTCTTTTATAGAAGGAAGAATAACGAGATATTATAAATTGAGTACGAATCTATAATTTTGATTACCTTTCTTAAATATTGATAATTGTCACTGATAATTCTATGTCGCGCCATATATAACGCAATGCTTAACATGAATAATGCATGCCATAAACCCGTATAATTTCTAGAGAATTCTTCGATCGTATTTGCTGATCGTGAATCTAGGCAGAGGTAAGTGACATCGGGGGGTCTATAAAAAACCGAACAAACCAGATCTCTCAAGTTAATGCCATTAAAGGTGTCTTCGTGTTACTCTCTTTTCGCGTCAGTTTAACGGGATGCCGATTAGCAAATCGCATGCAACGTTATTTCATTCTACCAACGCGAACCGTTTTGCATTCTTTGATTTACGAATGAAGTTTTTAACGTTTCTTTCGAAATCGTGGATTTTTACGGTGAAGGAAAGGAATATTTATATAAACATCACTGCCTTATCATAAAGTATAAATATCACCTTTACCATTTTGACGAAAATGGACAAATATTTCGCACGTTTTTCAATCAATATTTAAATAGCTTTCACTGAAAGTAGTAAAATTAATGAGCCACAAATCTTTTATAATTAAATTTTAATAAAACCCAACGTATGTAGAATAAGATTCCGGAACTAAATATTCTCCAATAAGAAAGTAAATATTCCATGACGTCATCGTTCCAAATTACGGGATTCAATCTCGTATACTTTGGTTCATTAAAATATAGAATCATTCTGCCTGATTACGTATTAATTCTTCGCGTAGAGTGAAACCTGATTAGAGGAAACATACACTCATCGCAAAACTTTCCCGGAAATACCTCTTCCACTAAATTCTATGTATAATACACTAATAAGCATGCAGCATCCAAACGTATTTCCGTCACAACTTCCACGTAAAAGAGCTGTAAATAGGTGAAATTCTACCATCTCCCATAAAACAACCAAAAGGAATTACAACACTTGCTTTGTAAAAGTATCTTCTATAATCGAATAGATAATATTTGGATGGCTAGAAAATTTTTGCGGTTTGCATCAATATTTTCCGTGGAAACAGAGTGGTTTTTATCAAACGAGATTACTAAGCTGTCCAAAAAACAGAAACATATAAATTAAAACGAACAATATATTATTGAATAAATAAAATCGAATGAAAATCGCTGCCTATTTATATGTTAAAAACTGCACGAACTTGTTGGCGAACCCAACAGAATAATCCATCGGAAGAACAAACTAAGAACTGATTCCATATTCCACTTCCGCATTGAAATAAATAATTCGAACACTATATAGATCCGTATGTAATATTCGACACACGTGATAAAGTCAGAGGGAAGTAAAGTCACACGCGACACTTTCCCGGAAAGCCGCGAAATCCGCGGACAGACGGATTCCGGCGGAATCCGGAGGGCGGATTGGACACGGACGCGTGGATTAATTGCAGGTATTAAGAAGAACAGTGACGGTAGTCTCGCGATGCATCGTGCATGCGTGAGGACCGGGGAGAATCATGGTGTCCGGCAGGCCTTCGTTACTTTCTAAATTCCCCCGCAGGCCTTATATCTCCCAGGTGACTTTACATTTTGCAATCGGCCACCAGAGAAGCGGCGGGAATCACTTTTACTGATTTTTCACCACCGACTGTCTGGATGTTATATCACAACACACGGGAGTGCGGGAGATGGCGGTCAGTGTCGTGAGATACCACCTTCTTGTTCTTCTTCTCTTGCTGCAGTACCGTAAGTACCATCACTCAGTTTCCTCACGAGATATGTCTTTTTGTCGATCCCATTTTTATCCACAATTTCTCCCTTTTTTACACGAATTTTGTAAGTTCCCGAAGTTATTTTGGGGGTTAAAGTATCTGGTTCGGTGTGTCTGACTCAAAGTGTCCGTTTCTACTGACACTAAGTTCTCATCATTGTATGAGAAAAAATGATCTAATTCGTTAATTACTTGATGAACATTTACGCGGAAAATTAACTAATTGGTCAAATCAAGGCAACAAAATCAAGGTAAAGTCATTAATTAATTCTATATGCAATTGTTAAGTGAGTTCTAAACTCTGAAGTGTTTAAAAATTGGATCTTTGTAAATGATTTTTCAAAGACCGATTTCAGTGAAGTATTTACGACCGATTAGGATAACTTTCTTACAGAAAGTTTCACATTCGACTCGTAAGTATGTGAACCGTTTAAGTCGCGAGGGGTCCAGATCTTCCGCCTCCGTAACCCACTTTTTTCAGTATCGGGAAATTCCTAACTAAGATTCTTTCTATATTCGTGTCATTTGAAGATTTCCTCCACTTGGCACCTCAACCGTGAAAGATCCATCATGAATAATCAGAAATATCGTGTGCCCTTAACATTAATAGACGTAGACGGCATTCGATAAACGCATCATCTGTTCTAAACATGGTCTGCCCGATAAGTACCGGTTATATGAGTATGTTATTATCAATGAAAAATCATATCTGCGGGTATAATCGGAAAGAGTTAATGCAGGTTGCGAACGAGGGTACGAGTGACCTTCACCCGCTTTCCTAGTTTCTCATAACGATCCAATAATCCAGGAGTCCGAGATATACGTAACATTAATTGCATCGGTGATCCGATGACCGGTGGTTAACTAGGCTAGGTTACAACTTTCTGCTTGATGTACCATCAACCGCTTAGAAAATCAAGGAAAATTGGTATTGATATCGTGCCATTCGCTTATCCACAGATAATGTGATTGCGCAGAATAAAACCTACAAGGACCTCTTCAACAACACCTCCTGCGCCCATCCGCCCTTCGTCTGTCCACATCCGCAGATCGAGTTTTATTTATATACAAGGTAGGGCGTTTCGTCACTGATCATAATATAAAATCTTCGCAACTCCTTCAATTATAACATGAGAATTTCTTAAGTTGGAATATAAAAGATTCCTAAGTCCTTAAGTCGTAACATTAAATATTCTCAAGTTGTTGAATTGAAATGTAAAAATTTCTTAAATGCTTAAGTTGTAATATAACATTTTCGAAGTGCTTAAATCGGAATATAAAATATTTCTAAGTCCTTGTGTTGTCATCAAATATTTTTAAGTTCCAAGTTCAACTATAAAACTATCACAAAGATCATTATGATCTTTAGAGTTTTAATCTAATATGAAATAAAAAATATAACAATTACCAAATACTAGTTTACCAGTGTTAAATATAAAGCAGACTCCCAAATAAAAATAAATCTTGCCCAGTTACGAAAATAAAGTGTCCCAGTAAGGTGTATAATAATTAAATCTGGTTATGTGAGTATATTAATAAACAGCGTGGCATTCGAAAAGGTTCACTCGCCGGAGATGTGAACAGGAACTTTAAAGTTTCCGGAACTTTCAAGACTCTCGATTTCAAGATCACGATCACTTTATCTTACGCTGAAAGTGGCCTCATTTCGAAGTCCACCTTTCTCCTATAGCTATAGGCGAGTTGTCTTGGCACGACTTAGGCACTTTTACCCATTCACATTTTACACGGCTCCTCACGTGTCCCCGACACATTCACACGCATTATTGTTTACCAAACGCGTAAACAATTCAAATTAACAAATATCGTGTCGATTCATTAACAATAAGAAATAACAAAGCAAATATATAAATTTCTTCATAATTGCAATATCCACACCATTGAATATATAAATTTCATTATAATCATGGTACTCGGTAATTCTTCCAATAAAGGTATTTCAATGGAGAGAAATTTAATAGGAATCTATAAATATTAATAATTACATACTAATTATTCATTATATGTATGTGTGTTTTGTTATTTCTTCATTCATAGAGACACGCAGAAGAACCCGTTACGGTTGGACGTTCGAAGATTTCAGTCCCTGGAATACTCACGATTCAATAAACGGCATCCTACAAAAGTTATTATTCATGGATTTGGTGGTGGAAGGAATTTAGTGCCGAGTACCGATCTTCGACATGGTAATTATTCAGGTTTTTATCCATTATAAAATAATACTATTAATAATTATAGTATATCGCGCAAGATATGTAATTCTATTGCATTAAACAAACCTCAAAGTTTGCAAACATTAAATTGACAATTCTAAAGGACTGTACTGTGAATCAATATCGATAAGTAGTAATAATTTTCTAAATCCTTAATTCGTAATATAAAATTTTCGAAAGTTCGTAAGTTGCAATATAAAATGTTCTCAAGTCCTTAAGTTGTAATATAAAATGTTCTCAAGTTTTTAAGCTGCAATATAGAAGATTCTGAAGTTCTTAAGTTGTAATATAATACAATATTCTTAAATTCTCAAGTTGTAATATAGAACCTGTTGTTAAGTTCTTTGTAATATACATTTTTCAGCATATTTCAACCAAGGTGATTACAATATCATAATCGTCGATTACGGCTCGTTGGTACAGGAACCCTGTCTATCGCAAATACAATGGGGTCCAGATTTCTGTTCGCAGTGCGTTGCTCAGTTAGTAAGGTACTTGAGGGATCACCCTCGGGGAACGAAGGTTGAAAATATTCATATGCTCGGTTACAGCGTGGGTGCTCATATCGCGGGACTCGTCGCAAATTATTTACCCGATGATAAGTTGGGGAGGATAACAGGTAATATAACTCAATCAAAAAGAATAAAAAATTGATCTTGCATACATGAAATGTTAGACTTCCGTATAACGTGGTTAATTCTTTACGCGTTGTATGAAATCGCGTTATATAAAACAGTCGCGTTACATGGTAGTTTACTGTATGTGTTTACTGCATGGTCCACTGAATTCTCGACAATTATGTTCTCCCCGATAATTCTTATACATTTATTGCAATTGGTAAAATATAGCGTGCTATGATTCGTGCGAAGTTAAATTGCATTTGTCACTAATTGAATTTAGCAATTTTGCTTTTACCGGGTTGTCGTAAGCGAAAAGATCCGATCTTCGAGTAAGATTTGCGAATTGTGAAACGAAGCGGCACGCTTAGCCGCAAAATCTTTTGTAACGTAAACCGTTTCTGCCCCCCCGAAACATAATGAGTGCCTGACATCCTTAAGTGTGCTCGTGACGCAGGCCTCGATCCGACCATATTTTTCTACATGAACGGAAATCGGTCGATGGATTTAGACGACACGGATGCACATTTTGTCGACGTGATCCACACTGGTGCAGGGATTTTGGGACAATGGGGACCAACGGGGCACGCGGATTTCTACGTGAACGGAGGCTCCAGTCAGCCTGGATGCGCCACGACTTCCTTACTCCGTAAATATATTATTATTTCTTTATTTCCATATTTCCAACGATATAACAATCTTACTTAATCACCGTTATAACTGCGAATATTATACAGGCAACTCTCTATAACACGTTTAACTTAACTACCAACGCATCATTACTAAAAAGAAAAATGATATCTACATAAATTATGGAGTGTTAATAACTGACGAATTTATGTCTTAGATGTTAAATGAAAATACGTCAAAATTCAACCGTTCAGTATAAAAGACTACATAAACTAAAATGTCATGGATTTTTAATACAGTATGGAACATACTGTTATATGTCACATAAAAACCGATCGATTAATTGAATCTCACTAACTCCTCGATTTTTCTTATTTTTATCGACATAATTCAGTGTCAACAACAGTCACACGAATATCGCATCGTACAGTATTATAGTTTTCCGTTAGAACACATTGCCGTCAAAGGGTTAAAGTGTACGTAAAGAATAAGTACGGGCTACTGGAAATAATACGAAAAAAATAATAGTAGAAGAATAGAAATATCCCGGAATAGGAAAGCACATTCATTTCAACGAAAGTATTGTGGATGATAAGTGACCTACCAAGCGTAGAATGGAAAACGTAGTCGTCAATTACGGCTGGAAGAAAGTCGCGTGTCATTTTCAGATAATGACGACAGCAGACTGAGCCGGAGAGATATCGAATTACCTGGTCTAACATTGTAATCATAAGAACACTTCCCGGAACGCTTGGTGGACTTTCAATGAAACCAAATAAACATTCTTTTCCCGTAGAAACCCTGTCGTGCGACCACACCAAGGTGACACCGTATTACATAGAGTCGATCACGACCAAGCTAGGATTCTGGGCGGCGCCATGCGGAAATCTTTTTTCTTATTTAATCGGATGGTGCAATCCAAAGCTCGAGGAATACATTCTCATGGGAGAAGACGCACCTCATACGTAAGTCAAATTGTTATTAATCATACTCTTTTTTTATGCAACTGGGGCTTGAAGCGTAAACAAGCACGAGGAAATCAAAATTATATACTCGTACACTTAGGACTCTTTGAACATGTCGTCAAAGTAGATGAAACTTATATAAATTATTATTCTACATATTGTTCGACGACAAAATCAACAATTATAATTAAAATTATTTTTAATGATTTCTAATTTCTCAAATATTGATTTTATATAGTTATTTTTATAATAAATTGTTACTATTTTATAACTACGGACCATTAATTTTTACCAGTTCTAGTAATAAATTACTATTTTATATCTACAAACTATTAATTTTTACCATTATTCGTCTTATATTACCAGAATTAGAAGGATAATTATGAATACGAATATACAGGGTGTTCCACGGAAACCGGACCTGCTAATTATTTCCTTTAGTTGCGATAAAATAAAATTATTTAATACCAAAGCCTTTCGAGATTCAATGTCCGGAAAGGGAGTTTTCTGTCAGTTTGTTTTTACAGTATTTTTAAGATTAGCTATCCCTGTATACCGATATAAAATAATAATATTAATAATAATCCAAGAATATCTATATGGTGATTATGAAACATTTTCATCATTTATTCGCAAAGTTAATCATTTTATTTCTATTCGATTTAATATCTTTGATATTCATGTAATTATGATCAGGGTTACCCCTGTTATATATACAGTGGCCTTCCGTATAACGCGGTTAAACGTTACGCGTTGTATGAAATCGTGTTATACCAGAATTTGTCTCCTATATGTTTTAATAATTACGAAGCTGAAGATAACAATGAAGATAACAAGCTAAAATAACAAGATTTTATTATATAGCGCGTTGCACGGGAATCGCGTTACATAAAAAAAGTCGTCGCAATATCTTTACCGCGTTGTGGAAATTCGCGTTATAAGGGAGCTTACTGTATCGGCGTCTTATAAATTTGTATAACACACCAATTCTTTTTAGAGCACGAGGCATTTATTATCTGTCAACAAACGCACGCAAACCGTACGCCCGAGGTCTTCCCGGAAAAAACCGGCGAACGACAAATCGGAAGCGATTGTCCTACCGCCAGTATTGAGCTTATTAAAGCAACTAATCAATATCATTATAGAATAAGTAACGTGTAATTAGTAGTATAGGTGTTATCTTGTCACTTTGATACTGTTGTACCTTGTACATTAATTAATTCATTTTTACGTAATAAACTATTTTCATACCCAGTCTACTGTGAACTTCGTAATCTTCCGTTTCCCTTCAACGCAAAAATAAACGACAATTAACGCATTTTTTATGTTAAACACCGGTTCATCGCTGTCATCCTCACTTTCACTTTTTTTCATTGTACATTAATTATCACATACTTCGTTTGCCCCTGGATCGGATGTTCTATCATTATGTTAATTAATCGATATATTATGGGAACATGAGTTTTATGCGGTTTGTGGTCCCTAGATAGGTGGCTACAATGTTTCGGTTCGCTCGTCGTTATTAATTAATAACTACGTGTTAATCGCTGGCTAAGAGTAGGGTTTATAGTGACATGAAGGGGTTGAAGGAGAATGCAGTGATGTGAAAGTCGAAATTGAAATTACGTACTGGAAACAGTGTCGATCATAATTTGCCTTCAGTTCGATGAATACTTTGAAGGTCGGAAGAAGATGGTCAGAAAATAGGTTGACACAAAACGGCCAATGGAAAGGGACATAGGTTTAAAATAGTCAACATTTTGACCTCCAAAATTTTTGAACTAAAGTGACCTAATAGATGGTAGTTGATGCCTAAACATGTTCTAGGACCATTTCGGGTCGAAAAAGCGGAAAAAAAATGTTTTCCGGTTAAAAAATGGGTCGACCCAAAATCGCAAAAATGTAAAGGGGTATACCTTCAAAAATGGTCAAAAAATCAAAGTCGCCAATTTCGCTCCTACATGGCCCAAATCGATGGTATATGATGTATAAACATATTCTAGGACGATTTTTGGTCGAAAGAAGTGGATTAAAAATTTGTTCAGGTCAAGAAAGGGGTCGACCCAAAGTCGCAAAAATGTAAAGAGGTACACCTTCAAAAATTGTCAAAAAATAAAAGTCTCCAATTTCGCTCCTAAATGCCCTAAATCGATGGTATGTGATGCCTAATGATGTTCTAGAACCGTTTTGGGTCGAAAGAAGCGGTTTAAAACTTTGTTCGGCCAAAAAAGTCGTCGACCCAGAATCGCAAAAATGTCAAGGGGTATACCTTCAAAAATTCTCAAAAAATAAAAGTCTCCAATTTCGCTCCTAAATGCCCTAAATCGATGGTATGTGATGCCTAATGATGTTCTAGAACCGTTTTGGGTCGAAAGAAGCGGTTTAAAACTTTGTTCGGCCAAAAAAGTCGTCGACCCAGAATCGCAAAAATGTCAAGGGGTATACCTTCAAAAATTGTCAAAAAATCAAAGTCGCCAATTTCGCTCCTAAATGCCCTAAATCGATGGTATGTGATGCGTAATGATGTTCTAGGACCGTTTTGGGTCGAAAGAAGTGGTTTAAAAATTTTTCTGGTCGAAAAACAGGTCGACCAAAAATCGCAAAAATGTAAAGGGGTACACCTTCAAAAATTGCCAAAAAATCAAAGTCGCCAATTTGGCTCCTAAATGCCCTAAATCGATGGTATATCATGCCTAATGATGTTCTAGGACCGTTTTGGGTCGAAAGAAGTGGTTTAAAAATTTTTCTGGTCGAAAAATAGGTCGACCAAAAATCACAAAACTGTAAAGGGGTACACCTTCAAAAATTGTCAAAAAATAAAAGTCTCCAATTTCGCTCCTAAATGCCCTAAATCGATGGTATGTGATGCCTAATGATGTTCTTGAACCGTTTTGGGTCGAAAGAAGCGGTTTAAAAATTTGTTCGGCCAAAAAAGTCGTCGACCCAGAATCGCAAAAATGTCAAGGGGTATACCTTCAAAAATTGTCAAAAAATCAAAGTCGCCAATTTCGCTCCTAAATGCCCTAAATCGATGGTATGTGATGCGTAATGATGTTCTAGGACCGTTTTGGGTCGAAAGAAGTGGTTTAAAAATTTTTTCGGCCGAAAAATGGGTCAACCCAAAATCGCAAAAATGGAGATAATAAATGATTTATAATGAATGTAGTTAATAATTTCCACGAGAAATTATTAATTCTTTACTACTACATTCGAATAACAAATTATACTACTTACCTTCCTCCTTCCCTCCTCTATACCGCATAAACCGGAGTGCCGCTACCACAGGGAAGCTAACAATTTCTCCTGGAGATTCTTCTATCTACAAGAAATCCATCCTGGTAAGTTTTATGTTAACAACAATATTTATTACATAATAATTACGGTATAATAGTAACTTCTATGGATTTACAGTACATTGTCGCACTAAAACCTTAATTATGTATAATATGCAATGGAATGATTACAAGTTATCAGTACATCCACGTATCAAGCTGGAGGCATTCGGAGCTTCGTTTTCTTTTTTTTTATTTAGGTGACTCGAGAGCGAAGTATAGGAAACATTCTCCCTTTTTCCGTTTCCTTTCTCGTGTCCTTTCAAGGACGATACTCGAGGAAGGTCACGGAAAATTAATAATATAATAGAATTAATTTAATTCTATATAATCATTTTCTATTTAATCATTTTACGAGCATCACTTCGAGGCATAGAACTTTACTATCGTTAAATTATATTGTTAGAAATAAATTCCGATAAACGAAGGTCCTATAATGTCCACCAATATTTCACCTGATAAGACTAAACTAAGACTTTACAAAGATTCGTCGTAATTCTTGATTTTATTTACATCGTCGTTCTTCGTGCGTTACGTGCAGTTTCGACCGGCGCATGCGCTAAATAATTAATGTTACTTTTTTGGAAATGTGCATGCTCGAAAGATTAAATTCATATTTTTATAAGTTCATTTTCTAAATTGATCTTACATCATATTAATAATCATGAAAGTATATAATTATTTATTTGGATTACTGTCAAGGATGTATTAAATTAGTAGATAATTTAAATCTGCGGGAAAATAAAAAATGGCAAATTAAAATATTAAACATAACTCATAGACTTTACTGAGATAATTTCGAGCATGCTACAATTCCATTAAATATAATATTAAATATGCAAGATGTCACCTCGAGGAGGTACATTATCAATAATTTTCCTATCGGAATAAGAATGATAGCAGTTTTGAATAATCAATAAAATGTTCGATTAATTAATATTCGTGCCGCCGCTATCAAACGCGATAGTTCTTTATCTAATATATTCCTTTAGCTCCTTTATCTTCAGCACACTTAATACGCCAAATAAATATTACTGATATCGGATATAACTTGAATTAAAATCACGAATAATAAAAGAGGTAAAATAATTGAATTTTATTGACCGAAAAATTGAACGCATCGTAATTAAATTTATGAAAAATTCTATTTATGCGATTAGGAATTCTAAATAATCCAAGTAATCTTTACGTAATCATTTTTAAACAACCATCGTAGTCGAAGAAATTTGTTCAATGCTATTGGATATCACGTGCGTGGGTTACGTAAAAAAATGTCGTATATTTAATCATCAATGTACTTTTTCTCGTAATTTTGTCCTCCTCTATTTTCTATGAATTTCCATGCTTCCTGTTGCATATCAAATATCTACACACAACTAAACCTACAACGCGTTGGATTTTATTTCCTGCGGATCCATTTCCGTCTCCGACCATCGCCCCCTTACTTCCGCCTACGTAGTGTTATACTCGTACTGTTAATGGTAATGATAATAATCGGCAATCAATAGATGATTTATCGATATATTGGGCGCCGTTGTACATATAGGACGTACATGTGTGCTTATAATTTTTTTTTGGTAATTATTAATTTTTAATTCTGCTAGATCTTTAACGTCGCGTGACAAGCGGCGACATCGATTGATAGTGATTTTCTCGGGAAAGTATCACGAAAGCAATGAAAGGCACTATTCATATGTTACGTTTACATGGATGTTTTTAATAATAGTTATAAACAACACAGTACTTCTGTTACCCATATATTTTCTCGCGAATCTCAGTTGCACCTGTTGCGATTGTTGAATGCGTGATTAGCAACTATCAACCCCGTCCTTCTTAGGTATAAATATTTTAAACATTTCAAACGCATGTTTAACACTTTAAGTACCACTATATTTAGGAGCGTGATATAACGTTTTTTATGCAACTTCTTATTCGCGGTGTTTGGACGTAAATTACTTATCACCTAAAAAACCACGATTCTCAGTGAACAGTATAAATAAATCTATGATAATATTTATTTCGTTATATGAATAATCTTGCACGATAAAAATAGGTGATATTCTTTCAATATTCTGCGATACGTCGATGAGATTTTAAGGACGATATAACCGTAACAGGAAACAAATTTTTATTATAATTTACTACGGTGCTTAAAGTGTTAAATAATAGATCAAAGATCGTACTAATAAATGCCCAATTTATTTCATCATAAATCATCGAAGCACTACGTCCAATAAAATGATACGTTCAGTAACACGTGTCCGGAAAGTATGAGGAAAACATCTCGAAAAATCATAAAAAAATTCCACGTGTCTTCGTAATGTAAATTATAATAGGAATCACTATAAGCTAATCGATTTCTGCCAATCGATGCCTGGAACCGCTTGATACGCAGTTTAACAGTAAATCCTTTTATTTCTCGTTAAAGTTTTAAGTACAATGCTGCATTAATAACATGACTCGAACATGCTACCGATATAATCGTTTACGATAATTGGTCCTGAAAAAATGATAGAACCAAAATCCGATTAAATATAAGATACTCGTGTATCCTGGGTTCGATGATGTCACAGTCCCACTGATAAGAGAGTCGGATGTCAATTTCGATGGTTAAACGATATAAGAACAAAGGCATCATCGAATTCAGGATTCGGGTACACGTTAACGGAAACGATATACAATATCTATAAACTGCCTTTGCACCTTCTACGTGTCTACGCTTACACACCTCTACGCTCTATTAGTCTCTCTACTTTTACTGCGTTGATCGGCGTTAATATTAAAACTGTTTCCTAGATTGCACGTGTCATTAATACGTGTATGCGTTGTTAGTTCAGGTGATATCGCTTTTATTAGCCTGCCTCTCATAATTTATACGTGCCTCCTCCTTTCAGCATTAAGAGAAAAACTCTCGAAATGCTGTAACATTTTACCGGATACTCTGATCGGCGGCCATTTTATTTTCGTGGTTGAACCCTAAGCATAGCTATTTCGGGACACGAAAGGAGATAAGGTAATCGGCGATTTCACAGACTGCCTCTTACAGTGATATTGCAAATGAGACATTCATTTGTATCGTACATCTTTCTGCATGCTTTTCAACTAATATCGAAATTAATCTTCCGTTAACACTCTTATGCTCGCATTAATGATGAACTATATCTTTGACAATATTGCATTAATAACATATTATTAATGCAACCTGAATTAAAACATTTGTATCGAAATTTAAATCTGGTTACTTAAATATTACAATTAATATGAGTTAATGAAACTCAATGTGGACCATATATGTAGATATTAGTATGGAGTACTTATATAAATATGACAATGCAAAAGGATTGCGAGCACCGTAGTGTCAACGAAAAACCATACAAATCACAATAATACGCGATAAACAAAATGGCGATGAAAGAATACAAGAGTGTCGCACGTAATACGGGCTTATTTACAAAGTTGGTAGAAATTAAAGTCTATTATGTACTTTGGAAACCTACAAACGTTGAAGAACCAAAGATGAGCCTTTACGAAATGCAATCGATGGTGCACGTTCGGTTACACGTGATAAGTCAGCGTCGCTTAAAGTTTAACTCGTAATCTCATTCATGGAATTCACTCAAAATTCCGGCATTTTTCTTAAACTTTAAACGACACCGGCTCGTCCTTAATTTTAGGAATTCATCAATAACAACGATCAATAATTCGTTCGGATTTTTGCAATATAACTCTCGTTAATATACTTGAAGGTATACAGGTAGATTTATCACGTGGATTAACTCTGAAAAACTTTGAAAAATTCCGGAGAAAGGATTCATCCCTCTCACCTAGGATATCTTGTTTCTTCGTTATACTTATTCAAGGACACCGATCTACTATGTTTTTTTACAACTCTTTGTCAAAATGGATTTAACGCAATTGGGATCTTACGATCAGCTGTTTACCACGATTAAAAAGCTAAAGTCATAGATGTTACGAAACTCCTTGTATATTTTATACTCCACGACGTTATTTATATTATATATATATTATCATTAACATTATTATAGTATTATCATTAATATTATTAGCATTATTATTAATGGTATTATTACATGATTATTACAACTTGACCGCGTACAATGTCTCCGTGGATCATCGTTAAAATTATTGTAAACGTATACCAAAAGTTTAATCGAACAAAGTACCGAACACTCAAAGAAATCATCATCTAATGGAATCGAAACTGATGAGAGTAGATCTACACTGGATATTATTCGCTAAGGGTAACATATCGCAAACGTTTTTTAGCGTGATATTTACAGGATGTCGATGAATACTCGACGAAACGGGGCAGGGGAGCAGGGGGGGAGGGGGCGTGGTGGTTGGAAAAGCATTCAGGCCCGTTTGCATGCGTAATTTTCTTTTTCCCTTTCTTCAAATTACACGTTGGACTCTACTTGATTTCAATGGTAAGATTATTTTGGTTCTACTCGCTCCTTAAATATTCCTTTCCTTCTCCTTCCATTTGAGAATATTTCTTTAACAACGCACCAAACAAGTATATTCTTTTATTGTACCGAACGATTCATTATTTTCTCAGTCGGATATTATTTCACGAGGCTTCAAGGTCAACGATGAAATAAAATATATATATACGAATTTCAGCAGTCAATAATCTCGGAACTAAGTAATACTGTATATAATGTCAGTTTTCTCTGGCGATCTCTCTCACTCGCACACACACTCTATCTCTCTTTCTCTCTCACCGAACGACCCTCCATGTTTTTTGTATCCTCGTACGTCTCGAGATATTCATAGTTATTATTTGTAAGTCTCTCTTAATAAAGCACATCTATATGTATCGTATATAGGTATTATATTCACACACTCCGTGTCCTTGCGATGCTTGCAGGATATAAAAAATGCCGGAGAGTCATTGTGAGACTCTCACGTTGCATCAATCGAGAAACAGGTCAACGGAACGATAACGAAGGTTGCAATCGATAGGCCCGTTACGTTTCGAAAAAACAATAACAGTATCTGCATATATAACACGTGGTATATATATGTATATATAATATATCATTTGTATATGTATATGAATATGTTTACATTTCCACGTACATGCGTGTGTATGTGTATTTTGAGCGAGAACAAAGAACCGCGTGAAGAAATTTGCATCCAATTCCGCCTTATTCGCCATTGAGTTCAATGTTCTCAATGCTTGAGAATTCGCTGAATTAAAGCAGACCCGAATTCTATGAATTTCATCGCTTTCGGTCGTTAAATTTCGCTCGGAAACAGGTGCCACGTGCACCCCCATCGATTATAATAATTCTATCGATAGAACAAGTGAACCGTGAAATAAGAATGGTAAAAATATTATAATCGCAGGGATGCCCCTACAACAAAAACTTCTGTAACACCTGTTGCCGAGGGAAATTATTATCGGAATCAAGGAATTGTTGAAGCAGGATTACTCTGCTTTCTGTGTTGCTGTTGTCTGCTTTCATTAATTGAATTCTCTATACAGGTAGCGGATAGTCTAAAGATCATTTCTGTAGTGTACCAAGATATCGCGATTTAAAGCATTGGCTCTTTGCAGTCGGAATAAGTCTCGCTTGATTAAGAACCGATTTAATATATAATATCTCGATTATATTATTCGATCGAACTCGAGGCAGAGTGGAAGAAGTCATTTAATATCTTTAAACTAATCTGTCATCGGACCCACGTTAATTAAAAACGATAACGTAACATATTAATGTTTCGATTAGAAAACATAGGACTACCAAAAAAGCGCGAGAAAGTGAACATTTATAGGTTATAAAACTTACATTTGCAAAACATTCGTCACGTTCCTTCTACTGTTTTCCTCACATTGCCGGTATATTCTCCTGATATTCTTAACGTCGAGCACTCATTAATCTTATTATTATCACTTATCATCTTTTTTACACGAACACGAACCATCGATGCTCACGAATCGCACTACACTGTATCTCGAACAAGGTTACACCACTACTGTTTCCACGCAATTCGAAGATGGCGACCCTAAACCAAAATACTACTAGATCCGCCTAAATAACTTCATCGATTCGTCAACACGAATATCTTATAAACACGTCCTTGTTATGAAATGTATCTTCGTTCGCTAAACAATACGTAAGAAGCATGATCCTTTTGGAATATTTAGGATAATGTTACAGCGTAGTTGGAAGTTATCTTTTTCGGTATCTCTTGCAAATATTCAATGCTTCATCGAGATACCTCGAAAAGGACGCGTTACTTTGAAGTCATTCAACGTTACATCTACAGAGAGAAGTATAGTAGATATATATGTATATACAAGACACTACACTCCATGAGAACATATTTTCGTTTAATACTAAATCCCTCTCACAATCAGTGGTATTTTTTTATTGTTATTCAGTTTAATAATAGATTATTAATACCTACTATAAGTATTTTTTTGTGTCTCTCTTTCGGAGTTTATTATCTCTGGCGCTCGCTCTTTCTTTCTCTCTCTGACTCGCTCTCTCCCGTTCGCACGCAAAACCTAACGCACACGTTCTCTCACATTCTCGCATTTCTCTTGCTCTCATATACGATTAATATTTCTGTAAAGAAACGACGATTCAGGATTTCGTTTTACAAGGATTGTATTTTTTTCTTCCTTTTACTGGCTTCTAAAGAAATCCGAACTTTAAATCCCACGTTACAGTTAAGAGCTCTTAAGCTTGATCGCCGGAAAATATATGCGGTAGTTTCTTGAGAGTCGTTTAAGCGAACGGTGAAACGAAAACGGGGAGAAAACACATTTTGTCTGTACATTTGTCGTATCTCGCTTTCTCTTTCTCTCTTTTTGTTGTTTTAGAACCTTTGATGTGCATTACCTTAAGGTGGACATTCAACGATCTTAATCCTTCTTTTCGCCGTCCTCGGGGTCCTTAAGCGTGTGCCATTGAGCAATAGGACGTCTCGGGGATGCCAACATGTCGGACCAGTGTCTTAATTCTGTTCCGCTCGCGTTGTACCCCAAGACGACCTTCCCAATGGGTTCTGAGGTACCGATACGATCGTAGTCGACTACCGTGACAACCAATTGCACTTTCTAAACGTGAAATGATCTTCTTAGTAAATTCTTCCACAACGTATCACATATTATTAATAGATACAAGCATGCAGATGTTGATACTAAAATGGCCGTATGTGAATTGTACAAGACTTCTACATCCAAATTCGTTTACCAATTTATTTCTGTTACTCATTTAAAAATCGGCTAAATGGAATTCATGTTAACACTACAATATATGAAAATACAAATGATCGTTCTAGAAGTAAATTTTGTTGCGCGATTCGAACGTAGTAATATCACAATATACGGAATATCAAAAATATTCTACTATTTATTTAATAAATGATTCATGAAAAGTATCCTATAAAAATATATCGAGTACTTCTCCCGTTTATATATAATAATAATTCCTTGTTTAATATGTAAAAGTATAAAAATGTAAAATGGCTGGAATTACGTGTAAATGCATGTTACCTGTGTTTGTCAACTGCGTTGTGTTAGAGTAAACTAAATGTATGAGTTCAACCAATAAATATAGTTCGAAAGATCATACCTGTATCTGCTCGAAGGGTACCTCAAACGTGAACGACTCATTGTAGTACGGATTAAGAGTGCACTTCTTAATGGACGTTTTCTTCTTTTTCAATCTCTTGCCATTTTGCATTAATGCGATCTTTACGTAAGGATCCGAGAGACCACCGACGTCCATCTTTTTCAGATTCTTCGCTTCCAGAATGACCACAGTTAATTTGCCAGCCGTAGGAACGTATCGCAACGAGAAGCAAATGTCACCCAATTTGTTATCCTATAATTCATTGTATTTTACACTGTATTACGGTGTCTCATGATATTGCCTTATCAAGATGAAGATAGTTGTAAGGTTGACTACTACATTATTAAGAATGAAGCATATTATTAATAAATATTAATTTACCTGGCCACCTTCACCCTCAACGCTCTGCAATTCTCTCCATTCCTCGATCGTTTGAGCTAAATCGACTTGGCACAGAGGTACCTTAACTTCACCGATCTGATCGTGTTTCGAGAATCTGTCGAAGTCGAAGATAGCGAATACTAGCGTCTTATTCATCGCGTCTGCATAAGGTACATTCTGGAACACAAAGAACAATATTAAATAACATTAATCAATATTTTCTATATGAAAGAATCATCTTCAGGAAGTATGAACATCGAGTGAAATCAACGACATTAAATATTATTGTTTGCAAAAATTAGACTCACCTTGAAGGTGAAAGTCTCGTTGAATACCGGACTCAATGTCTTCCTATGTACTTTCGTTTCGAACTTCTTTTTCTTGTCGGGAAGAAGATACACTTTTACGTATGGATCGGAAGTACCACCCATATCTAAGGCTGGCAGTTCTTCAGCTTGTATCACTGTCACTGCCAGACTGTTAGAATTGAAGTCATACTCGAGCTGTAATTGAATCAATTATGAGAATCGAAAATGATTAAATATTCTTATTTAACCCTGCTACATATATTCATTGAAAATAGTACGACAATAACAATTCGATTGCGTACCTTATATTGAAGCTTCCCAAGCTTTACCTCGCTCTGTTTACTCTCAGCTTCATCCGGTTCCTCAGCATTGTCAGTCAATTCTTCCATATCCGGCTGGACCTTAACATATCGAAGTGGATTCCACGAGTGTAGAATGTGTGTCTAACATCTACATGAAAACACGGAACACCGAATATATACCTTGTCCTTGTACGTGCTGCCAAGCAATTGCACGGACTTTAAGTCTACCGCACCCTTCAACCCTTTCTTGCCATCCTTGGATCGTCTTTTGCGACAGCATCTTCGTATACAGCAGAAGCAGATTCCGAGAACTACTACGCTTATGGCTACTCAAGCGGAAAAAAAAGTGGACGAATTAAAAAGTTGCGCTCGAACCAAGCTAATCGTGTATCTTAAGCCAATATAGTCGATTGTATACGAAGTTAAAATATGCGAAGTTATGCTCGCTACTGCAATATTTTCATCTACAAGCATCAATAGCGCAAAAGCAAAAAGAAATAACTAGAATAATGTAATTATATTAATTCAATATTCATATTTATTATGAGAACTTCTCGAGTATCTAACTCGAGATACAACTGTAACAGAATAAACTTTTTTATTAGAGGAAACAGAATATTTGTTCAATGCCCTGAAGAAATCTGTTAATGAATTATCTATAAATCCTATTGTTGTGTCTCTAAATTATTAATTTTACTGATGAATTTGCAAGTATGTGTTATCATTATTCTACAGGAAGAAATATTTTTACCTATTCCGATCGCTGCGACGGCCCATGTTGGAATTCCTATATCCTTCGCGATCTCTTCGCTGATCGCTTCCACTTCCGCTTCCAAGGTTTTTACCACGGATTCGGTGGCAGCTTCCGTCTCCGTTTCTGGCGACATCGAACAAATCAAATACTTTTGAAGAGCAGAAATTTACAGCTTTATGGAGTGAAAGATAAATTCTCATTCGTTCCTGAAAACTTACCCTCCTTGAGCTCAACATCTGTGCTCAGAAGAGTCCCTAACGTCGATTCGATCACCTCCTCCGCCGGTCGATCGTCCTGCACCTGCTCCGCTTCTCTTTTGAACGGAGGCATCTTCTGCGTGGAAAGAACAACGAATTTTATTCTCTTATCGCGACCATTCGATCTTTGAATCAATAAACATATTAAATAAATCAATATCTTTTAATATTTTACACTTCAACTTTTAATTAGTTGAACTCCTAGGAACGAGTAGAAAAGTAGAAACTAACTGGTGCCACGTGCACTCCTCATAACTTCTGAGAATAACAAATCCTACTTCCTTAACGTGAAGACCTGCCCTTTTAATCAATAGATCTTAATATTTGCTTCTTAAATATTTCTCAATATTTATTTCTTAAATACTTCTTAATACTTATTTCGCGAATATTTGTTAACACTTATTCCTTAATATTTCTTAATACTTATTGATTGGATATTTCTGAATAAGTCCTCAAATATTTCGTAATACTTATATCTTAAATATTTCTTACATCAAGTGTCACTTGACTTCGAGCTTACTGAACTGATTTTTTTAACTCACTACTTCCACATTTTTAAACATACCAATGAGTACATTGTACAACGATACGTCTACGAGGACTGGGAGATTTTCTAATCTGCTGTGCGTTTCCGCGTTTCGAGGTCAAATTCGCGGCATATCGTGGGAAGTCGATATTACAACTTAATGAACGTCATTACCAGAGCAGGGACTTTTATGGCACGTGTTTTGTACATGCGTCATGGACCACTTACTAATTAATAATAATAACAGTAAAGGAGAGACAAAGATTGTGTTACAAGTAACTAAGTAATATGTATCGCAAAGAACAACATTAATTTACTTAAAACGCAAATCATTTTCACCCATCGAATCTCAAGAAAGATGACAATCCTTCCACTAATATTTAGTTCAATAAAATGAAGCTTCAAGTTGATAGAATTCCACTATTATTTCATTCTATAATAAAGTATGAATAAAGTATAGATATTATTTAATATTATTTGAATATGAATAATGTAGGTAAGACAAGAATAATAATAGATATTAAGTAGAACCGTTACATGTATAATTGCTTAACATTATTTTCATTATTCAGAGAATTCCAGATATTGATCAAGTAAGAATTAAAATAAAGACCTATTATTACACGTATTATTATATATAATATTATTAAGTACTTAGAAAGATACTTATAATTATCATATATACGGTAATGTAACCAATAAACTTATTTGTTAACTATTTCTTAATACTTCTTCCTTAATATTTCTTAATAATAATTTCTCTAATATTTATTAGTAATTATTTCTTAAAAATGCCTTAATACTTATTTCTCATGATTAACAAAAAAACCTTCTTCATCTTTCGAACAATATGTTGTTTCGTATGGAATCCTTACGTGAACTACGCGCTAAAAGGATTTAAATCCGGCATAAGGATAATAACAAACGACCGAAACGAGGGGTGAAGTCTCCCTCGGAATTATTAGAAGGGGATGAAGGGGGCGAAGCGGCCGAAAGAGGAAGAAAGGGGCGAAGGGAAGCTAGAAAAGACCCAACCCTAATATCTTGAAAATGTCGTCTCGGTAAACCTTGAAGGGAATGGAGACGATCCGGCGATAAATTTGATCGAACGGACAGTGCGTGGGCGTTGCGTGAATGGGGAGGACATTAAGGGAAAGAGAGAAGAGGGGAAGGAAGGGAAGAAAAGGAATAGGTGGTTGATAGTGGTTCGACAAGCAAGAAAGGAACTAGTGGAGAACGTAAAAGCGAGCAGGAAGTCGAAAAACGTGGCGAATGGGAAAGATTGCGAGCGCAATATACGGGAATTATTTTAACCCCTCGGGCCTGACACTCTTGCGATAACTCTCCTCTCTTCCTATCCGCTCTTATCATCTTTTTCTCTTTGCCTGACAACGCTTTCCACCCCTTTATACTTCGAATTCCGTTATGTCACTGTATCGTCTCTTTATTCCCCCTTTCCTCCTCGATGCACACCCATCGCATCCACGAACTAACATCTTTTGAGATCCTATATGTGCCTAAAATAATATCGAGTTCTAAGGTTTTCTCAATTTTCATGTTTTCCGTAATAATAATAATATTAGAGGTACCGGACAGTAATTAATTCGGGAATAGAGAATTTTTTCGCATCGAGATTTTGGAATTTGATTTTTTCAAAAAGAGAATTGTGGCATTGGAGGATCAATGATCAAGGATCAAAGGTAACGATGGGGATTGTCTAACAGAATAATGATTAATTTGAACAAATAAATGGAATATATTAAATAATTATATTTCTTGGTGGATATTTATGTATGCAACCGCGTTGGCAATCCAGGTCGCGGATATTGCGCAAGATTGCGAGATGATGTAGAATCCAAAAGGGAGTTAAACATTGATCTTGACATGTTAACAGGTTATTGCGAACATAGATAAAATATTAATACAATTAATCAAGTATTAAAGTATTAAGTATCGTTATTGAATGAAGCATTAAATTAGTAAATTGAATCAAGTATCAAGTATTAAAATATCCCTGATTTTCCAATTTTTCATGTCACATTTTATATCACGAATTTACCACCAACAGTGTGTTATATCAATCACAATTATTGTAGATATGATGCAATATCTCAATCACTGAAAAAACTAGTAATAAATACGTATCTACGAAAAAGCGCAAAGGTTCCTTGATTTTCGCAACAATAAATAAAAATGTTCAGAGAAACTAGCTTCATCCACGATATATGCACGATACGCGTGTTTGACGTCAATCTGTCTTTTCATGCTGCGATAACGATTATTTTCCTGGCGACCCGTAAACAGTTACGCTCCGTTATCATCCTATCAAATTTGATTACAAGCAAATGTTATGGCACGCCATGTTTTGAAAAGAATGATTAGTCATCGCCAGGAGCGACCAGTGATTATCCGTGTTTACTGATTTTGATTTTTATGGAATTCATTAAGAAAGTGTATCATTGCATATCACGTTGGAAAAGCGAAATGTCACCCGTTCAACTATACAATTAATAATCCATTCAGTCCTCGAGTAAATGCCATTTTATATTCACCCCGCCATTTTGAAATCTACGTATGTCTTTAAAGGTCCTCAAACAACTTTGTCGGTCGAGTAACAAATTAAAATGTGGGAGTGTAGATTTCATTATTAAAAATTGAACAAAAAATATCAAGAAAAAATTCACAGTCAGAATTAGATCTTTTACGGTATATAAACAAATATTCGTGAAAAAAATGGAAAGAAAAGAGTAGGAAGTAAAATGAAAAGAGAATATTAATTTCCAGGGTTCCGGTGTAAAATAAATATTAATAAAAGAGTGCTCTGATTAATTGTACTTCTGCATGCAATTTGAAAGTAGGAAGGAAATTATATAAACGGAAAGCACTGTACACTCTCTCGCTGTAATAACATCCTGGATTTCAAAGGGAAAGAAGAAATATTCAGCGAAAGGAAACGGATAGATATTAACGTAAGAGCCATCGAAGTAAGTAGTAAAACCCTTATTAATGTCAGCCTACCGTATACTTCAACCTGACAACCTGACAACCTAACGTGAGTTTATGCATCACGATTTTTCTTCCACCTATGTTTCGTTTCCCTTTTTCCTACCTTTCACCGGAATTTATATCCAGGCCTCTTTTTTATTAGGAATTCCTGGACGTCATACAAAGAAATAAATATTGTCCTTAAACACATCAGCGCCAATAAATTAAATGTGTCCAACTACAACCGCTTATTTCACTACTTTCGGAAGAATAAATTTATGTTTACGTTAAATTTCGAGAAATTAATTTTCCTATTAATAATAATTATTATTATCTAGATTATGTTTAAACGGAACGTTATTTATACTGAAAATTATTTTAATGAAAGATCTACGAATATTATCTTATTGCTAAAATTATATTTATACTAGTTTATATTGAAATTATTATTAATTCCAATTTAATAAAAATATAACTTTTGTAATAAAATAATATTACGAAACTGTACTTGGGAATTGATGCTTCTGTGTACTTCAATATTCCCTTCAATAATCCCTTTACAAGAACATAAATTTAATAAAATATTTTGAGCCTTATCTTATTACGACATCAAGGATTTTGTTTCAGGACGTATTATGAGAACTCAGGAGAGTAAGGTGAATGAAATCACCGAAGTTTCAGGGAAGAGTACTCTTATAAATCTTCCTCTTATCCTTTCGGTATATTCTTCACCCCCTTCAAAAAGGACTTCGAAAGTAATCTTCGAAAGTGTCCGTAAATATATATCTAAAAATCCTTCGGGCCCTTAACGCGCTACCATCGAATTATAACCGTGGGAAAAAATGTCTGCAGTTCCCCTTAATTAGCTTAATTAGAAACTCTCGCGTACCGCGGTGCTTTCTGCTGGAAATTACGGAACGAATGCAGTGCGGGAAATATGTTAAAGCTAAATTATCTCCCTCGAGATCAAGGAAAATATGATTCTAATAAATCCCTTCAACGCTGTACTGTAAATTCTGGAATTATGCGCGCGATCCAATATGGCGGACCTCGAGTAGTATGCGCCATATTAATCGCAAGCATAAAACAATACAGTTAAAATATCGAATATTAAAGATACTTTACAAATCTGCGATAATTAAACAATAAAATCCCGCACATTTAATGAAATATATTTCAATACTCATCCTCGAAAAGTCAAACGATAATTAAACGACAAATAATAAATTAGTAATAAAATCTTTCGCGTTTATTGGAATATATTTCAACAGTCATCCTTGAAAATAAATGAATTCAATAAAAGAATATTACTTAATCCTCTCAAATCAAACCGAGTTGCGACAACAACGACAAAATCGTAAAATGTAATAATAAAATGATTCGATATTTCATATCGAGTATAGAATTTTATGGTCACACAAAATGTGCGGTGTATAATCTTGATCGTAAAACCGAGCACAAACTATAGCGTAAGTTAATAAGTACATTAATCCTAGGAAATAAAGCAGTTCAAGAATACAATATAAGAAAGTTTCACTTAAGACCGAGTGTTACAAAGGATTTACGAGTTTCGCCAGGAATAACGTAAAGAAAATGGAGCGGCGTTAAAATAATCATTTTAATGATGGCGCACTTTATGCCTGGGGGGTTCCGTCTTACGTTTCAAAGGCGTAGGTGTTAAGGAGTGTCGCACTCAGAACGTTTCACGTGTCGCATAACCTCCTGAGATAGGGGGGACCACTTATTCGCAATTAATATCTTCCTCACACAATTCCAGGCTACGGAGGGAATTTCATAGACATCGTTCTATCGATTTCTTAATTAGCGATAATCAAAATGCGGTGCAACACTTCGAACTTCTACTTTTGTTCGCCCCAGAGACGAGGTGGATGAAGAATTTTATTATCGGACATAAAGTCGAGTAGAAAATATCAAAAATAAGTTTGTGAACTCGTATTGTGATGACATAGCATTATTTTATATTTAATTTTATGTATTAAATTATATTCAGTTGTTTATATTGACTTATTAATATGACATTTAATTCGTTTTATTATTCAATGTTATTAATATAATAATGGAATCCATAGAGTTTTGCATGCATTTCTAGTTTGTGTATATCAATCAATAACACTTTAATTAACAGTCAGTTGTTCTGTTCTTATGATTATTTACTGAATACCGCACTTTTTTAATAATAATATAATATTCTTCAATGTGCAATTTGAACGCTTTAATATAAAATATAATTCCTAATTTAGTTATTACCACATTCATATGATAACATATTATTTATTTACGAGATAATAAATAACAGTTGCCTAAAAGTTATGTCTAGTCTTTTATTGATCGTGATACCCCGCGGCCGGCGAAACAAGATTATATAATAAATATTCACCCAAAAATAATTTAATGAATGATGCTCAATCAATCAAGCACTACCGGTGCATTTTATTATCTCAGTACTTGGCGTACTTATTCCTACAGTATTACGAAATCTTATCACGGTGGAATCCAATGATTAACTTTCCCGCCGTCTTATCCGAGGATTGATAACTTTCTTCATGATTTCGGTTTCCCAGAAAGGAGAAGATAGGGAATAATCCTGGACGTGAGGTGAATCCTTAAGACACAGTACCAATTATATCTGTCTGGGTAATTCGTCCTAATTGATAGAAGGTAGTAAGGAAGTAAAGATGTAAGGATATAAGGAAGTAAGGAAGTAAGGATGTGAGGATGTGAGGATGTGAGGATGTGAGGATGTGAGGATGTGAGGATGTGAGGATGTGAGGATGTAAGGATGTAAGGATGTAAGGATGTAAGGATGTAAGGATGTAAGGATGTAAGGATGTAAGGCTCTAACGATATGAGGATATAAAAATATAAAAACATAAGAAAGTAAAGAAGTAAGGAAGAGAATACCCCAAGAACGAAACTCTGCTGATTTTAAGTTAGTTTCGTGGAATCTTTCGCAGCCGTGTCTCGGAATACGTGGGGCGTCTTACATACCAGAAAAGTGTGTACAATCGATACTCCTATCTTTCAATAGGATTATTTAGTAGCTGCGCTGTGAACTTCTTCATAAGTCTTTCATAACAATCACTCCTATTAGGTGTGCGCAGACACTAAATATAATTATGGATTCCAACTAACTTCTTCATAGTTCTCCTAACTTACAGCTTCGTAAATTGAAACGCTTTATTAAGTGTTAATTATTCTATCTTAATAATTATTATAATTTTTTCACTATTTTTTTTAATATTCCTAATAGTATATAATGCTAAGTAAACACGAACACTTTTAATACGCGTGATATCGATATTAATAATAATAATGTAAAATGTAATTGTAATTAATTGAAGTTAATAGTAGATTTATAAACTCGAAGGATTGTAGACAGAAATATGTGAAAAGCTTTTACTTTGGGTTCTGAACAAGTTCTAAGTGGCATATATATTATATGTATATAGAAAAGTTGTCAAAACCTCTATAAATTAATCTTATTTTCAAGCTTTTTTAATCATCTTTTTTCGCTACTCGAAGGGAATGTTTTCAAGAGTGCTTGACTTTATTGAACTCGGGAACATCTTCGTGGTTTCCTTCTGCAATTACACGGTTTCTTCGTGAATAACTATAGTTTCGTCGAGTAACTCTCGCAAAAATTCCAGAAAACTTCTAAGAAAAAGTTTTGTCCCGATATGTTTCCAACGAACTATTAAATGCACTCTTTTAGTAATTTAAACAAATTAGTATTTTGTAATTAACGCAAAATTGAATTTAAACGTTTCACGATGAACAATTTTTAAACGAAATTTTTGTTCGACAAACATTTTGTGAAATTGAGCGGTAAATCGCTGAATGGAATTCAGTTTATTTTTTGGGTGATTGAACCTTTTGGAAAATATTTTTCAACATAATCAGATGTTCTGATGTTTTTGAGAACTTGAACCGCAGAATTTTTAAATTCATGATGTAATACTAGAGCTAATATATAATAATATTTGAAAAAATATTTCGGGAATAATATTTTTTTCGGAATACTATAATGTTTCTCATATCATATTGCTGGCAATAATATGATATGAGAAACAATTTAATACTACGGATTCTATAAGATTAAAGGTTTATCACGTTTTACCCGAAATTTTAAATAATTATGAAATACAAATTTAAGATCAAAATTTATAACACTTATACAAAATATTTTAGCTTATTTCATATATAAAGGATTATTATTACTCTCTAAACTCTCGACATTTCAAGTACGCTCTTCAGCCATTTTCTTTGGGACGATTTAATGAATATTACAACTGCGATTCAGCAAAAGATGGAATATAAGATTGGGAATAAAAATGGAAGAGCATCGTTTTATGAAAATTACATCAGAGAGTGGTATGGCCACTTAAGACAATGTTACAATATTGCGGAACAGGGTCCCTCGGGGAATACCACGATTTCTCAGAATAAAAGGAACACTCGGCCGTCCATGTTCCAAAAAGGATTTCTAAATCTGTTCAATCGGCAAGTTCTTCTTATCGTTAACTCACCAACTAACTCGACAAAGGTAAAAAATATGCTTACGTAATGCTAAGTAAACCGTGGTGAATCGATTAGTTAAATATAGGGTTGCAAATTGTAGGTGTGTTGAATTATACTATTTATAGTGTGAAGTAGTTCTTGACCAACTGGAAACTTGGAACGAACTTTGTATATTATTACTAAACTTGCGTTATTATATATTATCAAAGGTTATTATTTAATATCTAATCAACTAGTGGAAGCCCTGGTTGTTAAACGTACTCTATTTATATAAATATTGTACATATTTATATGTTGTTTTTGAAAAGTAATAATAATCTTTTACATATAAATCAAACTAAAGTATCTGCGACATAAGTTTTATAAATGTCATTCTTTAATTTTTATTTCATAATTGTTTCAAACTTCTCGTAAAAAATAATATATCTTTAATATTATATTATTTCCAAAAATATATTACATCCAATATTATATTTATACACACATTTTATAGATGTTTTATTATAAAAGTGGGTGTTAAACGCCATTAAAATGTATATAGAATATTTATGTTGTATGTATATTTTACTGAACATATTTTCTTCTGTATATTATTTTGTTCATGTTTTATGTATGAAGCCTGATGAATTAAGTTAATAAATAAGTAAATAAATATCTATTTCTTGTAACTTATATGACGTTCATAATTTTAAAAGAAATTACATATCTTAGATCTTAGATCTTGATTGTTAGATACGGAAGATTTAATACTCTTAAACTCAAACGGGGTCACCAAAGATTATGTAAATAAATTCCAATCATATTTACTCTAAAATTAACTTTCACCTTGTTTGTGAAGTATTATTTGCGAAGTACTGTTTTTAAGATAAACTCCTAGATAAAACGACATGGGCGTAATGATCCTTTACGAAAGCCTGGGAAGAGTAAAAGGCGCTCAAGAAGAGATGCTCTTTAATCGAGAAAATCACGTATCTTTTCTCATCTCAACTATAAACTGTCCAACCAGCCATCAAATCCAGTTAAGGCGGTCGATTCTGTAGCCATCCTGAACAGATGCGACTTGAAAAGCCTCGGAGAGCGTAGAATCACGATTTTCAAGTAGAATAAGTCACCGCATTTTACTCATAAAATAATGAGAAAACGAAAGACTAACCAATAAGAGAATTTAAAATCTTTTATCGTCTCAAACTTGTAATTATTATGGCTTTTATTTACAACATTATATTATTCCAAAAATTATATTGTTTCCGAAATTAAATATATTATTTTCAAAATTATATTGTTTCCATAAAAATATAGCACAAATATAACCTACAAAATAATTATATGACCCTCCCATAATAATTACCTTTTTAAATAATAAACAACAATTGCTTCTTCCAAAGCTCAAATTATCTTAAATCCATGCAACATAATCGAAAATAATTACAAAATACAATGACACTAGAAATCACACGAAATTCGCGAGATACATCGAGGACGGTTCAGGAACTAACCAGAAACGCACCTGCGGATTATTAAATAAAATAATCCTAGGAATGTAAAAGAACTTGCGAAATCCGATAGGTACGATTACGTGAACAATTACTGGCAAGTTCCAATAGGATCGTCTGGATATTCCATTCCCGATATGCGTTATGTATTCCCTCGTGTACGAATATGAACAGTTAGACCGTAAATCGATACAACTAGATACTTATAGATACTGGTCCAAGTATATTCCAACACTGTCTTCCCAGTATTCTTATCTATAAATGTCTGCGTATTCTCATGCGACGTATAACTAAAGTTCTTCCTTGTGCACTTAGCCTAGAATATTGTTAGCATAATTGGCCATGGAATATCTAAAAATGCGATCACTATAGTCCTCCGTTCTATAGCTTCAGTTTTATGTACTTTATGTGGGAAAATGTTGGGTTGTCCGGAAAGTTCATACCGATTTTCAATAGTTTTTCGGCGAAAAACCTGAGAATTTCTGAGAGAATGGAATCTTCAGTCGCGTAAAAAATGGAGAAAGGTTGAGGAACAAAATGGTGCATATATAATTGAATAAATATATATTGACATATAAAAATGTTGCCTTTGGATTTTCCTTCAACATCAGCATGAACTTACAAATTCATAATTATTTTATGCTTGTGTAGTGGGCCGTAGCCTTTGTTTGGACAATTTACTCTGCCTTTTTGAACAAGATGTTTTGGAGTGATTTGGAATAATGTATTTAACGTATTTGAAGTAAACTCATATTTTTAAGAACATGGAAATTATTGTGAATTTATTTGTCTATATATGTATATAGATGCGAATGCATAATTCATTGTATTATATATATAACATACTTATATAAATATAACTAGATTGATGGTTGAACCCTAAATATAAGTAGTTTGTCAACAGAATGTTAAATAATTTCATAATTTAAGATAATTTGGGATATAAATAGCCATGGTTTACGCGATGTTATTAAAGAATTATTAAAAGGTAATATAATCTCCATTTATAGAAATGAACTGAGTCTCTTTATAGAAAGACTGTAATCCGCATTACATGAAATATTCCACCAAGTAACTTCAGGTACATTGATAAAAATGTAATCATATTAAAAACTTGTTAATAAAGATCGTATTACATCAAGTACAAAATACCGGACTACTCAGAACACACCAATTAAACCATTTCACGAATCCTTCGCAAAAGTCAAGTTCCCTTACACATGGCAAATGATATTTCGAGAAATCACGCGAAGCGAATGTGGCGGGTGCCGCGACCCCTAAAAACCCTCGAGACCGTAACATAAAAAAAGACTTTTCGACGTATCACCGAGTTATGTCACAGCGTGATTACGTTTATCATCGGTTCGATAACAGTCGTACGTTTGTTCCTAGTTGATTATCATACGCGCGCAACTTTCCCCCTTTAAGATAACGGTCATTCGACTATCGACTGGCCTATATCCTTCTCAAGGACGACATCGACACAATCTACCTTAAAGCATCCAACGCCCTTTCTTGATGAATGAACCTAAACCCCGCCCCTCCGCCGCCCCACTTCTTCATCTCTCAACCTATCCTCATTAAGAGTTCAAAATAAATTTTCTTTTTTTTTCACGGTCGTTCCTGAGTCTCGCTTGAAAATAATCAAAGAGGAGGAGTTCGCTCCGCTTTTATCTCACTCGAAGTGAGCATTTGTAGACACGAATGGCAATTTAGATAACTCACTAATTTAGGGGTTCATTCTGGAAATAATACACTCGGAGGGTGGATTCTTAAGAGAACTCACGTCGAATATGTTTATGTATATTTAACTTGTTGTCGGGGGTTAAATTCCTGTTTCGAGGGGTTTCGGTAAATCCGGTAATTAAGGGTAGGTATGAGGGGTTTTTATAATTCCATTTTCTTTGAAAACACAACTCGCACGTTGCTGGTTATTCAAAGCCAGTTTGAGAATCAATCATCAAGAAAGAATTTTAACACTAGAACTATCAACGTAGTCACAACGACTTTTTAGCAATTTTTAATAAAATTATTTCTAACTTTAATTCATGTTCATAACGCGCATTATTAAATCCATTAATTAAGTTACATCCTCCAGCCATAATTTATATATAAACAAATGTATAAATATAATTAAGTATGTTTTCGGTAGTTCTAGTGTTAATAGAATTATCTTCATGAATTCTCCTCTACGATTTTGAGGGAATATTAATTAAATCGAGGACGCGGTGGGTGCCATCAAAGGGCTGAAAGAACTCGATGCTACAAAATGCTGCCAACGTTGCATTTATATTATAAGTACATAAGCATATTTCATGCCGAATAGTAATCATAAAACGCTATTCACGAATGTTGATTTAAGTCCAAAGTAAACCACAACTGATAATAATACTCCCAGAATAATTTTAGATAGATATCAAAGTAAATTATGATATAAAATATTCAAAATATCGTCACCCGACAATCCGCCCCATTTAATGCAAATGACAATTTCTATAAAAACCATGTTTTATCCACCGTCAAGAATTACTCATGGCGATTACCCATTTCCCAAATAAACTATTTGATTTCGAGCACTTAAAGCGGGGCTTCATTGGCTATCGATTTCTACTTAATTCCCCGAGTATTTAAACATAAGTGGGGTATTTGAAAGGAAAATAAAGTCGCGTCGAACGCAACCACGGATACGCGAAGTGGTTGGGCTTTGGCCATGGTGGATGATGGGAGGTTAAAGAGTGATCGATAATAGAATAGAAATGGAGAAACTTGCCGAGAGGAAAGTCGTATCTGATAACACCAGCGAACGGCATTTCTCGTTTCTCCTTTCTCGTTTCACCTGGAAATACCCGGTAACTATCTCGGAAATATCCGCGGACCAAAAATCTTGCCAGCGTGTTAGGAGAAGCCTAACAAAGAGGACGGATCGTGGAAAAGGAGTCCGGGACTCCATCAAAGTCTATTCATCCTACGGGACTCCGGTTTCTCCGCACAACGAAACCCGGCATCCACAATCTCGACAAACTAACTCCGCGAAGCACCTCACCGAAATGAGATCATTTATTTATATATGATAAGATTTATCTGGAAAAGTTTATTATTGAATTAGCCAAAAAGTTCGTGCGATTTTTATTCGATCTTATGTACTTCTTCAATTTATTTTATTCAATAATCTATTCTTGGTTTTGACTTATAACATTGTCTTATCTTTTGGACGGCTTCGTAATCCCGTGTTTATCAAATTCCTTCGACTTCACCGCAAAAAACTGATGCAAAGCGCACGAACTTTCTGTCCAGCTTAATATTTTGTAAATACGTAAAAATGCGTACAAATTTAATGTTTAATAGAATATCCAATTAAATTAAAACCGTTGTTAGTCCACGTCGTGTGTATCGTTCCGAGCGGATAAATCCGTCACAGTGACGGATATATTTGTCCGGAGTATAAGGATTAAACGAAACGATGAAATCCGCTGACTGTGACGAAGGTAGAACTTGAACGCGTGGATGGAAGAATTTAATTAAATATTTAATACCCAGAATTATCGAGATCCTAATGAAGCTTACTATAAAATATAAAATAATAATCGATAAGTTTATCGCATTACTATTTACACACTGTAAATCTTAGAATATGTTTATGCGATTGATTGTTGTTACTTTGTAGTCTATTAAGATGGAGGAGTACCAACGTAAAATGCGAAAGATAATCGTGGAGTGCAACACTGACAAGATTACATTGCGCACAATCGAATTAAGAAGTCAAAGGTGAATCTGCGATGAAATACGAAGGAGAGAAATTATTTTTGTATACTTCAAGTATGGTTATAAACATGGCTGTCTATTGTTAAGATCGACGGTGATTTTTTTTTAGGAAAAATGCAAAATCGGGGAGCAGGATACAGTTTCATTAAAGGTACGATTAACGTAGATCAATGAAGAAGCTGCAAGTAGATAAAATCTCGGAGACCGAAGGGGACGGGGATCAATCACGTTATAAGATCGGCGGACAACAATCGGAAGAAATCGAACGATAAAAAGGCGGTTGGTTCGAGGAGAATGTCAAGAACCACTTAAAGAATAACAAGCAATTACTCGACCTATAATTCGCAACTAAAGTAAATCAAACAATTCAATTGCACCTGTAACAATCCCGTGGAGTAATAATAAAAATACACCGAGTGGAACTACGGGATAAAAATCGATTCTATCTCGCGTTAATTAAAAGTGCATCCCAGGAGTTCGTAAAGACGAAGGTATCGAATGAAAGGAAAGAATCACAGTGTATGAAACAAAGAATAGAACGGAGGACAATAAAAAAATATCGTATAAAAATTCCAAATTGATATTCAACGAGTCTTCCACTTTTTAGGGAGGTTTAAATAACACGAATGCTAAGCATCGCAAATATATCGTGAATATAAAATCAGGGAGTAATCATGGTCGTTCGAGAACGAAGGAGAAGCTCCGAAGACGATGCATCGAATTATACCTTCGATTTTACTCGATTATTAACAACAATCTTTTAAAACTATGGTAGAATATCATTTGGAAATAAAGGTCGAGATTCGAGGCGAATGAAGAGAAACGAAGGGTGAACGAGGAGCGAAGAGTGTCGGAAAGGATGCCGAGGTGGTCGAGGGTTGCACCGCCGAAAATACTACTCACTTGGTTATTCGGTGTTTCCTCGACTCGTACTGGTTCCTATCCTCTGCTTCGTGTTCCTCGTAGACCGGATGGTATCCTAGGCGGGTAGATCGAGCGAGTATCGTAGTTCGGGAAGGTGATAAACGGCCCTCGCGTATTACAAGCGCATCGTTATACGCCCTGCGACATTGACGACGGTGTAGACGGCGGCGGCGGAAAATCTATCCGTGGCACGGTCTCTCGAGGTAGGACACGAGTGCGCCTGACCGCTGCTCAACACGAATATGGCCGACCTGACGAAATCGATAAAACACGTTACGTTTTCCGCCGTTTCGACGGAGCCGACGCTTTGCGTCGACCACCCCCACCCTCTGAAAACCGCCGATATACTACGCCGACGACGACGACGACGACGTCGAGGACGTCGACGAGGAACGTGCGAGAGATCACCGTCGACGGAGGTCGATCGACGTCACCGACCACCGCCGACGCACTCTTCGATAGAACTGGACTTTGTCCAAAAGATTCCTCTCTTAAGGGTACTTTTGATCCACGTAATCAATGCACTGGTTTATTAAAATAGAACCCTCGTAAAATAGCTATTCGTAGGCATTTTGCGTCTGGCATTAACGAAGACGTAATTGACTATGATTGTTAAAAATTAAAATAATAATAGCATCAACCACCGACGCACTTTTCAAGGGAGCTGGACGTTGTTCAAAGATTCCTCTCTTAGGGGTGCTTTTTAATCCACATAATCAATGCTCCGCTTTGTTAAAATAGAAGCTTTCTGAAACAACTGCTCGCAGAGATCTTATGTCTGAGTCACAACTACACGAGCTACTTATCTCGAATTATTTTATTTTGATATGAGAAGAATAATAGTAAAACCTATTTTTTATGGGAACAATAAATATACAGACTGCACACAACCCTCAGTGAGTTCTTTAACAGTTAAAATAAAAGGAAATATTTTTACAGAGATTTTCATAGAAACAATAAATATACAGATTTAACTCAACTTTTAATTTGTTCTTTAACAGCTAAAACGAAAGAAAATATTTTGTATACAGCATTTTTATCGTGAGAATAAATAAACAAACGTAGCACAACTCTTTAGTAAGTTCATTAATAAACAAAGTTAACAATCATTTCATGTAATATAATACAAGCATCGATTTTAATAGTCTTCATTGGCTCCAATCGGGAATATTATTATCTTCAAGGTGGTTTATAATCGAAATAATAACAAAAAATATGATAAGGTTGCATTTATTTGCACAATTTATTCCAAGTTATGCAAACTCCAAAAAAAACTTTATTTTATGCGACACGAAGTGTTTCACCGATCCCTGCTTGAAATATAAAATTCCTTTAATTCCTCGATAATCGAGGTAATTAGGTGGAAGAAAAAATGTTTAATTAACTTCTGCTAAAGAAATCCTTTTTTGCGGCGGTTTCTAAACGAGATAATGGATATGGAAGAGTTGTGTTTCTTAAGGTACTGCGTTTATAAAAAAAAAGGTTTAGCTAGTGCTCATTTAAAAGTTTTCCTCCTTTGGGGGTGGTTTTTGTGCTCAGGTAATATATGTGAAAGATTTGTAACGATTAGATCTATTACTTTCCAGTGTCGTTTTTTAGTAACACACTGCTTCTGAGATTGTCGGTGTAACGTAACTTTTATTTATCTAAAGAATATTTATTAAAGCAATCTTTTAGAAGCAGAATGTGATTAAAACAATTCTGCTTACTCAGAACTCTTCGAAATTTATATGCTCCGAATAAATAAAGAATATTTATTAAACGAATATTTTAATAACAGTACGTGATTAAAAAAATACTACTCATTTAGAATGATTCTAAACTGATATCAAACGCATACATTTGCGTCAACAGTAAAACTACAAAAATAAAATACACCTAAGTCGAACTTCGAAGGTTGTTTTGGTCAAAATCAATAATGATTGGATAGATATCGAGGTCAGTCGTATTAAAATTTTCCAGACGTGACTTGCAATATGCTACACGAAGGGGTGAACGATATACTTAAAAAAACCTCCACTAAAAATCTACCATATAATCTTTCTACATGTAATATATACGATTTGAAACACATCATATATACGGTAAATTTCAATTAATATAAGATATCGATTAAATGCACTGCATTTAATATTCGCATGCCCCATCCGCCCGATCATCGGTGGTTGTAGCGAACAAATTAATTTGAAGATAATTAAGGAAATGACTAATGTAATTAATTCGATATCCAAAATATTAATTAACATCATCAATCATAATCACGCACCGTCGACGATATCATCAACCCTTCTATAAAGCTTCCAGTAAACGCCTGTAAATAACGAGGGGTACCGTCGATCAAAATTGATTTGTATTCTGGTTCCATCGAATTGCCAGGACATAAAAAAATTTGTCGGATGAAATAATAGCCGCGACCTCGAATGCTGCTTTCGTGAAGATCAATAATGATCGGATACACATGGGGGTCACTAGTCCTACGATTCTCCACTCGCTTTTTCTGCTGTTTGTATCTAAAAATACTTTGGTAATTGTATCCTTATACCGAAGGAATATTCTTAAAAATAAATCCCTTTGGTACCCTTATTACGTATTCTTTTATCATCGAGCTTATAGAGAATCGTCGTTAAGTGACTCTGACGGAATATTTTCATCCCTTATTTCATCTTCTAGGCAGTTCTATAAATAATACACAGCTGCTCTAAGAGTTTATTTTTATTTAATGTAAAAAATTGTTTTGTATAGTATTATTTCTTTGATTCACCATAAAAACGAGTTCTGTTATCTGTGTTATACATAACCCCTACACGACACTTCATCACTTATTTCACCCCCTAAGTAGATGCATAAATAAAATACAACCTGAAGTATCGGAATTAATCTATATTTTCAAAAAATATCTTCGCACACTATAACTTCTTTATGCATTATAAAGAAGACTTCCATTATTTATATTCCAGTATATCATTATCGTTTTACATTCCTCCAGTATAGCAAACGAAAGATGACTGCCGTAAAAGGCGTAGTTACGCAGAGAACAACAATTTGACTAATTGATTTTAACATCACAAAAGCACCGGAAATTCGCGTTTGAATGGGGCGCGGGGGTGGAGGAAGAAGGAATGGGGTAGGGTTGAAGTTTAATCAGGCGAAACGGACGAAACAAGGAGCATTCTTCGGTGGAGGAATATTCCGATTATTCGGTGAGTGGTCGTGGCAGAATGAAATCGATTCATAATTCGAAACCATTCATGACCAGTCGCAAGAACCCCGTACCTGAGAATGCCCATACATAAACCGCCATACTGAAAATAGACGCGAAACGAGTAAACTGCCGTGGAGCGTAAGTACAATGAACCAAATCCGGAATAATAATTGACGTGGTTCGAGGCAAACATAAATTACGCGTCTTTTGTGCGTCCGCTCTTCGAAAACGCCCCGAGATACGTGCTCCTCCACGTGTCTGCAATTCTTTCTAAATATAGAAGACGTATTGTGTACACTTCAAAGAAGCTGATACGCTTTTCTATACCCGTAATGTTCGAGTTAGTATAACAAAAGCTGTGGATTCCTACTTATGATTCTATCGTATTATAATTGTTCTCCTTGAGTTGCAGTCAAGAGTAGATTTCATGACTTCGTTTTTTATGGTATTTCTGGCACATTGTTGTGCATCCACTTGCTTCGACCCAAAATGGTCCTAGAAAATGTTTAGGCATCGTATACAATCGATTCGGACCATTTTTGCGCGAAAATTTTTAATCTATTTGTTTAAAACCAAAATCATCCTAGAATATGTTTAGGCAGATATTAGCTAATAAAAGAGATCCAGGATAATTGGCAGTTAAAATTTGGCGCCGTAAGAGCGCAACGTAAAAGTGAATTGTAAGTCAGTAGCAAGGGGGATGTTCGTTAGGAAGTTATCGACCAAATATCGACTGACGGAGGGTTGAGTTTGCGAGCTCGGTGTCGAGCGTAATGTTGAAGAGCATCCTTGAATCATTATCTAGAGGCTAGCGTTCAACGTTAAGTGGATCACCAGCTTTATTTCTGTTAAAGTAGCTCGGCATAGGTTGGACCATAAAATTATACTACTCGATAGACAGATAAAAGCCATTCCCCATTGAAATGCAGAATGGGACGCGCAACAATAACGAGTCCACTTTGGACGACGGAAGTAAATCAAACTTAAGGGACGTCGAACTCAACGGAAACGAGAATTTAATTCACGGAGGAGGCCTGGAATTGCCGATATTGGGTCATTCTTACAAAATTCCAGAAGTTCCGGAGAGTTACTACGAACCAATAATACTAGACACGTCTTTGCCGTATGTGAGTATACGGCACTATTTTGTCTACGAACTGTGATTTTATTTTACTTCGAGACGCGCGATCCCTTCAAAAATTGTCGAAAAATCAAAGTCGCCAATTTCGTTCTTAAATGCCCTAAATCGATGGTATATCATGCCTAATGATGTTCTAGGACCGTTTTGGGTCGAAAGAAGTGGTTTAAAAATTTGTCTGGTCGAAAAACAGGTCGACCAAAAATCGCAAAAATGTAAAGGGGTACACCTTCAAAAATTGCCAAAAAATCAAAGTCGCCAATTTCGCTCCTAAATGCCCTAAATCGATGGTATATCATGCCTAATGATGTTCTAGGACCGTTTAGGGTCGAAAGAAGTGGTTTAAAAAATTTTCTGGTCGAAAAACAGGTCGACCAAAAATCGCAAAAATGTAAAGGGGTACACCTTCAAAAATTGCCAAAAAATCAAAGTCGCCAATTTCGCTCCTAAATGCCCTAAATCGATGGTATATCATGCCTAATGATGTTCTAGGACCGTTTTGGGTCGAAAGAAGTGGTTTAAAAATTTGTCTGGTCGAAAAACAGGTCGACCAAAAATCGCAAAAATGTAAAGGGGTACACCTTCAAAAATTGCCAAAAAATCAAAGTCGCCAATTTCGCTCCTAAATGCCCTAAATCGATGGTATATCATGCCTAATGATGTTCTAGGACCGTTTAGGGTCGAAAGAAGTGGTTTAAAAAATTTTCTGGTCGAAAAACAGGTCGACCAAAAATCGCAAAAATGTAAAGGGGTACACCTTCAAAAATTGCCAAAAAATCAAAGTCGCCAATTTCGCTCCTAAATGCCCTAAATCGATAGTATATCATGCCTAATGATGTTCTAGGATCGTTTAGGGTCGAAAGAAGTGGTTTAAAAATTTTTCTGGTCGAAAAACAGGTCGACCAAAAATCGCAAAAATGTAAAGGGGTATACCTTCAAAAATTGTCAAAAAATAAAAGTCGCCAATTTCGCTCCTAAGTGGCCCAAATCGATGGTATATGATGCCTAATGATGTTCTAGGACCGTTTTGGGTCGAAAGAAGCGGTTTAAAAATTTGTTTCGGTCAAAAAATGGGTCGACCCAAAATCGCAAAAATGTAAAGGGGTATACCTTCAAAAATTGGTCCAAATGGTCCAATCGATAATAGATTGTTTCTAAACATTTTTATGTCTAAATATATTTTTCAGATTGCTATTTACACGCATTTAAAGACACACGATTTAAAAACTATCGAGAGACCAAAAACGCCACCAATCCTCTCCTTACTACGATCGAAATCGACGTAAGTGAATCTTATTTATAAAAATAATGTAGACTATTTATATTATCTATTCTAACAGTCTATTCAAATATGAAACGTTCCACCTGCGGAGTTAATTATTATAAATTTTAAGATTATCGGGCAAGCGTTTATCAACGCTGGCGCATCAAATAATATACAAAGTAATAATATTACAGGGAGGACGACGTAGCTTGCAAATCGTCGCAATTAGTTTCATCGATTACACGCAACGATAAAAACGATGCATCTATGTTGAACTTTCGAGATTATGAAAATGTCACGCAATAAGAGTATTAAGAAGTTATCGTGTAATCCAGCATGTATTTTCTGTAAGGTTCTTTGGCATTAGGTTTGTGTTATTATTAAAAATCGAAATAATAAAACATACTTGTGCTCTAAATAGTATTAAGAATTAGATCAAGATAGTAGCAACACTAAAAATCAGGCAAGTACATTATTTCATTATTCACGTTGCATGAAATTCTTGGATGTTATTCGAATAATAATGAGTCAAAATTAATTGAAACTCTAGTAAAACGTGCATTCGAAAATTAAAAATGGGTACAGTTACTTTAATTGTTAAAGTATACTACATGAAACAACGCATAATTTCCTTTGCGGCATAACAATTCCGTGTTAAAAAGGTTCATTGTGAGTGAACCGCACGGATATAAAACTAACACGCTACCGCTACTTCGTTACTGTAAAATGTTTTCAAAGTATCATATTTCACAAACTGATATTGTTTGGTGTTTTAACGATAATGTTAACAAAGTATCAAATAAACGCAGCTTGCAAATGCCAAAATTAAACTAACTTGTATGTCGAACTGCGCAAGACCCCTTAAAGCCGGATATATCTGGCTGCCGGCGTTCTCTTTTATGAATTCAAGGAATGCGCGATACAAAACACTGCACTTTATCAGCCGCAACACAGAACAAATTAACTCTGAATTGCAAACTAGCTCTAAGCAATAATTACTGAGTGTGTGAACAGTAATTATACTAAACTATTTGATATCGGCACGCAAAACTATGGAGATGAATTCGAAACGGCACTAATACGTGCTCGCACGACGACGACTTTGGAACGACTGAGCGACATCGAGGTCGATTATCAAAACTATCGACTCTGCGTTTAAACTGGCAAGTGGAACGCGATTAAATATATTATCGCTTAATGAAATTCGACAATAGAATGACCTGAGATGTCCTACGACTGTCTTTCACACATTTTGAAACTAAATTTTGGACAGAGGAAATAAATATTTAAGATTTCCGTGTATCAAGCAATATCTTTTCCGTATTCGGAAATTGTGTATCGAATATTGATTGATTATGTATGTGTTTTGTATTATTAAGGAAATTTGAAACTTTGTAATGAAACCTGCACTGGCACTACATGTATAATGAATGCTAAATATATTTATTTATTACCTTATTTATTAGATCGTAATTGTCAAGGAAAATATTCCTTATAAATTATGATAAATTTCTGTCTGTTTACTAAGTTGGGTTACACTTGTTAAGGACATTGGATTTTAGTATTTTCAGTGTGTTTTGAAACTCAGACAGTTTTGCAAGCGGAATAATTGTTGTACAGATATTTAAGCGTGTTGTTTAATTCATCAAAAGCGTCGGATTTCGAGCGATACTTTTTATTGCTCAATATTAAAACATCGTTTTGTACGGCGCGCTTTTAATACTCCATACTTAATAGCCCGACGATAGAGTGACGGAGAAAACGTGAGTTTCGTACGAATACGATAGGGACGGTGGTTTCTTATCAGTAGGTTATATTTAAAAGACTAATTTTCCAAGTAAATGCCAATTGACCGTGACTCGTAATAATAGCGATCGGTGTGTGCCATTAAAAAGCGTTTACATCATGCGACAATGAAGATACTCAACGAATTTCTCACGATCTACTTCGTGTTACAATATTTGTACGGTGTTTGTACGACTCATTTGCTCATTAATGTCAAGAATCAGGTGCGAGTTCGTTTTTTTTCAATACTTTTTCAATACTTCTTTAAGAGACTCGATCCGTTACTTTATCGAATCCAATTTAAAATAGCCCCCAATTTTCGACACAACTATCATTTAACGGTCCATCGCTATAATCTTTAAGAAAGAAAATCATAGCAAGAAAAAAACAATGACGCTTGATTTGATTAACAGATGATTATAGCGGACGTCCATTTGCTGAATCTTTACTTATCTCTATCGTCACTCGAATGCTTCTTTCTTTTGTACACTTCACTTCATAAGCAAATTGTACTTTGAATCTAATAAAGATGATGATTTTATTATTGCAATTGTTTTTCGTTATTTTTGTATGGATGCGGGGCACGTCTTATACAATATCATTCTTATTCTCACATGCATAGTTATTGTTATATTTGTTTTATTGTGTACTCCAGGGTGGTGACATATTATTGGAAACTATTTCATCTAATGTCACTGAGGATGTGATTACTTTAGAATTCCAATGCTCTGATGGCACTTTGGTAACACAACTTATTGATTTCAAAAATGTAATTTCCAAAAGTATTCACATATACTTTTTTAATGTTAGATGTATGCTATCATTCCTTGTTCCTTTGATGTAGGAAGTACAAATTATAAAGGCCCTGGTTCTTGGGGAAGAAGAACGGGGACAGAATCAATATCAAGTTCTATGCTTTGTGAATCACTTTTTCAAGGTTGATTTTATATCTTCCGATGCAATGTCTAAGTTAAGACAAAAAAATCCTGGCACAGTGCGAGTAGCAGAGGAAGATAGGGGTCATGTAAACTATACTATGGATTTGTTCTTGGATGTCGCTGAATCCAAGGATATCTCTAAGCACATTTCTACCCTTTGCGGTGAAGCAGCTGGATCTGCTTATACTAGAAACGAAGATATAAAACAGTGGATCCAGAGGCCTGGTAAGTTTTTTATAAGCAATTTTAATTCAAGTACTCTTAATTCCTTTTTCAATGTCTAGTAAATCAATCATATCTCATGATATTATTTTTTTCCAGGTTCCTCAGAACTTTCACTAATGGCAGCTGTATACAACTTTAGCACAAATTCTTTAGCACAACAAGGTACAAACGATACAAGGTCATTGTTTGTAACAAGATGTGCAGATACATCTAACATGTGGGCACCTTGTACATGTTCACTAGAATTATGTATTGGATGGTATCCGTGTGGTTTAAAATTTTGTAAAGGAAAGCCTGATGGGAAAAAGGCAGCTATCCCTTACAAGTGTGGTATTAAAACTTGTAAGAAATGTTTTATATTCTCTTACTATTCTAAAATGAAACAAAGCTGTTTATGGGATGAATGACATATGAGGACATTGTAGGTAGGTACGTAGATGAGAATTAATGAAATCAATGGTCACTTGGTATATCAGGACATGTAATAAGTTATTTGGGATATTTTAACATAATGGAACTATGGAACTGGTGTTTATGTCCAACTTTTTAAGATTGATATTTACCAAGAATTATTTATTTTATGTCGAATCACGGGTATTTGATTTAGTATACGAAGACGGAAAAATGAAGAAAAAGACAGTATCTCTTACAAAAATGATGAGCTTCTTTTTAGTACGAATTAATTTAATTCTCTGCTCACTTTCTCAAGACTTCACGAAGTTTCTTCTCTCGAAATAATTTATATAAAAGAATTATTTAAAATAAGTTATGGGTGATATTTGTAAAATACGTGTTAAAAACGGTAAATTAGGATAGATCGTGTGAATAATGGAATAATATTGCCACAAAGTAATTGAATATGTATGATATTATATCTCTTACTGAATGGATGAGCAAGTAACACTACAAAACATTAACTTCGAAAAAAAACAAGTGCGACAATTTTATATCCTTAGGACATTCCTATTTTGAAAAACCTTAATCTTCACTGCTAATTACTTTACATTCCCAATTATATTACCTACTGCATTTACCACGTTCAAAGATCATTCCAAATTTGCAAAAGTTGCAAATTCGAACTATATCTTTCTATGTTTGTTTCCTTGCTAATCATCCATTCGATCCGTTACCACACACGGCAATTTATTTATTCACTCGTAATACCATTATGAATTACACGTATCTGTAGGGAAATTTTATACATGACTTGTAAAGCTGCCATTTACATGTTGTACATGTACAATTTAAGTTTCAATTGTAAATAGAGCGCAAAAAGCACATCTACGTATATCGCAAAGGAGAAAATACGCAAATAAATAAACATTAGGATTGTACATAGAAACTGATAGCGATAGTGATAAAAGAACTGTACAGAGTCTATATGAGAAATTCGTTGTGGGAATTCGCACCCAAGAAACAAACTCGTCGATCACGTATCGAAACTTGGATTCATTATAAGTTACAATGAAGAGACAACAATTACTTTCCACTTATAAGAGATGAGAGAGAAGAGTATACGTTTCATAGTAAAAACCACTATAAACAAGACTGCGAGATCTGTCCAATTAATAATGTACGTACATGTATATACGACGTACAAAACACATACATATATAGAATGTTATTCTGCGCGCTTCCTGAAGAACAATTAATATCACAGTACTGTAAGGATACGAAAACTCGAATACTTACGGCTGCGATGCGAAACGTATGGTGTTTGTAAACACTCTGCGGAACCCGATGTTCTCGACGCGATGATACTCGTACTGCTTAACTAGCAGTGCCAATAAAAAAAACTATACACCTGGTTGTCTTGAAGTCTGTTGGAAATGCGTATAAGTCAATATAATGTTAAATCAATACAGTCATTTTTACGTGGATTGTAAACGCATTAATCCTACAAATAGCAATATACATTTGTACATGACCTATGTATATAGTTATTTAAAGAAGAAATTATCTTATCGCGATGATGTTACCACACCGTTACTAGAAGGTTTCTTTCCTGGATACTAACACTGATATTAATTGTAATTAAGTATTAATCGATGCTTTATGTACACGTTTGACCCACAGAGAAACACACGAACATATGATAACTACATAAATGGTCCAAAATACGAGCGAAACACTTTACAAGATTTGTTGTTCCTGTCTAAGTGTCTCTTAAATTAATATCATTCTATCTTAAATGTAACAGGTGTATTAATTTTGAATTGTATACTTGGATAGATCGTTATCGAAGCTTTTTTTTCGGAGGATTCGGAAGATGGTTGACGGAGAAAGGCATAATATATATACACTCTAGTGTTTAACCATTTTCTATCGTAACACCATGTATGATTTCAGCTTTACACATGACATTGTAACTTATACACATATTTTTTATATATATTTAATAAAAAGAATTAATAAATAATATTGCGCCGTTAATTGTATCGATCATATACGTGAAAAAAGCGACCCCCCCCCTACGGTGCTTTAAACAATAAATATTATCAATTGGGAATTTTTCGAGTAGTGTGCAATTTTGAATGATTAGTGTTGTTTTGCATTTTTCTCGATCGAAATTTCGAAATTAAGTAGGACTGTCCAAAGATATAAGGATAGTGATGGATTGATAATAATTGTTTATATTAAGTACGATACAATAATTATAATAATTTAGTACTCCAGCCTGAATTCTTTACACGTACCTAAATTCCGTCGTTACTTAACGTATTTAAGTCTGAAGTCGAACGATATAACTAAATACCACGCTTTAATAACTCTCTACATATTAATCATATTCTACACGTAATAATGAATCTACGAGCAACGAAGCTTACGAGTGAGTAAAAAAAAACAAACAAACAAGAGGAAAATTCCTCTGTCATTTATGCTACATTTACAATGATTCTAATTGAGTCGGCGGAACCGAGATTAAAATAAGAGATCGTGCTTATACACATATTAGAATCACGGAAGAACTCCGGAGGCGACCTAACTTGAAATATATAAAAATATAAAATACCTGATGATATGCGTGCTTCAATTTCTATTCTTTCATTCCACTCTTACTACCGATTTTGCAAAAAATATGAATATATTCAATAATAATTCTCGGAGCACCATTAAATAATCAGGAAGACACTTTAATTCCTCTCGATTCGAACGTCCGCGACAACATTTTCTCTAATGAAATAATCAACTATCACGTAAATTTAAGTCTGCTCTCATGATTGCACATCGATACCGTCAATTAAGTTATATAATCTAATTATTCTTAAAAACGATCGTTTGAGTATCGTAGCACCGCAAATAGCACGGATACGGAACGGAATGTGTATAAGCATCAGATTCTTCGTAAACATTATCGTATACCTAAGATTCTTGGTACTACAGCCATAGATAAGTCGCCCCGTATCAAAATGTCTGCATACTAAGGGAACACTAGCTACTATAACATGTTTTGCGTACATCGGCAAGTATTACACTGAAATCGTCGTCTGCCTTCGATACGTGCTCGATGTTCTGCGTCTGTTGCGATTGTTGCTGCTGCTGCTGCTGCTGCTGCTGCTGCTGCTGCTGCTGTTGCTGCTGCTGCTGCTGCTGCTGCTGCTGCTGCTGTTGCTGTTGTTGTTGTTGCTGTTGCTGTTGTTGAGATTGCGCGGGATGTTCTGAATATTTTGTGACATCCAGGCTCTGATGATATTGGTCCATCGCGTGGCCAATACCCACGTTCGAGCACCGCGTGTCCTTGTTCTGGTCGTCGACAATACACTGCGAGTTCGTCATGTCCATCTGAGTCTGCTGAGGAGCGTAATAACGCAAATCACTGGCATAATTGTGATTGCTGTCAAGCATATTCTGTGAGGATAAACTGGTATGAGCTACACTAGTCGGATGGGAGTATTTGAAGTATTTTTCTAACTGCAACGTTTGTTGCTGTTCTTCTTCGGCGGACATATTTGGATCCATGTGACCAAGTATCGTGTGCTGTTGACCGGTACTTGCGTTTTCGGTTTGATATTCTTGATGATGAGGCATTTGATATCGATGCGTTACACCTGCAATGAATCAATTTTTTAGTAGCCATTACAGTACTGCTGCTAATTAAAGTATCTTGCAGTCATAGTGCTACAAACTAATAGTAATATCATTACTTTACTATAATACTACGGTACCATTATTGTATTCTATTTCTGATGTTTAACTGTCCGAATTGGTACGCGGATTTAGCTGTTGAAAGTGTTATCTAAAAGGTCAAGGTTTAAGTTCTGATTGATGTAAAAACGCGTAGCAAAATGAAACCGAGGTCAGTTATTTTCGGCGTGATTATCCTAGATCGCTGGAGTTTATCCAAGTTTAACAGGATCTTGATATAAATACTTATTCTAAGGCGACAAATATTACCGGAACAACCTTCGGCGGCTCCACGGATCCCCATGGACTGTTGCCGATTGGCACACTGGACCGGATTATAGTTGCTCTCGACAGTAGACTGCATCGAATAGTTTGCGGTCTTCGTGGATTGAGTACTCGTGTAATGCTGCAACGATTGATCGTGGGGGGATGCTACCGGCGGATAAAAGGTCCCCGTCACGGAGCCGACGTTTTCGAAACCGGAGCGCAATTTGTTACACGATACCATCATACCGTTTGCTATACCCACTGCAGCTATGCTCGAGGACTGTCGCTCGAAATTTAAGTAACTCACCTAGAAATCATCGACAATTCCATTAACCCCATGCAAATAAAAATTACTAAATAAAAATCATATTCAGCTATATTTCAACATTCTCGTATACGTCCATAAAAACAGGGATGGAAGGAGAAAAGAAATTAATCGATTTAATTACATGCATTATGCGACGTGAGGCGTAACGAATCTCAAAAATTGGAGCTTTATAAACTTGAACGTTTTTTATTAAATTACGCGGACACGTTATTCTGACGGCTTCCGTAGTTCTAGCGTTAAAATCTTAACATTAAAATTCGCACGTCGAATAGGCAGTGAACCTTCATAAAAAAAATTTAATTTTGCAGAAAAAGATGCGCATGTTAATTTTAATTATATGAATGCAGGTTTTGGATTTAGAGTTTAGTAAGTGTTACTTACGGATTTTTTATACGTTAAGGTGTCCGTATAAGCACCAGAATTCTGACACGATGATATGCTAGTGTTACTAGCGTGACCCGTGTGCAGTTGATTATCGGTACCCATAAAAGTGTACCGTTTAGATTGATCGGTCATTTCATTGTGCTGCTTCGAAGTACCCTCCATTAAGTCCCTTTCGGGATCTGGATTCTGGTTAGATGGCAAGTGAGTTCCATCACCTAATTAGCAATTAATTACTGTTTAGAATCTGCAGAGACTTCAACTATATTCGCAAATATTAGATAACTTTCCTATTTCTTTATTACACCTTAAACATAACACATTACATGTGCACGAATAAAAAATATTAAATATTTATTCCAAATGAAACAAATATTTCAGCCGAGTATTAATTGAGCTTATAAATTCAGGAACATTTTAATAATAGTAAATAATTAATATATGTTTTCTATTATAATAATAGAAAATATATATATTGAACGAACATTCGATAAGATATTAAAGTAAAGAGAACATTTTTTATACATTTTTTGTCAAATATTAAATTGAAGTTTGAATAAAAACTGGAAGGAGAAAAATTGAGTTTTTACGTCAGGTTTTAAGAACGAAGATTAAACCCACCTTCGGGTTCAGGACTGGCAACTGGAGATATATCTGGAGTGTGAATGATAGGCGTATAAGGACTACCGTATAAAGAGTTATTTTCCGATTTGTACTCCTGGATACCCTGCTGCTGCTGCTGCTGCTGCTGCTGGTGATATAACGATGAGATCGGGGAATGGCCACCCCATGGAATCTGAGGAATGCCTTGATAACTGTCCATCTTGGACCTTAAACGAATACCATGTTATACGTGACTATCTTCCTCAATAAAAAACACACCCACGCATTACATTTATCTAAGCATTTTCTTGATATTAATCATTAGAGTTTAAATAATTCATCTGAACAAAGCAAGACCTGAGAAATCGAAACTTATACGTCGGAATATTATAATTAAATAGTAAACGATATGATACTTCCATCTCGAAGCAAATTATAATTAACATCTTTCAAAATTGTTGTAATCCAGCGAATAGAAATTTACATGTTAACCGAAAATATAGATGTGTTTTCCGACATTACTATGTTTTCGGAGCCGTAAAAAGGCTTAAATCAAAATACGTAATAATTAGCTCTTCTGAACAGTGTACTGAAATAAAGGGAGTTTGTATTGACAAATAATAATTATTGTTTCATTCTATTACCTCTTTAATACCTTTCAGCCGGAAACTTTTGGATCGTACTGCGTATATCTTTAACCCTCTATAGCTCCATGGAACTTTTATTGTTTGGTTGTAATAATTTTTCGGTGCATTTTTCTTTGTATTGTTTTTGTACGATTTCTTTATAGACACGAAAAAAATTGACCTATACAGGGTTAAACTGCACATCTAAAGAGATTATCCTTTAATTCTGAAAAGTTAACGATACCCGTAGTAGCCGAAGGTTCGGGCTACCAGGAAACTGATCTTGGACGTTATAAAAGAGCGAACATCTCTTAGCAGGAATCTCGATATCGGTATCAATAGATCCTTGTCGAAAAGGCTGGCGTATGGCCAGGATTAATTCGGTGCCTCGGCAGGTACGATCCTGAAGAATCGATATGAATCAAGAGAAGATATCGACTTACATGGAATGATGAATCGTGGTGGTGGTAGGGTTGGACCTATTGCCGACGGTGTTGGACGCGGAGGGTGGGGAAGAGGGTGCCCCCGGGGTCCGTTTCGCGTGTTTTCTACGGCGTGGCCTGTACTTATAGTTCGGATGTTCCTGCATGTGTATGACCCTCAGCCTCTCGGCTTCCTCGACGTACGGCCTTCTGTCCTGCGGGGTCAACCCTCGCCATTTCTTTCCTAAGAGATACGGCAGTCCCCGTTACTGATCGCAATGTCCGACATTCTTTTTGCATTATATCCAATTCTACTTAACCGATAAGTGCACTCTCTTGCAACGTTTGCCGGACCAAAAAAATTCCTAGTACTTAATACCCATAAATCGGTCTACGCTCTTTTCGTTTTAAAATCGTTGCACGAGAATGTACCATCGTTAATTTGCTTTCGAAACAACGTGTGTGTTTATGGAATATATGATGGAATTACTGTTCGGTGTATTTGTGATGGTAAAATCTTCGTAGAAGAAGACTGTAATGGTGAACTTATAAATATAGTACTGACATGAGATGCTGATTAGATATTCATAGGTTAACTGTTTCACGCTTATTTTCTCGGTTAATCATGCGTGGGGTCAAATATGACCTCCATGTGATTCTTATGGGTTAATGTCTTGCGATTCTTACCATCGATCCTGATGTCACAAGGTTGCATGAAACGTATTATAATAATTAATATTATAAATATACAGGTATTAACATTTACATTATAATCATATATAAATTATACATAAATCAAATGAAATTAATGTTGTATTTAACATATACACACATGGTCACACCTTTGCTACAATCATCCTACATTATTACCAACGACCCTCGACAACATGTCAACACGCGATAAAAGTCAGAGTCTAAAACCATCAAAACAGTACGAACAACAATCCTACAAGGATCACCTCGTTAAGTCTTCCAATCGATTACTTCCCATCCAAGTTAATCGAGTATTAATGAGACAGAGGAGTAGCAAGATAATCGGTGGAAAAATGCCTTCTAAAACCGTACCACCATCGATCGGATCGAGGCGGAACCGGTTAAACGAAGAGGGTCGATGGATTTACATAAGAAGAAGGGAAAACGTTATTTCCGAGATCGAAGGGGCCTATCTGTGGATTAGTCGACGATATTTTTAATTCGTGTTACGGAAGATGGGTCCTAATTGCCCGTCTCTTACCTCGAGCGGAAGTCGGAGAACGAAAAAAAATAGTCGCTCGGAGGAGCGTAGTGTTGGCTTTTGAAGGAAGGCAGTTGAGAAGTGTGTCGCGTGAAATTTCGATCTTCAATTGATTATTTATGTTACATACTCTAATGTTAATCTAATAATTTATATCTATTGCAATATCCTATATATTGTATATTATGATAGTTTTTTAGATATAATATGTATAAAATAAATTATGTACATATCTCGATATCGAGATATATTATTTAAATTATATAATAGATGTAACATATTATAGAGTGACTCTCTCATAGTTTCGATAAGGAATTCTCCTCTCCCCATCTAATGTCACCTCGTGCCTTCTTTCCAGAACCCTACAGTAAACCCGAATTATAAATGGGTTTGGCCCAACGCGCGATGGACTTTGGTCCCCGGAATCTGGCTCGGTTAGGTTCAATATGCCAGGATGGTAGGCCCGGAATATCATTAAGTAAGGATAAGGGTTAATACGAACGTAAGATGTTCACGGCAAGAACGAAAAAGTTGAGCGAGGCGGATGTATATGGTGTGCTGTACATATGTACACGGGATCGGCGTACATAGACGGTCCGTATAGGTACATAGGCGCATGGGGGCGTAGATATGGGTGCGCCCGTGCCTTCAGCCAGCCACAAGGCACGAACCATTATTTCATATTTCATTTTGTATATTTCAACTCCGGAGGAGACTCTCTAACTTTCGGTACACGGTGAAAGAGGGTACGCGATTAAAGAAAGTCCTGGAAAAGATTGCTCCTTTATACTCCTTATATACGTGAAACGATCTCTCTGCCGACCGATCTGCGTTCTCTAAATCGTTCTCGTGTTCTGTTTTACTTAAAAGAGTTTGGAATGTCTTTAGAGATCAGTTCTTTTAATTATACTGACTTTATATTATTAATGTGTCCTCATATTACTGTTAGTATAATATATATTTAAGTACTGTATGATATATAAATAGTATACATATTGTATTAATATTAATATGACCAGATCACAATAATAATATGAAATTCCAAATCTGTGTGTTTGTTTGTTATTTCACAGTAACCTCTACTATTTATATATAATATAATAATTACGTAATCCATATTGTTCTACTCGGATGAAATTTTGTTTTCTTCCTTTTCATCTTCCGACGGAAAGTACGCGCTACTTAATTTTCGGTAATATTAAATAAATGCTTGACGGGGGAATGTACTGGTTTTTTACTATTTTTTATATTTCATATTTTACGTTAAGTTTGTGATGCGAATGAAAGAATTTAGGAATAAAAGAACTTTATATCAAAGCGATTTGTTTGGACTCCTTTGAAAAGTTTTCTTATTCGACCATATTAATATGCGGCTTGAAATCGAATTCATTAAAGAAGTGAAACTTTTAAGTACGAATAAAGCTTCCGTTATGGCTTCCATTAAAACCATCGCTTATAATTCCAGGGGTAGAATCAAACAAAAGAAAGTACCACCCACGTGAAATTGCCCTTTCCCTTACCATTTATCCGATTTCGTCACTTCCAGCTATTCCAGCAATTCAGAAAGGCCTTCGGCTTTATTCCCACACTTTCAATATAATATTCCTATACATCTTCTAACATGAATAATGCTCGAGGAGAGCATCCGCGGAAGAACAATAATATCAGAAATTCCATAATTTCATACAGGTTTTGCACTCCGAATTAACCCTTTCAAGGATCATATTCATCATTTGCACACTAGATTAACCCTTTCACAGATCATACTCACCTTTGGCACACCAAATTAACACTTTCACTGATCAAATTCACCCTCTTGAAAATCAAGCGTTTCTACAAATTTGTTTTCTTAAGCTATTGTAATCAAAACATAGTCCAATGTAAAGTGAAAGGGTAAATATGATGTGTAAAAAAGGTGAATAAGATCTGTTTCTCATTATTTCAACTATGAAACACAAAAAACAGGGCATACATGAATTTCAGAATTTGTATATTAATAAATTATAAACTTTTTTAGTCATGTAGAATTTCGCTACTGAAGTAGCTAATCATGCTTACACGTTTATTTATATATAAATTATAACTGAAGGATTTAAGGTAATAATGGATTCAAACAGTGCATCGTGGTGCATTCGAATTGTTTAACTAAAAATGGTAGACAAGTAATTTTGACCCGTTTCGTAGTTGCAGTGTTAAATCAACAAATCAGAGTGACATACTTCAACTTATAACGTCTCATAATAATACATATATTTCTATGCAAAAAAATGTCGATAAAAAATAAATCCAAAGGATGTCTGAGATACATAAAAGAAAAAGCCGAAAATCCTTGTCACCTTTCCTCATCGAAAGCCGGGTTTTCCTGGCGACTCATTTCTGTTCACCAAACTTCGTTTCCGCTCGAGTGTCAACTTTCGGATTTCTTTGGGCGTGATTCATGAAAAGAAACGGAATGACAGCCGTCGGAAGAGGAGAGGAAGTTTGGCCATTGAGGACAACCGGTGGGACAAGGCGCCACGAACTTTTTGGCTAACAATAAGTAAACTTAATTTAATATTCCTGGGCGCGCTCTCGGGTGAGCTAGCTGGCAGTGATTCATCATCACACCCGCGCACTGCTTCCCACCATGACGTCCTCGTTAAGTATTCTAATGGTTACCATGTACCTCTAATTTAGCCTGCACTCGCCTCTAGTCAGACGACTTCATTAATTTCGGTGTTTCGGTGTTTCGCTGAAAAACAGGACCGACTGTGGATTAGGGATCTTAGCCGTCATAAACATCGAGTCATTGTCCCCTCCGCTTAATTCTAATCCCTCGTATTATGATTTATGTAATTCGAGGTGATCTTTTAAAATGTAGTATGTCATTTAACAGAATTTATACTGTTATTAAATGCAAGTCATCTTATAAAATATTCTAGATTCGATGAATTATGAATTCGGAATAAGAAGTTTTAAGTTGATTTAAGTATAATTAGTTATTTAAATTGACTCCAATAGCATAACCCTGTATTTAAAAAAAAGTTTATAATTTATTAATATACAAATTCTGAAATTAATATGTGCCCTGTTTTTCCTGTTTCATATTTGAAATAATGAAAAGCTTTGTACATAAAAATCAATTATTTACAAGTACCAGAGTATCAGAATTAATATCAAATATTTCTTACATTCAATCCTGAATATAATAAAAAACATTGGGTATAAAAAATGAATACCTTAACGGACATTAAAATCCCAGAATTTATAACGGAGTCTATTATTCCCAATTAATCTTCGTCCCAAAAATTAGCATTATTTAATTTTCACGCTAACAAGTACATAATACATTTCTTATATGGAGGTTAATATGCAACGTAAACGTTCTCTTTTTATGTTCTCTTTTTCCTCGAGCCAATTATCATAATCTTTCCAATATAACATTCCTGGTCGCAGATCTACGAATATAAAGGTTACCGTGCTACTTCCAAAAGGAATCGCCTAAAGCACCAGGTCGCAAAGGATTCGTGCAATCTGTTAAAGAATATATTAAACGCATACAAGACACGAGGGATATAGAAATCTATGTAAAGTAGATAGGTGAGTTCCAATAAGTCGATCAGAGTCGAGCGTACCACGAAATCAGATTTGAACGTACGTTAATAGGCTCTCTTATCCACGCCGCCTAATCTGCCGTTTCGCGGCGAGTCATGGATTCTGCGAAGCGTATAAATTAACGCGAGAGATCGCGACAAATTGCAACCGCTTTGATCGGCATTCCCTTCACCCTCTTAAGAAAGCCGGGAGGGACGAGGAAATCGTATTATCGGATCGCTCGTGCCGAAATCGTTTTCTTTCCTTCGTAACACGTCACGCGGCTAACTCGATGGAATCTAAAAAGGTTCCGAGGGTCGGTGACATTTTCCAGAAAGCGTATTCGTTCTGCCGGCTAATTAACGATTCCACGGTGATTTACGCACCTTGCTACCGGTAATTCACTTGATCGATCGTCGATTAAATTCAAATGGCTACCATAGTGGGAGATATAGTCCTCGGTACTTGCAGAATTTCGTACTACTCGTGGGGTCACTCGGCGTCACTGGAACGTGACATTTCCAGAATCAAGCGAGAAACTTCTCGCTCGGCATTTAGAATATACCGTCTGGAATTAGTTGGCACTTTAAATCCTCGTCCCTCCTACTGTTTCATCGGGCTTTTAATTACACGAATGCCCAATAAATCTCGAACCGCGAGAATGAAATATTTCTCGCGGTAAAGTTCCGCGGCGCGATACCACGGGACCGGTATCGGTATCCCCGCACGATATAATTTATTTAAATCACCCTCCGGCTACACATTGCCACGATGTTTATATTCTGTATAATGTTTAGGAAACGTCGATGACTTTCTCACCGTTTATATACGATTTCACGGTGCGCTTTAATGACTACTAAATTACACGTTACCAATCAACGTAACTTATGCAAGTAATATATCAGTTGCATTACGAGCCTGTAATTAATTGTATTGGATTTAGAAGCGTGCATGATTAATGCCTTTCGTATCTTCGCGTTTCAAAGATCGCGTATCTTGTCTCACTCTTCATCTAAAAAGCTTCGAGTAGAAGCAAGCATTTCTTTGGATCGAGTAGAAAGGGAAAATCGAGAATCAACGAATCGATCGAGGCATGGAATAAGTCAATAAATTCCTAGGCCTACAAGAGTTCAATTTACCGAGTCGAATCGCTCAAATCGAATCACACACGATCAACATTACGAGGCAGAAAATCCGCTCATTTACTCTCGATACGGTTATATAGGCATCCAGGGTAGTACTACAATAGTTATAATGCAACCAGGGTACCAGAAGAAGTGAGGAAGGAAGGAAAGGAAAGGTAGGAAGAGTAGAAGAAATAAGAGACGAGAAGACGAAGAGATGAAGAGACGAAGAGACGAAGAGACGAAGAGGAGGAAGGGTCGAAAGCGAGGCCCACATCGGTGGAACCGCATCGTGCACCCCGCCCAACCTGGGTCGCCCACTGTCACCATTAATAATACGTCTCCCGTCTTCTGATGTATCTCATCTCCGTTGGCGTCGTGTGTTGTGCCCCGTGTCCTGTCGTGTTGGTGTTTAGCCTTCGTTGTGCCTCTTTCGACAGTCACACGCATACAAGGAGAAATTCGTCGTCCTTAAAAAAAGCACGGGTGTACTTCGACACGAGAGAACCCACATTCATTCACACATCGATAAACTCAGCCGCATATTGTTATTCCTTCTATATCTTATTCCCCGGTACTGTCTTCTTATGCATTTTATTCCTCTCCGTGTATCCATCGTTTTCTCTGCCTCTTTCTTCCACCGTGACATTCTCTTTCTCCCTCCCACTTTCACCGAGATACCAAACACACGTAATCATATCTTGCGTGCAGGTAAGACCGAGTATACGTAAATACTGGGAGGGGTCGCACGCACGAGGCATCTTACGATGCAACATGCGGACCCCATGCAACAAAGACCACAAAGAGACGAGGACACGCGCTTCGTGGCACACGCGTATTAACTTTGACAGTTAGTTTTCGGACAAAGACATCAGGCTTCGTACCATGATGTCCCCCTCGCGAGGAATACAAAGTCCCCGTGGTATATACCGTTTAACCACGGGTACGTGCTAGGCACGTGGATCAAAAAGAAACCCCTATAGCATCGATGGCACATCGCGTCGAAGGATACCTGGCTCCTGGTCTTACCTGACACACAAGTAATCTGTCCTCCTGCTAATCAAAGACTCCGGACACCCGATCTTAATGGATTATCTGATGCGTTCGAGTTCCCTTGGAAATCGTGATCGAGTTCGTGGTATCTCATGAATGAGAAGAATTGGGTTCCTTTGTCGCGCGGCCGAAAACAACTCGATACTGATTTAAGTATAATGAACACGGGAATTTGAATATTGTTGTCGACAGCACGAAGTTCTTCCTCGTTCTTCGAGACACATTCATTGAAAGATATTAAAATATTGAATCACGAAAATATGGAGGTTTATATAAACATCAAATTACTTAGAACCCGTAGCTTGCTTCCAGAAAAAATCCACTCGTCTCAATGACAAAAATACCTGGCATCGATTCCCGCTTAAAACCAAAACCATCGAAAAGGCATAAATCAAAAGCAACCACGCAAAGAGTTGGGAAATAACCGATATCAGAGCCGTCACTTCTGATCGAAGTTGTACAGGCGTGGTGCAATGCGGAGCCAGCGATCAAGAGGGACAAAAGTCGGAGTCGAAGGAGTCGAAGGAGTCGAAGGAGTCGTCGGAGGAACGTAGTCGGCGCTCGAGGGGTCCCACCTCCGTACACACAGTGAGACCGGCGATCGTAGCTCGTCCCGCGTGTATTTTCATAAATATAATAATTTATTTGCCTCTTGAGGTAAATCCACACGAGAACGATGTTGTAATCTTCGTGGTCGTCTTTCGTCGTCTATGCCGTCGTCCCAGTCGTCCCCGTCGTTGGAGGAATAGGTGGGTCGGGACGCAAGTTGTAACGTCGTCGGAAGGTAAGGTAAGGGTGCGGCCAGACTCTGCTCTCGACTCCACCTCATTACCCAGCATTCTATGCAGAGACTGCGCTTATGGCTTATTATTGCTTTAGCTTAACCAACCCGTCGGTTCCTTCGTCCTTCGTGGATGCTTATATATACAATTATATATGTATACATACTTGTACATATTATACATTGACGGGTATATAATATGCTTGTACCCTCGCCTCCGTCCTCATTCTTCTACCTTTATATTAGTAATAAGTATACTTCCATAAACGACCACATAGTGTTTCAAAAATTCCTAACTGAATTTCAAGTAAGTCTATGTATTATTTGTAAACATACTTTCATAAGAAAAAAGGCAAGTATATATGTGAAAAGGGCTATAATTTATCTCCCAAAAATGAAATTTGTTTAAAATAGTAAAATTTTGTAGACAGATAATTTAATAGACACAAGTATCTCTTTTACTGTCGATGATCTTTACAAATTTCTAACGCACATAAATTTCATGCATGGATTCTGCTAAATGCATAAATATAAATAATATATAAATACGAGCGCGTGTACGTTTAATCGATTCCATGTCCTTACATAAAGAGCATGGTCAGCCCATTCCATACAACGAGGCTCATTTTCTATGTATGCGCAATTATTGAGTCCGATCTTGTCTCACAGTTCGTTACGTTGCTCTTTGGCTAGCAGGTACGACGAGAGTCTTCCTCTACGGAACAGTGCGTACTGCTTCTGATACGTTCGACTTTGTCGGTGTTATCTACTGGCTGGATACTCGGTGATACAATAAAAAACTCGACCGCCAGCGATTCTCCTTACTTTTGATTCCCCTGGACTATAATTTACCTCGACCATAATTTAGTACCACATTGTATAGTAATGAAATTGATAATGATAATTATACCCACGAGTGATTTAGTTTTGATTCACATGTAACCGATGACATCGTAATCGTCTTGAAACGAATAACGAGGGTGGAATTAATATTGTATTTACAATACTAATAGCGTTACTCTTATAAAACTGTTTCTATTAACGAGTAATAAGAGGAATACAGACGGGTAAATAATAATTTCCATTGGTTATTATAATCGCATTAATGTCTTTCGTAGTATGGAATTCAATTCTAGTGACACAATTGCCGCGAACGAAATGAATTCCAAACGCATAATCGTGGTATTCCAGGAAAGATCGTGAGCGGAAGATACGCGGAAGGAGGTTCAACAGGTAGATCTAAATGGACGTAAGTAATGCAGAGCGGAGGCACACAGTGCGCAGACGATATAAAGGAACAAATGAGTTTCGTGATCGTACCAGAGTCCGATCTTGTCTTGGGTTAATCGAGCAACGCCGGAGAAAAGGAAGAACACGAGAAAGATTTCGTAGGGCGAATCGAGGAGCAGCGCCGTTCAGAGAACGTAGGATGACGAGGGTGAATAATGTTCGGCCGAACGAACTCCCATACGAACCGTCAACAAAAACCTTTCCTACTCATCCACCGTATGTATACACACGTTATATCACGGTATATCACTCGTAACTCGATTTTCATCACGGATGGGATTAAGTTGTAAGGGGAAGTTCGTTCCCCGTCGAAGCATTGTTTACGACGGTAAAAGGTAACAAATCGTGTTCGAAAGCGCGAATATATTCCTGGTAAAATGTCGAGTTAAAAGGAGGCAAAAGGCCCCGGCGATATGACTCGATACAGACGTAGCAACGATTCGACAGCGATAATAACTCACATTTGCCGATAGAAAACTAGGACGCATGATACAGGTGCTCCGAGAGAAAGAGAAGTCTCTCGGGGACATTCTACGAATCAGCCTATAATTTCAATCACCATAAATCATCGTAATTTATAATATAGATTTAACAACCATCGAGCATATATAACGAAATAATTAATATCTACATTTAATTCCTTTTATCGTGTGGCGCGTTCTATTTTTGAATATTATGTAGAGAGGCAAATGATGCATTATCGTGGTCTATACTTTAGTACGTTTACCTCAGCAGGATGTAGGTTGCCTTTAGATCGGCCGACCTCTTTTCTCTATGGTGGATTTTTACGGAAACGAAATTCACAGAGTGGGCAGAGCCGATTCCAGGCTCAGAAGTTCATCCACCGTGTAGCCGAGGTGCTATTGTTCGAGAGCCAGTCGATGGGTACACGCGGAAAGGAACGAAGAAGTGGAGGAGGATGCTATCGAAGAAAGAGATACGTATGTGTATGTTGTATATATACGTGTACATCGATGAAAAGTAGGCCTTTCCCTCGGAGTTCAAACGATTCTTACGCACTCCCAGCGCATATGTTAATTTCAATCTACGGATTACTTTTCGTTACACTCTATTTCGCGGCTCCCACAAAGGTTACTCTAGCTTCCAACCACTTCTTATAATTATTCACCAGGAGATCGTTATCGCGCGAGCCAGTCCAAAGGGATCGTAAAATTATTCCCGATCCCTGTGACTCTTACCGTTACCCGCACATTTTACAATTTACACGCGATTACTAATTGCAGATTCATTTATGAAGAATCTCGCATCGGATAAGCATAAAACCAGCGGAAAAATATACTGCTTGTAAAAAGTGTTTATTTTGATAAAGTACTTTCACCTTTTTGTGCAAAGTAATTAAAAGAGTACGACGAACATAATGAATATTCACTGTAATCATATAGAAATCAACAATTCTGATTTATTGTTTTTTTTCGAAGCTTGAAGTGGATCTTGCAAGAGTGATCGCAACATTCAGGATACGATTGCGATTTTTCATGTAAAAGGTTCGAACAACTGCGTCAAAGTAAATGTTTCTTATCGAAAACAAAGTGTGGTTTACTTAAACGTATCTAAAGGCACGTAATCACTTAGTGTTAATTATAAACCTTTATATTCTCACAGAACTAACCGCGAGATATTACCGATTATTTCCATCGACACGATATTCCTTCGATTAAAGGTACATCACACGCCCACCGATTCTTACGAAATCAATCGTTTCCTGGGAGTTAAGGTGTAACTCACCTAAAACACCTTTTGTCCGTCGATTTTTCGTCAGTCATACGGCATGATTCACAGAGAACGAATCACCGTGGTAACGTACACGGCACCGTACAATAATGACCCTCGAAAGGCTATGTGGTCGCGGCACGTACACCTATGTACCAATAATTCTCAATCGTTGTTGCGTTCGCCACGGGCAGGCGCGCGCCGTCCCTTAAATCTAGCAACGAGGCCGACGTTATCGGGCCTTCCACCGTACGCCATTATTGTGAGATACTGTAAGTCCCCGATCCGTCGTTTAGGGCCCTATCCAGACCGCGAATCTCGTAGTTCGGTGCTTTGCGAGAAACAGTCCGAGAGAAGAAAAAAGGGGGGACGAGTTGGTATATCCACCGGAACGCAGGAATACGTCCTGGAGGACACACGTCGGGGGAGGAGGTGGTGCAGGAGTAGAAGGAGGAGGAGAGGAAGTAATCAGAGGCACTAAACCACGATACCGTGTTGGCAGTTAGAACCCTCTATCTCTCCTGTCGTTGGTGGTACAACACGCCCGGTATTATTTGCAGGCTGCCACATTTGTCGTAGGTGGTCTTGCGACAGTGGCGTCGCGCGGCCCCGTATAAACGACGCCGTCTACAACGACCGTGGTTCTCCACCGCGACCCGATCGCGGATAACGAATGTTCGAGGAAGAGGATACCTTGCTTTGCCTCCCCTAACCTCTTCCCCTGGCATTCTCTCACAACTAGGCTTTTACGGCCCGTGACTGATTAACGAGAGAATTAACGAAGATTAACGCCCGTTCGAACACCGACCGAAATTTATGGCCGACGTGAAGCCGATTCGTGAATTATGGGGTTCGTTCAGGTTCCGGTATCTCTTTCGGAATCTTGAGGACGCTTCGAAGAACAGCCGTCTGAAATAGTTGGAAAATAGAACTTCTTCAGGTTCCTACGGTGAATGCGTGATTGCACGTTATTTCTCCTATTCTTCAGGACATATCGATGCATTGCGAAATCCTTAAGTACCGAGACCTCTTTCATCGTAATTAATATAGTTTATGAGACAGCCCGTCGTTTTCATAGATATAATATTCCCCGGCGACCCACGCAATTCAGTTACGTAAACTCAGAATGGGATGCACAAAGTAACTAATTCCATGAATATCCACGGTAGTTGTATAAAAAGAAATTTAAACCCTGATGAACTCATGACCCAATAAGCTAAGAATTTCAGAAGAACCAGGCAAAACCAATGGATCCGACAGGCAGACACGTCAATTTCCACTGTTGACATACGAGTACCAAAGAGAGGCTAACGGTTGGGGAATGATTAATAAAAATGCAGGGGCACGCGTGTCGCCGGATATAAGGCCCACACGGTCCCCATCGGCATCTACGTACATACGAGTTCCCGTATCGCCTCTTTCTTGCCAACTACAGAAGAAAACACGAGGCATAGAGAGGCTCGATGAGCTGGTGTGTGCCGTCGAGACGCGTGCTCATGTATCCTTATACTCTACCCGTCGAGAAGAGTAGAAAACGCACACCTAAGAGGACCTCGTAAGCTCCCTTTCCTTCGTCTCCACGATGATCGCGCTTGTAGACGTTCCACGTAAACGACGTTCGCAAAAGTAACGTGGACTTGTGCTAGTACGGATGGACTTAACGGACGTAAGGATGGACGTACGGACGGATGGATCGGCACACAGCACGCGCATGAATATGTAGGATGTCTGGAAAAAAAGAGGAGGAAAAGTGGGGGCGGTAAGATCCGACGCGCATAGTAATCGGAGCCGCGTCATGCCAATAACATCGCGCCGATCGCCTAATGTTCGATCGATAAACCCGACGAGTTTTCCCTCTGCCTCGTCGATCCGATAACTCGCGCGCAACGGGGAGGTCGGTGATTTACGGGTTTCTTCGCGAAATACGGGGAGAACGGAACAAAATGAGAGGAGGAGAGCAACCATCGAAGGGGAAGTAGACGGTGTACGATAAAGAGAGGAGATGGTTCACGAATACGTGACACAGGCAAACGTTAACACGTACACAAAGTAGATGGGCACAGGGGAAGAGTTTACAATTTTCTGCACGACGGCCAGTTGGTCGTTCAAATGCCAATAACGTTGCGGATGCCAATTGCCGATAATTCAAGGTGTTCACCTACCCGCGATAACGCACGACCATGCTGCTGACAGATCGTTAGGTGTTTCGGCTTTAGACTTTAAAGTTGGATATTTAGTTCAAGAATAAAGAGACTTGCTACGAAGAATGCTATGTTGATACTTGCCATCAGATTATTCTAAAAAAATGAACAACGATAAGCTTCTGACATAGTCGAGAGGTTCAAGATTCATTGTAAGAAAATACATTATCACCGAAATCCTTATATTCGAAGGAAACTGATGATAAGATGTGAAGGATACTTAGAAAGAATCGTATAAGGAATGTGAGATATAAATAACTTAATATGACAGCACCAATCACTGAGTTCTTGAAAATCGAGGTACATAGTATCAAGATCAAAGCAACAACGAGTGTTAAAGGGTTACTTGACCCTTTGACTCCGAATTATTGGCGGATTTTGTAACGGCAGCAACAAGCTTACCACACGAATATAATTCTAAATTTAATACAAAATCTTCGTGTTTATATCCCGGTCCACTTTCCATCAATAAATGGAGCAGCTCTAATTAATGAACTAAAACAAGCGCAGAGCATCAACACAATTCGCGAGGAGGAAAACTTGGCGAGAGTTTCGTGTCACCTTTCTCCCCGGCCGAATATCCATTCGCGCTAATCACGTGACGTGTAATTAAATTAATAATAATTATACATCTTACGTCTCGTGGAGACTTTTCCGACTTTCTTATTCCCAGAGCCAGCACGACCCCGTTTTATTTGGTGCCGCCGCGGAGGAAAATATTTTTCTGCGCCTCAGTGAAATATACATAAATATAGCACTAATTATATTTCTTAATGTATAATGAAGACTTTCTTTTTATTTATGATTCACTCGGAGAATCAGCCACTCAAACACTACCCGACCGAAATTTGTGTTATACGATACCGCGCGATACGAATTTGTAACATTTATATGCAAATCCGTACATCTAAAAACAAAACTGTTTAAGTTCTCTGTGATCAGCTCTGCGTCAGCTACTTTAAATCGTTCGCGCAACATTAAAAATATTGAAAAATTTGCAAATATTAGCGATAGATTTGATTCGAGTTTTAGTAATATTCGTATTGTAGGTCATTAGTGACATTCACGGTAGTCAATGTGTTAATATTAATATGGAAAGAAGGACTTAGTTTAGGAAGAATATTCCGAGTGTACTTACCGAGCATCTTGCTGAGATCGGCGTTGTGAAGATCGGGATTCTCGTCGGCCAATTTCTTGCGCTCGACCTTTGCCCAGACCATGAACGCGTTCATCGGGCGACGTATCCGCTGTTCCTTCAGACTTCTCTGCGCCGTGCTGCCAGGATGGCACATCTTCACTCCCGCAGGAATCGGTGAAATACCCTGCTGATACTCCAAAGATGGCCCCGAAGCCAACCAGGACATATCTTCCAACCTTTGTTGCGCGGGTCCACTCAACATGCCTGGTATCTGCCATAAACAAAACCCCGAAACAAATCAACCTATAATTCCACATAATTCTAACCTTATTAAGTAAACGAGGTGAAAGTCTAACTCGACATTCGCGAGTTCATTAACGTAATTACCGCGAGATGTTAATCTTTGATGCAGCTGAATAATGTTATTTCAATCGCTGTAGATTGAGCGTGAAGATCGGTATCAATAATCATTGTAATAAGATAAAGCCGATAATGAACAAGTTCGCAGGGATCTAGAAAAATAGTATAACTATAGTTATGCCAAGACCGTAGTAATTATACTGTATATTAATTTAATTATTGTTACAAAATCATTGAGTTTGTCTGATTAATAAACATATAAATATATTCAATTAACTCTACTTCGAAAACATGAATGATCCGCCTGTTATTATTTAATGCTACCACTTAAACCTGCATATTGTTAACTCTGAATCCTGATACCGTCGCGTTTCAAGGAAACGGTGCAGATAAACTCCAACTTTTTCTAAATCTCATTCAATCTATTATCTCACGAGACTTAATATCATTATTATGGAGGCGCACCACTATATCTCTTTCACTTTATATCACAGTCCACGGTAGAAATAGCAGCGGGTACAAAACGAAAGTGCAATCACGTAGGTGTGCTCGTCACGTTGTGGCAGCGACAGTGTTCCGTAAATGAAAGATACGCGATACTATTTCGAGGAAGAATTTCCCGTGGCTGCCAAAAATGGCGATACGTACCGAAATGATTTGAGTGTCGATTGGCATGGAATTGTCATTGGCATCGATATTCGAGTCGATGTCATAGCCCCTAGACGTGGGAGTCCCATAAAGCGAGGAATGGAGTGCCAAGAGTCCCGGGGAGCCAGCGTAACTGCTCACCGGTGGTGGTGTCACCTCACCCCTGTCATAATTATCCAGCATCCTATAAATTCATAAGGAATTTATTAACCATAGATCCCACGGGACGCATTTCCACAAACAGAATTAGTAACCGACGGTATTCGTAGAAACAATAAAATCGTACATTATCGTCCTCCTCTTAACACTGTGAGCCCAGTGTGTTCGTATAATAAAGGTGCCGTGGAGAATTGAAATACTAAGATTTATGTTTTACAGTTTCCACCGTAGGATTTACAGAGTAGAGAAAGTAGTTACCTAGGAATTTACTTGGTAAAGAATGTTGTTGGGATTATATGACGTTTGTGTTCTGTTTATAGTAACTCGAGATTGCAGTTATTATTCTTGCAATATAACCGTGATTGTAAATATAATGTTCCTGAAACAACAACTATAAGTCTTACATTCATAACATCGCAATATTAACTAAAATGATGAGTATTACTAAAATCATTATTTCATATTAACGTGGAATTATTCCATTACATTGGCCGGAAAGTTCGTGCGATTTTTAACGCTTAACTAAAGAGCGATCTTTATTCAATTATATATCGTTCCGTTCGATTTATAACCCCTTCTCTTCCAAACAGCTTCAGGATCTCGCGTTCATAACGATACCTCCCTGCAAAAAAGTCATGCAAACCGCTCGAACTTTTTGGCCAACCTAATATTATCGAGGATAGAGTGTTTGCTTATCCTCTTCGGAATAAAAATGTTTTAATAATCGTCGATTCGAAACAGCCGAGAATGGCGATATCGAAGTTGATGCTTCTAAGTAGAAACGGTATTAGTCTGATTCGGCATTGGCACGACTCGGTACGAAGAAGAACAAGAGATCTCGCATGGTAGGACGGGGTACACGAGGTAATTGACTTTGGTGTCTCTGTTTCGTCGAAGACTCGCGACGAAGTAAGTAAGAGAAACAGGAGGAGAAATCCCGTGGGTCGCTCGTGCCTGAGCCGATTGATCTGTCAACCCCGTTAGGAAAAGAGTTGATCGACATGAATGAACCATTCAAGGCCACTTAATGGAATTCCCACGATTGTCCTTAAGGCATAATGCGACCGTGCCAGGTATAATAGTACGAACAGCTGTCTTCTGCATGCTTACATTTATATACATATACGAAACGCGTATAAAACCATTGCATACGTAAATCCATAGACATATGAACACCAATATCACGGAAACTAGTGTGAACAATAATCCTGCCCAAATATACGTGTATATAAATGTACCTATATACATACGCCATTATATATATTTATTTAAAGATACGTATATATCACACACGTGCAACAATGAATATATGTATACACACACTCGAGTGTTTCACATAATGGCTATTGTTTCATTCGGTTCACGGGTCCAAGAGAGAACGAGTAGGAGATGCTGACGGTAGCAAAAACGTCGAGGTATTTTCATTCAATAAAGTTGCCGCCGCTAGTACCGTCGTTTTTTCTAGTAGTTCATACCGCGCGAAACTCTTCGCAGATATCCTCGAAACCCGCCACTGTTTCACCGCCTTCGACTTATGGTTGCGATAAACTCAAATCGATACCTGGTGTCCTTTGATATCGTGGTTTAAGTGAGTTGTAAATAATCGGCCGAGGGGTTGATCAATTTTAATTGGCATGTAAAGCGTGTAGATCGAGGGTTACTCCGACGGAAAAGTGACTCCTCCTCGAAGGCGGGACTATCGGGATCGTATATTTTCGCGAACGGTATTGCTGGGATATCTACGTTCTGTAATCTATGTGACGATATAAATACGGAAATAACGGGATACGTTGGAAGTACGGATGAAGGGAATTTATATTGTGAAAATCCTATGAGATGGAATATGTGAATTAGCATTTTTGAAATGTGTTCGTTGTTTCTTTTAGTGTCGATGCAAGAGTGCTATTTTTTATTGATAATTTATCAGAGTGTAATCAGAAGAAGAGAAAATATATCTGTAGCACTTAAACAAGAAGTTTGGTCCGTTCATTCAAAAGGTATTCAAAAATTGGTGTAATTCGATGCAATTGGTTGATGAGTGAAATCGGTGAAAAGTCTGGTTGATACGAGATCCGTTTTTAATTAATTGTCACGAATAACTGTTATCTCGCAAGGAAATGAAGACATGCAATGTCAACTATATTTCGCAAAATAAGATGTACACTGTCGAGTATATTAAACATTGATAATTAAAGAGCGTATATGAACAAATTGAATTGATAAGGGTACTCGATAAGCGACGATCATTGAATAGATACCGAACAACGTTATCCTAGCATTAGGTTAAGTTAGGAATAGGAAGAGACCGGCAATTATATCCTCGATACTTCCGAGAAAGTAAAGTCGACTCGTGGTCGAGAGATATGCATTAGAAATTAAAAAGCATTAAACTCACGGTCAAGATTCCCCAGGTTTTGCCCGCGTCGGTGCAGCTGCACCACCCACGCATATGATAGATACGCCACTGCCTTCAGCATTGTTTCTTTAATGATTCATATGGGGTGATTGTACCAAGAGAAGAGGAAGCAGTTTCCAACTGGAAATGCAATGAGCTTGCATTCTATCGGAAATATTAAGCCCCTCACTGTCATCGACATCTTACTTCGAATCTACATAAACTACCTACTTTTATGGATGACGCATCGTTTCGACACATTCCCCACCCCATAATTATCATTTAACGATAATAAATAATAGTCCGGTGACTGTTCGCCAACATGGAGAATTATATGAAGATAGACATTGTATGACAAATATAAATATCACAGAAGTTCGACAGTGATTCTAGATAATTGTTCTAATACATTCTTTTTTACAAGTCAAAGTTTCATTATTGTGATACGTGCAAAATGTAACAGATGTTAAATGAGGATTATTTAACGATAAAAAATACTAGTCTGGCGACTGTTCACCAAAATGGTGAACTATGTGGAGATAGATAAATCAAATTATAAACATCGCAGAAGTTCTTCGGTGATTTTAAATAATGCTTACAAGAGATTATTTGTTGCAAGGCAACATTTAATTATTACAGTGCATGTAAAATGTAACAGGCATGAAATGAGCGAATATGCGACAAGTGGGATCCAGGGATTTGTATGAAATTAATTCAACTGTTCACAAACCCGTACGACGTACATATATAAATCAATTGAACTCAGCCCGACGAAGTGGAATGTCGCGCATACGTAATGAAATTCATTTAAACATTAAGTCGTCCATTTATATAGGAATAATTCGCACAGGAATAAATACGATGAAATATATCATTTAAATGTTATCGTTAGTTTTATTACTAGAAAATAACTGATTCTAAGCACGGTGATATTACGGTGAAAGGAAACTCCGGGAGTGACATCAGGTATGCGATCACAGTCTCTTAAGAAGCATTAATGCTGGACGATTATGTAAAGAAAAAGAAACAATACTCGTTATTAAGGAATAATTTGGATTGTTATTAACATACTTTAATAATTTATGGCACAAAACACCTTTCTCCTGCAAGATGGAGGGGGAGTTCGATTGTGAGATTCCTTTGAAGCACGCATCTAAAGGAAAGAGACAGTCAAACTGAAGAACTATTCCGACGATAAGGGGAAGTACTCTACGTTTTTATTTGAAGGGAAAAAGGACTCGGTACGGTAACAGTTTCTTTACTTTATCGTACTTTATCGTACTTTAGACCTCGGCACCTATTAAAAGAAACTACATCACGTTTCTAGGGCGTAACAGCGAATCGTGATTAAAGTCGTTAAAGTTGGTCCCAAGGCTTACGAAACGGCAAGTTTATAGCGCAGTGGAATAGAAGGGCGGTGGTAAGGCAAGGTACGTCGGAGGAAGGTACGTCGCCCGGACGAGGAGACAAAGGACACACGAACGATCCTCTAAATCGGTATGTCCGTCGAGGCTCATGAATCTCGGCTCGGTTCGGTTCGACTGCCGAGAAAGAGAGAAAACTCGTGTGCCCTGCTACGGTTCGGCACGCAGCAACCTACCGGCGTAAACCGTCGAGGACTCGGCACCGGTGCAACCGAAGGGGCCCTCCTTCGTTCCGTCAACGACACACTTGTTCCCCAACTAAATTATTCCCTCCCCTTCACCCTTTCTTCCTCGCGGTGGAAGAAGTAGAGAAGTAGAGAAAGCTTTCGACTCGCGGAGGCCTGACGGCTGACGTACTGGCGCATTTTATTCAAATAATCGCAACGATCGAACACACCCTTGCATTGCTCGACGGCGCACCGGCATAAAGCCTGCAACTCGATGTCGTACACGTACTGCCTCGGAATCTCTTTCTACACCGTACGCCTATATTATTCTTACTTCTGGCCTCTATGCGCCCAGTAAATCTCATTGGCTCTAACGTAAATACCGATTTTTCGGTAGTAATCGCCGGAAAACGAATGGAAATCGCTGCACCGTTAAGTTCTTCGGTCGTTCGTTATTTTATGAGCGGTGCTACGTTCGTTTATTAAGTATAAGAATTCCATGGTTTCTTGGCCAATTAATTCAGCTGAATATATTGGATTGTATATACATATGTTGTATATCATAATAAGACACATATTAATCTAATTGATCTCAAGATGGCGTATATTTGCAAAGGAAGAATAAATTACGTTACTTATCAAAAATGAAGATAGTTATTTTTAGTAATACAAAGTCACTGAATGAGACTCGAAGGCATTGTTCTATTAACACTTGTGTGTATCATTACTGTTATTTAAACCCTGGTTGCATCGGACAAACGTCATTAATTTTTCGCATTGAAAATGCAGACGGTAAAATCTTCGAACTAAATAGAGTCAGCATAAAAATAGAGTTAGAAGAACAAGCGTTTCCAATAATTGCAGTAAGTGGAGGTTTAATGTTTAGTCGGCGGCATGCAAGGGAATACGCGTAGCCGATTATAGCGTAGAAAACGGACGGCGAAACGTGTAGAGGCAGGAACCGTAATTTTATAGGCCCCTGATTAAACTTTTAAATCGAATGACCAATGCGGTTCAGTTGGTAAGCGGAAGTGACGACCCCAGCCGCTCACCTCTGCACTACTAACGCTCCGGCGCGTTTCAGATTTGAGAACGAAGAAAGCGCATCCCCGAAACCTTTACGGGTTTAAGACTGCGGAACGGACGTCGTCGGTCTATACCCCATATACCTTTTTCTGACCTCAGACCGTACACCCATTACGTACGACTTCCTGCGACCAGCTAAACAACCATCGAACATCCTCAACGAACACCTACACCTCAAAACTACTCTAACTTTTTCAGCTGAAATTTAACTCCACATTTGTCGAAAATGTTGTTTCTGAAATTAACTCGATTACAATTTTTATGTAGAAACTCAAAACTGCTACTTCGCCAAATTGTTTAGGTCATAATTAATTCCACGTTTGTCGGAGATTTTTATGCAGAAATTGACGTTATTACAATCGTTATTTAGGATTTAGATATGTAAGCGGCTAATAACCATCAAACAATTTTCAGTATGTAAATAATTAATTTTCAAGAATGTAAATAATTCAGTTGTATACCTTTGGATATGTGTAATGGTGTAAAGTTGTAATGACGTGAATGGCAGAATAATCACAGACTATTTATTAATTATTTTAACAGCCCTATCAGCATTGCAATTGACTTCGATTGAGGTCGCAGAAATGTGCGAATTTGGATTGGAACTCATTTGAAACTGGAATTTCATTTCCATTGTTCTCGAGAAAATCGAGTTTCCTATGCATAGGACGCTTGATTAATTAATAAATTAATCAAATTAGTGATAGTGGCGTACATAATACTTTGGATACATATGTTTCGGCAAAGTAGCACTATTTTCTTTGAAGAGTGTAAAATGTGAGAATTGTTTCAAGGTTAATAAAAGAATATTAAATCAAAAACCGCAAAGTGTGAAAGCAATTTTCGTTTTGTTCTTTGCATACAATGCCTTGCGTGAGTAACGTTTTGAATACGCATACCCATAAGACTCGTACGTTTCTGCCATATTTTATAACTGTACATATTTGTTTACTTAAAAAACAACATGTATATCTTAATGTTAATAAATGCCTTACAGCAAAAACTTAATGTATGAATATTAAATATAGATACTTATTGAATTCAATATTAAATACGGATACTTATTCATATTATAGTAAACAAAATATTGCAAATTTGTACGATATTGTACATATGTCGAAATGCAAGAGAAGAAATATATACAAAATATTATTATCGACTAAGAAGGATCAAGTAATAAGAAAGAAGAGTCATTTGCAGGGAATGTACGTCAATTTCGAAATAACAGAGCGTTCAGTAATTTTTCCAAATTACGGTAACTAAGTTTAATCCATAATTAATTTCCAGTCATCCTCCAATCGTCAAGTCACGGATTTGAGTCATCGTAATGATAGAAATAACGAAGGTAGTCAGCGAGTGCGCGTGGTGCCATCAACATCGTCATCGACTTAACGCTAACTTCTTCGGCTTTGCATCGAAAAGAACATAGAAAGTGGGCAAAAAAAACCCATTCGAAATTCGTGGAAGTGTCGGTGCGCCGATGATTTTCAAAGAAGCCTCCTTGTATTCTGAGACGTCGGGAGTACCGAGAAAAACCGACGCGCCGGTTCTCCTGGCGTAGCATGACGTTCACGGAATTATTGACGTTTCATCGATATAATTGATGTTTGGAAATCGAGCTCGCCATTGGAACGACCAGGCGTCGTATCAATCTTGATTAAAGTCTCGCGAAAAAGCACGCCGAAGAAACGGCATGAAAAAATATCGATGCTTTCGAAATTTCACTCGTAAATCAGGTGTCGGTGATTGGCTATTTTTTTCGTTAATACGATAAATATGTGGTATCGTGACAATCGAGCAATTCAAAGAATATAATCGGAAATGAAATTCATAAGAAGTTGGATGAATGAAACCTAGTTGAATGCCGATCAAATATCATTGAATTACCAATCAGTTCAATAGGTGAATACAAAAACACCTGCTTTAAGCGTGGTATCACATTCTAAGCTTAAGTCGGTCGGGGATATGCATTGTAATTTAATTACGTTTTTACTTATTTTCAACGATATTATCTAATACTGACACAATTATTACTACACACGATTATTTTCAATGAGAAAATATATCTAAGGAAAAACATCCTTTCGTTTCTAATATAATAATAATAAAAACAAAGTGAACAAGCAACTTACAAGAGTACAAATATTATTTCCTTACAAACTAAAGAGTTGGAAATTAATATTCCAAATATCAATACATCACAGAGTAAGCAAATCAATTCTTTGTAAATCAAGATTATTATAACCTACAATATTAATTACTCATAACACACAAATTCTTCGCAAGCGTTCATCTACAGTTAATTACAACGACAAATACTATCATAAACCATGATATTAATTCGAAGATGCAGTCGTTTATACTTCACGAAACTTCTACCGTTTTTAACGTCGAAAGAAATAATCTTAATCTCGAAGTAAAAAAAGGAGTCGTTCGACATTCAAGTGGTATAATGACTCGTGTCAGGTGTGGAAGGCGATACTGTAAAACCACATAATTCTTTGACACTCGAAATCTAGGCTAGGAGAGTTAGTCGACGGGGCGTTCTAAGAGGGAATATCGTGACACGGTTCGCAATCCATGCGACGGCCGCGAGCAACCTATGGAACCGACCGGAACAATTTTAATGAAGATCATTTTCGTCCCCAGGAAACAAAACGCTTCGAAAATTCTCCGAGGAACATCTTTTTTGTGAGGATAATTTCCGAGCGAAACGGATACTCGACTTTGGGCGAACAAAGTATGAGCCCCGTTTCATTATGAAAGTGGTGTAACTCCATTTAAAACTAGGATCGTAAATTGTTTATGAACTACTAGATCGCGTTAAATTCTAACCAAACTAACACTATGATGGCCGCACGTTTCACTGAAAAAGTCTCGCGGCTACCTCGATTTGTGGCGATTTGTGGCGATTTATGACGAAATGTAAAGTGTTTGTGTGAAGAAAAATACCATTGGGTTCTGGGAAGAAGGCACTAGATATAAATTGGAATTTTGATCTCCTATTGATTGTGTGTGTTATGTATTATACATTATATAAATGACATTATTTATTATTTCCTGATAATTTTATTGGCAATCATGAGTTAGTTAGACATTTTTTTGGAAAAATTATTATTTTGTTAGATAAAGTAATAGGTACTCGAGATAAGTATAGATAGTCTTTACATGGACTTTATATCGTAAAATGATAAAGATATTGATTTGCTCATATATTGCAATTACGAAATTCGGATACTTAATATTATAAATTATTCAGTTGTCAGCGGTTAAAATTTTAAATCATTCAATTTCGAAAGATAATACAAATTATAATACAATTTTACCATTCCCAAATAATAATTTATTCAGACAATTCTTATAACCTCCACGTGCCAAGAAAACAACAAAACTAACACTGAATCCTCCAAAGTAATAAATTAATTATAAAAATCTATTATCTCCCAAAATCTTATTATGTTCGACCGATCTTTAATACGGAATAAAATAACACATCCAGCAATTAACAAACCGTGGGAAAGCGACATCGTAATGCGACAAACATATCGTGACAATATCCACGCAACCCGCCATGTTAAAATATGACAATAGCAAAATCAAGATAACTCTATAAAATCATTAATCCCGATACATCGCACCAGGAAAAGGTCTTTCAACGTCTGCATTATCCGAGGACATTATGTCGACGGACTTCAAACGATCTCGAGATCCATTTTTCTGTAAATCGACTTGTTCGGTACGTTGTAATAACAGTGAAATATTGAATAAGAGTCTAAACTGCAATTTAATGGGCCCGCGGCACGAAGCAGTCTCGAGGACAGAAGGGTCGAGTAGGATAAACGAGAAAAGTCGGAAAGGAGGAAAACACCGAGAGAGTAGCCGAGGGGGTTTTAGAGAAACGCATCGTGGCCCCTCTACGTGGAGAGTCGCTGGAGGATCGAGGATAGTGATTGCCGATTACGTTAACCAAACACCGCGGTCTACGCCCCCGCAATTTGCCCCAGGATCATCTTCCCCTAATCGGTGCGCTAATAACAGGATTACGGGGTCCTGCCTACGGAATCGTATACTTATCCCTAATTCCCCTGTATCCTTATTAATATATACAATACTATTGAGAAGGTCCCGTGCCCGAGATAAGCCCCCTTCGCTCGGCCACGTGCGAAAATCCCGAAATTAACCCCGTGAATGATTTTAAGTCCTCGATGGGTAAAAAAATGTTAAGCGTATTGTTTATTATTTAAGTGACTTCGTGCGTCAAAGTCATTAAAAACACATCACAGCTTCATAATTTATACGATACTTAATAATATTCTGTGATGCGTTATTTATACGGATAATATTAATTCGTATTAATGATCAACCCTTCAAATAATACAGAATGATGGCTCTTTTTGCACCAAAAATGAGCCAAAATTATTATGGGTAATCAGAAAGTAATCAATTCGGGGGTTGGAGAATTGTTTCGCATCGAAAGTTGGGAAATTGTTTTTTTTAAAAAGGGAATTATGGCATTGGCGGATTGTCTATGTTTTTCTTAATATGAAAAACTAAATGGAGTTTTATAGAGTATGTGAAAAATAATTGGTTACTTTCCGATACTCTTAATACTTCAAATTATACGATAAATAGTATCGTTTTATTGAAATTCATGATGAACTTTAAGTTTCCAGAAGTAATTTCAAGAATTAGATAAAGTACATCACACTTCCAAGTATTTAATTCTCCTTAAACGTTTAATCCTAATTTCAGTGCTAACAAAACTGTGAAGTAAATAACGTCAAGGATGAAGACGAAGAAAAGAGAGTGGAATAAAACTGAGCAGTAAAAAGAGTAAAATAAGAGTAAGAAGATCGAGACTCACGTGTAATGGGAATAAGAAGGATTGGTCTGATCGATGTGCGCGGCCGTTGACAAGCCTTGCACGATGGCAGCTGAGGGATCCCTAGCTGGCGAAGAATTTTGGGCTGCCGGTACTGCGTGATGGTAGCGCTGGCACATTTCGGCCAAATTCCACCCATGGGCATCCATATATTAGCACTGCTTCGCTTTTCTTTGGCGTACCATCCATTTCACGTTCGTTAAAGCACTCCCTCTTGAGCCTCCCCTTTCCTTATTCTTTGTTAATTCACTTCCTCGTATTTCTTGTAGCCGTGCCAACGTAATACGAGACCTGATGACGCGCAATCGCGTAATTTTCGTCCTCTCGATAATGCCAGCCGTGAAAAATTATCCATCTTGGAAGTAACATTATCCAACGTCTCGAGTCTTCTTCATTTAACGTCACATTTAACGAACAATCTGAAATTATAAATTTTAAGATACGTTCACTTAAATCGTTTCACGTATTCGTAATGGTTCGTGGAAATTCACGGGAATATTTAAAAGTGATAAAATGCTTGATTATATAATGTTGTAACTAATTATAATTTGAACTTAGGGGTTAATGAAAGTGTCCATTTAATTTGCAGCGAAACGAGTCGGCAGTAAGATTGATTTAATTGAAGGGCTCGGAAGGAGATACGAGGTAATCGTCGACATTCTGGGCAACCGATACCGATCGACTTCTAATCGTGCCACGGCGATTTAGCGTTAATCACTGCTGGCCAAGAATTCCATCAAATAACTATAATCAATGGAACATCGTCTTTCGCGATATGAAAACAATTTCTGCGTTATACTTCCTCTTCACTGCCATGGTAAAAATCAAGCTTTCCAACTCTCTCGTGTAAAGTAAATTATTTTTGGCGGCAATAGACAAATTTATATTACATTTATTTTGTATGTTATGTATAAAACAATCGCTGCACTGTGGCATGTTTTTTAATTACTGATGATAAATAATTTATAGCATTTTAAAATATTTATATTCTAATATTAATTTTGTTTCGTATGATTAAACAGTCTATAAACTTGCCTCTATTTAATGTCTCTTCCTCAAACTTAAAATATTTTCCAAATATATGCTGTTACAATAAATCATAACGTATGTCTTTAAATATTCCGTAATTTTACAATTATTCCAGAATAATATAAATCTGCATATAACATGTTAAGTGAGGTCAACTACTGAAACTAAATTATGTAAACATTGTTGACGAATTTTTGTTCCCAACCAACAGGTTACATTTACCACGATAAATGCAATCGGCGATATAAAGTACGTGTTTTTAATATTCGATAATTATTTATATCGGTATTGTCGCGAATGACGAACGGGCCAATTACCGTCCTGTTATCCGCCAATAATTTTGGTTGGCGAGTAGTCCATTCACGGAACAGGAGTTTAAGACACGAAGTTATAATTTCCGCGGGGAATTAATCGTCGACTACTGGGTTGGCAGAGAGAGGTTGCCGCTTTATTCGTGGCTTAAACTATTGGGTGTTAATCACTGCGGCGACCGCGTATATCGGAAGGCAACCGATCGCCAATAAATTACTGGCTAAGTTATCCGGATGTGCGCGCGGTAAAATGCCGGGATTTCTCTTTCTTTAAGACGCAATTAACCGAAGAAACGTTGCATAGGTTTTACCACCTAAACCTATGAAACCAGATATCTACGAAGTTACACGGCCGGCACTCGATTACCGAGACGGCGCACGAGTTGTGTATTCCCGGCTTCCAACAAATTTCCCAAATGAAACGGGAGATTCTCGTCTATCGAAAACATCCTTTAAATGTCCTGTCGGGGAAGTCTTTCGTACGCCGTACGATGACTTGAACGATAAGTCTTGACGGCAGTGTTTTCCTCGCTCCCAACATCGGCAATTCCATTGCACGCGGGATTGAAACATTCGCAAATAAGTTCACGTTTACGATATCCGTCGAAATCCATCGCGGAACGGCGTGGTCCCAAAGTAACGGTTTAACTATATGTCGAAATTTCAATTTATAATTTACCGATTTTTTTCATGCGCGTGTAATTGTACGGTAATTATGATGCTCGAGTATTATTCACTTTCTTCGCATGGAATCGGCACGCAATGGAAGATGCATATCACTATGAAAATGCAACCGGCAAACGTCGAAAACACGTCCCGCGAGAAACTAATAATTTACGGAGTTTTTAACGCGGCATCGTTACGCGACGACTTCACGACATCCCATGTTTCCAAGCCTCTCTTCCATCCTTGTAATGACGTAGAGCCAAGCCGATGTAACGAATATCGCGTATCGATCTGGCATTATCATTATTATTGTGTTATTTCTTGCCACGATTCTGACCTCCGTTAACGATGGATGTATGCATCGGTGCATGCAATTACGCGTTTTTAATGCAACTGAATTCCTACTTTACGATTCGATACTTCTCGTTAAATATGTAATAGTCCACGGACACCTATGTCCTGTAACGGAGTTACATACTCGTACGTCATTCTGTTTGGTCTAGTCTTATCATGGCTTTAAGACTGATTTAGACTGCGCAAAGTTTCAGGTAACGTTTCGTGTAAAACGACCGTCCGTTAAGAAGCGAATGCAACGATAAAATGCATTTGCCTTGGTACTAGAATTTATTCATTTACAATACTCATACTCACATTGTCGTCCTATTGATTCCGTGCACTCGCTCGTGGCATGTAAATGTTCGATAGAATTGGTTAAATACTGTCGTTTAATTCAGCCTAGACTCTTTCGAATTAAATGTTCGGACGGATAGTTTGTAGTCGATCCTAGATCGCGCGATATCTGGCCAATGAATGTGACGAATGCAGATTTCATTCGAGCAAGACCGAGCTTATTATGCGCCGTTTAAGTTCACCGGAATATTCGATTCGACTGTTGACTTCCATTTATCGATTCACGTAAGCGCAAGCATTTTAACTTGCCTTATTTAAGGAAGAATATCGCGCATACGATCTGCCGCAACCGATCGTCGCTGAAGTGAACCTTTATCACGTGGAAATGAGACTTTCGCTTTTTATCTGTACAACAAGTGCATAGCTTATTAAACGCTATCAGCACTCGCACTTTAAATGTATTATTGGAATCCTTTCGTAATTGTGATGTATGTAACGAAACAACTTTAATCGATCGTTTAATTACTCGCGCTGTAAACGCTGGTTTGCTAAAAGTCCCTTTAATGTTTAGTCCGTGTTGATTTTCGACATGTATCAAGAATCGATCAGATCGAAATCACGGTATCTTGGCTGCGATCGGTCGTGCACGAACTTGGTTATCTCAGCTAGGATCGACGTTAACGAAGGTTTCACGGTGAATTTTCGAAAAATCGACATCCGAGCGCGCGCGTTGCCTCGTTTGGTCTCCCTCTCTCTTCAGCGTTGTTTCTCTCTTGCGTACACCCACGCGCGCCGCGGCGCAACGACGAAACCGGCCGGCGGGTAAGAGAGAGTGTATTTCTCGCTTATTATCCTTTCCTTCGATTTCCTACCGTAAGGAAAAAGAATACGATGTGGAAGGTAGCGTATATATAAGTATGTATATGTATATATATACTGATATATACGTATATACATATATATATATATATATATATATTCCCAGTATCCTCAATATCCAACGTGTGACTCACGCGTACACGCGGCCGATGTATTCGCGTTCCGAGATTTACAGCTCATTACCGATTTCATATCCCGACATCACGATCGATTCGCCCCTAGGTGTAAGCTCGAAATCTAGACCCGACATATCGATACGTGACACCAGTATGCGCGTGCCGATCGAGTTTCTGTTATAGAAAACTTTGTACTTTACCTTGCGCCTGATCCCCGAGAAATCCCCTGGAATTTGGTCCCCGTATCCGGTACCGATTCTTCGTGATTTTCTTCGAATCTAATAGTGATGATCTATGCTTAGAATCACTGGATTCTTTGGAGGATCACTGTACGATGCACTGATCAATGAAATCAAGTCACTACTCAGTCAATATTTCTTATAATAATTCTAACTTCGTAAGAAATTGTTGCACCAATTATAATTGAGTCCTGGTCACTGGTATCACCAAGTAAGTCACTAATGACAGAATGAACTCCCTAAGGTGCACGTACCAGGAATATTATTTCACGACGGATTCGTTAGCACCGCGAAACGGTGGGTAGAACATAAACACACCGGGGGTCCCTCGGCGCGTGCACGACCACCAGGAAAATCTCCGCGTTAACCACTCCGCGGTCTCGCAAATGTCAAACGACGACGACGTTGATTCAGCTCGCCGTTACAGCGGCAACAGCGGCCGTCGCTCGCGTGGGAGTGTGACATAATATAACAGCGTCCCTCTTTTCAAACACATCCTGCGTCGATCTCAAACCTTATCGTGCTACTCTGCGATAATACAGTCTCACGGAAAAAATCCTGTCCTTTCTATTCAATACATTGTCCGTCAAAGAACAAGATCCTCGTCAACCGCACTAAACAATAACGATCGACTCCCACCGCGCTTGATTTCTTTGCTTCAATTCGAATGTGTGGAGTTGTCAACAAAGTCACGAGACATTGGACTTAAGATTACGACTCGTTATCAGTGTTTCTTAAGGATCGAGCACACTTCTGTGATTAGCAAAGTGTTAAAGGATGAAGAATGGTAGCGCGTGGTTGAGAGCGAATCGCGGCAGCCGGTCGCGGGAGAACTCGCTGGTGTTCCGTGGTGCACGACTCGAGCGCTGACTGAAGTCGAGCGATTCTTGAGGTGAGCGGAGGTGACTTTGGAGCCCGACTCAACTCGACTCGACTCGACTCGACTGCAATCGACCACGCTCGACTCGGGTCGGCCCGAGACCGATCGGCGAACCACCACGGGCTTTGCATGCATTGGCGGCGAATATACCTGTACCACAACCTTCCCATCTTAACCACATTTCGCCTGTTCTCTAACACCATGCGATTCGCGACCTGCTTCATACAGAGAACCATAGTTATATAGGTATACGGACGGATGTACCTGGCGGGAGAAGGTGCCTCGCGATCGCCCTGTCGTCTCTCTAGCTACTTCTATCTCCCTTCTTCTCCTTTTGGGCCCGGCTTTGCCGCGAGGGAGTCTCTTTTCCATCCGTGCCGACTCGTGGGTCCGCCCGTGCATTGGCGCGGATATTCTCCGCCATCGCTTCGAATTCTGATTTTTGGTGCACGGTGCGAATGGGAGATACAACGTTTTCAAGACTCTGTAATATTTATTCGATGGAAGTTATATCTTTAATATGACTTGATGGAGTAAATGAAAAAATCACAGGCAGCCATGATAATGATATTTATATGAAAGAGATATTTAAAATATTTAGTGCGCATAGATATCTAGATTTTAAGGAATGTAAACTATGTAATGGAATAAATAGTCATATGTAAGAAATTAATAAAATATCGGCGAGATAAATACTTCTGGTTTTCAGAGTTTTAGTTTTTCCCAATGCGCCATGTCTCATAAATGGAATTCATACTATTGTTAAATAGTTTCTCTTCGTAAAGAATATTTCCATTCGTCGGAATACTGGTGTTGAGATTTTACATGATTAAGAACTTTCCTAGTATTTGCATAACATTTATGCTCGAAAATAAATTGTTCGTTCGTACCCGGTAATATTTTCCATTTACCGGCGCGTATTACCTTGGGAATAATGAGAGTCCATTTACCCGGTTATACAACAGGGAATAGTACAAAACCATCGAAATATTCATCGCCCGAAGTAAATCAGATAATTTAGCGCGAAAACAAGGCAGATTAATTAAGCATTCTCAAACGACCAATAATATGAAGCGGAGGGTGAAGCGTAGGTGAACGTAGTCGTGAAATAATAATTAAACAATACATTCCTAATCGAAAATGCCTACGATGTTCATTAAAACGTGAATAAATAAAAGTCTCGACTTCGGGGAATCAGAATTTCCTTCGCTAAGCATAAAACAGAAAATAGCAAACGTAAATGCACAAAGTTCGTTACACGGTGCAACGCCGAATCGGTAAATCGGTACGTAAATGATTTCAAGTAACGCGGAAGCAGAAGTAATTAAAGCGATATACCGCGATTCGACATTGTCGTTTTGAAATTTTCTCGGGGTCCGCAATCCTATATTACATAATTGAATGCGTAGGATGGAGATTGATTAGCACACTAAGGGAAAGGTTGTGTCCATATAGAATACAGATGGTGGGCTTGTGTGAGTGGCACGTGAAACGGGCTAGAAGAGCACGTGGGTGTCATCTCCAGCGCGCGAAAAAAGAATCCCGAGATTATAGACATCGCGCATAGCGCGCGGATCTAACCCGCCTAAGCTACGAACTCCGTGAAACATGGACTATCGAATATCATGGATGGAATATAACCGTGGAATATTTCATATAATAATTCGTCTGTTAAACATGCAAATCTTTCATAATCATTATCGTCGGAGGGGGATTGCATATTTCTCCTGTCATTAGCAGGATCTTTTGTAATTATACGCTTTAGATCTCTTCCCCGTGTTGCGTTAATGTAACACACCTGGCTCGCTTTAACGCTTCGTTAACGTTCAACGCTTCGTTACGTGAAACTTTATTCCACGAAAGTAAAAACCGGGGGGAGGCTGAATGCATTAATTAATGCCGGGGGAAGACAAATCCACCGACGATCGATCGCCTTATGGAATTTCGATGAAAATCAACGTCCAATTGGTTATTCGCATAATTAACGCCCTTTACGCACGTTGGCCCATGAATATTACCGGAGCTTGATCTGTAGATGATTTCTGGAAAGGTCAATGAAAAGACAATTTTAAAGTCAACTGCTTGACAATTCAAAACCGTTTAACAATTTATACATACGTATATCAACATACCACGTGTGCATCCGTCAAATACACGATGCGACCTAGTGATTGGAAAATCGGAACGAGTACGAAGTGTATAATTAAACTCGAAAACAGGACGCGATAACGTATTGCTTTATTTGATTACGCTTTGAGCTTATTCATTTTTTATATCTAACCATCATAAAAATATTCAGCAACGTGTATGTCACATCCATCGCCATTGTCAAGTTATACAAGTATTTGAATGGGAAAATATAGTTCTTCTTCGAAAAACCCTGGACGAGAAAAACTACCAGGACCCTTTAGACTAACTGAGAGATATTTTCCAGAAATCTGTGCCCAAAAAAACGTGCGTTAAACGGTTAAAGTATATTCGTTGCTGTTGATGATTTTTCGTGTTGTTGTGCCATTTCTCATTTGTCTTTTTTGAATACTTTTATGTTATCGGTATAATTAAGATTCGCGAGACAATATACCGGTAAATCAAAATACTTTTTTTTGGGAATTAGTTATCAGAATATATCGCAAAGTGAGCTTTCAACTCATTTGTGCGGGTCACTGAAGCGGCATCAGAGTGTTTTGCGATGACACTATCATTATGATTTACAGGGATAATTATAAGGGAATGTGCTAATCGGGTCAAGAGAGAGGTATGGAAGTGGTAGACGAAACGCAACAATAAACGGAAGAAGAACGACATTCAAAGAACCGTAAAGTAAACTGAGAAAAACATCACGCTCGGCCGGCCTTCGCTCACCTGCGCGTACCTACACGAAACGGCGTAAGTGCATTGTGCTCGTTAATGCGCTAGTGAGCGAGTAATTCTTGTCTACGGATATAAATATTTATATTCCGCAGACAGACCGCGATAAAAAAACGTACGAACTCCTAGTAGCTCGCTACCGCCGGGTGAGAATACCGAAACAGATGTAACTTGGAAAAAACGATTACTCACGGTCTCCGCATCGACGAAATGACTTCAGCCATTCAGATTGATATCTCCTGCGTTTAGATTTTAATTTCCATCGATGAACAACACGCCTATTATTAGGTACGAAATTCCTTGATAAACACATTTTTCGGGAAACTTATACCTTCTTGGTTTTATTCCTCCAGTATGACTTCACCCATGAGATTAATATCTCGAGTCACAAACTTCCGTCTACTTCTACGGACAGTGTATCTATTATTAGCAACAATATGGTACTAAAAAATGATTATATGGCGAAGCAAGAATGATATTCGTACGAAGTGACCATGTATTCAATGGGATTATAACTTGACAAACGAACAAGGATCTTTTCGCACAAATCATTGCATATTCAAGAGGCAGTCAGAAGTATCCTTAAGAAAGTTTCACGGAAACTGCCGTGTGCGTCCTTCGAGCATCGTTTACTGTGAAAACCATTAAATAGACGTGTACATGGAAGGAAGCCACGAAAGTTTATCGTCGAATCAACGATTAACTTTATCAGGAGGAATATCATCGACGGATGCCGATGGTGGCAGAACATCGTTTATATTTCACGTGTTCTTAGTTCTGCTCGAGTGGGATGACATCGATGGGTTTGGATTTAGGGAAGCCAGTAGCGCATGCAGCCACGAACGGCAAGGACAGAGAGTAGGCCCCGGGTTCCCTGGTGCGGCAAAGTGTCCAAGAGTCCACGGAATCGTAGGCGTACTTGTATGCGGGTGTGTGCCACCGGATCGCCGATATACATGGGAACACAGTGGAAATACAAAGAGAAAAGGATAGGGAGGAATAGTAAAGGCAAGGTGCCGAAAGGTAAAAGAGAGCAGGGAGGCGAAAAGGGACAGGGAAGGAAAAGACGGAATATTGAGCGAAGGAAGGTAGAAGCGGATTAAAGGAAGGGGGATGCAACCGATAGAAGGAAAGAGTAGAAGGGATGCAGAGAGGGAGAGAGAGAGAGAGAGAGAGAGAGGGAGGGAGTGAGGTAAAAAAAAGCGAAATGGAAGAAGATGGATATAAAAAAATAGAGAGAAAAAGAGAGTTGGTAAAAGGGTTCCGCGAGGGTAAGAGAAGGACAGGCATATTGGGTGAGTGGTTTGGTGCACTCTCGCACACGATCCGGCCCCTTCTCCCGCGAAATAACCGCGTGCACGTGCAACGAGAGAAAGAGAGATCTGTATGCTGTGGGACCTGTGTGTATGCGTGTACAAAGTAGGTCCACGAGCAGACGGAGAAGAAGGCGAATGAATATCGCCGTCCCCTCGCGGCCGGTGCGACCAATCCGCGCTAAGCGCGAGCTGCGTGAAGGCGGTACGCGGCCTCTTCGCGTATATCTGCGTATTTATTATTCAGTTTGCAAATACCTGGCAAAAATGATCTCTCCTCCGCGTGGCTGACTGTGCCTCCGCACGGCCTAGCCAGCCCGTACACCCGGGAGGTGGAGCCAGAAGGTAGAGGAGCAGGGCACACCGGACGAGATATCGGCCGTTAATTTGTTAGAAACGCCACCGGCGCACGGCCGATTGCACCGTGCCTACATATATACCTGTATGTATATGGGACCAGACAGCACGCTCACCGTCTCGGTTCAACCGACCACGGACCACTATGTACGCACCCGCCCCGACTTCCAATCGGAAGCCCTTTGTCTAATCACCCTTTGCTCCACCGACGGAAAACATAGATGCATTTTTCTATCCTTTGGTAACTTTGCCCGGCACGCGAACCATCTCCTAAACCAAAATATCGCGAATATCTTTACAATATACTCCTCTTTTACCATTTGTTTCTGAACATTGTAACGAAACTTATTAGAATCTTGAAGGACCTAAGTACTAGTAGAGTAGCTACTACAAGTGTCTTTGTAATATAGATTTGGAAATAATCTATTAATATATATGCCAATATGTTGCAAAGTAACATTTAACAACGAAAATTTAATGATCTTTGCATGATAGAATGTAACTTGGTATTTCAGAATCAAATTTAAGTTCTTACGTGAATTCTTTGAACTGAAATATAAATATGTATTTCGCAACTCCAATTATAAAAAGCATCATAATAAACCAAAGTAAATTTGGTTCGTTCCATAAAGCGTTAAACACAGCGTTTTTCAACTTCCCCCGTTAGAACGGCACGTCGGTAGTTAGAGCGCTATTGTGTTGCAACGTAATAGATGCATGATCGAGTAGATAATGAAACTAACTGTAAGACGCGAGTTAAATTCTTCGCACGAGTTCGAAGCCGATGATCCATCAAATGATTCATTTGCCTTCCACGTTGATGAATGACAACACGTATGCCACTCTCCACGTTATTCCGGAGTTTAAAATTCACTCCTAAAATCCAAGTTTCCTGCGCCGAGACGAAATGATATGCAACGTTCCTGCGTGAAATTGCGAGCGGAGAAAGTAGAATTACGTCAGTACGCATTCAGCCGTAAAAAAAGGGGATCGTCGTCTACAGGCGAAACACCGTATCGTTGGTACACTTCGGGTGCCGCGTGCATTCGCACCATGGTCATTTACACCTTCTTCGTGTGTTCCTTGCACGCCATAACATTTCCGCGCACTACGATATCATCTCCTTTCTTCTCTTCGACCTGCACGTACTTTAAAGTTCGCCACACCGCTTCCTGATCTTAAATACGCGAGGAAATGGCAATTTGATCGCCTGGCCAACTCCCGTAACTTCTTTTCAACGGCTATCGTCGACTTGCCGAGTCTATCGGCTACGGTAAACCCAATCTACTTGCATGTCGAAGATCTTTATCGTAATTCGATGCTCTCCTTTTATTTTCCGTGGAAACAAACGTGAATCGTCTCCGTGAAACGACGTCTGGTCACTGCGTAAGTGATACAGTCAGTCATTGGTCAGACACTCACTAAATTCACGCAGCGACGGTGCGCTTAAGATCCCATTATTACTGCAATTGTATAGCGAATATCACCATATTTTATTGATTAATAATTGGTATTCTGTATATTTGTTTTACTGAAATATCGATAAAGCGTCAAGGCGGTTTATATATTGGGTTGGCCACAAAATTCCTGCGGCTTACATTAGTTTTTTGCGAGGAAATCGCGGATTTTTTACGAAAACGGGATTACAAAGCTGTCGAAAGATAATAGAATATTACAAGTCAAAACGGCCAATATATTATTGAATTATGAAAATAGAAAGAATACAGAAGATTGAATAAAAATCGCTTTCTATTTACACATTAAAAACCGCGCGAACTTTTTCGCCAACCCAGGAGTAAAGAAATTACAGAGAAGAATAAAAGAAACGCGTTCAAGGAATATAAACTCATTCAATTTATATAAACTTATTTTAATTTTATATTGGTTTGTTGGTTTGGATTGAAAGATGAGAGTTCAAAGTTTCGGCCCATGCGAGATATTATTCGGACGTGAAAATGACGTTAAGAGAACCGTTACGGAATTATAAGCGTGACGAGTTACATAGGCACCGATTTATATTGCTCGAATCAGCACGAGCGATGACGCGATACTTTACATCGGCAAATGACTTTGCCGAAATCATCGGTGCCAGTACCGCAAAGACAAAGCGGTGACTTGACGAAACATTTGCGAAACGTTTACGAGACACAAATTCGTCTATTACCTTCTGTCCCATCCTTCGGTATTATTAACTTCATATCAAGTCTCAAATAACAATAGACAAATAACAAGATATCATTTCTGTAAAATTCTTACACGAAGGGTATCACAAAATCAAATACTTTTTAAACTATAAAATTATTAATATTGCGATATTACGAAACATGTGAAATATATAAATATACTTCAAACGTATTCTTTTAATCTAGCTTCGGTCCCAACATTTCAAGTCATTTACCCCAACGACGTCGCTACACGTTATTAGATCTCATTCTTTATAATAATATGGCAATTAAAATAAAAATAGTTGTTACCTTCGAGTTACACTGTCAATAATCACAGTGTTTCGAAGGTCCCCACATTTTGCACTCAAATTACCTAGAAAAGGTGTAGTTCAAAGTTCACGGAATTTTACGCCCTATTTCCCCCGTAGCTTCAAGCCGTAACGTAGCCTCACCCGAAGAGAGAAGCTATGAATAAAAACCTACGAGGATAAATAAAAACATGCACTAAACAGTGGAATATCTTTTGAAGCACGAGATGTTAATTCCTTCCAGGAACCTCTTTCCTTCAACAGGTTGAACGCCTTAGCGGGGTTCCCTTCCGGTCGCAGGGACATTAAAGTCGGATTTTCCAGGTGAATTATTTGCGTGCCTCGGCTAAACGGGAACGCCGTGAAAGCCACCCGGGTCTTCGAGTTCTTTGACATTGTCGACCTTATCTTTATGCCTGAACTATCTTTATATGAATAATATTACTCATATTTCCATTAATATGGATATTACTGTGATATTCATCCAGTTGTGTATATATTTTATGGATTATTATTATTTGTATTTCATCCTCGGTCATGAACGTCACCGATGCGTTCTTCCTGGTTAATATTTCTTTCATGATTTCTATTATATGGCTATGTTATTATTGTTATATGACTGGGATTATTGATATTTCAATTAATATTCAGAGAGTTGTTCGTTCATTTTTATTTTCATGCTCCCGTACTACTTTTCGGCAATTACCACCATTCTTATCTTGCCTCATCCTCTAACACCACCGATCCGCTCTCCGCGTTATCATATCTTTCGTCACTTCCTCGGTCTCATTTTCTTCTTTTCCACTCCGTTTCCTGCAGATGCAATCTTTGGGCTTCTATCATTGTCACTCCTCCACATTGTGAAAGCCAATTAGGATTTCGTCCCCATCGACGTCTTCCGTTCTAACCGACAACTTTCCACCGCACTGCATCGTTAATCTCTTATTCTCTATTAAAATCCTTCCTCTCCGTTGGTCTTCGATCTTCTTATCCCACAATCACGCTTTCCGTTGTTTCCCCGATTCTTTTCGCGTCCTCTTTTTTTATTCGTATTCCACGAGCGGGGTTTTATCGAATTGATCATCATACCTTTCGCCCTATCATTTTCGTCATCATCGTCGTCGTATTAGTCGAGCTGGAGGAGATCGTGATCGTCGTAGTTGGTAGTCGTAAGTAGGCGAACACCACGAGAAGGGGTCCCCGCGTGGTTTCATGGCGGCCGTGTGCCCTCCTCGCTAGGAAATAAGAAATTTTCTTGGGAGATGCGAGCCTTCGCGAGGGAGGAGGCCTAGCCAAGCGAACATAGTTAATTTAGATTGTATCGCGTGAGAAGCAGGAAATGACGAAATATCCTGAGTGCTGACTTATACACGCCGCCACGTACGCGGCTCTTGGCTCCTTCCTCGGCCACGCTGCTCCTCGATTCCTCGACTCCTCGCCTCCTCGCGACCTCAGCCCCTTGTACCGCCGGCACGCAAGGATGATACTCTTTTTTTCCTAGCCCCCCACACCCGCTGCATCTATTTTTTACGGTTTTCGCAAGACCGACATGGTATCTCACCTACGCGAGCCCCGTGAGAATTTTTATTTCAGTCTACGATTCATATTCTTTGATGGACCAAATATCCGCCGGGTATCGACAACTCGAAGAATTTTTATTTCAGTCTACGATTCCTATTCTTTGCTGGAGCAAAGTATCATCGATTATCGAGAATTGAACAGTTAATAGTCAATAAATTTATTGTTTATCTTCCTGTCAAACTAATATCATTTACTACACGAGTCGATGGATGAACATTTGGAAACATTATTCTTCGATTATTTTTATGTTTTTGTTCAATTATTACTCGTAATTGGAACAGTTTTAGCGAATCGCTGTTACCCTGATATTATTAGTTGTGTATTACAAACGGATATGGCCCAAAAGTAATTTAGCACGCATGATTGGAAGCAGAATGTATTAAAAAATGGTTTCCAAGAGAAAGCATGAAGGTCTCGAAGGAATATAAACGCACCATATTTCTATTGTCTATATTCTATGCTGCCAAGTTCAACAGCGCTAGAACAGCGACGTACATATAAAAAAACTTAATAATATGTAAGAAACGATGATGAATATCATAATAGTCGGAAAACGTTGTATTTGCATACTGCTAATATGCATTTGTTAACCGAAAGTCACTGAATAATATTACGTAGAAACACAACTCTTCTTCCCACAATTACAAAGTCTAAAAAGAGGGGAAAATGCAGTGTTTAAAATCAGGATATTAAAAACGAAAGATAAAATTGCTGATCGTATAAAATCTAAATAAGAACATAGATATGGTTCTAGCAGTAGAAACTGGGTTTTCTTCGTTCCACTCCCATGGAGCTTGGTCACCTGAAGAGTCACTATGCCCAATTAACCCTTTGAGAACCGTACGCTTCGCAGGCATTGCCACTTCCGACATTGCAATAGTTTTCGCTATGTAATTTTTTCAGGTTCACCGAAGGACCCTCGTTTCTCGTTCGCCATTGCGCAAGATAGCGAAACTGATGAAATCCTGAATTTTTAATGAGTGTCCTAATAGAATGATTTCTTAAAGAAGGTTGTAAATTACGTGTTACAACATGGACTCGATTATGTAAATATTAATAAAACAATGCGAGACCCCGATTTTATGAGGCAGTATGATTGTGGTAGCAACTTTTATTTCCGACTTATAAAAAGTTATGGAAATGGCACCTGCAAGATTGACCTTTATTGAATATGGCGTGAAAAGCTTCGATATTCAAATGATATGGGTAATTCTTAACAGGTAAGTCATATGATTAGTGGTATTTACGGCCAACGAAATTAACATAGTTTTCCTCGTGTTATTTCACACGATGGTTACTGTCACGAGTAAACTATGAATCGAAGTAAAGGGCGTCGAGCATCCGCTTAGCTATTCCTGCCATTTCTTATCGACGCTGATCGATTACGAATTTAGCAATGCACAGATTGGATTTAATTTTCACACGAACTATCATGCGAGATTATTTTCAGGAGGAACTTGGGAAATGTTTCTAAAGTGTGTCCTTTCCAAGGAATAAATAATTAATACCGAATACAATATCGACATTAATACCGAATATTATCACGTTATAAAAAGTAGGATTTGATGAATTTTGAAATATACATAAAATAGATGGAACTTCAACAATGACAATAAAATTATAATTTTTTGCATAGTAGATTAGCATATTATTTACGATACTTTAGGAAAATGCGCCACTTTGTGGGAGATAAAATAATATTATGATTAGACTAATATTACTGATATTCTCGTCTATCTTGGTTTATTATCGATTCAATTTGATCTTCATTTATATAATTTTGCAAGGTTTGTTTAAATAATATTTATGAAAAATGTCATTCCTTCACATAAAACGGAATGCAAAGGAGTAAAGTGAGGTAGTCGTAGGGCTCTCAAGTCCTTCACCTGTGACCCGAGAGGTTCACGATGTGTGACCGTCTGTGATGAATAATTTCAGAAGTCGGAAGTACGTGTTTTGGAACGTAATACCGTTAATGCTTTATGCTTTCGATTACGGTTCTAGGAACGATTTCCTTATTCTGAAACTTTCTTCCCAAATACAAGGACTACTTAACCCGCTAATAATTTAATTATAGAAATCCCGGAAGTATGTTCAGGAAAATGTCTCACTTATCGTACATCCCCACTATGATCAAGACTACATAGTGATTTAAATAGAATACAACGTTATGTACTCCCCTAAGAATAATTAATTATCAATAAAAGAAAGTTCATTTAAGATGTACATTGAATTTAGTTCTTACTGTTGGTGCGTAATTAATTATGCGGAGAGTCAAGAATATATTTCCGATATAATGCACGGGAAGAAACGGAAAATTTATAAACTCGGTAGAAAAGCAGTTATATTGCCGTGCGCATCGATAATATTCCAGAAGCTCATTAGCGATCCTGGAACGTCTATCCCCTACCTACGAGTAATTATCTGTTACAACCTAGCCTCGTACGTACGCCGGTATAACAGCAGATCAGCGCAACGATTAAGCTCAAAAATAGTTCATGGGAACCCAGGTAAGCTAATCTCCATCGCATTAACGTTCTTCCATACGTATAAAATGCTTTCCAAGGAAGAAGCACCTGCACGCATCTCTACCGCTCGCGGGGTCATCACTTTCGAAAGCTAGCCGAGTTTATGCCTTACCTCGCCACCGGGTTCAATCACGTTATTCCCAATACTATCTGACCTATAAATCATTGAAATACCTACATGTCGAAGAAAGTACCAACACATCTCGAACGATACGGAAAAACTAACCATTCAAACACGAGACTGGAAGCTGTTCCATATACACCACATAATTCTATGATATACCGCGTACTGCTATAGATGTACTTCTTCTCCTGACCGCTCGTGACCCTAGTTTCACCACTTTGATTTCAATGATTAATGCTATCTACTTATGAAAATATATCTTGTACGTATTTCTCTGGCGAGATTTATATACGTCCATATTGATGATGTAAGTATTCATGGTTTAATTGGTGTCTGATATATAAGAAGCTTCCAAATAAACATGAATAGAATACGTTTCCCGGAGAATCATTAAATACTTCATTTTAGCCGATGAATTAAGGAGCATCTCTTTTCAGGTACAAGTAGGTAATGGTCCATTACAAAAGATCGAGGGTTACATACACACTCGCGTAATTTCTAGTTCGATAAGCAAGGTCGCGTGTACGGAGTCAGAATCGTGCGCGGACTTTGGTGTTTCGTGAAATTTACGAGCGTGCACCGTACGACACGTTGGTCCCAGGTTTAAGCTTGGAGGGAAAAATGATGGTTCGCCACTGGAGCACCCTATCTACCACTGTATATGCTGTATACATATACCTATGTATTTTATGTAGTAAAATATATGTATATATGTATATATACAGTAGGTATATACATAGTTTTGTCTTTGGCCGTGTCTCTCGACGGTATCCTACCACCCGCAACCAACAAGAGGCCAGGCCAGGGCAGAGTCTCTTAGGCCAGGCCAAGCCAAGAGTCATGTAAGAAGGGGTTAAGAAACTCTCGAACTGAAGTGCTGCCTACACCGGAAGCAGGGGCCTTGCTTTCTGGGCTAATAACCCTACCCACATCGACACGCGGCATCTGCGTGCACCTTTATACACCGCTTAGACCGAGAATAAGTAACCGAGCGAGAGAGAGAGAGAGAGAGAGAAAGAAGATGGGAAAACAGCACGCAGCTGAACATCGAAGGAGGAGAGAAGGAGAAAGAGGTGTAATGTACAGCCAGCGAAACCTTATGCGTGCACCTATACCAACACATCGAGGACTCAACAACGATGAGGGGGGAGGGGGGCCTTATCAGCATGGAAAGCTAGATTTTATGTGCGATCGAATGTCGAGCGTTAGGACTCACACATTAATCGTAATCGGTTTACTTGCACGCGAGCTCGACGAGAAAATGACGACTCTATGGTTGACGGTGTTTATAAGTAGTGATTTGATTTAGATTCGTGAAAGTCCAGGTTTTATATTGGATCGAGTGAATGTGTGGTTATTATGGAAATTATGATGATTATTGTTAATTGGTGGCTGATTGAATATTTGTAATTATCCTGTTGAGGAAAGTGTGCGCGCACTAAGTTTCTAGCACTTATTCGTACGGTAAAGTAATTAAATATCGTTGCATGTAAGGTTTCACGAGTGAATTATTTCAAATACGTCTCATTATCATTACGCAATTATTGATGTTATCTCTCAACTGGGTTGTTTTAATAAAATGTAAATTCCTGCACACCGACGAGGGAGGTTCTCAGAGTTCATCGTAAAATTTGAATTTCTTCTCACACGGTTTCCTGAATAAAATGGATGTACGGTTAAGTCCACAATTAAATACGGACTTAATTCGAATATGTTGCTTTCATAATCAACATCGCGATCAACTAGAACGCATAACGCGCGGTTCGTCAATTAAAATTAAAAATGCATCTACTATGGTCTCCACTTTAAGTTGGTTCGTTCACAATGTGCAATAAACTGCAACTCTGCATTTCATTATAATAACATAACTATAATAATTGGAAATCAGTTTAAGTTGTCGTAGGAATATTACACTGAAGCATGTCCGCACAGGGTGCAAAATATTATTATATTAAATAATATAACTTTAGCAAATATCCGCATACATACCAACGAAAAATGGAATTATCATAATGTGATGCCTTATACAACATCTACTGAAACATTTCATAATCATGCAGCTAATTGTAGTGATGATCTTTTTCACAAGTAGCAATAATACATGTAATAAGGTGGCAATCTCTAGTAGAATCTGATCTCCATACACAGACAAGTAATCATCGAAGAACGTAGTAGCGAACATAACGTTTAATTACGAAAGCCTAAGGAACCCTTTTCGTTATCAGGCGAAACGGTACAGTATCCCGTTTTCTGCTTCCTGCGGTCCCACGTAACGAATTAAGCACCTGTACGTGGGATTAGAAGGTTTCGGTTGACATGCCCATATCTTTATCCCTCTCTCATTCTCTCCTCGCTGGCTCTTTGTTCCTCTCTCGATACCTCATCCCTCTTCGACTCCCTCTCGTGTCGATTTTTCTCTCTTTCCCTGGTCCCTCGTCCCCTGGTTCCCCTGGTTCTCCGGTCGCTTGACACATTCGTGCGGAGAAAATGCGGCGAGTTCTCCCCGTAGCGCGTATATATAGGAAGAGAACGGATGTCTGGTGTGTAAGGAACCGCTAAAATGGTGTTCGCTCTTATCCGAAGATCTAGAGCGGCGATGCGAAGAGAGGCACGCGGAGGGCTATACGTAAGGTAAAAGGGGCCTCATGACTGGTTGGTCGGTTGGTCGGTCGGTCGGTTCGTTCGTTCGTTCGTTCGTTCGTTCCTTCGTCGTTGTTGTTCGCTGTCTGGTTAGGTTGGTTAGTGCCGTTACCAGAAAGAGGCCACCTAGGTTCGCAACGAGCCGAGTTAAATCTCGAACTTTCTTCGTAATGAGACACCAGGCACAAAATGACAAACGTAATTAAAGCAGACGGATGCCGGGAGGTCAGGGATCCTTCGAGGAAACGGAGAGACAGAGAAAGAGGGACGTCGGCTGCACGAAGATTTTCACAATGGGAAACGCATCCGTACTCTTTTGCTCGTCACCGTGAGCATGCCAACCGCGAGGAATGTTTTTACTCTTCTGGATGTCCTTTCGACTCGGAAGAGACTTTTTAACGAGTCATTTTCGGGTGATCTTGGTGGACTTAATACGCGATTATTTATCGCATTGTCGTCGACAGTTTATCGGAACTTATGATCTTCCTCTTTGTCGAGTTCGTTGCTATTTAATTAGTAATTTTAAGCCGCCGTGATTATATCGTAAGTGTAACTCTAGTAACACGTAACAGTACTAGAGTACATAATAATTGTAATGTAATTATATTTAATCATGGATAGAGTGAGGTAATTAATGTCGATCCAATTCGATGCATCGTAAATCAAAGATCTCGTGCTTCTAATTAAATTCATCATCATCGTGCTTTTTAGAAATGTATCGCCTTTTTCGATGATACTTCGCGATCCTATTTTTCTTGCAAAATGGGGCCAAAGATAAATACATGAAAACACTTGGAAGTTACTTTCGAACTGGATAGTCGGAGTGTGCGAAGTAAATGGGAGATCGGGACAATTATATCGGGCTGTAATCTTAAGGCGCATTTTAATGAGCCCGGTCGTTTAAGATATGCGTTAATTAATAAGCAAAACAGAACTAGTAGAGTAGTATAAATACTGGGAATTCGGGGATACCCATTCAGGTCGTATGAGACTTTTTCGAAGAATCACGAATTCAACCTTGCCCCGTTTTACGCCTCCCCGTAGCACAACAATGGAAACGCAATGGTACAACACACATTTCACTTTTTCGCAACGTGTATACCGGGGGGCCTAAAAGTATTGCGCGATTTCCTACGTCTCGCCGGCCGAGAGAACCTGCCTCCTAGACACAATGTGGATTGGGTTTGGCCGTGTACCGTAAAAGCGTAATTATCATCTTTCGAAACTGGCTGCTGTCTTTCTAGAAACGGCGAGCCACTTTCCATATTAAAAAAACGGAAACCGAGATCTACTACTTAATGCTATTACGGTAATTCGCCATCACAGATTACTGCACTACTTTCATTTGTCGATCGCGATTGCGTATCGTCCTCCCGCCAACCCTTATGATGCCGTTTCTACTAATCGTATTAAATTAACAAATTGACTATTGCGAGTTAATTGAATCGTGGAGGACCAGCATAATTTGTCGAACGATGAATAATGCTGTTATATATTTATAACGATCAGTATGGTGATCTGCGATCCGAAAGTATACGTTGTATTCATTTCTAATTATATTAGAGGGCTTGCATTTCTAAACGAAATAATTTCGTGTAGAAATTAAAGTCAATCCGCCATCTTTGTTTTCACGTCCATTGGAATAATTTCATAGAAATCTGAATATATTACCTCTTTTGATTCCTTTTTGAAAAGCAGTGAATATTCTCCTATACAGAGTAAGTTGGTCGTAGTAAGATAAGAACCATCGATCGGATCGGTCCGATCGGAAGTAGCCCCGTCTTCTTTCCCCCCGGGCGTCCGGTCGGCTGGTACGATAAGACGCGCGAATCGCGCGCGAAATGCCGAACCTTATTTATTGGCAGTCAGGTCTCTGCGTGTGGAACGTCGCCATGGCAAAGGCTTCCTCGCGAGGGAAGCTGAATACTTTTCTCTGATTCCAGCCATCCCGAAGGCACGGCACCGCGTTACATTCCTTACTTCGATCTTCCACCGATCCCACCGACGATCCTCGTTCACGGTTAAACCAGCACCCACTCCGGGCCTTATTCACGCGCCGCGGGAGCTCGCATAAACTGCTCCCGAGTTTGGTGGGGTCAGAGATCACCTTACCACGCCGATAAAGATCTCACGTGAGTGATTGTCGATGATATTTCACTTAGGGATCGTCAAAGTCTGCCGCGTACCCAGACTCTGAAAGAATTCTCTCCAACCCTCCGTGTTCCGATTCTTCCAACTAAATTGTTTACAGTTGGATACCATGCTCTCGCTACGGAAACCAGAAGTATCTACTTGATGTACTTCATCTTCTTCGTTTTCATATTTTTCAATAATATTAGGATTGTAAGAATTGAATTCGTGACCATGGTAATGATTATGACACACTATCGAACTACTGGTTAATCATTACGTCTACTGATTTAAGAGCACTTAAGATTATCATGAATATGATCGGCGACTTTGTGGATATAAATGGCATAGATAGTATCATTGTAATAGATAATGCGGGTTATCAGTTAAACCGTTTGAAACTATTCGATTGTATTCAAAACCGATTTATTAACCGTCGTTGTTAGTTTCAGTGGCGCCACCTCTTGTAAATTATGAGGAAATTCAACTGCGGCTTCTTTACGGCACTACTCTTTACAAATTAAAGAACGAGGTTTTTTTTATTTCTCATCCCTTAAAACATATGGGGTTGCGTAACATGTATTAGAACCTACTGAAAGCAAAAATTAAATCTTGAAGATTAAACTAACTTTGTTCATCTCGTGTTTTCAATTTCGCCTTCGATAGTAATAATACCATACTAATAAATAATCGTAACATCCGATTTCTGAAATACAAAATGTAACAGCAGCATCCAATCATCTTGGTCTTCAACATCCCATAAATACGCAAATCGTTCTTACACGGAAGTACTACCTGGCGCTGAACATGCCGTTTAATTAACTAAATGGAGCATAGTTCGATAAACGGCACGTAGCGGCTATAAACTTAACGCCGCTTCCGACGGTGCTGATAACACTATCGTTGCCGTTTTCTACACATTATTATTCCAGCATTCGTGTTCTGCACCTTTCCTCTTCCGTATGCAGAATCCATAGGGAAGTCAGATGTGTGCAACCGATACTTAAACTTATAGTAGATAAGTCCAATTATCGAACGATAATTAGAAAAAGTGTTTTCGATTTCCATAGACGCATTGACTAAGCACTAAATTAATGCTTGCCTTTATAACATAATCGTCGAAAGTATAATACTTCCCATTTTCGATAAAAATTCTCGATCACACGTTCGTATAACATTGTGTATATCACTATATGCGATTAGAAAGTATGCACTCAATAAATATGTAAAGTAATATTTAAAAAAAATAAGAACTTGCACCGATAGTTTTTATCCTGAAATTAATCATTATGCGTAAAATATTGTTCTATCGCAGTTCTATGTTCATACTCTGATACTGATAGGACATATCCAAGACATCAGGCCAATATGTTTACGAATCACATGACATGTGTACTTAGAATACATGCTTCGGTGTAAGAGAAATAATTCCTTCACATCTTAATACGGCACACTTGGCATCGTTAATTAAGATAAAAAAAATGGTCGTCATTGGCACTTATCAATGGGCGCTTCATTGTCTAGCGTTCCGATCTATCTTCCTAACGATGACCGTTACCGAATTATAAAAATTCGTGCGCGGCGTAATTCATGGGACATGATAGCGCACGTGTGCCACGGAAAATTACACGAAATGCGTTAACTATGTTCTTCTGGGTTCAATTACATCCATGACGTCGGGGATAAGATTGCTTTATCGTTTATGCCGATAATAAATAATATGTTAAGACAGTTACGATATCTTGAGAGAAGTTAATCTACATAGCAATTATACTTATTTATTACCTGGGTTGTGTATGTGATATCAATTGAAGTGCTGCAATGAAATTCTCGTAGTAAATGATACGCAAACGAATAATAGTAGACATTTTCCGAAATTCTTGCCAGTGTAAGAGAATCACGCGAAAGCGGAAGAATGGAATAAGTGTTAATGGTATATGATGCAATTTCTATGACGCCTAGCTAAAAGCAGAAGCGTTTCGCGGTTTGTAACACCTACGGCCATTAATAATTCCTGGCCGAGGCTTTTACCACGTGGGTTTTCTCTGCACGACTGCAGACGACCATTTCTAGAGGCACGTTAAAATTGCGGCTTCTGTGTGCGTAATGCAGTGGATGCGCCTTGGTCGTTGGTTGTCCGACTCTTGACTCGATTTCGCGACCGCAGCTCGGGGAGATATATCTCCCGATTTCTTTCTTTCTTTCTCCTTCGTTCCTTCCTACCTTTTTCGCTCTCTTTCTTCTTTTATATATACATACGTACCACACATATATATTTCTCTCATTCCAGATCTCTCGCTTCCACCTATATCGGCATCGAAGTCCCTACCCCCTTTATCTTTGTCTCTCTAAAGTTCGAACCCGAGGCTGCGCCGATTCTCCCTTTTCCTCTCCGCCACGGCAATGGGACAGGGAGATAGCAGACCCCGTCGAGGAGACAACATAAAGATTTAAGACTCCGAGATGCGCCAATAAACATGCTGCGGCCGTGCAGTCAGCCTGCGCTTCTCTACTGCGTTCGCTTCTGTTCCGTTTCATTCGGTTCCGCTCCGCTCTGTTCTGCTTTTCGTTCTCCGTTCTCCGTTCTCCGTTCTGTTTTCTCTTCTGTTCTCTTCTGTTCTCTGCTGTTCTCTTCACAGCCAACAGGGACGACGTGTGTGTGCGCGCACGCCTTCGCCACGGCCATACCACCGTGCTCGGGATGCAGCTTGCCCTCGTATGCACGTGGTTTCCTCGGCCACTGTGAGCAGCCGCTGCTGCGTAACGTGCTTTCGAAAAGTGTCTCGATGCGTATGCAGATACGCGGCTTAGCATGAATAGTATCTAGATCCGGACGCAGATAACTTACCGCGATGCCAACATCCCGGGATCTTACCGAGGAATTGAATTTTGAGAGATCCTACACAACACCGGAAAGTGCATAGTCGAAGGAAAACGGCAGGAAAAAAACATAACGATACCATCGGTCACTTTGGTTTTATCTGTGTCCGGTGTTTCTGCCTTTCTACACGCGCTTTTGAGTGGTTTAACACCACGCGCGTACCCCCGCCATACGTTTATTTTCTTATTATTTGATTTGCTCCCCGTCGTACATTCATTAACATTACCAAGATCATTGAACGTCCTTCTTTTCCGTCCTCCCACTACAAAATCACTTGCCCTTAAAATTCATTCGAAACATTGAACGAGTGATCTACGAGCACTGGTCGTTCGACGCATTGCCGTCGAAAAGGAAGAAGGCCTTCCGGATAACGAGACAGAGCTACACCTGCCGCGTTCGTAGCGGAGGCAGGATACGCTGGAAAGTTTTCAATGCGAGGACGGTCGTACACACCGCAAAAGTAGTAAGATCGGGACGTTGGTCGAGCAAGCGGCAAGGGACTCTTGCGCTGGACCCGATGCTTGCTACTGCCGGGCCCCTTCCCTTCTACTTCTCCCGGTCACTACTAACTCTTTCTCTCCTCAACCCTTACTCCTTCACTCTCCCTCACCCTCTCTCTCTTTCACTTACGCCTCCACGGCTTATTTATTCCTTTCTCTGTCGCTACCTCCCTTTCTTCTTCGACTTCTTCTTTATTTCTGTCCTTTTGCCCGTTTTCTGCTTCCGCAAACGACAGCCGCTTATTTATACCCCGTCTTTGCATCGCGCGGGAGCGAGCAAGGGAGCTTTTGCGTTTACTCGCTACTGCCGTTCTCCACTGCCGCCAGTGCTACTCCCTTTGATTCTCTTCTTTCCTCTCACTTTTATTATCCTCCTCTTCCTTACTCTTCTTCTTCAGGTTATATGGTAGCCAGGCATCAACGGCGAGGCACTTTGCTCACGAACACCGTGAGATGCGGTCGATGCGAGAGGCAATTCCGCGACTGCATCACCTGTCAACGCAGGATCGCGTCCCTGCAGGTCTATATTACATGCGGCATGTGGCTAGTGGTTACCTTTTGTAATCGCTGCCAAAGCAGTTCCTGATTCCCTCCTTTAAAAACATACGATTCCCTTTTTCTCATACCAAACCAAGTATGATCGATTCGCTTGATAGAATACATTATAATACGTCACTCGAAAGATTCGTATGACCGATAATGATCTCTAAGCATCAACGTGTATTGCAGTTGTTCTATGAGGAAAGTTTACGTACTCGTGTCACGATAATATTTGGTATCAAGAACGGAAATCTTGCATACGCTCTAATCAGTAGATATAAATTACATAATTATCTCGCTAATACGGAAATAGCATTTTCTGATAAATGCGATTTTTGGAACTTTGATCGACTGATTTGTATAAGGTGGGTACAATCAAGATTATGTGTCCCCTACCATCAGGACAAAAGATTGAATACATCTTAACGGAGCTACACGTGTCACCTACCGTCCTTCGTCTATATTTATAACATGTATCCAACAAAATGTTAAATAAGGATGGAAATTGTTTTTTATTATCGATACCGCTAAAATATCGATCAGGAAGTTAATCTGTTAATCTGACGTATGACGGGGAGAAACAACTTGTATAATTCGATTCTAAGGTAAGGAGTAAGTAATACGGAAAGTATTAGTCACTATGCAAAGTAGGTATTGATTGGCTGATATCTAATAAATTTATATGAAATATCAATAAGAAGATGAAGGTAAGTAACATAGGAGCTAGAAAAAAAGCGGAAGAGGACGTGGATCGGTTCGCGAAATAAATCGAGCGAGTGAGGCGCGGCTACGAACTACGGTCAGTGCGCGCCCCGGCAAAGCTCCGAGGAGCCGAACAAATAAATGCTGAAAAGAGGAACAAAACCGACATTATGTGGCATTAACATACAAAGTATGTCAGACCCGCAGTCCGGAGGCATAACATAGTATCGTGGCGTTCGCATACCCCGCCCGTCTTCCTTCTATACCAGAAGGAAGAAGTAAACATACGCAGAAAAGAGAACGATCGGTGAAAAAAGGGGGAGAAGATGGGAAGAGTTACAAAAGAAGAAAGAAGGAAATAGTGACTGTTCAGTGTCCCGATACAGTGATGTTGGAATGGGATAGAGAAAGAGGGGGTGGAATGATGAACGCAGGAAAGTGTGTGTGCAGCAGAAAGGGAGGAACCATGAAGTGGAAGAGGAGGAAGAAAAAAGGCTGAAAGAGCAAGCGAAAGAACGAAGGGAACGGAGAGAAACGTTTACGCTATCCAGTCTCCCGAGGTCCCATCCCGTCCCGTCCCGACCCATCGTTTGTGTCCCCGTGTGCCACGCGGTGCGGCTTCACGCAAAAGGAGGCCTGGAGGCCCGGAGCCCAAAGCCTGGAGCGGGAGCGGAGCAGCAGAACGCGCAGGAAAGGATCCGAAGGCAGGAGCAAGCCGCCGCTGGCAAAACGAAAAATCGGACCGCGTATATCGTGGCGGCCTGCCCGACGACGTCGACGGCGACGACGGCGGCGGCGACCGTTCCGACGTCGTCGACGATCGGACACACACATAAAACCAAGGATTCTCTGTATTCCCGATGCCTAGGGGACTCCCGATCGGCTACCGCTAGCGATGGCTAAGAATCGCGACTTCTCTCGTGGAATAGTTGCACGATTCCATTCGAGTTCTAATCGATTGCTGAATATATAAATTACCACGAATTATCCTGATTTCGGTCATGAGATTAGTCAGACAGTCTGCGTCAACACAAACAACATTTACCAACGACTATCGTTACTGAGGCAATGTTTTGACGGCGAGCTGTATGCTATTTATATTTTATTACTTCCTTATTTCTTTGTATCAGTTCGGGTAGAAACTCCAGTGCAACTACATTTCCGAAAATATGGAATAGGTATTTACAGTATGCAGTATGTTACAGTATTAATTATTTGGTTTCTGCGAAAACGGGTTCGACGTCGATGTGTCTGATTAATTTAACTTATTCCAATAATTAAATTATTCCTGTACTTCATTTCCTGTGAATGAATAACTTTGGAGCTTTAGCTTTTACGGTCGCGTGAATTCTATGAAGTCTGGCAGTAGCACTTTCATTATCGGTGTAAATAAAATTGATTTTATTCTACGAGTAGCGTATACCCAACGCTACCCGATTCTTCGCGCCGCTTTTGCAACTTTACGTTTACTTTTGCGCTCACTAGCTACTGGCGAAAATTTATATGTGCGCCTGAGATTCCACGTATTCTGATACGTTTGCAGAATGTATTATTTCATGGTGTCAGTGAAATAATTCTCAGTTGCATATTGCGACTTGGGAAAATCACTTTATATCGGGGAAAAAATACTTCTCCGACCTAGCGAAAACGTTACTCAATATTAAAATTCATATGAATTCAAAAAGATTTCCGCAATGCGGAAATACATAAACCTTTGAAAGCGGGTTTACGAACAAATAATTCATTTAAACGTTGGCAAAAATTTATTGTATTACTGGTACAATATCAAATAAAATATTCATAAAAAATATCTTATATCTATAAATACAATCAACATACATACAATATATTAAAACATATTCTTAACATTTTAAATGCAACTTTTGTGGCCTAGTTTTCTTCACTACATAAAAATATTTTATTTCATTGTATTAATCTACAATACTGTTGTTAAGTGTAATGGTATTATGAATCTGTATTCAACTTGGTCAAATATATTGAATATCCCTTTGAAGATAAAATACCACGGCACTTCAAATGTATTTGATATCTTGTTACCCAATGTAAAAGTACATCAGTGCCAAATATTCCTTTTAACTCCTCTTGTGGAAGGATTTCTGTAAGTAGTGGATCTATTTAGACTATGTTTCTTACATAGTCATTTACACCTCCAAAAAAACAACACTTACGGCCAGGGTCACTGTGTGTTAATAATTGTATCTCATTCTCTTTAGTAAATGCTTGCAAAGCAGGTGGAACAACACAACAAGTAGCTAAACTAATTTGTATGATATTTGGCTTTATCTAAATTACAAATAAAATAGGATCTGTATAATAATTAGAGGAAATTGATTATAGAGTCAATGAAATATATGATAAAAGATTCATACATTTGCCCACTGGTATAGGTCAATAAATTCATTTGTGCTGATATCACTAAGCCCAACACTTGACAATTTACCAATTTTTACATATTCCTCTACCCCAGTCCACAGGCACTTTAATGATGTCAATAAATCTTCTGTATTATCTTTGCTTGAATAAGCAAATACAAAAGATTCAATTGCATCCGTATGCAAAGCATTGCAAACTAAAATTATACATTCATGTAAATTTCACTTGGTTGAATGGAATTACTAACATTGAATCATATGTGATATACCTTGATCAACTGCTTGTTTTAATAATTCTACTTTAGGTGAAGATAGAAATGCTTTAACTGTAATCTTTATATCTTTCTTATCAACTTCCTGCAAACTGGTATCTTCCTTTCCCTTAATCTATAAGTGTTTTTAATAAATTTCAGTAATACTAAATACTGATAATCAGTAATGTATAAATAAAAAATAAACAAATACATACAACTACCGGACTACCACCATCGCCTTCATTATCGCGAAGCACAATTTTTAATGTCTCAACTAACTGTAATCAAATTTGATGAATATTAGAAACTATGATGTTATACCATATTAGGTGCGTTAGAAACGTAGTCTTTCGTTAGAAGCTAACATAACCTCAAGATACTTATGAGATATTTATTCAATATTTCATTAATATCGTTTCCAAATCATACCTTTCCCAATCAAATGAATCATTATATACCGAATGGATTTATGAACTGACCTCATCGGTTGGATTCTGACTCGCTTTCGTTTTTGGCTCGTTCATGGGAATTATGTTCCCAGTATATATTAACACGTCTCGAGACATTGTGTTTAGTGTATCAAATTGAAATAATGCGAGGAAATATATAATCGATGTAACACTAGCTTGTATCGCGACAAAATGTGATATCACAGATTGCAGTGGCGAGATTACTGTGAATTGTAACATCAGTCACACGCTGGAATGACGACGCAATTTTCTAGCTCTAGGTACTTCACATTTTGTAAAGCCTAGCTTTAGTATTGATAAATTTGTCAAGTCATTTAAACGTTAATCATAATTTATATAGTTCTATGAGCTAAAAACATTGCACGAATTTGTACAGAAAGTAATAGGAGCTCATGTTGCGATGAATGACGCAAAAGCGTGTGGTTGCACGAAATTAGATCATACGCAGAAATCTAATTTAGATTTCAAAGAAAATAGCGAATACTTGTCATTTATATTACTGGTCACTTTTATATTGTATGTAAAAATGTAAGAAATATATGAAGTTTAAAATATTCCCAGCCGCATCAAGTTTGAAACGAAATTGATTTTTAGAGGTGTAATTGAAAAATCCACATTTATTTGTTTACTGGCAAAGAAATACTTTCACATTGTTTATATTTGTTTAGACCAAATATCAGATTCCATCTACGTTTTCTAATCATAAAAAATATAGAAGAGTTTGAAGCCACCAATGCGCGAATGAAAAAAGCTGTTTAAAATTAAAGATGGAGAACATATGATCGTAAATTTATATATATATAAGAGTTTTCTCGACAGTTTGATTGGTTACTTACAATTAAAATGGTCACGTGAAAGGCCCAACGTTTAAATGAACGCGCACATTCTGCTTTACTGGCAAAAGATCAGGATAGCAGTGATAAAATACGTAAAATAAGGTAGCCAGCAGCAGACAGCGCAGTAATCGCAAGGAAAAGTTGATTCTAAAAACTATCTCCTCTAGGAGACTAAATACACCAGGTCGGGAAGTGCATTGTGCCAAAAAATTAATACATTCCGCTTATCATTCATAACTCATTGTCAGTACCGATACCGGAGCGATCGTATTTAGCGGTTTGATCAAGATTTGACAAAAATAAAATGCCTATCGATATACCGGCGTTTGGCTATGCCGCTGCGGTGGTTGGCGGTGGAATATTGGGTTACGTAAAAGCAAGTAAGTTTTTTATTCGTTCCTCTTTCATAATAATCTTTGTTTTCATTTAGAGGCAGTGATAAGTGGATATTATATCAATACGTTTATCACGATAGTTTGTATACGATACATCATGCTCTTAAATTTTCAGCATTTGTACCATCATCTGAAAATATATCAATTTCCACATACCTTTGCCTTAACCAGAATCCTTCCTCTTGGCTGAACTTTTAGGGATTTTCCTCATCCAGAAGCCATTTCTTCTGTGTGTCAAGGAATAACTTAAACATTGTTGTTTTAAAGAATCTATTCCTTCCTTGGGTGCTGGACTTATCTTTGGTTCCATTTTGGGATATGGAGCATACCAAACTTCCCAGGATCCCACAGACATTAAAGTTTTCTTAGGAACAAGCACAGTACTTGGAGGTGTTATGGGTTACAGGTACTACAACACAGGAAAAATCATGCCTGCTGGTGTTATTACTTTAATAAGGTATTGACAGGTTTACATTGTTTCATATACTACTATAAAATAGATATTAACATTTTCGAACATATTTAAAATTTATTTCAGTGTTGCAATGGTTGTCAGAACCCTGGCAAGATATTTTACTAACACTCCTATGAAGCATCAGTAGCCATAAAATACTGATCTTAAATATAATGTCAAATACTATGCATTTGTTAGATCTCCAAACTTCATAAGAGATGTTTCCAGAATATAATTATTATAAGTTTTTACAATTTGAGTAATAAATATTTAATTATTCTGCTTATTACTGCTAAGAGTCTGGTTGATTGTAATACGTGTTGGTACAAAAAATAAACGAATTTAGCATTTGCAAAAACTGTGTTGTTATTTCTATCACATTATCAAAACTGCTATGCATTTAATTAATTTGTTGTTATCCATAAAAGTTTATTATACCTCGTTTAAGTCGTAACCGTAATACTAGGAATTTCCAACGATTGCCGATATCTATTTTTAAAGATCATGTAATTAATTATTGGAAAGCCCCCGTGGGTTCTCGGAACGGAAACCAACGATAGGGTGACAAGCACTTTTACCGCACTTACTTTTAATATGCATTACAAATTTTTTGGGAAAAGGCGAAATAATTCGAAGAAGAAAATTAAAATCAAACTGCCGTAAGAACTAGCGAGGCGCCGGAAATCTCAACTTGTTTCAACTTCCGTTAAGATTTCGAACTATATCGAGAAGTTCGATAAACGGTTATATCGAAGTGAAATACTCGAAGTTCGAGTTGAAATAATCGAATCTGCTTCGCGCCGGATGTCTTTGCGGACCTTTCCGAGTGTTCTCGGGAGCTGGTGTGTCGGCGGCCGGAGGTGTCCATAAGTTTCATCCCATTTTTCAAATTTAACGAACTTAAATCACGAAAATAAGCAGCCGTACGAAATCACGTTGAAATGTTCGCTCGTAACGCTTAAACGGGGTTACGAACGGGCCAACGAATGTGTTTTCGCAACATTTTCAAGGAAGTACCGCTCGCAAACGAATCCGACAGGCACTGGTCGCCACACGAACGAAGCATCAACCTTCATCGACCGATCTGACTGATTTTTGAGATCCAGTCACCGAAAACTTCCATCATTCCGTCAATAACCGTGTGCCGACCCGCAGGGTGGCGATCATTTGATAAGGTATGCCTGTCTTCCTATATTTTTCGCAAAATTTTACCACCCTCTACCCGCACGCACGCACACATACACACACACATACGTCTCTCGTCGGCAATAGGGAGCACGTCACATATAAAATGTTCAATTATCAGTAACTCGTAAGTCAGTAGACTAACGACTGATAATTGCTTTTTGGTACACGATATCCCTTTTCTTTTAAGTTCATATATGGCGTATTAAACGTTCCTCATCGCTGAGTCACAATAGGAAAATACAGGCGAAAAATATATAATTAATTTTGATTATATATACACACATCCTTGAGTGGATTATACATATATACATAATGAAAGAATATTGCGAAATACTCGGTTTTCACCCGTCACTGATACGAGGTTTTACTTTTAATCTTCGAACAGGAAGTCGTACTTTATTCGTCGATATATATATATATATATAACGTTTTCGGGCATCCGTAATGATCGATGTCGAATTATTCAAACAGATATTGTGCGAGATATTTTTTGCTAATATCATGATAAAATCTGTACACATGGTACGCTATTTCTTCAAAATATTTATTCATCGTCGGAAGATGGTATTTGGAGAATAGCTTATAGTCAGATTCGTTGATATCTTTCAGCTAGTGGTACCTAACTTTGTCTGGTATTTCCTGTCTAAACTGGTAAAATCATGGTCACCGAGATCTGGGAGAAATACATCCACAATTTTTTTCTCAACGGAAGAAAGATTCGTTACGAAATCTTCTCAGCATGATTTAACATTATTTATGCGTTTTTCTACATATAAACAGGATTAACAACTATTCGATTTAGATATAATTATCATCGAAATTCCTCGCAATTTCGGCAATATGTTACGATTCATTAGCAAACTCTTGACATTGAACAGCAGTATGAAAGGCACGAGATTACTTTCCTGAGATTATTAATATCACAAGATATTATAATTTATCGTAATGTTAATACAAATTATGTATCTGGAGATATAACAAATTATTACACGTGACATTCTGATTCGGGTACACTTTAGAGATGCAATGTCTAAAAGTCACACTTGGTTAATTAAAATTAAAACGCGAATTTTATCGCATTTAATATACCTGATTTAAAGTTAAAAAACATTTTCCTAAGTAAATGAACAGATAAAGTTCCTTGTTTGATCAGCTTGAAGGTAGTTTTTATTTCCTTAAGTAAATACAAAACGAACATGTTTAAGCATACTTATACCTGTCACCATCTGCTACAATATCATAAACTGTACTGTATATTACACATCCAAGAAAATAAAATTCAAACAAAATATGCCAACAAAATATAATATTCTGTTCGCAAAATATTTCGAAAACAAAGTAAAAATTTATCCATTTATAAGCACTCATTGCATTATGTTATGTAACATTTTCATTAAGTAAAACAATATAATAATAATTTTTTATACAACAACCCGAAAATAACTATCATGAGTTTCCTGTGGTTATCTTCAAAGTAAACACATTATTCACTTGTGTAGAAATTGTAATCTTAACACACACATATTTGTAATCCATTTACATGAAATTTGATTAATATATTCCCAATATATGTATATACATAAATGTATTTAACATTGTAGGTATTTTATGTTACACACACTTTCTATATCACAGCACTTATCTATATTTTTGGAGATAGGAACCATTACACTGATGTGATTAATGATAGTAAGCTGATTTTGATGAATGATTGGGATTTGTAAAAGTGTAGTTTAGATTGTATATGGTATTTCCCTGCCAGAATGAAGGCTGATCCTTGAGTGGCGTGTGCATTACCCCTCCACAGCCAATTGAACCTCTATGAACCATGTACCTCTTGGTTGTCAGATAAGCTTTGTTCCATGAAGTAGACTTGGTACCACGCGAAGACTGCCTGATAATACTTATCTTTCTCGTATAAATAGTGGCCCAAATAGTTACTTCAGGTTCAGTATTGTCCTGTACTCTTGATGGTATAAGACTGTTCTCAGTCATTAGACCAGAATTTACTAATTATAAAAAGCTTTCACATACTTCTTTATTTCATTCTCTGCCATATTTTCATTGTGTACTCAAACAATCTCCAATCAGTCTCTTTGTGAAAACGCGAAATAAAAGTATACTAAACAAAAAACAATCTATTGTTGTCAGTGTATAATTTTTTAATTACGAGGATTATTTCGATTAATCAGGTACGATTCTTTTACAGTAAATGTCAATTTCTCAGTTGAAATAAGTGCTTATTTTGAACATCATAATGTGTGTCCATGATTGAAATTTATAAGTGAAAATGTGATGTGAACATATATTTTAGTTGCTATTATTTATAATGGGAGTAATATAACAAATTTATTGAATTTAATTTTGTCTCATGGAGTTTTGTCTGAAAATTACATGAAAAAATTCGTCGCCTGTTATAATTGAATGAATGAATGATTAACAGTGTTCGTGCATAGTGACAGTATTCAGTAAAAGAACCAATTATTTCTTTCCAGGGCTCTATCTGCAATAGGCTGGTAGGCCAGTGCATTGGTGGCTGCGTGAATAACTGCGGCAACTGGAAGTTGACCCTGAACGCAGAGCCCCCGTGGCTTTGCTAGCACCCCCACAGTGATTTTGTCTTAACCCGCTTCCCCACGACTCACCCAATTCTAATTGACAGCTGCCTCGTATGTATTATTTAATTAACTGTGCAAACAAGCACATATTATGAGTTTTCAGTGTCACAAATTTTATTTACTGATCTGGGAGAGTTAATGGAAATTTTCTTGAATTTCAGTTTGCTGCCTAGCGCCTACAGAGTAATTATTAGAAACTCATAAAAATCAATCAACATGAAGGTAACAAATTTGGACGAACGTATCCATGTGTTGGACAGTGCGTCAAACGTGATGAGCGTCATAAAAGATATTGCAACGAGTGGATTGCAAGAAGAAGCTTTCTACGTACTTGATATCGGAGATATTGTCCGTAAATATCAAAATTGGAAAGAAAAAATGCCGCGAGTCAGTCCATATTATGGTAAGCACATTATTACGATATTTACCACTGACTTTTTGACGTCGGATAGGTCGAATAACCCCGATACTATTGCGTTGTAACATACATATTTATTTACTGATACAGAATACTGATTGAACTTGTTTTGCAACTTTTAGCTGTGAAATGCAACGATAACTTAATGGTTGTTGAAGTACTAGCTGCACTTGGTATTGGTTTTGATTGTGCATCAAAAGTAAGTATTATTTAATATCACATTATTGGTATTACATATACTAAAACACGAATTATTAAATAATTAATGGTGTTGATTACAGACCGAAATTAATAAGGTATTAAGCGTCGGAGTCGATCCTTCAAGAATTATTTTTGCTAATCCTGCTAAACCAGCTTCACACATTCGACACGCCGCCGTTGTTGGAGTTGAAACAATGACAGTTGACAATGAGAGTGAATTGCATAAGATTAAGAAACTATTCCCAACTGCTAAGGTAAACAAGATACCCTATCTTCTGAACTACTCATGGTTTTCATAAAACTGTTTAACTACAAGGTGCTCTATTATTACAGGTTGTGATTAGAATTCGTTGTGATGCGGAAGTAGCGCAGTGCCAACTGGGGATGAAGTTTGGTTGTGATCCTACAACTGAAGCACCTAATCTTATGCGCCTTTGTCAAATGTTAGGGCTAAATGTTGTCGGTATCAGCTTCCATGTCGGATCTGGTTGTCAAGATCCACCTGTATTTCACCGAGCGATTCGTTACGCGAAAGAATTATTCGACCTAGCGACTAGCCTTGGCTTCAGTCCCTATTTACTGGACATCGGCGGTGGCTATCCCGGAAACAAAGGCACAAATATCGACAAAATTGCTGATGTTGTCAACAAGGCGCTGGACGAGTTCTTCAACAGTACGCAGTTTTTACTATATTCATTTAGAATAAATACATCCATTCATTTTGGCCGAGAATCTAATTGACGATATTCATTTTTAGCTGACTCCGTTCGCGTAATTGCTGAACCAGGCCGATACTTTGTCGCATCTGCATTTACGCTCGCAGCCAGTATTCACAGCAAACGTTCTGTACGTGGCGATGAAAAATCACCAAACACAGTTACGCACAATATGTATTACATAAACGACGGTGTTTATGGCTCTTTCAATTGTCTTCTCTACGATCATCAGCATGTCAATCCTTTGCCATTGAAGGTAAGTTAGTAGTCGTGTCAACTGACTGAATATTTTTATTGACCATTAAATTCAGAACTTTTCTATTATGTGTTTTAATTGCATCTAATGGGAAAATGTTATGTCTCTCAACAGAAAGGCTGTGGTAAGATGATTCCTTCAAGCATTTGGGGACCGACATGCGATGGTTTGGATCAGGTAGTGGAAAATATATTATTGCACGATATGGATCTCGGCGAATGGTTCATCTTCGAAGATATGGGTGCATATACTTTGCCCGTAGCTTCACCGTTTAACGGTTTTCCCGTACCAAAAATTCACGTTGTTGCCGATGAAAACATTTGGTAGGCTAATATTTTCCGTTTAAACTAATCCTATTCTCTACATCGATCATTGCAGTTGTAATGCTAACTCAATTTTTTTTTGCCCAAAATATTCTTTTTCTTCATATCCATGCTCATCTTCTTACAGGTGTTTGTTGAAAAATTCCTTGCCATTAGACGAAAGTCGTTTTGCTATTGGAAATTCTCCAGCTAACTTACGACTTGGTCTGGACAATGGGGGGTCTGACATGGATCTTTGGCATAATCCGGAACTTAAATTGAACCCGGCAAAAATAATAACCGATTCTTCTAACTCGCCATCACCCTTTATTTACGATTACGTTGAGGTTGATCCGTTGAATTAACCCAGTAATTGTAACGGCAAGCTTTCCAAAGGAATGCTCGGCATTTCAATGAAAAAGACTATACCTTCATTTCTAACAAAACTTATCATGACATACTTCAGGTTAGATATTTTATTATGACATCTAATTTTATAATTATGTATCTCATAAATATTTAACCATCTTACCGCACATGAATATCAGAGGAACCATAACGCCGAGTATGTTTTCAAATTTCATATCTTCCGCGATTGTTTCGAGCTTTGATGAACAGATCCAACTTATTAACCATTTTACATAGTAAGTCAAATAACGGAATATTAATGTTCTTATATTCGTAACAGAAAGAAAAACGTGCTAAAGAAAATTGTGAAACGGTACTTTTAACAAACATAAAAAACATAGGTGAATGTATAAATAGTTGAGTTGCAGAATCTATTGTAGTCGTTACTCTTATTGCAATGTAATTCAATAAGAGTATATGTGTATAACGTTTAAAATCTAGAAGCTTCTTACATATTACAAGTAATATTTCATAATTCTTAGGAAGAACGTACATCCGGAAGTCTTTCGCATATGTCTATGTAATTCGCACGTTTCAAGTATAACAAGCTTCTTCTCATTTTAATGTATGTCGTATATGTACGAACTAGTGGAAGATATAATTACGTAATTAATTGTTCTTTTTTTGTAAGCGTTTTTCTCGAAGTGAAGATTTCACATAGCTTTTTCTTTTCACTGCCCCGTTCTTTTTTTTTGTAGAGCACAATCGCCACTTGCATGAGTTTTTGTAACGTATAATAGTGTAAGGGATTTCTAGAATTCGCTAAAATATCATTTATACGCGAGTCTTCTCAATTTCTATTGTAAGTTGAAAAATATGAAAATGTACTTAAAAAATCCTCTAGAAAATGTTAGAAATGTATACTGGGATTGCGACGTACATGAACAACATATGTATAACGCGAGACAAAAACATTTTTACTGGATTTTTTGTCCCTCCCCCAAAAAAATATTACAAACTCTGTAGGAATGCTAGGAATTTTAGGGCATTGAGGCAGCTGTCACATGAAGCAAAGATAATTAGTTTCTTATTAATTATTACTCTCATTGTATTATATGTCAACTATTATTATTATTATTAATATTATTATAATTATTATTGTTACTTAATTATTATTGACGAATGAACACTTGTAATGAAATATACAATGTCAATAGAATCACTGCTATGCGTGTAATTTTATTCCGCTTATTTCTTTCCTTCGGTTCTTCGAAATCCTATAACTTCGGAACACCGAGTCCACAAATGGAATCAAAAATCCAGCGAAAGTAAACCGTTGTTTTCAACAAAAATGAAATTTATGACTCATCATTGAATAGAGATCAATAAATATTCCTCTAAGTTGCACACTATTCTTTTATGTCAATAAGTAATATGTGGATTTGTATGAAAATTGTAGTAATAAAAACCTGGCCCGATAAGAAAGCGCATATAAATCAAGATGTTACGTAAATAGCATGTTAATAATTTTTCAAAAATCACGACGTCTTGCGCAATACGTATTGAAATCTACAAATCTAAATAGTCTCACTAATCTCAATAGTAAATTCACCAGTAAAGAAATATTGCGCAATGAGAAAGATAAATTAGATAGATAATGTTTAGTGTCGTACCGATTAAAATCTTAGCAAATTTATAATGTCCTATTTAAACGTCAACATGTAGAATACAAGGAATCATTGCACAAGACTACGATACAGTTCCCGTGAATTTTATATTTTTCGGATAATTTAACGTTTCATCCGAACATACATCTTCGGCATATACAAATACATCACGAAAAAGTAGCGCGCGCATTTCACCGTAAAGACTCAATGGGACTGTTATATTTCGCCTATTCTCATCTAACGTAACAACCTAATAATTTAATAAATTCTCTTCAAGAGAACAATCTCATAATTGTTTACTACAAAAAATTGTCAGTTACAGACAACCGAAGTTATACAGACAGTTAGTAACAGCTAATAAACAAGAATAGTACGATTTCTATAGCAGCCTGCCATTTTACGTAAGATACTTGGCAAAAGGTCAAAGTACTCGGGGGGCATAGAAAATAAGTTTAGAAAATTTGGTCCTAATAGGTCAAAGTGGCAAGTACAATACATATCCATGAGAAATGAATAGATTGTAAAGAACAGACCACATCGAATGTTTAATGGTACGTGCAAAGATACTTCGCCTTGTATCGTCATTATCACGACGTACTTAAGACCTTGCCTGACTATCAGGCATAAATAAAAATATATCAAATCTGGGTACTCCTAGTTAAACAACCGCAACGCAAGTCATAGGCCTGTAAGCAGTAATATCGGAGAAATCGATCATCGTTCGTGATTAGAAAAGACAATCTATTTCCCGGCCAAAAAATCGACGGAGTATAACGTTTATTTGGAATACGAAATCGCGATTATCGGAGGGTACTCGTGCCGAGGCTTCTCGGACTTATTATTATGGGGTACTCAAAACTTATAGCGTTCAAATGAATTTGTTCGAGAGAAAACGAGCCGGATCAGGATTCGAGTGGTAATTTTAATTGGCCAAGGTTTTGGACAGTGCAGAGACAAGCACGGAGCACAGTCACGGTCTCCGTTTATGCACTGTGAAAGGTAAACTGCACAGGCCAGCTTTATTAGCCATGCACCGCCTAACCGGATAGTTACACAACAAAAACTAATCTTTCTACATTTTAAATTATTGTTTTCACATACCGCGGCCGTAAGTGTTACTCCGATATTACCGCCGCAATTCGAATTGTATTATATACGATAAAGATGTGCGAAAAGTGTGAGAGTTACTTATGAATGCTTTCCGTTGTCGTTACTGCTCAATGATGTCCTTGTTCGCCCAGTGCCTTCGTCCTTCTGAATCCACGGAGAGGTGAGAATTACCACGTGACACTAAGCCGCACTGCTACTGAATATTTTCACGTAAGCGAAGTCATGCGATCTCAATGTTTACGCGCACAGGAATATCGATCTGTTTTCATCGAGGCCTTCACCGAGGTTTTTGTCCTCGGAAACGTACTCGGTGCCGAAAGTGATTTTATGACATTCTCGCATATTAGATTTACAAACGTAAAATAAGCGTAGAATAAGACTCGATGAATTCTACATAACGTGCACGCGTCAAATGCTTAACCGCTTTTACCGCCGTTGTCGCGACATCTGATCGTAAAGGGTTAAGTTTTTTCTGCCGTGAATTTGCGCCACTTTTGGTTGTGATCTCTATGGGAAACTGCGCGTCTCCAATGATAAGAAGTGAATTCTCATGCAGGTAATTGTTACGATTTTTCGATTAATTGAGACAACACTATGAAACTTCGTTATATTTGATGTTAGAAAATGATGTGATTTAGAATAAGAGAATTGCAATAAGTAAATTATATTTGTTGGTGTGGTTTAAAGTAACTGAATAATGAGTGATGTAATGATCGTTTTGCTTGAAAGAATTAAGAAATCATGGTACAAAAAACGAATTTGCAAAATTCGAATCAGTTTGATGAAAGGATACATAAGAATGAATCATCAAAATGAGTCATCAAAATGCGTACCGAAAAATGATAAGGTTCACGTATTGTGTTACGACGCTTTCGGTAGTGAAACCTTTTACGAAATCCCTATTATTCGATCTTTAGAGAGTTAGAATTAAGTTTCCAATGAACTGAAGTTGAAGGTAATAGAAAAGAAATGATTTCCGGGCTTAACTACCGAAATTTAATAGCACTGACCGCGGACACGACACGGAAACCGGAGCACACTGACAAAACGTTTTGAAAGGGGATTTCTATAATAGATGGCACTATTTCGAAGTGGTAAGGATGAAATTGTCGATCCAGCTCGCGTGAATAATCGAAGTGTAAAACAGTATCAAGATCAGTTACGTAAAAGGAACAGAAAAGAAGAGGCACGAAGATTTCTTTTTATTTCATATACGTATACTCTAACACCGAGAATGACCCATACTTTCACTTTCGTAATTAACGTAGATATCTACACGTTATGTTTACTTACACGAGCCTCGAAGACAATAAAAAGTCATATAATAATGTATGTTTGCTATAAGTTCAACCTCAAATATTTGAATATATTTATTCTTTGTTACTTTGGAAAATATAATTGTCCTCGTGCAGTACCGGACAGTCACAGTATAGTTGGTTGTTACATTTTCGTACGCAACTCGTGTAATCGCGGTTTAAGGTCCCATGAATCTCGCTATAATGTATAATAACGACTATGATACAAGGCAATGCACGGACGATTTCACTTTTAGTCAGACGCCAAGAAGCTGCATTCTCCTCTCTTTCTCTCCTAAATATCAACTCCATGCGTTCTTATACTTGCTCTTTAACATATTCTTTTTTCTTTCTCCTCCGCGGCTTCTCCCTGTTATTAAGATCCTGTGACACGTTTGTCAACCGGATCTCATTATGACGACGGTGATAATAATGTTACGTCTTCTGGACCGCCATCTGCAGTATATTACGCTCGCTTGCAATGGTATTATAACCGTGGAAGAATTGAGATTTTGCAGTAAAAGTATGTAGCGACAAGCAGAAACTCGTTAAAGCCATATTTTTTGTTTACCGATGATTTCAAGAAAGTGTATAATTCCACGTCATAATTAAATATATTGTAGCCTTAATGCTTATTTAATATAGGGTTTTCAAGTTTGAGTTTTTATAATACGAGTATCTATAATATATAATGTGGTATCCTTTTCCCGAGAAACAAAGTGAGAAACTAAGTAATTTTTTTCTATTTTATTATGACAAAGTCAACGGTAATACATAGTTAGCTACTAGAAGTAGGCGATTTATTTTCTGTTTTCCGATGCACTGACATTTCTAAGCAATTAGAGATAATTACATCTTCTGCGTGAATATTTTCAAAATGGCGGAGTGCACCGCGTAAAGCAGGTCGAGTCTGTAAGTTAATTCTGTAAATACAGAACTTCTAGCATTCCATCTTAAAATTGATTTACAGAACTTCATTCGTCCTTTCTTTTTCACGATTGCGAGAGAATATTGATGATGATGTATCTCCATGAATCGACTCGAATCTCTTCTACCCGGGAATGATTGCAGGGCAATGCAGATAGTATAAATATAAAGGTAACTCGTAAGCTGGTGATACGACTCGAATGCTCGAGCGTCGTGTTACACGCTCTCGGCAACGATATATAGGTTCACCGAGTTAAAACAGAAATTAGGAGCGAACCGTGTCCCCTTTCTCTTGCCAAGCCAAGCGTGGTATAAAATACTTTCCCTCTCGCGAGACGGGACAGGAGCAAAGAGTAGTAGAGCCGTGAGTCGAAGAGAGAAAGAAAAGGCAGGAGCAGGCCTGTGCTTCGCGAACGGAAAACCGGAAAACGATCGGTGCTATGCCCAGTTCCCCTTTCCCTCTTCTGACATTTCCCTCTTACTTCTTCCTATTTCATTCTTTTCCTCTCGTTCCCCCGTACTCCTTCGTTCCTTTCATCTCACACCCCCGCCGTCCTTTTGCTTAGTTTCTCGGATAACGCGTACACATTAAAATACATTTCCTAGTCTAGCCTCATACGTAAGGCCCGCTCGAGACTAAACTTTAGCTCCGGGATTCGATCTAGCCAGTCACGCGAAGTGTACACACACTTCCGGTTTGTTGCCTTGCAATTTTGTTCCTGCAATCGTTTCCTTTCGAGGAGCAAGAACCGCGCGATTCGTCGTAATCTTTCCCGCTGTACGATATGATAAGTTAGAAATAGGGAAATTATATTTGCATCGTGAAAAGAAAATGAGGCTGAAATATATTCATAATGTAACCATGTACCGATGTAAGTAATCTAGAATATGATTAAGACCAACGATAAAATCCTTGCATCTATTATGACCAAAGATTGCAGTGATTTAAGTATTCATCTTAATGCTTCAACTTTGTACTATCGCGATATTTCTAACGTAGGAAGGTAATTGAACTTTACAGAGATTCTCATAGAAAGGGAAGATGGATAGAACTCGGGATGCTACGGTTCGTCATCGATCCTTCGTGGAAACTCGATCAAGCGTGATGGCACGGATCTAAATATCGATATCTAGAGAGAGGAAGGGGTCTAAAGAAGGTATGTTCCTCCATGATCAACGACTTTCCCAATTTTGAAACGAACCACGACAGTAGCGTAGCGAGTGGTGTGGTGGCTCCGGGCAACCTTCTCCATAGCGTTGTACCTACAACCATGTAACAATCACAATCGCCAGTGCCGAGTAGCCCCCAGTCCCTCGGTTATTCCCCACCTTCTACTTTTGCTACCAACGTCGACGAGTATCGTCGTCCGCAGTTAGACCGAGTCCGCTCGCGCATTCGCATTTATTTTCAATCCGCGGTGCTTCCTGCCGCCTCTCGCTTTCCCCCTTCTTGGAAATTTATTTCTTTGCGAACCCTCGCCCCTGACAGCTTCCGTGACTTCTACGGAATTCCCGGGTTGCTTGTCCTTCGTCCTAAACCTTATTAAAGGGACGACGTCGTGTAGAGTGTCTCGCGGGGGTCACAAAAAGAAATGTCCATCTATTCGTCCCAAAGTATCGCGAGATTTCTACGAAGCGAGAGGAGAAGTCCCGCGATTTAAGGAAAAGTTATCGTTCTCCGAAATTCCAAGAGGCTTTCCACCGTGTGTTCTTCGCTCGCCGAGTACCATTCTAATCTCACCGATTCGAAGGCAGGAAGGAGAAAGAAGGAGGAAGTTCGTACGCGCAAATAATTTCGATCGAAGAAATCAAAGGATACTTTTCATGTAAGGATACAGAGCATCCTACGTACCAGATATATTCGTATCGGTATCGACAGCGAAAGTGTACGCTCCCAGTGCGTGCACCGTGCACTTGTGCCGGGAATCAGATACACCGTCGTATCTTTTAAAAGAGGGAAAAAAAGAGGAACGTGTTAAGTGTAATAGATTGTATCTTCGTTTTTAAATACACTTTTTCATCGTGTTAATATCGGCCCGTATAAACGCCTCTCCCGGATTACGATTTTGCGTGTGCGAGACAGCTGACAAGCTTATTAGTTATTCGATTCCCTGAGTCGATTTCGTATATGATTGAGATCGTAGACGAGACTGGGATACGCGTTTTCACCGGCTAATAAGACGCTTTAAAGGTGAACGTGTCGGGCCTTATAGGACACGGTTACACTCTCAGGAAGCGAGTATTTCGTCGGCATTGCTAAACGTCCGATGTTGCATGCCTTGTCACTCGCCGTACGAATTAAAACCTGCATTTACGTCTCTTACCTAATTCGTGTTGCATCCTTGCATCCAACGTTATTCTTAATTCTAACTGGTTTTCTAACAAGTTTCTCATCGGTCGTCATCGACAATTTCTAAATATACTTTCCGTTTTACTTCCACTTATATCGACATCATTTCTATCGGAATAAAAAAGTAGCCGGTAGAAGAAGTCGAATACGGAAGAAGAACATTTTTGTGATACAAACGAAAGCATGATGAAAGAGGTGAGATTTTCGCCACCTTTCATAGCTTCGTAATTGTTTCTAACCGCAGGATTTTTTGCCGTGACACGTTGCTAGACATTGAAAACATTAGCAGGCGATCAAGCGTTTCATCGTCTACCGAATCCCGGCATATTTGTGTAACCGCGCGTAACGAGTACGTTTGCTTTGGTAAGCCACGATGATAAGACGCGCGCATACAAGCTAACAGGACTCCGTACGGGACGGACGTGAAATAGTTCTCGCTTTGTTACTTTCTGTCTTCCATGTTTAATATAACATTCTTTTTTCCTCGGATTTCAGTATACACGTTGTTCCTCTCTAATCCTCGATCCTCAGTCAAGTTTGCGTAACCGGGAAGACGAGTTTCTGATCCGACTACTACCGAATCTCGTACAGGAGAAAAGAACTAATAGGTAGAGAGTTCGAGGAGGAAAAAAAATGAATTTGCCTTCCCGATTTCGAATCGTTTGACCGTTTCCTCGCGTATTATAATTCACTTTCGAATATACTCGGTTTATTTGAATTCGAAACGTGAGAGACGGAAGAAAGCCTCCTGGACGAGAGAAGTATTCGAGTGTGTTGATGTGCAGTGATCAGGATATTTTGGTGCGTACAAGAATACAGCCGGAAGTAAGGTTCTTTTACCAGAGAGATATTCAGTAAACGAAGTAAAGGAAGCAGTTACGACGGTCGTTTCATACTCGATTCTATTCGGATTCTTACTCGTATCTTCGTGATAGCTTTCACGCGTTCTTCGTGCGTGTCAGTGTGCACTTTATAAGCGACCCTTTTCGTCATCGTGATGATACTGAGGATCTTGCCAGCCGCAACGATGGAAACATGAAGGCCGTGGAAGATCGTACATCCGATCGACGCACCTCCGCTTCTATCCACCATAAATGACGTAAGTTTTCGACGGAGATTTGAATAGTAATTCCTTCCTGAAACTGTACTCGGCACCTTTGCACCTTTCGACAGCGTAGTCAACTGTTGGTCGTCTGTGCTCATTTTCTTATATTCGATAGGTTACGATAAATAAAGATAAATCAAGATTAACGAGGAAAATAAATGTAAGCTTAACAAGGATGATGCTTTATCGTACAATCGAATTGTGACTGTGTCAAATATATTATGTTCTCCGGTATATTTAAGTCTCGTAAAGAAAGTGACGTATCTAAAAATTGTCAAATCAAGCGGAATTATTGACATTTTTCGTGAGGTGCTGAGTCGGCGAATTTGCATTATATTTGTGGTGTGAATCGAAGTGTTGCAAGGTTTACGTTTACTTTATAATTGTAGTCTTCGATTCTGGAGTTAAAGATCAGGCTTTATATAAAAATGAAGAAATTGTTGGTAAAAATATCAATTAGAATTATAACTGCAAGTATTGCCAACGTAAACAGTAGATATAATAGGTTCTGTTACGTTTTATACATACTTTATAACTCTTTCCCGCGACAAATATAGAAAATAAATTATATAATCGTGAGCATGGACAAGTTTGATTAAAAGAGGAAGTAAATTTTCACTGAAGGCGGAAATAGAGTTTCCTTATCTCGGAACTTACATCGAGTCGGTTAAGAAACAAGCACTTTTATTTATTTTATAAAACAAACTGCATTAATTATTTTCGCACATGAAAAACATTCATGCAAATTAATTACAAGCTATTAATTATTATTTATTTGAACCATTAAATAAATGAGTATCGATTTAAAGCGAACCAGGAAATATCCGGAAATATTTTGTGACGTGCTCGGGAATTATGATATTAATTTGATTCGATCAACAATAATTTCGCATTAATATGATTACATCATTGAAATCATTCGCGTATTATTTATTATTTTAATAAACTATGAACACTTTTACGTGACTCGGAAACAGAGTGCTCCTCGCAAAGAACGAAAGTGTTTACCAAACAACTCTTCCACTGAAATATTCGTCCGTTTTCATATTTCGAAAATGAAGCAGTATAATTCGACTCGGATTCCAAGACGTTGAAAGTGAGATTTTATCAAAGCTGAATATATTTTTTGTTATTACAATCTTTCGCAAGCGCAGAGCGTATCACGGAAAACTGAGCACGTAAGAAATGATAGTGCGATTACAATTTCGCGATGTTAAATAAGAATTTCATTATTCATTCCTTAAAGATAGTCAATAATTTATTTCGTTACGCAAGCGTGCTTCATTCCTGGAAGAAGTTTATCGGTTTCATGCGGAAGACTTCTTTGCAGGATAAAATTAATCCACGTAGATCACGATATCAAATAATTTCGCGTTTTAATTAATTTAATACGTTGGCTGCCGTGGGGGCATTGGTGATCGACGATGCGAATATTATTACAACTCGAATCAAATATGTCGTTAATATTTATAAATTTTTCAATATTTTTCATATTACGATAACGACGTGAAGTAACCAATTATAATACAGCACTTAAACAGTTTTGTTTTTGGATGTTATATACATGTTACAAATGAATACCGCGAGGTATCGTATAACACGGATTTCGGTGGGGCAGTAAACGTGTTAAATAATGACGTGTTTCAATTAATTTAAGCGAGTAGCATAATTTTATTACTTCGTTAATTTCGATATTAATACTTGAGTTTTACCTGTCGAGATTTATACTATGTCCATATATTATGTCATACATTCCACTCTATAAACTACTACACAATGCGCGTGTTTGGTCCTCTTGTAGTAAAATAATTACATTCAACTACCTACACGATTCGCACTCTGCAAAAAAGAATACAACCATGTACTATTCATTCACCAGGATGGTTGATGACCTTAAGCACCGATTCTATTCCTGTCAGTTATTATTTATTTATCGAGAATAAGCGCGGTACCCATTTCACGAAACCCATATTCACCCGAGTTTCAAACAAAAACCAGGCGCCATTATCTTTCGCTACGAATCCAATAACGTTAAATATCAAGGTTGTTATTTAATTATAGGATGTCATTGAAATTATTACTTAGCTTGGATGTCATTGATTTGATTATATCCTACATAACCATCCTGTATGATTAAGTAATTAAATAATTAAAATGAGCTTGTAGTAAAACATGCCACTTGAACTTGAACTAGTATTTCTTATTTATATTATCATTAATTTTCTCAGTAATCTTTTCTCATTAATAAATACATATGTAAATATATATTAATATATAAACGAAGATAAAAAGAATCACAGAACTCGAGAGAATAAATTAATATTTGTTAATTTATAAAATAATATAACATAATGAATTAGTAATATAATATTATAATATTATAAACTGACATATCATCCAAAGATTCAATCCAAATATCACAAATGGAATTATATTCATAATATAATTATAACTAACAGCTAACTTCCAGCTGACAGCATCAACAAAAAATAATAACGTTCCAATCAAAAGCGTATAACAACTCAGAAAAACGTGCTTCGCTCTACAACACGTATTCCTGCTAATTCCTTGGAAGCCATTAGTGTCTTCTCCAAATGAAAAGAGGTTTAATTGCTAGGTTATAAAAAATCGGCGAACGAAGTCAGAGTGAGTTCCAGCGGTGGATACATTTAATTGGTGGATAGGATCGAGTTCGTGAGCGAATGCGCGGTCCATTGACAGCGAGCACTTTCATTTCTCTATTCTCTGACACAATCTTCGTAGTGTTATACTTTCCTTGGTGATGGCGTGACAAGGAGTCTGGGGGGGCCCCAGGGTGTTTGGGAGGTATGTGGGACCCCCAGGGTGTCCGAGGGGGTCCGAGGGACCACTACCTTTTCAAATGGATTAAATCGAAACTCTCGTTTTCAATATATACGTATATCCGAGTGCAACTCGTATGCACATACCGTAACGGGCAAATCAACGTCGATTGTATAACACTCGCTCTTATATGGTTCACACGCGTTTGCATCTGGCGGCTAACCGGGATCCTAGTTACTTTAATTGCTACTCATATTTGGTGCACCGTCAATTTCTAAAGGAGGACTACTCGTGTCTACGCGCACTAACCGACGATTAAACTTTAGAAGAGAGTTCTGCATGTAATTACTGATGTAAAACGTGATTGCGAACTCTGTTATTTACCTTCGGATCGGGGTTATATTTTAATCCATCCTGACATTAGAACACTCGAGTGCTTCTTGGTTTCAGTGAAATGTGTAATATAATAAGCATGCTGAAGAATTTTTTTAATAAAAATTATTAATTATGATGAATTCGTAATATTTAATTATAATAACGAAACATGTATAATAAATGTATAATAAATACTGCAATATTACTATCATAATATTCTATTAAAAATTGGATCATAAAATCTCGAACGAATTAAAATGGAGTATAAGGAAATATGACGATTTTATTAGTTAGAATAAATTAAATATTGGCAAATACTGGTACAGCGTTTGAAAAAGCGCTTTCCGTTTCTTTGGTCTAACGGGTGATTTAATTTACTAACGCTTTCACGTGTGGGCAAAGCTGTTACTAATTGCGCGGAAATATTCAGAGCGGGTTTCCTTCCGACTCGAGTGGAATTTCCCTGATGGCGTTGCCGCTGACGGATTTGTAGCGTTACCGAATTCGTTTTTGAATTCATAGCAAAGTCTTGACCCGTTCGCAGGAGCTTTCACGCTCGGAGAAAACCAACCTTCCGATAAGTATTCACGGTGAATAGTTCACCTGCCAAGTAGGCCGATCGTTTTCTCGAGATTTGGACTCGCTCACAAATTTTCCAAAATGGCCCCGTCATTCTTAAATCCTCCATTGCTTTGATACTTTTACATTTGTCGCGATTATTGCATGTTGTATTCCAAAAGTATTAACTTTATCAGTGAATTAACATTAAATAATAGTTAATGTACAAATAATAATTAATAGTTATAGAACTTTTATTTATATAAAATAGTATCAATTCAAGAATTACCATTTATTTTCTTAGTATTTTGACGCGTTAATATTAATCCGACATTTTGTAAATTTCATGTATTAATTGATTCATTGTTATTGCTATTCAATACTAGAAGCATTTCCTTGACGTTTCTACGATATTTCTTTGTTGGCTTTACGACAGGCAATTTGTAACATGCTTCTTTAATAACAGGTTTAAATATAAAAGTAATATAAAAGTAAAGAATATCGCGTGTTATTTCATAAAGCTACAAGGTGTCAAAGCTCAAAAAATTGGTAAGTTCTTATAACATCTTGTTAAACAAATTTGTTTATGAACACCTGACAAGCATAATTTTTGTATAAATTGGAATTGTTTATAAAAAAGAACATCGGAAATATATTGGGATATTACCGTGGAATCTTTACAGTCGCAAAATGTAAACAAGTATTTGTTATGTAATCGGTGGCTCCTAGACTAGTGCTCTTAATTGAAATCATTTATTAACAAGATATCGTTTAAAGAAGACGTCACAAAAGCTAATAAAAACTAATTAAAATGCATATATGTTTTAATTAAGCTTGACGAGATCCGATTAATTAAATTGAATCATAACGTCGCAAATTATAATTTACACAGCTTATTAAACAAAGGTTAATTTTTATTCTGATGTAGAATATGACATTGTCGTTTCATATTAAAATAAATATGTTGTAAATCATGAATTATTAATTGACATCGAATATGGATGAATAATTTAAAATCATCGTAAACAACCACACATATTTGTTGGACTTTATGAATATCATTGAAAACAATTCTGTGTTGCCTGACCTGTTTATTTTCAAGAAGAAAGTCATGAAAACTACGGAAACAATTATGTCCAGCAAATGAAACGTTCCTTTGGGGTAATTCTTAACTACCGATTACGTTAAGTTTCCTTTTAAACTACTCGAGCGTGTAAAAGGAGGCTCGGCGATTTCAGAGAATCGAGTAGGAGATTTTAAGTTGGTGTTTCTGGAGAGAAATTTTAACCAGCATCTACAATCTTCGAAATAATTGTTATTATGTTGTTTAGATACAGTTTATCAGTTTAATTTAATGGAACGCATACTTTATACATAAAATATAAAGAGGAAAATAATATTGAGAAGAATATAAATTCGGTAGAATATAAATACAGACAAAGTAATGAAAACATGATAAAGGAGAGTTAGATTGGACTTGACGATTTATATTGAGTAAATAAAAAGCCTTGAATCAAATGAAATTCAATTATCCTTATCAATTATCCAATTGTCCTGGATCTGACGAGACAATTCTACGAACCGGAAATCGGATATTTTGAAATACAATTAGATCGGTAAAAAAGGACTTGAAATAGATGGACGTTACGCACACGTCTTCTATGTTTATTAAGACAAGTTAAACTAAGTAAATTCCAATCGTGAACGAGTAAAATAATATTGTAAAGTATTAATATTATAAATGGAAGTTAATAAAACTTCATGGAAGAAAACAGGAATTTATAATTCCAAGAGTTGGAAACCCTGGATAAGCCAGTCATTCCATGATGGAGTGATCCAGGTGACGGTTGAACATGTCTGAAGTAGAAAATTATGGTTTCCTCGGTACACACAGTGATCAGCTGTGCACCGATCGTACGCTCGGCGATTGCAAAAGTGAATCGGCGATTTCTTGAACGTCGAAAGTCCTTTCCCGAAGACCGCGGTGGAATCAACGACTCTCGCCATATTCGATTCCATTGGTGGAAAAAGAACTGTACGGCTAGCATCAGCTATTTGAAAAGTCACGGGCGATGACCCGATACCTAAATTCACAAGAATTTACCGATCCTCCCATTAAGACCTGCTGCTAATTTTGGATACATCTGCGTCATTTCTGTGGGTTTTTAAGTATATCGTCGATGAAGATGTTAGATAGGTGCAAAGTACAAAGATCAATATTACTATTCCAGAAATTTTATTAACGTTTTGCTTCCTCTTTTGTTTAATATTAAATTGATAATTTAAATTAAATGAATATTATAATATTTTTTAATATCAGGGTGTGTTTTTAATTGTTCAGTATATTTTTGAAGTGTTTTCTGTGTATTCATAATATATGAATGAATTTGTGTTTTATTTGTGCTTCGTAAAAATATTGATGATGGCCGTATTTGAAGGAAACTCGTCAACCATTGAATAATTATTTTGACGTCACCGTTGTGAGAGGAATTGAAATGATTTTGAATATCGAAGGAAGGTCGTAACCAGCAGTGGAACATGAATAATAAATGACAATCTATATAGATCGATAAAAAGAGGAATCCGGTTTATATTTGTCTAATCAGATACAATTTTATATTCGTTTAATAGTGCACTGATAACGGGCATGCATAATGAATATTAGAATACTATTCGTTATAATAGTTTAACTATATTCCCATTCCGTATAATAGTTTCCACTTGGGATTTAAATTTCACGCAACACTTTTCCACGATCGATCGGTTCGAGGTCCTCGCGAACCGCTTGGCCGCCATTTTTAAGTAGTTGACGTAAGTCGTTGACGAATTCTGGTTTCTTCGGTAACAGCGCACGCGGTGATGAAGTGTAAGACGTTACTCGGTTCCAGTAAGAAGACACGGACGGATTGTAACGTACGAGTTAACGGTTCTCCGTGTACCGTGCGATTAAAAATACAGTAAACCACCGGTTTACAAGTGTTACAAGACTCACTGGCACTATCGCCGGCCAATAGAAGAAAAATTTACTTTCAATCGCGTAGCATTGAGCTCTCCTGCTCACGTGGAACTCCACGTGAACGTAGGTGGATAGAATGCCCACTTCGAACAACGATTGCTCCCGCACAATTAGGCTATTTATGATTGCGAATAAATGCCATTAAGGTTTACTTCAGTGGCTTACTTGATAAATAAACTCTATTGAAAGTCCATCGTAACGGACTGTAATAGGAAGTCGCTCATTGCGTAACACCTAAGAAAATGTTTGCTTATTTATTAGGGAGGTGCTTATTGATAGTGTCAATTTTGTGCGAGTACAATAGCCTCGTAAGGTTCGTGCATACGAGAGTATATTTTTAGGCATGCATTTCATGTAATGCATAGTTTGCTTGGAATCGATAACTGACTGCTGATTAGTGGGAATATGGATTTAAAATATGGACTTGTTATATGTGTCAAGGTTTTATTTGTTAGTACTCTCGTATTTCAATGCATTTAAATAAAAGCCGGATAAACACGTAGTGTTTGAGTTAACACGTTGGAAGTAATCTTTGTATAGTTTTCGCAACATTGTATTTGTGCAACTCTTATATCTGGATGAATGATGAAAATTGGTGGGAATATAAATAAATTCGATTAGATGATCAGGTTTATATTTATTTGAAGAAACTTATAAAAAATAAGACGGTAATAAAAGTTAATACATCATTAATTCTATTAATTGAAAGACTTGATGTATCGAGAATGAATGATTTAAAGTCATTTATATCATTCACACTCTCCTGTAGCCAACTTTTTTACAATCATGATACAAATGTAATCCAACTTATATTTTGAAAACATGTTTTATAATTCTGCGCTAATTTAAAAACCTGATTTAGAAGTTAACTTAAATACACAATTATTTTGTTTTGTTCCACGAATTCAGAAGTAGCATCTCAAAGAAACCAGTCATCATTAAAAACATACCGCGTTTAGATAACTTACTTTTAAATTACCATTTTGCATTAGCATTATAGTTAATACCCCCTATAATCTACCTTTCCGGACCATAGACCAGACGATGGTAAACAAATCATTTTTAAATATCACGACGTCTATACAATTGATAACGATGCATTCCAAATGCGTACGAAAACCATAAGTCCATGATGGCTAAGCCACTAAATAATTCTGAAGTATCCAATGTCTATACAACTGATAACAATGCATTCCAAATGCACATGACAATCATAAGTCCAGGGTAGCCGAAGCCATAAAATAATTCTCAAATAATTCTTTCATATCATAATTATGCCTATATAACTGATAACAATGCATTCCAAATATATACGACCGTCGTATACATATAAGTCTAGGATGAGCAATCCTAATAAAATTATCCTAAGAATAAGTCCAGAATGACCAGGGCCACCAAAGGAACCAAAGGCATCAAAGGACAACGATGAGGACAACCGCTAGAAGTATGAAGTGCTCGTCGTATTGCGCTGTACCTAAGTACCTATGTACTGTTGATACGGTGAAAGCTGATATTTTGTAACACTCCTGCCATTCCGTTCCATTCCATTCCATTCGACGGTATTGCCCGGTGCAACCGTTCGCTCAGCTCGACTCTCCGGTGAGCGCCCGTTCGTCTCTCGTAATCGAATGCGAGAACCCAGTGCCGGCAGCACAATGGTAGGCGCACCCAGAACACATTTTTATCCATTCGTCTCTCACGTTCCGCGAGATTCTCGTTTCTCGGTACAACCGGCTTACTTCTATCTTATACTTGCTTTCCATCTCTTTAAATTCACTACAAAACCCTGGCAAGTATGTATATCCTTATACATACACCTAGATGTTTATATATGCATATAGATGTATACATACAACCAGAGAGTATATGGTAGCATCGGTATTAAAGTGTGGTTTCTACAATTTTCCATAATTCCAGGTGAATTATGTCTGGTATGTTAAGCGGTCTTTGTGAATCCGATTCGTGTTTGGACCGTTACTCTTCCCTCAGTCGAACCTGTTTCGTTACGGAAAAGAAGGAAAGAGTATTTGGGTAAAAGTTTGTTTCCTTCAATGCAAAACGTGTCGGATGATATCAGCGAATCGAGGCGTTGATGTTTATTTCACCGATTAAATGATTGATCAATTAGGAATAGACTTTGAAAGTTACACGTGCGTGTACCGTTAAGGTACATAACAATATTCAGGATAATATTCCTGGTATTCTCATGGAGATAATGTTTCATTTTGTTTGATCATTTTAATGTGATCAGTGTCTTAACACTTTAAATGCTATTCACTTAATTCCGAAATACTTGAACTAAGAACGAAGCAGGTGAATCAAATATATTGCCAATATTCGTAAAATTTTCAATGTTCTTAATGTTATGATAGTAATGTGGTGTAATTAACGTATCATACAGCACTTAAACAGTTCTGTTTTTAGATGTTATATATGTACATGTTACAAATGCGTATCGCGAGGTATCGTATAACACGGATTTCGGCGCGGCAGTCATCGTGTTAATAATAATATTATTCGCAATGCATGTATCATAATGGAAAGTGATGCTTTATGCAAAATATTTGCGTTAGGATAAATGACACCGACACACCTGTCGAATGAAGGGAATCGTGCACGTCGAATGCAAAATACAAATCGAACGAGTTGCCGATCGCACGGTCATCGCGGTGAATGACGGCCAACTCGATCCACTGACACACGCTTTAAATATTCAGTGTCGGAAAATGTACGTGACCTTGACACGCACCTTCCAGACTGCAATCTCTTCGCAAGACGTGATTCGCACGACGCTTGCTTTTACCGCCATTGCGGAGGACTGTTTTAGTAGTCATTTCTATGTTAAGTGACAAAAGGAAATTGTTGTGCAGAGACCACCGACGGGATTCTGAAATAAAACAATAAAAACATATTATTATTATGATCACTAAACGATATTAATAATGATCGAAATATAAATTCTTTTCACGTGAAATAATTAATCCAAGAGAGTTAAAAGTCTAAATTACAAGATCTTCAATCATCAAGCATCTCATTGCATTTTTTCCTTTCGTTTCAATCATTCTACCAGACCGTTAACGCAGTTTTAAAAACAGCAATAAATAGATGCAATGAAAAAAGTACGAAGAGTTCATTCTACTCGTTGCTTCATTTTCAGCACGAAGTCATTGATATACTTGAGTTACTTCATTATATAATCCAGGCGTTCTATCAGAAAGAAGATATTTCGATTCCCTTCGTTAATTACAGTAGAAATCGTGTTATTTCGCATGGAAGGAATACCTGGCCGGTATTCTTCGCTACGAAACGTTACATAAAATATTTCTCTTTTTTTTTCGAGCACACTCGATGTGAAAATCAGCGGAGCACATTGATTAGATTGCTCAGTACACTTACACAACCATAACTATCATTGGTTCCCATAAACCTTGGCGTGTCCCTGCTTCGAATGACTCGGAATGTTCGAACTAAGAATCATGAAAGCGTGGATCGTGAACTCGGGTCAAAGAATCCACGACATTGAATCAGACCAAAATCCCAATGAAGTTAATCACTTGCAAATTACTTCCGCGATAGGAGGCGTGCGAATTCTTCCTTAATTGATAGCCTAATGAATGCATAATGTATCTCACTGAAAAATTTCCAGATTAATAAATATTGTTAACTGCCAGTTTCATTATCATACCTTGGGATAATTATTGTAATAATTATCTTGCGGTGAATTACTTGATTCTCAATTTTATTAACTTTTCTGGGATTATTAATAATTAAAAAATATTTGCGTTGGTCAGATATATCTTCTTTTTTATATGATAAGCATTTCTTATTGTTTTGTTGTTGTATTATTTTTATTACTTTATTGTTTTAGTATTGTTATTATTTTGGTCTTTTTTCTAGTGTTATTGTTATTGGTCATAGTCCTTGTGTTTTTCTTTAACTTAAAACATCACGAAAATTAATACACAAATTGATTGGTTACAAAAATACGACGATTTATAAGTTTTTTGCAGGGCGATAAGTTTCTTCCAATGTTAAGTGGAAGTAAAAAGAATATTTCTATACGAGCGCACTGGAGTTTAAAATCATCCTGTTAATTACTAGCCTCGTTAATTAACATAAACATAGTGCAAACATAAATATTTATCGTTCATTGATTCCATCGTAAATGTGGTTCAAGTACCAACATTTGTTAGAGTGTCTCTGCTAAAATAATGATCGCGATGTGTACAGACCTTGCCAAGAAATGGAGGCCAATTAGCACAATGTAAATGAATTCGATGTAACTCTTGATAACGTAACCCTTCTTTGATTATTCACGATGCACTCTGCGCGACAATATCCCAGGATTACACTACACTTTAATTGCACAAGTGAAGCCAGTTCTGCGCAATCAAATTTTATCCGTTTTAAGATACCGTATGGTTCCATAAAGGACTTTAGACTGGGAGAGAATAATTCTAAATATAACTTATGTCAGGGTCACTATATAATATATAATATTCAATATATAAGCCACACATTAATATATACACATTTATATGTACATAATATTAATATTATAACAATAGAATATAATTAAAAAGTCGCGCGTAGTACATTAGAATTTTGGCAAAAACAGGACTATCAGTATTAGCCGTCTCTATACCTGAGTACTAATATTAATATTCTAATAATATAAGTAATATAATTGATGCAATATGAAATTAGATAATCATAATTATAGTCTAATATATTAATTATATAAGTAGTCTTTTCTTAATATAATCTTTCAATGATAATATAATTATATTATATAATATTATTAGATATATTCATCACTCAAAGCGACTAAGTCTCTCAAACAAAAATGAGAGAAAATTGATAATTATGAAACGTTAAGCACCAATCATGCACTGTGGCAGTAACATTGGTAATCTTATAAAAAGTGGAGTTAATCACTTTGATATTTGAGCGGCTCATATATTACTATTGATTAATATTAACACTTTGATGTCCGCTGCCACGTACACGTGACTTTAACAGTCAGCATTATATAAATAATTTGAGATTGCAGATTTAACGTTTGTCTATTAATACACTTCAACTGTTTTTGCGTGCCTCCCTTCTAATTCTTGCAAGCGTTTTTTTAATTATCAACAAAATTAGTTTTATAGACGTTCCGTATTTCATCATTTCAGAGTTTTATAAAGTACGTGAATATTACGGATTCAATCAAAGAAGATAGAAATTCCGTGCGACCGTTGCGTCGAGTGCCTTCTTTTCGGATCCCGACAGTAATTATTCTTTATGTTCTCTCCGTTGAATACTAAAACTCGTGTTAAACCAGTAAGAGTTTCGTATGCTTCTTTGAAGTTTCCATGGTGGTTTGGTGTAACAGTAACGTTTACGTGCAGCTCGGACATCGTTATGACTATTACGAAAAGTTGCAACTCGTATCTAGAAGTAGCACTTACGGCTACCACTTTTATAACGGCTATCCTTGACCAGTACTTCCACAATTACATTCCGCTAACTGAATTGCTACACTCAACCATGAATCCATAAATAATTTACACCTTTCCAACTTTCTGAAAATTATTCAAGGTACGGCCGACAAATCAGCCGCATAAAATTCGCGACTTCGGTTGGATTTCAATAAATCAAACCAACAGGAATTAATGCGAATAAGTGGCACCTCGCGGTAAAAACATTTAATTGAATGGATCGTATGTTTACGACTCTTTTATTAAGTGCGTTTTATGCTTTTATTTTTCCTGCTTCTTCGTGGCAGTTGTTCTATTAATTTATGATGGATGAATATAACTTTTAACGTGGGTATAAATTTTTGATACATCACTGTATAAATAGTGCATCTGGGTAAACATGTCGCCGGGAAAGTTATTGGCTTTGGATCGTGTGTGATTTATTTATATCTTAGTTTATTATGGATTTATAATGGTTTATTATTGTGTTGTATTTATATTATGTCTTGATGAGACTAGTTGAATTTTTGTTTAATTTTACATCTGTAAATGAGTTTGTATTTTAATCCTTCGTATTACATAGCCGCATCCACGGCAACGTGCGTTTGCAACAATTAAATCAAAATTTAAGTCTTTTCACGTAAACTGAATTAACAAAATAAACGTACCAAATTTATATTATAATACGTATTCATTAATTGCTATAGAAAAAAGACTTTGAAATTTATTAATCGGTATCACAAAACGTCTTAGAATAAGCCTTTGTTTACAACACAAATATTCTTGGAGTACAAAGGGTTAATACCTTATAATTCAGATGCGTTAAGAATGCAAGTTTTTATTCGTCGTTCCAGTTAAGGGTTAAAGTCCAGACACCTGTATTACGGAAATATGGTGTAGAATTTTGAAAATTTTCCGTCTTCACGATTTGTACTCGTCGGACGTGTGTTGTACGAACGATAAGCTCTCCCGCATACATACCGAACCCACTTTTTAGTCCACGTTACCAGTCCCAAAAGATATCCATCTTGGATCCTCGACACAATTCGGCGTCAGAACACGTCCTTCATTTCTTTTCGTTTCACGTTCGGTGCTCTGTACGACCCCGGGCCTCAACGACTCGAACGGCTCGTGTCACCCGAATCGTTCCTAGGACACGATAGTTTTTCGATTCTTTTAGTTCTGGGTTCATTTTACAGATAATTCGAGTATCCAAAGTACTGGAATTGAATTATTTATGCTACGACAAGTCTTGAATTTTTTGTCAAGTGATTTGTCAAGCGATTTGTCAAGCATTCATGTAATAACCTTGATAATGGTTAATTTCAATTTGATGGAGTCAGAGAATCAAAATTTGCCGCGATTATATTAAATTGTTGATTATTAGAACACTAATTTGGCCAATTTATTGGATACTGTGTCGTTGAACCGAATTGTTAGAATATTAATTTGACCAATAGTTGGAGCAAATATTGCAAGGAATTTGGAAACAGGTGGCACCTAAATTATACCAGATATCTAATAACTCAGATTTATTTGAATAAAAAATTCGAATTTATAAATAGATGTATGTTTTTGCGAGCACTCGAACAGCTCGATTCGATTTACCGCGGATCCTGGGTTTACGGTGATTGAATAGAGGTCAAGGTTGAGAGTCACTATGGTGCGTATTCGACAATGGCTACGCGTATATTTGTGCGTACAATAGCCAAAAAATAATTGTGCATTCGAGCATGGCAAATATCGTCGGCCTTTTCCTCCGCCGCCTCCCGCGTTCCACTCTCTCGCCCATTTTAAATCTGCGATTTATCGAGTTCACACTTTTTGCCGACACCTAAAAAATACGTAAACCGTCAGCTTAATTAGATGTCGTAATATTCCGCGATGTCAAAGAAAATCGAGTGAATAGAGTGGGCTCCTTTTTTTCGTTCTCGCGATAATAAGCTTCTTTAAGAACCGACTTAATTTTACAATTGTAGTTTGTTTTGGTTCCTCAGTTTTTGCCGAGTACAGACGCATTGGAATATTTAGTTAAGTCATTTGTCTTGTTCGAGATATCGCGGCTGTTGAAAACAACGTCTAGTCTGATGTAATTTTTCATTGAGGAAGTTTCGCGTTTTTTTTCCTGGCTTTATAATGAACTTGAAAATTCATGTCGTGTTTACGAATGCGGGTATTTAAAGAGTTAATAAAAGTCGAGGTTGACGTTAGAAAGTATTCTCTTTCCGTGGAATACATAATTGAATTCTTTCGAGCGATTAGTCGTGGAGTGTTGTCAGTCTGCCAACATGTAGAATGCATTCTATGTATATATCGTTCCAGCTTCGCGATTAGGAATGCCATCATTTCCATTTTCATTGTTCCTTCGAGTATTCCATGGAATTGTTATACCTCATAGAAAATTTAATTATTCTTTTAATAATTTTTACATTCCTCTGTTCTATTACTAACATAATTCAACACTGATAAAAATCAGTATAAATCGAAAACAAATATATAACTGAAATGTAATAAAATAATTTCAATTACAGACATCGTACTTCACATATTTATCGTGTTACAGAGTTATTTCACAGAGTTTATTTCATTTACAATTACCTATTAATAATTATATTTAATTTCTACTATTTCATTAAAATTTAATAGTTCACTAAAATCAGCTGTTGAAATATGTATATATACATACAAAGTTTTTAATCGGTTCATATAAAACAGAAAGAATAAAAATATCCCTAAACACTACGTAGATCGCTGTTACCGAAACGATTCGGTGTCCGCGCGAGTAGAATAAATCGTTGGAACGAGTTCATCGTCAGACAGACTGGCCGATGTCGGCACATGGAATTCTAACGCTTCGTCTGACAATCAATAAAAAAGTCTGATGCGTGTAAGGTTCGTGTGGGGCTCATGTCACTTTCCGACTCGAGTCACGGTCGAAGTGAAATTGGTGTTGGGAAGAGCATTGCGAAATGTGCATACGAACCTACTTAAGGATCGGTCTAGTTCGATACAGGTCAAGGTTGAGGCATCGCAACAGTTCTGCAGACCCGTCGGGTCCGAACCATTTTAAATCGCGGACCCACGTCGTAGTCCATAATTCTTTGAACAGTCGGCGATATATCAAGCTTTGTACCTCGAATTTTTATTATGGCGTGCTGAGAAGAAATTATTCTTTATATATGGTATCAGATCATGATGTATAGAGTACGATTTCGAGTATTACAAAATATTATATAATATTCCAATAATATTCTGTAATATTAATTTAGTAGGATATTAATAATATTAACACAAGAAATTGTGTTATATGGAAAATATTTTTGATTCAGATTTTTCATAATAACGATCGAATTAAGAATTTGAGTAATATGTTTAATAAGCATATATTTTGAAACAATTTTATTGGAGCATATTTTTAAACAAATATAAATATTATATATTAAATATCTTCCATTTTTGCTAACAAATAAATATGGAAATTGAATGTTTGACTAACTTGATATTAGATCGAACTTATTTCCAGTTTTTCGACTTACGATATTAATATTCAGTATAAGTATTTATTTTTCACGAAGAAGATAATACAGATATTGTTTATGTACTTCATAAATGAGACGTCAAAATAGGTGCGGATGTTGTATATCTATTACAACTCACATTTTTCCAAGAAAGGAAGCATCCGAAGATTTATGGACTTCAGTGTAACTCCGAAGACAGCCTCCTAAGTCGAAGTGACTAAACTAACTGAAGTCGATCACCGCATGGAAATTCCTTCGAAGTCGGAATGACGAAATTTCGTTAGGAAAACAGTAATCCTAAGCGCTCGACATAAAAATTAATAAGCTATCAGATTTTTTTCCGAGCGAAGTTCGACCTGTTTATTCAGTACACATAGAGATGACTATTTGTTAAGTCGATGACGATCGTCGTATGGAATCGCATTTAAGTAGAATAATCCATGTGGCGTGAGTCCGTATACTATTCAATCTCGAACACACTCTCGGATACGACAGGGGAAATGAAATAAATCACACGTGTAATTGGGTGTTTAGTTAAAAACCTTGTACATGAATTGCTCAATTGGATATGATTGTTGATGTTTAATGTTTACAACGTATATGAGGAATACATATCAGAACCTAAGTTTAATCGTACGAGTAATTCCCTCGTGGCACGGCACGAGGTGTGTTTTCAACGTTAACAACACTGAAATAAATCAATGCGAGTAATTGTTGATTTGTCGGAAAAATCCTCGGACATAGAAAATCCCGTTTGATTTTTGCATTTTGACTCGACCCAGGTCACACTACGTCGATGCATATCTAAAGTAATCTTAATTGACAGTGAAAGGAGAACAACGGCGTGGAAAAAGTTATCTTAATCGTGACAAGTCTCGAAACAATATAATTGTAACGGCGACATGATCAGGTGTTATGATATGCGAAGATAAAGTAATTATTGACGTGATACGCGCGACTCGTGGTGGAAACAGGGGGAGAAAAAAAGGAGTGATAATAATTGGCCCCGTATCTGTCCTCATTGCCGAGGTCGTTAACGTTGCAGCGAACGTTGATTGCAATGCAAGAACTGAAAACTTCGTCTCTGAGAATGTCCTTGCATAGATAGGTCCCGCATGAGTGACTTTTGCATCGTTATTTCTTGCATAACGAGTCGCGATTGCGGGTGTGCGGCACCCTCCCTCCGTCGAGAGGTGACGATTCTCCGGTGACACCTTTTGCGCAACCGAAATTTCTTTTTAGACGGCCAATTATTCTGTGAAAGGTCAGTTACCTTCTCTAGTTGTCATTCGACACTGCTCAGCCACCCGTAGTGTTTTAACCCGCTGACTGTTTTTGGTTACTATAGTAACCATTCATTTTCAGCTAGTGTTATCAAACTTTCTACAAACCGCTTACTTAGTGTTTTTGATAAAGATACTTGAGCCGTTTATTCTGAGGGGCCGAAGTCCATTTTTCAAGATAAACGGCTTATTTATGCTTTTTGACAAACAAATTTATTTGAAATACAGAAGTGCAATTGCAGTCAGCGGGTTAATAAATTCATCTCAATAAGTGAATGTTTAGTTAGAATGTCGAAAACATAATTCTACCCCTTTCATCGGGGTTGTTTTTCAGATATATTTATTTCAGTCGGAAGATTTTCAATGTTTGTTCTCGTAAAACGGAACGGTAATGTTATTTAATAATAATTTACAAATACAATAATGAATATTAATAATACAATAATTTGGTAACGTTATTAACCACGGACATAATAAATATTCTCAAACATATTCCGATGCGACATCAAGCTAAGTGATAATTAATTAATGTAAATTTCTAGAGCTGACTGCAAAAAATGGATTAACCGATTTTTATTCTCGGGAGTCTCGGAGATAATGCCCAAAAACGGCTTACATAATGCGTAACATTTAAACGTTCCTTCCTACCCGGGATCCATCGCCTGTTAATTACAAATGTGTCCTTTTTTGTTTACGAACTTTTCGTCCAGTTCTTATTTATATCGGCGTCCCGTTGATATTTCAATTTAATGCTATTCCGAGTCGAGTTTTGTTCAAGAAAGTTGTTGTCCTTGTATGCACGAACTCTCCTCCCCTTCGCCTCCCGGGTTTTTACATTATAATGCCTTCTGCAAAAAAAGCTCATTAACGAAGTACCCAGGCATCATCGATACGAAAGAAGTCACGATTCTTACGAAAGTGACTCGTTTCAGGAGGGTTTCGTGATGGACACGTAACATGGGCCTTAGCTGGATAAGGTGGGCCCGATTCGGGCCTCGCTCCAGATGCGAAGCAGCGTCGTTGCATAAAGTTAAACGAAACAGGGGTTTTCCCTTGAAATCATCGCGGGAAGCGTACGATTCTTGTTGTTTTATTTCCTCGGTAATTCTTGCTGTTTGCGTAAAACTCGATCTTCTTCAGGTTATGTGATTTAATATTAATAAATGAGGTAATATGATGAAATATAGCATGTAATAATATGATGAATATATAACTAATTTTAACGGAGTTTTAGATATAATAATGAAATATAAATCACGACATTATTTAATAGATATTGAAGAATCACCTTCGATAGTTCCAAATCAACTTACTTTTATGGCTCGATTTATAATCGCACCAAACCACGAAATTTATTAGACATCTTCTAAAAATAACCATCTGCCCCGTCGAATTCGTGGACGGTGAAATAAATCGATATTTTTCGCAATAAAAGAGTCAAGTTCATTGTAAATATTATGCGCGATAAAGCCTTTTGGAAATTAATTATGACGAGCTTGAGAAATAGCCGAATGGTTTCCTTCGCTTAAAACTCGACGAAGTCCGCTTGTCTTCTTTCTTTATCCCCCGCGCCCCTCTTTGTTTCCTTTTTCACGGGGAACCCGTGAAGATGTTTGCTTAACCAAATCCATGACCGGTGAATTCGACGATCCTAATTAGAATATTATTGGCCGATTCCAGGAATTTCGAGTGGAAATAAATCGGATCCGAGATGGCTCTCTCGAACGCCATGTTTATTGCGCGAAAAAGTAACCGCGACGGAAAACAAGCTGCTTTATTTCATAGAAAAAGACGCATACGATTGACGATCATAATCGTACGATGTAAACACTGGAAATATATTGAAGAAAGGAAGCTGTTCTTCGATTTTTATGGAGATTCAAAAAAATCACATGCGAATAAACACCGGGAATAAAATACACGAATATCCCGGAGATACATCAATATTCCGTTTATTGAAACTTATCGCTGTAAGGAAACATTTTTAAATAAACCGATGCGATTTAATAAACCGAGACGAGCGTGGAAAAATAATTATAATTTACTCCGTCATAAGTTACAGTGAGATTAGACAAATCAGTTATGTGGGAAACTAGCAAATATGTTGTACGGAAAAATTTGTTAAGTTCCGTGGAATACGCCTTGAACGATCAGTAACAGAGATTACGTAGAAATTTATGCAAACGCCTGGCAATAATCTTATCGCGGTTCTACCGTTTCGTAATTCGTGTGGGATTAGAGATAATTTCATCTAAATATGGAGGCGCAAATGAATGATTGACAACTGAGCCGTTTAATTTGAAAGTGGCCTAAGTCAATGTTTGAAAATAAACTGCTGAAGTTAAGGATTATAATAGTTACGAAGTGTTTGTGTAACTATTATAAACGACAACTTGATTTTTCTGAAAAATAGACTTAAGCCACTTACAAAATAAACGGATCAATTATCTATGGGAAGTAGATATGGCGGGGTGCTAATAAACATGACCTAGAAATCACTCGGTAAACGAGTACGAAGAGCTAAGTGTAGAATTTAACTGCCGTGTCACCGATCACCAGAAATAGTTCCGACTTTCGAACTCAAGGCAATCAACTGTATGGTGCCACGAAGGAGATTCGTGATAAAGAGAGGAAAAAAATATCAAATGCTCGCAAGGTTTCAGTTTTGTTAATGCTGGCTGACCATTGTAATGGAGCCCGCGAACAATGCGTTTATCTTGACTTGGTCACGGAAGACAATGTTACAACTACATTCCATGCTTACTCTTTTATGTCTGCAATGGAATTCGGAATAAGTTTCTCGGACGTTGTAAATTCGTGACTTAACAATGTTGTTCAGATATTTATTATAATCCGTGAGAAATTCTTCTTAATCCCAAATGAAAACAAAATACATAGTGATTTATAACCCTTCCTCAAAGATTTTTTTTAATGAAATTAAAGTGTTTTTATGTTTTGGCACGGTACTTATCATCGTAAACAATTATCAAAATAATCGAATACCGTGATATTATTTGTTAGATACATAAAATAAGTAGATGATAGAGAAAGGAAGAAAATGTTGATACTTTAATTTTTCTGTGTTACTTATATATCTGGAATAGTATTATTTTAGAGGTGTCACACAACATTTCGTGCAAATATGCCTTTGATAAGAACGTTCAACAAAACCTCAGATCTTACCTTTCGATATTTGCTGTGTAACCGCAATGTATCAGTCTTATTACCGTAAGAAATAGCAGACTTATTAACTCGATACCGAATCGCGGAAGTTGCCGGTTCGTTCGTTGCAGCAAGACTTGAAAAGAGAGAGGACCAACAAAGTGGAATAAATACACGTGGAAGCATTACACATTGATATTTCGACCGAATTCTATGGGCGAATAACGCCAACTCCACATACTCACACGCACCGATCGTGACCACCCTTTTTCTAATATGCGTGAGAACTGGTTGCATGATTCTATGCACACAACAAGTCCCTCGAACAGTCTCCATTATATCTCTGAAGTTTATGACTCAAAGAAATATGCTCTTGTTCCTACGGAAATTTATCAAGTCTTGATATAATTTCGAAGGGTTTACAATGTTTTTTTAATATCTTCTAGGACAATTTTGAGTCGAAAGAAGCAGTTTAAAAATTGTTTCTAGTCAAAAAAGGGGTCGACCCAAAATCGCAAAAATGTAAAGGGGTATACCTTCAAAAATTTGCAAAATTTCAAAGTCGCCAAAATCGCTTCTAACTGACCCAAATCGATGGTAAATGATGTACAAACATATTCTATGACGGTTTTGGGTCGAAAGAACGGGTTTAAAAATTTTTTCTGGTCAAAAAGGGGTCGACCCAAAATCGCAAAAATGTAAAGGGGTATACCTTCAAAAATTGTCAAAATTTCAAAGTCGCCAAAATTGCTTCTAACTGACCCAAATCGATGGTAAATGATGTATAAACATATTCTAGGACGATTTTTGGTCGAAAGAAGTGGTTTAAAAATTTTTTCTGGTCAAAAAAGGGGTCGACCCAAAATCGCAAAAATGTAAAGGGGTATACCTTCAAAAATTGGTAAAATTTCAAAGTCGCCAAAATCGCTTCTAACTGACCCAAATCGATCGTAAATGATGTATAAACATATTCTATGACGGTTTTGGGTCGAAAGAAGTGGTTTAAAAATTGTTTCTAGTCAAAAAAGGGGTCGACCCAAAATCGCAAAAATGTAAAGGGGTATACCTTCAAAAATTGGCAAAATTTCAAAGTCGCCAAAATCGCTTCTAACTGACCCAAATCGATGGTAAATGATGTATAAACATATTCTAGGACGATTTTTGGGTCGAAAGAACCGGTTTAAAAATTTTTTCTGGTCAAAAAGGGGTCGACCCAAAATCGCAAAAATGTAAAGGGGTATACCTTCAAAAATTTGCAAAATTTCAAAGTCGCCAAAATCGCTTCTAACTGACCCAAATCGATGGTAAATGATGTACAAACATATTCTATGACGGTTTTGGGTCGAAAGAACCGGTTTAAAAATTTTTTCTGGTCAAAAAGGGGTCGACCCAAAATCGCAAAAATGTAAAGGGGTATACCTTCAAAAATTTGCAAAATTTCAAAGTCGCCAAAATTGCTTCTAACGGACCCAAATCGATGGTAAATGATGTATAAACATATTCTAGGACGATTTTTGGTCGAAAGAAGTGGTTTAAAAATTTTTTCTAGTCAAAAAGGGGTCGACCCAAAGTCGCAAAAATGTAAAGGGGTATACCTTCAAAAATTGTCAAAATTTCAAAGTCGTCAAAATTGCTTCTAACTGACCCAAATCGATGGTAAATGATGTATAAACATATTCTATGACGGTTTTGGGTCGAAAGAACCGGTTTAAAAATTTTTTCTGGTCAAAAAGGGGTCGACCCAAAATCGCAAAAATGTAAAGGGGTATACCTTCAAAAATTGGCAAAATTTCAAAGTCGCCAAAATCGCTTCTAACTGACCCAAATCGATCGTAAATGATGTATAAACATATTCTATGACGGTTTTGGGTCGAAAGAAGTGGTTTAAAAATTGTTTCTAGTCAAAAAAGGGGTCGACCCAAAATCGCAAAAATGTAAAGGGGTATACCTTCAAAAATTTGCAAAATTTCAAAGTCGCCAAAATCGCTTCTAACTGACCCAAATCGATGGTAAATGATGTATAAACATATTCTAGGACGATTTTTGGGTCGAAAGAACCGGTTTAAAAATTTTTTCTGGTCAAAAAGGGGTCGACCCAAAATCGCAAAAATGTAAAGGGGTATACCTTCAAAAATTTGCAAAATTTCAAAGTCGCCAAAATCGCTTCTAACTGACCCAAATCGATGGTAAATGATGTACAAACATATTCTATGACGGTTTTGGGTCGAAAGAACCGGTTTAAAAATTTTTTCTGGTCAAAAAGGGGTCGACCCAAAATCGCAAAAATGTAAAGGGGTATACCTTCAAAAATTTGCAAAATTTCAAAGTCGCCAAAATTGCTTCTAACGGACCCAAATCGATGGTAAATGATGTATAAACATATTCTAGGACGATTTTTGGTCGAAAGAAGTGGTTTAAAAATTTTTTCTAGTCAAAAAGGGGTCGACCCAAAGTCGCAAAAATGTAAAGGGGTATACCTTCAAAAATTGTCAAAATTTCAAAGTCGTCAAAATTGCTTCTAACTGACCCAAATCGATGGTAAATGATGTATAAACATATTCTATGACGGTTTTGGGTCGAAAGAACCGGTTTACAAATTTTTTCTGGTCAAAAAGGGGTCGACCCAAAATCGCAAAAATGTAAAGGGGTATACCTTCAAAAATTGGCAAAATTTCAAAGTCGCCAAAATCGCTTCTAACTGACCCAAATCGATCGTAAATGATGTATAAACATATTCTATGACGGTTTTGGGTCGAAAGAAGTGGTTTAAAAATTGTTTCTAGTCAAAAAAGGGGTCGACCCAAAATCGCAAAAATGTAAAGGGGTATACCTTCAAAAATTTGCAAAATTTCAAAGTCGCCAAAATCGCTTCTAACTGACCCAAATCGATGGTAAATGATGTACAAACATATTCTATGACGGTTTTGGGTCGAAAGAACCGGTTTAAAAATTTTTTCTGGTCAAAAAGGGGTCGACCCAAAATCGCAAAAATGTAAAGGGGTATACCTTCAAAAATTTGCAAAATTTCAAAGTCGCCAAAATTGCTTCTAACGGACCCAAATCGATGGTAAATGATGTATAAACATATTCTAGGACGATTTTTGGTCGAAAGAAGTGGTTTAAAAATTTTTTCTAGTCAAAAAGGGGTCGACCCAAAGTCGCAAAAATGTAAAGGGGTATACCTTCAAAAATTGTCAAAATTTCAAAGTCGTCAAAATTGCTTCTAACTGACCCAAATCGATGGTAAATGATGTATAAACATATTCTATGACGGTTTTGGGTCGAAAGAACCGGTTTACAAATTTTTTCTGGTCAAAAAGGGGTCGACCCAAAATCGCAAAAATGTAAAGGGGTATACCTTCAAAAATTGGCAAAATTTCAAAGTCGCCAAAATCGCTTCTAACTGACCCAAATCGATCGTAAATGATGTATAAACATATTCTATGACGGTTTTGGGTCGAAAGAAGTGGTTTAAAAATTGTTTCTAGTCAAAAAAGGGGTCGACCCAAAATCGCAAAAATGTAAAGGGGTATACCTTCAAAAATTTGCAAAATTTCAAAGTCGCCAAAATCGCTTCTAACTGACCCAAATCGATGGTAAATGATGTACAAACATATTCTATGACGGTTTTGGGTCGAAAGAACCGGTTTAAAAATTTTTTCTGGTCAAAAAGGGGTCGACCCAAAATCGCAAAAATGTAAAGGGGTATACCTTCAAAAATTGTCAAAATTTCAAAGTCGCCAAAATTGCTTCTAACGGACCCAAATCGATGGTAAATGATGTATAAACATATTCTAGGACGATTTTTGGTCGAAAGAAGTGGTTTAAAAATTGTTTCTAGTCAAAAAAGGGGTCGACCCAAAATCGCAAAAATGTAAAGGGGTATACCTTCAAAAATTGTCAAAATTTCAAAGTCGCCAAAATTGCTTCTAACTGACCCAAATCGATGGTAAATGATGTATAAACATATTCTAGGACGATTTTTGGTCGAAAGAAGTGGTTTAAAAATTTTTTCTGGTCAAAAAAGGGGTCGACCCAAAATCGCAAAAATGTAAAGGGGTATACCTTCAAAAATTTGCAAAATTTCAAAGTCGCCAAAATCGCTTCTAACTGACCCAAATCGATGGTAAATGATGTACAAACATATTCTATGACGGTTTTGGGTCGAAAGAACCGGTTTAAAAATTTTTTCTGGTCAAAAAGGGGTCGACCCAAAATCGCAAAAATGTAAAGGGGTATACCTTCAAAAATTTGCAAAATTTCAAAGTCGCCAAAATCGCTTCTAACTGACCCAAATCGATGGTAAATGATGTACAAACATATTCTATGACGGTTTTGGGTCGAAAGAACCGGTTTAAAAATTTTTTCTGGTCAAAAAGGGGTCGACCCAAAATCGCAAAAATGTAAAGGGGTATACCTTCAAAAATTGTCAAAATTTCAAAGTCGCCAAAATTGCTTCTAACTGACCCAAATCGATGGTAAATGATGTATAAACATATTCCTTGACGATTTTTGGTCGAAAGAAGTGGTTTAAAAATTTTTTCTGGTCAAAAAGGGGTCGACCCAAAATCGCAAAAATGTAAAGGGGTATACCTTCAAAAATTGTCAAAATTTCAAAGTCGCCAAAATTGCTTCTAACTGACCCAAATCGATGGTAAATGATGTATAAACATATTCTAGGACGATTTCTGGTCGAAAGAAGTGGTTTAAAAATTTTTTCTAGTCAAAAAAGGGGTCGACCCAAAATCGCAAAAATGTAAAGGGGTATACCTTCAAAAATTTGCAAAATTTCAAAGTCGCCAAAATCGCTTCTAACTGACCCAAATCGATGGTAAATGATGTATAAACATATTCTATGACGGTTTTGGGTCGAAAGAACCGGTTTAAAAATTTTTTCTGGTCAAAAAGGGGTCGACCCAAAATCGCAAAAATGTAAAGGGGTATACCTTCAAAAATTTTCAAAAAATCAAAGTCACCAATTTCGGTCCTAGATGGTCCGAATCGATGGTAGATGATGCATAAACAAATTCTAGAACCATTTTTGGTTGGTATTCTTTTAAAACGTTGAAAATCGTGAAGGTTGTAAACATAATAATTGCGCAAGGTAATTTAAAACACTGGTACTTGATGTTTTAGAACATGATCGTATAATTATTGCTTTATTTTGACAATTGTTATTATGTAATGTAATAACTGCGTATATTGTAGGGTACTTTATTATGCTATTACACCGTTATGTAAAATATTGTTGATGTTTGAGTCTAACTAACGCAGTTATGTAACTGCATGGAAAACAACTGATATGTTAAACGTAATTATAGAGTTGTTAATAAATGCATTACACTTATTCAACATAACGCTTCATCATACTAAAAGATTTATAATCATTGCAAGTTTTCCATCATTTCTACACCACATAATACATCACCAAAAAATCATAGAACATATTATAAAATACTGGAAACGATGATAGATAATAAATATAATAGATAATGAACATCAAAGACACATCAAAGACACTTCCAAACGTCGTTTCTCAAAATATTAAATTTCCACGCAAGGCGTTTTCGGTTCATCTACCTGTATATCACCGCTATTCTTAGGTCGAGCAGCCAATCAGAGTCCGATTGGTATTATTAGGAGCACGACATTTCACAATGGGTATTTTTCCACGAACCCTCGTCGACCGGTCCACCACGATTTTGCGGTAACCGGGGGGAGAAAAAAACCTTCATTTATTATAATAAAGTGATTCGATCCTTTGGCATATTCATAGACAGTTTGGTGCCTCGCTTTCTGCCGCGATATTTCTTTCCGTTCGTTCCTCGATGATCATCTATCCCGGCTGTCAGTCGAAGCTTGTAACTCTTTTGTCAAACTATTCGCCGGATCAGCTGCATTATACAGACGTCAGAATAAATAGGGATACGTTGAAATCTGCAGGAGTTTAATAACCTCGATGACGGTGCTTTATCTACATTCAATACCTTGTGTTTTTTTTGTAACGATGATGTGAATGATGATCTAACGAAAGCGATTCTTTTGGGTGTGAATATTAATCGAGAATTAGACACGCGTCTTAAATGGTTGTCATTTCATATTTTCTATTATTTGCTACGTTCTATTACCGAACAAAATATCTTTAATATCTCATCACTCTCCGGTTGAATATTATAATTTTGCAAAGCAATATTTTTTACTATACTTCAACCGATAAATGTTACAGGGAATAATATACAAAAGTTAATTTTATTATATGACAATTATGGAATTAATTAATAGTACATTGCATTCTCATTAAATAATATTTATCGATTTAAGGTCGCACATTCTATTCGGAAGCCAAGAACAAATTCAAACTCAACAAATTTAACTCAATATTATAGTAATCTATTAGGAGTTAATGTGTTTTTGGAACGAAACAAAAAATAGTTTGATCGGTGGAATGCCATTTGTGTATCGAGGTTACAAGATTTCAACACGAACGTGTTTAGATCGAAATGTCTACCGTAGTTTGTTCAACATTCCTTCTCTGTGGGTGGAAATTGACCGGGCGGAAATACACGATTTAGAAGCAAGAAGTAAGAAGCATTCAAGAACATATGTATTAGTCAAACAATTTGGAATATTCGAACTTGTCCGATGCATCGATCATCCTTTTTTCCGGTACTCTCGGAAATAGAGAATATCACACGACGTTCCACCGTCATTTTACCAATAACTCCTCAGTGACGTCAATTAGCAATAAATCTTGGAAATCTGAGTATTTGTTCTTTACGTTTCCGTCTTCTTTTGTTCCACCGTTTATTTTTCTCTTTGATGGCGTAGAAAGGATAAAGTGTATACCTGCTGACCGGTTCCTGCAACGCGACATGCAAATCTTCGTCGTCCTAAAACCACGAAATTCATGGTTTACAGTATCTGGAATTCCCTGTTTCTGAGTTTATACGACGGCACCTTCTAATCTCGAGAGTTATCGAACCTGTTAGCTATTTCTCACGACGCAGATCAGCGTTCAGATGATTATGCGAAGAGCATGCAAAAAATTGAATCTTCTAACAGCCATTGGATTTTTTCTATCATCTTTAACCGTTTTATGGCAGATTTTTCGAAAGGAATGTATCATTTCAGATGTCTTCAGATTGTATGTTTAACGTAGATTCGAATAATGTGGATTCATTATGATGGCATTTAAAAATTAATAAACTCCGCAAAATGATTAGGATTAGAATAATATTAAAACTCGACATAATTTACTCATTAAGTCGATGTTTTTTATGATGCTCGAGAAAGAAAAGAATGACTACAAGTTTGGAATAATATCAAATGTGATCGTTAATGTCTGCACGTAGGTCAAAGGATCAAAGGATCACACTTAATTTCGAATTAAAAAACAGTCAGTAATTAAAATGGGACGTTCTTACGTTATTACGATGTTACTTATAGTCAGTAATTAAAATAATTAAAATAATGTCACTTTTGAGTTAGTTATACATAACAATAAAGTAATGCACTGTAATCAAACTCGAAAAAGTAATACTGATAGTGAAACACAAATGTGGATTATTTAACGTAATTATCATATTTCGGATGAAATTAATTCGTCGAACTCAGAGGAAGTTAATAAATCAAATTTCACGTGGGTGAAATTGGATAAATATCAGAAGCGAGTTTGTATGTTTGGCTGAATTCGCTTCGTTTTCTACGCTGCGATTTTACGATTAATAGGAGAACTTTGTTTTCACGAATTAAATACTTAATGAGCGGTATAAATGACTATAAAGAAGGAGGGGAATATTCCGGTTTTCAGAAACCATCGATGCTACGTGGTTATATCTTGATCGTAATCGACGCAGGCTACAAAAGATTTTATCTATCCTCGTGGATCCGCCATTATCAGAAAGAATCAACGCTTCTTTGAAAGATTGTTTCTATGCTGGAAAAAATTCGACTCATTATCCGGTGATGTTGATTGCCTTATCGACGATAGGATCTTCGGAAATTTACGTCTCCTGGAATAATATTCTGACAGAGACTAATCTTCGGATACTTAGTTTCGTGATATATGTATATATTTGTAGCGAACGATCTCGTGAAACAACGCTAAAATATTGTTCCACCAAAAACATCTTTTGGATTTATAACCAAATAACCAAATGTAATATAATTATAATATATTTAACATATAATTGTTTAAAATAAAATTAACACAGAATAGATTGATATAAGAGCTGCTGAACAACCAAAGTGACTAATTCCGTTAAACAAAAATTCGAGAAAATTGATAATTGTGAAACGTTAAACATCAGTCATGCGCTTTGACAATAATACTGGACAATTTTCAAAAAGGGAAGTTAATCACTTTAGCCACGCCAAAAAATACGAAACGTGGGACAAGGCAACGAAATGCATTTGTTTTTTAGAAAAACGGTTTCTGACGGTGGCGTAACAATTATCTAGTTATATCTAGTTGACAGCAGACCAATATTAGACAAAATATTTTTTCCAGTAACATCAATGACTAATTTTTCGGCGGTTTTCGATGACCGAATCGCAGACATCGATAGTTACTTAATCACGGAAGCGAATCAACAGGATTGACAATCATTATTAAAGCAGAAATATATAATACGTAGTATGGCATGAAAGAAATAAATTCGATATCGAATGAACGACTGTATTGTATATTTTACAAAAGGATCATAAATCACGTGGATTTTTTTGCTGTCCTTAGACCAATTTGTTCGTAATTACTAGTCATCCTCATAATTTACGGGATGATGTATGATTATGTAAACATTAATTAATGACTGGACATTTAAAAATGAGATAAAGAACTGCGTGGTTTAATCTTGACGAGAATGGTGATCGTTAAAAAGTATTAAGATACCGTGACATTTATTTTAAACCGGATCATAAATAGTAATAATTAAAGTGCACATTTATTGTGCATTCAGACTTTTAATGAAATAATAAGAACCTAAAAAACCCAGAATTTCCAAATGTGAAAAATTATTCTTCGAAGGTAATTGAAAAGGCTTTTATATGAAATCATTAAAACTATTGTATTGTAATTATTTAAAAGCAAAAGCTGCTTGTTGTTTTCCAATACTTTTATTATACATAACAATTTGTTCATACATATATTAACATAGATTTATGAATAATTATCTCTATAAATATAAGGATGGACAAAAGTCTGCTTTTTATGAATATGATTTGAGCGCACCTTCCTCATCGGGCGTTGAAGTCTCCCGGTGAGAAGCGACACGTTCTATGCGGGCTTTGAAGTCTTTCGGTTGACAGCGACACGTTCTATGCGGGCATTAAAGTCTCCAGCACTCCGAAATCGTATTCTACTCTCAACATCCCAATGAATCAAAGGCAGTTTAACATAATACACATATTACGCGTAACGTCCAGAAACTAACGATTCACATCCATATATAAAACTTAATTAATACCGATGACCAAGATAACTCGCCGTATAATATGCATCACGAATTAATTCTTATATCACGTGCAAGGTGTAATGTTTCTAAAAATACTAAGTTAGCATTTTTTTGCGCGGGCCAAATTTCATCAGCCGCTATAAGAAAGACGATGAAGATTCTAGTATGTTATAACGATTTTACCGGATGATTGATTATTATCTTCACTCTGACGTTTATGAAATCTCACGCGAATCACCATGAGATTCAACATCCTTCCGCTTGTCAGAATTTCTTCGTGTATTCGAGGTAACACGACTACTATGGATTCAAGCAGAATCGATTTCCGGGCTCCTTGAGGCACGGCCGTCTGATAGGTCGTCAGAGAAAAATGCATCAAGGTAACAAAATTCCCGTGATCCGTGTAACGTTGAGGAATGCGTGGCACAAAACACACGCGTACACGGTGTATCCATGTATATTTAAGGTATCGCGCGTGTCTTTCTGATTGTCCCTGAGACAGAATGAAGACAGAAGATATCTCGAGTGAACAGGGGCAATCGATCACGTGACATTCGCCCGCGAGAAAAAAAGAGAAAGAGAGAAAAATATTGGATCTGTTCTCCTCGATATCCTGGTTTGTTCATCTTCCGGTAACGTTGGAATTCGAATAAGTAATACGTGGACATCGTCAAACGAGTCGAGTTTCTCTAGTCGAATCGTATCGTAAACGTCAAATTCGATTTTTACAACTTACCTAAACCTGTTCCTCGTTAATACTAATATATACTAATCTCATAAACGTCTAAGATAACTGTAGCTGATTATTCATATTCACCCAAGAATTAATATCAAACGTTTATTCTAATGTTATTCTCTTATGCATGCGATATTCATATAATATTGAATTGGCCGGAAAGTTCGTGCGGTTTGTATCACTATTTTACAGTGAAATCGATGGGTTTTGATAAAACGCAGAATTACGAAGTCTGTCAAAAGATAGGAAAAAGTTACTAGCCAAAACGATTAATTGAATAAAGAACATTTTTGAAATATACCAAATCGAATAAACATCACCTTTTATTCACACTTTAAAATCACTCGAACTTATTGGCTAACCTAATAGTACAATATAATTAAAGGAGTTAAAACACTTTCACGAGGATCGGTGAGTTTCTCAGTGGCACTTGGTGTCTTAAAGGTTAACGAACTATTAGATTACTGGTTGCCGGTGAAACGGAAAGAGTAAAGTCGAAGAATGGCGTTTAAGAGCGACGGAGTAAATCGAGTGCAATTGTCCTCGAAGATGACCGTGGATTCTAAATGCTTGTCGTAACGGTGGCTTCGTCTCGGCTGACATGTGAGAGAAAGTTGAGTACATTAACACCGAATCAACCATATCACCTTGTTCGCGGTTACACTGCCAGTAGAAGTCACTGTAAGTGAAATTGCATGAAATCCTTGTTTCATCGAACATGGAACACAAGTAAATTCTCTACCACTTTCGCATGTGCCTTTTACATACATTACTGGAGATTGATTCTTTACGGTATAACAGAGAATTAGCGTAAAACGCGAGTCCTGTGCAAGATACTTGATCGCGATCATTGAGAATGGCCATGAAGGTAATATATATGACATATGTATGTAGAATGCAACCTTTGAACGATGCACGTGCATGCATAAATTAAAGTCACACGTATGGACTTTGTAACCAACGAGGTGCTCCGCATCGACCTGAAACTTCCCTTTTAATATCGAATGTTTTTGCAGTACGTTCTTTTACCGAAGTGAAATTGAGATATGAAAGCTTTTGAAACGTAGAAAGTATGCTTTTAGCGGATATCAATCCATTCGGGTTAATGAACAATTCACGGTAGACGGTGTTTGGTACTGAGATTACTTTCTGATTCAAGGCGTCAGTAGTGATTTACGAATATTTTTTGGTTTACTTCGGAGAAGTCCATTTTACGTAGACACGAGTGAAATAAAATCATTTCTGGAAAGGCGTTGACCAAAATTGGCAAAAAATAAGTGGAATACAATTTCAAGCTTGTTATTTTTTATTTGAACTGATCACAATTAGTTGGTCAAATTAGAATCTTCTTAACCGCTTAACGTAGACGGACGTGACGTTCTTCTTCTAAAAAACCTGAATGACCAAAATTACCAGGACCCTTTAGACTAAGGGAGACATGTTAACAAAATATTGTGCCCTGAGAAAACGTGCGTTGAGCGGTTAAACGCGTTCCATGTCTTTAATTTCTGTCTCAGTAACCTTAGAATATTTTTACTAAAATTAACGAAGGTAACTTTAAGAGCTGCAAAGACTGTCGCAATCCGATTGGTCGAGCAATTGATTCATGAATATGTTCATACTAGTCCATTTATCCTTTGTAATATAAGATTACGTCCCGCACAGCTCTCGATCTCCCGAGATAAATCCGTCCTTGGATTGTCTACGTTTTCTTTCAGAATCGCTCGATATCCGCCTGTAGGACGACGTATCGGATCTGTTTAACTTGGACGCCATCGTGGAACCAGGGATAATCGATCGAAAGTGAAAAAATAACTGTCACTAGCCTTGAAACGAGCTGTACAATATATGTATATACACTCGTATCTTGATTTGAATTGTTATTCGACAGTCATTCGAGTCACCGGCAAGTATTGGTAATTTTGGATTAATCCTGACGTGGCATTGATTCTTTGCCCAAAATAGCATGTGCATTAACAAGTCATAGGTGTCGCATTTTAATCGGAAGCATTCAAATCCCGGGTTCGTTTAATTACAATTTTACATAACACCTACGCATCTTGTATAATAATTCATTATTATCTATCTTTTTTGTTTAATCATCTTCTGATCCTCGTAACGCGCAGGCAACGATAATTGAGATTTACTCAATTGATTCTTACGAAGAATATGTGAAATATCACTTGCGTCGAGTATTTATCAACATTTAAGACTCCGCGGAGTTACTGAATTCATTCGCACGAGATAAGTGCGGGAGATCCTTGTATTCGTCGTCTTTTAATGTGTTTTCGATGCAAATCTTGTTTGAACCGCGAAGTATGAATGCGTTTGCTTTAAGCGCGGATACGTAAAAGGTGACTGGCAATTACCGTAATAAATATGGCGAGATAAGGTACCGATTAATCGTGGGACTATAAAATTTATCAGAACGGACCTTTATGACTCCGCGAATATACCGCGGACATGAATTGATTTTTTTCATTATCTATGTACTTTGCCTTGTAACCAGATTAATGTCTAAATTATGCTTTTATTTACCGCGAAGGAAAACCAGTTTAAATACTTGTAAATCCATTAAATGACTTTATTAACAAATTATGCATTACATTATTCGGTACAGATTTAAAAGTCTGAAATAAAGTCTTATAAAAATGTACATTAATAATGGTTATACAAAAATATTGTTTGCTTCCCAATCGTAATATTATTAAATATCAAAGTATTAAGGTAGACGCGGAAGCATAAATAAATACATGAACGTACTATTTCTGTCCACGAAGGACCATGAAGAAGAAGAATTGTTGAGTGTCATTATCGTTTGACAACTTCATTAAAACACTTTTAACCTTCGCAGATTCATTAGAATATACTTCGGTATTTTCAAGAGTTATTAACGAAGAGATACAAAGAGTACTTTGGCCTCATAAAATAAATAGTTTAATAATAGATGAAAGAAACGGATGACGGTAGCCATGATCTTTTGCCGATTCGATTCGACCGGTCTCCGTAACCGGAAGGAACGGTGTCTCGCTACTTCCTCGTCAGCCGTGGCGCTGGAACTGAAAAGAAAGTGATCGGACTCCATAGTAACAATTGGTTCCGCTCCATTGATTTTGATAGCTCTCCACCGGTAAACGAATCTATTCAATTTGTACCATTTCATATCCGGCAATTATAGTTTTTCTTCGTTAACTAATATCATAATATTCAATTATATTACGTAGGATCAATATTCGCTTAATTCATTTAATCGTTATATATAAACGTGGAACATACTACCATAAATCCTAAGACGTAATCGTCGTTTTATATACATCCTATTTTTCACTGAACTTCATCGAACTCTCTCCACTTTCTAAGCTCGCAATTATTTTCTTTTATTATGAAATTCCATATCGACAAAACCAGTTCGTGGCTCTACGCCAGGAACAATTCCGCGGAGGATATTCACTTTTTTGCGGCGTACAAAGGCTTTCAGTGGCAAAGCAATTATACTTTACGGCAGTTACTTTCAACCGGTGTGCCGCGAACATTTTTACAGACAATTAATTGAATCATTTTCGAAAGAAGTCCAAAGCACAATAAGGGTACACATCACATTTAAAACCTCCTTAAATTGATTCTTCATGTATATAATTGTTATAACAAACGTGTACATAATATAGTAAAAAAATATATTGATCATCATAATTTAAGTGTGTATATTTATGTGTACATCCTTAAAAAGATGACGTATGGAAAAAATAAATTAATTGATTTATTTATGTCCACCCATGCAGCGTGAACCACGGAAAATCTCAGGAAACGTTGTGAATTTGAACATTTTTATTAAATGCCGCTGGACCATAATTTTGGTTGCTGCGGTAGTTCCTGTGTTAACTATACGTTCCACTGTGCCGTCAGATAAAAGGGGTTAAAAAACGCTGGTTTATGGCAAAGAACCAAAGAGTTTGGTTTATGTTCATTTAATCGTGTTACCGGTGGTAGTACTGGTTCTTTATTCGCCAGGAATCTTTAGAATAGCGACGAGAGAGACGCGGGAATAGTTTAAGAGTCACGCTTTACGACGACGCAACAACTTTCCACTGCTTCCTGCTATTCAGGCATGTTTCGGTCGAAAAGAAAGCGAACCAGAACATTATGCGTGTAGAGCAGATACGACTTTTATTCGGTTCGTCCAAATCGCTTCGTTTTCGCATCGCAAGAAGATGGATCCCATTATCGAGGTACCCCATGCGGCTGATATTCGAGGATGAAATTACTTTTCGCAATCGGCGCGTACGTTCTTTCACTCTCTCTTTCCCTTTCTCGCTCCTCCACTCTCCTACTTTATCTCCGCCTCTTTCCGTTTAGATGTTACGATGTAACACCGTGAAACCAGTTGCCCTTTACTTTACTTCGTCTTTAAATCGCTGATAGGATGCGAGTGTAACGTCGACATTTATGCCATGCAATTGCAGCTACGATAATTATCGTTCGATGAGAGAAGAAGGTTTGCTTTGCTTTATCGGGGCCACGGAATGAAAACTGAAAGACAATGAAGCGAATTAGGTATTTTATGGAGAGGCCAGACAATGGCCTAAATTCGTAATCGACTTCCCGCTCTTAAAACCCCAGATCTTCGCCGGTTGATATTTTATGAAAGGATGACCTTTTCAGTATACGAGACTTAGCCGGGTTAACACAATTTCTTTGCCTGTTCAGGAAATCCTTGTACATCTACGAATTTGGAGCTCGTGTTTTAAATCTTCGTCGATATCGAACTGGTTTTGATAAATAAGAGTTTGAATACTGTCCATCATGTGTGATTATGATAAAATTCAGAATTTAATTAATCCTTTTTTGCAGTTAGTATTCAGTAGTTGGTACGGTATAGTTATTATTGCAATTACCTTGCCAATCATTAATTTGCTATTAAAACAACATATTTGATAAAATATCGAATTATTTTAACAGTACGAAACCAAGTATCTATTTTCATTTAAAAATGAAATATAGAAATATTTTGTTTTGCAGCAAATTAATTATTGGGGGGATAATTACAGTAATAAATATATAGTATTAATTACTAAGTATTAATTCAATTGATTCTAATTCTAACAAGTTACATTTAAATAGAAAATACCTCATTTCTATATTAAATTACGTTACTACCTGAAGCATACATATTTCCATGCAATTTACTTTCTAACAATTAGATCCAATCGTGTACCGGAAATGATTCGTTCGCGATGAGGAAGGATACCCGTTCCATCTTAATTAATCGAAACCGTACTTCATTAAATGATTACCTCGTATTTTATATTTCACCAGAATCCATCCACTTTGCGAAGTAGACTGTTCAGTTTCGACCGACTTCCTTGCGAGATACTTTCCTACGTTAAAATAGGGGGAATCTAGTTATATTATGGAATCGTTTAATTAATATTCAACGAGGGACGGAACTTGAGTAACGAAAAGTAGAATTACGTCGATTGTAAAAGTCATTACGTTGCGTATCACGGGATTCGTCGGTGGCGTTAAGCTTCGGTAGTTATAAAAGTAACAATAGAAAGGTGACTGCATAATATCTCGAAGAAACGCAACGCAATAATCCTCATTTAACAGTAGAACATAATCTCGGTGATATTTACACATTCATTTATATATAAATTATGGATATAGGATTTAAGTGAATTAATCGATTCAATTAATCTCCTTATGTATATAAAATAAAAGTATATGAACTCTTAAACAAAACACCGTGATATATTCAAATAATTTCACTGAAAATAACGGGTCCTCGTAATTTAATAAAAATGTTCAAACTTATAACGTTTCATTTTCTGATATTTTTCGCGGTTCACGTTGCATGATGGACATAAATTAATCGATTAATTTATTTCTTCCATCCATCCCTTTTTTTAAAGAGCGTACATATAAATATATAAATATTGCCGAATATATCGCCAGTAGTTCTAGTGTTAATGACTACGCCGGTGACTTTCGATGATGGCCGCGAATTTATTAAGAAAACTCGCGGAGCACAATGGTCGGGAGAATAAATTCTGCGATGTCGACGATATGATTTGAAAGACGTCTTTTGTTCGGCGAAGGTCGAATATATTACTCTATATAGAGACATTACCTCTTCTTATTGGAACAATGGACGCCTTTTGCTTTTGTCATTCCCATGGATTTCTCCCCGTAAAAAAAAAAGAATCTTTTCACTTCTATGAAAAGGAAAAGTTGAAGTCCGAGCAAGGTCTGTCTCGGTCTCCGTGTCCCAATTTACGAAACCATGCTAGATTCGCCAGGAATTGAATGTCTAGTTAATAATTCAATTATTCGCTTTACGATGAGAATATTCGTGTTTTTTTTTATCCGGTTGGATTACCGGTATTCACGGTGGAAATATAAAACCGCCTCGGGTTCGATGTGGACACGAATTCTTGGAATCTGTTAGTTTCTACTTCGTAAGTGTCTCTCTTATTAGCCGGTTTTTACGTGTTTACGCTTATTTTGACAGAAAAGTAGTGTTTATGTTCCGAGCATAATTAATATTATGTAATTCTGCGGGGACGGTAAGAGTTATGTTTAGGATTCTTGTTTAAATCATTGAAAGAAAATATTATCTTGCACCTTACATTATAATCGACTCGTCGATATTGAGTTAGGCTTACGTTATTAATCTACATAGATTTTCAACTTTATGATTGTTCTCTTCGGTGAGCAATTTCAAACATTCGGATTAATTGCCAATATCACATATGATTTTACAATTATAAATAATAAAAGAATAACATCGATATTATTTTAGTAACAGTTCAGTATTAAACATATTATTGTTGGCAATAGATACCAGTAAGTTAAATGCATAAACTTATACTTTAATAACAATCTTATTCCACCATCATTATTATAATAATCATTTCAATTAATAATAATAATATATTAATATGTAATAATGTAAAATTTAATATAAGCAAGTAAAGATCAAAGAAAAAATAATGCGTGATCGAATAAAATATAATCGGATGTGATATTTTTGACGTTTGACGGTTCGCTTCGCGAAATAATCGCGCCGATTTTCGCGGCCGTCAAGCGCCTTATAAATGGAAAGATTATCGCCATATGACGCCTGCAACTTTTTACGTTGGCGTTAATTCGATGCAATTTAACTTTCTTTCCGGGATCGGCTGTCCCGCCTCTCTTAGATCACCGTATCTTTATCCCATCCTTTCTGTCGGCTTTACTCACCGCTATGCGCGAATCCATCCTAAAGGTTAGTTTGGATTTTTCATTTTCACATCGTGCATCGGGTGTGCCGAATATTATGTAATCGCGGAGTTTCTTCGCGAAGTTACTTGCGAATCCCACCAAATAATTTATTACATACATGTTGATTATCATGACGTTTAATCGGCAAAATCTTCAGTGCTGCTTTAGTATATTTAATTAAAAAATAAAGTACGTTCTAAATTGTAAATTAAATACATGAAGGATAAAATGAGACACAGTTTAAAATGCACTAAACATCGTATATATTACAATTTACGAAATACTTTATTAACTGAAATAATTTATATACCTAATAAATCAATATTTTATTTAGAAGATGTAAAGAAATTCTAAAAAATTAAAAAGCTTCCGAATGGAGGCCGAAACACTGGGAATAAGTCATATTTTAATCACGGAACATTTGCAAATACATTCTTAGTAGAAAAATAATAAATATTACTTATTTGATTGTCTCCTTTAAGTGATAATAAAAATGTTAAAATTTTAGTCTACAAAAATATTTTTAAAAATCCACAACAAATTGTAGGTGTCTATAGGACATTATTAAAAGAATATGCAATGAAATACATCGAATTAAAGTATACCACGGTATTCAAAAAATTAAGAACAAAAGTAATGAGAAAACGGAATCTTATACAAAAAATGTATTATCAATGAATTCGACTAACGGAAACGTATCCCCTTATGTTTCAGCGATGTGACGCAGCCAATAAGGAATATTTTAAGGCAAAATGATTCGTGCCCTTGTCCTTCTCTGCATGGCCATTCTACCTCTCGTACGATGCCACAAGGTAAGATCACGTCAAGTATCATCAAGACACCAAGGACACGGTTATTCCGTGCAATTACTTCTTTAAAACAAAGAGTACACGCATACCGGCAGCCATTAAAACCGCTGAATGAAAAGGACGAGACAACCGCGGAATACGAGGACGTTAATTGTCAATCGCATTTATTTCCCAGTAAATTCACGGTACGTGAAACTTACCTTCCTCCTCTTCCGCAGCCATGCCTTTGCTTTTTTTAATGAGCCTCGAATAACACCATTCTTATTTTCTACACTTTTTATAAAAAATATAATGCGAACGCGTGAATTTCTTGCACCGAATAGCAGCGGTGTGAATCATGTGCAATTTTATTTAATATTTTATTTTTTACTTCTATGATTCATGATTCGTTGCCTTTTTATTTCGCTGGTTTGTTATACACTTTATCCTTTATTTGTTACGATTTGAAATATGTTTTATTATTAATTTCATACGTATCTCATAGAAATAAAATTCTATGAAAAATAAAGTTAAGAAAATTCTTATAATTTTCTGAAAAATCATTTATTTCGATTTTAATTATTACGTTATTATGAAAAGTAAATAATTATTCATACAAGATTCGTGATCACTAATGTTTAAATGGTTTTGAAATTACCGAGTTGTGTTATCGCAATTTTAAATTGTTTATTTCCTTACTGGGGGGTATCACGAAATATGAAACTGTTGCATGTCAAGATATTAATGAAATGTGTAATCACGTCGCGTGATTAATAATAAGTGTACGTTCTATCCATTTCAAACGTACAATCTTTTTAGAAACTTCGATTTCCGCGTATTAACAAAGCAACGGTCGAAAGACGATAACGGTAATCAGGGGACACGAGAAATCTATTAGTCAATAAAAAAGTAGCGTGAGAAAAGAAAGGATCGCAATAAATTGTACGTTGAACTTTATAATCGGACGATTAGATTAAACGACATCGTAGGTCGAAGAAAATGGCGACAGTGGTCAACAGCCGATTGACTTTCATGAGACTCGTTCGCCGAAATAAAACCAACACGATATGGACTTTGAATCAATTCAATTACTCAAATAATATTTTTCAAAGATTCCTCGAAACACTTCGAGATGTTTATATTACGTTTGTTAATTATAGTTCCTCGAATTAATGTTTAACACTTGCTATTCAAACAAAATTGTATGTCCTTAAAAATAAGGATAAATGACCAAAATAAATTAACCGATTTAATTATGTCCATTATGCAACGAGTAACGTAAAAGATCTCAGATAATAAACCTTATAAATTTGAACGTTTCTATAATTTAATTCTATAATAATATAGAATTACATTTAATATAATAATATTTAATTCTGCTCTCGTAGTTCTAGTGTTAATTCCCGGTATCGTAATTGTTATTTCTTATATAAATTATAATTTACAATTTTATTATATTAAATGATAAACATAAATAGATCAATTAATAAGATAATGCTCTTATTAAAACTACATATTTCTTACTTTTTAATTCATCATACTTTAACCGGCATCTTAATTGATGACAAACATAATTTCATGAAAATTATGAAACCATTGAACTAGTATCTTCAATCTCATTAATAAATATCAAATCTTGTTGGGAATCGAGACACGTGTCTTTGAATATCAATATTCTTTAATGGTACATTTGGACCACCATGGAAAAAGCAACTCGTGAATAGAGATTATCACAATTAATTATAGAAATATTTCGGTTTGGAACGATGTCTTACTTTGACAGAGATTAATTTCATCGGTGATTAATATTCGATGATGGTGGTTGGATTTTACGAGGCTTACTCTCATCCACGCGAAATACGTTTCGGAGCTTTAACACCTTATTAATCCGTTCCAAGTCATTTACTTATTCATGAAGGCCAATTAAATCTAAGGACATCTAGTTTCTAATTCGACAATTGATGTGTAATTCACGAAGTCTCTTAAATTAGTGTAAATTACATTTGTTAAAGAGACTAATATGATACACTTTTTTAAACGCCATTACAAATTCGAATTACATAGCTTGGCTATCTTGACTTAACATTTTGATTATATTTATCTCTTTATTTGGATATTCTTGCATTGAAATATAAATGAAGTTGCTTAACAATATTAATTATAACCACTATTACTCGAAATCGTGGAAGTAAACTCATTATTTATTATTCTACCGAAGGAATTACTGAACTCATAAAATTCTTAACAACTACACAGAAGTTACACAATGCACTTCAAAGTTGAATTGCTTCGAAACTTTTTTAAATTACAATCTATAATTTTATTATATTATATAATAAATATAGTAAACAGAATGTAATAAATAATATAAATAAATTTAATAATTAATACTCTGATTACGAATATATAAATATTTCTTACTTTTTAATTCATCACACTTTTACCGGGATCTTAATCAATAATATAATAATAGACCTAATTTCATTACAAAATAGTATCATTTTATATCTCAAAAATAAACATTAAAAATATTCTGCCAATAAAACGAACATCCAACAGCGACATACTTTTGTTAATATATGTAACATAAATACATTTTCATAATGTAACATAAATAAATCCAACATCCAGCCATATTTTCGTTCTCCATTTATTCCTTTCGTTCGTTTATCCAAAGAAAATACAATTTGCCGGTTGACTGGGCAATACGATCAGTTTTGCAAAAGCAATTTGTCGGTGGATGTTAAGTAGCAGCTATTCAAGTTAAGACACCGGGGTCCATTATCCGTGATAAAATGATAAAATGATAAAAGTAACGTGGGAAAAGAAAGGATTGCGATTAATGATACGTCGAGTTTAACGATCCATCGCGCGCCTCCGACATTAGTAATCGGACGAGCTCCTCACCGATTGGATAATCGAGTCGCTCTGGTCAATAGCCGATTCACTTACGTAAGTCTCTCTCTTCGTTAGGAAGTGATACAAATAATCGCCAACGGCTCGAGTTTACTTCAACTTCCGACAGGCATTAAACCTGATTTCCATGCCACTCAGAAATACCACTTATAATAAGAGAGATCGGGAGCTCGTTCCACGCTCTTTATCTGCTAATTACGATACTTATGCGTAACAGTGATTAGAACTTTTCCGTGTTCAATTCCAGGGAACGTTTGGATTTATTGAAAAATAATTGATGGAAGGGATGCTGGAGATTAATTGTTGTAACAGAAAATTTACAATTGTGGAATATTCACTTCTAATTAAGTTATAATATATTAAATATTAATTTTTAATCTAGAATTTTTAAAGTGATTTGGTTAGAATGATTAGAACTTTTCCACCACGTAATTTCAAGAAACTTTTAGATTGACTGAAAAATAAGGACGCTGAAATTTAGTTATTATAATGGAAGATTAAATATTAAGTAAATCTGTAACTTAAAATTAGCTGTATGGAAGTTTCTATATTTCGTGAGCTTCGAATTAAATTAGGAATTAGGAATTAAGTCTATTTCTAATTAACCTAATTAGACCGTTTTTCCTTTCTTGACTCCATTTGCCTTTAAAGAGCCTGCTTAACGCTAGCCAAGGATGCTTTATTATTGTTAGACCTTTTATTATTTTGATTGTAATATATTAGATATTCTACCGGTATCCCAATAGGCGTTTAGTACACGTATTATATCTTGTGCAAAGCAAAGTTATGATTGGCGCATTAAAGTCCCGGCATTGAACACAGTAATAAGAACCCTTGTTAGAAAGGTCGAAAGTTAAACGAGTGCACTTTACCTTGCAATCAAAATGCAAACTGGTAACTGTAATTCTCGTGGGGATTGAAGATTATATTTATTGTTGGAAAAATTGTATGCGCAATCAAATGTTGCACCTATGATATCAGGATTTAATTAATCTTCCAATTAAGTCTGCTTTTTCAGCAACACGCTAATCGCAATTGCTAAATACAACATTATTGATATGTACAGGTATAATTCTTCACAATTATAGATAATATCTCTGATTTATTAAATGGGTGTCAATGAAAGAAATAACCATAAATAATAATAATTACTTCTCCTAATTTGTTGATGTTATGATACTACAAAATTATCAAATTTATGTTTCCTGCTTAAAGAACGATTAATAAAAATGATTAATACGATGTGAGATAAGTGTCACTTCCTTATTACGAAAAATCAAATGCCGCGAAAAGAGCTTAACTTTGTGAACCTGTCAGAAGGTGGCCATTTAATCGATGTGATTTTTCATGTTTAATTAGAAAAAAAAACAATTTGAAACCGAGATTCGAACTGATTATTTCTTGCAAGATTTTTTCTACTAAATAATTTTTAAATAAATAGCAGAGTACAAAAATTACAGTAAAAAATCGGGAACTGATTTTTGTCCCATCTTGTAAATGTAAAGACAGTAATAATAATAATAATAAATCCAGGAAATAGTTAAGCGTTAAAGAGCAGCATTAAGGCGACAACAAATAGTCATATGAACGATCTTTCGACTGATAGAATAATTAGAACAACAACAAATAACCAGACAAACGATGTTTCGTGTGATTGAATAATTAGAGCAACAACAAATAACCATATAAACGATCGCGTTCCCTAATGTAATGAGTGAAAGTGATCGACCTTAGAAGTCTAAAGTACTGTGATAGTTAATTGCAGCTCGATTTCTGCAACGCGGTGCATGGTTAGGCGGTCTTAAATGGTACAAGGAGACCTTGGACCGCGATTGGAAAACTTTAAATATACACCGCCGATTGCATTGCACGGCCGTGCAGTCCGAACCTACAAATTCCAAGTATCGCCAGTGGTTTTAAGATCGACTACTGCTATTGATCAATGTCTCTGAATCGATTACTAATTAGCTTCTACTTCGTAATTAAAAATCATCACGAAACTTCGTTTTTGCTTCATCGTTCATCCTTTTGTTCGAATAAAAGTGAATGCAATTTCTCCTGTAACACGATGCATAAATTAAAATAACAGAAGTGATTATTTTTTAGGCAATATTGATTACTGCATTTATGAATATTTGTTATGTTCTTCTTAGGAAAACTTATAAATATTAAACTTTTTGTTTGAAATATTAGTATCATATCGTTGTCATGGTATATTATTTTTAATGATATTATTCATTGAAAATAATACATGATTTAATTCCAAGCATGTTATATTTTTTATATTGATTATTCAGTAAGATATACATATAATCGGCAGATAATAACAGTATTTAAAACGAGATGAAAGATTACGTCCGCATAATGGCGGAATGATAAATGATGTAATCTCTTTCCGCCGATATCTTTTTAACAATCACTTCCGAAGGACTGTACCAGATTTGACTTTATTGCACTCGGATTTCGCATTGTTGTTCCCACGATAACGGACTGCGATTAACTTTTCCCGGTAATTACGACATCTTCGTGCCCCGGCCAGGGATAACCCTGGCGTGATAATAACGACGAAAAAGAAAGCGGTGCTTGCGGTAGCGAATATCGATAGAAGGAAATGGAGATTTAAGGAATTATATAATCATCGGTAAGAAGAAAATTAGGTTTGCGAAAGGCGAGTCTCCGCATTGTGAAATGTTTTTATTTCTCCGGGAGATTTTCTAATTCGCGTAAAACTAGGTATTAAATCTAATGGCGATATCCAATATCCATATTATCCACATTATTATCGCATTCTTTACATTTTGTACGAACATTTCTATTGGAATTTAATCATCGGTTAAAATATCGACGGATTGAGTAACGAAGAGAAATTTGTATTAAACCTTCGATCGTAACATCTAATCTTAAGCTCGTAATTAACCGATTTTCTCATTCAGTCCTATAATATTATATTCGTTTCATCCGAACTTATTGGTATTAAATCATCGTATATAAATAATATCGAAATAAGTCCTAATAAGTCTCCACTTATTTAATATTCTCAGTTTAATATTTTGAATAATTAATATTTCTACATTTCATATATTACATTATTGTATCCAATTTTGACTTCCGTTTCGTGCTTATCACGATGTAATGAAACTAAAATTTCAGGTGAATTAATTTACTGTTGCAGATCCACGAACATATGACAAGGGAAGAGATGCTATCGGTGTTTCACACGGGACACGATTCCGGTAATAACAGCAAAAAAAGTCACTCGCTTACAGTAGAAAACCTTTTCTTTTCTCTCACGTTTTTTTACTTAAAATAAGGAGAAAATCAAGCAGGAGTTTAGGGCCGTCGAGTAACGTGATTCAGACGCGAAGGGATCAAAGAGCAGACGAATAGGCATTTGTTATGCCAGACAACAAGCCATTAAACTCTAATTTATCGTTGTGAATCATTTTCGATGAATATTTATCAATTCGATCTCAGCTTAATCCCGAGGATAGACGGTCTTTCACGATTTAATGAAAGGGTCTTTTAACTTAACTTTCGAAACAAGTAGAACGATACTGTTGCGTGTAGATGTACCTTATACTACTGAAACTTGTAAGATCTTTATATGCTTTAATATGCCGATTGTATAATATATGAACATTCCTTCTTTGCATAAATATTAAAAACAATAGATTCCACCTACCATAAATAGAAATTAAATATTGTAAGCAATAGATTCCACCTTCCATAATATTAAATTAAATATTACAAACAGTGAATGCCACTTGTAATAACTAAAAATCCTTATATTAATGAAAAGGATGTTAAAGTAACTTCAATGTTAACTGAATTGTTATCTTTTAAAGAGTAAATCTATTACTATGTTTAATTATTTTTATTTGATTTAAGAGCAAATTTAATATCCCTTATCGTTCTAAGAGTAGTTTGATTGAAGTTTGAGGCTTCCACAATTCTCCATTGCAAATAAATCAAGAAATTAAGATGATCTCCCATAATTTTAGTACCAATGTACGAAATCGTGCCCGTGTTACACACGATGCAGAAGAGGAGTACGGAAGCAAAGACGGAGGTTCACCTGAAGGCCTTCGGGAAAGATATCAGTTTATCATTAAAGCCGACCGAGGGGTTAATGAGAGTGAACCACTTGCCGATGTGGACCGTTACCAAAAATGCCTCGCAACCTGATGGTCTCCACTACGAAAGAGTATTAGACGTAAGTGTATATCAAGAAAATTAACATCCTCCAATCAAATTGACCTTAAAACCGGGTTTTGTAACTACGAAATTATTACCTATCCAAAGATGATGTATTAGACATTTAACACATCGATGAGATAAACCTACATTTCATATCGGCAATTAAGTATGATTAATCTTCTACTTCAATTACTTTTATTTTTCATACGTCAGGATCTAATGTTGTTGCAAATTTGGAATGAGAAAAACAGTAATAACGGAAAGGTCTGTTTATCTTTCTCTTTTTCATTTGTGCAACCAGGTTGATCAGATAACCAAGTTAAACCAGATTTTGCAATCACTGAAATAACTAGTATAATATTATAATATTAGTTGTGTTCCAGAGGAAAGTCAGGTTATGAAAATCACGTTATGCGATATTTCTTTGAGTCTGAAAATTATTTTTTACATAAAATAATTTTGATGTAATTCTTATTCAAAATGAAACACGGCGAGAGTCGGATTACATACACGCGTTGTGTCGAACCCGTGTTGTATAAGTACTGCGTTGTATGAGAGTTACTTGTATTTATAATTGTTAACTTTACAATTTTTTAAAGACCACTTATTATCAGTCAATTTGAATTTGCTAGGAGTTAAAGGAACACTTAACATATCTACATACTTGATGGGCAATTTATGACTCAACTCACATAACTTCGACATTACGCACCACCTTCCGCACGTGTCTTAACATTTTGTGACAGGGACCACCTGTCTCAATGGTAAATAAAAACATTTCTAGATATCATCAATAAGAATCTATTCTTCCGTGGATGTGCAATATTATACAATACTCAAATAGCTTATCTATAAATAGACACATCGATATTGGTGCAAATATATTTGGAAAATATCAATAATGTACACTTTAATCTAAGTTGCACCAACATTATTGATTGTCATAATTAATGCTTAAACAGAAAATAGTTATATATTTCTGTAATCGAATTAATGTCTGTGAATCAATTAACTTCTGTAATGGAACTTTTCCTAGCACGGTAATATTGTAAAAGCTTTACACAACTCGGTTACAAAAAGAGTATTGCGCGTAAAACCTGGGCAATTGTTACAAATAAAGAGTTATTGTTTTAAGAGAAGGACATTTTCACACGTTTATGGGGTGGTGCAAGTTTTATTTTTCCACGAATTAGGTAACGCTAAATCCGGCAAGTTTAGTTACGCTTGGTCCGCCAAAGGACGTCATAATTGTTCTTCTTCTTTCAGAGTGACACAGATATCGGTGACATTTATCAAGACACGACGAACATGGCTTCCATTCTGCTTCGCCAGGACGAGAATGGGAAAGTACTTGTTGTAAGCGTCCATTCTTTCTTAATGTTTCTTTCGACACCCCGGTATTATTGCGGCCCGTCTTTTGCCAACAAACCAGACCCACTAAGGTCCTCCGTGTTATAATTACCACGATCCTGCAATTTATGTTAACGCAACTCCTATTTGGAGAGGCAAGTGTAAAACAATTATTCTCTCTTCCTGCTTTAACTTGCATTTCCTGTTGCCAATTTATGAAATTTCTTTCCAAAAGTAATAATTTTATATTTTTTTCCACCGAGTAATAGTTTTATATTTTAAGTTATTTATTTTTATTTAATACCCCGATTATTTAATCGCCATTTTATATCGTTATCAAAGATGGTACTTCTCTTATTTTAAACACTTTTTATATATACGCATAAATGGAAAAATTATTACATTCTTTAACACTAGAACTACCAAAGGGGTAAAAATGACTTCTCTACTATTTTTAATTAAATTACCCGAGTACATCACTCATTTTTTGTTAAAAACTCCTTTTGCATCGAGAATATTTTGCAGTTAAAGGGTCGTTATATTTTATATAGTGTTAATAAATAGATTTAAATTATGGTGCATCGATCGGATAAAATAACATTGCAAGAGTGAATTCGAGTATAAAACAAAATTACTGAACCATCGTGAGGATGGTTTTGACATTTCCACTCTGACCACGTAATAGACATTTCGTTTGCGGTTTTCTATGTAACACCTTACAAACACGTTGCGTACGCAGGTGAAAAAGTGTCTAAAAAATTCTCCACCTCGGTTCCACCCTTCTGAACAGTTGCCGATTCCGTGAGGAAAAAGGCCATTCTTCTCAATCATTGCGCATCCAACCAAGCAAAACGCAATTTCACTTAGCAACCTCATAATCGATGTCTTAAAATAGAAAGTATCAAATTACTTCTTCGTTATTCAATAAAAACATGTAATTGAAATAATCGATTCCATCGTCAATTCAAAACATCATTTAAATTCTTCATTTTGTAATATCAATTTTACCGAATCATAGTCTGACGATGAGTTATACACAAATCATAACTTCGCAAGTTCATAAATGACACTTTTTATAGTAACATAAATTTGTACCTTACATATTTATATAAACTTAAGAAAGTATTTTCTATAAAAAAGTTCATCGTGAGTTCATCAAATTGAGTGATATTCGATATAAATCGAAGTGTCCCTAATATCTAAAGACTCACATTTGAGTTATCCAGGTTCTGATCAAGAATCCCGAAGACTCAATGTGCGTCATCCGATACGAATGTGTTAATATCAACCCAATAAATTGCTTTCCAAGGATTTTACAATTCATTATAAGTTCGCATTTCAAAGAGTAATGTAAGTGCTGATAAAAATCTAATATCAGCGACATACCAGAGCCATCGAGTAGAATCGGTTGGTTATATAATGGCTCATAAAAGTGTTGTTCTAAGTGACCCCGCGTGTCCTGACCTTTCGCTTTCACTCCCCCTTCTTCGACCTGACCAATGCACCTCTCGAAACTGCAAACCAACAACCTCGATCGTTCTTGGATCACGAACACCGTCGATCGAATAATTGAATCGATTTTATCGTCAAATACCATACAAGAGATATCACTCTTTCAATAACCTAATAGAAACCGGCGTTCTTTAACATCAAGATTTATGTCGTGACAAATTACATAGCACTTAGACAATGTATGCTTTGCTTAATCCGGAAACACTGCTAGCGGAAAATTGATATTACCTAATACAAACGATAAAGCAAATTAATCGATCGTTGACCCTTAAGGCGTTCAAAAAATCGTTAACATTGGGATACCATCGCGAGCAGACGTGCAAGATAAAACAGTCAGATTCGTGGAGGAAGTAGATATTATCGCATCTAAGTAAATATTTCCGTTAGGATGGGAACATTGGTGCGGAATTGGTGATCAGGCCGCTACCGGATCGAGTACTCAACGAGATAGTCAGCAAAACGCCGACTCTTCATCAATCGGAATTATTGCCGAATATTACTCGGAATAAGGAGAATCTAAAGTACACGAGTCACCATGTCGTCTTCAAAAAACTTAATCGTCCGGGTGGTGACGAGTACAGTGATTTTAGTGAGTACACTGTAATTGACCTTATTTTACAAGGTGAAATCTCTTTCGTGTGAGGGAACTCGGTGGATGCCAATTAAAAATTGATTTTAGCGTTGATGGAGCCCGATCATTTGGCGAAGAGGTATAGATCGAAGCGTTCTCTCGGTAACAGATCGAAAAGAGAAGCGCCATATGTTATTTATCCGGAAATACTTTGTATCGTGGATTACGATGGATATAGGTTAGTCGGCATCTTATATTTTACATTAAATTTTATTTTATTTTCCTTTATTTTAATTAATTTCATATATTATATAACTAATCAAATTACTGATATAGAATTGTTTTATTAATAATATTTTATTAGCGTTTTTTAAAATCTACCTATATTGTTACAGTACTTTAGATATTATTTCAATATACAGATAACTCTCGTATAATACGGGGTTAGATTCCAGAGAAAGGTGGCGTTATAAAAATCGCGGTATGCAAGACTCAGATTATATACACGCGTTATATCGAATTCGCATTGTATAAGTACCGCATTGTAGCAGGGTTACCTACATATATAATATATAAAGTAATATATGTATATGAGGGAGCAATTCATAATTTCAGGGTTCAAAGATATTATTAAACGATCTAATATCAATTTTCAGATTGCACGGGGGTGATAATGTACAGATTAAGAGGTACTTCGTATCGTTCTGGAATGGGGTAGATTTAAGGTATAAACTACTGAAGGGACCAAAAATCCGAATCAGCATCGCAGGAATTATCATATCGCGGGTAAGATTAATATCGTCACTTAATAAAATGCTATAGTTCGTCCATAAAGACGTATCTCGTTGTTATCAGTCGAAGAACCATTAGTTTAAATGAGATTTTTCTCAGGGAAGAGACGCGACGCCGTACTTGGAGAGGAATCGCGTAGGAAGAGATGCGATTGATTCAGCAGCTGCCCTCACGGACATGGGCAAATATCTCTTCCGGGAGAGAAGACTTCCGGTCTACGACATCGCGGTAGCCGTCACAAAGTAAGAGTGCCCGATTCATTAAGCGAACTAAACAGAATTAAATAATCGTTCGATTCAAAGCGTAGATTAAAGTACCATTTAAATGTTAAAGCTTCCTACCATTCTATAAATATCCCTCGATCGACACGATCTTTCAATCGGTATAAATTACAGCCTACAAAAACGACAAAAGATTGATTAACCTGAATATCGGGATTAAATGATGAGTTTGATCAATCGGTTTTCTTGCATCGCGAAATCCAATGGATATTATCAACATATAACATCGTTTTCGTAGAAAACCGTTTAAGGATTAATTGTTGATACGTTTCGGGAATAAACAAGAGTTTATCTTGATTGAACTTTTTCATATCGCAAAAAAACATACGTACTCTCATAGCCCGAACTTTATATATTTATATCGCAGAGTTTACAGCAGTCTGGTGATTTCATACTCTTGATTTTTATTTCGCAAAACAGGTATGATATGTGCCGTCGTAGGAAAGGCGGCCGCTGCACTAAGGGAACTGCCGGTATGGTTTATTACATTGCGAACACGCTTTATTTTTTTTTACCCAATTTTTGCAAATATATTGTGTTGGACGGTTGTTCACCAGCTTCTATGTAGTGTTGGTATATTATTCGTAGATCTCAGTGGGCATGGTAGTTTATTTATTATCGGAGAACCAGAGATACTTGCGAAGTATATACTTTCTCGTTTCACTTTACTTGACTTTATTCCGGTTATTAAATATTTAGCTTTAAAGAAAATAAAATATGTCGTACTTAATATTGCATATTTTATATTAATTTCATCCGAGCAGTACTTTAATGAAATCGATAAAGTATATACTTCAAATAAACTGGTACACTGTAGATATATCGTAGTACGAGTACAAACATCGTAATTAGTTTATTAATAATTCCACCCCTCATTTGAAGACAGTCCTACCCGAGAATCATTGGTACTCAAAGTTCAAGTACTCCACTGGGAACGGTACACTAATATGCAACTTAACAAGCCGTGGTTAATGGCCTTGATTATCCCAACAATAAGTAACGACAACTAAAACATCGGTAATCGCGGAGACTCGAAATCATCCACGCACAACTGACTTTTATAGTTACACAAAATTGTTGCTCGTATTATCGAGTGTTTAACGAGCGGACAGATGCTCGGAATGAAATATCTCCCTGGGAGATCCACTGTTGACATTTGCATTAAAACCCGATAAAAGTCATTCGATATTCTCCACCGGCAACCATTTTTCTTTTACAAAACGAATGAATGATTATTCGTCGGACAGCTGTTCTCCATTGACGTATCGCTTATATGGAAGAATAATTGTTACTCGTGATCGAGATGCAACGCTATATTACTAATGGCCAATTATTCACACTCCTGTTACCCGGGGTGTTTGCTTTCCCCATAATTTCACGCGATTTTGGCTTCCGCAACAACGAATTCACCGAAGTCATGGAGAACCTTGAAATCCAGTGCTCCATGTTTTGCTTTCACGGTGTTTTTGCTTCCAGTCAAGTGTCACTGGTGATTGCCAATGCAATTGCTATCCACGGGAATGATTTTCGAAAATATATTACATATTTTTAATTAACATTCTAATTTCATAAATACAGGTGATATGTGACCGGAGACACTTACAATTAAATAGTATAATTTTAATCGTTCGAGTATAATCAACTATTTGGTGTCTTAAGATAATTGTTGTGTGTTTATTTTGCAAGTTATTCATTTATGTAGTACGCACGACGAATAGTTCGATCGAATGGCGTATTTATCATTGTCCCGTGACGAGGCATCTAAGTGCAAAAGGACTATGAAACTGTTTGATAAAAGAGGACTTTTGTTGTTATAATTCCAGATTAGATATGTGCAGGAGGCAATACGCGAATGACGTGTGCAATAGAGGAACCGCAGGTACGTTTCCCGGATTTCCGACAAAAAAAAGAAATGAAAGAGACATTTTTGTTCTATGGACTCTTATTCATCTGCACTATTCAATACAAACCTCTCGGTTTCGTTTACTTTTACTTCCTGCGAAAGTCTGGATTCTTCTTTCACTTTGTAACCCAAGGAATTGTTTCACTTTATTTTCTAAATTATTATTATCTCCGCTATCGTCAATAAACTTCCAATTTTCCAATAAAATTCATGTCTTTACAGCATTAAAAACAATATTTAAATCTCACTTTTTTACTTAGTTACTTGAACAATACTATAAATTTATTTTTAAAAGACTCAGTAATATGGTTTGTAATGCAATGCTTCATGTATGCAGATTATAAAAACTTGGAGAATTTTTAGTAAATAATTAAGTTCGATACTTAAGATATTCTTTTGTCGATCTGGATTACGTAATTCTAAAATTATTCTTAACGCCGATTCAAATTTAATAATAGAATTAAATTTTTTATATGACCCCAATTTGAAAAGTTTAAGAATTGCATATACTTTTTTAGAAAATGTTCAATACTGCATCATCAAGTCTCTTCTCTGACAATTCTCTCGCTGGTTTCTTTGCACAGTTGCTTCGGTCTCCTTCCATACGTGTCTATTTCTACTGCATATTTTCGCAAAGTATTCGATCTTGGTGACATAAAAAATTCGGATTATTTCTCATTCCGCCATTTATGTCTGTGTGTACTCTATCAGGGTGCTGAAATCATTCTGAAAAATCTGACGACTATACTACTCGAAACTTCTCCAAAAATGCATCTCTCTTTTTTATCCTCTATACTCTTTGTTCTCTTCCGAATTATCATTCATGCCTCTTTTTTTATCTTTGGCTGCATTACCGTTAAGGATGCTCGGTAAGTTTCCGAAAACGAGGGAAATAAAAAAAAGATCGTCGAGTAATAGGTGAAACATTACCGATATCACGTATCGAGGGTGATAATGTTACTCGTGAATCGACGGTATTTCGATGAGAAAGAAAACGAGGAAATCTGAAATTGATTTCACGGTATCTGATCGTTTATTGTAACTCTTTCGAAGTCCGACTATTAACCCCGACATTACGGTAAATTAACACCAGATGCATGCCGGCTCTACTAAAGACTTCCTGTAACGGAATGAGTTACTACTTAAACGAATTAATACTTCTATTAGTCTCATGGCCGCTCTTATTTCATCTCTAATAATAATATCAGTGGTAAATTAACAAGCCTCCGCTCGGAACACAGTAATTCAAAGTAATTGCTTCCTAAAGAGCTCGATAAATCGTACCGCCGTAAAACCGGCCAGTACTTACGTTGTTATTAATGAAGTACTGATTCTCAAGTCTCTATAATTCCAAGCAAAAGATCAATTCATTATTAAGAATTATTTTAGAAATACTAAGAGACTTATATGAATATTGGTTTGGCCAGAAATTTCGTGCATTTGCTTCAGTATTTTGCGAGAAAGTCGGGGTATTTTTATGAACGCGGAATTATGTAATTTTTCAAAAGGTGGGAAAAGATTATAAGTCAAAACAGATAATACATTATCTAATAAAGAAAATTTCAAAGATGTACACAATTGAATCAAAATCGCTTTCTATTCGCGTGTTAAAAGCGCAAGAATTTATTGGCCAACGTAATATTATTTAATTTCATTATTATTTTTCATTTTTTTCTCTTGATATTTTAATGTTTTTATGACATTATTTATGACAGAATTTCTGTGAGTCCGAGTTGCGAGGAAGAACATACATTTACTTCGCTGCTCTGGTATTAATTTCAATCATATAGAACGCAGCTTATTAATTCCGGAAGCGTAACAGACAAGCAGTAACATTAACCTTTCGATTAATAATTATTAGAATGCAGTTGGAGATGAAGATCTTAGGGATTAATTTAACGACTTTATACAGGTTTCGCGTATGTGGGCGGAGCGTGTGTCGTGAATAAACGACTCGAAAAAGTAAATTCGGTCGCCATCATCGAGGACACCGGTGGTTTTAGTGGAATTATTGTGGCTGCGCATGAAGTGGGTCATTTGTAAGTTGCAATATTGCTGATCCCATCATTTTGGCAATATCATTATTTAAGTACTCAAGACCAATAATAAAATCAAATCAAATAATATCAATAATATCAACAATTTAATAAATAGTATTCGATATAAAATATTAGGTGTATGCAAAAGTTTTAGTCATTTTTTTCAATCTCCTAATAAAATTATCTAATTTGAAATACTTTCCCATCGTTTTGTGTTTGTGTAAAGTTCGTGTTCAACTTCCTAAAACATTTATTATTATTTAACAACAGTTTCAAGGCGACTCGGAAAGACTAAAACTTTTGCATGCAACTAATAGTAGACTGAGTTATCACGATAAGCTGATAATAATTTGTAGACTGGGTGCAGTACACGATGGCTCACCACCACCTAGTTACCTTGGAGGTCCAGGTGCCGAAAAATGTCGCTGGGAAGATGGGTACATAATGAGTGATCTCAGACACACTGAAAAAGGGTTCAAATGGTCCCACTGCAGTGTGTCATCGTTTCATCACTTCTTAAAGTATGTACTTTAATACTCTGTTCTCACGTCTTTTCAGTTCTAAGGCATTCATTGTAATTCATTAATTAATTAGAATCTTCGCATTCGCCTAAAAGTAATGTTCATAAAAGAAGAATACTATAATATTTTGTTTAATTACAATCTTGATTTATTGTTTTAGAAATTATTATATATGAATACAATAATGCTTATAAAATTTTATAATATTAGAAGTACCGGAAGGTAATCAATTACTTTACAGATACTTTATGAAACTCCATTTATTTGTTCATATTAAACATTATTCCATTAGGTAATTCCCATCGTTATCTACGATTCTTGACCGACGATTCTCTGTCATAATGTCATAATTCTGATTTTCAAAAAATCAAATTCCCAAATAGAGATGCGAACAAATTTTCCACTCCCCAGTTGATTACTTTCAGTTACCCCTAATATTTGTTAGATAAATATTATTATATTGCAAACATATTTTAGTGGCGATACCGCAACGTGCTTGTATAACGCGCCCCACGAAGATGAGGCACTTCCCAGAGTTTTACCTGGAAAATTGCTCTCGTTGGATGCGCAGTGTAGAAAAGATCGTGGAACCAGTGCTTGTTTCGTAAGTTTTTCGAAGAAAGAGTAAATGCATTGCAGATAACGTGAACTGATATCATAACGTGATTATTGGAATTTCAGAAAGATGACAGGGTATGCGCCCAATTATTCTGTTTCGATGCTGGATCCGGATATTGCGTAGCTTATCGTCCCGCAGCGGAAGGATCTCCTTGCGGAGATGGCCAGGTAATAAATCTGCACATAAGATTTGTTGAAAGAATTATTTGTTAAAATATAACGTTAATCGATGATATTATTCTAGTATTGTCTCAATGGAAAATGCGTGGCCGAGCATGAAAATATAATACCAGATTATACGCAGAATATTCCGACGTATGTACGCCGGGACAGCATTTATAATCCATCAGCCCACAATCGGCCTCTTTTCGCTCAATATAATACGACGGAATACAGGTATCATTTATTTATTATCTTATTTATTTATTGGCGTACTTCAGTATTGTACTAAAGAATTTAAATAGAAATTCTCCTATTTGTATTAAGACCCACAATTTACCCCATTATTGCAATTATAATATCACTTAATGAACAAATAATTCAAACACCTAATAATATACGTGAAACCCCTGGAATGACAATAATACATATTGCACAGTTAAATATTGAATATATTGTTTCAAAACTACTTTAACCCTTTACACTCGGAGATTTTCAGTCGACATCATTGATTTTCGCGGCAAGTCAACTGGCGACTTATGATTTTCTCCAGTTATATTTTGTTAACGGATGTTAAATCACCGACAACTGGAGTAGACTTTAATGTCACCTCGTCAGTCGCCATTCGAATTGCCGCAATAAACTGAGTGGCTACTGAGAGTCTCTTGAGTGCAAAGGGTTAATATTCCGTAAAACGAGGACTTACTAGAAACCCATGCCCGACAGCATAATGTACGAGACATGTTTTTATAATAATATTACGATACTATGCCACACAGGTCTCCATGGGAATCAACGACACAAACCACGCCACAAACCAAATTCAAATACTCTTCACCGATATCGAATCACGTATCATCAACAACCAGTAGTCCTTACAAACGCGTAACACCATTCGCGACCACGTCGATCTCGCGATATACACATACAACTGCCAGTTATTTATTCGCGGATAAGTATAAGTCCAAAACTAGTAGTAGCTACAGTAATAAGATAAAAAACGATGATAATGGTAGCACGACTACCAAGAGAAGTACGAATTATTCGAGTTCGTACTATAACTCGAGTCCTACCCCAAGAGTTACTAGCAGTCCTAAAGACGTCAGTTATCCGAAAATTAGTCCCTTCAAACATAAGAGTACGACTGGCACGATGTCGTATACAACAACAACCAAAGGAGATCAAAAAGGCCTAAAAAATAATGGTCGCGGTAAGAGAAATCCGTATCGGATTCAAAATCTCACATATACATATATATTTTTTCTATCTCCTCGTTTCTCGAATTCTATTCTTCTCTTCAGTTCTCACGTAATTCTCACGTAATAATTCTAAAAAGTGTTCTTCATTTTTGTTCTCTCTATGTTATCATTTTCTTCCAGAAGCTTATGGAATACACACTTTTGGAAGAAGTTGTACTTAATTCTTTTCACTTTTATTTTAATATCTCGAAGATGTTGGATCGGAGATGAACATCGTCGCTTTCTCATCGTTCGAACATTACATTCGAACCCTACTTTCATCCAATTCACTTGAGTGACAGTGAATATATTTCTTCCAATCTCTACTCGTACGACATTCACTGCCACGGGTTATAAACGTGGCATTATTTTACATAACTCCTACATATATATTAATTATGTACTCTGGGCTCCCTGTGTCTTCCTTCATCAGTTTAATTCTACTTATTTTCCTGGTGAAATGTTTACGATTTACACTCGCTACATACACATCATGGACTCTTATACTTTCGTAATAAATGGATTTCAAAACTTTAACACTTTAACGCCATTATTATTTACAAAAAAAAGAATTTTAAATAATATCCAATTAGAGTATAATTTAATGGAAACCGAAATAATTGTAAAGATATAAAGTTAATATTTCAAGAGAAATAATAGTCCCTCTACGTTTTATTCATAAAAGTGATGTCAATAATTCAAAGTATCTTCACTGTAATCAATTAATATTCAAGATAACACAGCAGCAAGGATCTCGATCCTTTCGTTACAACACATCCAGTATAATCTTAATTCGGCGTTAAAGTGTTAAACATTGAGCAATTTATCTCTCTTGATTAATTAGCACTGATAAATGATCAGTCGCGTCTGTTTTTTTTGGATCCTTTCAGAGCCAGAGGCCGATGAATGCACGGACGTAGGGTCAGATTGCGCGGAGCTGATTGACAGGCTGCGAACATGGCTGTGCCATTTACAATCAGTGAGAAGTCGGTGCTGCGCGTCCTTAAAGGAGATTTGTCCTGATTAATCGAAGGATCGATCGAAGGATTCATTGGCTAGGGACATAGCCGCGATGACATTAAAAAGCAACAGAGATATACTTAAGCGCAGATCAAATTAATTGGACTCACATTAAGCACATGTCCAGCCCATCGAGAAGAACTTCATGGACGAGGGGAACGAAATAATCCATGTATTAATAATAATATCGTGTCCTTCGAATTTCGAAGAATTCGAATTCGGGTCGTCCGTTTGTTCGTTTGGGAGAAAAGACCTTCGGAGTTCTCGATTTTGCTCTCGCTGCTTCGGCCGCGTATCGCGTATCACGTGATAAGTGCAATCCTTCTCATTAAGTAGTTACGTATACCTGCGTTATTCAGATTATTAACTCTCTCTTGTCTCTCTTCCTCTCTATTATTTTTTTTTATTATGGTAGTACCGCAGGAGCTTTGTACAGACACCGGTCGTAATTAATTCGGCAAGGAAACCGTACCACTGTCGATCGATTTGATATTTGGCCGTATATTTATTTGATACTCGTGATTGTGCGAAAGACTTGTTATTATTGTAGAATTATGTATTACTTATGCGCGTTTCTATGCGCTCGAAATGAGCTTCCCTAAATTCTCGAAAATTTTAGCGCAAGATAATAAAATGGTAATTATTAAACGATACCACCTTTCATTTAACCACATCATATTCCCACGATGTTATCGTAAGAATAAAATGAACATTAATACCTGCACATCAAAACCCGCCGTATTATCTGAAATAATAAAGCAACAAATTTATAAACATTAAGCTTCAACGAGCACCTATATTTCATTTAACGATACGTTGAAATTTACAATCGTAAGATCAACATTTATTAATATACTTCATTATCGCGGTTCAATTAAAGTAGCAATTAAAAGCTGTCGTTAAACACAGTGACCTATATTCGTTGTTTCGAGGATGCGACTAATGCGCTCAGCGGTAACTAAAACCAGTGATAATCGCTATTTTCACCTTGCTAATTAATCAAGCATTCAATTATTGGCATTCCGAAACGTGAGAGGAAACGTGCGTGTATCGAAACGCCACGACAAATGATGATTGATTTGTTTGGCAGAGGACAAGTACATTAATATAGTACCTGCGTCACTCTCCTATCTTAGAGGCACTTGTATTCATGTCGGTGGAGCCGACACGACGGCCTCCAAAGAAAAAATATCATTATGCATACGGATACCGATTCTCGACAGCAACATATATCAATTAGACACGGATCGATTGTTCAGATCTATACAAACTTCTAAGCGTGTGTTCCAGTCCTTTTCAGAAGGGAATCAACCGGCTCCAACACACAAGGAGAATCCAGATTAACATTAGAACTACGGAAGCCATCAAAATGACGAATCCGCGGAATTAAATAAAAACATTCAAATTGATAAGGTTCCATTTTCTGGGATTTCTTTCGGCCACGTTGCATAAAGGACGTAATTAAATCGATACATTTATTTGTCTCCCAGTTAGTCTAAGAGATCCTGCTAGTTTTGCTTGTCCAGGTTATTTAGAAAAAGAACTACATTTTCCAATTAAATTATTTATGGGACTCGTAGAAAGCACTGAAAGTAGCAACGTTTTTTAAGTTTTTTTATAATCGATAACTGTTCTACTTGTCAGTGGTAATACTGTAGTATAGTATTTTAGTGCTATTTCCTTTTGTAAATAGTTAATAATAATGCTAAAAGATTGTACTGTTTGTCCCTCCGACACGGCCTCTCGGGAAGTTTTCTTTTATCTCTCCTGAAAAATGTGACTTTCAGCACTTACAGTGTTTTTTTCACCAGGACTTCACCTGTCGACTGCTTGATAGGATTAATTCATTGATAAAACGTCCTCTCGTATTCTTTTAAGTCTTCATTATTAATTACCCGACTTGTTGAATGATGACGAAATGCATCATGAAACAAATATGAAACTAATTGGATGTTTATTAGAAATTCAGGATAATCGTTCAATTTGTTAGGCGTGTTATTAATTACAAACTTGTATCCTTATAAGTGACGAGGACAATAGAATTATTTTATAACGCTATTTGTAAGTAATGTTTTATAAAAATTTTATTATGCAATTTTTATGTATCGAGGAATCTTATTCGTTTTAGGATATGGAATGAAAATGCCGAATGTATAATATTATCTCAAGTAAGGATATATAATATATTCTTCAATATAAAAATATTGAATGATTGTATCATTATAAAATATTTATGCAATATTTATAAGTCACAATAATCCGTGAAAAATGCTTCGATAAGTGAAAATATAGAAATTAGTTAGTTCTCTAAACATTGGAATAAAATCATGATTTTTATTATATCTTTTATACATCTTCTTTAGCGCGTTGACCCTAATATAAAAATTTCCATAGAATAAGTTTAAATATGCTAACAAATGTAATAAAAACTTAGGATTGATTTACATAACATAGTTATACTTAGGAAAACATTGTAGTCAATGACGCAATGTTATATCACTAACAACATTGCCCCTGCCGAATGCAATAATTTTGGTGTCACGCGTTATCTTGTGACGTAATACCGCAATAATCATGCTCTTAATTCAAAATTACATAAATTAAAGGAAAGCGCGACTCGCCGGGACATTAATCTTTCATTCATCATGTAATATTGTGGCGGGGTAGTGGTTGTGTTTTCATGAATCAAAAATCGCACCACTACAACCACTGATTGTCAATGACACGGCGTAGGGAATATGTAACTTTGTGGTTTTTTGATAAAGTGCTGAATTCCACCGATTGATATAATTTGACTGCGTCTACGTAATACGCGCCGTATGACACCCGACGAAGATTAATCTATATAATTCTTTCTCAATTATCGATCGTGTTCCACCGCAAATTATACAATATGTGGACAAGTGTTTTGTCGTCTAATTGTAAGCAAATTAAGCTTTCGGCCTGCGATTTAAATTTCGACGCGAATTCGGACCATGATAGTCCTGCGACGACCGTTGCAGAGATCGTACAATTGTTCGTTTGATCGAATTCATTGCAACAGTTTAAAACACCGATCGAAATTCACCAAACAGTATCTGCATACTTTGGAACATCGATTAAAAGCTTTTTAATCTGTACAGAATTACTTTGTAATTTTTAAATTACAAATTATTAAATTATTTTCGAATTGTTACCGTGAAAATGTGCACGTAGTTTATTGAACAAGTGAGAAACATAGGATTGACAAAGGTAAGTTACAAAAAATTGGCTTGATAATTAAATAGGACTTTCTATTTTCATCACAAAACTAGGAATTTAAAAATTAAAATTTGTCGATATGTAAAAATTAATATTTTAATATATCTACTTGTGATAAAAAGATACTTGCGAGTTTTGGAACTTTCATTATTCCAGTCATTTTAAGTTATAGCTAAAATTGTTTCGGTTCTAAATAAAAATTACGTCAAAATTATTTTATGTAAAAAAGATATTATGTTTGTACTTTAAAGGACCGGTAAAATTCCAGTTTACGGAATTAGTTGATCGATGTAAAATAAATATAAACTTAGCGTTTGAAAAATGACTGCTTCTAAAATATTCAAACATGTCGATGTCTTATCTGATATTTTAATAGAAATTGTCCCGCAAGTTTCGCTTTCCGACGTTTTGAATTTCAATGCTTATATTAATCATTTGATCTTAAAGTATTACAGAAAATATTCAAGAATTCCATCCAAGTCTCCTGACATCCAGAAGAACAATGAACTTCCTGGTTCTTCTGTGCGTGGCTCTCACGCCATTCGTGCAATCCAGAAAGGTAATAAATCATAACGTTAACGTTACTGTTAAAAATTCAGGATAATATACATATATACGAAAGTAAAACATATCTTATCAAAATTAAAGATCCAAGCTCAAAAATGAAAAATAATATGTGCGTTTTAAATTATGTTTCCTGAAATTTTGCCAACATTAAAAATAATACAGAAAATAATACATAACATAAGATAATATTAATATTTTCAATAAAATCAGCTCCATGAGTTCATGACTGCGGATGAAGTGATGGGAGTGTTCCACACGACGCACGATCGGGGTAAATATTGTTTCAAAATTGAATATGATATTTTTTGTAGCTCTGAATTAATTGCAATAGTGATAGAGTAATTATATTTATGAATTCAATTTTAATTCATACAGTACCCGATTACGAAGTCGTGCCTGTGGTTCATTCAAGATCCAAAAGGAGCGTGGATGCTGGAACCAACGTGCAAGTCAAAGCTTTTAATCACGATATAGATTTATATTTATATCCTACCGAAGGGTATCTTGCCAGTACGGACACCCCTTTGTGGCTTGCCAGGACGAACCGACGACAACCTGAAAATATACAATACCAACTAGTACCTAATGTAAAGAACTCAATTTTTTATTATAAAATTTCTATAATTACATGATCAATTACAGAAATTCATTTATATTGTATTTTGTAGGCTTTAGCCACCATTGGAACTGCAATGCAGAATGTTAACACTGGCGCAGCAATTTTATACACCGCAGGAGTTAACGATCGAGCTATTATGGTAATTATAACGATAATGTTATTTATTAAATGTACGCAAAAGTTTTAGTCGTTTTTCACAGCCACCTAATAAAATTATTTTAAATTGAAATATTTTCCATCGTTTTCTAGTTTTATAAGGTTGGTATTGAACTTTCTAAAATGCCATTTATTATTATTTAACAAGGGTTTCAAGGCGACTGCGTGAAATGGAAAAATTCAGAAGCTTGGGAAGACGAAAACTTTTGCATACATCTAATATATATTTTACTGAATACTTGTGTATAATGGAATAAATACTTTACTAATATTATTGTTTTTTTCTTCAGGATGGTTTCTTGAACGACGATATTATTATTCGTTCTTTACCTCAAAGAGTTATGGATGATGTTATGTATGGTGATAATGGATTATACGAGCCACATTACACTAAAAACGTGACTGATGATGATGACTTAGTTTACACTTATCACCATGTAGTTTACAAGAGAAGTCTACCGGATCCAAGATACAAAGACTTCAGTAAGTAAAACTATCAATTATAAGCTTCATCTTCGTTATGTTTGTAACTTTACCAAAGAGTGCCACTAGTTAAATAAATAAATAAATAAATAAACACTAGAACTACCAAAGGGATAAAAATGACTTGTCTGCCATTTTTCGTTAAATTGTTCGAATATACCACGGCCCAGTGCTTGGGATTTGATTTACTTTTATTTTATATACATAACGCAAATATTTGAATTTATTAATTAACTTCAATCTTCCAGCCATAATTTATATATAAATAAATGTGTAAGCATAACTGAGTATATGTGTGGTAGTACTAGTGTTAAGATGCACCAATAAATACCAATAAAGATTTATAACACGAAATAGTTCTAATAAAACTAATATTATAGAAGAGCACTAACAATATTCCTTGGGCACTTTTTAGAAATACCAAACATACAAGCCGTCCCAAACCGCAAAATACCGGAAGTGATCTACCCAGAACTGTTGATCATCATTGATTACAACGAGTACCAGTAAGTACTTTATAGTACTCAATAATAATGTTTCATATTTCAAAAAGTGATAATAGTTTAATAAATGAAATGAAAATTTTCATAATCTGTTTCTCAATTCCAGACTCCTAGGAAGAAACATAGAACAAGCCAAAAGATACGTCGTTTCATTCTGGAACGCGGTGGACTTAAGATATCGTTTATTATCAAATCCAAAAATACGATTGAATATCGCAGGAATCGTGATATCCTTGGTAAGTACTTAATTTGCATTTCTCGTATTATTATTCATCCTTATAGTCGCCTTCGAAACATCGTAAAATGTACCATGAAAACAAGGATTATTACGCGAATGTAAAATATGCATTACAAGCCAGATGTGTAAGCCGTGAGACATTTCTGTATATTTTAGAAAGCAGTGAATCATATGGGGTTCTAAAATATGCGAGGTACGACACCTCGGCATTGTAATCGTTGCATCATAGTTTAGCATGTAGGACGAAACATGTCGAATATTGTCATGCGAACAAGAATTTTGCATTATATTTGTCCGTTTACGAGAGATTTATTGAATAACCAAAGTATGAATGGGGAGGCCATAGTATATTTATATTCTTCGCTGGAGAACACAATTCTTATTTAATATTTCATATTCCATTCTTAAAGTGTTTATGAATGTTCTATCTTAACCCTTTTAGTACCTTAGAGCCGACATATCAGCATTTTGAATATAATTAAAACACATTTATTTGTATTTTTTGACGATACCCGGAAAACTTATATGGTACTATAAGGGTTAATATATGTGTATTATTAATGAGAAAATAAAATATGTGACAGGATGTGGATGTAACACCATATTTGGAAAATAATCGCGTGGATATTGCTTTGGTGGATGCCGATCGTGCTCTGAGAGGAATGGCGGATTATTTCTACAGGGATACCAGATTCCCATATCAATTCTATGATGCAGCAATTACCATGACACAGTAAGATTTTTTTATATTTTTCACTAAATTCGACTTCCAAAAAATAATGCAAAATTCAAACGCTTGTTTCATTTTCAGACTTGATTTGTGCAATATTATTTTCGAAGATATTTGCGACCCGTCGACACTCGGTAAGTTACTTTTGAAACTAAATACAAATATGATTATATTCCATATAATCATAGCAAAATTGTATTATATACATTTTATTGCAAACATTAAGTTATTATATTCTTCACCAGGATACGCATATGTGGCGGGAGCTTGTAACAGAAACCACACGAAACAAACCTCGGAGGCTGTTGGACTCGTTGAAGACAATGGTGGTTTCGCTGGAATCATCCCAGCCGCCCATGAATTGGGTCATTTGTGAGTATTATGCACAGATATTATAATTTAAACAATAGTATCAGCAATTTCAAGAATCCTTAATTTGCAATACTTTATAATATACTTTAACCCTTTAAAGCACAGAATTTTAAGACAAAAAAGAATCTTATTGCACAGAAATGTTACGTTACACAAAAGTACAAAGTAGGTTTATTTTATTTATAAACGATGAACTATGATATCAAGTGGCAAGGAATATATAAATACTAAAATGACACGACGCTTTTGATCTCACTATGCCCTAAAGAGTTAATTAAACGAAATTCTAGGATTGGAGCTCGACACGACGGACATCCAACAGGAGCCGCTGATTGTGGACCTTACGATGGTTTCATTATGTCCAGCGGACTTTTATTAGACGAGAGGGGTTTCGAATGGTCCGATTGCAGTGTTAAGGCATTCTACAAATTCCTCAAGTAAGTAGACTGTTTATAATTAATAACAATTCAATAACATTTAACACGAATATACATACTCTGTGAATACATAAGAGCACTGTGTTAAGTGATATTCAGTGATTCCAGAGATAAATCATATTTGAAACGATTCTAGCAGTTGTCATTAAATTTATTATACACTCAGATAATGTCTCTAGTAGATTATATATAAAAATTATATTTCTTTTAGTGAGGAGAGATCAGCGTGTCTTTTTAATATTTTACGACCCGGTACCCCAATAAAGCGTTTCTTGCCAGGAAAACTAACGGACGTGGATCGTCAGTGTAAAAAGGCTTTCGGTACAGTAGCTTGTAATGTAAGTTTTCAATGAAAAATTAACAAAAGAGTTTATGGATTGCGAGGTGTAAACTAATAATTGTTCATTTTTGTTATTTTACAGAAATCTTCTCCGGAAGTTTGTACTCGATTGGAATGTGAGATACCCGGAGCTCCCGGTTTGTGCAGAGCTGTAGCACCTGCTGCGGAAGGATCTTCTTGTGGAGATGGATTGGTAATGGTTTCAGTTTTATTTATATTTATATTGGTAATCATTTTATCGCAAATATCAACGAACGTTCCTTTGCCTCACAAATTATTTCCAGGCTCTTAATCTTTTGTTTAATAATACTTATACAGATAATACCCGTACAACGTGGTGCTTATAATGCGATTTCAATATAACGCGTGTATGAAATCCGAGTCTTGCATTGTTTCGTTTTTATAAAAATTAAATGGGAATTGTTTTATGTAAAAAATATTTTTAGATGTAAAGAAATATATTCATGTTTTAAAGGAACGATAAAATTTCAGTTTGCGGAACTAGTTGATCGATCTAAAATAAATATAAATTTGATAACGCGACTTTTCACTGGAATCTAATTCCCGCGTTATTCGATAGTTACTTGTAAAGTGTTGCTTTGTACCTCGTGGTAATATTTCGAACATTTTTTAAACGAATAATACTTATGTTCTAGATTTGCCTGAATGGAAAGTGCGTCTTGGAAGGAGCAATGACGAAACAACAAAATGCCAAGTCATGGAGCAAATTTGAAATGCATCAGGAATCGAAACCTAGTAAACAGCGTTGGTTACCGAACTAAAAAAATCGACATTGGAATGAAACCTACCAAAGTAATTATGATTGTTCATCGTTAAAATACAGAAGTTTCGTAATGCATGTTTTATGTGTTTTGATTCACGAATATCCATTTCAATCTACTCGTATTCTGAAGTGCATGAAAGTGCATGAAAGTCCGAGTGAATAATTTCAACGTAAATATACGTACAAAAGTGCGTATTTTTTGTTTACATGTACAAGCATATTCATCTCCGACCGAGTATTCCATTCAATTGTATATGTAGTTAGGGAATGTAAATACAGGAATAACACTTTGCACTGATTGTATAGTAGGTTTATTAAGTGGCACTAGTTGTAATTATAACATGTAATATATAACAAGGAAACTCTCTGAGTCCAAGTTATGGAATAATTTCTAACTCATAGATAACTTATTAATATAAACTAGAGAAATGTGTATTAGCTACTAAATAATAATATAAGAAAGGGTTATATACATACAGAGAGAGATATGTAAGGTAGTATAAAGCAGAGTTTGTACTAATGAATATCACAAATTATGCCTTTTGATGCAAATCTAATTGACTTATATAAAATTAATATGCAATACATTACAAAAGGAACTAAACTTATGCATTTATGAAATATAGCTCTGGTATGTTTAAACAATTTTCGGTTCTATCCCTATTTCCTCGTATAAGTCAGATTTCTTAAATGGATTATTTTCTAAAATGCAGTCTATGATTTCCATACATATGCGTTTTCTCTTGGAATATTCATGCGTGTATTTATCCAAATCAATCTCTGCTTTCCGTTTAGATACACTTAAGTCTTCAGTGCCTGTAGCTTCCATTAAATCATCTATCTTCTTAGTTAATTCATGAATACTCGTTTCAAGTTCTACTTCCTCTTTTTGTGCTTCCTCCAAAGTGATACTGGACTTTAAGCTAGACAAGATAGCTTCTTGTGCTTTAATTTCCTTCTGTAGATCCTGACGTTTACTTTCTACTTCGTCTGCGTGTGCTCGTGATTCTTTTTCTATTCTCATTAATTCTTCTGTTTCATATGTTGAGTCTTGCACTATACAATAAACCTTCTGTTTTCCATACACCTGATTTAAAAGTCTATGAGATCATGTCAATCTTATGAAATTCTTAATAACGATTAGCTTACTTTTTCAAATAATTTTCCATCATTAACTAGCTGATCTACAGCTTTCTGAACAGCAGATTTACCATATTCATTGTGTAAATTAGATACAATATCATTAACACTGTAAGGTCTGTTTTGTGTTTTCATATACTTGTATACACCTTCTGTAGCCATTGTGTGTTATGAATTTCGAGTGGTTTTTTAATATAAATTATTCAGTTCGTCATGTTAGAGCATAAATATTTAGCGTGTAAAAACACCTTTCTTGGCCTTACCTATCAGTCGTATTATTTAATATAATTTATTGAACTAAGTTTGACATATCCGAAACTGAAGGTTGGCTAAAGAAAACTACGCACAATCGGCCATTCACCCGTAAACCATTTATGACCAATATACAGTAGAAAATCCTATAAATTCGTTTTTTATTAATGTTGCACGCTACATGTAGTTAATACATAAATGTACGTGCCTATATATGAAATCAAATAATTCGACCTATAATACCACAGAAAAGGTATAAATGGACACAATACACAATGTATTCTGCCATTCCAGAGTTATCGGGCCCTACAGCTCGATAACTGTTTGCATAAAATAGCTGTTTTTTTATGTTAAACCATGAAATTACTTTAAAAAAATTCTTACATGAGTGAACAATAGTGAGCAGACAAATTACTCGATGTTCAAAAGAATATTTATAGCAAATATTAGAAAATGGCAGGGGCCAGTAATTCTGTTCGTACGATCCTGATGTTTCCGAGCGAATAATCCTTAATGTAAACAAACCGGTAACGCCAGAATATTTCATTAGCTACGTCGACATCAAAACATTGTGATTTCTTGGAAGTAATGTATTTCTTAGAATGTTCAATGTACTGTAAGTAATTTGTTATCGCTTTCATTCTAAAAGGATATACATAAAGTATATGCGTAGTCTCCAAAATGTTGTTAGAAAATCCTATATTTTTCCATTTTCAAGCCTAAATACACAATGATTTCTATTATGTCATTATTCATGAAGATTTATAACTATGTTCAATAAGATTTTGAAGAAATATGATATAAATATACAGTTATTTACAAGTTGACGAACAATTTAATCTTGTAATCCATACAAATGATTTTACGAATATTCATAATTCTTGATTATGAATGCATCAAATAATATATCGAATGACGTTATTAATGATTCTGAATGTCATTAACGTGTTTAACGACTAATTTTTATGTGAAGTTCGATGATATTTCAAAGAAATCGTGTTTCGTTTTTACTGAAAATATACATGATTGCTAGGTTACGCATTCATTGTAATTTTTTGTTTATTCTTCAACTTTCTGATATTAAGCAATAAAAACCTTAAAAATGTAATCAGGAAACTGATGTTAACAATAATAACATTAATTTTTCATCTGTGTAAGCTTCAAACTGTCGAATTTTGTCGTTAATTAATAATATTTTTACTACAATGTGCCTTAACAATGATTACGTTGTACATATTCTATTGTTTGTTCCTAATTTAAACGTTATTAACAATTTATTTAAATAGTCATTGAATAGAGATAAAGTGTAAGGCATATTCATTAACGAGCTATTCATTATTTGTTAATAACTTATTAAAATTAATTATTTAAGAAGTATTCCAAAGAGGTGACGTCATTCTGCATATGTGTGAGTGCGTGAAATAGCTTACACCTACGAAAAGCTTAAGTAGGTAGTAGCGTCGATGTGCTCGGGAAAGTCACTCGCCGGTCGTCCCTCGAATAGTGTAGACGTGTCGTCAGCGTGCTCCGATATTTCGACTTTTATTTCTTCAAAACTTTACTTTTTCGTTTCGGAACGCGTTTCCACAAGTGCCACGAAGCTTCCTCGGTTCGGGTTTGTATTTTTTTTGATAATTAAATAGTGCATTTTCGAGTTTTACGACATAGCGTCACTTTCTTCGCGACGTACTTCGCAAGCTTCGTGGTCCGCGATCTTTCGCTTCGACTTTTCAAGTATTTTCGTCGTTCTAATATCAATTAGAGTTCGGTTTTCGTAGATTTCGGAAAATTAACTTGCCAATTTTCGCGTGGGAGAGGGTAGACAGCCAACTACGCAGTTCAACGAGGCGGTTTGGTTTGTATTGTTCCGTGACCTTTCAAAGTCAAACCTTGTCCGCGGCGCAGTAACACTAGCGACATTTTCTCTCTCTTTCTAACTTTGATCCATGCGTAATAGCATTTTATTTCCTGTTGATGTTTATTAACAGCAGTTCTGGTTTCGTGGATGCGAATTCTTGTTAAAAATTGCTTTCCTTAGAGTTTTGTGCTCCGCGTTGCTTGGCTTTCTCTTTGTGTTGTCGGGAATTGGACGTTCGTTGGATCCAGAGTCATGAACTGCATTTTTCGGTGAATGTTGCTTAACTTTGCTCCTCTTTGTTTCATCGAGATTTCACTCTCTTCAGGTGTCACGGTATTTCATTTGGAGTTCGTTAACTCCTTTTTTCGTTGCTCGATATCCGGTCATCCGTTGTATAAACATATAAAGGGCTGAGGATTTCACTCGAAGTGTGTGTCTGGTATGCGATTGTATTTTTGACTTCAAGTTTTGCGTATACATAAACCTAATTTCCGCACGTCTTCTCAAGAAAATTTGATTTTGCCAATTAGATTTCCTTGAAAAACGAGGAAACCAGTTTATTTCATCATTTAAACATTGGCTTTATTACTCGATTTTGACTATGATGATAGTCATCCACCATGGATTGAGAATATATTTAATATTATAATATGTACAATACTTTTTGAATTACATGTATTATGGTATCATATTATATTTTCAATAATTATTAAAGATTTAATGTTTACTTAGCTGGTAAAACCGATCAAACGCTTGGCTTGAATATTTCTTGTGTACACTTTAATAAGTCTTCTTTTCAGCAATTTTGTGATCGCGCGCAATGCGATCTTACAATTAGAGTCACTTGCTTCCGAAAAAAAGTTCGCGGAAATTAGAGTCAGTGTTGTTCGCCGGAAATATGAGTTCGGTCGTGATATTAGTATTTAGAGTTATAAAAATATTTTGCAATTTGCTCGTCCGCGATAATTAGAGTCAAAAGGCGATTCCTGCGGAGAGGATCTCCATCGGGCATGGCTGCAGCGAAGGGACCGGTAAGTTTCAAAATCCATATTTAATTTCTCTTTTTCAATTCTAATTTTCCAGTAACAAAATATTTTTAAATTCAATCTTTCATTACATTGGGTATTTTGATGAGCATTGTCTTATGATGTATTTCTCCTCTCTTGTTACAGGATTCATCAGTGTGTGCATAAAATATCGCGAGATAGGGAGTGCATTTTTTTCGCCGGAGAAAATTAAGTCGGTCGCGACTTATACCTTGCTGAATAATGGACTCTAAAATCCGTTTCGCGAGTGTTAACTTCAAGTCCGGAGGTTCCAGATTCCAGCTGTTTGAAATCCGTATTTTGTGATCGCGTGCAATGCGATCTTAGATGAAATTCGCGGAAATTAGAATCAGTGTTGTTCGCCGGAAATAAGTATACGGTCGCGATGTTAGATGTTAGTATTCAGATTTATAAAAATCTTTTACAATTTGCTCGTCCGCGATAATTAGAGTCAAAAGGCGATTCCTGCGGAGAGGTCCTCCATCGGGCATGGCTGCAGCGAAGGGATCGGTAAGTTTCAAAATCCATTTTTATTTCTCCTTTTCAATCTTTCATTATATTGGGTATTTTTATGAACGTTGTCTTATCATGAATTTCTTCTCTCTCGTTACAGGATAAAATATCGGGAGTGCATTTTTTTTCGCCGCAGGAAATTAAGTCGGCCGCGACTTAAAACTTGCTACATAATGGACTCTAAAATCCGTTTCGGGAGTGTTAAATTCACGCTCGTAAGTTCCAGTTGCTCCAGCATCATCTTCATCATTGTCTTCAACACCATCTTCAACATCAACCTACTACAGGCAGTTTCAAGACATCGCCGAGTGAGTCACAATGGTTTCAATATTTTTTATACCCTCTGACCCGATTTTCAATTTTCAAAGTTTTAAATTTAGAGTCTTGTCCCCCCGGTATCCTATGCCGTAGGACGATTGATCCGAATCGGTATGGGGTGGCGGTTATAATTGTTTCTAAATATTTGCGAGCATGGCGACCGCGAGCAGATTCTACTTGTGGAATCTGCTCGTGAGTAGCATCAACATTGAATGTTTTATATTTATTAGCTGAGGTAGGCCTTCTTGTCTTCTTTGTAGCTTCGCGGTTTCAATTATAATATGCATGCGCGGATTATTTCCGCCGATTGTAGAGTCTCGTACCGTGGAATCGCGAATACGCGAGTCGCATGAATTAATTGCGACTTTATTTCACTTTATTCGATTAAAATTGGATCATGCATCCGATTTGATATTATATATTAGTCCTTATTAATTTGATTATACATCAATATGTATTCATTAATGTGCATTTCGCTTCGTCCGATTTTCGTTCGTATGCTTGACGCAAAAAATGGTTTGTTGATATGAGCAAGAAGGCAATTCGCGACGAGTAGATTCCGGAGTCGAACGACGAATGTAATGTCTTCGATGAAGGGGTCGCCCGAGGTTACTTAAAGATTTCAATTTCCGTATGTACTTTTCAGTACGTACTTTCATATATATATTAGTTGAACTTGAATTTTTCTGAATATTAAATGAAATATTGTGATACCCCTTTGACACGCGTCACTGAAATAAAGAATACATCCTTCCCTACCCTCGTATAAATCAATTCTTCAGCCCTCCCTTTATGCAAATGATTTAAAGTAAAGTCAATTTAGTCCGCTCAGATACTTATTCTTCCACTCTGTTAAGTGGATTATTTAGTCAGGATTTTCAGCAAACCTCAAGCTCCTGTGTACTGTGTTCATTTATTTATTCTTAAGGCATGCCCATTTTATTTAGCTCGCAATTATCCGTGGATCTTAGATGTGATACGGATGAGTGCGGGCGGTGGGCATGGGTTAATTTTAATATTTCCTAATGATGTGTGGCGGCTGGCGGAGGATTTCGCGGTCCCTGCACGACGCATTTCCACACGTGTGTATGACCGGTTGTTTTCGTGGGATTGCGTCGGTTTTTAACTTTTAAGTAAAGCCATGAACTTCCTTGCGAGGTTGGCGAGCCCCGAGGGGTCCTTCTACCTCACTTGGACGTGATTCTCTTTACTTTTGCTATCGTATAATGTCATATAATGTCGTAATAGATTTTAAAATATAGTCATCTGCTATATTTTATACTTTGACGATTATGAATATTCATAGTCTTTAGACGCGAGTAACTTACTTTTATTCAAGTTAAATTAACTTGAGATAGAGTCAAGTATCTTCCAGTTACTTCGTATAGTATCCCTCTCGACACAGCATTACCACGGGGCGCTGTCTTTCGGCATAAGTCGTCTCTTATGTGGTGACCCCTCCGAAAATACCTATTCCTAAAAAATAGCCTATACGAAGTAATTCTTGGAACGCGAGTTTATATTTGCATATATGCTCAAAGCATAAAAATTCGCAATGGACGCAGCCTCTGTCAGTCGATTTCAGGAAAAAGGGTACGTACATTTTCGTGGTATGAGTTTGGAATTGAGTTCGGGTGTCGGAGGGGTCCCGGGACCTTCTCCCTAGTGTAGGCTTTGCACCCAGGGCTCATGAATGAGAACCGTGGAGTGGGTTGATGCTGATTGTGTTGGTGTGCCTGATTTGCTTTTTGCCATTTTAAATATAGCTTGAGGGAGGCAGGTAGCATATCTTCTCTAACTTTGTGTGCTTGATGATGACTTGATTTTAAGTAGGTAGGGCCAGGGCTGAGGACTCACCTTCGCGTTAGCAATAGGCGTTCTTTATAAAGGTGTGACCCCTCACCTGGGAACTGTTAATAAATTAGTATATCATCACCGATATGCTAAAGTGTTAATGTATTTATAAGTATTAATCCTAGTACGCACGTGATTTAACAGGCTACAGTGGTTCTTAAACACCGGTTTCTGAATTCGCTAAGTCCTTAAATCACGGACTAGTAAGGTTGTTCTTTCAGCACGTGGATTGTATTCTGCTTGGACATTCGATTAAATGTGTACAGGTACGAGCATCCATTTCGTTAATATGAAATGGCTGGGCGTGCTCTGTGCTAGGATACCAGTAAACTTTTTAATATATCTAACTTCATATCTAATTTCTGTCGAAGTAAAGTCAATCTCAATATTATATTCATTATATTCATATTATATAATCAGGTTGATCCTATTAAATTGAATTAAATTCAAGTATTTTTCGGAGAATGTCACCGAAAATATTCTATTCGTGGGTACTCGAGAATGTTTCACCGCAGGATATTCCGGAGAACATTCAAATTCTGAATGTTAAAGGATATTCGACGGATGAATGTTCGCGGATATTCAAGAATAATTCAAGTTATATAAATGTAGTAAATGTAGTTTATGAGCTGGTTTATTGCACCGGAACACTCGTCGTTTCTGTGGAACCACCAGTTCTTTGTACGAAAAGGGAATGTCCGAGCAAATACTTTTCACGCAACGCGGGATGAAGAGCCAAGTGCGAAGAGCCCAAGTGGCGAAGACCTATTTAATGACGATTCATCTTCGGATGGATCGTCATTCTTATGCTATTAAGTCGCTATGCTCGCTAATTATATTTGATTCTGCCCTCCTTGCCCCCTATGCTCCCTTGTGAACCTGGGACGCAAACATCCGCGTCGCGAATCTTTAAGAAATTTGATTAAAGTTATATTTATTCCAATAATAGTTTCATATCCCTACAAAGTTTTTACTCTTTCAAGCAAACTTTTATTATAAATAACTTGAGATAGAGTCAATTATCTGCCAGTTGCTTCGTATAGTATCCCTCTCTACACAGCATTACCACGGGGCGCTGTCTTTCGGCATAAGTCGTCTCTTATGTGGTAACCCATAATGTCTGAAAAGACACCCTTCCTCAAAAATCCCAACTATACGAAGTAATTATTGGAACGCCATAAATATTATTAAAATCGGGTGAATTTTTATATTTCTAGATCACATAAATATTATTAGAATCGGGTCAGTTTTTATATTTCTAGGTAACATAAATATTATTGAAATCGAGTCAATTTTTATATTTATAGATTGTATGATTTGAAATCTTTTTCGAAGAAGTATATTATTTGAAATTAACTTTAGTATATTATGAGTAATTTTTATTGAATTAGTAGTGTTCGAACTCCGTTGCCCCGCGTCCCCAGGGTTCACCCACGAAAACTGAAATTACGGCTTTCAGTATATCTGGAATGGTCATATTTGGAATATGACAATAAGGCCTAAAATTGGTTGAATGATAGTTCCAACCAAGTCATCATAGAAAGGCCTGTTCGAGAATATAATAATACGAACTCCTTCAAGACTCATTATTATAACGATTAATAACATTACTTAAATCAAGCATTAAATGCAAAATAATAGATTTCACGTTCCATGTATATTTGGAGCATACTCAAATATCATTTCTGGCACATATCGTCTGGATATTTCAATTTTTAAGATCTCAAGGAGGAAGACAATATTTGTCTGCCAGCTCTTTAACGTAAATTGCAACTATGTATACAGAAATAGAAATATATAGTTGAAATTTATGCTGAAAAGTATGGAGGATGAATTTTGCTGGAATTCTTGCGCGATTAAAAATTGTTATCCAGCAAATTGGATCAGAGGTGGGACTTGGATATGATCAGTTTATTATTAAATGTAATATTTCTTGCAAATATATATAAATGAACAATTGTATCACAATATATATTTTGCCCAATCTAATATGCACTTGGCAAAGTATCCGTCTTGAAGGAGTTCAATGCCCAAAAAGGGGCACGAGAAGGAAGGGACCCCCATGAGAATTTTGAACTCTCCGGAGAGTTGAGCCTTGTTTGCACAAAATCCTTTGGGGGGACGTAGGAGAACTGGTTCATTGCACGAGTATAAACTCCGAGGGCGGTTTGTCGTAGACTTCCAAGGTCTTGAACTGGATCGATTTAAACAATTGAGAGGGTTGTACGGAGTCCACTGTGGCAACTCTATCCGGATAGAGTTCGGACCGTCATTGCGAAAATTCTCGATGATTTGTTTGATCGAAACAGTTCGAGGTGCCGAGGGGGTTGGAGCGGTTGTAAAAGCTAACTGACGAGTCACTCGAACCGGTTCACTTAGCTCTTCAGAACAATAATTTTGTATAAAAGCAAGACAAGTAACAAGTAAACAAGACAGATTTTCTATCTGTAAAATTGAATAATAATGATATGATGATTATATATTGATGAGAGAGAAGGTGTAATTAATTCCATATACATACATATATTTACTGATATTATTAATGAAATTAATTTTGATAATGGAAATGAAGTGAAATGTAAATAAGCGTAAAAGGAGGTTCTGGAGAGTTAAGCTAGCTCAATGAAAAATGATATAATCGTCAAGATGACGATATGTAAAAAGCCAAGCGTTTGTAAAAGGTTGATTTTCATTGCATAAGATTGTTGAAACATGTTATTGTTGATGATTTATGATGCAATTTTTTGTCTTTTGCACCTTCCGTGCTATGATGAAGTATTTAAAATTTGTCGCGCAGTAATGAAACACAAATTTTTTTGCTTTGCTTCACTTTCCATTCTTGGGAAGATATACGGAAATTTTTGTTCGTAGAGCCAAAGATGATGTTAATTTTCAATTGTATGTAAAAGCATGCACAAGAGTGAAATTTTTTAGTCCTCTATCGCAGCGCCGCGGTCCTTTTCTTGAGACTTTTGAGAAATCAAGATTTCTTCTTTCTGTCACAATATAGTGACAATATTTATTAACACATTTACATTCGTTATATTCGCGAAATTAGTTTGCAATAACTGAAGCCGGTGAACTATCGGGGAAACACGGTGTGCGAGAAAAGTCTGACATTACTCGAATGATCCTATCGAATTAAAAGATCCTGGACAGCGCATCGACGTGGCCGTCGCAATGCTGAATGCATTTTTCACTTTTTCAACGAAATGGATTTTCCAAAATCCACCAACAAGTCCCGCTTTTCCTGTTCGAATGGCAGAATTGGACGACCGTTAATTCGATTAATTTGAATCGTTTCTTTCCGGAAAAAATTTGATTTTTTCTTCATCTCTATTTGGGTTCGTTCTTCCATGGTTTAATAACTTCGACTCTCAGCGAGTGTCATTTCCTTGCAATTCTGCATCTTGCTATACCGATTCTGAAGCATGCGGCTTCTTTTGTTGCCCTGCTTCGTTCCCACACCGTCTCGTTGGTTGCGAGTTGTGCTTTTAATTAGTTTATTTCGAGAGTTTAGATCGATTATATTTTCGAGAATCCCATTTTGTTTATTTAAACTTCCATTTCGATATCGGTCCGGGATAAAAAACGTAGTTTATTACATGCTCATTTTGCCTGGTCCGCAGTCAGTCGTGGATCTCAGATGTGAATCGAATGGTTGTGGACAGTGGGCATGGTTTAATTTTGGTATTTTAACCAATTATAATCTGCGACTGGCAGGGGATTTTGCGATCCGTGCACGACGTATTTCCACATGTGTGCGTGTGCGGTAATTTCCGTGGAATTGCGTCGATTTTTTGAGTTTTGGTGAAGCGATAAATTTTCTTGTGAGGTTGACGGCCCGAGGACTTTGTCTACCCCGCTTGAAAGTGAATCTCTTTACTTTAGCCGGCCGATTTAGTCTACTAAATCATAGTCTATATTGGACTATGTGTGTTTTTTCGACTATGGATATACGTAGTCTTCCATCTCAAGTAGCTTCCTTTTAATCAAGTTATGTCAGCTTGATGTAGAGTCGATTTTCTTCCAGTTACTTCGTACAGTTAGCTCCTGTATCAAGTAAATGGATTCGCGATCGTGGAATGTACCGCTAAAAGGTACCTGCAGTATACTTTTAATTATTTCATATGCTTAAAGCATATTCGCAATGGATCGCACCCTTTTGCCTGTCGATTTCAGGAAAATTGGTATCGTGTTTTTCCGTGGTATGAGTTTTGTGTATCGAGTCCGGGTGTCGGAGGGGTCCCGGGACCTTCTCCCTAGAGTAGGTTTTGCACCCTGGGCTCATGAATGAGAACCGTGGAGTGAGGTGTGTTGATGTGATTGATTTGCTTTTTTGCCATTTCTAAATGCAGCCTTAAGTAGGCAGGTAGCATACCTTCTCTAGCTTTGTGTGCATGGTGAAGATTTAATTTTAAGTAGATAGGGCCAAGGTAGAGGATTCACCTTCGGTTAGCACTCCGAGGCGTTTTCGTAAAAGGTGATATCCCTCACCTGGGAACTGTTAATATATTAGTCTATCTTGGCCGATATGCTAATGTATTGATGTATTTATAAGTTTATCGAATTTCGTTTTAAATTCCGTTTTGTTATCGTGCGGGCTGATGATTGTAGTGTTTGGAACGACCGACGAGGCAATTTTCATATTGTTCACTATTTCCTGTGTATCTCATTTTGGAGTTGAGTTGTTTCAGATTTTCGTCTCATCTGATAGTGTCCGAACAAATGATGTATAATTTACGATTTAAGTATCGAGAATAATATCTAATTTCGAGTTCAGCCGTGTTTCAGGTATTCATCTCATCGGGGGAAAATGTTTCAGTACTTCGTCCAGTCTGGAACAGACTGATACACGGTAATTTCAAGTGAAATAAGTGCACTTATTGGTATATAATACTTGCCAAAGGCAAGACGAATCATGTCTTATTATTATTAATTATTTATAAGGGGGGGATGGTACCATCCTTATACAGAATGCATTCTGATAACATTAAGTACGCGATAGCTTATCCCCGGGTAGGTCGAGTCAAGTACCTTTTTATAACTCGTGCAAAGCGTTCTGTCAGGCGTTTTACATTGGTCTAAAAAGGGAATTTTGTTCAGTTTAGCATATACTTTTTTTATGCTGAATATAAATTAGAGTTAAAATTTGGTTGAAAGGATTGGGAGGTAGGATTCTACCTCCCGCCCTCCGTATAGGGCGGGTCTCAAAGCAGCAACCTCCACGTGGTGAGACCTGGGCAATCGGAATTGTTTGTCGTGTAATAATGACACGAAAATTATTTTAAAGCACTGTCTTATAGTATCAATTTTATGTAGAATTATAATAGTTAGAGCTCGTATTATTTGGTACTCCTTTACGGAACAAGTACCAGCATTATAATTTAGTATTCACTCAGTCTTATTACACTATAAATAATTTGGAGCTAATCGGCTGCAGGTTATTTTACATTTATAAGGGGAATGTTCATTCCATTTTTGAAGGAATTAACCATTTGACACTTCTGCGATTTTGGGTTGACCCATTTGTTGACCGGAAACAATTTTTAATAGACTTGATTCGACCCAAAATCATCCTAGAAATATTCATTCCACTTATAAATGTAAAATATCCCATCTATAACATTGATAAATTGTGGATTCGTTATTGTGAACGAATTAAATTTAATATAAATCCACCATCTTCCATCGATATGGAACATCTACAACTAAATTGGCGTCTGCTAAATTTTTACAATTTTTGAAGGTACCCCTTTACATTTTTGCGATTTTGGGTCGACCCCTTTCTTGACCGAAAACAATTTTTAAACCGCTTTTCTCGACCCAAAATGGTCTTAGAACATCATTAGGCATCATATACCATCGATTTAAGCCATTTAGGAGCAAAATTGGTGACTTTGAAATTTTGACAATTTTTGAAGGTATACCCCTTCACATTTTTGCGATTTTGGATCTGCCCCTTTTTGACCAGGAAAAATTTTTAAACCGGTTCTTTCGACCCAAAACCGTCATAGAATATGTTTATACATCATATACCATCGATTTGGGTCAGTTAGAAGCAATTTTGGCGACTTTGAAATTTTTACAATTTTTGAAGGTATACCCCTTCACATTTTTGCGATTTTGGATCTGCCCCTTTTTGACCAGAACAAATTTTTAAACCGGTTCTTTCCACCCAAAACCGTCATAGAATATGTTTATACATCATATACCATCGATTTGGGTCAGTTAGAAGCAATTTTGGCGACTTTGAAATTTTTACAATTTGTGAAGGTATACCCCCTCACATTTTTGCGATTTTGGATCTACCCCTTTTTGACCAGGAAAAATTTTTAAACCGGTTCTTTCGACCCAAAACCGCCATAGAATATGTTTATACATCATATACCATCGATTTGGGTCAGTTAGAAGCAATTTTGGTGACTTTGAAATTTTGACAATTTTTGAAGGTATACCCCTTCACATTTTTGCGATTTTGGATCTGCCCCTTTTTGACCAGAACAAATTTTTAAACCGGTTCTTTCCACCCAAAACCGTCATAGAATATGTTTATACATCATATACCATCGATTTGGGTCAGTTAGAAGCAATTTTGGCGACTTTGAAATTTTTACAATTTTTGAAGGTATACCCCTTCACATTTTTGCGATTTTGGATCTACCCCTTTTTGACCAGGAAAAATTTTTAAACCGGTTCTTTCGACCCAAAACCGTCATAGAATATGTTTATACATCATATACCACCGATTTGGGTCAGTTAGAAGCAATATTGGCGACTTTGAAATTTTGACAATTTTTGAAGGTATACCCCTTCACATTTTTGCGATTTTGGATCTACCCCTTTTTGACAAGGAAAAATTTTTAAACCGGTTCTTTCGACCCAAAACCGTCATAGAATATGTTTATACATCATATACCATCGATTTGGGTCAGTTAGAAGCAATTTTGGCGACTTTGAAATTTTTACAATTTTTGAAGGTATACCCCTTCACATTTTTGCGATTTTGGATCTACCCCTTTTTGACCAGAACAAATTTTTAAACCGGTTCTTTCGACCCAAAACCGTCATAGAATATGTTTATACATCATATACCACCGATTTGGGTCAGTTAGAAGCAATTTTGGCGACTTTGAAATTTTGACAATTTTTTAAGGTACACCCCTTTACATTTTTGCGATTTTGGATCTACCCCTTTTTGACCAGGAAAAATTTTTAAACCGCTTCTTTCGACCAGAAATCGTCCTAGAATATGTTTATATATCATATACCATCCATTTGGGGCATTTAGAACTGTTTCTGGCAAAAAAATGTTATTTTATGTTAAGTCAGCCGGTAAGGTTGACAACGACATGATGGCATCGGGGTTTCCGAGACCCTACGAATTAATGACATAATACGCATTTGACGCTTAGTCTATCGTATGTCTCTTTAGTGATACTAAATAGTAAATGACGTGTTAAGTTTATAAGAGAAGTTTTTAGTTTACGGCTTTGTGAATATGAATATAAATGAGAGTGAACCGATCGAATATGATCCTTCTCTCAGAAATGTAATTGAGCAACGATCTTTACGATGGATATTTGTCGGCGGCAAAGGTGGAGTTGGCAAAACAACCTGCAGGTACAAATAACCTTAAAGAAAGGACTCTGTCTCATAACATTAAAAAAGAATATTTTTTTGCATGACAATCAATAAATAATATTGGTTTCTTTAGCTGTTCGTTAGCCGTGCAACTATCAAAAGTTCGGGAAAATGTCCTTATTATATCGACAGACCCTGCACATAACATCTCCGATGCCTTCGACCAGAAATTTAGTAAAGTGCCTACAAAGGTGAAAGGTTTTGATAATCTTTTTGCTATGGAAATTGATCCCAATGCCGGCGTCACAGAGTTACCTGAAGAATATTTTGAAGCAGAAGCTGGTAAATCCTGACCTAGTTATTTTTAATGTTTTCAATGTTTCATATAGTCATTGATTTTCTTATTTTTGATACTTGGCCACTGAGGATGTTGATTTTGTTATGGGTGTATAAACGATCCGGTTGTGTCCTACATAAGTTTCAGGTGGTGAAGCAATGAGATTGAGTAGAAACGTAATGCAGGAAATTGTAGGTGCATTTCCTGGTATAGATGAGGCAATGAGTTATGCGGAAGTTATGAAGTGAGCACGTTATTTTGTATTTTTCCTGACTTGGTCTAATCTAAAGGACATATAGGTTATTAAACTGAATGTACCAATTATGAGTGTATTAGAATGAGTATATTTTTAGGCTGGTTAAGGGAATGAATTTTTCCGTTGTTGTTTTTGATACTGCACCTACTGGCCATACTTTAAGGCTATTGTCATTCCCACAAGTAGTTGAAAAAGGTTTGGGAAAATTAATGCGTTTAAAAATGAAAATTGGTCCCTTCTTAACACAGGTATGAGGAATATTAAATAGATTAGCCACTATGGTTATTGCATTAAAATATTTCCTTTAATTTCTGTGTGTATTTCTTCAAAATACAGATAAGTTCTTTACTGGGAATGACTGATGTCAATGTAGATATGTTTTCAAATAAAATGGATGAAGTGCTTGCTGTAATTCGTCAAGTTAATGAGCAGTTCAGAAATCCGGATCAAACCACATTTGTTTGTGTGTGCATACCAGAATTCTTATCCCTTTATGAAACGGAAAGACTTGTCCAAGAATTAACAAAATGTGGTATTGATACCCACAATATCATAGTCAATCAACTGTTGTTTGTAAAAGATGGTGATTTACCATGTAGATTGTGCCTGGCAAGGCGTAAAATTCAGGAAAAATACTTGGATCAGGTAGGAAAATGTTCCACTTTTGTTAGGAATACTTTTTAGCTTACTTCTACTTAATCCTGAAATACTACATTAACACATTAACGTCCGGAGACATAAAAATATGATTTTCATTGACTGCTCATGAAATGCCAGTTTCAAAGAAGAATGTCTACTCTGTCGCGTAGAGTAATTGGAATCCTCGAAAAATGATCGCGGAGCGTATCCAGCAAATCGATAAGAATCGCCTATTGGTTGTTACAAATTTGTTTGTGTTGGACAGTGCAATATACTAAAATTCAACATGTTCGGAAACTTTAAAATATGTCGGCTATAGGCATCAATTTTCGCGCAAACAACCCGGGCCGTAATGTGTTAAAATGAAGTACTACACAACAAAATTTAACAAAACAGAATAAATTACTCTTTCTTTAAGATAATGGACCTTTATGAGGATTTCCATATTACAAGGCTCCCTTTACTAGAAAGGGAAGTTCGTGGTGTTCAACATGTCAAGGAATTTTCTGACAACCTGGTTAAACCATACAAGCCTTAACATCTATGTAATTAATGTTTAATAAGAAATACATAAATTTACACATAATTAAGTTTTGTAAACTGAAAACAAAAAATCGTATGTATCATGAAAAATTGTATAAAAGGTAATAATATTATTTATAATATCTTCAGTAAAACACTTGACTTGCATGTATGAAGAAAATTTGTTTGCTGTACCTGGCACTTCTTACACTACTAACGCGATCAAAGAAATAATATATGTCCATCATTGTTCATGTTTAATTGATATAATTTTTTTATTCCTTTATTGCAACCATATGAATAATGTAATTACTAGGAACTTTCTTAGTTAAGAATAAATTCTTCATGCAAGCACAATTCTTTTCATTTTGCATCTAAACTTTGGATTTATGTTATCAGACAACACCAAGTTCTTTTCCAATTTCAGTAAATGCATTCACAGCATGATTAATATCATTTGGAGTATGTGCAGCGCTTATCTGAACACGTATGCGGGCTTTATCCTTTGGTACTACAGGATAACTAAAACCGATAACGTAAATTCCTTTTTCTGAAAAAAAAAAATTAATAGATTTTAGAATGAAGTAGCTTATCTGCAAACATCACAATTTATACAGTATTTTTAATGAGTGGTGTTATACTTAATGGTACCTGATTTAAATTCAGATTTTCAACTTTAATATTTAATAACACCAATGCTTTATTTAATCTTCTTTATTTAAATAAAAGCACCTTCCAACAAAAGAATACTAACATTTTGAAGACCAGCAAAAATATAACTCAAGATTATAATCATTTCATAACATGTTTTACATACCAATCATCTTATCTGCGAAGTGCGTTGCCAGTTTCGCATCGCCTATCATCACGGGACAGATCGGATGATTATCACCGCTAATTGTAAATCCTGCGGCTTTCATTGAGTTTCTAAATAAATTCGTGTTGCTCGTTAGAGTTTCTAAGAACTTCGTAGAAGTTGTTATCAAATCCATGACCTGCATATGAGTACATTAAACGCATTATACATACACGCGCACGATACATAGATGTATGAGATGCATGAAGACCAACATTTACTGTGTTGCACTTGTTTGTTTACTTGTGCCAATTGCTCGATATATACACAGAATAGTTTTACGTTTTAAATCAATAATACGTATAATAAAATATCAAAATTTTTTAGCATACCTTACTTGCTGATGCCACAACAGGAGGAGGCAATGAATTAGAAAATAAATATGGCCTGCTTCGCTGCCTCAATAAAGTAACCACTTCTTTTGTACTGGTTGTATAACCACCCGCTGCTCCGCCAAGGGCTTTGCCCAATGTCGAGTTAATAATGTCGATGCTTCCAAAATGATTAAAATATTCTTCGGTGCCCCTGAAATTAAACATTGTAATTCATATATACTATTATTACATATTGATGAGAGCATTCCCGAACTTGTGGTTCCTAAAAAATCGTTACGAAGTAATTTCTTTGAAATGCACCTGGTATTCGCTGAATAATACTATATAAAAAGAGCTTTTATTACAGCTCAATAACTATAAAAAAATGCACCATTTTAAGCAATATTAAATATAGTAATTAGAAGACTGTAAATAAACTTTTAACAATTGCGATACATTGTAGTCGAAAGAAAACATTTTGACGATAAATCGTCGCGACTCTTCTTTATTAATATACATTTGTATAATTGAAAACAATATAAGGAATAGTTACCTTCCGGTTGCTCCAAAGAAACCGGTAGCATGACAGTCGTCTACGAATGTAAGGGCATTGTATTTCTTAGCAAGTTCAAGTATCTTTGGCAAGGGTGCAACAGTGCCATCCATTGAAAACACCCCGTCGGTTGCGATAAGGCGCAAACGGGACGACATGCTTTCCTGTAGTTTATTCTCCAAATCTGCCATATCTCTGTGCTTGTATCTTTACGACAAATATTTATATTTAAGATTATAATACCGACTACGTCAGACAAATATATTTCTTTAAATCATTCACCTGTGTTTCTTCGCCTTGCAGAGTCGGATACCATCGATGATGGACGCATGATTAAGTTCATCGCTAAGTATTGTATCTTCGGGAGTTAATAACGTTTCAAAAATGCCAGCATTCGCGTCAAAACATGAGGCATATAATATAGCGTCTTCTCTTCCGTGAAAATTGGCAATTTTCTTCTCCAATTCAACGTGAATATCCTGGGTTCCACATATGAATCTAACAGAACTCAAACCGGCCCCATATTTGTCTAAAGCCAACTTGCCTGCCGTAATTACAGCTTTATTATTCTAGATAAAAGAGTAAGCACTTATCAGTGTAATTCTTTATAAACACATATTGAATGAAGAGTAATTGCTTTTTATTTAAATACTCTTAAACAATATACATACCGATAGTCCGAGATAATTATTCGCACAGAAATTGAGCGCTTTACTTCCATTTGATAAAACAATTTGAGTGCTTTGTGGTGAAGCAATAATTCGTTCATTCTTCCATGTACCGGCTTTTTTGATCGCTTCCAACTCTGGCTGAATGCATTCTGCTAAAGAGCTCATAGAATATTTGAAAATCCATCTTTTGTCTTGAACTTTTAAACCTGAAACATTAGTCAATTAAATTAATATACTGTTGATCAAATGTTTTCATTTATAACTTATATTATGGTCAAATAAAACTACGAACTACTATTTAAAATATGGTTCATATTTGTGAGGCACCACAGAAGTGATTACAGGTACTGTTGGATGCTGCCAGATCACTGATATTCAGGAAGTGAAAGCAATGTGAACTAGTCAAACCTGTTTCTGAATTGTATGACTAGCTAACATGTGTTTATACTCTTTCAAGATTACAAGAAGGTGCCTGATAAATGCAGACATATAGACATTGACATTTTTTCATAAAGAATTTTTTGCATTGTACAAAGTACAACAATATTTTCATAAATATTCAGATATTCTATGAATAAACTTAAAACTAATATGCATACATTACAAAAGAATTTGAGAAATGTTTTTAATGAAGGTATAAATCAGAAGAGACTTTGTTCAATTTAAAATGCAACTTCCACATTCTTTATTTCACAGAAGTTATACATTCATTTGATAATAGTTCATCTAGGCGCTATTTCAAAAAAACTGTCTATTGTATTCATTACAGTACTCAATTATGCATTAAGTACTCTATCCTTAGGTTCCATTCGACTTACATGTTAAGTATTTTTATTTCGAAGTTGCTTCTTGCATTATAAATAGTACTCACGCAAATTAATTTTTGCTACGTTATTGGATGACATCGTGTATATATATAATACATTATTATTCTGACGGAAATTGAATAAAAATTCTCTTTAATGCAGTTTGAGTTGCTCTGATAGAATAGAAACATATGTTTCTTATTATCGTTTGTTTATTAATGCGTTGTTCCTTATGAAACTACAGTGACTCATATAATACGTAAATTTCGGAAATTAACTGTTTTACTCGTATAGAATTATAATTAATAACGGCACTAAAATTCAACACCATATATTATTTTGTAATCTATCATCTTCCATTATTAGAAGTGATGCATTTCAATAGAACTAACGTGCTATTACTTCATAACTAAGTTCTGTTTGGCTTAGAATTTTAATTTCTATTATTAAATATATTATTGCATTGAGTCTCATAATTATTCGCCTTTATGCTTAAATGTGCCAGTCTTTTGTTTCATAAAATGCATCTGATGTCTCACTACTTCGTGTATTACAGATTGGTCGTAATTATCACGCATTCATTAATGAATATCAAGTTGTTAACATATTACAGTAAATCCTCCCATACTGGCCTTTGAATAGCCCAACAAAGCAAGAACAACAGATGAAATGAAAGTCGAAACAATAAGAAAAACAATGCTCAAGTTTTCTTATTGTTAACTTTTTCATACAGAACAATTTTATAACATTGATAAAATTTTTCCGATGAAAATAGGCCAAACATAATATAATTTGGACCACATTGACTTAGCAACAATGAGTTATACAATAAGTATGAAATAAGTAAATGTGGTCCAAATTATATCATGTTTAGTTTCATTTTGATCGGCAAAATCTCGTCAATATGTTACAAATATTTTCAGATGAAAAAAGTTATATTATTGTATTAATGAACAATTAACTGTTATCAGAACAAATGACACACGTCGCACGCTTACGTGATTCCGACGGAGATAACATAACTTATAAACTGACAAAATAACTTTTGCGGTGACGTAGGAATAGCATAGCGGTCAGAGTGGACAAAATCCCAAGAGAGCCACAGTGGGAGATTTTACTGTATTCCGTACGAAATAGTTCACTTTCTTTGACCCATTCTAATGTTACTCTTAGTGGAAGAGGAAATATGGTGACAAAAGTTTTGATTCAGAAATGAAACTGTGTAATGTTCTTAGATGCCTATGATTAGAAAGTCTCTTAAAATGTACATGCAAAGACTAAAGTCTTTCATTCAACAGTTCACACTAAGCAAAATGGAGGTATATACACCTTGAGCTTTCTAAATATATACCCATAGTGGTACTTATTATGCACCAAAATTCATCTAAAAAATTGTAGCAAATTCTTTACAATGCAATAATGAAACTTCATAAGATGGATAATAACATACTGCTAAGTTTGGCTTTGTATTTAAAATTTTTGAAAGAATTTTACGATGTCTTGTTTTTCACGGAAAACCGAGTTGCAAGAGTATAGGCATGTGGGAAATTGTGTACAACTAAATACACCATGCCCAAATATATGATAATGGCAATTGTGAGGAAGAGATCAAACACAGCCGGTTTTACACTGAAATACAAGTAAAATCAGGATTTAATAATTTCTTAAAATATTGAGAACTCAAGAAAAATTAAATAACATACCTATATACATTGAGCATAGCTTTTGTAATATCATAAAATACGAACTCTGGATCACGTTTGTCAGGACTATGAAGGGTAACCTTAACTTCTCCAAGATATTTAGTCATTGCCTCTTTTAATGTGTGCACTAATAAATTATGTTTATCAGCCAACAGTGGTGCTGCTCTTGGTTGAGATGCTAAGTAACTAAACCATAAAGATAACGACTCTTTTGAAACATCCTGCAAAAAGTATTTCAATTTTTTAGGCATATCCAAAATTCACAATTAAGAATATGATAAATTATAAACTTAAACCAGGTGCATTTCTAAAAATTAACATACCAATGGTTTTGTAAAGATCTGACTAGAGCTCAAGTTATATATATGTCTTGCTAATGCTTCTGCAACCACTTTGGTATGTTTATACAATGTGTCTACTTGTCCTTCTTTCATAACATCTAGAATTGTTGCTCTTGACGGATCTTCGTGACTTTTTAATGTAGACAAAGTTGCAGCTGGCAATCTACGAATGCTATATCTTTCGTGTTCCCAAGCTAAAGTTTCTTCTGCTAAATTAATCTTTTTATGTACACCTTCAACTGCAGTAGTATTTTGAGTCTCAGATACAGTCTTCAGTTCTTTGTAAAACAGTCCACCAGTTGAATTTTCTTTCGGTGGCTTAGAAACATGTACATAAAGATTATTGCTAGCAGAAACTGTGTCAAGGCAGATGACATAAGCTGCATCCTAAATGTAATTACAATGTGTTAAACTTTTTTATCTGGATCACCAATATGCATACTGCATAATTAACAGAAGCAAAATTACTTGTATTATAGAGCCTTCAAGTCCATCTAACTGGTCCTCTAACCATTTTTTACTACCTTGGTAATTAAATTTGCCTGCACCAGTTGCAATGAAAACAAGATTGTATTGTGGTCTTGACCTACCAGTAGAATATAAAGCAGAGAATAATCTGGCCAATTCTAAGAGCATAGCCACACCAGAAGCATTACTATCAGCTCCAAATGATAGTTCCTATTTACATAGAATAACATAAGTAGATTTCTTTTTGTACTTTATTAATTAATATTTCATGATCAATGACATACTTACAGGTGCAATACCTGCACTGTCATAATGTGTGACTATTGCAATTGTAGGCAATTTTTCTTCAGCTCCAGACCCTGTTAGCTTTCCATGTAATGTAGCTACTTTAACATCTGCCTTTGCAAGTGCTTGTCCAGTTGGAACAACCACTTGATAACCACTAGCAGATATAGAACTGAACATTGCTTCTGCAGCAGAGCCTGCTTTTTCATTAGTAATAAAGCCATTTCCAATATCATCTAATATTGCTTGAAGATCAGGATGCCATGGAGCAAAATATACTGGAATCATTGTCTCTGGACCAAATAACATAGTTTCTTCTAAACTCATAATATGCTGTATTATAATGGTTGAAATTAGTTACATATAAACAGAATTAGAATTCAGAATGAGATACAAGAAGTATAAGTATAATAATAACCTGTTTTTCTTCTGGTGTTAAATCGTCCATTTTTTCAGGTAGAACTATTATTAATGCTCCAGCCTTGTATTTAATTGTTTGAAAAAGACTTGGCATAATGTCTAAAGCTTTTGTGACCACACAATGCCTAGTAGTGCTCCATCCTGTAAGTGATCTAGCCTCCAAAGAAATTGGAGCATTACGGCAACCTAAATATGATATTAATTATAGATTATACTCAACATTGCAATTTGAAATAAACTAAAATGATTTTCAGTAACATATAATAAGGTAATGCCAAATTAATAATTAATGGATGTCAAGTACTCATTTCGTAATCGCAATTTCTTAACTCTTTATTATTCATAGAATGAAATGTTTTATATTTAGAACAGAAATTTCATTACCGTGTGGTACTCCATGCAAGTCATATTGGTGCATTCGATGCACAGGAAACTCATGGGATGCAGCAACGGGATTCGCCGGGGAAATTATAATGAAAATTGGTAAAACTATCAATAAATAGTACGGCAAATATCCTCGACATAACTCAGCGAAACCGTCACATTCCTCTAGCCACATATTTCTTTAAGATTTTATTCAGGTAACTTAAAAAATAATATTCTTGGTTATTCTTATTGACTTACTCTTCCTTGCTTCTATAACACTAAACGATATAAGCAAACGAGATCCTCGAGTATCTATTTAAGTAATCTACCTTCAGTAAGAATATCTACATCACTTACACAAGCTAATCTGATAGAAATCAGTAAGGCCAACACATACGCATGGAAATACTTACCGTTAATTATTTCTTCAGTTTTAATTCCATCATTAAATAATTTCAACAATATCTTGTAATATTTTTTAAACGAAATATGAAAGTAAGACTCTCAGAATTTTGGATTCTTTAATATTTACGCAATAAAATTTATTTTCTATTATTGTTATACCTGAGGCCTATGGGCCATGTGTTAACATGCCTGTGTTGCACTCAAATAAAACAAGAGTACTCGTAAATAGATCTTGATAGTAAGTACGATAATCGTCAATTTTAGTACAATAAAATGCTAAATATAATAAAAATAAGATTTGAAATAAATCTGGTAAAATTCTTCTTTATGCGGTGAAATTTCGCGGTGCTGACAGCTAGTTGCAATTCAAACAATTACTACTTCAGTCAAATAATTCTGTCTACCACGGTAGTTGAATGATGGACTTATTCGAGTACGTATTTTAATTGCAACTTTAGGAAACTTGAAAATAAATTCCATAAATTTCGGAATTTTTTTATACTGTAGAAAGTATTTCAAATGTCAATAATTAGAAAAGCGCATAAAGTATTAGCATGCGCCTTCAAGAAAGAAAGCAAGAAAGATTAAGAGAATTGAGTAACAAATAAAATATTGCGGAAAAAGGTCATTGATCTCCGCGAAGGGAACAGAGAAATGGAGAAATCTTCTGAAGTCGAGTTGTTAGCTGTATGCATACAACTTGGTCCCGTTACTCTTTCCCTCTTCCTGATGGATGTTTAATTCATCTCGATAAGATCAAAGTCATCTTTCATTCGCATTGCAGATACAAACGGCACTTCCGAGATTATACAGCAACTGCGTCACAAAATGGCAGCTATGAAAATGAATCGGAACTGAATTAATCCCTGCGATTCATCCAGGAATAAATTAAGGGAACTGCGTAAAAACGCAAGTGTTCGCACAGTCGTTCACGAACATTCGAATCTCCGAACCTTCCGCGCTAAGAAACTTTTTTATATTAATAGATATTCCAAACGAATACGAAGTTCTCAATAAAGCAAGCGTTATATTAAGTGATTACTTCTCGATGAATAAATACTATGACCTATGAGCATTAATCATCCTTTGTAAATGGAATGTACCATTACGGAAGATTCTATGCGATGGCGTTGCCTTTCGTCAGTGTCAGCAAGAGTTCGGGTCGGTGCACACAGTCTCTCGGCGTAATGATTTTCGAGATGTGAATTCTTACGCGATTACGCTGTAACGCGTAGTTTTACGAGTACATTTCGTAAATTGCAAAACAAGTGCGCATCTCGATTAGTTCGAACATTATACGTAAAGTAGTCATTATTCTAATAACGCAGTCATGAGTTGACTTCAATTAAATGTCACAGAAAGTAAAGGATGAACGACGCGGATGACGCCGACGGATCTTTAGATCCTCGTATTCAGGTAATTTTAGAATCTTGTGAATAAATATGTATACATAATTTGTTAACTTTAAGTTCTCTAAATGATTGTGTTTAGAAGTATAACTAACAGCGCCCGTATTTTAATGGGCGCTCCTAGTACCTAACACTGCCTGGTACCATGCCCCACTTATTGCTTTCACTTATTTTCTTTTGTAAACAACGAGTTAACAGTTGAGAATTTAGCTAATTATCAATTTTATACATTATTTCAAAGTTCATTATTGATATATAACGTTATAGACTATGCATTTTTACTACCAGTAAGACTTCTATATATTGTACATTTTTCAAAATTCCTTTTGTAATTCAATTATATTTGTGACATTGATAATGAAATTATAAGAAAGCAAGACAACTTTGGTAAAACTTCAAATTTTGAATGGCCTTCAAATTGTGGCATACTCTGTATATTACCTGAAATGTGGGAGCTCCTTAATGTTTATCATTAGTGATTAAGAGTTTAACAAGAATGTTAAAAGAATTTCAAGAAATTAATGACTTATGTGTATGACTCATTTTTGCAAATGAATCATACTTGTAGTGCAAAGCTTCAAATGCAATAACAAAGCAAAGTACATGTTCAAAATGTTTAATATATTGCTAACAACAAAAAAAGTACATATGTATTTCTGAACATGTTATGTAAAAATGCTGTCATGTTTTGATAATGAGGTTTAAATATTATATTTAATCTTGTAATAGACATGTCTGTTTTATACATAGATTGAATTGGAAAACTTAAACAATGCAACAGATGACATAAATAAACTTGAGACTGAGTTGGATGTAAGTTTAAAATCTGATTATAATATCTTATCAGTGAAAAGATATTGATAAATATGCATTAACTTTCATAATTGGAGGCATAATAGAAATGTATAAGAAAATTGTATTTTGTCCTTAGGAAGCAAATACTGCATTTAATCAGTTACTTTCGGAAACTACAAAGAGATTAACAGAAATCGTAGACAAGTTAGGTAATAGTTGTATCGAAAAGGCACGGTGCTATTATGAAGCCCTGGAAGTGGCACGTCAAGCTCAGGTATATGAAGAAGATCAAAACGACTAAATATAAATCCATTACAGAGTATCTAATATTTCTCAACATTTAGGTGCAATGTCAACAACAAGCTCAGTTGTTTCAAAGGGCAAGTGAGATCCATGCAGCTGCAAAAGAAACAGTAGCATTAGCAGAAACTAGGTTTATGTCGCATCAGCATGAATGGAATTTTGACCAAGCATGGCAAGATATGCTAAATCATGCGACTCTTAAAGTAAGAAATATGGTTTCTGTAAACTCTTTCATTTCTAAGCATGATCAGCTTGCACACACACACAATAATAATAATACATTATAATCTTAAGGTCATGGATGCAGAAAATCAAAAAGCAGAATGTGGTAGAGAACACCATAGGAGAGCAATGTTATTTCATGATGCTGAAAAAAGGCTATTACAGCTAGAAGAAAAACATCGTCGTTCAATAATAAAAGCTCGTCCATATTTTGAAGTAAAGGCTCAGTGTGATCAAATGTTATCAACACAGAAAGAACGAGTTGAATGTCTGGAAATGGCGATAAAAGATTCAAAAAATAACTATGCATCAAGTTTAAGAACTCTGGAAGAAATTAGTAACCAGATTCATGAGCAACGAAGAGATTATGGTACATCAATTTATGAATTTTGTGGTACAAATATCAATGTGTTTGAGATTGAATTATGTTTAAGATACAATCTTAATAAATAATAAAAGAAAATGGATTCATTTTGTTTTTAGATATTGTGGCTAATGGGCCCCGTGAACCTGGGGTTGGTGCTGAACTTGTTAGTCCAGACAAAAATATAAATTATGAAGTGGAGTTTAGTCATGTAAATACTGACAGAGCAAATTCCATGACAAATAGCCAGTTTAAGAAAGATACTGGAGGCAAAGATGATAGTGTTAGTAACCATTTTTATGTACTTTATTCATCATTATACATCATGCAGATAATACTAATGTACTAGATAATACTAGATGTACTGATAAAATTAATGTACTATAGGAAAATTCTGAAACAAAGGAAGAAGAATGTCCTGGTAAGAGATCAGTTGATGGAAGTGAAGCCACATCATCTCAGTGGGAATTAGAATTGCAAACCAGTATGGAAAATTTAAACAATCTTTCCTTTGAAAATTCCATGTATAATAGTGATCAAGAAAATCTAGCTGCATCTAATTTACATCGGCCGAACAAAGATAATTCAAGTTTCGATAATATTGATAACAATGACAGAAAAGTTTCAAGTTCAAGTTTTTCAGTGGGTAGAGAACTTCCCATGAGTACGTTAAGGCAATGGCAAAAATTGTCCAACAGCTTTCAAGTTTTAACAAAGCCTTTGACTAGCACATCTTTAACTTCGTATGTTGATAGATTGCACTTGATAAAAAGTGAGGATACAAGCTCGATATTGCCGAACAAATTCAAAATCGCTTTAAAAAGTTATGTTTCCAAATCTTTAAATAGCAGTCCTATAAACACAAATGCATTCAATTCAGAAAGAAAAAAGTTTAAGAAAGATGCAGAAAATGATGACACAACAAAACATGTGCCAAAGAATATCATGAATCTTGGTGATAATAATCAAAAATCTCATAGTAATAGTGATATTAACCAGTCTTGGAATCTTGATATTAATGCTATGAAAAATTATGAAAATTCTAATAGTGTTATTGATAAAAAGGATACTTTAGATGATGAGACTGATGCACAACTTCCAACTTCAACTGCATATGAATCGTGTACAACAGACAAATCTTCCTTAAATGATCTGAATAACAAAGATAGATTGTCATCAACACAGTTGCATTATAATGACACAGTACCACAGCTGCAAGATGAGATAGCATCACAAAAAACCCGGCCTAAATCAAATTCTGTGCATCTCACATCTCATAGTGCCAGTTGTACACCGGTAAGAACGAAAGGTTCATCATTTTTATCAACGGCTAAGTCTTTAGATAACAAATTATCTGATGATCCGAATCGGTCTCCCACTCTGCAAGTATTAACTAATAAAATGTCGGGTATTAAAGAGCTGCCCCTTCTGTCACTTTTTGAAAAAACGGGTGCATTGGCTGACAGTAAAGGCAAAAGCTCCAGTATGATTAATTTAGATGACAAACAAAGTCTGATGATATTATTAGGTAATTCTCACTTGAATAATATACAAGCTGTAAGTGTAGAGAGATTAGCGAATGCACGAGATAATTTGTTTGGAAAAGTTCCGAGATAGAGATGTGACGTCATATAAAACAATTCCAAATAATATGAAATAATATTGTGATAAAATCTACAGTACATGTAGTAAAATAATTATAAACTTCATCGTTATGTTCAAGTTGTAAGTACAAAACGAGAGATTGAGGCATAGGTAGATATTCGCATTAAATTCCAACATGAAGTAGTACTACTTCATTTTGAACTTTTTAAAATTCAAGACAATTTGATTTTGATTTAGCTAGTTTTTGAAATGTTTCAAAAAGATAATCCTAGTCTATGCATACGCGAAGGATACCTTCACTGTCTTCTCTATATAAGTGCGGTTTAATTCTTCTTCGTTTCGCTATAATTTATTCCTATAAGTGCAGTTCTGTCGAAGACAACCACATAAATACTATTTACTATTAATACCTTTAAAAACAGTACAAACTTAGTGTATTTTTTAAAGGAAACAGGTTCCATCGCACAATATACTTAACATTAAATATGTATAAACCGCCACTTCCAGACATTTATATTAATTTTCCTATCGGTACTTTTCGCAGAATGTTATCGACCATTTTATAAACCATATAAATGGTATGGTGTACAAAATGAAAAATCAGCTTTATTTACAAAAATGGTACATGGATAAATATGTAATAACTATTAAGAATTGATAATATTCTTTATCCGCTCAGTATCAAACTAACACAACAGATTGCGATATTTCCAAAAGACATATCTAGAATCGAAGTCTTTAGTTTATTATTTCTGCTAAAATGTTCAATTAGATAGTTTGTGTACATAGATTTCCATAATCAATATTTTGAAGTTTATTGCCAACAATAATATATGCGTTATAATACCGAGTGTTTTAATCGTTAATCGTAGCATCTTAATTAATAACATATATACTGTGTGTATGTAAATAGCGTTAAACGTGCTAATTATCTCATCTGCAAAAAATGAATCCACATTATGGATCTCGTTAATATAAGTTGTTCTCGAATTGTTTATACGTTAGATCCGATTTAAAATCAAAATTTATTTTGTTTATAAGAAGAAAAACATTACATTCATTTTTTGTATTCTTTTGAATACCCTACAAAGTTGTTGAAAAATGCGAATACAATATGACGAAAATTATCCTTAACTCGATAGGAGAGAGTTAATGTTCCCTTAAATATATGTATCATATATTAATTCATTAAAAATGCAGAGACCTATATGTTTTTTTATTATTAAGGGGAGATACATATTACATTACTAAACACCTGCTGCCAAGAACATTGAAGCTTTCATAATATTAATGCTTTCTCTAATTAATTTTATATCCCGTTTTAGATATTTGTAATTTGAAATTTAAAGGAGAAAGCTACTTGAGAAATTAATAATGTGACCAGACAAATACTTGGTATTTAGAATTGTTACCGTTGCATAGGCAGCAAAATAGATACAAATCCTCAAAGTTTTACGCATATTATACGGCCATGTTTATTATCAAAATAATTCCACAAATAGACGTGCTTGCTTTGTGTTCTATTTGTCGTTTTCTTGCCATCAATCATATCAGTAAATATCTACGTAATAAAGCCGACCGTGAACGAAGGTCTAAGTTTTAAACGATGAACAAACTTGTGTCCTAGTAACAAGATTTTGTAACGTTTACATGTTTCGTATGATGTATGTGCTGGAAAATAAACAAGTTTTTGGATAATTTCCTATGTCAACAAAATAGCTGTACGTTTTACTAAAACGGATAATCGAGTTTAAAATTTGTATATGATAATGCAGTACACAATACAAAGATTATGTTTGTAGTGAAACGTACAATTTACGATTATTTACGAAATAATAAAAAACGATTGGTCGGTTATTTGTCGATTATATATCGAACATTAATTTGTATGTATTATCTAAAGTAGAGATTGTATGTGAATCTTTTTCACCAAACTTAATTTAAAAAACATTTGTACTCGTTTGAAGATATCCGAAAGTGTTAAAACAGACACCAAGATGGCTCCACAAATATAATTCGCGGATCGTTATGAATCGAGACCCTTCCGGCAGACGGTCGTAAAACATTTTTAAATAAATTACAGCAAGTAAGACACACACGAATTACCACAATTTGCAGGTGATAATAGAATTTACATATGTTGTCAAATAATTTAATTAAACCAAAATTTAATGCAGAATGTCCCTCTGAAAACTACCGGCAAACGTAATGAAATCAGTTGTAATGTTAAATCGTGACTAAAAATTACATCGACTAATTAATACCCGGTAAGTTTCAACCTTTAAGAGAACTAGTATTGATCTTTTTTACTATTATTTGTTTTTTTATTAAATATGATTAATCGCCCTATTTTTCTGTCATATAAACATACTTGAAAACTATAACAAAACTTCAGACAAATACAAGCAACGTCAGAAACATATTTGCAAAAATGCGTCAACAAAATTGCTTCTGTCTGTTTTCCTTTCTTTACATGTAGATTTATCACACGACAATAAACTGCCTTCGATTAATGCATTTACAGCAAATTCAAATATGATTCATAATTAATGGGTAAAAATAAGTCATTACTTTATAAATAGACCAGGTAACATATATTTATTAATTTATGTCCATAAACTATTCTTTTACTTCCGCATTTAATGTTCAAAATTAAGATGTCGTTTGTAAAAAAATCTTACAATGAAACAAGGAAATACTAATATTCCGTTTTGTGGAATCAGTGATACATCGAGTATATTACCGGCACGTGACAAACGTTCGTTGGAAAGGTTATCGTCCTATGCGATAAACACATTGACCCGAGGATCCTCCGAAAGAAATGGACAGAGTAATTTATCGGAATAACAATGCGGACGGCTACCCGATAAAGAATCAGAGCGAGGCACGTGATCCAATATTCACGCGAGACAACAGAAATGACTAATAAGTTGATTTTCTTTTTCTTCACAATACTAATTTTTATTATATAACGATAATTAACCCGTTATACGAGCCAGGCGCTAATGTAAATATGACACAGGATTGGCACGCGAAAGGTTTTCTTTCTTAATGCATTACCGTAAATGTTCAGAAAGAAATGAATTGATGAATGTTGCGAGTCTATTATAAATACACAACACCAGTATTACAGTTATCAATGAAATTACATTTCATTCATTGATATTACGAAGCTGTAATTTTAATTACTTGCATTCTATGCTAGAATGTAATTGGCCCAATTGAACTACATTCAGATCTTGGAATAAACCGCGTAATAACTTTGAGATTTGTTATGACACATGTTTTTCAACGAGTTAAAGTGATTCTAACGTTTTGTCTCTTTGTATCTCTTTCGAATGTTACACACATACGAGAATCGTTGCAGGATTTGGATTATCAGCGTAGAGGACAAAAGGAAACTAACGACGAAAAGAGGATACCGCAGAAAAAACATCTCGCGATTGGAACAAACACGAGGGCGGAGGCCGACGACGATGAGGAAGAAGACAAAGAAGAAGTCGGAGGAACGTTGATACATCAAAAGAACATGACAGTCGCGTTGTGCGCGATTTGCCATCTTACTCCCGGAAACACGGGCATTGCCCTTAATGAAAATGTCCCTTGCTCTAAAGAGCACATGTTATGTCATGGTTGCATACAACACTTTGCGATAAGATCAGGTCAATTAATGCAGTTTTAAGAGTAGAAGAATATTTTTAATCTCCATATCCACTATAGTTTTGGCAGTTGAATACTACCTCATACCTTACAGCTTCCGATAACTTTTTTCATTATTAATACATTGAAAGGCATCATATATGATTTGGTGATCATTATTCGAAATTTCCGAACGAATCTTAAAATCTCGTTGAAACGTATAAAATAATAGAATACATCTACAATAAATTAATTGGCATTTCCAGATACTGGTTGCCTTCTTTGCCGAACCCAAAGTCAATTATCAGATACCAGTTTCTCGCGAGAGAGTAACACTAGTTTGAATTCCTTATACTTGCAATCATTGACAACGCAAGATACATCAGCACAGAAGAAACAAAATTATTGCAATCAACGCTTACTGCAACGGACAGTGGTAAATGCCGATGAACCAAATCCTAAAATGTGGTCGCAAAATTATGGTAGCGCGATGCTTACTCGGGGAAATGAATTGGAAAATAGGAATACAAATGAGTATGAAATAGAATCATCTTACGGCCAAGAGAAGCGAAACAATGTCCAGGAACGATACTTAAAAAGTCACGATATGCAGCAATCGCAAGAACAACAACAGCGTAGTTATTGCAGTTTGATGAGAAGAGAAGATGGTGACCCACACGCATCAGAGATCAGGGTCAATGGACAGATTACTACAGAATGTTCCCGAAGACCTATTCGTTGTCCTCGAATGGATTGTGACATAAACGTGGCTTTTTCCGCATTGACGCATCATTTTATTTTTGATCATCCGGAAGTACCCGTCCTGAGCGTTGAACCAGGTACCAAGAGTACTCTGATCGTTAGCTTCGCAGCTCTAACTTCCGATTCCAGCCGATGTCTAGCTCTCTTGTTGGTATCCGGTAAACTCTCGTAAGTACAATATAAACAGTTACACATAAAAGACTCCGCAATTAATACACTTCTCCATAACAAGAGAGCCAGTTGCAAGATTGTTCAGCGGGAGTCAAATTAATGCAAAATACCGAAATCGTTTGCCATTGCCGGTACTCGCAGCACGATTGAATAACACAATTAAATATTCCTCCTCTTATGACATTCATAACATTGATGATAATTGCCGTGAAAAGGACGTGATTATTGCATGGGTAGCTGGATTAAATATTGGAAATACGAAGGAACGACTTCGCTGTAGTATACAGGTAGAAAAACGGATTAAAAAATGTCGAGCTAATTAATTAACAAAGAAAATCTGTTTTCTTGTGCAATAGGCTGTGGATAGCATCGATAGCGTGGGCCTCCGTTCATTGACATATACAGGTCCAGTAAATTCTCTACGAACAACTCAACGTCCTCGAGACATTTTCTTAAAAGGCGATTGCATTGTTTTGCACGAAGGTCTCCTTAATCGCATCACATCAGATTGCACTAATCTCAACATTAGTGTTATTGTACATTAACTACGCTTGTTGAGCACCGGTAACGTATGTACATGTAACAAAGAACTAAAGCAGCCACCGTTTGTCATATAACAATAATAAGATGAATAGTAAAGTTCGTATTTTTATAATATTCTCTTAGTGAGGGGGGGGGGGGTGGACAGAAATACACATTAACGTAACATTATATAGAAATATTTTATTATTTGAATATAAGTATAAAATGTCGGTGTACAAAATTATAATTTGTATCACAAACTGGTCATTGCTGGTGGGCGAGCGTATGCCTTTGGGATAAAACCATACTTCCGGGTTTTTGGTGCGTATGCCCATAACCATCCGTCAACCGTTTGATTTCCTAAATCCGCATATATCCAGTCAGCTCGTCTAACAGATAAATCATCCGGCGCCTGCGCCTTATAATCGTACAGTACAACTAATTCTGTGCCAGTTGTTTCATCCCGGAAGTCCCGTAAACCTTTTTGTTGCAATGGTTCACTTCCTGTTATATTACCACTACTTTTCCCTTTGGAAGAAACACCATGTCCAATTAGAATTTTCTCTTAGACAAACTTCGTGTAACAAGTATGTTAATCGTAGAGAATCATACGCGTAATAAAATTTTGGATATTTTTTAACTTCTACGTTAAAGCTCATTAGAATTAAAGAGTAACAAAACGAACCCAAACTATGCGTTTCTGTGGATGCTGTGGTTGTAGTTGTAGTGGTGGTAGCTGTTGTAGCATAAGAATGAAGGACATGCCCTGGATATACAAATCCAGATGGTACAAATCCTTCATTACCATCGCAATGTCTAAGCACCCAAAACCAATCGGGATCATCGCGATTAAGCACAGTCACAAATTCCCCCCTTTCTACGCTAACATCGTTCTCATCTCGAGCAACGAACGTATAGAGTACAATGTATCTTCCAGCTGATGAATCCTACAATGTTATCGTACTAATTTTTAGGTCCTCATTCTGTTTGTTACGGATGGCAATGCTCTTAAATTCCTTTCATCGTTAATTATATTCACGATAATCGTTCGGATACCTTGAAAAAGGGATGCACATCCGGCTGTGATGATATACTTTGAATAGAATTTTGTGACTGTGTGATAGCAGATCGATTAACATTTATATCAGCAGTAGTAACGTTACGAGCATAACTCTCGCAATCTGATGCAGATCCTGTATCAGTTTGTTGTGCATCCACCGTTTGTGAACGACCTGTACCAGCAAAGTCACAATCAGTCTCATTAGATCTCGGTAATTTCTTTTTCACATTATTCATAAGATTAGCCAGTGTTAATTCTGCAAGCTGAGATGTGTATGGTGCACAGTAAGAATGCGGCACAAAGCCTTCCATACGTGTATCAGCTGCTATTACATACACCCAATCATTTTCTCTATACAGGACATTTACAACCTAAAACATGCAGAACATAAACAAAAACAAGGTTGCAACTTAAATGTTCTGTGTACATTCAATGTCATTTCTACAGAAGACATTAATTAGAAGCAACTGAGCATAATGAAGCGCACAAATATTTTCTAGTACCAATATCTTACACTACATCCATTAATCACAACACATAATGTTACAACATAAAACATAAAATTTCTATTCTATTACGTGGACAATGCTTGTAATTACCAACCTGTCCTCGTTTAACTTGTAGTTCATCATCAACACAGGGTGTAAAATCATGAACAATAACCATTTTACTGTCAGGCGAAATACCATTTTCTTTTTCAATTCCAACTCTGACTAAGGTCTCTATACTAGCACTTCCTGTTATACGACCAGGAGGCAATGGAGCTCTAGTTCCCAAACCAAGTCCCGTACCCCCAGCTCCCACACAGTCTTTATCCAAATTGAAATTATGTGCTCCAGCTGTATTCAGTCAAATTCAAGGATTGATTTATATTTCACTCTTTTTACAATGTGAACTATTAGTAGAAGAAGTCTATAATCCACTCTACTAGCAATATGATGTAACTGATAAGATTTAAAATCAGTTTCACCATTTTATCACAAGAAAATGAAATTTATCATACCCTGATTCACAAAAAGCAAAACTTTATAATACATGCTGACTTTCAAATACTTTTATAACAAAACCTCTCACCATGTATATTTTAAATAAATAAATTGTTGGTCTTTTTTAAATAATCTTAAAGTCTGCTGTTGATAAATTTATTGTTAAATTAAATAAAATGATGTGCGAAATACAATACGATATACACATGCAAAATTGTTCAAAAATGTTGAATAATTTGCCTCGCTTATAAAATGTCGGTTTGTTGTTACATATATAGTAAAACAGATATAAAATTCGAAATTTCGAGAATAAACGTTTATTTTTAGGCTGATTGTGAGTTAATTATATTGCCTCTAATAATTAAATACAGATTTAAAAATTGTTAGAATATCCAAATTTTTAATTTGTCATCTATATTCTCGAAAGTGTAAAATTGTTTATAAATCAGACATATGTCATTATCATAGAAAATCAAAATTTTCAATGTTCACATTATTAACAACTAAGATAAACCATCCGATACTTTAATTTTCATGTAATTTTTATAGTTTCCTTTATTGAAAATGATCAAATTTTCGAAAAGATATTCTCAATTACAGGTGTTCGCTATAAGTCGTTGATCATGAATTTCGTAAACGCAACAGGTATAACCGGTAATCGAGGTACACCGTATAACATATACTCTCATTTTTGTGAGAAATAATTCAAATATCATCGTATGTTTCTTATTTATAAAATGATTAGCGCAGAAAAATATGGCTTCAAAATTCTCGATGATCATCCGTAAGTTTGATAAAGATCTCCGAGTGAGTGGCCTATACACGTAATGCCAGGACTTTAAATCGGGTCGTGGAACCCTGAGGAAGATGCATTCTCTGATGTTCCTTACTCACGTTTCTTTTTCTTTCCCCGTCGTATGCGCACTGGACACAAAAAAGCCATCCTGTCTTCTTTGCTCGAAAATCACATCTCTGAAGCACTGGTTGCTACCTGCCGGAAGAACACTGAGAGATGTGGCGTATGAAGGATAAGGGTACCAAGCATCCCAAAAAGATATATCAGGTACTGTTATATTTTATGAACAAACACAATCAAGGGGAGAGGATGCATTTACAAAATTGAGAAACCCATTAAAACGCTTAGAGCAAATTAATAGTAGAAGGATATTGTGCCTTCAATGTTAGAAACCTAACTTGTCCTACGTCCTCCTTTAAAGAATTCTAAAAAGAAACTGGAACCAAATCCCGTATGTAGTCATTGATCCAACAGGTAGACGGCGCTTTAGCAACACACAAATTTACGGGGCGGTGAACTTTTTCGGCTTTCCTACGGAAAGGTATCAAAGGCCTGCGTTTTTTAAATGTCCCTTGCACTTCTTCAAACTAAATTCCTTGACATTCGTTTCTGCATCGTGAACGCCGAACCACTTGCAGGAGAATACGTATACAATTCTTTTTGCTTACAATTTTGTCATGGAAGAAGAGAAGTCCTTGATTAACGTTTTCAATTATTAAATCTAACGAAAAAGTCTCACTGGTAGAAGCATAAAAAAAACTGCTTCTAAATTGACACGGAATATTTGATTAGATTATTTACATTTGAAATAGATTCATTATTACTAATTCGTACCCCGTTTCCGAACTGGGAAGAAACTTTACTCACGTGATTAACTTCCGGAATAATTAACTAACTTTTTGTATGCGCGAAGGTCACGGAAATCTGATCAATTATAAATTGAAATTTCGATTGACGCAATGTATTGGATTTAAATGGAACACTTAATAATATTCAAGCATGACGAACTTCACGTGGATTCTAAAATGGACATTTCTTTCGAAGTCTCGCGGACTTTGCTTTAGTACGTTATATTTCCTAAAGAAACTAATGTTTTCATAAATATAAATCTTTAGAATCTCGAGAAATTAATAAAAAATATATAAGGAGAGATATAATATTTGATCGAAACATTGTTTATTATCTCAATGATTATAAATGACGATTATAGTTCTGCCTATAACAATTTTCCCTTGTGTACATTCAACAATGGATGTGTCTTTTTTTGGAAAATAATATGTATTTACAGGTTACTCTATAATTGTGCCAAAGATTAATCGAACTTCTCTAGTGGGGCTAATTTATGTTCACCATTACGTGTACTGATTCATAGGAATATAGAAATCCGTTCTACATTATACATTTTTCTCGAACATATAACGTTGAAAATTGGATGAGGCGTTAAAGTGGATAGAAAACTTTGTAATACGAAATTCCTTCTAAATTGTTCTCTTTGTTCGTTATCATTGTATATTATAATATCATTCGTAAGTTTAACGCTACTGTAAATATGAAATTTAAGGATCGGGAAATGTCTGTTGCACATTGTGACGCGTGGATTTCGGTAATCAATGGTAAAATTTGTTCTAAACCCTTACGACTACGTGGATTTCGAGTATCAAGAAATCTGGCTAATTTTCCATGTTCTGTTCTTTCTCAGTAAGGTACACAAAATTCGAATGAGAGGTCAAACTTTGTACTTTCATATTGCACTTTGTTGTATTTAATGACACGCTCGATTTCCTTAAGAATACCTGTATGCAATATCGTGAAACGCATTTATTATGAATCACCGATACACCGTTTATCGTGGACTATAAATAAGTATATCGATTAAGAAAATAAACTATTGGCAAGTGGGTTCAAACGAGAAATTTTCATCGGCGACCCCATCGCGCTAATGTCCTCATGTTATCACTGGTCCACTAGATAACCAGCAGTTTCTGTTTACCCGACTGTTAACTTGCATTCGTGATTGCAATTTGTTTTCAAGATACCTTATATATTTATTATCTATATATAAACGTGTGACTAATTGCATCTCGCCTATGGTAGAAAAGAAATGTTCGGAAGTCGATCGTTACATCTATGCATGCTAAATAAATCGCGATGTAACACGTTTCGTACGTTGTAATCTCTGTGTACGTGAGAAGTTGCAAACTCTATGCGATGAACCACATCGAGTATCCGCCATTGTATTTGAATGTATCGAGTGGTGATCTTTTGACTCAATAGTTTATTTTCTCGAGTTCATACCTGCTGGCTTACAAGAAAGGGTACGAAGAGAAAACTCGCTCGACTTTCATTACCGACTTGAACACGAAGTATTTGCATTAATTATATACTTGGTACTATCATATGCTATTCGTAGTTTTACGATAAATAACGAAGAGATACGCAGGTGACGCAATTCAAATCAAGCGAGTCTTAAGCATCGTTTTAGTTAAATGAGTACACGCACACTAAATATGCATACCACGATGGCGCGTAAAATGTTGCAACCATAGATCGCGCTTCGACTAACCGTTTTGCGAATCCGTTGTTTTTTTCGAGTTAGACTAAACATACAATAACAATAAAGATAATATTTATAATTTACGAAACATTCGATATCATTTCTATGCTCCGTCACTCGTCAGACGACGGAAAATCCAATTGGAAGATCGCTATTCGACCGAATAAAGTACATACGAAAATTCTCTTTCATATGCGTTATATGTATATATATATTTCTATACGCGTCGCGTTCCGTTATACAAATTTTAATAAAATTAGACGTCGTATATTATAAATGTATTCGTAATGTATTTTTTTTTCTTTCATTTCAACTTAGAATACATCACTCATTCGAAATTAAAATACATCATTAGTCCTGGCAGTTACATGATTCATTCAAACTTCATATGCAGACCTCGTATATATGTGTGTGTATATACTCAAAAACCGAGCTGTATGCGATATACGTACATATACTATTCACGATACAATCTAGATATATCTATAATAAACTGAGAGTGTATGAAAAAACGTAGATTAATACATTCTTTACCTTAGGTGGGTTGCTTATAATATCATAACAATATAATGTAACGTATGCATGTTGCCTTATTTTGTATCGATCAAATGTTGTGAGACGTAATAATGTACCTATCCCACATCGCCATTACTTCATACACCTCCAAGTTCATGAAAATCCAATTGCTTTGAATATTTCATCGTTCGCTTTCCCTTCCTAATTCGAAAGCGAGCGATAAGATTAATGAGGTCAAAAATGGAAATTTATTCGTATGCCTTGTGCTGTGTGATGTATTGCAAGAATTACTGGCACTCCTGTTACAATTAAAAAACGTACGTGTCATAAAGAGATCTTCGAAGCAGTCTCGAAATATGTGTATAACGTATACACCAAGTACACAAATGGATATTTATTAATTCTTCTCTGCTACATTACTGCAAATGTATTAGATTCATACTTTACTTAGCATCGTATGTATCATCTACCAGGTATTCATATAGAAAACTATTAAGATACGAATATCTAATATGGGGTACCTGAATGACTTTCGTGTATCTTGTATGTTATGTATGTATTTATAAATCGCGCGATTGATGTATTTTACATTGATTCTATTAAACGTAGGTTTATCTTCCCATCGGGAAAAATATGAGTGAAAGGAATACCGAATTCGGGAAGCTCGGATTGCCGTTGCATACATGTTTGCTTTCGATTCGTTGAACTACGCTTCGCGCTACGCGGATTAGGGATAAGAAGGATAATAGTGAAAGAATAAAATGCACGGAGGAGCAAAATAGTATGCGATTGTTGTAAGGTTCGAAACGCGAATAATAAGATGAGTGTAACTTTCCAAAAAAAGGCGTTTAGTAAATAGTATTCGTGTATATATGTAGGTATAAGTATGTATTTCCGTATCTCTTCTCTTATTTTTACACAGCTAGTACTTGCAATCGACATACTTCTGAATGAATTTCTGTTTCGCGATTGTATTCCGAAAGAAGGTATCTTTTCTATTATTGTATGTACGATGACGGTATACATGAGCAGGGAATCAGAGTGATGTTGAACAAAGGGTAGAAGTATGCTTATAAAGTTACTCTTAGGCTCCCCCTACTAATATCAGCTATATTTTACCCAAGAGAAATAAATTTAAAAAGTATAAAAGTATTTTTAAAAAATCACATGTAAATTTTGACACCCGTTCGATAAAATGTTTTCGATTCCACGCATTAAATACAACTAAAGTGATATGTACGCACAGTACCTCAAATAAATATCAGCATGTACCCAGAGTATAATTATTCTGCATAATTATGTTGCTGTAGTATTTTGCTCTGCTATAGCATCTTTATTATGCTAAGGAATAATAACGATTAGTAAAGTAATTATTATCAGGGGATACTATACGATATTGCGGGGAAAACATAATATATGTAACAGTTTCACGCATACCCTTAGCAGCATATTATTCATCTCAAACTTATTCCAACGGTTCGCAATTTAACGTATTTTCGTTCGAAGATTGAAATTAATTCCGCATTATAAAATATGAGTAATCACGGGACGAAAGCTCGAGGGTAGGAAGAAGAGTGAATTTTTGTCTACACATTATATTATAATGACTCGCGGTAATATCGGTCGAGCAAAAATTTCACTATTTCCGAACTATAATGTCCGGAAATGATTGATTGCTATAACTATAAACGATTGCTCGAGTCGAGCTACTCAAAGAGAAGTAAGATTTAATTTGCATCGAGGCATTTCACTACAATCATAACACAGACTAAAAACGAGTCATTAACGATCGTTAGCAGGGTCGTTAATAATATGGTGTAGTACGAACTGCTGGAATACATCTAGGTTCATGCTTAGAGCGTTCCTAGTGTAACAATATAGCACCTAGAGGTTTTTTGTACTTTAGCAATATTTTGCATGATAATGTTATTAATATAAACATACATCTATGATGCCAGAATATATTTACATTATGCAATCATGACTACAAAAGGTAAATGGAAAGCAATCTAATCTCTCATTTGTTGGTCGCCGTTTAATTGTAAAATTAAACTTATGACCATAAAAATCTCCATGGTTCATGCATATTTAATATACATGAAAAGCTTACTTAATAATCATTAAATGTAATCATTATTGGCATGATAAACTTTTTAGCCTAAATTTGTTTCCCATATATTACAGTATCTACATTCGATTTCAATTAAAACCGACAATAAAATTATACTTACAATAATAATTCCAAATTAATGTGTTATAACGTTAAAGGCTCTTTGCATATCACATAAACCTAGACAGTTTTTAATTGTTTAGAATTGCAATATTGTTATTAGACCTAATACTAAATTCAGTGCACGCTCATTCAGCCAAACGATGAGCGTCACAAAAATTGCTGAGCAGTTTTGTATTAAATAATTTGAAAAATCCTAATCACTGATCCTATTCGTTACTAACAGCCGGAGCGGGTGGTTCAGACTCCTTATTGTTTGAAGGTGAAATGGTTTCCGTTTCTTCACTACCCTCGGTGCTGTCCGCAGCACTTGCATTTGCCACTGGCTCTTTTTTAATGTCGTCATTGGATGATTGTAATTGTTGCATTTTTAATTGATTGCGTAACCGCGAGATTTCTCGCGCGTCGGAACGTCGATGACGTTTTAATTTTGCATTCTCGGAAACGATCCTACGTGCCAGTTCCAGAACGTCTTGCGGTACTTCTAATGCCAGCAATCTCTCCTCGAGATCTGCACCTGCGGTTCCTTCTGACTCGGAATCACTTTCCAGAGAAGATGTTCCAACCTCGACAGAAGGCGGTTCTATACTCACAGTAGATGATGTAACTGCAGCACTACTTTCTTCCTCTTCACCCTCTGCCTCAGTTTTAGTTTTCTGTTGTTCTTGTTTTCGACTACTTCCAGGTGTGTATGAAGCAAAACCAGGGTATGCACCTGGATCAGGTTCTGAGCTTGGAGATGTCTTTTCCTGTTTGACATTAACTGGTGAATGGTCTTGTTTCTCACTAGGACTGGATGTGTGATGATTATGACGACGATGTTCGTTATGGTGGCGCCGTGAATGATGAACAGAGGGTGGAGGTATCGTGGGTATTGATGGCGCGGGTATAGGTGCCAAAGCTACGTTTGGTTGAAAATGTGGCTCAAAACGTTCACATTCAGAAAGGGGTATAACTCGTTCTGGATGTTGTAGCACAGGTGGACCTCGGCTTAGATATGCAGGCACCAATGGCGAACTGTTCACAGAAAATAATATACAAGGTGCAAAGCAATTATATAATTTTAATTTCTCTTGTTTGGTATTATGCAGATATTATAATTACCTGTCTCTGTGCTTGCAAGTATTTGTAGCATTCCAAGGTCTAAAGGCAGATGCACCTCTTGCTGCCAGTTCAAAAACTGCCCATTGCATTTGCAAATATGGATCAGTTGCACCAGGAACCTGTGATACAGGATGGTATATTCCTAATCCATTTCCATTGTACATTCCTGTACAATCTTCTCTGCCTACATCTTTTTTAGCACGCTTGATCAACTTATCTGGTTCATGGTGTAACTGAAATAAGTATGATAGATAAATACCCCTTGTAATCATTTGTTAATTATAATCTTGTACTCATTTTTAATATAATATTACAGACAAATTTTCCTTGAATCTTCTGCTAAGAAATGGAAGCAGCTGCATGTAGCAACAGTGGCAAAATCAAATTTTACTACTTGAGTACTCTTTTTAACATTTGTTTCTAAAAAAAAAAAGACAAGTAAATGTACCTCTAATTTCCGTTTAGAGCTCACAACAAGATGCCTGTCTTTCAATTCACGAAACAGAGTGAGAGATTTGTTATAATGCTGTTGCTCACGGGATAATAACAAATATGATCTCCAGTTTGCAGAATCAAAACCCCAATGGCAGGTACGATTTTCCAACGATCTGTGGGCATGTCTAACGAAGCGTTGGGGAGAAAACTGACAACCACATTCCAAACACTCAATGCATATAGAATCATCAGATTCAAATAAGTCTGCATCAAAGATGCCCTTGCACTTGCCAAAACACTCATGATACACTTTAAATTTAGAGACAGATTCTTCTTCACTGTCATTGTTACTACACACTTTCTTTTTAATAATATCCTGATTCTGACAGACTTGTGATGGGTCACATGGTTCTGTCCTTAATAGCAAAGCACTGACAAGTCTTTCAGCATCTGTCTGGGTGATAAGGCCACAGGAAGGAGCGTTGCGTGGCAAAATTCCTGAGTGCTTAAGTTCTTCTAGTTGATCTCGCGTGCATCGTGAGCAATAAATCTGCAGTTCGTCGCACACTTGATTGATCTGTTGAAGGGAGAAATCTTGCAAGACTGTGTTCAGAATTTGTGGTAGACATAACCTCCTCTCGCCGCCGACCACAAAACAAGATATCCTCTCGCCTTCCAAGATTGTCTCGCATCGTTCAGAGCAGCTTTGGTCAGGTGCTGTTAAAATGGGTATATGAAATTCTAATTCTCTTTTCTCCGACACGCTTTTTAAGCGGTCCAGTTGTGGATCCTCATCGGAATCATCCAGGGGTTGATCCGATCTACGGACTTTGCATGAAATAACAGGTGTAACCAGGGGATTGCTTTCCTTTTCAGTGTTCTTCGTAGATGCGTGTTCGGAAGCTGAATCAATGCCGCAGTTACTGGTTCGACTTGGAGATGAGAAACAAGGTGCCTGTTCCTGTAGTAGACCTTTACAGTCCATACCCAGCAGGGCCGAACTCGGACCCTGTAAGCTCTTTACAGCGGATAGCTGATATGTCTTTAAGACGGTCTTTAATTGTGGACTGTATGGTTGACTATTTGTACTACCGGGCAATAGTGTCTCCATTATCTTCGAGTCGTAATGCAAATCCGTTCGAGAATATAGCGAGCTCGTCCACCGTAGAAAATTATGAAGACAGCTCGTGAGACAAAACACTATGTCGTATAATCTGTAGCATAGGCGTATCGACGCCTACAGAATACAAAACCTACACGCGTTTATTACCAAAGCACTTGTATCAGCGTAATCGCTGTTTAGGTCCACGTTTATGATTACCGAAGAAAATAGCACCAGCAGCAAGCCTAGATACGAATTGTCCATCTCAGCAGACGATTCGCTCACTCACATGCCGTCGCTTCTCTTTTGGCACACGACACGAGTATAATGCTTAACCCGTTCATGTGTCCTTCCCTAAGTCTGCCCCCCTTGCCGTAACATTACGCTCGATGCAACGGTCCGGCTACTGTAATCCACGATACAACACAACGTCGCTTCCATACACATGATAATTTGCTCGCGCACGTACTCGCCCAAGTGAACGTACACGGAGATAGAAACGACGTAGCACTCTTCCAAATGCGAGTATGTCGCATTCAATCGTTCCGTCTTCTTCGGCAGAATGTCTATTTGGCAAACTTTCAGTATTCTTTTCCGTACACTTAGAAAGCACAGTTCTCCGAGATTCGCTCGATCACGAATGCAAGAACGGGCCAGTGATTTGTGGGCTGGGCCATGGCATTATCACTGCTAAACCCAGCAGCTAGCAAGACGATGCATATCGGATCTTCTCTTTATCTTTTGTTGACTTCATCCGCATATTTCTATCGCGTTTGGTCGCATCAGAGCCAGGAGCCATCTCTCAGGTGATGCACATTCATTGTTTCGCGTGCTCCGTTATCACTTTCGTCTTTTTCACCGACACGACCGGGATCGCCAGCTCCGATATTATCGCAACCGCCGTCGCCACCAGTGCAGCCGCCACCGCCACCGCCACCGCCTCCGCTACCTCCACCGACACCACCTCCACTAAAACCGGCACTTCTATTGCCGTTGCCACCGCCACCTCCGTCGCCGCCGCCTCCTCCGCCACAGCAACCACTGCCACCGCCGCCACCGTCGTTATATCCACGGAAAAAAATGATCGAAACAAAACTGTACGTTGTTGCACGGGTCACTTGTGATAACGAGACCGACAATGATATTCTCAACTGACAGATATTATCGCATCACTACCGCAAGGGACATCGTCAGACGACCGATATACTTGGCACGTCGCGACGGAATGGCGTATCGATCGCGCACGCACCAACGACCAGAGAGAAATCACTCGCAAGGATATGCATATTTCTTATCAACTCGCGAAAAACCAATTCCAAGCGATGTGGAAGCAAGTGGATCATTCACGGGCCAATGATCCGCCGCTGATACGCGATGCTAACCCGACGAAGTATCCAATGCGTGTACTCACGTTTCTTATAACGAGGCGTATAGAGAGGATGACCGCGTACATGTATTCTCGTTCGCCCTCTCTTTCTTTCTCCCTCTCTCCCTTGTCCCTTCCTCGCTCTCTTTCTTTTTTACTACTTTTTTTTATTTTTCCTTCTCTTTCGCTCGCAATATGTCTTTTTCCTTGTGCGAACACTTTGATACGCTCTTTCTTTCTCTAGCCACATACACGCGTACAGTTCAGGTCGTGTACGTATGTAAACACGGGAAATACTCGGAGCCTTGAGGAGGAGGAGACGGTCTACTCTCGTTTTGTATCCCCGCGAATGTACGCGTGCGTACCATATGTCTTACAACGCCAGTGTGTGCATAAACGCGCCAGCGCGCTCATGTCCGCCTAGATAGTAAAGAATCACCAATTCTCTCTGTGTTTTCCGTCCTCATCCGCCGTCGTCCACCACCACCGTCGTCGTCGTCGTCGTTGTCGCCGCCGCCGCCGTCGCTGTTGCCTCTATCCCTTTACTTCTCCCCACCTCCCTTCACTCTTCTTACGACGCTTGGCCTCCTACTGCGCACCGCCGCGCCTGTTTTAATGTCGGTAGCCTCTTCGCTTACCCTGCGCTCCCAGACTTTACATTTCCCTTGTGTAAGTCACATCTATATACTACACTGTTACAGACCTCGCCTAGACTGCATGTAAAAGAAACCAGCTTCTGCTGCGTGAGAATGTATGCGGAACTATGGACACCACAGACAGACATGTCGAGCGACGCGGCGGCGACCGAGCGTCTAGTCATGTGACCTTCCCGTCAAAATAGCCTGTGCACCCCGCAACCCACACTCGTGCGGAACACTTGCACGTGGACGTGCTACGATACGCCAGCCCGTTTTAACGTGTGCGTGCGTATCATCGGTGTCCTTTATTCATTGTCAGGGTCGATTTAGCATATCAGTAAAACGACAATTGTCCTGTACGATTTATTCAACTATTGATCACACTTTACTTTCTCGCCCTTTCATTTTGGATGAATTAATCTTTCGAAATTTACGACTATGCCCGCTGAGTACTTATTCTTCACGTTGCGGCGAAAGTAAAACACGAGATAATAGTGATAGACTGAAGCACTAACCATTATTTAATAGGAAACGGTAGCAAACCAAACATAACAAATTATTTAAAACACAGTCTGTACAGAATCTAAGTTTTCAAAGCTGATGATTTATTTTCCTGCAGAATATGGCCTATATTAAACGAAAGTTGAAATAGGAGTCATAAAAACATACGAAATATTAATTTAGTAGACAGTTTTTGTAAGTAAAATATATTTGAATGTTGTCTTAATCCTCACACATTGAAAATCTACAACTACTGATTCAGGTATTTTACAATCCATGATTTAAAAAAAGGAGTTTATTCGCCTGCTTCGTATATAATAACTTAGTATACAAAAGGAATACTATTTGGATTTTTTTCTCATTCTATGTTTTTCTTTCTTCTTGGAAGCATTTTTGTGCTTTTTGTTATTTTCCTTATCTGCTTGTTTTTTCTTTCGTTCCTTCCGCTCCTTCGTCTCTTTCCGTTCTTTCGTCTCTTTCCGCTCTTTCGTCTCTTTCCGCTCTTTCGTCTCTTTCCGTTCTTTCGTCTCTTTCCGTTCTTTCGTCTCTTTCCGTTCTTTTTTCTCTCTTCGTTCTTTCTTTTCCTTCCGTTCTTTTAATCCTTGTTGTTCTTTTCGTTTATATTTTTTCTTTCGTGGTACCTCTTCTTCCGAGGACGAATCAGAATCTGAGCTCGACGAACTTGACGAACTTGACGAACTTGACGAAGACGACGACGACGACGACGACGATGACGAACTTGAACTTGATAAGGAAGATTCATCAGAATTTTCGACATCATCATTCTTTTGTTCAACTGGCGGTACAACCGCCGGCTTCGGATGAGATTTCAAATGTTCCCTTAGATCATCGGTTAATCCGCCTAAACCAATGGAAGTAAAAAAATTGATTGCGAAACGCGTATTTTTTGGATCGTCCCTGGGAAAAAGACCTTCAAATACTTCTTGTAATGTAACATCTTTAACGCGTTGATTAAGCTTTGAGAGCCCCATATATTCGGAAAGTTCTTGAAATAAAATTTTGATGAATATCCGATTAGAACTCGTTGTGTCCTCTTCGTTTAGTTTTATACAAGATAAGACCTCCCACGAGATAGAGTCAGTGAACAATAAGTGAGCAAAAAACTTGGATACGTTACGTAATTTATTTGTGTCAAGACGATGGATTGTATGATAGGAATCTTTAAAAATTTGCTCGAACGGCGTGACATACATCTTGTTGATAGCACAAAATCGTCCGGCTAACAGTCCGAAAAATTTCTCGTATGTTCTCATTTCCGCGCAACAATCTAGAAACATATGGCAAAGCTCTATTTCCTGGCCTGGTTTCAGTTGCATTTTCATTAATTTGTGAGCGCATTCCTCAAAATCGAGTGACGAATGTATTGTCAAATATATAGTCCTGCGAAGAGCAGTTAAATTTGTTTCTGTATTATCTACAATAATGTCTTCTTTTCCTTCCGCCGGTCCAGTACTGCTATCGTCATCGGAACTTTCGTCATCACCGTCTTCTTCGCTCTCCGATCCACTGACATCCGAACCAAGTATCTCCTTGCTTAATTGCTTATACTTGTCTTCATTTGCAAGATACTCAGGGTCAAATTTAAAAACATTTAATATGTCTTGAGAATCGGTTGCTTCATCTAGGGTCACTAGATGAGTGAATTGATTTTCTTCTTCTACTAAGTCAAGTTCTTCAGGAACTGCCTCATGATCTTTAAATCCATCTTTTCTTATTTGGAACATAACTTCTATCATATACTGAACCCTTTTGTCTAGTTGGCCTTCATGCAATATATTTCTCAACATTTCAAATATAGCTTCTATACCCTTTCTAGAAACTTCAGTTAATTTCATACCACACTCTTTTAAAAATGCAATTGCTACTTCCACAGAATCATCTGTTGGTGTTTCAACTAATAGTGTTAATAGTTCTAAAGCCAGAATCTCATGTGCTACTCTCTGATTCACTAAATGTGCTATAAATGTCCCTGAAGATATACACAGTGCTTTATCATTTCTTCTGAAACCTCGTCTAAACTGGATCACTAGACGTTTTAATATTAATTCGCCTATATTAGGGAACTTAGAATTGAGGATTGCAGACAAGGCAGCATAAACAGGTGTGAAAGTAAGTGAAGCTGCTTGTGCTTGTATAATGGAACGTGCTAATAAACCTCTACCCCGAACAATATTCTCTCTTAATAGTTCTCTGGTTATAATTCCAATGTTACTGGTGTTAACTTTGTTAATATGTCCATGTATGGACTTTTTAAGAGCTTCCCATGCAATACGTTGATATGCAGCTCCTGATTTATCAGTAATTTCTGCTTGCATCATACGCAGTTTAGCAGGTGGAATATAAGCACCACCAGTTTTTGAGGTCAACATATCAGTTGTTCTATTTTGCCTTTGTACTGGTTCTTGAGGGATATTCCTTGTCTGTTCTTTATCCATTTCTTTCTCTACCGATTTATCTTTATCCCGATACCTTCTGCTCTGATAGTCCTTTGAATCCCTTGAATATCTTCTTCTCTCATCACGAAAACGTTCTTCAGTACGTGATATTTCATCATAATTATATTTCCTTCTACCATTATCATTGTCTCTGTTATTCCTATCACTATGATAATGCCGTTCCCGTGAACGATGTCTTCGCCGATCATACTCATCTCTGTCTCTCCTAGAGTGTGACCTCTTCATGTCTGGGTAGAAATTCAAAGGCTTTAAATTACATTAAAAAAATTTATATTATTGTTAAAAAGATCACAAAATTACTACTACAAACCTATCTAAACTATGTGTTTAACCAGAGGGAAAGTACGTTGGCGTCATGTAGGATTTGTAAACAATGTAAAAAGTGTACCCAATATATATCGAATAGGTTCAGGGCTACTACTTAATTTTATACAACTGTTATTAATTACAAATTACTCTTTTGCAGCTTTGAGGTTTCTTGTAAAAGCTTTAATATCGTACTAAATCTTAATACGATTTTTTATACACTATAACCTCAAAAACTCAAACATCATTGACGATAATAATTAGAGGTTATATCTCGATCTCCTTTATTCGATATATCGATTTTTGTTGTCGATAAATTCGAATGCAATAACTTTACTTGCCGCCATTAAAATGTAAAAATGCACCGCATGTAAATAGAAATTAACGTAAAGTACTACAAAATTTCTTTCCATATTATATTATATATAAGAATTGTATTATATAAGCTGTTTCACAGGATGTAATATCCGTAATAGCATAAACGAAAATTGACGAAAGTATATTTACGAGAGTATATTAATTTAAATTTTGCTATACAAATTTGTGAGTAGGGATACTAGAAAAATAATATAGTTTTTCTACACGTTGTTGGGAATTATTATGAATGAATTTAACTGCATATATTACAGGAAAAGTTTCGCTCCTATTTCAGACTGCCCGCGGATCGTCTTCCAGAACTGTACTAGCACCATCTGTGGGCAAATATATGCGTCACCTAACGGAAAACTCGTGCAATTGTCACGTATATCTAATAATCATGGCGACAGCCAAGTGACAACGCGTTTCGCCGTTCCAAGTGCCTTTTCATTTTTGTGTTTGTTATACAATTTTTTGTGGCTATATATTTAGTGTTGAAATAGTGCATTATACTCTAGTGGAAACAAATTCATCGTAAATATTCTGCGTGACGGATTGGACACGTTTTTATTAGTAGTATTACGGTGAGTCAGAGGCCATATCATGCAATTTATAAGGATTGATACAGTTATTGAAACTGCCTTGAGTTTCGGTAGTAAATATCTCTTACACTTCTCATTTTCTCTCACGCAAAATTATTGATTTAGATTCCTTACAAATTAGATAATAAAGCACGTGGTTGAACAAGTATTTAAGTACGATACTTTTCTGCCTAGAAGAATAACCAATTTTCTGTCACTTTTTCCCTCACGGAACGAATGTTTTATGTTTTAAGCAATTATTGTATTATTAACACCAATTGGAAAATTGAATTGATTTCATTATACTTTTGATGAAACCACGCATTATTTATTTTAAATAAGCATTTCGAAGCTTGTTATCATCTATCAGCATAACTATGTGAACGCACATGCGGGATAAACGAAGCCTTGAATTAATAGTGCGTGCCATATTTATCGTACTATATGTATATACGTATGTATACGCATGCAAATATAATTTTCATTCATATTAGACTGACGCGACTATAGTCTCGAACTGTTAGAGAGAATAATTCTAATGCGTTTAAAACCAGCTATAGAACTTCGTAAAGTTTCCGTGCATATGGAAGTCCGTCTTATAAATCCTAACCTGATTTTCGTGTTGTGACAGAAACGGGACCACAAATATCGGATAAAAATGCCCACACAGACGACTGAAAATGATGACATCCGGGTGAAAATTGTTTACAATGGGTAATGTACATGTTATAATTACTTTCCTTAATTTTTATGGAAATGCTTTTAACTTAAAGCTAGTGAATTAAGCAGACCCTATTTTTGAGGCATTTAAAAATAGCAAACTAAATTATATTTGTCTTACCTTACAAATTAGGTTTTACAACATAGATTTTTTTCAATTACATATTTTAAACATATTAATCATAGTTTGTAAACCCGATATTGATGTCACATCTCTATGTATAGTGATAGATGTCACAATTAATTTTTTATTTAAGTGCTTTTTCCTTTTATTGCCTTAAACAATAACTGCCATAGATAACTCACCTACACATATAAGTGTATATAAAAGTTATAAATCAGATTGTTTTTATCAAGGATTACACTTGCTTTTAATACCTCTTTGTGTTCTGTCACTAGAGGTATTGTCAGGATTATCATTTGTTAAATTATTGATACCAAATAATATAATAGTCTTTCACATTATTCTACCAATTTCTATTTAATATGCTATACTTGCTTTTATAGTTCTTATTCTGTTTGTACATTCCTGAAATGATATAAAGACTAACATTTCATGAAAATAACTAGTATAAATAAAATAATAATAGGTAATCGTTAAGTCGTTACTGGGCGGAAACATATAGACAGAAATAACAGTGTAAGTAAAGTCATTTTTATGTACCTCGAAAAATTAAAATATCTCTTATATTCGACTATATATTTTGTTGTAAAGCAATGCTCGATCTCATCGAGTGATCGTAGTTTCATCTATTTGAATACTGCCGTATTATAAATCGAACGATAATATGTCGGCGTATACTATATTTGGTATAGTACAGTAGAGTCGCGTATAACGCGGTTAATGCGATACTATTGTATGAAATCGCGTTATAGGAAATTGGTGTTAACAAGCTATGCTGTGCTCGACTAAAGTAAACAGAGAATTTCCGCGTTTTATTATATAGCGCGCTATTCGAAAAACGCGTTTTATGAAAAGAATCGTCGCAATATCTTTAGCAGGTTGTAGGAACTCGTGTTATACGGGAGTTTACTGTATCAAGTAAAAATCGTCATGTCCCAGGAGTGTAATGAATTTTGGCTATCGCGCGAAAGCTGACATAAATTTTGAAGTACAAGTAGGCGTATGATTTGTCTATGATTTGAAGTAAGCGCAAGAAGGGGTTCATCGACTCAGGCACACAGTTTCGTATCGTGTGGCCTGATTAAAACATTCTTTCTGAATTGCTCGCTAGTGGTCCGTAAATTCCGATGTCTTATATCGAGTGTTTTGATCTAAAATAAATTTCTTAACACCATTATATTATTCGTTATCATATAAATATACTTTATATTATATGCTTCAAATACATATACTCAGTCTATATGTTTCCCTCGAATAGCGATTTGAGTATAGTCTGCGTCTAGCAGGTTTGTTGTACACGCTAAAAACATGTTGATGGAAAATTGCATCTTTATAACAAACTTCTTACCGTCAATAACGCAATATTTTTGCAAAAGTGTATGTAGAAAGTGATAAACTATCTTACAAAAAATGGCAGCTTCCGCTAGAGAAGTTTTTAAACACTGAAATAAATTTCGCGTATACTCGATTAAACGATGTTTTCGCTCGGAAAGGCATAGTTTAATCGAATATTCCGTAATCGAATTAACCCCAGGGTAAATTCTCTATCATTAAATTATTGGGTTTTAATTAAGTATATTTTGCAATATGCGGCGACGGCATTTTTCTAATTATTTTTCAACATAATTGCGGTTAAAAGTGCTTTAAGGAGAAAATGTTGACGCGTCTATTTTATCGTTCGATGAATAAAGTGAATAAACTTTAAGGAATACTTTGGGTTAGAAAATAGAAATAATTTTCCCTCTTTGAAAAATGTAATCATCCTTGAGGTTCGGAAAATTATATTGTCTATATTCGGTTTTATCTAAACGGCGAAGTATAATCTTGCCTCATGAAATAACAAATGACTCACGAATTACACAATTTTCTAGAATAAAACGTATATTTGACAAATTTGTCTGATATTAGGGAGGTGCAGATTACATACGTGACTGCCGGGATTTCGGTAGATACTCTGCGAGAAGAAATGCGCACGATATGTGGGTTCGGTGCTGCAGGACCGGGTTCAGGGCCGGATCAGTTTACGATGAAATGGGTGGACGACGAGGGTGATCCTTGCAGGATTGCTTCTCAGCAGGAATTAGATGAAGCACTTCGACTTTATGAATTGGAAAAGGACACGGAAATTACTATACACGGTGAGTAATTCATCATTTTGAGTTGTTACTCTTAAAACATATACTTACGCCCCTTCGCATTTACTTGTTTGCACTAAACTTATAAGTTTAGTTTGAAATTTGCCTCGTTAGGTTTTAAGGGAACATGGGAGGTAAATGGTGCGAATTATTATTCTATCATTACGAGTAATTCTCGGATTGAATGTATAACATGACGATACTGAACATGATAGTGGTATCAACACGTTGGAAGGATTATTTATACTTATATTCTACATACCGTTTAATTTTTGTAGATTAAATATATATATAGTGTAGGATGTCTTTAGAAAGGGATAGAGAGGAGAGATTGAGAACCTTTAATTCGTCAATTGATATGACTAATGTCTATATAATATATTTAATGAACTAGGAAATAAAATAATAACAATTCACTACACTATTTAAATTACAACACTAACTCTACGACTCAATCAACACTATGCTAAACAACTCAAAAACTGCACTCTTTCACTACTTCGACTACTCGCTTAAACGTCTCAGACAACTCTCCCCCACACGCACACACACACATATAGCAGCTCTCGAGATAGCCACTCACACACTCACTCTCTCATACTTTTTCACACCCCACAATAGTATCCTATCAGTTCATGTTAAAAGTGTATGATTTATAAGAATCGGTTACTCAGAAATGATATTTTTGTAGGAGAAATTCTATTTTCCAAATTACGACATATTTTGTTATTCTATAAATCGCATTGTATGTATAACGTGCAACTGCAATTTATAGTAAAATGAGCGATTTATGTCCAACACGATGGACTGCATGGTGGATGACATGTGGTGATACCCGATTCTGCATCTTGCATTAGCGCAGGAGAATCTGTAGATGCATGTTATCATCAAAAATGGATCAGATTACGCCTGCCTGAAATTTGTGCGATATGTGTATCATTTTCATTAGTAAACAACTCTGATATCACTTGCACGATAAATAGTGATGTACTATACTTAATTACGGCTACTTTCGTTTATTGCTACTAATCTCGGTAGATATTTTCCCTGCAATTTGTTTGCACTTGGAAAGATCGTTTTTAAATATAATCATTTGGATATACATATATTTCAAACTAATTTAACTTTACGAAGAATAGATAATGCGGATACTACTACGTTCTATTTTGCATAACGAACTGCACGTCAAGTTTGTATTAAACTTGTACAGGGATTTAAGTGCACCTGCTGGTACTGCAGAACTTCGAAGTGTCATTACGAAACAAGCATAAATTTTATATATGCCTCTTTCGGACATTATCCGACCGTGTCTTATAATAATGGCCATACCCTTTAACCCGTTTATATGGAAATATAGGCGTTAAATTTTGCAAGAGTGTATAAGCGTTTAAGAATGTGAACACAATCAGTAAATGCCTATGGGAAACATCGACGCAAACGCGGAAATGAAAACGGAAGATAAGGCAGATTAAAATAAAGTGCGGAAGACAGATTCGTCGGGAGGGTAGGACAAAGAAAATGAGTGGGAACAAGGGAAAATGATGTTTGAAAAAGGAATACGGAAACTAAAAAGCGTGGTTCGTAATTTGTTAGGGAAGAATCAGTTTTAGTTGTAGAGTGTATGGTTCCACTTCAGCGTTTGCGCATTTCGTAGGGCAAAGCGCGTCGGGCGGCGACGGTAGTTAACGGATCCCGCGGCGGTAGTCGATATCCTCGCCCGGACCGATTAGCAACATAGATAGTCCTTCTAACCAGATAGCCCTGGAGGTTTTTTATCGTTTACATACATAAAGATATATCAGCATCTGCAAGGAGAGGAGAAAAAGAGGATCCGGTTGCAAAAGAAATCGATCGACCGACGAAGTTGCCGACGACAGCAGCCCTCGAAGCAGTCTCTTTGCGCGCCCTTTGATAGTTGCAATTCATGTCGAGAGGTTGCAACATCATCCCTGTAGCGATCCGCGGCTGTCACTCGTTCGCTTAACTCGGTGGAGAGTCGAGAGGTCGCAAAAGAGGCGGCAAACCGGCATCGATCGTGCTGATTCGTCGCATGCTCATCCGGGCTCCTGCAAGAGGTCGGCCGCAGTAAAAGAGAAAGGGAGAGAGAAAGAGAGAACTCGTGGCATTGAAAGAGGAAGAGAAAGGAAAAAGGGTGGAAGAGAGAGAGCGGGAGTGAGAGCTTGCGCGCGTATCATAAGGAGGAAAGTGGGGAAGTCTTGGGGCGTTTGGGAGGGAGCGAGTAATAGCGAGCAAAAGACGGGAGCCAGAGGTGTACGATCGTTGGTGGAGGATATTAGGAAGCCAGGATAGCGGAAGGTGAGGCAAATACACCTAAATTTGTTGCGGAATGGCCTGGGGCTACTGGAGCGCAACTTCCGTCAGCGATCGGGGTCGATCACCCCGTCGCGAAAAGGACAAACAGCAACATCAAAGCCTGCATCAACATCAGCAGCAACAACAACAACAACAACAACAGCTACATCAGATTGAATCGGTTGGATTGTCGCAGGGTACATATGGCGTTCAGCAGGTACAAGGAGACCTCAGTGTTGCCTCGGTTTCGACCACCACCGGCACCGGTGCCGCAGTGGAGGAGCCACCCTGCAGTATGATGATACAGGGTGGCTCCTTTTACTCCTATTCCGCTGCTACAGCGGCGGCGGCTGCCGCTGCTGCTGCTGCTGCTGCAGCTGCAGCTGCTGCTGGTGCACGTAGAATTCCCCCCGAAGGACCGTCTTCTTCGTCAACGGGTATTCAAGTTTTACCGCGGGAACGTCCTGCCAAGCCTAGCACCAGCACCTATCCTCCTTCTCCTGGTAGCGACTCGGCGGAGTACGAACAACCGATTGTCAGTCTTCGAAGTGAATGCTCACCCCATAGCAGCCCTCACGATAATTTATTTGCCCAACCTGGGTCCTCGTCTAGGATGAAGCTTTTGTGCGACGAAGGTGTCGATGATATATCTGAACCTGATCTCGAAGAAGCTGCAGCTACTGAGATCATTTATGCTACCAGTAATCGTGCTATGGGGACTACAACGTGCCGTGTACACGGACTGTGTAATCCACCACCAGAACCTGCACCTTCCATGTCTTCTCTTTTAGAAGAATCTACCGGACCCCCGGAATTTTGGTTCAACGACATAACCTGGGGTAGGTTTACATACCATCGGATTATTTCTTCATATAATTCTGTGCTGAATCACCAAACAATTTAAGTATTTACTCATTTGTTTAAAGAGGAAAAGGTTACAAGGTTTTAGTATTTTCTGTTAAATGCACGTACTAGTTTGACTTCTAGTTAGAAGCAATTTGTTTTGCGGGTGGTGTTATCTTGCGCAAGATTTTCCGGTCACTTCCAAGTTTATTTAGACGAAATCGCGAAATATTGATCGTTGAGGATACTGTACATTTTTGTTGTACCACTGTATTAATAAGTTTATTCGTCCACTTATAGTCTACATGTCCTGTGCTTATAGATTAGAGTCTAATGAACACGCTTACACATTGCTGCGCCCCAAGTTTGTTTAGATCTATTAAGTGTACTGTGCGAAAGATTTCTGTATTCAATATGTTGCCGTTCCACGTCTGAGGCACTTTAATATTAGTATAAAATTCATCCGCGTTTCCTTATATTTCACGTATAACTTGCAAGTTGAAAGTTTCTAAAAATCAATGCTATCCTCAACTTTAAAATTATAACGTGCTTCATTTTGGCATTATTTATGTTGAAAAATTTATAAGGGCGAACCAAGTCGCGACCGCGAGTATACGTGGAAGCTCTATGACATCGTTGATGCGGTATAATTAAAACGTCCGGTCGGCACGTCCAGAGGTAATTAGTAGGTCAATATGGAGCAGAATGACAAATAATATTTTAATAAAAGATTCGTGAAATGCAAATATTTGCGTCCATAATCTTCGTACAGATGGGTAATCTTAAATGAGTTGTCGCGTGACTGAATTCCCATTACCGCACTCACATTGATAATTTTCTCACCAGCCAAATGGTGCCGCTTTATTAACACCGGCTCAGTTACAACCTGCTCTACCAGTCTCTCTCACCTTTGACTCTATATTGAAGCACAATTAATGCTGATATCTCTGCCATTAGACAGATCTGTTTTGTTACACCTAAATGCCAATGTAATTAACGTTCGTTTATTGTTATTCAATAGATGTATATTAATTATCAAAATGGCAGAGAATATCTGTAATGAAATGTGTCGAGGTGTACGGGAATGCGTTACGTATAGAATTCTGTGTATCGTGAGGATATTATTGAAAAAGTCTTATGCGATTTTATTGAAACATAGAAATAGGTGCAAAATTATCTACCGCGTGAATTCAATCTTTCTTTGGTAAAGTAGTAGTTATCGCTTATCTATTTTATTATTCTATAGTGCATATTGTAGTGTAACTTGAATAGTAGACTCCAGTCAATATAGATGGAATGTTGTAACGATGATACTCCAAAGGTATTTAATAACTTCTAATATGATGCGGAGATTATTTTGTATTTTATTGCAGGACACGTCAGTATATGGTGGAATTTATTCATCTGAATACATTCTTCCATGTTCTATATTAAACACACATTTTTATTTTGACTTTCATCTTAATCACCAGTAAACGTACATGTACAACACTTAAAAGAATTTACGTCTTTTAGTCATAACATACCTAATTCAAGAATACAAAACTCTTTCGTTCTAATGTACTTAGATTTATTCTTATTTTGAATATAATTGTTCGCCTCTATTGAAATATTGCTTGATATATCGCGTGTTCTTGTAAATCTTTGAAAAATGAATTTCCATTCTGAGAATATAATTCGTGGGTTGAGTCAGTCTCTATCATGGCAAATAGTGTAGACAGGAGAGACAAGGCTAGTCGAATGTTTAATAATCCGTGAAGAACCTAACGATGAAGAACAGAAACTAATGGTATTGTGAAAAGCAGTACGAGGACGTCTTGTTTGCCCGAGGTAAATACTGAAAATAAAAAATCTCGGACATATGAAAAATTCCGCGATCTTGACCTTTCAAAAAGACACTTCTTTTGATTATTAAAGACAAATGGAATTTTTCTTTGTATCTTTTTCACTGTTTTCCTGATACACATATAAGAAGTACTTTGATTACTCAAGAAAATTTCTCGGGATATTATTCTGAATACTCAGAAGTATAAATTCGATGTTCCACTATAATATATTCTTTTTAGTTTTCTGATTTATGTATCGAAGTTACCTCTTTACTGGTCTTGTTTTGAGGTAGCGAATAACACAAATATCACTTTAGTGTCCTCGATAAAGAATCTGGCAGAGTATATAGGACATGTTGCAGATATGATACATCGTGCGACTTGGGTGCGGCCTTGCAACGTATCTAGAGTATACCTATAATTCATTTGGTCATTACACAATACTGTTTTACAAAGTTCGTCTTAAAGAACCCAACCCTTCCGTATTATAATGATTATATTTCTCAAGTCTTGATAGTTTAATTATGAACATATAACGACTTCGAGATAACAATAGTTTATAGGAAAAAGGTGGAGTTATTTGAGGTAGTTAAGGAAGAATTGTCAAGATATCTAAAAATCTTGGAAGTAATTTTGACGTACTCCTTGTATGCTTGTTTAAATATTAGATATTTGTCCGACAACCATTATCAACAGTTTTTATTTGTTAATTTATTGTATGAGGATACAACGAGTTTGCGTGGGAGTTTGCGAGTCAGACGTGGGACCATTTAGGTCACCTCTTTTTTTAAACATAATTATGGTACTAGAACATCATTAGGCATCATGTACCATCGATTTAGGCCATTTAGGAGCGAAATTGGCGACTTTTAATTTTTGACAATTTTTGAAGGTGTACCCCTTCACATTTTTTCGATTTGGATTCGACCCATTTTTGACCAATAAAATTTTGTTAACCGCTTCTTTCGACCAGAAATCGTCCTAGCATATGTTTATACATCATTTACCATCGATTTGGGTCGTTTAGAATTGATTTTGGCGACTTTTAATTTTTGACAATTTTTGAAGGTGTACCCCTTCACATTTTTTCGATTTGGATTCGACCCATTTTTGACCAATAAAATTTTTTTAACCGCTTCTTTCGACCAGAAATCGCCCTAGAATATGTTTATACATCATTTACCATCGATTTGGGTCGTTTAGAATTGATTTTGGCGACTTTTAATTTTTGACAATTTTTGAAGGTATACCCCTTCACATTTTTTCGACTTGGGTTCGACCCGTTTTTGACCAATAAAAATTTTTTAACCGCTTCTTTCGACCAGAAATCGTCCTAGAATATGTTTATACATCATTTACCATCGATTTGGGTCGTTTAGAATTGATTTTGGCGACTTTTAATTTTTGACAATTTTTGAAGGTATACCCCTTCACATTTGTTCGACTTGGGTTCGTCCCATTTTTGACCAATAAAAATTTTTTAACCGCTTCTTTCGACCAGAAATCGTCCTAGAATATGTTTATACATCATTTACCATCGATTTGGGTCGTTTAGAATTGATTTTGGCGACTTTTAATTTTTGACAATTTTTGAAGGTATACCCCTTCACATTTTTTCGACTTGGGTTCGTCCCATTTTTGACCAATAAAAATTTTTTAACCGCTTCTTTCGACCAGAAATCGTCCTAGAATATGTTTATACATCATTTACCATCGATTTGGGTCGTTTAGAATTGATTTTGGCGACTTTTAATTTTTGACAATTTTTGAAGGTATACCCCTTCACATTTTTTCGACTTGGGTTCGTCCCATTTTTGACCAATAAAAATTTTTTAACCGCTTCTTTCGACCAGAAATCGTCCTAGAATATGTTTATACATCATTTACCATCGATTTGGGTCGTTTAGAATTGATTTTGGCGACTTTTAATTTTTGACCATTTTTGAAGGTATACCCCTTCACATTTTTTCGACTTGGGTTCGACCCATTTTTGACCAATAAAAATTTTTTAAACACTTCTTTCGATCAGAAATCGTCCTAGAATATGTTTATACATCATATACCATCGATTTGGGTCATGTAGAATTGATTTTGGCGACTTTCATTTTTTGTCAATTGTTGAAGGTATACCCCTTTACATTTTTGCGATTTTGGGTCGACCCAGTTTTCGACCGGAACAAATTTTTAATCCACTTCTTTCGACCAGAAATCGTCCTAGAATATGTTTATACATAATTTACCATCGAATTTTTAGACTGACCTAAGAAACCTCGTAACTCATAAAGCCCTGCCCTACCCTATATTTCATTGTTCAAAATGCTATCAAGGGGTTTGTTACAAATTTGCTATTTTTATATTCTTCTTTACACATGAGTCACTTCCAATAATAGTAATATATAGCAATAATATGTTACAAATTATCCTGGTGAAAAATTGTTGTGCAATTTCAACCGAGTGTCACTTCGTAGGAAGCGCAAATATATAAAATGTCCTTGCGAGAATTTTCTTAAAACTCATTGTAGCGATGAATGTTTTCTGAGGAGAGTATCAGCTTTTCTCGACTGGATATTACGGTCATAAACCTTATAGAACGTTATATTTTGAGCGAAAGGGAGATACAGTAAAGACTATGCTGTAAAGCCGTGTTGAAGATATTATAGCTAGACATATTGCTTTCGATATGTGTCTCGGAGGAAGTTGTTTCGGAATATCGAACATCAAGCGGATGCCTCATCATTCAAGGATTACTTTAGCTTTATTGATCATCATCCATTGCTTCCTTGAGTAAACTATACGAAACTTGCATCAGTATTCTGTTTAATTTATTACATTTAGATATTAATCTTAAATTTTAACACTGAGATTATATTCTACCCGCAGACAAGAGATTAAAACTTTAATACGAGAGAGCACATTAATACAAATTACGATGATCATCAAAGACTATATTAAGGTTTAGAAATGTTTTAGTATTGGTGGAATCTGTATTATATTAAAATATTTAGTAGGAATCAGTGGTACGGTATAACACGAACGGCACATTTTCTACTGATGCTAAAAATGAAAACTTCAACCTGACAGGCTAATTCCACTTAAATATAGGAATCAACGGTGATTACGTGTCGGAAGTTCCAATTTCATCCGGTACAAATAAAGACACGCTTCTTCGAAAGCACACTCGAAATAAACGTTCGATAATCGATTCAAGACGTGGGAAGGGTGACTTCAAATGGTTCTCGGGTGGTGTAGTGATTTAACAATTTTCTTTTGCATGGTAGATTTTACCTACTCAACTCCATCGACTCTTAATGTTTCTTGAACGATAAGCGATAACACGCTCGCGTCCATTCAATTCAATGTTACTCGTTATCTGACCGTCTGCTGTAGTCAAGGCTAGAATAAAAGCAGCAGTGCAGAATATGCCCGGCGGCAAGCAACAACATCCAATCGCATCTTTTTGTTATTGTGCAAAAATTCTAGATCACTATCGATATGAGTCGATAGACGTGAGTACTCGCGCACGGAAAATCATCGTATTTTTCTCACACTGTTCAAGAGAGTTCGTTTTCATTCATGCACTCTTGCCAATCTATTTATATATTTCGTTAGATAGTATTGATGTTCATTTCAAATAAGAGGAAATAATTCATTGCGCAGGAATGTTAAACTTACTCAGAATAGAAGGATAAAGGAGCTCCTTTTATTACTTTTATTTGAATACACTTCATTTCTTCATGCATATATCTTTGTTGTTGATTGCATTACATATTAAACTAACTAAATAGTAATTCTCTTGCAAGCGGTACTGTTGTTTAATTTTGTGCTCTCAGTACTAACGCAATGTGTCCGCCATTTTCATTATGACCGAAAATATTTGTGATATCCTGAGAATTCAGAGCACGTTACTTCCATTCTTTTCTTGTACCACTACCACCAATTGTTCATATCTTATCATTTATCGATCAGTGAAATATATAACTTATCACTTTAATCGCCAGTACTGCTGAACTTCGTGATCAAGCTTATCATTATAATACATAACATTGCGTGCTATTTATGTGAAAAATCGGGGAATGTCGCTGGGACTCTTGATCTAATAGACGGAGTGGCTCGTACCGTAAAGTAGCTTCATTGATTATTATTGGAGATTCTCTCCTTTTGGAGTATAACAATGGTAAATCGTTTTAAATATGAATCCCCGATGTTCAATTACCGATTAATTGTTAGTATTAAAATTCAACGTGCGCACGATGTGCCTCTACAATAGTACATTATTACATCCACGATGCGTAAAGTTATTTCCTTTTTCTGGTTTAATTGCTCGTCGACAAACAAATAGTTGGATGCTCTACGTTATTTGCGATGTTCATTTTCACCATACGAATGAAAAGTGAGTGATACAAATTCCACCCAGTGCTATTTAATAGTACAATATAAATCAAGTTCTAATTATCGTTATATTTAATACAGAATAGTAAAAGAAGTTATAAACATCTTAAGTTTAATATTCACAATCAAGGGTTTTTAAGGCTTAACTTTAACTTTTAAATTAACTTCTACGTTAATGTTTATCCTTTAGCATTTCTAATACGAATGCACATGAATGTATGTTTTACATCAAATTTTTGTCATGGCCATCAAATCTGTGTTCATTTTATTGGAATTTAAAATTCACTATTATACGATTCTCTCCAAAATTTTATTAGAAGTAGAGAGGTGACCGCGGTTTCAGCAATGTCACTGCTGAAGCACGCCAGAGTGAACACGGTCTATTAAAGCTGAAATTAAGCACAAAGTCTTGGCAATTTATCCGATACGTGATGGCACTTTCGGTTATACTGCAGCTACGGACATGTACTTTTGTCCGATATGCTGTACAAGCATCTGGTGAGTTGGCAGCGGCCGTTTTACAGCAATCATACATATCTCCGTCGAAACTAACCAGTTTGGCAAAGTTCATCCATTATATTTCATTTTAGTGCTTCACTAGCCTTTATCAAACAAAATATATGTTTAGCAACTACGTGTAGGGAAAGCGTATCATAAACAGAGATAAAAATAATATTTTATATATCTGTACAAAAAATATATATTCACTGTTGAATATTCTTTGAATATTCTACAGAGATGAATTATTTTTACAATATTAATATGATTTAAAAAAGTAATGGCAGACCTAACTATACAGTTATAATTCAAAACTAACATATATGCACTATCTGTTATATATGTTTGTTGGATAATCTATCTTGTATTAGTTTAATTGTACCATATAATCCTATACTATGGAGAGATCTAATACGTGTGTACAAGTATTCTTAAGGCAGTTATTTTGTTAGTAGTTTTTGGTATATATTTACAGGCACAGTATGAATGGATTATTGATTATGTATGATATTACTCTGTTACAGTTTTTCCTAATGTGCCGCTCGCCCCAGGAATGCCCTGTCAGGGAGAAGACCGTGAGTTTTCCCAGCAATAATCTTATTTAGGAAATATTTGTACTCGATGGTTCTCAATGTATACTAGCCAGCGAGTTGCTATTAGATCAACGAAAGGAAGCGCCGATTTTATTTAGACATTTATCCTACCGCATTAAGGCTTACCAAAAACCTGGCTACAAGATCCACGCAAAAAGCTAAGATACTTTTGCGATATATCGTTCTTGTTTTGCATTGGCATTACTTTTGCAAACGTTTCTTGTATAGGAATCAAATCGAATTTGTTAGCATAGTTTTTATCACTCATGAGACATCAGCCTGCTGGAGTATTTTCTTTAGATTTTCTCATTCATATATTTAAGGAAGAAAAAGGTGTCGGATAATATAGTATAAAATACAAGACCAGGAAGTAAGTTGTTGTGTACAGTTAACTCAAACTTGTTTTCGTGTCAGAGTTTGAAGTATTCGAGTATAGAATGAAGATATTTTTATCGTGTTTACAAACTGTCCAGTTTGCTCGGACTGCCCTTGTCAAGTTTAGTCTGTAATTTCGTCAGCCGAAAGTATGGAAGAACTTACGAGAATTGTAGTTTTCCTGCGAAAATTCCGGTGTGGTACTCAATTGGAACCGTATTATTATTTTATCAAGCTCAGATTCTTTAAGAAATTAAGTATACAAAATAAATTCTTAATTAATAGTAATGATAGAACTGATTAGGCAAACTTATATAAAGATAATCTGCAGTTCATTGTGGAGATGATGGATGCCAGAAGATGATGGCATCAGAACAAGATTTTTTGAAAAAGGGAACTCTTCCATTCTTTGTGACATTTATGTTGTTTCATTTTCCAAAGGAAGCATCTACAGACGTGGAGCACGTAGATGGAGGAAGCTGTATCGAGTGAATGGTCATATATTTCAAGCGAAACGTTTCAATCGGGTAAGCATCATTTCATTCAATTATTGCTCGATCTCCTTTCTTTTATTTCTATTAGCTTCCACATATGTTTTGTACTTTCTTTGAATCACCCCCGCAATCTACCGCTCATAACCATTTTCAGAAGCAACATTCACTGCCTTTGATAGAGTAATTTCTGAGAATAAACTTGCTGGCTAGTGACCGTAAATAAAGTCAAAGATCGACAGAAGTCAGTTCCAGAAGCACTATACCAAATCTCTCTCTACCTGATCCAACGGGACCCTCTTACCGAGGAGTATTAAGTAGTCTAGAAGTCTAAGATTTTTCGTGTGAATTCCACAGCGGGCTTTCTGCGCATTCTGCCAGGATCGGATTTGGGGACTGGGTCGGCAGGGGTTCAAATGCATCCAGTGCAAGTTACTCGTTCACAAAAAATGTCACAAAGTGGTACGCAAGCCATGCTTGAGCTTACAGCAACAACAACAGATACCGAGCACGGAGACACAGACGATCGACAGGAACGGCGACCAACAACAGCTTGATTCCCTTCAGGTCAGCCCAGCCGCACATCTAGATGATGAGATCTCAGAGACACCGATCATCGAGGAGCATTCGCGCAATCGTAAGAATATTAATTTCCTTATGAAATTTCGTCACTTGATTCTTCATTGTAATATAGCTTTTTGGCTATCCATTCGATAGTATGATCTTCTTAGTGAATTAACTCCAATATGAATTAATATTGCGTGACAACAGGAACCGGAAGCGATGAAGGGGAGGAATTGCCGTTGGATGCGCTTAACGATGCGGATAGTTCAAATGACATGCAAAGGCAGTACTCGTTGAACGATTTTGAACTGATTAGGGTGATCGGTCGTGGTTCCTACGCGAAAGTCTTGATGGTAGAACTTAAACGTACAAAACGGATTTATGCCATGAAAGTAATTAAGAAGGCTTTGGTAACAGACGATGAAGACATCGATTGGGTGCAAACGGAGAAACACGTTTTCGAAACCGCTTCGAATCATCCCTTCCTCGTTGGGCTGCATTCGTGTTTCCAAACACCCTCTCGTCTGTTTTTCGTGATCGAATTCGTACGTGGTGGTGATCTTATGTTTCATATGCAAAGGCAACGTCGTCTGCCCGAAGAACATGCACGTTTTTATGCGGCTGAAATTAGTCTCGCTTTAAATTTCTTACACGAAAAAGGTATATCAATTGTCTCAATATCATTCACCCCAATAAAATACTTCAAATAAAATACTTCAAATAAAATACTTCAAATAAAATACTCCAGTACTTTCAATATCTAATTGAAATACTCTTTGCCATACAGGTATTATATATAGGGACTTGAAACTAGACAACGTACTACTTGATCACGAAGGACACGTAAAATTGACTGATTATGGAATGTGTAAAGAAGGAGTCCGGGAGGGTGACACTACTGCCACATTTTGTGGTACACCCAATTACATTGCACCCGAGATATTACGGGGAGAAGACTACAGTTTCTCTGTAGATTGGTGGGCACTTGGAGTACTCCTTTATGAGATGCTTGCAGGACGTAGTCCATTTGATATCGCCGGCGCGTCAGAAAATCCCGACCAGAATACTGAAGATTATCTGTTCCAAGTTATTCTACAAAAAACGATACGTATTCCAAGATCGTTATCAGTTAAAGCAGCCTCTGTTCTCAAAGGTTTCCTTTGCAAAGACCCGGCAGAAAGACTTGGCTGCGGGAAAAGGCCGACTGCTTTCCTTGATATTGTCGGTCATCCCTTTTTCAAGGCAATTGATTGGGAAATGGTAATTAAATTCATATAAACTTTTCTCATATTAGTGTGCATATACATTATGGATATTATGTCTCAAATATACAAAATGTAAATTTACAGTTGGAACAAAAGCAAGTTACACCACCTTACAAACCACGGTTGGATTCTGATCGCGATTTAGCTAATTTCCCACCAGAATTTACAGATGAACCTGTTCATTTAACTCCCGATGATCCGTAAGTTTAAACAGTTTCTGAAAGTTGACAGCATTCTTGTATGCAAATAATACTAAATATATGAATTCGAATTTGTTTTAATATGCCACAGGAGAGTGATTGACAAGATTGATCAAAGTGAGTTTGAAGGATTTGAGTATGTGAACCCATTACTTATGTCTCTGGAAGACTGTGTGTGACAAGAGCCGGTTTATATTGTGCAAAGGCACAATCAAGAAAAACAACAGCAACAATTGCAGCAATGTTACATGTACGAATTGCAAGACAGACTTGCACAACTGCGGATTGATCCCCTATTGAACGTTGGCTCAAGGAAACGAGGTTATCATAACAATGTTTTTGTAATGACGTACTCCCAAGAGAATGAGAACGACAATAATTATAACGAGTATCGGCTACCGCCACCCTTTCCGTTCCGATACGAAAGTCCGATGTGCTCCCGTTCTCTGAGCATCACAGATGTTACTTACGGCTCTAGTAATAATAATGAGATCATTAGCAACTATGACGAAAACGATTATGATGACATGGAAGATGAAATACCCAGAAAAGGACTCTTGAAGCAGATGTTTTGCCTTCCATTAAATTAAGCCCCCTTAGGGCTTGTTTAATATTATAAGATTGCCTCTAAGCGACATAATTAATATAAGTTTTGTAGGTTGCAAAAGATTTGAGAGTTGTAACGATGTTAAACTTTACAGAAATCTTATACTAAGTATTGAAAGACAAAAGTATTTAACTCACGCGCCACGTATTATACTGTTTACGTTTATCCTTCTTTAATATGGTGCTGCAGCTAAGCATATTTAATGGGTGACGTTATTTTCAGCGACTTTTAGATGGGAAATGAGCTAAAAATGAAAACGTACCTGACTGCTTCGACTAATCTCGTAAAATAATGTATCATTCTGTTATGCAGTCGTTTTATCAATATTTACAAAGCATTAATACGATCTGCTATTTCGCTTGCATGAATGTATTTACTGAAACAAATAGCAACAAAATGTTTCTAACAAAAAATTAATATCTACTTAAGAAGGATATTGTATATTATAGGTTAGCGATATTACAAGAGAACATATAGGAAATGTAAGTATCATATTCCTGAAGAAACAAACTTTGTTTAATTTTGCATTTCTTTGCCTGCTTTATCGCTTTGTTATAAAACGAAAGAAACACGACAATTTATGACATATTGATTTATTGTTTTTATTCAATTAATCGGCACTTACGGTAAATGAGCAGATGTCCTTAAACGTAAAATATTAATTATGATACCCATCAGAAGACTTTCCCAACATCACATTGTAGCAGCTACGTGCTTCAGTAATTTTGACTTTTTCACGGATTCGTTATATGCATCAAGGATATAAAAACTATACAGTAAAAAGTTTTGGTATAGAGTTATAGAGTATCAACATGTATTGGTCCGAATAGCGAAAGAAAATTTTGTTTAACTACCTATGAATTATCAGTTTGGGTTTGTGAAAAATAGATAGTAATCTAAATCCCATATATTAAAATGTTCGCGCTTTGCAAAGCTAAAACTTCCAAGGATAGTTTGTATAATGTTTTATGTACATTCAGTACTTATACTTTTATCAGTATATGAGCTACATAGTAGAATATCGTAATCGTTTTTCCTGAGTTCATCCAAACCATTTCTATATATTTATAAAATGTGTATCCATAGCTATTATATGAATTTACTCTCCATTCACAAGTTTTCCAAGTTTTTAACATAATAGTAAAATAAATAAAGTCTTCCACTGCTCTATCTTTAGTACAGTGTTTTAGAAGTACAACATCGTGCAAGTCAAGGGATTTGATAGTCTATTGTGTTTGTACCTAATCGTGTAATACAATTTCGAAACACAAATCTGTGTTTACTTCCCTTAATTATAGGTCGGAAAACGACGATAGTTTTCGTAGAGTTTGCAAATATTCTTCCGAATGCTGCATTACTGCAAATTGGTACATCGAATTTTGTGCAATTTCCTATATTGAATCTTAATACTGTTCACTTATAGTACTGTATACCAAAATTGTTTACTGTTAACAGTATTTGTTCCTGTGATTATTATAAATATAAGGAAATGTTAAGCATCCTTGATGAAGTATATAGTTGTCAAAATGTGACATGAAATTATGATAATCATAAAAGAAACTTAGCATAAGACACACATGCAAAGAAATATAATATGGTTAAATATGCCAAATCACATAATATGAGAGAATCTATATAAGAAATTAGCAGTTTTCTTTGAATTCTTACATGCCAGATATGTATACTGTATTATGCAAAAAAAAGAGACATTTTTATTCTAGCAAGTACACAAACTAGCACTTTGAACTCGAAACTCGAGATATATGCAAGAGAAAATGTTCTTAGTTTCAAAAATATAACCAGTGCGAATCAAAATAAAGCAAGATTTGATTCTGTAGATGATTACCATTTTCAATCTTCTATTAGAATCTGTATCGATTACTGCTTAATTACAGAATTGTAACAACAAACATCATCGTTCTAAAATGCTTCTTTTGAGTCGATTTTCAATCTTGTGACAAAAATGTTGAGATTCTACATATTTTGGAATTGTTGGTTGAAAATATTTTATCACGTTTGTTTGAAGAGTTTAATAAAAAAAGGAACGTTCCTGTCATTACTAATAGTTTGGTGGTGTATGTATTATACCTAGAGCTATTTTTATTAACAAATACAGAACTTATAGCAAATGTACATCAATTATTTATTTAATTATTCATCTGAGAATTATTATATCTCAGTAATTAATATAAGATAAAAGAAAACCTGTTTCTTCTACATTGATTCTCTGCAGTATGCATTCTATTTATTGTTATGTACGAAAGTGATTTACGTTTCCTATAAGTTTGTTTCCTTTAATGGTAACTAATGTTAGTATTGAGTGACCTGCGCTTTCTTCTAATAAATAACGGACACACTAATGTGCTTTGTAACAGATGCATTATTACATCCTACGATAATACTCGGGGTATGGCCGGATATTTATTGCTTCTGTACGATATTCTTCTAATATAAAGTTATGAATTTTTATATCTCGAAAGGGTTCATATCGCACTCGAGATACATAACAATAACTAATGAATGTAAAGTACTAAAGCTCTGCACGGGAGTTTAGGGAATTGAAAATGGCACAAGTAGTGTTGGAAATTGATTTTCCATTGAGCAATATTATACTCCAATACATTCCAGTTGTTGCATTTTTGCAATTTATAGGAATCATTCAGTTTTCAAAGCGTATTTTATTTAACAAACAAGTTAATACTCACAAGTAGGATTAAGGATAAATTTAAAAATTAGAGAAGCAGAAAGGAGAAATAATAAACAGTGATTCCAATATGTTTTGAAAATGTATTATTGAATACATAATGTGTATATGTATATCTATACATGTAAATAGTTTAAACAAATATCCATTTCAAATACTAAGAATTTCTCTACGTAAAAGAATTCGCACGATTTCATAACATTTTGATTTTTGTAATATACTGTAATTAATGCTAATACTGGAGTATTCGTAACTCAATAGCTTCATATATTATTTATAGTTACAGTAAATATAATTATTATTTCGCTCATTCTTACATTTTACACCACAGTTTTAATAACATAGACACTTCATATCATATTATCAGTGAAAGTATTTGTTAATGATAGTAAAACGTGATTAATGGCAAACGAAAATTTGAATTGGAAGATTTTCAGTATTGAGATTGTATTATAAATTATATTTAAAGTTTAACAACTACCGTTAATAATACTTTTATAAAAATTACATTGCGTTTTAACAAGTATTATTAGTTATTATATACATTACTTTGAAAAAAAACGTATACAATATTTTACGCACTTTATTATTATTTCAAATTGTTAACAAAAAATAATTACACGTTTATATTTTTCAAGTATTACACCAATAAATGTTGTCTGGCCCACCAGATTTCGTTATCTTCAATATTTAGTTGACGCCATCTTTTTGAACTTTATCTCATTCGAATTACAGGCGATTTAGGATTGTAAAAAATTACATACACAACAAACATTCTTCACTTCGATGAACTACAGTTAGTTATATTATACATAATTTACAATTAGTTTACAATATTTTTTCTTGCTATAAATTACAGTTTTACATCATACATACCCGACACGAGTTCTATGTTATTTTTATGTTGATTAATATGGATGAACACAAATATGCTCGGACAAATATTTATACTGATTGAATACTAATTTGACAATTATTTCTTACCGTATTACAACTTCTTAATTACGGTGCTTCAACCTTCATCCCTCGAATTGATATGCTTCCAGTAATTTAAAAATAGGTTCAAACACAAGTTGCACCGAAGATTTACCCCATATGAAGTCGTAATGATTAAATGCACTAACAGAGATTTTGTGGTCAAACACAACGTTCGGAAGCCGTCTCGCAAGTAGATCGACATCCTCGAATAAAAATAATCGCATTGATTAAAAGCCGTTACAAATTAATATTTCTTGTAATATAACTATATATATTACATTTTGCTTATTGTTAAAAATAATGTAAGACTATAACACTTACTTTTGGTGTTGCTAGCCAGTCATTTTCGCTTCTAAAAAGAGCAACTGGTGCGAAGATGTTCTCCAATTGATAATCTGGCGGTTCCGCCGAGTTGTAATGTTTATAATTTTTTTCAGAATCTGCATAGTCAAATGGTCTGAACCGATCTAGTATTATAAAAAGTAAGATATAATTGATTACAGATTTCTTTTTTCATTTATGATGTTACCTCGATGTATGTAGCCTTGACCGAAATGAACGAGTTGTTTCCATGATGCACCTGCTGGCACGTGACCGATAATAACAGTCAAATTGGCCTAAATAATTTAAAGGATTTTAAACTCACATAATTCGTGTAAAATATTCAAGTTATTGCATTATGAATAATGAATGTGTTAGGATTCATTAGAGATCTGGTTGCGCAAGATGTTAAGTAACTAGTTGAAAAGTTTGATTAAATCTCACCGTGTTCAATTCCGCGCGACTGAAACCTGCTACGAGGAACAGAATATTACTGCAAAGAAACTGTGTCGTTGCTACATCTTGGCAGAATAAATTTGAAACAAACTTTCCCCAAGCGGTACGTGAACGGAATTCTGGGTAACCGAATGTCTCACCAACCCACTAAAAACCAATAAGTATTAATTTTCATATAATTCTTGTTGTCTTTTAGCAATTAAACTTTCTTCATCTTATTTTTTGCAGAATTATTCTTTGGCCCCAGATAAAATAAGTAAAGAGTATATCTTAATAGTTACATTAAGGGTATCTACATAATTCGTGTATTTTTTATATTAATAACTACGAGCGCTATATGCATTTATATTTCACTCACCACCCCCATATATGATAATTTTGCAAGTTTCATAGTTGGCCCACGAATGTTACCTGTAAAGGCCGCGGGTGCAAGGCCTATCATTAAACTAATTTTCGAATTATACTCAGGCCTTTCTGACGCCATTACCCAGAACTGGGTCGTTCCTTGTGAATGACCAATATAAACAAGTTTTCTCCGACTTGTTTTGTATAATATATAATCAATTATTGCTGGCAAATCGTAAATGCCAAGTTCGTGGTAGCTGAAATGAAAATGCATGAAAGACAGTAGTTTACGTTAAATAAAACACCGAGATAAATGAATGCACACCGAATACCTGAAATTCCAGAAATCTAAATTTTCGGGCGATAATGAAGTATGGTTTCTTGAATAAATATTCCCGCGGTTATTACCGAGCCAAACATCGTATCCTGCATCCGCTAAAAGATATCCTGAAATAATGAAATTAATAACTTAATAGGTAGTTTATATTATTCGACATATTTGAAGGATGACAAAATGGTACCCAATGCTTTCCCTGGTCCCATTAAGATCCAATCAGCCGAACTACCCGCCAAACCGTGTAGCAAGAGAATCGACGTTTTTCCACCCCCGAAATTGATTTCACCATAACTTTGTTTTCCCATTATTCGGTGAAGTTCTAAATTGTAACCATCTTCTGTTACAACTCTGTGAATTTCTAAAGGATATCCATACTTGCGCGCCAGTTCTGGCTAATAGGATAAACACAGAAAATAACGTGTTAATTTTCAGCCATTTCAACGCGCCGAGTGCGAATGGTAATTATAAATAGTAAGGGTATAATTTGTTATGCAATAAATTCTGATACTATGATATTATAATAGTAGAAAAATACTTACTGTCTTAAGTTCAATGTCTGGATTATCATCAGGTTTAGTCAGCCCTTTTACTAATAGGGCGTTCATGATAATTAAGATTATTTTGCGTACCGGCAACATCACGTTATGTATAGAACAAATCACCCAAATAAAAGCTGAGGGCTTTTATACATGGCAACACTACGAGAATGGGCGATAACGATTGCAATATGTGCTTAATCTTCACTGCGTCCTCGGCCCTTACCGTAAATGCTATATTACTTGGGAAATGGAAAGTACTCCGTGTTTGTCTTGCTGAATCGTGCATAGTAGATGGCATTAATAGGTGGATACGCGATATTAAACATATTAATTAAACATATTAAACATTTATTAAACATACAAATAAAATGTTAAACCCATTATAAATGATATGCTGTTCGTGCAGATATATTATTTTGCTTTAATTAGGACTTGACCTTAAAATATTAAAAAGTACATCAAAACGAATTCGATGAACATACGAGTAATAGGAATTTTGGTGACCTTAAATCTTTATAAATATTTTAGGACATTGTTGAAGAATTTTTAATTTAAAAAAAGACAATAAAAAATTGACGAGAATGAAGGTTAAGTTAATAATCCCACAGATTTTGAAGAAGGTAGCCATATTAAATGATATACTTTTCAGAACATTGAAGAGTTGTTGATTTAATACGAGGGGTGCTTTAAGAGATATTTTAATTTATTTGTATGACAGGTAATTATTGTTTATGAATAATGTGGTGAATTTGTGAATGGTAAAGATATATTGTACTAGATTATTGCATTTTTTATAAAACATCATCGTATTGATGGCGCACCATCGACCTTCCATGCAATATTATGCAACCAGTATGTGCAATAAGGTTGTTGAACTGAAAGCAAGGACGATTACGGCATACTTATTCCACTGATTAACATTGGATCGTGTGATCCATAAATTTGTTCTCCATAAAATTTATAAAACCGTATATGAGTAAATATCGCAATCCTTAGAGAATTGTGGAATTTTATTGATATTACAAAGGTATCAATACATTAATTCTTATCGAAAATGTGGAGATAACGAACAGTGTGACTTAGTCATTCGTAATCCAATAAACATATTTGTATATACTGTATGCAGGGGATATGAAATATGAAAATTACATTTCAAGTCGCAGACGAAAATTGTGATCATGTACTATCGGAGTTATTCTATTCCCAGCAGCCAAAGTGTTATCACTCCACGTAAATCAACCCTGTTACGGCCTGCACTCCAACCACTTAACAGAAGTTATATGAGCTTGTAACTCTTGCTAAGTAGCTGATGTATACTTTAAGCGGTTCACTTAAGAGAACCTATTCAATTATCTCTACATTTTACAACTTGTTCGAAACTTGTTTATCAGATACTTTTCTCGAAGTTTTATTCTTCATTTTGTTTTGATTAAAGCAAACGTAGCTTATGCATATATATATAAATTATAGATAGAAAATTATGATCAACATGATATATTTATTTTCTCATGTAGATGAAAATGAGTTTTTTGGATATTTCTTAAAAAATTCTAGTTCTTGACGTACATACAAGGATTAAAGGATGAGGAAGAATATATAGCAGGTATTAAAAAGTGTGAAAATAAATAATGCATTAATTCATATTGTATATTGTTTATTTATGGACAAACATGTAATTAAAAGATTTTGTAGGCAGTAACAAGATAAACGTTCAAAAGTAATCGTGCCACTTGTAGGATGGCTGACTTTTCTCGGCTTGCGCCATTTTCCGCTTATTGTAGGTGATATCCCATACACTATATATACATATAAATGTGTGACGCTTCTATGTGCAATGGAGTTTAATTAAACTCCCCCTAATTCCCCCTGGTACTGCAATCTAACGAATTCTTTTTACCAAATGGTAATCAAGATTTGCTAGCGCTGCAGTCAACTGTACATGAATTTCCGACGCGGAGAAAAACGTTATCAAGAAATTAAGTCCTCGGAACGTGTTGTGTTGGGTTGCACAATGACAGATATCAACATGAAACAGTCTTGTTTGGCATCTATGAGAATGCGATTAAAATGATTTCACACAGATAAAAAGCAGAATGTGACTTTCATTGATTTTAGTAGAGAATAAAGAGAAAATGGTACCGCCTGTTCTACTTAGTATTCCGATTGTCATCGCCGCTTTTTTTTATTGGAATGCAATTTTGCGGTGCTGCATCGATGGCATGCTAACCATCTCATGCTTCCTTCTTGGGCCCTTAGTCATTATGATAATAAATATAGCTTTATCTCCAAAACATCAAACTGGTGTCGGTACATTTAAAACTGCAGCGGAGATGGATGCTTTTCGCAATTTATTAATGGTACGTGGATTTGTATGACACTGACACTTATCAACCCTTTGAAGCATTTGTTTGGAACTGACAAATTTATTAATGTTCTTGTCAAATGTTTTAATATTTATTACGTCAAAAGAGAATATCTGATAGAAGTACTTACACTAATAAATGTAGAACAACAATGATAATGCTTTCAATAGTTGATAGTACATTCTTTAGAGACATAGTTCATTAATTGGTTTCAAAGATTCTGTTAATGTTCATGACTATCTATTAAAGTATCTTACATGTGTTATTTTATACATTATCATTGTAGAAGGGATATGTAGTTAAAGCTTCAAATTCCAAAAGACATGTCCGCTACCCACTGGTTTTCAGTCGTATGGTGGATGGTGCTCTACAAAACCTTTTGGATTTAGTTTTCCAAGATTTTGTTGGATACTGGCTGAATGACTTAATTTTTGACTCTGAACAATTAATAGACAGTATGAAACAAGATGTTTGGGGAGCAATTCAGAGTCTTCATGATCGCTTATCACAAATTGACCACACAAAACTAGTAGTTTGCAGCATTGTTAATAAAGTAACATTTCATTTTGAGAAAATTAGGATAGCTCAAGCAGCTTCGTAAGTTCTTCTTTTATATCATTTTTATTGTGTGCAATAAGAAAATAAAAGAAGTTTAATTATTTGGATATAGGTCAGAGGGTGAAGATCCTGTCTTTATATTGTCTGCACATTTGATGTCACCTACAGCAGAATTAGAGTACTTACGGAAAATCAGTGAGCTTTACATGCTGTTCCTTTTGCCACGTTGTTATTCTCTTTCCCCAGTAAAACATTTATTAAGGGAAATTCTTGCATGTAAAAGTAAGTGAAATCTTTTATTTTCAGAATTCAATATTTCTTACTACTTATTGTTTTTTTTATATCTGTTTAGTATTAAAACCAGCTATAGATTTAATAACAGACCCAGATTATATAAATCAGAAGATTCTATCGTATATCGACCAGCAACAGCTTGCAGAAGCAATGCATAGAAAAACTTATGAATATGCTGAATCGTTTGAAGACTTTATTCGTATGATTAAAAGCTCCAAAGATTTAGAAGTTCTTAAACATATCCGATATAATATTGTCACTGAGATCATGCAAGCCACAACTATTCAGAATGTTAAAAGAGCACAAGGTTTAGACTCTGATAATAATGCATTTGGAAAGTCTGATGCTATGCAAGCAAAGAAGTTGAAGAGGTACATTAGTCAACTGACATATGCTAAAAACACATGTGAATGTCACATGCATTCATTAGGATGGAATGGATATCCTATTCAGGTTGAAAAATCATTTTTATTTAATACATGTCAATGACCATTATATTTCCAATAACATATTGTAGGATAGCAATGTGTCCAACACCATGGCTGTTGAGGAAGGAAGAGTGTTATCTTTACAAAATACTCTGGATAATGTAATAGGCAGACGGTATTTGTCACAATTTCTTGAGCAAGTTGCCAGTCAAGGTCTGATTGGATATTGGGCTGCTGTGCAAGAATTACGCACTGCTGATAGATCAAACTGGCACCAACTAGGTGCAGAAATCTTTTATACTTACATTAGATCACCAACAGCAGAAATCAAAGTCGACAAAGCTATTAGGAAAAGAATGGAAAGTTTCTTATTAGGGGATATTGGGCCTTCCGTCTTCTATGAGGTACAGGATGGTGTTGTAAAAACACTTGAAGAGAAATATTATCCATCGTTTTTAGTTAGTGAACAACACAAAAACATGCAAGAGGCACTACTAAATGAGAGAGCAGATAGTTAGTATATGAATATCTATTTTAATAATCTAAGACAAATCATTTTTCATTATTTACTTATATATATGCTTCAACGATTTGTAATGTATTGTTTATTGGTTGTATATGTTTTTTTTAATGTTAGGCTTAGCTGACGATCGGCGCATGGTGGATGGAACACTTGCTGAAACCTCGTCGTTACTTGTTGGTGACCACTCGAATTATGCCCGCAGTAAATTAGATCAGTTGCAAGAAAAATTGAACAACAAAATGCAGGCATTGCAAGCACTGAAGTCTTCACTCAAACCAGAAAGTAAAGTTTTAAGTATTTTGGCAAAAGAAGTTGAATGGTTACAAGGTGAAAAAAGACAATTGGAAGCGCATTTGACTCATACGGAAATGTGGGCAGAACATTTAGGTCATTGGAGAGCAGAAGTACAAAGTGCTGAAGTATGTAAAATATAAAACTTTCAATTAATGACTCACCAAACAGATATTCCTATATAAAAAATTTGCAATAGATTCCAGATAATGGAGAATCACCACAATTTGTCTTAGTTGTTCATATGGCCGTAGATGATGATAACGATGAAAATATATCAAGCGGATGGGTCGTTTTAAGAAAGTTGCAAGACTTTCAAGAACTCCACAGAAAATTGCGTCAGCTATGTCCGAATGTTAAAAGTTTGGATTTACCGTCGCAACCCTTAAAATTTTTTGGAAAGGCTGATAAGAATACTTTGGATAAAGCCAAAATGCAAATACAGAAATACTTGAATGTATGCTTGGCCTGTATTATTATACTTTAATTCGATTATTAAGATTAGTACTAATACTGGGTCGTTTTGTAGTTTATTTTGGAGGACGAAAGACTGAATCAGAGTGAAGCTCTTTATGCATTTCTTAGTCCAAGTTCGGAACATTTAAAGCATGCTGCACCTTCTCCTAAAAAATCCAGATTTTCATTATCCACATTATTCAAGACGTAAGTTATTTTTATTGATAAAAAAGCGTCGATCTATAACAAATTGTATCTATAGGTCTGGTAGTAGCAGTGACAGCCGAGATAAGGATGATGAAGAGGATTACTCCTTGTTATTAGATGATGGTGAAACTGGAAGATCAACTACGGATGGTTACATAATTGCAAATAAAGATGCTATAGCAGAACCGTTGTATACTCTTTTGGGAGAGATTTTCGATTTAAGAGGAGTATTTCGATGGCTTCGGCGATCATTAATTACTTTTGTTCAAATCACGTACGGCCGAACAATAAATAGGTATTCCTCTAAAATTAATTTCCTTTAAGTGCAGTTGCAAATTATACGTTAACTTTCTTGTGCGTATAAAAAATACTGTTGATACATCAAAATTAATGTATAGATAAAATCGTTACATGCTACTTTACAGGCAAATTAGGGACACTGTCGCATGGGTATTCTCAGAACCTATGCTTCACTATTATATACAACTGTTTACCAAGTCCTGGTGGCCAAATGGTAATCTAGTTTCCACAAATGTGTTTCGCACAGACGAAGAAAAGTTAAAGACACGAGGTGAAGCTCGTCGGCAATTCCTAAATAACATACCCGAAGTTCTCACGAACTTAGTAGGAGCACAAAGTGCTCAACGCGGAGCCATTAAAGTTTTTGATTCACTACAAAACGTGAATTTAAATAAACAACTGTTTTACGTAAGTTATACTTTTGTAATAGCTTTGCTGAGAATGTTTGTGTTACCAATAAGTCTGCTTGTTTTACAGGACATCTTTGAAGTCGTAATGTATGAAGTATTTCCGGAATTGGGACATAAATAAAATACCTCATGAACTGTATTAATGTAGCCTTTACTGGCTAGACTTTCATATTTATTCATTGTTTTAGTAATGCTCTTTTTGTATATACTGTTGGAATCACGTTTTTGTTAATCATAATTTTTATTGAAACTTGTGTACTTAATATTTTTATGTATGCTGTAAGGTCATATGGAAGAATGTTACCAAAGAAGTATTATATGTAATAAAAGTTATATATCTGTAGTGATGGAGTCTGGTTCTGTCGGTGTATTATATTCAAACAAAACTGGTGGCCTCTTGCTCTCGGAAATTCTTGAAACACAGATCGTAATGCAACGTAGTTAAAACATGGTTAGTATTTTTATAAATTTGTTTATTACTCTGCCAGTTTCAGATTTTGTGAAATCAAATTATGTATGAGATACACTTTTCAAACACAAAATTCTGAATTACATATTCACACGTTGATGGTACTGGAATTATAATGCAAACTTAAACGCATGAATCGGATAAATTACATTACTATTAATTTCTATTTCCATTACAATCCATGCAAATGTATGCAGTAGCAAACATTTAAAATTTCTATTGATAAAACGAAGGAATACTGCTATGGAGCGCGTGGCAGAATTAATAACGTTAACGCATGCAACGAAAATTTCATTTCTACATACATGCAAGTTTCATTGTAGGATATGAAAGATAACTATCGTATACGGGCGGTAAAAATTCAAATTATTTAAATTATTATATCGTACATGATATCCAGTAACAATGAATAAAATGCTGGTAACAATATTATTAACTACCATAGACGTATTAGATTTTGTTCGGTTATCATGGTATACTGAGCTTCTCGTATTATCTCGCGCCTTCCACGTTTTATACAACGCTTTCTTAGAACGCACAATTTAAACAATCCTTTTGCATTTCGTCGTTCTTGAGAAATTCCTAGACTTTTAGAATTTCTCGAAACTTAATCCATATATAATTATGTATTTATAGTAATAACTGGAAATTTTCTTTGTTTATATCAATGTACTATTTGAGTGGATAGTGCAATGGTTTCCATAACAAAATCGAAATAACTTAATCAGAAGATGTAAGTGACATGGATTCATTTGGAAAAGTGTCAATATTGATATTACTTATTGTATTTAATACTAAAGTATTTTGCTATTTAAGAGTGCCTATCATCCTCTTTATGGCAAATATAAAATGTTTAGTATCAAGCACATATCACTATTTGATGTACAATTTCTGCTGAAGATTTCGGTGTATGGAATTCAAGAAATTTATAAGCAATTCTATACTCCATATCTTTCGAACACGAAAAATATAGCGGTCGAAAATTAAATGTATATATGTATACAGTACTATAAATTCTATGGATAGAAGATCCAGATAAGCTCTTTTTCTCAAACATTAAAGTAGTTGTAAATGATATGAAAAATAGGAATCATAATATTCAAAGGTAGATTGTTTACATATCCTGGATTAAGTTGAAAGTAATCCTATAAGGGAAAAACGGTAATACAAATATTATGAATTTAATCAAACTCGCATAGTTTGCAAAAGCAAATTCGATTAAACGGTAAAATCGACACAACAATAAAGTGGATGCCGAATGTTAGTCCTTTCTTTACTTTCTCTGCACTTTAATAACAAAAAGCATGGGTGATGACAAGATATCATTCTACCCATTGTCGTAATAAGTTTTGATACATTATTAGGATTCCAAAAGTAGCATGAAAATATTGCTACATTCTTATATCGACTAACGTTTGCAAACCATGCAAATTTTCTTAAGGTCAACATTTTCCAGTTGTCGACTTTCCCTTTTTCGAGAAGAAAATTTATCACAATTACACTATCATCTCTGCATTTACGATTATTTAAATATAAAGATCCTAGTATTTAAACACGCAATATAAATACTGTTACATTTTCAATGTCTTCGACTAGAAGTATTTTAGGTAATCCCGAAAATTGCATGGACTTAGAGTAATGAAAACTGATGAAAATAATCTAAATGAGACTTATATCTATAAGGACGGACCACGCCGACCATTTGCAAGATCCTTGCTTATAGCTGTAAGTAATGGAACATCCGGAATTTGTAAATACAAGAAATAGTGAATTAATTTATAAACGGTACTTAGTATATAGCGAATAATTTCCGGCTTTATACAAGTCTTGCATCTATTCGATTGTAGTATTTCCAAACTTCACCCAACTCTGCTGACTAGGTAGACCTTTTTAATTTCAAAGGGACGTGTACATTACCCAAAAGCATAGCTTGCTTCCATTTACTTGGCAGTGAATTCTGGCCAATAATTTACGTAGTATCGGTGGGTCAATCCTTCGAACAACCTATCAAGCCACATTGGCAATCCATCCAGAAGATTGTCCTGATATAAAACCGTACTTCCATCCTACCAAAGGTAAGAATTGAATTAATCGACGAAACGAAAGTAAAAGTATAAAACACAAAATAAGATGTACTTACCTCTTCTTGAGACACGTCAGAATCATCAGAACTATCGAAACCAATGAATGCACCAGCTTCCGCATCATCCGATCTTCGAGACAACTGCTTCGTCATGCGTTCCATACGCTGTATGTAAAAGATGAATATAATTAAAAAATCTTTGAGTTTCTTTCGAAGTGAAGATAGTGCTACAGACCTTAGAGCCTTTGCCTTTAGTGCATTCTGGATGTTTTGCATGATACATACAAAAATATTTACGATGCCCATTTAAAGATAACACAGTGCCAACACAATTTTTGGCATTTATATTTAATTCTTTTTGATCGGGTAAAGTAAGCGATAAAAGTTTCTTATACCAATCCAAACCCCTCTCTAACGACATATGTCCAAACATAAGGGTTTTATTTTTTCTGCAAAATATATGCAAAAATAATAATACTTTTCGTTAAAAATAGATAGGTGAAAAATAACTTTAATGTTGTAGATACACGAACCTATAAGGCCACACAGCTTTATGAAAAGCTGGTAATAATTTCAGTCTACTCTGGGCATCTACTAGCAATATAACTGTTCTACAGCCTGGTTTCAAAAGACGAACTAGACCATTGTATTTTTCTGCACGTAATTCATGTAACCGCAATTGTGGTTGTGATGGATTGGATTTTGAACTATCCTTAGACTGAGCACGTTCAGCTTGAACACTGGCTTCTTCCAGCTTCCTACAGAGTAATGCATAATTAATTTTTGTAAGTGAAGCATAATAATAAATATTGGAAAGTATATATGTAGATCATATTAAATATTAAAATTAATGCTTATAAAAGAAGATATTTACACTAGATATGACATTCCATATCCAGCTGCACCAATTAGCATCAGGGTAGCTAGTACTGATATTAAAGGTAAAATTTGTTCTTTGGTAAGATTATCAGATATATAGTCTACTGCTAGCAATGCCTTTCCTATAAGTCTGTCCACAGTACCCTATAACAAAACAATTAACAGATGTCTATTAAATGTCTACATTTGATCGCAAGTTAATACTGATGTTAGCATTCTTTGTGTTTAAATAGGTCAAACACATTGCATACCAGTACCTGTGCATGCTCATCTGCTAATTCTCCCACTACGGCCGCATACGGCAAAGGCTCAGACGCGCGTAACAACCTTTGTATGGTTTGCTCTAAATTCCTGCGTGTTTCATTCCACTGGCCTTCATCTTGAGCAGCTTCAATCCATTCAGTTGGTAACCATTCATATTTCAAATGATTAGCATCTCTTCTCCAAATAATGACAATATGTAACAATGGCTCTAATGGGCTGCCTTCCCCTGCAGATAGAGCTGATACAAACTCTGGTTGTCTATCTTTGAAGACATATGTATATCTAACACGCTCGGTGCTGTAAATTTTCGGTAACAAAATTAGTTATAAAAGATCATACAAAGAATAAGATCTGTGGTTCATCATACATTTATAAATTGTTCGTTATTATATTACCTGTAAGATGACTCTGAAGCAGCCTGTCTAAATTTATGCCTTGCTAAATCATGAAGTGCACTATTCTGCTGCGATATCAAAACAGCACACAAGCGTTTTTGTGGTCTAAGCCACTCTGGTGGACAAACAGAATCTAACATCGCTTGATTAGAAAGTCTTGGCAATACAAGAAATTTATTGTTCGAAATAACATTATGCATTGTGTCACTTGATATATCTTTCATACTAACAGAAGCCATAGGCTTCTCAGAATTCTCATTAAATAGTAACAAAGTGTCTAAATCTCCAGATATTTTATATTTAGATGTAATGTTTTCTGTTTCTGGTTTCCCAGTCTGTAAAATGTTATAAAGCATATTTTTATATTCTGATATAGATTATTAGCATAGTTTATGATCATTTAAAGTGAAGAAACAAGAATTACCTGCACAAAACCAAATGCTACACGATCTCGGTAATAGTAAGCTATAAACAAATATCGCAATCGTACTGATTCTTTTTTATCGAATATCAAAGCTCGTATTCGATTATCTATCCATCCTGACAAAAAGTGGTCGATACTGTTTATATTTATGTTTGGTATCAGTTTATATGGAAACTTATTTCTCAAGAAGTCTGCAAAACATAATGATTTAAGAATACCAATTACTTTGCCACTTGTTTTAATTTTCCTTTTTTTATGGAAATAGATACTTACCAACAATCTTTGGAACACTAAATAAGGATTCTTTATAAACACTTGTACGACCATCTATTGCCACAACAAGGCATGGCAATGTATGGATCCCAAGCCTTCTTGCCAAGGAAGATTCTTTCTCAGCATGTGCAGTTGCTAAACCAAGACCTAATGGTTCTAATTCATCGATTATTCGTCGCCATGTAGGTTCTACTTGCAAGCATGCAAAACACCAATCCGAATAAAATAGGACAAAATATGGTGTACGAAATGTTTTTGGTAGTATCACATTTTCAAATGACCTAGAACATAGGAATTTAATGAATTCAACTATTACATAAATATTTATCAGAGAATCAAATGTATTGATAATTAATGTAAACCTGTAAGTTATGCTCATCCGATGAAAAAATGAAATGTCCCGATTTTGATAATGGAATTTAAAATTCCCAGCAAATAATTCTTCCAAAGGATCAAGAACATTGAAATGGCTGCTATCTCTTCTTTGCCTAGGAACACTTTCTTCAGTTATACCATGATTGTCATATTTTCTTCTTCTTTCTGGATCTGTTAGAAGCTGATAGAATTTATGTAAGTAAATAGTATATTTAAAATCAGGATTTTAAGAAGTACTATATAAAAAAAGTATTCTTGTACAAATAGAACCTACCTCATAAGCTTTTGTAATCTCTACAAACTTATTTTCTGCACCAGGATGATCAGTTTTATCTGGGTGCCTGAAAAGTTTCAAAATTCTATTGATTTCAAGATACACAAGGACAGAATAGTAAGGTGTCAATACTTTTAATAACATCCATATTTATAAAAAGGTGATACTGCTTACCATTCTTTAACAAGGTGTTTATAAGCTTTACGTATTTCTTGTAATGTCGCACGTCTAGAGACACCGAGTATTTTATACGGGTCTCCCAACGTTTCGATTCCGCTAGTGGACGGTAATAGCTGGGTAATTACAAAGAAAATCACGAGACAAAATGAGAACCTCATTAATGTTCCTATATTATTCACTCTTCTGTTGATGTTATTTGATCGTTTACTTATTGACTCGAAGTTTCTTAAAAAATCAATCAATAACATTATTTGTGACGCAGTCGTAAGGTGCGTGCGTGCCTGTAGAATGATTCACTTTAACATTAAGTCAGTACTGACTAAAACTATCCCTTGTTTCCTTTGTAATGTTTAATGTACATGTTTCAGCACGAATCATGGGGTTACTCCTTTGACGGAACCTCTAGCATTACAATTTGATCGCAATGTTCCTGGATCACCATGTTGTCAAATATCGGATATACACAGGGGATACAAGGGCTTGCAAGTTCCAGCAGAGGGGCAGGGCCAAGAATTATTACTTTGAGGGGGCGCTAAAAACTCCTCCCTATTGCCGCGATGTTATAATTTTCTGACGTTACTTCAACGATTTCTATTTTTATCACCTCATGACCAAGGGAACCATCAAAGAACAATCGGTGTATGAGCAAAAAAGGCAGGAAAAATGAAGCCAATTTGAAGATAAGAAGACTATTACATAATGAAAATAAAACAGGGCACAATATCAACATCTCATCTTTGGCTCTATCTAAAATCAAAAATAACTTTCCATTATCACGTTCATCATTCTTTCCTTACAGTAATCGTTAGATTCTGTATTCAATTGGTTGGACAAAGAAAATTAACAATAGAGTAGATTACAATATATACTTAAATTTATTAATGTGCGCCAAGAAATTCTGTCCTTTATCTGTTGCATGCGCACATATTTCGAGTGCCGCGAGTAGAACAAAATACAAATTTCGCCTCCGAGATTTTAATTATCCTAGTATATTAGGGGGGTGTAATTCAAATATACTTTTAGCAGATGGGGGTAACGTCGTCGAATAGCAGCAAAATGTTGGCAGGAAGATAACGTATCATAGAGATCCCTATAAGTTTAAAATACTTTCATTACAATTATGTCAGGCCTGAATACCACATATATCAGACATATTACAATGAACTTTGCGAGAGATATTCCATATATTTTAATGGACTATATAATAGCTTTTGTTAGAGATCTACATACTCCTTATCAACCAATCACAATGGACCTACTTTGATTTCTAACTACTCCATTATTGTCATACCCTTTTTATAATAGCTGAATGAAAATATCGGTGTTTAAAAGAAGACCGACTTCAATGCCGCCTTTCTACAATCGATCTTTCAACAGCGTGGTGCGAGAATATCAGATATTGGGTGACGTAACAGCCGCTAGAAGATTGGCACGCTTTTGTATTAAAAAATGGCTGGTACCACTTGGGCCGAGGATGAAATCGGACGAAAATGGGATCGGTGTTTCACAGATGGTCTCATTAAATTAGGTAAATCTTGTTCATTTACTCCATGATTTACCTATTGCCTGGAATCTGTCAATTTATGCCTATTCGATAACGTTCTGTCATTTTTCAGGTGGAGGACTAGTCCTTGGCGGGGTATTTTCCCTATTTTTTTTTAAACGTAAGACTTGGTTAAATAATTGAAGTAATCGACTAACAATGAGTTGAAAGTGACTGCTTAGAAGTGATCGTTTGCAATTATTACATCACTGTGTTTTAATATTTTTATGCGTATACTGTGTGTAAAATTTCGTTTAAGGGTTAGGATGAAGTATGAAAAATGGGTGGTCATTATGTTTTTAATGTATTTCTGATATAATAACGCTGCAGAATTTCTTCATTTAGGATTATATCATTCATGAGAACTCCATCATTTTTATAATAAACAATCATGAATTATAATCCTTGACTTTAATACTAAATAAGTTAAGGACCTTAACTATGTATGTTTTTTTAGAATTCTTTCAGTTTAGATTTTCTTTGTGTCCTGATTAAATCTGTTATCAATATGAAATATTTGCCCTATTCAAATAATTTCAATATACTTTGCGACTGTCATTAATAATTTAGCATAAAAATTGTGAGATCAATGTTAAGGCTGGAGCTTATGTAACTTATCTATATAATTTAGACATATGTTCAAGCATTAAAAGTCGATTTCTCTGTTTTATGAGAAGGTAAACAATTACTAATAAATAATGTGTTTTGGCTTGTGACCTTTTAGGTAGGAAGTGGCCAATTATAACTGGAGGTGGCTTTGGATTAGGTATGGCATATTCTAATTGTGAAGATGATTTAAATGCATCATTAAAACAACATAAATCAAAAAGTTGTAAACCAGAAGGGGAAAAGAAATAGTCCTTAATGTATCATACTTAAACAAATTAAAATTGTTATACTGCTGCCAGGCAAAATCCAGTAAATTATTAAACTAGTTAAACTTATGTTATAGCATTATATTGAATAAAATGTTTATCATATAAACCAATCTGAATGAAAGGTATTTCTACAAAATATTCATGTGTTTATTACAAAATGTTTATTTTTTTATCAATTAGGTATCAGGTATACATCTTAACATATCAAAAATAATTTAATAATTATATCAATTTTAAAGTATATTTCATACATAGTTGCACTCTTAAAATTAATTTTAAAATATATGTGTTTCAGCTTAACCTGTTTTTACAAAAATATTTCATATTGCATTAAAATAAATCATGTCAATAAAGTCGGCTTCACAAATAAAAGTTCGAGGTATTGTTAAGTTATTTTATAGAAAGAGGAAAATACACAACAATAAAAAATGTTCGCGATCTTTCCTTGGAAGATAATGGGTAATGATTTAAATCCACTCTTTGTTAACAACAAAAGGAAAATGACAAGATGTTAACCAATCAGAATCTCTCAATTTAATAATTGTAAATAGAGTTATTTAGGTACAGAGATGTTTTAATAGCGCAAATTATTTTAATACATTGCAATTTCCGCAATATCCTTTCACATTTGATTTACCCATACGGGATTTAAAGTTTAAATACCCGTTCATAAAATATCTATGACAGGAAGATTAGTAACATTTACTAAGGTTTGTAAAGGGAAATTACTGGATCCTTGTGAGAATTAGGAAATCATAAATGATTGCATAAAATATTATACTTTGGTTTCTTTTATTTTATTCGTCCCGTATAATCATACAAAGAGAATATCAAGAAAAGTAATGCGAACGAATGGAAAGCCCTTTACTCCGAGTATAAACCCTATTTCAACATAAAATAAGCGCCACCTTACGTTGAAGGAAATTAGCGAGGACCCTTGCTGGTGGATGTGCCAACCCTATCCATTATACGAAATTCTGTCTGCGGTGCTCATACTCATCGGTTGTATGTATGAATTTCATAGTGTTCGCAGGTTACAATAAATCAGACAATTTTTCAATTAAAGTTGAATTAAGATTAGAATTGTAGTGTAGTGTGTAAAAACCATTAATCGTGAGATACGGAATCCAGAACTATTTAATGGATCCGACTATCGGTTGGTATCAACCGGAGCAGTTCGGCCCCGCTAAGGACTTGTGGTTACACATTTGGGAAGCTGAGAAAGGTCTGGATATTTTAACGCTGAAGAACGATTCATCGTCGAATGTGATGGGCGTGAAAATGCAGCAGGACTTCATATCCTTGGAACCTCTTAATACTCGTCCAGCCGAACGGGTCCAGCATAACACTTGTAACAATTATTATAATCCATCGCGTAGGAAAGGTGATAATCGTGCTAGTACCTACGGCATGAACTACAATTATGATGCTTTGGTGGGCGAATACGGCGGCTGTCCGTGGCGTGTACCAAATAAACATTACTCCAAAGGAGTCATTGGGTGAATATGTTTTTTAATCATATACTCTTCATTTTCGTACTTGACATAGTATTGTATTATGATTACCCTTACCTCCATATGGGCCTAAAGAAGGTTAGGTGCCTAGCACGCTCGTTTACAAATATAATATAGCATCATTTTTTACTTTTCATAATATGCACTAATCATACTCTACTAATTACCGTGGATTAATATTATCTTCCTTGCCCATTATTCTCATGGATTTATAATTAATGAATATTATGAAACTTGTTGTTTATTAATTAATTAATATTAGTTTGTTTTGCAAAAATAAGATGCTTAAGTTGTTAGGCATACATATATAAATCATGCTCTTCCCTAATACCATTGTAATATATATATAAATTTGCATACTTTATCAGATCATATACATGCATGCATGTTTCCAATGAAACTAATTAATCACTGGAACTGTTTTTTAAACCCAATAATTAATATTTAAAATTATTTCAAGAATGTTGTCTTTGTATATACCAGGATATCTAGTAAACATTATTAATTATAGAAAGAAATAGTTGTCCTGGAATTGTAAGTTTATATGGAAATCTAAAATTACATGTTCTATGCAACATTTAAACTTTATCTGATTTAATAATGGTATATATGGCATTGTCATATGTTGTTTAAAATATTATTAATAATATTTTTAAATTGGGTCCCATAGTACAATAACTTTGGCAATGAAATTTCGGTTTTATATAATCATTAATCATTTTCCAGTGCTAATATGCAATAAAAATTAATTTTACATAGATGCAGTAATCAAATTATCAGTTAGTATAAATAACAAGGATAGTTTTTGCTTCAGGTTGCATGAAGAAATAGAAGATTTTTTTGCATACATGTGTCCCTCAAATGAGGAACATAGTTTAAGGATGCGTGTTGTCAAAAGGATAGAACAAGTAATATGTGATCTCTGGCCAGATTCTAAGGTTGAAGTATTTGGCAGTTTCCGTACTGGTTTATATTTACCTACAAGGTAAATATTGTCTTACTCATATGAACATAATTCCATGTAAGATTAGTCACAAATAAATGTTATTTATTGGAATGTTTTTATATGTCATATATGAAAGTATATAAAAGAAAATGTAACTTGCCTTAATTAGATCATAACTTGTTCTTACAGTGATATAGATTTAGTAGTAATAGGAATGTGGACAAATCTTCCACTACGTACATTGGAGCGTGCTCTGTTAGATCAAAACATTGCTGAACCATCATCTATTAAAGTATTAGATAAAGCTAGTGTTCCGATTGTCAAATTAACTGATAAAGAAACAGAAATTAAAGTAGACATCAGTTTTAATATGAACAATGGGGTTAAATCAGCAGAATTAATAAACTCTTTCAAGAGGCGTTATCCAGTATTAGAAAAACTGGTTATGGTATTGAAACAGTTTTTATTGCAAAGAGACCTGAACGAAGTATTTACTGGTGGAATCTCTTCATACAGTTTAATACTTATGACTATTAGTTTTTTACAGGTGAGACCTTATTATCTCTTAAACCATTTTAAAGGCTTTATTTTTTAATAACTCCATATACTTATACAATTTTTTACTAATATTCAAACTTTACATTTGTAAATAATGTGAATTGAAAAGATATCGTTCAGAAAAAATGTGGACAGTTTTTTAAGTAATTATATGTACTATAATTGTGGAGTAAAGCTATCCTACCATGTAGCAAAATCATTGTTTCAGTTGCATCCCAGACAAAATGCTTACTGTTCAAGTGCCAATCTTGGGGTGCTATTAATAGAGTTTTTGGAGCTATATGGTAGGAAATTCAATTATGTTAAAACAGGAATTCGTGTAAAAGATGGTGGTACTTACATATCGAAGGAGGAGGTAAAGTGTACTCTTATTTAGCCAAAGTACTATGATTGAATTTATTATCAAATTTTATCGATACATACATTGAGATTTCAACATAGATAACAATCAGTTTTTATTCGTGCATATATAATACATGCATTCGTGCATATATAATACATGCATGTCCTATCACAATTTTATACATTTGAGAAGATCTGACACGTAAACTACAAAACAGCAATGAATACAGTATCATTAACAAAATGCATATAACATGCATACATAAAAATTATGTATATGCTTATTTACACTATCATATGTATCTTATTTCACTACAAGTATAATTTCTTATTGCCATGTTCAATTTTGAATAATATTAAAATTATGTATTTACAAAATATAAATTTTTATAAGATGTTTAAAAAGTTCGCATATTACGTAAAAGGAAGATTAAAATATAGTTATATAAGGATTCTCAACATTATACACATTTAATGCATAATTTACAGGTACAAAGAGATATGATAGATGGTCATCGACCTTCCTTATTATGCATAGAAGATCCCTTAACACCAGGAAACGATATCGGCCGCAGTAGTTATGGCGCTTTGTACGTAAAAGATGCATTTGATTGGGCATATTACGTCCTCTCACAAGCAGTCAGTCCGTTAAATATTCTCGTTAATGATGCGAACAAAGTCAGGTGAGACTAGGTTCACAGATATTGCAACTGCAATATCACTTCAGTTGTATTGGATTCAGTATAGATTGAACTGCAATAATGATTCTTATAAATATTATATGGCCTTAGTATATTGGGAAGAATAATTCGCATAACGGACGAAGTAATAGAATACCGCAAGTGGATCAAAGACACATTCCCACTACCATTGAGTGAGGTAGATTCTCTATCAAGCTCAACTGGATCTGATGCATCTACCCTTTCCGCACCTGCTAGCGATACGGTATATTTCTGTTTTCTGGTGACAAATGCATATTTTAAAGAATATTTTTGTTCAGATGTTTACAGATACTTTACATAGAGACATTTTGGTGTTAAAAACTACTATTTCAATATAAGAATATGTTCCGACATAGTACGTGTTATTTCACGGTTATATTTAATATATTCATAAACAAAAATTTATTTTTTTGGGCTTAAGGATTCTGAATGTAGTCGTGGAAATTCTCCTAACACTGGTGGAAAGGCCGAAGAAAGAAATAAAGATAGACATGTATATAATAATCAACATACTCATCATCACTCTCAGTGGAAGAAACCATTTAAAGGAACTGGTCATGGTACAATTTTTATGTATACCTATTTTTGTTGTCAGCCATAAATATTTGTATGCAGCAACTCGTACAGTCATTTCAGGATTATATCTTTATTTTACAGGTACACATCAACATAGTTCCAGAGGTACTTATCACCATCGCGGAATAAACAACAATATTAGTGGGCAAAGTAAAGCAAAGCATGCCCTTCACATTAATGGGAGCAATAACAATAGTCACAGTCCAAGTTCCAGACAACATACAGTTAAACGAAAAAAGCAATGCGTTACACATCGTGGTACGGGAGATTGCGTACGGTGATGAAAAGTGCTAAATAATTTTGGACTTTGTTTGTGTCACTTAAGTAGCGAGCTCAATATCATAATCGTGTGACGGAAAGACAGTGATTCGACTCTGTCGCGTAACCAAATCATCCTTTCCAATTTAACATATATGTACAGAAGGGCTCACTGTCTATGATGATTAAGAGATTACCAATTCAAGAATACTTTTTTCTTGTCCGGACAAGAGATGCCCCCCCTGAAGTAGATAAGTTCTATATTTCACCATAAACGTATATTCCTCTGTACGAATATTTACATACCAAAGACGTACAGAACTGTAATATAAATCGGTTTTCTCTTACCACCATTTCGCATTAATGCACATACTATTAGTAAAGTTGAAAAAAGTATAATAATATTTTAATAATTATTGTTTATAAAATTGTAGGCTTATCGCAATCCTTGAATAGCAATTGTGTTCATAATCATAATAAACTCATTGTAATACATTTATATAATGCAAACTATATATACGTACGAAGATTATTTGCAGTAAAGTTTTCTTAAAGGATTTCGCAGAATTGTAAAACAAGCTCTAGTAACAATGATAAAGACTTAGTTTTCTATATGGAACTATATTCTTATAACAAAGGGGTGACAGAAAAAAATCGGTGATATTGGGACTTATTGTAAATATTGTAATATACATCATCAAATCATAGAAAAATAAGTCTAAGAGTTACCTACTGAATTTTTTATTTTCTATTGTATCTAAAATAGCGTTTGTTACAGTAATTTTACTGGAATCATGGATTTTTCCATGTTTATGTGAGAATTATCTATTTTTTTTGTATCATGTCCAGTACTGTTGTGCAAATGTTTTGGTATATTTTCCGGATTTTAAATAAAAATATTTTGAAAAGTACTAACTCATCACTGACAGTGTAAAATATGTTTTAGATTTGTACACTGTGTTTTTTACAGTTGTACCTGTGCTTAAAAGTCAGTTTACTTTTTATACAAAGCAATTGTTTTCGTACCAGTCTCCCCTTCGCAATAATATATTATATTATTTTTATATTATCGAAGAAAAGAATGTGTACATGTTATAATCAAATGTACTAAATGAATTCAATACACAAGTCTGGCGTCGCATTTTAAAAACTCTGTATTCATTAAAAGTTTTTGCACTATTCCAAGATGTTTGTATTTGAGAAAACACTAACAGTCCTTGATGTTGTTGATGTCTTTATATATTTATACATATTGAGAGACTTATTTATACTAATGAAAAGTGCGATGTTAACTGTTGTTATATTGGGCATTTTGGTATTGATAAACCATCTTATTCATCTGATCCCCCAATTCCAATAATGTATATATTTACCAGACTCATCTATTTGTATTTTAATGGAATATTTTTTCAATATTACAAGTGCCACTTTTCTTGAGAATTTTCTAGAAGTAACATATATTTCTATTATTAGGAAGAGAAAATGCAACTCAATTTAACAATACCATGGACTTTATTGGGATTATCCAATGGATACATACAGAACATTCATTATCAGACAAAAGTTGCTGTACAATATATTTTATTTTATACTAATTATTTTGATATTACTAATTATATTTAGTTTCGGGCATTAAATCCTGTGATAGGGTTCATGTCAAGCAGTTTGATACGCTTCAATTGTGCCACACGATGTTCCTCTTCAAATGATTCTGGTAGTGGTGGAGTGACTATAAAATTCAAAAATTATTAGTTAGATCTGTAGATAGCAGAGTATTGTAAAAGAATTATATTAACAGAGGAGAATAGATATTAAACTTGAAATAGAAATTTAGTGTACAAATATTAGGGATGATTAGATACATAATTAGCAGCATCATTACTAGAAACTTACCAAATACTTTTATGAAATAAAAGAGCCAGAGACTTAAGCTCACACCCATCAATGCCACACCAATAGCTCCTTTCCATTGACCATTTGGAGCATCTAACTCAGAAAAAGTTTGACAGAAGCTAGCACGATACAAAGCTTTCTTTTCTTCAATGGATAATTTCCTCCAGTCTCCCTTTTCCTTTTCCTTCAATGCCTATAGGACAGTCAGTATCAAATATCCTTTATATACTTCTTTATACTTTTAAAAATAATATTGTACACAACTTTGCAACTAGGTTCATTAAATCTGAGAATTGTTTGGATACATCCATATCTTATTAAAGGATGTTTGGTAAACGTTGTATGATATTTGTAATATTATATACTTTAATGATCAGTGAAAAAAAAATGATATGTTACCATCACATCTGGAGTATTTTCCTTGAAACGAATGGCAGGCATAGGGAAGTCCACCCGATCAAGATAAGCTGCTTCACCATTCCAACCATGTCCTACGATATCCCTTGAGCCAATTTTGTCATAAAATTGCGATGCACTACGTGCCGAGATCTGGACATTTTGTCGCAGAGTGCGTACAAGTAATCTACCCGCCATTGTGTACTAAAAAATATATATTAGTAATTTTATCATATATCATTAGTTCATACAATTTTTAGTTATACGGTGTTCGTATAATAATATAATGCTCTAATTATTAGAATGAAGTTCACGATTTGCGCTGCAATGTTCGAAGATACGTTAAAATGTAAGAGTGAAACAAAGGCTGTAATATAATTATTAATTATTATGTATACCGACAACTTTATACTGTAATGTCTAGAATAAGATCAACGTCCTAAGTGCTATACGGTGACTACAGATAGGTACGTTACAAAGTTATCTAACTGACTGCGGCTGTAATGGAAATGAAAAAATGATTGAATGAATGAATGTACTAAATATTACAATATGGTATGCAGAACAACTAATATTAATTTAACATCATTTCCACTTTTGTATTTGTACAAACAATTGGTATTAACGCGTAAAAACTTACTCCTTGCGACGACACTTCGTACAGGCCAAAGAAAGATGGCGACGAGCAAGTTAGATCATTTGCTCGGCTGCCGCAGCAATGATTTGTGGTGGAGTCTGAATATAGCCATAGCAGTGAACATACTCAACACTCAGGAGGTAGCAAATGTGTAAATTTATGTTAATTATAAGTAATATGAATTTAATTCTATTATCTAGAATTCAAATCTATATCTTTAAGTCAAGAATTACGGACGGGTGTGCTTACCAAGACTATAGATTATTCATGCCATCATCTTTAAAATTATTTTCATATATGTTACCTATAATTTCAAACAATAATTCTTTAAATCTGCGTAATAAGAGAACTACTACTAGTATAACTTGCATTATAAATTTATGTAATTAGAATGTGAATATTATAATGCAACCAGATTCCAGAAGTGATATCTTATTATCTATTCAACGATTCAAAATTACACTGGTCTAGAAATTAGATATAATTTGAAATGTAATGCACATGCGCACATGTCGCAAACACAGATCGCGCGGCTGTCATTCGTTCTCTATAATATGTGAAGTTAAAGAAGATTTAACAAATTCGCGGATTTTCTGGAACCTAAGGGCAAATTGTGAACAATTTCCGTTCCAAAAAATTTCATGAACTTCATATACGGCAACTTCGTGGCCAAATAAACTAGGTAATGGAGTGTCCAGTGTTAATAGAGTGGGAAGTAAAAAGCATAGACCGACAATCAGTGTTGCGCGTGGATAAGAGTACCGGTTATACGCGCCACCACCATATTGCGTAAGGCCAGGCATTGGCCCGTCAAAAATGTTAAGCTGCGGTAGAGTTATCGGGTGTATGCCGAAACTTACAAAGCATACACGCGTTAATCATTTCTATCGGCCTTTAAAATATGTTGGTAGGTAAACATTTAATAGCTAGTACACCTTTCCTCACTGTAAATCATTTTCTTCTGTATGCAAAGTTTTCGTATAGTTTTAGTGAAAGTAACGAATTTAGAACATATTTTGGTACCTGTCGATGATAGAGGTATGAAATCTGATTTCGTAGATATTACTTCTGTATATGGATGCAAATGTATTTTTTAAGTATCATTGTTTACAATTTGAATGCTGTATGTTTTGGCCTGAAGTGGGCCCCACGCGTTATAACCTTAATGCATACTATAGTAGTCACGTTGCTTTCAACTCTTCTCGCATATACTATTAAGGAAGAAATTATGAATAGACTTCCTTATTATCCCCAGTACAATGCCATGTTTCAGTTTCTCTTTTGCATAATTGACATTACTTGAATTTCATCATATAAATTGTCTCAACAATTATTATCTAATTAATTTGCATTATAAATTATTTTATTAATATATCTCTACATTAAAGTTCAAGGGTATAATAGTAGTTGATCATGTAAGAAAAATAAGAATGAGAAAAAATATCAGTGCATTTTAAACTTCATAAATGTATGCATTTATTATCTAACTCTTAATTGATGACTTTATCTTCAAACCTTCTTTATTCAACAACATGTCATAAAAAGAAGCTAAACTGTACTTTTCTTAATGTACATACTTATTATGTTCTAGGCATTGCCCATGTTGGTAGTTTATGGTACAGTAGTAATGCTGGTAATAAAAAAGAATATAAGCCCCCAGGAACCACCATAAAACCAGAAGAATGTATACCTGAAAATAGGTATACAGAATTAAAGAAAAATGCTCCTGTTTGTGAATCCAAGCCTAGTAGTTCATGTCCTCCATCATGCTATGAACTATGTGATTCACAACAACCTGGTTCTGGAAAAAATGGGGGACCAAAAATACCTATGTATTGGAAATTGTTAGCTACATTAATCATAGCAGGAGTTTCAGTATATGTGGTACATGATTATATTAGCTCAATTCTTCATTATGCTCATTTAATACTATTATTTCTATGTAATCAGTTTCTTTTGGATTAGTCATATATTTGGAATAACTTGTAGATATCATCATCAGATTGGTTTTCTACAAAAGATTCTAGTACTTCAAAGGATGTAAGTAAGAGTAAGTTGAACTATATTGCATCATTATTGATATTTCTTTTATCAGTTAAGATTCTATACAACTCACTATTTTTTTGTATTGTACGAAATGTTTAGAAAAGAAACAAGGAACCAGAAAACGCAGGAGTACAAAAACAAAATCTCCAGCTGATTCTAGCTCTATTCCAAAAGAAGTTCCTTATCTTTTAATAGGCGGAGGAACTGCTGCATTTTCAGCATTTAGATCAATTAAATCTAGGGATCCTACAGCTAAGGTATATAAAGTTAAATGAACAATAATTCTAAATGCTCTTATGTATTAAGGAATTAGTATGTTCAAAAAGTATATGTTATTAGGTGTTAGTAATTACAGAGGAAGAAGATTATCCATATATGAGACCACCACTGTCTAAAGAACTTTGGTATAATGAAGAGAGAAAAGTTAGTGCAGAGTTACAGTTTAAACAGTGGAATGGTAAACAAAGAAGGTAATATGCAATTGTTAACTGTTTTTGTATGCTCATTTGTAAGAATATCCTTCAGTAAATATACATATATATGAATTACAGCATATTTTATGAACCAGAGGAATTTTATACAAAAGTTAATAATTTAATTCAGTCTGATAAGGGAGGTGTAGCAGTAGCTACTGGTTGGAAGGTAAACAAAATTGATGTTGCAAATAAGACAGCAATTTTAGAAGATGGTTATGAGATAAAGTATAATAAATGTCTCATAGCAACTGGTAAGTGTTTATATTTTTGTTTAGATTCTACATATTTCTAAATTTCATTTGGATTGCAGGACTAGTCCCAAAAACTCTGCCCATTTTGGAGTCTGCTGAAGATAAAGTAAAAGACAAAGTTATAACCTTTAGAACAAAGAATGATTTTGTTGAGTTGGAAGATAATGTACATGATCCTAAGTGTAAAAATATTGTAATAATTGGTGGCGGATTTTTAGGATCGGAACTCGCGTGTTCCCTTGTTCATAATTGTAAGTTTATCCATATTCAATATTGTATTTTTATTACATGTATGGTATTAATTCTTGTATAAGCTTTTGATATTAATATTATAGGATTGTAATAATACATTTTGTTTTTTTGTAGTGGATAAGAGTAAAAACGTGTACCACATATATAAAGAAAAATTTGTTATGGCTCAAGTGCTTCCTGAATACTTGAGTGAGTGGACAACACAGAAAACACAAATAGAAGGAGTACATTGTATTCCTGAATCCGAGGTCGAGGATTTCTCATTCAAAAAAGGAAGATTATCTCTCATTCTTAGTGGCAACAAAACAGTATGTTTATATATCTGCAGAAGTGTGTTCTGTAATTCTTCATAGAATGTTATTATAAAAATCCGTTTTACCTTATGTTTGATATCATTTGACAACAGATTGATGCAGACCAAGTAGTTATAGCAGTAGGTGCTGAACCAAATGCAGACTTAGCCATAGCATCAAATTTGGAACTGGACCCAGGAACAGGAGGATATCTAGTTAATGCAGAGTTAGAAGCAAGAAGCGACCTTTGGGTTGCAGGAGATGCAGCTTGCTTTTATGATGTCAAACTAGGTAGAAGAAGAGTAGAACATCATGACCATGCTGTTATATCAGGAAGATTAGCTGGGGAAAACATGACTGGCGCAGGTGCTCTAACAACTACTTAATATAATTACGATATGACGTATCTTACGAAAAATATGTAATGATATATATTTCGGTTTCTTTTAGCAAAACCATACTTGCATCAATCAATGTTTTGGTCGGATTTGGGACCTGATGTTGCGTATGAAGCAATTGGTATTGTAGACTCATCTCTACCAACTGTTGGCGTTTTTGCACAGGGATCGGAGTCTGATATAGCTCAAACAGTTTCTAATACCGCAAACGAATCAGCACAGTCTACAAGCACACAGGTAACGTAATTTTGCAACTCCGTTATATCTTTTGGCGCTTATAATATACAGTTATATGAATAGAAATCCACGTCATCGGAAGTAAAGACTATCGTAAAACCAGAGGTAGTAGATCAAAAGGTTGAAGCTACGAATGAAAATAAGACTACGACAGAAGGAGAACAATGTGTTGACATACAACCCACAGACAAATCTGAAAAGTACAACAACTTTAGTAAAGGTGTCGTATTCTATTTACGGAATGACATTGTAGTCGGCATTGTCCTTTGGAACCTCTTCAATCGTATGTCCATTGCTAGACAGGTACATGTTTTTAAATTATGACACGAATTTAATTTACATACAGAATTACTTGCAGAACATAGTGGAAATAATGTATCTTCGTGTTTTTCAATTAGGTTCTTGCGAGAGGAACAAAGTATGACGATCTAAACGAAGTCGCCAAATTATTTGATATCCATGATGATTAAAGCAGTTGAATTATGAAATAAAGTGCTGAATGATTGCGGCACATGAAGTCGTTCAATTACGAAGTTCAAAGCATTTACATGAGTATAACAAAGTCTGAGGGCTTTATCTTATTTCGTATTCCTGAGTTTGAAGGTACGACTTGTATAAATACTAGCAGCGTTGATAATTTAACGTACAAATAATTTCTAAAAGACCTTTGTGCATGGGAGCATTGTTACAGATGTACAAAGTGTACATGTGCATATTATATTAATACAAAATGTGAACTTTCCTAGAGAATAAAGAACAACTTGTTTTCTTAGATATTACATTATAATTTACTATTGTTCATTAGTCAAGTTTTTGAAGATTTAAGATCAGTAATGCCTTTTCTAGCCATAAAACATTTTTATAGAAAAAAATTGTTTGTGAAAAGTTGCTTCTTTATTATAATGTCTCATCCTCTATATCACATAATTTCTCACGACATATTTTTTCACATCGGCTAATCAAATAATTGTGGTCTAAACTCATAAATAATATATTATTTTGTAGCGTTATGTTTTGCAACGATCATAATACTATATAAAGTACAAATAGTACGGTAGTCAATGCATGTAATATATTATAAAAGTACATACTGTTGTAAAAAATAACTAATGTTCAATTGTTTTAAAATTATTACATATTATTGAAAAATCCTTCATCTAATTATTCTATATATATGTTTATTATAATCCTATCTCATCTAATATTATGCAACAGCAAGCATGATTATGTGTCAGTTATTGTGTCGGTTTCTTTAACCGTCATTTTTGGTAATATTCTATTTCCGTATCTTTTTCCTAATGTATCCATGTAGGCGATGTATCTCTGGCACTGATAATCGTCCAAACTCTGCAAAAATATTGTTGTAACTATCTACTAAAAATAGCTAGCAAGATGTTTAACATACCATATGTTCTGGCCATAACTTTCCATTAGTTACATTTTGCATCAGTTTGTTTTGACAATGATACAGAAGCGATACACAGTAGTATACTATATAATCTGGCGAATATAGTACGCAAATGACGAAAAAGTGGATAATTTGTTCCCAAGGAAGAGTTCCCCAAAAACATTGGGATAGTAGTACATTGCATATCATGGCCCAATTTATTCCACAGGTGCTCTGCATTTAAAAATTTCAAAATATTTCTTTCAGTCATTATCTTTTAAATCATTGATATAGTTAATACGAGAAATAAATTTTAATACTACTTGGATACCTTCAAGGCATATTTAACTGTCGGCAGTTCATTACTGACGATACTTTCCACACATTGCATAAAAATAAATTGCATAGTGCATTCTTTATTATTGGTCTTCTCAATAACTTTCCCCAAAACTGGCCATAAAAATACAGTAGACGGAAATTGAATCAGTTGAGTTACAAATATTTTGCATCTGCAAATTAATTAAATCTTATAGTATCATCAAAAGGGTCGGTGATGAAGAATTACTTTCACACGGTTTTTAACTATTACTATGGTGACTAAGTTTTCAACCTGAGACCTGCCAATGATGATACTTGACTAGCTAGAGTTACCCTACATTTTTCTTTATTTTGGAAAAATACTAGTATTTTCAAGAATATGACTATATTGACATTTTGCGGCACTTTGCAGACAAAATTTCTGATAGACTTTCAAGAAATGCTAGTTCAGGGTGTATTCGCGGTCAGCTGAGGCCTTTCACTAACTTTTTAAGGGCATAGTTAATTAGTCTGTTGGAAAATGATTTATACATACTTATTTATATCCCCATCACAAATAATAAATATTGTCGACAGAAACCAATCAAATTGCTCAAATTGTTTTGGTCTTTCATATTGTATAAACGCATAAGATTCATTGATAAATTGTTGTAATTTTTCCTTTACTTCGACATCTTGTTCAATTCCACTTTGTTCTGCATAATATAGGGCTAAATTGATTCCATGTATTTCCTCTGAAAACCAACGATCCGTATCGCACAATATATTCTCCTGCCACTGAAAGTTTTCTACCCATTCTGCGGTAGGAATTGCTTTCTGCATTTGATCTACTAACTGAACCATTACAGCATTCTAAATGAAACAAATTTTCCCACGAAGGGGATATTAAAGTAGAGTAAGCAAATAAGCATATACACAAAATATAAATTGTGTGTATTTACATTAATAGAGTCTGATGATTCTTTATAGGCCGACCTGACCTGCAAGACCCAATTACTGTCCAACAATCCTGAATTACTTTCTTGAAGTAAATGTGACAATCCCGAATCAGGTACGAAACTCGAAAAAGACATGTCTTCCTTGTTTAATTTGGGTGGCGGTAATAACGGAAGATAATAATCTTCCGACTTGGAATTATCTTCCTCTTCTTCGTTTTTGATAAAATACAACCGACACAAAATCTTAGACCTTAGTAATCTATACTCATCGATTACGACTTCCTTATTTGATCCGTCTTCGGTCTCAGTTACAATGTCGTCCGGACTTTGAAGTTCTAGTAATCGGTTCTATGAAGTAAAAAGATATGAAAAGAAAATATTTTTCATCCAATAAAATAAGTATGCATTACCTGAAAATCCAAAACTTCCATCAAATACATAGACACATTTAAATTCCACACTACAATATCTAAAGATAGAAGCCCTAGATAATGGTACACCGATTCAGGATTTACAGAATGAAGAAATAATTCAGCTAAATTAAACAGAACATGTTCTTCTTCGCAATTTCTTGATTCCTTATCAGTTGTCATAAATGCGGCAAAACCTAGAATATCATAACTTATATGATAATTATAAAAAGTGTGTGAATGTCTAAGTTGTAAAAGTTAGGATTGTTACATTTAAAATTCAAAGAAAAGAATGATAGAATATGTAGAAACTTCGAAACATTTTCATTATTCCATGGGTCGAAAAAAAGTTCGGAGTCTTCTAAAGCGTTGCATGTTTCTGATAATAAAGTTGATAATACATGGGGTGCAAGTTCTGCGAGTACATTGTATCCTAGTTGAAAACAGGCAGCTTGGGACACGAAACTGAGTACTTCAATTGGTATCCAGGTTGCTCTTAATGGAGCTATGGAACCCCGAATTAATTCTTCAAATACTGGTGTTACTTGAACAAGTGCATATAATCCAAGTGGTATAGATACAATCTTAAGCAGTAATCTTTTCACTGCACTGTAAAGAGAATTTTTGTTAGTAAATCATTCTTAACACTTGCATCATTTATTAAAATTACCTGTTGATTTGCTGACCTTTGCTTTCATTCACAAAGAAGCATTTATCTAGTTTGTTATAAAAGTCTAATACAGCAGGATAGAATTCCTTCTCCACTATATCTTGTACAACTTCATAAGCATCATGTATATCAAATAACTTCTCAATGACTTTAAACAAATTGAGAAGGTACTCTGTGTTCAATATTGAAAGGGGTTGCTTTAAGATATTGACTGCTGAAATGAGGACAATTGTTACTGGACACTTAGGTGCACTACTCTCCAAAGGTGCATGTTCTTTACAATGCGAGATTAAAAATACAGAACCGTCTGCTGTATCCAACATATGCGATATAATTAGTAATGTATGAGGCCATATATTTATATCATTTTCAGGAAGTCGCAGCAAATCACACAGTGCTTCGTGATAAAATTTGGAGTCGTATGTAACTTTAGGTTTTTCTAATATACTTTGTAGAGCATAACAAGATGTATCGTAAACGCCACTTGATAATTCAGAAGACAATTTATTTAAGGCTCTCAATGACGATATTAGGAAGTCGGTTACCGAAAAATCTTCTGTACTTTCTGATAATAGTGTTCTCCCTGCTTGATATGCACAAAGCTGTGATACAAAACACAGACAGTGAAGATATGTAACCGTATCTATAGTATTTCCATTTATGCAAACTTCCACTGGTTCATCAGAGATAGAAACAGTTAGAGAGTAAGGTGGTTCCAATAATCCTTTCTGAACATGTTGTAGTATATGTTGCAATAAATTAGGAGATTTGGCTAGTGTAGATAGAAAGATTCTTCTAGTAGCGAGATTAGCATTCCATTTTTTACTCCAATCTCCTCGAGGCTCCAACACAGATATTATATTCAGCACGTTTAATTTTTTTGGTTGCATCCCATCTCCAAACTCGTGAGTGCTCAGAAATACCATAAATTGCTCTATTATTTCTTCCACAGTTTTATCAATAATTCGCACTCCTTTAAGTGTTTCTTCTTGATATCGAATTATTAAATGCATAATACGAAATAATTTTTCATGTAAGAAAAACTTGAAATTAATACCAGAGATATAAGTAGGTAAAACTTCAAATGTGTTCTGGGAATGAAACTGGGCATTAAATGCATTTAATAAATTTGTATATGCATTGTGTGATTGTTGAGATACCAAGAGCTTTGCATGTATTTGTAAACTAGCTTCAAAGACGGGTCTACTTTCATCTATGAGACCATCCATCAATGTTTTCTGTAGCGTGTTCCACATTGGATCAGTTCCCAAATTTGATAAATCGGTTTTCTGTAATATTTCATAACCGGCCAATCTAACATGGGCAGGTTTGTCGCAACTGAGTTTGTCAATAATGCAGTTGTACTGATCATCATTAGTCTTTGACGCATTCCAATCATCGAGTGTTATGTCACTAGTAAAAGAAAAGGATGATTGTGGACGAGATTCTCCTGTTAAATTAGACACAGATTTTGAACCTGAATATTGTTCGGTAATAGCGATCTTCATAGAATTCAATAATATTGACATTTCCTTTGAATTTATAATTTGTTGGCCTATGTCAGAAGTTTCTTCATTTTCCGCTAAAGCTTTTTCAACCACCTCTTCGAATTCATCTTTTAGACATTTTCTTATCCACTTCTGAATACCGGGTGAAATGCTGGTATCCATTGTTGAATTGTTTAAGTATATTCACATAGTTAAGTATACAATAGAAAGCTGCTGTAAATATGCCATGACAGCACTTATATTAGAATACTAATGTTTGGATTCAGTTACTATAGCAACCAGTACACGTGAAGTAATCCCATGTTCATTAAGATATAATAAAAAGCAATGTTTTTTTAAATCTATACAAAATGTGGAGGTAATTAAATAAATCCTGCAAGCGTTTTTGTATCGTACTGTACGAAATTTATACCATTGTAATTATTGCAATATACTTTCTATAAATTGTGTTTGTTTAAATCAATATACCGTATTAAAACGATTACATTAATTTATCTAACGTGCAGGTACTATAATGTTCGGGGATTTTGATCGTAATGCGTAAATTCCTCCTTGCAAAGAACATACTCCCGTAACTTCACATTTCACGAGGAAATCTGCAAACTATAAATATATATTTGAGTTTTGACTGCGTACGACGACGATTTTACGTTTTTTGTATGTCTACTATGTATATTTACCAATGCATTATTTTGATCATGCGGTCCTATTATTACGACAATACTGTTCTTGTTTTCTGCTAATGGTTTGGCATGTGGTCCCAAGGTGTCAATATGAGTTAATGATAGTTGTACACTAGTAAATGGAATATTAATACTTCCTACCACTGCACCCCTCTCAAATCTATAATATAAGATATGATATGTTAATTAAAACAGATCGACAAATTTTTCCTGAGTAATTTAATACTCACTGTATATCATTACGTATATCAACCACTATTAACTTTTCTGGATTCGTTTCTAACAAATTTAAAAAATCGTCAACACTAATTCTCGGCATTTTCTCAGTTCCTGGTTCAGGTTCTGACCAATTTATATCCTATAATACAACATGATTAATTATAGTCATTTTAATTTTCAAAAGTGACCTTTTCCCATCAAAATCATTGGATCTACATATAACTTCCTTAAGACAGAAAAAATGTATAAATAATTAAAATATCTTTATACCTTTGACTGACTAAATTGATGCTTTCTATAAGTGATGCTGGCAGGTGTATTTTGATACATAGTCATGGAGTCTTTTACGCAAAGCTCTATATCGATTTCAGGTAAATCAGAAAATAAAAGAATACATTCATTGAAACCCGAAGTTAAAAGAGAATCACGTAATTGTTTCAATATTGCTAAACCGACGAGAAGTGGGAATGAAGAATCGCCCAGTAACAGTTTATCCCATAAATGTAGAATTTTATGAAGTGGAAATACATCTAAAATTGATAAACATTGATTGATATGTATTCATCATTTTATCATTGATTATTACAATATAAAATAAAACAACGATAATATGAGACGTACGTGAAAACATTGTTAAAAACCATGGTATAGCAAATAACTCAGGTACGAAATTAATCGACCTCAAATGATTTGCTAATTGCGCATCGTGGAACGCTATAATCTGTGAAAATTTTCCTAAGTATTCTTGTATGACAGCAGAGTTATCCTTTAAGAAAAATTTATGCAAATATTTTGGGATAAATGCTGACAAACATTCAAATGCCCTGGCTGAAATTTAGTTAATATTATATCACAAGTAAATGATACATTATGTCCATAATGAAAGTAATTCATTACCTTCATTGCTAAAGTTAAGATAGAGAAAAGGTGCTGTTAACGAATCTAATCCTTGCCAATAAACGTAATGCGGATTATTCCGCACCCATGCTTTAAGTAATCTTTGTAATCTCTCGTGACCAGCACCTGATGACAATAATTCACTGTATTGATGACATCTTGGAATATCTACTTCGATCTAAAAATTTGTATTCAAATTGGTGTATATTACTTATGTAAACCATTAAGAAAATACTAACAAAATTAAGTAACAGAGAAGGAATATTTACTGAGGTACCTGTCTGTCTGTATGTGTGGGTGTCTCTTTATCAATCATATTATAACGTTTCTGAATATCACCAGTTATCCCAAGTAAAGCGGCCCAAACGGCTCCGCGAACAGGCGGTGGTATATCTTTGTGTGCTTCTTCTATAATTGCATCTCGAGTAATGGGATAAACCTATGGCACATAGTCAAAATATATAAAAAGAACTGAAACTTTGAACATTTGAACAGACTTGAAGGGAAGATCACCTGCAACAATCTATCATATAAAACAATTCGATAGAATTGATACTCGGTGTCTCTTTCTCTTATGATTAAAGGTAACTGAGATGAAGCATCTGTTAAATCATCCTGTGCTTGAATGCGCATTCTGTGAACATCAATTAGAGATTAATTTCATTAATATGTGCGAAACTGTTTTATATCTTCTTCATCTTATCTTACGCGTTTGTAAACCATGGATAATTTGCTACATATGGAATGTGTGATAAACGCTGTCGCAATGTATCGAGTGATACTTTAACGACGCGCAGATCCAGTAATCCAGCTGTATCTCTGTGGCCAAACATTTGGCCTAAAAGTATTACTAAACTAAAAAAAACGTAGAATTAAACGTTCTATATAAAAATCTGCTCCTATTATTATTATTATTATTATTATCAATTTCATATGTTTCATTGCATATTTACTTTGGAATAGAAAGAATGGGGGGCCTAGACCTAATAAGTCCTTGCTTTTTTAATTCTACAGTGATATCTCCACCTGCTAATTGCCATAAATAATATAACTCATCCATTTTGCGAGTTATTACATTTCTATATATATTCCCTTCCTTTTCTTCTTTATTTTTTATCAAAAATTCTTCAAATACAGGTAACTTTAATAACTCTTCTGGTATTTTTCGTTTTGATGGATACACTTGTAAACATGAATCCATAAATTCTTTTACATTATCTGGTAGTTTCTGAAAGAAACTGTAGTTTAATGAAGCCAAATTTAAACAAAAATAGCACAATATTAGACCAAGAAATGCTTGTACTTCATAAATATTGTAGCAATTATTTTCTCTTGCAAGACGTTCAAATATAGAAGAGTCACAGTGAATGAGACTGAGGACCTTTCTTAAACATTGAGATAATTTTACACCTGGCCATATGGACTTTTGTAGCAAAAGTTCAGCTATAATCATACCCAAGGACCAAGAGTCCACTTTGATGTTACTAAGACCTGAACTTAAAAAGACTTCTGGTGCTGTATATTTTGGATAACTATAAATTAATATAATCATATAATTTATAGAAATAATCAACTTTCATTGGATTAGCAAATTACATCTTTTATGCATACCCTATAGGAAAAGAGACATTCTTTCCACCATCAGTCATATAATAAAGACCATAATTATATAACTGTACATTTCCATTTTTATTAATTAATATATTATCTGGACTTAAATGTCTATGTACTAAGCCAAGCTCATTCATGTATTCTAATCCTAATAGACATTGGAAAGCAATTTGCATAACATCATCTGTATTTAAATTTTCTTTACCACTTAGTGGATCTCCATTGTATTCTGCAACCACTACTATTCTTTCTGCAAATTCATAAAGGAGTACATTAATATTTTACATAAATGCTTGGTAATAAAATTTAATATACTTTAACAAAGTAAATACCATGCTTGCTTCTAATTATGTCAAGATATGTAGAAAGATTTGGATGATGAACTGTTTTCAAAGATTGTGATTTCCCATAAATAGTTATTGAGTTTGGTGTAAGAGGAAGACCATTGCTACCACATACTTCAACAGGATGACTTTGTGCAAAGAAAGTCATCCCTCCAAGACACCTATCCTCATTCTCTAACAGTGCAGGGCACATTTTTATCTGCAAATAATATTCCATATTATTATGCATATGAAACGTAATAAAGGAAAGTTTGTTTTTTGAATTTACTATGTAAGTTCATAAAAAGCTATGGAGTATTAAAACGAATGCAAAATAGGTGATGAAATACGTACGTGAGTATTTATTACATTTGTTGGCAATATTAAATAACACAAAGTTATTAATTTTTAACCGTGATACCACAAATACTGGTCGGTGTCGTTATTTATGAACTAAATTTTCTTAGAGATTCATAACATTTAAATGTTTCCAAAAGTTGCATAATTAAAAAGTATTTTCTGTTGAGTATTTTATTATATTAATCCGCCTACAACTTCTGTGCAATACAATATATGACAATGACAGATAGCATATACGTATATCTGTCATCTTTTTAATACGTCACGGAGTAATGTTGAATACCGCACATTGCACATTGCTATTGAAATGAGAACCTCTGGACCAACAGATGCTGGAAGCGCCAGTTTTTTACGCCATCTAACCGAAGCTTTCAAATATTCAACTTGTCACGTGATTTCCGGTTTTAATATGACCAGCGCTGTATATATCCTCTATCGAGCTTGTGGAATTCTTTCCGGTGTTGGTCGTTGGAACGTTCGGTCATTCCATCGTCGTCGCCTGCCGCTGATTGAGGGTGAACATGACGTTAGTATTTAATCTACTTATATTTATTTAATCCTAAGTTTCATATTGTTCATATATTAAGCAAAATGCTTGTCAATGTTTAAATTATCATTATTTGGTATTATTTTCCTCGCATTTGTTATAGTTTTAATTATAAGCAGATTGTAGTCGGCGTACTACGTCCACATAGTTCATCATTTTCTTTCATTGGTTTAATGCATTATACTCTTAAATGTTTCTCAAATGTTTGTTATTATTAATACAACAGTTCTATAGTCTTGTATTGTTAAAATATTAATTAATAAAACCTTCAATTGCAGGTCCAAAGTGTCGCGTGACACTCTTTATGAGTGTGTAAATGGTGTGTTAACAAACTCTCAAGAAAAGAAGAGAAACTTCTTGGAAACTGTGGAAATTCAGATCGGTTTGAAGAATTATGATCCTCAGAAGGACAAACGTTTCTCAGGCACCGTCAAGTATGTTTCTACCTGACTTTGAGGGTTCTTTTCGGTATTCAAGAAAGAGTAATAGTATATTAACACGTGTAAAAAAATATCCGAAAAGGTCGCCTCATGCTATGTCAGGGAGCTGGGCTTTGCCCGGCGGACCTCGACCCAGGGTCTTAAATAAATTGGGAAGGTTTTTACCGTTATTTCTATTGCAGGATCATTCTATTTGATCCTGATGGTAAGTTAACATTTAGCGTGGCGACTTTTACCCGGTATTCTAATTAAAGTCAATGTTCAATGATGCTAGTTAATATTGCATGTATTATCTGAATAATCATGTGACCAACATATGCTTCTTAGGATATTGGCTTTGATAGTTCTGGAGAAATATTTGCTTTATAAAAATTTGAATAAACATTATATTTCAAAATTCAATTAAATTTCTAACTATAAAAATAAAATTAATTAGCTTTTTTTTTTAATGTATATAAATTCTTAAATTGATCATGCTATTGATGTCTGTTACACAAGGCTAAAGAACATCCCTAGACCAAAGATGCAAGTATGTGTTCTGGGAGATCAGCAACATTGTGACGAAGCTAAAGCTAATAATATTCCATATATGGATGCTGAAGCCTTGAAGAAACTGAACAAGAACAAGAAACTTGTAAAGAAACTAGGTAATAAATTAAATTTGTATGTAACAGTATAATCAATAGTCCCTTCCTAAAAAGCACCATCGCCAATAAGCACAATTGCGGCGGTGGTCGTCAAATGGAAGGAGATCAAAAATCTGCACTAGGTGAGGCCGTAGTGCGTCATCGCTTCGTTCCTCAATCCGTGCCGAAACATTTTTTTATTACACTTTAATATCTATATCCCTTGAAACTTACTTTGATATAAATAGTTAAATATCCATTGATATTAATTTCAAAAACTGTTTTTTTGCAGCCAAAAAGTACGATGCCTTCCTTGCCAGTGAATCCTTGATCAAGCAGATTCCCCGTATTCTTGGTCCTGGTTTAAACAAGGCTGGTAAATTCCCTGGTCTTCTGTCCCACCAAGAATCAATGGTGGCCAAGATCGATGAAGTGAAAGCCACAATCAAATTCCAGATGAAGAAGGTACATTTTACACGTTTTGTTTACACAATTTAAAAGTAAACTTGGATTTTACGTGTTCTATCCGTTTCGTTAGAAAGGAATTGAATTGGGAAAGAAAGTAATTGTTTAATTCCGTTACAGGTATTGTGTCTCTCAGTAGCCGTTGGACACGTCGGAATGACCCCAGATGAGTTGGTACAAAACGTCCATCTTTCAATCAACTTCTTGGTCTCTCTGTTGAAGAAACATTGGCAAAATGTACGCTCTCTTCATATTAAATCTTCCATGGGACCCCCACAGAGGCTTTACTAATTCAATTAGTAACAGAGCTTCTGATGTATTTTAAATTAAATAAAAAAATCATTCATAAAATATCATTTTTGGCCCTTACAATACCAATATCCCTCCTACCTTCTTTATTATTATTTGATCAAATGTTTCTATTACATGAGCATGAAAATCGCTTAACACAGAAACTTTTTTCTAGACTGCTTAGCGGTCTTTTCATCTGTTAAAAAGTAAACTTGCATCCGTATTGTTCAAGTAGCGGTACCTATAGACCTAACTCATGCACTGTGGGAAACATTGAATCAGGCAAAAATGTGTAGCACATACTGCGACCACATGTTAACATTTCCGCCTCGGTTTTGTAGCAAACAGGATGTCTGAATTTGCCTCGAGTATCAAATTATGAAATCGTCGTTCCAAGCAACAGTACTGGAACAGGATGTAATTACTTGTTATATTTATGATATAGTATTGTATTTAGAATAATTTTCAAATACTAAAAATCTCGGGATAGTCAGACATGGATTACTTACCCTTAGTGATTATGATTTTTTTAACCCGCTTGAATTGATGTAGTATTTATTTAGACATACTCTTTATTCTATAATTTATTACTAATTACTATTTTTTGTTTACCTGATATTACGAATATATATACTTGATATATTATAGAAGTCCTATGTATTTGTCTTCAGGATATACCTGGCGGACCATGGAAGCAGGTACCTTGAATAATAGCCAAGCTTTTTGAGATTTCGAACCCCCGTAGACCCAACACATACTAAGAAAGGCGCATCCTACCGGGTCCTTTGACCACTCACACACACATTCCGGCATATCCGTGGACAGGTCTAAGGATCTAAACCACTATAGGTATGCTATTTCTGACGACCTTTGTGGGGGCTGTCCCATAGACACTCCCCTTTCAAGGAGCACATGGTCTCTTATTTCGCTTCATAAGCAGTTGCCAGTGCAGTCGGAGGTCCGGTAACGTCTTCCTGTCTTCTGCCGTTTTAATAAATGGATACAACCCGGTTTCAATATTACAGAAACAAATCGCGTCGAACTTTAACTATATTTCAAGTGCCCAGTTAATAACTTAACGTCAGCAATAAAATATTAAGAAAGGAGAACTGGAAGAACTTAAAGAATTCTACGCCCGTGCAACAGGCGAACTACAATTCAACAAGTAAGTGAAGAGTTTACGTATTATATTCTGATTTTTGGAGATATTTTACTGCGCGCAAGATGTTTGAAGTGATCGCTTTGTTATTGGAGCTATAGCTTTATGTTACAGTAAAAATATCTGATATACTTTGGTGCAGGATAAAATCCGCGATATATTCATAAGTTTTATATCGGAAGTTGAATAATGAGAGATGAATAATAACAATCAGCAATATCAATCATTAACAGTGACAATTAAGTAGTTGATAATCGTTATTTATTTGTTCGTTATATTATTACTATAATATAACAGTTTCATTCTACAGTGCATTTATTGTTGTATTAAAACTAAATTCTGGAAATGCGGGGCTTCAAATACATTGCACGCGCAAAGTGTTCCCGTGACCGCCCTCTTGTAGATAAACGTAATTCCACCTCATTCACCTAACGATCGTGGTAAAAAAACACTCTGTATATACGCTGTAGTAAAATCACGAGATAAGGAATATCCATCTAATATTGACGTTCGAAAATTTCGTCAAACTAACCGAGTCCTCTTCGATACGCGGGGAAGCTTCAGGCTAAACCGACGGCAAACGAGAAAGAATGTTGTCGGCTGCAAATGTAAGTCCATCCACAGGATTCGCGGGAAAAATTTAGCTTGTGTTTGATTAATAAAGTGGCGCAGAGTGCAGTTTCGAGAGCCTAGAATGGACTCGAGGCTGTTATCAGTGATATCAATGACCAGTAGAGACGGGTAAGCGGAGGGCTGTCAGTGAGTGGTTGGACAATGATTATCAAGAAAGAATTCGACGTTCCATGCTTTCAAAACAGTCTACCGATTCGCTGCCGAGTCGTCGCGTTCCCTTGTATTTGTTAACAACGCGTTTGATTATTTAACGATTAAAATTGGTGAATTCCCCAAAGGGAAATGAAAAACGATTTTTCCTGTAAAGATATAGTGATTGTGCTGATGAATGTTAAACCAATTCGGAGCGATATTTTTTGAGTGATTTTGATGTCATAAGTTGTGCAGTTTCAAACTACGGCTATACGTTCGAACTATGTTCTTCAACAGATTATGATTGAAATGGTAACTATCATTTATTAGTTTTTTTTGCGTAATATTATCCAATGCTTGTTAATGATGCAAGATTTCGAATAATTCAATATAGATACACTAATTTATTTAATAAGGTTTGTTTGCTAACTTTATTATCTATTTGTTATTAATTATTTAGTAGATTCTTTAGCCTATAAGAATTTACGTTAATAAACTGCAGGAATGATCCCCACATTGAAATATAAAGTTATACATTTTCGCGCAATCCATTCTTTTCCGCTTTAAAGATAAAGAATTCTTAATAAGTTTGTTGGCTATTTCGCAATCGTAAATTCTTTGGGAATGTTCGAGACACTTTGCGTACAAAATATCGATTTAAAAGCTGGACATCATTGATTATTTTATATATACAGGATCTATCAATATTTCTATTTTAATAACACCAGATTAATATAATGTTTAATAGATGTTTTGGAAGAATACTTGCAATACGAATATTTCCCGTGCGCGAAAAAATCTTCGTTTTGCATAGAATAAAATAGATTTTCTCTTACAGCCAATGAAAATTTATGATAACGCCTAATTTTTTAAAATTTTCTATTTGAGATAAATAAATTGAAACACCGTCCTTCCGTTGGTGGTACGATGTGCGAAGAATTACCATTTTATCAGAGGAAATCACAATGTCTGCTCTCATTCCATCCGCGATATGGAAGGCTCTCGTTAAAGACCTAAAACGCATCATATACATTCGAATGATGTCATTTTGTCTCCGCAACAATTGCATTTATTCATTGCATAAAATATTCTCTATACTTAGTTATCCATAAAGATCCATGATTAGTTACACAAGTCATAATTATTCCTCATGAAATTAAATAATAATGTAGGAAAAGATTAGTTCCATTAAGTGGATCATTTATTATCGCCTGCGTGATATCTTGATGGTAATCATTACAAACTTGTATTTAACTTGTAATTTGAACTGATAGAAATCGGCACGATTAATGAATTTTAAAGGGCGATAAAATGTATAGAAACCCATAATGCGATAGCGTAATGATACTTGATATTATATACAGAATTTTGATCATTACATTGCAGAAACCGAAGGGCCATGATATCAAGAAAACGATTGCAATTACTGCTTTATGTGCTCCGTATTTTTTACGTTGTCGGTGAAGCCGATGCGAACGATTTACCGCGAGAGGAAGGAACTGAGAATCCGACAAGAATTTCCCCGTTTGATTACAATTACGCGACTATTACTGAAAAGGCTGAAGAATACATCGAGCAATCGACCACAAATTTCAAAGAATTTACAGATGTAACGACAGAATCTATCGATTCAGAGACTGATCTTCATTATGATTCCCCAAAATACAGCAGTACGGATGAATCAAATGCCGATAATCCTATGCGTGAATCCAACGATACCTTACTTTTTCCGGATGAAATAGATAATCGGATAATAACCGACATCAGTGAAAATGATTCTCCTACTTGTGATTTATTATGGGGCAATAATACAGAAGGTAAACTGATTAAAGCACTTAACGTAAAATCATAACGTGCCGCGATGTGGAAAGCATGAGATTAATTAAAGAGGCTTTCCGGCGCAGATTAAATACCCAATTGTAATTTATTTCGCGTGTATCATTAGATCCCAGTTAATCCACCGATAGTAACAATTATATGAAACATATTCTTCTTTGTCTTCGCCGATATTTCTACTGTGTAGTGGAATAAAGAATGTTATTTCCGTACGTCACTTCGTTCAATGAGTATTATAAATACTATAATAAACGATAGAACTATAATTCTGTTTGTCTCTATTCGCAGGACTCGGGGAAGTGCAAAATTTAACTGTGACTTTTATCGGAATAGATTGGATATCATTATCTTGGTATCCTCCCTGTAACGATGTGACTAATGTATCATATATTTATTTGATTAAAACGTGCATGGAATCGGGCTGCAATGAAACAACCGAAAATAGTACTTCATATAATGCCACGAATTTATTTCCATGTACGCAGTACACTTTTATAGTGAAGGCCATTTATGAATATGATGAATCTGCCGAAGTTAAAATATTGGCTTCGACCGACAATGGTATTCATTAAGTTATAACACGTAGTTCATTATTTTTACGAGTTTCCAGCTTCTGAATAGAGTTATATATGTTTTACATTGTTGTTTGTTACTACAATTTTTGTTATCGCAGTTGCAGAAATAGGCATGGTTGAAAATTTGAAAGTGAATTATGTCCATACTGACGAAATTCATTTAACTTGGGACGCTCCGAAAACTTATCCAACATGCATACAAAATTATTCAATTATGCAGTGCTTCGAAGATGATTGCAATGAATTCGCAGTCACAAAAACGGAATATTTAGCGAAAAATCTTAAACCTTGCCGAGAATATTCCTTTAGTGTCGCGACTGTATCTGAAAATGTGCAATCTTCTGGTCAAAATATTACGAAAAAAACGAGTTCACCAAGTACGTTAGGAGATAATTTAATGTAAAATTATCTTATTGTCGAAGAATATTAATAATAATTTTTTGTAGGATTGGGGAAACCGTTATCTCCCAAAGTTGAATCTGGCAATTTTTCATTACGTATTCATTGGCAACCACCCAAATTGGGAGAAACGTGTATTAAACAATATCGTGTAACTGTAAGTCCGGATGCAGTCACCGAAACACCGAGAAGCACAGAAATTACAATACACGGGCGCAATGCTTGTACAATTTATACAGTATACCTCTTAACTGTTAACGAAGATAATAGCGACGGTGATATGGTCATTATGACTAAAGAAGCATTGCCCGTCGGCAAGTATTTCAGAATTTTTTATTTCGTCCTTATATTAAAAATTAACTTCTACGTTTCTCCTGTTCATTAAAAAAACTGATATTTATTGTTTTATTTTTTTAGCAACAAAACCACCCGTGCTGACTATTCCGCAACCTTTAGCTAAATTAAACAGCGCATGGTTTACATGGAATATTGATATGAAAAGGAATAATTGTTCTTTATTATCAGTAGTAACTTTATGTAATTATACAGCAACCAACGGTCGTGGATTCACCCCGCACGATGGCGAGGACGTAATAAATGTCAATTCTCATATTAGCGAAGATTTTATTATTGTAAATGCAACAGTAGACAATCTTAGTCCATATACGATCTATACATGTTGGGCATACACCACAAATGAAGGAGGGCATAGTACATATAGCGAACCAGTAAATGTAACAACATTACAAGACGGTAAGTATTAATTATATTATTATCTATTTTACTGTATACAATGGAAATTAATGAAAATATACCTCGAACTATTAATAACGATAATTCATTCGTTTGGTTTACTTCAGTACCTTCGGCTCCAGTGCTTAATACGGAAATCATCACAGATTCTTACTTCGTTTTGATTTGGGAACCACCTCATTATTTAGCTGGAAATTTGGAAGACTTCGAAATTGTACTTACATGGGAAACGCTTTATCCAATACCTGATTGGTGTTCTGTAGAATCATTTCAAAAAGTGATATACTTAAATGGCACTGTATTTCATTATGAGTACTTGGATGCAAGACCATTTACTCGTTACATGGCAAGAATGAGAGCGAGAACTAGTGCCGGTTGGGGATCTTACAGTTTACCTTTATTCTTTGAAACTAAGCCACAAGGTAGATATTGTTTATAATGCATTCAACGCAGTACAATGAAATTTATTAATAAAAATATATGTTGTAACAAGCCTCACGGATTAGTTTCAGGATTGGTATCAAAATTTGTGCACTTGACTGAGACGAGTGCAAACGATTCAAATATTCTAAATACTATTTTAACATGGGGTCTTCCATGTTCCTCAAACGGCGTAATCAAATCTTTCAATGTATCTGTGTATGGAATTAGAAGTGGACAGATTCCTCACGATTATTCAATAGAAAAGTATATTGATAATCCTGTTAGAAAAAATGACATGTTTCCAATTAACTTGCAAGAACTGAAAGGAGAATATAATTACACCTTCAAAGTATCTGCGAAAGTTGAAGGTGTCGACGATTACGGCGCCGAAGCCGTACATAGTAATATCGTATATCCTGCTGGTAGTATGTATCAAAGTAGAATACTGATTTTATATTTGTTTATGCAATAATAAGCATTGTGAATTTTCTGTAATATACACACGACATTTAAAATCTTTCTGTTTATTGTAGTACCACCACAACCTGATGAAGAATATATCAGATCTATAACTATAGATCCGTATAAAGCTCGCAGATCAACTTCATCCGCTACTGTTTTGCTTCCTCTATTTCCAAATACTAATGGTGACATAATGTATTACTCCATTATTATATCTGAAGTGGGACATAATCCTTCATCTACGACCAGATTCGATTTAAAGAATAATGTATGGCCAAATATTTCCTCGTGGGAAGAATCTATGAAGGAAGACTTTTCAATTCCTTACCAAGCCACTAGACCACATTGGGATCCTTATCGTAGGTGATACATTTTAAAGACAGGATTCGGTTTGTTTATTAGGACACGTTATATAATTTATGTCCAACATGTACAATCGTTTACAGCTAATTATGTTGCCGATTACGGTCATATGAAAGCAGTGAAATTTGTCCTTGGCGAGGATACAGCTTGCAAGGAAATATCATCTAATACGAACAAGCGACTTTATTGTAATGGACCTCTTAAACCGGATACATGGTATCATGTAAGAATGCGCGCATTTACTTTCGGTGGATATACTGATTCCACAGCATTTGTAATAAAAACAAGTACGTATTTTATATTCTATAATTTTATTCTAGTAAGCCAATCATTTTATGTGTATTGTCGTCGATATATATTTTTATATAAATTTCATATATTAATGAGAAGCATATCATTATAATAGATGCAGAGCTAAATGTTGGAATTGTTATTGGAATTGTGTTTGGAATATTGCTTTTGGGGACCTTGACAACAATGATGCTACTTGTACGAAAATGTTCTCCATATGTGTAAGTTGTGGAACCATCCTTAATCTTTTTTAAGTAGTTGTGAATGTGAGCATGATGAAATATTATTTTCGTCGTATTATATTATAAAAAAGAGATGTCATTAAAGACAGAATATTGTTATATGATGCTGCATACCAAGAGATACTGACCAAGTGTGTATTTATGAGAAATAATCAATATTTGTCTTGTGACTCAGAACAATACTATAGTTAGAATAAGCAAGGTCATTGAATACACATGCTGCTGCTGTACATGTGAAAATGTACATTACACGATATTCAGTATTGAATAAAGTCTTTGACCATGCAGCAGCAACTACTAGACCAATTCATATTGTTATTTATACTGCAAATATTATACATATGAGGGATAATGAGGAACCTAGAATAATAGAGAGAGAGTTTCACTATAATCTATTCTAGAGTGGTAATGTTAAAATTCAGTTATGTCTTTGAACCTCTGGAAGTCTAAGTCTATAATTTCTTTTCTAACAAAGTGCGTATTTTAAATCATCCTAACAATGTATTTATTATGAATTTGTGCATAACACTGAAAGATATGAACACACATCTGCAGATTACATATCTTCCATTAAGATTCTTATCTATATAGCAGTGTCAGTCACACTTTGCAATTCCCTGATATCTGAGTATAAATTCTCAGTCAGTAAACATAAAATAAGAAGAATTTTACACAAGAATCAATTTGTGTTTTAGGGTCATACGTAGATTTCTACATTCAGATATGTCAGGTTCCCCAGTTCCAGCACCATTTACCAGGAAGAAATTCATAGCTCATTGTCAACAGCTTGTTGACAATCCTGGAAAGTTAAGCAATGAATTTCGTTTACTTCAGACTCTTAGTGTTGATCTTCAAATGCCAACCAATACAGCATGTCTGCAAGCTAATAAAAAGAAGAATCGATATTCGGATATCCTACCATGTAAGAATTCTTGTTATACATAATAATGCAGGTATATTACACAGAACATACATACAGCATATTTTTAGATGATTTTTCGAGAGTGAAGTTAGAAGTGATAGATAATGATCCAAATACTGATTACATCAATGCTTCCTTTATCCGGGTAAGTAAATTAACATTGTCAATGTAATATTAATTCTTTGCCTTTCTTATTTCTACATTTACTATATGTATGAATTTTGATGATAGGGCTACACTGGTGAAGATGAGTACATAGCTTGTCAAGGTCCAAAGGAAGAAACTACATACGATTTTTGGAGGATGGTTGACCAATACAATATCAACATTATAGTTATGTTAACACAGCTAGTCGAAAAAGGGAAGGTAGGATCACGTTTATAAAAAAGTAAACGGTACTAAAGTAATTTATCACAGAATAGCTTTTTGCTTATGTATTAGAATCTATCTTTTTTCAGGAGAAATGCCATCAGTATTTTCCAACGATCAGAGAAACGTTTAGATACGAAAATATGACTATAAGATGCACAAGCGAATTAGATTTTAGAACGTACACGCAAAGAACACTGGTGTTGCAAAAGGTTTGAAATTGCTATATACACATATTATGTGTTACATACATTAATGATTATTTATTAATACAAATTTTTATATAGGAAAATAAAAAAAGGTGCATAATGCACCTACATTTTAAAGATTGGCCAGATCATGATGTACCAGAGGATTTTGATGCAATGATCAATTTCTGTCAAATTATGCGACGTAATATTTTAGCCAATAAAGGATTTGCTGTTATTCATTGCAGGTAAAATATTTACACTATTAATATTATTATTCCAATATTGTAGACTGTATAACTATGTCTAATATTATTCTTCCAAAGTGCTGGTATTGGTAGAACCGGAACTTTAATAGCAATTGATATACTTTTGCAACATCTGAGAGAGAACAGGAAATTAGATGTATTTGGAACAGTGTATAGGTTGAGACATCACAGGATAAATATGGTACAAAGAGAAGTAAGGAATCTTAATATACATTGTATTTAAATGTCTGCTATTTAAAACTTATACATTTACAAACATCCATGTTCACATTTTCAGAGTCAATATGCTTATATATACAATTGTATAAAACAAGTATTGAAGAATCCATACTGTTTAAAAACATGTGAGTCATCTTTTATAAACAGTATTAAATATTTGCTTTTAACTTTAAGAACAGACTTAAAATATGAATTAATTTTTCAGATAAGCCACCCCCTGTAGATCCAATATATGAGAATATTTCAAAGACAACAAAAAATGTGTCAAACTCAAATGCAAATCTAGTCAACAGCTTAGAGACGTGTATGTAATAAACTCTACTCACCTGTTTTACTATCGTTTTTTATTAATTGGAGTGATATTATTGAACCTAGTCAGAACAGTAGAAGTTAATATTAATTCGTTTTACACTGCAGAATATGAGAATTCATCTTTCTAACGATGACGAGGTATGCTCAGATTACCAGTGCATTATCTATGCTTGTGTCGTTTATCTTGCACTGTTTTTGTGTTCGTATGTTTTTATGTAAGAAGTGGCTAAAATGTATCACGAAAAGATCATTGACCGTTTTGTTAAAACTGCTTTCGTTTACATGCATTCGTCATTGTTTCTATATTCTTCTTAATCTTCTCAACAACTGTTAAATGGAATTTTTTGTTACAGTAAAAAAACGTAATTTCTTTATGTCAATGGATTCTATTGGACCACTCTATGATATACTTCCTTGGCCAAACAGGAAACCTCGGACAAGTACAATAAATAATGGTATTGTATAACTCATTTCATACCTACAAAAAACAAGTATCTAAAGCATTATAAATATATTATGTTAAACAATTCACACTTTCTAGTACTATGAGCTTCTCGTATTAAAATTATGTTATAGGTTTAAGGTACTGTAAGTCAGTAGATGCCATAGATAGGAGAGCTTGTCAATCTACCTTGGGTAAACATCTATACTATTAACTAGTTGCATTATAATATACTTTTTATAAAAATTGTTTCCTAACAAACTATTATACTTAGGTGAATCAGATTCATTGGATTGTCTCATTTATGAAGCAGTGCAAAGTGCAACAAACAAATCCAAGAATGAAAATTCAAATACATCTGCTGAAAAAGAATCAGATACCTCTCTCTATGAAAATTTACAAGAGACTCTTGATCAGGACAAACCAGAATCTTAATATAATTTTGTAAGATGCATCACAAAGTAATTTCTATTACCAATTCTTTTGTAATATAGTCCGTATTATATAGTTGACATATTCGCATTCAGAATATTATTGTTAAGGTACAAAAAGTTTAAAAAGTGAAACTGATACCAGCATTTTAATTGTATCAAAGTAAAAGAAATCTTTCAAGTGATTATACTGTAATGTGGTATTGTGTACACTGAGCTGAAAGTTTTGTTTTTACTGTTAATAACTTTAAATTTTAAATTGGGCATAAAGTTATATGCGGTTTAAAATCTATGCAAAAATTTATTACTCAACTAATGCATAGTTTTAATTTTTCAAAACTTCTACCAAACAGATATATACGTTTTAAATGTAAGATTAGACAATTCATTATGATTACCACTGTATCAATTCTATAAGTGATGTAATATTGATAATTACACAGCAATTTTTATACAAGCAGTATTAAAACTGCAGCACTTCATGAACAATCTATATTCATATAATATTAATTATATACAGGAATAGAAGGACTTTATAACTGAAAGCAATTATATATTCATACATATAGTGACAATTGTACATTTATTCATATTCACAATGCATTACCTACTTATCAGTCTGAGGTAATTCATCACACATGCTTGTTTCATTCATTATCACATTTCAATATAAATCTTATTTATGTTAAAAACTAAATGTTAATGAAATAAATTAATATCTATATTTTGTAGAATAATCTTTGGGTGATACAACTAAACCTCTACCTTTCCTAGCACCTCTATATACTGTTTCTATTATATCAATCATTTCCTGTTTATCCTCTAAAGTCCAATTAATTTTATTGTTATTTCCTGTGCCTAAATCAATCATTATATGCTTATTTCTGAAGAAAAACATGACTGTGCAGGGATCATACAATTCATACCTAAAATAAATTCATTTATATCTATATCCATATTCCATCTTTTAGTAATGTCATTGATTTTGAAATCATTTAGTAAAGTTTCTGTAAAACTTACATTTTGTTAAAATCAGGCACTTCAGTAATATCAACCAGATAAATGACAGCAAAGTTCTTTACTTTTTCAGCTATGTTGTACAGAACTTCATCCATCTTCATGCACATTGGATCCCAATCATGCCCAAATCTGATAACCTACGTATACAAAATATTGGTGTATTCAAACATGTCTTTAAAACACGATCATTGAATGGATGTACAAAATAATATTAGTTTACAGTGTAAATTTTGAAAAATTGTCATCAACTTACAACTACACGATCTTCTTCTGATAATATAGCTTGATCCACTTGCCAACCATTATGAAGATGTGATAGCATGTACGACATTTTGCTTTTTATTTAATATAACTTGTTATTAGAAAAATAGTTTATTTATATTTAAGAATACACTTCAGAGGTTTGCTGGATAAAACACTTCTACAAACTGTTGTTGCAGATTAAGTAATTTGGGATGTATGTCCTCACGTCAGTATTTGTTTAATTTAATATAAATTTCTTCACAGTTCATGCACGAGTATTTACAAATTATAAGTCAACTTTTTATAACCTTGTGCACACAGAGCTTGTACTATTACATGGTTTATGTTTCAATATACTCTACGAGTAAGTATATATAACGTTCTGTTTTGTATACTATAATATTATCATCGATCTTTTTAAAGATTTTTGCGTAATCTTTATTCTTATTAAAATTAAAGGATAAGTCACAAAGTAAATGTTACGACATATATGATTTTACGAATAGTTCGATTTACTTGAAATTGCAACATGAAATTAAGTACGAGCAGCCTGTTTTATTGAAGTACGATCACAGACGAGATATAAGTAGACCAACCAGGCAATGCAATCTGTAATTCAGAGATACCGAGTCCTAAAGCCTGGTAACAATTTTTGTATCACTGGTGACGTTACCCACCAAACACTTAAAATAGCCGTTTTTTTATATTTTCATTCCTCAAAGTACAAAAATGAAACATGAAATTATTTTTTCAAAAACTCTTACATTTAACAACTATTTAACAGATATATGTATATATATTAATTCTTCACTATTCCAATCGAGCTAGGATCTGCTTTATACGTATACTTTAATTAGAAGTTAGACACCTTGTGTTTTCTTTTTGTTTTTTTAATCTTTCGCTAAACTATAGTTTGTCCGCCATGTCATTTTTTTCATTTAGGGGTTTGTCTTCTATATCGTCTGTGTCCGAACGGATTTATCTTTATTGGGCTCGTCCAACTACATTTGTCTACAATGATACATCAATGTAAGTATTGTATGATCACGATGGACATAATAAAGCGCTGTTTTTTTGCAGTACCAACGATGCAATTGACCGGGCTCATCGAAAAACTTCGACATCAGTTCTGGAAGAAATATGCGAATCACAGTGAAATCTACTTCAAATGCGGTCAAGTGGATGCGCTGATTATATATTAGATTATATATTAGAATATACGCGAATATACTCTCCATATATTATATTATAATGTATTATAATTTTATATATAAGATTAATGTATACAAAGTTTTCGAGTTGCAATAAATAGATAGAAATGTAATAAATTGACTTCTCACTTCAAAGCATACAATTCCATTCCTCTGATTGAGTCCGAGAAATTCTAGGAATAGGCGGACAGTTCCAGGAATCGCGCGAAATCCAATACCTCCTCCCACATCATGTTCTCCTGATACATTTTCTCGATTTTACGGCAAAATTTCAGAATTTCCGGGGAACTTTCCGATTCCAAGAAATGACGTCAAATTCCAAGAATTCTGCGAATCGAATACCTCCTTGCACATCATGTTCTCCTGATACATTTCCTCGATTTTACGGCAAAATTTCAGAATTTCCGCAGAACTTTCTGGTTCCAAGAAATGACGTCAAATTCCGAGAATTGTGCGAATCGAATACCTCCTCGCACATCATGTTCTCCTGATACATTTCCTCGATTTTACGGCAAAATTTCAGAATTTCCGCAGAACTTTCTGATTCCAAGAAATGACGTCAAATTCCAAGAATTCTGCGAATCGAATACCTCCTTGCACATCATGTTCTCCTGATACATTTCCTCGATTTTACGGCAAAATTTCAGGATTTCCGGGGAACTTTCCGATTCCAAGAAATGACGTCAATTTCCAGGAATTCTGCGAATCGAATACCTCCTTGCACATCATGTTCTCCTGATACATATTCTCGATTTTACGGCAAAATTTCAGAATTTCCGGAGAACTTTCTGATTCCAAGAAATGACGTCAAATTCCAGGAATTCTGCGAATCGAATACCTCCTCGCACATCATGTTCTCCTGATACATTTCCTCGATTTTTCGGCAAAATTTCAGAATTTCGGAAGAACTTTCCGGTTCCAAGAAATGACGTCAAATTCCGAGAATTGTGCGAATCGAATACCTCCTCGCACATCATGTTCTCCTGATACATTTCCTCGATTTTACGGCAAAATTTCAGAATTTCCGCAGAACTTTCTGGTTCCAAGAAATGACGTCAAATTCCGAGAATTGTGCGAATCGAATACCTCCTCGCACATCATGTTCTCCTGATACATTTCCTCGATTTTACGGCAAAATTTCAGGATTTCCGGGGAACTTTCCGATTCCAAGAAATGACGTCAATTTCCAGGAATTCTGCGAATCGAATACCTCCTTGCACATCATGTTCTCCTGATACATATTCTCGATTTTACGGCAAAATTTCAGAATTTCCGGAGAACTTTCTGATTCCAAGAAATGACGTCAAATTCCAGGAATTCTGCGAATCGAATACCTCCTCGCACATCATGTTCTCCTGATACATTTCCTCGATTTTTCGGCAAAATTTCAGAATTTCGGAAGAACTTTCCGGTTCCAAGAAATGACGTCAAATTCCGAGAATTGTGCGAATCGAATACCTCCTCGCACATCATGTTCTCCTGATACATTTTCTCGATTTTACGGCAAAATTTCAGGATTTCCCAGGAACTTTCGGATTCCAAGAAATGACGTCAAATTCCAGGAATTGTGCGAATAGAATACCTCCTTGCACATCATGTTCTCCTGATACATTTTCTCGATTTTACGGCAAAATTTCAGAATTTCCGGAGAACTTTCGGATTCCAAGAAATGACGTCATATTCCAGGAATTGTGCGAATCGAATACCTCCTCGCTTATCATGTTCTCCTGATACATTTTCTCGATTTTACGGCAAAATTTCAGGATTTCCAAGGAACTTTCCGAATCCAAGAAATGACGTCAAATTCCAGGAATTGTGCGAATAGAATACCTCCTTGCACATCATGTTCTCCTGATACATTTTCTCGATTTTACGGCAAAATTTCAGAATTTCCTTAATTTTGTCAAGAAATTTCCGGGAATAAAGTATAACACAATGTATTTGTAATAAAGTCATTTATTGTAAATGTAAATTCACAAGGTACAACATTATATACCAATAAACAATAAAATTTAACAAAGATAAATATATAAATATATGCAGTAAATAAAATATCTTGATGATGGCCCTTTGTTCTTTTATATTCTTTGATTGTGGGCGTACCGGTGAAACAAGCAGTGGCCAACCTGTAACCATTAAAAAAAAAACAGATTATTTAACAAATCTATTAAATTAGTTAATAATAAAAAATAGCTTTATCCGACAGTTAAAATATTATTTAATTAGATTTAATTGTGCAATATTATTTCTTTAAAAAAGGGTGCAAGAAATAATTCGTCTTACGTTAGAGTAGTTGTAAATGTGTAATAATTAAAGTATAACTAATGGATATGTTTAGTAAGGCATACAGATAAGTAATCGATTAATAAACAAAACCCAGCAGCTTTGTCCGAAAGATAAACTATTATTTAATTAAATGAAATTCGTTAATTCGTATTCCCAACTGATTTGTGTACATTATAAGTTTAGAGAATGTAAGGGCTAATGAATATTATTTTATTTAATTATTTAATAAGAATGTGAAGGAGTGTATCTAAATAATTATCAATTAATAAAGTTTCACGCGCGACTGTAGAAGCTTAAGTATTACAATTACAGTACCGTATTACAATATAATTAATATTTATTAAAAGTACAAGAACAAAGCAAAAAGAGAGTCAAGGGATATTCGACTCGATATTTCTAACTTATTCGCTAAGCGAGGTGCCTAACTTCTAATTAAATTATACGTACAAAGAAGCTATTAGCTCGGCTGTAATTGTAGAAGAATTCTAATTCTAATTCTTTACAATTATTACCGATATATTGTTCTACATATCGACTGTCTAATCCGTCACAGTTTTGTCTGTGCCTTTCTTCAAACGTTGGTTCTGATAAATTGTGCTATAAATTTGAACTGCCGTTAATATGAACCACAGCGCTGAAAACGTGTGGGGTCTCAAAGGCCTGGAAAACCGGTGACAAAAAATAGAATTTCAAGTTTCAGTCTATCCTAAATCTCTTCTGTGGCTATAACACAATATACTAAATGTTCACGTGTATTGGATCTGTTTGACTCCGCATTCCTATATGCATGTGTAGTATGGGAAGTGACAGGGCACGGTGTTCCTGTCAACGTGTATGCTTTAATGTGGATATAACATTGAAGAAAATACAAAAAAGATGAACTATTAAATAGTGGAAAGTACCTGATATATAATGAACACGTTCTGGTATTTCTTCTTACATAGTTAAACAATTGTAAGTTCATACACTTTATACTTAAAATTTGAATTTTCACCTGATAGATTTCCCAGATTGTAAAATGATGACTGAAAACTTTTTCATAAAATATCATTCAAGTACTAGGCATATATTTAATAGTTATTTGGGATACAATTAATATTACAGAGCTGCAACCTATAACATGAAATCTATATATTTTGAAATATACAGTAATGCATTAGATAATAATTACTGTAGTTTGTCTAATATATTGATCACCTGCATTTACTCAGAACAGTAATTATTGGCTATTTCATAAAGTTCATTTAAATTACAAAAACTGGAATATCATATTATACATATATAATATATGAATGTTCAGCTTGTGCTTTTGTCAATATAAGACATATTGTTCTTATCACTTCTTATCAGTTCTAAATGTTTGCTAAGTACATAAGTTGTTTTACAGATAAAATTAAAAATTGAAACAGTATTAAAAACTCATTTAATACAGAGTATTATCACAAATATGACTAAGGTTCAGCATAGTAAGTATATCATTATATCACTGTTGTGATTAAATAATATTATACAATTTCCAATACATCATCCAAATTTTATGTATTTCATTAAATTTATCAGAGAACAAAATCACAATTCGGACCAGAATTATTTAATATGGTTTGTATCAAATATAACTATAATTTTTTATTCTAGAAGGGGATCAATCCCTAAAGTATATTAGCTTAATTACTTTAACACTTCAAAATGCTTTGGTGGGACTTAGTATGCGATATGCGCGAACAAGGTCTGGAGATATGTTTCTTTCTTCAACTGGTAGGTATTCAGAAATTTATAGTTCTCATAAGATGACATATATAACATTATATCAAACTCTAATCTATCTAATTCTGATACTTCAAATATGTGAGACATATATGATTTGCATTCATATTACAATCATTTTTAGCTGTTGTTATGTCTGAGGTTGTCAAACTTGTAACATGCCTAGGGTTGGTATATCTTGAAGAAGGAACTTTTACAAAATTTTGTAATGCCTTAAATGTTACTATATTAAAGCAACCCATTGACACATTAAAAGTATGTGTGCCATCTCTTGTATACATTATACAAAATAATCTTTTATATGTGTCTGCATCTAATTTAGATGCTGCAACATATCAGGTATGATATCTTGGCTCAATATTAAAAATTTATAAAATAGTATATTTTTTTCATGGGAGTATGACAGCTAAAATAATGCTACAATATTTCCAGGTCACTTATCAATTAAAAATTTTAACCACAGCCTTCTTTGCTGTTGTAATACTTCGACGATCATTAAGGAGCACTCAGTGGGGTGCATTATTATTATTAGTTTCAGGAGTTATATTAGTACAACTAGCGCAAAGTAAAAGTACACCATTACCTTCTGGAATAGAGCAGAATCACTTGTTAGGATTTTCAGCTGCACTAAGTGCATGCTTCTTATCAGGTTTTGCTGGAGTATATTTTGAAAAGATTCTCAAAGGTTCTGACATTTCTGTGTGGATGAGGAATGTACAGTTAAGTTTCTTATCATTACCATTTGGATTTATTACATGCTTCCTTAATGATGGTGATATACTGCAAAAACAAGGATTCTTCTTTGGATATGATTTATTTGTTTGTTATCTGGTTGTACTCCAAGCAGGGGGAGGATTGATAGTAGCTATGGTCGTAAAATATGCAGACAATATATTAAAAGGTTTTGCAACGTCACTAGCTATTATAATTTCATGTATAGTTTCCATTTACATATTTGACTTTCAGTTAAATCTCCGATTCTCGATAGGCGCTGCTTTAGTAATTTGTTCAATTTTCATGTATGGACATCAGCCAAAAATAATGTCCATTGACAAGCATACTCTGAATGATAAAGTCTGATATAAACTAGTATAGCTTTTATGCAGTTCCTTGTGTTTTTATGATAATTTGAACAGTTTGTAAAGTATTATGACATTTGAGATTTGTACATATATCTGTAAAGCCACACCATTTTACATAACAATGCACACTGATACATTTTTTTATAACATAGAGAGTTGAATAGATAACGTTTAAATACGAAATTATTCGTATATAAATATATATATATAAAATAGTTGTATACTTTTACTACAGAATTATACTTTATCAATATCGAATTAAAACGTACCAAGAAAATAATTCTTTTGTAAAGTATATATTTTTATATAACATCGAGATTGCATATATTATAAATGTATAATATATCTGGAGAACTTGTAAGAATAATCCATAATCATATCCAAACTGTATTTAATTATATCGTTTATAATAAAAGCAGGTCTTGTGAAAATTAATATAGAAATACTCATTAACAATAAAACCTTATAAATTATTGAATTCGAATATCACATTCGTCAGAATCGCAGTAAATTATAATACTGTGGAAGAAGAGTTGAAAATTGGTAATTCAAAAATAGTCAAGTTGAAACAGCCAATGAATTTAAACTTTTTTATATCAGTAATCCATTGCGCACGCGCATACGCCAAGTATGAGATTCATTTGCCGCAATCCTGGCATACATTTTGTATTAATATTATCCAAATGTGAGCGTAAATTTTCAATTTGTATAGAACTTTAAACATACCTGAACTGTAAATATTGCAATAAAATAAATTTGTACATCAAAGCGTGCATAAATTTAGTATAAGAATCGGTTTTGTCATTACCGATGAATTATTTCTTAATAAACTGTTGAAAAATTAAATCAATACTATATATCGACGTATTTATTTCAATTATCATCCAAATGCCTTTATTATTTCTACCTTAAATAGAATGCTATTAGTCTTAAATAATTAAAATATTCTTTACACATCATGAAAATTAGGAAGGAAATGGTAGATTTTTATGCGTTCTGTTAAAGTTGGTAATCATGATAAGTATTACGAGTGCAAGTTGATCCAACAGCTGAACAGTCGGTCGCACGCGGTATATAAAAGTCGGCAAAAATGAGCGAACCTCAATCGAAGAAAGCCAAAATGACGAACACGTTGTCGAAATTGAAGGAATTAACAACAGTGGTTGCCGATACCGGTGACTTTCAAGGTGGGTAACTCAAAAATTAAACAATCGAAACCGCCGTGCTAATAAAGTTCCGGTCAGAGGTGAAGGTGAACACTGTCGAAAATTGTGGCGGGGGAAATGCTAACAGCGCACGTTTAGCTTGCAAGTTCTCCACAATTACAAAAGAATTTTATGATGTAGTTTGTAATATCTAATTTATATGAATAAATACACTGCGTTAACTCCGGATCTGTCACACATATAATAGTATAATCATTTTTTTAAATATTACCACACGCCTGAAATCCGATTTAAATTTTCGACCCGCCTATGTTGTAGAAACGCGAAGAAAGTATTTTCAAATTCGTTGTGCACATTGATATAATTGTAGTGTAAATTAGTTTACTAATAACCAGATAATGATATCTATTTTCTAATATTCTCAGGAATTTTTTATTTACTTTATTGTTGAAATGGACGACTAAAAATATAATGGTTCAACGTTTCTTTATAAATATATCAAAATTTGGACATTATCTTTCAATACAGAATCTTTATTTAAAACGGCAGATGAAAAGTATAAATTCAAAAGAGATATTATATATATATTTTGAATCTAAATTCTGTTGTTAGAAGTAATTTTATAACTTTTTAGGAGTATATTAAAAAGATGAAATATAATCTGTTCTTCATTAACACTCTGTATATGTATGTGTAAATTTATATTTTGGAGTAACCTAAGATACAATTTTTCTTCAACTTCTTATTGTGTAACTGATGTTACTGATAACACTGTCCAACACAAAAAATGGTTTGGTGTCGTAAATAAAAGTCAAAAAGTCGTGGAAGTCACGGATTCTGAGCGGAGGTTCTCAGAGAGCATCGAGTATACGCGCTGGGCGGAAACCCTGGTTAGCATAGAGCGCTCTAAACGGTGCTCTGAGAGAACCTCTGCTGACGATCTGTGACTTGCTCTACTGATTGCCTTTTATTTACGAAATCAAAATCTGTTTTGCGTGTTTTATGAGTGCTTTCAAAAGAGAAATGTCTGCTCTATCACGTAGAGTAATTGAAATTCTCATCAGAAGCCTAATTTTTATGGAAATTTGAAAAGCATCCCGAAAAATAAGCGCGCGTAGCGTGTCTCGCAAAATTTAACTAATGTTGAAACATATTTACAAATTCATATTGCCAAAGCATTTAAATCTTTTTATTCACAAAAGTCCACAGAATTTGTTGCAGTTAATAAAAACTGCCTAACTTTTATACATTCGTCACAAATTCTGTTCAAAAGACAAAAAGACCCTTCTTTTCAAAATTCATTTTTTTCGAAAACTGAAGGTGGTGGAGAGAAACGGATTGCGGATTAGTTTTCAGTTTGTCAAAATCTATAAGTCACCTATTCGTTGTTACAACTCAGAAAAAGGTCATAATTTATTGGGCAGTGTAATTGTTATGTTCTAACACTTTGACCCACTGTGACTCTGTGAACATGACCTTTGCTGTAAAAGTAAACATTAGTCCATACTACTCCTAATCTTAGAGTACAATGTATATATGATGCTTAATAATTTGTATATTACTGATGTTTACATTTACAAAAGAATTTTTTGTAACTATAATGGTGGACATATATTTTTTCAGCTATGGAACAATTTAAACCAACTGATGCCACCACAAATCCTTCCTTAATTCTTGCTGCTGCCAACCAAAAGAAATATGCTAATTTAATTGACAAAGCTGTACAATATGGAAAGAAGTCTGGATCGTATGTAACTATGTTAAAAGATTTTTTTTAATAAATTGTAGATAAATCTGTTATTTATCAAATTTTCTAACTTTTAGCACTTTGGCAGAACAAGTTGAAGCAGCTTTGGATATTACTTGTGTTCTTTTTGGAAAAGAAATATTAAATATCATACCAGGCAGAGTTTCTACTGAAGTAGATGCTAGACTATCTTTTAACAAAGAAGGTAGTATTGAAAAGGCAAAGAAACTTATTGCTTTATATGAAGAAATTGGAGTAAGTAAAGAACGTGTGCTGATCAAGCTGGCATCCACCTGGGAAGGAATTCAAGCAGCAAAGTAAGTCTGCTGGTTTTTTTGTCCTTATTATACTAATTTACACTTATTTTTTTCTGTAGAGAATTGGAAGAGAAATATGGAATTCATTGTAACTTAACACTTTTATTCTCTTTTGGACAAGCTGTTGCATGCGCGGAAGCGGGTGTGACACTTATTTCACCGTTCGTCGGTAGAATTTTAGACTGGTAACACGTTTAATTCTTTCTTTAAAATTTAAGATTTTTGAATTTAAGTTCTGTTATTCACTAATATTCTTCTAGGTACGTAGCAAATACGGACAAGAAAACTTATGAACCTAAGGAAGATCCGGGTGTTATATCGGTAACCAAGATTTATAACTATTATAAAAAGTTTGGCTACAAGACTGTGGTCATGGGTGCTTCCTTCAGAAATGTTGGTAAGTATTCCAATTACTAAATGATTAACGAAAATAATGTTCGTTACTAACATATATTATTATTTAATAGGTGAAATTAAGGAGTTAGCTGGTTGTGATCTCTTGACTATAAGTCCAAAACTTTTGGAAGAGTTAGAGAAGAGTAATGAACCAGTGCAGAAGATGTTAAATGTTGAATCAGCAAAGAAGAGTGATCTTCAAAAGATAAAATTGGATGAAAGTGAATTTAGATGGATTATGAACGAAGATCAAATGGCAACGGATAAACTAAGCGATGGTATCCGCAAATTTACCGTCGACGTACGCAAACTTGAAAAACTATTGCAAGAAAAAATTCAGGCATAAGGGGGGCAATTTTTACTGTAACTGACTTTATGGTGAATATATTGTTATATTGTATATAACAATCTTTCGGTTGAACAAAAACATCTTTAAATGTACAAAATCTGTCTGTTTGGATTTATAACAAAAATTATACAGGATTAATATATACATGTTATTAAATAAAAGTGGGACTTCTATGGAAAAGAATATTGAGTTATTAAAAGTACCCTATCATGCATAAACTAAAAAAGATACATTATATTTTGTACTGAAATCATACCATGCTTAATACATACAAGGCAAAAGAATAAATGTTCTAATTAACTGGTTTACCGTTTTATTATAATATTTTAAATTTGTATATAATGACATCCTAAGATGCATTTGAACTATTGTATCTCTTTTATCATATATTGTTAGGAATTTAAGAATCTTTTTAACAAGCGGTTCCAAATTATTTTAAACAAAAATTATATATGTATCATCAAACAATTGTATCACCTTTAATTGACATTTTTAGAATAATAGTTCTCTGCACAGAGAGTATAAGAAGGCTACATATAGAGTTCACTGCCAAATGCAAACATGTTTTTTTATATATATGTTACTCTGTGCGCTTGATATGACCTTTAATTGTTGCAAATATACACTAACATTCTTCAGATTGCCATACTTCATGAATTTTTAATAAATGCCTGTATACTCTATCAGACATATTAAGTGCAGCATTCATTGTACTTAAATGATCTTCCCCTAACAGACTTAAACCACATAAACCTACAGGAATAAGTATGATTGTCAGATATTGAATTTTTCTTAAAAATCATTTCATGTACATAGGTTCTTTGGGCAAAACAACCAGTGGCAAGTCAATAAATAATATTACATACCTAAATATGCATGCAGAGGATCAGGTCTGCAATGACTAAACTTTGCAAATCCTCCTACTATTGTATCTTGAGTATCAAGGAGAAATGCTCTATTTTCTTCAGGATCTGATAAATGATTAACATTAAGTAGCTCTAGAGTGGCACCCACCCAAAAACTATAACAAGTATCAGATGGTTTCCCAGGCCTTCCATTAAAACCATCATTTTGCCTCATTAGGCACCAACGTCTTAGTCTATTTAAACGTTCAGTTGAAAGTACATTATGCAATTCATTCATAAGATAAAGACTTGCAACTGCACAAAATGTAGAACCTCCATGAGATTCAAGACCCGGTCCTTGTCCAATGGCTCCATCATATGACTATAATAATTATGTCTTTCTTAATAAAGAAAACATTATGAATATGATGTGAATGAGACTCAAGATTGATTATACTAGTTATGTGGAAAGCAAAGACATAATAATAAGGCACATAATAATAAGGGCTTACAATGCTTTTTAATATATAGTCAATTGCTTTTGCTTTATCTATGCCAGACCAATCATTTAATATCACTGATATGCAGCAAGCACAATAAAGAAATCTCATATCACTTTCACACCCCACTACAATAGCTGTAAAGGATCCATCTGGATTTTGGCATGCTTTTACTCCTTCAATAATAGATTTTCTGTCAACTCTATTTAAATCGTCTCCAAGAATTAGGAGAGTGACTAACCCAGTATATGTCATTGCTAAATGGCCACATTGGTATTTTGGAGCATCAATTGGTATTGTCGTTGAAGCTTGGAAACCAGAATGTGCTCCAGCATCGGTAATTTGAAGTCTATAAATCCAGTCTATAGCCTCTAATTTATTTTCTTCGCTAATATCACCCAAACGATTTAGTACATCTAAACCAGATATCGCAAAAAATGCGATTACTAGCCTAGAGGAATCGAACTCTGCTAAGCCGCCAGGCATTATATGTAGCAACCTTTGGAAGTACATAGCGTGTTTCTTCTTTGCTAATTGTGGTGACATATTTTACTTAGTATTATATACTCGTAGAATCAAAAATCTTATTTTAAATATGTATCGATGTGTTATACAAAAATGTGACTTTCAAATTCGTTGTGCGAACAGAATAATACATATTTACAATGTATACCATTGTGTATCATTTTTTATACATTTGAAGGATGGGCATTTTTCCAGCCCTTTTAATTCAGCCGGTTTTTGACGAATACATTCCACTTGTGCGAACTTATAACTTCTGTATCTTAAAAAAGAAACAGAATTATTCGCTCCTAATTAAGCGATTCAATGTCTTACTTTTTGTTATCGCTTACGCACGTCATCCGAATAAACTTACTCTATGTAGAAAATAAGCGGACTTTTTTCTTCATCTAACAAATTTTGACTACTGCCACCTACCAGTTAAATTCATATAAATATAATGTCAACCAACATGAAAATGAAAAAGGGACAAATATAATTTTCGGAAGGATAGCAATCTTAAGTTCTTCAAGTATATCGTGAATTAAATTTTAAAGTATAAATTTTTCTTATTTTTTCTTCGATATGAATACTATATATGCTTTTCAGTATACTACTTATTCAGGTCATAACATATTATGATCAATGTACTTGAATTCCTTCATATCTCTTATAAACTTAAATATTATTTATATACTTATGTATAATTCCAAACAATTCTATTTCTTATCCCTATTTTTTCAAGACGAATGATAATGCGAAGTTAGGCGGAAGTATTACTATAGCCAGATTAAGAGCGGAAACTTAGTAAGCTCAATAGAACTTGAAGAAATAGAGCTTAAGCAGATTCCCTAAGTAACATGGATGCTTGCTAAATGCATTCTCTGCAAATAAAAGCACCGACAGTGTCTCGACGGTGGTAACTGACAGCATCAACCTGTCAAAAAATTGAAGATAATTTCTGTACCGTATAAGCCTCCTGTTTATTTTAATCGATACTATAAAAACGTATAACTGTATTGCATTAAGAAGAACCAAAGAAAATGTTGACCGCGGCCGCTAATTCGTTGTCGAATAACGGAGGGTCTTACAGCAATGACAGACCTTCCAGTGCTGGAGATCCAGAACTTGCAACAGATCCTGCTTCTGGCGGATTCTTTCATTCCGATTACAAGAAGTATATCAAAAGATTATTATTTACTATGATTATAACACTTTCCTTCGAAAATAATGGAATATGGGGCGATTCATTACGAAAATATTGGAAATCAGCTTTATTTTAACCACTTTTTAATTTATATATTTTATTATTTTATTCATTTCACTATTAACGTAATAAACTATGAAGACGTTGAAAAAAACGAAGGCTTAATATATGACCTTCTTTACAGACATGAAGACTTAAAGCAAATGTTGGATAGCAATAAGGATGGACTTAAATTAGAAGCTATGAAACGTATAATTGGGGTAATGAACTTTTCATATTTAAATTGCAGAAAATTGGAATGATTATATGGAAGGACTTATTTCAGATGGTTGCAAAAGGAAGAGATGCTTCAGAGCTATTTCCTGCAGTAGTAAAAAATGTGGTATCAAAAAATATTGAAGTGAAAAAATTGGTTTATGTATACTTAGTCCGTTATGCAGAAGATCAACAAGATCTTGCACTCTTATCAATTTCAACGTTTCAGCGTGCTCTAAAAGATCCTAATCAACTAATAAGAGCTAGTGCTCTCAGAGTACTTTCAAGTATAAGAGTCTCTATGATAGTACCCATTGTAATGCTTGCCATTAAAGATTCTGCAAGTGATATGTCACCATATGTAAGAAAAACTGCTGCCCATGCAATCCCCAAACTGTACTCATTAGATCCAGAACAAAAAGAAGAATTAACAGGTGTCTTAGAAAAACTGTTATCAGATAAGACAACATTGGTTGTGGGTTCAGTGGTAATGGCTTTTGAAGAAGTTTGTCCTGAAAGAATAGACCTAATTCACAAAAATTACAGAAAACTTTGTAACCTGCTAGTAGATGTTGATGAATGGGGCCAAGTTGTCATTGTTAATATGCTCACAAGATATGCAAGAACTCAATTTGTTAATCCCAATTTAGATGTAAGTATACTCTTCTACAGGATTTAATACAAAAGAGAAATAAATATCTGCAGTATAATTTCTTAAAATATTAAAAAATATCCAACTATGTTTCACAGAGTTTGGATGATGAAAACGATCGGCCATTTTATGATTCTGACTCAGATTCTTCGAATAACAAAAAGACAAAATTCTTTTTGGATCCTGATCACAGATTGTTACTGCGAAATACAAAACCACTTTTGCAAAGTCGGAATGCAGCAGTTGTAATGGCAGTGGCTCAATTATACCACCATGTAGCACCAAGAAGTGAAGTAATCACTGCTGCAAAAGCATTAATAAGATTATTGAGGGGTCACAGAGAAGTCCAGAGCATAGTTTTACATTGCATTGCTAGCATATCAATTACCAGAAAGGTAATGTAAGTACAGTAGTAATACGCTTATCATTAAAATAAACTGATTACAGCCTTGCGTAACATATATTATATTTTTGCAAAATAAGGACAATATGAATAGCTAAATTATACACTGCAAATAGTAACTATTTATTAATACACAAAATTACTATATTCCATAGGCAATGTTTGAACCATTTCTGAAGTCTTTCTTTGTAAGAACATCTGATCCAACACATATAAAGCTGTTAAAATTAGATATTTTAACGAACTTGGCAACTGAAACTAGTATTGGAGTAATTCTAAGAGAATTCCAAACATATATTTCCAGCAGTGATAAAGAATTTGTTGGTGCTAGTATACAAGCAATTGGGAGATGTGCAAGTAACATAAAGGAGGTGACTGACACATGCTTAAATGGATTAGTTTCGTTATTAAGTAATAGAGATGGTGAGTGTGACTTTCGAATTTTCTTATATATTATTTAAATAACAGTAATTATCGTGAACTGATATATATTTGTTATACAGAGGCAGTTGTAGCAGAAAGTGTTGTTGTTATAAAGAAGCTGCTCCAAACTCAACCAAACGAGCATAAAGAAATAATCGCTCACATGGCTAAATTAATGGATTTTATAACAATACCACAAGCTAGGGCATCTATTTTGTGGCTTTTGGGGGAATACTCAGATAGGGTACCAAAAATAGCGCCAGACGTTTTGAGAAAAATGGCTAAGAATTTTATAAACGAGCAAGACATAGTAAAATTACAAACATTGAATTTAGCAGTAAAATTATGCTTAAATAATCCTGCTCAAACTAAACAGATTTGTCAGTATGTCTTCCAACTTGCAAAGTATGATCAAAATTATGATATCCGAGATCGTGCACGTTTCTTGAGGCACTTTATTTTCGAAGAAGAAGGACAGAACAAAATGCTTCCACAGTTTGCAAAAAGAATTTTCTTGGCTCCAAAACCCGCGCCGACCTTAAACTCTAGATTCAAAGATTCTGAATTTCAATTGGGCACATTATCACATTATTTGGATATGCCATGTGCTGGTTATCGTCCACTACCGCCTTTCCCTGAATCGGCTCCAAATGCGAGTGTAAGAGATGTCGCAAGCGATATTATGCCTGACATAAGGGAAGAACGACATAATAGAAAGGATAAGAAAGAGAAAAAAGTCAAAGAAAAGGAAAAACCCTTTTACAGTGATGAGGAAAGCACACCAGCTGAAGGTATGATAAGACGTTAAAAGTTAATTGTAAATATCAACTTTAAAACCTTCCTCATTTATACAAAATTTTAGAATCAGAAAATGAAGAGGATTCTTGTGACAGTTCAGCAAGTGACTCCACAGATGATGATGATTCTTCAGAATATACCACAGAATCTGAGAAATCAGAAAACGATAGACCGAAAAAGAAAACGGTGAAGAAATCTGATGATTCAAATACTGAATCAGAGAGCGAAGAATCAGACTCGGAAGAGACCACCGATTCTCAGGATGAAAGTGAATCGGAAGACAACAAAGTCATAAAACAAGAAGTAAATGAAAAACCGAAAAGTAACTTTGACTTACTTCTAGATTTGGATGATGGTAAGTGGTAATAGTGCCTAATTTATGGATGTCTAATAATTACGCAATCTTAACGCATATATTTGTCATTGTCATATTATTATAGTTGTTCCAATGACTCCCATTATGCCACTAAATATGCGCAGTCTTCTAACACCTATCAACCCAAGTGGCGCAAGTGAAGTTAGAGAAGTTTCAAGTTCACTTATTCCAATAAAAACGACCGAATTGCTAAATAGTATTACCGGTCACGGTTTGAAAATTGAATATAGATTTACGAGATCGCAACATTTGGTCAGCTCTCATTTAGTGAGCATTGAGTTGACATTTACCAATGAGGGCAACGAAATTATAAAAGAGATTCAAATAGGATTAAAGGTAAGTTTTAACAAATTTCACACAATTTAGTTTTGTTCCAATATTCCGTAACAACAATTGTTGTTAGTAATAATCACACTGAATATTACCATCCTTCAGAATCTACAGAAAGGAATGCTTATCCATGACTTTACACCAATACCAAAGCTGGAAGTAAACAGTACTCAATCTTCAACTTTGGGTGTTAATTTCAATGACTCCACGCAACAAGCGAACTTCAACATTGATTTTACAATTAATGAAGATATACGTTTGTGTTCGGTTAGCATTAAACCACCGATCGGAGAAATAATAAGATCGGTGCTTTTGCCGGAGACTATGTTCATGGCCGAAAAAGCTAAATTAAAAGGTATGAATGAACATATGGCAAAAGTGCCATTTTCAGGAAACAGAAAAGCTCTCTCTCAAAAGATTTTTGAAGCTGCAAATGTTGCAGTGGTATCAAGTGATGATGAAGTGATCAGGTATGTTATAAAGCATTAAGATAAATATATTAGTTTTAAATATAAATGAAATTTATAAGAATATTAAAGAAAGCTATTTAATACTATTTGCAGATTTGCAGCTCACACTTTAGCATCAAAATCACTTGTATTAGTGACAATAAATATTTTAGATGCAGACAACTTAGAGATTTGTGTAAATTGTGAAAAGATGGTAATAGGATCTATATTGTTGAACGAATTGAAAAGTAACTTGAAATAAACAAACTATCTTGTGTTTATAAAGTTATTAATGAAAAATTGTATGTTAAATATGTTTACAATATTTGTATAGTTTAAATACTCAACTTTTATGACAAGCAAATATATAAATATATATATTATATATTTACACTCAGCATGTTTAATTTTATGAATGAATGTCAATTTTGAATGTGTCAATAATGCAAACAACTTGTTAAGCTCCACTAAAATTTTTGTAATAAATTACAAATTACTTTTTATTACAAAATTCAATCTCTTAAGCGGTACCATATTAATTGTTGAGATTCATTAATGTCACAGTCAGCAATCTCCCAGAAACGTAAACGATATTCCTTGTGCTTTATCAAGAATAACTTTAATACTAACAATGAGAGGAATATATATAATTTAACAAAAAATGTATATAACAGGTATTTTGCAAGTCTGGTTTGATTGTTATAAATTCTTACCTTTTAGCATACCCTTAGAAATAGGTTTAGAGAATCCAATATCTTGATTTGGATAACGTGTGATTATATCAGATAATATTTCTAATCCATATCCCTTTTTTCTATATTCTGACCTAATATATGCTGTATCAAGTACAGCCATTGGATATCTTTCTCTTGTTACACATATTTCAGTACCTAATTGTAATTACATTTAAATAATCATCTTTGAAACGTATAAAATGTCATTGTTAGAATATGAACACTGATTTAATGAGAAATAATTTCCAAAGTATATATGTCCAATCTAATCACCTTTAGGTTTAACAGTGTAAAATCCAATTGGTATCCCATTGACCCATCTTTGAATAATAATATCTGTTTCATCAGCAAAGTCAAATGGAGATTCAAATAGTTCCATTTTAGGTGAATCAAATTCAAGATATATAATTTGACTGAGTACATAATAAATTAATTTATCCCGAATCGTTTGAATCTAAGTAAAAAAAATTAATAATTAAAATTTAGTGAACATAATTTAAATTAATGTTTAAATTACATTTTATAATAATTGACCTCTTCCCATCTGTTCATAGATGTATCAGAACAGGTGCTATTAATATCAATAACTTTGTCATTTAGTTTTATGGCCAAAAAATTATGACACACGTTACAATCGATCCTATAAATTTCTCCAAATATATTAAATCGCTCTAGGTTCAATGACCTTTCTAATGTTTGGCAATACCTACACCTGCAAGTTTATTAAAAGAAATCTTATTTCATTTGATAAATCAGAAATTTCATAAGATCGTTTCGGTTAACGCAATTCCTTTATCTACATAATTACTCTCGCGATATCCGTGCGTTCTCTTATATAACAAATTGCTATCAGTTCTGCACCAATACACACATAAACAATAGATATACAATGGACCAATTTACTTATTACCTTGGGCACAACATTAGAAGTTAAATATTATACTTTGTCAGTGAAACAATTAAGACGGTTGGGAGGAAAATAGATACAGTGGCTTCTCACAAAACTCGTCCGATAAGGATTGATTAACCAACCATGTTCCGTTTACTATATAAGGGGAAAAATTATTTTCAATTTGAGTTACGTCCAACCGCATAAGAACTAAAATTACGCGGGTAAGCAACGTCAACTTCCACCGACCGTGATAGATAAGACACTGTGACCACTATGACGACCGTAATGCCGTCTGGGGTGGTGTATCAAGTAAAAAAATTTCTTTTTACGAACGCGATTCAAGAATATGAACGCGGGCCGGTAGTCTGTCACGTTGAATTGCTGACGTTGAGAATAGAGGTTGAGGAGCTAATGGTTTTGCTTAGAATTTATTCAAAAACAGACGGCTCCTATCAGCAGAGAAGTTAGAATCACGAAAACCACGGCTAGCGACTTCAAAATATAATAATGCATTCGGTTTTAACCCGTGGAAATGCTATATTAGCATACACGTTAAGTGTGTCGGCTTGCCTTACATTTTGCTGTTTCCTTTCCACGGTATTTATTGATTACAGAGCAAACACGTCGTTAAATGTTGTTAAAGTAATAGTGTAAGTACAATCTACGAATTTTAATACATACGTTGCGTGTGAGCTTTCGAAATCTCTTGAAGGACAGGTTTCAAACTGTTCTTAACCAACAACTGTTTCCATACCATATTTAACAATCCCACTATCATATTTTCATATTTATCTTGAAGCCAATAGTATTTTATGTGACCTGTGGTATTAAAAAAGTATATATAATCTATAAAAATGTGTATTGATATATAAATCTACTAAACTTTTTTTTACCACTTACTATTCTTTTGCAGAAAAAATGTTCCAGACTATACTGCATCCAGGAAAAAACATGACCTAGGTTATTTAACATTTGACTTACAAACTGATATCCTTTTTCTACATTATAAGTATTTCAAGTATTTCATTATGCATTGCAAATGTATTTGAGGCTTATTTTATATAAACAGATTAAGCATAATCAATATTGCTTCCTTACATATATATATATATACATCTTACTCCATTGTTTAACTGGAATGTTAAACAATTATTTTTATACCTCACTGCAGAATATGAGACAGAAAACAATCATTTTAATCAGGTATAGTACATCAAACTAATGTTGGAAGTATTAATAAATTCTCTTACTAATGAATAACATTTATTACAGGTAGTATTATGGGATAAGATAGTACTTCGTGGTGATAATCCAGTACTAGATTTTAAGAATATGAATACTATGTATTACTTTTGGGATGATGGTAATGGTTTAAGGTAATTTCATGCAATATTACATCATTTCTGTAACATGTACATCCAGTTTCTTCAGATGCTTTATTTTGAAATCTGCAAATATGAAAAAAGACTTAGATAAACATAATACTGAGCAAGCACAGTAGTATTGAAATATTGTATCTTAGAACTAAAATTACTAAGTGTTTAGAAAACTTGACAATCATACATTCGAAAACGTACAATCAGATAATGACTTGAGAGGCATGCAAGTATTTATATGAAATCAATATATTTTTTTTTAGAGGAAATAAGAACGTGACTTTAACCTTATCATGGAATATTATACCAAATGCTGGACTATTACCAAGTGTTAGTGCAATTGGATCTCATACTTTTGCGTTCCCATCTGAATATACCACATTGCGTGGATAATGTATATTTATACAGATATGTCCTGCAGCTGTATTTAATATTTAATATTTTTAATTATTCCTTTTAAAATCGGTGTATAATAAATATCACATTATATCCATGTAAAATGATAAACCTTAGGGTGTATCTAGATGAATATTATAGTATTCATTGTGTTCAAAATTTCCATACACACATGACAATACGTCATATAAATGTTTTGTACCAGAATTGTTTCAGATATAAAATATAAGATATAGGGATTCATGGATAAATTATCCAGTTTCTTATGTTTTGTGTAATATTTTTTTTATATTTTAAGTAGTAATTGCATAATATGAGATAAGAACAGTTTCTTGATTTTTGAGTCTTATTCCCTATTCAAATTTGTGCAATTGTCATATTTTCGATATTCTTATGACTTTATTCTCACGCAAAACCCATTTTTTTTAAATATAACCAACAAATATTGTCTGAAAGCTATATAAAGATTATTAATATATTCAGTTTTATTACTTTTGCATTGTGATTTTTTAATTAAAAACGGCAAATGTAAAAATCTAACACTGCATTTATCTCTTCGTTAATATTTTACATTTACTGCAATTTTTTATTGTCATCTCCCTCAATTTCACTTGAAGACTCATCTTCATCTTCTTCCTCCTCCTCATCGTCATCATCATCATCATCTTCCCCTTCATCATCGTCATCAGCAGCATAACTTCCAGCACCATAACTCTGATATCGACTTCCTGTAACAAAAAAGAAATATATAACGATGTAATAAAAATTAATTACTTTAACAATAAAATTTCATGACAAAATCTATTACCATAATCACCATATCCATTTTCATCACTTTCATATGTTTCACTTTGGTTTTGCCTACCAAATTTATGAGTCCTTGCTGTAAAATGATACAATGAATTATAAATGGAATCACTTGTAACTGCTTGTATAAAGGTAATTAGGAAAATGAAGAGGTATGTTTAAATATATAACTTACTAGACATGCTAAGATCTTTGGTTTGTGAAGTCTCAAAACCACATTTTGGACAAGGTATAGCCTTATTCTTTTCATACTTGAAACCTTTCCTCCTAACATGATCCTCACAGTAACAAGTCTTACACCTTAGACAAGAATATTGTCCCAAACGATTGCATGATTGACCTACATACATAGAGGAAATTTTGATAGGGAATGTAAAACAGAAGCTAGAACTGTGAAATAAGCATGATTTTATATGCCTTATAAAAGTCACAGAACGATATCTCACATTTAAAACTTTCTGCTTCCAATACTTGGCATGATGCTTGATGTTCAAACTGATCATCTTCACAAAGAAAACAATTGCAGAATGAACATCTGAATATCCTACCACCATGGTCCCATACACCTCTCTCACATTCTTGGCAAACTGCATCTACCAATGGACACATACAAGCATGTGTAGTAAGACAACGTCTTCCATGACAAACCCATGCTTCACAATGATCGCATATTGCACCCTATTAAAGAAATATTAATCAATAAAGCCACAATGTTCTTCATCTAAATATCTCTTGTTTTACATCTATGTTTCATTAAATGTACATACCACCATGCCTAAACCAGTGGTAAATATGCCAGGGTGTTTTACAACACAATCACCAGTTTTCAACATACATTTTATTTTTCCACAATGAGCACACATGGGCAAACGCTGTACGCTTTGACAAAAATAACAAAAAGCTCTGCTCTTCTGCTTTTTATTACATTTGTCACATTCCTGTGAAAAACCGATATCCATGCTTAATTTTCGTGAATCTTTACACGATATTAGACATTTATATTTTGTAACAAGATAGTCGCATTTAGTAAGTATTCGTGAAGAACTTTAATGAAAAAAGCAGAAAATGTCCTTTTTACGAAGATGTATATATGTATACGTAATTGATTACTTGCCATCACAGCATTACAAGGAAATTTTGCTAAATCTATTTGTTCTTTAGCTGTTCTGATTTCTTTCTGCCTAAGCTTTTGCTTTTCAGCCTTCCTCCTCTGACCCGTCTTCTTCTTCGGCATGTTGCTGTGCCTTATTAATCTAGCCGTATAATTACAATATATTTACAAGAAATTAGTTAAAAAATATGTGTTAAACTCGAGTAAATTTTCTATCGGTCTAAAAGATGTACGTTCACTCTGAACATAACAACAAGAAAATATTTCATACTACAATCGATTGATCAATTGCGATAAACGCTTCGAGATATCGACAAAGAATTTTTAAACTATGGCGTCCATACGTTGGGCATCATCTGGAAACAAATTTCGCGGATTATTGCCAATAAACTTTAACTCTTTCTGTGCGTATTTAATAGTTGGCAAACTAGATGTTTATATATGGAATCAAAAGATGTGTTTCATGACTGAAAAAAGTATATTAAACTGTTGAATTTTATTCAAATTTGTGATATCGGTGTAATACCTAGGATGGAAACTTACAAATGTATGTATTGAATTTTATTGAAATAATATGCAATTTCTAATGTTATCAGTTCCAATAGATGTGATTTAAAAAATGAAATGGAACATTATCGCTGCACTCACCAAGAAACATTCCGGAGTTCGTAAAACCTTATATTTGCTTGAAGAGACACATACATCCATCAATGGTGATAACGCGCATACCTGTAAGATGCAATACCGTCACATGAAGGTAGAATATAAATTGAATTTCTCTGAAAAGGAAGATAATATCGGGTTAATGGATGAATCATCGTGCATTTATGCACTGTTAGCAATTATAGCCGGAAAATTCCTTTTCGCAGCACGAAGTTGCTCGTGCTAGGATAGCCACATGCGCCCCACCTCGCGGAACGATGATTCCATGGTAACCGGGGTGGGTTCGCGGAACACAACAGACGACGTTGGTTCGTTCGTTCGAAGAGGCCAAAAGGCAGTGATAGTCGGGAGTGCGGGACTATCGTCACCGGCGTAATGATCTACGTTTTTTCGCGTACTAGTTAAAGTGTCTTATCATTTACGATTTTCTTTGTACAATTTTTCATTATACTTTAACATACAACGTGCGTGGTTTTGCAACTTGAAACGAATGCCAAAGTAGAACACTAACAATACAAGAGAACAATACACATCCTTCGACCGTCGGAAGAGAAATTTCAACATTGAGAGTTGGGTCGCAATAGCGGCCCGGAAATTTAGCAGAGGTTAGTATAAGAAGTTTATTTGTAATTCACATTAGTCAACAACTGCTCTGTTTCGTTGGAAATGATTTCTTATTATAATCCGCATGAAATTAACATCTCATAAACTTACTTTCGCATTTGATGTTTATTACTTAAAGTTGGATTATTGACAGCATTTAATGAATTAGAGTAAGAGAATATTAAACAAAAGTTTTGTAAACCAAGTTTACTGACCATTTTGCACACTTGTTGAGGTTCGCTACTATAATCAACAGTCTCAAATTCACGGTGCTACTGTATACTTGTTGATCACCGTATCTTTAAACGATTATAAAGTATTCCAATCTCTAATATTGCTCTTGGGTCTGAGATTTTTTGCCGCGTAACATTTGCACGAAAAAAGTCATCTGTATTCACTGAACAAACTAGTCGAGCTTGAGCTGATAAAAACTGATATATATACGGCTGCGAAATAAAATGATGAAAAAGCACACTCAATTCAAAGAGGCATTAACGCGGACGGTATATTCACCGCGCTAGGAGGAAAGCGTTCACGACTCGAGGAAATCAAGTTTCGTAAAGCGAACGTTGGCTTAATTGCGTCATTTAGACATGGCTGAGAGGATGCGTAACTTAACATTGCAATCGTAGCACGTTGGTTTATCAATGAGAAAGTCGGGATTTACAGGGTAAACATTATTAATACAAAATTAATCCAGGTGATCGAATATTTAGATCGAACGCGGCGAAGGCTTTTGAACGCATCGCGAATTAATCGATTATCATTTTAGCATGAAATCTTCCACGGTAGATGGTTTTCATTCACGCGAATATCTAATGAAAACAACAGCGGGGACCGAAGACTGCAAACATTTTTTTCGACTTAAATGTAGATGTGCATTTGCACAAGTTATGCAAGGTATCTTTTAAATGGTCATGTTAACTGAGTAACTGCTCGATGAATGAGGCTGTTGTTAGCGTGTGCTGGCACCACTCGCTTTTAATTACCAGCAAAACCGCGACCGCCCGGTTTTTCATCGTTCCTTTTCTCTTTTAACACGTGTGCAATTCAACTGCTGTATTCCCGGTATTATCAAACATCCACGTTTCTGCTGCACACGTTTATTCCCGTTGAAATTAATTTCTCCCTCGATATGCACTTCAAGCTGTGCTCCAATTTAAAATGCTCAGGATATTTATTCGCGTGATTCCGAAATCGTATTCATACACTACAAAATTTCCAAAATTCATGAACGGAATGTTTCGTAGATAAATAACAAAGTTGAATCAATTACTTGGTGATACATTTATAACAAAGTTTTTTAGTAATAAATACTTTATTAGTTTTAAAATTGAATCTCGATCCAGATGTAGAATGTAAATTATTGACCTTGAAGAAACTACCTGATTAAAATCGGTTCAAGGACAAAAATATATCTCGCCTACAGCTTTGAAAGTCTCTTGGCGAATACTGATTCTCATATTTGCAGCTCGCTTGCAGATTCTACTTATAATCGGTTTATAACGGAGAAATAATCATCACACTTGGCATTTAATGGTACAACTTGGCAGTAACTTTAGTTATTAATACCATAATTGAGTATAAAACTTTCATTCACGGACGGGATGCAGAATTAAGTATTATAGTAAGGTTCATCGTTAAAGGTGAAAGCAGATGAGTTACACATGTCAAATAATCGAGACCTATGTTCGTAGAATTTTTTCTTAATGTAATGTAAATGTTATACCGCATATGGTTCAGGTGATTATCGAAGATTAAAAAACGATTTATATGATGGACATAAAATAAGGGTACACGAAAATCTATTTCAAAAAATCGCAAGAGTTGTTTTGAAGAAAAGGACTGTGAGCCATATTTAACACGGTAACGTTCGACTTTTTGTAGACCTGTATAATCTGTTCGTAAGTTGCCCGTGCGACCACGTGCTCACAGTATATCTCGTCATTGTATACACGTATATATACCCTTACACATTTGCTGAGTGGCAGGTGGTGGGTATATTCTTAGGAAAGATGCTCAGTTTAACAAGGAGGGATTCGTGCCAGTTGTACAGCTGTCGATGTGACAGCTGCATCTTAGGAGCCAGAAAGAATAACGTTCCAAGATATCGGAGGGGTAGTTTCGCCCCTGACCTAAAATCGTGCTTTAAAAGAATTATAAATTTAACATCTCTCACGATCGGTTTTATCGCGAAAATTCTGTCTCTACTCGATTCTATCTCAATATTAATTCTATTCCATTTAGCGGATAATAATAAAATGTTTTTACCTCTTTCTGATTTAGTACTCGAAAAGAACTTAATATTTCATTTGATGAAACATCATTAGTTACTGGTTATAACGTGATTTATATGCTAATGATATTTTGCAAAATTAGTTGTGCATAATGGAATTTTGGTAGTTATCAATAAATCTGTAGCACGTTCAATTTATCGAAAAACAATACGAATAAGAAGCGGAATGTAGAATCCCGATTTTAAGTCAAATCAAATATTTATATATGTATTTTGTCTCAAACGAGTAAATATCCGAAAGCAACGACTGTTAATGATGTCCTTCCACGTATGACGATAATGCGAGGCAGATAATCTTTTCAACTAATTATAGAAATGACGAAGTTTCGGTGTCGAGAGGTTCTACCTATTTAGATCTACATTTCGCAATTCATTAAGGAAACTCGTACTTGCAGTTGAAATAGCACAATAATTTCCTAACTGAGATGTTAACAAGCACACTTTACGTATAATGATGTCGATAAAGGTACGCGCGAAAACAATATTAATTCCTGTCGATTCCAATATCCTACGCACCCGGAACGGTAATTGTATTTCCCGCACACTAGTATCAAGCTTCAGAGTTACCCTATATTTGAAACACACTATCTATCATGCTACTAAAACAATTCACAAATAATTAGTAAATTGTTAGTCCGTAAATTAATGAAGATCAAAGAAAAAGTTTTACTTGTGTTAACGTACAGTTTCTCCGCATACTAGAGAGTCCTTGAAAGATTGCATATAAAATTAAATCGATTCAAGGATAACTTAAAAAGCAGTAGGAACTTTCACGAATTTCTGTATATTCGCTCTTAGAATATCCACTGAAAGAAATCGATATTAGTACACGAAAACCTTTCTATATGAGAGAAGAATGAGGATTTAGAAATATTTCATAAAAGGAAGAAGAGTATACGGTATATTGCTGTACTTTTAACAAACTTGTTGCTAAACTGGTACTCGACTTACACAATGTCCGCCTAATTGGCGCCTATAGTATCTCGATCGTTTCTACTTAAAACCCGGTTAAGAAAAAAGAGCGAAAGTTTTCTTCCGATCAATCATGTGTACTTTCCTCCCATATTATTTACCAATACTAAGACATACCGATACATCAATTACAATTCTGTTTGATTACCGAATATTCTGACTCCTAAAACAACTCGAACGCAAGTACTGTTAACAATGAAATACATGTAAATGTTTACAAACATAGGAGCGTTATGGCATTGAAATTTTTGTAGAACTCTTATTAAATATTCTGAATAATAAATAACCACCTAGTGCCATTTGCAGACAAAATAAACTATTTTATACGGCAAAAACCTCAAGTATTTTCGAGGATGACGAAAAATTCAATATCTTGTTTCTCGGATAGGATACTACAGGAGTTTAGCGAAACCATTTCAATTATTTTAAACGATGTAAAGAAGTTGGTATTCGTTGAACAGATTTTCGGAATACTAGCACGTTATTTGAAGAGTTTTTAACGTCCCGTCGTGTTTCAATTTGCTCCTATTATTACGTCAAAGGAAAATGAGAGTCTCTGGCTTGCCTTGACGCTCCTTACAAATCGATCCGACTGCCAAAGGCCTTATACCACTCGAGCTTATATACGATTAAACCCCACGACATCGAACTACCAACGAACATTACGTTCCGTTTCCAGCAGTAGGGTTGGTCGCAGTTGCGGACACAAATTCTATGCGACGACGACCACGTTTCTTTTATACGTGTTACGCACGCTTCCCCTACGCAATTTGATGATTACTCTTCTTATTAAATCTCTGACACAAATAACAAATTTTTCCACGTGTACATAATTCGCACGCTCTTCCAAGAATATACTATATTGACTAGCATAATTATGCGAATTACTTGAAGCTTTTTTAACATCTTGTACTCGATCGATATCTACTCGGAAATTAAAATATCATCTTTCCACTAAACGTGATGAGGTACTAACGAAAATGGTTTATAAAGATGTTGTGGTCTACAATTTCAAATTAAAATAATTAAAATAACGAACTTAAAAGCAGCGTAACAGTATGTGGAGTTGGATTACTTTGCAAGCACCGTGTTTAGCTTCGCGCTACTCAGGTCATCTATATATGATAGCAGTGTTCTACTATCTTTTAATTTGATTGCAAAGCACTCACTTTAATTTGTTCACGATAGATCTATGTTCTAGTTAGAAAAGTTTGATATACGATTCAATTATTCTCAACGGTTTACATTGTTGTTTGGAAATGCATTTGACGTTCCAAATGCACTGTACTCCCGTCTAATGTGTACTGGTTATCGTAAAGACACTGAGAAAACAGAAGTGAAATAATTTTGTTCTTCATAGTGGTACAATATGAAATATTCATATTTTTGATAATTATACTTTTTTCAGGTGGCGTGGGGTACAGCAGTGATGGAATTACAGAGCTGGTTGCTCTACCACCTTGTAGCCGTAACCGATTGCAATCAAGGTATACTAAACTTCCTGTTAGATGTTGAGATTTACAGGCTGCGAATATGTACGAAACATGATTATATCCTGCTTGTACGGATTTTAATCATACGCTGCGGTTTACTTTGCGCTAAATGAGCGTATAAATATTTCAAATACGGAAAAATATGTGGAAAGCAATCCTAATGAAAATGTCAGATAATTAATGTATAAGCAGTCTATCGATTAATTAGCGCGAGCTATATAATTTTATTGGAATTGACATTCGAAGAATTTTGCAATAACTGCTATTGACCTATACGAAGAGCAAACACTTAGGACTTAAGAAACGTTCTCGACTGTTTTACAAAGTAAATTAAAATTGCCGACTTTTAGCTGAATTTTAATATCTGAAATATTTCTACGCACGTTACATGCGTAATTAACAACTTCATATCATCCTGTGTTTATTTGTTTTCAGTATGTGCTATCGTGTAGTATACATGTATCAACTTATTTTGTTACCCTTCATTATTTTAGTTACATTTGCCTGAGTTTCGAGCGTGTTCATAGACCACTGCTTCTTTATTTAATTTCCAATCCCGTTATCGCCTAGAGGAAACGGCGGTCTATCGATGTTTGAAGGTAAGTTCGTTGTACCCGCAAATACACGCATACCTTCATAATTATTGCAAGCTTCACCGATATTTACGATGTAGTATGAAAAAGATTTCGAACATTTATGATACTATTATAATTCGAGATATCAAATTTTTACGAAAGTTAACATCCGTTGTAATGATTGAAACGCTTTTAGTGATGCAGTCGGCGGCTACATTAAACGGTGGGTCATATCCTGCCAGTGGTACCGGAAGTCGTGCTCGAGATTTAGGTCTGCGAGCACAAAAAAAGCTTTTGGGTCGAGTCGTATCTACGGGTGCAGGAAGGTCGCTTCTGATAGATGATGCTACCGCCTCGCTTTTAGATAATCTTTATAAATTAATGGAAAGAGCGGCAAAAAGTAGTCCGAATTTGGATAAAAAGCAACCGGAGAAGGTTTTAAAAAATATTGTCAAATTGTCTATTAAGGTACTTATCACGGAGAAAAGATCTGAATAAGATTATTTATAATTGCCTGAAAAGAAAACATGTTAATACTCGTATCAATGTTATAGGTCGGTCTTTTACAACGTAATCAACAATTACACGCAACGGATGAGCCGAAACTCTTGGAGATAAGAAGTGCTCTTAGAGCAGTAGCGATGGCCGTAGTTTCGTTTTATGAATTGGAATTCAGTTTTGATAAAGCGTACTTAACGAGATCCTTGGAGCGGTGTAGAACAGCTATACAAAATCTTATAAAACCGCACCTTACGGACAAATCGCAAGATCGTTGTGATCAAGTGTTCGATTTTTTAACTCATACCGAATTCATGGATTCTGTGTTTAGGCAAGATTCTGAACATAGACCTATTCTTGGTCTCTTAGTTAGTGACATTAATAAGGCCTTAGATGCTGGTCATCTTTGATCGTATTGTTCATACACAATTACAGTTTTGTAATCAGTGATAGCTGGAGATCACAATTGAGTGTTAATTGGCATGTTCCCAAAGGTTAAGGGATAACAGCGATTGTCCTAATTATTTTCCCTTCGTGCATTGCGAATTGACCACACCTATATACATATTGTAGTTATTTATGTTTAATTGATAGGAAAAACAATGTTGAGCATATGTGGAGTATTGTGGAATGATTTGAAAGCGTAGCGAATGTGGAACATGTTTCCTTGCAAAAATGAACGAAATCCACTGTAATGCTCACTAATTTATGCAATAATTGTTCAATACTCTATTTATTTTCAGACTGTATATTGTATAATCAATGTATATTTATTTAAGTAACATACGTGTGTAGAATACCAGTACTGTCAATCTATACCAAAAAGGGAGGGGAATGAGCTTATTTATGCCTGGAATAAGGCTTATACAAAGAGCAGTAGTAGTAGACTTGTGAAGAAAATAGCTTCAGGAGTGATTGACGCGTAAAAGCAGTTCACGACTGCGAAAATAATAATAACGAATGAACACATGTCCCGAGGAAGACGCTTTTGAAGTTATAGTCCTTCAACTGTCAAGAGCTGCTCATACATATCGACAAATACACTCGTAGGACAGATTGTCCTTCATTTTTACCCAATTACATCTTGGTACATGCACATTTTTGACACACTTACATAATAATGAACATTACATATCTGATTTAATCACGATTTGATCTCTGCGTTCGAAATGAAAATAATTAACACACCACACATACCATGAAAAAAGAACTTGTCGCAATCTCGCGTCTTTTGTATGCATTGTACAACCACTTTACACGTTACTTGTGATGATTCTAAATAAGATATAATGTTGTATCGATACACCAGTAATAAATTAATTTTAAAGAAAAAAGTCTTATTTATTTACGTCCTTTGGTCCAACTTTTCTTAGTCATCCTTTCAGTCATGATAAAAATCAGCATTATGGAATCTCAGTCAATGATGTGATATATTTATTTACATAGGTATACGTTGTCGCACATACAAAGTTAAGATATTATTAACTAGCTTAATTGCCATTCATGTTGCACTGTGCATAAGAGATATTTTGTAACTGGCTATAAATTTAAACAAGGAAATATCTAAATTACTTTTGTCTCATTGTCATGTTCTGTGCAATTAAGAATTCTGCCACTGCAGTGTACCTGCATATACTGCCACGTTCAAAAGCTTTGTATAATCTTAATATTTCAGCTTCATAAAAACTGATATTACAAAAATGTACGATTACTGAATAATACACATAATTTACTAGATTTTCTAAATGCACATATAATTCTGTGCACCATATTTTCTCAATAATCTAAAGATACCATGTAAAGCAACGCCTAAGAAAGGCTCAATAATTGTACTGGTATCAACCAAAAAAAGGCTTGTTCCTCATCATTGTAAATTCACTATAAAAGAAAGCTAATTTTTTTGAAAAGATATCATTGTGTAAAGAGTATAATTGTAAATAACAAAAATATAATTTTCAAGTTATATGAGTAAAAGAAACGCAATATATAGAAGAACAATATCTTTTCTTGCAATGGCCTTGTTAATGTAAGTTATTGTAAAACAAAGTTTGTAATTTAGTGTGAGTGTAAAACCTATTAATTTATCATTATGTATCATGTTAAATGTGTTTTAGTATACTGTAATTAAAATTGTAGTTGAGGATTAATATTGGGATAAAATTTTCATATGCTTCCTTTCCGGTATACGCTAAGACGATTTTAATATGAATATCATGGCAACAGTTACTGAAGTTTATGTAACTAAATCACGTCGAGTGAAAAAATAGACTGTCAAGTTTAATAAAAACAAATCAATTTACACCTTTCAAAAATATACCAGATGAGATTGTCAAAATATATTAATACTAGTGAACGTACAAGAATCTAATTTATGAGCACTGACATATTAATTTTTAATAATCTCTTGATTGAACTATATAAAAACAGATTCAAATCGTGAGTGCATTATTTGCGATTGTATTTGTACAGTCTATTAGTTCACGAAATTGCAAGTACAACACACCTTTGCATATCAAGGGATATTATGATTTTATGAAAATATCTTAACAACCTATACTCTGCAGGAGCTCATAGAATGTATATTGTTAACATATGTTCACTGTAACATGTAGACAATTCGATTATTTGTTCTTCACAGATTAGAAATTTTGTAATTCGTTAAAATGCCCTATCCTAGAATTCGAAATTGCATTTGCATTGGTATCGTATTCGAACTAAAATTTAATGCAAAGATATCGTTCCAAATAATCAGTGATTATCACATAAGTACACCAGAAATTCGAGCCCAACTACAGGTTTCTGAAATGTATTTGAGCTTGACCCAATTGAAACTGAACATACTAAAGTATGCCTCAAATTAATGATACTACGAAAATTCACCTATCTCTGAAAGCGTACTTCTAAAAACAAATTCTCCTAATCGCATCATAAGAAATACATTTATACAATCACAGGTTGTGCATACACATATTTTTGTTAACTGCACGCAGCTTATACTCGTTAATACTTCAATGCAATACAGCAAAATTGGACAACACACAGGCAATTAGCCTGATGAAATTGGGAGGACAGCCATGAGAAATATTAGCTCAATTTGATATTTTTGAAGTCTTATGAGTTTCCAATATACTCCTTTTATATTCCATATTTATGACAACATTAATGAGAACAAAAACGAAGTTATATATAAAAACTGAGGAAGTGAGAATACATGTGTGAAAAATTAATGTTGCAAAGAAGATTTGAAATTCCATACAGATGGTATTGTTTGTAATTGTTAGTTTATGGAACTAGTAATATTTGCAGACTAAATTTACATACTTAGTAAATGATATTGAAATACATGATGAAGTGATTTAATAGATGTTATTACTATAAAGTAAGTTTATGTAACAAATATTCATTGCGTAATGTTCCTTTAAGGCCAGTATTAAAATTTTAACTTGATAGATTATATCTGATAAAACTTAATGTTCCTTGCAGTATATGTTCGTTGATGACCTCATTTCCCCCAATTATTCCATTCATATCAGTGAACATGTATAATTACACAACATGCAGTACACAAGTCTATAAATATTTAAATTACATCGCTAGTAATAATATAATTAACAAAATAACCAATTGCTCAAATCATTCATCTTACATTCTAAGAGAGATCTTTATGTAATTATTTTGTATTTTTCGTTTACACGAACTAAAACTTGTAGAAATTTTCTTTTTTACATCATCATATTAAATCGTTTAACTAATGAAATTGTAATTAAACAGGTTGCATCACACGCAATACTGCTAATCTCACGATAGGAAAGTAACCTATAGTAATATGAATATAGTATTTATGATTTGCATCTTTACAACCATGAAAAAAGTATCATTTTCCTTAGAATCAAAATAAAATATACCAAAACGTCTTGGCGAAAGAAAAATGTAAATAAAAGTCATGTATAGATCAACAACACGATTCATAGGATTTGAAAACAATTGTACCTAGTTTAAATTATACTAATTCCATTCATGTGTACTTTGAGTTAAAGCAGGTATATACACCATTTGAAATTTGCACAATTTAGCTTTGCTTCAACTTTATCTTGAATGCTGACTCAGAAATGAATAGAAAATACAAGAAGACAATAATTGACTGTAACTGTTAAAAAATATTCTTCTTTCTGTAATTTAAAGGTGTATATTCCTCTTCAATCAAATTTTGTTGGTACCAAAATTTAAGTGTACAACTTATCAATATCATACTCACGTAAAAATCGATGGTGTCTTATTATTTATTTATTTTGCAGCTTTATTGCCATAATCCTGCATAGTTACCATACAGATTCGCAGGCAACGGCCCACCAGCAGTAAACAATCTTGTCCCAGATGCATCATAACAATGTGTATAAATTGCGGGAGTATACTTGACATTTTGGAAACCGTCGATATATTCCTCATCCGGAAACTAACAAATTTCAAAGTATTAATAAAAACGTTCTATTCAAATTGTGTGTAAGAGAAAAAATTGAAGACCTACTACATATCCTTTTGAGGCTTTCAGAACAACCGTTCTGTTGGAATTAATAGAAGATTCAAGGTATTTTTGGGCTCTAACATCGTAAAACATAAGCATTCCTAAACCAGTTCCAATAGTTAAAACTGACCCTTGGAAACTAGCTGACCGGATCCCGCATCCGCTATATCTATAGACATATAAAAAAATATAAAATGTACATATAGTTAATATAAAAAAAATCATAAGCCACAATACACTTGTTTGAAAGTATACCTTGAGGGTATTTTTTTAATTGGTTGTAAAGTTCTCGCGTCCAATAATAGTGTGTATGATCGACAACCTACTCCATAAAGACCATCATCTTGTACTGCAAGACATACATTCTCTTGGCAAGCTGGCAGTTTTCGTGATATTTTTTGTCTGAAGGTTTCTGCAGACCAGATATGTATGAAGCTGTTTAATGTAAGCACTGCTATTTCTTTGTAAGCTTTATTAAACACAAGTGCCCGAATTTTCTGGGCTGATCTGCATTCTTTGACACAAACAGGCTGAATCAATCTAATAGAAAATATTAATTAGCATATGAAAGTGCTATACAAAATTCAACAATTATTCTCAGGCATTTAACATCACACAACCTGTGAGTGGGTACATCAGCTTTATCAGGTGCTTCTGCAAGATCATTGTCTATACGCCATAGAGCCATTTTCGTATCTCTAGAACCAGATACAAGGAATTCATCATCTAACCAACACATATCAAAAACCCAATCTCTATGACCACCTTCTCCTACACAAACTGGGTCTAATGTTGGTAATCTATAGATTGCAATTTCATTGCTATTCCTTGCCCCAGTAGATAACAGTGTTCTGCAAAGGAAAAGATAAGTTTCTATGCATATTAAATCAACAAATATTAGATGGTTCCTTGGAATTAATAAATTACCTTGATGGGTTAATTTGAACTGAATGTATACCACATGGTTGTTCAGGAACAGCACTACCACCTGCATTAATCTGCCTTCCATGGAGGGAAGGTATTTGGTCTAACTTTTGTGTTGCTACATCATAAACCATTAACTTGTTGCATTTTGTACCAAACACTACCTGCCTGTCACTTAACCATTGAGAACAAAATACTTTGTTCATATTATTTAAGCTAACTGAATATTCTTTAACTAAATCGTGAGTCAATATATGCCTAGATCCATATTCCTGATTGATCTTCCTTACTTCTCTTGTGTTAGTTTCACGCGCACGAACATAATCAACAAAATTAAAAGATGTTCTTAAATATTGTTTTCCTTCACTAACAGTTTCTGTTTCATCATCACTAGATTCATAACACACAAAATCTTCCGGCTTGTCTGGTTTTCGAGTTCTTTCTAATCTTAATGCCAACCTATCAAATGCATAATAGGTATATAAATTTTAAATATTATAGGATGTAGTTATTATTCAAAATCTGTCTCAAAATACTGTTGAGGTACCTTCTAGCACGGCGTTCTTCTAATCGTGATGAACTGGCACAAGGGGGATTTCTACCATATACTGTCATTCTGTGTGTTTCAGCCATTATGCAAGTTTAATTATATTGATTTATATCAATATAAATAAAAAGTCAAATTTGTTCTGCCACACACAAATGTTTCATGTAATTTTATAAAAACACTTCTTGCCCTTTGTATGTACTTAAGATTAAGAAGGGTTTAGTTGAACTAAACCCCTATTGTTTTAGCTAGTAGTAATTTCTTCTTGGTAAAATAATTTCTTCATCTACATGAAACATAAATATTTGGCCATTTTACTCTAATTAGAATAAAAATTGAGCTACCTGGTAGAGGAGAGTAGGAACATAGCAATTTAGAAAGACATATCCCCTTGAATATTAATACACTCACTGAAATACTCATTGCGTTTTACGGATTCGAGTTGAAAAATATTGGCATTTAACATAAGTATTTCAAGCGAATACAAACATACTTTTAAACATAATTGATGCATAATTAAATAATCGTAAACGATTTTGATATACAGCTCGTCGGCAAACTACAGAATCGTGAGCTCTTAAAGTTTCTTTATTGTTATAGACGAATATATGAAAATATCGTTTCCAAAAACTATGGTAATTATAAGCAGAAATTCTTCATGGACTTACAATTGCTTATGAAAGATGATAAGACTTGACAGACTAAAGGCAACTAACAAATCTACCGAGCTGCCCTGTTGAAATTACTTCTTTAATAAGATGCTCCCTTCCTCAGGCACGGACCCTCATAATTCCTTGCAATATGTATATTTATGGATATCCATGCAAGTAGTCGGGATTTATATGAAAGATGTACGGGGGAGTACAAGATAAATTGGTGAAATTCATGATAGAGAAATGGGATTTTCGAGCACTAAGCAACTAACACTTCGCCATATTGAAACGGTCAACACAGAACAATGTACAGTTTGATTGAAACACTTAATATAATCCCTGCAAAGGTCGAACCTTATTCGAACACAATTTCTCCTAAAAACTACGTAATCAGTGTCTACAACGAACGCAATAATTATTAAATAATAGCAAGTATCAAGGAGGGCTACTTCTATGGACTTGTCAACATGAGAAGTATACCCCCTCTACTTAACTACATTACAGCTGACATTTTTAAAGAAATATGGCGTCCTTCAAGAAGATAAATACTAAAGTATTTACAAGAACCGGGCCTGAATTAACCCCGGATAATATATATTGGAAAAAATACACAGTAAGTATTTATCATGCAGAATGTTGTTATGATATTGAATCCAGTAATACCATACAATATAATATGATTTCTGGCACCCACGTGCGCAGGACATATCTCAGGTTAAGATAGATCTGAATAACACAATGGGATTCAATTACCTGCTTCCACTAATAATTGGAATTTGTTTAACAGGCGCCGGTTTTAGTAAAAGAATTTGGACCGATAGATTACATAGAGTTTTCACCGGTAGAACCGCATTATTTTGCTGTCACTTGCTCGGTTCGAGTACAAGTGTATAATCCAATTACTAAATTAGTCACAAAGAATCTTAGCAGATTTAAAGAGGCTGCTTACGGCGGCTCTTTTCGTAATGATGGCAGATTGCTTTGCGCCGGTGGTGAAGAATCAGCTATTAGATTATTTGATGTTGGAACCAAGAGCCTTCTTAGACTTTTCTCAGGACACAAAGCTGCTGTCCATAGAACATTCTTTACTGCAGATAATGTTCATATTGCCTCATTTTCTGATGATAAAACTGTGGCACTTTGGGACATACCTAGTGAAAAGCAATTGTTAGATTTTAATGAGCACACTGATTATATCAGAGCTGGTGCTGTCAGTCCTATATCCAATGATATACTGTTATCTGGTGGCTATGACAAGTACATAAATATGTATGATACAAGAACAAACAAGAAGGTCCTCAGCGTTAATCATGAAGCACCTATTGAAAGTTTACTTTTCTTGCCATCAGGTGGAATATTTCTGTCTGCAGGTATATTTTGATATATGAAAATGAAAATATATTACAATGAGAAGTCTGCCTAAATGATAACATTTAAATAATTGCAAAGGTGGAACTGAGATTAGAGTATGGGATGCACTTGCTGGTGGAAGATTACTGGCAAAAATCACACAGCACCACAAAACCGTAACTTGTTTAAAAATAGCTTCAAATGGGCACAGAATACTATCAGGTTCGCTAGACAGACATGTTAAGATATATGATGCTGGAACATACAAAACTGTCCATTCTTTGGATTATCCAAATGCAGTATTAAGCCTTGGAATTAGTGTAAGAAATGTCTACTGTGTCATATTTTCAATATATATTTTTCAACCACTAAGCATATTTTAAAATTATATAGGTGGATGATGAAACAATAGTAGCTGGAATGGTTGATGGTTTAATTTCTGTGAGAAGGAGAGAGGAAGATGTAAAAAATGATAAACCACAACGTAAAAAAGTATCATACAGATATGCAGGTCAAAATTTACATACCCCAAGTGTTGATATTGTAATAGATGAGGAAGTTAAAGAGATTATGGCTAAACATGATGCCTGTTTAAGAAAGTTCCAATATTCTAAAGCATTAGATTGTGTTATGATGAGTTATGTGGTGAATAAAACACCCCATGTTACAGTTGCACTTATGCAAGAACTTGTTAGAAGACAAGGTTTGAAACAGGCTCTTGCTGGTAGAGATGGCAAGCCCCTAGTAAACATTCTTAGATTTTTGACCAGACATATTGGAAGTATTCGATTTGGAAGGGTATTACTGCATGTAGCTAGCATTTTAATGGGTATGTTCTTCATTACTTTATATACTATGTGATCGAAATATTCTGCCTAGTGTATGAATTCTTAATTAATCTTCCATTAATAGATGTGTATGAAGATCATTTGGATGAACTTGCACCAGAACCACGAAAAATGTTTCGTGCTTTGGAAAAGAGGCTGAAAGAAGAAGAAGACTTGATCATAGCATTGACAGAATTACAGGGGAAATTACATATTATTTTATCCGGTGCAGAAACAGTATCATCTGTACCCAAAAAAAACATTCAATCTTTAGAACCATCAAGTGTAGCACAGAAAAACCTAATACTAAGCATAGCATAAGGCATTGAATTGTTTCATCACTGTATCATAGAAATGTTTGTACATACTTTCCATGTCCATTTTAATAAAAAAAGGAAACAAAGTTAAGTGTACTTCCTTTACCAAACTACATTTTTCCAAAAAAGAAAATACTCTAAAAAGTTATGTTAATAATATTGCATGTAATATATAACATTTAAACGTGCTCATAAACTAATATATTTGTTACTGAATTACATTATAGCACATTTTATTTTGTTTCATAAATTATCGGTTATAGGAAATATATAAATGTATTTCAGGAAACCCCTTTTTTGAGACATTTTTCCCAAGCAGAAGAAGCTGGTTTATCAGGCACTACCCATCCAATTGGTATAGCAGATGCATCACTTTCTAAACTCATGTATTTATCCCAAGCAGCTCTGGAAGTAAAAAATCAAATAAACAACGAAAAAACTGATGATCGTATTTTCTTTAACTTCCACTGTGAAATAATATATACCGTATAGTAACAAAGTTGTTCAAGTTCATCTGGAATTGATCAGAAACTACCATCTTCCTTCCAAACAATACATTCTCCCATTCATCAAACAATCCTTTTTTTTGTTTTTCTATTCTTCGTTCGTTATCTGATTTTAACATTAATTTTAATCCTTGTTCTTCAATACAATATTCTCGATCGAGGACTGACCACTGCTCTACCAAATTTACTAAAAAAAGACATTACAGCTTAAGTTCATTGAACTGTTTAACAATCCGAATAATTAAGAATTACATTAACTCGGTACCAATAATATTATTAAATGCTTCGTCGGCGGCCGAAGATAAATGTTCTCCTCTTGCTCTGGCAATATTTGCTTTGATATTCCTAAGAGTTTGTAATTCTTGTAAAAGTGCAAGATACTTTCTTGCATCACTACGTTTTCCACGGACATCCGATAATATTAAATCGGCATCTTTGCGTAAATTTTCATCTTGCTTTTCTTTCTCAATTACTGCTTGTTCTTTTCTGATCCAACTATCTATTTCGACATGCAATCTTGCTCTTCTTTCTGTTCTAAGTAATTTCTCATTCTTCCACTTTTGTCTTTTAGATTTCTCTCTCTGTCTTTTCTTTTTCCGCTTATTTAAATCTCTCTTTAATTGCTTTAAAAAATTTGTATCTTTAAGAGGTTCCAATAGTTTAATAATTTCAGCTTCTGCTGTAATGCATATGTCCATTTTCTTTTGCCATTCTGCTTCTGGCAGGTCTTTATTATTAGCAAGTTCAGAGCTGAGTGATTCCAATTTCTCATTTAATTTATGTACTGATGCTAATATAGTTTTAGTTAATGCAATTTTAGATTTTGTATTGTTTTGATTATTTGCATCATCTTGTGGAGTATTTTCTAATACGAAATTATTAATGTATTGCTCATCACTTTGCCGCTTTTCATTTTTAATTAATGATATTGGCTCAGTATTTATATTATCATAAATTGGAGGAGGTGGATAAACAAAGTTCTGTTGGGCATTTACATTATAGCCAGTATTATACATAGGTGGGTGCATGGGGTAATACATATTGAAATGTGAGTTCTCATAACCTGGTCTAATACCTTGTATAAAACTTTGATCACTGAACATAATGCTTAAAGCTAAAAAAAACTTATGTCTTAATAATATGTAAAATGCTTTAATCTTGTTCTTCCTAAGACATAAAATGATTGTTGTTTATATTCATAAATTGCTTATTAGGTGAAAATGCTGTTTTTTCAAAAATATTAATATATGGTTTGAATGTATTAGCACTGTTCTAATGCATTTCCAAGATTTGTCCTTGTGCTGGCAGTTCGTTTTCTGCTTGCTCCAATACTTTTTGTGCTTCAATATAATCCTTGGATTCTTGTAAGTCTAGTTCTTCAGTTAAAATCTTTTTTAGTTCATCATATGCTTTGACAAGTCGGCGCTGGCAATCTGGTATCATCATAAGGGACTCTTGAAGTACTTCCTCTTGCTTTTTAATTTCATAAGCATCTTTATCTACAATAATACAGGGGTAATATCAATTAAATATTACAAAGCTCATCAAAGATTAATATATATAAAAATGAAGATTTTAACATGTTATTCTATAAGCATCATTGGTTTCAGTTAATTAACATTCTAAGTTGGCAACCACCTGAATGAAAGCACAAAGTACACTGCTACATTTAACTGCAATTGGCATGCACATTGACTTAATAATTATCACCTTTATTTAAAATCCAACAATTAAACTCTTGGAAACCACACATACATTGTAAACAAATTTTGCCCTATTAACAACTACAATTGCGAGAATAATAATGTAAATGCACTAATGAGAAAGCTGGGAAGCATGTTGGCTAATTACTTTCTAATTAATTCAAATTAAGATGGTAAATCGGGATGAATTTAAGAGGCCAGAGCATGTCATGCTACCATTGCATCACAGTTTATAAAGGGATTGAACCAAATTAAAAGAAAAGCTTAATGCGTTTTCGAATCACATTCTTCAAAATATTCTCACCCTGCTCCTTTAATTTCACTATCCTTTGCCGTTGATTCGTTGCTTCTACTTCATACGTGACTTTTTCTTTCGCGATACGTTTCACTACCCCAGTCTTAATTTTTAGTGTTCTTATGCGAGGGTCGGACATTCTCTGTTTTTTAAATTAAATATTTTACCTCGTATGAAGAAAATGGAGCGTTAGCTGAGTAATCGAGATTTCCCTTATAAGGTAAGATGAGTAATGCCAAATGAATTCGAGAAACGCCGACATGCAGGGGTTATACTACAGGATTATAACTGACGGACAAATCGACAAACCAATCAGACGCGAACCAATAAACGTCTGTACTCGGTACACCGTTAAGATTTTATGACCACCAACATGATATAAAATAGACTAAGCTCCAAACGCAATTTGTTGTCACTGATTAGTGAGGTTTCAGGGACAACAATAGAATTTCAGCGTCGTTGCTAACGTTACCGACAATCTTAAATGACACTTGAAATTAACAATTTTACACGTTTAACAGAAATATAACAGAATTTATTAGCAATTTTATAACCTTATTGAACCCACTTTTTTAATTTTATTCATATTTTTGTGTCATTCATACTTTTATATAAAAAAATATACGATCACAAATAATTTTCGTACTTAACTTGATTCATGTGGGGTGACGGAAAAATATATTTAATATTCAGTCTACTGAAAATCTCGTCTGGTTTATGTAAACTAATTATTGAGACGCTCGATTATTCTTGGTTGATTTTCTAATTCTAAACCTGCCATTATTTTTAATCCTTCGAAATCATACTGAAATAGCAGGTTTAAGTATCGTAATATTATTAATTTCTATTCTTGAAACATAATGTATATGTTTCATTATTTTTCGTAAAACCGGTGTTTTACACTTTAAAAGATAAAGTGATTTTAAATACATGGGCTTTTGAGTTTTAAACTGTATTTTTACGATTATGAGAGCAGAGCATGACGTTTTTAACGTAGTTTAAAATTGTCCACGATTTGCCGCCAGTTGATTTCGAATGTGTTCACTGGCTGCTAACTTCGGATCAAGATGAAGCATGTACCTCAAACTTCCGCAGAAAAACGCTACATCGTGTCTGCATTAAAAGGTGCAGTGAGCGAAACGGAAGGGTTAACTGTGCATCGTTATCGCACTTGATTTAACGAGACATGTAACGAACGATAGTGCTCAGTTTAAAATGCAAGACGATATATTCCCAGCTGCAGAGAAAATCCTTTCTGACATCGAAAATGTGGTGAAGAAGGACACATCTCTGTGAGTGTTTTCTTAGATACATTACGAGGGCGGAGTCTTTGAAAATATCTATCAATCTGTTTACGTTAAGTACACAAACATCAACGGTTTGTTGCATTCACTGCGTGCAAAGATCAATATTTCATTTTAGGCATACCTTTATTTTCTTGTCAAGTAGAGTTACACCACCCACATAAGAATTAATCGTCTACGTATAGTAGACCTACAATGCCTCTCAGAAACTTTCTGCATAGTAAATACAGTAGCTATAACGTTCAGATCTAGTAACTGCGATAAGAAACTGGTAACATCATGACTTATTAAATGTTAATACACTCAGGTTGTGTACATCATCCGCGCCTCTTTCATTACGCACGTGTGTGCGTGCATGCGTACATATGAGTACTTCTCTTTTGTATACATCCGAAACTGTCCGATTTGTACCGTTATGTGTTCTGTTAAGATTATGAAGATCTAGATCAAATCTTCGACAGTTATCGGCAAATATAAAATGATTCTACAACAAATTGAATATGATCTATAGTTAATATTATTTTCTGGACATTATAAGCTTTTACTATGTTCGATCGTCTAATACTATATAATTTATATATTTTCTTTTATTACGTAACATATATCTGTTTACGGCATCCTTTGTACGGTCTCAAATATGTTTGAATAAATTATGTTGCTGTAGAAATGTAAATATACAGTTTATTAAAAATTGTATATATATGTATACGATCATCGAGCGAAATTTGCAACAAAATTTAATAAATATGATTTAAATGATTTTAGCCTTGTCTTTCTACCAACTGTATCGTGTGTATAAATAATTTTTTTAACGTTTATCTGTGTGGGAATTAAGCCTGGATTGAACTTCCGGTTACATTGATGATATAAAAGTAATCCGCATAATTTCTGAATCCATTTATCATCCTTCCTGTTTCAATCACATAAATATTCCGAATATAATAAAATACTCGTGATATACAATTTTCTTTCATGATTTGTATGAAATCCTATTTTACACCGGAAATGAAAGAACTTAATTTCCATTGAGGGACACTCGTAATTGTGCCATAAAAAACGGTACTGTTACTTTAAAAAACAGCAAACAATGAAGTTAAACGTCTCTTCCTGTGATTGCAGGAAGGGATTCGAAATTATACCCGCGGAAGACAACGAGAACAAATCTCCAGTATTTCACCAAGAAGAATGCCTCGGATTAGCTTCCTGGTGCGTCCAGCCGCTTTACTGTTACGCGTATCGTCGACTCTTTGAGTATCGGCAGAACAAACACCGCCGAGAGGAGCCAGCCACTGTAGCAAGATGGTTATTAGGCGCATTGTTATTAAATCCAGATGTTACGACTTTTTGGAACATGCGACGGGAGCTGGTGAGGAATCGGAAACTGGAACCATCCGAGGAATTACTGTTTACGCGTTTAGCGCTCTACCACAAACCGAAATGTTTCGAGGCATTCGCGTACCGGAGATGGATATTATCCTACATTCTGGACTCCAAGGAAGAGCCATATAATCCTGTTTCAACAGAATCGCCTCTGTCTACTGAATTACAAATAGCTACTACCTGTGCTGATAGGTACGCTAATAATTATCATGCGTGGAGTCATCGAAGACACATAATGACACTCCGTGAATCTCGAGGATATAACCATCCATCGCTTGATTCCGAGTGGAAGAACACTTTAGCTTGGTGCCAACGACACGTCTCCGATTATAGTGGTCTCTCTTATCGGCAATTTCTTCTGAGAAAGTACGTCTTTGAATCTGGTCCGACTTTGAACGATCCGTTCGCGAGATGCACCGACGCCACTGGCTACGAGCAACACTGGGAAGAACTGTTCGCGTATATCAAATCGAATATCAGTAGTACCGAAGACACGGATAAATTACAGAGGCTCTTCGACATAATGTATGCGGATTCCAAAACATCCTCCTCGGATAGGGAACGACAAGCGTGTTTCCGTGCGTTATCATATTGGGCGGAAGAGTGTCGAGTCAATGAAAATATCATTTGTATATACAACGATCATGAAGCATTATGGTACCACCGTAGATTTTTGGCGTATCTTTTCATGTGCATAATTATATCGTATAGAAAGCATTCCTGCTACAGGGAAGAACTTGCTGATTTACTAATCACTAATAAATCTAGTGCATCAGAGGATCTGATTAAGAAGACTGTCCCCGATGACGATATAGTGATCACCCATGATTTTCTCGTGGAAGCCTTTCGTACATGTACCGAAAAAATTGCCGAGGTAGCAGGGAAACGCGATCAGCACGAGAAGATACTGGTCGAGCGATTCCTTAAGTTTCTTCGAAGCATCGGATTTAAGATCAGTTAATCGTATTAGTTGTTAAAGTTGTACTTTGGATTAAAGATGTAATACATGCGGAATAAGTTGCCTGTATGAATCTACTCGTACCGAGTTGTAGAGTGCAACTGTAAATGATCCTCGAGTAACGTAGGTACATAAATATATGTCCTTTAATTCCTTGTATTACTAGTTACTAGTAACTTACTATCCGCGGATAGTATGCTAGAGTGTTCTTTTATTTCATTTCTTTCTGATGCAAACGCTTTTCGCAAGAATACATTTTTTGAATAAGCTCCTCTTCATGTACGTCGTAAATCAAAACCGAACAATTGCTAATATTTAGTTTTAAACCGTGAGGATTTTGAAGGATATTCGAGATATCAAGAGCAGAAATGCATAATTATTCGAGGGAAAGAATACGTTGGTCTGTGTTTGATTTTCTAAACACTGATTAATGCATACTCAAGGAAATTAGTAATAATATATAGTACGAGAACTCGTGTCTTCTGAGGCTATTGGAGATTATGACCACGAGTGAAATGTACATAAATTGAACGTTGATAAAATATGAAGAAAATGTTAGTTTTATAAAAATGTGTTTTTAGTTACCTTAGAACGACGACTTTACGTCCAGTGTAGAAATCCGATCACTTCGTGATTGCATATGCAATGTTTGTCTCGTGTCTTTTTGGCACGAGTATCTTACCGAAAATAAATCTTTTAACATTCGACGCTGCTTCTCAGTGCATCGCGATTACTCTTTAATTCTGTCCGATTCTTTCGTCCTCCGTATTCACTATCAAATGATTAAATTACAAATAATATCTTATCTTGAATAATGTTATATTCATAATAACTTCAAGGTAGAACTCAGTCAGGATAACAAAAGTTCGGGTGCAGAAATAAATAAAACCGGGAATTTCGTGATATACTCGGTTATAAGAATTAACTATATTATACCGATCCGTGTGTAGTATGAGTTTTGGGAGTTATTCGTGCCAATAAAATTTCTATTATTTAGCCGCAGTATTTCTGTGTAACGTCAAAGTGAATATAAGTACATCAATTTGTCACGGATATAATTGCTGACCTGCGCGCATTAATTCACCCGCACTATAAGTACCAATAAGTGAACACTTCCGGCGGTCGGGTGACCGCTAGATTAACCGGTGGATTTTCGAACAACGCATAATGTGACGGAATACCTTTCCATTATCAAATTTAGATTACATTGTGTAGTAAAATGAACTATGCATATGCACGAGTTCTAATGCTAGAATTCGCGATGGATTAACTGAGAATATGTTGAAATCACACGTGACTATTCTCTATTACTTCTATTGGTCGATGCGTTCGATTGTGCCACGAGGTACCAGAATACGGTCGATAGGCATCCTCAGAAATTCCACTTATAAGGCTCACAGAAGGAGCGGCATTACCTAAGTCTTCAGTCTGCGTTCAGTCGTGTTTCGTTTTTCTACATGTCCTTACTAAAACAACAAACGTTAGTTTTGAATCTAATTGCTGGGACCGGAAACGGAGGCGTAGACCGACCAGAATATTCAAAGTTTTCGATAAACACAAACTACACATTCCACTATTGGCATAGGTAAGCTTCATTTATTACTTGTGACTTCGATTAACACGTTATAGATGATTGCTGGCATTTAACTAAAATCACAAAGTATTATACAAAAAACATTATTCATATTATCCCTACAGTTTACATAGTGGAAATATAATTTATTCCAAATTTTGTCATTCAAACAGCTTTGAATTTAAACGATCTTGTTCACCTTAATAATCTCAGAATCTTTTAAAGCAGGTCAAAGAGTGACCGTTTCATATTTTGTATTCGCTACGACGCGTCGACGAGTTTTAAGGTATTATTACGCACATCACGCGTCCTTTTAAATAGTTCATCGATGTATATGTATATCAGAAAGAAATTCCTTTTCATTACCTAAGCGATTGTTAAGCAATAATATCTTAATTGTTCTCTAATAACACTATAAATAGGGTCGGAAAAGATGCATAGAAAATATTTGAAATATAGTGCCTGAGTATAGAAATTAACTACCATCGATCTTTAATCCTGCGGTATTTCAGGACCACGCAAAAATCCTGTGAACAGGAAGCGATTATTTACTTTCTGTAGATAGATTTATCCTTGAATAAACTATTCTTTCCATGTAACAGTCCAACTTTTCCTAGATCTCTTGAAAATAAAATAAAGGTTCCTTGTCTTACACAAAGATCAATGATTTTCCGAAAATTTCCAGTTCCCTTTGCACGGCAAATCATGACTTCATTCGCGTGACTTAATGTCAATAGAACTATTATCAGAGATAATAATGCTTAATCATGATCTCGTTCGATTCACGAGGAATTATTTCCAATTACGTCATAAGAGCAATTAAATTACAATTCGACTTCGATGTAAGCTTAATATCTGGACTACGAAGTAAATGAATCAAACTTCTCCTTACAGAGAATTAAATTATCATACACATTTTTTAATATACGAAACCAATTTTTAATTAGGGATTTTTATTGAAATCGATATGTAACAAGGTGACTTTGATGCATCAAGATATCTGAAAATACCGCGTTCCCTTCTTGCACTTTACAATAGAAAATGTACATATGTATATGCCCTTTACGGAATCTGCATATTTGTGTCACGGTGCAACACAGATGAACCCGTGACCTTCTCTTTAATGGAACGGACGCGTGCATCTGAGTTCATTTAATGATAATTGACTTCGGAATAACAATCGCACGAGGAAATTATCTACATTATCCTATCAATCAGTTCTCAGCCACATTATAATGATTATATTATATCATGGTGTTAATTCAAGACTCAGTTTACGTTTTATCGAATGTTTGTTAATTCTACCGAAATGCCAATGATTCACGTATCCGTTTATTTATTTACGCGAATTCCTGGTATCTTCTCGGGACTCGCAGGGTTTGTTATACTTCGAAAATAATTCTGAATCAAGATTCCCCGAGTGAAAGAGCTGCAAGGGTGTCATAGATTTTCAGAGAATTGCCGCATTTCCCGGTTAGGATGCGTGGCTATTTGCCAAAATCTCGATTGCTCGTGCATTCGCAACATGTTTAAGCTTTCAGTAGTTCGGCGGAAGCTGAAGAACACTTCCGGAGAACTTCTTATTTCAATGTACGAAATGGAAAGAGGACACACTTCTTATTCCTTTGAGCAAGTAATAAATAATCGTGCTGTTTGAATTATGTATTTACATCGCATGTAAAATAATATTCACGAGTGTCCACATGAAGCATCATACTTGAAAGAATTATTATAGAACAATAATATTATTCAATATTTATTTTAATACCTTTGTCTACTGAATGTTTGGGGCGTTGTTTAAATCCTTTTTTTATAGTATTAAACATTGAAAATAAAATTGTCCGGGTACCGGTGGTAAAGCTTAACTATAGTACCACCTCGTAATGTGCTCACGTAACTCTTGTAGAACGGAAGACATAGTACAGCAATGTCCAGGATGACGTAATGTATGGAGGGTTTTAAACGAATTAAACTACCGATGTAGAAACGTGAGTCCTAGCCACCTCGGTAGATACACGTTATTCTTACACCTGTCCCTTGACACCATCACTGCTTCCGTGAAAATGAAGTGGCATATTACTTCGTTTAATACATCGCTTTAAATCACTGAATTTACCTTCAATTACTCAAGGAATAAGAAGTGAGTCCTGAAATTTCGCTATATCTGTGTACCGCGATATAATTATTTAACACTTAATACTTAAAGAGAGGTTGTAGAATTGCATCACTAATGCGATTGATTACGAAATTGCAGAGGCCGAAATGGGTACGCAACCTCGACGTGTGGGTTCCTTAAGACTACCCAAGACTTCGAACATTAACGATGATCATAACCGATCGCATTTGTCATCGAATACGAGATCATCGTATTCCTCGTGGACTCTAGAGAAAGATATCGCCGTACCAGTTAGGCCAGTTAGGTATTCCGCAGCTCTGATCGACGCACCTGCGCCTGAGTACCTCGCGAGGAGTCTCCTTCAACTTGGATGCCCGGCGGTGTCAATGCCCACGTAAGTCTACCCTGATGTATCGCGGCTGCCCTTATAACAATTTCTTGACATACCACTATCGGAGTAGCAAGAAGAAATTGTTATCAATGAAGCTCAAAGGTCTCTGCACGTCTCCTTTTGGAAAAGAAAGGTTGGTCCATTAAACGTGTCGTGCTTTTCATTATCAAAATATTGATCAACATCGTCCACTGCGAAAGACTTCGAACGATCGCCGGCACAACAAGATTTACTTTCTAACAATTTATGAATGATTTTCTATAACAATGAGTATTTTACATTACCCGAATATGAAAAGTATCTTCATTACTTTTAATGAATAATAACCATATGCTCTAAGTTTTAATAAGAAAGAAGTCAATTTCGAAGTAAACTTGATCACCAAAAAATATTATTCAGCTTTTCGTACAAGGAAAGTACTTTGTACATTAGAGTATCATTGTTTCTTGCAATATATTATGTTGCGCGTATTAAAGTACCATTTATAAACATTTATCGAAAATATACATTTTACATTACGTTTTTACTGACATTACTCAAATTTGACTTGACGCGACTATTAAATGGAGGTAAGAAGAATGCGTTGAAATTGTTTTCTGTAATAGTGGTGTTTAATATTACAGTATAATTTATCTGTCACTATTACCCTATCAGTCTTTTGTATTCGCGATGAGGTCTAGTTAACTGCGCGTATGGCATTGTTCCCGCATTTTCCGGTTATCGCGTTCGTTCAAGTAGAAAAAGGATGCGTCAGCCCGGCAAATACATTCATGATCAGCTGACCGGCAGCATAATCCCATTCCCGGGTTACTTCGAAAGAGTGGTTGCAGCTGTTAGATCTTAACTGTGCTAGTGCATACGGATATAGGATAGTTTAGCTACAGATAGGGGATACCTTGGTAATATTCGGTCAATAGGTGACTCGTTTGGCGCAGACGCATCCAAACAGTCGAGTATGCGTATAGTTCTTTATGTACACCTGGGTGGTATGTTAAAGAAATCATCGCCGAGTGGCGAACAGCACGAACGTGAACCGCATCGTGCACACTGTATTGCTGTAAATTTTAGTGGAAAAACACTTTTAAAGACATCAAATTAGTGTCTCAACGTTTTATTAAAACGTGGCCAGAATTCTCTCGAAGATACCGAAAATCGTCGGGCTCCGTCGAGATCCGAAAAATAGGTACTCGCCGTCAAAAGATGACACTGAGGAGAAACTCGAACGGTTGCTCGAGTCATTTGGATTACATCGAGAAATTCATTTTAAATATAAATCTAAAATACGAAGAATCGTGAAAGATACCAAGAGAACGAAATTGGCGCGTTCTTGTATGGAACGCACTAATTGCCTCTCGGAAAGTAATAGATTTTCGGAAGACAACCGGTATTACGTCTCGATTGACGTTTCTAACTTCCAAAGAGAATCTCCTCAAGGGCATACTTGCAACATAGAGTGAGAAACGGAAGCAGGATGTAGGAAGAGCGGACTAATTCATTTTCTGATCCGTGGGAGAAGATTTAAATCTGTGTCTGTTTTTTGCATGTAAACTTTAAACAATAACGCAGAACAGTGGCACCTCTTTATTGGACTGCTAGCTACGACAATAATAACTGCAGGTGTGATTTAAAAAAACCGCTTTTGTTTTCTAAAATGCATCTCAACACGCACGAAAGGGACATTTAAGATTTGTTATTCGATAAGAAAATGATATCAGAATATTATTATGAAATCAAAATATTTGAAATCAATTTAATCCAATTGGATCATAAAAGTTATATTCTTATGCCGATCAAGCCGATCATAAATAATAGTCATTCAATGTAATCACAATGTCTCTCTGGCAACATTAATTTCACTTTATGTCATATCTAGACCTCAATTAGAAGATGTGCGCGGCACACCCATCATCTTGTCGGATTAATCTAATTCATCGTATGTTACTAAGATAATTATCTCCAGCTGTTACAATTCGTTACATTCACGTTCGTGCGTCAATATCTGCACGAATTTGTTCACCGAATAATTGCTCTATAATTGTCATGTATCTTAAAGGACGCTTACGTAAAACTGGCGGCAAACGTTTGTGACGATGAAATTAGCGAAAAACCGACATAACAATTAGATTGCATGATTCGGTTCAAAGCGTGTTGTTAATCAGCGAATGTATTTTTGTTTTAGACCTCGTGGTAGGGTCGGACGGGAGCCTCCGCAAAGTAGTGACAGTGATGATTATTCGACTCAGAACCATCACCAGCAGCAAGGAAATTATGGTCATAGGTTGGGGCAAAGTCAAGGCCAAGTGGATATATACACCGTGCCCAAGGTTCAGGTATCGAGGCCACCGAATCCCGACGAATTCCCATCCACCATTAACGGGTGAGTTGCATATTTATTCTGTTTTAGACTTAAATAATCCATACCTGAATCATCGCATCCTTGCGCATCCTGTAACACATTCTTCCTTCTTCGAATGACTTTCACATCTCTATCTCCGAGTCTTGAATTATCTCTGAAATGAAAAATACTTCATTATAAATGTTGAACATTCTTGAAATATGTAGTACACATTTTAGTTTTGTTTTTATCATTCTTCACTTGTTATCATATCTATGGAATATGTATTATTACATAATAATTAGTTGGAATGATATAATAGCGGATAGTACCTACCTTTTTGGCATTGTACGTTGATGTTTCCAATTGGCGCAAGAAATATTTCCATAAAAATCTATCTGCGAACAGAGAAGAAAATAATAGAATTAGAAAAAGAAAGTTTTCTTTATTTTAAACAGAGGTGCAGATTACGTGTCATAATTATTCTTAGTGAACTCTTCGTCATTTGTCCAAGACCGGTTAATAACCTTCGTATGTTTTGTTGATAAGATTTCCACGAAAACATACCGCTGATTTGTGTATTTATATCACCGTAGTCAACAGATAACAAAATTTGAAACGTCTTATATATGCGTGAGTACTGATTTCATTCGCTTATTACGTGTTGAGCACTGGAACGTCCGTCAAAAACGCGGATTTCGTCAGACGATGAAATCAACCGGGTACCAAGTTTTTCTGATATGAAATTTTAATCAGTATCTATAGTATTGCCGCGTCTTTCGGTTCTCAAAAAAACTGCGCTTCTTCCTTGTCATCGTAATCAGCGCTGGTAACGAAGTTTGTTATAACAATGAGTAACACGAGACTATCGATTCATGCAACAAAATATTGCAAGGTCGATCAAGTTGAAAATTGGGACGGTGATGTGACAAATTCGAGAACATCGGAAAGTAATAAGTCTCGAGTGTGGAGAAGGTACAGTGTAGTGCTTGATTGGATAAAGATAAAAACGCATGGCTTATCGTGTGTAGTAGACGGTCAGAAAGACGGTCTTCGGTCTCCCATGGAGTTTGGGTCCTCCTACATATTAGGCGAGATTCATTCAGATAGGTAAGTTGCGTTGTTTTACGTTACGTGTTTCGATAGGATTTGCCGTCGTTGATAACATTTGAAGAATCTTATCGATAAGCTCTTGGCGGCATCTCTGCTTTTAAAACAACAGGTGTTCCCTTGTCACCGGAAATCAAAGAACACGCCGATATCTTTCACCACGATTGACACCTGCCCGCTTGTTTAACGATAACTTCTCCAATCGTTCGCTATTTTCCCGATAATAATTAATCACCCGATACGATACCTTTGATTTGTTCCCTCGATACTATTATCGAGTATAATTGCATTAATGCAGATTGATAGCCCGCACATTTCTGCATGATTTATCTCATCATCTTCGTCTCTTATTATAAGAACAGACAATCTTCGAATGTATTAGTATTTTTCAAATTTCTCTTCTGGCGTGCATCACTACCTGCAGACAAACTAATTCCTCATTAATAAATAAACTACGGAAATAGAATACTTATATTCCGATCGACTTTTATTTCTTCAAGGTTGTTAAGTCTGTGGATCGAAAAATTCGGTGCTGAGGAATTTCTTAGTGGTCTTTGATATTTACATTTTTTCTCATTTTCTAGACACTGATCATCTATTAAAATATTCAACAATTTATAACAGACGTGATGTGTGTACTTAGTTCAAATGAAGTATTCTATTTTATTGATAGTAGTGATATGTATTTTACACTGCGCAAATTTACTGAACCAACGAATCAAACGTTTTTCAAGCAAATATTTATTTATTCTATATACTCCTGAATTATTGTCAGTTCTTTCAATATTGTAATGGAAACCTGCACGTTATACACGTAGAATTACCGTGTAACGAAAGACGTAAGAAAATAATAATAATTTGAGAAACCATAATTCTAATTTAACGCACCACACGTCTGAGAATATCTCTATTAATGAATACAAGTATCGAAATTGATAAAAGTTGATAAATCGAAGTGAACGATAACGGAAACAGTGGATAGATATCAGTAACAATCCCAAGGGTTGTTTCCAGGAAAATATTGATAAATGTGAAAATAAGAAAGAATTGGTGGAATACCATTTTTGCATGAATTCCTTCGAGTTTCGTGATACTTTCTTCGTTCCTTCGATCTAACGATCAGCAGTCATGAAATCGTTATCGATCGGTTGTGAAAGCCATTCACGCTGATATCATCACAAAAATCTCGTAAAATATAACATTGTTGTATACTTTCATGTTACGCGACTTGTATTTAGTATTTAAACAAACAATTGGAATTAATTAACGTGTCCTTAAATACAATTTTGTATTACATTTATTGAAAATCCGCATATAAATAATATGATGTGAAGGATGTAACATCTTTCGTTTTATAAAAATTACAAAATTGATTATTCTAATAAAGAAATTAAGTCTTAGGAATTGTAAAATAAAACACTGGAAAGTGTTTGTTTTGTTAAATTCTTTACATATCCCGAGTGCTGGGGTATTCCATTAATGAATAAATAGATAAATTTAATAAATACATTTGCACCGTTACTATCACTTTAATTGAAATTATCAGATATAGTTATTCCGGTATACTATTATTATTTTTTAATTATCTTCTGGAAAATGGCACAAATAATATCTACGAATATTTATAAATATCAATATTTTGAATGCGTATGCATAAACCGATAAGTTAGTCGCGAGTACTCAAGATACCAGAAAATGGAACGGCTCCTCTCTTTTTACAGGATTGTCCATTTTTCTGAAACTCTTTAACCGGTGTACTCTCACGCAATGACCTTTTAAGGTTTCCCGCGGCGTAAGCTTTTGATATTAAGGTTAATCTCTCCGATCTACTTCCATTCTTGGTTCCATTTGAAATGTATAGCACCAATTCCTTCGAAATCGTACTTCTTAAAATTGACTTTAAAACCCGTTTCTTTATAAAGGAGCGATCCGAACGCAATTGTTCCTCGGCTTATCTGCAAAAGATCAAATCTGTTCTTTCGTCAGCCGAACCCATTGACCAATCTACAAACAGGATCTTTTACTTTTTAAAAACCGGTCTGTTACACAGTTGGATGTACAAATGGCATTAAATAATATATTTTCTTATGGACTGGTTCAAGTTTTGGACTGGTTTTATACTATATCAGTGCATCCTTATAAAAATGCTCCTAGCGCGATAAATTTTGTACAAATTAAATTATATTAAGTTATAGCGCGTGTATATTATATTGGTTAATGATGGCGTTACTATACAAGATAAGGCAACAGTGCTGCTCTTAATTTGGCAGTCAACGAATGCATTCTGCAAGGATGATTCACTCACATACAATGTGCTCTTGTTAGATCTAATCAATGGAAATATGATAGGAAGCCAGTTCCACGTGACACGGATCCAGATTCGTCGTCATATCAGGCTTCCACGGATGCGCGTTGTCTGTCGGATTAATTGCAAGTTTCTTCGATTCTCAATCGTATTACTTTCTTTCAAATCCCTCGACTAAGGATTATTGGAACTTCGCGAACGATGTTGACGTAAAAGACACGAGATTCTCCACGTGTCTTCGTACATGAAAACTCCTTTTTACTCAGCGATAGAAGAAGATCATTGGCTAACTTTAATTGAGTGGTGTTAACTTCAAATTGTAACAATGTGGATCATATGTTTATTGAGGTATGGCGGAATAGTCATTTTGCAAATATATATAGTTATTTCAAGATTATTGCAAACTTGCATAATAACTGGAATTTCAATAATACCTGGAAGTTAATGATTTATGGTGATGTTTACCTTGAATGTGTCGCAGGAGAAATATTAAGCTCACTTGCGTTCCACATTTGTCCAGTTAAAATAGAAAACTATTAATATTCAGCGCGTTCGTTTGTGAATCACCCTCAAAATACGTTGGCATATTTAAACCATAGCGCTATCAGTAAGATTATATTGAAATTGCTTTACAAATATATATAGATATTGTGGTAAAATAACGTAGTGTATTTTCAAATCCTTCAAAGGAGACATACACAAACTTCTAAGTATTAAGGTATTTTTTTTATAATATCATTTACAACATCATTGAAGAAAATACCCATTATAAACTGAAGTCAACAATTCAATTAAAAGATCTTAAACTCTGCCAAAATTTACTTATCACAGATTAAGTTAGTCTGAGAAATATCAGCGGATCCTTTATCACCGTTAAGAATCTGTGACCTTTCCTTTTCATGGTGGTACAAACGGTACTTTTCCCTCCGCGTAGATAACAATTATGAGCGTCAGTTTTAACACCATTTATATGCGATTACGTGTGTCGGGGACTCCGGCAAGAAAGATAAAGTTCACTTTGTGGCGTAGTAGTATGTCAGTTTCAGCGAGTGTTTCAGGATCTTTCAGAACTTACAAGCCGCACTTTGTGACATCGTCCGTTCTATTAATATTTAATAAGACGAAGCCGCATAGGGGGTGTGTACGGTGAATAAATGCTAGTGTGATAGGACAAGGTAAAACCGCGTGTGTATCGTTATTACGTTTAAGATTAATGGCATATGGAAAGTTCTTATGAGTCATTCATCACGCACACATACGGATATCCCCGTTTCAAATAACGGATATCCAAGTTCTTAATCGTAGATACGCTGTGATTCTGCCTACGTGATATAAGAAAGATTTTATAGAAAATGCCGTTGACATATGGATAACATTTTACGTTAACCAAAATTCTGAAAATTAACGTGTTTCAAACCCGTGTACCTAAATAAGTACCATAACATACATTTCATTTAAATATTAGCTTTTCGTCACAATTCTATGAAAATCAAGTATTGGTTTAGTAAAAAATATGGAGGACATTATAACTTAAGTAAGTACAACGAAGTTACGCCTTTGAGGGAAGTAATGCAAGTTGAGCATTCCTCCATTATTCTGCCGGTTTAGCGAATTCAAGAGAATGCATTCTTGGAAAGAAAGAGCTTCTGTCTACTTGTCGCTTTTAAATAGGAAATTCGCATTATAAGAGAGTCGGATTACCTGCGACGGCTGCACGCCTGGTTTTAGATTTCATCGATCGTTACCATTTTGCAATTTTGAAGGCATCGAATTAATTTAGCATTTGTTAGGAAGCCTATAAGGTTGCCATAATTTCCAATCGCTCGAATTCAATTATTATTAAATATTTGCGCGTAAAATGTTCGGAATTTTGGAACAAAAATTTGTGCGAATGTAACTAGCAGTGAAATAGTAATACACTCGTTTTTCGTGCTCGTCGAGATGTTTTGTTTAATAAAAATCACTGAATGTCAAAAATTGAAAAAATGTAGACGGACTGGCAATTGAAATTATACTGAAATCTGTTGCTATTAAAACGAAGTGGACCTTTGTGTCATTGTTCATGGCTCCCGCATATCCAAATTTATTGATTAATAGATAAAACGAAAGTTTGGATATTCAAATTTCATACAGTTTAACCAGGTTCTACTCTGAGTCATGTTCGGCCACGTGTCCATGAATAATATCTAATCTCGACTCAATATTAGCAGTATTACATTTTCTATATCTGATAATGATACAATCGAAGCCAAATGATATAATATCAATATAATGTCATTGAAATAAATAAGAGCTTAAACGTTTTTAAAAAAAAATTCAAGGAAGACGTTACAAAACCATGAAATTGCAGCATAGACATAAAATGATAATAGCCCGCCGTACTTTGTTATTCAACACGTGAGTAAGGAAAAACCGGACAAAATAACAGCTCTTATCTGACTAACTCTTACGTGCCAGTTTAATAACACTCCCCGTGTAAGGTACATATCGTAAAATGTTCGATATAAATAGTGGCAATTTATTTTTTACGTTAACTTATCAGGCTAAGATTACCCGGAGAGACAAGTAGTGAAGCTTCCAGAAAGTCTCTGCAAAGAGGCAACAATTAATTACAATTTCTTTCTTAAAAAGTGTAAACGCATCGCGAATGTCTCTGTTCTTCATGGAGGAATGACCTAGACAGTTAAAATAGCGTGGCCGATTCACAAGGTTCCTCTTTGATCCATCCTATTTCGAATTTTGATCCGAATGTTCGGTGTATTAGAAGCTCTTGGCAATCTGCCTGAGGCCCTACGTGGGATACGGAAGCGAGGGGCGTTACGGAAGAAGTTAGGAGGAAGGTAGTATAGATGAGAAGGTAGGACGTATCGAGCGGGAGCAACCGACACTGGGAGAGGAGAGCCGTAGTTCGGCGGTGGCAGTGTCGAACCGAGACACGGCTCGGGCGCGTCGTTTACTCTCATCTTCTCTCCTCCAGTTACAACTTATTTTTACTTTCGGGCATCTATTCGTAAAACATAAAGCCAGGTTAGAATCGTGTGGCATTAGACGATGCAATTCCGTGTCGCTTCTATCGGCTTGATACCGCCATCTTGATCGGATAGTGCATTGCTCGGCTACTTCAAAGATCGTTTTAATTGATCAATGTGACACGCTATCTCACCGATCGTTAACTATCACTTATCACCACTTACTGCACAAAAATTTGCACGAGTCCATTTCACTAATTTCATTTATGATTATTTGGATAATACATCGAGAAAACTTACCATTTACCAATCCGGAAGAGGAATGAAACTAAGAAAGAATTAATTTTGTGTGCGCATAATGTACGCATATTAGCTCCAGGATTACAACGAGTTATCGGCTTATGTTGGTCGGAGAGACTGCTTTAAAAACAACAATTTCGCATCGGTTTTATTTCCAGCGAAGATAAAAAAGTTACGACAGTCCGTTAATAACATTAATGACAATTTTGCCGCTCCTGGAAGAAGGCTTAAGAATCTTTTGCTAGCATGTACAAAGAAGAGGAATTATACTTTAATGAATTGACAGAATTTAAGCCGATTAAGTCAAGAATTTAATATTCTTATCGGACATCATAGATCTTCCAACTGAATTGAGTGGATTGTTTAAAAGATCTCTGTAAGAATAACAGAAATCTGAAGGGATTGAAACGACTCTGTTTCGTACTACGGTTCCGAGAACCTCAAAGTATCTGTTGATTCACTTATGATTGAATCACATATTCCCTTTGAGAAGAATCCAGAAGACTAACTCATCGGAGGTTTCTAAGAGGCAGAGGATTCTAACAAAGAAAAAGAAAGAGAAACGTTAAATTGCACGAGACTTGTTTTCTTTTCATTCGTACACAACGGGGTGTGTTTCTCCCTCCCGTCGTGGTTGGCTTGGCAACCGACCGGCAATACCCTAAGGGTTCTATTGCAACCCTTCGATACAATATCTAACAAGTACCTCTGATTTGTACGCGTCTCGCATAATTCGCAACAATATCTGCGGTGCTGATTCGTAGAAGAACAATTCCGGTCCACGTCGCGATTAATTCGAGGAACTGCAAGGTTTTCTGTTTCTCTCGATTCACGGGAACAAAAATGTGTATATAATGTGGTGTATCACCGGAGAAAATAGAATACAGGAGAATTAGTGCCTTTGGTGACGTGCCATGGATATTGTAATTCATTAGTTCTTATAAAAGATACAACTATTGAGGCCTTAACGCTGCAACACTCACGAGATCGGGCGAACGGAAGAGGAAGTGGGAGCTTGCAGTCTTTTTTCTCAAGATTCTCCGTGCGTTTCCGGAGAAAATCGCGGGAGGGCGAGGGGTGTATGGGGGAGGCGAGAGCTCCTCCGAAAAAGCCTATAATGCTTTGTTTTGTGCAAGGATTTTATGCACGGGAAGATTCAAAATTACGCCGCTCCAAAAGGTAAAGATAACACTAATATATTTACGTCAGCGCGGTTCTACTAAAGTTATACGATCCAAGAATATGAAATACCTACTTAAATTCACTGCGAAGACATTAAAGAAAATGAAATTGCAAGAGTTCCGCTTCGACCTATTGGTCGATTGGAGCGATAAGGGACGTAGCGAAAGAGAGAAATCCTGAAACTGAGGCTTATCTCACGAATGAATAAATTCGATGAGTGTTTTTTCTTCTCCCAGATCTCGACCACGTCAAACACTTCACGTTTATCTTTTATTTAGGTCACTAAAGTCAAAATGAACCGATATATACATACATCGTGTGGAGACGAGAGGATGTCGTAGGTCGGCGACGATCGCAAACATTCTGCACATTTTACCTGTTTGTAACTTCACATATTCCTAGTGCCGTTTATCTTTGCGATAATGTAATATATGAAATTAGATTTTCAATAGTGCTCTGTGTAATCAGCTTTCGACCCCTATAATCATTTTTCACATGGTGTTTTGCAACTTAATTTATCGTAATCACTTCCGTCGTAATAATCTTTCGTGTCCGCTTGCTTTCTACGCAACAAATAATTTGAGAAGTAATTCCACATATTTCTGACCAGTAGAACTGAAGTCTACATATATGTTTTAGTAGAATTATGAAATTCATTTTAATGAATATGTTGGCACTCTCTCGCCGAGTTGAAACAGTTGTTGTCCTCATGTGTTTCAAGATCACTCAAGAAGTTATTTCTGAAAAGGGTAATTGGATGATGTTGCCGGGAAAAACAATCGTGCCTTACACATTCCACGGAAAATTTGCTTATTCATTGTAAATTACACGGTAATCAGTAGTATTGCGTGTTATGACGTCTCTGAAATCATTGGAGTCTAATTACGCAATAATGAGAGGATCGCAATGATTTCATCTGTAAGCGTTTAAAAATACACTAAATAATCTAGTAATGAAGTAATGTAGTAAGTAATCTAGTAAACTGATACATTCATTAATTGAATAGTTAATATGTCTTATTAATGTTTCTACTTGTATTACATCATGTTTGTATTGCGCAAAGGTCTAGCCAATTTAAAGAGTACTATTTTTCTCCTTTCTTCAGACTGGACATACCGGTCCTGTAATGGTCAATGTCACTCATGAAAAACTAAACCTAAGGTCCGATCACGAAGCACGTATTTAATCGCTTAAGTTATTGAGCCATTGCTGATTTTGTTTTTAGCGTGTTTTAACACCGATTGTTAAATTTGATACACTACACTTTTATGCACTACGTAGATCTTTTTATGGGTAAAATATTTCTGTTAAACATGTATTTGCAAGGATTTTCAAACGCGCAATTTAACAAGCAATACTAGAAGAATCAGGTGCAATGTTTCGATCTCGTACGAATCAACTTTATGATATGTACATAGGTCATATGAATTAACTGGTTACCATAGTATTTAGGTAATTAACATAGAGTTATTCATCAGAAGAACGTGATTAAAAGACGTGGTAAAGACGATAACGTCTGAGCCGTTCGTTATCTATTGCAGTAGCAGGTTTTGCAGATTAGCCAAACCGTAGGTGACTTTAACGACACATTATTACTACTGTCGAACATCATTTAACAGGTTAATTTGTGTTAGTTTCTGCAGAAGAATCGCTAAATTCTCACGTACATATGAACGTATCGTAGAACGACGACCTCGTGTACTCGCGTGGAAGTCGGCAGCTGCCACTGCCGCCGGTTAGATTTTATGGCCTACACGCACGGTTACGTAGCCGACATATATCCTAATCGTCGTAACTCTAATTTGGACCACTCACTTTCCTATGAAATACCCGACATCTAAAGACACACTTTTACGTGGAATTTATAATTGAAAAGAACAATTAGCCAAATCTATACAAAATTGGAGGTTAATTAAAGAATTTATTTTAGCAATATTATTTAACTTCGTGTGCAATGTTATTGAAAAACAGACATATATCTGTACGGGATGGTTCGAAGATGCAAAAGAAAATACGATATATTTGATGTTATTGCAAAATATTTAACATTGTTCTATTTTTGTTAAATTTGTTGTATATGTATTTAGATGATGATACAGAAATTAATCATTGATATTAGTACGTCATATCTGTCGAACTTTTCCCGGTAGAATGTTCCATATTATGTCAAACAAGCACGCTGCAGTGGTTAACACATGGTGGCTGACATACTTGAAGGATGGGATACGTAATACTGTAAGATACAGGGTTTATTTATAATTGTTACCGGCCTTCTGAATGGCAGAATAAAATATGCTGACGCAAACCGATTTGTTTTTAGAGAATATGCGTAGCAACCGCGTCATTTTCAAGATAACTCTAACCAGGTGTTTGTATTGTCCGAATGGAAATCTATGAAGTTAATGTGAAAGAGTAATGCATGTAAAAACCATTTCAATCGGATAGACTTAAAGAATTGAAAATAGTCAACTGAGATTTCTAACGTTTATTATGCGAATAACATTCCACCCTGTACTGAATAAGGCACGGTGAAACTTTTTTGAAATATTATAGTCGTAGTGCGAATCGCGAGTACATAAATAACGGTAGCAAATTGTACAAAGAAACCGACATGGAATAATGTTTTTTGTCGTAGATTATTAAAGAATGGCTTTCGTGCCTTCGGTTTCCAAACGCGCATGTGCTAGCTCATTAAATAAGACATTCTATTTTAGACGGAACTATGTTTACGTAGACCCCATCTTCTGGCCGCTGTATTTCTTTCTCCTCTAATTATAATTTTAAATGAGGTACATCCAAGTTGTACTTTAATTTCAAATTGATAATTAAGTAGTATGCACAGAACAGACAAAATATTGTAGTTACACGGACTGCATACACTTATGCCATGAAGTTTTATATTTGTTATGTTTCATAAAATTTCGCTTTCTTCGTCTACGGAATAAAATCACGTGCATTTTCCAACTTGCGTGTCTATCCGGTCTGTCGTGGAGAAGATCCCACATTTTTTTAGCTATTTTTATGCTTAGCATCGAGTACATGCGAGTTATCTGTAGTAGTGAGATAACCTTGGTAACTTTGTGACCTCCTTGCTTAATTGGCTGTGAGATTAGCTTCCATGGTTTTACAAGTGATACATATATTCTTCGCTGTTTTTTAGAATCATTCCAGTTTATTGTGTTACATTCTACCATTCAGCTGTGGCAGCGATCCTTCTGCGATTACTTCCGAATTCGATCAATTTCCTTTTCATATCTCACGTGATTCAGTCCGAGGTCTTGTTTCCGGAACACGAATTACCGGTGATTAAATGGGTTACCTGACACGAAACAAATCTCTGCTGTCTTTTTACTTCTACCTTCCACAAGTTCTATGAATACTTTTCGTCGCAGTGAAACAGGAAATCAACGATAATAACCACTTTTGTGTTATTTCACACTCATCTACATACACATTGCATTATTTGCACATTTTACCTCGTTGCACTTAATTTCTCAATTCTGCACTAAATTATGATTATTCACGGAGTTAAACTATTCTTTTTTGAAAGACGGATGATTTTCTTGTATGCCAATAAAAGTTTTACTAAACGATTATCCATTATCAGATGCGGGTAAATAATTATGTGTGTAGACTACCGGTAGACGCGAGGCTTAAGTTTCACAGCTAAGTCTTCTAATCCAATAAAATACTTACTAATTGCTCTAAATGGTACGGTATACAACAAGTAGTCGTTCAAGGGATCATTGACCGAAACAAGGGACGTTTACACTTCACGTATAATAGATACTAGTCATTTATAACTAACAACTATGGCTATAGCACCTGTAAGCATATTACGTAGCATTCGTATCGCGTTTATCATGTCTCAATCTACTACCTATGTTTACACTTTTCATTAGAATGAAGGCATCACATTATCCAACGTCAATTACTGTTATCTGATCATTTTATTAGCGCGGTCATTCATTATAATATTATATTTCATGCGTTTCTAAGATTACGAATGAAGTTGTTCGCGCGATACTTTTCTGGGCAGATTCGTTAATTCGAAGAATCGAGAACAAATTTGAACGAAGAAACGGAAACGAGTGGGAGACGAGAGGAGGAATACAGTTGAGAAAGAGAGGTATTTGAGGATCCTCATTATTGAAATTTCAACTTGAAGTATCGAACACTTATGGAGGTCGAGGATATAGACACGCGTTGCATGTATGCAACTGCAAGGGAATACAGGATAACCTAGGCGCAACCTCCATTCAAAAAATATTAATTATTAGAAGAGTAAAATTCAGATTACATAACAATCACCAATAAGATATATGGATTACAACAAAAATTAACGTATTAGAAATTGTGGTTAAAGACTCATGATATAAAACCTTAGCAGTTCCCTGATTTCCAAACAAATTTGTTAATGTATGGTATTTAATGAATATTTAAACGAAGAGTTCCTAAAAACAGAATAAAATGCAGGAATGCAGGCACGATTTTGGAACGAATTGAATATTCGAACTTACATTTAGAGGCATAGGTCAACCCCTTGAAAAGGACGTTTTTCGTAAAAATCCCTGATCGTAGGATAAGAAGTGCATATGTTTACGGTAGCAGAGAGAAAGGAATTTTTAATCAGATAAGACTTGTCGTTGAACCGATTGGCAGGTCGAGATACATGTATAATCTATCGATATCCATGCGTGCATAATCAATTTGTCGGTCAGCTTTCACCGTGGCCGTCGAATCGGTCCGCACATCGGATGTCGAATAAATTTCGTTCCCCGTTTGGTGCTTCACAGAGCAAGTTAATTCACAATTGATTCTATGACCTTTGCATACAAAGCAGCATCGGGAAATAGGTGTCCTGCTGTGCGTTCGACATTACACGATCTTTTTACTCACGGGATAGAGATATTTCATGTATAGTATGATTAACGAATGGGTAATTGACTACCGGTTTCCTGTAAATGGGTTCCACGTGGACGCAGTATTGGATTATAATACAAATATTATTCATTTAGCTCCAGAAGTGGATTAAAAATTTGTTCGGGTCAAGAAAGGGGTCGACCCAAAATCGCAAAAATGTAAAGGGGTATACCTTCAAAAATCGTCAAAAAATCAAAGCGCCAATTTTGCTCCTAACTGCTCCAAATCGATGGTAGATGATGTATAAACATATTCTAGGATGAATTTGAGTCGAAAGAAGTGGATTAAAAATTTTGTTTGGTCAAGAAAGGGGTCGACCCAAAATCGCAAAAATGTAAAGGGGTATACCTTCAAAAATCGTCAAAAAATCAAAGTCGCCAATTTTGCTCCTAACTGCTCCAAATCGATGGTAGATGATGTATAAACATATTCTAAGACCATTTTGGGTCGAAAGAAGCGGTTTAAACATTTTTACGGTCAAGAAAGGGGTCGACCCAAAATCGCAAAAATGTAAAGGGGTATACCTTCAAAAATTGTCAAAAAATCAAAGTCTCCAAAATCGGTCCTAAATGACCCAAATCGATGGTAGATGATGTATAAATATATTCTAGGACGATTTTGGGTCGAAAGAAGTGGATTAAAAAATGTTATAGTCAAAAAATAGGTCGACCCAAAATCGCAAAAACGTAAAGGGGTATACCTTCAAAAATTGTCAAAAATTAAAAGTCGCCAATTTCGCTCCTAAATGACCCAAATCGATGGTAGATGATGTATAAATATATTCTAGGACGATTTTGGGTCGAAAGAAGTGGATTAAAAATTGTTTCCTGTCAAGAAAGGGGTCGACCCAAAATCGCCAAAATGTAAAGGGGTATACCTTCAAAAATCGGCAAAAATTAAAAGTCCCCAATGTCACTTCTACATGGCCCAAATCGATGGTATATGATGTATAAACATATTCTAGGACGATTTTGGGTCGAAAGAAGTGGATTAAAAATTGTTTCCTGTCAAGAAAGGGGTCGACCCAAAATCGCAAAAATGTAAAGGGGTATACCTTCAAAAATTGTCAAAAAATCAAAGTCTCCAAAATCGGTCCTAAATGACCCAAATCGATGGTAGATGATGTATAAATATATTCTAGGACGATTTTGGGTCGAAAGAAGTGGATTAAAAAATGTTATAGTCAAAAAATAGGTCGACCCAAAATCGCAAAAATGTGAAGGGGTATACCTTCAAAAATTGTCAAAAAATCAAAGTCGCCAATTTCACTCCTAAATGGCCCAAATCGATGGTATATGATGTATAAACATATTCTAGGACGATTTTGGGTCGAAAGAAGTGGATTAAAAATTGTTTCCTGTCAAGAAAGGGGTCGACCCAAAATCGCAAAAATGTAAAGGGGTATACCTTCAAAAATTGTCAAAAAATCAAAGTCTCCAAAATCGGTCCTAAATGACCCAAATCGATGGTAGATGATGTATAAATATATTCTAGGACGATTTTGGGTCGAAAGAAGTGGATTAAAAAATGTTATAGTCAAAAAATAGGTCGACCCAAAATCGCAAAAACGTAAAGGGGTATACCTTCAAAAATTGTCAAAAATTAAAAGTCGCCAATTTCGCTCCTAAATGACCCAAATCGATGGTAGATGATGTATAAATATATTCTAGGACGATTTTGGGTCGAAAGAAGTGGATTAAAAATTGTTTCCTGTCAAGAAAGGGGTCGACCCAAAATCGCCAAAATGTAAAGGGGTATACCTTCAAAAATCGGCAAAAATTAAAAGTCCCCAATGTCACTTCTACATGGCCCAAATCGATGGTATATGATGTATAAACATATTCTAGGACGATTTTGGGTCGAAAGAAGTGGATTAAAAATTGTTTCCTGTCAAGAAAGGGGTCGACCCAAAATCGCAAAAATGTAAAGGGGTATACCTTCAAAAATTGTCAAAAAATCAAAGTCTCCAAAATCGGTCCTAAATGACCCAAATCGATGGTAGATGATGTATAAATATATTCTAGGACGATTTTGGGTCGAAAGAAGTGGATTAAAAAATGTTATAGTCAAAAAATAGGTCGACCCAAAATCGCAAAAATGTGAAGGGGTATACCTTCAAAAATTGTCAAAAAATCAAAGTCGCCAATTTCACTCCTAAATGGCCCAAATCGATGGTATATGATGTATAAACATATTCTAGGACGATTTTGGGTCGAAAGAAGTGGATTAAAAATTGTTATAGTCAAAAAATAGGTCGACCCAAAATCGCAAAAATGTGAAGGGGTATACCTTCAAAAATTGTCAAAAAATCAAAGTCGCCAATTTCACTCCTAAATGGCCCAAATCGATGGTAGATGATGTATAAACATATTCTAAGACCATTTTGGGTCGAAAGAAGCGGTTTAAACATTTTTACGGTCAAGAAAGGGGTCGACCCAAAATCATCAAAAATTAAAAGTCGCCAGAATCGCTTCTAAATGGGCCGAATCGATGGTAGATGATGCCTAATGATGTTCTAAGACCTTTTTGGGTTGATAGAAGCGGTTTAAACATTTTTTTTTAGTAAAAAATGTGTTCACGTGTAGGTGCATTTAAAAATTTACTTATTGACGTAAACGAGTACTATACCATTTACGGATAATAAAAATGCAAGCGATATAACTGAATAAAGTATAAGTGACAAAAACCGATACTATTTATTAATTATTTACTACTAAAGGTGCTTTTATGATATCTTCTAAATTTGCCTCCTGGTTGACAGGAGGCTTCACATTTCGATGTGTTTTATTGAAAGCCGATAAGACATCTTTGAGATCTCGTGGAATCTTCACTTCGTTATAATTTCTAATAGGGTTGAATATACTAGGAAAGAACTTGAAAGCAGTTGCATGCGTTGACAACGAGATGTTAAAAAGAGATAAGCAAATAAATCACTGCAAGCGGCTGATCCGAGCGTAAGATGTTATCGGTATTAGGTAGAAACCCTCATCTTTTTTTACTCAAAATTACTGGGTTTTCACAACAAAATATGCAGCAATTCCAAACGAAATTTAGTTTAGCTAATGACATGTCCCATAAATATGAAAGAAAAAGCAACAAATAAATCTATCGGGTTGTTGATATAAATTAGCTACGTCCCGCATTATTATGCATGCATAATCCGTAGGAGTCAGATAGACGATCTATAACGTATTGATTTCTTATCAGTTTACATATGGTGCAAATAAATAATTCAGCAAATGGACTTTGAAATTGATTGATTTGTTAAAAGACATATCAACTTTTGTCAAATTCCGCGTCTTATTGTATTCAAAATATGATTTCTTGGGGACCTCTTCACGTTATATAGATTTTATGAAGATTATAAACAAATCCTTTACATTGATGGACCTACTACTACTATATTGAGAGAAGATGGTCAATCGTATATTGCAAAGCGTAATTGGTTAATTATGATTACTTACTTGTCATTATGTTTGCAAATGTATGAAGACTGTCATTCGGAACATGTGTGACGTTCCTCGCGTCCTTCGAATTTATGATGAGCAGCCCCTACAGCAACTCAATAATGCACGAAACACGTCTAGTTGGTATTGTTTTATCGTAACTTGTGTCAAGACAACGAAGAAGTCTCTCGAAGTACTACGAAACGTCCGTGACCGCGGTGCCTTATAAGATAATAGGTGGCGAATGTACAACTGTTTGAAAGCTACCCGAAAAATAAACAATCTAGACAAATTACCAGGAAAGGTTACTAACCTGTTCTTGAACCCTATTAGCCGCCTTTTAACAGCCAGGAGTACCGCGTGATTCAAATTCCTTACCCACAGAGGAAAATATATCTTTTTTATACTGCGCGACTGGTTAACTCATCACTTAATTTCATTTAAACTGGAAGATTTAATGTTTGGAAACAAGCCAAACAATAACATCCATCAACCATATCTTTTAAAGTCCACCGAAGTGGTTAACTGAAGACCATTCATCATTCCTGAAACAAAAAGAATAGTTTTAGGAAAGTTTCGAATTATTGAAAGGTTGGTATTCTTAAAGGAAGAAGTACATCTTGCTGCCATTTTCAGGTAATATCGATGAGAAATTATAAACCACAACTTTTATTATAATTGTTGTAACGCCGTTGATTCCTACGTAATTTAAGTTATTATAGTTCCTATACAAAATCGATCGAAGGGGTATATTTGCTACGACGTTGAAAAACGTATACCTACGGGTTATAGATCAGCGCAGGGTAAAGGGGTTATAAAGAATTCATTTATTAATTATTAAAAAGGTCGAAGGGTCACTACGGTGACAGAATAGTATTCTTTACGTGTCCGTCAGTCTGATTTCCCGGCTGGCCCGTAGAAGACAGGACTTGTTCAGTCTCCCGAGGCGTTACTGCTCGGTTTTCTTTTTTAATCAAAATCGTCTCACATCCGCTCAGTTTATCGTGCTTAATCTTCGTTCGAGGAAGAACAATCATAATTACGTAAAATTGAATCACCGTTGATCGGTGATCGTTACTCCATCGAATTCCTCTTCGCGAAAGTACCTCTTCGACGAAATGAGCATCTTTTATCTCGCACGACTTGCGTTTAGTTCGTTTGGAGCTAAATTACGATACTCGACAAGGGTGCTTTTAAAACGACATCGATATCAACGTGGCTTTTACTGATTTTAATTCAATGTAAAATTTATACGCCGAAAACTTCAGCAGACGCATCGACAATTTTTCGTTACCGTTTCGCAAGATTAATTATATTACACTATTTTTTCGTCGTCTTCTTTCTTTGCGCTCGTTTGAATTGGACTTGTACTCTCACTTGGACTTTCCAGCGGATTTGATTTCTAGCTCGATTAATTACATTACAAATTATAATTTATTGAATCGATGCTGACGGTGATTTAAAATTTGGAGTTTCTTAATATTATTTTCTTCTATAAGAAATACTTAGTCACAATACTTGTCAAGGCTGCAATATTCCGTAGTGTTATATTCAGTACACGCACTTTCATGGTCTGTTGCTGAGAACAAACTGGTTTCTCGGTTGAAAGTGAAGCCGGTAGTTTTTGTAGCAGGGTTTCGTTTCTTGTAATAGTGAAGTTGCATAGTTGAATCAATTTGAAGAATACTACACTTACTTTATTTCCTAAAATTTGTATTCTAATTATTTTCGTGAATCGATGTACGCGTGTTCGCTAAAATCTCATTTAAGTTTCTCGTAAACGAGGTACTTATAATTCAGTACAGCCGCTTCTCTTGACTCCCTTCACTATCATTACGTTGCATCGACCCGATACTCTTTGATATACGCAAAGAAATCGGCGTTCTAAGCGATCATCAAAGAACACAGTTACACGTGATCGAAGCTGTATCATTACGCTCCCCAACAAAATTTTCATCCGGTCTAACGAGTTTCTTTACCCGAGTCTTTTGACGAGACAAGCATGGTAATGGAACTTGAAACACGAGCTTTGATCGACTTTTGCTTTTCTTCGACTCCGATTACGAGGGCAAGGTATGTTCCATACATTTACATTCCCGAAGAGTGATCTTTAAGCTTCCAAATCGTGGTCTCCCAAAACCTATAAAGCACATCAGAAATAATGAATAATGTTTACTAAATCTAAACAAAAATAAAAAATGAATCATGCTTATCTCAAAGGACTTTTGGCGAACATCGTGATATAGTGAACGTGTTGACTGAAGTTAAGAAATCGTGATACTTGAAATTTAATTACTTAAAATGTAGGTACCTAAAATGGTTTGAAATTAAAAATGAATTGGAATGATTTGATTTCAGATCCGCTGGGTCCATAGGAGCGCGTTCAGCACCAAGTACTCCTCTTCAAGCTGTTCCCGGTTCCTCACAAACCGGGCAGCAATCGATTACCGGTTCCCAACTGACAGTGGCTGCTGCCAATCAACCACAGCCTCCGAGAAGTCCGAGCCATACGTCGGCCTTGAAATGCAGCGACAAGTGAGTCCTTGACCCTTGTATCATTTCTTACTACTACTATTACGCAAACAGTCCTCTTATATAACAAGATAAGATAACTACATATTATAGAGGAAATTTCTGAAAATCTTGTATGGTAATCCAGACCGCTTCAAATTAGTTTGATAGATACACACGCAATGCTAAAGTGGATAACATTCCTCTTCACGTTAGATTATCTGATGCAATTCTTGTGGATCCAACACCTTCATTTCATAGTGTGTGCCTTGATTAAACACACAAAAGAGGCTCGAAGATTGTCGTATCCTCAAGATATAGTATGAACGTGTTGACTGATAGCGTATCGCCAGATACGGTGCACCTGCACACCGTACACGCAACCGCGAAGAAAGAAATAGGAACAAAGGATCATTTATTTGCGATATTCTACATCAGATATACTTACATCAGCCTAACATCTTGATCAAGGCTTTCGAATTCTTTCTTACCGGAACATTTTTATGTTGATCGGCATAATCTCTTTGGATATTTTTTATCCGCGGACCACTTCACTTGAACTTTCGTGCTGGATATCATTAATGTGGTAGCAAGATAAAACATTCTTTTAAGAGAAAAAGATATACACTTGATGATCTATTCGTGCCATTGTTTTATCGCGACTGTTATCGAAGGAATTTTTTATAAGAGGCGCATATCTTCTTGCGTTGTACCACTTTCAGGCGATACAGATACGGAAAAGCATCTTTCTGATGTGTTCAGTGTTTCAAGCATTCTATTTCTTTTCCCGGGGTTTTCAATCAACACAACTGCATGCTCGTACGTAGAGATACTTGCGCATTTCTTATCAGTGAGAATAATATGATTATTTAAGTGCAACTTCATCTGCATCATTTGGTTCATTCTCAGCCGTGAAGTCGAAATAGGCAGCTGTGTTAGAAAATGTTCTTTCATTACGTATCTTCTGTGGAAAACGTGTGTTTGCGATATCATTTTGTGCAGTGTCTGCGTGTGTCCTGATATACATTTCAATTTGGATGAAACACACCATATTGTCGACTATTCACGTGTGTTATAACGTATAATTCATTGGCTCCTTAAGGGACGTTGAACTAGTGGACGCATTAATCATAAGAACACGTTGTACGCTTGCATTTGTCAGTGACTAAAGTGTCCTTCTTCGAATATATTCTCCTACGGACGAGTTGCATTGATTTCATTCCTTATGCATGTTTTGCTGCTCATTGAAAGGTGACTGTCGATTCGTTTCATCGAATTGTTACATAGTGCACCTTGGAAGATTCAACGTCCACTCCGTCGAGTAAACATATTAGGAGTCTTGGATTCCAAGATTCACTTATATGATAAAATCCGCCTGTTCCTGTACACATTAAAACATTATGATACAGCGATTTGATATTTGGAGTAACGATGTTTGGAGTCCCAAAATTCGAAAGGGACTCAGCAGGTATATACAATACTAACAATAAGAAAAATAATTCTTAGAAATATTCTTAAAAAAACTACGAATAATGATTAAAATATAGTTAATTGAAATTTCGTTGATATATATATACACATACAATATTTTGTAGATTACGAGTATACTCTATTTCATCCGATCCCGGATTTCTAGCATTCCGCCTAACTTATATGGATAAGTTTACAACGAATTTATAAAGTTGTTACATACTCTTGTTTTGTTTGATCTTTTTCTAGTTGTCTTTCCAAACCACTCAGTAGAAGCGCACCATCAATGGCAGCTGGGAATGGTACCCAGACTCCGGCGAAGGTCAGTAGATCTTCGTCGACGTCTTCGCCAACGTTCAGTAGCAACGCAAGACAAAAAAAATTTCATAGGCACTTCACCCAGGTAATTTGACTATGTTCCATCTTGATACTTTATCTGACATGTATTAAGAATATATATATATTAGTTATCTATCCTATAGATTCTGTAATTTACTCTCTAATGAGTTCATACATAACATGCAAATATCCGATATCGCTTATTGGTTAGTGATAAGGGCAGTATTCACCTAATACAGTCTTCGAAATTTCGAGGCCAGGTCGCTGAAGACGAGCGCGTTTTGAACTACTACAGTTGCGCGCTCGTGGGTGATATATTACTACAAGGCCATCTCTACATCACCCCGAACTACTTTGCCTTCTACAGCAATGTGTTTGGATACGTAACGAAACTACTGATACCAACAGTTTCGGTTCTGAAGATCAGCAAAGAGAAGACAGCACGCATCATTCCAAATGCAGTTGCAGTCGCTACCGAAGGGGAGAGACATGTCTTCTGCTCTCTCCTTTCGAGGGACTCGACCTTCAAGTTGATGAAACAGGTTTGGGATGCTGCTACGGAGCCACAACCATCGCAGCCTGAAATTTTACCACTTCTAAACGAGGAGAAGCTTCTTCAGGCGGATACCTTAACTGTCGAAGATTCCGAAGTCAATCCTGAAGAGGATGAATCGAGTTTGTCCGAATCGGGAGTGGATGCTGCTTCCAGAGCACAGACTCTTACTGACGGTGCAACGCCGACTGAAGTTAATGAGCCAAACATACTACCTTCCATTAAGTAAGTTCCTATTCGAGTATTCCATGGTTTCATATTGTAAACATCGTACTCTCGGTGATATTAATCCCTTGGTCTTTATATTGTTTTCAGAGTGGAACCAGCGGCATTACCAACACCAACACCAACACCAACGCCAACGCCAACGCCAGCAGCAGCACCACCACCACCACCACCACCACCACCACCACCACCTTCAACAATATATAGCAAATTCGACACAATTGGATCTGCGTTTTCCGATGGCCTGAAACCTAGCACGGTCATAACAATTTTGGTCGCTGTTTTGGCAGCTCTCTATATTTCGGCAGCTTTGATGATGATCCGTATCGATAGGCTGCACACGGCGTATCTTAATCAACCGCTTGTTTCTCCAGAGCAATTTACGCAAGAGCGACTGTTACACTATCTTAACACAAATCTCGATCAAATAGTAAAGGTATACTATTATCGCCAATAGTTTATAGCAAAGAAAGTTTTTCCGCATGTTTAACACGTATATATTATATATTCATCAATAATATTTCGATATACCTTAATGTTGTAGGTGCGACAAAGTTTGCAGACATTATCACAACAATTCGTGTCAATGAGTCAAGGCCATGGAGCAGGTACAACCACATCCGGTGGGGCAATGGAACCGGAAGATGCACCCAGTTAGCCCTCCTGCGAATATTATTCAATATAATTTAACCAAATTGCACGAGAGCTCGCTGACAATCTAGCGCATGAAGCGTCTCGTAATAATATCACATTGTCTTCGTTATTGGCGCCATATAATTGGTGTATAAGATAATTCGGGCGAGAGATTAAGGGAGTCGCTTTGATGATCTTTAATAGGCTTAATTAGTACCTAGACTTTGTGGTTTGGGGATGAAGAAGCTCGTGTAACGAGAGGAGAAATCTTAAAACCAAAACGAAATGATCATTATATTGAATATGCGCATCTCGATTCAACATTTGTCGATCGTGCTTGCAGATAATTTAGGCTGCTTAAGAAAAACAAGTGACACATAACACACATTTATACATGCACACGTACATACTTATTATACAACTACGACAGATTCTAAGGTAATCACATGCGCAGAAATAAAATGACACAAATAATGAAAGGCATACTAAGAGCGTACAATGATCGAGGAATGGGGTTTCGTTTTTTAACTAGTCACATTTATCTATGCCTGGGTACAAGAGAGCATAATGAACAAGCTGTATATATGAAGAAATTTATATATACATTTCAAAATAGAATTACACAAATTTCGCGATTACTTGTTGATTATTATGTATTCAGACCTTGTTAGAATAATATCATTTCCCTTATATTTACTCAAAGTTAACGCTAACTAACCGAAATATGAGGCTACCGTAAACTTACACGATCGTCTTTGCACCGTACGATATACTATAAATAACATATACACAAATATTTAAATGATTTGAACTGAACAAACAGTACTGATAAAAAAATACGAGCTGGCCGTATCATAAATTGTACTATACATGTATATTTATCTACTGTATATCGTAAATTGTCATTCTGATAAATTAGGATGTTTTCGGATGCAGCAATTTAATAAAATGAAAAATATCATTTCTATCAATTTGAAATGAAAGTGCAAGGTTCTCGCGAAATATTGCATTTTTTGGAACATATAATAATGCTGCACACAGGTGTTGTTACATGGAAAGAGAAAAATTGTCGAGAGCGTAAATACTATTTGCGGTTAAATTCGTGTCATGAGAGGAAGAAGATATGACTGTGATAGTAGGATCGAAAATGCGTTTCGTTGAAACATTATTATGTTTATTGGACTATTGTTGCTTTTTGGAAATAAGGAAAGGTTTTCCGGCGGATCGAAGTGAAGTGAACTATAATCATGGTCGCTTTTTTAAAATCGTCCGGTATCAGAGGAAAGACCTATTACATTATTTAATTAAATTTAAGAGATCATATCTGGACCAATTGCAACTTTATTCCAACGTTATTCTCATTATATCATCAATTATCATGATTAATTGTTTTATTAATATTAGAATTCATTAATATTAGATCTTCATTATTTGAATAATATTATCTGTATTTTCACATTTTTGTTATTGATAATCATTAAGTATGTTATAAATTTTGAAATAAACTACGGAATTGGGGGTATATACCGGGTAATGATTTAATGAAAACGTTAATTTACTTTTAAGATTTATCAATATACTTGAGATAATATGCTTAACATTTTTGGGAATTAATGGGCTGTATGGTGATAGGGTTCAACTTATGTGTGCATTTTCATTATCAATGATAAAACAACTTTCGGTTAAAAGAACTAGGTTTATTAAACCTGGCAGCTCAAGCATAAAACAACTGGTTGGATTTATTCTCATACACTCGCAACAAACTTTCTTAACTATGTTCTGTTCCGGGGAGCGTTAGCTCCTCCAAGCTTTACATACATTGAAAACTGTTATCGCGACTGATAGTATCATAATGACTCTATTATGATTAATTCACCCAATTGTAATTACTGCTGCTTTTAAAACTTGAAAAATTACGGAAGAACGTTTGACGTTATAGCCAATTTTTGTGCCAAAACTGGTAGAAATTGGATGTCTTGTATGGATAAACAATTGCTTGCTTTTGTCGATTGTCGTCTTTTACTAAAATATTTATAAGCATCGTGAAGCTGATCGTAACGGAAAGTTGTTTGCTGAATGTTCTTTCTACAGGTGAACGAAAATGGAATCAAGGCAAATCTATGACTGTTTAACCGACTACGGAATCACTTTAAAGTACCTTTAAATTCCATTTTGCAACTTTCATCGAAGTGGTGATTTTAGATCTCACAATATATTTATGAATATATTGTTTATACCAAAGCATATATAAAATCTATAAAAACACGTTACATCTTTCAATTCCTGTACATACACAACTGTGGTGAATTTGCCACGTTCGTAATTGTAACTAAACTAATTCTAATTTTGCTGGTTCCCACAAATGTTCACGTGCGAGAAACCGATGGATTGAATAATGAAATCGGGCAACTACAAGCAGACCAATGATTTACTACCTAATTTCTGTAGTCCGATAAACGGAAAGGAAATAAATTCGTGGAAAATCAAATCCAATTCCGCTGCGTATTTTATTCCCCAATTTTCGACTACTTCACTTTATCATTATACTACGTAATGGCTGTCGGACGGATAACCGCAACGTCCACCCACTTTTCTACGAACTTCATCGAGTTAATTAATGCTGCATACTAAGACGATAAGATAATTTTTCTTTCATTTCCTTCACCCCTAATCTAAACTTGTTACATCTAATTAGTACGATTTTTTCTTTAAAAAATACGTTCGTCAATATGCTCGGCAGAATCATCTCCTCTTAATCCCTTATTTTGATAATATATTCATTTATTAATACTATGTAATATATCACGAGAATAAGGAAAAAATGATTACTACCTTTAACGAAAATAACATTTTCTGCGAACATGATATAAAGTGTTTATCGGAGGAACGATATTCTGGGAACCTGATCAGTTGATGTTTATGTACGAGGAGATGATATTTATGGTATCAATCGCCTTTATGGAAACGGAAATTTTTGTACATTTAAATGACCCGAGATGAATTTATTGTAATGACTGCAGTATTTTATAAACACGGGGGAAACGAGTTTCTTGGGTATCAAACGATCGGTTCGAAAATCTTAAAACTCCTACACGTGATAATTGGCGTAGTGGGGACTTTGTGGTCAGCACATAGGAAGCTGCATTTCGTATAAAAGGCGGAACGACTCTCAGAATGTCAGTGTAGTCACGATTCAACATCACTGTAAATCGGTAGTTTACTCTTAGTGATCTTTCACACAGTCTTTCTTTTAAAGTATCACTTTAAACATCAAATGAATAATATCAAAAATTAATTTCTTTATCATTATACAATATCAAAAATAGTTAACATAGAATAATAAAGCTCCCAAAAATTTCAATTGTAAAGGTGAAAGAAATAATGTAAGTAAATTATTATTTTATGATTCAAATATTTCTTCGTATATTTATAATAATTTTTTTTTAGTTTATATTAGATTTTACTTTTATTTTGCTTGGACGCGTGTATATGAAAAAAATACCTCGTGCCCAAACTAAAATCGTACTTATGTAACACGCGCGTATGCAAATTAGAATCTTATAATACCAGTTTTCGTTTTATGAGAAGATAACTGTTCGAAGATTCCTCGATCACTCAGAGCATATACTGTATTTCATTATATATTTTGATATGGTTATTCTTCTAATTAATACCACTCCATGACATCACAATTAAATAAGTACCTTTCATTGAAACATCAGACTTCATCGAAGAAATCGGTGAATCACTTTCTAGAGTCGCGATGTCGCACCGTTTCCTTTAAGGGGTGCAACATGCTAGTTGAAAGGTATCTCACGTTCTGCGATCTTTCCCGGATATTGACGCAATGTCTCGATGAATCAATGGCAAATTCCAAGCATACGTCCTAAAAACACGCCTGGTATTCCGGTACAACTTGCACGTTGATTGCATTTTTATGGTGCCCATTATGAGTCCTCCCCTTAATAGGGTTCGCCTATCATTTTGAAATACAGCGATATTAGTTTCAAGAAAATGCCGATTAGTGTGTCTGTAAACCTACATTAAATATAACATTCTATTTCCATTTAAGATATTTGAATACCACGTGTTAGTCAATACTTGTTAGTAAGATATAAAAATCGGCGTTCATTAAAGTGGTTGTAAAGTGAATGGTATCCATTGCAAAAGTAATATTTTCACACACGGAAGTTCTACAATGAAAATTCCAAGAATCTAAAATATAAATTGCATGAAGAAACTGCATAAATTCCACAATAAATCGACTTTTATGTAGCTATCAGAATGTCGTCGGAAGAGCCGCTAGTCGTCGAAACAGTGCATATGTATGAGAAAGAGAATGCAACGACCCACCACACATTCAATTACGAAATTGTCCACATGGATCCTCCGACACCAGTTCTAAGACGAGGTCAATCATTCAATGTCGCTTTGAGATTCAATCGACCATATGTGGATGAGACGGATATCGTGCGATTGCTATTCACCTTTGGTCCAAATCCTAATTACCTCCAAGGAACGAGGGGCGTAAACACTGTCACCAACAGAGATTCGTATTTGACTGATTTGGAAGCATGGGGTGTACGTATGGTCGGCATGAATGGTGTCGATCTCTCCGTGGAAGTTCGAAGTCCCATCGACAGTCCCATTGGTGCTTGGCAATTAAATGTGGAGACCAATACTATGGGAAGAAGGAAACCACCTAACACCGTCCACTTTGAGAAGGATATTTACTTGCTCTTCAATCCATGGTTAAAGGGTAAAATGCGATAATAATCCCAGATTACATTAAACTTGATAATGAATAATTATATATGAATAGATAAAAGAATTGGGATGATGTCAAGCTAATCTTTACTTACAGAGGATTTGGTGTTCATGGAAGATGAACAGCTCCTTGACGAATACGTGTTAAACGACGTTGGTAAAATATGGGTTGGACCATGGGGAAGTTCTCGCGGTAGAGAATGGGTTTTCGGACAATTCGATGGTTGTGTACTTCCGGCTTGTCAATTATTACTCGAAAGGTCTGGAATTAAAGCTGCGGCTAGAGGCGATCCAGTCAAAATGTGCCGTGCCATTTCAAGAATCGTACGATTATTTATTCACCTATTGTATTACTTTTGCATTGTTTATATCTATATATATATATAAACTATATATATGCAATTATTAAAAAGGTATCTTCCATTGTTTAGGTAAATTCGAATGACGATAGAGGTGTGATTACCGGACGTTGGGATGGAGACTACGGGGATGATACTGCGCCCGCGGCGTGGACCGGAAGCGTACCGATTTTAGACAAATTTCTGGAAACCGGTGAAGAAGTAAAATATGGTCAATGCTGGGTTTTTGCTGGGGTTGTAACTACAGTTTGCCGTGCACTTGGAATTCCGTCGAGGGTTGTCTCCAACTTGGTTTCCGCTCACGATGCTAATTCCTCGTTATCCATCGACCGTTATTATAACTTAGACAATGAGGAACTAGAATACGACCCAAACAATTTGTATGGAGAAGATTCGATTTGGAATTATCACGTGTGGAACGATGTCTGGATGGCTAGGCCAGACTTACCAAAAGGTTACGGTGGATGGCAAGCCATCGACGCTACTCCTCAAGAACAATCGGATGGTTTTTATCAGTGTGGTCCAGCTTCGGTGGAAGCCGTCAAGCAAGGAGCAGCTGGTTACAACTATGATGTAACGTTCATGCTGGCTTCCGTTAACGCGGATCTCATGAGATGGAAGGAAGATCCTGAAAGCGAGCTCGGTTACTCCAAGATCGATTGCAATAAATATCAGTAAGTCTCTTTAGTACTCTAAGATATATAAACTGCTAATGCAAAGTAATTAAATGTTCTGTGAAGAAACATGAATCATAACACTTTGATATACCGACTGTTAATTGAAAGATAAACGTCGGAGAATGTAAGTTTGATGACTCAATGTGACATTGAATTTTCTTTCGCAATTATATCTTTAATGGTCACAACAACTTAGAACCTGCTACCGTGTGCCGACGATGTTCATGATTCTTTACGCTGATAAAATCTGCACATAAAAGTCTGGTCATGTTTTAGAATCCATTAGAATCCGATTTAGCCAGCATGTTTTGTAATGAAAACTAACTGACGTTTTCATCATTAGCATTGGTCGAATGATTCTGACGAAAGCACCGTGGATCTTCGATCCTAATGGCGACAAAGACAGAGAAGATATAACTTTACAATATAAAGCGAAAGAAGGTAGGATTCAATATAATGAAATTCTACAAATCATTTACTAATTCTATTCCAACAATTAATATTTTCCTTATATAATATACTCATAAAAACTGATGAAAATTTCATTTCGAGAACAGTAGTAGTGAACCTGTATACTTAGATTTAAAGCATTTACCTCTTTAAGGATCGTGACTTGACAAACATTTTTTAGGAACGGAAGCCGAGCGTTTGACATTATATAGGGCCGTTCGCAGTACCGAGGTCGCCAAGAGATTCTATTCTCTACCGGAACCTGGCAAAGAAGATGTTGAGTTCAAGCTCCTCGATCTCGAGCGTGTGAATATCGGCGAACCGTTCTCCGTAATTGTGGATATAAAGAACAAATCGAATCAACCCCGTACTATCCAGGCTATTCTCTCTGCGGGTAGCGTTTACTACAACGGGGTCAAGGCGAAATTGGTGAAGAGGGCATCCGGGGACTTTACTCTCCAACCGCTTGCAAGTAAGGCTGCCTACACGTGCACTCACATTGTTTTTCTTTGTTATTACATCATCGTCGTCAATGCGATTAATACATTGATTAATGATACGAGCCGCAAAACTAATCAACAAGTCGAATTTTTTGTGGAAATGTTGTATGTGCTAAATTTGGAAAATTATATTTAACGTCATTCCTTTTGAACATTAGCTGAACAGTTGAAGCTTACGGTCACAGTAGACGATTATTTGGAAAAACTGGTCGAATATTGTATCATGAAGCTGTACGTCATTGCCACGGTCAAGGAAACTAGACAAGCATGGGCTGACGAGGATGATTTTCAAGTTCTGAAGCCTAGTATTACGGTGAAGGTATAAAAATCAATTTTTAATAAATAACAAAAAAGGGTGGTTAATGACATTGCAAATATTGTACGAGATTACAATGCACTATCATAATGATGCAATGACTTTTTAGATCAGTGATGATCTCGTAGTTGGAAAGCCAACTACTATCGCATTGAGTTTTAAGAATCCTCTAAAGATGACACTCACCGATTGCAAATTCAACTATGCGGGACCAAGACTTTTAAAAAACCAGACATTGGTATACAGAGACGTGGGACCGGAAGAGGAAATCCACGTCGAACATCAGTTGGTACCACAGAAGCCTGGGGAACAGAAGATTGTTGCCACTTTTACGTCGAAACAATTGGTTGACGTCACTGGATGCGCCTCTGTGGAGGTCCTTGATATGGACGAGTGAACACCATTGTATTCTGATATCTATTCGAGGGAAGCGGATTTTGTGTTAATTATACGCAACAAATTATTGAATCATCGCCATTACATTTCGGGTAGTACCTTGCTTTTGGCTGATGACCAAAATTTTACCGATCGCGATGATTACAGTGGAAGTATTCATTTTTGGTCGATGACGAAAGAAGTGTTAAAAACGCTATGCTACTTAATTATACGCTACCAGCATATGAAGATTATCGATACATTCTATTTTTAGAAGAAGGTTGAGACCACGTTTCAAGGAGAGTATTATGTAATTTCGTAGGATGTATTTGAACCTGATTAAGAATAACAAGATTTGTTAACACCTTCTTTACCAAACTGTTTAAAAGCAAGTTTCGAAAGGGCCCTCCATAAATTCCTGAAACAAGATTATTTTTTATATTTGTACTAGTAATATAATAAATGCAAATATTCGACAATGCCGTTTTTGTTTTTTCTCTATATTTCCTAAAAGTGGGACCTTTGTTTGAACAAAATTTCACGCATAAAAATTCCACGCGCAGAGTTACACAACATATAACTACTTACAAAACATATTACGGAAAGTTGGGTGTCATCTCAAGTTCGCAAATCATTGAGAATTGCAAACACCAGAACACGATGGAACATAAGACACCATAAATGACTGGAAGTAAGTGTTTTGTCGATGTAGTTACGCGTTTCTGGACATCTTCTTGATTAATGGGTTTCAAGAAGATTGGACATTGACATCCAATATCAGTAATTTGTTTAACATTACACATTTTATCAGATTCTCCATTTTCTGCTTCATGTAGTAAAAACTCCATTAAAGACTTTACCTCCATTAATAATGCATTAACTGGTGATTTTGTCAAATTATGTGTATCATACTCGTCATACATTTTTTTATCCGACGAAGAAATATTAAACTTTCCAAAACATGAGCTAGAGTTAACAGGTGTATTATTAGAATTTCCATGAAAATCACAGAAACCGATAATATTATGAAACGAAGAATTTTCAGATGAAGAGTTCAACGCGACTTTTGTGTCATAATGATCCTTCGGTTGCTGTTCATTGCGTAATATGTTTTGATCCTTTAATTCCGGATTAATTCCTTTCTCTATAATTTGCTTATAAATGTCAATGGCTTTGTGTATATTTTGAATACGAATTATAGCGATCCGAAGAGCTATAATTATGTTGCTTTGGATTCTTTTCGCAGAGGATGTATTTAGTTGCGTTTTTAATTCGACTTCATTAGAGTGGTTGGTAGATTCCGAGAAACTGGAAGATGATGAGGATACACTTGATGTGGAATCAAAGAACGTAGATGGCATAAAACACGATTTATATGTTTCGTTACACACATCGTTTGCGATATTCTCTATGTAAACAGTGTTACTAGATATTGATCTTGTACTGCAAACAATATTCATGGTTTCTGTACAAATATCATTATTCCGTTTCATAACTTTACCCGCCATTAGTGGCACGTTTATACGATGATCATTAATGCCGGGTTTAGATATGTCTTTATAAAAGTCAACACTATCGCCTTTAATGAATGGAACATACTTTTCTGTTTGTGCATAAACTGCATTAAATTGCGGCATTGTTTGCGAGCTTTTCGGCTTTCCACATTGGATACTGGTCTGAGTGGATATATTGTTACTATTTTTTATCGCAGGTGTTTCATTATTCGCGTTCTGCAACATGCATTTTGAAAAAGATGTCGACGATGAATTTAATATTTTGTTATTATCGTTATATTTATCTTTCAGATCCTTCTCTGCTTTGTTCGCGTGGTCAAAATCGATGCCCTCGTAAAAAAGAAATTCCTTCAACGTATGTAACGATAAGGCGTGTGTATTACTGAAACTATTCTTTGGTTTCTTTTTTTTAGTTGTAGAAACTGGTCTAATTATATTCAGTTTTTCTTCAGATTCCACACTCGAAGAAATGTGGGGTAAATTTAAGATGTATTTCGGATTATTCCGTTTTAAAGAAGTGCTCGCTGTTGAGCTCCAGTTTAAAGTCGTCTGGCAATACTTTGATACCATAATTTTCGATATCGAAATGGAATCAGAGCTAAATTGTGCGGAACAACTGGCATCCGCCAGAGATACATAACTATAATTTAAATCCGATATCGAATCATCTTTAAAGTTAACATTAATTCCCGAGTCTATTAAAGTTTCGGTATTATTCGTATTTAAACATCGATCAAACCCTTTCAATGAAACCAAAGACTTTAAAGACAGAATCTTTGAAAGCTTTTGTTCTTTATAAATTACTGGTTGTATCGAATCCGTATCTCTCGTAGGTTCTTCCACATTGTCTAATGTTCTTTCGCTCATCGACAATGAATTATTATAAGAAATAGAATCGTGCTGATCATGTAACTGCTCAAAATATTTTTGCATTGTATATTCCGATTGCTTATTTATCCTGTTGTCATTTCGTTCGCTTGAAGACTTAGGCCTTATCGTTTCTCTTAGTATATTAATTATTCTTGATTCTCTTGGTGTCTGTCTTCGACTAGTTGTGTTTTCGCGCGATGTCGTCACATCTAATCGAGAATTCCTACAGGAAGTTTGATTAGAGTATTTCGATGCAGATCTCGGTGTACCCGGCCTTGACTTTGCTTTATTCCATGTCTGTAGACTCGCGCTGCTTCCATCAGTTAACACGTTTGAATAATCGATTTTAGCTGTAGGATACATTTCTTTTTCGGTTCTGCAAGTTTCCGTAAATTTTTCTTTCTTAAATTTCTCTTTTACTTTACGCGGAAGTCTTATCTCGCTAAAAGTTAATACAAACATGCTACTCATAATTTGATCTATAATGCCGCACGGAGAAAGTTGTGACTATAGAATATTATGTATGTTTCTGACATACAACTATAATTAAAAAGCCGATATAAATATGACTTTATATAGTCTTACGTGGCACAATTGCGTATTCCCCTTTCACGTTTCTCAGAAAAATTAAAGGCTTTCGTATTAGAACTCGTAAAGTTTGTTCCACGCAGAATATGGTCCCCGTTATTTCCCGGCTTGTTCCTTGATGCCCTGCAACAACATCTTTTCGAACATGTTCTAAATTTAGAATGACAAAGAAATAAAAAAGAACATAAATACTTCTTGTGTTCTCCATGTTGATTAAATTTCTCCTTGCTATATATGCAAGTCGATTGACGAGGTTTTTGCAACAAATATAGTTTGGTATTCGGAGAAGCAGTTCCAACGACTCCAGCCGGTTTCCAAACTGGTTGAACATTATTGGAGACGCAATATTTTTGACGAGGATTTCGTTGCTCGGATTGATCAAGGAATGTGTTGAAGGAGTAATTTTGTTTAACATCTTTTTCAAGTAAATTATTAAGTCCTCGTTTACTTCGCCCTTTTTTAAAATGAAAGTCATTATTTTCGAACGTCTTGTCGGCCACGTAAACTGGAATTTCATGTATAATGTTCTCTAAATTCGATACAATCCGTGTATAATCTTTAGATCTATTTTCCTTTTTTATATCGCTTGATTTAAAGACAGTTTCTACTGGCGTATTAGGGGAACAATTCTTTTGCGTTATGTCCAGTTTGGCATACTTCGACCGAGGTGTTCCAGATTGGCAGCTGGATATTTTAAAATTATTATTCATTAGTGAAATTATGATAGAAGATATGGTTTAAACGACATTCTATAAACGGTAATTATTAATATCAATAATGGAAGTATTTAGTCGTACCTATTACGATTATCCGAATTAAAATTAATCATATTATGATGATACACCGGTCTGCGTTTTCGGGAGACATTAGTTTCAAGGGCATTGTGCTTTGAAATGTTGTTCATCGATTCTCTTGTCTCTATTTTTATTGGACTAATTTGTATTGGCGAAACGATGTTCAATTTCTCACAATGATCAGTATTCTGGGATATTTTGTAACAATTACGATAATTATCCTTCGCATTACCTTCACTTTTAGAAGGCTTCCGGTTCTTGATTACTGGAGTGATGCAATTTTTACGTTCTATTTCTATTTTTGTACTGTTTGTACCCCAAATTTTATTCTCCGTTTCTGAAGATTTACTCATTACAGGTATTGAAATAAAAGGAACATTTTTTCGCACACAATTTACCATTGAATTATCACCTGATTTTACGTTATTTCCAAACTGTGATTGTTCGGATATGATTGTAAATTCTGAAACATCGCGCTCGAGAGTATTTAACGTGGTTTGACTCAATTCAAAATCGTCCGTTATATTTCCGAGCAAGTAACAATCTAATGACATATTCGAATATTTATTATTCTTATTTTGAACCGTTATTATTTCACCATTTAATTCTTGCCCTTGGAATTCTTCTACCCAGTCGCTTTCCACATCTTTATTTTGACAATTATGCAAATCTATCGAAATTATAGAATCTTTACTCGTTGTGGGAATATCAATAATCTTTTGCTCCTGGCGTTTCATTTTACAATTAGTTCGGAATGAGCATCTTCTGTCAGAAATTTTTAAATCGACTTCAAGCGGCTCCATTTCGTTTTCAGAAATTTTTATGTCAATGGTCGAACTTGACCCTTTTTCAAGAATCTCCTCATCCGGTATCGGTGTGGTAGAAAAATTGCTTTTAGAAAAAGACGAGGAAGATTCTTTACTGAAGTCGATTGGTAGTTTCGAATTTCTTTTTAGTTTCTGTGTGTGACATTCTTTAAGGACGACGTCGCTGAACGACATATTATTGTCTTTTTTGACTCTACGATCAAAGAAAATATTTACTGAAACTGTTTCCGGTAATAACATTCCGCTGTTTTCACGTGGAAAAGATATCATGGAGTCTAACCCCTCGCTAGCACTTAATGGCGAAGAATTAAAATTGTATGAACCGTCTTGTCTCTTTTTATCCGAGTAAATCTCTACCAATTCTAATGGATCGCTTAAAAGTGCATCGCAAATAATTCTTTCTACTGCTTCCTGTTTCTCCTTAGCGAAAGTTGTATTATTTTTTGCTGTTTTATCATGTAAATTTTGTAACGCTTCCAAGTAATTACAGGACATTACCGTTATGTTGTTGGCCATGTTCGCAAATAGCAAACCTTAATTGTGACGTCCGAGATTTTTACGGGAGCTTTTGATATGGCAGCATTTTCATTTCATGATTACTGGCATTCTAAAATAATTTACAACTGCTTTTTATACCATGCAAACTTTAAATAATTTTTGAGCATCGTTCTTTTGTTGTCTGTGACGACGGTATGCTTCAAATTGCTTCAACAGAAATTCACTAATTTGCATTTATCAAACAGAATTGTGCAGATCACGTAATATACTGTACGAGAAGAATCGATATATTTTATAGTTAAGCGTATTTGTATGCGAAATATCTAAAATATTTAATAAAATCACGTTCATTACCTAGGGTCGTTTATATTTTTTGTATTATATTGACATTGAATTAAGTAAATATCACGTTATACTCAATTAAAATGATAATTTATGTGAAGCCATAATTGATTCTGGTATTAGGCAAATAAATATTGCCTAAATATTCTTACAGCACACATTAAAAACTGAAAAACTGTATATTTATACACCAAAAGAGATAGTTTAAATGAATATTTGAAACACAAACTGTTGGTCATCGGAAACACTGGGCAGGTTAGTCGCGCAGTCGGTTAACATCCGAGACTATATAAGTATTGCGTTTCCGGTGCTCAAAAAGACAAATGAACTTCTAAAATTGTAATTTAGAAATTATATTAAGCTTACTTTTATTATATTTTTTCCGAGATTTTGATAGTATTATCTTTAAGTCATATTGTGTGAGCTATTACGAGTGTAATTTTATATATGTAACAGGAATAAATCCAATTAGTTCTGCATTTAATGATAAGTTGAAGACAGAAGAACGCATGGGATAAGTTGTGGTGTTTTTATTAATTTGTAAACACATCGCGCCAGTCGGATTACTTTTGCGCAGGTGCCGAGTGACTGGATGATTTGGATTCGCGGATGGAAGCAGTGCGTTTTCGTTTGAGTTCTTCCTGGCGTTTGTTTTTAGCTTCCTTCTGTCTTTGAGCTAACAATTTTGCATACTCGTTAGCCTGGTCCCTTCGGACAAAGGCCCGCAACTTCTTGAGTGCAAGCCTATGTCTCTTCCTCTGTAAAAGATACATTGAAGTATTTTATTATATTTGCACTTAGTGCCAATAGACCCGGTTATACGACAAATAAATGGTTAATATATGTACCTTCAGAGTGAGGGGAGTAATGAGACGCTGGATTTTGGGTGCCTTAAAGCGTTCTTTCTTGCCTTCTTTTTGAATGGGACGTTTTACTACGAACTGGCATACATTGTCTTCCTTAGTAAGATTGAACAATTTACGGATTTTGCTGGCTCTCTTGGGACCCAAACGACGCGGGACATTACTGTCAGTTAATCCCGGAATTTCCTATAATAAAATTGGATCAAATTGTTAATAATTTATATTTGAATGTATTTCAAAGTGAAGATATCAATAGTATGGCAGTGTATCGTTCGTACACTGAGAAAAAGTAGAAAAATTATGCTACAATCTCCCAAATCAAAAAACGAATTTCACTCTCCCATGTGTCTATAGTATCGTAAAATAATTAATTCAGATTTTAGATACTCCCTGACATCATGGGTCAGTAATATATGTAAAATAACATATCATCATTTACCTGCTCTCCCTTCTTGACAATAACCAGAGCAAGTACAGACAAATTGGAATCAACAATGCATCCACGAACAGATTTGCGTTTCCTTTCACCGTCACGTCTGGGTCTGTAGCAAGAGTGTCCCTTTGACAACAATAAACGAACACGACCTGTTTACAATAATAAAACCATATGAAATCTCACTTGTATGCTGCAGTAAACAAACATGTAAAAACCCCACAGAGGTAAACACCAAAGATATGAAATTCACGCAATATTTTAAAAATCTAACCATTGGTCAGGACACCCTGCTTCATGGGGAAACCTTGTTTGTCATTGCCACCAGAAATACGAACAACATATCCTTTCCATTCATCACCTAGAGAGTCAGCCTCAACTTCAGCGCCCATACGCTTTTCATAAAATATTCTGAGCTTGTGCTCGTCCGAAATTTCGAACAGCTTTTGGCATCCTGTAGCAGGATATGATACGTTCAACTAAAAAAAATATTAAAGGCAAATGATAAATACAAAATGTTTGTAAGACACATACACTTGGAGGTTGGGTGAACACTATAATTCTATTGTTGCTGATATATATAAAATGTAAAATTTAATACAAGATGTAAAATAATTCTATTAGTACATTAAAAGATTATTCTAGAAAAAGAAAGTACTACAATGTTTATTAAAATAACTAAAGACAACGTTTAAACATCACAATAAGCTTAAAGTACCAGTGTTATGTACGAGTTGTACTATGTAAAAAAACGTAAAGTTAGCAAAACTATGCATGAATTATAATATTCATAATCTTTCAGTGTATGTTCGTAATGGGCAATTGTTCATAATATTCGTAAGATTGCCGAAATATTTTCGGATTCATACCTTCATCGTGACAGGACCTACTCGGTGCCACGAGCCATGAACAGAAAGAAGGCAGCACGCGCAAACGATCACTAGGGTGCGTGTAACGGAAATCCGTTATGAGGGAAATGAAATTTTGAAGTTATTCCCGCATAAATGTATTCCAATATTTCGACAATAATAATACAAATAATATCCAAATATTTCACTTGTAAAATATTATAAAACTACAGCGTTTAAGTTGCAAATCAAAGCATGTATATATCTAATTGTAGTTGAACGGTCAAGCATTAATTAAATTCATCCCAACTGCGCAAAGTATAATTTTTGAATTTCATGTCGGGCACTATTTAATATTGCAAAATAAATTGATTGCTCAGCAATGAGATGGTTGTATATGCCACAAATTCGTCCTCGCATTGTTGAAATGATTAGTAATGATTAAATTGTACCAACCCTTAGTATTTTTTGACCGAAGGTTGCATTAATGTACATAAATAAACAGAATGTTCAATCAATATTATGAAACGATTGGCAGATCTTGAAACGCGCGTAGTAATTAAAAGCAAGCATTGCAGAGGTTTATTTGGAGTTATAATTGTTCCTGGTAAAATCGAAAAGAACAGAGTTCATTTGTAAGAACTGTCACTGGCATATATCTTTGGAAAAAAAACGAAGGACTGAAGGGGGCAGCGTTCTGAAATGCCGACTTGCGGGCGTGTGTGACATTTTGATGATAGACAGTCTTCGGGGATTTTCGTTATGTATCGATTCAGTACATAAATATTCCTGATAAATGGAGTGTACCGAACGCAATTCTGCTAATCCTGTGTGAGATAGGTAATTGCATTCATATGTGCAAATTCATTTTTTATAGGTTAGGGTATGTTCCCCCGGAACAAGGGAAATGATAATTTGCCCAATGAAAATGATGTAACAACATGTACCATTTGATTTCTTGCACTAATCTTCAAATCTACTACTAAAATCAAAACATCTACGCTGCACCTTGATTGACGAGGTCAAGGCACGAGGATGGCAAAATATTGTCATCACCACATGCTCATTTTACAGTTTTATAAATAATCTCTTAAAGGAACAAAAGGGGTGTAGAAACTTGAAGACTTAATGCATGAAAAAATATATGTTTGTAATTTTATATGGCTCATTCCATATGGAATTTCTTTAGTTGGAAGATATGGATGCTGCAGTGATAGAAGTCCTTCAACAGGCTGGTAGCCAAGACCCAAATGTTTTGAAACCAGCAGAACAAACATTAAAGGAATGGGAAACACAAAGAGGATTCTATACTGCTTTATATGTGAGATATATTTATGGAATACTAAGTGTATTTACAAGAAAATAGTTTTAAACAATATCCATGATCGTATTAATTGTTGAGAATGTATCATGGAGTTTACATCTTTTGTTTGATATAGTATATTATTAATTAATGAACATATTTCATCTATGAGCTGGATATAAATTAATTATTCTAGTATGTCAATTAATGTAAACTTACTGTTTTCAAAGAGAATTTCAGCTTTTATTACATATCTTAAAGATGTTCTCCTTATCTCTTTATACTTATTTATTGACTAAGAGTTTTCTTTATTATTTCAGAATGTATTTTCCAATAATTCCTTGGCACTCAATGTTAGATGGATGGCTATTTTATATTTTAAAAATGGTATTGATAGATATTGGAGGAAAAATGCACCAGAGTGAGTTTCTCAATATTAATAATAATATAGTATTAAACATATGTTTTTTACTAGCATTGATTTATCTTAAACTAATGTTATTATTGCAGTGCAATTGCAGAAGATGAAAAGGAATTCCTTAGGCAAAGATTAATAACAAATTTTGAAGAACCTGTAAATCAGTTAGCTGTACAATTAGCAGTTCTTATTGCTAAGATTGCAAGGTAATAGTTAAGACAACCGACATAAGACTTTGAAAGCAAATGAAATTCAACTCTAACTTGAAAATTGTTTGTTCTCACTATTTTATTTGGTAAAAGTGCAATGAACCTAATTAAAAACTGTAATTCTATATAGGTATGATTGTCCTAGAGAGTGGGATACATTGGTTCCAAGATTATTAGATGTTATAAGCGGGCAAAATCCCTTAGCCCAACATCGGGGTTTATTAATATTGCATCAAGTTGTTAAATCCTTAGCTTCTAAACGTTTGGCACCAGACAAACATCTCTTCCAAGAATTAACCGCTAATGTGTTCAATTTTATCCTGAATTTGTGGAACACTTATACCGAATCTTTTCTTATAATGGCATCAAGTGGAAGTGACGTGACTCAAATACAAGAACCTTTGGAAAAAGCATTACTTTTATTGAGAATACTTAGAAAACTCATTGTAAATGGGTTCAATAAACCCTCAGAATCTCAAGATGCCATGTTATTCTTGGAAATAGTTTTTGAGCGTGCAAGAGCCTGCCTTGAATGCAGTTAGTACTTTCATCTCTTTGGCAAAATATTATTTTCATACTTATTTTTACAAAAGATTATTCTTTTCAGGAAAGACGTTAATATCTAGGAACATACTATTGGAAATATGCGAAAAATTCATAATCCATTTGACCAAAGTTTTATTAGGGGTCTTGGATATGCATCCCTTTTGCTATGTTGAACTGATACCAACCACTTTAAAATTTTCCGTTTTTTATTGCTTCACAGAAGCTGGCCAACCTTTAGCCTTTGAGAGATTCATTATTCAGTGTTTAAAATTAATGAATGGCATTTTATTGTCAACCAATTATAGACCAGCTCAAGTTGTTGATGGTATAATGAACTTTCTTATCTTATATTTTATTTATTATAAAGAATATGACTAAACCAAAAGGCATATCATTCATTCTTATAGAGACAAAACGTGGATTAACACAAAGGGCAAACCAATTGAGGCAAGAATTTTTCACACCAGAGACATTAACCGAAATTTGTTCGAGGCTTGTAACTCATTATTTTCTTTTAACTCCTTCGGATTTGGAGTCGTGGGATAGCAATCCAGAGATTCTTGGTAGATATGGAATATAGAGTTTGTTTAGAAAAGAAAATTATTATATGTAAAATTTATTTCAGCAACTAAAGATGCTGGGGAATCATGGAAATATAGTTTAAGAGTTAGTATATGAAGTGTTAATGGGGTATTACTGGGCATTCATTTGTTTTATAATAAATGTTTTATTTTCAGCCTTGCACAGAGTCTGTATTTGTAACTATTTTTCACCAATTCAGAGATGTGTTTGCGACAGTCTTAGTTGACTTAATGCAAAGGCATCATCAACCTGTTGATCCAAACAATTTACATGCCATTTTACTGAAAGATGCACTGTACAATGCAGTTGGATTAGCGGGTTTCGATTTATATGACGAAGTAAGATTATTGTTGAGTTATTGAATATATAATTGTAAATTAAATGTTTTCAAATATTTGTGTTAGGTAAATTTTGATCAATGGTTTTCAACAACTCTAAAAGAGGAATTGAAGGATAAAAGTACTAATTATAGAATTATCAGAAGACGCGTTTGTTGGCTAATTGGACAATGGACGAGTATGTTACATAACAAATTATCTTTTACAATGAAAATGGAACAGTTAACACGACAAAAATGTGTATATAAACCTTCTCTATTACAGGTATCAAACTCAGTCCAGAATTAAGACCAGAGTTATACAAACTAATGGTTGAAGCTTTAAGTCCTGACGAAGACTTAGGTGTCCGCTTGGCGGCTAGTGATGCCTTAAAACTTGCAATAGATGATTTCCAATTTAATTCCGAAGAATTTTCACCGTTTTTAGAACCAGCTTTTTCTTTATTATTTACCCTTCTTAAAGAAGTTAAAGAATGTGACTCAAAGGTATATAGAATTTAAATGGATCTCAAGATTTTAAATCGCGTCTTACAAAACCGTTCATTCTTTAGATGCACGTTTTGTATGTATTATCATTCATGATTGAGCGTGTTGGCGCTGGTATAAAACCATATGTTGGTGTACTCACTTCATATTTACCTGCCCTTTGGGAACAATCAGAAGATTATAATATGCTGAGATGTGCTATTGTATCGACTCTTGTCCACTTAGAAAAGGTTGTTACAGAATTATGTTACCAATCAAATTATATGTATGTGTACATTAAAATTAATACGCGGTGTTTTCGCCGAAAATAGGCATTGGGATCAGAGAGTGTTGTTTTGCAACCACTGGTAGTAAGCGTTGTTGCTCTCAGTTGTGATGTAAATCAAACAAGTCACGTTTATTTATTAGAAGATGGACTTGAATTATGGTTGGTTTTACTAGAAAATGCAGCAGCTCCAGCCCCAGCTATAATTGACCTCCTTAGTAACATGCCAGCTTTATTAGGTAAATTTCTTATCACTCTTTAAACTTGCTTTAATGTTATTCAGGAATGTAATTCTATATTTCACTTTGTTTCAGAACGATCTGCAGAGAATTTAAGATTATGTCTATACATACTGCAAGCATATGTAATACTAAGCCCTGAGGAATTTTTCAGTCAAATAGGGCCGATTATAATCAAAACTTTAGGGTCGTTATTGGGAGATTTGCGATCAGAGGGAATTGTAATGGCTATGAAATTGCTTGAAACATGTCTTAGAGTTTCTCCTCAGCAAGGTGCAGTACTGATCAAACCCCTTTTAACTAATATATTCGAGTAAGTATGTATTCTTTTGATGTAAATATCGATTTGTATTAGAATATCGCAATTATTCAAATACTTTTTTTTAGAAGTGTATGTAAGGGTGAAAGTTGTTCAATGGTTATGACTATGTATTTATCAATTGTCGCAAGAGTTTTATTGTGCTCTAGAGATATTTTTGTACAGGTAAAAGAATTTCAATTTTATAAAAAATGATATGCATGTCTGAAGCAAAAAACTATTTCATTAACCGTTTCTATATGAAATACTATTATAGGTAATAAGTGAACTAACAAGAAAGATAGATGGAAGTGAAGAAGCTGTGCTTGGAGAAATGATACATGTATGGGTGAACAAAATGCCATTCGCGCCTCAACCAGAACGACAAAAATTGCTAGCTCTTGCACTTTGTTCACTTCTTGGAGCTAATAGTCCTGCTAGTGTTCTTGAACACTTTCCCCATATATTGTCCAATATAATTGAAACTCTCCACGATATTACAAAATTCGATATTGTGGGATATGCCGCCGAGTAAATATTACTCATTTATAATAGAAGATATTTATTGGTTGAAAATAACTGATATGTTATATTATATTCTAGCTGCTTAATGATTAGTGATGAACCTAGTCCATTTCAATATGAAGATGTAGATTATGAAACAGAACATGAACAGCGCAAAAAGAGACTTGACTTTAGTGATCCAGTGCACACTATGCCTTTGAAAGATACACTACAGAATCAGGTAACATTGCTCTGTTAATTATAGTTATTTTATCTGTCAAGCATACTTCTTTAATACAGCATATTTCTCTGATTTCCAGCTTATTACGTTACGAAGAATAATAGGAGATGAACAATTTGATCAATTAATGTCTACACTTAATCCAGAGATCGACGAACAGCTAAAGGATTACATATCTCTATGAAATTGGAGCGAGATCAAATAGAGGAGTATTCAGTCAAACGCTACATACATGTAAAAACAGCTTTATGACGCTCTACTGTAAAACGGCACTATTTTACTGTATAATACTACCTGTTTCACTGTATTAATAATGTTGATAATAAAAAACCTATGTCGCCATTTCAAATTGTTTCTTTTACTTCACGAGTATAAAAGTCTGTAGGGGGCGCATTTCGCTTAGTGTGGTGTTAAAAAATAGTGGTAACACTTAATCTGGGGGTTACAGAATGTTCGTTTCTAATGTATATATTCGAGAGCGCGCGCGATGCCCTTAAACTTGTGTATTCAACCGACCCGCAGATTAAGCGTTAAACTAATCAAGTCATAAGATGTATATATTTATACATACATATATACATTATTCTACAAGAAAATAGATAATTTTCGCAGTCATTAGCTCGCTATTATTTTCGATGCAGCATATTAATAATAAGTTTCTTATAACTAATTGATATCAGATGCATCGCGAATAATAACGATTGCCCAGATCTCACCAACGTGGAGGTTACTGCGAACGGAGATCCGCTCTAAATATTTTGTTACACCTTAAGGAAATACTAAGTTTCACTAAAATGAGGCCTAAGTAGCTATAATTTGAATTCATGTTGGCACATTATCGTAAACCCTATTTAAATAGATTACGAAGCTGGAGGGCTTCGCTAATCATGTGACGCGTCGGAAGATTCACACGGTTCAATACATAGATTAAAGTCATAATAAATATTAAAAACCTGAACATTTTCTTGAGATGAATTTCGAGACTCACGAGAGAGCAATTCGACGACATTAAGAATATATTTGAAGAAATTGGAACAGACCCAAACGAGTAACACAGAGCACAAAAATAACAATCCACACACCATGGCGGTCGGCCACGAACTGCTTCACCCCGCGTACCGTTGGAATGGTTGGTGCCACTGGTGGGGAGACAGCACTGATGACACACATATACGTACCCACACCAACTTATAATCAGGTGTATTACAATATCAATGTAATTAATTAAAGTATGCTATATGATATGCATACAGTTTTTGGATAAAATAAGACTCAGTTTCGGGTCGTCAAAATAAATGTTAATTATTTTCTATGCTACTGTTATGATTTAAATATTATTCAATCTATTGAGATATACAATATTCTTTTAGAGAAACTGATATTTCGCCGTAAATGATCATTTTAGTTTGTCTTCCTATTTTTCTTAAGCAAAATCTATTGTGGAAGAAATGAAAGTGTTTGGTTTATAGAATATTTTAAGAACATTTGAAGGCATACACTTGTAATAAATATATTTTGTAGAATAGTTTGTTATTTGATTTTCATATGAAATAGGTTATAGTTCATCGGTGCTTCATATTTTGATAATATTAAAGTAAGTTGTTAATGGGAATAATATGTGCACACGCATAAAGAAAATTATACGCATTAATAGAGATAGTTCAGACTTAAATAATCAAATTATAATAACCATAGTTCAACCTGTACTCTCTTATAGGTTATCTATACGTTTTTCGCAAAAACTTAAGGATATTTCAGAATTGATCCACAAACATACTTCAAATTTGAATCATGATGATATAAATAATTCAGAAATCATATAATTTTATCGGGGGGCGAATTAATAGCAAAAGGTAAACAAATGATGCCCATCCCGTAATGTTTTACTAGAGTCACAAAAGTCAATTTAGTGGCTGATCTTGTTATATCTCGTCTGTGGTTTAAGGTTAAAAAACGATATTAGATGTAAACTCTTCCCTATACCTTGTTCATGCTTATTCCCCAGAGAAATCTGGTGGAGTCGCTGAAAACTTCAAACAGCTGTCGTCTGTGTCAAATCGTAGTAGGGGGTTAGCCGAGTTCCTGCTCTAAACACTGTGTTCTCAGTAAATTGAAGTACGGTGAGTGAAAGAATATAATTTAATCGATCGTCGCATTTAAAATCAAGGTTTCGAATCACCGAATACGAGAACGTACGTAAAAAAATCAACGTACACGTAAACAGCCCCGAGCAAGTCTAATATTTCTCGATTACTTGGCACGTTCGTTCGGTGTACTTGTCGGTGTTTTTTATATGCCCGTATATGCGGGAGATAAGGATCTACCTTCCAATATGATTCAGTTACGAATTATCAATTAGAAACTAGTTACAAACCAAATTTGGAAACGTGCTGTATCCTTAATTGCTCATTAACTAGACATCTGTAATAGGTCGAATGACCACATCCTTCTACCAATTTAACGTTTGAACAGTGTTGCTTATAATAATATGTATATCGCATCCTTCTAAAAAGCATGAATTTTTGACGAACAACTACGTTAAAAGAATGAACAGAATATTCAAGTTAATAATTCCATGTTTGGAAAGATGTGTAGGTTTACTCAGTGGCCTATTGAAGCTCGCGTGGAATATACGAGGTTCAATCGAAAACATCTATTAATGAGTCACGTAGCTACACGCAATCGGTCCTACACCCGCTAATAAAACCTTAATGACAAATAATTTAATATTCACCGATGAGCGGGTACCACGTTTCTAGTACGTTAACGTTGCACGCGTTTTCTGTGGTAGAACCTCTCACAAAAAACTCCCATCCAATGTGTCGTCCCATTTTATTTGAATACAGCATCCGTTTTGGCACTCGATTTTTTCGGACACACCACCATAAAAAACCCCCGATCAATGCTCGATTATTTAATGCACGTACAATCTTTTTATATTACATATCTCCTCGCTTTTTTTCTACCTGAAAATGAATTTCACATTAATCTTGTGACAGTTTTAGGAAAACATTTATTCAGGAGTTCGTAATTTAGTCAGTTGTGCATGATTTATTTCATCCAGTTATTTCGCCGGTGCGTGACATTCATTATTTTTTGTAATAAAGGTTTGCTATGTTTACACGGATTATTTCTAATAAACAATTCAAAGATAAGGTATTACCTTGAACATATTCTTATCTATTTCATTATTGCGATAGATCTTCGATAAATCAATGATTGGTGAACAAAACGCTTTGTTGCCCTGAAAAGCTATTCACAAACGTAATACACGTTTTCACGTTGGTTTATGAATACAAAGCATGCAATTCCGAGAGACGTACGATTCGTAGAATGTAACATGTAAAATTAACACGAACGTCATAGATGTATGCAATAATAGGATCAGAAGGAAGGCGAGTAATAGAGACGTTACAGTTTTCGCGCCGTCGCAATTCAATTTTCCCATGTCATTCGCTTCTTACGAAATTGAAAGTGCCGTTCTTTCAAATTCAGCCGAGAAATCGTTTCCTTCGAGTACGATGGAATTATTAAGTCACCGGCATGATCACTAATCGATCGATTCCCCCTTTCAATCTCCGAGCGTGATATTACAAATCCTTGCCAATTGAAATTCCGACTCGCCGGTTAGATAACCAATGGAATTTAAAAAATTTTCAAGCTTTTCTTATTGATATTATTTCATAGAGAGTGCCGGGTGTTTTACGTTGGTGTTTGATAAACCTTTGTTGCTCGTCGCATCCCGCACAACTGCCTGTGCGCCCGTGATAACGGAATTAAGACGCGCCGGTATAATTATATTTTTTAAGAGTAAATGCATTTGCTGCTACTACTAGTACTACTACTATGTACACTATAAAGCCTCTATAACAGTGACTTCGAAACTTTATATTCAGCAATTTCACCGTTTTCCTTTTGTTTCCGTTGTACAATAATTTCACAAACTTGTATCTACGACAAGTTCTTTACTAGGCGTAATTCAATTTGAAATTACAGTGTAAAATATGGCATACAGACTTCAAACTGTTTAACAAATTATTGTACTACTTTTTCAAACTCATCGACTGGATGCTTTAGAGTGACGTATACGAGTAACATCATCGTTATTATCGCAGGAATATCTCACTTTATTCAAACTTTTATACAACAATGTGACGATGTTATGAAGAGAGCTTTGCCTTGAATGTATTTTTTTTCATTTGTGCGTATTAAAGCCTGCCAGTCGAGAACGCATTCTGCTAAGTACATAAGATCTTTAATAAAGAACGCAAAATAGTAAAAAAGCGAAAGGCATGCTGCCTGGAGTAGAATAATACCGCCTCCTGCCGGTGTGCAACATATTTTTAGAAGTATTTTTACGAAGTGTGGGGGTGGTTTGTACGGCGGATGTACAGTGAAATGCATGGGGGGCGTATAAACCGGCAGACTTTTATCGAGTGATAGTAGCATCATGACCCACTCGTATTCTCCCAATGGTCTCTTAGCAACGGACCATTCCCTCCAAGTCAAATCGGAGGATTTCTCGAATTTAATAACATCGATCTTAAGCCCTGATTCATTAATTGAATAACTGATTGCATTACGTTACCACTGACAAGGCCCTTTGACCTATACTGTTATCAGGCAAATAGGAAGACACTTGTATGCACGTGTAGTTATCGTTAAAGAATAACTCGCGGTTCGACGAAATACAGAAGAAAACGTTAATTAATAATTCATGCTTCTATACTTGGTAATAAGAATTACGAATGAATCGATGGGAAATTAATGTACTATTATGATTATATATATACCCTGATATTCAAGTGATCTTTACTGGAATTATGAGCGTATAGTATCTTTATAAGCGCATACCTTTTTATTATAATGTGGAGATGCTTTTAAATAAGTGTACCCTTTTACGTTCCTTTGTCGGATTTCACACGATGACCTTTAGCGTAAAATTCTTCGTATCTACGGAGTCCTCGTGCCGATTCTCAAAGACAGAAGCTGTGCATACTCTCGCACGGTATTACATCAGATTAAAGCGTCTCATTGTCGTAGAGCTACTGGCCAATTCCCTGTTAGATAAATAATATTCCTCGTCTGTTACTTACAAATTCAACCGTTATTCTTTCATTCTCCCGAGGCTATCATTCTTCCATCATTCTTTTAGTTTGCATAAAACTTCAGAAGATGTTAACCAAGTAATCCTTTGATTAAGCTTTTTCACAGTGAATTGATTTCATTCAACTCGCTCTTGCTTCTAGTTAAATCAATTCAAGATGGAATTAAATAAATATGTCTTCCGATATGAATATTTATAATTAGACCGAGTTCGATTCAAATCGATCTTTTAGCTCTTAATAAAAACCAGGGCATTAAATTCACCGACCGAACTCCATTCCTCTTATCATTTCATAATACCTCGTATACATGAAGCACAATTTGACTCGTATAAGAAGGAACAATATCAAACTTTCCGTCTTTCCATTCTCGTTCGCAAGTGCGTAAGTTCTCATTAGCTTGTAAATTACAGTGACTTTTCGTGGTATTCTGGCACGGGTACATCGTGTTTCATGTACACCCGGTATATACGAGGAAGGGTAGAGGCGCGCACGAGTAACTTCTGCGAGGGGGTCGCGGCGCATGGTTGTTCGTGGAAAGAGTGTGGAGAAATAGAGTCAAAGAAGGATAGTGGGATACGTGTAACTGTGTGAGGCTGTAAAGGGTGGAAAAAAGACAGAGAAAGGTAGAGAGTAAGAGGGATGAAAGATTTAGGGGATGAGAAAGCAAAGGAGGCAAAATACGAGGAAGGGAGTGAAACAGTGAGGGAAAGGGATGTAGCGGGAGAGAGAGCGAGGTCTAGCCGGGTATCGATCGTCAGCCAGAAAACTACCCCTTGAGGAAGAGGCGCAGTGTGCAAAACCGACTACGTACGAGTCGGTGGTGCTCTCGTGGTGCTCGTGGCCCACGCGGATCTCTTACATGGTCTTCGTTTTACTTTCATACTTCGACTACGATCGTGCTCCTCGTTGGTTTTCTTCCTTTTCGTAAACCGTTCTCGGCAGTTCATATACCTGACAAATTCGATTTAGTCCTCTTAAGGGAAACTTAGCGCCGTTTTCATACACGGTCACGGCAGGTGAGCGACTTTTACATATTAAACCATCGTTTCTATAATTATTAATTTTTTTCATTTTGACTACTTATTAGAAATTAGTATTACGTAAGGTTTCAGTGGAATGCATATATCTACGTTTTCATTTGTAAATCGTGTATCGATTGTTGAATTAATCCATCGGGGAATTATTTCATCGTTTCTTTATTAGATGAATATCACGTAACATTCACTGAACATTGTCTCCATTTCATTATTGTTCCTCGTACTTTGGTATCCGTTTTGTGAATGTAAAAGTATTTCACGTACAACGGACGCGTGTTAAAATCGGTGTATTGTAAGAGACGAGTATGCATGGGCGAAGAAGGAAATAAAAGCGCGAATGTTTGTTTAAAGATTGCAAAACAGTTTCGACGATATGCCTCGTTGAACGTCGGATACGTAACTGCGTTTGGCTCGTACATATATTCTATTGTAGGAGGTACATACATGTATGTATTCCTCTCTATATGATCTTCGCCCTTATTTGTATGACACTTACTCCCATTCCTTCTCTTCGGAGAAGTACTGCTTATTAAGAAATCTCTCGCTAATTCTCTTACGCGAACAGTACAGTATTTTTAGACTTTTATTGCTATTCATCTTAACGATCGTGCGGATAATGTAAAAGTGACTACGATTATATCCAATTCTTTTGAATTTGTTTATTTAAAGTATGAATTATTCAAATGGTGATTTATCATTTTAGAGAATGAAGATTTAAATAGATGTATTAGAATCGAGCACATGTATCTGTAGCAGGCGTTTGCTCTTATTAGAGCAGTTACCAAGCCGGTAAAAGAGTGGTAACGAATACAAATGAGAGTTATCGGGATCGGCCTGGTGAAGCGTTTTAAGGAATTACTTTTCCTAGGCTCGTGGGGGCGATTATTACATCAGAAGTAAGTCACGAAAACGTGGTCGATCGATAACATTGAAAATCATCCGTCCATGGACGGTTGAGTCTGGCGAGCAGCCAACCAGGCAACTGTAAATTCGGATCCTTTTTTGTTTCCGAAAGTTTCACCGAATCATTTTCCTTCATACTTATCGTCGTCACCGCAGTAACTTCAATGACCTTCGAAACCCTTTCGTTTTTTTGTTGCAGGGTTTTCGTGTCTTAACGGGGTAAGAAAACCAATACTCCACCATGGCGTTCGCGGGGCTGAAGAAACAGATCAACAAAGCCAATCAAGTAAGTAAATCGATTGCGATAAATCTTAGTTTGATATAAATTTTAATTCCTGTTTATCATAAATTTGATTTACCGTACATCTTTACGTGGCACGAATTAATTGTCACGTTGAATAAATTAATGAGAATCGAATGAAGTAATTACATCAGATAATCCATTCCAAAGTGTATAATTCATAAATTATATAATTAATTTGCACGGAATTCGCGTTTGGGTTTAATGTGAAAACGAGCGACCGTTTGATATTAAAAGCTGAAAGTTTAATTAGACACTTTGCTCGCCACCTAAATAATACTTCATGGTAATTAGCGAGGATGTTTTATGACTTAATTTGCTTTCGTTGCCCTGCAACTGACAAGAGTTTCGAAACTTTAACACCTACACAGGTTACTTGCTAAGTGCACGCCTTTATAGTCTAGAGTTACATCTTATTGCAATTGTGTGCGTAAGTATTACGCACACCTACGTATCCACGAGTCACCCAGGATACTCACCCTCACGAGGTCAAATTTCGAAACGTACCTTGACTCCGTCAGATTAGGACTCCTATTAAATCTCTGCACAGTATTATATTTCGCTTTATTGTTCTCCTGACATCACTTGATTATTCGCACGCATATAATAATCCAAATTACCATCTCAGACCACGCCGTACACCTAATTTATGCTTTGCATAATATTCAGTATATAAATGGATTTCATTATCTCTTTCCAAATGTCTGCAAAAGGCTTGAAAGAATTAAATTCAAGATACAAATAATTTACCAAATAATCCGAGACTTTAACAATCGTAATATTTGAAGGAAATAATATAATGGCTAAGGAAGCTATAATGGTCGGGTTTTCTTGATAGTAATTATTAACCGCACGATGGTCGAAGACTTTTCGCGTTTCTACGGAAATGGTATGGCAAGCATTTAATGACGAAATATACCGTGATAATGTAGCCTGGTTGGCCGCGCGCGTAATAGATCGACGTCATTGTGAAAGTAAAATACAATTTTCATCAGTTATCCTAAATTAACCTGCGGGCAATAACGAACAAAATTGTTCCTTGCCTCGTAATTAATTTCGGTTGGAAATACGTTGTTTATCGTACACGTGCAGCGGAAACTTTCACAAGTAGTACCAACCGTTGTTTAATGGTGAAGCACACCGTAACAGCACTGACAAAGCCAAACGTATGTCGGCGGAATATACTTCCGTTATAATTAATCACTATTTAACCGAAAGAAGAATTAATCATGTTGATTTAAATTACTCATTTAAGCATGATAAGTGTACCGCTGAAACATCTCGCATTATCAGCCCTCGGTTTGAAATATGTTTTTTTTCAATGAATGTGTCAACTTTACTATCTCTAGGATTAATTGCTGAATTAACGATAATATTAAGTCGTATTAAAGTGATATAATTATTTTTTTTCTTGTTCGATATGTTTAACGGTATTAGTATAATTTAATTTAATCGGAAGGAGCATATTAGTGCGACGATGAAAAATTATCTGTAAGTTAATCAAAAAATATCGTAAATGGTACTTGGATTTATTAGTACTTGTGTAATATTTAATGCTTGGGAATATTTAAAGATTAGTCTGTCAGTCGATTGTCTTATTGTAACTTTCTTAATTGTTCTATATTTGTAATACTGTCAAACTTTTTAATCGTAGAGCACAATCAGCCTTCATATGCAAGAGTGACCATGCTGAATTTCGTGTCTTGGTCTTCGAAACGAAACACCTTATCGAGCATACGTACCTCTTCACTTTTTGCACCTTAATTGCATTTCATATGGTATAGATACAGAAGCTCTCGGTCGACCTGAGTGCACCATCGTCAAATCGGGTCTATGATTTCTACGAGGTTAAATAATTTCAACCTTTGGACGTCCTTTTTTAATCCTATTACAAACGTAAAGTTCCGTCATTATTATAATTCACAGAATATTCTTTCTTTTTTTTTACAAATACTTTTTAGTGTAATTCTACGGGCCATGACACGCAAGATCGAAGACGAACATCTTGAAATGTCAATGCATGAGGAAGAGCTTTATATTTTAAGTTTAATGTTAAGTTAATAAAGAAATTGTTATTTTTATAACTGCATTAATTTTATTTATCGATTTTGGAAGACTAATTTTACCGCGATGTTTCTTTCATGGAAGTACGGGAACGATTAAATCGACCTTCTTTTATATCTTGAAAAATATCATTTCACTGGAGATAGCGGATCATACAAATTCGCAGCCGCTCCGATTTCGTATTAATCAACGTGCCAATCGTTTGTGAATTGTTCTGACCCGAGAAGTAGAAGATCTTGTTCGCTTAAACGTCTCTTGAGTGGAACAATTAATTGTCAGTTAAATCGACACTTATTGAATCCGAGACGGGAATGTGTTTTCTGTCACTTTTAAAGTCACTTTAAAGCTGAAGGGGTGATACGAAACGGATTCCACGCTTGTTTATACCTTCGGAATCCCTCGTAAAATCCGTTATTGTCCGACTACAGTTTTACGATAATTGAGCGACTTTCCACGAGGTAATTCAATTCACCGGTCAGTTTCGCAATACCGTAACCAGTTGCTCGACGTATTTCTTCTTCCGATACAAGTCCAACACCAGCGTGTATTTAACGGCACATTTTATGGAATAACATTTTACCTCAGATCCGCGAGGCTATTCAAGCGTATTACACCTTTGCAAAAGTAACATTTCGTAAACGGTGCACCATACGATGTCTCGATCGTGTAAAAAGTAAAAGCAACGCAACATGTCCGGTGCATAAAATTGAATCGAGTCGAGTGTGACATTGCAAGCACCGGATGTAGGTCAGATTTACTCCAGGACGACGTTTAATCGGTGCCGGTACGCTACCTACGTTCCTGCGTATCGTACCATACCTCTCCTGAACTGGGTCACCGTTAAATTTAGGTCACGGTCATCCCGGAGCTTTATCAAACAATCCTGTTGCCGGGATTTCAATGCACAATCGCGCCTCCGCACAGTCATTATAATTACTAACTTTAATATGGATATACGCCGGGCAAATTTACGAACGCATTATGGAATCAATGCAACCACATCGGTGCACCAAACTCTTCTACGGATTAGAGAATGTTAGGTAATATCGTTATCACCGATGGAATGCTATTAGTTATTTTAAACTAATAACTAATATTCTTAACCGCACAGTCTCTGTGAAAGGAGTATCTGCATCATTATGCTGGATATTAGGTGCAGTACATTTTACATTGTTTATCAATGATTTTCTTTAGGACGGACCAGCGATTATCCATAATTTATTGTCCTTCACGTGGCACTGATTTAAAGAGTATATCACTGATTTAAAGTGTCGTTGCATTGCATCGTTGAGAGACTTTCGTCGAGCTATGTAAGCAATGTCGATTGTAGATAATAATCGCGTCGTTGAATTTTTTCTCCGCACCGTTTTCATCCACTGTTGGCAGAATTTCAGAGGTACATCACGTTAGATCAACCGGCGTCGGATATTATTGATCCAAGGAGGCCGTCCTTTCCGTCACTGATATTTTCTCTCCTTTCAGCCTCTTACAACGCTATTTCTTAGTAACCCCTCGGTCTACCCACCCCTCGAAAAACCTTCAACCCCCCGACATCCCGTAGAAAATCTTCTCTTTACTCTCAACGGTGATCTTGCTTTACGAGCAATTAACTGGAATCGTCCAATCGGCGCGGTCTATCCGACACATCCTCGAAACTGTTATGACACTCCTTTGCCTTTTTTTTTACGGTAATCCGTGAATCCGCAGAACACCATGCGCTTTATGTGAAACATCGTCTCTACAAATGAGTTCATGTGGCTTATGAGCCGAGGAGCTCCAGTTTGAGAGAAGAACATCGCGTGCTACTTGTATCATGAATTACACGACGGTGTACCTTTATGAACCTTTCTACTTTACGAATTATATATTTCGAGTACACTCGCGAGCGTTGAACTACATGCCAAGCCCTCTAATCCGAACGGAGGCCCCTTTTAATATGCTGTTAGATAACTTCTACACGTTACTATCTTACTACTCTGCATTAACATATTATCATGTAGAATTCTACATTAACGTTAATTAATGAATAAGTAACACGCGACTATTTTACGGAATGTTTATCACGTGAATATCCCTAACTATTCAACATTCTTTTCAAGTACATGACAGAAAAAATGGGAGGCGCGGAGGGCACCAAGCTCGACGTCGACTTCATGGATATGGAGAGGGTGAGTGCGCGATTTTACATTTTTAGGGCTTCCCTCATGTTCCTGACAATGTCGCTTTGATTTCACCTTGAAATTCCTCCCCCTTATCTTGATACAATTTAAAGTTCTTATTATTAGCTTACGATCTATCGATATGGGTGGAGGGATTTCGTTGAGTGCAAAACGTTCTTAGACACTTGAATGAGCAAAATCTGGATGGAAAAAGAGATGTGCAATGTTAATCGTAGAAAACGGACGTCACGTACGAGCTGGTGGAGGAGTTGCAGATGAAAACGAAGGAGTTTCTACAGCCGAATCCAACGGCGAGAGCGAAGATGGCGGCGGTCAAGGGCATCAGCAAGCTCAGCGGTCAGGCGAAAGCCTCGACCTACCCTCAACCGGAGGGAGTTCTTGGCGATTGCATGCTCACTTATGGCAAGAAATTAGGCGAAGACAGTATCTTTGGTACGCTCCATTAATTAAAGATATTAAGATATTGGACTACCAAATTTTACTCATTAATATCTAATAATAAATTCAATTCTTCACGTATATGACTTTGTATAAAATAGCAGTATTTATATCTACATAAAGTCACTGCAAGTATTTGTGGCATGAATGAAATAGATGTACAGATATCGATGCACTTGTACAGAAGTTTTGAGTTACCGTATTTTCCATAATTTGTGCAGCTCAGTCTCTCATTGAAATGGGTGAAGCTATGAAGCAGATGGCCGATGTGAAATATTCGTTGGACGATAACATTAAGCAGAACTTCTTAGAACCTTTGCACCATCTGCAGACCAAAGATTTGAAAGAAGTGATGGTACGTCTCGCCATTATTAGAAAAGTTGCAAATTCTTTTCCGCCGTCCATTGAAACTTACGGGATACAATTTGGTTTTCGAAAGGAATATCAATCGGTCGATTAACATTTGACAATTTTTGTTTTAGCATCATCGAAAGAAACTTCAAGGACGACGGTTGGACTTTGATTGTAAACGAAGACGTCAAGCGAAAGGTATAACAGTTTGCGGCATGTTTGATTTGATCTCTTTACAATGCTATTGATTTACTTAAGCGTGACGCTGGAGGTGTACGTGTCCTTGCAACACGAAAACCCGACATGGCGTTTGCAATTATAATCCTCTACTTTTCAAAAATTAATACCGACTACGCCGATCATGGAACGAGAAAAAAAACGGTTCTCATGCACGAGTAGATGTGCGTTATTCCTTCAAATTTCGTTAAATGTTATGGGCATTCCATTCGCATGCACGGCTGCATGTATATGCTGTCGTAGTTCAATATCATTATTTGTAAGAATATACCACAATATTAACCGCGGAGAAAATTTTCTTTGATAAAATGCTCGTCAAATGAAATTGAGTTCCTTATCGCTTGTCACGAACATAACAGTTATGACATGTAATATAGGGACACATACATGTACAATACCCTCACAGACGTTACCATGTTAATGTAAATTTTTGCGTTACGCCTAAAATGATTCATTAATCATTTCATATCTTTTTAATATAATGAGATATTCATAGTAAAAGTGGAACACTTTTGCTTCTTGATTTCGTTGAATTCTTAATCGTTAGCCGCTGGAAAAAGGTCCTCCAGTCCACATTTCGGGAGTCCAGCAAAGTCGTCCACTACGTCACAATATCCTGGTACGTTTGTTTCCTTAGAACGTTGCGGCTTCATTGGTCCTTGTGCTTTGTACATGATTTATCCTTCCATTTTAAATTTATCTCTCGTGCTCTTTTTAAACGTTTATATTTACACCCTCCAAGTTATATTTTGCTCATTGGATACCTTTCGATAGTAGTGTGTTCATTATACAAATATTTGTAGATTGAACCCCTAAGTATTTTTGCAATTATTTCCAATAATTACGTTTCAAAAAATAGTAACGGGAATAGGAATGTTTAAAATGCAGCTAGAATGCGGCCTTAACATAGCGAATGTTGAATGCACTATTAAGTTAATCATTGACCCCCTTTTTAATACATTTTTACACAAAGTGCTACACAGGTGTAAAGTTAAAATTAGAGAGATTTTTATTTATAAATTTAGCCCGGCGCAGTCACGCAACAATATATAACACTCATTAGCATGTAGATCTCTCGTTTTTATTAAACAACACTAGTAAAATTTTTCTTGTAGTATTGGTTAGAACTAAGCATTTATATTAGGCATTTAGGGTACCCAGTAGTGCAACTTTTTAATATTTTCACCGGCGCAAACTTTGCGAACAGGTTCTCACGTTTCAGACGACGAGATTCGTCAGGCTGAAGAAAAGTTCGAGGAGAGTCTTCATTTGGCACAACTTGGAATGTTCAATTTACTCGAGAACGATGTAAATATATTTTATTGTTTATTTATCATTTATGTATATTTTCTAATAATCGGGATTTTAATTAGATTTTTATACGACTTCTATTTTGAGGTGGAGCAAGTGGCGCAACTCGCGACCTTCAGTGAGGCTCTTCTGGAGTATCATCAACAATGTACTGAAGTCTTGAGGGTGTTAACAGATACCCTCTTGGAAAAGTACGTACTTTAGTTTTACGTAACTTATTGTATTTTATATAACGCAATTTAATTATCGCAACATTATCTTTTTTAAATACAGGAAAGACGAAGCAGCGAACAAGCCGAAGATGGAATTCATACCGAAGACATTGACTGACTTAAACGTCGAAGGATTGCCTACATCGGATGCCATGAATGGTGGGAACTTCTCACTTCACGGTAAAACAAAATTCACAAAATACTCATACAGAATAACAACACTCGTGGGTGGACTGTGGCTGTCTGTTTCTTGTACCCTCTGTCTTGCAACGTCTACGTTCCCTGCAACTACATACTGGTCAACGATGCATTAACGTGTTTAATCCCAGTGGAATATCTTCGTGATCCGTTTGGTTGTCCGACGTAACATTTTCCATCCCCTTTACTCACACACCAAAACACACCAAACACACTCACTTACACATATAATATTTCCAGTCTTTTCTAACTACTCATTTATCGTATATTAAGCTACAGTTGTTCCACTTTGTGGAAGTTCTTTTGCTTATTCCTACAAATACAGAAAACTAGTTGGAAACGACTGTGATTTAGAACTGTGATTTCAAACCGAACATTAAAATCAAGCAATTTATATTTTACACTTACCACATTATTATACTATTGCATACATATCTTTAGATTCTCTATACGTATACGGTTGCATACTTGAATGTCTGTCCTTCTGACACACTGTAGGGGCAAGTCGAGCCGGGTCTCCGACCCCTGAAGGGAAGCGCTCACAGCTCGAGCTATTTCCGGCCGGAAACCCGCCGCAATCTGCTAATGGTAAATTTTGCATGGGGTTTGCTTCTGCTCGGGGTTTCAATGTAACGATCAACGAAACTGTTCAAACTTCGTCATTTTTCTTTGATCGTGGGCGGGGCAAGGGGATGATTAATGATCTGCTTTTATCATGGCCTGATTAATGCGTTATTTATCGTAACTAATTACTAATCACTGACACGCACGTATATTAGATATTATGCCTTCTCTTTTGTTCTACTTACTAATCGCACTTTTCTTCAATAGTCTGTATATCTTTCGAATTATTTCGTTAAAATGATAAAAAGTTTGATATATACGCACTTTGCGATATTGAATATAGTTGGATATAATTACCTCACATAGTCGGATTGAATTTGTTATTTTACCTGTCAATTGATTTCTTGCAAATGAATGCAGGAATATATCATATTTAGATATCATAGTTTAACAATATTTTTTAAAGCTATCAGATTTTAATTTGTTTCTTGTTTTTGTTATTAATTACTAATGATTAATTATGTTTAGCTTCTCCCTTGCCATCGCCAAGTAAATCTCCGGCAAGGACCCCAATGGCCAAACAACCGTGCTGTACAGCTCTGTATGATTTCGAACCAGAAAATCCGGGAGAACTCGGATTTAAAGTGAGTAAAAATAACGCGTAAAGTTTCGAACTTTCTAAAGCGTTTGCGCACATTGACTATAGATCCCGTTGTTTTCATCTTAACAAAACAAATATGTTGTTTCTGTTACAGGAAAACGATACGATTACCTTGATCCAGAAGATCGATGAAAATTGGTTCGAAGGAAGCCTGAATGGTCGTACGGGCTATTTTCCTGTAACTTATGTACAGGTCGTAGTTCCATTACCTTAAAATAACGTCGTAAATTTCGAAACCAAAGAACCTACATTCGTTCATCAGCATCTACCACGAAATTATCTTTTGCTCCAATTAATCTACTATCCTTTATGAGACCTCTTTATTCTTACGTTACGGTTTTAAGCTTCTCTGAGATAATCGACAGTTTCTCTACTATCCTGTTTCCTTCTTCGTCCCACAAATAGCCTCTTACGCATGTTAATGTACATATATAATGTTATAGTGTCTTTTATCGACGTAAGGACCTACGCGCGCGCAGATACGTATTATATATATATATAAATATATATACATACATGGATATACATATACATGAGCATAAAAAAAACGAACACATGTACACGATTCACACAAAAACTTCTCACACAGAACAGTAAAGTACCTACGACGGCAGTCCACTGTCAAGGGCGGTTCTTTCCTCATCTTCTGCATCGTGTCACGTCATGACTTCTCACACCTTTAATCTTGTCTTCAAAGTTCAATTGCACAAAATATCCGAGCGTCGGATTTATTCTTGAGAAGTCCTCTTCTAGTAGAAAATTCCCTTGTTCTCTTAGACATCGAGTATCACGAGTTGCTCGATCGCCCATAAACCTTAACTCGGGTGATTAAAATTGTATTAATTCAAGATCATCCAAATCGAATTTCAGTATTGGAGTTTAAAACTCAATGATATCCCTAATATAGTGCATCATGCATCTGGATACTGCCTCATTTTGTACGCGTACATAATTCTATCATGTTTCATATGATCGTACACTGCTCGTTCATCGTATATTAAAAGCACACGGTTCTTATCAAACGCAGATTTCATTCGCCGAATCATGGAATACACTTTGCGTTGGTCCGCACGGCGCAGCAAACGTAATACTGGATAGTGGTCCGTTTCCATTCCCTCGCCAGTTTGACGTTTTTTCGATCGTTTACTTGTCTTTTTTTAATCGTTTAGGTGAGATTAGACACTAGAATTTAGTTTAAGCAAAACCTCGAAATGGCGGCGAATCTCTTCCACGAAGTCGTTGTCGTTTACTATAGATACTATAGATACTATAGATACTACACGTGTAATCCTATTAGTGATTTCGAACGTGACTAATTTTTAGTTCACGTGAGAGAATTGACTAGAATGATGAGTAAGTTTCTTATCAATGACGTCCTTTTATCGGTTTCTTCAGACTGTTTTCTACGACGGTACGTCTCATGAAGGTCGATGATTTATACTTTGTTAATTATTGTTATTCATTTCGAAATTATTTTCTAGAGATATTTTATCCTTCCGCCAGGGATCGTTTCTTATTAATATTCGGATGAATTCGAACTTCCGGTGTGGATGTAGATCGTTCTTCGACGCTTGGTTCCGATACATCGATAGCAAGAAAATGAAAAGAAATCCAAGTTTGAGATGAAATTCTTTATCGTACCCTAACGTCTAGTTTGAAATTATCTTCAAGATGGAGCATTTATATTTTAGTATACTCTACCAACATGATTAATATCTAATTTATTCCTATTCCTGACTTTGTACGAGAGTTCAACCGCCAGAACAAATGAAAGTAATTAAGAAACTCGGTTATTTGTTGCCTCGTGGAATTTAGGTAATCTTCAAGAAATATTTGCTAAGCATAATATTATAATGTTTAGAGTATATATGACTTATACGCAAATTGCCGGCAATGCCGGCGATTGTAATGACGACGACGATGGCATTATTATCATTATTACTATTATTATTATCATCATCATCATTTTCACGATTAAGGATTAACTATCGCTCCCGTATTTTCGTCATTATTACCGTGATAATTGTTAACGTCGAGTGATAATCTCGGTTATATATTCAAATCGAAACCGTTCCATGGCAGTTTCGTCTAGCAGGCAGTATATTTGCGAACATTATGGTACCGTATTGTCGCAAACGGCGTTCCAATTCAAATGATGTTTAGTCAAACGGAATCATTTGTTTGACGCTTCTTTAATTAGCCGATCATTTCTGTTGCTTTCACTGTACATACTCGTACTTAGTTGATTACATAGTGATAATAATTGAGGGTATATTCTGATATCACAGAAACGAGTATACAGTAGCAAACGTGATATACGATTAGTTTCTAATTCTATTTCCATAGGCAGTTATAACTGTTTCAAGCGCATATCTTACGATTCAGTAAATTGTTCTCGTTATTCTTACGATGCCTATTAGCATACTACTGTTTGTTTCCAAGCGCGCTGTTATTGTTCAGGAAACATGTGTATATAATATAATGTATTATATATTAGATTGGATTGGGACACTGTTTTTGCGTTATCGGACAGGCAACCAGCGGGTGAAATTTTTCCGCATTTACTATCGATGATTACTACGGATTATTGGCTGTTACACGATATTATTAACCTAACTACTATTACCGTCACCAGCGTTCAGTCATTGCGAAACAACAAGAACAAAAATATGTACATGAGAAACAAAGACAGAAGAATGGACCGTGAAAGTTAGCAGGAGTTTTACCGTATTGTAAACTATTATGAGGCATGAAACTTTTTTCCGAAGCTCGAAGTGTTATCGATGTTGTGCAATATTAAAGTTTAACGGCATGGTGTTTAAATCGGCGAAGGTGATCGCTGGGTCAGTGTTTCTCAAAAGTAAAGCCAAGAAGGATTCGCGGATCTCAGTAGAATTAGAATCGTTTCCGCTTAGTCTAATAATCCATGGATGTAAATCAGGGGTGTTATTAAAAGGGAATATAAGCCTCTATAAATACGATTTTAATGGAAGTACGATGACAAACATTATGTAGCGGTATATCGAACAATACTTCCCACAGATCTCATTCTTAGAGGCGCGACACTTTTACAGAAACACGTAGTCACGAGGAATACAAGTGCCATACGAATGTTATTACAGTATAATTTAATGGGAAACCGAGGAGATATGAAACATAAAATGTAGTCGATAATAACATTAACTCCAGTGGAATTAATTGCAACTTTTAGTTGTAATTCTTACTACTGAATTCCTGTGACTATCGTGTTTATGCGAGGGTGTTAATTGCCTGAAATTTTGTCAATTAGTACGTATATGCGTGAAATACTGAGAGCTGAGCCTGATCTTGGATCACTCGAAACGATCCCTCTAAGGCGAGGGATAACAATGCGAACGCGTGATAAAATAATCGAGAGATCTCGTAATTTGCGTCCTCGTACAAACCATAGCAATATAAAGCCATCAAAGGATATGGATGTTTGATTAGTAAGAATTTTTGCGCGTCAATGAACGAGTATCATGATTTGAGAAACACTGGACTGGTATTAACGAGAAAGATGGGAGAAAAAAGGATACAAAACGGTGTGGAGAAAATCATTTTGCCGCGTGATATTTATTTATACGTTAAGTCCGCATTCGCTTTCGCTCTTGCGGACCGAAGCAATTTTAAATGGGAATACAAAAGCGATCGAGGCGATCGTGAGAGAAAAAAAAAAGATAATGAAATTAACTATAAATACTACAAATCGGTATCTTATTCTATAAATGTTGGCTATTGTTAAATGTTGAATATTGTTCCGCGGGGAGCTTGCCTTCTTTCGAGCGAATACTTTTATTCGGCGGATCCTTCTTCGAGTCTTAAAGAAGCCGATCGTATTCCACATACTTTTCTACATCGTTATTCCAATCGTCGCAGCAATAAAAGTAAATTGATCGATGATAATTAACACGCTCCCAAATTTAACCGAGTATTTGTTATATAGATATATATAGATATATACATATATATACATATATATTATTTAAGACTGACGAGTTTACTTTTGTAGATACGTATACATTTAACCAACAGATTAAACAATGAGCGCAGAATAGAAATGCACGGCATTCGTAGAACGTCGGAATTTCGTTCGAAATAATCAGCTCCCCGCATTTTAATCGTAATCTAACTATTCGGGGATCGGGCAGACGTCGGATCTATCGCTCCCCGCAAAAAAATCACTGAGCATCCTTGGTCTGAAAAATTTGGTTAATCCCACCTTTTCTTTCTCCCTCCCTCTCTTCCAATCTGATCCAATGCCTCGCACTCTTTATTCGAATGGCTGCCCTTACCCGATTCTAATTGTATATCTGTGTACGACTCGAAAAGAAGAACGCGGGACTCGATCGTTTTTCGTGTACCTCCTAAAGCCGGTCCACTTATATTTTGTAAGCGTCAGAGTATATCCGGAATTCGCGGGAGCCACGGAAAATAGCGAGGATCGACTTTCTATCCTTCCACCGATTCTTTCCTCTACTTCCTTCCTTGACTATCTTCTTAGTTCTACTGATTTTGTTGTATGTACTTCGTAGTTATTTCGTTGCTTCCCCTCCCTAAATGGATAAGGTGTAAAGGGACGACCAGTGGATGCAACGCAGTGATACTTTCAGACAATACATTACAATTAATTACACTTATATTGATAAATTAAACTACTACGATTATTGAATTCCGATTAAAGAAGAATATATATAAGAATCGATATATATTCGATTTCGGTCAATGCTAAATGATTATTATCAATAATTAAGAAATAAAGTGTGCTCTATGTCATGCTGTATCGTTTTTAAATCATTTCAAGTCGGATAGTCCTTTCCTAGCTTTTTAACTTTATATAATCCAACAATAAGTATTCTATAACGTAAAATTATAAGATAATTCCACACTGCAACTTTTACTAACACTCGCCATATAATAAATAAAATACGAAACTGAATAATTGCTTTCGTTCTTTAAAGAACTTCATCCCTTATTTTCCGTTCCCTGCACTTCATTGTATCCAATAAAACAATTCTAAGAAACGACCCCCATAACATTCAAATAATTCCTACAAGTTTTTCTGCAATTTTTTTAAACTACACCGTAGATCTAAAAATACAGATAAGAAAGAAAATGTCGATGATCCTTCGAGGATCGTCGAGGCGTGAACCAGCAGATCATTTGCAGAGTTAACCAACCCTAGGACATGATTTACCGGATACGAAGCCAGCATCCATAATGCATGTCTTCCCTTCTGTGGACATAATTGTATACGATATTACCCTGGGGAACCGGGTTCTTCCCGGTAACAAGGCATACCATCAACGCGGAGAAACCCTCGTAAACTATCCTCCACGTGGCGGAGTATCCACGTGCTGCTTCCAGGAACCGCGAGATCGAGCCTCGATTCGCGTTCCTTTATTCCGAATTATTACGGAAGTAAGCTTCCTCCGAAAGTGACGGCTGAAAATATAGCCTTTTGATGCCCAATTACAGCCTCGCCTCTTCTTTATACGTCCTTCCGGAACTTGCACTCTTCCAGGATGATATTTACCAGCCCCGAAGAACTTGAACCGTATATTTGGAAGATCGTATTTTAAGATCGTCTTTTAAGGGATTATTGTTACTAGACGAAATTTCAGGTAAACTTTCTGGATGATTTAAGTATTTATTTGTTTTAAAATAATAATAATTTAATCGTTGTAATATAAAAAAGTCAGTAGTGAATAATGTTAGGGGAATTTTAAGATTAAGAAAAATAACTCTGAGTTCGATAGTAGTCTGTTCATTGATATTGCAATAATTCATGATATCAAAAAGTCACGCTTTTGTACGAGGACGTCTATTATATCAACCTTCTTCGCTTTCAATTCGCTTCCACCCACGCACAGTGAAACACAGAGTTTCCACTATTATTATTTTCCTTGGATTTAAAAGTCTCGAAGAAAAGTTCCCCACCCCCGATGAAAAGCCGAATTACTTTCTCGCGAGTACAATAAGCGCGCGCGCGCGCGTGCCTCGCTCGTTTGCTCGCTTTCGCGAAATACGAGGGTTGTTTTTATTAACGTACGAGAGAGGGGCACGTAAGCGGCTTATCTTCTGCAATTAAAATGTTTCTTTAAATACCCGGCCTGCCGACTGTATTGTGGATCACATAGACTCGTATTTAAATCCTTGCTCATTATACCAGTCCGTTTTACGTGAATTTTTATGCACGTAAAGAAAATCGTGATAAAAATATGTGCCTCTTCATTTTGCCTAATATCATTTCTTCAATTGCATAAAAATTTGGAATTCTTGAATTATAATATATAATATATACACTTATGTCAATGTAGACTTCATACCATATATTTAATCTACAGATTTTGATATTTATGATCAACTTCAATTTACTATTAATTATTTAAGTACTAATATAATATGATATATTATATTATTCTATCGTGATTTGTATGGCAATGTATAACGACTCATTGTGTACCATTTCGATTACAATGCCGAATTGAATCGCCTTTGGAATTTGACAGGCGAGCATGGAATAAGTCCATTCTTTTAAAGGTACTATCAGTTTTAGGGGTTATTTGCTCGGAGAATCTCGATCTTGGGAAGCAACAAGATGCGTATTGTCAGAACGTGACGCACTTACGGGAAAAATCGTCGCAAAGAAAACCCACTGGTACTTGCAGATACCTCCCGCGGGGGTCACGGAGTCTACATTTGCGATGCCAATTTGCCGGAACATTAGCCGCAGACAGCGTTTTCTACTGTCGGATCCATTATTGACACGCTCTACTCGCGATTGACTCCTATCGATATCACTTTCTTACGGATTCCCTCGATCTTACTTTACATCCTAAGTATCTTGACTCTACGACACTTAAAAAAATAAAACATTTTAAGAAAGCGACAATTCAGTAAACTGTACAAAAACATAAATGCAATACTTGACACCATTATCATCAACATTGTGTATCTCCATGTTTAGAAAGAATTGAGCTAAAATTAATTTGGGTTAAATCTTGATTTAATTTAAATCTTAACTATTTAACGTGAGACATGAATTTATAAATAATTCAAGATAATCCATGATAATCCAGATAATGGATTTAATCGACGAGAGAATCCGTAATAAAGTGATATCGATAAGTGTCAATCACGAGTGGAGCATGTACAAATTGTTGTAATAGAACTCTTCAGCTAAGGATGAAGAAATTCAGATTTTAAGTTGTAATTGTTGCTATATCACTTTCATAATAAACGGCTCATTTATGAACTGCCTGGCTGAGATTCATCTCAAACCGGCCCATAAATAAAGTAGTTCGCGATTCACCCTCTACATTTCCAAGAAACCAACTTTAAGCATAATTCGTTTCTCGTAAGTATGTAGAAGAAGGAGTTCTCTACTTCCGATTCTCCGCGTGCACGAGTATACTTGGTATAAGTACCATATGTGGTCGAAATCTGAAATTTTGCTGACGATCGTCCGGGGAGCACGGGGTTGTATCCGTTAAGGGTTTCTGCTCAGTGGAGCGTCCTTAGGTACCAAGCGGGAGAGCTCCCTAAGGATTTTCCAGGCGGGATATATCCAACGGCCAAGATTACACGGTGTATCCTGCGATACACCAGTTTCTCCAGTAATTGAAAAAGATTTGTTTCTCCTAGACACTTTAGTGGTGCACGCTCCGAGGAACTGGGGAAAATAATCGACAATGTCATACCACCACCGTTCTCGTTTTTTTTCCGCGATAAGCTTTGAGTCATCCCAAGATTTTGCATCCTTAACTAATGAATAACTTTGAATCTACACTTATCTCGGAAGGTATGAAATAAAATATAATTGTTACTTTCATAATTCTCGAACTCTACGTCGTAATTATGAATATATCGTATCGGATTTACTTTATCACGAAATAAAAAGTGTCCGCGTGATGTTGTTTTCTGGAATATCTCCCCGGTTAAAAATTTAATATCATTTCTAGCAATAATAATTATTTTCACAATTATTTATATGCTGTTTGTACTAACTATATATACCAACATATTTTTTAGTATCATTAAGTTCAGCTTAACATTTAATGTGAATTTTAAGGCGGCCCATTTTTTGTAAGTTCTTATCATTTTTTAACTACAAATATCGAATATGTTAGGATACATCTTGATTTCATGGAACGCAGAGTTAATCAATAGGAAAATAATTTCTTGTTGATAATCAACAAATACATACGTACCAACATAGCGTATGTATTGCGTTCCGACACGTACTCCACGATACTCATCGTTATTAATCATATTAAATCCAGTTAATGTATTTCATTAGTATGTACACAGTAATTAATTATTAGTACCGCTAACGATATTAACGTTACAGAATATTCTGTAAAGAGAATTATTATCGATAACGTAAAAAGTACTACGAATAAAAATTCTCTGTTTATTCCTTTATTATCCAAATATTTCTTTTCACTTTTATTTAATATATTTGAATAAAACTTAATAAATCACTATAATCACAAAGTGAGGCTAACTAAACGAGAATTATCCGTTTATTATGTAAACATAATTCTACATTTTATACATTACTTTGATAATATGAAATATAATCGAATAAAAAATAATAAGTTACTATCACAGGATGGGGGTAACTGAACGAATACACAAAAATCATAACAGATGGATAATCGTGAATTGGATACACAATGGACAATGACATACGACAATCTACCAGCGATCAGGATTTTATTATAACTTGGATTACACATAGTGCTCCCACACGCTGTAAACTACATTAGTTTTCCGTGATGAGATTCATAATTTTTATACGGCGTTACTTACAGCTGTATACTGTATACACCGGTCTACGGTAATAAGCGGAAGGAATGTCTGTCAAGTGACCTTCGTCCCCTTCGAATTCGATCCTGTTTAGCCTCGCGGTTCCTCCTCGCCGATAATAAAACGCTACACCTATTCTCGTACAAGTTACAAGCTAGTATGCAGAATACTTTTACTCGGCTATTTATACTTTATATTTATAATTCGATTTCTCTCCGCCTAACCAATATTGTAATATACTTGTTCAATTACAATAACAACCTCAACACATTAAAATACAGTACTTTAACGTTCATCCTTAAAATGCGCCATTGTGCGTAAGGCGATCTAATAGTTTCGAAAGACAAGGAAAGTATAATTTTGACTAAATAAAATTTTGCGAAAAAACATTCTTCGCATCTGTAGACACTTTGATTATTCACCTATTATTTATAGATATATTAATTTCACAAATCCATAAATGTAATCGCGCCAAACCTGATAATATTTTAAGGAATGTTTAATTATCGTTGCAGTATCCATAAACTCGTAAATATTGAGGACTATAGTACAAGAATCTTTACGCATTAGTATATTACAATATTGATTATACTCTGCAAGAATGTTGCTTGCGATACCCCCCCCCCCCCCCCCCCTCGTTTCGCGAAAAGGATGTCAGCAATAAAGGGTATATTGCACAGTATATCGAGTTGCAGTAAAGACTCGCCAATTTCAAGGCGCATTAAACCCTCCGATGTACTACAAGTAGCGATTATTATACAATGTAATGCAACCATCTTCGTACACTGAAACGCGTAGCCAAAGAACCGCGCGATTTTTCCGCGTTAGGTTTCCAACATCTTCGAAACTCTTCGAAATACCTCGTTTAATTATCTAACTTTAATACTCGACGCTTTATCATTGATTTACAAACACTTCGAATTCATCATGTTCAATTTGCAAACACTGATGTCCATGATGTTCCTCAAACTTAATTTTGCATAACATTTGGCATTGTAGTTCAGCAAGTTTTAATACTGACGATTGTGTCTCGTACGTAAATATTTGTACAATTTCGAAATATATTCTTTATGGACGTTGCCGTGGCCTGGATCTACAGGAATTTTATTATATTAATTTTGTTAGCCCGTTCGATTCGAGAGTGTTTTATATCCCGATATAATTTATCCCACGATGAAGTTTATTTGGACGAATTATCGATAACAATAAATTCAATTTACATTATACTCCCCGGACTCGACTCCACGTCGTGCCTTTTTTTTTCTTTTTTTACTTTTTCCCCCTCATTTGATGGCGCGTTGATTAATTAGTCGGGGCAGACGGACTATGGATCTGCCCGTAAAATATTCCTCGTGGACGACAAGCCGAACAATCCGAACCTGCCCTCTCCGTCGGCTCGTTTCCTGCAATCAACCATTGTCGAAAATTAACAAAATCCCGCCGGCACACCGACGCGGCCCGACGGCGCAAATCAAAGGAGGCAAACAAAATCGACAAAAACCTGTTTCATTCGTCCATTTAAATTCAACTACCCCCGGTGACGCGATTCGCGGAATACGTAATTCATCATTAACCGAGAATGATTAAGCTTCAATTGTAACACAGTGCATTGTTTTTTAACTACGATATTAATATGTAATTAGACGATGAATATTTATGAGGTTCCACTAGAAAATGCAACATTTTTAATATTAATATTAATACAACGTTCAACAAATTCAAATAATTCACGGACCTAAAAACATCACCGAATAAGTAATACACTGAAATATGCATAACGACATACACAATTGCCAACCACAGTAAAATATAAATTTCAAAAAATGGCATACAAATCATTTATGATATATACACCATAATAAGGCATAAAAACACAGTTAAATCATATCCCATCTAACTATTACAAGGTAATAATCAAACATCCTTCATTTTAGATATACTCCTTGATCCAAATCCTGCCACTCATTACATCTACATATTATTAAAAAACCTCGATTAATTTCGTATTATATACCAGCACGTAAGCGAATAATTACTTGCAGAGCAAAACAGAGTACGCGGACAGAATTCGTGAATCGTGAAACACATATCTGAGGAATGTTTTTCGCGAGACTGTACGGTGGGCAAAGTGCCTTCGTTCACCGGCAATGATCCTGTATTCGCATTCATCGCGGAGGCATTGCAGCTATCTCGTTATTTTCGGCTTACGCCTCTTTCGAATGGGAACGTCCGATATATCATCAAACATATTGCGAGTTTGTCTCTCTACGGATGGAAAATCAGAGTAGCTTCCATCGTTTACTGCTAACGATCAGACCGCGGTGTTTACATGCTACTCCGACGGCAACTAAATTCGCTACATTTTTCCCGGAAATCTCTTGAAAATCTTCGCTCACAATGGATTCAATACTGGAATTCGATGACTAATGTTCATTTAGATTGTTAAACAGTGAGACGTTTACGATAGAAAATATTAAACTGTAATTTAAGTACAGTGTTAGAATTCGGGATGTATGTGTCACGTTTTGAAAAGTATGCTTAATCCAGGAGAAATATCGAATGTTCGTTTGTATATCGTAGTAAAATATGTCTTAGAAACTTATACTTGGAGTGTCGCGTAATGTTTACTCGGAGTAACGTTTACGATAATTATGAATAAAGTGTTATAAAAAAGTTTAAGGAGTGACATGTTTAGATGATTCCGTGTTAACAAAATATGTGGTGGTCTTATCAACAAGAAGTCATTTAAGAGTAGCAAAATATTAATTATTAAAAACATATGTATTTGACAATAATGATACATCTTTTATAAAATGTCTCCAAACTTGTCAATAATGTTTTTTAGTATTTGAAAAAACCAGAGAATAAGTATTAATTATTTCGCGATTATTTTGACGGACATATTTAAATGTGATATAAATAATGTTTCTTAAAATTTGTCAATATTGACGCGAGGTATTAAATACAATTGATAGGATAGTCTGGAGCATTCGAAGTCGCAGGAGAATCAAAAGTAAACTAGTACAACATTCAAGGAAGTGTATGTACACGAAATCAACCCCCGATCGTGCGAGGGGTTGATAGAAGCTGCGCAAGCGTCGGTAAAATCACGCCTCCTTCTACAGCGAATCCCACCCCGCGACCCCTTTCCTCCTTATTACACGGGTTTCAAGATCCACCCCCTGTATGATATTAAGGCAACCCTCCGTTTCCAGTTAACACTCCGGTCGCTACTAATTACTCTAATTAATTGGAACTCTGATCTTCCGAGCGAGTAGCTCGCGACACTCTAATTACTAATTACTAATATCAGAGTACCATCGTTCGCAATACCATGGGATTAAGCTCTAACTAAACGACGTTTACCGCTTATGGTCGTTTGTAGAAATGGTAATTATTTACCAAATCCTAATTGCATAACGGACTTGATTATTATTTCTCCTCCCTCATCCCCCCTGCCCTTCCGCGAACTGCTATTTCAAAAGTATACGCTTTTAACTACTAAATTCTCGGATTGGTGGGAACATCCATATTTCGCTTATTATAATTTCGTATTACCCCGGATAAATAAAAATGTGATGAAAAATCAAGTTATTACTGCTTCGAAATATGATATGATAAAACTCGAAATTAACTAAATTTATAATTACCATACTTTTGCAAAGGATTATTATTGCAATTTTCTAAATGGCTGAGAAAAGACGAAGTTATAATATTTCTCACATACCCTTCAACACGTTAAGATGCCGATAAAACGTGTTTCCGTGCCAACTCTCGGGACTTCTCGCTGGTGGTACTTCCGGTTTAACATCCCTTGTAGCTGCAGCCTCTTCCGCGATTTTCTCCGCCTCTCGTTCCTGGAACCAAATACGAAAGATCCACGAATTATTAATAAAGAAATCAGCAAGAATAAAAATAACAAAGATGCCAGGATCAATTCTAATATACGAAATTTTCGAAAAAGGAGAATATTATTACGTTGAATAAAAACAGTGGAAATTTTTCAGGGCACATTCCTTTTCTAATGCAATTTTATAATCAAGTCAACGAAACATGATATAAAAGTTTATACATGGTAAATAAGAAATGACATTACTTATGGAATGACCTAATAATAATGACGGTGGAGAGCCGGAAAAATGAAAATCGTTATTTTCTTAAGGGCAGGTGTAGTCAGTAGGTCGGGCATGGTCAGGTCGAAAGGTCACAAAACAGAGTCACGTTTATTGTCAGCGGACGTCGGGACGTCTTGAGTTAATGACGGGAAAATGAGTTTAGCTCCACTCATTCTGATCAACCACTCAGTTATGCAACGATGGCCACGATCGTGTCGATCTATTGTTGGGAACGTCGGTTGATTTGTCGGGGCGATCTATAATCTAAACGCAAGTATGGAGGCGGCGGTGGCGGCTGCTACCAACATAAGCAGGACACGGTGGTTTATTTAATGTTTCCGCCGATAGTGATCGTCGAATTACTTAAATTAATTCCCGGGCTCGAGCCGACGATCGATCCCTGTGAATTATTCAAGTAATACGCGAGGTGACACGACGCGAGCTTTCCACCTCGGCTTTCGTGTTTTAAAAGTCACAGAGTCATACGCGCTCTCCTTGCTTTGACAAGCTACGCCAAGGTGAACTTAAATTCTTAATGCGGAAATTAATCCATTTTACGGAACGCGAAGTTATCTTTCCGCGGCGTGTTGCGATACGATTTTCGCTTTTATCGTGGAACGAGTGCTTTAATGTTTCATGCCTATTAAAATATTGCATTATACCTCCATTCTATAGTGGAGTGTTCTAAATTGGATTTTGAATTCATAGAAACTGTGCGATACGAGTTATTTATATTTCATAACGGAGGATGTTAATTGTATGTTTTCATCATTTTTTTAGTGTAGGGGATTTAATATATTTAGTAGATTATGTTAGTAATATCTTATATAAAAATAATATTATGCTTGGGTATCTGACGATTAATTATGTGTTTTAATATAAATATCACCTATCCTTTTTAATTCCCAAATCGTACTTCAGAGAAATTTTATAATATTTGCTTCTTTTCAAGAGTATGAATTAATTAAAAGAATTCACAAGCAATCTGGATATCAAATTAATTTTCGAAAAGATAAGGCTATACGAATTATCTGCAACGTTAAAAATCCAGTCGGCAAAGTCCACACATTAAACTAATTCCCTGAAACAACCGCGTGACGGATGTTATTTAAAAATCACAGTGTGCCAAGAGTTCGCAGCACTTCCGTGACTCCTCGAGTGCACACGCAAAAAAGAGACACCCCAGAATCGACACGCGAGAATGCATTTTTAAAAAGCTTCCCAGCGCATTTTCCACGTCATGTCAATTTTTTAATCATTCGCGATTCGACACAGTTAAGCAACATTGTCTTGGAAGTCAATACACGATTAATTCCGATAAACATTGTAATCGATAAGTTCTGATTTTCTATTATAATCTTCAACTGGATATTGAAAATAAAATAACATTAATTCAAATATAATTCCAGTCCATTTTCACGTTTGATTAATCGACTATACAATTATGAAATACATATCTATATATTTTAAGTGTCCAGTTAACTATTAGTGCTTGCATTATTTTGTAACAAAAATATTTAGCCTTTATATTTCTTTGTTCAATAACTTCTAGATTGTAACTGAAAATAAATAAACCATCGTGTATTATATTTGCAGTGTATTTTTTTAAGCTTTATTTCATTTCAGCACATACTATTATTAATGAATGTAATCTTTCATATACACGCGATCTAACATGTAATTTTTTCGGCTTCGACCTCCGCAGATTTAAAACAAATAGGAAACCGGGATAGGAAACTGTCGAATTTTCTTTTTTCACAGTTCCCTTATCAAAGAGCCGTCAGATTTTGAGGGTGTGCAAAATATGAGGAAACGATAGGGTGGTGGTAGTAGGTAGGTACATCAAGGTAATCGTGAAGATGCACGAGGAGAGATAGGAGCCCTCGAAACGGCAGGTAAAGCCGATTGCAGCGTGACGCCCCAACTGGCTGATATAAAATATTCATTTTAATCGCACACGGATTACACCCTCACGTAACCTGCATGGAATCCGCCGCGATTACATTTACTTTTGTTCTTGTCTCGTAGATCGATCGCCAAACTCAGTTAACACGTTGAGCGCCGCGTAGAAGTCCGTGTTATACGGTACCTCGCGATACGCGTCCGTAACGTCTATATAACGTCTAACAACAAAACTGTTTAAGCGCTTTACTATATATTAGTTGTTTTACATCGTTACCGTAACGTTAAAAATATCGAATATTTTACGAATATTAGTAATTATAGTATTAGTAATAATATTAGTAATTTTGGCATCGGCGATTACTGTTGACGACCATGGCGATCAACGTGTTAATGACATTTGCGTCACCGATTACTTCGTTATCCAGAATATCTATAGACATACGATTCTCCGTCGAGGGATTGTGTCTTTTTTAATTAAACTTTTTAATACCATTTGCTGGTCGTTTGTTGAACCGTTCGATGCTAATGGCTCGCGACAACCAAGGCGCCGATAAAATTTTCATGCTGTTTGGGATTTCAAGTAATTACGCTTTGTATAGGGAGCAACTCGTCAGGGGGGCGTAGAGGGTGTCGGGGGGCCGACATTATCCATTGTGAAATAATACGACGAAGTGAAACATTAGAAAGGGTGAGCTTCGTACTATCCACTCCATTTATGTATATAATCTCTCTACAGATCCTCATATTTTTTGTATAAACACATAAACATTATAACAATATTCTCTGTGTTAATAGAGGTACAACATTCCATTAGTAGTTCCTATTGTTATTTATCGTCCGATCTTATACATCATCGTTCCATTTTTCTCGATGCATTCCAATTTGCGTCCATTAAAATTATGACATTATAATGTAGTGGAACGGTAAATTTCATGAAAATATCTGTTTGTAAAATACAATAATACGTCCGATGGATATCGTTTATGGAGAGTTATAAATTGTAGAGTATACGTAATGATTTCGACGAAGCTTTTCATTTAAAATATACAACCACCACGGAGCAGGTGGCCGACACATATGTTCCTCGTAATATCCGTGCAACCACGGTGCATGCATATTGGAGTCGGGTGGCGAATTCACTTTTCGTGACAGATCGATTCGCTACGGTAAACTACTCCTTTACCTCCGTATGCTCCAGAACGGATTCGAATCATCGTTACAAACATCATCCCTTTCGTACCGAGATCTTTCCTTTTGACGATGCAACGATCCCCCTGCGCACATACTCGCGATCATTTTAGTACAAGGATGCCGTACAACGATTAACGGAAGCTCATCCTGCAATTTTATGATATCACTATTAATTATAACCGTGCATCATTCGAAAAACTGTTTTATAAATTACTATTATATGTAATCCTATTTATTTTATCTTATACTAGTTTCAAATACTAGATTATAAGTAGTATTAGGTATTAGGAGTGGAACTATAAGTAATTACTAGTATTAGATGTAACTCTGATTTGTTAGCAAGTGTTGGTTAAACATTACAATGCTGTATCGTAACTGGACTATTTTATATGCGAAAGGACACCATTGATTTTTGAGACTGTCCATCAACAGAGCTACAAATCTAAGATACAACACCCCATCTAAGACACTTTCTCCCTTCCCTTGGTCATTCTCACGCACCCCATGGGTAAATTGCTCGACAGACACATCTCCGTGTTTAGCGGGGGATGGTCGAAAGACAAAGTGCCGTGTATATCCAAGAGGCCGCGAGGAGAATTCAAGGCATGTAGGCCTCATAACGAGTCCGAAGCTACGATTTCGTTATTATATCGCTGGTACGTGACGCGTACCAACCCCGGGAGCTTTTTATTCCACCCTCGGAGGTGGTCCAGGTAAGAAACGTGGATAAAGAGAAGGAGAGGATAGTGCACGTGTAAGGCAGAGGCGAATGCACCGGCATTAAATCAACGGAAGATTACCGGGCGCGAAAGCTAACGGTGCAACCGATGCCATTGAAGAAGAGAGTAAGATAGAAAGGCTGATACCATTTCCAAGGAAACAAGGAGAACGAACCTCGAGGAGAATCTGTGAGACGCATCGAGTACTCTCAGCAACGAGTCAGATAGGACTCGTGAGTACGAAGAAACGGAAGTACGAGAAAGACGAAGGTGGAACGAGGAGAATCGGAGAAAGACAGAAAGGGAAGTGGATAGAGGATGAACGAGAGAGTAAGTCTCCTGGTTGCGGATGAGTTCCGTGTTCTCCCATTTGTAACTCCGTTCAGCCGGCAAAGTAGGTAGAAATCCTTCCCCGCCTCTATCATCGGAGTCCACCCTCGCTTATCTAAACCCCCCTACCTCGATTTTATCCAGCTAACCCTCTCCCTTCGACCCTCTGGAACCTCTCCGTACTCACTCGTAGAACACGGGCAGGTACCATCGGCATCGCCAGACCGAAAACCCGACACGCTCGTCTGCCCATCCTCGCGTTATGGCCCGCTCAATTGTTTCAGCCCCGTTGATCCAATAAAGGATTACGGCGAAACAATCGTAGCGTGCGCCAACATCCCTTCGCTCTCTTCTCTCTCTTGCACCCCCTCTGTCTCTCCCACTCTCTCATTCTCTCCCTCGCTTTCACTCTCTCACTGTCCCTCTCGAGTCTCGTTTCTCTCGACGATGGATTTTACGTAAACGGTAAAAGTTTCGACCCGTTTCGCACTCGCATACGATCGTCACGATGGACACGCCGTGATGCCTTCACCGTATAAATGACAATTTTTCCATCTCTCCTTCGACTTTTTTTTATACACACTACCCGTTTCTTTTGTCCCGTGAAACTGGGATTGTTGTTCCTGATGGAATTGATGGCATGCACTGTGTACCGCGATTTCTCTCTTTTTATTGTGTTGTTGGTTGTCGGGATTAATATGCGATATGAAGATTTATTGTGTACTCTAATTGAGTGGTTTCAAAGGTCTTCGTAGTTTCAGACATTTATTAATGACTTTGTTCAGAAGATTCTTTTAAGTTACAATCGAGACTGTTGCTTTAATCATTTATATATTGACGTGGATTAGCAATGTTTCATTAGACTTCCTAATGAAACAGGCGGGTAGATCGGACGCGAAAATAATTGGAAAGCAAAAAAGAACGTAAAGTGACTAGTCGAAGTCGCGTATGAGTAGGGCCACTTGTCGGGTGAAAAGTTGGTACGCAATCGTATTAGTCGAATCTGTTCCAGTTGGTCGATCTCGTCCGAGTTCATAGACGTGCTGTGGAATTATGCCGGGAAATTGATTATACTCTCGATAATGCCGGATTTATTCGAGAGCATTATTCCTCCGCTGCTACAATCCGATGTTACTTGTTCCACATCACTTCTACTGTGTCAGGGAATTTTTCGATTCGATACTCGTCATCCCCTTCCATTATACCATCATTTTTTCCATTGAAAATTAACGCGTATGCACAAAGCTATTAAAAGTTTCATTGCTTTCCAAATATTGATAATAAAGTCGAATTCTATTAATTATTTGTAGAAATTTATATTCTTCCTCGAACGCATAAATCTGTAATAATGTTTCATATGATATCACTTTAAATATTTGTTCATACAGCGTAATATTAATGCATAAAATGAACACAATTTAAATAAATTTTTTAATCAAAATTTTACGTGGAAAATAAATAATATTCGGTAGTTAATATGAGTATAGAAGTCGAAGACGGAACTATGAATAGTTAGGGGTAGTTTCCAGGATATTACAGGATGTTATAGCAGTAAAAAGATATAAAAAGTAAAGAAAGTGTTATATCCCTGGGCCGTAGGTATTCCTTTAAAACAGAGGAAAAAAGTGGTGAAAAGTAGAGCTGATTATGCTCGTTCCATTTATAGGCAATGCCTCGACTTTTCCAGAGAATCGTGAAATCCACCGTAGGAGGTAGATCTAAATCGGTATAAACGTACCTTCGCTCTGAAAGGAACTCTTTCAAAAGTCTTTTCGAATAGAATTCACCTTTTCATGTGAAAGCGAGCAATCCCAATGTAAAGTGTTTGAAACAGCCAAAGACTACACAAAAATGCGAGGATGCGTCGCGCGTGAAAATATCCAAAATTATTCTCGATTTTAATTGATGCTCGATTGACATCCATGTTTAAGTAACGAGTACAGGCGACAGATATAAATCTGATACAGAGTTTATTCAGACGAAACATTATTTGTGGATTCTCAATTTCATGTACACGCGACTGTAAAATAATTTCTATGTAAGCCCTTTCATTTAGATAGCTGTACTGTGAACACAGTAGTCGAGTTAACGAGTTTCACCACCAAAATTCCAACGCCTCTCCCTACGATCCTCGTCGAAAGTCTCTTTTCATTTATTTTTCAAACCGGTAGCGTGTAATTATTTTTTACGTATCACAATCATTAATGCAGAGTTGATAATTTCATTTCATAATAAAACGAAATATATACTTTTAATCGGAATGAATAAATACGATGAAATACTAAAAGCATCGTTGACGTTATATTTCTGAATAATATTTCATTAAATAATGAATAGTATGAATACGATGAGAGGGTTCGTAGGAAGAGTTACGAAATTTTGTTTTCTAATTAGAATTAATAAAAGATATTTGATAGTAAGAACGAAGGGTGAAAATATTCGAAGGGAGAACGAGAGGGCAAAGGAGAAGAGACGATGGAAGCTGCATTGGGTTTGGGAAGCCCAGGGCGGAGCTGGTTCGGACTAACGATTATAATTAAATCAACAGTCGCCGCCCTCGACTTCCATGGCAAACCTCCATTTCGGTCCATGATGATATTTCTCCTCGGACATGTCGCGCGAGGTAGAATTAAATAAAGGATAATTCCTTTCCCTTCATCCTGCCGAGCAAGTAGAATTCCGTGGCATGTATTTCGGATGTAATCAACTTTTTTATGATCGTACTATTACTTGTTTTGATAACTCATGTAAAAACGTATTAGTTCAATCTACATTTAAAAGAACAATTCAAATAATACAATTTATCTTTTATTATAAAGGATTATCTAAAAAAATTATTATTTTAATTCTTCCGTATGAGTATAAAAATGATGATATTGAAACCCTTTTAAATATAAACTCAAATAAATAAAGTAGTCTTGCATGTCCGCGAGTGCTTTGAGTAGAAAAGGACTTAAATTCTACGCGAAGATTAAATGTTTTTAGAAATCAGTATTAAGTCATTATGTAATTTGATTATGTAATTTCATCCAACCTTTGAGTATTTCGCGGACGAAATTGTATTTGTTAAGTGAATACCGTATAAATGTTACCAGGTTAATTCCCTTAAAAGATGAGTGGATATACGTAATAAAGATTATTCGTGCAATATATCAGTCGATTTAATCACAGCGTGTCCCGAAGGGTTCCAAAGATATAAGGTCACACGATGGCATTTCGTAGGAATAGGGAGAAACCTAACGGTGCTCACCAGCTCTTAAAAATGCCAACCGGAGTTTCTTAATTAATGATCCTGAATAACGTAACGTGAAGTTACTAAATGTCACGAAATTTTATGGAGTAGTTTGTATCGTTCATGAAACCAATTTTAATCTGATAGTTTAGTTTAGCCTAGTCGTACTTATTTTATAGCGTAGGGCGGGGCTTTCTGGACCGACTAAACATTGTTTATTCTACTCATTTGTTTTGCACATTTGCGTGTTTGAAAGTAAAGGTGTCATTTTGAACAGTTTGGGTCGAAACGTGTGGATTAAAGTTATTTTCTGGTCAAAAAATGAGTCGACCCAAAATCGGAAAAATGTAAAGGGGTATCCTTAAAAAATTGTAAAAAAATCAAAGTCGCCAATTTCGCTTCTAAGTGGCCTAAATCGATGGTATATGAGGTATAAACATATTCTAGGATGATTTTGGGTCGAAAGAAGTGGATTAAAAATGTTTTCCGGTCAAGAATGGGGTCGACCCAAAATCGCAAAAATGTAAAGGGGTATACCTTCAAAAATTGTCAAAAAATCAAAGTCGCCAATTTCGGTCCTAGATGCCCTAAATCGATGGTGTATGATGCCTAATGATATTCTAGAACCATTTTGGGTCGGAAGAAGCGGTGTAAAGTTTTATTCGGTCGAAAAATGGGTCGACCCGAAATCGCAAAAATGTGAAGGGGTATACCTTCAAAAATCTTCAAAAAATCAAAGTCGCCAATTTCGCTCCTACATGGCCCAAATCGATGGTATATGATGTATAAACATATTCTAGGACGATTTTGGGTCGAAAGAAGTGGTTTAAAAATTTGTTCAGTCGAAAAATGGGTCGACTCAAAATCGCAAAAAAGTGAAGGGGTATACCTTCAAAAATTGTGAAAAAATCAAAGTCGCCAATTTCGCTTCTAAATGGTCCAAATCGATGGTATATGATGTATAAACATGTTGTAGGACGATTTTGGGTCGAAAGAAGTGGATTAAAAATGTTTTCTGGTCAAGAATGGGGTCGACCCAAAATCGCAAAAATGTAAAGGGGTATACCTTCAAAAATTGTCAAAAAATCAAAGTCGCCAATTTCGGTCCTAGATGCCCTAAATCGATGGTGTATGATGCCTAATGATATTCTAGAACCATTTTGGGTCGGAAGAAGCGGTGTAAAGTTTTATTCGGTCGAAAAATGGGTCGACCCGAAATCGCAAAAATGTGAAGGGGTATACCTTCAAAAATCTTCAAAAAATCAAAGTCGCCAATTTCGCTCCTACATGGCCCAAATCGATGGTATATGATGTATAAACATATTCTAGGACGATTTTGGGTCGAAAGAAGTGGTTTAAAAATTTGTTCAGTCGAAAAATGGGTCGACTCAAAATCGCAAAAAAGTGAAGGGGTATACCTTCAAAAATTGTGAAAAAATCAAAGTCGCCAATTTCGCTTCTAAATGGTCCAAATCGATGGTATATGATGTATAAACATGTTGTAGGACGATTTTGGGTCGAAAGAAGTGGATTAAAAATGTTTTCCGGTCAAGAATGGGGTCGACCCAAAATCGCAAAAATGTAAAGGGGTATACCTTCAAAAATTGTCAAAAAATCAAAGTCGCCAATTTCGGTCCTAGATGCCCTAAATCGATGGTGTATGATGCCTAATGATATTCTAGAACCATTTTGGGTCGGAAGAAGCGGTGTAAAGTTTTATTCGGTCGAAAAATGGGTCGACCCGAAATCGCAAAAATGTGAAGGGGTATACCTTCAAAAATCTTCAAAAAATCAAAGTCGCCAATTTCGCTCCTACATGGCCCAAATCGATGGTATATGATGTATAAACATATTCTAGGACGATTTTGGGTCGAAAGAAGTGGTTTAAAAATTTGTTCAGTCGAAAAATGGGTCGACTCAAAATCGCAAAAAAGTGAAGGGGTATACCTTCAAAAATTGTGAAAAAATCAAAGTCGCCAATTTCGCTTCTAAATGGTCCAAATCGATGGTATATGATGTATAAACATGTTGTAGGACGATTTTGGGTCGAAAGAAGTGGATTAAAAATGTTTTCCGGTCAAGAATGGGGTCGACCCAAAATCGCAAAAATGTAAAGGGGTATACCTTCAAAAATTGTCAAAAAATCAAAGTCGCCAATTTCGGTCCTAGATGCCCTAAATCGATGGTGTATGATGCCTAATGATATTCTAGAACCATTTTGGGTCGGAAGAAGCGGTGTAAAGTTTTATTCGGTCGAAAAATGGGTCGACCCGAAATCGCAAAAATGTGAAGGGGTATACCTTCAAAAATCTTCAAAAAATCAAAGTCGCTAATTTTGCTCCTACATGGCCCAAATCGATGGTATATGATGTATAAACATATTCTAGGACGATTTTGGGTCGAAAGAAGTGGTTTAAAAATTTGTTCAGTCGAAAAATGGGTCGACTCAAAATCGCAAAAAAGTGAAGGGGTATACCTTCAAAAATTGTGAAAAAATCAAAGTCGCCAATTTCGCTTCTAAATGGTCCAAATCGATGGTATATGATGCCTAATGATATTCTAGAACCATTTTGGGTCGGAAGAAGCGGTGTAAAGTTTTATTCGGTCGAAAAATGGGTCGACCCGAAATCGCAAAAATGTGAAGGGGTATACCTTCAAAAATCTTCAAAAAATCAAAGTCGCCAATTTCGCTCCTACATGGCCCAAATCGATGGTATATGATGTATAAACATATTCTAGGACGATTTTGGGTCGAAAGAAGTGGTTTAAAAATTTGTTCAGTCGAAAAATGGGTCGACTCAAAATCGCAAAAAAGTGAAGGGGTATACCTTCAAAAATTGTGAAAAAATCAAAGTCGCCAATTTCGCTTCTAAATGGTCCAAATCGATGGTATATGATGCCTAATGATATTCTAGAACCATTTTGGGTCGGAAGAAGCGGTGTAAAGTTTTATTCGGTCGAAAAATGGGTCGACCCGAAATCGCAAAAATGTGAAGGGGTATACCTTCAAAAATTGTGAAAAAATCAAAGTCGCCAATTTCGCTTCTAAATGGTCCAAATCGACGGTATATGATGCCTAATGATGTTCTAGGACCGTTTTGGGTCGTAAAATCCGGTTTAAAAATTTTTTCGGGCGAAAAATGGGTCGACCAAGAATCGCAAAAATGTAAAGGGGTATACCTTCAAAAATTGTAAAAAAATCAAAGTCGCTAATTTCGCTTCTAAGTGGCCCAAATCGATGGTAGATGATCCCTAATGATATTCTAGAACCATTTTAGGTTGAAAGAAGTGGATTAAAAGCTTTTTCCAGTCAAAAAGGGGTCGACCCAAGATCGCAAAAATCAAATCTAAATACTTACTGATAATTCCGACTTAGCTTCATATGAATCATGATATGAATAAAATAAAAAAAGTAGACTATCGTGTGCTAAAGAAGACGATAAAAGAAATCACGCGGCCCTTCGAAGATCTAATGGCTCTCCAGACGGTCGAAGCGCAATTAAAAGTTGCGGTAGAAACTAACTAAACCATCCGTAGTTTGATTTAAACGTTTCCGAGCCCTCTTCCTTTTCTACGTGACGGCGCTTAATTGCATTTAAATGGATGGTAGTTCGAGCTCTACGGGTGTCTTCTTGCTCCTCGAACGGAAACCCGACGCGAGGAGAACTGACGTGAGTTCGATCTACGTTAATCACGATCGACCCAAAGATCTTAATTGACGAAGCGGCCATTGCAACACCGCTAATCCTACTTATTCTGTATCCTTTAGACACCAATGTTACTTCCTATCCTTAATTATTCCGTATCTAAATCAATACAAACCATAAATTGCTGTAAATGCACCGCCTATCAGCTTAACTCTACTTGCACCATTCATGAAATATGATAATATGATAATCAAATCATAAAATACTTTGATAGAACTAATGTTAACAAGCAGTATATCTCTAAAACAAGTATCTACATTTCTTAATATCCTCAACTGATACTATTAATACGAAACAGGTCAGCAAACTTGTCACAAAAAATCTTAATTAATCATTACCATTATATTCGAATCCACTCGAATAAAGGGTACTTTTACACGAGGATGAAAGCCTGGGAGATAGAAAGGATGGAGGCAGGTTTCACAGATGTCGCGAAAATGAAAATGCCGGACCCTTCTCGTCCTTTCTCGGCCCTGTCTGCCGAACCGAGAAATAACTGCAAATAACGTTCGGGGATTACTTAGTTACCGCAATACACTTGTGTCCTGTATCGCACATACGATGCAGTAACTGGGTTTCCACTTCCTCCCATCTCTGTGTACTTTTCTGACGGATATCTCGACGACGTGTATCTACACACCCTGATACGGTGACGAAGGGATTGGGGAAGGAGAAGGAGACTGACAAAATACGGGGTTGCCCCATTCGACACGTTCACCAACAAGGGGAATTGAAAAGCTGTCTGGCAATCCGGATGGCTTATCCTAGCCTACCCTTCTGCATCATCCCTCTTCCTCTAACTCCTCTTACTCTCACTACGCCACCCTCTTCCTTTGACTCTCAAGGATTATTGCAAATTATTATAGCCACTTTTACTCTGCTCTTCTTTTCGAGTATAATCGATTGAGTGATTATGTTAGTAATCACTTATGAAAAGTAATATGAAAAACGAAATCCATTCTTACGTAGCAAGCTCCAAAAGTTGCGGACCCGAACATGCAATTTTTAACCATTTTAAGAACAAAAAATCGGATTATTTTCTTAGTGGTATAACAAAGTTAATTAGCGAGTTTTAAAAATGTTTTGAAATAAAGGATTATTATAGTGAAAAATAAAAATTATTATTTGATTCTATTACCTCATTAATACCCTTGGACCCGAGGCATTTGGACTTTATTACTATATTTGTTTCAAGGGAGTCATTTAAGTATTTGGCGTTAATATTGCTTTATCGGAGGGTTAACTAAATATAATCAAGTATAGCTGGAAGAATATTATGATGTCTCATGGTGGTTACTCATAACGATTAAAAAAGTCCAAAAATGGGGTTGACTTCAATTGAATACATAGTTTCCCTCTCGAGGTGTATCGGGTGGTGGGAATCGGTGCCGTGCCAGCGTGAAAGAGGATACGTCAAAATAACGTCGGTGGGCCATTCGTTTAATTGTATCATCGGTATAAGTGTATCTAGGCTGTGAGTATATTATATCGAGCCGATCGTGGAAGCCGAACCGTTAGTTCGTATGGTTACGGACTATTTACTGACACAATAATTATCGCAATTGACGGGGGCAGCCACACGAGCAGTCAGACCGCAGAGCAAATTCTAGGGACGTTGAGTAGTAATACGTGGCAGGGTAACTCACCCCCTTGTACCCTCCTCTCCATTTCCCACTATTTCCCGGCTTTAGGTCTCTATGTTGATTTAGTTAGCGCGCGGTATCGATATAACGATCATCTCCTGCCAATTAATAGCTTAGTTTGCAACTTTGATTTACGGTAGATCTCAAGAAACCCGTGAGTTCAACGTGATAAAGGCTTCCTTATTATTTGTCAAAATAGTATTATGTTATTTACATGCGCTTCAATTAATAAAGCATTAAATAGTATATTTCTTGAAGTCATTATCGAATGAAGTTAAGTTTGGCTCAACAAATATAAATTTAATTTCAATTCGAACATTTTTCAGCTATATATTCTTTAATGTTTGGTTGAGTAGGACTTGACGTTAGGTTACATTCTTGGCCGAAACATTAATTCGATTAACTCAACGAAGAACTGTTTGTGGAATGCCGCGTGTAACCCCGAAGATATCCCGTTCCCCGTTTACAGAAGAGGTGAGTGTTCACGGGTGGAGCTACTTCTCTTACAACGCAAATATACTCCGTTATTAAGCCACGAGAATATATAGCTTTATTCACTACTCAATGATTAAAGATCGTGGATAGTGTTACGCTTTAATACATTATTTCTCCTCGAACGATATTCCGTTTAATCGTTACGCGTACAACTTTTTCAGCGTCTTCGAAATTGCGTTATAAAATTTCATTATTTATTCCCTTCGATTAGTTTTAACAAAGCGTTACCAAATACAGAACAATTTTGTTTTCAAAAATGAATAGGGAAGTTTGATTATACAAAATGATAGGATATAATTCTGTATCGAAATTGTATTTACGGCCAAGTTTGGATCAAATGTTTACCAAGCGATCAAAGGTTATTTAGCGGAAGGAGATTCGCAAAGGTGGCATAAAAGAAATTGCATATTTTGAATGCAGTGTCAAGTGTTTGCGAAGCAATCGAGGGTGATAATAGACAAGGATGACGAGGCTTTTTGTAACTCCATTACTATTAGAGCATCAACAATAGACACGTGTCTTTTCATCGGGCACCAAACACGGCCACGTTTCTAAAATGACACCATCGATTTCAATCTTCGGTTTAATAGACCCCGAATTAATTAATAAAGCTTTTCTAACGTTGTTTGCTACCAAGATAAACTATATATTTGACTATATTCAATATCTTTAATTCTTGTAATGTACACGGTTCGTATATGACGTATTCCAAATATTTCAACTATCGCGAATGAATAAAATCGCGCAAGAATTGGTTTGTGGCTGAAATACTTACTACAACTAAAATTCACATTTATTTTTCGTTACTTTTTAATATTATCAAAGGTAAGGAAGGTATATTAATTGACCGAGTAAGATGAAGTATTCTGTTTGCAAATAAATATTAAATAAAATAATATAACCGATTTCCTGTAAAAGCTTTTACCTCATATTATAAAATATATTATGTTATGAAACTTTTTCTATTTAAAATTAGTTCGTATAAAAACCTTATTTCTTACGAAGAGTCGTATAAAGTAACTCACGAATTGCCAAGTAAATATGATAATTATAATATATAATAATTCAACATAAATTGATTCGGATATGATAAAAGACTTAAAAATATCACTTACCGTTTCTCGTGGGGGGCTCCAGCATTGTGGCGAGGTGCTACGACCACTGTGACTGCTCATCACGGAATTCGAGGCCGAGTGAAGATTATGGCTGGTAGCGTTAAGTGGTGTCACAGGATCATCCTCCGTCGTTTCGATATCCACTTCGTCGTCGGAATTGTCGTCCTTGCTTGTAGTGGTAGTTGCGTCGGTTGGTTGTTCCTGTAGGATTGGTTCCAGGATCGGTGGACCACGAATAACCGGGCGGAAGGCCGATTGATGTAATGACGGATTCACCGTTGGTATCAGTGGTTCTGTGGGACTGGAACCGCTTATTGGCGGTGGAATAGGACCTAGAAAATCAATGGATTTCCTATCTATCTACTCCGGTAATCTCTAGATTACTGACTATAATTAATCGTAAACGTAACTGTAACTGTACTCCTCCGATATAATTGTGATTAAGCAGGAATTTCATTCTAATTGTAATACCGAGAGATAAAGTAATTTTGCGCGCACTTTTCAATGTTCTGATAGCAATCTAATACGAGTGTGTTATTGAGTATCATGGGAGTAATTAGAATCAGGCATTAACTAATTGTTGTTAAGAAACTTGATGGAAGTAATTCTTTTAAATAGCTGGTTTATTTTTGGATGTCTGGTAGCCAGCCATTTCATTAATTATTACTTGACTGACAATTAGAGGACTGATGCGTAATATTTTTTTAACACTATTGACTTATCTGACAATAATCTAATCTCTTAAGAACATACAAAATATTTGTTTGAAATATTTCTATCGTTTAATGAACTTTATCATTTCTATCATTATTCGCTACTTTCGTCTACCACGAAATGAATTTATCCAACTCCTTTATTGATCAAGAAATGAAGTACAACAGAACAACTTCACGAATAAATAAGGTTTAAACTAGACATACAAAAAATGTCTTCTTTGCAATGCACGGGATAAATAAACATTTAACTTACCAGGAAACAGAACGGGTCCTCGTTTAGCGAGCCAAGGCAGCGCGTACGGTGGAAACGCGAATCCAGGAGTCTTCGCGGCAGCGACGGCGGCAGCTTGCTGATGCTGATGCCAGACATAATCCATAACTAGACTTCTGGACAAAGGTAAAGGTAGTTCCGGAAATGGTGGTACTCTGGGGTGCGTAGGTGATGGAACAAGAGCTGGAATCTGCGTGGTAGGCGAAGATCTCGGCTGCTTGGCTTGACTCGGTGATTCTCGAGAACTCGAGTTGTTGAGCAAACGTTTTCTGGTGCCGCCGTTGAACATCGCTTTAACATCCTCCCAAGCGTGAACCACTTCGTCCGGTTGATTTCCCGATAATTTCATGTGACGTCGCCAGGAGTTGAAGTTCGCAGCATCCGGCTGCACGTACTTGTCCGACGGACCGATTCTGTGCGAGTGGAAGATGAACTTGTTCGGCGAGAAAAAGAGGCCGCAGTACGCGCACTTTATACATTTTGCACGGGAACTGTTGTAACGCGCGGGCAGAAAAGCTCCTCGACATCCCCAGGCGCACTCGTGGTGAACGGAAAAGGCGAAGTCCTCTGGCAATCTTTAACAAATGATTATACTCTATCAGGTTATTCTTTAAGTTTGAAACAATATTTACAATGTATATTTTACAGTAGGTTATGAATAAAAAATATATGTGCATGAATATGTATATTAAGTTTAATAAAACATTCAAAGAATTCACTCGTTATATATTTAGATTTCATAAGCTTCATTTTAATATTGGCCATGTATGGAAAAATAGAAGTTTTTCCGAAAAACAGTTTCTGATATAGTTTTATAAATACTGGTAGACTATAAATGTTCGTAAATTAATGTGATATATCTAAAAGATATTGCTAGTAGAAATATGTTATTACGACTAACCTGGGTGGCGCATTATCTCCGAGGAAGGATTTGCAAAGCCTCTCAGCTTCTCTTCGTGTAATCATGCCACATCTCCTGGAGGAGACTGGCATGGCACCAGCACGACGAAGGATCTCTAATTGGACGGGAGTGCACTGGACGCAGGTAATACCAAGAGCGACTCTGCGATTGTGAATTTCATTGTAGCTGAATTGCTTGAGCAGGGTATTGCTGATTTGCGCCAAGCACAGCCTCTCTTGACCCTCGATCACCAGAGACACGATGTGAATACCATACAGAGATACAGTCCCGACCTGCAACTCCTATTAGTTTAGATGCACTACGAGCCTCCCACTGATACTTCCTCATTTAATCACTAATTACTCCTCCGACATTAATCCAATTATGCAATATATTAATTTCATGTATCCATTGAGGCATTTAAACATCCAAAATAGTATTCGGTGTGATATCGTTGTAATATTACGAAACATTGCAACACGTGCGTAATTAAATACAAAGAAGCAGAAAATGTGTGTTAGTTGTATGTTACAAACATTTTAATTTTATTAGAACATATAAGGAACGTAAAAAATTACTGAGTATTTTTTAATAAATTCTAAATTGTTATCAGGAATTGTTGTCAGTAATATTGTAAATAATTTTCCAATACATATATGTACATTGGTGATTATCGAGTATCAAGGTTAAATCAATTTTTCTGTATTTTATTAACGGTACAATAGATGTGTGCTTAAAATCCCGCGCAGCTCATTATACACTTCGAATACAATTCTGGCTCTTAGATATAAACAATCTCAAAATGTGGACAAATTTGTGTATTACCTGATTGGACTTGGAGTGCGATTGTGGTTGCGGCGATTGTGCGGATTTTTGGGACGCGGTTATCGGCGGCATCGATAGTACCGCCGGCCCATCCATTCTGAAAAAGGATTATATTTTAAATATCCTTTATTTAACCTAAACACGGTATAACTATCACAATATTTCGCAACGCGATATTTGGATATAATAAAAATGTATTGATTCCAATCCCGTATATTCAAGAATCGTAATAAACTCCGATTTCACGACGATGATGCTTAATGAAGTAAACGAGAAAAATATGAAATGCGTATTGTTCCGAGTTCACTCCCTTTCCACCCTCGTTGTAATTATATTTATTACATTTTATTGATCACTCGTTGGCTTCACCGAGTGGCTCGTCCGGCGCCATTAAAAGTTCGTTCGACTGCATTTAGTTCAATTAAAACGCTCGACGAATTATATATTTTTTCCCGGCGATGTTTCCAGTGTTTCGGGAAATTAATAGGCCGTGTTGGTCTACGAGGAACACGCGTGTCGATTCCAAGTGTGATTAAGTTGACGTTCGTGTCGTTGGAGGAAGAAGGAGTTTCTCTAATTATCGGTAGCGATCGGTCGGTGATTAAGTAAATTCAAAGAACTGTCGCCCGACGGAATTAAGCAAGGTCTTGTCGCCATTGCGCTTTGTCCTTCGACTGAACCCAGGAACGAAAGGAAGGATTAAGTTCTATTCCTCCAGATTCCCCTCAACGTTTCCTCTTTTATGCGAGGAATACGGTCCGATTCAAAGACACACTGTAATTCAATGAATTTCTAATTAATTAATCCCAATTTACTCCTGAAGACTTCTAGGACCTCGCGTATATTGTACCTAATTCTCTTTCACTGGCACGTACACGTAAGTCAATGATTATATTCGAAAATTATTATGTTACGGTTCTATGGAGCAGTCTAAGAAGATGTCAGAATCAATCGAATTCTTTATGAAAATAGAATTTCCAATTCTAATAAGATTATTGTCGTTAAGCATACGTCAAGAGAGTACGTACTCGTTGAAGAAAAAGAACGGGGAGTACCGGTCGTTACTGTATTTTTCAACGTTCCCCCTCTCGTAGTTTATTGCTAGAATAAAACGTAATACTTTTTTCTTCGACGGAAGTTCTTTCAGATGTTTCCTCTTCGAGGTAGATGCAGGGATGCTGTTTGTAAGGCGGCAGCGAGGAAGAAGAAAGAAAAGCAAGGAGTAACTCGGGAAAATGAGAGAGAGAGAGGGGGGGGGGAAATAGAGATGCAGAACCGAGTCGCGAGTTCCTTATCCTCTTACTCGACTCTTACGCGGAAGACAACTCGGAAAAGAGAGTGGGACGAAAATACCCTATAAGTTCACCGGGCCAACTGACTCGGATGCTTCTTCCATTAGTTTAACGCGCGACGAAGACTTCGTTAAGGTCGTGAATTTTCCATGGAAGGGAATTAAAAAGAAAAAAGCGTCGAGATAAACGAAACCATGATAAAGAGGAAGATGGAAAAAGAAGAACGCTCGTATTTGATTGTACAGGTACGATAGAACGAGAAACCGAGCGAGATCGAGGCAACCCTCCCGGTGTTGATTTTAATTGAAAACGCCTCCATGAAGGTATGTACCAGTGTATAACAGTGTATACCAATACCGTCGGTCTACATACACGTTCACCAACACAAGGATAGGATAGTATGGATAAAACCCATCTACAACGAGTACAGTTCTGACGTAGAAGCACGGAGCGTTCCAGCAAACGTCCCTGGGGACTGTGGAGTCGGGGGGGTAATTCAATTTGACACCCCCACCCACGCTTAAACAACCCAGCACCCATTCGATCCTCCTCTCTGTCCTCTCCTCTTTCACCTTTCCCTCTCTTTTACTCTTCTCCCTTTGCCCTCTCTTCGTCGCGCAAATTAAATTCTCATCCACCGTGAAACAATGCCGGTATCCGACCCCGGAGTCACCCTCCTCCTATGAACCACCGTTATCAACCCCCCTTCAACCTGCCCCTCCGCCTACACGACTCTGCACAGTCTCCATTCCATCCCTCCTCCTCCGTATTTCACCCCTTCCGCTCCTGAATTCTGTTGGTCAGCGGTCGGACAAATCGGACTCGAATCGACCGCATTAATTACCTGGTACTTACAATTAGTGCAAACTAGAAACGCCCTCGTATGTTCCGCTAATGATCCGGAATTCGATCGTCCGTCGAGGAAGAGGGATTCTTTAAATAATTGATCGCGGTAATTAGATGCGGCTCGCAAGTTGGGAGGAGATAAACAATATACCTCGAAATGACTTTTGAATCTAATTGTAAGTAAATAGGAGTTGTTTCTTGGGAGTAACTATTTCAGGTGTAATCTTTTTAAAATGATGCATATCTTGTGAAGAAGTATTATTCATATCAATTATAAATGAAAACCTAGTTGAGTCCAAAATAATGAAGTTCAGTGTCGACGTAAGGTCGAAAAGGCATTTATGGAAATCTACATAAGAAATATCACGGTAAAAAAATGCAGAAGCAACCCATTATAAGACACAATAAAAACGTACAATTTGCATGAATTAATTTCGTGAATGAAGTAGACCACTAAATTAATTTCAGAGTTGCAGGCTGGCGTCGGGGGTCCCCTCCGAGTGAAAGTTACTCGTCCAGAGCAGACAATATTTGCCGGTTGTGTACCCCAAGTAGTCATAGGACATAGAAGACAGAGGGACGATAGAGTTAGCAAGGGGTTTGTGTGCAGTAGACAGTAGATAGGAACGAAGTCGCGAGAATAAGCGTACCCGCGGGCTCGCGGATTATTTAAATGCAAACACAATGTTGTACCGAGGCGCATTGTTCCCCTCTCGGTTATTTTACAATTCAATCTACGATCCTTGGTTCCTGGAGGCGGCAGCAGGGTCAGGGGGTTGGGGGGGCGGCCACGGGAAACGCTTGTTCGTTCATTGTAACGTTGTTAAATCTCTCTGCTTCCATTATGACTACACCGTACTCTCATTTCGTCCCTCTCTTTCACGAGTCCTGCAAACCCACCCCCTAGCACCGTGCTTCGTACCCCGCGTTATTCTTACTCCTCCCGTTTCTCTTGAATCCGCCTTCTTTTTTATAGTCTACTCTGTCCTGTGTTTGCTTACCTTTTATCTTACAACATGATTTTTGTTCGTTGTACGGTATAACAAAAGAACAATTTTTCTGAACGTTTTTAATACGAGGATGAGTTAGATTTGTGATTAGATTTTAATATGACGCATATTTCCAAATGCAATTATTTCTTCAAATGGAAAACGGTGTTTGTATTAAAAATACACATCTCTCGCAATCAACTCGACGATATTAGCAATTAATTATTAATACGACAGGAGACCCTTTTGGTTCAGTGAATTCCACGTAATCCACTAATTAACACATCCTAATTTACTACCAAGAACCTCGTAACGATAAAGGATAATTGCTATTAAGAGACCGCAATCCTTGCTTATGCCAAATTAAAATTCTTTAAGAGTTCATTAAGTAATCAACCGGTTATTAACATTTCCGTAAATAGAATCTCCAGTAAGACCGGATTAAACATATTTCAATTAATTGTGAAATATTTATGCTGAATATTAAGCAGGCAATTATCGAGCACGATTAGGTATCAATTTCGTATAAGTTCAATTATTGGTTCGAAATCGTTCGTGTTCGACTCCGAAGAGGATTAGTTTCGCCACTGTATCGGATAAACGAATGAGTCATTTGTATGTCCGTAACAAATTTGTAGTTTATTATCTAAAGTGGTCTGCATTTTGATCTTCCTACGGATGCATCTAACGATGATTATATTATCGGGCTTCTCTCAAGGGGATTAAAAGATTAAACGTCATTCGGATGATAATTTTAATGATAGAACTGCACCGATTCTTTACTTATCAAACAACACTGAAAAGTACTTTAATATCCAATATACACTCCTTTTACGGAATATAATAACAAATTTCATAAAATAACGTCCCGGGAATATCATCAAAGGTAATGCAAATAAACACTTTGACTTTGGCATTATTGTTAACTTATCATGTGTTTAACGAAAAGATGTTGTTTATTGAGATTACGAATAAAAGTGTTGTAACAAAATTGCAACCAAATTTTAAGACCTGATATTTTTTAAGACAATAGGGTTTATATTCGTTATCAAAACGATTATTTAAAGAATAATACATTTCTCTTATCACTTGCACTTAAATCAAAATCTTTATAATGATCGTTAATAAATACAATATATAGTCATAAAAGTGACCAATTTTTATCAAAGAAATTTCGTTGGATTTTCTCAAGAATAAGACACATATCTTTTCAGGATTTTCTTTTCAGTTAGTTACAAAAAGAGCAATCGTTCGTGAGTAGCGATCCGAAAAATTACTCGAACTGGGAAAGTTTGGTAAGTCGTAAAATTGCTCCCAGGTGCCCGAAGGAAGCCGAAAGTTCTGTTGGGGTCACCTGAGCCCCAAGGCATTGGACTTATTAATTCCCCTCATAATAGAACAGGTTGTTGTTTTCAAGGTCTTTCGCGAGAGCTAAATCTGAAGCGATGTACGACTAATCCTTGGACAAACAGTTTATGGTATTTGCCCGTTTGTACGGCGCACCCCCGTGCCGCTAGCAACCCCTCCGGTCCCATGGGACCAGTTTGCCCCAGACTCGTGAATCGACTATCAACTTACTTAGTAGCGAATCTACTTTTTTTTCAAGGCCCTGCTTTGATATATGTCAACTTTGCCTCCCCTCGACGGATTACTCCCTTTATAGTTTATAAATCCATTAATTTTTAAGATGAAGAACAACGTATACTATGAGTAATTAATGTAAGAATTAATGCAGTTTTTACTGCCAGGCATATTTATTTGATGATCCAAGGTGATCGGTGATGAAAGATTAAATTAAAAAATTATTTAAAGTGTACTAATAAATCAATAAAATTAAGTTCAGATTTTATACTTGAAACATATGAATTAATTTAAAATTTAATATCCGTGGATTAATTTCTTGATACAAAATACACGCACGAGGTTGACTGTCATTCAATTATTATTGTTATCCTTTGATACTTAAGATGATTCTGACATGAATGAATTCACTTCCAGACATACCTTGTTAATCAGGAATCCAGACACAGTTCTGCGCGAGTAATCACGCTGTTCACCAATATCTCACGTGTAGATCTTTCCAATGAATAACAGAGGCAAATCTCTCGCAGACTTTTCCTTGCAATTCATTCACTGGATTCAATCGTGCCGTTTCAAAACACAAATGAGAATCTGGCTCGACGTAGGAACGGCAGGAACACCGGTGATCAAATGAAACAACGAAAACACCAGTAAACACGTTAGGGGTGGCGATTCGAAGGAGCGACTGTCGGCACAGTCGGCTTGCAGTTTCGTTCTACTTGAATCCAAAACTCACCCTCTGCTCGATGTGGTAACACGCCGCTAGAGAAAGGGAGAAAGTGGAAGAGATAAAGGACAGTGAAACGAAGAACCGCCCCCGAATATTCCACCCTCGTGACAACCAACCGCATGGCGTTGGTAACAGGGATGAAGGCGGAGCTTCGCTCTCTTGGCCTCCCTCGCGGGGGTGGCTCACTTCAGGGGTAACTACAAACACGTACTTACCGAACATTATTATCATGCTCGGACTCAAACCACGCGCGCACACACCTGCGGAGAGAAATATGTGTTACCCTGACTTGTTTCTGAGATTGCGTAACTTGCAAGGGAAGGAATGCGTGGCTGTGGAAGGAAGACTTTTAACTTGATTTTTGAAGAGCTTCTTTTGAATAGATGACCTTTTTCCTGTAATATTTATTATGTACTTATATTCGCATTTTTCGAACGCAGTTGAATTTCCGGCTTTGTTCTTTTAATACTAACTATGTATGTGTCAAGTAAAAGAAGATTTTTGGAAGGTCGAAAATTCTGACATTTTTAACGGATAATTTTATATGACACATTAATGAAATAAAGAATATTATGCATAAGATGTAAATAATAATAGTAGATTTTTTAAGTTTATGAATGTATCTATAATTAATATAGAGTAATATATGGGTATAAAAAATTATTTTCAACATTATAATCTAAAAAGCAGAAAATAATTTGTTTTAAAGTACCCCAACTCGTACTCACTTATTCTTTCCACCAAATCACAAGCACAAATCCTCTTTTAACTTTTCAGAATGAAGAAAAAATTCAATAGAACCACAGTGGAGGGGTTTCGTGTTGGGTACGGATTTTTTTCGAAGCAGTCAAAAACACCACCCTAACGAAACATCGTTTAACGAACCGCAAAGAGGCTGGTGCAGTTTATACCCCAGTTGGCCATTATGATTTTTGCCGTCCCTAGATGTAATAAATATTGTTGCGGACCCCTGCCAATTATACCGGACTGCCACTTTCCTTTCTCGCTCTCCGGACACAGGAAAGACGGACAGAAGAGACGATGTGCGAACATAAGGTCGCGCCTCCCTTTCCACCCTTCCCCTCTTTTTGCGTCCAACCCCCATGCATTCGAGTGTACCGAAATCCGTGACTGCATCATTTTATTAATGTCACTGATCCGATGACGTTACTGTGAACACATACTTCTATCTTAGATACGTGGAACATGATCTTTGTTCCATTAGAGTATTATACGTTGTGTAACAATAATGAGAATTGTGTCGTTAGAACTCGTAGAATATAATACAAATATTATAAAGACAATACATTACATTTTGGATACCCAATGAATTTTTAAGAGTTATTATAAAAAATTAATCAATTATCTTCTAACATTCTTAATAGAAGGATTATGACGAAATCTATGTATTATATGTATATATTTGCAGTGTATCGTAATTCCACATTTAATTCTAACGAACCCAAATTATTTTATATTTGTATGATATAAGTGAAGATAGGATTCTAAAATAATTTGTGTCGTTAAAGTTACATTTGGTATTACGATATACTGTAAATGTTTTATGTGTGTCAACTAAGGAATTTTTATACCCTTCTCATCAATTCTCACATCTTCGAGACGTTTGAAGGTGGACGGAAATCCGCGAATGAAATCTCCTAATTTCTCGGTGTTGTCTTTAGTACCCAATTATCTACGGTAGTTACGTTCGATTCCGAGGGACGATAAAATTAAACCTGGCTTTATCCCCGGCTGAGGAAAAAACGATGTGCTAAACGGGGACGGTAACGAGGAATAGCAGGAACGCCGTTGATAGAATACCGCAAACCAGTGTGCCTCAAACGAAAGAAGATGAAGTGGTTAAGTGGGGCTTTGAATGGACTATCAATGCCGCAAGGCTCGTTTTGATGAGGGCGCGTGTCGGGTATTAAAGCCTAGCTTCCTCCAACAAGTAACCATCCACCCGATTTTCGATGGAAATCGAGGGCCGTAGATTCTCCGATACCGATCAAATCCGCTAGGGTAACCTAGCCAGTACGGAATAATAGAAATAATCGACTACCGTATGTAACTGCTGGTTACCACCACGATTCCTCTCTACTTCCTCGTTATCCACCCTCGTTATTACTCTTTCACTCAAGATCTTATTGTATGATATGTCATTCTATACTATTCACTTCCGCTTTATTTAATATCATCTATATTTACCGTGCCCCGTAATATCATATTGGAGTACCTTAATTATTATTCACATAAGTAAATACGAATATTGTATGCTAATTTAAAAATTATAAGAGTCAATCCGAAAAGATCGATACCTTAAGAATACATTTGTAATTACTGACATTATAATCATTTTATGAATGAAATCAAATTACATACTACTTGGAAGAACACTAGGTGCGCAGACTAGATTATTAACACAATGTCCAGGGGAGACAGGAATTCATGTTTTCGACATTTTATGCGTAAACGTATAATAAATCAAAACGATAGTTAAATAAATAAATGAAATGAACATTAAGTGATATAACCTAAATGCGAGATGGCTAATTATGCTATCCGCAGTATACCGTTCGCAATATGTGAATATTATAAAAATAAAATATTCTTATGTTACTTGCAAGAAGGCTAATTCGAAGCATCTTTGAATTTTAATAATAATGAAATTATAAAAATATATAATATTATAAAAATAAAATATTGTAATGCTACTTTGAAAAGAACATTAAGAATGACTTACGACGGTGCCGATCCACCAGTTATTTGCATAACGAGTCTCGATTTCGCAGTGCGTGATCGTTCTGTTCGGAGGCGACGATGCGTAGGAAATTTTTTGGCAGGAGGGTTGTAATCGAGTGATGCCGAGGTTTCCGACAGGAGACATACATATGGGAAATGGCTGTAAGTGTAGACAGAATTTTAGCCGTGTAAACCTATGTAGAAGTATCGTTGCGGGTGCTGGCATACTGCGCAGTCAATTAGTTTAATAGGCCGACAGTTGTTGTCTGCCTACGAAAGGAAGGAAGGGTGTCCGTGCTTCGTACCCCCTCACGCCCTCGTAGGGGTGTCATTACCACCGATTTATCGATTTCGAAAAAATCTTCGGCAATTTACTATGATTTTGTGAAAATTCAATTTAGCATGGCTTTTTGTCGAGGTGTCAGCTGACACGAACTAATTATACATTAATAATTAATATAAAAAATGTTCGTTGGTTTTGAACGTTTCGTGTGAAAATTAATGCTTTGAATTCCGTGCAGAAGGTGTTAATTATACAAAGAATTATTATTGTCAATAATAATAATTTCATATCAAATATTTAATATACGAATCTATATATTAAAAGAAGGCATGGCAATTTTTCTCGCGCCACTAAAGTTCCTTTGTAATTTATGAAAAAGATTGGAGCACAGAAGTCTGATTACAGCGTGATGTTCTTAGCAGAAGCATAACCGATCACCGCCCAAATCTCGATTCCGAATAAGAGCCTTGATTACTTTACTCGGATTTTTCCGAAGTAAATTTTTAAGGAACTCTATTCGGCGGCATAAGCCTATATTAATTAATTACACTCGGAGAACCATTATAAAATATTCAAGAAGAATGTAATGTCTTAGGTGGAGTGAAATTTTAATTAAAGGGGAGATAATAAAGTTCCGGAGCGATGGTACCCGACTAAAGCGTCACGCATAATGTTAGTCGGCGTATCCACCGTAATAAGTGTAATCCGCCCCCCCCCCCATCCCTTCCCTTCGAACCTCTCAACACTAATAGTCGAGGGATAATACAGATTACAACCCCCTCCCTTCTTTCCTTTTCGATGAATCTACCCCTCAAACCCGTACCCGATACTCCATACGGAACGTGTTTGCCACTCGAATAGCAATCTGAAACAATTCCAAAGCAATCGCATCGTCCTGGTCAGCACTCTTCCCGATATCGATTTTCGATTATTTTTATCCTTCGACGATTCCCGGAATAAGATCTACCTTGAAATTTCCCCTTAAAACTAGAATTTTTTGCCGGAACAATTCTCCAAAAGATTGTACAGAAACTAGTCCCCCTGAGTTCCATTCGTGCTGCATTGCTTAAAGGATTTAAATTGAAATTTTCTTATTCCGCGCTGATAATGTTTTGTTTAATATTACTTGATTTTATTACGGTATTTGAGTACTCTTATTAATTATGCGAATGTGTAAGACGCTTATTCGGACGAACAATCGGCGTTTTATCCGCACGTGGCAATCGGTACAAAACGTTTAAAGCGAGATCAAGAGTTTGTTTACGATCCTTGGAGTACTCGGTTGGGCTCGAGTACTCGAGAAGGGTGAGAAGGGTGAAAAGGGTCGCCGTGTGTTTTGCCACGATATAAGGGGTTGCGAAAGGAACGGGGTTTGTTGGTGCAGTTAACACTTAACTGGGGTTGCCCGGACCCCCCTTCTCCGATTACGTACTTTTCACAAGTAGCGTAAACGATAAGGACTTACTGCTGTTATCAAATTAATCCTATTATACCTCGTAAGAAGTATTAGCACCGACTTCATCTTCGTATGTAATTCAATAATTACTTTCCAGTACTGTTTCAATTAAACTCCGAATCCCCTATAATAAACCAAATTATATAACATCTAAATAAAAATGTAAATTAGAAATTAGCATCAACATTTTCGAATATCTTCGGAACTTATAACTGCTTCTGCTTATGCGACAACAAAGTATCGCAAAAATAAAGAGATTTTTATTATCTTCATTATTTTTATAAAATGAGAGAATCATTTTCGTCAATATATCATGAAAGGGAATCGTATCGTTAATTGTGCCATATTTAAATAACTCGGTGAATACAGATCAGTATACAATTAATATCAAATTTATACAGTGATACAATATCACTAAAAAACGAGATTCGAAGAATAATATATATATTTCGTGTATGGACGATTGAGCGATATAAGTTTCGATTAAACGTGTGCCGTAGCAGGAGTGGTTATCTTGGGAAAATAGTAAGCCACAAGTTGGCTACGTATTTACCATTTCAAGGTTTTGTTCGGCAGCAGCTCGTAAAGGCCATAATGGCGACTGGCCACAATGGAATATAACCATCAATGGTAAATTATGTCGGGCACGTGTCTCGGCATAACTATAAAGAGATCGTACCCGAACCTTTTGTCCGGCCCGCCTTCGCCAAAAATGCCCCTGTAACGGCTTTATTATACGCTCGTTTTCGCATGTTTTTAGGGAAATCAGATATATGCAGGGAAATCTGTTAAGCAGATGTTCACGCGTCATTGATTCCCAATTATCGTAAATGATTATTTTGATCTTATTTCATATTAAACTTTTCATTAACTATAACTTAACGAGAAAATACATGAACGTGTGATGTTAGGGATTTCATAAAAAATGTCCCATTTTCCTATAATTGATACAAATAATAATTCTAGCAAATTAATCATAATTAATCATTATATCATATATAAAGGCATATTGGATTTTATTATAATTATATGGAAATTAAAAAGAAGAACGCGAAGTTGCTTTTTCTTCCCTATGCAATGAGTATAAGTTATATTATTAAAAAATTACAATTTCTAATTGAAAAGTAACCGTTTAGCCATTTGAATCCTGGAATTTGATCGTCGCGAATGAAAGAAGAAAATTGTAGTGGATAACGTACCAACTCCGGGAATTTCCACCCCTAAAGTACAGGGCGAGTCCGTGGTTAGTCACAGAAGGTAAAGGTACTAGCAGAAGGGAAGCAGCAACAGCAATCGGTAATATTGTCGGTACATTTTCATCCCCTGAGCTTCTGTCGGCAAAGGCCGTTAAGGGTAACTTTAAAGGGTAGCTGAACTCTACAGACATCAAGCTATGGTTGCACAGGAATCGGAAGAAAATAGGGGGTGCGTTTCTGTACAGTTCCGGCAACACTTGATCATCAACCTCTTATCTACTCATGGAATAAAACTAATCTTTCGTATTATTTAAAAATTGTAAACATTCAACATATATAGTGCAGCATACACACAAACGGTGATTAACGAGAGACATATAATAATGTGTATAAGGAACACTCATTTGACCGCTGACACGTATCGAACGATCTATAAAACATAAAGGACTTAATGCACAACTAATATTTATAGAATGGCCACTCAATGGAATAAACTTGAGAATGTGTTTCAATCATATTCAAAGGACTACCCCTGATTCCCAGATACCGAACTAATCCAATTCCGAATTATTCACGGCTACGTCGACGTATCTCCGAGGAGGAACTTTTCACGTGTACCACGTGCCTTTAATCATCATCTGGTCCGTGCCAATGGGGCACAATGACGATAGAATCCTTATTGTCGGTGTTCAAAGCGCACCCTAACTAAATACCTATCGAGTAGTCACACCCCAGTGTATCGTTCGGTGTTCCCTTCGAGCCCTTCGAAAGCATCGTAAACGCATCGAATCGAAGGGAAAGAAGGACTCGAACATTGGAGGTTTCTCGAGTTTTCCAAGCGGCATGGACTTTAGTAAAGAGAAGACTGGTCACTTTGTAGGAAGGACAATCCTTTCGGTTGGTCCTTGAAATAGCCACTGGCTGTGGTAACTCAATCGAGAAAGGGTTGGTAGGATCGGCTGAGCCTACGGTAATCCGCAGCTTACACGGGCTTGAGTGTAAATATTGATTCCAATCTGGTGCTGGATAACAATGGCACGCTGGGTCCGAAGGTACTTCCATGGGACTGTCAATGACTGTCGAGCGCGAGCCGCTGTCAAAACAGTCATTACCACCTTGCAATAAACGATTTCCGAAGCATCGTGTGCCACGTCGATTCTCTCGGTATCTCCTGGATCTCCTTTGCCTCTGTCGAGGATGTCCTCTCGAGAGACAGAGAAGCCCGCCATGACAAGTACTTTATCATTTCATCTCCTAAAGTTCCAACGTCGTCACACCTTATTACCTCGCCGTTTGTGATGTATCCACGCTTTCACAACCGTCTTTCCTCAACGGTGCGAGTGTGTTAAGAAATAGAGAAAAATTGTTCCTGATTAATAATACGATCTTCTATCGAATTAAATAATATGTATTCCTTGGGTGTTATTCATTTTTCGAATAACATTTGTGTCTGATTTTTCATCAATGTACAGTTTTTAATGTTTATAAACTACCTTATAAAACCAGCCTAGCATGTAGTACAGTCAAGCCGGCGCCATTAACCTCTTCGGGACCTCAGCCACGTATGTGGCCATTTAGTATAAAGTCTACAGAGAAGCTATTTCCACGCATGATAACGTTACAGAGATAAATATACGAGCTTTATTAAATTTTCTAAGCAGAGCTAAATTCGAATTATAATATCATAAGGTAAATAAAAGCGCTACTAAAAATAGCGGCACTGAAATTTCGGCCCTGAAGAGGTTAAAATACATTAATTTCTCTTTCAAATATAAGTGCATCGTCAAATATGCCGATATAAATATCATCTACCCTTCGCGATTCTTTCAACGTCCACATTATTAGAGCCATTAATTGATAAGGAATTATGAGTTTCTTGCAGATTTTCCACATCGTGCACGGTAACCTGCTGAGAAACGCCATCCGCTTGAATTCGCGTGGCAATGATACCAATTCCTTCGACGAGCGCTAAAAAAATTCCGCCGACGATCGCGCTTCCTAGCATCGACGGAAGTCCATTTCTGGATGCTAGAACTCCTCCAGTGAGGACACCGCTCATTATGGAGTTCCAGGGATCTTCCTTAGCACGATAACGTATCAGGCTGCACTCTATCGCGGAAAAGAGTCCTCCCCAAATTGCAAAATTCCCGGCTATTAACGGGGCTCGGTTTTTTACTGCTGTTAATCCGCCGAACAAACGTCTACGTATTCCCGATGGCGCATTCCGGAAACCGATAATACTCTAAATCGAAAATGTAGTGCATTTTGTATGATGTATTAATAAAAGTAAAATGAAATCAATTTGGGACAGTGATTTTGAAGTGTTTACTTGGTTGTGTTATGATTAATTATTAAATTACTTGGAACAATGACCCGCAAATTGAACCCATCGCGAAAGCACCACCGCAGTCATCGACTATTCTCCAAGGACACGGTTCGCGAGCGTACTCCATTTTTTATCTTCTTACTTAGGATAGAATTAGAAAAGTTTATCTCTGAATTGTACAAACTGTAGTTTCTTGCTTAATATCTTGGTGTTCATGTTCCATAAATTATTTTTCAGGGCAATTTTTAAATATTTTTATTGACTTCGATAAGCGAAAAATGATACGATAAAATAATGAAAGGTTACGAAACCGACTGCATTCCTTCGAGAAACAGAAAGCGATCGTTCGACTTTAATTCTATCGATTTTAGTCATATTAATCATTTTTTTCATGTAATTTTGACAAAAAACTAAAATACGATATTTAGAACTGATATATAAAGGTGAAGAAAATTCTTCGATATTTACTCATAATTATTTTTACTTCCAAAGGAATATTATTCTTTTACGTGAAACGAAGCCAGGACAATTAAAATCAATACCTCTAACGGCAAATAGATGTTATCTATTATATCATGCTATGTGCCGACACTTTCATTGCCTCCTCATTTGACACCTTTCTCTCTAATTGTAACCCGATACGTAACACCCAATAATGGAAATAATGAAGGAACTTTTACACACCACGTATCATGACGTTTGAAAATTAATTTTAATTATTTCAATCTATTATGACAATGAAAATGTTCATTGTCATTTTTCAACTAATTAGGTGCTATTAAAGTGCTGCGAGGAATATTCGAAATAATAATTCCACGAATTATGAGAATGAAAATAATGACGGTACTTTTACGGGCTACGTATCTGGGTAATATAAGAATGATTTTAAGTAATATCATTTTCTACATTAACTATTTAAGTCTACTATGACAATCAAAATTTGTATCTTTACCTAAGTATATGCTGTTAAGGTGCTGCGAGGACTGTTCTAAATAATAATTTCACGAATGGCAAAAGGAGGCTCATCTTGATAATAAAACCAGTGGCCAAAGAGGGGGTTGAGTTGAAAGTATGTCAAGTGGTGGCGAGGCGAATGATTCGCGACATTTCCATCGATCAGTTATCCGTGGCATTTCGGCCTTACGAAGGGGTAAGCGGATCTTCGGAGTGAGCTCTGCGGGGAATAAATAGAACGTGAGCATCCTAAGTGAATAATAAACATCTCAGTGGGGTTAGATAGGAGCCGATATAGGGGGTTCGGAGTTTCGCGTTTAAGGTGCCCATATTGGTCCCTTAGCCTCCGGCTAACTCTCTACTCTTATTTATCTGACTACTACCACGCCGAGGGGGAGCCCCTCCCACGAAAAATGATTACTCGGCTATTATACGATGATTACCCAACAGTACGTGGGTGTAATACGAGAAATAAGTGTGCAGTTTCATGTCGCGGTGGATCCAGTGACATACCGAATAAACCCATCGAGTGTTACCGCGTATTTAGCGCCTCTCCCAAACACATGTTCGTACATCTGTTCTGCCTACTTTTATTTCGCTCTTGATACTATTTATGAACGCAGTCGGTGCTTACTGATTCTTGCGCCTCGGGTTTGTTTTTACTAACGTTGGTATCTGTTGTTATCGAGTGCACAATTCCTATATTGTATTTATAGAGATTATATTTTTGATTTGTTGTATGTTCTGACAATTATTATTGGCACAAGATGTTGTTGACTGAAATTACATTAATATGAATCCTTCTGTGTAAGAATTGCGGAATACTAGAAGGAAATAATTAATTATTGATTATGTCCTACATTTTTAATATTATTGTTTTCAGAACAATGTATTACAATTTTATTATTATATTAATGCGCACCGTGTCCGTAACATGGAAGTTTATTGTATTATCTATCATGTTATTCCTGCACTTGTTACTGTGCACTTAATTCTTACTCTTTTCCAAGCACGTATAATAAATCTGTAAATAACTATTCATTGATGTAACGGAAAAAAGAGTCCCAATGTACGCGGCACCCTTTCCGGTAGTCTTTGAAAATTGAATCTCGCGGCCCGACGTGGTTTATGGTATGCAAATTGGGTTCGACCTACCCCAGCTGGCCGTTCTTCCAAATCCTAATCCAATCCGCTTCTACGTAAAGTCTACCTGTCCTCGTACCTTTGTGCTAAACATTATCCCGAAAGGCACAAGTACTTTGCTGGCTAAAGTTCACGCGGTAATCGTTTCCGGGAATCTCTGATGGTGTACAAATTACTTGTACTTAATGTTCCTGTGTTTGCAGACCTCATTTGTCGTCTGAGTACACAGGTCCGTGACAAGTTAACTTCGACATTAATACGATGTTCATTTGCTACACGGAAATCCTTATATTCCATTCAAACAAGTTAAATATTATTGAAGATAAAACATATTCAATATGTTGTTGTTAGAGAGATAAAACTTCATTAACTAACATTTTCATGTGAAATTCACGGATTTTACAATACATGAATAACAAAAAGTTATAGCAATAAATATAAGAAGAGAATTAAAAAAAAATGTGGTTCATGAATTGTACCTCTATAACAACGATATGTTAATTATATTCCTATCAATTACGAGGTGTATTTTTATTACGTGATGAAATTTTAACATCACATTTGGCGGCACCCCTCGATAGTGGTGTAATGACTCGTAATATTACGTAACGACTAATTTGTTGGGGATACTAAAATGACCTAACTTTCTTGATTCGATAATATTCGAGTAAAAACTGGATCCGAAATCAGCTTGTAATTGACACTAGTCCTAAAACAACGTTTAAAAAATTGGACATACACGAGTTTAAAAAACTGACTCACATCATCCCTTTCTCTGCCACGAGTCAAACTTGAAAGCCATACTTTCATTTATACCGCAACAGGAATTTAATAATGCAATAATAAAGGGATATAAAATGAAAATGAATCAGTGGCACAAAAAGCCCGACAATGTATTTATACTTATAAAAAGTTCGGTTGATCCACCCACTCATCCAATCACTGGCGTCCCATAATTAAGTTCTCCAGCTTGAGCTTATCCCTTCCATCACGGAGGAAGATGAATCTGAATGGTTCTGAGTGAATTGGATCCCGCGATATGTCGGTTTACATGTACATATTTAAAGTTACATCGCGATTCGCGATGGAGACCTGAAAGGCAAAAGGGAACCGCTTTGTTGGTGAGTTAAACGTGGAACCATTGTCGTGGAAGACCATGGCACGCGACAGCTGTCCTGATAATATCGATGTCACAATGTAGAATATCTAGATGTCCACCACACACCGGTTACGTCTTATCCTTCATTACCCTTCTCGTCTCTCACCATTTTTTATTTTCGCACTCCATACGGGCACCGGTAGTGACGAAGCTCCTTTAACATTTTTACGATATTCAATTCTGCAATTCATCATTAATCATGATCACCGGTGACAAGTCTTTAAAGGGAGGTACGGTTTTACGATTTCGGGTTTTTAATCGGCGATCTGTTTTACTACGGTTTTGTGAATGATCAAAAGAAAAATTAACTCAAGTTGGCAGAGAAGGCCAAAAAATGAAAGTTGCCAATTTTGCTCTTATATGGTCCAAATCGATGGTAGATGATGTATAAACATGTTCTAGGACGATTTTGGGTCGAAAGAAGCGGATTGAAAATGTTTTCCGGTCCAGAAAGGGGTCGACCCAAAATCGCAAAAATGTGAAGGGGTATACCTTCAAAAATCTTCAAAAAATCAAAGTCGCCAATTTCGCTCCTACATGGCCCAAATCGATGGTATATGATGTATAAACATATTCTAGGACGATTTTGGGTCGAAAGAAGTGGTTTAAAAATTTGTTCAGTCGAAAAATGGGTCGACTCAAAATCGCAAAAAAGTAAAGGGGTATACCTTCAAAAATTGTGAAAAAATCAAAGTCGCCAATTTCGCTTCTAAATGGTCCAAATCGATGGTATATGATGTATAAACATGTTCTAGGACGATTTTGGGTCGAAAGAAGCGGATTGAAAATGTTTTCCGGTCCAGAAAGGGGTCGACCCAAAATCGCAAAAATGTGAAGGGGTATACCTTCAAAAATCTTCAAAAAATCAAAGTCGCCAATTTCGCTTCTAAATGGTCCAAATCGAGGGTACATGATGCCTAATGATGTTCTAAGACCATTTTGGGTCCAAAGAAGCGGTTTACAAATTTCTTCCGGTCAAGAAAGGGGTCGATCCAAAATCGCAAAAATAGGCCTGCATTTAATTTAAATACATATTATAAAACATATGAGCACACTAAATCTGCATGAAACAAAAAATAAAATATCAGTGCTTTACACGTCGTGCGTCCTGAAAATCACGGAAACACAATGGATACTATTGATATTATGAGAGAAGTGAGAGCGATGGTTAGTCAAAGAACTATACGGGCGGTATTTGAAAGAATCATGACACTCTCGATATAAATGTACGTTATTATTGGTGGCTGGCACGATGTTACAATGGCCCTCGAACAATCTGAAACATAGACACGGTTATGGGCGGCTGTCGCAACAGCTCGAGTGTTTTCGTAGGTCCTCTGAATACGAAGTACAATGGAGTTTTGGTTGCTAAGCGGTATCGATGTAGCCATCCTCGTAACTCCTCGGGAATAACATTTTCATAGCCCGTCTAAATACCAACGATTTCCATTTCCTCATCCGATGAACGGTCTAACGGCAGGGATCTTTAACATTGTCTTAATCCTCGATAAATAAAGTGTTTCAAAACCAATGACATTTACTTATTCCAGTGTCATTTACAACCACAACAATGAATCACATAAAAATTAGATATTTTAAATGCAAATAAATAAAATCATATTTAAGATCTTCCAAACTGTTGCAAGTTCATATACTATTAAATTACCGAAAATTTCATAACATAATTACATTCTAACCCTATAAGGTAATTTAATACAAGCTACTTACTTATACACAATGAACATATTTGTATAAGATGCAAATCCTTAAACTGTGACCACTTAAGTTCGTCGGATTCTTACACTTTCCTCTCAATAAAGTATCAGTATATTTCATAGAAAGCGATGCAGATCGAAGAGCATATCGTTTTGCGGATGAAAGATTCCACGTAGAGGAGGATTCCCGTGTGTGGCTACGCAACCCCATCCCGGACTTAACCAACCGCTTAAGCACCTCGCACGAACGACAAAAGGGTTTCATCCCCGAGAGTCCCGAACGCACTAATAGATTACCAAATGCTCTTTGCGTCGGATCGGTGGGGCCCGTTACGACATCAACGAGAGAGCCCATCCACAGTGGTTACCCTGAAATATTCATTCGAAGCCCCGCTGTCGTCCACGGCATTTGTACGCAAACCAGGATGGTACCGCGTGCTTTGATCTTATATTCTCGATCAGCGATTGTGCTGTTTCTATCGAAAGATTATCTGAATTTTAATACGGCTGTCCTCCGAATATCTTGTCAGTACCTTATCGTTATATGTCAGGATATAATTAGGTTAATATTTCAGTTATTACATCTTGCAACAAAGACTTCTTTTACCAGCATATCATTTACGCGGATTAACATTGTATTTTTCATATCCGACTGACGAATGGAATCATATAATACGATTGTTAACCGCACGGATTTAATTAAACCGCTAGTTGTGCAGGCTTAATTAAATTATGAATATTACGGTTATACAAACCGATTAGTTATAATACGCGGAATATTGTGGCGTACGTAAATGTTGGTTGATCCGTTTGTACACCGACGGGTTTGTTTTGACGATTTACCTTTTCCAGTATTTCCCACGGCAATGGTAAAATGAACGATTCCGTCTAAAAACTGTTTATAGACACATCTATATATAATAAGACTACCGTGCAAGTATTCTTAACATTTAAACGGATGGTTACAATTGCAATAAATAAATATGTAAAGGAAATATAAATATCACTATCGGGATATCTAAAGAGCTATCTAAATAATCGATAGAATAATTACAAGGAATGAGGCGAATTCCGTAATTATAGGGTATGACAAATAACCAAAGGAAACGCGCGAAAGTTGGAGAGTCATTGAAGTACATCTAGCAAATTAAGTATCGGAGGTGAGTTCTATTGTCGAGTGAAAGGTTGAGAGAACACAGACGAGAGAGCAGCGGAGGGAAGAAAAGAAAGTGACCGATTCCCTTTCTCGGGCGAGCTACACGCCCATCGTTTCACGCGACAATAGCCACTGTCCCAGGACAAAGGCTAAACACCCAAAATATTGGCGTAAATCCTGGTGTTCGGTGGTGGTCGTAAGGGATGGAACGGGGAAGGAAGGGGCTGGAAAGAGTAGACGGGTGGGGATGGAAGAACGGTCGAGCTAAATATCTCGAATCTAATCTATCCCCCTCTAATCCTGTTACACGGCCAAACGGTCACGTTTCAGCCGCAACGCCGACCGCGACCGGAATCAAGAAGGTGCATCGGTACCTACTCCCTGAGATCTCGAGGACTTCCGTTTCTACGGTGCACCCACTCGTTTCAACGCTAGCCTCTCAACAATACTGCATTTCATTTTTCAACCTCACCTCTCTCTTTCTTGCTTGTTCCTTCCTATTATAAAAGGCTACAAAGAGACTCGATAATTCGTTGACACCTCGGTCGAACACTTTTCTCTCGATGTGGTTTTGCCCTCAAATCTGGCATGCTTCGTTAAACTTCGAAGGACCACCGGTGTAAACACAAATGGCACCCCGCCGAGGGCTCTTGCTTCCGTTTTCGAGTGGCAATTCGTTACTTTGTCGTTACGCGCGTCGTCGCCTTCTTGAGTGTACTCCGTTCGAGTGCACACCACCTTACTGTTCCAAAATAATATCAACTACCTGCTCGAATGATATCGTTTCTCAAAGAATTAAATCACTTCGATATTATAAACTTGAATTATCGATGCAACGAGTGCAGTAAAAATATAAAATAAATTTCGAGTATCTCTCGAAAAGACGGTTAATGTTCGACGAACCGTTTCGGGCTGGAAAAAGGGAAGATGAGAAGCTCGGTGAAATCTGAAATCAGAAAACAGGTAAGCCCGATGGGACTGGTACGATAGAGTTTATAAATTATGAATATTTAAGTAGACGCAGGGCGGGGCTTCGCGGAGAACCTGCCGGTATTTTCGTATCTCGGTGCAATAACGTCGCCCGGCGTAAAAGGGATGCTTAGGAAACACCATGGTACAACGTCGCTAAAACGAGAGCATCCCTTTGAGAGAAGCGTCAAAGCTAATGGACTCCTTCTCCCTCTCTCTTCCCATGCGTTCTACCCATTCATCCATTCTCTTCGACGGTATACTGGTAAACCTCTCCGTTCCCCTTCCATCGTCCACCATCTTTTCGTTTCGTATCCTCTTTCTCATTTTCTCCCCCATCCCGCTGGTTACAAAGAGGATCGCGCCACTGTGAACCCTGTGGAAGCCTCTCTAATGTTTAGTAGCAGTTGATTGCAAGCTCGTTAGAATATGCATAAAGCATCGTTGTTAAATGCTCTTTCTCCTCTGGGACCCCAGGGAAATTTAATGGATATATATACGACTCTAACCTGTCTACACTGTGGAAGGGTTTACAGCGTTTGTTCCATTTCGTGGAACGATTCCGATAGAACCGAGATAACGATCCCGTGTATGGTTGCCCGGCATATGCTCGAAACGTTCCACCATGTCGTTTGTAATTCAACTTTGCTACCGTCAGAGTTGAATTGTGGGAAACAATGTTGAAACGCGGAATGCTGAGATACAATTATGATAATACGGCCACTGTTACAATGGCGCCGGAGAATATATAAAATATACGCGTGTAATTCTTGCGAATGTGATCATCACTTTAAGCGTTAAAGATTTTGTTAAATATGCCGTATACTGGAATCTGTAATGTCCAATGCATTTACAAGAACTATCTGAATAAATACATTTTTAGTTCATAATGAAATGCGCAACTTTTGAAAACATTTGATCCTTCGCTATTCCTATGGCGGCGTGAAATCTTCGAGTTTGGTGGACTGTATTTACCGGATGTACACGTGCGTTTAGAGGGGAGTTTGAAAACCGAGTAGTAGCGTATTTGGAAGCATCAAAACCAACGGATACACTTTGCCGACGTGAAACTCGGCTGACCAGGCTTCAAAGTTGCTGGTCGCCTCACCACGACGACATTTATTAACTTTGCTCCATGGATACTATTAGTATCCGTTACGCTCTTGGATTATCAAGAGTGTATGGAAAAGCTGAGATTGGTATTACGTAATTTAATAAAGTTACGATCGGATTACTTTCCAAGGTTCGGTAAAAATGATGTCGATCTCAACACTACCGAACATACACTCACTTATGCTTACATTTTCATTTATATATAAATTATAGCTGGAGGACATAAGTTCATTAATGGAATCAATTATTTGCGTTATTATATAAAATGAAAAAATATCAAATTTCAATCAATTCGTCGTGGTATATTCGAATAATTGAACTAAAAATGGCAAACAAGTTATTTTCACACGCTTGGTAGTTTCGGTGCTAAGATGACTATTATTTCGATTCGAAATTAGTAATTCGCAAGCTTAATAATCAAATTGTTAAGACAAGTGTCTTTTAATAGTCGTAATTCCACATTTTATCCAACTGCCATAGTCAAGTTTCTATTTTCTATTAATATTACAAGCAACCTACATTTCAGAACAAACCAAAATCAGTCTACTTTTTCGATCGAAATTCCAAAATAAATCGACATTTATCAATACACACATACATATCGCGCAAAGAAAGCATCGAACTAACGAAGGAATCTTGGTACTGTAATACGTAAGGAAGGAACCGGAGAAGCTGTCAACCGAGTGGCATACATCTGCCACTTACTCATCTCATCACCCTCGATCATCCCACTACCTTTTTTCCCACAATGACGCTCGATTTCGTTACAATTATCGCCATTATTCGCCGCGTGAAGAGAGAGAAAGACAACGTTTTAGTGGCGCGGCACAATGGACCGATATCTGGTGCACGGGTCTATGTACCAACACTTACCCATACGTAGACGAGGGCGAAGGTTACGCGTAACTCGTGGTTAGAAAATCGAGCATCGATTCATTTCGGCTGATCTCGTTTTATTGTGTTTTGACAGACACCGGTTTCGTGTAACCACTGTTGCTTTTTATTCCGGTGAGGATACTCTTGAGACTGATCTTATCTTATCTGACGAAGGGTCCACCCGTGCGAAACTTCGAGGACACCTTACGTTCATCGTTCCTATCTGATCAGGTCAAATATAGAGTTACTAGTTTCAAGGACACTGTAATAGGTGTCGATTTCCAGATATTCTCTAATTCTTACATTTATGTGTACCACTGATCTTGTCGATTCAGATTTAACGATAGAATTATTGCTACGCTTATTTCATTATTTTTATGCCTTAGAAATAGTGCAGATAATAATTCCATTGTAAACAAGACGATCCTAAGTCACGTTGTTATTTATGCAGCAACTTTTTACTGTTCATTATTATTACTATTTTATATCAGTTGTTGGTGTTCTAAATTGGATAGCGAGAATTACGTAATTCGTTGGGAATTAAATAATGATGTGTAACAATTTAATTGAGTCGAATATGGATTCGTATAGAATGCATTAAAGGGATGTAATAGACTCCAGTATTAATATATAATATATATTTCGGTCGGACGATAATTGATATGAAAGTTATATGCTTATCTATGAATAGGTAAAGGAAGTGATTCTCCGTGACTAGCGGCGTATTGAAGTTCTATTAATCTGTTTCCCGATATCTGCTCGAGCCGGCCGAACATAATGGAGCCTGTATAATTAAAGGACCGCGTATCGTTCTTATGTCCTTTTGTGTGGCAAACCAATGATTTGTGTCAGGGTACCGTAATAGCAACGTTGAATCAGTCGTTTTAATACCCTCCTGGATCTTCCTTCTGCGCGAAGATTCCACGAATTCTATATAATTATTTGAAATCCTAATTTAACGTGTTGCCGACATAAAAAGAATACCAAAAAGAGACCTCTAAAATGATATAGAAATTACGTCTAAAATAGATGAGAATTATTATAAAAATGTACACAAGCTATATCCAATTAAATAAATCATTCCAAAGCACAATCACCAGTTACAGAGTTGCTTTAAAAGTGCATCAATCGTTACCGCAAATATCTAAATCCAAATCAAAGGTTTAGTGGCAAACAATCCGTGAGCACTAAACACTCGAACGTGTATTTTCACGGGAACTAAACAACCCACTCTAAACTAACGTGAAATTGCAAAATAATGCCCGGTGTCCAGTTTGATCGACTGTTGAAATCCATATCGGGTAGCAAACTGTTTATAGAAACCAACTTGAAAGAGATAGGAGCGAATGAAAAGGTTCGCGAAAATGGCGCGGCGCAAAATGAAGTCTAACCATGGCAATATCGTAACCGGCAAATGTACGCAGCCGTATACCGATTGATACAATCCAAACGTTGTATTTCCGTCGGGCGATAGGGGCGGCGGGTGAAAGGGCAAAAGCGGTCGAATCAACGACGCGAGGGGCGACGAGGGGTGGCGGGTGGCGAGAGACTGTTATTTGCAATGAAACGCAACAATTGCAACCCGAGTAGCGCACCAACGGCGTCGGTAAACGCCATATTGCACCAGGCGCAGCCTGAAAATAGTGTTTTTGTGCAAGCCGAAACGGCAGATATGAAACCAGCATGGCGGATGCTTACAAATAGTTGCAGGGCGGCGCCTCCATATAAATGCGCGGCTGGTCTCTTTCCCTTTTGTTCGTGAGCCGAGCAACCTTCTAAAAGGATTTTCTATAAGATAGTGGAGGGAGAAGGAGAGAGGAGCGGAGGGAAGTTGTAGTTGCACGACAACAAAAACGAAGGGGAGGAAGAACCGACGGAATTCTTTCGTTCCCCACCTTTTCCCACTTCGTCTTAGCAAAGACACCGTTGACTCGACCCGGAGACCTGATTTGTGATCGATTATAAGAGGACTTCTTAATTGGGTGGTGAATTAATTAGTCTGTGGTATAGCAGAGAAATTCGAATTATAATACTAATATAATACTATATATCATGAAGATAATACTGAAAGCGAAAAAAAGTAATACTTCGTTACGTTTAATGTATGCAAAGTATTCCGTTATGCAGCAAATTGTGTTGGCACTGTGACTACCATTGCAAATTTTTAAATAAACAAAGGCCATTTACAATTTCCAATGCGGAAATGCATCCAAGATTGAAGAAACGGAAAACCATTAACGATTCTAATCTTTAAACGAATACGATTCGGACTTCGTAACTAACTAAATAAAAGAAACAACACGCGATGGTAGAAGGGAGTGCCACGGTAGACGAGTTCGTGTCAATAAATTTCTCCAACAAATTATCCACACAATCTCAATAACATATACGATACCTATACTATGTATTTTCATGCTCACAATAAATCAGAATAAATCAAAATAAATCAAAATAAAATCAACTCTGATACGTCTAAAAAGTAAATACCAATTAAAACCCATTAATGAAGAAAATATTTAGAAAGCATTGTATCTTGGAAGAAGCAGCATTTCAATTCTGGATACTAGGATGAAAATAAAGTGAGACTACCTGTGAGACAAGCGTATCGGAGAGCGTAGAAACGGTAAACGTACCGAGGCACACCTCCCCGGTCCTCGATCGGCTGTGATATCGAGCCTCGTAGCTAGATAGATAAGAGGAACAACAGTGGATGGTAGTGGCAGGAACCACCACCAGCATCGCGGGGCTGTCAGCGACTTCGTCACCAGCACTGGCTCCCCGCTGCTAGATTACGGAATTCAGGATCAATATCCATCGTGGTAGGTGTGGCGGCTCGTAGAGGGTTCCATCTTCGTACCACCTCCCGTTGGTTATTGGTCGTACCACCGTTACCGAGGTTCTGGTATCCACGTTGCCAGCCGTATACCGTTCTGGATAAACGGGCGGGGCTTACAGTTTCTCCCCGAGGAGTTTGGTGGGGAGAAACCAGTTGGTGTTCCTGCCAGACGACCGAATCGTAAATCATGATCAGTCGGTCGCTCGGAGCGCATCGTGACAAACAGGGTGAAAATCATTGAAAAACACAATCTACGTGATCAATGACATCTTCGACACAATTTCGGAATCTGCAATTTTGGTTGGTTACACTTTGCCTCATTGATACACGAGGATCCTTGTAACTGTTTCGAGACTTTGCGGAAGTCCGGTAGTTTTGTCTGTTAATCAGTCTGGTGAAGAAATCGTGAAGTTTTATGTGGTTCTTGTGATCACAATTGTAACCTTTGATTTTCAAATTCATTGAAATACCGAAGAAGTACAGGATAGTGATTGACAAAAAAAGAACGTGATGTGTAGCAACGAGAGTCCACCGCCGGCGAAGGAACCGCTGGCCGTCGGGTTGGGGAACCCTACGGCGGGTTTTTTACCGGCATTAGAGCACTATCGACTACAATTATATCATTATGCAATGGCGGAAAGATTGCGACTTGCACAGCAATTGCATCCTCAGCATCCGGGAGTTGGCCACCCTCAATCGGTTGCCCCGGCTCACCTTGGAATGGGTCCCGGATTTTCGGCACCTCTGCCACTTTATCCTGCTGCTGCAGCCGGATACCCGAGTCGATTGGCATTCTCGATGGCTTTATTGCATCCCCAACATCAACGGATACCAGAGGAACCGAAACCTCAACACAGTTATATCGGTCTCATCGCCATGGCGATTCTTTCGTCGCCCGAGAAGAAGCTCGTGTTATCCGATATCTATCAACACATTCTTGAACACTATCCTTACTTTCGTACGCGTGGTCCAGGCTGGAGAAATTCAATCAGGCACAATTTGTCTTTAAACGACTGCTTCGTGAAGTCTGGAAGAAGCGCGAATGGGAAAGGACATTACTGGGCTATTCATCCTGCGAATTTGGAGGATTTCCGGCGTGGTGATTTCAGAAGACGCAAAGCCCAAAGGAAAGTAAGGAGACATATGGGTCTTGCGGTCGACGAGGAACCAGATAGCCCAAGTCCTCCGCCATTACCAGCCACACCACCGCCTCCAGCAGTTCTTGGACCACCGGTAGCATCTCAACCAATACCTGGAATTTGGGCCCCGCATCATCACCATTCGCATCACCAACAACAACAGCAGCAGCAGCAACAACCGCAACAACATACCTTTCAAAATCATCCTCTGCGGCAGTCGTCGTTTCAACCCTCTCGAAAGAGACAGTTCGATGTCGCCTCGTTATTAGCGCCGGATGATCAGCACCAAATTGAATCTGACCTGAGGCCGTCTAAAACAAGAAGGTTCAGCTGTAGCGAGGATGAATTGCACGATCTCCAGGAACCCGACAACGACGAGGAAGACGTCGATGTAGACGTCGTCGCCGAAACGAATGCCTTACCGTCGCCGACGACGCCACCGTCGGCCAGTCCGGATCCAAAAGTTATCTCTCCCGCTGGACACTGGACCAAGAGTATACAAACCACCGGACAGCAATTATCCGCCGTGCATCTTCACAATCATCTGCAAGTTAGGAATTATTATGTACCAGCGAATTCGGGCAGCTGTTCCAGCATCTAATCAGATGCAAAAGAACACTTTTCGTGTGTTTAGAGTGCCCCGAGTTCGTGACTCGCGTTGGTTTCCTTCCGTGATTTGTCTCGTTGAAACAATCGAAATCGATAGTGTTTCATGAAAATTGACGCACGATAGCCGAGAATGAACATTAATGAGTGGAAAATCGAAGAAAAGTGACGAGATTTCCGGGTAATGAGCTTCGGATCGAAACGTGAACATCTGTTCTTTCGTTCGGGATTTATTTCAACGACTTTCGTTTCGGCAAGTACCGAGATAATTCAGGAAAAAATTGTTTAATAACTCCTTGAAACTTGTCGGATATGAAAAACGTTGTTCATTGGTACGAGATTAATTAGTCGTGTTAAATTACAGAACACTTGCATTTATTCTGTATTATACTTCCACGTATATGGAATTAATATTAAAATAAACGGAACATGAAATAATGGAATTAACACTAGAAATATCATTTTATTACAACAGAAACTGTTTCTTTCAATATCATACCAAATTTTCTTGCATCAATGAACAACGAATCTTTTAACTACCTCGTCACTTCATTTAATTTCACTAATTTCGAGGCCGGTACTTGAAACCATGCGGCGGGAGAAGATAAGCGTGTATTATATAGATAAATGTTTAGGAAGAATGTATAGACACAAAACCATAGTTCCTAGAATATCACGCGTGTTCGTATAAAACACCATAAATTCATTTATATAGAATCATATATTATTTTCACCTATCAATCATGTAATTAAAAACAATCCATTGAACTCGAATTGTAACAGGCGTGATATTCTACCTTGGAATGAAAAAATTTCTGTAAATACGTGATGAATATGAGGGAGAATGTCGCCCGACGTGTATCAAGTTTGAAGTGTGGGCCATTACATCAGACTGAAACGAGCTCGGCTGTTCAAAGTGTAATATAAATCTGTCTGGGATGTAAGAATAGCTCATCTTCATTGTAATCGTCCGTGTCGTTTCGAACGATAATAAACCTACCGAAGAATATATCTTCCGTACGAGCCCTCGTTCCTCTCAATGTATGTATATGTACCTTGTGTATACGTGCCTACATGTAACGCGGATTGTATCGTAGAAGACAAAGAAAAGGAAGAAAAAGAAGAAGAAGAAGAGCAACGATAAAGAGCCGATTAAAATCGAAATACATGAAAGACATTTTCTAAAAGACATCTCCGTGTAAGCATGCCGTCGGCTTGTCCCTCTCACCTCGTCGAAATGGCAGGAGCTCTCGATGCAATTCAACTTTAATAAAGTTTCTGTTCCCATCAATGAATTGTCTCATTCTATTTATTAATCCCTTGTCTCCCATATATAGATATATTGCAGAATTATTACTGGATCGTTATTAAATGTTTGAGGGTGTTAATTACACAAATTATTTCATGAAATGCTTCGGACTTAAACCTTCAAGCATAACTTTTTTTTCTTTTCGTATACTTTGTTTCAATATAGCTGATATATTATGATGACCAAAGTTGTAGAAAAATATAAATTATACGTAGCAGGCCGCACGACGAGAACAACGTAATATTACGTTGGCCTTGAGGAGTGAACATGATGAAATAACCATTGCTAGGTTTGCAATCAATTCTGTGGTAGATATTTGATTTTATAAGATAATTGGTTATTATAGTATTTGATTCGTATTTAGGATTTATGAAGGACATCTGCAACTATCTTTATTGGGTATCGTTGAGTAGAAAATATTAAATATGGAATTCTAGGCGGAAATTCCGAAGAGATCTTCCTGGTTAGTTCGCCTAGTACGCGGTGTATAAAAAGGTCGTATTTGAAAAAGATTCACTTGTTGAAAGAAACATTCCGTATGTATTTGCGTACCGGTAGAAAACGCAGAGTGCCGGGGAATGTTGTTTGTCGTGATAACACGGGTTCACCAGTAGCCATTAGTTAATGCACACACCGGGGAAAGTCCATTAAACAATGAAGTATTTATTGCATCCAATTGGAAAAAATATCCTAGTAATCTCTTGCATTCCATTCGTCGGATCGGAAGAACGAGTAAATAAATATTCACATAAATATTCACAAGAAAATCAAGAATAGAGATCCATCCAGATTGGCAGGAAAAGTAACAATGGAAGTAGCAGCATAGGAAAGAAATATCAAGTGCAAAATAGTAGTTAATAATAATCAGTAATAATCAATAAAATTACATTTTATATAAAATTCGGAACTACAATATTTACTTTTGAAATCGGAATCAAAAGTCTTTGTCGAAGAAAATTTGTATCGAAGTAAATTGTCTTAATAATGGATTTTAAGAAAACCTTCAAATATTCTGACAGTTTTCAAATATTCTAACTATCACATCGTTTGACCAACTTAAATATTCTGCATAAATTCAGCGTATTTGCAATTACAGTGAAATTCGATAACATCGTGGCAGATAGTTCTACTGTCATTTTCCCTGCTCGACAAGGGGATAAGAAATCGTATGTCAAAGTATGTTAGCATACAAGTAGGACTAAGAAACTAGATAAAAAGAAACGACATCGCAAGTAATTCGTTGCAATCGGCGATGGTTTAACCAATTCCCATCGGCAACAATTTTTGTAAAGCATTACAAGAGACACTGTAACCTCGTGCCGCCAACGAAACCATTGGCAATTCACTTCTAATGTATGTTAATGATGCGCGTTTATGTTATCCGTTTTGTTAATTTGCAATCAGTATCGGTAGATTAAAGTAGCCGTTGCATCACAAAGTCGCATTGTAAATTATAGGATGTCAATAATGTTCTCTATTTTTGGAACATTTTGTTTGTCGATACGATGACGTTGGACCTTGAAGATAATTTAATGTTGGTGTAATTAATTGTAGTTATGAATAAGAAATTTCTAGTGATAACTTTGCTAGTTCGATGGAAGTACAGCTGGTTTGCCTTGCTCGAGTAAATCTTTTAAGTTAATCCTCCTATTGGTGGTTCTAAGTTCTGGGTAGTACTACAGGTACCTATAGTTATGTAAATCCGAGATGATTTTTTCTGACGAAATTGCGATGCGACTAAAAATTGATCTGCTTATATTAAGCTATGCAAAACTATGTTGGGAATTTAATCAGACTTATTTTAAGGTAATCTTGGAGTACCAGTTCTGAGTATGAAATATTAGTGTTGCAAGTCCCAATTACATAGCAGCACTTTGCTGCAAATGTAACTACAATTCACATCTCTATTATTTCATATTTTATTTCACTTGATTATAAAGAGTAAATGAAAATTGCGAATACTATGAATATTTCTAGAAATGGAGAACTTTAAATTAGCAAAATAGCTTATCTATTTAATGATCTATTTAATTATGAATTAAATTAATTCCAGAAAAATACTTATGATACAATTTTGATATCAAATTTGAATATATTCTGAGACTTCGAAAATCAATCAAAATCTACCGAATTTATAATCAACCACCAAACTAAAGAAACTCTAGGAATAATTAAAGTGAAGATCCCTAACCAAAATTCATGACAATGAAATTAAAGGAAGTTCTATAAAAATATACGCAGACACAAAATATTAACGAAAATAGTGTTATCGTTATAAATAATATTTCTAATCGATGCTTGCGACGGGAAGTACTGTGAACGATTGTCCTTCTCATAACAATGAAAACTCGATCGGATTTCTTTTGCGAAAAAGTAAGTACTTGGTTTCCGTAATTGTCAGCGTGCATAGATTGACGGACACTCGGTCGTTCCCCGAAGGAAGAAATCGTGCTTGGCTTGCTTATCCGGGACTTTGGAACGAAATCGTATCGGTGAGGTTCCCGGCAGCTGGTTTTGCGGCCTAACGCGGCTCGATCTGTTTATCGCAAATAATTCCATAGGAAAATCTCCTCTAATGAGCAACACACTTGTTCCAGGGCTACCGTTCGAAAATCCATAAGACAAATCCTTCGCGGCCAATCCGATAATCGCTTTGTTTTCCCCGAATCTTTCCTCTTCCCCCTAGTATTTTAAATACCATAGGTATTTTCTCTAATTTGATCATCTACCCTGTGCAACTCTTATCGAATTACAATTACTATTTCTTGTTTCCTATGATAATTGTACCAAGCGATTAAATGTTGCTCACAAATGCTCCTACTTTAACCTTTTACTAGAGTTCTACCAAAAAAAAGATATCACAGAGGTACTTAATATTTAGTGATAATACAAATCCGTACGATACATTTATAATTGCACTGTATAATATGGGTTTGACTTTTCATTATTGAAATTTCTACGCATACAAATTTGAGAACTAAGAGATTAATGTTCTACGAGTGGTAAACTCTACGTAAAACATACATGTTTTGAAACCTAAATTAAAGTGTATAGAATGATATACATTGTATTATGATTGGGTTACGTGGAGATTAGTTTTACCCAGTTTCATTTCTTGTATCCATGATGAAAGGTTTATTAGCTAGAATTACGGAATAGCGCATTGTCTCTGGGTTCATCAAATGAAACCTTAGTCGATCGGCAACCAAGCGCCGAGTAAATCCTCAATGGGAGCGCAGCTACGCGGAGAAACCCGACGACGGAAACGAAAGCAATTTGTTAAATATTGCTTTCGACGATATAAACGACGCGGACAACAGAGCCATAGCAGTGCTTGCTTTAAGAACATTATCGGCAACTAGCCATTTCCAAGGAAGAAAACAAATTAAATAGCATTCCCCTTTAATATCTCTGCTTAAAAACAATCTTCATTTTATAATTTCGTAATAAGAAATGCTGACTTCCCATTTCTTTCTTTTGATATTTCTATCGTAAATAATAAATTTAAATTTATATGGAAGACATCGATTTATCCTTGAAACTGGGTTTTGGACATGTTCCTTGCCCTCTTCAAAAAGTAAAGTATTTTTCTTTAAAAATTAAAATGACGACGTAACACTTAGAAGGCTTGATACATTATTGAAGGGGTATCATTGATATCTTGTAATTCATTTCAGAGAAGATGAGTGTCGGTGAAGTTAAAGTATCGCCAAAGTAGATCGATAGGGTATTGGTTAAATTGGAAAGTTTTCTTTTGGAATTAGCAGAGTTTAGTGTTAGTCTGGGTTATGTTCCGAATTCCTATGGGTGGGTTATATGTGTTCCGAACTAGTTTGGTATGATCGCGATCAGAGTTCCCACAAGGTTGGCTTAGAGCCTCGGTATCCGGAGAGGGTGTTAGAAAAACAGTCCTCGACGTTTGCTTGCTCGCTAGCCTATTCGAGCTATGCAAACTCCACCGCTGGTTTGTTGTTCCAAACCCACCGAGCGAACTATAGCCGCTAGGTTTTCGAATATTTAACAAATAATGACGTAGCACCATTCCTCTGCTCCGCCGTCGAACAAGATCACGGACTCCAAGATGGATCGTGTGCCCGTGATCCTTGAAATAATACACCATCCTCGAGTCAGTCTTGTCTCGATCGACAGATGGAAATCGGCACGGCTCAAGCTTTATTATTAATAATTATAAATATTCTCACGAATTCTTTCGTGTATCTGGAAATATTTTCGTTCTTTCTAAAACTTGATCCTTATCGGTCAACATAGAGCATATTTAATGGAGTGCTTCGCGATTGAAATCCGTAACCAGAGGTCCATTTATCCGGCACCAGAAAACGTATTCAAAGGATAGGAAAAACAGGAAGGAAACTGACAGTATTGCTCTATTTCCACGTCCCTCAAGTAGGAAGAAAGTAGGGATACTTGGTTAAGATGAAGTCGGATGATAAATCCGGGGTGAAAATCCCTTTTGAAATCAACGTCATCCCGGTACGATTGGCATTGTCGTCCCGTTGCATTTAGATCAGATTGTTGGATCGAGCACGCAGGCGTTGTTTGCCAGAAGGTTGGAAACGCGTGATGCATATACATGCACATAACCGATGATGCAGTGTAGACCGATGTATAGCCCGGATGGTGCATGTGCGAAACCTGGGTATGGTGCTTGGGGGCAATGAAATGCGGGACGACATGTACACCGGATGTATCTCTGTATAGGTACGCGAAAGCACGTACTGGTCGGTCGCAGCCACTACAGAGAACGGAACGGTAGAATCGGCTGGTGATCCTGTTACCTCGATAGTTGTTGCTCGGCAAATGGATTTGTGGCTCTGCAGATTAGGATCGGCACGACGAAACCGCACCGAGAATGTTTCGCGTTTCTCTAGCAGACTCTGAGGAAGGACTGGAAAGTGATGCTGCATGAATGGAAGAAAATCTAATCTAGTCTATGCTAGTATAGAGTATTTCTTAATAGAAGTATAAGATGATAGCGTGAAACCCTAGCTTACATGAAACTAGTCTGTTGCGTTTACACTGTGAAACGTACAATAATTTTGTATCGGGTTATGATCAACCAAATCATCCAAAAGGCACATAATTGTAAATTGCTCAAACTGGTATAAATAAATTGTATACGAACGTAGTATTTTATTCATATTTTACAACGATTACATTGATCCGTCATTTTCACCCCTCAACATATTTTCCTAACATACCTTTGAAGAAACCACGCGAAGAGAAACCGGAATTTACGTTCACCGGAAATACGTAAGTAGGCAGATGAGCGGCCTCGTACTGGCCCAATTTGAGGGTGAATTTTATTTGTCAAACGTTAAGATGACCGTGGAACGATCCTAAAAATACATCGATGGTACACCGTGGTGGCTGACAATAGGTGTTGTAAATGGATTATTAGGCGTTAGAATCGCGGGTAACACCTGACCCAAGTGCCGGGAGGCCCGTCAACCCAGGATACGCTCACTTACGCTACTATCCCGAAGGACCTTCGACCACAACGAACAGAGGGAGATCCCATTTTATGCGTTCTCTGAGCCACTCGAAGGATCGGCTAATATTTTACCTGCAACGCTCGCAACAAAAGTGTTGACCGAGACCTCCATTGCCAGCTCCCATGGGATATCTACCCCAGAATCGCTCTTAATAGTATCTCCCAACCATCCTACAAAGCGAAACCTCTTCCGTTTTAACACCTCATATCGCACTGGTTTCTTCAACGGTTTCTTAATATCGCGTTACAGATTTCCAGGTTACTTTATTCTGTTCTTCGAAATACAACGAATCTCGATCATTATTTGCAGTTGATTAGAATCAAATTCGTGTCCAATTTATGTTGCATTTACTTAGTTTGATAACAAATCTCCAAGGAATAGTGACAAATATAAATGAGAAGGTCCGACTGAAAAATCCTAGAAGTGTAAAATGTAGCAACGAAAAAAGTCCTTGTACTCAAACGATAACAAAAGTTCAAGAACAAACAAACCCAAAAGTAAGCTTGCTATACATTCGACGTGCATTCCGATTCGTTAAGTCCATACATAAGTCACAATATTATTAATTCGAGGCATTCGAGTGTCAAGTATTCACGCGTGTCACACAGTTGCATTTACACGGAATGCACATTAAGGCGCGATTACGAGTTTCATGCAATTATTTTTCCTCGAGAGTGATTTCGCTAGGCGAGTACCTCCGGACAATCACATCGTTCCCCGGTGCCGATTCCTCGTCTAAAGAATTATACAGCGAGTCACAGTTGAACCCCGCGGCGAGGGCCAGCTGCATTCTAGATTTTACTCGCGAAATACAAATACGCCAAACGGCCGGGACAATGAGTCGAAAAACATTCTTCGAAGGTGTGCTTCAACGACCGCTGTTGCAAACCACTTTATTATCGTTCCGTCGTCTCGAAATAATTCCTCGAAGAGATGGCTTTATACGCTCGTCGCGTCTACGCTTTTCAGAGCGAACGAACTAAATCCAATTGTAACGCGAGGATTGAGATACTGCGGTAGATGCAACGGAAAATTGAAAGAAATTTTTGTCTTGACATTGTCGGAGTCTTTAAATCAAGTCCACCTTATCAAGCACCCTACATGTTTGTTTTTTGTGGTGCAAAATATATTCACATATGATTGACTTATTATTATTTTTTCTGTGGCAAGAATTTAAAGATCTTCATATCTCAGACGATAGATTACATCGTCGAATCATGAACGATTGAAATCGCACTAATTTGGAATGTTTTTGTAACTCCACATACAAACGAGAGATACCTGTAATAAACTACATTTTCGTAACCCGTTGCTGTACCAGGGTTAACCATAATTTCATAACAATGGTTCCGCGTTAAATTCCGTAACCAGTGAAAATCCAACGTGCGTGACCAACGGCGTATAGTGCAATTCGGGGTATTATCTTATGATCATCAATTGCACCAATGGCATCATTTGTGCTAATATTGTCAAATGCTTGCTTACGTTTGAGAGTAAACTCTCATTCCACTTAAATAAGTGGAATGAATTTTCCACGTAAATCAGGAAATATGAATAACACGAATACGTAAAATTAAATCACATTTGACGTTATAAAATATTTATCATTGTCAATAAGAATTTATAAATATTCTCATTACAGCGACGTACTTGATTAATCATTTAACAGGGCATCAAAATTGTTTCAAATATTGGTTGACAAAGATAAAGGTAACACGAAACTGTGGAAGTTTCAACGCGAAGCTCATCTGATAAAACATCCACGATACACGGGAGCCCATTGTCGATAGATTCGGAGCAAATGCGCGATACAAATTGCACGAAGCCATCGATTGATTTGCAGGATTCAACGCCAGCTGCAAATAAATAACGACGTCGATACCAGCTCGTTTGGAATTCGCCACGAGAAAATAGCTAAATCTCCCCGCTACTGAATTCCGGGCCAGGCTAACGTTTCATAATGCGGATGTGACTGGAAAATATTTGGCAACCGCGGCTTCTAGTACGTTCCGAATTGCGTACCCGCGGCCTCCTGGTTCATCGAAATTTACCAATTGTCACCCGAATCCCGGAAAAGATCGACGAATTAATTTCGTTACAATACCAACGAATTCTACTCCCGCCCAAATCTAATAATAATTTCCAACCTCTGTCGAACTGCAATCCCTTTATTTACAGGCAAAACAAGATAATAATCAAACAAAATATTGATTTATGAGAAATATGTTGATAAAGAGATAGATGCGCTCAAGAGTGACAGTTTTTATTACGATTAAAGGTAACTGGTGCGCTTGAAACGAAATATGTTTGTGCTTTTAATGTGCTGAATATTAGTCGACTTCTAACAAATTATTTCATATTTACTATTAAATAATAAATAATAGAAGTATGTCTATCAACGGTGCAACAACCCCTTTCTAAAAGTGCATAAAACACAATTAATGTTTATCCAAACCTCGCCTCTCCGAGTGTAGCCCTCAAATTTCACGCTCAAAATATTAGCAACGAAACACAGTAAGTTAGGGTAAATGGAGTTAGGAGTTGTTAATAACGTTATTACACTCTGGTTAGAGGCATCATTGAGATAGCAGCGGCACGAATTTTCTCCGTTGGCCCTCCTGCGGGAAGTGGGTACTCCTGAGGTATTCGAGGGCACTTGATAGGGCACCGTACTTAAGGGTGTAACGGAGCGCATGATCGAAGGACCGGCATCTCGTTCACTCGCTCGCTCGTGACTCTTCCCATCGAGTCACCGCGAGACTCGCACTCGAGGACTCTCTTTTCGACCAGAAGAATAAATCGGAAACAAATTCAACGTCGAAGGGCTTTCGTTGAACGTAATGAGATTCGGCCGTGCGTGAACTTACGGGGCTGGATTCAAAGTGCCCCGTAGGAACTGTCTCAACGGGGACACACGGAGCCTCGAGGTCGGCTCGCCCGGACCCATCACGTCTCTATGCAACCTGAATTTACAATTCCAGTAAACACCCCAGTGTATTAAGACACCTACGTGGTTCGACTCTTGACAAGATTACATTGCTTGTGAAAAAATTGAAACTATTCAACAGCGATTTTCACGACTTCGAATTCATGTTAGAAGCATCATTCGATACTACTATTATAATTGTCCCTTGAAAAACTAAAGAATATGTTGAGAATGACTGATTTGGACATCTGACAAAATTGCTAATTATAAGTATGATACTTTCTTCTTTTTGACTGTGTGTACTAAGATTAAGAAAACGAAAAGATCAGGCAAGATGAATTAAATGGAACGTAAACGAATGAGAAAATATTGTTGAAACTACCTGATAACTACGTAATCGGGGGGACGTAATGTAACGGCAGCGAAGGTACTCGAGACGTTTCGAAAAGGGAGCAAAAGGGACGAACGCTACTTCTACGATATGTACGCGGCGGTCTTCGTATGCCTATCGTTCCGGCATTGTTTGCCATGCGGCTCCCGGTAGCCGTGCAATCGAGGTGTCTTCCACGGTATTTCTTTACACACGCACGGCTTTCTTTGCTCCTCGAGCGTGTACTTTTCCACGCGCAGACCGCCATCGGGGAGAGAAAGAGAGCCCGAACGAAACCGCGTGCCCGGCTAATGGACGCCACTCGAGACCACTTTGCCCGCGGCAAACATCCACGACGTTTCTGAAAACCCATCCGCGACTCTCCGCCTCTCTCCACACTCGCGTCCCAACGATCCTCTTACTCCTTGGCCACCGAAAACGATACGTGTTCGACCATTCCGAATTCCGATGACGGCTCCGAGCGTAATAAAAACTGATTATGAATTCGGATACGCTCTGTCGGCGATGGAACTCTACACCAAATATTGATAAAACTTCCTGATAAATTTACTCATTTGTACGAAGCTTGAACAGGTCCGTTTTAGAATTTTTATAAAATAACCGACAACCTACACGAAACATCTTATTATCCTCGCTAAAATCGGCCTAAATCAAGATTGGAATTCAATTCTAAGTAACTGGCCTTGTTGTATGTCCGAAAGAGTAACGCACCCGTATAAGAAAAATACTAAATATAATAACAGTTCCTAATGCACGAATAACTGATATTAAATAAATCTGCATTACTCTACGTAATAATAAATCCACGAGGACCGTTAATACCATAATTGTATTAGCATAATTACGGTATTAGCATAATTAAGATATATTCTATAACGCTATAATTCGAAGTATTCCCTTCCTACGAATACAATTATATTAATCGATATAGCGATAAATCTATGGTAATAACATCGTGATTGCATTAATATAATGGCATATTAGTAAGTATTTTATTTCAAGGGATATTTGTGTGTTTTATTGGAAAATGAAAGGGTGCAAACATACGTACGTAGGTACCATTCGGCGATCCTCGATTGGCCGACGGATAGGAGGTTAGTAACGAGAGGTTCGGTAGTTTTGCCATGCTGGCCGAAACTCGATCATCCGATTCCGGATCGAGGTGCCGGTCCTATCCCTCGGGAAGATGGTTACCAGCCTCCGGGCTAAATTTTACCCTCGACTCTCTCCCGGGACACCCCGGGCAGCGAGCATTTAGCCCGCTAATATGCGCATTACAACCCTCCCTTACACCCCCACCCATTCTTTGAACTTCTCCGTATCCTTCCCGGTTTCACCCTTTGAGACCTCCATATTCTTCCCTCCTGCAAGAAACACCATATAGATATGTTATTACGAGAAATGCAGACCTTCGAAGACTATGCAGGATGAACCACATGTAACGATAATACGTGCCATTATGTTCTAATCATCGATCGAGGATGAATGTCATTAACTCGTGTAATGAGAAATGTAATTAATCACAATAAAGGTATCATTGTACAGTTATCAATCGGAGAATATGTTTGACAATAACGAAGCGCTGATTAATCATCTCAGCATAGAAGTCGGTCGAACAATTACTAAATCGTGGATTTCAGTGTTCTGCATATTTTATAATTCTCAATAAGATATAATAAGTACCATATAATATTAATTCACATATTTAAAGTTCCATTCACTCAATCATTATCAGATACATTCCGCAAGTTTAAATAAATTGCAAATTAATTTCATAATTCATCGTCACTATTCATAATAATAATTCCTTGAAATGGAGTAATGTACATAACTCACATTTCACGCACTTTTTATTTATAAACGACACGTTGCCATGACACAAGAACGAGACAACTTGCACCTGCCGACGGCGCAGATGCAGCGCGTGCATTTTTTCATCTCCTCGAGTTGTGACATTTCCACATCGAACGCCGAAGGATATATCAATAATTAATATCGGAGGATCTCGCATTAAGTCATACGTCTCGCGTGATCTTTAGAGGCGAAAAATCTAATGACTTTATTCAACGTCACCGGGCCTGTAATTACCCGCAGGCTATGGTGTACCATAGGAACTCCGGCTTCCCCTCCCCTTAAGCGATTAGCAATCCCTCGGTGATTACCAAGTTAGCCTAAATAGGGTATAGTGTTTAGGGAGTCTACGTGGACCCAATGCTAATCACTGGCAATGTATAAGGACACACACGAAGGGATCAAACCTTTACAAAAGGGAGGCTTGTCGTGGCTTTTATTCCTGTTTCGAAACAGTAAAAAATACAACATTCACTATAGTCAATACCGTTTATTAAAACGATTCTTGATTTTATAAGATTTTGTGTCGAATTTACAAAGAATATCCATTACTGAGATTGTATTATAATTTGGATCCTAATAATCAATTTTGATGTTAGAACTATAAATGTTTGTTGGACGTTTCGTTTGTTAGAATTTTCAACCTATGAAAAATGATATGTTTAAAATTGTGCTTTTAGATTTATTTACGTGTTTCAGAAACACGTAAATAAATAATGCCGTAAAACTCATTCCCTTTGAGGAGCTACTTAAGGAGATTTTCCAAGGCATCTTAAGTCCGCATTCAACAAAAATCAAACACTGCACCCAACTTCCTTTTACATTAAAGTTCGTAGATCTTAAGACACGCAACAAAATGTTCGCATTATTTGGAATAATACATCCATTATATGCATATGCATAATACATAATTCAATGTCGAGAAACGCGAATATTCTTTAAAGAGTTACTAATCAATGTTGCAAACGGATAATGTCAAAAGAAGCAATGGCATGACAAGGGAACACGTGAAAGGTGTGACAACGTCTTGAACATTTAGGGATGCTAGGGAACCTCGTGATCGTTCTCGATCGTGTTTAGGAATTCCATTCACGTACAAGATGGCGGCGGTAGTTTGCCCCGGCATGCACCGCCTCTGACTCTCCAACCCCCGGCATTCCACCCTTCTTCCTCTCTTTCTCCACCCAAGGTTCTTACCATCCCTCGTTCTTCCCGTTTCGCAGACGAGGAGAAAGATAAAGAGAAAGCACGTCGACGCCGACATTGCCGACGTTGAACGTCGCGGTAGTTGTGTGTCGGTTAGGCGTCCCAACAGTTTGACGACATACCTATTACACCGGCTCGTGCTTTTCGTGGAGGAGAGAATTCGTGTTGCACGGAAAGTACGCAGCACGTGCTCGTGGAAGCACCCTCTCCTCGTGCTGCTGGCTACGCGGCAGACCTATTTGCCGGTCTTTGTAAAATAAACGTTCCGCGGATACACCCCTGAATACTAATTTCACGCCCTCGAATCGGTCACGATTACTTGGCTTCACCTCGGACTTCGACTTCGGAACGGTTCCTACCCGCTTCCGCGTCGCCGGAAGTAGAAACAAAGAGACTTCTGATGAGGGAACCGGCCGAGAATTATGTACAAACCCATGGCGTGTTTAGTTAAGTGGAAGATTCGGGGGCGTGATTTAACCCACCGATATATCCCACGGGGGTTCGATGCTTTTAGAAAACTCATTGATGTGAGCGAACGATATGTAAAATGGCGATGTAAATCGTGACGTTTCTCCCAGCGATAATAAAAGATCATTTGATAAATCAGGAATTATATCATTATTTATCAAGTACATTACGCCATGCAATCTCTACTTTCTTAAAACGAAGCCAATTAACACCGTCATTTACTTCCCGCACACCTAGAAACTCACTGGTTTGATAATTACCTAATAACCAAGGATGAAATCAAGATTCTAAATTCGTACCGCAAATCAATTTAAAATGAAACTAATGAGAATATTAATTAATTTACTTAAATCGAGTGGCCGTGCCGATATCTCAAGCATTCTTTTGAAACCACTGAAACCCGTTAGGTGAACATGGAGATTGAAGTTTTTATAAACGATCTACGAAAGGGGTTATGTACCGAGCTCTGTGGTCCGAACTTTAGAAGAGTGAAGAAGGCTTGGAGTGTGGCGAAATGGTTTCGATGGTGTATATATGGGTAAAGATCGATGGTATTCTTAGGTATGCGTAAGCGTACATAAGCGTGTACGAAACGAACCGTTTGTCGTTTCCTTAGGTGCTACTGCCGCGTAATGGAGTGTCCACACTCCAAGTTAGTGAGTTCAAACCGCTGCTCACGGAAGAGCAATATCGACGATGCAGTATGTACGAACACATTTAATACCAAATAAAACCATTTATATATTAAGAATGATTAAAAGTGTTAACATTCAGAATTGATAAGAAATCTGAGTGTATTAAAACTATGTACACCTTGCTAACAATTAATATTCGGTTATTTGTTTTTTACATTCTGTAGAAAATATTGAAATTAATAAACATGTACTGCTTTAAGTTAATCTCCGAACGATGTCTGAACTCATAATTAAATTGTATTAATATTATTCTTATTGTGTATGGAATAATCGATCCAATTAATTCATTCTATGAAAAAATTAATGTAAAAATCAAGAAGCATATTCACACACAATGGGTGATACTTAAGTCTACCAAGTAGTGAGTCGAATACCGATGTCATTACATGTCTGGAGTTTTGTTAGTTAAATAAACACGAAAGAGCAACAGCTTCCGACAATGGTCTACCTATTGTCAGTCTCCATTGGGTTCGATTAAGAACGTAGTGTTAAAAAATACCTTAGCACCTATCGATAGTAATTGTTCCTCCGGACACTCGGGAGGCTGAGATCGTAATCTTCGACAGATAGGTGTGTAGGATCGGTGACTTTTTAAGATCAAAGCGATTACCATGGAACACGAGGCAGCAGATACCAATTTAAAATCACTTCGAGATACTCGATATGGTTTCTAAGCCACACGAAAGACCATTGAACGTATCCACGCATAAATTATCAGAGTCTTTTAAAAGGGAAAAGTAAGACTTCCAACACTTCGTATCAGTCTCCACTGATGTAATAATTATAAACTAACAAGTGGAGCACGATGTATAAAGATATAATTAAAGTCATATGTGACATGAAATTATATGATATGTATGTTAAATAATAATACAAAACTGTGAATGAAATCATACGATAGCCAATCAGCTACATCTATCAGTCATTATCGAATCATTGGCAATATCCTTTGAGTTTTTTTTCTCGAATAGATGGGTGTTAGTTTAGGTTCGTGTTAAAAGATATTTCTATTAAAGTAACCCTTTCGCGTGAGAGCGAAGGCAGGCTTATATCAATGTCAGACCGGGAACCGACACAATAGGGCGAAAAGAAAATTCCAACTAATTCCTCGAGATAGAACCTACTCGACTGGGTAATTTTGCGCGATGAGTCGGAAGGTTCTACTCCGTTTTGAAACGGTACTTCATCCTCCTCCGACTGTTTCTTCTCGGGCCGAGAAACGCCTCGTTGTCTTAGGCACTCTCTAAACGCCGTAAACACCACTCAAGATCAGTTCCTTTGTTTCCTGTGTACTCTCGAAACTGACTCCACTTCGCGGACCAATCCGTGAGAGGAACATAAAAACACGGATCGGTGAATTTTCGACATTATAACTGCAGAATTTTGGGGGATATGATGTACAGTTTATTAAAGTGATTCTAACGTACGATGAAGTGTGCACTGAATATTTCTACTTGAAAATTTGTGCAAATTATTTATAAGGATTATTAACATGTATATCAATCATATAAACGCCAGTTCAAAAGACGTAATGAAATTGGCATTTTTATGAAAAGTCATAATTATCGAAAATTTACTCCTCTGTAATTTATGAAATTATGTTCGTATGTAACAAAACTACAATGATAATATCTCTTGGAATAATTGTAATTTCTATGCAATGAAACAATTCGTGTCTTACGTGACTTGATAATCAATTCGAAAAGGACTAAACCAAAATATGCGGGTGATCAGGAAAAAGTTATTAAAAGTCTTCGCCTATGAATTTTAATTAATCCGATAATGAAGATGTATAAGTCCGTGTGATACGGCCATGTTAAAATATCCTTTATGAATGAAGAATGACACGCGTTCAATTATAATGGGAACCGGCCACTGAGGTATTTGCCATTCCGTTTCTTCTTCACAATGGGGGAAAAAAATTGTAGCGAGCCGGCATACATGTACGTAAATATATCGACTGTACGGACACCGCCGTTACTAAATCCACGGTTCGTCGAATGCAGCCATACTTCGTCGCGGTTTTAATCAACGCCGTTGCAAATCCCCTCGGCGTTGGTTCTTTTATTTTTTTTCCGTCCATCGGGGGCCTTCTATATCCCTTTCCCACTCTCGCCGCCTCCCGCTACCACCCCCGCCTACCTTCGTCCCACCCTCTATCCCTTTTTTTAATTTCATTAGCGAACAGCAGTCGGATTATACGGACTGGTAGAATCCCTCTTTGGGATTACAAAAGCTCGGAAAACTACGGTAAATGCGTGCGATACCAGAGGCACGAAGCTTGTGTTACAAGATAACGAAATGTCTTCGATATATTCGAAAGGGATATTAGATTTAATAGTGAAAATCGATGTTCGAAAGGCATACCGTGAAAAGACACTTGCTAAAATAACGAAAGAGCTAGAAATTAGTTGCTTCTAATAAAAATCTTGGGATAATTTTGTTGAACATTTTCTTTTGTGTCACGTTGAAAGGAAAAGCATCATAATTTTAGATACTATGACTTAAGCTATGTGTATTATATTCAATGGAGTAGAACATCCACATAAAATAATGGAATGGAATAATTCATAAATATGCGTTAAAAGAAATTAAAAAAGTAATATCAAATACTATCGATTTCAAGATCAATTCGAGTACGAAGGACTCTATAGACACACGCATTCGTTCGACGAGTATCATTTAACAAAAAACCCTTCGTACTCTTCTCCGACAAAGAACAAGCCCCAAAAAGGATTGAGTATCCAGTCGACGATTCTCGCGACTTTTTTCGCTCTCCACTCGGAGGCAGAGACGTAAATATGGCGGGCGAAGTTTCATCCCCCGGTGTGTCCTGGGGGCAGCAGCCCCGCCCAGCCTGGTATTCCACCCCTCGGCAAAAATAAAGGAACAAACGCTGCGGCACGCAATCGTCGAAACATTTTTGACGTTGGAACTCGCGCGAGGGGTTGAAGAACAGAGACACGGCAGGATGATGGTGGAAAAGGACCAACAGAACGAGCATGAGAAGAACGAGGATGAGACGATGAACGAGGAAAAATGAGAAAGAGAGAAAAATCGAGAAACATTAGATGAAAGGGGATGAGAGAGAGAGAGAGAGAGATACGAGGAGATCGGTAGAGTGCGGAGAAAACCGATGTAGGAGGTGGTGGAGGAGGTGGATGGGTGTTCGAACGAACGCAATTTGCATGATTTTGCATGTTTTAGCGCTCTGGCTGCGCCCATCGGGTTTCAGCTGTCTGCCTGCGTTTTCTGCTTGCTTTTCTGGCTGTGCCAACCGTGGAAGGTGGTAGAAAGGTGTTACCGGGATGGAGCGAAAGAGAAAAAGGGAGAAAGCTGGGTACAGGGTGCGCCCAGCAGCCGAAGAGCTGAGAAATTATTTTCCTTGGTTTTTCTCGATGAAGGCGCTCAACGAAGTGTTGGAATATTAATCAGTTCCCGTGTAAGGATAGGGTACTTTGTAAATTGTCGTCTCGCTTCAAGAATATTCTTCGAGAAATTCTCGTTAAAATATATTGCAAACAACCGATTTTCATATTTTACCTTAAAAAAGCATTATGATTCAATTGAATTTTGTATCCTCTTTGAAAACAAAATAACTTATGGCAGTTTGAGACAACACACGCTTCATGCACCGATAAACAAAATTCATGACATTTGCTAACTAAATCAAATGAATTACGATGCACTGCACTTTATAATACTCTCGTCCTTTTCCTGTTATACAGTTATTCTATACCATACAGAGAGATATAATAAAATTATTCAAATATTCTTCTTAATCGAAAGACAGCATACCTAGTGTAATATAATTAATATAAATATACGTGGACAAAGAACATAATAAAATTGATTCACCAAAAGAAAGAAGCAACCAAAGCAATATCGCGATCCATCACCTGTATCCTACGATCCACCATTGGGGTTGCAGTAACTTTACAACCCCAATAGTGGATCTCTTTACATATCGAATACCACGTGGACAATGATAGGTGGCATTAAAATCATAGATCGAAGCCGAAAATGATCGAAATGTACCTTTTATGATTCACGAGGTTACATCGGGCCGAGGATTGGCATCGGCGTGCTGCATTTGGAATAGGTTTCGAGTCGACGAGTCGAAAAAGGACGAGTCACGGTGCGGTGTAGCCGGTATCACTCCTCGCCACAGTTGGTAAGGCCGTTCCGGCTCTCTCACCAACAACAATGGGCCAATAGCGAGCCGATAATGAGCGACCATTGTCACGGACCTGTACCCATACACGGCGATCGGCCACGACCCCCCTCGCAGATCGTACGTCATTACAGGTAATCGCGCAAATCACCCGCGAATCACCCCTTCTACGATCCACTAAATCAAACTACCCCGATATCTCCAGCCAGTCTCTTTTCATTTAGCTTTTTACCTCTTCGCTTTCTTTATAACGTTCATTTACCATCAACTTTATGGTATTCACTAAATATTTATTATAACGTAAATCTTAAGTTCAAAAAGGTCTTTCGATAATTTTATCATATTCGGAGCATAGATTTTTTATATGCGGCACGAGCTGCCTTAAACCCGAGATTACTTCGGAAGCACCGAAAAAGAGCTTAGGAAAGGGTCAATGGAGAAATTGGAGCAAACCAAACGCAGTTACTTTCCTTTCGTCTTACCGGCAGTAAAATGAGGTTTGTTTGGTGGGTCAGGTCTTACAGATCTTAGGGGGCGATTTATTGTTCCGGAAAGCCGATTACGCCGAGGTTTAATCTGCGAGGCTTGGCCGCACCATAGGCAGGTCATCCTCTATTACGAGGACAGATACTGCCAAGTTGCAACTGTCAAATCTATGGCAGGTACCGTCTCGTGACCTTTCGATAGTTCCTCGCATTACAAACATCTTGGTCAGCGTGGTAGGCCGATGCGACAGGTGCTACACGGGTTCTTACTCCAGATTTACGTCAAGAGATTTCCACCGACGGAAAATTGTTCATCCGATTTGCGCGGAAAGGTGCATGACTGCGAATTTCCGGAAAATTTCCCGCAGCGGCTACTTCGACTTCCGAGGGTTTAACTCGCATTAAACGAACCCCGTCGGTGGTCTCCTTTTTCCTGATTTTCCTTATCCTTCGTTCACCTTATACTGTTTTGGCTCGAGTGTTCCGTTTATTGATCTGAGTTTTTATTTTATGTACCGAATCATTAATTGCAATTAATTAATTAAAAGTGGCTTGCCTTTCAATCTATTTTTGCTGTTCATTCTAGGTTAACTACCATTATTATCTTATTATATTATTGTATGTGGCATGAAAATTTTATTTTTTATATTACGCATAATGATTCCACATTACCCGATTATGAATTTTCGATATCATTTTATTATCCCACTCCAAGTAAAAACGTGATTTAATATTCATAACTCCTTTGTATCTGTTCGATGAGCTCTTTGAATTCGCTCGTAATGGAAGGAAATAAATAGAAAGCAAATCTTGAGCACAGCGTAATAATCAGTGAAATCATTCTTGCACGATCACTCTGCTGAACCATACTTATCGACTTCCGTTTCATATACTATTACATATTCAATAATAAAAAATGAAAAACTCTATTAAATCGCAATTAATTAGTATAGATATTCCCGACAAATAATTCAATACTAATTAATATAACATATACTAATTCGTGTAAACGAACTTCAACTAATTATGGTGTTACTAGGTATACTTAATGCCTGAATGGTAACCCGTAAGGCTCGGCTCTGCATTCATAAAACAACGAGCGCATCCACGCAGTAGAAATATGCGCAATGACTGCCGATTTTAGCGGTAAAGGTTTAATGACGAGCAGCCATGCCAGAAGTAACGAAAGGTAAAGAAGGTGGCCCTGATCCTTCCGATAGTCTCTTTCTCTTTCACATTCGTTCACAGTTGATCCTCTCTCTTCTCGAGGATGTCGACGGTCAGAAACGGAGGATGACTTGCGGCTCGAGTAGCGGCGAAATAGAGGTGTTCAAGATGAGAGGGCGGCGCGCCGCGTTTATTTATCCTGCCTGCTCCGAAGTGAACCGTACCCTCTACCTCCTTCTTTATTCCTTCCTACTCTTCATCTTACTCTCCCTTCTCCCGTGCATCTTCTTTTTACACCCTTGTCCTTTGCTTTACCACCACTAAACTCTTCCACAGGGTTTATCCTCCTCTATGTTTCTCCTCCTACTCTCGTCTATGTCAGCCTCTCCTTTCTTCCTCTTCTTCAGTTTCTCGCCTTCTACTATCTTGCTTCTCATCCGCTTAACTTCTGCCCGTTGTCTTCTTAATGTTTTAAGCCTCGTGAAAAAGTATCGATCAAACCCACCGATAAAAAAACCACCGTCCTTTTTAGATAATTAGGTACCCTCGCAATTTCCAAATTCCCCCCACTGTAGCGTTATTTTTCTTGGTGAATTATTTTACGCTGTTTGTAATTAATCGATGTGATCTTCATGTGTAAAGAATCATACATTTTTCTATGAAATTATGATTTCCGTTTATGTGTTATCAACACAATTTCCCCGCAATAACATATAAGAAAAAATCCTAATCACTTAATTCAAACATATAGCCATTGTTCTGTGGATTATACCGAGTTAGATTATTATTTACATTTTATACTTTTCATTCTTTTCTGAATGATTTTATCTCACTGCTTATGGCGTTAAATAAAAAGCAATGTTTTTATGCAACACTAGCGCGTAGTCAGATTTTCGATTCTTCGAAGAAGGAAGAATTCTTCTGTCTTTATTGATGATCTCTGATCTGCCTCAGCCTTTCCGATGTGCCAGTGAAATTCTTTCTACCTTCGACACGGTCGAAGTGCCGGCTTTGATCGCTATCGGTGGACGATGCACGCGGACGCCTCGGAACTCCTCACGAACTTCTTTTCTTCTATTCTTTCATTCGGAGGAGCTTTCGACCTTGCGACTCGACCATTCATTCTCGGCCTATAATCACCCACCGATGCCGCCGATATTCTACACCCCAGACGTGGCTTCTGTCTCCCTAGTGATACGCCGCGACGACGCGTATCTTCACAATCGAGTTTGATAGATAAGTGAATTTATAATATCACTTGATATTATTGCTTTTTTTTATGATTGGCGGTGAAACGTAAATTCTTCTTACGAGCTTAATTTGTGTTGGAAAGTGAGGGACCCTAAAGTGCACCGAAGATGCGTGTCTATGTGGTGTCGGAATAAATCAAGGAGTAAATGTTACGGAAAAACAGAGGGAACATGTTAAATGTTATATTATACGTTAATTTAAAAGATTTCTATAATGTAATAGGATGATCATTACAACATTTATCGCTTCTGATATCTCAGAGAATTTTATAATAAATTTCACCCACGTTCATGCGATCCTCGAGCAAAATTACATTACATATCGAAAGAGTATTTAGGAAGTAGGTCGACAAGAAATCAAATTCACGGAGCAATTGGATTCTCTTCGGAGCGAGTAAAAAAAAGTGCGGTGTTCTCTACGGTTCCTGGAGTTGATTTTAATTAAAACAATCCCCCGATGCCCGTTATTCCCCCCTTTCCTACTAGAAAGAGTTGATAACTGGTAGTTCCGAGGAAAAGAGCGAGATAGCGGGAGCTTCCAGAGAGGATCACCGACCAATTATCTGCTCTGATATGATCTTCCGCGTCTTTGCTCTTCGCCTCTTCGAATAGGTACCGCGCGGCCGTTTAAGCTCCCGAGGGAAATAAAGTTCCTTCGGGTTTCCTCTCGTTATTACATACATGCGTTCCATGAAACCACGAGTATTTAGGATTTTCCATGCCTTTATAACATAATATACTTTTAATGCCAAAGAATCATCGCGATTTTACACGAACCAAGTAATTATACCCTACATGCAAAACTCTGTTTAATTTTATGCACTTACGGTATAAGAATGTTGAAACACAAAAGTGGGGCGTAAATTGAAAGCAAAGAACGATGGTTCGGGATGATCTTTAAAGAGCCAATTTAGTTCTTTCGAGTGTTCATTCGGCGCCATCGTTTCGTGCGTTTACGGGACCGATGGCAAAGCACGAATGGTGCGTTGCTACATCGAGAATCGCGACTATCGAGAGGGAAGCGTAAAGACTCGTGAAAGCTTCCGGAGAGACAAATTGGCGTGAAAACGCATTTCGAGGGCAGGGACGTTGTAACGGGGGGAGGAAAGGGCGACCTACCCCCCTTCGATGCTCGACCAGACACGGCACGGTAATGTCAAACATTTAGGTCGGACCGTTCGACTAAATACACTCACTCGTTGCTCTCCTATCATTCCGCGCGATCGCTCGCGAAGAATAGCGCGATAATGAGCGGAACATAATATATTTTATGGAGCACCAATCGAACGTTCTTGCGACTAGGATTCCCATCGAATGATATTCCGGTTATAGCCTTCTTATTTCCCATCGCTTTCGACAAATATCGCAAATTGCCATCCACGAATGTAGATCGTTATCGTTGATCATTCATTCCTGACAAATGTAATACGTCTGTATGGAAAATATTTTAGCACAAAAATATTACCACTTCCTATGTTGCTATTATTGTCATCGTTTTTAGGTGCCAGGAAATTATTTATCTGAATGAAAAAGAAGTACTTCACTGAAATGATGTAACCGATTAATCGATGAACGTTCCACATATAATTTCTTTCCCTTTTTATAACCAATTACAATCTAATTTCTGACTAACGGAAAGAACGCGCGAAAAACCAAGTTCGCACATCTTCGTCGATAATCACGCTAAATATGCATTAAATCATAAACCATGACAAACATAAAATCAACAGAATCCACTCTAAAGCGAGTACATTGCGTATCAAAGGGGTCAGGAAGTTAGAAGCATGTCAAAGTGATTTGATAATAAGAGAGGCACTTTGGCGAAGACGAATGCTCGATGCTCGAAAGGGGGGTGGGGGGCGTGTATTTAAAGCAGAGGAGGGTTGGAAGAGAGGTGGCCGAAGGGGTGAACAAGGGGTGACACAGGTACGGGCCAAGCTGAGTGACCAAACGAAGCGGACGGAGGGGTGACCCGAACGTTCTACCACTCGGCAGCCATTAGTCGCACCCTGTAAATTGAGTGGCGCCTGCTAGATACGCGCCTGATTCCATTAAAGACATCAAACGGGCAAAAATTACATCAGCAGCCACCCTCCACTCTACGTGCTACTGTATTAACCTCCCATGCAGACATACCCGTGATACCTATATGTCTATACATCGCACACATTTCCTTCGCTTCTACATTTGTTCTCTCTCATCGTTCAACACTCCTGCGGAACTACCGTCGATTCTTGTCGGTAAAACTAGCGTTACTTCCTCCTCCACGCAACGACGGTGAACATAGCTTTTACTAGTTTTTTTTAGTAGATGTTACTTGGCTACTTCGAGTGTCCAAGCTACCATGGAAAATCTTCCTGGTGATTGCAAAGCGAAAGCGTGGAAAATGATGTTTTCACGGATTGCAAATAGACGGAATATGAGTGTGTTATTTCATAGTTTGGCGTGGTGTTATTGTATTTATGTAAGAAGATTTACGGTAGTAAGTTCGAGTAAGAGAAAGTAGCAACAAACTGTATTATGTAACTGTGAGGATATTAATAAATATCAATGATAAATATTACATAAAAATTCTTTCTCGTACGTCTTATAATTAATTGACCAAACCTATGGAGGTAATAAAAATAATATGTAAATTATATGTTGAGTTTGAACAGGTTACTTTAGTTCGATATAAAAATGTCTGAACGTCGCACTGCAGAAGAATTATTTTTGGGCAAAAGTATATTATTAGAAATTACATAATATTACTGTTTTTTGCTCGGCCATCGATATCTAATTTTTGTCAAGCATTATAAAGTGATATCGATTGTTGAAAGAAGTCGATATGGACGGGCAGTCTAATTGCAAGGAGGGAAATAATAAAAACAAGGATCGTACACAGTGAATTACACAGGTGGTGAATTAGGGGTTTTGGTAGTGTTACGGGTGAAACGTTTTGACGCAATTTCCTCTGGAGCGCAAGGCCCGGCCTGATGCGGAGAAAGAGCCTGCCAAATTAAATTCCCGCGCGCTTTATTTGATCATATTTTATATCGGCTTTTGACGCCGCCCTCGGAAGGCAAGCTTTTAAAATACATTACACGTTGCATAGCATAGGGTTGCACAGGGAGATAGCGGACGCGATAAATACGCTACGTTTGAGCAATAATTTTCGCGGCTCTTCCATTAGTCCCTCCTAACGACATTATTTTCCCTTTCGATGACGCTCCTTGCTTTGTCCTACGTAAAATCACGACTCCTCCACGGAAAGTGGAGAACGGTCTTCGTAATAAAACGATGACTCCCTATCTTTGACAGAAGACAGATTTCTTTGTAATGCTATCTTAATAATTAGTCTTTACGCGAGAAAGTATCGCTGTTTTATATCGTAATTACTAAAAGAAGCCGGAATGGAAGATTAAAATATAATCGCCGAGAACCGAAATACCGTGGAACTGTCTTGTAAGTTGATGGTTCGAAAGAAGAGGAGAATATAAGACGACGACGACGACGACGACGACTGGGCTAGGCGGCTGAGCATCGACATGTTTCGCGGCGCGAAAATAATATTTTATTCATACACCGTTTTCGGCGACTTTCGTTGGCGCGGCGCCTCGGGCGAAATAATGCCTGGGGAACGGGTCGCTGGGACGAGGAACATGGGCGGTCGATGGGTTGGGCGATGGGTTTAGGACGTGGCCTCTGTATCTTCCTCTGAGAGAAGAGAAAGCGTGTTTGTGTTTTGCGTATGTGCATGCGCGCGGGATAGGAGTAACGTGCCGAGGGAAAACCGAGAGAGAAAAAGGGAGGGTGTCGGAGGATGAAAGAGAGACAGAGAACGAGGCGCCTAGGAAAGCGGAGGAACAACGGCCTGCAAAATGTTCCCGGCGCTTTGTACACATTTGCATACCGCGTTTACCGTGTGCGTGGCGACATGTGAAATCCGACCTCCTTCCTTTGCCACTGGAATTCTCTATGTATAATGCATACGTGTATCGTCTGACTCGTCCCTCTCTCTTCTCCGTATTTTCTTCCCTCTTATTCTCGCCCCGACGATAAAATCGAAGACCACGTGAATCGGTTGAGTCGTCAAACGAATAACCTCCGTAATAAAGTACAGGGAATCCATCCTTGGTTCTTTGAATTGCCATATAGCGAGGTAACCATGAGAAGTAATGGAGTGCAAAATGTTTCGGTCGCTTTGTACACATTTGCATACTGTATTCCACGTTCCTCGTATATGTAATTTAACTTATGCCATCCCCCTTCGACGATCGTAAATTCACCAAATGTTAGACTGTAAAATGGTAGTTACAAGTTGCGTAAAACAGTTGTACTACCTAAACGTGTACCGTCAGAAATACCGCTACGAACAACACCGCAAACAATAGAATTATCCTCGACAATTGGAGGTGGTATCACACGAAGATAAATAATTAAGACAATAGTTAACGGTCTTTTCCTCGGGGAGCACGATGAAGCTTCTTTTCACATCGTTATTGCAGGCCGCCGCAAAAGTTCATCCGAGGAAACAAGTAAATTAAGTTGTCTTTCGTGAGACCACCCCAGGAGAGTCAATCTTTTAGTCAGTGAGGGTGGTAGGGCTAAGGGGGTAGGTTAACATTGGCATCTTCCGGTTCCGAGAGGAACTCCCTAACGAGCGTGGAGACGCTTAGAGACGCTCCGCAGGAATGAAAACGACGGCGGACAGGAGCGGAAACAATTAAATCCTCGCGCTCGAGTGCTCGCATTGTTCAGAAATCTCGCGGGCTCTCGCGACTCGTTGGCTCTCCGGGGCCATTCAATCGAGTCGCTCGCACGAGATACACCCTTGACTCGGCCCCCGGCTCCCGGTCCCCGTTCCCCGAGCATTTGCGTCCGCGTTTGTTCGACCGATTCACCGATCGAAACGATGGATCGCATCGCGACTTTAACGAGGGTTCCTCTCGAGTTGCACGCGCGAAACTAATTTCTTCACTGTGATGTCAATAATTACGTAGACACTTTTCATGTTCCCAATGATATTGACCTTTTGTACCGATTAATCGTTGTTCTTACCGCTTCGTCGAAAATGCCATTATTATTATGAATATAAATATTTCACGGAATGGTATAAACACGAGGTAGTGTTTAGAGAATAACATATTGAATTATGTTTTTGGTTGTTCCTATCAGTGTTTTATTATTACGCGAAACATATGTCACGGGATGTAGCCATCGTTCTCCACAGAGCCACGTGACTTGAAATTAATGCACCGAGATCTCTATCGTGATTTCATAGGGTGCTCGTATACCTTGACGAATGACGTTCGATCCTAGGAGGATCAAGATTTCGATATTGTTGCCGCCACGTGCTGTTACGCTCGAATATGTGCCACACGTTTATTTAAGCAAATTACACGAGTGTCCGTGAATACATTTTCTCAGGATGCCGAGCCAATTAAACACTCCCAAATTGAAAACAAAATGGTCGAATAAATTACAGGATAAAATATGTTACTCGAACTTGTTCTTTAAGATAATATTCGCAAAAATAATAATATACATTTGTTTATTATTCTTCAATATTTCTTAATAATAACTAGGCTCGGATTCAATCAAGAAGTAATTCTAACCATTGAAAATAGTAGATCTACATGTATTAATGGAAGAACCCCGATCAGATTTTTGAACTTTTCCGTGAAAGGGTAAGCGAGAGGAATGAAAGAGTGCAAGAGATAACCAAGCTCCCCCGGGATTCTCGAGATGGCTTCATCCTAGGTTCCGTAATCGAGTCCTTCCCGGTACTCTGGGAGAAATCGTGTATAGGTGGTTGCGCGCGTGCGTCGTGTCTATACGCATAGTGTTCACTCATACATTGATATTCGAGTCTATACATCCCTCAAATCCCGCAGACTGTATATAACCCGTAATCCGCTGGTCTATTCTATGCGATACGCCGCGGCTTCGTGTATCGTGACCCGGTAATATACGTGCGCGGCCAATAATGTGGAACGTGCACGTTTCACCCTCCGCATCGGCTACCCGTACAAAACGTGGATGCGACTCTATCGGTGGTACACGACGAGCGCGTAAAAAGGAAGACCCTGATCTGCGAGTCTGTCGCAGCCGGTTTACCCCGGCGATCTTACCAACCAATAGACCCGGTGGATCAATGTCCTCCGAGACTTCCCCTTTATCCCGTTGATCTTGTAATAAGAAATTGTAATATCGGGCTTCAAAAGCCAGGATTCTACGGCCGATATTTCCTCCGGGCTTTTCACTGTTATTTCACGTAGAAATTTATCCGTGCAATGGCGAGATTGATTTCCAGCTTCCTTATGGTTGCCGGGCTATTATAAGTATATTATTTGCGAGTGTTTTTGTTCACTCGTGAACCGATATCGAAATAAAACTCTATTCGAATTATTTACGTGGTTATTCAATATTTTTGAAAATAATATTGTCCATATTCTTGCACTACCCTTGCGGCATTACGAATGGCCATTTCTGGCACCATTGTATAGAATTTTACGGTGCACCTGTGGCCGACGTCAAAGAATATAAATTCAGGCCTCGTAGGATGTCAAGGATAAGAGTATAAGGATGAACTCGAAGGATCTTCGATCAATGTTTTTGGGTATTTGTCGAAGGCGCGTTATCCTCGGGCGGCATCTCTCTTTCACATTGTTGGTCGGTGAATTTCAACGGGGCACATCGGTATCGAGCGCATAGCCAGTCGTGTAACACACAGCCCGAAACAACATGGCCGCGGGTGGATCTCCATAACGAGCATGGTGACTTGCACATTCGACCCAGAACGCATTAGCCGTATTTGCATTTAATTGCCGGTTGTTTGTTTGACGTCCGCGCGACCGACGGAATTAGGAGGGTTGGGGAATCGACTGCAGCCGCATCCTGCACCCTGTCATCTACACTCAATCCTACTGCTCGAAAGAACCCGAAACCGTCCTCCTTTTTGTCCATATCGCGGGACTTCCGGTCACTCTAATTTCGCTGACGATTCACGGCTTCCTTTTTCCTTACTTCTAATTCGAACGCCCGGAGAAAGTCGACGATCATTATCGATCACCAAAAACTTCCACTTGTAAGCGAGATGGTATACAAATAATGTTCTTCGATTTCTATTACATCAATCTTGTAAACGAGTCAATAATGAAACATTTAGCTATCGTTATAAAAGAACGATTGTTCGGCGTTCGAGTACAGAAAATGAGATAAATTATATTAGAATTTTTATATCAGAATAAGACAAATATTCATAAAATATAACATGAAATATGTCGAGCAGTGTGATTTCGAGAACTCTTCCCTAGCTTTGAAGAGAAAATATTTTTTTCGAAAATGATCCATTCCCGAAGGTATCTTCGTATCGCTTACCATTACGAAGTTGCACGTATTTCGTTGGACGTATAACGTTGGATCTCGTATATAGAATCCTAACTGAATCTCTTCCCTCGGAGGATCTCTTCAGGTTCGGTCCCTTCCTCTTTTGCGGCGCGCTACTCGACTCGGTTATTCCCATCCTCCTGCTCGCTTTCCCAACGTCTTCATCTTTCTCGGTCTCGTTCCTCGTTTCCGGCAGCCCCACCCGTCCCTTCGGGCAACCAATCCCGAGTAAAGTTTGTTACACAACTCGGGGAACTTTCGAAAATGGTCTTCCTTCGCCAAGTAAGCTGTTCTTGGCTCCCTCGTTACCCAGACTTTCCTCTTTGCCACGGGACTTTGCTAGAAACCACCTAGTCGCGACCAAGATCCACGTTACGCTCTTTACAACTTACTCCCCTAGCCCCTACCCCTTCTCTAACCCTGTCACCCCTTCCCTTCCCATCCTTTGATACTTTAAACTCGGTTTATCGCCACGACGATCCATCCATGATTTCCACCAAACTGATTCTACGTGTCCGGCAAGGATTCGGATATTTTTCCAATCATATCTATTTCAAGGATTATCGAGTTCTTTATGCGAACAATAAGGTTGCAATCGAACCTTTTCGTAATGGAGCTGGTTGTTCATTAATAGATATTACTTGAAATTAAAGGGTATTCTTGATTCTTTCATTTGAAAATAGGGCGATAATTTAATTTTTCTTAGAGTGAAAGATTTACGCTTAAATCACAATTTGTCATTTAATATTTATGTACTATCAGAGGACCGTATCATTATATGTGCAAAATAAAAACAATTTCAGGATAACACTTCGCCTATTTTCCTAGATTTAAAATTATGTCGAATATAATCGCGTTTCGATATTTTTCAGGACTTAGAGGTGGATATTGTAACTTTATTCTAACGCTCGTGGTGTCATCTACATGGAAGAAAGTTTGTGGAGGCATACTTATCTCCACTTTCTATTAAAGTTCCTTAGATATTTTTTCAAATAATTTGCGATTCTTACTGGAATTTTATTCGACATCCGGTAAATAAAACGGCAGGATATTAATTTACCAGATAAAGCAGTTTACTATTTTATCTCTACCGAACTTTCTTCTGTATTAGAATAAAATATACACGACATCTATTAGAAGTAATTATTTGTAATGGCACCAAAATCAATTTCAAGGATCAAAATTCAGATTCAAATAATTTTCATCCCCGTTAAAAACATATCCGTTCATTCCTTGGATACAATTTAATTAATCGAGTTACGTTAATTGAAACAAAGTTATATATTGTTTCAACTATAATAACCGACACTACGCTCACCATCCAGTTGTCACACAGAAGTAAACCTTCGTATGTTTTTTAGGACATGATAAGGATAAAAGCATTTTAAGCGTGATATTTATAATTAGATTAATGAAGGAAGTATCAGAATATTATATCCTACGTGATGGATATAATAAATAACGACGAGGCGGTGAACGAAGTAAAAACTACTCGTCTATCAACTCCTACCGGTACGAAATATACCCAGATCATAATTCATAATCAATAATAATGCAGGAATTACATCAGGTTTCTTGTCGCTTTGTGTCATCCATGTTCATATAATCTGCTTATTTCTTATGAATTTATTTCAAGTGTTGTAATATCAGCTCTTATTAAAATAGCAATTTATAGACACTGAATTAAATATTAGAAATTATGATATCTTATCTAATATTAGTGGACTAACATAATTGTGCAGAATATATAATATTAACCTACATATTTCACTGATAATTATTAGTATAGGTAACAAAATATTATTAATTCCCTTGCAAATATATAAAGTCAACTCACATGTATACTAAAAGGGTTATTAGTGTCAGGAATTTTGGTAATTTTTAATAATCGGTATTCAGAAATGTTGATATACGAAAGCAGGCAACGAAATGAGAATTAAATGGTGGACAAATAAATATTCGATATAATCTTGATAGTGTAGATCGTTTATCGAACGACGAAGGGAATTCTGCAAGAAGCGGAAGTAGTTCCGACGGAAGTTCACTTTCGGACTTGAAGAAGCGACTCCAAGATCCATTCCCGGACGAAACCAAGCGATTGGCCAATCGTATCGCTGCTCATACTCGTCGAATTTCACGAAAACGCGAGGCTTATATTCATCTTCAGGGTCAAACGAGTAGAATCGAGGAGGAGGAGAAAGAAGAGAAAGAACAAGCAGAAAAGACATTTGATAAGGAAAACTCTTGGAGAGAATTCAAACTTAAAGATCCTCGAGCGCGAAGACGAGCAAGGATTTACTCGGAGACCTTGAAAGTTGAAGGAGAAAATATGATTCTTTCGCAAACAAGCGCAAATATGGATTCCAAAATGAAGGACGAGGCGAAGGATAAAGAACAATCCTGCAAAAATATTATTGATAAGAGTGAATATTTACAAACAAATTCAGCGCGTCCTCGTTTATCAACGATCGAAACACCGACCGATTATTGTCAAGGATTTACGACATTTTCAAGTAGAACGTCATCAAGCTTAAATCTTCGGTGCAATCAAAATTTGAGTAGCAACGAAAATTCTTTAAAGTTGGATCAAAACGCAGTTGGTTTTCATGGAAATTTCAGCCCACCTTTTCGAAGATTGTCAAACGACAATGTCGGACTTCAACAAATTTTTCCACTCACTTTGAGTAACACTCGACCAACGAAGTTTGGTGGATATCGGCCACCTCCTGGAATTCTTCCGAAGAATCGAAGTTCTGATAGCGAATCAGAGTCGAATAACGAATCCACCCACGCTAGAGTTACTTCTTCTCTAACTATCGCTAAAACCGCAAATATCTCACCGGCCGCATCTATTAATAATAATCCACGAGAATCTACGGATTGTTCCTTATCAGACTTGCATTCTAACGAAGCTTATAAAAACACTATTTCCTTGGCTGATAGAAAGGTAGACAGTGATAGGGCATTACCGAATACGACTGACAAAAGTATTATTAAAAATTCGAATAATAATGTAATGTCTCCACCATTTTGGTCAGGAATGTCGCCCCAAAAAGAAGGCACCCAAGTTTATAGACAATCTAAGTCCGCCATGATTAGTAGAAATAATAATCAATTACCGATTTTAACTAGTAGAAGTGACATATGTGATCAAAAACTGATATACTCGCGTTCTTGTTCACCAAATATATTTGAATCGTCGAGTTTTTATACACGGGAAGATTGTAAAAATATTAATCGTGAAGATGGGGATAAACATAAATGTACGATCTCGGAATCACATAGAAATGTTTTAAAATCATCATCTTCCAAATCTCGCGCAATGCATGATGACAACGAGCCACCTATTAAAAAATGTTTATTACAAGATGATTTAATAGGAAACATGGATACCATGCATTCTGAGAATCGGCAGGTGATTAAAGAAAATAATTCTAATTATGTAACAGAAACAAGTGATAAGGAAAATGATAAGACTTCTTCGATCCTTACATCTGCCAGAACTGCAGGAATCGCAAGTGATAGGTCCCCTCAATTTATAATATTGAACAACGAAAATCATAGCGGGTTATCGACACCAAAAAATAATTATCATGAACATTTTGGTAACCAACAATCGTTAATTAATAATGTTACGTATGTTCCAAAGCTGGCATTAAAATCGGAGGAAATGACGAGTTCAAATTCTCCTAGTAATAAAACATTTTCAAAGGAACCGACATTAGATACCAATGCTCTAATCACTGCATTATCAAACGTGTCTTTAAGGCGGGAAGAAAATAATGTCGATGAAACTACAGAATTAAATTATGGTGAATATTATGGTGACAGTAGAAATTACTCCAAAATGGAGTTCCTTGAAAATTCAATTCTAACCGATAAATATGGTATTCAAAATGAGGCATTGAAATTAAATTACAAATCACCATTCACCACGCGTTCACGAATACCAGTGAGAATTTCATCAGTTACAAAGTTTAATGACTCAGAAAAAAGTATGTTTGATCATTCAAGAAATTCATGCCAATTTGGTGGAATCGGGACTCTGCCGAATAATGAATCGATCGTAAATTCTGCGACAAATACTGATTGTTCACAACACTCGAATGAAAATATATCGTCGGATAAAAATTTAACCGAGTTATTTAGTCCAAAATCCACAATTGACGAAGGGGAAGATGAAAATTTAGAAAACTTGGTATCTGCAATATCCATTTATAAAATTTGCGATGATAAAACCGATAATATTGGGACACCAAATTCATTTTGCACACAAAAACATAATCAAGTAGGGTTTCAAGATGATAATGAAATAAACTCTCATGAAAACACGTCGCAAGAAATATCACCGGATCTCAACAATATTAGGAATAAATGTTTAAATTATAATAACAGCAAACTTAGACTGTCTATGGAAAAATTAGCCGCGGAACAGATTCGAAAGAATGTCTGCACCGGAAGGACGAAAGCTGTCCAATCGGAAGTTACAATGTTTTTGGAACAAGAAACGAACGATACACCACCGCCGCCAAGATTTTCCTCCTCTACAACAACACTTTACTCATTTGTTAAAAACAGAGATTTGCCACGTTTTAGGAATAGAAGTCAGGAAAGATCTCCATTTACGATTCCCGAGAAAACAAGTGCTGTTTCCATGAATTGCGAAACGATGTCCAATGACGGACGATGCGCAAGTTTCGATGACGCAAAATCTTTGCAAAGAACTTATAAACTAGACATGCATCCTAGTATAACAAGATTAGCAGGTTCAGGATTCGAAGAAACGCCGGGAAGTATTATAAACTGTGTTGCATATAGTAATCGTGAAGAAAAGCATAAACGTTTGCCAGGAATAATGGCAATAGTACAAAGAATATCATACAAATTAAGCAAAACAAAGAAGAGGAATAAAGATGAAAAATTGAATCCCGGATCAACTAATATTATTTATGAAAATCGTGCTTACCGAGGGGATTCGATAGCTAATACTTGCTCGGGTACGTCTATAATTGAAATTAAAAGACCCGATAATTTATGTGATAATCGATGTCTCGATAATTCACCGGATGAAAAGTCATGCGGTTTCTCCAGAGAAAGAACCATGCAAAGGAAAAGTCATGAAGATGTTTTATCGAGCCCTGAACAACCGCGCAGAAGGTATGACAGAGACGACTTATGGGTTAAAGATTTGAAAGATCGTCGTTGTCGACGAAAAAGATTTGATAAATCAAAGTCAAAAACGAATATGGAAGCTTCAGGATCTTTCTCGCGTGATCCGCATTCGTTATTCTTTGTTAAAAGTACTTCGCGGAAATTCGAAAGTAACGAATATCCGTCATCGTCGAACAAAGAACAACGTTCGAGTAGTTTGGAGACGCGAAGTAATACTGAAGTAAAAATGGTTGATGGTTCCGTACCTTTAATTACGAAGAAGCCAGCCGAAGATTGCCCCCGAAACGAAGATGTAGAAACAATTTTGCAGGAACACAATCTTGAAGAAGAGAGAAAGCACAAAAACACGGATCCCGGTTGCTTCTGCTTGAGGTTCTACCAACTAATCTCAAAGTTTTTTGCCACCAGACCGTCGCGCAACTACCAACCGCCGATAAAAAAAAATCCTCGCAGGAAGATCAGACGAGAGTCCCGTTTTCTACTGCAGAAAAGAAAGGGACGATGAAGCATCGTCTGCAGGTGGAATTACGGCGAAATTTGAATCGTGTAAATAATATGCTTTTATTTAAGATGTACTTTCCGCCCGTTTTTCCTTAAGTGCTGCATACCGATATGTATACGTTTTAAAGTCTGATTGAATCGAGTTATTAGACGATAAAAGGAATGTTTGTGGCCTTAGTTCAGTGCTTTATTTTAACATTGTATTAAGCCGATTCAATTAGCGATATTAATTTCATGAACACTGGACCGACAAGAATAGGAATGCACGAGATCTACGAATATCTTATACGGAATCCAATAAAACCAACGATTTTGAAGCACGGCGTAATTTATCGAGGTAAGAGAAATAAAAGTAAAGCGTATACTAGACGCGCGCTTACCACGTAACAGACACAGTGCGAATGTTCTCCGAGGTTAATGTTTATGCCTGCACAGAACCGTTCATGCATGAATGATTTGTTTGAGGATTGGAGGTAGTACTGCGTACTGATGTCAACGTTACAATAACACGTACTACTAATCGATATCAGGCCACTGATAAGATGTAGGATATATTTAAAATGTATTATTTTGGTGTGCAGGTACATGCTGCAGGGTCAGTTACTGAACTGCGCACCAATATTCCGATCATAAATACGCAACCGATCGTGATCAAAATTCCGCACATTGAATTCTATGGGTAAGATTAATTGAAGTTTTTAATTTGTAGAAAAAGTGATATATCTTACTCATATAAATGTAGTTCCTTGGACAACTCTTGATAGACCGTATAGATGTATATTAAAATATAAATTTAAATTATTCGACGGTTGTTAACTGCAAATGCTGACAATGAATAACATTTGAAAGTTTTATCACAGAGTGAATAGCATAATAATGATAATTTAAGGCAGTAGTGGGCATTATTTTCGAGATATCTGATTGTCCCATGGCTTAATTGAGATACATCATTTGTCATCTCATTGATTTGTGGAAGTTATACGCATTATTATCAAATTAGCGTCACGGATTGTGGTGAACCAAAAATTCACGATAAACGCACGAGTGTCGTCGTTCATGTTCTTTATTTATATGTCGTTCGTACATATCTCATTTGCCCTCAATAATATTGTTGCACGCTTACTTCCGTCTTGTCTTGTTCATACTTGTGAGTCTGCCGAAGATGCGCATTATCGAGTTTATCGCCTTAATATAACGTTTCTTCGCTACGCTTTTTTAACTTATTATCGTTATTATCGTTATCATTATAGAAAAAATAAGTCTTTAAATAATCACATAAGAGTCGTCGAGCCTTTTAGGATTATGGGAGGGTTGGAAAAAAGAGAGTGTGTATGTATAGATACATGCATTAATGCGTGTATTTGTCAACGATAGGACATGTAAACGAAGGTACATGTATATATGTAATATGTAAATGTACATGTATGTATGTAATAAGTTTTCAATGTATGTGTACGTCCGTGTTCGATGTTGTGAAGGATAAAGGTACATTTCTTGTGAAGTAACAAGTATTGGCTCTATATGGTATTTTTGCTTACCAACTCCCTCGGAATAACGATGCCGCGGCTAAGCCTAGAAAAAGATCTATCTACCGAGAAGACCAGTCGTTTTCACGTTAGAACTATACGAGGTACGCGTTTACGCAGTATTCCGCTACACGGCCGAAGGGAGCATTAATCGATTCGATGAAGGGAGGTGGTCGACGATGTCGAGAAAGAGCGTAAAGTAAGAAAATCGACGCTAAAGGCGATGTGCTTCCGCGTCTCTGCTTCGTGCGCTCTTTTTATTTTGTTCCTAAAAAAGGAAAGGGAAGCTTCGCCAACGTGGTCTGGTCTCGCGTACGGCTACGAGCTACGGTGCACCGAATACTCGTACGTTAACATTTCTACTCCAGACTCCGTACGTACACATGTGTACATGTGACAATATCATCGATGCGTACCACGAGATACTTTTGTTCTTTATACAGACACGCGGAACAGGTACAAACATCGACCGAACGACTGGCGACAGATTAATTACGTAAAACTAGTAGACCGGTTAGAAAAATATAGAATTTGCTCAACTATATACACGAGACAAAACCAATACAGGAGAATATTGTGATCCCGTTTTAATCGATGTATGAGAAGAAAAAATAAACGTAATATCGGGACATCGAAAAATTAGGTTGCGGTAAATCAAACTATTCCTAGTCGCCGATTTGCGGACAATCAATGTTTTCTTCGCTTCGAACGACGGGACGGACAGATCAAGGAATTTCTTTTCAGGGGATAAGGTATCGCGGTATAAATTATCGAATCGATTTTGTCTGATATGCTCACTCGCCGTGCTAATCACCTTTCATACAGAATGGGGCGAATTACTCTACGACGTTGAGCTAACCAATCATGGTTATCTTTAATTGCCTCAATATACGAAAATAATATTTCGTTATAGATCCGGAAAGGATCACTATTGACGACCAACGTTTCTACGAATTTCGAAACACTTCGATCTCATTTTTTGTAATAAGGGCCAATTTACGATGGATCGCTGTTAAGTTTGACGGTGTTAAGAAATAATTTGGTATCGGCAAAAAGGATATCATTAAATAGACGATTCTTCCATCCTTCGTCTTTTAGAAACTTCCAAGTAATATGACTTTTTGAATTGTTCTATTTGGCTGCCTGATGTGTGCGCCGTTCAATTTCCGTCTTAATATTCGCTTACTTTGCGTTCGTTCGATCATCGTCATCGTCGTTGAGGCTCGTACCATCAGGCCGGGTCTTGGGAAAACAGCGTCACAAAGGGGGTGGAATGGAAAACTCCTTCCGTACGTAGAACAGAATGTAAGGTTTACACTTTGCGACAGAATCTGTGCTCGCTGGTCGCACAGAACTGTCGTTAAAGTGAAACCACTGACCATCGTGAACAGCAAAGGCAGTGTAATGTCCAGTTCCCGCACTGAAATACAAGTTCCGGTATTATCGATTTATTCCTATGTACCGAAAAATATTAACCTCTTCTAGGTATGACCTCGTAATTTTAATATTTCATTATTACAACTTTGCGGAATATAGTGGTCTCGTATCGAACGACACATACCCCGAACCGTGGTGCACGATAACGGCAGCCAAGTCATATAGGTGACTGTTCTGAGTACCCAACTTTGTCCCACTAACGCCACACACCGTAAACGCAGACATGTCCAGAGATTCCATTGGGAAATCTACCTGCGTGTCCACCTTCGAGCGATAGGAATTGCACCACCTAAATCTTTTAATGTGAAGGCACAACACCTGAAACAATATGCGACATATCTGTGTAATAAGATATTCGATGCTCTATCACCAGTGCACAATAATTTTATGTAACACACGTTATTTACACCTCAGACATTGCTCGATACTTACGTTAGGCAGCCTGTGTATCCAGAACCTCTTCGTGGATCTTTGTTTTCCCATGCAATTATCGCAGAAATAGAGCTCGCTATCAGCTAGTTCCTCGACTTTGAAAAATCTCGTCAGACTGTACGTGAGACTACATACTTCCTCCTGCTCTTTCGTTCGCCTCTGTAATCTATCTGGTATATCCAGCGAGAGATCCTGGAAGGGCTCGTGAGTCTTGGAATCCGTACGGCAGTTCATGCAGTGGACCTGCGCGAGGAAACGCGATCCATAATTCGTCCGCGCTTCTCCCCAAGAAGAAAATGAAGAAAATGACTTTCGAAAAAAGGCTCGTTAAAAAATCGATATCCCTTTTCTTCTCACAGTTTCGGCGTTAATATAATCAAAGAAAAGATTCACGGAATTCTTCTCGGAACGATCGGCGACTTACCACACTAAGAAGAGTTCCTCCAAAAACTGCGGTGACGATACTTTGCTTGCCGCGTAACCCGAGTGGTTCGTGCCCTAGCCTGGGTAATAATTGTAGTAATTCTGTGTGCAGTCTATCGAGCATGTACGTGAGAAATTCGTGAGCATCTTGTTGTTGATATCCTCGAAATCTTGGTACAACTTTCCATATGACCAAGAAGAGACATTCGGGTGAAATAGCCTGGCCGTTAGAACCTCCGAGATTTAAACCTAACAGAACTTTTCTAAGTTCCTCCGCGAGAAGGGCGTCACTCATGCTCAACTCTTTCGCTCGTCCTGGCGTTACGATTCGTCCTCTATGGGTCGGTGGCTCGTCGAACGCTATACCTTCCAGGCACGGCATTTGCGTGAGATATTCACAAAAGTGGCTGATGTTGTTGAAGGATTGCAGCACGACGTTCATGAAGCAGGTGTTACCGAGATTTCTTAGGCCGACGACCTTCTTCTCTTTGGTTATCTTGGAACTCCTACGCTTGGTCGCCGGTCGGTTGTCTCCACTCGTACCGTCGAGAGAGTGTAGCCTCTTCCGTGCTGTTCTGGGTCGGAGGTTCCTCACGACAACTTCCGCCTTCCACAGGGCATCGGCATCGTTCTCATTGTCGTCACTGTTTTCCCTTCTCGAGGACGGCGTCGTAGACGGGGATGTACTCCAACTTTCTTCGTTTTCTTTGTGTTCATCCTTGTGAAAGGTAATGCGGCGGATTTTTTCAATTTGACCGCTACTCGTGTCATTCACCACATAGTCATCGCAAGTGTAACTGTAAATTAAATTTCATGGACTGTAAGCCCTACAGAAGAGCAGAGTATCCGTAATAATATTTATACATTCAAAACAATTCATAAATATATTTAGTCGTTAAAAAAAGAATTCAATAATGAATACGTAAAACGGAATAGGTAAAACGTACCAGAATACTGCCAGGTTCTCACAGTCAATGCAAACACAATGCTGAGCATTTGCCTCGTGATGCTGCAACGCGTGGCCCGCAACGTATCGGCCACAGTGCACGGCACCGCAGTGCAGACAAAGCCAGGTACTCTTCTCGGTGCCGCATACTGCCGATAGCAATTAAAAATCCAAATTAAACTCACGCTTAATATCTTTCATTTTTGGTGATAAATACTTATTTTGAACATCGTAATTCAACATCAATTTCAGACTTGGGAATGTTGGCAGTGTAATTTTAAGATACACGCTACAGTGGCAAAGTACAGAGAGAAACTGGAAACACCGCGATTCATTTTAATCATTCGACTCGAATAATATTGTGACATCGAGAAGCCCCTCGAAAGGTAGAGTTGGACTGGGTAACTGGTTATCCAGTTGTGAGGTGTGATATTATATCTGGTAAGCAAGCATCAAGGAGGTACGTTTGGCTCGCGTCAGCTTACGTAATTCTCGAGAGAACGCATAAAATCAGAGTGAGCAGGGGAGGCCGTTCGACACACCCCCTTCGTGGACGATCGATCGTGAAATGTCTCGCAATTTCATCGGGGTTCAGTTTCCCACGGGTTCCTTCTTTTTTTTCGCACTTGAGTTCAACCAGGTAGGAAGTACTTGAGTACTTACGGCCCGATTTCCAGCTAACTGGTACTTATCGGAAGAAGTAAGGCTCGTTTATTCGAAAACGGAGTTGTGGATGGGAAAATCAATTAATGTTCCAGAATTAATCTTTCATTATTTCATTTATTAAATCTAATGATCTGATGTTTTTCGTCTTCCTGGTTTTAATAAACTAGTACAGAATGCAGAAAGGGTTTCCTGACAATAAAAACTGTCTTTGGGCGTAAATGGAGACCAAGGGATTTTTGAGAGCAAAGGTTAAAAACTGTTAGAATGCGTGAAAAGTGAGACGTTGGTTGTCCGCAACGAAAAGAGCGAGTACAGAAATCTGATCTAGAAGGTCGTTTCGAGGTAGACACATTTATTTCGTAGCCACACACAAGAAGCCTTAGAATGCCAAGCTGCGTTGACGATTTCATTGGTTTAGCTCATGAAATCTACATAAGTCGTTTACGTCAAAGTACTTGATTGAACGTATCGCCATTGGACAGAAGTAAAAAAATAAAGTAGAAAATACAAGAGAATCGGGTATACCGTAATTCAAACCAGTGTGTGCATTCGAGGCGTTATTATAAAAATGTACGCCACGACGCAACGGTGTTATTCGTTAACGCGCGGGGAATAATATTTGACGTTAATGAATAAATAAGCAAAATAACACCGGCGTTTCGAATATAATCCGCTCCGTAATATGACGAACAATAATTACACTCCTCTTTCGAAATTAAATGGCATTAAGATAAAGACGCAAGAACTTCGAGTTCGACATTTATAACAAATAAGTTATTATCTCTGAAATATGAGATAGCAAAAAGGTTCTTCGTAATGGAAGCGAAAGAAAACGTAGTCGCTCGGACTGCGCCACGTCGGATCACGGTTGTTTAGTTCCCGATAGCTGCTGATAATCACCAGGACCGTTGAAAAGCGAAATAAAACCTACAAAATTCTGTATATCCGGAGGCGCGCCTAGGATGGATATTACATCGATAATAGCAAAATACGAAGAAGAAAGTCAAATATAGGAGCAACGACTACGATCATATCCCACTATTTTGCGCTTTCCTTCTCTCCCTCTCCCTCCCTGTCTTCCTCATCATTCTACCATCGTTCTATCTCTTTCTATCATATTAATGGACAATTCGATTCGCCACGCCTACGACCACCGGTATAGTCCTTTAAAAGAAGTTTCACGAGCATCATCACGACGATGAGACTATGGGGAAGAATGCTTGAAACTTTTCGGTCCGGGAAAGATGTAAAAAACGTGGAAAGAGCCATTGGCTTGAGCAATGCCACTCGTACCGAGGCATCCGATTAGCAACGACGCCGTTATCGATTTTGCAACGTCGTACCCGAACCAGCTTGCAGCGCAGGAAAAGAGGCAGAAAGGGGGGAAGGGGGAGGTGAGAATATGGGGTTCTTTTATAGCCCACGAGGGGCGATTTTTCTTCTCCGCGAATGATGGGAGTACCGTGGTAATTCTAAGCAGCAATAGCTGTGCCGATCAACGGATATACATAAATGGATCTAGCAAACCTGGCTACGTTGCGATTCGTCAAGCATGAACGACCGATCTTACAAAAGCTGCCGTTGATATCGGCGTGTTACTGTACGAATACATTTCCGCGGGGTCGTACGAAAGATTTCTAAGATTACAGGGGATTCTGTTATTTAAGCGGAACCATCGAGTTGAGTAATCAGACTCGTAAAAAAAACAAGTATTTCGTTCCATGACTGACTCATCGATGCTGGCGTGTACCTTTGCAACGCGCAACGACTCTCTCCCTAACTATCCGTCTCGTTCCCTTGCTCTCTCCTTCCCGACGTAGCCGAGCGAAGGGGGCATTGCGATTCGTGAAATGCGTTAGATCACTAATACGAAGGGGCGACTCGGAAGTCGAAAGTCGAAAGTAGGATATGCCTCGCTCTTCGTTATTCTAATAAAGAATCCATCGATCGTTTTTACGAGCCCGTTAAGAATCCAGTTTTTGTCCGGCATTTCTACCGTAAAAGAACGTTGAAAGGGTCAGATCCCGTAATTCGAGTCGACGAAGAAATATCGTTTTAAGTAGCTCGATCCATAAAGATTTTGTAGATCAAGGCACAGGAAGAAAGAGGGTGAATTAGGGAAGAGAAAAAAAGAAGTATTACGCACGTCCCGGATAAATATAGTTTGCAGGTCCGGCAAAGAGAAAGCAAGCAAAATGATGGTTCGTAGAGAAGAGCGTACACGACAAAATTTCAGGAAAGGTTATCGAATGTGTCGAATTATCGATTGATGTCTGAACTGAACGTTTTGAACAATAGCGCGGCCGAAGGAAGGATCCGGAAATCTTGAGCCAGCCGAAGACGCATTACGATCAAAATTTGAAGGGGACCAATCATCGGGGGCGCAAAAGACGACCGAAACGGTTATCGGGCGAGTTCTAATGACGGATCTCGGGCCAGCTGATTAGTGCCGTCTGGTATTGATTTTCCAATGACGACCGCGCCGCATACTCAGAACTCCCCACAGCACGGACGCACACGCGCAAGTTCGCGACGCTTTTGCTCCGTAGAAACACCCATGAACGAAGCACAATACACATAAACCATATCGCGTATATGCACACTTTACAAAGAGTGTAGTACACTCACTCACACACACCGGACACGTAACTCGGATCGTAGCAATCGCATGCACACTACATCACGCTTCCGTGAATATCGCGGAACACGTATATACTTCGCGCGTGATGAGTTCGATCCGCGATATACACAACGGCTCGTACGTTCGTACGTCAAACCATGGATCATCCACCGTGCGTGCACCGTCAAAATCGCGAATGGATAAAATAACCGGACGTCGTCTTTTTCGGGATGGGCATTTCCTTGCAGAAGGAAATAGACGTAGTTCGCTCTGTCTCGTCGGCTACGACGGCTCAAGGCCGCGAGAGGAACGGCCGGGGCCTGGGTCACGAGAGGTAAAGGGAGAAAGAGGCAGGAACAAGGGAGTCCGGTACGCGAAAGAAGGATGGAGGAAGATGGAACGACAAAAGGAAAAGGGTTAAAAAGAGCAGAGAAAGGAATATGGAAAACGATGTGAAATGAAAATGATTAAAATCATCGGAAGAACGAGGAGCAAAGCGGACCGAACGGAAGGAGAAAAAAGATCGGTTCGGGAACCGGAGAGAGAATAAGGGGCCAGGCGAAGGCTCACGGAAAGATCCAACTATCTCTTTCAAGCTGGCTTAGGATAAAAGGCACAGGGCTTTGTACGGGTCCTACCTGCACAGACGAATGGTAGATCCTTCGTGCAGCTTGGCTCTACGTCGTTACTGCCAAGTCGGACGCTTTGAGCAAGGTGCGGGCACTCCATGTTTTCCTAGGCACGGATTCCACGGGGCCCTCGTGGCCCCTTCGTCGGCTAGTGCCTGTGTACGTACGTATGTGGGTTTACAACGTGCTATTTCTCTCTCTCTCACTCGCTCTTTCTCTCTCCCTCTCCCTATACGAGGAGGGAGCAGCAGACCAAACAGAAGGATGGAAAGGGAATGGATATACAGAAGGCGGGGTGCACTGGGTGCCCCGTGTATCCGTCACATAGCGCGTATTGGGTCGACTATTCGGTCGCTCTTTTTTGTTACGAAAAGTAGATGTGATCCGACTGTTCTCGATACGCAGCGACGACGGACTGAGGAAAACGAAGAGACCGAAAAGAGTGGAGGAGCGCCCGACTGGCCCCGACTGCCGACCGAACGCAACCGAGCTGCGTCGGGCTCGGTTCTGCGGTGGTCGGCCCACCTCCAGAGTCACAGACCACTAATAGTCGACTGACTCGCCGGCTATACGGTCTTTCGTCCCTGCCTCCGAGGACTTCCTAACATTCGCGCCCATCCAAGTACAGCTATTCTATCTCCCTCTCTTTTTTCCTCTTTCTCCTGCTCTTTCCCACTCTCTTTCTTCTTTGAATCTTACTTCCTTTACGAGGTTGTGCTGGGTTACCTAGCCTTGGATCATGCTAGGTCGCGCAGCCTCTGAACACCCAAGGCAGGTCCGACTCAAGCGCGTGGGTGCTTCCTAAGGGTGAATGCTGTACGCGAGCTTATCGAGCGTTTAGTCTTCTAAATTATTTCTATTGGTAGGAAATAGGTCTCTTCTACTGTCTATAGACTATTATAACGACCGCGATATCTTATTTTCTTTAATGAATATTCTAAGCTAATGGTTGCTCTTTAAGGATGGTAGATTTTCAAGGATAAGTTGTAGATACACCTATTCGTGGTACATACCACGACTTGCATGTATAATGAAATTAGTTTTCAGGCGAATGATTAAAAATTTGTCTTTACGTGCTGTCTTACGATACTGGACACTAAAATGGTGTGTCAAGGACCCGACGAACTATTTAAAATTGCAACACGATTTATATCAATAAATAATTATTCTGGACACTCTGTGGATTTTTAAAAATAATATAGAGTATACTGCTTTTAATCAATTCCGAAAAAAGAATGCGGGAATCCATAAAAGCGTAATAACAACAAAGAACAACTTCCTGCCACCGAGTTAAAATGGCGGACCTTGCGCATGCGGAATACTCGTTTACTTTACGTATGATGAACGCAGAAAAATGTCCCGATTCCGATTATTACAAAACATAATTAATTTCACTTGCAGAATATTTGTTGATGTTTCCGAAGGTTTGATTTTATTCCCGTGGTAATAAATAAGTGGAAGGGTTTAGAGTATTAGTTTGCAATTTTATTGAAAAAGCAATACTAACAACCTTTTTTTTTTAATATAAGAGTAAAGATCTTAAGAACGCCTGCTGTAAGGTGGTAATTGGGATTGAGTGAGTTGGAGTCCAGGGATGTTGTTAAATCCAAGCATTTGTAACATCTCCTTGGTCTCGGGATCAACTTCAATGATATCGTTCTCCAGAGCAGATACCTCAGGAACATAGTTGTCTCTACGTTCCCTCTCTTCTTCTTGGAGCTTGATAGAAATACCACGTACCTGGCTATGCCTGAGACGCTTCATCAAGTGAGTCACGAATCTGTCCGAAATAAAGAGGATGCAGAAATAAAATATCCGTGGATGACAGTGTTTCAAGTAACTTTCGTTACTTCGTTACACATGAAAATGTTATAGTAATTTCGTGCATGAGGATGCATACCCAGCGATTTTGTTCCTCAAGGATTTGCTGGGGATAATTGCGATTTCTTCACATATTCTCTTGTTTGTATGGAAGTCCATAGTCAATCGAGTATAATATTTCTCGATGATGAGCTTCGCGGCCTTTTTGACCGTCTTTGTCCTGACGCGACTCTGCAACCATATTAATGCAATTATATATTTACACGAAATATACACTTTTTAGTTAGAATTGTTGAAAGTTCACAGAACACTGATATCACTGTTCATAACCCTATTCTTACAACGATGAATTCATTTATATTATAACGCATATAGATAGTAAATCATTTAGGTTTCTCATTCGGCTTGGCCGGTAGAACGTTTACGTCCAACTAATATTTTAATTTTTTAACGGATTGCTATGATTTTTACTGATTATCGGTAGAACATTTCAAAATGACATACGCACCATGATGGCTAGTGTACCGGAAAAGACATAAACCGATCCGAAAAAGAGATACTACCGCCACGTACGACTATCAACACTAGCGGCAACGTCACGTACTAAAAGTCTGTTCTCAAGGTGACAAACCGTACTGGGGACATCTAGTGTTTACCTGGAATCTCTGAGTTTCTTAACGGTGAAGGGTAACTGAAAAAATACGACTGCAGATAAAATGTAAATAAACTTTATAAAATGTGCGGGAAACAGACTTAACGCGGATAGAAATTGTCTGAAAAGTTAGTAAAATGTACATACCTTATTAAAGTCATAAAATTGTGTGATAAACTTCTAACGAATTAAATGGAACATTATTAATTTCATTGAATCGTAACATTATTTTGAATATTTTGAACTAAACAAATTTGTGTAATGGCGTAGAAAACATACCTACTGTTTACTGTCAAGCGGTACTTTGAATCGTTTTTTTACATAAAGAAGACTTTAAAAAGCATCGCGAAAGATGGCACCATGGATACCGGTATAATTCGCAAAGGCAGTTTAGTATATCGGGGGCCCAAAACATGACGCACGTCGCCCGTTCGCGTCAAGGAAGCATCGCGAGTTCCTATTCATTTACCTTCGTCGCGAGTGACACTTGATTTCCTGGAAATTATAGACATATCTGCTAGTGAGGAGTCATATCGTTTCGACGAAATATTCTTAAAATATCGAGATATGAAGTGCCGCGGGTGATAAACCGCGAGTAGCCTATCTGCCAACAGGGGAAAAGTGCGAATCGTGGTGGCAGCAGTGTGCCATTCGCGTAGTAGGGATGAACTGGTAAGGGTAGAAACTGATAGAGGAACGGAGAAACTGGAAGAACAGAAAATGACAGAGTATTTAGTGGGAGAGAGCAAGATCGCGTGTCAACGGCATGACGGTAGTGCGAGAGAAATCGAAAATCCGTTCTATATAGACCTGAACTCGTGTGGGTGACAGAGTAAGAGTGAGAAAGGCGATTTGGAGAGGAAGAGTGGGACAGAACGAAGGAGGGCAATCCTGGGAGGGAGAGGCGGCGAGTTTGTTTATCGCCTTGCTGAACGGCGAGAGCAGTCAGTGCGGTGCTACACTTGGTCTGTAGTGGTTGGGACGGTTTGGTATCTAGGTTCGAAAGTTCGGCCTTGTCCTTTTTGACATTTTATTTGTAAGTAGGTGTGCGCGGGTGCCACCGTGTTTTTCGGTTGCACACATGTTATCTCTTGTATGACCTCTCGAGAAAAAAGTACCTCGTGCCGAAAGAACATGCCGCGAAATACTGCCAAGACATAATCGTTTCGTGTATCGTGTGCTTTGACGGTGACGTTCGTGCCGTTGCTACAAAATCGCAGGAAGTTCTCGATCTAACGACGTGGGATCCGACAACACCGTGATATCAAACAGGCAAGCCTTTTTTTGTATGATATTTCATAGAAGTCATGCCGTTAATCACGAACCCGTGGATCTTTGACACTCTTTTTGTCCGCTTTTCTCATTTCATAACTAACCTCCTTATCATTACTATCTCCTTGTTGTGTCTTTTCGTATGTTGTGTATCGTTCTATTTATTCATTCTCGAAGAACTGTCCAACTCTCTCGCGGCCTTCATTACTGTCAGCTGACATCGAGCGTGTCCTCGTGATCCAACGACTTTCTCTTCGTGCTATGAGAGTTCTTCACCGACTATCTTTTGACAATCGTAGATGCCTTTCTGCATGGTCAACTACGCGTAGGAAAGTATCGTCCGTTAGATCTTCTCGGTTACAAATATTTTTCACAGCATCGGGTTATTCTTGAATTTCTCTTCGGCGCAAGGTCATTGATCTCCACTTCCCTTTCATCGGAAATCTTTGCCCGCACATTTCCAGATGGATTAATCGCGCGCTAATTTCATTAAGAACGAATTTCACGAAACGTTTCATCCATTGTTGTTACACATAGACCCGGAAGTATTTCTTGGTTAAAACATAAATTGAATTCACGAAAAATCATGGATGCCGTACACACGAAGTAGTGTTGTAGAAATATCACGAAATGGTTTAAATACACGTAGGGTACCACGCTGCCGCGTAAAAATGTTTCATCCGTAGTGAACTTTTCCCCGTTCGCCGAAAACTAATTGCGATCTCGAGTAAGGCTAACGAAATGCATTAACTTAATTTCAGCCGGCCGGGTAATTCGCACATAGTTTCCCCTCGTTTTGACCACGTTAACACGTAACGTTCCTCTACAAACGTGGCACGCGATACACGCAATTACTGCCGGCGAGAAGTATCTATCTTCAATTTACCTACGGAAAACCGTAATATTACTTCTCCCGTAATCTCGTCGCGTTTTTACCCCGGCTTTAATTCGAAATACTCTCAAAAGAAAATATATATCTAACCCGAATCCAACGATATTCAACTGACAATATTAAAGTAATTACGCATTGAATTAACTTAATCCACGTACCGGACCCCCCCCCCCATGGTATCTTGTTATGATTACATAACACGAACGCGATGCTTGTCAAAGGACGTTCTTCTCTATTAAAACGTTATATGCCCAGCGTCGTATAATTATATTAAATTACATTCCTTCTGTATGTTCTCCATTTCATACATGTAATTTTTATTACATAACATACGACAGGTAATAAAAAAGAATTACTATTGACACAAGGTTTTCTAACGATTTAAGAATTGATGATATCAAAATTGATATTGGCCTAAATTTGTTTTTTCTAATGGAATTATATACATATACACTAAACTTTATATACGTATACAAATTTTGTATATTATATAATAATGAAGTTGTTCATATGTATAACACCTTAATGTTGGTGTAAACATATGTATTATAATTCCATTAGAAGTTTATATAGTTGAGAATATATATGTTTACATATATACATAAACTTCTAATGGAATTATAATGTATACATTTGCACCAAGCTAAAGTTGCGGTACATCGAAATCATTTTTTCCTAATATCATATTACTTCGAAATTATGTTCTCACTGTATCGTGTTATAGAAGGGTTGCCTGTTGATTATATACATATCCTTGTGCTATGTATTCGCAGAATATCAATGAAATATTTATTTGATACGTCTCTTTGTTACTGTCCTCTCGAAGAATAGGCCTGTCACTTGCAATTCGACTTGGCACATAAAAGACACAGAAGGCAGTAGAGGCGTTTAAAGTTGCGTGCGATATGATCGTGTCTCTTGTTGTAGATTACTTGTTATTCGTATCTGGGGGTTCACTCTCCTCTGGAGATCCGGGGCTTTAATCTTATACACCAGCGTGTGTACTTAGAATTACAAATCTGTCGCGCGGACGTTTTTTAGACCTTGAAGAGGCGGTCGTCAGAAGCTTCTCTCCTTTTTTTTCTACCCTTTTTGCATGCGTGTTTTTTCATTCTATCGTTCGGTCTCTCCTTATATTTACACGTATAAATCCTCCCCGTCCCTTAGTTTTTTATGCTCACACGCAACTAATCTCAAGGTGTCTAAATGGCTTACTTTTGATTACGTGTTGTGTGTTGTGTGTTGTGTCCCTGGTCCCCTTGGAACGTGCGTTTCTTTTATTATATTCCGTGAAACTTCGACTCTGTAGTTTATAGAAGATCATCTATTAATATATTAATAGATATTACATCTATTATTGGAAATAGAAAAATATACATGTTAGTAGTATCGCGGAATAAATATTGTTAATAATCCGTTACACGAGTATACAGTGTGTTCCACGGGAAATGAGCCACCTAATTATATCGTTTGGTTGCGATAATACAAAAACTATATTATCCACTATTTGAATGGTTTCCAAGAACCAATGTTCTGAAACAGAATTTTGTTTGTCGCAGTTTTTACAGGATTCTGAAAATCACCCACGTTTTTCAGACAGAAATAAATATCGTTGTTTAATTCGGTGTTCTATTTGACATCGCTCACCTCGTATAGATTTAGTTATTTTAATTAAATATTTATTTGTTTAGTTATATTATAAGGGAACAAACATGCATGTAAGTAATGAAAATGATTCAGTACATTTCCAATTCGAATTCAGTGTACATTTAAATAATGAAAACGGTTTAAAGTGGCCTCGACACAATTCCAGTTTTAATTTAAATTTAAAAAGGGAGCTCGTTAGATTAATGGAATAGAGTAATGCACAGGAATTTATATTGCTTTAGGAAATGGAATATCAACATAATTGTTATTGAATAGTATAATATCGCAATGTTTTCGGAATGTCGAAAATACGTGGTTATCGGGAGAATTCGTTTGGTTTTTAAAGGAAAAATTTAAATACACGATTCATAAATGTAATAGATTTTTACTCCATTTAATATGCGGTGCTTTAAACTTTTGATTAAAATATGTTCCACTCACACCTGTCAAATTATATAGGTTTTCATTTGTTTAGTACATCGTTTTACATTAAAAATAATGGCGGAATGCAAATGAATATTGCAAAAAGCCAAATGTTTTTAATGATACTAAAATGTTGCAACATCGGGTTGCTACATTTTGAGGTAAAATTATTATTATTATTACTGTAGAGTCATAGAACTCTCTCGTATATTATAATTACTGATTAAAAGCATTTACGTTATTAATATTCATCGGACCCAATTGAACCTACATTTTTGTTTCTAAACATGCATATATTAATACCAATTTTCAAAATCTGTATTTTAAAAATGTTCAATCCTTAAGATAATTGACAAGGCTGTTAATCCTCGTAATAATAAAAACAATTTTAACGAAATTCGTCTACGAAATATCAATAATTTCTTCGTTAAACGTACCATTTCATACATGTCATCGTTAACATCATTCATACCGTGGCATTCATCGCAAACAAAAGTACAAAATGTCTACTTCTGAAATACATATTTTTAATTACTCCATCGTTCCTTCCGTCATACTCCGTTCGACATTCCAAGCGAGGAAGTATGTGGTACAATTTAAAAGTACGGTCGTTTCACTTCACTTCTCTTCGCTTCACTTCTCTTTGAGAGAGAAGGAGAATGAGGGCGAGTAGAAGAGGGAGAGAGTGAAAGAGAGAGTTCCATCTTTCTGCATTGCCTGCTGAAAACTGGAAGAACATTACCGGTGCTTAATTGCTAGAAAATTGCGAGATTCCCTTCCGACGGTGGCTGATGTCGCTATCCATGTAAACCTCCCAGTGAAATCGCGGGATTCGCGAGCGAGTATTCCCTTTGATTGTTATGTAATCTGGTGCTCGCATCGGAATTACGGCATGAGGGGTAAGAGCACGAATGATGAGGAGTGAGGAGAGGAGAGGAGAGGAGGGGAGAGGAGAGGAGAGGAGAAGGCCGTACAATCAAACTTTAACAATTTTCGTAACGACGCCGATATTCTTTTGCATTGATACAAGGCGAGGTAAAGCGAGCTCTTCTCACGCCATTGATCCGTGTAATTTCGTATGATTGTTAATGGTTTTGATTTAAAAAGCATGCCGTATCGTGCACTTGAAGAACTCGGATATGAAATTAAATCTGACTTTTTGCTGGCTCGAACTTTTCCCCCGAACTCGAACTGCGAATTGCTCGCTGCGAAATGTTTCGTAATGACTAGATGCTGATTAGCCATGGCGGTGTCGAATTTAAAATTCCGCTTGTAACGTGGAACTCACGCGCATTCTTGCTGATCACTGCCCATTCGATTTCTCGAATTTAGTTGCTAATTGGGACAGATGCGCAGTGAGGATGTTTGCTGGGAATTCTACTATGTGATAAACAGGCACGTGTTCTGTCTGTTTATTATTGTTAAGTTAATAATAATATGTTTGTATTTACTTTTAAGTTCCAGTATAATGATATATATATTACCGTATATTGTTGTGCATTATTATATGTTATTGTATATTATGACTTAATATTGAATATGTATATATGCGCGTATTCTCGGTCTAACGATATCTTTGCCGTTCAAATTAACACTGGAAGTACGGAGAAAGATTTACTTAGTTTTTCTCATATTTATGTTCTTTAATAATTGGGTGGCAAACTTGATTTCTGCGAGAATGATAATTTTATTGCACCGATAAGTAACGACATTTTTCCTCCGGTAGCGTCCTGTGAGTTAAAAATACCCTAACAGAACGTCGTTAATGTCAAGTATGACCCTGGAGCTCGTCACTGATCCGATTGTCTGTTACGTAACTTTACGATGCCTCTCGACTTCATAAGTACATATATTTCAGTGGCTGCCTTGGTTGTCTAATATGCTCCGGACTGTTTACATTTATTAAGTGTACAGTGTACATGTAATTTACATGTCCTGTATTTCTAGTTTTCTATCCCAAAATCGCCCTAGAACATGTTTACGTATCATCTACCACTGATTTGAGCCTTGTAGGAGCAAAATTGGCGACTTTGATTTTTTTACAATTTTTGAAGGTATACCCCTTCACATTTTTGCGATTTTGGTTCGACCCCTTTCTTCTCCGGATAAAGTTTGTAAACCGCTTCTTTCGACCCAAAATGGTCCTAGAACATCATTAGGCATCATATACCGTCGATTTAGGCCACTTAGAAGCAAAATTGGCGACTTTGATTTTTTTACAGTTTTTGAAGGTATCCAAAAATAAGAATGAAAACATAATTGAAATCTGTAAAAAAGTAATGCCGTGCAAGATAAATATTTTGGGTCGTCAAAACTTCCGATAAAACAGACGGATAATATTATCGCGTGATGTTTCCGTGTTCATCCTTGTTTCGAAACGCGGGATTTCCAAAGGAAACGCTAATGTCTATATTCTGTTTGGTATCTCACTGTTTTGCTTAAATACTGTCGATGTTCGTGTTTTACGAGCTGCTGAAATCCAGCGTTTCTTCGGGCAGATTATGGAATATGGAGAAACGTCAGCATATCCCCTCGTTCGTCATACCAATTTGTTTCCTTAACTGTTGCGCGGCCGATAGATGTTTCGTGAGAGAATCCATTTAACTCATACCCGGAACCTATACCGGGATCGGTCTCTCGCTCGTTTTGTGGTAACTATCAACAATACTGGCAGTATCGACTTTTCATTTTACCCTGAAACTCCTCGACTACTTGCTGCTTGCACGAACTCGGTCGCTTCCATGGTCCACCATCGAAATTAGATCACTGTAGAGGAGATTTTACCACGTTTTGGTGAACTAGTAAATTTACCCACGATACCCTTTATTCCTACCGACGTAAGCAAATTCCAAGATCCGAGCATTCGTATCGTCTATAGTCTGTGCTGTGTCTTGCGTGTTGTGAAAAGAAGGAAAACTGGAAATATAATATCTTAACACTACTATTGCCAAGCATGTACAATGTACATACTTATGTAGTCAACGAAATTTATACATTTATTTATATATAAAGTATGGCTGTAGGATATATGTTAATTAATGGATTTAATTATGTGCACCGTGTATATATGATCTACAACAATATGCCGTAGTATATTTGCATAATTTGATTAAACTTTACGAAAACTGGTTTGGTAGTTCTAGTGTTAAGAGAATTAAATACAAGACAGCAATTCAATTTGATTGAAACATTTAACATCTTTAACTGAAAATTCACGAGCATCGTGTCTCAGAGAATAAATCCCAAAATTCCATGCTAGAATATCATTAAACAGATATATAATAATCAGTTTCTGTATATAACATTTTCCTTGGGAAAACGGGTGAGGAAAGAATAATCATTTACCAATGTTTCACTTTTACGACGCACATCTTATTTGAATGCTTAATTTATCCTCCATTTTTATTCTCCACTTGTTATGTAACATTACGAAACTAAGAAAATCGTGTTACACAAACGTAATCCTACATAGAGGTACGTGTGAACTAGTGGCAAGATATCCCGGAAAAGTATAATTTTTCCCGGTAATAATTAGTATCATAATGCATCGCAGGGATTCCCACATCCTTCCTCTTATGCGAGTAGAATACGTTACTAACCTAACTTCTTCCTCTGTCTTCTGTTTCAGCTAGGACAACCGTCGACGACCAAATTATTCCAAATCTCGAAGTACCGGCTCTCCCGCGACTTTCTCGGATCGTTATTAATTTTAACGTACGATCCTCCTCCTCCTCCTCCTTCGATGTTTCGCGTAATTCGCGATCAAAGTATACGTGAATTCAATGAGAATCCGCGAATCTTTTCGTCGTTGCGTTTCATGAGAAATTCCCTTTGGAAACGATCGTACAGTGTCTTACCACGGTAAATTTGGTTGATTTACTTCGATAAGTATTATTGTAGTAAACGGGCATCGAGTAGTCGGTTGTAAAAATCACGGTTTAATTCTGCTCGGTTTTGCGTACGAGATGATCGTCAAAGCGGGTTTAGTGTTTGCCTTGTTGATCGGTGCCCTGGTGAAATCCGAACCAAAACCACGCCCGCGAGTCGCACCGATCTACAGTAATCAGTTTGCTGTTCACGTGCCGGACGGCGCCGAAGCTGCTGCCGAGATAGCTGAGAAACACGGCTTCGACAACTACGGACAGGTGAGTCAGTCGATTTATACCGATTTTTCCATCTTTTCTATCACGATTGATTACCGTCAAATGTTTCACCGAACCGATCCTCCTTCTCGCTTCTTTTCGCTCATTTTGTTTGCTTTCTCTCTGTCTCTTGCATAGAGAATCACGAATCGATCTTTCACCTCGTGCGGTTCGACAGTGGGATTGAATTCCCTGTTACGAACGGGTTTACCCGCGAGGATGGTTACAAAGCAAATTTCGATCGAACCTTCCCAAAGGTCCCTTTCTCTCTTAGTTTGTTTACCGCCGCATTTCTGCCTGGAAGCTTTTACGTATTTATTAACTGAATCTGGTTTGCTTTGAGAAATGCGTATACTTTAGAACGGGATTAAAGATATTATTATATATCAATATTATGCAGTTTTAATAACGGATTAGAATTTTGTCGGGATTTTAATCGACCAGAATTCTAACAATTATTTTCAAGAATCTTGTTATGTATGATTTGCGAACTACCTAAAACATTATCAAAATACCATTTTTCAAGTAGAAAATATCCTTATACTCAATTCTTCGTGTTACATTCTCCAAAGTTTTTCAAAGTAATGGTTAAATAGAAATGGTTTTTACCGCTTAAAAATGGAATTCGTATTACAGTATTTATTTTGTACTCTACGATAACATTGTAAAAACGAGCATCCCTGATCCTTATCAGGACTTTTGTTTTCTCGCAGTTAAAGCCCACAATTTTTCTCTCGTGATATCGTACATTATGCAAATGTAGCGGGATAATTTCGTAGATGAATAGCTCAAGCTGTGCTATCGAAAATCGTGCATCGGTTATCGCGATTACGATAATAAGATTGTTTCTAGCTCACGCTAAATACTCATTCGTGCGTTTGACATTCCGTTATTTTCCCCCCATTGGCGCTCTGATTTTCGTTTCACGTGAAAATTGGTCTTAAGTCACGACGTACGTGTACCGCAAAATTGCTCGTGGCTCGTGCAGATAGGTTCTCACGACATATTGGAAAAAATCCGGCGTGATAAAACCAGTCCGGTCGCGAATTGTTTTATCTAAAACACTCGGGTTTAATTGGAATTTTTTTTTACTATTACTTCTCGTAATTTAAAGCCTCCGTGTCTCGGAAATGTCCGGCGTTCAGCGACAATTTATTATCGCGTCGAAAATGAAACATCTGTCGGTTAAACTTGGCTATGCATTAAGAGTATTAAAACTATCTTGAACTCCAATTATTCTGATTACACGCCATAATTATGCTAATGCTCGCACTTTTAACCACCGTGCACCAAACATCCGAACGTTTCGTCATATTTTTACCAAAGAATAATATCGTCTATGATTTTATATTTTCCTCTTAGACGACGTCGCGAATGCACGCTTTCGAAGAATACATATGTATATTAATTTATTTATATCCAATTATAACGATTCTAATGATAAAGACCGCTTGGTTTTTCGATATCGTTTCAATGTATTCACATATGCCCGTTGAATTGTAAAATTCTCTTTGCTTTTTAGCGGGAGCCGATGTAACATAAAAAAAGGTTATTACCCTTTGAACGAGGATATTTGATACGCATGGTACAATTACCATTACAAAACCTCGTAACCTTGTAACTGCAAATCACGTTCTACGGGCATATATACATATGTAGGTTTCAGGATATTGTTGCGCAATCGAGTTAGTTTTTGCGATGACAGTGGTTCCACCATTGGTTGTTTATTTGTTGCCGAGCAACGGTACTTTTATGTACTGGTTGTCCATGTTGTTATGCTATGGTTCTCCTTTCGTTCGACTTCCCAGCATATACAATGCGACTATTCATCCTGGTATTTATCAAGGGTTGTATTCAACGATGGACTAATATATCCGTTGCCAATTTTTCGAAAACCACGTTACTTCATTTCCTCCGCTGTTGAATACCGTATCACCCTCTGCCGTGGCTACGGCGGCTTTGAGCTTTCATTTTTATTCGCTCTTCTATTAGATTCAGCCGGTCCAAAGTTTCATAACGTTAAAGCGGAGAATTAATTTACATGCAGACCGTTATATTACACTTGGAATTTCGGTAGAGTCCGCCCTAACGCACGGTATGTTTGAATAAGACGACGGTTCCGTTTGAAAGTGCCGGACAGCGATGGAAGAACACGATTTATAGTTTCGATTTAAAATTTAACAAATGCAGTAGCTCCCGGAATTTTATTACCGGGAAGTTTAGTTCGATCGTTGTAGTTCTTTCGCTTTGAAAGTGACGCGGAGTAAGTGTTAAAATTGCTTGCGGCCTCCTCCTGCACTTTACGGCGCGCAACCACCCAACTTCCACGGTAGCTTCGCGAAAGTCCATTGCGTCAAACCAGTATACTTCGCCGAACTTCCGGTAACTTTGTTTCTCTTGTTCCTTAGTCGGCACTGCGACGTTTCCGCGATTCTTTACAGTGGTATCGCGCCGTTGGGAATACCAACCGCACCAATAAAACCGGTGTCAACTACGATTTTGGAGCATGCTTTTAACGGCAGCCAGAGAACAATTTTTCTATACGACCACGATATCGTCGTTGCGTCTAAATAATGTACACCATCCACCTTGGTATAATAGTTGGGTGATTCTCGTGCAACTCACCCTCCAGATTCCACCGGGTTCCATGGGTTTTCTTGGCCGCGTGGTGATGCGTGTTACGGCAGACCTACCACCATCGGTGGCAGCCACATTTTTCCAGGAACGAGTGCTAAAGTTTTTATCTCGGTAGAGATGACGTACGGGCAAAGCCCCTCTTTTCACCGTAGCCGCGAGTTTTATCCGCACGATGTTTCTCTTCGCCTCCCTCACCCTCGCCATAAAAGCCATGGAAAGAGGTGTATAGGTGTACAAGGGAGAAAATCGTAGAAAGGAGGGAGAGGAAATATTCGCGTTTGAGGTGGATGCAGAGAGAGAGAGAGAGAGAGAGAGAGAGAGAGAGAGAGAGAGTGTGTGTGTGTGTGTGTGTGTGTGTGTGTGTGTGTGTGTGTGTGTGTGTGTGTGTGTGTGTGTGTGTGTGTGTGTGCGCGTGCGGGCGCGCCCGGGGAACGTATACATGTCACGAGATAAAAGTTTATTACCGGTTCCTGGCAAATGCAGCTACTCACCGATGCACGCCGAATGCATGGCGATCATTGTATCGCGCCGTTGTATTCCTTTTATTTCCATCCTTTATTTATATCTGTATTGTACTTGCATACTGTATTTGCCAGGGAACAAGTAAATTTTCTAAATCGCGTTACATTCCATATGGTCGCTTACCATATCTTTAACGATATGATTAGTATTTACGAAGAAACACACTTATGTGGTCATAATGCCTCAGATAAGAATAATAAAAATATGAAACCCGATCCGTGGAACTTCCTATCACTCCTTGGAAGTTGGACCCTGCTAATAGTTCCATCCCTTGGCATTTCGAAATTTGGTTAGGCTACGTATTTACGGGAATCGAGAAGCTTACACGGGTTGCGGTGGAGAACTCGTATTCCTGGTATCAGATTCGCTATCCATTATATTTCACGCGGTGCATAATTAAGTTTCCATAACTTATTGCCCGGCACGTATACGGTTACTTTAAGCTGTAAACTTGCGAGATCGCGAGTAACAGAAGTTTGTACGTTGCCTCTTACGGCGTTCCCTCTCTCTTCCTCTCTCTTCCTCTCTCGAGAAGCGAGGTTAGCATTATGAGCTATCACGAAGGCGTTCTGGATACAATCACTTGACGTAAGGGAATCGGTTCGAACGTACCTCGATCGACTAGACGCATTCGTCTGCTCCAGAAAAGTTCACTCGATGCAACATTAAGGCGAGGCCATTCTGGGAGAAAGGATTTCGTACAGTGGTACGTACAGGGTACATTCGCAGGGTTTCTCACGTGACTGGGTGTGTGTAGGTGCTGTTGGGCTACGTTCTCATACCTCTTTGTCTAGATGTCCTGCCAACCATACATCGGTACCTATACATTCTCTATGTACTTTAACCCGCAGCAACACCAACGGAGGGTTATTATATTTCTCAGCGACGGAAACTTCTCTCGCTTCTTCCAGTTCCTTTCCTCTTTCGTAAGAAATGTACGAGAAAGCCATTTACCTTTGGGTACCCCCGGGAGAAGTCGTAAACCATCAGTAATATCGACGAAATTATTTTATGTTTGAAATCGCACCGGTATCCTTCGAAATATATATATATATATTTATGTATTATATATAAGTTCGTATAGGATCATAATATATATGCGGCATTTAATGTAACTCGGGTATCCTCGGTAAGGTGAAAAAGCTGGGGTAAACAAAAAAAATGAAAAATTTATTCTCTGGGACTAATATTTTCCAGTCGATGGCGCTGAACGTTAAGGTCGGTTTAAAAATATTTTTACTCGAGAGGCGAAAAAAAAGATTGGATCGCTTTCGAGGGTATGCACCCTCAGTTTGTGATATACCGCATAGAAACGACCAGCGGATTTATGCCTCCTTCACAATTTCCGCGAATCGTTTCACCTCGACAGACCGTGGAAAATCAGTTTCCTTCCGCACCGGTCGCTCCTGTCCTGACGTTTTCCTGTGAAAATTCCCCTTCCGCACCGCGCTGCCACCACCGCTATCACCTTTCCCTCTCAAAGTCTGACCAACCTCTTGTCCTTTTATCCTATTCGAAGTGAAATAGCAAACGGCCGACAGTCGCAAGAGCATTGCGAGTGAACGTCGGATTATCAGACTTTCATCGGTGGCTTCCTTTCAAATACCTCCAATTAACATTCGTTTGGGGAGATTATGTGATATCCGCGATACGGGTTCCCGAAAATATTCCTTGTAAAAGTTTACAATCTTAGCAGAGATCGTCGCTAATAAATATTACTACGGTGAAAGCTGATTCGACTGAATTTTTAATACAAACGTTCCGTAATAATTCTAGACATCCGCGGATGGTTGTGCACCGGGAATAGATTATCCAACGAGCTTATTTTTAATTCACATCATGGAAGTCAATGGTCTCTTGCTTTTATTTAATGCTAGATGTTACAAATCTAGTTAGAACTTACGATTATTCTCACTTATTATTCCAATTAGCGTATTAATTATAACGCAGACATTGAAACGCGGTTCTTGCGTTGAAGTTGATTGAATTCTCCATTGCATTTTTCTTTACGTCTCAGACCCCTTGCCAACATAGTTACAAGGTAATCTCAGGAAATTAAATTTTGCATTCGTTATAACATCGCATTGCATTGTATCGTATACTTTGCAAAGATTTAACATCTTTTACCATTTATTATAATTAAAACCGGGGAACCTACAATCTTGGCTTCATTTCAACCCGTTAATCCAATGTCCGTAACGTACCACGGTAATAAGCCAAGTAACGTTATTATAAACAATTTCTAACATGCCGTGAAAAATATGTATTTAAAAAATCAGACGCCATGCCAAGAAGTCGACGGAAGCAACATACTCCATATAGTTTACAGTCATACAGCCCCACCACGAAGAGCGGGCCCATATCCAGTTTGCGCGAGCGGGCCCCGTATACGTCGGTAGTAGAAACCGGTAACTTCGGAACCGGCATTGGGCCCGTTTACTGGGGGAATGTACCGTTGCCGAGAGACAGATGTGCCGGTACTTGGGACTTAATACTCTTCGGAGCTTTAAAGAATCAATATCAAAACTTGAACAGGGACCAGACGTCCAACGTGTAATCGATGGGGGTCGCTGTGGGGAGTTAGGTTCTAATTGGAGGGTGGAAGATAGGAGATCTCATGAATACTAAACCTAAGTCAGCTACTTCACAGGAGTCAACTTTCGAGCTCATGATACGTCATACGCGTCTTTTAGCCAGCTTCTAACAGTATATCACTCGGTTCGTTCGTAGCAGCGGAATAAAAACAAAAGTAACGGGGGTCCCACTGTCTGGCATCACCGATCCCCCGTTTCAGTTTCTTGGCAATCTTTCTATCGCGTAACGTCTCGCTTTTTCTCCCCGGTTTCCTATGTCGGTCTCTTTGCTGGTTCTACCAGCCTTTCCGTTCTCCGTTCCTCTCACTATCTGCTCTCGACAAGTCCGACTCTCCCTCTCCGTGGGTTGCCAGTGTCGTAACGAGATGGTACGTTTCACAGGGTACACGATGGAAGCCGGTGTTGATGCAAATTCATGATAGACCTGGTAATTTCACGGAGTACACACCGCGCATTCAGCGAACACCGGAAACCCTGCAGGAAAATATAATTTTCAAGTTCTATATCATTTCTAGTAGCGGCATAATGTAATTAGTATAATTGACTCGTGGAAATACAAGCCTTTTAACCTTTTAAAAAGGCCATGATTTTCTAGCGCTAGTTATATTAGAATAACCTTTGTAAAAAGTATATTTACTTTCTTCCTACGTGTAAGTGGATGGGAATTTTGTTATCCTGCATTTTATTCGAAGTTTACAGTTTTCAAGTCCTGGCGTTCCGCGTCATTTTTGCGAAAGTTTTGAGGGGGAACTTTCTATAACATCTGTCTCAAAACTGAGATTGCCTTCCTATCGATTTTTGAGTATAGGGGTCCTTTTTATTGGCCATAGAAACAAGATGTGACCGATACACTTCTGCTTTTCGAACAAACGACCCGAAGTGGGTTCTTTCGACGCGATCGTCCTTGAACTTCAGTTTATTATATTTGTCGGGGATTACATGGTATTAGAGGACCTCTATTAGAGGAACGACAGTGGCAATGTATTATTAAAAAAATAGTCCGAGGGGACTGAAGCTTGATTGTAATCTTTATGGTTGATCTGCAGCCATAATATTAATTTCTGCCGCGAGACGTTTCCTGTATCTCAAGGATAACCAGTCTTCCTTTCTATGGAAATAAACATCGATATTCTCTTTCTTGGACCTGTTTTTCAGGAACTAGAAGTCTTTATATCCTCGCCTTTCATTTTTTCTTATATTTCGCCTTGCATGTTTGGAGAGGATAATCGCTCGTGAATACAGATGTATCGAATTGTATCGGAGCTGTAATATCCTTGTTCCCATTATATCTTCCGATTGCTTGGCATAAAGGATTACCACTGATATCAAGATTACTTCGTGTTATTAGCGCAATAATGTTAATATCGCTTAGGATCGATATCCTAACGTGCTAATTAATCTCGATTATTGATAGATGCGCATTCGAACTTCGATATTATATCGATCTCCAGGTATCTTCGTTCAATGCGGATGCTGCATTGACAAGAAAGTGATACTTGCTCCATTATCATATATTAAGTGTATTATTTACTATAAATTAATTCGGTGCCTTTTCTGTGAAACAGTTACAAATGTATTTATTAAAAAAAGCGACAAAAATTCAATCATTAAAATAGTTGCCGTTGGCGTCGACGACCTTACTGTGCTTATTGGGTCATTTCCGAATTCCAGCGCCACAAAAACTCGGCGGTTTTAAGTGAATAAAGTTGTCCATGTTATTCGAACCTATCCTAATATTTTTGAATTGATACGCTTTGTATATTTTTTGGCGAGATAATATAATGGTTCCACCTTGCGAAGGAATATTTTATGAACGTTATTGTTAGCACTTTAAATCGACAGCAGCGCGAGAAGATATTCAAAATTGAAATATTAATTAGAAACGCATAAATTTCAAAGAATTAATTTGCACGTCTCATAAAATCTACATAATTTTAAAAGACTCTCATTTCCATGAGAAGAGTGGTTATGTTTATTGTGACGGCATAAAACCCACTTTGTACCCCGTTACGTAGTACGCAGGGTATATTAATAAGACTTATTCATTAAAGCTGCATTATCCGCTATTTTTTTTGGTGGGTAAAATACATTGCTTTCAGAAATTTGTTCCCGAGATTAAGGTCACGTACTAGAATTTCCCTACGTTTCGTAATTCCTTCGCACCATTTTATTATGTTAATCGTCAGCCTATAGTAGTCTCGAGCGTAAAATTTCGTAGAGCATTACTACGGATTATTATCCTTGGATCAGCGGTAAGTAGTTTTACGTTTCGCTAATACCAGTATGATTTCGATTTATTTCAAAGTGCCATTTACTTAAGCAAAAATACTGTTTATTTCGTATTACGTTTTCGTAATCCGTAATACTAGCTTTTTCTTCGTCAGCGTATTACAGTTTCAACGAATACTTCTAACAGAGTTTATTATTATCGAAAGGTTCGCTTTAACCTGATGTGCATCACAATTGTAATTATACTACGTGATTGAACTAAATGATGCAGTGACGGTGAACGTTTTAATTAGTACTTACTTTGAAATACAATTTAATTGCTCGTTACGGAGAATTTAGTTTTAATAACAATTATTCAACCGCGTTCGGTGGACGTGGTTTTAGGTCGATTAGTAACTTAATTATTGCGGTGTTCCGCGGGAGTTCGAGTTACAGTTTCCGGTTCGACGCGTCCCGGATACAACGATCGACGCTTCGATTTCGGGAGTAATGGTAACTCGTAAGAGGTCTTTCTCGAAAATGACTTTCACCTGCCGTGATATGGCGAGATGGAAGATCTTGCGGGTCTCCAGGAGTTACGGATGGAACTCAACGAACAAAGATTTTCGGTGGCATGAAAAATCTGACGGTATTTCACGGAAGGATACCCGGTTTTCGGGCTCTCACCGGATCTTTATTCCCGCGAGTGTATCGAACTTTTTTTGCAGTTTCTTCGCCGTGTTTCCGCGAAAAACGAAAATCCTATGCATCCGTAAGCGAACCTCTTTTCTATGCCCTCCACAGTATTACTTTTCCTTCCAACATCGTGGATCGTGAATCGATCACGGAAGCACGTCTTCTCACTGTTTGCGCGTACATTCCAACCAACTGCCAGCTAAATAATTCACTTCGCGTATACTCGCCGGAAAGACCTCGGATATCTGCGAAACTGACAAATGTTTAAACTTTTCAAGCGCCTTTATAATAATGGCGTGTGATATTTATTCCAATTATTTTTATCTCGCTCTCCTTATTTTTCAGAAATATTCCGTCTTGAATATTTGAACAATCATTTCTGTGGTCATCCTATTTATAACATTCCATAATACATTATAATATATGATCCTTGAATTAATTACATTATATTTAACATCATTAACTGACACGAGTCCACCTGGGAACTCGATTTTCCATCGGACGTCCACCAAATTTTTCAGTCTAACAGAACTTGGCCGAATAAAGGACTTTTCGTCCATTTCATCCAATTCCTCAATTTCCTCAATTTCCTCAGTGCACGTAATTTTCAGTCGCTTATCCTCGGCTAATCTTTTTCCCGAAATGAGGAATGGATGTAATTTAACTTTGTGTAACGAGTGTTAATGTATTAACAGCGCTTCTATTTTGTTGCTGCTCTTCGACGTGGCTGGATGTCTTTCGAGTATTTAACGGTGACATGTTTCTCATCTGATCTCATTGGATGCGATATATACCTCATTATATTCTCCGATGGAAAAATGATAATTGCAAAGCGGATGTTTCATTGGACATAATTAGAGACTCGTAAGCCTGGTTCTTCGAGCGAAAGAGATGTCACCCGATCATTAAAGAGAGCCTCCATAAAGTTGAAAGCCGATGAATGGAGGGAGACGTAATAGTATACTTTCAAACCTTTTCATCAATCCCTACTAGCTCTTTTACCATCATATTTTACCTTTTACGTCAATACCTTGGATTCTATGAAATATTTCGTCTACTCGAAAATAACGACTTCAAATTGCAACTTAATTTATACATGACTCATTAAATCCATCTCTTGGATATATAAACTCAATCCACTTGTTTCGACCCAAAATCATCATAGAACATGTTTATACATCATCTACCATCGATTTGGACCATCTAGGACCGAAATTGGCGTCTTTGATGTTTTGACAATTTTTGAAGGTATACCCCTTTACATTTTTGCGATGTTGGGTCGACCCCATTCTTGACCGAAAAAAATTTTTAATCCACTTCTTTCGACCCAAAATGGTCTTAGAACATCATTAGGCATCATATACCATCGATTTAGGCCACTTAGAAGCGAAATTGGTGACTTTCATTTTTTGACAATTTTTGAAGGTATACCCCTTTACATTTTTGCGATTTTGGGTCGACCCCATTCTTGACCGGAAAACATTTTTAATCCACTTCTTTCGACCCAAAATGGTCTTAGAACATCATTAGGCATCATATACCATCGATTTAGGCCACTTAGAAGCGAAATTGGCGACTTTCATTTTTTGGAAATTTTTGAAGGTATACCCCTTTACATTTTTGCGATTTTGGGTCGACCCCATTCTTGACCGGAAAAAATTTTTAATCCACTTCTTTCGACCCAAAATGGTTCTAGAACATCATTAGGCATCATCTACCATTGATTTGGACCATCTACGACCGAAATTGGCGACTTTGATTTTTTGACAATTTTTGAAGGTATACCCCTTTACATTTTTGCGATTCTGGGTCGACGACTTTTTTGTCCGAAAAAATTTTTAAACCGCTTCTTTCGACCCAAAACGGTCCTAGAACATCATTAGGCATCATCTACCATTGATTTGGACCATCTAGGACCGAAATTGGCGACTTTGATTTTTTGACAATTTTTGAAGGTATACCCCTTCACATTTTTGCGATTTTGGGTCGACCCATTTTTTGACCAAAGCAATTTTTAAACCACTTCTTTCGACCCAAATCGGTCCTAGAACATCATTAGGCATCACATACCATCGATTTAAGCCATCTAGGACCGATTTTGGCGACTTTGATTTTTTGGCAATTTTTGAAGGTATACCCCTTCACATTTTTGCGATTTTGGGTCGACCCCTTTCTTGACCGGAAAAAATTGTTAATCCACTTGTTTCGACCCAAAATCGTCCTAGAATATGTTTATACATCATCTATCATCGATTTGGACCATTTAGGAGCGATTTTGGCGACTTTGATTTTTTTACGATTTTTGAAGGTATACCCCTTTACATTTTTGCGATTTTGGGTCGACCCCATTCTTGACCGAAAAAAATTTTTAATCCACTTCTTTCGACCCAAAATGGTCTTAGAACATCATTAGGCATCATGTACCCACGATTTGGACCATTTAGAAGCGAAATTGGTGACTTTGATTTTTTGACAATTTTTGAAGGTATACCCCTTTACATTTTTGCGATTTTGGGTCGACCCCTTTCTTGACCGGACAAAATTTTTAAACCGTTTCTTTCGACCCAAAATGGTCCTAGAACATCATTAGGCATCATATACCATCGATTTAGGCCACTTAGAAGCGAAATTGGCGACTTTCATTTTTTGGAAATTTTTGAAGGTATACCCCTTTACATTTTTGCAATTTTGGGTCGACCCCTTTCTTGACCGGACAAAATTTTTAAACCGTTTCTTTCGACCCAAAATGGTCCTAGAACATCATTAGGCATCATCTACCATCGATTTGGACCATCTTGGACCGAAATTGGCGACTTTGATTTTTTGACGATTTTTGAAGGTATACCCCTTTACATTTTTGCGATTTTGGGTTGATTTTGTAAATCTAAGTACATATAACTGATTTTTGAGCGCTTTAACATTAAAATAAGGTTGTATGTGAATTTCAATGTGCAATATGCAATATGCAATATGAAAGTATTACTCATAATTAATTTGAAAATTATTAAAAAGCATTTGAAGTTGTATATTAAAAATCAAACCGCTTTCTCTGGGTAATTACTAGAGTTCGCCATTTAATTGTGTTGGTTAATGAAGATGTTGATTTTATTTAATTGCAAATCGAGGACAACTGAAGTGCCTTTATGTCGTATCATTATGGCCAGTTAATTGAAATCGTGTGAAATTATTATCTGTCTATATAATATAAATTATTATTATCTTTATATAATTATAATATTAATATAGTTGTGATTATGCAGGTCCAGTGGCAATCAATCCATAATAGATATTAATATTATGATCACAGTGAATGCAGTAACTATTATTAAATCGCTCCCATCGTTTATTAATCCTTTTTAATATAAAATAATGCACACATTATATATGAACAATAATGGCTGCGCAGGCTTGTAAATATGGATTTTCGTAACAAGAACATAATAGAATATAAGATATCTCAGGTGTCGATCAGGTATTAGAATCGCTATGAAAAAAAGTTAGTAACTGAAAGGCACTAAAAAGGGCCGTTGATTTGTTGGCGTTTCAATTGTTCAGCTAGTCAGATCATCCAAAGATTTCCGGCCCTAAATCTACTATTCGTTGGCCCTTTAACCAGACTGACAGTCGAAAAACAGCACCGGTTTACTGTTAAGTCGAAACCATCCTGCAAATGAATATGTCACAAACATCGGTAGAAATTGGTCGTCTGAGTAATCAGTTAGCTGATATGAATACATAATTTGATTATAATATGATTTAGTTATGGAATGTGTAATAAATAAAATCTATTTAAAAATAATATTAAATAGGTTACGCTATTGTGATATTTATTTACCGTGGGAATTAATAAGCGAAATAATTAAACAGGTTTAGCTCGACGAGGGTCGTGATTTCAGAACTGCTTCCACTACTTCCACTACCTCGACTTCTCTCTACTAGATTTCCTCGTGGTAGGTCGGAGCACGTAATTCCATCGGCAAACACGTCGGTTGCGCGGGAACTTTCACGCGTGTCCGCGGCAGCCTAATTCCACCAGCGAATCAGGGATTTTCCCTTTTTCTTGAATTCCGTCACCCACATAATCTTCGGTCTCACCTACTTTGAATTATTTCGCAAGGGGCGCGAGAATTTTATCTGGCACGCGCGAATTTAGCCGGTTTTAGTCGGCTGCCACAGAAAACCACGGTTTCCACGTCCCGAGAAAGAGGTTTTCGATAGCGGAATTACGAGCAGTAATGCGGGCGGCTAGCCAAGATAAACTTGTTAATCGATTCCACGCGTCATTCCGCACGCGACTTGTCGCTCAATCGCCCAAAGATTCGAAGACTTTAGTTTTCTTATGGTTTAAATTCTGACTCTTGATTCACTGTAATTTGTATTTTTATCTCCAATGTTTATTCTGCGTTTCATCCTTGAATTCCAAGATAAACTCGTTAATCAATTCCACGCGTTACTTCGCACGCGACTTGTTTTTCAATGGCACGCGGAATTTAAGATTTCAGTTTTCTTATCTCGATTTCAGTTTTCTGATTCTTATTCTCGTTCTATTGTTTAATAGAGAATTAACATTAGTTACTATCGGCGTATTTTCGATATTAATATAATTTACAGATCTTTTATTCAGCGAAGTTTGGAATAATAATTAATCAAATGCCTCCTTGATTCAAAGGGCCACGTTAATAATTCTCTAATTAAGTTATGCTTAATTCAATAAATGCTTTAAAAGTTATGAAATCATGCACTTTTAAAACACTCTTCCGTTCTTTCATTTCACAAGTGAATTTTACGTAAAACTATCCAGGAATTCACTAAAACGATAATAGGTTAGTTTTATCAGAAAATAGTAACCGATATATCCGTGACCGCGGTCAGCGAAATCGCTTTATCAGTGAAAGTTCAAGGGAACGTCTGGAAGAGCGGCACAACTGTTACAACTAGTTCTATAAGAAAATAATTACTAATCGATTTACCTCGGAATTATTATTATCCCAAATTGGACCTCTTTCTACATCTGATTTTCACTAACCAGACAAATTGAATCTCCGAATCATCGCCGAATCATAATTCACCGGATATTAAACCTTGAAACTTTGTTAGAATTACAGTGAAATTATTCTGGGTTTTTGTTAGTTTTAATACTATCTTAGATATCGTTGAGAGTCTTTTTTACCTGCAGATGTAAAAGTGGACGTTAAACGAACGCCGTCATAAAAGTTCACACCGCGTACTCAAGTTTGTAGGTTGTTTAATGCGGAATAATAAATTTCGGTGATCCAAGGGACAAGTATCGTTACAGTGACGGGTGCGTCAAATTTCCAGCTTTAGAGCCCCAGTTATACTAGACGAAACACACACATTCGACTGCCGAGATTGTACGACATCATTTGTCGGAGAGTTTAGTGGAACCAGTGTAATCTTATGACGTCCGACAAATGTGGATACACGCTTTAGTATATCGGTGCCCGAGACTTACAATTAGTTCCTGAACTTTCAGCTACTAACATTAATTTCAGGGAGAAAGTTCGCCCTGAGTAGACTCTTCTTATAATTATCTAACATTTTTTACTCCTCAATTCTATTTTTATATACTTTCGAAAAGTACTGTTCGTGGTACGTTAGATCATTTGTATGCCTTAATGTACATTGTTAATGTTAGTTGAGATATGGTATTTTGTAAGAACAATAATGATGATGAGTATTTAAAACATGTGAAATTGAAGATTCTACTGCGGATTTAAAATGTGACGGAGAATCTTTCGATAAAAATAGTACCGAAAATGATTAATTTATTTACATCCTACTCAAGATTGTAATCATCCTAGTGACGCACCTTCTAGCGAAGATGTTCTCGTGTCTTAAAATCAAGGTTAAAAGACATTCAGAAAGAATATACATTTCGAAAAATATATCAAGGAGAACGATATAAACAGTAATAAAAATATCTGCATTGGCGTAAAATGTTCCTCTTCGATCCGTAGACTGCGGAGAGCGTTTACAATCGCACATAGCAGTGAAAGAGCCAGAAAGGGAATATTTGTAGGTAACGGTAACTTTAATCGTCACACACTGCTTTACACTTACACGCTGGTGAATTCAATTGATTTCACTCACCCTCTCCTCCTCCCCGTCCAGCCTCCCCCTTACACTCCTCCCTCGACCCTCGGAGTACGTGAAAAACGAAACGACAGGGTACTCGTATCGACCCTCTTTTGTATCCTGTTAACGATCTGTTATCGATTTATTGGCCGTGCTTGCACCTCTTCGACTCTACCGTTTGGAATTCCATTCACACGTGGCTTCGCATGCAGAAGTAGCTTTTATTACTACACCGAATATCAACCGTAAATTACGGTTTACGTATTACTCTTTCATTTTCATGCTCCATGTTCAATGTTCACACATTGCGATGAGGATACCGATCTTTTTCCTCTAGGATTTTACACCGTAGGAAATAAATCATTTATTTTATGGTCACATGATTTTTAATGTAATTCATTATATCCTTCCTTTTGCGTGTAATAAAATGTTTCGGATTTATGTATACATTTGTGGAGTGCTTTCGCTCAAATCATTCCAGTGCCGATACCAAATACCGTGCTGCTCTTTAGGATGCGGTATAAACCGCAGATCTCTGCAATATGCAAGGTGGTTTCCGGTGCATTTATATACATCGCTCTCTTGTTCGTGCTTATCCTCGAATGTTTCGAAAGGTATTCTTAAAGGGAAGCGTCTTAAAGTATCCCGTAAATAGGACAAGCGATAGGATTATACGAAGTTACGGAACATTACGAAAATGAGTTCGCCCATTTAACCGTAAAACTTTCGAACTTCTACGATCCACCTATTGAGTTACAGCGTATAATTGTTTGCCTCCCGAGACACGAATAATAAAATATTCAAACCTCTCCCTGGTTTTTTGCGTTCCCGCGATAAAATCGTTTAAGGGCAAGTGAATTTAACCATTTCCAGAAAACCACATAAACTCGAGGGTATTTGTTACACTGTTTAAAGCAAGGTTAACCGGGAGATCGATCTAGGTTTACTTTCCGTAAAGTAGAACGAGACGATGTTAATGTCGCCACACGGATCTCATTGACATACAAGCAGCTAATTGGTATTCTAGTATACTTCATTAAATTGGAGTACCGAGTCAAAGGGTAGGAACGAGCGTATGAGGAACTCATCGCTTTTCGACAGGCCATAAGATAACATGACGTACAAACCGTTGTAATTAGAACCCTTCCTGTTAACTCTTACGAGTTAAGTTTCTTTCACGGTTTCTTGGTTCTTACGTTTCTCCGACCGGGATCGGTTTGCATTAACGCGTCGTTAAAAGTGTAAGGATTATTTCTTCGCGCATTCATGAAGCCGTGATCTATGATTGGTTCTGTGACTATTACCGTGAAATAGGATAGTTTCAGTAGCATAATTAAGCGATATATCGATCCCCCTGCTCGCACGTTCTCCTCGTTGTTATCAGAGATCTCATTGGTATGCAAGCGATTGCTTATTACTCGCGAAATTACCATAGGAAATGCAACGTGTTTTCGAATTCCGGGTAAAGATGGATCTCTCACTTTCACTGATGAATATTGATGTTGTATACGAAGGATTAGTCAATGTATCCGCGTTATGTAATAAATATCTTGATCGCTGTCGAATTATATTTGCTGGTGTTTTCGAAAGATTTTCTAAATTAACCTGATTCGATGGAATACAAACTAAGAGATAAGTTACGGAATATTAACGTTTAAATATGAACGTGCATACAAATCGATCTACCGTGCTGTTACCGCGTAGATTACACGCCGACGAATTACTCTCCGAGCTTCATACTACATGATTGCATAATTAGGCAGTAGAAATTAGTTCACGAGTCTCCACTGACGTATAAACCAATGCATTATCTCTTTATCAACAATATATTCCATAAAACCCCGAGTATATATTTACGTGCCGTTTATTCATCTGTCCATTAAATCCCTAAACAAATCAGCTAATTAAATCAATTTTCGTTCGCGTATCACTTTTGTGTACTTTATTAAGTCCGTCCGAATTTGTTTATCGCCTAGGAGACGTCCAAGTCTGAATTTGTTAGTCACAAAATTATACATTGGGGTGTAATATCGTTGCGCGATTATATCGCGGTGATATTCTCGATGGATCGTAATCAATTTGAAACGAAATTTTCCGAACGCATATTACACAGACGGTGCATATCGCAACCTGCGAGATACAATGCAACAATGCATCTTGCTTTCTTCGAGCTGGCGAGCCGTTTCGACACGGCTGGGTTCCATTGTACATGGCTCTGACAATCGGCTTGTTCTTAGTATGCAACGAGAGCCGATCTTTCCACGTGAACGATAAAACGGGTCGTGTCGATTGACGATAACGATAAGACGACGCGGCGCATAGATACACACACGGCGGGATATGATTTACCGGTGGTTGCTCGTAAATTGTCCTGTACATATCTTAGGATTCCGCCGATTCCACGGTGCCAACTGTCTCGCTAGGATGGTGGTCCATGGTTTTTCGTTTACGAGGAAGTGGTTCCGCGGACGTGGACATATGGGAAATTGGAGCTTGGTGGAGTTAAGGATAAGGATAAGGTTTAGCTATGGAAGTCTGCGATACGTCAATAGCGCAATCTCTGCTGCTCGACTCGCAGTTTCCGAATCGGTGCCAAGGCTCGCATAAATTTACGAGATGGAGATGCTTCCGAAGAATTCTCTTCTACTTCCCTCTCCTCCTCTTTTTGAAACATTGACCGTCCTTCTATCGGTTGCTCTCTTTTTTTCCCTACGTCGATTTCCCCGTAGAAATCCCCTCGAGATCCGAAAACACTATTCATCTTGGAAATCGAAGTATTCTTTGTCATCGTTCGTTGGAATCTCGCCTTGATAATCCATTTTACTTTCGGCGAGGTATTACGGCGTAGTTTATCGGCGTTGATCCTCGTAATCGGTAATTTGCATTACATTTCTTTTCTACTTTATATAATCGAGTGTATGATGGGGTGGATATATATTGTCCTCGTAACTTGTTTACTCTCCCGATGTATTCGGTATCTGTAGGCCATTACGACCCGTATAATAAAAGTATTATGGAAATTACTGGCTGTGCCGGGACTTTATTCGATTACGTGGCGTGAATTAAAATCCGGAAGGAAGTCAAATCGTGTAACGTCCTACCGTCCGGCTAGCCACGCATTCCCCGGCTATTCCCGGGGAAATATATAATATCAAATTTTTCAAATACAACAGCGAACGAGCACGTTACAGAAGTAAATGAATTTCCACGATAGTTTATAGCTCGGAACCGACCCTTTTTAGCAAGTTTTATTCGCGCGTTTTAATTTCCTCGAAGAATGGCGAACGATCGCGACGCCCACGTTATATTTAATGTCCTTCGACTGGTATACAGCGAAATATTTATGCATTAAAAAATAAGTATTTAGCAAGGCTGATTGCGAGACCAGTAAATACATTATACCGTCCTTTTACCAGAATCTAATTATCTGCATCCTCGCTTCAACGATCACAAATTTCAAAACTACACACCGTATCACCTTCTACGATTTTCCATGGTATTCCCGCGAAACATATCGCGTTTGACATTTTTTTATAGCCTAATTTTCGGGAGGCCTCGAATGAAAATCGAAGTTCGTTTCATTTTCCGAGCTTTTATTGTGCCGTTCCAGGAGGCAACGAGGAAAGCAATTTGCATTTCCTTTTTCCTCGATCTCCGCTAAACGGTTTTCTTTAACGACCAAGTGATTTCCCTCGGCTACTGGTTCACGCCGTTTTCACGAAAGGGGTCCAAGGAATATGTACATTTCCCGATACGATTAGAGGTTCCTTTTTCCATACGATCTTTTATGTCTGTACACTCGGTATTAGCAAAAAGAAGATGTTCCAGTCTAGAAAGATAATTCTTCAGACTTATCCTCCTATTTTAATCCATTCCATTACATCGAGGATCCTGCAGGCGGACAATTAGCTTTGGTGCTCGTACCTCGAAATCCTCTGGATTCCTTTTATCACGAGCGAACTATTCGTTATCGTGAAGCCGCAAGTCTCCTTTGGCAGTACGCACCGTGAGTTGCCGTACATTATACGTCTGTATCTTTACTCCCGTTCAGCTTTATCCTTCTCCTCATCCACCGTCTCTTTTCTTTTCCGCCTACTTCTCTTACTCAGTTACCCCCTTTTTGCCCGATGCAGCTTTTGCATTTCGTTTGTCACTCTCATCAAAGTGCACCGGCTCTAAATCCCTCCCGCTGCGCTGCGTGAAATTGCACGTCCTGGATTCTCGTAATATCACAGACGAGGAAATGTGTCGTCTTTCTTCAGTCCCTTCCCTTTCGTCGCCGCCGCCGCCAACCCGCCTCCAAACCCCCTTTCGCAATTTCTCGCGCTTCCCTCCGTGGCTGATCTTATTTTACGTTGTTAACGATGACGATAAATAAGAACGACACTCATCGGGTGTAATAATTAGGACGAGACTCGCCAGATATTTTCTAACTCAGCTAAAATACATCTACGTGTATGTTTAATCCGCGAGTGTGTATGTTACATTGAGGAGAAGGGAATTCTTTTTAAAACATTTCTGCGATGCATTAGTATTCATTTGGATCATACGTAATATCTCGTCCTCGTTAATTAATGTGTGATGTGTATAATATGAGATTTTTCTCGTGGAACAAAGACGATTCTTTTATCGCACACTCGCCAATTTTTTTCATCCAGCTTCGTAACTACTTGTATAATTTTATTGAAGAAAGAGTAATAAATCCTCGAGGTCGTTGAAACTCCTTCATTAACTTCAATTAAAATCTGTAATTATGATATTAGAAACTGCCGTAGGTTTACATATTATTAAACATATAAGTATTTCTCTCATCGTCCTTCATATTTGATACATTTAAACCTGCAACCGTCTGTCATTTTTGTAAATTACTAATTAATAATATTTAAGAATAGCACGTGTCGAATATTAATTGACTATGCTAGCTAGGACAAACAAATATTCCATTATTCCCGATTGTGAAACGCAATCGATGGTGCGAACAGTTTAATCGGGGTGGTCTTAACCGGGGGTGTAAACGTTGGGTTGTTTCATCGTCACCTTCCTCGTCATTCTGGTCGGTCGAAAGCGGTTACAGTCGTTCCATGGTAGTCCTGGTGGTAGCCCGATAGGTAGTCCTGGTGGAAGTTGTTCCAGTCGGGGGAGGAAACTTTGGTAATGTGTGCTTTCGTACTTAGGTGCTAGGGCGCAGGTAACTGGCATAACTGCCTCACCGTAGTCCCCCGGTAATCAAGGCTCTCGTGATCGTCCGCGTATGGAGCGTGTGTAGTATGTACATACCGTGATCTGCATATGTGGGGGGGTTTCTGTATCGAGCTTGGAGAGTGCACACCCTGGTGGAGATTTAACGTCGTATTCCAGGAGTTAAGCGTCGTATCTACGAGTACCAACGAGGATGTACCTTCATGATAATCTCACTGGCAATCTCGTTCGACGTTTGTCCCAGTAGTCGCGGGACCAAGGGATTTTCACCCGATACTTTATCATCGCTAAACTTGTCCGCGAGAGGAATAACGGATTTAGTCGGTTCGTGTGAACGCGCCCAAACAAACTTATATTATGGGTGATTAACACTGGAACTACCAAGGAGACCAAAATGACTTGTCTGCCATTTTTAGTTAAATTATTCGAATTTATTCGAATTGACGAATTGTTTTGGGTTTGAAATATTGTTATTTTATATACATAACGCGAATAATCTAATGTATTAATTAACTTAAATCCCTCCAGCCATGATTTGTATATAAATAAATGGGTAAAATTAACTGAGCCTATCTTCGATAGTTCTAGTGTTAAGATACCCTCCATTTATGTATTCTTGTATATCCATAACGACTGAATTATTTTCACTATTATTATGATACACTCCATGGAGATCGTTAAACAATAATATGTACTTTATACAATTTATATGGAACGAATATTAAAGTGAAATAAAGTTTTTTCAACGGTTCCATGTATTTTTTTAGTATAACGTTATGAACAATAAATGGTTCAGCGAATTTTTCATAGAGTTACTTCATACGATTTATCTTGATCATTTTTATAGGAGCGTGCGCGTGTAACCTAACGTAATTCCGCTAGTCGAGGATGTTGACAAGTTATGTAATTCTCCGAGGAAGGTAGTTGGAACGACCGGAGAATATGGATGAAGGTGAAGCGACGGGTTTTCAAAGTTTTAAAAAGACGTCGGGTTTTAACTTCTTCTTTTAATGAATACATGATCATGATGTATCGTCCGATACCCGGTTTTAATGGATGGCCGCGAGCTCACTTTATTAATGAAACTGCACTTCTTAGAATGTTCGACACCCGTGAAGAATTTTATTCCGTTCATTTTTTGTAATTAGTCTTAATCGTGGAATAGAAAATTGAGTGACGTCTGCAATAGAATGCAGGTGGTTCAATGTATCGTGAACACCACGAAGAACCGGGAGGGTTCCAAGTCAGTTGTTTCATGGATATCGTAGAACACGGGCGTGCACAATGCACATCCGTCTGTGATAATCCAAAGATTCTCTCGCACTCCAGCTGTGATGTTGCCAAAAGATCTTAGATATTGGTACATAGTAGTTTCTAACAAAGCGACAACTTCTCTTCACGCTTTGCGGACTTTGCTATCGGTATTCCTTCTCGCGCATCACGGAACCATCATCCCTGACACGGCACTAGTCCCTAGTTTCTAATTATTAATTATACATCCAGTTTCCATTTTTTCGCTTAGGGAATGTATAAAAAACTTGTAACGTCAAGATTCAATGGATCGATTAAATTAATATAGTGCTTTCAGCAGTCTATCAAGCTGCATTATTCGAATGGATGGAGTACTTACCCGTTGCAATGAGATATGACTTTTCAATTTTTCAAAGCCCTTCCGATCCTCGATCGTATATTCATGAAAGTGTATTCTCCGGAGCTCCGGTTCGGTAAGTTTCGTTCGAAGAAAAGACGTGATCCTGTTCCATCGGGAGCAATCTTAGCTACTCACTGAGCCGATGTACCCGGGACTACTTTACAAGTAGTATTACGATCTTTGAGCGTCGGAGTTTTCGGTGGCGCGAAGGAGAGGAACGCGACGTGACATCGAGTTCCTTGGCAGTTATCGCATTCTCGAAGGACCCGCGTAATGGTTTTAAGGGTTGCGCGAAAGTGGTAAGACCACGTCGAAACTTGGCCGGAAATGGCAGGAATGGAAAAGCCTTCCGGTACCACGTTTCACGATCCTCTCCCGAACTCGTATACTGTACTCGTTCGTATACTGAACGAGTGCAACGAGGGGCCCTAAGTACGATACTAAACACGCCAGGGGACCAAGAATACCTTACTTTCTAGATCAACGGAAGAGAGAAGGAAAAGTTGGTTGGGATTAGAATCGACTGCCGTGGGATCAGCTTTTGAGAGTACACCTTGCAGACCGTTGTTGTTGATGTATTTCGTTGCATGCACGTTCCCCGTTGAAGAGCAGGCGCACGATAAAGGGAAGACCTATCGATCGCTACGTCACGGAACTCTCTTTGACTTTCCTTCCTCTTACTTCGACTCTTCTTCTTATTTCACTTTTCCTTTTGTGAGTTTACCTTTCCCCCCTTTCCCCTTTCTCTGCTTCCTCTTCACATCCGCTTTTTTCGCGTTTTACACTCATCCCTTTATCTCCACTTGCTTCCACGGCTGAGAGAGAATTGCAGAGAATTTGATTATCATTCTATACGCATAGAGTATGATGTTTCTAATTTAAATGAAATTCCATATTTATTATCGCATCGCAAGTGCACGTTCGAGGCTACTTTTCGCGCGGGCGTATATCGTAGGAAGTTTATCGAAAATGTAATTATGATTTATGACGTGGGGTACATCATACGGTATATTCTTTGTTAACCTGTTTTTGTGAAGGTTCCACAGCGCCATAGGAAGCACAAAGAATGTAATAATAGAAGGTTTCTTCCTCATCGTAGCTGAATATTCGTGCATTTCTCTACATATTAAATTCCATTAAAATCGTATGGCTTGATGCAATCGGATATGAACAAATTTTTTCGAAAAACCAGAGCACGCGTAATTCGAATAGACCGAATGCATTTTCGATTATAAAAATTGTCCCCATTCCGCGTCAGGACCGTTCATTTTTTCGGTATTTTCGCTTGCACCGCCTGCATATTCAACCGGTACTCGGCAATGTGGCACGCTTGCATTCAACTTGTTTTTCTGTTTTCCGTGTCAATAAAATATTTCTTTCTTTTATTATGAAGAAAACCATGTATCTGTTCTGCTCATATTTATGTATACAAGGTGGTACGTGCAATCGGCATCGTATTCAAACAGATAGAATGCCATCACGCTGCAATGCCCGGGATAAAAATCTATGGGACAAAATCAAATCGCTTCATTCGTCCGGTGTCATTCTATTCATGTGTTACTATAAACCATATAGATACATCATATTTGCAACTTTCCATAAAATAACGCACGTTGGTTATTGCATTCAATACTGTATTCTATCGTAATAATTATTATTTAATTCATCCGTGACGTTTTAACTTGGATCGCTTCATGAGCGATATTCTTCAACAAATATCCACAAGATTCGTTAATATTTAGGTAAATAGTATCAAATGTGGAGTACGCGAAATATTTCGGAGTAAACTTGACAAGTTCGAAGACAAATTATTTATCCGTATCGAACATCGATATCGGTTCGGCGAAATTCTTGTTGAATCCGGGAAAACTGTTAATATTTGCATGGCGTTTCACAGTTTGGAAGTATTACTTCTGAAACGCACATCGAAGGTAATGATCGTAGTTAGGACATGTTCGAACTTTTCTTTCTCTGGCGTTTTTCGAAACTAGGCCGAGTCGGGGAGCAATCCTCGAGGGAACGTTTACTTCCTTGGTTCGATGGCGCACGAGAAAGTCCGAAATAGCGGGTTGGGAGCAGGTCAAGATTATTCGTGAAAATTTACAATTCGTTCGAGAACCGTTTTTCCGTAAAAGCGGATTAGAACTTTCCCGGTGTACCGGTTTGCTTTTTCCTCGCGGAACCACCGTGAATTTTCATCGCGTTACACGATTCTCGGGATAATTGGAATCTAGTATATAAATTAGCAATTGTACGGTGCCATGCTGGGGTTAATGAATAAAAATCGGAATTTTATATAAATGCGATATAGTTTCACTAAATATAACCGGAGGGGGAAATGGGAACAAGACCGAGAGGAAAATCAGCGTTCTTGGCAAGTATTTACGGATTCTCGCGTAGTCGATTTTCTTGTTATTTTAAGCATCTCTGTAGGTAGAGAATGGTGATACAGGAGGATGTATACAAAGTGGTGGAGTAGATACTCTTATGCTCGTAATTCAAGTAGAGGAAGCACGAATGCCAGCCTTCTTGGATGGCCCGTTTCTTGGTTCCCTATACCCTCGCAAATTGAGAGACACCGGTCCCCTTTCCTCTCCACTCCTCTACGGGGCACTCAAAACTAAAGAGCCAATATTCCGCAGCGCACTGTCACGTTCTTCGTGTCTTAGATTGCAAGTTCCTACTTTCGACGTGCTTTCGGTACACACGAACACTCGTCAACGGTATACTTTAAAACAGACACCTGTTCCTCGCCGCTGATATGCATAGACCGTTCTACAGCGTATCTTAATTTCAATCCAAAAGATCCCGGATACCAACCATGGTTCCTTTGAATTCATTTCTATCCTTCGAAATCAGACGCTCGCTCCACGCCGCTCTCTCTTTCTCCCGCTACTTTCACCTGTGATTGCGACTCGAAGAGCCGAGATGAGTCGCAAGGATCTATAGAGATTACGGAGGCAAAAAGAGTTCTAATACGATCATCCAATTATGTGATCCGTACATAAAAGGTAGTGGATGGCACGATTCCGTTTGAAGATCAGTGCTATCAGCCCAATCATTTTCCTTTTTCCCCGTCAATCCGTGGATTTTCGTCTAATGAACGCTACCTTCCGTTAATTACTTTCTTCACTGGTGATTGAAACTAGGCCTTCGTGATAACGTATTTATCTTGCCTTCTTCTTCTTCTACTTCATTCGTTCGTGTGTCTTTCCCTCGTGGCTGGAACACAAGTTTTCAGACCAGTACCGATTAGGATAATTATTCCCTTGCCACGCGAACCTGTGTATCGTATCTCTCGGTACACTTTGAAAATCCCTGACCAACTCGGTTGAACTAGAAACCGAGCTCACTGAATTCATCGATCGGCAGGTTTCAACCAAGAATCTCGTTCTTGGAGGTACATAAATGGATTGAGAAAACGGTTTCGATCCGTCGAATCTATCTGCCAGGAGTGCACGGTGACCGCATTCGTGAATCGGAACGTTATTTAAGTCCAGGCAAAGAGAGAAACATTACGTGTTTCTAGGATCTCGATTTCCAGAGGTTGCTGCTAAAAATCGTTCTAAAAAATGGTACACATCTTCTTGTTTTATTTGTATATATTACAATAATCTCGAATATGAAATTTACATTCTATCGCGGAATTTGTTGGGCGTATTTATTCGATGAAAATAATGCATTTGCCGTGTCAAAGAATCTGGCGAAGATTGCGGAAGGTGTATCATTCACCGCAGTGGACGTCTTACTGCGCGATTACATCGGGAATCTTTTTAAGCGTCTTAACGACTTTAGGGAAAATGGGATGAGAAAAACCTATGTTGGAAGTAGTATTATCACGATAAACTTGCCATACTTTTTCGAGACATATCGTGGTCCATTATATTCTTCGGTTAATGTTCTTACTAAGAAAGTACCGAAAGTAACCCAACTACGATAGTATCGATGCTTTATTAAAATCTCATTCCAGTTAAACGTTATCGTCTTTTTACTACTTCTTTACTACTTTTACGTCGGTTAATACCGTTCGGTATCAATACATTTTTATCCTACAACCGTAACGAATGTATATAACTAACGGTATGACAATTACCACGAATAAAAGACACGCAATAATTATATAAATCATTCGAAGATATTATCGTTACTTCTCAATATAAAAGTTAGTTGAAAATCTAAAAGTATAAAAAAGCTCGGAATCGCTGGCTCACTGTATTATGTACGTTAAAATTGGATTGAAAAAGTATGCAATCGATCGTGGAGATAATTTTTTGACGATGAAGGTACATAGCATCCATCTTCCTTCATATTTCAATTACTCCCAGTGAGCCGTATATAATACGTTTTCTTATCGGGCATCGGGCAGCTCGGAGGTTGTACTATAAACTTATCTATCGGCGAACCGTTCGATCGCAAAATATCCATCCTATGCGGAAAAAAGTGTTCGTGAACCGTGAATAGATCGGCCTTTAAACTTTCCTTTTTTCTCTCTCCTTTTAACCCGGCGAGCCTATGAGGTTAAGTAAGCCGTAAGCAAGGAGTCTCGATTTCAGTTACCGCGATGAGAAATTTCGTGGGATCGGTGTGCAATCGGCACAGATACTTCCTCGCTATTCCACCTTATTACGAGAAGACCAACGTGTCCCATTCCGTGTTAAGAGGCTCACTGCTTCCGGCCATGGTTTCCTTAATGACCCAGGTAAATGAGAACGACTGCCGGTTAATGTGCAATCGCTAGTTTTACGGCAGTCCTCTACGTGCACCGCGCGATAACGTATCGAGCATTCAAACTATTTCGACAATATCTTTAAGCACCGACCTAACCGTCTCTGTTGTTTAATAGTTGCGCCTATTTTGTAGAGAGAAAATGTCGATTAAAAGATGGAGATCAAAGTATTTAAGTTCTAAAAACATAGGAAACATAAGCTCCATAATTATAATACTTAGTTGAAACTAGCATTCGATTAAAAAGTTCATCCAATTTTGATTACAGTATCACGTTATTTAGGAAGTTATTTGTTCATATTTTTTGAAAATCGTGCTCTCAGTACAAATAATTATAAGTTCAAAGCGGATGCCTGCTTGCTGTTTATAGAACATAATTATTGTTATATTCATAACAAATATGATTATTTATTTTTTTGTCTACAAAGCGGGCCAGTTTTCCAGGCAATATAATATACAGCATACAGTTTCCGCAGTGTAAAATAAAAAATAGTTACAAAACGTTTATTGCTTCATTGTACTTCAATTATTTTTCAAATATAACAAATTCTTTATTCAGAATATTTGTCAGTATCGTAGAATATTTGTTGCTGTATAGCGGAAAACAAAATGATGGAATAACGAATAACAAATCAATCAGAATTTAGGTCAATGGCTGTAGCTGTTTCATTGCGTGCGATTCGAAGAGATTTCATGCGTATAATGCGGATTAATTTGTCTATTTGTATTACAATCTCCAATCATGATTATCGAAACTGCAACAGTAATCCGGTCTTATATTTCATAGACTGCATCCATCCTTTCAGTAACTCTAATACTATTCGCTTGTATTTCAACCAGATAGTTCACGAATATTTGAAATCGATGCGCGTACAAATTAATAATCCTTGATATTTCATAAGATCTCGACGGTGGATGAATGTCATTGCGGTACTGGAGGGTTTAAGATATTCCTTGGAACTCAAGGGTTTTACATTTTCCTCGTAACTCCAAAGTTCCGAGCTTTCTAGGAACTCGAGGGTACGGGATTTAACTTGGAACTTCCGGGTTCTAGACATCCCCCGGAACCCGAGGGCTCGAGATTTATCTTTGGAACTCGAGGGTTCAAGGTTTATCTCCGAACGTGAGGCTTCTGGAATTCGGGGGTTCCTGGATTTTCCTTTAAACTCGAAACGTTGCTAATTCCATTCGCTCCCATTCTACGCTCCAAAATACCTTATTTCTGTGTTCGTATTAGCTCACGTATAATCGCGATTGTATTCGGTGCAACCTCTTTCGAATGTGCAAGCTGCAATTCGCTTTCACTTGGCAGACGGTCACCCGCACTCGCGTATAGATATTCGCGGGTATCTATTTGCTAGGCCGCTATTTTGGCTTCCATCCGATACTCTCGCCCGTATGCTAAGCCTATCGGGGTCAGAACATACGCGTAACCGTACGTTCTAATTTGACGTAACCCCGTTAGAACTCTCGGCCGACTTGGCTAGAAGTGCACGGTCGAACCTTACAGACCTAATTAAGGTATTTAAAACCACTGAGCAGGAAATGCGGGTGAAGCGGTAATACTTTATTCAAGGGTATCGCCGGTTGTTAGTCGGGCGATAATGAAATAAAGAAATTCTTCTTCATTCGGAAATGCGCGAAAGTGGTAATTCCAGATCACGTTTAAGTGGCCACCAGTATGGTACGCTCGTTAAAGGATTATCTTTGTTTCCTGATTTTCCTTATATTCATTCAAACTCACGCTTTGTGTCCTTGTCGCTTGTGTTCTTTCTGCTTAATTAGAACGGTCCAAAGTATCGAGGGGGGACAACAAAATTCCGGGAAAAATACAGTGCATATAATACATTTCTGGGTAAATGCTACAATACATGTATAATGTTATTATGCATTATTTATACAGTATTTTAGTAACCATCTACGGTATTACTTTTCACTTTTGTATCTTAACACAAAGACGAGTATTTTCTGAATTTTTTAGCGTCTGCGTCGGTGAATGATTTGAAAGGAATAAACGGTGGGTTCGAGTAAGTGATCGCGGGCAGATTGGATGGATTAAGCGGTTACCACCTGTTTCTGATTTTCCACACGTTCGCTCAGCTTTCCCCGTTTTCGGACGTGGAACCTCACCCGCCCCGTTCCTACTTCCACGATGCGTCATAAAAGGATTTTACGATCGGACGATGGACTAAAACGCTTCCGTTCGTTACGAGCGTGCACCGGCTTCCGCGGAAATTATTTAACGTATCCGTTCCGCCGCTTTTGCGAATGAAATTTTACTTAAAAGCACTTCCACGACTGACGTCCCACGTAATTGCTTGGTATCGATAAGTTACGCGTATCGTGTGCGTATGCAGCTTACTGATATTTGTAAATAATGGATTTATCATCCATTCGAATGACGCAGACATAATAATAATTGCGAAAACCACGAAAAAATTGCATTTTCAAAAATATCAGTACTGTCAACTGTGCTAATTCAAATGACCTTTAACGCTTTCCCCAACACAGTACCTACATCGCTTTCAAAATAACTGGCACGTACATCAAAATAATTAGGAATTCCGTAATTAGATTAGCATCTGAACAGGTCCCGATATACTGCCATTTTAAACGATTCCACAAATACATCCATAAAATTCAATTTTCTTTCAATCCCACGAGTGTCACAAATATTTAATGCATAGAGATATTTTCATATAAATTTACTTTTAACGCTGAAAATATTTGTACCTTTTTGAATATATATATTATATATTTATAAAACAAAATTGCAGTACGCATTTACTGCATCGAAGTGCTTGTTTAGTGTACATTTCTTCGTGCATAGGTAATTGGTGCATTTCCGTACGATGCCGGCTATTTCGTCAACTCATTAAACCGAAGAAGCTTATTATTAGCGTAGCTTTAAGGGAATAACGAGGGGCCAAAGGGTCACTGAAAGATCTCCAAATGGATCAGGCGGAACGTTGATCGCCAAGTGAAGATCCCGTGGAACGCAAAGCGCCTCGAGTGGTATGCGAGAACCGAGGCAAGAAGTGAGGCCAGTCAAGATGCCGTTTACTAGTGCACGTATAAATATTTATGCAGTGAAACCACGTGCAGTACGAGGAACTCGTCATTGGCCCGCGGCGTGCTCTCCTTCATGTCTTCTCTCATTTTACAAAATGCATTGCACACGCGCCACTCTCGCTTCCTTCTTCCGGCTTATGTCGTAATCGACATCTCGCTTTCTTGGAGCATTCTCGACTCGGCTTCTAACGAAGGTATTCTTTCTCTCTTTTCGTAACTGACATTGAAAACCTGTGAGTTTCAATGGCAGAGATTTTTGGTGTGCGATTTAGGACGTGTGAAATGTCACGAGTATCGGGAAGTTGTTTTTCCGTAATTCACATCAGTTTAGGTTGAGCTTAATTGACAGTGTTGATTGAAACATGTAATTAATCGGATGATTTTGTTGATTAGCCATTCCTGTTATTCGGATCCGTTGTTCCATGCGCATCCACGCGGTCGACATTATCTCATTATGTTAACTCGTATTTTATCGAAGTCGCAAAACGTGGGGATATATTGATTTTGTAATCAGCCTGGTGTGTTGAGTTTATTAAAAAGTCATTTGAAAAGTTGCCGCGAGGGATATGCTAATTAAGGGAAGTTCGATAAATAAATATACTTAGAGCCAGTGTGGTATTAATTATGAGAAAGGTTAGGTCGAGGTTCACTTTTCCATTAGGACGTCATTGAAAATGGTCGGATGGGTTTAACTTCGCGAAGTTCCAAGAACTTCCCGAAGATCCTTCTTATGCCTTCGGTGTCTGAAACGAAAGAGAAAAGATGAGATACTTCCTAACGTGGCGGTTGACTATTTTGTCGAATTTTTCTGAGCTACTGAATGGATGAAGAACGAGTGGCTTAAGCTTGGAATAAGGAAGAGAAGTATGAAGGGAGTGGGATTGGGAGGGGTAACGAAATTACTTACAGTTTGGTCGCGTTGAACTTTGAAAGTAGTTTGCATCTTAATTAAGTAATGACATCGTGCGGAGGACAGTCGATGGGAGCACGGTTTACTTCGTAACGCCCTTATACTACCTACAGTATGCCAGCAATACTAGACTTTCCCACGTGTACGTGTGCACCTTGCTTTTCGAAACACTCTCCACGAGTTTTAAACTAATTTTCGCGGATTAGTATGATAGTACAAGCTAGCCTAAAATCAAGCAATTTTATTGCACAAAGCAAGCGAGTACCTGGGATAACCGGTGATTATTTTGAGATGCTGCTTTTCAAGTATACCTTGATAATTCTCCCCACAGTTTACGTATCCCTTTTTCCCGGTAGTTACGCGGAATTTAGTTTGTCGGACCTTTGTGTTAGTTTCAAATACTACGAAATAGTCCGCGCTCCAGCTTTAAACTGATTCTCCTGAATTAAAACGCTGAAATACTAGCATTGCGTAGTTACATGGAATTACACGTTTATTTCACTTATACACCGCTGAATATATAATTCCTGCTAAATCGTTTATTTTCCGATGTATTTTACAAATCATTTCGAGAAGGTAAAATTTACATAAAATTTAACGGTGTGGAAAAGTAGAGTAATTCAGTTTCGTTTGTATTTTGCGTGAATCATTCCTCGGTTTCTATTATTCGGTTTTTTCATTTTAATGGTCTCGCTTGGAAGTCATTGATGAGCATGCATGTTTTTCAACGTTTATTCTTAGCTGAGCAATTTTTCAATTTGATAAACGTCCTTTGGAAGAATGTATTTATTTCTTGCATCGTTGAAATGTCATCGAAGCGGAAAAGAATTCTCTGCATTGCATGGTCATATCTCTGTGCATGGAATTACACCCTGATATATGCTAGAACCTGTATTTCATGAGAACATTCTCGACATGCTCGGGAAAACGCTTTCTTTGTGTTTCCTTCCCTTCAGTGCATTGTTCGCAGCATAACATCTTCGAAAAGTACAAAGTATAATAATCGTTGACCAGCATTATTTTACTCGTCGAAAATGTACATATGAAACGAGACTTTCTACGAATTGTTTGTGTACTTAGCACACAGTGGAATATCTTTGACGAGGGAGATAACAGTTCCAGAGAAATTCGAACTTACGAACTTGAACCTGCGGAAAGTTTGGTTGCAGAGGTACGTCTTATCAATAGTTCATTTGGAAGTTCGACTTCCAGTAGGTCGGTCGCAGTTCAACTTCTACTCGGTGAAATTCGTTTCTATTTCGTTTCTATTTCGGTATAACGCACGGCCAAAGCGACGGAGAAACTTTATTCTTCGTCAAGGTACGATGTTATCGGCAGCTGTAACTTTTTAATCTGGAGGTAGTATGCTTCGTAATGCATGGAGTGCACGTTGGTAGAAGGCATTAAAGATGCATTAAAAAGTCAGTGTTAAATTTAAGTCGAACGTTTGACGTCTCTGTATAAACGATGGTCTCAATGAACGACACTGTTGACGGAGTTCTCGTTAACTGAAACCAAAGTTTCGCATTGCGTCAATTTCTGGTCCCCGTAGAACACAGCCAATTACGATGGCATTGTTGCGAGCGATCCTTCCAATTGAATGGAATGTCCCCTAAGTATCGAGTCATTAGAATCCTATTATATCTCATGATAATAATCTTTCTGATTATATTAACTAAAGTTTCAATCGGCATACGTCTTCCGCGTGATAAACGGCACTTCTCGCGGCGGCTTTAATTTCACACACTTTATACGATATTCTATGTTACACCGCGTAGCGGAATATTCTATTCCCCGTGAATTTGTTGAAACTACTCTCGACAAATTATCCGCCGCGTGTCTTAAAACGCTCACAGTTGGGACAAAAAGGGTACGCCATTCTCGTTAAAAAGAGTGGAGAAAAAGTGCACGTTAACTGTTATTTAAAAGTTTTAAGTGTCAAAGCTTTTTTTTCATTACCACTGGCCCCAACATTTTTCCTCTCACGACGTACTTTAAAGGACGTTGGAAGGTGTGTAGAGCTTGGATATCGATAGACACTCTTCACGTATTTACAACAACGGGAGCATAAAACCAGACACTAAAAGGGTTAGCCGAAACCTATATCGTTTTCCAGGAGCAGCTATCCCGATTCCCTCGGGAGTAGGGGCTTCTACGATATTCGTTCCAGGTTAAGAGCTCAGGTGGTTTCGTCGTGAGACGGGTAACTCCCGGGTCTCGTTTAAGGGCGAACCCAAGTGCGACCTGTAACAAAAGGTTCCGTTGGCTTGTGGACTTGGCCAAGTTCGGTTTACCACGTTCGATATCCTACTCCGCGTAAACCTATGGTAAAACGGGGGGGTGGGGGGGGGGGGGGTCGAACCAGAGTGCACGGTTACTACCCTCACGGCCGATGACACAGCTACCTACGCTTTTCCTCTCTCTGTCTCTCTCTATACCAGCGCGTATACAACCGAAGAGACATCGACGCTCGAAATCTCCCCGTTCAAACAGTCCTAGAACTTAACCGCAAACAGAACCTCGACAACGTTTCTATCTCTACGAATAGGGAAGTGGAGATGGAAAGAGAGAGAAATGAAATGAGACTGGTTCGAGATGAGTAGAGAACGAAGAGAGATAGAATGAATGCGAAGGGACCAGTGAATTGGTTGGTTTTAAACACGCTTGTTTCTATACTTCCGCTATCCTATCCTCTTTTGCCTTCACCCTCTCTTTCTCTCTTTACCGTTCCCACTCTGGCTAGTAGGTAGCTCCCGTTGCATTAGTAGTACGCATCGCGATCGTGTATCTTTGTTGACAGTCCCGCGACATGCAGGCAAAGCTTACTGCGGTACGGTTAGTTTTGAGCTCGGTTAGTTTAGGCATCGCCGCAGCATCTCTCTCTCCGGACGCACGGACCTCATCTACCGCAGCTATTTGCTCTCGGAAACGAGACAGACGTCTCATAAACGTAACAACGAGCGCTCCTTTGGCCCATGAAATTTCAGAGCCGGAGGATAACCACTGACTTCACCAAGGACTATCCTGTTACGGAACTACTAGGGATATTATAAGACCGACGAAGGATATTGTTGGTTCGGTTAGGATGGGAGCCTGAATACTTGATACTTTGATTAACGTGTATGTTTACGGAACGGATACACGGATTACCGTTGATGGTTACTCGATTATTCGAAATATTCGAAATATTCGATGCAGTGCCTCTTGACGAGTACACGAATTATTGATTACTTTATATGTAATACCACTACTGATTAACAACGCTAGTTCTATTTGATAATTCATGTTAGCCGCTCAAAATTCAACGGGATCAGAAATAATCGTAATGTTTCGTAGACCCTCATGTTGGGAGAGATCGGAAACCAGATTCTTTTAACGTTTCTTCAGTATGCCATTTCTTGCATTTTTGATGACGCTTGTTAGTTTACGTGCAAGGTAACTGAACACTTTAATAATACACGCGAATAAATAGCTGTTACAGCGAGGACAACGATGCTCGGGAACCGCGCCGGATATTATAACACGGTGTCGTCGTCTGACCTAACATCAGGTTCTACTACTAGCACTAAGCGTGTACAAGAAACTACGTAATTGAAACCGCAGGCTACTTAACTAGTGGATTTCAAAGTAAAGGACAAAAAGATATCTTCTTCAAACTGGTTATTTATTCGAACGACACCCGCGTGCTTTATAGCGTGCTGTTTCTTTTAACGGGCTACATATATATTTGTAGAAACGGGATGATATATACATACGTCGTAAAGCTGTTTTTTTTCCGAGACCACAACGGTCTCTGGAGAAATTTGACAAACACGAAAAGTTAAGTATTCAAGGGCGGTTCGCTTTTATTCGTGGGGGGGGGGGGGGGGGGGGTGATAAGTTTTTGAAGTATGTTCGAAGTTTCAGTATTTTCTTGGTAAGATCAGTCATATATCGTGCCGTTACATAGTGATTACCTTTCACGATGGGAGAACGGAAGTTTATAAGCACCGTATATTTCCAATTACGATGATATTTCCTCCCGTTACGTTCGATCATGCTATCGATAACCATTGTACTCGACAGCGTGCCTCGATATCCCACCATTGTGTCGATTAAGAACAACAAGAACTGCTTCTCCCAAGGAAACTTGATGTCGCGACTTCTAATAAAACTCTGATAAAAAGTCGTCTCAGATCTCTAACTGTTACCGAGACGCCATAAAGACGCTCCATTCTTCGCAAGTCTCCACACCACCAAATTTTCGGATACTCTTTGTGAAAGCTTTTTTCTTCGAAATTGATTTTTTTTCCTTCGACTCGTAGACGTCGAAGTACAACGTGTTTGTTTTCGAAGCTTATTCCGCAGTGGTTAGATAACTTTAATTAGAAGTGACGAATGCATGTAAAATAAAAATTTAATGAAGGCCTTTAATTTGAATGATCGTTTGGTCGATACGAGATGACTGCATTATAACGAACAGGGTGGCGAACAATGTGGAATAATAAATGTAAAATTAATGGGGGCGGATTTGACGAAGGCCGGCCTTTAATGCGAACGTTACTGGATAACTATTATTGCGCTAATATTACACGATGGATGTACGTTAACGTGAAACTAATGCCTTTTAATCCCATGAGAGCTTTAATCGTACACGTTGCGTTCAGATATATAATTCAGGTAGATCCATTCCATTTTTCAGGTAATGAAAGATTTGGTTGAAATAAAGAAATATCTCCAAGGAATCGAAATTAATATAAAGATGTCGAGTTCGTGCTTCGAAGTCAGAGGAAATTATAAAATTCTGAGTTCTTAGGGAAAGAGTTCATAGTCTAATGAAAGTTCTAAAAATTTCGCTCGCCTTCACGCATTGAGTCTCCATGCTATTGGTCTAGCGAAAGCAGAGTAAAAAAGGGAATCTCCAGGAGACCAAACGTCTTCCTTTTCCCTTTATTCCCTCGGCTTCCTCCGCTCGCCATACCGCTTTAATAAAGAAGCAATGGACTCGTTGTCGTTTAAATATACCGCTGCCATGAAATCCGGTGTTCTCGGCTAAACGAAAAATTCTAGTAAAATTCCTGCTGGAAAAAAAATGTTCGAATTACTTGGTACGATCGCACTCACCGGTCTCAGATTTTATTCCCGCCTTCTCTCTTCTCATTTGCACTCCCTCGAGTTGCCGTGTTACCGTGCGGATGTCGAGGGGGTGGTTTTCTCGGCCTCGGGAAACGCGTAAAAGTCGTGGGAGCGAAATTTTTGCGCGTTCTACAAAAGTTAGATGGCTCTTCTGCGTGGAACGCGGCCGTTTCCGAGAAAACGAAAGAAGAAAATAGAACTCGGTGTGTCGCGATAGCTAAGTGCTACCGGGTTCGTAATAGTGTAGGATATATGGTGTTAGGGGAACAGAGGGATGTGAGAGAAGAGGAAGAAGGGGAAGAAAAAGGTGGAAAGAGGACACTTACGAAAACCGGAATACCGGGCCAAAGAGAGAATTCGAGGCCATGCTGCCAGTGGTATAACTGATTTTTCGAGCCCATCAACGGCCGCTTTTTAGAGTCTCCCGGAAGACAAAAGTGCTTTTAATGCTTTAACGAGCGGTGCCGGACTATTGTTCCTCTATCCATGGCCCGCTTCCGGCTCGCCTGCCGACGAGTCAATGCCGGAACGTTTTTACCTCTCCTAAACTTCATCGTCTTCTGTTTTCCCAACTTATTCTTATGTTCTCCTTTTTCCACTGACGCTATTCCAGGCGCGTGTATGTCCTTCCCGCGAATTCCACGTATATCAAAACTCGGATATCTCGTACTATCATTTGTTTCTTATTCCAAGAGATGGTTTTGCACGTTGGGTTTTTTCAATAGATTTACTTCCGCGCATTGTTGCTGTTCCAATGATACGGAAGATGCGTCAATTCATAATCTTAATCGTCAAGTTCATTCGTACTTGCAAAAATTAGAAAATGCTGAATATATATCAACCACGTACTAATGTTTAATAAGCCGGGAACTCATGTATGAAAGGGATTGTGGTTCGAACAATGTTTTCACTCATACCACCGTACCCCCCCTTTTTTTACCTCTTTACGTACTCCCGTTACGCGCCAACGACTTGCCCGAAAACCCGTGATATTTGCTCTCTTTCGATCGATAGACACGGAATGGGGATGAAAGTAATTTGGAACCACTGCTCTGGAACAATTCACATTTTCGATATTGGTTACCAATCAATATCCAGCTAATTTTCTGTATCAATAATACTTGAAATTCTCTGAAGAATGACATGTTCCTTTGAGAGCCCTCCACTTATATATTACATCATAATAACATCCTGCATTTATCCCGTATGGATCGCACAAATGGAAATATCAATTAATTGCAGAGCACTCGCGATTCTAAACATGATTTTAATCCCTGAATCCCGTGATTATAAATTCAGTTACAATTATGTCTCTCACATCTTCCTGTTCTCTTATCATTTATATTTACCTATTACGTTAAACCGTTATCATTATCTACTTACGATACTTATTAAGAAGGAAGGTTACGAATTAAATGACAATTACCCCTTTTCGTAATTCGCAAATTTCGATGCATATAGTTTTCGGTGAGAAACAATCAAGCTTATATATACATCGCAATTATAAATATGTATATCGTGCAGATTTATTTTCTCACTAAATCGAAAGTAGCCGCGTGATATTTTTTTGGAAGAACTCCCTGGTTAACAGGTTAATATGTCATCCCTTGACGGCGCCTATCAAAGTTCGCTGTCCTCAGCGAGGGTAATATATGCTGGAAGATTGATCCCTGATACTGGAATATATTTGGTATAGATACAGGGTTCGGTGGAAATTTACCAATACATACCTTGTTGGGGCTTCCCGTGATGCTTGCCATGAATGACATTTACCAACAAGCTTTCGGTTCGCGGTTCTGTGTTCGTTGCAAGATCAGCGTTTCGGCCCTCAGCATCCCTCCGAACTTGAGCCAACTTGATCGTTCGGACTCGCAGATCCGGCGATACGTAACGTTCTTAATACGTGTCAATTACCACTAATAATGTTTATCCATTCACTCTGGTTTCACCGCTCCCGATAGAAGCGATTTGATATGGCCACCTTCGGTTGGGCTCAGCTCATGCTAACGTCATTAAAACATTAATATCCGTATCGTATTTTACGTAGGGACGTTCTCTGACCGGTAATCCAACCGAGATTAACTCTACTTCCGGTATGCGTGCCCCGAATGCACGTGTCGCCTGTCCGGTGTACGAACACGTGGATTGTACAATCGGATTGACGATACGATTGAGAGTCTGTGGAATATACATTATATGTTTGATTATAATAGGCAAAGGTGGTGAATCTATTGGTTTGGTGTTAATACATAGTTGTTGGTTGATGTTAATATATGTATATCTTGGCTCAACGAAGTAATGAGACAACGAATCGAGATACGTCTTATCATGTTTTATATCACGGTACCTCATAGATAAACGATGAGAAATTTTAATATTCTATGCGCTGAGGAGGAAAGCAGCGATAAGGGAAAGGAATATGATCAATGGCGTGGCACCGAGAATGCGGACGTAATCGAGTAAATGGGGTCAAAGTTTTGGAAGTTTTTGGTTCGGGGAATTGTGTTCGTAATGAAAATAAATAAGGGGACCGCGGTATGATCGTGGTATTTTTAAATTCGATTTGTCTCGATGAAATCTTTGAACCCATCGTCTGGACGTTAAGAAGCCGAAAGTGTTTTTACCGAAGGAGAAATCATGGGGGGAGTTTCGAATCGGTGGGTGTAGGAAAATGAGAGGCGCGGCTCGTTGAACGTGATGCTACTGGCAGGAACTATTGTGAAGCTGGCGCCGGGGCTTCATAAAGTTAGATCGAGATTTCGAACTTTTGCGAACTGCGACCCCTCTTGAAATCGCTTTCGATAGGCCGCTTCTTCGAATGCCAAGATTGCTTCTAAGAGTGCGCGTCCCAAATAACTTTCACGCAGTTAGTACTGGTACTCTATGAAAAGTAACTTCGTTCTTGACAAACTTCCGTTTCTACTAGAATTTCTTGAACTTTCCGCTTCTTTATTTATAATTAATACGTCGTTCGATGGAAAGTAGGACGCCTGTACCATTTTATTCATTATTTCATACGTTAATAGCTCATTAAACTTATGAAAGCCGTCAAGGATATTCGAAGAAGTAGTTCTTTTTATTTATTTTATTTATCTTGGAAGTTCAATCACAAAAAATGTGTGTTCAGCGGTGATACAATTATTATTGTTTAAATATTGTGGCTTATAATCGTTTATAAAGAAAATTATGGATATCTACCTTCAATAAAATGAACAAATTAAAAACGAATCTGTGCTTTATTCGCAAATCGGTATCAAAATATTTTAATCGAAAGACCTTATAATACAAAGCTTTACATGATTACATTACGTGGCGATGATAGATTTTAACAAAATTTTTCAAGACACACATTTTTTATCACAATAGTTTCTGAGTATTTTTCCAATATTTATTTACAGATCTTTGAAAAAGAAGGAGTCCATTATTCAATATCGAACTAATAGGTAGAAAGGGGTGCCTCAAATTAAGTTCTCCAAATTATGAAACAGCTGATAAGAAAGGCTCACACAATCACGCAAAGTGTTACACTTTTTTGTCTCATTTTTGCCAACACAATTCGGTCTGTTATTTTCACAAGGTTACACTAAGTGCCACTCAAGTACCTTCTTCTTTGGTTCTCCTTGAGCCCGACGGAACACTTATGCGAAATTGAGTATAAACACCAGTTTCCAAGTTAATTCCATGTTTTCACGCAAGTCTGCCTCCATTCGTATCCATCAAATTCCCCCGTCGAGCTGACGTTAATAATCGCTAATCAACTAGGAAGAAAATGGCGAGTTTTGTCATGGCAATTGTGACCTCGTTCGATTTACTTCTTCATTTCTATGCACGAAGGGCGTCGTTCATCCTCGTCACCTTTAGTGTTTTTAAGTTATCTTTAATTAATACGTTGAAAGGTGTGTGGGTCACCGGAAACCACCAATGCCAATGTTGCTACAACTTGAATAAAATATATCGCTAATATTTGTATAATTTTCAATATTTTTAATGTTACGATAACGATGTGAAGTAACCAGTGTATCATAGAACGCTTAAACAATAACAATTAAGCACTTAGTTTTATTTGTACCCGTTATATAGACATTACGAACGTGTATCGCGAAGTATCGTATACCACGGATTTCTGGATATATTTGATCCGAGTTTTAATAATATTGGCATTGGCGATCACCGATGACCACCATGGAGTTCAAAGTGTTAATAGCTTCGATATACTTGATGTTTTACGCAAGAATAATTTATTTCTCGCACTCTAAGAACGCGTAATACCATGTAAGCGTTTGAACATTTGGAAGCGGTTCAGGTCACGTTTGCTCGAGCTTCCACTTACCTCTTTAAGTTGGTGTAACTGCTGACAAGCGCGTTCCCAGTCGGAATCCCCTATCTCGCATTTTGCCACCCTTTGAACCACGATGATCGGGGCGGCTGGGATGAATGGGACGAATGGGACGAATGAGCAGCCACTTAACCCTCGTCCTGACGTAATTCCCTCTTCCTCCCACACGATTTATGTCTCCAAATGCCAGCTTCCTATTTATTTATTTGTTTACTTACTCACCGGTCATTCGTATAAATAATACGGTACAACGAAGATTTATCGTGCAAGGAGGCTCAACTTTGTCTGGGTAAACTCGTACCTCATAGACGTTACGGGATTTTATTATAAATCGTATAAATTCTCTGCTCACTGAAAATTATGTAAAAGAAACGGTCTGAGTATAATTGAACCGAAAAACGTTTAGGCAACTCAGGGATGGGTAATGATATAAGTATCCAGGGAAAAAGCAAGATTTATTACATAGGACGTTTTAATACGCGCGCAACACTTTTAAGGTTATTTGAATATTATTTGCGTAATATTTTATCGTAAATCTCTTGATTTGAATTCTTATGGCGCGGTATACAAAAGAAGTGATCTCGGAATAAGTGAGTCATAAAGTGGTCAGTAAAGTCCAGGATGTCTACCCTGAAATGTTCGTTTTATATACTCACGTACACAGTGTCGGATAAAATACCCCCAAATTAAAAAGAACTCCGTGAAACTACGAGGAGTAGGTAAGCCATGACATAAAATTATTATATCAAGGATAAAACCGTTTCGCTCGGCGGAGACGTAGGTGTAAAAACAATATCCGTCGACGTGTGGAGCAGCGCCGCGTTCATTCGCGATAACTGCTGCAATACGGCGTTCTCAACAATATCGTAAACGTTAACGTTTCCCGGTGAACAACCGCATCGAACGAGTATAAAAATTCCCATTGTTCACCGCGTAACGAGAAAGATTATTCTTGTTTATTTCATGCGCCCCGAGCCCGTTTCGCATTCCACTCCCATAGAGATATAGAGTATCCACTGTTTTTTTTTGGCTATTTACATCTCCGACCTCGAATTACATAGTCTTTATACGATTATCCTGGTTATATCACAAGTAATATTGTCATCGTGGAATATCATTTCAGCATTCACCAAATGTAACGTTGATAACTCTTCGTTCCCGGAATTACAACATTCGTATTCATTTAAAGTTAACCCGGTGGCCAGCAATGGTTTCCACCGTCTTCTCAACGTACCCCCGGGGATGTTACCTATATGGTTTACTCGCGTTGACCTACGTCGCGAATCCCACAAAGGGAATTAATATCTACGCTCGAAGAGAATCCGTTTTCCGAGGAAGATTTGACGCTTGTATACCGCAAGAGGCTGCCTTTACGTTACTCGCATATATATATATATGTACATGTTTGGCTCAAAATTATAGGTATACAAGTGCAGCCAACCGAGACGCGCTCCAGCGACGCAGACTTGGCTCAACTCCGCAGCTGCTAGCAATTAGCGCCCGGGAACATCGTAGTTCGCGCTTTGCATTTGTATGCATGGAAGTCAAATCGGAGGTGCACTTGGATATTTGTTTCAATCTTGATCTCTCTTCGAAGTCTATTCACTTATAACTGTGCCAAGGTACAAGGACCTCCTGGATTTCTCCTCTGCTTTCCCTTTCCTCCGTTACGTCAGCGAACTTAGTATTTTCGTGACAAATCATGGATTTTTATATCGAAGTTTGATATCGTTGGATTTCGTTCGAGTGAAATTTTCATCAGTTTGGTGTGCCTCGATTTACATATTTTATTGCGAGGGTCGTTAAACACTTATCTGAGTGGCTCGATAAAAATGTTTACATCTGCACTTTCAATTTTGTCATAAATAAAAAGATCTTATTACGGAAATTTAAGAAACAATCTAATTGTACAATATAATCTGATAAGTTATAACGTGATCCAGTAAGGCGAGTGATATAATACTCCCCGACATGGCGCGACGAAAGAAGAATACAAATTACAAGAAATTCCGTCGAAAGAGTTTCTTAGCTGGAAGGAAAAATCTGTCTCGCTGGAATAAGTCTTTCGCCGGTGGGCCGAACTGTCATTTAAATTTAAAGTTCCCGTGGAGGGTCGAAACGGCTCATTGCTCGTAAAGCATTATCTACTAATCCTAAGGGCTGAAGGCTTCACTTTTAGTGCCGTTTCGTTGTTTAATCATGCGCCGTCAGAACGACGAAGGTGGGGCCCGCCACCAGCCTACATCTCCCTGAATGACTCGATTAAACTTATGAAAAAGTTTACGGTCTTTTGGAACAGCCTCCGACAGGAGCCATCCACGGAAGATCGCGCGACGTAGACGGAAAATTTCCCATTGATTTCGCCGAGGGTTCCTGGATAACGTTCCACGTCCTCCACGGAGTTATCGATCTTCGCGATTTACGTCTTCGGGGAATTCATCGTGGTTACTTTCGTCCCTCGAAATATTCTTCTAATTCAATTACGGGTACAAATGTTTTCATATTTGAACGATATCTTCCTTGGCTTTGATGCGTACGTACATTTTACGTCGAAATTCTTCCATTGTTATATTATTCTCGGATTCGGTGAACGAACATGCATTATCAAAGTGATGCACGCGGAGAGAATGAAAGCATTCCGAGTGGATGAAAGCTACCTTGCTAATTATATTTACGGAAAAACATGGAGTTTTTATTAAAAATAAAACATTTCATACACTCGATTGATCGAAAAGTAACGGTATGCTCGGTGTTGTTCTTTTCAGTATATTTTTCTTCATACTTTCATGGAAAGCCTGTGCACGAATAAATTCTACCGGAAGCGAACCGGAAAGTTTGCCCGGCAAGTTTTCTTGCAATGTTATTTAATAGATATTAAGAAAACGAGCAGCCGCCCCTTCGAAAGTTACGAAAACTTAGCCATCGAGATACGAGGCTACAAAATCATCGTTTAATTAGATAATTTTATTGTTTTCTAGATAATTTAATATACACTGCCGGCCATAAGTTTGGGATCACTTGCTTTGTCTTCATTCTAACATTTACTTTAAACGTTAGAATGAAGTATTATGCGAAATGTATAATTAATATAGAATAAAATATACGACATTTCTACAACTCTTCTATCTTATAATATCAACATAGATCAACCTACAGATATACCCAAAGAAAAGTATCCCATTCCATTTTATAGGCAAGATATTTAATAATTTGCTTAACGGTAGTAAGTGATCCCAAATTTATGGCCGATAGTGTATATCATCTATATCCACTAATTTCGCGATTAGTTGATGAGCTTTCTTTACAAAACAAATTGAAATCCAAATGAAGAACTGTTTGGCATAACGCATATATTGAATTCCGGATAACCGTGCTAAACAGAAAGAGTATGATGAAGATGCGTTGTTATCCGAAGATTCGGTATGCTCGCAGCATCCTTCGTGGCGAGAAAATTGATCGTGTCTTGAGGGGAATTATATCCATCCATCTCCCGCACCTAATTACCCGTTTAATCGAAACCACCCTCGCGTCTCCCGCGGAACCTTTCGCCACTCGACGGCCGGAAGAACGTACCTTCCACCTTCTTCCTCTTCCTTCACTTCTGCCTCTGCCTCTTCTTCCGTGATTCCCCTTTGCTCGGGGTTTGCACAAGCGGCAGATAATAGCTCGGCGAAATTTAGAGGTCAACCCCGAAGGTTGCCGGTGAACCTCCAGGGAAATAAATAGCACTTCGGCTTGATGAAGTATTAAAGATTTTATAAAATTCCTAGCTCGATATCTCAATAAGCCTCGAGAGCATTCGATGGTTAATTAAATTGTTAAACGAAAGTTTAAAGATGACTGATGATTTTCATTCTTTCGGGAGGTGAAAAGAAGAAGAACATTTTATATAGGAAGCACCGTGCTACGAATTTATTACGATCGTGTCAATTCCGATTAAATGCGTGAAAGACTTATGGGATTATAATTATCGATAGCGGGATTAAAATAGAAAAGTATATAATTTTAATTCAATGCAAAATGCGGCGTGATTTAAGTACAAAGTAGTCCCGGCGTGGAGCCATTAAAATAACAAAAATATCGAGAAAAATCTGGAGATTAACTTGATGAAAGGAACGTTTTATCGTATAAAATGGCAATGGGAATGTGACAAATGAATTGTTTCGTTCTTTCATTGGCCGAGTTCGAACAATAGGGAGATTTTATAAAATAGAATGGCAGCGCTATTGTAATGAAAAATATCGGAGTCAGTTTGCCTGAAGGATTTTCGAGTACTTTGGTACGTACAGATTGGCACGGGGAAACGTAGAACGGCCATTTCCAAGATAAAACGCGAATTCATTTCAAGGGGAAAAAATCGCTTTAACTGCAGATAGAATAAAAACTATTCGACGAGCGTTTGTCGTCTATCTCGATGGCGGGCAAAGTATGCGGATTTATTTTCGATCTAATCTATTTTGCTCGAAGCTTTCGCCCCCTCCCCTGCACACCCTGCTCAACCCCCCGGCGCCTACTGCCAATGAATGGCTGCGATCCTTTTAACGTGAACGAGCCCTCGTCCTCCACCGAAAGAGACAACGGAAGGGAAGGATTCCGGATTTCCGGAAGACGAACGTACAACGATAACACCGCCGACCATCCGGAATCAGTTCGACAGGTTAGAAACAGTGTGCCTCCAATCACCGAGGATTCTTTTTTTTCCGCTCCTATCGAGTCATCCTATCTGCGGAGAACCAAAACCTCATATCCTCTTAAAACTTAGCCAATGTTATCTCACCTGCGGCGTGATAACAAACCACCTCCGATACGCTCTCTTCCGTATGTTTTTATAGAACAACACCGTGCCTGTGAAAAGTAAGAATCAAACAAGAAAAAATTTAAAAAAAAAATATCACACCATAAAATTCCTCAATAAAAACCCCATTAGCTTTGAATTATTATCTTCGGCAAGAATATTTTACCTTTCTATAACAATATAATATTCCAAAGGAGAATCTCACCGATATGCACTTTTTTGGATTATTAATCAATAGGATGAATTAAAATAATGTTGTGAATACGTAAATAATGTGGATTCTGAACGATCTCAAAAACAGAATACTTTATTCGGCACATATTACGGTAATGATTGAAATCGGGTTCCCCTTATTACTACATAAAATTACGTGCACACGGAATGCATTAATATCGTATCTTATAAAATCCGAGTAGTACGGAATTTTGAATTATACGCTCATTAAGTACGCGAAATAATTTTCTAAATATATCCGAAAGATAGGAGATAAATAATGGATTATAAGGAGAATTTATACGGTTCTCGTTATTAATTCGCGGTATGCAAACAACGGGTAATGGTAGGTAGGTGAGTTGCACGCAAACTCTCCCGCGATGATACATTGTATCATTGTATCAGGAGTACTTTAGTTTCGACGAACGTTACGTGAAAATCATTACACGCGGTGCACCCACATGCATTATCGTACGCGGATCTCCAGGTTCATTGAAACTGGGTAACTCTAATGGTGCGGATCCTCGTGTAAACGGATACGTGGTAAAATGGTTAAAGAGCCACAGATACATTCGCCCGGCGATATATGGAGAGCGTAACGTCATTATTACGATGTCAGAAATATCCTTTCTATCTTCATATTGGTTACACTACTCCATTGTCTATGCTAGTCTCAGGAAGTTATTGGACATTTGCAAAATTAGGACCTCAATGGACTGTCACTAACGAGAATAGCGCACGTGAATATTGGTATGCATATGCATCAATGAGTTCTGGAAAGTAGACACTTGTGACGTAAGTGTCACGTGGAATTTCGATCTCCTAATAATTATAGGTTACGTATTATATGCGTTATGTATCAGACATTATCTTTCGTAGAAATTATATATTAGATAGAAACTCCTCCATAGGGTGTGTATGGAATCAAGGTCTTTAGGATTATTTAAAAATGTGAAGGGGTATACCTTCAAAAATTGTCAAAAATTAAAAGTCGCCAAAAACGCTTCTAAGTAATCCAAATCGATGGTATATGATGTATACACATATTCTAGGACGATTTTGGGCCAAAAGAAGCGGTTAAAAAATTGTTATTGGTAAAAAATGGGTCGAACCCAAGTCGACAAAATGTAAAGGGGTATACCTTCAAAAATTGTCAAAAATTAAAAGTCGCCAAAATCAATTCTAAACGACCCAAATCGATGGTGGGTGATGTATAAACATATTCTAGGACGATTTCTGGTCGAAAGAAGTGGTTAAAAAATTTTTATTGGTCGAAAATGGGTCGAATCCAAGTCCAAAAAATGTGAAGGGGTATACCTTCAAAAATGGTCAAAAATTAAAAGTCGCCAAAATCACTTCTAAACTACCCAAGTCGATGGTGGGTGATGTATAAACATATTCTAGGACGATTTCTGGTCGAAAGAAGTGGTTAAAAAATTTTTATTGGTCGAAAATGGGTCGAACCCAAATCGAAAAAATGTGAAGGGGTATACCTTCAAAAATGGTCAAAAATTAAAAGTCGCCAAAATCAATTCTAAACTACCCAAATCGATGGTGGGTGATGTATAAACATATTCTAGGACGATTTCTGGTCGAAAGAAGTGGTTAAAAAATTTTTATTGGTCGAAAATGGGTCGAACCCAAATCGAAAAAATGTGAAGGGGTATACCTTCAAAAATGGTCAAAAATTAAAAGTCGCCAAAATCAATTCTAAACTACCCAAATCGATGGTGGGTGATGTATAAACATATTCTAGGACGATTTCTGGTCGAAAGAAGTGGTTAAAAAATTTTTATTGGTCGAAAATGGGTCGAACCCAAATCGAAAAAATGTGAAGGGGTATACCTTCAAAAATGGTCAAAAATTAAAAGTCGCCAAAATCAATTCTAAACTACCCAAATCGATGGTGGGTGATGTATAAACATATTCTAGGACGATTTCTGGTCGAAAGAAGTGGTTAAAAAATTTTTATTGGTCGAAAATGGGTCGAACCCAAATCGAAAAAATGTGAAGGGGTATACCTTCAAAAATGGTCAAAAATTAAAAGTCGCCAAAATCAATTCTAAACTACCCAAATCGATGGTGGGTGATGTATAAACATATTCTAGGACGATTTCTGGTCGAAAGAAGTGGTTAAAAAATTTTTATTGGTCGAAAATGGGTCGAACCCAAATCGAAAAAATGTGAAGGGGTATACCTTCAAAAATTGTCAAAAATTAAAAGTCGCCAAAATCAATTCTAAACGACCCAAATCGATGGTGGGTGATGTATAAACATATTCTAGGACGATTTCTGGTCGAAAGAAGTGGTTAAAAATTTTTTATTGGTCGAAAATGGGTCGAATCCAAGTCCAAAAAATGTGAAGGGGTATACCTTCAAAAATGGTCAAAAATTAAAAGTCGCCAAAATCAATTCTAAACTACCCAAATCGATGGTGGGTGATGTATAAACATATTCTAGGACGATTTCTGGTCGAAAGAAGTGGTTAAAAAATTTTTATTGGTCGAAAATGGGTCGAACCCAAATCGAAAAAATGTGAAGGGGTATACCTTCAAAAATTGTCAAAAATTAAAAGTCGCCAAAATCAATTCTAAACGACCCAAATCGATGGTGGGTGATGTATAAACATATTCTAGGACGATTTCTGGTCGAAAGAAGTGGTTAAAAATTTTTTATTGGTCGAAAATGGGTCGAATCCAAGTCCAAAAAATGTGAAGGGGTATACCTTCAAAAATGGTCAAAAATTAAAAGTCGCCAAAATCAATTCTAAACTACCCAAATCGATGGTGGGTGATGTATAAACATATTCTAGGACGATTTCTGGTCGAAAGAAGTGGTTAAAAAATTTTTATTGGTCGAAAATGGGTCGAACCCAAATCGAAAAAATGTGAAGGGGTATACCTTCAAAAATGGTCAAAAATTAAAAGTCGCCAAAATCACTTCTAAACTACCCAAATCGATGGTGGGTGATGTATAAACATATTCTAGGACGATTTCTGGTCGAAAGAAGTGGTTAAAAAATTTTTATTGGTCGAAAATGGGTCGAACCCAAATCGAAAAAATGTGAAGGGGTATACCTTCAAAAATCTTCAAAAAATCAAAGTCGCCAGTTTCGGTCCGAGATGATCCAAATCGATGGTAGATGATGTATAAACATATTCTAGAATGATTTTGGGTCAGAACAAGTGGATTAACAAATTTTTGAGGCAAAATGTGGGTCGTGAAACGTTTGGTGATCAGAATTATACAGAGTGCCTTAAATAAATGTCCAAGTAGATATTTTTGAAATTACTATTCTTGTGATGGGCTTAACCAGCGAGTATAATATAATTTATCAGAATTCAGCGGGACGTTCCTCAAATTGACACGCTTTGAAATTGGGTTGTCGGTGTCCTTCGAATTTTTCGGTAGATTTCGACGAGCCGACCAATTGTGCATAGATTGCGCTTCACAATTGTACCGTTCATCGGTGTAATCGATTTCGGTTCGCGCGCGGCGGGCCTTTGTACTCTTTTTTTTCCTATCCCATGCTGCAACACCAGCTACCCTTCCACTTTCTGGAGATCCGCGCGAGCTCGCCGTTTATTGTCAATCCTGTAACGTTATACGAGTTCCGAATCGAAAAATTGCCTAAAAAACCTCGTACATTCGTTTACAGATATATGCAAATTGAGTTTACATCCGACGAACCATTTCGATTTTACACGATTTCCTATCGATTCTAATGTTCCAGCCCCTATGAAATTTCCAGCGAGGACTACAATCTGCCGCGATCTGATTACGTAATCATTTCGAGTGCTATCATGATCGCGTGTCCAAGAATTTATCGCGCGCTCTAAAAAGTACCTTCTAACGAAACATTTTTCTATGCTAATTTCGTCGATTGTACTTATTTGCAAATTATTATGACAACATCCTTCTCTAACGTTTCTGTGTCTCGAACACGATACTCTTCAAATGATCAATCGATTAATATGATTAAAAAATATTATTTACACCTGGAAACATATGCTACAGGTATGCATACAAAATATATTAGATATAAATATGTATGTTCGAAGTGCTTCCGTTCACATAGCACGTATATATTCCAAGCGAAGGAGAACTAGATCATATCCTGCGAAATACGCGATGAAAGTGATCATTTGCTGACATCAATAGATTCATGAGGTTACTCGCATTAAGTTTTATTTCTTCGATTTCGGGTATCGAGATACGTTTAGAGAAGGAGTCGGAAACGTGCTCGGATTTTTGAAAGAGCAATGATCATCTTTCCTATCGTGGATACGGTATTATGTCTGGGAGCGTGTAAATTCGAGTGAGATGCTATCATAGGGACGAGCTTTTTGACACTGACTCTCATCCTCTTACGGTGGTTTTATGGAATTCGGATTATCGACGAACACCAACCCTCCGCGATCCTCCTTCTCGCAACTCTATAAATCCAGAAAGTCCAACGTCCATGTTATTCACCGATAACTATATCTCGTCTAACTCCTTTCACGAATCTGGACTTATCGCCTCCTGAAAAACCGTTCGCAGTATCATATCCGGTTACCATTTCGTTACGGTCTTTTAATATACGAAATTCTGAATCCTTTCTGACTTAATGGAAATTAGTTTCGGCGAGTCAAAGAGATTGCCGGCAAATCGGATTACCCACGCTTCCACATTTTATGCTTTCAAATAAATTAATAACATTCTACGAAATGCGTATTAACGAGTATAATTTAGAGATGAAAACTTTGTAAGCATACATTATGCTCCCCCGTTGTATTCTGAAAGTTTAACATTCGGCTTTGTTTTATTCATTAGTTATTCCAATGTACACTCAACTAATTAACTTATAATCTACATTTTTATGTTCTCATATTTTTTTGATTAAAAATCGACGTTGCGGTTCTCCGTATTCTTTTACCTCGGATATTTTTTATTAAAAATCATTGATATCGTACGACGTACCTCGTTAGTGTTGTGTACATTGTATTACTTGCAAGTTGGTCCGCAAGAATATGAATATAATGTGTTACTTTTTTTAGTGTCATCAACTTTTGCTTTATAATTATGATTACATATATTTTCGTCGCACCGTTCCATTTTTTTTTCAAACACACTAAAACCTACAATAAAATCATTCGACCTTTTCGAAAAGTTGAGATACCTCGGAAGAGTTGACACAAGTACTTCCAAGTGTTTCCCAGTCAATCAGGGACTGAAAATTTGTGGTATTTCCGCTCGAAATAGGGGAAGTTATAAGTTTAGATGCACGGAGGCGAAGCAATTTCGCAGGTCGCCTCGATCTTAAGGAATGGCAATCTGCACGTTCCGCTTGGTTGGTGGTTCGATAAACTGACATCGATCTTCTCGGCACCTCTCGGAACTGGTTTCGCCATGGTTGCACCATGGTCCACGGACTTTCCGGCCTTTTGCTGGAAATCCTCTGTCATCCGCTGGACCTGTCGAGCGCCACGGAACCATGGTAATAATGTACGAGCGACAACCCGGGACATCGAACGATACGCGAGATTGTGTCGCGTGAATCAGATCTGGATTATTGCCCGCGCTCGCTGCACCTCACATCCGGTCTGTAATGCATTTTCACGGACACACCGAGGCCAACCATGGAAATCCACCCTGTCCGACCATCTCGTTACGGGTATCATCATTTACGTCATTCCGTGAACTCCGAGGTGATACACTTTTTTCCGACGATCGTGACAGACGAACCGTTTTCTAAAGTACATTAACTACGATATCGGTCATTGAGTTCGTTTTAAGAAAAGTGCTGTAAAAAAATGTTGAAATACGGGCTGATGTTATTGATATTTTATGCAGTTTTTAGAAACCGTGTAAACTGAAAATGATACGAAATCCTCGTTTAGATAAGCTTTTAAACGAGACTTATTTTTGAAACTTGATCGTATAACGTGCCAAACTTTTACTAGAAAAATGATTAATTATTCATCGCGTTTTTGTTTAATGTGTCGTGGTTTCATAAATCCAGATTCTTGCAGATTCTATCGCATCACCCTGTTTAAGTATACTCTTTGTATGGCGAGAGAAAATAAGGCTGGAACAGGTGCATACGGAGGTGGGTGGTAAAGGGAGATGCGAACAAAACGAGGAAAGGAATCGATTATAGATAATACAAGCGTATGGTAATACTCGAGGGACTCGGTTATCCCGGGCTCTGTTTACAGCACAGTACTACAGGGCTATTGAAATGCGGAAGTTGTGGATCGTTTCTGAATTTCAAACGAAAATTGTTGTTTCCGTGATAACGCAACTGCTTCCGGGAACAAGAACCATATTTAATTTACCGAACCGAGGTCTACGGTAATATGCATAGTACTCGTTACCTCCTCCGCCCCTTCGAGCCGTACTCCGATATCCCACGAGTGTAACTTTACGCGTGGCTTTCTTTCTCCCCTCGTGCCTCCCTCACCCCTTTTTCGCCTTCGCTTCGTGGAACTCGAATTAACCCGGAATATGGTGTCTGAAAAGATAAACCCTCGCCACCCGCGGCGTAATTGCATAAAGTTGAAGAAACGAATTGCGCGGCTTGAACTTTTCCTAGGACGGCAATTTAAAGATCCGGGAGTCGGCCGTGCAGGAAAATTGCATTTGCTCGAAGGAAGTGGCCCGAGCCACTGGCTCGGTTCACCTATATATATACCTTTGCATTATCGCGTTATGCTTCACTTTAAACGACTACATTCTACGTATACACCTCGAAGATTTACGATCCGACGGGGCGCAATACCGCCATACTTAAATGGAAAAAGCAGCATGGATTTAATCTACACGATAGCCTTGCCGTCGGATATCTTTGCACTTTCTTTTCTGAAAACGACAGCCGTTAATTATCGTTAAAAGCATATCTTAATCAGACTGCTCCGTTAAAGAAAATTATGCGTTCCACTCGAAGTGCTCCAGCACTGAAACATCACGGAATTAGCTTAACGCGTATCAAAAATAAAAGTAACGCCAGCAACTAGATAAAATTTTACCTATTTTAGCTGTTTATTCCAAAAAATAATCCGTTTCGTTCCATTAAAGTTTACAAGTTGTCTTAAACTCGATTGCACAAGAGGATGCAGGGAGTAGGTTGGAAGAAGCAATAGGACGTTAGAGCGCAAATGTACGCGGCGCGGAAAAGTTTGGTGGGATAAGAATCCAAAAAGGAGCTCGTTGGTTGGTGGATGGTGGTTGTAGGTGTAGAAATTGCGTTTGGTCGCAGGAAGTAAGCCGCGGTGAAGACGGTGGCTATCGTGGCGTATTATCGCGTCGTGCTTCACCGTAAATGACTGCATTACGACGATACTCCGAGAAGTTGGGTAGGTGGCGGAGCAACGTAAGGCATAGAAAACGAAGAAAAACTCGCGACACCGAGAAGTCTGCCATAAATCACACGGAGGGGTAGCGCACCGCTTTACAAACGAGGGAAAACTACCCCTCGGTGGTCGGGTAGTTTTGCTCCTTAACATTGCCACTGTAAATCTTCCCTCAACAAACGAAACGGGAACTTTTATGACGTACGCTCCTATGGAAAGTTTTATACCATGTAAGGCGTCGTCGAGTGAGTCTACCGATATGATTTAGCCAATGATAGCAGCCGATAAGGACTGGCTGCGATTATGACTTGGATTCTTACGATTATTAATGTCACTGACGCACGCCAGTACTAAAGTGGGAAGTTTAGACATTCATGATACACTTGTATCTTTCTTACCGAAATATTTTGACGCTCGTATTAACACAAGTATAACAAGTTACACATTCCTTTTTTATTTTATGATATTCGTATAATACATTGAAAGCATCGAAGTACTTGGAGACAAGAATCTAAATAGAATAAGTATACACCGGTCATAAGTATAAATCTATTTTTCATTCCATCTTCATAAAGGTAGTACAATCTTTAATTAAAGCCGTCTTCTACATGCTCTTTGATACCCTTCAATACGTATATTTACGACTCTTTTTCTTCACGCGAATATTACACGGACCGAAGAAGATGGAAGCCGTTTAATATTGCATCTACTATTCAATCGAATCTCTGTGCCCTTTTTTTCTGCGGAACTCCTCGAAGACGCCATAGAATCCGAATATTATCTACTCAATATGGCACAGCTATATTTATCGAGTAGCTTTTATTTCCCTGTGTAATCGTACGCTTACGCGGAAGGTTCCGCGACTGCACGAACTATCGATGATTGCTGGGACTCTTAAGCTCATCATTGGTCGAATTGGTATTGCTATAGGGTTGAATGGAAGCCGAGTCGGAGTTCGGCAACATCCACGTCACGTATGTAGGTGGATACGGGTTACTTGGATGATGGGGTGAGAGGGGAGAGAGAGGAGATAGGGGTCCGGGCACATCCAGCCTCGTTATGCGGATGGGTACGTCGCTTCGTACATGTCGGCTATTATTTGCGAGATCGATAATGGTTACCTACGGGCATCACCTAAGGGAAAGAGCCGGTGAGGGATGGAAATTATAATCGCGCATTGCATATCGTCCTCAGAAACGCACCGCTTCGTCACTTCCGCAGGAGTCCGGCGCGTTTCCTTTTATTGGATTCTTCGAAACGAGATTATTTTCTTCCATTTTCTTCGGGAAATTTTCCCGAGGAAATCATCTTCCTTCCGAACGAACAACCTCACCGGTTTCTTACCTGTGCGTGTCTAACGGAACGAAGCTCTTCCGGCAGAGCAGGAAGCGCGAAATTGACGTCCGTTTTTCGGCGTGGCGATATGTAATCGTTTTTTATATGAATTTTTAGTTGATCGTATATTAATGCATTACTGACTTCATTCAGTTTTGCAAATATCAGGACTTTGAAAACAAAGTGTACTTTTTACAATTATTAAGTAAAAATCACTTCAACATCTCTCGAAATTTGCGTTTTTCTGCGTAAATATTAAAAAAGGAATAACGAATCCGCCGAGCCGAATTAAAATATCAAAAGAACGCGATTGAAATTCTTTTGATGAAATCAGGTTCTTTGCGTGATCGGCGAATTAATTCGATATACTTCTACGTGGAAAAATATTCTTATTGAGATGCAAGTTTATTTTGCGGACAAAGAGAATAACATTCTTGATACTCAATATTCCCATAATTCTATTAAATCTACAAATTACTTCTATTTCGTTAAATTTTTCGATAGGTTTCAATAATTCTTTTCCGTGAAAAAGTTAGATGGTAGAAGTTCGCAAAAATAAACAAACGCCGTAATCCCCGAACGAACTCCAGTTGCACTGTAATTGATGCAGGATACGCGATTGATTTTATCTTTTGTATACAGTATAAATTCATTTGTTAGATGGCATATGTGTGCCTTTAGTTTCCAGGAATATAATGTAAATAATATCAAGCTGTAGTTGGATGTGCATTATTAACAGTGACTGAGAATGCCTTTATGCCGTAGAACGCTATTGTTCTAAGCGTTCTGATGGCTGCACCTCCGCAAAGACTTGTCTCGCGCATTGTTAACCGACGGCTATAATCACGATCACCGGGAAACCCTCGTTCTTATGTTTCTCGCGATCACACACGTCTCCCTAACTCCGGGAAACTGTTCCCAATAGGAATCGACTGCGATTCATGTGTCTGCAGACATCGTTTTCAAACAACTCGCGGAGGAGATAAATACCGTGATGGCCAGACAGAAGAGAATCAGTTGAAATGCGTCTGTAATTTACGTAAAATCTGTATAATATTTATATATACATATATTTATATTCTGATTAATAGTCTTGTTTCATTTGAAACGATAATATTTAAGGGATTGCATGGTATATATTATTCGTACATGTACATGTACTGTATCGAAGTAGTTATTCATATTTCTACAAATTTGTATGGAAATATTATATAATATAAATCCTTGCATTATGTATCGCTCAAAAGCAGATCTTTCATTTATAATAGAGAATCTGATAGACACACTTGGAGAAATCGATTAATTCCATGGTGAAGTGCCTTGTCAAAGGTGTTCTCATTTCAGTATTTACCACGGATCGCGTTTATACGTGGGAATTTGTGGTAATATGTCTGATCAGAACTGTGACTGTTAATGGGTTTAGTCAATCAACATGGTAATTATACGCACGCGATATAAACCTCGCGAGTATAAACGCATCCGACTAAACTGGTGCGCGCTCAGAGGGTCTTGCTCGAATACGTTTAAACGGAACAAGAGCGATGAATGCAGTTTAATCAAGCCAAACCCATACGAGACATGGATGTACCAGCCCAGTCGATTAATCCTAATACCCGCATAGTTCCTCTTAGTCTGCGGAACTATTACAATGGTAATAAAGCCTGGTCTTGCGATTTCCAAAGTAAATGGAACCGTGTAAAATGCTTTATCTCCGCACCATTGGAATCTCTAATTTTACTAATGCTTCGGGAAACCTCCTATATCGCTTTCGACGAAGAAGGCACCGCTATAAACAGTGTAGTCGCACTGTAAATAAACTTCCAACGTAACATGTTAGATTTATGTACTTCTTCGAATTCTATTCTTACATTCAATAATCTAGAGCTTTTGACGCTATATCTATAGGATATAATAGGAAGTAGATTATAGAGCATCGAGATACATCGAAATGATCTGTTACCCGCTTACAATATCCTTCGGACAGTAGCAATCGTAAATAGATAGGTATCATTAGTAATCGATAGCGAAGCACGAGACGTCGATTATATCACACGAAGGGGTTAGTCAATTAGGTAGAGCAAGAGGATGAGATAGTTAGGAGGGACAATCGAATTGCGAGCTACTGCAGGGGAAACAGGAACTAGGGATGCGTAGGGGAAGGGTTGGACCACGGAAATGGCATAATTTGCGCGCATCGAATGTCCCTGCGAGAATGTGAAGGTAAACGAGAAACGAGTAAACGTTGTTCATAGTGATCATCCCTTGTTTTGATGCAGCCAAACGTTGCGCTTCTATATGTTCCAGCTGCATGTAAAGTTATACAGGTAGATGAGTAAATGTATGTAGATCAGTGCGTAGAAACGCAACGCGAACGTGGCCCATGTAAACTGTGGACAGTTGATTACCGATTTCGGGTTATTTGAGGGAACGTCGATCGACATTGACGCGATTACTGTTTCACGTGTTACGCGACATCGAGGATGCCGTGTATTTGATTCTAAGCGGTTTGCTTGGACCTCTTGATCTTTGCAAAGGGAAATCGAAACGTTTCTGCATCAACTGCGAGATGAGAGGGAATGCGTTAAAGCTAGAAGGGATTAAAGGCATCTTGAATTCCGTTCTATGTAACGTGTGTAACCATCCCCTATCGATTCGCTGCCATACAATATGTGCACTTTGTATGTCGTTCTTTTACGTGATTGTTAAACATATTTTAGAAATACTAGCAAATAATCTAGTTTCTCGGAAAGAGTAGTTAAATAGTTACTTTCAAGATGAACGACAATTCAGTGACACTGTCTTCTATTCTACTACCTCTGAGTCGGCAGGGTATATTTAAGTAGAATTAAGTGGAAACAGACAAATATCTGCTTTCAGAAATACATAGAAAAATGTTAATCAAAGCTGTTTCCGCATATTCCTTATATAAATATTTCTTACTCGCATCGAAGAGCGAGTTAGGATATAAAGTGTTGTACAAATCAAAGAGCTGGTTGAAGATGTTAAACGAATGGAGTAATTCTAAGGAACTCCGGTTGCTCTGTTTCTCGGAAAAACGAGTAGGTGTCTGTTTCTCGGGTAATTACATTTGTATTAACTCAATTACGAAGATGTCTACGGTATCCTATACGAGTAACGAGTGGGAAGTAGCGAGAAGAGAGTCGGTGGTGTGAGTGAGTGTTCCACCAACGTTTTATGCTCTTTCCTAATTTCGCTGGTTGGTAGGATGCCTCGAATCTCGATGGCGCCGTGAAAGTGGCGAACAAAGTTTTCGGCACGTCGGATTGCCTTTACCCCGACACGAAAAGGCGTCGCGACGAGGATATTGTTTTCGCGGACGTGTCGCGTCTGTGTGCACTTATAACCGCGTCTGTATGCTTTACTCGCTGGCTTTACGAAATGTCATCTTCCTTCCGAGTGAACAACATTTGTATCTTCTTATTTGTACGTATTCGCTGGAAAAAGCTGTTCGCATAGACTGGGGACGAAAATTTCCACTGTTTTTCGGCGGAGTTTTACCAATTAAGTTTTCACGAAATGTTTCGAGTGGTTCGTATTTTTACTCGTCCGACTTGCTGAAACGAATCCACTATTTCCGCAGACGAAATATATTTTATTATTAGCGTCATTATTGCATTTCTTATTAGAAACGTCTCGCGAGTATTTCGAACTGACTTCATTTTTCTTCAAATCTAATGCTCCGAGCGAAGTTATAAAGAAATTGGTATGCTCGAGGTAGTCGATTATTTTATTCCATTTTTCTGGATCACGAATTGTATTTTAATTAACCGCACTATTTAATCTTTTTAGTTTAAGTGAAAACCGGTTAGTCGGAAAGATTTTGAATTTTTAATAGGGTGGTACGTTTATCTCTTAAATTCCTACAATGTAGCCGTATATTTAATATTTAAACGTTAATAAAGGAACTTATTAACTAAGTAAACTAAGAGTTCTCGCACATCATGGAATTGGCTAGATTCGCGATACTCGGTGAAATATGCAGATTCACTTTGAATCTGTTTTACGGAAGGAGTTCTAACGGAGTGAAAAAGGTGTGAAATTTTCAGTAGGTAGTTTATTCGCAATGACAGTATCGTAAGTCTCGACACGTTTGAGCGAAGTTATCGAGATAATATAGTATAGCAAAGGAGACTCGAAGGATGAGAGGAAGACAGGAAAAACGAATGAGGTAGAATGGTAACAACATATCAAAAATTTAAGAACTCGCTCGGTGACATCTCACAGGAACTACCCTTTTAAAGTACCTCGTACGGTTCCCGAGGACGGAATTCGTATTTGCACTATGGGACACGAATTTTCAGGTTGGTTCGTGACACTTCACTTTTCGTGCATATCTTTCGACCTCGATCACACGGCGTCGAGGAAACGGTCATTTTCACGTGAAAGATCGCGCTTGATTCGAGTATCGGTGCAACCCATCAAAGAAGAAATTATTTGAAACAGTGCCGTTAATTTTATTCCCCACTTTACTCTGAATCGTTTTGCACTCGAAACACCGTGAGAGCTCCACGTATAAAGGATTACTTTGTTATTTACAATACCGAAGTAGAATCAAGTAGACCATTACGTTTTAAAGGGGGGAAAAAAGAGCACCGAGATTTATACATGCTTCCTAAAGAGCAACCCCTGAATCCAATATTCTCCTTAGAATTTTCCTGCCGGCGTGCCGGTGCCGCTACGAGAAAGTAAAGTAGACATTCATGTGTGAAAGACTTCCCGTTTCTTTTACCAATTTACCGATTCAGTGGCCAAGAAGCTGGTATATTTTCTGGGCGATAACACCGTTACTGAAAGACCGACATACTTTCCTCCCCGCCACTTTTTTTCCAACCCTTTTCGTATAAAAGAATCACGCAGCCCTTACCCGGCTGCATTGTTTCTAGAGCTTTCAGGCTCTATCGTGATTTTATCTTCGCCCATTGTACAACCAACGCGGCCACCGAAATTTTCCTTTGCACCGTTGATTTGAATAGACAGAACTGCAAAGTGCGATTTTCCACTGCACAGTCACGCAGTCAACCTGTTTTTACCCTTGCGGAAAAAAGCCAGGGGAAACACTTCCACATAGTAAAACGTTTTATCTTCCGCGGCATATCTCGTAGAGTGGTCGAAAAATATTGCATTTAAAAGCCAAAACACTACCGTATTCCTATTGTGTAATTTGAACTGCCGCGTCACAGTGGGCTATAAATTATGAACTAAATGGCATTTGTATTTCAATGAAGTCGTATACTTACCGTATTGGTATACTCGTCACATTTATAGCCTCCTTAAATGGCTGAATAAAACAAACGGCAGGAATTGCGCCGGATAGACAGGCCCGTGTCAAACGTAACAAAAGCTTCGAATATCACGAGTATTTCCATTGACGTCTTTCCTCTTGTATAGTGTGTACGCGCAACATACATATCTTCCGCTTGCATAGAACTTGGGAACAAATCCAATGGTGTACGTGCCGAGCACGGTATTGCATCCCGAAACGAATGTAAAACCGTTTCCAGCATGGAGACAGTCGTACGGCCAGTTATACCGGGGTGAGAAAATATAATCGAGACGTTCTTCCCCGAAGAGGGGTGGTCGTTCGTCTGGCATAGAAGCGAACGGAAAGGTCGATATTGGACAACCGGCTCAGGGAAATATTCCCGGTATTATACGAGGTATACGGATACATCCGTCGATTTAAAGAATACGTTATTGATCGGTCGACGGGGGTGGGATCGCGGAAAAAGGGAAAATGCATTAAAAGAGAATAATGTAAGTAAATATAGGTAGATCGGTAGGAAAAGCATCGACGTACCATTTGCGCTGGCATTGACCACCGACTCGAATTATACGGAGATTTTCCAGCGGTGTTGTTATTCGAGGATTAATTAAAATTGAATATCCCGTGGAAATTTAATTGCGTGATCAAAGCGAGCGACCGGTGTACGAACAGTGGAACAAGCCAATACCTAACTTTGCACGGATAATCGACGCGATTGTCGCCGACAAGCTGGGTGCCCGTTTACTCCCGGATGATTTGTTAGCCTTTAAGTGTCATTGCATCCGTTCGATGATACGTCGGAATAATTTGATAACGTCACACGGTGCAGCCGGTTCGGTTCGCAACGATTTGCACAAGGTACCGTAATCTGTTGAGGCGAGATGGGGTGAAAGCAATTTAATACTTGACGTGTGATTCCAACAAAGCCAGGGAGGGAGGGGCAACGATATTGCTTCGCGTGGAAGACTTTCTTCCCGGAATGTAAAATCCTGCCTTCAAAATGCTTCGTAAATGAAAGAAAATAGTGGAAATTTAATGCGATGTCTTGCGAACGAAACGTTTGTTAGGTTGCATTCGATAATCGGTTGGTATCGTGGAAAAAATATACAACAGATTAGCATCGATATTATCTCTCGTAAATTATTTCGATATATATCTTCTAAATAAGTAATCGCTGAAAGCGAGCGCGTAGAATTAGACAATTCATTTCAGGCAATCGACTTTCTCGACGATGATCAGGGAATATGGCTATCTAAAAATTGTATCTCAGGATGCGCGATCCGTAACGAGAGTTTCTTCTCGCGGAATGCAGATCTTCGTTGAAGTATTTCGAAAGCTCTGCTAACGAACACATCCGTCTTCCTTCTTCCATTCTGGCAGAGCAGATATTTGGACGTCAGTTCCCGACGAGTAAATCGTAAAAATGCGATGAGTCAGTGCCGCGGAGTACGACGTGTACGGTATTTTTCGCGGTTGTTTCTGCCGAGCTCAGCCCACCCCGCGTACCCCCTCAGGTAAACTTCGTTGTCCCGGCAGAATAATGGCATCGACCGGAGAACGAGCTGAGATTGAGAGGATTGAAGGTCCGCGTTTACGGAACCCTGAAAGAAACCGGAACTTCGTTAATACTCGAACAAAATCCTGGCTCTCTTAAGTTAGGAGAAAAAAAATGGTTACCCAAAGAATTTACGATCGGCCGGGCCGTTGGTGAAAGGAACCGTAGAGTGCGAGAGGAACGCTGACACTTTCATGGAAATTGATATAGCTAACGCGTCTCTTCCTTTCCTCCTTTCTTACCTGCCGTAATGTCCTACGTGATAACCCACGGATGAGGTGCGGTAGGCGGGATGGCAAGAGAAAGAGAGATGATAAAGAGAGCACGTACCGTTCGAAGTCTTTCTAGACACGTTTCGCTTATATTAGAGCATCGATCGGTACCCTACTCATTTCGGATTCGAGCTGGGCTTTGATTACCGTATTAAATTAATCCCCTTGTCTCCCCACATAAAGGAATATAACGTGGTTTCTATTCGATCCTCGTTGAAATGGAATGCCAGATTTCGAAGAAAATATAGATAAAAGGAGACTGTTTCTATTTGGAGGTCCTCGCACGCTTTATGCATACGTGCCCTATTACGGCCGATTCTTTTTATTCGTATCGGATACGTGCAACGTGGGGCGCGTCGATAATTTGGATTTAAAAAATAACGGGGAGTAGATAAGGTATTTTAAATTCTAAATAAATTCGATCACATTTGGCTGCATCGAGCATACATCGAATCGAGTATGGTCGAACGGTATTGTATTAGGGCCGTTCATAGTGCAATCACATTTCTATGTAATTCAATTATCGCTCGGTTGGTTCTTTGCGTTTTACGTAATTTTATATGCGCGTTTTCGTGTATTTACCAACAGTGAACGAACAACATTCCGGCTGGGTGAAATGCATTCGAATAATTGCGAAATTATTTCGCGATATAGACGGACGTTTTATAACGTATAAATAGCCGGTTAGTCATTACTTGGTGAGATGCCGTGTAAACCAATATTATAATCAAACTTCGCTCTCCGGTTCGCGATGGTTTAACAGTTTACTTGGAATATAATTTCCACGCGATTGTTTCGCGCGTTTTACATGGAATAGAATTCCTGTAAATTCGTTATCTCTAATCGTTTACGGTTATCCCAAGTTTTTTACTTTCTACGAACATTTTTTCGAATATCTTTCATAAAACGAGCTGTCGCGATTAAAGCTGTGTTTCATGTTATATACACGATTAATTTAATATCGATATACCGGGTGATGCTAACAATGTTCTGGGTTTTAAACGCTGGTGTCCATCAAATTCACTGTCTTAAAAATGTATTACTTTCGCTATAACCAGAAGAATATATTTAAAAAAAATAATGAGAATGGACACTTTGCATATCAGGGCATGTAATATTCCATTTCGATGAATGTTATCTCTCACCGACATTTGCATTTATTTTAATGCTTACAATATGCTATCTAGAATGTGACGCAAACCTATACAAAAATCAATATATGATAAAATATAACAAAAAATTGTTTAAATTGCAGATGATATTCCTTAGTAGGTGAATATCACTTTCTTGCTAATATTAGATTTCCTGTTTTACCCGATACATAGTTTTCAATATTGGAAAGAATTCAATTTACATATAAACACGATAGTCATCGATATTCCGATTCTAAATTAAAAGCCCAGTTTTCGGTTCATTCACGATTCAGTGTGCCACTTATTTGTTAGCGACAGCTTATTTCGAGACGTCGAAGGCAGATAGCCCGCCGCTATTTGGCCTTAGCTAATTTATGACCGGTACTTAGACGCGATTCAAATAGGAGAAAGTATACAAGGATACACATCCGGTCGCCAGAGATGGCTAGTGGCTCGAAGTCACGTAGCTATCGGGTGTCATAGGACTGTGTATCTGACGTATGCGTCTGGCTAGGATCAGGCAGGCAACCCGACGTTGCACTGCTCAAAGAATAGGTACGTTGTACACTGAGTTCTGGCCACGAAGTGGGGAGGGGCGTATGCCCTTTTGGTGAGAGGACTGTGTACAACCCCACGGCACTCACCCCAGAGCTTTGACAACGGTTACACGTCTTAAAAGTATTCAGGGTAGTATTTCTAACATCAGAAGTGGGATGGGAAATTTCACGCGCTTTGAACGCAAGGTTAATCCTTCGAGTAGTTATACCGATACGTGATTGTGACGTGTCGACGGCATTGCCGCAAGATTATAATTCAGGACTGTGAATTTTGTTTTCCTCGCGTACAAAATGGAGAGTGTAAGCGGTGCTTCCGGTGCTCCGTCCATCGAAAGCCTCTTTCGCGATTTTCTGAGCACGCTCGCGAGTGGTGCCAGCGTACCGAGTGCTACGGTGCCCGCGGCTAGTGTCGAGGCGATACCCGAATTCGAGGGCACGGATATCGGGCATGACGCGGAAGGAACGAGGTTTCTGCGCGTAGCGGGTGGTCCGCGATAGGCAACGCGGACGCCGCCGAATGCTGTCTGGTCCAATGCGGAGACGAAGGAGCACGTGAGCCACTAAAAATATTATTAGAAAAGTATCACGATACGTTTTCAAAAGGTACGAAAGTACGTAGCGTTAAAACCGCGGAGTTGAGTATCTCCCTTATAAATAGTAAAATAATAAACTATCGACCGTATAGATTGTCCTTTACTGAACGGGAAAAAGTTCGAGAAATTATCGATGACCTTTTGTTAAATAATATAATCCGGGAAAGCTCTTCCCCTTTTGCAAGTCCCGCCATCTTAGTCAAGAAAAAGAACGGAACCGACCGCATGTGCGTGGACTATCGGGCGCTTAATAGAATCACGATAAAAGAGCGGTATCCGCTACCACTGATAGAGGACCAGCTCGATCGTTTGGGAAAAAGGGAAAACATTTCACCATGTTAGATATGGCGTCGGGGTTTTATCAGATACCGATCGCGGAAGATTCGATTGAAAAGACTACATTTGATTGTTACCGGTGCGTCGCGAGCAAATGGTCAAGCGGAACGGTACGTATCGATGATCGTAAATCTGCTAACCGTCGAGTTAACGAAATTATCAGAATGGCCGAACAGATTACCGAAGTTGCAACTGACTTTAAACACGACGGTTCAAAAGTCGACAGGATTCACACCTTTTCGATTGTTGTTCGGAATTGAGAGTAGCGCGGGCAGCGCAGATCTTGCCGAGCAACAATTACTGGAATTAGAAAGTATAGATTTAGTTCGCGATCGAAAACTCGCCGCGGATCGCCTGAGAGCTAATGCCGAAACGCAGGCAGTAGGTTTTGATAAAAAACGCCGGAATAACGTAGAGTATGTCCTGGAAGACACCGTTTTGTTCGCCCTAGTAACACACGACGGGCGAAACTGGAAAATAAATATGTAGGCCCCTTTAAAATAACGAAAATACTTGAGAACGACAGGTACGAAATAGTAGGTAAAAGTGGGCGACCTCAGAGTTCCTAAGGACCGCATGCGTCCTTGGAAGGGCGATTGGTCAGGCGATGAGGAGACTCTTTTTGAGAGTCCGGATGACACGTGTTAGCGAGGAATACGTCCTTTCTATTTTTTCACTTGGCTCTTCTTTGCGTCATTCAATATTCATTCCTCGTTAAATAATCTTCTGTCGCGATTAAGTTTTCCATTTGCGGTTATAGTTCTTGCATTTTCTATTATATAGGGTTAAAACCGGCCTGCATGCCTGAGTGCTCGAGAGTGGTGTTTGGATTACGAATCATTAGAATTCATAGTGGTTGAATCGTATGAATGTATTGTAGTATACACGATGGTATATCACATGGTTTGAAAGCATGGATGAAAACGTTTAACAGTAGTGGCAGCAAGGCACATGCATAGTGCGGGCTGTGGATGCTACAAGGTTAAGACGCGTGTGAATCTTTATGAATTTTGGGTGTTCTTGGGAACCCCGGCAGAGACAGGTCTATGTGACTGTCTATTGGCGGTAACAGCGGACGAGGCACATGAGAAGTGCAGGGCCGTGGAAGTTACGCCATGTTGTGATGTGTTCGGCGGTAGCGGTGGTGCGTCCGCGACGCTACGCGTCGGAACACTGTGTACATGTTGTGAAGTGCTAGGCGGTAGCGGTGGTGCGTCCGCGACGCTACGCGCCTGGGCACGGTGTATTTGTGTGATGTGCTCGACGGTAGCGGTGGTGCGTCCGCGACGCTACGCGTCGGAGTACAGTATGCATGTTGTGATGTGTTCGGCGGTAGCGGTGGTGCGTCCGCGACGCTACGCGTCGGAACACTGTGTACATGTTGAATAGCTATGGAATGTATGTAACAATTGTCTGTGTGCGATAACGATGGCAAGGCACAGTAGAAGTTCGTGCGGACCATGGAACGTTATACGCAGAATCTTTGAGTGTTCTTTGGAACCCCTGTAGAGTCAAGTTTGAATGACCGCTTGTGTATATGGATGATTGTAGCTGGATGCTTCTCGAGAGCGCGAAGCATGTCAGGTTGGCCGTGTTAGCGACAGCTTATTTCGAGACGTCGAAGGCAGATAGCCCGCCGCTATTTGGCCTTAGCTAATTTATGACCGGTACTTAGACGCGATTCAAATAGGAGAAAGTATACAAGGATACACATCCGGTCGCCAGAGATGGCTAGTGGCTCGAAGTCACGTAGCTATCGGGTGTCATAGGACTGTGTATCTGACGTATGCGTCTGGCTAGGATCAGGCAGGCAACCCGACGTTGCACTGCTCAAAGAATAGGTACGTTGTACACTGAGTTCTGGCCACGAAGTGGGGAGGGGCGTATGCCCTTTTGGTGAGAGGACTGTGTACAACCCCACGGCACTTACCCCAGAGCTTTGACAACGGTTACACGTCTTAAAAGTATTCAGGGTAGTATTTCTAACATATTCTAGGGTTTTATATCATATATATTTTCTTAAGCGAAGTACACCGGAGTTTCGTGTTTCCTCATATAATTCCGCTGATTCGAGACCGATAAAAATCGTGACCCGTAATCGGCTTGTACGGCTGACAGTTTGCCGACGAGGCGTTTAATGGTAACGAGAACGATCGTAGAAACGGTGAGTTAAGGCAAATCCCTCTACTTATTCCGTAAGCGGGCAACGGACGCGTGTTTTCACTTTCTACATGGACACTTTTATCCGCGTATGCAAGACGCACGCACGCGGAGAAAGTTCGAACTTCCACACAGAAGATATTTCAACGACTACTTTTTATCATTTATTTATCTGTAACGCGTGTAAGAATCGCGATACGGAAAACGAAGTTAGCTAGCATTAAATATCGCCGTTACTGTCAATATTATCAGCGGCATTAAATAATAGCCCCGGGCAACATTAATCTTATTCGACAAAGCGGGACATACCTAGCCGTAAATTTGGTTTCGCATAATTCAACGTTATATAATTTTATGAAATTCATCAGCATTTCGCGGGAAGGATTTATATCTACGATAATTAACGTTATGTTATCAAATTCGGACCAGGATTATCAGCTTGCATCTCTGCACTCTGCATTGTATTTTCTGTGACTGATTTATCTGATTATTATAGTATAATCACCCGAAATGCTTGTCGGTCGTTCGCGGTATTTGTATTTTTCCGTTTCCCAGTGATTTTGGTTTCCGACGTTCCGCCGGAATTAATGATCTACGGAAATACAGGTGAGGTCATTAATTTTCTTCCGCTGCAACAAAGCGAAGTAAAAGTCAAGAGCACGGAGTTGCAATTAAAAGAGAGACCGCAGCCGCTTATCGTATCGTTATCACGGAATCCGCTTTTTCACCATGTTTTACCTTGTGTTTGCACTGTCAGTTATACGAGCATGATGGAACGAAACTAAAATAAAAAAGCGATATCGCAATTCATCGGTCATGTTCAACGTGCCCTCGTTAATCGCGAGGCACGATATTATATAATCTATAAGTGTAACTACCGTTACTACGGTGTACTATATATCTGATTGTCTGGCGGCAGTACGTAAAGTACTGGTTCATATCGGTTCGAAATGGTTTCAAGTATAGCTTAAACGACAGTAGGAAACACTATTCAAAGACCCGTAAAAGTACCTACGAAGTAAGGAGACGCTAGGCATCGATCCTCGATATGGGCCATTTCTGTCCGATTATCGGAGAACTCCGGCGATTTTCGAAATCTGCAGGTGATATCCGGTGATTTGGTGTAAAGCGGAACCGCTATAAAGTACCACGGCCTCCTACAATTTCCGTGCTCGCTGCCGGATGATTTAAAAACCTTTCCGTAGTTCACCACATTTCGATGAATATACCCGCTAATGTAATCTTACGATTCGTTTAAACCAAACGATACGAATGCTTTTATCCATCAATTTTAAATCTTCCTCTTTTCGATTTATCGAAACTTTATCGATTCGGTGGTCGTTTCGTTAGCAAAACTACGTGCATTTTTAAAGAGCGCCTTTGTTCTTTACCTTTGTACGGCAAACCGCGATGCATGTCGTATAACTGACAATGGTATACACGCGTGAGTAACGAACGCGAAAGACGTGGTTGTGTAAAATTCCCTTTTTGTACGTCACGGCTTAGCGATCAAAAGGAGGGGGTAAAGCGTAGTGGGCTTTTTACCAGGAGGTTAAAGCAGGATAAATCTCTATAATGATTGTTAATCTAATTTTCATTCGTTTGAGCGCGGTTACTGTTAATTACGGAAAGCATCGGGTCGGTTCGGTAACTATCTCGTCGTGGAATCTTCTTTTCGTTCGCGGATCGTTAAGCGCAAATTGGAGAGGATCGTGGTTTCGAGGTGAACTCGCCCGTGCGCTGCGCCGCTTAAGTTTCTTCGATCTCCAGTTCCGCTAATTGCCTGCCTCTGTAAGTGTGCATATAAATATATACATACGTATAACTGTATCAATGTATTTGCCAGCTCATTTATTGGTGTATCGAGTACTTTCGGAACTTTCACCGTGAATTCCCCCTCGCCAGGATCAAGGCCGAATTATACCGCAAATTTAGTTTACGATCGAACCCAGCTCGGTTATTCTTCCGAATCGGGGGGGTTACGTGCCTCGAGTAACGGAAAGAGCTATTTATCCTGGATTTCGTTTCTCGATCATTTCATTAAGCATTTACTCAATTAACTCCGCGATAAAAGATTACGATTATTAAGAGCCTAATTCCTGGTGATAACTTCCGGTACAGATTATATCGGTTATCTTTTTGGCCATGCTTTCAATTAGCGCGCAACACTTCGCTGGATTTAAAACGAATTTAGGAAGGTGGAAGCGATCGTTGATTTTGAGTTACAGAAATCAGTTTATAATATACATAAATATTGCACAAATGTTTACTGTGGTACGTTGAAACGTGACGTATATTAAATATTCTGACTGATAATGACATAAAGCGTCCGTTATTATATATTTAATGTAGTAAAATAGGTGGAAATATTTGGCAATTGTTGGTTTCCGTATGACATTTTCAATAAATTGATCCACGATTTCGGTCACTATTTTAGCAGGCGTATCAATTTACTGGTAGCAATTCCATCGGCTGGCGGGAATGAGAGCGTCATTTCGATTCGACGAAAGATCAATCATCGAGTGACATTTATATCATTCGGTGGTCCTATTGAGTCAACGCGAGGGACGTTCCGTTAACCGGTTAACGGTACACCGATCAAATTATTTTGTTGGCCTGATCGAACCTGCCAGTAGCTACCTGCTGCAAAATTGGCTTCGTAGATATCGAGGAACGTCGATCGCTCAATGACTTCGTTCCCCCCCGTTTCGAATCGTTTCCACTTCTTACGAAGTGCCTTTCTTTCGTTACTGACGAGCATCGCCTGCTCGTCCCCTTTCCGGGGATCAATTCCGGAAGAATTTCAAACGACAAAGTATTTCAGTTTCCACCTACTTCCATCACGGAATAGAATGATGTCGATAGATAATAGACGATCGAACCTACTTGTAGATCTCCAACTTTCGAAAGGGAGTTCTATTCGATTCTTATCTTAACAAACTTAAGTAATTTCATTATAACACGTAATAAACCGTAGCTATAAGAATATAAAAATAAGTGCTGAAATTATAAATATTATGATGCCTCCATAGAACATATTCGCATATTAAAATTTTCTAATTATTAATTCTTAATATAAATTCATTTAGGACACATAGATAACATAAGCATAATTCCATACATTTATTTGAAATATCCGAATGTAACGGTACATATTCAATACAAACGAAACTTTTAATTTCCCCAGCGAGATTTATTTCGCTTCCTGGCGCAGGGATCGTTTCAATTTCAACCTCAGCGCAACATAAATAATAAAATATCCGGGAAGGATTCGAAGCCGTTCCTTTGACCCCTCCGCGAATCGTTCTTCTGTCGGATTATATTATAAGAATATTATCGTAATATCAGGGATGGGTCTCGTCATATTTCAGGGAGAATCATGAATGTGTAAAAATATTTCTTTCACGTGCTGTACATATTCCTTACCCTTTCGTATCTCGTCCTTTTTTTACCCCCTCTGGCTGTCTCATCTTTTCCCAGCCTCATCTCTGTCTCGTATATTTTTCTTCTTCTCGTAAGGATAAAAAAGGGGAAAGGGAAGGTCGGCGGAGAAAAGAAAGAAGGACTCTTGGCCGCACGCTTTCCCTAATTGGCACGTTGCATTCGGTAATGAGGCAGGCTAATGCATTGTTCTCTCGGTGAGAGTGCACCATGTATAGTCTGGCATAAACGAATGCACGACACGATCACCCTTTGCTCTTTCCCTCTCCGGTTTTTTTCTTCGTCTACGGTTTTTTATCATGTAACTTTCCGTATGTTTACGCCGTATGTAAGTCCAACCACGGATCGGCCAACGAGATGGAAACACGAGTAAATTAAATTGAGATTTAGGGAAAATAATGGGACGATGCTTTTTGTGTAACGCGTGCCACTAGTAAAATAGAGTAATTCAAGGGGGCGTCTCCTTTTTTTTGCAAATGCTCATTTAATTCTTCCTCGCTAACTTACATTATTCGCGGAGAATAAAAAGCGGAGCCCATTTAAAGGGGGAACAGAGAAGTTCGTGAACTTTTATCTATTATCGGTACAACGTTCGCCCTCCTTTTTTTAATACAAACTAAGACCGCTCTTTCAGAACCCCCTAAAGCGAGGTACTTGTTCGTACTTTATGGATATTCTTCGTTTTTCGTTACCCTTCCGGACGAGATGCTACTGTTTTCTCAAGGAGCACTCTTCCTACTCCACGGATTTTGTTTACCTTCCTTGAAATTCGTAATTCTGTTTACTAACTCACGCAACACTGAAATAACAATTGCGATTTTTTTATTCCTTCTGCTTGCACCGGGATAAAGTAAATATCAAAAATTAAAGATCGCTTTCACAATATTATGCGCTAAGCTATTTCGTGCGGTTCCATGTAGTTTCTATTGATTTTATAAAACATTATTTTTAACCTCGAACGGAAATATTTTTCCCGGAATACCTAGTTTCCGTGGAACGAATTATATGACTGTGCGGGTAAAGCAGAATGAATAAGGAAAAATAAAAATGATTTTCTCCGCGCCAATTAAGGAGGACGAGTGAAGTGGAATAAAAATGATTTTCTCTCTTAATTAAAAATGGCGGAGTGAGGATCATAGAGAACCAAAGCACGTGTTGAAACACGGGAAAGCAGACTGCCGAAAGGAGGTGGAGAACATCACGGGAGAGCAAACGACGACGAACATCCTGATGGAAGTGCGACACAGATTTAATCCATGGCTGACCCAGACACAAATCGGACTAACACTCCCTCGCACGAACGATATCAGGAGGATTACATGGAAACGAATCGATTGAAAATAGAAAGGGGAACTGGGAGCCAGGATTCAAAGAGACTGAAATGGAGTATCGGTGCAAAGAAGGTACAGGGGGCAGGGAGAAGTCGTTGGTGGAAGCATACGTGTCGTACGAGCACCACTGTGTGGTTTAGTAACGAGCTCGTGTGAAATCCGCAATCGTGTCCGGATTCGCGTATTTGCTGTGTACCGTCGACTGCAGAAACCGATGAAAAAGAAAGAAGACAGAATGGATGGCAAAGGGGCCTGATAGAGTGTTTCAAACCTATCTCGGTGAATCAGTGAATTCCATTCTGGCTAGAAAAGTCCCGCTATACTCGTTACATCTTAACAAGAATACGTACTCCGAGGTACAAAGAAAACGATAAAATCATTGGAGTGAATCTGAAAGTTGCTATCAAAAAGGAATTCCTACGTTTCCGAATTCGCGGTGAAATCGTAGCACGGCTTACCTTACCTAGTTCTTTAACATAGTTCATTAATTTTCGTAATATATATTTTAGCCGTATTTTCAATTCCCGCGCATGAGAGTTGAACGTTTCTAAAAATCCTCTTTAGCCGAATGTAATCCTCGTTTCTCGTACAAGCACGATTAGGTGATTGAATTAATAAACAGTTTTTCGAAATGAACGACTTAGTATTTTAAAGAGAGAAAAAACAGCGATTCCTGAAATCAAAAACTTAATCCTTATTTCTGTCAGAAAATGAAATAAAAGAGAATAGTTTTATTCGTCTTCCATTATTCATTAGTCCCGAGTGCATTCGGCTCAGTCTTATAGTTTCAAACTAATTCTTGACGAGTTAAATCAGCATAGCTAAAACAGTGACCGAAAATCGACATCAGGAACTAACCGGATACCTGGTATGCGTTCTATTCCCGAGAATGCTTTGGCATCGAAAATCATTGCGCTTGCGGCTATGCCGGCATAGGTTAACGAATTCAGCCGTGCACTGCGTACACGCAATACGGCTATTTTACCCTTGCCCATCTCCCGAATGATCCATTCGGTTACTAACGAATGCACTTCGCGTAAAGGTGTTGCGCACGTTCTCTTCCGATTTCACTGTACACCCTGTACACCCTGTACTCCCTTTCCCTCCCTTTCTCTCCCTTCGTCATCATACGCGTTACCATATCACCATTCCTTTAGTAAAAGCCTGGCGTATCATAACACGGAATGCACACGTGGAATATCTACACGAATCACCTGAAATATATATGGGAATTTATTGACGGCATGGTAGGCGTACATACGTATATCTGAGGGGATGCACACTGGTGTGACCGATGGATGCGTGTCCCGTCGTATTCGTACGACAGGACACGTACGAATAGTCTCGTTTTACGATTTATGTGATCCCCGTGACGCGACCGTCGGTACGCGCTACTTCGTCAACGATCAAGACGAAGAATGCACTTTACTGGTTAACGGATACGTGTACCGGATCTTCCGAAGGTTCATTTTTTCGTACTTGGAATTCTATGGCGTAAGGAATATTGAAGATCGTATGTTCTTGCTGATAAATGGGTCTTAATAAAGGAAGGGAAATTCTGAAATCGGCGTTTTGTGAATTTGTATATGAGGTAGTATTTTATTTTTCATCATGCGGAAGGGATTTGATATGTTTGTAATAAGTTGGACGAGGATGTTTATTAGGAACTTTTGAGAGAATATTTTTGTCCAAAATTTTAGCATATACAAAGTTTGTATGCAATGTACACAGGTATCGAGTAACAGTTTGGTCAGTTAATTATTCGTAACAATAAATATTAATATATGAAACAGAGAATTCGAAGTGGTGCACGAATTATTTTATTAACATATATATAATATTAAATATACATTAAATATTTCAGTAACGTAAACGGTATACAAATACATTATCAAAATCATATTCTTGATTTGAATTATACTTCAACCAATATGATTTAAATAATCAGTAGAAATTATGATAGTCGCACGAGTATGTAGATATAGAATTATTGAAATACAACATATATTTCTAATAGAAGAATATTATTTTGAGCTTCGTTATCGTAGTAGTGCTAAATCTATCGTAAACATTCGCAGTCCTTAAATTAGCGTATAGAAGTGCGAGAGAGAAAGCTTGTTTACTAGCGCCGTCTCACTTTTAGACGTCACGACTAGTCATTCCAAGTCGGGCGTTGACAGTGAATAGTGCCTCGTGAAAAGTAGTGCAGTTATTTCAATTTTAAGACAATATTTGGTGCAGCCAGTGTGCAGTGATTAAGTAACTAGGCATCTAGGTTCATTTTATTTAATTATCTTATAAAATTATCGTAAAGCAAGTTGTATAACATCGAATTTACCGTCGTATCTTTCGAACATAAATTGCCGCAAACTTATTGCGCACGTAGACATTTAACTGGCTTACTACAAGCATTAATACATTATTATTTTCCATTCTCACTTTATATTCGCGCTGAAACATATTCATAGAATACGAATTGACGTCTATAAAGGTTATTTTCCGATCATCTTAGAATTATTTTTTGCGCGGTCGCGGCATCACTACTTTGAGGTTAGCTTTTACGCCGGGAGAATACTTTCCTTCGTTATTCTTGGGATATATTATATGTGCTTTGTATTAAACAAAGTAGCATTTATGCTTCCTATAGATATTAGTTCCAACGATTGTATTTTGATTGCCTTAACATAATTCCTCCACACGAGAATTTAATGGTTACTTGTTTAATACATGTACGTTACCGCGTACAACGCAATAGTCTTTTGATTTATTGTTCTTACGATAGTTTAATCGCCCTATACAGGTTATGCGTTGCATACAGCATAATAGTGTCTTGATTTATCATCGCATTGCGTAACGAATATTAAATTCCTGGCTGCACCATATATCCGAATACGCAGTTTCGGTGGAACCGGTGTTAGTGCACTTAGGACTCCTGCGGCGGCCATCAGCATCATCCTCTTGCAGAACTTCCCTGGAGTATTGCATCTATGCAGTTGTTTTGAGGTAATGATTAATGAACACGCGAGAGCGTGAGTTAATACATAAGACGAGCTTAAGCTCGGCAATTAAACGTCTCATATTAGTATTGTTTATGCACCTGTTCCGAATAGAATAAATATTCAACTTGATTTATTTGATTGACCAGTTTATGGTTTACTTCTGCCTTAGATAATTTGGTTAGATAATGTGTTATTATATCTATCAGATAATTAGCATCGATATGGTGGCCGGATCTATTAGAATGATGTTCACATGGTTCATTCGTTTCATCGTTCTCGCACAATTCGTACTCTCCACACATCTGCATACATTAAACGGACGATTACATTTGCTCTTCGTATCTCTAATAGTGAAATCGAACGAATGCTATTCACTTTGGACATATTTGGAAAGTGGCACCGTTATTATGGAAATGTATCGTCAGTCTTAATGTTACCAACGTTTTACGATAATTCTAGTAACGATATTATAACAGTACGCGTTGTATCTCCGTATAAGGTAACGAATTCACCTTATTCGCTGTCTCATCTTGCTGGAAATGGGAACAGTTAATTGAAACGGTACATAATTAGAAACGTTTCGATTGCTATTTATATTGATTGGCTAGCTGAATACGTTTATTCATGGCTTTGTTCGGCTATCGAAACTGTGTCATTCACAATGATTCGCGTACATATATCGATAAAACCGCGAAGTTTCGTGACGCGTAGAACAAAAGTTTTTAATGGCGCTCCCACCGTGATGTTCTCGGTGTTTCTCATCGATATTCACGGGAAACAACCAGCGGACGATAACTAGGTTCTTAATGTCGCGACGGGGGATGATAAGAGGGAGATACATATTTCCCGAGTAATATTCCATGGTAAACCACCAACGAACTTAATTGTATTTTTCAATCTTCTCTCGTACGAGTATATATTCGAGATTGCGAATTTTCATGTTCCCGTAGCTTTGAAGTCGTACAAAGGAATTCTGAGATTTAAATTACAGACTTGTATTTGCTTTATTTATTTGGCAATTAAATAATAAAGCCATTTTGTAGCTTTTCGTTTCGATGCTAAAAATCTTTTTTACTTTTATAATGAAATATTAAGTATAATGAAAGTGGTTCTTCGGGGTAATTGTTCTTCAGTGTATGCGTTATTAAGAATTATGTAAATAATAATCGCAGATATGGAACAGAATAATAATCTTAATTTGACACAATTTATGATTTCATTACCAGCGTGTGTACGATAATCGATGATTAAGAAAACACCATTACGTTAATAATAATATTATTAAAATCGCATAAAAATAATGAAGCGTTATTAGAAAATAATTATTTTCAAATTGTGCATGCATTTATTCGACTTCAATAACAACATCGATTCTTGCGAGTGATTCGTCATGAATTAATTTGCCCGCAGAATTCCTGGCATTTTCAGACTGATTTGAATTCGTGTGCATTCCGATAAAATGTCAGACACGGTTTATCGCCTATATTTTGATTTCACGGACGTGACATTCTCCCCGAGGATGGTACGGTCGCATGCCCTCTTTATTTGCACGCACCTGATTGTGCCAAATATTTGGCGGCAAAATTGTTGCCGGGTTCCCTCCCTGATTTCTTTTTCCTCCGATTCGCGTATTTGCGAAAACGCGAATGGTACGTCTTTCGCCGATAAATTCCTTGACACGGAAGAACGAGCACATCGATGCGCCCCTCCTCCTTCCCTCCCCAAAGAACGGATATTGCAATCTGCATTTTTTCACGATTTCTTCCTACTTCCTTTCTTCGTATCTAAACATGAACGTTTGTATATACATATATAAAAGATTCAGTCTTCCTAAATATATATGTAAGTCTTCCTACACGAATTTTACGCCAAGTGTAATGCAATTTCAATTTTCCCGCTGGGTCTCGTTGTAAATTGATTCGAACCCAGAATAATTATACGCTTACATTATGTAGAAACGGTTTTAACGAATTTTTATGTACCGAACAATTTAGCTTGTTGCTGGTTGGTTGTAATAACACCGTTACCTCGTGGCAGGTAAATCATCTGAGCAGAATATAATAAACGGGAACATTTTTTTTCAAAATAGTGCTGTTCATTACATTTTTCCCGGTATTTTCAACGGAGGTTTTATTATTCATCAAACGCGCACCGCGAATACCACGCCGAGCTATGAATGGGCGGTATTTCGCGGATCCAAAGTATTATTTATTTGCATCGAATCTATTGTCGTCAGAATTTCGATTTGGTCGTGTACCTCGATCTCGTTTCTCGGTACACATACACGTGTATCAGAGGTGGAATCGGAAAAATCACTTATTCCTTTTCCAGTCGTTTTAAATTCGAAGTTTGGTCGGTTCGAAGTTCGAGATTCGCAGAAACGCCGCGGATCAAAACGAATGGTGGATCAAAATCGGTGGAGGTAGATATTGTAGCTTCTGGTCGAAACGAGACTGTTCAAGACGAAAGCCAAAGAAAGTTACGGTAGAGATTCATTGATCAATGAATTCGAGTGGGTTTCGCATTGAACCAAGTAAACCCCTGCCCAAAAATTCTGTTTCGTCTATGTGTCTATTTACGGACGATACACATGGTCGACTCGTATGTAATTTTCTAATAACGCTTTGAATAACCTATTTCGTAATTATTCGAAATATTAATCCACGGCGGTTGCGTTCTGACCCGCTTTCTGTGGGAATTATCGTGCGTATTAATTTCATCCGAAACGTGTGTAATGAGGGCGATATTATAATAAAAATCAACTATTTTCGGTGTATAATATCCATCAAATTTGGTAAAGGTTCTAATTAAATTGCCAATGAGATTGATATAACACCTTTTCATGGGAAATTTTAAATAATTAGGTTTACTACTGGAATGAGGTAAATGGGAAATATAATTTCACGTCAAACAAAAGTGAACAAATTGATCCTAATTTGAAATTTACTGCTGCGGTAGCACGTGAAATGTGAAAATTTCGTCGTGAAATGGATGGAATAAAATTTCGTTGGTTTCACGGGATTTGAAGTTGCAGTAGTATGAGGAAGATGTGCTTGTTATCGGGAGATAAGCCTATGCGTTTCACCTTGTTAGAACCTTTGTTTCCAGTCCGGTTGCATCGAGATGATATGGCATGTAATAACGAGGTTAATATCAAAGAATATAACGAGACAAGGACTGTTAATTCAGGAATATTCTTGGAAATAGTAGTTTTTTGCTAGGAAGATCTTTTATATCTGGTTTGCTCCGGATGTCCGTTCGTTCATCCGACAAAACTATTTTCGTCGAGTGCCTTTGAAGCCAAAGAACTCTTCGCGAACAAGTACAGTCCACTCGGAATTCTTCCGTTCCTTTTCGTCCTGAGAATATTGGAACTACTTCACATCCCTTTTTCTACTTTCCGAGATGTTAAAAAGAATTCTAAAGCGACGGAGCACGCTCGGCTACGAGAACCGTTCTGATTAATTAAACCGACCATGTAACTTTGATAATCATTAAGATACCTTAATTATTGGATTCTAATTCTCGTGTCATACAATTCACCTTACTCGATCGTGTTTTTTTACCTGTTTTCTTATGTGCCTTTTTACCTTGTAGTCCTTAAATTTACATTTCAAGTTTACGTGCACCTATTAATTAATATCACTTTTAAATTTATTTTTGCCTCAATATGTATTTTAAAGTTGTATCTTGCCCGCCTATTTTAATAGATAATTTCATAGACATATAACCAATTATTGGAATTATTGATATTCAATATCCTCCACGATCTATATATAACAAGACGCAATAAAATCAGATTTCGAATATTCTCTATATTAAGTACCCCATTCAAGTTGTCAGTTTTCATCGGAAATTAATATCATATTTCCACCATTCACTCTTTGCCATCTGAGCACATTGAATCACAGGTAATCCAACATAACTGAAATTCAATGAGCTATATCACTTTCCAATTCATAGAATAATTAATTAATACAAATTAATCACTACAAGTAAAAGAACGACTACAATCATCTCTGAAGAGCATTCAAGTTTTCAAGCATTCTCGTTGATAACCACGAAAATCTTTTCCCGGGATAAATAAATATAAAGTAGTACAAAAGGAGGAACTGATGGTTCTGGCCGCATAAAGGATGTGTAAGAATAGGCGGAATGATAACGGGAGGAAAGACGGAAGGACATTAGACGGGAAAGCTGTCTTGCCACGAGCGGAAGTGTCATAAACCATGTACATCCGACGGTTCTTATCTCGGCCGGTGTTTCCACGATTCCCCAGTGCGTGCTTCCGATTCGTTAACCTTAATGCACCGAATCTTTACTTCTCCGCTTTTTCGCCGATGCATCCTTCCCTCTACTGGCTCTCATTCATCCTGGTCCTTCTGCTTCCTCGTGTTTCGATTATTTGCAGAAACCACGGTATATCATTCCACTGTTTGCCCTGATAATTTTATGGGTAATATCGTTTACTTTCACGAAGAAAGGAAGGCGTACACCGCCGTACACGGAAGCAGGAAATTGAAATGTCAACGGTGAAAGAAATATGTAATGAGACTCGAATATATTTCAGATGCATATAGTAGTTCATAATTAATCAATTTTATAAATACTCACTAATGAATTTAATACTTACTTTGACCTGTTTACTAAGTGCAATTAATTCCTGAAGTGCCATTACGAATCAAGAAGCTCCGTTGAGTTTTAGGTGTCAAAAATACGTCTTTCAACCCATTTCATGTCGCCTTCTGCCAACAGTTCCGAGTCAGTAATACTGTTGTATTTAAAAGTTTTATTATCACGCGGAGTATATTACGTTACTCAAAGACTTCGGTAATATTTTTGTCATACCAAGCTTTGTACACGGCGAGCGCAAAAATTTATGTTTTCTTAGTCTATTTTCCAAAACAAGTTCCTGTAAATTTCCCAGCGCGATAAAGTTCTTTTTAGGTTGAATCTGGTGTGGGTTACAACAAAATTGGGTGGCTCGGTCTTCCTTTTTACTGGCAGTGTAATGTATTCCGTGGTATATAACCCCACTGAATTTTACGTGCGCAGCGTATAATGCGTACACTATATTCAATGATCCGTGCTAGATCCTATTCGCGGCGTTTTTTATATTCTCCCGCTACCATTCCACTTACATTTTATTCTAAAGACCAAATTTAAAAGGGATTTTTGTGTAAGCCGACAGTGCCTTTACAATGTAATTAATAAATGTAAGAAGTACAAATATGCATACGTCGAAAAATTGGATGCGAGTCACTCAGCGAATATTATCGAGAAGACTGAATTCCAAAATTACGAATTTAATAATGAAAAGAAATACGCATTAATAATGGATTTCTGTACACATGCCTCGTTAGTACTTTGATAATGTAGTTAACAAATATTTACGGAATGAAGCAGCAGCAAAATATCAGGTTTTATCTGTAAATATAAATATGCCGTGATTCTTTTAAGTAACATAATTATTTTTAATGAGACCAAACTTCACGTACGTATTAAAAATACAATACAATCACTGGTAGACTTAAGATAATTATTCCAACCGGATATATATATATAATAACGTTTTACCAAATAGCCATTTATTGATATTCTCAGGAGTGTTCTTCAGGTAATAAGACCGTAAAGCTTTTATCAGATCCACAAGCCTCGAAGCGGGCTTTGGAACTTTTTCTAATTTCGCGGAACGTGACGTTCCTGTTGTTCGTGCGCGAGTACTTGTTTGCAAAAACCGTGCGGCAACGGCGGCACTGGTTGGTCGGATACTCGAAAGTTGGATGGTAGGAATTTGATCGTGTACCGAGCACGATAAAGAGTGCTAGGCTTTGTGCATGTGCATCGCGCTGCTAGGAGCCAGTCGAATGCAATCTTCCCTCTATCGAGCCTCTGGCCAGGCAAACCTTCGTGACCCAAAGTCGTTTGTCGAGCTCCCTAAGTAGATAGAAACGGCTTCTCGGCAATGCAATGAAAATGATTTCGCGTTGTCCAACCATGATAATGATAGTTTACCGTTATTGCGTATACCGCCGATGCACTGTTCAGCCCTTGCATTATCGTTACTCCTCGAAGTGGCCCTAACCACTTTAACTCGCGTCTCTTTAACTTAAACCCTTTCGCTACTAGTCTCTTTATGGATTTAACCAAACTGTATGATTAATTCATTAAAATTTATGGAATTAAATTTCCAGAGAATAGGTCATTCAAATCTAATTAGATGGGATTTGATCTATTCAGTGTACTTTACAGTATTCTGTCTATCGGAATCCAGTCTTTTAATGACAATATCATTACGATCGAGCGCACTGAAATCCAATACATTAATATACGGAATAACTCTAGTTGGGGGCCACGTATTATACGGAAACGATAATTTCCAATCGTTAGCAATATTAAACATCCTTCCGCAGGGAATATACCTGCAATTATCACCCACGGTAAATATCTGCGGACTTTAACGACTATGAATAAATTATATCGTTTAGCCCGGGCTCGGTTCTCCCGGCGTGTTACGGTTTTGCGGGAGAATTTTCCGATTTGCGTTTATCGGACGACAGGTGTAAAAGGTACCAAATTTGGGATACATCGTTGGTGGTACGTGCTCCATCGACCGTGTAAACGAGACCTTATACCACGATGCCCCGAAGGGTGGGAAGTTGGGCTCTGTGTCGCGGACCTGTAACATTATAATTATAGGTAATAAACACATGTAACGTGATGCATGAATTAACCGTGACGTAGACCGGCCGCGCGGTAATTCCTTCAATTTTCCATCGCAGGACTGGACACGCCGGCGTGAACACAACAGAAACGCTTTGACGGCGAAATTATCGCTAAAAGCCAGCGTTATCCGATCAATGAACGATGGTAATTGCGCCATTCTATCATCCGTGAAGTTTGCCGATATAACAAATCCCTAAGTCAGTTAGGAATATACTGATACACTGGATATGTTTCTGTTTATAACCTGACTGATGAATACCTCGTGGCGATGTTGTGCAACATATTCCACGCCGAGAGAATGCGCTGTAAAAGGTGCATCGCCTCCAGTTACACTCTAATTAATGTTTACCCATTCTATTCCTATCGTACTACACATTCATAGTTATAATATCATTAGATTTTACCTCGACTCAGGCACACGTTCCTATTAAGTGATAACAGAACCTAAAACTACCGCATTTAAAACGTGCACATTCTATATGTGATAGAAGTATAGTTTTTATAAAATTGTCTGGATAATAATAAAACTGTTTCAAATTAAATTTGACCCGGGGTCATTTGTAGCGATGCACTTCCTGGAACGCACGATTGAAACACGTACATTGTTCGATATAAATGACACATTCTCCGTGAAAGAAATATATATCGCTCGCTCGAGAATTAATATTTGATGAGGATCACGATAAATCGCCGTAATTGATAGCGAATAATTTGGTAATCCACCGATAACAAGCGAACCCCACGGTGACTGGCCGCATAATTAATTCTCCCGTTATCTTTCTGTTTCAGGTGAGTTTACGTCAGGAAAACGAACGAGCTTTCTCTGGGGCTCTTCCACCCTAAATATACCTACGGGATCACCACCGTCCACTTATTTTCGTAACTCTTTCCGCTTAATATTCTTATCCGCTTCCTCTCCTGTCTGGAAACTCGGTGAGTACGTATATCGAACAACGGTCTATGGTAATTAATAATACATCGATATAGACGGCAGGCGATTGGGAGTGTTTAATGTTTATACGTTTTTGCGCGAAATATCTCGAGATTATTTATATGAATGGCGTGAACTCATACTTAATGATATTCGGTTAATAATTAATTAAATACGGTGGGGGTTGAAAACAAATCAATGAAATTTTAATAAATACCGTCGGACAAGTATCCATTTCCCGCAAAACCACGGTACATTTTGAATGTATATTAATGCATATCAATGTTACAGTCAAAATCAGTTTTGTAGAATATTCTCTTATAATTATGAATGATGATAATTAAATTAGAAAATACGGACGATGTTCTTTTTATTAATAGGACATTATATGGGGAAAGTAATAAATAGTACGAATTTCTAAATAGTACGAGGTATTTGTTTCACGGATGATATTAAATTAATGAGTTAACGACACGGCATAAATAGGATGGAGTCTTTCAGCATAACGTACTTAATGAAACGCAATTAAAATGGTCTTAGCAAATGCTCTTAGCAAAGTTCCTTCACCGGTATCTTGTTTAGCGAAATTAAAATATTCCTGAAAATCTTCCATTCTCCTTGACGTTGCCTTCCATTCCGTCTTACGGAGGAAAAGTAGATTCTTTTATGAACTATTAGCTGTACAAAGCTAAATTAATCCCTCTATGATGGTTTTCCGCGGAACGCATTTCTCTCGTATTCTGTGAATGCAAATCTTCATGAGAAATAATGTGTTTATAACTACTCCGACTCTCGTATTGTGATATAAATACTTGTAAAATAAGACCAAGAGCGACTTCAGACAAAATTGTATTCGGTGTTGTTTTACGTGTCGTGTCAACAGTACTCGAGGTAAAAGATGATACTGTTGGTAGGAGTAGGATGACAATTTCTCGGGAAAGTCTCGCGCCTAGAAGTAACTGCATTTTCGTTTTGCGTGTACATTGTACCAGGAAAGTTTTCTCCTTTCTTGGTAGGAAGTTTGTGTCGGAATGGTAGGTCTAAACTCAGATTTTGGCAGAGGCCTGGAACCATTGGATTTTAGAGTAGCTCGTTCGCGAAGACGATGAGCCGATCCTGGCTTGAATCCACGGGGCACTTGTCCTCTCTACGAGGCAGGAAGAGGCAGAAAGAACCAGGGCCATCGGTTTCTTTCCAATGCGAAATAGCTCTCCCCGAAGGAGCTTTAAAACGAGAGCCACCCGAAAGTTATTCGAAGGTAATCGTGCATAGTGACGCGGGAGAACGACGCCAAATTTACGATGGGTACTTTTCTCATCGTTAAATTACTCCTGATAAATCGACCTTACGTTTCGCGGCACGCTTCCAATTTCTTTTTTCCACTCGCACACCTTTCAATTAGATTTGCTTAAATCTTCCACGCTTAATTGCAACAAATTCCTTTTTCGTGTTTTCCGTCACGATCGATTACTCGCGAATATATTTACACGAATCGATCTTCTTGTATATCATTTTTCTTGCTTAATGTATGATACGCAACTCACTGAACACGAGATCGGCTCACGAATTTTTGCTTTTCGATTTGTTTTCTGATGATTTATAAATTTCGACGAGGGCAATTATGTGTTCAGCCGCAACGGGCAAACGGTGGGAAATAATAAATCACGCGTTCGATAGAGCACAATTATTCCCATCGGGGGAGCTCGACGAATCAGACAACGATCATTTTTGGTAGAACACTAATTGGATATCGTCTCGTTTCTCCTGGCTGCCTGCTACGATCTGCCAAATTTATCGATCGATTCCGGTGAAATGCTAATTTACTGATAACCGTGTGTTCACAATTTACCCTCTCCCTGAGCCACCCCTCTATTGCGTGCACCATTTCCTTCCGTAATCCATTCTTGTCAGATATATTCGTGCACGTGAGCTAGCGCATAATCCGTATATCCTCCCTTTAAAATGAAAAGTAGCCTCTTGTGTTGCATTCTTCCAAGATAAATATCTTAAAAAAATTATTCTTTCCCTTATTTCTTAGCCCGCTCGTTCCACGCGTAAATGTTCTACTATTCTTATCGACATTTCTTTCGATCATTTTTACACCGACTTTTTACGTAACTAGTGTAACTACCTTGACTCTCGTGAATTCAAGTTTTTACGTTGAACGTTCTCTGTATAATTCAGTACACAATCTGCGTATCAGATGTTCGTGATAAAAAGTCTTCTCAGACGTTCTCATTTTCCTAGATAATGCGGAATCCAGAAAATCTTTTGCCGACGCGAGCTCTTCCTTTTCTCTCCCACCGTTCTTCTCTCTTGTTCAACAATTTCCTTTCGTTGCGTTACCTCGCGTTTCCTTTTTATCGATTCTTTTTTGTTCCTGTTTCAGCCACCTCGTTGCTTCTTCCGATAACTTTTATTCTCGTTTTTACCTACCAGTAGAACTACTCCGAGCTTTCCTATTTATTTCTTTATCTTCCACCTTTCCCTTGCACGTCAAGGGGAATTACGGGTTGTGGTTCCTGTACCCGCACATCTATCGCTCGTATACGAATATCTAGCGGCGATAAGCCGATGTCCGTCAGACATGGCCTACTTTATGGCTGAAGGAGAGAAAGACTAGTCCGGAGATCCTTCGAGACTTCCTCTCGACCAAGGACTTAGCCGTCGAAACGTATCGGCATTTGCTCAAGAAACGTGATAACTGCTTTCGATCGCTAACGTCTGATTTATCGAAGGCTCTTTTACATGAGAGAATAACCTACGGACTATCCACCTGGTATATCATGATTTAACGCGATTCACGATACTCCGATCTTACCTTTAATTCGTATTATTCATGGCCATTAAATCATATTCGAAATTCACATTTATCAGCATGGCGTTTGGTGTAGGGTATGTTTTGCGGGTTGTTCGAACCCGCGGACCGTGCCATCTGGCACGGGTACGCGAACATGTCTGACAAACGGACCTTCCACTGCCATTCCTCTCCGTTAATTCATCGATTCCCACTTGAAAAATTAGATTTCCAATATGTTAAACCTCTCGCTATATACGTGGATAATGAGACACTTTCTGGTTTATCAGTGAATAGAAACAAAGTAGGTATAAATATTTCATTTTCGCGCATCATCAATTCTGCGAAATATCAAAATTCATTCTGCCATTTTCGTTTAAGTGTTCTTTGAAATCTTGCAATTCGAATACCATTTCAGTCATCGGGAGCCTAATAAGAAATTCATATTGCATATTTATGAAATCATTCCTGACTATTGGTGGAGCGATGACTGTAAGATTTCAGATTGATGGCTCGACGTGTATAATGGAGAGCGATCGATGTCAATCATTCGGGAGGCCGATGTTCACGTATTCGTGGATATAAGGAAACGATCGGCGATCGGTGGTTTGTGGTATCTGGCACGATTTCCGAAATAACAATGCCAGATATATAGTGGGGCTTAATTGAAACGCCGATAGAAGTGTTCCTTTGGTTCATATCCGGAGAGAGGTCGAGATCGGGCGAAGGAAGTCACTTTCCCAGCGTCACCTTCTTTTTCCTTTATCGCCATTATTTTCTAAACCGACACGTGTTACCAATTTCTCTCTGGCAAATTGTACGTACCGGGAGAAAAATGTGGGCAGTACGCCCGCACTTGGAAAGTTCGATCAAAAGCTACGAAATAATTTGCCGGTAACGTTACGGTCCGACGGCTTGGCAAAATGCTGCCGACAGTCTCAAATGAGAATTCATCGGACTCGGTAATGGAACAGGCATGTTCAAATATTCACGATACTTTCATGTGGTTTTATTGTTAATTATAGGATTTTTCATTTAGCGGGGATATTTTACCATTCACCTATGCACTCTGGTCGCTTCCTTAAATTATGCAGTTTCATAACTGTCCACTTAATTGCCAACATTCATATCATTCATCAGATTTTGTTTGAGTGGATTTTTATTATCCATCTCAATTGACACGGATAATTGTCAGCTATCAGAAGCTTCGTTCGAATAGATAGTTTTAACAAGTGTTTTTTTTATAAAAGAAACCTTTCGTGGAATCGAGTATTTTGTTGTGTCGATATTTCAATAGCCGAAGGAAATTTATAATTGAATTTCCTGTTTACAAGTGATGCAATTGTTAGCTTGTGACATCGTTTTCGTTAGTGGAATTGCTTTTTCCAGTAAATCGGTAAGGCTCGCGTTACAACCGTTGAGAAGTAATTAGAAGATTTCCCTAAAAAAATCGTGAAAGTTGCAATTACGAGCAGAGGACGGAACGCTTGGAATATCCTGGGAATTTCATGCACAACTATTACGTGATAATGTTGCAACCTTCCGGTCCTTGACCTTAATGTACCTTATTTAACACGAGAATAATTCTTTAACTATTATAATACAATGAGGCAACAACTTTTCTTATTTGCCAGTAACATTTTATATATAAAGTAGAAATGTATTTTTTGTATCATTCTTAAATATTTCTAATTGACTCTGACTCGAATAAATCACCAGTAATAAGGTTATACAATTGATGCAACAAAATTGTATTCATCCAAACGAATTCTCTGAATTATTTTTACTTTTGTTTGGGGAATTTTTATCGAACTACAAAAAAGTGTAATATATATTACGGGATAGCATGGGCATCGTTACACGTTTCGGTAATTAATTCGAAGGGTATTTAAACGATAAATGGTCGGATGAGGTTTTTAGTGATACTGACGGAGAAAACAAAGAAGGTAAACGCGTGTCACTTACAGCGCAAGGTTAATAACAGTCGCGGTGATGTACGATCAAAAAGATTATTATATTCGTGGTCAGATCTGTGAACATTATGATAGATTGCGTAACGGTTTATAGAGGTTGCACGGAGTAGTTAACCAGTTGATTAGTACGGCGGGTGGTACTGATTTAAATAACGTTACGTCGTCGAGGTACGGTAATACCGCTTCCTCGGTTGGAAGTAAGATATATAATCCATGCCGTGGTAATTACGACAAAGATGACGATTAAAGGGTTTTCTATTACCAGGAGGGGATCGTAACAGAATTTACCGTCAGTTACATAATCCTTAAATATTCCGATGAAAATGATATTTTTTAGAACTAATCTTACTAAGGGAGAGAAATATAATCATAAATAGAATGATCGATTATAATACTAAAGAGCATAGTAAAGCTTCAAAACACAACTGGCATTTCAAATATAAATTTTCTGCATTTATTCGAACACTACGTCTAATGTAACGTAATAAATAGTGAACAATTAATGTATCGGGGAAACAAATCTGATCTTCGGGAGTTAACAGATGCTTACTGTTTTAATGTGCTCGTAAACTCAAGGACGAGATCGGATCGCGATAGGAGCGGCTTCTACGAGGAAGAAAGGATAATTCAAGAAAATGCTCGAAGAGTCGGAGAGCGGTTCGATTCGTTGGTTGGAAATTCGTAGCGCGCCGAAATTACGATGGGCGTTTAAGGCGATAGTATGCAAAGTAGAAACTCCCGCAACGGTGGCTCTAGGAAGAAAGTAAAAACTTTTACTCGCTTCCACGACCGACGTCCTCGGGGCTACCTCGTTTTTCTACTCTGCCTTGCTTCGATTTGCAACTTCATTACCCGGGACGATCTTCGGCCCAGGCACTCCCCCAAGGAGAAAAACTTGTCTTCGTCGCTCTTACGATTCCTCGATTAAACTTCCTACGCTCCGACTACTTTGTCAACTTGCCGTAGTCAAGATCTGGGTAACCGTGCCTCCCTGCACCCTTCTACCCTGCCGATAATTTAAGTGGATGCTCGTGTCCTATCAACCAAATGTCCTTCTTTCATTCCAAAGAAACCAGCACATAAATATCGCCCCACGAAATATTAATTCGAGCCAATTACGTGGATCTTCTCGCAGCATCACCGGCGACCGATTCCATCGGAAAGTATCGAGAGTAATTTTCCGAATCCTGGTTCCGATAATGGGACATCTGTATCCGATACTTGGATAATTGGCGATTAGAAGTTTCGTTAAAGTACGAGGAAAAATTTCATTTTTTAATAACACTGTGATATCAAGTAATTTGTAGGGATTTTGTGGAATTTTCTAGGTGCTTGTCTAGTTTTAAATTAATTATTGGAACTCCTGTCAGATATCCAAGTTGTGTTAGAGCACTCTCGAAAGTAACTTGAAGATTGCCTACTAGGAAACTTCCCCTGAACTAGTTTCGCAAAAAGTAAAGTTCTATCGACACTGCTTAAAATAGGCTAATGAAAAATATATTGCTATACTTTAGTTGATCAATTCTGATATATGCATAAATAAAAAGAGTCTCTTGGAATCGTTGGAGATAAAGAGATCGAAGATGATTAAGATAATGGCAATTTAGATTCGACCCTTAAGTAGATGTCTGCAACCGAAGCATTTTCATCCACGCAACTCCAGTTCTTTCGCTTCGAACCGATTGATTAATACCAGAAATAAAAAAACAAAAAACAATCCTCGGGTTCTTTACGATAAGTCAATGTTTTTCGGTGAATTTGCAAAATGGCCAGACCATTATATTTGTCGAGGTTCAATTTGACGAAAGCCTAGTTTCGAAATCCCAGACAAGAGCCCGAGGGATCGAAAGGAAGGATATACGGGATAAGACGCGCTTAAGGTTGGCGCTCGGTACGCCAAACAACTTTACTCAATTAAATTGCGGTATTATCAAGGTTGCAAATAGCATTGGAATTTAATCGATATTCAAGTGTCACAGTTCTTCAAATGCGAAAGATTAATTGATTCCGGTGAGGTAATACTCCATCATTCTTTTTCCTTCGACACTCGTTCGGTTGGAAAAAACGTGCGAACAAGGCATTAGAAATAATCCTGCGAATAATGAGGTGTAATAAAATAGGAGGCTACCGATGACAAGAGGTACGGTTGATTATGCCTTTCGAACGACAATAGGCGATAGATCGTAATCCTGGTATGAAAGTGCCGCGTTTGCAGAAACGACGAACTAAGTTCGAGGTTTGGTGGCCGGTGAATAATAGCGATTGAAATAATCCCCTTGGTAAAAGAGCTTGATTATTCATAGTGGTGTATCTATTAAGTAGAAGTCACATGGGAAAATGGATAACATGGGGGAAAAACGAGGTTATCCCGATAATACATATCGGAAATAATATAATCAATGCTATCCTAATATTCCTGGCCATCAAACCAAATGTACTTTGAACGTGATGTAGAATCTTTTAGGGCCGATGGCCAATTTGTCCGCGGGATATCGACGTGAATGTTCCCACGAATATATTTAACTTTTATATAAGATATCCCGCGAAATTTATCACGAGCCCCCTTCAATTCCACCCTCTTTTGCCGTTCTTTTTCTTACCGTAAAATAATTCCTTAATTTAATGGTTAATATAACCGAAGAAGAACAGTTTCGAAGTACCAAGGGAGTGTGTATGTGTATCGGTGTGTGTCGGGATAAGATATAATGCGCATAATGTTGCCGCCTTGGGGCTTGGAAACCGAGAATTTTTATATAATAACATCCTCCCTTCGTCGTTCTGTATACTATCTTTTTCCATTGATCCTATTCCCTATAGATCCGTTCACGTGGGTGAGGATATCTACAAATATTCCAGGCGGCTGATTCGTGTATATTCAGAAACCGGTGTAGCCGTACTTCAGGATCAATCTGAACTCATAACCGTGTAAATATTATTTTTGTAAATACTTGCATTAATAAGTCGAGCCTTCACTCGACAAGCGCAGCTTGTCTACATAATGAAAATGGTACTTCATGCTGCGATAAATTTCCACTGAAACTACGAGTGTTTTTCTGCGCTGATAAATATTCCTTGGTCACATTGTTTAATATTAATTTCAACACCTCGCTTCCTGAGTTACCGAATAAATGAAACAATGGGTAATTTCGTTAATAAATTACATAAAGTTTTCTCTCATTCCTATGTGAAATACGCAAACATATATAGTCAGGGATAATAAAAGTTAATCGATGTACTCTCGCGATTAATTAACAGGATTAAAAAGTACGTATTATGTTCCTACCGGTAGCACACCAAATTTATCTCTCTGTTTACACGACTTCTCCTGTACATTTTGTGATTATTGTTCCATTCCGTACGTTATGCGATATTTCGGAATATACGGCTACGCGGGCTTATTGTAAAATAATTTATCGCGTTCGTAATTGACAGTGTTATAAATCCATGTTGTATCGATCGTACGAAATGATACGTGTCAAGATTAATGATTTGCGAATTGAACTCGGTTTCTTTTCGGGTCCCGATTTATCGACACATTGAATCGCAAGTAGAAAGAGTACGCGTTCGAGTCGACCGACAGTAGTAGAGTCAACGGCGTAAGGGAAACCTAACAGTCAGTCAGCCGAAAGATCGTTGAAAGTAGAAGGTGCCGTTCGTGACTTACCGGCGAATACGTTCGAATTCTCGTAAATCATCGTTTGTATTTCGAATCTCCGACATTGAACGACAAATTCAGCCACAACAAATACTTCAGAATCCGAAATACTGACAGCCGGCGTTCCTGACTGTGTTCCCCATTGGGAGGAAATTTTACGAGTGAATTCGTACACCTACCCGACCCATTGTACGGTAGATTTAACTCCCGTATTTCGGGAAACCGCTTTAAATCTGTACCCTTAAATGCAGGAACACGAACTTTGAAGTACCATTATCACTAATACCGCGCCATTCGAACTTTCCTAAAGACTGACGACGACAGACGTAAATCAACCCGCTACTGTAATACTACGCCGAGGGACTTTACATCCTCCTGAGGGTTAAACTTTTTCACTTCATAAATTCCATCTTTTTTCGTATATTATTTTTTTTACCAAGCCCTGGCGAAATTTCGCCAACCGTTGAAAGTTACGTGTCAATATTGGAAACGTGTAATTTCAGTCGATGCTCATTGTGTTTTCAGTAAGCTAACAATTTCTTTGTCCTTTCAAGTTGATGAATTACTGATTTCTGTATTGTGAAATTCTTGAAATTTTGTAAAACATCTGCCTTCCATGAAGTCAAGTTTTATTGAGCTAGCTGAAGAACAAATTTATGTCACTCGAAATATTTTAATTCAACCGCGATATTTTGTACAGTTAACCACGCATTGATTGTTCACATTTTTCAGCATTTCAATCGCATTGCCAATACTTTGCTTAATATTTCTTTTTAGAAGTTAATATGATGTATATAAAAATACTATTAATATTAATATGCGAGAATAAACGGTGCAAGTAGCACACATCACCCCGCTGCATAGATTTAGATATTTTCCAAGTAATTAATTGCCCTAATTACATCGCACCAATTACGCCGCCTTTCACCTCAATCCGTTTCGATTCCAATGTTATCTCTGCAATTTTTTGCGCATCCTATCCATCTTCATTCTATATTCTAACTCCAAAAAAAAACCAGTAAAAATAAGTCTCGGATAACTGACAGTGGAATTAAGTAATAGCGTCTTAAAAAAGCCAGAATTCGAAGTAGGTGTTCAATCGCATAATGTCCGAGGCGACTACGCCAATCTCATACATCAATCGCTTTCGGTCTGCGGATCCGTGGTTGGCATTGGCTCTTCGAAAGTAGCTCTGCCAAGATAAGGATTAAACTTGGGAGTTTCGCGTACGCAGGATTTGTCTTTAAAATTGCATGACCACGAATGGCCGATTTAGCAACTGGCGGTTAATTTACGAGGCGAAGTCAAGAAAGTTGGTTCTCCGTTATCGTTCTCTTGGTCCGTTCCTTGTCTATAGACGTCTATGGATAGACGGGCTATTGAGCCCCTCGGGCTGCTGCTCGCAGGAGAAAGAGTACGTGGGCTTTGCCTCGTCGTAAACCTTCCCTTCCACCTAACCGAATCACTCTCTTTCAACCCTCTTCCCGCATCCGCACCCAATACTTTTCCACCTCTTTTTCCGGATCGCTTCTCTCCACCAACCAATCTCGCAATCTCCGTACAGAGACCCTGAAAGTTGCTCGACACTCTCGATACTCCGCGCGCAAAAACCTTTGCGTTTCAGTCTCTTTTTCATCCGGGAATGAAGCGAACATTTTTGACATTTTCTTCTGCTCGTTAAATAATAATGAGATAACGTGATGACATAACGTAAAAAGTACTTTTTATTTTTTTTATTTAAAATTATTTTGTATAGTCCTTCGTAATACTATATTGTATTAAGTATAAATGGCTGCAAAATGTGTGTACATTCTTTCGTTGATTTTATTACAGGGACGAACTTTTATGATCGTATCATAGTTAATAGCGTGAAAGCTTTTGATACGAGCGGACTCGAAATTTCATGTGCTTTTAATTAATATCACTTGGAATTCATGCAATTTTCTGATACCTTTTTTTTACACAAGGTTGCACATTTTTCGTAAATATACTGCCTTCGCGATTAACTACGTCTTGGGAATAAAAATTATTTTATCTCTTGTATTATAATGATAATATTTATTGGCAAATTATGACATTGATTTATCGATATTTGATCTTAATGAAATGAGGAGAAGGACCACCATTTTTCATTAGTCGGTTCTGCGGGAAAGAGAGAGACAGGAGAACGATAATCAGATCAGATCCTGGACGTAAAGGGGACGCATCGTCGCATACTTTCCTCTATGATTAAAAAAAAAGGAATCACATTTTCTATCCGGAAACCGAACGAAGTTACATCCGACCGACGAATCCAGGATACCCGGGCAGTAATGAACTTCCGTCGATTAAATTTGATTACATCGCAAGTGGTTCGAAAACTAAGTCTGCGCCACCCGTTGAAAATTCCCGTTATATTTTCTTTTAATCATCAGCCCACTCGCGATAGATATTTCTCTTCGTTTTCAGTAAACCGTTACGAGTTACTGAAATTCTCACGTTTTCCAAGATTCTTAATTTCGGTGTCGAACCTACGAACTTGCCGTGTAACTTATTCATTCGACTTCTCCCTGCATCCGAAACTGTAATAAGAAAACTCAACCCTTATCATTAACCCTCTCGTCTACATAGACACATACCGATCGAAAGTTTCCGAGTTAAAGTGGATGGGCGTGATCTTGTAACTCATCGATTTACCGGTTCTAGTTGAGCCGATTAAATTACAAAAGTCCGCACGCTGCATCCTCAACGGAATGCAGGAAATTAATTCGGAAACAGATGAAGAGATGCTCCTCTCCCAGGGGTGGCATTGTTCCGCAATAACTTCTAATAATTTTCTGCCACTGCGGGACTCTCGATATTACTAGCTACCAGTCGCCCTGCTAATGGTGGGCTGCTCGTTAGACGTTATGTATGAACCTCCTCGGTTCAACCTATTTTCATAGTCCAACTTCCTGAACTGTCCTCCAGGACGTTCTTTGGTACTCCTCTTTCATTTGATATTTTCTATGACTATATTTCCTTTCACAGATATAGAAAATAGTTGACGTATGAACGATAAGAATGCACGGGAGATGCATCGAAGGTTGCCAATTTTCCTGATATGTAGTTACTTCGGTGTTCACATATTCGTTGAATATCTTTTTTTTGTTATAAATATACCATTATTATAATAGGGAATTTTACCGGGAACTAAAATCCTTAGCAAATTTGTTAGCTCTTTATACAATTTTTTACATCTAATATAAGTGACAAGAAAATAATTAAACGTGTTACTATAATATATTCAAAAATAATTAGATGATTGAAATTAGGCACTTAAAACGCTTTTCGAACCATTCAGGTGTACCACCTGAGATCATTGGAGAATTACTCATTTTGCAATGCTGACACGTCGCGTAACGTTAAATTATCCTTTTTTTCCCATCGCAAGTCTCAAGTGGCAGCCACTCATAACGTATGCATGTATGTATGTATATATGTATGTGTAGTCTCGTTGAATTTAAAAACGTTGGAAATTATCGTGGCTGAAGTTAATGATATTCTTTGATTTCCTGCAAACAAAGCGCCGGGAAACCTTTCGTAAAATTTACCAGCATAGAATATATTTACCTACACGGTTCGTGTATTAAAACGAGCCACTAATGACATGCATTTATACGAGTGTTGATGTTTTCTTTTTCCTTCTCCTCTACTCTTATTTCCCTTTCTTTTCTTGGACCGATGTACTCACGTTAGTGCTATCTTTTTATCGTAGTTTCGTGCTTTTGAATAATTTACCGCGCTTAGGGAGTTAACGATATAAAGGTGGTTAGAGTTAAAGCGGTGAACAAATAACCTCCCGGAATTCGTTACACGAAGATTTAATAATTTTTGATAAAAGAGGATATCAGTATAACGTGAAAAGTTATGTTTAATTTAGTTTTCCAAAAAGTTTAACTTATACCACTTTCAAAAATACTATAATTTTCTTGCATTACATTACGTATTAAATAATTCCGATAGCGTGAAAAAAGCATCGGCTTGTTTATGGTGGCAATTATTACTTAATTCATATCATCTTCTGTTACAAAGTTTAAATTGAAGCACTGTTTGAAAATTGCGCATAGATTAACTGAAAACTAGAAAAAGTTTTACGAATAGTAACAGAACTTTTTTAATGAAATTTGTCTCTGAATTTTGCGTCATGTAATGCAAAATACTATTCCAATGATACGAATATAATTCTACCGGGAATAATGTTAGAAAGAAGTGCAATCCCTTATTTGGATACTTAATACATATTGTGTTTAAAATGAAGCTGTACAACTATACTTTTTTGTAGTTTATCATTCTCATATTACATGTACAGAGTTTAATCTAAAGTGTAGCATTACAGAAAATCCATATCTTACATCGCATAAAAATGAAATCAAGTTCTACGTCCATGATTAATTTATTAATCATAGATGTAGTACCAGTACTAATTAACCTTTGAAATAGTTAATGCGGTATTCATTATTTTATAGGATATCCTACACTCTCGATCTACACTCTTTGAAATTTTTCTTTTAGTTTTACGTCATATAATGCAAAATATTCTATCAATCATGTTCTTAACGAGCCCTTGAAAAAGATTTTCGCTTCACCGGATCGGGTATCCTTGCGTTGAAACACCTGCTCATGGTGGTCGGAGTGAACTTATCGTCGTAGCCACACCCCTATATCCTTTTTTCCTCCGTGACGAGCGTAGTGTTCTACAAGAAAGTGCACTTCGTGCTTGGACTTCCGTTCCGGTTCTCAAGGGACGTAAGGCGGCAAAGGCTATGGCGACAACGAGGAGGACGAGGACAAAGACAACGAGGGCGAGGACGAGGACGACGACGACAGCTACGCTTTTCCATCCCTGATGGGTTAGATCTTCTAGATGGCAATTCGTGTTCCTCCCGAGGCGAGAAAGTCGTTATTGTTTCGGATTTTATTACCGTCTTACAATATCCAAAGAGTGACCCTCCCGCCATCGCACCTTTGTCCTCTCACAATGAAACTACTCCGCGCCGTATCAGGGAATCGATAATGGTTTTCAAATCTCTACCTTCCAGGCATTCGGTAATTTTTGAGTCCCTCGATATCACACATCGAAGGCCCCTGCGATCGGAACAATTATTCGTTTTCATTGCCGGTCATTGTTTCTTATAATAACAGTCCGTATTTGTGTAGGAACGGATGGATAGTCGTATAAATACGGGGCTGAATGGTGCACGGGGAAGTTTGGATGTTGTATAACTGAAACGGTAAAGAGATCGAATTCGGATGAAATCAAATAGTGTGTTTTTTCAGTTATTATTATATTATTTATTTCTCCGTATGAATCACAGGTATTACTATACGGGTATATATTTAAACAAATGTATTATACTTAAAACTATCAGGATTTTCACACGTTTATTTCCCAAGGACGATATTATCGGTAACACGATAATTATGCGCGCATTTCCTTCGATACATTGCAATTGCTGTTATGCGCACAATTTCTCATTTAATATGCGCGATGCACGCCACGACTATTACGATATCAAATATTTAGTATCCGGCACGATATTTCGAATTAAGCCATATCAGATTTAATTGGCGACGTCTCGTGACATTTCCATAACTCGGCACATACTGTCTAAGCGAAAAGAAAATCTGTGGCGATGTAGTTTCCTCACCGTGAGTGGGAAAATTCATGAAGACGCGGGCCGAAGTTCTACCGGGAAAGTTCCGTTAACACCCTCCACTCGTGGAAACTTAAGCGCGGATTTCGGGCGGAAAGGCTGGAAGTGAAATTTGCATATCTTGAGCTTGGATAAGAATGATACGAAACGGGCGCGTTATATGTGCAAATAGGACGATAAGATACCGGTGCTTTGTCTTTACTTTCCATCTACCTGAGCTATGCCTTTCCATCGTTTTGCTTACCGTTACAACCTACCGTTGGCACTGACTGACGTCTGCGATTTACGCGTTCCCTTATTCAGATTTTCCGCAATCCTTTCTATTACCACGGATACCTCTTTATTTACTTAAACCTTTTAATCCCTCTCATTCGCGAATTAGCTTTTGCTTATAGTTACGCCTGTTTTCCCTGCGTACGGATAATATAGAAATTCAAGTAAGCAAATTATTAAATATTTGGTTTATAAAATGGAATGGAATACTTTTCTTTGGGTATATCTGTAGGTTGATGTATGTTGATATTATAAGATAGAAGAGTTGTATAAATTTCGTATATTTTATTCTATATTAATTATACATTTCGCAGAATACTTCATTCTAACGTTTAATTGGCTTCGATTGGCAATATAATTATGAAAGAATTTTGTATCGGATCCTTGAACTTATTTACAGTCAGGTAAATATTAATTGTTAAGTCAATGATAACTAGTTACACCGTTGTTATTATTATTATTATATCACAATTAATATTAGACCAACCATTCTATGCCGAGTATCGGTGACGTATCTTCAAACACAGCTTTGTTTCTCGCACTGTACGAGTTCTACGGATATATGGCTTTTTAATATGTTTCTAGTTTACGATACAAAAAGCTCATATTTCCGGTATCTCGAAATGAACTCGCCTGTATTTACAGCGGCCGGAGAGTTGTCAACAAATATAACTGGATCGTTTATCCACATGCTCACCCGTTTCACTCTTCGTGCGAGATGCATTCACGTGTCTATCCTTTCCTAGTTAAATGTTGAAATTCCTCTACGTTTATCGTCCCGAATAGTTACCTTTCGCGATGTGTGTCGCCATACATTTTCATCCGATATTTCAGACGTACAGATTAAAGATCTTTTTTCATTCCCCCCTTCCCAAGCCTCCAATCCTTTTTATCCGGCCGTCAACCGGGTTTAGAGATAATTCCGGGAATCTCGCGTTGATTTCTGTTTAATTAAATGGCACGTCAGGTATCGCTGGTGGAAAATTGTGTCGGTGACGCGGACAGCGTGTATAACCGAAGACTTAGTTCATGTTGGATCCGAATAATTTATAAACTTTTCTCATTGGACTTCGTAGAAAATTGTACAAAATTAACTGTTTGCTGGTGAACAAGATAACAAAACACGAGACGGTAATATAACTTGGCATGTTCGACAGTTGTATAAATGCTATTGTTTTTAGTATGGATTTACCGGATAATGCTTTATGAAGTCCAATTAGGGAATTAACGGAGAGGGAAATGTCAAAATGAAAATGTTGGAGTGACCGTGGAATCGAGAACAAAACTATCAGCACGGATCCTGATATCGTGAAAAATATATTTCATGGCTTACGAATTTCTAAACTTTATTCATTTTCGATTCTATGGGAACTGCAATAACCCGCGGATTGTTTAGCAAATAACACAGCCGTTGATGGAAACCTTTCAGCGGCAAAACGGTGAATCACGATTTCACTTCTGTGACACATTGGAACTTCCAGAGATGTTGGATATTATATAAAATGCAGTAACTTTAATAGCGCGATGGTCAATCATGTTAGGATAAAGAAAATATTTATAGCGGTTTAATTTGATCTGAGAGTGATTTCGTCAATTTCTCAATAGGATTTCGGTGGAACGAAAATTGCGTTCGACGAATTACTCGACCGTGCGATTATTGGACTGCCGTTCTGTCGGTAGGATTTCGAACTCGTGTACGACCTTAATTATTAACTCTGGCAATGCATTTACCCGTGGCCCGTAACCGTGTCGACATAGAGAGAGAAAGGAAGGGACAGTGAGAGAGGGGTGGTACGAGGGTATGAAAATTCGTCGAAACTGGCTTTCGAATTTGGCTTTCCCGTCGAACTGCAAATTATCTTTCTGACGCGATTCGCCTACCGATTCGCGATACACCGAGTCACCCCGCCGGTCTCGTGTTTGCCGAACTCGAAGTACGCTGAATATTTTAACCTATCGGTACTCGATGTGTCAACCTTGTGCACCGGCAGTACTTTCGTTTGCCATTCATTGATTTATCGAGCGCCATCGTCGATTCAGTGCTCGCTTTGGTGGCCTTCGTTTATTGAAAATGCTTGATCGCTGCCATCGTAAACATTCGAGGAGAGGGAGAAAAAAATGACCAAACGCCATAGACATACATTGGCCGAGAGTTTATTGGTGAACGTGCAAATTACATAGAATTTCGTTTGGCGGTACGTGGAGGCTAGTGATGTCGATTGCTATCCGAGCCGACACACGATAGCTGTATATGGGGGAAACCTTAGATACATATATTTGAATCGAGAAGTCTCTCCATGCGATTCTATCTCCGAGGATATTTATCGGTGAATACGTATAACTTTGATGGAGAAGGGACAGAAAACCCAGGTTCGATTCGAGATTGCAATTTGTCCAGAAGGTTGGCGTGTGCTTCAAATTCTCGGGCCACCACTACGTGGCACACTTTTTGGCGTTGGCGTGGCTTACTTTTTTCCACTTTTTTTCATCGACGAATTTTCGATGCGACAATCCGTCGCAAGGTGCATACTCGTGGTTTTAAAACTACCGGCGCTGCGCGGCAATTATTACAACGTCCTAACGAAGTCCCCTTAATTCCTGCCACCTCGTGAGACTTTCCCTCTTGCCGTGCCATGCCGTACAATTTTTCCTTCTCTTTTCGCCACGCTGTTCAGCTTGTCGTTTTAACCCCTTTCCCGGGTTCCAACAGTCTCGCTACCAACTCCCGAACCCTTCTATTCCTCTCACCCTTTCTTTCTCGTTTATGTTCTCAAATATACCTTAAGGGCCGGAGACTCAATTTTCTCGGCGTATTACCGAGGAAACTCACCGGCGTACCGAAGAAACTGCTAGCCACCTTTCTCCTTCTCTTACTTTTTCTCTTTCTCTCTATAACCCTCTTTCTCATCGTCGTTGAAGCCGCATGGAAATGGGATTTTACTTGCTCGCGGCTGGTAATTATCAGCTTGTCGCTCGCGAGACTCCGCGTTCGAACTCCTCGAAAGAATGGACGGATGGATGGATGAATGAATGGTTGAATGGATGGAAATGACGGATTTCGTCTCGCTTCATCTATGATGGGACTCTGCTTCGAAGCCCACCGGAACGCGTCACTTTGCAGTGAAAAACGAGGAATCAAGAAAAGTAGCGGGTGTTCGGTAATAAGTCTTCTTTCTTGCGATATACTTTCTTCGATAAGTACTCGGTTAGATCATATAAAAGTTCGCCCTATCAATGTCGATATACGTTTATTTATGGTATATTAATCTGCTATCAATAAAACATATTTGTCATTTGCAATAATTTCAAGTAATTCCAAGTAAACAGAAATTTACTTAATATCAGGAAGCGAATGAGGAGGATATCATCGTTAGGGTGATTTCTATTTATTAAAAAGATAACAGGCGTCTGGGCACTTTGCAGGGAGGTGTAAATATATCTGTTTAATTAACGAGTTCATTGAAGCTCATCCGCTGTCGCCTCCGGGTAGCATTCCTTTTATCTCGAATGTAATCCCGTTAGGTAAACCCCCCGTCGAAATGTTTCGACATCTTTGATCTGTATTTTTTCCTCGTTCGCTTCTGCTTTGCATTCCATCGATCTATTTATCTTTGGAATATTATATCAGATGGAAACATGATGCGCAGGGGGTCTCGGGTTTTCCGCGTGTATCAAAGCCCCCGTCGTCACGCAAATACGAAGGAACGAAATATTTTCCAATTCGTTAGCTTTATGTAAACACACCCCTCTACGTCGGCTAATATTCTATGGCGGGTCAGAGTTTAACACCCGGTTTCCATTAAATCGAGCGACGTCTGCGCGTATCAATAGAAATTTGCGTAATAATCATTCAGAAATATTGACAAACTTTCATATGTGGTATACGTGCAATTATAATTTCATAATTGTAATTTATAGGTATTTAGTTCTAGGCACTTAATTCTATAAAAAGAGAAATATGGAAATATAAAGGTAATGAAGGTAATTGAATTAAAAGCTTTATAATATAATGTGAATACGTTAATATTAGGATTTGCTAATAACGAATGCCTCCGCCTCTACGTGATGAAAGATATTAATACAATTATACTTGTATTGATTCAACCGATATTTGCCTTAAAAATGAATAAAACACTCAATAAAATACGTTAATATCGAAGCAGAGTAAAAATTGAACACAACGATCGTAAAATCATATACTGCAGAATAATTCTCAGTAATCTCAATTTATGTATTTATTCACAGCTGGTTTATACATTTCGCATTTACGCCAATTTATGCACCTTAATTTCGCGTACAGCGGATTCCAGTTGTTCAGTTAATCGTGAATCCTCAAAGTCAGAATACAGAAGGTAATGAATTCTAATCATCTGCGTTGTAGCTATAATCAGTGATAATTAGGAATCACTTTAAACTGCTTGCACTTTATTGCACAATGCCAATTAGTGAATATAATTATCAGGTCTAATTATCAGGACGTTACACTGAGCTTGTCTCAAGATAAAGCTCCGGGTATTATTGTTATATATTATATTACACATCGAAACCGTAATGTGGAAACTCGAGTAACAGCCCTTCCGCAGTAGTGTCGAAGGCACATTCACAATTTTGGCAATTGTCTAAGCAAATTGGCACCTTTTATTCCAACGTGTCAGTGCATTTAATAGCCATATATGTGAGTGCATGTAAGTACCAGGAATATTTTTCTTCTCCACGTAGATCGCGTTGTCTAAAATCCACACGGAAACCAAGAACGGCTCTGTTTCGACGAGTGCATGGGAATCCTGTGGTTTACTTGACCACCAACAGGATTAATCATACTGAAACTAATTCGCTCCACTGAATTCCCGCCCTCTGACAATGCAAGGCGGTTTCTGAACACGAGTAATTGACGTTATTGTCAAAGTGCTTCGTGGCATTTCTTCATGTATGCGATCGGAACACCTCTATCATCTTGGCTTATTATTATACTTCGGATCGCGGTAAAGACATTCGTGGAATATTGATATGAATATTACATTAATATTTTAATATTTCTTTCCGCGTACAAATGACACCGGAAAAAACTGTCTTTCGTGTTATTAGCCGTTTAAAGCCATTAATATAATGCATTAAATATTTTCTGTATTATGGTGATTAAAGAAGATGATTGGCTGGCTTGTTTCGTGTGGGACACCTTGTATATTATTATTGTCTTCATATTTAACGTTTTTCCGATAATTACAAGATTTAATGTTTTACTATTTTATTTTTATCTTAAAATTATATATGTTTATAAAATAGCATCACAAATATCATGCTTAGATTTCAAGGTACCGGATTTGCATTTTGACATATGCTTACTCGATGTCACACGTGTTAAAATATTTGTAACGGAAGTAAATACACGACTCTCCGGGAGCATTATGCAGATTCGGTATGAATAAATAATGTCGGTAATGCAATAAGAATAAGAGAGGAAGACCTAACGTGGAATATTCAGTCGCCCAAGGAACACCGTGAATAATTCTGTAACCAATATGTGGAAATGCAAACACGTGACCGGGGTGTTTATAGAAGAAAACCAACAAAAATCCGGCGGTAATAATAGTAGAGAGATACTTCCGCGATTTTAAATTCCAGAGGGAAAAAAAGACAAGTTTTTACTCGTCCCTCATAAAAATTGAATTCAAAGCCGTACCGCCGGAGATTAAAAAAATGAGAGGGTTTTCTTTTTTGAACGAATTTCAAGTAGGAATTTGCGTCATCGTTAGTCAGATAAAAACCGGTTGAATACGGTTATTAGCGAGCGCCAGAGCTAGTTTTTCTAGTGACGCAATAAACTTTATTCGAAACGAGTTTTCCGAATTCTGAAATCCATGGACACGACGTGCAGCGCGGATGTAGAGATATAAATAAAATAGCGGAATGGCAAGTGGTCCTTTCTCTGGTATTTTGGCCGCATAATAGGGGGATGTTCGACTAAGATAAAGAGGAAAGATTACACGCTGGCTAGATCCCCTAAAACCGAAGGAATACGAGGAAACCTTTGGAGAATTTCCCCTCCCACTAATTTCCTTTTTTACTCCTACCAACGAAACACAGATGTTTTGTGTCGCGAGAATCCACAATTTGTTCGGTGAAATTTATTCTTTTGGTTAATTGTGTCTACCGTTACTACATGCCGGATAATGGGGCGCTTCCTCATTTCCTGATAAGATAACAGAATTCGTCGCGTGAGTATTAAGCGAATGAGACTCGACAGCTGTTGTTATTTTAGTAATGGACTGCTCTATGCTATCCTATTTAATATATTATTACGTAGAGTAGTAATTAAAGATAACTGTTTAGCGATAAGATAATTAACTCCTGACATGCTAAATGAGTTTCGGTGCAAACAAATAATTTTGTTAATACACAAATTTTTACGTAGAATTATTCAGCTACTTTATTGCTCAGCGTACATTATATGAAAATTTATTAACATACCATACTGAGTGGCATTATTTGAGAAACATCAAAGCGATATCATTTCATACTCATCTTTAAATATTCTATAATCGAGAATAATTATTACAAAATTAATTAATTAAAGTTCCTGAAAATATCTTATTAACGACGTCAAAGAAGAAATAACCCTTCCGTAATTGGCTGTGTAGATGCTTCGATATGATGTGCTTTAAGATAATATACGAAGATAAATCACAAGAAATTGGAATCAAAGAGCAAAGAAAAACTCTTCGCGACGGTAATTCATGAAGTTTTTGTACTTGAAATAGGCATTCTATTATAATATTTGTGAGCGAGTTCCTTTAATTACTCCACGGCCGGACCTCTAATTACTTGGAAAATCTGAAGTGCGATAGGAAGATCCTAGTAATTCGATTGTTATAGAATTTGACTTGTCGTAGTTTGTGCATAGTGTGAGGAAAATCAGCTCCGTTCATTCGAATAACGCAATCTCGATTTCCTTTCTCTTTCACGTCGAAGATTCTACGAATGCCCGAACCGGCATGCGGCATACTTCCCGAAGAATTTTCTAACTACCCCCGCTTGGCACCCGAACTCCATCCCTTCCACCCTCGACACCGTGAACTCCCCTCGAGTTTGTAATATTCCATGGAATTCAGACATACGCCGGAAAGTAGATGAACTGCAAGAATATATCCGATGTTTCTTATCATCCATAACAACCCAGTAAACATGAAATCAAACATATTTTTTTTTTACTGCGAATGTATCGTTGAATACTATGAGTACCATAAATACTACGTGTTTTCAACCGTATTCATTGCTTTACCACGTATTTCCGAATTGTATCATTGTCCCGTAAAATACAATGTTTCGCCGTTAAAATAAAGGAAAGCCATACTATTAATCTTATTGTTAGAGTGGTGGTATCAGCGGGCTATCTGTATCCCCGATAAAGGATAGTCCCGATAGTCCCGAATGCATGCAGGGTCCCTAAATCCTAGTGTCTGATTGACCGAAAGCTCCTCGAAGAGTCAGAGGTTGCGACGGTTAAAAGCCTCGGGAAAGATATATCGTGGTCCATGGTGGAAAGAAAGAAGAGAGAGTGGGCCGCGGGGGTTGGTGGTGGTACGACGAATTAGGGGCTTAACGAGCAACGTGCTCCCCGGGACGGACTGAGGGAATGTCCCTCGTTTTTCGCGGCATCGGCCGTAAACGAGGTCCGGGCTCGGCCTCGGCCTCGAAAAACGAAGAAAAACGAGTAGAATGAATCGCGTGTGAGAGACTCATTGCGTTTCGGTGATCACCGCAGGTGCTGGACCAGAGGGATCTGGATCTCAACGAAAAGAAATATAGTAGTATACCCCAAACCTCGGCTAGACTACCATCTTCCCAGACAATAGTATTAATAATCTCATTTCTTACTGGACTGCTGGAACCTTTACCCTTAAACGGTCACGCGTCCGAACCTTTATCTTCTTTAATACAATATTCTCCTTAATAACAGCTATTTTCGGAACCATCCCTATTTATGATAGTAATTCTTTGATTCTATTACTCGCGTTACTCTCATGAATTATTTAGGTGTATGTACGGCAATCTTAAAAATTACGATACTCGCCTAGTATTCGTATGCGTGCAATAAGAAACGTATTTTTTTGCGGGTGTAAATTGATATCGCGTAAAACCACAACCGCGGGTAAAACATTCAATGTAAATCGCGGGACGTCTAGTCTGCAAAGTATTAAATTAGTAAATGGTCTGTCGCGGGATGTTCGTATGAATTTATTCATACAGGCTTAATTTTAATTTGAAACGAGAGTTTATAGGTTCCGTGCGAGGGGCTGACGAAAAAGAAAGTTGCGAGGTCGACGTTTTCACGGTGGAAAACGCAATAGGAAGTATAACGGTATAAACACGCGTAATAACTCCTCACTTTTAGCGGAATAAACGAACGTCTACGGCAGCCGGCCGAATGATACTTTAGTGCTCCGTCCCGTACGCACCCACATAGATGCACCGACATAGATACCGTGTATAAGCGTGTTTAACAACCCCTCGTCGGTTAGCACGTTTCTTTCCAACTTTTCCCTTATTTTTGCCTCGCAAAAAAAACGTCATAGCTCTGGCGAAACCACCGGCGTAAAATTCCGGCGGACGCGGAAAAGTGTATGCAGGGAATATGCAAAGAGAAAGAGAGAGCTGGAGAATACGCGAGGGTAGAAAAGAGAGATAAGGCCTAAGAGAAAACCTGGAAGGGTGGTATGCTACGTCTCGCGCCAGGTACTAGTGACTATCGTCATCCCCGGGGAAACTTTCGCAGGGGTATACTCTTTGCCTTGTATTCTTCTGTTTTTTTGTTTGTACCGCGTGGGAGAACATGCGGTTTACACTGGTGGGTCGACCATTACGTTTATTCTCAACGACCTGTCGCACCTCCCGTTGAGAGATATGGTCGCGGTGGGAAGAACGATTTCGATGTAAATTACTTTCCGAGGATTCTTGCTGCTGTTGCTTGACGATCACAATGGAATTGTATCAGGGGTGGTGCAACCACCCTGCACTTCTAGTGTTAGCCAACCGACTCTTAATACTTGTTCACCAATGATGGTAGTTCCGTGTACTTCCTTGATGGAGTCGTGATTTATTGTACCACAAAGTTTCTGTGTCGTGAATATTATTATAAAGTTTTGATTTATCGTGCCATAACACTCGCATCTGCAAAATGTTATTGCCACTGTTTTGTGCTCCCGGCGCTAGGTTCTTGTTGCAATCTCGAGTTACTCCAGTATTCGAGTCTCTCTTAATTCATAGTGTTAGACGTGGCTAATTGAAGTTTGTTAACATTGATTTTACAAGTCGATCAAATATGAAAGCACGCTTGTAATCCAATTAGTCCAACTTCTTCCGGCGTTGCAAAGGACGAAGGGATGTTGTTTGCAAAATTTAATTGTACATGAAAATTCTGTTGGAGAGATTGAAAAAATGTTCATCATGAAAGGATGGAACTGGAGGGGTCATCCTGGAGTGAGGTCAGTTAATTTGAATGCAACGATCCGCTCTCATGGCGTAGTCGAAACCGTCTTCTGAAATTTGATGTGATTTACAGTAGTTGCACCGGGCAACCACCGTGCGCTCGTTTCCCCAGTCTTCCTATTTACACAGGCGGAAACTATTTACGAAAGCGAGAAAACTTGCCGCGTTCGAGTATAAACGGTGAAGTCGAGAGGAGAAGGGTAGGGAGGAGAGAATGGTACGAACGAAATGAGTACGGTGGACCACTAGAGAGACGTACAATACATTCGACGTGTGCCGAATGCAAAATACAAGCATACATATACCAAGAGCGACTTGGGTAGTGCAAGCAAAACGGTCCGTCTCCGTTAATTGGCTTTCATGGAGTTCTCTTTTTCTTTCCACGAGCAAAAAGATTCCACGTAATGGATCTAGTTGCCCTCGATGGTTGGACATTGCTCGGACTATCTTTTCCTTCTAGCTCTCCTATGGACCACGTAAAGTGAGAGATCTCTTTTGTTGGAAATAGCTTTCGTCTGGTAAAAGTGCCGACCCCCTGACAACTCCTGCTGTGTTTCAAGCGTGTCGTCAGGTTCTATTAACCCATGCCAAGAAATATATAGTATCATCGTGCGAGTAATTGAATGGCGGTAAAGACCGCCAAGGCGCGACCGTAGAAAGGAAAAGGAGAGTCGAGCATCAAGAAATAGGTCCGACCGCGTCTGGACCATATTCCACTGAAAATATACGAGCCGATGAACTCGAGAAAACTTCGCCTTTCTTTGTTACAACCACCATTATTAATCTTCGTACATCTCGCCGCGTTATATTGGATATTTCCAAGCGGATTGCTTCGCGTGGAATAGCTATATCTATGTTAAACATTAATCATTCTCTCGTATTGCCCACCTTGTATCAGTTATTTAAATATCCGGGAGGAGTTGAATTTTCAAGTAATACGTAAATGATCGAAAAGGTGGTACAGTAAATCTTGATCAAGCTAGGAAGTTCGATAAAGGAATTCAAAGCTGTACCTTCCGGTAAATTCGCGACTTAGCGGTAAGTACAAAAGTGTATAGTCGATCGAAACTTTTCAGTAACCTGAATTCGTTAAAGCGTCGAGCGAGAAGGCGCCGTGAGAAACTCATACGCGGGCGTAAACGTTTTTCTTAGCCGATACCAGTGAGGATACGAACGATGTTTCCGGTCTGGCGAGTTCCGCGTTACGAAACTCCTTTTCGCGGGCGGTCGATCGCAGGCCTCCTCTAGTTAAGAGTTGGAAACTCGATGGGCGTGCTTTTACTTCGAACCACCCCGAACCACCTCGAACCACCTCGAACCACCTAGGAAACCTCTTCTAGCGGGAGCTCTACGGTACACGTAAGACGGCTTGAAAGTTCGGCTCTGGTACCGGCACACGTCTTACGCCGTAAGCTCTTCGTGTAGATGCGGTTTATACATATTTTATTCAGGTGTGTATACTATCGGTGTTCGTCCCCTGGCCTCGTATACTTTGCAAAGTCTCCTGTACACCTACTCCTATGCTACCGTTTCTCCATACCACATTACACTCTCACTCGCGAGGCAATCGAGTCGCCGTCTCGCGAGTACTTCAAGATTTTCCCTCGCGATAGTTAAAAGGAACCCGTCTCCACCAACCGCGACCCGTTTCCTTCCTTCCTTCTTTCAACTACCTTCCGCTCGCGGTCCCATACCGCCTGAACTTCTTACAAACTGCGAAAGTTTAGTCATTTCTAGGAGACCTAGAAACTCTACCCGGTCACCTGCGAACGAACCGAATCTTAAGTAACCTTTCAAACACAATGCTCGCAAATGTACGCTCATTGTGAGTGGATTTAACGAGCTTACCGAACACGAGCGATTTAATCGTTATTTTGTTAAACGCGTTACATACCTCGTGGCATTATATTCCGCTTTTATCGTAACGCGCGTAGTATGAATATTTTAGACTTAACCCTTTGGTGAATAAATGAATCTTCCATTTAGAGGATTTGCCAGATCTTTTGATCTTCATGTGCGCGTATTACGCATTAATTATACAGACATTGTAATGTATTACTTATACTATTACAATGATAATATATTCTTCGAATTATAGTAAGGACAAGGGTACATATTACACAATGATTTTACTTATTTATTGCGAGGGATGAAAACAAAAATGTTACGTAATTCAATAGAATACGACACGCTCTGTACGATGTACTCAGATTTGATCATAGTAGAGGCAGATAGACAGACGTATTCTGAAAATTTCAGCAGGTCGATGAAGCAGTTTAAGACGTACGTGAGTGGAGTAGCACTTGTGCCTGGTGAGACGTGTACACGAAAGAAGTCGAAAGAATGGAGACACTCGTATGCGGGTAGACGTCTCGAGGTGTTTTCCACGGTGGCACTTTTCGAAGGTCTCGCGAGACAGCCGAACATTCGGAGTCCTCCACCTCCGCTTCCGTTTACCTTGGAATATCGTTCCTCCTCGTCAAACCTGCGAATCGGATTGGTTTTAGGAATACGATGCCACCTAGTTTCATTCCAAGTCCATCCTGAATATTCGGGATTACAATTAGAATGGATGTCTCTGGTCTCCGATGTTTCGTGCTCCCGTAGCTTATTGTGTGGCGCACTGTTTTCCAACCTGCCACTATAATCCACATACAATATAGATGTTAAGTAAGGGATACCATGGTATTATCATGGCCGAACAAACGAGACTTTAGGTAAAGCGAGTATTTGAATAATGAGCCACAGTTCCCTCTATACAATAGTCCTTTAGCGAAATGAGTTATGTGTACATTGAAATAATCTCTGTTAAAACAGTATCTCGCGAAAAACAGACGGAACACTCTATTTGGCGGTTAACGGGGTGCGTTAAACATTTAATATCTTTAATAAATGTAATGTGAGAACGTAGTTCATAGCAACATTTTTGATATTCCATTCATCGTAGACAAAAAAGCCTGACGTTCCATAAAAATATTTATCACGGCTTTCTCTACTTTGGATTTTCAATTCGCGTTAAACAGATATATTTCATTTAAATCTGCATATTCGAATATTCCACACCACGAATAAAGTATTTACACGGAGATGTTCGTGCATGCGAAATCAAATAACTTCTTAAACAAATGCTGTCGTATCTGACATTTCCAGAAGATGCGGAAATTTAACGTAACTCAAATATACGGTAACCACGATAATTTATTTATTGCCACAAATTCTGCAGTGTTCGTGACACTGATTTATTAACGATATTACGAAGAGGACATAAAACAATTATTTCGAACGCGGCCGAGGTTCTATTTGAATAAGTACATAATTTATTGCCTCTACGATAAAACTGGCGAAACTTGCAATGAAGGTACACAAATATCAGATTGTTCGAAATTAAATGATCTATGGCTTCTTTCGGGTTGATTCATGAAAATAAGCGCGCTATCATTTTTAGTGAATTGCTTGATGGATTTAATGGTGTAGGATGCAATTAGTAGGCGTTTCGTGTTTCATTTTGGGTATGATATCTGCATAATGTCTTACAGTTAGTAAAGAAACACAGCGAAACGTGGCTGGCGTCGGTTCGTGCACCGCAGACACGTGGGCTTAACGGTATGCCGATGCATCCTCTAGATACGCGTATCGATCATTCCTCGTGGTGTCCTCGTTATTACTCCGGAACCAGACTTCGGAATTGATCGGTAAACTGATTATCCGTGAACCCTCTTTCGTCGGTTTAAAAATATACCGCAATACACAATGATATTCCTGATATTTATCAGTTTAATCAGAGAACCCGTATCCGTTCTGAAACATTAAAGATTTAAGTGCACCAAGTAATATTACAATTTTTAAATACCACTCAGAGTATTCCAATTCAAAACGCACTGTCTATGATAGAACATAACATCGCCAGAAAGATAAAATCAAAGTTTTACATGAGAGGTTGAGAAATTCACGATATATACACGTAAGCCTCGTTATCCATATTTGGACAATCTTCTTGTAATTCTCATTTGGACGCGTTTCTCTTTATACGAATGATAGTCGGCAATGTGTTGCAAGAATTGCCATCTTAGTGCGGATACCGAAGAAGTGCACGCAAACGTAGTCGCACAATTTGCAAAATCACTTCCCGACAATTATTATTATTACGTGGTTGAGCGCAGTGTGACGGCAGTGTCCTACTTAAAGTGGTTAGGTCCATAGTAGAGCTGAATATAGAAGAGAGTCCGTGGTTCGTGATCGGTGTATTTTCCGTTGGATTAGATGGGTTTCTGTTACACGGAGAACTTGATACTTGCGACATTCGACCGCGAACGGTTAAGTTGATCGTATTTGTGGCGGCGGTGCTCCCATAGAAAATCTTCAGCCTGATTTGATCGCGCTAAACCGACTTTGGTGAAAAGTCTTCGCATTCGCGTGCATTGGAGGTACATGTCGCACGAATATGATACGCTCGAGTTCGAAAGCGAAGTACTTGATTTTTCGAAGAAAATATTCAATTTTCTAGAGAGGTATCTATTAAATATTTGATTTTTCTGATATATTTGCTTATTCATCTTTATGAATATAAATTTAATCGCGTACGTGTTGCAAATGAACATGACGAACAATCAGGAGTAGTGAACTCGAAGTAAACGACGTTGACGTTATCTGTATTAACAGCAACTAGGACAACGACGACAGCAATCGATCTCGTATACCCGGAAGAGTAAAGTCTACAACGTGTATGTCACTCAAGAATTTATAGTATAAACTAAAAATGTAACTACGCTGAAAAAATGAGTCGTGAGCGAATTGAATTTTTATGCACGCTTTCTGACGAAGAGTGGATAGAAATATTTATTAAACGGTTCGAGCATCACTCATACAAAAATCAAATTCGCCCATTTCGGTCCTAGATGGTCCAAATCGATGGTATATGATGTATAAACATATTCTAGGATGAATTTGAGTCGAAAGAAGTGGATTAAAAATTTTGTCTGGTCAAGAAAGGGGTCGAATCGAAGTCGAAAAAATGTGAAGGGGTATACCTTCAAAAATTCTCAAAAATTGAAAGTCGCCAAAATCAATTCTAAATGACCCAAATCGATGGTAAATGATGTATAAACATATTCTAGGACGATTTTGGGTCGAAAGAAGTGGATTAACAATTTTTTCCGATCAAGAAAGGGTCGACCCAAAATCGCAAAAATGTGAAGGGGTATACCTTCAAAAATTGGCAAAAAATCAAAGTCGCCAAAATCGCCCCAAGATGGTCCAAATCGATGGTATATGATGTATAAACATATTCTAGGATGATTTTAGGTCGAAAGAAGTGGATTAAAAATTTTTTCTGGTCAAAAAGGGGTAGATCCAAAATCGCAAAAATGTAAAGGGGTATACCTTCAAAAATCGGCAAAAATTAAAAGTCGCCAAAATCAATTCTAAGCGACCCAAATCGATGGTATATGATGTATAAACATGTTCTATGGCGGTTTTGGGTCGAAAGAAGTGGATTAAAAATTTGTTCCGGCCGAAAACTGGGTCGACCCAAAATCGCAAAAATGTAAAGGGGTATACCTTCAAAAATTGCCAAAAAATCAAAGTCGCCAAAATTGCTTCTAACTGAGCTAAATCGATGGTAGATGATGTATAAACATATTCTAGGACGATTTTGGGTTGAAAGAAGTGGTTTAAAAATGTTTTCGGCCGAAAAATGGGTCGACCCATAATCGCCAAAATGTAAAGGGGTATATCTTCAAAAATCGGCAAAAAATCAAAGTCGCCAATTTCGGTCCTAGATGGTCCAAATCGACGGTAGATGATGCATAATGATGTTCTAGGACCATTTTGGGTCGAAAGAAGCGGTTTAAAAATTTTGTCCGGTCAAGAAAGGGGTCGACCTGAAATCGCAAAAATGTAAAGGGGTATACCTTCAAAAATTGTCAAAAAATCAAAGTCGCCCATTTCGGTCCTAGATGGTCCAAATCGATGGTAGATGATGCCTAATGATGTTCTAGGACGATTTTGGGTCGAAAGAAGTGGATTAAAAATTGTTTCCGGTCAAGAAAGGGGTCGACCCGAAATCGCAAAAATGTAAAGGGGTATACCTTCAAAAATTGTCAAAAAATCAAAGTCGCCAATTTCGGTCCTAGATGGTCCAAATCGATGGTAGATGATGCATAATGATGTTCTAGGACCGTTTTGGGTCAAAAGAAGTGGATTCCAATTTTGTATCCGACTTTCTTCCTTAACTTAAGGCTAATAGATTAACTCACTCAAATAACCCCGCCTTACGCTATGCCCGTCTAATTAGAAGAGACTATGCTTTATATGGATTTCGCTCCGGATGCCAAGATTCTTCGCTAAATTTAACATATTCTTGAAACTATAGAAAGGCACTGAGAATCTTCCACCAAAAATATTTAACAAAACATCATAACCTGCTGTGTATTACACTTCCGTTATTACGGGTGTGATTACAGTTCGTTGTCAGAAAAAAGGAAGATCGGAATGGAGTGTAGGGATAAAAGTGTGGGACCAGTAAACTGTCTCGAGTCTCTCCATTTCTAAGGAAATAGGGGGATCAAGGGAGAGGGAAAGAGGTGAAGCTCTAAATCGTTGCAACCGAGGTGACAGGAGACTCTTAATAAAAGAAAAGCGCGAGTGTTGCCACACGGAGGTTTCGTGCAGGCTCGCCGTGTGTTAGTGATGTTATGCCAGGTGGAATGGGCTGGCAGGACTTGAACCGAGCTACAGTATGCCGTACTACCAAGTAGCAAAGGTTGCGCGAAAAATGAGTTTGCAAAGGTGGCGGGTATGCTAAAAGAACTCTCGAGTGTCGCCCACTTCTTCAAGTTCCTCCTTCTTTTAACTTCTCGTGTTGTTTCTCTTTCCTTATCCAATGGCTGGTTTCCCCGTGGATTCCGTCGTTCCTTCTTCGGCTTGGCTGCTCCTTTCTTACATGACTCTTCCGTTCATTCTTAGCTCGTCGTTTCATTTCCAACTACGAACTGAAACTTTTTCTCTGTAGCTACCTCTTCGACCCTTCTTACCTGAGGAACTCTATGAGGTCTCTTTTTACATTACTACCTTTCCTACCGTTCGCTCTCTTTACGGTGGTTGAGTCTTTAAGATTTCTTAGTAATTATACATCGTTGGAACTATGTTGGAAATTGGAAATCAGGTTAGTCTTCTCTCTTTTGATATCCGTTTAAAGGTTTCTTGTAATTCTACGGAGTTCCGTGTTTATCGATAAGCTTACAAAGGCGTACCGTTTCCAAAGCCTTACCGTCTACTTCTCTTGCGTTTCATCTGTGTATTAATTATTCGGGAACGCCGATTGTAAATTTGTGTTGTGCGACATCGCTACAAACAACTTACAAAATGGTTGAGTGGGATTACATGTCATACGGTAAAGTTTGAGGAAAGCTTTCGTGTACTCGTAGACCGTATATATACATATATAAATGTACGTGGAAATCTGTAAGAGGAACATCTTCGAAACATACTCTTCCTTTTACCTGTCTCACTGTCTGGCGTTGTTTCCGATTGCCAACTACAAAGTGTTTCTTCGAGTTATGAATCCGTTTGTTCTTTTGTTATCCTTTGCCTACTTTACTTCCCTCGGGGAGCCGGCACCGTCTCTTTGCTCTTTTGACGTCTCACAATTATCTGCTTAAATTTTTTCTTTCTTCCCCGCTGTTTCTTTGACTGCACTGAGACCAAGGCAGCTTTGACTTAATGTACCGCAATTAAAATGACAGTCCTGCAAATGTAGTAATCATTATCATAAACACGCCTGGAAATTATAGCAAGCATTAGAATTATCAACATTTAAACGCATGCTTTTATCGGACGTATTTAAAAAATATTTATATGATCAAAATAATTGATCATCTTGGCTTGATAATTCTGTCGGCGTCAAAGGCGCGCGGTGATTCGATATATTATTTAGTATCGTTAAATATTAATCATAAGATATTCCCTCGCTTCTCGTTCTCGCGTTCATATGTTTTGATATAATTCTCCGTGGGGGAAGTATACCACCGTCACAGAGGGGATCTGTGTGCATTTCTGACGAACGGAATTAACGAGGTAATTGATATCAAGTCAATTTTCGTCGAGTAATTTTGTCATGATATCGAGTAATTAAAACATGTATTCTACATGATGCACATACTTTGACGCGCGTATCTTGAGAATTCAAAAGTAATTTTACCGAGTATCTCCAAGTTCAACATTTACTTTTGACACGCAAACAGAAGATAGTCTTAAATGACAATTATTCAGATTATAACGTCAACGAAGTTAATCCTGAAATAATCTTATCACAATTCTTACGTATTTATCTTCCACGGTTTACTTTAAAAGTACACGAACTTCTCGTGAAGAACAACATGGCCAGCGAGTGTAGGTTCGTCTGTTTTTCGGTGCTCGGAGGTAATTTAAACGAGAATAAAATAATGGCATCAGAGGTCATGTTTAAAAAGGGCAAAAAAGGCGATATATTTCTGAGGCGGGAAGCGTCCGACACAAAGAATTCACCCCTGAAGTTCTTTCCCCGAGAAAATATGACGTGACTCGCCGTAATTAAAACACGAATCGCTCGAGGGTACAAGTAAGTCCACCATTAAAGTACCTTCCGAGAGGTTATTATATACACTCTAATTTAAGATTGGTAGAACGAAGCGCTACTTCGTGAATTCTTTCGAGTACCTCGTCGTTGTTTGTCATAAAGACGATTCGATTCGAAGACGAAGAGAGACCCGGTGGTCCTCGAGTTTCTTCAAGTGCGTCCATTAAAGGAAGAGCACTTGAAGGATAAGTTGCATCTAATACTCTATTAATAAGATCCTAGCCACCGGGACTAAGATTGCATCTTTATTTTCAACCGACCTTGGATTAATTCCAGGGAATGTAGAGAGGAACGAGTAGAGAGCATCCCGGTTATTACGGTTTCGAGACTGCGTTTCTGCAAGGGCTTACCGCAAAAGGAATTCCCCCGAGTATTTATTCACGGGGAGAATTTAATCGAGGACCCCCCCGGCATAGTGCTTGGCCTGTCACGCCGGGAATAACAATTGAGTCTGCGTTGCCACCGAGTGTCAACTTCGAATTAATTTTCTGCGGCTCCATCCGCTAACGGATGCACTGAGACTTACCATACATTTCGACTTTGACACTTTGATGCTATCAGTGTATGCACTTGCCCTTTCTACTTTGCTCTCTCAAGACGGATTCTAAGTGGTTTTCTTTATAAACAATGATTACTACGTTGTGATAAGCATTATTAGTTAACTGCTGGCATTAATTCGTTTACATTAGCTTAGTGTAGTCGTTAACCCAGACGATCAAGTACAAAAAATCATATGATTAAAATTGCCACTGTTGATTCACGGATATGGAAAATAGTTATAAGCACTGGAAGGACTAGCTGATAAAGTGGTTACTTCACGAAAAGAACCGTTGTAATTTACAGCACTTTGTTAGCGGCGGTAATCGCATTAACATGATGTGCACGATCTCGTTGAATTCCATTGTTCTAGAGTATCTTAATTTACACTTGAACAACGTGGTTAGAAAATCATATCATTGTTTGAATGCAATTCTAGTAGAATCTTTTAATCGCCCAAGGAAAAGCGGGGCGCTATGTCTGACTAAACTCGGTGTATTCCACTCCCTATCACTGAAGATGAGTCTGAGGCTTATTGCTTTCGTAATGCAGATACTTCAAAGTTCAATTTCCGAATTGATTAGATTATTATCATCGTTATATCTCCTTGTTTGAATTCAAATAATATAAAAATTATTTCCTCTTTATACAATACTTGTTTGAATTACATAAACACGTAGATTTTCACCATCACTCATCATATCCATTAACATTTTCCCTTGTAGGTTGCTTAGTGCATAGCAACACTATAAAGCGAACCTATTCTATAAAATATGAATCTTATATTTTATTAACACTATTGAAAACAGTGGTGGTTTAATGAAATTAATTTGACTAGAATTTTTGGCAAGACATCTATTGTAATGTTGGCCTTCATTCCTCAAAATTCGCGTCTTCGTATCTCGGATATTTCGTCGAAGCAAATGCACGTGGATATCATGGCGGATTTTATATTTGCGTTCTTTAGTATCCAACGTTTATCTCCGTGAATACCCCGACAATATTCTTCCGGGACGGTGTCTGTGCCTTAAGAATTTCAACATGAAACATACCACTCGACTCGGAATGTTTTCCGGAGAAGTCGTCAGATCATTCTACTTAGGAATCAGTCCGTTGTAAGATCCCCAGGCTGCAGGACCCTTTTCCATTTCTTTTAAATATTGTCCTTGGGGGAAACAGGATATCGAAGCAAGTTCGTACCTTTGTTCACGTGTACGGAAGCGCTTGCATCTTTGTGAACAGCCATCGAGACACTGACATTACCGTATCGTAAATTTCAAACTTCTTTACCAGGATTTCCACCCCTCTTTCTCGTACCCACTATGTCGTGCTTTCTCTTTGAGAATCTCTGTCAACGTTTGTCGTACCGGGAATCAATACCGTGCACAATCATGTAAAATAAAGAGACGATCAAATTGAGTCCGCTCTAAAAATAATATTAAATGGGGATAATCGAAATATAGAGAGGGACGCATCGATTCTTGTGTAAAGGATTGAAAATGCCGCGATGGTAATCTGAATTTCTACATTTTTTTGTAACTTCCCTAATCGGATTTTCACCTAAAGCCAGCTTTACCTAGTTCGATATAACATCGTTGTGGAATCATTTTGTGCTTTTACCAAATATTCCACATGACAATGTTGCAATGTTCATCAGTGAAGTACTCTGCATTTCTATCGATTTTCAATCAACATAATACAGTATACTCTTTACGTATGCTGTTCCTTCGCGAATGGTGTTTGTGCTGGGTTATTAATCTTGTGGATAATAAATCTCTCATGCGTCCAGCGGTATACGAAATGTTTAAAGTTAAGTAAAGTTGTAGGAGGAAAAGCGACGATAAGGAGGAGGCAGGCGTTCGTGGATAGAGATATTGTCGGTGGGACCGATGGGGGAGGACGCGTGTGCCAGAGACAAACGAGAGTCCTCGGCGGTGGGGTTCCTTACGATGCTGTTAAATTAAATTACATGCAGTCGCCACGCAGTCACGACGGCACACTTGGCACGAGCACCGAGCTACCCCCATGCATAATGCATACGGTATTTTGCTACAGTAGATGTGACTCCCAACTACCTCCTTTTCTCCTCTTGGTTCCCTACGAATTCGTGAAGCGTGCTGGAACCACGTCCGGGGCCTCGAACCAACCCGGGGAAGGAGGATTCAGGAACCGTCATGGCATTCCTGCAATCTTCATTCGGTTTGGGATTTAGGAAAAGGGACGAAGGGAGTGAGGTAACGTGGGGTCGCTAATAGGACCGCAAATATCGGCAATTTCGAGTGGAGGGTTAAGAATTTTTCTTCGAGGAATAAACCAACCGCCATGAGAACCAAGTGGTTCTTCCTGCCGTTCTAACGAAAACGTCTGCCCTATGCTTCGTCTAAGAGTAAACTTTGATGTTTGTGTACGCCCTTTTGACCAATCCACGATGCACGACGTGGAAATCAAACGATGCTTTTATCTCTTCTTTTCCTTGATAAGAAGCACTCCGTTGAAATTAGTTATATGCGATTTTATTTATCGCGGATGGTGGAATATAGAGATCGTTCAGTGTCAAGAGTATCATCGATTATCGATGGAATTATTCTGAGTTTCCATGATTATGAATGGGTTATCGGCTTATCCATTCTCCCGAGTGAGATTAGGATAACACGGTTTCAAGAGTCAGAAAATAAATCATGTTTCGCCCTTCGAGTACAATGTATCTACGAGGAGTTAGTGGATGGAACTTCCGTTGGGCTTACCATAGCTTATAATAGGGTCCACAATGGCTCGGGTAACGTCCCAAAAACGCCCGCGGGACGTACCAAACGCGGAAACATAATCGTTCCGTTATGCGTTACGGGGCTGGTGTTACGTAGTTGCATTATAGCCACTGTAATTGCAAATTCCGCTCGATTACCACCATCAACGGGGTGTACGTGCTTGAATTTGCGATCGGTTCGCCGGGATTTGCTTTTATTCGTGCAGGGCCGTTGTCAACGATCGTGTTGTATTTTCCAAGATAGGGATGCGCCTCGCGTGAGCACGGTGCAAGGATAATCGCGTTATCCTTCATGCGACTAAAACCATCGGGGAAAACGTGCACTGAAAACCGAATGTCCGATTCCTTCGCCGATTAATAACTTCATTCGGTTTACCATAATCTACGTTCCGCTTAATCCCTTTATCATCTGCGAGGTAGTCGAAACAGAAATCGTTTACTGGAAACTTATCGAATTATATAAACCAACAGATTCCAAAACGTAACTTTCGTGTAATATTCGTTAGCTTAATTGGTTAGTTATACGCTGCACAAGAGTAATGTAGAGTAATGTTTATAATTAAATAACACCTTAAGTTATATACATATACACCGTCGGCCAAAGTTACCGTATTCTCTAACATCTTCCGTAGAAATTATACAACAAGCACGGTGAGTATGGAAGACAAAAGAGAAAAGTTCTCCCTCCCCCTACCATAGTTCGTAGTCGAAGAACGTTTAAGAGGAATCAACAAAAATTCCTCAGCCAGGAGTTTGCGTATCGATAAAACGATTATCCGTTTACTCGAGTGGGAAGCAAGCGGGTAAAGTTGCTGGCGGTGTCAGAAGCATAGGTATGCAAGCAGTGATCGCGAGTAAACGATCGTATCTCTCAAAGTTCCTCTCGTAATGAAATTACCGATCCCCCGATCGACGAGTCCATGTTCCATCTTCATGAGAACGTAAAACGGGTAAGACAAAAGTCGAAACGAGTTAGAAGGCGAAGACGAGCTTTCGTGGAAAAATAAACCAGGTGTTCGTGACTCCTTACTCAAAAGTTTCATTCGCCAACCCACCATTGCGTACCATCCCCGTGGCATCCATGAAATCCCTCCAAGACCGAAGTAACTTCCGGTTAAACTCAATTTTGGTAGCCGGGCTCTTTCACTTTTGTTTCCTATGGCTATCCGGGACCACGAGCGCATACCGTTCGTGACTGGAATCGTTTTACCCCTTCGATTTAGCATAAATCGAAATAGATACGACATTCTATCGCATTTTACTTTTGGCTTCGAAGTGCTGCATTTTGAAATATTAACTATTTTCGTGTGACATTAGAAACCGGTTTGAGTAGGCTTGAACGGTACACTCTACTTTAAGTAGTATAAACTTACTTTGATCAGCCTACCGCTGTTGCCCGGCGACTAAATTACTTTCGATCACGAACCTTTGTATGATGCACGAGATGTGCATATCTGAAACATTATTACCAACGTAATCAACGTTTTATTAGCCTCGATGATTGTTATGATTATAATAATAAGGGATTGTCGCATAGTATAGTGTATTAAATTCTTATTCATCGCTAAATAATAAGATCCTGTATGCACTCGAGGATATAAAATAATACGAAACACGACAATTCCATAAACATCTAAGTAAATTTCAGTATGCAACGACAAGTGTGTACGCCATAAGAATGCAACGGGATAGATTCAAATAAAAAGGTGAATACAAATGCGATACGTAGGCGTATACGTAGCTAGGTACTCGTATACAAGCGCGGTGGGGTGTGTTAGGTATACGGCACACGCGGTTTTATAAACCGAGCCAGAAAAGAGGATTAAAACCGTAACTATACGCGAGCGCGGTTACCTTCCCACCATCTTTCGAGGGAGTCGTCAGCCCTGGAATGGCCAGCACTCGAGTCGAGCGCGAGAAGATACTCGCGAATAATACGAATAAAAATGCCGGGGCCGTGTTTACGAGTCTAGCCAAGCACAAGGGGTTCTACCTCGAGAGATTAACCTCTCTTTCGCTCTCTTTCACTCTTCTTCCTTGTGCTTCTACTTGGAGAGGCCAAAGTACTTTATCTTCGTCTCACTTGAACCTTCTTACCAGCTTCCGCTTCCCTCTTCTTACCTTCTTACCTTCCTACGCGCGGCTTTCACGGCTGGCTGGTAAAGGCTCCCTCGATCTTCCCTTGAGTGAGCCTACGCCTCAGATGACTGCCCAGGTGAGAAGGTATGCTCCGTTTACCGCTATAACGAACCGCCGCACTTTTCGGCCTCGTCTACCACCCTCTTTCTACTTGTTTTTCTTACCTGCTTCCCTCGTCAAACTGACAACTATTTCCCCGCCGATCTTTTATCACCACGCGTCACCGCGTTCGTCTGACGTTTTTCTGCCCTTCTCGTTAGCCACGATTATTTGCAATTGTTGATGAGACACGTAATAATGTTTACTTTCTTGTGTCGATCATTACTCGTGTTATAAGTCATTGAAAGAGTTGAATACAGTTAGTGAAAACTGATTACCCAATTATAAAACGATATTTGTTTGCGCGAAAAATAATTATTCTGATAATATTATTTATATTATTATACTATATATTATTTTCATATATGGAAATAATGAAGATTCTCGGAGTATTTTCTGTGTGTTACGAGAGTGCGCTTTACCAAAAGATTTCTTATTACCTGAACATTAGCGCGTTTCTTAGCCACAAATTTTTTACGATAATGTACACAGTGTTTTCCCTCAGGTTTAACCGAACGAGAATAATAATGAATAATCAGAGAGTACGGCACTTTTAACATTCATATAATAGTTTTAAACCCCCCTGTGGGTCGGGGGTAGAATACACCCACAGTATCCCCTGCTTGTCGTAAAAGGCGACTAAAAGGGGACTGAGTGTAGGGCTAATAACTTAAATAAGTAAAAAACACGGCCATTATCTACGCTGAAGTATTTACATTCTCGGAACATAAGGTTAACGCAAGGATAATGAATAATTCTTAACGTTTCCGTATTTAATGAGATCATTTCACACTCAGTTTGTAGCCCTAACGCCTCCTGTATAAATTAACGGACATTAATACCTCGAGATTATGACTTCATTTATGATCATTAATTTCAGTTGATCTACAACGTGACCCACGTAAAATTAGCTACCTAATTATACAACGATAATTGTTTGTTTGTAAAACATGTTGGTGACCTGGAAAATTCTGTGAAAAATGACAACGGACAAAAATTCTCATGCTGGCTGTTGGAAGCCATAATGCATAAAATATTTTCTATATTATCGCGATTAACGGAGGCAATTAGGTGGCTTATTTCATATGGGACACACTGTATATGATTAGTAATTTTGCGTGTTTATTTTTCATTTTATATGCGATATAAAATATTTTATAGAGAATGGATTCATATACATATACATATAAGGCAATATATGCATTGATTTTTTAATATAATTTTCTCCTTATTTTTCCAGGTACGTCTCTGTGGGATTTGAACATAATAGCAAAGAGAACCGGCGCGTACGTAAGTTATCTCTGCATATTACATACATTATCTTCTTCCTAATGGTGTAGGCCGAAGAACATTAGGATATTAGAGAGAATGCAGTCTACTTAAGCCGGCTAGCAAAGCCTATAATGCCGTGCTCGCGTTACCTCGGAACACGATTTGTCTTTCGCCGAAACGTAATTTGCTCGGAGGCCAGTCGAAGATTATATTCACTTTATTCGAGTAGAGTAAACTGGTGTTAGTCGAGTTGGAATAAATAATCGAATAAGTGTTTACGTTAGAAAGACTTTGCACAAAGATCGACACATTGGTTTATACTTAAAGATACGAGAAAACTGGTTGAAGTATTGGCACGTTGTGCGATCGTAACGATCGTTCTCTTTCCGTAGTTCCCGATAAAATTCCTTATATTTCTTGCGTATATCTAATGGCTCGTATTCACGCGGAAGTGTCGTTATGAAAATAACGGCGATATCGAACCGGGGAACTCTGTTTTCTGTTTTCATAACGCCTCGAGTTACCGTTGTAATCGTATCTATTTTCCCCTCCGAGCAAAGCGCGTAATAAAAAGAATCATTCCCAGCAATCGTAAGCAGAACAGTACTGCACACGTAATCGTTTTAATTTAAAAATCAGATTTCTTTCTGGCTTCTCGCGATCCTCGCTTTTACGGTGATTCTTATTACTGTGTTTACGTAATGTTTATTAATCAGGAAGTTATTAGCGATCCATGATGCATCGTAATAATGAATTGGAAATAATTGACATCAATCACAATCTTCAGTTTTAAATTAAAATTTCTGTTAGAAGATAGAACATAAAGAGATTTGTTTGCTAATAATCTTGAATTCGAAATTATTATTAACGTATGCTAATGAAGATAGATTTCTGGGAAGTAGTTAAATCTTTTCCTTTCTATAATACAGCGATTTACGTAAGTCTTTAATTAATATCTGAGCTTTCCACGAATTGCAAGATCGATCCATTTACTTATACAGTAATAATGATTATAATACAGGTAACCCTTATATAACGCAGGGAGTTTGGTTCCAAAGAAAGGTCGCGTTATGCCACAGGTCGCGGATCGCCACAATTGGTGAACAAAGTTATATCGAAACCGCATTGTATAAGTACCGCGTTGTACGACAGTTATCTGTTATTGATTCTAAACACATTCAGTCCTCTGGCGTATAACTCAGTGTTTCTATCACAACATCGTGTAAACAATATTTTATTGTGCATAGACGAACGGTAAATTGTATAGTTAGGATATCCACATTGCTCGAAGTAACTGAAGATACAAGTCTCGGGAACGATATATTAAACCCGAGAAACTAGTTAGGTTTTTCTGTGATTAACGACAGGCTTGCGGTTGATTAATTGCCCCGATGGTTTAACGTAAAAAGCCTCTTCTACTCCTTCTTCTTTCTAACACCGATGCCAAGATAATGTAGAAACAAAGAGTAGTCGAATTTTTAGCGACGAAAATGAATTTTTCATATTGTTCAACGACCGCAGGTATCTCCTTGCTCTGATTAATGGTACTTATACTTTAAATCATTTATTGCCCCCAAGACTGGTCTAGTTCTTGTTGATATTTGACGGATACAAAATGATATCGCGTGGATTAATCTTAATTTTATTCGAAGCATTAGGATTGCCTAACGCGTAATCCTACCGGTCATTTATATTATGATAATCACTCGGGCATTAAATCTTACGTAAATGAGCCCCACTGGTTGTTACAAGTTATTATTATTGTTATCTGAGTTCAGGTAAACCTTGAAATAAATCATACCGATTTGTCCTTGCACACGTAATTTATATACGTTCTTAATTATTATGTAACCGCTCTCGTATTAATCAGTTTCCGTTTTAATTCAGCGTTCTGTCGGCATTTCTTTGTTCCGCCCAAAAAAATCTTATTCCAAGTTTACAGTCAAGTTTCAAAGTTCTTTAAAAAAATCACTTTAAATCATTCGTAAAAATATCTATTTTTCTAGAAGGTTGACTTTCGGTTAAATAATTCCATTTTAGAATACCATTTTTCAAGATGCCTTTATCTTCTTTTTGTTGTTTTTCATTAATATACATATGTATATTTTTATCGTCGTCATATTTATCCGTGTATTTCACACAGTTCCATGTGAAATACATTTTTTACCGTGATGAATGAGATTAAAAGTTGTCGGGTTTAAAGTACGAACATCGTGTGATTACACAGTTTAACCCCTTCAAACGTGTTCTCACTTAGATCGATCCAGATATTTGCATAATAATAGCTTCCAACGAAAAGCCGGAACCTCTTCGTTACTATTCACGGTTGGCCAAGAATTTCGCGTGGCTACTACACGATTTCATTAGCCCCTTCAAAACCCCTTCAAAACCATGGTGTCGCTAAAAATGTAATAACACGGTGAAGAATTCCAGATTGCACATGCAAAATAAAACGAAAATAATTTGTCCGATGACATCGCTACTCTAATTTTCAATCGTGCGAAGAATAGTGTGCTTTAAAAAATATAACGCATTACAAAATATTTTGCATTACTCCAGCTTGGAGAAACACACATTTGCGATGAAACGTAAAAATATCAAGGATTGGAGTTACGTGGATAAAATTTAAAAAGCAATTTTATTTAATATTGAATAAACTATTATGATATTTCAGTTAGAAAATACTTCAAACTATTAGCCTGTTTAAGAGATATTACGTTTCGAAAATTTTCTACCCAGCTCTTTTGATCTGGCAAATTTAATCCGAGTAGAATAGGGAATGCATTGTGTGCAAAAATTGCACATGGAATTTTTGATTTAATGATTAATATGGCGCTGTAACATTCCTTCCGAGGAATGCATTAAAAAGGGGTGTTACTTAATATGTAATATCTTACACAATTCCCATTATTTTTCCCTTAGCGTGTATCCCAGAAACATCACGGCGGTCTAAAGAGATAAATCATCCTGAAGGAAAGCTAAAAAGTTTCATAAAACGCAAGGAGGATACGCATATTTTCCACTTTTGATTGTAATATATACTTGTCACTAGGTTATCCTTTCATGGGAATTTCCAACAATGCTGGTTTCACCGTAGATTGAGATCTATGAACCGATATCATTATTCTCTCGAAATCCTTTAACGAACAAAATAAATTTATTTATAAAAATGTTTTCGCGATATGGCATTGGATAAGGCGAGGATCACCTGGTGGCGATGTACCAAATTCTACCGTAATGTACCAGCAATCGGGGACATAATGGGGTCACCGGAAGAAATAGAAAAGTCTCGTGTCCTACTTTTGGAGGTCATCTTTTGCTTACTGCATCGAGCCTCGAGATAATCAAAATTCTACCTTCGTATCCTTGCTTAACCTAGCTTAACCTCAGGTTTCGAACATAATAGAAGTGTGACGTCTTGTATAATTTTTACGTTGGCAAGAATATAAAAATGTGTATTTAAAATGACTATGTATGACACATGTGCGCACTATATATTATTACGGTATATTATTTAGTGCGGCATATAATTGTACATAATTATATTTAAGACTGTTATATAAAGCAGGGGATCCAAGGAAACTATGAATTGAAAACGTTTAACTTCTATTATGTAATGATTCGATAAAGTGTTCTTTTTCCGAAGGGAATAAAGTACACATCGCCGTCTCGAAAATATCAAATACTTCGCTTATAACTTCGTTCATAGTCGAAAACTTCTCTAACTACTGAATCGAGATTCCTTAACAATTTCTCGTCTAAAACTCCTTGTTAAAAGTTCTCCGAATTTTTTACCACCTCATCATTTATCTTATACCATACTTTTGCCTAAACTTTATTGCGCGCGCTCATCCTGCTGATCACGCACTCGCCAGCACCATTTTCAATTTCCACCAAACTGGTTCGTTCTATTTACTTTCTTTTACGTTGAGAAGGATCAACAATTTTCTAGGCTTTTAAACTGTTAAAAACTAGCTGCGGTAGTCGATGTATGTTCTACATATTATGCTATCGATATTTACCCTCGTTTAATATCTTCATCATATTTTTCAATCGTTGTACAACGAGTTTTATAGAATTCTTCAAAAGCAAATGTAGGTTTCATTACATTTCATTTGTACTTTTTTTTAAACCACGTACTTTGAGCCAACGATGGTTTTGGCTTTCGATGAGGAGTAATCGAGATACTCGCAAACTGCACTTAAGGGGTTGTAATATATGGGAGAGCGTGATACGTGACCAGTTATGGAGATTCGATATTTGATTCGGAAATTGGATATAGCCAAAGTAATAATCGCGAAGTGGAGCATCAGAAGTGGCCCTACCACTCGACGGTGAAACCAGGTATTCGTCATATAAACAAGGCTATACGCCAGGAAATTCAATAGCCGCGACGATCACCTCGAACCTGGATTCTCCTCGTCTTTTGTAGAAACCGCGTGCAGCTAAAGAACAGCTTCAAGATCGCATCCCCTTTGATGTCGTAGCATATTTCAACCCTCTGTAATAACTACACCGTCTCCTTTGTCGCGTGACCCTGATATAGGATCCTGCCCTTCAACGGGTACTCAACTAAATTAGCTTTAGATATGCAATCCTGCCACCCTCTTCGGTGAGTCAAAGTTAATATGAGTTAACACGAGTTGCGCGACAAGCGTTAGCCTTCTGTACGATTCAATTTTATAATTCGATATTCAATGTAAATTGCTTATTGTATTACAATTATCGTAATTCTTAAATTTCAGTAATAAATAGTTAAACCCATATATACGTCACAATTATAAATATATGCCACGGATTTATTTGATCACTAAATCGAAAGTGCCCGCGTGATGTCATTTCTTAGGAGAACTACCAGGTTCAAAGGTTGATAATACTTAGATCGTATTTTTTTTTGAATTTCTACAATCAATATCCATCGAAGCATCATAAATCTACCATAATCGGCAATATCTCTCCAAATTCGGCATAATTAGGAATCGTGGCATTTTAGGTAACACGAACCAATACAAGGGTTCGTGACAAAAAGCGTGTGCCTCTTGTCACCTCATAATACACTCGTGGTGCAATAAACCCGATTCGAATCCTTTGTCAAGCTTCAACGGCGATCAAGGTAGCACTGCATTGACCAGTCGAAACGCGTGGGAACCGCGTCCGAGCGATCGAGCAGGTGAACGAGCACGTACGAAATAACCGAGAGTCTCGGCCCGGTTACCAACCTACGAGCAACAGGTTCGATATTCGCGTACAAAGGAGTACCGAGATGGGGAGAGAGTTAGTTCACCGGCGTATTTAACTGCACATTCATTTCGATTAATCGCGAAGTTTTTCCGATTTCGGTATCAATGCGGTGACTGTGGTAAGGCGATCATTTTTCAAGTTCGCACCTTTCGTCCGAGTATCGCGATAGCATTCGCGGTATTTGCGGTATTGCATCGTCGATGGTATTCGATACGTGGTATTCGTCGCTTGTACGCGCATTTCTGTTGGTCGAGAATGAGGTTTAAGGGATGAAGTAGAAGCATAGTCATTCGTGGAATGATAATAAGTAGGTGGTCGTCTATGATGAATGTACCGAGGGAAAATTCCAGCCTACCAGCCAGGAAAGCAACAGGTCTGGCATGTCATGCCTAAAGGAAGATACATACTTGTGGGGTGGATTCTGTTACGAGACTGTTTCTGGCCTTAGAAAGCCTTTCGTGTAATTTATATTCACTTGGATTGTACATTCTTATAAATCCTGATTATGATCACATTTCAAGTACTTTTTCCAGTTCTGTTTATATTAATATGCCCGGTGACCCGTGGATCATAAGCAACTCTTACCATGATTTTACTTTAAAGATTTATTCATCTTCCATGTACAATATACATATACATAATATGATATATACAAAGTTAATAACATCCTAATATCTGAGAAATAAGTGTCGAGCATTAATTGTGCTATTAAAAAAAAGGAATATTGTTGTTACGTAAATAATAAGCGCAAATGCAAAATAGAGGATTAAAAGAATGTGAAATAATCTGGGCATCGAATGTGTTACTATTATCAACGCTAAGTGCAAAAGGCGAGGTATCATTGAAATGATATGGTTTATTGAAAGTAATTCTACTCGAGACACTGGAAAGGATATACAGGAAAGAGAGTCGTAGTCACTAGTTTTCCAAACTCGCAACTGGACTGGATATAAGTTCATTCCAGTTCTACTACTTTCCAAGATAGTCTGCCGCCGGATTGAATATACTTCCCAATATCGTTTTTCTCTGGTAATGAGCACAACACGTCCAGGTCGGATCGAACATGGACGAAGTTCATTTCGTAGCGGCTCTCAACTAGGTAGAGAGAGAGAGAGGGAGAGGACTCGCCATCTCCTTCCACTCGTTTTTCTTCCTCTATTTTATTTCTCTCTTTCGTTCACCCTCACCCTATTCAGGTCCCCTCTTTCTCTTGGCACTTTCACGGAAGTCAATATCTACCGCCTGTTGCTCCATCCACCCTTGTGCTCCCCCCTTCGGGCTTCCTTCTCTTCGTTCCCGGCCGTGGTCACGACAACCACCGGGACGCCCTTTCTTCGTAAAACACGATCTTCGCCGGGGATTGCGGCCAGATTGAAAGGGCAATTCCGCAATTTTCACTCGATCGCACCGCAGACCGATTCTTTTCGCCGGGATGGATTTGGCCCGTCACGTTCCACGATGGATAATCCAATCGTAATTCTCCTCCTTCATGGAACATGACTTGGTTATTAGCGGTGCTTAAATTACGTCATCCACCGGTATATTACTTCCTGCGATAATAATTACCAGAGTGAAATTACGTTATTAATTCACATAGAATTTTGCAATCACTGCTCTAACTGATATAAATTGTTTCAGTTGCATCGACGGTGCTTGATCGATTTCTATTATTATTACACACTTGTGTATTTAAATAAAGTATAAAATCGGATGTTTTTTTATTGGAGTAATTCTCCGTTTGTTTGATCAGTTTGCTGATATGGAGTCTAAAATGAAATAATACATGAAATGACATAGGAACCGTAGTAAATCATAGATTAAAGAATATCCTTGTTCACTTCGCACCGGTGAAATTCAAAATGGGAAGGGGACCAACAATTTCCCGGTAGCCCCGTGCATCGTACATTTTTTTCGACCTTTCGTGTTACCATAGAATTTCACAGGGAATTGAGAAAAAGCTTCGCCACGAAAGTCAAAGCCACAATAGGGAATATTGATTTTAACGTTACTTTATGAACTCGTATGTATGTAGCATTCGGGTGACCCAAGCAGATTAATAATAAAAATGCGTCACGTGATCGTCCAATTTGTTAACTCACCTACCCCTACGTTTTTACGATTGAAATCATTCGGTCGGATAACAGGATTACAGCGGTTCCAGCATCCACCGTGGTTTGTAACTTTATTAAGTTGTCTGTGCTATCAAAAGAGCAGCTCGACGAGCATTCGATTCCGCACGTTCAAAGTTCTTTCGCGTAAACGGAGTAACACGATGCTTTCATCGTAATACCAACGCTATTGGTACCATTGTGTTCGACGCACAAGTGAAACCGCCACCGGGATAAACGTCGGTGCACCAAAAACCATTGTAGAATAGCATTGATTCTACATTTGGGTTCGATCGAACAACACGGTTAAGTAATGAGTATTAAGGAGTACATATCAGCTTCCAGGAAATTCCACACACGTAGAACCCCGCTGCTAGATAATGCTAGATTTGTCGCGAAAGTGAGACCGCATTTAGGGGAATGTATCGTTGCGCGAACTTCCTGAATACTCGGAATTGTGGTGTTTCATTGCCACCGATACTATCGGATTTCCTTTTAAATGAATTCGATTGTTCGTTAATATATTCGATAGATAATACTGTGTTGATTGGAATGTATTCGGAATGAATTAAGTAACCCACTTAAGTGACTATTTATTCTAAAGAATATGGTAATTGAAGGTAATAGATGGATGTCACTTGGAATCAATACATTATAAAAAATTAAATGTGATAGAAAAAATAGATTTATACCTACGTTATTATTATCGGTTGATGAAGATACCTTCATTAAGAAGAGTTCGACAAAATATGTAAATCAAGGAATATTTATTTTATTCTGATTGAATGACACTTTTGCAACTTCCTTATTAATGAACTATCAATTATTCCTTTTTACAAATTCCCGTCGTCATTTTAAACCTCGGTATTTTAATATCGTATAATGTGCTGCATCAAATATTCCAAGTAAAATGTTAATTTTATTATTAGCTCGTAGGAAAAATGGTCCGCGTACTTCCGTTGTTATAATATTTCGTTATGAGCCTTTTAAATGTGAAATGTCATTCATTAAAGTATATATGGCTTCGCAGATAATATATTGAATTAAAAGTATAGTAATTTGATCGATACGTCGCCGATACAGGTGGAAATTTACTCTGACTCTGGGGGATACAAAATTAACGTCTCCCTTGGGTTTTTCATCGCCATTAATTATTCGTTTGAATGGTAACTCATCTCGAAAATTGCTCTACACGGCTAACTTACGAACGGATAACTATTCGTTTGCCACTAAACAAACGGTTAATTCAGTAATTATCGTAATAGTCATTAAACGGCACGGTAAATAATGTTTGTTATCGGGATTTTGTAACGTGTCCAACAGGCTACGTTACATTACGGCGAATTGGTTTGACGACCATTTTCAAATAAATTCCATTCTTGTATTCCCGCGTGGGAATAAAGCCGAAGCGGTGGTTAAAAACGCAAATAAATTCCTATAAATATTGATTCGATATTACACGAAACAAAAAGTCAAGGATTATTTATGTGCCGTCAATTAAATATTTCACTTCGTCGGTTATAAAAACCTCCGATTCAGCTCGTTTTTTTAAGTAATTCCATTAACTTTATCCTACATATCATCCATTAAAACGTCTCATTTTTCTCCTATTTATATTTGACTATTTTATACGCGCCTGTTTACTTATACACTCACCCACCATCTGCATATTTACTTAAGGATAATTTGATTGCTCATTATGATGTTATAAATTCCTCGTTAATTAATGCTGCTCTTATTGAATTCCAAGGTTTGCGATGATTTTGGTCTCCAAAAATATGTATTAATATAATTTCTCCTAGCTGGAAGTGACAGAATGTTTCACGCTCGTTATGCCGTGGGAACTTAGTTTGTCATTGTTTGTGATATCGCGTCGTATGAAAGATAAGCCGCTCAGTTAGTTTCCGTATTTTCGGGAGCAGCAATAACGATAGCTGGGTTGGCAGTTTCGCATCGTTGGATTCTCATCAGTTCGGCCCGGCCGTTACATAAGTTTTAACGGTTCTCCGCGTAGTTCAACAAGCTCGCCGAATTTTCTCTCCCGTCAGTTCGGTGAAAACCGTCATTGGAATGATTAGTACACGGTGGCCAGGCAACTACCAACCGTATACAAATTGCATGCTAATTTCCGGAAATGTTGTTGCCGCGGAAATACCGCGCTTGTCTACGATCTACTGACATAGATTGTAACGGATGAAGATAAATGTGTTGGGAAATATTCGATACTTACTAGAATTTGTATTTGCTCATTCACATAATATATATAGGTCACCTGTTTTTACTTGATACAATTATTGTGCTGTTTTCATCGAAGTTGATTTCATGACCCGTTAAATCAAAGGTTACAATGTAATACGAACTTACAAAATAGATTGTGCTCGTAAATGTATTCATTGTACAAAGTGCATTCATTTCACTCGGTTGTTATACAAGTGATTACTCCAGGATCGTTAAAATTCTATAACTTTTAAATAGTTAGTGAATTTCATTTTAAACTTTAACTTGCGGGTTAATGAATTTCCTGTATTTAATTTGGCCCTTAGTTTTATATGTAAAACCTTTTATTGTTAATGGTTCAACAACTTGCTCCGGAAGTTGCGCGAGACATATTATCGACAATTTGAGCCGTTCAAATATCACTTAATAAAGGAATGAAGCGGTTACGGTTTAAACGAAAAATATGGGAAGAATGGGACCAATTACCGATATTAAAAAAGTTAAGATTTCCATAAGTTTGAGAAATAGGAAAATTAGAGCATTCCCATTATCCACGGAAGAAATATCAAACCCGAAGGACTCCGAAAAATTCGAGTAATCATTCGAAGTGCAAAGTACGAATAGTTTCCCGGGGGAGAGTAATAACTACGGATATAACTGGTAGGCAAACAATTGTCCGGTACTTCGACAAAGGAAGTACATTACGTTTCTCATAAATTACCAAACAAAGGGTTAGAAAGTTTAGCTTTTTCATATATTAAAGCCTCCCAGGCAACGAAAGTGGAGTTGTGCAAACAAAAGTAAAGTGTTATGTCCATTATAAAATAATGAAAACTAAATTTTACGGTGTAAATTTAGAGATACATTTTAAACTGTGCTTCTTCTGAACAACAACTACGTAATTCGTTTAATTTATATTCCCCAATTTTATACACACATGTGTACTCATATACTGTGATAACAAACATTAATAAGGATACAATATGGCTACCTAATTTACCTCAGAATTGTTTGAGTATCGTGAGAGTTGACTTTAAATTGCATCAGGTTACTCGGCCACTGTTTATTGCCTTTCTTAAACTGGTCATTATTCTTCGACTTATTTGATCGAAGATCGCAATTCTTTTTCTTAATAGAATTCTTCCGTGGTTTTTGCCGCGCGTCTTAGTGTTATGAATTTTTTACACGGCCGTAACTCCAGTAATATCCGCAGCGAGAAGCAAAGGAGGGGGGCCAGTAAGAGAGAACGGCGTTCGCGTTATTTAGGAAGTTAACGGGTAGGTTCGCGCATAAATTTACGTATTATTACGTCGGTAGTATTAAACCACGTCGTCGCTCGATTAATTAGCGTCGGACAACGGCGTGCGATTATACTCGGCTACTAAGTCATCCCGGAAGCTCGCATCCTCGCGGGAGGACCTTCTGTACTTTTCGAGGTCTCTGGATGCTGACATCTTATACCGTTTTATCAAGGCGACTGTTAAATTCACTTTGGCAAAGTTTCGTAGTGCCGTCTCCGTGAAATATGTTCGGTGACAGAAACCCGATACGAGTTCCTCATTCGAGCTTTCGCACGTACATACTTAAAGTCTAAGTCGGCCTTATGAGCTCACTTCAAATTAATCTCGACGCGTGTGCCCCCCCCCCCCCCCCCCCCCCCCCCGCCGGGGGGAAATGGGAATCTAGGAGTTTGAACGACGAGTGTGTTCTCAGCCCTATGGGGAAACTCCTGCTGCAACTTCGTCATGCTTTCAATTCGATGATCTACTTTATCTTACTTTGACTAACGTACTTTCCCACTGACTTAATTGCCATTGTATTTTTCTGATACCATTCAGAAGCAGTTTTCACGGCATGCGTGATATCTTTTCCTCCGATACCGAATATTCAGCTGCCAGCTTTCCTCGGAATTGTTCGAGTCTCGTGAAAGTTGACGTTACGTTACGTCGAGTTTCTCAGGTGCCGTTTAACGTTCTTTTAAAAAGTAGGGAAGTTCTCTGCGAGATTCTTGATGTTATTTAAAGTAATTCAAGTTTAATCCTTAGATTGGTTACAATTATGTACATAATGCGCTTTGACAATAAGTCGCGTAGTGGAGAGATAATATTATCGAATAAACATTGTCGAGGTACAGATTAATCGGGCGAGTAAGTTCTGAACAGAATGCAAAACTGGCAGTCTAGTCTTGTAGGGATTGAATCGCAGGTGGGCGAAGGCAAGTAGAAGAGGTAAAATCGTGGTACGGTTTTCCAGTCGGTTTGAGCCACAAAAGAAACTCTTGTCCTCGAAGGGAAGTCTCCGGAGGAGGAAGAGTTTCCTGGAACTGGTTACGTGGAGCGAAACGGACGTACCGTCGAACGGAAAAGACGTTACTTTACGTAAAACCGTCACTGAAAAGAAAGGACACGGAGGGTTAGCTGGATCGAAGGCACCTGTTTCCCTTCAGCTATCCTGCCTACTACGAAAAATAATGTTTCAATCCGTCTACTTCTATACACGTACATCTATCACGCACGACGCGCCAGAGAACTCGGATCACTGATAAATCTTCCGGAATAAAGTGCGCACAGAAACCATAAAAAAGGAGGCTGAATTGAAAAGTTACAAAAATATCGAAGAAAATCTGGCAAGATAAAAGGTTAGTTCGGTGCGATTGGTTGATCTCGTTCTATTTACGAAGATGTTAAGAAATTTTAATAATTCTAATACATGTTAATTATAATTATCTACTGGGAGGGTGCCAATACTTATATAGGTCGAATGACAGTTATGTAAATCTAGTTATCTTGGTATATTTATGATAGTATAAAAAAAGAATGTTATCAGAAATTACAATTCGGAATTTTATGAATTTCTTTTATTATAATGCCCTGAATATTTTAAACACCGATAATATTATCCGTACCCGACTGTGAATATTTTTGTCCATTCATTCAGAAATTTGATTACAGTTTTCCTCCCTCTGGAAACCAAACGTAAATTGGTTTTATCAAGTTCCTGGAGTAAATGTAGATAGATTGCGTAGCGCAGGTGATACCCGGTTTAACGAATGTCTTGATTCGTCGCATAAACGAGATTCACCTTGTATCTGCTATTATATTTCAATCTCTCCGATAGAAACCGAATGAAATCTTTCGAAGAGGATGCTTCTCGAATAATTCGTTTAGATGGAACTCATCGTGCGACGTGCATTCGGTCGGATGTTATGGAAATGACGAAAAGTTTCTGTCGAGCTGAATTCCGGTCACTAGCGATCCGAGTTCGCGCGTGCACGAGAGCCGTTCCCCGCTTTTCTACTTCCAATCGCTTTTACCTTGAAAGCGATCGTTTAAATTCACTATTGTTAACATATATATCGAACTTTCAAAACATGACGTATTCCCTACCTTCGATATTTATTCATGACTTGCAACGTGTTAAACAAAATGTCTTTTTCACTCGATTCTGATATTTTATACCATACGATAAGTGTATTCACAGATTTCCAGAGCTGCTTTGTACTCGAGTACTCGAGTACTCGTAATAATTATTTCATTATTTCTCAAACCTTCAAAAATCTTCAACAAATCAAAGTCGCCAATTTCACTTCTAAGTGGCCTAAATCGATGGTATATGATGCCAAATGATGTTCTAAGACCATTTTGGGTCGAAAGAAGTGAATTAAAAATAGTTTCCGGTCAAGAAAGGGGTCGACCCGAAATCGAAAAAATGTAAAGGGGTATACCTTCAAAAATCTTCAAAAAATCAAAGTCGCCAATTTCGCTTCTAAATGGCCCAAATCGACGGTATATGATGCCTAAAGATGTTCTAGGACCGTTTTGGGTCGAAAAACCCGGTTTAAAAATTTTTTCGGTCGAAAAATGGGTCGACCCGAAATCGCAAAAATGTGAAGGGGTATAGCTTCAAAAAATGTGAAAAATCAAAGTCGCCAATTTCGGTCCTAGATGGTCCAAATCGATGGTAGGTGATGCATAAACATATTCTAGGACGATTTTGGGTCGAAAGAAGTGGATTAAAAATAGTTTCCGGTCAAGAAAGGGGTCGACCCAAAATCGCAAAAATGTAAAGGGGTATACCTTCAAAATTTCTCAAAAAATCAAAGTCGCCAATTTTGCTTCTACATGACCCAAATCGATGGTAGATGATACCTAAACATATTCTAGAAGGTCTAGATACTTTATATGATAACAATTCGACAAAGACCACATTAAGATCACGAGCGATTCAACCATTTTCAAGATAAAAATATTGCTCACAGAGCCCTTCTTCACCGTGGAATTCAAAACTATTTTCCATTAACATAAAATCATCGTGGTAATTCTTTACCTCGATGTTACCTGCATGACATATATAAGGGGTTGTCTTTCGAAGGGCTCATACCTTGACTTACGATTCGAGCGGCGGTGCCTCGGGTAAATAACATACAAAGTAATTTGTTGTGAATCGATAGACTTTTGTTATATCTTCATATATTTCAACTCCCGTCCTCCTTCGTATCTACCTGTTCATACTGCAGCAGGTAGCAATGTGCGCTCGGAGCAATTCTAAGCTATGAAATACGAGGGTTCTGGAATAACCTAGTGGCTCTGGCTAGAATGCCCTGGGTCTTATTGCTTCGTCGGGTTCCTAGTCCCTGTATTCTACCCCGCCAACACGCCCATCCTCCAGCTTTACATACACCAGACCATCCTCCACTTATACAAACGCACAACAATTCCGCGGCTGTCACGAATTTACATACGCAACTCTGGGAACGCTGCCAGTGCACAATTACGCGGCTATATATCAACGCCTCGTCTAGAAGTGCGCGAAAACACTTGTACCCGCTTACGAGTCGATTTCGCAGGGTGCTAGGCGTAGCACGTGGAAATGTTTATTCCACGCCTCCCGGGGAGAATATTTTTCACTTCGAATTCGCGGGTTCGTTGTTTTTTGAAATGTGCCGGGGCTGTTTGTTGCACCAGTCGTAATTGCATCCTCGAGGAAAGTAGAAAGATTGTAAACATTTTGTTTGAAAAAGAAATATTTGAAATTTACCTTCCACTGTAAAATGATATGCCGTGGAATGTAAGGGTTCGTCAGTTTCTAATATCATCAAAATTTATTTTATATTATTTGTGGAATCTGGACGGTGAGATGAGACGTAATTAATATGAAACGTCCAATAAACATGGATTTTATTGGAACGATAAAATTGATGCTCTTAAGTGATGTGCATGATTAATGTTAGGATAATTGACAAGCAATTGCAACTTAACACTGAATAATAGTTTTAATGTTACTCGTACATTGATATCTTGGAGACAGAGTTAAGGGGGTATGTTATTAATTGTCTGGCAGTAAAATCTTGGTTGACAAGGAAACAGTTAATACAACAGTGGAATAATAGGGAAACTCTCGAAGAACTAAACTTCCGAAGCTGAATCAGTTTGATGGTATTTATACATATTCCACGGATCAACCCAGTAACTCCAAAGTTTTGATGACAAGTTTATGGAGATGCAAATGTTTCTTAGATTTACACGAGTATTTTTGTTCCTGTATTATCTAAGGCAGTAGATATTTCATTGTAACCTTTACAATCACTTTACGCAATTTAATTATACTGGTTGCTGAACATAAAATGAACAAAAATGGGTAATCATTTTCTCTATGAAGCCATTTATATAATGGATAAAATATTTTGGATATTATCGCAAGTAAAGGAGATAATTAGACGGTGCATTTCACGTGGAACATAACATCCTGTAATCACCTCCTTTGTTCGTCATTACTAACTGACTACAAAAATCAATTACAAATTAACGAAGATTTAAATAGTTTACCGTATCATTTAACTATTTAACGGTTTCCCTAAAGACAGTCGTATCCGTGATGCCCAACGATATTTCACTAGTGGCAAAATCCTTGGTTTTAACTGAGAGACGTGGAGTACAAATAGAGTTGTCCGTTTGAAGGTATTTGAAGGATAATACCTTAATTCCTGGACGTCGATAATTGCAGGAAAGTAGTGAAGCCAAGCAAAGGGGAAACGCGCTTGATCCGGAACTAACGGCAATTTACGACATTGCTGGTTAATGGAGAACAGAAACGGTCCACGGAGCGAACCTTGAGGCAGGTTCGCGTGGATGTTATCCCGCTAACAGAAAAGTAACGCCGGGAAAGCGAGAACTAACAAACGTTAATTATCCCTTCTAGTAATACTACCATTATTTCTGCGCACAGTAACCGCCGCCATATCATGCATTTTTCCGCGGAAATATGCGACCGGAAGAAGCACTAATAAAAGGGAGAACGCGAAAATCGAGTGAATAAATTGAGACCAAAATGGTGTACATCGTTTAAGGCTTGTGTATAAGCTCGCGATAGAAACATTAAGGTTTCCTTGATTTTCGATTATATCGAGCTCGTTCACTAGGTTTCTTGTCAAAGAGTCTCACTCATAGAGACAGATCTGTTAAAAGATCATTTTATAAAAATATTAATAAATCATTTCTAATTTCAAATGATACTTTTGAGACAATAATCGATTGTTTCGGGATGCTCGCAATAATGAATTGTCAATGAAATTTTCTAGCTATTCTTTAATAATCCTTATGCTTTTAAATACTTGCAATTAACGGAGGTTGAAATATAGGTCCGAGTAATGAAATGTTTTTTTATCATACCATCGTTATTTATTTGATGCGACAATATTTATAAAACATATTACTATTTTATGATACGTGTCTGGAAAAATATGTAATTTGTAAAGAAAGGACATTTATTTACTCGGAGGAACGTATGCGGATTCCATACGTATGTATATTTCCAAGGAAACTAGTAAGTAGAAGTACGGAGGTAGAAATACCTGATGCCTTGGCGTGAACGCGAAAACGTGCAAAAATATAACCTTTCCGTCTCGACTTTGCAAAGCTTTTTATATTACGGGCTTCCTCCTTGGTGGTCTTCAATCGCGCTGAAACTTTTTCGAAAAAGAATTTTCTCCTCTTTCGCCTTTAGCTTCTTTATAGAGTTCCTTCGTTCCCGGTGGGCTCGTTCGAGACTTCCGACTGGAATCGACCAACAAAATGCGACCGAGATACCATAGAAAGTAGTCATCGAGCTGTTTCCTTCGGTTGTCTCACAGTTGTTATCATCGATTATCCATCACGGAGACTTTAGACTCACTTGATTCGATAGCCATAAGATATTTCAAAATTTGTTGATTTTGGGCGGCGGAAAATCCTTCTTCCAAAGGATTCAAAAGTTTCCCGATCTTTTCGTCCCATTTTTCGTATAAACGTATTACGTTTTACAGAAAATCCTGTGTATGCAAATGGCGGACTCTCAAATCCGATACGTGACCCGAATATGCTTGACACTAAAGATAATGGAAATGAAAGATTTCCCGTGTTTTTTTCTCTTCTCTCTCGCTACCATCGAAAAAACTCAAAGCTTTCCTTGCGTGGAACGTCACGTTTCCCCGTAGATTTTCTAATAAAATTTTTGTTGGATGAATATGCTCACGGGAAATGAAATCGAAGTTTTCGTTTCTCATTCGCGATGCCCGGTTTCGCTGGGTGGTTATTCGAGCGACGTCAGTTCATCTCGCGTGCTCGCAACGTAACAATGCACGAAACTTTTTCCGAAAAGTTTTCGGCGATGTCGGAAGTCCCGGGTAATGAAATTCCATCCACGGTTTACTCCCTCGTTCGACTCTTTCGATGCTCAACTTTTTCCTTCTCGGAGAAAGCGCGCCGGTACTCTTCTTCCATTTTGTTCTCTCTCTCTCCTTCTTCCCCCTCCCTTCGCTCTCTCCTCGTCGAAGAACCATGCGATATGAATATCGGTAGTATGATCGGAAAATTAAAAGCCGAGAATCATCGGCGCTCGTAAATTGAAGTAGTCTCACGTTGCTAAACGGCGATATATCCAGAATAATTCATAGTTCCGCGATACTTTCGAACCGTGTATCCGTTTATATCAAGAGTCCAGACGACGATGAAAAAAGTCAGTAATCGAATTCCAGCACTTCCATACATAAAAATAGCATTTCCCAACGAATCAAATCATGCATGCATGCCCCCTTAATTAAACTATTTTTAGTATCCAACGTTACACCAATACATCGTTCACCATTTTTCCTAACAGCCATGGCGGCCAACAATTAACCCGTTGATAGAAACAATTGATTAATTCTAGTTTAATTAAAATAATTAGTTTTCTGTGATTTTATTCATTACTGTTATTATTGTTTTATGATACATTCTGTATTAATCATATTAATTGTGGTATTATTATCATAATATATACCGGTCATAAACAATCTACATCAGTGTTCCATCAAATTCCTTTATATATATTGAAATAATAATTAATATAATGCAATAGCTTGTTTCGATGCTTTTTAGTAATTGATGTGATTTGATTCATGCGTGCCCGAAGGGTCGTCGATGAAACTTTCGCCGATAAGGACGAAGATTTTCCGGGAAACGATAAAAGAGTAAGGTTGCCCTACGTTCCTCAAGATTAGCATAACGAAATCTGTATTCATACACAAAACTGCTGGAACTTTGTTATAATCGTTCGAATTCCTAGGGTGATTACACCCCTCATCCCCTACTCGGGGAACTTCTTTAAATACACTCGAGCGCAAACCGGAAGACTTAGATCGTTGACTGGAGACGCTGTTGAATAATTTCGTGGACGTAGGGCGAATTTTCGCGGGGAATCCAACGAGATAACGTCTCTGTCTTGTGTTCTTCTCTTACGTTTACCTCTACTTATACGGTGTACTTCGGAATTATAGGTGCACATTTAAGTTCGCGGAACTAATTGGAAGAAATAAAAACGACCTTATTATACGTTTGCCTGAAAACTGGACACTTTGCATAGTTTTCATTTTTATTACATAAATATAATATATCATACACCATATATTATACATATAAAAATACGTATAAAGTATACAATATAATATATTGTATATATTTACATTTTCATTTTTTTGCTCAACAATTTATCATAACATAAATATATATGAATGAGGGGTTGATAATTGTCATCATAAAGTAACTCAAATTTGATTGTATCTGAACGGATCTTTAGAATCTTGATGATGTAATGTAAATAAATCGGTGAATATTTAAATATTAATATTTAATATATTGTATTTTATTCGCCGAGCATATGTCACAGATAAAAGTAGATTTCATGAGATACCGTTCGCTTACAAAAAGCTGCTTACACATAGTACTCGGTTAAAGTAATTAATGTTTGATTTTAAGTGCGCATCTTTTCAACCCCTTCGAAAAGTTCTGTAAACTAGTTAAATTTGCAGGTGCAATTCCAAGACACCTTGTACATTGCGCAGTGTATACGCGTATTCCTGAGTGGGGGTACCATAAATGGTACTTCTGGTCTCTACATTTAAAATGAACCTCGCTTTGCATAATTGTTGCGCCGATCTCCCTGCACGTACGCTCGACTAATACATTTTGTCTACCCTCCACTATGCTTCACCCTCACGTTTCTTCCTTCCTTCCTGCCATCCTCGAAGACCATCGTCTCGGCTGTAGATTCCGAAACAAAGGAGTTGTCTACTTGATTTTTTAAGGAACTCCCCTCAGGCCACTTCTTTTTCCCTTTAACAGCGGAAAATTAATTCGTAATTTACAATTGAAAATAGATGCAAGAGACCGCCTTAATGAGGAAGCTGCGCTACTTCGCACCTCCTGCGGCGAAGACGAGGGTACTTTCGTCCTTTAGTTTTCACTTCGGTGGTTCTCAAGGAATTTCGGTGTTTAACACGTTGAACGCCACGGCGGTCACCGGTGATCACCAATGACAATATTATTAAAACGCGAATCAAATATATCGCTAATATTTAAAAAATTTTCTATATTTTTAACGTCACGGCAACGGTGACAAATAACACATGTATCGTAGAGCGCTTAAACAGTTTGTTTTAGACGTGTCGCAGGGTATCGTATAACACGAATTTCCGCGTGGCGCTCGACGTGATAAGAAAGGTATTACGAACGACATGAAAATTGTGAAATTTTTGAAAAATGCCTTTTTGTACTTTTTTCGTCGTGTCCGTTTGAGTGATCAGCATCAGTGAAGAGAATAGGTTGAGAATGACAAGTTGGACAGAAATAGGTTCAGCGGGATTTCCACTCGAAGATGGTTTTTTTTTCTCGCAAATTTGAAGTTGATATCGATATGAATGGACGTGAATAGTGTTAATTTTCCGTTCTTAAATTTTTGAAATTAATTCTATCGGCAAGTTTATTAATAATAAGAACACCTAAAAAGTTTATAAACTCGAATTATATGTCGATTTAAATATAAAATATAAATAGCACAATTTTTCTTTCGGAACGTGAATTAAAAATCAACTCTTGCCATGGCTTTTGCAAATAAATACGGTCAATATTAAAAACAATTACATCATTTCCATCGGTTTTATTACTCGTATCAATATTTACAGCAGACAAAAAAGCATATTGTTATACGTAACAGCAATTCAACTCGCACTTAAAATGATATGGAACTATGGAAATATTATTCGGAAACTCTATTGTTACTGATAAAACGTACATTCTGAAATTTTATTTAAAATTTCAGCGTAAAATCAATAATGGAATTTGACACTGCCCAGTACTCCACATTAATGAGATTACATCGAACGACTAGGAATAAAGTCAATATTGCCTTTCACGTTATAAAAATTGGTAAGCAGTCAAAATAAAATATATATACATATATATCTATATATGCTTTATGGGGTTTCATCGGGTGACCGTATCGCATGAAATTATTGATATTCAGATTAAACAGAAACATATTTGAGGCCTGAACCCGCTAATCGAATGATAACTTAATTGATTATAAATATATTGAGAATGCGGTAGAAGTTTAAGCAACGCGGTCCAAAGTCTAGTCGAATTAAAAACTAGACGTGGAATTTAGCGTGGTTGTTGCATTTACATAGATTCCCCCACCGTCGCCCACGCAAATGCATCGGCGCATTCGAAAGCGCGGCTTATTTACGCGGATCAAAGGATATTTTTGTTTACCGAAAAATGTTAATTTCCCTGATAAGCATCGAACGCACGAAAATTCAGCTACTTTTAACTTAATCGAACAAGGCTCAGACAGCAATTACTTATTAATTTTCAATAGAACCGAGAGAGGAATAATATTGTTCTACGATCCGCCACGATATCAGAGGTTTTTATTGACTCGCTACTTGAAACAGATTTTTTTGCTTTTTGTTATGCACGTATTTTTTAGTGTCTTTTTTATATGGGGATTTTGAATGTTTCGTTTGTTTTCACGAGCGCACTTAAAACAACGTTACATACTCGCGAAAGGTAACAATTCCCCAAGGACATTCTTTACTTCTCTACTCTCGTTCTCCTCGATCGTTCTGAGCGACTGACTATGGTTACGCTCTGAAAATTATTCACCGGTTTTTTGTCCCCGGTATTAGAACGAAAAATTTGAATTTCATAATGCAATGTGCAGTGCTTTACTAAACGACAACAAAGGAGGATAAACCAATTACAGAAATGAATGAACCAGAAGAAACAAAGAATTGCCCCGTTTATTTCGAAAGTGGCCTAAGTCCGTTTGGCTCAATTGTTTTAATTATTCTTCGGATGAAACGGAACTTTATTTAAAATCTGTATACGAACCAAATTTTTATGTTTTTCCATCGTAACATTTTCGAAACAACACTGGCTTAGACATTCGCGAATATTATTGCATAATGTCACATAATGTTTGAACATACGTGGCTTCTATAGAACCAAATATAACCTTGATGAAGTAATAAAGTTTTCCATTATATATTGAATAAACCCCAGTCACATATTTTTCCGATTTCCAATTTTTCACTCGCAACAACGTTGAATGTAACCAGGTTATTATTTATATCGAAGCACAATTTGTAAAGAATTTTATATGACTCTTTGAATAAGCCAGAAGTTTCAAAGTGCTTAATTCGTGCGAGGCAATTTTTATGAAAAATACGCTTTTTATTTTTGGTCACACATGTTTTTATTTTGACACAGCTTTCCTGCTTCCTTGAATATTTTCGAGTAACATATCTGCAACTATTGGGTTCGCTAATAAGTTCGTGCGGTTTTAACATATATGTATATAGAAAGCGATTTCTATTGAATATTTTATATTCTTTCAATTTTATTTATTTGATAATCTATCGTCAATTTTGGTTTAGGACATTTTCGTATATTTTAGATAATTTTATAATGGGGTTCATAAAAATCTCGTCATTTCTCCGCAAAAAAGTGAAGTAAAGCGCAGGAATATTCTGGCCAACCTTATAGTTATAATAATAACAAATATACTTCTAATAATAATAAAGGTATTTCTTTCGAAAGGCCGACGATTTAAGGATGTTTAACTTGCAATTGCGGTAGATTGAATAAAAGTTCGGTATCCGGGGTTTAGTTTACCGATTGAATTGAAACGAGTGGCCGGATTTGTAAAAGCAATCCCGGACTGAAAATTCCGAGTAGGAACTAGATCGCGGTATCGGTGAACCTGCAAACATTGTTGGACATTACATAACTTTGCTTTTTGGATTTGCGAACAACGGTCCGAGGATTTGTGTACCCGTGGAGTTATGATGAATGGATTCTCTCCGCGTGAATAAGGTTGATATCATCTACCTAGTCGCGTTCATTAACAGTCTGATATCTGCCACGAATAGAATATAATCCCGGGCCTCGAATCGATGCCTGGCCCATGTCGTCTAATCCTATACGTTCAACCTGGAAGTTTGCCGATGGCGTGTTCGCGAAAAGAACATTAAAAGCGCTCGTTAAGCACTTAATTTGATGAACGTGATTGTTTCAAAAAATTCCCTAACGACGAAGTTCTTGTAAACGACACCACAGGGACTGGCACAGATAAAGAGTAATTATGTCCATTTGCTTAATAGTTAAGTTTCACAGGCGCATTATGTGTGAACATATGCAAATAATTGTCTCTCGATAGTTAGTCATTATTAACGCTAGAACTACCAATAATGTATTCAGTTATATTTATATATTTATGCATATGCCTTTAAAAATAAGGGTGGATGGCAGAAATAAATTAACCGATTTAATTAAATTTATTATGCAGCGTGAGCCGCATATACTCGTAAGCTATACTTACATATTTAATTATATATAAATTAGAGCCGGAGAATGCAAGCTATAATAATTAGCGAATTAAGTTACATTAAAATAAAAATATATATAATCCCGAACAATGCGTTGGTGCATATTCGAATATTGTTAGAAATCTGAAACAAGTCATTCCGACTGCTTTGATAGTTCCAGTGTTAAATTCCATATTCTAAACATTTTACAACGTCCACGTGAAGTCCTTTATTCTAAGACCAGACTGGGTAACGTTGACTTATGTAATAGTAAAAGGGTCTGCGTGTTCCACATCGTTTTCTACCAGCATTTATACCATGATACCATTGAATTTTTCCTAAAGAACTCAGGTCTTTCCTCGACGCATACATGTGCAAACAATTCAGTCAGACTAGCAAGAAATATTGAGAATAATGTGTTAAAATGTCGAGGTTCTTACCGTAATAAGTTCAATGTAAGGCCCCTGAATAACTCCACGTATATATTGCAACAGTCTCGCCATATTCCCTCCAATAGGAGGCGAAGTAGTTGCAATGTTTTTAATTCATCACTCCTTGACATTTCCAAGGTGCTCTGCTAGGATTACATTTCATATTCCGAGGAATCAAGTAAAATATGTATAAATACGAGTCGTAAGGGGATGCACTATAATAGGAATTAAACATCATAAATTATTACGTAGACTCTGGGGAAACTTACATCAACGAGTTTCCTTATGTTCTTTGCGGCAAAGCATATGTATACCATTCACGTTTTTACTTGTTTCGGTGAAATTATTACTCAAAAGCCTCCAGAATCCGGCTGATAAAGAAGCCGAGGAAGGTAGTCGAAAATGGTGACAGTTTGCAAAGTAGAGAGTACTAACCAAGATAACTTTTGACTCGTTGTTTCCTCGTGCTTTCAAACTGTAAAGAACGTTATCGGCTTTTTCGTAAATCCTTTCCTGTAGAGTGATGTATGTGTATATAGATTGTGGGTGCACCTATATGAAGTTTAAGCATACGAAGTTCATATTCCCTTCACGTATACGCACGCCGATGTGGAGTACATACATTTCTATCGATATGTACGTGTATCGATAAATTGATGTTATCAGCTCGAAGGAAAGGTGAACGTGAAATGAGCCGAGAAAGAGGGAGAAAGAAAAGTGCAACAACAGAGGTACGGGAAACTTCTTTTCTCTTCGGTTTACTGGCACAGAGTTTATTTCATTTCTTGAAAAAAGTACCTTCAACCAATCAGCCAACAGCTACGTCGCCGCGCGAAAAGACAGGGAATAGAATTGTTAAAATCTTGTTTCCTTAACGTGAGTGGTGTAACATTTTGAAAGCAGTAACGCTATTTTTATCTGGCGCATCGTCATTAGAAGATGGCGTGTAATGAAATGTTTACAATGTAATAGGAACTTTTGTTCATCTACCAATTACGTTAGAGATATGATTAGCAATTGGACAACGAAATATAATCAATTATTTGGTGGAATCTTGTCGTGAATGAAATATGTGGATACATAGTGTTCTTTTATATATCGGCACGAAAAGTGTCGATATTTTACTGGGAAAATTTAATTAACAATTATCAGAATCACCAAAGGGTTTTTGAATGCTTTCCAATTAATTTGACTTAGGAAGTAAGTACAGGAAAAATGTATTCAATTAGTGATATCAATCTCGAACTTTGTCAGGAATTCCCGTTCCCGGCTTCTCGAGTCAGTCAAATAATTCAATGGTGTACGAATTAAAACATGCCATCCAATTAAACACACGACCCGAATATTTTACCTGCCGTGCCCAAAATGATCGAGAAATGATATAATTCCAGAATGAATGTCACACTAATGAATGTTCCATATTTCTTTGATGATGGAATATTCTAAAATTACTGATTCAGCCTGGCTCGCGAAATTTATGCGCGCTTCACCGTTCCACGGTACTTTCGCGCGATCGATTCGCATCAGTTTCAAAGGGATTTAACCGTGGATGGAATCAATCAGGATAGAATCATGATTACGAACTTAAGACTTTTCCACCTCGACTTCGCGAACGAAGGCATTAACGGTCATGGAACGTGTGTAATCCTCGCTCTCCTATTCTGATTTACTGCCTACGATGGTTTTATATTATCCGAGAACGTCATCGCGCTCGTCAATCCTCGATTTAATGACTCTCGTTTTGCCGTTGAACCGGTTTCCCCCGAAGATATGGAAGAAGAGAAAAAAAATATTGAGAATTTTCATCGATCTACGAATTAAGAACGAAGAGAGGGCAAAAGGTGGTAGGAGTTGAATGGTGAGGTTAGATGTAAGGGTAGAAAGGGCAGAAATTTCAAGCGCGCACAATTGGAGAAGTCCGATTCGGAAGAGCGAAAGAGAATGCAAGCAGCGTGCCAGAAAGCCCTCGGTTCCTGAATTTTTCAGGTACTCTGTCTTAAGCATGGAACCACGGATGCTAACGGGCATATCGGTCCTTCCTATTGTTCCCTATTCTCGGCTTTTCTTCGAATAAACAAAGTACCGGCTACAGAGAACTGCGCAGCCACATACTGTGGATTCTTCTTGCATTCTACTGTTTCGAGAAAATTTTTCACCGACGAAACTCCCCCGTGATGTCTTGAAAGAGCAAAATAATTGCGATATTTCCTCTGCTTAAGAAACCACTGGTTTATTTTGTACTGCCGTAGTGCTCTTTTTGTGTAACATGCCGAATTTCTTCGTATAATTCTTTGGGTATTTCTAGTTTGTTTTATTTCAGAAACATACTGCGAGCCTCCGGAAAAAAGTTTCCTCTGCTCGACGTAGTTCTTCTGAAAATAAAACTTGTTCTTGAAACCTTAAAACAGGGAACACTTTTGAGGATTATCTAGTTGAAGTAACTCCAAAGCTTTTTGGTTTATATGCGTATTTCCATATTCTTGATGCAAAAATATACTTCTCATAAAATTTCTCGAGATCGCTTGACAAATTCGGTATTCGTAGCAACAAATTTTGTGAAGTATCTTATCCAATGAACTCATCTTGATTCGTTTCTTTGATCTTCCTCCACTTACTCAACCAATCCATATCGAGGAGATCCCTGGTCACGGAAGATCAGAGTGGAAGTTAGGAAATCAAATACTTGGACTAACAGGCTTCGATTGGATATCGTAGAAATGAAGAAATATATCGAGAGAGATTGAAAAATATCCTGTGAAATGTATTCCCGATAAAAAAGATCGCCTCTTTGGCGCACCGAATTCAGCGTTTCCGAAGCAAATAAACGGAAACTTGCGGATCAAAAGGAGACCGCAAGAACGAATAGAAGAAATAGTATCCGCGTGTTTTGATTTCCCGCCAAGTTACACCGATCTCACTGGGATTCGAGGGAAAGCAATAGGATTCTGTTGTGAGCTGTACATACCGAACGATGAGCAAAGGGAGTGTTAGACCGCTGTCTAACAACCCTCGCATTACCAAAGATGGAATGCCATTGTTATTGCTCTATTCTCAGACACAATTATCCGGGATTACTTTCCATTGTACAACGAACATGGTAAGGAGAATGCATTCAAAATGTACACCAATATTGCTTCGAAGATTAAAGAGTTGAATTACTTGATCGACGATGTACGTTGCTTTAATATTCGCATACTTCATCCTCCGATGGGATGCAGTTACTTATTTCATCGAGAAATATTTCACTCTTCGAATTCCACACAGCGTTCTTGATAATATTCAGGGAGAATCTATTCGGTGGGACGAAACCGAGTTAACGTTAATCTGCTTATTTATTTACCCGTTTGTAAATTGAATATCCTCCGCTAAAAAAATACTGATGAACGACTTCGAGGAATTATTAATCGTTTAATATTCGCCGTGACCTATATCCGAGTAACGTTTTGCAATCGTGGAATGCATTACAATGTTTCAATGTATTTGGAGTAAAATTGGCGAGTGACAAGAAAACAGGTTGATTTTCAAATGCAATATTATTAGAGTCGATGACGTATTATATAAATCGATCACCGCCAGCCAAATGTCAAGCGCATCGCCCCGTTTGGTGGCAAAGCGTCACTCGTGGATGTTGAATATAGGAGGGGGAGTTTCGTAAGGATGAACGCGAGAGGATGGCGCAGTGATGGAAGATATTCGCGCGTGGATGAATACTGGAGGCTCGCACAATGCAGAGACACGAATTCGAGCGACAAAGCTTCCTCAGAGGCGGTCCTTTCGTCAGCGCGAACACGGCTCTTAGCGTTTGAACGGTAACCGTGCTAAGCGATATCACGCTATCCAGAAGCCGAGTGACGGTGAACAGAAATGCTTTGAAGCAATCAGATCGATACCGAAGGAAATACAAGGAAAATTCGAGAATCAAAAGTACGCAATAATCTTAGAATGAATCGATCCAACGACGAAACGGCAGATCTCATCGAAATGCACCGACGTGACAAAGGAATGCAACATTGTTTTTTATCGATTCAGGTGGTACAAGTAACTCCACTAGAATGACTTCTTACCCCAGATACTTTTTGTAGGCCTTCCTGAAATTAAAACTGTGCTTTTAACGGAACACGCTAAGATTAAGTGCTCTTGTTGACAGAGATTAATTAAATTCTTTATCTCCTGTTAATTCTCTGTAATTATACCAATGATGGCGTAGTAAACAATGTAGTATATCAAAGTAGCACTTCCTATGTAATATATTAAAAATGCAATATATGAAATTTATTATCGCAGGAATGTCAAGACGTATAAAATTGATAGTGAAAAATGTTCGCCGTGGGGCCGTATCTTTGCTCGAGAATTCATCGTGAGATTGTTTTTAACAGACTTTGTTCGGAAGCGATACCGACGATGCATATACTCCGAGCCAGATGGGACATTTTTTTAAATGTCCTCGCGGAGTTCAGGATGTATATAATGGCGAAGAACGACGCACACCGTGGACTAGGAGTAACCACAACTCCCTCGACTAACCGTGAATGAATTTACGAGCAGGAAAAGCTCGAACGGATCCCGATAATTTAGCGCGAATCGGGGGATGAACAGCACCGTGGAGAGGTTTATCGATAGCACGATGGACCTACCCATCCGTTTGTTAAGGGAGAATGCTTTCCCTCTGGTAACCGTACTGCTTCCCGTTTCTCTCTTTGCCCCCTTTTTGTCCAACGACATAACAGACAGTTCGTCTCTTCCACTGTGTTTCTATAGTTTCACGGTAAAAACATGTCCTGTTCAAATGTTAGTCTGAGCGCGTAAAAGCACCCGAAACCTTCATAAAATTCTCCCTGGACAGCGTAACCTTTACGGACTCTTTAAGAGTTTCCTAGAATACGTGCGACGTCACGGAATCCCTTTCAGCAAATGGAAGACCCTGAACACTCCTCGCGATCCATGTAAAGTGGAATCGTGACCGGAAGCTACGAAATCTTTTAACTGTATTTTTCTCCTTTGAGTAAAATTAATGGCGGAGTAATTTGCGAGGTCCATCGCGTGGAGGTAGGATCGAAAGATTCCATTCGTCCTTCTAGTTAAAAGCATTTTACGTGGACGATCTAATGAAGGCTCCCTAATTAAAAGGGAAATGGACGAGGTAGAAAGGGCGACACGGGAGATCTATGATCCGTTGTTAAAATGATCGAATTACTCTGCTGACTGGCGGAAGTGCGGAAGTGCGGAAGTATACTTACTATTTCGTCTAAAGGAGTTAACTAATCTTGACGTTAACAAGAACACGCGTTATTGAAACTCATCTTCTCGGTGGCACGCAACACGTATACGCAATTAACAGGATAGTATAATAGTGAAAGTTTGCGCACTCTACTTTACTCGGTAACTCGGAACATTGATCACTCTTCGTTTTGTTCACAAGTAATAATCGTTTTTCTCGATACACTTCTTCGATACACTAAATCCCATGGTGCCTTAAGTTGTGGTCGTCAGATACGTGACAGCGGTACCAATATCTATCAGCTTCGAAATTTTATTGATATATTTCTATATCACATGAAATTTTTATAACTTATATTGCCAATAATTTTTGATTTCCGTTTAGTGTTTCAACATCAAAGAAATGATGCATTAAATTTATACTCATTGCAAGTGAATTCACTGATGAAATTAATTCTTCGGTTGGAACTTATTGGTTGAAGTTTAGTTTTGCGCACTCGAACTTCGCTAGAAGCTAACGATATAAAATTGAACACTTTACTAGGCAACATTTTGAAAAATTTCATTGCGCACAGTAACTCTATGCTGGTAATTATAATATCATCATAACGCCCCGTAATTATATTATCTTTCACATAGTTCATTCACTTTCATTTTTCCAAGTCTCTCTTCTCTTTGGAGCTTAACGAAGTAAGTACTAAACGCAAGAATAATGCAGAAAGGAATCTCAAAATATTGCTTCCAGAGTATGTCTTATAATCTTGTGAATTGTTAAAGCAGTATACTTTAGAGTATCTCGAGCATAATGTTCAAAGACAAATTATCGTACGAAGGGGTAGTACTTCTTAAGAGAATTTCAATTTTTCATCGATAGTGTCTGGGAAGGTTCTTCCATCGGAGGCGACATGTTTGCCCGATCTATCGGTGTCTACGGTAGCCGTGTTATACAATGGCTGGTTAATCCCGGTGTTCCATCAAACTCCAGCGTGCAAAGCTCACGATCTCACGAGCAAAGGTTCGAGCTTGCAGAGCTTACAGGTGACCTGGGTTACGTAATCAATTGGGTGGTACTTGTTCCTCGATAGACAATGCTTACTTGAAAGGTCTCGCCGAACAGTTTAGGATCATCTCCGGAGGGACAAGTAAAGCTGCTTTTTAGTTATTTGTTTATCCCAAGCACGTTCCAAGGTTCACGATATGAATGACTTATACCTTAACCTTTCGAAACAATTGAAGACCTTTCATATCTTCATTGAATATATCGTACATTTTGGGAATTTTTTATTCTTCGCACATTTCTTGCAAGCACGTTTGGTGTAACATTTTTTGTAAGTCACGTGATTCCGTACTAGAATACAATGTACGGTCAGCTTATATAAAAATAAAACACGTATGTCGATATCTATTGCACAATCTTTATTAAAAAAGAAAATAAATTCTTTTCATTCCATATCAATTTTCTCAATAACATATCTAGCCTTCCGGCATTTCGATATCAGCAGCTAAACGGTTAAGTACTTAACGATTAATTCAATATAGTAGCCTGAATTCAATTACATTAGTTTGGAATACCGTGGAATTCAGTTGGGCTAATGGTGACCATTTACGTATCGGCGATGAATCGAAAGGGGGTAGGAATATCTATAATAAATAAATGTTCGAATAGCCACGTGTTCATCGATTTGAGTAGATATATGTATTTATATCTGTTAACGCGAAGGGTTCTGCCAGAAAGAGGGTGAGTCGGGGAATAGATTGGCGGGTATTCTTGGTGTTACGACGACACGACGGCGTCCAATTAACGTTCGTTAGGCGGCACGGAACGGCCAAGGTACATTCTCAACGAGAGTAATTAACGGTATTAGCCGAACGAGCACGATCGAGAGAAGTCCCCGGCTCGCTGGAAGTCGAATAATGGAGCTTACGTTAGCAATGCCGGTAAGCCAATTGTCTCGAGCCCCCATAGTACACTATTTAACCAGTCCATGCCATAGAGCCGCAATCTCATTGCGTATACGGATACTATCCTGTTTGGTATCCACCTACTTACAATTGACTGGAATAATGCACTCCGTACTACTGCCCTGGACAGTTCCCGTTTAAACCCCACTGTTCCGAGATACTTCGCATTTTCCTCCTCGTTGCACTTTTCCTCGTGTCGCTGGATAATCTTTAAGAGAAATGCTGGAGTCATTTCGACTTATCTTCTATCATAATTCTATGATATTTCTGTTAGAAAAACATTTATTCATCTAACGTCAACAGTGCTAGAATGATATGTGCCCTTATTTTTCATTTGATTTGAAATTGGTATAAGCCCAATTTTCAAGAAAACGTTAATTGAGTATAATATTCCCTAGAATATGGTGTATTCTTTTTATTAGGCATAATATTGAAATCAAAAGAGAAAATGGTTTCAAAAACTACTGCTTCTACGTATCTGTAAATTAGCAATACCTTTGAGTTCAAGTTCTTCTGGATTATCCTCTTTCCAGTTTATGTTAATATATCTTTTCACCGTTCGATAAACTGTCGGTACACAGTATAAGGCCATTACGTAATATTGCAAATATTATGTATTTCATTTATAGAGTTAATATTGAACATTATAACGTTGTGATTCAGGAGAGGGTGAATGGTAGCTACCGCTGTTTATCAAAGGACTAATTATTTAGTAATAATGAAACTGACTGGTGAGAAGTAACTTCCGCTTTGATGTTTCCTCGATTCGTTTCCTTGCTCATAAAAAATTCCCTAAGGACGTCTGTTTCACGCAGCAACTACTGGGGCGGAACGAAAGTTTGCTAACAAAACGAAGTTTATTAGTGACGATAGTTCTGAAGCATGAACGTAATATATTCATCAGCGTGTTCGCGACACTCGTCGAAGTCGTCGGTGCAAAGAAGATTGCTCATCGTGCGAGATAATTCTTTGAAAGCCTAAGAACGCCTCTCACCGTTCATCCCTCTGTTAGCATTCACGGTTACTTACTTCTCTCGGACTTCCGTGTAGAAATATTATAACAAAACAAAGATTCCCGCAAGAACGTTACGTTCGTCTTAAAAAGCCAGAATATTTAGCTATATTTGCCACGTGTTCTTCGCCGAGCCAAGTTTCAGGGTTCGTCCATACGTGATATCTTCTCGTAAAATGCAAATCTTGAAAACGTTGCAGGGAAATTCGATGCAACGCAACGGAAATGCTTACTTTGATACCCGAGTAGAGCAGAGTTGCACTACTCTTGCCAAATCCCCCCCACAAATGATCATCGATATAACGGCCGGTACTTTTACTTTGTAGTTGAAGAACTTTGTACATTGAAGAAGTTTTTACCCCTAAAGAAAAACGCGTTCGCGATACGCCAGCCTGAGGGAGAGAAATATTAAAATGCATACGTTGTTGTATCGGAGAAAATACTTAATCTTAAGTATTAAATAGTAAGCAGAAAGCTCAAGTTGAAATGTGCAATATTATGAATATATTACACGAGAAGAATTGATGAAATTTATCAATACAGTAAATCAATGTTTGCGGTATAAAACGTTGTCATTTATACTTCACATCAAGCTCTTCGAAAAGACGTCGGGGAAAAAACTCGTGATTAAACAACGACGAAAATAAACGTCCTAGTTTTGGTTTCAAGATTAAATTTCTGGTATGCAATACGGCGACAATGCACCGCGGCTGAATCCAATTTCCAGTCGAGTACTTCATAACTCCTTTTTTTCTTTGTTCCCTGCTCTCTGACGGGGAATATTTCGAAACGTTGTATCCCATTCGAAGAATTCAAAGTCGCGAAGGGTAGATTACCTACGCATCTGTATATAAGGAGATATTAAGGGTGAAGATGAGAGTGAGAGTAAGCGCGTAAGGGCGTAAACTGACTCGTTACGTGTCACGTCCAACTAAACAGGCCGGAATCGTTTAATTTCCTTTGCAAATGCCAGTCGAGAGATAGAAACTACCCCCGGTTCTTTGGACCTTACGACCCTCTACAGATCCTCTATCCTTCCGCTGTGTGAGTCGTGAATGTGAAACATACACCGTTACGGAGTACTATTTTATCACCGGCACCGGGAAATAGGCGTTGGCCGGTGAAAATCGTGAATTGCAAACGCAACTGCAGGAAATGCCGTGCTCCACGAGATGGAAGATATTCGATGGTTACGGCAAAGAAACGTTGAAATCTGCTCGCACGGGATCGTTTGTGACAAAGAAAACCACCGTTATCCCAAAGGATGAGATATTAAGAGCAAGAAACCGGTTAGATTCATGCAAGTACTAATAGCAGTGTCAGGATGACGTATCGTTAGAGTAATACCAGATTTTACCGGTGCTCGCTGAAAATTATTCGGATATAAATCAATGCAGTGCACCATTCAAGATATTATTTTACGAATTTATTTATTAAAATATCATTAGTGCCGAATTTGACAGGCGCTTTTCAACAACGTATAATTTCGTGACCAATTGTATTTCCACATCCATAATTATTGTATCTATGATTCATGGACGTGCATATAATTAAATTATTAATGCCATGTCCGAATCATTTTTGCCGCAATCTGGACATGAATGAAAGACTGCACGGGCAATTATTCTGGGAATTGTTAAAATTTACATTTATTACTTATTACCGTAAATATTTAACAGCACAATGTTTGGGACATTGGTTAATTTTGCAACACGTGTATCCCCGTACGCTGGTGGATTTACATGCGTCGACATTTCCACCATAGATATTCTCATTATTTTCCACGCAAGAGTGATTCTGATATACTCCGGTATTCCTCAAATTGCACGAATTACCAAACAGTTTTCATTTGATCGCATAATGTGTACGAGTGATGCAATGACACGTGAGTGCAAACAAAGTCTTTCATATGTGACTGTAAACATCATGTTTGCACAAGATAAGTATGTATTAAAACAAACATCTTTAAAAATAATCCATTGTTAGCATAACGTAATTCTTAATGGCTGACGACTTTAACTTTAGAAGCTTCGGGAGTATTATATTGTGGCATACGTTTTAATTATACTGCGAACAGTACACAGCTAATCCTTGGCTTACGGAAAACAATCGAGTCGGACACTCGCTTTGCATCACTTTGTGTCTGTATAGAGAACCGTAATTCACGTCGTTTGCATTTGAAATTCTGTACCGGAATAAACCTCTTCCTTCTGCGACGTCGTCTGTCGAATCATGAACTCCATCGTGAATGCTACCAATTCCAGTGGAAGTTTCTTATCGATTCTTGTTGATCTTCCTAACTATGAGGACCGATGCTTTGTGCCTCAGTATTTCAACATCGAAGATCAATATACGATTTGGTTCTCTCACGAGTACTTACTCCTCCGACGTATGTCGAGTAACTTTTATCTCCGTGCAGTTTGGTGGCTCGTTTGTTCCGCAAACGGAGTAGCGTTGATCAAACGTACAACGTATAATACATAATTGATTATATTTACGATAGACCAGCCATAGGGAAACAATTACATCCAATCAACAAATTGCATCGGGGTTCATTATAACCAATATAATGATGTTGATTTAGTAAATGAATTTCTATTAGCGGAAATGGACATCGAGAAATTGGCGATGGCCTTTAATTCTGATTATAATATACATCTACCCAAAACATGCACCGATTCTCGTTAGGTTGGAGTACCGTTGAGAAGCCCTCTTGAAATCGTATATAATCCGGCACGCAACGAGGCAGCTCCTGAAACACCCGGTGAATTCGTAGCGATATAAATCATGCCAATGAACGACCGTCGAGAATGCTTAACGCAAGTGATCCTGGTGGAAGGCCGCGGTTGCGAAAATTCGCCAATTCCCGTGTAGACTTACGGGAGCGTGGTGAATTTCGTACTACCTCGAGGCGTCAACGTGCAAAGCGCGATTCACAAATCCGCCCCCCGGTTCGAGACAATAAATCAGTCGCTTAATGTTCGCTTGTGTGAGAGCACGCACAATGTCCTAATACAGCGAACGAACTTCTACCTTCCTCTCTCTCTCTCTCTCTCTCTCTTGGATACGCATTGTCGTCAGTTTCTCTGTCATTGTTGATCACGCACGTGCGTGGGTGTGTGCCACTGTGCCACGCACATATCCCTGTGCATCCTGCAGCTAAGTGTCAGTGCGTGTACGTAGACGAGTAAACGCGTGTATACGGACGGACACGTATACCATTGGGGTGAATTATGCGCTTAGTCCTCGTGTCCAGCGTCACCCTGTAAATTTACATCGCCCGGACGTACTGCGGACCTCCAGGTCGCACTCCCCTGACTCTGTTCCACCACTGCCTCGATATATCTCTGTAGACGCCCACCAGGATTCAGGAGATACAACGCCGTAGGTTGTGCATCGTAGATGTTGTCTAGGACCCTGTCCGACTCTATCTTGGACAGGTATGTCGATAGAAATGTAGACACCAGTCTCGAGAACGTGCAGAGACTGGTGCAGAGAGTATAACTTGAAGAACTTATGGCTGACAGGGCTAAGAAGAATGGCATCGTATGCCCTAGAAATTCTTAAGGACATTAAAGTACAGTGTGCTAGACAAGCATATATACTTGTCTAGGCTTACAAGCCAGAATAAATATACGATGCTTTACGGTTTTTTACCATCGGAATATGATTATATCATTGCTTGTCAGTAGCGACATAATAAGATCATGTTTAGGAAGTCGGGGGGAAGTAATATTTGATTATGTCCGATCATAATGAAATTTGCAAAGCAAATATTGATACTGGCTCGAATTCAATCGGTGTTTGGTTTGTCACTGGCTCGTTAATTTATAGTACTCGTGATGAACCACAAGTCCGCAACCATCTACTAAGACAGATAGATACACAGAACGGACCACCGTAGGTATATAGCTAACATCTATCCATTTCCGTACACGGTACGACGAAATCCCTGTATAGCCTGACGTATGTCACCGAAACGGTTTCAGGGTCCGAAGATCGTTGAAATTCGATGGACCCTGAAGGGGCTTCCATTATACCCTGATGTAACCTTGGACAAGGATTAGGGCCAATCTGCTTCTTCCAGTCTCGTAATTCAATGATCCTTGACCTCAAAGAACCGCCGTTCGGATGATACACGCAATCAACTTGAACGCGAACTTGTTTATTTTACAGTCTTTGTGGTTCGATTGCTATCATATTTTTTGCAAACATTCATTTGATTATATAATACAATATATTGGAATACATTACCACCAGGAATATTTGTCTTTTGACGTACTACATCGGGTTCAATTAATCATTTTCATGTCGACATTTCGCATTGTGCAACATGGCTACATATTGAAATTAATTAATAAAGTAGACTGACCTGCGATGAGTGATTTGATATATTCCAGATTGGAAATGGTTATTGAACACTGTTCCTGGTGTAACAAACAGAACTCACCCATTTTCCATAAGCGATACTGTAATATGCTCGTGCATTATTTACAATGATAACATTTCCGTTTGAATATGGTTTCGTCAAATGAACCACACGCTAATTATTAGGCAGGCCTCCACGATAAAGAGCACGCGCAATTAAATAGTCTAATATCACACATTATTAGAATAAAACTGCCATTGAAATTCAGAGCATATTTTTCAAGGGATCTAATACAGCTCCACGCAGAAATTTAATTACGTCTTCCAAGCTTCACCCCCATAACAATATTCATCTTCTAGCACGCAGTGCAAACAGCGTCGGGATAAATTTCGTCGTTCTCCGCGTTTATTGTCTTCCATTTTAACCTCGCCTTTAAGAATGGAAATGCCGGCTCGTGGAAATGGGTTCGTGTGTGGGTGGACAATGTAAAAAAAAGGTGTCGGGAAACTTGTATGGATTCAATTAAAATGCTAATTTTCTATTCGCGGTATTATGCACAGCCTTCTTGAACTCGCGCAACTTCCCCAGCCTCCTTGTTTCGCAGTGTGTACCAGTGTCTTCCTGACCGAGTTTCTCGGAGTTTACTAAAGAGAACGATAGAAATCTTGGGACGGAGAACAAAGTAGATGGAAACGAATCGATCGTGCACCCGGAAAAAACCAATGATGAACAGTGCCCCGGTACCAGTACCAACCACCCTTAGGTTTAGACCTTAGGAACAAAGGGAGAGGACGAAGGTCGTTGTAATTAGTTTTGGCTTCTAGCCAATGTTTGGTGTCACGTGCCTCCGACTACGCCAATGTCACCAGCATCCCGACACGGTTACGAATCCCTCCATCCTAGATGTTCCTCTTTCCCTCCCTTGTTACCGTCATCTCGAGCTTCTACGCTCGGGGTGTTTTCCTCTTTGCTGTCTACAATACTTAGATCTTTGTATACCTTTGAAGGGTATGTCGAGCTAATCTTCCCTTGTGTTAACAGAAATCTTCCGTTTCACAGTGAACGTCTTTATCAAGTTATCGTGATACTGTTCTGTACTTTATAACGCTTTGGTTTGCCTTCTGGTACGATGAGTGTCGGGTGTAACCTCCGTAAATTATAATCTTCGAGGATGTTCAATTTTAAATTTAATGTCAATAGGTATTTTCACTATGATATACTATGATAATAAGTATAAATCTTGGAACATTTGACTGACGACCGATATTAAAGGGATAGAGAGTATCCCGGGTTGTTCTAACTTCCTAATGCATACCCAACGTCTTGCGAGATGAAAATTTAAAGGCTCTCCTGGATCCCCTTGTACGCCTACGCGAGTATTTCTACTAAAATATTAAAGGAATAAAAACGTTTCTCCCCTTTCTTGGCAGGATGCACGGAAAGTAAACCTCATAAATAGAACCTTTATGGTGGGTGAGTGAGTGGGTGGAAGGAAGCAGGAAGTGGATCAGGCGTTAGGAACCGAAATTGACGTTAAACCATCTCCTGTGAGATCAGAGATCCCGGAAAAGTGAAAATCGGATCCAAAACTCTCCCTCTCTCTCTAGTTTCGAGATTCAATTGTCCTCCGTGTCCCTTAAGAGGATCCATAAAGTTACGAGGGGTTCGTCGTCGAGGCACAACGTCAAGACGCCCAGGACGTCGTACGTCTACACGTCGACCTCCGTAGACCAGCGCAAGCTGCTGCACCGAAATGGAAGTTTCGTTTCCGTGGTTGTTGCGAACGTGTTCCCCTATACCTACGTGAACAAATATCAGGAAAGACATAGAGACACGCGGCGTGTAGAGAGACAAGTGAAAGGAGAAAATTACGGCGATAGAGCGCGAGAATTCCGTACATACGAAGACCCTCGAAAGTCCTTTTCGCACTTCCGGTAACACGTTTAAGTTATACTCTGCTGATTTACGCACTCTACCAAGGCTCGCAAGTTTCCTTCGTCTTCCTTCCTTCCTTCCTTCCGCCGAAAGCAGAGAGAGAGCCTGCTCTTTCATTCTCTCTTCGTCTCCTCCTCCGCCGAGTTAGAGGTTTAATCGTCTATTCGTCTCGTGTGATACAAGACCATACGATATACGTATGTATGTACGTATAACAGGATGTACAATATGCGAAACCAAATAAATGGCCAGGAACGATGAGACTTAGAATATGAGATAGTTTATTCTGACGCTGCAATTTTATTCCTCATATCAAAATTCCCACTTTTGGCCAAGATTGATAAAAAAATCAAAGTCGCCAATTGTGCTCCTAGATAGTCCAAATCGTAGATGATGTATAAACATATTCTAGGACGATTTTGTGTCGAAAGAAGTGCATTAAAAATTGTTTCCGGTCAAGAAAGGGGTCGACCCAACATCGCAAAAATGTAAAGGGGTATACCTTCAAAAATTGTAAAGAAATCAAAGTCGCCAATTTCGGTCCTAAATGGTCCAAATCGATGGTAGATGATGTATAAACATTTTCTAGGACGATTTTGGGTCGAAAGAAGTGGATTAAAAATTTGTTCCAATCAAGAAAGGGGTCGACCCAAAATCGCAAAAATGTAAAGGGGTATACCTTCAAAAATCGGCAAAAATTAAAAGTCCCCAATTTTGCTCCTAAATGCCCCAAATCGATGGTATATGATGCCTAATGATGTTCTAGAACCGATTTTGGTCGAAAGAAGTGGTTTAAAAATTTGTTTCGGTCAAGAAAGGGGTCGATCCAAAATCACAAAAATGTAAAGGGGTATACCTTCAAAAATTGTCAAAAATTAAAAGTCGCCAAAATAAATTCTAGATGGCCCAAATCGATGGTATATGATGTATAAACATATTCTAGGACGATTTCTGGTCGAAAGAAGTGTTTAAAAAATTTTTATTGGTCAAAAATGGGTCGAACTCAAGTCGAAAAAATGTGAAGGGGTATACCTTCAAAAATCGGCAAAAATTAAAAGTCCCCAATTTCACTTCTACATGACCCAAATCGATGGTATATGATGTATAAACATATTCTAGGACGATTTCTGGTCGAAAGAAGTGTTTAAAAAATTTTTATTGGTCAAAAATGGGTCGAACTCAAGTCGAAAAAATGTGAAGGGGTATACCTTCAAAAATCGGCAAAAATTAAAAGTCCCCAATTTCACTTCTACATGACCCAAATCGATGGTATATGATGTATAAACATATTCTAGGACGATTTCTGGTCGAAAGAAGTGGTTTAAAAATTTGTTTCGGTCAAGAAAGGGGTCGATCCAAAATCACAAAAATGTAAAGGGGTATACCTTCAAAAATTGTCAAAAATTAAAAGTCGCCAAAATAAATTCTAGATGGCCCAAATCGATGGTATATGATGTATAAACATATTCTAGGACGATTTCTGGTCGAAAGAAGTGTTTAAAAAATTTTTATTGGTCAAAAATGGGTCGAACTCAAGTCGAAAAAATGTGAAGGGGTATACCTTCAAAAATCGGCAAAAATTAAAAGTCCCCAATTTCACTTCTACATGACCCAAATCGATGGTATATGATGTATAAACATATTCTAGGACGATTTCTGGTCGAAAGAAGTGTTTAAAAAATTTTTATTGGTCAAAAATGGGTCGAACTCAAGTCGAAAAAATGTGAAGGGGTATACCTTCAAAAATCGGCAAAAATTAAAAGTCCCCAATTTCACTTCTACATGACCCAAATCGATGGTATATGATGTATAAACATATTCTAGGACGATTTTTGGTCGAAAGAAGTGGTTTAAAAATTTGTTTCGGTCAAGAAAGGGGTCGATCCAAAATCACAAAAATGTAAAGGGGTATACCTTCAAAAATTGTCAAAAATTAAAAGTCGCCAAAATCAATTCTAAACGACCCAAATCGATGGTAAATGATGTATAAACATATTCTAGGACGATTTCTGGTCGAAAGAAGCGGTTAAAAAATTTTTATTGGTCAAAAATGGGTCGAACCCAAGTCGAAAAAATGTGAAGGGGTATACCTTCAAAAATTTTCGTAAAATCAAAGTCGACAATTTCGGTCCTAGATAGTCCAAATCGATAGTAGATGATGTATAAACATGTTCTAGGACCATTTTGGGTCAAAAGAAATGGATTAAATATTTTCTTCGTTCTGAGAAGTATGATCTTATAGCAATGCCCTACAATATAAATAAAACGCGGTGAATATACTTAGAACACAACACCACGTTCCGTGTTGTCATAGCCTTCGCCATGCGTCCTCCTGACACATCAATCCCCCACCGCTATCGTATACACAAACCAAATTATTCCCATCGAGTACTACGAATATAATCGTTAATACCATAACATCAATTTCACTTCTTACTCTGAGTTAGTCAGGTGGAATAGAAGAATACTCCGTATTTCTTTGTTCTTTGTATCTCGCGATACTGCACTCGTAATTAGTGCAATTGAGTCATAAAAGGTATCATTAGCGCTCTAAGTAATCGATGATATCGGAAAAGGAATAAAAGCGGGAGTTCATCGTTAAGGAAGAAGGCAGTGGACCGTAACGTGAGTGATTTGTTATTTTATAAAGGAAGTCGACTTTCAGCTAGATTTTACTAGAACTAAAATGCTAAAAAACATTCCATTTCAAATAATGGATGTATGTAATTCATCATTTTTCCTATTGATTTATTATTCTTTTAGTAATGTCTCAATTTTAGATTAAATTATTGTCATATAACTATCTAGTAATAATAGCTATAGATATACCAGGATATTATATAATTACTTCCGATTTACTATAATTGAGGTATAATAATAGTAAATTAGTACCAACAGCTCTAATAATATAATTATACTACACTTAATTTATAGTTATTATTAAGATACCATAATCGCACACGACACTCCAATGCGGCTTGAGAGACGTACATTAATTGACTTTTACCTCTCCCATAATCATAATCCATCTTTCGGTCGCATAATTATCATTACAATTATACTGTATTACGCATAAAATATTACGACCACTTGTCACTTCTAATTCACTTACCTCGTGGATGTGAAAAAAAAAGAAAATAGGAGTGAGTTTAGCACTTGAGAAATTGGTGCCACTTTTACGTTCCTTATCATAATCGCACTTCATCATAGTCGTATAATTATTAGTACCATCATTATGCTATATCCCCACCAAAGTATTTTAAGCGGCCACTCTCGTTTCTTACTTACCAACGCTTTAAATATGAAAGGAGAACGCAAGAATATATTCCTTTCTTTAAAACGTCCTTTTCAAAGCATTTCAAGTATTAGAATTCAATAATCGCGTACCTATTATAGTCTCACGGTTATTATTTTTATTCCGCTGCATTTTATGAACGTATCATTTTTAAACGACTTTGGAACGATCTACAATATGCACTTCTTCTTCAGTGGGTTTTATATGAAACGGAATTATTATTTATTTATTAAATATTAACGCTATTAATACCAATACTATTAATACTGTTAATACTTAACAAAAATAGTAGGAGTTCTAGGCAAATCACAAACACATAGATTTTGAATTTTACTATCAAGGCAGATAGTCTAAGTAACGCGTATCGGCATGCTTTTGTTTGTAATAATAAATAAAATCGTAAACAATTACAAACCAAAGGGTTAAATATAGAAGAATATAAAAATAATAATATCGAGAGTGTACATGGTAATAATGGACGGATATAATTGTATGTTACTAATTTTGGTAGAAATTGCAACTTTGATTTATTTCTTGGTTATATACTTACTAATATCCGTATAGTGTGTTCCGCATAATGTATCCGAGGCGCTTGTTCCCTTTCCTGATTTACGGAGATTCAGGATATAAAAGGGGAAAATAGAGGTGAATCCAGGTTTTTGAAAGGTCGGTAATTCAAAGGAAACGATATCACATTCTCGTAGCTGTAGGAGATCGGCTTTCGGATCGAAGATAGAGGCAAGAGGGTGGAAAGAGAGTGCCGCTCTCCGACCCAGTAAGAAAACGCAATAATCCGGTGATACACGGGAAAATTCTCACGGGTGCTACAATGACATATAGCAACATATTTGCATACGAAGTCTGACGAGAAATGGATGCCAACCATTCGCGCACAACTATATCTCCCTTTGATAATCATAGCCAGTATTTTCATTTTATTGTCGCAATTTCCTGTACCAAGTTATATTGTCACCTGCAATCCGGTATTCGCAAACCAGGTTGCAATATATATTTAATATTTAACAAATATCTAGTGCATATTTTTCAACCCCGTATAAGTCTACTTTTTGAGAGAGCGAACTGTCGCATGGTTTGAATATCTTGAATATCTTGGAATAAGAAATATTACATTTATATGTCACTTTGAAAGTAAAACTTATAACAATCTATAAAATTTATTTATTGCTCCGCTTTACAACAAGTAAGAAATCTTAACTACTTCTACTATTTCTATTTTCAACATCGTCGTCGTCTCATAATAAAAAATATTCCGTTACGGTATAACTTAATGATGGCGTACTATTTCCATCGATGAAGCATTATTAATAAGCTCGCGTTGTCGTTAGCTGCTAAATGTATCTGCGAGAAAAAGCTATTCAAAGGAAGAACGAATAACGAATATAAAAATATAAAAATATGCTTCCATCTGGGACAATTTCCAAGTAAAACGAACGTGTTTATCCATTTCCCTTTGAGATAGTGTTTCGTTATCCTAATAATAAAGAGCGTCGAGCGCCATGAATAATAAGAAGGGAGAGGATTTTTGAAATTGTTACAAATTGGTAGAGCAGACGGTAGGATGTCGTGAAGCAGCCATCGACAAACATTTGCAGTTTCTTATTTAAGTGGGAGAGGAGGGTGGTGTCCTTAGAATAAGCCTCCTAGAATCATAGGAAGTCAACTCGTTGTCAGGTAAGAGCTCTTCTTTTTTCTCTCTGGAGAGTACTTAGGTCGTTCCATGCCGCAACGTGATCTCCTACTCCAAGAATAAATTAGAACAATCCCGTATCGCGAGGGTAAAATATAGACTCGCGCTAGAAACACTCGCGGTGATAAAATGTCGGAAGAATTGCAAGCGCCTTCGTAGAAAATCATTGTGGAAGTGGTTTTTCATATTCATTTGATCTCGTTGGTGTTCCTGTGAGGACACTCGAGCAGTTTGCGGAATTGTGTGCAACAGGGGTCCGAAAAGTGGTCGGTAATCCGCGAAAGGGGAAACTTAATCGAAACCAATAAACATCGGTCGAGCGTAATTTGTGTCCTAGTGGAGGCTCCCGATACGCAAATTCGTGGGCGAACGATACAATTGGGAATAGTTTCGAGCAATCCGAAAACGTCGCGCCGCTAAAAGTCATTAAGTCCCACCACGATAAAACATCCGCGGCTGTACCGTTAAACGGATTTTAAATGGTTTCCGATCGGTGACAGTCGATCATCGATATTCAAAATCGGGCCGATTAATCGCGGTTGTTATAACACCCTGATCAAACTGTAGTTCGGTGTCTTTATCGTTTTACGTGCTTCCACGATGCTGTTTACACCTCTTTTTCTATATGGTTATATCTACGAGCTAACGAGACCACGCGAAGATCATAAATCGACGTTATATTACCATTTTTAGAGCGAGGTTATTCCATTTTAACCAACACAAAAACACCGAATAACAGGGCCATACGTATCAGTTTCCGAATATTACATTTAACTCAAAACTCTCCCGAGAAATACGAATTTTGTTAATATCGAATTGCATAGTCTTTTATGTTTACTGGATAAAGTATCGGTACGATAAATTATTTGATAAATTCCGATATAATTAGCACCATAATTCTGTCCGATTTTATTACTTCGATAATTCAAGAAATCTTGATCCCGTAGTATCAATAATTATTTATGCAGCATCCGCGTATAATTTTGCTTTATTTACGATAATGCCCTATTATGCGGGACGAAACTACTAAATAATTCTGGTACCCTCTGAATATACATTAACGCATTATAACGATGGTGGGAGACTGGAGCGTGTTAATTCTCTCACGAACATTAGGCAGGGAGGGTTCTTCAGTTTTCTCGGAGATCCGTTAATAAGGTGACGTTGACGTACGTACGCAAACGGGCAACTTATCACAAGTAGAGTCCAGATAATTCGCGAAACGCCGTCCGGAGGATGATTTATATCGGATGCATAGACCCGTGACAAACCTTTCGCATTTGGCTCATAAAACACAGAAAATGGACGCTCGTGCCGGATCTGTCGTCATAATCGTACGCGCAGATAACATCGGGAAAACCGAGTCCATAATTCAAGTATGCGTGACTTGGCCGTGGGTGACGGACGTCCTTGGTTTTCGTTCAATTTATGCAGCACTCCGTCACGTCGATAGGCGCGTACATTCATGGATAGGAACGACATCCTCGAGGAGGCGGCTGTCTAATATATCTGTCAAGAATAATCGATCGTCCTATCGACCATCTGAATACCAAACGGACCCGTTTTATTCCCAAACTACTATTCTAATCAACTACCTTAAACTCCCAACAAACTTAATATTTTATTTTCAATTGTCTTTAAAGCTTTCGTCACTGAATACAAGAATATGTTTCAGACCAAAAATTAGTATATAAACGTGATGGTATACATGTGTGTACCATTCGTGGCGAAAGGGTAAAACGCTAGCATTATCTTTTAACATTAGTATATTGCACCGTCAAGCACGGCGGACGGCTAGGGGCTTGAAAGAATATTTTTGTACCTCTATTTATATATTAAAATTTTTGTTCAAAGAATCTCCTTATAAACTACATTCCGAGTAAAAATTCTATTTTCTTTTAGAAGCTTGCTGTCTGCCCTGAGTAATAAAGACCGTAATACTGTTGCAGAACAGGCACACAGATTTTTTATTTTATATTAAAACATTTCCGCGAATTAAGTTGATTATGCTTTTCGTCGGAATATGAAGAGCGATTAAATAAAATATCATCCGCATTGGACAAAATTACAAATACGTGGATTTGTAATTTTATGTTAAACATACAGGAATATAAAGTAATTTTGTATCACCGATTTTATAACTCCGTTGTCGGAAGTATACATTTAATAAGGTGAAAATAATTGATGGAAAACATGAACACTGACAAATGTGGATACTTATCGCGGATACTGTTTGAAAGGGGGGAGTGATCGCGAAGATCTAAATCAGTGAGTTCTACGTGCACGTCGGTGGAGGGTTGGGTTAGTCAATAGACGCTTTTTACCTGGTTGCCACGAATAACCGATAAAGAATAATATTGATGATCGGGCAGCAGTGAAATACGATTCGAAACTGGAGCTCGCTTGCAGCCTGATTGAGTGAATGGAACCGACCATAAAAAATAGAGTGCTCCATGGTCGCAACAGCTGAAACGGGTTGATCGTCGAGCACCGGTTATTATTGTTATCGGAAAAACCTGGATTACGTTGAACACAGTGTACACGATCATGCGGAATGCCGTATCATATACCCGATCACTTTTCATCATTTGAATTCGAGTGCTGTTTGGCATAGCGGTTTTCAAAAGTATTCGTTTCATCGACCTTTCAAAGGCTTTATCCCTGATATTTTCATTGGCTCGACTTACAAAAAGGGACTGATCTTTTCCGGTTAAAATTCAACCGTGTAATCCGATTTTCGAACCAAACCCAAAACATTTAATGCAATCGCCATCCTCAATTTCTTAAAAACAAACGAAAACTGGGTTGATCGAAAGAACTGGTAGAAATTTCATTTGAAATCGGCTTCTGATTTATGGAGTCGTTTAACGATGAAACATTAATCGTAATTTCTTACGCGTTAAATATAACTTGGGACGACGGCTACGATTTTTAGTATTATGAAATACCAATGTATCTTAACAGTTCTCTATAATCGAATTATTCAAGTCTTAATAAGATTAACGTGAGAAATAGTGTTCTCCGTGAAAGCAAATAGCAGTAACGATGGAGAAGAAATTGAGTAACCGTGGCAAATGTGTCGAGTGCTTGAAATTGAATGGTCATTTATTTCGACGTAGTAACTCGGGATAAAGGTAAAAAGTTTTGGGGATGTTTCCGGCGTTATCGCGTAAGGCTGTGAGAAAGAACAGTAATCCCGGTTCGAGTGTAGCAGGTATTGAGTTAGGTACCGTAAGTGGTGGCGTGCGCGAGCACCGAACACCCTGGAGCTCGGAAACTAATTTCTTCCGCGGTTTAACCGTGAGTAGGAAAGACATTTTCCATTTCCTGGGTTAAATTAGGTCAGTTTACGGATAAAGAATCTGTTCTTAGAAAATCTGATTCCAGCACGGTACAGGGCTCCTTGTTCGTTATAAATTTCGGATAGTGTATAGTTCCGGTATGAAAGGAGTGGCAGAGTGAAATTAAAGAGAAATAAATCTATTCATTTTATCGGATCACGGTTGGTCGAAGAGAAAAATTTCCCCATTCGGGATGCTACAAACGTAGAGACTATAAACTTAAACGGCAGACCGGTCAGGAGGGATCTTCTTCTCGTGTCTTTCGCGGATTATTCGGGCTCCCCTCCCTTAATTCCTCGCGCTGAAAGCACTTCCGAGGGTGCTTCATCCACTGAATTCTCTTCGAGTATTTCAAAATAAAACTCGCGGATTTATTTATCGCTTTGAGTCGACCTGAAAACTAAGAGCGCTTTCTTTGAAATCGAAGAACAGCCCGCCCTCCCGGGACGCTCCCTTGACAGCTCGAAAGATAGACACGTAAATCCCATTCCATTAGAAGACCGGCTACCAGAAAGGAGAAGCGGATAGGAGAAGAAGCCTCGTAGGAAAATGCACGCTTCCTCGACTTGGAATATTCTCTTCTCAGCCATTTCCTTCTTCAATCTCTCTTTCACTCTCCGTTCCCTTTCTTCACCTTTCACCTCCTTTCACGGTTCTTCTTATTGTTGTTGTTGTTGCTGCTTAGCGGTGCTCCACCTAGTAAGAGAAGATTGGTCACGCGGCAATTAACGCAGCGTACACCGTGGTGCTTCATTAATTTGTATGCACAGGCCGAAATAAAAAAAAACATATGCTTACTAGCACCCTTAATTAAAATACATAAATTTTCTCGAATGAAGAGGGATCTTTTTGATAAATATTTATGACGCAATTTACGTACAAGAAGACCAGTGATGACGGTTGCTTTTGTTCACGACGACGTGCGGGGTTTAAAGAAATTTTTGGAAAATTATGGATGTTATTAGAGAAATCAAATAATTCGTAGGTTCATGAAAAATGTATTTGAACTTGCTCTTAAGCTAAAGGAAATATAACGGTTAAAGTAATTTCTTCCTTCCTCCGAGGTAATCTACGATGATCGAAGAATGTGTAAAACTCACAGTCAATTTGCAACGTAAGGTTACGGTGGGCTTGCGTTCGTTTCTCGTGTAGATTTAACAAAGGCGAAATCAAACAAAATCACTGTTTCACGAAGAGGGAGGGTTCGCCTCGTATAGTTGTGCCGCATGGAACGCATACACCCGAGGACCGAATCTGTAATTTATCGAACGTTCGATAAAGATTCCTCCCTCATCCCCCGGCCTCGAACCTCCCGGCTATGTTATTCAGAAATTTCTCACGAGCCAACGAAGGATTGAGATCGACTCCGGCATTTAAAGTATTTGCAATACCTCCGCGGACTTTCCGCTTTCGCGATTACCAGCACTCTCCGATTTATGACGTCGGTGAAATAAAGTTACTTTGAAAATTCTCCGTTTTTTTAGAGAGTCAGTTTTTATCATACTTAGGTATATCCTCGAAAGGGTTACGTGGATCTTATAACTCTTTTGCATCCTGTTTCTAACGAAACAGTTAGTACCTTATACATTATTAAGGTTGGTCTCTTTGCCAGCCAGCTCGTAAAGTATCTTTTTTTAATTCAATTTTGATTCAAAATTGGATCCTTCGAGATGGAGATCGTTGACGCTCAACGAGCATTATGCTTCGGGCTCTTAGGAAGGCGAGCATGGAAATCTACTTACCATACTTGCAAACTTCCACAAGATTGCCGACATGCTAGAGGTCAGAAAGCCGAGTTTCAAGAAAATTTCCTGATCAACGTGACTAAACCGTATCCACGCTTATACCTGTCAGAAAATTACATTCCATCGAAGGAAAGATCGGGAAAATATAAAGTCGACGTTTACCCAGATCGAAGGTATAACTAGGTCCCCGACCATTTAACTCCGAGAATATATTTATCATAAGGAATCGATAATCCATCGAGGTCTTTCGACCATTTCGTCGTTTACCATCGGATTCATCCTCTTCACAAAAGAAGAATATAGATCCTCGTTTATCCGTAAGTACTGGATGAGTGAAAGAAAGAGAGTACTCGAGACTCATCTCGCACAGATGGTCAAGAATAAAGAGAAAGAGAGAAATAAAGATAGCGGGCGATGAAGGAAAAGCGAGAGAAACTAGACTTTCAAACGAACTGTGATCCCGAAGGAGCCCCGGCTCGATTAGCAGAACCGTTACTTCCATGGAACGAGGTTCGTTCCTTGGAAACCGGAAGTTACGATGACAGGGAGGACGGCATAGCAACATCGGTATCCTACGCCACCCACACTTACTCACAGTTTCATCCCTCTCCTATCCAACCTCCCCATTTCCCTCTTCCTTTACTCTCGTTGAATCGCGGTCATCGCAGTCAGGCAACTTTGGTATCGCCTCGAAAGACCAAGCAGAACGGATCGAGTACCGTAGCGTAACGAGCCCCAAGAGCGAAACCGGCGAACTTCGTTATACCGGCGTAGTCGATTTGAAAGCTCAAAAGCTGAAACGAAAGGGTTGAAACACTCTCAGTGCATGGTTCCGGGGTGAACGCAACGAATATGACACCTGATGACTCTCAATGGATTCTCCAGTTACGCTTAACCTAGTCCTTTAAATGAACAGCATTCGCTTTGGTTTGTGTTGGTACACGTGATACAATGGACCCATTACAGAACACCAAAAACACGTTTTGTTTCGTTCGGTCCATTACCAGAGATTGTCTCTCTAACGGCGAGTCTGTCGTTTTTGTTCCGATCCTGTTTCGTTTCGTAGTTGTGGATAGAAACACCGATACAAAAACCGTTGTGTCTGGTATTTAGGATTTCTTGGAAGGTAATCAAATGTATGAGAGGTATGATTATAAAACAGGAAGACTCGGTTGTTCGGTTATTAAGTCCACAACAGAGAAATGATGGTATGAGAATTTGCCATGTAAAACAAATACGTTTAATTGTGCGAACACGGTTCTTCCACCCTGATGGTTATGATATTCCTGGATTCCTGTGTTAACTGAAAAAGGAACGATGTCAGCCCGATGGAAATGACCCCGGGCGAATGTTGCACTTCCCCAGCCGAGGATGAAACGTGTTTGATCATTGAATAAAGAGCGCGACTTTGTTGTAGATTAAAATAAAATAACATGTTCCAGCTACTCTCTCCGTCATAAAATGAATGGGAAAATTACGCAAGGTTCGAAAGAAAATAGAATTCGATGTAAGTCGTAAAAGAGATAGGTGTGCGTCGCGTAGTTGGAGGGTGTGAAAAGTAAAGGGAAAAACTGGCTATAACAGATTTTCTTCGGTATACTTCCGATTTTATCAACGACACAAATGTGGCACGGGGACCAAATTTCAATTTGGTTTTATCGTCGCTTTACCTTCGCGCTTAATGCATGCTCCGCTTTCTACAGGTAGATCGAGAACGCGCTTTTTCACCGACAGAATACTGGAAAAAGACGGATTTCAACGTACAGTAAACTCGTCTGGAATACCTTCGTTTTCTCGTAAAACGATACATAAGGAACGATATCATCTTACCGTTATGTTTTATATTCCAACTCGCGCGCACTGGCATTTTATCAAATTTGAAACCCTTCGTGAACTGTTACGAAATCAAAGTGTGTATGTGAGGCAAATTTACATTTCCATAATTCAACAAGAAATTGATAGCTCCGCGAAATATAAAAACATTTAATTTCCGGTATTTTTCCGCTATCTACACACGTTTTATTGTTTCAAATTTTTACCTTAAGCGCTGCCCGAAAAAATAGCTCAATTTATTTTTTATTCTGTTGATTTGATTCAACCCGGTCGATCCTTCGGTATTACCTGCTTCGAATATAACGTAGAATTAAAGAATTTAGGAGTTAAAATAATACCGAATTGTTACAATACAAACTTAATGAAAAAAATATACGAACTGTCACTTTCAGGCTACCATGTGTATCAGTATAAGTCTTGTGTCTCATTAATTATTATTTCATATTTAAAAACTTAAAATACTTCGGAACTAATGGAGTTTTCCATAGCAGGTCAATCCTTCGGTATTATCATCTACAAATATAAACATAGAACTTAAAAATATACAAATTAAAATAATGACGAACAGTTTCAGTATAAGCTTAATATAAGAAAGTATGGAAATTTTCCCTCTTAGTTTACCATGTATATCAATTTAAGTCTCGTTTCTCATTAAAACTTAATATTCAAAAGCTAATGGTGTCCCATAGCTCGTCCCGCGTGTCCCCAACGTTCTTCCGCCTGGAACAAGATAGAGGAGATATCAAAATGCAGCATCACTCCAATGGACATATAACCTAAGCGGATTTTCTAAATGTCTAGGCGCGCGGGAGGGTCAGGGTGGAAAAATGCATTTTTCCATAGGCAGGAATTATTGGTTTTTTTTGCGCTTCAAAGGCTACGAGGAAGTAATGAATTCTTTTCACTGCCGCCATCAGCGTAGAGAAATTAATTTAAATCTCGTTGACGGCAATTCTACCGGGCCCCGACCTTTTACGACCCCCTCCCGGTCCGCTGGTCTTCCTATTTCACCTTCCAACCGAGGGACCATGGCTACGTACTTTTCCTTAATCAGCCTTTGCCCCTTTTATCGTGGAATCAGTAACAGACTCGAATCTATTACGTCTCTTTCACGACCCTCCACCTACACCACTCTGAATCTTCTTTTATCAATTGCCGTTTCTATGTTTGTACCTCCGTTTGGATATCTCCCTTATCGTCGCTTCTCCCACACACGCTTCACCGCCAAATTCAATTCCAATGATCTACTGCATCGAATAATCTAATCATACACCTCCATGATTCCGTGTTGCAATTTTTTCCCTTTCGTTTTGTAAAATCTGTATCTCTGATTGAATAAAATTGATCATATTTTGAGGATCGAATATAGAAATCGTTGAGATCCTTGATACTATAAGCAGATGAAGTTATTCCAGAGATAAACTGTTTCTTCTGGCGATCATAAAGCCACTCTTACGTTTTATGTTCCTTGAGCCATTTTACTGGGTGTTTTAAAGTGCGTAAACCATGGTAGTTTTCTTCATGGTTCACTTTATTCCTTCCTCATTCGGTTGTTAGTTTCACGGAATAAAGAGCGTTTCCTGTTTGTTCGAAAGTAAACCTGTTATTCCTTCAATTATTCTCGTATAAATCGGAGCTTGTATACCTTTACTCGGAATAATTTAATAAGTACTTTCCTGTGTTATGATGAATTTTAGCGTGTTACAAATTATTTCTAAATATTGCATGCTATCGCGATATTCAAATGTTCTATTTATGATTGTGATATGTTTATAAAGACAGCAAAAGTATGAACAATCTATGACTCGTATTCAAATATTTAAAAATATCTCCATCCGAAATAATGAAATTGCAATGAAATTTTGGGTAAAATTAAAACCAGCCGAGTATCCAGGTATGTGTCTAGTTTTCCTAGGATATTTTTCAATTGGTCCATTTAATCGGTCCGCATACCACGCCGAGCATTTAATGGATCGAATTGGATTGACCTTTCCCGTTGATTGGGCGAAGTATCCAACATCGGGAAACTCGATTGCCTCGGCGCGCTTTACCTAAATTGGCGTACCGTCTGATTTAGAAATTGACCTCGTTAAGTCCCTCTCAGTGTTAGCCGGGTAAACGTCCCCGGTCCCGTTTCCCCATTCATTTCGTTTTGTCTCGTTTCTCTGCCAAAAAAGATCAGACATCCATCCTTTCGTTTCGTTTGATTTCGATATATTTCGGCTAACTTTCGAAGGATCAAGATCCATGACGATCGAATGATTGGGCCGTTCCTAAACCTTAGACTAAAACCACTTCGACTTCGGATACCAATACGAAGGGTCGAAGCTTGGAAGCGCGGTAGTCGGTGTACGTCGAATTCTCTCGTTCGGCTTTCGAACCGGAAATCCGTTGGGAAACTACCTCGTAGGGGGAGAATATCCGACGCCCGGGAGGTAATTGGCTCGGACGACGTTTATTTGAGGTTTTTGCGACATCCCACTCTGGCGGAAGAGGAAGGAAAAGCGCGCCGGAGAGGAAGTAAGTCGGTGGTCGGATGGTTGGATGGTCTTGAGGAACGCCTCGAGGGCGACTCCGTCGGTCGAAGGGGATTTCCTTGGTGTCGTTTTTCGAGGCTTCCCAACGAAAAATAAGTCCGATCAACGCCGATAGCTTCCGCGTCGTCGGGGACGATCGAGGTGGATAAATCGTTCACCCCATTTCTCATTCACCACGGACCAACTTGTGAATCTGCAGGATAGATATGCATTTTTAGCACGACGCTTCTTTCCGTGGATTTCGATTGGGGAAATTGTTTTTTCTTCAATTATACCTTCCGTATGAAATATAGTTATTTCTGTAATTTTTTGTAGGGTACGTCTCTGAACATTTTTTACTCGTCTTTACACTCACAGTTATACACCCCAAATGATCTTCACCCTGGAGACTCATCTATCATTTAATTAATTAGATAAAATCCTCCGTTTAATCGTTCCACAGGGACCTGCAATTACAAGCAGGATAACGTATCGCTTTAAAGGATTAAAGCTTGCTGGACAGCAAAGAATCGCGCATCCGTTCTCCATTCGCGACGTCGTCCATGAAGGTAACAATTAGCAAGATACCAAGATATAAATCATGGGCCCGCTTTTGTTCTCTGTAACCGTATTTAAAGATATTCCGAGATTTATTATTCCGTTCTTCCGAGGCGAATTTTTTGCCCTTTCCGCATTGTGATTTGTGGACCATTACCCCCACCATAGGTACCCTCCTCTGTCCGACTGTCGTGCGATCGCTTCTCTCGGAAGAAGGGAACCACCGTTCGCATTCGAGGAGAGTCCGATCTCGGTCGAAGCCCGAAGGCTCTTCCGGGTTATTCATTACGGGGTCAGTGACTAAAATCACCCCTTTCTCTGTGCTTTTTACGGACATTCTCACCCTTTCGGTGGCATCGACCGCATCGTTCTTTTGCCGGTTTGAAAATTGAGAAAAGTCCAATACCAGTAAGTCTCTCATCCTCCCTCCCTCTCTTCGTCCCGCCTTCCTCTCTTTCCACGATATTACCAGGTTCATCTTCCGTCGAATGACACAGGCCCCGTAAAAAGAAACATTATCTTTTTTCCCCTGATAAAAGTAACTTTATAAACGTATCTTCCATAATGACATTCTATATAAAGAAAACTTCATCCACCCGGAGATATTCTATTTCGCTAAAAAATTTCGAACAGTCAAATTACGATATTGCGATATTTTACTTTGCCGAACGAAATCTTTGAGACTTCTATCGGAACCGACTTTGGGTACTCGTCGTCGCAAAATTCCTCTGATAATCGACTGATTCTTTCGTCGTAGAAGAATTGGACTTCGAAAGAAGCACTGCTGCGTTTATTACTTTTAAAGAATTCGTGATAAATTGTTGTCGATCTCAACCGTTTAAATCACAGCCCAAAGAATGCAGAGAACGAGCATAGAAATAAACGATGAAACACTTCCAAATCGGTGAACGGAAAACACGTTTACATACGGATGATCGCACAACCGATATTAATGTATAATATCGTAGGGTATCGAGTCCGACTCGACGAGCCGTGTCGAGGAGCAACTCGTTAAATCCCGCGGGCAGCATGTGCCACCCCCGTCCTCGAGCACGCTTCACGGAGATAAAACGATTCGACAGACGCGCTTGTTACCACCGATCTCTACAACCTCGATCTTCTGCCCTTCACCCTTCGCATCTGCCATAGTTTTCGCGCTTTCGAAACACCGTGTCTTATATTTTTAGAATTTCTAGGTAATTTTGATTCGATATCCTACAATATTACATGTTAAAAACACTATAACCTCGATTTACTGCTCTTCGCCCTTCGCATCTGCCGTAGTGTTTCGGGCTTACGAACCCCCCTGCCTTGTATTTTTGGATATTCTAGATCATTCTTACCAGATGTCCGACAATGTTACATATTAAAAATCTCCTGATATATGTGAGACATGCCACGTTTCGCAAAACCATTAATTTGCGTTCTTCACGAAGATAGCGCAGTAAAAATGAGATTTTCACGGTTGGTGAAAATGATTCACGTTACATCGCTGAAGTTATATTTTAATTATAATTTAAAGTTGAAGTACTTCGTTCGGCAACATTTTATGATGGTAATAAAAAATGGAATTTTGTTGCAACGCGGTTCTAGGAGTAAATTCTGTGAAATAAAATGTGTATTAATTTATTTACGTACATAAATATCTCGTTTAATGAAGTCGTTAATTATATTCTCCGGTATGAATTACTATGATACTCTTTATTTGTATATTATAAATAAATGCACAGTTTATTATAATACAATATCATATTTCGTTGGACTGAGCAGGAGAATGTTCGAAAGTACTCGAATAGAATGTAATAATTTACGAAGTTCAATAATGGATTTGCATTCATGCTTTATGATTTGTTTCTTTGCCATTGTTAATTTAGAGGTGTAAATTTTTCATCGGGCATTAGTCACGTGTGGTTGTTTAGCCGATAAATTGTGGCATTCAAGAGAATAACGCGGAGGCCATATTTTTCCCGATGGTTTACGCAGGTGATCTTTAATTAATTGGGAAATTTATGATTAGGAAAACGAGTTTCATCGTTCCGCGGTGCGTTCAGCTCGGAGCTTAAACACACGTGGATTAACGTTACTCCCAATAATCGATTTAATGACGAGTACTGGTGCCGTGATACGTACCGTAAAATACTTAACCGAAATTAATGGTTTATTGAACGATTAACAATAAACCATGGTAAAACTCCGTACATTTTCGATTCCTGGAAAATGCTATTATTTAAATCACAACGTATAGTCGAGTGCACTTTGCAAATTTGCAAATCCAACACAGAAACTTAACGGTTATAAAAATCGAATATTTTACTATCATTGTATGCTTATCTCTCAAATTTATACCGCTGTAAGATCCTCAAAAAAATAACGTACTCAAATATTTAATTCACATAAACTTCCTTCGTAATATTTTTCTAGGGTCGCTAAAAGTGCTCGGATATATTTCACGTTCCGGATATTCCTTCCTTCACGTTAAAGAAAATACAAGCCGATGTTCCATGGAAATTAGATTTCCATTCCATTTTGCAAATATGAACCTACGAAATTTATCGTTTCCGAAAGCTGATCGAAACGGGTAGTTTCTATGGTTCGCCGACACTTTATCGCTGCTCGCACCCTCGGCACCCGAGGTGCGTACGTCGATGGGGTATAACTCGGTAATGGGAAGTCAGACGTTAATAATAGCTCTCGTTAATATTCGATCACCGATACACGCATATGCGTCTGCCGCTAATCGCGCCCCATTATACGCAGATATTTCATCCGGAAGAAAATGTCACGGTACGCCATGTGTCCAGATACCCCTGATACCAGGAAGTTTATGTAATCATTATGCAAAACTTAACCCTCATATAAGTCAATTTCTAAAAAGTTGTGCATTGACTTATTTTGCGTAATAATAATAGTAGGAAAGTTAAATACTTTATAAATCTCTAAAGAATTATACATTTAATTATTTTGAGAAATATTAATAATATTAAATTTAAATACTTTATAAATTTCTCAAAAATTATGCATTGTATTAATTTAGGAAATAATTATATTAGGAAATTTAAGTAGTTCTTTACCACTTCTTTATACTAATACTTAATGTTTCTGTTTCAGGTGAGTGTTTCAACCCCACTGAATAGGACACAGGTTGTACTTAAGGTGGTGCATAAAAGGTCAACTCAATCCAAAGAGTAAGAAATAATATTCAACGCCTTTTATTTATATTTAACATTATAATACGTCATTATGTGCACACGATGCAGCAGAAACTATGATATAATAATTTATCTTGACACTCAAAATGATCCAATTCCCCTGGAACTTCAGGGTAACAGAATATCGATTTGCCATCATTAGGTCCTCATTGTTACCACCCCCTGAAGCAGGTCCGTGTACGATGCTCAAATTCAATGACACTAGTCAAACACTAATAACAGGACTTATTACTTGATTAGTAGATTAATCCGAGAATGGGAAACTATTATAAATTATATTGTAGTCAAGGTTGACCCGTTCTATCCATAATATCATGAACTCTTTGGTACCGCGATATACATGGAGCATCATTAGACACTTATTGTTAAGATCCTCGAACGGATAGTTGCATAGATAGAGTGAAATTGCGTGATAGGAAGCCGTACGTTAATAATAATGCACGCTAATATTCGATCGGTGGTAGTAACGATTATACGCGTGCCGCGTCTGCCGCTAATCGAGGGCCCATTATGCCGATAGCCTGCAGGGGCTGCGGTAGCCAACCATCTCGTCGCTTCACCTTCTCTACGTTTCTCTCTCAGGGGACTCTAAGAGGAGTAAAGAGGCTGTTTACCCTGTTCACCCTGTTTACCCTGTTTACCGCATTTGTGCAACGAGAGAGTGCACTGCCAAAGCGTAAAAGCATTCTGTCGAGAATGCAAGGCCAAGTATCTCGAATGGCTTTCGCGTCTTGATAGACATATCGTGTTCTTTTTCCCCCGGAGTTAACCCCTTTTCTACCCCTTTTTGTCAAAGACAAGAAAAACTTACCGAATTGATATCGGTGTGTCTTGGATTATATGGAGAACCTTGTGCTGCCGGAAGCTTTCACTGACTTTATGTGAAACCCTTGTTCTTCAGGGGTATGATGTGGACAATATTTTACACGTCTCCTTTATTATGGTAGAAATATTTTTATTTCTTTTTCATTATTAATGACTTTGTAATATGATATCTTTGATCTGCCGGAAACTTTCGCTGACTTTATGTGAAACCCTTATTCTTCGGGGTACGATATTGATAATATTTATCACGTCTCTATGTGGTATAAATGTTTCAATTTTTGACATTATAAATGAGAGGAGTAAAATAATACTCTAAATATCACACATCCTTCAAAATCATAAATCCACTTATCTCGCGAAAAAGTATATGCTTTCACAAACCTCCATCGGCGACCTTAGCCTCGCTAAATTGCATTAACTTTCTAACTGCAAAATTGAATTAAGCCGAGCGTGACTCGTAGCTCGCTATTCGTATCGACCGAGTAAACTTAAAAATTTGTAAATGCCTCAAATCCATCATTTTTTGATCCACGGTATACGGTGAGCAATTTTTCATATTTTTATAAATTAAAAACAGACGTGAAAGGAAAAATATTTATCTAGCATTATAGGCTCGCAAATAAACAACACACCAGAAATTCACTGAACAACGATGTACCTGTTCATTTGTACATTTAACATTCGCGCGAAGAAATAACAGAATTATGGAATATTTTCAGTGGAATATTATCCTCCTATCGCCGAATTTGCATAGCGACATTTCATTCCCATGTCCTTCCAATAAAATAGTAAAATGCAAGATTAAAAATAATATAAGGTCAATCAGAATTACAGATCACTACTGCAGGTAATTATTGGATTTAAATACATCTGATTTATAAATATTACAAGTGAATGCGTCTCAAATTAAATATTGACTGACGTTGATGCAATATAAAATGATTATTAATATCTTTATTAAGGACATTATTAATCTTCATTGCAAGAATAATTGGTGTTTAATTTTCCTATATTTAACTTCACTTAACATGTTACAACAATAATCGTCCCTTTCTATGGTTATTGGACATAATATATTATTCTCTATTTTGTTTCTTTATTCTTCATTACACGTTTTTTTTACTTGGTAATCACAACTGGTATCAGGATTTTTGTGAAATATTACTTGGGAAAATATAAACGAGTGTTTACAAAATAAGTTTCTCCCCCGCATTCCATATAATTTCAGTTTCCCGGTCGTTGAATCCTACTGATAGAAACATAATACTTATTCTCTCCTTCGAACTTATGTTTTACGATTCCCGTCTCCGCTGTGTCTGCAACTTTCCCCTTATTTTATCCATCGTAACATTAATTGCATCTCGCTCATCTGGGTCAGAACGCCAAGTGAATTACGGTAGAAGTAACGACAGTTGTTCCTTGTAAGCGTAGAAGAAATATCAGAGATCCGGAAGCAGGGAGACCGGAAGTTGAGAGTGACGTCCTTGACGATAAAACTGATAGCAGTGACTCGTGTCGGTTCACTGTTTTCTGAAAATATTTTCATATCATCTTTACACGTGTCTATTAATTGCTCTAATCAATCTTATCGTTTTCGATGATATTATCCTTCCCAATTTAACATCACGTTCTTCAAAGTAATTGTTGCGTTTCTAAGTTTTTCCACTTCGGAGAATATACAAAAAGTCCGTGTTAGTCTTTACAATTCAAGCCTCGGATTATCCAGATAAGAACGTATCGCGGTTGAAATCTGTTCAGGTATATTCCAGACACGACATGGAAGAAATGAGCCACCCCCTTTGAATGAGATTGCTAATAAAAGGAAGGTACTCGAGACACAAGAGAGGAGTTTCATCGAGGTGGGATTTTAGAATCTGAACATTGCGTTGTCACGAAATGATTCTAATATTCGAACAATAGGATCAGGAAGCCTTTCTCGTGTTCTTGCGATTCATAATGTGGTGGCGAGTATGTAGTAGACACTGAATGCACGTGGCGATGTGTCACTAATTCGCGAAGAATGAAGGTTAACGTCCATCCGACCTGACAAACGAAACGGATAGGCTGGCATGGAGGAGTGAGAGACGGAGAAAGAGGGAAAAAAAAATACTTTTCCCAGAGATATTTCTTGGCCTTTATCGTCGGATGTGCAATTTTCTCGACCGTGTACTTGCACCGGCTCTCTCTCTCTCTCTCTTTCTCCATGCGTCGACCATTTCCCTGGTGCTCTCTTCACCCAAAACTCACTCGGCGCTTTAAAAACCCCCGGCGGACTACCATCGCGAACAAAGCAGCGCGATTTCAAAATACGCTTGAAAAAGTTGGAAGAGATCGATCGTGGTATTGTTCCTCGTACGGAAAGATGATGTAACACGGGCTTTTTAATACGCTGTTACGTGCGTTTCGCTTAAATGCATAGCTATGGTTTTTGTTGTATAAGTCTGTATGGAATTGTTGCGCGGAACGAAGGGAATACAGCCGGAGGAAAGTTAGTACAGTAACACCGTGGTATATTGGATTATATAAAAATTGCGTATTTACTGAAACGTTTAACAAATAGTATTAAAACGAACCGCCGTAAATCGATCATTTTATAATAACACGCCCACAAAAAAAGAGTCAAACCACCCACTCGATTAAACAAACCGCATGCAGTGAACGGTTACATTGTTACGACAGGTTTTGCAGTTTAATTGCGAGGATAATTGAAACGTTACGCGTGGAATTGATTCGTGCGATGTTTTACGAATGTACATTTTTTTTTCAATTTAATGTTGTTGTTTTACTAAAATGTTTGCATTTTCGATTGAAAACTGGGTGAGTGACGTGAATCGGATTATGCACATGATTAAGTGAGATACGCGGAAAGCGTAATATTTATATTTTCCCAGAAATATTATATGATTATTATTCTTATTTGACAATTGAATTATCATATATTTCGACGATAAGTACACAAATCCCAAATTCGAATATATACGAGTACACACAGAGTATGATGACATAAAAGCAATCGATATTAAACCTAATAAAATACATAATACTCGAATCGTGGCAGAGCGTTCTGGGTCCGCAAAGGTGCTTCCAAAAGGTCAGCACGTAGGTTTCTACGTCCATGCAGGCATACATGAAACACCCACTTCCGAAAAAGAAAGTACTTTTCTTTCCCTGAGTCAAATCTTCTGGCTCCCCACGTTAATCAGATTAATGCACGGAAAGTTAACATTCGCACAATGGAGTTACTCCTCTATCGCGGAGGATTCATTTGTGCATAACACGTCCTACTTAAATGAGCACATTCCACTTTTGCCCGGGTTATGTGTGTAGGATTTCTTCGGGCTCGTTTGGCGACTGGGTTATACGTATGCCAGCGAAACCACTTTGGTACGTTATTAAAAAGCAAGTGTGGTCGGACGTGGAAGTGAAAAGGAAGGAGTGCGTACATATATCCCCGGGATTTCCACCACTCTTCATTTCTACATAACCTACGTACATCAGAAAGGAATTATTGAGGCGTTAAAAACGTGGGCGGTTTAAATTCGCTCGATAAACGAATCTTTGTCGTACGAATGGAATACTCGTCGATCTTGATCCGGTTATTGTGAAATCGCGACGGCTTAAATATCTGAAATGTACATACAATGTACAACGCTCCTCCATTCTCCGATTATACGCGTATGCGAAGCAGAGATTGGAGAGCGGTAATTGTATCGTTTCTTTATGCCAGGTATTATTCCGAATGAAGCTACTCGTTAAAGGTAGATTACTAGATTATAATCTTGTTTTCACGGTATTCAACGTATAAATTAAATCTGAACTAATAAATGTTGTTTAAGATAGTTTGCCTTATGTGCTTGCACTTTTGTGCCTGATATGTGAAATGCTTTAGTGCTTTCTGGAAATCTAATACTGGGATCCGTTAAACCCATAAAGGCACTTTTGATTTGATATAAAACAATAAGTATTGACTTACTCTTATTTATAATTTTATTATGTTTACAGCGTCCTATAGACACATGTCAAATATTGAAGAAATAAGAGTTTTGTACGTACAGATTCACTTATATAATTCGCAAACAACCGCACAATGAAAGGCACATTTAAGACACATTTCTAATAGTTTTCCCGTGAAATCTAATGCGTCCACGAATTCGGTGGATTATGGGTGGTAGGGAAGAGACAGGGCGGACGCTCGTAAAACGGATGCGTTCGCAAGATTCTCGGTCATTCCGTTGAGATTCCTGGTCGTTGGTTCCGTCTAGCACGGAACTTTTCCTCTCGAATATATTTTCAGCTCGTTCCTATCTTGAGCTTCGCCGATTCGCGGATATTAAATGCCAAACTAAATAATATTAAATCCAAAGGAAACGCACCGAAAGAGGAAGAAATCGAGACACGAATATTTTCTGAAATTCCACGGTGTCCGAGAGCGATATTGAAATTTCATGACTTTATTGTATAACTTTTATTCTGCATCCTTTTATTCATGATGTTAATTATTATTAGATGTACACATAATTATGTGTGTATTATATTGTTTTTACTTAGATGAAATTCATTTACTAACATTTTTATGTAAAAATCACAGCTTTTCCAAGAAATGGATAACAAGAAGTTATCGCAGGAAATACAAAGGAGAGTCGAACAATGATATTTTCTTGTTCTTCAGTGATACTCGTTAATTGGTAGGGAATTAATGATATCGTAATGTGGCTGGTATTTTTTGTTGAAGGAAAATTTGAAGTGAACCCGAGAGAATAGGGGTTGTAATTAACTCATTCGGTTTTAGTTCTTTAGCCCCAACCTATCTTGTTTCCTGGCTGACTTTCTGTACCTCCTAGTTAAGATAGTTGCTGGCTTCTTAAGCCAGCTCGTGGTTCGTTAACCCAGCAAAATACATAATTTCGTGAAAGAGATATAATTTAAAGTACCTCATGTTACTCTCCTTTGTGGCATTTACATCATTTTTAACGACTCTTCTACTCGCCTTGCGCTATATGCGCATCTCCATGTATCTTCAAACCTCCAGGAATTACTGGTTCTGATAATTAAGAAATTACTATTAAATTACTAAGAAATTACTGTGAATTACTCAATAAAATTCGCACTTTAAAACCCGTTCCTTCTGGATGATGCTGATTAAGAGGATTTCATTAAAAAATATTACGGTAGAAATTGATAAAATGAACATATTTTTGATCTTGAAAACTATTTATTTATAGGTCCGTGACATTCTTATGCACGAGATATCGAATATTGAATGTGATGCCTTATATGTTTGGATATTGAATTTTTTTCGCAAAACTTTCGCGGAAGTGAAAGTCCTAGGAACCTGTCTTATTAAAATTATACAGTTCAACTTTGTTGACCAACCTGTCTTAAAACATTCTATCAATGAAGTCTCAAACATTTAACTTAAGCCCAATATAGGATACTTTGATAAAACAATAAACCTTTGGCAGACACAGTCGTAAAATTTAAAGGCATATAGTACAACCGGAATAACTTCAACATCCGAATTATTAGTCACGTCTTTATCAGCGTTTAAGCCAAGCATAAACGAGGACATTTTCTCCATTACGACTTGTCGACCGGTAGATTCTATGTCTCTTGGTTTCCGGGGAACGAATTTCCATTTCGCGCGAGGTTCGGTCGAGAAATGGCGTCGCTCCTATCGTATTCTATCCTTCCACGGCGTCATAGTGATTGCCAGGACCGTCGCCGAAATAACGACGTAATTATCGCGACTGGTAATTCGCGCGAGCGTTTAACGTCGAAACGAGAAATTGCGCGTGGTATACGCCAACGAGGGGATTCTCCTATCTCACTCGCACACCCTACTTTCTCTTTCCACCCTCTCTCTTTCACGTGTTACGATCACCGGCTAATTATCCACTCGATCATCCGGCGCCAGTTCTATATTCCTCAACGACGCTCCGGAAGACCAGACTATGTAGAACATCCTGCGTCTTTCCATCAACTCTCATTCGAACTCAGACAGGGAGTCTATTAAGAAAGAACACGGAAATTCATTTACTTCTCTGTCTGGGGCTTAATAAATCTTATTATTAATTATTCTTCCTGTTGCGAGGTGGAATTTGTGATCGATTATGTCTTCCAGGCTCGTACAATTATGGAATCCAGAAGGATACGTTCATTCGATTCGTGGATTTTCAAAGAGTTTTATTAACAAATTCCAATATATGCCATACCACTGGAACATATATGTATGTACAAAAAGCAATTTACTTTTAATTACAATGGTCGAAACGAGAAAAAGAGAGAATACTCTTCTGGGAATATATTAATGGAAATAACTGGAAATAACTGGAAATCATTCTCAAACACGGACCGGAACTCGGGCCTCCGCGTGGAATGATGAAGTGCGATATACATCGGTGATACAATCAGCCTGGTTCGATGGTCACTCATCAGGCATTTTCTCTGGTTGCGCGTGCAATTTTGGTGCGGCGAGATCGATGGAAAAAATTGCAAACCACAAACGGTGGTTCGTTTAACGGGCAAATGGAATGGGGTGAGGAGGTCGTACTCGTGAAAGACATAGCCTTCTCTCGATCAACGAACTCGAGTCTTGGACGAAAATAGTGATAATGATCAATGTTGATATCAGCCGAATGCAAACCAGGCGAGATAGTACCTTGGGAATTTCAGGGCATTCCATACTCCCCGGTTTTGTTCCCTGTACTTGAAGTAACTCTCTCGCGTTTGTACATTCGATCGAGTGTCTCTCACTTTACCTTCGTTAGCCGACTTTACTGGGTTGTCGAATTACGGTATTATACCGGAAGTTTCCCAATTAGGTCGTACCATTTCGCGCCCTCGTGAACATTAATGTCGCCACACGACTAACAAGAGAACCTCCAAAGGTGTCATCTTTCGATTTTCATGTTACTTTGACAGAACTGAAAATAATCGATGCATATTTTTCGTGCCAACGAAGCATCGTATTCGAGAGATGAAAATCGTCATCAAAATAAACAGGTTTTCCGAATTTTTCTTTACATTCGGCAAACACGGCACCGCGGAAAAACAAGAATAGAAAACATTACAATTTCACGTTCTGTTTTCATATGGTCGAATAACAATTTTTTGTTTATATATTTAACCGACTGATTTTAAAAATAGATGTATATACATACTACATATACGTCCGTTGTATCTTCAGATATTTCTCTTCGCTATTTATAGGAAATTTGGTAATCCAGGAGAATTTAAATGCTTTCTATATTAACATAGAGAAACCATAAAACCTGATTTCATTAGTGTTTTAAAGCATCTCTGTTGATGGTACTTTATAATTTTTTATTGAATATCTTTTCTGCGGAATTAATACGAATCGCTATGTAAAAGTGAGTGAGTCAATTTCCTCTGAAAAGGGATTAATTAATTCCACCTTGATTTGTTTGTGCCAGTAACATAAATAGCAATTTTCACTGTAATGAGGCTTACATCATAGATTTCGACTGCATCCAACGGTTTCCACTAGTCCTTGTTTATGCAATACGAGAATCAAGAGTATCATGTAAACATTTCCGAAACTTGCCAATATGCACTGTTTGTTTACGGCAAACATGGAAGTGTACGTCAAAGGATCGTATTTATATTACCTGAAGATGCAAATAGGCGCAGTGGAAAAATTGCTGACCTCAAAGCGATCCGTATCAAAATAACTGTCCGTCATTGATCATTTAAATCAATCATTTTTCTATGATCGTACAAGTTATTGTTTTCGGTGTGCGTTATATATTTGGTCCCAGGTTGTGCCTATGAAATTCCGAAAATTTAAGACCACTCTGCCAGGGAACAAAAATTTCTACCCCAATTTCTCTGAATTACGTTTAAAGCAATAGTAAATTTGGGTCGAGGAAAGGTGGGATTTTATAGCAGCTTTATAGACTTCCAGACTTTAATTCAATTCGGTGAAACTCGGAAAAAATGTGCTATAATTCTTCTAACTTGATGGTCAAATGGACTATGATCATTCTTATGGTCACCGGATTTATTGATCACATATATATTCTATTGGGTGTCCACTTTCCTTTTGGGCATCTCTATAAGTAATGTATATACGGGGTGGTCAGAATTTAAGTTCCAATTAATTAAATCTACAAGTTACAAATACTTTCGATGACATATGTTCAAGAATTAATAAAGTGAACATAGTTATTAGATTTTATGAGCATCTCGATGAATCTTGTACATAAATAATGACGATATAAAATTGCGCAGAAAATATTTCTCGTGTCAAATATTGGCGTACAGTGATAATGTTATATATTTAATTGTTATATGTGCATTATGAAGTTTTTCTGGAAAGTTTTGTTAATTGAATCGGAGGCTACATTTTTTAGACGCCCCTTACGTTAATCACGGAGGTTTATCGTGTACTATTAAACTATTGGTTTATTCAGGTTCAACCCGTTATCGAGTAAAGCTATACGCAACCTCGGTGGATATGCACCGGATTCCGCGGTTCTTTCGACTTCCTTCAACTTCTCTTGCCATTAATTTTCCTCGCTTCTTTCTGGTTGCCCTTCGAATACCGCACATTATCGTAACGTAGCAGTAACGACCATTAAGAACGGGAACTTACCGTATCATTTTCATTGTCCAACGGACATAGTCGTGTCCCCTGGCAGGAAGAGCGATCATACATTTTGGCAATGGAACTACCATCGCCTTTTCCCTCCTTTCTACGTATTCTTTCATTTTTATCTAGTTTCCATCCGCGTCCAAGTTTGCCCGCTTCAATTTTATATCGTTCGTATCTCAGCAACGTGGACGGCATCATACCGTGAGAATTCGTGGAACTTAATGCTTCTTTCCTTCCGGTCCCATCGGGACTCGATTTATAATCCCATAGATTTCGACCGTGAAAACGATATTATTATACCACCGTAGACGAATCAAGACGTTCCACGGTTGCTGGAACGAACGGAGAATTTCAACTTGCCGGAACACACCGCGGGGATTTGCGCGCGCACGTACGATCTTTGAAGTTCACTCTCGTACGATTCCCAGGAAAAACATTAAATCCACTGGTTAATTTAAGAGGTTGAAATTCCCAAATGAAAGTTCGAGGGAATTAAAAGTCGGGGGAATGTAGATCGAGTCGAAGTTGCGTGAAAGCGCGAGCAGTTTGAGAAATCGAGGGTTGCTTTAGGAGTCGCCAAACCGATATCCGGGGGCTCTTTCCTTTACTCTTATTCCATTGGCTGACCCGTCAGCTCCTCTTTTCGAGATACCTCTTTTTCTTCGTTTCTCACAAATTCCGGTGTAACGTTTACCTATCTACCCCCCTTATTCTCTCACCCCCTCACGACCTACCGGTCGCATACCAATTCCGGTTCTCGGTACGATGCCACTTCCGTTCCATAGGAATCGACAGATCCCCTCGTTGTCCCCCACCGTAGCCGATGTGAACTAGATTCGATATATTCCAATTATCGTGATTCCGATTCGTCGATCGTCTCTGCAACGTATCGTTTGCTTCCTATCTCTTCTCTGCCCCGTTCCGTTCCTACCTCTTCCGGTCCACTCTCGGTTCGAATGAGATCCGGTTGGATTATCGTGCGAGAAGGAATTCCGTTTCTCTCTAATTGAAGGACACGTCAGTCGAGTCGGAAGGGAGTGTCAGTGCTTTCCTCGTCGGCCGAAAATTCTTTTATTGAATTTCACTGGAAATCGGTAAACCGGATGGATAAACCGGTGCCGGAGAGAACACGGGAATTATAGAGGAAGCGAGTGATACGTGGACGGACTAACGCTCGGTTCCACCATAAATCGTTTCAGGAAGTCTTAAACTGGCTTGTTTGCCTTGTGTATGTAAGTACCTAAGTACTTTCGTACAGTCTCCCATAAACGCAGCCTCGCATACCGCTTCTACCGAACAACGAAGCTAATTCCTTAAGTACGTACGCGCCAGTTGAGCTTTCACCGAGTGCGCACCAAATTTCACCCGAATCTCTACTACCAACTTGCCCCTTGTCGTTTGACTTTTCTACCCGTTTCATTCCGCCATGAGAACACACCACTTCTCTCTTGACATTTTACCTTCGCCGCTGTGCCCGATCATACACGTTGCTGTAACTACTGATTTTCTCTTCTTATTATCAGACACCACTCTCATTATATGTAATCGCGTAGTATTACTTTTCTGCTTCCTTAGAAGCTGAATCTTATGCGGTATTTATATTGTTCATCATTTCTCTTCGATATTATTTATTAATATACTAATCAATATTTTCTGATTTAGAATCTGTAAGGCATATTCTTTTCGGAATATTTCATTGGCAAATTAAATTTAATACTGGTGTATATCTTCTACGGCGAATTTTCTGAAATCTAATTTATCCTTGATTTTGTTCTTAATTATTTATTGGCATACCGGTAAACATTTTCTAGATCAGATTCTGTAAGATGTACTCTTGGCTGAATACTTAATAGTACAATCAAATTTGATAGGGGATACCAATTTATTTCTAGTAATTAAGTGCGTATTCGCGAGTACAACATGTTAGCAGGTCGAACTCTATCGAACCTTCGTACCAGTGAGAATAGTGCCGGTCACGACGCAATCCCGGTTTTGCATAAATCCCATTGAGCAGACCGAATTACGTTTCTTCCGTTCACCCTCGATAGAGATCCCGCGAACGCACGAGGGATAGTGTTGGATATTCGGACCTCGATCGGAATTCGATTCGACATACTCTGACATGGAGACGCGCGTACATACCGATACGTGTGTACATTTGCAGAATGTTTCGGGAAAACATGCTCGGTGATCTGGACATTTTGTTCCATATGCATCGCGAAAAATGTTCTATAGAAAATCATAGCCGTACGGTAACATAATGCATTTTCTGTATTCGAGTTCTTGTAAAAAATATCCCAGAAATTATCAGGTACATATATAATTATTATTTAACTCCCCCGCCATCGCTCATACTATTTTTAATTCCGAATTAATCATTTCAGAAACAATACAAACAATCATACATGTATATACTACACCGCATAATTGCGAAAAATATATTTTAAACGATATTTGATCGTGCTTCAACTACCTCCAAATCAATATTAAAATACTAAACTACTATAATATATAACCATAACTTGGTGAAGCAAGATATAAGTTGTATCCTTATATTTTATTGTTCAGTTATCAAATTAATACTATGTAATTAGTCCTATAATAATCTCGCAATTGTTTGACTAGCAAATAGGGACTCGGATGTTTTGATAACCCCTGATCAAACTCTCATATAATAATCCCACTCTTATCAAAATGTAAGCCCACACTTATGATCAGCATTGTACACATATGCATTTCGAGGACTTTGATATCCTCGAATAGATCGGATCCGCAGTGGCATAGAATGTCCCCGACCCGGCGGTACAGCATCGCAGTTTCCGAACCGGAATTTCATTTCGCTTTAATTGAACGTCGCGTTGCGTAGTATACCGCAATGCTAGTAACAACCCAGGTCTGCTTCCGTCGTCCTTCTCTTTCCGCATTGCATTTCCATGCGTGTACGAAGCGCACGACTTTATATACGAATATCACCGGATGAATAGATATCTCGAAGAAGGGACCAAGTTCTGCATTCACCACATCTTTGAATCACGCATTCTGACAGACTTCGAATATTACAGGGTATTTCTGAAATATGTCTTACAAGTTAGTTAGTTGTAAGTTATTTGTTAGTTGCATTTGCAGAAGCTTGTACGAGGCTTGAATGGAAATTGGGAAGAGCTTATCTATGATGTTGCGCCGATGTGATTGGAGGGGTTTTGAATTCTATTTAATGATAGCCTTAGGAAGTTCGTGTGTTTATTAGAATCATTAATTGGATCATGGTGTTCAATTTTACAGACAGTTTTGTCTGCTTTTTTTCTATGTTCATAAAATAATCATATCGTTGTTATAGAGGCAAAATTCATTAACTAACATTTTCATGTAAAATTTCTTGCTTTTGCGCATTCATTTTCCAAAATGAATTTTTATATGAAGAATATGAATATTTCATATATAATTTGTAAGGTATCGATATAATATTCATTTTTAAGGGCCTCACGACGCATTTTAAAGACACTTTATAGATTGAATAGGATAGTGCATCTCTGTTTCGCAATACCGAAGTTGAGCTTTTAATGCCATCGAGGTGCGGAAAATATCCTCGGTTGAGGACAGAAGTGACAGAGCTCGAGAAAGAATATTGCGTTCGTGCTCGTGTCATCAAGTCGTGCAATATAACGAGACTGACGTATCATACCGAAAGGTAAATCGATCTACTTGAAGGTAGAAATAGAACCACCATCCCTTCACGTATCATGATTAAAGATGGAATAATGTATGTACTGATCCAGAATATTCCGTGGAAATCCATCGGAAGGTTCGATCTCGTATCTAGATAATCATTTGATTCGATTCCATAGAATGGATATCTGGACGACGATTCGTTTGAGGTTTCCCGAAGCAATTACTGGGTTGAGTGTACTCGTAGCTATTGTTACCATTGAATGCAAGCCTCTTTAAGCGTGTTCTTCTTTCGTGTCGTTGAATATCTGGAATATTCCAGGACGATATCTAACTCGAATTCCCTTCTTATTCTTCGATATCTTCGTGTATTTTTGTCCGCACAATTCTATGGTTTTTTAGGAAATTCATCAGACGAGCCTGATCTAAGATCGATGTTCGCGCCCACGTAAATAATGTTGTCGCATTTGTAAACGTCAGAACCAAACAAACATCTATCACCCTTGGCCTGTTAGACATTATCGGATAGTCCTCGACGAAGCGTATAAGTGGCTGCTCTGCATTAACGGTGCTACACTTGGGACTAGGCTCTCAAGTAATTTCCAATAATCCATTTCGGCAAGGATAACCAGCAGCCTGCTCTGGTCGATAATCGTTTGCCGGATGTGAAACGTGTTACGACATTGACCACTTAATCACACCGATTATACCGTGATAGCTGACTCCTCCATCGACTTGATACGAACTCGTTAAAGAATTCAATTTTCCATTCCTTCAATCGAATTATATCGACACTTTGCAAAGACAACTCCTATCATCGCACCTTGTTTCACACGCATTAATTTCGCTATATAAACAATATCCTTATTTTTAACGTCGTGGAACAATGAGCCCGGAAATATGTAGGTATTTCATTTACTGATAAGTTCAGAATCATAATAACCTTCTTTAATACATTTCTTTTTAGCGAAATTTGTTAAACGGATAATCCGTTGACTTCCATAAATAAATATATACCGTATATGGTTGTCATAGAGGATAACTTCAGTAACTTTTTGTTATCCATCTATTGATAGTGCCGTGATTCTGACATGAAAATGTTAGTTAATGAATGTTACCTCTATAACAGTGATATGTTAATTTGTTTATCAATTTCTATTTTCTGTTGGTAATTCCAAGCATACTTTGTCGGGGAATGTCATCAAAATTTAATCTATTTATTAGAATTACTCCTTTGATCTATTTCTATCAGACTAAAATTTGATGTATATTGAGTTCGCTATACAATTTAGTTTAGTGGAAATTCCATCCTCCAGAGAATTAGGTGTACCTTTGTCAATCTCAATTTAACTTTCCCCGAAGAATGAACATTTCTGCACTGATATTGACTCTGTCTTTTGTCCAACGTTATTCCGTGAATAATATAGCAGAGAGAAGAAACTAACATTGGATAGTACGACTCTGGAAAAGTTGCGTGTTGGCTCTGCAACTGGAGCCAACTAAAAAACTACTGCTTTCAGAAGGACACGCGACATACAAGAACACGCTTTACAGAATGGCAAACTGTGTTGCGACATTGCAACTTATTTCCACCGTGCAAAATCTAGTAGCAGTAACGAACATAATTTTATTTTTTAGCATTCTTTTCAAATCCCAAGTCTGACTCACTCCGAATAATAATTCTTTCCGTGGTACTTCTCGCAATAACATTTCTTAATTAAAAGTAAATCTACATGAAATACAAAACGACCCAACTTTGCTGGATAATAAATAACTACATTATTAAGGTAGTCTTAATACATAGATTTGAATATAATTAAAATAAGTGTTATAATAATATAATTAAATAATGTTTTCGTCGTGATATTCATCATATATAACTGAAGTTGTGACGTGTGTTCAAACACTCCGAAGAAATTTAATTGAATAGAATATAAAAGTTTCATTCCAGTCTTGTAGAAAATTCAATTTGACCTCTTCTCCTGCGATTTATCTTCGTCATCATCTTTATCACGTAGGTGCAGTGGAGTCGGCGCAAGGTTGTTCGGTGTCGATCTAACGGGAGATGAATTTAATTATTACAGCGGGCCGGGACCGATGCTCAATTCTTGGTAGCTATTAAATTTCGTGTCCAAAATTCTCGTCGGTGATTCCGTGTCCCGATGGACCACCTCCCACCTCCGAATACTAGTAGGCCCACGGGAAATCTTCTATCGTCTCGATGGCTGAATATATCCAAGCCCTCGAGCATCTGCACACTCTGCGGATACAGCCGAGATAACAAGGGCGTAGCGGAGATTGCTTCATTAGCAGAAACGCGTAATTGCACCGTCTATTTGCCCTTACGCTTATCGCAGAGAAAATGTTTGCTCAAAGGACGTCCATAATTCGTTCGTCATACTGCGAACCAAATGCGAACTCCCTCTCTCTCTCCCTTCCGCTCTTCCTCTCTTCCTCGTCACGAGTTCGAATAGATGCGGAAACGAGCACTGGATTTCACGGTGGTTTCACCTTCCGAAAAGGAGAGCAAAGCTTTCGCGCCATCGCTGGGGGGTTACAATCGATTTTCCCCGAAAAAAAAGAGTTCCCTTTTTTTCGTGTGTCATCGCTATAATTGAAAACCACAAAGGAGATAGTAAAGGGAAAGATATAGGACCACTTCCTTTTTCTATACACGATATATGTGTTTTATTAATCGTACTACCGTCGAGAACGATTGGAACACCCGGGGAGGATTCTTTCATCGTTTCAATGTATTCTTTTTCTGACATTTTCCTATTTCCTATAGAAATAGGACGCTGTCAGAGTTGAAAACAGGAACTTCTTTCAGTCTGGACTGTAACCGTGTTTAATTAGAGACGATTGATTCCAGAAATGGCAAAGGTAAATTCAATCAGACCCTCTTCCGTATCGATAACTCGAACTTTAACACGTTTACTTCGTCCTTTGCTCTATCGTTGTGTAATTACATTTTTAAATATATAATGTCGGCGCAGTGTTAGCGCGCATTGCAAAGTTGAAGATGCGAAGTGTATCAGTTCGAGGTAATTAATCAGCGCCAGACCAGCATTGGTAATTGCTTATGCACCAGGAGTTATTGTTACCTGCAACAATGGTTCTCCAGTGACAATAATGCACGGCGAGGCTGTTTCATGGCGATACTTTATAGCTCATATTTCTATTCGTGGTGCGGCACAATCGTTTCTTTGTTCACGAGCGGCAACCTCGAATCACCCGGCTTCCTAGCCAACGTGAGTGCGCTATAATCGCTATTTTCAGAACAAAACTTCGGTTTGAATCGCCAACGTAAACCCGCGTCACTCTCTATCAATTCCATGCTTGCTAAATCGATCCACATAATACGATAATCTTACTAGAAATCCTTTCTAATTACCTTCATATTTTTCCGCGCCCCATTCACGCGATTTCAGAAACATGAAATCACATTCACAAATAACAACACTCTGTTAAGATAAGGTTATTAAAGTTGTTTTATTACAAACTCACGGTGAACTATCTTAACAATCTCCTCGCACAAGAATACATTGCTTCCACTGTTAATTGTGTAACTCTGCTATTTGTCTCAAAGAAAGTAAGTAGTATTTCCAAATAAACCAGCTTCTAATTAATTCAATAACATCCGCAATTACAAACTAGTTTCTGATATCCCATTGCCAACGTAGACATTTCTGGAAACGCCATTTAATTCTTCGTGACAGTGCATACATTAAGCGACTTAATCAGTGGAACTTCACAAACATCGTATTTAGGTAAAAACGAGTCGTTTCTACGATCCACGAGCCGTTTCCCTGGCCACGTCCTCCTAACACCCCTTAGGCGAGTCGCTGGAAACTCCCATAAATCAGAGGGACACGGCTGGAACTCCATACGACGAAATTGCTGGCATTTCGTCACCATTCTCCAGCCGTCCAGCGTACATTCCGCTTGTAAGGTCGATCGTGGCTGCAACGGAAAGTAATACGGAAAAGTCTCTCTTCTCTGTAGTTAGTTGGTTTTTAGGAGGCCGCAAGGTTGCGAGGTTGCGAGGTTCCAAGGTTCATTTCTATCCTCGTCTAGCTTCCACCGATACTCCTGCAAGTAATTTTCTCTTTCTCTTTAGCTTGGTTCCTTAGCGGCTGTAAGCCACGCTAGCCGAGATGGGTAATGCTCCGTTGCTTTTATCCAGAGAGCTGGTAATCGAGCGTACGTTCCCTAGCAGCCACCTTACCACCCTTTATTCTTTCACCTCGCTTCGACCTATCTTTCTCGGCATTTTTTTTATCGTCCCTTCTCTTCCTCCTTTTCGTCATTTAATATTCGCTGGCTACGTTGCTGGCATCGACTTTAATTAAACGGGATCAATACTTTCGACTTCAATGCGAAGTTCCGTTAATTATGTAATTGGCTGTTAGCACGATAAACCTCTGTCACGTGGTTCGCTGTGTAAGATAATTCGAGAGAGAAACCACTATTGATAGGATATTATTAGTCTCTTCATATCGTCCTTATAAGCACTTTACTTTTGAATCTCCTTTGCGTATCCTAATTTCTAGTTAACCATACATAACCAAGTTCCTTTTACTATGTGTCTGCCAAAAACGATAGTGTTACCCTGGAATGAATACACAAAGTTAAGCATAGATTTACATCTTTTATTCTCGTTGACGCTAAGCAGATGACGATTAAATTGTCCAAAGTAGTAAGTCGATAAGGACAGGTAATTTAGATCATTTATAGATATGCTCCCGAAGTCGTGTAAATCCTTTAAATCCTTTTATCGCAGTTCTCTCTGCGCGCGACTGTTGAATCCAATTGGATAGTAGTCAGGTAAAATCCCCGATTTTTATATAGATAGAACTTTGTGATTTCTCTATTTATCTTATTCTATTTAACAAGAACCGTTAAATACACCAGTATATAAATATACATATGTCTACCGGAAAGATGGAGTGTAGTATAGTTGCACTTCGGGCATTTAATATCGAAATGTCTATAACCTGGAGATTGCGTTGAGGTTAAACGAAATCGCAGTTGAAGTCAGATGGATTTTCATTTTGGATATGTATGGATTTAAGCTTGTTATTTAAATAACCCGTTCCAGTCTGCCCAGCTACTGCAGTTATGAGTTGAGTCAAAGCGATTTCATTTGAAGAACCGAACTTCGTGTCTGCTTTTTTTACGTGTAAAGAGTCGCCGTCAGGGGAACTTCCTCGATAAGTCCATTTCTCAAAAATATCAAGTTATCGTTCATAATAGTTCCACAATGTTACTTCGTAACGTTTTAAATATTAACTTGATTTTTTTTTAAATGGACTTATATCACTTTAAAAAAACGGCTCAAATATAAGTATCTCATACACAACAGAAATTCCGCAGGATCAACACTTTATTAGAACTACCATTTTTCTAGTACAATACTAGCTAAATTAGAATCTGCAAACACTTTTTTCACGATTAATAAAAAATGTGAAATTCGACATTTTTTTACGTAGACGCATTAACTGCATCGTAAGATCGTAATAACGAAGAGTGTTTTTGTGCTTGATCTCATTTATACATTATTATGTGAATTATATAATTCATGAGTAATCCTGCGGTTTTCGCCCATCTTGACCTCCTACATATGTTTCCTTATATTAATCTATTTTTACGTGTACTTAAAAATCCTTTTCTCACTGTTTCCTGCCTCTGGATTTTTCCGCGAGATATTCACCGTAATCCCGTTCTTGCAGAATACTGTACAATGTAATTCCTGCACTTACAATTAAGCTCTCGACGGTAAAAGGCGCGGGACTTTTTATAATATGCGCAGAAGGAATTTCTAATATGAACACAAGTTCAAATGTAAGATAAAATCTATAATCTACGTATCAATTTGCAATAGGAATATAACAACGCCCGGTGCATTTCATCAGTTCTCATTAAAGAAAGTATTCGCAAATGAAATCACACGGCTACATATTTTTGATAAAACCATAAAATTTCATTGGAATGAATCCAGCACTTCGCGGAGGAGTGGATGAAAACAACGGGACTTAAAGTGACCAAACATCAAATGAAATAAATAGAGCCGTATCCCAAATTTCCCGCTTATTAGGGAAAGATTACATCGTAGCAGAAAAGTATGAGGTCGTTAGATCGGGAATGAGCAACAAAGTCAACATTTGCTTTGGCATAGGTGAACTGGATACGCTTATATGCTTATATAGGCGAATCCGTTCTACCGGCAAATAGAGCGTAACGTGTTTGCCGTGTTTTACCATCGAACGGACGAACCATGCGTTCCGCAATCATTAGCTGAGTGACGTTTGACTTGTAACCCGACATTAGATACCGCGAGGCATAATAAAACGAGATTCGCATAGATATATAGACGAAAAGGTCAGCTTTGTTCCGATGAACTCCAATATCCCGGTACACGGCTTGCTTTTCCACTTTTCCTTCGTTCCTTTAAGTTCCCTTCTACTCGCATATGAAAATACATTCATATGCGCGTATCGCTCGTTTAGATTAGCGTAAGTTATATTTAACGGATAGTGAGCTTTTCCACTGAGAATAGCAACCTTATCTTCCACGAATACCAGCCGAATCGGAATGGTGAGAAAAGTTGAGAAGAATACGAGTCTCGCCGTATACTCCAGTGATACATCCGATACAAAGAGGCTAGTAATTAATAAACTAATAATGAGCTCTTTGGACGAGGTTGTCCTATTTTATTAATACTACGACCTAGTATGCACGATGAGAAAAGTTCGGAGAACTATGAGTGTCTATATATTCGGCCCGTGGAACGATGTCATAAAAGTTACCTTCAATTTCGTATAATTAACAATGAAGGATAACTCGCGATAAGACTTCTGATGCGAAGATCAATTTGATTCCCTTAAGTAAATCATTTCGAGCGGGGAACGATGAGAAAAGTTGGGAGTAATATGTTTCCACGGTCGAATCCTGGATAGCGATCGTAAATGCTTTTATGCATGGAGCGTAAAAAAAAAATATTCCCGCTGTCGGGTGAGTATCTTTACGTTTAACGCGGCAAATCGATCTTCCCTTTTACGAGAGTACGGCGGTTATCAGGGATCCACCGTAAATTTTTATCGGTCGACTAGCATTCTGTGCTACGTTTTAAGCGGGTCAAACGAAGTGGAGGTCCAGTCTGCGATCCACCGGGTGTCGGCTCGAGTTCGACGAACCCGCAATTTTCGATTGGTTACATAGACGAGGAGCTGGTGTAATGTTTAAGGCGCGAAGACAATTCCGCAGTCGTTCGAACCTTTAAAGGGGTATATGAGAAACGAAAGAAGCTCTTAGCAGATCCGATCTATAGTGGTACTTCCTCATCGTTTTTCAATTGTTTTTCGTGGATAGTGGTGTTGGCGGATACTGTAGAGAAGGCGATGGAGAATCCTGAGTCCAGGGTAGCACGTACCGAGAGCGAAATTGTTATTGAGAGTACTCGATTGATTGGCTCCTCGCTGAAATTCAATAACCGTAATACCCCAACCCTCCTACTGTTCCATCTACCCTTCCTTCGGTACCGATCGTGTGAGCCACTGAAATCGTACAGTTTTCTCAACTGGCGATAGTTCTATTCGAGTCTTTCCACATTCCGGAATATAAGCTACGAAGTGGTTACGTTGCCTTTCGTCCGGTCTCCTTCGACCAAATCCCTTGCTTCATATAATTATGCTTATTAAACGTTTATTGCCAAGGATACGATTCAAAATGTCAACGACTATGCAAACCGTACCATTCACGCAGTATTTAATTGCAATTTCACATATGTCAATTAATGTGGACTACGTATTTGATCAAATCATATTCTTGTCCAAGAACGAATGAACTTGATGAAACATAATATTCTCTTAAACTAGTGCGCACAATTTTCAGCAACTTTTTGGACAGAGGTTCATTGTGATCCACGATTTTTCTTGCATAATCATTGTAATAAAGTGCACGAAGATAAAGTAAATAAAAGGTAGAGTAATAAGGAGTAAGATTCGGAAAGATGTAAATCGGTGTAAGTCGAAAGTGTACAGTGTAACGCTTAGGGAAGTAACGGGACCAAACGATGGAGGATTGGTCGATAGTAAGGGGCCATGAGGTCGCAGAAATGTCTCGTGAGACTGTAGGATCACTTGGAACGATTACTTCGGCAGTTACTCGAAAGCATGCTGCACCAGGGTATATCATACATGGTACATAGAGCATATAATAGTCCACATACATAGTATATGACAGAGAGGACGAAGACTGATCAGTTACTTTCCAAGATCTCGTCTACGATTGCGTTCTCTACTTCTCCTCTTATGTATTTACTTTGGCCCTCCTTTCAACTTTACTCGGTGTCTCCTACGCCCTGTTCCGCCATTTGTTCCCTAGCTTGCGCTCGATTTCAAGAGTGTCTCAGTAACGGGTAATTTGATTCCACGTAAGAAGAGTCCGGAGAATTCATTGTCAGTAAACAGGTAAAATTGGATATACGAATGAACCGTCAGTAGCAGGTGGAAGGAAAGAAGAAGAAGAGGAAAGGAGTCGAGTCGAGTGTGATATTTTCGCGTCCAAACGTCCATTTGACCCGGCTGGCAGATCGAGTGCCGTTTTTATATTTAATGGCCTCGTCAAATCCTTATTTTCCGTTTCGTTTACCGGAAATTGATTTTCGATCTCGTATTCTGGAAGTGACACGCATCGTAAGCGCCTGCTCTCGTCCCGAGGGCATCTCCAAGGAAATTGTCTGCCGTACACCCGGAGCTATATATCCTCTTACCTTACAGGATACTTCGCGCAACCTTACTGCCACGTCACTCTTAAAAAGATCCACGGATCTGCCTTATTCTACCATTTTTAAACTCGATCACAATGTTCGCGATCTTGAGACAATAATTCTCTACACCGTTTACGGGAAAACAACTTCTTACTTGAATATCTCTCTAATTATCCCTGATCGTTCCTTAAGTGTCATTAACGAGTACGATTATTAGGAAATTAGATACTTAAGGAAAGCCACTATACCTTGCCTCGAAGGAAAATACCCTCTACACTGATATTAAGTTCCTTCGTATAACTATGAAACATTTTATTATCTCTTATGCTCTCGAAATTATGCAGGATTAAAAGTATAGTAAATATGCTGTGCAAGAACCACCTTTTTGAGCCGTTATACATAATGTACATACATATACAAACACATAGATACCATAGAGGGAGTTGAATTTTTGTTCAGCCGCACACTTGTGGCAGGTTGAATTCAAGAATACCGTGATATACCATTCCCGGGGATATGGAAGGAGAATGGCGAGGAAGAATACGATGCAAGTCTCGGCTCGTGGTAGCATGTTTTTCCAGTCATTAGGTCTCGTCTCCTTCACGCGATGAAAGAAGGGAAAGAGGAGAATCCAGGAGATCGTTAGCGAGAGACGCCTCCGCCAGAAGGGCGATAAAAGATTCGCGTGTAAACCTACCACCGGGTTTCCTAGTTGTCTCAAGGTAGTTCTCCTACGGTTTCTTTCATTCTTTTCTCTTAGACTTTTGATCGTGTGTCTCCCATTTTCTCCTTTCCCCTTTTCTTCATCATCTTTCTCTTTCTCTACTTCGTTGTGTCATTGTCGTTGTTCCGTCGGCACACCCGGTGACGGTTACTCCTTACGATTACGCTCATGTCTCGACAATTTAACGTGAACCAAAGGAAACGAGACCGTGGAAGACTCGCGGAGAAGGGACGGAGAAAAAGACGTTTCTTTAAAAGAAAAGGTAAAAGGGAATGGAATAACCCGGTTGGTACGGTCGAAGAAAAGTTCTTGGCCGACGATTCCGTCGATTCTGCTGGCGCGAGGATACTCCGCGTAAAACAAGCAAGCATTACTCGAAAGTACCGTAGAATCCCGTGTAGCCGGGCAAGAATTCTTGAACCGTAATTTCCTTCCTTCTTTCCTCTCACGCGTTATCCAGGAAAAGGCTGTTCTTCGTTTCTATCCTTTTACCGTTTCCTGGAGAATGCTTATCTAGTATCGTCCTGCGGTTTCGGTTACCCCGATCCAAGACAGGAGTCAGCTTATTTGCTCTACCTTCGAGCGCCCGTTATATTCCTTCCCTTCGAAGGACCAAAAAAAATAAAAGATATTTACTACTCTCTTTTCAACCTCCTTCCTTCCTATTTATTAAAAATTCAATTATCTACATTCTTCGCTGCTCGTATTCTTCGGTCGGAATCCATTGACATGGATACTTCAATATTTTCTATGAAACCACCTCGTTTATAATTTACATAAATTTCATGGAATTTGTATAATATTTGGCTGGTAGGACGAGGAATTAATAGATGCATTCAGCGGTGAAAAAAAGTGTCTGCGGTATGTAAAGATGGCTACGGTGAATCGATATCTTCGCTAATATTCATTTGCACGGGTGCTGATAGTACTCGCATACCGTTATACAGACCCATTGATATTTAGCTGATAATGGAACGAGTGGGATCGCATTATTCCGGTTTCTGGTGTAAGTGTTCCACCGGTGAAACCAGTTCCGATTACGAGCCTCAGACGCTTTCGCTTTCTTTACCACAGAGGCCATTGCTCTGTTTCTAGACCGATATATTATTACACGAGATATACCAGGATATACTCGCACATCGGGCGCGATAATCTTCCAATCAGATTTTAACTACATTTTCGTACACATAATACCACCGAACTTGATTACTGTAATTTATTCAATCATTTTTCCCTCGCACTTCAGTATTCATATAACATACGCGAATCAAGGTAGGCGAGTTTCGTGTTGAACTTCGGATTGATTTACATCACATGTAAACTTGTCAACAGTCATGACCTAAATCAAGTATAAACTACTAGTTTCTTGTATATTAAAAATGTAGAATTGCAAAAGGTTTGGTGTTTAATACTAGAGCTATGGAAACCCGTCAAAATGACGGGTCCTTGGAATTGAATAAAAATGTTCAAATTTGTAAGTTTCCATTTTCTGAGATTAATTCATTTTTTTCCATACATACTTATTTTTAAGGACTTATATGTGAATCCATAAATATGACTGAATATCTTGTCCGTAGTTCTAGTCTTAAGAAACATGGTAAGTGATAAGATCGACGTTGCTTAGTGTAGTGATATATATAATGTATTTTAATTGGACATCGATTCTTGTAGCTTCGTATATTCATTTTTATAATGTTGAAATCTCCGAGGCATACTGGAATGGAATATAAATATATTCAGTGAAAATTGTTCTTCGTGTCGGACTGCTTCAAGGATCATAATATCTACCCACCTCGATTTTATGATACCATTTCGTCTAATCTCTGGGGATAAAGTATACATAAAAATGGGAATGGTATTGTACATAAAAGTCGATGTTGAGTGATCAGAATTTGAGATAGCCGACGCTACTTACGAGCTAACAAATTTTCAGAACTGTCCTGGATACGATACCCTTTCACCCTAATTGACTTCTTAAATTTATAATATGGTCAACATTATACACTATCATAATAAAACGTCTCATTTGTATCGGTAAATAAATTCTTAAAAAATTCTATATTATCATACTGAGATCTAAGTATTATTACGTGAAACAGCATCTAATAAACTCTAATATCTAAAAAAAACTTTAATACCGCCATTTCTGCGTCCATAAATGTAATAATAACTAACATTACACTGATGCCTTAGCAACGCCTTTAAACTCCGCCAATCATCTAGGAGCACGCAAATATTACGATAATTCATTGGACCAGATGAAAACATAATACTCACAAAAGTATTGTCGGAGGGCATTAAAAACGTAACGACACGTGTAAAGATTTTTAATGAGCTTTTTAACGTGGCATTTATCACCGGAGCCAGGTTATTTTATGCGTGTAAAAATGTTGTCGGACGCTCGTATTCTTAACGAGCCACGTCGCTCGATAATATTCTCTAGCGCCGGAAAAAATGCATTAACTCATTATGAAGTAAGCTTTTGCCTTTGCTCCTTGGTTAATGTTAGAAGTATCGCTACTTTCACCGTCAACCCCCCCCCCCCTCTCCTCCTCCTCCTCCTCCTCCTATTTTGCAGTCTCCTTTCTCTCTCCCTTTCTCTCTTTTATTCTCTTCTACTCGAAGACTACATTCTGCACCGTCGATTAAACCCATAATCTCACCCATTAGGAATTTTAGCTTCGTTATGGATTTATTAAAATTTCTTTTAATCATACTTCGCTGTCATCATAAATGGAACGTTTCTTTTGAGTCCGTTTCTTTACGGCGAACACGTAATTAATGTAAATGCGATGGTTTGAGTATCTACGTTTAAGAAACGCCATGGCTGATAACGTAATTTGTTTCGTAATTGGAAATGTATGAATGGTGTTTTATTATTGGCATTGAGAATTAATAATTTATAACAGCTGTTTGGGTAACGCGATATCGATCTGACTAATCCACGCGGACCGCAAACGCGTTTAATTTTAAATTGAATTGATAGTAATTTTAAAATTATATGGATCTAGTTAATATCATAATTATGCGAGATTTGTAATTATTTACGGTATTGGTAGTGCAACGCGTACACTGATGGATGAAAGGGGCACTGCGTATTTTAATTTTTCTAATTTACGTGTAGAAATAATGTTATAACTGTTGATATTGAGGAAACAAAAAACAGCGTAATTCTATGTATTCGATATCAATTCTGCATTAGGGTCAGTGATAAATAGTTCATTGTTGAGGGTTCGTTCTTTAATATTCGAAGACCAGGACGTATCGATAATAATAAGTAAAATATCAATATCAATAATTATAATTATATCGACAATGATCAGTAATGATAAATTTCATTGTTTTTATTCCCCAATCCCGCAGTGTTGCTGTACACTGTCAACGGTACCCAATAAAAACCAAGAAAGAATGTCATCATGGAAAACAATTCAAAACTACCAGAAAGACACACATTCAATAATCGTTCGATATAAAGTTAATACCCTTCAACATCAAACCACCACTCAACCGAATATTTTTCTTAGGATGGTAGCTTTATCGCGGTCGGGTATTTCGTATCGGTAAAATTGACCTATCAGGAATGGCTCTCGAAAACGAGGATACCGCAATAGTTTGATGTCCGTCACTTACTGCATCCATTGTTTCAACATGTGGCCTTTCGAAATACTGGAAAACCTGTAAACTACACACAAGGGGCAGCGGTTTCGAAACCACTCGATCTGGGAGAATTGTTTGTAGTATTATGGTTCCATGGTATTTATTTGGAGGAGGTTTGACCGGTAACGCGACGACATTGCGGTTTTATTCGTAGCCATGGTACAGTGACGTAGGATGTTATGGTGTAACAGAAGCGAAACCGTGCCATTCGCAGGAGCGAAGGGTTACTGCGAGGGTACATCGGTGGTACGTGTTGAGCATTATGTAAGGGGAAAATCGGTGCTCGTGGATTTTTGCGGATTCTACATTCACGCGAATCTATGACTTATATTAACCCCTTTGCGCCGTTCTCAGCTAGTCTGTTAGCATATTCGACATGTTATGGTATTTCGTCGCATTCACAATTGAATGTTTAACACGTTGAACGCTGCGCCGAAGTCCGTGTTATACGATACCTCACGATCTGCGTCCGTAACGTCTATAAATAAAACTAAGCGTTCTACGATATATTGACTCTTTTACATCATTATTGTAAAGATAAAAATATTAAAAATTTGACGAATATTAACGATATATTACTAAAACTCGAATCAAATACATCGGTAATATTCGTACAATGTTTAATCATTTTAACGATACGATGACGATGTAAAATAATCAATGTATCGTAGGACATTTAAACAGCATTATTTTTAGGCGTTATATATGTACATGTCATGAGTGTATATCACGAAATAATGCGTAAAAGCATTAAGATCACTTAAAGATTACTAAATCCGATTGTAAAAGCTCTACTTTGATTCTATACTTCTCGTAGATAATATGCTTGTCCTTTGGTTATAAATAGTATCAAGTTGTAAGGTGAGAAGACCTTGAAGAAGATAAAAGTAAGAAGTTGAAGATAGAAGGTATTGATATTAATACAAGTAAAGAACCTTAAAAGTAAACTTGGAAGAACTTATAAAACCAGCTCAAAGCAAAAAAGAAATGTATCTTCAACGTAGAGCCATGAAGATATCTCGTCCCTATTAATAATAATCATTATAATCTGATCCTTCGTAGCCAATTAAAAACATATTTCAGATCTCTCATAAGAATCTTTATTCCTCTATTTAAAAACATACCTTCCAGTCGTAAAGTCACAGATTTACGATCTTAAGATTGAGACGAATAAATCACGAAAAATAATTCGAACAATCGTCGTAGACCGCCGCGGTAAATCATCCGAAGTAACATACATACAAAGTCTATTGTTTCATGGAACCGGGGAGTGAAATCTGCCAGGACTACGTGACTGGCATCATCCAAGGATAGAATGGAACCGACAGTGGCAGGATTGAGTGTGTTTTTGGCGCTTTGAACACCCCCCACGTGAACATGTCTTATTGTTTCTACCCCTGAACAGAAGTAGAATATCTACGGAGTGTGATAGTTCCCTGGAAAACCATACACAGAATCCAACCCAACAAACCAACCAACCAACCCACCGACTAACCGATGACCCACTGTATACAAAGGTTATCGTAAGACATTCTTCGGTGTTTTGATTTAGTAGTTCTCCCCTGGTTACTCCCACGTTATCAAAACCGGTAGCAACGTCCATAGTACTTGGTACTCGGACTCCATGGTACTTGTTCACCGTGTACAGATGTCTGTATACACTCAGGCTTCTCATACTCGAATCACGTTCGCGAATAACGTTGTGTATGTATATGTATACAAGGGGATGTATATGTAACTGGGTAGTAACCTTGTTCCAACGTTGGGTGATAAATTATCCCTGTCTCTGGGCCATCTACTACTCCTCTTTCTATACACCCTTACTACCTTTCCACGGTGTTTCTCACCCTTCTACATACCTTTCTTCTCTCTCTTACTCTATTTTCCTCCCAACGATTTCATTTTCATTCTTTTTTCCTTATATTCTTCCACCATCGCTGTATGCTTCTTGATATTTCTCGTTTGAACTATTCTTTCCCCTGATGTTTTATCGTACCCGTGGACGTCTGGTTTTCTCTACTTTCCACGTTTCTATCCGTTTATCGAACGGTTCTCTCATCCTTCGAGAGGATATCCTGGATTACTTGGTCGTCGATGCATAGGTGAGAAATGCGAGCTTCAAGAAGCCACAGCTAAGATTTCGGGATTCCGTGAAAGGCGCGGGTTCTCGGGTTCTCGAAACCGACTTAAACCTTGGTAAGACCCGGGAACAATAACGCCATTTCTCAAAGGAGCATCAACCGCGGGAATGAATCTTCCTTGGATGTCCAAGGATTTGTGAGTTTGTAATTTATGGCAGGTGTGGGACTATGTGATCAACTTTTGCCTTTTATTTCAAACTTGATACCGATTCAGTGCTGCCAGTGTCGTGCCAGGAACTATAACGACATTCCCGTGAAACTATTTGAACGTTTGCAACCTAATCTGCTTAACTTGGACCACAATGAGACCAATGAGAATGTAGAACCTACTACTTTGGGACTATTGTGGAGAACCTACTGCGAGTTCACTTCCTAGTAACTCAGATCATTGTCTCATTTGGTAGATCAATGTATCCATTCACTCATGATTAAATATATTCAAAAGATTGTCATCATACTTCCAGCCTGAATACTAGAACTACGGAAGCCGCCACAATGTCGAGTCCACGGAATTCAATAAAAACGTTCGAATTTATAAGGTATCCATTTTCTGGCATTTTTTTCGGCCCACGTTAAATAATGGATGTAATTAAATCGATTAATTTTAAGGACGTATACGCGAAAATATAAATATAACTGAATACATTGTCCGTAGTTCTATTGTTAAACGTTATAATTCCTTATTCTAATAAAATACAATAATATTCAAAGAACATAGTGGATGATAACATTCAAAATAATAACAAATCAAGCAACACATTGAAATGATTGAGAAAAGTATCAGTAATCGATCCAATCTATCACAAGATACGACGAAAATTGAAACTACAAATGGATCTCAAACAAGGTATATGTTTACAAAATACTATAAAAATGCAATCTGATGATCCGAAGTGCACTGTAAAGCTTTCGATGTGCATGGTTCAGAATCGAACGATACCGTTATTGGTTCTTGTTTTACGCTAGAAAACAATATTCGATAGAATGCTAGTTGATGGAAGAACGTAATACGTCGAGGAATAAGTATCCGATCTTTGTTGCGAATAGGGAAACGTTGTTGATCCATGAACCAGTATGTCATCGTTGTATAACGCGAAGTCTCATTGAGAAATAGCAATATTGATATAAGACATTTTCATTGTTGTCTTTCCTACCGCTGTCAATAACTGTCGAGGCCGCGAACCATCGCGATGGAAGCGAAAGAGAACGAACTCGGATGTTATGTATCTTTTAAAGTGCTCAAACACATGCTGTTATCGTTTCCGTAGAAATTGGAAACGCTTGGAGGAGATCGGTTTGTCGTAACGTTGGACATTTAAGTGAGATACAAGATATACATTCGATAAAATCAATTGTAGATATACAAGAGGTTTCTCCGTGGTTAGTGTAACATCGATTATGAGGAAGGTGATTGGAGTATGGTTACGGCAGGTATATTATTAGAACGGTTAAGAACTTTCACGGGAACGAAGGAGTTCCATGTCAAGGGGTATCGAATTGAAGAAATGGCTTCTGTAATTAATCTTAAGCATCGTCGAATCAATACAGTTCTACGAAGAAGGTGGAAAGAGAAATGGGAAAATGGTTCCTTGGGCAATAAGAACGAAATACAAATGGATATACATGTATGTAGGTATGTAGTTCGGATAGTGGTACCGTGGAACTACCAACACCTTCTACGTCCCTTACGTTCACCTCGAAATAAACACGATAAAAAGGTGAGAGGAATAATGTCGGATAGAATTCTTTTCTCGTTCTCGATCGATTTCGTAATTCTCAAAGAGAAATAGCTCCGGTAGCTCCGGTTTCTATTCGTGAGTATCTAACTGAGTAACTCGTGTTTACGTTTACTGCGAACTTAACGAAGCGTAACTCAAATAAACAGCGAAATGAAATTATTCGAATGATCGAAGACCGGAGAGAAAGTTCGACGGTACGGTTTCAAATAAAGAATTACTAGCGGAGAATTTTAGTGGGAAATGTATAGTCAGGCAACATTGAAATTATAAGTTCACACTCAAGTGGTTATGCAACGTTTGCTATTGGACTAATAAGTTCATACTTATCACTTTCTTTTTTCCTAATGACAATGATATTGATAAATGAGTGAAATTATGAGGAATATAATATTTAGTGAATTTTCTTTTGATCGGAAAACTACTTTAATCTACTTGCACAAACCTAAAAGGGTCCTAGAATATGTTTGGGCATCATCTACCATTGATTCGGACCATCGAGGAACAAAGTTGGCGACTTTGATTTTTTGACAATTTTTGAAGGTATACCCCTTCACATTTTTGCGATTTTGGGTCGACCCCTTTCTTGACCGGAAAACAATTTTAAACTGCTTCTTTCGACCCAAAATCGTCCTAGAATATGTTTATACATCATCTACCATCGATTTAGGCCATTTAGGAATGAAATTGGCGTCTTTGATTTTTTGACAATTTTTGAAGGTATACCCCTTTACATTTTTGCGATTTTGGGTCGACCCCATTCTTGACCGGAAAACATTTTTAATCCACTTCTTTCGACCCAAAATGGTCTTAGAACATCATTAGGCATCATATACCATCGATTTAGGCCACTTAGAAGCGAAATTGGTGACTTTCATTTTTTGACAATTTTTGAAGGTATACCCCTTTACATTTTTGCGATTTTGGGTCGACCCCATTCTTGACCGGAAAAAATTTTTAATCCACTTCTTTCGACCCAAAATGGTCTTAGAACATCATTAGGCATCATATACCATCGATTTAGGCCACTTAGAAGCGAAATTGGTGACTTTCATTTTTTGACAATTTTTGAAGGTATACCCCTTTACATTTTTGCGATTTTGGGTCGACCCCATTCTTGACCGGAAAACATTTTTAATCCACTTCTTTCGACCCAAAATGGTCTTAGAACATCATTAGGCATCATATACCATCGATTTAGGCCACTTAGAAGCGAAATTGGTGACTTTCATTTTTTGACAATTTTTGAAGGTATACCCCTTTACATTTTTGCGATTTTGGGTCGACCCCATTCTTGACCGGAAAACATTTTTAATCCACTTCTTTCGACCCAAAATGGTCTTAGAACATCATTAGGCATCATATACCATCGATTTAGGCCACTTAGAAGCGAAATTGGTGACTTTCATTTTTTGACAATTTTTGAAGGTATACCCCTTTACATTTTTGCGATTTTGGGTCGACCCCATTCTTGACCGGAAAACATTTTTAATCCACTTCTTTCGACCCAAAATGGTCTTAGAACATCATTAGGCATCATATACCATCGATTTAGGCCACTTAGAAGCGAAATTGGTGACTTTCATTTTTTGACAATTTTTGAAGGTATACCCCTTTACATTTTTGCGATTTTGGGTCGACCCCATTCTTGACCGGAAAACATTTTTAATCCACTTCTTTCGACCCAAAATGGTCTTAGAACATCATTAGGCATCATATACCATCGATTTAGGCCACTTAGAAGCGAAATTGGTGACTTTCATTTTTTGACAATTTTTGAAGGTATACCCCTTTACATTTTTGCGATTTTGGGTCGACCCCATTCTTGACCGGAAAACATTTTTAATCCACTTCTTTCGACCCAAAATGGTCTTAGAACATCATTAGGCATCATATACCATCGATTTAGGCCACTTAGAAGCGAAATTGGTGACTTTCATTTTTTGACAATTTTTGAAGGTATACCCCTTTACATTTTTGCGATTTTGGGTCGACCCCATTCTTGACCGGAAAACATTTTTAATCCACTTCTTTCGACCCAAAATGGTCCTAGAACATCATTAGGCATCATATACCATCGATTTAGGCCACTTAGAAGCGAAATTGGTGACTTTCATTTTTTGACAATTTTTGAAGGTATACCCCTTTACATTTTTGCGATTTTGGGTCGACCCCATTCTTGACCGGAAAACATTTTTAATCCACTTCTTTCGACCCAAAATGGTCTTAGAACATCATTAGGCATCATATACCATCGATTTAGGCCACTTAGAAGCGAAATTGGTGACTTTCATTTTTTGACAATTTTTGAAGGTATACCCCTTTACATTTTTGCGATTTTGGGTCGACCCCTTTTTTGACCGGAATAAATTTTTAATCCACTTCTTTCGACCCAAAATGGTCCTAGAACATCATTAGGCATCATCTACCATCGATTTGGACCATCTAGGACCGAAATTGGCGACTTTGATTTTTTTACGATTTTTGAAGGTATACCCCTTTACATTTTTGCGATTTTGGGTCGACCCCTTTTTTGACCGGAATAAATTTTTACTCCACTTCTTTCGACCCAAAACGGTCCTAGAACATCATTTGGCATCATATACCATCGATTTAGGCCATTTAGGAATGAAATTGGCGACTTTGATTTTTTGACAATTTTTGAAGGTATACCCTTTTACATTTTTGCGATTTTGTGTCGACCCCTTTTCTGACCGGAAACAATTTTTAATCCACTTGCTTCAACCCAAAATGACCCTGAAATACGTATAGATACCATCTGCCATGAAATTGATCCCTTAGGACCAACATTTCTGAGGTGGAAATTCTCATAAGACGATAGTGTACTGTCTCTGGAAAACAAGAGACTTTACGGGGACACCAATTTATGCACATAATTCGAGTTCAGGATAAAACCCAATCGATCCTTGAGATAATCATACTAGTTATCATCGAAGGGAAATGAAGGTACTTCAATTACTGCTTCTAGGAGACCGCTGTAAATCCGATACATTATTCATGATATTTCTTTTCATGGGGATAACATTCTCAGCATTAATATTATGCGATAAACTCGGAGTCCTGGAAAATATCCTGTATAATATAATGTAATAAGTGCTGATTTATTGAGAATACAATAATGCGAACTATCAAATTGCACGGAGGAAGACATTCACCTCTCCATTGCATTCCGTTTGCATTCACGAGTAGTATATTCGGAATACAAATTTATGTATTACTACCATTAATTGTATATTAGAATAGTCAGGTTACGGTGCCCCTTTGAAATATGAAATCCGGAAATGCACGTAATGTCAGTTTAAAATACTCCTTTCGTGCTTTCTACTTTGTACCATAAAATACCTTATTAATGTAAAGGAAAACTTTATTATACCGAGCTGCATAAATTTGGAATCATTTCAGGTTTCGTTTATTATATTTTTATGCGCGGAATTCTACAATCCTTTCGTACACTACCAGTAATAAATTGGCTATTATACCTGAATATTAATACTGGTAGTTATTTAAAATTAAATAACCGATCTTTACATCTTCTTCCACGATATTTTTATTACCCGATGTCTTTGTGTTGTTTATATAAAGTTATTCGAAACAAACACGTTAAGCTTCAGAGATGGCAAGTAACGACCGAAGATTTTATAAATCATGAAAAATATCGGAGGTTTTGGAGTAAGAAAGGAAACGTTTTCGGTGAATCCTGGATAACGTCCTTGACCTATTGACAAATTTGCATGTTCAAAGATTCGCGGAAGCGTATCGAGAAGTCGGACGTAAAATTGCTGGTGGAGTACGGAAATATGGCAAGGAGCCTTCCGGCGTTGAAGTTATATCGTGGCATTGCCAGTGAAACTATCGAACCATGCCCCATCACGCTCCGCGAATATCTCAAGATACTACCCACCTCTATCTCTCTTTCCATACTTTTCTTCTTTTCCTGGCTTTTCTTATCCGCCTTGCTTTTTCTTAACCGTTTTCACTCTACTTTGCCACCCGGACTTTTTTACATGCTCTCCGTGCCACGCAAGATTTGCAATAGGAACGAAAACCAAGTCGGATAAAGTAGATTTTGATAAGATGAAAATTGGTAACGTACAATTTTTGTATGACATAACATAACATTTTAAAATATAACATTTTTACATTGTTGGATTTCGTAATGCAGAGCTGCATTAATAAAAACTTTGAAACATTCATTTTTATATTGTTCTCTAAATTATAAAAACTGAATTTTCAACTGAATTTTTAATTTTTTGGTATTATTTGAAATAATGTCGGGAATATTTTATTAGTAGTAAAAATGAGCCAATATTCCGAAAACTGAGGGAGATATTATTCTCTTTGTATGTATCCCGTTTTACTCGAAATTTCAACAGTGTGACTGTTAACGAGAAACACAGGCATCGACTAGTAATGTAGACCGTTACCAAAATCTCAAAAATCTCCAAAATCTTGTATAATAGAAACGTAAGACATAGCATTGACATATACGAAACGACTATCGAGCGAGTAGAATAAGGACGACACTGTCGAACATAACACCCGGATTTGCCCTGGGCGTTGAAAACCTCCTCGAGTCCTATAGTCGAGAGATTCCGCAATTGTTTCCTTAAAGGAAGCACTCGCGCAAGGAGATACGTAAAATCTAGAAAGTTACGTATTCAGAGCTATAACATTTGTCAGGGACGTAGTATCGATTCAAAATGGTAACGGTGGTGATATATAATAGATTCCATGGAAAATGGTTTTAACTCGAATGTTCAGCCTTTCGCGGGATACCATAAGAATGTCGCACCATTGACTAACCATGAATCATCATTTCGGATAAACGTAACGATCGAGTGGAAACCATGCGGGAGAAATTTCAGCGACATTGTTGAGCCTGCAGATTTCATTGACTTGTTGTAAAGTGCCGAGAATTTTCGTCTCACTTCTCATCTCGAGGGCTTCTTTAAGGTCTATTCAGATCTGAGAACCTTCCTGGCAGTTCCGTCACTGGCGCTATGTATTATACATACTTGATGTCGGGCCAGACTACCCAGTAACTATGTCATACTAAATGGTTAGAACGTTCAAGGGGTTCTTGCATAAAAGAATTAGGTCTGCGTCTACCGGCTAGTAGATTACTGCTTGGAGAGAATCTAATGCTCCGCCAAGTACAAATTGAACATCTCTGTACCATTGATTACGGTGAATTATATATTAAATTCACGGGTCATTTACTTGCCAGCGGATCATTTTTACATTTATTATTAATAACGTAGTATTAAATGCAATTTCTGCAGTTGAGATTATAATTTATCACAAAATTAGTATATTAAATCCAATTGATTTATTTATATTATGGAAAAATTCACCTGAGTTATTGTGTATTTAATTGTTATATTACGAGTTTATTGTATGCTTATTATATAATAACTTCATTTTCATCGAATTTAATTCATTTAGTCTTTCTATTAATATATGTATATAATATATAGTTGCATACGAACTAGAGTATAATTAAGCGCAAGGGCTACTACAATTTAACATCACCATAATTTCTATTATAATTAGCCATTTCTCCTCAACATCCACTAGCTCCTATCTCTCTTATTAGCAATTAATCCTCAACTACCGAATTTAAATTTGTGTAACGACTTAAAAACCGTAAAGAAGCTTGACTTAAAAAGCTTATAAAAAGAAGTCTTACAAGCACGGCATATTCTTAGGACTCTTAATATGAATCCTAAACATGGAAGACATTATACTTTGGATTAAATCGAGTTTGCTGTGCAGACTTAATTGTTAATGAACATTATGCGCTGTGATGACAGGATAGAATTAAAAGCTTTGATCAAAAGGGTACATAATTAATACGGCGTAAGATGCATTAAAGCCCTGGATTCGATATATTTGATGTTGTTTACGAGAAGTGGATCATGAGAGAATTAACAAGTGTTTCGTCTTTACAGATTGGATCTCTGAAGGAGTACTTCCTCTTCACCGACAAACGGCTACACAAGAGATCTCTTTCGACGAGTGAATTGCACCACAAGACCTTAAGGGATGAACCGAGGGTGAGTGATTTCAATTGCCGGAATTCAAGTGCTTAATCTTGTTGCGCGTTGCTCATTAAATACCCGCGCAGAATTAAGCACACGTAGAATTTGTAAAGCGAGAGTATTCATATATTTCTATAACCTTTAAGAGGCCGCGAGAACAATCGAGTAGAATCGACTCTCCAATTACGATTTTAATTACAAGCTGTATCAATGCATAACTTTAATAAACGGATAATCATCTAATTATTGATCTTTGTATGTTTTGGAATATCAATGAAATGAAGTTCATATTTTGAGCTATATTTTGTGATTCTTAATCATTGAAATGATTCACGAGTTATCGAGTCCCGGTAGAATGAAATCATAAAACATTTCTTCGAGGGAATTTGTTTAGTGTTTGAGAATTTATTGTATTCGACAATGTATTTGTCTCCCAATAAATGATTGGGTCCCTCGGATAATATTATGTATATATTTAGTATTTCAAAATCCATCAAGTTAATACTTCCATTACATAGCCAATGTTATCCTTTAAAGAAATTCACAAACAATAGTTTATATATTATATATCGGAATATAATATGATATATCATATACGAAAATACTTGATGAATTTAGTTTGCAGGAGAATTGCGTGGCACAATAATAAGTTTATTACGAACACCTCACTAAAAATCTCTACCGTAGCACCTCCAAACTTTACTGAAACAGTCATTGGCGACCATTAATCTCGGCAAATTCAGTTATAAAAGTAGCATAAAAGGATCGTGAAATCAGCTTCGGGAAAGCTCCGTTAATTGACCGATAAATATCAAGTGCTCGGTACGTTTAAGGATTGCGCGTAAGATCGATGTTACCGTGGAACCAATCGAGGGTCAATAAGAACGGTTCGAATGGTTTTAACGGTCACACCGAAATATAACCGGAAGCCAGGGTAAAAGAGCCAACCCCCAGTACTCGAAAATGCCTTACCCTGCGGAGCAGAACTCGGCAAAATATCAGCGTGTTTCCAGAGACAATATTATCTCTGCGGCACCTTTTCAACCGCGGTCCATTGTCTCTTTTTTTCCGGCGATAAGCACTTCGCCACGAACGAAACGGGAGTCGAAAGGTTTGTTCGACAAATATCGAACCATTACCGAATACCTGGCTCACGTTTTCCTGATAATGTTAACGTAACATACGAATGTATAAATGTACGTGTATCCGATGCCGAAAAATCAGTAACGACTTTCGATCAATCATACTTGATCCACGTCCCATGGAAGATGTTTCCTTTTCCTTTTGGATATACGTGATCAATCCTTCACCTTGCTCACGCTCTGATATGTACACGTACTTCTATCAGCGTGATTAGTTTTCGTGCAAAAAATGTTTTTAGTTGATAAGATTGTTCCTTCGAATTGCAAAGAATTGTCTGTCGTTCAGGGGAATTCATCATATTTTTACGTGCGGATTTATGTGACCTTTGTCTATCAAGAACTTCGAGTGGTGATCGTTAATATTATCATCTAATCATTTTTAATATAGTTTTCATAATAAACATTCATATTGAGAATGTCTATTGAAAGGAATAATTGAAAGAATCAATGACAGTATATTAAATAACAACAGAAGTTAGTATTCGAAAATTTAATCAAAAACTAATTATCTGTTGTTCAGAGACGATTTTGATAATATTGTTTATTGTAGAAGGATTTATACATCCCTTGTCTTACTTTAATACTTTACGAAATAAACGATTGACCAGTGTTATCGCGGACACCGTGTACAGATCCATATTACAGAAGAGATAATTGTATACGATGTAATTAAAGTGGTCATCAGTAGCTAACTAATTTCGCATTATTACGAGGTGGACGCAGAAAGAACAATCATGTATGCAATGTGATTGAAGTGCATATTGTAACCGGCTTTAAATGAAATATTTTACCGGAACAAGATGTAATTTCGTATCATTGAAACTCAAGCCGATCAGAGCAACGCGCACGTTATTTCATGGAAATTTCGTTTGATGCTATTTAACGTTAAACCCGGTGAAAACTCCCCACTCATTGGCCCGCGTGCCATCGCAGCTTGATCATCACAGAGGATTTAATCATAATTGAAAAGTTTCATGGCACACCTACACCTACAAAACATCGTGTCCTCCAATTTCACGATAATAATTAATTTCGATTATAATTAACAAGTTGCTTTCACAACAGAATATTATTCTAGTGTTCAATTAATTATTACCAATCACCATTTAGTATCGGCATATAAGGTATTTCTATAGCGGGTATTAAAAGATGCTGCTCCTATTTCCGGCGATGTGTAAAGAGAAGGAATTGAATTAAAAGCGAATAAATAGTAATTAAAATAATAATAATAAGCCAATAATATAAATAGTTGTACGGATAGTAATGATACAAGTAATAATAATAAGAACGACTCTACGGATATGTTTGCATAACTTAAACTTTAACCTTTCGATATGGTCAAAGTTTAAAAGGACAACGTTAAAAAGAGACAATGATTCAGAGAGTAATGCGACGATGCATTTCTTCATAGGGTTTTTTTTGTTCTGTTTTCTTGAGTATATAGAGACACGTGGTGATATGCTAGTGACACTTATCGGCGCGGAACACCGTCGGAACACCGTCGGAACCTGAGATTCTGGATCACGGCCAAAATGCAAAGACCGTGAATTTATCTGGTTACGGCGAGTCGGGCGATTCGGGCGTGTATCGTCCGTTTGCCGATATGAATGAACGAGAGACGGCCTCGCCCGAATTAAAACGGGAAACCCACGAAAGCGATTTTTTGTTTCGGGCGATGACGCAATTTACAAGGCACCGTTCGCGAGGAATCCGCAACCGTGGAAACCTGAAACGTTTTATTTGGAGGCCGGTGCACGTAGATATCCCCTGATTAGATAGACCGAATAAACGACGAGCGCTGCTGCACGCCGACCCGGAAATATATGAAATCGCTTAAAAAGAATTTTAAGCGGAGCCCGCGCTCGGCACGATCGCGAGACCGTAAACAGAGTTTTGTTCGATTTAATTGCACACGAAATTCGCGATAATCGATCGCGCGCGCTTCTCCTCCCGTGAAATGCGGAGAATGAGACATAAACATTTATCGAGAATTTTGCAAATAGATTATTAAACCAATCTCGATTTTAATAAGTGGATCCTCTTTATTCGAGCATCTTTATGCAAGACATTATTACATGCCATAAAATGTTTATTATAGGAAAAATAATTATCTATAAATTTGTAGTTCAAGTAACGTAACATTATAATCTTTATCAAGGAAAATGAATGCTTCGTTCCAAAAATATCTTTTCTCGTAAAAAGTAACGTAATTTAATTCTTCCATATACGATATTGATAGAATATATTGTAACAGTAATTAATAATTTTATTGCGTTGCTAACACGTATTTTTGTATTTTATTTTCACTATTTACACTTTATTTCCATCATTTATATTTACAATCACCCATTGTTCTCCGCTACGCTCAACGAGTCAAATATTCATACCTTTAATAAACGAACAATGTAAGCATTAATTCATTGCGTAATTCGTACAAAATAAATACTATAACCGAGTCAACATTTCTTCCCGATAATTAATATAAATCAGCGTAGATGAAAGCCGGTTAAATATTAAACAAGTGCTATGCATTAATGTTGACTCTATCAGTAAAAATAAAATCAAAAATAATTAATGTTGATTTGAGAAACCGTCGCTTTTACGTAAATCTAACTATTTCAATACCCTGTCTTACGTCAAGAATGAAACAACAATGAAGCAAAGTACCGAATGACTTTATTTTGCGAGTCGCAATGGGAAAGGTAACGGAAAAACACGAATTTGTTTTTGCAGGTGCAATGGTTCCAGCAGCAGCACGAGAAGAAGCGCAAGAAGAGGGACTTCGATGGCACTTCATTTTCGTTCGGGGATTACCCGGCGTTTTTCGACGACTTCGGACCACGGCCAAGGCAGGCGACGTATCATCGGCAAAGAAATCGAGGTGTACCACTCCAAAACCTGTTCACGGATCCACTCTTTAAGGAACAGTGGTACCTGGTAAGTGGAACCCTTCGATTCTACTTAAGTCGAATCGTACCAAGACGAACTACGTGACGGGAATCCATCCCTTAGGAGTGGACTTAACGACATCCGATAACGGTTATAACGTATTTCGAGCAATTCCCAACCATTTCGTACCACTTCGATTCTGGTTTGCCGCTGGTACTCCCCACCTCCTCCTCCTCTAGGTTCCTTTAACCAGCTATCGTTTATCGAAAACGAGTCGTTTAGTTCGACGTCGAAGAATCGACGCTCGATAAACTCCGGGTAACTAAAGTTACTCCGTTAAGATGTACATATTATACTCGAGATAATATATCTTTCTCGAGTCTCGTGAAATACGTATGTTGTTTTTTCTGCCTTTTATAGATAAAGGCAGAATGAATTTGAAGGCGGTGTTGTTTACGGTGAAAGGATTTTGTTTATTAGAATTTTCTGAAAGCTTTTTGGACCGTGAACATGATGGAACATTTCCTGCCGACCGCGACTACCAACACAAATATCCAATTGCTCATTTGTTATGCGATTATTTGGTTCGTTTAATACCTAGCCGTTGTACGACTAAATCATCGAATAACGATTTGACCGATATTTGCACGAACCGGATTATCTCCGAGCATGAGTTTGTTTAAGCCCAAAATTCTATTTACCCGTGAAAAACACCGTGTTGTCATTACCCCGTTACTCTAATGTTTACAATTTAATTGACAATAATGTCGATGCTGTCGTCCAGTTTGCACTGAATTTATACGTATACTGATATCGATAAAAATTTCGATGTAACACTGGTTTTAATGGAATCTTATGAAGTCACTAACCGCGTGTTATAGCGGGAATCAAATTATAATTGATCGAATTATTCTGTCTACATAGATCAATGAAGTTGTCCATTCATATTTTAGTTTACTGTATTCGATTGCAATAAATGTTAAAACTAAACATGCTTTCCATTCATTACATTCGAATGCAACAAAATAAAATATTGCATGTTTAGTTTACCACTCGTATCACTGTAGATTTGGAATATTTGATTACAGCGAAGGTATTTCTGTTTAATAAGCAACGATTCGGCTTCCAGGATGTTTCATCATATACATTTTAAATAATGTACCGTATTTGTTGATAATGAATAGTATCCGGATGCGTTTCACGGAGAATAATATTAAATGTCGGAGAAACGAAGAATATAAAATATCAGTTTCCATAACAGTGCACTTAATTAATGGCTCCTAATTACGCGAGATTTTGTTTCAATTTATATTCTCTAGCTTCTGGGACCTAGAAGCACCAACGAATTTCTGTTTTGCAAAAACCGAACTCTTAATACTTCCTTCGTATTGTGTGGTATAATGAAATAGTGGATTGCAAAAAACGGGCTATATTCGCGGAGTATATTCAGTGGTTTCCGGTGAAAGAGTAACGTGGAGGTTTTCTTCTGGTCGGCGGATACTGTCCAACCGATTCAAGTCGGTTTCTTCCTTCTTCCGTAGCTTCGTACCGAAAAACCGTGAAGGAAAAAGATCGATGGAAACAATAGAACACATTGTCTTATTCGCTGAGCTTAGAATATGCATCTCCCTTCTTTCGACTTCACTTTTATATTCCCTCGCCTGTAACGTGGAAAATCATGACTTTCAAGCTTCGTGAACTTCGTCGGAAGGATCCGAGTGTACGATTGTATTCAATGACACGGTAATCTAATAATAAGAAATGTTTTTTTAATTTTCCTAAATTATTCAATACTCGAATTTTTAAAGTTAGTGAGTTTCGTTGTAATACACTTCATTTCTTGTGTGACCTGTAAGTGATATTAGACATTCTTTATCAGTCCCATTTAAATTATTTATTTTATACTTTCAAGAATAAAATCCAATATTGTACCAAACGAAATAATGAATATTATATATAATTTATGTTCTTTGTAATATTTTTATTTATTTATTTTTAGGTTAGAAAATAATATTTGGAAGCAAGCAATTTATAATGTAAATTGATAACACGAATCTTTCAGATATGAAATTACGATTCCATTTTCTATTTTTATTGAAATAATTATTTGATAAAGTTATAGTTTTACTCAACAAATGATGGTAAATGATGAAATAAAAAATAGGTCTTTCACCATGTTAATAAAATATCAATTAAACGAATAATAGCAAAATCGTATCAGTCAACTGGATTATATATTCTTGCAGAGTGATTTTATTAGTACACGTATGTTATATCACAGGCTTTGTGTAATAATCGATTAATTATAACACACGCGAAATAAAGCTTTTCCACGGCACGGGAAGCTTGTAGTGCACACAGCGTGATAGTGACAGCATTCGTGCCTCGAATATTTTTTTCTCCGGCGATTTTACGTGTCACCGATAGTGCCATTGGATAAAAATATTTGACCAATCCCGTGGAAACTCGTATAGAATTTTAATGTACATCTGTAATTCTAGTCTCCACGTGTTTCCACCGTGAGAAACTAACCCCCCATTCACCGAATAAATCCCGCTTTCATACCATATGATGAACTCCATACATTTATTACCCATTTATTTGTAAATGGAGTTTCATGTATGGGATTGAAATAATCGAGCAAAAATGCGAAATAACCAGCGCGAGTACACCTTTTATTATTTTGTTAAATATACTTGTTTATTAAATCGAACAAAAGTTTATAAATTGCGCAAGTATGTCAACATTATTATTACTTAATCCAAGATTTCCTTTTTGTGTATTGCATACATATTAAGTTAACACTAGAACTACTGAAGCTGTCGAAATGGCGGGTCTACGGAAATTAATACAAATATTTACTCCACTTTATTTGCAACGGTATAAATATAATATATTGTAGATTAATTCATATTAAATATTTGACAAAGAAACAGAAATATTTCACATTCAACAAAAACACATACACTTATGGAACAATCTAATACAAATATAAGTAATGTACAAATATAGTTGAATAAATTGTCGGTGGTTCTAGTAGTGTTAATATAATTATAAGTGTTTAAAGAAAGCACTTGTAACGGCACAAGAATATTATCATTTTTTATCCTTTTCTTCTACTTTATTTTAGAACGGTGGCGCTAAGGATGGCTTTGACATGAATCTTGGACCAGCATGGCAAAAGGGTTACACCGGAAAGGGCGTCGTCGTGTCGATCCTCGACGATGGTATACAAACTAATCATCCCGATTTGGCATTAAACTATGATCACGAAGCCAGCACGGATATCAATGATAACGACGACGACCCGATGCCAAGAGATAACGGTGACAACAAACACGGCACTCGTTGCGCCGGAGAAGTTGCTGCAGTTGCCTTCAACCAATACTGCGGTGTTGGCGTTGCATACAATTCCAGTATCGGAGGTGAGAAACATTCAATCTTGATAGCGAAAGGAACGTGGAATTGAGAATTGATCTCATGCATTATGCAACTTATTAGTGGGCTCGTTTAATTAGTGTTAGTGAACACATAATGGTAATTTCATGCGTATGATTTGAAAGGAATTATGGTAGTAGGATTGAAATACGATTCATCTGATAACAGTAGAATAATTATTATATTATGATACTATATTACAGAGAATATTATTATACAATAATTATCAGAATCAATGTGAAATGTTTCATGGTAACACTGCAATCTTAATTAGAAGGTTTCCGCAAATTGCAGAACATAACATAACATAAGTCATATATACAATTTTCTGAAATAACATTTCAGATATAATTCACGAATAATATTCTGTGCTGAATTATCAAACACGAATTATCAGGTGGCATAAGCTTCATTTTCGACGGTATTATTATCGTGCTTACTAATCATCTGATAATTTCAATCGTAACGCAAGTACAACATTTATTACTTTTAGTTAGCGTATTAATTCCTCTTGCAAGGCTTTTGAGTTCTGTCGGGTATGCGGAGTGCGGTATATGTATTAGATTTGAATAATAACAACACGAAAGAACGTAATTAGAAATGGGCTGATATGGAAGCGGTATTTCGAGCGGAGATTCCGTTGGGAGACCATATAAATTCCATAGAAATCTCGACACGTAGGCAACGAGAAGGAAAGCTATCTCACGCACATACCTCCCGTGTTCTCAGGCGTGCGAATGCTCGATGGCCCGGTAAACGATGCCGTCGAAGCCAGAGCGCTGGGATTGAATCCCGATCACATCGACATATACAGCGCCTCCTGGGGCCCCGAGGACGATGGCAAGACTGTCGATGGTCCTGGTCCTCTTGCCAGAAGGGCATTTATTTATGGTGTAACTAGCGTAAGTTCTAACGCACACTTTTCTTATCTTTATCCGCCGCTTCGATCGAGTTCTTACATTTACATATTACGAACATAGTATTCTTTAACACGTTGAACGCCGTAGGGCTCACCGGTGACCGCCGATGTCAATATGTATTACTAAAACTCGAATAAAATATATCGCTAATATTTGTAAACTTTGCAATATTTTTAATGTTACAATGACGGTGTAAAGTAACCAATGTATCGTAGCACGTTTAAACAGTTTTATTCTTACACGTTATATAGACCTTACAGACGCGTGTCGCGAAGTATCGTATAACACGGATTACGGTCCGGCGCTCAATGTGTTAAATTCGAAATCAAATTTGTGCATTAAGAATATCAGGTAGAGTTGGGTACATAATGAAAGTTGATACGAAGCGATACATAAATTCGTACATTACTTTATTAGAAAATTCTAAGGGAATTATGATTTGATTGACAAACACGATATAATAACTTACCCCCTGTGTTTTCAAGCCGTGGTCTTAAATTCAATCTCCTTATCCGCTAATTCTCTTATTTTACAAAATTCTGGGGTAATTAAGATCCTAATCAGTCGAGCTTAAAATACGAAGAATATTAAAGAACAGTCATTTATTAATCCCGGCGAGAATCAAGGTCGCGTTACAATCATTAAACATGAAACCAAAGTTGAAGCATAATTAATGACGGAAAGTAACGAGGGTGTCGTGTAATAACAATAACAGGGTCGTAAAGGAAAGGGTTCGATCTTCGTGTGGGCATCGGGGAACGGTGGTCGCCATACTGATTCCTGCAACTGTGATGGATATACCAACAGTATCTTCACATTATCAATATCGAGCGCGACTCAGGGTGGTTACAAACCATGGTACCTCGAGGAATGCAGTTCCACCCTTGCTTCGACGTATTCCTCCGGTACTCCAGGCAACGATAAGAGTGTCGCGACCGTAGACATGGATGCAAAATTACGTCCCGATCATATCTGCACGGTTGAACATACTGGAACATCGGCTTCCGCACCACTTGCCGCTGGTATTGCCGCTTTGGCACTCGAAGCCAATCCAAGTCTTACGTGGAGAGACATGCAGTACCTCGTTGTACTTACATCGAGGTCCGGACCCCTCGAGAAGGAACCAGGGTGGATCTTGAACGGGGTCAAGAGAAAGGTTTCTCACAAATTCGGTTACGGTCTCATGGATGCTGGTGCCATGGTCAGTTTGGCCGAACAGTGGACCAACGTACCTCCTCAGCATATCTGCAAGTCCGACGAGATCAACGAGGAGAGGCGTATCGATCCTACCTATGGTTACACATTGAGCGTCTACATGGACGTCAGTGGTTGCGCCGGTTCCTTAAACGAGGTCCGATTTCTCGAGCATGTACAATGCAAGGTACGTGGTTTATTGTTTACTTTAGTTCCTTACTGGTACACATGATACTCGTCGTACACATGGTAAACGTTATATCCGAGCCTTTTAGAAACTAAACTAATTAACTCCGTATTTTATGAATTTGTTCATTCTGAAAGTTTAGCGTTAACTATTTTTATTGAATTATATAACTTTGGGTAGCTGTACAGAAAGGATATAAAAAGGATAGGATTCTGTTAAGAAGCACATGTATTAAAATTAAATTAAGCATCGAGTGCAAAATGATAGAAAAGAAAAGCAAAAGTAGCTCGTCTCGCTGGAGTCGAAGGAAATATCGATAATCTGCGAAACAGGTTTCCTTGAGATTCTTCCCACGTGGAAATTTGAGATTACTCTTGACCTCTCCAATGGGTACTACGTCGACTTTACTCTTCGAGAGACCACGAGACGTTCTTAGCTCGAACTTCGATGACTGGCCTTTCCTCAGCGTCCACTTCTGGGGTGAGAAAGCCGACGGTCGATGGACTCTACAAATCATTAACGCCGGAAACCGGCACGTGAATTCACCAGGCAAGTACCTCCTAGTACCTTCCTCCTTCGGTATCTGAATGTAGATCTGACTTAGGTACGGGTTAAGAGACAATTAGTTCTGGGTCAAGACTGGGTTAGTTCCAACTTAAGTGCCAAGGCAAATGCATTCGATTAACTACCCCCTTCATTTATCACAACGTTTATCCTCTTTACTGGCATTATTCAGAATTAGAATAGTTATAAACCTATTAACACTCTCCACTTTACTTATCTCGCTAGAAAGTATCGCTCGATTATGCAATCTTCACGTCTACCGATTTTAATGCAACTGGAATAATTCATCTTGCTTCATTTGATTTATTGATCCGATAGGTATCACATAATGCACCTTGCAACTCAATATTTAACGAGAACGATTTTTGACTATTTTTTTGGAAGCCGTTTTGGTTCAAATACACGTGAATTTATTATAAAAAAATTACAAAATAATAGCAATTAACTAGACTATGATATTATTATTATTCCGAATTTAGTTTGTTATACTTTTCCACGGCGTTTGAAACACTTTAATTCCTACATTTAACAACAGCGTAAAAGTGCACTGAAAACGAATCCTTTTTAAATATTTGTGCAATTAATGAATACAAGATTTAAAAGCTTCGATAAATATAGTCAATATTGATTATAATGATACAAAATAATGAAAAGGACGTTCCTTATGAAATAAATTCTAATTCGTAATTCGTTTCTTTTGAATTGTTTCTGCAGGAATATTGAAGAAGTGGCAGCTGATCTTTTACGGAACAGCGACTAACCCGATAAGGATACGAACTCGACAATTTAACCCGGTACAAGCGCATTCTCCGTACACCTCCGTGTATAATCCTTTCACGGTAGACGATGATCCACTACCACTGGGCCATCGTGGCCGCAGCGACTTCTTTCCTCCGTCTCCCTTTCAGGGTTACCAGGGTCCTTATACCGGTGCCGCCTCGAATATCCAGGCATCAGTTGCCACCTTGGACGGATCCTCGGCACCAATTCTCACCAATCGACTTCCTGGGGACACGCGATCCGGTTCCAACTACGATTCACCTTTCGCCGCGTCCTCGTCTCAGGTTGGAGACGACTCCTTGGACACCACGCGAAGAATTCTTCACGATTGCGACCCTCAATGCGACTCTCAGGGCTGCTACGGAAAAGGACCCACGCAGTGTGTTGCCTGCAAGAATTACCGTCTTGATAAGTAAGTGATTCTTCTTTAATTATTTATCGAGATTTTTTCATGCTTAAGAGTGTTAGTTCCATGATTTTGATAGTAGAAGATAACAGAAAATGAATAATTAATTACGGTGATGCGTTTCCTAGAAATAGGAAGAAATTTTGTTTGCATTGTTTAAGGTAACCACAAAATGAAAGAATATAGTAGCTTCATATTTTAATTTATTTATGAATTGTTTGTGGAGGATCAGTAATGTTGGAATGTTTATTTTATTAAGTTAATTAAAAGGGATGTAAAGGATTTTTTAATGTGCTCGCTAAAATGGCAATTGATGTTTCTGAACGCAAAAAAAATGGAAAAAAATCAGGTATTGTACTCGTGATATAAATCTCTTGTCCAATTTCAGTTAAAACATGACATTTTAACCCAATTATATTCATAGGAGATCTTTTGTAACAGGATTTAGTTGGCTTTAATTAATATTCGTTATTACGTGAAATTAATCACAAAGATGACAACGGACGGTATTAAAACGAACTCTCTTGTATCCCGAGAGAAGCAAAACAACTGTGTTCGAGTACTCTCTGTAATTAATCATCGATAAGCATTGGCAGTATTAAACTCACTCTTTGTTATACAGATCTTTTAAACATAATTACTTCTGCGCCCCTGGTACGTACGATATCTCGCACAATTTCATAATTAATTTATCGATTGCTTAAACAAACACGAAAGCAGTTCCGAACTTGGAGAACAGTCAAGGTTGAAGCCTCGTACGCCGAGTTCAAAAGAAAGTAAATTAATCAAAATTTGATTGAAATCGTAGGAAACTTTTCCAAACCAGCCGGCCCCATTTTTTGTTATTCCTGGCGATTATCTCTCAGAAGATAGGATAAAAGTCCTGTAAAAAGTTGCTAAGGGAATAATATTTTCAGTACTTGCGTTAGCCGATGTCCACCGAGAAGCTTTCCCAATCAGGGTGGTGTTTGCTGGCCTTGTCACGAATCTTGCGAGATTTGTGCCGGTGCTGGACAGGATTCCTGTCTCTCCTGTGCACCTGCTCATCTACGGGTCACCGATTTAGCTGTTTGTTTGCAACAATGTCCAGAAGGCTACTATGAGAGTACGTTACACAGTAATTTGTTTAAGGGTTGTATTTACAGGGGGTTTTGGTGCGTCAAAGTTACTGTAAAGTATCGCTGATCATTTATAAGCACATTATTCATTTATATCTATCGTTATTGATGGTCTCACTTTGTCATGGTTTAAATCATTCTTTATCATCCAGGATATATTTAGTCTTATTCGAAACGAACGACCAGAATCCTTATTTACTTCTGTAAACTTTAATCTACTCCAACAGACTCGGAGAATAATACTTGCGTACCCTGCGAGGCAAATTGTGCCAGCTGCCAAGACAGACCTGACAAATGTACTAGTTGTGAGCATCACTTAGTAATGCACGAAAACAGGTGTTACGCTGCCTGTCCTTTGTACACGTATGAAACTCAAGATTACAATTGTGCGGCATGTCATTCCACTTGTGAGACGTGCAACGGCACAGCCGAGAATCAATGTATCGCCTGTCGACCTGGATTATTCTCGTTAAACGGTATGTAACTATATTCAATGGTACACGAGGAGAATTAACCACTTGGTAGAATGACTCATTGGATGAATTAATTCTAAACAATTATAGGAACCTGTCGAGCATCGTGCCCCGGTGGTTATAGTGCTGACAAGAAACGACGAGAATGTGTGTCATGTCCACCTGGATGTGCTAGCTGCGCGACATCCGGGTGCACGAGTTGCATCCAAGGATGGAGCTTAAATAAAAAGGGTCTCTGCGCTCCAGAGAACCGTGATCAATGTGATAGCAACCAGTATTACGAAGATGGCCATTGTAAACCTTGTCACTCATCCTGCGAGACATGCGCCGGTCCTACGGAGGATCATTGCATCTCCTGCCAGAATTCTCTTCTCCTTCAAGGGAAACGTTGCGTATCTCAGTGCGACGATGGATATTATTCTGTAGCACAGCCTTCCAGGGCTATCTGCGTACCTTGCTTACATACTTGTAAAAGCTGTGTCTCACGGTTGAATTGTACCGCTTGTCAGGAAGGTTTGCAATTGCAGAGCGGAGAATGTAGGTCATCTTGCGCTCAAGGGTAAGTTACAAGAATGTACGTTAAAAATGAGAAGGTAGTAAGAGGATTACGATTAGCGTGACTGTTTTGTTCTTACAGATATTATAGTGATAGAGGACAATGCGCCAAGTGTTATCTATCGTGTAGAACTTGTTCGGGACCGAGAAGAGATCAATGTGTAACTTGTCCTCGGGGCTGGCAATTAGCAGCAGGCGAATGCCATCCTGAGTGCCCGGAAGGTTTCTTTAAATCCAACTTCGGTTGCCAAAAGTGTCACCACTACTGCCGCACGTGCAAAGGTACGTGTAAGAAGTACTTCACCCATATAATGACTTTTTCTAATAATGCTTTAATTGCTTGCTGTGTTTCATACTCCTGGATATATATTATTTTAGGAGAAGGTCCGTTAGAATGTACTTCGTGTCCGCCACATTCCATGCTTGAAGGTGGACTTTGTATGGAATGTCTTGGTGCACAGTATTACGATCCTCTGACGCAACTTTGCAAAAGTTGCCATACCGATTGCCGAAGATGTACCGGACCTGGGAAATTTAGTTGCGCTGCTTGCTCGCCGCCATTGCACTTAGATAAATTGAACAACCAGTGTGTACCGTGTTGTACCGGTAATGAGAAGGGTGCGCATGCTGAAGAATGTTGTCTCTGTGATCCCGAAACCGGTAAGAAATCAATTACTTCGCGTATTTCTTTATATAAGTATAGAACGATATTTTATATCTTCGTTTATTTACAGGTGGCTGCAGGAACAGTTCACCGGCTGGAAAAAGAAGGGTGCCCGGAACGGAGTTTGCACCAGCAGACGCAGCCGTTTCGGAAGTTTATACAAATTACGAAGGAACAAATGATAACAATGATTCGGCATCACTCGCCATAACAGCAGCCACCACTATGGCCGTGGCCATTTGTGTAGCGTCGGTTGCTTTATTTGCAACTATATTTATTGCACTTCAGGTAAATACATGTTTCAAACTATCACACGAGAAATACTTATTTTTGCATGATTACTGTATATTTTGTGTGAATGCAGAATTTAATAAGAACTCTTGGTTTATTTATTTTTCAGGCTATGTCCGGAAGGAAAGAAACAAACATGGGCTACACGCAACTCGCAATGAGGGTGGAACCCGCCGATGACGTTGATGCTGACGATACCACGGAGCTAATGACCTAGATCATATTAACGACCTAATCAACAACGGGCCTCTCGTCCAAGAGTTTGATGAAGGTCGATTTGTCTCGATCCCGACAGATCACAAGTCAACGTGGTGTACACCAAGATCATCCAAAATACCACGATCAACCAGGATCTAGATCAAAGTCGTGCGAGACAAACAATAGAGAGAACAAAATGTGACCGTTCAAGAAGAAGGAGGAGGAGATGTTTGCAAAGAAATAGATAAAAGGTGAAAAACGGGAAAAGGAACAGGAAACGGAACAAGAAAATTCGTTCAATACGTGATAGTAATGAAACATTTCTCGGAGTATTGTACGGGAAAGTGTGATTGTGTTTACTTATTGGTAGTGCGATTGCGTGCGCGTCGTGTGAATGACGGTGAACAAAGGTGTTTTAGCAACAAACTTTTTTTAACGATCAGGCGCGTCGCCGATTCTGTCGAGTGCACGTACATTCAGGGTGTAAAAACCAAGATACTTTAATGAAAATATGGTAGAGCATGAACGAACAAAAAAAGGGTCGCGGACATTATAAAGTGCCTGATTAGTGACGCCCTTAATCCCATCCTTTCGCCTGCCCCTTTTATTGCCTTCTAACCCGAAAGCTATTGCCGAACCTTCACCAGTACACTGTGAATAATCAACATCATCACAGGAAACAATTCGTTTCTTATATTACCATGATGGAGAATCTACGGAAATGAAAAAAGTACTAACAAAAATCTGGTGACACAATAGCTGTTCGATATACCGTACGTAGGAATTGCAATGTTTAAATAACGATAGTAATATTTCATTTTATTTTACTGCATTCATCCATGACATAAAACGATACAAAATTAATTAACAGCGCTTGTATACTTGTTTCATATGTTTCACCTTTCGCTACAGAAAAAATCAATGCGTCTAAAGGTGGGGGAAAGATTCATTGTTTTAAATACGGCTTTATCCTTTTTTTAATCTGTATCGCGGACCACCTATATATAATAACCGAATATAAAATACGGAATTGTTGCACATAATTTTATATAGATAAATAAATACAGAAAGATAAAGAAGGAATGGACGATAGCGGTGACCGTAAAATATGTAAAAACGGTAATACGCTGGCCAAGGGGGGGAGGCGGAAGAAATAATAGCAAGCTGAATGGGGAATAAAACAGAACGAGGTAAAGATAAGAAAATAAAAGAAATGGACGAAGTTCACGCATAGAAGTAAACTTCGTTCTCTCTCATTGAACTCGCCTCGATATCTCTCGACTAATCGACGTTCGTAAAAACGAAGGAATCCATGCAGTCTTATCCCTAATGCTATTACTATTTCTTGATTATTCGGCGCGTTTATTAGTCATTCCAACACTTTTGAAGGGTCGACATTGTGTGTTTGTTTTGTAACTGTTTGTTGTTATTATTATTTTAATTGTCTACACACTGTTTTCTTTAGTATATCGTACTTTCCGCGTTATTCTTACTTTCGTTCGTATACCTCGCGTGAAGAAAGGCATCGTTGGCATCACGAAAAAATAAAAACTATGGAAAAAAAATGATACTGTAAAGAGCATATATAACAACGGTCCTTGGTAAGAAAAAAAAGGAAATTGATGTCTCTAAGAGCTACCACCCGCGCCTACCTTGTGAATATTGAATTTCTCCTCGTGATTTGATATAAAGCTATTATTGTACTTTTATGATGAACGCGATTATAAATATATACATATATATATATATCTATATACACACACACGCGCGATCAGTTGTTTATCTGAATTCTATGAGTTTGAGGTCCCATTAAAGTACCATTATTGAATTCCTTGGTAAATCCTCATTAATGATGTTCGTCTTTCAGTGCAAGAAATTTAATCGTTCTATTTTAATTTCGTAGATTTCTGAACCCCTCGCGAGCCTCGAAGGTAAGTGCATTGAACTATTTTTTAATACTTTATTACTTAAGAAGGATTCACGAAAACTATCGGTTTCATTATATTTCGCGCAAATAAATATTCAAAATAGATACGACTACAATTACAGTGTTATTATAAGAAAATTAATAACTTTAGCCAGTCTTAATTAATGATTATTATACCTCGACAAGACACAGCACGCCGGAATTAAAAATAAGATTCACGCAGAGCGAGCACGTTAATTAGTGTGCAAGAAATTAATTCCGAGCTGAGGTATTCAAATACGAGAATTCGGGGAAACACAAATAAACGAATAAATACGTACAATGGCGCACTCAGGATTTAATTTTGGGAGGAAGCCCCAGTATGGAAATAGAAGACACGACACAACATAAACAATAAATTAATTTTAATTAGGAAACTATTTTCGGAAAATTGTCCAGTAGTTTTTTTCCTTTTTCTTTGAGGATTGCTAGGGCCCTTTGGCCTCTGCCCTGGGTGCGCCACTAATTACGTACGCCCATTTTAATGAACTCTTCAGTAGCCAAGTGACGTCAGATATATTTCATTAAACCAACCCTCCTCTACTTTCAAATATTCTACATTACCCTATCAAAAAAATTATATCCTTTTCTTACTAGTTACCACCTGGTTCAAAACCCTTCCGAGCTCATAAAAAAGGTCTCGTAAACGTTATACAACAAGGAACAAGGTAAAAATAACTACGTAAAGGAACAACGAGGAAAATAAATGAGAGGGGATAAAGAATAATCGATCCACTATTATTGAAGATTATCCTCGGCTTTATTTCTTATAAATCTCTGTGTGAGAACCAGATGATCGTGCAGCCATGCAGCACACGTTCGGATCAGAGGAGTGTAGGAAATAAATAAGTTTCGGTGGCACATATAAGGACGAAGGAAATGAAAGAATGGAGCTGGGGGAAGAGGTTCCAGGAGAAAATAGGGAAGGAAGGTGTTCGTGTAGATATAGAATAAGAGAGCAAAGAGGGTAAAAAGGCAAGATCAATGCGGTGTCTGGAGGCTTTCCAGTGCTCAAGTGTCTCTGAGTAAGCAGGTTATTGTCGACCACAGTCTATCGTCCCCGTGAAACTAACTATACTCCCTCTATGCTTTACAATTCTTTTTCCACCAATCTCTACCAAACCAAGTCCAAAAACCTGACCAAGGTCCATTCTCGCGGTAAAATTCCGGTTATACAAAGTATTCGATTACATTACCTGACCCGATCGAATCAACCATGAAAAACAACAACGTAAGAGTGGATCCTGCGAATAATGGAATCGGAGAGCACGAAGAAGCGGCCTTTTTCCTGGAAATTGAAAAGTTTAACGGCCAAACGATGCCTACGACCAGCCGGTATATATAGGACGGTGTTTATAGAGAAAGCAAGAAATTTACGAGATAAAGAGGGGATGATGCTGTAAAGAAAGATACCGAATAGGATTCGTCGGCTAGTTTTACTGGCTTTTATAGTTTTACGCTCAAGAGAAAATGCCGAGGAGTGGAGATCACGTTTATTGGACCGCCGAACATTTTACTCTTACAGCACCGCGTAAAGTGCTCGAAAAATGTTTGATCACGATACCTGCATTTTTGTGGATTTACTATCGAGACTTAGCCATATAACAAAGTTATATTTTTTCACATGTAAAAATTCCAGTATTAATGCCACGATGGATTCAATTTAACCAATTAGTTAATCTAAGTATTAAGTAGAGTGCATCTAGATCGATTAAATCAAAATAAATCTATTAAATTATCAATTCTGAATACCGTTAAGTAATTATGATAAAATAATTATAAATTACACGAACTACGCTACTATCATTGGAAAATAACCAGTAGGAAAGCGGACGATAAACGTATTTTATAAGGTAATTGAAAAAGTCCGTGGTTTAATGAGAAGATGTAAAAAAAGGGAAAATCATTAGGAATAACTTTTGTCGAGTGTAACGAAAGTTAGAGGGAAGTAAAACTGTTTTATCCCCTTGGGCGATTGAGATGATCGATTCGGTATCCGCGGAACTGGGAACCTATAAAAAAAGATCAGACATCTCCTTTCGTCCCAAGAGGATAGGAGCCCTATCAACATAGGTTCACGTCCTGCTCCCTGAAATCGTGACGTATGCTTCGAAACCCCGATCCTGATAGCGGCTTTACTGGCGATAAATTCGGCGACGATAATTCGTGGACGCATCTACTTTTATCAGCTGAAATGTCCTAGCGTAAGCGGATGTCGTAAATTTGTACGGACAAATCCTCTTCACGCGCGTGTTACGCTTTTATCGATAATTCGAGATACCACGCGGCTTAATTAGCCGAGTTTTCGAACCGCGGTGATCGACATGTCGATCTTACGAACGCGAATGAAAGCAGAAAGATTTTAAATGATATTTGAGATTCGAAAAAGAAATGATTGGCAACTTGAACAAATTTATCCGTCTGAAAATGAAGATAGAAATTGACATAATCCGACGAGAAATATTATACTTCACTCGATTCAATATCCTTTGTGTTCATTTTAGATCGGTTCCATTTAAACGAAACTCATTATGGATATACTTAGCTTGTTTCCAGGGTTTGATATGTTAATGTCTCGGAGATATCATTGAAAATACACCGACGAAAGGAATCACAAACAAAATCCTTATTTATTATATATTCATTAAGACGATACTAAATGCTAATTAGCCATCTAGAAAAACACTAAAGTGGAGAATATATTACCGACTAATGAAAGGAATTTATGCAACTAGAGCAGAAGTTATTTATAAACGAATTTCTGTAACAGTTTCCTAATGATTTCCCGGCTGCAGCATAATTTCTGCCGAAAACAGAAACTTCGTAAGAGAAATCCGCGGAAAGAGGTAGCAAGATCCGCGCCCTTCTTTGCTTATTAATTCAAAAGCTATCGAATATCTCTCATAAAAGAATGTATTAAATATTTGATTCGTTTCCAACAATATAAATCTGACATTTATTCAGTACTATCCGCCGAATTTATATATAATTCTACCGAAGTGCGATATCTTCCCGAATAAACAAGCCTCGTGCGAAGAGACCGATGACGACTTCCGGTTCGCACGACGTTTTACATGTTTGGAAGGCAGAGGCGGAGAAGTACTATGGAGGGAAATCTTGGGTGCGATAATACGACGGTTTAAATTCGGACCCGATGCGGAATGCAATTTCTCCTCGTACCACTGTCGCACTAGGATACGTAATACACGTAACCCATGGTACGCCATTTGTATTCTTTGTAAACATACATTTATATGTAATGGCCGTTTCACGTTGGGGTAGAACGCGATAAAATTGGATAGACTGAGGGAAGACTACAAGCTTAACGGGAAAACGGAATGATTTTGCACGCGTTTTGAGATAAAAACCACTTAAATGAAGATTGAATATCCTGCTGGAAGTAGCTCTTTATTTGGATCACCGGAACGACGCCTTTTTGTTCTTGAAATTAAAGTATCTCCTTTATTATTAGAGTAGTATGTTTAATTCCATTAATCTTGATTCATTTGTATACATTAACTTTTTAAAGTGTATTCTTTTGTGAAGTGTACTTTAAATTCATTTGATTTAACATCGGTTTGAAGACTTCGTCAGATTTAATTTACAAGTGATATATGTTCTTGGCCTCTTGAATTTTCCTTAATTATTTCTAACTATACACAGTAAATATTTATATATGTGTCATTAGGGACGAGATTTGGTTTCTTATACATTTCCATGAAGATTAATTAACTTTGCATTGAAGTACGTACAATTGAGGTTACCGGATAATTAGAGATAAATCATTGTCTTTTAATAATTTCCATGAAATTATTATTATTAAATTCAACTCGTGCAACGTAAAAAAATGCAGTCGGCATTACGTTAGTTTCCCTTCGATTACTTAACGCACTGGCGTGCTATGAGAATTCGCGGGTCAAAAGCGTCAGTCGCGAATTCGCCCTGCCGGCAGAAAGATAAGTCCGCATAATCGCGCACGGTGGAATTTATGCGCCGGATGGCGATAAATCTACGAATCTGGCAGGATTACGCGACCGTAAATTAACGATGGTTGACACGGTCGACCAACCGGTCGCATGGCAGAAAGAAACTGGGATAAAAATTTATTATTTTTCCACGGATTACGCGTACATACGTGCCCGCACACCAGCGTATTCAGTATTGGTATACGCCGAAATTAATGTAAAAACATTTCGCGTCAGTGTGAGCGTATAACGATCCCCTCGGCCATCGAGATAATTGTCGAAAAAAAGCGAAAGAGTAAAATAAATCGGTGAAATAGTAACGCGGTTCGATATCAGTGCCGCCGTTAGTTGACGGAAGATAAATAAATGGAAATAAGTGTTATTGGCTGAAGTAAAATCGCATAACATACTTCTCTTACAGAATAGTTTGAAATCATTTCCCCGGGGTATTAATATTAAGATGAATTGTGTAATAAAAAAAATTAACAGAATCCCTTCTACAAAATAAACATTTAAAAAAATAAACTTTTCAAAGTTAACGTTACGTTACATTCAACAATGAATGTATGTTATTACCGAACAAATGGTGTTAATCATACTTCTTTAAAAATATTGTATTCTATGTTATTTAATTCTATGTTATTAAACATTTAGTACAGATTAATTATCAATAGAATCCCGATCATTATTTATAATCTTCTTCCATCACTCTGGCAAACTTTTAAATCCCTAATGCCAATAAATTTAATGAACCCTCTATAGCCCAATTTTTTCGTGTGAAAAAGGAAAGCGTATAACGTAAATCTAGTTAAACGCGATTCTAACGAAGGTACATTACGTAAAAATTGTAACGAAATTATGACTTAAACGCCTCGAAAACAGTGACAATTTTTGCGCGTACTTTTATAATTATTATACTGAACAAAAATCTGAAAAAACGGCATTACTTATGGGTACCCCTAATACTTTAATTCCAAGAAGAAAATGGTGCCGTTCTGGTGGTCCAAATAAAGGGGAAGGTAAACGAGCCAGTTCAATGTCGGTCATGTTGAGGACATATGTATGAACGTATCTAGGTTTAACCCTCGGCATCGATAACGTAAACGTGGGCCGGCACGTGCGACAATTCAACGTGCCATTATGAATTTCTCATCGATGTACGAGATGCGTGCATACCATGGAAACACCGGCGCGAATTCTAAGCAACCTGCGCCTAAATCGAATTCCAAGGAATCCCACAAATATTCGAGTATCGCGATCCTCGCACGCGTATCGAGATAATCTTAACTATGCGATTGAAGGACATCCATATCTAACTGCAAGTCTGGAAATCGAATTTTACTATGGATATAACTTAAGAATATTTATTGTACATTCGTGTTGGAATTAGCATTGAACTGATCGCGTGTAATTGTTATAAAACTAATGCAGTAATAAACCACTAGGAAAACGATATAAAAGACTTAAATTTCGAAATACGTTGAATGAACCATTTAGCGTGTAATTGAAGTCAACGGAAATGCGGATCTTTCAGAAAGTCCTATTAGTTTAATAACAACCATTTCTTCCCCGTGAAAAAAAGAATCATTTGCTGAACGTAGAATAGGAAGCGCATGGCATTTTGTTGCGTTCTCCCTTGTGACGCATGGATCCATTTGCAAATGGAGCTGTCTGTGGACGGAGGAAATGCACTTCGATGCATTTTTAATGGAGTCGCACGGGACTCGACCAACTTTGTGTGCCACCACGGCGGAACAAAAAAAAGTATAAAATTGTCTCGTTGCAGAGTATTAAAAGTCGTAAAATTGTTCATAATGTCTATAACATCATTTCAGACAATACCGGGAGTATTATATCACAAAGTATAACTTTTAATATATACGAGATTGTCAGCCGACCTTCGTGAGTTAGTTACTAAAATCATACCAAAGAACTTTGCAATTGTAACTTCTTTATTTTCATCCACACCAGTGGATCTCTTGATAGAATAAAAGAATGTTATTTTGATCGATTGCCCACAATTGGAAAGTGAGTATAAATAAAATCTAGAAATATAAATGTGTCCTGTTATATTAAATTATGTAAAATATGCACATCTATTACGAGATGTGTTCGGTTGATAAATAAGTTAAATAAGTTGATAAATATGCATAAATAAGTTCTGTTTTTCAAAATAAAGTTTATTCGTCAATAAAATGAATTACAATGGACTTTAATCTAATATATATCCACCGTCATTATTAATAGCTTCTTGCCAGTTTTTAGGCAACTTGTCGATTCCCCTTGCGCAAAACTCTGGCGGTTTTGATTAAAATAACTCCTAGACAAACAGAACTTATTTATGACTCAACGTAATATTATTGTCAGTTATTACATACTTCTTCCATGGCCACGAAAATTTAATGCGGTTTCCATGCAAACATTTTAAACGTGTTTCAAATACCTTGTACAGTATGGTGCGATTATATAGTTACCGCGGTTTGGTTAACGAACAATTCATGACAATAATAAAGTCATTCTGCACTGTACGAGGTTGATTGTAACACCGGGAATTCGATTAAACCACCGTAATTACTTCCAAGCTCAACTTCGAAACTGAAGCGTGGCTAAGGGCAAAGGGGGTTGGCTAGAGTAACTATGAGTACTTCGGGGTTCGCACGCAGAATTAAGAGAGAAATTTTTGCGATATTTCACGTAACTGCAACGTATAGGTATTAAATTATCCCAAGCGTAAATTACTCTGTGCGGCAATATCGTTTCCGATATAAACTACTTCTAACTTGTTGGACCAAAATATTATGTTACAAACTAAAGAGAAATATCCCTGATAGAAATGCATAATTATTGGTTTCTTCAACGCAAACTATAAAATTTACATTATTTGTTGTTGACCTACACTTGCATTTCATTAATCGTGACTGGCGTAACTAACTGATAAGCGCATTAAAGGCTTAATTAAAACACCGATTTCTTCATCAAGATCGAGTTATTAGTTGCGCATAAAGCGCAGTCACTTTTAACCGAACTACTAAATTGAAGTTAACAAATGTAATTACATGAAATTATTGACTATCATCGGCCATGGAAATATAAACCCCATCAATCAATTCCCACAGCGATATTTACTTCCGTGACGCATAATAAAATAAAGTGCGCATTTCCGTTTATAGATTCGATGTAATATAAATTTTACCTGACAGTGGATATTTATTACGAACCTAAAATGTAATGGCTATAAATGAAAATCAAACATTTTTCGTATAGGCATATATTTTATTATTATTTCTATATTCGTTCACAATTGTATATGTTATGACTTCGATACAAATTTTAGCTTTTACTTTTCCACTTGTAGTTTACATTTTTCTTCATCAGTCAAACCAAGGAATATCCCAATTTCCGCGATCTGCTTTGTAGACGTAAGAGACTTCTTTTTTATATCCCTGTAAAATTGCGTTAGATTTTTGTGATATGAATATCACGAGGATTGCTTCAAGAAAGTAAATATTTACTTGTATAACGATGTCGTTGAACATGATTTCCCTTTCAAATATATCGTGTATGCTTGATCGAGGTTCACTAATTTATCGTAAACTTCTAAACTAAACAATCCAAATCGTTTAATACTTGCTTCAACAACGTATTCCTGGTACAATATATAATCTGACCATTGATCTGAAAATAAAGAGCCACTCCAATTGTGGGTTAACATAATCATGTATACAACTCTTACACGATATTCATACAAAATTTGAATGTATTAAATTAACGATCAATTAATTATATTCATACCCATCTCAAAATATATTTGGGCGATCAGATCATAGGTATTAGTAATATCCTCATGGTCTTTGTATAAAACTGACTTCCTAATACTCAGACATTCCTTCAGCTTAGAAATTGCTTCATTGTTGCCGATACCCGTAGAATCTCTTGCGAAATAAACTGTGTTAAATAATATTTTAGCTTCTCTTATCTTAACTTTATTATATCTTGAAAATGTAATTCCACAATCTATACAGGTCCAGGAGTTATCACTCATATTACATGAAGCACCAATGCACTCAGGACACTTTAATGCTGTCAACCGTTCCTAAAGAAATAAATATGTTATAATATTTAATCAGATATTTAAAAATGATGAAGGCTTATAATTAGAAACATGGAGTCACATTTACCACAAAATATCGATATTGGGGTAATGTGCATGCTTCACATTCGCAAATGAAACCATACTGTTGTTTTAAAGCAATTTGGCGCTTTTCCCTGGTCATGGATCTATAATTAGGGCCTAATAATAATAATCATAAATATAAGGAATATTCTCTGATTTAATAATCACATTATTAAATAGGAATAACTATACCATAACAATTGAATACTTCATCTCCCATTGCAATGTCTTCTACAGCTCGAATTATAATATGTTCATTTTTAAAGCTGAAATATAATAATAATTAAAATCAAGTACATAATTTGTAAATATCCTAATATTGGGTTGTCTGGAAAGTTCATGCCGATTTTTAAGGAAAGTTCAAAGGCAACATTTTTATATGTCGATATATATTTATTCAATTATGTATGCGCCGTTTTGTTTCGCAAATTTTCTCCATTTCTCTCGCAATTCGGAAATTCCATCATTCCAGGACTTCTCAGGTTTTTCGCCGAAAAACTACTGAAACTCGGCATGAATACTATATCCGGACAACGCATTACTATAAAAGTTATACAGAAATATTTATTACTTGTAAATTATATTCGGTTTGCAAGAATGGTTCATTATACTCGCAGAAAAGTAAAGTCCTGTAGCAACAGTCTTTACTTCTCTACAATGAACTTCGCCTAAATCATCAGGCGAGATCAGCCTCATTATAGAATGTGCATTGCAAACAAGTTGCAAAATATATCGCAAAAGCAATGAGCTTACATAAATTTGTTTCTCTTTACTTGTTTCAATGTCACAAGAAAAGTTTAAATTTTTGTTAGAAAATTTTTCCGTGAAACAGGTTTTGAGATCATTCATTTGAAAGAAATTAGTGAAGTCTGCAAGATATAGTGTAAGCATAACAGCTGTCTGAAAAGATGATTAGTGGAACACAAATATTGTATTTATGCGGTATTATTGTAATTTAAGGTGTAATTGTGCACTCACAGTTCCATAATATATTAGGTCTGCTAAAGGCAATTTATCAAAGTTTGTCACTAATTCTTGTACTTGATTAAATAATATTTTATCAGTCATATTTGCAGAATTAAATAACACTTTCATTGCTGTGTGTGCTATACCAACTTTTTCCCAAAGATGAATTTGATTTCCTACACACTCCCAACAATGATATAAAGATGCTTCATTAAGGCACTTGACACTGCAGTACAATGTGTCTAGGCAAGCAGTACACCTGAAATAGTAAAGTACAATGTTTACCTTTTCTTTCTTTAAAAATATGTTCACCATTAATTCGTTATTAATTATCATCATTAATATTAATTACATGTTTTAACAAATATAGTTTGTTTCTTATGTAAACATTGTACTCACGGAAAAGGTATATCTGAATATGTTTCCAAACAGTTGTTACATAAGTCACATGAGTTGGCTGACTTTAAAGTTACAAAACCAATAGGTTTCTCAACAAAGAGCACTTCTCCTTTCTTTATAAACCTATTAGCCACAACATATTTCCCTTTATCTGGACTGTATCTTATATCTATGCCCATAGAAACAGATGGAAAGTCGGGATTCTTACCAAATGCTATATTTGGTAAGATTAATCGTCGGCAAGTTGTGTCTACACCTTTTACCACAGAATCTTGTTCATGGCCTGCATCATTGTGCAGCATATTTCTTAGGTCTTCAAGACTTTTTTGATGTTGACCTGAACTTCCCTTTTTTGTATAAAGTGTTAACTTTTCCAAATATTTAATGTAACAATACATCATATATACATATACCTTTATCTGAGACTGTAATATTAGAGGTTTTGATAAATTCCTCTGCCTCTTTTAATGTTTCATCAGCTAAATCATGTTTTCCCAATTTCAAGTAACATTGTATTTTACGTAGATATAGCTTGCAAAGAACTTTATCTGGGCAGCCAAGTGTAATTGCCCATTGAATGTCTTGTAAACAGTCCTTAATATTGTGATTAATACTATTATTTATAATTAGTATTAATTATAAATAATATAAATATACATGAAGAAGGATATGAAATAAGTCATAATCTATGTTTAGTACGGAAACTTTGAAATTCAATGTGTTTAATTATTTACATCACTTACATGATATCTGTGCAAATAAAATAGAGAAGCTGATCTATTTGAAATAGCTGTGGATAAAATGCCACTGTCTTTTGGTGCAAATATTGCACTTTCTGTATAAAAATCAATACTTGTAGAATATTCTTCTTCTTCAAACTCTGAGTTTCCAGCCCGTTTGAGTTTAGTTGCAATTTCTGAGGATTTACTTGCCTTTTTGTTATAACAATCCGACAACCACAAGGATATAAGTTTTCTGTAAAATTAAATCCTTCTATAATATTGGTTTATTAATTCAAGTATTTAACTGCTTAAACTATAAATTAAAATAAATTCACCATTATTATACACAATATTATAGTATTTATTTGTATAATAAATACTATAATAAACTTTCATTCAACTTTATATTATAATGATATATAATTTAACTAAAAATATATGAACATTACTGAATTACGAATGAAATGTTTTTCGCAAATGCATAGTTAGTTTAAAACAAACATCATTTTATGATGATGATTTTGAATTAAGCTTTTTTTTTTAAAGTGAGTTAATCACTTACAATGCGCCTTCTTCTGCCCAAATTTTTTTCATAACATCATCTTCTCTTTTAAATTTCGTCCTTTCATCCGAATTACATGATTGTTCCAACTTATGAGCAATTTTGTTGGATAAATCAGACCAATCCATTTCGGGAAGAAGCTTGTGAAATTAACAAATGCGCAGATAGTACAGGAAAAGTATATAAATCTGCTATTTCAAAACACACATGAAACTATATATTTAATTATGACAAATTATTGGTCTTGAATCAACTTAAGTAAGTTCTCGATTGTAACGACTTAAGTCTCATCTTTATAGTTCTAGAATCTAGATCAATGTTATCTCTTGAAAAAAATAATGTAACAAAAAGTAACTTGAAAGTGGTTAAATATATTTAAATAAACATGTACTGATAAATTTTGACTGCACCAAAGTATATTTGAAATAACTCAATACTTGAAATCTTTGTTGGATTTTATACAACTCATATACAATATATTTAGTTATATGATCCTTATTTTTCTAAAAAGTTAGAATATTTACCAACTTATTATATTTATAATTAAGTAATCTAATACCATACATATAAGTGGAAATATATAATATAAAGGTATAACAATTATAGTGACATGCTTCTGGTAAAACTTTATAGGAAATAATTTTAAAGTCTTATATGAACAGAACGTTTATTATTACATTTTACAACTACTGGTAAACAAAAGTCGTTTGTAGCTTATTATTGAAGAACAATGTTTGTACTGCCGACGAGATATATATATACACACATATACACACATTTATATATATTATATTATATATATATATATATATATAAATGTGTGTAAGTAGATTAAGCACGCAATGCAATCTGTAATTCCAGAATTACCGAGACCTAGAGCCCGGTAACGATTTTTGTATCATTGGTAACGTTACCCACTAAACACATCAAATAGCTGTTCTTTATATTTTTAGTTCTTAAAATACAAAAATAAAACGTGGAGTTATTTTTTCAAAAACTCCGACTTCTGTTAGCATACCTATTTCTCGATAGTTCAGAGATTTTTTTCTCACTTCTGAAGGGAACGCTTTTTCTTGCGTTGAATTTCGCCGCGTGAGTAATTTCTGACTGGAATCACGAAAACGTTAATTCTAAATATAGAATACATTGGTCTTCTATATTTCGTTTGTGTCCGAATGCATTTATCTTTATTATGCAATGGTTTTTGTGTTTGTTGCAGTGTCAACGATGAAATGAACAAGGATGATTGAAAAACTTCAACATCCATTCTGGAAGAAACATGCGAATCACCAATGAAATCTACTTCAAATGCAGTCAAGTGGATGCGCTGATTAGAAGATGCTTCTACAATCTGTTTATTTACACTAACATACATTACATACTTATATATTTATATATAGTTAACTTTATATTCTTATACATTACATTTATATTATATTAGAATATACGCGAATACATTCTCTAAATTTTAGATGTAAGATTAATGTATAGAAACTTTTTAAGTTGCAATAAATAGAAACAAACATGACAAATTGACTTTTCAACTTAAACTATTCAATTCTATTCCTCTCACTGAGTCCGAGAAATTCTAGGAATCGGGGGCAAATTCCAGCAATTGTGCGAAATCGAATACCTCCTCGCACATCATGTTCTCCTGATACCAATTCTCGATTTTACGGCAAAATTTCAGAATTTTCGCAGAACTTTCTGATTCCAAGAAATGACGTCAAATTCCAGGAATTGTGCGAATAGAATACCTCCTTGCACATCATGTTCTCCTGATACATTTTCTCGATTTTACGGCAAAATTTCAGAATTTTCGGAGAACTTTCCGGTTCCAAGAAATGACGTCAAATTCCAGGAATTGTGCGAATCGAATACCTCCTCGCACATCATGTTCTCCTGATACATTTTCTCGATTTTACGGCAAAATTTCAGAATTTCCGGAGAACTTTCCGATTCCAAGAAATTACGTCAAATTCCAGGAATTGTGCGAATCGAATACCTCCTCGCTCATCATGTTCTCCTGATACATTTTCTCGATTTTACGGCAAAATTTCAGAATTTCCGGAGAACTTTCCGGTTCCAAGAAATGACGTTAAATTCCAGGAATTGTGCGAATCGAATACCTCCTCGCTCGTCATGTTCTCCTGATACATTTTCTCGATTTTACGGCAAAATTTCAGAATTTCCGGAGAACTTTCCGGTTCCAAGAAATGACGTCAAATTCCAGGAATTGTGCGAATCGAATACCTCCTCGCACATCATGTTCTCCTGATACATTTTCTAGATTTTACGGCAAAATTTCAGAATTTCCGGAGAACTTTCCGATTCCAAGAAATTACGTCAAATTCCAGGAATTGTGCGAATCGAATACCTCCTCGCTCATCATGTTCTCCTGATACATTTTCTCGATTTTACGGCAAAATTTCAGAATTTCCGGAGAACTTTCCGGTTCCAAGAAATGACGTCAAATTCCAGGAATTGTGCGAATCGAATACCTCCTCGCACATCATGTTCTCCTGATACATTTTCTAGATTTTACGGCAAAATTTCAGAATTTCCGGAGAACTTTCCGGTTCCAAGAAATGACGTCAAATTCCAGGAATTGTGCGAATCGAATACCTCCTCGCTCATCATGTTCTCCTGATACATTTTCTCGATTTTACGGCAAAATTTCAGAATTTCCGGAGAACTTTCCGGTTCCAAGAAATGACGTCAAATTCCAGGAATTGTGCGAATCGAATACCTCCTCGCTCATCATGTTCTCCTGATACATTTTCTCGATTTTACGGCAAAATTTCAGAATTTCCGGAGAACTTTCCGATTCCAAGAAATGACGTCAAATTCCAGGAATTGTGCGAATAGAATACCTCCTTGCACATCATGTTCTCCTGATACCAATTCTCAATTTTACAGCAAGATTATGAGAAAATCGACAATCCTGAACAATTTTAATAATTTTCGAGCGCTTCCAAGAACAATTAGAAATAGAAATTCTTGGACATTCTTAAGATATTATGCAAGTGATTCTGGGTATTCGGTATATATAGGAAATATAAAATATAACACAATAAGTCCTTAATAAAGTCGTTTATTGAAGTTGTAAATTGCATAATGTACAACAATTTGTATACAATGCTATTCACTTATAAGTATTGTAATATAATATATAAATGTATATAAATATATAAAATAAATATAAACTTATAAATAAGATAATTGCCATACATCACATCCGGTAGTTGTACGCACCGTAATTGCATATGTTTGTAGCAATATTGTAACGATGCGTTCCCGCTCAATTTATTGTAGTTCGTCCGCCTCGTCTTTTTTTCAGGGTGTGCTGTTGAGGGGTCGCAGTACACAATTCTTTTACCCGTTTCTGCAGTGGGTACCTTTCGTTGCGTTGCATCACAGACGAAATATAAGCACTTTTTGTTGCGTTGAGTTTTACCGCGTCGGTCATTTTTTAGAGGAATCACAAAAGCCGATTTACTGCTTGATCTACTTACATCTTATCGGCGGTACAGTCACAGACGAGATATAGAACATACAGATGAAACCTCGAATGAATTTTCCTGACGCGCGCTTTGTAGTTGTTCGGAGACCTAATCTCCGCATATTTTTAAGCGCATAATAATTATTTAGTAGGATTTCCTAATTTATTTGTAGCACATAATTAACCTTCTGGTTATTTTGCAAGTATGCTCAATGAATCGGACGTCGAGAATAATAATTACAATCGTACAACGCAAAATACGTTGACGTCGGAAATCGCACATTAACTTTGAGGGGCAAGGCGACGTAAGGCGTTTGGCGATTCCCGCCAATTTTGTCCCCCCTTCACCGTTGCTGGCAATTTTCCGTGGAAAGTTGTGACAAGATTTATGCGGTTAACATTGGAATGTCCACGATAAAGGAAAGGAAATGAAATGGCTGAATTGAGGAGTCAGAAGATGTGAAAAGCTATTACGTTATAATTAACGCATCCGCTTAATTGCATCGGCAATATATCGCCGGTAATCTGCATTTTTTTTCCGAGATCCGGCGTTGCAATTTTTCAATGAGTCCAGACCACTGGATGGTTTGCACTCCCACCAAAAATTAACGCTTTATTAAGTTCATTATTGTCATAGAAAAATGTAGTTGCATAAACCAGATAAAGATAAATGCAACGCGTAATTAATTCACTTATCCACTTTGTACTAGCAATGAACGGGATGTACTAAACAGCGTTGAGATACCAAATACCTTCCAACTTTTGTCGTTCTCTGATTTTCGTTGTCTCGTTGAACCTACAAGCATCGATGCCTGCAAGCAAATAAGAAAATTGTTATTTTAAGAAAAATATATACGACGGACTAGATATAATTACACAATAATTAATAGTTTGAATTAAACGCGAAGTTTGCTAGTAAATGTTCGATACGTAACATTTGGCCCGAATTTTAGCAATATGTTATTGCCATTATTACGGGACACTGCAACTTCAGGCAATCTCTGATCGTTGCCAATATTAGTGAATAAAAAGGAATAATAAATCTCAAATTTAGATAGGACGACTTATTCGAAATTTCTTTATATCAGTGCAAAGTTCCTGATTAATACTTTTATTCGGGATCCTGTTGTTTTACTTAGTGTGGGGTATTTGCAGAAATGTCGATACACTCCTCGCACCCCTGTAATTGTGGAAAAGCGTATTGCTTATGAATGTTGCCAAAGGTAGAAGTGGACTTTCGTTTTCTGTATTGCATTTGCACCATCGTATACCGTATGACATTCTTTATGCCATTCTACTCTTAGAATTACGCGAATTCTCCTCTTCAGATAGTAACTCTTCATCGAGTGATATTTAAACACTAATGCAGATCGGATGACAGGTTTATTAAAAAAAACTAATTACTTGCCTAATTAATAATCCGCACTAACCAGATGATGATTTGCTTCGTAATGCTATCAAGCTTTTTTAATAAAGTGGAATACATTAATATGGTTCAGATAACGTTTATATAAACGTTGTTATACAATGTTTTAGAACTGTTAGTACATTAGTAATAAAAATTGTTATCGAACAAACTCTTGATAAATAAATTTAATAATTATTATTGGCTGCTATTATCTTACCTGTTATATTCAATTTAATATGTGAGAAAATATCATGAATACCATAGTACAGAGTAGAGCAGTAGAGAGATTCCCAACAGTAATATATTTCTTACAACATTTTTTAAGTTGGAACAACATATCTTCTATGTTGGGAATCATGTATACTTGATATATTTCATATAATATATAGAAACCTTTGCAAAAGAACTATATAAAAGAGAAAGATATTTGTAATAAAACAAATTGTATTTTTAGGGAGCAGATCGTAATGCTGTGCTGAGACTCTCATTCCATTAATAGAAGATGTCAGACAATAATTTATCACGCCTCTTGTACGGAGTGGTAGACAACCGTGGTAGGATACTGCGCATTGAGTCTAATGTTGCACGATCTAACTTTACAACTATTCAAAGTATAGAAGAAAGTTTAAGGAGACTTAACACAAATCGGAGACCTGACAGACAAACTACTGAATCAAACAATGGTAACATTGCTTTAAATACCATACTTGATGTGACATGAACATAGAAGACTTTTCTTATTTTGAAGAATGTTTTTTTTCCTCAAGATTTGTCTTATCTCCTAATAAGTTTACAATGATAATGATACACAAGTTTTGGAACATGTGCTGCATGTTAGTCTCAAAACTTGTGTAGCTTAACAGTAACTTAAGACTAATAATATCTAATGAAGTATTATTAATTTTGTTACAGAAGAAGAAGACTTTGAATCAGCTGAAATTATATTTCCGGGTGCAGAACCTTTGCAGAATGCATTGCCTGGTACTACCGATGATGAACCACCAATGGATATTACAGACGGTGCATCTTCTCCAAATCAAAGTGCACCAACTGTGCCAATAGTAAATACAGAAGATGAGTAAGTTTAAAATCTACTGATGTATTATCTTTCTTAAAATTTATGAAATGTAGAATGTACAATATTCAATGACTCTTAAAAATATGAGAAAAAAGGAAAGCTATAAAAGTATGTACAAGTGCTTCAAGTTCTCCAATTTCAACTCTTTTTGGTTCAACTTCCTAAATTATTTGATTACTGCCTTATATTGCCACTTATTGTGTCCTCCATATTTGAATCTACAATAACAATATAATGTATAATGATGCAGCAAAAGACATTGCTGGGTTTGTTTTGCCACTGATGAAGATGATGCAACTGCTTCCTGGGTGAAACCATGTCACTGTCGAGGTACAACAAAGTGGGTACATCAAGGATGTATACAAAGATGGGTAGATGAAAAGCAAAAGGGACGAGCCGGTGCTCATGTTGCATGTCCACAATGCAATACAGAATACATTATAGTTTATCCAAATATGGGTATGTGTTTCTAAGTTTTGTTATAAAAAATATAATTCACCTATTGTGAAGTCTGCAGGTTTTGGAAATATAATAATTTATTTCAGGGCCGTTAGTAGTTGTATTGGATACTATCGATGGTGTAATATTTCGAATATGTCCTTTCATCGCAGCTGGCATTGTTGTTGGCTCTATATACTGGACAGCTGTGACTTATGGAGCAGTAACTGTAATGCAAGTGGTTGGGCATAAGGATGGATTGACTATGATGGAACAAGCTGATCCTTTAGTACTATTAGTTGGTTTGCCAACTATCCCCATTGTCTTGGTACTTGGTAAAATGCTCAGATGGGAAGATCAGGCCTTAAGCCTTCTTAGACGACATGCATGCAAGGTTCCTATTTTAAGGCATTTCTTGCCTAGTAGGTAGGTATAAAATGGATAAATGCATTAGCATTTGAATGGTTCCAATGTAATGTAAAAATGTATCTCATCATTATACATTATCAATTATCCATAGTTACACTGATGAAGATAGAACTCAGTCTGAAGATGTACCCCCCATAAGCGATCCTGTATCAGCCACCCGCGTACTTTGCGGTGCGCTCTTATTACCTACTATTGCCAGCATATGTGGAAAAATATTCTTTGAAAGCGTAAACTCCAATTTTCAGAGGACACTGCTTGTATGTAATCTTCGAATATACTACAGATATATTATATTGCAATACAACTAGTATATTAAAATATATTGCAACACAAAATATTTGAATTTGTCATGTTTGCCATTTTACAGGGTGGTGTAGCGTTTATAACAATAAAAGGTGCATTCAAGATTTACCACAAACAGCAACAATATGTTCGGCAATGTCAGCGTCGTATAATGGATTACACGGATAGTAACGTGGCATTATATAGACGACAACAAAATTCCGAAAGTACACAGGCAAGTTAAACATTGGTTGGCAAACCATTGGATAACACATTATCACAAAGGGCAGTATAACACTTCAAACATAAAGCAACTAAAGTCCTTGATAAAATATTTTATCGCGAACTCAGTTGTCCATTATACTACTTCTAAATATTAATGTAAGTCCGTGGGAACTATAAGACAGGTTTAACAAATGTATAAGATGTTGTATATACATATATAAAAGCAAATGAGATTGTCGTGTATATATTTATACATATACGGCTAGTAAATTACTGTAATATGTATTTGGCATAGCAGAAGTTTCTCTTAAAGAAAACCATGTATTACTTCTCTTAAACATATTAACAGATTGACATTAATGTCTGCGCATTCTTCCGTGTATTATATATATAATAACCATGTAATGTAACAGCAATCTGTTTTAAAACGCTGTAGCTCATATCGGTACAAATAGATATTCTAATATTAAATTTCTCTTTAGCGATTTTATAATTAGTTCTATTCAGTGAATACGTACTAAGCTATACATCTTGATTAAGAATCTACAGGTACTTCGTAGCATAAAAGATTATTTATAACAGTAAATATTAATGTACCCTAATCAAATATTTAATTTTAATAAAATCGGAACAATTGTTTCTAATAAATACCATTACATGCTAAAGAGGAATCTAATTTGTTATCTTATTTGATATGTAATAATTGGTTAACGATTATATATTGAGTTATGTTATGTCAAAGCTATTATTTATTCGTAAAAGATATTTTATATCCAGTAAAACCGCACAAATTATTTCTATGCATCTTCCCTGTATTATAAAATATTGGAAAAAGCTAACTAAAATTACACCGTTATTCGGAGCATGGGAGTATACGATTCGTGAAAATATTTATTTTTTACTGACTTACAAATACGTTTAGAATCGGACATTAATATATATTCACTGACAAAGATTTTATAAGGAAAGTCATTGTTTTATGTAAATGATTTATTTACTGTAGGCTTAAGATATGAGTAAACATCAATTCAAATCAAGGACCTAAACTTTCTATTTCTATTCCCACATAAATATATTATACGAAAAAATTTACATTTATTTTCTCGTTTACAATATGCCGCATGCATAAAGTATATTTTACATTAATATCATTTTAAACATTTCAAAAATACATGAGTATAACAGAATTGTTACAAATAATACCTTAACGCTAATCTATTGTATAGTCTTTTATTCTGGAAATTAACACCTATCATTTTCCAAATTCTTTGCAATGGTAACCAATGTGCTAAAATATTTTTAAAATACGTATAATAAATGTTACAATCGATATATGACAAAATAGTTCAGGTACTAGAGGAATTACATTCAGAGGGGAATTTCTTCTATGATACACAATATAGGTTTATTTTTAAATACTCGTTAATGTAAAAATGTTTAACTAATTAAGTACAATATATTTTCAGGAAATATTTTAATCGATTTCACTTGAAAATCCTGAATGTGTTTTCTTGGTCTGTAAGTACCATGCAGATATGAACTTAAAGTATTATTATGTTTTCGTGTTTTATAAAACGATACATATTTATTATAAGTTAGAAAATATTTTTATATTTCGACAACTATACTGCATTATTAGTCGTATAATTCGTATAAACGCAAATTCTGTTTTATTTTGTACATGCATGTCTTTTTTCATTTCTATTCAGTATATAAACTATACAAGTCTGCTTATTCTTACGATTTTAATTTGTACTTTGTACCAAAAAAATTAACTTACAGCGCTAAAGTTAATTCAGCTGTTTTACATGTTCCATAACATTTAGGATTTCGACTAACGAAAGAAGAAAATTCACATCCGGTTTTCAAGACTAAAATCTTTCTTTAATGATACACAAACTTAACGACATTAAAATGATCAAAGAGATATTACAAATTGAAATATAGCTCTTATCATGAATCCCTTTTTCAAATACTCTTCGATATAATCTGTGTTTACACTTTACATTCCACACAATGGGACTTTAACAGTTTCAACAATGTACATTAAATTTGAACTTATTAATTGCTTTTCGAATTGTATGTTTAATACAAATCAAGAAATGCTTATATTTTGAGTAAAGGAAATAAAAAAATGCTTCAGCATTTTATCGTCGTGGTAATGGAGGTCCTGTGTACTTAAGACTATTGGAATAAAATTCGGGTGGGCTCTCGGTAACTAATAATTTAACATCTTCGATTATATCTGGTTTATCCGTGCATAGCGTAGAACTAATCGTTTTAAAAAATGTACAAGCCTGCCCCGAATCATCTACATCGTAAGGTGGACTAAGTATATCCAAGAAAGCGGCAGGACCTTCGAGGCACGATATTTCATGCAAGTTTTTATCTCGTGGTGTGAGAACACACGCGGGTGAAGTACTATTTAGAATTATAGGTCGATGTTTATATGCCGCTATCTCTTCATTCAATTTAATTATATGCGCGTCATTTGCCTTTAAACTATAACTGTTTACTTGAACTGCTCCACTAATTACCTGCATTGTAAAATGACAGAAAATGATCGTAAATCGTGCGGTTTATGGAACTTTTAATTTCTGCATCAAAACGATGTTATTTCGTTCGAAATACTAATTGGACAAATACGGTTTCTTGATTAAATGTTGATAAAAACCTGGACTTTCAAGTCCTAAAATATCCTTAAAATATAATGTACCAATAAGACTATAATACATATTGACTATAAAGCGATTAATTAACGATGTTATTTCGTTCGAAATAATAATTTGGTAAACGCAATTTTTTGAATAAATTTTGATAAAAGCAGGGACTTTAAAGTTTAAAAATATTTTTACAAAAATGATTTACCAATAAGACTGTACTACATATTGATTATGAAGCCATTAATTTATTATTCTATTATCAGTTTCTGAGTGAGAGGTGAAATATTCTTATAGCTTGATTTGATATCCATATGTTCATGAGGTAAGAATATCTGTTTAGTTATAAAGCATTTACAAACCTTCAAAAAACCATGCATTCCAGGGTGATCGTGCATAGGCATTGTAACCCCATGTTTCAATATAAAGATTGAAATTGTGACATCCCTGTTCTCATATATATCAATCACACACATAGGAGCAGATTGTGTCCTAACATAGTCTAATATTTGTTTATTTAAATTGACATCCTCTGCAGTAATTTTATTCATGAGGCTCCACAGTTTATCGAAATTCTTTTGGCAAAGTTTGTATCCAACATTTCTTTGACCACAGAATGTTTTTAACGCTTGCTTCCATAGAACTTCAATTGCAGGAGTCATGATTGTATCTTATAATACTAATTTTGTCAAATCACCTTTCAAAAATTGTATCAAAAGTTTCATTAGTTTCCGAAATTATTAATTAACTAATATTAAATACGGTTCTATTAAACGAAAATAAAGATTATAATACTAACACATAATTAAAGAAAACGTATTTGGATAAGATTTTACATCTTCAAATATTACATTAACAATATGTGCAGTAAGAGGAGACTAACGTTCTATGTTAACACTTCAATAACATATTGTAAACAACTAACACAATAATTGATACAAATACATAATCCCTTACATGACATATATGTAACCTTGGGTGACAGGATATAAAATATTGATACTATAGTCGAAAACGGAAGTAATACGTAAAGAAAAATCAGTTGTAGAAGATTAAATAGTATACCATCAAATGGGTTCGCACGAATCCTCAGTGTATCTAATATTTATATTTGATATTCCATTCAAATTGTACTCTGAATGTCGATAATACTTTCATACTTGAAGGTTAGAACATTCACTCCTATTCCGTATTTTATTACGTATTGTGAATCGTTACGCGATTTCACTACTTCTGATCAATAATAGACTTATTATACGCACTTTCATTCCAGAGGTGCAATTAATCTTCCTTCGATACTGATAGCTGGCATTTAATATTAAACATGGCTAGAGAGTATCTAGCAATACCGGTTCGAATGTAAACATAATTTCATATGGAATTATCACTAACAAGAATTATTAAAATAATTTTGCTTCGCAGATTATTAGTTGATGGGAAGTAAAATTTATTTAGCTGAGTTATAGTTGAAACCAAAAAAGTCTCGTAACTATTTTAATAATCGACGAATGTCCAATACTTTTGATTGCACCCTTTTGTGTTATAAATCGTATAGTTTCATCTTCAGTATTTATTATTACAGTATAATTAATGTTCTACCTTAGCTCTTAATTAATATACTTTTTTAAAGTTAAAATCGCTGAATGTCTTTATACATGTACGATAAATCTAAATTAAAGTTTTAGTTAAATGTTGATGATTCTAACTTTTGAGTATTCAGCATCAATGTTGATTGTGTTTTTATTGTTTATGAATATCATTTTTTTAAGAAAGATGTATTGGCTGTTGAATATTCGATCTAACTTAAATAAAAGAAAATACTTTTTGTGCTGACATGTTGAAGACTTATTATGCGCGCAAAAACGCGAGACTTGAATTGTAGTAATAACTTACGAGACAAGAAATACAATGTTTAAACATGATAAGTAATAATGTATATTAATTGTTAGGGTGCAGGAAAATATTTATGATCTTAAATTATTTTTTTTGTTTCTTCTTTCGATTATAACTTCGTACAAGTTTTCTTTTACCCTTATATTTGAAAGAAAGACCATTGGTGCAAAGTTACTCGTAAATTTACACTGTTTTAAGATTAAGAAAGTGTGGAAGTTTCATTCGGTGGTTCGTAAAAATCTGCGATTAAGTAATCGGAGCCGTATGTTTTGTGAATCGTATTTTAACAATAAAATCTGTTCCAAAGCTGTGAACTCGTATTAATATACTTCGCAATGAATGCCCTCTATATAGAGCATATCCGAGTATTTCAGTTGCAGAGATGAGCTTTATTTATTTATTATCGGAAATAAACTTCTTTGGAATATAATTATTAGTGAAAGGCACAGGAATTTGTTCCCATTATTGATTTTGCTGCAATATTGCACGCAGGTAATATTAATCATTATTTTCTATACCATTTCTTTCTCGAACCTGTTCTAGTAAGATAAACTTTATTAGATACCCCTGGAAGATATTTTTAATATTGTAACTACTGCATTGTAATTTTGTAATCTCTTATCGTTAGCCTGCTGTGTTTTCGTTTATATCAAAAATATACTTTATTATTATATACTATCAGTGTATATAAATATTGACAAAAATTAGTCAATACATGTGTACTTGATACTTATTCTTTATTTAATACGATATCCATACTCTTTTTCAGTTTAATTCCTTGTGTACATAATATGTAATTTATATGTAATTATTTTTTACACATTATACTATACTTTATTAATTTCAGTATATTCCGAGATATATTCAGAATGCATGATACAGATTAATCTTAATCACAATATAATATCAGAGTTAAATAGAGTTTATTTTATGTTTGTAAGAAGTCAATTTTATTAGTTATAACATAGACAATGTGATTGTTAATTATATTGTTGTGAATTCCATTAATGTTTTTATATTCATTTTAAATAGATGAGGAGCTACTTCTTTATATCATTGTATTGAACTTTACATTTTTTGCTATACGATTAATGTAAATGTTATTTTCCATAGCTATGTCCAATGAAGAGCGCCTGAGGAAACTGTTATCAGACTTAGGAAAAGCTACATTGCGTGGAGTAAGAAAATGTCCAAAATGCGGAACATATAATGGATCCAGAGGGTTATGTTGTAAGAATAAATACTGTGATGCAGTATTTAAGGAACCAGGCGAAAAGAGAAAGTTATCTACTGAAGCTTGTAAGCTTATTACTGGAACCACTGCCCAAGTATTCTCTGTCAGAGTTCGTGATAAAGGACCAGATTATCGTGGATTTGTTCAATTACCCCTAATTAATGCAACAATATCTAATGAAATCACAACACTTATTTCTCAATCCACTGCCTTGTGTTTTGTTGATAGTTGTGAAAGAAGTTTTGATACTAGTGTTCTTAAATGTCATGTAAGTTTAAACATTTTATTTCGTTACTTAATAATTTTGATTATACTTTTCAAATCATTTTATCTGTAATAGGAAAAAAGTTCATCTGATGTGCCTATATCATCATGTCAACATATACAGGCAGCATTAAGATGTTATGCAGAAGCACAACCACTAACATTAAGAAATTCTATTCTGTCATCTTTGAATGTTAATAATGAAATGAAACAGGAAATATGGTTATTAGCTACAGAAACTTCTGGACCTCTAGTACAAAGAGTATCCAAGAATATAATGGCTGTGAAGTGCAAAGCTTCTCCTAAACATCCTTTAGGCTATCTTCATTTCTCTTTTTTTGTTACCAAATTAAAAGATAGAATTGAACATAGATATTTCTGTTCTTGTACGACTTATAAAGTAAGTGCAATAGCTGATGATCCATTATGTAATCTTGAAAATGCTCAGTATTTTATGCTTTGATTTAATTCTCCAAATAGGTCACAACAAAAATTACAGGAGATAAATTTGATGTAGCACAAACACCTCAAGGAAAACGCTGTGTACATTTTTATGCATGCATTTGTGCATTTGCAAGTGATGCAAAATTGTCAGAAGAATTTCATTATTATATTAATTTAGATCAAACAGACTTTAGTATACCAAAACCTGTGACAACAATGTTTCAGAATAACGATCAGGATAGAGTAGTTGGCATTGGTATGTTAATCTTACATTTTCGTAACGAATGTAATATGAAAATGCTTAGATTATTATACAAATATTTTCAGATCTCGATGGTTTAACTGCCGATGAAACGGACACACATCTCTTAATATTCCGTGACGACGCTCTAACGGTACAAAGTTTAGATGGAAATAGATTGGATTTAGATTCGATGAATTTAGATTCCTCGATTTTGTCACATAGTATTGTTGGAAATATTCAAGTAGAATGCGATCGTAATATGCTAGACGACAGTAGTATGATATCACAGGTATTAAACTTATATCTTGAGTATTACTTTAATTTGTTTCCGATTATTTCATATGGATTTCTTTTATATTATTATGTAGGTTCACAATCTAGAAGTAATTAATCACAATAGCTCTCACCTCGACGGTAACACAGTGAAAATGTTGGATGATCAGGCAAACATAGAATCAAAGTATAATGTTCTTAATAATAGCCAATATATTCTAAACGATAATAATATAAAAATATTCAATACCGGAAATCTTAAGGTATTAGATGCGAATAGCATCTTAGATGTGAATAATATGAAGCTAGTTGATACCAACGGAATAACAAATACTTCCGGTATCAGAGTAATAGAAAAAAATACATTAATGCAGTACGACTCCGGAAACTTGTCTAATACGGAGAGCGGAGCACCGCAAACACCGGTTTCGACGAAACGAAAAAGAGATGAGAAACCGGCAACTGCAAACAGTACTGGATTAAATAACTTAAATTCGATCGAGCCTAGAAAAGCAAAAACGAAATTGCAAACAGTTAAGAAATATCAAAATCCTTGTGAAGTTTTAGACGAGGCAAATATTAATTTACCTTTCATTAAATGGCTGGCATCCATAACTGAAAGGATAAATCAAACTATGCATTTTCAATTTGATGGGAAACCTGATCCTTTGGTATTCCATGTACCGCAAATATTTTTTGATTGTTTAAGAGAAAGGATATCTTGCGGGGGTAAAAAGAAACGGTTACCAAATTCAACGACGGCTTTCGTTCGCAAAGATGGTGTACCGCTGGGAACTTTCACAAAATATACGTGGCAAATTACAAATATCTTACATGTAAAAAGTATTTTTGAAACACCACTTATACCGCTGGAGATTACGCGTAGCTTTATTCAAAATGCGGATGGTACATACGAGTTGTATAAGCGAGAGGAAACCGAGATAGATCGGTACAAAAAAACAAATAATAATGCACTGATTAAACCATTAGAATTAAAAACATATTTGAAAGTTGGTAAGTTTTTTACATATCAGATTAACAAAAGCGTTTTTGCATTCCATCAGCCCCATAAAAATTTTTGATTAATTATATACATATTCTCATCTAATTTGCAGGAAATACTTCTCCAAATCAGGTAGAGCCGACGCCATTTTTGATAGAATGGATACCAGACATATTGCCAATATCAAAAATTGGTGAGCTTAGAATCAGGTTTGAATTTGGACACGTGAAAAACGAAACGACACATAAGTGGATGAAAATAGCGCTGCTAAAAAATTATTAGTTCAGTAATCTGGAAAGTACTCATAATGTATTACCAAATTTCTACCTTTTTTTATCAATGACAAGTAGATAGGACACAAGATATTTGGTAATATAATTTGTTGATATCTGTGGATCAAATCATGGAAAGTAGTTCCACAAGTATTCTAGAATCCCTTAAACGCTGAATAACTATTCAGTATTATTGCGGTGTTATTCATACTGAATAATAATTAATGAAGAACATTCATGGCACTCTCTCAACATTTTCATTCGCATAAATTATAAACAGAGTGTATTTTTTATTGTTTTAATAATTTGTCAAAGAACTGAATTCGATGCGTAAGACGCAAGTTCCAATTACCGCGAATATATTTTGTTTAATTACTTAATAATGCTTAAGACTTGCACTTACATACTTGCAGATATTACAATGCTGTTTGCAAACATTATGTAGCAAGTATATTAAATGAAATTGATGTTAACCATGCCATGGATTTTTCTAACAAGTATTCTAGCACTTTCATTTCGCAAAGCATAAATGAAACGTTTGTAATCCAAAAATGTTTATGTAAAGTTCGAGTGGATGAATCGAGTGGCGTAAAAATCGTAAATGTTGATTTTCAACGATAAAATCTAAAGACTGATGTAATTTTATCCCTGCTATTAAATCGAAGCTATCCATCGATAATGATAGCTTGAGAGTAAGTGGTCGCTTCATATCTTCACCTAATATGTAATATGAGCGGTCATATTATAATCCTCTAACAAGAAAATCGTATATCGTGCTTTCATCGTGTAAACTTTTACTAGAAAATAACTGACTTTTTTTAATTTATTACCATTATATTCTGTTGACATAATCCTCAAAAATATGTGAAGTTATGTTATTATTGTGTAAGAATGTGATATATTGTAAATATATAACTTTAGATGCTGTTACGCAAAAGTAAATGCATATTTACATTATTTAACAAAGTCCAATTTGTTCTATTATTTTAAGCCCTAATATAAATTATTTGTACATCTGTATCTAAATAATTTAACGTCTTTAAAACCATTTTAATTGAAATCTGTTTAACTTGAGTGTGTAATTTTTAGTTTAATTCATTTATTATTAATTAAAATTCTAATTATTATATTCTCATACGGTATATTGTTTACAATAGACCTACATCGCATCTAAGGATATCAACTGATTTAAACATTTTAACATAATATATAGATTTCGTTAATCTGAGATGTATTTCAATTCAAACGATTTAAATTGGGATTTTTATAGTTTTGTTTCCTTTTTATTTTCGCATTTAAAATCGGTGACCACATTTCGATCAATCCTAGATTACAAATTTTAATTTCTTCGGCTGCCATTTTAAATTTTCGACAGATCCAGTTAAAGTATTAATATTCCGATAATCTCGAATTACAAATGCCATCAACAATCCCCTGCTATGTTTTCAAAGGGCATAAAATCGCCAGTATTTTTCAAAAGACCAAATTTAGACTTTCTTCTCCGGGACCTTGCCCCTTTTGTACTCAACTCATATATCGTGACATGATGATCTGAGAACCACTAGATTCAGACAAACGATTATAAAATTCAGTGCATATCAAATCCATGATTCGTCTGGATCAATTAAATTCCATGATAGGAAACAATGATTTATCAAGTAGTATTTGGTCAGGTATTAATTTTGAAAATATAAGGATAGACACGATCAATGCATTGCTTTGAGTAGAGTTTGGAACGGAAGCGTAGCCCTGCCGGAAACTACCTCTGACGTAGAGAGCTAAAGAAGCGTATACTTCCATTTTCTCGACCCTCTCGGCGAACACAGAGCACGTGTTTGCTCGCCGGTCGCGTTCACTTCATTTTGTCGTGTAAAAATCACCGTCAGACATTTCATACGGTATCAACCTCATATACGGAGATCGATCTTACCTCTTATATCTGACAAACAAGTTAACATGAATCCCGAAAAGCTTAAGAAGCTTCAAGCTCAAGTGCGAATCGGCGGTAAGGGAACACCCCGACGCAAGAAGAAGGTACGTAGGTTTTCGCATCGAAATATAATATGAATTCATACGATTCTACTGGATATTAGTGTATCAACAAGTCTTGGTCTTCTGGATATATATGGTCCTTAAGAGAATTCGTATAAAACTTGTGTCGCGTGTTTACCGAGAGGTACCTCTCCTCAAGGAAGGAGTCTTATGATTTGCGTTTTCGCGTGACAACGAAACTTTGAATTATACGTTAGAAGACACGCGGAAATTCTTAAAAAATGTCATTTCTACCCAAATTATATTTATATTATGATCATGATATATTTTTGTGCGTTGTATATTAATGATTCTGGTGTCTCATGATATTTGAAGCTAAGGGGATATAATATTCCACTTTTTTTTTCGGCGCTATCATATTTTATCTTTAACTAACAGCATTAATTGTTCAATAATGATGGATTATTAATCTCAAACTTTGGTATTCTGATGGTGTTTGTCATCTACAATTGAGTCCAATCTACTTTCTGTCTTATACATTGAAATTCGGATTCCATTTCTCATTTTGTATGTCATCAAATTTTATCTGCAATGGGACATTTGTGTTTAACTAATCTATACTTTCAGGTTGTTCATGCAACTGCTGCAACAGATGATAAAAAGTTGCAGAGTTGTTTGAAGAAACTTTCTGTTAACACTATTCCTGGTATTGAGGAAGTGAATATGATTAAGGATGACGGAACTGTTATCCATTTCAATAACCCAAAAGCCCAGGCTAGTCTCTCTGCTAACACATTTGCCATTACTGGCCATGGCGAGAACAAACAGATAACTGACATGTTGCCAGGAATAATAAGTCAACTTGGTCCTGAGGGAGTTACACAATTGAAACGACTGGCAAGTACAGTTGCTGGAAGTGCAGTTGGTAAAGCAACATTGGAGGAAGATGACGAGGTTCCTGACCTAGTGGAGAACTTTGATGAAGCTAGTAAAGAGGAGGTAATCAGTCAAGCAAAATAACACCCATTAATTAACAACATAATTACCAATTAACTGTAACACGCAGAACAGTTTTAAAGGAGATATTGCATTTAGAATACATTTATTGTTATTAACGATATATTTTGACCATTGTAAGAAACTTTGTTTTATGAAAATAATTTGTAGGAAGCATGGAAGTTAAAGTTATGCATATTAAAAAGTTGTAGTTTTAGGCACAATATGATAATTAATAGACTATATATGTTATTTGCAATATTTTATGTGTAAGCACTAATCAAGCAACATTTGTAGTTTATGAATACTTGTAGTTTATAATTCTGCAGCTATATATGTATATGTTCCATATATATGTAGTATAGTGCTATCTTTGACATTTTTTACAGTCACAAAAATGTATATATATATACATATATATGTTTATATATTTTAAATGTTATGGAAATTGTATGTAATATATCACTAATAAATCCATGTCCATAATTTGACATTCTTTGTAAGATCATTTTAGCTGAAAGTAAAATATATAAAAAGTTGTCAAAATTGCATTAGTGCTGTGTTTAAAGTATATGTGAAAAATAAACTTCAAGGTTGCTCCAAAAAAGGAAGTCGAAGAAAGCGATAAGCCAGCTGCTGATAAAAAAGAGGCTGTCACGATTGAAGAAAAGAAAGAAGCTCCCTTAGCAACGCCAGAAGCTTAAAAAAGAATTCAGTATCAAGGTATAGAAGAAAATCCGATTTAATGAGTTAATCTGCAACGAAATAAACATATTGAAATGGAGCAATATTTATATATAAGATTTTTTGTATTCTTACAGATATTTCATACAACTAATGGTTGTATGTGACAAGTCGAGATATACAAGTTGCAAAAGCAATGTGTAAACACAAAGTATAACAATACATGCGTTATAAATACTTGACATACCCTATGATACTGCTATATGAGTAACAGTTTGCAAACCAAACGAAAAAGAAATAAAATGGAACTGTTACAAAACTCCAAGATTTCTGAGGATAACGTTTTTTTTTACTTTATTGCATTATGCTAAAAATAGGCTTTTGCTTTTGAAATAGCTAAAATGATCTTACACTTTTCCTTGAATTAACATATGCGTGACACGTTTCATTGCGTATCAGAACATCCAGTATTCGATCTCATAAGCTCTTTTTAATTCAGTTCCTTGGCCGCGTATCAGAAGGCGTTATCAAATAACGGTTTACAGATCACGGCTTCATATTCGTCTCGCAAATCAATCTCGAATCATCACTTTACTGTTTTCGAACTCGTTACGTTGTGTTCGTTATGTGTTCTCTGGACAACTCATCAAACTCAAGGCATTTATGTTAGAGAATATCATTAAGCGAATAAAAGGTAAACAAAGATAAAACAATTCCAACGCGGAAGAAAAAAAAATAGCAGCGACATTTCACCGATCTGTAATCATGTTACTTGGGAAGGAGAAAGTTTATATAGATTATAAAAAAAAGCAAAACAAGGTGAAAAACATCAGTACAACACTTCTATTTTAATCGATGGAGCTGAAAACAATGACGGCGAATGACACGACACACACAAAAACGAGGAAAGATGTGGTAAATTTTCGCAACAGCTTTCCAGCGCGTGGAAAATGGGGGTTGTAATATTTTGTAATGTAATCTATGGAATAAATTCGTTTGCTGGAAGTGCAGTTTTCTACTTATAAAACATGTTTTCCGATACGTTTTACAATCGCACTTTGTCAATGTATATTCATTCATATATTAGATCTGTAATAACAGTATAACATCGAAATATACAAATAAGATATATGCCCACCCCTTTTCGCATAAGAATTTACCAGTCATTTCAATTTAATTCTTTCGTTTTTATATTATTTCATGTTAATTTTCAATAACAAGATATTTTTAATGCATTATACTTTATCGTGATACATTTTTAATCGAATATAAAGAAAATGTCTGATCATGGATGGCGCATTCTACTCGATTTTTATTGGTATCCCACGAAGTTCAAAACTAATGACTAGAAAACAAATTACCCGAAGTTTTTCATGATTGCGTGATATATACTATTCATTAGAAAATATGAACAATGTTAATAACAAAAGAATGGGCATCTTTCCATGTAAGAAATTTCTTATATATTAAATTGCTAGCGTTTAGATAAAATTTAATATCAATTGTACATACTAATGATATAATAAATGAGTATTTAGCCAAACTTTGATAGCAACGATACTAAATACGCTTAAACACAACTATGTATTTGAAACCCTCATGCATTTTCACCTATTTTTCGCTCCATAAACTACCACCTCAGATTAGATCCTCAAAAATGACAAGGCTTTTGTTCTTACTTGCGTTCTCCTAATCCGGAAATCCTGCAGCGTGTTCATTTTCATGTTGCAGAAGAGAATAGTAGATACGGATGTTTTATTCCGCGTATACAGCCTTTGCGGAATATGTTAAAATGTGATACGTACTTCCGAACTTTCTGCTTCCTCTTCAAACTACCCCTCAAAATTAATAATCGCAATATTATCTCATATATATATTTTAATAATTCCGTTTTTGATTCACTTTCAAGCAGATAGAAAATTAACAAAATATTTCAGAGCCACATATTAATCGTTGCAAATTATTTAACACAAGACTACCAAAGAGGTCAAAATGAATTGTTTGCCATTTTTAGTTAAATTATATGAATATACCACGGCGCGTTGCTTCAGATTTTATAGACTTTTATTGTATACACAGAATAAAAATAAATTAATTGACTTTGTTAATTAACTTAAATCCTCTAGTCATAATTAATATATAAATAAATGTGTAAAGCATAACTGACAATGACTGTATGTTCGGTAGTTCATTTTATTGTTAATTATATTGTATGAAGTATTACGTTAACAATGAGGGGTCGTGTAAAATATTAGCTTGAACATTATGGCGTGCGCAAGTGATTTATGGGGTTCATTCTTCATTCCGTCAGAAGATAATCCCGACATCGTCTTTCTTAAGGATCGATTGTCTGGCCAAAAAGTTACGGGTGATTCCGCGTAAAGTACACGGCGAGGTTCCGTTAATCGAATCAGGAAGCTCGGAATATGCGGTTGGAACCCGATAAAGAAACACTTTGACGAAGCTTCAAAGTTAAATGTATCGTTACTAATTACTTCGAAGCTCTTACAGCTTCACGGTAACTTGTTATAGAACTCGAAGTAACCATTGTTCATATTATCGATAAAACGTCACCCGCAATGTCCTTCGAGATAACACGTTTAGGGTAGCCGTGACTTTGCCTTTGGAATTTTTACGCTTCCGTTAAAACAAACTGAGTAGGAAATGTCATTTAACTAGTGTCTTCTGTTTAATATTATATTGGAACTTGATGAAGTTATCGTATCTCGTGTGTTAATAATATACAAATCTAAATCAAAAAAATAATATAAAAATAGACAAAGAAGTCAAAGGAAGCACATTAAAATATGAGGATATAAAATAAATGGAAGTTGCCTGGTAATTTATGAGGACCCTAAAATTAGACTTAATTAATGTTGGACGTAAAACAGTAATTTCAGATTATTTGACTTTTTATCTGGAAAAGTTTCAAGGATATTTACCAAGTATAACTACGATTATTATTCTGGGATTAATGTGGGAGTTTGGTACATCGGTTGTTACTATTTACCGGTAGACTATAAAATTGATTAGCTATAAAGTTGTCACCGAATTACCGATGAATCGAGATAACATCGATAGGTGATTTGCTAGATGCAGTATTTTATTATACCTCTATAAATTTAACGATGGTGTATTTAAAATCTAAGAGACAGATATGAAAATAAGGACACACTAACTACGCGATTTATGAGTCGTATAGCGCGGGATAAACTGTTACTATACAAACATAATTTATTGTTAACATAATGTGACATATAAAGGACAGCCGCGGGAGGACTAATTAAATAGTTATGTTTAACACTATAACAACACTGTACAAACACGATTTATTATTAATATCCATGTGAAATATAAAGTTTGTAGTCAGTTTAGCATTAGAACTATCAAAACAGTCAAAATGGCGGCATTTAATATAAATGGTTAAATATAGAACGGTTAATTTGTTTTTGCCATCCTTCTTTATTTTTAAGTAACTTTAATCAATATACTCGATATATTCGGGAAATAATATATGAATTCGCTTCGAATTCTTCAAAGTAAGGAATAATGTCTTATTCGAAGATAATTATAAAAATTAAAATAACATTGAAAGATGCTGATACGGTGGAAAGGAAAGGGTGCCGATTGTCACAGCATTTATTTTAAACTCTTTCATAAATAAAAATGGCAGTAATATCAAGCAACAGAAAAAAATGTAAAAATACTGAGATAGTGGAAAGGGAAGAGCGTGTCGGTCAGCATGATATTTATTTCCGGATGTTTTTTTAAACCATGATTTCGATCCACTCCGTGCACTGACTGGCGCGTCCGAGACCGAAGTAATACATAAAAAGTTTTGCGCTCTATTATGTACAGAGGACAGTCAAGTTACATTTATATTTATATTTATATTTATATATATATATATTTACGTTCGCCTGGAAGTCGATCGCCAAAATAACCAATCGAATTCTCTCCTCGCGAGGAAGCATCCTTCGTGCTTCCCTCTTCGAATGCGACATAAAAGTAACAATGTTTCTATACAAATATTTCCGAGCCACCTAACTTGCCGTTTCCGAGTCAAAGTAACCAAAGCTAGTCGTATCAAAAATATACCGTGGGAAAATGATACTTTCGTGTGTCTATTGTGCCGTTGCTTATCATTCGTTTCGAATAAAATACACGAACAGCTCGGGATCGAATCAAATACGATAAGAAAAAATTGAATCAGATAATATTGTATGGGAACGAAATTCTTTGGATTCATTATTAATTGCAATTAGCTGTATATTTAATTATTCTGCATATAATCAAAATCGATTTAAAATCGTTACGAAATCGATGCGAAATCAATTTGAAGTCGACTCGAAATCGAATCAAATACGATGAGAAACATATGTAATCAAATTATTCCGTATTTGAACGAAATTCATTGGATTTATTATTAATCTGAATTATACTGTATATAGTTAGTTACATACATGTACATAACAACGGTATTCGTGTATTTTATTCGAACATAAAAAGATACGGTAACGCGAAAATGATTTTTCTGCGGACATCCGTGAAATGATTATATTGAAAGTCACAATTTTCCAGCTTCATTTTTAATCGCGCCTCATCCACGAAAACAGAGATTTAACAGTGATGTTATACTCATCGAGCATCTACGAGATGAATTATCTAATGTTAACGGTTTACTTCGTCACTACGTTTATTCCTAAACATCGTAAACTATGGCCACATCGATCACGTATTCTCGTTATCGTACATGTATGGTATGAGTTTCCTTATCACACGCTAATTGAGAATGACTTAAAGGAAGAAAGCCCGGTAGTTTATCATCTCTTCGTTTCTTCCTGGATTAACATATATTCCCGAATTTCGTTGGTCGTGTTGCAAAAATTAGAACAGATAACAGTGGATTTTTATGATAACGCAAATTTCATTTAAAACGATACTGCAATTTATCTAATTATTAAGCGTTTCGTAAACAAGTTTCTAATAAAATCCTCCAAAATGTTTCGGTAATATATTTGTTATATATTACGATATTATATATTTACTATTACTACTAGGTGTTTAGTTTTTTCTTAGTTTCTGTTAAAATTCAAGTCAATTTAAGGTCGCTAATTTAAGTTGATTAACTCAACCACTGTAAGTAGCATTTCATTCTTGCAACAGCCAAGTACATTAATCGTCAATTTCTATTGTTGTTATTTCTCGACGTACAACGAAGATTATTTGCAGAAACCTCTCAGCGTTCAGCCCTTTTTTTTAATCTGTATATTATAATTTGTTATTTAAGTCACATACAAATAACTGGCATAAGAAACATCTAGGATTGTCTAGCTATTGATACGTCTTCCTTCCCTGGTTCAATTTGTTAACCGGGGATGACGAGTTGACTCAACACTCGAATCTGTTCTAATTTCGATAATCATCAATTGACCCTTTATAACCCAATTCTTTTCGTGTCCAAGAAATTAGCTAAACGCGAATCTAGCAAAGTCACGTTGCACGAAAATGGTAACAAAATTATTATTTAAACGCTGCGGGGTTTATGTAACCCCACATAAACGAAGCAATGAAACGAGACCAAAAATACAGATAAATGAATATGTGGCTTCGAGGTTGCATGGCATTATAGAGGGTTAAAATATGAATAGAATTATCACTCTCATAATATATTTTTTGAAGAACTCCCCGGTTAACAGATTAAAATGACCTAGATTTACGGTGGAATTGAGAAACGAGGAGTATTGAATTTTTATAGCTGCCATGTTTTAAATATACCATATAAATTATCTACTTTAACACGCCAATTACCGAGATAAAAGATCAAAGATTTGTCAACAAGTATGAATATAATAATATATTCCACTGTTTAATACATTTAATACATTCGAATATAACAATAAAATATATTAAATATACTCAGTCAATATCACGATATTATTACGATTCGTTCTATTCAATCAAACTAATAATTATTAATCATTCAGCATAGAATTTATTGTTATAGAAACAAGGTACGATAGACCATAATTATCGTAGAAACTTGTAATTATCGAATACACCGATAATTACCGTGTTAATTAGGCGATGCTTAATTACTAACTGTTTTAAAGAATAGGCGAGATCTTCCACATGAGTTTGTTTCATACGTAACTGTACAAAAAGAAATACTACTGGGATCATTTTTTAACATGAATAAAACTATGTGTGTATTATAGTATCTATATATGTATACGCACCGCACACTGATTTATCGGAATGATCATTCACACGTTCTTCGTACTACTTAAGTATTCAGATTGTTTTAATTAATCTTTGGTTGGTGGATAATACTTACGGTAATTAAAATATTTTACGATGGAAATCGTTAATTATATTCAATTAACTGAGCGTTTTGGCGGAAGAGTATACAATTCCTTAACCGGCATGGATTGCTTTCGAAATAAGTTCATTAAACTATCTAACAACATTTAAACAACCCCTGATATTTAAACTTTTAAAACCAAGTAAGTTATTTAATTTCTTAAATCCTTGAATATTGCCGAAGGAGGAGTTATCGAGTCTGTTGCTGTTACTTGGAATGTTTTCTTTTAGCACCATACATCTATTTATATTCATAATACATTTATATATGTATTTATCGGTAATTCGTCTACCAGTGACGTAAAATTTTGAGTATAAATAAGTGTTTCTTAAAATTACAATTACTTACAATTAGAGAAGGAATGATGGAAACAACCTGAAGTACCTATGCTTCGGAAAAACGAACCTTAAAATCTTAGAAACCTAAAATATAATATGCCGTAACAAAAACAAAGTTTATTTATGAAGAAATTTAATAATGGCGCATAGATAGAAGAATACTGTAGATCTTTGGAATGTTATACAGAATATCAAAAGTAAAATAGACCAATTAATTATATAACAATATTTGTTTCCATGTGAAGAATATAGATGATACCGAAAATTCCGTAAAAATCGACAAAGGAAAACATTCTTATTCGGGATGTTGGTCATTCGAAGCCATTCGTATAATACATACAATATTTTCTTAAAAAGAAGATATTCAGGTGGCTTATTTTATACGAGACTCCTGTATATTAAATATGAAATACTGTAAATTATCAGGTATTCATGATCTCTTTGAATAAAAGGATCTTATGCCTTCACTTAAGGCGATCCAAATTTGCGAGGTTCGAAGACAATGGTGGTGTTAGCTTGCCACGTAACGTGTCAAACGTTAATGCTTTTGCCAGGCTGAATATTAAGAAGGCATTCTCTTTAAATAATAATCAGCGCATCATAAGCATCATAAAATCAGGATCCGAAAGATATTAGCAGCCAAGGCAGTATCGGATGATCTCGAAACGATTATCGAATGTGTTTCTCGCGTGTGTTCGCGTCGTGAACGGAATACCGAGTATCGAGCACCTCGAACAGCTGTCTGAGATTTCGCATTGGATTTCAGGGTGGCTCGACCCCAATCAAAATCAAACTAGCCTTAACTACTCCTAATGTCTTGCAAATTTCATTGCTACTACTCAGCACGCAATACTTGAAGTACCCACGGCTTGTTCCTATGGCTTTCCTATGGGAATAGAACTCGGTGAGTTTGCTTGTCAAGGGAGAACTTTACATCAACGACGGAGCGATCGTCGTTTCAAAGAAACACGTATTGCGTTACGTTAAGTTTGAGTGGATCGTTGAGTCGTGCAAATATTTTCATTATTATACGTTTACTCAACATGTAATTGGAAGCAAAATTGAAAGATTATTATGAGCAGATTATCGTTGAGTCTTTCTTCGAATATCTGATACTGAAACTTGCGAGAATATTCCGATAAATAATCGTCTATTCTCTAAAGTTTATATTGTGACTGATAAAGGCTCGGATCTGAAGTCGATACGATTTATTGTATATAAGTAAGAAGATATAAATTGTATTTATTTGACGAATAATAAATGATGGAATAAGTTCATTATCCTGCTTTGCTCAATTCGAAATCAGGTACTCATCAATGTAATTGATACTAATTAAGCTGTAATTATATCTTGATATGACGGCACGAAAGGATCGTAATGACTTTTTGAACTTTAATCTCTGCGATGAATCTCGCAATTTTCGAACTACTTTTTCCACGGCATCTCGTAAGGGGAATAAAAAAGACATTTACCGTGGAGTGTGTACAAAATAAATATTTCATTCCGATGACATGGAAATTCCAAGTCGAACCATAAATTCACGTCACTGGTAGCAATGTTGAAAATTCAATTTCATGCGCTTCCGATCGATTGTAGCCTCCGGTCTGAGGATACATCTCCTGGAATTCCTTGACATACCGTCACCTGGCTTCACCCTATACTCTAAATACCTCCCTCTTTCCCTTTTCGCTATTCTAATTCCTCAATGCCATTCCGAATGCTTATCTATTCCTATTATCAATTTTTCCACCCTCTATCATCCTGCTCGATCGAAATTCTTTTTATTTTAACATATTTTTCAACACTTACTGTTCGATACTTTTAAAACACTTCGAGTTATTCTCGTATATTTCTTCATATTCGAAGAATAACTTTGTGTTCTTAAATCTGTACAATTTTTCGAGATTTTCAGCACTGATCGAATCAAATTTGAGTGACAAATCAAGTAGAATCTGGGAGGAATTAGAATTCTAAATATTTGATGAGTCATATTCTTTTAATCATAATTTCGTTATGTTATTATCGTTCATAAATATTTAGAATTTAGGGAATTATTTGCTGAAAGAAGATTTCTAAACTCCGAATACTAATTTGACAAAAAATATATTATCTTCCGATCTTTGTATGCGCAACTCTACAATTCCTAAACTAATAAGAAATAAATATCAGAGAGATCCAAATAATTGGTTCCCACGCTCCAACTAATAGTTTAATAAAAAATATATTATTTTTTCGTCTTTATACGCAACTCTATACCACTTGGACTGATAATAAATAATTATTAAGGGGTTCAGAATAATTGATCCTAAGCTCGAAATAATAATTTAACAAAATATATATTATTCTTTTACCTTTATATGGAACGTATCTGTTTAAATATTAGAGGGGTGAGAATAATGGGTGCTTACTTTGAAATGTTTACATGGCACGTCATTATCTAAAAGGGTCCATTTTGTGTAATCGTAAATGCAGTATATCGGAGTCTTGAATTTTGCAACGAATTCGTAAATGTTCTCGTAGGGTTGATTTTAAGAGGAGACGGGTGTCCCTGATGGAAAGCGCAAGTTAGACCGTAATCGTACTCTGGAGACGCGGTGAACTACGACGTACGATCGTTTCCGGGTGGCGCGAGTGTCGCAAGTAATTTTCCTCGTGAAAACTCGATTTTCCAATTGACATTTCCCGATGGTATTTGTTATTTTCTCCGGTCTTCCGTTTTCCCATATGAACCGATGCATTCTTCATCGCCTAAGATTGCTATCGAACATCCAAGTCCAAATTCCCGTGTCCCAAAGCAATTTACATTAATTCACTCGCAAGCTTTATAATTCGGTTGGTGGAACGAATTTTATGACATTTAATCCCCGTTTACTTCGATGTTTTTAGCTAAATAAATCATTTCATTCCCACGGAATACTCATTGGAATATAAGTTAATCTGTTTCACCGAATTTTCACGAGAATATACAATAATATATCATTTTCTACAAATTCTTTATCCTAGGAAATATCCAGTAATTAATATCTTGAATTTTTAATCAAGCCCATAATTAATTTTCTACATCGGAACTTACGTAACTCCCTTCAATTTTCAATACTTATAAAACTGCAAGCATCCCTTTCTTCTTAATAAGAATTCTTTTCAGTCAACACCTGATTCGGTTGCAGAATATATATATAATATATAATTGTTTAGCAACGAAATAGAATCTCTTACTTATCTTAATCTTTATTCTAAGAAATGAATTATTTAATATCTCCGATCTTGGAATCTTATCGTCTCGTCATTTTAATATTTCACCAGAAGAATTCTCTTGTCTAAATGAATCTTTCTAAATATATGTCAACTACGTTGCTATTTACACAGACAAACCGATAATATTATTTCGAATGATTTATTATTGATAATCTCGGTGAGATTGTTAGACAGAGTCGAGAGCTTTGCTAAAGAACCTCTTTTGATAGTCACGTTAGGACGTTATTCACCTAGGAATTCAAGTGCCAACGAATTACATTGCATTTCGCTTCCCGAGTTATTCCTTGCTGTTATCTTCGCGATACCGATAACACACTTTTACAGAAGATAACAGTTAAACGATTTGTTCACTTGTCACGGTTAGGAAGGAATTGAAGAAGATATTTTATACTCGCTTGACTACTTAACCCTTTGAGTACCCTCAGAGTAAAATGAAGATCCTCTGAAAATGAGAATTATTTTTGAATCTTTATGTCGAGTTCTTTCAGTCTAATACACTAAAATCTTGTTTAGAAAACTGTTAAAATATCTATGTCTTCCAATGATCTTAGATAAAATGGGGTCAGCAATATTAATCTTTGACGTTCGAAGAATAAAAACAAGAAGATCAAATGATTTTAAATACTAAAATTACATGTTCATCGTCAATATTCGTGTTGGTGTAAAAACTTCGTAGAACAATATTCAACTTTCGTTAAAATAAAAAGATATTTATGCCAACAGTTATTTAATATCCAAGGCAAAGAAGTTCCTTTATGTGTTTCCTGCAATCGTTCTTCGAGTAATGATTCTCGTAACGGAGTATCGTTCCAAGAATTTCAAAGTACCATTCACGTGAACCGGTGACGAAAGATTGGAAATGTTTCGAGACTTACATTGAATTGAATTCCGTTATTTCGATAACCGAACTGCGCCTCGTTTGAGTTTTGTTTCTGCGAAGATTCCTCTGATATTATTTCAAGCACCAACAGTGTCCAATTATTTTAAATTCATACCAATCGTCGTAGTGAAATTCCTCCACTACATTCACGACAAACTGTTTATTATTTTCTCGAGTTCTGTGTATTTATTTAACACGTTGAATACCGTGGAGGTCACCGGTGACTGTCGATGCCAATATTACTAAAACTTGAATCAAATATGTATATCGCTAATATTCGTAAAATTTTCAATATTTTTAACGTTACGATAACGATGTAAAGTAACTAATGTTTCGTAGACCGTTTAGTGTGAGGTATCGTATAACACGGATTTCAGCCCGGCATTCAGCGTGTTAATAAAACGTTATGGGTTCGAGATTTCCTGAATCATGGGTTGTCCTATTGCACTGAAAACAGAATCATTCACTGATACCTAAATACAGCAGAGTCTCTTTTTATGCGTATGTTTTTAATGCAATTTTGAAGTTATGCGGCGAAGCAAAAAAGCAGGAAAAAATAAGTTATCTAAAAAACAACTAATCTAGAAAGTTTTAGCAACGTAACGCGCTTATCCATTTATTTTTAATGTTCTTCTTATGTTTTTCTGTTAGGAATTAAGATAGAAGAGAATATATTCCTACACACAAATCAATTTTTTCTCGTTCGAATTTAAAATCTCTTTATGCATAAACAAAACAAAACAACTCTTTCATGTTGCTGGTATCTCAAAAAATGATCACTAGTTTTACAAAGAAAGCTATATCCTTTTTTGTACGGATTTCCGTGGAACGTATCTACCGTATAAAAAGAGACTTGTCTGTAATCGGATTCCTGGAGTTTCCTGAGGAGCAGGAAAATCAATGGCGAACTAGAAGAGTACTTGCAGAAACCTTACGTAGACTACGCGATCAGTGAAGATGGCGGATGTCGTAATCGGTCGAATAATCGGGATCGAAGGTTGCTATTTTCGGTGGTGACAGTAGAGGCTTCTCTTTGATCACAGGAAGCTCTCATTAGGTACATTCGCGGCGACATCAATCGCCTCGATACCTTGATTGTCGAGCCGTTCCGCTCCATCCATTTCGCCAGCCTTGATCTCGTAATTATTAATCGGATCGCCGTACTGACTCTGATAGAATTCCTCCCTCATCATGTGATTTAAATTGCTGCACCGGAAGTACAGGATCTCACGGAACGGCTTGCGAAAGTCCCTGTTCAACGTGACATATATTATTGGGTTCAAGAGGCTGTTGCAGTAACCCAACCAAAGGAATAGGCTCGATAAAGAAGCTGGTATCGCGTCCTTATCGTGCAGGAACGGTCTGACCAACGCCAGGACGAAGAATGGCAACCAGCAGACAATGAAGGCGCTCATTATTATTCCGAGAGTCGCGCTTGCTTTCCTCTCCTTTGCCAAGTGCAATCTAAGCTTCTTCTGGTGAGGTGAATTCGTCACGCTGCAAGTGCTATTCAGATGATTTCGCACAATCGTTGACTTCGTCGGTGGCGTTGTCATTGTCAGTGACGCTGATAACACCGGTTTCTCCAACTTCTGAAGCATTGGACACTGAGACTCGTTACTCTTCCTTGGACCACCTGCGAAACATCGCACCCCGTGACTGCTACACTGTAACAGAAAATTGAGAAATATTATTTTACGTTCCCTTTCTTTGTACTTATTAATTGGGTGTGTCAATAAATGGTTTTTCTGGCATGTTTTGTAGTACGAACAGCGAAGAGAATGCGGCGTGGTTTAAGCATTTAGTCAAGCGATCCTGACGTTAGTTCATTATCGGAATCTATTATGCAAACGTCATTGTGAATGCACGTGTTCGTTCAATAAAGTATTATCAGGTGGTTTTCATTGATGCAGCCCGAACAAAGGCCAGGATACGTGTCAATGTCATCCTCTACGCCTTTAATTCGCTTTCATATTGTAGAATCAAGTAGACGCTTCGGAACACGTTTGCCAACTATTTATGGATGACATTGTACTTAATAAATCACTTGCGCGACGCGTGCATGTTTTTGTGTAGCCATATTTCATTTACCATAATCGGTTACAAATTATTTCGGAAAATTCTCGGTGAAATTCGAGTCACGCGGCGGGTATGCAGTCAGAAATTTATTAAATCAGATCTAAGTATTGACAATAAATATTTATCTAAAAACTCATTATGAGACAAATTATATTGAATTCGAAAATGAATAGAATCGTACATATTTCATAAGCCCTATTTTTGTAACCATAATTAGAGAGATATAATTTAGGATTATTATTACTTTATTCATTTTCCACCGGAGTATACAGAGTAGACGTAAACACCGTTAAAAATCGAGTCACACGTCATCTATGAGATAAGAGATAAGAAGACTGCGGGTGAGAAGAAGTCAGGTAGAATAGAATTACATCGAGATGCAAATGAGAGCTTAGAGTGGCTCTAAGGAGTGCGGATGACACTCAGGATAATTGAGGAGTGCAGACGCCAAGGTTGGTCTCGAGACAGGGACCAACCAGGGAAATAGGAAGAGAGTGGAATCTGTTGGCTTCGGAGACCTAAGTCTTGACTCAAGATTTACCTTCCGCCTTTCGTGATTACTTTTATCACCGCGCCAATCCATTCCTTCTTCTTCTCTTTCTTCTCCTGCTTCTTAATTTTATAGAAGAGATTATACTCCCGCGGATTCCTCTATCTGGGCCAACTACTTACGCTTGGATTTCCGCAATTTTCCCGCTCGCCTTTTGTTTAACTCTAGCCTCCTTATTCGAGGACTTTGTTAGTTTAACGTCCACCGTCGTAAAGTTAAATGCAATTCCGCAAGGAACAGTTTTGTCGAAATCCTGCATCTTAATTTGGGATTGGTCACTGGTCGGAAGAAGCATTTTTTAAATTTCTACGATTTCGTTTCACTATGATATGTTTGAAGTGATTTGTAAATTAATACGCTTTCTAATAGAATTTATGCAGAGATGATGGAAAGTCACAAATAGATTTTGATTTATTGTAATGTATTAATTACATTTTGATTTAACCGTTTCAAGGTTGTATTTTGTAGAATATACTTTTAACATTTACTTTCAACTACGTTTAACTTAATATAACATAAATAAGTAAAACAATAATAACTCGGGGCAAACAATAGAATATTTTCACAGTATTTCAGACACTACTCTCATTTCAACTCTTCCACACTTCTTAGTATTATACTCCAATCATTATTTATATTAATCAACCCCGTATCACAGTAATTAATTTGAGAAACATGTGCACCTCTATGTGCTTGCACAGGTATCCCTCAAACTGTTATTGCAACTAAGCTAATTCTAACAAACAGTACTCAAACAATATCAACAAAAGAGTAAGCTGCTCCTGCTCAAAATTCCACATGTTTTCCATGTATTTTGTACTTCGTCGGATTCGAGTCACCGGAAAGGTTCCGGAAGCTTTGCATAAAATCAGCAAATAAAAAACAGCCGCGAGATCTCTAGAGATCCCGGAAGGACTACGAGCTAGTAATCGGTGAAGCAAAACAATGACTTATAGATTGATATTGGATACCTTACCGATCTCATATTTCCGTGCGTATCGCCGTGATGGTTCGATCGAATCTACAACAAACGGTTTACGAACACTTTCAGACTTTCAGACTTGATTCAAAATCAAAGTGCGAGATTCGTTGCTATTGATACCAGGTGAATTGAAAATTGCAAGGAACACAGAAGCGGATTAACTCTTTGGAGCACAGGATTTTAACACAAAAAGAACCATAGTTGCATTGAAACTTTAATAAAAAATAAAAGATAAATAAATAACAAAGCAGGTTTGTTTTATTTGTAGACAATGAATTATGATATAAAAGGACAAGGTGGGATGAAAAACATCCCATTGTGCATATACATATATGTACATACATATACATTGTACATTGTATATGTAAGTACTAAAAAGGCGGGACACGTTTGATCCCACTGTGCCCCAAAGAGTTAAAAGAAGCTTGTGCTCGCGAATGAACCAATCGGAACGTGGAACGGACATGCTCCGTTTAGGCTCGGATGATTGATGTGCACGCCACTAATTTCAACTGGGTTGCCGACCCGAAAGCTTTGCGCAAATTAAATTGGAAGCCCACCACGAAATTGGGATAAACCTATTGTGCGGTGTTATGCTGCTCATGCCGGATAATACAAATTTTCCTTGGTGTCTGCATCCTAATTCATTGGTCCAGGAAATCGACTAAAAGCTACTGTAATTGGTCGACGACCGGTTTACATTAAAATTGTTCTTCCTCTAATTATAAAAATTTAGACTTTAAATTTTGAAGTAATTGGTATGGCTTTCGTGTATGATTGGAGAATATCGATGATTCATACTCATTTTTAAAGAGGAAATATAATGTAATATTTCATAATTTCCTCGATTGTTTTATCACAATTTCATACACGTTTCATATCATAATCGAATTCCGGTTTAACTTCATCAACGTTCCAATACAAATTCCACAGTAATCGATCAATTTATGAAATATGCATATTTCCTATTTTCAAAAGAAAATATGTACTAAAATTCTACACTACAGTATTACCACTGGTACATAGAACATTTACCGATTATAAAAAGAAGTTTTTAATTTTGATACTTTCAGTGTTTTCTATGCTATAAAGTGTCGTCAATTTGTTAGTAAAACTTATTCCGAAATAAGACAATAGAAAGTAGTGTGTATAACACATAGTTGGTTCGTTGGAAGTGTCGTACAAGAATACATCGAGTTCGAGTAGATTTCAGTGGGAAGTCCTTAAGAGATGGGAGGACGTGACGACATCGTGAGTCGTGATATATGGTACATGGGACTTGAGTTGAATTTCAATGTAAATTCTCTGGATACCGGTTTCCTGAAAAGGGTATTTTAGCCCAATAGAGTCTACGGAATCTGCGGTGCAACATCGTGCAGCTGCAATGCGATTTGCCACAAATACGGGCGCCGTGTGTCTTTGGCTCTCTGTTTCCTACATCTAACGTATTATTCGCCGGAAGTATTATGACTTAATGCGAAAACCAGTTAAGTACAATAGAGAACCTCCACTGTTCTGAGGATTCCAGTTACCGGATATATAATTACAGACTTTCTCTTTCAATGCACCCGAGGATTTAGTGGAATAATTAATTATGCGCTATTATCACAAGTATAGTAATTATTCGGTAATTGTATATTGATAATTATTAGTGATACGATATGTTCCGTGTTTGATTAGTTTTCGAGGGATTTGATGTAACTTAATTACAGATTTCTATTTAATAATGCTCGAGTATTATTAAAGTGCAATAATCTATTCGAGTTAATTAACAAATGTAAGCTAACTAAAAATATCAGTAGAATATAAAAAGTATCTGATACCCGAATTCCTAGATTGTCTAAACTTCAAGATCAATCGAGATACCTACAACGACTTCAATAAACAATTAACTATTAAATTCATTATCCAGACAGCTACAACTTCAATATAACAATTCATTGGATATATACAAGAAATACACTTCTTACTCTTCACATTTCACGGTTGATAATCCGAGATATGTAACAAATTCAGTCTTAGCAACATAACGGTCCATTATCCTGATTCAATGAAACGTGTACGTCGCCCATAAAGAATTCCATGCGATCAAGCTTTGTTCAACGAGGCGTGCTGCGATCGGTAATGCAATAATCGTTAGGCAATTTGCAACATTTTCACTTTGCCGAATTGAGTGATCCGCGTTATCGGAGCCTTACGCGCTCAATTACACGATTCCCCTCGACATCCATTCGGGCATAATGGAGCGTGCACGCGTGCCAGTGGACGTCTCTCACTCGACTACAGGATTTTCCGGTGACACGAAACATTGTTATCGGCCCTGTTATGCATAGAACTTTCGGATGATCCGGGCTTTCGGATTCGCTATTCGGAAGTTTGGTTTCGTTCGATGTGTAAGTGTATATCATGGACACGGCATTGCTTATTCAGGTTCACCGGGCTTATTTCTCCCGTGGGTGAACCTCCGAGTTATGTGCCAGTTTATTTATGTTCCTCTACCTCTGTTACATTACCGGAAAATTGTATTGCCTACCAAGGTAAAAGTCAATCGGCATTGGTTATAAATCAATCGAATATTGCAATGTCGTTTAACGAATGAAAATTTATTGTTTGTGGGATATCTTGAAACAATAAATTTTCATATATATATTCATCAGTAATTTGTCTACCAGTGACGTAAACTTTCGAGTACAAATAAGCGTTTCTTAAAATTACAATTAGAAAAGGAATGATGGAAATAACCTGAAGTAAGAAAGGCGAAGTTTAATTATAAAAGAATTCTTTGGAATGTGATAGAGGATACATAAAAAGGAGAACGGAAAAATTCTCTTTCAGGATATTGGTACTTTGAAGACATTTGTGTAATGCATAAAATATTTGCTGTATCATCACGATTAAAGGAGACAATTAGGTGACTTATTTCATAGGGGATACCATGTTTTTTCGAAATAAGTTTGGTACCTTTAAATTCATTCGCAAAATTATTTTAGTTACTTCAAGTATTCAAATAAATATTAAGGTAATTTATGGATGTATTACAGTTTTAGAGAGCAAAACAATTGATGCAAATTCAGGAAATATCAAAGAAGAATAGAATAAATATGTTACTTAACATTAAATTGATATAAATCGACGATACCACGATGAAGTTATTTATCGCGTTAGGTTTACGAATCACCAGCTCCGTCTTCATTTGCAAATCACTAGGACACTTTTTACCTGGCTTTATTTTCACCTACCAGAAAATGAAATCCCATTTTTCCATACAAGGAGAACCGAGTAAAAAATATATTTTCATATTCACGATTAATGCATAAATTAGTAAATATTATAATGTAATTTTCCATCATTCGAGTATATTAATGATATAAAAATCCAACTGGGATTATACCGTATTACTTTGAACATTACACTTTATTCCCGTATTCATAAAGTCAAAGCATTGAATTAAATATTAATAAAAGGTATGTAAAATGAAACAATTTTCTTGGCGGTATAAAAATCCACTCTATAAACGTAATTCAACATCAAAGACCGCGATGAAAGCAAAATGTCCTTCGGTAATCGTAGACCATATTGCAGGGTAAACTAATGCAAGTGGGTCGCATAAAAAGCAAATGCATACGCCCACGAAATTCCCGAAATGTGCCCTATTACTCTTAAATGCCGGTCTTCCGAGGGCTCCGAGTAAATGGCACTTGAATGGTATAGTAATGGGTACGAAGTGGACAGTCGAAATACGAGCCTGTGACATGCTGATTGGCTGTGTCAGACGTTATCTATGGGCAACGATAAGGCGGAAAGAGCTAGCAAAGTAATAAGGCGACTTGACCTTCGAGAAGATTTATGGCCTCCGGTGATTCAACCTGCATGGAGATTCGAGGATCTAGGCTTTTCTTAGGCTTTTCTTTTACTTGGCATACTTTTCCTATGTTTCGTAATTCCTATTCTTATCAGTGATACTCCGAGAAACTTCCTTCCAGCGAATTACTCTCTTCGTACCCTAAACTTGTGAACCTAAGTGGAAACGTAGATTTGATTAAGCCCTATAAATTTGATACCTGAGACTTTTCTCAATATGTTTTTGTAGCAAAATAATTAATGATATTACATAGGTATCGGATACATATTTAATTAGAATTGTTATTTCATTTAATATTTTTTTTGTCGCACCATAATTAATATGTTATTAAATAGATATTAGATACACATTTAATTAGAATAACTTAAGATTTTGCGATAATGTTTACATCCGAATTTCTGATTTCAAAAATTACTGATAAAGTTCTTTTGTGATAAAATATATGAACGTATAGTGGAAAGAAATCACTGTGTTTTCTTTACAAATATACAGCATGTACACCTTTTACAGATGGTGCTAAGGTAATACTTGGTCGAAGAAGGAAAACGACAACCTTAACAGCACAGTGTAATACGAGGAAGAATAGACGTCCTTTCGAAAGGACGCTTCCACCGTGAGCGTATATTTCGACAAATCCTTCAATTTATCACGATCCTCAGGAAACCACTAACATTATCTTATCTTACGATTTCGATTTTTTACAACCCGCTCGAAGGAATATTCTCACGAAACGCCGGGAATTTAAGGATTTCCTGAAATTTCGATTATATGTTCTTCAATTTTATTATAATGTAAAATCTTCCTATCCTAATTCCCCAATAAATTAGAGACTCTGTATTTCACTTTGCAGTCACCGACTTCGAGTATGTCCTTTATTAAATATTTATGACTCCGTGTATTAAGGAAGATAAATTTCCAACTCGCTGCTAGTCGATTTATATTACATCGTACAACAGAAACCACTTGTTAAAACATTTACCGCGGTTGCTCTCAAATCTGTACAGCGTGCTTCCGATAGGTGAAGATCAAACAAATATTACGATACTAATGTTACCATTGTACTTTTTTCCTGTCACTATAAATATCAATTTTTATTTGTACACCTGATTTATTTATTGATACACCTGATACAACCGAGCGACCATTGCGTCTTCGATCTCACGATAAAATGAAATATCTCTCCTTGATATTCAGCGTACGAACCAGGTCGGCACAGGATGAAATAAAACATGAGCCCTAATATTACCAGAGTCGAGAGTCCTTTGGACAACCGGAGAAAAATGTTAAACAGTTTCCATCTGCTTGGACCGCGGCTCCGCAACATGAAAATGAGGAGCGTTTTGATTAGAAAAATATGATAATAAACCTAAGAATGTTAGCATTCTCAGAATAATATGAAAACTAATATGCGCTATATTAAATTTTCCCTTAATTCGCTAACGAGGTGGAAGATATCTTAAATCATATAAAACAATAATTTCATACGTTTAATGAACGTCCTTAGTATTCATAGCAGCAAATGTAGAAGCAAGATAATACATGTACATGTAATCCTGGTTACTATTACAATTATTGGTATTATCACGGACACTTGCACTTAACCCCTTGAGTGGTATTAATTACTCTCATCCTATTCAACATGTTCATTACCCACCCTGGGGATTAATAATTAATTTTATATGAATCACACACTGACTTGTAATCGGACTACGATGCTACTTCTACTTAAGGTTCAAGTATTAGTTAGGCGTATTGTACGGATTTTAGAATAGATATGAATTACTACCATTTTACTGCTGTTAGTTATTCTATGGAATTACTTTCTCTAATCCTTTCACTGAAAATGATCATTTAACATTTTCACTCTGCATTATGTGTTTCATTCAAAAAAATCGAAATATATACAACATAGAAAATGAAATCATTCGATTCAGATGAAATATTTATTGAAAAATATTCACTTAATATTTTTATCCTATATATAGTAATAAAGATATGCTTAATATTTTCATTCAAAATGTAGTGATAAAGATATTTTTTTATATTTTCGACTAAAATATAGTGGTAAAGATATCCGTAATATTTTCACCCAAAATAAAAATTAAGCATTCTTTTATATTTCCATTATTATTGAACCATCAAAAATATTTTCCAAAATATTCGCTCAAGAATTTCATTAAAAATGTTCACTTAAGTACACAGTACTTCTTATTGCACATACTTATGTTAGAGGACCGTGTTGCATAATTAATCCGTTTGCAAATTTCGTTTAAATTAGTCCCTTTGAAATCCCGTGGCCCTTTGCCGTACCCCATGCAAAATATATCGCATCGAGAACCCAAATCACCCCGCGAAAGAATATAAGGTAACCCACTCACGTTTAATATAATATTTCCCTCAACGCCCACCAATGGGTTGAACCCACCATGCCATTAACCCCGCAGTGTCACTCTCCAGTACCTCCATTAGCCATTCGTTTTTTTATCATTATACCTTCTACGCCACTGTTTTCTATTAATAATCCACCATGCAATTCTAAGGTACTTTAAAAGGCGAGAGGCGACGCTTTTAACACTCTCTTTCTTGCAGTAGGAATTATTCTTTCAATTTTACCTTGTGTTCCGTGACAGTTCAAAGGTCAACAAAGCGGAAAGAGACACTTCAAACGTTTCTTTTCTCCTGCAGAGATGAATTGGTTAAAAGCATCCTTCGATGACAGTGGATTATTGTAATGTTATGAATGTTACAATCAAATAAAATTGTTCATCCAAGACATTAATTGTGGTTCATTTATTTACCAGAGAACACCTACGCCGAGTTTCTTCGGAAGCACCGAATATTATGAATTATTATACCAATGAAATATTATGATTTCATCGAGTCATAATACCAGCCGGAATCCCGGAAAATTCTCTCAAGGAATTTCGATCTCCGATTACTTTTCACGACTCATTTCATTTTCCTCTCCGTGCAATTATTCCGCACCGATAAAAAGTTCGAGCTCGGTATGGGGTTCAGGATGGAGAGAAAAACGCGAGGTATACTGGATATCCTGCACTTTAATTATTATTTTCAAATTCGTCAAATATTCACGGATATACGTAACGACCTTTGCGAATTGAAATTATGTAAATAAAGTTTTCATATCAGGGAAAAGATACCTTTTTCACGGACTATGGTTCGATCAATCATTCGGACATTTAAGTAGTCGAGGATCATCGAGTACGAAGGGAATCAAGTAGAACGTATCAAGCATACAGCGGACGCGGCACCAAATTTCAGACTCGTGTTTGGAAACTCGCGTAAACATTAAATGTTTCTTCTTGGCGGGTTTATCACGCTAAGACCAGGATTGGCGAGGTGTCGAACGATAAAAATGACGGTATCCTTAAGGTCGCGAAGATCCACAATGGAACCGCGAAATGACCGATATTTTCCCGATCGACATCGATAACCCTATTCCTTCCACGACCGTCATTCGTAAAATAACCTTTCGTGGGATTAAGGATCACCGTGGCTGAAACAAGGAATTACGACGTCCTTTCTTGCGAAATAAGTGTCCTGTCGAGTATGGGCTGCGGGCCAAAATTAATCTCAAGAAAATCAGAAGGACAATGTGGTACTTTCATTTCTCTCCATAAAGAAATCGAGAGAAGATGAATTTTTTCTTAGCTTTCATCACGTTGGATTTTATATATATATATATTGCAATTATATTTTATTATTTTATTACTTTGAGATAAATATAACATGATAATGTACAATATCAGAGAGGAATATTGATATTCAAAGCTTAATTTGAAATCATATTTTACCTCAGAGATACGAAACTGTAGTTATCTATTTTATTTATTGGATCTGATACCCTTTTAATAAATGCATCGAAGAATTGGGATGATTTAGTAAATCATAAATTGAGTTTAAAGCGACATAACTGTTCCTGCTTAAATATCGATTGGTGTAATTAAGTAGTTTAATACACTAGTAGCCAACATATCGGCTTTTATCGCAGAACTTAAAGTAGTTCAGCATCGATATATTGGCTGCGCTCTATTATATACTAACAAATAGTTTCCCGGTAAACTATTAAATAACTGATACTTTGACTGTTCCATTATAACTTAATTACCGGTTAAATTATGAAAGAATTACCTAGAACGTCACATACTCGACAAAAAACATTACTTAAATATTCTCTACAAATTAATGTATTCCAACCCTGTACATTAACGTTAATCCAAAATAAAATTTCAATTAGCATGAATAAGATCCCTTGAATTATCTCTCTTGAAAAGTTTTGAGATTTAGAATTTTCACAGAGGGAATATTTTTCAACGTTCCTCGGGATTTCTTTCGGAAACGTGAGACTCGTAATTTACAATAAAACGCAAACTTTCGTAATTACTATATTCTACGATCGCGATTACGTATTCGCTGTGTTACGGGTGCTCAGAAAAAGCTGCCAATTTTATCTAAATTAGTTTTCGATATCTCCTCGTGACTTCGGGAAATTCAGGTCGAATGCATCGTTATTGAGACAGCAATCTAAATATCCATATATCTGTAGGTATACCTTTAAAAATTGTCAAAATCGTCCAAACAGATGGTAGATGGTCCCCAAAACATGTTCTAGGATCATTTTGGGTCGTAAGAAGGGGATGAAATATTTGTTCCGATAAAAAAAGGGGTCAACCCAAAATCGCAAAAATGTAAAGGGGTATACCTTCAAAAATTGCCAAAAAATCAAAGTCGCCAAAATCGCCCCAAGATGGTCCAGATCGATGGTATATGATGGATAAACATGTTCTAGGACCATTTTGGGTCAAAAGAAGTGGATGAAAAATTTGTTCCGATCAAAAAATGGGTCGACCCAAAATCGCAAAAATGTGAAGGGGTATACCTTCAAAAATTGGCAAAAAATCAAAGTCGCCAAAATCGCCCCAAGATGGTCCAAATCGATGGTATATGATGTATAAACATATTCTAGGATGATTTTAGGTCGAAAGAAGTGGATTAAAAATTGTTTCTGGTCAAGAAAGGGGTCAACCCAAAATCGCAAAAATGTAAAGGGGTATACCTTCAAAAATTGCCAAAAAATCAAAGTCGCCAAAATCGCCCCAAGATGGTCCAGATCGATGGTATATGATGGATAAACATGTTCTAGGACCATTTTGGGTCAAAAGAAGTGGATGAAAAATTTGTTCCGATCAAAAAATGGGTCGACCCAAAATCGCAAAAATGTGAAGGGGTATACCTTCAAAAATTGGCAAAAAATCAAAGTCGCCAAAATCGCCCCAAGATGGTCCAAATCGATGGTATATGATGTATAAACATATTCTAGGATGATTTTAGGTCGAAAGAAGTGGATTAAAAATTGTTTCTGGTCAAGAAAGGGGTCAACCCAAAATCGCAAAAATGTAAAGGGGTATACCTTCAAAAATTGCCAAAAAATCAAAGTCGCCAAAATCGCCCCAAGATGGTCCAGATCGATGGTATATGATGGATAAACATGTTCTAGGACCATTTTGGGTCAAAAGAAGTGGATGAAAAATTTGTTCCGATCAAAAAATGGGTCGACCCAAAATCGCAAAAATGTGAAGGGGTATACCTTCAAAAATTGGCAAAAAATCAAAGTCGCCAAAATCGCCCCAAGATGGTCCAAATCGATGGTATATGATGTATAAACATATTCTAGGATGATTTTAGGTCGAAAGAAGTGGATTAAAAATTGTTTCTGGTCAAGAAAGGGGTCAACCCAAAATCGCAAAAATGTAAAGGGGTATACCTTCAAAAATTGCCAAAAAATCAAAGTCGCCAAAATCGCCCCAAGATGGTCCAGATCGATGGTATATGATGGATAAACATGTTCTAGGACCATTTTGGGTCAAAAGAAGTGGATGAAAAATTTGTTCCGATCAAAAAATGGGTCGACCCAAAATCGCAAAAATGTGAAGGGGTATACCTTCAAAAATTGGCAAAAATTGAAAGTCGCCAAAATCGCCCCTAGATGGTCCAAATCGATGGTATATGATGTATAAACATATTCTAGGATGATTTTAGGTCGAAAGAAGTGGATTAAAAATTGTTTCTGGTCAAGAAAGGGGTCAACCCAAAATCGCAAAAATGTAAAGGGGTATACCTTCAAAAATTGCCAAAAAATCAAAGTCGCCAATCTCGCTCCTATATGGCTTAAATCGATGGTAGATGATGTCTAATGATATTCTAAGACCGTTTTGGGTCGAAAGAAATGGATCAAAGTAAAAATTCCTTCCAAGAACTCCAAATGTTTTGAACATTTTTTATCCCTCCTTTTTCCCTACTGACTCGAATAACCCTGCTATTCACTATATCTATGTACCTACATACCTGTATATCTATACATCTACATATCGACGTATCAGCAGCTGCATATAATTCTCTGATATCACCTTGGGATGCCTGCGGTCGACAGAGACCCTACGTATAATAATACGAGCCCCGCAATGTCTTAATGCAAGCTCATTACATCCACACGAAATCCTCGTGTTAACGAAGGATTACTTGATATAACTCATCAGAATAACACGTGCATAACTAACCGGCATAACATTGCTGCCATTCTCCTTTTAATTCCAATTTCAATTCAGTCTGTTAATTACAGCGCCGTTACAATATCTTGGGAATTGCAAGTCTTCCATGGCTTTAGGTGATGGGTTTCGTGAATTATTGTTATACAAGATACAGGTTTCGTTATCACAAACATAGTTATATATGCATTTTTGTTGTGTGTATTCTATGTTTAACTTTTTAAATGCGACTGCTTTCGGTTTTCAATAAAAAAATGATGGAACTCAACATTTTTAATTAAATTATCTAATATTGACAATTAAGATAAGACGGTGAATCTTAACTTAATTAATCACCGTCCATTAATTGCAAGAGATAATCAGAGATATACGCGTGAAGTGGCAAATATTATATCAAACTGGCGATTTTCAAATATATAAATTCTGTAGATAAAAGTTAATCATTTTCCAAGGATGATGCAAAATTTACCGAGCTTTTCATTCTAGGAATACCAACTAAAAATACTTGGAACTAATAAGCCAAATGCACTTTCTACGATCGAACAATAAGGAAAGTAATCGAAGAGGAAAATGGTTCGAGAAAAATTTCCATCCAGCGGGATACTCGATGAAAATCGCGTTTTTCTTGGGTTCCACCGTGAACCACGTACCGAGCTCGAACCTTTTATCGGTGTCCGGTAATTGCACGGCGAAGAAAATTAAATAAGTCGTTAAAAGTAATCGGAGATCGAAATTACTCTAGAGAATTTTCCGGGGTTCTAGCTGATATTCGGATTCGATGAAAACTGCGGTTTCATTGGTACCTCTCGAACCGCAAAGCGACTTCGAATTTTCTCGAAAATACTACGAAACTTCGAAGCTAATTTGAAAGTCGTGAAATCATTATGAGCAATGACTTCGGTTTCGTTCGTTAATTTTAATTATCTTTGGTCACTTTTAGTGATTAATTCATTAATTACTTCAAGCAAATTGAATACTTAACTATAATAACTGTAATAATTTCATATATTATACATATCTGCCCACGACGCCTGACTGAAATCCGTGCTATACGATGCCTCTGTCAAAATACATAGCACTGTTTAAGTACTACATAAAACAGTAGTTACTTGGTATTATAATAACAACGTTAAAACTATTAAAAATTTTACGAATTTTAGATACATATTTGATTCAAGGTGTAGTAATATTAGCGTCATCAGTCACCGGTGATCTCCACGGTATTCAAAGTGTTAATAACTTAATATGTTAGTAACTTAATGAATAACAGAAATAATTTTTATCACCAAAAAGCAGTAATTAAATTTATTATCAAAATTGGCAGTAATTAAATTTCGATACTAAATGCGATGTTTATCGTGTATCTGGGTAATCGTTTCCCAAAAGAATTCGATTTAAAAAAAATGGCTTAGTCACGGCGAGGTTCCTTTTTACAAGTTGCACGTCGACGATCCTTTCGACTATCCTCGTCAACTTCTTTCTCTCGGTTTTTCTTCGCGTGGGAGCATCCATTAGGTGTCAACGGTGTGTCCATAAATCAAGGAGACAGCTATAGATATGTCTATAATAAATGCATTGCCAAGCATAATCGATGTCCCGTTTCCGGTGGATCGTCGAGCGAGCTTTTGTCGGGACTTACAATTAAGCACGCTTGATTAATATCACTCGTCGATTTCGTTTGCCCCGTAGCTCCGCGGCTCGTTATACCTTTCGAGATGTGTCCCAAAAATCAATCAATCTTTTTTGGCGGCATAATATTGGAGCAGTTTTGAATTTTCACGGAGGGAAGTATTTTTGATGGTTGACTAATGATTTTGTAATTCTAAGTGTAGGAAATGAAATTGAATGAAATCTGGAATTAAAGGGGCTTGCGCGCAATATGTAAGTACATATTTAGTTGTAAATAAAGAAATACTATTTCATATGTGTAATTGTAGATAGTAGTAGAAATAGTATTTCTTTATTATCAGGATTATACTGAACGTAATTAAAGGTTGTTAATACAAAATGGGATATACAAATGTATTTAATAGTAGTAAGTAAAATTAATTATCAAAGCATTAGTTAATGTTACTAAAGGATAATAATTTAATTTCTTGAATGCCAATATTACTAAAACTCGAATCAAATATATCACTAACATTCGCAAAATTTTTAATGTTTTTAACGCTACGATAACGATGTAAAATAACTAATGTAATAACGACGTATCGTATAACATGGATTTCCGCCCGGCACTGAACGTGTTAATAATAGTTTCAGTAAGTTTTTTTTGTGGGTTTATGTTGGTGGAAGAACTTTTCTATACACCTAACTGAATTAAATGAATGGAATGACGACAATATCGAAAGGTTTCCACAATTCAAGTTGGCGAAGTAGAAGCAAAGTTTTCTGGCACGGGTCGGCGACAGATGCAGAAAACTGCAGCGGTTCGCCAATTGTTAGAGTCCACTCCTTACGGAGTGCAAAACCTGATCCTTCCTTTCCCAAGGCACGGAAACCCAGAAGCTGTTAAGTTTGAATTTCGTTTGCCAGTTCGCGAAAACGGAAAAAAGACAGTGACTCGTATATTAAATGTATTTTTGAATTTTAAAGAAAGCTTTTAATAATCCGGAAAATTAATTTTAACATCGAGTGGCATACTCGTGTTATTGTTACTCGAAATGTTATCATTGCCTTTATTATTTTTTAATTTCTTATTATATTTTCATTTTATCATCATCATCATTATTATTATTATTATATATCGATCTGATGAAAAGTAACCCGAATACTTCGCGAGATAAATTCTCCATTATCATCGTCCACATAAATTTGCATTAACACTAGAATTACCAAAGGTATCAAAATGACTTGTCTGCCATATTTTGTTAAATTATTCGAATATACCACAGCGCACTGTTTCAGATTTGATATACTTTTATTTCATATACATAACTCAAATAATTGAATCCATTAACGAGCTGAAATTCTCTAGCCATAATTTATATATAAATAAATGTTTAAACATAACTGTGTACATGTTCGATAGGTCTAGCGTTAATATTCTTCGTATAACTTCGAAATAAGACCTACATTACATGTGATTAATTTATTAAGTCCATTAACACTGATCTCTTCACAGGGCGACTCTAATCCCAGAGAAGATTTCAGAGGAAATCTGGCAGGGTCGTTTTAAAATATTAAAGGGGAAGAAAAGTGTAACGAATCCAATTAAATGTACCGTGAAATGATTTACATGTTGCATCGGAAATGGGGTGGTTCAAAGCGGGAATGATTCCAACATGAGAGGTAATCAGAGGATCCGTTTTCATTGGCTAGCGGTATTTTTTTAACGAGGTTTTATTCCATCCAGTCTACCTCGGTTCTTACGCATACCCCGCGATTAAGATCCCACGCGTACCACTCCTGAATCCACTTCCTTCCGGATGGCAATCATTTGCTCTCTCTCTTACTTCCGTTCTCCCATTCACTATTATCTTCGGAGACTGAACACCAACTTCGTAGTATTTCAATTTTTAAACAACCCCTGGGCTACGCTAATCTACTGGATAGATCCTCTCCTCCGAGGTTCCTCGGAGTTTAAATCTTCATCGTTCGTCTCTCGAGGTTTTTATGCGATAATTCTACCACGCCATTGGTCGACCGTGGTTTAATATGCTATGTGTTTTCATTGAAATGTGATAAACAACGGGTTTCGAGTAGAGATAAAATTATATGACCTCGTGGAAAGTATAAAGTAATGGATTAATTACGGAGTGGAACTATGAGAGCTTTGTTAAAAAAGAATTTTAGAGAAATTTGGATGAAGTAATCTATATCTTCATCGATGAATTTTTTAATGCATGATTTTGTTGGTCTTGTTGATGCAAGAAACTAGTTAAAGTGAAAGAAGATAAGATAGAAGTTATGTTATTAAGCATAATTATGATTGGATTAATGGAATTAGAATTTGAGCATTGGGAATCAAAGAAATGTTTTTGAATTGATAAAATTAGAATTTGGTGATTTTTTGAGAATATTTCCATGGTGGTCTTAGTCGGTTAGATTTTGAATTATGAACATAATATTCAAGTACTAAATGAGTTTAGTTAGCAATAACGAACGATAAGTATATTAATAATATTAAGAAATATTCTTCCTATAAATCACAATGTTCATATCAGATATTCTTATCACTCCTCTAAGAAACAACGAAACAAGATGTCCACCCCGCATTTTTATCTTGATCTCATACCATCTTATTGTATCCCCAGGGATAAGCAATTTGGAAAAAAAACGTAATATCCGACACGTGGCGTTATGATCAATCTCTTTTTCTGAAAATGACGGTTCCTTGTATAATAAAACGGTACTCGCCAGATGTGACGTGTCGATTTTACTTCGTGCAGCAACCCTTTATATATTTCTTCCTCTGTTTCACTCGATATTCAAACCCTTTTTTAGCTCGAACGCAAAGATTGTTATTCCAGGAATTTACAATAAATATAGGTTTAAAGCCAGGTACACAATGGCTCGGATATTGGAAAAAGTTCCGCATGATTTGTCATAATACGTACGCCAGTGTCACGAATCTGCCGAATTTCAGATTTCCAAAGCAAATATAATCGTGAATCGCGAAATTTGATGGACGATCGGTTCGACGATTTATCGTTCCGCTCGAATGCGCGCGATTAAATAGCGAGTCGTTCAACCCCGAACACCTTCTCCATGAGCTCACAATTTGTAAACATTCAACAGCCCAATAATCTACAGAATGTCAGCGCAAATTACTGCAAGTTTCCCATACATAATCCTGGATTGGTTGATATAAGCGAATTCGAAGTCTGTCCAAATTGTATCTGACGAAGAAAAATGTGCCGAATGCCAGTTCAGTTAAAATGACCAAAGGAGTCAAAGTGATTGGTCTATCATTTTTAATTAAATTAATCGAATGTATCACGGTGCATTATTTGAAATTTTATATTCTTTTATATCTTTTAGCACTATATAATTACTAATATTATACTGGTTAATATAATATATATAATTGAATATTCATCATATCATATTTAACATTTAACTTTTTCAGAAAAATAAATAAATTAATTACTTGTTCAACAATAAAATGATACCATGATAAATTCGAGAATTGCTTTAAGTCACCATGAATTTGATCGTGGAGCTATAAAATTCCGGAAGACCGTAAACAAGCGTGGGTTTTAAAACTTCCGGCTCTATATATTCCTTCGAATTGCACACACTTACAACGCCTTAATGGTTCTAATTTGAATATAATAATTAAGGTTTCATCCCGCGTTTCGTTAATTTTTCAACGCGCAGTTTATTACCCTCGACAGCAGCAGGTGCGTAGAGCAATTTTTCCGTACATACTTATCCTTCTTTATATCGCTGTCCGCTGAAGAAATAGCGTTTTATTCTTGTTAAGCGGAATGGCTGTAATACCTGTAATGTTACACTCGGCCATAAATAATGTCGTTTTCCCAACAGTGCTATTCACCTGAAAAGATCCACCTTAAAATAAAACCATAAGCTTTTCCGACTGCGAAGCATTGTTTGAGTACAGTAGACGGATGTCGTAGGAAGTGTTTTCTTTATTGTTGATTATACGAGAATTTTTCATGATTTAATAAAAACCAAAAAGAATATTGCGAGTTATATTGAAGAAGTATTATAAATTAGATTGGTGGGAATATTATTATATTAATATATTGAGCCGAAGACTGGATTGATAGATCAATATATCGTCCGATTGCAATAAAATTCAGAATGATATATCGATATATTTCTAAATAATATATTCTGAATAAAAATGGTCAACTCCGGGCGTAAAGTCTAAGATTTTGGTTAGTTTGTCATTAAGGGAAAAGTGGGTGGCCATAATTCAGAAAAAGGTAGAAATTGCGGTGGAAAATTGGATCGGCACGATTTGCGACTGGCACGGCGGTTTGGATCGATTCGTTCAACGTCGTAATTATAACATTTCAGGCTCTTTAGCTGCATGCGATTCTCCGATTGTAAGCACGTTATCGTCCCACTGCCAGGATTATACTACTGAAATTTTATTCATGCAGTTCACTTTATCTAGGGGCGCACAATACGCGTTTTAACCCAACGAGAAACAACTTAACTCGTTGTATTAGTGAGTCCGCCAGGAGAATCAACTCCCGTATTCTCTTGTTGCTATCAATGCGATATTTCAGTTTCAACGACACTGGATATTCCCCGAATTAACGTGATTCCCCGACGTACCAACATTTCGCGATTTCGAATGAAACTCGTGTTTGAAGTTAGATAAGAACATTTGTTTGTTTGGTGGCAACAAACACACTAATGACAAGAATAATATATAGATAGAAACACAGATATATCTTGCATTCCTAGAATAAGCAATTTTTATTATTTATCCACTTTATCGTAAGTTAATTAAACCCTCAATTTTTGTGAGATATTGTAAACCTTTTACTTTCTAATGGTACTTCAGGGACGAAAATAATTAATTGCGTCGATATGCTTTAATCATGGTCGTCGCGCCGCGAGTGTATTCTCTACAAAATACTAATGGATGAACGATACGCGTTTTAAAGTATTTAATTATGATCGGAAATTAATAAAGGGCCATTGAAAATTTCTAGATATTTCAAAAATTGTAATATACTCGAAAAACCGAATTTTCGGATTATAAGTATAATACGACAGATTATATTATTATCAATAATTATATTTATAGTATTGTTATAAAGACTCCACGATTAGTGAATTTATGCTTGAAATTCAAATTTGGTCAACCTTGAAAAATTGAGTCTTTCACGAGGCGGTAGTGAAGATTATTAAACGATTATGCAGATCGAATTATAATACGAGTGAAATGAAATTTTCTGGTATCAATGGAACCTTTTACAGAGTGGATAGAACGTGGAATTTTTGCTAAAAGCAATTAATGGTGTACCTCGTGAGACTGACATATCATTAATTATCGGAGTTCATCTTTTAATTAGAGATCGGGACGAAATAGCAGATCGCATCGATGAGCTTTAATGAAAGTCCTCACGCGAACCTAGAAATTCTTACGAGTCGCGATTAGAAATAAAGAATAGGGTAGATAATTTAAATAATAGGCTCGCGTAGAATTATTCTATAAAACATACTGACATATAATATTGTAGTTGGTTATTACTTACTATTAGTAATCTTGACTTTTATAAATGTCTTAAACTGATTTCATATTTCCAAAGTAATAAAGATATAAAGCTTTATTTATTAATTCGAATAAAAATGCGTGATTATTATCCACGTCATTACGTAATTCATCTTTAGACAAAACTTAATTATCATTGAATCATTTAGAAACGAAATAAGCACCCTAAGAAACATATGTCTAATACAAATCTAAAAATATTTAGGTAATACCAATAGTTGTATAATTTTATTATAAATATACTGTATATTTGTAATATAAATATAAAAATATATAAGGTCCTTCAGAAAGTGAAGTAAGATCTTTAAAAAGCCAATTATATGATCATTTTCAGAATATTTAAGTTTGGTTTTTCGAGATCCAATTTAAAATTCGAATAAAATTTTCGTTATTTAAATTTGATTACAAATTAACTTTCGCTTAGATTCATTTGCCAAGAAAACTTTCATCCAATCGCAAGTGTTGCGATACATGCAAGATTGCCAGACTAAGAAAAACTGATGTTTGACTTGAAATGCGTTAATGAGAATTTAACTCGTCTCTTTTTTTACGGGGGTGCCCTTTTCAGGAGAATAATTCGAACTCAGCTATTAAAATATAAATTATTTAAAACCACTTAACTTGCGTCACGTACTTCGAAATTTCGGTTCTACAAATTACATAATACACTATAAAACATTATTTTAAATTATAATATCATATACAAAAGCATATAAAAATTATGTTAATAAAATAGTGCTGTAACGTTTTATCTACACTGATTTAAATTTGGCGGTTAACTTTAATTAATTGCTTTAATAGTAACTTTAGAGTTCCCCTAAAAATTATATATTACGGTATTAATAGAATGGCGAATAAAGACTCCGAGGATGATTAATCTTGTTATCATTGTAATTAACTTTAATCTTCTCCTAATACCGAATCTCAAAACTTATGGTTTTACTCGGAATTTTAAGGTGAATCTCTTGTAAGAAATTAAGGCCACTATAAACCGGGAGGTGAAGGGGGGTTAGGGCAAACAAAGGGTTCAGGGATTCGACGAACTCGCGGAGGGCTCAAAAGTCGACATATAAACGGGGATATAATTTTAATCAGGGAAGTTAAGTAATTCTCCCCCTGTATAGTCAATTTTTCTTAAGCGCCCTAAAATTTTCAACATTTAATATCGAGTTTTACATAATAATCAGTATCATAAATTTTCTACGATATTTTATGACAATGGTTATTTAAGAAGTAAAATAATCTGCCGATTTATTCATCTATCTGTTTAACTGATATCGGGCTTTAATATAATTATTCGGAAATATTTTATCGTGGAATTTAATCACATCAGAATATGGTTCAACGAAATAAATTAAAATTTGACCAACACTAATTACCAAAAATAATAATCATCATTTTTGCATGCTCTTATAACTCTTCACATTTGAAACAGTATTTTAATATTATGATAATATTGGCTGGAAGTAATGTTCAAATAATTTATTTGTAGCGTAATCGGTTTACGAAAATACGGTGATCGCGTTTATCGTATATCTTTTTTAACACGTGAACAACGTTTTGAAGAGGCACATACTTGAAAAAAGATCGGAAACGAATTACGAGCGTTTCGCTTTAATCGTGATTTTGTCGTTTCTGGGATCGAATTCCGAATCTGGTTTGCAATCGACAATTGCTCACGGAACGAAGAAAGATTCGCTATTTCCTGAATCGTAGAATGAACGGATATTGGCGACGCGCCAGTAGAGAAAGCCTCCATTGAAATTTCAACGAAATCGAATAAACAAATTGCCGGAATATGCTTCCTGGATAGTCCCTCTGTTCCATTCTAGGAAACTCTGCTTTTCGAGGAAAAACCCAATTCCTCGGTTATTTCTTCGTATTCAACGATGAAATTCGTTCATTAGTCAATCGAATAAGTACCTTTCTGTATCCACTATTACCTCGCGTGTAGTGTGAGGAATAACAATTAACGAACCTTTAGTGATTTATTCCATTTCTTCGAGTACATTTTATAGAGATATTAGTAATTATAAAATCTCTATAAAATGTATAGTTCAGACTTTTCAATGGTCAATTATTATTTCATGATTACTAATATCTCGACCAAATATTAAGATTTAATACTAAAACCCAATATCTCGAAATAATATTAAGACCCAATATTAAGATTTACTATCTCGACCTAATATTAAGAGCAGCATTGAAAATAATACTAATACTAAGTAGCATCGAAAAATGTTTCTGACAATAATCCCGATTTTAATACATATCTCTATAAGAGTCTGAAATTGAATCTAAGGGATATTAAACAACTATACCTTTTTCCCACTTTCCACCTTAATAATCCAATTCCCCTTTACTTCACAATAATTCATCAACCAGGTACTTCGAATATTACCACCGGTCTTTAAATATTAGTTCGATACACCTCACGTAAAGAGTATTCTTCTTTCGCCTTAAAACTCCAAGACCCGCTTCGTCCCGAGTTATTGCAATAAATCCGTGAGAAACTGTTACTCTGACTAGAGTCTCGTGGAATGTAGTGGAGAAGGAATAATTTGCAAAAGGGTCTGCCGGCGGTAGACTGAGTACGAGCAATAAAGTCGTGAAAGTCCTCTTTGAGGTTTAACGTGTATGCGAGCATAAGTATACGCGTACAGGTCCACAAGAGGGTGAAAGATTGAATGTAATGGTAGACCTCAATCGAGTGCAGGGGGCTTTCGCAACTACCGTCTGCCGAGTCTTCAGATTTGTTCCCGTCATTGGTTAAGGTACGGGGAGAGAGAGAGAGAGATAGAGGGACAAAGAGAGAAAGGAACCCGCATGGAACATATTAACAGAATCCTTTTTCGATGCTAACTACTCGGATAAAACGAGGCCCGCGTCATCTGGCTTTCAAAATAGATCTGCCAAATGGACGGGATATTTGCATGGTAAAAGCATCGATGATCTAACGACCAGGATGATGGGGTACTCTGTGGATGAACATCAGCAGCTTCGTATTTGTTAACCGGTTGTTATTTTATCGTTATTTTGCAACGGACAAATTGGTTGATCTATTTATGGTATAATAACGAATTACTGGTAACCACCATAGTATAACGTGGGAGTTGATGTCGTGATGTTATTCCAATATTAAACTTAAATCCCAGTATTTATTATTTATGCAATATTATGAGTTATTTGAGATGCTTAGGATGAATTAATATTAAATCAGATAGAAATAATTGTCGATTTGGAGAATGTAATAATTATTATTTAATAAAGGGTCAGACAGAAGTTTTCGTATTTCTGAATAAGTACGCTTCACGAGGATACTAAATATTGAGAGAGGGCAGCGCCATGATGGATCACGTTTTTGACAGATAGTTAATCAGAAATTTATCCGTGACGGATACCTTCCTTCTTCGCGAAAAGACGAATTCCATTCTGTTTATATTTAGGCATTACCGAATCGATTCTCCTTCGAGCTCTTTCCCTTCGTACGTTCACGTGGATCGTATATAAGGATCTTCCTTCTCCTTTGACGATCTTAAGATCTCTTCGACAGGCATATTCAGATTTATGACACGGAACGGGAAAGCTTGAAGAATATATAGAACCCCTCTTCTCCATCGAGCACATTTCCATTTCAACCCTTTACGCTCCTTAAACCCTTTCCATATTAGACTTTCACTTTCTGCTTTAGAGCCCGAATTTTATAATCGAAATAACAGTAAAAATTATTAGATATCAAAGTATTATAATTTAGTAGTTCATACGTTGCTCCATGAATGATTCAATGTATTCATTGTATTATAACCGTTAAAAAATTCTATCAATTATAATAATGGATTAATTATTTATCAACTATTTCGAGTTACTAATATTATATAGTGATATTTTCCGCGTGCCATTTTTTATCGTAATTAATTTCAGTTGGTACTGCTCCCGAATATGAAATCTGCTGAGAACATTTCCTTTTTCCCTGGAATACTTGACATGTCGTTGACTGTCTGCTCGAAGCGTGTGACACGAAAGACATTATTCTTCGCCGAAGAGTAGAAGGGAAAATAATGGCACGTCGTGAAAATTTCCGGCAAGCGGCTTCTTCCGTTTCTTTTTACTAGGTAACGCCCTGTAAACTTCTCAAGGTTCGAGAAGTTGAAGAGAGTACAAAGTTCCTAGAGCCTCACGGTTCCCCAAAGAAACTGAGAACTCCTTTGGATAGCGTAATCCATTTACTTCCTTGTAACGCTCATTGACTGAGGATTGTACTCTCCATATATATCTCCTACGGGAAATCAACATATTTTCCGAGTTCCACGAGCTCGCCGTTGTTCCTGTTATTGTTCGAAACTCGTTGATGCTGAATTTATAACACCGAGTAAGGATGAGTTTATTTGACTTCAATGAAAAGTTCGAATCCATGTTCACCTCGAGAGTTGGTTTTCATGGTAATTGTTGAAAATGCACGTTTGGGTGAAATGAACATTTTTCATTTCACAGTAAACTATTTCTAACTTAATTACGAATATCGGATGGAAATTAAGATGTATTTTTGATTAATTTTAATATCGACAGTAACACGTGTCTTAATCGTGGACAAATGGTAATTTTTATATTAAAATGCAAATTATAATTTATGGAAGAACAATATTATTAATAGTGTATAATATGATGAAAACAGTTGCTGCTATTGTTGTAATAATTATTACCGAAGTTTTTATCGTGGCACGGAAGCGGAAGTAGCGTTTTAAAAGTAATGTAGCCGTTGCTCCATTAAGTGTCTATTTATGAGGAACAATAGCAATAACTAAAAGTCCACGCGGATAAAGAATTTTCACGGGAAAATGGAGGGCAATTTTAAATTTACCTACGACTACCTCATTGTGCGTATATAATACCTCATAACTTTACTCCGGTATAGAAATGCACTTTTCAATGTTCATGCTTTTCTCCATTTTCGAGATATTTCAGATTTCTCCCACCCCAAGTCTATGCCAAGAAAATATGTGCCTGGAATGCCGCTATGATAAGAAAGAAGAAAAGTGACCTTCATATACGCGGTGGAACATTCTGCTCTGGTTAATTAAATTTGGTCCGCGTACGTAACGAATGGAATTCCCTTAATTTATTATTATATCAAGTGTTATCATCATCAAGAGACGAAGATGAAATTTAATTAATAGAAACTACGACTTTAATTAGGAGCGATAAATTCCATGTGGTTTTTCCACGTGTAGGTTACGTATGTAATTTACGAATTGTTTATTATAACAATTATTTTAAACTCTAGAATAATATTCTAGAAATATTCAGAAGGAACAAATTTTGTTTTAACACTTTACGAAGACGAGGAAAATTCTACAAAATTAATGGCGCTGGAATGAAGAAAATGATAAGATATCACGACCCTGAATTCCTGGAATATTAATGCATCCCAGATAATACAGATAATACAGATAAAAAGATCAAATTTAGTTATCTGAGAAAATAAATTTATTAAGAATTCGGAAAATTTGTTTGAAATTCTTCGCAGGAATTTCGAAATATTGGGTTCTCCATAAAGTTCATGCCAATTTTTAAGGAAAATTCAAGGGCAACATTTTTATATGTCGATATATATTGATTTAATTATATATGCACCGTTTTGTTTCACAACCTTTCTCCAATGTTTCACGCAACTTGAAGATTCTATCCTCTCAGAACATCTCAGTTATTAGCCGAAAAATGAACTACTGAATATCGGTATGAATTTTCTGGACAACCCAATATATCAAGGCATGTTATTTGAGAACCTCGATGTTTCCATTTCTAGGTTCAAGAGCGAAGGTACGTGAGGTCATTTCATCTCTTTTTCCACGAATGATTCCTTCTTACGGTTCATTTCGTAAGGGATCGGGTTGAAGGGAGAGTTCGAAAGATTTAGGGTGTTTTGGGTGAAATGGGGCAGCAAAATCCTACGCAATCCAGTGTACGGGGCACTATACTCTCGAGGACAACAAGACGACCCAAAGGTAAACCGAAAATCGATATACGATTTGCGGATGATAACGGAAGCAAACAGGCTACAAGATCCATCAAAATAGGTACACAGAAATACCACTGATCTAGGAATTCATTCAAACATTCTTATCTTCTTTATACACTATTCCACCTCGTACACTCCGAGCGAACCAATATGTTACTTCGTTTCTACTTGACTACGATATATCCTTGGAATATGCTACGTGTTTTTGTTTATTTATATCTTTAGTATTTTTTAACATAAAATTCCAATTTTATTTCACTAAATTATATTTCTATATAACTTCATGGATTTCCCCAGTTTATAGATTATATACAAAATTGTATATTAGTGATTTTATGTGAAAGACGTCTTTACTTTAAAATCATTTATAATATGAGGCCCAAAATCAATATTGAATGATTACTTTTTTATATGCGGTAGTTTTAGGATATCACAAAGTTTTCATAATATTATGAAACATAAAACGTACCAGTATTTTAAAAAAGCTAGTAGTTAGAATAACAAAGGTAGTCTGTGTTGTTTCCAATCTTCTTCTTAATAAAAGTAAACGAGCATCTTCTACCCTCAAACATTCCCTTGCAAGACTTACTTTCACCACTCCCGAAAGCATACTTTCATTCTTCTATTAAATACCTAATTCTAATAGTAAAACAGCTTGAATTCTACATTAAAGAAATATTACGTGTACCATTTTCCTTCAAAATAACCAATTTAGGAAAACTCAGAATAGAAATAATAACAGGAACCATGTTCATACATCAATTTCGTATGCGTAAGAAACATACTCGACACCCACGGAACCCCAGCGAGGGTTCGGAGTACGTCAGTCCCATCAGTTTCCAGAAATACGTGCGTATTCATACGCTCGGTAAAGTATGACACGTCGTAAATCGCGTAACGCGCGAACAGTTTTTCGATTTCTATTATAATGGATTCCTCCTTTTCATTGCCCTCCCCCTTTTCCCTCTCTATCCACTGAACTCCATTCTTTTTTCCCATTCGCATTATACGTCGCGGGAATATCTAATGGCTCGATACACTTCGTACAATCTTCAGAATCCTTTCGTCGGGATAACTTCTTGTCCCAACCCATAGAATTCTCACTTTTCGGGACTTACTTCGGCACACGATTCCACGGATTTACCGAGGAGGATCAAAAAGGGGTTCGAGGTGGGCCAGGAGGAGATTTCCATCCATCTTAACCGACGGGGGTGGCTGTCTGATAAATGAAATTCACTCGGCACTATTCATCTACTTAGTCTCGAGACCTGCTTAATATTGGCTCCTTCCCTTAGAAACTACGCAACCGATCCTCCATGCTCTTTTATGTATTAATGCCTGACACTAATCTATTACCGCCTTATAAGACTACCTTTTTATCCGATTTGTCTTTCCACGTTTGCTTATCTTCCCTATTTTTGTGGACTGCTTATATATTGTATATACTCGGAAGTTCATCTGCTGAGAATATCAGTCTCAAAGCGGAGAATGTATCTTGGTTAATATCGCGGTTATAGATAATGAAGGAACGACATTTAAGTCGACAAGCTCTTAATTAATGCACAATATAGGAGATTCTTGCTGGAACGATTATACTCGAGTTAGAAGGGGATGAGATATATTTCTATTTAATTGGAATTTAAGGGGGCCCCATACTCCGCATAACGACAATTGTCTTCGGGGAAATTATTTTTGATTACTGATCTAAGCGTCCTACGAGAGTCAAAGATAATAGATGTAAAGTGAATGTCAACAATTTGTTCATTACCACCATAACGAAGTCTTGGAATTCTTTACGTGCAATCATCAATTTCGTTCTAGGCGTAAATATTATGAATATATATTATGAACAATTATAATTTATATTCTTCATTATACTGCCCTTAAAGTTCTTCAACATCCACAGAAATATATGTTTCCTATTCCTTTTTAATAATTCCTGATTAATACTTATTTCTTTGTTCAAGTAAATGTGATTCTCAGTAAAATTCTTCAAAGTACAATTTCGATACAAACCTCGATAATAAACCGTAAATGTATTGCAAGTCAAATATAATCTAACAAACTGCACTTCATATTTGACCATACATAAATGTTCTGTTATTGCAGATTAATCTAATATTGGACTAAATTATCAGTTGTTTATCTACAACGGAGATACAGATATCTTAACGAGTAGATTGAAACATTTTCGAATGGAATTCCAGTGGAATCGAAGCGGGATACGTGGCTCGCTGAAATATTTCCTGTCAGCAGGATACACCGGGTGAGTATATCTCGCGCTCGTCTCGCCAAATTGCGTTCTTCTTCACGTCTCTAGAGCCGCCTTGTTGCTCGACAGTTATATTGCTTGTCTATCCCGCTAGTCATTCTCATTCCTCGAAATCCACCGCACCCTTTTCGCCCAACATTCTATGTGTATTCTTTAACCTTTTAACCGCCACGGAGGATATTCCTATTACCGAGCAATTATTCAAATCACTGACTACCCTGACAACCGACGAACAAAGGTGTGTCGGAGTGTGGCAGTGTGAAAGATCCGGGGTTGGTTTTTTTCGGGAAATAAACTCTGGGATGTTGTGAGGGGAAAAGAACATTTTCTGGGTTAATGAATACTTTAATTGCTGTAAAAGATGGAATGTGTAATTATGATGATGATGATGATGAATTGAGTGTTGGATAATTAGGGATTGGATAATAATTAATGTATATTAACACATTTGCGTCGGGGTATTTTCAACCGAACATTAAGCACGTAACGGGGCAAATTCGTGTAATTTTACTAAAGTTAGTTTATTCTAAAGCAGATGGAATACTGAATAGAGTTTTATGTGGCGGAGTACAAAAGTTGATTATTTTCGTTATTTTAGTAATTTTATACGAATTTGTGAATGGATACTATACTATGTATAATTTATGTAATTCATACAATGCAGTCGTAGTTTAGATAATTTTTTCGAGCAGTCTAGGAATGGTGAAAACATTACGGTGTCTAACAAAAAGTGGATACGATGGGATAAGAATTTCGTGTAACTGAGGGTGTAATTATTTGGATTACTGGGCAAGAATAACTCGCAGAGGTTATTATTTGATCTGAAGATTGTAACGGAAGCACGATAAAAGTGGATTAAAGAGGAACAGAAATGAAGCGGAGAATTTACTTTAGATTACTGATTCCGGAACATTCGTGCTACATTTGGTTTTAATTTTCTTCGCGATAAACCGAATCAATATCTCGCGAAATATTTATCAAAGCCACAATATGATACATCAAATAAATATCAGGCAATATGAAGTTATGTAGTTTTGCCAAGATTAAAAATACATTAAACACATTAAGATAATTATCCAGCACCCACTTTGCATTCGGCAAATTGAATTATGAATTATAATAAATTAATATTCTAATTTATACAATTATTAACAGAGACATTAACAGAATACTAATTCAGATATAAAAATTATATGTTAAAAACTCGACTAATTACACTGTCCAACACAAAAAAAAAGTTCTAACAACGAATATACAATTCTTATAGATTTCGACGTGCTGAAAACGAATCCGCAAACCATTTGTGGCCAGTAACTACCATTTTCGAAAAAATCAATTTTGAAAAAAAAGGTACTTTTTTGTCCTTTGAACAAGATTTGTGGCGTAAGTATATAAGTTAGACAGTTTTTATTTATTGCAAAAAATTCTGTGGATCATTACGAAGAAAATGATATGAATTACTTTTGCAATATGAATTTGCAAATATGTTTAAACATTAGTTAAAGTTGGCGAGACACGCCCCGCGCGCTCATTTTTCGAGATTCGTTTCAAATTTCCGGAAAAATTAGACCTCTGACGGGGATTCCATTTACTCTACGCGATAGAGCAGACCTTCCTCTTTGAAAAGCACTCCAAAAATATGCAAAGCTGACTTCGGTGTCGTAAATATAAGCCAAAATGTCGAGGAAGTCACGGATTGTCAGCAGGGGTTCTCAGACGCGACATTTATGACGCGTTCCACTACGGCATGTGTCCCCCAAACGCTCACGTGCGCGCATAAATGTCGCGTCTGAGAATCCCTGCTGACGATCCGTGACTTCCTCGACTTTTTGGCTTATATTTACGACACCGAAGTCAGCTTTGCATATTTTTGGAGTGCTTTTCAAAGAGGAAGGTCTGCTCTATCGCGTAGAGTAAATGGAATCCCCGTCGGAGGTCTAATTTTTCCGGAAATTTGAAACGAATCTCGAAAAATGAGCGCGCGGAGCGTGTCTCGCCAACTTTAACTAATGTTTAAACATATTTGCAAATTCATATTGCAAAAGTAATTCATATCATTTTCTTCGTAATGATCCACAGAATTTTTTGCAATAAATAAAAACTGTCTAACTTATATACTTACGTCACAAATCTTGTTCAAAGGACAAAAAAGTACCTTTTTTTTCAAAATTGATTTTTTCGAAAATGGTAGTTACTGGCCACAAATGGTTTGCGGATTCGTTTTCAGCACGTCGAAATCTATAAGAATTGTATATTCGTTGTTAGAACTCAGAAAAAAAGTCAAAATTTGTTGGACAGTGTTATCTGCTTTTATTAATGACCCATATATTTCTAAAACGCTAGTTGAATAATTTCAAAAGAATGCTTTCACCGGTTCCTATTTTATAGTAAAGGGATTAAAGTTTCCTTTTAAAGGCCGTCGAAGGGAAAGAAAAAGACAATGAAATTCTGGGTGACGAGGCAACCTTTACTCAGCGAGACAGAATTTCTTCGAGTAATAGAATTGAAACAGTTCGCCATTCCGTGTGAAAATCGTGCTCGAACGTAATATAATTGGCCGGGGACTGAGATTGCGGACGAGTAGATGCCGGATGGGGACTACGTTGAAAGCACATAAAAGGGGTTGGAGCGCCAGTGAAATCGAGTGTCGACTTCCCTTTAACAGAGGTCACGATATATGTGTTGAAAAAAAAGGAAAAGAGCAAGGGAAAGGGAAGCGAAAAAAATGTCTCCGGTTGGAAATCAGGGCTTGCCCTTTCTGATAAACACCCCTTATGTTCCATCCGATGTCTAACCTAAGCCAACCCCCGCATTGTTTCTCTCCTTCGACCAACGGTGGTTATCACTTTCGTGGAAACAATTTGTCTTTTAAATTCGGTTATTTTTCTTCGACTTTTCAATAACTGATTTTTCTACACATTATGAATCCAGAAAAGAATTATGATTCGGTCCAATTTATGTTCTTATTTGCGCATTGCTGTTTTATGGGGTGATTATGTCTTAACTGCATCATATTTTATAACTATTTCAATTCTGTGGTAATTTTGAATTTTGATGTCACGGAAATGCCTGACTTAGTTTTTTTGTTATATACAACCGCTTAATTAATTCCTACAATTACATAGATACTGTGATAATTATTAGGACGACCTATCATGATGTACAGTAAATGTATTGTTATACTATTATTACACGATTCTGACCAGAAGTACATAAATAAAAATGCTTCTCCTAACTGATTAAATTTATGATACCATAATTGACAACTTCTATTTGTACCATTATTCTTACGTCAAGGGTCCAAGAGCGGAGGAATTTTCCGTGAGCAAAGATCCAGAAGAAAAAACATTTCTTCGACGAAGACATCGTTTAATTCTTACTTTATTTACTTTGACACTCAAGCTCTGTACGTTAAGTCGCAAATGGAAGGGGTAGGGTACGCTTTATGTAATCGACTATCGATTTGCCAGGATAATAAAGTGCTTTCACTAGTCGGCTCTTTATCTCCGGGCAGAAAAAAATAATACTGAAAGAGACCGTGAATGGAGGGTTAAAGCATTTTCAGATGATATCTGATAGGTTTTCTACGGGGCAGCTCAGGGAATGGGTAATGTTTCGTCCAGTCAAAAATTCAACCCAGCCCATACTCCTCCGCAAACGAGAATATCCTTTGAAGGACTTCTCGAGCCGTATTCCCCAATAAATTCCTTTTATTAGCCGGTCAGTCCGTGCAGAATCGATGATAAAAGGTTTCACGCCGGAATAACAGCCGAATAAAAGGGGTTCGTCCGACGACCTCGATGTCTGTCTGATATTTCCACGGGAAACCAAAATAAGCTTATTTCGTGTTTTCACGTCTATTTATGTTGTTTTCGATCATTTATGATGTATGGATTTGGAAAATAAATTCCCACTGGATGTTCGAAAATAATCCACGTGACAAGGTGGATACATTCGTCTTGATAATCGGATAATTTATTTCATATTCTATGAAATGATTCTAGCTGGTGAAATAATTATCAAGTGATCATTGAAACATTTTTTAATACAATTCAAGGTATCTTGAAAAATTTGCTAAAATTTGTTATTATCTGTAACGAAATTATATTATCAATTATTTCACGAGCACGAATGAATATGAATAAATCTTTTATTATCTTCAGCACCTTTTATTTAAACGCAATAATTTAAAAAATCAATTTCAAGAATCCCACACCGTCATCTGAATAATGTAAAACTTATTCCGCATTTGCTTGAATTATTTTATATAATAAAAATATTCAAATATTAGTGAATATTAAAAAGTAAAGGAAAATCACTATAAACGACGTTATTTTTAATTCCCAGGATTTTGTCACGTGGAAAAATTTAATATTCTTTCTACATTGCTTGAGGTTGAATTGAACTTTAAATTTCCTTCGAAATCATATCCTTCGCGGGAAGATTCTACCCGTTTCCTTCTTCGGCTCAACGATGCATAAAAACCAGAACACGAATCTCAAAGGATGTTCGAGCTTGTCGTGAAATGGGGCGTGGAGGGGGTTAAAGAATCCTTAAGGATTCACATTAGGTTCGAAATGTGCTTGGGGACAAGGTGTTGTGCGCTCGATAAGACACACCTGTGCGCGGGAATACTTCAGTACTTCGATATCGACGTTGCACAGGCTGAAGCTGAAGGATAAAAGGATCCCCGGAAAACGACAGGAGCCCGTAGGTGTACCGGAAACAGGTGAAAAGCTTTGTGGAATTGCGCCAGACGAAGGAAACTCCTCACCACTGACAATCCACATTATGTACTTCTTCCTTTTCGAGATATTCAGTGAATTAACAATATACGACAAGAAAATGCTTCCAAATCTATTCGCTATCGAACAATCTTTTAAAGAATAATTAATTCTGTAGCTAACGGAATTCTTACTCTGAATTGAGATTTATAATCTCTCCAGTCGAATTAGAGTGGAAAATCAAGTAGAAGAAGATTCAAAGAATTCCTGTTATTTGGAAATCAGTCTATTATTATTAGATACTCGTTATACTTAAATATTAAATATGATTATACCATACTTGATTTCAGTGGAATAGTATGAATTTTCATGATACATTTCTACGCGCCTTTAATAGGATTATATTTTAAATTAACGTAATATAATATACAGTATATATGTATTAGAAATTAGATATAATAAAATATGAACATTATTATACCGAATGCAGTGAAATAAAAGGCATTTCCGAAATTATTACTTACTTTTGATTTACGTATACACGCCTTCTATACGAATACATGTACATTAAATTATCATACTGTAACACGTATATTTATGATTAGATAATAAATAATTCTACATTCACAATACATTTCATCTAAACCCATAATCCAAAGAATATTCCAAATCCCCAGATCCATAAACTCGTTACAAATATATCTTAAATACAAACACAAACTATAGTATGTGTAATAATCTGATAGCACCCCACGATCCATAGTCACCCCCCTAATAAAACTTAAGAACATTATATACGACGACGGAATACAGTAACCACGGTGGAAAAGGATATTTGTGGAATAAATCATTAAGCGCGTTTAGATAAAAACGGTGTGAAGATATGTTCAATTTCATAAAGGCGAGAACAGGGAGGATAACGAAGAAGGGGGAATAAAATAGTAGTCTGTAACTACCGAGAATGATATCGTCGGGAAGAACGTGGGTGGAAACCAAGTTATTGACATTCCGCAATAAAGGACTATTACTACGTGACCGCAAAAATTGTGCCAAGTGTCAATCACCGTGATACGCCGAAGTTACATAACTTCTTCCGCTTCTTTCAACGGATTCGCTTTATCATTCGACGGAGGGACAGGCTGCCGAAACTCCCGCGGAATGTCACTGTGACAATGAATTCCCGACAAACAATGGAAACATGTGAATTCTTGTAATAATTTTTTACCAAGAAAGCCAACTTTCGCGTCTGCAGGGACGCTCTCTATTTGCATAACTATGTGTGCTTATCATGATACATGATAAGAAACGAGGGTGTAGATGCAAGAATGAAATAGTTAGAGAAAGAATGTTGTTTAGTAATAATAAAGATGCAATAAGAGCCCGCGTGTTGTGATATATTATAATTCATTCTTTGTAAGTAAAACACCAGATTTTAACAAAAAATGAATGTACAAGCTTATAGACCGTTGGAAAAGAGTTTTGGAAATAAATGGTGACTATACTTCGTCAAATAAAATTTCTTTCCAGAACATTCGAATGTTGATTTAAAAATTCGCACGTACTTTTTCTGGTACCCAATCGATATTGGAAAGAGCATGCATCGAAAGAGTGTATTATACCATTATTCTAATTAAAGGTTCCTAAATAAAACTTTCGTAATTAAATACAAAGAACTAGGAATATTTCCAATTATTATGCTAACTTTCATACTTCAGGAATAATTATTTCGGATGGTTAAACATTTGACAGGATACCGAAAATGGCGGGAAGTGTGTAGAAGAATATATCCCGTTAAATGAACTTTTTTAATATTCCCATTTAGGAAGAAAATTAATTAATGCTTTAAGTGAGCACCTCACTCTCTCGATTGATGGAGGATTAATCGTAGCCGCATTCTTCAATTTACTTTTTACTTCACCGCGAAAGTCAATCACTCTCCGCACTTATGTCAATCCTCTGTCACTCGTGTCACTGGTATTTTTTCATATGTCTGCGTAGAAAACCATGGGAGCATTTCAACCCGACGTTATTCGTCGCTCTGGCATTCCCACTTTTCCCTTATTTTACCTCGATTTTAATATCCTTCCATCGCATCTGCATATCTACGAGATCTCGATCGATTCGATTACGAATTTTCATAATTTTTAATTCATTTCACAGAAATATTCTCAGACAGTGGAATTTGTTAACTAATAATATTCAGTCAGCAAGAACGAAGTATTATCTATATTAAATAGAATTACAAAATTCATATACAGAAAGTCCTCGTTCAACGCGGGAGTATGGTTCTAAAGGAAGGTCGCGGTATAAAAATCGTGTAATTCGAGACCCGGATTACATAGACGCGTTATATCGAAACCACATTGTACGAGGGATACCTATATATATGTACGAATTATTGAAATATTTATTGTTATTGGAAACTCAAATTATTGAAATATTACAATTCTTTATTGTACATTCGTGTGGAAAATATGAGAAACGCACACTTTTTATTAAGCCGTTAAAAGGTTCGATTTCCTCGGTTTATTCAAACAGGATTTATTTCAGCGGAAAAGAAAACAACTTAAGCCGGTTTCGCTAAATTACGTGCTCGACTGATTATACGCCGTACTGAAAATATCTCGATGATATTGCAATTCTTTCTTCCTAATACCCCGAGATTCGATAAGCTTCGATTCCCGTTAAAGTTACTTCAATTTTACACTTCGGTTCTTCTATATCCTTAATGCCATTCTTATCAGATCGAATAAAAAGTTTAACAGCTTTCTACGGAACTCGTGAGAGACAAACTTTGTCGTGCCGTGATTATTTTCCGTAAAATGATCGATAAATCTCTTAGATCTTATATAAATTTAATAATTTTTGTAATTAGTTTCAATCATTTTTATTCATATATTTTAGCAATTTTAAATATGTTCATCAAAATCTGTGCATGTATTTTTAAGAAAGGTGTAACAATTTTCATAATAATCAAGTATTATTCTATAAGGCAATCAAGGCACAATAATTATTTTAATAAATCTTCGAGTATACTATTTCTTCCATTGGATAATTCTGTAAAAATCTAACCCAACCAGCATGTATCATATAAAATTTACGAGAAAACAAGACAAGAGTAGAAGAATTGACCCTGCACATAGCGGAAGTTGATAGATAATAATGTTCTTATTGAACGATATCGCTACGAAGAACACGAAAACAAGAAAAATCACATTACATTGGATCCACATTTAATCCAAGTCTGAAATACATCTACCTCGAAGTAATAAAAGACGATCCACGACAGAGCTCTGTTTGCAAAAGTTTCAGAAAATAAGATCAAGATATAGAAAATATCAAATTATTACGAAGAGTAAACGGTACAGTGTACTTGCGTCAAAGTGTAGCAGGGACAACAAAGGGCGGAAACGCAAGTAGAGGCACCGGAGCGAAAAATCGAAATGTATACAAAGAAAGGAAAGCAGCAGTGTCCTGAAGAGTTGTTGGATTGTTCGTTTCTCCGGATGCTTTTTAATTAAAACCATCGCGACATTCCTTTCTCGAGAATAACAGACCTCTTTTGGACATCGTCTTACAAGGAAAGACGGCGACCCTTGATAAACTATCCCCTTCACGTCACTGATCGACAATTGATTTATGACATATTGTAAATCGAGGATAATTACGTCAATATAATATTGACGATAGTAGCATCAATATTCTATTCACCGTGCTTAAAAACATAATAATAAGAAATTCTTCTTCTTCGTAATATTATTAATTGGTTAATAGTGTCCAATAAAATTTAATAATTAATGATCAAAGGAAAGATTCTTAGTATTAATTACTTCATAAGAAATACTCTTATTATCATTAATAACTTAATAAATTATTGAAGATTGTAATTTGAGTCAATGATAAAGTAATCTGTGATCCGCAGATATTCTACTAACAATAATTATAGGAATGACGATAAAAAAATCGATAGTGATAGATCGCTCGAGGTGCTATCAGATTATGGTTTCCTAGATGTTTGTCAGCCATATTTAATAGAATCAAACGAACGATTTTCGACAATTCGAATAGACGTGGAAACGAGCGTGTTTCTTCGTGACAGCGGAATTTCACGTCGCCTACCTTTTGGACCGTTTTACTCAAATTTATATCGCTGACAGTTGGACCGATTGGCTGAACGATGTTTGAAAAGATTGTGAATAGAAAACGGGATTTATTGATATTAGATCTTAAATGGAATCGATGTAATACGATTATAGTAAATTATTACTACGTTATAAGTCAACAAAGTCCAGTGTAATCATTTTTTTTACTTTATATTAAATCCTCAAAAATATGGATATATTATAATATGACACAATATTATAAATCAAAGACTCTAGGCACTAATATTGTCCATTAAAAAGTATTATAATTTAGAATGTTATGTTATAACTCAATGAAGGGTACTAAAATAATGTTTTACTTTACATCAAACTCAAAATACAAAAATACTGGAAATATTAAGAATTAATAGGAATTAGAAGATTCTAAAAATTTCAAAAATTGTAGTATCTTTCAGTTTCAACTATAATATATCGAATTCGTATATTTTGTATCGAAGTTGCTACGCGTGGGTTGGATCGTAGATGCATTGGTTTCTCCGGAAAGGTTATGCCGATTTTCAGTAGCTTTTTGGCGAAATCTCTGAGAAAATCTGGGAGGATGAAATTTTCAAGTTGCGTGAAAAATGAACCAAAGTTGTAGAACAAAACGATGCAATACGCAATTGAATAAATATATATCGACATATGAAAATGTTGTCTATGAATTTTCGTTAAAAATCGGTACGAACTTTCCAGACAACCAAATATTTATTGTTCATATGAAAAAGTGTTATACAATGTATATATATATCGAATCCATTTGATAATTGGTGAATTTACGTAAAAAGCCTCTGGCAAATCCACGTGACTATTTGAACCGAGCATCGATTAAAATTGCGGCAAGTAAAAGCGTTATGAGTCTGCGGTCGTGCTGTTTATAAATCGACCGATTGTTAATTGGAACGTGGATTTCGACGATTAAACTAATTGTATTTATTCATAGTACTAGCTGTAACGACGTAATTTTATCAGCATTTAATATGACGCAAATTACTGGTTTCAATTCACTTTTACGAAAGGATTATTAATAACAGTAAAATATAACGCGCACTTTGGGCGATCCTCATACAAAGCGGCACTTACATTATAATACAATACGACTTCGATATAACACGTGTATATAATATGTGTATATTACCTGTATAGTATTTATAATATATATTTATATAAAATTATATATTCAAAGTTCTTATCAGTAATGTAAATCCAACCTTGTGATAATATAACGTTGCTGTTCTTGGAAATGATCAATCCGATAAAATATTTCTAAGCTACATCAACATTTTGGACTAAATTTTGGTACACACCCTAATCCATTCGGATTATAATAGATTTATAAATGTTGACTGGAGCTTTGTAAAGTTGTATGCAGTGCATCGGTTATCACTTAAACTTCCAACGACACACATTATTATTATTATTTTAGTAATCCCAGGTTATTAGCATGGCATACTAATTGGATGCCAGTATAATAGAATAGTAATAGGACATTAATGTGTACGACATTTACCTTTTATTTTGTGAATGAATATATACGAGGGAAATTAGCGAAGTTTCCCGTTACGGGGTACGGGTTTTGTAGTTTTAATGTCACACGCGGTTGTCGGTAATAAATAACGAGAAAATGCAGGAGATTATATTCACCGCCGTCAGGTTTGGGAACGTAATAATTCACTACTTGGAAAAAGAATAACCGGAATATTTATCGCGCACGAAAATAGCAGACCTGAATTAAATTTCGAAACCGCACTGGCTCGAATGCAGTTCAAGAAAGTTATTGTTTATGTTGCCGGTGATATAAATTAGATCCTTGAACCTTGCAATTTACATCAATTTAAAAAAGAGGATTAATTTCATTATTAAATCTGATTTGTAAAATGTAATATGATTATATGTAGCTAGCATTAGACCTCATGGAATCTCACTTGTAATAAATATAATATGTAATAATATAATAATATCACTTGTAATAATATAATATAATAAACATAATCCCATAAAGAATATAATAAATATTTCGGATTAAATTGTAATATCATAGAAGAAATAAATTTAGCATTTACTACGATTAATAATAATAACAAATAAAGGGTGCTGATATAGGATAATGATAATAATAACTAGAACCGACATGTGAAAGCGCGAAAATAATTTCACGAGAAAATATGATCATATACTTTCAAAAATAAAATACCAACAACTTGACCGAGATAAGTGAAGAAATTAAGCATTCTCATTACCAATATTACAAAGATAAATGGAGAATAGCGTTGCTTGACAGTAATGACGAATGAACATTTCGCAGTAGTTACATATTTTGGCAAGTACATCGTTATGCATCTTTCGTCATTAACTTACACAGCACCGTTGTAAATCCAGGAGACAAAACCACTCGCAATTAGTGCGGCAGAGTATGCCGCAAATTCTCGAGGCTACGTTTTTGGGAATGCTTGGAAGACGGCAAATCACTTGCAACTGTCCGGTTTAATACGCACGAACAACGAATCTGTTATTCAAATGTTATCACCTGGCACAGTCGTTACTGCCGGATATAAATTTTAGAGGACAATTTACATTTTATGATACATATTTAAAGATGGAAATTTCACTCGAATATTAAGACTACGGTGGTAATATTACTATTGAAACTCGAAGGAACCTTTCAATATATAACTTATTTAATATATTCGATATGAATGACTGTTAATCATGGATGCCTAAGTAGGATTAAAATAAAAATGATATTGTTATCTTTAACCAGAAATTGAACTTCTTTTTCATCTATTATTTTCATCTACTATTAACTAGGCATTTTTTAAGGAATATGTGAACGCACAGAGGTTCACATAATATATATTCGTCACACGATACGAGTAGTAAATCAGCCAGGAAATCGAAATCTAAATCTGACGCTAACAAGCCTCAGGATGGCTGGCCGTCTCATTATCGTAGTCATCAATTATCAACTTTACGATCGAGCACAACTAGAGTACGTGGCTGCCGACAGGGATTTCCTAGGACGTTATTGACTTTACGATTTAACATGATTTCGATGCAACTGCAGAACTAGCATTAGTAACTTCCTATGTTGTGAATGATGAATTTACCTAACTGTCTGGATATCCCTGATCATCCAACTATCGTCTAGTTTATTATTTACTCTGCATTTCGACGTCATATTTGACTGCATTTGCATACGCATACATTCCTACCATTTAATCATTCATCACTATCGCGCCTCTGTTACGTGCATCTCGATGCAATTTTGACGACGCTAGAGCAATAATTGCCAATTTTGTGTCAGCATATTATACAGGTAACCCCCGTATATCGCGGGAGTTAGGTTCTAGAGAAACGTCGCGTTATGCGAGACTCGGATTACATACTCGCGTTATTTCAAGTCGTAGGACTTTGAGGTTACAAATATGTTTGCACTTAATTCGAATGTGTTAATACTATATTATGTTCAGTTATATAAAGGGCATTCAAACGAAACCGATATTACATGTAATGCTAAAATATTTGTTATAAATAATATTAGCAAATCGGAAATAAATAATACTTCATAAGTATTAGAGTCAAGTTGGTTCGCAACTCACGGGGTTCCGACGTTCATAACGCAAATCCAGCCTTCCAGAGTTGCAATTCCGTTCCATAATCCTTCCTAAACTACTGCTACATAATTCTCATGGCGGCAGCCGAGGATGGACACTTAATACACCATTGATTACCCGAGAAACAACGCGATTTGCAAACTATTCTACAAATGGAAGAGCCACGTACGGAAAAGTCCGACCGGTGTCGCAGTTACGCTACGTCTAACTCAGCCGCCTCGGAATGTCAACAGAAACAGCAAAGTCATGTCCTCCAGTATTAGAAACATATTGTGCGCCGCTACTATCATCGAGGATTATAATGAGTGTCTCGACTGAAACCGTAGTTGGTCTTGCGTGAAATATATTCATTTGCAACCGTACTATTTAAATATTACAGTATTAAGCTACTATTATTATTAAATTAATAATGAGGAAATAAAATTCTATCAATATAGAATTTGGTATTATATGTGTCTTACGTGAAATATATTCGTTTGCCACCGTACTATTTAATTATTATTAAACTACTACTATTACCAAATTAATATTATTATCGATTTTAACGATTATGTATATTACTATATATTATTGGAATTATTATAGTTATTTTTAGATGTAGTTTGTACTTTTACGAGTTGCATTTTGTATTTTGTTAATTTATTGAAAAATGTATTTTATCAGAAATGTAATACTATCAATATGAAATTTTGTGTATTCATTGTGTTTGTAAAGCTCTTTGTTTTTCATTAATATTAATAATTATTAGTAATAATTAATTATTAATGAATATTAGTTATTTGTCTGTATAATGAGAGGACCATCATTTTATTATAACCTTTCTAGTAGCGTAAAACAAAAACGATTTAGTAATTTAAATCCGCAGTTTGTTAAATGCTATTATGACCTTAAAAAATGTACTGGCTTTTTAAAATCACCGAAAATATTATGCATAGTCATTAATTTCGAGAATGAAACACTTTCAGCAAGTACGAAGCGGGTGACGATAAATTTTTATTCCATAATGGCCGCTTGTTACGTTGTGTAAACTTGTTGTTTTCTCGCGTTATAAATTGATGAGATTCTATTTTTAGTAGAAATTCGTCGCTCTCTCGAATGGCGGAATTCGCCACTCATGCAAATAACAGCAGATGCATGAAAATAATTAAAACTTTGATTAATCATTAGCGTGTACCGGACATCATAATTATGCCATCCGGAGATCGCGATGATTAAAATCGAACTCATAAAATAATTCCTATACCACACTTTATTCAAGTTGTGTAATTAATTTTATTAGTACGATAATTATTTTCAATTTAATTAGCATTTTCATTCGTATCACCGAAATCCTACGAAACGATGCCGAAACCGGAAATGGCAAGATATACGGGGATTAAGTTAAATGATGCTTAAATAGCAATTTAATCCGGAAACAGATTGTACCGCATTTACTTCCGTTTTACCGCTTTGCCGTGCATATACATTTTCCTAATTGCAAAGAATCAACTTTAAACGAAAAGAGCTTGGTTTGTGGAAAGAGCTTAAGTAGATTTATTACGAAATAATCAAACATTTTTCGCGACACAGGATCTTTTAGCTTCTTCCGGAAATGCAGTAATCAAAACTTGAATGAATAAAGCTCGATTAATTTCACGCTAATTTTCTAACACTTTGAAAACATCTGATTTATGAAGTGACATAATTTTATTATATTTTCCAGCATTAAACATTTTTATTTACTATCTTATTTTACTATCTGACAAGGCCTGCCTACAGTGAGTGTGAATAAATTCAGAATATTTCCATAAAAAATATGGATAATGAATATTTTTTGTATAAAATTCATTGCGACGATCTCCTTGTTTCTTAGAATGTTTTTAATAATTTGTTTGTTTCAAAATATTGCTCTACAAGGTTTTAAAATTCGTTGCTATACGACTACTTTTTACACTCACTGTATATATTTTTAATTCACACCAATTAAGACACAAAGAGTTCTTTTTATTATCACGGGGTTATCCGAGCTGAAAAACCACAGCCGGGGGATTCCCGAGGGGGTAAACCCTAATTGAAATGGTTAAATAGCGGAGTGCGTTTAACGGTGTTATAACGATGGGATTGAAATCAGCCAACAGTAGCCATTGAAGGTGTTCACGCGAGGATAGAAAAGATAATTGCCTGATGGTCAGGTAATTTGTTGAGCGAAGAAACGTTCCGCGATATTGGTCTGGATGGCGATGATATCAGCGACAATAACGCTATAGTATGCCATAATTAGCCGTAACATCAATTAGCCCGTGGCTCAGTGAATTTCGGCAAACCCGATCTACGAATCCGCCGATGCGTTTCCTGGTCCGCCGGTTCTATAATTTCACCGGATACCTCGATATTCGACCGGATGTATTCGATGATCCGAATTTCAAAGCAGTCAGGAGGAAACGTGTCGACCCGAAGTATTGAGGTTTCGTATGTTCTCCGTGAAATCTATTTCGTAACTGTTCCCTCTGACGCCCGAAATTTCCCTTCGCGTCCCAGATTTCAAGCCCACGGGGATGGAACCCTCTCGAGTTTAAATCATTTAGACGCGCCTCGACGATAAAATGATAGGAAGCCGAGCCCCCGGAAGGGTAGACCAGGAAACCCTGCCACCCTCGACAACTTGACTCGTCGTTTGTACGGTATTTGTATTCTAATGCGGAAGTATTAAGTCGTGTTTAAAATCCGCGATCCGAAAACCCACGGCATCATTGAGAATGTAGAAAATGATTTAGATGCGATCGAAAGATGAAACTTGCACTTTCTATTGTTGCTTTCCTGGATTTATCTCCGTTGAATAACTGGATGAACCGTGTTTGGAATACGAGATCAAAAAATCTGAGCCGCTGTCGAGAGAGTATAAAATAATTCAGAAACTCAATCTCTGAGGAAAGAACGGCGAAGGAAATATGAGGCCTGATATTTGTGATTTATCGGTTATTATTATATTGGGTTGAGTCAGAAATAAGTTCCATTTTTAAAATAAAGTTTATTCGCTAATCAAATGAACTACAATGGACTTCAAATTAATATATATATGCCGTCATTATTAATAAATTCTTACCATTTTTTAAGCAACTCATTGTGTAAAAACTCTGTGAGTTTTGAATAAAAATATCTTCTAAACGAAGCGAACTTATTTATGACGCAACCCAATATTTATGTATTTCCCCGAGTGGCGATTGAGAGACGACATTAAGATGTTCTCCAGTTATATTTTATTATTGAACGTTAAATCACGAGCAACTGGAGAAAACTTTAATGTCGCCTGTCACTCGCTACTCGAATTACCGCAATAAACTGAGTAGCTACTGAGAGTCGTCTCCCGACTGCAAAGGGTTAATAAAACCTACGATTGAAATACGGAATTCTTGTATCGCATCAAGCGCAATGAAAATCGAGTTAAAACTTGCAATATTTTGATCCGGTACGTTTTATGACATAAAGTATGCGCATATAGAACACCATATATCGTGGATTTGTACTCATCAGCATAATTCAGGGGAAGCGAAACGGAAAAACGATGGAAACCGGAATCTAAGACGATTTGTAGAGAAACGAGAAACCGCATCTTCCGGAGAGGGAACAAGATGAAAGGATGATGGTAGAGAAATTTCGAAATGATTTATGGCAGGCAACCGGAAGAAGTCGTTCCAGGGTTGATTCACCGTTTGCATCGAAACTTAGTCTTTCTATTATTCATCTAACAGATTAGAACATTCAATTCCCGGAAAGCGTATCTTCAAACGAATATCATAATTGTATTATCACAAACCCCTCCATAATTATTTAATCCATAAATAATGTAACTTACGATTAGCTAATTTAATCGAAATTAGTTATTGTAAATGAGTATACAAATGTATTATACCCATTGTACTACAGGGCAATGCCCGTTAATTATCAAATAAATAAATATTTGAATAACCTGAATTTTATTTAATATATTCAAGATGTTGAGTGCATCTGGAATTTTTTTTGTATCAGATATTTATATCGATCTGTTTGTATTCAATTTTTAATGAGAGGAGTGAAAGTAATAAAATGAGCTTCTTGATTATAAGCCAAAGTTAATTGACTCTGAAAGATATTGTATTTTGCTATTATAGCGATTATCAAATTTGCGCCGGCTAATGGTTTTGGCGAATAAGATTTATAAAAGAAGAGCATCGGAACACCTTCGACCAATGTGCTTCCCGGTATATGAAATATACGAGCTTTTCGTGGCATATTACGAGGACAAATTTGCTTTATAATGTCCCGCTCCGGAGAAAAATTCGCCACATAATGAACTGTTACAAAACCTATTTCTCTTTATATTATGATAAGAGGGAACACATTCTTTATACAGGAAAATCCATTGCATGTGTCTTAGTATGTTTCCCTTGAAGTCTACGATATCATTGATTGTCTAAATAACTTAATAAAAATGTTTATTTTAAATTATTAATACATAACTTCAACAAAAATGCCCTCCTTTATCTTTGAACTTATAATTTTGTAGGTATAATAAGTACCTCAATTTTACGGAAAGAATGCGCGAGTTTTAATATTGATTTTAATATAACAATTAATAATTATATTTCATAATTAATTTAATATTCAATTAGTTTTAATTAATTTAATAGTTTCGAACATTAAGCTCTCCATTATGTCATCAATTGAAAAACAATACAAACATTTGGGCAAAGAGTAATAAAATGGTCAGCGTGGGAAAAACCGCACGAACTTTCTTGGCCTAATAAAAAGTACTGTGATTGATCTGGACGATAAATTATTCTATCAACATTGAAGAATGAATCTCGGAAAGCTATCAAGAAGTGTTTAGCATGGCGAGTAGCCAATAATTTGTTCATACGTTTGTTTTGCGAAAGAGACCTTCTCTATAACGGAAGAATTTACTATTCCGACGAGTGCCGGCGAAATCCACTGTCCAACTCTTCCCTTTCAATGAATGATGCATGAAAGGTTTCTTGGTGAACCGGTTAAGAAGCATTGAAGGAAATCCAAGGATTTTTATCCGCCAAGGATTCTTATCCACGATAACGCATTGCATTCGTGTGCCTCGAATAGCGGCCATGCCACTACGATCATTATTTATCGAATGTAAACACTTAATTCTTCGGGAAAATAAAAAATATAAGCTTAATATTCAAAATATTTAAAATATGTACTATATAATTTCGTAATATCAAAAACGCGCGTATACTTAATTTAGAATATAATCTATATTTCCAATTTTGTTTTTTAATTCATGAGGAATTGAAATGAAAATTTGCACTCGAAACCAAAGTGAATTTAAGAGTCATATAACTTTATTAAAGCTAAAGGAATCGAAGTGAAAATTGAAAATCAAAGTGAAGATTGAAAGGGGAAGTAAGAGAATTACTTTTCTGATCAAAAAATCACGAGACAGCGATTAAACTCGAATCGCGAGAGGCAAAAGTCAAGCGTAATCAAGGATCGGAATTACGGTGGCGTCTGGTTCGGCCCTCGACGAAAAGTTTCTGAAACTCTACGAAAGTGTGGTAGACTTCGGCTCGAGATTCGGTAATAAATGATTTGAGAGGTTCTTGGAATTCCTCGAACCTCAAGATACCAGATAAAACGACGTTTACCTTAAATTCGTGGGTAATCGTGGCACGATCTAGCACTCACCCAGAAGTAAGGAACGAGCCAACCGCGGGGTGAGAAAAAAAAAGGTGAAGGAAACGGAAGCCGGACTTTCGAGAAGTTGAAAAGCTTGGAGCCTAGTCGATAAAATCGATGTAGTATTTATACGTTCTCCGCGGGAAATTACGGCTTATGTGCCACTTGATGAGATTTTCTCGAGGTAAGGAAAAAAGCTTAAGAGCCAAACGGAGGACCCCCCCCCCCCCGCATTCCATTCTATCTTTTACTTCCTCACCCAACCCAGGTCTGATTTACTACCTACTTTTTCTCCTCGGTCTTTTTTCAGAGCTTTCTACACCTTGCTACATTAATCCTTTATCTGGCAACCGCGATGTAACCCGCTTTATTCGCGCGAAAATATACAAAGGGCGCAAAACACTCTGCCACATAAATATCATTTTATTTCGTTAAAAATGAGTCGGACACTCGCGACGCTCTCCTTTTTAAAGGAAACCTCAAAGTACAACTAATCGTAAGGGAGATGGGATTTCAGGAAATTTTACATTTTACAAGCCACGGTGGACAAATATTTCGAGGGTTTTTTTTAAACAAGATACATTACGTTGAATTCTGCATTTTTTAATATAACCCTTCAGAGCACTTCTTTATAAAAATTTAAGGTCGAATATGGAATTTTTAATAATATGATTCTAGTAAATTAATATGGATTAATAGAAATTACATGAAGTAGGACAAGTTTTCCTCGCTGATTATTATTTGGTATGCAAATATGAATGTATAAATATAGGTTGCCGAGCAGATAAGCAAGTAAGAATTAAATAAATGTCGCATTCCAGGAAGAACGATTAAAGATGAACTTCATAGTGCATCAAAATTGAAATACCTCGCAATCCACGCATTTAATAATAATATCAAGCGCTAAATTCAATGGAATATTAAACGGAATATAAAGTGATTTCCAACGATCTTCCGTTCAGAGATGAATAAAAACTAATAGTCCATGTAAACATTCTGAGAATTTATAGAAGATGATTTACGGTTATCAAAAAGCGTGGGGCGTGGGTGGGTGTTAGCACGGTTTAGGTAAACTCGATTTGATTATCGCGAGAATACTTTCCGATCTGGGAAAAGTACACATAATTCGCGGACTAAAGGTGGACGTCGAATGTTTGTAGTTGGATTTCGCCATTGGTAGTTCGAGAGTGAATTTTCCTCGAGAAAAGCGAGTGCAAACAGAAGGAGATAGATCCTGTGCATTCTGTTGACTGACACACAGACTTGGCATAGAGATAGAGGCAGATAGAGAGACAGAAGAGAGAAAGGAAAAGAAGAAAACAGAAAACGGAAGAGATCCGAGAGAAGACAGTTGACAGAAGAAAGAAACGAGACGAGAGAAGACAGATGCAAAAAGGGAGAAGAAAGTAGAGAAAAGAGGCAAGAGCGGAGAGCGAAGGGAGAAAGCAGACGAAAGAAGAGATGAGAGAAGAGAGGAGCGAGTTACTCACCGTCGTCGAGGCGCTCGAACTTCTATGTTGTCTCACCGGAGGACTTCCCTGGATAGCTTGTATGTCGGAATTTAATTGACGGTTTACGACGGACGCCTGATGCTGCGTTGTCGGCTCTATGTCGTAACAACGGGCTTCCAAATGGCTCCGTGCTCGCCTCTCCTCCAACACTATTTTCTGGGCCTCGCACAATATCCTGTAGTACACCTGCAATGTTTATGTTTCCGATTTCTTCGTGTGTTTACAACTTCTTGTATATCCTGGGATTCTACTTATACAGCGTGTCACCAATGCAAGCGCAATATACTTGGAACGTTTATGTTTACGATTTATCTATAGGTTTGTGTAATTTGCAGTATGTACGGAATATAGCTAATATAGAACACTGCCAAAGGCATTCGGTACATTTGGGAAATTGGCGGGGGCTATTCAATGTAATGATAGTATTAGAACATCATTAGGCATCATATACCGTCGATTTAGGCCACTTAGAAGCGAAATTGGCGACTTTGATTTTTTGCCAATTTTTGAAGGTATACCCCTTTACATTTTTGTGATTTTGGGTCGACCCATTTTTTGACCAAACAAATTTTTAATCCGCTTCTTTCGACCCAAAACGGTCCTAGAACATCATTAGGCATCATATACCGTCGATTTAGGCCACTTAGAAGCGAAATTGGCGACTTTGATTTTTTGCCAATTTTTGAAGGTATACCCCTTTACATTTTTGCGATTTTGGGTCGACCCATTTTTTCACCAAAAAAATTTTTAATCCGCTTCTTTCGACCCAAAATCATCACAGAACATGTTTATACATCATCTACCATCGATTTGAACCAGCTAGGACCGAAATTGGCGTCTTCCTAGAACATGTTTAGGCACCGCCAAACACTTCACATTTTAATAGCCACAACTTAAATAAAAGTTAAACGATTTACTGCTACGTTTTCAAGCACACATAGATGCATAACAAATTAGTGAAGTAAAGAACTCTTACGATTAGACTGACCGAAACATAACCCCGTAACTCAAAACCCCCCGATCGACTCTACAATTAATATAGTACGGTTTATATTTTGATTGGAGAAAGCTCGACATTTTTAAATTAAGTGGTGCAGTACGTTGAATGAACGGTGTGCAGTGTATTGTTGTAACGAGTGTTTTAATTGGGATCAAGCGTCGTTCGTTAGAAACGAGAGGGTGTGTCTGATTTTGAACATAGAACCAGTGAGCTGTATGATATGCCTTAATTCCGCTCTTATTAATGGTCCATACTTTCGTAGCTAATCAATTTATATCTGCACATTACTGTTATTCATCTCTCAAAGAATCAAATACTCGCAAGCAGTAGAATAAAATATAGGGTATTATAGATAATTGAAGAGGTAATTCGTTCGAAAGTATGTTCGCCACCAGCATAGAATAAGTCAAAACAACTTTATCCTGGGAAAACGCGGAGTGAATCATATCTTGGTGAACAATCGTGAAATCGATAACGTGGTATATGGGAGTTTCTGCCGTAGGTAGACACATGCAGTTGGAGCGCAATAAATGAGGAACCTCGTGCACGCATGAATTAATGAAGAGGTCTACAACAACCTTGCTACCGCGGACCATTGCTCTAATCGTAAATTCGGTGTTCCCGAGTGAAACAGACAGTTTTCTCGTTACCGGTACCAGTTACTATTGTTGCATTCTTTTACTCGAATTTATTACTTTTACGGCTAGATTCCGAAAATCCTGTGCAAGTATCTCACCAATTCTACCATTTAAAGAATAATCACGCAACAATCACTTTATCTCTCTCAAATATACTTCTGGATTGTGGTAATCGTTTAACCGCTAATCATTCGATCGATTTAAAAAAATGTCATCCCGTAATAAATACAATAGGAATATTATTACACGAGCAATACATGTAACAATATTTCTACTCAACATATTTCATCTTCGTCAATTGAGAATCCATGATGGTGTCTGATTATTTTGATGTCATTTTAAGTAACATGTGAAAATACGATTTTAACAATGTCCCATAATAATGGCTGATAGTAAACTCACCTGGATCATGATGAGTAGGGGAATATAAAAGCTGCCAAGAGTAGCGTAAATCTGGTAGTAAAAATTCTGACAGACTAGGCAGTGCGATGGCCCAGTCTCCGAATTGGTGTACTCGTTTCCCACTGGCAATAAGGGTGGCAAACTAATGCAGGCTGCCGCTATCCAAACAAGGCTCACGTAGATAGTCATCCGACGTGGTGTCCTCTTCACTCCGTATTCCAGTGGGTTCGTAATGGCGCAGTAGCTTTCGATATGAAACAGAAGAACGGAAACTCACGTTTATACACCCTTGCTTAACAAAACATGTTAGCCCGCTTGATTAAATAAGAATGTCTCAACGAAGATGGTTAACGAAATAAATAATGATGGAAATGTTCGTACTGTTTTCTTATTTCTAGCGAACCTTTGTAGGCTCTGCGGTGTATCGATGTAGAGAAATAAAAATACGATCAAAGAGGGTTAGTTACCCTTTCTGTGTATTGTAGTTGGCAAGAATGATTCTCCTGGAGCCGTTGACGTGACGAGGGTTGATTAAAATAATGGACTCGTGGAAATGTTCATTAATATTTGAATTTGGATCTTGACTTAATTCTATGTTCATTGTTACTTCATGCTTGGCATGCGAATCTAAGTTTATATAAAATGTTTTAAGAAGATGAACTTGGAAGATTTTTATATGTGAATTCATTTGATCGTAGTCTGATAAGCGTACACTTTAACCCTTTTCCACTCGAATGTGACTCTCAGTCGTGAATCACTTTATTGCGACAACTCTCACGGGGATTTAGAGGCGATATTAAGATTTACTCTAGTTGTTGATGATTTTGAATTCAATAACGAGAAGTAAGAGGAGCAAATCTTAATGCGCCTCTCAGTCGCCACTTGAATTACCGCAAGAATCTGAGTGGTGACTGAGACTCGCCTTTCGAGTGCGAAGGGTTAATAGGATAATAATTGAATTATTAGATCTTTATGATGGTGCATGATATTAATTTTAATTCATAAAACTTACCGGTCGATGGATATCGTGCAGAGATTCAAGATGCTGGCGGTGCAGCTGAGGACGTCGAAGCTGACCCAAAGATCGCACATAAATGCACCGAAGGACCAATTTCCAGATATCTCGTAGAGCAGTGCCATCGGCATTACCAATAGAGCGACGCAGAGATCACTGACTGCCAAACTAACCAGAAGATAGTTGCAAGGCTTTCGCAGCTTCCTAACGAGGAACACGGCGACGCAGACCAAAATATTCCCGATAACTGTCCCGACGATTATGCTTCCAAGCACCAGCCCGATAACTATTGCCTGGGGACAGAACACGTACGCTTTTGTTATCAAACCTGTCCACCGTCCTCCACATTCGCGCAACTCTCCAAGGAATCTAACGTGAAAACTGTATTTCTTTGTTAACCCAAAACTGTCCTTCCACTTGTTTTTCGTAGTAAATTCTTATGACGATTATCATTGAAAATATTTAATAGCGATTTGCTGACTCTTGTTTTAGAAAAATATTGTACATTTAGTCTAAAATAATATTAGAATATTATAATGTTAAAATGGATTTGATTTCAATGCCCAGAAAGGAAATGATTCAAACCTCTCAATATTTATATAAATTCAGTAATTCGGATTTTATAATTTTCTTTATCTCTCAACGAGCATCACTCGGCAATATTTCTCTTAATACTTATTTCCACTGTCTCAGTCGAGGAGGTTATAAAAAGTGACTTCGAAATATGATATGGTCATTAGCGCAAGCAAATTACTGTTCACGAGAGGACAGTTGTTTCGTAATCCCGTTTTGGTAGAAAAAGTCTATAATCCAGGAACGAGCTTAAAAGCGGAATGTTCCTTGAGCAGCGCGTATTTACGGTGATCATAAAACTTTCCCTACGTTGTTCCTTCTCGTAGAAAGTAAGAGGAACTCGTTCGCAAACGATCTACCCGTGGTTTGTGTCCCTGGAAGATCGGTGCAACTGCGAATGACACGTTATACTACACTGTCGTACAGTGTAACTGCATTAACAGACACTCTCAGCCCCCGGGGGAATGTAAGTCCATGTAATGCTTACAAGTGGGTAAATTAGTCTTCGCGACAATACATCGTCAGGTTGCATTTTAGTGGTTCTATCGTGGGAAATCGAAACTTTATTATGTCATGAACGGCAAATTTATTATTTTACTACTAGAACGTACCGTACGTATGAATTATTACAAACAAACAATGTAGCTGCTGTAAAAGTTGAGATTTTTCGAGCGATCGTTATGTTTATCCTAAACCGATCGAGAAGTACAAATTACTAATAAGAAATTCCACGTATTTTCCGAGTTTTTCGGTATTTCTGAATAACATTATACAGTTGTCGCGGAGTGTATAATCAGTTATACTTATATATTTGTTTATATATAAAATATGGCTGAAGGAGGTAAGTCAATTATTGGATTTAATTGCATGTGTCTTGTACGTAAATTAACGATATATGAAAACTGAAACAATGCGCCGTTGTTTCGTCGAATCATTTTATTAAAAATTGCGGACCGGTCATTAAAATATATTTCATAGAAATATATGTTTATCTATACGTACGTAAATTGTAAAGTAAATATCGGAATATAAATTATGGAATAGTGTATGACTAATATTTGAAAATTGTATTGCGGACTAAAAAAGCAAACGTGAAATGCAAGTTTACAGAAATATACATTTATCGACACGTACGTAATAGGAGCATAGACTCGAGATGCAAACAATTTTCGGTTTAATCAAATTATCTCGTAGCCGGGAAACGAAATAGGATTAATTATTTTTAGCGAAGCCAACGACGTCCCCGTTTCTGCCTAATCTCGTTCATTTTTCGATTTCACTTATAATTAATTTTGATTAATGTACCGTGATTAAAGGACACGAAATTCTCGACATTTCGGACTATTATTAATTGCGAGTGTTGTAATCGAGACGTAAATTCTACATGAAAGTGAAATGAAGTCACATAAAACTAATAAAAAATTATTGTGGATAAGCTATAAGGTTTGCACGTGCAATTAATTTTGATTAACGTACCGTGGTTAAAGGACGCTAAATAAAACATATTAAATTGATTAAATATCGAAAGGCGGAGCTGAAGTTCAAATATTTGACACCAATAATGTATAATAATTCTGGTATATTAAGTTTTTATAGAAAAATTTATTACGGATAACCTTCCTCATCTTAACTTTATTAGACTACCCTGTCTGTCATCCGATATAATTACCTGTCATGGTGGAACGGCTTTAAAAAATAAACTTCTTCATAAAAATGGAGGATAATAAATATTGTTCTAAAAAACCAATTTTAATTTAGCCTCATAATTTATTCGCGTATGAGTATTAATTAGTTCCAAGGTAACCCGTTGAATATTTTATGCACATGTTTTATGTAATAAATTTATATACGTGCAATAATATATTTTATCTAATTATCAGGCAATTCCATAATTATGATGTAGTTTATTCGTACATGATGTTAATTGCAACATACTCTACACCATATACTTATGCAAGCAAAAAACACGTAGTAATAACCATCGCGTTAATTACATTAATTTATGAATATATTCAACCTCCCGTTTTTTCTCGAAACTCCACAAGTAGTCTATTAAACGTGAACCAAGAAATAATTAAGCGTGTTCCTTATTAGAAATTCACTTTTTGCTTGGTCGTATCTATATTGAGGAAACTAATTATGTGCTTAGCCAGGCGGCTTTCCTAAACTTCCTGTCACAAGAACTTCCGCCTAAGATATTGTCTCCTATCAAGTGTAGTCCCAATAATTATTCACGATGTTCAAGAAAATCCTTTGTCATTGATCATGATTGGGGTTCGGATTTCAACGTTGTTTATAGGTTTCGTGTTTGGTTTCGCATTGATCTCAAATGGAATCACTTTCATGGAGGACATTTTTCTACTGCCATATTTGTTATGTCATTTTTAATGCATTTTATTCGCTATATATTTATGTTACTGAGAGTGGAGCATTTAGATTTTTAAGAAAACGAGTTCAAAGTATATTAATCAATATTGAAACGAAATGCGAAATCAACCTAAAAGTCTATTAATTAACATTAAATTTAATCAGTATTAAACCAAAATATGAAATCGGGCCAAAAGTATATTAATCAATATTAAATTCAATCAGTATTATAACAAAATATGAAATCGGGCCAAAAGTATATTAATTAATATTAAATTTAATTGCAGGTAATCTCTTCTGGTTTTTGTTAAGATCGATGTTAATATTACAGGAATGATTAGAGTGTATTGGCTCTGTGCTAGCTTAATTGATCTTATCTTAATGTTAGTTCTATTTCAATCGGGATAGTTAATCTGAAATCAGGGTGCGTGGTTTTGACAATGGTGGTAGTTGGTGGATGACAGTCTCGATTGAATTTGTGATAAGTATAAACCTTCATCTTGCAAGACTATCGTACTTCATGATATCGATCTGATAAGAGACATTTCATCTACTATCAGATGCTGGTATCGTATCATTTTATCGAATACTAAATCGAATTCATCCGATAGTGCTACCAATGGGTATCTATATATCATGTGATAATTAATGCTGCCGAGGCAAATGGTATGTTAATTAGGCAAAGGCAAGGTATGTTAACACGTTGAATACCGGACCGAAATACGTGTTACGCGATACATCGTAATGTGTGTGTGTATGTAATATGTATCATCTAAAAATAAAAATTTGTTAATTCTCTATGATGCATTAATTACTATGCATTATTATGATAATATTAAAAACGTTAAAAACTTGGCGAATATTGCTAATATATGTATGTCAAGTATTAGTGATATTGGCATCATCGATCACCTTATCTGACTTCTACCTTAAATATGGCTTCCTAATTAAATGTAACAGAAGTGAAATTTTTCTTCTTCTTGTTAATGTGTCTGATTAATAATTCTACTGGGAATTAAAAATTGTAAAAGATCGTAAATAATTTCAATTTTAGGAGAATCGTGAAAGCAATATTTAAAGTCAATTATTTTATACGCTTAATTATACAAGGTATTTAATAAGATGATTTAATCCATTATTTATATCTTTCTGTTAATGATTATTATATCGATATATTAAACAGGGCGTCAGAAAGAAATATGAATTATATTCGGGAGATAATAAAAATTCTATTTCCACGTTATTTAAATTGTTGTAATACGGCGACGATTGTTGAACGTGATAAAATAATAATGTTTACCTGCGCAGCCGTGTACGGTGAGTTTTTGCCGGGGAATCCCCCTAAGAAGTCGTCGGCGTCTTTTGCAACGACAGTCGTCAGGTTTCGAAGCAGAGTGTCTTCCGTGGTGATTTCGTCCTTCCCCTCCATACGACCCTAACCGGAAGTCCGGAGCAGCCCAAACGCCCCCGGAGTCGACCACTACCTCATGCTCCTTCACTCCTCTCGAGCACGAGATTCCGACCAACTTCACTGCGTGCATGGGAATCCTTCCTTCATTCCGAACCCTACGATCACCCTCTCGCCCTTGTTTCCTCCCTCATCCCTTATTTCCCGCAATCTCCTTTGCCCTGAAAAATTCACATTGCACCTCGATTAATCTCAAATGATTATCACCGTAAAATTTCCGGTATGATAATTTATTACTTATTATGCCAGATTTTAATTCTGTTAAGTTTGGTTTTTATGTCACTTTATATGGGATCACTTTTACTGAGGAAAATTTTTAAAATAACATATATGATAGATTTAATGTGGTGTATCTTTTTTTTACTAGCAGTAAATACTGAGTTAAAATGTATACAGAATTACTATTACGATTAATATATCTGTCAAATGTTTGCAATTATTTATATTTTAAAATTCAATATACCTTGAATATGTTGAGAATATATTTTGAATATTAACAAATTAAACAGAAATTAGCAACCTATCAAAATCGCACTTAGGGGTTTCACCTTCAAGATCCAATAATTAATATAGGAGATCATTTTGCACTCATTACTTTAGACTTTCTGAAATAGGAATGTTGCTCTGGTGGAAAGTAATTTTTAATCTCAGAATGTGCGTGGAACGACATATCGCTCGGGGGATTATGGAACGTGCTGGCGGTGAAATGTTTTCAATATTCGAAAACTGATAGCATAGATATCTTCTAGAGCCATCCAATTTAAAATGTAAATTTCTGTTGGCACAGGGTAAATGCATCATCGTGCCCTGGCATTCGCGTTAGACATTCTTCAGGGAGTTTGTGCCCGCCGCATCCGTCTGCATCTACGTGTGCATTTATCATCGGAATTCCAAAGTCTAATGGATATTTACAGTTATCGGGGAACCATTCATTTTATCTTCAATAAATATTTCATACATTTGCCTTCGGGCGGAAGTGAAATTCCCTTCCGAAGGCAAGATTCCACTACTTCCTGTCAATACTTTCGATATTATAATATATGGATCAACAAATTCGAGTGAATAAAATAAATATAATTTTTAATCTTTGTCAATTCAACGGAAAGAGAAAAGCTTATTATTGTACATAAATGTTTATCAATAATTAGAAAAAAAATTTCAATGTAACCGTTTGGCTGACCATTATCACTATATCTACTTAACTTATTATCTTAACTTATTTCTGCCTTAAATACTCTAAATTAATATAATTATTATAATTATTAACATTTCCGCCTGGAACACTCTGAACTAATATAACTATTAATATTCATGCCTTAAGCATTCTGAATAACGGAATTCCGAATTAAATATAAAAAAAGCAAAGTTGTTCTTGTTCTAGTTAGTTTATTTTATGACTAATAACTCTATTCGAAATGAAATATTATAAAAGATCATTAATCATTTTACTCTTACAGTTATAGAAACCCTTTCCATCGGTATCAGACATGTCTGACTAATAATACGTTATCTACTTGGATGTTACTTAACTTCATGTCTGACACAAGTATTACGAGTAATTAATAATTACGTGGCTAAAGGTGACTCATACGAAGTATTAGATGGTAAATTATATAAAATATGACTTTATAATTTATATATTTAACGAACTGTTATAAGTCTTTCTAAATTTGTACTCAGTTCAAAGTCTATCTCGATACTGGACAATGGAGCAAAGATGCATCTGCGAGTCAGCTTCTGCGGCGTTGTTCTCTTCGGGTATTCAATGCGTTAAATTCCAATGGGGCTACTCATTAAATGAGACAATTGCAGGTGCCCCCGCCCCCCTCCCTCCCCTGGCTATTGATTTGAATTGACTATTTAACAGTAAGAGAGTCGAAAGTTTCCAGACCCAGAACGTATTAAATTCTGCATAAAGGGATGAAGAGATACGGCTCGTTCAACGAATTCTGACCTTATTATTGGTTGTATGGGTTCTCGAAATTTGGTAGATTAATATGTCATCGAACTCTGTCACAGAACAAATTACATCGCGGTAATATTTAATGTGGGATTGTTGATAACATATAAGATGAAAAATATTGTTCATATTTATTTGTATTTAAGTCGAACTATTTAAAGGGAAACTATGTTTCATATTTAAATTTAAGTTGAAATATGTGAAGTAAAAATATTGTTCATATTTATAATTGAGTAGAAACGTGAATAAAGCGAGTTACGAGTGAAATAATACAAGAGATCATAGGGATATAATGGATTGGATAATCAACAGAGTTAGAATAATTAGTTGTTTCACGAAGAAGTAGATATCAGTTCATTGCTGTATTAATTACATCGTCGATAATATAATACTTATGCAACTTTAATTTCTCTTTATTCCTATTTCAAAGGCCACTACGTTTCAATGATGGCGCCCAAAGAATCTGTATTCGAGGCTTTAATGACGTTAAATAGAAAATGTCCATTACGGGTCGGCTGTTTGAATTTTCCATGGATTCGTGTAATGTTTATTTCTGATGGTTTAATAACGGTTCGGAATCGTTTGGAATATCAATTATGGATCGGGCTGGTAATTGGTTAGGAAAGCTGCGAGGCCCGGTGAAACGGCAATTGTGCAATCAGAATCGAACAATAAATCAAGCGTGCAACATGAAATCTCGAGAGTGACGGTATTAATTCGATCCTGTGGATACAAGAGCCATTCAAAGCAGCATCGCGCGCTTGGATTTTCAACGTAATGGTACAACAGGCTTTACTCATCAAAGCCGAATTTCATATCGAAAAGGGGATTAAAAAATCCGCAGTGCACTTTTGCGTTATTAAATTGCCTTTTTGTTCGTTTTGTTCTTCATCTCTGTGTTACGAGGCTCTGCCACGTTGGACAATAAATTCCCGATGTTACGTTTCAACAATTTCATAAATATGTTACACTCTACAATGTGAAATTAAATCCTTTCGTCTTTATTATTGAGTCCTTTTTTTCTTTACAATATTCCATTTTCTTGTTCCTTGAATTTGAACGATTATTTGATTCTAAATGCTGCGAAGATATTAATATTTATTTATAATACCCGTTAACGTTAAATTCCAATATTATTATATTATATTCTATAATTATAACTTCTACTATAACCCAGATATTTACTTCTTTCTATTACAATATTTCTATTTTGATTTGCATTCGTGATCCCAAACAATAAATATTTCAAAGTTAATATTAATCATACAAAAATGTCATTTTCCATTTTGAACTGAATAATACGATATTAATTTTAAGTCACGTAATATTCAGTCTCATACCTACACTTAATACTGGTAATTACTTCAAAGCAAGAACGCAATCTCAGACGGATTAAGAATTTAATTCCATGCGTTACTAAATATTCCAATTATAAACGTTTTCTAATTAGATATTTGGTTAAGGTGTTTCCCGTGGGGTTCAAACCCTTGGACATAAATAAATTGTGGTATCTATCTATCCATCTCCGAGTCAAGTAGCCGAGTAACAGCGTATTGAGTTGGCTTGCGTGTAAACTCGAGATTAACGTACACATCGGTAAGATTCGACGGTAATATATTACGGAAATTTTCGTGTACTTGTAGCATCCACCTACGGTTATCGTGTACTGGATTATTCACCGGGCCAGGATCACACATTTGTTATCTCCGCGTATCCTTAACACTGAAACTACCAAAGGGGTCAAAATGACTTGTCTGCCATTTTTAGTTAAATTAGTCGAACATACCACGGTGCATTTTTCGTGATTTTACATACTTTTATTTTATATACATAACAGAAATAATTGAATCCATTAATTAACTTAAACTCCACACCCATCATTTATGTATAAATAAATGTGTAAGAATAACCAAGTATATGTTGCGAATCATTTCATGGCGTTCGTTATATGCTTCCGAAGTAGAAATAATATATTAATATAGATTAATATAGTACAATGATTATTATATCGATATATTAAACGTATGGACAAAATACGAGTCGTATTGGATAAATAAATAAGTTAACTAATTTTAATTTAGATCTAGTTGTCGATTAAATAAATTATTAACCCTATTCCACGTGCATTTGTGTAGAAAATAATTGAATAATCTAAATCCACGTGCATTCAGATATCCTTATCTTTCAACACTTCCGTGTATATCGTGATTAGTAATTTACAAAAGTAAGTCGTAAACAGCAATCAGCTAATCTAATCCTGAAGTTCCGTTTGCGAATGTAAGCTGCACTCGAAGTTCATTGGATTAACTTCTAAGTCATATATTAGGAAAGGTTTAATGTCGGTTGCAACACGGTTAGCATGTCGCACTAATACGAGTCACTTCTACTTAATGGCAGCACGTAATGAACGCTTTGCGTGCATTCCCATCGATCCTCGAATATCGCTAAATAATTCGCGAACTATAACACCGAGACGTTGTTGGACTTCTCTATCTTTTACTATCTCGCTCAATCTTCAATTTTACTTTTTTGAGTAAAAATCAATTTTATTTATTCCATATGAATTTGAGTAAAATATTGGTAGCACAAATTTGTGAACGAAGAGACTTTCATTATAAATCCTATAATTTTAGTTACTTAAGACTTATTACACCTTGCGATATTAACTAATAATATCGTTAATCAATAATAAATATTAATGTAACTGTTAATATCAAAAGCGAAGGTTAAAAATATTTATCCGCTTAATAAAAACAAACCCTTAAAGCTCTCTATTTAATTCATATTCTAAATTTAAACCACATTCCTAGGGGAACTGATTTAATGTATAAATTAAGTCGGGCTTATTTTAGTTTTCGTTCCAACCACGCGTTCTCCCGTGAGAGTAATTAATCGGACAATTAAATTTATACTTTTCTGGAATAACATATCTACTCCGGACGAGTAATTATGCGACTCGAATAGTATTTTTATTCGTCGTAGGAATTTTGTGTTCGAAAATGGATGCCTTTTATTAAAGGGATTTTAAGCATCTGTCATTGGAGGGTAAAAGTTTTATACGCACATATTACTTTGAACTAAAACCTCAACGTACACGTCTACTTTCCAGGGTCTCGTTTTAACCGCAACAAGATTATTCCGTATTTCTTTTATGCATTTTCATTTGAACGCGCTCCCATAAAATATCGCTTTACATCGGACCTGCGCGCCTGGAATGACTAATGGTGCTGCGTGCTTATTCATTTTCGTGCGCCGTGTAATTGGACACCCTTGTTTCCTACATTGAAAGCCGAACAAACACGTGATATTCTCTAATTTATCGAATAATACCACCGGTGTTATTTTCGAAGTGTCGCAACGCGCGAAGTAACGAGATCGCAATCACCGGGGATGATTTCCATTGATCGAACTATTGAGTTCTCTTAATTACGATTATCTCGCGTGGCGAATGCGGTTAAATAAACTGGCAGAAATTGGCATCGTAAATCTTCGAGTTGATGAAATTTCAAGATTCTAAGAACTAAAAACTCTGGCGAAGCCAATATTAATTTTTAATAAAATTAAAAAATATTGAAATCAATATTCTTGTACATAACAAATTTATCAGGGAACTGGTTTTGGAACTGCTTTCTTTATAAGTCTTTTAAATTTACATAGAATAATATAATTCTACTAAGGACCTTACTTTCAAAATTAAATCTTCTAAATCTATATACAGTTACTCCCAAAAGTTAACAATAAATTTTCAATAAGATTAACTGAAGAATGGCATTCAATGAGTGCTGAATATTTAATTTCGATTAATTTATATCACAACTTTATATATGAAAATTTATTCAACTAACAATATATAATTTTAAATTACACTGAACGAAGTTTCACAAAAAAAAAGATTTAATCCAATTCGTTGATAATTGACATAGATACGTCACTATGTAGCCAAATTTTATTATAATAGCATCCAAATATTTTTGAGAGTAACTCTATAATCCTTCATTGTACCTAATTAAGCTAGCAACATTTATTAAGCGATTTATAATTTTCAATTGCAAGTGTGGCGGTTACATTACATTCGACGGAAAAGGTCAGAAAGCGAAGAGCACGATAAACAGCTTAACGTGAAGTTAGTAGGAAATTGTAGAAAAGCTGGTTCGAAAGAGGAGCGATATAATCTGGAAGAAGGGACATCCAGCGTCGATGATAAAATGCGGATACGAGTGGAGGGTATTGGGATAGGTCATGGCGGTTGTAAAGACCGGTTTATGACTCCTCGAAATGAACCTTGGCTCGAACTGGGCCAGTGTTCCGCGTTCTCATTCTTTCCACGCCATTCTACGAAACGCGAATGGAATCGCGAGTGAAAAGTAATCCTGAAAAATTCGAGCCGAATTTTCCTCAATATTGTATCACGTGCATTCGAATCTTGATAAGAAGGATCGGCGTTTTGTACGAGCTACTTTTCTGGACGCGTGCATCCGAAATAGGTTCAATAGTTGCTATTAAATATATTTTATCTGAATTAATGACCCACGGAATACTTTTCGGAATATTGAATCTGTTTTTGAATGGAAATATTCGATGTGTCGGTGATCGGAGATTTATTTTAAAAACGAATGCAAACGTATTGGGAATTTGTGTATTTATGATTTATGTTATAGAAAGTACTCGAAATAGTGTTAGTTTATATTAATGTATTAATTTCTCATTTAAATTGAATGTCGGAATGTTGGATAATAAATGATTTATTTATATAGGAGAGCAAGTGATAATAAAATTCAAAGAACACCCTAAAACCAATAATCCCAAATTACTCAGTTATCGCGTTATTAAATCATATATTCGAAAAAAAGCATATAATATAACAATATGAATACACGACGAAACATTTGATAGAAGATAAAGTAGTCAGCCGTCCGAATGTTATTCAACTTACGATCTACAAATACAATATCTTATAAAAACAAAATTCTCATTATAACATAATTCATAAAATCTTTTCGAAATAAAGCTAACACAATATTATTATACGTCAAATGTCTACAATCATTTTCATATCATAAGCGTAATAATACGTATGTTTTCGATTATGTATTTCAATGATATTTATAATTTAATGTATCTGTAATATGATGTACTATATTATATTATCTCGTATTCTAAGGTATAATATTATATTACACGAAAATCTTCCATAAAACGAGTGAGTCTGCTGAGTGTATTTTAATAGCGAAGAAAGGTTCTGATTTAAAGGGATTAACAGGCTCGACTTAATTTTAGACATTTGACCAGGGTTTGTTTGCAGAGTTGATGCATACACGTCGCTCGACTTCATCCCGCTGTTTACTCGGCGAATATATATTGTTTGCGGAATCATGTAGTTAAAGGATTACGAAGCATGCAATTCGGATATTAGAGTTACCCACCACGGGTTTCCTTGAAGCACATTAGCGAATTGGAATACGCCAGCACTCGAGACTCTTCTGATTTCCACGAGGAATGTGTCACGCGTGAATTACGACGTATAAAAGATTTTCGAGAAGGAAGGGAAGAGAGACATTTTTATGTGAGAACAAAGAAATGAAACAATTTGAATAATGTGCTAGAAATAGTTAATAATTAATGTTGAAGCTAGATAATGGAATATGGGGGTGAAGTTCGACAAAATATTTCGAATAAAATATATGAAATATAAAACAGATAATTGGATTATGTAGTAAGATTAATCTATTATAGATTAATTTGTGTTTCAATGTTTGTAAATATAATTTTATTATATAGAAATAATTTTTATATTATATACTAGTGCCGTAGATCACTGATTTATTGATAATACGTTTTTTAAGGGATTTTATTCTATTAAGAATGATTATAGTCATATAGACTATTTAAAGACTTTTTGCTACAACTAAGAATAATATAAATAAATATGATAATTAAACTCACCCATGATTTCTGACAGTTGACAAATTTCCCCAATACGAGTTACAAGTTCGTTAATTCTTCCAAGCTTCGAAGTTTCGTCATTTAATTAATCCTCGAATATCTTCCTTCTTGAATTCACAGAAATCACATATCGTTTTTCGATTACACAAATTTGATCAACAACTTCTTACATAATAACGTTCGTTATAATGGCAAGCACCATTTTGCATTCTCCATTTATCTTTAGTACACCATCTCTCGGATAAACATGTATCCTGTTGCAATAAATTTGGTATCTTCATAAATCTTCCTGGCGGCGCTCCACTTAGTTGGAAACCAAGTATCTTTTTTCACTGCGGTAAACCGTTAATTCGAACCGGTTTGTTTTGTGTAAACGATAAACGTTTACTTCTTCTCGGTGTATCCTTGCGCGTTGCACGAAGTCGATACTTGAATTTATTCGTGCAATGCATCGAATCGATGAATAATTCTAGTGATTTGAATTTTATTTCACGGATCGCCCACAGAGTGAATATTTTTTGTTGAAATCTCACTGGCTTGTAATTTCTACTAACTTTTGATTCACCGGAACGATATCAAACTTATTTCGATGTCGATATTGGAAAATGCACTTCTTGATGCGCAAGGATTCATCCTTCCAGGATAACGTACAGGTACTCTGTAAACACAAAGGACAACGCGTTAGAGCCTCTCGTACTCTCCTTGATCGCATTAAATTATATTATGAAAATGAAAATATCGCGAACGCCTGCGAGAAAAGTTATGAATAATTTTACGAGGTACTGTTAAGGGATAGTGTTATAAAGGATGGTTGCGCATGCGATGCAGCAACCTGAAATAGGGTTAGATATTGTTCAGGTTCGGAATAATGATATTTATGATTAAGGTATCTGTAATATTTACTATACGATATTACATAATACTGTAAGGTCTAATATCTTGATAAAAAGAGATATTATACTGTATTGTAACGTATAATATAATATTACGCGTAAAAGTTACAGCATAATATAATATTTATTTCTAGGCGCACAGTAGCTTATAACAAATGCTCCAATAAAATAAAAATACGAAATTCGCATGGAGACTCGTTCTTCCTTTAGGAAATATAATATTTTATTATACGTGAAATTATGATATGAAATAATATTTATATTTGTCGTCCTTTATTTCAGATAAGGTACAACATTTTGTTATACATAAAAGTATCGCATTAAATAATATTTTATTCTCAGACACACTGTCGTTTATAATAAATATTCTAATAAAAAAAGATAAGAAATTTTCTTTGAGGGGCGCCCTAAGCCAGTTTGGAGATCAAACGAGTCACAGAAACACGAAAGGAACTTGAACTTTCAATATTTCAAAACAGACGATTTCCCTCCGATATTTCCTCGGTGATTTCAAAGTGGGCAAAGATTATAGGTTTAGGAGAAATATCGTCGAATTTAGTGAAAGGGGTTTCGATTTTCAGGTGTCAAGATTGATAAGCGTTGAAGCGGATTAAAGGGCTACTCGATACGGTTGAAAAGGAAACGTTCCCGCACGTGAAAGGTGCGCGAGTTTTCGAACGCCGATTGCTAGTTACAAAGGAACTACAACGTTAATCCATTAACTAATTGCAATGCTCTCGAATATCCGTGACTGGGAAATGCACTCCCGACGAACTTCAAGATTTTTATTTCGACCATTTCGAATCCTTTTTTCTTGGAGAACCAGAATGCTCCATCTACCTGAATCTACGTTACAGCTCCAGAGAATAGAGATTTTGAGATCGTGAAAAATATTTTAAAAAACCAGAGTGTGAATCGTGCTATATCAATATTTTTATTATATACATTAATTTTCATTATATTTAGAATTATTTAGAGTTATTTATTATGTTAAAAATCAGAACTATTTATTATACTTAGAATTAGTTCGAATTTGTTAACATTGTAAGGCAATCACAACTAACAAAATTTAAGGATTTTGCAGAAGAAGTTCGAAGGGTACGAAGGTGTTTGCAACACGAAATAAATACTTGAAACGTATCGAAGGGTCTTGTTTTACTACACACTTGAAGTGAAGGACGATTTCTAAGAAAATTCAGGGTATGCATGACTAAAATAGTAGGCAGGATGGAATCGTAAAGACAAAAGTTTAAATCCGAGTCAGTAAAACCACCGGAGACTTTCTTCGAGATAAGGAGTCGTTAAGTTATATGACGAAAGTTACGACCTCGTCCTTCAGGGACGTTAAATATTATTTTCCACTACTATGAACCTACGATCGAAACTTATGATAAGTCCACGGCATAATCGTGCGGACAAAAATAGATTTTTCTTGCCCACTTTATTCTACGCAGAAAATCTGAAATACGTTTGATTGCTTATTAAGATTTTCTTGTTAATTTACTTCTTTATCTTTACATAAAAGTGTTAACATCTATTCAAAGTATAAGTAAACTAAAGTAACTATTTTAATCTGCATTATGTATATTTCAATAATCTCGTGTAATTATCAAATGTATCATAATATTTTAACTGCATTCTTATTACAAACTATTGACAAACTTCTCGGAGAAAAATATATGGCGTAAAACAAGTTAAATCGAATATCCAATTTCAACTATTATACTATTTAAAATGCACATAGAAAATTGATTTTAAAATACATAGAAATGGTGCACCATGAACGTGACTGTAGTCTTCCATAGTTGACGCGATAAAAGCATCGCTAATATTACGTTGTAAATGATACGTTCCCAACTTTGGAGATTTACTTGCATCGAGTGCACTTTCTGCAACTGTCATATACCCAAGAAAATAATATCTGATAACTTTTCCTAATAAAACATCAATTTTCACCAAAGTAAACAAAAAATACGACTTATAAATATTAATTATACTTATACTTATGAATATTAATTATTTTGAATATACTATTCGTATATTATTTTCAATATATTCGTTATTTTTTAAGATAGATTCTGAATCATCAAAATTGTCATATAAAATATTAAGCATTACTCGCGGAAAAATGTCAGATATGGCATAATATTCCTTGGAAAAGTTGAGTATTTGCGAAAAGAATTTCATGTTAGTTTTATTTTTAGCTTTTGTAAGTTTTTAAGTAGGGTACTTTTTAATAATATGTCCCTTCTATAATAGTACAGAATAAAGTGGACAATAATGCCAAACAATGCACACAAGATTTATCTTAGATCGAAGAGTGAGTGTGATATATATATTTTTCGAGTTTCGTGTGTCTTATATTTATCCGTGGTAAACTGAGTAGTCCGATAGAGAGAGGGCGTCAAAAAAATGATGAAGGGTTTGCGTAACCCGAACCTTGAAAGATCTTAAGGTCAGATCAGCACGGCTCTATCATTATTCCGTGATGGATCTTTCGGGAAGTGGACCACCTATGATTCGACGGGAACGAAACCTTTAATATACTTTTAACGTTGCTTCCTGGTAATAAATTCAATCAACAGATATTTAGGATTAGTTTGTCTGGCTATATTTCAGCGATACGCGTAAGAGGATTACACGGTGGCCTTCATATACCGCGTGTAATTAAACGAGATACACGATGGGTAACTCTGCTTATATTTATTTAAGAGAAAGTTGAGAGTTAAAATTGGACCATTTTTTAAGGGAAGCCTTTATTTCATCTTGAATAACAACCAAACCAATATTAAAACACTAATATAGATGTTACGAAATTAATACGAACTCTGTCCGTTATTTCTCAATTTTTCGGTGGAATATTATTTAGCATGGAATCGAATCCAAATTGCTTTCACATCTTTATTTTACCTTTTATATTCAGATTCTGGTTTAAATAATCGTTGATATTGAAAATATATAAAATATTATATTACCTTTATCAAGAATTATTTTAAAAAAACTTAAGGTAAAAGTTAAGGTAAAGAGCTTAATTTATTTTTATATGAAGAATTATTTGATATTAATATTGAACTGATCGACTGAATTACAGTGAGTGTAAAAAGTATTCGTACAGCAGTGAATTTCAACAAAAACCTTGTAGAATTTTGTTTCCGCATTAAACCAATTGTAAATATTTCCATAAAAGATATGGATAAATGTTTGTTTATGAAATTCATTGGGAAGATCTCTATGGATATGTACATACCACTGTGTATTAAAATGTTTGCTGAACGAATATACTTTTTACGCTCACTGTGTAATAAAACATTATTGATACTTCAAAATATATTAAGCATAATTAAAGTATTTACATTTATGTGTTATAGAGTGAGTCAACTTTACTTTATGGATTATGTATCGACTCAAGAATGTTGCCCCACAGATCTTCGTGCTTAGCTACTATATATTTTATGTAAAATGAAATCGTTTCCGGACACCCGCGGCATGTCCCTTGTAAGCGTGGTACGATCGTCACCATGATACGTGAAAATAAAGGACAAGGAAAGAAGACACGCACGAAACGTCAAGAAGGGAGTGCCTCGATGATCCTCCTTGATGGAGGAGCTTCGAGGTCCAAAGAAAATAGTCCTTTCGAGCACGTGATCTCGTTTCAAAGATGTAGTACCGAGAAAATGGCACTGAAATTGGTAACATCTCTTAAAGGCCCTTCGTCTTTAACTCTCTATATCTCCATGTAACTTTGAAGTCATTTCATTTTATATTCTCATTGTAATAATAATTATAAAAGTACGCGCAACGATTGTCACCTTTTTCGGTACTTTTAAATAATAATTTTGTTACTATTTTTAACTAATGTACCTTCGTTAGAATCGTATTTAACTGGATTTACGTCATACGAGTTCCTTTTAGACAAGACAAAAATTGGGTTGGAAATTTTCGGCTGTTCGATCGATGTTCTAAAAGACAACGTCTCTCCCCCATGATCCGCAAATACACACACACATTCTGTACGTACACAAACAATCCTAGAATCATGCACGGAATAATTAAATCGCAATTAATTCGTCGACGATTCAATTTTATTTTCCAGTGGATCAAACTCAGGTTTGTTTAGAAATGTTTTTCGAAGTTTGTGGGAGGACGTGTGCGTCTCGGAGTATTAGACATCCGAGTAAAAATGAAGGAGAAAAGTAAATTGGTTCTATTGGGAAGCTTCGAATTAAGGAATAAACAGAAAGTAGATGGAGGGTCAAGGTTTGACATGGGTCACGATAAACTGACAGTGTAATACCATTGTTCTGTCACGTATGAAAGAATCTCTTCATCTTTACCGAGTAAATATCCACCTAAAATAACCAGCTTTATTAAGATCATTGCGAAATATTAATTCGTGTGATCCAAGAAAAAAAGAACAGAAAAATTGACAAGAATAAAATTTAGATGTTCTGAATAGTGAGATTCTATTAAAAGGTGAAATTAATTTTGAAAAATACTTGGCTTTGGTAGAGCAAGCTTTTTTATTATTGTTGTTTTTCATCGACTTTGTTCTGGCAATTGGAAGTGTATTTATTAATTATATATCAAAGGATTATCGATGTGAAAATAATTAGCATTGGCTAGTCAGAATATTGGTAATGAAGAAGTATTATGAGTCCAATTAAGGGGGTTAAGTACTTAATTAACGCGACTAAAATTTCCGTGGAGACAATCAAATAAATATGCTTTGTGTTTTCGCCCGAATGGCGAATCAATTAAGCGATTGATTCAATTACGTACTTAATTAAAAGAAAACTTGTTTACACGTTTCCTTTCATCCGATATGCGCGATCCTCGACGAGAACAATTAAACCGAAAGTAAACAAATCCACAGTGGATTTTATATTCGTTTCGATGGAACAAAGCAGCGATGTCGTGAAATAATGATTTTTATTTAATTATGTAGTTAATTAGGGAGGAAGCAACTTTTTGTATGCCACTAATAATGTTATAGCGAAGTGCCCTTGTCATTCATCCAAAGGAACGGCCAAGTAATTAAGAAGCACCGCCAGTTAATAGAAACTTTTCCAACGTCGTGTCAAGGTTTACGATCTTCGGCATTGAATTATCGTTCATTCATTAATTACGCATTATACATTCATTAAAAGTTCCGGCGTATCGTGAATCACTTCGCCGAGGATAATTAGAATATTTTAGTTGAACCCGCCACCTTGACAAATATTAAAAGTAGTTTCACGCCTACGGCATCGCGTTTAACTTTGCATTTAACTTTTCAAGAAAAATTCAACTCGGTGTCAGTTGGTTTTTGTTACGAAATTTCATTCCGTTATTTCATTATCCACAGGTTTCGGTTTTATATTACGTAGTAATTATATACTTGGAATCGTTTAAGATATTAATAAATTGACAGTATTCTTTTAATCATTATTCACACGAATCAAGCTTTTCTCGTTCGATTTCAAAATCGTTTTATGAGCTGCTGGTATTTCGCAAAATTATCCCTAATTTTAACAAGAAAGCTATATTTATTTTTGTGCGGTCTTTTTATGCGAAATTCAGTCGATTGTATTTACAGGGTAAAAAGAGACTCTGTAATAATAATGCCGCTGCAGAAATATATAGTTGGTCCGGAGAAGTATGTTAAACAATTAATATTTGATTAAAATCGCAAAGATAAGTTAGTCTCCAAGAGAGAGGAGTGCATAGAGAGCTACTTAAGAGGTTAGAGTGAATGGTGTACCTCAAAGAGGGTCATCTCCAATAGCAGCATTAAAATTCACTGAGAAATGCACCGCACGTGAAGTTGCATTTATTATAACGGGAGGAGCTCAAGGACTTTTGCGTGATAATTAGTTCGTCGTATATTATATAGTTCGGTGACGTCCTCCAGGAGTAAGATTTCATTTTCATTTTCTCTCGGACACCAAGATTTTCATTAGTGGATAATATCGTGCCGCAAACTCTAAGATGCACCGAGCATGGTTTACATGGAAACCTTCCGCTTAATCTTCCACAGCGCTCTGTCGTGACGGGGTATATCCTTGTTAAAAAGTTATAACACTTGTAACACGGTTTACGCTCACTCGTCTCTTTCGAGTGTAATGAAAATTTAATTAAGTTAGATGCTTGAAGCACGTCTATGTTTGAAGTAAGTGTTTCTTATATGTTGTGCTATATTCATGACCGATATTACTTTATTTAGATTATTCGGAAAATTGGTCTCGTTAAAATATCTCTGAGAATACTGATGTGTTAAAATGTAGATCAAATTATATCATGAAAATTTAATTGTTATCAATTTCATTGTTGAAAAATTCAGTTACACATATTAGTACATGGTATACATATTCATATGATTTAAAAGGTCGGTCTTATTAAAATATTTCTCGAAGTATTTCTGCGTTAAAATGAAAATAAATTTTTACAATGAAAATTTAATCCATTACTTATACATGTTTATTGAGATTGGTATTCATGGAGGAAGTAGATTAAATATCTACAAACATTGGCACCCAACAGTTATTGGAATTATAAATATTTATTCGAAATATTAAAGCGAGAATTAAAGTAAATACCCGAACTTTAACGTTTGTTTTTGCGTGTGGATTTATAACTGCGGATATAAAAGTATTAGTTGACCGACTAAATCCTAAATAATTCACAGAAATTATTTTATCGATGACACACATTAATTACAATATCGGATACTTAGTAATACGTTTATTAAAACGAATAAAAATCACGTTTTAATTGGCTACATCAAATTCATTGTAAATAGTCCAGAATAGTGTAACGAAAGTATTCTAGGCAACGGCGAACGAAGAAACTCAAAGAAAAAGAATTATTTCATAAATCGAGTAGTTTTTAGTGGTTCAAAAACTTCGCAATCTTCTAGTCAAGGGTCTTTTAATGCTCGCGAAAAAGTAGCTAGCGCGGAGTTAAAAATGAATAAGGCTTATTACTTAAATACTTCCGGAAACAATGTAAATAGAGATTCTTGGTTGCAGCGGATAAATGCTACGAGGAACTGAAGGAAAAAGCTTCGCGTTACAGCCAACCAGTTTACGGATGAGTTACCGCTAAATTTCCCGACTTTACGTGTTACACGATCTAAACGTTTATAAACTGAAATTAAGACGAATTTCGGTGAAGCCAACTCTATAAAATTTAACTTACCGCGTGCAATCTTCCCGAACGAACTTTGAGTTACATTCTCGACTTCGACTTTAAGTTGGGATTAATTAACATTTACGTGGAGCACACTACTTAAACAAGCTTCGAAAAACACCATAAAACAACACAATTTTATTATACCGTAATAAAAACCGTAATTAGTGTTTTGACACTATACAACCCAATTTTTGTCGTGTTTGTGTAAAATAACATCACGTAACATGAAACTAGATAAACTTAAATCTAACAAAACTGTATTAAGTGGCGATAGCAACAAAATTATTATTTGAAAGCAATGAAAACGTTTTATAATTTTTATTACAACGAACAAATGACACAAGCAAAAGATACTGATCGATGAGTATGTGTTAATTAAAAAAAAGTAATATTCGAATATATGTAAGTATTCCAAAAATTCCATGACAGAATTACAAGAGTTAAACGTGAGATGTTTATCTCGCATAAAGTAATCGTTAATTTAAAGTAAATGAAACGTGCTTCGAACATATTACTCGGAATTCTCTGTAATTACAGTCAGTAATAGGAAATCTAGTTTCGATTCAAAATATATTGAATTATGCATAGATTAAGCTGATAATAGTCTGCTTACTATTCCACACTGTTAGGCAATGCATTTATGTTGCAGTAACAGAGTGCAGCGGTGACACGTAATTGTATTTAATTGTATTAATTCCGATATTTGTTGTTAGTCTAGTGGCTCGCTAATGCGCCGGAATGGGCTTTGCAGAGGAGCTAAATAGTGTTATTATGTTTCACAATTGTCCCGCCGAAATATAGAGACCTCTGATAATTTCCCAGAAATCCGTCGCTCTCGTTAAATTCAAGTAAAATACCGTTGTATTTGACATTCGTCTAATAGCGCGAACACGTTGCGGTGAACCGCGGTATCGAATGTTGGTTTCAATAAAAAATTGGAATATTAGATCGTAAGAATATACACGGTGTCCCGTATGAAACAAGTCACTGAATTATTGGGTTGAGTCGAAAATAAGTTTCGTTCGTCCAAGAGTTTTTTCATTCGAAATCGTTAAGAGTTTTGCGCAAGAGGAATCGACAAGTTGCCTAAAAGTGGCAATTTATATGAGGATCGGCACAATTTATAATCCGCGTTGTATAAGTACCACGTTGTACGAGGGTTACCGCGTAATTGGAGATCAAACATTTTATGAAATATTTGAGGAAATATCATAATGTGGTTAAGTTGGTAGTTAAGCTAACGATAACCAGGATGCTTAAGAAGATTCGAAATTCTATAAGCTCCGCGTTTTATGAATAGTTCAGGATGTTCCGCGTGAAAATTCAAGGTCCATGAATACGAGATGTAGAAATATGACGTGGAAAAATTCCGGAATCGCGCTAGCAAGATTGGAATCTTCTACGTAGCGATATGAATTCTTTACGACGCCGTGTATGAAAATATAGGATAATTTCAATGAATAGGAGACATAAAGATATTAGATAGGAGAAAGTTCAGGAATGATGCCAGAAGGATTCGCGTCTCGATACGTCGAGTAATATAAATTCTTTCCTGTCGCGTATATGATAACACGAAAATAACGCCGGCATAATGTCAATCTTTCTATAGACGGCGACATGAATTTTTTAACATGGACCTCCTGGCAAAGGTCAAGGAAATTTCAATCAAAATACATTCTAGATGGCTCTTTCATGATCCTCTTACAGGAAGCAAACAAATTCTAAACCGATCATTAAAATATCCATGCAAAGTGATCCAAAAATGTCATATTACAACAGATTGGAATATTTATTATGTAATCGAGCTTAATTCCACAAACATCCAAATTGGATTCCCAATATTAAAGAAACGAATCTTAAATTAAGTAGATTATCCTTATAAATCAAAATTCTTAAATAATGAAAACGAGAAGAAATATAATTGGCCCGAATTAAATCCTATTATTTATTAGTAGGAAAATAAACATAATTATAATGATAGTAATAATAACAACGATATTCAATGAGGGATTAAATTCACTGCTTTATACGCAGTAATTTAAAATGTTAAAGTTGTGTTTAAGTCTAACAATATGGATAGAAGACTGTATCGTCTAACGACGTATAAATCATTGGAACAATTTTGCTGCAACAAAGCACGTGACTTTATGCCTCGTTACTTTTCCTGGCAAGGAAAAAAAGTAATGTGTAAGCAAAACTCACGGAAGCAACAAAGATCGAATAGTCGGAGAACGTTTCCATGTTACTTTATCGACGCCCACGTTTCATACAAGCGTCACCAAAGAACGAGCAATCAGCCTCGTGATTTACGAGTTCCCAACTATTTTTTGCATCCCCCTGCAACTTGGCCAGAATAATTTTCATGGTGAAAGTGCACCGTCATCCGAGGGGCCACGGTTTTCTGTTTCCCTCTCAAGATACTAACACGATAAAGTATTCTATTATTGTGGATTCCTATATCGATTTCTAGCCTCGTTTCATTTGAACCCCATGCTTGGAAGTGGACTACGAACCACCAGGAACTATGATATACATGTCACATGGAAAGAAATCCAGTGGTGACAGTCAGAATTTATTGTTTGACCACCATAGTCCTACAGAATGTAGGTCCTTGAATTAAGTCGTTAAGAAATTTTATGGAATATGACGGTGTTGTGTAACTTTACGGAATTCTATTGAATTTTATGGCGCTTCTAGAGAATTCAGGTTAATATTAAACCATAAATCGTCTATTAATTGCTAATATTTAGGCATATACAACAAGTTAAATAACTATGGATATTCATATATAATTAATAAATAAGTTCCATTTGGGAATGCATAGAAAGAAGCTTCAGTATCTTCTTACATTCTTATCGTTTTTAGGTATCTACAGTGCTTAGCGATACCAGTACTACATTAACATTGTAGATGATCTCGGAGGCACTGATTGCTATCTTGCACATAGCATTACTATAATTTCTACAATACCACAAATTATTGTGATAAGAACAGCTCATAATTCGATCGATTAAACATGATACAGTACTACCTAAGATATTCGACTAATTATGACCCATGGAGATCTAGTATGTCTAGCCAACCTCGTACAAACTTTGACAAGGACCCAGCATCCGTATCTGCATCTGCATTACGACCAGCGATTATATTACACGTATCATGTGAATTGATCGTAACATCGCTGTGATGAATATATTCTCTGGCATGTGTTGCATCAGTGTCCCGATACTTTCGTGTAACGACGAAACCGGACACTGGTGTGCAGTGCAAATTGAATTGTGTCTCAGCATGAATAAACAATGCAATTTCGAAATTAAATGAGGATTTAGTTTTAATTTACTTGACAGAACCGCTTAGAGTGAAGTAAAATAACGATTGATTGAATCTTCGGGTATTTTAAGTTGAAGATACTGAATTAGGAATTTTAACGTAGGTTAGGTATTATTTTTTATATCGATAATATTAGGAATTCCATAAGTGTTAATGGCTCACGTATTATCGATATTAATGGACTTAATATCGTAACGACTGAATGAGATAATATAACAATTGATTGAATTTATAGGTATTTTTAATTAGGAATTTAAATATAGTTTAATATCATTTCTTAGATCGATAATACTAGTGGTTTCATAAGTGTTAATATTTCACGTATATCTATAGTAATGGATTTAATATCATAAAGATTGCATGAAATAACATAACAATTAGTTAAATCTTCAGGTATATTAAATTAGGAATTTTAATGTAGTTTAGTTATTATTTTTTATATCGATGATATTAGTAGTTCTATGAATGTTAATTACATATTACATATTGCACATTAGTGGTTTGCAAATTACCAATATTAGTGGAGTTAATATCCGTTTAATAATCGAAGATAGTAAAACAAACCCGGTGTATTTAATCTCTTGTATTATCGTTTGGGAAACAATGGTCAGACATTGATTCGCACGAAATGTTTTACAACCCGTTCCCGTAAACCTATCCACGTAAAGGAAATCTGAACGTTGGTGTTCCAGTAACGAGACCAATAAAATTGCTAGAATTCCCGTAGGAATAGAAGTAATCCATTTTTTCAATTAGCCATCTACCAACGAACCGGCTATTCCAACCAGTAGGACTTTATTGGACTTTCAATTTGTCTCGGTTGTCGAATCTTGGGAAATTGTTAAGCTTCGGCCGATTGACCCCATAAAAAGTCCAATGCCAACAAAAAATGAAAAATAAACGATTACAAATATATGTGTACGGAATAATGAAATAATAGAATATGTTTAATAAATGATAAGAAATAGTAGAGTTAATTGAGTATGGTTAATATATTACGATAAACTAAGATCATCATGTTATCTTCGTTGTTGAACAATTCGGAATAATAATATATAATATTAATTCCGAATTATTCATTATTGAAATTAATTCGGAATATTCGAAATCAATTTTACTCCACATATTACTTAATATTTCATTGAATTCCAGATTAATATTCGCAATATTATTCTTCGCCATCATCGAATATCCTTTTCAATATTTGTTTTTCAAAGATTAAACAAAACACTATCAAGGTCCAACACACCTGTCGTGACAGATACATGAACTTGCACAATATTGTTTCTATTTTGAATCGAAGGACACGAAATGAATAAAACATTATAATCTCGAACGAAATATTTCTTACTTTTGATATTTGCTTGTTCTTTCGTCCACAAAATAAGTTTCCAAGAAACCACCGAAACCATTCAAAATCAATGCTTTACATGGCGCGCGACCGAATATGGGGTTTGAGTTAGAATTTCTGTTCAATCACGCTATTCATTATACAAAGAAGGAAAAGTGACTTGCCGAGGTCGTTGAACTGGATATCACATAGAGGGTGACAATTTTCGATCGCGGAGTTTGGCATCAAGTAAAGATTCATGGAAGAAATGTATTACGGTATGAGGGCGTATGGAAACCATGCAAAGCTAACAATGATTTATAGTTATTTTCTCCGAAGAAGCTCTACAGACTGAAATCACGAATATTCTGTTTTTTATTTCCCTTTATTAAAGGTAATTTTATCACTTGTAATTAATTATTTGGTGGAAATATATAACTATCAGAACAACAGAAACTACATGACTTAATAAATTCATATGCGATATTTTTTCATATTTTTTATATTTCAATTAGTACCTTATCGATCTTTCTATTACTTACGCATACATATATTCAATTATAATAGATATTTTAATATTAATCATCACCAAGATTTCAGAAGCATAATTTTACTGTATAATTTTCGATATCTTTAACATTTAATAGATCATGTTACACAGAAGATTCTTACGATTAAGCTTCGTACGATTATCTAATAGAATGTTAGGCGTTTCCCTTGAACGGTTTAATCGTGAGAATCCATCAATTTATCACGACAGTCTATGGATTCCCTTGGATACAGATTCACCGAACAACTGCCTTCGTGTAGATTGTAATACTTGACTGATTACACGGCAAATTGGCGGCATTAGATTGCAAACAGTTTAATACTGATATGTACAAATTGGCAGATTCGATTTATTACTGAATGATAAACATGCAGTTGTTACTGTACACTGTCGTATTCATAGCAATTCATCATTGAACATTAATTTCCACAATTTATTGTTTATAAAACGATCAAGTTTTATATTATGATCAACTGTTACTCCTAAGATCTAAATGTGTTGGATTCTGTATTTTTTAATTATGACAACAATTTTATTTAATTTATAGTTCCATTAGAGATTAGATTTAATAATAGGTAAAAATTAAAATCTAAATTTGTTAAAATCTAAATTTGATTTTACATTTTTCCGTTACTACAATAATTTCATTTAATTAGTCATTTTCTCATTTTTATAAGTAATAGAGCTTATTAAATATGCTGCTTCAATTCCACGTGAATATAAATTCCGTATTACGTTATGCTGCCTACGCTCAAAAACGTCCATCGGCAGGATATTGTAAACAATAACTCATCGATCACTCTGGTTGTACGTGCGAGAGACTGGCGGTGGGCAAAAAATACAGTTTTACAAAATGTGTCGAAATCTCGGAAACGCAGAGGTGAATTTGATGGACGGCTCTGACCTATATATTAGTAAATAAAGCCGATTACACGCGTGCCTTCGTTCCAGTATCCTATTTACAATTATCGGCGTCACAATTGCCGTGAACTCGGTTTTTGAGAATATTCGTATGAATGTTTGAAAACCATTTCAAATAAACTTATGAATTTTAATAACTTTGTAATAATCGAAATTAATAATATTCCAAATCACAACATTTTTCATATACTCGAATATGAATCGATTCATATAATATTTATTACACCATTGAAGTCGAACGTAATAATTACACATTCAATTTTCCAAGCAATATAAACAATAATAAGTTCCCAACGGGATTAAATAATAATATCTCCATTCGACATTTTACGAATTCAGAGTCACTGGAAATGCATTCAGAAATCTAACTATGGATTACGATGAACATTGTCATTTTGATATTAGAACGAAGCGTCACGCATAGCTGCGTCGATAATGCATGTTAATTATCTTCGAAATCCTGTCGTAATTTTACGCGATGCAACGCGGCCGTTGTCAGTGCTTTACCGTTTATGAGCGTGGAAGATAGTTGCAGCGAATGTATATCAAGGGAACGTCATGTAAACCCATTAACAGGCATAACGACATACTAAACATTATAATTATTGTTACGAAACTTATTCCAGTTATAGGGAAACTAAGATGAAGTTTATAACTAGATCTTAATATCTTGTTCCTGGTGGATGGTTTGGCAGCATCTTAAACTACTTCGCGGAGAAATGTGCGCGCTTTGTGCTGGTGACAAATGAGATTAAAGATTACGACTTTAATAATATTTCATATTTTGGAAATTGTATAATTAAGTATATATATGTTCGACAAAAAGACTCTAATTACATAATTCAACGAAATATTGAAAAAATGATAAGAATATTTCTGATAATGTCTTTAAAAACTTACGAGGATACGGGAATCACAAATATTTAAATATAAATATGGATTAATACTCCAAACGATAATGGCAGAAATAAATTAATATTTATAACATCCTCCAAAATATATATTATTTCAGAAACAGAGCACAATAATGGCCTGTCCAGCGAGTCACAAGGCGGCCAAGAAAATAAAAATTTGTTAACGGCGGGGATGATTCGCTGACAACGGGACAGCAAAAACGAAGAATTCCCGCGCGGCAAAATAATGGATATTCTTTCATTGTGTCCCCGGCCCGTTCGTTAGCTCAATAAAATCTGACACTTTCAGGAAAATCTCTGGCAGAGTGAACGTTCTAATTCCAACATTGTCGCAAGATATAATAGAGGAGGCGGTTGAAGTAATGAAGAGAAACCCGGGGAGTGAGAGACAGGGGAAGTAAAAAATATCCAACCGGTAGGTGTTCGTTCGAGCATAGAAGCGTGCGAATAACTATGTTGTATTAACGATCGTTTGCCTTCAATATCGACTCTCGACTTCGTGTACGTTCCGAGCACTCTTTCAATATTTGGTGTACCAGAGTGTTCGAACTATCCTTCACTCTTTTCCTTCTCCCTTTTAGCCCGGATATCACACCGTAATTGCGTTCCCAACCACGAATCGACGTTCCTCGATTTTTCCTACCGTTCGTTAGGTCTGCGAGTTCTTCTTTTTATTTCAACCACCCATAATTATCAGACTAATTGCAATTTCTTTCCAGATCGGTCCGCTCGTCATTCCAGGTATTTCTGCCATTGAAGAGGAACCGACCTCGGAAGAATACCACGGATCATCATTAGTACTTTTCGTTTCAAGCTTAGATTTCCTTGGAATATTCATATATTTTTATCATAATTCATGAACACGGCAGAATTGTATGACAATTTTCTCACGTATTGTATCTTGTTTTATTATGTTGAATAAAGTGTTGGTTTATAAGACATGTAATGGTGCAATTATTTAAGAAACTTTTCAACAGTAAAGCTTCGTAGATTATTACAGGGTTGACAATGATTTGATTGTCAGTATATATAATGAAAGATAAATCAATGATTACACGATGAATTGGAATCCGATAATGAGTCACGCAGAGTTGCAAATGGGACATTCTAGGTTCGCCTCTAATTCTGATTCCATTTACTCGCCGCAGAGTTAATGACTAATCGATTCAGCCTTTCTTTAGTCCGCGAAAGCAACAATCGTTTGGAAGACGAAAACCAATTTGGAAAAGAGTGTCTTAATTTATTGAAAAGTGTGGCAAACCAATAATTGGAAAATACGTGGAATATATTTATCCACAAATATACGGAAAAATAATATTTTTGTGCCATGTATGATAATTTATATTTATTTTAGTAGAAGAATTATATAACTATTAAGTTATATAAATATGATATATTCTTTGTATAAAAATTAATATTAATATTCTTCTGATTTAAGTAAACATTAGTACATTGTAACATAATGAAAAGTTTAACTATCATTTTTGTTGACGCTGCTAACGTTGCAAATAATTTTAAGTCGGTAGGACGAAATCGAATTTCCCAGCAGAGGCGACAAATGAACTTCAGCTGCATAGTTTAAACAAGCTAGGAAACAAGTTTAAACAACTTTAAATGAGGCATCGTCGAATATGATATTAGAACGGGTGATACGAGCGTAGAACAAAGTACGATGACTTTTTACGATAAGAAAAGTGTCAGGCGTATCTTGATAACTCGCGAACGACCTTCGATTACACGGATAATTACATTTTAAGCAGTCATGGTAATAATTATACTTAAATGTCAGGGGAAGTCGGAAAGTTAAGTCAGCACCTTTAATCTTCAATAGCAGATACATTATCTTTATTAAAATCATAAAAAATATCGCAAAAATGCTGATATAAGAAAGTATCCTATCAGAATCGTTGTGTTAATAAATCTCGATATAAGCGTGTTGTCATTATATTATTTTAAATATCCAGAAATTCTACATATTTTACTACAAAACTATACTATAAAAGTAGTAAAATATAATCTATTAAATAGAATATAAATTTTATTGGATATTTACATCAAAATAAGTTCCCCGACTGGAGGAATATATAAATAAATATTCTTTGGGGTATGAAATTCCTGGCAGTGAAATTAAATCTAAAAAACTATTAATGATATTAAATAAACTTGAATTTGAAAAAGAGGGAAAACCTCCTCAATACTAGAAATACAAGACATATATACTCAGTTATAATTACACATTTATTTATATATAATAACGTATTCAATTATTTCTAATCGAAGGATATTCTAATCGAAGTTATTGGTCACAAATATCTGATCAGACTAGCTAAAGTAACCAAACACTTATACCGAAACCAAAATGCTATCGTGTTATATGAAATGCTGTCATATAAGCAAAATATAAATGACATTAATTTTGAATATTTTCTATTAACACTAGAACCACAAAAGCAATCAAAATCACTATTCCGCACTTTTTAATAAAATGATTCGAATATACAACAGAGTATTTTTCGGGATTTTATATAACTTTATTTTACGCACGCGATGCACATAATTAAATCAATTAATTATGTAGCATTCTCTGATCATCATTTTTGTCAAAACAAAAGTATAAGTACTACTGCATTAAATATGTTTAATAATATTATTAAACTAGAACTAACGTATATCTTCGGTAGTTTTAGTGTGAAAAACATCTTCAAATATTTTCAAAAACCTTTTCCACTTCTCATTTATGATTATCATATTCCTCTACTTTGGTTGTATACGTTTATGTCGTGCAATAAGATCGAACGTCTGCGAAAATGGAATTTAATTTTGAAGTAACGTAGCCTTCAAGCGGAATTAAAGAATAAGTCATATAATTAAATTCACAAGCAAGAGAAAAACAGAGAAGAAAAATAGAGAAAAACTCAAGGTAATACAACTTAAACAATCGTCTTCGTAAAAAGGACAACTCAAAGTAATGAGAGGTATTTCTCGATTTATTTTGTCTCTTTCGGTGCTCGGGTTTCAAGATTTCGTGGAAATAACCCGACTGTCCTTTTCCACTGGCATAATATAAGCAGAAGATTGTTATCTATTTTCCTGACTTCCTTCGCCACCATCAACTCGGAGCGCAATTGAAAAAAATTAAAGAAGGAAATGCGAGAAAGATTTACGATAACAGATAATCCCCCCACTGATTGTTCGGGTGAGTTAATGAATAGTAAGAGATCTAATTAACTGGACACGTTTAGATTACATACAGAGTTGCAAAACCAAATCGCTTAATCCACAAAAAAATTCAGTCCTAAAAATTCAAAGCTATTATTTATATGAAATATTTCTGACTGCATTTGAATTATTGTCTAAAATAAAAATAATTTGGAATGTAAACATTTTCAGAAGATGTCGAGTTTAATCTGATTAGTAACTGAATTTATTATATTTATGTAATTAATTTACATTGAAATCAAACTATTATAATATTAAATCACGACGAGAAATCAAAACTAGTAGACTCATTTATTTCATTCTCTCGAGAATGTTCGCGTGGGGTTTAAACTTATTAATTATTATAATTATTATACATTAAGCTTTTATCACCGTGAAACATACTTGGCTCAGTAAAAGAACATAATAATCATAATAATCATAATGCAAAATCAAAGCTGAAATATGTCGCGTAGGAACTTAGATTATCTGCAATCCACAGAAAGGTAATAAACAAAATACGGCACCGGATTTACGAGGCCGATAAAATACCGCGAACTCCGCGGCGTCTCGATAGGTTCGCGTAGTTTTAGCACCGCTTACCAACGTAATTTCAGCACTCATAATTAGAATGCCACGACGGAAACTTGGATGTTTATATGACCTATGAATTTCGCAGAGTTTTTTTTATCAGGGGCAAACAGGGTGTGTGACAAACCTTACGTTTGTCACGCACCAAAAACCTCCCTGAGTTCTCTGAGTAAGGTTGATAACCTTAACCTGATGCCATCGCTTGTCTTTACGACACGCATTCCTCGAATAAAATCAACTGTAACTCACTGAATAAATGACATTTTATGATCAAGGAATAATTGATTTTTGACATGTGTCTTCACTCGGAATTGAGTCTACTACATTTTGTAATGTACATTGATTCAATTAGACAAATTCATTTATAATTATGGAATATAGAGGATTGAATGTAATATAATTTATGTATTGATTATTTACGATTAATTAAGCCGTTTAATTTGAGCGGCCTATGTCCATTCTTCCAGAAAATCAGGTTAACGTTTAAAACGGTAGAAAGTAAGTTTGTGTATCTATTATACACGCTAACCTAATTTTTTTTAAAATGCACTTAAGCCACTCAAAATAAGCTGCTCTATTTATTGATATCCGAACGAGTTTAATAAGAAGTGTATCAAATAAAAAGAGGAATCATATTAGATTGCTAGTGGAAGGAATTATGCTCGGGTCGTCGTCCGTCTGACTAATATCGATTAGTACTACTTACTTGGTTCCCGTCACTTGTGACTAGATCCGTCAATTTTTCTGCCATTTCTTGAAATAATTTAATTTAACAATTATTATTCCCAGGATTTCGAGACATAACTGTAATAAATACCTCATGAATTACCCAGGATCAACACTGGAACTAAACACCCCATAAACTTTTTCGGAGTATAAACTTATTAAACGGCGTCGCAAAAAATGGCTCGAAAAAATACAATGAAACTTCGATCGATAAATGTGTCTGGCATAAGAAAAAGAACAAAAACCCACTTAAAGACGGAGTCTTATTTTAATTAATTAAAACCACCTGTCACTTCAAACGGCAACGATCATTTCGTGTGCGAACTTCGGAAACCTTATGGCGATAATTCCGGAATTATCACGTTATCAAGATCGCGGCATTTCGTAAATGTTCTAATAGTTTGTCGGAAATTCAAATATTATCGACGTCGGATCTGCGTCCGCGGTTTTGCATACATAAAACATCAGCTTCGACGCCGGCCACGTAATACATCAAAGTCTAACGCCTATCGGTGTAAGGGAATTAACTTCGCTCTGCACTTATTTCGATAAATAAATTAAATGTCATGAGTCGACAAATCCCCGCAGATTTATGTGCGAGTGGTGTCGGTGGGGGAAGGTGGGAGGGGCGGCAGTAGGTGAACTCCGATGAATAGACTTCCGTGTTCCTGTTTCCTTCAGTTTTACCACCCCGTTTGCACTTTGCCGTAACAAATCTACGTATTAAGGATATTGAGCCTTATCAAAGCACTCAATTATTGATTATTCTTTTTGGTTTCTACTGCCATCGTCGTAATAAGATTAATATTTAATGCGGTTCGTTAAATGGAATTAATATTTTGGGGAATTGGTTAGCTCGGGGTTGAATAGTTTTGGATAACTGCCAGGTAATAAAAAATGATTTCATACGATTTCGTGTTTTACAGTATTGTATGGAATTTTTAATCATGGAAGTAGCTTTTATGTTGTATACAACATAATTTGTGATATAGTAATTTAATGTCAAATATCATTTTAATTTTGTTTCAGGTAATACCTATAATATTATATTTCTTGTGTGTAAAATTAATATTTTCTCTGGTATGAAATAACTGGCAGAGGAAGTGAAAGGATATGATGCCAAATAAACTTGAATTTGAAAAAGATGGTATGCCTTCTTAAATAAGTATTCAAAACTCTATGATTGGTGATAATAATTTAAATAAATATTCCAAATTCTAAGTAAAGTTATTGATACTAATTAATTAAAGAAATACTCCACAACCTAAGCATAATTATTGACAGCAATTAGAAAACTTTAAAAATACATTGTTATACTAGTCAAAGGATAATTGGATATCTGTGGTGCACAAGACTTCCGAGTTAAAAAGGCACACACAATTACGTAGTTAAAAGGTTAGCGGAACTCCTCCGGATTTATTAGCAGTAAAATCGCATCCTTAATGGCGGAGCCTTACGAATCTTCGACAAACTAAAGTTCTCCGCAGCATTGAAACAAAATTCACGGAAACTCAGTTAAGCGCAAGTTTTGCCTGGCATCTCGCTATGCAAAGTACAAGTCCAATAAGATTCCACTCTACCAGTACTTTTTCAACCGGTACCAGTTCACCGAAAAGTTTAAAAGTTCAACTTCCTGACCCGTTCTTCAACAACTCGACTCGAACCTCCGGAGATGTCATTGTAGACATTACATACTGTATACTCGTCCCACGGTGAAGATCGAAAAAACAAGAGTAAATCTCCTTTCGAAACCTTTTTTCCTGTGTACATTGACGAAGCGAGAAACTCCCAAAACTTTTATCACACTTAAACTTTTTCGACTGATAAGAGCTTGTAGTCACACCATTCCTCCCCGCTAACTTCTTAACGCAATATCGAGGGAGCCAATTTTTGCCATTAGAAGAAATACTTCCTGCCATTCCTGTAATACAACTTGTTTGTTTTAAATATCATCTCACGTGTTCCACGAAATTGTATTGCCTTTATAAAGAAGGGAAGAAAACGCCATCTTAAGGCAGACTTTATCCATCGATATCGATTAACTTTGCAATATCCAAGTGACAATCAAGACAAATTGCAACATACCTCGGCTGATTATTGCGAACTACTTGAGCAGAAACATTTCGGAAAAATGTCGTGCTATTTAAAGGCCGTATAACCGCTAAAAAATAAAATTACAAGATTCCTGGTGCCTCTAAGAACACGTTGAGTGTTCTGCATACTGTGCATTTTTTAATTTACATTTTTATTTTCCTCAGTACGAGACCTATTTTTATACGTTCACGTAGAGCTTGTATTATCGAGATAGTCAATAAAGAATTATTTTAAGCACAGCGCGAGAGCTATAAATATTTCATTGAGTTTCGTTTGACACGACACGGAGACGGGGAGAAAACGTGGTTTCATTCCATTTCGTATCTAACTCTGTTATCGTTGGTTCCTTGGAATATTCGGTGGTCCCGGCGTTATTACTCGCTGTCAGGTAACAGTGAAATTCAAGCACCGTTCCTAATGCACTATCGATCTTAATAATGGACCGAAGTCGGTCAGACGTCTCATCGTGGAAGCAGTTAAATGGTGCAAATAGTGAGTAAACGCGATACATCGAGAGCCCAATGGATCCTTTATAAAGGATGTCCACACCTTGCTTCTTCCTTTTTCCCGCTCTTCCTTTTCCATAGTATATCATGTACTTCTGTGTGCAGAGAAAGAGCCGATTCTCTGGCGGACAATCGATAATGGAATTTTCTAAGATAGACTTTTAAGTCCTTCCCTGTCCGCGGATTTAATCGTCTTTGATAATAGACTCGATGCCAAGTCAGATTATTCCCCTCAAATGGAAATTATTCCATTTGACTTTACTTCAAATAATTCTATTCATGGGACTGATATTGGATCTCAAGGAGAAAAGTACACACTCTTGAGTTTAATGTGACCTCTTTTCAATGTAATCAAGTTTAATTTCATTTTTATTATTTTAGTTAATATAATTTCTTGGAGATGGTTATTGGAGGAATCCAATATTGGGTGTTCTTTATTATCTATTAAAATTGTAGGATTATGAGATGTCAGTAGAGATGCCAATCAAATTGATCGATTCTTGTATTATATAATATTATATTTGTATAATCTAATATTCTGTTTTTTGCATTACTTAACAAACCCAATTTTAATGAAGTACCTTCGAACCATAATCGGTATTAATCGGTATGCTGTACTGATTTTCATTATAAATATAAAAAGGTGAAATGACTTACTGCAATACATAAAATATAAAATACGTATTTCTAAAAATGATCAACAATCACAATCTTAAGTGTTCCGCGAATCACGCAAACGAATCCCGAAGTTATGTCGCTGCATTTAATACTTCGACGCGATTGACTTTAGAAGATGGAATGGCCACAGTCCAGTATCCAATTCCAACCGAATCACTCGCAATCATCGGCAATTAATCGTATCACGCGAAATCGCGTGTAATCTAGTCGCCTTTTATCGAGGTCTCGTTTATTAGAAAAGGATAATAGGCCAGCGGATAACTTAATTCCTCGGTCCATGGTGGCCAAGTGCCAATTGTAATCACTGCATGTCAGCCGATAATGGGCCACTGGGTGGAGATTCGGTAATTTTGCTGATCGTACCAAATGTCCTACGACCCTGCGACGAGTGTTTATCGGCCACTTATGATAACGGCAATTCCACGCGTTTAGGATTCGTGCCTTCCGAAGGACCACGATATTATCCTCGTAGCCTATTATACTGGAATGTTCGACATAAATGACGGCAATGGCCTCCGATATTTTCCACCTCGTTTCCAGACATCTATGCTTTGGCAATATCTATATTTCCTGCAGCTATGAATTCCAATGTCCTGTTCTTAATAAACTACCAATCATTGTACGACAATTAAAACAGGAATTTTTGCATATCTGTAGAATTTTTCTTTTACTTGACCAACATTTGTTTTCCATAATCCGAAAAATATAATAAATTATACTTATCATATTTATAACAATATATAGATATACTGTAACATACAATACTAATTATAATTATAATGAATTCTAATTGGAAAGGTTCATCGAACACAGCAAATGTAGAAACTTAGGAGATGCATTATTTAAAATTCCAAGATGATAGTTTTTCGAAAATGTTTTAAAGTTGTACTTAGAAAGTATGGTTAATATATTAATAAAATGGAGAATATACCGAGCACGTTTACGAGACAGCTGTTCTTAACGATGCAACGAGTGTATCCCGAAATTCTTCCTTTTGTGGATCAATTCAATGCACGATTCTCTAAGTAGATATAGGTTGCGCAATCGGCGTTCGCGAAAAGATGTTCATAAACTAGTATCCTCCTTATACAGCAGGTTTACAATAAAAATCCAATGGGATCGCGCTTAGTGTAACGTATTTAAGTATCGAATCTATAATACTTGCAGTGCGCGCACCGATAGAATTTTTAATATGAAAAAGAATTTCTCCGAGTCCAATACGATCGAATACAATTATTTTTCCAAATCTTAAAATATCAATTTCATTTAAATTTATTTTCATGTATTTCATTCATGCTTTCTTTAATCATATACATTATACAATATCTAGAAATTCGGAAATTAATATTTAAAAATTTGGAAATTAAAAACAGACATTAATTTATCAAGTAGAAATTAAAGGCAGTTTTATCTCAAAATAATTTCAAATGTTCAGAGGGCTCATTCAACGGAATAATCTCAAGTTTAATTGAGAACCAATTGAAGCAAAGTAAGTAAGGAGTTAAAAGCAATCTTCTTTGTTATCCGAATCAAATATTTCTCACCGGATTCAAAGAGGACTTGACTATAAGTTTCAACTTCAGCACGTAAGAAATCAATTATGGTTGTACGCTCCGAATGTGATATGATTATCGGACCATCGAGACGCGACTGAAGTAGGTCCCGAAATGAAGTCCGTTCGGTGGGACGGAATAATGTAAGCCCGAAGCTGTTTAATATGATTCGGTTTTCATGGACGAAGTCCCAGGTAGATTATATGCCTTTACGCGTCCGATCCCAGAGGCAATGTGGGAGGAAAGGGTGCAACGTAGTTTCGACCGACAAGATAGAAGTGTATCGTATTATAATCCGTGGATTACTTAATCCCGGATTAAATTCGCGGTGGCGACAGTAATTAATATTTCGACTGGAAGGTACATGTCAACGGAAAACGCTATGTACCTGAATGCACTCGACAGTTAACAATCGATTTGGAATTAAATTAAGAATGATCGACCAATTAGTACAAGTTCTTGATAACTTGGTACAAATATTCTAAGACTTGAATTGAAAGGGAAAGTGAATATTTATTAATAGATTACAAGTATCAATGTCGTGCTACAAAAATCGCGGTACGCGAAACTCGGACCACGTAAGACAAATAGGTTTATGTTCCAAAAATGATTCTTTTAAATTAAATATAAATGTTATCTATCAAACCAAGAAAAACATAGTTGTATTTAGTTCGGAAAATTTCATTTAACGAAACCAAAACAAAATTATTGAAATGAATAAAATTAAGAAGTATACGCAACATTCGCTGTTAGTACTGAAATCGTGTTGTCCAAGTACAGCGTAACATCGAAACCGCGTTGTAGAAGTACCGCGTAATACGAGGATTACCCGCGCAAGTAATAGAAATGAAAGATAAATTCCACATTTATTTATCGTGGCAGAAGATTCTTTACTGGAATTTTGACAATGTAAACATAAAACGAAATCTTAGTAGAAATCTTCGTACTCGAGGCTTTAATACTCAACAGTCCTTCGGAGTATGTAAGAGGCTATACGTTTTGCGAAAGTTTCTTTAAGAAGGTCTCTTTTTCTGAATTATCCAGAACGAGAAGTGTCCCGAGTATAGCAAAGGTTACGGCGGATCAAAGGAAAGTTTTCGACAGTTCTCCATTATTTACTGATTTATCGTGTCCCTCGGTATTTCATTCTACTTAACCATGTTTGCTGAGGTTTCACTTATAGCTTCGTAGACTAATAAATCATGATAGTATCCTCTTATTCCTATGACCAACGATACATCAATTTTATCAACGATTGCAATTTCCCTGTTACATTTACCGCATTACACATCACGCAATTGTTACATCCTGCGTTACGACGTAATTCATTTAACACTGAAACTACCGGCAATATACTCAGCTATACTTTGACACTTATCCTATGTGTCCTAAAAATGAGGACGGATAGGAGAAATAAATTACTCGATTTAATTATGTTTATTATGCAACGTGAGACGGAGAAAATCGAAGAAAATGGAATGTTGTATATTTGAATATTTTCACTAAATACTGCGGACCCATCATTTTAATTGTTTTGGTAGTTCTAGTTTTAATTCGTTTGAAATAGTATTTAACGTATGAGAATGATATCCAGTGGAACGATATCTAAATTATTATTGAATAAATGAATTTACATATTTTGAAGACTTGAGTATGTGTCCACTTTTTTCTTTATATTACTCAGGAGTTTTATGACATTTTATGACTCGAATTATAACCCGATCTGAACTGCGGTCGGACATCTGTAAATCAAATATCTTTGAATCCCGTGTTACGTTCTACCGCGACTAATTTTCAACCGCAATCGATGGTTTGAAATATAACCCAGGAAAACAAAAGATTCTTACTGAAATTGGGATAACTCGTGAATTTATCCGTGACTTATTACGTTGTAAATTTTATGGCTTACGCCGACAATGAAACATTTAACTACCGAACGATATTAATATGAACGATTATGCTAATTAATTACAGTGTTTTTAGAAATTCGACCATTCCAATTATTATCCCGTTGCATCCTCTAATTTTCATATCATAGAAAATACGCATAAATATTTTAATCATAATTGACGTGTAATAATCCTTGAAACCAATGTTGGTCAAAAAAGAAATATGACAATTACACTTGTAGTATAATTGGAATTAATTCCACGATCAGTGAGCGTAATTAAACATTCGGCTCATTAATTCGCGAGTGAATATCGAAACCGCCCGCAAATACTCGAAATTCTCAGCAAAGCGTGATTTTATTTACTTGATCGAAGGCAAGGAATCGAAATCACGGCTTACGTGGGTTGAAAGAAGTATTATTCCCACCTGCGGATGGCAATACCAGCCATTTTAAGTTTAATTAATTGTCCAGTGTTAAAGCGCCGTCGAAAAGGTCAACCGTTTAATCTAATTAATTACGCGAGCCTGGATCAGAAGCTATTAGGAATGGCTGGAACGAAAGATCGGTTCTGGAAGAAAGAGAAAGAGCTACCGGTTTAAGCGTTCCAAGTCGAGAGTTCTTCGAGTGCTCTCGATTAAAATACCGTTAGTACAAGGACTGGTTTTTTTGCCATCTCGGATCCTCGGAGATAAGTGCGCCATTTTTTCTGTCATATTCACCCTCCGTCTTCGATGTCTTCATGAAAGTTTGAGCGTTAATATTATCATTTCGTATTCTTTATCGTTTTAGGTACAACGATGATTTTTATACGTCTTTGGAGGTGCAAGTATATATTTATCTCGCTGTATTTGCATATTTATCTTGTATGAGAATAAAGGCTATAAAAGAGCAATTTTAATAAACAATTCTGTGAATATTGATTTTATAGACAGGTGAAGGTATCCCATGGTGTTTAGTATATGAATACGTTCAGCGGAAAGATTATTATTTCATGATTTGACAAGAAACTGGCAGAGAGATAAGAATTCCCGTTCACACTTTCCCAAACCGAACTCCCCTCCCGAGGGAATTGTCAGATTAGCGTCAGTTGGTCTCTTATAAGTCGATTGATTTTTATCGGAAACTACCCCTAGTGTAGGGCTAAAGCTCCACCGCAATATAAACTCCAGTATATATTTAAAATGGTACAGGGAAGGCTGCTTTAAAAAATACATCAAAGATGTTACATATGTACGTCGACGTAATTCAACGTTGTTCCCACAACTTTAAACATATTGCAATTTATCGAAAAGTTAAAGGAAATTGGTGATTAAACGTTAGAGTATATGCATATTTTGAAACATTACATTTGATTAACAATATTAATATTAAAATTAAGACAAATTAAAGTCGCCAACTTCGGTCCTAGATAGCCCAAATCGATGATATATCATGCCTAATGATGTTCTAGGACCGTTTTGGGTCGGAAGAAGTGGTTTAAAAATTGTTTTGGTCGAAAAACAGGTCGACCAAAAATCGCAAAAATGTAAAGGGGTAAACCTTCAAAAATTGTCAAAAAATCAAAGTCGCCAATTTCGTTCCTAAATGCCCCAAATCGATGGTAGATGATGTATAAACATATTCTAGGACGATTTTGGGTCGGAATAAGTGAATTAAAAATGTTTTCCGGTCGAGAAATGGGTCGACCCGAAATGGCAAAAATGTAAAGGGGTATACCTTAAAAAATTGGCAAAAAATCAAAGTCGCCAACTTCGGTCCTAGATAGCCCAAATCGATGATATATCATGCCTAATGATGTTCTAGGACCGTTTTGGGTCGAAAGAAGTGGTTTAAAAATTGTTTTGGTCGAAAAACAGGTCGACCAAAAATCGCAAAAATGTAAAGGGGTATACCTTAAAAAATTGTCAAAAAATCAAAGTCGCCAATTTCGTTCCTATATGCCCCAAATCGATGGTAGATGATGTATAAACATATTCTAGGACGATTTTGGGTCGGAAGAAGTGAATTAAAAATGTTTTCCGGTCGAGAAATGGGTCGACCCGAAATGGCAAAAATGTAAAGGGGTATACCTTAAAAAATTGGCAAAAAATCAAAGTCGCCAACTTCGGTCCTAGATAGCCCAAATCGATGATATATCATGCCTAATGATGTTCTAGGACCGTTTTGGGTCGAAAGAAGTGGTTTAAAAATTGTTTTGGTCGAAAAACAGGTCGACCAAAAATCGCAAAAATGTAAAGGGGTATACCTTAAAAAATTGTCAAAAAATCAAAGTCGCCAATTTCGTTCCTAAATGCCCCAAATCGATGGTAGATGATGTATAAACATATTCTAGGACGATTTTGGGTCGGAAGAAGTGAATTAAAAATGTTTTCCGGTCGAGAAATGGGTCGACCCGAAATGGCAAAAATGTAAAGGGGTATACCTTAAAAAATTGGCAAAAAATCAAAGTCGCCAATTTCGGTCCTAGATAGTCCAAATCGATGATATATCATGCCTAACGATGTTCTAGGACCGTTTTGGGTCGAAAGAAGTGGTTTAAAAAATTGTTTTGGTCGAAAAACAGGTCGACCAAAAATCGCAAAAATGTAAAGGGGTATACCTTCAAAAATCGGCAAAAATTAAAAGTCGCCAATTTTGCTCGTGGATGGTCCGAATCGATGGTAGAGGATGCCTAAACATATTTCTTTTATATTTTTTCCATTTAACATCAATTATTCTATATCATACAAAATGATTTTCATTATATGAAACATAGAAGAAGCGATAAGGTACTCGTGTATAATTCTATAACATGTAACATCGCTGAAAATAATTATTAAAAATCGTTGTCGCTGGAAATTATTTCCTAATAAAAATGTCAGTAGAAACGTTTCAAAAGACACGTTTTGTATCGCCGGGATATTAACATCAAAGAGCATCCTGGTTTCCAGGAAGAAACGAAAGCAGATAAATGGCGGGAGAGCACAATAGTGACGGGTTTTCTGTCTTTTTTGTATCGATACCTGGCAGGACTCAAAGCGATTCGTGGTTGAAAAAGTATTTCTAATAGAGATGCACTGCAGGATTCTAGAAAGAAGGCTCACGCTGACTTCAGTTAGCGGGATGAGAATCCCGTACATAATATGAAATCTCTCTTACATAATACAATTGTTATATAATATACAATAATATTTTATGCGTCGACATGAAGAACGCCTACTGTCAGATTCCAGGAAGAAGGTACTTGTGGCGTGTCACTTTATACTTTATATTAATTACATATTAATAATGAGAGATCAAATTTCCACGTGACCCATCCTCCACGAATACCTTCGTTCCACAACCCAACAATACCCGTCCTTTATTTCAACGCATAAAGTTTTATATCGACTCATATAGCCTGTGTCGACTTCTAAAAATCGAATATTAATATCTTTATGCTACGAGGCCTTTTCCCGTGGTGAAAGTAAACGATGAAAAGATAAGTTATGTCCTGTCCATTAAAGGAAGACGTTCACTCGAATTTAATATAGTTTATAGAGCATTCCATGGTTTCCATTAACGTGTTCAAGAATTTCATATTGTTTGTACGCGTTTTGTAAGGAGAATTAATATCGAAGATGCCGGGAGTTTGGCAACCGAAGAGAAGCTTTCTTGGAAAGGCATATAAAGACTTGGGAGAAGAACAAAGATTCAAGCAAAACGGCTCCTTCTCTACCATAAGTAAAAATATACCATGAAATATTTCTTTCAAGAGAGTATTTTCATATACTGAATTATATTAATAGTTTATCACAATATATCAGAAAATAGGAAGCGTTGACCACACAATCTGATGTTATGACGGGAATATAGTTGGCCGGTGTTAGTTCGAAGTGAGTAGAGGTTTAAACCGAGGCAGAAGCACTTGTTTAACCAGTTACGGAAGCGGCGATATATCTTTCGTAGCACTTTAGGCGGACCATTCAACGGACAATATATCGTTACTTCGCACTCGGAAGATTAAGTGGGTGATGATAAAAGCTAACGATCAATCCACCCACGAAATAGCTTGTTAATAAATATTGAGAGCAACCTAATACAATTGCATAAAAGAATCCAGAAAAAACAGGTCAATTACGGCGTATCCAGATTAATTTAAATACAAAAAATAACCTCATATTAAACGATCAATTAACTAAGTTAGGTTTGTATTCGTCGCTAGAGTCAGCTGTAATTACTCGAAATGAACATGTATTGCAACAAATTGGAGTGCCAGACGCGAGACTCGCCTTTAATTGAATGATGAGCGTCCGACGGAGTAATTAGTAAATAAATAAGATCTTACTATTTCTTACTACTTCCTTTGCATTCGTACTTCCGTTACTGCAACTACGTTACATTATCTATGGCATCTTAAAGCGGATACTTCGAATACCTTCCTGAGACTCTTAAAGAGAACGTGTTAAATTCGTCAGCTGGAAATATTCCCCAGTTAAATTTATTAGCCGTTTAAGATTCATATTCAACAAGTCGATTACATTGACAACCACAAAAGTGCATTTGATATTTAACCCTTTGCACTCGAGATTATTTCTTATTATTTACTATAATCGCGGCGACTCGGGTGGCGACTGAGAGGCGACATTAAGATTTACTACCTTGTCAGTCATAATTTAAAATCAAATAACAAAAAGTAACCACGTCAAAATTTTTGAAATTTTCTATACTTTTACTTTATATACAATATAACACGATTGATTTAATCCATTAATTATCTTAAATTCTCCAGCCATTATTTATACATAAATAAATATATAAACATAAGCGTGTATATGTTTGGTAGTTCTAGTGTTAAGAAGCGAGAAATCTTGGGAAAAGGAAAGATTCTATAAATAATGTGCATTTTGTCCGTCACGGTGACGTTCTTTCCGATGGAGTAAGTAAAGTGCGGAATTGTGTATAACCCCGTATGGTGGATGGACTTAAAAGTGGAAACAACGCTCGGTATATTCTGCTTGTCACCGGCAAGGAGAAACCTCGAGGAATATGCTGAATAGGCTTTCGAAATATTCTGATATCGAGGAAGACGTGTACTGTCGAATATGAAGTGGAAGGCGCTTCGTGTCGTCGAGGAAAAAGTGGAAAAAAAGTATGCCACATGATCATGCGGAAGAAAACATCTTTTTCCCTTGTAACAATAACAACGACGAGTCGCGATAACATGTTAAATATATTACAATTGTACTTCTCCTTTGCTGTTTGATATTTGAATCCTTCTCTCCTTTGATATTTGAATGTACTATATAAGTCGTTAATCAACTTTATTAGCCAAATCAGAAAATATTCTGTGCATCGAGAAATAAGTATCTTGCAAAGACTTTCTGCAACTCCCTTGTCAGTTCACTTAAGTGACTTTTATGATTACAAGTCAAAGGTGTACAGAATTATATTTCTCTGTTAATTACATGCAGCTGAAATACGTTTTCAATGAATTTTTAATAATTCCATAATTATATACAATCATATTCTATCCAGTTTCGTTATCACTGACTGTCCAAAATTGCAATTTTTATTATCAAATAATATTGAAAAGGGGAAATATGAATCTTATCAATTTTGGATTTTATAAATCTGATGTTATCAGTTTGATCTAAATACAATATTTTCATCTTCAACAAACAATTTCCAAACAGCATCTCACGAAATAAATATTCCGTTACCAGGATGATTTTCAACGATTTTATACCGAAAGCAATATCTTTCGCAAGAAAGCAGTAAAAAATACAATACAATCGCAAGCATTCATTGCTCGAAATTGAGTAAACGGGTGATCAGAAGAAGGATAGAAAATAATACGCGGACATTTCGCGGGAGATAAGTCATGGCATAAAAGTAACGCCAGGTGCAGAAACGTTGCGACCACTGGAGAATAAAAGTCAAAGAGTATGTGCCAGGAAGTTCGGAAGTATATCCTATAATAGGTGCGGGGGGAGGGGGGAGGTGTGCACACCGGAATTTAAAGTGGAAAATATTTCTGCGTTCAAAAATAACTCTAACGGAGATATAAAGTACGAAAGTTTACAATAGGTTCGTTCGGGCCTGGAAGTACTCCCAAGTGTACTCGGAAAAGGATCGTTAAAGAGTATATCTCCCGAAGTAATAAGTTCCGAGTTTTCGAGGCGTAACTATATAAACTGTAGAAATAATCAAGAGCAACATTATTCTGCATCCCGTCGACAAGAATTTTAACTCTGGAACAGCCAAAACAGTTAGAATCGCTGATCTGCACTTTTAATAAAATTATTCGAATATACGACGGCGCATTGTTTGAAATATTAGACACTGTGTTGTATTTCATTAAAACCATACATTCTGCAAAATACTCTCCAAACAAAAATCGTCGCAACACCACTGAAAATTATAATATAATATTTTTCATTCCCATGTAACCTAATAGTGTTTATCCCCATAAACAATAAAAGGAACAAATTCTGCTTGTTATTTGTGCAGAAAATTACCGTTATGCAGAAAGGGAGAAATAAGAATCTTATATTTATTACTCCATAAATCAAAGGGGCACGATATAAAGCGCATAACGTTGCGATATAAAGATAAAAGAAACAATCGGTATATGTAATATCCTTTAAGTATGAAAAAGGAGAAACACGAGTTTGAACATTTATAGCGCGGTAGAAAGACCGGAGTGAAATACAACAGGTAATATAACAGGTTGCATAGAATTCTATGTTGAATTGCATGTATCTTGCGATACATGGAACTTACCAACAATAGCAGTCTGCACGTTTCGAATTGGTATTCTATAAGTTTTGGTGTTTATTCTGCTGGTAGTCACATTGGACATTTACTTCCCATTATTTCTATCTCCAACAGTAAGTTTATCTTTCCCACTCACATATAACATTCCAAACTTTCTACTTTACTTGTAGCTACTTCCTTTTAATCGCAACACGGCAGTCAACTTTAACCCTTTCGATGTTTATGTCGATTATACTCATCATGAAACGATGATATTTCTTTGTTTAATGACGAGTAGACTCGTCATGTAGTAAACGAATTTACATTTGCTGTTTAAAGTAAAATTTAGGCAAAACAAAAAACATATTCGTAATTTTAACACATGTTAGTATATTATGTTATTTTATTATAATTTAGTGCAATTGTACAGCAAATGCGTCTACTCTGCTTTTGTCGAGTGTACTCATCGTAGTTTAAATGTAATTAAGCGCATAAGTGAACGTTTTCAAAATGAAATAGAACCATTAAAGAGTTAATCCTCTCGCGAAACATTCTTTTACGATCTCAAGAATCAGTCACGAATTTTGGAAAATTCGTCCGGGATGATTATTTATTTATATCCCTTGCTTCCTTATTATTTATTTAAATTAGCAACTTACGTATAAATTCGCTCGAAATTATTAACCATACGAAAGTCTGTATGATAATAATAATCGATTGCATTAATTTAAGGGGAGTAGCGTAGCACAATTTTTTTCATTGTTTCTGGAAGTTTGAATTAATGATAAGTATCGATTTCGCACAAAGGGAATCGTAAAATTCTTCGAAAAATTATAGTCACCGAAGCACCCTGAATTATCGTGTATTAAAAGGGTTAAGGACAATCGACGCATAAAACTAAACTAGCGCGTTTTTTTTTATTGAACGCAAAATCAATGTCGTCTAATACAACATACATTAATGTTAATAATCGATATTAATACGTTACTCGGATTGTTATACGCGATAGTCGTTACGCAATTCCAAGTAGTGGAATCAGAAACGTAAGACGTAAACATTAATCAAGTTGCACATCAAAGTAAAGTCGTTAGGAATAATCAAGCTGTTAAACGGTGGACGAGGACGATTAAAATTCAGATGGAAGAAAAATTATTTTACTCCGCGAGGCTAAAGCGAGATAAGTGATATTTAAAGAGGAAATCACCTCGTTAGCTAAAAATAGCTTGAAATAAGGCATTTTCACGAGGACTTGCATTCAAATATTTTGTCCCTAAATATATACTGGAATATATATATATATATATATATATATATATATATATATATCAACAATAATCATTATAAATAATACTGAAATTTTCGAATATACATAAATATAAATATAACAAATAATCATAAGACAATTACCGAAAATTAAATCATAATGTTTAATCACGACAGTTGATTTTAATTGCAGTTATGAAATTATGAGATTAAGAAACTGCTTGAAATAATTTATTTGAAACATAAGGCGCGTTTTAATCGCGAATAGCTTGCTAATTTCTTCGATAAGTTGCTTGACAGTCTCGAATAATTAGATTTAAGATAATTCAATTCGTAACAACTGGCATACAGTGATAATTATATTGAGACTTATCACGGAAATATTTACGGATAGATAGTTGCAAATTTAATCCACGGAATATAAATATCCGAAAAATCTTCACATTAAAGCCGAAGAGTGGATCTGATCAATTTCCTGTGATTTTCTCTTCATGTTCGCTTCGCTAATCCCCCCATCGTTCATAAAACCAGGCTAATCCTTCTTGTGAAGCTGGATATTCCCTTTTTTCTAATTGATACTTTAGTCACTTCGCGCCCCTCGAAAGTAATCACTGAATAATTCAAATCCGAAGTCGAATATAATTCAACCATTACTGAAATTCAATAATAATTTATACGTCCATATATTACAATAATTTTTCTAATAATACTGGTATAGTTATTATATTACATCAGAAATAATTATTTCTATTTAATCAAATACACATGTTTCTACATTTATAGAAATATATTTTTCAAATAAAAATATATGTCAATAAATATAGAAACAAAATCCTAAAATACTGCCAGTTCTAAAATATATATTTCTATAAATATATTTATCGTTAAGGAATAACAATTTAATTCTCATCGATAATGAATTACCATAAAAATTGTACCATACTGGAATTTGATATATCAGCATTTGCGTCTTCAGAAGAAAACAGATAGTAAACTTCAATACTTGATAAGTCCAAGGGGAATGTGTAAGGAATCATTATATTCGAAAAGCTTGTCCGTGTGATGTGCGTATTGCGAGCAATGATTGATTATGAAATATTACCATGATATTTCCATTTGTTTTAGGACTTCCGTGTATGCAGGGATTTATCGCGTAACATAAAACTGGGTTATTCCTGCTCCTTGCATAACTAGGGCTCAAATCATTCTTCTGACCTTTGCTAACTGCGCAATAATTGCTGCTTTAGAGAAAAATTATGTTTACCCTGGCTGCGATCGAAACATAAGTTAACCTTTATTCTTGTGTTTTACAATAATAAACTTCGCGTTAAACACGATTTAAGAGAGGTTGAATATTATCTGATTTTTCTGGACTCGAGAGCATTAACGCGCGGTGAACAACTAAATTATAATACTTAGAGAAGGATGTTAATAAAGTATATAATTTATCAATTTCTCGATGTTCGAATAATAATATCACAGAATTAAAATATAATTAATTAAAATGACAAAATTATATTTCTCTTCCGCAATATTATTTAGTATTATTACATTCGTATTTGATTGACCCCGATATTAGAATTATATTCTAATTCTACAACAATGAAGTTATAATATAATTTTAATAATATTATCTTTACTGTGATCTAGTATTTATTACTCTCTTGTTAATGATAATTATTATATCATATAAATTATTTACTTATATTCTTTAATTACCGAAGACCCTAAACAATTAGGGCGATGGTCGGTAAGTAAATCGTACTAAACACACTAAAACGATCGAAGCCATTGTATACAATTCTTTCCAGTAATCGAACGATGAAATGAGTCTATCATCTCTGTACATAGCAAAGTGAACGTTCTGACAAATATTTCAATAAATAATTAGCCCACTCGTCGATAGATCTCTATAACAAGACTCTGACCTCGACATCTAACAGCTCAAAGGTCATTATAGGAGACTTATAAGCTCCTCCGACTATAGAGTTATTATGGAAACAATACCAATCGTACATTCCATAACTCTATAATGCAATCACCATTTAGTAGACTTTATCATCCACTGATCTCTTATTCCTGATCTTATTCCTGATCTTATTCCTTGTATTTCTTAATATCCCTTTATATATCAATGAAAATAAATATTTAATAAATGTGCGCATAACAAACATTGATTATTGTACGAACCAACGTCATATTCGTTTAATCAATGTTTATCACTCTGACGCAATTATCATTTAGTGAACTCTATTAAAACTGTACTTTAAATTCAAGTCATTTCAATAATATTCTTCTTTAGAATTTCCAATATCCCGACAAGCATTAATGAAAATAAATATTGAATTAATTTGATGAACATATTATTTTGAACTAACATAATCCACTAATTATAGTAAAAGTGTTGTATGTTCATTTGATTAATCATACGTCCCATATCACTCTATTAAATCCTTATTAAAATCGTACTACAAATTTAAATCTTTTCAATGATATTATTCCTTGCATTTCTAAATATGCCTTCTAAATATCACTGCAAATAAATATTTCATAAATTCGTTCATAAAGAGCAGCCGTCTACATTGATTACACTACGAGTTTATGTATGTTCATTTGACGTTAGTCCGAATCCGAATAAATAATTTCAACATTTTGCAAAGCCAATGCACTCGTTCATATGCGATTTCAATAATTCAAGGTAATGTAACGCGAGTAATATTAAAATAATCTCTCATACACGAAAAGCAGATATAGGAAGAATTGATTAAAGCCTTTGCAAACATGCGAATCGATCTTTCCGCGGAGAATCATTAAATAATCTAGTATACTATATATGTATATTACTATTGCAAAATAGATATGAAAAGAATGATTTCTTAATGGACGACCAAATAAAACATATGTTCTTAGATGGAAAACAGTAAATCCTCTTCCCGATTAAAACCATGTGAACTCATCGAGGTACGAAATAGGTCGATACGGACCAATTTCCTTCTCACCGTTTTAGCTTCTTCACTTTTATTCACCTTTTTACAACAAAGTTAGAAAGCTTCTCCATTAAGCTACAAAGTAGCAAAATTCACCTACCTCTTTAAACTGCCAAGCAGGATGTTCCTCCGAATCCAAGAAAAACAAGCTTCCTTCTAAAGTGTCCTTCCACGGTGTCCACGAAGTCGACGTTCCCCTTCTTGCTTCAATTTCTTCCTGAACTCCTCGGGGAACACCTTCACTGCACTTTAATGTGCCGATTTCGATAATATTTTATATCCGTAAGATACGCACAGAGTCGAACGAATAGAAAGTAAACAAGTTCATACGGTGTTTAATATAACTACGCTACTCCTGTGTTATTGTTTCTTTCGAGGAGTTTGGGTTCTACGCGAGATATAATGGAAGTGTTTACTAAGATTCATGTCCCTCGCGTATCGGAGTGAAAACAAGAGTTTTTGTCCGCGTGTGTATTCTTGGAATAACAACTGTGTCCTGTTTGAAATACTGGATTCTTCACGCAGTAATATCCTCGATTTTCTGATACAATTGATTTGCAATTGATCTTCTTGGACCGGTCATCATAGGGTTTCTTCTACCCCGGTATATCGAAGTCGATGACTCGTTTTCTTCTATATCTTCAGTTTCCTCTTCCAGGAACAGCTATGTTTGTCCTCTTCGAAAATGTTCCTTGTTACTTCAAGATCACTTTTCCCCCCGAATCCTTTCTTCGGCGAGGTACCTCGAAACCCCGAGCACCCTTTCCATCGCGCAGTTCAATTTTCTCAATCCTTGCCCCTTTCAAAACTATCACTGTTCCGAACTTACGTGATTGGAATTAGAACTTCCGAGTGTAAACTTTTCTACGACGCAGTTCGACTTCCAATGGAGATTCTTCTCGCGGATTTCTGTTACAGTGAATTTTAATATTCACCGAAGTTGTCGCTCGCACGATCAACATACTGGTTTAATATCGTTTGATATTGGTCGAAACACGAACTTCGTGGATGAACTTTGTTAAATGGAGTCACTTGTCCGGATTTACTTTGGATTTAAATAGTTCGTCCTGTTGCTTCGTATCTTCTGTGTTGGACGGAGAGAGAGAAAGTGGAAGGGAGACGGATAGATGCGAAGGTGCGAAGGTTGATAAGAGACGGATATAGTTCGCGAGGCGGCGAGGACACATACAACCGGGTGAGCGTTCGTCGTACGACTAAACTGGGCGCTTGCCGTTGACCTGGAGCCGCTTCGCAGCGCTTGCGTCGAGCCGCCAAATTACTCTGTTCGCCCTCCTAGCACCCTAACTCCCTATTTTCCCTTTTCGATTCTTTGGCTGCCTTTTTTGCAACAATGGGTACCCATAATCATACCCCCGAAATTATACAAATTAAAAATATCAAAGAAAATCCCGAGACCACGGCGACCGTATCTTATGAAAGACGTCTCTTAACTCTTTCTTCGCCTTGTGTTCCTTATCTTCCACTGAATTTTGTTAATTCCCATTTTCCAGATAATATTATCTGAAAAATAAGATTAAAATCGCTGTAGACAATCATTATTTATAAGTAACTGTAAAGTGATAGGGATTTAACAGGGTTAATTATACTCAAGTTTATTGTAAGCTCATCTGAAATAGAATATGATAATAATAGTGGATTGAGAAATAATAAGAGTTGGGTTTTTGCAGGAGTGTCAGGACTCTTGAAATAGATCCTATCAATATTGTGAGAGGCAGGTACGGTACAGGCAAAGGTAGGTTTAAATAAACTGCTTTTTATAAACAGGCTCTTTTAATATTGGATAATCAGAAAAATATGAAAATAATAAGAAAAAAGAAGTTTGTTTAAGATTGATCGTGGAATTTTTTGCAAACCTTCCCTTAAAGTTCTGACAGCGTTTGACTTTTTATACAATACTTTATATTCCTTGTTACAAAAATCTATACTTTAATATTGTGTACAATGAACGAATATCTTGACGTGTTTTAAATTAGTTTCAGAAAGTACCTTGATAACGTAATTTTGAGAACAGACGTAGATATTGAAGTTACATAGTTGAGAGGTGATACAATGTCATTAAAAAAATTCAAAGTTCGGTGTTAATAAGAAATTACCATCTTATTTAGAAATTTATTTATTCGTATATTTCAAGGTGAAGGTAAAGAAATTTAATACTTATTATATTCAACACCATTCGCATTTTCATCTTTAATAATAGGATAGTAATAAGTGATTATCTGCGTTTGCATACAAATATTGAATTTGGGAATAAAGAATTTGCAAATATAGAGTATTGAACTATAAAATTTGTAAATATGGAATTTCGAACTACAAAACTTGGGAATGTAGAATCCGGAGATATTAAGTTTAGAAATGTAGAGTTTAAAAATACAGAAATAATAAAGTTAGCTACCCGTATCCCAGTTTCAAACACCGTTTGGGACAAAAGAATCATTCTCATTTTATAAATATCTGATTGTATATGTATACGTGCACTATCTGATTGTATATGTATACGTGCACTATCTGATTGTATATGTATACGTGCACTCGTTTTTTATCTTACGAAGGTGAAAGAAGTCCATCGTCATTTACTTCTATCTCTGAGACCATCGCGAGGTTTTGCCAGACGTGATGTCGATGCTCCTGAAGGAAGCGTTTTTGCAATAGGAAGAGATTTTTCGGATAATAATATAACTGGCTAAGAGAAGGGGAGATAATGGTCTAGAGGGACCACAGGGCAGCGTGGTAAAAAAATGACTCCCGAAAAAAGGGGCTTTTCGGCAAACACTAACCTGGGAAAGATTGCCTCGCTAAAAATATCACTACTTAAGGATAGATATTTGGGAAATAATTTCAAACCATGATTCTCTTGGAACAATGAATCCTGGATCACAACACATTATGTGAAACGGACACGAAGAGTAAACATAATTTAGTAATTAAATTTAAGCTAGAAATTGTAATAAACCGTTGGAATATTCCATTTAAATGTTATATTTATCTTTCATGATATGAAATATGAATTATAGCAATATTACGAACGAAATTATAATGTAATTAACTCAATTTGTCGTTTCTTAGAAACTGAACATTTGAGATATTTTAACAAATAAATGTATTGAACAATGTTCAAAAAATATGAATACGACTACTTTGTATGAAAGACGAGTACGAATGCGTGCATATCTCGGCTGACAAAACTTATCATAACCCAACATAGTTTCCTGCATCCACGACTGCAACGCAATGCTTTTCGAGAAAAGTTTCCGGACGGGGGATAAAATATTGTTTCATCGCGGTGAGAGAAGGAAACTTTCGAAAAGGTAGATCCACTTCAGAGGGAAGAAAGACTTTAAGAAATTCCATCAGAACGGAAAGAAAAATCAACAAACATTTCAAGGATCTATTCTTGATAACGTTCCCGTTCATTTACTTTAATTTATCATGAAAGGACACGGTGTATATAAAAGTTCAAACGTTGCCTTGAAAATATTACTTTTCTGAGTATTATGGACTTAATAATTATTTAGAGCCCCAGAGAAATATATCTATCAATTATTTATTTATTTATTTATTTATTATTGAATTTCTTTAATCGAATGAAACTTGACCTCGGCGAAGTTATTATTGACTATTACCTTCTTTTAACTATTTAGATTAAATTTAATAACATTTATGTCTTTCAAGATACCTATTATTTTTCGGTATTCTGCTTTGCCTTTTACAAGGTCATATTTATTATGTTATAAAAAAATTATATTTTAACAAAATTCTTAATAATCTGGACAGAAAGTCTATTAAAAAAATATGGTATATTTTCCACGCTCCTTCCCCGAAATAACAAGTTTCGAATACTAAAGAGGGTGGAACTAACTTTTTTCCAACAGTATCTACAAAATATGTACAAAAGATTTTAGAAAAAAAAATTTGTTTGATGATGCCATTAAAAAACCAGAGGAAAAGTATAATAAAGATATATCCTATATTTGTTCACAGAATTAACAAGTTTCGAATGCAAAACAGAGTTGAATGATTTCGATGCTTTTGTTAGATTATCGGATCGAACTTTTCTCCAATTAAATCGAATATTTCGAAATTATGTTACAAAAAATTAATTTTTAACGATACCGTTTGGAAACAGGATAGAAGGTCTGCTAAAAATATATTCCACGCTCGTTCGCCGAATTAACGAGTTCCGAATACAAAATAGGGTTGAACAATTCGACGGTTAGATTGTTGGATCGAACTTTTTTCCAATTACATCGAATGCAGTTGGTTTTAAATTACGATTAAAGGCCGGTCTCGCGAATAGCAAATGGAGGTAATGAGAGAGAAATATAAGACGGGTGAGAAGTTGCACCGAGAATTGAGTCAAGAATGACTTTTCCCAACTTATCGAATCAGAGCAGAGACAATTAAGACGGTAATTTACTTTCGTAATCTTCGACGAACCGGAGATAATTTTTCCATAACAAATGGTTCCTTGTTAATTCTAAAATTTACCTGCGTTCATTTATATCTTTATTATATTATATATAATATTATATATAATAATTTAACCACTTACTATGACATTGATTGCATTTATCTTGTACTAAATATAGATTATTATAATTCTATTTTAAACTTCTCGCTGGGCAATTTCTAGTGTAAAACAAGAGAAACGAAGAAACTAAAATACACATTACGCGCAAATAATTGAGACAGCAACGATAAAATCTATTGTCCTGAAACGATCGATGATATATGATTGGCCACGCACATCTGCTAGAAATAAAATACGGAATAATTCTTTTTTAACCGAGTATCATTCTAAAAAAATATTAAAGATTAAATAACTTTTCAAATTTTTTAAATCCTCCAAGTTCCATCAACTTAAGTCAACTTACGTATACTGACAAATTTCTCATTAAATCAGGCAAATATAAAATTTAAGCACGCAGAAGAATCAAATAAAAATAACACAATACCTTCGCATTTACTTATTTAAAAACGCGTCAACTTTAGTCTCCACTCTCCAGCGGGTGAAAGTGAAAAAAAGGCACGAATGCGGTTGACAAAAAGCCGAGAGAAGTTTCGTGCGGTAAAAGCTAATCGACTCAAAGTTGCAATATTGCAGCTGGCAAGTTAGAAATGAATTTCTGGATTACTTTTCGGCCAGCAAAAAAGTTGCGAACCACGCATGTACATGTGTATGTGTGTGTGTTCTCTGCTTCGAACAATATCGGGCATGTACACGAGTACGAAAGTGCGAGTCGGTTTCCTGGATACTTTGTCGTCCTAGCGGGTGGCTTTTCCAAAGCTCTCACCCCTCCCATCCTCCACCTCGCACAACCCTCCGCCATCTCTTTTCCAGTTAAACGAATAGCCGGAGGCGCGAGTCAAGTAATTTCACCGTGAAAGTAATTCGAGGAGACTCGATGGTGTTGCCTTTCAAAGAGCAACTCGCGTGGTGCAACGCAAAGAAAGAAGCTCGTCGAAATCTTGTAAGACGAAGTAAACTTTTTTCTAATCTAAAATACATCGCGTGTTTATTGTTCGTGAGCTTGCAACGCGATTCAAGCTGAACTGTTGGATTAACGGGTTAAGTTCACAGATAATTGACACGTTCCCGGGAAATAGTTCTTTCTAATACAAAGGAAACCTGAAGAAAAACAAAAATGGCAAGTGGATTGTATTGAAACGTTTGAGACGTTCTTTTGGATTTTACGAGAAACTTGAAAATGATATGATACCAGATTTTAATTATTGTTTCTAAAAATGACTATTCCTCATCATCGCGTACAGCACTTTAATAGTAAATGTGTTTATTATTACTTATAAATATGCTCAAACTGTTATTCATTTAATAGAATATCTCAAATAAATAATCATAGTATTACGTTCTAAATAACCTGTTGCAATAAAACGATGATCGTTATTATTAAATTCTTCTAAATTATTGATTTCGAAAAGCACCGACAAAACTTTATTAATATGCTGACATAATATTATATATGAGACGTAGAGTAAGGAGAATTTTGAGCAACAAGTGTTTGATGAACGAGGGACTAATAAGGTAGTCGGCGACTATTATTTCTGATTCGCAATCCGGCCTTTGAGGTTCTATTGTCCCGCGGATTCAACTGTCATTGGTGGACAGCGGTCGAAGCGTGAGCTCACGAGCCATGCTCGTTAATCTGATATCACGTCTGGCTATATATGTAGGTTTTATCGGGCAGGGAGCCCACTCGGTCGCACCACTAATAACGTCAAATGCAACGGAACACTCTGCGAAATGGATCGAGATGTAGCACGCGTGATGCACCGATGCAACGTGCATATGCCTGGAACATGCTGGATGTTTTAGTTTTGAGATCAGAAGACTGGTTTTATATTTGTGGACGACCGACGAGTAAGACTCGATAAAACTGTAGTTGAGATTACACTGATTGCAAACAAAAAGTTTGGTTACAGAATGTTTTCTGCGGTGTTGCAAAATGATTCTATAGTTAGTACGATAAAATATGATCTTGAAAGATTTATTATTATGTCAACTTTTGAGAACATTCTTTATTATATTATTATATCAAAGGGTGATAATTATATTGACCCTTGTTAGGGTGCCATTTAAGACAATATTTAATTAATAAAATACTTTTAACGGACGTCGAAATTGATTTAATTATTGAAATACTTTAACGGAAGCGAGGTACATTTTCACATACCGGAAATTAATCGAAGGAACTTTGTGGCGGTACGATGACCCAGACATTGTTATTATTAATGAAGGAATCGATTGTATCTGTGCATAGAAGACAACATTACGACGCTAAAATAAAGTATTCCAATCTCCAAGATTCGTATGAATATAAATGAATATGAATAAATCACTCTAATCAATTACACTTATACTGTAATATAATCAATATTTATAGTTAAATTTCATTTCTGTATTAAGTTATTATATCCTCATTAAGAGTAGCAGTAATTTATAAGTATCAATTAAATGTTATTTGTACAAAAATATATCATATACTATTTCGATTATCAGACTAAATTATTTTCGAAGATAAAATTGAGAGCATTCGATAACTGCTATTTTTATCACAATGGCTTAAAACAAAGAAATCAAGTGAACGAACCTACCCAAAAATATCAATCCAGTAATAAAACAAAATATTCAATCAGGATGAAAGGTAATCAGGAAGAGACCTCTCGAAATAAAGCGTCCTATTTTTACGATTTCCATTTAATTACGGGGAAACCAGAACCAGCCGTGCTTCGGAAAAGAAAATAGAATGAATCGATGTGAAGCTAATTACAAATTTTAGCGTTTAAACCGAAAGGAAAAAGTTCGAAGAACCGATCTGACGATCGTATATCTTCTCTTTACGATTAAACCGGATATGCGAGAAAAGTAGCCGGCTTTTTTGCCGGGACAACGCTCGACATTTCGCGATACGATTCCATTAAACGACTGTCCTGCCTCGCGACATCCAGCCGGAAGTTAATGCTAAAATATTTCACAGCCACGTTTATTCGTCCTTTATGCTTACCGGTGATCCTTAAACTGCTGGTAAACGTCCGCTCGGAATTTAAGACCCTAAGAAACGAGCGTTAAATAATGCTTCGCGGGAAAACTCGAATGCGAGAGGCGAAGGCAGACCGTGGGAAAATTGTCGGTTAATAAAGAAGAGCGACCTTAAACCGGAAAACGTCAACTAAATCGATTTATTTTCAACTAAACGGACGAGTTACTGCGATGGCAAACATATTTGCAAATAATTTTCGACGGTTAAATGAACGCTTTAGAATTCGTGTATTTTTTGGGTAATGAGAATGAAATACGTATATAAGTTAAATTGCGTGTAACAAATAAATGAAAAATATAAAGTAGATTCCGCATGATAAATAAAATTCGAAACGATGAAAAAAATGGCATTGTTTGATGAAACCGTAAGAGAATATAATATACGCTTATAATGTTGAGTATACACTCACAATATTAAACTTCCATCCATCTTTAAACCCATTTGGAAATAGCTCTTTAAATTACGCGTTTTTACCAAAACGACAGGAATTAATTCGCGATGTAGGAGACTGCAACGACCACCGGATGGCAGAGCTCCAACTTTTTTCCTCTCCTATTCCGTTTCACATTAAAAACTTGCAAAACATTTAAATGTCTATTATATAAGAGACCGCGGTGCTTGCAGAAGGTAAATGCACGTTACTTCTTGACTCTCGTCTTTTTCAAATTTACCTCCAATAACTTAACGTTACGACTATCGTGATCATAATTATTATCTCTGTATTAAATATGATAATTATACACCTAAAATATTATTAAAACTATCAACACTCTAAGTATTCAATATTCCTTTCCATCGCTGAATAATAATTATTAACGTATAATATTATAAGATATTCTTATATTATATAATTTCGCCAATTTTTCTTTGTTTCCTAATACTTTTCACAAGTAACTTTGAACGAAAATGAATTCGGACGTTAAATAGAAATTAACGAGGTAAGAAGGATCTGTTTTGGATTCACGGGATCGTTTCAATAAGAACTTTATGCTTATGTAGTATTATAAATATTTTTCTTATGTCGATATCCAATTGTTACAAATAAAATATCGATCTGTGATATACAACATTCGGTGCATTTAATAGGTTTCTTCTTCCATCTACTTTCCCATCGGTCATTCTCGATGCACCAAAACCGATATTGATCCTTTTGTGTATTTGACTCGACGTGGTACATACCGAGTATATACGACGCGGGTATTGTACGTGCTAGAAGAAATTCCAAATTCATAAAGGAACGGGTCGTTGATAATTCCTCGGTAGGATTACGAATCGATTTTCCACAGGCTTCGATATACGGAGATAAGGTAGAGATAATAGATGACCTTAGATAGATAGGTCACAGATGAAATATTCAAATAACGAATACTTTGGATCACTCGTCAATTCCCCTTCTGGTAGAATTTTATGGTGGGACTTATGCCACTTTGTACTTTTGAAAACGCACTCGTCCAATTCTCATTTAGACAGTAAAATATACAAGCCTGGTTAGAGATTTTAATCGAGGGATTTTCCATTAAAAGCGAGGAGCGTGCGGTTTTCAGAATTAATATCGCAAGTGTTTCTGCAGGTGCTCATCAAGATTACCCGCAGAATATCAGGATGAAGGATCAACGAGAGACGCGAGACGAGGGGGCGGGGAATACCGGGGGCGAAACACAAAACCTGGCTATGCCGAGGAACATTTCGTTTCTGTTACCTCGTTCAATTTACTGCCCAAAACTCGAGCCGTCTCGTGAAACTAGTTTCGCCGTACGATAACGATTCCGCATCATTTCGCCAGTGTTTTACGAGGAATATTCCAAAGTAAGAAATCAAACCGCAACTTACAGCCGCAAATTAGAATATTATAAAGTACGCGATTAGAAATCGAATGTGTACAGAATTAATATCAACTTGTCATAGGATTTGATGAGAAAAGAGGCTAAATTGCGATGTTAAGATACATTATGTATTTTTTTTTAATTATTCTATTCGGCTTTTTAAGTTTTCGACAGTTTTAAGCCTTTCTAGGAAATATAAGAGAAATATTCGAGGCAAAAATCAAGCTATTTCAGAAAATGTTTCACTTATCCAACGAAAAAAAGACAATTTTTATCAAAGAAACATATTTCTATATTACTCCTTCATATTATAACTTAAAGATCGTGTTTAATTGTCACTAAACTCTTTGTATATGAGACTGAATTTTAATTAACATTAATCCTTAACTTAATCCTTAATTGACAATGCTGCTGTTGAAATTTTTAAATCCCACCACATAAATTATAGTTAAATTTCCAAGGATCCCCAAGAAACTTTTTCGACTTAGAAATCCGGGAATTTATTTCATTCCACTTTTTCCAGGATTTAAAATGCACATAAAAAGAAGCAATTCAAGGTAACGAATTCTTCGTTCCATTCGATAGGGATCAGGGTTAAACACTACTTTAAATATTTTCGGGTGAAATATGCATTGGAAGTTTTACGTTCCTTTAAAATCCTGACTATTTCTTTTTTCTGTTTATTTATCCCTTGGGATCGTAGACGGGGTATTCATTTAGATATCCGAAGTAGAAGTTAAATACAAGCGAACCTGGCGATCGTGCATTCAAGGCATTTGGACTGAACCAATCCTCTTTGCATTGTCCCTTCGAGCGTGTGATACATGGACGTTCCTTTGACTATCATCGATTCGGAAAATGAGCATTCATGAACACATTATATACATGTGTAACAATTCAGATGGAATTCGAATGATTCCGTCTAACCAATACGTGCTTAAATCACTCATTTCGGCGATCGTCCAAATTTCGAATCCATAATTACTTAAAAATAATCACACGCTGCACCCCTGTAAACCCTCTGTGTTATTACAAGTTTTATTATTAGATGAAACTATATATGTATATATTTGTATTATGAAATAATAAAAATGAATGTCCTTGAAATAGAATCAGATCACCTATACTTTTTATGTTGGATATTCTGTATATAAACAGACAAATATAATATATGTATATATAACCACACATATTTCATAAACGTAAATACCGGTTCGTAATTTATTAAAAGCTTACGATTTCATTAATCAACGCACTTTGACCTACGGATGCTAAATTAAAGTCCAAGCGGGATTGCATGTTCGAACTTTTTTCGTACGATTTTTCTACTTCGATGCAGACTTCAAACCCGTATTAAGTACTCGATCAAAGTAAATATTTTCAGATAATTTACGAGTAACCCCTTGACCTCAAATGACGAGTGCGACTCGTCATGACAATTTAATGCCAAAGTATACAATGACGAGCTACACTCGTCATGAGCTTTAAAGTATTAATTAATTAGATTCGATTATAAATTTCTTTTCTTTTCGACCACTATTTACACCAACATGTAAAAGAAAATTAAATTGTATCCATATGAAAAACAATTTCAATTAAATTGTATGTAAAAGGGTTAATAATAACATCGATTACGGTTCATGTAAGTGCTCAGTTTGCAGAGCTAAAATTCGTGTCCACGTGTTGGTGACGGTGTAAGTTTGATATTCGTTCGTGAAAAGTGAAAAGTTTCTACATTATTCATTGGTGTGCGTTCGAACGTATTTGCAGAGGAAATGTCTAGTTAGTATGCTTCTTGATAGGCGGCCATATATCATCAGCTCCGTTTTCTAATAACGAACGTTCTGCATTCCGTTCTAATACTCCTGTCTTATTAATTCCGGAGATTCCAGTTATGACCGAATACATAGTTTAGGCAAATAATTTACGTAACTGTCATTCTACTATTAATAAGGACAGCACGAGCCTTTCGGTAATATAGGGTTGTTCCATAAGTTTATATGGTTCTGTCGAACGTAAGAAATTCTCTGTTTTCAAATAATTAATTCAACCTGAAGGTTACGCATCAAATACTGAGAAAATATGATAACGAAAAAGCATCTTTATTAATAACACTTATTAAGTTTATTTTGATTTCGTTTTATACGGATTATTTTATACATCTATTTATACAGACAAATCATTTATTTTATTATAAGTTTTATTTTGCTGTACTGAAAATTGTTGTGTGTTGTTTTCTACTTTCGTGCTGTTCTGTTTACAACTTGTAACTTTTGCTGTGTAATGTCAAGACGCGGAAGCAATTCGACTTTGTTAAAACGATGGAAATTTACTAAATGCGAGGTGCTTAGACAATCACGTGAAACGAAGTTTTAATTAGATGGCCGCTAATTATCGTAGTGTTAAGATTACAAGTATATATTAATGTAAATACAATAGTATAAATATCTTTTAATGGAAGTCAAGATTGAAATGTTCGGAAATCAAAATGTTGGCTATTTCCTGATAATTAAAAAGTGTAACCACATAGTTATAAAATATACCGATAATAGAAGATCTTAATAAAGAATTTCAAACATTCCGATTTAATCCAGGTTTAATTAAAAAAACTTCAAAACAGATTTTATTTTGGGCGCTGCTAATTGGTCGAGTTAATTCATTTTAGAATTCGATTCGAATGACATTCGAATATTAAATTCACTCTGATTATTATGCTTATTAAATACTATATTTATTCAGATTGAAATTTGGAATATTGAATACCATAAATTACAATGTTTTTTATCATCACAGGAATCATAATATCACGTTCAAGAATCCCACAGATATTCCACCGATATTCTCTCATTTCGTGTAAAGCACGATCGAATATCTCGTTCTTTCGGGGTTTGTTTTGATTATCGGTTGAAAAGCATGAGATATTTCTTTTCCTCGGTATTTTTATTTCCCTTCTTGGAACAATAACATACTCCGAAAGCAAAAACCATTATATGTATTATTTAAACCATTCTCAGCGTGAGCTTTCAGGTAACAAAAAATTCTTGCCGGCAGACTTTTAACGTTTCACTGAATATTCCTTTTCTTCGATAACAAAGCTTCATATTTATCGCGAGAATTAAACGAACGTCTCTTGGAGTCGCGTGAGAATTATTATTATTGAAAGGCTCGCTCGTCCTTATTAATAGTAGACTGACGAGAAGTATTAAGAAGCCAAGAAAAATGGATGAAATTATATAATACAAGAATACTGTATAATTTTATACAATAATAATTATTATTCAGCGACAGAAAGCAAAGTTGCATAATTAGATGGTGCTGATAGTTTTAATGATGTGTTGTATATAATTATCATATCTAATACAGGGATAATATAAAAGTGTATTAAACAAACGTGTTTTGGAGTCGCGTGAGAATTATTGGATTGGTCCATAAATTATGATTTCCTCTCGGTATTAGATACGCAGCTTTCTTTACGTATCTCATCTCAAAATGTCCGAATTTGATTGGTCATTCTCGATAGATGATCATGAAATTTAATGAATGCGCGACACTACGTAGGCTAGCTCTTAACGACAAGTTCAATTTCTATAATCTGGAATCTGTAATCCTCCCGACATCGGAGGATGTTGCAGAAACTGAACTGCGCATATTCGACGGGATAACGAAAATTGACAGATTGTGAGTGACAAGCCATTATCCTGCGAGCTACGCAGGATACGATCAACGTTGCATCGATCAAAAACATTTCGATAGTCACGCTTACTATCAGATTCATCATTTAAATTTCATTAATCGAATAACACGTTTAATGACGTATGTCCAACATATTAACACACGAATCGATATTACAATTAACAAAATCGAGACAATTTATTAACCTGTGTTTATTAGCATATAAAGATATGATATATTGAATAAACATTTTGTGTTGCTCCTAGAATTTTAGAACAATGTTGTTTAAAAAACTAATTATCTCAATACTCCAAAAGAAATTATTTCGCGTAGATTAATTACTAGAGCTTCAGATTCTAATAATTGATAGATAATTATATATATACGGATTGTAGCAGATAGTTGATTGCTGAGTGAAACCAGATGAAGACGATTTTCACGAAGAAATAATGATATAAGATATATTTGCAAGAATTAAAATTGGCAAAAATTCAGCGTGATTAATAAATAGCACGGATGAACGCGATCCAACACTGTAATCGACTCTGTAATCGACACTCGACACTCTAATCGACTTTGTGATAGACACTCTTAACTCTCGCGTTTAACACTTCCCCCGTCCGTTGGTAGTTTTTTATATTATAAAAACTACCCTAAGTTTTTCACTCACACAGACACTCACTCTTCCGCACATATTCCTGGAATCCATGAACACCGAATTGCTGTACTTGGCACCTGGGATATTTTTATCGTTTGCATCTAAACTGAGTCTACTTATATTATGTAATATGTGATATATGATGTGTAACATCGTGTGAAATTATAGTGAGTTCAATCAGGAGGATCTCCTGCCCTTTTTGTATCAAAGTATTGATCTATCACTCTTATCAGTCTTCTTCGTTTCGTTCGCCAAAAAGGAACAAAGGAGTTCCACCCTCGTACACGATTCCTTATAATCGCCCAATATATACGTACTAACAAAGAATATTATAAAAAATGTGTGGCAATAATGTAATGTAACTCCGGCGTTCAGTGAAAATACGATATGTTGAATAAACATTTGGCGTTGCTTTTTGAATTGAAGAGTAATGCAGCTTAAAAACTTAATTATGTCAATATTTGAAAAAACAATTGCCTCGAGTAGATCAATTTTTAAAGTATTACACTCTAATAATTAATATATAAATTATTAGATTATTACATTTTTAAAAATTATAAGATTTGAATTTTGGACTATTATTAGAGCTTTTAAATTGTTGGATTATTAATGATTGTAAGATTAACGAAATGGCGATAACACAAGAATCCAGTTATACAGAAATATTCAAAACCAACAACAAAAGTTGGAATAGTTGAGAAACAAAACAATAGGGACGAGGTTTAATCGTACATTACTCCGTCACTCATTAAACCAGAGGTAATTTTTCTTGATTGCCTACGTCAATTCGCCTGCACAATTTCTCCTACAACACGGCGAATCCACGTTGAAATGCTCCCCACGTTCTACCTTGCACTTCTATTTACCTCTTATCTCCAATTTATTTCTCAACGAAATCCACGGACCAACGATATAATATAAACAAGTTCGCCTAGCGATACACAGTACTCGTGAAAATTCAGCAATTTAATCTTCGTTTTTTTTTCTCCGAAATGTTGCCTCTGCTATATTATTATTGTTGTCTAAATTGAATTTGTTCATTGCATACTTAATTGGTGTACATTAAAAGGGAATTGAAAACGGCGATTAAAACTTGGAAACGTGATCTTAATTTGCAACGAATGTAACGCAACAGAATCTGCTATCTCTTTTTATCGAAGTATTTAATAATAAGCATTAGTTTTCATTATTGATTCTCGCATCATTTTGTAATAAGTCTATTATTATTAATTTTGGTATCAAATTAATTCAAATAATGATATAAACAAAAGTAGATCAAACATATTAAGTGAATTCTAATTTCTAAGAATATTGATTCTCAGTATTGACGATGCTCAACTATTAGATTGTCAGATTATTAAGGATTATAAAATTCACGTTTTGCATTATTAGAGCTTTAGAATAATGTTCAGTTATTGTAACTGTACTTGCACTTTCTATCTTCACAAATAATGCGACGATAATTATTTATAATGAGGACCACGCATTCACATTACCACAATAAAAATCATATTAAATATAAATTCACGTATCATTATTCAACAACTGTCCAATTAAACGATACCGGACAGATGCAATTAACAAGGAACAATCGATGAAATCACATTCCCTTAACGTCCGCCATACCGCCATGTCATAATAATATAATTTGCCAAAACTACCAATGAAGCGTTATCCGTTACAAGGCTGAATTACATCGTAATTCATAGCCGTTTCGAATTACAAAGTTACGTAATTTATTTCTGTTCTTGAAGTATCCGAATGAAAACGATAATTCGGAAAATGGCGGTGCGTGGAAGGGTGAGAAGGATTTCGGTCGACAAACATTGCATCGAAATCCCTAAAGGGAAAGCAGAGAGGCAAACTGCGCTATTTAGTTCCATTCCATTCGCATAATTACACCTGACGATCCGTAAACACACCTGCCCCTATCAAATTGATATACCCTTCTCTCTACCCAATGTAATCGTATTGTAGAGACTAGAGACTGTTCTAATTAATGGTACCGCGGTAACCCATTAGATCAAAGAACTTTAACAGTTCTCCTAATCGTCATTAGTGAAATATCGAACTTATCACGGACCGTTAATTATTAATTGGGGAACATTCTTAAAGTGATTACTAAATATTTTAGTAAAAACAATGGTAGATGGTCCATACACATGTGCGAGACGATTTTAGGGTCGAGAGAAGCGGTTTAAAAATTGTTTCCGGTCAAGAAAAGAGTCGACCCGAAATCGCAAAAATGTAAAGGGGTATACCTTCAAAAATTGGCAAAAAATCAAAGTCGCCAATTTCGGTCCTAGATGGTCTAAATCGATGGTATATGATGCCTAATGACGTTCTAGGACCATTTTGGGTCGAAAGAAGTGGATTAAAAATTTTTTCCGGTCAAGAAAGGGGTCTATCCAAATCGCAAAAATGTAAAGGGGTATACCTTAAAAAATTGTCAAAAAATCAAAGTCGCCAATTTCGTTCCTAAATGGTCCAAATCGATGGTAGATGATGTATAAATATGTTCTAGGATGATTTTGGGTTGGAAGAAGCGGTTTAAACATTTTTCTGAGCAAAAAATGGGTCGACCCAAAATCGCAAAAATGTGAAGGGGTATACCTTCAAAAATTGTCAAAAAATCAAAGTCGCCAATTTCGGTCCTAGATGATCCAAATCGATGGTAGATGATGCCTAATTATGTTCTAGGACCATTTTGGGTCGAAAGAAGTGGATTAAAAATTTGTTCCGGTCGAGAAAGAGGCGACCTGAAATCGCAAAAATGTAAAGGTAATAATTATATCATTATCTATATTCGAGACGTTATATACAATTAATAGCTACGTAAATATTTAAGTTGAATGGAGAGAATTGGATTGATCGATCTATCTGAATTTATCTCCTTAAATTATGTAAAGTTTTCGAGATTGGCTGGCAGGACTCCTGTTTTCTAGTGAAGTTTAGCGAGGAAAGCGATGAGCGGTTTTAATCTACCTACCCTCTCATCCCCGTCTCGGTTCGCATACCAGGATTATTCGAATTTATTTTCCGCCAAGACAATCGAATCACGAGTATAATTAGCGAAGTGAAACTTCGGGGAAAGCCTTAATTCGACGAGGAGCCATCATCGCTTTCCTGAATTTACCCGCAGAAATGATCAAACTTCCTTGCATTTCGCTCGTATAATTGATAACAGAATTCATATCAGGTGCATCCCCTATTCGAATGAGTTATGTATATTTAAGAATTATCATTTTTAAATCCATAGAAATTTGTAGTTTTTAAGTATGATGATATTACAAGCCAGTTGATATTTGATTGCAAATTATAGTGTCAAAGATATGTGTAATAAATAATGCAAAAATTCGAGAATAAGCTGATCCAATAAAATTTGTTTCTAACACGAAATGAGTGAAGTTAAAAAATCATCTAAAATGCACTATTTACAAAGGAATCAACTAAGAAGTTCTCCAAATTGAGAAATCCACTTATATCTCGAGATTTCTTGAAAGTTGTGAAGAAGCTTGCAAATTTGTGAGACGAGACCTCCAGAATAGCTGGAAGCCGTTTCGAGCGTTGACTCGCTTAATATTTACTCAACGCGAGCAAACACTTCGAGTAAATGCCTAGTATTTTCTTATGGTCGATTATGTAGTTAATTTTGTTTACGGGAATATCAACAAACCGCTCCACGCTACTTTTAACATTTCATAGTAAAAGCTTTCGGAAACGGCAACCGATAATCGGCTGGAATTTCAAAGCAAAGTAAAACTAATGAATTGCATTCGAACTAGTTGTGCTCATCCTCTCGGCTATCTCGAGAAATATTAATCAACTACTATGTACACAAGTGAAATATTAATTACATACCACGAGACATTCGCCAGGTTAGCGTAATATTCCTAACCCAAACAGAACGACCTCAGCGAACTGATTAATTTTTGCGAAGTAATATTTGATATATATTAATTTTTCTGGAATATTTAGAATGTGAAAATAACAATAGTGTAGAATCATTAATCTGTATTAATTCGTATAACTTTCTGTACTAAAGAATAATTATTATATTCGACCCAAATCAACTGTGTATTTATCTCACTGCACTGTGATTTTGTTGTGCGTTTCATGAATATTTATAATTATGAGGTGACTGTAAATAATACAGAACATTTAGACTTCTAATTGAAATTGCTGCAAAACTCCATATAATTTATTTAGTCTTCTAATTTAAGATTCTTATTTATTCTTCTATACAACATGATTAACTTGAATACTCTAATTAATTAAATTACCTAGACTTCTGAACTGAAGTTAATGCAAGATTACATATAACTTGTTTAGTCTTGTAATTTTAATTAATAAACAATTTCGTATAATTTATTCAGATTCCCACTTTAAATTAATGCAAAAAATTGAATTTAATAATCCAAATTAGACTCACATGTTCAGCCAAGTTTCGTAGGAAGTTGAGCTGTTACAGTTCAGACAGTAGTCGCGGACGGTTTCTGGTAGACAGTAGTTACGGACAGCTTGTGGTCAGCCGGGTTAGAATTGAATCTCGCGTGCGCAAACCTGACAGGATTTAACTTAATAATTACTCATAACTCATCCATACATTCACAATTATATGCAAAATAAATCCATGTTTACATAAATGTAAAAAATATCAACATTAATGGAGAAAGACATGACGCATTAAACGGAAGATTGTCGAAAAAGTTGCGAACTATGTTTCACGTTTCGCAGATATAATTTTGGAGAATACGCGATGGCGTCGCGAGTAATCCCGCCTGATTTATCTCGACTGTTTTCACGAGGGTAAAATATGACCGAAATAAAAAAAAGACGGCTGGTTCCATTTCCTGCAACAAGTGTCACATAGTGGACCGAGTTGTCTATTCTGTGGAATGTCACTTCGTGAGATATTTACCAATTAATTATTCTAGAAATATTTCAATTATGAAAGGACTCATTGCAATTGTATTACAATTGTTGATATTCAAAGTTGTTTTACTTAAAATGAAACATCATTTCATAAAATTCTCATCTTCTTATATTAATCTTATTTTGTCCGAGCCACCCTGTATAATACATAACACACGTAGCTAATAAGCGATCGGAATTCCACGTGACGTTTACGTCAAGAGTGTCTTCTTTCCGGAAGCCAAAAGTAATTCCTTGTATGGAGAACGTGCTTGCACTTCCTTGAGCCAAGCTATGAAGCTTGCTTATTAAATGCACACGTGCCACCGCTTCAAACTTTCTAGGATCACGTAGGTTTTTCCTGACGGTGGCATTAAATTATGTAATTACAAGATACGAGGTGATAAGAAGCGTTTGCACAATGTATGAAATCCGATGGGAATTGCAACTATGAAGATGATGAAGTACGCCGAGAGAGTGTTACGGATTGTACACTTCGTACTTTATACTCGAGAGTATACGCGAATAAAGGAACCGGGAAATTACCAAGTTCTAATCGGAAGACGACAGGAAACAGTATCAAGTTGTTACGATAGGATGACACATTTTCCCACGTGTAACATAAATTCTACATTATTTTAAAATATTCCGTGTCTTAATTTAAAATGTATGAAGTTACGAAGTTCTATAATAATCAAAAGACGAGAGAAAACAATACCAATTTATTATGATAAGATGATACATTTTCCCACGTGGAACATTATTTCTGTAATTTTTGAAAGTAGTATGTTTTAATTCAAAATACTAGTATGAAATTGCGAAGTTCTAATGAAAAGACGAGAGGAAACAATATTAAGTTGTCACGATAAGATGCCAGGTTTTCCCACGTGGAACATAATTTCTAATATTAATATTTGAAAATAGCATGTGTCTTAACTTAAAACGACAGGAAACAGTATTAAGTTGCCAAGATGCAACTTCTATTACCTTAACTTATGAGGCGACACTTTTAAATATAAATTATAATAACATTACACTCTTTCCAATCATTTTATAAAAATTATGTTATCCAAGTCTACCAAAATTCAACAATATTCAACACATTTTCTTACGCGGAACATTATTTCGATTGTATTTGAAAATACGTGCATAATATTTGCTCTGAAAATATCGTGTATCTGCCAGCTCCACGTGTTTGCAAATATTAGCAAAAAATGTACCCGCAAAACTGAATGAATGAAGATAAAAATATATTTTATAGTTGATCAAAGATAATCAAATAAAAAGGGGTTTTAAATATTTTGTAGTTTGGGTTTTGGAGTTCGTTCAATAAATTTGACCTAAAATTTTCATTTTCCTTGGATGTGTTTATTTACGATATGGAAATGAACAATATGTTTGCGAGCGACGCCAAAAACTTGGAACTTCGCGTGGTCCATTGTAAACTCGGCAAATAGTAAAGCAAATATTAAACGACGAAACGATAACAATTTTCTAGGTTTACGTTTTCCTTTTTTCGGGAAAAACGGCTGAAAAATATTGCGTTAGTTCTGGCAAACATTTATATGATTGAAAATTTTTATTCAAATTTGACTGGATGGATAAAATTACCATTTACTCAGTTCGTTTAAGCAATCACTTAGAAGCCAATGTAAAATATATTCTATTCTTTGAATTTTAAATTTAGCTTTAAAATATTTAATTGTTGGTAACAAAATTTAATGCAATTAACACAATTCTTAAAGAATTCAATTAACTTACTACAAATTTTGATCTGTCTCTATAATCTTTTTAAGATATAATTATTTCAATATAATTATGTCAACAAAGCGAAAGGCGATTAAGGATGATATGATTAGAACTTTATCAGGTAAAGTATTGCGTTGATTCTTTCAAATCGACAAATCTTTTTATTGGATTTAAAAACGCCCGATTTTTTTATTGAAAATATAACTCTCTGATGAAACGAGGAGAAAGAAGGTTTAATCAAGTTAAGAAAATAAAAAGAAGTTTCTTCATTAAACTATTATCTTGTATGGTCGAAGAGAATGGGGTAGCTCGATTCATGCTGGTTACTTTCGAGCTGAGTGCTAAGATAAAATAAAGTTCCCAACTCGGTTCGATAATCGGGAACTTTTCAGTAAGTGCAATTAAAGATGCTGTCACGAGATTGAATTAAATCAAGCAGATTTGACTTGCAAATTAAAACACATCTTCGGTGGTTCCAACTGTTTTCCAATCATCGCCATTGCAATATTCGATTAAAGACATCTTGGATTTAAGTTCCATTATTTAATGTCATTCTATTATCATCCATATTATTCTTATTACGCTATTAATAATAGTAAAAATGTTACATGGAATTAATTCATATTTTAAGGATCATAAACTGACGTTCCATATTGTGCATTAAAAAGAATTAATAATAATGAAGATATGATATAAAATAAATTCCACAAGGGTCATAATATAACGTTTCTTACTGTGCACCATAAAGGCATGAAAATTTTCTGTTTTCCAGCAGTAAATCTAAGCCTTTTTGCGAAAGCCACATCCCAAGCCTGCGGACGACAAAAGCTTTGGAAAAAAAGTTTAGTTGCGGTAGAGGAGAGTTGGGCGCGAAGTTCTTAGAACGGTGTTGTGCTTTTTGGAATACATTTACACGCCCGAACTACCGGAATACAGAAAGTTGTCACAAAGCTCGGAATACAGTGTTGTATTCCGCTTCATGATTCCATTTATGTGGTACACGTAATGTTCTAGCTGTGGCCAGAAGAAAAAGAAACAACCGCGATTGTGGAAACAACGGCATTCAATCCGTTCTTTGAAGAAATAGGAGAAAGCCATATTGTATGGTGCACATTATATTATTATATTAAATACACACACGCGCCATGAACAACGTAATCCTTTCCGGCCAGAAAAATCCGAATAAAAAACAGCACCCAACCAATTTCAAAATTATCACGCTACTAACAAAGGCATTAACCCACCGACGTATTCCAATTCCAAAATCGACATCTGTCAGAAACAATACAAATACAAATAACGCGCCGTGATGCTGAATTAATAATTCACATACATAACAACATACATAAGCACGTTTAAAAAACGAACCCTAAATCGCCGGAATCCGTTCGTGCGGGAATTATAAGGGTGCGAGGAGGGTTGGAGGGAAGTAACAGAGTGTTTTAGCGGATCATTTCCGATACAAAAACACGGGCAATATCGAAATAACTGTGGTATTTGGGGCATAAACAATGGCGGGGTCTCGGAGGGTGAGGGATCAGGATATCCATCCTGGCAACGGGAAATTTCGGTGGCCGCGTCCCGAGAACAATGCATGCAAATTCAGCGAATAATTCGACAATGAATCGTAACGCGGTTTGACGGCCACGTTTGTGGCTCACGGTGGATTGATATCCTTTGTTTCGCGGGTGAGCGCGTTACGGAAAAGCATCCCGGCGAACATGATTCGTGTACAAAGGTTTCTTGCGCAATATGGCGCGGCCGAAACGGCGATGGACAGTTCTCCTCGTCATCAACAGGTTTATCAACAGGTGCAAATGACGAAACCAAACGCACACGTTAAATACTCGCTCGTTGCGAGCCGGAAACGGATTCTGGATGAAGCTGGACGACGTGGCTTTTGACGCGATTGCTTTCAGGATTTGCAGAGGATATTTTCGGGTATTTCAGCTTTTCGAAAGTGTGTGATGTTTGCACGTAACATTTGAATATTTATTCAGTATATTATTAAATTTAGATTAGTCTTTTGCTGAGACGAGAAGTTTGAACTTTGGTTTTGTTGATTTCTATATGGATTAAGGGATTTGATTTTATGTTTTCAATGTTTCTATCTGTGATACTATTATATTAAAATGGTGTAGTATCTTAAGTAAATATCTTGAATGTAGTACTGTCCGACCAAGCCGTACATGTTATTAGGTATTTTTAATCAGGGTTTATGATACGGACGTGACTTGAACGCTATTTTTGAGGATTAACCATTTCTTTGTGCATGATCTTCATAATTAGCTATTTTATGAAGGCTTTACATCTGGAAGGACTTATACTCAGGATCGAGAACTTTTTGGACTGTCCTTCCAGATGTGACCTTCCGGACTCAATAGCATTAGCCGTATCATAAACTCTACCGGACCGTGTCACCTGCACACCACCCTCTCAGACCTCCTGACCCTGACCGGGCCCCGACCGGGCGCGATCTTGAGGTCACCTGGGTAGAAGGAAGTTTAGGAAATTCCTGGGCCGTACCTTGACGAAAGGGCCCGCCTCCTGAAGGGGTCCGAGGGCGGTTTTTGGAAGCAGGGTAGGTGTGAGAGGGCGGTCCTTATTAGTATATATTTGCAAGCCTGTAAGGGTTTTTATGTTGTGTTATTATTACTCGCGCTGACGACAAGAGAGGAGAGTAGATTCTCATAGAATTTAAAGGAGTATTGTAAAGAGATTGGTTGCACTAAGTCGAGAACAAGTTTCGACACCACGATTTTATACATATTAATTCAACTAAGTGTTCGTGTATATATTTGTTGAGTTTGTTGTTAAAAATAAAGAATTAAGCGGCATACTACAAGCTGCATTATTTGGATCACCCGACATTCGCGGTTTCCTTAACATTTGGTCCTTCGAGCCGGATTGTGTGAACTCGACCAACATTTGGTCCTTCGAGCCGGATCCGAACATAGTGAATTAAGCGGCATACTACAGGCTGCATTATTTGGATCACCCGACATTCGCGGTTATCCTTAACAAGTACATTGAAACAATTTAGATTTTATCTTCTTGTATTCTCTTATTTTATATTGTTGGACTGTGCCTTATTTAATAAAGAATTTAATTAAACTTTCAATTTCTGTCTATTTTTATGTGATGTGGAATGTCAATAATTCAAAGTGTAAAATAAACGTAATATATCTCCAAGTAAAAATCAACGTCATATTCAATATTATTAATTAAAACCCACAGGTAAAACTAAATAGAAGTCAGCGGTTTGCAATAAACTCACCCCAAAACAAATTTGTCTGTCAATTGCAAAAACACAACCATTTCAACCTTCACGTAATACAATGATACAAGTACAATGTCAAAAGAATAAAACGGACAAAACATATTAATTAAGAAGCAGGCGAATTAAATTAACGTTTGTAAAAAACGTCAAAGAAAACAGTGGTAAATAACTGCTTCATTAAGAGTACATTGTTTTGCGATGCATTTTAAAAAGCATTATTTCGCGAATAAACGTGTGGAATTGTTTCACGGTATATTTTGCAGGCAAGAATGTATTCGGTAAATATACAACTGACAATAACACGACTCATCAACAAGTCCTAAATGGCCGTTAAACAGGTACATATCCACTCGCTGAAAATCCACGGGAAAATGTGAAGCGTTACATTGATTTCAAGTTATAAATATAATTCCAGTATTAAATCGTGATGCAAATTTATCCGCGATTTATTTCCAGGAAGAAAAAAACATATTAATTTTCAGACCAGGGATGTCGATATTAATGCCTTTCGAAGAGAAAACATTTGCTTGCGAATGCAGTGAAATGTAATATAAGTGGAACTGTATTTTACATTTTTAATTAAAGAGTATTGATGAATTGATATTTTCGATCCACGATGACCTTCGGTTAAATGTCGACAGGTTTTAATACCAATATGAATATAATTAATAATATCATAATATAACATGATATAATTCTGCGGTAACTGATAAAAATAATAAGTAACGCTAGAACTACCAACGCAATTAAAATGATTGATCCGTATTTTTAATAAATTTATCCAGGTACACAACAGCGCATTGTTTTGTGTTTTATACACCTTTATTTTCTGTGTATAATACACATAATGAAATCGATTAATTGAATTGCATCCTCCAGTCATAATTTATATATAAACAAATGTATAATAAGTATGATTTATATATCATTATAACCGAGTATATGTTCGGTAGTGTCAAAAAACCAGTTGTTTTGTGATTACATTTAAGCGATGTTTTATTAGAAATCGGGTACAAAGAAGATGTAGGTACGAAAATGAGAATAAATCGCGTCTCTTTGATCTTTTGTGGTTTATATCCGTTGATTACAGTGCGTTCTGATTCAAACTGGTTTTCCCTGCGTGGTCTTCCTTTGTCTAAGGAAAATCGAGCTACAAAGGACTCTTAAGCGGTCCGTTATCAACGGGCTCACCATTAGGTGTAAACACAGGGGAAATACAAAGGCAATTTGTTATAAATTAACCGACGGTGAGACGAAATGGCAGACTCCAACATTTCATTAAGTTAATTATAGTCGTCGTAGTTATACGACATAACTATTAATTGATGCAAAGCAGCAATAATTATCTACTTAATAATATATACTATTTATTTTCTGTATATATTAGATTTTTCCACAAGTTTCTTCCATTTATTTTAGAAAGAAATTATGGTAGAATTGATTAAAATGGTGAAATATTATCGAAGAATACGTGTTTTGCTCTGTTTGATAACCTTCTATCTTTCCGGAAGCTTCGCAATGAGCTTCTTCCAAAAGGTTTTTGATTTACCGACAATATATTCGTCGAGGTGATAATTTCGTGCGACGAATCAAATGTTTTTTGACGCGAGGAATTGTTTGACGAAAGATATGGAAATCCCTAGCTCGAAATCTTCCGAATCAGATACGAGCGGTTTGCACGGTCACGGCATTGTCACACAATTGTTAACCTCCGCAAATGTTACTTACAGTTTTTGCAGCTCCGATGGCTTCCTGGAAGCAGTGCAATGTCCCACGCCCAAAATGTTGTCTTTGGATGTCCATTTTTCAATGCACGCACAAAAATAACGAGGAGCTTCGCAACAAACTACACGGCAAGAAACAAGAACACTCGTAAACATGACGTCACGAAAGCGACGCCAACCGAACGAACCAATCACGGTCGTTTACCTAATAAGGCTGCGCGCGCGAAATTCGACAGAAATTTATGGGACAACCTATTATAATATATATTACTTATTAAATTATCTATTTAATTTAATAATATAGCTTAGTTTATGTCTCTATAAAAATAAATAAAAAGTGTCTAACTGTCTATTGAATTTATTCCGGAACTAAAAATACAAAGTTGTATTTTATTAATCCTCGATAATTTATTCTAGAATCTAATATTAAACGCGAAGATAAAAGCGGAAATGGATTAAATGGATTCGAGTCTGGCTTCCGAAATAAATCCTGCGGCTCGGTTAATTGATATGAAACGAAGAAGATATAATAGATTCGCGGTATAAAGCTAATCAATTTGTTTGCCACTGTATATAACGTCAGATCGAATTCAAGGAATTAAATATGTATTATTGATTCTAGCTATTCTAGAAATTACGTAACGATTCATATCATCCCTCGCTTTATGGTACTATTTCATTTTATCTCATCCTACGCTTTTATACAGATTGCTCAACATAAATATTAATAATTTGGTGAAATACATTGCACAGGGTGTCCAAAGTAAAACAGGCCACGGAATTACATAATAATAATTACTTCGGGGTAAAAGGTCTAAATGAGCTTGGAAATGTTGTAAAAAAATAACAAAGAGAAGAATTTCCTTTCAGGATGTTGGTCCCTAAGATAATGAAATATTTAAAATATTTTTGAAAATGAATTTTTCACTTGGCTTCACAATTTTGATTAAGACTGTATTTTTATGAAAAATGAGATGCTTCAGGAAACGACTAGGAGTTGACCTTTAAAGCATAAAAGGAGAAGCCTTTGACACGAAAAGAATCTGGACTTTCTGTTAGAAGAGAAACTTACGAGAGTGGTTGCCGAGAGGGGGGAAGGGCGGAGGAGAGAGAGAAAGAGAAAAAAGAACCGAAAATGCGGCAGCGTTGAACAAAGGATAATTTATAAGGGACGTCTGCAAAGGACGCAAAGAGGTTAAATGACGAAGCCTGTATTCGCAACTCTTTATCAACCGCGGCTTAACGGGTACAACTTTTAAAGCTGTTTAAGCACCGCTTGTCAAAAGACAAAGGAATTACACCGTTGACACAAGACGTTTTTGGTTATTGCTCGTCACTCAACACCACTTTATACTTACGAGTTGCACGCGATAATAAAATAACTAAGAAAGTATGGGAATGGATGCGTTTGCGGCACAACCTTCTTGCATTAATCATTCATGACCTGCTATTTTAGTTATGTTTATTTATTATGAATTACATTCTTATTAAAAGTCTCATTTATTTCGATTTGTTACTTTCCTTGAGAACCATAAAGTCCAAAAACTGCATAAATTTTGCTCTTGAAATTATTGCTAATAGTCGAATTTGAATACCACAATTATGGAACAGAGTTGTCGGAGTTATGATAATTAGGTGTATGATATTAATTTTTTATAATTACTAATATAATATTACAGGGAATTTTTAATTATTACTTCAAAATATTGGCACATCGCCAATGTGCCATTATATTCTGATCCTCGGAACGATCAAAGAGGAGCGCCTTAATCGCACTCTCAAACGACGTATCAATTAAAGGTCAAATGCTCTTCGAGGAAGTATACGCAAAGAGTACCGAGGCGTATCGGTCCAGGAGGAGTACTCGGAATAATTGAGAACGAGTTATAAATGATCACCGAGACAATTCTGGACGAGCAATTAAAAGTTAAGTTGAAGAATTGCTACCATTTGGTACGAAGCCAAGTTATTTAAAGCAGCTTTTATTCCCGCTTATTTGATCCTTTTGTATTCCAATTCCGATATCCAGTTATTCGTACATCGTTACGTATAAATCATTTCCAAATGTTTACGATTAATTTCATCTATCGAAACCATCGGGAATTTGAATATCGGGATGAAACGCGTCATGTGTTTTTTATTGGCCATTGAATGTAGGCCAATTGTTACATCCAACCAACCTTATCTCGCCATTGTATGAATATTCAAACCAAAATAATCAATAAAAATAGAGCACTGATAGTAAAAAATATTTCTGTGATAAATGATTACATAAAGTCACTTCTTTGTGCGTCAGATTTCTGCCTATTTCCGTGTAAAACTTCGATGGTCTTTTAAAGATTTTACTTTAGAATACTTCAGATTTAAAGAATATTTGTTACTTATTTATTATTTATTATATTATCAACGGCGTAAACCCTTTGGTACAAAATAACGCGGAAGAAAATTAAATACATATTCTTATCCTGTTCGTTCCAATTACTATTACCCTTGTAACATAAAAATATTAATAAGCACAGAAGCACAAATAATTTATGTCTATTAAATTCCCAAGACGGCATATTATCTGAATAATAATACCAATAAATTTGAATAAAATTATGTAATACCCTATATTAAATATATAATACCGTATGATAAATATACAACACTCAATATTTATTAAAAACGATACTGAATAATTATAAGAAGAACGACGGCTCGCTATTCGGAGGTGGAATATGGTTCGAAGAACTATCGATAAAACGTCCCGCGGCTTTCCTTAGGAATGGAATTGGCAGAATGTCGATTTCGTCGGTGTAATATATAAAGTGAAATACTATAATGTCTGCATTTAGAAGGCCTCCATAAGTTATAATTTCATGTACACGAACGGACGTTTCTGCCAAATTTAGTTCACCAATCGGGCTATGTTCTATATAAATGAACTGATTCTAACTTCCCAATAGAAAGTTACGAATAAGAAGTTAAACTTTCTAGACCGGCGAATTCCATTGGATGAATATTCAAAGGTATTTTAAACCTCCGCTTTAATCGTATTTAATAAAGTATTTTAACGCGTCAGATAACTCTTCATTAAAAACTTTGTCCAGTGACATTTCACAGATCAATTATTTCATTAATCGCGTATTATTATGTACTGTATGTCCATAAATGTGAAGAAAATGGAAATGTAAGAACGTAAATATTTAATATTATACGAACCACCCGAAACATATTTCAAAATATGCACTTTAAAATTTGTATAACAGTATAGATATAGTTTATTATTCATATCAACATTAGATACCGGTAAATGTAATGTTAATATCGCAGAGAGAAACAAACAATGCAACAAGTAAGACACGAACAATACTTTTAGTGTTGGTAATGAAAATAGACAAGAAAATCTTTCACGGAAACTGAGAACAGTCACGGGAGAGAAAAATCCGTTTTTATGAAATTGTATCTTCTTCCGTAATAAGATTACGGAACTGTACGTACTTTTTGATACCATTGCGGAGCTTATATACAGTGTAGCTCACATTTCATGCTTTTATTACTAAAAATGTTCGACCTCTCATCTTCGTCACAAGAATTCCAAATAAAACATCGTCCACAATTTAACAGAGATACGCATAAAAATAAGAATATTATAGAATATAGAAATTATTCAAATAATCTTAATTACATTTAGCGATTTCTATTTTTACATTCTATAATATCATTATCTTTGTATTTTCATCGTAATATTTGATTTAGAAGTGACACTGGTATTTTTGTATTATTATTGCTGTTACTATTTGAAATATAAATTCATATGCAAAAAACGATTAATGAAATTTATTTCATGTAATAGGATCGCGATAGGAGTCGTAAATCGATGAAACTTTTGGGGAAGATCGATCCGTACAAGTTTGTTAGTTTGTTTAAGAAGTGTATGCGAAACGCGAATCACTTTGAAATTTGTAGGTAAACTAACGCCTAGAATCGCAATGAGCCACTGTATGCATATGTATGGGCCAATTAACGGGTGAACGCGTAATGATGTACTTCCCGATGATTGTTTTGTTTTCAGTTTCGCCCTACGGATTATCAGTTTACTCGCGAAACTGGTATTAACGAAAATAACTTGCGCTCGGAAATTAAAGTGCGTCCGGAAACGGCGAAAGATTACTGAACTTTAACATTTGGCTTTCTTATTGTAAAATGAACAATAAATTAATTTATGAAGTTTAGAGAGATGGTTTCAGCTTAATCCACATCCAGTCTTCTTTAAATATAATATATTGTAATTGTTCTAAAATTGAATTACTAAATGAACAATATCGTGGATAGCAATATTTATAGCGCAAACTAATATGCAGATCGTCATCCGCTAAAAATTCGAATTGCCTTAGACTCCGGTATTTTACCATAAAAATATAGTTCGGTCTCATAAAGCAGTTATTACAAAGTTGGATAAGCTACTTTTCATCAGTTTATTGCGTCATATAAATTTCCTCTAATAACACACGGTTTATATTGCATCTTCCTCCGGCGAGTAAAGATTATTAAATATCCCGTCAAAAATAATCAATAGCTTCCAATGAATAATAATAATTCTTGGAAAATTGAAAGGCACATTGTTGCGCGACCGGTTTGGTTTTCCGATCCGCGATGAAAATTGGCATTCGCACTGAAATTGGTCCGAAACTTGAGAAGAGGAGTGCTTTACCATAAAAATGTAGTTCGACCTCGTAAAACGGTTATTTCGAGGTCGGATAAGCTACTTTTTTGTATGCGGCCAGCCGTTCCTCGACATAGGAGACTTACGAGCTGCGGGATGTCTCTCACAGCAGGATATTACTGTCGGCATGAATCTTCGGTATCCGACTGATCCTCCTGGGTGCCTTTAAGGACGTCCGCACGAATTTATCCTATCGGCATCTTTTACTTCCTTCACCTTTGCCGAGCCAATCAAATTTCAACTCTGTATCCCACACATATGCTTATATCAATCTTATACTTTAACCTTTACTTGTGTCCGCCATTTTTCGGGAAATTCAACTCTCTTCGTCTATTATTAAATTATTTGGATTCATTGAAGTTGTTGATTATTTAGATGATGAATAAATAAATATATAAAATAAATATGTAGAACACAACACTTATGACGGCACGTTTTATTTCCTCCTCTTTACTTGGCCCAATCAAATTTCAAACTACATGCCACTCATAAAATTATATCAACCTTATATTTTAATCCTCACTCGTGTCCCCCATTTTTCGGGACATTCAATCATTTTCTTCTTTCATTGAATTACTGAATTCATTGGAAGTTTCGGATTGTTTTGATTACAAAGTCAGGTATTTAACAATATTTAGAATTAATATAATAAGAGCTTAATTTTGAATACTGCATAAGTGGTTTAAATATAATTTCTCCCGAGCTGAAATTTTCAAAGCTTCTTATTTCAATTCATTTGCTGTTTCACGTAACAGATGAATTTTAATTGGCTAATTTTTAATTTGGAAGCAGAGACATACAGTTGTATTAATATTTGAAAAAGCGAACACGTCGGTTGCCAATTAGTCCTAAAATTATTTACTTATTTTGTAAATGCACGTAAACTACTTTCAATCAAAGTAAGTCACGTATAGAAATCACATAATTGTTTAATTAAATCCACTGACTTTTACTGTCTGTAAAATTGAATAGCATTTTATAAACCTGTTTATTTGTTTGAACGATAAAAGGTGTGTCTACGTATACCATGTATTTTCGAAGCAAACATTGAATAAAGAAATACCGAAAGTGTTACCGACTCTAATGAACTGAATATTAGGTAGATTTTGAATTGAAATCTGAAACGATGGATTTAAATTTTTCATATTTCCCATAATATTTTACTCACGTAGGGGCAGCATATTTTACGTGGAAATAGCCTAATTATTTCCGGTATCGTGTTCCGAATAACTTTATCCTTTTATGCTTCAATCTCATACAAATAAACAGTATCCTTTGTATAAATAATTCATTCAGGGAATCCTCAGGTTTCCGTATTTCGGATAATTTCCTGTATGAATAAGTCGTACCTTTAAATTCCGTGGTTCGACGCACCAACCTCACCCTGTTCCATTACAAAAATATCTCTACAAATCCGGAGTATCTAGTGAATTTAACCGAAATTATTTAAAAGAATGTCGTAAATAGCCTATTAAATTGTTTCGTAATACGTGTTTCATTTTTAACAGAAACTGTAATTAACATTCCTCTGGAAGTTTGTTACACGAGCTGTGAAATTCCGAATTTGCTTTTATTCTTAATAATCCGAAACATGCTCCAATAAATTATTTCCTAAAAAGTTTATCGATGAACAGCATGAATTGTGTACAAAATAAAATATCTAGAATCTCCCCTTTTTGTGAATATGGGAACAAAAAATATGTTACAAGTAATCATTCTGGAAACACATAAATATGAAAGAGTTTCAACGAGGCATTTATATTTTTCGGTTTTCCAATTTTTCTAAAGTTTTAATTACTACGATATTTATTCGGTCGAATACTGATCCGAAAGTCGATAAATATTTTCACATTATTTACCCGAGGCAGGTTGAAGTTAATTACTTGAATCGTTACTTCGATTCAGGAACTACGTTAATCATAAATATAATTTAACCGAACACAGCATTGAACCCTCCATTAATTCCTGGTTCATGCACTTTTTCCCGAGTTATACAAAACATTTTATTGAAAAGAATTTGATACGTTGTGAATAATTTCTTCGACATAAATGAAATACCTGAAATTCTGAATCGAATACATTTGATTAAACATTTGATTAAAAATAATATGTTCAATAAAACATATGCTATCCTATGGTAGCTATGGTATGCACTAATAACCAATTCTATCGACCCCTGTTTAAATTATTAAATAACAAACTACGCAGGCCATAATACTTCTAACCCTTCTAATTAACCTTCGCAAATTAAAATAATTAATTACTTCATCCCCAAGGATTTTAATTACCACCGTATTACATCGTGCGATATAATACTTTTACCACATCGAATTTTAATATCAACGATATTGAAACATTTAATACCATCCTACTAAATTAATAGCTCATTAAGTACCTCATTAACTAACAGTTCTCCCCCACGACCTGTGCCCAATGAAAAAAATCAAAGAAACCAAAACAACATAAATCCATCGCCGGACCAATCACGCGTTAACGAAGACTTACAAACTACCCTTATACCGCCAATTACGAGAAAACAAAAAACTTCCGATCTACTTTATCAAAGTAACTTTATATCCACGATCCACTTTATAAAAAGCCAAAGATTTTAGGCGCGATGCCAACACCGCTTTATATTTCAGTTTCGAACACCATTACACGTGACGTACACAGAGAAATAATACCGGAGCGATATCGGTTTATCGAGATACTCTTCGAGTCTGGAAAGAAGGCACCGGTGACGTAGTGTCACTTGGAATTTCGATCTGATATTCGTTATGCATATTGTATTTTATGTAAATTATGTATGAAATGGTATGTGTCATGTAGATTATATATGACATAGAAATCTTCTTTGAGATATGCACCACGGCTTATAAATATTCCCATTCGATATTACACTCTCACAGAAAGTATTTGCACTTAAAAGTAAAAAGTATAATACATGTTTAATGTTCCAAGAGAATGAATGATCAGATTCATTCCAATATACTCATATTTTTTTGCGCATCTAAATAGTTCTTCCAAAAAGTTGTAGGTGTGAAGAAATTCAAGATAATGTCGGTGGGCAAATACTTACGAGTGGCAGTATATCTATGTATTTGATCTTCCTCGTCCAATCATCGTGTGCCTTCTTTCCAGAATAATGGAGAACACATAGGTATGTCGAGAAGTACGAAGGTATATTTTCATCGAGGGAACCAAGGCCAGGATTGTCCACAAATAATACCATGCCAGATTAATCATTTTTTTGTTGTTCGTAGAACTTATCTGCTGGCGGGAGCGATGGTGAAGCAATTTCGGGGTGCCGGTGTCGTCATGTTGAACCCTCCGCCGCAAAACTTCTTTTGGTTAGACGAAATCTCTGGCAGGATTGGTTCGCTCATCGATTTCGACATCGATTCCTTTGACTTATCGAGTTTCCTCTTCTGGGCGTAATACTTCTTCTTTAACTGGCACATCTCGTTGTTCACCCTTTCCAACTCATGTTTGTACTCGAGTACCTGGGCCTCGTACATGTTCACCACTGCTACCAACCCCTAAACCCACGAAAAATGAATCCCCTGAATCATTCAACTCCCACGTGACCGAATACCGTATGCACCGGATATCTTGGAACATTTGTTCACCCCGAAATACGACTTGTCGTTGCTCCACCTACGACTTACTAGACTCTCGTCTCGTGGAAAGAAGAATATTGAAAATAAGGGTATTTCCGTAATTTCGAAGATGTCCTTCGAACTGTTATATTTATGTATTTATTTATATTAAAGTTGATGATAAAAATAGGATGATAATAAAGTACTCGAATTAAGAAACTAACTGAGAACGTTGCTATATCAAGATTATGGATTCTATACACAGTGAAATTCCCGCATAACACGAGTTCCTACAATTTCATACAACGCGTAACGTATTAAATGCGTTATACGCGAGTCTACTGTATTAAGATTGATAGTATTATTGATAGCAATTCATATTACAGATAACAATATTTTCATGTTAATGGTGCTGGGAGTATTAATATTATTGTAAGGGAAACCTGGTAGTTGTGCCATAATTAAAAAGTCTATAATAATATAAGATCTTTGTAGTATCAAATACCGGAGTACCGAGATCATTAGTACCTTCATTTTATTCCCCCTTTCGCGAAGAGCCTTCTGAGTTTCATTGAGGGAAGCCGTTACTTCAGGTCCTGGCTGCTTTGAAAGGATTTCGCGAAGATTCATATATAACCTTTCAGTGTCCTTTATACTCTTCTCCTTGTCGATCATCTCGGCTGACATTCTTATAACGCGTTTTTGTAGAAGTTGGACTTTCATTAGTAAGTCGAATTTATTAGGATCGGTACCCTGAAGCAAGATGTAATTTGACTTGTGTTAAAAATGTTGCTACTGTCTTCCAGAATTGAATAAAAATATCTATACACTCAAACAAAATAATATTAAGAGTTAAAATATGAATTGAATTAAAATTAAGTCTATCATCGTGGAAACTTAAAATAAGAATTTAATCAACTTAACTATCATTTATTATGGATCATGATTTATTTCCCGGAAAGATGAACTTCTCTAAAAAAAAAAACACTTCGGTTTTTCCTTCATTAATATACAAACTTCAGTACGCGGTGGTATAAAAAATCCAGCGATCAATTATCGCGGTGTATCTTTAATGAAATGCATATCGAATGAAAGAAACATGAAGCCCGTACCTCGAGCTTCCTCCACCTGTGAATATTCAAGGGAGTCTGCACTTCGTTTTCCAGTGCAACGACCTTAAGCCTCTCATTGGCCAAATCCCGATTCAAATGAAAGATCTCCAGCCTGAGATCACTGATATTCTCAATATTCTTAGCTAGCAGAATCTTCTCGGATCTAAGTTTCTTCACCTCGAGTTTCAGTAATCTGATATCCTCCAATCTCTGATTGTACTGCGTCTCCCCCTGTTGTAGCGTGCTATTCAAGACTTTGATTCTATTGCGTTGAAGACTGAGCTCGTCGTTCCTCCTGACCAATTGCGTACCCAGAATGTCTCGCTCGTTCATCGCATTGTCAATGTCCCTTTTGTGTTTGCCGATGGCCATATCAGCCTGCCGAATGTTCTGCCTAAGGACTTTCTCCTCTTTCTTCATCTCCTCGATCTCGCGTCTCAGCTCGCTGATCTCCTTGCGACACGATTCCACCTCGACCTTCAAACCCTCTTTCTCCTCCTCCACCCTCCCGAGAACTGAAAGACAAATGGTCCACTGAAAGAGTCGGTTGCCCTAAATCCAACCGAACGAGCCAACCCTCAGAAATGTTACCCTCCTCCATGATACTTTATTCCGAATTTTGATCATTCCGCCGATGGACCATCCGAATCTACACGCTACTTGTATAGTGTTATTCTTTTCTTATCACTGAACTTCGCATCCGAAACACTGTATTCCATGTAACTCTCCGAAGAACGATAAAAAAAGGGGGCGACGAATGTATCTTTGGATTACTTAACTGTTTGAGTGGTAATAACTCGGTTAAAGGACATATTTTATTAGGGCTTGGTTTAAAAGGTTTGGATAATCTTCTGGTTTTTGTTACACGATATAATTCCGGAGCATTTAATTAGAGCCGATAAAATATTGATAAAAGATGTTTGATGAAACTGGACCATAGATGAGTTGGTATTATTCTACATTTCTAACTTAATGCTTTAATAATGTGTGATATAAATATTGATTAACGTGTCTGATATTATACTAATGATGTTATACTACATATAAGATAAGTAGCAAAACTAATTATCTTAAATTAGGATGATATATGTAAGGGTATTGATGGGATGGTATACACAGAAATCCTCTCTAATTATCCTAATTTTCTGGCTTAATTATTTAATGGGAACTGATGTAAATATTGATTAAGGTTACTGATATTATACCAGCAACTTAAATTATTTTGAATTAGGATGTTTTAGGATGTTATATATAACGATATCGGTGGGATGTTACACATAGAACTTGTCCCGCTCCCGCAATCTGGGACTTAATAAATGATTACGCTGGAAGATAAATGATACCCCGAGAAACGATTCCGGTTCATTGATTTCCAAAGCTGCCTTTAATAATTCATATCAGAATATGACAATGAGATATAAGGTTCCACGGTAGTGAATTACCGATTGCTCTTATCAAAATTTAATGAATAAAACATAACGTTTAGGAAGATGGATTTTCTACTGAAAATATTCATTATTGTCACTAATCTATTTTTCCTAAGGTATTAAAGCCGAGTCGAACTGCAATTAAAGTCTCCCGAATTATCTTTTGGCGGATTGGATTTAAATGGATCAATGAAGTTATAATCCGGGTATCTTTAAGCAGTGAAGTTAAATTGAGAAAATAAACGGTTTAAAGGTGAAAGATCACACTAGTCGGTACTTTTATGGTGCGCTGCAACCAAATAGAGATTCACATGGTATAAATTAGTCGCCATAAATCAGCCACGAGAAGATTAGAGTGAAATCTTGATAATGGAATGATTGATGGCAACAGTAGTTTTCATGTAAGATTTATGTCGCTATAAATTAAAAGAGCCGATACTTCATCAACACGTTACTCGCGGAATGATAAAAAATAACGATGTCCGTAGATAAAAAAACGACTACATTTAAGTTCGACGAGATTATTAAAGTGATACTTGGTTCCTTCATTAAACGGACAACCATGTTAATCTCTTGTCAATCTCGGAAAATTAAGTTCAATTTCGAATACAAAATTGGGTCATTTACGATCCTATAATGGAGTTGTGTATTATGAATAATAAAAATATGACTTTATGATTATTCTTTTATTATCTTAAACAAACCTATTTCTAAATACGTCCACAAATAAAATGTTGTACTAAATACGTGATTCGATTAGAATTATTTTTATCCTCCCACAAGAATTTATTATTAAGTTTATTATTGAATTGAATGAATCTATTATTATACCCCTGTTATTATTTAATGATATCGAATAGCTAAAATAGGCGACTTAATTATACCACAATATTTATTTCTGCGTGAAAAATATGCGTTATCTACAAAACTCTGTGAAAAGACGTGAACGGAAAGAATTCTCTTTCAGGACTTTCACTATCCAAAAGTCATTCATAAAATGTTCTGTATTATCGTAATTAAATGAGATAATTAAGAGAATTAATTTAACTTATTTCATACATCCTGGATGGGGTGTAGCAATAAATATTTATATAATAAATATATGGAATATGAGTTATAAAATGTTCAAATCACTCACGAAAATGTTCTTTGACGAGATTGGCATCCTTGGTGGCGATGTCCTCTTTGAGTTGCTCGACCTGATGGCTAACGATCTTCAATTTGTTCTTGAGCTCCTGGATCTCCTCCTGGGCCTTCAAGAAGCTCTTCGTGCAGGAGTTTCTCTCTGCACGGACGGTCTCGAATAGATTCTGCTGCTGGCGGTACTTCGTCACAGCCTCCGCCAGTTGCTTCTTGTAATCGAATATCTCTACTTGCTTCAGCTTCGCCTCATTTATGTATTCCTCCACCTATTCGCGCGCAACGAACCCACTTTAATTAAGATATATGGTTGCTAACTGTCAACCTATCTATGCCATATGCTACCTATAACTATTTCACTATGCGATCTGTCGAAAACAGTGTGTATTTGGGTGATAATAGCCAAATACTTAGCACTCGAAAGGTGACCCTCAGTCACCACTCACTTTCTTGATGTAATTCGAGTGGCGACTGAGAGACAACATTAAGATTTGCTCCACTTATTTTTTGCAAATGAATTTTAAATTACGGACAACTGGATGTCGCCTCTGAATTGCCGTTCGAGTTCTCGCAATAAACTAAGTGGCGACTGCGAGTCGTCTCCGAGTGCAAAGAGTTAAAAATATAATAAACGAACAAAGTAAATGAGATTTTTCGAACTTCCAAGAGTGAACATTTCTGCGATTGTTTTCTGACATTGTGACGGATTAATGATAGTCTGAATGTAATTTATAATTTTTTTATTTGTTGGACCTGTTGCACTCCGTGGATTCTTTGTTAGCTATGATGGTGTACGTGAACATTATCCCAGATATTTATATTTTCGTATCTTTATAATACTGTATTTAATCTGAACACAGCAAATCAAATTTAAGAGAGAGAATGAAATTAAATCCCCTTCCGGAACATCTAATACCTGAAATCCCTTTGCACATAGTTAATCTTTTTCCGATAAACCTGGAATTACATTGGAATCAACTTGAAAGGTTTCCACCGATAGGAAAAAAGTGTCGTACAATTTGTCACGAATCACGAGAATGAGATTGTCAATTTGATTTTTTTTACATTCTTTAATCGAGGTAGTCAGAAGAATGGATGTACCTTGGACTGTTTGATATATAATATAATATACAGTTATTCATATGCAAGAAACATAATTAAAATCATCGAAATAAAAAAAGGTAATGAAAAATAAAAATATGGAACTGATTCTGACGTAATTCTAAATAATTATATCTGATATTTTATCATATATTATATATAAGTTCTAACTCAATTTTGGAATTTCACGGAAAAGTCGTGATAGAAATTGTCGAGTATGATGAAGCACCCTTTGATACGATCTATAACCACTTATTAAATGTCTCAAGTTTGTATAGGTTTCGTGTGCGAGTCCAGGTCCCTGGACATACATAGAACTTCCAGGAAGTAGATACGGACTTCCGGCGAGAAGGAAGAAACAAAGTTTCCCGAAAGAAATATCAAATTCTGCAAGTTATACTTTGGAGAGCCACGACTCACAATTCTATTTGAACTGTAAAGAGAATACCACGCGTACTCTAAAATAGAAGTCCTGATCGATATCGAATTTCTATTCATTAGACTCCATAATGAAATACACTTCCAACAAAGTTCGTTTTGAAATGAACACACGGTTTAACTGGGAATACCGCCCGCCAAATTTCCGTTTCACTCGCGAAGGACACATGTAACGTTCTGTAAACTTTTAACACAAAGTACACAACGATAAACTGTTTTACAGAAACAAAATAATGACGTTTTTTCAAAACCAGTAACACGTGAATATAAACGAAAATATAGCTCATATTTGTAAAGGTTTTTACTAAATAAAAACTTACTTTGTAGCATATCTATTATGTTAATCAACATTAACAATAGGATATTATTATATAATGTTCCTAGGACATGTTTATGCATCATCTACCATCGATTTGGACCATCTACGACCGAAATTGGCGACTTTGATTTTTTGACAATTTTTGAAGGTATACCCCTTGACATTTTTGCGACTTTGGGTCGACCCATTTTTTGCACAAAAAATTTTTAATCCGCTTCTTCCGACCTAAAATCATCCTAGAATATGTTTATACATCATATACCATCGATTTGGACCATCTAGCAGCGAGTTTGGCGACTTTTAATTTTTGACAATTTTTGAAGGTATACCCCTTCACATTTTTGCGATTTCGGGTCAACCTGTTTTTCGACCAAACAAATTTTTAAACCACTTCTTTCGACCCAAAACGGTCCTAGAACATCATTAGGCATCATATACCATCGATTTAGGCCACTTAGAAGCGAAATTGGCGACTTTGATTTTTTGGCAATTTTTGAAGGTATACCCCTTTACATTTTTGCGTTTTTGGGTCGACCCATTTTTTGACCAAACAAATTTTTAATCCGCTTCTTCCGACCTAAAATCATCCTAGAATATGTTTATACATCATATACCATCGATTTGGAGCATTTAGGAGCGAAATTGGCGACTTTTAATTTTTGACAATTTTTGAAGGTATACCCCTTCACATTTTTGCGATTTCGGATCAACCTGTTTTTCGACCAAACAAATTTTTAAACCACTTCTTTCGACCCAAAACGGTCCTAGAACATCATTAGGCACCATATATCATCGATTTGAACAATCAAAGAGCAAAATCGGAAATTTTGAAATTTAACGCTTCTCTCAGTTCCAAACACAGACGTGGAATTCAAATCCAAATGTCTAATAAAAATACTACTTTTCTGAAAGATACATCATTTATGAAGAAACGAAAATTCTATTTTCAAAGTCGAGAATATACTCGATTACTTTCCGATATAATATTTTCAATCCGGTTTCATGAACATCGATTGGTTAATTTTCCGGTTGGTCTCTAAGCAGCAGATACGAAAGGACGAGATAACGAGAAAAGCCGATATAAAAAGAAATGAGATTTCGATAAGGTTCGATGTTATCCAATGTCCAGGGAACAAGAATGCCAGGAACTCGTAGCGGAGGGATGTAACTGGGATGTTCCACGATAAATCAGACTCACCTGCTGTGCCAATTCCTGTGCTTCCAATTTGTGTTTGTCCCTCTCCTTCGCCGCTTCCTCTAACTGCTTCCTAGTTTCGTTCGTATTCACCATCGCCAGCTCGAGTTCGTGCTCGATTTTCTTCCTGCCGTGATCGGAGATCGCCAGCTCGTGATTCACCTTTTTGATTTGATCCTTCAAAGTTTCTTTACTACGTGCCAGCGTGTTCTTCTCGCGCAGTAGAACCTCGATCTGTTGCTGTTTCGCGTGTTGCTGCTTTCGTAACGTCAGACTGTCGTATTCCACATTCTTCACGTTAATCAGACTCTGCTTCAATTCCTGTTCCATCCTCGAATTCTCCGTTTCCAGTTTGTGCATCTGATTCCCCACCGCTTCTTTCTCGAATTGAAATTTTGAGGCTTCCTTTTTCATACTGTAATACTCGATTGTGAAGATCATGAAAATATCTCAGGGAATTCTGAGAAATATCTAACAAATTTCAAAGAAATTGATATTATTGGAAGATTGTTCTTTCAAGGCTTCTTTATTTATAGCATAATATTCTTGGTATCTAAAAATGATCTAAGGAATTATTAATATCGGAAAACAGTCATAGAAATAAATTCCATATTTACACATAACGCATGTAATAATACGATTATATTAATATTAAGAATCATAATTGTCGGAACCAAATTTGCCGAAATTAAATTCGGTTCGTGTATTCGCCATAGGAATGATTCCATAATGAGACATAAATTATATAATAATACGAATACATTGAAATTAAAATAATTAACTTCAAATTAATATAAACTAATCAGATTGGAAGTACCGTACTGCATTTATACCGTAGTTTAATTAAATACCGTACTCATTTCCATAATCTATTTACAGATATTATACTTAATTAGGATGTAATTCGACGTCACTTTGAATCATTAACATTTACGTTGTTAATTATATTTTGTTGTGTTACATTTTCACGAGAAATTTGTCGAGCAGCACGGAGCTATTTATAATGTTGTAATACAAATGGAACACGTAGAGTAACGGCGGACCATTAATGGCGGCTGACCAATGCTCGACTTCTACTACTGACGTTCGATTTAATCGACCGTGTAACAGCAAAACAATGTATTACACGAAATGTTCAGGATATAATCAAATTTATGGATACAAGTAAATACTGTAGTATTTAATAAACAAAATTATGCAAGCAGAAGCGTGTTCCCTGGATACAACATTAATAACGAATAATGAACTAGCGAAATAATCGATTTATATAGTAGATGGAAACAATTGTAAATTATATATAATTATGGAATTAAATTCTATAACTGTTTCGCCATAATAATTTCGCATAATTTATACCTTGATCATTTTCTACATAATAATAAAAATAATTTGCATCTATTTCTTGTTTCAAATATCATATTTCATTTCTTACAAATCACGCTTCGTTACAAAAATTGCTGAAAGATAAAATTCAAAAAAAATTCAATTTGATCTCTCCATGTTATTTTAAAATACTTTTCCGAGGTGTTTCATACTCGACATGAAAAGAATAAATTTGTAGCTCAAAAGGAATGCGATGAACTTTTTTAGGAGAAATGATACATTTTGAAAAGTGTCCGATAATTTGCAGTATTTCACTGCTGGAATATAAAGTTTAATCATTCGAATAGAATTACCTACTAATATTCAGCCTGAGAATCTTCAAGTCCTTCTCTTTCTCCTCGATATCCTTTTCGTACATCTCTATCTGCGCGCTCGCGTTATCGTAATCGGTTTGAAGGTTCATTCTCTTCACCATCAGTTTATTAATCTCTTTCTGCATCTTCTCGCCGTTTACTTTATGCTCTTTCAGGGACCTCTCCAATTTCGCCATATTTGTTTCCGCTGCCCCTATCGTGTTATTGGCAGCCTGTAACAAAGTGGAGGACGATAGCCCGTGAACACTGTTTCTCTAAATATTCCCTAATATATTATAAAAAATGTCTCAAAGCAGATCATATCAGTCAAAATAAAACCAAAATCCAATTTAAATATTTTTTATCAGACGTACCACGAGAATGATTAGATTTAATCAAATTTCATTCCAATTCAATTTGCAAGCCACATACTTCTGAATTATATAATACGATACATGTCCCACAATTTTATGAATTAAACTTTGCAATTAACATCTTCTGCCGCGAACCGTAAGAATTCAAACAAAATATCTCATAATTTGAGAAATTATATTTTTGATGTTATAATTAAAAATAATAATAACAACATAATTAAAAAATTATATTTCATGTCAATTCAATGAGTTCCTCTCGATTCTTGGTGTAAAAGAAAAAGGAAGAGGTAATCAAGCGCCATGAAAAGAGGAGCTCTTGGAACAAACGAAGTAAACCAAATTCTGCTCCGTGAAACTGGTTTTCCACGATTCGAACAGCTTCAAGAATATCGCTTATCTTCGGACAATGTACAGTGAGATAGTTCCAAGCAGAAAAAGAGAGTGAGATCGCGGGGGCCGAGGGGGTTTTATCGAGAAACTTGTTGAGCACCTTACGATCCACCAAAAAGACAATGACAACGAAGAATAGAACCGACGGAGGGTGTTAAAGAAAATTTATGCTCGTCTTCTTCAACGCCTTACTTCAACCACCGACAATAAAATACCAACTTAAAATATTCCCTCGATACTTTCCTTGCATATGTAACTCTCGAACATGACATTTTTTACGAATTCTGAAGCAATTTATTATGATTAAGTAATGCAGAAATTCGCGTCGTGTTGGAAATGCATAGAAACTTGCTTCGAGGGTTGAAATTCTTCCGTAAAGTTTATCTACTTTCTTGATTCTTTTTAAATATAGTTGACAAATAATTAAGATAAATTGTGTAATTTATAGTTTTAATATATTACAAAACGATATATTATATTATGAAACTATATAAAACGTGTCATAATTCGATCTTTTAAGCTGAAACAGCTAATTCCGATCTTAATAGATTTCTGTTTAACTTCTCAATTAATTTTGAAGCAGACTTGTTACCCCAAAGAAATTGAACGAAATTGAAATTTTCATAAAAACGGTCTTCGAAGAGATCTATGACGGTAATTGCAAATTATAGATTAATATTTCGTTGAGAAATTTTATCATACAAGTTTCATATGGGATATGGTAATAAAACTTATCACCAAAATATTATTCCATATAATATATGTATACATCCATATGTTAATAAGCTTAATACTGCATATTATCATCTATATGTTAAGAGAGTTTATAAATTTCACATAAGTCTGACTTTACTTATAAAATCCAGAATTGAAAGGAATATTCGAGCGTAATTTATTCGAAGGATATATTACCTCGAGGTCCTTCGTCCTGGCGTCGAGCTCCTCTTGAAGTAGCTGGACATCGGTCTCTGCTTTCTCTTTGGCCCGGCGTTGCTTTGAAACCTCATTGAGTTGCAAATCAAGTGCCTCTTGCATTTCTTCCATCTTATCGTCGTTGGCGCTTACTTTCTTCTCCAATTCTTCCGTATACAAGGACATATTTTGCAGTCGCTGCTTCAAAGTCTCCATTTCACTTTGCAGCTTCTCGCGTTCTCTGAGAAGATGCTCCTTCTGCTTGCTCGCGGTGCTATTGTAATTTTAATAAGTATTTCACACCCTTCCTTATCATTTTTATTACTTCGGAAGATAGCGTAACAATTTTATGTAAGCCTAATTCTGATCCACTTAATTATTCTGTGTAACCGTGATTATCAAATATTTATGTAAATATTGATTGTTATGGTTTATGTATGTAAAAGTCGTAGGTGCATTATTCTACTAATTACAGACAAGTCTGGCTTTACTTTTATATCCTTTGTAACTGAAATTATAAAATATTTGTGTAAACATTGATTACTACGTTTCTTTAAATCTGATTTTATTTTTATATTTCGTAAGGTCGTGTTTGGAAAATATTTGTGTGAATAATTATTCATTTAGTTTATATATATAAATATGTAAATGAGATATTGCAATTTTTTATAAACAAATTGTTTTTTATACTTTGCGTAGTTTGAATATAAAATATGTGTGTAATACATTATTATAGCAATTTTATTTGAGTGTCGTTTTATTTGAATATCCTAGGTGATCGAGGTTATAAAATATTCGTGTAAATATGTTTGGTATAGTTCGTGTACGTGCATATACAAACATGTATCATTGCTTTCCAATTGTACCTCGTTTGTATCGAATTTCGTTAAAACACTCGAGTTGGAAATACTTCGCGATATAACGAAGTGATGTACGCTTTAAATCTGTTTGTTGAAAGGAAATCTTTTATTTAGTTTACTGGATGTAACCCGGATTTGAAGGATCATGAGAATCGAATTACAGGAGGAAGAGTTATTGTTCATTATTCAATCAGTTCGTATGTTCGTACGTTCGTGCACTGTTCGTATAATAATAAAAATGGAAAATTCAGATAACATATGAGTTGTGTTATTGCTAGCACTATTTGACTATTTTACTCGTAATTTTCAAATCCCTTTTACTCGATAAAAGTAAGACTATTAAAACAAATTATCTGGCCATTTTGAGAGTAATTTTTAATTTTTTCTACTTTAAGGGCTATTTAAGAAAAGACTGTCTGGCTGCTTACGAGTAATTTTTTAATTGATTCTACTCAAAACAGAAGAGGATTTAACGATTCACTTTCTTTTCTTCAAAAAGGATTTCGTTTTTATACCAGATAATATGATATCTCTTTATAGATCTAATTTTTACTTTGGAATGTTTTACCTAAAAAATGCGAGCATCCAAAAATTCCGTGATAAGCTCTGATAATAACATTATAGTACGGTGGGCAAACCATAAGTTTTCAGTAAAAATCCTTAAGTTTCTATAAAATTACGCGAACGGAGAAGTTATGAACCGACCATATACTTTCACGAAACATTCCTGGAATAACTGAAAGCAGCAGAATTCCCATGAAAAATTGGGTAACGACACGTAAAATAGAAAAGGACATATTTCAGGTGGAAGCAAAAAAGTTTCTCGTTTAAAGTCTCGCGAGAACTATTTTCATATTTCCAAGCTGGCTGTCGGAGTCTGCGTGGTTCCCGCGATCCAATTTCTCTCGGAAAATATTTGATTCGAGGGATTTGATAAATCGTTCCACTGACAATAAGTTCCGGTGATATCGTCATCTATCGATGGTAGCGGGTCAATTTGGTTAACCAATTACAGAGTTCCTCCGAGGACGACGTCGATCGATTACTTTAACCCTTTGTCATCCCCTGTCCAGCTAGCCTGGACATTAAGGACAGGGACAGGACACTGGCCAGCCTTTGTCAGGACTAAGAACAACGAACCTAACACAACATCCTTACGAAGGATGACACCCACAAACTCTGATCCGCCCGAAAGTGCACGAAGGACAAACTCCGCTCACACAACAAGGATATCGTGGGTGGACACCATCGCCTACCACGGATATGGGACTTTAATGTCAACGCTATTCTGCTTTTAGTTTGATCGTATTATATAATAAATATATAATTGAAAATTTGCTTACAATATTAATATTGATAAAGAATTAAGGATTAATTATAGACCGATGGATGAATTGCTTACTTAACATAGCTTTATAAAAATGAAAAATATAATATAGTAGAGAGGGTTATATCAGAAAACGTTATCGAATAAAACAGAGCAGAGTACAATCCCGAGAATATGGTTTCCATTATTTAAATAAATTTTTCAAAGGTGAGAATACAAACGGAAAACATTCGCAAAACAAACTAGTACAAACTAGTTCATCCAATAATTCGACACTTTGAAAGGACTCCATCAACCAATCAACACAAACAATAACGAACTCACGCCGCTAATTTTTAAATCCAAAATAAAAGACAAAAAAAATATCCAAAATCAAACGCCACGTCCGAAGCAAGGAAATAAATAGAATTATACCTATCAGGAAGGCATTCCACAATATGCCACCCAGGAAAAAAATATTTCTTTTTCATAACCCAGATACTCTACAATCAACAGGTCAACCAGGTTGATTGCTTTTTTGACAGTCCATTTTTTGTGTAAATATAGTCCACCATCATGGATTGGTATCGCAACACGGTATCAAAATCAAAAAGCGAGTACTCTTATTGTAAACCGTAGAACGAAAAATGTTTGAAACGGAATGAAGTGGGTAATAATAATATCTATTATTTCATTTGTTTAAATTTGCTTCTTGTTATTAAATTTAAGGAGATATTAATTTTTCATCGACTTGAGATATTAATGTAAATTAATGCAATGATTTTTGTGTAAGATGGATCCTAGTAACGTTATTAATTAGAGTATTCAAATCTATGTAATTCAGTCCCTATTTTTTTTAAATATAGCAATAAATCTTAATAAGTCCAAGAATATTGTGAATATCTGATATAATAATACAAGGAGTAAGTATATTTTTCCAAGGAAAATGTTCAACTTCTAAATTTGAACTTAAGATTATTGCTAAATTCCGGTATTAATGTATCTGCTTATGTGTGATTACTTTCAAATTATGTAACAAATTATCTGCCAAATAAGTCTTGCAAAACATTCATATTATAAATTCATAGTAATAAAGCATATTTAACTTACTTGTCCTCGGTTGGAAGGTGTCTGTTCTTCTCTTCAATCTCCTCGTGCAGCTTCGTTATGTTCAGTCTCAAATTCTCGATAATTTCCTGAGCATTTTGTTCCCTCGTGTGAGCCGCATCCGCCAATTTCCGAGCGTTCTCCAAATCTTTCTTCAGACTTTCGTTTTCCTCCGTGCAATCTCCAAGGTTTCCCCTCAACTCGTGTATCATACGTGTGTCACCAACCATCTTCTCCTGAAACCATTATCCACATTCGCGTTATGAATAATAATTTCTCCACTTACAGCTTTTATTTAATATTTTCATTCCAATATCATGAAAGACATTCGGAGATTTTCCACAGTAAAAATGTGGGCCCATAGATTTAGCTTATGCTGGAATATAATTAATTAAAACGTGTACATACGTTTTGACCAAATTATATGTTGGTGTTTATAGCATTTTTTGCCAACATAACTTTAATTACCAAAATTCCGCAAACTTGACATACGTTTAATTACACTGATTAAGGATCCAAATTGAGGAACTAAATATTTATTCTTCGTGCATGTAATATTTAATATTTAATATCTAACATGAAGAATTTAATATATAATATCGAATATCCAGAATGAAATGTTTCATATCTTGGTCTTAATAAGATTTCCTTATATCAAACATTTTCTATGCGTCGAAGGAGAATACTATAATTTATAATAGAAAAAGCAAATATAGAATACAATTTGACGTCTACCTTTAATTCCATGCATTCCTCCGTCAGTTGTTTCTCCGTGATATGAGCATTATAGAGTAACTCAAAGAGTTTGGAGTATTCCGCCTCGTAAGGAGCCAGGGCCTCGTTAGTTTTCATTTCCTGAATAATCTGAAAATATAACGAGGTTATTGCTGAGTTTTAATAAGAATATATTTCCCACTCTTGGAACGCAACTCGAAACATAATACTGTTCTGCGGATAATCCTGGTTCTAAGCGTAATCCAAGTTTATTTTTTGCTATTTAAATTACTAAATCACTGATTATTTCATTATATTCAGTATTTGGAACAAAATATTCTAATAATATTTTATAATAATAATATATGATCTATGATATCAAACAATAATATGTAATGTTTATCATTCAAAATTTACCATTTTCTGTCAATCAAATTTATGCTCTCAAAGATCAAATTCACTCGTTTGCAAATCAAGCTTTTCCACAAATTGGTTATCTTAAGTTATTGTAATAAAAATAAAAGCCAATGTAAAGTGAAACGTTGAATGTGATTTGGAATAATGTGAATTTCATTTGCAAAAAGGTGAATATGATCTGCGAAGTGGTTAATTCGGAGTGCAAAATAGTCAACATGATCTGCAAAAGGGTTAATTTCGAGTGCAAAACCAGTATCGACATTATTATAAATTGTGGGATGTTTTAAGAACAGTATTAACGACTAAGGAATATAATGAAGAATATAAGAATAGTGAATGAGTCGACAAAAAATCTGAGGCCAGATAAACTGTAGTTAATTACAATGTCCTTGAAGTTCTCGATAATGGATTGCAAGGGAAGAATCGGGGGGTGACTCTAATGAGGTTCCTTACCCTCGCGTAATCTTTCTCCAGGGTGCAAAACGTGCTGCTCGCCGAACTCCTTTCGGAGGATGATTGACTGCTCTCACTTCCGTCATCCTGAAACCCGTCTTTTCGTAGAGCTGACAGGAGATTTCGTCCTAACTTTATACGATCATCGCCTATCCGCGCCACTAACACTTATTACAACCAACTAATTGCCCCTCGTATCAACAAATCTAATCAACTTTCGAGTATCCAATTTCTTACTAGTTTAGTAAAGCCCTGTGTCATTTATGACCACATTGATAATTATTGTGATAAGTGGAAATATTATAATTACTATGATAACCTTCGTGATAAGTGCAAAATACAAATACTGATTGATTTGCTACCTTTTATAATTATCTAGGTCTTGCAATTTTAATTACGAGAAACGATTGCTATATGACAATGTATTATAACTGCAAACGTCCACTATAAAGTTTTTAATACACCAATGTTTTAAAATTCCAAAATTTGTAAATGTCAAGATTTTTAAATTCCAAAGTTTCTAAACATCAAGAATTTCAGATTCCAAAGTTTCTAAATATCGAGATTTAGACATTTCTAAAGATCGAGATATTTAGGTTCCAAAATTTCTAATCGATTCCAAGATTTACAGAAATTAATTCTAGCAATTAATGTGAATGATTTTGTTTGTTATATTATATACCGTAATAAAAAAAATGTCAGGGTTAGTTTTCATAGGGGGGTTGAAGTCGCGCGGTTAGGTTACAGATACTCGATAAAAACTCATTTTAATAACAACGCCGACTTGGTTATCGCCTTGGTCTTCGTCCGTGTTATACATCTTTCCAATTTATCCGTGGAAAGGATATCAATGTTATTAAACCATCGCGCGGTTCGATGAAAGATAATATAAACTTATAAACGAGATTGGAAGCACATGCTTCGAGAAATCGGGTAGTAAATAAACAAAAGAGTAATTCATATTTTAATCTCGCTCGAATTGAATATATCGGAAATAACAATTGGTTTTTGATTCAAAGAATTTATCTTGCAGAAGTAAACTTGGAAAAACATTTTTTACTATACAATATAATTATTTCAAATGTACTTTTCTGAACATTCTTATTATTTCAGGAAAATATATTTCACGATATTTATGAGAAATTATGTAGTCTATAAATGGGGGAAATATATGTATAAAAATAACAAATAATGATATTCTTTCATACGGGAAGCTTAAATCATAATAGCAATTATATCTGATATATTCTTTTGAAAAATATTATAATTAAAAATTATATAAATATGTAGATACGGATAGATTGACAAATGGATCACACAGGAAGATAATAGCAAGATAACATTGTAACTGATTTTGAGAAATGAAATTAGATTGTAATTAAGATAAGCACTTACATCCCCCAAACCGGCATTCATCTCCATGTCCATCATGATGGAAGCTTAAAGTACAGGGATAACACTCAAACTGGAATTCTTAAAAAACTATATGAAATCTGCGATCAATAAATATACAAAATATACCAAACACTTATAACAATGTCAACAGTAAAATGTAAACAATCATAACACATAATAATTTGCACAACCACATGTAATAATTCATTCCAAATTACTTGATCTTATAAAGCGCACAGCAAGTCAAACAACCGATAAAATAGTTCAAACAAAACGATATTATAATAACGATGTTAGTATAGTAGACGTTTTATTTATAGTAAATCAGTAATTATTAATTTTTGAAAAGTAGGTGAGGGTTCATTGAACTTGGAAACTTGATAATGAATTAACACAAAATCAACGAATTGAAAAATGGTAACACAAGCTGATCCCAGAATGGTAACATGGTGGAATGCCGTCGAGTAATTCCGATATCTTAAGCTCGTTTTGTTTACTTGTATCCATGGAGGCGCCCTACAAAGGAAACATTGCTGAACACCCACATGTGATCGATATTTTCTGATCCCCAATTTAACAATTAAATTCAATTAATTTTTTCAAAATAAATGTTGGTTTCTATTATATATGCATCTACTACTTTTTCGAAAATGTTGATATCTTACAATTATTATATTTCTTTATACTTCTTATTTTCCCTGCGCATCTATTACTTTTTTGAGGACTTTTTCTAGCTTACTTTCACCTTCGCGATATCAATGACAGAAATAATTATTTTTCGAATATAAAGAGCCTTTAATTTGTTTACAAATGGCCATTGATGAACTTGAATAATTCCAAATTGTATTTTAATCAAATTATATATTTTAATTGATTAAACATTAAAATTGAATTTTAGTATATCAAAATTAAATATTATCGTATAATATTTAAGCAATTATTACCGTATTATGAAAACTATAAATATTAGAATATGTTTTATAGATGTTATGATATAATATGTTATGTATTATCCGTGTAAGTTATTGATGTTTTAATTCACCTTCTTTCATTATTTAATATAATTATTAAATAACAACGTCTCTTAAACACCTTGAATAACAAACTTTATTTACATTCATGTCTTAATATGTCCATAACCGAAACCACAATATTCGAATATTGGTAAAACATACTCACAATCCAATATTGCGAATATCCCTTTTTTTTGTTCGCATACATACTATCTGCTGTCTTCGCGCAGTGAATTCACATTTACGTCGTTCCTTGAATTCCAAAGTGGCCTCAAAAAACGAACATTTTTGTACGATAATTTCGTTTCTCCATTTTCCTTGTCATCAGCTTTTCTTTTCTTTTCTATGCCATTTATATCAAATTCATACTAAACCGACACAGAAATAATGTTATTCAATGAGGATAATTATTAATGATAAATTTGACGTTTACCACAATTCCAAATGAATAATATCATTGTTAAATGTTATTATATTCAAATAAAAATAATGTATAAAAATATAGAAGCGAAATTCGCGATTTAAATCGAATACTTAATTCCCCCATCACTGAAAGCAGAGAAAAACTATAATCCCTAATAATACTTCCGAAAAAGCTATGCCGGTTCAGCGAACAAGATTTACAATCCCATCGAAAAGAAAGGAGGTTTAATCTCAATTTCGCTCCTCCATCGTTCTTCGTAACAATTTTACAATCCCGATTATTCCGAATTCCTCTAAAACCAAGGATAATTGTGATACGGGTAATTACAAAAATCAATAATGAAAACTGTAAATAGTAGGGGTACTGGAATGTAATTTGGGAGTGGAGAATTAGTTCGCATCGAAATCTGTAAACTTGATTCTTCAAAAAGGGGATTAGCAAATAGAATAATGTTTAATATGAAACAAATAAATGGAGTTCCATGAAATATGTGAAAAATAATTGATTACTTTCCTGTACCCCTAATATAAGAACACATAATAATTAGCATTATAAATACGAATCTCACGTGAAATCGAAAGAAAAAGTGATTCTTTGTGCAGCAAAAAAAGAGCGGTCCTTCAAGGATCGACGGAAATGTGATCCACGGTAAGGATTACGTTTACACATACACTTGGGCAAATAATATAAAAATAATTCTGAGGTACTCTTCTCTTCTCGTAATCGGAATTTCCTAACTAATTGGCAGATCACGTTGCTCGCGAATCTCTTGATATCATATACGAATATGTATATCTCGTAATATTTAATATAATAATCATTTCTTCCGTTCTCGTAAGTCCTCGCTTTCTTTCCTTCCGCCATTTAATCTTGCGTTTCCTTCGAGTTCGTTTCTAAGCGCAGACGAACCTGCGACATTTTAGGCACCGGGGGAATAACTTCCTGGTAATTCGAGTAACCAAAGAATTCAGGCTCGAAGAAAGGGTTGTAAAGCTAACAGTGTGATTCGTCAACGATGTCAACCCTTTGCACTCAATGGATATTCTGTTATTAACACGTTGAATGCCGGGGGGTTCACCGGTGACCAACGATACGAATATTACTCAAACTCAAATCAAATATGTCGCTAATATTCCTGAAATATTCTGGATCTCCCATATTTTTTACGCGGAAACAAATATTGTATAATTGGCTAGCTTATTTGATATGGGATCTTTGAATAGCAACAAATATTCTAGTTTAGTGTGCACTGAAAAAGAATTAATATTGCAATTTATAAAAGCAACGATCATCATGAATTTTTAGGTATATGGCATATGATAATTAATTATCATATAATAATTGAATGCAAAGGACTAATATGGTGTAACTTCGAAGACCAAAAGCACGATATTCTAGCAAGGCATCGATTACATGTAAAAAATCATTCTCGTCCTAAGAGTTCACACGTCGAAAGCACTTTATCAAAAAAGTACAATCCATAATTATCTTTCTCAAAATTCTCATGCGATTCGACCTGCCGGCTGCTTATTAATTTACACGCATTATTTCTGATATATTTCCATAGAATCTTAACACATTTCTTACCCTCGTCTCAAAATCTCTCGGAAACTCCATTTGTAATCTCATACAGTAACGATTCAAATTTGATCTCGTTTCATTCCACTCGTTACAATCAATTACAATTTTAATTAGCTCACTGGTGGCCAAATTCATGAAGCTGCACTTTCACCCACTTTTGACATATTTTATAATTAGAATAATCCAATGCTACAATATAGTAATTAAAATACATTCAGAAGTGGAATTTGGACACCAACGAGTTAACGCGATGCAGAATTCAAGTTAAATCTGAATCACATTTAGTATGAATTTCGAGCGCTACGTATTATAATATACTTTTTATAATATCCATCCGATTGACTTCGTACTCTAATATTAAAGAATACATCGAACGTTTTAATTTTAAATGGCTAGTAAGGAATGTGTTAATTATCTAACATCATAAGGGTCGTCCTATTTCATGTTCTCTTACCTTTCTTCAGCGTTACACTGATACACTAAACCACCTACTTACTTCTCTGCGCACTAATCGAATTCGAGAATATTACATTTTTTACACGATTAATATCTACATATCTGTAACATTCGCTTCCTTTAATCTCGCTGATTAACACGTTGAATGCCGTGGGGGTCAAGTATTACTAAAACTCAAATCATATATATTACTAATATTCACATTGATAACAACAATTTTGGATATTTTTTTATGTTACAATAACAATGTAAAGTAACTGATGTATCATAGAGCACTTAAACAGTCTGTTTTTAAATGTGATATACGCGTTATAAATGTATCGCGAGGTATCGTATAACACGGATTTGGGTCCGGCAGTCAACGTGTTAATCGCCGAGCTTTCCATGTTCGTCGCAACCATATTTCCTTAAAGTAGCCACACACTAACTGTACAATTTCTTCCCTATTTTAATTCTTTCTGTACATTCTTTTTTAATTGTTAAATTACGAAGTACTGTCGTAAGATTTTTCTGTAATCGCTAATGTAATATTACAATAAATTCCAGGATAATGAAACAATATTAAACAGCTATTTCCTGGTACTCTATTTTGATACTCTTATTACGAGTTTCATATATAAGTAATTAATTCGATCGGTTTTTAAGACGATTTATTTAATCCACCGACAATAAACCGCGGGAAGTCAAAGTTGATTAACGCTGTGGGGATTTAGTCAGTTTTTTTTAAATCCAAACTTCCGTTATTATTTAGAACATGCATTGTTTGCGATCTTTTCTTCGTTGTAAAATGATAAAAAAAGCAGGCAGAAAGTTTTTTATGGTAATTAGAAATGGATAGTTTAATGAAAGAATTATAGAATTGATAGTAATAATTAAACAAGTGTCGTTGTTCAAAAATTATTATCGCTTCTTCAATATTTGATGCGATCAGAATATGTTGAATCAAAATTTCTGTTAAGCGCAATCGAGTTAATATCTCGATAAACAAAGGAATACCATAGAATAAAACAGATCGTAGAAAAACATCATGGAATAAAACAAAATCATTTTCTTATTTCCCCTCTTTTTTATACATTTTTATCATCCCGTTGACCCAAATGTGAAAACGAAACATCTTTCCATTCCTTTTCCTTCATCGACATCACCGTTATACCAATAATATGCAAAGTTTACAAACAAATTTGTACATAAGATTAGAGGACTATACGTATCATTTTGTAATCATAACGACTCGCGAAAATCACGTTATATCGTGTAAACAAAAGTCTTCCTAAATACCTAAAAAATTAGCTTGTAATCGAAATACATTGCGATACGCGTCGATAGCTTTATACACGAATTCGCGAGTATTCCGTGGAATATTCGCGGTTTTGCGATCCCTGCCGCTTCAATGTGGCGAGTTCTAATTAATACGTGAACGATAATTACAAAGTCCGATAAATAGAGAAGCAGAGTGGAGCATCGACCGACTTTACGATTGCTGCAATAAATTCTCTGATCCCAATGACACGGCACACACAGCAGACACGTAGATCTATGTTATTCAACAGTCTTTTTAATCGAAATGCACGCGTTATGCGGTTCAAGTGTCTCGTCGAGATATTAACGTTCTAATCGTGAGGATGTTCGAGTAACCCTGATATCGGAATAACACTTCATCGTCACGTAAGAAATAATGATTTTCGTGTTCACGATAGGAATCGAATACGTGCAAGCTGCTTTAATCGAGTGGAAACTTATTGTCACGGAAATTTGGCACACTTACACGAACCAGTGAAGTGCCGCTACACAGAATACTCGACGGTGAATCAATAAGTTCCTGGATTTTCCTTCTCTCGTTTTGCTTTCATTTCGAATTATCCAATCGCATTCCTTGAACTCTACGCTTTGAGCGACTATGAATATGTGTTATGTTGAACACCAATAATTTGTGTCGCATCGGATGAAAGTTAACTAAATAATTTCTTGTATATCCTCGACTTTTTTACTTCGTGATTCAATGTCAGAAATTTGTTGCATTCATCATTGCATACGCTGTACACTTTTTACATCATTTAGCAACGTTGCACGGGCAGTTAATTGATGCTGAACATTGCCGTTTCCAATTATAATAATACTATTAAGCTTGTAACATATACGTGATATTCATTCTGGAAATGTAATTTACCGATGTTTACATTCGCCAATATTTTCATGCGATGAAATATGAATTTAACATTTCTTAATGTGCGAAGAAGTCGATGTAGACTAGTATAATACCAGTTTGTCAACGTTTATATTAGTCATTATTCTGAAACAAATTTAAATGCAAATTCGATATCTTGACATAAAAAGAGCAGTTTTGATCCATCCTCGAAATAAAAGTAATATCTTCGTTTCCTTGGTCGTTTCGTATAATAATATATTTTGTTGCATCCACTTAAATGTCTGTTTCTATATACATGCTTAGCAGCACAAAAGCTGACGCGTAGTTCATAGTCTTTCGTGGAAAAAAGCCAACTAACAACGATCGACACGAACTTGTTTCCCGGTACACGGATATAAATATTATCACCGTTGCGCAACGCGAGAAATAAAAGTAAAATGATCGTTCGCGTTTTCTACGAATCTTCATGTTCCCGATAATCCAAAGATACAGGGCAACGTAGACAATGCATCTCCGTCGAACTATAATATTATAATTCGCGAGATAAAATAGCGCGTGTTTAAATTTGCAACCCTCTTGTTTAAGTTCTGCAGTGTATCTACAAAGAGTATGTTCCGAAATTAAATACATACGTATATATATAAATACAAATATTCCTATACAACGTAATGTCCAAGTACTCCTCGATGCTCTAATTATTTTACAAGGCGATTCTTTAGCCAATTAAAGCGCCAACTTTTATATTACAATGATTGTATTGAAGTTCGTATATAATTTGCAACATAGAAGTATTTCCGAAAGTAGATAACAATGCAGAAACACCGATAAAAGGAATGAAAGGTGGCAAAGATAAATTCAATATATAATGAATTTCCTGTACGAATAGCATGGCCTAAGTAAAAGCAGGTTATCTCTTATCAGGAGAATTTAAGAATCGCAAAGTCGATCTTATCATCTGCGCGGAAATTAGGATCAACTTACGTTCTCGGGCGCGTCCGAAATTAGATGAAACGTTCTTTAAAAATGTCTAATTACGATGTGTAAAAATATTAGCGATTAGCGCCGATATATGTATACAATATATCTAATTTTACAGTTTAAGTAAGTATACAAACAACGGAAACGGAGTAATCGAGTAATGTTGATATTATTTCGATTTTCATTCGTCTGCTTGATAGAAGTATTATTCTCTTAATGCGTAGCTTACAGAATATATCCAGGGATCTAATAAAAATCGGAGAAATACAACACTACCGAACCTCGTATTCTTTTTTTAGTATACTCTGTATGTATATGTATGTATATGTATATTTATATATATATATTTCTATTTATGTATATTTTGTGTAATACGTTACCGTTAAGAAGGCGTACCTCGCCTTATCGTAACTCTATTAGAAGAAAAGAAACTGCTGACTAATCCGCGCGAGTACATTTTACGTCCGAAGGGTATTAATTATAAAGATAGTAAGGGATAATAAGGGACGAAGAAGGAAGATTCTCCAATCTGTACATTGTTCGAGTAAAATTCAGCTCGTAGGAGTCACTTGAGAGACTGTGAACGGCGTAACTTGATAAAGAAAACACCTATTGCATACTCTCACAGGTTTCGTGTGCCCGTAACGTGGCAATGGAACATTGTTACTACTGCAACGTCCACAGAACACCTTACCACAATTTCTGCAATGGTGTCTGCGTCGTACTACAGTGAAACCTGCTTGACAGGCCATACACCTTGGTGCATCGTTGTCAGGAACCCAGGCAGGTGCTCTTTCTACGCACTCTTCTCCACGTTCGGTTACCGGAGAATCTGAGAAAAGATAAATATCCGCATTCGTATTATAAATATAAAGCAACAGAGTCCTGTAAGAACCCTTAAAAATAGACCACGGAGGACGTATACTGTTGTTTTCATTTTAAACCTCTACAAGCCAATCTTTTTTGTTTAATTATTATATATCTCGGAAAACCCACAAAGCCGATATATCGGCTTTAAGGAACTAAAACGATTAAACGCAAGTCTAGCAAAGCCGCATTACGTGAAAATACTAAGAAAATTGTTACTTAGATGCACTGAAAATGGTGAAAATTGTTGCGGGTACTTTTATAATTATTATTGCAGTGAAGAAATGAAACAAAAAAGATAGAGATAGATGAGTTCTTGACTTCAAAGTTACATGGCGTTATAGCAGGTTAAAACTGAAAATTTCAGTGGATTTGAATGATCAGATTCTATCAACAACATCGAGTATTCATACTTTGCTCGTCTGCCAGTGTCGTCTCTTCCAATTCGTCCTCATACTCTTGCAAGGAATCTTGTCGGTCGTGATTATTACCCGTATCATTGAAAGGATTCGCCGACTCGATCGTCGACGGGACAGTCTGATCTTTCGTGTCTGTGTCTTCTAGGGTTTGACTACTATTCATAAGAAATACACACTTCAAAATATTGCGTAGGTCAGACGCGTAATTCGTTTGCAGCTGATCAGCGACACCGGCTATACAAACGAACAACCGGTGAACAAGATCTTCCGAAGATCTGAAAAAGAATATCAAAACGCTTATATGTTGTTCATATTAAAATAAACAATATATGGAGTGAATGCGTGAGAGCTTTACCGAAATTTAGCTCGAATTTGATTTCTGTTCGCGATTTCCGCGGCTTGCATCGCTAATGCTATTTCCTCGTCATCTTGGCAGTCGCTCTGGAATTCACTGGTTTCCGAACTAGAGTCACAACAACTCGAACAACTAGAACTCGATCCTACGTCCGGTTTATGAGTTAACGAGTGATCCGAATTAAACGCTTGTGTTCCAGAAACCGCCGATGCGTTAACCAGTCTTACAGCTCGAGTGGGTTTTTGTGTATTATTGTCTCTTGAGTTTTGCACTCCGTAACAAACGTTCTGGGGATTTACTGGAGATACGGTTTCTGCTACTAAGCCACTTTTATCCGTTCTTGGTCCCAAACCGTCGTTCATTAAATGATTAGGACTTCGATTCCCCAACTTTCTCTTCGTTTGTTCTGACCTGTGATTCAATCTCTCGTACTTATCACGCTTTTCTATATCCCGACGTTTCATTCTAGTGATCTGTTCTGATCTGGATCTTCTATGATCTAAGAGCTTTCTATTTTGAGGCGATAAATTCCTGTGTGCTTTCGATGTAATACTACAAGTACGTTGGCCCGACGCCGGTGTACCGCGTGATTCAAAGTGTTGCAGTCTTGGGCTCGCGTGAGGACTGTGACTTCCGAAATTTGGCATCTGTCTCGTATTTTGGCTGGGATGCAAACTGGCACCGTAACTAGTCAACCTAGGATTCAGGCAGCGATCTGTCGAATTGGACCTCGAACTTTCGGTACTCGCTGGTGCCTTTAGCAACGTGTAATGAATCTTTTGACTATTTCTATCATGTTTACGTTGATGCCGACGTCTTTGCTTGTCCTCCCTCATCTTCGTTGCTATTTTATCTTGAGCATATTTGTCGATTTTATTGCCGATTCTGTTAAGATTCTGTGATGTAGATGGACAATTTTCGCACTTAAGGTCACTCCAAAATTCTTTATTGGACGTAGAAGCGTCGATGTTCAAATTTAAGTTCTCCCAGTTCTCGGAGTAATTGATTTGGAAACTGGATTGATTTGAATCACATACCGACAGGTGACCATTCCCGTATGCCACACCGACAAATTCTTCGTTAGTTCCATCGAAATTCGATGATATCCTTGGAATGTTTTTCCCCGATTCAGTATTCGTAGGATTCAGGCTTGGTACCTCGATCGAGTGATCCAAAGACGTGACTGTCTTCACGCTTCTCATACTACAAACACAAGAACTCACCGAAATAGTAGAATTCTTCCTCTTCGGCGAATTTAAATTCGAGCAAGAGTAACTAGTATTCTCTTGCGTGTCCTCGTCATCTAAAATCTGTTCATCCTGATGGATCTCGTTGGCGAACGTTTTCTTCTCCTCCGGGCTTTTATCGTAGAGACTTGTATTCTCCGATGAAATCACCGTACAAATCCCAGAGTCTGTTTGCTCCGAAATCTCATTCTGGCAGTCACCGTCCAACAATAGATTCGACAACGTCTTATTCGCCTCGGATATAAGTTTCTTCGAATCCAAATCCGGCAATGAATTCTGAATATGAACAGTCTCACCGGTTACGTTATTTTCGTGCGACACTTGATTCAGCAAATACTGTGTCTGCGGAATTTCAATGTTATCCGAATTACTAAGTATCTCTGATATATCGGGGGTCATAAAATCCTCCTCCCTTCGTACGTGATTATCACGTCTATGTTCTGTTGTTGCACTAGAAATACTGTGCTCTACGCTCAGCTGTCTCGTGGTGCTCTGCATGGTTGAGGAAGGATCTACGTTTACGTTGTCATCCTCATTTTTAGAACAGGAACTGTCATCACAGGATACTTGTCTACTTTCGTTCGAACCGATAGACTTGATCGTCTTGCATTGCACTTCATCACACTCACTTTCTCTTTCACTAGCTGTCCTTGTGTTACTATTACACATCACATTGTTCTCATATCCATCAGTGGATACATTTAAGTCTTTAGGCCCGGTTTCCGTTTCATTTATTTTTCTTTTGTGTTTCTCCACTTCTATCTCTTTCTCGATTTCCGGAGGACACGTGGTGAACTTACTTTCGTCGTTTAATACTTGAACAACGTCATTTGCCACTTCGTCCATATTGTTTCCTGTATTCTTCGTCACCGTATAGAAATCCACGATGAAATCTTTACAAATTGGATAACCGGTATAAAAGTTGTTAACGAACTCCTCGAGATCCGGTATATCTTGGCACGTTGATCTCGTGGTCGGTGTGATTGTTGGTGCTGACGGTTCCTCGTTCGAACATAACAGTTTCTCCAGCATGTACAATTCACGATTATTCAACGTCCATAGAAGCTCCCTTATTTTCAAAAGGAGAGTCTGAAATATGATCAAACAAATTTGCAATGTAATATAATACTTTTAAATTACATTTCGCACTTTACTTCATATAAATTATTTTCTTACCCTGAACGGTCGAAACATCTCACTGATAGTGTCTGGAGAATTTAGGCACAATGGACCTCCGGGTGGAGCCAAAAGACCGGAAACAATGGCCAGACGTGGAATAGTAAACATCAACGCTGGTTCATAATTATCTACGTCTGCTTGGCTCAATAATCCACGTTCAAGAGCTCTTTGTAATGTCTCCGAAAATAAAACACAAACTAGCTCTTGCTGTTCGTACTCTTTCGTGGACTTCACTGGTACCATCGCTCCCACGTAGCAAAGCTCGAAATCGGCAAAAAGACGATCGAAAATTTTCAATGATTCGATCAGTTTCTCCAGCGACGGTTCAAGCGGATTTTGAGTCTGGAACAAATACTGTCAAAGTTGATTAATCAATGATTTATTTAGTCCCCTTAATCGACGAAATTTTTCTCGTTTCACGAATGAAGTAATAAAAGACAAGTCACTTAAATTGTTGAAATAAATTCATAATTAAATGTAGAAAGAAATACTGTTGAATATAACTGTAACGCTACAAATGAAATAAGACATTTTCTAGAAACAATGTTAAAAACTCATTTATACTACAGGAGGCGCTTTCATATGGAATAACCATTTGGTTTTATTGCCTTGTTTCTATCCCAGTAACTATTTATATTTTACAATTCGTCAAACATGAAAGATAAATTGGATCCATACGTCTCTTGTTTACCAAACTTCGCATGGACTGCTTCTAACGGAACAAAAAAACAAAATTCATTTAAGCTCTACAACCCCAGTGCTTTTTCTATTTCAAAACCAATACATCCGGCATTTGTAAAAACTAACGTTTACAGTAATTTCAAAATATTGGATATAATAGTCCATGATCATTTTGATGAGATAATATTCTCATTGAATAATTATTAAAAATGTTTAATAAAATCCTTTCTAAGAAATGACGATTAAAATTATCTTCGAATTCAGATATACACAAGTTGATTATCAGCTTACTATAAGATTACAGGCAACATAATAATCGATATAAAAAGGGACAACGAACTATTTTCGCAAAAGTGGCGATTAAAATTATCTTCAAAATCTGATATGCACAAATTGGTTCTTAGCTTACTATGATATTGCAAGTAATATAATAATCGATATACAAGGAGACAACGAACTAATTTCTAAGACGTGGCGACCAGAATTACCTTCAAATTCATATGGCCCTTCAGCGCGTGTTCTCTCAGCAAATTCCTGACGATATCGAGCGACTTGGTGAGAGCTCTTGCCAAGGGTCTCATCGCAGAACTTTCAGCTTCCCGGTTCATGATCGAGGATCCCGCAGCCAAACATTCCGCGCCGAACCACAGCTGTCCCGCGAGATTCTCCTGCATCACGTCATCAGGGAACTTCACCCTGAAGTCCCGATTCGCCCTGCTCTCCGGTATCAAGTCGTCCATTATCTGATTGCATATCGTCAGCACCTTGTCCTGACAGTGACGCAATTGGTTCACCAAAGTCGTGCATCTTTCCGGTTCCTGTCGACCGTCGAAGGAGTCCAACTCGCAGGCCACCGCGTTCAAGGACTCGTCTGCGTAGAAGAACTGCGCGAGCAAACTTGTATCGTCCCTCTGTTTCGGATTCAAACAAAAAACATTAAATTCTTGTGTTATAAAATATGGTAATATGCCGCTGTAACGTTTATTCAAGAAATGCTTGAAATATTTAAGACTCTACATTTTATTAAGACTTTTTCTTTCTCCAACTTCTGATGTTTTATAGAAATAAATGAATTTTTGTTATGCTCCAAAATTACTATCCTTGAAAATAATAATTTTCTGGATAATTTTGGAATTACAAAGGATATTCACAAGGACGCCAGGAATGCAAGGAATGGTTGCTACCCAAGACTCCATAATAGAAACTTTTCCCTATACAATATCTTCCCTTTATCTTCCTGCAAGTATCTATAAATAAGATCTTTGTACTTGATTTTTGCGTCGTAAGTATTTATAATTTCCACTTTATCGTATAAAAGTACGAGTATACTTCACTCTTGATCAGATTGATAAGAAAACAAAGAAACATGAGTTAATGGATGAACAGACAGGCAGAAGTAAAAAAAAAGTTGGCAGACAGGTGCATCGGGTATCAGCTTATCACTGACTTTGTTTGTTCAACGCCTACATTTACCCACGGATTCGTATCGATTCGAAGAGTTAATGAATTTTGATCGCAGATAATATTAGATAAATTTATTGTCGAGATACGGGACATGCCTTGTATACATGTAATAGTACAATTGTATTATCAATTGTAAATCTCCCGCAAAATTGGCACAGATTAGCTCAAACAAACATTATTGTGTACATTTGGTACTTCGTTATCTAACAGGTTATTATCTAACAGAAAAACATGGGGATTTAAATACAAACTTAAGCCGTCATTTTTAACGCACGTTATACTTATACACACACTATATATCAGTATGATATATCATTGGTGTGTACTGTTGGGTTCTAGAAAGAAGGCACACGGTGACTTCAAAAGGGAAGAGTAACATTTCGTATATAACATATGGGAGAGCAATTATATAATATACATAACTTCTATAATATATAATATATATAACATATACTACTAATAGGAGACCAAAATTCCGTGTGACACTTGGTTTGGATTCTCAAAAGAGAATATAATCTAATATCATTAGGTTATATATTATATATTATACAGAGATTCTTTCATAGGTTATATATGGGTCCCCCCTTCTTCTCGTCTAAAGTCACTATGTGCCCTTTTTCAGAACCCTATAATCCTGTCCTTTCAGAACCCAACAGTACTCTGCAGAATAAAGTATTCCAAAGTTAATTAGTGATTAACTTTGCTTGTTTATCGCACGGTTTGCCCTCTTTAATTACGTCGTAGGTATAATCAGAGTCATTGTTCTGAGATAAAGAAGCGGCTATCAATTTATAAATACATCTCGAATACGAAGTTTCCTCCCCCGGAGGAACGTGTGCGGAAAAATACCAAGAGTTTCGATGGGAAGGGAGGCGTCGGTTCACCAACAACTTTGTCAATAAACCTACCCTACGTCTCTTCTTGTTCTCCAGACTACGGTGAATAATATCAAAACCGGATGTGCACTTCATCGACAGTTTTTAAAAGCTTCGTTAATAAAGAACTGCTTAGTGAAAATACATCGAACGAGAGGAACCATTGCCATGCTTCAAATGATATTCTTTCAAAGTCTGGATATAAAGTGTGCTAAAAAATCATAACTTTATACTATTTTCTGCTATTTTATACTATTTTACTTAGTAATATTAGAATAATTATTATTAGGATTGGAAAGGATATTCGAATTAGAACATGGTGGGGTAGTTCTTGGAAATGCCACAAATAATATATCTCCTATAGTTCGTCCTAAAATATAAAATTCTTATAAATTGGAATTCTAACGGCTATTTATAGAAATCAATAAATCGATATGTTTCCAGCGCTGATATTTATGAAATGTCACGACTACTTATTCATTATTATATGGATACTAGAAATATATAGAAAGTGCAGAGGGTTTATGATCCATTTTCATAAATTCAGCGCAGTGGTATGAATTTGAATAAAATTATTAATTTTACGCAAAGACATGCGTATAAATAATAATTAGAGATTATGAAATAAAAATCCTCAACAAGATTCCGAATGTAAAGCTAAAAGACGAAACATAAAAACCAGGATAAACGAGAACGCTTAGAAAGCGTGACACAAGTTTCCTCAACTTGCCGAAGAACTTCGAAGCAACTCAGTGACTCAGAGATTTGTTACAAAATTTGACCGAAAAAAAGAATATTTGAAAATTGTATCACTACAGGATTAAATTAATTAAGTATTACTTTCAAAACGTCAATACTCAATTGTAATAAAATATACTGTGCCAACTATAATAAAAAAATTGTAAGAAATAAATTCTATCAATTTCAGGAACCAGTAAAATAGATGTCGAATCCTTACATATTTCTCTACTTTATTCTCGAACTACGTGAACTTTATATTTTCTCGTTAATTATTATTTTCATTTTATCTACGTTACCTGCTAAAGATGTTCATTAACTTTTATGCATTCTGTATTAGTTATAGTTCTTTAACCAAAAGAAGTGCAACTATTTTCTTTTGCCGAAGATATTCATTAGTCAAACAATCAAGGAATTTCTTGTGTATTTTATTATTTTTTGTGTATTTCGATTGAGAATTCCGAGAAAATATCGAATACAGATAACTAGAAATTGATTAAAAAAGACATTAAGCGGTGAGTATGTCGAGGCCTGGCGCGATACACAAATTAGGATGCAGAACGATGAGTATTCGTATAATTGGGCTTGCATAACGCTATGTCAATGCACTTTAAATTGATATCATCGCCTCACGGAAAACACACACCCTCGCCTCTTACACAACCGAACTACTTCCACGAAGAATTCACCGACACTGCTAAGTCATTACTGCTAGATTATTGTCAGATTAGAATGATGTTTGTTAATTAAAACTGCATTGGGTGTGATATTAATGATGCATACATACATGCATATATTACTGTATTAATAAATTATAATGGGTAATAATTACTACGTGTTATAGTGAACCGAGTTAGTTGATATTCAAGTCTGCTTTAGCATTCTTGTAATCCTCGGTGTAAATTACACGTTTATTGCTATTCTCATTACGGGGCTGATGTTAGGTCATCAAGCAGTGCACGCTTCAGAGCACAATGGCGCTGGTTCTTATATACATACTTTTTCATTTAATTTTCTTTTATTATTACGCTTATCGTAATTCCTTTACCACGTGCTGCATTTTCATTAGATTTAATTGACCCAGATTTTCGCATTTTAATCAGAAAATTATATTCCACAGGTGTTACAGTAAATCAAAATTGATTCTGATATAAATTTGGATTGTTTACCACTTAATAATCGCTAGCAATGATTTGGAATTGTTTTTCATTAATTATATTTATTGTAATGTACAGTAAATATAATTATTTATTAAATAATTATTTATATCTATGTTTGTGTATATAAAGTTTGGCATCATACATATAAATAATTTAGAATAATTTTAAAAGATTTCTAGCGGTTATTAGATATTAAATGATATTAAATGATATTAAATGATATTAAATATACTTCAAACTGTAATTAACAATATTCTGAAATTTGAGATTATAATGCATACAAATTGTAGCGAATAAACAATTCTAAAATGTAATATATAAAAAGAAGGACATTATTGGTTGAGCTGATATTTGTATAAATATCGAGTATTTTAATCAATCAGCGTGATAAGATAAAGAAGTCCGCACATAACGTATATAATTTATGTCGAAGAGACTATATAATATTATGCTTGACTTACACCTGTATTGAATTACAATGAAATAAATGAAGCTAGAATTATGAAGTTATTTTTGTCGATTATACTGTTCGTAAAAAAATTATGAACTTCCAAAAAATATTACAACAATTCTTTGAAACTATTCCTTCTTATTATACTACATGAACGTACCATAACAAGCTAGCATTTTATTATTATTTCCATGAAAAATAGTGTTTTGAGCTTCCTAGAATTTCCTAAATTATTCAATCAACAGACATCCATCGGAAAAAAATATTTGGTTTTCCTTTGGTTCAAGAATTATAACTAAAATAATACGTCGAAATTGACGTACGTGAAAGAGTGGACGGAATTAAAATAATAATTAACAAGAATGCGATAACGCGTGGTGTTATTATCGCTTCTTTCTCACAAAACACTCTTCGACTCGACGATTTGCATTCTTCGGAGATACATGAATTGTCACAGGTTGTGATAAAAAGTGCTAATTTGAAAAAGTGACGTTAATGAGATAACGCGATGGGTACACAACTCATCTCCTTCGTAGTCCGCGTAACTACGATGTAAACGATGTAACTTTGTAAACGTAATGTACATAAGAACAAATTAATTATCGTTGAAATATATTTCTGAGCGCTAAAATTGAAGATATTTATCTACAATATGTTCTTGTACTTATATTACTTATTTTATATTTAATCGGAGTTTCATATGATATTAAAAAATATTATGAAATAGAAATATAATTATTCCCCTAGTGTGAACTCGAAAAGGAGCTAAAATATGTTTCGGTATTCCCCAACACTGATTTGGACCAAAGAGGAACGAATTTAGTAAGGAATCGATATAAATATGTAAAATGGATTTACAAGGAAAAGTTTCGGATGTCCGATGTCAATTTAATTCTCTTTGAAGTATTATTATATAATAAGCGAATGTAGGATAGAACTATGTAGGATATCTGAAGGAATGAGTTCGTCAGCGATCATTAAGCGTATTGAATGCTGTGTCTTTCGATTATGAGTCACCATATAAATATTCACAATCTGCATTGAGTGTTTTGATAATTCAGTGCAAATACAAATAGATCCACTCTGTCGTCATCAACTGCAATAACTGAACACTTGCAGTTCCTTGATCTTATTTAAGGAATTATATTAGTTCTATGTTACTTTTAATAACAGGACTGCCGTGCATTAAATACAAGTTTACTAATTGTAAGTTTCGTTTGAAATTGCAACGTTTCATAATAAAATAATCCTCATTATTGAATCTCTCATTAAAATTTGCTGCCAGTTTTTTTAGTACATTTTAATACCCTTTTTAGTCGACCCTTTGACCGAAACAATTTTTAAACTGCTTCTTTTGACCCAAAATGGGCCTAGAACATGTTTAGGCATCATCTACCATCGATTTGTGCCATTTAGGAACGAAATTGGAAAATTTGATTTTTTGAGAATTTTTGAAGGTATACCCCTTCACATTTTTGCGATTTTGGGTCGAACCATTTTTCGACCGGAACAATTTTTAATCCACTTCTTCCGACCCAAAATCGTCCTAGAATATGTTTATACATCATATACCACCGATTTGGGCCATTTAGAATTGATTTTGGCGACTTTGATTTTTTGGCCATTTTTGAAGGTATACCCCTTGACATTTTTGCGATTTTGGGTCGACCCCTTTCTTGACCGGAAACAATTTTTAATCCACTTCTTTCGACCCAAAATCGTCCTAGAATATGTTTATACATCATATACCACCGATTTGGGCCATTTAGAATTGATTTTGGCGACTTTGATTTTTTGGCCATTTTTGAAGGTATACCCCTTCACATTTTTGCGATTTTGGGTCGACCCCTATCTTGACCGGAAATAATTTTTAATCCACTTCTTTCGACCCAAAATCGTCCTAGAATATGTTTATACATCATATACCACCGATTTGGGCCATTTAGAATTGATTTTGGCGACTTTGATTTTTTGAGAATTTTTGAAGGTATACCCCTTCACATTTTTGCGATTTTGGGTCGACCCCTTTCTTGACCGGAAACAATTTTTAATCCACTTCTTCCGACCCAAAATCGTCCTAGAATATGTTTATACATCATATACCACCGATTTGGGCCATTTAGAATTGATTTTGGCGACTTTGATTTTTTGGCCATTTTTGAAGGTATACCCCTTCACATTTTTGCGATTTTGGGTCGACCCCTATCTTGACCGGAAATAATTTTTAATCCACTTCTTTCGACCCAAAATCGTCCTAGAATATGTTTATACATCATATACCACCGATTTGGGCCATTTAGAATTGATTTTGGCGACTTTGATTTTTTTGCCATTTTTGAAGGTATACCCCTTCACATTTTTGCGATTTTGGGTCGACCCCTATCTTGACCGGAAATAATTTTTAATCCACTTCTTTCGACCCAAAATCGTCCTAGAATATGTTTATACATCATATACCACCGATTTGGGCCATTTAGAATTGATTTTGGCGACTTTGATTTTTTGAGAATTTTTGAAGGTATACCCCTTCACATTTTTGCGATTTTGGGTCGACCCCTTTCTTGACCGGAAACAATTTTTAATCCACTTCTTCCGACCCAAAATCGTCCTAGAATATGTTTATACATCATATACCACCGATTTGGGCCATTTAGAATTGATTTTGGCGACTTTGATTTTTTGGCCATTTTTGAAGGTATACCCCTTCACATTTTTGCGATTTTGGGTCGACCCCTATCTTGACCGGAAATAATTTTTAATCCACTTCTTTCGACCCAAAATCGTCCTAGAATATGTTTATACATCATATACCACCGATTTGGGCCATTTAGAATTGATTTTGGCGACTTTGATTTTTTGAGAATTTTTGAAGGTATACCCCTTCACATTTTTGCGATTTTGGGTCGACCCCTTTCTTGACCGGAAACAATTTTTAATCCACTTCTTTCGACCCAAAATCGTCCTAGAATATGTTTATACATCATATACCACCGATTTGGGCCATTTAGAATTGATTTTGGCGACTTTGATTTTTTGGCCATTTTTGAAGGTATACCCCTTTACATTTTTGCGATTTTGGGTCGACCCCTATCTTGACCGGAAATAATTTTTAATCCATTTCTTTCGACCCAAAACGGTTCTACAACATCATTAGACATCATCTACCATCGATTTGCACAATCTAGGACCGAAATTGGCAACTTTGATTTTTTGACCATTTTTAATTTTAATGCACCCAGTATAGAATTTGATCCTTTAAAAACCCCATCGCAACTTAACAAAGACGTCCAAAGCATACCGCACCAACGTTTAGCAAAATCAACAACTTAATTAATTTATGCCGAAGAAGAAACACATAGTTAATATTCAACGAACCATTAATTATTCAATAGCCCTAACGAATACCTCCACGAAACGAAATTAGTAAACCGAGTGGAATAAAGAACAGGTTAACGATTTTCCTGTAAGCATCCAAGGTTAATTTCGATCACGTATATCCCAGGAACACCAGGGGAAAATATGAACACGGTACCACGCTACGACGGCAGCCATATTAAATTCCAAGAAAATTTACTCATCAAACACGAGTATCGTTATGGCACGGAATTTTTTTGATTCGAATGTAAACGCAAGCACAATTCGCGATGGAAGCACGTGCACTTTCTTCTAATGCATTTGTTTGTTGTTTATCTGCGATCGAGGTTCGAGTTCAAATCGAAGTAGCATCGGAGGAAGTACGTGAAATCGCGGTGGCCATATCACGTTTTGATACCGCGGACTACGATGGTTACTGAATCACGTTGATTCTGATTCACTTACGCGCGTAACTGCTTATATATAGTACAAGCATTGTTACGTAAACAGGCTACGTTGGAACCCAAAGATTGAACATCATTTTACAATAACAGAAAAAATTGCTGTTCTTGGAAATAATGTAGGTGTTCAGACGAATCTGAGGTAAGCTGTGAGTTGTACTGAGTCACATGTTGCTATTCAATATTTGATGTTAACAAAATTTGAATTTTTAAAATTCCGAGTGTGTTACTGTTTATAATAAACTCGAAGAAATAGTATTTAGAACTTACTATTTTAAGAAATATATATTAAAAAGTGTTGGGTCTTTGAATTACTTGTATCAACGAATATAAGTTAGAATTAAATATTAGACCGTAGAACAATAGTATAGTTGTAAATAATATAAATAGTACAATATTAATCATCTGATTTCTAAGTAACGAAGTCATTTCATGCATAATTTTGTAATTCCATAATTCTATATTTTGAATAAAGGTGGGTTAAAAAACTGCATCCAATACCTCAAGTGTAGTTTACGATAATACACATTATTATTACAATAAACTAACCGTTGGTTTTTCAAATATAATATTCTTCCCTTTATTAAAGGATGACCATTACTTTCCGACATACTAAATATTATTAAAAAGCACTGGCTTAAGAGGTATAACGTCGTGAATTCTATTGTCATTGACTCCTTGACATTCAACGAGAACTTATTTAAGACGTCCTATAATATCCCGAGTATATTAAACTCTAATATGAAATGTCACAAATCGTCATACAAAAAGTCTTAACAAGTGGCCATTAAGATTGGTGGAGTTTCGCAATGAGCTTTATTATCACCGACCCCTTGCGGACTAATAAAAACTTACTCTAAATAAGCTCAAATCATAAAGTTATATTAAACCTCAATGTTTCGAAGTCACGGGTCATCCATATAAAAAGAGAGTAGCATGTGATTCTTACGGTTCGTTGAAATCCACGGTAAATTATATTGCCATTGACCCTTTGTGGCCCAATAAAAAGTGATTTGACAAGCTCTTGTATTAAACGTATTGTAAATCATGAAATCTGTGTTAAGTCTTGAAATAAGACTTACAAAAGGGGGCTAATAATATCGAATATTAAAAGTGCGTCATATCATACAATTTCAATATTCGATGTAAGACTTAGAAAAAGATTGTGGCAAACAATTCTTGGAATGCACCGAAGTGTCGGTTTCGGATGTTAAATCACGCTATAATATCATATAATATCATATAATAATCATGATGTCAAACTGCGAGAAATATTTCTACGAATTACTCTCAATCCTCCAAATTGTTATTTGCCACCAATTATAACTAATCTTTTCCAAAAAAATAAATTTAATGTTAAGTTCACTTCAAGACACTTAGCAGTGGCAAAGAGTTAAGTGAAAGTAATAAATCTGATGATCAAAGAATAACAAGGGTTAAAAAGTCAAAGTTTTTTTAATCGGCATTTAGCCGATAATGCAATAAAAATTTCGATCTTATTGACCGTATTATTTGATAAAAACTTAAAAAAATATCGCTTAGTACGTATAATTACGAATGTAATCGAAAAATACAATAAATCATGGTGTCACTTCCGCACGTTAATACTCATAATAATTCTACAGATAAACAAATGTTTACTGTTACGGTTTCTGTAAGTTATTACGTTTCTTAAACGTTAGGTTCTTATTTGTGATACAATTCTGTAGATTCCTCGATGCATCACGATTCGTCAGCTGGAGCGATTAGAGATCAAACTGTCAATCTATTTCGATAAGGTTTGGCGGCCGTTTGATAATAAATGCTTTATTCTTACGTTCGTCGTAATTTAAATGTACTTGACAAAGTTTCTGCTCGCGAGTCCAATACCGTTCTATAGTCGACGAGTCGATATACAGTAAGCCTAAAAAGTATTCGTACAGCAGCGAGTTTTAACAAAAACCTCGTATAACTTTGTGTATTTAACTCTAGAACTACGAAAGCAATCAAAATTATGAATCCGCGGTATTTAAAAAACATATTGAAATTTATAATGTTTCATTTTCTGAGATTTCCTGCGACTTTATTGCATAATAATCATAATTAAATCAATTAATTTACTTTTGCCAGCCACCCAAGTATTAATTGGTATAAAAATAAGTATAAAAATGTAGCTGAATATCGTCGGTAGTTCTAGTTCTAAAATTAAAACATTTTATCAAACAAGCGACACGTACATATTCTTAGAGATCTTCGCAATGAATTTCATAAGAAAAAATATTATTTATCCATATTTTGTATGGAAACATTCACAATTGGTTCCAAGCGGAAACAAAGTTCTACGATGTTCTTCTGCAAATTCGCTGCTATGCGAATACTTTTTACACTCACTGTAGGTTGGTACACATGTACTCCGACAGATCTATACGCCTACTTCCACTACGAAACTTCTTCGCAACAAACTATTTTCTACATCATATAAATATTCTATATTCTATTTTGTTATTTATTATTAAGTATTATTATGTATTAAGGATTAATTTCATTTAAACATTCGCAACTCCGTAGACGCTTTCGCGGCGACCTGAGTTGACAGCAATTAAATCAAAATTATTGTTACATTATTATTGTTAAACAAACTGGATTAATAAACTCAACGTATAGATTTATATTGTAAGATTTAATCGCCAATTGCTGAAGGAAAAGGACGTTTGTAATTTGTAATCGATATCACAAACGTCTTAGAATAAGTCCTTCGGATAGTGAGTGCAGTTAATATCATAATGTATGATTATTATTTATCATAGTGGGCTCGTTATTACCTATTCAGTTACTACGAATTGATCATTAAATGCCGTGTAGGAATATTGGAATTCTGAGAATATTAATAATATCAAGTGAAGAAACGTGTTTGCATATCAAAACAAGAATCAATAAACGTATCGATCGATTGATTTCTTCGACGACAAAACAGATAAGTAAACATTTTTTGGTAACTATTTTATTATTGTATCGAATGCGCAGGATTTCAATAAAAGAAGTAGATCGATTCAGATTGTATGCATATCAAGGCACTAAAACATTATTGGTATTAACAAGAAATTAAAAATATTAATAAAAAAAATTCAATATCCACAAGCATGATTCGAAACATGATTTCCATTCGCAGTTAAATGATTATTATCTGACCCGAGATTCTTTATTCCGTAAAACGAGTTTTAGCATTAATCGAGGAATTCACGCCCAAATAATGGCTCGACCTAAAGGGACGTTTTCAACGGTAGTCAAACGAGTTCTCGACGACTTTTATAAATATCAATTAAAGTTTGATACGTAGATATCTAGATATCCAAGGTAACAATATTGCTCCAAGTGACATTACGATAACCTTTGCGAAGATCGAAAATAAAACAGGATTTTTTATGGAACGATTCAGAATGGCGTCTTAATCTCGCTAATTATTTTCTCGCTCGAAGACAATCACATTTTAGGCTAATGACGTCCCCGACTATAAAAAGAGATTTACGTCGCGTTCTCTCTTATAAATAAACTCTGCTGTAATAATAATTGTCACGCGATCTCGGTGCATCGGATTAATTGATCGTTCACAAGTTTACGTCCTCATCGATACCTTTCGAATATTATTTCTATTATTATATCTGCGTATGAATTTCTTAAGAACAATTCCGTATATTGCACAAATCTTTCAGAATCTTCTTACATTTATGTCTAAATAAATGTAAATAAATGTAAATAAATCTTATCATTCTCTTGGACACATTGATTGCACTTATTTCTATTATTATTGCCACATGTTTTGATCCTCCAATTTAAGCTGCCAGAATTAATGAATACATAAAGTTATACGATATATTTGAAATCTTTATATCGGAAAGACACAAACAAATATTTTTTGTAACCTGTTGATGCAAGAAGATAAATATAAACAATGATACTATAGAATGCTTGTGTTATTCAAAATAAACAAGCCTTTGCATTCTGTTGTACTTAGATGTCTGATAATATTTGCCATGAAATTAATCTTGCAAAATAATGTCATCCTGTTTGGGAATGAAATCGGCTTCGAATTTTTTATAATCTGTAATTCAATTTGTTTATTTATTTATACGTATTAGGAATATTTATTATGTATTTTTGAACCTTCTACATTTTTAATCTTCTATGTTTCCTATAATTTCGACTTTTATGGAAAATATTTATGGAAATATTCAATTATTATGCTAATATCGACCGAAATTAATTATTTCGGCTGAATCCATTAAATAGGGAACACAAATTAAATTCCAACCAAATTGCTAAATTAGATCGAATTAACGCATTTAATTTATGCACCACGTTTCTCCGACATGCATATTTTCGATAATCACATTTTGCCAAAAATTACACGCAATCAATTTAACAGTAGATCTACGGAAAATATATTCACTCATATTTATACATTCACGTATACGTCCATAAAAATAAGGATGGATGAAAAAAATAAAATAATCGATTTAATTACGTCATTATGCCACGTGGACCGCAAGAAATCTCAGAAAATGGAACCTTACAGATTTGAACGTTTTTATTAAATTTCAGGGACATGTCATTTTAACGACTTCCGTAGTTCTATCGTTAATCATTAAAATATCTTCAACGTAGGATCATAAAAGAACATAAATTTCCATTAATCCTTTGACTACGAAAGGCGTATATATACGCTCTCATATGTTCATGCATATGTACGAAAGACGAATATATACGACTAATAAATATTGCACGGTACCAAGGATTTGCTTTTTTAGTAAATTAATACAGTATGAAACGTACTGCTATACGTCACATAACAACCGATCGAATAACTGAATCTCAATAAAACCTCGATTTTTCTTATTTTGATTAACACAATTTAGTGTCAACTATTGTTACGCGAATATCACATCTTACAATGTTAATTGTTTTTTGTTATAACAGGCCGCAGTCAAAGGGTTAACAATGAATGGCGTTCGTTGAACAATTAAATTGATGCCTAGGATGTTATTACTTCCGAGATCGTCTCAAGATAAGCGGTGAGTTGACGCACGACTGTTTTACAAATGGCAGCATTAGTTCCGTCGTGAGTCCCGCAGAATGATTCGAGAAACCGTTTCACATCGTTGACAGGAAAACTACCGGGAGACTCGATAATACGTTCCCCGCTTTTAATCCATTTCCCTCGAATGCCTTCCTCCATTCTTCATCGTGAAATTTGCATTCCATTAGCAAACAAACTCTACGCCTCGTCAAATTTCCATGCGAAACGTGGACGCGCTTCAACATCCACCGACGGATCAAAATGATCGAGGCAACGTTATTTTTAGTTTCCGTTTCGTGGATTCTTTTTCTACCAAGTTTCTTTACCTGGAAAATGCTTAATCGGTTCGCGGTCTGATTAACCAACTTCGTATTATCCAACGCGAGTTATTTTGGATCCAAAGCGGAAATAAAATGCTAAGCGTGTCTGGATGACTATAAATCAAATTCAATTTTAATTTCTGCATAAGTGAAATTTATTTATTTATTTTTTTAATGAACTTCACTGACATCATTGTTCAACGCTATTTCTAAGGTGAATTATTCCACCGACGGAGGAATATTTCAACATCCTTTGAATTGTTTAGATCCAGCTGCGATCGAAACGTTATCTTATTGTGCACGGTTCGTTAAAATGCAAAAGGAAACCGTAAGCGAGTGCGCACCGGGTCTGCAAATACACCTGCGTACGCGCAAAAATAGCAAAAATGCACGCGAGCGGAGCAACGGTTTTGCAATCTACGTGCGAATGATGCCATTATTTTTTTTGCCTCTGCGTGACGAAGGAATAACACCGTGGATGCACAGAATCCTATACAATATGATATTCGAAGGAACGAAATCGGTGTACTGCTGACGTCACTGGTTCCACAATGAATTCGAATGAACAAAGATCTCTGACCACAAAAATATCGATATTTTTAATATTTAAAGTATATACATATTGATGAATATTATAATTAATATAGTTCGAATATATTCGAATAGTTAATATAGACAATATCAATTATATCTTTTAATTATAATCTCATTTATATCCGTACACCAATGACGTCACTGGTTCCGCAAACGTGTAAACGAAACTTAGATATTAAATCATATTAAAGTGAGTATATATACCACTTGTACAACTGTAAAAATAGTTGATACAGTTATAATATACTCGAAGACTTTTCAGTAATTTATTACACAGTTTCCACTCGCGACTCTATAAATATTCAATATTAAACGCGTTATAAAACGAATCATTTGCGCTTGGTATTTCGATGAGTTTTGTAATAAGCGTGACTCATAGTCGTTACAGTCATTAGAAGTAACATTACTATCATCAACCATGTCGTAATAATTCGAATCTCCGCGTTCATCAATTTCAATTATTCGACATTTAAATAAGTACTTGAATATTGAATCGAATATGGTTATAAAATGAAAGAAAGAAAGTTGTACAAATTGAAAATTTGGAAAATAAAAAACTTTGTCGGATAGTTACACCAGTGGTTAATAAATTGAATAACTGCACAATTATTCGAAAGAATCAACACTTTCTAAAGCGGAACTAAATTAAACCGGAACTATGATGATCTTAATTGAATTAAATTTAAAAAAACAAATAAACAGAATATTTAAATGGTTTCTAATCATGGCAATAATTCAATTATCACATATATGATTTTAAAAGAATATAATTAAAGAGGGAAATAATGAACAGAATATTTAAATGTTCCATAATTATCGCGGGAATTCAAAAATATTGTAATTACTGCAAATATTAGAAGTATCTAAAACAGAAAGAAATTAAACAGAATATTGAAATGTGTCTTAATCATTGCAATGATTCATTAAGAATTCAATTATTTTATATAGATGTGTAACGTGATTTTTAATCGCGAATGTGCTTAGACCAAATAGAATAGGTTTCGTGGTTGTAGTTGATTGATTCGATATCAAAATTGATAATGCAATTCCATCTAATATTCCTTTATCACGAACGATTCAGCCTTCACGTGGAATGCGTTTCAAAAGCGTTCAAGACTGATGATTACAAAGCACTTCACGGTGGACTAACCACAAATTAGTTTCCTGACATGTTTTCAAGGAAGCCTCGAGCATCGTATCATTGTACGACAAATTTCAGATCCGACTCCACGCGAAATATAAAATAGACATCATTTTCTCCCAATAATGCTGACACGGATAATAAAATCAATTTCCATATCCACTCAAGCAACGTTAAACTCTACACGGAATTATAGACATAATATAAGAATGAAGAATATTGAAATCATCCAAAATCCGAGGGATTGAAAGATTATATAAAAGTGCAAGATATTGAAGTTATCGAAAATCCGCGGGAAGGATCATTAATAGTATTTAATATTAAATCAAATTCGAATTTGGATATCTTTTTAATGTAAAACAGCTTGGGGTTTTAGTATGTCGTAATACGATTCAAATTGGAATTTTAGTATATTTTTAATCCGATTCAAATTGGAATTTTAGAGCTTTTTACTACGGCTTAAATTGGAATTTTAATACTTTACCATGCAATACAAACTGGAATTTTCATATTTTCCAATCTCTCTTCCATAATAAGTTATTAGTAAGCAATTGTGAGGTCCACTCACAAGTAAATATGTTATCAAATGTTTCCGTCGAAGTATAAGATATTCAGAAACAGGACACGTAAAATTCTTCCAAGAAGGTTACGCTGATAAAACTGCCGTGAGTAGCGATATTAATTATAGCGGATGTCTTACAAAGGAATTGTTTCTCTTGTTTAGCAACGATAACCACGTATACGTAGAATGTAATCGTTCAATGTTATAGGTATCCCTTCCTGTTACGTTTTAAGGAAACCCGCAATATTATCATTAAATTATAGAGTTATCAATGTACATGGCGTACCAGCACGTAATCATATTTCCAAGGAATACCGAAATGCCTTCTTATCTCGGTGTGTTCGATGTCGAAGGATAGAATTCTACGAAATCTACGCACCGTAAGACTTGATTAATTACCACGAAAATAACGGCTAACGAAATTTCAACCGCAATCGTGAATATCGTGGATCGCCGCCATTGTAGAACACCATATATCGAGCCATGAAATTTAACTCACAAAGCTCATGAATCACTCGTCCGAAGAAAAAAAAACCCTGCAACTTGTGTTTTCCTTGTAATTCAAACAGACAAGCTGTTCGTATATTTTCTTCTACAACGCGACATCAGTCGTTATGATCTACAAATCTTCATGAAAAAACAAACACTCCGTCGCAAGATTAATTTATTATGGCGGGATGTACTTGCGCTTGTAACGTTGTGGATAAATACTTTTGTAAGATGCCAAGAATGTGGCTAAAATTGTAAGATTATTAGTCTTCTTGATTATTAATTGTAATCGAATTGATTAAATTAACGTGAATTTCTTGGATGAAAGGAGTATCGATTTTTAATCTAAATAATTACTTTACTTTCTTGCTTTATTATCTAATAATAATCTATCTGGAATGTAATATAATTAAATTCTTATACCAGTTTGGATACTCAACACTATCGAAGGTATTTAAAATAAAAAAAGAAATTCAGGAAAAAAATTGACAAAAAATGGGTTCGATCAGATTTGACCGAGAAAATGACACAGTATAGAAATTCACAGATAATGGAGGCGAAAAACTTGTTTAAAGAATTTAAGTGAGAAGAAGGAAGGCTGAATAAGCGTAACCAAATGTTTTTCCCATGGCGTTCCGCACGGTCGGTGTCACCGTAAAGAGACAGTTTCTCTCTCTGTTTCTCTTTTCTCTTTCTCTCTGTCTCTGGGGAATGAGTCATCCCGTGCATCGTTGACCCTCTTTTCCTTTCTACCCTTAGTTAAAGGTTTGACATCCCCCCATTTTCGGGCACCCTCCTGGCGTGTCCATCTTATGTTCATTCCACTCTCCGCTTCTATATCCATCATATTCAAAGCTGTCTCGACTCTCGTTAAAGTTTATTTATGGTAAACTGATCATTATTACCGCCGAGAGCCTGTGTCCTCTTTGTTTCTACTCCCGGTGACATTTTCACTCTAAATAACGAAGGTACTCGATCGCCGTTTTGATTGTTTAACGAGTTAACGCGTGTGGGATGTGATGAAATACCACTCGGCAGAGAATTTAAAGTATATCAATGTATTAAGTATACTATACTTGGGAATTTCGAACTCGCGTGGGTGTCATTAATAAACTCGCCGATAAAAAGTATTGAATATATGACGCTAATTATTACTGTATTATTATTATGTTAAATATATTAACATCGAAGAAGTATTGAATATATTATTATAAGCATTGAACTACTTGTTTCTGTTGGCTATTAGTTTGCGGAATAAAATCCGTAAGCGTAAAACTAAAGAAAAAGAAAAAGGATCGAATTCCAGTATCAAATCGCCATCTTCCAATTCATTACAAATGGCGAGGCGAGTGTCGAGTCACTCAATACCGTTCATCAAACACTGCAATATTAAAGACTCTAATCGAATTCCGATAGTCGAGCATTCTAATATTCCAATACACTCGAACAAGTATCAATCATCGAATTTCGATTCCATCGTGACGATATATTGACGTGCCATTATTTTAATGCCCGTCAAATTCGAAAGAAGTTTGCTTTACAGAAAAATCAATCCCGCTACATTGAATAACATTACCATACGAGCATCCCGATCGAGAATAATGAAATTCAATATTCATAATTTATGTACCGCGCGTAGATTGCAATCGCGCCTCCTGTTTATGTTTCTTTTTTTAAACGTGTCGGTGTGCGATCGCTAAACTCACCACAGACAAAGAATATATGGTATCCTCGAGTGACCCGCGTTCGTCGAAACCTACTTTGCTCACCCTTTCTCTCGATGAACATCGAGTAGAAAATACCATTTTGGAATAATCCAATAACCTACTAATCTAATACCTCCTTCCTTCGCTTCGAATTTAATTCCGTATACCACGTAGATATATATATATACACACATCCATCATATAAAAATATAAATTAAGGTTCAAAGGTTACAGGGCTGAAAATGAATGATGCCAATCCGAGCGCAATTGTCGTTGTTTCGATGAAAACGAGGCGTAACATTATAACTGGGACAAGCACGATATCTTGTTTCGCCGTAGATAGCTTAGAATTAAATGAAAGTGTCTCCGATCCGCAACAATCCACACTGACCTATGCCAACTTATTTCGCCTATTCTATTCCAATACACCCACGCTGTTCCGAGTCTCTCCGAAGACAAATTGATTGAGTGAATGCTTTGGAAATTCTTCCATTACTGAGGCGCAAAAATAAACTGTGCTTGAATATTACATCGAACCAGTTAGAAACTACGTTTTTTCCAGATATTTCGAATTTACAAATAATGGAGTAATCCATTATTTATGAATCTCTAAATTTCCCGACGTTCTCAAGCAAACTGATTAAGTTTTGTTAAAACAAAACCTTGTGAATTTCGCAATTTTGAAAGTTTCAAAATTAACTACATCTTCACATATGATATCATGACTGAAAAGTCAATGACATTGAGTCAACCATGGAAATTTATTAATTTAATATTCAATCACGATTGACTCAGTACTTCCGAGAATTGAGATATTTGACTTCTGACAGTAATATAATATCATATCTTTTAATTATTCAGATTAATATAATATAATATTATATAGAATAACGATATAAGCTGGCGTATCTTTACACGCATAACTTAGTGGTTCTTCTATCTTCTTTGGATAATTTTTGATAATTCAAGAAAACTGTACCTGTAATCGACAATTATACTGAAATATTAAGAGACAGCACTCATCGATTATCAATTTCCATCATCAATATGTGGGATTATTGTATACGCGTGGCGAAAAGAAACGAGTCTCTCATTTTTCCCGGTTTTAAATCACGAATAGAAGACGAAGCTGAGAGATTAGCCTCGACGTGGTTATCGAAAGAAAGTGTTCATCACGAAACATATGATTTGATACAAAAAATAATTACACGTCAAATGTGACATTAGTGCTGGAAACGTGCGATCTTAATTAGAACTATAACCCGTTTTCGCATAAACATAATTATCTGACAGGAATGTTTACCTCGCACGTACAACTATGTATTAATATATCTGAATTATTTCGCTGATTAAATCTTTATCTACGGAGAATGATAATAAATACTTCACTTAATTACTTTCCCCGAGGAAATATGTTAAATAATAAATGCTTTCGCTGCGAGATAGTAGAAGCTTATGCTTCTACTAGGAGATATACTCGAGTTATCCTAATTATTCTAATTATAATATTATATCTATCTGTTATTAATGAGATTAGTATGAGCCCTTTATTTTAACCATCTATCGAATTGAAGGGTTTAAAAAAATTATATATATCTGGATTGAAAGCTGAACGAATTAAAAAAAAACTCTACCTATAAATTATTTTTAAATGAAAATACCAAGTCTATTACATATTTTTGTATTGCATTCTAACAAACGGAGTATGTCTTTTTTATGGTCACAATAAATCAAGATGTCCGTAGAAGGAAAGTGGAGTTATATACTGGGTGTACGCATCGCAAGTAACGTCCACAACGCGTGTCAATTGGTACAGTTTTGAAGGTGTAAAACCTGATCTTAATCATGGTCAAGGCACCGTAAAGCGGCTGAAATCTTTACTTTCTCGGCGGAACGTCGAGTCCGCTCTGATATTATTTTTCGTCTAAGCACGAATAACGAGAGTATAACTGAAAGTGCATACTGGTTTCGTAGAACCAGTAGATACGACACAATTAAACCAGTATGCAAACATTCTCCTCGTCGTTTCGTGACTACTACGTGTACCGCGATCTTACTAATATCGTGTTACAATGTACAAAGTACAACCAGAACACCAAGTATAACAGTATCGTTATTTAACCCTTTGCACTCGAAAAATATTGCGGCTATAAACAGCAACTTATTCTAAAAGGTTTGAGAGACCAATTAACGGACGATAAACGACCGTTTTCTATGGCAATCGACAAATGAATCTTATAATATAAATGTTTATTCTGTTAATTAAGTTTGTGGGACAAATGGAAGAATTGAATTTGGAATTAATTGCTACGAACGCATGTTGCCGTTGAGACGCCTACAGAGTGCAAAGGGATAAATAACGGTAGGAATATTATGCGTATTGTGGAAGAAGATAGTGTTAGTTTCGACGCGTGTAGCTCGTCGAGTATGTATTTGTAGTGGCAGGGAATCAGTTTTAAAGTTCCATAGGAAGAATAAATAATTCGTTTTGTTGTCAGCCGCAATAAAGTATTAACCGAACAGTAAAGTCTGAGCGCTTTGTAGCAATAAGGAAGCGCGAACGGAAGAGTGAAAATCTCTATCGCACTTTCATTTTCGCCAACTGAAAGCAAACTACCTTCACAACTAATCCGTGAATATCTTTCGTCGAGATACATCTTTTCTCGACATATATCTTTTAGTTAAACAAAAACGATTATGCGCAATTAGTGTTGACAGGATGGATTAGGATAAAGTCTTAATTGCAGTACTTAAATGGCCGTAGAAAACAAAACGGAAAGATTACGTCGCATAATCCCAGGGTCATAACTGGAAATTCCACGGTTTGCGTATTTCTGCATAACTTCGGAAGGAGTTTCGTTACCTTGCCTTAGCCATATGTCGACAATTTCAATCGTACTTTTAAATCATATTACATATAGACTAATAGTACAACTAAGGGTAACAAATATTATAAGTAACGGTGGAAGAGTATTATAAGTATAACGGATGAATATAGTAGTTTCGACGCATGCAGTTCGTTGAGGATGGATTTTGAAGGGAAGTGTAACTGGAATTGGACGAAAATCAAGAAACCCGAGAATAACAAGGTGAGTACTGTTTACGAGAATTACTGCGTCCTCCGAATGACCGCACGCGAGAAAGTGTCACTGGCCTAAAAACCGACCTCGAAAACTCGTAGCATCCGACGTGCGACGCGCTCGTAAAACCCTACTCTAAATGGAAAAAAAGGTACACCGTCTCTATTGCCTATCAGCTGATCGTCATCGTACTACCCAGTCAAAAATAAACCCGAGTCTGCTCGTCGTCCATAAACCTTTCTTACGATAATCAACAATGGTACGAAACACGAAATCAAACGCAGAAAAAAAAGACGAGTAGTCTCGTAAACAAAGAGAGAGGAGACGAATCCGTGTCTACGTCAATGAAGCACGTATTACACGCGTGTATATACATATATACGCGTATGTAACGTTTACATACATGCATATACATAAACTTCACAGGTGAACACGTCGCCTGAGGCAGCTCTCGTCAGGGTGTCGTGCGAATTTTCACGAAACAGGTGGCAACAGCGCGCGGTCGGAAGAGTAAGGAGACGAGAGAGAGAGAGAGAGAGAGGGAGAGAGAGCGATAAGTGGAGAGAATTTAAAGGAAAAAAGGAGGGTTGAGGATAAAAAGAATGGGAAAGAAACGCACGCGTTCGATCAAGAGGGTTAGCCAAGATGAAACGAAACGTAGTGGAAAGGACGGAGAAAGAGACGGTGGGATACCGATGTAGTATGAACGCCATGGAGACGAGTCGTAAGAGAAACGGAGACAGAGTGGAGTGAGAGTATCAAGTAGGATTATTATCCCGGTGATTATTGTCGATATGCTTTACACACCTTAGGCCTGTAGAACCATTTTCTGATGGACTCCATCGCATGAACGATCGACGAAGATGTAGGTAGGCTTACAGACGTATCGTCACTGCGCCTCTTGTGGCCAAAGCACTTGCGACATAACGAAAGAACGTGCCCACTGTCGATCTTATTGGAAAAACCTGAACCACCACTAAACACACGGTTCGCGGCTCTTCACTGGATTACCGATGATCCTTTCGACGAATAATCACACTGGGAAAAACGTACGCGACGAACCAACAGATTTCATTCGGTGCGCATACCTGAATATACGTGTCAGACGTGAAACACGCGTCCGTCAGACTGTCTTCAACCGACTGACGAGCGCAGACTGCGAAGGCGCAGCTCACTTTTCTCGCGCATGCGCAATGAGACTGTCATGGTCGCCATGACATTCGAATTTCGAGTGGGGCCGCCGTTCGCGCGGAATGTGGACTTCCTTTCGTTTGAAAACCTTCTTCGCCTTTCCTGAAATGTAAATCAAACTGATTAGAAAAATGCATTTTTATGAATGTGTTGGTGCGCAGTATCTATACTTAACTTATTCATGTCGATGTATCTCGATTTATTCTTGATTATTCTTTGATGATTAGAGATTTGTACATGTTAATTATGCTTACTGCAACATATATCTGTAATTGATTAATAAAATTCAAATCACCATTTAAGAGCGTGTTATTATATGAATATGTTAGGTTTAATATTTTAGCGTATATAATTACTTTAGGATTATCAGTTTCAAATATGTATTTTGAAAAATATTAAATAAACTGATCGCACCGGAGATTTTGCTAAGTAACTGTTTTTCATGATTGCAGAATTCTAATTCGATAATTAATTCGAATCTATTAGTTCTGTTAATTCTGTACGAATTTTACCTAGTTAATACATACCATTATAACAATTTATGTTTATAATACTTTATAAAAAAAGTTAAATTATTATTCTGGGATTATCGCGTAGAATATATGAGCATAATATAATAATTTGTTTACGTCGCTAAAAATGAGGAAGGATATAAAAAAATTACAGGAATTGTGGAGCAAAAAATTGTTAGCGGATATTCCTACATATTCTTGGAACAAATAAATTTAATTTCAAATATTTTTTTAAAATATATTCGCATTATTCTCTTATTATTTCTCCTGGATTTACAACTGTTCAAACAAGTTTCGCACGGTACGCAACCGGTAACCGTTTAAATTTGCACACGATAACGTTGTTTTATTCGATGCAAAAGTTTACACAAACATCGGGTAATTAAATGAAATTCCCACTGATATACGGAAGGAATTTAATAATATTATTATTGAAGTGTAACATATTTTCTTCTACATGACTAGATTATAAAAAAGCAATTAAAAATGTATGACTTTAACAATGTTAAACATTATGGATCACAAATTATGCGTAGATATAGGTAAGTTTCACATATTAAGTATACATCTCGGTATTTCAGGGTCGCCAATGAATTTTCAACGAACTTATTTCGAAAGAAATTTCTAAGCCGCCTAACGACGAAATAATGTAAAAAACGTAATGAACCTTATTGTACAAATACCTCGATCACATAAGGTATGATCTAAAAAATACATTACAACATAATCTTATAAAAATTCCTTCGATTACATAGTTTGCCTAAAATCCTTAATAAAAAACGTAATCTTAGAAAACGAAAATAAATCTTTCAATCTATTTTATCGATCTATGCTTCTTGAGATTCGTTTAACGCACGAAAATATGGAATGTACATTTCTATAAAAAATTTTCGAAAATATTTCAAATACAATTTGAACTCAGAAGAACCTAGAACATTAAAAAAATATTGATCTAATGTTTTCGTCGCTCCTGGATGTTTGTTGAAAGCGAAATATAGAACACAATTTGTGCTTGTATTCTCAAGAAGTGACGTAAAAGTTTCATTAATTGGTTTGCTTAAAACTTTTTGAAAACCAGTCATCCTTCAATAGTATATTATTAAATAACATCGTACGACATTCAACTTTCGAACCCTTTAAAGAACGATAAAGTGTATACGAAAGCTTAAAAGGGTAGAATTCTCAGAAATATAAAGATTATTCTTTGAAGAGTAAGGCTTCGAATGTTTATATATACATATCTTTTTTCACAAGCATCGTAGAATTCAATTTTGGAAATATAATCTCTGATATAAACAACACTATATGTTATGAAACATAATTAGTTATGTAGGAAGTACCCACACAGGATAAACGAATTTAAAAATTTTTAATATTTCCTTAGAGTGTTAAGTATAGCAGGCGATAGATATGTCAAAAAGTTGTAAGCAAAATGTTGTTTTAAGCACATTCCTCCAGTTTCCTTAAGTTTTTGTGCAAGTAACACTTGACGACAGGCTTAGTAAAGCAGCCACTTTATAATCTTCGTAAAACCCCTTAGATATTGTTGTCAAAAACTATAAGTGTTACAGTAAATACTGGTTACGTAACTACGGAAACATCTAATATTCAATGCAAGCATTCTTGTACGTACATTTATATGCTTGAAAAAATGCGAGACCCTTTACTATATATGTATATATAGATAGTGGTTCCAACTTGTTCGTTTTAATTATAATGCACTACGACGTTTCAATTACGAACTACAGTAAACTCGCTCTAAGTCTAATACACCTATATCACTTGAAAACAGAGCGATAGAGTAAACTCTATATCAAATGATCGGCGTCATCGAAATCGCTATCTATCATCTCATCTTGACTCTCTCATTCGAAACGAGTTATTGTTAGAATCGACAAATTTGATATCAGATCACTTCTACCTAGCATATCATTACCTAATAAACTTGATACCAGATTATCCTACAAAATCTCAAGTTTCAAACCTTCGAGAGTGTCCAAAGAGTTCTACGGATCTGCCGACTGTCTCAGGAGTTTTAATTGCTAATTACCAATTCATGGTCTAAGTTAATGCTGGGCGCAGCGAAAATTGCACATCGAACGTACTTTACTAATTCTCACTCCATCTTTGTACTACAATGAAAGTCCATACATAGAATATCCATGTCTTTTTTGTTTATCACATAAGAAGTCGTAGACAGTAAACCCTCGTTTGTACAACCTAATTACTCCTAAACGGTAGTGTTTCCATAGAAGCTCTGTTTATTGAAATAGGATAAAATAATGTTGAGAAACATACTGTATATTGATTCCATGGAAACAATCGTAATCTACAAATTCATGAACCACTTTGTAAATAAAATGTATAAGCAGGAAATGGCGAGGGTCTCCTGTATTGGTCGCAAAAATAAGTGGAACTGTTTTGGGAAAACATCGAACAATTTTCAATGTACTCTGTACCCTTAAAATGTATTATTTAGGGAGTCAAGAGTATATTGAAATTGCTTTAAAATATCAAGAATATAAAATGAATATCGAAGACTGATTTATAATTGAATTTGAGAGACTTCTTCAATTCCTGAAAGAGTTGAACTCTCTGAGATGATCGCAGATAAGAGATTATTCTTCAGATTATTTTCTTATAGAAACTCCATTTTGATAAACAAAATGTGGGATCATTTTGGGCACGATTGGTTATTATGCAACGGGTAATATACCAATTAATAATAAACCCGGAGTGTTCCTCGAGGAGGTACATAAGTACGGGTTCTAATTATAAGTAACATTATGTTGTTTTATATTACACGAATCCTTCTTCTCGCTCGGAATATGCAAATTCACGTAATTAACAACTGTGCTTCGATAGAAGCATTTAATGTTGTAGTTTAACACACCTTGAATTGATTGCCACACGATAATTAAAGTATTTCAGGTAGATTTTGTGGAACACGACCTAAAAAGTGTAGAAACACCTAAGCGAATTATTTATTATTATTGCACAGTGAAAAATACCAAGAAATACTTTGAATCAGTAAATGAACCGAAATTTTAGCAATATTCCAAACTTTTCATATTGTAAAGAGATTATATATCAATTTTTAGTTCTTCGAGATATAATATTGTTTTAAGTTACACTCGTCCCTTCAGCGCTTAACCAATAGAATTATAAACAATTACACTTTACAAAATATAGAGGATTTTACTCAACGTTGTTAATAATAAAATAGTGAACATATGTATAAATATATTAAACGATCAGAATAAATTTAGTATTAAAATAAAATATCTTAACTTTCTTTTAGGCACAAAGGAGACACTTAGGGAGAATAAAATTTTTAAGTTCATAAAGATTATTAAGAACTATGCAATTAGGTCGAATCAAATAATATATACATATAATTGTTAACGAAATCAAATTTTTCTTACGACGCGTATCAAAATTCCGAAAATTCGACAGTTTTCCGAAGACGTTAAGGTCCACTGGATTTTTTAACGATAATACGAAAAATGGATAACATTTTAATTGAACAAGAATCGTAAGATATAGAAACATTAATATGAACATTAAATTCCGTACAGAAATTCCATCATTAAAACTTTGAAAACAGTAAATTTTTAAGACGTTCGAAAAGTCGCAAGGTATTTAATAAGTGAATGTTAGAGTTTTGTAATTACGAATGAATTAATGCAATTATTGATTTAATGGACTTATTGGGAGAAACGTCAATGAAATTTGTACGTTTACAGCGGGAAATCTATTGCGAATAGTCAAGTTATTTTGCGTGACTGGTAGAATTGCAAATGTGTCGAATCAAACGTCCGACACGGTAATTTAATGCGATCACATCAAGTCCTACTGAACTAGAAATCTGAATTTCAATCACATTTTATGTTAGCATTCAACATTTTTTAAGTTCATCAAACATGCCGATGTCTGAAACGATGTTTCCAGTGCGTGACCTTTAAAATCGGTTAAGCGACAGGAACAGTTTAAAATTCTTTCTTAAAACATATCTCATACGTTCTTTCAATAAAAAATAACATAACCACGTATCGAATATTCCCCCGTGATATTCAGGATAACGATAAAAATTTGGCAACAATCGGTAGAGCGACTTAATTGAAAAAAACAATAAGCCGAGATATAATGGAAGATACAATAAAGGTTTTTAAGCCACTGAAGTATATAATAACGAAATAGCACTTCTTTATCACGGAAGAATATTCGTAGGGTGCATCATAAACTCGCGAGATGAATAATATTTCTAACACGGAACAACAAATTCACTCACCAAAGGGAAACCTATGAATGATAAAAAAAACCTACGTGGTTTTGCATAGGAAAAATATGAAACAAACTCTACTCTCTAACTATATATACAAATTTCGATATCACTAAAAAACAGAAGGTCACACAATGGTACTGAATTTGCTCGTGATAATTTAACAGTAATGGCTTAAAACAATCTCGTAACAAGAGGGTAAAAGTAGATGGCACAGTTTCTCTGCAATAAGAAAAACAATATAAATTAAAATAGTCCCGTTCGTAGTAAACCAAACGGAAGCAAGTGGAGATTATTTCAAATTATCGGTATTATTAGGAAAACTTAAAAAATAGGATGCAAAGAAACGAAATAATCCGTAACACTATAAATGTTGGCAAGATGAAAAACTACAGATTCGTTGACTCGAATGCATAGTACTGAAACTGAAGAATCGATTGTCTTCTTAAACTCGTTGTTTAGCTATAACCAAACTGTACTTTCCTGCATTGGCAGAGCCACTTAATAATACGTGCATTGCGCTCGACGATACTCGGTGGATCAGTAACCCTTTGATTGGAATCCTCGTTACCCATCCCGACACTACAATTATTGTTCTGCCATTGGCCGCTTTGATTCGTTTGATTATTACCAACCCACGAATACAAACCTAACGCTGAATCTACGGAGCTAACGCTATTGAAAAATACAGGAGACGAGGACTTCGAATCTGGCTCTGTGATACGTTGGTAGTTATCGGAATCGAGACCTAAACGGTCAAAAAAGTTCTCGAGCTGCGTGATTGATCGTGGCGGTCGACTAGGTGCTTTATTAGATCGGCCATTATCCTGACGCCAGTATCTATCACTGATGTCTGACTTCGATCTCAATATTGGCCGTCCACGACCTTCCTTCCATCCGTCCGAAAACCTATGTACAATTAAATATCCTTGATTAACTTACATTGTTACGGTAGACTTTCGGTTGTTTAAATCCATGTGAATTGAAGCTTTTAATAGGACCAAAGCAACATTTCTTATATACATCGGTAGTAAATAATCTTCTACAGTAAAAACGGGAAGCGATATGGCGAAAATTATATGCTATTTGATGTTGATTTTAGTGTAGAAATGATACCTTGAGTTGCATGTAGGACTATAATCCGTCTGACTGTTGCTACTTTCGGAATCAGGGCTATAGTGCCTTACAACGGATGGTGGGGTACCGTTAGCGTAACTGCCTTTCCTTGAACGATCCTTTTCCGTCGAATGCTGAGTGGATGCACCACTATCTCTTCGTATATGACTCCAACAATCCTGAGGAAAACGTCCGCTTTCGTTGAAACGTTCTTATTTCGGACCAGGAGAAACAGATTCTTTGGGACATACTTGTATTATTGGTGGGGGTTCGCTACGATGGGTACAATGCCCGGAAGAGCCGCCGGAATCTCTTGCTGTTGCACCGTGACTCAGTTTACTAGAACCCGATGATTTCTGTGTTCTTCCGCCGGATGATAAGACGCTACTCGCGTCGCCTCCACCGGAGCCTAACGAACGTCTAATATGCCTGGAACTAATAATGTAAATAATAATGTAATTAATAAATAGATATTCTTAAGTTTCAGTAGCATTAACACGTTGAATACCGTAGGGGTCACTGGTGACCATCGATGCCAATATTACTAAACCTCGAATCAAATATACCGCTATGTATCGTATAACACGGATTTCCGCTCGGAACTCAACGTGTTAACTCTTTAATGTATTATTATTTGTACTATTATTTTAGATCATAACATCAATTACTACGCAGGAAAAATTCAGGTTTACATTGTTTCGATGAATACACCATTGTATTGAGTATGATTATATCAATGATAATACTGCCGTGAGAACAGGCTCATTATGTACCTGCGATAACACACCGCATCCCGTTTAAAACTATGCTCCGAGTAATCTGAACTAGTTTCGCAATCCGGACAATTGTTGGTGGGTTGATGATGGCCCGATGGCTTTGTAGATGCTTTCATAGACGCGCGCGGTGACAAGGATGCTCGGCGACGCGTGCTTGTATGTAGATCGGGCAAAGATTTGTGGCAAACTGTATTTTCCACGGATTGAGAACTATTGGATTTCCTCGCGGATCGAGCAGATGTATGGGAATGCGAATTACTGCGCCCAAACTTGAAACGAACATCCTGCTGCGTGCAGTGCTGTAAAACCAAAACAAAACAAAAGCTTAGTACCTATTTCATAGAACATTAGAAATATTCGTCTAATTAACCGTTTGAATGCCATGGGTCTTTGCAAAAATACAGCCGAAGTGTATACAGTCTTTCGTGTAATTATACTTCGATTACTTCCTTCTCGTCCATTTCAATGTGTACGATTGCATTTCAAACGAACGTATAAGAAAATCATATTTATTAAACGTATGGGTTTCTATCGCCTTTGAATAATTTATGATGAAAGTTCCTTGCAATATCCGCTCTGGCAATTTTCGATGTGAAATGGGAAAAGCGCGGTCGCGTCGTCTGCTACATTTGTCTTCTATTATTCCTAAAAATAGGAATTGACATTTCGCTATTATTTCCGACTTGTATAGCGTAACCAAATGGCTTTCCTAACTTTGTCCTGCTATTCATTCTTCACGCAATACACGTACACGGAAAAGCGATAACTGAGTATCCTATCAACGTGAGTTCAACGCGTGAACACATGTATGTACAACTTCCGTTTCCTAGACGCACTTCCTATCGCTTTTCGATTCACTCGTGGTATTACTCGCTTGTATACGATACGTTTTATGAAGCGAACAATTGTTGGCACCGTGTTCCTACTAAACGTTTAACGCGTGACGCGTTTATTAATTACGAGTAATTAGTAATTACATCCATATCAGGAATATTAGATGAAGGCAAATATCAACAGTCTAACTTATTATAGACATATTATAGACCACGTATTTTTGCCACGTCTATTAATAGAGAAATAATAATGAGTTCAATGACTCAAAGATATTACACAACGGATCGAATATTAAAAACTCGCGACAGTAATTAGTACAGGAATGGGACAAACAAATATATTGTCATAATATAAATGTTATCAATCATTATAAAAAAGAATGGTATATTTGAATGTGCTTAGGAATAAAAAGGTTGGTGTTTTGAAATTAATGGGATCGTATCACCTTAAGACGTTCTTCCTCCCGAAAGCTCGGCGATAGTGTTCCAGGCGAGTATCGAAATTTCTCCTGCGAGACACCGTTAGCCTGCAGCTGATTGTCCGTAAAAAAGACATTTTCCTTGCTACCGGTGTTTAGTAATCGGCGTAGTTTCGTCTGCAGCTGATCTCCACCGGTACCACTCGGTGGCCCTGAAATCGTGCGCCGCTGCGGAACGGGTACCAGGCGTGGACTCTTTGGTGGCAGCGCGGGTGGCAGTGTTTGTTGTGGACTTAGAATTCCATCTGCTGTTGACACACATCCGAATTTTGATTTACATCCGAAATACATACCATATATTAACCACTTAATTGCGTTTGACAAGTGTACACGCGATCCAAACCTCTATTTGTGCGTTTCATGTGTATACTCGTCATTGCTTGATTTTCCTTATGCATCCCATGAAAGATTTTTCAATCTAAATTCCACAGTTAACTGGTTAACTCTCTATAAACCTATTTCTTTCGTGTCTAAACGGAAATCGTACAACGTAAATCTAGTTTAACGCGATTCTAACGAAGTTACATCACGTGAAAATAGTCACGAAATTATTACTTAAACACGCCGAAGAAGGTGACGATCTTTGCGCGTACTTTTATAATTATTATTACAACGAAGAAATGAAATGAAATAAAAGATAAAGATAGACGAGTATGTATCCGAAGTTGCATGAAGCTGTAGAGAGTTAACAGGTATCGTATATTTCGTAATTATTACGAGAGAGTAATACATGGCGGACGTAACACATACGTCTATCCTGTTCATGGCACGTCGCCCAGCAACAGGGTGGCGTCACCGGTGCAGGAGGCAGCTGCGACGGGGACGTCGGTTGCATGGAACACGTCGATGTATTCCCACATTTCCTGAGTAACCTGGGTGGCGCACCCGGTGCACTTAATTGCGATACCTGCAGATGACCGCTGTTCTTCAGCTCCTGCTTCCGATCCAACACGGTCTCGCTCTTCACGTAGAAGGCCTTCGTCTCCTGCAGCAGCTCAACGGCACTCTTCCGCTTCCCTGCGGCACGTGACAAGGAAACCAGACGGCTGTAAGTGACACTCGAGTAAAAACGGTAAATAGCCCGCTTCCTGTAAACGGATATACCAACACCAGATATATACCCACGCAGAGACGGGTTAGCCACGTGCGCTGCCACGAGGCTGAATGCTCATTAAAAGATCCGGTGCGCAAACTTTATGCGACCTTTCCACCGAAACCCCTTTTCTTTTGATTTTAAACCACCTACTACCCCGGGAAACCTTTCCCGACGCATCGTTACATTTTGGGGAGAGCAATACGGCTAGCTATAATCCCAACCCTTAAGTACCGTGATGAAGTTTCTTTGCGTCTTTTAATGTTGGTGTCATAATTCAAGATGACGTCTGACACATCAGGAGCCTCGTGTTGGATTAGAAATATTATAACTCCTTTATTAAAATAATATAGTACAGCATTTACTGTGCAAAATTAACATTAATACTGAATATAGATATTAGTAGTAAATATGGTAAAAATGGAATTTACTGTATAAATGAAATATAGTATGGAATTATTGTGGGGGAAATATAGTATACAATTTTACAGTAGTATTTACTGTAGAAGAAATGGAGGCAGAAACTACCTGTCTTAAATTGAATCTCCTTAAACATAAAGCTACTGAAATATAAAAAAGTCCCATCTTTTTATTACCCAGAATGTCTGTACCTTTGGGAACCGCTGGTGTAATGCGTGTCTCGAGTACCGCGTATAGCCGCAGGAAGAAAGCTGAGGGGAACTCGATAGTTTTCACTTTAACACTTTGCGGAATTGTCTTCCGGCCGTTTTATATAAAATGCCGTGGTAAAGTGGTAAAGTGGTGGGCAAGATTGATATTAACGGAATAAAAAAAAGAATGACAAAAGACCTGGCTAACCTTTCGTTCGCAAAGGAGAAATACTTTTAAACAATGATTTTTCAAAAACGGCCAGAGAAAAATATGAAAGAAGCTGTAAAACGAGCCGGGAAGATACAGCGTGTAGGGATGTAATAGAAAAAAGAAAGGAGAAATTATATTTTTCCATTGTGATCGGGAATGATTTACGGAGATACGTCGGGGCTGATAAACGATAACAGCGCGCAACAAACGGAACTTAAGCGTCGAGGAACCTTTTATGCTGATTAAGAATATTTCTCGACTCAAGGACCACCGAGTGATTTATGTAGAAAAATCTTGTTTTTTTTCGCTCGTCGACGATCAACGAAAATAATGAGATTAGTTGGTATAACTAACAAAAGAATAACGAAGGACAGATTACAGGAAGAATCTTCTAGTTGGGAACGCCGGGGGAACACTCCACCGAGATTTAATACCCCGCGATAACAAAAAAACTTTTCTCCGTTTCAACTTCTTGCGAAACAAACGTTCGTAATAAATCTCCACCCTTATTTAAGTACCTACTACTGAACAGAAGTCGACTAATTAATTTAACGTAACAAATATCACGAGACTAAAATCAGGTCGAGGAATCTCGAGAATAAACCTCTGCAGTGGCCACTCGAGGAATAAATAATTCTATTATATGAAAACTTTTTCAAGGTGACTGTGAGTCAGATGTTCAAATATTAATATCCGCGTATACGTTAGTTTACGTAAGAAATTATCAAAGCCACTTTTCATAGAAGCGGACAAATAGAGTACTATATATTTACGTACGACGTTAATAATTCACTCGATTAACATAACCACGATGATTTATCGAGTCACCGTCCCTCGATAAATATCCTGCAACATTTCTGATTGTTATTATCGAAAACTTATCGACCCCTTATCGGGATGCTACTTGTCGAGCATGACTTGATTTACGAGTAATGGGATGCTTCATCATTCCGTGGGGCTCCACTCTGCTCAAACTGGCAAGAGTTCGTTCTGGCAGTTCTGCTGCCAGGTCTTTCTATCCGGTTCCGTTTTACGTACAAAATGGAGTTGCACGGTTAGAACATCATCTCGCTTAATGTTCCGTGTCGTTGAGTTTACACAATTTTCAATACCCCGCTCAAGGCCGAATGTAATTTTACAACACACGAGTGAAGTATAAGTACAAACAGACATTTACATCGCGAAATGTAAAAGTTTACTGTAAATTATTTCAACATATCACCGAGTGACTCTGATACCACACTTGCGTTAATTAAATCATCAACTTGGTTCCAGAATTGTATTAGATTTGTTGGAACTTTATTAGGTAATTTTTGTATCACATTGTAATCGTGATTAATTTCATTGAGAGATCTTGAGTCAAATGACTACAATAAATATCTGTGCAACTAAATATTAACAATAATTTTATAAAGCGAAATAGCGCATAAGGAAGTTATTGAAAGAACAATGCGCTCGAAATACAGGCAGTGTTTTCGACAGTGGAACAAGTACAATAGAGAACAGTAAAAAAACAATGACAATTCTAGATTAAAGTCCAATAAAGCACTGCAAACAGGATGCGACTCAACACGCTTCTCCATTGTTCGGTAAAAAATACAGAAAATAAATCTTATTGAACCCGTACTATCTAAATAAATATATATAGAAGAACTGATAACAAGGTAAAAATTGTAACCGTGTCATCGAATATTTGATAAGAAGAAACTCGATATTAAGTAAAAGTTAAACGATCGGCTTAAAACAAGAACAAAATTGCAAGTAGCGTATTTTTCAGCCCCGAATGAATGATTCGAATGGAAGACTGTGATGATGCAACTTAAAAACAGATTTGTTATCTTTTCCGATATAAGTGTAAAGGAAGTCCTAGTCGCAGCTTCGCGATTGTGGTAAGATAAAGCGGAATAATTGGTTCGAATAGTCGTAAATTCGATATAGAATCGGTAGTAGATTAGTGGGAGATTACTTCTGACCCCGATATGAAGTATGTGAGATTGAAAGGGCTTCCGTCGCTTGAAACCCAATGTTTTTCGGGTGAATGTTCGACCCTAGTATCGGATTACAGAGATTGGCCGTGAATCAGTAGTCCCTTCCGAGCACATCTTTCGAGATTCATCGAGTTTTACACCGTTTTGAGTACCTATTCATCATCGATTCTCCACATACGATTCATCTTGAAAAAATACACTATAATTCTTACCAATAACTTATATTTACTTTGGCAGAGGAAGTATCTTATTCCACAGAGAAGAAATACTTTAAAATAAAACTACTTTTATAAGAAATATAATATTACCAATTTATAAAATTTATATTGGTTCTATTTTAAATAGTTCTTCAATTTTAACTAGTTCATTAAATTGAAGTTATTGAAACTAAGAGAACTACTGAATTAAGAGAATTTCTAGTTGAAGAAATGATATTGTATTAGCAAAAGAGTGATCTTCGGGTCGCGTTTAAATAAAATATTTATCCGAAGCAGATATATATTTCGCACCTAAAGTGATAAGTGGATTCTTTCATGGTCATTTTCCCAGATAAATATGCGTGGGGTCAAACCTAACAGGGGTTAAACGCTGGTTTAGACCACCGATCAATTGATCCCATTTACAAACACCAAATCGCGGTGACTATAAATCCAAGTCACGATCCAACCTATTTTGATCACCTCTACCAGACTGCCGATAAAATCCCCCAAAACTCTCATAAAATATGTAACCTCATACACAATAATTATCATACCCGGTCTTATTTCCCCCGGCACGCTAAATCCACGTAAAAATTCCAGGTTAAAACAGAACCAGATCTCTAATTCGTATTTCCCTTGGGAGTCTACGCCCATGCGTAACACAGTGGTGCACGTGCACGCACTTTGCACGCGAGAGAGCTCGGGTTAAAGTGTCTCGTTGCGCACGGAGTGTATCTCGAGCGTTAATGACGAGAAGTCCAGGGCAACATCTGCGCGTTCGCCTCCCGTTTTCGCGCTCGACGCACGTTGATGATTGATGACATGTGTCTGACACGCCCCGAGGGACAGACCGCAGGACAGATACTCTCCTCCTTCGAAACAAACCATCGACCGTGATAATGCCGCCGAACAAACAATAAAAACCGGAGGGTTACTCGTCATTGAAAGCCCTCGCGCCCTTGCAAACTTCCTTCAACGAGCTCACCGTCATCACCGTCAGATACTTACGCTGAAAAGGAACTTGCGTTTCCTTCCACTCGACTCCAACCATCCACCAACCCCATGGTGGTTTTACACCATGACGTACGAGCGTGAAAATCGATAGACTCTAAAAAAGTTTACACGTAGTCTGACGTAGGCTTTGGTAGGTTATGGTGGACTCGAAAAATGCCGGTAATAAAGGGTTGCCCACGAAGGTCTGACTACAAGGATTATTCTACTTGAACCAACGGTAGCTCTTTAGATATACTTTGTAATAATTGGGCAGACGGAAAATTGTAAATTACACGTTTTCACCGAGGGAATTCTTTAGATTAAGGATCTTGCGTCCATGAAATGTATAATAATGGGGGGGGGGGGGGGGGCAAGGGTTTAAGATAGAAGGATATCGGAAGAGAGTCCATAATATCTATCATTAAAGAGACTTAAATCTGCTTATTCAGGAAGAATTAAGCTGGGTTGACGATTCAGCAAAAACGAAGAGGTTAATTTTGTACTCGAGGCATTGTAAAATGTATTTCCCAGTGGGAATACGGGGAACTGTAATAATAGCAGGTATTGGAGGTATAAATGCAAATAGACTAAGGTTCAAGGGTGATTAATGAAATGTATGATACTCCCTCAAGGAAAGTATGGAAGAATGCACAATACACGAGAAACCCGTGTCTATAAACAGTATCAGTCCTCCTCGCTTTGTTACCGCAAATCAATTCCCATACGGGAAATTAAGTTTCTATTTTAACGCTGGAAACTCCAACTTCCTGTATTCTCCACTCTTATCTTTTTACGCGTGTCACACGTGTCATCTGTTTGACGTATCCTGGCCGCCATTCAAGAAGATATTTTTCTTTGGTGACCACCGACCGTGATAATCACGAGAGACGAATAGAAAGAAAAAAAACACGTCGCCAGGATATTCAAAGCAAGTGGTAGTTCAAGCTTTTCTTTGATTACGGCAACATAAAAGTGGAGGAATGAAAGGCGCCCAATCTATTCATCATAAAAAGCAACAACCAGCAAATTCCATTAAATCTATTCAAACAAGTTCGATGAAGTGTAATGAAAATGTAATACGATAAAATATGGAATTTTTTATCTTTCATTATTTTATCTATTTATTTACCGTAGGATTCTGCAAAGAAGACACGCGGTGACTTTATGAGATAATATAAAATATATAACCCACATAATATATAATACGAAACATATAATATATACAACCAATGACTGGCCCAAACACCACAGGGTATCTACTACTGAAGTTCTAGAAAGAAGACACACATGATATAAGTGTCACGAGGAATTTCGATCTCCCATTGGTTTCATATGTTACATCTTATAAATATTGTATATTAGATATTATCTATTATACAGGGACATGTAGGGATATTATATTATATTCTTGACAGAACCCAACAATAAAGATAGGAATATGATTACTTAAATCAGTTATTTGAACCATGACGTACATTAATTTGCAATTTCGATGTCGGTATCAATTAAGCTAGAGTTTAAAGCTCACAATGTATAGCAGTTTGCAAATTGATGAGACATTTTGAGGGACGTGTGAATATTTAGCAACATCAAAGACCGTTATAATGAATAGTCTGTTGGAGTGTGAGCTCGTCGCTTACTATAAAAGGTATAATTAATGAAGATAACGGTAGGGTGAAGATAAAACAGTCCGATCGATAGAGGGACTTCGTTCAAGGATATAAAGTTATCCGCAAAAGGGTTCCCCGCAATTTCTGACGTAAATAATCAGGAGTTTTATTAAACACGAGATTCCCGGCTCGCTTGAAAAAGTACGTCTTAACAACTTTTAATTAGCCGCCTCGTATCTCAAACTTTTCATCCATCACTCTCGCAATACCCGACTAAAATTAATTATTTATAACCGATGACGATGAAAATAAACTTTCATCACGTTACTTATACGAATCTCGCACATGCATTCATTTATGTCGAATATTTAATAGAATTCACCATTTTTGTTCTTTTAGTAAAGATGAATTAAAATCCCGTTGAAAATCTTGCAAATTAACTTTGTGTAACTATTATAAACGTGAATCTAATTTTTTTGAAAAATCGACTTAGGCCACTTCCGCAATAAATGGCTCATATAATATATTATAATATAAAATAAATGTATAGAAAGATAATATCATATATTACTGTTGACTGACCTGTATGATCAATGTGTCGATGATGATTCCTGACATAAGGTGGAGCCGGATGCCTCGGTTGCATGTCCCAGTAGGTGTTCCGGCTATTTCCAAAATTGTTGACTCTCGGTTGCTGCGAGGGAGAGGTCTGTTTGCAGGGCAACCTAGCCATGGCAGTCATCATTTTCTTTCCGCGGCCCTTCACGTGCCAGAATTAATTACTTCATCGATACTCGACTTTGTTACGCCGTCGTTTCAACCCCATTTTCGGGCGATCGTCTGCTCCCTAAAACAAACACGTCCATTTCTTGTTAGTATAAAAGGCTTCTACCAAGAATCCTCGAGCATTCAATTAACTTCCACCGGCATTTACATCACACATTTATCGGTATTTTCTATCATAATCACTCGTATAACGTTTGTATTAATTACGTAACGAATAATCAACATACACTGAACTTATTCCGTGAAAATTAAAGTAAATAAGTGAAATGAAAAAATCAGGGAATATAAAATAATATGAAATATTCCTTCGTGGATGAATTGCAGAAGGCAAAAATAAGGGGACTTTTATTTTCCATGAGAATTGTCATGCTAATTGGGCTTGTAAATCCAACGCATCCCCTCTGACAACCAGCTTTTCGAATATTTATTAACCCGAACGTATTCAAAGGTTTGCAATGGCTACTCTCCCTCCTGAATGACAATGATGCAAATATTGCACCGGGCTACCTGCACCGTGGAATAACTATATTCCAATTTTGCTACCTGTGCGCGATTACTTAGTTACACGCCACTAGTTACGTACTTCCACGCGCAACATGATATTTAAATCGACAACCTTCCTTGAAATTTCGTAATTATGAATTATTCTGTTTATGCATATATTTAGAAAACCCTGGGAAAATGCGGTGAAACCGCACAGATTCCTAATCATAATTGCCCTGAGAGATTACCTGGCCACATATTTTCCAGAAAAATGTGACACACGGTGAAAGTATTCAAACATATTGGAAATCAGATAACACTCAAAAAGTCCGATAGCAATGTAAAACCTGAAACCACGTATTCGAGACTACCGGATGCTCCCGAAACTCAATTACCCGGTGAATATTTTCCCGGGGAATCGATAAAAAATATACAAAAAATTTTCTCTATAATGCTTGATAGATTTGATATTAAAGAGGAATGCATCTTGAGATCATGTTTATGATATTCCAAGCGTGACGTATCTTAAGCATCTCACGTCGCACAGTTTAACCTGTAAACCGGGGATGACGAGTTAACTCGGTATTATACAATTGTCGTTCTCATAATTCGCGAATTTTTCTGTGTATAAATTTCAGTAATGAACTATCGAATCCATATGCATGTCGTAATTATAAATATTTCGCACGGATTTATTTTATTATTCAATTGAAAGTACACGCGTTATGCCGTTTTTTGGAAGAACACTCCCAGATAACAGTTTAAGTAACGTCGAGGTCTGTTATTATTTCAAGCGTGATTTCTAATGCACGGCGATTTACTTAGAATTGCATTATCGTTTCCGCGGCGGAGTTTTTCGCGGGGATTTCTGTTGTTAGAAAATGACACGGAGAAACATTGGCGCAACAATGCGTGCGACCTCGTGAATCACTCGGTCGAATGAAATCAAATATCGCGAACGTGAAAAACGGACGGAGGCAAACAATGAATATTACCTCGTTTCGTTGAATAACAATTCCCGCGAATCTAGGGGAAAAATGCATTAACCACTGCGATACGAGTAATTTATTGTTCGAACCGCAGTGCCAATATTTCTCAGACGAATAGTATAGCGATTGAAACCAACTGTGTCTATCTTTACAGGGGAACTTGTAAGACGAGCAGAGATTACAGCAAGGAGACATGCAGTCTAGGATAAAGGTTCCAACCAAGACGAATAGCCGGCGATGAATCACTCAAGTCAATCACTTTGCAATATTGCGTATCGGTAAACCTAGAAGAGGATAAAACATTCATCGACTAATATTATCTTACACGGTGAAATGTCGCGGAGGATATGGAAGTGATACGATTGGCTACCGTTTAAATCAGACATATTATTCTCGATGGACTAATTATTATTTGTAATGTATTTCTTGAGTGTAATTTAATGAATTAATGTATAAATGAATTAAGTGAGTGGTTAAGTAGTCAAGTAAGGCTGGAATAACGATGAGTACTCGAGAGAATTAATAGGGTTAGGTTAGTTAAGTGAACATACCTCTAACAAGAGAAGAACAAATGCAGTAGTAGTATAACTGAAGTAGTCAAGTAGTCAAACGATGATATTATTCACCTTTAGGACACATAAAAGAATAGAAACTGCATATCGGTATTGATACGTACATCCACGGCGATTAATATTTTGTTCAAACACGAGAGATTTCGAATAATACTAATAATGGAAGTCTAATATACGAGGCAATGGGGAAAGAGGAGAAAGTGGAAAATATATGTAATACGGATGCATAATGATATAATAGATACATCCGGAATGAATCACACGAGCCGGTCGCTTCACAAGATCACGTGCACGTCAGAATTTGAAAAGGGATAATGACAATGATGGACAACATTATCTCCTAGGAGAAGCGGTTATCTTAAAACGAAGATAGGGCTTGGTGTTCGTTTATGCGCGGCATATTACTCATTCAAAGATAGCTCTACACGTAACCCGGGTAAAAGGAGTTAGTAAATACTTCCACGACATTACACAGGAGAAACTAATATTAGCACTTATTTTAATATCTCCCCCAAGCTGTTCCAGGGATAAAGAAAATCCATCTTTTCGTCAAAAGAATTTTAAACGCACGCATTCGGCCCAAGGGCGAACTTTCATGATTTTATCAAGTACTTAATACCTTTCTGTCGCAAGAGAAATGCTTTTACTCGGACAAATTCGATCTCTTAAAGACAATTAGGATATTTATCATTACAAATAAAAATCCTCCATTTTCGCAACCATGTTTTATACCCGTTTTAACATATCAACGATTACGTTACTTTTCCCTTATCTTTCATTATTACTTGTAATCAGTGCAAACACTACAAATCCTCATAATTACACCCTGGGGAATAGTCTTCATTGGTTTTAGTGTCTTCAAGGGAATCACAGAAGGATACCGCAGAACTAATGCAAACTCGTCAGGAATCCGGGGAGCCTATCAGATCGCATGGAATTTTCCTCGGACGACGTTGCACTAGATTTCCATGCAATCTTTGCGTCAGTGCGAAGTGAAGGGAGATAAAATTCTGGTTCACCAGTGAATTAGTCAGCCCTTTCAATCCCGAAAACCGCATATTCCAGGATGAAGGGAAGAGCGACGAGGGTTAACAGTGAGCGACGAGCATCGTTATCGCCAAGTTGAAAGGGCCATCGTTGTAAAACTAGTTATCGACTCGGCGCGGCTGCCATTTGGTGGTCAAACGGTATATTTCTTCCCGTTGAAAGAGCGCCGTCATTCAACTTGACCGAACAAAAAGGCTGGCACGAGTCCTCTCTTCGCGGATTCGAGCACATACTCGAAACGTAAAGTATTTTACGCGACATGCCGATATGTGCGCCATTCGCATGGACGCGCACACGCATCAACAGTAATCTACACTTTCAGGAACGAGATAAAGTCTCATTCCCGCAATTGCACTAATTCAAGAAAATTTGCGAAATGATAAACGTTCGCGCGTAATCTCGTGAATTAGACTTCATTATGAATGGCGCACCGAGATAACTCGAACTAAGTGCTCATATAAATCAGCTGATTTACATGAATTAGAATCAATAATTAATCAAGAAATCCGCACTAATTATCATTCGATAGGAAATGAATATTTGCATTGCGGAATAGTGTAATTAATAATGCTTATTTCACATCGATGATCATCAACCACGGTTATCAACCTGTGCGTGTCAGCGTGCCATCAGCGCAATTTGACAACACGGTTTCTACTGCCAGAACATAATTGCAGGCAAGTTGATCTATATGCATAAACAAGTGCAGTTTTAGTGCACTTGATGCATGCAGTTATGCGAAAGTTCGTAAACTAGCGAAAAATGTTGAAGTACTCCAGTTGTTATTCAACACAGAAACCTGTTCTATCCACCGCAAAGTTCTAGAATCGTTATGAGTTTAACTTATGGGGTTAAAGCACTGTTGATTATCGTTATCAGCATATGTATCTCGCACGCAATATTTGCATATGAACGAGAACATCGTTTCTGTATGAAACAATATTAATAAGGGAGCTACTGAAAGGATATATTATTATAGAAACCAGGTGGTTCTCCTTCGAGTTCTCGACAGCCATGCTATCGGAAACGGAAGCGAGATATTTTTCAATAAAACCTCCAGGATGGATGCGAAGGGAATAATATACCTGCAGGACATCTATAATCCTGATCGAAGCAACATTTCGAGATCCTTAGGGAGAACGGTTAGTGTGAGAGGGACCTAAGGATCCGACAATATCCTCGTATATGTGTCCGTATATTTACCCAATGCACCCGAGGAACGGGATCCAGGCTTATGTACGCGTAACTCCCGTACACAGGCTCGGGATGTCCTAAGTAGGCGTCTACATGCACCAGGATATGCACCGACGCCCGTGCCGGCTATGCACAAAGGGTGTCCCAAAAATCTCGGTATAACTTTCATGTCTGATAAAGAAATACCTTGGGGATGTAGACCTTATCTCGTACCCATATTAAAGTACGATAACCCGAATGCTCCTAATTATGAGGAACGGTGATAACGGTAATCGTGCACAAAATATAAACATAAGGTTGAATACCGACGTTCATTTCCCGTTGAATAATTTCTTGTTCATTCAAACTATCTCCTAATGCAAATTTATATGCACCGCGTTTAATAGTTGTATTTGTACAAAGATGGTACAAATCCTTGGCAAAGAAATCTGCATCACTTTATAAATAATTATTACACCAATTCTATTATATAAACATAGATAATCATAGAAATATGGGTGTTGTCTGTAGAATTTGTCCACCTTGTATATCTAACTCCGTGCATACCAATGAAACGCTAAATACCACTTTCCATCGAACCGGATTCAAACAGAAAACTTTTCTACTTCCTCCAATTACGATGGAACCGGATGCCGGATGCACTACTAGACACAAACACCCGGCAAACTTTCGGGGCGCCTAGTATCGATGTAAATGCATCGGGCTCACGTGTTACCGAGTATGTGGTGCACTAACACGGCGCAATGTAACACTGGAATCGCATGTGCAGCATATATGGACGACGGGTTCGCGGGTTATTTGCATAGTCTGCTCGACTGTCTGGCGAACGGAAGCTGGCTACGAATTCCTGGTAGGGCAGCGCCGTATGTCAAGTGCAGCCGCACGGTTTCACTGACTATGGATCGAGCTGGATCACCACCGTCCTTGAGATAATATTCGCTGATAATATACGACTGGAAGACCTATGACATCGCTCTAGAATTCTTAGCACGAAATGTTACGATACTCTTTCGAAATCACGGTGTTTGCGTCGCCAATCTAATGGCCAATAAATGCCAGGGAATTAATCTGTGACTGGACTTTGGTGTCAAATGGAGTTCTGTTAAGTTACATTTCGATGGAAGCATAAAATTGAATGCCTACCATTTAATTTCATGTTTGACTACGCGTCTGTTTTCGATTGCAGTCGAAATAAAAGAAAAGTTCGTTTTATAAAGAAATCAATATCAGTTACAAGCTAATATCTCCTTTTCAATATTTATGTATTAAAATCGAAGCACTTTAATATTCGTACAAATTAATCGATAGAAGCTTAACTCTTAAGCGGATTTCCATGCGAATTGAAATGCAAAGCCTTAAATACCTTGCAACGAGGAAAATTGGACTTATAAATTTAAAAAACTGCTTGTATTGCCGTGCGATTAAATCGAAATTATATAAAGCGAAATTTTGTGAATTTCAAGAATAACTATGAGAAATGTGTACGTCTCACGAATCAAATCGAAACGAAATGAAGATCTGGGATTTAAATAAATACTCGAGAATTTAATCTAGACAATGTTAAAATGCCAATATCTTGGTAGTACAGTGAGAGAGATTATTCGCATTCCTCAATTTAAAGCCGAGTCTAAGGGTGAAACGCGAGGCGACATTTCTGCTTGAGTAATGTCACCTTCCGTCGAGGTTTCAAATTTTTTGCGAATTATTTCCGCCGCTTTCGACTGCGGAAAAGGAGCCGGCATTTCTGTCAGCGCTTAATTGTTGCAGAATTTACCTGAATTGATGATTTCAAAAGTGCAGTTTACATCTACACGAATATATTGCTGCACCTAAGTAAAGATTCATAAATAACTATAATTACGTCCAATTTAAAACATATAGATAATTGCAATGAATTTTGTGATTACCAACGATAGAAATATAAGATTACAGACATTTACGAAAACTATTTATAGAGGCACGAAGCACAGTGCATAAAAATGATCGATCCATCACAAACCTTTAAATCTCGTCACCTTTAAAACCTGCATCATCCTTAGATTCGTATGGAAGTGGAACAACATGGCGGGGGGGAGAAGCAAGCTTTTGTATTACTTTTAAGGGAATCAAAAAATATGTAACTGCCGTCCTTGAAAGCTGGAATTAACGCAGCTTTGTTAGGGAAGAAGGAAACAATTCACGTTGGAGCTTTTTCTATGATTACTTCATCATAATGTACATATAAATTATAATATATTCTGCACCCTCAGCGTTTCATTTGTGACATGCACTTCTGATTATCTTTTGGCATTGCACACTTGGAATTTATATATGTATATTAATATAAAAATTCCCCTGACAACGGACACAAGTTGCTGACTAAAACAGATCCCTAAGATGTCAGAAGAAATATCGGATGCGTGAAATAAATTCGCCAGGCGGTGTGAGTTTATGGCACACGCGTCAATTGACCTACATTATTGTGGCAGAGGAAGAGATGCCTGGAACTGAATTACCGGAACACCGTTGCGGGAGCAATGGACGAGCGTGAGGGTGACTTAATTAGCCAATTATTGTCATCGTGAATGGAACAACAGTGAGGTGGGGACAGGAGGGGGGCGAGTGTTACCTCTAACGACCCCCCGTCGTTACATACAAGCCGACTAAATTCAGGACAAAGCCGAGTAGACGTCAGCTCTATCCTTGAACTGCACTGCCGTTCGTTCGGATTTTCCAGAGGGACGGTTGGTTTACCTCCTCGGATTCGCCTTACACCTTTCCCACAAAACCCACCCCCGGAGTGGCACCCGTTAACTTTCCCGTAAGAAAATAACACCCGATCCAAAACAGATGTCGAGGGGTGTGAAAACGGCGAAGGTGAAAATATGAAGAACGCGCCACTCTGTGCGAACACGGTTTTCCCCAAATTCATTGTACCTCTCTGTGGGAAGTAATTTACAATTTAGTTTACACTGGAAAGTCGGTGCATTTGACTTCGAGTGTCGCGGGAAATACGAAGAATTTATTACCGGGTGTAAATGCTTATTCGGGCGTATGAGTTTGGTCGACTCCAAGGTACAAGGGTGTACAAATGTATTCTTGTACCGTTTATTTTAAGACTGCAAGGAGATCTAGGAACAAGGATACGCTAGTTAAGTACTGCTCCACGGTTTCAGGTGTTTCGGTTTCCGATGTTTAAGACTTCGAAACAGAACGACTAACCACGAAACGTTAATCACTGTCTTTCCGCGGTGGCCCAGAAGCGAGTTACAAGTTACTCGCGAGCAGAACGTGATCTCCCGTGAAATGACTTTTTTCCCAAGGATACGCTTTGTTTACCGTATTTAATACTAATATCTCTTTATTTCTGCATAATCACAGTTATTAAGTATCCTAGTATTTATTACTTTGGTTAATGAGCAAAATATTATCTTTATATAATATATTTGTAATGATGAGATGTGGAAGTCGAAGCAACTGTAAATATTTGTAATCATAACATTTAATAATGCATTGTCGATTGGATATGTTTACATATTACGTAGAGTGTACGAGGTTTTAATTTTTCTCTATTTATACTGCTAATTTTAGGTATTTATTATTAAGTATTAAGAGCATCGAGAGACTTCTAAACGTCTTTTATATTAATTATACGACATCGGTGGAAGTCTCGAAAAGATAAAATGTGAGATTGAAGTAAATGAAACACCGCTGGATGGCGATGATATCATGATGGAAGAATAATAGCGCGAAATGCTGGAATTAACGTGTTGTAACGCACAATTTGTCTCACTTGACTACGAAAAAATTAATACCGGCAATTTACGAGCCAAGATAACACCAAGAGCGAGATACAGCTTTATTCCGTCGTATATAAAATGCCGCAAAAAAATACTAAAAGAACTCAGGAATAGGAACGTGCCGAAAATAAAGTTCGCTTGAACCGTGTAAGTCGAATCGATACCAATGTCCTGGTTCGAAGATATCACGTCCGTAGAACCGATCATCAATTATTTCGAGGTTACGAAATAATTCACGAACCACTATTGTTCTTTTTGTCTTATTAAAAATAAGATTCTATTTTTATTGTCAGTTTTACTTCCTTTTCATTTTTACTAAGAATAAAATTCTTATGTTCTTCCGTTAATAATTAAATGTGTGCTTCCTTTAATATTGTTAGATCATAATCGAGACAGAATATATCATATTAAATAATATTGATTATAAACATATTATACTCGGGGTATTAAGTAATCACTATTAAATAGTGAGGAATGAAATCGGATATTTAAATTTCACTTGTAATGAAAATTGTATGGATAATTCCTGGTATCCTTTTCTGACATTCACCATATTAATAACACACGCGGGAAAGATTAGAAAGTTAACTTCTCTACTTTTCCGGTATCTTGCACAATGGCATTAATAATGACCTTGGCGTGTGCGTGAGCATCGAAGAGAGACAGTCGCGAATGACATTCAACGTATCGGTTTTACTGTCACCAATTTCCGGCTTCATCCGGCGTGATATCAGACAAGCCGGTCGTGGAAAATGTAAGGATTGTTCCCGCGTTCCAGCTGATACATGAAATAGTTCATTCATTGACAACGCATCCATTCTTTCTCACGCCTCTCTTTCATCCTGGCCGACCCGATTTATCACTCGACTAACTTTCCTGCCGAATCTTTCCCAGGGACTTATCAGTTCTCCGTGTAAAGCGATTTTTCATAAATCTATACCTCCACGAATATATTCGTGTTTCCCCTGCCTATTTACAAACTTCAAAATCCATAACTTTATAATCCGACTTATAAACCCCGTTCAACGTGAAGTATAAAAATATATTATTTAAAATAAGACTAAAAACACTGGATATAACACATTGCTCAAAAGAATAAGTTGATTCTCAATGCATTTAGACGGCAAATGTTTGTTTTCACTTAAAGCAATGTAAAAAGAGCTTCGCCATTATTAATTACTGTACAAAGTACGAAACTCGGCGAGCGAACTTTAACCACTGGCGCAAAGCATTTCGAGCGTCATTATAAACAAACTAGGATAAAACAGCGAGCTGAAACGAAATGAAAGAAAACACAATAAATCTCTTATTGCACATGCTCGTTAACCCTGTGTCAGCTCGATTATGAAACACATTTAATCCACCGTAGTCTCGAGCAAAAACCGAAATTCCAGTGGAAGGTTTCGCGGGCTGTAAATAAAAACGGGCGTCTGCGTTGGTTCTTTCTCGAGCGCAAGGGTTAAAAGGTACATACATTCCGTTTCTGTTTGTACACAAACCCTCGGTAAACTGAGGAGATCGATACTCGCCACTTTCTCGGCCTACTCGTCGCCACCGCTATTTCCATCTCGCTTTTGACATTGAATTCACACCGTCGGAGAACAAAGCACGGATTCCCGTGACCGTGGTGTCGTCGTGCAACTACGGAAACCGTATTCGAGAGCAACCAGCACGAGGAAAATAGGCCGGCAACCTAGATACACCTTCTAAGACATTCCTATTATTCTTAAGAAAAATAGGTGAACGGAAAACTCCGCTGTATGGGGATTCCTGAAATATATTACAATTTCCAATGAGACCACATCCGACTTTCAAACGTCCGCCTTTTTCCACCTCTTATTACGTATACACCGAATCTCTTTTAACACGGTCGATGCATACCGTGGAGAAAAAAAATCGTTTGAAAAATTCGTGTAAAAACTAATTTGTAAAACTAAGTTGTAAACGAAGAATACAAGTTGTGTTAAACTAAAGCAAACTATACAAAAAGCAATTTAAAATATAGAACTGGATTCACTAAAAATATTTTATTTTATATACACATTCGTTGAAGAAAACGTGTATAAAAAATACTACGCGAAAAGAGACCTAGGTGTATAAATATGTAACCTAAATATAGGTAACAATATAGGTAACCTAACAATATTTATGGAATCACACACTTTATTATTAACAAGAGAATATTTTATTCCACGTAAAAATGGAGCGAATGTAAAATAGAAATAGAAAATAGAGTCTTATCTTTTATATGAGAAAAAGAAAAACAGAAGTCCTTCAATTATTTTCAGAATGGATTATTTTAGGTATTATGATAAGAGCCGAGTGTCAGGTCGACTTTTATTCATCCTACATTCAATGGGATACTAATTGTATGTATTCTCCGGAACTTAATTAGAGCCGTATGGCCACCATATGCTGGCAGCTTAGACCGCAAAAAGGCCCATCGCCATGGACTGTTATATCTCTTATCTTTTGTTCTTCTCGTGTCCCGCGTATGTTATCCTTTCCCTGTGCCATTTTCCTTTAAATATTTTATTACACCAATATCCCTTTGTACTCAAATATTTAATGAATCGCAGCTTCTACGTTTTATTTGCTCTTTCAGGGACCTGGTAATCCCTCGAATTTTTCACTGTCGCGGTGTAATTCGTTATTTAGTCTCATTTACGAAAAAGACTCGTAGATAAATTACAATGGCAATTGTTACCTTTTCGGGGTGTTTGCCGCGGTGATATATTCTCCGGTATATTTTAATATCGCCGAGTGATTAATTAATTATCGGGTGATATACACCATGTAAGGGTATTAGATATTATTTTTTTATGTGAAACATTATTTTGAAATAGTTTCGCATTATAAAGTCTTCTTTATACACGACACAAATTCGGTTATAGAGGATTAATAAGTAATAAAATAGTACTTGACAAGTAATAAAACAAAAATAATGCTTTATTACTTAATAAGTGTTCCCGTGGTGCAGGAAAATAAAAGTATCCACGGGATTTTCGAAAGAGTTTCTGTTATTAAAAAGGTTCCGTAGCTTCCTGGGTTGGCTAGCCATATCTCCTGCCTTTTCGAAACGTTCGCGTGTGTTATAAAAGGCTGACCAGGGAAACCAGCACGGAAAATGTCACGGCCTTGTCTTCCAGCTTCGCGTACCACCGATCTCTATATAAATACACGGCGTACACTGCGCGCGCCAACAGTTTTCCCGTCTGGGAATTTCGAGGCTTCAAAAACCTTCGTCCGTTTCATGTGTTTCCTTGAAAACCTTCGATATCAATAACGACGCACGACAAAGACTTTGAATTTGCACGGAGCAAACAATGAATCCGTGCACTTTGCCATTAACGAGTTAACCCCTTGTCCCTCTCTTCCGGAAATATTTAATTTTGCTTAATAACAGGATCCGTTCGATGAATTTATATATCGCACGGTTCTGTATAAACTGCAACCAACTCGAATTAAATCCAATTAGAATTGCATCGGGGATATTAAAAATTTAATTAAATGGATGCTGTAGTGCCATACGTTCACTAATTGAGTTATAATGTGCATCGATATCTTCTACTATTATCTATTATCGATCTACTTTTTCATTACTATTTATTAATAATAATTTACTATTTACTACTATTCATTACTATATTGTTACTATTTTTATTGCACTTTATATGCTAGAATATAAGCCAACCAGAAAAAGCCACCAGAAAACAATATTATCAATATACATCCCTCTCGGAATAAACACGTAAAACCCGTTCTAATCTCCTCCCACGCAACGCCGCCTTATTAGAAGACTAAGAAATCCCAGGGTCTTCGATCAGACTCCGAAAACCGATGAAAATGAAGTAGTGATACGGGGGACAGATTTAAGTCGGCCAGTTATCACGTTCACAGAAGATAAACGACGGGAGAAAGCCGCGATAAGAGGGGAAGGGAAACGGCGGAGGGTAAGAAATAATTTTTATCTACGGACAGGACACTATCGCCTGGAAAAAGAGGAATTCTCTCTCTGTGTTTGTACTTAACGTCCAAAGTAAATCGTGGTTTTTTGCTTGAAACTACTCGCTCGTTTAGAACCCGCCGAGGCGGTCGCAAGGCCTACGATAAGCAAAAGAAATTTCTGCATGCGACCACACGACAGTATTGATTAAAGTGGGACTGGAGGTTTACGGCGTGTTATACCACTTCCACCGGAATACATTGAATGCATTGTTCCACTGTGTAGAACTGGCCAACGAGAAATTGATATCAACCCCTTTACATATCAAATTATCCAACGTCCAATCAAACGCCATGATTTCGCCTGCCACGTTTTGGAAGTATACTTAATAAGCACTTCGTCAGGGATATATATATACATATCAAATACATTTCCATATACTACATATCATGTACATGTACAATAGTGTACATGTATAATATGTATGGTAGAGGTTTCGTACCTTGTAATTAATGATTGATCATGCTCTTTTATATTCATATATTCACATTATATATCCTGTATTTTATAGATGTGAATATACACAGGAAGTTTCCCGCGAGTTGTATATGATACAGATATTTCTAGTCTGAAGTCACAGTGTGTCTTCTTTCCAGAAGTCCCATATGTGTGATGTCTAATAGAATGCGAATATATTATTATATATTTAACTGTTGCACGTAATACTGATTCCTGATTAGAGAAGTCGATGAGGAATTATTAATTAATAATAGTGTTACGTGAATAGTGTATGAATATCAAGAGGCTGTTGATATTGAAAGGTAGGATATTGCATAAAGAAACGAACGTTTCATCTCTATTAGGAGACAATAGTATAAGGATTACGTGGTTAAATGGAAATGCATGTAAAGACAAATTGATGTAATTCCTATAAATAAGTCGCGCAAACATTTTAATCCGCTTCTTTCGACCTGAAATAATCCTAGAACATGTTTAGGCATCATCTACCATCGATTTGGGCCATTTAGGAACGAAATGGGCGACTTTGATTTTTTGAGAATTTTTGAAGGTATACCCCTTCACATTTTTGGGATTTTGGGTCGACCCATTTTTCGACCGGAAACAATTTTTAATCCACTTCTTTCGACCCAAAAGGGTCTTAGAACATCATTAGGCATCACCTACCATCGATTTGGGCCATTTAGAATTGATTTTGGTGACTTTGATTTTTTGAGAATTTTTGAAGGTATACCCCTTGACATTTTTGCGATTTTGGGTCGACCCATTTTTCGACCGAACAAATTTTTAAACCGCTTCTTTCGACCCAAAATCATCATAGAACATGTTTATACATCATCTACCATCGATTTGGGGCATTTAGGAGCAAAATTGGCGACTTTGATTTTTCGCCGATTTTTTAAGGTATACCCCTTTACATTTTTGCGATTTTGGGTCGACCCCTTTCTTGACCGGAACAAATTTTTAATCCACTTCTTTCGACCCAAAATGATCTTAGAATATGTTTATACATCATCTACCATCGATTTGGGGCATCTAGGAGCGATTTTGGCGACTTTGATTTTTTGACGATTTTTGAAGGTATACCCCTTCACATTTTTGCGATTTTGGGTCGACCCATTTCTTGACCGGAATAAATTTTTAATCCCCTTCTTTCGACCCAAAATGGTCCTAGAACATCATTAGGCATCATATACCATCGATTTGGACCATCTAGGACCGATTTTGGCGACTTTGATTTTTTGAGAATTTTTGAAGGTATACCCCTTCACATTTTTGCGATTTTGGGTCGACCCATTTTTCGACCGGAAACAATTTTTAATCCACTTCTTTCGACCCAAAATGGTCTTAGAACATCATTAGGCATCACCTACCATCGATTTGGGCCATTTAGAATTGATTTTGGCGACTTTGATTTTTTGAGAATTTTTGAAGGTATACCCCTTCACATTTTTGCGATTTTGGGTCGACCCATTTTTCGACCGGAAACAATTTTTAATCCACTTCTTTCGACCCAAAAGGGTCCTAGAACATCATTAGGCATCACCTACCATCGATTTGGGCCATTTAGAATTGATTTTGGCGACTTTGATTTTTTGAGAATTTTTGAAGGTATACCCCTTTCCAATTTTTACTGGTTTGGCTCAACATATCCTTCAATTAATGTAGGTTAAAATAACAATTAGTATAAGAGGCAAGTGAGCAGAGCTCATTCTCGGAATTCACATCATACAAAGTTCGGCATTAAAATCGGCAGATGTTCGGTACATACTACCGCAAACAGTCTCCGGTGTCTAAAGTGGAGGATAAAAAACGAGGGCCAGCTCGTAAACGCGAATCGTATGGGAAAAGGAGAGTGCTTCTATGGCCAGTGTGCTCGTCATCTGTTGAGCAATTGATACGATTTAAAAGTGGCCTTCTACTCGACTGATCGATCTCACGTGGACGCAGACGCCCATGTCGACGTCGATGTCGTCGTCGACGATTGGGGAATAGACCGACGCCGTGGCGGCGTCGATGACGAACAAGATGCGAAAACATGCCGACCGATCAATTAACCGGCAACCACTTCAACCGCGTTGATTTTATTCAAATCTGAAGAAAATCCAGACGGCTCGATGCCCGATGCTCGACGCACGACGCCTTAACGAGCGCTTCGGTTTTACGCGCCAAATACTCTTCTTCGAGAACTCCGCTATTTTCCATTAGCGAGCATGGAGTACGATTCTATTCAGTTCGTTTAAAGGATGCATTATTCCAATTGGAACTTCGAGCGAGATTGAATTCTTTGCAAATGCAGTTGCGTGGTCGATGATTCTGAACGATGCGTTTCGTTATAAAACTATGTACTTAGTTATTGTTGGGTAATTGAGCGGATTTTTTAAATTAGTATTATTGGCAATATAAGTATATGAGATTTGGAAAGAAGTTACTTGAAGCTAGTTTTAGTGGAATATATGAACGAGTGTTTATATTTTCTACATAAATTAGTTGTTCTGATTCGAGCATTCTCATAATTCTGAAACTTCACCCTATTATTTTTAATTGACGCATATCACGAATAAATATATTCGCGTTGGTTTTAAACGTACTAGAAATCATTAGTTTGCGCAGAAAATTTAATACTTATTTATTGTAATATCCGTTATTCTCTGCATTTATGGAGTTAACAATTAATTAATAAGCACGTTATTCCGTGAAATATATGCTGAATTATGATCACCGTAATCCCTAGTTTTGAATACCGTATGATTATCATATTTAGTGTAATCCATCTGTAATTATCGTGTCAATAATTAATTAGGGGATTTGGAATAATATCATTACAAATTCGACGTTATTTAAATGAAAACTTAAATCTATTGTTCATATTCCGAATATCTATTCATACATTAATCGGAAATCAAATGAACGAAATATTAGTTGCAATTCAAATAATAATCCGCAAAAATGGAGGCAACCGGGGAAAAACCGGAAATTAAATCAAATATTTGCTTTAGAATTTCCATGTAATATTCCGCTTGAAAAAGAGTTTCATTGGTCAACGCTGAAATTCCTGTCGTTGACCTGCACCGAAAAACGCGTAATCACAATACGATAATGTTAACGCATCACTTATTCCGGAAGTTCATTATTATTTGTCGGGTTTTCAAGAAATACGATACCCGGAAATTGCGCGGAGAAAATAGCCCGCATGAAAAATTGGCTACTACCGCAATTTACGTGACCATTTATGGTCTGTTTTTATCTTTAATTCGGAAGCGGCTGCAATACTTGCGGATATTGTTCACGTAATGCACGAAGATTTATCTAATTGACTATTCATTTTTTATTCCTTTTTGTGGTACGCTTGTTTATCGCGTTATATCAGTCGGTTTTAAGGTGTCGGTGACTAGCTATTTTAATTAAATAGGTAATTAATAAGTCTCTAAAACAAACATTAATATCGTAGAGTATTTTACTTCCGATATTTGTATATTGAAGATTGTGATATATTAAAACACTATATAATATTATATTCTATAAAATAAAATACTCTACTATCGTACCATAGAAGAGATAAAAGTAGCGTAATAGTTAATTTTTGCAATTTTTTAAGTTTACTTTTTATTATCCGTCCATTGAAAAGCTCGTGATTTTCACATGATAATGTTAGTTAATGAATTTTACATCTATTAACAATGATATATGAGCCGCTTATTTTGAAAGTGGCCTAACTCCATTTATCTTTAAATCGAGATATTTAAAGTTTTGCGTTTCAATGAATTTAAAAATATACGTATAAGATACTAATGAGTCATACTGCTTAAGCGTATCTAAGGATGTTAAATTTAAAGTTCCTGTTAAAATAGTGGCAATTATTAAGTAAATAACGTGCGTTTTCTTATCAAGAATGGAGTTGGGCCACTTTCAAAATTAACAGCTAGATTCATTATAAAATTTGAAGGTGCCCAAGTCCATTCAACATAATTTAAGATGTTTCAAATTGAAAAAAACAATACCGAATTTGTTTTACATATCTTGAAAACACTTCGGAAACATAATTTATGCGATTCAAAACATTTTTTAATTACAGAACATAGAAAATTACAAACATAAATTTATTACAAAACAATTTACTATTCGTCTACATTTTGTGCGTGTGAAAGGGATTTGAAGAAATCATGATGTTCTGGTGGTATGTATCGTAATAGGTCAATCATGTCCTTAAATTTTGCTGTTGTAACTTGTCTAATATTTTTATACAGTGGTGCCAATACAATATTTTCGAACCTTCTTGGTCTACCCCGACGTGGTGATAAATTCAAGACTTTAAAATTTTCATTTTCATTCATTGATGTCTTGTAGAAAATTTTATATGGTTCATTTCTGACAAAACGCATCCAACATATTCTTAACCAGTTTACTGATTCTCCATCAGAATTCTTTACCCTTTTAAAAATTGCGTCTTCTAATAATTTCGTTGATACAAAATCTTCCTGTTTCATTTCAGTTACAATGAAATTATTCCCCTTCCGACAGTTTTTAATAATCTTGTAATAATCTTGGGGAACGAACAGTAAATTATTTTTTTTTAATGCCATTTCTACCACGCCAAAATCTCTATCATTTGGTAAAAACGAATGTCCTGATATTAAAAATTTATGATCTATAATTTCTACATTATTATCCAAAGCTTGGACAATTTTCAACCACATTAAAGCTACTTTAATGTTTCTATTTTGCCCGGTGCACATGTCACTGTAAGCTATGATGTGTTTTTCACTTCTTAAATTTTTAATATGTTTTAAAATGCATGAAACAACTTCTTGAGCACCTCTGGATGCAATAGTTTCATCCCAAACTATAAATACTAATTAATTGAAATTACCTTCATCACTGCTTTCCGACATTATCAATAGTAAATATCTTGATGTAACTATAAATGGAGTTGGGCCACTTTCAAACTACACGGCGCAGTTATTTAATTAATTCTCAAAACTTATGTGTAAAAAATTTATGGTATTTGCTCTGAATATAGGCAACCTGAAGTGCTTCATTGATAAATAACATGAAGTTGTACATGTAAACATGGTAACCGGCAAAAAATTGAAAAACGGAGTTAGGTCACTTTCAAAATGAACGGCTCATATGCTTCACTACATAAACATATATACGAATATTAAATTACACAAATATAAAGGGCCGATATTTCAAACATCTCAAAACGATCTGTTCCCCAAACCTCGTAATTCCAGATGTTCCAGGAAAACTGTCCGCGAATGGTTGAAATTTGAATTCTTTACCTGAACTAACAAGTCGAGGAACTCTTTCGTGATCAAACATAACTTGGTACATTTAACTGGACACATCTGGTAACGTTCGAATTCCATTGAACTTTTCTGTTGCAAGGAGCCGGGTAACTTACCGTTTTCATGGTCACGTACGATTTTACACGTTCGACTAGGAGCACGAAGAAACGCAAGAATCCCAGTCGTTCGAGCACCGATATTGAAATGCACGAATTAGAGACGTGCAGGGAACTCAGCAAGTTTTAATTGACGGGGCCACGGCACGACAGAAGTATCCGCCGAAAATATTCCGTGCGACAAAAACGCAAGCCCCGACTAATTGAAGCTGACCAAGGTTTTATCGACGAGATGGATACTTGCTTCAATTATGCGTAACTAACATTTCTTTTTGACGGGAGAGCATACCGGTGCATGGCATCTCGTGTTCGATTAATTTCAAAGACCATGACAAATCTTTGGAAATATCGTACTGTTATAGAGCTCAAATTCATTAATTAACCTTTTCATATAAAAATCGCGGCTCTTCTAACAGATGAATAATAAAAGCTTTCAGCAATAAACACGAAATACAGCTTTAAATAAAAATGTTGTTAATGAATTTTGTCTCTATAACAACGACTTATACCTCGTGAACTTTTAAACTTGCAGATTTTAGCCTGATATTCTGGCTTTTGTTCGATGAGAACGTAAATAAATTTATGGAAAGAAGATAAAAGTGTTACTGGTTTTATGAATGAATTAAGTTTGCGGTGATTAAATGAAGTGAAAAATGCGTTGGTGCATCGAAGTTGATAGAATTTGGACATCATTGAAGTTATGATGGAAAGCATTGTTGTGAAGTCAACTATCAAAGTAAAGTATCAATATTCTATTTGATATCAATATTCTATTTGATACTTTACTTTGGATACGTTTTAGTCAGACGTTTTATGAATTAGTACTTTGAACAGTTTTAACTGCGAGTAGTAAAAATAATGTATTCTGCACTTGCACTTTTCATCAGTGATTTTAATTATTTCGAACCGTCTCAATGCATAACGGTACTTTTAATCGTTCCATCAAATTGTAGAATCTCGTCACCTCTCCAAATTTGTATTAGGATGAAATGAAATGTCAAAACTTTCTAATAATAGCTATCCACGAATAATTTTGGAAACGAGAGTCCTTGAGTTTCTATGCAAAAAATCATCATCATCCTCCTCTAAATAAAAGAATCCTGATTCTTTAACAATCGAAACAGTGTACGAAAATAATGGAAATCATCTTCGTCTATCAATTACATCTTCGTCATAACTTTGTTATAAGTGATGTTTTGTGTTGTAAAACAATGCATGTTCATAATCTCCTTGCCACGAAATTCAAATACCATAGCATTCTCGTGGACTCGAAGTATAGTTAAGTAACATTGTAAATGTTTACTTACAATTGGTGTTGTAGGGTCAGCATAGTTTGTTCAAAGAGTTAAGTACAGGTGCATGCATTTGTACGAGGACGATAAGAGAGCACACATTCGCGTAGGATCATTCAAGAGACAACACTGATTTTTAACGAAAGTCCATGCCTGAATAGCAAGTCTAATCGCGAATAATACCGGCACTACGAACGAGCACTACGAACGCGCACTTTGCGATACTTTTCCGTAGAAAGACAGCAGATCTCGAGGACGAACGTTCCTCCTCGTAACACCACTTCGTTTGACATAATTTATCTGGTGACCCCACGGTTGCTTACCCGTCGTCCGACGCAACCAACGCAGGAGCTACTGAGCTCCAATGGTGGGGATGGACCTGGGTTTACGAAAATATGTAGATGCTTTACTGGTTCGTCGACGTTCACGAAAATGCAGCGGGTGTTTCAACCACAGACGATATCTAGCTGTGTTCAAACGCTCAACAGTTTTATGCAATTTCATAGAGTGCGCTTCAGTTAGCGGCAAATTTGTTTTCCGCTTACTTCAAGCGACTCGGTGAACAAATAATTCTGACGTGAAATCTATCTCATATCTCGTCGCTGACGATATTATTCATAATTTTTGACTTACTCCTGACTCCTTACACGTTGTAAGGCTATACTGGGTCGGACTCGGTGTCAGCGTTCTGAGTTACTTTCACAGGCTGGAGACCGAATAACGATTAAACTGAAACATATCGAATAATTTGATTAGTCACGTTATTTTTATTGTGACAAGATGGAAAATGACAGTCCTGTTATATACGGACTTGAATTTCAAGTACGCGATATACTTCAAGCAATAAAGATTAAATTTACCCTTATGTTTATCCTATCAATTTTAAGGCTTTTGTATATACAATAAATAATCATTTATAAGACACGAGCATTCTTGACGTTCTTAAAGAAATTCAATACACGTTTCATGCATAAGGTCACGCATAACACTGATTTTAAAGAATTTGAAGCATTATCTACTGTTCACATATTAATAAATTACAACATCCTTAAGATTTAAGCAAAGCTAGTAAAATAGTTCGCTAATACACTGTTAATAAGATGTCAATGTCTTTTGTTAAAACTTCTACTTGCTCCAAACATGATGACTTTGGAAAACAAATAATGTTTGAAGGGAAGAATACTACAGCATAAAATTCTATTTTTTAGACTAGAGCACTATCTGCTCAAACAGCAGAAACAGATATTGTCAGATTTCTAGTAGGAACCCAATCCCTTAAGTTCAATAATAATCAAGTTCATTTGGTGGAACTCAATGAGGAAACTGGTAGTTTGAAAACCCAAGTATTTCAACATCCAATTGGGGAAATTTGGTCATTGCAAGCATCACCAACAGAACCTGATGTATTTATAACTTGTTATAACAGTTTAAGTGGTAATGATATAGGCATTCATTTTTGTAAAACTAAACTATTTTATAATTCATTTGTTACATTAGATTAGTAAGTTCTGAAGTTAATCTATTTATAAAACATTTTACTAGATGAAGGAACATGTGACATGAAAGGTGCAATTTGGAGACTCCCAGAATTAAAGGAGTATACAAATGATATTGAACAATTGAAAAAAATAGCTGAAATTGATACAACCCCTTATGGAACTGATCTTAAAACTATTGCTTATCATCCCACTGACTCTACAAAAGCTGTTTCAGTTGTGGACAATAAGTTTGTGTTATGGGATTTGAATGATAATGGACCATTGGTAATTATATTATGTCTTGTGTGTATATATAGAGCATCAGCATTTATTGAACAGATTTTTCTTAATGCTTTTTTATATCTTTCAGGCTGTGACTGTAGGGACACTGGCAAGCAAAGGACAACCTCGTCTCACAAATGGCAAATGGAATCCCCATAATGGTTGTAATCAGTTTGTAACATTAAATGAAAATAATGTTCGTGGTTGGGACTTCAGAAGTCCTTCTGAACCCTCTTGGACAATTTTATCTGCACATTCTCAAATCATCAGGTAATAAGATAAATATAACTTTCCCTAAATGATAAATACTTGATTCATATGTTGCTAAACAAAATAATTTTCAGGGATTTAGATTTTAATTCAAATAGGCAATATTTTTTATCGACGTGTGGTGATGATGGGTATATGAAATTCTGGGATATTAGATCTCCCACTGAACCAGTGCTATCGCGAATGGAACATTCACATTGGGTTTGGAATATTAGAATTAACAAATTCCATGATCAATTAGTTCTAACTTCAAGTAGTGACTCCAGAGTTATATTATGCAGTATTGCATCTATTTCCTCTGAACCTTTTGGACACATGGTGTCTGCAGAAGATGACCCAACACAAAATGATGATTCTTGCAAGAAAGAGAAGTATATATTGTGTTTTTATCATTGTTTAACAAAAAGATTTCAGAGTAGTCAGTTTAAAAATATTTCATTCAGGTTAAAAGATGGAGTTGTTGGAAGGTACGAGGAACATGAAGACAGTGTGTATGCTGTGGAATGGTCTTCTGCAGATCCATGGACATTTGCATCGCTAAGTTATGATGGAAGATTAGTTCTCAACAAAGTACCTCGAAAATATAAATATCAAATATTGCTATAGGCAAAACATTCCATTTATATTTATGAGAAATTTAGATTTTATATACACTAGTATTAATTGTATTTATTAATATATGATGATCCTTCATAAGAAGTCCCCATAACATTGTCATTAAAAATCAATGTTTTGAAATCAATACTTCATTGTACTTGTTGATAATTAAATAACAGTTGAATATAAAACATGTAAACCATGTTCATTGATTTGGATCTAATATTAGTAATATGCGTACTTATTTTTTTATAACCTCTCTGACACTCTACTAGCTATACTTCTTAGCTGACCATATACCTTAGATGGTGGACTACCTAGGATGAGATTACATATAGCTCTTCTTGCTAATTGTATATTTTGGAAAGAACCAAGTATATGAATTTTAGTGTCTGCTAAAACTATTCTTGTTTTTGTGACATTCTCTATTGTGAATTTAGTTCTTCCACCTTTACCAGCTAATCTACCAATTGCTCTAGAAAGATGATCACCCTTTAAAGGTTTCACATCTTGAACCTCAAAAGTTTCCACAAATAAATCATCTAATCGCAACAGAGCCAAAGCATCCTCTATCTCAAAACCATAAATATAAGCTTTTACAAAATCAGCACCCTTTTGCAAATTTGAGATATCCGGAGTTTCTGGAGCTGTACGTAATTCTACATTTCTTGTTTTCAAGTTAAATCTTATTTGTAATTGTAAGTGCTCCACAATGGGTGTAAATATCTTCATCCAATTCTCCTTTAGAGGAGTGTACCTGTGTGCTGGTACTGGTACCTGAGAAATATTAATTTTATTTTGATAATACCAGATACATTCATTTTTACAGAGAGCTTGTGCTTCAAATATCACACTCACTTTTCTTTGTTCTCCACCTTGTACATTTCTGGCTCTTTTTGTGGTTGTGTGTGGTTTAACCTTTCCTTCTACCCCACTGACAATCTCTACCTAAACATATAAAACACTAATGACGTTAGATTGTTCTTTCATATTATAGTTTCATAAATAATACATGTGTCCAAATATTAGTATTTATGTTCTGACATAACCCAACTTCATACCTCCATACGACTTTCGCTCGCATGTCGCTTCTTTCTTTCCTTAATTTGCACAAATTCACCTGTTTCCGACTCTTTCTTTGTTTCTTGCTTTTCTACACCCATTTTGACAGAACTATGTATTTTCTAAATAAACGTGTGTTTAAAACAAAAGTCTCATCTGAAAGGACATGTGATTTCTGGCCATGTGTTTTTAAAGCTATTAACATACAAGTAGTATAAGGGCGTTGTATGTTCATGCATGTTGTTTACATTAGTATGTGTAATTTAAAGTGGTTTCCGAATTTTTATATTCGAAGGATATCACAAACAAACATTACTTTTAGATAGTTTATCGACTAATTAATTATAATTATATCAAAATTAGAACACAAGACATTATCAATATAACCGTGCTTGAACATCTAACAAGCCGTATTAATTTATATTACTTTTAATTCTTATGAACTAAAAGCCGAGGTTGAAGGCTTTTTTATAAAAATATACACTTCATTATTATTAAATTATCGAGCTATTAGCATAGATTATAGTTACTCGATATGCTATAAGTTACAATCTAACATATGAATTAAAAACGCTACTTTGCGCAATATCCAATTTAAGTCTTTTTCATTTCATGTTCTCCAATATATTAAGTCATCGAACTAATTATTATTTACTAAATTCATATATAGATGAATATATTTAAAATAGTTATAGAACGCCGCGCTTTGAGAAACGTCAAATTAAAAGATTTTCAAAACGATATATTTTATACGTTTACGAAATAAGTTTAAGTCCAAGTTGGCGAACTTTTCATGTACTGCGTACAAAATGAGTAATGTCCAACAAATAATGATTATATTTCTCAATGAATCGAATTTTCCGCTGCTTTAATTATTTAAAAGATTTTTAGATAAAATACTTCGTTTTTTTTCAATATTCTATTTGCCATGGTAGGAGTTTCATTGGAAAGATTACCAGAATCTTGTGTCGCGCAAGAAATACACAGAAATTCGATTTCTATAAGATTTATGGGATATCATGTATGCACTTAAAGGCTGTTATCACGATGTAAACTTGAAAATAGATGATACTACAATACAAGAGATTTTAATATTACAAACAATGATAAATACTACTCGATCTCAATACAATTTGCACATGTATACTCTCACACGGGATGTCCGAGTAATTCATGAAAAACGGGTATAGTATAAAATAAGCAGTTGCGTATGGTTTTTTATAACACATTTTCATTATCTTTTAAGTTTATGGTAATTAATAATTAATAACAAGAAAAAAACCTTTTTCATCAATGTGTCTACAGTAATTATTAAAAGGTACAATTAGCAAATTACTATGTTGTGTATTCACTTTGTGTAATAATAGGTAATAATATAATTGTAATATTTTCTTTATAATCATAGCGCGATTTTCCATTTTTCACGTGCTCTCAATCGTTTCTACAAATATAATAGTTGTATCTAATTCTTTTATTTTTATATATATATATATATTTATATATTTATATATTTATATATCCACTTGGATTATTATCAATCGTTTTATACTTTTACCGCTATTTTTTTATATATATATATATATATAGATCATTTTAACCAAATACTAAAAATACAAATGTCTTGCATACAGCGGGTTTTAAAGTCATCAAACTTCATTGTTATAATCGTCGTCGGATCTTGGTGATCTTAAAACGCACATCCATATACATAATAGAATTATTTTGCTGGCACTGCAAACAAAATTAAGGAGCTTGTTAATGCGATTATTAAGTTTTCTCTTTATTTTATAAGTCTACATATGCGATTGTACCCGGGAATCGCATAGAAGTGGTAGTGTGCTAATTTGGTCACAAACTACAATATAAACACCAATTATTTATTGAGCTTTTCACATACACCACCGTTTTCCTGCTTAAAAAAACTGTATCGAATTGTCAATATTTTATCACGTAATTACAATCAAGGCGTGATCTTTGGCGTGTCGGCGTCGTGTTTACAATTGGTATTTTTTATTACGATGCATATTATATGCAATTAAGAGCGATAAATCAAGTTTAAGTAAGCTCCTTAATTGTGTGAGCATGCAAAGAAGTTCACTTACTTTCGTAAAGATATTCATATTTACACACAAAGCTTAGTTTGTTTATAGTCTATACAATCATATAAATGTAATATTCAATGATAAAATTGTAACATAGTAATTCCTAGCCTACCTATCTAGTGTCAAGGAGAATATTTTACATCGAAATTACAATTTTCCATCACCCCCCCTTCAAATCATCATTCTCTCTCTCTCTCTCACTCACTCTTTCGCTCTCTTAATCTTGTTATTAAATTATTATGCTTTACATTACATATCGTCCCGTCGTAATACAGGGCTTGGATAAAAATTAAATGTGATTCGCGCGGTTTCATTCCATTATCCGCTTTCATTTTATATACAGCATAAAATTCCCATCCATGTAAAATAAGCATGCTACTATTTACAACATATATGATCCAGAGTCTACTGCAATAAATTCTGATAAACAAGCAATATTCTAACTAAATAATTTAACGTAACATTTCAAATAGAAAGGAATTCAACGAAATCGTTAACCCAGGGAAACCAGAATGTTCGTTACTTTGTTAAGATTCTTTCTATTAAAAACATCATTAAATTCAGTATTTAACATTTCCATGATTACGATTACTATTCTCTTGATGCCTGGTAGCCATTCAATGTTTCGATCAACATTGAAATAATCCACCGAATCACGGGCCTTGATTCATTACTTACCATCGATTTGTACATGGTATTTTTGTCTAATAAATTTAATTATTACATATATACAATTTCGGATTGCAATTGGTTAAAAAATGAACGTCTCAATGAATACACTTCAGAAGTGACAAGACGCACGGGGCGAGTCCATAATCTCATAAAATAATGAGGAACTAAAAGTAAAGTGAATGCAATATGTTATTTTTTCCACTCCTGAAGTGAAATGTCTCTACATTCTATAAAGTACTGGACTATAACGTCGTAAAATAATATAAATATCTAAATTTACCCATCGATACTGAATACGAAATCACGATTATTACATGCATGGCCTCAACAAAATAGAAGCGCGATTTGATGGCTACCACAGGCAGACTTGATATATCAATGTTCAAATTGTATAATTTAAGTTATACAATATAAAATTACATGATCTTTTTGCGAAAAACAACGGTTGACATAAATCACGTACATACATATATAACTTTATATATATACGTATGTATACATACTCGTAGAAGTATATACTTTAAGTGTTGCCAGAATGGTGCTACTAGTGTCGACGGTGTACAATCGAGAAGAATAATTAATAATGACAATGGTGTTGCACGATTTGAATTATTACTAATTTAATAAAAACTTTAAACAGTTCCTATATGTACAATGAGGGATGCTTTTCATGTATCTTTACAAGAAATTATTTACAAAATATATTCATCCATATATTACCTATCAAATTAACATTGTATTAATAGTTCATCTATAATAATTAATCTTATTATTTTTTTCATATATTTATGCATGGTTTATCCCGACGTTCAGTTTATGTTTCATAAATAAAATAAATCCTTTTTTGTTTAATAACCCTATACCTCTGCGCACTGCAATATTATAACTCAAGACGAACTTACTACTGAAAGACTGTGTTTACCAATCCGAAAAACAAAGATTTACACAACGGACACTAATTGGATTACTATCGTTTAGGAGTTCATTAAAATCAGACAGTGGTATATTGAATCACAAGTCCATCAAAAACATATTGCATTTTTCTAATTTCAGGCGATGCAATCTTTCCGGTGTAAATTTATAGAAAAGTACGATTGTCCTGTGAATATATATTTCGGGGAAAGTCTTTTTCACGCGTATAAATATCGAAGCAGTGCTCGAAGTTGCACTTGCAGGCAAAAACTTTGTACACAATATTCATTACGGCATTAAGTGCGTATATGGCGAATACGAATAGAGAGAGGTGATTTTACAACGAACAGACATTTAAATAAATAAACACGTACACACTGAATATTCCCAAACAGAGTCTATCAGTGAAGTTGTCAGAGTAGCGACCTAAGCCCCACCAGTTAATCAAATTTGTCCTTGTGAAACGTACATTATTTACGGCAGTACAGTCAGATTTTATGTTTGGTGCATTACAAATTTCGACTTTCTTTTACCAGTTATTAACCTGTACTAAGAAGAATTAGGAACGGCGATAAGGAAAAGGATCATTTTCGGCTATGTAATTCTTAGATTTCCATATTTATACCGTCCAACCGCATCCGGCTATTTCCTGAGTATGTGAAAACCCGAAGACACTTAAATATCGAAACAATGAAATTTTCAAATGACACAAACACTATGACACGAATACAGGCGCATAAAAGCTTGGCAAAAGAAAGTTGCACATTGACTCGGCAGTTTTGGATCAGCTCAGTTACTTAGATCCATCGAAAAGATGATATCCGTGTAACTCAACTCTGCTGTTTCGAAGTTCGACGGTATTAGGAATGCTAGATGGTGACAATAAATAGTTACGATCATTTAAACCTCCCAGTCATTCTTTCTTACATTTCTCTAAATACTTAAAATTCCACCAATAACAGTTTAGTAACAATACCATAGGTCCCTCCCAATTTAGTAAAAATATCATCTTCACGACACATTGTTGCTTTGCAAACAAATATTAAAAACCGATTAAGGTACGAGAATATAACACATATTTAAAAACATAATATTGATACAATCTAGCACTCCTGATATAATACCCCTGCTACATATACAGCAACCTTGTGCGCTATTGACGCATAGAGTTTCACCAGGTGGGGTCCAGCCACACGGCGATCAGATAACCATTTCTAACAAATAGATAACCAGATGAGTAGGCCTTGACGAGCAACGGTAGCTAATCACTGTCAAGGTCACTTCCCGAAGGTCATTTGTTTTCTCGGGATATCCGCCTCCGTTTTGCTTGCTCTGCTGCTTCAGCTGTTACTGAAACAATGTTCCCGCTGTACGAGGTGTTTTCAGTTAAAACGGTATATGCATAATGTCATAGAAATATTGACCAATTATTTACAATATCAAAGAAATATATAGGAAACTACTGCAATATCTCTACGTATTATAGATGTAAGATATTTCTCAAAGACAGATATTATATGAAAACAAAAGAAGTAACTGAATTTGCGTAAGTTGAAATAATTTTTGAATAATATGTGAACTGTAATAATGAAGATATCAAATAATGTACACACCAGCACCACTTCGTGTTTTCCTTCTAGTGATATCTTCGGTAGATCTAGATGCACCCCTTGTATTGCTGGCTGGCGTTGCAAGCGGCGAAGCCGTGTTCTGTCGAACAGATCTTCTTGTCGTAACTTCTCCTATGGATTCATTGCTGGATACGGAATTACCGCGTAGTCTTTCCTTTCCAACAGTAACTACCGCGGTTGTACTTGGTTGTTTGGTGGTTAATAAACGGCTCTCTCTTTGCACTCTATTACTGGCATTGAAATTTGATATATTACTGGAATTAATTTGACTGCCAGAAACAGTTGTGCTTGTATTTGTTCTAGAATTAACAAAAATTAATTTACGTAGCGGGGGCTCTCAAGTCTCTGACAAATTCAATTATTTCACTGCTGCTAATAGTATGCACCGATATTGCTTACTTTTGATCTTTAGACTTTGGAGACGCAGCGGATGTTTCGTCTGATAATCGTATTCTTGCTTTTCCTACAGATTCAATCAATGGTTCATCATCAGACGAATCTACTTCTACCTGAATGGGACCTAAAAATATAAAAATGCTTGTGTCAGACAATTCAGGCCTGAATTCAAGATAAAATAAACATGTAACGGCGGGGCAAATTATTTCAAATTGTAATGAACATGATCGAGATTGAGAGATAGATTTCATGTATTTGAACAATCCAAATATTGAACTATCAGAGAAAAGTTAATGATATCATATAATATCTATGACAGATTAGAAACTGTGAATATTCATAAGATATCTTGTGTATTAGAACATAATTGGCACTTCAACTATCCTGTTTTTGGCAGTCCTTGTCATTTGATAAAAAAAATAAATATTAAATATACATATCCAATATCTAAGAATGCTATAAGTAATGACATCGTAAATGATAAGACTAATTTCAAATGTAATTTTATAATAGCATAGGATAAACACCTTTCTTGGCCTTGGCTAGTATGTTGAATCCTTTCTTCGACTGATCTTCTTTAACAGGTACTTGTTTCTTCAAAGAATTTGCTTCCTCCACACCCATACAAGCCTTAATAAGCTCTGCTGCGTTCTCCGAACATTTCCGTTTTCCTGGTCTTGGCTGTGGATCATCAGCAGTGCTCGACGCTACGGAACTTTCACTCTCTTGCCGTTTTCTTTTTCCCATTTTTATTGTCGTGTTAGGAGATAATTTTGAAACTCCTAACTTAGGACTCGCTTTCGCGTACGGTGATATGCTGCGTCTCTCTTCTAATTTATTAGGTCCGTGGGGGCTACTTTTAGGAGTTTTTACAATATCGGGGCTATTCAATTTCTGTGACCTAGTCCTCAGGGATCTTTTTTCATTGGTGTCATTTGGGATTTCTATCAAGAGTTGTTCCAGCAGTGACTTCGGGGGTCGTTTGACATAATCATCCGTATTATTGGAGTTCAATCTTTCCACATAGGGTGTCTCGTCATTGTCTTCTATGCATATGACATCTTGCCGACCTTCTAACTCTTGCTTTCTTCTACGCTTTCGCTTAACGTGCTCTACGTCGCTAGAATCCACTTCAGGATTTTGTGCTGCTGGGCTAGGTGTTTCGTCACGTTGTAAAACAACTGGATTCGAGTAAGTATACAAGGGTGGGGTAATTCTAATCGGCTGTGGATCTTCGCCAAGGGGTGATTGTATACCTATATTTATATCACTCGCGTCGCTCACAATTTTTTTAACCAAATCGTCCGTAACTTTTTGAAGATTCATGGAAGGCTCTCTAACTGAAATTTGTGGATGGCATTGTACATTAGATTTTTGGTTTTGATCGGAACACGGTTCTAACTTAACGGATGTTGCACTCAAAGAAATGCTAGAATTTTTCGAAACATCAGATCTCTCGGTTTGCCTCGTATCATCAACTTTTACATTGATTTTAGATTCTACCTTGACCTCAGAACTAAGATTTTGACCATTAGAACATGAATTATCTGTCATCCCGCTAGCCTCATTTTTAATTGTATTATCGAGTTTCTCTGACTTTACATTACTATAAGCAACATGGTTTTGTATTACAGGCACACCATTATTATTCTGTCCATGAGGTTCATCACTTAATCTAATTGCACTGTTACCATCTATAACTGTCTTTATACTGTCTTCTGGTACACTCTCGGTAGATCGTGACACATCGTGCTTAGAGTTTGCCTTACCCTGCTCGTGTTGGCTAATAGAACCTTCTAATTTAACGCTACTGCCGTCTTTTTCGGCGATGTCCTTTGTTTGCTGCTGAGCGCATTGCAATAAGTTATTATCACTATCCATACTGTTGGCTACAGACGTTGTAACAACAGTCATCGATCCTGTTACCATAGGACTGGAAACATTCTTATCATTATCAGTCATTGTTTCTAAACTAGCAACCAAGACACTATGATCACCAGTTCTCGACGCTGTAGACGCTGACTTTTCACTAGATACATCCTTCATGCCATGCTCACTGGTGTTTGATATATTGCGATTCAAGTGATTTTCGAGATAACTCGCTACTGATACAGGACTTAACCTTTGCTGGCCACTAGACTTGAGAAGTTCCGAATGGGAATTTGAACACATATCACTACTACTAGTTGAGGAAGGCACGTTCTTATTGGTGGTTGGTAGGGATGATTCCCCTTGGACAGCAGTCTTTGTGCTGCTTTGTGTTACAGATTCGGTCACTGGCCTATGCAAAGGTGATTCCCCCTGATTTGGTGATTTTTCTGACAGAGCATCCATAGACTCGATACCTGAATCTTCTCCGCCCCCTCCGCTGCCAACTCTTTCCACACTTGCGTCAACTCCAATTGCAATTGGTACTGTTGTCTCCAGCAACTTTTGCTTTACTTTTACTTCGGTTACATTGATTTCTCCAATTGGTAAAGTTGGTTTGCTCGAGGGTGGCTCGACGTTTTGGGATCTGGGAACTTGGTCCACTGAGTTACTGATTACTGAGCTTTGAGCTGTCTTCAATAAACTGATTCTCTGTGCATTTTCTACCTTATTTTCTGCCATGGATCTATCCGTTTGCTTTACATGATTCTGAATCACCTTCTTGTGAGCAAAATGCTCGATTTTATTGTGCCTATTTATAGTAGCATTGTTGTCCGCCTTAGAAATCACGTGGTTTTTTATCTTCTGTCCATTACCCTGGCTTTTGGTAGAAATGGTGGAATTTGCTTTACAATTGTCTGTGTCCGTTTTATTTTTTACAGGAACAATCCTATTCACTGCCATTTGCGGATCTTTTGTAGTTCTTTCCACGTGCGCTGATGTTTTGCTTTCGGGATTAGAAGGCAGATTTGTAACATCACTCTGCACAGGCATTTTGGATGAAACCAATCCAGAACTCTCGTTCTCAAATGGCAAACTATTGTTTGATTTCACATTTGAAACCGTGTTAGCCGAAGAACCATCGGAAATGGCCTTCTGGCTATTGAAATGCGTAACTTCTCCTTCTTGAGATTCTGTAAAGAAAAATAATAGTAGTTACGAATTTAATAAATCTCGTGTTTAATCGGGAGTAATATGGTGAACACAATATAATGATAATTACCACCTAAATGTAGATCCTTCTCATCCATCAAGCTCAATCTTCTTCTCTTCTCTTGGATAATTAAATCCTTTTTTATACCATTTATTTCTGATAATCTAGAAGCAACTGCATTCAAAGTATTGTTCTTCTCGGCTGCTGTTCTGTTGATATCGCTATCACTCGTTCTTCTGATCTCTCCTACTTTCTTGACGGTACCAAAATCGTTCCCAGGTAGAAGTGCATCAGTTTTCCTCGCCGACTGGTTCGAATCACCTTTATACCCCAGTTTTCGCCATTTTGCTTGATTATCCAAAATTCTGCCACCCGATAGTAAATTTTGTTCACGGTGTAGTCCTTCACCAGATTCTGATTTCTTCTTAGAATCTCTTCTTTTGGTCTTACCTATAAACAAAGTTATCGTTGCATACGAAAGCAAAATAAATATGGGTTAATGGGTTCGCATTGCGAAAGAGATTTTTAGTGACACATTTCGTAAAATGATTTTCAAAGTGAAATCCATGGTTGTTATTACATCAATGAATGCATGTTAAGTTAGCGAGGTATCACATCAACGAATGCATGTTAAGTTAGCGAGGTATTACACACATCTTACCTCCTCCTATTTTATGTTCTTGCATGTGATTTTGAACATCTATTTCTACTTGATTTTTTGCTAGAGCTTGCTGTGCATTTAAACTTTGATTCATAACAGCCGATTTATGCTTGGATGGTGATGGTATTCTACTGTTTAGCGGTATGTCGTCAACATCGCTACTTTTACTTGAACTTGGTTTTGTGACACCCGTTTGACCACGTGCAGCATCTACCGACAGTTCTTGTTTTAAGGCATTAGGTTTCGCCACGACCGTTTGTAGTATATTGTTCATTTTGCTGATGGTATTCGCGGTATTAATCATCGCGGAGTTAGATAAAGGTAATTTTGATGCAGACGAAGTGCCAATGATCATGCTCAAAGATGACTTTTTCTGCAGCAGCTTGTTCCCGTCTATACACTCCTTCATTTTCTTCAACTTTCCTCGTCTTTTTATACTACTTGGATCAGATTCACTATCCTTCAGAGACTTTTTTTCCTTTTTTCTGATTTGTACTACCGAAGCATTTCGTCCTCTTAGAGAAATGTGTAACGGAGGCACTCGTGGCTCATCACCGGTTCCCGAATTTGGGATGCCAGTTGTAAACATTTTATTCACTGACTTGTCAGCTTTTCTAACGGGTGGCGTATTCACAAAGGAGACATCAACTTTGTAAGCTGGCGTGACCGGTTCTGACTTCTCTAACTTTAGCCGTAGTTTGATTTTTTCACCAGGCATTGGACTCTGAGTAGTCTCCCTCGTGGACTTTATTCTACTGTGTTTCAAACTACCTTCGCTAGCCGTTGACTTAACTGTCGTTTCTGAGTCAGACTGATCTGTATTTGTTGTTGTATCATTTCGCCTTGAGAAATTGCTGTCCGCGTCATCGTCAGAAAATATAGAGTTCGAACGGTCATTAGATGGTGATGGAAAGGAAAAGAAGTCATCTTGGTTCTCTACTGCACTTTCGGGTTCCGAATCAGAACTCTCGCTAGGCATTGGTTCCAAATGCCCCGTCAACGGATTAATGAGAAATTGTCTGATCTTCCCGGTTGATGTATACTCTGGCTCAGGTGGCTCTTCTTCAGGTTTGGAAGATTCAGATGTTCGAACCTCGGTTGCAGACGAAGTAATATTACTGTTCGAAACGTGATTCGCGTGAGGTCCACACTGAGAAAAGGCACCTGAAACCTGAGTTGGAGCTGACATTCGCGTGGTATTTACTTGAGCACCTTGTGGAATAGAATTGTTTTGTGCGTTCCACGTGGTCCCATTAGCGCTACTAGAAGCGGGCTGATAGTTTCTACTGAGTATATTTTGACTCTGTCCATAACGAAAATCGGTGGTAGCACTGGTGTTAACGTTTATATTTTTAAGTTGATTATGATGTAATTGCTGCTGCACATTAAGCGCTTGAGTTTGCTGCCCTAAGTGGGTCTGTGACGGAACTGGATGCCGCGTATAAGGTGGTGGTGTTTGCTGACGTTGATTGTTTAAGTAACTTAGCCGTTGTTGAGGAACATTCATTCCTACTGTCTGATGTTGTATTAATTGCTGTTGCTGAACGAGCGGTTGATTAGTGAGCGCAGTAGACTGTAACGTCGCATTTGAGTTCTGTTGCTGTATCAAAGTTTGCTGTGATACAGATGCTTGTTGTGTGAGCAATGGTGGTGCACTTATATTTTGTTGTTGGTTTACTTGTTGCTGCTGTTGATTTATAATTTGATGTTGCTGCTGCTGCTGTTGAAGCAGCAATTGACGTTGCTGCAGTGGCGTCCTAATCTGTTGACCATTCACTGGATGCCTGACTGAAAGTTGACCTTGTAATTGAACTTGAGAAGGTCTATAAGCCAATTCCTGCCTAACTGGAAACTTCTGCTGGATTTGTACTTGAGCATGCAATGTTGATGCTGATTGCTGTATCTGTCCGCTAGTGGTCTGATGTACCGTTTGTTGCGTTATGTTTTGTCCAGTTCCACCGATCACATTAGCTGGATGTTGTTGAGGAATTGTTGAAGGTTGATTAGCATTAACAGTTGCAAATGCAGATGAAGTAGAAGATTGTGTTAAATCGGGAATGACTGACGTCCCTCCAATGAGGTCTTCCGTTCTCAGTGAATCCAAGTTCGGAGGTGACTCACTAGGCGAAGATAAGTCTTTCCTTCTAACCGTTGGTTTCTTTGTCGGTCTCATACGGTTACTAATTGCAGAACTATCAATGACTGCTGGTGGTAACATTTTCTGACCAGGTATCACATTATTAGGATGCGCACTCGCATCATTTTGTAAAAGGTTCACAAGAAGAGGACTGGACAGAGCAACTTGATTTCCATTACCATTTGAATTCCCTGTTAGATTATTATTGGTGTTTGGTGACAGACTAGATGTTGTGGTAATCGAAGGCTTGTACTGACTCGTCAAGTGACCGACCGATGCAACCGATTGGGTTGTTGTATGACCAGTCGTTAATGCTGTGACTGTCGCCAAACTGTCTTGAGCAGGATAAGGCGGTGGTGGCTGTGAATGATGCTTAAATTGCATCGCATTTTTAATGGTTGTTGCTTGCGATTCACGATTGTGTATCGCTTGGGCAGCATGAGTCATACTGGCAAATGGGAATGGACCATTATAATTATTCCTGGGTGAAGCACTGGGATTAGTTACTGGTTGATTTCCAGAGGCACCAAGATTGTTACTGCTTGATGTTGACTGTACAGATTTTGCAAGAAATGGTGGGATAGGATCACAGTCTGTAGGTGCAACTACATTTGGAGAACGAAACTGTGGTGCTTTTTCTGACGATGTTCCTATAATCAGACAAAGTAGTATCGAATTTTAATATTTTAAGAGTAATATTCACACCTATATTCAGTTCTTCGGTTATACTTACCAGGTGCTATTAGTTGAGCCACATTGCGTAAAGCTGAAGAAATGCTGGATGTGTTACTGGGACCAGGTAGAGCTGATGAGCTATCACCGTCCACAGCAGTTGCACTGTTAGAGGATTCATTTTGAGATTTGGTACCGCTGTCTTGTGAAGGCCCCGAACGTAACACGATCTCCTGCGCCTCTCCACCAAAGCGGCTGGCTATTCTCAGTGATATTACCTAACGCATTAACAACGAATGTTTAGTTAATTCTTAAATAATTGATGCCCTTTAAAATTGTTGTATCAAAATTCTGTACGTAGGCAACGGAAAAACGAAAATAAATTATTATACATATATGTAATACCTGATCTCCTTCAACTTGTACTGAAAGAATACCAAGCTGTGTAAGTGTTGGAGAACCCTGAGCTGCTAATTCTCGAAGACGTAATGCAGCTTCTCTAGGTATTGAAAATGTGACTCTAACAGAATTCCATGGCTCTACCTTGTTTACCCTCAGGCCTTCTCCTTTTTCTGCAAATTACATTAATGAGGTTAAAGTAAATATCATCCTTCAAAAGTAGGATGCTGACGCATATGTTTTTGTACAAAAAATCACCTTTATACAGCAGAGATTTAAGACGGTTAACAATAATTTTAAACTTCTGTGGAAACTCTGGATCACCAAGGTCACCCTTACACGTTACCACCGTCTCAATCAGATCACCATCACTATCTGCCGCCATGACTGTATAATGCACAAATAAATTTTATGTCATAAGATTAAAAATTTAGCAGGGTAAATTCCAGGAATGAATAAGAATATGAACATTATGTAAAAAATTTGAACCCAATTTAAAACATTTTTAAGGAATTTTGGACATGTACTAAGTGCTATTAACCTTAAATTAAAATTGGGATACTGATATACCCTTAAAAAGTTGTACATTTGTTTATAAAATATATGATGATACTTCATAGTAGGTAATAATTTTATATTTCAGAAATTGTTAATTATAAACAAGAGATATTTCAATACACATACCAACCACAAATCACATAACTACCCAGAGCGTTTACAGACGCTTCAAGGTATCACTATAATATGTGATGATGAGATGTTTGTCCGTCGGTTTTAAACCGACAGCCCCAAACCACTCCAGCACTAATATGCTCGTGTATTGTTTCTAAAAAAGATACAATAAAATACATTTCTGTATAAATAATAAAATTCAGTCAATAAGTGACATATCAAACCATCAAGAGTCAAGATAGTACAATTATATGCAACAAAATTTCAATAATTTTAGGTACCTTAACAGTACCCCCCCCCACCTCACCACTACAATTTTACGAAAAAAAACATATGTTTATAATTTTCAGTAAAAATATCGCGTTTATTTAGTTAATACACGATGTATGCAAATAAATATTATATCAGACTCATAAAAAACTAATTCAAAATATAAATAAAACATCTGCCTAGTAGTAAACATAAATTATTATAAAAAAAAATTGAGATCTTTAATTTCTTAATTATTCTAATCAATTTAACAATATCTATTGATACTATTCAATATAGACAGCCAGAAAATTATATTCATGAAGTAACAAATAATAAGAAGTATAGCAAACAATTTGAAAGTGCAGAACTGCAGAAGATATGGACTGCACTTAGAATTTCAAATGATATAGTTAAAAAAATAAATGTGAAATTAAACTATACATGCATCTTATTATAATATTCACTAATACATCTGCAGGCTGAATCTCAGTATGATTATACATATATATACATGCCTACATCCTTCAATGCATTACCAGTACTATGATGTAATGCTTTGAGACTTAATCAGATTAAAATCCAAAAATGAGGAGGGCACAACAAACTAAGAAAAACATATAATAATATTAAAAGCTATGGGAGGAATGTCTATGAAAACTTTCCAATACATAAATATATCTGGGTCTATAAACTTAAGTATAATATTTAACATTCAAAAGTAACATATACATTAAAATACGAACGTAGGAAATATGTAAATAAATTAAACTATAAAAAGTGTGTGTTACCAACATATATATGCATCATATTAAATCATTTGTTATGTAAATAATTACGATTTGATTTTATTATGATAACGACATATGTGAAATGGTAATAGATAAACATACCCGTGTTACACCTCGGATACAGTAACGTTATTAGAAAAAATATAAAAATTATGGGGAGTTTTGAAAGGAGAATGCAGAAATAAAATAATTTAGATTAAAATACGATAGCGTAAAATATTCAGGTAATGATGTGAAATAAAATAAATCATAATATAATTGGGGACGGAGGGAATTGACAACTCTTGTCAGGGCAACACAATCACAAAAACATAGTGCATAAACAAAAAGTGAGGCCAACGAGCATTACTAGGTTATAATTTGATCGTGATTTTTGTCGAATTCCAGCGATTAGAGGCGAAAATATATTGTCGTGAACGATTAGTTTATCAGCGCGGGCAAAATCGCGGAGAAAATCCGAAAAGAAAGTTATTCTGCACGAGCCTTACCAGTTCGCGAACTGTAATTAAAATCTTGTGGGCCATAGGACGGGGCACAACTTCTCTAGAGAAGAAAATAGGTTATAGACTACGGTTTTCGAGCTAGCCGGAAAATGTGTATTACCACGTTGAACGTGATTAAGAACGTCTTGATGAAAATGGTTGATTTTGACAGGTCCCATAATAATTTTCGGCGAAATAAGGCATCCAGAGCACTAGATATCGGGGGGCCACCATTTTGTCCGTCGGGGGAGGTGTACGTGAAGTGGGCTCAAGCATGCTCAAGATAGACCGTCAAAAGTTTTAACAATTTTTAATTTACCCAGCTTTTATCCTGTAGCTCAATCGCGCGTATGCTTATCGAAATAATATTAGATTATTCGAAGGTACGGCGGTGTAACCGTACGAGCCTCACTTTAGTCTTTGCACTGAACGATTTGATACCGTATGAACACAGGAAAATTTTAACGTTACCCCATTTCTTTCCAACTTCGTGCGGGATTTCTCGCGTCGAAAATGCACGGAGCCACAGCACAGGTGCACTAATCTTAACCTAAAATACACCGCGCGAGTCTTATTTCACTTTCTGCACACAGCGCGCGGTAGGAATCACGAAAAAACTCGACATAATCGGTAATATAAAGGGACAAGTCATAAAACGCCATGAACAATAACAAGGAGCCGCCATTTGCAATGCGAACAACTGACATGCGCAAATCAATCGCGCGGGGCACTCTGGGTATCAAAAAAGGGCGCCATCTTGACAATCGCTTTAACATACGAGTACCCTAACCTTTTGCTATTTAATCTTTGATATTTATTATTTTGTATTATTTTTCATATCTAGAATTCTTCTACTATTATTGTAAATACATTCACACGAGCTTTTACACGATTATTTTTTTAATAAACATGATTTACTTAATATTACTCTGTAGAATCTTATTACTCTAAGCTACTGCATATCTTCACCAATTTAAGAAGGGAATTATAAAAAATGTTTAGCAATTGCGTAACCCCATAAATGATAAAGTAAGGGGAATAAACCTATATTCGTTTATGAGAAATTGAGAATATTCAATAACCTTAACATGTAATCCTCATATTGCCCTCCATCATGTGCTTGTTTATGTATTACACTAATATAACACAGGGATATGTAAATATTAAGAAATATATAAAGTGCATAATATACAGTTTACAAGTTCATATTCTTAAAACAATCTTATTCCTTGCACCACATAATTTGCTACACAGATTGGTTTTCATGTCCGACATTTATTCATAATGGCAGACCAACAAGGAACAGTTGTCTTTTATAGAATTTTTATGGGAATTTCTATTGGTGACTTGGCATCCTATACCCAAAGACTAAATGTCTTTTGGTAACTTTATTTATTGAACATATACATTATAAATTCATAGATAAGTAAACTTATCATAAATACTAACTGTTCAGTTATACCTAATATTAATTTTATCATTGTGGAGAAGACTGCAAAAGACCAGCATCCTTCATTATCTTCAATTGCTTTTCAGCATCATAAGTCCTAAAAACATTAATATATGCATGCATACGTTGAAACTTAAGAATGATAATCGCTAATGAAATATAAATTACTTGTAGAACTCTGCATATTTCTTCTTCCTCGCGTCAGCAATAAAGACTTTGTATGCTAGTCCACCGGCAATGGACAATACTACCATTATACCAATATGCTTCTTCATATTGTTCAGATGAAGATTTCTGAGTTCAGGTTTGGGCAAAGCCGACATCTGAAAAGAAGATGTATTTAATTAACCAAATCAGTTTAACGAATAATGTCATATAACATGTATCATCACCAACCAATTAAATAAAAAAAATTATCTTAACAAACTTAGACTTAACCCAGACATAGTTGAGCAATATGTTTTAGGATATTTTAATAAATAAAAATTCTGATTAGATTTCTAATTAATTTAGGCATTTTCGAGCAATTCTCAACGGAAATCACAAAAGTTTACGTAGGGAAATGTCGATTATTTCTTCTAAGACTACAGGAATAAATAAGAGTGTTATGACATAAAATGTGCCAATTATTGTACATATTATCCCAATATTTATAAAGTCTCAACATACATCGTTAATCTGACGATGTATTATAGTATGAGAAACTGTTAAGCCGCACGGTAATCGAACGAGACTACGAGAGCTATGAAGTGCGTACATTATGTAATACCGTATATTAGCTGTATCGAATGAAATATGAAGAAATCAAATATTGCAAAAAGCCATTGAAAAGACTACATACTTTGACTTTTGGACTTAGAATCAATCGGTCGAGTATAACTTAATAAATGTACGAAACACGCAGGGCTCTGTACTCTATACGAGGTGACGTTCGTGTTTGGTGCACCACCTGGAACGGTGTTCGAAAACTCGATGAAACTGATATCACAAAATGTGATCGCGTTCCATAATTAACATTTTATCGTACATCGCCTCCGGTATAATATTACATGCAGTTTGCCGCCGTTTAATTGTAAACACCGGTAATTATGCGAACAAAACAGGATTTGTAAGTGAGAATAAAAAGAGTGCAAGTAAGAACACGCATGTTGCAAATTCTGGATTTGATCATCCAGCATTTGGTTTTTTACTAGTTTGCTACTTGAACCAATAATAAAATATCATTAATATCTTATTTCGTTACTTTTACGGTACACATTATTTAGAATGTATATTTAAAAAATACTCGGAACGTGATACATCTAAAGGAAGATTTTCCTTACTTTTTGTATGAAAAATATCTTTGAGATCTGGAATTACCTTTTTAGAATTAGATATCTTATACAAAAAGATATTTAATAACATTTTTTCAAGAGTGAATGTAATCTACGGCGGTGTGCAGTCAGGATTTAAAGAAAAAAGATTGAAGGAAGTTTTTACGCCATTACAGATACAATAGAGTAATTTTAATGACAATCGCTTCATATTCATAGACCTTTCAAAATTGCAAATGACGATTAGGTATTTGGATTGCTTCATTCGTTCGAGTCGGCCGAGTAACGTAAATATCCGTAACAAGTTCATACTTAACGATATATATACGGTATTCTTACATCAACAATTTCCATCATATTGAAACTGAAATCCTTTTACATCTATTTATGTAACCCGCTCATAGACACTGTTATTATCGTAAATTGAATTATACCATCAGTATAGAACGAACCGTATTCAAAGTAAAGGCGTGAATTACTTCTCAAAAGGTGAACTTTAATAGTTCCATAATAGTTCTCAAGTTCTTTTAACACAATTCTTCTGCTTTATTTAACCCAAAGTTCTATTTCAATTAAAATCAACTTAAAAAACATGTAACACTTTTAGGAATAACGGTGTCGGCTTGTTTTTAAGCTTTCAACAAAAACTAGTTCGCATTACGTGACTCCAAAATGCGATGCATTAAAATGCGTAATTCCCTCTAAATCTGACATTTAAAACTGTTAAAAACTGTGACAAAAAATATTGACGTAATTTAAAGAGTGTTGAACTTTGACCATTTTGCAGCTATTCAGGACAAATGAGTAAAATGGGACACTACTAGTGTGAAGTGATAAAATACACACTGTAACTTGCAATCAACGATTATATGCAGCTCTTTCGCATCATCGTCTATTCCCACATACAAATCGATTGAAAATAACGATAAAACGTTAGAAGGTGGTCTTTTTTATCAGTGGCCTTCCCGCGGCCATTTTGAAGATTGTCAATCTTTTAGTGTTGTTATCAATGGACGATCAGTCATAAAGACGAGAACGTCAAAGGAAGTTGTATGACAGACTGTGCCGTGGAGTTGTTATCAATTAACAGTCGAGTAGCTTATTAATATCGCGGTGTACTCTTAAACCGCGAAAGACCTTCGCGTCGATTTGACGATGAAGAGTTACGCGAGTTTTGTTTAACGGCGAGGCTCGTCGGAAGTGCAGTCCCAGTGACAGCTGACGAATGCGACGAGTCCTCGCGTAAAGGTGGCTACGTCTGCACTCCGACACTTCGTTTCTGCTCGAGGTACCCTTTTGACAAATTCTTTAAAAAACAAAAGTGTCAACGCCCGATTTTAGAGTGGATTTAACAGTAAGTGTGAATCTTATGCTCCCTACACTTTACATGCTACCATTATCTCCTACACATTTATTTACTCTCATATGACTCAATTGTACAGATACTATTTATAAGCCCTGCCATTTATAGTACACATGTTTCATACGCTGATAGACCATTATCATACGCGAACTCGCTCTTTTTTTTATCATTCTGCTCAATTTCATTATCTTAATTTATAATGGGTATTATTTTATTCCCTCTTGGAGTGATATCCTTTATGTGTTATTGTTCTCAACATATGTATCTCGTAGAACGGATTACGCGTTGATTTGCGCACTTCATATTTTATATCTGTATATGGCGAATATGCATTTTTATCGAACAATGTATTTTAATATGCGCTTTCTGAATAAAAAAGAAAATATGCAGCTTTAATTTTGATTTATAATCGTATTGGCGTATTTTGAATTATGTATAACTTCATTTACATAATTGTCTTTGTTTCATTTTCTTGATAATTTTTTAGCCTTCTCATTGTAGCTGCATATATATATATGCACTTTTCATTAACACATATTTGCAATTTCTATCGAATAAAGACTATTTATATTGTTCTCATTGTTGTTGTTAATTTGTATAATGAAAATATATTATCATATTTAACAGATTTTCAAGTAAGATTGTACCAGGGCAGTCTGCTCTGTACATTGTGATCATGGAACAAGTGATTGCTTTAAGTACACAGACTCCTCTAAATTTGCTAGTTAAATTCGGAATGATGGCTTGGAACAACACTTGTGGCAATGAAAATTGTTCTGGGCATGGTGAATGTCATAATGGAACTTGTTTGTGTGAGGTAATAGTTTCAAGATATATTCTGGAATTTTCAATATTCTTCAGATATTTACAGCTGTATTTTTTTATAGATTCAATTTGATGGACCAGAATGTCATGTTCCAAATTTGAGTTATTACATTGCATTTGCTACTATTTTCTTTATGTTGGCATTCGTGTGCCTGATACAGCTGATAATGTGCATTGTGGCTGAGTGGCAGAAAATGAAAGCACCATCTTTCCTGAGAGCTTGTAGAGTGACAACACAGAAAGTTTTATACTTCATTGTATTTCTGGCATCATTAATTCGAGGAGCATACTTCACATCCCCAGTAAGCAATAAAAATATGCTAATATTTCCACTTATTCTCACATTACACTAGATTATAAAGCATTTTATTATTTAATAGAATGCATTTAATGACGGATGGTCAAGGAGTCTGTTATCAGCTTATTATCCACTTGTTCTAAGTGGTTCATCACTAATAGTCTGCTTTTGGGCTGAAGTATTTCACCTAAGAGATATAAGCTGGGACAAGCCACAATTTCTATCAAAGTCTTTTTTGGCTTTTGTTGTATTTAATTTGATTACATATTCTCTTCTGCTGGCAGAATTTATGACAGTACAAATTTACACGGATCATGATCAGGTAAATGAATTTTATCCTTGTATGTTGAATCTGAAAATATATTACACAAAAATAGTCTTATATAATATAAAAAAAATACACTTTTATTTTCAGAGTTTCTTTACACATATTTTCAACGGATGTTATGCAGTACTTTTATTTATTGTTGTAATATTTTTCGTGATTTATGGTGTAGAAGTATACTTTAAGGTATGTCTCTTTCATATGAATTTTAAATGAGATTTTTCGTTTCATATTACGAAAGTTTTTTTTACAAATTTTTCGACAGGTTCGCGGTGGATTTTTGAATGAGTACCGTGTTGCTTCGATCGCGGCTAATAAACGTATGGTTGATGATGCCAAACTGAATGGAGAAGAACAAGTAACAGCAAAATTGTTTGATCCCCTACCATCCACGTCACAGTCAATGCATGTACAACGGGAGATAAATACATCTCAATTGCATCAATCACGGTTTGGATTAATGTCTCAAGCATTCATGCTCTTCATCGTGGTCGGATTTTTGTTTAGTGAAACTCTTAGCGAATTTTGGAAAACTAAGTAAGTTCGAGAACGGCAAACGTATTGCGTGTTGCATAATATTAATATATGAGTTGTTCAGAAGCCAAAATGACTAGCTCCATCAAAGGAATACTAGCAAAAAACTGATAATTATGGAAAGTTAAACACCAATCGTGTGCTTTGACACCAAAATTCGGAAAAATTGCAAAGAGTGGAGTTAATCACTTTGCCATTTGAGCAACTCATAGAATCGGTTATTAATAAAGTGAGTGGAGTATGGGTGAGTAAGTATGAGTACGTGTGAGTGTGTGTCGCTATCGCCTAAACTGTGAAAAGAATGAATGATAACGAGCGTTAGGAGCGTGCTGTGTAGAGTGTGGAGCAGAGTATGATTGGACGCGAATGAGAAACGATGTACGACGTTTGCGCGCATTATCTTAATTGTTAATTTTTCCTTGTATTACTTAGCTTATTTTAATTATATTCACATAATCCTACATTAATAATATTAATCGGATCATTTCAGAGTTCCAATATATAGCAGAAATTGGCACGATGTCGGTTTTCGCGTAATAGAAGTTGGTGTAGTTTTGTGGTTTCCATGTGTTTTGTGGAATTGTATGAGGTAATTGTGTTAGAATATTCTATTGCATATATTCATGCATATAAAACAATTATTTCTTTTTTCTATTATATTCCCCGAAAATAGTCACGTATTTTATATGCTACTTCTAGTCCAGAACAGTTATGGATATTAAACCCAAAGCGAATACTAAAGCGATTAGATCTTGACCAATCAAAGTACTCGAACAAAATTGAACTACAAGAAAAAAATGGAGAACAAGACGTTGCACTCGTTAACGATGGTACATCGATAGGTAGCAAAGACTGTTGGATTTGTTACGACAGCGATAGGCAAGATGCTGGACCGTTAATACAACCGTGTCAGTGTAGAGGTGATGTAAGCGCGGTACATCATAATTGTTTACGACGATGGCTCGTAGAGGTGAATTTACCAACATTCTAACATTATGTAAATATCATTGCGTATTTTCATCACACATCTGTCTTTACGATGTATGTTATCCGTTGCAGAGTTCCGTGAATGCCGATAGTCTTACGTGCAAAGTATGCGGTACCAAGTATAATGTTGAGCATGCTACACGTTTGGACTGGCAACATAGTTTAACTCCGCGTCATTGTTTACAAACTATTGCCATTGTCACGACGATGTGTGCGTCTTCCGCCGTTGCATGGACGGTCATTCAATTAGTAGAAGGTCCCATTATCAGAATGTTTGCAGCTGGTACAGCATTACTGGTAATGTACGTTTGTATAAGGTACGTCATACAACACCATTGTACATAAGACTTTTGTTAAAGCAACTTATATTGCATACTCTATTGTACAAGAAATCGATAACTCACTCAAAACTTTTATATTTCCAGGTTTTTGAGTGTAAATACCGTAGTGGCATATCAACGTGCCAAAATTTCTTCATTAAATATCGTCAATTCGGACAGTACTGGATCTGCACACGTTTCAACAATTAGTCACACGGTTTGCGTTGATTTGACGAAGACCGAGTCAGCTATGATATAAGTAAGCAATACCTGTCTGAATATCAAGTAGTACAAGGATTTGTTTTCTGCTATGAATAATCAATGCAAGAAGTATGAGCGGTAACATGAAATTCAAGCATGGGATAAACACAAACCACATATGTGGTTATTCGAGGAATGAGGTATATTTACATTTCTTGACATAGTATTTCTAAAGAAACTAACATAGTGTTACTCTGGAAAGCTTCAATCGAAGAGTTTGGGAAATAGCGTTGTATATAATTTGATCGATATTTTCGAGTAACAAAGTGATTGCCAAATCTAAAATATTTTCTGATGTTTTTCTATTCGTTTTGCAAAGTCTCAGCGTAAATCTTTTTTAAAGCGTCCGTCGCCTTATATTTGTACCTTCGATAGCGATTGCTAGATTTATATGTTACAAAAACGTAGTGTTGAAAAAAAGGTACGAGAAAGAACAGAACGTAGTAACAACGATCGAAAACAGCCAGCATTGCTGTCATATTGTCATTGATATCGTGATATAGCAGATTCAGGGTATTTTCTGGACTTTATGCGAATTTGAAATTTTATGTATTTTTTGCGAAAAGTACACAGAAAGGAAGGCTTGCAAAGGGATGGTGCAAATTCTACACGGGAAATTTAGCAGCTCACTTAAAGGTGACATATAGATATATATATAATTTTAGTCATACAATGCAGTAATATTAGCGCGACTGCGAGAAGCCAAAATTTATAATAAAATTAGAGAGAAACAATTACGTCCTTTAGAGAAAGAAGCATTATCATTAAAGAATTAGGAATCTTGTACTTCGTTCCGACGTTCCCGAAACTACTACATTCATGTAGGTATAAATATCAAAATTCTATTTTTCTCATTACGAAATTTAAATATATTAATTTTAGTGGTATATTAGATTTAGGTGGCTCGAATTTTATAGGACTGTATAATTTGGAACAAGTATATTAATGTGAACATCCTCTAAATCGTGGAGTTCATTTTTAATGGATGAATTATCTTCATCAAGGACCTCGTCGATTATAAATGTGAACGGTTCCCTACGTATATATGTATCTATACATATATATACAAAATGTGTACTATACGGTTGATTTTGCAATACTTGAAATATTAGTACATAACTCGCGTATAACAAGTTGATATATGAGATTTAATTTTACATAACGACGATGAAAATCAATTTTGCCGTAAGTGCCAAAACCCCTTTAATTTATAATAATTAACGATTTTTATTGCTCTAATAATAATGCTTTCACTATCCGACACCAAGATTCGTAAAACAATTTTTTGGTAAAACAAATATTTAAAGGACAGTAATTTTTTTCCAATCATTCATATGTATTTGTCTCTACTGTAAAGTTGTAATTTTGGTGGTTACAGCAAAATTGCTTTGCAGCGTCGATAAGGGATGATATATTATTTCTCTGGTTATAATTTTGATATCTGAAAAATACTCATATTCCATACGTCATTTAGTTTGTCGCATGTACATATTAATTTTAGGTAAGAATTGGCATTGTAGTGTTTTTTTCAAAGAGTTTTGCCATAATATCGTACTATTAACCCTTTCTGCTACAGTTGCTATAGAAGTACAAAAAAAGTATATTAGCTTTACTTACTACTACTTACGGATTTGAAATTATCATCAGTATGATGATTGAATTAACGATTATTAAAGAGTACGTACATAGTAGTCCACATATATGTGTTAAAACGTAACCACTTTACTAAAAAAGAAAAACTATACAGTGTGGTAGAGAAACTGTACTAACATAAACATACACGATACAGTGGATGATATAAAATAACGTTAAACATTAAGTCTTCATGTCCCGAAAAAAAACTCATACTATGTTTAGTACGTTTACCCAATTTAATAATGTTACTTCAGTTAATGTGTCTATTATCATTCGGCTGATGATTTCGATTTGTCTTATATTAAGAACTCATAGCAATAACGATAAAGTTACGTTATATTTTTTATACGAGGAACTCTACGCAGGTGTTTGGGAAAAAGAATATTTCGTTACGCCAATTGGAAATTTGTGAAAAAAGTCACTCGGATGTTCCGCTAACATGAATATGATTAATATTATTTTCATCGTCCTGCGGAGGAAACTTAATAACGCGTCTGCTTCTCGATTACACCTTATGAAATTGTATATTGCTAGAGATATCGAGACATAAATATGTAAATATCTATCAGAATCAGCCGTTCTGCATGTACACGTAGGAACAACAGATAAATAGCTATAAGCTGTGATAATATTAAATGTATGATACCCAAATAACTTGACTATTAAATAAAAGGAGCTAAAACAAAAACTGTTGACTGGTTGTTAATTTTATTGTTTGGTTTTACAAAGGAAATCTTAACAGCGTCAGGTGTTTTGCGAACTAAAATATTGATTATCAAGAGACAAAGATAAATTCCCGTAGAACTGGTTACTAAAAGCGGAAGAGCAGATTCTATCTAGGTGTCCGATTTTATGAATGACTCTGAGGTATTTGTTTTTTGTTTTATTACTGTTATTATTATCATGTTCATTATATTATTCTTTGAGAAGAATATTTAGGTACGTATAAGAAATACATGTTACCAATTATAGTGAATATTTAATAATTAATGTAATTATAGATATACAAATACAACAGAACTTAAAATATCGTTTAACATGAACTACTAATTTTGAGTTTATATCCTTTGACATTAAAGGTTCTGCCCTGACTGTGCAATAATATTATTACCTGTTGCCATGTGTAAATGTAAATATCGCGGCAGATTACATCTTCAGGTCGAATATTGATGGATAAATGTTAAATGCGCTCTGAGTCTTGTTCAACCTACGCTGGAAAACAACACTAATTCTATAACAAATATAATGTAAATACTTGAATTCAAACTAGTTTGGAATTCAAGTTCAATGATTATGTAACTGGTGTATTTTTATGATTTATCAATAATAATTACAATTTATTTTATGGTAGTATATTATAAAAAAAAATATGCACGAGGCAAATCATTCTTTTCATATATGCCTGGTATCACATAAAATAGTACATATGCGTTTGGTTAAGAATGCAATACAGGAATGCAATGAATACATTTAAATTCTTTAATATAAAACGCTTAATTAGTTCGGGGGTGTGGAAACGGAATTCGAAGTATTACCTGCAATACCCGCAATTGCTTCTGAAGCAAAGTATTTCACATCTACATCACTGTCTGTATTGAGCTTATCAAGAACTGGTTTTACTTGTGCCTGTACCGCACAGGGTTCGAGATAAGGTCCGATTCTTTGTAAAGTTTTAGCAACATTAAATCTGACATTGGCAACATTATCAGAAGCCATTCCTAGAACAGTTGGAAGCATCACTTTCGTCGTTATTTCGGGGCCACAAACTTCAGCCAATACCTGTGTAAACGAAAAGTCTTATAAACTGTAAATTAGTAACGATATGACTTCATACAAGCAACGCTTACATTGATACAGAATAGACAAGTCATTCTGTGGAGATAATTTTGATCCCTGGACATCGCTAAGACTTTAGGTATTACAGTATTTTGTGCCCATTCAGGTCCGAATTTTTCTACTAATTTTTTCAAATTTAGCGTGGCTGCTTCCCTAATAGCATAAACATGATCCACCAACCAAGTCATGCATAAAGAATTTAATTTTTCATCAAAGAATTCAACTCCAAGTTGTCCTGCTAGTAATGGCATATACCTGCAATGTTCGATGTATTATATGTAGTCTTTTAAATGTCATTACATTTTGCTCATATAATGTAACACATACTCTATAATGGCGAGTCGTACTCGCCACTTCGAATCCTCAGCCAGTTCTACAATAGCTGGTAAAAGAGACTGGGAGAGTTGTTGAATACCTATGACTTCATTCACGCATTCCAAGTTGCTAATAATATTCAGACGAACTTCGGAACATTCATCCCTAAGTTGCGATAGAAATAGCGGCAACAAATGTTCGATTGTACTACGGCAAAAATAGATATTCAAGACAAGTATTGTTGTGTGTATAATGTATCTAGCGGAGTAAATTTCGAATTAGCAAGTGTTTTCACTTACTTATGTTTGCCAAGGATAGGACTAAGTCCCATTATAACGCTGGCTAATGCTGATTTTACATGCTGATTTGGATCAGCTACAAGTTCTTTGACAATTGGCAATATACTAGTCATGATAATGGATTCCTGGTTAAATTGATCCAGATTCTGACAAAAATCGCGTACTTTATCCGCCGCTGCCGCCCGAACTTCAGCTTCTATGTCTTTTAACAACACTTGAAATGATGATACAAGATCTGTTTTCGTAATCTCTGGGCCAACAGCCTTTTGAAGCTATAAATAAAAATATGCATTGGATCATCGGTGTCCATGGCATATTACGCTTGGTGGGAAAACAATTGGAAGCAAACAATCTCACGCACATCGGTAAATTTATCCGCAACCATATAACGGACGCGCCATGATTGATCAGTGGCACACTGTCTAAGTGTAGGCATAACTAACTGTTCTACATCCTCCTGTGGCAATAAAGCTGCGATGCTAACGCATGCTTCGACGGCTAAGAGGCGAACTGAATCCTGTGAAATGATTGTATAATGTTATAGATTTGGAATGAAACAATGGGAAGTGCAACATTATCAGTGAGGAAATTGATGCTAAACGTACTTGTTCATCCTGAGCAAGTATGACAAACATTGGGATTAAATCTGCTTTTACATGTTCAATTTCCATAACTTTTGCGAATTCTCCTAAACTTGAAGCAGCAGAGCGTCGTGCCATTGGTGTGTCATCTTGGCATAAACTGCGGAAACGATTCCGCAAACTTGCTACAATATTAATGAATTTTTTAATTTTTTCCTTTACGTAAATACGTAGATCGGCGAATAATTCGATGACGAAAGTAGTGTAATACAAAAATCAGTACAACAAAATTTAAACGAAACAGAGGATGTTTTCAAGTAAACACCTGAAATGTATCACTTTTTACCAATGATTTAGGCTCACAATTTGAGTATTTTATATAAGTTTCTCAAGAATGGTATCCATTCCTACCTCTAACTGTTGGGCTTACACGTGGATAACACACACTAAATAAACCGCATGCAGATGTTCGTGATGTGAACCAATCTCCTGAAGCTAAACGATGTATCAAAGGTACAAATTGCTCTTCTAAGTTTGCAGGACTATGTTGTCCTGCAATATTTCTTAAAGACTCCACTGCCTTGTCGCGAACAACAGTTTCTTCTACTGTTGCCAAAGTTTCTAAAGGTCGCTAAATCAAAATATATCTTGAATAAAACCTATTTTCAATATAGATGTTTGTGTTAAATATAAAAATTAACATAAAAAATAAGGGTGTCATTCTAAAACCATTTATAATCTTAGTAAAATATCTGTTGCAATAATTCATAATAGCAGATATCTTATGTGGTTGCAATAGTCATTTCCAATGAAATGGGGTAACAGGAATTCTACTTTTTTTTACAACTGTCTAGTTAAATTCTATATTGTCTTTTGACAATATATAATGCTAGTTTTAGTTAGTTTGGAACAGTATTATAATCTGAGTGAAAACTGATCAATACCAATAAGCAATGAACATGTTCTGGCCCCCCAACAAGTGGAGTAAATTGTCCAAGCTGTTCAGCCAATGCCAAGAGGACCTCATCCTCATCGTACATAGACTCCGTTAGAAATGGAATCAGTTCACTACGTGTACGTTCAACGCCTAATGCGAGTGCGATCGTGGATAATTTTTTAATAGAGTTCAATCGTAACTGTAACATAAGAAAATTGTTGGTAGTTCACAGTAAATCCCCATTAACAATTGACAAAGATAGATTTCTGAGTCGTTATCTCCAGAGGACTTCCCGAATCTGTGTTCTTAGTCATATAAAGTATTTGCAGAGCTCATCGTTAGATGAACCGTTTATGCTATCAGTTATATTTAATATCAGAGATAGGGCATTGAGATAAAAGTGACAGAACTTCAAGGAGATGTTTTGTCCTTTGGTAGAGCAACCGCCGTCTCGGTAGAATCGTCTTTTCGGCGAACGTAGGTGATAAGTGGTTGACTATTCTTGTATACACAAGGAAGTTGATTCAAGGATTAATTTCATCTACCTGCACATCCTCATTTTTTAGTTCATCGATTAAAACCGCGATCGGATAGAGGCTGTCGTCCGTGGTAGTGTCGCTCGCTGCCATTTTGCTGCCGACCACACTAGCAAATTCGTTCGCCGAATGTTGCACGATTACGTTTACCCGTAATTCCTGGTAAAAATCACTATGCAAGGCGTAACCGTAGCGCTTCACGCCTTGAGATCTAGAGTAGAGATTCTCGTCAACACATACGAGTTACAGCATAATTATAGAAAACTGTTGTTAATTAAAAAGTTCGATCGAAATCAACCCCGCGACTCCATGCGACTCTATGAATCACTGACAATCGTAAAATATAGGGTGATCGCCAGCTGGCAGCACCGAATGGAGCGTTATTTTCTACGGTAAAAAAGATGCCAAACTGCCGGCGACAATGCTCCGTGTAATCCGAGGGTGGAATTTTACCTGCCCCATCATACGTGTATTAACACGCATCGTACGATGATGATTATGAAAATAATGAAAAACCTCCATTACTCCTCGTTTAATTAAGATTGTCATAAATATGCCTCTTCTCAATTCGAAGAATGCTCTTACGAACTCTCTCCCTTTTTCTCTTTTATAAATACAACTCTGTTACTCTTGTCGGTGGTACCATCTGACAATGTTTTGTCAGTTCATTCACCTATATTCATCATCCGAGTAAACAAGCAATACATAAGGCGCTCTTATTTTTAATCCTCATCTTCACGTACTTCGAGGTACGGGTTTTTCGATTTTTAAGTCATGCGATTCTTATGTCAACCATTAATTATCTGGAAGGTCCTTGGAACCGAATTTATGACATACACTTTTCCATTCCTCACAACTAGTTTTTAACATACTCATCATCTTATGTATGCCCAACTTACTTGTTACATTATCTATTATATGTACGCAATCCGAGACTATACCATCTTTGCATAGCAAATTTAACATTATACGGTTATTTAAAAAAATGTTAATGTTAATCATGAAAAAACAAAAAAATGTTAATCATCCTTGTTTTTTGACATTCAAATAATACAAAAACAAGCAAAACAATTACTGTATTAATTCAAGTGCCGCACGTATCGCCGCAAAAAAATGAAGGGTCCTCTATAATGATTCGATAAACACCGTAAAATAATAAAAAGTCAATCGACCTCCATTCGATATCAAGATTGATATCGTATTCATATTTATATCACGTATTGTTATATAAATTTTCCAATAACGCTGTTACTACACAACCAATAATTGAAAGTATATAATTTCCATATTTGTTATTGGAGATTTGCGCGATCATTGTGTATTAACGGTTTTTTGAATCTTGCGTCATCTTAAAAATAGATCTACAATATGCATTAAGATCCAAGAATCTTATCATTAAGCAAATGTAAAGTGGACTGTGATCATATTTAGTATGAAATGGTGGTCTTATCGCTGTATCTCTGATCATTTATAAGTACTTAAGGTGTTTTTTCCTTCCATACCGCCACATACTGTTCAGAGACACCAGCGTGCTAAGTTCTTAGCATCCAGTATGTCTCAGTTTGACTTTAACGAAATCCGAGTCTTCGAGGACTCAGTGAACGATGTGGACGTTATGCGGAGCATCGTCAACATGGAGGATCAGGAGGATCCTTTTTACATCCTGGATATAGCGGAACTCATGGAGAAACACAGAGATTGGATTACCAAGCTACCAAGAGTTGTCCCCCATTATGGTAAGAAATAATTACACTCCCACACAAAATGTCATTTCCCACAATTATTAATAATATCCAAAGTTATTATTCTCGTTTTGCAGCATACTTTAATTCATGCCATCCGAACGTTTCTAATTTTTTAATTTGACTTTTTTTAAATGAAATTGAAGTTATAAATTATTAGGTACTTTGATTGAAAGCAATTTTTCATTTTGTTCTTTACTTTATTACAGCGGTAAAATGTAACCCTGATCCAACTGTCATTAAAGTCTTGGCTGCGTTAAATGCTGGATTTGATTGTGCATCAGAGGTACCTTTCCCGTTTCATATTCAAAATGATTTAATAAACGCATAAACAAAGTAGCTCATAACTGATTCTTAATTATTACAACAGCAAGAAATTAGGCAAGTGATGCAATACGGTGTGTCGGGCGAAAGGATCATCTTCGCAAATCCAGCGAAATGTCCGTCTCACATAAAGTTCGCGAAAAAGGTGAACGTCAGTAAAATGACAGCGGACAGTGAAATAGAACTACTGAAAATTAAAGATCTGTACCCCGAGGCAAAGTAAGTTGTCAACGATTGTTTCACAATTTTGTTAATCTTTCAATTTTAATGTCGACATATCTAACAATTATCTTATGTTTTAACAGGGTGGTAATTCGCATTAGATGCGATGCGAAAAACTCACAGATTGTCCTCGGTTCGAAATTCGGCTGTGAACCAGACGATGAAGCTATAAGATTAATTCAATTCACCAAGGATCTTGGATTAACATTATACGGATTCAGCTTTCACGTCGGAAGTCCAGCCGGCGAACTAAACGCTTATAGCAGAGGAATCGGAATTTGCAGAAGACTGATTAACTTCGCGAGATCAATCGGATGCAAGGACGTTAAATTAATTGACATTGGCGGCGGTATTCCAGGAGAGACTGGAACTGGAATCGACAAGGTAAATTCAATGGATCCAATCATTCTTCATTAATAATACGAAGCCCGTTTTATTTAATTGATTAGCGTCCTCATTAATTATGTAATACGTTCAGCTCGCCAGCATAGTTAACGATGCCATTAAGGACATCGATCCCAGCATTAAAATCATCAGTGAACCAGGAAGGTACTACGTGACAAAGCCATTCACATTGGCGGCATATTTACACACGAAAAAGGTCATCCCGAGAGAAAACAAAATGGTCAGGATGTACTACATTAATTGCGGAGTGTACAACTCCTTCATCGAAGAATTATTAGAATTAAGAGCGCGATTGCCAATTCCACTTTACAAGGTAATTCTCGTCTCCGTTAAAATATCGTACTGATAAGAACTCAATTTCTACTGAATTTCTACGGAAAAATGTAACGTTAAAACTAACCTTATTGCAGCCATCGAGCGAGGAGAAATTCTCTTCCATTGTATGGGGTCCAACATGCGATTCTTACGATTGTATACTTAAGGACGTGTTGTTGCCCGAATTCCACATTGGCGATTGGTTGTTTTGGACGGATATGGGAGCTTACAGTATCTCAATCTGCAGTCCGTTCAACGGATTTTCACAACCGGTGGTATTTCCCGTAATAAGGAAAAGTCAATTGTACGTATCAGTTTGCATAACAATATAAACTCGAACTACCAGTCGCATTATTAACGGATCACTTTTTTGTGTATTTAGGGAAACTCTTATGACAGAGATAAGTTTGGCGCGAAGATCCGCGGGAAAGATTCAGTGGGACGACGAATTAGACAGCACGGAATACATAGAATCCCGCTAATAACCACGAGAATGACATTTCCCCAATCACCTTCTGGTTCTTTTTATATATATAGTATATATATATGTATAAAAATGACGAATTTAATAGTGTTCGTGTTTCTTACCGTTGTATCAGCAACTGTAGAGTGTAAATAATTTATTATACTGTTATCGTTTATTATTGCGTATGCCGCAGATTTTGTATGTACCGTTATGTGTTCTGCATGAAACAGATGATACATTAAGTTAAGAAACATTTCGACGCACGTCTTTGTTATTAACAATAGGAAAATTGTAACTATCTCAGAAGAATAAGTACAGTGACATGTTGCATGTACTAACTATAAATGACCAGCAACTATATATGTAAATAAATAACTTAAGTTATTCATCGTGATCAAGATTGACACGGACAAAATAAAAAAAAATAGTTCAATATAAATACTGTCTTCGATATTATTCCCAAGCTTGACTTAAGATCTTTCAAAATTGTTCTTTTCCAGTGCCTTCGAGTCATCACCTTCAGAGTTAATCGGTGGAACAAACACGCGTACTTATAATCGTACAATCGTACGATCAATGCTATTAAAATCATCGTGTTACGTATTTTTAAAAACGTGATTATTTTCAGAATTATCAGGGGATTTCCGTGTACGTGTGCACGTTTTCCACAAACGCAGAAGCCGGCATTGTTTGCGGGGGCGTGTGATTCTACGTTTCTTGCGTCAAGTAGATTAGGATTATTTTCTAATGACGCATTAAACTACTTGCAATATGTTGTAAAAAAGGGTTTTCCTCTATCACGGATGTGCGTAACAGGTAAATTGTAAAACCCCACGAGTGGCTTGATATGCATTTTATCAGCTACTGGTTCTCACGTGTGCCGGGGGCTTACAACTATCTCATAGATATCGAACAAAGCCTTCGATATGTATATCGGAGTGATAGAGTGGGGCTTACGTCAGAGGGTATTTACAAAAACGATATTTAAAACGGCACGAGTACACAAATAAATTGTTTTCGAAAATAGCCATCAATCAGAAACCGAAATATTCAACAATTCATTTATTCTTGCCTAAAGTATAGACAGTAAGCGTTAACTTAAAATTATTTAGATACAGACTTTCGTCGGTATTTATTAACTCGGTCTCATCCACGGACTCTCATACAGTATTGTTTATTAATACAGAGCCTTTAGTCCATGTTTTTATTTTTCCCCAGCACTAACATTGTTCCACCTGTATCAGGTATTTCAAAAAATATAAATATATATATGTGAACACGCAAGAAGAATATTTGGTTTGATCAAGGGACTTACTCCTTTGCGGTCTGGCATGCACCAGGTGCTAAACCATCTCTTCGTTGCGCGATATACAATTCATTTCCCGTTATTACGTCTTCGTGAGGTGTCTCGGAAGACAAGGAATTTCGTACCTTCGTAAAATGTAAATGAATATATGTTTTATAAATTATTATTGTTGTTATTAAATGTTCTTCCATATTTTACCGCTTCCACTGCTCGGAACACGCGAATGAAATTCTTTCCTGCTAATTTCTCAAGATCCTCTCTGGACCATCGAACTTTTTCATCCTCGTATAATCGATCGAATAAATCTGGGTACTTCGAAACATCTTCCAAACCTTCAGGCATTCTAAATAATTATCCCAAGAAATATCACGATTAGGAGGTTGAAAATGAATACTAATTAATTTATGTAATAAAAATGTAATAAAGATTATCTTAACTACGATGCTGTACTCACTCACTAACACCATCGTAATCAGCTCCAATACCCACATAATCTACTCCGATAAGATTTCGAATGTAATTTATATGATCTAAAATAATTTGAGATTGATAAATTATTTCCAATGCGTAATTAGAGATCAAAATCTCCACGTGAGGTAAGCTGATCGATCGTGTCTTTAATTATGCAATATTCAAAAGAAACTTATACTAATAATATATAATTATTTTAAAAACAATTTCTAACATGAAATCCAAGAAAGACCAAAGAAATGTACTAAAAAGACGAAGGGACTGATATCGTCCATGATACGTCCTTCAACTTGACCCCCAAGTCTTACTATCTTACTATCATTCCAAAGATACGATAATCATCCGTATTAACACATTGCTAACCGGAAATTGTACGCGAAAACTAACGCGCATCACCGGTTATCTAAAACTAATTTTGCGATTGAAAAGTTAAACAACCCGAAAAATCATTAATATTACAACAAAATAAACACTATCTAAAACAATCAACAACGTTATAATAAAAACATAGATTACCGTGAGCTTTAAAACTTCGCACTCAGTTTATTGCGGCAACTGGAGTGGCGAGTGAGAGGCGACATGAAGATTTTCTCCAGTTATATTCTGTTATTGAATGTTAAATCACCGACGACTGTAGTCAATTTTAATGTCGCCTTTCAGTTACCATTAGAATTCTCACAATAAACTGATTGGCTACTTAGAGTCGTTTCTTGAGTGCAAAGAGTTAATATTACAATTGCATAGGCTGATACGTGTACAAACACGAGTTTTCTCGTGATCGGTCAACAATGTGTTAAGTTTCTATTTTTACCTATCACGTCTTGCATCGTCGCATTCCTCGAGGAGTTACAGTTTACGAAACCACTGTAGAAATTCACCATCACGATGCCATTGTTCTTTTTCTGCGCAAAAATTCCCTGCGTTTACATCACTCTCCATTGTGAGATTACAAAGAGGATTCGATTATCACTTACAACCAATCGAAGGACATCGTCAGGGACGTTACGATAATGATTGCAAACGCTGAAAGCGGAGGAGTGTGAAAATATGACGGGCGCCCGTGTTATTGCAAATACATCCCTCATTACATTATGCGACACATGGGAGAGATCCACAAGCATACCCAATCGATTCATCTCACGGACAACGACCTACGTTCAAAAAGAATCGTATTTGTTTTACTGCATTATTTAAACGAGCAACAATATAATTGTTATCAGACCTATCGGTGTGCATAAAGGCGGATACGTAAACAATCTATATGTATTGTAGAATGAGATTATCTCCGCAACTGATTAAGACAATATTTGAACACCTTATTAACAAGAGATTCACCTACACTTCGATATTGTGATATAATACAACTTGACGATCAGCGACGCGAAGCATTTACGAAGTATCTCGAAAGTTAACTTACTTCACCGAATTCTGTCAGGTTGTAAACAAACCCATCGTTCACCGTGGAAGCATCAGCCCTGTAAATAAAATCATATTATCCCTGAAATTTGTCTTTGTTAACATTTCATTCTTATTTCCTCTCTCGTGATTGTTATAATCCGATGACAATTGATTTCTTCGTACGTAAAGCTGTTAGATTAATATTTATGCACTTGGCAATTCATTAAACGTACCATGGTGTGTTACAATTGTGCGTTAATGTAACGTAACGTACACCGAGTTCGTAGTAAAGTCTGAGCACCGCCAAACTGGAGTCCAAGGAGTGACCTCCCTCGACGGCAATCATCGATGCTAATTTGCCATTTCTCCAAGCCGTTTCTATATTCGCAGCTGCGGTGACCAATTGTAAATTATTGGGATATCGTTCGATTAGTCTCTTGATTACGTCAATCTGCCTTAGTGTCAGTTGCACCGAATCTTTATACTGTGAGTCGCAAGCTGTGTACGCAACCCAGAACTGCAATTTTAGATCTCATTCGTTATCCTAATAAAGGCGTTAACAGGTACATGCTTATTAAAGATCTTAACATCGAAATCGCAGGAAGTCGTATTAAACGTAATCCTCCACCGGAAATTACAACCTTGTTTACATCGAACGTTCGACGGTTTATCAGTGCCTCGGAAGATTATGGATTTCTTACAAATCTAATCGTTGAACTAAGAATCAAAAATTTCTGCAGTTTCCGGGAGCCGAGCAAAAAATGGCCGCCGTCGGATGCGCGATACTTTTGCGGGAATACATAAAAGCGGTGGTTACATAAGATTCTCAGAGTATTGTGAAAGAAGATCCAATGGAGAACTTGATTGCGATAAGCTGAGCTAGATAAATTAATTATTTTTTGTTGTTACGGTGGGGAAAGATATAGAGTGGAATTCCAAGACATTATCATTCGCATCTATTCTCAGGTGATGTTTGTGACTCACTTGTCCGCCCACTTTTCCTTTAATTAATCGAGGGAGGTCCGTGAAACACGAGGGGCACGCGGTTTTTCCCCAGACATCGTTATTTCTCAGATCTTCGGCGAAAGGAAAGGCCGTTAAATTGTTGTTCAGTTTCTTGTAGAGATTGTACGGCAAGTCATTGTGCCTGGAACGGTGGAACAACGAGAAGGATAAAACATCTTTTTATCGGTCATCGACCACGAAATATATCCCACGACGTAAATAATTAGTGTACGACCGCACGCGACATAAACTCGCGATTATTACATCTGCCTTGTCATAAATCACTGATCTTACCGCCGTAATCCAGGGAATTAATTTCGCACGTTCTCATATTTGAAAGTTCTAAGTAGATACGGTATTATGAATAAACACCCGAAAATAGGACTTTAATAATACTCACGAGACTAGATATTGTACCCCCAGAAAAGGATATGAAATCCCAAATTTCAATATTGGTATTGTGATACGCGCCATTCTAATGTTCCTGTTTTTCGAGTATCGACATACTTCCGTGATAATAAAAATCCATTTATTCGTGGACAATATGCAAACCGCACGAAGTTCCAGACCAATCCAATAAATATTGCGAATTTTTGCGAATATTAAAAAATAATAAATAAGGTATTTTTTATTTACAGATAAACACCTGTTGCTTGAAATATGGTCGCAGGTATTTCGCCAGTTTAAAACAAGCACGCGTACCAAATTAATAGTACTTATAATTATGAATACATTACAGCATGCTTGTGTTCCCCAAAGGACGGCCTTCGACAACACGTGCTCGAATTAAGTAGAAAAGTTTTGCGATTTATATGTTGAATTAGTATTATAATCGCAATTTACGCGCAGCTTGTTTTTTTCGAGATACACACAATGGATACAATAATTATTGTGCATTTCGATATCTCTATAAATATTGTATCTCAAGTTGGTCTTCCAACATTATGTTTAATTGACTTTCGCTATTTTTCGGAAAATTCCGTTGCACATTTGCAACTTCCTTGACAGCGTTCATATTGTTAGTCTACCGAGCACGTATTATTACTATTCCTTTATCTCAAGGATTCAATTTTGATTTCAAAGAACTCTAACGCACAATTATGAAAGTACATGGTGACTCAAGGAAGCTAATTATACGCGCGATGATTATCACCCATAATGCGTTAAAAAATAATCCCAATCTTATCCGCCGGTCAGCATAACCCAACAAACATTATAATAATAATTTGTGTTAAATCAATTCCCACATGCAAATGCCTCGTGTAAAGAACGACTGGTATCGAACAGAATGTGCGTAAATCGAAATCGTATGACAAATCTGCAATGCAACTACATATCGGATCTTATCAACGTCATCGATATAGAAAGGACGTAAATCACAAGATCTCCGGGGTATCATCATTTTTACTGGTTTGCACCATTTTCACTTAATCGAGGGCGGAAACCCCGTCGCGTGATTCGCTCGATCACGATTCAGGAAATTACTTCCGTTCTTTTATCACTAATATTATCAATCGGATCTATCGAAGGACATTTACCCATCGATAAGTGGTGTCGAGTCGAGAGCATCGCTACCCTTGAAGGTATTAATATTAAGTCCAACAGAAAGTCCAACAATGAGTAGCAACAATGCCAGACACACAGCAACGTTCACGTACACCATCTTTCCCGAACAACACCTAGATATACTGCCTGAAATGGAAAGAAAAAAGTTCGAAATCATACCTTAACGTCGACGAGAGTTTAAGATAAGATGAAACATGGTGAGCGGAGCTCTAAAGAGGATCGGTATCTGCCACGCGAAAGAAGTATTATAAAATATCCGGAGATATGTATGTTCCTTATCGGTATAAAAGGTGTCGATTTTTAATCGATCTCATACGTTATTGTCATTCTAATTGGACTTCCCTGGAAACTTTTTCAAAGATTATCCTCGCCGCGTGTAATAGGAGTGTTTTCGTGGTGTTTTTTTTGTTTGTTCTTCTCTCGCCACTGACGTACGATTCGCTTCGCACCGATGCGATAAGTTGATTTAAATCATTTACAGCACTTAGATAGGTTTCGACGATTAGATGAATCCGATAATGAATTACGAGTGCTAAGAATATCACGTAATATCAGAGTGCGTGAAAGCTACTGTAACTATTCCCAGGTGTTGCGCGATGCGTGATAATCGCTTTTAGAAAAGTTTCTCTATTAGTTTATGTTCTAAATAATGCTGGTAATGTCACGCGGTGATAATGGAAGCACGTGACCACTGATTCAATGCACTTTAGAGAATTTTCCAAATGGTTTCGCATAAGTGGCAGTACCGTTACGAGTGTTACGTACAAGGAAACACGATGTGTTTACTTTTGTCTTTCCTCATAGCGTAATACGGAAAGGATAGAGAGGAGTCGAGTAGTGTGAGAAAAAAAGTATCGCCGGAGCGGATGTTGCGAAAAAGATTTCGCGATAATCAGACCGCTCCTGATTATCGGCATTACTCGCACACTTGATTCACGATAAGCAACGTAGACTAAGGTCTCCCCCTTTCTTTTAATACCGCATGAGCAATTTTATTTTATCACGATATACAATACCGAAATCTTCCTTGTCAATTATCTTTAAATAACAAACCGCGATTAACGGCAACGAGATTCGCTTGGAATGATCCGAAATTAATTAACATTCCATTCGAACGATTTAAATGGAACGTGGTGAAAGTTAAATGGCCCGTACGTTTGATACGCTTATCGAGCATGTACTTTTATCGCGTAACACTATTTTCAGAGAAATTCGAGTAGATTCGAGATCGGATGAGAATCGCGATTATATTTATTCTAACGAGTGATAAAAATAATTTTATTAAAAGCCGGCAGATTACAAAAACAATAAATACAAATTTATTCGTTAACATAAAGTGACCAGCGCAGGATGAACGTCCGTCTTACATATATTATATAATTATAATTAGAAATATAAGTTATTAAACCAAACAATACTTTATAATGTAAAGTAATTGTAGGCAAGTGTGTTCAACAATGTTCAATTAGTGATGAAGCGAACTATATTGTTAGCATGACGATGGCTATCTTTTCGCGTGTCGCACGTTAAAAGCGGAGAGCGCTCTAAGCTTTGATTTATTACTGAATATTTGATATTCTTATTAAAACACGCGCGGGGGACTGAGTAAATCGTACTATATCGTAAAATACGACGGTGTGCTTAAAATAGTAAATTCACCCATTGCGAAGTAGCGGTTCTCCTCGATGATCACCTTATTCAGGGAGTTGGATTTCGCCCAAGTTAAACCGTTCTCGTTAGTTATGTCTTTAAACGTGTCTACCTTCTATATTGCGCTTGGTAGACGTGCACTACGCATTCCTTTAACTATATCTAACTATCAATGTACAATGGTATTCAATAGCGAGGGAGTTGAAGTTAAATTGGCAGGCTCTTACCAACGTTGACGTGGCCCGTTACGTCGTTCCAAGTCTGTTTGCACTTTCGGCACGCCGAATAATGAATAAAGCAAATATCGTACCGAATTAATCCTTTCGCAGACAGAAACTGAGGGTGCCGCGATCACAGGCCTCGGTTTTATGAGCCAATAAAACTATCGGAGCAGTAGATGTCGCATTCTTTACAAATAATAAGATTGCCTGTCACAATCAGAATTTATCATGATGAAAGCCACTATATTAGTAGCTTTTTATAAGTAAATATATATAAAATGATAAAGATACGGTGTAATTTGATACTACAATTGAAATGTACCATAATCCGACTCTATAGTCGAGATTCGAATGCTTTATTATGTTCTTATCAGGTACGCTGTATTAAGATGAATCTCGGAAGACTAAGAGATATTTCATTGTTCCTGGTATTGGAACAATCGTGATTTGCCGAGATAAAAGGAATCTTTACTTAAGATGCAATATCATAATTCGTGAGAGCGTGATTTAAAGGCCATCGAATTGTAATCTGGTAATAGATAAGGGCGGTGTTAAGTGCATTATGTAAAGGATTATGTAAAGATGTTAGATAATTGGCGAATAGGAGTAGTCACCCGATTAATAGGCGGGAATATACGAGAGTGGTATCGCACGGAAGTAATCCACCAGATCAACAGATTATTGTTTTCATTGCTCCTGGATTTTTTATAATGTTTGCCTTTGAGTTAGATGGCACCACTGTACAGCCGCCAAGTAAACAAAATATTTAAACATCAGCAAATTGTTGCTTTGCATTAAAGAGGGAAAGATATACTGAATTATCGATATAAACATATTCACAGCGCTATTGTTTTATTCTTTTTTAAGTGCTTCAAATGGTTTCAGGACGAAACAGAATTGCAAAATGAAAGAAAGCATCAGTATAGATAAATTAGAATATGTTTTCGTTTCCTTGGATTTTATATCCAAATTAAATAAAAGTATTAAAAGATAAATTTACTAAAACGTTTGATACATTGATCAAACAATTTTATTTTATGTTAAGTATATAGCTTCAAATAAATATATTATTTATACTAGTTCACTTAAAACTATTGTAATTTACACTTATAATTTCTTTTCTCTCCTGTTGCATATCTTTTAAATCCAGCACTAATTATATTATACTTAAATAGTTAGAAAATTGACCTCTCAACACGTGTGATATTCAGGAATGAACAATATTGAAAACTCTCAAAAGATGATTATCAAACTAATTGATTTATTTTATCTAATTTTTATCTAATTGGGGTACCTCCTACGTAAAGCAATTTGGAGAATTGCGGAATTATATCTTGCAAGGTGAGTTGTTTAAAGTTTTCCAGTGGCGCGATAGTACGTGGATAATCGAGTCGAATGATATTGAAAGTCTAGGAAGTTATTCTAAGCCAATGAAGAAATATAAATAAATCGTTGTGTGTTGTATGTATTATGTCGCCTATCTTGACCAATAGCATACCACTACAAAGAAAAATTGATTAGTAAATACCTCGATAGATCCAATGTTGACTGTACGGCGGAAACTATGGAATTAAAATACTCTCAAAAAGTCATCAATGTATTTATCAAGCCCTAATGATAATATCAGTGGTAATTCACCTAAAACTCTTATAGCGAGATACGAAATCTGACTTTATAAACACGATAATCAAGTGGAATTTGTACAATTGCCAATACCTCACCGAGTACGTCAATTTTACGGCGTACTGTGTTGTTAATATTTTGTGATAAAAATTCTAGGTTGGATAAATGTTCCCATAAAAAGATTTGCATGCTTGCATACATTGTTCTATTTCAGTTAGCCTGATTAATATGATATTACAATAATTTTTTATCATTAAAAAATGTAATATTTGCCATAATTATATTGTCTGATTTTATTGAAAGTTTACTACGTTTATTAAAAATTTTGAAGTTTAAATGCATTTCCCATCTTGCTAATTGTGTTTTAAAAGCACGTGTGAAGAAGTCAGTTCGATAGTGGTTTACACAACTGACAACTTATATATAATGCAGGAAATAAGTGCAACAAATAGACTCCTTCCCATTATCACCAATTTAAATCAAGTTACCACCGGAAAATTCAGTACCATTTCTCACCAAAAGGAGCACTGTGATCTAAATCCACACCTGGCCGATAACGTTGGATGCGATACAAAGGTTGGATTCCATGACAATTTTACCCACAGAAAAGATATAGGAACAGGAACCACTAAACGGCTTTCATTAATCAAATCAAAAATTACCGACGCAGTGAAGAGCTTCAAAAGTGTTAAAAAAATCAAAGTCGCCAAAATCAATTCTAAATGACCCAAATCGATGGTAAATGATGTATAAACATATTCTAGGACGATTTTGGGCCAAAAGAAGCGGTTAAAAAATTTTTATTGGTCAAAAATGGGTCGAATCCAAGTGGAAAAAATGTAAAGGGATATACCTTCAAAAATTGTCAAAAATTAAAAGTCGCCAAACTCGCTTCTACATAACCCAAATCGATGGTAGATGATGTATAAACATATTCTAGGACGATTTCTGGTCGAAAGAAGCGGTTAAAAAATTTTTATTCGTCAAAAATGGGTCGAATCCAAGTCGAAAAAATGTAAAGGGGTATACCTTCAAAAATTGTCAAAAATTAAAAGTCGCCAAAATCGCTTCTACATGACCCAAATCGATGGTAAATGATGTATAAACATATTCTAGGACGATTTTGGGCCAAAAGAAGCGGTTAAAAAATTTTTATTGGTCAAAAATGGGTCGAATCCAAGTGGAAAAAATGTAAAGGGGTATACCTTCAAAAATTGTCAAAAATTAAAAGTCGACAAAATCGCTTCTACATGACCCAAATCGATGGTAAATGATGTATAAACATATTCTAGGACGATTTTGGGCCAAAAGAAGCGGTTAAAAAATTTTTATTTGTCAAAAATTGGTCGAATCCAAGTCGAAAAAATGTAAAGGGGTATACCTTCAAAAATTGTCAAAAATTAAAAGTCGCCCAAATCGCTTCTACATGACCCAAATCGATGGTAGATGATGTATAAACATATTCTAGGACGATTTCTGGTCGAAAGAAGCGGTTAAAAAATTTTTATTGGTCAAAAATGGGTCGAATCCAAGTGGAAAAAATGTAAAGGGGTATACCTTCAAAAATTGTCAAAAATTAAAAGTCGCCAAAATCGCTTCTACATGACCCAAATCGATGGTAGATGATGTATAAACATATTCTAGGACGATTTCTGGTCGAAAGAAGCGGTTAAAAAATTTTTATTGGTCAAAAATGGGTCGAATCCAAGTGGAAAAAATGTAAAGGGATATACCTTCAAAAATTGTCAAAAATTAAAAGTCGCCAAACTCGCTTCTACATAACCCAAATCGATGGTAGATGATGTATAAACATATTCTAGGACGATTTCTGGTCGAAAGAAGCGGTTAAAAAATTTTTATTCGTCAAAAATGGGTCGAATCCAAGTCGAAAAAATGTAAAGGGGTATACCTTCAAAAATTGTCAAAAATTAAAAGTCGCCAAAATCGCTTCTACATGACCCGAAGCGATGGTAGATGATGTATAAACATATTCTAGGACGATTTCTGGTCGAAAGAAGCGGTTAAAAAATTTTTATTGGTCAAAAATGGGTCGAATCCAAGTCAAAAAAATGTAAAGGGGTATACCTTCAAAAATTGTCAAAAATTAAAAGTCGCCAAAATCGCTTCTACATGACCCAAATCGATGGTAGATGATGTATAAACATATTCTAGGACGATTTCTGGTCGAAAGAAGCGGTTAAAAAATGTTTATTGGTCAAAAATGGGTCGAATCCAAGTCGAAAAAATGTAAAGGGGTATACCTTCAAAAATTGTCAAAAATTAAAAGTCGCCAAAATCGCTTCTACATGACCCAAATCGATGGTAGATGATGTATAAACATATTCTAGGACGATTTCTGGTCGAAAGAAGCGGTTAAAAATTTTTTATTGGTCAAAAATGGGTCGAATCCAAGTCAAAAAAATGTAAAGGGGTATACCTTCAAAAATTGTCAAAAATTAAAAGTCGCCAAAATCGCTTCTACATGACCCAAATCGATGGTAGATGATGTATAAACATATTCTAGGACGATTTCTTGTCGAAAGAAGCGGTTAAAAAATGTTTATTCGTCAAAAATGGGTCGAATCCAAGTCGAAAAAATGTAAAGGGGTATACCTTCAAAAATTGTCAAAAATTAAAAGTCGCCAATGTCGCTCCTAAATGCTCCAAATGAATTGTAAATAGTGGATTGATGTTAAATTTATTACGTTCACAATAAAGAATCCACGATTTACCAATGTTATAGATTGGTTATTTTACATTTATAAATAAAATGTTGATTCCACTTACAAATGTAAAATAACGCGCAGCCGATTAGCTCGAAATTATTGATGGTGTAATAAGATCGGCAACTAAATTATAATGCCGGTAGGAACTTTAATTACGATAATTCTACATAAATTTGGTACTATAAGACAATGTCTTAAAATCATTTCCGTGTCATTATTACACGACAAATAATTCCGATTGCCCAGGTCTCACCACGTGGAGGAGGCTGCTTCGAGACCCGCCCTATCGGAGGGCGGGAGGTAGGATCCTACCTCCCAATCATTTCAACAAAATGTTAACTCTAATTTATATTCAGCATAAAATGTACATGTTGAACTGAACAAAATTCCCCTTTTACATTCATGCAAAACGGTAAACACCTCGCTTTGCACGAATTATAAAAAGGTAATTGACTCGACCTACCCGAGGCAAAGCTATTGTGAACCAAAATGAGAATTGGCTCGTCGGTCGTTCCATACACTACAATCGTCATCCAGGACGATTAGAAAACGAAATTTAAAACGAAATTCGATCAACTTATAAATACATTAATACTTTAGCATATCGGCCGTGATATACTAAGGTATCAACAGTTCCCAGGTAAGGGTTATCACCTTTTATGTGAATCCTCTGCCCTGGCCCTAGTTAAAATCAAATCTTCACCATGCACACAAAGCTAGAGAATGTATGTTACCTGTTTACCGAACAGTATATTTAGAAATGGCAAAAAAAGCAACTGAATCACACCAACACACCACACTCCACGGTTCTCACTCATGAGCCCTGGGTGCAAAACCTACTCCAGCGAGAAGGTCCCGGGACCCCTTCGACACCCGAACGCGATACAAAACTCATACCACGGAAAAACACGATACCAATTATCCTGAAATCGACTGGCAAAAGGCTACGATCCATTGCGAATATGCTTTAAGCAAATGAAAAATTCAAAGTATACTACAGGTACCTTTTTGCGGTACATTCCACGATCGCGATTCCATTTACTTAATACAGGAGCTCTCTGTACGAAGTAACTGGAAGAAATGCGACTCTACATCAAGCTGACATAACTTGATTAAAAGGAAGCTACTTGAGATCGAAGACTACGTATATTCATAGTCGAAAAAATACACATAGTCAAAAGTGGACTATGATTCAGTAGACTAAATCGGTCGGCTAAAGTAAAGAGATTCACTTTCAAGCGGGGTAGCAAAGCCCTCGGGCCGTCAACCTCGCAAGAAAATTAATCGCTTTACCAAAACTCAAAACACCGACGCAATTCCACAGAAATTACCGCACACGCACACATGTGGAAATACGTCGTGCACGGATCGGAAAAACCCCTGCCAGTCGCAGATTATAATTGGTTAAAATACCAAAATTAAACCATGCCCACTGTCCGCACCCATTCGATTCACATCTGAGATCCACGGCTGACTGCGGACCGGGCAAAATGGGCATGACACAAACTACCATTTTTATCCCGGTTTTATCTCGATTTTATCCCAATGTTATCCCGATTTTATGTTGATTCCTCAAAAGTCTCAGGAAAAGGACCGCGGCGTCGCGACAAAGGGCCAAAACATTTCACTCTTGTGCATGTCTTTTATATGCAATTGAAAATTAACATCATCCTTGACTATACGAAACAAAATTTCCATATACCTTCCCAAGAAAGGAAAGCAAAGCAAAGCAAGAATACTTGAAAAGCACGTTATACCTGAATAAATACTTCAAGTAAATACTTTATGAAAGCACGGAAAGTGCAAAAGTCAGAAAATTTCACTATAAATCATCCATAATAAAATGTTTCAAGAATCTTATACAATGAAAAACAACCTTTAACAAACGCTTGGCTTTTTATACATCGTCATTGTGACGATTATATCATTTTTCATCGAACTAGCTTAACTCTTCAGAACTTTGATGCTACTTCACATTTCATTTCATTTCCATTGTCATAAGCAATTTCATTAATAATATCAATAAATATATACAGAATTAATTACACCTTCTCTCTCATCAACCTATAACCTTTGTATCATTATTATTCCATATGAAACATAACATATTCGACAGATAGAAAATCTGTCTTGTTTACTTGTTACTTGTCTTGCTTTTATACAAAATGATTGTTCTGAAGAGCTAAGTGAACCGGTTCGAGTGACTCGTCAGTTAGCTTTTACAATCGCTTCAACCCCCTCGGCACCTCGAACTGTTTCGATCAAACAAATCATCGAGAATTTTCGCAATGACGGTCCGAACTCTATCCGGATAGAGTTGCCACAGTGGACTCCGTACAACCCTCTCAATTGTTTCAATCGATCCAGTTCAAGACCTGGAAAGTCTACGACAAACCGCCCTCGGAGTTTATACTCGTGCAATGAACCAGTTCTCCTACGTCCCCCCAGATGATTTTGTGCAAACAAGGCTCAACTCTCCGGCGAGTTCAAAATTCTCATGGGGGTCCCTTCCTTGTGCCTCTTTTTGGGCATTGAACTCTTTCAAGACGCTTTATCGAAAGTATTTACTCAGATACGTTGCCAAGTGCATATTAGATTGGGCAAAATGTATATTGTGATACAATTCTTCATTTATATATATTTGCTGGATAACAATTTCTAATCGCGCAAGAATTCCAACAAAATTCATCCTCCATACTTTTCAGCATAAATTTCAACTATATATTTCTATTTCTATATAGATAGTTGCAATTTACGTTAAAGAGCTGGCAGACAAATATTGTCTTCCTCCTTGGGATCTTAAATATTGCAATATCCAGACAATATGTGCCAGAAATGATATTTGAGTATGCTCCATATATACATGGAACGTGAAATCTATTATTTTGCATTTAATGCTTGATTTAAGTAATATTATTAATTGTTATAATAATGAGTCTTGAAGGAGTTCGTATTATTATATTCTCCAACAGGCCTTTCTATGATGAATTGGTTGGAACTATCATTCAACCAATTTTAGGCCATATTGTCATATTCCAAATACGACCATTCCAGATATAATGAAAGCCGTAATTTCAGCTTTCGTGTGTGAACCCTGGGGACGCGGGGCAACGGAGTTCGAACACTACTAATTCAATTAAAATTACTCATAATATACTTCTTCGAAAAAGATTTCAAATCATAGAATCTATAAATATAAAAATTGACTCGATTTCACTAATATTTATGTTACCTAGAAATATAAAAAGTGACCCGATTCTAATAATATTTATGTAATCTAGAAATATAAAAATTCACCCGATTTTAATAATATTTATGGTTTTCCAATAATTACTTCGTATAGTTTGGATTTTTTAGGAAGGGTGTCTTTTTGGACATCATGGGTCACCACATAAGAGACGACTTATGTCGCAAGACAGCGCCCCGTGGTAATGCTGTGTAGAGAGGGATACTATACGAAGCAACTGGAAGATAATTGACTCTATCTCAAGTTATTTATAATAAAAGTTTGCTTGAAAGAGTAAAAACTTTGTAGGGATATGAAACTATTATTGGAATAAATATAACTTTAACTTTAATAATCAAATTTCTTAAAGATTCGCGTCGCGGATGTTTGCGTCCTAGGTTCACAAGGGGGTATGGGGGTACGGGGGCAGGGTGGGCACAATAAAATATAATTAGCGAGCATAGCGACTTAATAGCATAAGAATGACGATTCATCTTCGGATGGATCGTCATTAAATAGGTCTTCGCCACTTGGGCTCTTCGCACTTGGCTCTTCATCCCGCGTTGCGTGAAAAGTATTTGCTCGGACATTCCCTTTTCGTACAAAGAACTGGTGGTTCCACAGAAACGACGAGTGTTCCGGTGCAATAAACCAGCTCATAAACTACATTTACTACATTTACATAACTTGAATTATTCTTGAATATCCGCGAACATTCATCCGTCGAATACCCTTTAACATTCAAAGATTGAACGTTCTCCGGAATATCCTGCGGTGAAACATTCTCGAGTACCCACGAATAGAATATTTTCGGTGACATTCTCCGAAAAATACTTGAATTTAATTCAATTTAAAAGGATAATATTGAGATTGACTTTACTTCGACAGAAATTAGATATGAAGTTAGATATATTAAAAAGTTTACTGGTATCCTAGCACAGAGCACGCCCAGCCATTTCATATTAACGAAATGGATGCTCGTACCTGTACACATTTAATCGAATGTTCAAGCAGAATACAATCCACGTGCTGAAAGAACAACCTTACTAGTCCGTGATTTAAGGACTCAGCGAATTCAGAAACCGATGTTTAAGAACCACTGCAGCCTGTTAAACTACGTGCGTTCTAGGATTAATACTTATGAATACATTAACACTTTAGCATATCGGTGATGATATACTAATTTATTAACAGTTCCCAGGTGAGGGATCACACCTTTACAAAGATCGCCTATCAATGCTAAACCGAAGGTGAGTCCTCAGCCCTGGCCCTACCTACTTAAAATTAACTCATAATCAAGCACACAAAGTTAGAGAAGATATGCTACCTGCCTCCCTCAAGCTATATTTAAAATGGCAAAAAGCAAATCAGGCACACCAACACAATCAGCATCAACCCACTCCACGGTTCTCATTCATGAGCCCTGGGTGCAAAGCCTACACTAGGGAGAAGGTCCCGGGACCCCTCCGACACCCGAACTCAATTCCAAACTCATACCACGAAAATGTACGTACCCTTTTTCCTGAAATCGACTGACAGAGGCTGCGTCCATTGCGAATTTTTATGCTTTGAGCATATATGCAAATATAAACTCGCGTTCCAAGAATTACTTCGTATAGGCTATTTTTTAGGAATAGGTATTTTCGGAGGGGTCACCACATAAGAGACGACTTATGCCGAAAGACAGCGCCCCGTGGTAATGCTGTGTCGAGAGGGATACTATACGAAGTAACTGGAAGATACTTGACTCTATCTCAAGTTAATTTAACTTGAATAAAAGTAAGTTACTCGCGTCTAAAGACTATGAATATTCATAGTCGTCAAAGTATAAAATATAGCAGATGACTATATTTTAAAATCTATTACGACATTATATGACATTATACGATAGCAAAAGTAAAGAGAATCACGTCCAAGTGAGGTAGAAGGACCCCTCGGGGCTCGCCAACCTCGCAAGGAAGTTCATGGCTTTACTTAAAAGTTAAAAACCGACGCAATCCCACGAAAACAACCGGTCATACACACGTGTGGAAATGCGTCGTGCAGGGACCGCGAAATCCTCCGCCAGCCGCCACACATCATTAGGAAATATTAAAATTAACCCATGCCCACCGCCCGCACTCATCCGTATCACATCTAAGATCCACGGATAATTGCGAGCTAAATAAAATGGGCATGCCTTAAGAATAAATAAATGAACACAGTACACAGGAGCTTGAGGTTTGCTGAAAATCCTGACTAAATAATCCACTTAACAGAGTGGAAGAATAAGTATCTGAGCGGACTAAATTGACTTTACTTTAAATCATTTGCATAAAGGGAGGGCTGAAGAATTGATTTATACGAGGGTAGGGAAGGATGTATTCTTTATTTCAGTGACGCGTGTCAAAGGGGTATCACAATATTTCATTTAATATTCAGAAAAATTCAAGTTCAACTAATATATATATGAAAGTACGTACTGAAAAGTACATACGGAAATTGAAATCTTTAAGTAACCTCGGGCGACCCCTTCATCGAAGACATTACATTCGTCGTTCGACTCCGGAATCTACTCGTCGCGAATTGCCTTCTTGCTCATATCAACAAATCATTTTTTGCGTCAAGCGTACGAACGAAAATCGGACGAAGCGAAATGCACATTAATGAATACATATTCATGTATAATCAAATTAGTAAGGACTAATATATAATATCAAATCAGATGCATGATCCAATTTTAATCGAATAAAGTGAAATAAAGTCGCAATTAATTCATGCGACTCGCGTATTCGCGATTCGCGATACCGTGGTACGAGACTCTACAATCGGCGGAAATTATCCGCACATGCATATTATAATTGAAACCGCGAAGCTACAAACAAGACAAGAAGGCCTACCTCAGCTAATGAATATAAAACATTCAATGTTGATGCTACCCACGAGCAGATTCCACAAGTAGAATCTGCTCGCGGTCGCTATGCTCGCAAATATTTAGAAACAATTATAACCGGCACCCCATACCGATTCGGATCAATCGTCCTACGGCCTAGGATACCGGGGGGACAAGACTCTAAATTTAAAACTTTGAAAATTGAAAATCGGGTCAGAGGGTATAAAAAATATTGAAACCATTGTGACTCACTCGGCGATGTCTTGAAACTGCCTGTAGTAGGTTGATGTAGTAGGTTGATGTTGAAGATGGTGTTGAAGACAATGATGAAGATGATGCTGGAGCAGCTGGAACTTACGAGCGTGAATTTAACACTCCCGAAACGGATTTTAGAGTCCATTATGTAGCAAGTTTTAAGTCGCGGCCGACTTAATTTTCTCCGGCGAAAAAAGATGCACTCGCGATATTTTATCCTGCAACAAGAGAGAAAAAATCCATCATAAGACAACGTTCATAAAAATACCTAATATAATGAAAGATTGAGTTGAAAAATATTTGTTTACTGGAAAATTAGAATTGTACAACAGAAATAAAAATGGATTGTGAAACTTACCGATCCCTTCGCTGCAGCCATGCCCGATGGAGGACCTCTCCACAGGAATCGCCTTTTGACTCTAATTATCGCGGACGAGCAAATTGCAAAAGATTTTTATAACTCTAAATACTAACATCGCGACCGTACACTTATTTCCGGCGAACAACACTGATTCTAATTTCCGCGAACTCTATTCTCGCAAGTGAGACACTCTAAAATCGCATTGCACGCGATCACAAAATACGGAGCTCAAACAGCTGGAATCTGGAACCTTCTACGGACTTGAAGTTAACACTCGCGAAACGGATTTTAGAGTCCATTATTCAGCAAGGTATAAGTCGCGACCGAGTCAATTTTCTCCGGCGAAAAAAGATATCCTCCCTATCTCGCGATATTTTATGCACACACTGATGAATCCTGTAACAAGAGAGAACAAATCCATCATAAGACAACGTTCATCAAAATACCCAATATAATGAAAGACTGAAGAATTTCAAAATATTTCGTTACTGGAAAATTAGAATGAAAAATGAGGAATAAAATGTGGATTTTGAAACTTACCGGTCCCTTCGCTGCAGCCATGCCCGATGGAGATCCTCTCCGCGGGAATCGCCTTTTGACTCTAATTATCGCGGACGAGCAAATTGCAAAAGATTTTTATGACTCTAAATACTAATATCGCGACCGAACTCTTATTTCCGGCGAACAACACTGACTCTAATTTCCGCCAACTTTTTTTCGGAAGAAATGACTCTAAGATCGCATTGCGCGCGAACGCAAAATTGCTGAAAAGAAGACTTATTAAAGTGTACACAAGAAATATTCAAGCCAAGCGTTTGATCGGTTTTACCAGCTAAGTAAAAATTCAATCTTTAATAATTATCCAAAATATAATATGATACCATAATACATGTAATACAAAAAGTATTGTACATATTATAATATTAAATATATTCTTAATCCATGGTGGGTGACTATCATCATAGTCAAAATCGAGTAATAAAGCCAATGTTTAAATGATGAAATAAACTGGTTTCCTCGTTTTTCAAGAAAATCTAATTGGCAAGATCAAATTTTCTTGAGAAGACGTGCGGAAATTAGGTTTATGTATACGCAAAACTTGAAGTCAAAAATACAATCGCATACCAGACACACACTTCGAGTGAAATTCTCAGCCCTTTATATGTTTATACAACGGATGACCGAATATCGAGCAACGAAAAAAGGAGTTAACGAACTCCAAATGAAATACCGTTATACCTGAAGAGAGTGAAATCTCGATGAAACAAGGAGGAGTAAAGTAAAGCGACAAATGTTAAAGTACTAGTGCATTACTAGTATAGAAAAATGAGAATTATTCAAACTAAATAAATGAATCTAAATGAAGCTAAAGATTCGTATATCTAATTTTGATAGAAAAAGACAGAAAGAAAGCGAGTGTCGCTAGTACAACTGCGTCGCGGAAAAAAATGACTTTGAAAGGTCACGAAGCAATACGAATCAAACCGCCTCGTTGATCTACGTAGTTGGCTGGCAACCCTTTTCCACACGAAAATTCAGAAGTAAATTTTGCAAAATTTGCGGAAATGGAACTCTAAATATTAATAGGATGACGGAAATACTAGAATATCCGAAATGGAAAATTGCGGTACCACGACTCGAGCAAAGTACGCCGCGGCGAAAGTGACGCTATGTCGAAAAACTCGAAAATTTGCAAATTAATTTTTAAGAAAACTACACAACGGAACCGTGGAAGCTTCGTGGCACATATGCAAACACGTTTGGGAACGAAAAAGTAAAATTTCGATGAAATACAAATCGAAAAGTCGGAGCACACCGAAACACGTCTAAACTACACGAGAAACGACCGGCGAGTGACTTTACCATACCCCGCGCCTGTGCTTAGCGCAAGCTCGGAGAGTGGGGCGTCGGGTACGAGTACATCGACGCTACACACCTACTTAAACCCCTCGTAAGTGTAGCTACTAACGTACTCACACATATAACGCCATACAGAATGACATCAAATATATGAATATTTCTGAAATAATTAATTTTAACGAGTCATTATGGAATAATACACAGCCTGTTAATGAATATGCCTTACATCTTACCCTATTCATTGAAATTATTGCGTCTGAATATAGAATAAGCTTGTTTAAAGTCAACATAGTTCATATAACGAACTTAGAATATTAATTAACATTTGAAGTACTTGAATTCTTATAAATGTTATCAGTTTATGCACAATCTTTCAATTTGATGCTTCATTAATTACCATCTACTGGAAATAAATTGTTAAATGATGCTCAAATTAAGAAATGAAAATACAACAGAATATGTACGACGCGATCTCTGGCAAAAAATGCACGGTTTCTTTGAAATATCATTGTGATTTAGATCGAAACGAGCACTAAACAAATTAATAACATTCAAAGTCATTAATAACGTCATTCAATGTGTTGTCTGCAGTACTCAAATTCTAGAATGATGAATATTCGTAAACTTATTCGAATCGTTTACCACATTAAATTGTTTCCCAACTTGTAAATAAGTGTATATTTATCTCATATTTCTATGGAATCTTATTGAAAATAGGATTCAATCTTCATAAATAATGATATAATTGAAATTCATTGCATATTTAGCTCAGAAAATGGGAAAATACAAGATTTTCTAACAATATTTTAAAGACTACGCATACATTTTGCATCCTTTCAGAATACGATCGATAGTTCACGTTATACTGTACATTAAACATTATAAGAAGTACTTCAATTCCAAGAAATCTCAATGTTTTGATACGACGTACCTTGAGCGTGCTGCTATTTTCGGCTTGTTTAGATAAAGGATCATTCATGTGGATATATCAGTGCCGTACGATCAGAATCTCTAGCTCGGTCATTTCAAAGCGACACCAAGACCGTAGGAACGGGGGCACCTAGCGACGTTATATATTTGTCATTATTCTGTAGTTATTAATTAAATACGACACTACTTTATTATCATCATGAGAATAAAATTAAACTATTATCATTTTAAGAATGGCATAAGTTCCATTTTCGCAATGTTGCTTTAAAAGAATAATAAAAACAAAGTGACTCAAAAAGCCAAATAAATTAAGTAAATAATAGCTAGTTTATCCCATTAAATTAACTAAAATTAAATTAATATTCGTTTGAGTCGCTTAATAAAAAGTGATGTAAGTTTATGAAATTATTTGCTTATCAAAATTTAAGCGTATTGAGTAATAAAATTAATATTATTTTCCAAATTGTACACAGGTTATTGTTATTTTTGCATTTTCTGATATTTTCCATAAATTTTCTTTTGATTGAGAAATAATTCAATGTTTTATTTTTGCATTTTTGGTAGTAAGAACATAAAAAAAACATTTATTGTTTGGTGGGTAACGTCACCAAAGTGATACGCAAATACTTACCGGGCTCTAGGACCCAGTAACTTTGGAGTAATAAAATACATTGCTCGTAGTTCTTCCTATATCTTGTCTCTGATCGGACTTAAAGAAGTCGGGTCTTTTTCGTAAGGTGAGAACAGTACTATTTTGAAGTTGGTATATGTGGTTCTGAACTGTACGAGACAGATGTGGTAATTTTTAATGTTAAGCTAATTTGGATATGCTTGAGGTGTCCGTAAACGGTAGTCTACGGTGATAACACATCGTGTTCATTTTGTTAATTGTTGTTCAGTGCTTTTAATTGTTGTCAGTGAGAAAGGAGTTAATATTATGTCGGAGTTTTCTACGATCGAGATAAACAGGACGGAATGGGTGGTTCCACAAAGATATCAAATGCTTACACCCGTGGGTTCGGGTGCCTACGGTCAAGTTTGGTAAGGATATTATAGATGATTATAATCCTTATTAATTGTTGGAACTGAACATTGAAGAAAATTTCTACATCTGAAACTTCACACATGAATGATGCAACATTATTAATGTTAAATCGAATCCATTGTATATCTTCATATGACAATCGCAAATAGTGTTGTTACGGTTGCGAATCTTTTGCAACCTTGACATTTCTGACATTTCTACCGCTGATTTTCTTCGAATGTAAATTTTCTTTCGCCTTCGAATTTACTAATATTGTTAGATGACAAAAACGTAGTATTATTGTAAATCACACGAGCCAGATCTTATTTCGTAGACTTGAACTATAATTAGAAAGTTTGACAATGCTTTTCCACGAGGAAAATGAAAGGGATTCTATTTTGAGATCTGGCTTTACTGAAAACATTGTCGAAATTTTTAGTTTGAATCAGCCTTACATTTATATTTGTCACCAGGTAATAATAGTGCAAAATATATATATATATTCCTGATTAATTTCAACGTTCCCGCATCTTGTGGAGATTGTTAATTTCGGTTTATTTGAAATCTGATATGATCATCCACATCTGTCGATTTTTTATTAGATACTGCAAACGATATTGTTTCCTAATAAAAATAGTAATTGAAGGTCGTTAGGTAGATTATACCTATTTTCACAAAAGAGAATGTTATTTACAGATACAATGAAACAATTTATTATAAAGAGAGATAAGATATTATAGATATGTACAGATTTATATATATATATAATGAAACTTTATAATATTCGTTTAACAAAATTGCAATTAAAATCTTATAAAGGATTATTATATTTGTATGCAATGGAGTTTGATATTTACCTAAATAAAAGTTTATAATAACATTTTTTCTGTATAACATGTAAGAACATATATTTAAATGCTTTCTATCTCAATTGAGTAGCTGAAATTTAGTATTTCAAAGTTAATACACAGAAAACATGAGAAAAGTGTTAATTACTTAGAAATATATTTATAATATTATAGTTCTGCAGTTGATATAACTACCAACCAGAAAGTTGCAATAAAGAAACTAGCTAGACCATTCCAGACAGCTGTACATGCAAAAAGAACTTACAGAGAACTTCGTATGTTGAAACATATGAATCATGAGAATGTAAGTATTCAAAAATTAATTTTATATTATTTAAAGATAACAAGGGAAGCTTTAAATGTGTCAATTATAAATTTAATGTGTAATGTTAGTGAAACATTTTATTCATGGGTAACAGATTTCTATAGGATTTATGAACTTATTGATTGTAGGTGATTGGATTATTAGATGTATTTCATCCTCCTTCCTCATTGGAAGACTTTCAGCATGTGTAAGCAATTATTGAAATACTTTTATATCTGTGTTCTTGCATTTATTTATAAGAGTATAGTAAAAGAGTTAGATTTAAACCTTGTACATGTTCATGTTTAACAGATATCTAGTCACACACCTGATGGGTGCAGATTTAAACAATATCGTCAGGACTCAAAAACTGTCCGATGATCATGTACAATTTCTTGTTTACCAGATCCTTCGTGGTCTTAAGTACATTCATTCAGCTGGTATAATACACAGGGTATGATAGTTTAATTAGTAGGGTACTTTAAAAACTCGTAAATTAATGTAACATTTATCTCAATATCATGTAGGATTTGAAACCATCTAATATAGCAGTGAATGAGGATTGCGAGTTAAAAATTTTAGACTTTGGATTAGCCAGACCAACCGAAAATGAAATGACTGGATATGTTGCCACGAGATGGTACAGAGCACCAGAGATTATGCTCAACTGGATGCACTATAATCAGACGGGTATGAAGTTATATACTTCATTCTAATCCTCTCATTTTTAGGATATTATAAAGTTCATATAATTTGCAGTTGATATTTGGTCAGTGGGATGCATAATGGCTGAATTATTAACCAGCAGAACATTATTCCCAGGAACAGATCGTATCCTTTTAATAAGTACACTTTGTAACCTTCTGTAATTATGATGATTTAACATCACTAACTCCATTATCTGTTACCTTTCTTAATTCTGCTATACATGTATAAGCTTTCTCTTAGAATTGGATGTTATATTAATACCATAATTTTTTAATGAACCCCAAGAATGTTACAAGGTATCTACATGCTTATTGCTAAGGCTCTACATATCTTAAAATTTATTTTGCTTTAACAATTGCTGTTAATATGCCGATTTTTTTTGCTTTGTTTGACGCGATATGCCTTAATTTTGCATAACTGCTTACCATCAAAGATGCAATGAATAACAAATATGCATATGAATATAGATTATATAATATCTAAGCTAATGTATTAATATAATTTTAATGCAATTATACCAGAGGATTGTTTACAAAGTTGTAATAAATTAAAGTCATTCTGTAATAACAAGACTATAGTCTCAGACTGAAGATAAGTGTAGTGGAACCTTAGCAAGAGCAGATATACATCAACTGAATTTGATAATGGAAATATTGGGTACTCCACAAGACGAGTTCATGAAAAAGATATCATCTGAATCGGTAAGTAGTTTGAAAATGTTTGTATCCACTCTGGTAATTGGAAGGAGGATATTATTGGTTTTGAATGTGGCATGGTGACTGTTTAAAGTAGTATTATTTTACTGCATGCAGTATGATATCTTAAAGTACATGCACTGCATAAAGATGCAAATTGCTGCCACATATTTCTGGATGGCAAAAGTGGATGAAATTAAATAATATGGTTTTGATAATGCAAATTAATTTGAAATATTATAATGTTTGTTTATGACTGATGCTTTAATTTAATAACACATTCTCTCTGTAAATCATTAACCATTCACGTTAGAGTGACTATATAGGATGTAGATTGATATAACACAAAACATTTGGTATTAATAAATACTTAATTTGCTTTTAAACATACCTTAACCATAAACAGACATTGATCATCTAACACGAGTGTTAGTACTCTGTGGTACGCCCACAGAAGAAACCTTAAGCAAAATTACAAGCCAAGAGGTAATTTTTTTCTTTCAAGATAAGTTATTCTCCGTATGAAATGAATATTTAAGGACGACTGAATATGTGTCTTGTGTACTTGATTGCAATAATAATGCCATTTACGTAATTTTTCAATTAGTAATAACAGATAATTGTTTGATAGTATAGATGTACATTGAATACGTTTTGGGTGTTGAAGTTTATATAGTAGTTTGTAATAGTTTGTGTGCATTTTTTTAACATTTAACAAGTGAGTATACTGGAAAGTATATTAATGATTTATAGGGATTCATTAAATAATTCCTCTCGCATTTAATATCAACTGGATATTGCAATAAATGATTTGCATTTGACACGCAAAATAAGACTCAAATGATGTTGCAGGCAAGAAATTATATAAAAAGTTTACCGCCCCTCAAGAAAAAGAATTTCAAAGATGTTTTCCGCGGAGCCAACCCTTTAGGTAAGTAAAACAATATTTTTAATTATATCGAGGCTATCAAGGCTAACGTATGCACTTACGGTTTCAGCCATAGATTTACTTGAACTGATGCTGGAATTGGACGCAGAAAAGAGGATCACAGCAGAACAAGCACTCGCCCATCCTTATCTTTCACAATATGCAGATCCAACTGATGAACCTGTTTCATTACCATATGACCAGAGTTTTGAGGATATGGATCTGCCAGTTGAAAAATGGAAAGGTAACATACCCAATTATTAATCAGATATCAAGTTATTGTTACATGTATGAATCAATATTAAATATCACATGATTTTTAATGCTCATCCAAAAATGTGCATGCTTTCAGAACTTGTTTATCACGAAGTAGTAACATTTGTGCCTCAGCAACAACCAACAGTATCTAATCCAGTCGAGTCGACTTCGTGAAACCTTGCCAGTAGCACAAGTAACGTTATTTTACGCACAGTAAGATAATACTATATTAACAATAGATAATACTGAATCAAATTATTATATAATTGATATATACAAAAGCATCATTGTATATAATTGGGAGGTAAAATAGTATACTGTTGATCGTACAGGTCTACTGATACCAGAGACAAAATGTATATTTTTGTTAAAGCGGGAATTATGCAGTGTAAAGTACACTGGTAGTTTTCATTGTATACGTAAATTTCATTGAAGCATGAGTATTGAATTGCATGCATCAATTGTCTCACGTTCATGAATATACATGAATATTTTTATTATTTATATGCTTTAACTCTTTGAAGCATTGTGATTTTTACAAATATTGCTAATATTAGAAGTCAGTTAAAATATTGCAAGATTTGAAGAATACAGATGTCATTGGAGCAGGTTTATTTTTTTTTATTCAAATAGTTGCTACAAAGAGTTAAGCTTTGTTTTGCCAGCTATCAGTTCTAGTCCATATAGGAGAACTTTAGTACATGGAATTAATGTATAACTAACAACGACTTATTCACGTTCAATGCAAGGTAATTTCGATTGCTTTGTCAAAAGTTATTCTGTTTCCATACTTGGAAATCATTATTTTAAGATCAAATGTGTATAATAATATAGTAGTATTCACTATTTCTAACTCTTACACTAATTTCTGAGAAGATGTCGAATCTTCTCTGCCCTCCACGTTTATGTTTTCGTAATCTTAGTTATGAAAATATTTTCCTGATAAATAAAGGAAGAGCATTATTGATTAACTTCAGAATAAACATGTACAGATTAACAATTAAGACTGTGGAATATTAATAGTAAAACAGATTCATTCCTTACTCCGTTTATTCTGTCACTATTTTCATATACGTTGCCTAAATTTTAGTCGTACTGTAAAATACAAATACAACGAGCATCTTTCATGTAATACGTTTGGTAATCTGCATTAACACAAATTTTGTAATAAATTTTAATATGATACCTGTGGTACGAATAAATCTGAAATATTTTAATAATCCTTTGCAAGTAATCTAACGCGTGTATAATTTTGAAAAAGAGATTTTATCCCCTTCAAATTATTCGCTATATTATTACTAGCTATTTGGATATTAGTAGACAGTATATTACTAAGTCATTCTAAGCATTGTTATTTTATACAGCTTTTAGGAGCCTCTTGTTTAATAATATCATGAAACTCGATAGAAAAATTCATGAAGATAAATTCAGTTGGGTTTCATAACCATCTATTTGGTTGTACTGACGTCGTACCGACATGTGAACAAAAATTGTATATATACAATTTCCTCATTTATTATGAAACGATAAAATACAGATGCAATGTTCGGAAATATTAATTAAATTAAGAATAAACTCGGGACATAATGTCGTATAAATGGGAAGATAAATCGGTGGCGATATTTTTACAAGAATACGAAAAGTATCCGTGTCTATGGAACCTGTATCATAAAAATTATTATAATTGTGTGGCTAAAAATGAAGCATTACGGGAAATCGTTAACAGTCTCAATATACCAGGATTCACGGTTGCCGATTATTTACAGCAGATTAAAACCATTAAAGAAAAGTAATGCCCAAAGCACCATCACATGACTATGAAAGGTTTAACTGTTTATTATGTTAAGAATTAACAAATTATTTAAAAAAAAGAATTATTCCGAAAATAAAGGAATTAAATTAGTCAAAGATGACAGACCTATTTTTTCAGCATATTAATGTGCATTGTTGTATTCAAAACTTGGAATATTTGTAATAAATTTTGCAAGTTTAGCACAATCTATATAATCATGTTATTAAAATAATTAGGTATAAACGGCCTATTTATGAATTTTTCAACAATGGGGGATATAATTGTTCTCGATACAGATATGCGAAAGAACAAGCGAAAACAATTAAAGGACTGCAATCACGAAAAGGATACAAATCACAGTATCTTTGGTATAAGATTGTAGCCCGTATGTTAGCGAGAGTAATTAACGATGAAGAAATAAGAAATATGCAAACTACGTCAAACAATTATGCACATCGCGATGGAACTGTTCTCAAGTCTCTAAGTACGAATAATATATTGAAGAAGAAGAGAAGGGAGAAATCGTCGTCGAACATGAAACTAAAATTCACTCCTTGCGTTAACTTTACTTGCGACAATATTCAGCAAAAAAAGGCAGTATCAATGGATAAGGTTTATTCGCCTACTATTCAGAACAAACTTGTGTTAAGATCTAAGAAAAGTGAGACTAAACCGGAGTACCAAGTAAAATGCGGTTCTTACTTGTACCCTAAGAAGAAAGAAAATATTGTGAATGATGGACGTCGGTGGGAATCTCATTATAGTCATACACCCACGAAGGATGTTGAATTAAGAACTGGTAAAAAATGTTGCTGCCATTGCAAACGATTGTATTGTAATAACTGGATACCTTACCTTCTACAGGATATCCAGAGATTTTTCCCTGTTCGCCGACACGTCGAAGAGTTTCTACTGTAGAAAAAATCAGGAAAGCGGCTTATGATTCACCCTTGAACTGTCCATCCTGCGGGTGGGAAGATTCAAAGCTCGAAAGAACTCGAGTGAACGCCGAGAAACCTTTAAACGAATTACCAATTACATCGTTAAGAAGTACTGTACCTTGTCCTTCGCATAAAACTTATTTGAATGAAACACACAAGATATCTGAACCGAATAATAAAGGTATGCTATAGCATTTATATTATATACTAAATACTGTATAGTTATGCTATAGCAGCGACTAAGGCACTCATCTGAATTGCAACGTAATTTGAACTTAATCTTTAATATAACTTTGCTCTTGCAATGCAGAGAACAATGTCGGTGACTTTGATTTTAAGGCATCAGGAACAGTGAAAGAAGTAGTATATCCTATAAATAATAAAAGACAAGATACATGCTTTCCAGCATGGAAAGTGAAAACAGAAGGTCATAAAGAAGAAACACGATCACAGAGTAATGAGAATAATGTCTCACCTACTGGCGAATCAAAAGTTATAGAACTTGGTAGTGAAGCATTGAATAAACTGAACAATGGCATGTTCGTAGCTTGTACTCGATTTAATATTGTTTTATCAAATTCGGATTATAATCAAGATATGACTGACATTGTAAATGAATGTACTCAGACTATGTACCCTAAATCGGGAACTAAGAATAGATCTGTCTGTACGACGCAGAAAGTGCGTTCCGAAGGAACGAGTATTTGTCCTGAATTTTTAAATGCAAAATCAAAAACAAGATGTAATCGAATAAATTTAACATCTTGCGTATCTCTTCAAAATTTTACTGATAACAAGAGGAGTGCTGCAACCCAATCATGCAGCAAAGTAGGGAATAAAAAATGCGTGACTCGCACACTTTCTCAGACGAACTTTAAACAAATTGGAGTAAATACTGTGGAACAAGAACATAAAAAAATACAAAGTACAGTTGGATGTTCATATATGAATAAAGAAATTAGAGAAGTCTGTACAAATACTTCATATCCAGACAATCGGATTGTGTGCCCTGAAAAATTAAAAAAAGTAATTAAATCAAGAACATGTGTTTCTACGTCTTCAAGAAAATCACAAGAACTTTTAGAATCCACTGCTATTGTGGATGCTGACCAAAATCTGAATAGTTCTGGTAATAAGTTATGTGTATCACAAATTATTTAAATAATTAAATAACTCGGATTTTAGTAATAAAAACAAGTTTTAATTAAAGTAGCCATTTCTGAAAACTGAATAAACTCTACTGTTTTCATTGTGCTTATGTTGTTCGATTTTTCTATTAATAGTGCAAGAATTCGATGTAACATGTACAACTGGTACGTGTCCAGAAAACGATGTATTCGCCATGTTGAAAAATGATTGTGTTTTCAAGCAATTTCTATTAGAATACTTATACAAAATATTGTTTGAGAAATGTGAAAATGGCGTACAAGATGCAGAAGTCTGCTGCGTATCAAAGGAACCGAATTTAAAAGCGCATCGTATGTTGTTCGTTTAAAATCTTTTCCTAACACCGACCAATGTTTGGAATATAATGAATTAATCGACAATTAGATATTGGATAATTTCTATACCTTCAATGATACGTAACAAAATTTGTTTAATCCAGATATCTGTAGCCGTGATATTAAAGATGATCGTACGATCGATGTATCTGGCATAATTAACAACATACAGGAATGTGTTGTTAAAACATTGAAACCGCAGCTACCCATGAACAATTTCAATGATGAATTCTCTAACAACTTTTCCCCGAAATGTCAAATAAAATGTACATGTGCACAGACAACGAAGGCACAGTCAGAATCCAAGAAAGTTCAAGCTTCCGACATGGAATTGCAAAATGTATTTACGATTGACGAAGAAAGCTATGCAGAATTGATGGCAAAGCCATTTACTAAGATAAACAATAGTCAACAAACCGCCGAAAGCGATTTAAAAACTAAGGATATATCTCTGAAAGATAAAGGGATCTCCGTTTATTCAGAAAATCGGGATGCTGAAACAAATCGGTCATTATCAATGCTACAAATTCGTGATGTAGGAACACAGAATATTCCACAATTACTAAATAACTCTACTTCTACAGCTACTGATTGCCATTGCATACGAAGAAAAACTGTTGGCACGCAAAAGCGAGATCCCATACTTGTCCGTGTAATAAAATGCACTGCTGATAAAGAAACGATTGTAAAATCGGATAAAGCAATATATACTTCCTGGAATAACACAAAATCAGTAAAACATGTTGATAAAAGTGTAGATATGTATTGTCCTTTAAATTGTACGTCTATTAATGCAAATAGGACACATATGATTCCAGAACGTTGTGATAATACGACGAACTGTTTAACTTCTCTATCGAGAATTGAGTCTGAAAGATTATTGGAACAAGAGCGTTTAAAAAAATTACTAACGTATGTCAATCACAAATGTGATAAAAAATGCGTAAACAGAACATCACTCACACATGATTGGACGCTTGTAAATGCCGATACTTGTGGTAATACTAACGTGTCGAGAATACCATTATGTACAAAAAAATATAAACGGGCAGAGAAAAATATGAATACCCCGGGATTGTAAACATTTGCCTTTCGATATAAATCATATAAAATTCAAGTTATCCGCAGGTTTAACGATCAATTTATACCTGTAAAAATTTATATAGAATTATTGCTTCCCGAGATTAAACTTTGAACTAATGTATACTGCAGTTTACAATGGGGAGGATAAAATACTATAAGGGATTTTGAAGTAACATCAATGTTTTCTTGACGCCACGTTTTTTCTGTAAAAGAGGAAACTTTATTTTATTACATGAAAATGTATAACGTTATGTCAAATGGTACATGGTTATCTGTAATACTAAATTGTCCACATCGTCGAAAGTGAAAGGCAAACACTTCATATATGTACCAACTATCAGTATGTGGTTTTAATAAAATAGTATAAAAGAGATTTACCTTCCCTTATTGCTTACTTTTACGTATATATTGTTAGTACGTATGTTCTAAACTTCCTGTATATTTGGCTAATGATTACAATCTTATATTAAGTACATGCATAAAAATTGTTTAATATTGAAATTATTCAACCCGAGTACATTTCCTCTTCTTTATTTCGTACTGTTCGATCAATCGGCGAACCTTAAGTTGCTGACCTGAATAGGATATGTTGTTTAATTGTATGTAGTAAATTCTAACATGCACTTGCGTGATGATAAAATTTGCAGTTTATGCTATAAAACAATTTATCAACAACTGTCAGGTCGACGTGCTAAAATATTGCAAGAGATATATATTATCAAAATAGGCAACAAGGGACACAATTTTAGTGCTTGCATAATAATCGGTGTCACTTATCACTTTTAACGATAAGGATACTCACGGAAGATACTGAGTGTGTGTAATAAGACGCTTGTTAGTAACAAACATAAGAAAATTTGTCGATGGTATGTTCGTTACAAAGTCGTTGAAATATTTTGGGCAGCGTGTGATTCAGTTATACACTTCCTTAAATGTGTAGATTGTTAATAGGAATAATACTGCTGACTTGTTCTTTTTATTAGTTGAAATCACACACTCCAATACGTATCACTCGTCGTTATTAAAATATGTATAATAATAAATTATTGTACTTCTGATATTTGGTGATTTGTCAATAGTCACATTTTAGGATGCAAATTTCATTTGACTAGTCTCAGTTTATTCGATTGCACTGCTTCTTAGCAAATCATTGCTAGTGTCAAACTCAATTTCACTTGAGTATTTACCCTAGCTGAAAGGAAATTGACATACAAAATTTCAATTGCAAACCTATTGATATCCAACAATAAATCGATTATGTAATATACTGATATACACGTGATTTCTACAGACATTTAATTTGTTTTCTTGGCATCTGCTTTCTCATCTTTGGCTTGGCCTCGTCCCAGCAATTTAGCCAATGAATCCCAAATTCCACCCAAGAAAAGCGCGCAAAACAGATTTTCGAAAGGTACAAATGGATCATGAATGCCAAGCAAAATAGATGATAACTAGAAAAAAAACATATACTATTATTACAAGGAACACATCACAGTCCTATAATAATGAAACTATGGAAAGATAAGGAATATACCTTGAAGTATACAAAGAATATCACAATGCCAAAGTAAACCAGTGCATGAGGTGCAGAAATGAGATCAGTCTTCTTATCTAATACGAAGATAATAGATGCAACCATTGATGCTTTTGTGGGACTGAAATAGGGAATATTGATTAATTTCGTATTCTTATTTTAATACATTAATCGCTGCATGCAAATGCATTGGAACATTAACATACAAACTGGGCTGCATAAATTCCATAGCAGTTGGTGTCCATACTCCACGTATTAGCCGTTCAAAAAGTTTGGTAAATCCAGCACCATTTCCTGCAGATACAATAGTGCTTATATAAACAAAATTATTCTTCAATTTTTATTGTTACCCATTTATTAATTCTAATGATTACCTTTCAGAGTTCCAATTAATATCATAATGAGATATGCATTGGGATAAAGTTTTCCTGCATGAGTTACACCATCATATACCTTTTTACACCTGCATTTAACAATAGTAGAAATTACAGGACACTGTTAAAATAATATTATTTTAAAATGAAGGTGTTCACTTACCTGTATATTTCTTTCATTGCTGCACATACTATTTTCACTGGTAGAAATTTAGCTACTTTATATCCAATATCAAATGGTGTATAAAATATCACATACCTATATTCAAGAAGTAAATGTTAACTTATAATTAATTTAAAGCTTTTATTCAATATGCTAGTTAACGGTTCAATATACAGTTCTGTAATATTACAGATTCATGAAATACAATGGTATCACACCGTCGTTTTACAACACTAATTATTCGATTCAGTATTATGAATATTTGAATAATGTATAAACATTATCTACTGACCATACAACTGTTGCAACTACCACTTGTGGCGTATTCTTTAGAGGGCCAAGAATTGGTTCTCCTAAAAGACCATTGCACAACATTCCACTGGCAAACACTACTAACATTGTAGACAGCCAACATGATAGAGGATGTTTTCTAGAAAATGCTTGGGCCCCTGTAAAGAAATAATAAAAATATGTTGGGAATTGAGAAATGATATATATCAAAATTTCAAATAAACTTTTTTGTACATCATTTATATTTAGTAGACAATTACAAATAAATTTATGATCATAGGAAAAAATTAAAAGAATTTGTTTAAGATGATTAAAAGGAGTATATTACATTGTGTACAATCAAAGGGGTATACTATTTCAAGTAGGTCAGTTGGAATCCTTATAAGAACTCTATCTCATACACATACAAACGTGACAGTAAATTTTTACAAACACAAAGGTAATATTTTTTCAACTTAGATTTACATCAAACTGATTTACTAGATTTTTAACATGCAGTTAAAGAGATGTTCTCTATATCCTATTCTATTAAAAAAATTGAGATTGGATTATTTAAACATGTAACATGAACTATTTGAATCATCTATATAAAGTAAAATGTATTGTTACATTTCTGTTTAAAAACATTAAAATACATTCAGACAATTCTGAGCATTTAAGGATTTATCCTTCATGCTCCATTGCATTAGAAAGCTAGCATGAGGAAACTTTCTTGAATACTCTGGAAAAAGTGTTGGTGTCACAATATAAAGTATATTAAGTTTCTGTCTAAAAATATACTATTCTATATTTATATTTACTTATTTCCCTCCACATTGTCTTTTTTTACATAATTACAGAAACAGTGAAAAATTAAAAAATGGTACTATTTTTGAATCTCTCTATTATAAAATCAAGCATATCTTTTATTTTGTTGTGTATGAATTTCACTGATATAAAAGTAGCTTTAAACATGAGTGTGAAAACAGTATATTTTAGGTATGAATTTATATTTCATTTTGGATGAATCTGGCATACCTCTGAAGGGGCATACTAAAATAGATTAGCTGGGTTGTTTGAGTTAATGCCATGAAATAGGATTATTACAATTGTGCCAAAAAGTAAACGAAAACAGAAGCCAGCCCTAATTTGTCCTTCACAATCATTTTCATATCAATTTGAAGTTCTGCAGTGAGAAAATACTTTTATACACACCAATCCTAAAGGATACGAAAATAAAGTAGATAAGAATAGTTCCAAAAATCGTAGTCTGAATTTTGTTATGTAAGCATCTCAATAAGATGTGAGTGAATATAATTCACGCAAAAATATTTTTAAAAAAATACGAATGTCATTATTAACATTATACAGTATATAATTGAAATTACCTTCGTGCCGTCAGTCTATCGTAAATACGAGTGTACATTTTTCCGATGTATAAATAAAAAATATATATTAATACTAAGAGACATATCGACTTTAATGAAAATATATAAATGAAATTTAAATAATCCGAAGTATTATCGCCATTATATGTTTTATTTCAAATAATCTCTGTAATACAAGATAATTGTGGAAGTTATGGATGAATGCATCTTTAGAAAACGGGTTTCGATGTCACTTCAATCAACTCCGATTAACTTCAAAAAACGATTAACTCAATCAGCAGCGTTGATTCATTATTAATAAAAGCTAATTGCAGTTGGTCAAAGCGATTCTAAGAACAGGAGATAGAAGTACGTTCCGGTGTGAAACGTAATCTTAGAAATCGTATATGTTACATCGTACAGGGCAAAGGCTCGGGAGAGCATTAAATTTAGAATCATTCGGGTGGGCTTGGACTTACCGGGTCCTAAATCTTCTCTGACGTGTAGAGCGCAGAGTACGCAATGTGCGATGTCGAAGTACGGAAACATTTTCAATTTAATGACCTGATTGGCCATATCCAGGAATGCTTCGGGATCCATGTTGACTGAATATTTACCCGATTCACAGGCCGGTTTTCCGTTTAAGAAATTTCCTTCGAAACACGATGAAAATGATCCGATTTGAAAAGGCAATCTTGAACGCCCGCGAACTGCCGCGAACGACGCTTGCTATGCGTCGTCTGCTAGACTTGCTCGTCTGCTAGCGATGGAATCCGGTCAGCGCGAATTATAATAAGAAAAACCCTTTATCGTCGATCACGCCTGAATTTCGCGGCCTGTAAATGTTGTGCGACCTCCACCCACAGATGGCACTAAATTATTTCAATTTGTCTTATTTTATAAGCGTTTTTAAGCAACATTTTTTATCCGTTTTATCAAGAATAGAGTGTGGTTTAATTCAAATGTGCCGTATGTTCAAACCCGTCTCCCATAGCTACGTTCTATTTTAGTGTATTCTATCGAATGTTTTATCACAGCAAGATATCTTCGGTGGTTTTATCATTCACTGCAAATACTGCACTTTTAATTTTTATCAGTGGTTTATGTATATTTTTGTGCATGTATTAATAATAATAATAAAATATGTACAATTCTGGTCGTGCAGGAGAATTAGATTAACGTTGGTATAGGACACGTTGAAGTATTAGTTGAAACTTTTGAGAGCTCCAAATTTATAGACTTACAAGATAAATAATTGATTTCATACGATTTCATATCATTGAAACAGATATGTATCAGTGAACATAAGAGTCTGGTTTCACAGAATTAGCAGAGTTTTGTTTATGAAATGAATTTAGTATTTTCATAATCGAAAAAAGAACAAAATGTTATCTAATCATTGCAATCATTCTAGTCACCATTATCATTAACACGTATCTCGTTTGAGTAAATATCGGCGTATTATGTACAATACGTAAATAATAAGGAGACTCCTGGTATTTTTTTAAAGTGTAAATAATTTACATACGGACTTTTGCATTTTATACATTATTTGCTATTATATATTAATGCATATTTTCGTGAATATTTGGCATACCATTCTTTCTAACTTTTCATCATCGATAATTTAGAGTCCTACTCATACATTGTACAAGAAATTAGGTTTCCCCAATACCTTGGAAGTTCAAACGACAGAAATTATAAATTCTGTTTCATTACTTCTATTATGTATTTTTTTCATGGATCTATGTCATAACACACTTCTTCTTTGATATGTTTATTCCCACGGTATGCCAGGATCTATATAATTTCAAACTATATACATATTACCAGCATATAAGATGGAAATCTTTACTTGAAAAATGCAGAACATATATATCGCAGAATGTCCGCAATCTATTGAAACATCAATTAAAATTACTTAATAACAACGTGCCAGGGTGTCGGGGAGGTGTGTGCATAGAGAAATATAAGGCAAAGCAATTAGACAGTAACCGTAAACCGATAATTAGTTCGCGAAGCAGCTGACATACTCATAGAAAACTGATATTAGATACTTTAGTTCTTGGCACGAGTACTTTCATGCGGTCGTTCGATTTTGGTGCGAAGGTCGATGATTCTAATATACCGCGGTTTACAATATTAATCAGAGATCAAGGATCAGTTTTGACACTGTGTGATAAAACGTGATCGATTAAACTCGTATGTCCATTTCTTTTTCATATCCAACAGAACGCCAAGGAATATTGTAGTCCGGATCACTGCGGTATACCGCACAGTATAAGCTCGAATGCAAAGAACAAGTTTAAAGTGGATTAACCTAATTATAGCAATTTCTGAATTGTGATACGATCATTCTAATTATTATTTCTTAAGTGCCTTCCACCTATGAAGCTTTCTTAGAAGAATTTCAATAATGGTGAGCATTATCATGTTTAAAAAAACAACTATGATGGTCATATATATTGTGTTGCTTTCACACATTACAATTATTTATTTTGTAACTATAATTGAATTATTTTTTAAGTTGTGACATTCCATTAGTTTCAGAGGGACGGAGTAAGACAACGTCAGCATGTGACAAAAAGATCTGCTGGAGATATATTCTATGAGAGTAAAGCATCTTTTAAGAAAAAAGATGTACTGCCAAATGAAACTCAACACTTGCTATTTGTTCTTACATTTTACCTCTTTGTGACATTTCTCATCATTGCATTTGAAAAAAATCTACCTGAACCTTTAATGAAAGATAAAGAAGGACTTCAACCAGGAAGATTTGTAGCAGAAAGAGCATATAATCATCTTGTGAATCTTACATCTATTGGTCCACGTGTTGCTGGAAGTTATGAAAATGAAGTACTGGCTACTAAATTTTTGAAAACTGCCATTGATGATGTAATTAAGGAAGCAAATGAAAATCATAAAATTTTGGTGGATATCACCAAACATAGTGGAGCTTTTCCCCTAAAATTCCTTGATGGAATGACAAATGTTTATAGAAATGTGCAAAATGTGATTGTTAAAATTGGTCCTCATAGACCTACCAAGCATAGTTTATTATTAAATTGCCATTTTGATACTTTCCCAGAAAGTCCTGGTAAATATTTTGAAAAACTGTTTGATATTCTCTAGTTTCTATTTTAACAAAATTCAAACTAATTTGAACATTTACTTTAGGTGGTTCTGATGATGGAGCAGGCTGTGCAGTAATGTTAGAAATTTTAAGAGTAATTGCAGGGAGTCAAAAATTGTTGAAACACAATATCGTATTTTTATTTAATGGTGCAGAGGAGAATTTGCTACAAGTAAATTTATTGGATTTTATATAAAGTGATATGTAAATTTAATCTTCTTTACTCAAATTATAAATTCGATTTTTAGGCCTCACATGGTTTCATAACACAACATCCTTGGGCTAAGGAAATAAGAGCATTTATAAATTTAGAAGCATGTGGTGCAGGAGGCAGGGAATTATTGTTTCAGGCTGGTCCTGGGAGTAGTTGGATTCTTGAAGTATGTATGAAATCTAGTTACTCTGTTTTGTAACGCATTAATAGTTTGTATGTTGAAATATAACATTTTTCCTTTTAGGCTTATTCCAAAAATGTTCCATATCCTTATGCATCATCTTTAGCTCAGGAAATATTTGAAAGTGGCATTGTACCAGGAGATACTGATTTCCGAATTTTCCGAGATTTTGGAAAAGTTTCTGGTTAATATTTTTTTATTTTTCAATTTTCATTTTATGTAAATAAAGAAATACTTTCAGATAACTTTCAAAATTCTTATAGGTCTGGATTTTGCTTGGTCTACAAATGGATATGTTTACCATACAAAGTTTGACAATATTGATCAAATACCACTAGGATCTTTGCAGAGAACTGGAGATAATATTCTTGCACTATCATATGGAATAGTATTAGAAAATTATTTATCTGAAGTGTCTAGTCAGGATACAGGAAATCTAGTGTTCTTTGATTTTCTTGGTGCATTTGTAATACGATGGCCACAGTATGTGTCAAGTACAGTTAATATGGCCAGTATAATTGCTGGTGCATACTCTATCTACTTAAATACACGAAGTGCGCGAAGAGGTATGTATGTACATATAATAGGCTTTATGATACTGACACACGCCCTCTTTGAAACTTGAGAATGCTGTTATTTTAATGTGATATATTGTAATTTAGACGTGAAGTCGTCAGTATACTTGAAACATTTGTTATTGTGCACTGGAGCAATAATTATTTCGTGGCTCATATCCATGTTCTCCTGTACACTAATTGCGCTCGTTCTTACTAAACTTGGAAAAGTTATGAGTTGGTACGCACGACCGGCATGGTTATTCTTTTTATACGTCTGTCCGACCGTTTTTGTATCGATGATCTTTTTCTTACATATTGGATCATGGCAAAAAAAGGCAAGCTGATTAAATCACACTAATATTATGTATTGAGTTAAATACAATTTTAAACTAATGTGATATTAAATTTTCCATTATGATAAGTCCAAATGAGGAGAAAAATTGCTGAGAAATTTTATAGTTTTCGTCACCATTAGTAACAGTGAATTTTATATTTATTAATATTTTTAGGAAGTTCATTCTGTATGGGTACTGTATCAAATTTACTATGATGCATATTTAATTATATGGATGTCCATCCTGTTCTCTTGTGTTTTAATGGAAGTGAGATCAGGCTTTATACCACTGCATTGGGTTGTTTTTCCGACGCTTGGAAACATGATACGGTATAATTTCTTGAACAAATGGAGAGGTAAAAATATGATACTTATTCAATGCTTTTATGCTATCTTAATATTTTCTAAACGTATTAAATTTATTAACTATTCTATAGGTTGGAAATGGCTCTGTTACCATTTAGGTACATTGAGTTTACCTTATATACAGTCATTTTATTTAGTAATAGGCGCGCTTTATCTCTTTACCCCCATCATGGGTCGTGCTGGTAGCAGTATTAATTCGGAAGTCGTTATGGCCAACATGTTATCAATATTGTTTTGTCTGTTACTTAGCTTTACGGTAAATGGCCAAAACTCTATTTTATTAATATTATTGTAGGATACATAGAACATAGAATAATTCAATTTCTGAATGAATTACTATAATTCCATTTAAAATATTCGAATTTTATTAAAATCTGAATTATCCTTGCAGCTGCCTATCGTACTTTTAATTAAATATGCGGAACGAGTTTTAAGTGTGCTGATTGGAATATTCTTAATAGCCATTGGAATATTAATTTTAACACCACTTGGTTTTCCCTACAGTGGTGATCCATTATCGCCAGCACCAGAAAGATTCATGATTGCGGTAACATTAGATATCTTTATACTTCTAAAGTATAATCATTTAATATATAATCTAAACAATATAATGTTAAAAAGAAGTTTACTCGCAACTGATATCGAAATTGGAAGTACAACACTTTAATTGAACTCTAACTTTTCAGCACACACAAAGGCAATATTATGACATGAATGGAAGTTTGCGATATTCTGGAACTGGTTACTGGATAGTTGACTTAGACATGAACAGTCCATATAGTGTCGAATCTACAGTACCTGAAATTGGTGCGGCAATTCCAACAGTAAAAGACTGTGAACAAGAGTTGTATTGCGGTTTACCATATCTAATGCCAGTTACGACATTTTTATGGTTCGTTTTAAAATTATTTAAAATTATACTCGCGCGAATAGAACTTCAAAGTAATGCATATTTTATTTAATATTGATAAATCCAATTGTTCTCATAACACTTTGCAGGAAGACTAGTTGGATACCTGGACCTGCCCCACTTATCAGTACTCCTACTAATCTCAATCTTATTTCAAAAACTGTTAAACAAAACACTACAACATTTACATTCAACGTTACCGGTACTATATTCAGATATATATTTCCCCAATAAAAAAATATCCTCTTCACTACATGGCATTTAATTTATTTTTTTCAGGACCAGATCATATAGGTATAATTATATCGCCACATAAAGATGTTCATTTAGAAAAATGGTCGGTTATCAAAGGAAAAGCGTTACAAGGGCCTAAATGGAACAACAGGGAAACTTATTTTATCTATTATTCTTGCGCCTCTGATTGCATTCCATACACTTTTACTCTTGAAATGAACGTACGTTGATATTTCTCTATCAAATGCAATACTGATCTGCAACACTAATTGTAATCTCCGACTAGTATGAATACGAAAAATAATTATTTCGTTGTGTAGGTGCCTACCCCGCAAAAAAGACCACTCTTCTCGATCGCACTTGCTGGACACTTTTTACACGGCGAGCATCAAAGATCTTTAAGATTTAAACGATTTTTGGCTCAGTTTCCGTCGTGGTCTGTTGTTACACCGTGGACAGCAACGTATACTTCTTGGGAATTTTAATCAACGAATGTATATAGGCCAATACATTAAACTCGACGATGCAGCAATATTACTATATGGGCAGGTTGATGCCCATGAAATAATAAGTGAGCCTAATGGAAAAGGTACTATACATATATAATTCTCAATACATTGAAAAACGAATTTCTAACAATGCAAAATATAAGCTTCGCGACTTAGGGTAATAACGCGTTATACACTAGTTGTTTACAATTGTATTTAAGCAAAGTAATATCAGCAAATGTTAATGAATATCGATAAAGAATGCAACGGCTAAACGTTTGCATTCTGCGTTTGTATAAACTTTTTACTAGCATACCATTGTTAACGAAACATTTTTTAATAGTATAAATAATTTATTTCTATTAAAAATATATATCAAAAAGATATACAATTAAGGGTAACAATTCCTTATAAAATTAGAATTTTGCCAAAAGTATATACTTTTAGAAATGTTCGGTACTATAGCATATCAAACGTACGCCTTAGAATGATCATTGACAGCTACATTCGATTTGACAAATTTCTCGAAAATTTAATCTAATACAAAACATAGGATTTTATAAAGGCTCGTATAATATATGATCTACAACCACATATGGGTTGTTGATTGCATAAATTCAACATTTAGCACCAATTTTTGGCATGTCATATTATGAATAATAGCATGATAAAGTTCTTCTATTTCATTTAAAGAAGACATAAATAAGGCTATTCAAAAGATATACTTGTTTGAAAGATAAACCATAAAGTGTTGATTTACATGTTTGGGACAAACAAGTATTTTCTTAAATCGATTAAATAAGCTTTGTATTTATAGTCATATCTAGGATCTTTACACAAATGATAGCCATGCATATAGGTTCAGAAAGTTAAATTTACAATGCATTATACTGGTATATTAAGCCACCCATAAAATATTTGCATAAAAAGAACTAAACGCGTCAAAATTATACATCCGTCAAATAATGTATGACCCATTTTGGAAATTAATGATACGTTCTCCTAAGAGGATAAAGAAAGCAATATTTAAAATTGCCGATGATTTTGTTAAGGTGGTAGATATCGAAGTTTACTTATACGTATGTAACAAGACTTTGCCAAGGTCGGTTGTAAACGACGTAGTCAGAATTAAGCCTGAAATGTTTATAACGAATAGTACAATTCGTTTCAATAATAACATAGTTTTATATATAATGAGGTGCTGTGGTTACATAAAATACATAGTTCGTTTGTAGGGTTAAACATAATAGTAAATTATGCGGAAAACGGCCAAGAAATGTGATTACAATATATTCCTACTTTTAAGTTATAAACGTAAATATTTAATATCTTGTTCAAAGCAAAGTTCAAAGTTATTTACTGCAGCATTGCAAGGATTTTTGTCTGCATCGTAGGATGAATGATATTTCGCCTCTACTTTTATGATACTAATCATGGCATTAGTTTAATGTCATGATTTAGCGTTATGATTAATTTAACTAAGGTTTTACCATATTATCACGCTTTCATATTCCCTCCTTAAAGATCAGATTTCTTAGGTTTTTATTGCACAAATTTTAGCGATTTTACTTATAGATGTTGCACAATGTTAAGTCTCAGGCGTAATTATATTTTAAATAACTATGTTACTCGTTATTTAATGATCACACATGTGCGAATTATTAAACATAAAAAAGTTGGTTCTTAAATGCTGATATTCCATAATGAGAATTAGTGAACTACGGTTGTGGAGCACGTTACATTTAGCAACAAGTGTTTACTTCTTCTTTAGCTTTATCGGATATAGCATTATTTTAGACGCGTCAAGTCTTTTATTCTGCCGTTTTCTGTGATAATAATTAACCGAGACGAGTAGAATATGGTGCCATAGAACACAATACGTACTGCAACCTTAACAGGGTTTTTACTTTAGATTTTCGAATGAATAAATATAAATCGGAGTAACTTCGTATAGCTTGAGCTCGTAGACTGTAATACCATTTTTCTCGATGCAATTTGTAATAACGAAACACAGATGCATTTAAATACCGTCGAGTTTAGAAGTATTTTAAGATGTTGTTCTGACAATATTTATCAAAATCTTTATTTATTCATACTTTATTCAGAATTGGTCTCCTTAGGGATACCATAGGAATTTAAAGCTGTTAACCATCAAGAAACCTTATAAACATTGATCCCCTATTTGATCCCCCTCTAACATACCAACCACGGCTTTTTAGGCGTCATGAAAGGTTTTCTGTCACTGAGAAGGATTAGAACCACCATATTAATGATGAAAATAATTTCCGGTACGATAAAACATCATTTTCTTCGATTCCAGTTAAAGTAAATGCTTCTCTATAGGAGATAAATCAAGAAGTTACTTCGATGATTTGATTTGATCTAGAATGACTTCTCTACGAATAGAAGCCCTTCTGTTATATTAATTTAATCAAATCGTAAGCCTTAGTTTTGTAAATATTTCGTTTGCTCCGATTTTCTTGTTACATCGAGGCATTTCAATTCTTAAAAATCGATTATATCCACATGTTATGTAAAAGTATAGTTTAGAGAGCGGATCTTTGAATGACATATAAGTAACATACATTTTGCGATATTATACTCAATATGCAATTATAATCGAAGGGCATAGCTTCCTTTTTCACGAATCTATTCACATTCACATTCTTGGTTCCCTCCTAAACTTCACGTTGCAACTATATATGTACGCGCCGTTGTTATTTAGTAATTGTTGTTAAATGAGTAAGAGCTGATGCGAAGAAATAATAGAGAGTTATGAATTTAATTACTGCGTCTCCTGCTTTCTACTCTCTGAAACCCTTCTTCCCTATGTCATATTGCGCCTAACAGGTTTGACGATTTCAAAAGATAAAAGTTCGACGAATGCACGGTTCTTTTAATGTTTCGTAAGAAATATGTCAATATTGACGCACCGGCATCCTGTAAGACGAGAACGATTTCCTGGTTAAAGTGAGCCGCGGCTTTAGTGTCGTCACATTGATCTGTAAACGGGTCGGACACCAAGATGTTCTGTCATATAGTTCTTTAATGCGAATAATATTAATCGGTCGTGGTTGTTAATAATGTTCGTGAAATGTAACTTCATAAATGTTTATCATAAATTAAGTCGCTTTAACTGTGCACATAAAAATTTAACTTGTTTCATCGTTTAACACGTCGAGTGCCGCGCCGAAACCCGTGTTATACGGTACCACGCGATACGCGTCTGTAACATTTGTATAATGTCTCAAAATAAAGCTGTTTAAACGTACTAGGGTACATTGGTTACTTAACATTGTTATCGTAACATTAAAAATAATGAAAATTTTACGAATATTAGCGACATATTTGAGTCGAGTTTTAGTAATATTGGTATCGGTGGTGTTAATAATCTTTTTAAACTAAATCGAAGATAGGAAGATGGAATATTGAAAACTTACAAGTAAGGTATGAACTTCCGAATATTTGAATGTTGCGATGAATCTCACTAATTCTTTTTACGTAGAACTACGTAGTATTCCTTTGGATGAACCGCCGCAGGCTGATTCTTCCTGAAAAATTTAATCAGAAAAACAATGTGGTATTAGTTTAAATAAGATATGCAGTGACAATAAAAGTTAGAGGGCAAAGAAAGCACCGGTGCGAACGGAAAAAGTTATCAGTGCCGATTTGCTATGTACACTGGTCCTGATAAGTAAAAGAGCGCCCTGATATTTCGTTGATAAAAACTTGAGTCGTAAGCCGCATCGAAAGTGTTCGCTTTTTTTTAGTCAGTCATTCAATTGCCTGCCATCAAGATTATCTTAATTAGAATTAATCGTGAGTCTCGGCTGTTGCAAAGTTCGTGCATTGAGGATTGTACGATAATGACCTTTGTAGATAATAACGTTGTTCCTGCCGGATGTGCGGGTTTCAACTTTCAGTGAATCGACAAACTGTTACATAAATCTATCGGGATACAATGATTGATTTAATCGTCCATGCGATTACGCGAGTTTCGTCGGTTTTCGCGTTGACCGAATTTCTTTCACCGAGTGCATATTCCAATAGTTTAAAATTGCTGTCAAATACCTCTCATCAACTAGGAAACTGTAAAATTTGAGGTGACATAATTTTATTGTAACATTATCAGTTATCGGTGGTAAATTACACTGATTTATGAAAATAAGAAATAGTGTAGGGTAAGGCAGGGCTATTTGACATAGTTAAAGAAAAAAGTCGGATGACAAATTTTCAAGGCATCTAAACATCGTGGATTTATTAAAATGTGGGGCTAGCGGAAAAAATGGTTAATCCGCTTCTTTCGACCTAAAATCGTCCTAGAATATGTTTATACATCATCTACCATCGATTTAGGCCATTTAGGAGCGAAATTGGCGACTTTGATTTTTTGACAATTTTTGAAGGTATACCCCTTTACATTTTTGCGATTTTGGGTCGACCCACTTTTCGATTAGGAAAAATTTTTAATCTACTTCTTTCGACCTAAAACGGTCCTAGAACATCATTTGGCATCATATACCATCGATTTAGGCCATTTAGGAGCGAAATTGGCGACTTTTAATTTTTTATGATTGTTGAAGATATACCCCTTCTCATTTTTGCGATTTTGGATCGACCCCTTTTTTGCCCGGAAGAATGTTTAATCCACTTCATTCGACCCAAAATGGAGGCGATCTTGAAATATTTAAACTTTTTTAATTACTTCCCTAACACGATATTTTTATCCATAAGCTTTGACAGTACCAGTTGATTCCGAGAAAAAATTGTTTCACATTTAAATTAATTAATATCGTGGTACGTTTCAATGAATGTAACGATCGGAATGTTACCCGAACCGCATTGGGAATCTGCTAATTAAGATAACGATCAATTATTAGTTCGTTGTAAAATAGCTCGCTGACCAGGAACGCTTCAGGTGTAACTCGTTATCAGTACAGTCCAAACTATAGTTAATTATTATTCTTTGATATTTTTATATTAGCAATGGAAGTACTAATTTCTTCTTATGCAATTATATTCTGTTAAAGAAGAGTAAGCTTTTTTACTGACCCATTATCAATTATCATTCAAATATTACTCACTAATCAAAGTTAAATCTCGTATTTCTATTAACTTCTCCGCGATGACTGTTGGAATGCTCCTTAGATAAAATCGATCGAAATCTTATGATGACAAAACGAAACGTATCGTAAGTGAAATATTTTCAATCTTGTTCAGCCGATTGCGAATTTGTTACTGTCAAGATTTTTCAAGCTAATCCTCGCGGCGTACTGAACTGTACTTGTTTGTTCTTCAATTAGCATCTGACTGGCTTTTTTCGTTTCAGACGTGCTCGACAGACTACCTCATTTGCACGGCCTACTTCTACCGAGATTCCTGCTTCGTTATACCTTTCGTTTTTCTTTTTCTTCTCATTCTTCTTCTTTCTATTATTCTCTTACTACTCCCAAGTACCTAACTTCTTTCTACTGTAAATAAACGTCTTCCGATGCATGAAGAATGTTTCTAAATCTGACCCAATATACTTCGACAAATTCGGTTTCAGAAACTTGGTTTTAACATGGTTTTATAACCTGTTAGTATATTACTTATATTGATAATATAAGTAATATATATTGATAATAATTATATTGATTATAATTATATTGATAATTATATTGTAATTATATTGATAATATAAGTAATATCATGCGATATTAAAACTGATTAGGTGCTGCAAAATTAAATTGGCAATTCGTCATTGGATTTTTAACAATGTTGAGTGACTAGATTTGTGATAAGTGTAACTTAAATTACCGACTCTTATCCATTTTCTACCAAGCTGGTGTTCCCATGCACAAAAGGTCACGTAATGTGACAGTGATACTAACGAGTGAGTAATATGCTTGAAATACATCTTGGGAATGTATCCGCACATATATGAATATGTCTTACAGATACAAATATAAAGACGGATTACTTCTTACTTTATTGTCATGGTACAAGATTCAACGCATATTTCTTGCCATTTTACCTTATTTACTTGTAAGTGCTACTTAGAGGTACATAAATTATCTATTAAATGTTTGTCATTAGTTTACGGCCATTTGCAACATACATCATAAAGGATCAAAATGATTCCCGTGGAATGGGGAATATATTTTTGAGCATATAAAATTATACGCATAGAATAATGTTCGGTTTCTCCATTGAGTTCGAGTGTCAGGTATTATTATCAAAATTTTCTAACATGCACTACTTAAAGCAGATCCATTTAGGATTATCGAATAATGGCATCTAATGAGCATAGTCTTTACATTTATTCAGTTCTTAATACAACAACAATAGCGCTAAAGTTATCTTTGGAAACCGATACCGCTAGATAAGAGATTACGTTTACAAGGGTATTAGAAATTCCAGCAAAGTAGATTAAAGTGTTAAATAAAACGGAATGAGGGAAGTCGGGGAAACCAACGATAAACAGCCGAATATCTATAACCGAATGAAGAGTACGCTGAGGCATAGGTTGCGTTCTTTTCGCTTGTTCGGATAAGTACAGCGTTCGACGATCTTATATATGCGTCCGTACGTACGTGTTTCGCATATCGATTAATTATTCTTCCATGGCTTTTTTTCTCCCTCCTCGTCTGGTAGCTCGTCACGTGCATACGGTACCGACGAAGAAGGCAAAGACGGTAGCCACGGGTAGCTCATCATTGTTACAAGTCGCCAAACCCCGCAGGGACTTTCTCCTCAACGGAACGCACCGTTTCTTGATGCGCCTACTAATCGTTTGCCTTTTCCTTATTCAGTTTTTGGAACATGAATCTCCAATCATCTGCTGACTCCCAGTTACGAAACTTTTCCCCTTGCATTCTAACGTTCCGTGAAAACATACACTTTTCCCCGTTAACTGATGACTGAGGCAAGGTATATTACGAAGGCAACGATTAAAAGGACTAATTCAAAATGGCGGAATTCTCTTAAGTCTCAAGAATGAATGGAATACATATTAGAGTACTTTGAAGTACTTGAACATTATCTTTTTATGGTTTAAGCTTGCCTTTAATTAAAGTACCATTTAATGATTGTTTGCAAGATTATTGTTGATATCTTTTTTAATTACTTACAATCGAATATATTACTGAAATTGTTGTTTCTATTGAATATGTCGCTCTATGTTGAGTAAGTTACTCAGCAGTCTACCAAGGGATTTCAAATGTTTGATTTTTGTTTATAACATAATTTCTCGAAATTAAAAGAGAGTAAATGGGGCGAAATCATGGTGGATCTTTTTCAAAAAGTTACGTGTATCACCAAGTATTACTTTAGAAGGCAGTAAACTGTGCAGCTACAGAGTGTCAGATTTATACACAGCTTAGATAACATCGAATATTTTTGCTACCTGAGGTGCGCGGATGCACGACACCTTAGGAATATTAAGGAGTTTCCTTTTCCTAACCGTACCTCGTGTATTCCAAATATATTGTATATTCAGGATATATTTATCAATAGATCGTATCTACTTTACAGTATCATTAATCTCAGATGATTTTTTAATGTAAATGTTATATAATTTTATACGTAAACTATCTCTGATTAGAATGCTACGAGTATCGTTTAAACATTGATAAGTTGCAATATTATCCTCCAACTTTTAGTAACGTCCAATAATTAAACTAACTTGTGCTATTCGAGCTTTGAACGATAAGTAAAACAATTAGGCCGAACTACTGTCTAATACATCTTAAGTTAATTATCGATCATTACATGCATTATTGCGTCTCATTCGAATTACGTAACATACGTAACATCATGATGTTAAATATGAAATTATACGACTGGAATAAATAAAAATTATATACTTGCAGACTAATAAATAATGTATTAAAACATGATAAAAAGGTACGGATAGACTATAGTAGTGATAAAACTTCGTCTTACTGCGTCGAGGTATATTAGACACTATAATTGCAGACCAAGTGTTAAGCGAATAAATAAATTACATAAAATATGGAACTTGAAGGATATTAATCAATGAGCAGCTGGTAACATTCTTTCTAGGAGTGTGCAAAGAATAATGAAGAGCGAATGCAGAAATAAACTGACTAACCACGTGGAATATTACATTGATGCGTAACCGACAAACTTATATTAAATATTCCCGTTATATTCATTTCGAGGACCATTCAAAATCGGAAATGTTATTCACCATAATGAACCACTAATTACCTAATTTTAATGTACGTTCATTACGAGACTCTTCTCAGAAGTGCTACCTTTGAATAAAAAACGAATGTCCCGTAAATGCGAAGACGGACATGCAGACTCACTTACAAAACAGTAACAAGAGTAACCGGATATGTGTATAGATTCGCTTTATATACAAGTGGTATGTACAATAAGTATGACGTCATCGGTCGGAGCTCGGTATTTGGTACACGGGAATGCGTGATTCGCATGAAAACCTGGTAGCACGAAGCACCGGCACTCCGGCGAACGTTTTGGTCAGTCGGTTCTTTGCCATATCCGGTCAGCGTTGGCCACACATGCGTTCTTACGCGGTAGTCGTCCGGTACCGGAAGTCACGAAGACCAAGGGATTCTCCGATCGTGCTTGGTTCTCTTACATCGAACGATTTCTCTTTCTGCGTGTGAGTGCATTTTCTTCTTTCGGATACATAAAGTGCTTTTCGGCGTCGCTTCCGGTGAGTAACAGAGAATTATAATTCAATAATACGTTGAACGTAATATGCTCTTACGTGGATGCTTTGATAAGAATCTTGCCTTTGTTTCAATGCACTGAGCTGTTTAGATCCACATTATTAGAAACTCGAATAAACATATTACTAGTATTCTTCCATATTCTCAAATCTGATAATTTTGTTTAAGTGATCTACATAATTCCGTTGATTATGAAGGTAGAAATTCTCACGTGTTGCAGAGGAGCAGAAATCATTTTGTATGAGTATGCCATCATACTATCTACTGCCACATGGAGTTGGTAGATATTTTCATTAACACCTTACTCTACGGAAAGTGGTAACACGTTGAAGAAGGCATTACAAGGTTCGAGAACAACAGAAAGCAACGCAATCTAGACTGGTAAGAAGAGGCAGGTCCGAATGGATTGGTTCCAACCAATGGAACAAGAAAGCAAGAGACTTCATCCCCTCTCGAATGGTATGCTTTTGTGTACATCCGTCGTTGCTTTACGTCTTCGAAGGTGCGACGCCCACGCTATCAGTTCTTTGGCGAAACTCCATCCTTGTACAGGTGTCTTCTGAATCTAATATCGTAGTACCGCTTTCCGTCTTCTGCACCTGTCGCGCTCGTAGAAACAATCGGCGTGGCTCGATTTCACCGAGTACAAACATTCAATTCTTCTTCACTTAACTTGTTTGATCAACGCCATGAATTTTCACAGATAATCATGCCGGTATAAGAAAATTATAATAAGCTTATAATAATCGGTATATACTCATGAAGCTTGAAGTTTATATGTTTTTTAAATATCAATCATTAAAATAGATTCTTTTCATAGAATTAATATCATAATAATTATTATTCGTAACTTGAAATTAGTATTTTTGGTATTTTACACATGAATTCGATTTATTAACGAAATAAAGTGAAAAACATTATTGGTGAGTTATTTTGCGTATGTGGAATAATTTGGATAGAATCTTTAATTGCAGGTAAGTATGGTTTCAATTATACCGTCAAAAATATGTACCACGCAGATTTTTACTTAGAAATTATTGGTAACATGTGTTACGGTTTTCCGCGTATATTTATATATTGCCGTCCATGATTAACGTTACCTGCTTCTTACATAAATCCTTTCCAAGCTGTTCAATTTATGTTAATGCTATGAATATTCATGAATAGAACGAAGGTAGACACGCGATTTTTTCCAATAATTTCTGTGATCTTGTATTTCGAGGTGTTACCTTGCCACTTGCTACCTGCAGCTTGTTAAGTTTCAAGAATGTCTGCTGAAACCACGATCGCTATGATAATACGATTTACTCAGTTGCGTACCAGTCCTTCGGTTGTTATAAACCATTCAAATTAAAATAAACAATATGCAATGCGCGTGCAAAATCAATGTCAAATTATAAAGAAAGATGAAATATCACTTTATCAGCCGCTATATTATCTGAAATATACGTCATTTAACAACAATATAAAATCCTTGATAATGTTAAAATTATCATACGATTACCGAATGCGCCAATATATATTATTTATTATATATGTAACTTTAAAGAATAAATATATTTTTTCTGCAGGAAAGTGAACAGAATAAACAAACTGGACGCCTAGAAGGCAAGATGTCGGCATAGCTGATGACTTTTGAAATTCGGCTGTGTCACATCCAGCCAACCGAACGTCCAGATATCAACGAGAAGTATATAAAAACTTGCAAAGCAAAGTGACAACGATAAATCCACTCTTTTACGATATTTCGGTAAAGTATAATATAGGTAAGATATTTATCAAATATTTAAAATTAGATAGAACTTAACAAGAAGATTACGATTCCTACTAGTCAATACACCTGTGACATTTCCGATAACGCGTAAAACACATGTTTTATACAAAAAAAGATACGAACGAGAAGAATCGCAGAAATTAAGCCAACTAATTGTAAGATCATTGCAATTATCAGAATAATCTTCGTTTCATTTTTAGAATAGAAATTTATTATGCTTGAGCATATTTATATTAGTGTGGAGACCTTTACGAATATTTTACAAACAACAAACCCTTGGATGATATCAAAATTGAGTTTTAAATATCTAAAACGATATACTTTTAATTTTATTTTTAGAGTGATATTTTTCATGATATTTATTTTCATATGTTCATATACTTCAATGGCTAATGATTTATATCCAATTGAAAAGAATAATATTTATTATATTATGACTTTAAAATTACATGGGTGCTTTTGTAATAAAGAATTAGGAAAATAAAATCATAAATTACATTAGAAATCGTATGCGATACACGTTGATGCTCACTATACATGCAGTTTTCGACTTGAACTTCAACCGGATGCGATGCCGTCTTCAATTTAAAGCGATATAACGTGAGCCGCACATTAATTAATTCATTATAAGTTTAATTCTCTCTATCTGACAATGTTAAGGCTCTCCAGAAATTTATTAAGATTTGTTAAGTCTAAGAACGTACTGCGCACGCTACAATATGTAACAAAAATACTAATACGTGTGTTATTTTGCAGCGTTTATTCGCAATGTTCAAAGAAGAACTGGATGGATGCGAAGATTTCTTCAAAGATCTTCTCGGATGACAAAATAAATTCAACTTTGTTGTAATATAATAAATACCCACTAATTAAATATAATTAATTCAATCGAATAAAATGATTTATGTTTAAGAAACAAATTAATAAGATTAATTCTACTATAGTACGCTGACTACAACCACTTCTATATACTTCTGGAAAATATTATTTTTTCTCTTATAAAAATATAATACGCTCATAAAAATTGTAAAGAAATTTGATTCTATAAGATTAAATGATTCCGTCTTAATACTCTACACGTTGTTCTTTAATCAGTTTCATTCACAAATTTGGAAGTAATGATTAATTGGTTTGAAGTCAAATGATGCACATCCGTTACATAGATATCGCTAAATCTGTAAATAAGACGTACCGCGTGATAGGTTATGTTGTGGAAAATGAAATGTCAGTAAACGTTCTAGTCTGCACGTACCAAAGCAATAATAATAACAATAGTGTTTCACCGGGTCTGTAAGAATATGTATATAATGTGATTACAACAAAACATTGTACTGTTGTTCTGAAATATTTTTTTTTCCAACTGATGTCAATAACCGAGGTTATGTTATTCTGGATGTTGCCAGAATCTCTTAAAATTGTTTTAAATTTATGACCCGCGCTAAATATTCCACACGAAAATGGAAAAAACAAATAACAAAGAAACCATCAATCTTCTCGACTTACTATCAGAGACCGAGTCTGATATATCGGACTTGGTATTTACCACCCCCAGGAAGAAAAAAATAAAACGGTAAGAAATCGTTTATCTATTATTTTTGTAGTTTCTGATTACATAATAATATTAAAACTCAACTTAAATTTACCTCAACTTAATAGAATACAATTACCTATGGCAATAAACATCTGTCATCTTCAATTGTTAGCAAATGTAATTGTAAACGAAATAAATATACTGTCTGAAAATTGTTGAAAGCATTCTTATAAAAATTGTTGTTATTACATGTTATTATTCTAGTATTAACAATATTAAGTGACTAATACTAGGTAAATTTGAAATGTATTGAGGTCGATTTTTTAAGACTAATATCAGCTGTAGTTAATTTTTTTGTAATTTATATACATGGTGTAAAAAAACTATGCTAAAAAGAATTGATATTTTTGTGTTCTAGGAGACACAGACCTGGTAGTACGGACAAAATGAAATACAATTCTTCATGCGAATGCAGCAAGTCTAACATCAGACTGATATCATTATGGCTAACAGCTATTTTGATAATGTTTTGGTTGATTGCTCTTTCTTGGCTGGTTACTATATTATATGCAGAAATAAAGAAAATGGATATGTCTATAAAAACAGGTAAACCAATTCTCAAGATATATATAATTTCTTAATTCTTACTAGGAAAACATTAATACGTATCAAAAGCAAAAAGCATGTATTAATGATCAATATTGTTATATTTCCTATTATATGTTTTATTCTGGAACTCATAATGAATGAAAAAAGACAAGTAGTATAAAAAGCAAAAATATTACTGTAGATAAGGATTAAAATATGAAAAATATTGCAAGAATTTTAAACATTTAACATGGTAGTTATTTATATTAAAGCAGTCCATTTCGGATAAAGTTCTCTGAAATTCTTGTTTCTTTAGAAAATATATTTTTATAATATTTTCCCCGAAAAAATTATTACAACTCTTCGCTCGAAATATGTTGAACTCTAACATTTATGTTTCCAAAACTTCTTTAATATTCAATCGATATTAAGACTTGAACAACATATTATGTTTGTTTAACTAACAAGTAGACGGTATATAGCATGATTCTATACATATTTACGTTTTCGTATTAAACGTGATACATCCTCCCCAAAAGACATCCATCTTATTACAATAGTGATTAGCAAAACCAGAAATCGCCAAACGTGCCGACCTACCCAACTCTTACGATATAGACATGAATCCCAAAATATTTTTACACCTTCTATTTTTTATCGTATGAAAGATATTTTTTTGCATAGACACATTTCAAAAATCCCTATGCTTGGGTTCTTATCGCAGGAACCCCCAGCAGACTTCAGTCACCACTCGTCGCGAAACAACCCTCCGCCAGTCGATATCGGGCAGACGTCGCGAGTACCACGCATCGAAATCCGTTCCGCAGAGGCGGTAGCTTACAATTGCAATTTCTCTTTCACATTTGACTCGTATCCCAATTAAATCTATTTCACGGGTGGTTTTCAGATAATAACAAGGTAGATCGTGCGTCACATACACCGATAAATGTCGACGTTCTCGCTCGTTTCTTTAAAATTGCACCCTTGCCACGAATCGATTGGAATTGTTTTATAATTCATTTCCGGCATGGGTCAAGTGCCGCATGCGTTGTCCTCCGTGTTTAAAACATTAGTCATATGGCAGGTGCATGGTATATTCATAGAGTTCTATCGATTCCCAATTTTTCGTATCCTGAACTCTTCCGCAGTGTCTCGAGTGGAGCTAAGCATATATGAGAAGAGTGTTGGTATACACGTACAGTGACATGGAACGGGTTGTCTCTTAATCTGGAATTTTTATTCCATAGAGAATTTATCTCCGATATCTATTCTCATCATTATCTACCGTGTCTGTTCTGCTATTGTGCTGCGTTTGTATTTGTGGGAATATAAGTACGTGTGTGATATCGAGGATACCTGTGGTAACACAGAAACAGCTATTTGAAGATAGATTTTGTAGTGAATAGTAATCATGGCACTCCTTAGTGATTGAAGTTTTGACATAACACAGTAATATTGAAAATCACTTATGAGCGTACAGGAAAGTTTGGAAACAAAGTTGAAGGTTTATAAAGTTGCTAATAATAATATCCTGGTAGATGAGATATCTATTATTAAAGATCACATGGTTATTGCTACTTCTCTGATACTCCTCTGAGTCTCATTAACAGGAATTAATTACTTAACGTCTGCATTTTATAAATCACAATTTCTTAATCTCACTAAGCCAATATCATAAACCATTACACCGCGTTATTATACCTCTCGTGTCTTATACGAGTTATTATTGTTAAGCTTTCTGAACAGATATGTATACTAATGCGTCGATAACTAAATCTATCGCGGGATATATAACTTTTACCCGCGTAGTGCTCCCAATAAATAACGGAGTTTACTTAATCAACGTATGTGACCCCGGATTATTAAATATGTATTCATAACAAGCGACAATGATATTATCGCTTGCATACCATGTCCACACGGGAACACAAAAATTGAATGAAAATATGATAACGTAAATGCGTACCGAAAAGAAATAAATGTTATTTTCAACGTCGCGTTGCAACGGGCTCTACGGACTTTTTGCATTGCATATTAATTGCAAGTTTTTTACAAATAATTTTGTCGTATCTAGCATATTAATTCACGTGTGTCCATAAATATTACATAAATATAGGCTCGAGCTTATCGACTCACATTAGTATAATTTTATGTTATCAATAACCAACTGCATTTTTTTCATTTATATACTAACTATAAATTGTGCGTCAAACGTTGAAAACACATAAGTTCATAACACGGTATATACAATTAAACGTATAATTAGCTTTGGCTATAGAAACTTTGTCATGCATATCAGGAAATGCGATTAGCAGGAATCAACGTGGGGCCGCGTGGAATTGTTTTCATCGTTAATTATGTCTAACGATAAAACATTCATTGAATTATTAGTTTATTGGCATGAATGGGACGCCTAATGACTTTTATCTCAACCATGCAATTCACAGTGTTATTGGATCGATTATAAATTAGCGACTCTGTGTTTTATTTGCACTTTTACGTCCAATGATTCAAAACTCCAATTTATTATGAAATAATCGTATAACGTCACACTAACCGATGATTATCTTTTTTTTCATTCCGTAAGCATTTTACTGAAGTTCACGTAATATTCGGCAAGACGTATTCAACGTTTGTGTAATCAACAGACGAACGACACTAAACGTATTATCTGCATTAGAAACCGTGAATTTGCATTTTTTCCTCTGATATCTTATCGAATTCAGGGGCGTGTAAATTTTGCAGTACTAACGGACAGCACAAGAAGATTTTCTCTTTCTTGTTCACCTTTCAACACATAACAATATTATTGTAAGCTATTATTTTTTGTATATATTTGTAATAGCAACAAATATTTCGTTATTCGGTGAAGTTACACAGCGCCAGATTTGTTGACTTCAGTAAACAGTCTTGTAAAAGACTAATATAAACATTATAATTTATTCATGAATTACACCTAATACGTTTGACATTTGCATAAATAAATTCAAGTCACACGCAGTAAAAGTCGAAATTAGTAAAATATTATAAAAACTCAATTTAATATCATTGCTCCGATTGTATTTAATACGTACACATATCCGGCACCTGCATTTCGTTGCACAACTATCATTTACGGCAACCTGCAACTTCAGCTTCTTTAAGTGGAATAAAAATATGGAATAAAATACCTGGAAGGTGTCTTCACATTAATAAAAGCGTTATCATATTTGAACACGGTATTCAATAATGGATAACTCTGTCCAAATACAACTTCTTTTATCAACAGCAAGATAACCATTTGCTTAATAGAAACTACGAAAATTACTTATCCAACGTACATTCAATCCTACGTCTTAAAAATTCAATTATTAACACGAAGTTTCTACTTATAAAAGCAATCGTTTGCTTAATCACCGACAACTCGGTGCATAAAAAAGGTACATTAACGTAACAAAAGTATCTCGTGTTCTTAGATTACGCAAGGTTAGAAAAAGACAACTTAGCTCGCGGGTTTTTCACTTGTACTACGTTGATAATTTGAAGGCGCAATCACTTAAGGGGTTAAGATCGACGCTTGTATTTTGTGCGTGTACTGAGGTATTATATGTCGTTGCTTCCTTGTACATCGCGCGCTTTATCAATACACCTTTCCGTTCTGATCACGTGTATTCAATTTGTACCCCGACTCTTTGTCGGGCACGTGTACGTGCAAGAAATCCCTGTAACTGTGTTAGTATTCACACTGTATTCACACGAACACGATTCACCTGTGCGACAGGTACCCAACCGATGATAAGAACTTCAGTACGAAGTGTATCGTGGCAATATTCGGCTCGTAATATGATACTCTCTCATTAAACGTACGCTATATCGATAATATTACTGATCTATGAATGTATTAAGTGTAACAGTGAAACTCGATTTGTTTCGTAACGTTTTTAATTTAATCATCCGGATGGTAATTGATGTTGATAAATAATACGACCAATGATTAAGAGCTTATAATTTTAGTCTCACGTGTGTTGTGATTGTTAGGGTACTTAATTAAGGCTCCGTTAATTCAATTACGTCCATGGTAATATATTACTCCCACGTCGCTTCTGGAGTATAGTTAAACGTTTGTTGATTACGTACATGTTTGTATTCCGGTTTTAATTTTTATTCGGAAATATGATCGTATTAGTGTGATTTTTAGGTATCATCATTTTTGTTTAATATGGGTTTTGTTTCGATTCTTCTTATCTCGCAAGAATCGTCTACCTCAAGAAACTTTTACTGATAAAGTTAATTCTCTGTCTTGCTAGAGCGGTTTATCGCAGTCCGTTCGTTATTTTCATTTGAAACTTATAAAGGTGTTCCGTGGACCTACATACTCTTTTCGTGCTATAATTTGTTTTATTAGTTAAAATAATTATTTTCGAGGGGCACATTTATTATTTATTATCTATATTCCATTGAATCTCGTACGTGCACTGATCTTTGATCAGAAAATCCGAGATTCGAATATCGAGTTCTTTTTCAGCGGATGAAATGTCAATTCTTTGTGGCCTTGCAAAAAGTAACGTTTCATATTGCGGAATAACGTAGGTACACAATTACGACTGTCACTCTCTTCCGGAGATTACTATTCGTCGAATTTACTACAAAACGAGTGATTGCAATCTACACACGCACCGCACGCTGAATAGATAATTTCAATCATAAGCAATTATTTCATAAGCGATTATTTCGTAAGCGTAACACAAAAAACGAATGAAATTCAATATAAGTTTCGATTAAGTCTCGATATGTTTGTTGGCACACTCTAACACTCTTCTAGACTATAATGAAACCTTCAAAAGCTACGAACAAAAAGAAGAATGTGAACAACTGATTTCAGAATGAGTGATGGTGTTTCGATACAGAAAACGATGGATTAATTAACGATAGTGTAATCAACGATCCCAACTGGTGGAATTAGTGTAAAAAACTATTGGAGGAAGAAGTATATGGAAGGAAGAAAATGAAGAATACTCGAACATCCTCAAAGTTCTTTGTTGTCGAATGCCTAATTAGATCACGTGATTAGATTTTTGGACCACGATACATTTACAACGTAAATGTTGACAAAAAGTGAACGATTTTTAATCGGAGGAAATGCATTTTCTGAGCACGATCAGAGAACTCAGAGGCGAAGGTGAAAGCATTGTGTACAGGGGTTGAAAAACATCGCGTAAAAGGCGGAATTCATTTGGTGTTAGGGTAAAAAAAGAGTGCTCGCGAAGATAGGCGGATCTGTGTTACTTGAAATGGACTCAGTGGCAGTGACAGTGCCGCTTCGTAAACCAACAAAAAAAATGAAGAAACGAAAGGAACTCGATGCTCTAGCACCCCCGCATGCTGTTTCACGTCGCAGCTCCGGAAAACGGAGCTCGCAAGTACGTACACGTACGAATAATCATAACTAGATGGAAATCTCTTTCCACTTTATTTTTTCGCGCACCTGTTTTCATTAATACTGAACACACGTACTTGATTCTTGGATATATAATTCAAGCAAATATTTCGACTGATATGATATTTGCAAGTTTTGTTTAAACACCCGATCACGGTACTGATTTCAAAGTTAATTAAAGACACGTTTTTGAGTTATTTACTTGTAAGTCAAGATTCAATACAATTTATGAAATGCATAGCACTACTTTACTTTCAATGAAACCGAAGATAACACTACGTATTATGATTTATTAATCATTGATTTGCTATGCTAAGGCACTTTCGTGTTCTGAGTTCAAAAGCAAAAATTGAATGTTGATTGTAACTGCACTTTTAGGAGTTATTAACAGATAGCAGCGACGAAAGGTCGGAATATTGGAACATTTCGACTAGAAGTGGCCGTAAATGCAGAGGCAGAAGAAGTCGAGCTTGTCCAGGGTTTCTTAAAGCTTGTAGTGCCTTTTTGGCTTGTGCCTCTGTAATAGCAACAGCTAGTTTAATTTGGCTTTTCATCGATGTTCGTCAGCAACTTACTGCTCTTCGTACCGAACTAGATCAAGGTATTGCACCGAAATCTCTGAAGACTGGTAGAATGCACGTTATTATTTTCCCGTACTGTTCGTTACGATAGCGAACACACGCAACAAGTTATACTTTAACATTATCTCAGTACATCATGTATTGCATAATATAAGTATACGTTATATTATCTTACACAATCCCCTTAAAATAATTACCCATTATAAGTTCCAGAATATACATATACATATTAAACGATTCCTAATAGTTATGTTAGTAATGAATTATTAACTGATTTATTTCAGAAGTTAAATCAAGATAATATGGAGTATTTAGAAAAAGGCACATATCTATTAATTTCGAGTTAAACTTAATATCGAGAAATTTATTATTAAAGATGCTTAGACCGTGTCATTTAATTGTAAGTCATATTATGCGAATATTTTAATATTTCAGTGATGGCTGGTAGCGAAGGAGTACCAGAAGCATTACAGAAATGCCATTCTTTATCGAGAGACCTTCAAAACAATCAAACCATTATTTTCTCACATATATCCGATCTTAAACTTCAGATAAACAATTTCACGATGCAGGTAAGTAAATATCTGCATTTAACTAATGATTAGTATCCGATGATTGATAAGACATTTTGAATTAATTTCGTATTTGTTAATCGAGAGTTATCCCACATGTCAAATTAAACATTATTTGTATAAATGTTCGGGTAGATTTATCAGTATATATAGCAAGTGTTTGATATGTATGTACTATATTCTTTATGCATTATTGTGTTGCAGTTGGCGGGAATACAGCGAGGCCTGCATCAAGTGCAAGAATGGTTTAAAACTGCACCTGAACTAGTTAATGTACCTAAAGACTTAAAAGCACTTTCAACTAGCATTCTTTCTTTTGGAAGTCAAATACAGGATTTGGGTGTAACTGTAGAAACGTTAAAGAAAAACAACGTCAAGATACAGGATAGTGAAACCACAATGCAGCAAAATATTAGCAATATTAAGGTTCATAAAAATGAAATCATTCTAATATATACAAGGCCAATGTGGATAAATAAATGAATAATTGTTGTGTTTCACGGTACAGCATTCCGTTCAAGAATTATATAACATAACGCAGAAGCCTCAGCTACTGATCACAAACGAAACAAAAATTAAGACTGATGAACTCAATGCAACAATGTCTCACTTAGAAAGTAATTTAATGTACATCAATCAAACGTTGTCAACATCTATACAAAACGTTGCCAATGATCACGAGGATTCATCGGTAACTTTACAATAATATTCCTGATATTTTAATTTGGAATCTAAAATGTTTCGTTGGATTATACATTATGTTATACTTTTAGAAAAAGATAACTGCTCTTCAAGAAAAGGTGCAGGGTGTTAGTATGAAAGTAATGTCTTTGCAAGGTGAATGTGCAAAATTGTCCGAACAAACGGTTATTTTGGCATCTGTTCAAAAGTTAACGGACCAAGTATGTATACATTTAAAAAATATATATTCACATGCACGTATATATCAGATATTCATAGATCTATGTAATACAAAATGGAAATATTTGCAGGTAAAGCAAATTCGTATGGAAGACACCGAAATCGGTGAAAGAGTGAATCTATTAGAAAAATCGTATAATACTTTAAGAAATTCTACGAATGTAATGCTTGCTGCAATTCCGGAAATCCAAAGTCAACAAGAAATTAGTAAAACGAAGAGAAAAGGAGGACCATTCGACGTAGAGGTAACGACCGAATGAAATCTGAACTTAGGTAAATATAATATCTGGTACCTTAATTGATTCGTTACTTTAAATAAATAACGGTGAATAAAAGACGGTCGTAATATATATACACGGTCAATTTCGCAGTTCTAGATAATACTACATAAAATTCATCATCTGATAAAACCAATGTTTTGAGTATAAGTCGGATATAGTGATATCTTCCGCGATACTTTGAAAACACACCAAGGAAGAATCCGCGTATGCAATAGATTAACTTTGTACACAATACCATGGAAGAATGTGTATTTGTATATACGAATAAATTAAGTATGTTGTAATTCTATATGAATAGAAAGTAAATATTTATGCCCTGGTTCGTGACATTCTGATACGGAAATAATTCTCTAACGATACCAATTTGATTATCGGATAAATCGACCGAGACCGGAAAGTATCTAGGGACAATTATAATGAGCAATAACTTATGTAATATCAATGATTAGTATCAGAGTATTTATTATGTATTTGCGTTAGATGATATAGGCTCGTGCAGGAATGCCAAGTTACATACAATGTAACTACCTGAATATTTGAGATATACCATTCAAAAAGTACAAATCTACAAATTTCCCGTTATAAACTAATTCTGTAGTATTTAAAACGATGTTCCAATATAATAACAACCAAATTTTCTACTGATCTGACCTGTCATAGCGTATAATATCGAATATACACTTTTCTGAGATTTAGAACTGAAATTCTAGATTATTTATATGTGTCGCATTTAGATCTTCAATCAAATTCAGAATTTTAAAGTTATAGCAATCAGATATGTAAATTTATTTTCTTAACTTATAACATGGTTGCAAGTAGTCTATAAATGACGCAATAACAATCTATTTTAATCGTTTTGGATTGTAACTTCCAATATGATTGTTTACTAACATAGGCGCACGTAGCAAGAGTAACAGATCTGTGGTATGACTTCGTTCTAAAAATAATGTAAAAAATAGTGATGCTATGTACGTTATTAACATGAGTATGGATAATAACATCCATATCTCACTGAATCTCAACCGTTTATTAAAATTTCCTTTCATTTTCCTATCTAATAAATTGAATTATATTTCAATCTTTAAGTATGCCAAAAAATGTCTTCTATTTACATCTTCTGCATATGAAGCTAGGCTGCTCATGTAAATATGCGTACGCAAACATTTGTTAAAAAATATGAAATCCGTTATTATCCTAGAGTTCACAGATTAACTATCAAACAATGAATCAAATATAGTTCGAAATATAATGCTTCAGAAAAGTTTCGTCCATAGTAGCGGGAGACAAACGATGTATTTACGAGAAGGAACACGAGTAAACAAAATATCGGTATTGGCAATAAGGGGCATATATATAATATTTGTGAATGTATAAAGTGAAGTGCAAGTGAATGAACAACAATGTTGAGATACACGAATAAAAAGTTAAAGTTTAAACTGTATTCAACTTAGTTCTGAACCTTTGCATTCAGATTCCTAATATTTTTTCCACATTTTAATTATTACGAATTTTGTCGTAATTTATTTCGTAATATATTTCGCAATATAAGAATGTACCAAATGAAATAATTTATCTAAAAATTACTTTTCAAACTACTCATGTTTGCTGCATGTCAGCAGGCAGAGATGACATTGACTTGAACTTATTTTATCTCCACCGCATTTATAAATAACACTATAACAATAAACAATTTCCACAGCTTATATACGTGACATTATAACTGATATATACGAATATAAATAAATTAAGATCAACGAAAAAAATGACATGCACAGATTTAGAGAAAACCGAAAAAGATTCGAAAATCTGCAAACCGGATGTAATTCAGTGGTCAAAAGAAGATCCATTTTAAGTTGAACAATATCTATTCAAATATTTAGTACAGTTAATTAAATTTTTGAAAATTAGATCGGTTTAAGTTCGGAATCATTTGCCGCTTTATATAATGTATAAAAAGATGTAATAAATGCTACACTGTAAGATTTTTTAAAAATATTGTAAAAGCAAAAAGAGCGCGAATATTACAGCCATCTTTAATTACCTCTCGCTTCTAACTGGCCGCTACGTTTAGACGTAGTTTTTATTTACTTGGAATCGATGTAAACATTAATTACTTATTTTGTTGCAATTTACTACACCAGACTAATATTTCTTATACGTGGAATTTACTTTACGATGCGAAATAGTGAAGTAACATAGCAAAACGCTCTAAGAAAATTCATAAACATTCGTCCAGTACTAGCAGTAAGATACTCCTCACTGACAATTGTGGTAAATACAATACTACTTACATTAATGGAGAGATCGTTGAAAAATAATATATATATTCACTAAAAAACGTTGTCGTAATTCGCAGTTAAACTAAATTTATTCGCGCAGAACGTGGTAGACGAGCCTTCTTTCGCCGGTACCGGAACACAACTGACATCGCGGAACACAAAGTCGCGCGCGTGAACATTTCGAATTTGGAATCTGCAATCGATTCTTAGTTATATATTCTATTCCCAGATGGCGAAAAAACGAATTAAATAACTACTTGCGTAGTTAGAATACAAATGAACTGTAAGAAAAGCTTCTGCTTACTATTTATTTAATACGCAGTTAATTTGTGATAAGCCAGAAGAAAAGAAGTGGAACAACATCGAACCGTTAAGAATCGGCTCTTCGGGGTAAGCAATCAATTTTCATTAGAATTGTTGTGTTATTCACTTTTCCATATGGATTAATTCTTGATGCAATCAATAAAACGTAATTTCCACTACATTTACTATATTGATATAAGTTCCTAGTGTTTCAATGAATCAACGCTTAATTATAAACTCTAATACTTCACGATGCAATACTTCGATTAGAGCTTTGCATTACATTGGTTAAAAAGTGCTAATCGACTTTTTCTTGAAACTTAGGAGTTGAAAAAGTATTTTACACGGAGACATATGAGTCATAAAGAAAGACGTAGATACGCGTAGATCACTGACCCCCGACAATATATAATAGCAAAGTCTGATTGTGAAACATCGTTGATAAGGGGACAGATATTCTTTCACGCGCCGAATTTGTTTTGAATTCTGTACTAATCACATTTGATATATTTCATGTTCATCGTGCACCAGACAGTTTTATCATTGCTATCAATGTCAGTACATTCTACTCGTACATATAAAACTATTTTTGAATGACTTCTTGCATTGCATTGAAAAGTTTCCAAAGGCATCCGCAATTTTTCACAAACAAGTTTTTCGGTTTCAATATAACTTCTTTCCTCGCATAAAGTGTAATGAAACAAAAGAACATCTAAAAAAGGCAGGACGACATAAACTGTTCTCCGAAGATGTTCGGCTTTCGACTCTTATTCTGATGTATTAACAATTGACTATTTACAATAATCGTACGTGGTGTAAGTTAACAAGTGTTTCGGTTGATACAGGTTTGTGATCTGCGAAAGTAAAGAGCGGACAAAATTCAAATAAAAAATCTCGTTGCGTGGCATCGGTAAGCAGGAGGGATTGTTACGTAGGCCTGCCTGACATCTGCGCGTTTCTCACGCTCGTTTAAAGGAAAAATCAAAACAATCAATATGGCGGATCCGAGCAACGAACCAGCTTCGTCGAGCAGCGTTTCGGAGCAGGCCGTTTCGGCAACTCCGATTCGCGACGACATTGAGAAGATTGAGGACTTTCTGGAACCCGATAAAAAGCGTCGTAAGGTGTTACGAAGTGATGGGAAAACCGAGCAAAAGTTGGAACACCGCCTGGGCGGCATCCTCTGCTGCGCAGTTTGCCTCGATTTGCCCAGGGCAGCCATTTACCAGGTAAGTTTTTCTCATATATATCGATCAATCTTTCTATTGTTCTACGATAAGATGTCGGAAAAAATTCGTATTTCAATGATTTCCACTTACTTCATTTTCGACATTATTCGAAACGAACATGGTAACACTTCTTATGTTTGACATTTTCAACCCGAATTAATGTGGAACTTGTTTCACTGTGGTGTATACATATATACATATATTATGTAGAATTTTGAATGTGACATTTAAATCGTATTTATTACATCACGACGATAGTTTTTGGGCAATCATTACATCGAATTTTACTATCATTGTCCCTGGTAACGTGTATGAACGGTGGGGTTTCTGTGTATTGAATGTAGTATACGGAAAATGTAAGTATTTACGTTCCTCATCGACCTACATGTTACGAATCACCTTCAGGAATGGCTACCACTGGAAAAACTATTACAATGTTTACTTCAAATGTATAGTTGTATCGGGTTTATGACATGTTATTGTCAATAATTTTAGAGCTTTTCATGCGTCCGACAGTAGTCTTCAGTGTATGTTTTGTTTATTCCATACTTTCTCTCTCACTCACTATCTGATTTTCTTGATTTTCCGTTATCTTTTCTGATCGCAAACTATTTTTAAATTTGAATAATTTTTTCGAGACAATATTTTCCATTTTTCTGATAACAGAAATGGAGTAAATGTAAATAACCATTGAGATGCAATTTTACAAAACTTTTAATGTTAATGCATTTTAAAGGAGTTTAAAAGTTAGACTTCTGCATTACAGTATAAAGTGTAATTTCATTGTCTTCTTCAAGCCAATTATATCTTCAGTTATAAGGTTTACAGGTAGGTAATTATATGTTCTTTCTAAGAAAGACATTGAAATTATAATGATATAATTTGAAATATCTAAATTAATATAAACTGTTTATAAAGCCAATCTAAGAAATTCTTTATTTTTCGGTTTATATGTATACTCTAGAATGTTACTAAATTTGTTTCAAAATATCAAAGATAGCAAAAGTTCCAAGAAAAAAGTTCTTTAGGGGGAATCAGCAGTGTTACTATAATGCTAGAGTTTACAGTTTATTTTCAAAGGTTGTATTGTATGAAATGTCTCTGGTTTATAATAAAAGGAGTTGTGCATGCAGTTGAAGTATCTATAACTTTTCTGTATATCTGTGTGGATTCTGAAACTGTATGAGGTATTCAAAAGCAGTGTACCAGAAGAATATTGTGTGTATGCATGCCTATGCAATGACCTGGTTCTTTAGTGATATTTATTTGCAGAGACTACTCCTTTATCACAACATTACTTAAAGCTTTCCAGTGTCCCTTTGTATTTTATATTTTGTTCTAACTTCAACTCTTCTTTAAAGTTAATAAACAGAAAGCATATGTAAGTCATGTCTTAATTCCATATTCCATATCTTTAGTAAACTGAAAAGCAATGAAAGTTATGCTGCGTTTGCTTCCATTATGATTATAGCAATTTAAAATTATTTTTCTGCATACACAAGTTGGATTGTTGTCTTCACACACATCAAATTTCCCACATATCATAGAACACATAGCGAAATATGATACACTGAATAAAGATGTTGGGTGTGATAATACACACAAATCACATGGAATTTATTAGCTTCATTTTTATCACTGAATAAAATCAGTTAGAAGTATAGAAGATTAAGTGAATAGAACACTATAGACCTTAGTATATAGTGTAATACTGTTTTTCAATTACAAGATACTGTGTTTAATATAAGAAGTAATGGAGATGGAGTAAATATTCATAAAGTGACAATATAAAGTGTTGTTGTATACCCATGCGAAAATTGATGTTTATCAATTATTATTAATAGTGAGAGAGTGAGAGTGAGAGAGAGAAAGCGTACCTTCAAAAACATTTGTACAACATGTGTAGTTGAAAAACATTAAACAAAATAAATATTGTTAAAGGTTATTAGTTAGTTATTTCGCATATGACACCCGTTTTCACTTTTCCCACGTATCATTATCCTATTCTCTTCCTTTCTATTATAAATATTGGCAGCATTAATAATGATTGATTTTGATGATAAATCATGCTGGTTTAATCATACTGGATTTGCAAATAATTACTTGGATTATTAATAGTACCCCTACGATTTTGTGTTTCAGGTTTAATAAAAAACATCAAAATCATGGTAATATATATGCCACTAGTTTTGTTATTCTAGTTTGGTTAATTTCATTGTGAGGGTTCTATGTATAACATATTTGTAAGGCCAATAGTCTATGTGGAGCATGTGCAAATTATGGAAGTATATTGAATTGAGTTTATCAAAACTGTTTGTCCAATTTCCAATTCCTATATGGTAGAAACTAAACATACATTTTGCACATAGCTACTCATACATTAATGTATAACTTGATATCAGACATACAAAGTTCTTAGTATGTCTACCAGTATCTTTTCTACTTCAAATGTTCTAGAGAAGAGAATGTTAATAAAGCATGCTGCTATAATAATGTTCACAGTGTACAAATGGACACTTGATGTGTGCTGGTTGCTTCACTCATGTCCTCGCAGATGCTAGGCTTCGCGATGAACTGGCAACCTGCCCTAACTGCAGAATCGAAATCAGCAAAACATCTGCATCTCGAAATCTGGCAGTGGAAAAAGCGGTGTCCGAATTGCCAGCTGAATGTCAATATTGCGCGAAGGAGTTTCCACGAAATTCCTTGGAATGCCATGAGGAAACAATGTGTGAAGAAAGGTAAACTGAAGTCGTTAAAAGATGTTCCTGGATAGAATATGATACTTGCAAAACTCGGCTAAAACCATGTTGTCCTAGCAAAATAGTAACATTGTAGCATGCTTTCTTTAAACCCGTGATACATGTATCTTTTTAATCAAGCACTTGGGTATTACGTATTGATTTGTACAGGATATCCTGCTGCAAATACAGCCGAATTGGCTGTCCTTGGAGAGGTCCCAATCATGAACGCCCGGAGCATGAATCTCATTGTGTTCATCCTCATCGTACAGGCCTCGATGTTATGGAAGCTTTACGCGACATTGATGCTCGTACGTTGGAGGAACGTAGGCTGTATGACAATGTCTTTGACCTTTTGTCCTACGAGAAAATCACGTTTAACGGTCTGTATTTGTCATCTGTTGTGCTCACAATTGTTCAGAATTTTTTTGAATGACTATTATAACTATGTATGGTCGATATTATAAATATTAACATAAGGTTTCATCAAGCAGCAACAGGAGTATATTTGTCATTGAATATTTGAGCATAGCGAATTTTTGTCTTTCAATTTTCTTTGCCTAGATTTTCTGACCGAAAGAGAAAGGGTTCATAATTATTTGTAGTGTTTCCTTATTTATAGATTTGCAAATGAAGCCATATCGAACCGACGAATTAGTTAATAAACTTTTTTACGAGACATCTCGTTTTACGGCATTCGGCGGTCAATGGGTAGTAAAGGCGAGAATTAACAACAGTCAACGTGACCCTACTCAAAGTTCGGAAAGAGATATGACTTATCAAGTATGTGTGAGGAAATTGTTTATTACGATTCTTAACTCGTTTTTACGAATGTTCTGATATAGTCGAAAATTTATGCACTGCATAAATTTGTAAATTTCTTGAAGCTTCTATAATATGTGTTTTAATTGCCAAAATTGTGAATCATATATTGAAAAAGAGCAAATATGGACTATTGTTAGCATTACTCTTCTCTCACAGCTGATTCTCAAAACAAAAACCACGTACCCACTACCACTTCATTACTTGATCCTAAAAGGACCATTTGGCGATATGAAGGTTCAACCGAGAATTCACAGATTTGAGTTCACAGAACAAGATAACGAGAGTCCGTATCTACCACTACCGTTGCCGGATACGGCAGAATGTAATAGACTTCTTGCTGCAAAAGCCATCAGTTTCAGGTATGGTCGAAGGAAGAGCGAACTCTATGAAGATGCGATTTATGAAGTACCTGTCCAGATCATCATTTATTTTTCATGCATGGAATTACACTTTATAGACAAAATACCAGCAAATATATTTATCTTCATTTGTTACAGATTAATAATGTTCCTGGCATCCAAGTAGCTTAATCCAATAATCACTGTTGCCAAAAAATTACGGCAAAAGGATTATTGATATGACCTTTTAGATTATTATAATAAGAATACTAATAAAGATATAGATCGAAATGATTTATAATCGATTATAGTAATCAAGAAAAAATAATAATAATAATGACCATAAAAATGCTAATACTGATGTAGTCTATACAAATATACTTTAAAAAAAATTACATTGTGTTAATGCAAGATAGTATGTTATGTTGTATAACATATAATGTATAGGTAAAGCTAAAATCTTGTGATTCGAATTTTGTTCTTTCATGAAATTTCCAAACCAACTTTTTTATTATTAGGAGTGGCAAAAGTAATATTTTACTTAAATTGTTGTTAGACAAGTGTATTAAATTGTGTCAATGAGTGCAATGTAATATCTTCGTAATATAAATAAAATCATGACCTCTTAGACAGTAGCAATTTAATGCACATGCTTGCTAACACAAACCTATTATGGAAACTCCTATTTATATAAATTATATGTTATCGATGTACAATCTTAAATGGACATATTGTAATAGAAAAAATTTAAATAAATTTATTATGATGATATCTCTGTGTCAATCATACACGCGATCACCAATTGATAAAAGAATTTCTCATTATGTATTATTTGATACAATATTCTCAATATTATAATTCGGATAAATTGATGAACGTATTGTTGCTAGTTTTTGAACAATTGATATTATTCGGCGGAAAGATCAAAGGGTTAAGATTAATTTCCGGTGGACTTACACTGTGCCTACGAATTTTTGGCGTTGGTGGTCTTGGATCTGGATCCGAACATCCGGTCAACCAGTACGAAGTAACTCGTCCTTTTCCTTTTAATTCCACTTCACCTCTAAGCTCAAGATCAAATGTTCCGAACTTATCCAATATGGATTTCGTTGCATTGGATACGTGTATACGAAGAGCTAAATTATGTTTACAAATAATACCGTGTTAGATTATGTAGAAAGTCAGCAAACAAGGAATTCCAAAATTAGAGATATAAATAATATAAATCGTAACAAAGATGTACAGCGAATGCAGAATCACACTGTGATAGGTCACCTCCGAACTGTTCATACGATACAAGAATCCTGCTCTTTCGGTATTAAATTCTCTTTCCAAAGTAAATCAAACTTCCAAAAGAACGTTTTTACCGAAAACAAAATTGAATCCACAATTAAAATTCATTTAATGGTAAAGCAATGTAAACAAAGGAGTTAAATTCATGTTACAGTAGTACGTAACTTACGAAGCCCCGAAGACTCCATTCTCGACGCTGTATTTACCGTGTCACCAAAGAGACAGTAGTGCGGCATTTTTTGGCCTACCACACCTGCACAAACCGGTCCACTGTGTACGCCAATTCTAATGCTGAGCTGCATATTCTGCTTATGCATTATTGTAAATGATCGAACAGCGTCTAGTATTGCTAATGCCATCAAACCAATTTCCCTTGCGTGTTCATCACCGTTTCTTTCTGGTAAACCAGACACTACCATATATGCATCACCTATTGTCTCGACCTAAGTATGAGCATAAACAAATTTGAAATGCAAACATTTCCATTTATCCCTGGACTTACACATGTTGAATTTTTGTTCTACAAGTGTATAGTAAAATGAGAATTACTTTGTAAACGTCATAGAATCCAATAATACGATCAAAGGTACTGTAAAGATCATTGAGAAAGTCCACCACTTCCATAGGTGTACTCTCGGCGCAAAGTGCCGTGAAACCAACAATGTCGCTGAAATATACTGTCACACACTCGAATTGTTCCGGTTGCACTAATTCTCCTGCCATTAACTGACATGCTACTTGTCTGAAAAATGGTCAGCGTGTGTTACATATTTCGATAAAGAGATTCATTCTTTTACTACCTTGGTAGCACTTGGTATAGCAATTCTTCACTGCGTCGTTTCTCCAAACTTAATTGTTCCGTTTTCTCTTCAACGAGAGCTTCTAAGTTATTAGCATATTGTTCCATACGCCTGAGCAAGTCATCCATTAAATTTTCACAGTACCCCCTTAAAATGAAAATAAATAGATAAATCTAAAAAGTCCTGGAATATAGAACAATTGAAAACTTGTGATTCTTAAAAAACAATTACTTCATAATTCCACGGATTGTTCCGCGAATCGTGTGAAATGTCGGTCTTTCTTCCGGTATTTCATGCCAGCATCGTTCCATCAATAACAATATATCACTTGGACAATCTCTTGGAGCAACTTCCGGTCTAAACGGTGGATCTTCGGCTGCCGAGACTCGGCTTACGATCTTAGAAAATAAACTTTATTCGTATTTATTTGAATTATCTTGGCACACGTAAAGAGAGATAATTTTACGAAAGAGAAATGGAGAATAATATTTAAAAGTTGTTTCTTCGTTACAGAAATGGATAATCAAAATGAAGGATCCATTTACCTCTTGTGCTATCATACATTTTTTAGCGGTTTCATATGGACCTCCGCGAACAACAATTTCTTCCAATATTATAGCGAAGCTATATACATCGCCCTTCTGTGTGGCCGCGCTACCAGGTGTTACTGTCAAGGGCAAGAGTTCTGGAGCGACCCAAAGTAATTCTGTACAGAGTGAGTACTAATAAACTTTACAGGCTATCAAAAGAATTAATTTCCAAAAACAGTTCCTGAGGAGTATGATATAGCCATACATATACACTCACTGTTATAATAGCTCTCATCCATTATTAAATCGGAAGGAGTGGTAAGAGTCTTTAGACCGAAGTCCGAAATTTTGAGAACGAAACGGCCATCAATGAGACAATTGCACGATCTGAGCCTTCCGTGAGCGGAAACCTCGCTTGCGTGTAAATAGGACATTCCCTGTAAAAGTGAGTTTAATGCACACTTAAATTCCAATGCAAATTGGAATTCGCGAAATAATAATAATCCGACTGCAAGATAATTTTTTAAGATCGATAATGAATCCATCTCATAGTTTGTTTGACGGCATTGATATGGTACATATTTATATTGAGTAATACTGATACTATTAATCGGTACCAGATCGGATGTCATTTGAGTGCTATGTGTATTCAATATCTACTTAAAACGTGTAATACCACGTCTGCACCTGCTCTACCTTGACGATGTCGTGGATCAATGACATGCGAAAATTCCAATCCAACTTTATAGCGTCATTTTCTAGGACATCTTTCAGGGAACCTCGGGGACAATATTCTGTTAAGATCAAGACTGTTGGCGAGGGTGAACAGAGGCATGCGCCAATGAACCTAAAAAGGGGTTTATTTTATATCTTCTTTCCAATGAACGCGGAAAATAGAAGTCGTATAAAATTCAATTTTCTGCCACTTGACAAATCATTACTTTGGAATTGTAAGAATACAGTGTGGGAAAGCATGTACCTGACTGTATTCTCGGATGTAACATCTCGCACCTGCTTAATCTCCCATAATAATTTCTTGGTAACATCGACAACTTTTTTCTTTGTAACTTTTTTAATAGCCACTCTCTCCCCTTTGTAAATGCCGACGGTAGTAAACACGGTATTCGGTGGTAAGGATTCGCAACTAATTTGCGAACCACGTCGGATACGATGTTCTAAACCGAAGTTCTATTGCAACAAAATGAACGTTAATCGCTGTATGTACTATTGCATTCGAATATTTATGACATTATCAGTAGAAAAGTGGGAAGAGTATAATTTTGCAGGAATAAAAATAGATCTATAATTAAGCAGATAAATTTGATACTATCTACTTGTATACTAACGTTTATTTCGTTTATTGCCTGATGGAGATTGATTTTCGAGGAGAAGTTTTTACCAACTTCCAGAAGTAATTCCTCGGGTCTTATTCTCCAAGACATATTATTTAAATCCGCGGAGAGTCTTAAATGTCTAAAGCAATGATCGCGAGTCAATTACAATAACTACCTATTAATTGCACTTGTTAGAATCTGAAATTATTATGATCTTCTGAAAACGAGAGGAATATTACCGGTACAAGATGCAAGTAGCTGTGATTGCAGCAAGTGCAAAAACAGCGAGACCTAAACTTGTGTACGCGACGAATGTGTAAGCTTCCGTTCTCGAAGCACACGCTGGATCATCTCCTAAAAATCCACATTCAGGTATATCCGGTGGAGGACCTTCTCTACCTCCGGGCCAATGTATTTTTTTACCAGACACTGGACTGTACTCCCGATTTAACCCTAAATAATGAGCAACTACCTCAAACCTAAAATATAATATACACATTTCGCGTAACGGTTCTATTTAAGGTTCGGGATAGTCTATAATAAGTTGCATGTTAAATTCAATGCATAATATGCATTATATTCTCAAGTATATCTTCACTAAATTTCTATTGTGTACGTTGAGATAATAGCATATGATCGCTATAACAAATTGATCAAACAATGTCGGATGTAATTGTGGCTGACCTTCCAGTAATAGGATCTAAATCCAGGATACTATAGTCAGCATCACGATCCCCATTGTCGTCTATCCTTACGTGCCCCGTAATACCAATGAAGTCTCGGTCCCACATTCTCCTGGTTATCGAGATACCATCCCTTATATCACCACCCTCTGCTAAAGTTTCGTTTAAAGCGATTCCTAATAGATAAACTCCATCATAGAACGCACCGATGAAGAAGTTTACCTACCAATTAATATACTTCTTAAGATATCTGTCGCTACTTAACTCATTCGCACCGAATGACGCGTACGTGAGTCTTTGGGATTCATTATCAGACCGCGGATAAGTCAAATCTGAGTCTTTATATACGATATACTTCGGTGTCAAAACGTTTGAGTACGTTTTTTGTCGATATAACTTTATTTAGTAAAATTCCGCGAATTTGACCCTTTACGCGCGTACATTCGGATAAAAATGCCCCGACGCGAATGTGTTAAAATCATTAAAACACTAAGGGAAGCAATTATTTTGTCTCGAAGAAATAAGTGACAATGAGCTTACTTCCTCGCCTTCAGAGAATGTGTAATTGTAATCGGTTTGCGCTCTTTGCCTAACACTTTCCGCAAAGTCTTGAAATCTTGGACTTGTCGGTTGTAAAAGAGAGACACGTAATAGAGCTTCGTAAGCTTTCCTGGCTATCGTGTCATCTTTGTCACCGACTTCCCAATCGTGATCCCCCCAATACGAACCCTATTAAGTAATTGCAATTTTATATCCTATTAACCGATGGTTATCAATTACATTGATTTTATATTAAATACCTGAAATATTTCAACGTCAAGAAATGCCCAATCTCCCTTTGTCATACCTAATGCGTGAGCGGCTAACATGAACTTTCTTACTAATGTTCCGCGAACGCTAAGAATGACTACTGTTAAACAAATTTGATTATGGGAATACATAAACTGTCTCATCCACTGGAAATAATTCTTTTATACATTGAATTAAAGAGATCAAAATCGAGCAATATTGTATTTACCTCTGGCGTACATACTCGCGTCGCGTAAATAATAATGATAAGAGTCGTTCTCGGAGTTTCCATCAAGTTCCCGTACAAACTTTAATAAGCCTTCTTTGCGTAGGCCGTATTCCAAGTTTTTCCCAACTGTTAATGAGAACAGATCTGATCTATCCAGTATTAATGCCACGTGGGACCAACCGAATTCTTTAAATACACTCGAGAAGACTAATCGCAATCGGCATTGGCAATAAGACATTCTCGTTAAAGTTGGATACTTGCTTTTATCTTTAAAAATACCCTTAAACAAAATAGATAAGTTTTACACGCTATAACATTTTCGAGGTAAGAAGACTATCCGCGGAAACATGATAAACAGTGATGAAATGTGTTCCACATTTGTTAACAGCTAACTGGTTAGAAATTAATTAACGTGCTAATGGTATCATAAATACAGAGAAGGAACAAGGCGAGGCTTCTCCTATTCTTTTAGAAGGACATCGCGCAAGTGCTTTGTGTCGTCATAATTGCAGTGATGCATCAACCACGAAAATATACGGATAAAATAACGAGTATTACGATTCCAAAGGAACCAGCAATTAACTTACCGATGTTTCATTTTTCCATTTATTAATTCTTCCAAGGATACCAGAAGTTACTGATAATTCACTTTCAGTTGGAGGCTTGTTTTCGTACCGTACAATTAATCATGCAAATCAAAAATATATTTTTTTACATGATGAACAGGTACCTATGTGATCGACAGTAATAAAAAATATTTCGAAAACACATTATACCAGTAAAAGTAACATACATGGTCACCCATTCCGGTCACAATGGGGCTATTCCAATAAGCCGCAAGTCTTGCGACAGGTTCCAATGCAAACGCGCAAGCTGGACCGATAAAAGCTATCACGTTGTCTCGAAAGTGCATATCAGCTGCTAATCCGGGTGCTTTGGCCCCACTGCATGATGGATAGCTAAACACGGATTTATAAAATCACAATAAAAGTGTTAAATTTAGCGTCGGAATGTTTGTAAGTAGTATGAACAGTTGATGGATCATCTATGAAAATGTAAACATAATATCATCCACGGAAGAAGTCGGGAAACCGTAGTCGGTCACAGAAATAATGCGTTGCACTCGTATAAAGAGAAAACCTGCTCGCATTGAAGTGTAAAGCAGTGAGGAATGTCAGGTAATTAATAATCAGTGGAAGCACTGTCCCTGCCCACTTAGACGATACTAATGCGCGAGTGCAAATAACAATTTCCGATAATCGTAGTTTAATCGTCACGATGAATAGGAAATGATTGGACACTGATCGATGTAGAGAGAAAGAAAAGTGTATCTTTCATTAGATTAGACGTTGTTTGTGAAATCAAATAACACGGACACAAAATATATCGAATAATTAAAGAATAAAAGTAGTTAATATGAGTTTTAACTTTTGAAGTAATATTATTTAAAAATTATCAAATTATAATTTAAAGGGCAACTCTAATAAACAGACTATAATAAAGTACAGTAAACTCCTGTATAACGCGAATTCCTACAATGAGCTAAAGATATTGCGACGACGTTTTTTATATAACGCGATTCTCGTACAACGCGCAATATAATAACAAGGATCGGAAGAATTTGTAAACCGCGTTATATCGAAACCGCGTTGTATAAGTATCGTACTCTACGAGGGCTACCTGTACCGTCATTTAATCTGAAGAATATAAATTTAGTAGTTTAATATTGTTTTATTATCATTAATGTCAGGTGAACATAATTCGATGAAATTCAGCAGGCAACGGAATTGTTTTCATTTTACTAGAATTGTGTAGCCGACGAAACCCGGCGGATATTGAAGGCACGTTTTTTACGCAAACAACTGTCCAATTGAATTAATGTAATGAGATGGAACGAGTGCAAACGGCTGGTCAGAGGCGAATCAACTTACGAGAATGAAACACGGGAGGGCTTCGTAGGTACGCGTATATAGGACAAGGGAATACCATTCAAAATTTAGCGTCTACCGCGACCGTATTCTATACAATCACATTCCAAATAGAATTTACATTCTTTAACTTCATAAAGCTGAGTTAAATTTACTTAAAAAAATTGTATCCTATATCTGCTCACCTTCCTTGCACTTTACGCAATTGTACATTATGAAGATTTAGGAAATCATTTACTTCGGCCAAGGCCAGGTCGACTGCAGGCCCGCAACGTTCAAGATCAAACGGACTGTTCAGATGCGAAGCCATCAAAACTCCCACATTGTAAACTCTCATCGTGTTTTCATTGTGCACTGGGTAATCAAAATTAAATTAATTAACTGTGCACAAAACACTCGATAGAAAATACATGTTTTATCGTCCAACTTGATATTTATTATACTATTATAGCACGGATGTTGTAAGAATTAAAAGGGTTCGGCTCCTCACTTAATTAAAAACATGTTTAACATTCGTTCACTTTGATGCGCACGATGATATTAAGAGTGTTGTAATACTTTTTATGTGTGAAATAAGATTTAAAGCATTTTGACTATATGAATTCAGAGTAAAAGATGTAACGCCGAACATTTCTATGGCAATTAAATTCGGGCGTAGCTTCAAATGGGTAGAAATCATTGTCGACGAAACAAATCGCATAGAAAGTATGATTATTCCATTCATACGCGCAATTGTTCGTGACACGGAGAAAGGGTCAACAAAAAGGGGTTCTCGATTAATGAGTCTTTTATAATCGTTAAATATATTAATCGTACGAATGAAAAAATGTGTATTAATAAAAGCAAACTCATGATTATTATAAAGAATTATTAAATGTGATTCAAGAAATGTTGTAAAGAACTTTTCTTATTTGGACAACTTTAATTGATTTCGACATGTGCACACTTTTCTAAACTGCTTATTACCTAATGCGCATTTTTGCAACCGGACTGTTGTTTTGCGGGAATTTAAAAATAGCACCGAAACTGTCCCGTCGTGTGATAAAAAACAAGCTGATCGATAACAACATATAGATACACGATGTGAAATGTACAAACATACATATATAAGATTCGTAGAATAATCTTACCGGGAGAAACACCGACAGGATATACAACATAGGAGGTCACTACGGTTAACAGGAACTTTATGCACAAGTCTGATATGTTTTTACGCCAAGTATCTTCCATGATGTTTTAGTTTATTTTTTAACGCGAGGTCCGAAAACTAAAGAAAAAAGATTTTTTATCAAAGAAGATCCGCGAGCCGTATCGCCGGTTGAGGCTCATCTAAACTTTCCCCGTGGAAGATTCACCCTTATATAGGGTTTACTGCTGTGCACACACCAACACCGAATACTTCGTATGTTTATTTTTTGTTATTGTCTTTCGTACACTCCCTGAAATTCGTTACGAAACGTAATTTACTTAATGCGTATAATTTGAAAATTCATTTTACGTCTTTTACTGTAATACACGTTCCTAATGTTTATTTTGGAATTCTCTCGTGTGCGCGCTTTGCTCCTGCGGAAATCTGCAAGCTTCCTCGTTGCATCTACGCATGCTTCAAGGTCTATGTACGAACCACCCCTGGAAACGTATCGAACATATCGTCAATGCTCTACGCAGGAGAATCCTATTTTGGTATGTAAAAGCATATTTATCCGTGGTAAAGTTAATAGTTTTTTCATACATAGCCCAACTAATGTTAGTGTGCAAAAATAATAATCTCCATTTCTGAAATGATATCATAGATAGTTTTTAATAAATCGATGAGACGTGAAAATGATGTAAGTAAATATAGAATACAAATATTTCATTTCCATTTATTTGAAGAATTCCGACATTTTCCGGACGCACATTCTTTTTCTTCTTGGGCTGCTAATTCTTCATCCAAGAGTAGTTCGAAATTACCCAGAGTTTCTGGAGATGGACACTTGTTCCATTTCACGCTGGTAGAGAAAAGATAATTATCCCATGGAATTACTTATACTATACTTATTTTATATTAATTTAATACACATTCTTACTCGGGTACTCCATCCGGTGGTACAACTATTGAGATAATATTATCAATTAATTTATACTTCAAAATTCGATCGTTTACTGTTGTGGAAGTTAATGATGGAGACGCATTGACCTGGAATATTTCATTACTATTAATATAATTAGCTTAATAAACCATTGATACATATGGTAAGGACGATAAAATATTTTAGTTAAACCTCTATAAGCCACGGTTTCAATTCGTTATCAATGATAATGTCATAGCCATAACACTCAAAACAATGACGGTCATTTGCCATTACTGGTGCAACTGCTTTCAAAGAATGCACGATACACCAGTTAATATTAGCGAATAACTTTTCCGTCACAGCTTTTCCACGCGTACTTTCCAAGTATAATCGCAAATTATGTACACTCAATTTACCGCCATGTTTACTATTGTACTCCTCCTAAAATAAATTCTTTCGGAATAATTCTTCGATCGCCGAAAGTGTGTCAATCGTATACAAGGGATGATGTTAGTCCCGAAAGATTAATTATATATTTATTATGAATAATAATGAAAATAAATTACGGAAATAATTATATTGTACTTACACCATGTTTTTGCACAGAAACGTTTGTAAGATGAACGTACATATTATCTAATTCTTGTATACTGGTATCATATTTGACAGTACAGAAGCGACAGAATCCAAGCTTGAACAGATACGTTTTTAAAGGACGAAACGACGTGATAAGAACGTACAATCGAAGATCGAATTTCTTCCCACCGATTAAAAGTGGGTTATCGATATATCTAGCAGTAATAATATGTATTTAGTTAAAAAATAACTAATCGTTGAAGCTCTAAATAATGTCGAATGGAATGATATTTATTTCTTGCTTATAATACCTGGATATAACGTATGATTCCTTTGTCAATGTAGGATTAAATGGATTTTTTGCTTCGCGAGACCATTTTTTTAATTTACTCAATTTATTGATTAGAAATATACCGGCACCCTGTGATTTTCCGCACGGTTTCATTATCCAAGTACTTTGCGGCGATTTTCGATATTCTTCCACGAACATATTGTAATCTACGGGAATATAATTGTTTGCGAATATTAAAAGAGATAGTAATTCTTATAATATCCTATTTATTTAATGACTTAATAATATGTAGTAATTGCCTGCGGGTAAAACAAAAGTCACTGGCACGAAGTCGAGGTATAAATATTTTCCTGGTCCATCTCCTCTTTCCGCGAGAGGATTTCCTTCTCTTTCTAAATCCTTCCGATAACGTTTTATATTTTTTACTAAAAGATCTTTCCGCGTCAACTCGTAATGATTCGGAAAATGATTGATGATTCTAAACGAGAATGAATTCGTTGTTAATTAAACTGTTATTTTATTCCACCGAAAAAATTATGAGACATTGTATTTTATTATTTAATTCATCCACGTAATCATAAATCATGCTATTAAGTATTATCACAAAATAAATTTGATTACATTAGTTAATAAAGAAATATTAGCTATATATTGTTTAAAAAGTCTTACTGTTTATCGTCCATTCTGTATCCAGTTTCAACACTGAAAATATTTCTACACGACTGCGTAGCTGCCCTAAGATATTGAAAACATGTAAACTAGCGTTGCATTTTGAAATAAAACTAAAAGTGGACGAAATCTAAATTAAATAAATCAAAGGACATTGAAATCTTTAATTGTTTACCAATAAAAATTCCAATCATCTTCCGGACTCACTTGCATCCAGCCTCTTTTTTCAAAATTATGTACTATAACGGATTTATCCACGTCCGTACAAAATGTAACTTTAGACCTGTCTATTCCTGTGGTGGGAACTCTGTAATTGTTTTAAACTTACATTTCCACTTTCACTGACATACAGATTCTATCTGCCACGAATAATTCAAAGCATAAAAGAGTTCGAACGCAAAATTCTAATATTTGTTACCTGCCATAATTAGCGGATAATGTGAAATTTCCCGGTCGCTTGTTTTCCGCAACCGTGTTAGCCGCCATTCTTCTTATTGTAAGTTTGATCGATTCACCTCGAACAACCGGCTTCTCTTACAATTTTATGCAAGTATTTACAATAATAAAATTAATTGAATTATATACACGTCAGGAGAAATGAAAGAAATCAAATTAGAAAAAATGTAAGTTCAAGTAATAACAAACAAATTTCAGTAAATTTAAATAATGAGCAAGATACTTAATCGAACATTTCGATATATATCGAAAGCACTCGTATAAATTTAAAACTCTTACAAGAAGATTGTAAGAAAAATTGCATCGTAAAGAAATAAGGTATTTATTACTTTTCGTTATAATAATCGGGATTGAAGAATAAGAATAAGGTAAATTGAATAAGTTCGACTGCATAACGTGTAAAATGATCTCTTTAAAAGTGATATTTCTAGATCCCGAATTGATTTTTACCGCATAAAAAATATGAAACCTCAGAGCCAATGACGTGTTTTAGTTTGAGAACAAATGATGTCTGTTAGAAAAGCTTCGATATTTACCCCACCGCTGTTATTCTATCTCCACCGAAAGGACGATATACGACCCACTTATATAGAAGTATAGGGTGCCAGTGCCTTGAGTAGTTCAGTTCGTGTGGCTCATTCTTATCCTAATTTATCACGTTCAACTGCTGTCTGTAATGTGCCTCTATTCTTAACTTACGTTTTCTTGTATTAAAAATCGATATGGTACGTTACGAATTATTCTACTTCCTATAACTTCCCTGGTTTAAGTTTCTCTTAATTGTAATCTCTTAATCGTAAAATATTTGTACTTGAATATCGACTTGCGCAGTATGGAGTATATGTGCACAATATTTGTTCCATTTAAAAGTTATTATAGTTATCAATAATTAACAGGAACACATATGATAATTTACTATAATTGCAAACATACAATATACTCTATTAAGTTGGAGAAGAGTTATTCGTGCTGCTATCTGGACCCTTCGCATCTTGCCGCTTTGTTATCCAATCTCAGTTTTCGAATCGTCATATCAACGATAACTATCGCTTTAAAATTCAACGAAAGCATAGAGTTTGAACATATTCCGATAATATTTTTTGAACTGGAAAGATAATAAATTCGATCTACATAAAAGGATTGTGATCGCTGCGAATTAATTGCGTATGCGCCGACGAATACGCGCGTTGAATTTCGATTGTAAAATGTCTGCGCGTTGATCTGTTCCGGTACCACTACTATTATACGCATTTAAAAGTCCGCTTGCTAGAACTCTCCAACTGACAGTTTTGCATTCCTCTACTCTTTACATACTGCGCATAACTGTTCGTATTTGAATCATCATACTGATTGTAAAATAAATCATTTTGGGCTTTGATTAATTTTCTTGAGGATCATGGTATATACACGTTTTTAATATAGCAACAGCCTATCTCTTTGCACGAATTCGGGATACATATTTTAACAAATGCATTTATTAACTAAGATTAATGCCACAGTTGTGGTATAACAAACCAGTATAATTTCTACAAACATATTAATCACTTAAAACAACGCTTGAGTATACAATGCTCGAAAAAAAATAGTTAACTTTAAGGTTTCTTTGTGATGTCTCATTTATTTAATTCTGCATCTAATTATAACGATTACTTACTGATTTTTATTAACTTTCAATATTAAGGCTCCTTTTCCATGCAAGAATGAAATTCCAGTATAGTAACAGAACATTATTTCACCAGGCAGATATAAATCACATTGAAATGAATCAACAAATTGGAAAAGTAAATATCTTGCAAAATGGACGAGGAAGGGGAATTACACAGAAGAACATATTACCGAATGAATGTGTGTGTTTGAGACCTATTTCATCTGTACTTTGCAATGTTTGTGGATTTTGGACTAAAGGCAGAGTACGTTATCAATGTCCATTGCATCCGCAGGTATATAGCATCACAATCATTTTTTAAGCTGTCCCCATACACATATTATTTCCTAGTTCTATTATGTACTATACATCAGTAATTTATGTTTACAGTAATTATTGATATTTTTTACAGACAATTTATTTGTTTGACATTAGCCAATGTCCTCAGTGCAAATCTTTTGAATTTATGTTAACAGAGTTCTGAAGTGCAAGCTATATCATTATATAAGTATTAATACTGCAATATTTAAAACCCTATTATTAACTTCAATATATTTTATAAGATTTTTTCTTACAGTATCTAAAATGCTGTACATGTTATATAGTCAGGTGGAGATATAATTCTTTAATCAATTAATACAAGAGTAAATAATTAAGTTATACTTGCAGGCCAATGTATTTTTTGTTTATCCAAATAATCTTATATTTTGGGAATTTGATTTAAATATAGCTGACTACCAAAAATAATGTTTCTTTAAACATGCATTATAGATATTGATATGCATTCCTAATATTGTATGTATTATATACTTACCATATCAACATTTCATTCATTATATTTATATTTAACCATTTCTTTCACATTTAATATTCAAATATTGACACTCAGAGAGGATATATATATATATATATATATATATATATATATAACAACTCATTTATTTTATATGAATGACACTTGTGAAAAAGGCACAGGAATATACAAATGAAGATAATTCAAATTAATTTCAACAAAGTTCATTATTTAATTTTGTTACATATGATTATTCTATACATTATTAAACCAGCCAGGAACCCCAGGTGCTAATTCTGTTTTTTTCATCTCTTTCAGTTCTTGTTGTATTTGTTTATATTTTTCAGTTTGTTTTTTCTCCTCTGTTTCTTTAAATAAGTCAGGAAATGTAAAAGATTGATCTTTAGGCTGTAAAAATGACACATCCAATTACATTGTGGAATATCATAACACATCTTGTAAACAAGATGAGGAAATAAAATGATTGAACTGAAATTTACTGCATAAATGTATTTGCTACCATTCTGAAGAATCAATGATATATTTGTATATTTGCAACAACAAGAAAGTAGTGAATAAAACTGTTTCTCTAATATTATTCTGAAAATGAAAATTATTGAGTATGTTAACTTAACTTACCAATACAACATAAGCTATTTTGATATCATCATCTTTAACAATATATCTATTCATTCTCGTTTGTCCAAGAGCTATTCGCGTTCTTACTTCGACAGGATGAACATTGTAAATCTTTTTTAAATAATTTTTTACATCCACTTGCGTCATCTCCATAGAACAGTGAAATTCTACTACATTCTTGGGTTGTTTTTCTTTTGGTTCAACTATTTTCATCCAAAAATTAGGCAAAAATACTCTAAGTTGTGGGTTGCCCCTGTGGTATAGCGGGTACCTAATTGTATAATTGAAAAATTTCACATTTCACGCAGTACTTCTTTAAATATTTCACGTGCAAATAAACACGAACTTAACAGCATTCATTTCTTAACTGTCATTCACTTAAAAACTTACCAACGTGTAGACATTTTATGTTGCTTTAACTATGCTTATTCTTCTCTTATTACTTTAAGCTTTTATAATCATCTTTACAATATATTGTACGCAAATTACATAGGTTACACCATTGTGAACCCTCACAAACATTACCCCAGCGTAGATATAGGTAGACCAAGCACGCAATGCAATCTGTAATTGCAGAGTTACCCAATCCTAGAGCCCGGTAACGATATTTGTGTCACTGGTGACGTTACCCATGAAACACATAAAATAGCTGTTTTTTTATATTTTTAGTCCTAGAAATACAAAGATAAAACTTGGAATTATTTGTTTCAAAAACTCTTACATCTGTTAGCATACATATTACTCGACATTTAACAGATATATATGGCTGTTTTACATTACGCGACCCAACCACCCATCAGGATTTCTGCTAGCGGCAACCTGCACGTAGTGAGACCCGGAAATGGATAATAATTGTAAGTAGAGAATTAGAAATTAGAATTCTTTTACAATTACAACCGAATTAGTATTTGCTTTGTACGTATACTTTAATTACAAGTTAGACACCTCGTTTAGCAAATAAATTAGGAATGTCGTGCCGGATATCGCTCGACTATCTTTTTTTAATCTTTCCCTAAACTATTGTTCGTCCGTCTTGTCATTTGTTCAGAGTACACTGTTAAGTGCGCGTAGTTCAGAGATTTTTTTTCTCTTTTCTGAAGGGAGCAGCTTTTGTTGCGTTGAAATTCACCGCGTTCAATTTCGCCACAGTAATTTCTGACTGCAGTCACGAAAACCCATTTTCAAACCCATGGAGATTGGCCTTTAACATTTCGTCTGTGTCCAAATGCATTTATCTTTATTGTAGCTTGTCTAACTACACATTTCTATAATTATACATAATTGTAAGTACTCTATGATAACGATTAAGTTAATAAAGCACTGGTTTTTGTTTTTCGAAGTGCCCAAGATACATTGAAATATACTTCAAATGCGGTCAAGTGGATGCCCTGATTAGAATTAGAATATTCTACTATATATGACTTATGATTCTATATATATATATTAAAATATATGCGAATACATTCTCTATGTATTATATTATAATGTATCATAATTCTAGTTGTAACATTCATGTATAGAACATTTTTGAGTTGCAATAAATAGAAAGAAACGTAACAAATTAAATTCTCAATTCAAATCCTTTGTTTCCATTCCTCTCATGCCAAGAATTTCTTGTATTTCGCGGAGTCCAAGAAATTCTAGAAATTGGCGGCAAATTCCAGGAATTGTGCAAAATCGAATACCTCCTCGCATATCATGTTCTCCTGATACCAGTTCTTGATTTTACGGCAAAGTTTCAGAAATTTCCGAGAAATTCGCGGATTCCAAGAATCAGCTCGCGGTTCCGAGAATTCCGCGGATTCCGAGAAATGACGTCAAATTCCAGGAATTGTGCGAATCGAATACCTCCTCGCATATCATGTTCTCCTGATACCAGTACTTGATTTTACGGCAAAGTTTCAGAAATTTCCGAGAAATTCGCGGATTCCAAGAATCAGCTCGCGGTTCCGAGAATTCCGCGTATTCCGAGAAATGACGTCAAATTCTAGGAATTGTGCGAATTGAATACCTCCTCGCACATCATGTTCTCCTGATACATTTTCTCGATTCTACAGCAAAATTTCAGAATTTCAGAAGAACTTTCCGGTTCCAAGAAATGACGTCAATTTCCAAGAATTGTGCGAATCGAATACCTCCTCGCACATCATGTTCTCCTGATACATTTTCTTGATTTTACGGCAAAATTTCAGAATTTCCGGAGAACTTTCTGATTCCAAGAAATGACGTCAAATTCCAGGAATTGTGCGAATCGAATACCTCCTCGCTCATCATGTTCTCCTGATACCAGTTCTCGATTTTACGGCAAAATTTCAGAAATTTCCGAGAAATTCGCGGATTCCAAGAATCGGCTCGCGGTTCCGAGAAATGACGTCAAATTCCAGGAATTGTGCGAATCGAATACCTCCTCGCTCATCATGTTCTCCTGATACCAATTCTCGATTTTACGGCAAAATTTCAGAAATTTCCGAGAAATTCGCGGATTCCAAGAATCGGCTCGCGGTTCCGAGAATTCCGCGGATTCCGAGAAATGACGTCAAATTCCAGGAATTGTGCGAATCGAATACCTCCTCGCTCATCATGTTCTCCTGATACCAATTCTCGATTTTACGGCAAAATTTCCGAATTTGGCCAAGCAATTTGCGAGTATTTCGCGAATTCCAGGAACAGCGAAATTCGAGGAAGTTTTTAGGATATATTGGATTCTGGATATTCGGTATGTCAAGGAAATATAAAACATAACACAATATATTCATACTAAAGTCATTTATTGTAAATGTAAATTTCACCAGTTGCAACAATTTTCATACAAATTTGTGTACTAATAAATATTATAATATAACAAACATAAATATATAAATATATGCAATGAATAAATACGTGTAAATAAAATAACTTGACGATGGCTCTTCGTTCTTTTATCTTCTTTGACAGCGGACGAGCCGGCGAAACAAGCAGTCGTCACCCTGTAACCATTAATAAAAAACCAGATTAGTTAACAAATCTAATAAATTAGTTAATACACAAAATCAGCTTTATCCGAAAGTTAAAATACTATTTAATTAAATTTAATTGTTCGAAACATTATTTCATTAAAATAGGTTGTATGAAATAATTCATGTCTTACATCAGAGTAACTGTAAATTTGAAATAATTAATGTATAATTAATAGATTTGTTTCTTAATATTAATAATAAACTAATTAACTCCGTAATCTCGTTTGTGACATTATCTTATACCATATATCATGCGTTGTTCAGACGTTATACCGACGATCCAAATTTCCTAACAGCCAGAGATTTAATTACAAAAAAGTCATCAAAAACAAACACTAATGATTATTGCAAATAATGTTCTTGTTAATTTACGCTGTGTTTTATATTTACTTAGGAGGTTTATTATGTTATTAAAATAAATATTCGATGTTTTTCCTAAAAAATAGGAACGCTCGAGAGGGAGCGCCTATGTTGAACCAGGGATGTAGCGATGGCTAATAATTTTTAAAATATTTGATTTATTTATGAATATGAAAGAGATTACATCGTGACAATCATTTGTAGCCAATACGCTATTTTACTTTATTGCAATTCCGTTGCAATGAAGCAGTTTCTGCTGTTTATGAGTTAAAAAACTGACTATTATTCAAAAAGCTTTGTGGCTGCCGGCACATTTATAACACAATTTGTTGATCTTTTAGCGAGACGGAATTATAATATTCGCACAATTATAATTCTTCGATTGAAATTTCACTGTTTTGTATATCCCTAAAGTTTTAAGCGCCTTCTTTAGAATGAATGCGAAATAAATCGTTGAAGACTGCATCTTCACGGCAAGTTCCCCCTTCGATGGTCATTGATTGAGATCGCGGAAGGGGCGCCATTATCATTTGGAAATATTAAGGTCATACTTTTAACAACCGAAGTGGTTGATATACGATACGTCAGCAATTCTACTTTCGTGATTCAGCAAAACGAGAAGTACATCTCATTACTTTACGGTACCTTCTATCGGAAAGTTCATTCGTCGCTCTGACTTTCGTCCCGAACAATCGAGAATCTTCTCAGTATGACGGTTAAAGCAGTGTGCGTTCTTCAGGGAGATGCCAAGGGCACGCTTTATTTTGAACAATCGGTAAATTAAACATTACAGTTACTTTATCAGTTTGTGACACCTTTTATGTTATAATATACCAAAATTTCAATTCCGTCGCAATAGGATTCTTCGAGTCCCGTGAAGGTCACCGGCGAGGTTTCGGGTTTGCAAAAGGGTTTGCACGGTTTCCACATTCACGAGTTTGGCGACAATACCAATGGTATTATTCATAATTATATCATATTACAGCTACAATGAATTTAGGGAATTTGGCAATTATATATTGATATAATAAGATGCTAATTATTTATGTTAAATGTTTTTTTTATACAACAGGATGCACAAGTGCTGGTGCACATTATAATCCCAAGGGTCAAGAACATGGTGGGCCAGATTCAGCAGTACGTCACGTTGGTGATTTGGGAAACATAGAAGCAGGAGCTAATGGTGTTGCAAAAGTTAATATTTCTGATAAGCAGATTCAGCTTAGCGGAGAACATGGTATAATTGGCAGAACCCTGGTGGTAAGTTGTCAGATATTTTATGCATACATATTATATAGAGGTATCATTCATTAATGACCTTTTTTTATTTGTGTTCAAAGGTCCATGCTGATCCAGATGATCTTGGCAAAGGAGGTCATGAATTATCAAAAACCACTGGAAATGCTGGTGCTCGTCTTGCTTGTGGTGTTGTGGGAATTACAAAGGCTTAAAATCAACATATGAAGATATCCAAGGAACAAATATATTCTAGACTTATAATCTGTGGTCATTAGGAGGAAGCAACATATATCATTCCTTATTACTTCTGATATTGATATGTTATATATATCCTCTTATTTTTTATGTAAAGGAATAACAGTAAAATGTAAGATGCAATGTGAATCTGAGTATTGCACATTGGCTCATCAATAAACTGGATGTTTCATCATATTCATAAACATGTTTCTACCTCAACTTTATCCTAAATCATCCTTTCCATATTTGCAGTTTTTTTATGACACTGAAATATCATTTCAAACGACAAAATTTCAAGTGTGAATTCTAATATAATATACTTAATAAATTGTTTAAGATCGTGCAGAATATAAGGAAAGCAATTGGAACACTTTTTATAAGTTTATTATGATAATATCTAACCCCATTAGCAAGTACTACTAGCTTTTTGCAAACTTGTAACTTCGAGAATGTACTAAGCATACTATTTAAATTACAAATCCGTATTCTAAATCTGGTTGTTATGTAAATTATTCAAAACAATGAGTCCAAAGTTCTTGCGAAAGTGTACAGTAAAAATTGGCGGAGTTTTGTCTTTGATGTATGTATGTTTGCTACTTATTCTCTTTCTCACGTTATACATTTATTCGTAGCTGTACCTGTTTAATATTGACTATGTAACGAATCTACGTATTATATACATGTCGAGATTAGAATGCAATCTTGGTGACGATAAGAAAAAAGTATTATATAACTACATTTCTGCCGGTAGTTTCTATCGCAGCGGCTGATTAACTAATAATCTGAAAGTAGCCGTAAGTGTTTACTCAGAAAAGATAGCGCGCCACGGAACTTCTTTGATTTAAATTAATCAGTTCAATAGTTTCCATTTCTATGTTAGTAATTTTATTGCGTATTGCATATGTTTAAACAGCAATTTGCTTAAATATGCTAGTCAAAATAGTATGTAATGCGTGCGCATATATCATGCTGCCTCTTCAAGGAAAAAAGGGGACGATATAAATCTTTCGCGTTTAATAAAGCGCCTACGATATTGAATTGTAATCGTGTGTGTAAACTTGATTGTGGTTACATTCAGACAGCAAATAAATTGCTGCAATAACAGAAGACCTTTTTAATTTAAACAAAAACTATAATCATCCGACTTATTTTTAACTCTTTTTATCATTCATTATCATACTGATTATATTTAATGTTAGTTGTATATGTGTTCATAATGACTGACATCTGTTCCATACACAATGAAGATGATTTCTTGTCATTGGAATTATTGCAAAAGGAATTAAAAAACATTCTTTCAGTTTTTTAGTTTTCTTATATACATTCATTGAAATTCGAACTAGACAAAGATTCATTTCATTATTTCTATGCTGCCTACAATGTTGCGTGCCAGATTAGTCGGGCACGAGAATGATGCGTGAAGTATTGGCGCTAAATAAAATGTTCGTTAAATGTTGAATAAAATATGTAATATGCTTTATAAAATATATGAAATTAATAGTTGGAAATTGAAAGGCAACATTGTATTAAACATTATACATTGCGCAACGAATACAATACCTTAAATAATTAATGTGACTGTTCCTGGAGAATTGTCATTCTTTCGTACCCGAATTTCGTATTTTTATCCAGGTAACAATCATCGACATTTTTTCAAGCTCCTATAAATAATAATTACACTAATTTCTTCTACTTTTAGAGTATAAGATCTCAGAAACATCCTAGTAAAAATGTATAAACGAGTGGAAAGACGAACAGACAGTGATTGTTCTATTCCTGCCAAGAGGACAAAGTATGATTTAAAGCCAGAAACTTCGGTACCAAAGTCTACGGAAAGGAAAGAAAATCAGAACAAGAAATCAGAGAAATGTGATGATGTCTGGGGTGATGATTTTGCTGAGGCAGACATTGAAGAAATGGATTTTATAGCTTCACAAGCATGTCTGGAAGTAATTGAATTGCATATATGATGTTCTTTAACAGTTACTTAAAAACTATGATGTTAATCAATATAATAAAATTACATTTGATGCTTACAAAAATCGATTGCTAAATAATATATTTCTATAGGATGACAATAATAAGATGGCCTTAACTCAGACAAAGAGGATAGAGGATATATTCAGTTTGAATAGTGGACCATCAACAAGTAGGAATCCTTCATTATTAAGTTATAAAGAGGTCAATGAAACTGGAGTATCACAATTTGTGCAGCCATTTAGTTTGAATAAACAGACAATAGTTGGTCGGAGAGCAGATATCAGTATGATATCACAAGTAAACTATAAAGACTTTGAAAGCAAGTTAATGAATCATAAGGCACATAATTCTACATTTCAAACTGGAGACAATATTGTATCACCAGGTAATAATGCTAATATTCTATACAAATAAATATTGATATAGCATTGCCACTTGTTAGGTTTATATAAAACTTTCCTAATATAGTTTTATATAGGTATAATTACCTTCAGTTTTAGAATCCGGGAATTTAAATGAATTAGAGAAATTAAGAAGTGAAAACAAAAAATTATTGAACAATTTTATAACTAAAGATGGTGAAGTCGTATTTCTGAGAAACCAATTGCAGCAAACTAAGGTAAGAGCTGAGAATGAAAAAGCAGAAAGAGCACGGTTTATAGAGGAACAAGCTACTCGATATAGATCAGAGATAAGTGCTATGTGTAAGGAAAAGGAACATTTGAAGACTCAGCTCGACTTGCAAGTATGATCGTATTTTTTATCATCATACTTTAATTAAAATATTCATGTAAAATATTAAATTTAATATAGAAACTGTATACATATCATTCTCTGATATGACAATATTGAACATGTAATTGTTTTATACAGACATTCGAAGTTGGAAATCTTTTGGAACGTTGTAAATTATTGGAGAATAAGGGTATTAAGTTAATAGAACCACACACAGTAGATCTAAATTTTTCGATAACTAAAAGCAAACAGCATATATCTGTAACCCGGTAAGATCTCTAGCTGCACAGTCATCGGCATAATGTTTCTTATAAATAATTTATTGCATTTTAATAACATTGACTTCAGATTATCGAATTCAGTTAAACCAGTAAGAATTAAGGAAACTTGTGTTCAAACGAGCATAGACAATAAGAATTCATTTTTATTAAAAACATGGAGTCCATGTAAGTACATTAATGTATACTGAATATTTTCTGTATATTTGTAAACCCAGAAAAATAAATGCCTGCTTAATGTTTATGCTATTTTAATGGAGAATAATCATTACAGATTATCCACTTGTTACAATACCGAAGCTGGTATATGATGTACCACAACCTGAAAAGCCAGTTGTTGATATTCACATTGTCGAGAAAACGGGAAGACGTAATTTACCAATTTTACAAGAAGAAGATACATTTAGAATATTTGGTAAACTTTCTACTAGCAGTTTTACATATTGTGTATTTATAGTTTCCAATTCTTGTGCATTTGATACACTTTTATTATAGAATATCCGGATTTAGTAAAACCTTTAACAACTATGGTCGATGGGAGAAAATTAACTACCGAGTTTATTTTATCAGAAGTGGCTGAATTACAGAGAAAAACTAATTTGGAGCTTGAATCGCAAAATTCGATTCCATTGATTAATAAAGTAAATGGAATTGCTATTATCATATTGCCGTAATTATATGTATAATTATAAGTATTAGCATTAGAAAATCAAGAATTTGTATGTAGAATTAAAATTTATTGTATATTTTAGATAGTGTTTACAGTGAGGGAATTAATATTGAATGCTACTGTTGTTCTTCAAACTATTTCTCAGTCTATCAGAAACGATGATATACGGGATATGAATGACATTTATTTCTCGGATTTGTACTCGAATCTTAATTTACACGCCAAATCTGTGTGTAATGCAAATGCTTGGCACGATGGAGAACGCGGTGTTGAGACTAGGAGAGTACTCGGTGTAATGGCGTACATAGCGCTAGAATCGTCGTATCTTAGTAAATACATTGCGGGACAAACAGGACTATCAACAGAACAGGACAACTGTTACAAAACCTGTTCAAAACAAATGATTCGTTACAATACCTGGACGAAACGCGGTCACGAATTCGAAATGTTTGAAATGCTACTGGATTTTGTATCCTTAGTTGGAACGACGGTAAATTTAAATCTAATAGTTTATAATAACGCATGATAGTTGCACAAATATAATTTGTTAATAAAATTACGTTCAGCATAGGAATTTCGTTAATTTCAGAGAAGATGTCATCAGTTCAGCGGAGTAATATGTGCGATTGCATTTATTATTTATAACGTGTTTAAAAAAATTAAATACTGTCCTAAAGGGTAGATAAAGATACAGTTTAATGTATTAATTTCCTTGTAACTTATTTCGTCTGTGTGTACTAATTTAAAGATGACTTTTTTAGAATGGACTACGCTTTTCGAATATTTACCGAAATAGTATTTTCTCGACCATTACCGTATTGTTATGTGCCGGTAACTAATATGATGACTATTTTTATGAAGTCAACTACCTATCTTCGGAAATTGTGCGCTAACTCAAGTATGTAACGGGCTATTGATTTTAATCAATTTTTATAATGATATACATTTTAACTGCAATCCGCATCGATTGCCATACAATTAATACCCTTAATCATTTTTATAGAAACAATGGCAGTAAAGAATTGGAAAGGAGCCTTACATTTTACCACAGGTGAGTTATGTTTTAAGTTTCGATATTATGTTTTAAATCTCCGTTAAAATTCTTGTTTTAAATTTCGATATTCGATATTCTTACTTGTTCATGCATTGTAAGTTTACTAAGTTTAATTTTCACCGAATAATTCTGTACGTAACGCGCTAAGAAATGACTATTTGGTTGAAATTGATGGTCCTTTGATAATTACGATACAATCGCCGATGAAAAATCTTGGATATGTTCAATACTTAGGAAAATTTGGGAACAAGTAGATCAAACGCAATACGTCAAATCATCAGACTGATGCGATGATTCGCCGTTTGTTTTCAGATGCTTGCGCACTGCAAATATTTTTAGCTCAAATGGAAAACCATCAGTCAGATCTGATAGCCGTAATCGATATTACACGTGCGTCATTACAGATCGTACAATATATACTGCAGACGAATGTTATTCCCTTGAGGAACGAAAGTTCAGACTCTTGCAATTGTTGTATGAAATTATTAAGATTCACGATCAAGTCGTTATGCGTATGCTCTGAAGTGAATTTAAATACTTTGAAGGATGATCAAACGAGTCGGGATTCTTCATCAAACGAGATGTGCAGTTTAAAAAGGATATGTCCAAAACATAATAGATCTCATTCACAAGCACGCAGTATTTGTTTGCGAGAAATGTATGAAGATAAATTTGCCGATGTCAATTTTTGGCCGACCATTAAGAGGAAACAAATGACAGTTTTTAGAGATGGAATTCGATTCCTCTGTCATTTGGCAATCTGCGATCCTGACTTTGTCATAAGATTATCGGACATCGAAGATGCGTTTCACTTATTTATGCGAAACATAAGTACGTTCGATAATTTCGTACTTCATCAAAATGAACGTAAGTATTATTTATCCTTTCGTTTATGGGAAAGAAAATTTTATCTCTGATTCCTTCTCGTAGAATAATTTCGATTCACAGATTGAAAGTGAATGCAAGACCAATCAAAATAATTGTTCATCCATTGAAAACGTAGAATAAGTTTTATGTCGGGCATAGTTTATGAGATCACGAAGTGTTGAACTCTCCAGAATTAGTGTACAGCTTTTTTACGATTTGACCTCTGCTATCAAACCGCAGGAATTTTTACGTTTCCGTCTGATTCGGCGTGCACTTCCGGTATTAGTGTTTCTTTAATTATACCACGGATGTGTATTTCAGATGAATGGAAAAACACCACAGTTTTAATTCTTGATTCCATTCAATCTAACTTGTTATAAATTTTCAAATCACATTTGGACTATAACTATTTCAATATTGGTTTCAAATGCAGATTTACGGTAATACTTCCTGTCTATTTTTTATTAATGTTTTCATGGATAACTTCAATTTTGCAGTCGAAGCTATGAATCGGATAAAACAAACGTTCATTTTCGACAAAGCTCCGCAATCCGACGTTCAGATGGTTCAATCGAACACTATTATGGATCAGTTTGACATATTGAAAAACTTCGAGAAGAAAACCATTAAACCTTCCTCGAGGGACTTCGAGAGTAATGAAGATTGCGATAGAACACTAATCGCCATTAAAAAGTTGTACAGTTCGTAATAAGCCACTGAAGGAACGTATTTATTTCAAAGGCGCATTTGTATTCTACGTTCACAATATTTCTTACCGGCGCGAGGAGAAGTTTTTTATTCTGTAAATAAAACATTATGATCCATACTTTTAATGTGCTGCTCGCGTTCCCGAGCATCAGCATATGTTTCTATTCCAGGCGAGACAACTTCAAAAAATATATTCGAGTCTAATGAGTATCACATTTCAAGCGTGGATCGCGAATTCTATAGTATTCTGTACATAAAAGTTTGTAATTTATAAGAAAATTGAAATGTCAACCGTAAATAAATACCATTGGACAATATCCTCCTTATTTATTTACATCGTCCGTTGTTAATCGAATCGTGACAAACAATTAAATGTAAGTTAACAAATATGGAATAAATTACAAAATGTACCATAAATAATACGTACATCGACTAGTTGACTGAACTAACTTTGTCACGATGCAACAATGGCGCACGGCGTAAGAATCATCCCCATGGCGAATCCTCTTCAGTTGAAATTACTGTAATAATGAGTAACGATCTAATTACGTTTATCAATGGCGCCGGTATTCTTCTCGGAACATCCTTTATCTCGTGCAAAATGCAATTTGTAGGAATTCTCTTCAAGGCCTGGCAATGTTCAAGGAAGATAAACTGACCGGAAACTGATAGGATGCTATCGCGGGTATGCCAACGGAAACGATGTTCCCGCCTTCGTTCGGAGCGGAGTAACCCTAAAACGGCATCCCTATTTCATTCATTCATGCCGAACGATCACCAGCTAATTTTATTTTTATTCTCCGTGCTCCTTTAGATCCTTATGTGCCACCCTTTCGAGCCACCCTTAAACGATATCTTTTGACGCAACCCTCCTACACCTCTCCTCCATTGTCTGATCCTTTTTCACGATGAGTTTTTAATATTGCTCGACTGCAATAATAACTAATAATTGTGCGAGATTAATATATTCCCTCGGTCGTGTATGAGTTATGTGCACCGTGTATAAACTCTTTAAGAAGCAAGCGTTTACAAGATGAGATTTTCCACGCTACTTTTGGCCGCTTTTTTCGGACAATACATTGCTTTTACGTGGCAGGCGCAAGGTATGTGAGATTGTATTTTCATCGCAACGTTTTAAACAAACTTTTAATCATATTATAGTGTGTGTAAATACTAAATGTTTGAAGAAAAATAAGAATTTATCCGGCGTATCTTGTGACATAGAAAACGAGTGTTTCAGTTTCGTATGAGATCTTTAAATAGTATAATAATATTATTTTGTCGATGATTAGTATCTAATATAAAGAAATTAAGTTTAGTGGCGTATCAACATTTTATGATTTCGTGTTCTTCGTTACGTTTGGTTGACGCGTTAATACAATTAGGCAGCATAGATTTTAGTGCAGCTCCGAAGTTTTTTTCCCTCGGGCGTCATTCCGACGGAATCAATGCCTCCGGGGATGAATTATTCATCGGAATAAATCTCCAAGGAGCATATTTTAAACGGTGTCTTTATGAAAATGTAAATTCCTTTTTTGCGTCATAATTTAATGCAACATAAACGGGAATGCCGAAAGAATTTTTCGTTGACAAAGTTTCTCTCGGCGGAGTAAACTCTCTGAACTAGAAAATTTCACCGCGCTGTAAGTTGCCCGCGTAAAGTACATTAAACACATTTTTTAAAAGGAAACCAACCTCATTCTAACAAAAGGGATATCATAATTCTTTTTATCTTGTACGTTGTTCGTAACACAGGTAACTGGGCACATAAACGACCATCGTAAAAGGATGAAAAATAATCAAGTTGACGTTGAGATTTTTAATTACGTTTACCTACGAATTATTATATGTATCGTGTGTTTCCTCAAGTAAGCTTTATAATAAATTTCAAAAGAGTATCACACTTTAAAATCGAGCTCCTTTTCAAAGACAAGGAAATGTTACCGCTTTTGACGGGGTTGTTAATCGAGAACGTGTTTGCCACAAAGACCGATAACGCTAAGGTTTAATTTTATTGGCTCCCTCAGCTCCGGTGAACTTTATTTAACAAAAAATACCTTTCGACATTTCGTTGTTCGATGGTTTATATTTCAAACGCACGCGTTGCGCAAATAAAATGATCGAAATAACATGAAATCATTGCGACGCCGATTGTTTGTCTTTCACAGTTCATACGTGTACTATGGTGGGTCTTTTCATGAAACGTTTGTAGAAATATGGTCGAATTTATATAAAACATTGCCACGATATTTCTTTGGTAATCCCACGTAAATGTTCAAATGCATTTTGCTTTTCGTAATGCATTAATATTTTCTCTTCCGAATTATAATATTAAGAATGTGCATAAGTTCTCGCCGTGTTTAGATGACACAGTTCACGTACCTTCCTTGACAGGAAACAAATGCAGTTCAGAAAGTTCGAATACAGTTAAAAAGCTTGTAGATCGATGGAATAAGGTTATAGAAAATAATAGAGAATATTTTGTTGAATAAAAACCATTTTCCTTACGAAAAAGATCAAGTTCGTTTGATTTCATAAAACGGCTAGAAATTATGCACATACCTAATAGATATTAGACTACACGTTTTTAAAATATGTATTCCTAATTCTATGATTCCGCCATTTTCAATATTGATAACGCTGTTGTGTTTTATTCCTTGAATTCAACTCTCATTATAAACTAAATTCAATGCAGGATTGTTGTAAAACTGATTTAAGATATTCACAATTATTTAACTTTTATGGGATTTCAGGTTGCAACTAATTATTTCATACACTTGTAGAACTACTTTGAACCTTTAGTTATAAGTTCTATCATTAACAATTCATTACTATCACTTAACTTGTCGAAAGCCAATTTGCAAATTCTACATCGATCATCACCCCTAAGTCGACACGTGTGTTATTCAAATTCTTTCCCCTTCCATCATTCCTTCCCTAATAGAGTTTAAAGATTGTATAAAATTACTGAAGATTATTTGAAAGATCGATGTCCTGCGATAAGGCTGGCCAATGGAAGAGTACGTTCTAGAGCAAAAGGAAGAATTATCAGATTCATTTGCAACGAGGGTTTCATACTTGTTGGTAAAAAGCATGCAACGTGTATTCGAGGCCAGTACACTTCCATTCCTGTATGCGTCAGTAAGTGAGCTTCATTTATGTAGTTCGAGCAGTACAATCTGCACACATACAACGTATTAAAAAATTCGTGTTTACACGAGTGAACCAATAAACAAACAGTTGATTTTCGTTTATTGATTTGAAATTGACTTCGTTATTAACCTATTGAGTAATGTAAATAGGTAATGAATTTCTGATTAGGTGCGGAATGTACTACGCCACCAACCCCCGAGCATGCTCAAATAGTTTCGAAATATAAAGGAGCGATATTATATTATTTTTGTGAGCCTGGCTACGCATTGATTGGACCCAGCGAGATTTATTGCGATGGTAGACAGTGGAATACCACGTCACCTTATTGTCGAGGTACCTAAACGATTTTCATCATTACCGATAATAATTCGTGAGATTACCAAAACATTTGAAATATTAGCTAATCATTTATAATAATACATATTTAAATACTAGCCCAAATTTACCTGTGATAATAAGAAATATAATTAGTGTGTATACGAAATATTCGTGAAATATTAATTACATCAATATTAAATATCTCGTAATCTCCGTTTTTCTACATTTATACGGTAATTTTTATTAAGTTTGGTGACCGAGTTGTTCAGTCTCCAATTAAAGAAGAGGCTTTGATTGTTTGTAAAATAGTTGGTGGAAGCAAGGTGCTGATGTTAATGGAATCTCAACGAAATTATGATGTGAATTATAAATTAATTGAATAGTTACTAACTTTTGTGCGCAACAGATACGAGCGCAGTAGCACCTACGGAATGCGATTTCGAGAAGCCAGATTTATGTTGGTGGGAACAGGATCCTATGCACGATTTTGATTGGCGGCGGCATAATTTCGAGACACCAAGTTCCCACATTGGGACTGGTCCCACGCATGATCATACTTTAGGTCCTGAAAATGATGGTAATTTCAATGTATTACTATTCAAGTTATCGTCCAATTTCGCTGTACTCGTTTGTTTCTCGCATTTCTTCTAAATCCTGGGATTTTAAAACTATAATAAAAATATTATTGCCGCGCTATTAAATACAGAAAAATTAATATCAATCAATCATTATTAAACCCTTGTTCTTCGATTTCCGTAGAATTATAGGTAGCTGGATAAAACAGCATTCACCTGAAAAAATAAATAACTTGGTTAGTAGAAGTAACAAGTCTGTGCATTTTACAGCCCAATGTTTGCACAGCAAATATTTATAATGTTTAGTTGAGTTTTGTAATATAATTTTTAGTTTTATACCCGAAGGTCTGGTTTCAGATGCGTTTAACATGTCAAATTAAATATTTATTAATCACTGGTAACTTAAATTATTCGCTCGTGAAGGAAATTAATTACATGAAATTCAATTCATTATTTATTATTTGAACTGAGTAATTACGTTTAATTAATAAGCACATTCCGCAAATTATAGGACACTATCTCTACATCGAAGCTTCCGGGCGATTGGTAAATGATACCGCAAGAATAATATCACCGATCTACAACGCTTCGTATACGAAATCGGGCTGTTTTTCTTTCTGGTAATTTCATTGCATTTCTATAATATCTTGGATACTGTAAAATAATATTATCGACATTTTATAGTATATACATTTTAGGTATCATATGTACGGATCAACGATTGGTGCATTAAATATATATTTTATCCAAGAAAAAGACAATGCATCGCAGTTAATGTTCACTAAAGAAGGAAATCAGGGAAATCAATGGTTGCATGGTACTTTCGAACTTCCTAGGGTCGAAAATAATTTTCAGGTAAATCTATACGAAATTATCATATTATAAGAATTCCAATATTTTTCTTCGAAACAAATTTCATTTGTAAAACTCTGTTCCTCCTCGATGTAATTTACAATCCGCCATCGAAATCACGTAACATAAACCGATCGATTAAACATTTATGAATATTTCAGATTATCATTGAAGGTGTCCGAGGAAGTAGTTACGTAAGTGATATCGCGATCGACGATGTTGCAATTCTGCAGGGTGATAAGTGCAATCAGACGAAAATAGAAACCGTCAGTGTAACGCCGAATTACGATGGTAAGGGTTGTACAAATATTTTAATCACTGATGTAATCATTGAAAAATGATTTATCTACTGAATCAGTCAGTAGATAATTATCGATCAACCATTAAGAATCATTGAGTAATCAGTACTTATCAACTGAATCGTATTAATCATTGAAAGATGATGATCCTTTTCCAGATCAAGTGGAGATAATAAATGCACAGCAATCATGTCGAGGAAGATGCAACACTAACTCAACGGTGAACTTTTTAAAGGGACACTTATCTTGGCTTTCCTTAGCTTGTATCTGTACAATAGATTGCGCTGAACATTCAGTATGTTGTCCGGATTATGCAGAATATTGCATATTAGGTATAATTTCATATTTTTCATTACTCTTCCATATTAATTACAATTAAAAAATGTCAAAGTTTTAGTATATTTTACGAAGGAATGAAGGTTTTGATATTATAATTATTGACACGAGGATCTTTATTAGTAATCAGAAAAGGTATCGATATTAAAAAAAATATCGAAATTACACTTTCGATATGGGTTCCTAGGGTACACGGATGATACAGGAACAGATGTCACGGAGACGATATCTGTAAATCACGAGGTCGTAACTACGACGACGACGAAAACGCTTCCGGTAAAAAATGGATCCTACGTGACTGATACCTTTATCAGGACGACGGACTACTTTCATGGAAATGGTATCTCGATAAATCCGAAAGATGATATTGACCCTATTACGTCGGGGCCAATTGCGTTCACTACAAAGAATCCCAGGGAAAATGCAAGCAGGGCAAAAACCGAGAAACCATTCAGAGTTACGAGTCGCACGACACTTCCTGTCCTGCCTACAAAAGACACGCAGACAAAGGAAACTCCATTCATACCGGCTACCACTGGCACAAAGAGATACCTTCACCCACACGATCAAACTGGTAATTTCAATTTTTATGTTGTTCCTTTTATGACGATTACGCTCAGGTATATTTTACTACGCACCATTAATATTTATCTATGTGCACATACAGGTTTTGACCTCCAAATTCACCCATTCGCTAATCAAATTCACCCGTTTGCAATAGTAATAACATATGTAATGAATTGGCAATTACAATTAAATAAGTGTTTCATGTATATCTTTATATTACGTATACTAAAATTTGAAATTTCTTAACAATAAATTTACATCTGATTTGATTTGTATTATAAAAGCTCAAAGAAACAATTTTGTAGAAAAATTTGTATTGGAAATGGGTGTATTTGATTTGCAAAAATTTGAATTTGGAGTACAAAAACATGTAGTACACGATTTACTTGTAGTATACTTTACTTATATATAAATAATGATATATATTATATAGATTGATTTCTAAAATAATATAAGTAATATAGTGTCAATAATTTTAAGAAATATGAAATCATGATTATAGTATAATAATTATATGACAGTATATATGAACTAATAATTGAAAATTACATTCAACCTATCTAGTAGGATAACAGACGATAATCAACAAGTATTTTAGAATAGATGAAATTAGTGTGGGCATTTTTTTTATAGATCGCAGCGTGACACTTCAAGATTTGGAGAAATTACACCGTAATTCGGGGAGATTTAGTTTAGCCGGAATCATAGGGGTGGTTTGCGGCATATTAACGGGAGTATCGATCACAATGCTGGTCGCGTTCTTTATAATGAAGAAAAGAAAGTCGTACAAAAGAGGAACCAATGGCTCGGCACTCTCGGAAGACAGCGACGTTCGGTTTTTAACATCCGATGAGATTCTGGATTTCACATTAGCCAGACCCAGTGACAACGACGAGTGATAAGTACTAATGATCCAGCGAGTTCGATATGTATTTGCTATCGGCAACTTCGAATATTTTTAAAGCCTTCGAAAACTTTCAAAGATCTTCGAAAAATTGTCCCCGGGCGAAACTTTCCTCGAGTCTTGAAAGATTAACAAGCGTGGAGCATGGAATTTTTAAAAGTCTCGAAAGATTTATTATAAATTCATGGTCCCGAACGAAGTTCTGTTAGGTGGAAACGTGAGTGTTTCAGGAAGTAAGAAATCGATAAATATGAGATATATTACTATTGACAACGTAAATAAGGATGACAATGTGATAGGAAAAGTATCTCCTTCTTCAATGTTATAAATCAGTGAAATGTTACGAAGATTTGTATCGTTCTAAATATCCACCGTCTTTATTATACATATTTTAAAGCTTCTTATTTTCCAATCCTTGTATCTTCGAGGTTCAAGAATTCTTTTCGAAATTGCGTAATACAACGTATAATATATTACATAATATATATTGCAAAATACAAACGATATTATAAAATATATATTATATATTATATAATACTTTATAATAAATTAATACGAAGTTTTCTTGATAGCAAAACCGATCGAGCGTCTCCTAATTCAAATTCCACAAGTGAACGAAATTACAAAAATTACTTTCGAAAAAGTTCGTCGCTATCACGACATGGAAACCGGGAATAATGCAGCTACATCTTATCAGTAAATGTCGCGGGGTGTCACAGGACCAAGGATCATCAATCCATATTTAATATTACGAGAACCCTCCTGAATTATTTCTAACGAAACGACCACTAAGGGAGTTCTTTACCCTTGAACCAAACCACTTGAAAGACATTTACTTTTCCGATGTTTTATTCACGGTCTTCTTCGCACTCTTTCACTAACTTACCATCAACATAATTGAACTTCGTCAGCGTCATCAGTGCGACCAACAGTATCATTACTGTCGAAGTATAACTCTGAATTCTGTACTTCCAAAGAAAATCTAGTTGAACAGAATCCAACGATAAGAATAATGATAATTATACTAGCTTGGTAATTAATTGTATATAGTATTATTATTATTAGTAATGATAAATATACGCAATGTATGATGTACTGTACGTACTACGAACAGAGAAAATATGAAGATCGAAGAAGATACGTCCGGTTTACTTTATTTTTGATTGTGTATATGGGTGTGTAGGTGTGGGTGTATGATATCCTTTTTATCTGTAAAATTATAGCTCGATTATTTTAGAATTTAATATCCCAATGAATTGTCGAAATAGAACCTATTAAATGGTAGAAACGACTTTTATTCTATACGTATATATCGCTAAAGTGTTTTTCGATAAATACGTGATTGTTAGACTGTTCCCCTTGACATTTATACTATACGCGGACCACTATTGCCTCCAATTAATCGAAAGCCTGAAACAGTAGCTTAACGGCCTGTAATTAAACGTACGGTTACTAAAATGGATAATGAATAGCTTCTAGTTTCTATTAATTATCGGAGAATAAGGATCCTTGTACGAGTTTGCTCCTCTGAATTTCTCGATTCTTCTTAACTGACGCCTCCTTAGGCTTTACACCCTTATGTCAACATTTTAGAATTATTATGGATAGCACTATAGATTATTAATGTGTTCTTTAACAAATCTTGCTATGATCGGAATTGAATAACATAAATAATATTACAGGTTGGCCCTAAAGTTTCAAACTCCATAGAAAATGGTACCTAAAGATGTTTTAGAATGATTTTGAGTCCATAGAAGTGGATTAAAAATTTTTTCTGGTCAGAAAAGAAGGTGTTCCGAAATCGCACATTGTCAGAAAGTACTATAAATTGAACAGTTTACAATATGATTATCTATACTTTTATGTACGCGATAGTTTCTCCCAGATTAGTATGTTAACGCATTTTCCTTTGACTGCCCGAGGGGTAAAATATGAACTTTATTACGAACAAATTGGCCAATTAGCGGTGAGAGATTGTTTAGGAATTAATGATCGTAAATTTCTGGCGTTAAAGCTGTCTGAAACCGTCTGAAACTCTCCGAAAATAAAGGAGGAATTACACATGTTTCAAACTGACTTTTGACTAAATATTAAGAGCCGCTTGTTTTTTATTTCCATAAATTTCCCGACAAAACGGCGGCACTGTAACTCTCACAACTCTGCTGGGAAATGTTTCGCTTATTTTTTTATTCACCTCGCTCCATCAACCTACGTCCAGATTTAATAATTCCGATTGCAAAGTTGTTTAAATATAGAAACGTCAAAGTGTTTCCACGCGTTTATATTTAAAGCGGTATTTGCATATATTTACATATAAATACTTATTAAAATCCGGGACAATTTAAATATTATTATTATTTTCTATATTACACTAAAAACGGTAGGCAAGGGGAAACTGTTACAATTATATCACCCCCGCGGAAACGATAATCGGGATGGCGGATTGCATTGGAAAATTCAATGAGAAAATATAGCCAGGGCAGGGCAGGGCAGGATGGCGGATTGGGCTGCCGTGGACGAATTTAAATTTCCGCTCTCGACAGATTAGAACGATAAGACGATATATTTTAATTCCGCGACAACCGACATTTTTCTTCGGCCGATGATCTTATCTTTCGAGGAAACACACCAATTTAACTCGCTTCTACGGTTCTTCCTCTAAAGATACGATTAAATTGTTAATATACAAGGACGGATAAATCCGACGATTTATCGCGGATACATTACAACACTAATCTCCATTAGTGTTTCTAAATTTATTTTTAGCTCTCATTCAACGACACGAGACCTAATTGGTGGAACTTTATTATCGGTTTTACCACACGCGACGAGTTAAATTTATATTAATGCAGTGATAATAGAAGTGTTTAATTTACATTATAATTATGCTATGTCCATTCCCTGTTTCCGATATATTGTTAGTAAATGTGGCTCCTCTCAGAGGTTTCATTTGGGTATCAAATTCAATAGATTACCTAATGGTTAATACGCATTATAATAATGTTACATTTAATCCCCGTTTGCTATATACTTAAGTATATATATCAATATGTGTGCCATATTTCAAAGGGTCCATTTAGCTATTGATTTTAACACATTACTTGTCGAATTATTTGTTAACTTTAAACATTTATAACCGTTTATTAAAAAAAAATTCATTTGATCATCGAATTTCGTGAATTAATGAAGGAAAAAGTCAGCGAACTAATTTTATAACTGATAAATAAATATTTGGGAATGAATTTTAGTGAAATGTGTAGAGAGACTTACTCTTTTAATGAATTCTCGTTCTCCGATTGTTCTTTACCTTTCCGTGGTTCTAGTGGCTAGAAAATAATGGTTCTGTCCCACGCAGAAGTATCTGTGAAACGAAGGGAGTAGTTAGTAGATATCCTAATCTTTTGCTTTCTTTCACTTGTATTCTCACAATGAGGCTGAAGTTTCTTCAAGAAAGAACTCGGATGTTCGAAAGTTTCTCAGAACGCGGAGGATCTCGGTTTCATATAAAAAGTCCATTCTTCTTCAATCCACGATAGACTTAAAAGTGTGAAAGTCCTCATTGAAGAAGTTCTTTCAGTTTCAATTTCGCTCCACTACGTTTCGATGGTGCGAATGAAAAAAAGAGATGTAAAAATATCATTGAAAAGCAGTGAAGTTATAATTCCGTGGCGAATATCATTGGTGAAGTTTTATCGTATCTCAGGGCGTTAAAGTAATATTTGAATATGTCTTCGAGGGTGGGATATTCACCCTCTTAAATCAAAACAGATCGAAGAAACATGACACTCTTATCAGAATTTGAAATACGTCGATAACGCCGGAAACTTTCGCGAATTTCTTCGAGAAATTATTCCCTCGGAAATATTCCCTGGTAGGTGAACTAATCCTTGAAATTGCATAGGAGATCTCGCGGTATGTAAACAGAGACAAATCTTGATATTGATTTTCTCGAAAACGTTGTTTCCATCGAGTATCTCGAAGTGAAGAAAACGGGAAACGCTTCAGGTTCTTTAACATAATCTTTTATTACTAGATGTAAATTATAATATAGAATAGAATAAAGTATTTATTTCTTTACCTTAGTTCACACAAGGTACAGGCATTAATTGCTTATTCTCTTTCTTAAATGTTCGAGACAAACCACAAACGATTAGAAAGCATCGATACATAATAAGTCGATAATGCAATCATTGCAGTCATTAAATATTTATTATAGTCGATATTGCACTGACACAATTTTATCGTTCTAGTAGACACCTTTCATTTTAATACGCTTTTAATCAGCTTTCCACGAACTTATAGCCATCCTCGTCGTCGAAAAGATTCACGGATATGTAACGCGAGTATTAAGTCAGGCTTGTAATACGATAAAACTCAAAATCGATATGGTAAGCGTGGTTTACCTTTCCGGAAATACTCGTCAAAGTATCCCGGCACTGACATTTCAGATCGGAAACGATTGAATCGATATCATTCAAGATACAAGACCTTTCCATCTATCCACTTTTTAATCGATGAATTGCTTAAAAACTCGCTCATCTTGCGGCATGTTGGGGAATTAATAAAAAACGAGAGACGATTTGGTCTCAAGGGAAATCTAGAGCCTCGTGCCACCACGTTAAAAATAATTTCAAATCGATCACGAAAAAAAGCCAATTATATATCGACTTCTATTAAAGGAAAGATTCTTGATAAAGGAATAATATTCTGGATCTCATGGAATCCAGTTTTCTGCGGATTAAAGGACCCTGCGCTTTCTCCCGTGATTTCATTCCATTTAAAGATATTGTACAACGCAGTTATATTAAGTGTTTATTCTTCCCGCGTTTTGTTAACCTTAACAGAACCGCTTGGTAGCCCTGGATAACCTTTTCCCTCGCGTATGAAATTCACGGTTTTAATCACCTGTTGAATATACCAGAAATAGGTGTTTCCTTGGCTGGCAGGGTGGGGTAAAGAGCACTCAAAATTCATTTCATTGGGTACGTATATCTCGTAAACCAATTTAAAGTATAATTTAGGTGGGACAAATGCAATTTGTCGGCCGACAGACTTTAAAACGGATCAAAAATCAAAAACAATTCCGACGGCCGGGATATTTACACGACACAATGCGAATTCATAAATCATCGACATGACGTCGTATTATTTCTCATGCGGACGATAAAATCGAGTCGTACAAAGCAGCGCGAGTTTCCTCGGAATTCAATCAGGCTCGATTAAAAAGTACGATTTACGCGATTACACGCAGAATGCCCAGTTTATATTTACAGATATTCCATCGAAAAATATATCTTCGAAGCTGCCGAAAATGCAACGAAATCGCAGCATTTATTATAATCGCCGTTTACTAGAGGAACGCTACTGGTTGCGGAAATTAAATCTCGTATAAAAAAAACAAGCTGTACAAACACAGTGGCGAGCATTTGCGTGGATTGCTTGCTTCTACTAAACTGTTTCGCATGTGCTTACTCACTGCTCCCATTTTTCCAACGTATATTCTTCTTTAATTCCGTCATTTTTTAATCGTCTTGCCGACAAGGATCTTGCGAGGAAAGAGATAAGCGATCGTATTGAAATAATTATTGCTAAATAATCGCAATGAATTTCTTAAACGTTATCCTTTGTGTATATATCTCTAACGATAACTCGTAGGAAGGACCATTGAATAATAAAGTTATTCATGGACTCACGATCCCTTAATACGTCTGAATTGTTTAGAATAATTATTGATATGTATTTCATTTGTGACTTCACTCGATGTTGATCGTTCAATAGTTCCGTTCGATCGATTCGTGAAACAATGAATTCATGATACATCGACATTTTGAAGATAATAATAAAAGACTTTATTCCGATGAGATTGTATACTCATTTTGGAAATTTCGAGGATTATACGTGGAGGTTTGAGATTAATTAGCAAAGAATAATACAGCAGTACAGTAAGCACAAGTTCCTTTTCACTGGGTGAGGAAAGAGATTGATTTTCGACAGATTGATTATCGATATCGTGGACAGTTAAAAGTATAGATCTATATGTATATATATATATATATATATATTCGTATATATGTATAGATGATTTATTATACAAGAGAATTAGAGTTTATCGTTTAATCGTTATAATTTAATACATAATACCAAGTTCAATGTAATACTTAAATTTACTTCATATCGATGATTGTTTTAAAGCAATATACTCGTAAATGAATCATAGATATAAATCGATATAGTAATTCATCACGATCACGTTATATTACAATTTTGACGAATAATAAAATAGATCGATTCATAGAGAGTTTCAAATGGACGACGATCCAACATACATACGAATATACGCAATGTATTTCGTTTGGTTTCTCAGGGAACCTTGAAGAAAGGAGAGAATATCAGACGAGATCTAGTGAAACATTAAACTCTAAGTTAACATACATCTTCGTAAGATACATCAGGAATTGTAATAACTCAGCAGATGAGTGCCTGGAACCGTGTAACTAAGAAAGGAGATTTTAGCCCATTTATTATCATACAATCATTTATCATCAACCCGCTCTTCCTATCTGAATCGTGTATTCCATTATCATTGTAACGCTTCGTTTTCCCGGGTAAATTCTTGCGCGCAACTGATAATGGACGTACCGATACACGCGTTAAATCGGTGCTCGTAAATGGGTCGTATAATAACGATACTAACAAAGCAAGATCGAACGAAAGATCGAACCGAAGAGATCTTAATTTCTCATCGAAATACACCTCCAGATCTGTTCACTTCCACCGTTCCTTCTCTCGGAAAGGATATCCCCATTAAAGGCGCGAGACTAAATTCTTAAACTAAAAGTCGCTGACTACATTGCTATGCTATCTCGAAGCAGCACACGGCGCTGCCTATTTAGCTCTGGGAATAAAAGAAGTAAGTTCTCAGTCTTCAAAATTACTTTATTGTACCAAAATAAAGTCGTTAAAAGTAAGTACGATCTTCGCGGAAATCGCTCGATATGAAATCACAATACATCTGTGGAATCAGCGATGGACACTTAAACTGAAATTACTTGAATCCCCTCATTCTTTTTATTCTCTCTTTCTCTCACTTTAATCGGTTATCTCTAGTAACGTCGCAACCTGTTCCTGCATTTCCCCAGTTAAAATTTGATATCTCATTACGAACTTTAATCTCTAGCATCCTGAAATTTCGGACATCTTAATTTGTACTTTATATGAGGATATTTTGGTTATGATAGAACCTTGCTAACCGATCTGTTCGCCCTTTTTTCTTTACGTATTTCCCCTTTCCCTTAATATTTCACTTATTATTTCTCTCTGTCGCACGTGTAATCTATGTAACGCGTCGTTTAAGTACCATAACGTAACCCCCCGAGTATTTTAGTGGTTAAAGAATGATTCACATCCATCTGAGTATTCGAAGAGACGATTCATCTTTTACGTTCCCCTGAGTTTGATTTTCAACTTGCGAGTAAAATCACTATTTTATACCTCGGACAACGGTAGGAGCAAAAGGAAAAAGTCTGATTTCGGACAAAATAGTTTACGATGCAAGGAGCAGTAGGGGCGTATCGGATTAACGTGTTAAAGAAGTAAACTCGTCAGACTTATGATTTAATGCATAGGTCAGAGGTTCATCGTGAACAAAGGAATTAACGTCCTCTTGCCCATCGCAATATAGCGTCCGCCAATACGTCAAGGTGAGCTTTCGTCTGCAACAAAAAATGCATGAATTTCATTCGCAACACGCAACTTCCTCGAATTTTTCATCTTTTTCTCCGCCGGAATGTGAGGGGAAAAAATCGAATGCTGACGGTCTGCTGACCTTTTATCTAATATTAAACGCATCCTACGTTAATTATGTATGTCGTCAACTTTCAGCGACATTATACTATTCAATAAATAATGCCATTTTCGAGAGCGATTTCTTTTTGCACGAAACCTTATGCTTGATTCTCATCAACGATACATCAACCAATTATTTTACGACATCAATATTCGTGAAATTTTGATATTTCACAAATTTCATCCGACAAGTGCCTTTTTCTTCTTAGCTTCTATGTTTTTTATTAATAATTATTAGCGTTAAAAATACGCATTTCTTCATAGGGCAATTACGCGATGACACTACTTATTGAGTAGTGAAATAGAATTTATAGAATTGGTTAAAAATAAATTCAAAGCGTGCGATATAAATATGTGGATATATATAAATCGACCTTCATAAGTGCCACAGATAAATAATTCTGACGGTGAAAGTGATAAATATGGCAATTTATCAAACTGCAAATAACAAGACTATTCCTATTTACTCCATAAACACCTGAATTTTTGTTTCATAGAAACAAACCATAAAACGAGAGAATAATACGCTAAACGCGTTACTTAGTTATTAATCTTAATTAGGTAATAACGAATAAATTAAGCAAAAAAAACTAATCCGATATATGGCTTCATTTACTTAATTGACTTTCACAGTGAAATTGAAATGAATTTAGTTCCAATCCTATAGCTACGAGTCCATTACAAGCGTATAAAATTAAAAGAATGATGGATGATCGAATTAATAAGACGAATATTATTCCAGTATATTTTTGTCGCGAAATCGCCTGGCAGATAAAAGATGCAAGTGTGCATGGTAAAAGTCGCCATCCATTTTCTATTCGTCGAGAACCTAGGAAAAAAGTCAAGAGAGAAGCCGGTATAAAAATATTCATTGAGGAAACGAGGAAGGTACATAAATAGATAAATAAATATATAAGTAGCTTGCAGGAGAAAATAAAACAAGGAAGTGTTTCCGTGATTTAATCTATTATTTGTCGTAAGGTTTTCTTGAGTTTTCCGCGATCTGCGATCTATTAAGGATATCTCTCAGAAATAAGAAGTGCCTCGTATATAACCTTCCCTGGCAATGATTCACGTCCAATCTCTCCTTTATCTTGTTATAAACCATTCTTCCGGAAAATAAGGGTTTTTTCTAAGCCCCGGAGAAAGGCATTTCCCCCTCATTTTGTCTTCTTACTGGGAAATCAGGAGAAAATGGATTCGCGAAAAAATATGCAACACGCTTTTATCGGATAATAAATTCATATTTGATATTCTCTGTTCATACTTCGTCTCATTGCGGCAGATTAATAATGCAAACACTGTTATTTTTTAATTCACACAATCCGCGTTTCTGTAACACTGATATGAAATCGGTTTTAAAATATGAAATCATATTTCTTTCATCTCATATTTTTAAACCAACTTCATATCGACGTTAATGAAACGTGGAGTATATCAATTTCGAAGATAATTAAGCAACATAAAATTAATATTACCAAGCATGTTTCGTGCCAAATAAAAGAACAAAGCAAACTTATGAAGTAAATGATATACAAACTATAAAAGAATGCTAATTATTTTTAATGATTTCATTGATAGTATTCAGGCTACTTTAATTTAGAATTTATCATTATATCTTTATATCTTCTTTTCATTGATAAAAAACTCTATAAAAATGATTTTATATTCCGGATAAAAGTGAAATAGATCCGTGATCAGGCTAATATGTAAATGGCTTTAAGGCATTAATTATTTCATTGCCGGTAGTCAAGGTATTCAAATTATGAATTTATTACATCGTTCCTCTATCGAATTACGTGTTCATATCAGACATATTTCACTTTATATCGTTGTCTCATTAACCTCTCGCTCGAATCTCGTCTCCCGTGGTAAGCACTTAAAACCATGTTATGCATACGTGGAAACCACTGTAAAGTTCCAGCTAAAACGATTGGCGCCATTCACGGGATGTTATTCTTAAGGATCATCCTTAAAATTTATTAGTTTTCAACTGGCAAAATTCAAAGGCTCTTTAACTTCTGAACAAAAAAACGAGAGCACTCCGACGGATTTATAACGCTGCGATACTTCCTCGATACAAGTACGAAACATATTCTAATACATATATTCAATTCGAATACATTTAGAATAAATGAACTTCTGAACCAAAACGAGTGCACACCGATAGATTTATAACGTTGCGATGTCTTCTCGATTAAAATACATAACATACTTCAATATATTTAATTCTAATATATTCAGAATATGCTACGTATTTTTATCCAGAAGGTTGTAATGGAATAATGAGAATAGAAGAATCGAATCGGAGAATAGCTTCGGGGAAAGGTTTAAAAAAGGAAGTGATCTAAAAATTGAGCGTGTTCTAAAATGTCTAAATAAAGGGTACGTATTGATTCGAGGTTAATTCGGGAAATGAGGTGATTATTATCGTTGACCGTTTTAACTCTATACACAATATAATAGACTTACCGTTTTGTAAAACATGCAGGCTTGCCTGTCTTCGTCCTCGCCTGTTGGGCAGTCTATGAAACCATCGCACAGAACATGGTCGTCGATGCAATGGTATCTGCCCATTCTGTCCGCTGTTGGACATGCAAACCTTTCCATCCCATCTTCGGACACCGGACATTCTGCAAAATAATAAGAAATTTGTCGTGTTATTCTGTACGAACTGAAATTCATAAAAGGAATTATTGATGTCAGTAGAACCTGATTGAAGGAGCCTTCAATTATTAAACCTCCAAGTGGATTTAAGTAATGAAGTTCCTTAAGTTTGATAAATCGATATGCATAATTTTATAGTGTAATATACCATGATAATTTTAGAATTTGTCAAATAAGACCTGATGGTGAAATTCGGATTTTGATTATAACTTTTAATACGGTGGTAGATATAGATCTTGTTATGTAAGGTGGTATTTAGAATAATTTTAATTATTTGTATATATATTATTACGCGTAAGTCACGGCAGTAGACATTTTAATTCCAAAAATTGTATTTATTATTTAATATGATTCCGAACGAAGCAGATATCAGGAAATAACGTAGAATCGCAGCTGGTGTAAATTTAAATATTGCACGTCAACCTTTGCAGAAATATGTATTCGAACGAATCAAGTAAATACAGAGCGGCGTGAATACCCGTGATTTTGATATTTCGACGTATCTGTCGATAAGTTACGAATGGAAATATTTGTCGGATCATTGATGTTGGGTGGGAAACTTTCGTAAAAATGTCAACGTTCAACGAAACAACCTGCCCCTGATTTATTTCGTAGATTTCGAAATCTACCAAGCAATCATTGTCGGAATTAAAAGGAGTAGCTTCCTTGTCTGTGTAGACGATGACATTTTAAACTCTCGTCAAAGTTGATACTCCTGGAGTGCAAATGGCGACGTAACTTTCTATAGAAGCTAGTAACAATGCAAAGCTATTTCCTGCAGATATTGTCAGACCGTGTTGCAGTAGACTGCGCCACCCCGGGTGTGCACTTCAAATACACCAGCAGGAACACTATCAATTCCCGGATGGAATATTCCCCCATTCAACCCCCTCGAGCCCGTATTTCTTGATCAGATATTGTAAACGTTTCCTCCTCACGTTATTCTCTTCAGACTGAAACATTCTTCCTGAATCTTTCATAAGATATCTTCGTCGCGATATGCTCACCCCTATATCCTCCGATTGAAAATCTAACTCACATTTTTCGAACATTCTTCCATCCAAAAAAATATCAATGTCAAAGATCAAACATTTCTCATCGTTAAATTCTATACTTCGCAGAAAACATGAACAAACTCGTCGTCTATAATATTTTATTTAAAGTGATATTTACTTAATTAGTACATCGAGGATGGTACTCGTGATTTTTAAAAGATGAGAGATTCTAAGAAGAGCAAATTTCCCGGTGATTTCTAAAGGACGTTGATTATTGAATTTCACGGGATAACCTACTCGGAGAAAGGTGCACCTAATTGCAGGTGAAGGGACCTGAAAGTATTTCGTTAGAGTCATTGATGATCAAATTTTGGGCCGAGTTATGTACGACAAAAAAGTGTGTTTCTTGTATTCAGAAATTATAAATGGTTTTTAATGGTAGTGCGATGGGTATTGCTATTTGAGGATGCTGCATGCGATGCTCATTGAATACGATCATTTCCGATAATGATCACTTTATAAGACACCCATTGTTTTGCGATCACGTTAGTGGTAATTGTATCGGTCTCATGTTACAAGTCCAATTTCATTCACCTTTAGAGAAGCGGACATACAATACCGGTTTGTTCGACATTCAATATAGCGATGTTTACAAACTTGTTGAACATTTCCCAGACATGCATCATAATGTCCAAATATAATCATAATAACTAAGATATTTAATACTAATAATAGTGGTTTAATTGTAATGGCTAACAAAATTTATATTTCTTTGCACATCGAACGCTTAAAACAATGAATATAATACTCGTGACATGCTACGCTGTTTCTCTTTTAACACGGAAATACAAAGCGTTTTCAAGGTATAAATTTTGCAGGTTACATGGGATACTCGTAACTGTGGCTAATTCGGGTCAAGTGTAATTTACAATTGCGCGAAATTCTTCTATTACAAGGGAGTTTAATGCGTGCTGGGAACATAAGATGGCTGACATTGAATGTCTCTCTTCTACTGACACCCAGGAAATAATATAATTAAGTATTCAAGTTTTATGCGCACTCAAAATGTCATGGAATATTCGTACTATAAGTTTATACGATTCCTTGAAAGTATAACAATTTGTAAGTTTTGATACTGTATTAATATATTATAATTAACGTTGTATTAAAAATGTTATAATTAAGTGTTCAAAGTTTTATGTGCACCCAAAATGTCATGGAATATTCATACTATAAGTTAATACGATTCCATGAAAATATAAAAATTCATATAGTTCGATCCTGTAATAATGTTCTATTATAAAGTATTATAAAAAAACATGAAGGATTTAACACGATACGTTATAAATATTCGACAATAGAATGACTAAAAATTCGTATGGTTCGATCCTGTAACAATGTTCTATCATAAAGTATTATAAAAAGACATTAACGATTTAATACGATACGCCATAAATATTTAAGTTTTTAAAAGCTCACAATTATAACTGGGTATCCGTAGCATTATTAAAAATGTATTACAGATGTTCAGAATTTGAATCATAAATTACGAGAGGTTTCCATATGCGAGTGTAAGATTAACGTCTTGTAATGTGGTTAGCGGTGCAAGGCGCGGCAGGAAATGTGTTAAGTGTAGATTTATAATTTCGACCCTGTACGTTTAATTAAATGGGGATTTAATGCACAGCGGCCTTCTATAGGATTAAAATCCCGTTCCTAGTAGGAGAATGAAAACTGTGTGAGATGACTCGAGGAGTAAAACTATGTTTAATGACACGAATTATCCTTGAACTCGTTTGTTACTTATTTTTAGCTAGATTTAAAGCGCAGCTATAATAGTTACGCGAGGAAGAATTTTCATCTCACAATGAAACGCCTGCCGCGAAATGTTACGTTTAAACGTAACAATTAAAACATCGCGTATTGTGTTACATATGAATAAAAGTTCGGATGATATTATTAATATTTAATAATATTTTAACAATATTTTATTAAACTTATACTTCGATTTTATTTTAGCTCGATCAATATATACTATGATGTTAATATAGATTTATGTAATATTAATTATAAAATATAAAATATCTCTATATCGTAAGCTATATTTTGTACACGATTTAAAATCTCTGACATTAGACTAATATTATATACCACAATATTACTATAATGTATTATAATTATATATTTAAATCGAGTACAAAATATAGTTCACAGTATCGATGTATTTTATAATTTGAATATTCTGCGAAATCTATATTAATTATACACTGATCGATGCTTTACAGGCCACACTCTATTTCGAGTGCAATCACGTTGGTATGTTTTCATATCATAAATTTATGTTACACTTCAATCACCGTGTATTCCGCGGGTTACACTTACTCGAGGATTATTAACATTCTGCGCGGCAAAAGAGTTGATTTACATTAAATTTCTGCAATCAATGTTGACTGACGGGAACGCTTAACGAACGTTATTGAATTAACCACAACTAGTTGCTGGTGGTTTAGGAAACGTGTAATTAAACCAGCCGGTTATTCATATAATACCATTGCGTTGACCTGTCACAACATTATTATAATTAATGTGACGCTAATAATAATTATCCCCCTTCACGTGGAGGGTTGCAATATATCAGATATGTAGCAGACTGAACTCCAATCTTTCATCCAGCCATTGAATTCTATATAATTATTATTATAATTACAGCTATTTCACGATTACGCGAATTAATAATGTTTCTTTTCTCATATTTAACTATCCACGTCGAGAACTTTTGAAGAATCAAAGAATTAAAGCTAAGAAAGTAAGATTTCGGAAAAATAAAAATAGTTGGACAGAAGAAATATTCAGGTTACCGGGAATGGAGAATTTTTTCCCATCGAAATTTGTGAATTTCATTTTGTCAAAAAGGGAATTATGGCTTTGGAGGATCGTTGGTCAAGGATCATAAATAACCATGGGGATTATCTAATAGAATAATATTTAATACGAACAAATAAATGGAGTTTCATAAAGTATATGAAAAATAATTGAGTACGTTCCGGTTGCCATAATAATTAAAGCTAGGAAAACTAGATTTCGGAAAATGTTGATCGATCAGATAGATACAATATATGTCGCAGATAAATATTTATAAGTAGCAGTTTTCATTATCTAGCCAATTGACAGGGGTTCGATTCTTTTAAGAACTTACGTCACTGCTCGATTGACTATGCTCGAAAAGGTAATAGTGCATTGTCTCTGAGATCCTTCAGGATTTGTGTAAACGATAAAGCCTCATGTATAAAAAGATTTGAATGCATAATAAAAGCCATGCTACTGAAAAATATGAACTTGGCTTATAGCGGAGATGTTTCGAGTATCAGCGACTGACTTGAATCTCCCTGAAATGTATTATTAAGCACAAAATCCTAAATGTCAACTCCTTTAAAAATATCATTGAAGAGAAGTTAAACATGTTTTAAATCTACTTCGAATCGATGTGGGACGAATAGAATTATTTTTGCCAGGTCGACAGTCCTTTTCTCCAAATTCGAGTCTACTTGATCAAATTTATTATTAGTGGATATTTAAACGTTTTCGAATTATTGAACATTATGAAATTACAAATTTTATTTTTGACTCTTACAACGTTCTTATTACATGTTCTTTGAGGGGAGAATACTCTGGGACTCAATAGAGGACACAGGTGAGCTATTTCAGAATTAATAAGTTAAATATATCGTTGGAAGTTAAATATAAGCATTTATGTAACGGGAATTCTTTAAATAAACCGTGTTTGGTCTCTTAAAGGAAATGTAACTTCTAATGGAAGTAATAGCGCAATCATCCTGTATTGAAAGTTGGTAATAACAGTTTACAAGAATAAAGTTTGGTAAACATTATAAATATCGCGTTATGGGGTAACTAAAATACGGCATAAAGTTCGCGATATAAAATGTTCGAAGCGGGGAAGAAGAGATTATCGTTAACAGTCATAATGTCGAAGCTTTCGGATCCTTGATGGCTCTTTCCGAAGCAAACCGGAGAATCAATTCGCCTGAAAGTTATTTCCTTATTTTCAACATAAATTGTTTCGAGTTATCGAACAACTTAAAGTAGTTCCTTTTAATCAAGGTACAAATCCTATTAAGTACATTCCAGACTGTATAAATCTCGAAAAACATTTCGACGAAAATGATTTAAATTTTACGATCGTTGTCACTCAATTTGTAACATCCCTTCGCGTTACTTTCATTACGCAACGCAATATTAATTGTATAATTTAATTTGCCAGGAAAACGTAATAAAAGGATCTTATTTAATTTATAGTCTGCCCTTTGAGAAGCCGTGATGATAAATTATTATTGTTATAATACATAATGAACCTTCTCGTTTACCGTTACTTTTTCATAGGCTATGTGAAAGTAATTCTTACTAAATACCCATCCCCGTCCACACAGTTGGCTATTAATTAAAAATGATTATTTCAAGATCAGATGACAGAATCAAACGAGGCAGTTTATCAAACGAACGCAACTCGCTGTTTCTCGATAATTTCAAGGGCGTGATGCAATCAAGCATTGCACTTCCAGGAATTTCGTGGCGTGATCGTTCGCATTTGTACGACAAAACGAACGGGAGGTATAGGCGGGAAAAAAAGGCCGATTATATTGCCGAACCATTTTGTATTCCTAAAATCCCTTAATTTATTCTTCGCATGCGTCTCGAATCGCGTCTATTTTCGAAGGGTTGCACTATTATTGGCTTGGATCGTTTAACCGCGGTCATGCGAGGCAATAATTTCACGAGATATTCGAATGTGGTGTAATTGGTACAAGTTTTTAGAACAGGTGTGTTAAGAATTGGACTCGTTGCAGTATTAAACCCGCTACCTGCAATTAAATTGTCACTTCAAGGTAATTCATCCAGTAGTGAGAGGGGTGCGCCCAACCACCCCTGATAACAGCGTGAGATAAAGGTCATTAAATAAGACGCGATAAGCATCGCAACTTCAAAATCGATATAGGCTAATGAAGAAAAAACTATACGGGGGTTACACACAGAGTAACACGCTGATAAGCTTTTCCCATTAATTATTCACGTTTATCCCTACGATGAAAAGTTAATTGCCTGTTAAATATAGTATCGGAATAGAATAATTTCGTGGAACCGTGGAAACTATTATTTGACCAGCCGAAAAAGGGGAAGCTAAAACTGGTAATATCGTCTAGCGCTATAATTACATGCAATTTAATTACGATCTCGATTAATGAAATCGCCGTGGCGCATACTTTTGCATATATTGTGTGTGTACATATATATACATATACATTGTATATAATATATGCAAAAGTATGTGCCACGGCGATTTCATTAATATATATACCGTGTATGCAAAATATATCGTGTCTTTAATTAATGTCGATGGTGTACGTGGATTGGTTGCATACATATTCGTGAATTAAATATCCGTATCGAGGGGAATTATTGACACTGCCTAATAGACTATTGTCCGTGGAAAATGTCACGCGATTGATTCGTGACGAGCCATTTACATTTCGGTAGTTCATCTTCCTCGCAACCAGCCCTCGTTGAAATATTAATGCACAATTTCTAGAGTATTAATATTTCATCCGGCTTTGAATTTATTATTCTATTTGTTTTCTTCTTTGAGCACCCGCCGATGATGAAATAGCAGATGGCATGTATGATTTATGATTATGATTTATAAAACTTCAAACGCTCAACTAAAGGTTCTGCATGGAAAAATCTTATATATTCTGCATATACTTTAACTATATATGTATACTCCATCAAGTTTTTTTTATTTGAAACCATTTCGTCAGTTTGCTCTTTTACGGTGAAACATTCAAATCCTCCACGAAATACCACAAGGGATACATTTTTAAGGATAATATAAAAGAGTATTTTAACGAATCGATACAAAATTTTGATACGTTAATCGATCAATTAAAATGGTAGTATTTCAATATTGTTACGATCCTTTTTGATTTAATTCAGCTCAATATTGTTTCAATTAAATTACAATACTATGGCAAGTTTAATTAACAGTTTTAATACCACAGTTATTTAATGTGTCCGAAATATGAAAAATCTCGATAATCGTTATGCTATTAGATAAAAAGTGATGTTATACATTTTCATATACAGATAGGCCGGTCGATCCTCATTTAATATGAAAGTCTTGTCGTCCTCATCGTATCGATGTTTCTAGGAAATGTTAAGGTGCTTGCAACATTAGAACCATAATAGTTGCAATTAAGTTTCACGAGCTCGTAGATTCTTTCTTGTTCGACGCCATTACGGTTATAGTAGAGAGTACATACTTAATGCGACGACAATAGATTATCAACATAAAGTATTCTAGAATGTTGCTCAATGTATACATAATATTTCCTTTTCCGTTACTTGTGAGTGCAAATGTTTCTGTGCCTCATGTGAAATCATATTCCTAAAAATCTTGAATTTTGTCTAAGACTTTAAACCGCTTCATTAAAAATGTTTGCGCGACAAACATCGTTCAAAGAAATTGGATAAAAAAAGGGTAATTCAAGATGACGGAATAAATATCTTTTTTTCCGAAAGTTATTTAAGAATTTTCAGATAAGTTGATCAGCCTTTGAGAGTAAGAAACTTTACCGTGACATCCGTAATTCGTTTACACTGTAACCAGATATATTTCAGAGAGCGTAATGCACGTAAGCACGAAGTGACGGGTTTAATCAAACTTTAATATTAAATAAACCGCGGTGGTATTCCGTGAAATTCCGAAGGTGTATTTGAAAATTAATACGAAAGTCTTCAGAGACGCGTTATAACTTGTCAATATTTTTCTTTAGGTACCACCTTCCAGGTTTACACGAAATATACGTCAGCTTGACGTCATCGCCCGTCTTTAAGATCGGACCTACTACCTATTTACGTTTCGGAATAAGAAAAAGCTCTTTCTTTACGGTTCCTCGGAGAACATTATTTACCCGTTTGCCCTAACTATAGGAAGTTAGTTTACGTGGATGTTTAAGAGTCGCTTACTAAAACTTATCAGATATCATCTGCCGATGCATTACGTGGCACGATACAGGTAATATTAATAATGCGATGACAATCGACGTTTACTAGTGAAAGAGGAAGTAAGCATGTAGGGTACAATATTATCTAACCAATAAAGCTTATCGGATATCTCTGTTAGCACTTATCATTGCCGGACATAAAACGATTAGGAATATAGGTAAAGTCATTTTTATGAGGATTGACGCAAGGCATAATGTCACGAGTTCTTTGGACGTAAAAGAATGCCGAATGGAACTTACCGATTTGAGGTACGTCATACTGTACGCTTCCACGAGTGGATCTGAGCATAAGTTGCGAGGCGATACTCGAGCCAGAACCGGAACCAGAACCAGAGGGTGGAGAGGATGCCGATGGAATTTGAGCTTGATGCGCGATGGATTCTCTCGACATGTCAATCGAGCGTCGTCCGACCGATATCTGATTCCTCTTTCCAGGAAGTCTATTCGTTTCGTACACAAAAGGTTTCGGAACAAAGCCACTAGTAGCACCACCAACATTTTGATAATCACGTGTCATCTTTTCGGTGCGTGTCAGATCAGTCTTCAGGCTCGTCGCAGTGCTTAATCTCTGGTCATAGAGATCGTCGTAATTGGATTGTCTTGATTCCTGCAGTGTCTTTCTGCCAGTCTCGTCGCATACCAGTATCGGTAGGCTTACTGTGTTCCTCGAATGTTTACAATCTATTCGTAACTTCTTAGCACGTTGATACTGGCCAATATGATTGGACTCGTCATGGGCGAAAGGCTCGGTCGCGTGTGACTGGGACGTTACATAGTCTGAGTAGAGCACGTTTAATACCGCGGGTGATAGAGCGAAAAACACAGTTTGTAGCTCTCTCGGTTCCCTTATGATATCGTCGATCAATAAGCCTGCGGGTGTCCACGAGGAAATCCGTGGTTCTTCGTTGAGTAGAAGCCAATTCGATAGATCGTCCCGATGCGTGCCCTCCGAAGGATATATCCTGAGGTGCAACAGGTTACTACCTACCGAGTTTAGCTCGCTCTTCTTTCGAATGCTATTTCCATGACGATAGTCCTGTTCCTGTGTGTCTTGCACTATAATCACAGGTCGATTTCCTACTGCCAGGTCAAGCCCCTGTCCCACGTAAGTGAGAAGCCAGAACATGCAAACCGCCATTTTAACTTCTCTTTAACGCTTCCTCCGTTCCTTTCACCCTTACTTATAATACAGTTTAAACGAAGCAGATTGTGACGTTATAATTGACCTACGTGACTGGCACGACTAGTTGAGTTCTTTCTCTTATAGTTTCCTCTAAATATACTTCTTGTTTTTTTTGTTTGGTTGCTTTCTCACTGCCGGTACAAAGGCACGTTTGTAGCAAACTCAAGTTTAGGCCGACTTTTCGTTTTAGATTCGGTACTCCAGGGAGAGCTCTCCTGATAAAACCGAGGAGAAGTGGTTTTGTTTTTAAATATTCGAAGGTCGCTACTAGGAGAAGAAAAGCGGACGATGAGTGATGTGTGCGGCGATCAATCGGCGTGGGTGCGGTTTTATCGCATAGAAAACGGAACTTTTTCTTAATCGTACTTCCCTAGCATCCTCTATTATACTGCGTCTTATTTGTTCGGTGCGCTCGATTAGTCGATTTACACGGGGGACTAAGCTTTCCTAGGTCAACCACGATGCGTCTTACGTTTTAGTCATTTGAGTGCTAACTCAAAATGCAGTCCTCTTTAAACCGATAGGCTTGCTTTTTCGTAGTCCATGATAAAACTCGACACTCGCTTCGTTCCCTTAGTAAGAATGCCGCGATGCGGTCCTGAAATCAGGTAGTTAATAAAGGATAATGGTGCGTTCTTAGTGGTGCCAGGTTACACAAAGATATCTCGGGATATAGTCAGAGTGCTGGCGACAGATGAGTATTCAGAGGTGCTCGTCGTGCGTGCTGTAGATGCTTTAAGGTGCACAGGTGCAGACAACATTGAAATCGAGCGATGCCACTCGGTAACGTGATTTGTTTGTTTTTTCGCGATTTATTCATGCCAATCGAACTATTTTCTCCTCCGTTTTCTCCTCATTCGCTTACCCCTCGATTTCTCTATCGAACGGCTCACGTTCCATTTTTCTACCCTCGTTACTGACATTATAAATATTCGGCTATTACACGAGTTCACGATGTAAAGCGTAATGGAGTGCAATGTGCGATTGTTATTAGCTCGAAATGTGCATTAACAGTGGATCCACGTATCTGCGGATAGTGGAAGATTCGTGTTCGAAGTGACATGAGATGTTTGAGTGTCATCCTAGCGACTCATACGGTTCTTAATTTCCTAATTTCTTATACTCTTAACTTGTTCAATGAGACAACGATGCTATTGTATACGTATATGTGTGTGTACTATTCCCGCGAAAATATATTATCGTTTGTCAGTGTGTAGATTCATTGTCACTTTTAACTAAGTGTTCAGCTTGTCGGCCCGCTACAACGACAGTGCTCGTAAAGGTTTTCAAGCCGTTTACAATTTGTCAACGTGACATTCTCAAATATATTCTAGGTGTGCGTAGTCCCGTGCAAATATATTAGCAAGTTCACCGAAAGACTTTAGAATGCGGGGAAAGTAGATATGTAGGACGATATCAACAGGTGCCCGAAAAATGTACAAAACAATGTTTCCAGAGGAGAAATAATTGTGTGCTGGACGATAATGGCTCATCGAGTGGTCGGTAGGAACGTGTGCGATCTTCGCTAGCCGAAAAGGTCAAAGGAAGGAAGAAAAAGTACATTGACAATAACGATATAGGCGACGTGAATAGAGAATCGCAAGGTTATCGATAGAAGTGCAGTTATCAGAACATTATGGTATAGAATACTTGCTTCTCTTGACTGCAATTCGTCTGCTCCCAAAACTTCGTTCTTTTGCACCACGGAACCTCTTTCACGTTCTACACTTTCGTTCAACTTTCTTCTCCTTTTATGTTCTTTCTCTTCTCTCGTGCATGCTCTTCGTTTTCGGTGTTCCTGCCTTTGTTCTTTCTTCTGAATATCGTACGCCGCGCGGTATTTCGGATGATGAACGTCGAGCACGATTTAAGGGCAAATAAAGTGAGTGGAAATTAGTACCGAGTTAATATTGGTTGATCTTCGTTTGAATTGCTTGCGAATGGGTAGTCTAGCAGTGTTTCATGGGTTGATTCTTCTCCTACTGGTAACTTGTAGCTTATTCAAGTACACCGATCCTCGTTCGTTCTCTTCCAACGTGTATCGAACATCACTTTTAATTGATAAACTTCACAGAGAGACTCAAGTGATTCTCCGTCTATGAATTAACATAGGCGCGACGATGTTCTCATCACACAAGCACAAAATGGTGAAAACTATCTACTAACATTTTCCCAGCTCCCCGGTTTCTTTTCGCCATATGACAATCATCGAACCTCGACACCCGGATTGCGTACACGATAGATGTGCTCCCTGAACAGTGAATCGGTCGAGGGTCTAATCGTTCTTCCGATATGTCTTCCTAGAAATATCCTACGAGCAATAGTAGTAGAACAGCCAGTTGAATGACGTTCTTCGGCACTGCGGAATGAGTGGGTTTCCTGTGTTTTCCAACGCGATCCCCGTGCAGGTGGCAGTCGATGATTCGACGCGTGGTGTTACCGGGATAATCCTGAGAGTGGAGGTTCTCAGGCGAGCGACATACCACGAATCAAGAAGAATCGTTTAACGAGCCAGCACCGCGAACACTTACGTCGATTTACTTTGTCTCTCCCTAAGCGCATAGTCCCGCATCGTCCGCGTTTCAAGTCGATGCTACTCGTGATCGACGTGCCGGTTAGAAGACGATCGTGGATATGATATGTAGCTCGGCGCGTTCTTATCCAGGAAGTATCTTTTAAAAGCAGCGGCGGCGGTGGCGGCGGCGACGAACGTTTAAGCGAAATCGGTGAAAGAGGAGGTTGCGGCCGTGGATGTTGCTTTGTTGGCCGAAGGTCGAGGGATAGAGGGTCGAAGGGTTGGGACGGTGGGTTAGTTTAGCGAGTGAGCTGGCTGGCGCCCTCACCAGAACTAACTCCCACGCTGCGCGGCGACTGCGACCGCTATAATACGTCGCGCATCATCCTCCTCCTACCCTCGGCGCCCACCACCTTTAACCCCCTTTCTCCTTTTACTTTTTCTCCCTTTCTTCGTTCCTTTCACCTCCATGCAAACCACCGCCACCACCACTACCACCATCACAACCTGAACCATCACCGGCAGCATCGGCCACTGCTGAATCCACCCTGTTCTCTCTCTCCTCGAGGCGAGCCACCCCTGGCGCACATTTCGCCGTGGCTACTTAACCACGTATCCTAAGGTTACATTTATGAACCACTCTGTGTGTATGGTATTAAGATTTCCCATGGGAGAGCCCTTTCTTTTTTATCAGACGATATTTGTCATAACGCTAAGACCAATAAGGAGTACGGTATTGGCCTTCGATTCTAGATTTATGAATTATATTCGACAGATACGTCTCGGTACTCGTGATCTCGATACTCGGTACACGTACTACCTCACCTTCCTATTGGCCACGATTTCTTGAATCAGCTATTCCGATGGATCCCGCGCTATTGTCTTTCGACGATATTAGTTTTCGGCTATACACGTAATTTATATCGCCGGATCGATATCGAAGGAGACTTTATCTGTAATCTACAAAGACGCAAATGCCTTAGCGTAGCCATTTTCAGCGTAGATAGAATCGATAAAATGAGTACACAAGAAGTTTCACTGTAACGCGCGAACCTGAATATCGCTGTGAAACCTTTCACCTGGATTATGGGGTTCCGTAATATATATACGTGTACTTTGAACTACGTAATGAAAATTTAATCCAAGGCGCTTAGTTAACGTGTAACGAGGACCATGGTACATATTCGTACAAGGCTTAAAGGATACGGTGCTTACTTTGTTTCAGCTATCAAAGGGGTAGCATACTGCGCAAGTCTGTTCTACCAGAAAATTCTAACAACTGTTGATCTACCAAAACCACCTTCCAACCATTATTCACAGTCCCACGAAATGTCGCTAACGGCATTTATTTATTTGCTTATTTATTTATTATTTATTTAAACCTGCCACGATATTACACTTTTAATACCGTTAAATATTTCGGGTCATATCATGTAAAAACCACAATATTATGCTCGAGAGAAATATAGTTCAAGGTCAAACATGATTACAGTTTAAAACGATAGAGAAAATTTCATCTAACAAGGGCGATTAAGGGATCGACGTTGGGTACATGCTCGCGTTGGCGTTTTATGTTAATTGAAATACGCTTGAATGTCAGGCTAATACTACTTATTAAACGTAACACGAGTAGGTGTATACAAAAAATTGCATACAACTAATCATTGTCACACGTCGATGGGCTTGTAGGTGTGTGTCTCTTCCGTAAATGATTATTAGACTTTTTAATTAATTTGGCCGCACTACGGGGATTGGATAACGTGGGATCGGTTTATTAGCGTTCTTGGAACGTAAGTGATTTAACATTGGAAACTTTCGCTGCGCATTGTCTTTTATTCCCCGTGGACATTTTCGAGCCACCTTTACTTAAATTGCATTATTTTACCACCGCAGTTCTTAGTAAGCTTTTGCTCTGCAAGCTTTCTTTCTTCTGATCATCCGGCCATTGTATAACATGCAAGCACTTGTTGCTCTAAATAAGACAGCTCAATCTACTCGTTCCAGGAATCTCCTGTTGTTGGTCTCTTTCGTGTAACAATATCTTTATGGTGTTCATAAATCGCGAATATAATACGAAGCATTTTAGCGAAGTACATTATCTGTAAATATTAAACCTTAGATATTCATAATGTTGACTATGTAGTTAATTTTCAAGTACACCTACATTTCATTTTGCTGTATGATGTATATTTTATATTTAACAATGTGTCAAATGGAATGCACTACGTTATATTAAAATTTATGTTTATTCAAACGTAGTGTAGTCTACTAGAACAAAATCAAGGGTTTTGCTGCAGATTATATATAGTGTTGAATGATAATCTAGAAAATCCATGTTATCAAGGAAAGTTTGATTAGAATGCAAAATTTGCATAGGTTAAACAAGGTACCGGGGTTGTAAGTGACGACCTTGGCGACACGGTAATTTTGTGGTGTGTAGAAAGAAGTATTTGAGGAAGGAAAGTGTACTTTCGGGTTCTCTATCACAATTAGCTGGCAACGTCTAATTATCTCCTACTAGCGGTCAAAAAAGAACCTTATCGAATTAGTACCCCACGTTTACTCGGTGACCAGTTAGATCGATCTTATCAAACGACCGTTTTTTGTATTATTGATGACCTAGCTTAAAGGATGGCTGGGATTTTTCGGTAATCGAGTTGAAAACTTCATAGTCATCGAGTTTTTAGTGTCACCGAATATAATGCATTCCCTGATATCAGAGCTTGGAACGCGAGTCTTATAAAATACTAGAGAAATTTGTTTCCTTTACTTGAAAGCTTTCGATATCTGATTTTAACGAGTGGTAGAACATATCTTTTTAAATCATGTTCTCTGTCGGACATAATCGAATTCCGATAATAATGTCCGGTGCGAATGGAGCTAGCAAAAAATTATTGATACGTGGCCACTTTAGATAATGTTTAAATAGAAGAATAGAAATAGAACACAATTGAAATACAATTACTTGAAGTACTGAATAAGTCGAACCCTTGGGTATACCGAGAAACATGCATGTTTGAAGGATATAAATTAAAGAAACTAAACTTTAGCGAAACTCGGACTTAAATATACTTTTCTCATTGAACGAGGAACTTCGATATACACCCAGCAGCAAGTTAGAAGAAAAACTTGAAGAATTAAGACTATCAAACAACATATTCATTGCACGAGTCAAATAAGGCGCTTTAGTGGCTCGCATCATAAGTCAGATGAATTATTCAATATATTTAACAGAAAATTACATATGAATGCAAATATGTATCTAATATACGATGCACTTGCATGTAAGTTTAAATAACGACTCCCACATTGCTCGATTACCGCTTGATTGTTTCTCATATATAATTAATAAGTACACGAAAGACTGATGAATTTTATGTAGGAGTATACTGAATATATTTAAAATAGATTTCTGGAATAATTAATAAATTGTTTAGCTGTTTCCATCGCTGTTATCCATTTATTATTCCAAAGTTTATACGTCCGATAAGGTTTGCTCCGTGCATAAAATTCTGTAGATCAATGTGGAAACGACTTGTTTAGTGCTCGACGCGGAAAAGTACTTTCTCCGGTATCACCTGACATTGGACTAGAAAAGGGGTAATAAAGAGAGTTAATAAAGGTATATGCGCGGAGGAGTCGAGAACGATGAGAAACGTGCATCGAGGATGGACAGGACAGACAAGTCAGGAGAAGAGAAAGGATAAAGAGTCATGTTGTAACGAAGTACATAGAAGAGAAGCCTGGGCATGTGGCGTAAATGGAACGATGTACAAAAGACAAGTCTAACAACAAGGCCGTGGTAAGAAGACATGCTTTAACAACCACCCGGCATCGCGCATGTCCCTTGCAACATGACATTGACGTCAGGTTGCACAGCCTCGTATGAGGAGTAAGAGAGATATTCAATATCGAATGTGGCTGCATTCAGCGTTTATCAAGTGCTATTTAAAGTATGATATTTTATAATATTCCGTGACGTGTTCGCAGCACTGTTTTAATTTTAGCAGACGCACATTGAACAGTCGCCGGGATTAAAGTCAACCCTGAGGAGCCACCTTCGAATAAAATAGAAAACCCACCTCCGATGGTCACTTTCAAACTTTGAGGATCATCCGTGAATTTCCAGACTGTAGTAATAACCCCAAAAAGCAATGTAATACTATGAGTTAATAAATATGATTTAAGGAACGATGAGCATCAACGAAAACATTTACAACCTGTAACCGATTGATATCAATTAATATGCTTCAACTTCGTTAAAAAATCAATTCAGAATGTGGACAAACACGTCATGTACAGATCACGGTTGAAACGCGTCCATGCATATGCATGTGGAAGGAAGAGTTTCGTATCCATTTTCTATCGTTCATTTCTCTGACGACCCATTTAACTATCCGACCGAGAACGTGAAATATCGTGCTATCATAACAAAAACTTTCAATATTCAGTAGGACACCGTTATACTTTTCGGAAGCCAATGTTTCCTGGCTTCAGTAGACCGCAACAAATATCTACTCGACAGAACGACCACGATTTTGCTTGAATTAACCAAAACCGCGATTTTAAAGGATATCGGGCTAACGTTTTAATCGAGGTTAATTCACGATATACCGCATCTATAATTTTTCAAATAATTATAACATTCCCCTCACGTTTGTGTTAGCTGCATAATAATATCGAAATATGTATATAATCCATGAGAAGTTTGTAGAGATATTTCAAGGCGTGAATAATTTTCTTCATACGAGTATAACAAAACATGACGAATTTAGTGGCGCGCGATGCATAACTTCCGAAATGAAAGGTATCTCCATCGAATCCGAATCGGAAGCCCGCATTACGTGCGATAATTCTCGCGGTAGGTTTTAATCAGAAATGATTTTTAACGGGACGCGACGCTCTTTAGAATGCATACAGATATATTGTGGAGGGTGTATAATACGGGTAAGACGCAGAGTGGTCTGCCGCAAGAAAAAAGAAATTTTAAAAGCCGATCTGACGTACACACGAGCCAGGTTACAGCAGAGTCTCGGTTCTGCGATCGATTCAGCTTCCAGAATATTTCGCACAGAACCACTGGCACGCGTCATGACTATAATCCGCTAGAGTACCATTATACACGAAGAACCAGATAACAAAGTACTACGACTTCCATACCTATGCACCGGATTACATTTTACGAAACGGTACATCCTTCCACCCTTGACAAATTTCAATCTTAATAAAATCATCGAGTCCCCTGCTTGACAAACAGCTTGACACTCTCTACGAGTCACTTTGCATGCAACAAATTGTGATGAATTTTCGATCGTCGATTTCTCGTGTTCTTCGATACTTTGAATGTCGTTGAATTCTTTGGAGTAGTTTTTCTTTTTTATGATGGACGAGTTCGTCAGTATCGTGCGAACGGACATCAGGGCGTGGCTCAGAGTTCAAATGGAAAGCCTGGTTTTTGTTCCTGGGTGGTTTACGTTCCACCGGCGTAGACGAGTAAATTTAATTATTACAGGGCATGCGAAGAACTTGCAAGGTATACGCTGAGTGTTTTATAGTTCCACGTTGAATACAGATGATCCTCCTCGGAATAAACCCTTTCGTTATGTAACAACTAGACTACTTTCCGAGGAGGCTAATAATTGAATCTTCCCTTTTTAACTTGACATTCTTTGCAGTAACTAATTATTCATTATATTTACGACATAATAAACGAACGTAATTTGTGCACATTAAGAAAATATTTATAGTATGATTAAAAGAAAGACAATGTTTATTCGACGGTGTAATATTATGCGTGAATTATCTTCGAAATAAATGTGTTGGTTTTTGTAAATGTATAAAGTTTATTTATTCTCTTCGTTGATACTCAAATAAATCCCGAAATTTTTGCGAACAACTTCCCTCTTTAAACCCCTTATCTTACTGAGTGAGAGATAATGCTGATGAATAGCCTTGGAGACATTCCCACAGGAAGATCACCCGCGAGTCATAAATCTTTATATCGTTTAAAGGTAATTTTTGAAATCTGACGTCTAAAAATAACTGCGATTCAAGAATACGCCTCCCGATGTTTGGAATAACTTAGAAGGGAAAATCGGGTACCCGAGTTCATCGATTTAAATGAAGCGTTCTGGTTCTTTATCAAGTGACACAAGACACGTATAACGACATACTTAAATCGTATACTGATTTCCATTTTAACACAGAATCTAATTCACGGAGTTTTATAACATCGGATAGCCCTTATTAAAAGAACGTATTAAAAACTAATGGTCAAAATAAACGTCGAAATCGAAATAAATATATCGAATTATTCGAATGTTTTAACTACGTTAGAAACATCACCGATATTATCTTTGTTTAATGTCCTTCTGGAAACCAAGCTAATAATAGTAGACATTATTGTAAAACTTTTGTGATCAACTAACTAGAGATACATATATGTTACACCGAGTACAGTTGGATTTACAACAAACTTCATTAACCAGTACCCCTTAACAAAGGTAACCTCATTTATTCTAATCACCCTTATAAGCGTACATACCTACAGATGAAATATATGTATCTCTTTCCGAGAATAAAATAATGTCCTTTAATGGCGGAAACTTTCCTAACGAATGATATTAGTTCGGTATTCCCGTTCGTTAGAGTACACCGATAAAAGATAATTAGTATAAAATACACGGTCATAACTCGCAATGAAAACTTCGGATTGGACCATTTTCACTGGGCAGGATATCGAACGTTTTTTTTAATATATTTATTCAATTAAGATTTAATGAAAAAGATTGGTAAATATTAGAGTTTAAACGGTAGATATACATGTAGTTTCCAGTGCACATGGTATCGAAAATGCAGATCAGTGGTGGGACGAGCAAATAGAAAATGGAATGAAAAGAAATTCATGGGTTTCAAGCTAGAGAGGAAAAACTAATCTGGAGAAAGATGCAGAGGGTGGACGGGTGGCTGATTAAAAAGATGAAGGAGATTGGAAAGAAGCCTTATAAACCGAATGGATATTAACGGTGATACGACTTTCACCAATAAGTGGGTGTCTTACATTGGCACTCATCAGGAGTCCCGGATTAATCCAAGGAAGATTCGAAATGACGAATTCGACGGAAACGTTCAACGAATCCAACAAAGAAAAATCTTTTAAGAACCTTATGTAATAAGAAGATTTCCTTAGGAATGGAACGGAAAGCGGGTGCTACTAAAAATAATTCTAGTGTCACTGGGGCTCTTTTATTTACGAGGAAACTCGCGTGACCTCCGACCTCCGACGGGGTGTGCACATTATAGGTCATCCGTAGAAGTTTTTCTAACCTCGTATTATTCAAATTACTTCGAGAATGTAAAACCATACGTAATTTTTATTATTATCATTACATTAATATATGTAATTATAAAATAAATACATTCTTCATAATAAATTTATAAATGTTTCTAATCTGCACATCGAAAAATACTATAAATATTCTTACTTTAATTTTATCTGTTCACCAGTTTTAATGCAATTTTAATGTAACGCATGCTACTTTTACTCTTTTCATTCCTTTTAAGAGAAATGATTTTTTTTTACTCCAAACAAAGGTATGTGTTTTTGTTAATTATGTAATTATGTGATATGTAATTTAATGGTGGTCGCAGTTTGCTCGGAGATGAATAATATACAGTTCACATTTCGAGTTTGTATTTGAGAGACACTGCCTATGATAGAACAAAGGGGTGTAAAAGTATGAAATAAAAAACAAGTAGAATCCATTGTAGCGCCATCCTGTGCTTCGCGTTTTCGTTTAATCCATGTATTATTATCCACCAGATGGCATGAGTTACAGAGTTATTATTAACAAATACAGTTTGCAACAATCATACTGTGTTCGAATTACATGGATCCACTTTAATTTCGGAAACTGACACAATCAACGAGATTTATCATCGTTAATTTAACTAACACTTCATTAATTATTATATTGTGGCCGATTACATAATAACATGCTTTAATTTATAATGCATTCAATACGCGTTGTAGAAACACGTGCATAAATGTTTCCGCATAAACAATATATTAATTTATATTATTCTCTACGTCGATGATTAATAGTTAATAGCTGCTTATTAAAAATATAATTCCACGTGGAACTAATAAAACATTATCTAAAATGTATTTCATATATTATATACAAGAATAAAAATATATAGTTTCCAATACTGAACAACATCAACTGATACTTTATTATTCATAAAAATATTATCTTTTAATATTTATATTAAAGAAGTTTCTAAGCCTATATTAAGTACCTCGATTTTGTATGGATTTCCCGCAAAACTCCTTCTAAATACGCATTTACATGATAATTTAAAAAATTCAGAAAGACGAGAAAATAGTATTAATTTCCACGCAAATACGAATCGGTGAGGAACAAGAAGTTGTTACGAAGAGAAGGAACTTTGAAATGGAGAATTGACGATTACGCGTATCAATGATGTTTCTATCAATAACACAGCTGTGCCTTCATTGTGCTCGTCATTCGCGCAGATAAACAAAAGTTATTAAGATAACTAATATGCGGCGACAAACTCTCGTTTACCCCCCATTCCCGATACCCGTCACAGTTCGCATTGTAAATCTTCCTTCGGTGTGGTTTCCTCTATTGTGTATATTCCTCGTTATCGTTCCTTGCTTCAGACCCCGCCCCGCCCCTCCTAGCCCCGCGCGGGGCAATCTACCCTCGCTTAGGTATACACCAGTGATTAAGCATTATTTTCGTGGAGTTAAGAATTCTCCGGCGATCGATTTCTTTATAATGGTCACCTGGGTCGTTCGCCTTTTCGAACCTTCACGGAAACTACTGTTTTCAACTACTCCCTGATAAGATTTGGAGATTTATAGCCCGTTTCTCTACAACCAGTATGCATGAGACTTTTTTCAGCTCGTTTTACTGGGAACATCGATGTTTGTCACTCGCTTAATCATTCTCCCTGCCCGATATATTACTTGCTTCTTATATAATAATTCAGCGGGAATATTGTGATTATTATATGACGTAGTAACTTATATCTCGACTTAATGTCTTGTTAAAATAAATTTCATATTTAATGTATGATATAATGTATCGCAAATATCTTTAGGTAGTGTAAAAGGAATGTTGGAAAATGTGAATAAAGTACAGTTTTAATTCCGTTGAAGTCCGGAGAAATTAATATTACGAGACTTTTCTGTAGTAAAATAGATATTATTTCTTAGAAAGGTATTTTACTCGATTATCACATAATTTTCTTATATTCGTAGTCGTAATTGAATAATCGAATGCACTTGAGGAAGGAAAAAGTGCGTAAGAAATGCCGAGAAAACGTGCGATCTGTAGAAGGCGTTCTTGCAATTGGTTTGCAATTAATTGGTTTGCGGATGCTGGCGTATTTCCGTTGCTCGATTTCGCTCGATTAATGCAAACCGCTGATTCGGAATGTCACGACTCATTACGTAAAGCTGACAGTGTTATCAAGACTACTCCAAACGCAAGTTCAACGATTCTTCTCTGAATGTATTCTAATACACGTGCCATCTACGTCAACCTTTATTTAGGCAAGATTTAATGAGAGAAACGATGTGAACTATTACGAGATGCGAGCCATTTCGAGAATAATATTATACAATATTGAAATGATTTCGAATTAATATCCCTTTATTTTCAGGGTCCTAAAATACGGACTTAATTACCTTTTAAAAATGATTTTCTGCTATTCTTCGAAATATTTGTATTTAGCTCAATAGATTATTTCTATATTATATGTGATTCGATATTCTATTATTTCTAAGACAATATTATGATTTTTACTTTCTGAATTATAAGGTATAAGATATATTATTTAATTTTCTTTTATCGTACTTCAAACGACTTTTCTTCGTTTACGTTAATAAATAAATAAGTAGATATTTCATTTTCTCTAATGAAAGTATTTTCAAAGAACAATTTCCTTAATGAATTTTTAAAGAAATTAATATATGGAGAATTGAATTTCATCGTTTTAATTAAGTCATTCCAAAAATACGAAATAAGTTCATTTAGTATTAAAGCACAGATGTCGATTTCTTAATTAAAATTTGAATAATAATCATTCTATTTTTCCGCCATTAAAACTGATTACTTCTTCCGTAAATAAGTTTCAAAGTACACACAAGTCGTTCATTAAACTTCAATCAATTTGTCGAGTGGAAAGGTTCCGTCGAATAGAATGAATAATTTTATTTGAAGCACACAGAGGGAAAGAATAGAAGGAGTCTTTATCGAAAAAAGACCAATGAAAAATGTCAGTTTACTTTGTTTTGGGTAAATATTCTATGCCAGCATACAAGCTGCTCCGTAAACCCAGGTTTCGTATTATTTCTAAGAGATATTTGTAGATAGTTAAATACTTTTGAGGAAGATTCACGGCGACGGTAAAACAAGACTCGTAGATTTCGGTTTTGTGTATCACTCGACTATCGGGCTGGAACTAATTTAGTTGTGTCCTATTCAAAGAGGTAATTGGAAATTACCTGGCATGGCGTGCATTCAAATCAACTGCAATTTTCAGGTTCCCGGTACTTCGACTAACTAAACTTTCCCTCGATAAGACTGTTTTCCCCGAAATTCATCAACATCCAATTTAACGTGTCGCGCCAAATGCACACAATTTTGCGAAACCCACAATCCGTATTCCCACTACTTCTACGTTCGAACTATTTCGCTTTTATGCACATAATCCTTAGGAGTTAAACAAGTGTTTTATACTGAATCAAGATACATTTATAAGAATAATACATAAAAGAGCACCATTCATCAGCATCTCATTTTTTATATTTTTATTAAATGACGTACGCGTTGGAATTAATACGAAAGGAACGACAACGTTTCGAAAGTTGATTAAAGCAGATAATTACAAATGCAAATTTGTATTTCCACTACTTCTACGTTAGAACTATTTCGTTTTCATGCAAATAATCCTTAAAGAAAAACAAGTGTTCTATACTGAATCAAGATGAATTTATAAGAATAATACGTAAGAGAGGACTAGTTATCAGCATCTCATTTTTTATATTTTTATTAAATGATCTACGTGTTGCAATTAATACGAAAGGAACGGCAATGTTTCGAAAGTCGAGTAAGCAGATAAATATAAATGCAAACCAGAACAGTGTGCAAAAAGTAAATTGTAAAATGTATAATACATCGCGGTGTTTTCCTTTCTTGATAAGTCTGACAAGGCAACGATTGTTTGGTACCATTATATCTAAGGCTAGAATATTCTTCAAGTTTAATTGTTGATGGTAAATAATTGTAAGATATGAAGTATGATGTGAAGTTAATAAACTATTAATCTTGACAATTTCAAATATATAACTCATTTAAATAATGATTATGTATTGAATTAGTAATGAAATTTTTACGATATTTTAACTAGAAGTCTGTAATGGATGAATAAATCTATCCTCGGATGAGACATATTTTAATCATTCTTTCCGGCTATTTTCATAAATAATATTTAATAATCATCTGACTTACAGTAATTCCTCCGGGCATCGCATTTCCCCCAAACTTCCGTCCAATCTGAAACACAATATGGTGTATTACATCTCCACGAATATTTCGCAGAATGCCAAATCAAGAGAAACTACATTAAAAAAAAGTCAACAATTCCGGGAAAGATACACGCAATATTGCTTGCCGCATTATATTATTACGCAAGGACTTGCTATCTATAAAAAGTGGTAAATAAAGCACTTTAATTTGACGGTATTAAAATGCATTTATTCAGACTTTCTTTAGATCGAACATTGACCATACCTTATCATTTTACTAAGTAAATCAAATACTTTGATAAACTATGCAAATGTCCCTAGCTTTACTATCCTTATCAGATCACTTAGTTTACGGTAAGCCAATAATGCAGCGAGATAATTTCCGGCCCCACAAATATTGAATTGTAGAAATTTTCCAACAATCGAGTTCGGAAATATTTTACAGTTTCTGGTACATCATGACGTATGACCTAGTATTGAAAATGATCGATTATAAAAAGATATAAGAATAAAACATATTTTGTATTATTAATATATATAAATATCGAATCTTTGATAAAAATACGAATGAAATTTCTTTTATATTATACAAATACATCATCTGAAGTGATAATTATAGCAATACTGCACGTTAATTCATATCGATTATTTAATAGAAAACTAGCGCTTTTACTTTCTAAAATGGCAATTGCAGTAAGGCAGATCGAACTAGAAAGGTTGCCGCGAATAAGTAGCGAACGTCTCAGCAATTGGTGGACTCTCGACTTGAGGATTTCTTCTTTTTTCGCGAATCAACGGGTCACGGTGTTATCGCATCTAAGCGGACTACATAACCGGCGAGTAATATTAGCGGTTGGCAATACAAACGATCTTTAATATCGTAGGCGTGCAAGGCGCATTACAAATCCTCCGTTTTTCCTTCAATTTTCCGATCTCGAAAAAAGGGACTAATATAGATTATGACTCTTCAATTAAAACCAACCTGGATGCACGTGCTCGAACTTTTCAATGAATTACTCGTCCCTCGATTATTTCTCCCAATTCTAGCAAAGCTGAAAAGGTCGTTTGCAATCGAAATACATTTCAAATGAATTCAGTTTGTCACGATTTTATCGTCGTCCACGTTATGACCAACCGAATAGCAAAACTCACACGTATAACAATTTTAATTAAAAACAATCTGAATATGATTTAATCCCGGCCAGTTATTATAATGGATATTTCATCCAATTAAATACCGTTACTCTTTCCATGGAGAGCCCCGGAATTCGATGTTCATGAATTCTTATTGTAATTGCATCGATTGCTGGATTTTATATTATTTTATTTGATTGCTTTCCATATCAATGCATTTCCTTCCAGTATAATAAAACCTTAAACACTTTGTATTACATTTTATTACTACTTGCTTTGTATTATTTTTATGTTGAACTTTACTTGATATTCAATAAGGTTCGTAATCAATAATCCGACCGTTTAAGAAGGCACAACATAACTCGATTATTATAATGATAATAAGATAAATAAGAGCGTGATTTAAAGGTGATTAATTGCATCTAATATTTGAAGAAAGTGGCGTGAGAGAGGTTGTCGAAAGTATGTTCTGGGTGACTCTGGAGAAGCTTACAAGCCGTACGAAGTGTGGCATACAATTCATTTCCGGTTGCGACCCCCGGCCAATGCCTCGGGAACCGGAATATGTTAATAATACGACACTCGACAAAAGAATGCAAACACTGAATGTACCAATTACTTTCTCAAAATAATCGTATTATCGATAAAAATCACCGCGAATAATTAATCGGGAACCTTCACGAACAAATACATATGACTTTATAATTTTGATTATTGCAACACACTTAAAGCGACACATTAATAACATTATTAATCACATGAAAATTCATTCGTATGGAATTAAATGTGGATTGTTACGTATTCATTGAAATCCAATATTTTTGATATTTAATTCTTGACATTCGTAATCCTTCGACTTTATAGATTTATTTCATTCATCTCATATGAAATTTAATATATATTATAATAGTAAGTCTGACAATCGAGATATTTACGAGAGAAATAAATACTGATATGATTTATTAAGGGGTCTGTAAAAGTTGCGGAGGAACATGCGCGATATTTCCACTTTCCATATCCTATGATTTATTCTTTAGTTGATAATTTCTCAACGAGATCTCTATATACATGAACCATCGAATTATCTTCGAACGTGTTTACATACCAAAGTCAAGATATTCAATTCTCTGTAACGGCATCGTCGATAAGCCCAATCTCCTTCGGCGCGAAATCCCTAATAGATTTTTTTATCCGTATTATGTGATGACATAATTGCTAATATAATTAGATATATCGAACTTTTCCATGTAAAATCTAACCTTCACCCGTTTTATTGCAAGACAATGATCTCACATAGATCTTGAATCAGATAACAAATCTGACATTGAGTTACCTTTGATTCATACTTATATTGTTTGTAAAACAGCCAATTAGAACTATTTCATAATTTGTCATTATTTTTAAATATACATAGTTCCGAGCATTAAATGTCATCTAGGAGGATAATAAACCTGGTAAATCATTCTAAGTTGTAAGACAATATTACAGTAAACTAAATAAGTATATTTCAAGTAGTACGAATCAATGATTGCGGAGGTTGAAGAAGGCGAGCATTTAAATCTACAAAGATTCACTTTGGGAGACAAAATGTGGATGAGTGAGAACTTAAGAGAATTGTTAATCGTCACGAAAGGGTCGAAGTGTATTTTATTAATTTATGCACTAACATTACGAAGATTTGTTTAACTCGACTCGGAAGCGGCATCGTTAAGCACGGTGTTATACTTCCGGGTAGCATTGCGGAAAATCCTTTCAAGATACTCTCGTAAATTTGAAGAGGGAGCGTGGTAGCCTCGTCAAAAGCGTAATTACATTTCACACGTTTATTATGGGCCAAGACAAAGTACTCGTCTCGGAGAGTGAGACTTAAAAACGCAATTACTTTAAAAGAGTTGGCCCTCGCGCACTCGACACACTACCATATTTTAGTCAGCCACCGCAGGCTACGACAATTCGACTTGCTTTGTGGAATTCTCACGGACAATTCCGTCGGCGAGTAGCATGCCTTCCAACAAAAAAAGAAGGAGAGCATGATATGAATAACTTCATTTGTACAACTTAAATCTTCCCGGCAAGATTACGCAATTAATATTGCGTACCTCGTGCAAGAACATGATTTTATAATTGAAAAGCCCACCGCCAGTGTAATCTCGCAATTCGCGTAATTTATTTATCCGATAAGTCTCGGTGCGAGGATTGATTTTTTTTTTGCCTCGATGAAGATGTGTGTATAATTATTACGAATTTGGCAGATGTTCGGGTAAAGAATGACATCAGAATTTGTCGCGTTACGTGGAACATTAAATAAAAAGAAGTTTATCGATTACGACGATTATGATATTCATACAGTTTTTACGATCTCTTGTGTATGAAAATAGAATCAACCCCATGATGCTATAATAATAAATAAGATGCTAAATCTGTTAATAAATCCTTATCATATAGTCATGGCATTACGAATATTACTAATTCTAACATTTAACTCGCATTTATATTATTTATTTCCAACCAAGCAATATTAATTTCAGCATATATATATTATAGATACTGCACTACCCACGAGCTATCAGTAATATTCACTTCACGGTACATCACACTAGTAGTTCGAATACATATTTATTCCTCATGGAAACCAATCGATATTTATATATATTATTATATATATAATAATAGTATATATAATATATTAATGTAGTATACAAATGAATAAATTTAGCGAGGAAGATATATTTCTAAGGTCGTAAAAATGAGTAGTAAAAATATCACCGGAGAAATTCGAGGAAATAGATGTGCGATAAATATAGTGGACTTGTATGAGAATAGAACTGATGTGTATTAAAAGTAGGATTATCGATTGTGTCGGCCAAAGTAAACTGTCCGAGTGACAGGAGAGTTTCGGGAGTGATTTCTTAAGTTCATCGATAGAATCCTGATTGTTGGCCAGTTCGATTCTCGTTATCTTCTGTGTCAGCATGATGATGAATAGAGTACATACGTCCGCGGCGAACTGTATGCCAATGTCCAGGCATAGGGACACAGATGACCAGTCAAAAGAGGGGGAGCGCGAGAGCATAAAAGCACGGAGGAAGAAAAGCATCAACGCTTTTGTGGTGTTCTCTCGTGGCTGCTTCGTGTCCCAGCTGATTGTGCTGAGAGTGCTTAAACGTCCGTAAATTCCACGGGGACGTCATGGGACATCCACCTCGGCTCGCGAGAGCGGCTGTCTCTCTAACTTGCCTTTTACTCCTGTTCGCCGTCACCGTCTCGGCAAGTAAGTCAAAACACACTCTCTCTACTTTAATCAAGTAATTTACACGATTAACGCCATTCACCGATTCATTATGAAAATAACGGATTCTAGGATATTGCGGCATTTTTTAGAAAGTAGTATCAAGTTTACATCAATTGTGTTAAGCTATCACTAGCTTAAGTCTATTACGCAAATGTAATTAATATTCAAATATACATAATTATAATCTTGTCGAGGAAAAAGCAATTTTGTTATTCAGCCTATCATTTTAATTACTATTTTATTTACTAATTTGTAACGATATATCTGTCGAGCCCTTTGGTGGTGGATTCAAGACTCAGATTTCAGGGGTGAAAATTAGCACACGAAAGTGAAAGTTAGGTAATCATAATAATATAGAATGGAATTAGTCTATTCATTAATCAATACAAATATTATATTTTAGAAATATATACCGGGATATACAATGATATCTATGAATATTCCATTCTGAAGGTAGACATTAAATTCAATGAAAGTAGAGGAAATTCAATCCCTTTATTGCTCCAATGAGTTCATCGCATGTTTGATTTTCAACGATAAAGATTTACCGAAAAATAATTTCATATTTTAGTGGAACTGCTTTAACTATCGATCTTTTATAGAATGGAAATTTTTATTAACGCACTATCGCGGTTCGAAAGTGATAATTGTTACTGGTTCACAAGATATCGCGGCGTGGATGTGAAGATAGTGAGATTTCTTTATGTCTTCCTCGAAACGGCTAAACGGACTTGGATGGATTTTATGTTTCCAATGTGAATTTCACGATTAACGGGGGAACGATATAAAGGGTCAACGAGCCCGGCTTTTGATCGTTTTTGGTATCAGAAAGGTTATTTCTTGTGTCAAGGATAGATTATCAGGGCACTCCGATGTCGAAATCAGAGATTAGTTTTATGCGATTGGATTACCAGAGATTTGCAAATCAAGTGATAACTTTAGATTTTTATAAACAACGACAGCATGTACTTTCACATATGAAATGCTTTCGCTGATCAAGCAAATCTTACGCGAAAGACTTATGAAATAATAATCTCTGTGGAAGTAAATTAGATGATTCTCGAATCATTTCTTTGCACAATCATCGTTCAAATCGGAAAAGATTATGAAATATATGTGTCTAATCAAATTACATAATGCGATTCAGTTTATGCAATTTTTATAATCTTCAATTTTTAAAACCCCTCAATTTAAATTATTTGATAATGTTTTTCAATAATAGTACCATTAGCCCTTAGAGCAATAAAACATTGCTTCAGAATTATTTGTTAACATACGATTTTTCTATTTGAGAAGTTCCTCCTTTAATTCAGGGTTGATTCTTCGACAGAATGAAATGTATTTATTAAGTTGAATGTTCTTTATCAGAATTGGTTTATAGTGACATAACGAAATCGAGTATTAAAATGATAAAAATCATGGAAAATTAACACGTTAAACACAGCGCCGAAATCCGTGTTATACTATACCTCACAATACGCACACGTGGCGTCTATATAACGTGTAAAAGGAAAACTGCTTAAGCGCTCTAAGATACATTAGTTACTTTACATCCTTCATAATGTTATTAATATTGAAAATTTTACAAACATCAGCGATATATTTAGATATTTGATTCGAGTTTTAGTAATATTGACATGGACGGTCACCGGTGACTGCTTAAACAGCTTTATTTTTAGACGTTTCATACACGTTAAAGACGCGTATCGCGAAGTATTGTATAACACGGATTTTAGCCCAGTGCTCAAGGTGTTAATAACAAATTACAAGAATAATGAACATGAACGTCAAAAATCCACATGACGTTCACGCGCGCCGCAAATGCCGGCCGGCACACGAGTCTCTTTAAAACCAACGAGATAGTTTCTCGATTCGCGCGATTAACTATCGCTGACCCCGCACAACTCCCCTGATATTTTTCATAAGCAATCGATTACTACTCATCGAGAGTTAAAGAACACGTAAGCGAAATGAACTTTGTCACGTTAGGTCGCGTCTCGTATCTTTGAGAGAAATAGAAAGGAAAAAAACTTGAGAAATTTCATAATTTACTTAAAAGCTGGTATCAATCTCAAGCAGACTTGCCATGCTTTCCAATCAATATTTAATTGGTTCGCTTAAAGTCGAGGAAATTTGATCGACATTTTATGGAAATTAATATTTTGGTTGCGATTTTCTGGAAATGAATATCAATAAATAATTAATTAGTATGTTCGTATTATTATTGTGACTAGTGAATGTAATAATAATTCATATTTCATCTAGATTATAGATTACATAAACTTTACTACTTTGCCTCGAATAAACCGATTTCTCATTAACGATATCACTTTCATAATTAATATCGAGCAAAGCTGTACTTTCGATACAATATTGGTTCCGAAAACAATGCAACAGCTTACATTGTTCCGAAACTTGACAAAGTAAAGACTCGGAGGCTCTACGACACTGCTCTGATTTTCATTAACTATTAACGTATCCCTGTTATAAATCAACCGATCCAAATGTATATCATTATCTGTAATTAAAAAATCAGTTATCATATCCGACTTCTGGTTCGATTAAAATCTAATAGATATTTTAAGACACAAAGAGAAACTTATTTTCAGATTAAGAAGGCGTGTTTAATATTAGAAGTGTCTACAAAAATACGTGTTATCGTAGCAAATAAGTGGTTAATAAATAGATATAGGGGTGGTTCGTCGTAAATAATCTTGTTTATCTAGCATTCGTATAAAAATTCGCTAACTTGTTTCCCGAGTACACAGAAATTACCCGGGCCAGTGTTTACGTTTCTTGGACTATCGCGAAGTGACCTCATGAGAATAACTCATTTCATAGACACTGAACTTTGCTCCAATGCCCTGCAACGAAAGGAAAATAGCGTTTCGCTGGTCGGTCCGATTTACTGTCTTTCCGATGCAATCGTAAATCTGTCAAAGTATGATTTAAACTTCCACCCTGTAAAGTTCACTTATAATGAGTACCCAAAAGTCAATCACACGATTGTAATGTAAAAAATAACAGGGTTTTTTAAATATGAATCAGAAATTGTCAGGATTTCAATTGAAAATGTGTCATAACTAAAGACACGAATTTTTCTATTTTTCACGTCACACAAAAGTAATAATCCAAGTAAGATTATTTATAGATCGTGTTGATAACAAGTCTAATTAATGTGATTTTATTGAACTCTGATCAATTATTTACAGAATAATTAACTTTCTCCTTTCTACGTATATAATATCTGAATATTAAATTCTCACAATTAAGAGTTAGAATACCATACTTATAGAAGATCAGTTAATATGAATGTAACGATATTAAACACTGATAAATTATTTACATGATGATTGATTACCTATTCATATATGTGAATATTGAATTATTATAATTGACAGTTAATATAACATACTTATGGAAGACGAGTTAATATGAACGTAGCGATGCAGACTTTTCTTCTGATTCATAAAAGTAACTAGATATCATTACCGATCAAAGTTGGTCTATAGACATTTCGTGTATAAGAACGTGGTATATCGTTAGTTGGAACGAGGTCTGTATCATTGAAACGATTACAGAACCCCCGTGTTCAACCGGACATTTGGTAAATTGACCTGACGTCCCTACTTCCCAGTAAAATAGATCCGATATGATACGTCGGTTCTACGTAGCAATCTTTCTTCTGCGCGTTACTTGCTGATTTTGATATCAAATAATTGTACCAGCTTACTTTTGAACTTCCCCTTGCAGATGCATCTCCTCACTCGAATCAAAATATAATTTTGCACGGTGAACGAGGGATTGAAAAACAGCTTAACACTAGAACTACAATTACTCGAATATATTTAATATTTGTGATTTTGGGTTACGGCTTTTGATAGACCAATGTAAGGATATAGACTTCTTTATTTTTTATCGTAGAAACGTTTCGGTACAATTTTGCACCCTCTTCAGTCTAAACAATTGGTTCTATATGGAAAAGAAAAAGTTGCTCTATTACAATAATGTTTTAAAGTTGTCGAATATACTCGAATATTACTCGAATATACCATGACGTATTGTTTGAGATTTGATATACATAACGTAAGGAATTGAATCCATTGATTAACTTAAATCCACCAGTCATTATTTATATATAAATGAATGTGTAAGCATAACTGAGCATAACTGAGTTCGGTAGTTCTAGTGTTAATACCCCGCTATACATAAATAATTCTCGTAAATACAGGAATGTAATCACTCGATTTTCCCTCGTTAAATTTGCTAATAACTTTGAATATCATATGTATGTATTAATTACAGGAGTATCGAATAGGTCGTAGCAAACGTAACTCTTGCAGTTAATTAAATGTCATCATCCATCGAATGAAAATCTCCATTAATTGTCGTCCGCTTCTATTACGTGCTTAATGTCGTGTTTATTAATTACGTTTTCTTCCGCGCAATCATTACACGTTTACCTTGATACGTTTACGAATATTTAATTATTTTTATCGTATATTACCGGTCTTGTCGATAACAGTGTTAAATCACGTAATACTTTATCGCGTAAAATATGTTTCAGTGAAAAAATGGACGCATCGCGATGCTATTCAAGAAGCATTATTTCGAAGCACAGAATGGAAGCTTGTTTGACTTTGTATTTTGAGAACCTTAAATAGAAGCTTTTTCATAATACTTTTCTATAATATTTTTTAATCGTTGAAAAAGGGGCAAAAGATTGGATGACTCGAAATGATCTGCGTACGAAATCGCAATTATCATTTGATAAAGTAATCCTCGAGTCTTTTTAAAAGAAATTGGCCGGCAGGGAAAAGGGTGGCTACTAAGAGATTGGCATTAATTCCAATTTTCTGTAACTAGCGGGATCCGGTTCTACGAAATCCAATCCAAATCCAGTCAAAGGAAAACATAGCGAGTTAATACGTGACAGGAAACATTTAGGAGTCTGAGAAGGCTTCATTGGAATTTATTGTGACCTTTCTTTTAATAGAGTGCAGCAATTATATTATAAATCGGTCTGAGATCCTGGCGTAGTATACTTAGTAAGAAACACTGGAAAAGAATCGTGAAATCTTGCGATGGAATTAAATGCAAAGCAAATTATTATACTAAAAAACAATTTCATTCAAGATTTAGCTAAACTGTATACTAATTATATAATATATATAAATATATATATTTTAATTATTTTAATTATGGAGAGAAGTACACAATTTGACCAAATCTTTAATCAAATCGTTCTTTTATATTATCAATCGGATTCAATTATCATTATTATACAAGTTCGAAACATATAATGTTTGAAATATGTAATCTTTCATAATTATATAATAACGATAATTTATTAAATATGCAAGCATATTAGCGACACATTTTAACATACAAGACAAATATGTGGATAGTGAACACAGTCATTCTATAAGCACCAACAAATAATTGACGGAAGAACAGGCTATTAGCATAATCGAAAGAAAGTTTCCCTCAATGAGCAAATTGTAAAATAAGATTTTCGCCTGTTGATCTGTTGAATCAACTAAAAATAGAAGTTTCAAGATCATAGGTCAACAATGTCAACGATTATCGTGTTATCAGGGCGACCCTACTACGAAGATCACTTTCCATGCATAAATATGCCGTTCTACCGCGGATTAATCTGCACGCACCGTAAAAATTGTATCGATTGTGAAAAGAGTCAATAAGAGTTTTTATCGCGCGCACGCGGACCGATATTTTCATTTCGTCTTTCTATCTAACGAGATTAATGAGCTACAAGATTATTGTTCAATTATGATCTCGTGTATCTTGGAAGATTAATGCACGGCTAGATAACAATAAGTAAAGTTTATGCTTGATTCATAATGCTGATGACATCGGGATTGTCATCCACGAATGTCCATCAATAATATGAATTCTGTATATTATAATATTATATAAATATATTATTACATGTATTCCTGGAAAATTCTGCTCATACTACAATTATATGCTATATTTGTATATTTGTGTATATGTTTTTCCAAATAAGGAAGGCTAGCACAAATAAGTTAATCAATTTAATTATGTCCATTATGCAACATGAGACGTAAAAAATCTCAGGAAATGGGAGATTATAAGTTTGAAGATTTTTCTTCAAAACCGTAATCAAATTTATTTATTGTTATTAAATTGCAAGCATTTTTCGACTTGCTTTACGCGTTTGACTAACACGATCTTTTTTAAGTAAACCAGTACTGAGTTCGTTGAATAAAAAACAATTTCACGAAGAGTTTTTGATTCATAGGCCGAAAATGATTTTACCCGTTATCTCCCCTGACCGTGGAAGAAACAGTATTTTTGTATTTCGGAAATTTATCATCCGCTTTCTCATACGTTTCCAGTCACGTCTGGAAATCCACCGGTTCTCGTTATATTGCGTTCACAGTGGACGAGGAGGGAAGGAAAAAAAAGCACTTGCAGGATTCTCACGGGATGGTAGACAATTAATATAAAGTATGATCAATTTTAGGGACTTAAGACGGCTGCACGTAATAACGGCACACGTGATTGTCTTCATTATTATGTTGTTGTCAATTACGATATGATTATCTTCGTTATTATGTTGTTACTTGTTATTGGCATGATTATCTACGTGATTATGCTGTTACATATTATTATGCGCCAACGAGCCGAATTTATATACCCGCCAAACCAATCCGGATCTAATAAACTGTTAATACCTTCATGATGAATTTAAATGGCTGATATCAACATTCGTTTCAGCTCGTTCAACTATTACATTTGAGCACTCATATTTTCATTATAGTTTGCAAATGATTTTATACGCTGTTTATAGAATAATGTTATTTTAATGATTTAATAATATGTAATAAATTGCGATCAAATCTAATTTGATTTCTAATCTGTTTCAGATAAATGCTCGGTCGGCTGTCATGGAAGTAAGTACTATTTATATGGGATATAAAAATAAATTCATTAACACGCACACCACTATCGGTTCATCTGAAAAGATTTTAGATATTACGTAATTAAAATCATAACAAGTGAAATTCGGTACATCTCCGAAGTTATTATAGAATTCGCGAGAGTTAATGAATTTTATACTATAATGAAATGCAGTTACTAAACACGGAACTTAATAAAGAAACTTCGTAATAATAGGTCGAAAGTACTTCGAGGAAAGATCACGTTTCGTCTGAAAGATCAATAAGTTTGTCCAAAGAGTTACTCAATTACTGCTTAAATAAATGTTTCTTTCAACTCTAGACCTTTTTCAACATTCGAGCGTCCATTATTGCTTACTCAAACATTGTTTCAAGAGCATCGGCCAGACTTTCCAGGGAGTTGACGAAACTACCTTTACGAGCAAATTCCCCCCCTTTTTTTTAACAGAACACGCAGGAAAATCGTATCAAGAAGGACACACATACGTATACGATTTGGAAGGTTTATCAACGACATCCGTCACCGAAGCTCAAGGAGATGCCACATTGAAACTGAAAGCCACCGTTGAGTTGACCGCCAAACCAAATTGCGTTCAGCAGCTTCGACTAAAAAACGTTCAGCTTAATGGAGCGGTAAGTTTGTTAACTTTTCGCTTGCAGATTCCAACGAAAGAATGATCAAACTTACTATTCATCCATGTTATATGACGAAACATCTGTTAAATGAGTAAAAGAATTCACGATTATCTTCCGGCATATCCCAAGAGATAAATACATGGCTAGATAATAATGATTAAATTTGTATTCAATTTTTCATTCAAATTCACTCCAGATTATCATCCAAATATATCGTTTTATATTAGAAATTATGTCTAAAGTATATGCTATGATTTTAACGGTTTGTTCCGATTATATGATTGATAATTATGAATGATTTAAATTGTGCGATTTGATTTACCGTGATATTTCTGCCATTTTCAGCCCGTTTCCTCGCCGGACGTCGAGAAGTATGCTGTCCAATTTAACTATCACGACGGACACATCGACACTGAACTCTGCACCGAAGCCGGCGACTCGCAATCGTCGCTTAACATCAAAAGAGCAGTGGTCTCTTTGTTCCAATCGGCGGTCCTACAGGAGTCTGGTTCGACGACTCACCATGAGGTAACATCAACTAAACGTGATTTAACAGCAATCGTTAAACTATTAGTTTCAAAAGCCTGTTATCTTCGCGGGAAGCTTAAACATCGATTACTTCCATCGTAAAATCTTTTATAATATATGCATTGTACTTATTGGAGTTTCAAAGTAAAGTGGTTTTAATAATAATACTATTCATGAAACAATTGAAAGTATGTAATACATTTTGAATCTGTATGTACAGACCGACATATTTGGAGGCTGCCCAACAGACTTCAATTTCCACAAGGATGGGGACTCGGTGGTTGTTCAAAAGTACAGGAATCTCGCTCAATGTTCGTTCCGTGAGAACGTCAACCAAGGATTAATATCCGGGAACTTCGACACGGCAGCTGGAGTCAAATCCTCACCGCTTTTGGCATCTCAACAGAAAATTGAGCAACGTTTCAAGCGAGGTGTTTTGAATAAGGCAGTTTCCGTCGAAACTTACAAGTACAGGCCGTTCAGTAATGGAGAGGCTGGAGCAAAGACCGTAATTGAGACTGTTATAACTCTGAAGGGAGAGAAAGGCGATAATCCTCCAGCAGCCGTATCTCAACCGAAATCATTGATCTTCGAAGCACCACATCCAGTAGTGAAGTCATCCGTCGATGCCCTTACCAATGCTCTCAAAGCAGCTAAAGCCGAAGTCAGCGATGGCGTGAAAGCGGAAGCAGCAATCAAATTTGCAGATTTGGTGAAAGTCCTACGTGTCAGCAACAAGAATGATATCCTCTCGGTATATCGCAAAGTGCGATCCGGTGCCGGTTTCGACAAAGTTGCTGATCAGAAGTTATTCCTTCAAGCTTTGTTCCGTGCCGGAAGTGGAGAAGCTGCTGAGGTAGCAGTGGACTTGATAAACAGTCACGAAATCACTGGTACGCAATCCCTTCTCTTCTACGCCAGCCTCTCTTTGATCGAACATGTAAACCTTCCATCCGTTACGGCTATTACTTCGCTCTTGAATCAACCTGATCTTCCTCGTATCGGTTACCTTGGAATTGGACAAGTAATCGGCAAATACTGCCAACAACACTCGTGCGAAAATGTGCCGGAAATTAAGAATACCATTCACAAGATTCGTGAGAAAGTGGGCAACGGTAAAACGAAGACTAGGGAACAAGAAAATGTAGTAGTTTCTGCCCTTAAGGCACTTGGAAATGCACAGTATCTCGACGATGCTACTTTGCAAAAATTGGCTAACATTTGTGCAGATAAGAACGTTCGGAATCGTGTACGTGTAGCGGCGATCGAAGCTTTGCCTACCAAGTGTAGCATGAAATGGAAGAACATTCTAATTAAGGTTTTGGGTGACCTCGAAGAAGACAGTGAAGTGAGGATTAAGAGTTATCTTTCTCTCGTAGCCTGTCCATGTCCACATGTCGCTAATAATCTGAAGGAAATGTTGGATAAGGAAACTGTAAATCAAGTTGGATCATTTATTCAAAGTCATCTTCGTAATCTGAGAGCATCCACAGATCCCAATAAGCAAAACGCAAAGGTTCAACTTGGACTGATCAAGTCTCGCCTTAAGTTCCCGGAAGACTTCCGGAAATTTTCATTCAACAATGAGTTGTCTTACAATATCGATGCTTTCGGTGTCGGATCTTCGTCGGAAAGTAACGTAATCTACAGCCAGAACAGTTACGTACCACGTTCTGCCAGCTTGAATTTAACAACTGAATTATTCGGACGTAGTTTCAACTTCTTGGAACTGAACGCTCGTGTGGAAAACTTGGACAAAGCATGGGAGAAATATTTTGGACCAAAATCTGAACTTATGCAGTACGAACTAGAAGATCTATCGGACGATATTGACGTCGATAAGATGATTAAAAGCGCCAAAGAGACTGTCGACAAAACTCTACGTCACAAACGCGAAGTTAAGCAAGGAGAACTTGATAGATTCGCTAAAAACGTTCACTTACGTAACACCGAAATTGACCAGGATCTTGATTTGGACATCTCCATGAAGCTGTTTGGCGTTGAACTTGGTTACGTCAGCTACCATGGTGACTCTAGCAAGATCGTGGACGAATTTTTCCGCAAACAATCACAACTCTTTGACAGAAGCATAGACGCTGCCAAAAACTTCGGCTACGATCTTCAAAACTATGTGCATTTCCTTGAAGCCGAGCTTGTTTATCCGACAGGTTTGGGTGCTAGCTTATCTCTTGGTGTAGCTGGAACCAGTGTCGTTCACTTGAAGACTCATGGAAAGATAGACCTTGAAGAGATCATTAACAATCCGAAGAATGCTGCATTCAATATTGCGATTGAACCTAGCGTGGTTGTCACGATGACTGGTAACATGCTTGTAAAAGGTTTGGGAGCAGAATCTGGCATGAAAGTCGTGGGTACACTTCACACAGCTACCGGTTCGGACGTACACGTTTCCGTTCTGAACGGCAAAGGCATCGACGTCAATTTCGGTGTGCCAAAGAAGAAGCAAGAACTGATCAACGTGAATAGCGAGGTTCTCTTCACTGCTGGACCAAAAGGAGATAAATATGTTGCACCGAAATTCAGCAAAGGAAAAACATATGCGGATTGCTTCGACCAATTCTCTACTCTCTTGGGTCTTACTGTCTGCGGACATGTTGCCTTCCCATTCGATAGCATCGAATCCGTACAACAGAAACCACTTTTCCCCTTGAGTGGACCGGCCAAGTTTGCCGTTACAATCGAGAATAATGACGTTGCCAGCTATCATTTTAGAGTATTCTATAACACTGAAGATCCTAAGAAAAGGTCATTCGAAATTCTATTGGATACACCAAAGAGCAAAACCAATAGGCATATTGCTTTGATCGCTGAAGCGAGCACCGAACCCGATAAATATATCAAGATATCTTTGGACTCACCGATCAAGAAAGCTTCTGCCGAAGCTATTCTCAAGAATACCGCTAAAGAACACACTCTAACAGTCAATGTACAGAATGATTTAATACAATACTTCGTTCGCATTGGACTCTTGGCTAAAGGAAATAAATACAAGCCTGTATTGGAATACAAGATACCAGAACACATCATGAAATTGGCTAACGTGAAGACTGATACCAAAGGTGGTAGTGGACAGCAGTATACCGTCCAAGGTGTCGCCGATGTTTCCGACTACCAAGATGGCAAAAAATTCACCTTCGACAAAATCGCGCTGGTAGGAAATGGTCGAAAGATCGTCAGCCTTGATGGATTTGTCACTTCAACATCTACCGCGGCTATGTTGGACGCTAAGGTTGGATACGCCGAAGAAAGTGTGGCCATCAAGATGGAGGGTAAAAAGCTTGGTCCCCTGAACTATGATCTTGCTCTATCAGCTATGCCATCAAAGGATCCAAATATTGGATTCAACCTTAAGTGGCATGGAAAGAAAGAACCCACCAACTTTGAGCACAAACTCGTCTTCATTCACGGACCGGACCAGAATTCGGAAGTGAATCGTCTGACAGTCGAACAATGCGCCGAATACAAACTTGGCCCCAAAGATTTTGTCTTGTCGGCTGAGAATAAAATCGCTTACCCCGCCATGAAGGTGGTTGGAAAACTTGAAGGCAAAATCACGCCGAAGACTATTAGCGGCGACGTTGAAGTTAAATATGACAAATTCAAATTTGGTACTGAACTCTCTGCCAAGGTGGACATGGTTAAACGCGGTGACTACGAAATTGAATTCGAAGCAGAGATTCTGGAAAACAGCATCGAACTGAAGTCTAAGCGTACCGTAATTGACGATCACAAGAGCAAATTCGAAAACTCCCTGGAGTTATCTCCAGGTGGCAAATACAGTGCTGATGCGGAGGTAACTTATGACGTAAGCAAAAATAATGTAAACGCACAACTGGATGGTGAGGTAAATTTGAATGGTAAAAAGATCAAGGTTGACACTGGTTTAGAGACTAATCTTCAGTCACTGGACTCGCATGCCATTATGACAATTGACAATGCCAAATACGTCGACTTCCTTCTGAAAAAACGACGTGCACCACATCCCAATGGTAATTTGAAACTCGTTCTGAAGAACTATCTTGTTGCAAATGGTAACTTCGTCTTCAAAGATGGCAAAGGAAACGCTGAGTTGATCGTCGACATTCTTAAGATTAATCGGAAAATTAAGGCAACCGGTGACCTGGCTGTATCTGGATCGGAGCACGTAGCTAACTTGGAGGTACTCTACGATGCGGAGAAGGACCCAAGCAAACGCATGAAATTCTCTACGATTTCGGACATCAAAAAGACATCCATCGATACAAAGAATATTTTAGAAATCTTGTCTTCCAAACTTGAATTCAATGCAAAGGGAGAAATGCTAGGCACCATCAACGAAGGCAAGATCAATTTTAATGCAGACCTTACTCTGCCAAATGGCCGTTATTTGGTATACAAAGTTAAACGCAACTCCGTTAAAAAAGATACCAAATATGATATGGACATAGACGTTGAATTGAGTGACCATGAAACAAAGGGAGGAAAGTCCTCGAAGTTGATTTACATCGCTGAAGCTAAGGACGTAGACTTCAAAACCTATCACTTAGTCTCCAAAGCCGAATTGAAGTTCGTTAACTACAACGGAAAGGACTTGGCAGCCAAATGGGCCGTGAAGAATTTAAAACAGGATGATAAGAAGAATGTAAACAGAATTGAATTAGAAGTATACGGTGTCTTGGTACCAAAGAAATTTATGCTCGATTTGGGTGCGGTTTACGACACCAACGAGGGAGTTTACAATGCAAAATCATCTTTGGGAGATGACTTCGTACTTAAGGTAAACATGATTATCTGTATGTAATATGAAAGTAGATTAAAGTATAGAATTAATTGTAGCCATTGAAACTTTCCATTAATCGTATTCTATATCCGTGCGTAATATCTTCCAATATATCGAACATGAAATACAATCCATAAATCATTGTCTATTCACAGAGCGGATACAAGTTGGTTGCTGGAAACAACGTAGACCAACCCTCCAAAGCAGAAGGAAGCGTAGAAGTGAAATTGCCGAACGACAAACTTCGCAATCTTAAGTTCGAAGGTTCCGTAAGCGTGTTGAAGCCAACTACCGAAGATGGTGTCTTGGAATTCACTGGTTCCCATGGTTTAACGTACAACGACGACAAAACTATCAAGTTGGATTCCTACTTGAAAGCAGCGGGAATTAACGATGACGAGCATCCTAATGAAGGCCAAGCCAAAGTAACCCTTACGATCTTGAAATCACCACCCTTAACCGTCGGGTCTGCTTACAAGTACGATCCATCCGGTGAAAAGAAGAAAGTATCCCAAACATTGAATGTCAATTACGGAAACAAGGAAGCAACCATTTCTGCTGACACCCAATATCTTCCCGATTTGTCATTCGTCAATCTGGATGCAAAATGCACTCTGCCATTTGAGAAGCTCCATACAGCGAATCTTCACCTCACTCACAAGGTATACATATTAACACATCACCATATTAGAAATTGTTTTGCAATCATACATTTTAATTAATATACTCCGTGTTTGTAATTTTTTATACTCGGTAGGCGTCCCAAAGCGCGTTCGGAACAATTCATTAAAAATTAATTCTTACTTATCGTCACACAATCTGAATTAACAAAATGAACACATAATACTTATAATATAAGGTTCATTGATCGATTGCTTCACAAAAAGAACGTTCGTAATTCATTAATTGGTATCATAAAACGTCTTGGAATAAACAATGAAGCTTGCCAAGTGATTTTATTCTATTCTATGTAATAATACTCCGTTTACATTTATTCTTTAGAGAGAAAATGAAGGCAGGAATCGCAATACCGAAATTCTTCTTATTGCTGATGATATCAAATATACACTGAAGTCTGAAGTCGAAGACGAAGAAAACAAGCGTATGGTACACGCTGTCTTCACGTGTCCAAATGGAAATACAGAATTACTTGCTAAATTCCAGAAGCTTGGAGAAAGGGAATTCATGGGTGAGTTTGGTTCCACTTCGAATAGGAAATCGATAATATGGAGATCTATTAACATCTGAATATTTATATGTATTTTCTAGGCGAATGGAAGATCCACACACCAAAAGGATTCATCGTTGCAGACTCTAAAGTCAATCTCGACAGTGTCGACGATTTCGTTATCACCGTTAACTTTGACAGCGACAAGATCAAGACCAGAAAGATTCATGCTGAGATCGCCAACAAACCAACTGCGAAAACAGGAAGAAGAATCGTCATTACCGTCACGAGCGACGGCCAAAATATCGTAACTGGAAGGTAACGTTTTTATAACTTTATTCGGTGATGTACCAAATAAAGATTGACCTTATTAAATGCGATTAGATGCAACCGAAATATGGGTTAACAGTGATACTCCATTAGTTTTGTCTAATTCTAAGACTACATTGCATTATTAGCACGAACTACAAGAAACGCGACGAGGACGGAAAGATCATCGTAGAAGGAAACGGAAACTTGAAGATCGGCGAAAATACCAGGAGTTCTTCCTTCAAATATACGCGTCAACAATTAACCCAGGCAACTGATGGCGAAGTCGGCGTTGCCATGGTCCTGAACGCGAATTTCGGACCATCCGCTATCGTTGGTGAACTTAAACTCACTAACAAGGAGGTGCACGTATTCAACAGCTATTGCGAACAGAACAAGGACTGCGCGCACTACAAATTGCAATCCATCGTAAACACAGAACGTAAGTCGGTATATGATGACCTAATACGAATGAATTATTTCACGTGTTGCAATTTTAAGAAGAATATATGTGGGAATGATACCAATTACCAATCTTGTGTTTTTTAGGTCAAGGCGAGTACAAACAACAAATAACTGTGGAAGTTGATCTGAAAAAGTTCAATGTTCCAGTTGAATTTGGATTGAAGAGTAGCACAGAATTAAAGCCCTTGCACTTCGATCAGGTTGCAAGCTTGTATCTGCACTCCTCGAAGGACAAGTCCGAATACGTTTATCAATTCTACATTCATCCTACGGAGTCTGGTACGAATCTTTTTTATTCTTTCAATAGCATCGACAAATATTTGATAATCTTTTATTTTTGATAATACTTCATTTTTCCATTGCAGCTATCATATTGACTTTACCAAGCCGCGAACTGGCTATCATTAGTACATACGACGTACCAAAAACTAGGCAAACTGGAGCTTACAAAGCTGAAATTGCACTCTACTTGGACAGAAAGAACAAACCAGCTGATAAAACTAGCCTTTCAGCATTCGGTGATGTGAATATCGATAAGAATACCTTTTCCCTCAGCGGCGAGACTAAGTTCGTTTATCCAACGCAACCCAAGGTAAATTATAATATTAAAAGTAATAAGATACTTGTATCCTACCTGTGATACATTCAAATTGATTTCCAATACTGAAATGATACTCTTCTTTGATAGGATATGTTAGTGAAGGGAAGGGTTCACTATGGCGGCGAACATTTGTTGGATGCAAATCTGGACATCGATGTATTTGCAAAGAAATCGCAAAAGATCACCGTCGGAGCGAGAGTCGAACGTAAAGATATTCCAAATGGCTACAACGGAACCAGTGTTATCGAAATAAACAGCCGTGGACAACAACTCAAAGTGGACCTTAAATCTCACTTGGCCCTCTCCACAAAGGCAATAGGATTTGGCTCAATCTTCTCTTACACCGATCAACGTCAAAAACCAAAGAGCGTCGCCGCTTTGTTCTCCGCTGATGAAAACCACGTTTATCTTTTGGTCACGTCGCCGAACGCGGAACTCATCAAAGCTGAATCCAAGATGGAATTCACTAAGAACTTGCAGAAGATCGACACCGAATTGACTGTAGTTGGCAACAAACCAGTTATTGTCAACTTCGAAGCTAAGGACTTGAATGACTTCAAATATTTGGTATACTCCAAAGGTAAGTTCTTAATTAAACGGTAATAGTTCCTTGAAACATTTCATTGTCGCTCTGACAGAATTACTACTGAATTCAATTTCGTAATTAATACTTGATTTTCTAGAAAACCCTAACACCAAACTGACGGCAAACGGTCGAATGGTTCTCGGTCAATTGGCTGAAGTCCATGCTGATTTCTACTCGTCCAACGCAAAGAAGAACTTGTTCCACCTTTTGGTTCATCTCGACGAAGGCAAATTCTTGAAGCCTGAGTGCGGTTACAGCAAGGAGAACATCATGGCTGTTGCCGTACGTAAACTCTAATACTTCAATTCCAGAATTATTATAATTATATTGTCTGAAGACACTTATCTAGGCTATAATATATAATACAAAATTCTACGTTTATGTATTATTTACAGGACCTCGCGCGTACGAAAGTCATCAGTCTCATTAAGCAACTGAACGATGTTTCCGTTGGTGTCGTCGACGAAATAAAGACGGAACTTAAAGATCTCTTGGATCACTTGAAGAAGGCCCAACCGAATATCAAACCACTCTTGGATTACTATCAGGGAGAGTTAAACAAATTGAAGTCCGAGCTTCAAGTTGATGAGACTGTTAAGGAAATACAAGCTGCCTTGTATGTATTATTTATGTTGTTCAAGAATAATGAAATATTTCTACAATATATAGTATATGAATAGAACAATATTTTGTTATGTCATAGGAACAAACACTTCGGTACTATCATCGCCGCTGTGACTGATATGATGAAGAAGATCATGGAACAGTTGGTAGAATTACAGAAGCAGTATAACGAAGTTATAACCAGCGCGATGGAAACTATTAAGGCTGTCTACCCACAACTGAGGGAATCCTATCTTAAATTGTTCCACGCTGTTATGGAAATCGCCGATCTCACTGCACGCTTGGCTCTGACCTATCTACAAATGGTTCTTAATGTTCTGAATGACTATCAGGAAGAACTGAAAGGAGTGTTAGCTGTAGTCTCTGACATAGCTCAAGATTTCGCGAAGATTGTCTTCAAGGCATACGGGCAAATCAAACAGGATGTCGAGGAATTCGTCGTACTGCTTGTACAACAAATGAAAGCTTTGCCTGTTTATGAAATCATGAAGGAGAAGTATCAAGAAGCAATGCAATTCCAAGTACCGGATGCCATCGTGAGCCCACTCGAAGAATTCTGCAACATCGTGGAGCGTATGTTACCCACCGATGAACTTCGCAAATTCACCGAAGTCTCCTGCAAATACCTCATCAAACATATCAAACACGAGAAGGTATATTTCTTTCGTTAATATTTTTTTGAAACCTAATACTCTTTCGAGATATTACTAGGGAATTGTGTGTTACAATTTTGCACTGATGTCTTGTTCTATGTGTAGGTCGATGAGCCAATCGAAATTAAGAAGATTTATACCCACGCTATTAGCGCAGTGCAATCCATCCTCGAACTTCTGCAAAGCCAAGCTACCTTAGATAATGTGCTGACATTCTTCCAAACTCAAGCCCCTGTTGACTTCAGCCTTTTGGCCAGCATTCCAGGAATTTCCACCCTCAAAATTTCCGCCCTCAACCTCTTGCGCAATCAGGAACTGCCTAACCCCGTACAGCTTTACTATGCTTACAGGTCAGTCATTTTTAATAGTTCATTTGATCCTACTTTTAGCAACCAGTTTTACTTGCTTTCTCTACTAGAAAGTTAAAGGAGTAATAATAATAATATTAATTTCTTTTTCGAACTAGACCAACCCTGTATATCAGTGACCTCATACCACCCTTCTCACACACTGCAACTGTAAGCGACGGAGGACACTTCTTTACATTCGATGGACGTCATTTTACTATGCCAGGAACTTGCCATTATATTCTCGCACAAGATATGGAAGATGGAAACTTCTCCATTGTTGCAAACTTCAATAATGGAAATTTGATTAGCGTCACTTTAACCGAGCCAAAGGAAAGCATCACTATGAAATCCAATGGACACGTAAGTAGATTATCTTTTATTATCGAACAAACTTATTTGAACTATGGGCAAGAATTACAATCTCTCTTGCTTCTCATTTTGATTATTACAACGTATATGTTTACGAATTTTTAGATCCTTGTTAACAACAAACCGGCCGATTATCCTGCCAGCACTAAGAACTTGCACGCATTCCTCGTCAAGCCATTCGCCAATATCAAATCCGATTATGGCGTACGTGTTATCTGCTCCGACAAAGCACCTATGATCTGCGCTATCCGCGTTTCCGGTTTCTATCACGGTAAATTACGTGGTCTTCTCGGTGATGGAAACAACGAACCCTACGATGATTATACTTTGCCCTCTGGAAAGGTATGTTATTTCTACCGAAGTCTACAATTAATTATCAACAATATCAGTATAAACGAATGACCAACGATTTGCAGATCGCCGCGAGCGAAACCGAGTTCGGCAACGCGTACAAATTGAAACCCGATTGCCCAGCTGCAAATGCAGTAGGACACGCTGACGCTCAACGTACTCCAGTTTGTACCGAATATTTCTCTGGCCAGACATCGACCTTAAAGTAAGTTACTTCTTTACAAGTTAATAGAGTCTACGTAATATTGCAGCATTAAAATAATGCAAACTAATCTGTAATATGAAGTATTTAGAAAAAAGTATCCTTAATCCGCTGACTGCAATTGTACATCTGCCTTTTAAATAAATTTGTTAGTTAAAAAGCATAAATAAGCCGTTTATCTTGAAAATGAACATAGGCTACTTTTAAAATAAACGGCTCAAATATCTTTATCAAAAATACTAAGCAAGTAATTTATAGAAAGTTTGATTACTTATGAATAGCTGAAAATGAATGGTCGCTATAAGTGGCCAAAAACAGTCAGCAGATTAAACTGATTTTCAACGAGATAAAAGTGGAGCCAGGTTTCTAATCATACATTATGTTTTACAGATCCTGCTTCAATTACGTTAATCCAATTCACTACCGCAAAGCTTGTGACCAAGCCGTCGCCGCAAATACAAAGCACGGTCCTTGCTTAATCGCGACTGCTTATCTTTCTGCTTGCTACCAGAAACGTATTTTTGGAATTAGCATTCCTCACAGCTGTGGTAAGTTTCAATTTTACTTGACAATACGTGAAAATGTTGAATCTTCGACATCACTTTATAAAAATATTCTTGTAAGAACGAGATGTTTTCATTCTCTTCCTTACATTATTGAATTCAAAGTATAGTTAACGTTTCCTTGTGTTTCAGCACATTGCAAAGTTGCTACCAACACCGTAGCCGTTGGAGATAGCTTCAGCGTGAAAGCACCACAAAAGGAAGCTGACGTTATCTTCGTGGTCGAACAAGTTCTTAAAAACGAGAAAGTCTTCAAGGATATGATTGAACCTTTGATGTCGGAACTCAGGGAAGAATTGAAACATCACGGTATCACGTAAGTTGTTTATCTTGTTCTCTTTCCTCTCTTACTTCTATTAACTAAACATCTTTTCGAGATATATTGAGGTACTGCTCGTAACTATTCTTTTAAAATATTAAAATATAACTCAGAGAAAATGTCTACTAAAATATCTGAAAATTATGACTTCTTGTTAAACTCGTTGGGGCTCTCTCAATTAACGTAATTTGATTACTCTATTTGTATAAACAGCGACGTTTACATCGGTCTCATTGGATTCGGTGAAAATATGAAGTGGCCACAACATTACACTCTAAATGGCAACGACAACATCGAAGGTGACCTGAAGGCTATGAAATTCGATAAGGATGAACCGATCGTTACATTGGAGGTAAGCTAATTGATCATTGACAATTAAGTCTATGCTTCGTAATGAAGTATACATTCATTGAATATAAAAGACTCGACGCATATCGCACGACAGAATCTTTTAAATGATATATTTCCAATCTCACATTTCACGCGCGATTCTTTGCATTTGACTTTTCAGGATGCCAAGAAAGGTGACGTTGAACAGAAATTGACTTACCTCGGCCAAAGATTGGATGTTGAATTGGGCACGTTCAAACTGACCGACGCCTACGAAGAAGCTATTCGTTATCCATTCCGACCTGGTGCAACCAAAGCCGTCGTCGGTGTTATCGCGAACCCATGCGAAAAGAGTCCACTTCCAATTTCCGTAAGCAGTATTTCCTTTAAACTCTAATGTTAATACTAATAAGTTATACCTAAATAGTTACTCGATTCTATTAATCAATTTAAATCCACTGATATCATATTACAATCCATTTTAATAATATAATATCACTGGATTATACAAATATCATTTCATCCGAATGGACAGAATTCGTAGTTACATCGACCTATAAATTTCAAGACTTAACGAGTGTCTTTTCTGTTTGCAGTTGCAACATCTGAGATTATTGATTGGACAAAAGATGTACAGAGATCTCGGTCTCACGTACTACCATGTATCCTTCACCGACGAAATACTGGTATCTGGCAAGCCACAAAAGAATGTCGTCGGATATGACTCCGACAGTGTGTATACCTTTGCCGACAGCAAGAAGAAACCTCTTACTGGAAGCAGCGACCTGAAGAACAATCTCGTCGTCTCGACTGGCGACGTCTGCGCTGACTTTGCGGTTTCCGTAAGTATTCTACCAGAAAAATAGTGTCCCACTAGTCTATCATACTACTTCATGCCGTAAGAACTATTTTCTTTATTAAAAATCCGATGTACGAGTACCTCGTCGATTATTAAAAAGTGTGCCATTTACGTAAGTGAACTACTTTTCTACGCGAATCAATCTCTCCGACAGTTTGCCAATGTCTGCGGTTTAGCTGTTACTTATATGATATTCGTTTCTGAATTAAATGTCGATTGGAAAAAATCATTATAAACGTTAAATATATTGTAGGATCTTGTTCTTATATGTGATAATATATGCAACTAACATTTGATGACGCTTCTGTTTGCAGTCGGGTGGTGCGGCATTCAGCTCGGACCACTTCCTCGAAGGCAAACCAAATCAACGGAAACAATTCGTTCAAGTAACAGCCAGAAGGATCGTCGACGGTCTCGTTAACGTAGAAATCGAACAGGATTGCTCGTGCGAAATGATGTATGGCATGATTGGACGTCCACGTTGCAAAATCGTAGGACGCAAGGAGAAGGAACCTCTCGCAGTAAGTAAACGTGTGCATCTTCAAAATCATGTTGAACTTCATCACCGAGAACTTTGAAAATCAAAATCATTAGTATTAGAACAAATATAATTGCTCGATGTCAAACAATTCACGTTGAATAAATCTATACGAAACCTATCGAAATTGAAAGGATACAAAAGATAATAAAAAAGAGCGTCGATTCATATTTTTACATTTGGTTTCACTCGGAATTACCAGTAGGAAATATCACGGAAGATAATCATTTTTAATCCACTCACGTTATAATTCAATATTTGCAATGGCAATCTTCCTTCTTCCGTAATACAGCTAGTGCTCCTCATCGTGATTAAATATCGAACGATACGTTTACCAATTACCAAGTAAATAAAGTTGCTTATCGAACGAACAAACAGTTCGATACTCATTCGACATTTATTCGGACGATGAAAATACAAGCAGAGGAGGCACGTGTTCATCCTTTTCTTTTTACGTTAAACATCGTTTTTAATTATCCCTCTCGTTTGATTTCAGAGACACACTAAGGGTGGAGTGAAGGGTTAAAGGAGACTATGCCTCTGCACAGACTATTATTACTAATTAAATTTAGGAGTAATGTATTTGTTATTTTGTTATAATACGCCAGACGTTTTTTGATACTTCTAAGCAGTAAGGATCCGTAACATTGTCTAATGTCGGAAAATACTATCGATCACTTTCTACGATCGTAACGAGAATTTACATTATTTTCTGTACATTACAAAGACGTTTTGAATATACGTTATTTACGACCACAAAATTATCTCCCTTTTTTTATATACACACAAGCATATTATATATATATTCGTATATGTATGTAAGTACAGGTAGATTAAGTAGACGCATAGAAATCCAAAGTGTATGACTGCCGTAATTCTTTACGTGCCAACTAGTTCGATCGCGTTTAGCCTAGTTTTCCACCCTGAGTAACCCAGGTATTAATAATATTAAAAATGCGTAACGATAACTATTGTATACATAACACGTGTAATACCTGTAACGGCCATACGTACCGTCCGTATAAGATATCGATTCGATCTACGGCACGATTTGTACGGCTTACCTTTATTAAATTAAGATACTGATGCTGTACAACTCGGACTAATCTGAATCCAATACCGACGACGTACCGTTTATCGTCGATACGTATGACGATTTTACGCGCTAGTTACTATGGTTTGTGAACAAATATATGTTGATCTTAAAGTTTAACAAACACTTTATTACTAGTCTTCCTCATTCTCGTTAACGTTTACGACATAATCCCCTACACCTACTACAATTTTTATTCAATCGTATAACATCTCACGAACCCCGATAAGGATATTAGAACTCAGTAATTATTAATATCTAATAAATCCTAACCTGTTAGGTTAAACGGGGAGTTTTCCCAAAAGACAGCATCACTCGGGTACTTTCAATTTAGTACTAAAATGAATACGTGTAATATATATATAATTTTATTAAATATATATACATATATGTATATTTGACTTCATTACTGAAATTTATATGTACACAAATTTGAGAATTACGGGAGGGCTAATTTTGTAAATTCGCAACATTCGAGAGGAAAAGTATGATTGAAAATTAGTTTTAATTAGAGCATCAACATCTCATACTTTATATACTCTAGTTTTTGACAAAATTGAACAAAGTTGAACAATGAATAAACTACTCTAATTGAGAAATGCAGCAACGTTGCCGAGAAAGCATTGAGTCACTCAATTTCAAGGTACGTAAAATAAAATAAACAACACTTTTTCTCGTGTCTACAAAGTCCATAAAAGACAGGTATACTCTTTTGTGCGATTCACCGCGAAAATATGATTCCGTGAACTCTTTTGTCTATTTGTAACGTACCCTGGTATACATAAATAATATCTGACTATATAAATATTCATTATTACCTAATGGAAATCCATCGATATGAATATTAATGAAACATTTTCGCGCTGCTCATTTTTATCTCCAGACCTGTATTTTGGTGTATTTGTTTATCGTCCGAAGCACAACGGTGTTTGCCGTGGTTCAATGTTTATTAAAAATAATTTATCCTTTTGAATATAATACACAGCGAATCCACACACGGTCGTTTATTGTTCCACTTGTATGCCGTGTTTGTATAAAAGAATAAAGGTTTGCGATGTATTTATATTTCACCGGATTCCGCAAATATTTTAGTGACTCCAGATTTATTGCGTTAAATGATTTCGCGAGAAAAATATATATTTACTTTAACTCGAAGCATGGCACGTAGAACATTATTGTTAGTAATGGGGATTATAAATATGGATGTTTATAATGACTAAAATATAATTATATTTCATAACAAAATATTCCTACCAATTGTAGTGTAAGTTCCAACATTCCATATTTAAATTGCCCAAAGCACCTTCTTTGGAAAAAGATTAGGGCTCGTGATTAGAAATAAGTTTAATGTGTATCGCTATATTCACTGAAATGCCAAAAATCGGTGAAATTAATATTCTGATTTGCGACAAGCAAGGTGATTTGCAGAATTTAAATATGGAATGTCGGAACTAGCGTTAAAAAGAGTAGGAATATTTTATTCATTATATTTATCATCATAATTACTAACAATAATGTTTTACGCGCCATGTAATGAGTTAATATAAATTTATATTTTCTCGCGAATTCATTTACTGCAATAAATCTGCAATTGCTAAAATATTTTCAGACTCCGGTAAAACATTGAAAAAGAACATTTCTTCCATACTTTTTCCCTCCTACATTTTCATCAGACAATCGTTATAATATGTCTTCGCGAGAGTACTCCGAAAGGGTTTTCTTTCACCGTCCTAATGCTATGAAACCATAAAAGTATACAAACCTAAAGTGAGAAGTGCAATTCGTTTTGATAAAACCATCAGCAAGTAAGAGTTAATATAAAACCAGTATTAATATCTATTCCACTGTTTCTTTGCTCGACAAATATACTCTCAACACCTACTATCATCGATTTACATAAAAAAGGCCCATAAACTATTTCATACACTTATCACGTTATAATTTCCCAATTACTAATTAATAATCTGTAATAAAGCGATTACCTTACTTCAAACTATAATTCGCAAATAGCTAAAGAGAATGAATTGCAACATTAAATGTTCTCGAACACATTTCATTCTGGTCTACCGTAGGATCTGCCGTTTGTTAAATGTACATTTCCATTTAATTCTGAAATACTATTGAATCGACTATTCACGCGTGGTGTGTGCTCAATTTATTTTTTATCGTAATTATGTTCCTGTAATTATGATTCAATTAATTATTAACGGCCGCTTTATGGATGCAAAACGTTCCTTCTATGATCCAACATTAATGAAACGAACAGAAACTCGCGTCTTCTTTTAAACGAGCTAATGGTATTGATGAACTAAGCGCCGGGAAACGGTGAGGATTAAAGTGCTTAAGCTTACTTCTTTACATACTGTGCATTTGAACGTACACCTATGTCGAATGCAATTTCATCCGTTCCATACAAACCTGAGAACATCAATGACAAGGTTAAATTAACACAAACATTGCGCTTCCACTTTTTATCGTCGAGTGCAACTTGGAAAAATACGATGCAGAAACTTCATTACGTTCGTCCGACTTTAAGGAAGGACGAATTTGTTCTTCGGGTTGTACCTCATAAATGGAGCGGAATTAATTAAATGTCGACACAAACTAGAGACAGGAAGATATTCCATTTTTACCGATAGTAATGAATGTTTTTAGACTGTCAAATTTATGGGTAGGAATGATAAGAATTACAGACGAGTACAAATAAACAGAATACTTAGAAAAGGAGTTGTTCCAGCTTCCACGAAACCACCTGTACTACTCGATATGGTACATCGCAAACGTAATATAAAATTGCTTTAAAATCATCAATTATTTGCAATAGAAAATAACTTGTACCGAAATGGCCTCCAGATATATTTCTAGGTAAACATATCTTAAACGTGGAATTTATATGTGATCAATGTTTATTTCCCTTGGCTCTCCTTCACAGAATAGGAACACCTGCATAATGTCAAAATGTAGACTAAGGCGGGGCTATTTGATTCAGTTTAGCAAAAAGGTCAAATAAAACATCTCCAAGGAATCTAAAAATCGTGGAAGAAATTGGATGAAAAATATTTTAATCCACTTCTTTCGACCCAAAATCGTCATAGAATATGTTTATACATCATATACCACCGATTTGGGCCATTTAGAATTTATTTTGGCGACTTTGATTTTTTGAGAATTTTTTAAGGTATACCCCTTTACATTTTTCCGATTTTGGGTCGACCCATTTTTTGACCGGGAACAATTTTTAATCCACTTCTTTCGACCCAAAATCGTCCTAGAATATGTTTATACATCATATACCACCGATTTGGGCCATTTAGAATTGATTTTGGCGACTTTGATTTTTTCAGAATTTTTGAAGGTATACCCCTTTACATTTTTCCGATTTTGGGTCGACCCATCTTTCGACCGGGAAAAATTTTTAATCCACTTCTTTCGACCCAAAATCGTCCTAGAATATGTTTATACATCACCTACCATCGATTTGGGCCATTTAGAATTGATTTTGGCGACTTTGATTTTTTGAGAATTTTTGAAGGTATACCCCTTTACATTTTTCCGATTTTGGGTCGACCCATTTTTCGACCGGGAAAAATTTTTAATCCACTTCTTTCGACCCAAAATCGTCCTAGAATATGTTTATACATCACCTACCATCGATTTGGGCCATTTAGAATTGATTTTGGCGACTTTGATTTTTTCAGAATTTTTTAAGGTATACCTTTACATTTTTCCGATTTTGGGTCGACCCATTTTTCGACCGGGAACAATTTTTAATCCACTTCTTTCGACCCAAAATCGTCCTAGAATATGTTTATACATCACCTACCATCGATTTGGGCCATTTAGAATTGATTTTGGCGACTTTGATTTTTTCAGAATTTTTGAAGGTATACCCCTTTACATTTTTCCGATTTTGGGTCGACCCATTTTTCGACCGGGAAAAATTTTTAATCCACTTCTTTCGACCCAAAATCGTCCTAGAATATGATTATAAATCACCTACCATCGATTTGGGCCATTTAGAATTGATTTTGGCGACTTTGATTTTTTCAGAATTTTTGAAGGTATACCCCTTTACATTTTTCCGATTTTGGGTCGACCCATTTTTCGACCGGGAACAATTTTTAATCCACTTCTTTCGACCCAAAATCGTCCTAGAATATGTTTATACATCACCTACCATCGATTTGGGCCATTTAGAATTGATTTTGGCGACTTTGATTTTTTGAGAATTTTTGAAGGTATACCCCTTTACATTTTTCCGATTTTGGGTCGACCCATTTTTCGACCGGGAACAATTTTTAATCCACTTCTTTCGACCCAAAATTGTCCTAGAATATGTTTATACATCACCTACCATCGATTTGGGCCATTTAGAATTGATTTTGGCGACTTTGATTTTTTCAGAATTTTTGAAGGTATACCCCTTTACATTTTTCCGATTTTTGGTCGACCCATTTTTCGACCGGGAAAAATTTTTAATCCACTTCTTTCGACCCAAAATCGTCCTAGAATATGATTATACATCACCTACCATCGATTTGGGCCATTTAGAATTGATTTTGGCGACTTTGATTTTTTCAGAATTTTTGAAGGTATACCCCTTTACATTTTTCCGATTTTGGGTCGACCCATTTTTCGACCGGGAACAATTTTTAATCCACTTCTTTCGACCCAAAATCGTCCTAGAATATGTTTATACATCATATACCACCGATTTGGGCCATTTAGAATTGATTTTGGCGACTTTGATTTTTTCAGAATTTTTGAAGGTATACCCCTTTACATTTTTCCGATTTTGGGTCGACCCATTTTTCGACCGAAAACAATTTTTAATCCACTTCTTTCGACCCAAAATCGTCCTAGAATATGTTTATACATCACCTACCATCGATTTGGGCCATTTAGAATTGATTTTGGCGACTTTGATTTTTTGAGAATTTTTGAAGGTATACCCCTTTACATTTTTCCGATTTTGGGTCGACCCATTTTTCGACCGGGAAAAATTTTTAATCCACTTCTTTCGACCCAAAATCGTCCTAGAATATGTTTATACATCACCTACCATCGATTTGGGCCATTTAGAATTGATTTTGGCGACTTTGATTTTTTCAGAATTTTTGAAGGTATACCCCTTTACATTTTTCCGATTTTGGGTCGACCCATTTTTCGACCGGGAACAATTTTTAATCCACTTCTTTCGACCCAAAATCGTCCTAGAATATGTTTATACATCACCTACCATCGATTTGGGCCATTTAGAATTGATTTTGGCGACTTTGATTTTTTGAGAATTTTTGAAGGTATACCCCTTTACATTTTTCCGATTTTGGGTCGACCCATTTTTCGACCGGGAACAATTTTTAATCCACTTCTTTCGACCCAAAATCGTCCTAGAATATGTTTATACATCACCTACCATCGATTTGGGCCATTTAGAATTGATTTTGGCGACTTTGATTTTTTCAGAATTTTTGAAGGTATACCCCTTTACATTTTTCCGATTTTTGGTCGACCCATTTTTCGACCCGGAAAAATTTTTAATCCACTTCTTTCGACCCAAAATCGTCCTAGAATATGATTATACATCACCTACCATCGATTTGGGCCATTTAGAATTGATTTTGGCGACTTTGATTTTTTCAGAATTTTTGAAGGTATACCCCTTTACATTTTTCCGATTTTGGGTCGACCCATTTTTCGACCGGGAACAATTTTTAATCCACTTCTTTCGACCCAAAATCGTCCTAGAATATGTTTATACATCACCTACCATCGATTTGGGCCATTTAGAATTGATTTTGGCGACTTTGATTTTTTCAGAATTTTTGAAGGTATACCCCTTTACATTTTTCCGATTTTTGGTCGACCCATTTTTCGACCCGGAAAAATTTTTAATCCACTTCTTTCGACCCAAAATCGTCCTAGAATATGATTATACATCACCTACCATCGATTTGGGCCATTTAGAATTGATTTTGGCGACTTTGATTTTTTCAGAATTTTTGAAGGTATACCCCTTTACATTTTTCCGATTTTGGGTCGACCCATTTTTCGACCGGGAACAATTTTTAATCCACTTCTTTCGACCCAAAATCGTCTTAGAATATATTTATACATCATATACCACCGATTTGGGCCATTTAGAATTGATTTTGGCGACTTTGATTTTTTCAGAATTTTTGAAGGTATAGGAAATATTTGAATAATTATTTCAATCGAATTGAAGTTCACGAAGTGACTTCGTTTTACAAGTAGTTTGAGCCAGAAAGCCCTGTCCTACCAATGTTTACGACGATGTTCAAGGAAGGGAGGAGGTAAAGTATCTGTTACTTAATTAACGCTTTATTTGACGTATGTGACAAAAACTATGAATATCGTTGTAACGAAAGCAAAAATGATTTGCTCATACAGCTCACGAATCAAGATCACTCGCTACTACTTTAATGCGATATGTTCATTGAAAGAACCTACGTAACTAATGGCAAAAGTAAAATATTTATATCATGCATCGTTCATTTAATTTGCAATCAATAATGCGAATATTGCCAATCGTGTAACTTGACTCACTATTAATCACGGGGTCCATGATGTTTACCCAGTAAAATCGTTTTCAAACGCATCGCGTTAAAAAATTCTTTACACGTTCGATGCGTGTATCGAATGTAATCAGTGCGGTTAATGAATTCGACGTAAAATAGTAATGTACAGTACGTCATTTAAAACAAAGTGCGTATACTATTATTTAAATAATTTGTTTATTGAATATCATAGATCATATGAATTAGCAAAGTCATAACCACAGCGCTATTTTAAATAAAGAACGATCACTGTCCATATGCATTGATCATATATCTGCACATTATACGTAGTCTTATGTCTACCAGTCCCACCATTTTTTTTGCATTGAATTTCTCTATCACTCGTAGAGACACACTCGCACGCGCGCACACACACATACACATTCTCTCTCTCTTTCTCAGAAATTATCACCATCGTCGGATTAATGCTCTAACTGGTACTGAAAATACTCCCATTCGCGAAAAAACACGTACACAACGAACACGCGAAACAGACACTAAACATCCATAACTTCACATGCTTATATCACGTATGTATAAACAGCAATCGGATTTGGCTCGATTGCACCTAACGTGTTACATTTATATGTGATTGTATCTAGTAAGCATGAACTTTCCACGACAGAACTCTCGTATCCGAATGATTATAAATATTCCTTAAATCAAATACTTTCTACTTTCTTAAGCTGCTTTAAATAAAATGTACATACAGTCGCTCTCCTCATAATAAATTTGTACCCGCGAGAACGAAGTTTGATCGACACGCTACTCGGCCCGACGGCCGTTCAGCAAAATTGTAAAGAGTACACTCGAAATAATTCGCATTGACTCGAAGCGCGCATTTATCTCGTTAAATAATAACTATGAACACTATTCGTAAACAACTGCCTCGGGAATTTCAATGGAAGTACTTACGTTTCCTCGAGACCCAGTCAACAACGTTGGTACTAATACCAAACTGAGGATGTGCACGAAGCTCGTGGTAAATCTTTAATACAAAACACATCGTTAATAGTAATATCTATGTGAAATAATAAATTACAATGTCTCTCTTCGATGTCAAATCATAATGACTTGGCGGGAAAGTATATAACAAATCTATGTAAAATCAGTGCAATATAAGTTGGAGGGTAGCCTTTGCAATCTTGCTTCATTTTTTAAAAGAATTGCCTATTAAGGCTACGTTAGTCCTCAGGCTCTTCGAAGTACTATAGAAATTTTAAATGAATCTTGGTAAGGCAGTGCCAGCACGGTGATACATATACGGCGGTGGAGGCGGTCCAGAAAATTGTCTTTGATGCTGATGTGGAAGGGATGATCGATGGGGGCCCATAGTCCCGCTCGATGGTGAAACGTGTTGCAGAAGATGCGAAGTTCCATCACCGAGATCTAATTCTAATTCTTGTTCCTCTATTAACTGTAGGGCCCCGAACGAAGCCGTCGCCATTGCCACATCCGGCATCACTCCCGACAATTGGCCATCGCTGCATGAATTATTTTCCTGTTGCTGGAGAAACAAACAACAGGAACACTTCGGAATGATGCAATGAAAACTGTTTCTTATTCTTAGTACCATTGTAATTGTAACATGCATGACAATGAAGCTCTGCATAATTAAATTCTCTTTGTAGTAAACAAAACTTCTATGCGCATAATTATATACTTTCTTCAATTAATCCGTATGCCACAGAATCCATGAATTAATTCATAATTTCTAACCGAATGACATTAATCGAAAAACTATAGACACTCAAATCACTGATCACGTTATCATATAATTTCTTCACTTAATTCGCATGTCACGAGATCCATGAGTTTATTCATAATTTCTAATCAAACAGCATTAATGTCAAAGCTATAGATATTCACATCACTAATTTCTTTATAAATAATGCCGAAGGATGAATGATATGTCGAACCTCTGCAAGAAGTCTACAGCTTTCACCCTCCGTAACTATTGCTGGAAGCTCGTGTCTATGTGCATAAGACGACGCTGGTCGTGGGAATGTCATGTTTCTTCCGTAACACATTGTCGGCGGTGATCTCGCATTGATACCAATACCAGGCGAATCCAAATTTTCGATGTCCGTTAGCCTCTCGTTCTGTTCTTTCATGCTGTACGAAGCTGTGTTCTAAAATGCATAAACAAAAAGCCACGTTCGCAGAGAATGTTACCACGTAACGATATTGATTGAAAACGGTAACGCGAGTACTTTCACTATTATGGTTTAAGTAAGAAGTACTCGTGGCAAATATAGATATTCGGTTACCCACGCTATGTCCGTTACTGTTTAAAATTCTCGTACAAAGTATTTCCTCATTTTGAGCAACAAGATCTTTCGATGCATTCCATTGTCGAATATCTATGCCAGTAATTGACATTAACGATAAATAAATAATTCTACTTTATTCATTCAAATTGTATATCGACTCGTGTCAATTAGTCAGAGACATCGTATGTCGTAATCGTATTTCCAATTATCGGAGGTTTTACACTCAGAAATAAATTCATGTTATGATTAAAAATGTAAATATTACGAAACAAGTCGTGGTATTAATTTTAAGGGTATATTTTAGATCGTAGAATTAATTATACGTTCTAACTAGTCGACTCAGACCGGTATTACAACTATTTGTACGTGTTTGAATTACGTATCTACAGTAACGATATTAATTGAAAGCGACAACAAGTAACGTTATGCAACATTACTTTGCATCGTTCAGCGATATGTTCAGCGACCGTGCATTTGATCTGACATAACTTTCGAAATTGAGTTTGAACAATGTTATTCATAAAACTTGCAGAATCTCAAGAAAGAGGAAGAAGCATATTTCATAATAAAAGCCTCTTTGTATCTAATATAAATCAGATGCCTTTCATGTGGTATTACCGAGCACAATATCCATTACGAAAATTGAAGACGCTTAAATTAATAAAGCTTCATAAATCTAGAGGCATTGTTAGAATATTCAAGGATATAACGTCACAGGTAAGCGCGGTTCTAATCTTTATGCGAGACTCCTTACCTCACACCATAGGAACCAACCCAAAAATATCTTACCGTGGGTGATTATTTAACCAGAAGACACCAATTTAATGCCAGAAATCGTCTAAGTACCAACACCACCAAGGGCTAAGAACTTTCCCGAAATTCTTGTGAATTGTTAAAGCGTCTCAAGGGGGATGGATCGAGGGATCAACACATCTAATTGTAAGCGTGGGTTCCACGGTAAAGCACCTACCAATACTTTCTTTCAGCCTCTTGAATAAAGAATTATCATCCTTCGTGTGTTGAGTTCGGCAAAATTTACGTTCCTCGGAAAAATCATAGAACGCCGCTGAAGATGGAAGATCTTAATTCGCATGGAAGTTATCGTATACCATCGTCACGTGCCAGCGTGGGCGTACATACAGATTAACCTGCTACAAAATCCGACTATTACGTTACCGTACACCATCATTTCTATCGTTACTTTTGCATTCTACTAACGTGTCTCTCGATTTAATCCGTAACGAAGTCCAATGGATGGGGATACCATCAATGAATGTGAGAAAGGGGGAGAATAGGGGTCAAAGTCAAACAGTAACGAAGCTCAGCTCAGTTGTCACGGTTTCGCAGTGCCAGAGTGCCGCTTATTTCGCTTTGCACATTCGGCACTCCACGATATTCCTCTGACTGCAGTGACTACTATTGCCGGCTACACACGAGGTCTACTCGCAACAGGTATTTTCCTCTCAAATACCAAGAAAAACGCACACAACTCGGCGATAATCGATCTCAAAACAATCCGAATTTCAAACATATTCTTCGATTTTATCACAAAAAGTTTTTCAAACTCTAGAAGAAAGCTGATCGGTATGAAAGAAAATAGTGCTTGTTTACAGTTCCTGAATCATTGCCAGTGGTCCAATGCGATAAATCTGCATGCATATCTGTCAGGATAGTGTTACAACCCGATCATATAAATACAATTGCAGAAGTAATTACGTATAGATAAAACAATTCATCGCGGAAAATCACCGATGATAACGTGCAGTAAAGTCTCGAAAACCTTTGCCTTCGGGGTTTTTTCGGGTTTCGTTTTCTCGGTGAACAACGAGACTCACCTCGAAAAATGTGTCTTGCAGATGTTAATAACGATAACTGAAATTCTGCGCACTATTTTCCTGCGTGTGAAGGAACGGCTAGTGACAAACGATTAATCTCTCGATAGGAGTATACATAAATTATCATATGCATGCACTAAATGTCATTCGGGAGCAGTCTCGGGGGAGTTTTCATAGGAATGCACGTGTGCCAGCCTTTTACAGTAAATCTAGTCACGAGAAGCATACATTAATATCCTTGCTTTCATAACTTTGATAATATTATTCAATGTATTGTGATATATATTAATATATTAACTTATTAATATAATGAAGGTTTCAGAAAAAGTATGAATCACCGTTAAAGTACAAAGTATTATAGACTCCTTTAATGTTAATGTCGAAGCGAATAAAACATGTAAAATTATGTTTCATTACCTGTCTTTTAAAGTGATACGGTAGCCTTTACCTTGGCGTTCACCCGACGATATTTATCATATATTAATAGTATAAAAAATGGAACAAGGAAAGGCTATGGAAGTGCAATGACAGTCTCATTTGTTCCTACTACATTTATCGTGTTACGTTAGATCTCTCGATGTGTTCACTGAACTAAAAATAGGCTGAGTTAAGCAGCCTAGTGGCCATCCGAAAGACAAGATACCCGGCACGTTATTTAAAAATATACTGCGAATTTCATTTTGACTAAAGTTTTCAGAAAGAAACTACCAACGATATTTTCGAATTATATCTTATATAGAGACGGAAGTTTTATCCGGCGATTAAATCTTTAGATATACTTTACGTCGAGCGGATTGATAAAGCACTTAAAACGTTCGTAAATATATAGTGCAACTAACATCTGACTCGCAGAAAAACGTTTTTAGTTAGAAGCTTCGAGCATTATATTTCGCCTTATCGTAAATTATGATGATTTTGCGGTATACTTTTACACAGTGATAACGCAGAATGTAATATATTCTTCGGAATAAACACATGTTGCCTCGAGAGGGTTCATAGTATTATTTTTACGTTATGATTCTCGTTATCCAAAGTAAACGATATTGAATTAAAGTTTTTTAAATGCTTTGACCAATCGGAATAATTATCTCATAGCTCTTATCGCCTGAGCTATGTAAAGGCACACGAAATAGACTTTGATAAAAAATGGCCACGTTAATCATTTTTACCATCCACAATACTCTGCAATTGTTTCACTGTCAGCCTGACTTGCATATTTTAAATACCCGCAAAAATAATAATAAATTCTAATTATTTATTCTACGAATAGCTAACGTAAATACTAATGTAACCACGAAATGTGACTCGAAAAAAGCTGTTCGTGCACCTTAATGGAATATGTAACAGGTACGCGTACAGCGCCTAAAGGTGACGGTATTTTTGTTTGGTATATGCTTGGCAATTTAATTGCACGATGACACATGTGCACTTTACATATGCCGGTATAAAAAGACAGTTTATAAAGACATTTATCGGTCAGTTTCAGTACTTTTTCTAGTTGCAACACGTATCTATCCCCGACTGGTATTATCTTGTTATTATTTCGGTTCGCGATTATAACTGAAATGTAGGTCTAATGACGTGCTTTGGCATCAGTAATCAGTTCGTTAATAGAAGCACGTCGACTGCTTCATCGTTCTGGAAGTATTTCAAGCATTCGCGGCGACAATAGAACGAAGAAAATCACAGCCATATTCAAGAACAGTGAATTATTATAAATTACAGAAAATACAAAATTACTACCTAGTAGTTTCTAATATATTCATCAGTTGGCTGGATGACTAATTTACTAGAAACTAGTTCATTTTTTTACACTAACGTGACGTTTAATGTCAAGTAAAAACCTTGTTCGTTATGTAGAAAAAATTATTCTTGACACTACGGAGAATTCCTATTGGCTAATACAAGTCTTGTAATTAAGCGTAGAATTCTATTGTAATCTGTGTTATTTAATACTTCGTGAATACCCTTCCTTTGAGATGGTCGGATACTCACTAAATCACAATTGAAGCTTCGATTACCCATCCAATGCTTACCATACTTTCAAGATGCAATATATTGAAATTAATTGGACGATTAGTGGTTGATTTATATGTCTGATTATATAAGAAAAACCGAGTGGTTATTAGAACAAATGTTTATGGAGGATGATCGTTCATATTCAGCCAATAAATTCTACGGCATCATGGAGACGTAAATATGACGCAGCAACCAGGGTTTACAAATGCAATGAGACACTGTTCTTCTCATAATTTATTCGAAAATATCTTCTTTTCACTTCCACTGATGTGTCGCGAAGCTAAAAACGAAGAGACGTCCGCGGAAGTCATTCACGATAATGACACACGACTTCCCATTGTTTCAAGAATAATTTGCAACTATTATTCGACTAAACATGTCATAAACTAATCTACCTCTTCGCGGTCCACGTCAGCCTCACATTTTTGAACGACCACTAAATGCAGGTTCTTATCAGACATTTTCGAATGTCATGTTTTAAGCTATGAAACATGCAAGTCAGACAGATATCCCTCGGGTTATCCCTTTTATTAACGAAATTGTGTTTCACGACAAATATACAATTTATAGTAACAATGTCCAATTTGAGTACGAAGTATATTGTTCTACTAATATTACAATATTACAATATTACTTCTACGGATTATTTTAACGACAAACGATAATGCACGTCCATCAGTGGTTAGACTGATATTGGATATCTTTAGTGCTCGATAATGCGCAAATGAAGGATGGTCTTATTTACATCTTGAATCATCCAACAAGTTCGCAAAGTTTCATGTAAAGTCGTGAAAAGGAATTTGCGATACTCCTTACGGAGCATATTAAAAGTGATTCTTGATTAACGGGTATTATCAAACAAAATTGTCTTCGTCAGGGTGCAAAGGTAGAGGTCATCGTAATTAGTTGCAGTAGATTATAATCGTGTTATCAGTTAGTATTCCATAATTTCTCTTTTCATATTCTTTAATCGTCCATCATAAGACTTCGATTTGGAAGTGGAGAATTTTTTTCGCGAAATTTGGGAATTTTATTTCTTCAAAATGAGATTATGGCATTGGAGGAACGTTGGTCAAGGGTCATAGATAACGATGGGGATTATCTAATGGAATAATGTTTAATATGAAAATATAAATGGAGTTTCATAATGTATGTGAAAAATAATTACTCTCTGGTACCCCTAATATTTAGTATTTAATATAGAAATATAGGAAGTTGAGATATGGACATTTGTTTATTAGGCAGTCACGTTGAAGCATCGTAAGCAATGTTTATGATGAAAATTTGAAATTCGAATGCGATTCTGTGCGACAATCTTGGCGAGAATCTACGGCAGACATTGTTATACGCATAAATATGTAAATCTATCTGAAGAATTAGTCTTATGCGTAAAGCACTGGATTATACCGCGAACTGGATGATGCAAATCTTTTCGAAATTTGCGATGTACGATCAGTAAAGCGCAATATATCGGAATAAGATACTGGATATATCGCTCATTGGAATATGAAATTGCAACTTTAGACGCGCGGTGCATTTTTTATACCTCTCGATCATTCGAATGGAGAAATAAACAGACGTATGCGTTTTCACTTGTAGAGTTAAAAATGAATATTCAAAATGAAGGAACATACAGAAATACTTTAACATTGATGGAAATGTACGAGTACTGAGCGATTCGTTTTTGGAACAACATTGAACATTCTCAAGTAGCGATACTATAGGTAGTGTAACTTTAAAAAATTACCAAAGTATCAGCACGTTATTACGATAAGAGTGTTACCCTTATCAGCCTTCACGGACAAACTTCATTTTATCGATAGACTTTGAGGCTACATTGTTACTATCTTGAAAATGTTTTGTTAAGTTAATGTTTGTAATGGGCGGTATGCGTATCTTGTATCTAATAGTATCGCCATCTTTAATGTTTATTCGCCAAAGAGTTGCGCGCATATTATTTATTTCAATGTTAGATCATCGTTGATTCGATTAAAGCATAGTCGAGGTCCGCACTCAAAATTTGATACGTAAAAGTCTAATAATACGTTCTATGATCGAGTGCACGTACATCGCGTGACACTGCAATTAACTTTAATGAAGATCTCGCGTTAGATAACACTGCTTCGAAAACTCAAAGAATTACGTTCCGTAAGGAAACGTGATGATAAGAATAAATTGTTCCTACTTTAAAAAACATGTCTTGGTTGGGGTAATAGATTTTCACGAAAAACTCCGTTCTCTTGGAAAAACTTGTTTCTCTGCTTACATTCCACTACTTTGATAAGTTAAGTAAACACCTTCTTCTACGTTCAACATATTTAATGTTATTATTGCTGTTATAAAAAAGGATGCTGGACATCGGAAAATACCAGGAATCATAAAACTAGCCACTTACTGATAATATGAAATGAAGATTCACCGATTATGTCGTTTTAAATGAAGGATAAAGCCCAGTTATTAAAACTTCATCTACAAGTAGAAAATTATGTTATGATTAGTTAGTCAATTTTGTTGATTCCATATTTGAACGAACGAATATTTTTTATGTGATAACGAATATTATTTCCTGTGTTTCTAAGATTTCCATAAATGATACACGTACAGTTTCACTTGAATTGATCGAAGAACGCCTCGGAATACAGTGGAATTATATGAGCCCCGGATTCGTAGTTCTAACGACTTTAATTACGGTTTTGAGCTCCCACCCTAAGCTCCGCTTCAAGTGCTTTCGGAAATATATTTCTCTTATGAATAATTATAGAGCCCTCAGAAAATATGCTTTTTAGGATACTAGAACGGTGGAAATGTTACAGTAATTTCACAAATTGAACGAATTTCATAACAACGTGTTGTTTTAAAATGCCCACGCTAAACGAAACTTCTCTTCAACCTACGGTGAAATAATTAAATGTTTCGGTCAATTCGTCGTCCTATGTTTCTCGAATAAATTCGAAACTATTTCTATATTTAACAAAGCATTCTTATTTTAAGGCTGTTTCAAATTATTCGACGAAAAACGAACATTGCATAATTGACAAAATCTCGCCATCTTGATCTGTTGTGGCAAAGACTGTTATTTCAACTGTTGTACTATAATCATCGATTGAATCAATCTTTACTCGTCCATAAATGTGTGCGTTCGACATGGTTTCAGGTAAACAATGTCTCCACCGAGTGAGTCAGTACCCATTCAAGATTTACAAAGCCTTCTGGCACAAACCCTCGGTAACAGTTTCCAAATCAAGCACATAGAATGGAAACCATTGACCGCTCCAGGAGAAAACTATGGCAGTGTAATATTAGCTATTAACGTCACGGTCAATCGAAATAATGAAACAGAAACATTAAACCTTGTCGCCAAGCTACCACCAGACACAGCCTATCTATTGGATCTATTTAACAGTCCCGTAACTTTTAAGAAAGAATTACTATTCTACAGCGATGTATCAATGGCCCTGATAAATCTCCAACGCGAGAGTGGAATCAAAGAAGAAGATTTAACTTTGATCGCGCCAAAGTATATAGGAGGTAGATTGGGTATACGGAATCCTAATGAATTTGACGAACAAGCCGCTATCATTCTGGAAAACTTAAAGTACTCAGATTATACGACACACGACCGAATACACGGGTTAGATAGGAAGCACACAGAATTTGCCGTGAAGAAATTGGCTAAATTGCATGCATTGATTATTGCATTGAAATTAAAGAAACCGCAATTCTTCAAGGATGTAGTTCTGGGAATATTAAAGCAAGGAGTAAGCGAGACCGCGGAGAAATGCGTGCTTGGAATGATCCGCAAAGCACAAAATGACTTAAAAAATATGCAAGAAGCGGAACCTTATATGGAACGTACGAATAAGACTATCGAATACAGTATTCAGAAGAACAAGAATCCCAAGGAACCAGAAGAAGCTTGGGCCACGCTGGTACACAATGATTTTTGGGTGAACAACATGATGTTCCAATACAATAAATTAGATGGTCTGATTGAAATGAAAATGGTCGACTTTCAATTATGTGCTTACGATTATGGATTGTACGACCTAATATTCTTCCTTATTTCAAGTGCGAACAAAGACATTCTTGACAATAATCTGGATGATATGATCAATTTATATTATGACTCTTTTGTAAAATACCTAAAGACACTTGGAGTAGATACAAACGCGTATTCCAAAGAGAAGTTTTTCGAGATTTTAGACTATTGCGCGCCTATTAAATTTAATCAATGCATTATGATGGTGCAAGTAATTCAGGCTCCTCGCGAAAATGCAGAAAAAGCAAAGCGCATAGACGACGAAGACATCTTTCTGAATAGAGGTGGTGACGATATTTGTAAACAGAAATTATTGCATATCGTCTCCATATATGATAAGAAGGGGTGGCTAATTTCCTAATACTTAGCGTGAACTAGTTAACATTAGCGAATTAAATATTAGCGAAAAGTATTTTTTTATACACCGATGCATGTACAGTACAAATTTGTAGTGAGCAATTATTTGTACCATATTTTACTAATAGATAAATATGAGTATTAATTACGGAAATATTTGTATATAATAGATACTTTAAATAGAATTAACCATAAACTGTTTCAGTTAAAAAAATGTCACTGTTTCAAATATATAAACTAAGAATTTATTTCTACGAGAAGAATCATTTTAATAAACTTCTATCAATCCAATACGAATTGGATATAAGTCTTTGAACGTATGCCTCTGTTCCGAATTAACCGACTAAGGTCGACAACATTGTGTACAATTAGATGTCAGAAAAACCCTTGTTTTCGTTTTTGCTACTAAGATTACGAGTCATAACATGACCGCAGAACTACTATACATAAGGAACGTGTATGAAAAGGTATAATTAACCAATTTGTGAATTAACCGCAATGAATAGATAAAGTAAATAACATAATGACTAGATAATCGCGATGTGAACGACCGTATTACAATCAATGGGTGTATTATTATTGAATCAAGTATGCGGTCACTTACCTCGAGTAAATCCGCTACCGTATCAGGCAAGTTGAACTCTCTAACAACACGTAGCCGCACTTGTCTATTAATCTCATGCCGCGAAGAAAGTGGTAAGCTGATAGCCCGCTGACAACTCGGAGACTGTCTTAGTTTCTGCTCGCGTTTGATCATGGCAGCCATTGTAGCAGAATCTGGAACTTAAAAAGGACATAAGGATGTCTCATAATTCATACAATAGCTCATTTTTTATAATTTAATCTGAAACAAAAGCATGTAAGAAATGAAAAATAATGTACCTGGAAATGCGGCGGCAAGAACATCTACACCAGCAGTCCCCATTGGTCTTGGCTTTTCATCAACCATGTAAAGGGCATCCGGTATATCGGCAACATATCGAGGCCTTCGTAATCTCACTAAATCCGCTTCTTGGACCATTTGTTCTTCGACCAAAGACTGAAAACAAAGTCATGAAAAATGTTACTAGAAAACCTTTGCAAAATTATTTCTTATAAAATATGACCAGCATTTTTAAATGCAGGACATGAAGCGCAGAGCGTAATTAGGATGGTACAAAAACAACAAATGTAAAATGATTAAAAATAAATGAATTAAGATAGTATGTAATTACCTTTATTTCTTCGTAATACGGCATGAATAAACGCGGCCTTACGAAGAAACCATTTTTCTTCCCTCCTCTTATCCACGCATTCAACCGAAGATTTTCCCTTTCATCACCTATCATGTGACTGGGTGGTGTCGAAACTAATCCCCTTCTGATAGCCTGAACATAGAATAACTGATATAAGAATTCACTGTATTTAAATATAATGTTGTTACTAAAACATATTTAATTTGTATCAGTGCCCAAACACTTCATCTAAAATATGTATGTACAGAATGGATTAATACCTGAGCCAATGCTTCATTGTTAGGTGGTAATATATGGTCCATTCTAACAAGTGGCAAAAGTTCACTAAGAATTTCTCGTAATTCTATGTCACTTAAATCTCTTTTCTTCAACCCCTTCCTTGTCACAGAGTGTACTGTATGACTCAGAATATTCGGTTCTCGATCTTCCATTCGCCGCACTAATTCTTGTTCGCCCCACTTGAGTACTGCCTGCAGTATTTCAAGTTCACTCGCTTGCAAAAAGTGACTCTGTAAAACGTTTGCTAAATGTGCGTGATCCAACTGATGCAAGATAGAAGAAGATGCAACTGGTTGAAATTCTTCTCGTAAATAATGCAATGCTTGTCTGTGTACCCATGCTGATCCGTGCGGCTGACTACCCCATCTGTAAACATTAAAATCAATATATATTAGACAATTATGATTTCTTCCCAAGGTTGGTTTTTGGAATAAAAAATAATAACATACTTCAACACGGCGGGAAGTGACTCCAACGTAAGACATTCTAAAATAAGGTCTTCACAACCCTGTGATAATATATCTAATTCAAGAAATCTTCCAATTTGGTACAATTCCATTGCTTCTTCTAAAGGACTAGGTCGAACGCGTCCAGTGTGAGTCAAAGCTTGTACCTGTGTATACATGAAAACATGTTTCGTATAAAAACTAAAAGACCTCGTTAACTTCGGATTGTAAGCAATTTGATCCCAATATTCCTGTAACTATTAATATTAATAAGAAAATAATATAATTACTTCGCCAAGACTCCCGGCACTGTTCCCGCAACCACTACCTCGCAATATTAACGACAAGTCAACGGTATCTAAATACACTGCGTGTAATAATACTCTGGCATATCTTTTGGGTATTACACTCTCATCCAAAACTATTCTAGTGGGTATGTGAAGTGCTCTTTCTGTGTGATCTTCCCCCGATCTAGTACGTCTTTGTATTAAATTTCTGAAGAACGGGGATCTTGCAGAGAGTATTGCTTTATGACATGGCAGTTCTAACTTTGGCCGGAATCCGTATTCTGAACTTCCACTATCTGGTCTCTGGTAATCATTATCCGATGTAAAGACTAATGCTGCATCCGCATAATCGCCAGTATCAAGTAAATATCTGAGATCATGTTCCAAGGCGTTCGGCGTTCCAAATTCTTCTCCAAGCCGTCGTAAAAGATTCGCTTCCAAAGCCGCATCGTGAGGACAAATATCACCAGTATAGAGATAACGCAATAATGTAGAGAAAGTCTGAACTTCGAGATTCGGTGTTCTTAGTTCTAAACAAATTCTGGCCCCATATCCTAATTCGAAATGAAGAATGCCATTATCCAATACATAAGAATAAAAGACTGGCAGGGGGAAATTCATTACTAAAACGAATATGCACCTGGACATCCAGCTAATAAATCTCTAAAGTATGGGCAGCGTGCCGACAATATGGCTCTATGAACTGGAAAACAAGCTCCGCGGTAAACAAGGTCCACATCAGAGCAATGTTTATAGTCATAGAGCATTGACAAATCTTGCTTAAATGTGGCAGCTGGAGGTCTAGCTAATTCTGCTTGTACATGAAGGTCCTTTAATGCAGCAAGTGCCTCATATTCTTCCAACAGAGCCGTAGCTTCTAAGTGACTCCATGTTGATACCAAGTCTCTGATAATTCTACCATGGTCGCACGCTTTTGAAGACCGACGTCTTCTTATGAACTTTTTACGTAAAGTTGCAAACCCTGTCATTTTCTTCTTCTTCTCCCTTAAATAACACAAGGAATATTAGTTTTAGTCGCAAACGTCGCCATTTCCGAAATAGTATAAATGGTAGATTTTTCGCACCAGTGCAAGCGATATATTTAAAACGTAATAAAATGTAATGTCTTGCCATAATTTTGGATCTCTTTAAAGTACCTGATAGCAATGCCATGTTGTTCAGGATTACCAGACGAAGAAAGTCTAGCTGCTTGAACTGAATCTCCACCCACGCTGCTGATGCTTGACGATGCAGAAGCACCCATTCTATGTATCATGTAGGAATCATCTCCTCGCCGTCTTTTGACAAACCAGCAATCTCTTTTATCGGACGTATCTACCTCTTTTGCTTGTCTGTGACGCAATACACAGGGAGTGAAAATTCGGAATACATTCATTGCTCATCCAGACAGCAGCCTAAAATTGTTGAAGAATAATACTTATTAAATTTTGAACGAGAGGATATGAAACTCTTAGTAACATATTGTTCTACAGATTTGTTCACGAAATTTTAGCATAATTTAAGTGTACATTTTTTTTGTTATGTTTTATAATAAAGTATCAAAATTTGTAATATTATATAATATCATAATATTTGTCATCAAATAATTATTAAATAATATCATCAAATACATACTTTACGTTTTAAGTATTTTTAATAACTAAGTATTTTTAAATTATTAGTAAGTTTATTGACTTTTACAATGTTACAATAAAACAAAAGAGAGTAATTTTACGAAACTAATAATATACTGTACATTCCATTTAAAATAGAATGCATAATTCCAGGAACCAATTAAAAATTAATGTAGGGAGAAAAAATATTCTTCAAATTATACAAAACAGTGCTTTTTAGAACAGCAATATTTTTATCGTTAATATACTTTTCCGTGTTTAATGAAATTATCTATTTCAAATAGGATGATTCACACATGTACACACAAAATCAAAATATTTTTGAAATAAGTTGTATGTTTAAAAACACAATACCATAAGTCAGAAAAAAGATCTTTCGCGATATTTTATGTGTTATGATTTTATCACATGATGTATGTTTCTTGTAGACACATCAGTCTTTTCTTACGGCATATTTATGCGTTTACAAGAAGCTATAAACTTCAAAATTGCAACATAAATTGAATACAAAAACAACGACATTTTTAGTAGTTTCGGAGTAACAAATATTCTTCCAGATAAATGAAAATATACCTCGTAATATATGCACTGTTAAGCTTGTACGAAATCAATTAAAAACCGTGAAATATAATAAAAAAACATGTATTTTATTTCATTACCATGCGTATATATAAATGACAAAACCTTTCGCGAATTAAAACATCTATCATTTAGTCAAAAGTAATGCGTTAAAAGTAAAATGCGCGAATTCAACATTAACAAATAACGACGACTAATAATAAGACGACATACGTCGAAAAAAATGATCGTAAGACGAAATAAGAGGATCGAAACGAGGATTTCCTCATCGAATGAAGAGGAAAACGATTGAACCACTAACTGATTTACAAATTAAACTGTATAATATCTTCATCGGATAGTAATGTCAATAGGTCAATAAGGGATCAGCTGAGCACTGCTGCAAATCGGAACCGCGTTACAAGCTTAACAATACGTATGACGTACGTAGAATAAGTTCAGTCACCTCCGCGACTCTACTAAAAAGCTAACAAGCATATTTAGTGATGAATCTATGCGCAAATAGAAATAAACGAACATACGATTGGCGGGAGAGAGAGTTGCGTGGACCAACAAAATGTCAACGAAGCGTAAACTCTCGTTACCTGGTTATTTTGAGCGCATGTCTTTCGTCCATTATTTCCATTTCCGCAGGGGTCTCTTGAATTCAAACTGACACAAATAATTATCACAAAGCGCATCGGCCATATTTATACTTTCACGTAATCTGCGCGTAAATAAAATATTTCACTGCAACACCTAGCATACCACACTCATGTCACTTAACCGTATCGAAAGAAATAAACGGAGCTGTGTACCAACTCAATCTGACGGGATATCGAGCCATGTTAAATAAATACGGCAGTCTAACTGGTGATGCATTATTACAACCCGTAACCAACTTTTACCCTCCTCGTTAACAGCCCCCGATCGTAATCATTCTCATGAGCGAGTTAATTTTAGCAAAACAAAAATAGTACTTGACGTTAAAAATAGCATAAGGAATAGTTTGTTTACTTTCGTGATGCTTTCACAGATAACAATATCATTTAGGGCGAACACGCATGAAGACTTCATCGGGCGACGGAAGACTCAAGTCTTCGGAGCTTGCGCAGAGCGAAGGGCGCGAAATTTACATAATCGATTAATCGAATCGAGTTTCTACGGAATAACGAGCTATAATATTTTAAAATAGTAGCATTGAGTCTTTCAGAGTATAGTCAAGATTGTAGGCTCTCTAAATTCAATTGGTTTTGCATCGTACAGTTACTGTATTTGAAATATTAGAATCTTTAAATTTTAGGTGTTTGAAAGGAGGAAGTTTTTTACCTTAAAGGGGAAGCTACATTCAAATTGTTTATCCTGCCCTCTACGAGTTAGATCAAGTGGGGGGGTATATAAATCTGTTTCCAGCTCAGAAAGATGGTGAACCTGGTAACAGGCGATTTTGGCCCAATCATGCATCATCGTTCATAAAAAAGAAGGAAGAAGGAACGAGGGAGGGAGAGTTGCTTTTGTTGTGTAAGATTTGACATAAGTGTCGAGTAAAAGTTTAGTTGCTCAAGATTAGGTCCTTGGAGAAAGATCGCGTCCTGTAAAATGCAGTAAGTCAAATATCTTTATTTAGATGCTATTGTTCGCTCCTTGTCAATGCGCGCGTTCCTCGTTAATGTTTTTTGTCATGTAGCTGTCATTTCTAATTTTGCAAAGCTCATGTTCGATAGATTATTTTTCATACTAACTGGAATTCTTCATTTCGCATTAATTCTTACTGTACAATGTATAATTCATGAAACTCATTATTTTCGTGTTCGAAAAATACTGTGTTTTCCTGTCATTTTGTTTTTCCTAAGTCGCGTGATGTGTAAATGTATACAGCTGTTAAGTCATAACACAATAAATAGATTTCGCGCGCTCTTCTCTCTCGTAATTCTGGCTGCTCTTATCAACGCGCTCGAATCCGTTCGAAATACTAGGAAGTCCCTTGCGATCTGATGACGCGAAAAAATAAAAAATCATTTATAGTATTCAAGACTTTTTTTTCTTGCCCCGCTTCCCTTCACTTTTACTACTTATACGTGTCATAAACACAAACAGATGTTTGCTATATTGAGCAGTTGCATAAAAAATCACAATGACCCCCTAAGTTTTATTCAAATGATCATTGCAATGTAAAATGGAAAATGATGCAATATACTGATAGAACTTGTCAAACATTTGTGGAATATTTCATGAAATTAATCACTTTACGGAATTCCTCCAATTGCGACGACGATTTTACGCTATCATATTTTGATTATGTAAAAAATTATTTTTATGTAAATCATTTTTCTATTAGCATTTTTATAAAGTATAAAAAATATAGAGAAAAAATGTTTTATTGGTAGTTTTATAATATTGATTGACAATTAAAAATATTATGTTATACAATCGGTTCTTTAGTTTTTTTATTATATTTTGCGTATTTTTAAATATTTCGTTACTTTTAATTTTTTATTATTAATATATGATAATGATGTCTCTCCTGTAGATATGGAGTCATTTTTGGAGTTATTTGATTCAGAAGACAATAAAAGTGCGCGAAAAGTAACATGGAATGATTCTGAAAATGAAGGAAATGTTATGTCTGATTATGAGAACTCAAGTGTTGACGATGATCAGGAAGAAAGACTACCACCAGAACCAGAGCAAGGAAATATTGAATACAAACTCAAATTAATAAATCCTTCTAATCAAAGATTTGAGCACCTCGTCACACAAATGAAATGGCGTCTCAGAGAAGGTCATGGGGAAGCAATTTACCAAATTGGTACAAACAATTTTAAGTTCTATGAAAAATACAAATTATACTCTTTTTACAACACATAAATTATACTAAATCAACATTTGGGAATATTAACGTTAACAGGTGTAGAAGATAATGGCAGACTAACAGGTTTATCTAGAGAGGAAATGAAAGCATCTTTAAAGACCCTCAATGATATGGCAGCCAGGCTGGGTGCCACGACGAGTATATTGCGTGAAAGAGTTGCCAGTTCTAAAAATAAAGATATATCTGCACATGACAAGGCCAAAGAAGAGAGGAGGGTTGCAGAGGTACTAGTGAAAAAACTGAGAAAGGATGACCGCGAGGATCAAGACAGCATTGTTGACTTAAGAATAGCAGTTACGGGAGCACAGGATGCTGGAAAGTCAACTCTCTTAGGTGAGAGGAATAGCAGAGGACATTTAAGGTAGAGAAATAAAGTTTACTCTGCTGCATTTAGAGCTTAGATGGAATTTGAAAGTCTGGTTGACAAAAAATATTAATAATAAAATAAATCTATCTATAGGTGTGCTAACACAGGGCGAATTAGATAATGGAAGAGGGAGGGCAAGGCTTAATATGCTACGACATCTCCATGAAATAAAGACAGGACGAACATCTTCAATATCACATGAAATTATCGGATTTGATAGTGAGGGTCATGTATTAAATTACGCTGAGATGGCAACGGCGGAAGAAATATGCGAACACGCTTCAAAAGTCGTTACATTCATAGACCTCGCTGGCCATCGGAAATATTTAAGAACGACGGTGTTAGGCCTGACAGGTAAATTAGTATATATATTACATCATCAATAATATAAATAATATTATTGAATCAATAAACATATTGTCTTTCAGGGTATTCACCTCATCATGTGATGTTGGTGGTTGCACCCCCAATGAATGAAGCATCTCAAGAACACATGGCTTTATGTCTGACACTGGGGCTACCTTTTTTCATAGTTGTAAACAAAATTGACCTTGGTTACTGTGACAAAATCGAAACTGTAAATCAACTGAATAATGCAGTTAGAGCACAAGGATATTCTAAGGAATTAATGATGTATGACAGCAGTCAAATGTCATGGGATTTTGAATCAGATGTGATACCAGTATTTAATGTCAGCTGTGTTACTGGAGAAGGTTTAGAAGCATTAACAACGTTTATCCAAAATTTATCACCGCATGACGAGAATTCCGCAGATTCAGATTCTGAATCGTGTCTATTTCAAATAGACGAAACATTTCGGTATACTACTACTCCATAATTTCCGATCTATTTGGAAATGATATGCCTACACATTTCAATAATTTCCGCATATTTTTTAATGTTATAGGGTAGCAGGTTTAACACGACCTGTCATGGGTGGACTACTTGTGAAAGGAGCAATTGCACCAGGAACTCGTCTCCTAGTAGGGCCGCTACCAGACGGAGAATTTAGTCCTGTAAAAGTTGTCAGTCTACATCGAAATAAGGCACCGTGTTGTTTAGTACGAGCCTCGCAGAGTGCAAGTTTAACATTAGCTCCACCGAACAATCGGAGTCCTCCGCTACCGCATCTTCGTCCTGGCATGGTTTTAGTTTCCCTGTGGGATCAACCTCATGCGACGCTTTTCTTCCAGGTGTGTATAGCGCACACGTCATTTTAAAGCTAGACATTTATATTAACGTAATTGAAATATTTGTATCATTCATACAAAGTTATTGTTCTTTAATCCTCTTCATCGTTTCAGGCAACTGTGTTGATAGTATATCACTCTACAGCGATATATTCTGGCTTCCAAACAACAGTACATGTAGGCAATGTGAGGCAAACCTGCATAATTAAAGGGATAATGGACGTGAAGGGCAAAGGTTTGCAAACAAATGATACCGCGTCAGTACTGTTTAGGTTTGTTAATCACCCAGAGTATCTTCATGTCGGTATGCGACTTTTACTAAGAGAGGGTCGTACTAAAGGCATTGGTAAAATAACGCAAATTTTCCCTTTAATAGGATCACAAAATAATATGCAATAAATCAAATTATATTGCTTGTAAAAAAAGTATTAGATATTATATAACACATAACTTAGGAAATATAACTGTATATCGTGTACAGGGTATCCCGTTTAATTTGGCCACCTTCACTCTTTCAACCATTTTTGTTGACACAGGAAAAATTATGTAAAAAAATATTACAAGTGACATTTTTTTTTAAAGTTTGTGTTAATCGAATTTTCGACTTCATTGATGATTTTTCTAAATGAATAATATTTACGAGTTAAGAGAATTAAATCGGATATCCTGTACAATGCGTGCCTAGTATAAACCTCTTAAAAACATTAATGATTTATTGTCTCAGAGTATAAAAGTAGTCACCGAAATCTAAATATTTCGTGTTATACACTCGACTGAACTTATTTTGAAACAAAGGGAACATGAGAAATGATTAGAAATTTCATCACTTCTTTCGTTCTTTTTTTGTTTCGTAATCATTGAAGTTAAGTGTATATTTGTCGTTGCACTCTAAACAAGACTTGGAAAACAGGAGTCAGTATATTTGTAATCGTAATATTGCCGATTGGACACAGTGATTTTGCAAAAATAGGAACTTGATTCGATTTTTGTTCTTGTTTGCCATTACACGTAAAGAAGAATAACTACAATTATTATTTTCTTGACCATGATTAGGAATAAATGGTGTTCAATATTTATTTAAATTATTCAAGTTTTCAGACGCATCGTTCAATTAGAGTCTCTGTAAGAACTAAGTCTGGATGTTCAAAGTATCCAAAACTTTTATTAATTGTACTTGAGTACCAAACTTGGATTGGTATAAAGTTATTAATATTATTATTTCGTACTCATGTAAAAGTTTACCATTTCGTTTGTTTGATGCAACTCTATAAATATTCCATTTGTGTACTTGGACGTTTTGTTTATTATGATAATATGATATATTTCAAAATGTAATCCACGTACAAAAATAACATAACATTATTTTATTGTTAAAAGGAGTGACTGATATATTTTGCACTGCTTAAAAAATGCGACAAATGAAGTTGATAAAATTGTGTCTAACGCGAAATATTTGTACGTTGATATAGACAAATATGTTTGTAGCAGGTCGTATGAAAACATAAATAAAAAGCAGCATAGCTGTTATAATCTTAATCGCGTATCTTCATAGAGAGTCCCGAAATAAAGTATTTAGTTTATCATATTTCTGCCGAATTATGATTGCAATACTGTATTGTGAGCATATCCTGTAAATTGATTCTATTAAAGACCAAAAATATTTATATATCCAATTAACCCGTGTTCTCTTTAATAATATTATCACAATCCACTTAAATCATGAGAGACCGTTTCAAACATTGCGAGTTTATTATTCCAACCATGTATTAAGTAGGTACCTAACTTTACAATATGAAATCAAATAAGTTTTTAACTTTGTAAATTTTATTCATTTCGCGCATTTCTTGTTAAGTATTTAAAGTGTTAAAATTTGTTTTCTACGTGCTACGCAATAGAATCAATCTTATATAAAAAACGGAATATAAAATAATTCAACAACACTGTGCTAGCACCATAAACATACATTTAAGCAATAATTTCTGAAAATACTATCCAATTTGAAAAGTAGTTTTATGATTTGCAGATTCCGAGATATGTATTATCACACATTAAAAATTAAGAATGACCGAGATTTCACATATAAATGGTGAACACTGATTTAAGCACACGGTCATGTTAGATAATACCTGAAACAGTGTTCGATACTCGGCATGTCAAGGTCGACTGCTTTTTTACCCGCACGAAAGGATATCACCCACACGACACGTAAAACTCTCCTAATAAATGGAATAATAATATTGAAATCTCTTGGAACTATAATAAATACGTATACGAGCAGGTAAAAAATAGAAACTTAAATAAGTATTTCCATCTTGTCCCACAAGAACCCTGCAGTCAAAGATATTATTTACGATAATGATAGTAATGGAATTATGTCACGGAATAATTTGGTGTAGGCACATTCAACGTTCCCCAAAAGAGTATAAGTTTAGTAGGATTGTGTCTAATGAGAAATAGGAATGGACGATTGGCTACTATTCTCTTTTGATTGCCGTCACGTTCCAAGAGTACCGCAGTCACGGCCGCAGCTTCGGTGCCTTTTTCTGTAATGTCGATCTCTACTTTATGTAAAACATCGCTAGCATAAAGGTGAGGGTTCACTAAGTTAGCGCTATTCCTAAGCACGTCTAAGCCATATGTTGGCAAGTTTTTCGATTTAACGTAGTTTAGGAAATCCTGATTAATCGGCCTAATCTGTCTTCTTCTTCGTAGGGATCTCTTTTCTTTGCCATTCTGGAACTGGTATTTATTATGTTCGAGGTTTACGATCTTCGTATTATCAGGATTTTCATTCGATTCATTTACAACGTAAGAATGTTTATTTTCTTCCTTATTCTTGCTCGCCCTCAATTCGGATTGTTCTTCTGACCTTTTGTACATCTTTCGAGCGTTTCTTCGTAATCTACGAGTCTTTCCTATGGAAAATCCGCTGGACCATTGTTCTACTGTTAGACCTCGAACCTTGTCCTCGTATGTAAAATAATTTCTTCGTACTTTATCGGTTTGTTCGTCTCCGCCAATCCTCGGGAACACAAAATAATCGTTGGTTGTGGTTTTGACTGGTTCCCCGTTACTTTTGCCTGGCCGCACGTAAGGTGTAGCTAATGGAGTTACTGTCGGAACTGATGGTAATGTCCCCGTGGGTGGCATTGACTCTTTATTATAGCCTCCTGACAGTAAACTAAGATCCGCTATTTGCGAATTAAATAAGGAAGAAAGACCTAGTCTAGCGAGCGTCGACCGTAAGTGCAAAGTACTCGACAACTTCATACGTGGAAGGCCAATTATACAGGTTTCATTCTTTACGTTGTCCAATAAGTTCCCTAAAATGTCAGCTGTAAGCTGGCTCTGGAAGCTTCTTAAAGCATTCGCCCCTTGTGCATTTGGTAGAAGAATGTACATCGAAAACTGGAATTTAAGAAAAATAATCCATTTTACAGGATGAACTGTGATAACCGTTTTCTTAAAAAATATATTTAATTCGCAATATATATTTAAGCAATCTGCCTACGGAAAGAGTTATGCTTACTTCTCGTCCCTTGTACGGAAGTTCAAGAACCTTCACGCCAAGGCTTTTATCTTCGTAATATGGAAATACTCCGCCATTATACATCATATCTATCTCAATCCCTTGATTGGGTTCAATGTAAAATGGTTTTCTGCACAAAAAATGTAAACAAGGTATTTTAACTGCGCGCAATGTATGCCACTAAATCACATAATCCCTGAAAAATTGCTCGTTTCAACGAGGTAAGATCATGCCGAAAAAAGAAAGAAATTGCAAGTTAATAGTTTTTAAATTAGCATACCACTACGTGATAAAAGTAATAAATCTTCGTCTGTATTGTAATGACTTTTAAATAACAAGTTGTAAAAATATTCAAACCTTGCCGTAGCTCCTGTTATGAAATGCTGATTCCATTCTCCATTGAAGTACAGTGCCGACGCGAGAATAACACTGGTCTCAGGTGGTGGTACATCATTCAAAATAGATGCGATTTTTCCCATGGTTTTCTGTTTCACCCAAGCGTTCACTGTATCCTGAGCTTCTTTACCCCTCCGATAAAAATCTAAGTTGATCACCTCGCTTTTGTACACATTTTCGCATATCGTTTTAAATTCCGGTCGTATCGAGTATCCATCCTAACATCAATCATAATTATGTTGCAGAATACCAATCAGTATTTAAATCAAGCATTGTCACAATTGTGATCAAGTGAATCATTATTGCTGTTTTTCATAATCAATTCACATGAACATAATTATAATGTGTTTAATGAAACGCATTGAAATTTACTTGTACAAATACTGCGCTAGCAAGGTCGATACGTGGTCCCGGAAATCCCACCATTTTATCGTGGACGCGGTTTAACAAAAGACCGAACATTTGATGAACAAGTTCAGAATGCGTTGAAATATCAACGCCAGTTTCCAATCCAAGGACTCTTGACACCTCGTCAAAGGTTCTGCCCGCAGAACCTAAGAGAACCATTGCCAAAGCGACCGTCAAGCTAAGCGGTGAAAATATAATATTTTTCGGATATCCGGGCGTAATCAATTGAGATTTATATATCTCTCGTTCCATATCTAAAGCAAATTTCATAATCCCTTTGGTGATGACATTGTTTACCTAAAAGAAAGTTTTACAACATGATGGGCTTTCTATACAAGTTATTTACTTCGCAAATATTTTGCGTCTTAGAAGGCGAATAGAATTATAATGTTCGCTTAATGAAATCTGCAAACCCGCTTTTCCCGGTACGTGCTAATTGGACTGCCTATTTCATTATGTATATCTAACAGTACTTTAAATTATGCACTAATGTCCCGATGCATACATATGTAATTTACACGTATACATAAATAATCGTGGAAAGTGCGTAATTAATGTACTAATTTGTACTAAAGAACTAATTTTATGCTTCGATCTTTGACACGGAACTTTCATATTAATGTTGAATAAAAGTTAAATGCCTACATGATCATCCCATTCTTGCAACGGATTGTCATTAACAGCAGCTTGTGCGCTAGCAGGAGCTTGCGCGCTAGCAGCAGCTTGTACGAAAACAGGTTGCTCTTCGTTTGCAGTGGATGTTACGTGTATGAGTCCCGCATTATTTCCACTTAAACCCGAATTAATTGCTTGTGCACTGTATGGAACGTATGCCTCAGGTACTGTAAAATTCATAGGCCATGCAGGTGCAGTTACTACTCGTCTGAATGAACCAGGACGTAATCTGGATGGCTGATTAATATCCACCGAAGGGTAGTAAGGTGGAGCCGCTGAGGTCTTCATCATTTCAAACTGATCTGGATAGATCAATTGTGCGGAACTGCATATCCAAAGACTCAAAAAGAGCGGTACATATGCCACTGCTAAAAGAAACAATTCGAATACTTTAATATAAAGTTATAGTTACGGTTTGATGTTTATAAAAAGCGTTTATCAGAAATGACTGTCTCTTATTTACATAGCGATGAAAATCTAATAGATTCAGTTGAAATTTATGTGATTGTATAATGTGCAGTGATGGTTACTATGATTGTAATTACGATAAATTTGTGTAATCATGTGTAATTTGAAATACTGGAAAAGTGAAGTACGAGCTCGAGGGGATTTATTGTACATTTTGATTAACTTATGTAATGCGACATCGTCCAGTACATTATTAAGATTCTATTTTTTCAAACTTAAAATTACACTCTAGATTTTGTTTCTGTATTAGTTATATATCTATAGTCTGTCCTTCGCCGATGCTTCGGTAAGTGACCCTGAAATTTCGTTTGGGTGCGAGAACCAAGTATCAAAGCATCCAGAAATACCGGTTCCGTGATTACACCGGTGACAGTCTACGTCTCGTCTACCCGTTATTCGAGCAGTTTAATCTGCCGATGTGGCGAATTTTATTTTCTAACTTTACGTAATCCCATCTTATAATAAATAATAGTACAGATATTATTCTCCTTAAACATTGTCCAGGAAATTTGAATGGAAGCAACAGAACTTAGAATTTTGCATATACACAAACGTATTCGATTTAGAATATCAATAAACATTAAATAGTATAAATTGATACTAGAACTGCCAACAGTATATTCAGTCATATTTATATATTCACGTGTACGTCCTAAAAAATAAGGATAGATGCGAAAAATAAATCAATTGATTCAATTACGTCGATTATGCAACGTGAGCTGCAAAACATCTCAGAAAATAAATCAATTTAAACGTTTTTATCAAATTCCGCGGACCCGTCATTTTGACGGCTTCGGTAGTTCCAGTGTTAAGTTTCCAACTAAATATATTTGTATCCTCCGTTTCAATGAAATTGCTTGCATCTAATCTGTTTTCCTCAAAGTCACCGCTTTTCTATGTTACTCAGATTCGCATAATTATATTCGTTTCCGCATCAGAAATATTGCAGTACTCGTCAAGATTATTAAAATACGATGTTATGCGGAGAAATGGCAGGTTTTTTTTACCAAGTATTCTGTCCGGAGAATATTATCGAAGGACATCGCGAAACTTTTACTGTATGAGTAGTCAATGCCGAGTTAATTTATCTTGCGTGCCAATTGCTAATACAATGTGTATTGATTCTGGCATTGTGTGTCTGTGACAAAGAATAGTGATATTTTTCCTTCGGATGTTCATAAGCAGAGGCATTAGCCTCACGTTTGCGCGTGGCTATCAAGCGGGAAAACCCACGGCGAATGCTAGCAGGAGTTTACACTTTGTACAACTTGGATGAATGGGGATACACATTTCAGACATGTGCTGTCTGTTTGTGATGCAGCGAGTATAAAAGAAATGCATGCGGAATGACTTGTAAAGTATGTTTTAACTATTCATTACACGCTGATCAAAAGGTACAGCGAACAATCATAGCACATCTGCTATCACATTAAACATGTAATAGTCGATTTTGACCTCCACATACCAAAACGCATTAAAAATGCATTTGCAGATTAATCTTCTCATGGATTATCTTAGGTCATCGAACGCTTAAGAATAATTATTATGCTCATAAAAAGATCTGATGAATGCGCTCACTACTCGTGTATTAACTTGATATAAGCACCTTACACGTATACCGAGACTTTGTTGCTCATCGTAGTCTTGACACATTATCGTATTTTTCATCGCACACTAAAATCTACAATTAATGATCTGCATAAACTGATAAACATTCTTTGAAACACCTCCGACTGCATTAAATAAATACAAAGTGATTGGAATTCCCTAAAGATCCCGTGATCGATAACAAATCAATCCCATGACGAAGCATCGCTATATACGTGAAAAAGGTAAGTGGAAGATTGAAATGTCAACCGGCGGGCCTTGAAAAAAATATCTCCTTGACCGAAAGTAGCCAATAATATTGATCGCATAGTACTTTGGACACACATGCAACAAGAAATGTCAATTAATCGGCACATAATTTATTCAGAACTGATGAGTGCTTTATCACAGTTCTAGCTATTTATAGAAACAACGATATTAATTTTACCTACCATCATGTACTTCTACATGAATAATGATTTTTATTCACATAATGTTTGTTGAAAGAAGAATCGTACTAATGATTCGTACTATTGATAACAGTTATTCATCTACCGTTCTATTATACATGTATTTCAAAAGACATTATTTTCCACAATTGTATGCTCAAAGCCTATGCTAAATACAGCGTTCTAATAACTGGTTCAGGAAATTGCGCGTCGTTATAATGTGCAGCCGCCCTTGAATATTCTTTACAGAACTCACTAAATACCAATCTATTATTATGGTCTCTTCTACCAATAAAATAATATTCAATAACTACTTTATAAAATATCAATTAGTCTGCGAAAAAGAAAATGTTTTCTAAGTGAAGTGCAGCCACTTAAATATGCTTACAATGCAATAGGAGTAATATTGCATACAAACTATGGTACCGGCCGGCATATCAACTATCTTTTATAAAAGTACATACACATTTTTAGTATCAGCAAATTTAGGAAATTAATCTTACCTCTCATGGTTTCTTCAATGAGGTACCTTCTTTATTATATATATATATATTAAATCTTCAATAAGTATTTAGAACGTCTTAACACACTTTCCGGTTTAATCGTCCGTATCTTGTGACACTTTCACGGTGAACTCTTTACAGCGAGTATACAATGGATAATCGTACCGTTACTTTTGAAACAAATAAACTATAATTTCTGTAAACGGTGAACACAATTCAGCATAATGTTACTCAAGACACCGTTACTTCTCGCACGTTTTATTTAAAGAGTACACGAACATCACTATACCTAGTTTCTATTAGCATTATCCTTGCCGGCAGAAAGGAGTGTATCTTCGAAGTGAATCGATGAACTGCCTCGACGCGACTGACTCATTTCTCTCCACCGTATTATACTCGTATTTACCGCGTTTCACTGCCTCTTCCCGGTGACGATCGTCGGAATCGGTTAACAAAAGCGGGCGCACACTCTTCGACACTACTTCCGTGTCACGATTCAGATATTTGGTAATACGTTTACAAAGTGAAGCATTTGAACTCGGAATCGTACGATCCTTCCAAGATGACATAACACAGCATGACTCTTATATATATATGATGATCCTTATTAACTAGGTGCACCGTTATGCAGCTTTTTTTTAAATGGCACACGTCAAGTTTGAGATGAAGATAAATTGAATGAGCTATTGTTAAAGGTCACAACAATCGTATCCTTAAAGATCGGTTGATTACTGAACATATCTAATATTTCATCGTTTTTTATTTGTTTTAATACGCTTGTAATTTATATATGATGAATATAGTATATCAAAGAATAGACTGGAAGCTTTAAAAACCTTCATGGTTTTAGATAAAATTGACCACGATAATCTTACATCCTGAAAGCTTTAATCGCATGAATTTCGGTAGAGGAAACAGTTTATACGTGAAAAAAGGATAAACAGGCCAAGTATGACATTCACCTGTGCTTCATAATTGGCGAATTCGTTGTCACCAAAACCAGACATCCGTATTATGTGAGTGGAATAAAAGATAAGGCGAAATTCCCATTGTTAGATGAGTAACGGTCCAAAACCGCTGACAAAATTGAGTAAACAATTAATTCCGCGGTTCATTACCGGAATCATGCAGGACGTATTCAATTGAATGTATATACACTTCCAATGGAACATCGTCTATTCTCTTCGAAACAAAGCTGCTTGTTTCCCGTATTAGAACAACAAGCCAGAAAACATGTTTTTCCCATTAGTTGAATTATCATATATGCGTAAACGAAATTAGTTCGATATTGAAGAAATTCCCGAACGTGCGTCATGGCACGTAAAATTAATTCTTTTCCGTTCCTAGATAAAATTCGATAAACATGATATATTAATAAATTTCCTGGTAGGCGAATTATAATGAAGACCATTACGCATTATTAAATAAGATAGTGATATGAATAATCCGTAATTAATATTTAATTTCATATGAAATGCATATATTCAAATATATCGTACCCTGCCATTTATCCTTGTAAATTCTTTAATCTTGTACGATAAAGCGGAAGAAGTATCACTCGATATTATGTCGAGCGGATATTAGTCAAACCGCACACATTCCCGGCGATGAGTTAAAGTTTCCAGCGATTTAAGTCGGAGCCATAGAAACATTTGGAAATTCCAACTTGGTGGGCATATCCTCATTGGCTTAATACGAAAACGCTTATGTCATAATGATCGACAAATATTTTCCGTGCTCAATCATCCCAAACCAAATAATGCAGTAATATTTCGCAGTAGCGAATCGCACTTTGCAGATAAAACGGTTTCTCGTGATAATGAAGCAGTGAAACTCGATGCACACTAGAATTATTAATATAACTGAAAACATTTTAAAAGCACAGCATATTTCGGTGGCATTCGGTGAAATAAACATGAAATTATGTAGAAAGTTTTTATGGCGCCTTGCAGCTACCAAGAAATTTAGTATTTTTATAAACGATATTAATTTATTCCAATATCGTAAAACATTATCACTTTCATTCATGAGGTTCATATAAAAAGATATCAGTAACGTGTGAATGATTTCCGACTTCGTTTAGAGTTGAATATTCTATTAAAATTGGCGCTTTTCCAGAATTTGAAATTCGAAAATGTTAAAGTATATTAATTCTTATTGGTGTTAATTAAAACATCGATTAATAAAGCATTTTTGGAGCATAAAAATAGGCCGCGAGAGCAATCCGGATATAAGTCCTGCATCGGGAGAAATGTGTCATGAATCTTTTGTACATTTCGAAAGTGGCGAGTGTGTTGTAACTTTCGAATATCTGAATTGGAAACCTGCCAGATTCAGTTTGCAGAACAAATTAAATATACGCGATAAGAAAATAAATACTGAACAAATATAAAAAAGGAGCGAAAATTGTTGAGACAAACAATTTTTCTAATACTTTCTATTTAACTTCGAGCACGATTGATTTCCTATTTTGGAAGATACATATATGTGGTAATATACTTCGCCCACGCGCTCCGACATATTATGTATTCTTATAACTTTTTATAGTAACTCAAGAATAAGAGGATACATTAAGTAATTTAAAACATCAACATCGTTGTAATATCAATATCAAGATTCAGAATTAGTATAAAGATTAGTATAAAGAGTTGCACTCACATTATTTTTGTTCTTCAATGAAAAATGTTTCGTTTAAATATTTATTGCTCGCAGATCTGGTATTATCTTTAGTATAGATCTCATCGTAATAGAATTTGATATGAGGAAGATGTTTGCACTGTATATAACGCACATGACTTGAACAGTTCTATATCTAAAGGGTTAAACTCGCCGTTAAAAGATTTGAAACCCAATTTGTATTACCTGATCTAATTAAGCGATGCTTCACTTGAATACGGTGGCCACCTATATTCCTTCTTGGCAAATATTTTGAATTTTTTCACGCGCATGCTCAAGAAACCGAAGATTAATCTAGAATTTAAAAGTAGTCAATTAAATGAATAATTAGATTCCTTCCAGAAATGTTCATGCACTGACAATATAAATTCCTTCAACATAATTGTTAATTATACAGTGTAGTTATTGTTCAAAACGAAATGGCTTTACATTCTGCACATAAGTACGAATGCCTTTATTCATTGATTTAGTCTACTGCGCTCTGATTGGAGGACCATTGCAGTTTTCTATACCAACACATAGAAACGAACCAATAGGGGGGCTGGCACTCTTAGTGTTGGTACGGTTTCACATATAGGGGGGAACGGAAACGTTGCCCGGTCGTCCGTTTCCGTCTTCCCAGCGCCTGTCAGCCATTGTCGCTCTGCTCGCCGGGTCTTGCAGGGTGAGTTTCTCCTCGAATTTTCTCGATTTTAGCCTGGTAATTTGAACCCTACTGCATAAAATCATTTCCAAAGAACACTATTCGCACGTATTATTGATTTATGCTATTTATTAATGGCATTATTTTGGTTCTAGGTGTAACTGGTACAGCTGACATAGTTATCGAGGAATTAGAAGACCATCCGTGCAGAACCGATCGTGTGTGCAGCTGAAAAGTTTCTCGAGACCTCATCAAGATGTATAACAACGGTTATTCCGCTCAAACCAGGCAAGTTTCTTCCAATTTCACTATTCAAACGTACAGCGTGACAATTTGGAAATATTAGATAATAAATTTCAAACTAATCTTTTTTTATGCTTATGTCTTACTATCGGCCATTTTGTCTGTGAGCACCCATCATAGCACATCTTAATTTTTTTTTTATAATCTACTTAGCTCTCTTTCGTCATACTATTTCGTCATTACGGTAACGTTTATTATTCGAAACAGATTACTATGTAATTTTCAAATTTTTGACGGTTGCGTTACTTCTTTTTAATTATGTAAATAGATATCGATTAATGCAAAATGATGGTTCGTGGAAATGTAAATCACTAACTCAACCATGGATGATTATACCTATGCATAAATTGCTCAGTAAAGCAGATTATTTCCAACTAGAATTTTGTTAAAATATAGAGTCAATATAGTACCCGCATTTTACTATATAATTGCGAAATTTTTATCATCGTTAATGTGTATATATTTGGGGTAAAAAAATGATCAGAATTTTTATGTCATGTATCATGTGTTCATTACATTATCTAAAATATAGCAACTGATAATCATGGTGATGGCAATAACATGATTCATTTTTTCTGACTTTACATTGGTATATGTACTTATCAGTGGTCTTACTTTATGTAAGAACATTGCAAAGAACTATATATGAAGATAATCATTAATTATATGGGCATTCTAAAATGTACTCTGTACATATTTTGGGGAACAGTTTTGATTTTACTGATATTACTTTATTAAATTTAAAATTAACAATAAATCATTTCCGAAATGATTTATAAAATTTCATACATATCTTTCCAGTTAAATGATTATTATTCAGAAATTCCAATACATCTATTGACAGCATACTTGGTTCAAATTAAATGTTTAACATAAACAAAATTATTAGAATTCCAATTTTCGTTTTATTGTGGAAATTGAAATGGATTAGCTATGCAATTAAAAGATTAGAATAGTAACTATATATAATAATAAACTATTCGTATAATATATACTTGTGGGTACCACTAAATAATATTTCCAAAAAAACTCAGAGTGGAACTGGTGCCCACAAAGTAATAATGTCTATAAAAGTTGTTCACAGAGTGAGACAGTAAGTACTACATTACTCTACTGAAGTGAAAACTTCAAAATGTGGATTCTTCTTACTGAAAGTCATTATGTTTTAAAAAAATATATATTTTCCCTTTCCCCTATGATGTATTTCTATAATTTTCAAAATTGATAATAAGGCCTGTAATATAGCAGTATTACATATTATGTATTGTTATATTCAATTTAATTCCCCTCAAATTCCTTTATCCTAATTCAATTTTCATCAACACAATAGTCCTCACTTTTAGTATGCAGCACTCCAAAAACATTAGAACTTCTATTTACAATAATAATGAAAGATCGAAATATTCTATATCGACAAAATACACCAACCTCGGATATCCGAGTGGATCTTGGACTTTCCTTTGTTAATAAGTCACTGGCAATGAATAAATGCATCACTTATAACGTATTCAAAATGTTGCAAAGTTTACGACGATAGAAAGTATCGACGTATATATATATACGCACGTACGAAATCCTTTCGACTTTTAAATGCTTTCTAATAATTGCTACAAATTGCGGTGCCAATAGTTGTCGTAAAAATCGGGTATATTTTGGTACCGCAGCAATCTAAATGAGGTAGTCATAATTACAGTTACAGACCCCGGGGAAACCGAGACTCTGGCAATCGTAATGGTGGTGGCACATATTGGAATAGTCAACAACAAGCGCAGAAGGAGTTTGCGGGAAAAAAACAGAATCAAAGAAAAGCACCTGGTGATTTACTGAAGAAACCCACCTGGGATATAGGAACTTTGCCAGTGATTACTAAGAATTTATATGTTCCTCATATTAATGTTTTAAATCGTACGTCCGATGAAATTAATAAATATCACACTGGCAAAGAAATTACTGTAAAAGGAAACAACACGCCATCTCCTATACAAGCGTTTGAAGAAAGTAATTTCCCCGATTATGTTATGGAAGAAATAAGGAAACAAGGTTTCGCTGAGCCTACGGCGATACAGGCGCAAGGCTGGCCGATTGCACTTAGTGGTCGTGATCTGGTGGGAATTGCACAAACTGGATCTGGAAAAACTTTAGCGGTAACTATTTCACATTTAAAGCTTTCAAGTCGAAAACTCCCGAAAGCAAACAAATTCTCGATATATGTCATCGACAGGATAATACTAAATAATGGTATGTTTTAATTATGTTCCAGTATATTCTACCAGCAACTGTACACATCAATCACCAACCGCGTTTAAGTCGGGGTGAAGGTCCAATTGTTTTGATACTTGCCCCAACAAGAGAGTTGGCTCAACAAATCCAATCAGTTGCTAGAGACTTTGGATCTTCGTCGTGCATTCGAAATACTTGTATTTTCGGAGGCTCTCCAAAAGGACCTCAAGCACGAGATTTAGAGCGTGGTGTAGAAATATGCATCGCAACTCCGGGTAGATTAATTGACTTCTTAGAAAAAGGAACCACAAACTTGCGCAGATGCACGTATCTTGTTCTGGATGAGGCTGATAGAATGTTAGATATGGGCTTTGAACCACAAATAAGGAAGATCATTGAGCAAATCCGACCAGACCGACAAGTTCTCATGTGGTCTGCAACTTGGCCTAAAGAAGTGCAGGCCTTAGCAGAAGATTTTCTTAGTGATTACATACAAATTAACATTGGTTCATTAACACTGGCTGCCAATCACAACATCCGACAAATCATTGAAATATGCCAGGAACATGAGAAAGAGACGAAGCTCTCTGGTCTCTTAAGAGAAATAGGAAAAGAGCGTGGCAGTAAAATGATAATATTCGTAGAAACAAAGAAGAAAGTAGATGATATCACCAAAGCCATAAAACGAGAGGGTTGGTCCGCTATTTCTATCCATGGCGACAAATCCCAGCCGGAAAGAGATTATGTTCTTTCCGAGTTCAGAAATGGCAAAACCATGATTTTAGTTGCCACCGATGTAGCTGCTCGCGGCTTAGACGTAGAAGATGTAAAATATGTAATCAACTTCGATTATCCAAATAGTTCGGAAGATTATATTCACCGAATTGGAAGGACAGGTCGCTGTCAAAGTGCAGGAACTGCTTATGCTTATTTCACTCCAAATAATGCCAGACAGGCAAAAGAATTGATTGCTGTTTTGGAAGAAGCTGGCCAATCTATCAATCCTCAACTGGCCGATATGGCGAATTCCGTTAGGAACCAATACGGAAAAGGACGTCAGCGTTGGAGTTACGCTCGTTCTACTACGAAAGATAACAGTTCACTTGGAAGTCCGAGAAATAATACTAGCCCAACAACGAACAGCTGGCAAAATCAACATGCTCAAAATAATCAGCATAACAGTGTTAATAATCAAGAGAGAGCTCTCGTTCGCCAACAAAATGGATATCAAACTAATCGGCAAAACAATTTCCAGCCAGCTTATCAACATCAACGACAGCCTAGCACTTATCCTAATGGATGCCAGACAAGTAGCAGCAACTATCAAGCTAGTTATCAGAATACGAGTACACAGAGATACAATAGGACAGGCTTCCAAAGCAATCGATTCCATAATCGGCAGAATGGATATAATGGCGGACAAAATGGACAAAGCATGTACTCGATGCCACCTCCGTTTATGATGCCGTCCAGTGGCCATACGGATTCTGGAATACAGAGCCTTGTGAATAACAAGTTCTTCCAGACAAATCGTCCACCACCAAACACGGGGGCCTGTGCTTATCAATCGATGGGATATGGGCAGTTCCAAGCAGTGCCGCCGTACGGTTATCCGTATCCACCAACACCAGTGCAGCAGTGACGCTTTTCAAGGTATAAATCGTTGGAAGTTCAAGATAAGTAAATAATTATAATAATCAATATTTCCCGTCTATTGGGCCCATTAATGTTTACGGTTTGTGTAGAAGGTTGGGTCTCCTTCGACTATATGCGTAATACATATAATATTCCTTTTTTCATTTATTCTTTTCTGGAATGGTGCCACTTCAATGTCAATAAATAATCTTTGAGATGATCTAACTCGCGAATGACAAGAGAATACAAAAATGAGAAACAATTGGCAAATTGGACATATGATTTATTGTTTAAAAAAAGAAAAACTATTTTGTCATCTAATCGAATTCGGTGATCAATGACGGAAGCATATTCGGTAGATAGAAAAATTCAGGTTGTGCACTAATCTCTGAGGCACATTCCAGTCGAGTTTTGAAGTAGCGATAGTTGTTTAGCGGTGGTACATTGATATAATCATATTAAATATAGATTATGACCAGAAGTATGTAGGCTAAAGTGGTCATATCCCTATTGTAATTGAATAGTAATCTTCTTGCGATAACTATGTAAACGACATTTATGCTTTTCTGAAATGCACGAAACATATAGAAGGGGGGTGGGTTAAGATTCATACTTTATAATTTATTTATATTTTGCATATATACAGGCAATGCTCTTCAAAATGTAAGGCCTTTTGCATAAAAATTAAGCCGTACACCCGTTATGAATGATCATTGTCCTCTGTTCCGTAACAAGACTGGGTATGTGTCTCTGATGTATAAGGGGAAACATCTTTTTAGTAAAATTAGAGCAGTTTTGATGGAGGACACCCAGCATAATTATAACGTACAAGTAAGAATTCTTCAACTCCAATGATCTTTGAGAGGATTCAAGGATAGGGAGGGAAAAGGGAACGGCTTTAGAGGACAACTTAAATTAAGCATGTAGTCACAATGGCTGTGTACCTTGGCGCAAAGTTTGATACCTTATTTTTATATATATCGAAAGTAATTTGTTGTTAAACCAACGAATGATTATATAAAACATTGTTGTTTGATGTTTATGCAATTGGCCACTGAGTGGTCTTGTCTTAGTGCGCCATTACATAGGTACGCACAGGCTGGCCGCGATCAAATGAATTTAGTTGTACCTGTTTTTAGTTCGCGCATCGAAATTCTTGCTATTTTTTTAGTCGACGATTCAGATTGTGCTACTTATATTCGTATTTAAATACGGCCGCACGATACGAATGCATTTCGGCGTATATAAAAGAATTACAGTTGTACAAGGTTATTGTTGTAACTATTCAAGCAAGTCTTGACAGTATGGAGAAATTTTGCATTAAATCTTTCCAATTAATCCATGCTCTCTGGAGCATGAACGTGTAACGGTTTATCGACAGCGCATAGCAATTTTGCGGGCCTCCAGATTACTCTGTACACGTCACTACTCAAATAAATCAACAATAGAAAGATCTAACAGAGAAGAATGCAAGACTCGAATACACTCGAGCAAGGACTCGTTTGCGAACGACATTATTGTGATAATTACTTGTAACGCTTTCGTGAAACTATCACAGCTCGTTACTTAATTACGCACAGTAGAAAGTGTTGTAAAAGCGGTACATATGCACGACTAATTAATCGGTTGTAAATTATCATCTACACTTCGCGATTGGATTCTCTCGATTCAAAAGAAGTTTATCGATTTTTTCTAGGTTTAGGGGCATATGTCTTTAATTACTTCTTATTGAGTGAATAGTCAGATTAACGATCGGACAAAAGTAAGGTATTCGCGGTAGATACTTCTTTTCGCCCTTGCGACATTAATGTTCGCGTTGCTACTGTGTTATACTGACTGCATACATTGCACGTCAGTGTGAAGTGATATAATAATAGGAAGCGTATGCTGCGAGTATAAAAAACCTGGATACTCATATATTGCGTACGCCCTCTATTAAAATTTATTACCTTATCATTTCTTACTACTTTCACGTTTCATCGTTTCGTTTTGTTTTGTTTTCTTTTTTATGAAATTACGATTCTGCAACCGAATCTTTCTAGATAATCGATGCAACCATTGGTATATCTCCGTTCATTCAATTACACTTTTCGAATCCGATTTACTAGATTAGGCGAAATAACCCAACTTCTTTTTCCTCACATTCTGAACGTGTACTGTTTATCAGATTTCATCAGAGTTCTTCTTTGACTTAAATCCTGAAAGATATCCCGTGTTATTAAAGTTGATAGTGGGTGTACGCGTAGTTCTGTGATATGTAAAATGTAGCATATTTATAGATCTACCTATCGTGCATCATGATTAAAATAAGAAACGTATCTTATCAGTTTTATACGTCGTATACAAATCATACAAACTTGATGACGTGTACTGTAAAGCTCGCTGTCTACTTAGGGAAAGAGGTACGAGAAATTGAAAAGATCAGTATTTTTTGTTTTTTTACCGTGAAATTGATCTACCATATCTGAGTGATGGGGGAAGCGCGGAGCAACGAGGAGCAACGAGATGAAATATATCGTTAGTCCCATTATACATTGTTCTTCTTAGGTATTCCGATATTCTCCAAAATATTAATTTACCGTGATATGATCGATAATTAAGTAATTTACTAAGAAAATCTAAGTTACATTGAAACGTTATCCTTTTCTTTCACCGGAGAGATGTTCTATATGCGCGTTCTTACTTTCATTCAAATTTGTACTGCCCATAATATTTTCATATCTATGGTGTATGAATATTTCTATGAACGTAGCCGGATTTTGTTGCATATGTTTTCGGAACACGTCTCGTTCGTGTCGCGAGAAGAAAATAGTCGAGGAAGATATAATTCAGCATTATAATATTTAATAAAACGCGTCGATAAAGAAGGCTGACCGTAGAAACTATGAAACGGGGCACCCAGATGCGCGGTAATTTCAATTTGGTGACGTTATTGAGATGGATGGCCGTGATTTCTGAAAATTATTTATTATTTCCTTTCTAATGCGCGGTTATAAGATGCTACGAGATGAAAAACTGTCGTTCAGATTACGTCAAATAACAATATCATTTGTTTTTGCGTTATTATAACACTCTTTTGCTTCTACTGTAAAACTGCCCGTAGAGTGCACCTTCCGCATTATACTTTACATTCTAATATAATACGAGATTCCGCTGAAAAATAAAAAATAAATTATGATATATTTACATAGAAAAGCCACCATTACGCAAAAGGCATTAGACTCGGAAGCAATGATTCACCTATTATCAATTTAAGCACGTACTACGAAGTCTATAAAAACAATAATCGCCTAAAACGAATTGTTAAACGATCAGATCTATATATTAATGTGTTACGGTGCGAGATATATAGCTCATGATTTTCAAATACCGTTTGGTTTAAGAATTTTTGGAAATCGTATTGTGACACGCTAGTTCCTTTGCATAGACATTTCGAACTTTATTGCGGGATTTAAATGATCGCGACAGTAACGAACCACTGTCCAGTCCAGAATCGTTGATCTTTTGAATTCTGAGAGCCGTTTACCGGGAAATGTCTTTTCTTCGTTTCGTTTTCTTTTTTTTCGAATAAAGAGGTTAACTGCAAGTCGGTAATAATCGACTTACGTGTCGAAAAAAAACGTCGATAATATAGCTTCGGGAACACAAGTACCTTTTTAATGATTAATGCTGAGCGCTGTGATATCGCGTACATAAACTTTTTATTATTATAAACGTAAATGTGCATATTGTAATGTTAAAGAAATAACTATCTCCTTTACATGTGAAGACTGAATCTCGCCAACTTATACACAAGTTTAGCAGCCGCAGTTATACGTTCGTATACTGTAGACTACAGATAGACTATTTGTATATTATTAATTATAACAATATGTTTTACATGGGTAGTGCCGATCTGAACGGATGCGACGGTACTATTATGTTAGTTCGATAACGGGTGCGTGTTCGTATTGTGCATTTTATTGAAGAACTAGTAATAATAATAATCCGAGATATTTATCAAATCGAATTCGTCATACTTTTTCGTGTTCCTTTTTTTTTTAATGGTTGCTAACAATCGTTGGGTCTGATTTACATGATCTTTCTTCCTAACAGTCGTACGCGAAAAGTACCTTCTCTAAGAAAGAAACAAAAAGAGGCGCGCGTTTTTCTCGAAAAAAAAGAAACTCCCTATGTTATCATAACAGCGTGTGGTACGATTCCACGATGCAATCTAACCGTTTGGTTTAGCGACCAAATTAAAGTATCGTCCTAGAGAAATATCAAAGCGACACGTTTCATTATAATTCCTATTGCATTCTTCTTTGTAACGTATGCACATAACTTTATACCTTTATTAAGTAAGTTGCTAACTTTCGGCGATGGAAGTGAACGGTACTCTTTCTGTCTTGGTTCATGTAGTTTAACCAAACAAAAAAACTATGAGCTTACAAATTTTATTCGTGTAGTTACATGTGTGCATTGCCAAATCTGCAGCTATTATTTTACAAGCGCATTTAAACTTGTTCCTGTAATTTAGTACTTTCGAAGACACCCGAATGAAGCACGACGAATTTATTACACGCGAAACATTTACCACTTAAACTTATTAAAAATTATCACAATAACTTTCCAGTGAATTTTAACGCGATGCAAATTTATGAAAATCTATATATTTATATTTTAATTCCTCAAGGATTTTAAAAATGTGCCTACATAAAGAGACTTACGTATTTGGAAATCGGAAAGTTTCTTGGAGAAGTTTATTTCCTTATATATATATATATAATCGAGTCGATGATAGGGAATATATGTAAATTCTAGACGTCCTGCTTCGTCCCCCTTCAAAGTACACGTTATCCATAATACAGGAATTATGGGAGGATAATTTAACCAACCGTTTCAGTTGATCCGATGGATAAGTTGAATTATATGTAGAAAATGAAAAATACGCACCCTTGTACGAAGCACTTTTCGTGAATGCTCGTTAGTAACACGAAGCGTTGAAAGTTATTTGCCCGGCCTTCTTAATTTCATGTATCGAGGCAAAATAAATCGTAACACGTATAGGAATTACATGATCGTCATTAAGAAGACGCAATACGAAACAGTAAGTTTCTTTGTGTTATAAAGTATGTAGTCCTCGGTTATTGTTGACGCATCTGTTTTGAACGCGTAATTATTAATGGGAAAAAGAAGAAGAGACGTGCAGATGGTAATCAGAGATAGCGAAATGCGTACGTAATATTAAATTAAGAATGGTAATAATATAACGCTTTAGTATACATGATTTTAGACAAAGATGATTCAGAAACCGACTAGATCGCTGGTGTCGAGAAAGGTCTCTTACGCGTGTACATTATATACTGAACAAAAATATGTATTATATTATTACGGCTTCATTAAGTCATCACGCCTTACAATATGAAAGAGCTCGGCCAATGTCTAAGACACGTATGTCATGTCACGAGTATAATATTTCAATTTGAAGAAAACCACTCCTTGGTCGTCCTCGGGTAAAATTCAGACAAGCCATTGTATTTTTTTAGACTGCAGCGTAGAAGACGGCGTAACTAGATTCTATTCTTGTTAAGTAAGGAGATATAAATATGTAAAGGATATACATCTAATGTCAGCTTTACAAGTACAAGGGCAGATTTACTGGTTAGTTGTACGCATATGCGCATACTCGTATGCGCATGCATCGATCTGTGTATATGAGTATAATAACCTTTCTTTTCTTCTATTTAATCAAAGATCGAAATATTATTTTAGAAAAATGTAAAGCATACAATATTGTCTGTAATGGAAAATATTCGAAGATATTCGAACCTCGTGTTGTTCACGGTAACAACGTATAATCTAGTCGGAATTGTTCTGTCGTTATCTGGTACCCTTACAGGGTTCGAAGGTATTAACGAGTCGCGAAATGAAAATCTCATTTTTTCTTGTTGTACGAGGAAACCTAAAAGTCTTTCCGTATACCGTCTTAAATAATAACGAATGTTTTCTACAGAAAATGTTACTTCGAAGGATTCCAATTTCGAGAATGAAGATTACTTTAAGATATATATTCGCTGCGTTATGCCGCACATGTGTGCTCGGCGTAAATGCGTTATTGTAAAACGAATCCTTTTTTTTCTACAAATATAGGGAACAGTATTTAAGGTATGCAACTAGAACGAGGTTGATAAATATGTATAAATTTCAGTGTTGAATAATGCGTTTCTTTTTATATCGGTCGAATATAAGAAGGAATTTGTACCCTGATGGGAAGCCGTTTTACTGCAGTACTATTAGCTTTTACGACCAAAGAGAGGTAACATGAAAGTGGCTTATTTATTTTTTGACCATGACATGATTTTTGAAAGCGGAAAGTAATATTTAATAGTGCGTATGGTGCGAACATTTTACTGCAATCTTCAGCGAGATAAGGAGCAAATGGCATTTGTTAAGAGTACATTAGGATTAATCTGTTACTTTATGAATTGCTTCTATTTAACACGTAATACACTTATGGTTTTCCGATATAGAAAAGGGAGGATACACACAGATTACTTCTATAAGGCAGCGTGCAAAAACGAACGATCTAAGAAAAACTGGCGTAATCAATGTTAAGTAATTCTTCTATATTCAGATTCTCTTCTGTAGGTTTCATTAAAGTGCATTTCTTGTATGTTACACAGTATTATGGTAGAAAATAAGAGAATAAATATTGCAATAGTAAATCGTCTTTTATACCCCATTTTTTCCCAACCCTCCAATCTTGTATTCCCAAACAAAGTACATTCACCATCGCCTCTTCCTTTCCGGTTTAAACTTACATTTTTATGGTGCGCTCGAACAACGAAGAAATTATGGAAAACCGGTAAGTACGAGGTAACAACTAAATAAAAAAGTAGTAAGTCTGCGGAGATATTTTTGCGTTCTTAGCAAATTCGGTAGATAATGTATTTAAAGAACAGCAGTTATAAACAAACTTTATCATAAAAATATAACTTAGAAGAAAGCAAACGAATATACACAACATAAGAATACTTGAAAACCGGAAAAACAATATCTAAGAATTAGCTTCCTTTTTACAGTAACAATTATATTTAATAAATAATAAATTACTTATGCAATGAAATTGTCTCACAGACGAGATATAATTGGTTCCTAACTTATCTAACTTGGATGAAATAGATGTCAGTTCGTGTACACTCCACGTACCCTACTCTAGGGGGTCTGTAAGACCCCGCCAACCGGTGATAAAAAATACACTCGGGTTTAATCTATCTGGTCGGTGTTTATATCTGTTTTTTAACCTAGAGGCTTTGTCTTAAAAACAATATCAATATTCGAGCAATTTTGCGATTGCCAAATTTGTGACGCGCGAAACCGAATTGTGCAGAACTGAAAGGAAACTAACGAAGGGGAGAAATATTGTTTCTTTTTCTTGGAAACGTAATCGAAGCACCAAGAATTTTGACAATGTCTATGGTAAAACATTTGCATTGATTTTCATATTTAACAATTCAATGTGTAACATACGACTAACAAGTCTGCATTTTTCATATATTTTCTAATCTTAATACTCTTTTTTTTTAACTATTAAATTATAATGCATGCATACACAGCCTACAGCATGAAGTTTGTTTTTAATTTTCGACATGAAGTTTAATATATGCGTACGCTAAATATTATCGAAAAATATATAAATAAAATATATTGCAGATATGTTAATGATTAATGTCTACCGACGAATATTTATTTGAAAAGTGACCTTTTTACCTCTTAGAGACCGGATGATCACAGAAGAAAATGGAACAGGGAGGAATACGAAAGGATTGCTCTGCAACGTCTCCAGGATGAGATTGCTGAGGAGGAGCTGGGTATTCCAAAACAACCAGCCGTTAAGAGAGAATTACTAAAACAACGTGATTACAAAGTTGACCTTGAGTCTAAATTAGGAAAGAGTGTTGTTATTAATAAAAATACACCATCTTCTCAAACTGGAGGGTGAATATGGATTCCAAGAATATTATTCGTAAAAGACGAAATATAAAGAGTATAATTGTATGGCCATGCTATTTTATATTTGCAGATACTATTGCAATGTTTGTGACTGCGTTGTGAAGGATTCCATCAATTTTTTGGACCATATAAATGGCACAAAACGTAATTAGTTATATTGTCTATTTGTTTCCAATAATTGCATATTATATATGTATCTTTTTTGTACTATTATTTTTATTTTCGCAATAGATCAGCGCAACTTGGGTATGTCCATGAAAATAGAACGCTCTACATTGGATCAAGTTAAGGCTAGATTTGCAGTAAACAAAAAAAGATTAGAAGAGAAAAAGAAAGATTATGATTTAGAACAGAGAGTGAAGGAACTGAAAGAAGAGGTGCTGTTTATACTTGTTTAATTATAAATTTGACTAATTAATTTTGCGCTAATCGATAGATTTACCAAATTAATTATTTCCATAGGAGGAAAAAATTAAGGAATATAGGAAAGAAAAAAGGAAAGACAAGAAAAGAAAAATTGAAGAAGTTAACGACGACAGTGGTGGACCATCGGACGAAATGGCAGCTGTAATGGGCTTTTCAGGCTTTGGATCGAAAAAAAAGTGACAATAAATCGACCCACGAATTTTTAACGAATAATGCACCTAGGAGAATTAAATTTATAAAAGATAGTATTCTATACTGGCTTCTTGCAACAACTATGATTTAAAATTTATTGCCGAGTATCACAAGATCAGAGACATATAAGACTGAACTCAAAGTTAAAGATATATCCTTGATGTTAATATTTCAGTATGGAATATATATAATCGATTAATTTATTCTTCCTTTACTGCAACAATTGTTTAAGTATAGATGTTTTTCATCTATGTATCGTATCACGACAAACAAGATGTGCCGATAGTTTGATAAAATTATGTTTGTTAACAAACAAAATTTCGTTTTAAGTACAAGCAGGTACGACGCTATATATGTTCTTGCACCCGAGAAACTAACCTAGCAACTAAAAACATAAGAATCAAGTAATATTATCACGCACTCCATTTCTCGCAATATCTCAAGTTAAGCTTTATATGAAGAAATTTACAATTTTTCTGAGCCACGACTTTAATGTTCATCCAAATAATATCAAGCTGTATATCAATAAAAACGAAACATTTTTCTACCTACTATGAGAACCTTGTAAACATCGTCCATCTTTTCCAAATGCTAAACCATTTTAGAATTAGGATACGATGTTTTAAATACGTGCGTCTACTAGATTGAAGTTCTTTCGGAAATCTGTAAGGATTTCTTTGTGGATCAGGAATTCGAAGAATGTATGAGACAATGATGCGATTCGAAATCTTAATCACTGCCGAACGAAAGTGGTGGCCGTGTTCGGAAGAGGAATGTACGCGCTTAAGGAGTAATTCTATCTCTGTAGACTTTCTCTGTTGCTCTTTGTGTCTTTTCTTTCCTTCTCTTGCTCCTGAAAGTGAACGAGGACGAGGCGTGAAGGAGAGGTGCATGAATCTTAATCTTTCTCTTTCTCTTTCTATTTCTACCTGTTGAAACTCAGGAGAGTGGTTCAAGGAAGATTGAGACGAAGTATGTACGCTCCTCCTACAGCTACCTAGGACTAGACTCCGGGACCGTTTACTCGGTTCATCTTAACACGATAGTCCAGTGTAGCCGTCACTCGTGGCCACGAAACGTCCACGAGTGCCGCCATTTTTTTTATACCCGAGAATCCGCGGGACCAGAATTAGAAGGTGCATTCTTGCAGTTCGTTCCTCCGCGAAGTAGTTCGCACGTGATACTCGACTACTTGCTGCACGTGTCTCAATGTCGCGCGTCAACCTAACGTTTCGATCGTTCCGTGGTCTCTTTAATAATAATTCAAATTAAACCACGGTTTTGCGCCGATAAACTTGTGAAGTTACAAAACAAAGTTTTCGAAAAACGCTCTTTTCTTTCTCGAGAAACTGGTACCATTGGAGAACACTTAATTCCTTGTCTTAGGGCACAGTTTGGTCGTTGAATATTAAAACGCATTCCCGTGAAAAGTAAATATAATATAAAATAATATAACAAACGATGGTATAAATTTTGATGAGCGCTTGGAGAATATGAAAGACAAACTTGTGGAAAATATGACATTTTTGAAGATCTATAACGTGAGAGACGCGGTGGTCTAAAAGAACAATAATTGGTGACTTTAGTGAACTTTACGTGTCTATAAATAATTTATAGATCTCAGTGTACATAAACTGCAATTTAGTGACGGAAGAAAAAGTTTAATGCAATAATGCCGCGTACTTTACAACCAATTGAGGAATGCAATTCTGGTAAATCAGGTAAGAATATGTACATAATATTTAATTGTATCAACATTACTGAAGTTCAAATAAAACTGGAAATCAGATGAAGTCGATTTATATGGTTGCATTCTCGTTTAGAAAATTAAAAAAACAATGACAATAAACTATATATAGGTGACAACTCAAAGTAAGCAAAATTGATAAAGCAACGGTGTTAACGAATATAAATAGACTCGTGAAGTTATATAAAAATAAATGATACAAATAAACGACGGACATCTATGAAATGAATAGAATTTTGTTCTTCCCGTACCTAAGTTCTATAAAACGTGGTTTCTTGTTCTGAAACGAGGCGTACTTTCCCTTTTCTTTTCCACGGAAGTGAAAATGATCGGCTTGGAGTGGATTGTGTCCATTATACGGCATCTGCTCACGGTTCTTCTTTCCAACTCTTGTTTTCAAAACTTCTGCTCACTCGTGCGCGAGCGAATGAATCTCTCGAGCCGATCTACCGCGATTCTTCATCGTTTCGTTCGTCTCGTCGACAGCCTACGAAAGCGAACTTTTGATCTGCCTGTCGACATACAATTCTTCCATACAGGAAACAACATCTCTTCTTCCGACTGCTTCCTGATCACCAGCGCGTTAAATTCATTAATTAGAAACCTCACCTTGGACGAATATTCTTGTAATCCTCTCTCGACGTCCTTAAAACGCAACAATTTTGAAACTCGTCTAACGTCGTAGATTTATTAGACGACATGGCTTGTCATTGAATCTAATTGTAAGACGCACATTGTTACATCGGTCAGGTTCTTCTTCCATAGTATTACTACATTAAACTAGTTGTTTTGAACTATTTCTTATGTTAGATATTTAATTTCTGATATATTCATTCCGGAGATGTTTAATTGCTGATGTATTAATTTCGGAGATATTTAATTCCCGATATCAAACATCGCTATATTCTGTCCTGTTCTAGTTATTATCGAAATGAATGTGTTATTAGCATCAAAGTGGGTTGAAGGTAATCCCGCGTCTCCCGAATATCTTACTTATGAAAACTCGGACCATTAATTTTTCTCTGGGTCAGAGACAAAATTGGGTTCCTGATTCTAGGTCACGAGGAAGAAAGTTTGGAAAGCATTGATTTCTGAAATTATTATATACATCAAACTACCTATACTTTGTATAGACGATACACATGTGGACAAATGATTCATGACTTCAACGATAAGCCTACGATTTTCTAGATGATCACAGTCGGATTTTTAATCAGAACCAATGTATCGCGTGATACTTATATCGTAAAATTATATTGTAAAATATGGCGTTTAGAAAAACAAAGGAACATAATCATCGCGTGAACGATGACATACAACATAATAGCTGATTAAGAGTCCGTGACTTGCGTTGGGAAGAACAGTAAGAACGTAACTGTATTATTCAGTTTTTGGTGACAATGCATCGAGCAGTAAACAAATATTTTTCTCTCCAATTTTCCGTTGGCTCAAAGTTTATATTATATGATAAGAAATTTTAGTTGAGTTATATCACTCGATGAAATTTATATGAAAAGGAAATGTTTACGTTATATTGGTAATATTTGATTTATGAATGAATTTCTTGCACTGAATTGGATTGTAAGACTGATGATTGAAAGTAATTTGATTGAGTTATGTTCATATGTTTATGTCTATATATTATATTAAAGTATGAGTAATATACCTTTATATTATAATATAAAGATAATATAAAAGTATATCAACTCTATTTCGAAGATAGTATAAAGATATATTAAGTTCTAATGTATCTCAATTCTGGGTGTCTAAAAGACAAATTCGATTTGCCAATAATTACATTTGAACAACCTAACAACATTAACTTTTACTGTTAGACATAAATCAAAACTGACAATTTTATAAAACACAAGCCTCGGAATTTGATAGAAAAGCGTGCGGTTATTAGATATTTATGTCAATTATAATAAATGATCGCCTAAGGCAATAAAAAAGAATGGGTCATTTCGCCAGGAAGATACAGAGAAGAGTACTGCTTATCAAGTAGAATGTTCCGACCTCTAACACCTGCTAGTAAGACACATCGTAAAGGTGCTCCGCCATCTTCGTTTATTGACGCAAATAAAGGGTTCTAGCTAATTCCAGAACGTTATATGACTGGTAATCACGGAAATTTGTTTCACAAATGAATTCTACTTTGTAATTATTGACTTTCAACCTTGATTTGCATCTGAGTTCCACTTATGGCATCAATTACCATTTACCTATATACAGGTACATTTATTAAGTACCACTTATTTATTTTAACTATTTAATATATATTATATCAATCAGTGCATACTGATATATTCATTATATGTCTGAAATAGTAAAAATCCAATAAATGTTGCTTCATAATATATTAACCCTTAGCACTCGTGTGGCGACTGAGAATCACTTCCGAGTACAAAGGGTTAATATATACTAATTAATATAAAATATAATATACATACATATTATTGAATTAGTAGTAGATATTAGTATATATATTAAATTATTTTACTATGTGGAACTAAACTCCACAATCGACTCGATTCAATCAATAAAATCTAATAAAAAGTGGACAAACTTCGGAGGTAAAAAATATGTAATGCAGCGCGAGTCGTCGAGGAAAGCTCGGATTACCTGGATCGAGGAAACGAAATGGAAATATACCACCAAGAATGTGAAATCTTTTTCTTCACCCTGGTCACGAACGAGAGCTAAATCCATATGATCGACCTCCAGCCACCACCATGTCCACGGATTTCTTCCTCAGAAAACTAAAGTTGTGGAACACCATTTGCCTTTTGTAGTTGTCCGGATACACTGGTTCCTAAAACATTTGAAAATCGGTTGGTACCAAAGTTAAAGGTAAAGTGTATAAAAAGAGCGATTCCGACATCCACGTTAATGCTATCAATATTAATAATCTAATATCGAAGTCCAAGATCTTCATCGACGGAAGGAAGCTTTAGTAATTTCCGTACGTAATACGGAGTTTGGTGTTGTGAAATTAAATGTCTGCCCAGAACTTGTTTGCCGGTGAATTATAACCTTAATTGCGATATGTGTGCATTATATGTCTATATTTAATAATACACATACATATCGGTTTTTAACACGAGTTTAAAGCGCTGTGTTGCGTGGCCATTTAAATTCGGGACGACAATAAAGATTATTTTAAAAGCAATACTTTGCGAATGTAGTGACCACGATCGAATATACGCGGAGGTATTTCAATTCCGAAGATCATCAAGTTGCACCAAAGCCCCGTGACATTCGTCACGATCTGATCGTGACATCCGGTAGACCCGCTCGCCTAGATACGAATTCAAACACCTAACCATGGTGGCCGAACTGACGGACATTCCTGTGGCAAACGCAGAACGAAAAACATCTACAGGTGGTTGCGGTAAGGTGTGGTCTTCTTCGAGGCAGAAGAAAAGACCCAAATGGATTCAAGCTGCGACACGCGATTCGATTTACAGCGTGCTCGATAGTAATCAAACAACCACACCGCGGCTACCATCTCGATACAAGAATAATGTGGTTGTCATAAGCGCGGTAAAAAGTCAAGTGCCAAGAAAACCCGAGACGATCGTTGAGGACGTGCAAAAAGAGTTTCCGTATGTATGGCTGCCAACTGAGAATAATGGATCGTCCGAGGAATCGCCAGTAATTGAGACCGAAGACGAAGATCCGCTTTACAGCGTCGTAAGGAAACCTAAGAAGGTTCAATTACCAGAATCCAGTGCTTTCGAGAAGACATTGAAACCTGCCGTTGAAAACCTTTCCGAAGCGAAGGATATTAAAACTGAGTGTCCTTCTCGCCAAGAGGAACTCAGAAATTGGTTGCAGATTGCGTCCAAGCAACTTCCTGAACCTGGGCAGCTGTTTAATCAGAGCAATATGTATAACAACGACTTGGAGAATCCAAATTATATGCAAGGCGATTGGCAGGGGTCCATAGCTATACCTAGAGGAGTGGTTGGACTTGTTGGTCCTTACAGAGTTTATCAGAATCCTAATGAAAGAAGGGAATATATGCTGCATGAGGAAGAGTTAGTCGAAGACGTAGTCGATTCTGTAAGTCAAATTGCTGCTCAAGAAAATAATGCACCCGCGGAACATCATCAGAGAGCTAAGTGGAGGTTGAGGGAAGAGGACGAGGAGACTTTGGTGCCTGACATTCGCGACATCCCTCCTCTCGAAGACTACGGAATGAACGCGGTGATGAAGACGAATGACAAACAAGACACGCAGGAATGGAAGAATCCCGACGGTGCACCTCTATCAGAACACAACAAAAACGATACTTTAAAGTGCGACGAAGATCAAGTACACGCGAGTATGACTGGAATTCTTTCCGGCAAAGAAGAACGAGCGGTAGACGTTCCGGACAAAGCTTCAACGTCTTCGTTAAAAAGCAAAAAGGGTGAGATGAATTTTTACAACTTACTTACTGACACATGCTATATTCGTGTATACCGTCTGGCATACCGAATCAAACGAAAGATGTATTTTTCAAGTGCATGACATTAATTAATGACGTTGCTATTACGCATGCGTTATCGGAGAAAATTGTCGAGGCATTAATTGGAAGAAATCCAAGGTACTTTCGACTAAGGGAAATCACGACAGATTTCCTTGACACTCGATTAACCGAAGAATGCTTTTACGACGAAGTAACTAGTAATTGCTGTGATATGATTTATACTTTCGTATTCGGATGTGTAGCGATGTAAAATCCGAATAGAAACTATGTCGTCTGCGCAGAATGACACAAGTGAATTTGTATGCGCGACACTGGTTACTCGCCGTACGGTATTGTCCGTAAAAAAAGGAGCGAGTAGCGGTAGATAGGTTGCTAGTCCGCACACACGAGCATCGATATTTCAATACGTGCCTTGTATGCATTATCGGTGGAATGACCAATATTCGTTTAGGGCACGTTTCACACGGAAGTACATCGATAACTGATCTATCGCGATAATTAACGGTATCTCGACCGAGTAATGATAATTACTCTTTCACCTGTACTTCAATCGAAAGATACCACCGAAAGGTGAATGAATAATTAACACGCGAATTCATTAAGCTCCCCCCATAACCTCTCTGCATACCTTCATCTTCACTCGAGATTTCAGAAGCGAGTCTCATAAAAAATACAAACGTTCTTAAGAGTGAACAGTATCATAATACGGGCGTATAGCTCTATTATTTCTTATTATAGCCCGTGGTATAATGAATAGCCTAGCTGCTTTAACTTTCGCTGTTTTTACGCTTCTTATTTCGTTTTGCTTGGCTCGTCGCAATCAGCAATATGGATCTTTGATCGTACTTCGCGTGGACTTCGTATCAGCCTCTACAGTTCCTTCCTCGTTTTAATACGAATTTCTACACGGAAGAATGATGTATTAATGGTTTCCTGGTTCGGGAGTTACCAAATGATGCGTCAACTTTCGGGGATGGATAATAATGGCGAGAAACGGATGTGTCTTACTATTAATGAAAATAACGTGCTTTGTCTCGTGAGGTTACTTTCTCGTTCTACTTCGGGGTGACTGCACCTACGTTACTATCGTCGGCATCGTTAATCAAGAAAAGGTGTATCGATCTGTCAAACACATGCTGCCACCGTTACAAACCTTCTGCCACTGTTGCTAACTCCAGTCACTGTTACACATAACTGATTCGCAGCTTTTAGATGATGCAGCTGCAAACGTTGCTGCTATGTGTACCAACTTTTGTACAGTTATCCACTTTTCCTGGCACGTGATGGACGTACATCCATCACCGACGGGAGTACGCACACTTAGGTACTTCGTATACTCGCGGTAACACGTGTACAAGAAACGTTGTACCGTTTAATAAAAAATGCGGTTTTATCAAGAACCACTACTTCCCACGGGATGCAGTTTCTTTTACGAAATATTCGTAATCCTTGATATTTAACGAATATTATATTGTGATATGATATTATATCATGTTATACATTATTCAGGTTTTCCACTCCAAATTAACCATTTTAGAGATCATATTCACCATTTTGCAACTCAAATTCACCCCTTCACTTTACATTGAATTTTATTTTTATTACAATAGCTTAAGAAAAGAAAATTTGTAGAAAAGCTTGATTTGCAAAAAGGTTAATTTAAATATTACAGTAATGGAATATAATATTCTTCATATTTATGGAATATTATATAATGATATGATATATTATACGTTATGTATTACATATATTATTCATACAGCATCTTGATTATATCGTACATACATAATATATCATATCATATATATTATTTATATCGTATTCAAAGAAACTAATTCTAACTTATATCACATCCATGTGTGATATACTTCTAATATTATATGAGGTGAATGAAATATTAAATTTCTGATTGATTACGCGTAAGAAATATGATAAAAGTAATTGGTTATCAAAAAGCAAGGGTTCGTTTAATTTGGAACAACTTCATTATTTATGAGTTACTGCATTGAGTTATTAGCAAAGAAAATAATTCTTAATATGCTCACGGCCATAGGCGTACCGTGATTACCGAGTCGCTCGAGTGTAGAAGTTTGCTTCTGTTTTTATTGCCTTCGCGAGAAAGCGTAATTGAAACGGTGGTCCCGACAGATCCTATCATAATTGTCACTATTTTTTCTACGATATTAATACGGTGTTTCGTTAAAATGATTGATATATCATTTTCCGTTTTATGTATATTTCACTACGAGATTATCTATCTCTGATAATTATAGGCTTTAGAATTAAAGTGTCACTGACATATGTAATAGAAATTAATTCTTCAATTATACGTCTCTTTAATATAGCGTTTATCGTACCAGCCACTATAATTCATATTTCAATTATCTTTACTTAAGATTGCATCTATCTTTTAATATCCAATCATTCTTACTTCAGGCGAACTTTAAATATTATTAGTAATAAATTAATTAAAGTACTGCGCGACAAACTGAGATATGCGAAATGAAATTCATATCGTAAATAACGAAGGCCTAATAAACTAGTATAATATTTTAAATCATAACCAACGAAATCCAAACATTGTTCCTGTAAATTAATTAATTAAATAGTTATTTAGTTGATTTACGCGAATATTAATTACTAACTATTGACTATTAAATAATTATTTCCGTTTCGTCGAATAGGTATAAATTTGACGGTTTATATCTGGTCCTATGAAAAAAGGATTAAAAAGATATACTTTAATACTGATAATAAATATGCAGATTGAATCGTAAACTAAAGAAAAAAGTTAGCTTCGCGGAAAATTTCTTCGTACACCGAATGTCGTAAATGTATTCCTATTGCACTGTGGTGTTTAAGCTGCAATTAAACGGGTGTTCGAATATCCTCCATTGCACCACCACGTAATCGCTATAAACGCTGCATGAATATTTTTTTCCAAATTTTTCTCGACATGAATGAACCTTACGTTCGATGTTTATCGACGCGACTACCGTTAGAGACATAAGAGATTTTCTTTGAAAGAGCTATTTGAAGTAAACGCAAGAAATATCCGCACAGTCTGATCTTTATTTATCTTCGATCAAAAACTATTAATACGTCAAGAAATATATCGCCGACATTTTATAAAATATGCAACGTCGAGCTACGTGGATAAAAAAATATAAAAAAATCCTGGCACATTACGAAAGATAAATTAATAAAAATTATTATTTATTAAATTAATATAATTATTATCACAACGAAAAAATCAAACGAAATAAAAGATACGAATAGACGAGTATGCGCCTTCAAAGTTAATGTTTAATCTAAAATTAATTAAGTAAAATTAAATTGTAATAAATTTTTGAAAAAAGAAAAATTGCTTTTAAAAATAATATATGGAGCTATAGGGGGGTTAAGGAGTTAAATCGCAGAAATTCAATTCCATTGCAGAAGCTAAATTCAAAATGGCAGAATGCATCTCACCATTGTGCAGTAATAGAACAAAGCTTAGCTTGGCAGTAGAATAGAAACCAGAAGAGTGAAGGTAATTTAACGGTGAAAGAATAATAGAGAATGCGCAGAATAGGTTTTCTACGTGTGGAAAACATTTTTCGTATTTTTTTCTTACCGCTTGTAGCTCGGTAAGGCATGCAAATGTGACAAACCCGCAAACACGTGATAAGCATGAATCGCGTGAAAGCAGATTCACGGCATTGTGAAGAGTAGTGGTCGAGTCGTTCGGTGAGTGTCGTCGTTTTGCTCCTCGAAACTTTCATAAATTTTTTCCACGGAGTGGGGCTGCTTTCGTATTTGAGGAAATATCGGTCGAGTGGTGAAAACGAATTTCGGACACGAACCTATGGGTCACTTCATATCCTGGAAACGAATACCACTAGATATGACTTCCTGGTTCCATGTTTTCAATTTTCGCTTTTTATAAGAGAACACCGTTTAGAATATTTTTCAGAAATGACGTAGCACGTGTAGTGCTATAAATGTCAGATATTACACCCGATGTTCAACAAAACGCGTAAATTGCTCCGCCAAGATTAATATGTCCCTGCATATACATCTGTTGGTATTTAGTTAATCGGTTGGTTCCGAGATTCTACGTAATAATGTGGCTTATTATACCATAATAGGTTCTTCATACATCGCCATGACACTTAGAAAACATTATAAAAACGAATACTGTAACCATCTGTTCTGTGAGTTATCGATGCCGTCGGTGGTCCATAGACACGACTAATATCTGCCTCCATGTTTATCTTCCTCTGTGCAACCTTGTCCAAACACTCCATATTGCATGGTTTGCCACTTTGTTAAGCACGCTGAACAGGTAGAAATAAGTGGTCAATGGAAGTTTTAATCAAATGTACACACCAGTGAATTATTAATAGAAAAGCAATCCATATTGCAAACAGAACTAACTATATTTAAAGAGCACGTTTTCTGCGTACTACTAATCAAACATTACTTGCAACGAACTTCCTATTCATTTATCATTTGCATTTATTTTAAGAGCGGGATTTCTATTTCTATATTCTTGCAGTAATCTTTTTGCATTCAAACATGTGAAATGTGATACACTTTCTATATAATATATAATGTACATGGAGTACGAATGGCTTCAAACAGTGAATATCTTGAAACAGAATCTTTTGCGCGGTCGCCTTTTTACTGAATTTTTCAGATCACTCGTATTTTGTAGACATAAACAAATATTGTATAATTAGGTGACCTATTTTACTAGGATGCGCTGTGTAACTCTTCCTTCCTTTCCATTCTATAATGGAATAGATTCGACCTCCCAGAAACGATTAAAAAATCATCAAGTTAATGTAAATCTAACATAAAAAAGGCATTAGAAAGCTGAGACCCGAGAGAGGTCAGGTTAAACCCAAACCAAAATTTTATAACCGAATTATACTCTTAGCACTCCAATTACCGAAAATATATTCATTTTTATTTCCACTCACATATATAATTTCTATCCCTAAAAATAAGGATGGATTTCAAAAATAAATGAATCGGTTTAATTGTGTTTATTATGCAACGTGAACCGCGGAAATTCTCAGAAAATGGAACCTTATAAATGTCAGATTTTTATGAAACACCGCACGCTCGCCATTTTGCTTTGGTACTTCTCGTCTTAAGTTAATAATACTTTACAGAAATCCACACGTTAGTTTCATATAGTTCGAGTGGAAAAGTGAAATGGAAATCTTCGATGTTTATTATTTTCCTCTTCGAAGAGATTTTTGCGTCCCGTTGATTGGAGCAGACGTGTCGTGATATTAAATGTATCGATAGAAAAGTTTTGTCTAGGTATTCTAGGTCGTTTTCCAATCGGCGTGTCGGAGTAGTTTAGATCTTTTGAAGAGCTGTACTCGAAGCAGCAGCTGTAAGATCGGGCGCGAAAATAAGAGCAATAGAATTTAAAAGGCACGTGCATTCAACGTGCATTTTGTTGGCCGTTGGAAACGAGGCTACGAGAAACAGCATTATCATCATCATCATCATCATCATTACGATCATCGTCTACCTCATCATCCAACCTACCACCACCGTTCGATATCTCTGACCAGTCGATGCTCGTTCGGTCCACGCTTCTGGGTTACCCGGCATTTTAGTTTACGAGATTGCGAGGAACGCTTCTTCGACGTTCTTCCGCGAAACCGTGTCGCGTGTTCCTTCGATTTCATTAAAGAACAACGGTATAATTATTCGTGATGAATGGTGGTTCGAGTGTGTCCGTGTTCGTCTCTTAATAAACGCGACAAGGTAACTTTTGATATCCTCTTAAATATAATAATAATTTATGGGGAAATTATCCTACATCTTTCTCTTATTGTTTCGCTTGTAAATACGACATTAAATGTAAGTAATCGTTGAACGTTATCTTTATAACCGGGAGAAGAATATATGCATGAATGTATGCTTGGAAATATGAATTCATAATTAATCCTGTTTTAAAGATGAATAATAGTGAATCGGAAATTATTCGCCGTAGAAATCTCTGGGTGATTATAATTATTAAATGTCGTTTACGTTGTATAGTGAAACTCGATTTGATTCGACATCGTAAAATCGGAAATTGCGGAAGTGTGACGTACATGAATTATTAATAATGAACCGCGATTTATTCTATGTATAGTTTCACACGGTAGAGACATTTATGGTACGTGTGACCTATTATAAATATTCCCAAATTTCATATTCGCGAGAACTGCGGGAGAGAAATATTCTGAACTCGTTCCGAGATTTAGATCTTTTTAACCGTTCAGAGACCAGTTCTTATTTCACGAATGCGGATTTTACGGTGGGAAAAATATTTTGGTTTTCCATGGAATTCGCACATTCGAGCTTCGCATTCATCTTTTGAAACAACTTCGGTGACTTCGTTCTTCCGTGGTGTCAACAAACGGTTACTTAAACCAATTTACACCAAATCCGCGATATTAAAAATAACTGATAAATGACTTATTGCCCTTCAATTTTAAGTAAAACATTCAACATCGCAAAGATACGAATATCGTATTACTTAAAATCGCAACTAACTGTGAAACACTTGAACATAAAGTAACATAACATAACATAAAATATGTTCGACTATTCTTCCTTATTCCAAGTATTCCGCACTTTTTATCACAATAGGACATTTATCATTCGTTGCATCTCAAGTCGGTGTCAAGTATCATAAAATATGTCTTTATCACGCGGCTCGTAAAATATCTGACCTACGAAGTCATCCCCGAGGCGTTTTCGTCCTTTGTAATCCACGGTAAGCTCCTTCCTCGTCATCGTGTCACTTCCATCAAGCATATGCTTGATGCACTTACAATAGAATATTCTTGAGGCTCGTTAATCGCCATAGCCAATCCACAGGAACCAGCTGTGCATTGACTTTTGACTTTTGGCTCCGGTGATTCGCCTGCATTTGCCGGTGCACGCTCGACTGATTATAAGTCCCGCTCGCTCGTAACGCTATCGGTAACACTGATTTTATTACGGGCTCCGATACTTATCAAAAATAAGCGGACAAAGGCAGAGCGTGGGTAAGGAGATTTCGCAAATGATAGACTAACGGAATATTCTTCGAGTCTAGAGAGCTCGTTTAATAGCTTAAACATTTACGAAATAATAGATGATCGTGGTAATAGCAATTTTCCATTTACCACGAATAGAAGTTAGTACACCATATAAGTGGAATGTAACGTGTGCCGTTAAAAGCTATTACTAGTACTTCGTTTTTTAACCTCCTTGTTCCTTGCACCATCGAAACCTGATAAATACGATCATCTTCATCTTGCTGTGCTACTTTCGAGTACACGGCACTTAATATGTGTAGCATGTAAAAACTTATAATAGATGCAACATTGATTTTCCGCGTTTTAATACTTAGGTAGTTAAATAAGGATTGTATAATTTTTTATACACGGCGGATGCAAAATATTTTGTTTAACACGAATTACCAGAACAGTCAAAATTACTGATCCGCAGTTCGAATTTTCCATGGAATCCGTAGAAATCTTCATTGCTATTCATAATACGAAGAGGATGGTATTACTGAAAATAAGACACCGCAAATAATAAATTTGTATAAATTTCAATTATTCTTATTCTTTCATTTAACTCATCCTAAAATTCAAATGTCTTATATTTTTACGGTAAAAGTAAATGGGTCGGTTTTAATGAAATCTGTTTCAATTAACTGTGTAAAATGAACCTATTTTAATTCATTTAATATTTTTGTTCGCAAATAAGAAAATTACGAATATATCTTAATTAATCCAATTAACTGCTTACTAATGCAGTATGTATGATACAAGTACATTACCTTAATAATTTAATAACAGGTTATCAAAGTCCATCATTTAAATACGACACTTTATTAACCGTACTTTCGATTTTCATAAAAATATCGAAATTTATCTATCCCTGGTAATATAAATGTTCCTTTCGTATGACAGAACTGGTATCAATATATAGATAACGTAAAGAACTCGAAGGAGTACGAACCACTCGCGATTACCGCGAACCGGTTTCTCTTTCTTCGGAACTTTCGGAATTACAAATGTTATTCCGTTCGGCATTGATTACAATACTTTATATCTAGCGGCTGTACGGCTTTTCGATTATTGCATCGAGAGAAGTTGTTCAATTTTCCCTGGAATTAATTACACGCTATAGCACTCGAACTAATCGTTAATGATTTAACGCGTGAAGAGTCGACGCTCTAGTAAGACGCTTGGTGTGTCAGAAAATGCTGGAAAAAGGAATGATTGGAATTACGAGAGTATGCGTGTAATTATATGACTAGTAATAGAACTTTCAGCGAAATTAACCTTACGAGATCTTTAACCGTTCAGCGGTAAATCAACTAATTTACCGAATGAAGTAATTAAATGGACTTCTAATATCCATTTAGTTGTATCATAATCTCTATCGTGATTTAACGCTGAATTTCCTAAATAATATTTGCGCGTAACATGCGCAATTTAATATTCATAAATTAGCAAAAGTACTTGTTTTAAGTAAGACGAATTGTTGATATTTTTAAATCTGTTTTAAAGGGTGGCCGATTACTTTTATATTTTGAATAGGATAACATTGGTAACCGAGAACGATGAATTTAAATAGTTAGTAATATTCTCGAACGAATTCAAATAACTATGTGATACTATTAATAGTTTAGCAAAAAACGTCCCGCATAAATCCACGGAGCATTCATTACTTTCCAATAAGCCTGGGTATAAATCTTTCAACGATAAACATGAATTAATCACGGTACCTGCATTATCAATCATCTTTGTCGCGACTTTTCTAATCAGATGCAAATCGTATGCAAAAGCGATTGCTTTTAAACGGACGATCGCAATTATTCGCAATGATATTCGTCAACCGCGTCATTGGTGTAAGATTTCAATGGATTAAACGTATAAATTCCAGCAGCGAAAGTATACATTTATCTTTTCGCTGACCCAAAACACCGTGCAGAGTGGAAATAATAAGTGTGTTGGCATTGCGAGTAACGAACTCATAGTACCTTTCGACTTATAAGATGCACCGTTGCATTACTATAGTTGTATAATGTTCTTTTGTTTATTAAGTTTTAATATATGTATTATCCATTCATTGGATACAAAATAATTATTCAACCTCGCCGATTTTTGTCCTGAAGGGTGAAACTCAATAGTAGCCGATGCCTAAACATGTTCTAGGACAATTTTGGGTCGAAAGAAGTGGATTAAAAATTTGTTCGGTCGAAAAATGGGTCGACCCAAAATCGCAAAAATGTAAAGGGGTATACCTTCAAAAATTCTCAAAAAATCAAAGTCGCCAAAATAAATTCTAAATGGCCCAAATCGATGGTATATGATGCCTAATGATGTTCTAGGACCATTTTGGGTCGAAAGAAGTGGATTAAAAATTTGTTCGGTCGAAAAATGGGTCGACCCAAAATCGCAAAAATGTAAAGGGGTATACCTTCAAAAATTCTCAAAAAATCAAAGTCGCCAAAATCAATTCTAAATGGCCTAAATCGATGGTATATGATGCCTAATGATGTTCTAGGACCATTTTGGGTCGAAAGAAGTGGATTAAAAATTTGTTTTGGTCAAAAAATGGGTCGACCCAAAATCGCAAAAATGTAAAGGGGTATACCTTCAAAAATTCTCAAAAAATCAAAGTCGCCAAAATCAATTCTAAATGGCCCAAATCGATGGTATATGATGCCTAATGATGTTCTAGGACCATTTTGGGTCGAAAGAAGTGGATTAAAAATTTGTTTTGCTCAAAAAATGGGTCGACCCAAAATCGCAAAAATGTAAAGGGGTATACCTTCAAAAATTCTCAAAAAATCAAAGTCGCCAAAATCAATTCTAAATGGCCCAAATCGATGGTATATGATGCCTAATGATGTTCTAGGACCATTTTGGGTCGAAAGAAGTGGATTAAAAATTTGTTTTGCTCAAAAAATGGGTCGACCCAAAATCGCAAAAATGTAAAGGGGTATACCTTCAAAAATTCTCAAAAAATCAAAGTCGCCAAAATCAATTCTAAATGGCCCAAATCGATGGTATATGATGCCTAATGATGTTCTAGGACCATTTTGGGTCGAAAGAAGTGGATTAAAAATTTGTTTTGGTCAAAAAATGGGTCGACCCAAAATCGCAAAAATGTAAAGGGGTATACCTTCAAAAATTCTCAAAAAATCAAAGTCGCCAAAATCAATTCTAAATGGCCCAAATCGATGGTATATGATGCCTAATGATGTTCTAGGACCATTTTGGGTCGAAAGAAGTGGATTAAAAATTTGTTTTGCTCAAAAAATGGGTCGACCCAAAATCGCAAAAATGTAAAGGGGTATACCTTCAAAAATTCTCAAAAAATCAAAGTCGCCAAAATCAATTCTAAATGGCCCAAATCGATGGTATATGATGCCTAATGATGTTCTAGGACCATTTTGGGTCGAAAGAAGTGGATTAAAAATTTGTTTTGCTCAAAAAATGGGTCGACCCAAAATCGCAAAAATGTAAAGGGGTATACCTTCAAAAATTCTCAAAAAATCAAAGTCGCCAAAATCAATTCTAAATGGCCTAAATCGATGGTATATGATGCCTAATGATGTTCTAGGACCATTTTGGGTCGAAAGAAGTGGATTAAAAATTTGTTTTGGTCAAAAAATGGGTCGACCCAAAATCGCAAAAATGTAAAGGGGTATACCTTCAAAAATTCTCAAAAAATCAAAGTCGCCAAAATCAATTCTAAATGGCCCAAATCGATGGTATATGATGCCTAATGATGTTCTAGGACCATTTTGGGTCGAAAGAAGTGGATTAAAAATTTGTTTTGCTCAAAAAATGGGTCGACCCAAAATCGCAAAAATGTAAAGGGGTATACCTTCAAAAATTCTCAAAAAATCAAAGTCGCCAAAATCAATTCTAAATGGCCCAAATCGATGGTATATGATGCCTAATGATGTTCTAGGACCATTTTGGGTCGAAAGAAGTGGATTAAAAATTTGTTTTGCTCAAAAAATGGGTCGACCCAAAATCGCAAAAATGTAAAGGGGTATACCTTCAAAAATTCTCAAAAAATCAAAGTCGCCAAAATCAATTCTAAATGGCCTAAATCGATGGTATATGATGCCTAATGATGTTCTAGGACCATTTTGGGTCGAAAGAAGTGGATTAAAAATTTGTTTTGGTCAAAAAATGGGTCGACCCAAAATCGCAAAAATGTAAAGGGGTATACCTTCAAAAATTCTCAAAAAATCAAAGTCGCCAAAATCAATTCTAAATGGCCCAAATCGATGGTATATGATGCCTAATGATGTTCTAGGACCATTTTGGGTCGAAAGAAGTGGATTAAAAATTTGTTTTGCTCAAAAAATGGGTCGACCCAAAATCGCAAAAATGTAAAGGGGTATACCTTCAAAAATTCTCAAAAAATCAAAGTCGCCAAAATCAATTCTAAATGGCCCAAATCGATGGTATATGATGCCTAATGATGTTCTAGGACCATTTTGGGTCGAAAGAAGTGGATTAAAAATTTGTTTTGCTCAAAAAATGGGTCGACCCAAAATCGCAAAAATGTAAAGGGGTATACCTTCAAAAATTCTCAAAAAATCAAAGTCGCCAAAATCAATTCTAAATGGCCCAAATCGATGGTATATGATGCCTAATGATGTTCTAGGACCATTTTGGGTCGAAAGAAGTGGATTAAAAATTTGTTTTGCTCAAAAAATGGGTCGACCCAAAATCGCAAAAATGTAAAGGGGTATACCTTCAAAAATTCTCAAAAAATCAAAGTCGCCAAAATCAATTCTAAATGGCCTAAATCGATGGTATATGATGCCTAATGATGTTCTAGGACCATTTTGGGTCGAAAGAAGTGGATTAAAAATTTGTTTTGGTCAAAAAATGGGTCGACCCAAAATCGCAAAAATGTAAAGGGGTATACCTTCAAAAATTCTCAAAAAATCAAAGTCGCCAAAATCAATTCTAAATGGCCCAAATCGATGGTATATGATGCCTAATGATGTTCTAGGACCATTTTGGGTCGAAAGAAGTGGATTAAAAATTTGTTTTGCTCAAAAAATGGGTCGACCCAAAATCGCAAAAATGTAAAGGGGTATACCTTCAAAAATTCTCAAAAAATCAAAGTCGCCAAAATCAATTCTAAATGGCCTAAATCGATGGTATATGATGCCTAATGATGTTCTAGGACCATTTTGGGTCGAAAGAAGTGGATTAAAAATTTGTTTTGGTCAAAAAATGGGTCGACCCAAAATCGCAAAAATGTAAAGGGGTATACCTTCAAAAATTCTCAAAAAATCAAAGTCGCCAAAATCAATTCTAAATGGCCTAAATCGATGGTATATGATGCCTAATGATGTTCTAGGACCATTTTGGGTCGAAAGAAGTGGATTAAAAATTTGTTTTGGTCAAAAAATGGGTCGACCCAAAATCGCAAAAATGTAAAGGGGTATACCTTCAAAAATTCTCAAAAAATCAAAGTCGCCAAAATCAATTCTAAATGGCCCAAATCGATGGTATATGATGCCTAATGATGTTCTAGGACCATTTTGGGTCGAAAGAAGTGGATTAAAAATTTGTTTTGCTCAAAAAATGGGTCGACCCAAAATCGCAAAAATGTAAAGGGGTATACCTTCAAAAATTCTCAAAAAATCAAAGTCGCCAAAATCAATTCTAAATGGCCTAAATCGATGGTATATGATGCCTAATGATGTTCTAGGACCATTTTGGGTCGAAAGAAGTGGATTAAAAATTTGTTTTGCTCAAAAAATGGGTCGACCCAAAATCGCAAAAATGTAAAGGGGTATACCTTCAAAAATTCTCAAAAAATCAAAGTCGCCAAAATCAATTCTAAATGGCCCAAATCGATGGTATATGATGCCTAATGATGTTCTAGGACCATTTTGGGTCGAAAGAAGTGGATTAAAAATTTGTTTTGGTCAAAAAATGGGTCGACCCAAAATCGCAAAAATGTAAAGGGGTATACCTTCAAAAATTCTCAAAAATTAAAAGTCGCCAAAATCACTCCTACATGACCCAAATCGATGGTATATGATGCCTAATGATGTTCTAGGACCGATTTGGGTCGAAAGAAGTGGTTTCAAAATTGTTTTGGTCAAAAAATGGGTCGACCCAAAACCGCAAAAATGTGAAGGGATATACCTTCAAAAATTGCCAAAAATTAAAAGTCGCCAAAATCACTCCTACATGGCCCAAATCGATGGTATATGATGCCTAATGATGTTCTAGGACCATTTTGGGTCGAAAGAAGTGGATTAAAAATTTGTTTTGGTCAAAAAATGGGTCGACCCAAAATCGCAAAAATGTAAAGGGGTATACCTTCAAAAATTCTCAAAAAATCAAAGGCGCCAATTTCGGTCCTAGATGATCCAAATTGATGGTAGATGATTCCTAAAAATGTGCTAGGACCATTTTAGGTCGAAACAAGTTGCTTGAAGTAGTTTTTCGGTACAAAAGAGCGCGTCCTTTATGGCGAAATAAAGCCAAGCTTCTATAAAACATAAAACATAAAATGTTCTAGCGAGTAATGAACAACACGAGAAGGATAGCCTAAACGACACTGGAAGCACAACGGGTGGCAACGTGGAGGGTGCACCTGGAGGAGCCCCTAGCAGGGCTGAAAGGAAGAACAGCGAGGGTGAGCATGCCTCCGGCAATTTATCGAGGAATTCACCACCAGCGAGATCTTTGGTCTCCAGGATCCTTTCCAGGACACGTTCGCCGGATGACCTGTTAGATCATTCCGAACCCTTGTAAGCTCTTCTCATAATTTACGTGCTACTTAACTGATCAGCTAACCAGGCTTTAAATAACATAAACTATCGTAAGCATCTTTTCAAGAAAAGCCGAACTTCTTGAGTTTTCTTTCAAACGACACGTTGTTCATGGCATCCATTAAAGAATTATTGAAGCACATTAATTAAGATGCCTAAGAGAAATGTTCATTTGATTTGCAATGATACGCGTTTCAGCTCGCAATTATGGATTGTTCTATCAAACGTGTACGGGGAACTAATCCTCGTGCTTACGGTGGCTCTATGCTTAGCGGAAGTCATGGACACCCCTGTACCCCTCTTCAGTTTGCAGGTGAATATAAAGTTATAGTTGCTATATTATCTATATTTCCTATTTCTTATAAATATATCGGAAATAACGAAATATTATATTAAAAATGTTACATGTATATGAAGTGTATATGATATATGAATATCAAGTGTAAAGTATAATTAAGTAGTTACGTTACACTACAAAAATTCAATATATTATATTTAATTTGGAATTTCACAAGGAGCGAGTTTAATAGCAATGTATCCAAATATTGAGCGGTAGAAGAGCTCTGATACAAGGTACAATAATTTTAAGAAACTGTTGAGTTATAACATAATTAACAAGTGCGGCATGCTCGAACGCACGTCACGTAGCTGATTCGAGGAAAGAGCTCGGTATGCGTATATTTATTACCCCAGCACCTTTAATCGTGCACCTGTAAGTTGGATGGTAATTCGCGGATGGTTCATCGATACACGTTGAGTTCCGCGTATGCGCTGGCACGTTTACTCATAAAATCCGGCAGCCTCTTAAACCTTGTTTTACGAGCACTTTAATTGAATAGTAATTTCGGGTTAATATCAAGTAACGGGATGACAATTCAAAATCTAACGCAATTATTGATGGCGTTAGCATGAAAATCTAACAGTGCATCTTATTAGTGCATACAACGAACTCTTAATAATCTACCATCTGGAGTCAGCACATTTTCGAAATTACAATACTACACTTTCAATGAACCGCAATAGTCACGGAAGATGATCTAAATGAATATTTCTAAGCATAATAATAAATTATAATAGTTGAATTTCTAGTATGATATACTTTCGTGGTGTTTTTACGAACTGCGTGAAAAACACAGTATTTATGTAAAATATTATGTTTATGGTTCCAGCACAACGTAACATACTTCGATGATGATAACTGTTATGACTGTATAGTATTTAATTAACGGAGCGCTTCTTTCGCAATTTACATCTGTTTAATATCAATTACCATAAATTCTTATGCGCATATCGCCATCCCGAACAGATGTGCATGCGAACTGCTTGGAATTGCTTTTCATACGCGATGCAATTAACACGATTTCCGGAATGTGAAGATTGTATAAGATCGGTTTTACGGAATCGTTATAAATCGACTGTTGAAGCCGATCGACGTTGTGTTGCGGGATACGAATGCTGTGCCGACGGGCATTGTGGTAATTTTCGTTCTCTTCGAACGGAATCCTGTAATTGCGCTCGACTTCGTGCGGCCGCGATTACTGTACTTCCTTTTCGCGTAAATTACAGATCGGTTTGAATTGAAATGCCAACCGTAACAGTAACTACAGCGATTCGCGGTAGGACTTCTCGAGATGAGGGAATATTAAGAGGACTTCGGAGCACGAGGAACTCTCGGACGTATGCCTCAAGTTCTCCAATTACGAACATTCCGATTCTTGACAAAACGTGCATGTCAAATTTGTAAAAGTTACAACTTGAACATCATGCAATCCACCAATAATGAAAGCGATTAAATGGAGTATTGTGTACACAATTATATGCACATATAATGAATATTATTTAAAGAATCCTGATGATCTCTAATATCGGTAACCCTTCATTGTTAAAGTACATTTTAGTTTAAATAGGTAATCATTGAAATAACATGTGCATAGTTAACAGTATGAAAGGAGATTCCGATTGATAAATGTAAAAAATAGGAGACATTCACACTTAATATTTTCTTTCACACTAATATCCGCGTTTCACTGGTCAGATATTGTCATACTCCGATACACTCCCACACGCATCGCTAAATTCTGTAATAATTAATGGATTTTAGTGGAAAACTCACGTAGAATTGCGTTTCGTGTGACGATTGATAACGTGATCGAGAGAGAAGGCGACGTTCCTGCCGGTTCGTTCGCACCGCTGAGACGGAATGAGTACATCGGACGTATTTGTTTATGTTGACATTGCGCGTACAATTGGCGGTCGACGCACCGAGATCCGAAACTAAGTTCATCCTCGCGTAGAATATTTCAGATATTTCAAACTGTAATAAATTATACAGGAAACCGTTTGAAAGCCGTACGGCATTATTGTTTAAACATATTACATTTATAGTAAATCTGCTTTACTATGTAATACTGTAATTAATATCTATGTTAACATATTAATATTATATCATGCAAAATTATACTATACGTATATTTTATTCCTCTTTTGCAGGGTGTATTTTTAATGTACCTCTACATAGGAAGTATCGCCGTAATTATCAGCATCTATATTTGGGTGCTGATAGATAGTTGCAGTAGTCTTAGAAGTAGTGGTGCAAGTACGGTCGATGCAGAACTCGGCGGTGCATCCTTGACGAGGTTTGGGTCCTTAAAACGGGCCCACATTTCACGTGCAAGAACAGCACCGACCAGTTTTTATATCCGGGTTGGGGCACTTCGTAAGTTTATTACTTAACCGGACAAGTACCTTTGATACATTTTAACGAAGATGGCAGTGTGAAATAATAAAAAACATTGTTTAACAGTCTTCGGTTTAGCGACATTGGTATTCAATGGATTAGAAATGGCAATGCACTCCATGATGCAGGGTGCCGAGTGCCTAAGCGACGTTGTCTTCGTGCATCCGGTGCTTCACGGACTCTTCACATTCTTGCAGATGCACTTTCTCTTCGTGAATTCACAAGTGAGTATCGATATTTCAATCGCAGGGAATTCTTTGCAGAAACTTAAAACATTCATAATAAAACATACTAAGAACATGATATTTTCGCAGGTTCTCGTTGAACGGTTCGGTTTAATCGCTAGATTTGGATTCACGCACCTCGCGGCTACAAACATTGCGGTGTGGGCCCGTTTAGTAATTTGGGACTCCGCTCAAGAGTGGACTTATTTCGTTCATTTGGCTCAACAAGGCCCGCATACTTCTGCGTCCCCCTTAAGCCTTCGGGGATTCCCTGGGACTTTGATGAGGCATACTCGCGATTTAATAGGTGCGTTTTTATATGCTTGGCAAGACATGAAGGCTGGTATATTATGTGATAATTATGTGTACATGTGCCACGTGATAATTATTGTTAATTAACACTTTTATATATTTAGATTACTCCTCACGCGAGGAAAATGACTTCCGACCGTATCAACCAATCTCGGATGAACAAATATCGCAAGTAATTACGCTGCAGGAGTGTTTAAACAAAAATACTCTTGGCCAACTGTGGACGTCGAGTATGCCATTTCTTTATCCGTTTATCGTGCAGTTCAGGTATGTATTTATATAATACACGTAATTCGTGACATTGCCTTAAGCATTATATTGCGCAATGAAGAGTAATCGAGAAAGTGTCCAATTAAGAAACATTTTCTTCCAGTTTAATCGCTGCTGCTGTAACTTTTGTAATGGGTCAAAACGTTGGACGCAATCGACTGTCGCACAAGCAAAAGTTTCATGGCAGCAAGGACCTCTCGAGTCACACTAGAGTTGGTTGCGATGGCTCTAGCAAAGGTTTATTCCTCGGTATCCTGTGTATGGTTGCCGGGATAGTAGTAATGCTTATCTTCCTCGTCGTGAGAGAAGACGAAAATTTCCCTTCGGCCACTTTATCGTGGTTAACTTGTGGCACTCTGATAAGCATCTTGACACTCAGCAGTTTAATGACGGCCAGTGGTCTCATACAAGTTCGTCAGATGTCCGTGGTCACAAGAGCACCGGCCACACTCGACAGTTTATTGTCAACCGTTGCTCTTTTTGGAGTACAGCTCTACTCGATTTTTACGATCGTCGTGTCTGCTTGTTCTTTAGTCATGCTGGAAGAGGAATCCGAAGATATACGAGCCAGACACATAATGTTACTGGCGGTTTCGGTATTGCAGATGGTTCAATGTTTCGCGCAAAGTACACTAATAGCCGAAGCATCGAAACGATCTTGTATAACCCGCTTCCAAATGATGGCAAAACCCGCACGGCAAGTCATCACCTTCCTCCTCTTCAGTAACTCTGTTCTCTGGGCATTCGATACTGTAATCACTCAAAATTGGATTTCGCAAGAATTACAACTGAGGTTCTTCGGAGTACTCGCGTGGGGTGTTATTTCAAGGATCGGACTTCCTTTATTAATCTTCTATCGGTTCCATAGTTGCGTATTACTTTTGGAAGCATGGAACAAGTGTTACAGAACACCAAGAGGGGACCATCCGCTTAACTGACGACACAGAAGATCACGTCGATTTTCCTCGAGGTTTGTTATCGAGATCTATGAATTCCACTTGCTGTCATGCGTGAAGTTAACATTCTTCTTTTACAGAGTTCAGCCGCGATTGCATCGTACTCGTTGTTGCAGACAAGTAACAATCGATATGTACCAGGATAGTGAATCCACTATTCAAAAGGCTTCCAAGAGAGTGTATTATCCAAATTCATCGGCAGCGGAATCCGTGCATTTCCTTCCGTATATCGATAGCGCCAGTTGGCTGTATCTTGATCCAAATCCTGTATTCCGTATCGCTACACCCGTGATACGTCCGCAGGGTTTGGAGTGTGGTATACCACCACCTCGAAGGAAAGTACATCGTCATCATCATCATCATTATCACCATCATCGTGATCATCACAGGAAACATCGTCGAGTGGTCAGCGATCCAGGTACAAGAATTGGACTCAAGAAATTGAATCACGAGACGAAACATCGTAGAGTCTTCAGCTTCGACACTGGTATTACTGGTGTAAGTCTACTGGGTGCATCCATAACTGAAACCAGCGAGGAGACTCCGCCGCCTCCGGAGGATTTAAGAATGTCGACATTCAGGAAAGTGCCATGGCACCCGAATTTGCACATGCTCAAAATCAGAAGATCGTAATCTTGGAAAATTAAGCATTTTTGGGTAGCTATACGTGAAGGGTGAACGTTCTTAAAGCTGGAACCATTATACTGCTGTCATATTATATTCATCGATTCGTTATTTACTTCAAATCTATTTCTCCGAGAATCAGAATGATGTAACGACTTACATCCAGGAGTGCAGTACCTTTCGATTTGACGTGCAATATTATCTTTTGTAAGGATTTCGAAGAAATAGAAATACGTATCCGTTTATTGCGAAGGATGTGCAATGTACAGATAACGCGGAGTATGACGAACAAAATCACGTCCTTATCGTTGCTAGGCCATCGAGGTTGCATTATCCCATGATTCTCTAAAGGGAAACACGCAATAATGCAACTCTCAAAACTCTTAATGTTTAAGCATGTAATTATTAATAATCATCGAACGATTTTGTATATATTTATTATAAACATGAAGCGAGTTTGCGAAGAATATTGAAAGTAAAGAACATACGATATTTATACAGAATATTATTATGCTTTTATTGAACTTATCATACACGATGTGGCAGTTTATATGTCGACTGACGCATATAAGACAAAAAAACAAAGAACTCTATCACTCTCTCAGTGAGTGTTCGGTTCAGGTTTTACCTACGATTGACGTATTATTATAATATTATTATAATCCCTGATAATACGTCTTTCATAAGGATAAACGATTTCTTATAAGGACAATGGACCAAAAAGTAATGATCAAATTATATCGCAACGATATAATCAAATTTTCTCAAATTAATACTAATTACAGCAAACCCGTGATTAGCGCAGCAACCACGTTTACTAGATTTTACGGTATATGCCAGAAAAATACTATATACAATTTTTATCCCTTCTGCTGAACTCTACAAGTATAAAATTATATATACAAATTGACTTGCACATATTTCTCAGGACCAGCCTTAACCGAACACTCGCGTACACCCATAACTCACATAATATATCCTTCTATCATTACAGGTTTCAACTCTGCATCTATCGTTAAAGATCTACCATTCTACGAAGTTTAGTAGAGCTTTATGATACTTTAATATTAACTCAACAGAAGATAGAGGAAAGGTTAGTGAGTTGTCATATGCATATGATGTTCATAATCATAAGCATATTTATCAGGCATTAAAGATCTCCTAATTGTGAGGCTGACTTTTATAGGTCACTTATTACCGTTGTGTATTTAGATAAAATTATCTGTTCTATAAAACAGTAATGGGTTTTTAGGCTCACAAGAAAATTTGAATTAGAAAGGTTGAGTGCTGCATATAAAATACTTAATATCATAACAAACTGCAAACAATTAAGTAAGAGCAGCGTGATAACGTATATCGAGTGATAATCAATTCTGTGATAATTAAGAAGGAATGAACGATAATTAGAAGATCTATCTTTTATCCAGGAGAAACAATGAATATCGCGATCGGGTAAGATCAGTAACAAGTGTTACGAAAGCTATATTAGTTGCCCTTTCATAAGAAAATAGCTCTATGAAAGCTGCGAAATGTGCAAAACAAAAAGAAGCACGCAAAAGCAATTCTTTTCCCTATAGTACGTCTCGAATAAATTTCATTTATGCAAGAAAATAATTTTGCTGGAAGATAGTAATATTTCGGTAAGTTAAAAACGATAATTCAGCGAGTACTACACGCCTTACCTTATTTAGCGAGATTATATTTTATAGTCTGATTAATATTTCTATGTTAGATAGTAAATAAAAAATACTCAATATTTTTTTATTAGATGAATAATAACAGTATTTTCTATTTTCTATTTACTATTTAACATCGATCAAATTATATGTAATTATTAGAGATTACCTGATTGCGGAGGTATTCCATGAAAGATTCCTAGAAAACATATTGTTGAAGATCACAAACGAAGAAAGTAGTACTAGCTCCCAGCACACGTTTCACTATTTCTTTCCAATGAAAAAATATCACGTAACAGCTTCGAGCATGGATGGCTGTTGTATGGTTACAATAACTATTATAAATCATAACACCTGGGTAAGAATGGAACTTTTTGCGAAGAGAGATGAATTTAATCGAGACCGACATCGTCCTGCGGGGGTTTCGGTGGCGGGGCAGTTGGTTGTCCAGTTGGTGCACCAGTTCCAGCTCCTGCACTGGCACCAGCACCAGCACCAGCACCAGCACCAGGACCAGGGAATCCAGGCATACCACCCATCATGCCTGGAAAACCAGTCGGCATACCACCCGCACCACCAAACTTCGAGGCCATCTTGTTAATGAAACTCATGATCTTAGGATTGCTCTGGTACTTCAGGATATTAGTCGGATTAACAGACATTTCCTTGAAAGCTTCCGCTACTTCGGGATCTTGGAAAGCTTGTATAACTTCCGGATCGTTGAGGAATTTATAGAAGTCTCCCATTCCAGCGCCTTCGCCTGAGTCAGTTTGGGAAGGACGAGTATTATCTTCATACTTCTTCGCGCTTTCTCTTGCTTTTCTTAATCTTTCTTGCCTCTCGCGTTCTGATTTCTCTTGGAGCCTGCGTTCCTTCTTCCTCTTATGTTCTTCGATTTTGCGTGCCTAAACAGACAAAACTAGAGTCAGAGTATGTTCCATCGCCATGTTAGAAATTTTAGAAGAGTTTTCGAAAATGATAATAATATTCGTAAAACGTATATGGTGAAGTAGAATAAGCTTGTCATTTGTAATAATACATAATCAATTAACCGAATAAAATTTCGAACCAACATGCCAGAGACTATGTTAATAAATAATATCAAAAGAAACAGAGCACTATAAATATTGATTTGGAACATCGAGTGTTGGATTAACAGTGGCATCATTGTTCTGGCGAGCGAACTTGATTGCACCGTTCAAGGTTCGCCCAGTATGTAAGGCAAGAAACGAAGCGTAGTGGTTCCGTTACGGTAATCAGGCGAAAGGGGTAATTCCTTGTACGACTTCAGGAACGTATCCAAATGTTAAATCATATTGACATAGAACACGCCTGTCCAAGGTATTATACATTGTGACCTCACGCGATTACGAGCTTATTATAGACCGCAAACCAGCCAATTTGGCGACTAAATCTCATCATGCGAATGGAACACGCGATTCTTATCATTATCCTGGAACGTCCTCTCTGTAAATCATCGACCTCCACTCCTACCGATCGATCTATTATCTATTACTAATAACCGATATCATTTGTTTATTTCATACACTAGAAAGCTTATCTCGCATAAGAATCGAAAGACTAATAGCAAACGTATTCTATTAATTCTATTAACCTAAGTTGTTTCAATGTTAATTCCAGTGGTATATTTCTTAAAACTATATAATATAGATTGTCCATGTTTATAAATATTTACATAAAGACAAGATATTTTCTATGTCTTCCCAAAACTTTTTCCTACATTTCCTGTATTTCGTTGTCGTTATTTTAGTATCACCACTTGAAGGTCTCAGTGAAGAACATTTGATTTATACTTGCAAGATATGCTGGAATTATGTGCCAGTGGTGTACTTAATAGCGTTTTATTATTCCAGAGTACTTCACATTATCAAAAGTGTGATAACACTTTTGTGAAAGTCACGAAGAAAGGGTGCTGAAATGAATTAGAGGAGATAGGGAGCAAGCGCGAGAACTTTTGCGCGAGGGGCCACCGCCTTATACGGCGGCGACCCGGGCTTCTAAATATAAAGGCGCCCGCCGTCCCGACGCTCTTCTCTCTCTAAGCGCACGGACTTCGTCGCAAATCTCTTCTTCTCTTTGCTAGTTAAACATCGAATCTATTCTATCGCTATGCATACTTTTGTTTATAAAACGCTTGGAATATTATCCAGTACATACATTTCGTATCTAAGTTTCACGTTCGGTATACAACACTTACGAAGTAAGTGTACCTACAATTTGAGGACGTTCGTTAAAAAACTAATTGAATTGTTTTTATTAAAATATATTATTACTAATATTTTGTATAAATAATTTAAGTGTAATGTAAACGAGGAATAAATGAAATAGCTTCCAAAAAATGTTCGAGGCACCGGTTGCTCGAGGATGAGAGATAATTACAATTAAACCGTAACCTTCAGAACTCATGCCAATCTGGGGCGATTTACAAGAATATCGATCTGGGTCGCGAACCGAATTTTTGAAATCCTATTTCGATGACCTTGCCCTCTTACCTAATATTTATTTTCGGAACCAGTAGAGCTCATCATTCATAATCAGTTGATCAATGAACATTAGTAAATAAACAAGGACTTAATAGATGTTCTCAAAAGCTTCTTGAAATTACAACGATTTAAGTAATATTAAAAGTTATTTTCACGGTAACAATGTACCATGTATTCTGCCTTCGGTGCACGAATTTAACTCCTGAATATAAGGACTTCTAATTTTATGGATTCCTTACTGCGCGCGGTGCTATATTTTTCGCGAGATTATATCGATCGAAAATATAACGCGTGGAAAAATAGACGGTGACAGACTTTCGTCATAAATAAAAAGGGGTGGGTGGTGTACGACGGAAACGAGGTTGAAGATGACGTGGAAGGTAGGTCGAAACGTGTGCAGGATCGTTGTGCGATCTCTAGTCAATGTCTCTTCGGTTTTTCGGCCAGGTAGACCCTGCAACGCGGAGAAAACCGGGTCACTATGAGGTATTTTTAAATCACCGGCATTATGGCCGGTATCTCTTAAAATTTGAGTGTAGAAGAATTCGATTGGTTCAATACCAAATGACATGGAACATGATCAAATTTGATGTGCTTCAAACACAGTCGTTTCTGATATTCTAATACGTCTGTTTCGTAGATATTCAGATTTTAATGTCCAAAACACCGACTATATCGACGTTAATATCTTTACTTAATAATTAATTAGTTTAATATATTTTATTAGCGAAATGTAAGGCATTAATGTTCATCGCATACCTTATTCAATATTTATAGAGATATAAGATACCGATATACTATCGCATATAAATAAATGTTCTTTTTCTTTGGGGTCGGTGATCGAGGAATCACCAAGCGATCGGTTCACCGTTCGCCAATCGTACGACGCTCGGAGCTCCTTGGCGAACGGAAGATTGAAGCCCGGGCTCAGTGGCCGCTTCTTAAACCTTTATTCCGGACTATATTTAGATGACGCTGATTGTAGAAGCTCAATGGATGACCTTTAACCTTCGATTGAACTTAGTTACCGATCCCTAAACTTTTCCTGACTTCGTCATTCATTAAAGATTCCATAAAACACCGTAATACGAAGAGCAATTAAGTGTACTTTAAGGAACCAGTAAAAAATAAATTACATATCAAGAAAGACACGAAAAACTTCGTTTTTTACGCCGACACACATCCAATTCCCGAAATACAATATCCAGCGTCTTTCCTAATTATTTCCGGAAAAATCAACCACAATTTCTTCCTCGATTTTCCATGGGGTTCGAAGAATACCATAGGAATCATTCGAAGTTCCGTTGGTTTCTTTTGAAAAAAAAGGGCTAAAAACAGTAAAACAGTTCGAGGGAGGAAAAAAATAGTAACTTGGTTGGTGACTGTGGGGTAAGAAGTAGAGGGGCGTCTTCAGGGTTTGGCGGTAGTGACAATGCCAGTTCCTCGCGAGCGAGTTGGAGTCGAAGACGACTATCGAGTGAGACGAGCTGCCAGCCCTGGCTCATCGCGTAGTGCCTAGTGAAACGAGATGACGGGCTCGCGGCTGAGACCCGCGTTCTTCGTGGGCCTCTTCCTGGGCCTTCTAGCCATCGCCTTACAGGGTGAGTAAACATCCCGCTAACATCGCCATTTCCTCTTTCCCCGAGACCCCTTTTCCTGCAACCTTGTCAACACATCGTAAACATCCCTTCAACACCTGTACTTGACCAATAACGGAAGATCTCTTCTAATTCGATCAGACCAAGTTCATAGATACATGCCAATTACATTCAACTTTCAAACTATTGGAGGAACCAGGTTCTTATCAATTTCCAGGATGGTGCATTTAATGCTTCCTCTTCTATAACCTTCAATTCCAATGAAACCTTATAAAGTTCCATTTGCATTTTAATATTTGTAAGCTTTATAAAATTCTTTAAGTTCCAAAACCTAGTCCTCAAAGTTTCCGATCTTCTCCGTACGCAGGCGCAGTTGCATTGAAACGATCAAATGATTTTATATCATTTTTCATGCGTCGTTGATACTCTCCACTTTTGTATAAATATTTTATAATTAAACGGATGGACTAACTCGTAATACGAAGATTTTATAATATATTTATATTCCTCTGGATTCTTAGTCCACGTTATTGGATGTGGCTAGAAGGTCCTCGATTTTTTGGATTCCTACGAAATCCACAGAAATATAAGCAAAGTTCTGCGTTTCCAAAAGCGATCCCCCTTCTGACGACATTGTCGTTGAAGTACTGACGGACGTGTGACGATTGACTGACGAAGGTCAATGTTATGTAAAGTCACTTGTCTGCGTCATCGGTTTCTGGCTCGTTCGGCGTCTTCAGTTTTGAACAGACGTACAATCCTGATCATCGTACAATTGATTACGTCATATACTCTTACCCTCATACTATTATCTTCCACATATAAAATATTTCGCAAACAAGGTCTATTCATTCTCCATAAGAAACGAGTAGAACGGATAAGGCAAAAATATTTTTGATTAAAAATATGTTTTATAAATATAATATGTATAATATTTAAATAAAACCATAAAATAGAATATTTAAAATTCCTTTAACTAGTCGCATAATTTAATAATTGCTATAATTGGCAATTAATATAGACCCAGATATTATCATATTATATAATATTCATTATCATACAGAATCATACAGAATAATATTATTATTAATACAGAATGATTCTATATTTAACACACGAAGACTATCACAGTGATACAAATATCACATGAAAAAGTTCTAAACGGACATCACATGGCCGCAATGACAATTTTAAGATGCGATTTGAGGATTTGTTATTTTCAGAATCAATGGGAGTGCACTGTCAACAACTCGCGGATAATTACATAAGGAGGCATAAATTCGTGTCGGATTCGTTCTAATTTCTACAAATCGCTTAAATTCGTTCTAATTTAAACAAACTCGAAATTAATAGTGGAACATTGGACATCGAGATTATTGACGATACAGTAAACGTATTCTTATGCGAAGTTTTTTAAATATTGCCGAATGATCGAATCTACTAAAAGACTGTAGATACACGTAGTGCGGAACTGGACTTCAAGTTCTATCTTTAACCGTGGCGGCTATGCTTGCCAAACGACAGCTGCTTACTTCTACTTGTATTACTCGTATATCAAAATTTTCTTCAGATTATCTTACAATTATGAACTTTCCACATATCATCATAAAAATATACCAAACCACGAAAGGATTATAATGAAGCTTCGCTTAATTACATTCCACCAAACACGATAATACTTCTATGAAGGATAACATGAAAATATACTGAAGCCAAATTCCTCGCATGAAAGATAATATTAAGGGAAACGTCATAAAAGTATGCATTACTTTAAATGAAAATAAAGAATGTTATAAATACATTAAAGAAGTCAATAGTCTCCATAAATATTAATAGACACGCATGGATAAAAGTATCATATAATTTTTATAAAAAAAACTTAAAATCACAAAAGAAAGTGAGTAATTATATATCTTAGCACGCATGCCAGTAGTGGCGGCATCCATGACGTAATGATAAAGATGAACGATTGTAGAACAAAGCAAAAATGTGTGGTTTAATAATTGTTTAAAAATGATCGATGATTAGATAAAACATCATTGAAAAGCTATTAATAATTTTCGAATAAATATTGTTACGTTAACCACATTCTTGAAATAATTCACCGTTGTTTTGGTGGATGAATGGAATGTCAGTGAAATATCGAGGCCTCGACTATCTAATAATACAAATATTTTATAGATACGGTAGCTTAGGAGGACAAACAAATTTTTTTTACAAGATCTCAAAAGAGATTGCCGATAAAAATACGTTTTGCTCATCGAATATATAAATATTTCCAAGTGTTGCTCGACTCAAAGCCGCCTACTCGCCGCTAAACTTAGAAACCGGCCTCGTCCCAGGTACCACCTAGAAAGATGATATCGACATTTTCATCGACCGGGATTCCGTGTCCTTCGTTGCATATTCTGATATCAACTTTTGGATTTCGAATGTGCATCGTTTTGCCAGTTCTATGACTATATTATGTCACACCACGTTGGTGGTCGTCGAATAGAAACCGCCATCTTTGTCCATGCCTCTTCAAGGATGCTCCATACAGCTTTTGCATCGAGTTCCAAGTACTTTTAAAAAGATTTGAATTTCTAATCACACTTTAGATGAGCACCAGCTATTATTTAATGCACGTAGACCTTATAATAATGTCGTACATAATGATGAAATTTGTTGTTTAGTTTGCTCGGAATATGCGAGTAGAAAAATGATAATGAAAGCAGGCAAACATTTCCGCTTAGAAAATGCATGGAGGTTCACAAGGTTCTAAAAGTATTAAAAGAATTGGATCTCCTTGGTGAAATCAGTGTGCAGCATTCATCAGCTGATTAGATGATGAACTACAAATGTTCATTTCGAACACCTGTCATTGTCCGAGCACGCGCTCAACCCAACGATATGTAACGACTTTGACAAGATCTTGCGTCACCTGGATCAGATATTTTTGGTGGTCACGTGGCGTTAAACTCATCCCTAAGCTCTGCACTATGCGTTATCTAATACTTCGTGGCTCCTTTTGGCACCACGTATTCTTCACACTGTCAATTCTTGGGGAAAACTCCTGGCAACTGTAGAAAGTCGCGGCCTGATCTTACGAATCCAACAATGTAAATCACTTTTGTAGAGTCTTCCTTCCACTTGGCTGTTTAGCCTTTCCATTTATCAGTCAGCTTAATCTACGTTAATGGTGCTATCATTTATGTCGGCTTCTGTCGGTGCTATCATTTATGTATTTTTTAAAACACCGAGTCCCTAAACTCAAGTATAATACATTATAAAAATCTGTTGACCTATGTTGTGGAATATTGAAAGAATTTAACCCTAAATGACTCTAATCTTTGTAAGAAGATAATCTTTGATGAGAAGATAAATTGTGATTATAATATGTTGCAGGAGTGCAAAGCGAGGAGCTAGAGGTACCACCGGAGGATCTCTGTCGGCCGTATATTGAAAAGGCGTTAAAGGATCTCGGTACAGGTAAAACTTAAGGTTGATAACTATTCAACTAGAGCACAACGATTTCTAGAATATTTCGTTTGAAGGATCTTTGGAGCAGACCAGTACCGAGGCCAAGGCTGATGTTGATAAAGGAAGTCAGGAAGCTGGAGAATCACCCACGAGCGAAGAAGTATGATGTCATTGAATTTTTCTATTAAGGGGAATTTATAAAAAAATGTTTGATGACGTTTTATATAGGCTGCAGAATCGGCTGATGACGGTTCTCGCGAGGATGAAGCAACGGAAGAGGATAAACAGGAAACGGTGGAAGTTGAGAGTGCGGAAACAGAGAAGGTAGAAAGTGGTGAAGAAACGGAGGGTGAATCTGCCAAAGTATCCGAGGAAGCTGATCAAAGCACTGAGGGTGCGGGAGAAGAGAGTGTTGAAAATGGTGAGACTAATGAAAGTAAAGCTTAAGGAATAAAATATGCTTGAGTGACAAGGTGAATTTGGAAGAATGATTTGGTTTGCTTACAGGAGAAAGTAAAGAGGAGGGAAAATCTGAAGAAGAGGAAGCAGGAACCGAGGAACAGAAAGATGAGTCACAAGAAAATGTAGAAGAGGCTGCCGAAGAATCCGAGCAGGAACAAGCCGACGAAGCTAAATCTGACGAAGATACGCGGGCCGACGATGGAAAATCCGACGAAGAAGTAAAAGCTGACGAACAATCGGACGAAGATGCGAAAACCGACGAACAGAAATCCGACGAAGTAGAGGCAGCCGACGAAGACAAAGACGGAGAAGTTTCCATGGAGGAAGAGGAGAAGGTAGGAGAGGCTGCCTCTCAGGAAGAGAGTGCCGAGGAAGAAAGTAAAAAAGAAGACGACAGTAAGGCAGAGGATGATGTCGAGTCACAAGAGACACAGCAAGTAAGTGGTGAAGAAGAAGCGGCTGAAAGTAACGAAGAACAAGGTGAGAGTCCGGAAAAGGAAGATGTTGAAGGAACAGCCGGAAGTCAGGAAGTTGAGGATGCTACTTCGGCAGAAGGTACCGAAGAACTTAAATCTGAAGAAGAGACTGCAAAGTCTGCGGAAGATGAGGCGGATGCTGCGGACGACGGAACTAAATCTGCAGAAGATGAAACTAAATCGGAGGAAGAAGCTAAATCCGCAGCAGATGAACAGTCTGTAGATGAAGCTAAGTCTGAAGCCGATGACGAAGGTAAATCCGCGGAAGAGGAAACGAAGTCCGCGGAAGGGGAAGATGACAAATCCGCGGAAGAAGCGAAATCTGCCGAAGAAGGGACTGACACCGATGAAGATGGTGACGAAGAAGTCAAATCCCGTGGCAAACGAGAAATTGGCGAGGAGGAAGATAAATCAGAAGGCGAAGCTGAAGATGCTGCTGAACAGTCAGACGAAGGTAATTCACTAATTAATATTCTTTGCAAGATTATTAAATAAAAATACAATCAAGTATACATTTCACTATAACAGCAGTTCAAAGTGAAGAAGAGGAACCCACACCAGAAGAAGACTTAATCCAAGAAATTGAAGTACCAGAGAACCTTAGGCCGCGAGATCATATTAATCAGCTATTGAAACTGGACGAAGAAAACGAAGGAAAGGAACGTGCCATTCAAAAAATTGGTGACATTCTTCTCAGGGATTTGAAAAGACTTTACGACAATGCCATCCAACCTTTAGAATCTCTGTACAAGTACAGAGATTTAAGTAACCGGCACTTTGGTGGTTAGTAAAAAAACAACTTCTATACGTGGCCACACGAAAAATATTACACCGAATATTGTTCACAATTGCAGATCCTGAAATATTCTCCAAACCACTGGTGCTATTCATGGGTCCTTGGAGTGGCGGTAAATCTTCCATTATCAATTACTTGCTCGACATAGAGTACAAGAGGACATCATTGAGGACAGGTGCGTAAGTAACCGGGGATGTGCAAGAATGCTTTAACTTTGTTCGTTTCCGCTTAACTCAGTCGGCCGTGATCACGCCTTTAGTAGTATTATAAAAAAACAATAAAGACCTAGAAGTAGAAGCATGCTAGGAGCATGAATATACAGATAGTGTTTAGGTGGTTTGAGAGAGTGCTTAGAGGAGCAATGCAAAACGCCAAATGGAACTGACACAGGAGCCGAACCGTCGCCAGCCTACTTCAATATCCTAATGCATGGCGAGGAAGAGGAAGTTCTCGATGGTACGCAACTAGCCGCTGATTGGACTTTCTCAGGACTACAGAAATTCGGACAGGGAATGCTCGACCGTCTCAGGGGCCTGAAACTCGACAGCCCGCTACTAGAAAAAGTAAATAGAATTCTTAAGTATATGTGGTTACAACCTATCGAATAACGCACAATTCACATGGACATAGGTAAACATCGTCGAGATACCGGGTATCCTAGAGATTCGAAAGCAAGTGCAACGTTTATTCCCATTTAATGATGCGTGTCAGTGGTTCATCGACCGTGCTGACATAATCTTTTTGGTTTACGATCCTGCGAAGCTGGATGTCGGACCAGAAACAGAAGCGATCCTCGATCAACTCAAGGGACGAGAGCACCAGGTCAATTATAATAAAAACCAGGTTTTCTTTGCGATTACACAATATATGTAAATAATGCTATTTTCCGAAATAGACTCGAATCGTTCTTAACAAAGCTGACCAAGTGAAGCCGGAGGAACTTATGAGAGTACAAGGTGCTCTCATTTGGAATATATCACCATTAATGTCCAGTGCTGAACCACCGGTAATGTATTCCACATCACTGTGGTCAATACCCTACGAGGCAGGTGCACCAACCAGGTTGCTGTATGCACAGGAACGTGCTTTCCTCCGTGATTTACGTACAGCGATTGATAAACGAGTTGAACACAAAATAGCAAGCGCCAGGAGATTCGCTGTAAGTTCTTTTACTTGATTGTTTTGTATGCTACCATTCGACAACTTCAATGAATGTTTATTGGTCGTAGGTGCGAGTGCGCAATCATGCAAAAATGGTAGACTGCTACCTAACTACTTACTATAATCATAAAACATTCTTTGGAAATAAGAAAGAGATCAGTGATAAGATCGTTGAAAATCCACAAGATTATCACATCTACGAGGGCTTGAGTACTCTCACAAATATATCACGCTACGATCTCCCAGACCCGGATGTTTACCGTGACTTCTTCCGGTTAAATCCTTTATACGATTTCCAACTATTAAGCTCCACATGTACTTATTTCCGCGGATGTCCAATTAACAGGCTCGACGTGGCCATTGCTTATGACTTGCCTGAATTGGTAGGGAAATATAGGAAATCAGTGGAACAAGTCACACACGAGTATGAAACAAGCAGTCCACCTAGTTGAGTTTAATTCAACATCGTGGAATAGAGATCTTGATACCATGTGAAGTATGGAGTAGAATTTAATTGTACGAAAAATAAATGTATGAATGCTAAATGAAAGTGAAGATTTAGAGAGAGATGCTCGATATTTGAGATGGTACCGAGGACTTTTTTCCCCTGAAACAGCAAAAAAAATCGGGTTTGGATTGCCCTTGACATAAAAAGAGCCGAGCTGGGTCGTAGCCAAAGTGAAATATGTGAGATCTAAACGGAACCTCATTGAGTACAACTTCGCCGGATGTATTGGACGGTATATTCAGGGACTACAATGGGAAGGGAGATTCATTAATTAAGTAGGTATATGAAAACGCGCAGTTATCAGTGCTTTGATGAGGCAGATAATGCATTTTTGCAGTATGCCTTCTACTTAAGTGTAGCAACGAGTTAAGAAATGTCAAAGATTGAAAGAGGTATCACTTATTCTGAATACCTTCGAGAGTCTTGTCTATTCAAGGGAGATTGTGTTTAGAAGACAATACGAGTGTTACCATTCCGATCCAAAAGCGGACAGTGAAAGTCACCCTCGAATGTGATCAAATACAGCTTTGATTTTCGTTTTTTTTAAAAAAAGGTATCTCTCGATAATAGTGTATTCTACCATGAAATAGATCGAAAATACAAAAGTATAATGAACTCAGTCGACGGACTTCTTCGAAACTCGGTGTAATATATGCTATAAAACAACACTCATGGCAGATTAAGCTGTCAAGTAGCCCCACGATGGAAGTTACATTAAAACTATTCCTATTGAAAAAGAGATAAGATGATCTCTTTTTGTTGCTTTTGTGGAGTATCATATACATATAAGCAAATTGTGTTCTTATTAAATAATGTAAAGTGCTACAGAAAAAGAAAATCGAAAAAACATGATCCCATCTAGGTTCACGTAATATATTTTGCAATATAGAAAAAGATATTATCTCGATTTAGTACACCTGAATATTTTCCGAAATAAAATCTTTTGATAAAGAAACATTGCTTTACGTTGATTATAAGAATTTCATTCTTTAACGTGTTTCATGGAAATCGTATAATTCGCGTTAATATCGTATTGAATCTTATATTTATTATTTTCGATCGTGCTGTTAATTATCACGCGTGTGATTGGCTTTTTGCGAAATATGCAGATTGCTGATATTACTGTTATTACTGTTACTATTATTAATACTATTATTATTGTTATTTAATATAAAAATTATATCACCAATTAAATTTAACATTACTACTGATATATGATGAAAACACCTACTTCACTAGTATAATTAAGTTACTATTAAATATGTATACAATATGTACCTAAGTTAAGTAGACAGAATTTATGTACTTTTCAAATAGGAACATGTGTTATGATTTTTGTTTGTGTAAATGTTATGTCATCTCAATCCCAAATATAGTACAATCACATAAGAGAATAAGAGGAATTTAACGTATTAAATAAATTTTAAAGAAAAGCTTCGATAATAGTCAGTTGAGAACATCTCCATAAAGATCAATTCATAAAATATAAACCAACACAGTACTCACATTTGGTGTCGCCTGGCGGAGCCATTCGTCTGCCTGTTCATCAAAGTCGAACTTGCAAGCAAGACGTAAGTCGTTTGCTGCTTCTTCCCATCTTCCAAGTAAGTGATAAGCCCTGCCTCTAAATTTATGAGCTGCTGCACTGTCTGGGTTTAATTCCAATGCACGATCGCAATCACGAATACAAGCATTTGGCTTGTTCATTAATAAGTAAACTTGACCACGTTTGGCATAAAGCAGTGAAGCTTGAGGATTTAGCACTATTGCTTCTGTATATAGTTGTATCGCTTTCTCATAATCTTTTTCGATGAATGCAGATACAGCCTCTGATCTCTTTGCTTGAGACTCTGCAATTTCTTCTTCCGTTGGTTGTAGTGTAGGATTTCCCATTTTTTGAGGTGCATCTGTGTCTGGTTCTGAAACATTTGAGATTTTGTTAAAATTGAGGGGAAAAAATAATGTTTCAAATAATAAGCCTTATCACTGCAAACATTTGAACTAACCAATGACATCGGTTGTATCAAGCTCTAAGTCACTTTCTTCACTTTCTGGTTCAGGCTCTAGTTCTGGTTCTGGTTCTGCTTCTGGTTCTGGTTCTGGTTCTGGTTCTGGTTGTGTTTCTGGTTGTGTTTCTGGTTCTGATTCCTTTGGTTTAGATTCATCTTCAGTTTCTTTCTTAGGAACGTCACTCGGTTTTGGTTCCGGTACTTTTCCCCCAAAATTCTCGATAAATGACTTCACAAAAGCAAGATCTGGTTGGTGTAAAATTGCAGGATTTGCTTTGCACAAATCAACAAACACTTTTAGTTGAGCAAGATGTTGCATGTCGACGGGAGCAGACATTTTCTCACCTGTAAACAAAACATTTCCATTACGTTAATAAAAAAAGTAATGATAAGAAAACATTTGTAAAACGTAGCTGCAACTCTGATAATTAATATTCCTCCAACTGCATCAGTTACGGAAGCTATCAACGAATCGTAATATACCGCTATTTTCAATGTGATTTGCTCCGCCGAAAGCCGATTTTCATGAACTTACGACGTTACAAAAACGTATAATGAATAATTAATGATACAATTAAACTTTTCACTTACTGTTACTTGCAACTGCAAGGCTTTAGGATGCGAAACACTGTCTCAATTTTTGCACTGCACGTACGTTCGTTATCTGTCTCTCGATATACCGGGTCGAGTCTCTAAATGACACAACAAATTGCGCAAGAAACCATCAAACCGACAAGATATAATAGACTAAACCACCGATGAGATACGGGGTAGTTTCGCGGCAAATGTATTTTTTTGTCACCGGTTAAGGGGGGGTTTCAAAGCCCTCCAAAGGAATACGGAACACTGACCATGCTTACTTTAAAGAAATGACAGCTATTTTTTGTGCAGCGCAATTTTAATTCGATTCACATCATGCCAGGTGAAAAAAATACATTTGGAAAATACGCTTTATCTCTAATAGATCTTGTAGGCACTCATGATGAAAACTATACAAGATTAAAGCCCGATATTCAATACGATTAATACACGACTCGAACGATAGTCCTGTGGAACTTAGTTTAATCCCGCGAAAAAACTGCAATCTCATCTGCAACCGCCGATTGGTTAACATTTTATACACGTATAATTATACAAATATAGAGTAGTGATAATAAAGTAATAAACGAAATAATAATGCGAACTCCGTTCGATATTGGCGCAAAAACTTGAGTACGTCAAAACACTTCTTACATGTACGAGAATAATAAATGCGCAGAAACGATGCGCCAAATGTGCGCGCAACTTACCGCAAATATGGTGACCGTATTGTGTCGTAAATATGTCAGGAAGCTACCTACAGAGCCGAAATAAAATAGTTTTACTAATGATAACATAAGTTAGAATTAACGATGTCAAAGCAATTCGATTAAGAACTAGATTCGAAGATTTTAATTATTGTGCAGATTATAATATAGTAGCAATTATCAAATTTGATTTCCTTGAGAAACAAAATTGCTGAATTAACACATCAGCAAAGAATTTAGTAAAACTTCCGAGGCTCAGCACATTTGCCCAAAATGCATAACTTATCGCATATTTATAATAAATAAGAAATCAGGTTACCAATTCTAAGCCATTTGAAATGATTGTAAAACAATGCTCTGAAAAATTTAATATGCCAATGGACTGACACTTTATGTATTACTGTATCATATATTATTACGAAATAATGAAATATGTATATATTCCCTATAGCCTCGCCATCTATTAGGTACATAAAAGAGAAATCACTTTCATTGCACATTTATCTCAATAAATAAATGCCATGAGAATATTAACATGCCATTCAATTTTTCGACTGGAAAGAATAACACTCGCCTCATCCCAATACATTTCCCAACTTTATTTTCTACTATAAACTAAATTGCTAATTGCATTTAAAATCCTTGTTACACTACAGAGAAAAATATGATCTAATATTTACAAATGAGGTGTGTAACATAGGCTTAATAATACGTTTTCGAAAGTTCTTTCTTTATCAGCAACATTGTTACAAAACAACATTCAGTATCCGAATTCGCGTGACATACGTTCTCTCGAATTCGTTCATAATCGCAACACAGTTTTCCATAATAAACATTCGATCCATACTGCAATTCTTGTTTTCTCATATAAACGAATTCTTTCACTTTTCTCGACTTCGTCGGTTATGCTCTGTCATAATTAACCTATTCTTTTTTCCTCCACGCAAATATATCAAACTAATAACATACTCGTATCGCCGCACTAAGATTCTTTGAAAAGTACTGGACACTTGTCATTGGATGTCATTCCTGACCGTACTATTTACATGTCATTTAATCCATGAGTATTATCGGGTATCAATCAAACTTAAAGTTCACTCGTTCGAAAAGTATATGCCTCGGAATAAGTGATGATGAAAACAGATGCGCCATTTTGGAGAAGATTCGAGTGACGCAGAAAACAATGCCGATTATATTGAATTGTAGATCATTTTTGTTATATCACTATCTAAGAATTCATCTGCAAATAAAGAACTTAAATGTGAGGAAAATCAATTTTCATTTGTTACCATATTTAATATACCTTTCCTTACATCCGTCGTAAATAGTTTATTTGAATAATATCATTCTTCTACGCGAGAATAACTTGCTAACTTTACGTATCGTTACTCTTTCCTTAGTTCACATACTCAACTCACTGTTCATGAAATTATTAACATTGGCTTTATTAACATAAAGTCTACAAAATAATTGGGTGTTACATTCTGTTACATTTCCATTAGTATCGTGAGTCGTTTGTCATAATTTACACGTATCGATAAGTTATGGCAATAAGTAGGACAGCTCGGAAATAATGTATTTAACATTCGCCATATTCTACATAGGACGGCCAGTTAAAAACGTTTTATACATCTCCCTTGTAATAGGATTCAAAAATATTTTTGTTCGAAACCGTATCTTTAATAAGAAGCAAGTACACTGGTTGGCTGTCGATTCGCGGTACGTCCTTCGAATTGTCACGTAACCGTAATATATTTAGTACAGGAATGTTAATCGAAGAAAGTATTTATTGATTTCGATATACTTCGATCTCGTTATATGTCTTCGTTCTAGCTAATAGTACATAGATATCATTGTATTCGGGAATATCGGTGTGTGTGTGTGTGTGTGTGTTTTTTCAAGAGTTTCCACATTATCCGTAATGCATTTGGTTTCGAAGGCTGTTTGATATTATTGCGATAATACGAACAATTATTACCTACAAAAATAGCCTGTTATCAAACTGTAGAACGTAAAGTGATAGAGAAGTATAATTACTAGCCACGTGATACTATCATTTCCAATAATCGGAGAGTTTTGCGAAGTTATATTGGCGGAGCTCGAAAACACGTGTCGCGTAACGTTTTTTCATCGTCCATGGATTAGGAGAAATTATACATTCGTGTATTTGTATAAAATTATAGTTCACTTTGTACACTTTTTTTTAAACATTTAAACGTTCATGCTGATAAAGTTTATACAACACGTATCCTCATGTCGGTGACGTATTCCCGGGTAATTCTTTTACAATCCTCCATTACGTTTCTATGCACGTTCGATATACTAAACTAAATATTGTAGGAATAAACGTTACTAACTTTCCTCTAACTGAGAACTATGAAAATCGTTAATAAGAGCAAAAGAACACTTTATCTGTTTTTAGAGGGTGCTTCTCTTTACGCGTGTTCGTTAAATCTGCACGACCAGTGAAATCAATTCGCGAATCGTATCATCGAAGACTACAAATTGCCGCGCGATCTTACACCCAATTTTATGACGTTTCTCTATCAAATAGTGGCGGACTGTTTTGTAACCGCCACTTTTTGTATCCGTTCGAAATATCGTCCAATTGTCGGTTTACAATAACCACGAAATATCGTAGAAAAATAATATAAAGTCTATTGTTATTTTCTCGGTTCGTTAAATTACACGCCTGGTGAATTGTACCTTTAAAACTCTGGGGGATTTGACTAATAAATATCTTTGCAATGAAAAGTGCCAATGCGAATGGTGGATTTGATTTTTCAAGATAAATTGAATTGACTACAGAATTCTTCATCCGTAAACAAAATCCGATTTCATTCTGTCATTTAAAAAAATTCCTTCGAAATATATCTATGAAAAGAGGAAATGTTTTTCAAGCCGCTGCGACATGATTCTGTTCCGTTCGAAAATCTTTGTGTTACAATAAATTACTTTGCGCAATTTCAACTTTATACACCTCGTCACACGAGTTCATGTAAGAACCTGTAATCAGTTCATTTTACATGAAATAGTCGTGGACAATATTCGATTCTCAATATTCTTTATTATATGCTAATCTTTAAGTTATTTATAGTTTTATATGCCAGTAGAGAATCCAAGCTGTCGCACGTTGCACGGGTGTGCAACGTGCGTCTAGATTTGATTCTCATTCGCTAGAATTTTGATATGACGTAGTAAGTATTCTTCGTAGTCTGTATTTGTATTCAAGAATACCATTTTATTTTGAAGATTTCCATCTCTCGTTGAAACAGCAAAGAGAATCAGGCATATACTTTATAATACACTATATTAAAATTAAATCTTTTTCCCTTATGATCTCGGAGGTCCTACGATGCTACTTTGTTTTACTGCCGGGTAGAGAGTTCAACGTATTTATAGCGGGATCTGAGATCATATTTACAAGTCAGCGTAGAAAGAAATGAACAATAGACATCGATCGTAGTTCTAAACGGAGGAATCTATCGTAAAGAGACGGTTTTCTTCATTTTCGAACAGAATTACATGAAAATACTCCATATAGATCCTATAACCGGCAACAGGTTTATACAAACAGTGCCAGTCGAGTTTTATTGTGTCGCACGTTCAGAGTAACTCGGAACTAGACGATCTTAAGTTTCGAATAAAATACTTAATCAGAGTTTACATACATTTCCCAAAGAAAGCTTCTTTAAGCGCAACTTCGTAAATTCCTTTCGATCAACTTTCTTCTATGCTTTGCAAGATTTTAAAGTAATATTGCAACGTCAAAGGAATTATGTGATATCCTTGATACAGAGCTTACTTGTCTGCGGATAACCTCTACTTCGTAATTAGATGATAGAATAAGTAATGCCAACGATAAAAATACTTATGTTCTGCGTACAGTAATATACCTAGACGAAATCACGAAAAACCAGTAACTTTTGTTTCAACTAATTGCTTGTAACGTAATGTAATTTAATTTAAATATCAGGGGGTCAACCGACTTCTCGTTATTTCGTTAATTAGTACATTCACGATGGGACTACATATTTCATATGCCTCACTTAGTCCACATACACGCAAGATGTTTATTCGCAACTTTAAAACTTACTCACTAAACAATTTGTTATTCTATAAACAGCATCCGTAGATAATCTATACCTTAACGTTTACTTCTCGAAAAACCAACAGAAACAAATCACGAACGAATCAAAGTAACGTTTCTAATGGGTCTCGAAATAATAACCAATGCCGAAGCGAAATCAATTTAGAAAGGAAGTAAACTATCGTGCAAGCCATTCCCATAAACCTCTTAGTATGATCGCATCGACACTTTTTTGTAGTTCTATTCGCGAGAGTAATCACCATCGAAGTGCGCGTTTCGTTACATTGTTTTTGTCGTGTCAGAATAAAATCAAACAAGAATGAAGTGTAGTTAGTCAAGTGGAGTTAATCAAACGATTTATGAACAAGTAATGTCACTTTGCGATGGTACTAATATTAATGTATTTATATAGGATCTTGATTTATTATGGGATTAAATTAGATTAGAAATGCGATCGTAAAAGTATTCGTTACCTGAAAGTAAATTCTCTCGGACAAAGACGCTTGTCAATGTATTTCGAAGAAATCTGGATTCTGCTAGAATTTGGAAGCTGCGTGTCTTTTAAACTGAAATCAACGTGTCGTTAAATCACGCTTAAGTGTTTCATTGGTGTGCGATTAATCGAAGATCTGGAAAATTGGAAAATTCATAAGTGAGTCAGGTTTATGAGTAAGGCAGGAACCAATGTTAAACAATGAGAAACATAAAGTCTCGGGTGAAACTCGTTGGAAATAAATTAAATAACTTTATAATTATTAATTTTGATGAATTTCACTACATAAGAACATTATATATACATGTTATGCATTGATAAGAGTCGTAGTACATTACAGTAGCATAGCTGAGTATAGAATAGACTACAACTTATTATAATGGTTTGGTTGGACCTAACTATAATCAATACTTGAACGGGCATTAATCGATATCGTTATCGTTATCGAGCCGACAAACGATCTTCCGAAGGCTCGGTCGACAGAAATGGACGGGGTGAGAAAGAACGAAGGACCGCGCAAGGATGGGGAAATTATGGAAGGGAAAAAGAAGGGGTTAACAGGAAATATATTTGAGTTTTTATTTAATCATAACTACCATTAGAGATCCAATGCTTTGTTTCTTCGTCTGCAATCTTATCCAGAATACTAAACTCTCAAAGTGGCGTCATAATATTACTTTAAATTCATGATAATAAAGTCTATTGTATGAGAGTTTAACTGCGTGTCAACATGTCTCATACCATTATATATTTATATAGTATTTATAATATAATTTTAATAATAGTATGTATATAATATATTCACTACCTGCATATCACAACATAAATTTACTCTCTTTCTCTCTCTCTCGTTCACTCCCGCACTTTCTCACTATTCCTCTTTCTCTCTGCGACTTTTTTTCAAACGCAATACATTCACTCTTACGCAACACGCATACAATCCCATCTACATAATTACTATAACGCTGTGGTAGTCGGATAGTGGTTGAGTTTCTAAGCATTGTAGCGCCATTCAAGAGATCGTATTCTCTTAAAGGGCCCTACTTTCTACCCTCTCTGAGAATTTATCTTACTAGTTTATACTGTTGTTGCTGTTTTTTTTCATTTTCCAAGGGACTTCGCGTCATCCGAGAGCGGAAGCTCGTAGTACCGAAAAAACACGTAACGGCGCGGTACTTTCGGATGTACTCTCCAGATCACACGCCGATCATCTTCCTTCTTTCGGCAAAAAACTAAACTGAAGTTACTGCAATGTCAGCTCTAGAAATGAGTTCCGTTTACTTCCCGTCGTGATCAGACACAAATAGATTTCCAGTGTAAATACACTGATCAAGTACATGTTACCGCCGAAATAAGGGAGATAACCGCGGCTCCACTTTGATGATTGTTTGCTCTCTATCCAATCAGCTCTTTATCCGATATGTCGCATCCGTCTTCGGGCGGCTTATTTCTTCCTTTTTTTCCGATTTCATATCGTTAGAATTTTGTTTACTGTCGGGATGACTCTCCGTGTGTGGTACGTGTATTCGAGTAAAACACCGGTTTTACATGCGCGATCGATAACGCCGTGAATGAATGAAATTTCAATTAACAATTAAGTGTAATTTGATTGATGTTTGCTACACTGCTCATGAGCTCAGCCACTAACAATAATACGTCAGCATAAAACCTTAGAAATCATGGCTCAGCTAAAATGTATGCTGGCTCACATTGAACGACCTCGAAAATCCAGGGCAGCCGACATTTAAAGTATGCAGCAGGAAGCTGAGCAGCAACTACTTCCGCCTCCTTTACTTTTTTGCCTTTGATCTGCAACATAGATTCGGTGCTCCATCAGTTTAAATTATAATACGGAATTCCGTGGTTGGTTCAACGCAATCTACCGGCACGGTAGAATGTTTTACATAATAATCCCGTTCCAACAATATACCGGAAGAAGCCATACGAAGATGGATCTTATTTATTTGTCCATCGCTATGATCGTATAATCATTTCGAAATACTCAAAATATATATACAAGGCATCTTCATCAACGACAAACTATTGTACATTAAAATCAACATCTCATAACTTACATCTCCAAAAAAAACCCTGACGTCACACGAATATAAAGAAAATGATAGTAATAATAAAAATCAAAAGAGTGATCAGACAACTCTGCATGAAAATGTCTATTATTATTCAAAATATGAAAAGCAACGACAAAGTTGAAATAGGTGTACCAAATGACGTTTTTAAAAAAAACTGCATGTGATACGTAGTTAATACACGTATATTCACACTGATGCTAAATGTAACGCTGCTGCTATTGGTCATGACGATCCTTTTATGTCAAGGACTCCGCGATCCTTAACTTCCGCGAACAAACAAACGGACGATGGAGCGATTCGTTTCTTTCTTCTGGTTGAATAAAAAATGGAATGAGTAACGCGACGAATTATTCAAGCGAATATAAAGAGTATGTGCGTCAGGAGGTACAATAAAGATGTTATACCAAAGAGGATAACAATGGAATATCGAGGATATCTCCCACGTGTCCTCTTTATCAAGGTGACAATGATCAGGATAATGGAGTCCGGAAATGAGGATTGGAAATGAGGATTTCGCAGGATGGAATATGCCTGGGACTCACTTTTGGATTTAGGACAAACCGATTTTTGCTAGTAGCCATCATAATATTCGAGTTCGTCTGGCTGGACGTACATGTATTCACCGTTAGGTAGAAGACCTGTAATAAGTAAGAAGCAGAGTAGCAAACCGTAGGGTAATAAATAATAGAAATTCGACGGCATCGTTACACGTCTATCGTTGTGCTATATCTAAATATATATAATTTACGGGCCGAAATAAGTATTTAATTAATATCGTGCATCTACATCCAACATATCTGAGAAAGCTACATAATACTTGATCCATAAAACCGTGGTGGAATTCAGTGTACGTGTTTTACCCGAGGTAATCAAAAAATATAATCCATGCGTAAATAATAAGTAAAGAGAAAAAACCAAGAGTACTCGTTATCTTAAGTCCATGACCAATAGAAGCAACAGGAGTAATAACAGTAAAAAGAGATGAAGAGTGCGTACTCCTGGTTGGAGATCATTATCTCGTAACTAGCTTAGATTTATTTCGTAAGGTAAATAAATCATTAAAAAGGAGCAAGGATTTGCTTGGAGTAGACATTGCCTTCGGATTTCCATCTTGGCAGAAGATCAGGCTGATGTTTACTTAGCTCTCTGAAACATGTAATAAAAAAGTGGCTATGGAGAGCGGTTGATATGGTTTACCTTGAGAATTAGGCTCGGGAAGATTCTCTCGTGGGACCAGATGCATCACCGTGGTTTTCCCGAAAGGAAGCCCAAGAGCACCGAGCGTGACATTGCTGTGCAGAAAACGGCCCTGATAGATTAACCGTAAGATCTCCGCTTTAGCGACTGCCTCTTCCGCCCAATCTGAAACAACAAAGTTCATTTTCCGTGAAATCAAAACATTCGCTATTCATACTTTTTCCCACGACGAAGAAATATGTCCGTTGTCGGATATTACTGTCGAAATGCACCTATTATATTGAATTAAAATGTTGATACTTTCATATGACTAGTACACGTACAAATATTATTTTGATATGTAACATTGGGACTACGGAAACCACCAAAATGGCGGTTCTCCGGAATGAAATAAAACGATTCAATTTATAAGTTATAAGTTGCATAATGAACACAATTAAATCGATTAATGGATTTGTTCCATTTTAGTTTTATTCATTCTTCAAAAATATGGTACCCTTTTATCCCAGAAATAAGGACAAATAATTCTTGTACAAAATTGTTAGTGATATATGCAACACATCAAGATAATAAACCAAATTTTGTATGAAATATTCTTTACTTTCATAACCCTTGGGGATGACTAAGGTGCAATAGAAAGCAGATGCATATCAATTGTTGGTATCAAGCGTATAAAATAGCAGGACGAATTTTGCTATTTTTCATAGAGGCGAAATTATCGTGAAGTAAAATATCGGTTTCATCGGAAATTTAGAGCGCTGGGAAATCCTAGGATGGAAAACCCGACTTTTCCACGGTGTATTTTTCCACGTATTATATCAAACAATACGATGTATTTCTTACTTTACACGAGAAATCCTCTTGTAAGTTATCGACCCCATCTAACCCTGTCTTTATTTCTCTCCGCGTGTTCAGATAAGTCAGACTTATTTTTGGCTTACAATGGAACAATGTTAACCCAAAAACTCTGATTTCTATGCAATTCAGTGATTCAGTGATTTAAGAAATCCTTCAGAATGAAAAGTGCACTATTGTTGACATACTAATGAAAAATACTACAAATATTACAATAAAACATTAAGCAATTAAACAAACAGTTATATTTATTGAAATAAATTACATTCGCATGCATTATTGTTTCTATTAATAATAAATAATATTGATATCACGTATTGCTGAATTACAAAATAATTATCTAGCATAATAACAAATTATGAACCGTTTAATGATTTAATGTCCAGATATATGTAATTGTGACTTTTATAATGCTTTTTATTTGCTATTACGTTGAGGGTGGAATTGTTGTCAATTTGGAAATAATGTCATGGAAATACTAATTACCGAAACATTGAACGCGTCGACGGATTACGAGCCTAATGTATGCGTTAAATAAGGTTAATTAGCTTTCTAGTATTCTTATCAACAGCGTGTGTTTACCGCGCCAACGAATCTCCGTAATCGCGAAATTAGTCGCTTAATGGATCAATTTCGATAATTGCCTTGTGGTGAAAGCTCGTTCTTTTTGACAAAAAGTTTTGATGGCGTGGCCCAAGTGTCATCGTAGAATGATAGATTAACACACTGCGTACTTTAATGAGTATATTATTTTGAGTTCTGCTCTCATCGTATTATTAATTATATTATGTCGTTAAATTTCACTGAACTTTATATTCGTATAACCCGAATAATTGTCAAATCCTATTAACCTTTTATAAAGCCATGTAAGTTTGATGTCGCATACTCATCTATCTGTACTTTTTGTTTTGTTGCATTTTTTCGTTACAATAATGATTCTAAAAATAGGTATAAGAATTGTCTAATTCTTATTGCGATTAAGTAATACTTTTGTTTCTACTTTCGCATAAATGTAGCAAGTATGAAACATAGTGTTATGTGTCACATAACAACCGATCGACTGACTGAATTTCAATAACTCTTCGAATTTTCTTATTTTCGTCGACACAATTTAATGTCAATTATTTTCACGCGAATATCGCATCGCACGATGTAAATGGTTTTTTGTTAGATCACACCGCAGTCAAAGGGTTAAAGCGAACCACGGTAAAATGTTAAGATAATATTTTACCTTCTGGCCAGTTTTCAAACACATGGTGTGCAATGTCCCCGGCGGAGTCACTTGGACTGAATAGGAACTCTTTTGTCTTACCACTGACAAGGATGAGGCGTAGGTTTATCTGAAAACACAAAGATAATGCTCGTTAGTATCAAACGATTCTACTTCCATGAATCGTGCAGTAAATTCAATGCATTTCGAGTATAATAACGAATAGCGGGCCGCGATCTTGTATATCTGGTATATCTCATAAAATACTTTTGTTTATTATTAGCTGGTTGAATATGAAACGCTTGAAAAAGACGCGTCGCTTTGTTCGTTGCACAAGTCTATGTGCTATATGCTTTGATCTCGTGTAGTCGTAAAAGGTCGCGAAAAAGCTTGGTGGTAAATGATCGTCATTTTACGCGAAAGAGTAGATGTCTGTCAAGAGTGACTTTACACGGTCAATCGTGAATCCAGCGAGTTAAAGGGTAGAACGGAGTACGTAGGTTTTCGTTCCACTCGCAAGATGGTGAGGATAATTAAGACCGTATTAATCGGTTCAGTTTCTCCGAACACCGTTGTATGTACTTCCTTTCTCTGATTCCCACCCTTCATCTTTCTCCGTTCTTCCTTCGTTCTCTTTTATCTTACCGTCTTTCTCTTTATCTTTTCCTCTTTTGCCGGATGAGGACGAATTACGGTCGGTGGCCGTTCTCTGTCGGATACAAATTCAATTACCGTCTAGCGCGAAGACCATCCAACATAAATAATTACCGACGAAGCCAGACTCGCGGTTAAAAGAGGTGGCGGAGGCGATGGTAGCGATGGTGATGGTTGCACGTGACCCCTTGCGGTTCCTGCGGTCGCAAGAATCCGCTGCACGTTTCAAAAGCATAAATCATTGTCCCCGAGCCGCGAATTATCGCCTGTCGACACGTGAGCCTTAAACCCACCGACCCAAGGCTCAAACTTCGACCGATGTCGTTATGTTGGAACGTAACACGGTGCAATGCAATTATCCCACATTCCTTCCTACGACTATGCCTCCCATGGAATTGAAATAATTTACGAATGCCATTATCAGCTTCGATGCCCCCAGCTATTCTATCAACGACGCGCCTCGAATATAATAGAAATACCGATCATTTTTGGTATTGCCATCTTTCGTTTGTTATCGATGACAACGTCGATAATCCACTTTGGAAGAATCCGAAAAAGTGCGCGAAGTGGCACGGTGAATACCACGTGATGATAAACCACCTAAATCTCTACAATATTCAGTACTCAGACAAGTTAGATAACAACTTTGTAACGCATGTAGCAACATACCGGAGTATGTTGGGTAACTTAGATAATGATGAGTTCATAAAATCTTCCAGCCGTGCAAATAGACTCCGTACAAGCTTTTCTAAGCGAGAAACGTAGTTTGCGATGCAGATGTTGGTAGAGAGTGTGAAAGTTTCCGCGAAAGAAGGGAAGATGTCGATAAAGAGGCGAACCGGGGAGATTTTTTTTTTTTAGTGAGGTGGGTGGATCGTGCAAACTTCAAAGCGACTTATTCATGCGGTAGCATTCGATCGTCGCTTTTTTTTGCCGTGCACACGGTTCCCTGACATTCGAGCGTATTAGGGCTCGGAATGCCGGGATCCCGGAAACCGGAATTATTACGTCGACACCGGACGAATATTGCTACCGCTCGATACTGGTATTCGGAAGCTTTAATGTCCTAATAATTCCATACAATCCCTGTTCTGCACATTTCAAAGAACTGCTGAGAACAAAAATATGTTTCTCGCAACCTTTTAAAGCGTATCCTAAGTCAGCCCTGTTTCATCCACTTTCATAAGTCCGGACGAAAAAGAATAACCTTCAAATATTAATTATACGATTCTGTCAATTTGCTACACATTTTCACCTTAATATAAAAAGTATCATAATTACTTCCTGACACTAATATCATTATTATATGCTCAAAACCGACGCCATTAAAAACTTTCCCGGAGGAACGAAAGTTTGAATTGTCGTATAAACTGAAGTAACTGTAAAAGTTGAGAAGAATGGCATATCGCGATCAAAATTAGATTGTAATTAGTCAGGTCGAGTGGAAACGGGAAAAGAAGGAAGTAAAAGGTAACGGGACTCGATATTATTACCGAGATCCCAGTGAACCGCTGGGAATTCATTTTGAAGGAATTTCGCTGCTAATTAGTAATCACTCCTTTACCGATAGATTGCGTTAACAAAGGAGTTATATACCTCCGGAGACTGATCGGATGTGACCCTTTGATCATCGTTGTAACTAGCCAAACGGAAACCAGATGCGAGAACACTAATTAGTATTATGGATAGTACAGCCATTTCGAAATTTCACGATCACTGCATCGAGTCACGCGTCCATCTTTCATTGTGTCGCATAAACAACGAGGTAAAGAGACATTTTTATTACGTGGGATTTGTTTAATTCGCCTAAGTGATATTTGCAGGAATCGATGTTTGATGCGCTAAGTAAGCAGACCAGGTTCTAACTAAAAGTAAAAAATTGAATTACACACTCGTGCAACCCAGGGAGGGTATATTCATTCAACGTAAAACAAACAGCGTCGTTCCATTTATCGACCGCGTAACATTACGATGTCTCTTTTTTGTTGATACCACACACGAAACGTAGAGCACGTTAAAAAACATGGTAAATATGTGACAAAAGTGTCTCTGGAACTCCCGATTTCCTGAAAAAATAGCTGTGCGTACACAATGCGCTGAGCTTCCAATGTGGCAAATAGAAACTGGATCACCAGAAGTACTGTTGATTCCAGTGAATCTATTCGATAGGAATCTAACTCGTTCAATATTGTTCTTTTGTTACGTAATTATAGATTATCGCAGGGTAAACCTAACATTGAAAACGGTCAAAGAAGAAATATCATCGTGAATCAACGTTATTATGTGTAATGCAAATATTACTTTCACCGAGGCTTTCCATTTCGAATGTTTATTATCCGCTCGTGTATTAGGAGAAAAATTGTACGTGCAAAAACCGAGTCTGTTAAAGTTTGTGGGTTGACATAAAAGAAGAGCCTGAATATAACCAAAAATATCATGTTATTTTCACCTGTTTTTTGTGTTAAGGGGAGAACAATTTCTACCGTTTCGCTTCAATTGAAACATCAATTCCAATGGTGGAAGATGGGGGTGTATTGAGAGAAAATACTTTGTATAGATATTCCGGCCAGTACCCAGAATACTGGAATTATGGAGAATACATAATTCAAACGTAAAGAAAAACGTAGCGAAAAAAAGTTAAAGATCCACGGATTCTGTGCGAAAATGTCGTACGAAGGTTATGATTCATTATGACCGTGTCGGGGTTGAGAATCAAAGAAATAAGTCTCCAGAATTCTAGGCCAAAGCTGCAGCACTCGGCAAGCGGTATAGTCGAGACTCGAGTATAAAACGTCGATGCAAGAATGAGCGGATCTTGTATACTCGAGCGAGTCTGTTTCATCCGCGTTCTTGGATTTCAGCGTGTAGTTCTATCTTTTTATCTACAGATATTCACCTCCCGTAAAACACTTGAACCCTGAATATCTATCTTTGCAACGGAAAATTGCAGATGCATTAACTGCAAACGATATTTCCCCAATTGTTCCTTCGATAGACGTCGAATCTTGATAGATCAGAATAATCTTTCTACCATGTATACTTGTGTATATCGCATACGTCATTGATTCCTCAGTAATACGTAGATATAAGACTTTATTTCCATCACGCGACTCGTAAATGGCTTTCACTGCTTTCTCTTCATAGAGAAAGGACCGATCGTTCGTTTAAACGCGTTGGTGCGAGGTCTCCGACGCACGGAAAACTTTACTAAATGTTCACAGTGCAAAGAGAGTAACCGGGAATCAAATTAGCAATTAGCAAAGTTACGAGTTCCAAAGTGGAGTAAATTCGAATCAATCCGACGGAGTAATCTATGCTCCATGAATGAGGATTTTTATTAGATCCGGGGTACTCAGCGAGAACTTAAATGAGCTAAGTACATTAAGATAGTATCTAAAGTCATTTAAGAGACCATTGTAATTCCATACAAAACTGCTTACGTTTTATCATTATTGCAAGGAACACATTAAAGTCCGAAGATTACGTCTCGCTAGAAGCTTAACATCAAATGATAACTCCCTGTTACTAAACGTAATAATTATCAGTTAACGTAAGTTTCTTTAACAAGTACCATCGCATAACAAGATAAACATAACATCGTAAGTCAGTTTTATCGTACAAAAAATCCTACAATTAAAAGCTTACGCATGTACAATATAATCCCAATTATTTTGATAACAATCAACAATTATGTCTGACTCCTGTAAGCAGGTGTTTTAAATCGAATCGTACACCTTGCGCTCTTTGTGTTCTTCGTAAATGTTCTATTTTAAGGCTTCCGAGCGGTATGTAACTGTTCATTTTTTAAAGTAAATAAATGGTAGGACAGGGAAGAAGTGGGCTAATCACAATGGTGAATCAGGGTTTCGCCTTGATTTCATGAGTGCGCGCGTCACTAGCTACGTTGGGATCCAGTAACCAGGTCATTGGGGCATTCGGGTGCAGGACTGTATATCTATACGCATATGCATAGAACTACAATGGCCTACATTTTCCACGTACGTCCTTCGTACGCAGCCCCTAAGAAACTCCTTCGAAAATATCTACTCGGGTATGTATGTCGGTATTTCTGGCGTTTTCACGGTAAGAGATATCGTGATAGTCAGTACACACCTGTCTGCTACAAAGCTTACACCGCATTCATAACACAGCATGAATTGCTGTAAAAATAAGAAAAGATCTCTGATAAAAATCTGAACGTACTTTGAACACGGAGAACAGCATTTAGAAAATATTCAGGATATAAGATCTTCGTTTTAACAAGATGATAATGCTAAGGTTATCAAGATCTTTCAGATCAACTCAGAAGTACTTCTGAATGGGAATCTTTGACGGCACTATGTTTTTCTCGATTCGTAGGAAGCAACAAGAAACGAGTGATCATTGTGGCCGTTTTTACGGTCGATCCATCCGTTCAATCTCGGTGACCTTCCGTTTCTTTTCTCGGTCGAAAAAAGGCGCGGTTGGAAGTGTACGGTGCAGACGTCTGACTCTGACCTCGGATTTTCTTCCCATACAGAGTCGCCGAAGGTGCCAGGACGTCGCGGAGGTTTTATCTGTGTATACGCGGCGTCGGTTCTCCTACATATTTTCCGAGATGGGTCAACGAGATACCACGAATTATTCAGACGAACCGCCGAGTCAAGCGTGGTTCGGCTCGACCTGCCGGCAGAGATAACACCGACATACTTCTGCCAGAACCGAAGTGTCCTGGCTTCTACTCTTCTCCTGGATATCTCTCATTCCCTTTCTTTTTCTCCCTCCTTCTTTATTACTGTGTCAGGATGCACCCGGGTATCACTTTTTATGGAAAACTCACCACGTAACTCGTCCATGCCTCGACTTTTATGTGTAAAGGAGTTTATATATTCGATTTCAAGGGTAGGAGACTTACGAGAATGTATAAAGTATTTTGCGCAAATGCGATCACGTTTAACGCGTACCATCGGAAATAGACAATGAGGTCACGTAAATCAAATATATTTGAAAGAAATATTTTAATATGGTAAATAATGATCATACTTTGCAGAACAATATTATTCAAATCATTTGTGAATATTTATGATGATAGCAGATGTTCAAATTTATTACAGTTATAGTGATCGTGGCTAGTCGATACAAGTTCGAATTTATAGTAGACAACTACAATTATCTCTATTCCAATACGACCTTCTTGCTAATAGCAAAAAGTAGGAGGATGCGTGGGAGTGACATAGTAGCAATCTATGTGTCTCCATACTAAACATAGTCAGAAATGAAGATAGTGAGAACACAGCAGGATACATTAAACTGAAAGGATGTTTTTCTGCGTCTCATATTTCATAAAATCCTACATAATGTATATCGAAATAGATTATTGTTTGGATACGGTGGAACAAAATAATTCAAGCATTCGTAAAGTTCACAAATGCCTTCGGTCACTGGGGCAAATGAATTAATAACATAATTAATAAAACGAAACACTGTCCAGCACAGTGTACCTCGAAATCATATTTAATATCTTGATTAAAAGAAATGCATCATACACTGCCGCAAAGCTAAATTTAATTAAACATAGCACGGCTTTAATTCCCGTTACAGCAGGTTGAATATTGCAGCATCAATTCCATAACAGTTATGTTACAAATTTACTTATACAAATAGCAGGTAATGTAAAGTCGATATAGCTTTGTTCGACATTGTTTAACTACAACAATATCCGTTTTGTCGTCTCGTAATTAAGAATATCACTTTGAGACTAGAAAGTCTACGAGCATAGAAGAACACTCAGAGAAATTCTCGGTTCTCGACATCCTTTGCCGACATATCCTACGAAACTCTATCCTCTTTTGCCAGGTTGGCGTATTGTTGCGGCAGCCGGCGATCGTGTTCACGGAAAGGATATAGTCGGCACGGTGCAAACACAATGCGTGCCTCGAGCCTCGGGCAAGAGAAGGCAAAAAGCGAAGAAAAAAAAGGAAACCGAGAGAGGAAGAGAGATAGCGGGAAGGGACTACGGACGCAGTAATTTCGCAGAAATTACGGCGAAACGCCGGCCAGGATAACAACAGGGGAATTGTTCGTGGAAGTTCTTAAGGCCCAGTAACGGCTCCAGCTTCTATCGTCTTTCTTTCAATCCTCGCCGTGAACGGCAACGTAATCAACGCATCGCGATCAAAAATATCATCCGGCAACAGTTCTGCGTGACACTTTTTCAAATTCTGCTTCATCGCGTTTATTTAACCGACACCCTCGGCGACGCACAAAATGATTCATTGAAAACAAGATCTTTGTTTAACGGAATAAAGTGTGAACAATAAAGATGTACTAACATGCTTGATTGAATATATTTTCAGTTAAAAATATAATACTGAAGATTCGTATTTATCTTCGGAAATGAGTACAATGGTTAAAGTAAACCGAAGTCATCGAACTATTAAGAACAGTTTACGATCCGAACATAAAATAGGAAGCTAAAGTTATCATTGGCGGCAAGTTTTTCTAAGTTCGAAAAATAGATAATGAACAGATGGTTGAGATAGATAAGCCAAAGGGTAAAAGTAAACAACGTGAACGGTATACTAATCCTTCCGTAGAAAGTATGACAAAACGTTTCTAAGTTAACGACCGTACAGCCGTCGGATTTTCGAGCGTCTCAAGTTACATTCTTCTGGATTTCCAGGAAATACTCGACGATACCTGACCAGGTAAAGGTACGATAGTTCGTTTATTTGGAAATCCTGAATTTACGCCCATCGGAATAGGATGAATAAGTCCTAACACAAATGATCCTTTTTAACGTTACCTGGTAAAAGACCAACTGTACCCACTCAGTTCCAAAATTCTCGCAGATGTCTATACATAGAGATATATCTTTTATACATTCACAGTTTTTCCCCCCCAAAGCACGTCAGTCATATCGAATTCTTACGTAACGCATATATTATAAATGCCGCTTTTTTTTGTGGAGGAAGGTTAACCACGCAAAAACAAACTGGCTGTAGGATGAAGCACGATTGTGTCAGAGTGAAAGATTTGGTTGGCCAATGATGAAATTCGGATGATTTCATTCCGTCGAATATTATATCTGCCTATTTGGAGCAATCAAGATGTCAGAATGATTAGCAGTGCAGGAGGGTGATACGTGCGATTAATGAAAGTAATTTTCACAGTCTTCACAGAATATCTCCCTGGTAATTACGTCAATTACAGGATGACCTTAGGTTAATAAATACTAATGCTTTGCCATCCGGCATGACCGTTTCTACTGTCGCTGCCTTTCCAGCCACGAAGAGTACATTCCACGAAGGATTATAATTCTTTTCCAGTTAACAATCTCTCAAATGTACTCTCCCCATCAGAAATCAATATCACGATTAACACTAGAACTACCAAAAGGATAAAAATGACTTGTCTGCCATTTTGAGTTCAATCATTCAAATATACCACGGTGCACTGTTTGAGATTTGATAGACTTATATTTTATATGCAAAAGGTAAATAATTCAATCCATTAATTAACGTAAATCCTACAGCCATAATTTATATATAAATAAATGTGAAGGATAACTGAGTAAATGTTCGGTAGTTCTAGTGTTAATAACTTCACATTATAAAAATTACCAATAAAATCAGCTCCACTTTGCTAACCTTAATTATTCTGATATTGTTGAATTTCAACTTCATTTCACTGTACATAAGTGTCGAAGGTAAGTTTAAATATGTCGGTGCGGTGTAATATTGTTCGGGTAAAAGAACAGCGCCATTATCCGAATTGAAAACATTGTGCTTACGGGTAAAGCAATAGGCAACCTGAAGAATCGGTAGTTTCACTTTCTGGCTAGGCTCCAAAGTCCCCGAGACCTGAATCTCTGCTATGTTTCGATCGATATTTTTTGGAGAACATCCATTGTACCTCGATCGTGGTTTTATTTGCTTTTATTGTACGGAACACTTTTATGTACGACAATGAACAGAGCCATAGTGTCCCGCGACATTATTCATAACTCTCATCTCGCCAGATTAACGGGATACGAGTCTAACGGTACAGCTTATTTCTATTATAAATAATTCTCTGGAAGAATTTATCTCATATTATCTCGTATTATCTTCTTTATCTTATATCACCTTATATATATTTATTAATATTTACCCAATGCACGTAGATAAATGTTGATATTAATTTCATGAAAATGTATAAGGTATTAATAAAATTTAATATCCACACTATACAATGGGCGGGGTTACAGTAAAAAGTATTGGAAGAATAATCGCAGTAATATTTCTATACACTATTCTATTACTTCTCACTCATTAGGGAGAGGAACGTTCATTAGTGGGGGTGAGGGTTACTGGGGCTGCGCGCGCTAATTACTCCCAGGCGGGAACAAGGTTATACAACATATCCGCACTGTTTTAAAGGGTTGTTCTACGTTCAATTCAATCCGCGAGATCATCAAAATCTCTACCACGGTTACCAATATTTCTGAAGAGAAGGCACTGTGATAACGTAATTAATATATGTATGTCGCACTATTCAAGTCTGGCATAACATAAATGTAAAAACGCAACATTCATATGTTGCGAATTAATTATCTGCATATCTACATATATTAAATATCTGCTTAATCTACGTTCATTAAATATCCGCATAATGTACAACTGAGCCGTTCGATTTTTAATCAATTAATCAAACTGTTTTCAAAAATGGAGTTTCCACACTTTCATACTATACGGCTAATATAATAATTCATCTAATTTATCTTAGTTTTACAACCTAAATTTTACTGTTTATATATCGCCGGCGAAGTAGCAGGTGTAGTGTGTTGATGAAGATTCCTGGCTCTATGGAGACCCGCGGGATTTCAAGAACAGTAGAACATGTCCTTCGGTTAGAACTGGACATGATATACTTCTGTCGGGCATTCTGGTCACGAGTAAGATCAATTCAATGCGATAATGTTCCTGTCTAATGTCTGGTTGCGCACTCAGGCATTAGTCTCGCGGGACTCTCATGGGGCGTCGAAAGCTACGAGTGATTTCTACGAGAATGTTACCGATATTACCGATATTACCGATATCACCGTGATACCGATGCACCGACGCATTACGATCATACGAGGAATCATAGGGAAAAAAACGTGGAACAAGTTACTCCAAACAAAATCGAAGCCCGATGGATCTACAGATTAAAGCAATTATAAAAAGTGATGGGCCGCTTTCGGTGATTGATCGCTTTGTAATTCCCCCGTCGAACGAGATCCGAGCGCAGTTGAAAAAAATTGGTAATAACTGTTTGGTTGAGAATGCGTGGTTGAATCGTATGCCGTTTCTCGCATATGTAGGGAAATATATATATTTTGTTTTAACTGGATAGAGACCGTGTTGATAAAAAATAAATGGAGACTACGTAGGTACAAAATAAAGTGGAGCTGGTCGGTGTGTTTGGGTGCAAGTAAATGCTTCGTAAGCAACGACCAGAATCAAGCATTCGTGGCGGCAAAATTGCGAGGGATCAATTAGGGTTAATAATTGTAATTTTGCGGTATTCCGTCGCTTCATGGACGCGCGATAGAGCCGGCCGATTTAGAACGGGGTTCAAAAGCCATAGGAATTCCAAGTTATAACTTAGTGTAAGGAGGCTAATGGGGTATATTTAATTATTTAACTGGATTGACCGATATACATTGGATCGAAGTACAGCCGATAACAGTTTAAACTGATTGTACGGATCGTTAAACATTTACTGAGCTACTAAACTACTCACGTCCCTGGTGAATCATTAGAATTCCTTATCAATTTTTAATAAAATTGCAAGTAAGCAATTCAAGTTCTTACTGCTTCCATAATATTGTTTTTAAAAATATTTAATAAATATTTAACAAATATTAACTAGAAATGAATATTCAGTACGATACTCTTTCTGTGATAATATACAGGTGCACTTGGTTTCGGAATTCAAGATAGACACTTATCAGTGATTTGACAAGCAAGGTGCCCAATCGATTACTTATTCATGAACGAAGAGTGCTGACTACGGCTGTCAGCTATCGCACGCAAATCCGATAAACGCCACGTCCAATATTAAATTTCATACGTTCTGATTGCCATTCGAATTTCTGCGGAAACTCAATGGCCGAAGGGCGATCCGAGACGGTCGAAGATAGTAACTTTGGGAAATAAGTTTCTCCCAAATAGCAGCGGTTTATCTGTGCGATAAGAAATTCACGCGATTGTAGAATATTTGCGATGCAGTAATAAGTATTTATATGATCCAATGTTAAACCTGTAATATCTTGTATTATTATTAACAACTACAATAAAAGCCTCACCTTAATATTCTCGTTATCTACGTACTCTTTTAAGAACAGCATAAAATATCGTAGAAAATTCCTTTCTCTTTATCCTATTACATACATAGGAGTCTATAATTTGAAATTTTCTATTGTTGTGTATTAAAATCATAAATTAACTGATAACATATTAATTGATATTGAAATCAGTATTACAATCTCCGCATCGTTTTTAGACGTCCATAAACAAAGTAACACAACTTTTTCAGAAATTATAATAGGATAAAGATCGAAAATATGGCAGCCACCGCAACAATCATTTTATGCGAATTACATCGAATATTATTTATGAATATATTCCAAGGCTATAACTGAATGATTCACTATTTCCATCCCAGACTAATTTCATTAATGGTTTTTCTGCGAAGGCTCGACGCCGATGTGAAGAACTATCGCCGTTTATCACGATGCAGTGTTATACGATACGTTATTCCGTAAATTGATCGAGTGGCGAGACGTTTGCCATTTTTGGTGTTTCGTTGGTAGTCGATAGAACGATAGTAGGTGTTTCTTGATCGCACGCAAATATAACCACGTGACCTAGACCCGACCTTTTCCAAGTTCCTGTCGGAACGAGGGTAATACTGATACCGGCGTAGCTTCAGAAATCGAGCGAAGGAATTACGAGGTTTTATGCGGTGCAATTAACTGCACTCGACTTACGCTTAGCATTTCAGTGCACATTTCTACCGAAGGCCTTTATTCTTAGAAATCATGGAAGCATTTCTATCGATCAAGGCAAAACAGTAACCACTGATCTTCTACCTTTGTTATTTCACTTTGACTTTCCATTTTACGTCAATAGCTGCATTATGTTCGCGTAAAAAGTAGAAATTATTCCTAGCGAAGTTTAGAACCCAACAATTTCTCGAGGTGTCTTAAACCGTGTATCGTAGCTCGGTATTATCGTGAATAGAAAATTCTTGATTTAATACGTTGTATATAATCTTTATTCGCGGAGTGGTATACGGTAAAGTTTATTGAAAATCTTGATAAAGTATAATGAAAAGTAGCAATTAAAATATATGTATATATATATGTTTTTAAAATGCTATCATACAACGGAAATGCACGTTTATTTAGGTATACATCGCACGGTAAACTTACGATATCCCATGAGAATTAATGAATGCAGATTCGCGAGCGTTACTTTGCGAGTTTGCGAGTTGCCGATGCGGATAGCGTATTTTATAGAACAGAGACGTACGCGTTGTAATCGTGTGAACGAACCCAGATGTTTTATGCAGTACAATTACGTCAACGTAAATTATATATACGGTTGCCACGAGAATGTTATGGTTAGTTTCCAAATAAAGTTCGCTTACAAATTGATGAGGAGTGGTTATGCGGAAGAGGCATTAGTATTATTATTTCCGCGTATAATCGTACGAGTGATCGCGCGATGATGCGATCCCCTAAGCACCGGAATTCGAATGGCGATTTACACGCCTATTCAATTAGATCAATTATCAGTTAATTCCTATGTAATCGTGGACCAATTATGAATACGGATGTTGAATTATGGATTCGATTCTCTACTGGTTCAACAGAGTAACCCAATAAAGTGCACCGTTGACAATCTCCTTTTATATCATTGCTTCGTTATAAAAATATTTTCATATAGTTACCCGTTCTCTTCTCAGCTATTTTTGTATCCTTCAGAAAGATAACTGTTATATAGCTGATAATGATTGCAAAAAGAGCAACAGTCAGTGTGAATAATTGACACGTTTCACTAAATTTATACGTCACCTATGATCTTCGGTTACACATAAAAGTATGGCGTCTAATTTTACGTAATAAAAAAGGCCGAGCGGCATTAGAGATTGGTTCGGCTAAAGGCCACCGTGCCCCAATAAAGTGTAAATGGATTATGTTCTAAGCCTCGATGCGACTGGGGAAATGTAGGGGGACGATTCCATACAATCTCGGTGAATCCAGTATTAACGGACACTCTAAGAAGCCATTACGTAGATTTTTGTATAAAACAACGATCATAAATTAGCTGGCGCGTGATAAGAATATTTATATCCACGAATTTTTGCCCGAAACTTGGCTGGGAGTAATTGCTAATGCAGTGAATTCTTGCCGGTGTACGTCGTACGATATCATCGAGTGTTATATCGCTTAGTAAAGTTATCGATTCAGCTTTCAAGAGTGTCTATACTCTATTAGACTCTTCGTAAAACATTGAAGAAGGTAAGCATACGCGAAACTATGTTACACGGAAGATATACAATACAGTTGAACATACAGGGAGTTGTTGCAACATTTGTTTTATTTTATACATCCTCGGCACTCATACTTCTACTCGACACGCTATGTACTTTCTAATTTCAACATAGGTTATTATGAATCTACCAGGAACAGTTATGTTAATGCAACATGGAAAACGATCGCACACTGATCTATTCTTAGGAATATTCCCGGCTTTGATCTAATAAAAGTGCACATAGTATAAGAGAGTCCAAGATATAGGGTTTCGTCATGGCCGAGGGGAAAAAAAAAAGGAGTTCAGCCTCCGCGACGAATTAGTTCACCAACATTTAACTCCCCTCCATTATTTTTTCCGGCTCCCTTCCCGCTTTCGTGACATGTGAGAACGCGCGGGGTCTTTCATTACGACTTCGTTACGATTCTCCGAGAGGAGTGTTTTTCCCCTGAGAGATGAAGAGAGAGAGAGAGAAAGAGAGAAAGAGAGAAAGAGCAAAGGCAACGTCTGTTGGGAACAGCTGCTCCTGCTTATGTCCATCGTTCGTCACAGAACTCCTTTGGACGCTCGAGTGGAAAGAGTCGTACATAACGAAAGGGAAAAAAAGAAGGTAACCTCGCGAGGGGAAGAACTCCGCTGCTGGATGGAAACCAGGGAGGAGAGAAAAAAAAAGAGGGAAAGAGTGAAGGAGATGAGGTTAAGAAGAGAAACAGAATTAGAGATGCGGAGAGGAAAGAATATAGGTGGATACCGATGGGGGAGCAGAGAATGAAAGAGAGAAATATAGCGATAGAGAAAAAAGAAGAAAGAAGAGAGAAGGAGAGCGTGGGTGTGGTGGTGCAGGGTGCAGAGAAACTCGTCTATATACGGGGAACCCCCGGTGGTTGGTGAGTGCCGATCGATCGCAGCATTCGCTCGTCCTCGCTTCTCTTCGTTCTCACTCTCACCCTCTCCTTTCCCTTTCTCACTCTCTCGCTCTCACTCCCTTTTCTCTGTACGATTCCCTCCCTCGCTTTCACCGGTATTATACTGCTGGCTCACCCCGACAGCCAGAGAGCGCCTGCCTGCCGCAACCCGTCTGGCTTCGCGCGGCGGTTACATTACCACGGTCATGTTTCTGGCTAAGATTTCGGTGAAGAATAACTCGAGAGAGAAAAAGGAGAGGAAAAAAAAGGAGCCGGCTTTCGATGTCCCTTGGCTTTGACTTTCAAAGTCACCCAGCTATTTGACTTGATTTTCAGAGATTGAGTGTTCCGTGGGAGTGTGTGACTTGATATCACGCTACCATACACAGAGTTGTCCGTTTGAATCGGTTATAACGTTTTGCCTTCACAGAGCCGTGTGATACAAAGAGAATGTTAATGAAGCCTGGACTGATTTACGTAAAGTCAGTGTCAATTGGCGGCAACAACTTAATGGGACGATAAGTAGAATGAACACGGAGAGAAATCCCGATAAAATGCTAGCCACGTTACCGCCGATTGCGAGAGTGATCGCATTGCGTGTTCTCGGTGAAATTGCATTTTAAATTTTCCACGTATTTTTCCTATTTGTTTTGTTTCCTACGGGTAATTAGTATTCTGATGACACTTTGGCATTGGATACAGAATTAAGCTTCTTTCACACTTTTTATTTAAGTGGCTACTAGAGTATTATTGGAACGTTACTCTCCATACTCTACTGGAATGCATTTTCGAAACAAAGTTACAGGGAAAACTGAAAAATAAATCAGTTAAATATAGTAGCGGAGTACACGGTAAAAAATGATTGAACATTGCATTGCGATTTGTTCCTGACAACTTCAAAACCCTGTTAATAATTCAGAACTTGAATATAAACCAATCAATTAAATAATGTATACATCAGTTAGCAAGTTTATTTCAGCTTTTGGTGGTTTAAACGAAAATAAAAGGGGGGTAAAGTTGATATTACTCTCGCAGCGATGAGTTTACAAAATCGAATGCAATGAAGTAAAGAATATAAATTGTTCGAATTGTTTTTCAACCGTAATAATACAACGATATGAAGAATGTCCTTCGTAATTTTATACGTAGTCGAAACGCAATCAATAAGTAATTTCAATACCATCTCCGTAGAGTGGATTCGAGATAAAAGGCACGTAATTGTTATATTTGAAGTAGTAACTAATTAAAGAAAGGTCTCATTATTATTTCGTCTTGCCTCAAAGGGAGTCGGCTAAAATCAATAGCCACAGAGAGAAAAGTCATCGAATCACGTAGATATCGGGAATCTCTATCTCGGCTTGGCTTTATCCTCTCGGTAACGAAGGTACGTTCGATTCGATTCGGTGCAGTGTCCGAATATACTTTGGCCCGAAGGTGAACCATTTCTGTGTCAGAAGTAGGACTAGATTTGGTTCCTGGCCAGGGTCTAACTTATTCGAAACCTCCCCGAGATAGATCCACTACGTCCCTGCACCTCGTAAAACACAGGAGTACTATCTAGGAAAAGAGCTACTGACATATTAACTTCTTCCTAACGTATCGAGTTTCCGATGGAAGTGAATCACAGTTACATCTCGACGTAAACACGAGTAGGAAGGAAAAAGATATATTACCGCCTCCATTCCACGAGTACACTATAATTAACTATAATCTACTTTTTCAACTGGCGTTCATTTAAATGTAAACCAACCGATAATGTTATCTCTCCGTTAGAAACGCCACATTAATTTTAATAGTTTTGAGTATCGTTGTTCATATTCGAAATACTAAATCATGTCCATTTCGTTATGCAAGGAGTGTCTTAAAAGTTGCTACCTATTTTCCAAAATAAGACGATTTTTAGGATACCATTCTGATATAGGTATAAAACTCGTGTTTTCACATAACTGTTCAAGTAATAAAAATTACTCGGATAATTACAACTAAATATTAAGAACTCCATTTCGTATCCGTGCTCCGTTAAGTATCAATACTTTGTATACTTGTCGCATTAAAAAGGTACATTTTCAGGCTGATGTGTAGGTTTGATTGGAAGATCCCTTCGGTGTCATTTTATACAATTACTCTCCTTGCATAAACCTCTTCTCGCGTTGTGAGAGAATTGGGTGTTACCAGTACATGGAATTTCACATGCCGTTCGTATGGTACTCGTACGAGGAATACGGGAAATAAGCTCGATGGTAAAACAAGGGCGTACACTGGGTCGCCTATATTTAACGTGGGAAGAACGCCGGTTAGAGGAGGATCAGATAGATCACGGGTGGTACAGCCACGTCGCGTTATTGAGAGAGGTCGTATCTGATACCGAAGATATTCTCGGTTTTATCGTCCGTCAAGCTTTAACCCTGATACCGATACGTTGAATAATAGAGATCGAAGCTTTTCAAATGCAACTTGACACGAGGGATGGTTTATTTAAACGACGGATTATTTTTGGAAATAATCCGTCGTAATGGGGTGAATCGGTATCAAACGATATTTTGTATTCTAGGAAATAAATGAAGTTTCGGATAGCCGACGATGAAACTAAAGGCGGGGTCCGATATCTACCAGATGTCTGAAGAGAAACGATTAGAATGAACCCTCCCCAAGGATTAGTCGAGGATACTTTGAACCTTATGGCTTTCCTGGGTTTCTAGGGAATAGAAAATGCCTCATTTTACTGTCCGATAGAATACTGGTTTCTATGACGTACTAATTAAATGATAACCAGTTTAAACTCTATATCGCGTGAAACGTAGTTTGCATGAATATTACGGTGAAATTGAAACAGATACGAACCTGTTAGAAAGTTAACGGTACATTGTAAAGATATAAACTACATCCAACTTTCGGGATAGATTTCGAACAGATTATAATTGACCATCTGCATCCAATAATTTCACTCGTCACTGCAAGTTGCATCACCACATTCGGATTAGATGCAAATAACTTTAATAGCGCACCCTATTCCGTAATCTAGCAAACTCTGGAGAAACGATAATAATAAACACATGCAATTCCATTTCATCGAATCAATTCTTCCACGCGAAGATTCTAAGAGAAAGCTTGATTCTTCCGCGTTCTACGAGATAGAAAATCGCGCTTCCGACACGAAGAATAACGAGCAACTACGACAAACCGTGAAAGTGATATTGTGCGTGAAATCGCTGAAGAAAAATGAAAGTTCATTCGAAATTGATAGGAGAGAGTAGTAGTTCGAAGGTAATTTAATAAGGCCACCCAAATAGCTTGACATCCTGGAATAATCCTGCGGAGAGTAACTGAGAGGAACTGGTTAACCTCGCCCCCCCCCCCCCTCCCGCCGCCCGGCCTTCTTGAGAAGGGCTGAAAGTGCACGCGGGGGTACAAACGAGAAGACTGATCGATGAAGAAAAGTATGCTATTTCAGGAGGCACGAGTAGTGACGTGGGCGAATCTGGTGCTCTACACTCTACACTGTGACACCTTCTTGAAGGGTATCGATTCTCAAGTTGCAGTTCGCTACCTCCTCTCTTTCTTTCGTTCGCCGGTTTCCGGAGATCCGTAGGTGCATCGTTTGAAATTCTTATGTAAATCGATTCGAGCCGGGTTTTAAACCAAGCAGGAAACGCCGCAGACGTTCCCAAGACGTATCCTCGGCCAATACGTGTCGGTTATGTCTCGAGATAAATCGATGAGCACGAAAGATATTAGATCTTTACCGAGCGGATAAACCAGATAAACCGGATGCAAAGCCCAGGGATTTCAATACCCACCCGCATTCCGAATTTTATCCGAAGATTAATACCCACACGTATACACGCGGCAGAAATCAATTCGCTATCGTTGCTTTGTATGGAATATGCCTCCTTGAGATGTAGATAGAACTGATAATTTTTTTATGTCGAAGCGTATGACGTGAACGTATTGCAAACAATGGTCTTCGCTATTTTTAGACGAAAGTACGTGCCGCCACTATCAAAAGTACGTCACTTTACGAACCACGTATTCCAAGGAGTATCGAGTAAGATTTGAAAGGAATATTTTTTTATAAAATATATTCCCTGCGAAAAGATTTTTAAAATCTATATCTTAAAAGCAAAATATGCATCGCAACGAAACCGCCGAAACATTCCAGTACATGAAACGTGGACGTTAATGCGTGGAACAGTGACTTTTAAAAAATGTCTCTATTTCAGTCCATTGTGTTTATGCCGAATAAATTACTATGAACAAGAAAAGTGAAATCATTTCCTCGTTCCCACTAGTAATTGAACCATCATTATTCACTATGCAAGTACATGCAATTACACGAAACGTACTGTTATCCATCATCAAATTCATCCGAGGAACAACAAGCCTCTTACTTTCCCTCGCAATTCCTTGTTGTGGTATCCTGGGAATAATTACTGTACCAGAAAAGATTGGATGCGCGGTGTTCCATTCGTAAAGTTCAGCGTTACTTCGGTTTATTAATTATATTTTTATTACGTAATATCCTTAGTTCTCAGCAAATCAATGCTCTTATAACTAATTCCTAACGTATGTACGACTTTGAGAAAATGCAGAATTTTTCCAGGAACTTAAGTGCTTGCAATTATCAAGTTGTTTAGTAGCATGACATTTCTCTATTTTTTGGAATAATCACCAAACATTATTGACATATTATTGGTTAAGTTTAGCAATGTAGTCAACAGCAATTACAAATAAACGCGAAAACAAAACTCCATGATAGTTTTCGATAACAGTAACACATACTTTTGTCTTAAACGTAATTGCTCTGGTGCAATCATAAAAGGATAATTATCCAAGAAAAGGTTAGCTGTTTCGCAAAAGTTAACCGATTTCCCTGCATTCAAATAGCGCGGTATAAAAATAATCATGGAATTGTATTCGCACCTCGTACGTACTTTTGCAATCAACCCGTTGTAATTAAGAGCAACTTGTGGCCGTGATGTAATCAAACGTGGCATTAGATTGGCTGAGAACTTCGCGGTGCATTAGTATAACGATACGGTGGAAGCTGAATTTCAACGTGTACAGCACTGCGGGAACTCATAATGGAATATTACGCAGTAATGTGTATTTTGAAATTAATTATTAATAGTAATACGGGTACAAATTAATCCTTCATATTATATGTCGTATATGTGTACAGTTGCAGCGAATAATTCGTTTAAGGTATAAAGGTAGCCTTAGACGATATATCTGAATAATGTACAGATCTTGATTAAAACGAGTTTCTATTTACGAGAATAATATACCTTCAACGTTGCTTCTAAATGGTCCAAATCAATAATAGATAATGCACACATATATTTTCGCAAATTAATTATACATATAAAGAATATATGAGAATTGCCTCCAAGATTTTTCGATGCCATCGAAATTTGTTATTCGACTTTTTCCCTTAACTTACTCAGCTGCTCATCTTACTTTATCTATATTTAATGTATAGTTTATTCGATTGTTATAATGTAATGTATAATTGGAAAGGTCTATGATTAACGGAGACGTTAAGAAGATTTGTAAGAAATGTATTATATTATTAAACCCTTAATCCAAATCAAGTATCTGTTTCTTTTGTGAAACAGTCCAAGCTTGTCATACTTCTTATTATTATCCCTTAAGAAAGGAACTAAAGTTCTTTCTTCTTACAATCGTCCCGGGGAACACGATAAAGCACTTTGCCAACTTTAAGAGCGCATCGTCTTCAAGCATTAGTAATCGATTTATTTCCTTCACCGTTACAACTTTGCATACAATTAATCCCTCAGACATTAACTTCAGCCAATCACGATTATCCTTTCCACGACTCATTTCAGGTTAACGACCACCCACAATCGCAATGTTGAATACGGCTTTTGCTTCAAATTTCCGTAATTAAATAAAAGTAAAGAAATTTGGAATCTGACTGTAATTGAATGTGAGTCGAGACCTTATTGTTTATAAAATCTCGCAAATTATTATCCTTTCTCATTGGCAAATGTCTATTAATTGCGACAAGATACGTAACTCGTGATTAAAAATTCCCCGAATTCATATCATCTTTATATATTGCATTATTGAAAATGGAAAGGTACGTGCGACAAAAGAACGAATATTTAAAAGTGTACTCGTCAAATAATATACTAAAAGCGATATATGCCTGCCTGCGTATGTTTAATTTACAATATGCATGCATTAAGTTCATTCTTTGTCGAATATTTGCCGTATTACCGACACTAAGTTCTTTGTCAAGGATGAACGGAGCCAAAAAATGATTGCAAAAGATACGGATGATATCTCCACCGACCTTTTCTTGTAATGGTTCCGTCCGACAAAAAAGAGATCGTATAACATATAAGGGTCATAATGATCATCGTCAACGATATATTCTTCGAGTTATTGGCCAGTAATAAAGAGACGACCGATGACTCATTCGGATCGATTCGAAACTGGGTGAATAAAAGGTCTAATTCAATAGTAGATGATACTTAAATGTGTACTATGGCGATTTTTGGTCGAAAGAAGTGGTTTAAAAATTTGTTTCGGTCAAGAAAGGGGTCGATCTAAATCGCAAAAATGTAAAGGGGTATACCTTCAAAAATTGTCAAAAAATCAAAGTCGCCAATTTCGGTCCTACATGACCCAAATCGATGGTATATGATACCTAATGATGTTCTAGGACCGATTTGGGTCGAAAGAAGTGGTTTCAAAATTGTTTTGGTCAAAAAATGGGTCGACCCAAAACCGCAAAAATGTGAAGGGGTATACCTTCAAAAATTGTCAAAAATTAAAAGTCGCCAAAATCACTCCTACATGACCCAAATCGATGGTATATGATGCCTAATGATGTTCTAGGACCGATTTGGGTCGAAAGAAGTGGTTTCAAAACTGTTTTGGTCAAAAAGTGGGTCGACCCAAAATCGCAAAAATGTGAAGGGGTATACCTTCAAAAATTGTCAAAAAATCAAAGTCGCCAATTTCGGTCCTAGATGATCCAAATCGATGGTATATGATGTATAAACATATTCTAGGACGATTTTGGGTCGAAAGAAGTGGATTAAAAATTTGTTTCGGTCAAGAATGGGGTCGATCCAAAATCGCAAAAATGTGAAGGGGTATACCTTCAAAAATTCTCAAAAAATCAAAGTCGCCAAATTCGCTCCTAGATGCCCTAAATCGATGGTATATGATGCCTAATGATGTTCTAGGACCGTTTTGGGTCGAAAGAAGCGGTTTAAAAATTTTATTCGGTCGAAAAATGGGTCGACCTAAAATCGCAAAAATGTGAAGGGGTATACCTTCAAAAATTCTCAAAAAATCAAAGTCGCCAGAATCGCTCCTAGATGGTCCAAATCGATGGTATATGATGTATAAACATATTCTAGGACGATTTTGGGTCGGAAGAAGTGGTTTAAAAATTGTTTTGGTCAAGAATGGGGTCGATCCAAAATCGCAAAAATGTGAAGGGGTATACCTTCAAAAATTCTCAAAAAATCAAAGTCGCCAAATTCGCTCCTAGATGCCCTAAATCGATGGTATATGATGCCTAATGATGTTCTAGGACCGTTTTGGGTCGAAAGAAGCGGTTTAAAAATTTTATTCGGTCGAAAAATGGGTCGACCCAAAATCGCAAAAATGTGAAGGGGTATACCTTCAAAAATTGTCAAAAAATCAAAGTCGCCAAAATCACTCCTACATGACCCAAATCGATGGTATATGATGCCTAATGATGTTCTAGGACCGATTTGGGTCGAAAGAAGTGGTTTCAAAATTGTTTTGGTCAAAAAGTGGGTCGACCCAAAATCGCAAAAATGTGAAGGGGTATACCTTCAAAAATTGTCAAAAAATCAAAGTCGCCAATTTCGGTCCTAGATGACCCAAATCGATGGTATATGATGCCTAATGATGTTCTAGGACCGATTTGAGTCGAAAGAAGTGGTTTCAAAATTGTTTTGGTCAAAAAATGGGTCGACCCAAAATCGCAAAAATGTGAAGGGGTACACCTTCAAAAATTCTCAAAAAATCAAAGTCGCCAATTTCGGTCCTAGATGATCCAAATCGATGGTATATGATGTATAAACATATTCTAGGATGATTTTGGGTCGAAAGAAGTGAAATAAAAATATCTGAAAAGTACATCTTCGGATTCACTTTTTGAGATGATTACTGGTACCAGTACATAAGTGCATGTATAATAAATACATGGATGCGTGCATAAATGGAGATGGTTGCACATTTGTACACACGTCGCTCCATCATATCCGGAAGAGAACCTAACGGAAAAACGATTATCTTTCTGCTCGGTTTAACGTTGCCCCTATTTGAGAGCGCGGCGATCTTCCCTGATCTTGTTAAAGTTGCAACTGATGGAATATCACGGATTTGCGATTTCATGATGGCGTTCTCGATGCATTAATGCGTGTGAAGAATTATTTTCTATGGACCTTGAGGAATATTTAACATTTTTAAAACGACAAATATCTTGATATTTGTTTAATGCTGCAAGTTCAATCTGTAATCTGTTAAGTATATAATAATAATCCCAAATGAATCCGTAATGAACGTAGTTTTATATCGATATTTTTTACTTATTATAAAAATATTGAAATAAAAATTATTAACTTAAACGAAATTATATTAAATATTTTCTAGTAATAGAAATTGGCCTTACGACACTTTAAGAAACGCATTATTTGGGAAGATCATGACTAACAATTTTTACAACTTTGGGATGAATGCGATTTAACTCGACAATTATCTATTAAACATTTTTCTGTAAGTTTGAAAGTAAAATCTTTGAGTTTCGTGAGAAATAATAGAACGTTATATACGTTTATGCGTACTCGTATTGCATGTTCTTCAATATTTCATTTACACGATACAATGGACATTAAAATGTCTGCGGGTGAATAGATCGCGTGCAACCGTTCCTGTACTATGGCAAGCACCTGTCACGTACATTATTTAGCCGGTTTGAAGAGGCTGAATCTTTGAAAATTTCTACGGAGAAATCAACGATGAAACTTCGGTCTAAGAACACCTGACGTCATCGCTGAGAAACTTGAAAAGTTAATCATCCCTGAATTAGCAACGGTACTTACTTAACTTCATTAAGTTTTCCCCCCTTCGTTAACTAGGACACTTTTTAACTAACAGTTTCGAATTCAACACCTTCAAAATGCCTCTTCCCTCTGCAATCATCTATATATCGCTCAAAAATACTTCGTAATATCGAACAAACAAAAAATCACTCCGAAGAGATTATGCAAACTTAGGAACAGCTAATTTTGAAAAGGAAGATATCTCGGAGTGAGGAACGGTTACTTTTTCAAATGGCGACGCAACGGTATTTGTAAGAGCAACAAGAGGAACGAGAGCAGAAAGGAATCCGTATCTTGCGGGGATCGTCGGATTCACGACGACTTCCGGTCGAATAAGAAAGAATCGAAGTCGGGGTTCGGAGTCGGAGCCGGAGAGGTTTCGAATTGATTTCCTCTTTTCGCCGTGGGTGTTTTACGTCTGATTCGGCTTAGCCATAAATTCCGGTCAACTTAACCGTTCGCTCGAAAAGCTTTCTTCGTTAATGCCCAGGGCCCTGCCCTCCTCGTCTTTCTTTTCTTCCTCTTCTCTCGGTAGCTACCTTCCTAGTTCCTTTTTCCTTTTTCCTACGACCCCTTCGAATTTCCTTCGGGATACCGCCATGCCTTTCTACCAGGCTTATTGTGACACTCGATATTCAGGAAAGCATATGCTCCGAAAACTAATAGCGTCAGAGTCGACCGCATAATTTATATTCCCGCCGAGTGGAACGTTTAAACCAATACTCTTCTGATTTTCATGTCGATGCACCTTTAATCGTCACCGTTTACAACGTAAATCATTGCGAAGCGCTCTGCGTGTTCAATGATCCAAAACACGATAGAACCACGAGAAAAATAGTATGCACATTTTAAAATATCCGTAACCTTGGATTCACTCCAATTACGGAATCCACAAACAGCCGGGAAAATTTACTGACATTATGCCAACCAACAAATTATTCGCATCACTCGCCACATATTTAAACAGTGTGTAAATTTATATGCGTTATATGCACTTACACTAGCATTTCAAATTAGAGTAATTACAGGGCATTTTTAACGATTGTTTTACACGAAAAGTTTACGATATATCGATATCCGGGGAGCAATACATATATCGCAACCTTCGAGACTCGCAGTATTGCAACGATGACGACAATATAATATGGTAAACGAATAGTTAAAACCTTCGATACTGATTGTAAGAACAATTATAAGATACTCTATCATCAAACTATCCCGGGAAACTGATAATGTTAGTATTTACGTATATTTCCAGTAAATTAGGTTTATTCACGTTTGCTTTCAGTCGCAACGTTCGATTTTCCGCGCACGATGCACGTCCTCTGCAACTTTTAGCCGTTATACTGTGAAATTAAGCGAGGTTCGCCAACACGTCGAGCCATTAGTCTAACGAATTTGAATCGCAAAGCGTGTCGTGAATACCAGCCACAAAGATATGAGTATGCATCTGTGTAACCAGCATTATTGCAACCTTACTATCAGAATGAACTATTACGATAGTTTGCTTCCTTCCTTGAATCCTTTCCCACTATCTTTGGCTAGACTTAATTGCGTTCCCGCGTAAATGTCCATACTCATCAGCGACTACTTTGATTTACTTGTACATTTGTATTCATTAATCATACATTATTTTCTATTCGAACAACGAATCTGAATTTAAATTTTTATAAAATCTGGGTATTTGATAATTGATAGAAAACCTTAAATTTGTAATCACTCGAACCAAAAATCATCGAGTTACTTTCTTGATTATTATATCGAAGAACCAATCGATTGATTCGGTAGCCACAATTCTAACGCGATTCTAACGGTTACGAGAGGTCGATGTTCCTATTCAATGCCATTAGACGGACGCAAGTAATTCGATGAATTGGAGCAAATAGATGTAGGGAATAAAACCAACATTTTATCGATACTATACTAGCTTCTTATTAAGGATAATTAATTTGACGTACGAGTACACGATATGTCTGCTTCAATGCAGGTACAACAAACTTAACTGACTTAATGAATTAATCTAATAGAATCAATGAAATTCTACTTGGTTATCTTATCGTGTGATATAAGTTTCGCAGTTGTTCCGACAAATTTAACTCTAGATTGTAATTTACGTGTAGGGTGAGCAGTACCCGAGGAAACTTTTGCGTAGGTCGAAAGCGGGTCTCCGTGAGCCACTTACAACGCTGTAACAACAGCCTTACGGTACACGTCAACGGTATCCGTGGCTGCGGATACCGTTTCTGGCTATTCGGCGTGTATTTGATAAACTTGTTTTCCACCGAAAAAGTCATTTCCATCATTTGCCTCGGTTATTAACCGCGTTGACTGACGGACCGTAATCCGTGTTATACGATACCTCGCGATACGCATTTGTAACAAGTACATAACATCTAAAAACAAATCTATTTAAGTGTTCTATGATACGTTAGTCACTTTACGTCGTTATCCCAACATTATAAATATTAGTGATATATTTGATTGGCAGTCAAAGTGTTAATACAGTAAACTCCCGTATAATGCGGTTAATACGTTACGCGTTGTGGAAATTGGAGATTGTCAGCTATGCTATGCTCGATTAAAGTAAACGGGGAATCCTCGCATTTTATTGCATAGCGCGTTGTAGGAACTCGCGGTATATTGGAGTTTACTGTACTACGAGTATCAATATGCGCTATAAGATATAGGATAATAGGATTCGAATCTACACCATTTTAATAACAATAATAACTCCTATGCGAATGAAAGTAGAGTGATGCTTTTATTCCACGGTTTTACGAGGATAGAAAATGAAGTTGATATCGAAAAGCTTTTGAACTCGTCTCACTTATGGTCGGCAAACTTTAAGGGGTCGTTTATCTTATCGTTTAATCGAAAAATGAACCGACCGAACGCGAGCGGGGATACGGAATTGCATATTTAAAGTAGGAAGTGCTTTCCTACGCGACAGACTTTTATAGTCTATGAATTACGTGATATTAGGAAACAAGCAAAAGCACGTACGCGAGATTCCATCAGTTCGCGATGAAAATAAAATTCCAGTTAAATATACTCGCGAGCAATGTTTAATTCCAAAGGAAAAACTGTCAGGGGAGTTACTGGGAATTCTAATAAGTCCGTGAGAAATTAATTAAAAATATCGTTGGGAAAATATCGCACGATATAATAAAACTAATATACGAGACTAATGAATTGGTTTACGTAATACTAGAAATGGATGCGACCCCCCGCAGAAAGAAAAGTCTCGCACGTGTAATCCGATTCGTCGGTAGAATTCTGTTCCGATATAATTACGGAAACGAGAGGCGCAGGAAGTGGTAACGGGTCGAAGGACGACAGGAAATTACGATCAGTCGAAATTACATTGGTGGTTCCGAAGAGATGGGGGGGGTTAAACTTTCTCTGATCGTTCGGCTTAAGCCCGACTTACACAATGCACGACGTGCTTCGTAAGTAAGCGTGAACGGCGATGCGCGTAAATCATCCCGCTTAAAATCAAGTAATGAATCATCAGGAAACAGCTATTATCATATTAAGTACAGAACGGTGAAAGAGATATTTCTTACATTTCCGTGTCTTTATATGCACGAGGAATTGTTTCGCATAATCCCACGTATTAAACTGTATCAACGCTGCACTGTAATTAATGTACGTGGGAATAATGAAATGAATTACTTCGAAAATATTTTATATCCATTATCATTTATATTAATCATTTATATCTACTAATTCGTGTATTTAACAAAATTTCATTGCACGTATTGTGAAATGAATAATACAAGTGTGTTGACTTTAATATTTGTTTAGTGATATAATTTAGCGATTAAAATATTTGCAACATAGATATACTTTGTTGGGTTAGGTGGTGTTGATTAGGTATCAAGCAATGTTTGAATTGATTATGGGGAAACATTGAAATCGAAGGTCAATCAATAATGACGTAATTGTAGGTGCATAAGTCTAGCTATTTCTTGTACAATTATTGAAAGGCATTATATAACATAACGGTATGTGTAAGATTCTTAATACCGTGCATGTACGTCTCATCTGTCATGTTAGAAGCGTTAGAAATACAGACTTTCCAAGTATTACGCTAACTTAATCCTAGTTAGTTTCTAATCCTTTTATTCTTTGCCCCATTTTTGTATAAACTGTATTATTCTCCCATACTCGATTCTCGTAATACTATATCATGATATTTGGTAGTTTAATACTGGAATTTTCAAACCATCTATGTGATTTAAAAATGAAATCTTTAATCTACTTTGTTAATTTCATGACCTAATTAACATGAGACGATTTGTATTAAGTTGGATAATAATTAAGTAATCTTATGTAATTTATCGAAAATGTGAATAAAAATATGAATAAGCGTAAGATATATAAATTTTCAAAATTATTTGTGACAATTATATTCCATCAACATTTTTAATTAAATTAGAAACGAATAGAATGTAAAGCAGAAAAAGATGCACGGAACATTATATCTCGCGGAATAACTCTTATAAACAATCTTCGAGTAGATACGCCACGAACCGCGGTGAACGCGTACGTTGTACTTTGTTTTAAGAGAAAATGAAAACATTTATCTAGCAGTATGAACAACGTTTATTTGAAGACAATTGTTTTCTGCGTTGAGCAATCATTTCCACGGTTATCATACGACGACAGCTTGTTCGAACTAAGCACAAAGGCAACTTCACTCGCGCATGAATAACGCCACCAGTGCGGCGAAAAATATGTTGCGCAGATAAAAAGTTCGAAAAACAATATTAAATTCGCGGTATCTCGTTCAATCTGACGCGAGAATTCTTTCTCTTAAATTCTATATTCATCCGAACAAAATTTCTTTTCAGCATCCTTACGTCACTCGGAATACATAGAAGGTGTACTTTTATAACAATACGTACATCGAATACACCTGATTTTTTGTCTAGCACAAGAGAAAGAAAGAAGGGCTGAAATGTAACCTCTTCACTCGAGACTATTTTTATTTGCATTGTGTTCGAAGACAAGTAGTCGTAATATAGTAATCAGGCCACACACCCACCCGAGAATCGGAATTTCGCAAGAATAGCACAAGTAGTCCGTACACTTTCTCTTTGTGCGCGGTCAGGTACACATTTACGAAAGCGTAGAAAAACTTCCGCGGAACTGTGGCAATGAAAACGCTATACTGAACGCGTACCAAGCTGCTTCGATTGAATGCACCGAGCAAAAACGAAGGTTCGTCATCGTCGACTAAAATCCCACAACGAGTCATCGTATCGTAGAGTTCTACATTTTTCGATTTTATCAAAAGATATCGAGGCGACACGCCCCTATGAGTCGCCTTTTACGACAAGCAGAGGATACTGTAGGCCCATTCTACCCCCGGTCCCACTAGGGTACCAACGTTACTTCAATATATCATGGAAACCAACCAATATGTTGCTAAGAACACTGACAATGAGTCATAGCCATTCTCCGTTAGGTTCTTGAAAAATAAATAATTCTGTCTCCAGCTCATTCATAAAAGCTTCACAAAGTGGATCCGTATTCTGTCGTAGAACTGCATTGTTATATAAAGTTTGTATAACAAGAAAAATTCATGATATTTGCACGGTGGTAGAATGACTTTTTAACGGTTATCTTTCTTGTTGACAGAGTATGAAAAAGCGATTGCAATCTCCATATTGAAATCATGAATGAATATTTTATTTCTCTTGGATTAATTACTTTTTATACGAGCATTACTGATTGGCGACCGGTCGTTCGATAAATATTTATAAACGAATCGATTAGCATGGGATAAATTAAATTGAATAATAGTCAGCGTATCTTTAATTACCTACGTCATACTGCATTATACTGTTCCCGGCCTTCGAATGATTTTTTTCCATCGACTACAATGAAAGCGAGCAAATATTTTTGCAACCGAACTCGGTGATTCCCGCGAAGATTGCGCAATCAGAAAAATGTAAGAGAACAAATTTAAATGAACCCTGAGAGTTGTTCTGGATACATAATGCGTGCGGTATATACTGCAGGTGAATACAAGTGGTTTTACGAAGCGTACATGACACGATTCACGTAAAAACAGTCATAAATATACTCGCAAGCGTAACGACTGGTTTGTACTCTTACGGGCAGTATTTCAAAGTGACGACTGTGAAAGAAGAGCCTGTGAACGTACAGTGTTTTCTGCGTGAATCTCGGCATGAAGTTCACAGCGGCAGAGAAAGAGGAAATATACTTGGCCAGGTTCGTCCTATTTCCAAACAGTCTGATTTCGTTTGACACAAGAATAGTCGGACCGCAGCGGAGTCGAATAAAAGATTTTAGTATTCCCAGAAAGAAGTCTAATAAATATTCGAGAAGTACGAATACCATCCGCTGCACTTAGCCGAGCGCTAACGTCAGCCACGAATTCTTTGTCTGGCCAGTTCATCCGCCTTTCTCTGCCGCCTCTATTCGATTCTCCTCTTTCGTTCTTTGTGTTTTCTCTACCCTCCTTGTCCGTTACGGTTACCGTTTTCTTTAGGTTCACGGGACGATAGATCTTCCTCTGGCCTCTCTTTTCAACCACCCTTACTCGTTATCGCCCGCTGCCTTCGAACTTTCAGTAATTAAGAGTGTAGCAACGATAACGTCTGCCTTATTCTTGTAACCAAGTAACTCCGAACGCATCGTCGTGTATGAAAGAGATGCCATGTAAAGTTAAACGACCAACGTATCGCGAGCAAACTTATTCGTGTATGTAATTAGAACTTGTCGGAAGTATTAACAAGACCAGTTTCTTGGAAATATTTTAACTCCAATTCCACATGTATCGTTTTAACGTTATCGGCAACGATACGTCGATGCATGCCTCATAAAGTAGCTATTACTACAGAATTGTTGACGTATTATTATCGTAGTACACTGTAACGCTCGAAAACGATCGCAAATACCAGTTGCTCGTGCACCTGTACATCCTGTGTACACTGTAGTGGTAACGAATTGAGCTGGCAATTGTGATATGCCTCTATGCCACCGATCCTGATGCAATCACTCGAATGTAGTCCAACGATATATGCTTAACGTATCATCAATTTCCCAGAACCTAATTCGCACATGTTACATTCAACGACCACTGCTTCCATAAGATTACAAAAAAAGCAGACACGGAATTGATGTATCCCCCGAAGAATGTATACAGTAATAAATAGAAATTGTCATTTCAGACTAACTTCCATGAAAGTCTTCTGCGAAAAGAGCTTTCACAAATGCAACTTTGTACACGAACTATAATTACAAGACTGGTGTATAATAAAAGTTTTCATAGATTAGCACGTTGACTGCCGTCGGTGACTGACGATGGGAATACTGCCATACTAAAACCCGAATAAATATCGCTAATATTTATGAAATTTTCAATATTTGTTAGGTTACGATAAGGATGCAAAGTGACTAACGTATCGTAGAGCACTTAAACGGTTTTCCTTTTCGATATTATACATATGTTAGAAACGCGTATCGCGAGGTGTCGTATTACACGGAGTTGAATCCGGCATTCAACGTGTGAAAATAGTGTCTTGAAATATGAAGGATTATAATCGATGATACGTATACTGGTCTTAAGATAATAACGCTACACGTGACGAGTAAAATTCTCGCGAGTTATGAAAAGAAAACAAGAGGTCCTTTATGAGGTACAGTTCACGTAAGCTGGGTACTTAATACAGAATATCCATTAATGAAGTTTCCATGTTACGCGTGTAAACACGGTACGCGGGTATGCTAAAGCAAAAGAACAAGAGATTTAAAATAGAATGGGGAAATGGTTCCAAGAGGAGAGTTCGTAAGTGCGAAGGGGTCTAAAGTATTCTCGAGGGGGAATACAAGAGTTCTGTTCACGATAATCCGCCTTGCCGCCGGTGAAATATTATTACTATATATCAGGCATAATTAACATTTACTGTTGGCAGAATTCAATTCTATGTAATTATTCTACGCCTCACTGACACTGCTCAACGCTGATTCTCTAGCTTTCGCAAAAGTGTCGGACTTACGGCGACTAAGATTCACGATTTTAAGTGCGAACCAAAGTAAGTTCCATTTTAAACGCGCTCATAGAAAATATGAAAGAAACGATTTTTTTAAAATATGGAACGAAATGTTATATGTATGTACCGTTGACAAATAACAGTATTGTATTAGTTAACTAGTTTGCCTTGATCCTGAGTTACTTACGAGAAACAAATGCCGATTAGATTCCTTCACCCACCGCATGCACTTTGATCTACAGTTATCCTTGCAACTTTCTTAATCATATCAACTTTTCAGCTACTTATATGTCTGAATTATGTGTGGTTATAAATAGCATTGCTTTAAAACAATAATTATGGAGCTATTTATGTTGTCATTACGAATAAGTCAACCGAATTTTTGTTGTAAAACGACCAAGAATATCAAATGACCAAAATAATTAAAAAAATATAAAAACTCTAAATACTTCATCGTGATGAATCTAAATTGAGGTTGACAGACAGTTAAACGTCCCAAAACCAGCATTTATATCTCTGAACTATAGAATTTCTTACGTGTGGATAGAGCTTAAATTCGTAGAGTAATCGCATATACGTTTCAGGATAAAATTAATCGCGAAGTGTATAGTAAGTCTGACCGACATTTCGCGAAGAAAAATGCGGGTTGACATAGAAAATCGATGCGTACAGACATTTGACAAAAGCGGATTCGCCTTGATCCATTTATAGTACATTCTTTAATGCAACGAGTATCTTGCAACTCTAACTTGCTCATCCTCTTCGCAAATCTCTTATTAACGGAGGATCCTTTTACGAATTATCTCCTTTAATGTTTATATAATTGCTTGAAAAAAAACTTCAGATATCTTTATGCATATTACGTCGTCTCGAGAAATACATAATTATTACTCTCGCAAAAAAAGCATTTAAGGTCAGCCATTTTGGTTTTGAAGACGACCTTGACCATTATATCAGCAAGAACAGTACGGTTAGAAGAAAACCAGTCACATGAAACATGCTTTCACATTGGTCTCAGTAAGTAACAGGTTTCGAGATCAAATGAATATTGATAAGCCACGGTTCACTATTCCAAGCAAAATGAGAGCGAGAATCCAATAACAAGAGAGGTCCTTTAAAACCCTCCCGGAAAGATGCCGCGCGATGATCAATCGATCAATTTCACGTTAACATTTTAATAGGGGAGTTCTTTCAAAAAACATCATCATGCGGGCACTTTCAATAGAGAAATAAAATAAATTCGTTCGATATGTTTATAATTACGACGCATACATGGATTTGATTGTTCATCTTGTGTAAAATTTGTACGTAAAAAAATTTCAGAATTACGGGAGAGAAAATTGCTATTTAATTCGAAACCTTTAACATAAATCTAGATTCGAATGACTAGTGAGCTTGTCATCCCCTGTTGGCAGATTGACGTATGGCGAGTAAAGATAATTATAGTTTTTCGAACGTAAAATATATTGTCAGGAATGCATGTTGGATCTAATACACAACTGACTCGTGTTAACGGCGTCGGTTGAAAAGCCTACGTAACTCTGCTTCTAAATGAACAATAGAATACTACTCCTTTGCCATGAATTCCAATTTGCGCGATTAATTGTAAAGGAACGAACATACGCGGAGACGCGATTCCCGGCAGAGAACAATCGTTAATTGAAAACCAGGCGTCAGGGTAACGGTACGACGCATATATCTTCGCCTTCGAACAATACAAGCGAAACTGGATTACGTCTACTGTAAATTACTGCTTTTTAATGTAAATTTGTATCTTATGAGTTCGTGAAATAAACAAGAATAGAAAATCCAATATGTCAGGTGAGAATATTTGTCACAAATTAATGGGAACAGACGGTGCAATAAAAATGGGCTGAAATTGGTAAGTGTATTATGTCCAGCATGAATTATTGACTTTTAATGCAAATTTTTATCTTACGAATAATTATCTGCGTGAAATGAACAAGAATTTGGAAAATCCAATACGTCATGGGAGTATAATATTTGACACAAATTATGGCAACAGACGGTGAGATAAACAGGGGCTGAAATTAGTAAGCGCGGGAAATACTAATATTGGAATCTATCAATCATTCTATTAATATCGACGAATTTCGCTCTCTGCTTTTTTAATTAAATATTTATCTCGATCACGCTATCGGGGAGTAATTACGTCAGCTAATCTAATAAAACTACGAAATATATGTGTGAGTAGTTTAAAATGACTAGTGGCGGGGAATTACGTGCCACGAATGCTAAACATTTGTATCCGATTAGGTTCTACTTCTGAGATTGAAGAGCATTAGTTTCGCGGAAATCTTCGTTTGTATGAAGAATTTCAAGTGAAATAGGAAAAATATGATAGCAAAAACTTGGTAAGTTTCAAGAGGAGGACAAACAAATAAAATCCCTATTAACTATTCATCACTTAAGGATATCAGAAATAAAACAGGAAAAAGGACATACAATTCGCGGAAGCCAGATAAATAAAGTGATACTGCTCGAATTGCAAACACTACAATAAATACAAAACTGATATACATATATTGTATCGTAAAGTTATGAAACGATACTTAATTTCATATATATTCTTCAGAATTATCTTTGTAATCGACTCACACAATTCCAATGGATGCGAGTGTCGTATTTGTATGTTTGAGCGCGATCTTCCTCTTTTACCTTTACATAATGCAAGTATAATATAAAATCATTTTCACAACACATGAGATGTGAATGTAAAAATGCACATGGATTCTTCTATGAACGTAAAAATGCATACGTTCATAGATTCGTCAGAAAATAAATGGACCAACATATACGATCAATTCGATCAGATGATATATTTGGTTGAATCGTAGACGAGCGTAGATCGAGAACTGGCAAGTCGAATAAAACGAAGCCGCATCAAGTGGCCAGGACATCGAAGGTAGAGTGAAAGATCGCGCGAGGATAAAAAGGATAAAGAAGAAAGAGGAGACGGCGGAAGGGTGCGGTAGACATGTTAGACGAAGTGACAAGACTCACCTTGTCTGAGGGTATATTGCGCGAACTCATCGTAAAGGTTGGCGGTGAGGGTGTCGCGAGGAATCCAGAGGCCGTCCGTAATTTGACCAAAAATTGACCTTCCCAATGGCACAGGTATTAACAAGCGGATGACAGCAGTAAGAAGCTAGTGCGACGCACAACTCGATGAAAACACACTCACGCACAGCTCACTACACCATTTCGACCCGAGCCTTCGCTGCCCAAGCACTCACTCCGACACCCGTCGTTACTTGTACATGTCGGGTGAAAAGTATTTCGGTAACATTTTGCAAATGATGCACGGGTTACGTTCTATAGTTTCCACCGCACGCACCCACCGTTCCAGTCTCAGGAGACAAACACATAAAATGGCGATACCGAGACGATGCAACCTTCTGTCGAGGCTTCAACCACGGACTACGCGACGCGCGCTAGTCGTTGCCCCCCCACTCGGTTTGCAGGTGGCAGCGATGCCAGATACTTGTCGCGCCGCCATTTTGTACTGTTCGAACTATCATTCAGCCGCGTTCACAACATTCGATCCGTCGAAACCCTCGAACATTTTCTTACATTTTACACTGGGATTTATATTATACAAATTTAATTAATTCTGCGTTTACATAAATTTGGATGTAAATGATTATTGTACCATAGGTAAAAAACAAGTGTAGACATAAAATCCAGTGTGTTTTTTAGGAGCCTATTTTTTAGGATTGCAGACCGCTCTTAGCATTCGACATCCAACGTTGTCGACGGATTCAATTAGAACATCAATTTTTATTTTTGTTGACTCCTACAGTTTTTAATTTGTGCATTGTTTGAAGACAACGATGATATACACTAGACTCTCGTATAACGCGGTTAATACATTACGCGTTATTTGAAATCGCATTATCAGGGAATTCGCGCTCTTTTATATATAGCGGAATGTACAGGGTCCGCGTTATATGGAAAAGTCGTCGCAATATCTTTAGCGCGATGTCGGGACTCGCGTTATAAGGAAGTTCACTGTGTGGGAAATTTATAACATATAAATACAGACGAAGCAAGGATAGACCATCATTCAATATACTTCCGTGTCACACCATTTTAAGGTACTAGAACCCCATCACATTTTTCATGGCACCAACGTTATCTAGAGCCTGATAATCTGGAAGTACGCACTCCAATGTGTGTTGGGTTTATTTATATCTCGTTCGTGCTAATGATTAAGCGATCTCTCTCTCAATTAATTATAACATGAATATATTATTTATATATAAATTTATATCTCGTCGGTGATCGTACGTTCGGAAATATCGCTAGCGTAGGAATCTCGTCTGTGGTTCAATTTCCCCGCAACTGTAATTTTATACCAGAATAATGAAAGTCCATTTACATAGTGCTTGGTTTTCCTATATCTCGTCTGTGATATTCCAGATTATGTTCTTAAGTTTATAATGCATTCAAAAGTTGATCTTTTCTCTTAAATTTCCTCCCTGTCATTAGAATTTATTTTCTTTGCCATTTACAACTACCGACGATAGACCAAGTACGCAATGGAATCTGTAATTCCACAGTTATTGGGCTCTAGTTCCCGATAAGTATTTTCCTGTCCTTGGTGACGTTACCCTCCGACACATAAAACCACCGACGAGATGTAAGACGATTAAAGAAAATTATTTTGCATTTTTATTACTGAGTCACCCGACATTCATGGGCAAAAAAATGTCATAGCAGAGGAATAACAGGTTTAGTTCCACCTCTTCACCATTAGATGGACGGCATTTTTTCTGCCCATGAATTTCGACAATACGTAGGATCAATCACTGGAGGGGAGTAGCGAAATATAATAAAATATATATATACTTGTGAATAAGATAGGTAGATGCACGCAACGCATTTGCATTTGTTTGCAGCACTATAGTAACGATGCATTCACACTCAATTTATTGTAGTTCCTCCGCCACGTCTTTTTTTAGGGCGTCCTGTTGAGTCGTTGCAGTACAGAATTCTTTTACTCGTTTCCGCAGTGGGCACATTTCATTGCGTTGATTTTTACCGCGTCTTTCATTTTTTAGTGGAATCGCGAAAGCCCATTTAGCGCTTGGTCTACTTATATATCGTCTGTGATAAAACTGATATTTTGAAGGTATACCCCTTCACAGTTTTGCGATTTTGGGTCGACCCATTTTTGGGCCGAAAACAATTTTTAAACCACTTCTTCCGACCCAAAATCGTCCTAGAATATGTTTATACATCATATACCATCGATTTAGACCATCTAGGAGCGATTCTGGCGACTTTCATTTTTTGAGAATTTTTGAAGGTATACCCCTTCATATTTTTGCGATTTTGGGTCGACCCATTTTTTGACCAAACAAATTTGTAATCCACTTCTTTCGACCCAAAACAGTCCTAGAACATCATTAGGCACCATATACCATCGATTTGGACCATTTAGAATTGATTTTGGCGACTTTGATTTTTTGAGAATTTTTGAAGGTATACCCCTTCACATTTTTGCGATTTTGGGTCGACCCATTTTTTGACCAAACAAATTTTTAATCCACTTCTTTCGACCCAAAACGGTCCTAGAACATCATTAGGCACCATATACGATCGATTTGGGCCATTTAGAATTGATTTTGGCGACTTTGATTTTTTGAGAATTTTTGAAGGTATACCCCTTCACATTTTTGCGATTTTGGGACGACCCCTTTCTTGACCGGACAAAAATTTTAATCCACTTCTTTCGACCCAAAATGGTCCTAGAATATGTTCATACATCATATACCATCGATTTGGGTCGTCTAGGACCGAAATTGGCGACTTTTAATTTTTGACGATTTTTGAAGGTATACCCCTTCACATTTTTGCGATTTTGGGTCGACTCATTTTTGTCCAAACAAATTTTTAAACCACTTATTCCGACCCAAAATCGTCCTAGAACATCATTAGGCATCATATACCACCGATTTGGGCCATGTAGGAGCGATTCTGGCGACTTTGATTTTTTTACAATTTTTAAAAATAAACTCATCCTTTTTTGTAGGGTGTACTCATGTGCGCATAGTTCACAGTTTTTTACTCATTTCTGCAGAGGGCTCCTGTTGTTTTATAATGTGTGAAATAGGTCACATATATTATATGTTAGGTTAGGTGTGTTTGTAAACACAGGTATAGAAAACTTGCTTGGGAGAAAGACATTTTAAATATTATAACTTAAACATTTCAAGTAACGATTAGAAAATGAATAATGGTAAAGAAAATACACAGGACAAGGTGCCAGAAGTTGTCAAAAACGCTGTATTAGTTCAGAGTTGTCCAGTTCCGGCTGGAACACCTACTGTAAAAGGTTATTAGTTTTCTTCGAGCTTTGCAAATTCCACTATGAATGAAGCATATCTAATAACATAAATGAAGTATCTGTAAATACTGGTGCCGATAGTTTACATTTAGTAAATAATTCCAGAATAATAAAATTTTTAATCATATTTTGATGTATTAACTTATATTATTTCACTTTCGAAACAGTTCATAGAGAACTAATATAAACATTTAATTGCATAGGATTTTTTATTGTATAGTATAGTATAGTGTTTATTGTGTAGGATATGATTGGAACAGAGGGATTGATTATCATGCATTATTTGAAAGCTATAAAAACTCTGGGTTTCAAGCAACAAATTTTGGTTTAGCAGTAGATGAAATTAAACGAATGATAGCTGCTAGAAATATACCTTTGAAAGATGATCAGATTGATGATTTAGAAACTGATGAGTTTATAAAACGAAAGTCATCTTGTACAATATTTTTGGGTTACACATCCAACATGGCCTCCTGTGCTGTGCGGGAGACCATAAGATTTCTTGTGCAACATAAAATGGTTCGTCTTGTTGTGCTAAGGACACAGTTTATGAGGATCGTAAACTGTAATTCATATTGTAGGTTGACTGTATTGTCACTACAGCGGGCGGGATAGAAGAAGATTTCATAAAATGTTTGGCACCAACATATATTGGTGATTTCCATTTAGATGGAAAACATCTTAGAGAAGTTGGAATAAATAGAATAGGGAATTTATTAGTACCAAATACTAATTATTGCTTATTCGAAGATTGGGTTATGCCCAAATTAGATGCGATGTTATCAGAGCAAAAGGAAAAAGTAGGAAACTGTTAAAAAACGAATTTTTTTGTCCTCAAAAATACTACTTATATTAGTATTTTATAGGGTACTCTTTGGACGCCATCCAAAGTAATAGAAAGACTAGGCTTAGAAATAAATAATACAGATTCCATTTATTATTGGGCTGCCAAAAATAAGATTCCAGTTTTTAGTCCAGCATTGACTGACGGTAGTCTCGGGGATATGATGTACTTTCATTCGTTTCGAAATCCAGGACTAGTTGTAGATATAGTTTCAGGTCAGTAAATTGTATATAATTTCATGTTTAATTGCTGAAGTATATTATGCATTCTTGCATTACAGATCTTAGGCGATTAAATACAATGGCAATGAAAGCAATTAATAGTGGTATGATTATTGTTGGAGGTGGTGTTATAAAACATCATATTTGTAATGCAAATCTCATGGTAAAATATAATGAAAGGAGCATATTATTTCAATACTTAAAGAAAGAAAAGAGAAAAAACAATAAAATATTTTCCAGAGAAACGGAGCGGATTATTCCGTGTTCTTAAATACATCTTCCGAATTTGATGGGAGCGATAGTGGTGCTCGTCCGGACGAGGCAATTTCTTGGGGAAAAATTCGCAAAGATGCGAAACCAGTTAAGGCAAGAATATTTCTTTTCTTAATGTGAAGACTTCGACATCTCGTACAATCAACAATACTTTTATAGGTTTATGCGGAAGCATCATTAGTATTCCCCTTGCTTGTAGGAGAAACGTTCGCCCGCCATTATCATTCTTCCAAAGAAAAAACTGTATCGGATGTTTAAAAATTAATAAAACTCTCTCCGACCTATTTATAATAATACGAAAAACGTCACTTGTTTTTTACACCCTCTTCCTAAAGTAAAATAAAAAGTTATCAAATATATTCACTACTGTGTCATCCGCAAAAAGATTTGCAAGTAGAGGTAATAATAGATTTTCAAGTACATGTATACATTTAAATACTGTGGAGTATGTACATTTCATTTATCAAATGTATGTTGTACTTTCAAATTGCAAAGCTTCAATTACGTAATTTTCCGTTAGATATAAAATCTGAATATTGCGGAGTTGAATTTAAAAGGCTTTATAAAATATTTGAAATTGTACACAATGATGCAGATAATTATTTTAATATAATACTGCGAAAAACGAGATTTTTTTTATCGTTGATTAGCTACTTTTTGAAATGCTACTTCGATTTCAGTTAGAATAGCAGGGTGTACCTTGAATGCGCGGCGCCTGCTCAATAGGGTTATTCCTGCTTGGCAGGTGAGATCGGCGCAGGTTTGCAGGCGCTCACTGATTCTAGAGAACAGTGGGGGTAATATCGGTTGTCAGTTGTTTCCCGTAAGCCCGCGCTCGCGGACGGGCGCATGAAACCAACCCCCAACCCCTTGACAAGATCCCTAACTTTATGGTTTCTGCCCCGTGGGATCGCATGTCGAGAGGCCGACGGGCCTGACCGATCAGCCATCCTCTTCACGTACTCTTTACCATCTTTGTTCTCGTGATCGTTGGAAGAATAATCCTCAGTTATCCTCAACGTTTGGATTAAGCCGTCCTTGTCGGCATGAATGATGATGGACGTGGAGGAGACAAATACTGCTTCCACCGCAAGTTCCTCACCGAGACCTTCCAGCCCCGCTGCGGATTCGACTTTCATCAGGTGAGACTTCAATAACGAGATATATTAATTTAAGGCTATTACATGAATTACTTTATGTCAGTAAAGATACATAACTTGAAACTTGTTCAACAGTTGCTATTATCGATTATCAAGTATGTTTATGCAAAACCAAAATGATGTTTCTCTTGCTTTCATATTAGAAACTTTTTAACACTGTTCTTTAACTTTCTACATCGCTGTACTTGTAATAGAAGTCATACTTTATTTACTCGTGGTGCACAATTGAAAGGTCCGAGTTGTAGTCCGATGATGATAGATCACTCCAACTTATGAATATTAACAAACTTCTAAATGTTTCGCTGAAAGTTCCAGTTCGTAATATACGTTTTCTGTATGAAAACAGAATAGTGTAATGTGCAGTTGAGCTTAGCGAAAGAAAAAATAGGACAAGTTTGACGCAATATTTTCATGTAATTACAACACACCTAACAGTTCTTGATAATCGTTATAAACGTTTATGTATAACACTAGAAAGTAACCCTTAGAACGGTAATTACTTTTAGGTAGATCGTTATGTTGTCTGTCCGTACCCGTTAAGTGAAGTGTTGTTCAGGTATCACTTAATAATGCAGTCTTTAAGTGCATCACATCTTCCTCTAAAATCCGGCACAGTTTTTATATCGCAGCAGTTTCAACTTACAACAGCAAAACACAATAATATCCAAAAATATTGCTGTTGTTTGGATACTTACGCGAACAATGTTCGCAGTATTAAATTAGTAATTTGTAATTTATGAGTTTAGTTGCAATCATTGAATTAAAATGTGCCAATAAACCTTTGTTTATCGTTGTGTTTTTTCAACGTTAACTGTATCTATCAACTACGTCGTTAAATCAAAATTTGGCGATGCGTACCGTGTAACAATATAATATTCGGAGTAATCAATTTATAACTGGCATTGTTACTATTGTTTGATGTGGGCGAGTCCATTTTATAACGAATTAGTTTTGTAATCAAAACCATGTAATATAACTGAAATATCTGAAATGTAACTTGTATACATTTCAACGAAATACACGTAGTGCTTGGTATTATTTATTAATATGACTTCAAAGAAAGGGATAGATTACAAAAAGGTGTTCTAAATTCTTACGAGACGTTGTTTCAATTAATATGTGTGGCATAATCCGTAGCAGGCCTGGCAAATGAAATTAGCGTTCTTTCATTACGCAGTATGATTTTTTATTGCGAAACATATACAAACAAGCTTAGAGAAACGGTGTTTCGGTTGTTCAAAACGCCATTCTTTTTCGCTATGTTGCCTTCAGTTTATCAACATTCTTCTAGACTCCTCTTTTTCTCGTTACAGAGAACTCCATTTCCATATCTTTCCGTGCCATCTCCATCCGCGCGTCTTCAAAACTACTCTGACACAAGTGTTTCTTTTTGCTACTCTTAGATCGAGAACTTGTTATTATTTAGTCCACACTCATTTCTGATCGAACTAAATATTATTAATTAATAATTATTCGTTCTTTGTGGTTGCATAGAGTGGCTTTCCCCACTTTTGATATACTTAAATGTAAATGGCGCTCAATATGATCTGATGAATGCACGTACTTATATCCTCTTTCTGTTAGCAACATTTTAGAACCACACACTTGTATTCTTAATTCCCATATTAATAATTCTCAACAACCTTCGTTCGTCCTGCCGTAGTTGATAGTCTGTAAAGTTGAATTCTAAAATAACTGTCGTCTTCGCAAGCTTTTTGTGGCTATTCAAAAACTCTATAGATATCTTCAGACGTCCAGCATTAATTTAAACTGCACACCGTTCTTTCCTCCATTCGGTCCATTTAATATTAATAATTCACCAGCATTGTACTGATCGGAACAATGTTGGTGGATATATGTATTGGTATGAGTTTGTATGTGTTCAAATGCAGCATGATATCAGAGATAACTCATTGCAACCCTGTTTGGTCGAGAAAAGGATGAAACAGCATTTGCAATTGGAAATCTTTAGGGGTGGATATTTTCGGTCGACCCACTTTGTTTCACGTATCCGGGGCTAATAGTTATCGACGTCACTCAAAATAGTATATTTCGGATCTGTTATAATCTGAGCTTAAAACTTCTACTATTGTGGCTAATGAAGAATTGATAATAAACACGGTACCGCTTTCGGGAAGAAGTTTCTACTAATGGAATATATTAGTTCACGTATGCAGATAGAGAAGTTGCCGATTTATCTGAAATGTAATTTATCGGAGGATATTGTATTTGTATTAAACTTTTGAATTAACCGTAAACGATATGAAATATCAAACTCTGCTGAGACTTATTGGTACTATTTTCTTTTAGATTTAACAAAAGGGAGAAAATTAAAAGCATTTGCAATAACGCCGTTCTTAAAACGCAATGTAAGAGTGCATTCATTCTATATAGTTTCATGTCATAGAAATACAACTTTCAATTTTTAATATTGTTGGATATCAGTAAAATTAACACGCAACACGGAGATTTCAACCATTTTTTGCAAGTTACATATAGTTCTAGCGTAAACTTGTTAAGAAGAATGCTCTTGTAAAAAGTGCCCGATAATTAAGAGATTTGACAAGTTCGCTAATTAATCATCCCTTTACCGGTCATTTCGATTGCAAAGGATTTTCGCTGAATGCGTCTTGGTGGTACAAATTGAAATTAAAAGTAGGTCAACCCTGATTGCTTGGATCGAGTCAGGGCCGTAGCTAGAAGATCTCGCTTATGCAGAAACAAAGTTGAATATTGTGATAAGGAGATATTCGTGAACAAAATTATTCTAAGGACCCAACGGCCCTGGTTCGAGGACTCTCGTGCTGATCTTGGACTACTTTTGGTTGATTTCTCCGACCCCCCCTCCTACCAGTATCCGATTGAATACATAATAGATGTTTCCATTTCAGCGTGAAGAGGGAGCCGAACACAGAAGAACCGAGCAGCCCTCTCGAGGCTACGAGTCCTGGTTCTATCCTGCGCAACAACAGCGGTGAGTTTTATAAATGATCTTGTTCACCGGTTCAATTTAACCTCATGATTGTTTTCCGGTGAACGGCCGGATAGTATTCCAGCAGAGTACAATCGTGAACTTATTACTGTAATCTTTATTAAACCTTCCTTAATCGAAAAGTTATGTATCCTCCCCAATTTTCAATTTAGGCCATCTCTCTTTCATTCTGACTGCTTCACCACGTGCAAAGTGATTATATTTAATCCTGGCTCTTATTATCTCATAATTACCTATACTTCCAAAGGCTCTATTACTAATTGTACTTATTTATTAATAGCAAAAGCTTCATCGGAAATTGTCAATTGTGACAATTTAAACGACCTAACGTTTATTTCCGTAAGCTCGTTCTTCAACTGCGTAACACAGATTCATAGACGATTCAGACTGTCGAACTTATGAATACACATCATTATAGGAATTGACGAAATAGTTCTCAATTAATTCCGAACATTCGATTATCAGATCGATAATCGATAATATTGCGTATAATACGGCATTAGTGACGAGTAGTTGTGATTCATCGTTCCGCTGATTTTCCATCGACGTGTATGATAGGAGAAGGACGAATTAATAATCGGGCGCATATTAGAGCCGTGCGGGTAACAAGTGTACTTAGAAGTCACACGAACTCGTATTCCAACAAATTCTTTACCGCGACCCAGTTATTCAGTAATCGGTTCGCCGGCTATTTCAAAATTCAAAGTTGATCTGAATTCACTCGTTCGTATCCATGTCCTATATATGGAGGGTAATCTTGAGGGTGGGGGTAAGCAGGTAGTAAAATGAGAACCACTGATTGAACCAGTGGGATGAGACTCCAGCTGTAGCCGGCGTTGGATCGATTCAAAAGCGGCAGCAAAGCGCCCCACCCTATTATGTGTTTTCTTCATCCTCCCTCTACTCTCTCTTAGCCTCTTCCCCTCGTAGCCCCTGCTACTTTTCGCGCAAATCCCGCCTGCCTTGGAACCAACCCCTTCGACACATGCCTTTCCACCTTCCCCCTCGCATTTCCTTTTATTCCGGAACGGCTTAAAGCGAACCGGAAGATCCTTGCGCCCGGAAGCTCCCCTCTTACCATCTCACCTTGCGGTAATTGAATCCCACCATTTTTCCTACCCCTAAGGCGGCCTTACTCCGCAAAGCATTCTCCCCACGGTCCGATAATGAAACATCACTCGTTCAGGAACTTCTCCCTTTCGGGATCAACCTGAGAACTGATGCTTATTATTATGAACCTTTTGATGGGACATACATAGAAATTCGGTATATGCATTTCGCTTTAAATGAAGGTTGATTGAGTTATTGTTGCAATTCTATGTTTAGATTGTAAAATATATATCTCGTGTTACTATGGCATTCTGAAAAGCCTGGTTTAAACGATTTGTAATATTTATCACGTTTCAGTGGAAAGGCTTGTACTGCATTTGCTTCTATGCAAATGCATATGTAACTGAATATGAATAAAGTAGATTCAGCTACCATGCCGCGTGCTGTGCTACATTATTACTCCTTTAGATCTGACCGAAAGGCTTTTCTCCTACCATTATGGTACTCCAGTGTGTTTTCACGAGGGAATACGGTTAAAATTACAGTACGTGCCTTCCTAAATCGCGAGGATTTTTTCATCGACCAATGAAAAAATCAGTAGTTCCAGGTTTTAGGATGTAATCAAAATCGATGGAAGCAGTTAGTATTTAACAACTGCATTGAAGAACGCGCGTTTGTTTTCGTTATCAACGTTCTGATGAAAAAGTACACATGATTATGATGAACGTTAGAATATGTTTTTTTACAAATCACAGTACACAAAACTTAAAATATGGATATCATATAAATGTTTTAAGCTCATAATACTATGTAGAATAGCAAAATATGGCACCCTTTCTGTACTCGGAAGTCTGTAAGGTAATGAAGACACAACTCTTTAGCATTATTCCATAATATCGAAATTAAAGTTCTCTGTTTCTTCTCTTCTCTTCTTACCTTATTGGGTCGTGCATTTTGTAGGAAACCAATGTAAAAAAGTATAACTGCCGTGTACTTTTCAGCTTGTTTTACTTCTTACTTAGCTAACGATCTAAACGAAGGTTCTTTTAAGTCGTATATCGCGGATCGCGAATCCTGACGATCCGCAGCAGCGTGAAAGCCCGATCGCGGTTAGTAGTAGTCCACATAATGTAATGTAAGTACAGGCCGAACCGATCTGTATATATACACGTGCGGATGTAACCGGTTTCCCAGGTTCATTACACCGTGCTGCGCATCTCCTTTCCCGACAAGTGTGCGCCTTACAGGAGTCACAGACTTACATGGGGCTTCATCCCTTTCTCGTAAACTCCTCTCGTCTTTCCCTGATGAGGGTCTTACTCGATCTTGCTTTAAACTTCAATCAGGAAATACGTAGTCTCGTTAGAAGATAAGTCATCGAACCGATCAGCCTTATCCGATCGCTCATGTCGATATGCCGAAGGATTCCATGCTGGGCAAGTCTGATAACATCGATCTAATGGTCTATCGTCGAGCGATCGGTTCCCTCGACCAATCTGTATAGAGATAGAGACCAAAGCAAGAGCATGTACTTTCTTCTATTCGCGGGTCTTGCATGCAAATATATCTAATAAATCAATGGTTAAACTCGCAGACATATAGAATTAACATCATTTACATGTGCGACATGCATATATTCATTGGTGAAGTTAACGATCCTGGTTTTAAGATACCAGAATTGAAAAACACGTTTGGATAAACAACATTATAATGATGCCGTTGGAACTAATTACATTTGTAATAACATTAGCATATCTTTCCAATCTTTGATATCATCTTGTATTAATTTTGTTTACAACTCGTTATGAGTCTGATTAAGCCTTTACATATAACTTGGAGTCAAGTGCGAGAAAGCTGTATGATTTGCCAATGTTTGCAGAACAAATCGAATGTATTATTTTTATAGACTCCTCGTACGGTCGTTATCAGGTTCACCCCAATCATCTTTCGTCGTCTAATATCCGATCTTATTGCATTTGATATCCTTCAACCCTTGTCTGCCATTCCAGTCCATCGTTTCACTGTCGCGTGAGCAATCAAGAATCGTTCCTCTCGCCCCCTGATGCTCGTTCAATCGCATCAAGTCTTCCTCTGCATCACGAAATCGTATCTGTTTTCCTGTCCCCGTCTCTCTCTAATTCTTCCCCTGTTTCTATCTCCTCTTTCGCGTAGATGAGACGCATAAAGTGCCGGTGCAAATTCTGTTTTAGCAGCGGGTCGAACACGGTCGACCGTTCGGTTCTCCCGGCACTTCTCGGTCAATGAACCGCGGGTTGCTGGCGAACCCAGTTGGTCCACTTGTATCCCCCACTAGAAGCCCACGGTTTTCCCCCCACTATGGTATCACGGTCCACGCTACCCCCACCGGACTGTTCAAACGACACGGCTCACCTCCAACTTGTGCCTCTCTTTTCCTCCTGTCCCTGCACTTCAGCCCCGCGATCCCTTCGATACCACATCCCCTTCCATCTCCAGGACTCACCTCCGACCCAGTCGCTTAATTCTCCCTCCCCTCCCTTTTACTCTACCACATCCTCTCTTTCCCTCCTTCTCTTTCACTTATACCATTTCCCCTCACCCTTTACAATATTACCGTCACTACCACCTCTTCCTTCTCCTCTACCACCACCTCCGCCACCTTTTTTGTCCTCCTCCACCACCCTTTTACTTAACCCCCTCCGTATCCTTCGGGACCTCATGCAATGAAACGGCGTGGGGCTACGAGTTGAGCGAGTCGCGCAATGCTGTAACACGTACGACGGTACGCCGGTTTTACTTACCTCACAGGTAAGTCCCTAACGAGAGGGAGCAAGGGAAAGGGACAGGGGCGAAAGAGGGAGGGGGACAGGGTAGCATGTAAAGAGGGGCGGGCGGGGGGGGGGATAGAAGATCCACGTGATAGTAAGAAAGAAGTATAGAAAGGGTGTGTAAGAAAGAGAAAAGCACCGCCAAGACGGAAGAACGGGAAACATACAGAGAGAACTCGCTCTCAGCACTCGCGCGAGAGCGAGCGAGTCGGCTCCGTATACACCACTGCGACTCGTGACAAACGCACGTGATCGTGATAGGGCACCGCACGGGTATTTGCCCGATTTCTTCCCTTCTTATTCGCGCGTGTTACAAAATTGTTTCTATTTACCCATCATTTGCAATTTTTCGCGAAACAGCCAAACATTTTGTGGAACTTGGCTACCATTATTCCTCAGTGGCAATGGGATATTTGTTAATCATTGGTATACATGTGTCGATGTACAAGAGCGTATTCAAACTAACATTATTGGATTGAACAGTTTTTTAAATGATGACGGTGAGTGCCGTTGTCATTAATGTGCTATTTCGCGTAAGGACAATTAATGATCGATGAGATCAAGATCATTGCGGAAGCTGAGTGACGTTCAGTGTATTTTGATCGCGTTCATTGGTGGACGTTTCGTTCGAATACCGAAGAATTCGAATAACCGTGAGGATATTGATGAAAAGTTTTAATAATTCTCTTATCGTGAAAACAATTGTCAAGAACTCGATGAAAAGGACATTTGTCGTTCGTGGTGGATAAGGTGGACATCACGCGAGGTGTGAATGAAGCCTTAAACGGAACCAGTCACGGTCCGCGATTTCTGCCATCGTCGTTTTCCTCTTGCACTGGCATCGTCCTGTTATTCTGGAAGGACGAGGTTACACACGGTGTTGAACACAGAGAAAAGTGCAATCGTGAAGGCTATTAGATACTGGCGAGTTTCTAGGAGCGTCTTATACAGGTAAAATTCATCGAGCATGGAGTACACCGTAGCTCTACTACTCCCTTTTTATCTGTAAGAATCGTATTCCGCACAGAGATAATTGGCGAGTCGGTTGCTAAAGCGTATTGTCCTCTCGTGGCAGTGTTCCTATTAAACGAGAAAAACATCCATGTCTCTTGAATCCTCCTGATAATCCCCAAGTAACAATTACGAAACAAAAAGTACCGAGTTTGTTTCAGAAGAATATATAAAGTATATCAATAAATAAAATGCCCGCTATTAACCTCATAACATTTTTCGAACTTCGTTAGGGATCGCTTACTTAACTTGCAGTTGAACCTGATATAAATTGATTACTCATAAACCTGAACATTAAATACGATCACAGTCTCCAAATATATTTTCATATTTTATTATACGCGTAATAAGAGTTGGCGACTGATCGTGAAACTGTAAGCGTGAAAAGTGTGCGGTGACCAAGAAGAAAATGAAACCACTTGGAATCAATTGTATATCGAAGCAAAAGATCAGGCGAGAAATAGAGTTCACTTTGTTTTCCACGGTCTCTGACCACGTGGCAGGTTAAAGATTCCAAAAATCTATATTGTGCTATCACGTAGGATTCGATTTTGATAAGTCGAGGCAAGGTGAACGCACTGACTTGTGACGCAGATGGAACGCGGAACCAAGCAGGCGTTGCACGAGACAAATGACCGTCTGCGAGGCCGCTAAACCACCATTCGGATGAGCCTCTCTGAAAGCATGCTTTGCGCGAGCGATTTGTCGGACAAAGCTTTTGAGTGCGTCCCCTCACCGTCCTATCGAATATATGTCTTGCACGAATGCAAATGGCAATTCGCGGTGGATTATAGTTTTTGCTTAATGCCAAATCGTGATTCACCTGATATATAAATCATACGTGGGATTAGTGGTGGTTTTAAATATATGTACATATACAGCCTGTCCCACTGCGGCATATTTAATGGTTTTATTCTAATGAGGCTTTCGATCATATTAGACGCTCCCTATGCGAGATTAAGTTCTACAAATAGAATTATATTGATAAGAATTGCAAGCTTCCTTAAAAATGTTTTTCAAAGTATATTGATAGTGTTAGTAAATTTTGAGTAAAGGAAAGAAACTCGTAGAATCTCGATAATCGATACGAATGTCGTAATATCAGTTCCTCCGGTTGTGCTATAATCCCCCTTTTTTACGAGAACTTCCTTTATTGGCTAACTTCTGGCCGCGGGATAAAGAATTTCAGGGTCAGGCAGGCCATTGCAAAATACTTGCAAATTACAAGCGGAATAAACGCGTTTCGGTAAAAGACGGAGAAGTGGAGAAAGAGAAGGAGGAGGAGGAGGGAGAGTGAGACAAAGGTAGGAGTTCACGGGAAGGTAAAGGGAAGAATATACAGGTGAGAAGGAGAAAGCAAAGAGAATGATGAAGGGGAAGGACGATAATGTTGGAGGGGGTTTCCGACCAGGAGGAAGGAGGGACGAGTCAGGAGGAAGTCAACGTCCGAAGATTACGGCAATGACATTCGCTTTTTCTCACTCTTCTCCTTGTCTTCCTCTCGTGTTCAACATCTTCTGCCTTTCTTCCTCTCTTTCCGAGTCGCACTCGCGATCTTTACCCCTCTTTCGAGTTCATCCATTCCTCTTGTCGCTCCCCTTTTGAGTAATGCGTGAAAGAGGTGAAAACAATTTCTTTTTAATATTCACCCATTGGTCCGTTCGAATCACCAAAATCAGCAAATGCACTGCATAGTTGCGGTTTTCCAACTCTATTAGGATGCGTCTGCTTGGCAGTTTTAGAATTGCCTTAAATATGTATCAGTAAACGATGCTCTCAACTAATTAGTAGTTGTTTTTTCAACAGAAATGTGGATTTTAATTAGAAACGATAAGGATACTGATATCAAAAACTGTTATAAGGTATATGCTCCCCTATGTAAACCTTGTAATCCACAGGAAACGAGTGGTCTTAATTCATTCGTTTTCTAAAACATTGGTACCTTGACGCGCTTGCATGTGAAACTTTAATTTATTATGTACCCACCCTTCTTTAATTTGTCGCGCTTTAAGTGATGGTTTTGCCCTTAGTTTCTGATTTTTCTTTCGTTTTGATTTATCTTTCAGCGATGGATCACGCGAAAAGCCAGGAGTCGTCAGATCTACTGAAAAACAGAGCGAAAGGCCGTACGTATGTCACCCGAAAAAAAGTTAACCCCCAAAAGATATAAGATTAGAAAAGGGTATCGAAAAGAACGGGAGCATAATAGAAGAAGAGGTCGGATCGAGGAAATCGAAGGAATCCCGGAAAAGGCTGATCTTGATCTCCAAAATTATGGGTTGAACCCTCGCATTATTTCACTGTTCAACAAACAGAAGCCATGAGAGAAATAATGATGCCGATACAACAATATTGTTTCACGAAGACAATTCTATATACCCCCTTAAGAATTTCGAAATCTTCCCGAAGATCTCGTCACCACGGAATAATACTAACTATCAGAGTTGTGCCACAGTGTCAGTGATGTGTGGATTTTGGTCGTTGGAGTACACAGTGCTTGCAATTCATAACATAGAAAATACACTCGAAGATCATCGAATTTTATTAAAAAAGAAACCTTCTCGTTTTGGCACCGGTGATTAGTTTTATCAGCGTCCATTCTTTTTCAACCTTATGATACAAGCTCGTTTCGGTTATTGAATTGTTTACTTTCAACAGTTGCAGTTAACATCGGAAACAATGACCTCCAAATAATAATGATAAAGAATATAACGTTAATAATAACAAGTTTTAATATTCAAAGCTTTCATTGAATATTTTATTTAACTTTAAATAATAACATCGTAAATAGTAACATCGTATCGCACATTTTTTATCTATCGTTCAAGGTACAAGGAAATATATTAATATAGTTAGTAATGACTACAAAGTCTTCAAAGAACAGATGTTATTATTGGGGGGTAAAGAGGGAGTGTTCTATAAAAAACATAGGGCCTACGGGACGACCGAAAATAAATGGTCTAATTAAATATCGCAATTACGGGGGCAACAACCTGAGTAAACTGCGTTTTCCGTTGGAAAGGAATGTTTGCACGAAACATTATCATTGCGAAGTATCGCATTCCTACTAAGACCTGAACATTATGTTATCGTGGTGGTAGTAGTGAAGCATCCACAACTCTTTACTAGCAAATTAATTCTATGTCAATATATTTTTACTAGCAAGTGGAAAGTGTAACAGAAGTATGTATCATGCCCTTGTCATGACAATGTAGAAATGTGTGACAACAGTTGAATTAGTTCAAAAAGGTAGAACTATATATGTGAAAGTGATTATCTAATTCGCAAATCATTGTTTGAACGGTGAATAATTCATCATCATAACACTCATGGTCAGTTGTATCATCGATATTGATATGGACGTGTACCATCGCTGGCATCATCCATATCATGCCATAAGGTTCCAAGATCGTAACAACACACGATTTTGTAGTCAAGTAGTGAAGTGACAAAAAAAGAACATAACACATAAGCACTCTTTCGTTTTATCTCATCACGAAGACCACGAGTTTATTGTAACTGACTCTTTATCAAGATATTTAAGGAAAATGAGCAAGGAATTGACCACTGACAAGCATTTTATTATCAAGTACTAACATAGAGTAATGAAAACGCAAGTACACTTCGAAGGACAAGACAGAAATTGCAGTTAACAGTGCCGCGAGTACACGAATGGTTACCGGAGTTGGTACCGACGTGCAACATCGCCGGCACCATCCTCTTTTCGTACAATGGACGTTTTCAAAATTGACCAGTCGCTGAGCGCGGGTTTGGGTAGCGCCCCGGCGCCGGATACCCTCACGCCGGAAGTGTCCTTTGATGCCGGTAGTGAATTCAACTTGAGTTTCTTTGACGGGCCAGAGGAGAACAGCACACAAGGTTTCAGCGATCCAGGTTCCGTGGGTAGCGCCAGTGCTTCGCCTCCTCCAGGAACACCCGGCAGCATCCCTGTTAATCCCCCGAACGCCGCCCTACCGATAGTCCAAGTACCCTCGGGCATCGTCATTAAGCAAGGTTTGTTTCATTTTTTTACTTTTCCTTCGAGACTATTCTCGGATTGCCTCGCCTAAGTTTCCTCTTCCTGATTTCTTTTACGATTTACATTCTGGATTTTGTTACGCTTTTCCATTTAGTAGGCGATGTAATTGCGCGATATACCGTGGTATAAAGCATATTCGAGCGGTGTCGTAATCATTTCCACTGTTATGCTTTCTCGGGAGGTAGTTTGGTAATACGTTCGGCTCGCAATGTGGAGCGTTCTGATGAAAGTTATTTGAGGAAAAAGGCATGCTTTAACAGTGAAACTCGATATTTGTTATAAGACATGGAATGAAACAATTAACTATAACAACATGTGTGAACGACACATAATGATCTACAACAATTAGAGTGTTATACGTTCCAAGAGAATGTGCAATTTTTTCATTTACATATCGGATTCATTGTGATATAGAGAATCCTATTTGTATAGTTCTCTTAATAGCTTATAATATTTCATTTGTATTCCGTAACTATCCAATTTACTTGGAATATTCCCTGAAGAATCACTGGTATTCGTGCACTGATTCTAATGACGTAAAGATCTTTATAATTCTGGCTTTTAACACACTGCGCCTTTTATTTGTTTGTACCTTTGAACCTTTCTTTGCGTCATGGAGTCAGAGATCACGCTCCAGGTCTCTCTTAAAGGTTACAATACAAATTGGAAAGGTTGCGAATGTTTTGCAATATTCACAATTCGTCTTATGGCGCGCACAATGCTATCGGCATCTAGTACAACATAAATCTATAGCGCGGCTACCATCAGCCTACCGATTTCTCTTTCAATTGAGTTTTCTTTTCCCGTCTCCATTGTCTGGAGGAAATATCGGATCGAAAACTGGTTTCTTACATCCTCTGCGCGAATCGAGCTTCATATCTGCCTCTTTCTATTTGCAAAGTGAGCGGGTAACTGACATTTCACTTGAGTTCCAACTCTGCGAGTGAATTACATTTCTTCGCTGGATCTTTGTATCACAAAGAAAATCTTAATGATGGTGAATCTATAATGTGTGCAGGGTGCTGACTAAGTGATACGATTTCGTATGGAAGTGTGAACATGAATTTGGAACTCTTTATTATATATTAAAATATTAGAATATTCACACACGGCATACACACATTTGAAAACAAACTTTTCAAGTGTTCTATGATACTTCAGTTACTTTACATCGTTAGTGTAACATTAAACATATTGACAATTTCACAAATGTTGGTGATATATTTGATTCGAGTTTTAGTAATATTCGCATAGTCGGCCAGCATGAAGATATTATAAGTTGAAAATAGTACGAAAGCATAACGATGTTGTTATGCAATTTATTTCGAACGCGATAAATGCACCGTGAATTATAATCCAGTTATAGGATTTTCATACACGTTTCCAGATTTACCACGAGTCTATAAATAGATTCTGACCTACCTTTTAAGGTGCTCTCCAAATTCAATCGAACGTTAAAACTAAATTTAGTATGACCCTAGGGTTTAAAACCGTATATCGATCAAAATGATTGGACCCTTTTTAGCTAATTTTGTTTCGGCCAGTCTTTAAAGTAAATATTCTATACGTCGTTACTAATTTTGTAGTAAAAAGATTATCACAATAAGGTATAATAAAAGTATTTTATTACAACGATACGATTACGATATAATCGAGTATTCTAGGATCTAGAATACTAAATTTATACATCCATAAAGCGCGATACATTTCGGCGTTCAGATTTTCCCCTCTTCAGTTACGATTTAAGTTAAGTAATATAAGAAATGATCAGATTATAAAGTAAGTTATTTGAAAGTCTTAAAATTGCGATTAAATACAAGGCTTTTAATAGCACAGTCTGATTGATTTATCGTATCATTTTGAATCGGGTTTGTGATCTGGATAAAATCCTTCATTATCTGACGTGCACAGTAGCTTTTATTCCACGCATTTTTTGGGAACATGAACTACCATATAAAAACTAATTTGGATGTATTTGAGAAATAATTGATTAACACGCGAATACATTACCCCGGACAGTACTTTTCCACGAGTCATAAATAGAACGAGATGGTGTACGATTTTGGAGGTCGTCGTTTATATTATACATTCGTCTAAAAGCTACGTGCCGTCGATCAGATGATATTCCCGAAAATCCAACTTTGAATTTCAATTTCGGGCCGGTCAAGATCCCTCGTGTAATTCTATTCAAGAATATGGCTCCACTGCCGAAGATGTTAATGCGCGAGTCTCCAGTTCCCATTGCATTAGGTTGACAATCCCGGCTTAACAACGTACGTGAAATACGTGTCCTCGTAATTTACTTTTAACCTGTTAATTAAGTATGACGAGTTATCCAAATCTACGCTTATCTCGAAGGTTACGAATTAATTTACAATTATACCCCTCAAAATTCTCTAAATGTTATACGTGCAAATTTGAGTAATGTATAGTCAATCCTATATGTACATCGTAATTATAAATATATTGCACGAATTTATTTTATTACTAAATCGAAAGTATCCGTATAATCACGTTGTTTGGAAGAATTTCCCAGTTAACAGGTTAAAGAATACTCGCCGTGTCTTACTGGTGGTGCATTAGAGAAAGGTCAGCAATTTTTTTTCAGAAACTGCAACGCACTTTTAGAATAATATACATATATCTACATGTGCCGAGGAAAATGTTTGAGAAACTATTCATGTTGCAAGTTGTAATATATTTCAATGAATGTTCACCCGTGTGAAATTTATTCGGGAGATCCAAGGTTCTCCGTGTTTGACTCTTAAGCCTGCTTGCAAAGAAACTTTGCTGCTCCTCGTAAAGAATAAAGTTTGGACTCCTTAATAAAATTTAAAATTCTTTAAATTATACGTTCCTTGACCTTAGAAGTTTATTAAAGTATTTTTAGGATAGTAGTATTAATATATTCATTAATTGATTATTTTATTATAGCTGTTTCACTAATGAGATCGATACGTTACTGCAAATACCAGTGGCATATTAAGATTCCTTGATAATCGTTAAGATGTCTTTCTTAATCAGTCCATTTAGTTCGCGTACATCCCCTGCGATTACCAACCAAAAGCAATAAGAACTCGGGCATTACATATTAATAATCCTTAAACACGAGGTTAATTACCCACCGCAGTGTTAATATAGATCGAATACTTCCATAACACAGTGGTAGCCATTAGAGTTAATAATTGATTTCGTTGAGTCTTCTCAATATGACGTCATTTTGAACAATTTCCACACAATTATGATCTGATTACACCGCGTAGATAGCTTGTCAATTATTAATATCTTTGAAAATTCGTCATATTGCTGTTCTACGTGCAAAATGTGCTTTTTCATTCTTTGCTATCAGAACGATGTACCTGATCGGTGAATATCTTTTGTTTGAAATATTTCACGGATACCTTACATATTTGCGCAAGTCGAAGGGTGCAATAATTTTGGGGTAGAAAAACTCTTTCGAAACTGGAACTGATGTCGAGCGTTGGTGTTGATTGGCGTCCCGCTCGTGTCACGTAAATCGTCTTCCTGGAACGAAGGCCACGAGAAAGTTCGTGCTGCTGGTTCAGTGCCACGGTCACGCTACGTGCGTGGCATCGACACCGACGAAAGTAAAGTAAATCCGAAGGATTACGCAACCCCGTTTTAAAAGTCATTCGACGTACGTCTCTGACCGCCTTCTTTCGTTTCTTTCCTTCTTTTTCTTTCACCGCAGGTAACATCTACCTATCTTCTATAGGCCGGTGCTGTATTAGAAATCACCTGAAAGAATCTATCGGGGAATGCCATTTGCAACCTCGTACCAACTGACCACGGCTCTGCGCCAAATGTACAATCTACTCGGATAGACATTCTTCTTTTCGAGCTTCTTTTCATTCTTCTTTAATCTTTTCTTACTCTCAAATATTCAGTGCAATCATCTGGTATTTTCACTTCCAGCGTGTAATCGAGGTAATGGATGTAATTCATAAGCTGAAAGTCATGCGATGTATTAAAACGCTTTAACGAGATTACTGGAAGGGAAGGTGTGTTTCTTTTACGCATTAAAGAGGGGTTTACTTAGATCGTCATTATATATTTCCATAGATCCATGTTATGTTCATTGGTCACTTCGGTTGAGGCTCATAATGATACTCGTGAAGATGGAACTCATTTTGCTAGTTAATTAATGCGGCTATTAAAATCGATCGAAAGATCGTTTGTCCATCTGTATTTTACTGATCACTACGTCAAATTATCCTGACTATCTGATTAAATTACTTTATAAAGTGTTAGCGTTGATAACGACAGTGTTTTATGGGATACCAGTTTACTTTATTATCTTTATCTGTCTTTAAATAATTGTTTCACTTATGCAAATAAGAGATTATTCATGCAAAATAGACTTTTAAATGTGGTTAGTGATACATTTAGTTTACTTTGCCATTACTGAAAAGAAAAGTGTCTCTGTAAATGAATTTCCCAGGCTACCTTTAATCACATATAAAGTGGCGCGACATAGATAGTATTAATGAAAGCAGATTATCTATAATAGGATCTAGATTATATAGCAACAGTATTGAAGGTCAAGATAATTTGAAAATTTTCGAGAATTCTACATTGTAATTCGTTGAAGGCATTAGTGTTGGCGCCTGGCGCGAAAAGGCGCCTCTTCTTCGGCGTGTACCGTTGTTAGGTACGTACCTGGTACGGATACCAAGAGTAGAGTTGTGGTAGAGCGCGGATATTAACGCGAGGAAATATTCCGTGTACCAGCAAAAAGTGACGCTGTATTCCATTATCCTCGTCGGCACGATGCAAAACCGGTCGAAATGATTGGATTTTTATCTCTCATCTTCTTTCTTCCTGGCACTTTTGCTCTTTCTCTCTTTCTTCGGCTTCCACCACGGGAACCATCTTCCATTTCTTCCTCGTGCATCGCGAGTAAGGAAGATGTGCGCACACGAACAAAGTCGCGTACGAAGAACGCATGTGCGTGCTTGAATATGTGTATGTTGGTTACCGTCTGACTCATCCAGGTACATTGCACCCGGTACGTGTCCGGTACAATCTCGATCCGGTACGCTTGTCGAGCAACTACATCCAATATTTTCCGATTTTTCAGTAGTCTCACTGTGCTTTTAGTTCACCGATTCACTAGTAACGGATGTCCGATGCAATTGATCGATTAATCACCTTCGAACTCACCGTAAGATTATCCTGCGCAGGAACATGGCGTAGCAACAATACAACAAAACTCAAAGATTTTATGATCCCTGTATAATGTACATCATTTGTATCAGGGGTTCCGTTATTTTCAATTTGATTAATGTAATCTTTCTTATTCGTTAGACATCGATGATTTGCAAGAAAGCCGTCGTACTTCTTCAGTTACGAAAGGCATAAATTGCAGACGGAATTTATGAAAATTTATTACGAAGAACCCTACAAAGAAGTATTCAGTTGAAAACTAATGTTTCCCACATGTATAGGATTAACATTTAGATAGGCATGGCTCTCTCCCGCTCTCTTCCCCTCTCGCATTATCAGACTTATCATTTCCTTTAGGCTCATCGAAGGAAGAAAACGAAGCCGTCGAGTATAGTTGACTTTGCTTCAAGCTGCGTGTTGGGAATCGCGTGTGAATTATTAAGAGCCGCCAAGACGTGTGGTAAATACTCTCCGATCCGTCTTTGTCGCTCCTCCGAGTTTTCAATATTTCCTTAGGTGTGTCTTCCTCTTTCTTATTTCTACTTCTTCATCCCTCTTTCCTTTTCACTCTCCACGCGTTTCTCAACCTGTGCTTCTACCTTTCCGTCTTCCTCTTGTTCCCTGTAATGCCGGTTAGTCTCTCTCTCTCTGTCCCTTTTGCTCTTTCTTGCGCGCGCGCACAAATCTTGGCCAGTCTCTCTTGCACCTCAAGAGCAATGAACTCTCGGTAGGGTATATCATCAGTGAAGTGATGCTACCAGTGCGCGCGTGCTTTCGCGTTTGTATGCACGTGCACCACCAACACACATGAACATCTTGTCCATCGTACTTCCTTGCTCCACTATATTTCTCTCCTCCATTCTTTTTATTTCTCCGTTCGCCCGGTTGATAACGTAAATTGCGTTCCGTAAGTGTCGAATAACGTGAAATCAGTATAACCGAAAAAATTGAAGTTGTAGCCCAAGAGCGAGAGGGAGCGACATATAGGTAACGAAATTTCGCAAGATAGGAATGTTTGATTTGTTACTTATCTTTTCTCCTGAAGATTCACCTATGGTCGGACTTACATACGTGCAGATATTCATAACAGTCAAAATCTGGCTATTAGGATGTAGAAGATAATTCTAACTTAAAACTAGTGGAATAGCGTTATTGTACTGATTACGGGCAAGTCATGCAATGGTGAGAATTAAAGGAAGTTGATTGGGATCAGTCATTTTATGTTCACTGGACTGAATATTTATGCAGCCTTTATTCCGAGCTTGTATAACAAAAAATATCGGTGCAGTATACTATTATATTCTCTATTATGCTTCATTAATATAGTATTATTTAGATTATAATATAGATGTTTGATAAATCAAGAAACAAAGAATACAAAAATTATGATACAGATTTTCTGATAAACTATCATTATTTCTGCTGGACACATTATTGTATACCTTTGGTTGCATGACATTTTATTGGTCAATATATTTCTACAATTTTCAAAGGCAGTTACGCTTCTTATCGACATCAAATACTTCCTTCAGATAGAGCCAGCACTCTCGCTATTAGATTCCTCGTTTTTAATAAACCGCCCTATAAAACTGCATGCCTATAACGATTCTAAACGCTACAGGGACTTATTGTTTACGAGCTAAAAGCTTGCACTATGGTTACCATGAAATGATTTTGTTGCATCAACGAGTCTCTTTCGCTGCAGAAATAAGTGCATCGTAAATGCACGTGGCTTTCAGCATGTGTTCGTTACATCACACGTATTACGGGTTGTATCGTTTTGCGTGCACTCATATCCACGCGTACGTTTGCTCGTCGCTTTACTAAACACACACGAAGAATGATTATTTCCTTTCTTGCTGACCTGTAGCCCCCTTGTTACATGCTTCTTTTTTAATAATATGATTGTATGCTTTACTCGGTCCCCATTATAGTTATTTATTGTTTCAGGTTCAAAATGTAGTATTCCATAAAAGTAATTAATTGGTGCACACTAATCGATTTTATAGCAAATAATTTGACTCCAGCATCGTTTTATATAATACTAATGTAAATGGAGCTAAAATGATGTCTTTATTGATATTGAACAATTAGGAAAGATATTCAATAATATTACAAGCCTGTAGGTTAAGTGTCCCAGTGAATTAGTATGTTTTCAATAATGACATACATATAATATTATTATAATAGCACACAATTCATAAAATGCATATAAATAACCTTTATTTACGAAGTTTACAATTTCGCATTTGCACAGGCACGTCTTTCTTACATTTACAAAGGTTTTTTTCGACTTTCTTTTTGTAAAACGAATTGCCATAATTCACTAGCTGGAAGCGTTTTCACGATATTCTATATACACGCGCTACACGTGGAAATGTATCCACGTACGTGAATATGAACGCGAAATGAATACGAGGGAAACGAGGGAGATAAATATACGTGTATGAGTTCACAGTAAGCGAATGCTAATAATATTCACTTCCTGCAACTCGGTTATATTAAATCACTGCAACTGCTTCTCCCGCTTTTCTGCATTATTACCGTTTTCCTCCTGGCAATGCGATTACCTTCTCTTCTACCGCCATACACGTGCTGCTCACTCCACCAGTGAAAAGACAGAAGAAACTGCATTTCCTCTACGCATCCCTTTTCTTCCTCAGTCAGAGCTGTAATCTGACCGGCCTCTTTTTTCATTCTTCAGAATATTGCATACCGGATGACGTTCTCTATAGAACTTTATTGCTATGGTGTTTCGCTCTACATATTCGCTAATTGAAGTCAAAGAGTTAAAACAGCCGGTTCATGTATAGTACCTTGTACTTCTTATTTCAACGCGGTTATAACGCATCAGCTAATTGGATATGGTATGTCATATATTTTTATAGAGATAACCTTTACAACATTTCTTCTATTCTTTTACACCTCAATTTGCATCTTATTTACATGGAATTATTAAAAGCAATGAAGTTCAAGGAATCTTTTATTTATCCACTCGTATTTCCTGTGCAAGTAATATTAAAAATATAACAAAACATACACCATTTTTTACTTCGAAACCATTTTCGAATACTTCGTTTTTCGGACTACAGAAATGAATACGTTTGTTTAATCACATACTTCAACGATTTTATTCGTATACATCTTATCGTTAGCCTTAACAATTACAAAATGGAAAATCTGAATGTCACATAATAAGTCGAGAAAATTATTGCAGTGGAGGTTACGCTTTTATATAATTCTAAAAATGTTTGAATAATATCATTACAGTGTTTAAGGTTTAAGAACCACTGCATTATACCCTCGGCTTCTGTTACCGCGTGCATAAGCCGGGGAAGCGCATGTGCGTAAGGACACGTACGTGAAACACATATCTAGTAGCAAGGATGCAGGCCTTGACCATGAACACGAGTTAGTGGATTGCATAACTATAGTTATATGCCGTGGCACGACGGTGGCTCTGTTTGTGTGACTGTAAAATATATGTACGCGTGTTTGTACCATATGTGTATTATTCGTTCCTCGTACACGTGGGTCGATGCCTGGCGACTTTGCTCATACGAACTCATACACACCGAGCATCGATATACACACTTATTATGTAGACGAAAAGTGTATGTGATAATAGCAAATACGCATTGCAAAGTACGGTGCACTCAACGATGGATCGTATACACAAAGTGTCCTACGTTTGGTGCACATATGTACGTACACATATTAAAGTTATATAGGAAACAAACAGCATTGCGTACGCAGACGTAAGGCTACGACCTTGCCTTTAAGCTTCAAACAGCTGTTCGAGGCGGCGTTTTAAGCCTTCATGAAGTGGAACGCGAGTAAATACCGAGGGTGCCGGGGAACTCGATGAAAAACGAGCGTACACTGTGACCTTAAATGGCCATGGCCTTAACTCCAATATTGGACTCATTTTTGACCCCACGCATCATTAACTGAGAAAACTACCGTGAAACTGTTAACTCATTAACCGCCGAATCACGTGCGATACCGCTGGGCATTGTTGGTTGAAGGCAGTACTTTCCATTTAGGAATTCACAATTGATTGATTTTATGAGAGTCCTACGGATATAAATATGTCTGTTGCTTAAAGCCATTAATAAATATTATATTGTGTATAAATATTAGAATCGTGTTGCTTAAAAAAATAACGGAGAAAAATGTGGCGTATTTATGAGAGTGAGAACTTTAGTTTTTCAATAATAAAAGAATATAAGAAATGTGATAAAATTATTATCTTCCTTTAAATAACTTCAAATCTGTGACATGTAATCAGAATTTGGACAAAGCTCAATGCGACAAAACGATTCATTTCTGGATACAATAATTCCGATAGAAGAAAGTTGAAAGTGGGGGAAATGAGGAAATATGAACGGCGTAGAGTGGCATAAGAACATGAAGGTACTTAAAGCAACGTGAAAGGGTGAAAAGAACTCTTACAAGTTGCATTTAAGCCGCTATGTTGGCCACGAATAAAACCCCTTCGCTAGAACCTCGGATGTTACGTGTCGCATCTTCGCTACTGGTGTCTCCATCATCCAAGTATGAACGATTAAACGATGTCCTTTTGATATAACAGCAATGATAAATATTTGTTTGTTTTATCAATAGTTTACCAGGCAAATAATCATGGAGTAAAGTTTCTAATTTCTACGAATTTCACTTGTCTGCCACATTTAATCTAATGCAGTGGTAAATAAGAAAGGGATAAGGTTTCAGATATAAATTACACGTGAATTATTCACCATCATGCTTATCTTCATGTGCTAATTCTGATATTTGGTTTCTGTGAAAAATCTTAGTGAAATCGCACAATTTGTATTCTGTTGGCTGCTTTGAGTTATTAGCTGTACCACCTACGGACCCTGATTTTCCACCCACTTTAACGCACCTCGAACCTGCTCTCGCATAAATTCATCCCCTCTATCCCTCGATTGTTATCTCCAGGATGTTGTACGTTGAAGTTATGTCCGTCGAGGTAACTTAAGTGAAAGAGAAAGTTCTGATAAATTGAAGTACTCGAGCCTAGGAAAATTTAATATCGTTCTTCCTCCGTTTTCCACTAATAGTTCATTTCTATTCAGTGGTACTCCGCTATTTATAACATTCTATTATTAATACAATTCTAGACTTTTCCTAATCAGATAGTATAAGTTCGACTGTTTTAAGTGTTGGTCAAAGTTACTTAGGAAGTCTTCAACAGTTTCATTGATCGTCTTTCAAGAGAATAAATAATAGGCTTGCTTTACAAATAAATACACTTTCTTCTTGTTTCGTAATGCAAAGGTCGGGATATAAACCGTTGAGCAAAAACTATCGTAAATTATACAATTAGACAAAAAATAGCTGTGGTCGATAATGATTGCTTTCACTCAAGTTGTTTCGATAATACCAACACTGGCCAACCTACCATTACAAATTGATCTGTTATTCTTAATTTATCACCTGTATAAAACAGAAATGGAAATTGATAACTTATTTCTAACTGTTCTTTATTTATCAGCTTTTCTCGCGGAAAGGGCATAAAAGTTGATAATACTCGTATTACCGTTCTCTTTTAACTCGAATAAAGTGAATTTCTTTTGATGCGACTGGTTGAGATTCCGGTGAGATATGCGATGCCAGATTTAAGTAGTCAGTGACGTATACGCCAGACGCGCAATCTTCCGAATTCCCATCAGTAGTTGTTCGCAATGATGTGTCAGGATAAAAAGAGAAGGGAAGCCTCATCAAAGAGGCATTGAACTCAGGATTCCATGCGAGGGCCATCGTAGAATAAGAACACGATTCGTCCATATAACCGACGTGCGAATCGCCGAATTTCGTACTCGGCCATTCGTCTGGTTTCGACGGCTGAAGCTCCTCGTTTTATAGGATGCCATTGGTAGAAGCAGCTCTTTCGAATTGTTTCTGGCAAGCGTTGTCGTTTCGAAGCTTCGCATATGAAGAATGTCTTTTATCAATACAATTTTAAAATCTTTTTTGGTAAAAGGTATAATAGTACGTCACATTCGGAATTTTCAGATGCATTATGGTAGAGTACAGTATAAAATTTGGATTTAAAAGTATTGAGGTTTTTCAAACTTTGTTATGCATTTATTTATTTGTTCGCCTTATATATAAGGATTATAAGATAATGATATAATAATTCGAAATATATAATATTGCAGTGTTAAATGAATATAATACTATATACTTAATAACATGATACTAAAATAATACTACAAATTATAATATACTGTAATAATATACAGTTCAGAATTTCTTGGCAAGGACAGATAAGTTATCTATAAATTAAATAGTAACTTTGTCCGATTTCATTACAATTTTGCAGAACTTATCTTTGTTATTTGACCCAATCTGGGGAATGAGACGAAAGGAATTTTAAAAATCATTTTTTGTCAGCCAGCGTAGTATGCATTCAAAAATACTTTTAGTAAGTGTTATTATAACACATGTCAATTAGATGTTGTACTCGGGAATCTATATTTAGTTGAAGTCGATAAAGGTGCAGTTTGCAAGTACAAGATGCTTGTTCCATTTGATATACCCGGCGATTGAAAGTGCAAAGAGGCAAATCACGTAGTTGTCGAATCAAGTATTCTTGGTACACCACGCCGGACTGTAGACGGATGGCACTACTGCTAATTTAACGCATTTGTCCTTCAATGGATTCGGCGACGTTGATGCGTCTTCATTTTTTTACAAATATTTGTTTGCCATTATGTTTGAATTCAAGATCTCTATCTTCAACTCTTAAAGAATGCAAAAAGTTCATTAATTACTAGACAAATATAGGTCGCAAACTACGCATTCCGACATAAACTTAAGTCGGGTTTCCATGAATCGATCTTGTAATACATATATATTTCGTATTGTTTATACGCAATTATTATGCCAAAAATTCGATCACTTATATGAAGTCAAGAAGAAATGATTGGAAAGGCACACATGCTTCCAAAATATACTTTCATCTTATCTTCTCTCGTTTTATGTTGCTCATACTTAAGAATGTTTCCTTAAATTGAAGCAGACTTAATTAAAAGGAAATTATTATTACTGGAACATCTAGTGCGTTATATTATACACATTAGATTTTGTTGGATATTTCGATGTTACTTCTTCTCAAAATCAATGTATTCCATTTAAATTGTAAGATATTAAGCTGGAAATAGCAGCAGTTATTTAGCGGGAAGGACGATGCTCTCGCAATCAGTTACGCGGCTGACGTAACGTAAGTCGGTGACCAGTGCACTCACTGTAATGTCGAATCGGGTGCATCTTATTCCTCTGTTCTTCCTCTCACGATCAGAATATTACGATGGGATCGACAGTTCAAGTGAAAGTCTATCTATAGCGTGCTTATGGAAAGACTACAATCCCATATCGGAGTAAGCAAAACTTATTGTTAAAACTCCACTGCAACCCGATACGAGGAACAGTCGCCATTTCTCTTCATTTAGTCTCCTTCCACCTGAAATGGAATAAATAATTCAAGCAAACGTCGATTTCCTGGAAGTATAAAATACGATTGCAAAGGATTCAAACTAAAACGTTCGTGCTATTAACTGGACGTTTTAAACAATTCATTAATGAATATCCATAGAGTGCTCATTTAAGACCCTTCAAGCTCGCAATTGCTTTTTAATTGTTCGAAGACAATCGATTGAAACATACGTTAGTTTGCGATACACATTGTGCCGTATAAGTAAAACTTATTAGGATCCGTGTCCCGTAACTTGTTACGTGTACTTTATATTGAAAGAATCAATTTCCAGTGATTCTGATTGTAAGACAATCCATTATGCAATATACACATCTGACTAAGCAACTCCGCAACTTTCACGTAGCATCGTGGGGCGCAAGAGTGAATGCAGGTAATTAAGAACCGAAAAGAAATTGCAAGGCTGGTTCGATCGGTAGTTCTAGTGGTGACGGCGACACGAAGCTAGTTACCACGAGGTGCCTTAATATGGTTAGATAAGGAACGAGACAGTGTTACTGTGGTGAGCTTTCAGTGAAGCATGCATATGTGATCAGCTCGTATAAGCCATAAGCGGTTGCGCGAACGCGGAAGAGCCACACTCTCCTCTACTCTCTTTCGATCGTTATTTCTCCTTCTCTTAGTCTTCGTACTTTCTTTTTCTTTCTCTGAGAAAACCACCGCGTAATACGTAACACGCGACCGCTAAGGGTCCGGGAATCAGACAAGCATGGAAAATCAATCCACAGCGAGTTTGCACTCAACGTTGTATCATTCTGTTTGTTATCACTGCATTTACAGTCGTGATATCTCCATTATTGATCGTATATTTTATTATCATCTAATACATCGTCACGTAAGAGTATGCCACATCATTGCTCCCAGAATAATTTCTAATAAATCGGAAAGTGGGGAAACTCACTGGTGTGAGTTATCTAATCACGAGTAGACATGTGGATATTGAACTTTCTTCTTGTCACCTGTCCATTGAAATCGTGATATAATGTTTGTGATGAAGATTCTTTTAAAACAGGACTTTCGTGCATTCTCTATTTTGCGTGTCTCTAGTCTGCAAGGAAGGTCAATAATCCCAATGGATCTTATGCTTCATTAAGGTTGTGCAGTATTATCTTGTAACGATGGCTTATCTATAATGTTAATCAATGATTTAAACTCGTTTCTGCCGTCAGGAATCTTAGCAGAGTGATCCGGGGGTTTATGAAATATGAGTAAGCTAGTAGGTATTAGCAGCAACGAGGATACAATTTTATCAAGGTATTCATCTAAGAAATATCTGATATCTTAATTCTATTATTCGCTCTTGAGTTAGGGTCGTATATCTAAGCAGGATATTGTCTATTTCTTCCGGTCGAGGACACTTGCTGTTTTTACTTCTTGAGAAGCTCACGTAACGCATTCTCTCTCACCCTCCTCTCTTCTTTCTGCTTCTCACCCTTTCATTTTCCATCCAGTCACCCCTCCTTCTCGCATCCCTTGATGTATTCTCTCCATTGCATTGTTTCCTTTGTCGTTTTGCCTCCGGCTGCAACAAGGCGATTCTATTTTCGCTCACTCGCATAGACGCGCGGAGATGTGATTCAATAAGTTCAGGGGATCGTACGAAGTAAATGATGATTTGTAATAAAAACGTTAAAGTTCTTTTGGTTTCAAATAATTATGTTCATTATCTTTCCACAGCGAGCACTTCTAGAATTAAATATGTGCGAAGTAATGTGACAAAGGTATTTTTTACCGACGAGTAGATATTTTAGATTTAATTTAGCATGTCTCAACTGTTTATCCTTGGTAACATCCAGATTAACACATCTTGCCTGGCAAAAATACGTCTTTTATGTCATTTTAAATCGAAATATAAGAATTTACGTCATTGGTTAAGCAAGTTCAAAATGTTACTATTAATATTTGAAAACATAAGAAAGGAAGGGAATGTAAAAGTAGCCTTCACACGTTTTACGAATAAGTCGACGTGTTGAACGATTAATTAAGAATACATTTTCTTCCTAATTAGATTCGTTTCTAACATACAGCCTTTATGCACTTCCGAAGCGTTTTAAGTAAACAAAGCTTTACGTGGTTTTTATTAAAATTCGCCGCACTACGAATACTTTCACACTCACTATAGGTGTAGAGACGTGGGTAGATCAGTGTCTATCTGTATCGCCTGCGGATTTTTGTCGTGATCCATGGCCTGTCCCAATCTATGCTGCTAAGGCAAAAGGAAGCAAAGCAAAACGCGGGCAAACACTCGGCTTAACCCAGTGAGAGGGCCTCGGTTACCAGAATAACTTGTTCCGCATTGCATTATTAGACGGTTATTTTGGAACGCATCTTACGGTGCCTCCTTTGGAGAAGGATCTCATCCCCTTCTACCTTGTCCTTCGAGTAATCTGTCCGCTGAGAATAATATGATATTCGTGGAACTACATTAGTGAATTATTATTATCACGCCAAATACTGTTGTTCAAAATACATCATTTTATTCTACGATATCAATTGTGCCCTGTGATTATGATGCTTTATTATATCAAGAGGGTTCGCCAAGCAAGCAAGACATATTAGCGAACTTCGGGATTTAATTATGTATGAATATATTTATTACGAAACAATTATGTGGATCTACTGAGAGAAAGGTATACTGGATATCTATGAAATCAATTTATGTTTGAATGTTATACTGTTACATGTGTATTTAAATTGTTTATGGCTAAATCATTATAATAATGAATAATGGGCACAATATCTTCAAAGTGTCGTATTAAATAAATAAAACGAAGCGACTTTTAATTGAACGTGTGTATACGTCAAACATTAATATCATAATTTAACGACCGTTTTCATTCTTAGCTAATAAAGTAATAATTCAAGAACTTTGTAAACAGAACTCTTCCGGAGCATTTCTCTCATGGAGTTTTAATAGACGCCATAGAGAGGGTTTTGCGAAATATTCAAATTTAACGTGATATCAGATGAACCTTTGATACAGAGCCAATTTTTAAAATTCTTTGTGTGCACGTGTTCGTAGCTTATGCTTCTTTGTTCGTTGCTCTTCTCCACGAAGTAACTGCAGCATATCGCTTCTAATGTTAAGCTCCAATGGGTGTGGCTGCTGCGAATCTATGGGAAATGGCAGAGGTTAGAAAGTATACACATAGGGTGTTCGTTTCGTATGCACGTGCAGATAGGGATCTCACACACGTGCGTTTATTCGTATGCGGTATTACTCGGCATCTATGGTACTCACCTCGGGCAAAGGCCAATTCGAGCACAAGAAAGACAACCGCGGGACCCCCCTTTTCATCTTCTTCGCTGCAACAAAGGAAGAAAGATGAGAATGCTTTCTTTCCCATAGAACCTGCTTGTGTTCTCCATCAGTGAATTCATGGTTCGCCAATTCTGATCGATTCTACCTTTATATTGATACAATTTCGCTTTATTTATTTCTTTGTCAGAGTGGTAAGATACGGAAGTTTCGACGGATGTAAATCGGTCTATTATCTTTTTGACTTTTGACGAAGAAATGGGGAGCATAAAGTGCCGTGGATTAACAATGAGATTATGTATGTACTATAAAAATATAAGTATAATAACTAAAGTTTTAGTCTTAAAACCTTGTGCCTCGAAGAGTTAAGGGTTAACGGAATATGTTTTTAATTCATTGGGAAAAATTCCTGTTTCATTATTATTTTTGTGAAGACATAAATGAGAGAGATGAGATCAGTGCACAGTAGTTTGAGGTAATTTGCCGAAGTTCTATAATATTCCTTGTTTGCTTGGCGAACCCTCTTGATATAGTAAAGCATCATATACACCCGGCACTTTGTGCCGCGGTATTTCCTCGGGCGAAAGGGCTCTTTGAATACCAGCCTCACGAAGTGTTTGGTGTCTCTCAACAGATCCTCCTCTCACCTCTTGGCGTGACAAAGCCGAGGCTTTACAGCTCGCGAATTAGACGTTTAGCCCCACGTTCAGACTAATTCGTTGCTGACACAATGGCGAAGTAAAAAGTGTGCAAGTGCCCGAGGTTTATTCATCAGCGTTTTGTATCACCCGTGTATACAGTGTTTAATATTTTCAGGTGATTAGAGCCGTTATTGTGCTGTGACTCTTGTACTTGTAATTATGTCAAGGATGTATGTCTAATGTACATATAAATAACTGCGATGTGTGTTATAGAAATAAAATACATTAACAACCTGTTTTTCCTAAAATTCTGTTTCTGTATTTGTGTATTACATAAAAATATTCTTTAATGAATTTGACCTCTGGCAACGATATATTGCTATTTTAGAAAGCGGTTGTTTAAGGAAGAGGCTTCAGTCGAGTAGCTTCTCAAGTCGCCTTTAATACTCATTGAAATATGCTTAACGGCGGTTTCCATCGATCCGATCGTCTTAACGACTCAAGTCACCGATGCAACAGGTACACGAGGAACATTAAGCCTAACTAAAAAATATTTCCAGGAGAGTAAGTTCACGGTGTTCGATAGGGCTGAGTTTAATAAATCGGCATCGCAACCGCACGCTCGTGCCACGGGAGCTGAACCCGGAAATCAGAACAATCTCGTGTTCATGGTGGGTCCTTCACGTGACGTCACGGACTGGTTTTACATCCCTGCTATGTACAAGTACGCCTACGTATACGTATTTATACACGTATAGTTTTATGCATACACGTACTGTACACGTATGTATATATTAGTATATACCGGTCGTCCTGGGTTGCCGGAGATCCAGGAAACTGCAGCTGCAGCTGCAACCAACCGCGAGACCGGCCATCGAACGACACGCTGACGACGATCCCGGTGACTAAACATAAATTCTAAGAGGTGAAATATAGATGGACGAAGAGGAAATATTTGAAGGAGAAACGAGGAATGGAAAGAAAAAGGATTTATGGCTGTACTACCAAATGGAATGCAGGAATAATAGGTCGTATGTGTCCTGATACTTACCGATCGCTTTTAGAAAATTGTGTGTAACGGATTAAAGAAGGACTAGAATGAGAGCAATTTAATCGGTTGTTTAACAATACGTGTTTGTAGGTGTACAATGAATTCTTTCCTGCTTTTTTCTGCTTTCATTCTTCTTAAATAATAATTTGATGGTACTCAAAAGTAACAATGAATTCATTTCTACATCTAATAAATGTACTACTTCTAGTGTGATGCTTTAATTATGACTTAATAGTAATCCATAAACAAATCCTCTAATTTATACTTGCAATATACAGACAGAAGTGTACGACAGAATTATGTAAACACAAATAAGGAATTTCTATTGGCATACTCGAAATAGTACACGATAAGAAATAAGTTTATTAGCAACGTAAAAGAATGTTCGTATCCGAGAAATGCATACAGTTAAGGTTATTCCTTGGAGCTGAACTTGAAAAGGAAACTTCAGTGCACTCATTTTGCTCGGTAGTTAATTACCGTCAGGTAAATCGTTCGCAGTTGATCATTATCATCATTCGCGAGTCAAGGATTCCTTCAAAAATCCCGAGGAAGAATGGAAAGACCAGGAAGTGTGAATACTAGAAAATAGAAGAGGAAGAGAGTAGAAGCAATTATTACTCGAGTCGAACGAGTGCCGGGGTTCCAAGGAATGCTTCGGCCGATTGAAAGCTGCTGCTGAATTTGATGTAAGACGAGACGAAAAACGCGAACGAAAACGCTTCACGGAAGAAGAGGAGGATCGTAGCAATGGAGAACGAGAGATAGACGGAAGAGGAAGGTTGGTGTGCAAGGTAAAAAGAAAGAGTCGATGGAGTAGGGTCAGAAAGCACGTTAGAAAAGGAAAGGAAGGGGGTAGGAGGGAAGGTGGGAGAGAGAAAGAGGTATTACATAACATTGGGTTGCAAGGGATAGATATAACAAGTTAATTACATGACTGCGATCTTTGGGATCAATGTACCGAAGGAAAAGAAGAGAAACAAGCACGAGAATCGGAGAAAGAGAAAGAAAGGAAGGAGAAAGGGAGAAAGAGGCAGACCGGATTGCCGATCGAAGTACGACGAATCACTGACGGGATTCGTCGCGTGAAGGACGAAGATGCTACTCGAAGACCCGACAGGGACTGTACGCTTAAATCCTAAGATTAATGGAGTGGACAGTATCCCTTTATCCCTCTCAGTCATCCCTTTTTTACCGTGGAATTCTAGCTAGTTACTACAACTACCATCTGAACTCTGACATACAACTTCCACTGTAAAGGATCTTTAGAAATCGTCCTGAAGTTTTCGTAGATGTCGGCGTAACATTCAGATACAAATGTATTGGAAACGTGGGTTTTATTAGAGTGAGTAATTTATGGAATATTCGTGTCAAATGATAATTTATCAAAACATCTATGAACGTGTTATTAACATTCATCCGTGTCCACACAGTTTTACTCGAAATTGCACACATTTTTTTGGATGACTCTTTGATTTCATTCAAAATAATACAGGTACTTCATAATACACAATGAACGTATTAGAAGTTATTTTTCCTTCAAACTTTACTTAAACTGGGTGAAATATAACAGTGCTATAAACATACCTGAAACCTAGTATACTACATATAATCGTTTTATTATGCCTTATTGTTAACTGCCACACTATCAACCCTCAACTCGTTCATGTTAAACTGTTTAATAAACTTCAAAGCGGTTACACTACACGTTACAATGGAACTTTGTCGCTGGTGTCTCGACATACCTGAACACCAAAAACTTTTTAATAAATACAGCCAACATAAATATCTCCATCGGGCGATCCTAATTGCTGCGATTTCAGCAAATTGGTTGAGGAGTTTAAGGACACCCCGCGCACATACATAGCTATGCAGTGGGATATAGATTGCCATGGGCACCATATGTGCAAACGACTTTCTGTTGAACACGTCCCATGGGGATTTGACTTACGTTCGAGGCAACCCCTGTTCATAAATCTGCGTGCTGTAATGCCTGAGGCGCAATCGCAATCACTTTGCAGACGGTGCTTGCGGAATGCTTTATGGTTGGGTTAATACCCATATCAGGTATCTGGCTGCGAAATCAACCCCTCCATAGGATCTGATTTGCGTTTTCAGCTTTCCAACCCCTCTCTCGTATCAGCCGATAGCGGCTCACTCGCGTTTTCGATAACCAATTGCCAATTTCATTAACGCCGTAGCAACGCTGACGTTTAATTAAACATTATCTTGTATACGACGCTTTCTGCAGATGATCAAAGGCGTTTGTCGATCGTCCGTAACAAAAAGGTTTTTTCGTACTAATTGTATTGGCTATTGATAATATTGTGTTCTTTAACTACACGTGTATTACGTGTGCAATGAAAATGGAATAATATTGTCTAATATTTGCAAACTGTGATCAAATGATTGTTTACAAAGAATATAATCAAATAATCAGGCGCGTATTTTCAATTTACATTGAAAGTCTTAATGGACGAGCATATATTCCGGATTAAAAGTTTCTTTGCACTCATAACGTGACCCGTAACTTTGGTGAAAGTACTCGGGAATTTTTCCCGAACTTATAGCTGGCCTTAGAAAAGTTCCAGTTGTAGAGCAAAGTAAATCGATATCAAAGCTGGCGGATGGTCTTCAATTCCATCGTTCATTTTACATAAATACATCGAATCATCCATATATTGAAGGATATCGTGTATAAACACAATTATATTACTGGAGATACTTATAACGTAGCAAATTATATTGCATTGCCGTATCAGCTGAATGAATCACTCCTGAAAATGTTCGTTTCTTTGTCGCTGGTTTCTTTACGATACTCGAGCTTAGGTTAAAGAGCATGCAACAGTATACCTTGAGATATTAATATTCGACCTTGAAACATTATTACCCCGAAGAAATGTGCCTGTTATCGTTTAATTCCTACATAAACTAGTAAATGACTGGTCGTGTAGATTCGGGTAATAATGTATTACTTCGACTGTTTGATTGATTTAATGATAACGTATCGTACGCTTCATGATTTCTATTATATCGTTGTTATAAAGTTCAAATTTATTACGTAAGATATTCATACAAGCGAGTTACAGAGGTCTTTGTACTTTTTTGTGATTCAGTCAAATTGCATATAATGAGTTTTTTTTACATTTCTTTCTTTGAGACTAATAAATTGCGATAAATTCAGGTCATTGATAAATAAGCTCTAACTTTTCTATGTAATTAATAATGTCATCGTCCTAATTTGATAATATAAAGTATTTCGTTCTGGGAAAACTTGGAAAGTTATTGGGAGGCTTTTCCAATAGATTGGTAATAGAAAGTTAAAAGACTAAATACACAAAAGGGATTTTCAGAAAAATGTGGTTAATGAATTTTGCCACAGACACAACAATATGATATACGAAATTTATTATACAATATATGAAATCATACAATGTATTCTTTGGTGTCGTGTGCGTATATGTATATGTATATGTATATTGTAAATTAAAATTGAATTTTATTACTTGTTTTCGAGGTATGCTCCGCACTGCAACATCAGGTTTTTTAGAATGTGGTTTATTTATATAGTGCATTGCATAATATATGAAACCGGGGTATTTCAACTTTTTCTATTTAAATACCTTATATTTGACACGTGATAATTTTCTAGCGAATCTCTGACCACTGCATAAATAACTATAAATGAAGTAACTGGAGCAAGTAGGGAATAACTGTGTTTCTATACCTACCTAATTTAGCTAATTTAGTTGGTAAAGAAATGGCATTTAAATTAGCGTATTTTTAATCAGATATTTTTTCGAGACCCAGAATGATTACTATAATCGACAAAGTTATTACTATAACCAACCCGTTATTAAGTATTCTAAACTATTTCGATGAAATCTTATGTTGAAATCCACATACCACACTTCTTATGTTACATTATTCTATTTCCTACTTACTTCAGAAGTATCATTATATATTTTTTAAAAAGTATTACATACTCCATTTATATACTTCCAGGTTCGTTATCATAAAGATCATTAAATATTTGTTTAATATGATTCACTTCTTGTGTTAAAGTGTTACATCAAATACGAAATAACATTTCTATCTAAGTGTCCTTACTTTGATACACGACGAAACTGCAAATTCCCAGAATCAAAGATTGAACTATTCGAAATTCGACCATGCGAGCGTGTATGAAATGCACCGAGATATATTAGACTTGGAAATAGATACCGCGTCCATTAATAAGTAAATTATTGCAAAGAAAATGGCTTGGTTTCCGGTATACGTGTCTCGAATTAGAAAGTATTCGTGCGCAATTTACATCTCTCCCTGACAGTTGGTTTTCACGATGTAAAAGATTCGTAGTATTTCGTCTTCGAAGTAGTTTAACGCCTTACAATACAGATCCGATTGCTCTCCACGAACCGCAAATTACCAACTGTACTGAACTTTACGAGCTGTTCGATTCTACGTATAGAAAGTCTCTCTTTATGCCGGAATCGCGATCAATTCTTCGCGCCGTTAACCGAGCTAGAATACTCTCGAGACCAATCAAAAGTTTGGTTACATAATGCCGCGAATAAACGAACACGCTCGACACGAACTATGGATCAAATTTTGTTTCGCGCGAACCACGTTCGAACATTTTTCGAACAAAAGTCCGTATTAGAATGCAATATCAAGTATATGTCCTTTCTTTATGATAACGATCTAAACATGTTTAGAATGTACGTAGTAAGGTCCAAAAGTTTCTGACCCAACGGTGTTAAAGAGGTAATCAAATAAAACAATAATTACTATTTTTCAATATAATCACCCATTACTTCAATACATTTTTTAGAACGACTAATTAACATTTCTATAACACTAAAAAATAATCAGTATTTTTTAAAATGGTGCAAATCTGCTGTTCGGACCGGAAACTTTTGGAAATTACGAGGTACGTACTGTAAAAAATGATTAATCGATGGGATACAAATGATATTTTTAATATAATTGTAATTCATAATTTAATCTTTATAATTTAACAATACAGACTATCGTGCTGTCTATTACTTTTCAATTATTCGTGTTTAATATCCAATCATCGTACTTATACATTTAATTTGATACCGAAACGAAATACGAATGATCGGATTATATAATTAACAACCTACACGCGTATTCAAATCTCACTTTTGTAACCGTCATATTAAAACCATAGTATTAAGTTAATAATCATTTATATAATGTAACATATAAAACAGGATCACTAACTTGATACAATATTGCACAAATCGTTAATAGAAACAGGTAAAAGTTTATTTATAGCCTGACTTTATAAATACTACTTATTAAACCTCACAATTAGTGGGAATTTCATATACCGACCGAAATAACTGGATTAATAAAATACCGATAAATGATTTGACATTTGCCATCATATTAGTTCCATGCATCAGAAAATCTAACGCGACAGATATCCGAAAAATGGTGTCCCGCATCGAATGTATGTAACGATAAATACAGGATGTCCAAAGATCTCTCATTAGGGAACGTTTCATCCCACGAACGGCGTTTAATTATAAACCGGGCGGCGATAAATAGCGGTGCGCGTATCAGAGAACGATTACAAAGCAGTGAATCGGTAGGGATTAATTATCGGCTTAGACAGGAACAATCGTCTAACATAGGAAATGATACGGTGAGCTTTAACTACAACGCCGGCACTAACACCCGCTGTTTAGCAATTATTTATCGCGGATAGGAGCAAAGTACCACGATTTATCAGCATGGATTTTTTCGAAACTAGACGATTCAGTCGAGCCTTGTAAACTTTCCCCTGGTATCCATGGAAAACATGAACGCTTGTAACACGCCATGGATCTTTGAACTATACATACTTAATACCATCGTGCCCGCCGGAATATTCTCTCGGCTTCCTTTGTAATTTTATGGCATTTTACAAGAAAGGTATTCCTACATATTTCCGTAGTTTATCTCGTTAGATACGTCTCACGTGGATATCTTGTACGCAGATATTTTTCAAGGAAAAAACCGGCGAGTTTGAAAATTTTATAGATCTCTGAAATAGTGATGACTCACATACGAAGTAGTAGAAGAATATTTCGTTTCGTATACTTTATCCTTTGGTATCTACAATTCAGTGAATTATTCGACTATCTATTCTTCTTATCTTTTAGTATTACCGAAGCAACATCTTCAATTTGATAACATCGAAGAAACATGTTGTATGCAAGTCGTGCTGTATGTATCAGAAATAACTTGCAAATCGATAAGTTCTTACTTATGTTATTTATATAAATTGACTTTCGAAAATGATATATTATCTCTGACGGAAAATTCTGTCCACTTCGTGCATAATTAGTTTAACCCAGAAGGAAAATGTTTTAATCAGAGGTTTTGACCAAGGAATATCGAAGATGTATCAGGTTTATTTACGAAAATGTAAACTTACGAATATTAACAAGGGAAAACCGCTTCGGAAGCAGGTAGAAGTTTCTTAAATATTTATAGAGCATGCGCAGTATCCGAAAGTACACGCGGAAGGTGGTTCAAGAAATTTCAGAACGGAGACTCGAACTTCAAAAGCTAACCACTTTCTGAAAGACCTTTCGTTTATAGATGACGATATTCTTCGCAGCATACAATTCTATTATTACCCTTTACTGAAAAAAAAGACGGACCGAATTTTCTGGCAGACATAATATTTGTATCGATGGAATGATGAGTTACAGCGATCTTTTGATATAGAAGTAAAAATGACGGTGGTTTCCTATAAAAAATATTGTTTGGATAGTTACTGTTCCTTTAGAAAGGAAAGTGTTCCCTAGAAAGTGAAGTGTGTTCAGTAGTATAGGATGGATCGTTTTAAGGAGATCATTTTAGTTTGCGAAGAAAATTCGCGTAGAACTATCGAGTGTGTCTCTTCTTCTTTACACGGTGTAGTGCCTTAGGCGTCGAGTGTAGGGCGACGATACGGAACGTGAATAACGGGAATCCGAAGGTGAATGCTCGGGCAAATTGCGAATTACGATACGCAAGCTTACGCGCTTATGTGCCTGTCTCTGTGTCTACATTCGGTTACAATACGCATGGGTGGATAACCGAGTAAACAGCCATTGATATTCGTACCAGACTGACGCTACGAATGTGCACCAATTATTAATCGATCTTTCAAGGTAGAGAGAAAACCCTTTCATACTATTCATTTCATAGTGCTCTTGATTCCTAATTTCTAAAACACCTTTTATCTCTATTCCGAGATTAACGACGTTCTAAATCAGTAGTTCTCAACCCTTTTTTGATAGAAATAATATAACGAACATACCTATAGAATTATAAACACTTTACTGAGCAATCACTCACGACATACCACACGTCGAGAATCCCCAGTCTAACTTATAGATTTAATTAATCATAAGTTAAATTCATGGACTAAGGACAGAGTAAATTATAAAGGCATTAATATCAAGACTAATACTTTATTTAAATTTGATCGTTAAGGAATCAATATTATCCATCTACGAGAATTTAATTATCTTGATGTACAGAACAAATATGGCTAGTAGTATAAATTATGATTATATCCTTAAGTCTGCCAGTAATATCAGTCGATCGCACTAATAACAATGGCGTATAAAAGAAGTTTATAACTTTAGAAAATCCATTCGCGCATATCGAACGTTCATTTCCGGAATGGTTTGTTCAGGTATTCTCACCGTGCATTTTAGCCCTGTAAATTTATTTGGCGTCATATAGTCGCACAGAAACAGGCGTGATTTGAGGGAACGAAATGCGGCACGAAAAAAAACGAAATCAGTACGTTAAAGGTGTGCTGTCGCATACAATAAAACCAATAAAACTAGCCTGCGCAGCCAATAGGGTCGGCGGATATTGCAGACAGCAATACACTGCGCTGTACAATAAATACGGAACGAAGACCATGTTTAATAAAGATTTATTATTTTTATAGACGTACATTTAATTGACTAACATTTCCATGTAAACGAATCACAGTGGGTTTTGTATTTCAAAGATTTTACAATTAAAATTATATTTTCATAACACGACATTTCTGTGAGATACAAGTAACATCCACGACTACATCAACATCTGGAAGAAATTATAGTGCAAAGTATTATCTAGAAATATTTTAGTCGAATTGTCAAAACATCAAGTTTGACATTGAAATTTGCAATGCAAAGGATGCCCAGATAACTGGTCGACAAACTTTCTTCGTTACTTCCGGTCACAGACGGAAGCAGAACTTAATTAATACGGGCTCGTTACGCGGCACGAATATACACCAAGGTTTCCAGAACTTCAGATTAAACCTAACTGGAAACTGTACTTCCTAAGGGACTTCCAGCTTCACGCGATAACCGGTGCTCCTTCTGCGACCCTAATTAATTGCGAACCTTGATATCAAATGTTGAAAATGAAGTCTACTACTTCATAAATACATACGGACCTCAATGTATCTCTTTGGAATGACGATCAGGATGGTAACTTTTGATTCATGGATACTTGCGATGTTTATGTTTTGTTTCTTATCGTATGATCCTTTTAATGTCATTTAAATTTAGTGGAATTTCATTTCTTTTTAATAAGTAGAACTTAATGGTTTGCACTAAAGATTTACTTGGATTATCGTTATTGATCCTTTCTGAATTGTAGAATATTAATAGCATATTTATTTATTTATTTGTAAAACGGGTGAAGATAAAACTAAAAAGAAGACAGTTTTCGATCGTTTTAAGAACAAAAATACATAATAATTATTTCAGTAGTACAGAAAGGTTAATTAGCCGTTATAAAAAATGTATTGAAGTGAAGGGTGATTATATTGAAAAATAAAAATTAATGTTCGATTCTATTACCTCTTTAATAACCTTGGACCGGAAACTGTTGGATCTTACTTCGTATCTGTCAGTCTAACTGTTACCCTGAAAAAACTTAAAAACAATTATACTTCAATAATTCTCAGTGCAATAATTGTAATTATAAATATAGTTTATTTATAGTATATTTACAGTGACCCTACAATTAACATTTATTTCTAATTACTACCAACCTACTTCTTCCTAATTACATAACAGCCATTGTCGCGAAATAATTTCAAGTTTCGTTTCCGTCAACAGACGTACATAAAAAAATGTATAAAGATCAAGGATCCTTTAAACCTCGAAGGTGGAAGCAGTTCGTTCACGTAACTCAAGAGTTACGTAGGTGGCAAAGGCCGTTTAATTGGCAGGTGGACAATTAGGCGATTAATTAAATGCGATTAAAGCGTAGCAGAAGGAAAGAACGGTACATTCTCCTTGCGTAATAACGCTCGTGGCAGTGAACCTGAAGCTGGTAGTTCATTTCTCACGATGGGTGCGAGACCAGCCTTGAAACAGTAGAAAATATACAGCAGATATTAAAGAAGCTTTATTAAATTAATCATGTAGTTCGACTATTATATCCAGTAGTTCAGTGTGATTAAATGTGTAATTACACTTGAGAAGATTAATTATGGGCAAATACTGTTAAGCCATTGTTCCACTCTATTGAATTAAACAGTTAGCATTATTAGGGAATCATTGTGTATTATGTCAGTTCTGTATGCCAATTTGCAAATTTCAAGTTTCCAATAGTTGAATATTATCCCAATATTATTACTGCGAATTGTTGTTACGGAATTATTCGATAATGCGAATCTGTATTAGTTCCATTTTAAGGTTTCGATTTATGGAAACTCGTCGATACAGAACGCAGAATATAATTCAATCTAATGAATTAAAAGAAATCTTATTTTTAAACTAAATAAATATAGGCGTTGTTGTATGAAAGAGTTATATAATGTGAAGACCATCGTAAAATTAGCGATATGATAATCAAATTATTATTATTATGTATAAAGTTTCAATTGCTTTGCAACATTTATTCCGACATCGCCATATTGACAACTTCTGTTGATTTAATTTAGTATTACGGAACGGACACTTTTGTGGTTCAATTAATAATTAATATACCACACTGTTACATAATCACTATTATTATTCCTTATAAACACTCGTAGTTATAAAATGATAATTTTCTGTTTAAACACCCTTTATTAGAATGCATTATTAAAGACACATGAAATTAGTTATCTGCGTTTTGAAGAATATTACTTACATCAACATTTACATTACAATCATTTTGAATTTAAATAATGAAACCAAAGTCAGCGATTTAAAAATGAACCAATTCTACCACCGCGCTATATAAATTCAAATTCCAGTGATTGCATTAGGTACAAATTGAATTTCACAGTCATGGTACACGGGAATTTCAATATGCGTGTATGTATATATGTATATTCGAGTGTCTCGCCGGTTTCTGGGAATCCTTTAGAGAATTGCGGAGAAGATTTCCGTCAGTGGCGTAATTCAATATAGGTGCGAGGCTGGAACTAGAGGATTGGTTCACCGACCGGGAAAGAAGAGACAACGAAAAACAAGGCAGACAGAACCATTCACTCCAGTTCTTTGTTACCTTTGGAATTTAGTTCCCTATTCTATCTGTTTTTCACGGGCATTCTCGTAATTCGTCGACAACTAGAATCTTTCCTCCCTTGCCGTACATTTGCTGCAATTTATTCCTCAACGAGCTCCCGTCCTCTTGGCAGCTAATTCGTTTTAATCATCAGAGACACTCCAGACCCTTTCCCTTCGCATTTCCATTTTTGTCCACTTCACTTCATCTCCAGCCTCATCGTTTTCTTCTTTCTACTCTTGTTTTCATCGGTAGCAGTATCTCTTGTGCTGCTTCTCTTCCGCTTTCCATTCTTCTCTTTAAGATACTGACATTCGTCGTTTTTAAATATTCTTATTATTATTACTTATTGTCGTATTACCATTTATTCTGGTATTATTCCAGGGAAAGGCTTATAACTGTTGATATTAATTCCACGTTGATACGCCAACTTCCTGCATACTGTATTGTTAAGATTCTTATGGATATACACAATAGAATCGTTTTTCTATGGTGCATAGTATTCCGCGAATCATGGATACCAACCGACTAGGATTTTTCTTCTTTACGAGTTTCCTCGCGTATTACGTGCTCCTTCGCGATACTTCCCCGGTTTTTCAGTGTGAATCTTTCTTCTTTCCTTTTCAGATCGTCTTTCCACGTAGATGTTTATTAGGAGGGATAACGTCGAGGTAAATGACCGACGTCCTTTCTTGGCGCACGATACCTGCAAATATTCCTTGTGCCGTAACCCTCGAGAACGATCACGCGACTCCATGTTAATTCGTGTAATAATCGAAACATTTAAAAAAAGTAATTAGAATCGGCAGTAAGTAGTTAATGCACTCCTGTTAAACGTCTGTCAATTGTACCGCCTCTTTATTTTCAGTGTGAGTTAGGTGGATTCAGAAGTATGGATTTTACATAAATAATTTCCACGTTTTATTTCACTTGATTTGGTTATAAACATTTTTCTGGCATTTTTTTACCTTGAAGATATTCACCATTATTATTTACAATTTCTTGCCACGTAGTTGGTAACTTGTCAATGCTTTCAGTATAAAGATTTCTGGGTTTCTTATTAAAGCTTTTTTATTAAAAATCTTTTCATTCATTCCGACAACTGAACTTGCTTCAGGAATGATTTAATGGTACTTCATTTCAATGAACATATTCGTAAATCTTGCTAATATAATTTTGTTCATATAATAAGTTGATATAATTAGTATAAGACGTGATATAAAATAATACAATTATTCATAGTGGTGACAATATTTCAGAATTAAATATGCACGCCAACATTTTTAAATCGAAATTTAATTTTTATAATATATTTATTTACTTGTCACGAAGAATCATGATAATGTAACAATCGACGTACCGTGTGTCGATTTAAACCTTTTGCTGGGAAGAAGATACTGAAATTTATGTGCCAACGTTATAATATGTGTAATATCGCAGATCTTGTAGAATCTATAAGTTTGTGTATGCGGTAGTGTTATCTCTACAATTCTAAGCAAAGCGTTGTATTGATAACAGAAATAGCGCCCGTAATGTCAGTCGCAACCGACTCGTCCTTATAAACACAGGTGCTAGACGATCCCATTTAACGCTCTCGTATTGTACTTGACAGTCGTAATTTTCCTTTGTAACAACCGTGAAAAATGGCTCCGGGATTTAGGAAAATCGACCAGCATTGTAGGTGCTCTGTTTCCGTGTGCTCGTGTTAGAAAATGGAGGAGTTTTGTGCGGCTTTTTCTCCAGTATTTTAGCATATAATCGTGCATTATGGGTCTAAGGTATGTTTAGAACGTTGTACACTTACGGCAGCGTTTCACACATTCACACACACACACACACGCGCGCGATACTCCAATTTGTCCCACGCGAGTTTGTGCATACAATCTTCTACCTGGATAAGCTGCTTTAGAATATTTCCTTCCCATTGTTACTTTTACCTTTTATTTTAGAATATTAAGAAGAACTCGGTTAATGAGTTAAATAATATTATACACATAGAATTATATTTAAATAAGTATCATATCAAAAACAGTTAAAGATATAAATATAAGCAAAATATATTTGAAATTGGAACATAATATCTTAATGTTTTGTTCCTGATTTGTTACGTACAATCACATTATATCGCAAGGTAAGGATATATTCTCGCGAGGAAATACTTATAAAATCTTGGAATGTTTTGCACGCAATGCTAGGCATGTTAATGCTTTTCTACGAACTATTATAGGAAAGAGTAGTCACTGATAATGCTAGTATTCATCGAACGGTGGCAAATAGACAAATATCTTATCCTTAAGAAGGGTAAGCGTAGTTCGTGCCAAATTTCCCAATCCTTATCGCTAAATTTGAACGTCTGCTTCTTAATGGATTTCCCTGCATATTGCTCGATATCACGAAGGTACATTCGTGTCACGCGACCTCCTCGCGATTTATACGATTCCTGTTTTATAAATGTGCTTTCATCCTTTTTGCGAAGAAAATCACTTTTCCAGGATGCTGTATAATGTTGTACATAATGCTAGCTTGTATATGTGTCATACATCGCGCGTATATATCATACACGTATCATACTTATTACCTTAAGCCTCGTTTCCAAACTGATGCAACTCGCGAAATTAAACGGATTCTTAAATCAACCATCAGATAATAATGAAAGATAGCAGCTTGTAATTCTTGTAAGTTTTTGTAAGTTCTTTTTATTGAGTCAGAAGGATTCGGATTATTTAATGTATTATACCATATCAGTTGAATTAATACGATGTATTATTTTTACTTGTAATTTAATCTAGTCATATTAAATAAATAGAATATTCACTAGTATTAGCATATATTAAATCATAAGTAAAAATAATATACAGTATAAGTAAATGGTCATAATATATTAAGTCCAAAAGTATAACATTCCTTTTATTACGTCGTACAAAGGTTAATAACGAACGCGCAGATTTGCAGATCCGAATCTTCAACATTCTTCGCCTGCATTTTGAATACTAAAGAAACCTCGCGAAAAATTCTCTTTGACTCGATGAATGATGTTAATATACACCGGGCGGAAACAGATCGTTAAAATTCGTCAAAGAACATTAAATTGAAGTAAGGGAAGGGCTGTGTTTTATCGCGGACCATGGAGATCCGTCGGCGCAAAGGAACACCATTTCCACGGGAGATATATTCGAGCGCATTAGTGACATAATTTTCTCGATGTATTTCTGTAACGTGTGAGAGAAACGTATGGAGGAGCGCGGTATGGTGAGGCCGAGTGAGAGTCTGGCGACGCCGGTCGTCTGGGCCTCTCTCACTTAGGCAAGTTTATCGACATTGCATTTCCGCGTTTTCGTTGCACAACACCTGTTCAATGCCCATATAACTCCCTCCCACGCTAATCTCTTAGCGTGAGTCTAGAAAATCTATCCCGACAAACGATCCGCGATATCTTCCTCCACGTTTCTTTCGGCGTTTATCCGTTCGTCATGCTTGAACGCCTCGCTCCCAGCGCTCCGAAGATTCCACGATAATAACGTTTTTATCAACAAAAAAAAATTATTCCTAACCTGTGACGGAAAGTAAATCGACCGATATATTCGCCGGTGTTACTTATCTATCGTTATCGTCATGGGAAAATGTTATTTTAAGGGTCAAGTTATATGGCCATTTTCTCTTCTATTGTACATCGAGATGGATCCAATATCATGTTTCATGTCTAAGATAACCAACGAGTTTACTTGGTGATGATTTCCGAGTGATCCGTAATTGTTTGAAATTCGTCATTGAATGGCCATCGCTTCGAACCGAGTAAGAAATCAAGTTATAATTGTCAAACTAGCCGGTAAATGGTACCACGCGTGAAAACGCCCGAAGATATTCCTGCGGTAACCTCAGGTATATCTTTGGAATTGCGTAACGTGGCCGAGGAAAGAGGAAGAGGGAAAAAGGTGAAATAAGAGGCGAGAGAAAGAGACGGAGAGCGAGTTGTCTGAGTCTCATTGCAGGGAGATCGGGCCGTAGAAAGTGCATTGGGAAAGCCAGCGGCCGAGAGCATAAGCGCGACCATAAATTATGTGTCTCGCATGTGTATCCTTATGGAATGCGGCGTGCATGTCCCTTTAGATTCGAGTGAGATTAGTGCTCGTCCTTTAACGATCTCTGCTCCTTATTAAGGTAAACTCACCGGCTCATTAGAATTCGAAAGCTTAGAATTACGATTTCTCCATTCTGTGCTACGCAAGAAATCATACACCTTCCTGGAAGACAGTTTCAGACGATCCACTGTAACATCTCAAATGTTATCAGATTAATATCGTTGCGCCGCGAAACACACTTCTTGGAAGATTTCTTTTTCCGAATAATAAGATCTGAATTGAAATTGACATTACAACATCGAATAAAATTACAAGTTTAATTAACCATTAATTAGTTATATTATTATAGTTGTCTATCATTTTCAATAAAAGTTTTTCAGCCTTTAGAAATATTAGTTATATTTAGTTTTATCGTTGCATTTTGCTCATCGTTCTTCGTACTTTAGTGGCTTCGGGTATATAAATATTCGTTGATGTCTATGCTTCCTGTATTTATAGTTATTTCAAGTAACATTTATGGTATTCCTCGAAGAGCATAAAATTTATACCTCGGATGATGACGGTTTTATATTTAATAATGGTAATACCAAATAAATTATGAAATCTAACTAACACTAGTAAGACGAGATGAAACTATGTTTACATAAATATAGAATATTAATATTCCATAACATACCGATTACATATAGATGACATCCATAAAACGATCTCGACTCACGGATCAGTTTATTTAATAGGACTTAATGTTCAATTAAACCTATCCAAGTGAAGCAGTTTACGGACGCACTTATCTCGTTGCATGCCTTTCAGAGGCTAACGGAACATCCACCGATTTAAATGTCAAGATACGACAAAAGTATCGTTTCGCAATTCCAAACTTCCTTCTGGACATCTTTGATTACGTCAGTATCAATTCTGCACGGCATTCGATTCGTAGACTGGTGGATGGTTCGTGGGTTTTTCAAGATTCGTCCTGATAAATGTAACGAAAGAAAAAGATAAAAAAAGGGACAAGTGGATCGAAAGCTGTAGTTTATTGAGGAGAAACTACTGAAGCCGCACGATCGATTAATTGAAATCTGGGAGCGCGGTTTGCCTTAATTAGCACCGTCCGAGAAATCTGCTCTCGAGAGCTGTCTGTCATGTTACCTTCGTCTTGAAATGTATAAAGATATTGTTACCCTGCGCTTAAATCTCGAAACTTTAATCCTTCGCGATACTAAAATATTTCTATTATAAGTGAGACGTTTTCGGCTACCGATTAATAAATTGCAAACATTCCGTTCATATAAGTACCTAATCAATGTTATCATACAGATCTTATACATTTATTTTGTTAAATCAGTTTGGGTACAATAAGAAGGACTTATATTTTATTTTAATCTTTATTACCCGCCGTTGCCAAAATTACTATAATAAAACTCGAATCAGATATATCGCTAATATTTGTAAAGTTTTCAACATTTTTAATACCACGATAACGATGTAAAGTAACTAACATATCATAGAGCACTAAAACAGTTTTCTTTTCAGATGTTAAAGACTGTAGATGAATTCATGTCAAAATTCGGCAAATATTTGACTTAAAATAGTTTAATTGAATACACTTTCAGTAAATCTGCAGCTAATGCAACTAGAAATCGACTTCAACTTTCATCTTCAAACTTTTCATCCGACTGACGTCTTATGTGGAACGAAGACAGACAAACCCATTTAGAATAGTGTCATTTACAATAAATTCCAGACATTAAAGATGCGAATTGACACGGTTTATTACCCGATAGAAACATAAATTGTCTTCTAATTTTAATAAGACGGTGTCAATGGATTTCTGATATCGCGAAACGCGCCTTTGTGGAGATCCCAGAACCTGGCACAGTAGGGGTCGTCAAAATGCCAGCACGTATCGGCACTAGAAGCACACTCGCACACTGCACTTCACAGTGAAGTACTGCATAGTGAAGTACTGAAGTACTGACGGACAGACGGACCTGCAATCGTGCAGAATACGAATGCTGTGACCGAAGCAAATATATGCGGTGCGCGATGCTTCCTTGTAAACAAGGGATATTGGAAGCCGTGAAGTCTTCGAGCCTAGGTCGAGGCCACGCATCATAGTGTACTTTTACTGAAAACCCTAGGAAGGTTTTGCCAATTGTAATTGTACTTCCGCCGTTGATAATTCATTTACACCGCGCTGGTTTGATTGCGCGGCTTCCTTTGATAGTTCTCTTATTTTCCAAGTAATTCACGGATGATCGAGTTCGTTTGTGGTAAACTTGGAGGCACGGAATTTTGTTATCCCTTAAGGGGCGTACTTGAATTTTGTCACGCGTGTAGGAGTCTGGGATCAGGTTTGTTCCCACATTATTGTTGTAGAAATCAGGTGGATAGACTCATAATTTACGGTTTTGGAATTATTTTCTTATTGGTAGCTAATTATACCAAATATGAGATCACGTTAAACATAATATATCAAGTAATCGTGATACAATTACATCAATGATGAAAGAGGCTTTTATTAAATAGTATTAAATAATATATATAGTATGAAAAGTATTGCGAATATTATTATCTCGTCGTGAATCGACAATATTATAAATCGACATCTAGCTTTTCCTGGATATTGTTTTCTTCTCTTTCTAACAGCCTCGCTTTATTTCAATAGACTTTATAGAACTTTATTAACTTTTCTGTACCACTGAACGTATGATCTGAATTTTTGTTCCTAAAACTGCATATTCGGGCCGGACACTTTTGGACCTTATTGTGTACATGACAAATGTATACAAATATATTTCTACTAATGTAAAGGAGTCATTATTCATGGAATGACTTAATACTACGATTGTCACCGAAAGGAGAATAAGATAATCGAACGAACTTTCTCAGGAATTACATGGATTACGTGTTCATATGGGAGATTGTGCACGTGTTAGCTTGAGATTTTCACAAATTTCTTTGATACGAGTCGTGAATTGCCGGCAGGCAACGTTATGCGTTGCGTGTCGCGCAATACGGCATTACATCGTTATTACGTTGGTATTACGGGGACGTAAGACTCCACGTATGTACAATAATGTACGCATGTAGGTATTGTGAGGTTGGACAGTGGTTTGGTGTACGCTGCGGAACAGGAACCCCTGCAACGAACAAACCTATCCCCAGAAGTGCTTATTACGATAATGAATCGTTCACGCGCCCAATCCTTTCCCACGGTGTTAATGTTCATCTCTTCCTAAGTTTCACTGGAAACCTATCAAATTAGTTGCGAATATTTGAGCATCCTTTGCTGAAAATCGCTGATTAATCTTTGACTGAAACCTTCATTACGAGAAGTGATGTAAGAAGAAGCAAGTTCTGTCTTTAAGTGGTGTAACATGAAAGACATTTTTAAACATTTTGAAACCACCTCTTTCGACCCAAATCGGTCCTAGAACATCATTAGGCATCATATACCATCGATTTGGGTCATGTAGGGGTGATTTAGGCGACTTTTAATTTTTGACAATTTTTGAAGGTATACCCCTTCACATTTTTGCGATTTTGGGTCGACCCATTTTTTGACCAAAACAATTTTGAAACCACCTCTTTCGACCCAAATCGGTCCTAGAACATCATTAGGCATCATATACCATCGATTTGGGCCATGTAGGAGTGATTTTGGCGACTTTGATTTTTTGAGAATTTTTGAAGGTATACCCCTTTACGTTTTTGCGATTTTTGGTCGACCCATTTTTTGACCAAAACAATTTTGAAACCACCTCTTTCGACCCAAATCGGTCCTAGAACATCATTAGGCATCATATACCATCGATTTGGGCCATGTAGGAGTGATTTTGGCGACTTTGATTTTTTGAGAATTTTTGAAGGTATACCCCTTTACGTTTTTGCGATTTTTGGTCGACCCCTTTCTTGACCGAAAAAAATTTTTAATCCACTTCTTTCGACCCAAATCGGTCCTAGAACATCATTAGGCATCATATACCATCGATTTGGGTCATGTAGGAGTGATTTTGGCGACTTTTAATTTTTGACAATTTTTGAAGGTATACCCCTTCACATTTTTGCGATTTTGGGTCGACCCATTTTTGACGAATAAAAATTTTTTAACCGCTTCTTTCGACCAGAAATCGTCCTAGAATATGTTTATACATCATATACCATCGATTTGGGCCATGTAGGAGTGATTTTGGCGACTTTTAATTTTTGACAATTTTTGAAGGTATACCCCTTCACATTTTTGCGATTTTGGGTCGACCCATTTTTTGACCAAAACAATTTTGAAACCACCTCTTTCGACCCAAATCGGTCCTAGAACATCATTAGGCATCATATACCATCGATTTGGGCCATGTAGGAGTGATTTTGGCGACTTTGATTTTTTGAGAATTTTTGAAGGTATACCCCTTTACGTTTTTGCGATTTTTGGTCGACCCCTTTCTTGACCGAAAAAAATTTTTAATCCACTTCTTTCGACCCAAATCGGTCCTAGAACATCATTAGGCATCATATACCATCGATTTGGGTCATGTAGGAGTGATTTTGGCGACTTTTAATTTTTGACAATTTTTGAAGGTATACCCCTTCACATTTTTGCGATTTTGGGTCGACCCATTTTTGACGAATAAAAATTTTTTAACCGCTTCTTTCGACCAGAAATCGTCCTAGAATATGTTTATACATCATATACCATCGATTTGGGCCATGTAGGAGTGATTTTGGCGACTTTTAATTTTTGACAATTTTTGAAGGTATACCCCTTCACATTTTTGCGATTTTGGGTCGACCCATTTTTTGACCAAAACAATTTTGAAACCACCTCTTTCGACCCAAATCGGTCCTAGAACATCATTAGGCATCATATACCATCGATTTGGGCCATGTAGGAGTGATTTTGGCGACTTTGATTTTTTGAGAATTTTTGAAGGTATACCCCTTCACATTTTTGCGATTTTGGGTCGACCCCATTCTTGACCGAAACAAATTTTTAATCCACTTCTTTCGACCCAAACTCGTTCTAGAATATGTTTATACATCATATACCATCGATTTGGATCATTTAGGAGCAAAATTAGCGACTTCCATTTTTGGACAATTTTTGAAGGTATATTGAAGATATCAACAAATATTTATCGCTTAGTTTCCTGAGTACTACAACATATGTGAGAACAAAAAAAATCGGGAGCGGACACCTTACCTAGGGCTCCTTGTGAGAGCTAACAAGTTTGTATAAAATGATTATAGAATTGCTTATTTGCACTTTGTGGTATTAAAAACTGACGAAAATTGTGTAACAAATACCCATAGTACAAACCAACATGATGATACGAATTGATAACGACCAACGTGATAGCATCGCTAATATATCGGGGTATCGTTTATTCAAGCTGCGTTACGCTTTCAGCACGTTCACCACACCACTGATTTTGAAACAAAGGCAAATGGATTGGAGAGTGTAATCGATTTATTCTTGGTTTGATGGATTACAAAATCAATTGGCGGTATCTCGTTGCTTTGAATCCTGAAATACGTCCATTGTGAGTTGGGTCTTCATATACGAATTAAAAATTGCTGTACCCTCAGATACCGGTAGCTATGCGCTCTCTGATAACCCTTCTCGATTTGTTCCATACGCTGAAAAATTCTTAAAAATGCCGGTTTGGAAACATTAATTTATTTCTCCCTTGAAACGAAGGTTATCTAGTGTCAAATGAAATTCATAGATGTATATTGTTTGATAATATATTTATCATAGAAAATAGATAAAAGCCAATTATAGACAACCAATTTGAATTCTTATTTTCTCGTCAGCCGCAAAACTTGTACAAAAAATGATTTAACTTAAAAATGTTTATAAACATGATGTACGTGTATCAGATATTTAGTTAAAACTCAACTACCTGAACTAATTTCATTGTTAATTAGTAATAATTGTTACCAGTGATTTCAATAATAATTATAAACGTAATAATTCGTTAGAGATTGAAGTAATGATGTTACTTATATTAATATTATATCTACTTATATTAATCGCGGTTGATTGTTATCATATTACATTTATTATCCAACTATAACTTAGCTATGTAATTGATTATATCATTGATTCGTTATGAAAGTTATAACTGTTATATAATTAGCGAACATAATCAGTTAGTTCTGAACTATTTGTTCTAAGCATTCGCAACTGTCTCAAACATAATTAATGCTAAAAGAAGAATGAGTGCTAATATTATTATAAAAGTACGCGCATCAATTGTCACCTATTTCAGTCCGTTCAAGCAATAATGTTGGTACTATTGTCAAGCAATGTAGCTTCATTAGATTCGCGTTTAACTAGTTTCGCGTTATACAATTTTCCTTTAGACACGAAAGAATTGGGTCATGGAGGGTTAAATCGCATTTGATCGAATAGTCTTTTTCGTAGTTTTTTATGCACTGCATCCTAACGAATTTATATTTTACCTAAGGATAGTTTGATTACGGTGAGTCTACGATTATTTCTCGACTGAACCGTGATATCGAGCTTTTACGATAATCTCTGTTACGTCCCGGTTTGATTTTTCTTCCGGGCGAAAATATCGAGCTGCTTTCACTTCTTGCGTCACAGTCTCACTTTGATCCCACGATAATTAAGACAATGCACATCGAAAGCATTGAGATATTTCACTTCCGACGAAATTTCAGTGCAGTTTCACTTGTCATATAATTTCTGCATCGAATTTAAGTTTCATCCATTATATTCGTACCATGCCTTTCACACAATTAAAAATCCTAGCTTTAAATGGCCAGCGATTTTTACAAAAATAACCTTCAAAATTACAAAACCCGAGGTCCTCCAAACAAACAAAAATTTATATCATCATGTAGATCTTAATCAGAGAAAGAAAAAAGTCGCTGTTAGAATCCTCGTTCGTAATCGAAATATTCTTCGAGTGCAGAGGGTCAATTTCCCGTAATAGAACATAAAAGTTTGAGAAATCTGCGGAGGAAAAGAAATGAATATTTAATGAAAGAAGTACTGTGCAACGACAGAAATAAATGTTTGAATCGGCGTTTCAAATCGATGCTGAAGTATGCATGCGGTATGTGTGTATACATATGCTGGCGAGTATTTGTGTACAGTTGGATGCACCGGCTCAACATCGAATATGCATTAAAACGAGTAATTCACACAGGGTTTTGTCGTTTATTGGTTGTGGAAGGTAACTCATAGAAGTGCGCGCAAGTACGGGGGTTCACCAGAGAGAACGCACGGTAAATTAATCATTTTCCACTATTTTATTCTGGCCCCTTATTGTGCACCCTCTACGCGCACATCTCCTGACTTTCCATCGTATTGTATTTTCATTACTCAGCACGTAATTGCTACGTTTCAACGTTTACTCTGCTCTGTTTTCATATGCCTTCTGACGAATAACGATATGATGTTTTTCGGCATAAAACACTCCAAAGAGTTCTCACACTTCTTTCCTTACGGCTTTCATAACCTCGAATTTAGTCACTCTAGTCTTCGGAGTAAGAACTGCTGTTTTTATCCCTACGCCAATACTGCATGATACAAACCAATGGTAGTCAACTGTTTTATGTGTGCATATTTCACAAAAATAGAAATATATAAGTAACTTATGTAAATATATAAAGCAAATTGTATTGCATGACCTTTATTAGCTGTTTATATATCTAAATTTTAGTATATGTTTATGGGAATATATATAATGTATATGTTATTGTTCCACCTTGTGCAACAACGTAAATGAGTAAAGCTTAATTAACGAGGTTATTGGGAATCGTATGGCCGGGAACGAGATTGACGTATGGCATCGAGCTCTTTTTAACACGGAGTTCATTTATGAACCAGTAAGATTAATTTGGGGCGAACAGATACGGGCATATTATTAAACGGGTTCCAGCACGGATTTGCAAAAAATAGAAGCGTATTGGTGACTGGAATGTTGACATGCTGACGTTGTACCACGTTGGTCTGCATGACACGACGTAATATTACATAACATTATATAATTTGATAATCGATATCCTTCAGTACGTATTAAACAGGCGATACTATATGGCGTTATAAATAGCGGTACCATTCGCGGCGGATTATTTTATCATATCGCGTGAATATAAACACTCTCAGATTGACCTAAGGACAAAAGGTAAAAACAGGTGTATTGATTTAAAGGGAAACGGAAGCATATAAATTAGAGGATCTGCTTGGTAGATTAAATTTAGTGACACATTTTGACCCAGTTTCGAAATTGAGAATCGTAAAGGGAAGCACGGAAGAAGTGAGAAACTAGGAAAAGTTTATCCCAAAGGAAAAGTATCTAGTATTATTTATTGTCGGTGTATGGACCGCTTACTAAATTGTCATTGTTATAGATATAACAATATAGAATGATAAAGAAATAGTGTGTGTATATGACAATGGTAATTTGTCTTCGTTCCGAAGCATTCTTTAAGCGGTACATACTTTGCCAATAATTACCAGAGACGCCCTAATTAGGAATAAAATAATAACAAAATGAACGGTTGGTGCATTAAAATATATATAATCTCAGTTTAAAAACAAACTTGACCTTCAAATGTCCTCTACGCGTCCTCTTACGGAAATGCTAATTATATCGAATAATGTCTCCCTCAAAACGATTCAACATTTGTCTGAAACATTTTTTGATATAATTAACGGTTTCGAGAATATTTCAACTTCCAGTCTTAGGTGAATCACCCTGCATACATATCTATATACATATTATATATACCTTTTGAAGTACTCTGCCCGAGGCATTCTAAAATGCATACAGTGACGTCCTTGAAATTTATGTATCACATCCTTGAAGAAGAGAAATTCTCACATACTGCATACTAAACGTATATGTACAACAAAATATTTCCTTTAAAAAACACCGTTATAGATAATCGTTACATAAGTCTTATATCACCTGCATAATGAAACCATTTTTAAGACTACTAAAGTTTAGAGAAAGTTTAGAATCATTAATGCTTACTTAATGCATGGAGGAATGTAGAATTAATATTAATCATATCTTGAAGACTCCCTGTAGAAAACAATGAATGTGCCAGAATTAAAAAATATATTTCTTGCAATCGGTAAATGTTCCACATACCAGTGGTAATATTGTAGTATAGAATTTTAGTGCAATTTTCTTTTGTAAATAATTAATAATATTGCCAAAAAATGTTACCGCTGGTGCCTTCAACGCGGCCTCTCGGGAAGTCTTTTCTATCTTGTGAAAAATTTAACTTTTAGCATTTACAGTGTTTCTTCCCATGAGTTTCAATTATATTTGCGAATATCATTTCTTAATACATCTAAGTGTTACGTAATAACTGCACGCTATGCATACGTGATAAGCACTGTAACGTATCAGCGTAATTTTTAGTTATCGTTGAATCAGTTCGAAAGTATGAAAGTCACGTAAAATCTTCGGTGCAGCGTTGCAAGTTTCCCTGGATTTTATTTAACTCTGAAAGTTGGGGAGACGGTGATTTTGCTGAAGTATTCGCATTGGCAAATAGGGAATCAGAGAGCTCTCAGAATGGCATACAAATAGCTTGGAAGTATATCATACCTGAAGGATAGTACAGGATTTTACGACATTAAAACTTTTCCGATTTATTACAATGGATGTATTAAAGGATTAAATATCAATTATAATATGAAATCGCGAATTGCATAGTAATTGATAATTGATTCTTGTAGGTTGCAAAAGTGATGTTGAAGGTAAATAGAAAGGAGCAGAGTACGATTATAAACGTTAGTGTATTTATTAAAGCGAAAGCAGTGAAACTTATGAGTCAGACTAAAAATGTTTTTACTTTATAGAATACCTTTGCTAAAAGTAAGTGAAAAGATTTATGGCTACCATATTACGAGCGGGGTAACGTCATGCGTGAAAGTACGACGTATATAGTAATGAACATACACTGGCATGTCGTGATAAGCAACATAAGTGTTCAGTAGAAATGAATAAAATAATACTGAAAATTTTAGTGCGCCACTAAACGTAGAGATAGGAACCGTGGCATATGTCGAACGTTGTTATCGAAACTAATAAATTTCACCGTTCGTGGACATTTAAAAGGCTACTTTTAATACACAAACATGACTTAACTAATCCTTAGGAAAATGATAAAAAACATTGGTGTACTTTTACTCGTTACGGTGTAGTTTAATATGACGCAACGAGTGTCGTACTTCTGCTTTCGTATCACAAAATTACAGACCGTTCAAAGATGCAATAAGTTACGATGCATCGCCTTTGCAGTTTCTCGAATCGTTTAACAATAGAGTCTTAATTATTCGGTTTCTTCCATAAACATGATTGCAGGGAAAGGAGACTGAATATCACATGTTTCATAAATTTCTTTGAATCACGCAACATTTTGCATTGCAAATCGGCTCCGCGTTTACCGTGTTAGCCAACGAGGAATTACTACTAAAAAGCTAATACATTCCGCGATGCATTTTGATAGTACATTCAAACTCGAGTACTGTGGCGTAGGATTCTTATCAAGGTTCTAAACGAGAACAGTTCGAACTTCTTCGAGAACGTAAACGTAAAGCGACTCATTAACCCCTGAATGAAATACCGTAAGAGTAAAGGAGGAAATCGAACGAGTATAAAAAGATCGCGCTGTTTATGGTTCGAAAAAGGTCAGCCGGTAAAGCTGCTCCCTATATGCTGTTATCTTGCGAATCCTTTCCGGCTGGTTGCACTGCAAAAAGGAGCAATGCTATTCCGCGGAGGAGTAACGGCGTAATACACCTCCTTGGACGTCTCCGTCATTGTCACTAGTACGAAGTAAAGAGTACCGTTTGATTCTGACCACGTTACGGACATCATAAAATCGCATTGCTACCCGTAGTTGCTGGATCGAGGCCCAGTGTCCAGACGGTGCAATCAACCACATAGTCTTCTCTATCTGGACTACCATTGTCTTTCTCATTCTCTCACGCCGATCTTCTCTTTTGCTTAGCTATCGACTTCTCGATCGTTTCTTTTCCCCTTTCTTCTTTCTATCTCGGTCGTTCTATCCCATGCACACGTAACTACATCTTATGGCACGGGTTTCAGGAGAGTCGAACGGTATATAACATTGCAGAGGCTACTCCTATACGGTTCCCCTCTTCACTCCCTCTGCGGATGGCCCCGTTTCATCTTTTTATACTTCCTTTTTGTTTCCGACTATCCTTCCTCGTTTTGCCTCACCTACCTGTTCTTCCTTCTTCTTTTCCTCCTTCTCCTCGTTCTCCTGCTGCTGCTTCTTCTTCTTCTTCTCCTTCTTCTCCTTTTTCTCTACTCCATCCTCTTTCTGTAACGGTGACGAAGGCTTTCCGTTACGCGAGCCACAGCTGAGACTGTTGCTTGTGAAGCTGCAACTAGCATCTGCACCACTGGTAGCCTTTACCCTTCCTCGGTAGTTAAATTATGGATGCAACTAGATGCATGCCGAAGTACGGAGGAAAGAAACTGAAGGGAGACAAAGTATCCCACCGACCATACTGTCGGGGAACCTCTCTTACGGATCTGGCATTACGTGCCTTCGTTCACAACGTATCAAAATACCCAGATATCCGCTTCCTATTAATCCTGTTCCTCTTATTTCGATATTGTTTCTGCATTATCTTTCCCCTGTTTTCTAACCTCGCTACACCGTGTTAATCAGTTGAACTCTTTGTCTACGGCGTGTTCTAACAAAAAACCATTAACGTAATACGATGTGATATTCGCGTGATGAAAATAATAAAAAACGTGGAGTTATTGAGAGTCAGTTATTCGATCTGTTGTTATGTAATATATAATAATTTCTGTTACTTAGAATGTCTGTATCCGCGAACGGCAATAATCTCGAAACAGTTTACAGATATAAAATCTCTGCAGCTATCTTCATGTTATTTCTAAATTAACAGATTACCAGAAATATTCGTGCATTTTATATAGAGAAATAGAAGTATAATGTACGGTAATGGAGAGGCTGAGAAAAACAGTTCAGATTTCAACGAGAAAACTAATATTATTGAGATAGAATAACGCTATTTTAACTAATAGAATTTACTTTTTGTTTCAGAGCAACACTACGCGGCGGCAGATTCCAACAGTTCGACGCCCGCAAAGAGCTTCGTACCCTGTAAAGTTTGCGGTGACAAAGCAAGCGGTTATCACTACGGTGTCACCAGCTGCGAGGGTTGCAAAGTGAGTACATTGGAAGCACTAGAAAACTTGTTTAGTATTTGAAAAGCAAAGTAAACGTCACTTTATCTCAGTCAGCGATTTGGATTTCAAAAGATCACGTAAACCTTCATCGTCTGTTAATAAATATTCAATAAGCAGTCAGTTTCCATTAAGTCATATACAAAGTAGTAAGTCATATAAACGAAGTACCTTTATGTTATCTAACATAAAACTCAATAGAACAACGATGTAATTATGATCCTCTTTTTGCATCGTCACTTAACTACAGAAAATACACAGACTACGTGCAATTAATTTTAAACATGCCCTTTTATGTTACTTAATACAATCCAGTGCAAGAACTGTTTAATTATGAACCTGTTCCTACGAAGTCTGTTCTCTACGCGTTATTACTTTTCTCTTGTTTGTGATAAGATATTACTTGTGTAAGATTCCCTTTGGCATAACATCCTGTGAGAAAGTTGCCGCTGCTACAACTGCAATTTTTTCTCTTTCCTTCCGACCCCCCGTTGCTCGCGTTGACTACTTTCGATAGCTCTGTCTCTTTCTCTTTCTCTGCGTTTGTATTATATCCCCCCCTCTCTCTCTCTCTCTTCTCTAATCTTTAGTCTTTTCACTTCCATTTCGTATTTTCTTCTGAAGCTTGTAATATAATTGAAGAGAAGATGATATATTTATAGGAACAAAACAATGAATATACAGGACTAGAACTACTCAGTTATGTTCACACATTTATTTATATGTAAATTATGGCTGGAGGATATAAATTAATTAACGGATACAATTCTTTGCGTTACGTACATAAATCGACCCGAAATCTGGGGTAATAATTCCGTTTCAAGATTAATTGTGTAGTTAAAGTAGCAGTCTATATTTAACTTATATAATAGTGGTCTGTATTGAAGGATTTAGATTATATTTACTATTATTATTAACATTATACATAATATATACTATATTAAATACGCATTACACCAATCTGAGTGCAAATCTTCATATCGAATTCCAAACACTTCCACATGTCGGATACAGTTCCCATGGGACGAGCACTTTATTTGAATTTTTCGAATGCACTTAGAATAATCCCGAAGAAAGTAATGAGATCGAACAATAATGAAATCAATTGCAAAATATAAACGTAAAAGTGGTTGAGTGCACGCCGCTGCAACGCATAAATGGAATGAGATACATATCCGGCGATCCGGCGGTGGTTCTCGGCTGAGATTGAAACACGGAAGCCCTGAGGCCAGAGTTAACGGTGAATTGGTGCATTCTCGTGCTCTTACCAATACATCGGCACGCTCGGCAGATACACACACGTACAACACTACACACAATGCACTACTGCATCGTGTACCACACATACACTATCGTTCATAAGTGTTTGCCCGCACTTACTGAAAGTATTTGCACTGAGAAGTAGAAAGCATAATATTGAATGTTTAAAGAATATGAATTATTACATTGATTTCCGTATATTCGCATTTTTTGCGGATGGACATAGCTTTTCCAAAAAATTGTACGCCTGCAAGAAATCCGAAATAATATCGGTAAGCAAATACTTATGAGCGGTAGTGTATACGGAAAAATGGAGCTTCCCGATTCCAGAGCACGTTTTCAATATGGTACGGCTGTGATAGGAAATAGACGGTACCTTTTTCATGCCGCGGGAAGAATGTAACGCGTAAGGCGCTTGGAATCATTGAAATTTAATAAAAGCACGAACCACTTTCCAGGAAAACGGATTTCCTTTGAGAAAGAAAAACCCGGAGGAATAAACGTGCATAAAGATTTCTGGGGAGAATTCTAGTCGACTCCGTGGCGTAAAGCGAGAATGCAACGGATGATAACGAAATCTCACGTGTTCCCAATTGCAGAATGCATTTTCCCTAAGATCGCGGCGATAAAAGATTTTCAAAAATCTTGGCAATCTAAGACCTTGTTGTAAACTTAATAAATAATATTAATTTAACGATAGTGCTATAGAATGAATACAATATTAGGAATTAGATAACACACAACTAGATTCGCGTTTAATTAGTTTCGTGTTATACAATTTTCTTTTAGACTCGACAAAATTGGGTTGTAGAGGGTTAACGGCATTGATAGAACCTTATATACGAGTTTTCTTTGAAGAAATACTAAGAACGTTAGGGAGTTCATCGTTGTCTGATATAAAAGAAAAAGTTACTCGACTAGTCTGACTATACGCGTGGTATTACTACTGGCCTTCGTTATTATGGCCGACCAATAGTCTTATACTACTGGCTGGCAAACGACAATTATTTCAATCAATAAACTTTTAAGTATGCTGCTAATGAAATAATGAATAATCAACAATATTTTAATGTAAAGAATAGAACATTTTCGATATTTTATTGGGTTGTCCAGAAAGTCCATGCCGATTTTCAGTAGTTTTTCGGCGAAAAACCTTAGAAGTTCTGGGAGGATGGAATCTTCAGTTGTATAAAAAATGGAGAAAGGTTGTGGAACAAAACAGTGCATTCATATTTGAATATATATAATCGACCATTAAATTTTCATTTAAAAATATTGGCATGAACTTTTCGGGCAAAATCCAAATTAATTAATTTTACTTCAAGCAAACTTTAATAATTTCAGGATTTGAAGTATCGCACAAATGGTTTGAAAATGGCAATATATTAGACTCTAATAGACAAGTAAATGGATTTATTATAGAATTACTTGTTAATTGACGACCTTGGTTAATTATGACGTTAATCGGTAAGGGAAGCTTGCGTATTAATTTGCGCATATACTGTGATGCGACAACTCATGTCAACAATAATTAATATATGCCAGAGGGTATTAAATTACTAACGGTTATATGCAATTATATAAATGATCATTATTATTCTAATTATAATCCCTTGGAAATTATTTTATATCTGATTTACGTGTAACCGATAAATATAATGCGAGATTAATTAGTAACTCGACCAAGCATTCAAATCCTCTCTGAACTCATCTGTAGCAGGAAATTGCAATCCGTTATAACTTATTTATTGATTTGTATCCAATCGATTTTCCGCATTATATTGGACACATGTGCACCAAATTAATGAATATTATCGATCAATGAGACCAAGCTAGAATTATAATTAACATATTATTATATGACAAATTATCGAAGCTTTTGGAACTTGCGATAAAATTATGATACCTATACAATAATATACATCTGTACTTGTCATGTCGCATCGTTCGAAAGATGTCTGATTAAAGGAGTAATGTGTAGTGATCGCGGTCTCGTTCCGTCGATTAATAATGTGTGTGTTTTCGAAAAGAATGACCCTCGGCGTGAAGCTTAAGGGGTTAAAAGAAGTCGAAGGTCGACAGTTTTTCCCTGATTCACCTGCATGAAAGGTGTCGTTATTTCGCCGTGGAGTTGCGCTACCATCGGACGTACAGGCTGATACGGCGTGACATATCGATTTTAACAACGAACCGAGGTCGTGCTACCGTATCGAATGGTAGAACTATTAACTGTTACATTACGACTGACCGGCCCGTGTCTCCATGTTTCTCCATATATCAGTCGTCAGTTATACATCGACGTCATTGCATCACGCCATAATGAATGTCTTCCATTAATTAATACTCTCGCGGATGGCCAATAAACCAATACATTATTCGTCCCGGATGGATCCATCGTGGCTTAGCGCGCCTCTTCCATTACTCCATTATTCCAACGCGTTTCTGCGAGCCATTTCGAGTAATCCATACTGACTCCTTTCATTCACCGCTTTCTATTTTCTAACACGATTTCATGATATTTTTGTGAGGTTTATTTTTAGAGGAACGTAACACTGTCAATCAGACTGTGACGAAGATAATGGAAATTTTTATTGGAACAACAAACTCGTTTCTATATTATTATTACAATATTAAATGTGAATTTCGAGTTATATTCAGCTTTGATATTTACCGTTATTACGTTATAAATAATAGGATCCGATGAATTGTAAAATATACAATAGGTAGATAGAACTTCGACGATGAGAATACAATGCCAATTTTGAAGACATTATTAACAGCAAAAGCACAAGACCAATAACGAGCGCTATATATATGTACACACGACATCTGTCAGAAGGGAGGTCGCAACGATTTTCCATCTAATTAATCCGAAACCAGCTCATCGAGGAGAAGAACTCCATTTCGCCGCAAATCCTCGCCCTGCGATTTCCCTTTTCTTCGACCGTAAACCGGCTATTGCGTTCGGAAGCTCATTATCGCTCGACGAAAACAAATCATGCAAATTTAAGTCGATAATGAACGACCCCATTACCCGACAGTTCTTAATTCTCACATGGAATATTCCGGACAACTTGCGCTCAAAAAATTGTCAACATTATAAATACTAAACATGTGGCAGATAAGAAAATTATTGATTTATATGTATATAATATATGTGTTTGTACATTCAATATTTGTCTTATCTTCCATATTTTCAGTTTTTATAATTTCGACAATTTTTTCATATGTACATTGTACATATTGTATATCCCATGTTTTTTATTTTAATTTGAAATCCTTGTCTCATGTTGTATCCATGGTTTACAATCTTTACAATTCCTTTGTTAATACAAGTTACGTTGAATTACGTCTATTATTAATCTTATAATTAATTATAATATATGTTGAATACAGCTTATTATATAAATTATGATATTTCTTATTAATTATAAGATTAACAGTGGACGCGATTGAACTTAATTTATGCCATTATAATTTACGTTCAATATATATTATAATTATGGTTATGAATTATAGAAATATGTTAAACAAGGTATAGTGATATACGGTTTAGTAAATAGATTGTTAAAGAGTTTTGAATCTAGTTCCTTGAAAGCATCCGTTGCATTATTAATGTACATTAAACCGAAGTACATATATTGCGGTACGTTTTTTATAGAGTAGTTCAATAATGCTCGAACTGTTGTCGTTGGACGCCCTCCAATGCGAAGAGCGAAACTTAACAGAACAAATGTATTGCTTCCATTCGTGTTCATCGAAAATAAGCTCCTACGAGAAGAACAGTAAGAAAAATTAGAATTATTAGAAATATTGACATGATATTATTTATCCAAAACTAATTTACCACTTTATTAAATTACGTTTTTGTGATCTAATATAATAGTTAACTTTGATAATATCTGCTTTATCTGTACTCTCTTTTCTGTGGTAAATTTAATAATGATATTAAATATGATAATATTGTATTTTATTCATCCAGGCCATCATGAAGAGGCCACAGAAAATAATTCGTTAAATACTTAAAACTAGTTTCGACGAAAATGGTGCAATCTTTAGCAGAGCTTTTTATTGAGTAAATTGACGAGTAATTGTATCGAGTTCATGTTGGTTTTTATCTGTGGCTTTATTTAATCAAAAGCATACTGAAACGAAGGAAAGGTAATCCATTCATTATCTTCCAATTTCCTTCATCATCCAATACAATCTGGTTCTGTTTTAATATCGTAAAAACAATATTTTCGTCGTAATACTTTCGTAAATACTTTTTTATTTCAGTGTTCAATTTTTGCAGGTTTAATTATATACGACGAATATTTATGCGATTATATAATATAATACAAATAATTAATTGCTATATAACTATGTAATATTATATAACTAATTAATACTTACGTTAATAGTTGTACAATATCATATAATATTATGCAACTTATATAACATTATAATTAGACGTAACATTAATTACAAATCTACTTCCAACGAAAACTTCATGAAAGCGAATCATATCATATTTTCAAATTATAAATGCAAATACAGATGTACATTAAAATATCAGTTGGAAGCTGAAATTTAATTAACATTCGACATAAAAAAGGGCGAAATTGACGTCACACGATTCACCGTGCACGAGAGGATCCGATTTCATTTACATACGTTAAAACCATTACAAGGTTTCTCACCCCCGCGTAATTATCAATCATTAATCTTGATGTCTGCGTGGGGTTCTTTTTACGGCAGGTAGAAAAAAAAAGTATAAGGTCGCACCTTATTCACCACATTCAACAAAACTTCTGGGTCGTTACTACGCAAAGTACATTAATCATAATACGTCGGTTATTAAGCGGGCCGTCATGTCGGTGCCAGCAACGAGGTCAACCCCGACTTACGCTGAAACAAACCCCAGGCGACCCGCTGGTTAATTTTGAGATAACGTGTGTGTCCCGTCTCTACATGTGTACCATCCTCCAAACACTATATTACCTTTCATATGGTAACAATTAAGCTGTGCTTTAAACGCTCGTAGAGAGTTATTCATTTTGAAACTAAGTGCGCGCTGATTCCGATATCTTAAAGTCTGCTGAGGTTAAAAAGATGTAGCGCAATTGTTATAAACAAACAATGTAACTGCTGTAAATGTCGATCTTTTATTGGCATTTACATGTTTATCCCAAACCGATCCAAAGGACGAATTACTCGTAAGAAATTTCACGTATTTACTATATAATACATAATATTATATTTATATATTATATAATAGTTATAATATATAATATATAAAGTAAACATTACAAATAAACATTAAAGTAAACAATACGTAAAGTAAACACGTGGGATTGCATAAACATTACAAATACTGCAAGTCTGAAGGAGTTTTATCAAGTTTCGTAGCTTTTTAAAATAGTTTCAAAATCGCCAAATACAAATATTAATATAATGTATACAATTAGAAAAGTATGTCAAATATTCTTGACGATTCAGCGGAAATGATTACTTGAATATGCTGTAGAATATTTGCAACTTTTTTGAGCTACATTCACATTGAAAATCTTGCAATTTAAATCCAATGGCTGCATTTTAAAGATCTCTATTTGAGTAGATTTCTATTTCTATATTCCGGAAAACAGTGTTGGTTGTAAGAAAAAGGTGATTTTATGAAACGAAATATCTCCGGTTATCGATCCTAGAAGGAAATTTCGAAATCTGTGCTAGCAGCTACTGAATTATTTTTACGTTTCACCTGCGTCCCTTCTTTGCGACTACGGTGACTGTTTTCCTCCTGGTATTTCTCCGAGTCAATGGGGTAATGCATAATTCAATTTTATCCTCCATTTTATTCGACGCTCCAGAATACCAATACGAAAGCTCTGCACCAATTTAACCAAATTTTATTTATTAAAAATTGTTATATATTTTAACGTGTATTTCGAAGATTTCCGGACAGAAATTATATTTTTTATGACACTTTTATGTTTAGGGTTTCTTCAGGAGAAGCATTCAGAAGCAGATAGAGTACAGGTGTCTGAGGGACGGCAAGTGTCTTGTCATCAGATTAAATCGGAACCGCTGTCAATACTGCAGATTTAAGAAGTGCCTAGCTGTCGGCATGTCAAGGGATTGTAAGTAACATTTATTTGAATAACATTTAATACAGCATTTCTATCCGTCCATTAAAGTACTGTTTCCTTTGAATTAATCTCTTATTTTCCATCTGTAATTGATTATATTATTAATATTACTATTAAAGTATAATAACACGATCGCATATATTGGCGGTGCCCTATCCAGCTTAAACACGATGAGTCACCAAAGATTATAACTTAAAATATTTTCGAAACAGTTAAATATTTCGAAAAATGTTTGACAGACAAAAGTTGAATAATTCCAAGTAGGACATTATCCCACATAAGTAATTAACAATTTTGAAAATATTTCAACTTCCAATCTTAAGTGACCCACCTTTGCTTTTGAAATTTGCTTCTATATTTTTGCTATCTTAATTACCAGGGATATGTTACTCAGGAATAAAATAATAACGAAGTAAACAAATCAGTAATCAGTGATATTAGTACTTGTTATTTGATTATCCTAAACAGCAGATGCAAATGCAAATCTTTTATCCTTCTTCATAACATATTAGAAACATACAAGTAACACACTATCATTATGCTCTTTTGCACTAACTTAATCTTGTACATGACGTAATCTACATTTATTACTACATTTCACGAGAAACGAAGAGCAATGCTACGAATTCGTAGCGGAGAGCAGGGCTTTAACTTTTCAAAATTTCCACCCTTCCATTAGAAACGAGAGGGTGAAAGTAAACCAAAGGGAAGTTGCGTGCATAATTAAACATCAAAGTTCCACAGAGCAATATGCGGCTCTGTGTAACGTGCCAGTTAGAGCTTCTCCACTGGCGTATTGTCGAGGAAACCGTAATAAGTTCTTGCTTGCTTACAATACTCCTCTGAAGGAGGTACAGTGCAAAATTGTTTAAAAGTAACGCTACCTATTGTCTAACCTAACTCTATCGACCCTAATGTAATTAATTATGCTCTAATGTAATCTGATTTAACTAAGAACATACTATACTTCCCACCTATGTACATAATATGCTAGTAATTCGATACAAAATTCTATTCTTCTTAACACTCTATTTTACAAACAAACGCGATTTTATATACGGACGAGATTCTTTGGCATTTAAAAGAATATATTTCGATTAACCTGTTAATCAGGAATAACAAGTGAACTCGTAATTCGAATCTGTATTTATTTCGAAGGTTACGAGTTAAACTGCAATTATCTCTCTCATAATTCTGGAATTTTTGAATGTATACATTTTCGTGATGAGCAGTCTACCCTATATATACGTCAAAATTATAAATATATCGCGCGGACTTATTTGATTACTAAATCGAAAATGATTACGTAAATTTCATTAATGTATAAGTTTCAATATTATATTCATGTAATTGTATCAATGTAATTATTATGATATATTATTATGTTGCATTTTCCAGCTGTAAGATATGGCAGGGTACCAAAACGTTCAAGGGAACGTGGTCCCGAAGATGCAGTGCCGACGACCACGACGACAACCACAACAACGACGGGTGTCCAGCAACTGACTTCTCCAGGCAGTGGCAATAATAACAACAATAATAATAACAACAACAATAACAACAATAACAACACTAGCAGTCAGAATAATAATAATAACAGTCAGAGTCAGAATGCTCTGCCACGTGTACCTCCGGCTGCAGTAGTCGAGGCTGATCAGTCGGACGCAGACGTAAAACAGTTAGCCGTTTATGATGTAATACTTCAAGTATCGCAAGCGCATCACGCGCATTGTGGTTTCACCGAGGAATCGACGCGTGGAATTGTAAGGAAACCTATGATAATACCGGTGAGTTAAACGATAAGTATACAGGGTGACAAAAAAGAAGGGCCAAAGACTTTAACACTATCAGAATGACTGGTTCCGGATTTTTCATGAAATTATTCGAATATTTAATGGTGCGTGGTTTGAGATTTTATATATCTTTAATTTGTATACACAACGCGCATAATTGAATCCATCGATCAATTTGTATCCTCCGGGCATAATTTATATATGAATAAGTGTTTTGGTATAATCGAGTATATGTTCGGTAGTTCCAGTGTTAAAGGTAAATAATACTAGTCAAGAGAATAAAAATGTAATCAATATAGGTCCTTAAATCATTCCGATATCGAACACTCGTGAATATAAACGTTGATTTTACATCGAAAGGATTGATTTTGCAACCCATGTTGATTAAACATTTCTTACTCTTACCGTTACTTTTTTACCACCTTGTAGTCGATTTGACTTGCTGCATGTGAAAAACTTTTTCAAGAATACTCATCCATCATGTTTCATATTTATTACACAACCACTATCAATATTTCTCAACATACGAATTTGAAATTCATCGTGACAGAAAGAACTTGTTAACTAAATAATGGTATTCCTATATTAGCAAAATATTTTGTCATTCAAAGGCGTTTTGGTTTTATTGTATTCCACGCATACGATTTTAATCGAATTTATACAAAGTCATATATACGAAAGTGTTTTGACTGGACGAGTCAGCAACTCGTATTTGTTTTGAAATCCCGCTGACTAGGCGAGTACTTCTTCGCAGCCCGGTAGCCCAGAGGATCCGGAAGCAGCGTCTTCGACAGCAGAAACCGTCGAATCGCAGAGGATCTGGCTTTGGCAGCAATTTGCCGCCAGAGTAACGCCGTCAGTTCAGAGGGTGGTGGAATTTGCGAAAAGAGTACCCGGCTTTTGTGATCTTTCACAAGATGATCAACTGATTCTCATCAAAGTTGGCTTCTTTGAGATCTGGCTGAGCCATATCTCAAAGATGACCACCGAAAACTCGATGACCTTTGAAGATGGTACTTATATCACTAGGCAACAGATGGAATTGATGTATGAGGTAAATTCTTTTAATTTCTAAGTAGTATGAACTTAATCATATAATCACTATCCAAATACTGTACATATATGTATGCCGTAACGATATATAATCGTAAATGATAGAACATGAAGTAAATTATTGAATCTTTTATCTAATACATGAAAGCAATACATGTCTTGTTAAATAATACATATATTTAATATATTCAATTAGGTATATAAATTATAGAGTACACGATCTATCGTTTAATCTAATAATGAATCCATTAATTTCTGATCGATCCAAAAATACTACCGACACCGAAAAATATTCGTTTTTATATAATGAAACTTAGATGCTATTTATTTCAATCAGAAAATTCTTCTTTTCCCTTTTCAAACGGTCTAAAAAATTAGTATGAAAATTAACTAATTATATAACTTCCGTTATTATTCATTATGACAATTTATTTAATATAACCACCGGCACCATTTAAGTAATTAATTCCCAAAAGTTCCACCATCATCAATTTCGCTTTATAATCAAATTTCAGTATTACACTAATATTATATCTGAGTACAAAATTCAACGAGATCTCTATTTTAAAGTTATATTACAAATGACCAAGTATAAATTATGTAAACTTATCTAATAAGCTGTAAAGTATTCACACATTTCCTTGAGATATACAATACAAATTCTTTCTGAAAGTATTGACAGTCACTTGTTTAATGAAAGGTCACAAATTTTCAATGTATCACAAAACAGCCAGACTTCGTGTCCGCCTTGATGCAATTCACGACGGCCTTAAACGCTCATCAATTGACGGATACCGAGTTGGGTCTTTTCTCCGGAGCCGTACTTTTGGGTGAAAGACCAGGTTTAAATGACATCAAGGCTGTGCAGAGGCTTCAGGATCGACTCCTGGAAGCTTTGAGAGTGCAAGCCACACGGAATCATTCAATTCCTGACGAAGCTACCTCAGCGGGTGGATGCTCGACTGTGGCAGGCATATCACAAAGGATACCAGAGTTGAGGGCTCTGGGTGCAAGACATGCTAATCTCCTCGATTGGTTTAGAAGGAACTGGACAAAGCTCAAACTACCGCCATTATTTGCCGAGATATTCGACATTCCTAAGTGCGAGGAAGACCTTCAGTGAAGGGTAATTAATGATTTTTATACTCCATAATTTGTGATCACTCAAATACGTGTCGGTGTTTGTAAAGAATTTTTAGTATTAGGTGTCTGCATATATTAAATGGCGCATTGTGAAGATAAAGTTTGAAGTAGTGTATTTTTTACAAAATAATACTTATTTAATCAAAATACGTCCCATGCAGTGTTTATCACTATTTCTATATCCTTAATTCATGAATTTTCGAATGGAATTAAATTTCCCTAATTCAATAATGTTAACAACTTAATCCGGGATAAGAAAGTTCGAATAAAATAAAGAATATTCTGTTACTTAATAACTACCAGATTTCAGTATTATATTCATATTGTATGTATACAGAAAATTCAATGTTATCTCTATGTTTAAATCGTATTGCATTTATTGAATAAATTTTTTGTACTTATGTAATAAGTTGTGTAATATTCGAACATTTCCTTGATCCTTTATATAATATCAATTCTTTGTGAAAGTAGTTTAGATTTTATTAAATCTCTATGTTCCATAAACTTTTCATTGACAATCTATTTTGATAATATGTTGCAGAGCACGCAGAGGTAACACGATGGAAACGGAAGCCATATTGGTTTGAATTACCAGTGCTCATTGCACGGGCGAAGCTCGAATGTCGAGAATGATTTCGATTTGCTCAGAGACATAATTAGATTAAAGTACGAGGTAACACTTGACACGACAACAAAAACAGTCCTCAATCACTGGTCTAGTATATCTTGTCAGAATGGTCCTAACCTGGAATGTTTATTCAGAGTAAAATATATATCGAATAAAGATGGCAGACCCGAGTCGAAGAAATCCCACTGCAAGGAATTTCATAGCAAGAAACAGCAAGTATTCGAAACTGCAGATACAAACATATATACATAAACGTATGAGAAAGCAAGTGGAATATTAATCCAATGAAGAGATGAATACACCAATAAATCACTCAAGAGAATAACACGGACAAAACCAATCCAAACATAAAGAATAACGAATGACAAAATCTCTTTTCGGAATCAAGCAAATCGACACTTCACAGGATTCCTCACGTTTTTGAAAGAATGGATACTACGCATGAAAATGAAGAAGTGGAATTATGTCTTTCGGTATGCAATGCCCTGTGCTTCGTAAATGGAAGTGTTTAAATACACAATCAATGAAGGAGAAAGTATTACGCGTGATTTTTCTCGAGCATAATATTATTATAATAAGCGATAGATGACTTCGTCAGGTTTGATATAAGAAGTAAGCGCAAACATGGATCAAATTCTACGCGCGTTCGTTTCGTTCTCTGTGTCACCTTGAATCTTGATTCAAAGGTCATCGTGAAGGATACTGTCAAGAACTTAGGGAAAAGGATGAAAGATTTGAAGGAAACGGTGTAACGTACTCTACAGCGCAATTCTCAGTATGTGTTAGATTAGAAGCCGCAACGCCAAATTGATAAACATATCGAAGATATAATATTCTAACTTGCTCTATATATTTGGCAACTTGAAATCCGATAAAATTGCACAACTGCGGCAGATAAGTCTACGTTTATATAAATGTAAGAAATGTCCTTATGTACGACGTACATACGCAGTGATGCAAGATCCAAGGATAATTGGTGCATCTACATATAAACAGACGCATGTATGTACGTATAATTTACACTCATACATATATATATATACAAGATATACAAGTAAAAATTTCACGGTGTAAAGCTCGAAAGGAATCTTTATAGGACGTATCTCTTTAGGTGCATCCGCTATGAATCTCAATCTATGCAATCTCTATTTTTATTACTTGACAAGTAGAATAGTGAATTATCTTTATACATATTGTTGCGTCACTTCAGGGAAGTCCCGTGGGAATTGTATATTTAATAATGCTATTTTACCAATGAAGATTCTTCGATCGGTTATATGTAATGTTTTTCTTTTTTAAAGTATCATAGCCTCTTAATAAATGAGAGAAATATAACGGTATGCTCATGTGGGATAAATTAATATTATACATTCCTGTAATAAAGATACGCCGGGCATAATGTTTAAATTAAACATAATATGCGCGTCCGTGCATCGTTCATGAATTATTCGTGCGAGGAATAATCTGCGAGGAATAATCCTGAAGTGAGCATGTTTGAATTCTCAAACCTTAAACACTAATAATTCTCTGACAATGACTAGCAAGTAAAGCGTATTGATATGTAATTATATATATATATGTACATTCGTCGTAAAGATTCGGAAGAGACAAGTTTATCATTAGAGAAATTAATGTTTTACCTAGCGTCATACTTAAACGATTTAATGTCGGTATATCGCTATCGCTAAAGAGAACAAGGAAGAAACTATCTTCGGAATATTAGAGGAAGATTTCAAACTCTAAGCGCTCACATCAAGTTGTGAATAAACATATCATACCTAATTAATATATTGAAGAAAAGAAGGGATATCACCATTTAATATAATCTAAATATATAAGAAGATATATATATATAATTATATATAACAATTATTATGTTAATAATATATATATATATAATTAAATATATACATGAAGATTATAGATCTATATGCAAGAAAATAGTTATTAAACTCATAATGTCGATCGAGCGTAGATCTATCACGGTAGGACGACTCAACAGTTAACTAATCAATTACATATACATACGTTACACGTACACACAGACTTACGTATAAATACTCCTTTCTTTCAATATTAAGTTCACCTCTTTCAAGAATCGAGTTTCATTTATCCTGCAAATATCTACCAGAAGAGATCTGCGCCGGAAAGTGATATAATAATAAACACTCACGGTGTTCACCCGTTTTCGATGAGCCTGTTATTAATCTTTTTAATTATTACGCTCGTCTTATTCATCGATAGGCATGTAAGGAGGAAAATTTCTATATAATTCTAGATTTAAAGTCACTGGTACGTAAACGAGAATTTCACGGTAAATGTAAATAAATTCTTACGTAAATTCGATGGTTTAGAATCTATTCGAATTTTATTAAAGAAAGAGAGAAAATCGACATTTTCCTCCTGTGATATTTGAATTTTTAATCCGTTTTCAAAATTTCTAGTCTCTACGACTTATTCGCCGAGCTAGCAAGCGGTTTACGAAGTACCTCGTAAACTTTATTGGTACACGTCATTGAAACGGCCAAATACTTAATATTAATAATACAATGATCATTGTAATTATCTGAGATTAATGACGATGCCGGTCAATTACTTTCGCAGCTCTTCTTGTACTAAACAAAATTCTACAGTGAATCAGTTAATATCATTCAAGTATTTACCAAGATTTCGCGGCTTTGTTGTTTTATGAAATACTGTTAAACATTCTGGGCCTACGTAGTTTTTGAACGTCCCCCATTGGCTAACTTCATTGTTCGTCAACCGAAAAGCATGGAGTAGGCCAACACTTTTACACTTGCTATTTTATACTAGATTTGATCATTTTAATTCTTCGGATATAAATCTACTTCTAATTTCTCATCTTTAATGTCTCACATCGTGCATTTCTCCTTTTGTAATATCTTATGCATTGTGAGATAAAAAAGAGAGTGATTGACTGGCGTTAGTTGGGAAACTATAAGAATGTAACCGAGTCGGTGTCCTTTAAGCGAACTCGAGGGTAAGATTCGTTTTCTTTCTCTTTGTTCCCCCCTCCCCTGTCGTGTTCCGACCGAAGCGCAAGATCACTAATCCTTGTCACGGTTTCTTTCTACGTTTCTCACTTACCTCATTCCCAATTCCAAGTTTCCTATTCCTAAGCTTTGTTTCAATATTACTCTATGAACTTTGAGATTTCGGTCATGGTGCTATATTATATCTGTGTATATATCTATGGGAACCGTTACGCAATCGGTACCACTATCATTATCATTATTAATATCATTACTATTGTCATCATTATCATTATTACTCGAACGGAACGATATTTCATGTCATGATTATTTTATAACTTCGTTATCATTAATATTGGTATTATTATTATCGATGCTAAGTTGTGTTATGTCTGCATAGATTTCAATCGTCTCATAATTACAACGTTACACCCAGGTGAATACTGGGTAATAGTATGCGGTTCCGACAATTTCAGAAATAAATATGTATATATATATATGTATATTCCGCCCGTGAAACAGGACTCTGCAATAATCATGATTCTGTTTGATATTGATTCTATGATTGTATATTTATAGATAAGTTAAGCTCAGGCGTGTATTTCCGTGCATACGCCATGTCACATAATATTATACATAATATTCTTTTCTACATAGACGACATATCGACTGTGTGTGTATATATGTACACGCGTATATAAATCGGACATGGTATGATTTCCGTATGCTCGGGTACGTATATGCACACAACTATACATGTATATCACGATATCAATGATGAAGACGACGATTACGATGGTTGGCGTGCCAAGCGAGGCGGGAATTGTTCTTAAAAAAAATTCTATATTACATATATATGTATAAAATAATATAAACGACGATAATGATATTAAGGTTAATAAGTACGAAAAAAACGACTGCTCTATACTGCTAAAGTACAAATGTTTCATTTAATTGTTTTGTAAAAGGATATCGATTTGTTAGAGATTAGGTTTAACGCACGTACGCTCGCGTGCAATGTACGTACACCTGTATTTATTTGTTAATCGCATTACGTGGCCCCGCATATTACAAGCGTGCACACGTAACATAACGCGCACACACATTCACGTGACAGATACAAGTACACATATACACGCGAAACACGAAGAACGTAATGCATATACACACGCATATTCGCTCACTTATATACAGATTCTCCTGCCGTACTTAAATCATACGTGATATTTAGGCCAAGCAATTAATGGCGAACAGTGCGGAGGGAAACAGAAATTTCACCACGCTCGTCGCTCTACGTCCATTTCTATAGTTCAGAAAGATTTATCATTTCTATCGCTCTTTGACAGACAATCACCCTCGGCGGTGTCTGGTGGTCGATGCTTAACACGTTGACGCTCACTTTGAAATCGGTGATGGATGACAAAAACACTTTTTTTTATTAATTAGTTGATTCTTGTGGAGTTCGATCAAGATTTCATACTTACAGAATAAAATGATTATATATAAAATATTTATAATACTACGAATATAGGATGGCCATTTGCACCTACATTCACGAGCATTGGACGACTATAGACGGCATTTACGTCAACGTGTTAACGGGGAACAGAACTTTTCAATAACAAACTGTGGCTAAACTTTAGGCTGGTATTTTCCAATCTACCGATCTCCACCCAGTAGCTGCATCATTTTAATTATCCACTACTTAACCCTTTGCAATCGGAGGCCACTCTCAGTCATCATTCAATTTACCGCGACAACTCAAACAACAATTAAGAGCCGATATTAAGATTTACTCTGTCGATGATTTAAAATTCAATAACAAAGAATGAGTAGAGTAAGTCTTAGTGCCGCCTCTCAGTCGCCACTCGAATTACCGTAAGATGCTGTGTGACGACTGAGAGTCGCATTTCGAGTGCAAAGGGTTAAACCTTTCCAATTAAACGTTATATAGATGGAGAAAGAAAGATGTCCGTGTTATAATGAAATCAAGTTAAATTGATACACATAGTGGCCTACGTGGAATGTATAGTGGTAGGACACCTTTGAATGATTTGTGTCGATTTGGTAAAACATGGTATCGGACACTGTTTGCGAAATTGAGTTATTGGCATCAATGGATTCAGTATTTAACTCGAAACTGTACAATCGATTTTCCGAGCGACTTTCTGTTAGTTATCATGTTTTACGACCGAATGTCTCAAATATGATTTGCATTATATTAAGCTGGGCACGATTCATTTTCAATTCAATCGAATTAATTGAATTCATTATGCGGTACACAATAAGACATTTATTTCGTTCTACGTATCGGAGCCATTGGAGTATTGATGTAATAATAAGTGCACTACAAGATCGGTAAATCCTATCGGTACGAAAAAATCTTTAATTCACTTCTGGCCGTAGAGGCACAATATTTCATATCATATCATAGTATTTTGTTAATATATATTTTATCACTGAATTCTTCAATAATAATGATTCTAAAGGTAATCTCGTAATTTTACACTAATAGTGATTATTTACACGTTAACCGTAAAAAATGGAATCCTTGGCAAACTATATCTATTAAGGTTACCGGAAAGTAATCAATTATTTTACACATACTTTATGAAACTCCATTTATTTCTTCATATTAAATATTATTTTTTTGGATAATCCCCATCGTTATCTATGATCCTTCATCGATGATCCTCCAATGTCATGATTCTCTTTTTTGGAAAAATCAAATTCCCAAATTCCGATGCGAAAAAATACTGCACTCCCGAATTGATTACTTTCCGATACCCCAAATATATTAACTTATTAACCGAGAGGACGAATTAACCCGTCATTAGAATCCACATTTATTTCGAAGGTTACGAATTAAATTACAATTGTCCCTCTCGTAATTCTCTAATTTCGATACGAATAAATTTCAATAATAAACAATGAAACCCGTACATACGTCACAATTATAAATAAATTGCAGGGATCGATTTTATTTCTACATTGAAAATTCACGCGTGATGTGAAATTGTGAATTTAAAGCCGTAGTTCAAACTGAAACGTTGTTTATAATTTATTGCATTGATTTGAAAGCAGACTGCGCTATTATCATACATATATGATATAATAGTTAGTTATTTATAATAATACATCGAATAGCGTTCTGTTATTCTTTGTGACTTGATACTGTTATATTTCAATTGACAACTTGCTTGACATCTACGTCTGAATTAAAAGATATCTCTTGGTACGAGAGATGGAAGTATTAATTGCACACGTACTTAATTATGGTATTATCAATTAATTTCATTACAAATGCGCATCTAATACTCCATTCAGTAAGATTATAATACTGGTGATAATTAAATAAACAATCAACTCATGCTCGTTCGAAGGAGAGAATAAAAGTGAGAGTAAACTTTCACAGAAAGGTGAAAACACGAGAAAGCAACAGTTAATAAATAAAATATTGAATGAATCAAGTGTTGTGTCTGCAAACTGCAAAAATGGCGTGCGATTTTATATCAAGACTTTCAATGTGAACGATTTCAAGTAGCAAAACAGCGAAACCTAAACGCAAAACAAAATGAAACATATAGTTCGATCGTACATATCATTGCATTTACCGATTAAACTCGTATGGTTCATTTACGAAAAACAATTTGTTCGCATTAGTCAGACTTACCATATTTTCTTATCATGAAATCGAGACGAGAGGAAAATAAATATGTTATATGTATGCCGGTAATTATGAAAACTGCCTAAGTTACTTTTCCAGAATATATCCAGCCATATTTATATATTCACTTATCGTCCTTAAAAATAATGACGTCCAATATTGAGCCGCAAGAAATCATAGAAAATGGAACCTTACAAATTTGAACGTTTTTATTAAATTCCGCGGACCCGTCAATTTAACGGTTTCCGTAGTTCTAGTGTTAAATGTTGTTTGTGTTACAAGTAGATGCACTCTTCTGATCTGAAATCTATTTATTGTCAGTATCTTTCGATATTTTTCTCACTGGAACAATAAAATACAATTTTTTAAGTAACTTTGTGTAACTATTATAAACGATCACTTGATTTTTAAAAAGATGGACTAAGGCGACTTTCAAAATAAACGGCTGATATATTCGTTGAATTAACGGTTATGCGGCATTATTTAAAAATTACTGATTTTAAGGGAAACACCTGTAAAAAATATTTCTGGGTTCAGGCGCGACTTGGCTACCGGTATAAGGACGAAATTGATCATCGTGCTATATCGTATCGCAATAAGGAACAAATCGGCCGAGATAGTCGGCCCAAAGTTAGCGCAAATTATAAATAATTCTACCCTCTGAAAATTGAAGGTGTATAACGTATGTGTATTATATAAAGCGGGTAGATCGATAGTAAGGACTTTAAAACAAGAGATCGATGTGTATAGTAAAAGAATTCATAGACAGTTAGAGGAAGTTAGATTTCACGATCGTTGAAACTTATCCCTTTCTCTCTTTCTTGACTTTCCCCTTCCACATCGCGCTATAAATTAAGAACTTTTCGAAAATCGGCCATACATGTAAACCATTAACCATTTTATCGATATTACGAGTCATCATTGAAATCTTGAAATCATACGAACTTTTAATTCGATCATATAACTGCCCTTTTTAATATAATTATTTAATGTAATTCGATCGAATGCGTTACATGTATACCGCTCATAAGTATTTGCCTAATGACGTTATTCTGAACTTCTTTTACATCTACGAATTTTTGGAAAAATTATAACTACCTGTGAAAACTATAAGTATTTTGAAACAAAGTTGAGAATTTATTATAAACACAAATGCAAACGGACGTAATGAAAAATATGTTAATATCTACTCGTATAGTGAAACTCTTGATGCTATTGATACTATTGTCTCTGACAATACTTTTTACTTCTAAATGCAAATAAATCCTGTGAAAGTAAACAAATACTTATGAGCAGTAATATATGTACACTGTTGGTACTCATCGGAATGATTTAAACCATAATTTATTGTTAAATAGAGGTATTCGTATTCAGATATTCATACTATCCGGAAGTCGTGGATATAAATGTTAGACTATCAGTACAAATATGTAAACAATATCTGTTACCTGAACGAGTACCTGCGTTACCGTTCCATTTTTCGAAGTTACTGGAAAAGACATTAACGATAGATAACGACCTATCACCCGAAATCTTCGAAATCATCGTCGGAATTGCTGACAATTATATTTTTACAACAATGCAAGTCGAGATGATAAATTTGTTACGATTTTAAGCACCGCAAGTCTCGTGTGTCAAGATAGAATATCTTGATTTATTCGGATAATATGAGTATCCAGTACTCCGAATACTAAGTTCAGTGTTTCAATATTCGGAATGTAATAATTAAAGTATGAATGTTAGTTTACGTTTTGATAGTAACAGTGAAATCTTTGTGTTCCATTCCTCTAACGTCATTAGAATTAGCATTTCGCCGCGGAGATGATGGAATTGTATTCAATTAGCCCGATGTAAATCTAGGAAATACTTGGTGCCAATTACAACTAATGCTGAAAGCAGTTGTAAAAAGGGCAAGAAGGGAACACCGCCGATTCAGGATCAATTCGTAATCCCCTTGGAATCTTATTTTAACACTAGAACCACCAAGGAGGTCCTAATGACTTGTCCACCATTTTCGGTTCAATTATTCGAATATACCCCAGCGAATAATTTGAGATTTTATATACTTTTATTTTATATGCATAACGCAAATAATTGAATCCATTAATTAACTTCAATCCTCGAGCCATAATTTATATATAAATAAATGTGTAAACATAAGTAATAGTGCTAATCGAATTAATTCCTTCGGAGATTTATCTCACGAGATTATTGAAATTATCACGGAAAAGAGATCCCCTTAGAATCGTATTGTAACACTATTTTTATATATTTACATATAAATGACGACTGAAGGATTGAAGTTAATTAATGAATTCAATTATTGGCGTTATGTATGTAAAATAAAAATATATAAAATCTTAAACCATGCACCGTGGTATATTCGGATAGTTTAACTAAAAATGGCGCACGAGTGATTTTAACCCCTTTCGTAGTTCTAGTGTTAAACAAATCAATTCTTTCGAGAATCCAATTCTCGTGAGAATGGAAATTATCACGGATATGTGTGAGATTAAGATTAAAGTGTTTACCTTTGGATGAATAATTTAACTGGGCAATAAGAAAGAAACATAATCATAAATCGTATGATGTTCCCTTCGCTTCTTTTTTCTCTTGTTATAGAGGACTTTCGATAAGGTACTATCTCACTGTGTCTACTTAAAAATCATTAGATCGAGGATTCGATATTTTTATTCTGCGTGTACATAAATATATTCGATGACCTTAGAGCTCATAGAATACTCAAACGAACAAATGAAATAATGGCTGTACGCTCGACTTCGAATTGAACTAAAGTAATCGCAGTTCCGCGTGGAATTGAAAGATATTTTGATTTACACTTTCTTCTTCAAAAGTAATTCCAGACTTTACGATAATTCGTCACAAACTTTTTCAAAGATATCAAGACAATTGTTAGTCTTTCTTCTTTATATAAATTTCGTCATTGTATTTGCATAAATATAATTCTAATATGAAATTCTACTGTTTATTAATATCGATCTTGAATTCATTATGTGACTGGGTTACGCCATGTTATTAACACTAGAACTGCCGAATATATACTCGCTTATAAGTTTTGCATTTATTTCTATATAAACTGTAGCTGAAGGATATAATTTAATTAATGAATTTAATTATGCGTGTTATGTACAAAGATATATAAAATCTAAAACAATCCACCGTTGCATATTCGAATACTTCTATTCAAAATTGATGACAAGTCATTTCGACCGACTTGGTAGTTCTAGTGTTAAAGGAAACCAATCTCGTTGTAATCATCACCGGATTAACTTTTACGGAAGATATCGATGTGAAGGATTTACTGTGTTCAGTATCAGTAGGTATTCCGTACTTCGAAACGACTGTTTAGGTGCGGCGTAAACTGTAATTTACCTGTTTAGGCATGTATTCTAGTTGCTGGTGCACAGTTTTGTATTAAAAAATCTTGCGCGTTAAACTGTAGCTTCTCTTTGGTGCCTGGAGGAATGCGAAGGGGTCCTAGCTCCGAAAATATTATCCCGCGAAATCACAGTTTCGGATTGTCGATAGTTACCGTGTCGTCGAAATTTATTTTTCAATGTCGATTTTTCAAATGCTCATTATTGTAATTAAACACATTAAAACGAACAATTTTGGCTAAGCATTTATATGAAAGGTACATGCTCGATACTCGTTTTTTCGAAAGAAACCTACAAATGCAATACCTCTAATTATAGATACATACACGTATCGGTTCAATAAGTACATTCTTGAGGTTCTATGATTTCGAAAATTAGTATTGATTTTAAAGTGTGTGTGCTAACTTAAAAAATGTATAGGAGAAATATGTATAAATATTTAACATCACCAAAGATTTAAATTTATCGTTGACTGTCACTCGAATTGTAGAATTCGTTTCGAAAATGGTCATTGTAAGGTGTTTATGTTTTACGAAGTGCATAGTATTTAAAAAAGGCAGGGCAATATGCATAATAGTATTTTCGTTCGAAAGAATGATACAATCGAGATACCTTGAGCAATAGAAACTTTAAAATCGTTAAAATGTAGACATAAGGGATAATTAATTACGGAGAATCCTCGAAAAAAAATCGTTTTACCCTTTGACTGCGACGTGTTCTAACAAAAAATCATTAACATCTTACGATGCGGTATTCGCGTGACAGTAGTTGACACTAAATTGTGTCGATCAAAATATGAAAAATCGAGGACTTATTAAGATTCAGTTATTCGATCGGTGGTCATGTGACACATAACAGTATGTTCCACACTGTATTAATTTACTAGAACAGTAAATGCGTGGTACAGAGTAGAATTTACTGGTCGTATATATTCATGGACATATGAGAGCGTATATATACGCCTTTCGCAGTCAAAGGGTTAAGTATCTGTTCATTGTTGCACGGGCAAGCAAAGATGCCGAGCGCGGCTTCGCGTATTAAGAAGTAAATCGAAAAGATATAAATTTAAGAGCATAATTAATATATGTGTTACACACAAAACAAGAGAACACACAAAATAAATACATACACACGCGCTTCATTTTTTTTTAATTATGGATTGTATAACGCGTTAAACATATTTCATTGTTATGAGTTTATGAGAAAAACTTAGGTAAGGATGACGGATCCATATCTCTACCATTAAGTTTACCATTATCGTATATATTTAAATAATATATTGTATTACCACGATCTTTTTGCACCACCCTCGCCTTACTCCTCGCCCGCCTTCTCCTCCTCCTTTTATCCTCTACTCTCCATCACTCATCCAACATGTGTATCGTCTCGCTCTCGAGAAAAAAAGGTGTACTTTTTCATATAAAAGGCATTGCCAAAATAAATATGGGGTTGGAAGACTTAAGTATTGTAGTCTCGACGGTTCTTTATTACGCGCCTCAATACCCATATCATTTTCCGCTCATTAATGTAATGATGGAAGTCATCTACGATACCTGTATCATTTTTCAAAAAGTTTATTATAAAATATATTATACCTTAATTAAGTACATATTCAACGCTACTCTTACGTAAACAATGTCTATAGATAACAACTACGAATGCAACCATTCTCAGCTTTCTTAGCTGACCGCGAACGAAAAAAAACGGATGTGAACAACACGGAGAAATCCGAAGAAACATTCTTTCCTTCATAACGGACGAAAGGCTTAAACTATACAAATTAATCATTCAGGATTGACGATATTCCCTTAGAAGAGAAAGCAATAGCTCTGAAATTTGAGCGTTTAAATATATATATATATACATTCCTAAAACGCACGAAAATTTGGACGCCGCACGTTAAAACATCAGCCACTTACGGTATCCAAAATCCAATTAATACTTCTTGCCGTAGTCTTTTCTTCAGGCACTACTCAATTTAGTTAGAGTTGGACTTTGTAGAGTTTAAAATTAACTTTTTCTTACTTCGTTGTCTTTTCCTTGAAGACATGCCACTTCCATTATTTCGTGAGTCTTAGATGGACATCACAACCAGAAACATAAAAATCGGCTCCACCAAAACCGATTGGAATAGACTAAAGAATACGAAAACTAATTATCAGTCCATTAACAATTGCCAGTTTTCAATTGTAAACTCAAATCTAACGTCTTTTTTTCATCCTCACACCTGTTCACAGATAAAGGGGCTATAAGTAAAACACTTCGAATGCTACTCTTTCATCGTGGACAGTCAATTCCGAGAGCAATTTGTAACACACCTATTTCTAGCCGGTTTCTGCTACCAGCTATACGTATCTATTTGTCTTTTCAAAACTTTTGTAATTTGGATCGTGATGGCCCCAAAGTATCAGTCTTTCAGTTGAAATTTTGCTAGTTTCGTTAGAAATAGTTGAGCATAACTCTCTGAAGTCAAACACGGCTGATAAAGAACATGCTACCTTCGTTCCACAGCCAATGACTTCTACGATGCAACTATTTATTGGTATACGCTATAACTGAGGGAGCATTTTGTTCGAGTATTTACTGACTGTTCTTTACCCTGAATAATGTCACACAGTTTTCGTGAAATGTTTACTTAAATTATAAATGTAAATCATCAACTATAGACGTAACAGTTGGAAAGTGTACTTAGAATCTACACGATCTTTCGAAAAAGCTTAGACGAATTACATAAGGAACGTTTTATTAAAATATGTAAACTATAATACTTCGAAGTACAGTCGAACAAAACGCTCAGCTTTACTAGATCGATTACTGCAATTTGCTGCAAGTGAATATTAACATCGTTTTCATATTAAGTATGCTACTATACCCCATATATGCAAATATAAATTGCAATACACTTAACCTACCCTTTCTAATGAATAACATCATCTCCCACACGAGTCCCAAATAGATCTACAGATGTTTGATTATCGATTTCTAAATACGTGTGACTACTGATTACACATACTTCCTATAAACATTTGTCCCAATTTTGAACTTTCATACCACTCAAGCACTACGGTAATAAAACAAATAGTAATAACTGCCTCGAATAAGATCAAGTGCCTTATGCAATAAAATAAATAGGAACCAGCCTATGTACACAATATAATAGGGTGCCAAAGTGTAAGATTATGGCGGATAAAATTAATGAAATATTTAGTATGAATCTCAATCAAAGTATACGATACACCTCCGTACCCTGAAGCATGTCTTTTCCGGCAAATCCTTTGACATTGTCCCAGTAACGAACACGAAATGGGACACAGATTTTAAACCATTATTTTTCTCTTTTTCGCATATGCCACTTTAACTACATTGACAGTTTCCATTACTAAAGTATCCAATATGGCCACTGTAAGATCATTTTTTACCGCAAGTTCGTCATGATGGAATTTAGTCCACTCATCTTCTTCAGCTTGGGCTTCTCTGGCTAACAATTCATCCACTCTATCTCTACGTTTCCTACTCCAACGCATTACCATATTTTCTCGTTGTAATTTCGTTTTAAAACCAAACAGTGTTGCCACCTCTTTACTAACATAATCATGAAGCTCGTCTACATTTTTTGGAATCTTCATAATAGGCTTTGTCTTCACATTCGGCACTGTCCAGCTTGGTCCAGGTTTTTCATACTCCTCATGATAAACTTCCGCGATTATTTCCTTACATAGATTAAAGACAAATGTGTTATAAATTCGTCTGTCCTTCTTTACAGTCTCATTAGTTTCTTTGGCAAGCGCACAGATCTCTGTAGGTGCCTCTACAGACATAATATCTTCTCCTGCCTGTTTAGCATTAAATATTATAGCAGTAGCTTTTTCAGTAAATGCTGTTAATTCCTCGATATTTGAGGGGATCACAGCTGGAGGCGGAGAAGGTGATTCAAGCGATGTTGAAATTCTGGTGCCACCACCTGGAGGAGTGTATGGAGGAGGCGGTTTATTGGGTATTTCTCTAACATAATAAGTTACTGCCTCTGCTTCCAATTTTTTTATCTGCAAAAAATACATGTCATTGCAAATTTCAAAGAATTACTCATCAATTTGAAAATAGTGTATAAATCTATGTTTACCTGCAGTTCAATTTCAAGTTGTTCTATAGAAAGCAGTTTTGCTGCAAATTCTGGATCCTCGGAACCAGGTTGATCCAAGGAAGCTATGCCAATTAAAAATAAAAGAATGTAATAATTCGACAAATCGTAAGTTATAAATCATCTGGGAAAAGCAACACGAATCTTTACATTACGATGGGTTAACATTTTACTTTAGTTGGGTGCTTTGAGGTAGAAACAAAAGAAACGTTGAAATACTGAGAACAAAATCCTTTGAATGCATGAATAAAATAGTACAAAGCTGTAACAGAATTGGACATTCCAAGATCTATACATGGCGATAATCTGTTTTATTTTGAAGATAATTAGAGGAAACAAAAGATAGGTATTTTACTGATGTGTTGTGTTGCACAATATTTACAGGCTTTCCTTGTGCATATAGAAATTAATAATAAAGGTCAAGCATTCATGCAACATTGATTTGTACAAAAAGAACGAGTCAATGTTCGTTTCATTCAAGGTTTCGTGTTGTATTACCTTTAGGTAAATATTATCTTGACTTTGCTATTCTGAAAATAAACAATACATGGCTATACCAGGCAATGCTTTGCACAGGAGCACACAGCCATTATAAAAATGAGAAATGTGTCTCTGTAATTTATAATGTAGCTGATATGTATGTATGTATAGTGTATCTTCTAGGATTCGATTCAGCAAGTTTAACACTAATTCTTCTTAAATGAATTCGAAAAAATCATGTTTCAACGTATCTGTTTACCGAAACATTGAAATACTCATTCAATAGCAACATTTATTAAAAAGTAGCTCAGGACTTGGTGATTTTGAAAAACTCTTGATACGCATACTGGATGTATAGACTGTTATCAAAGATTGAAAGAATATTTACAAAAAATGGGAGGCATGTTAATTCATTCACGAAATAGTATTATCAGAATATGTTGTAATAACAATTCAAAGCACTATATGAACGTTGTATATTATCTACTATTAATTCCGTAGTTTGAACAAAATTAAAACTGCACATAAATAAATCGATGTAAATGAAATAGAAAAGAATACCTTTCAACTTGTCAATCATGACCTCTATGTCTTTCTCAGAAGTAGCAGCGATAGCTGTGGTAGGAAAATTAGTCTTCGAGTCCGATGTTCTGTTCCCTTCATTTGTGTCGCTTAATAAATCGTCATTTAATATTTCAAGATCTAGTCTGGAATCATTAGGATCTCTTGGTGAATCTATTTCAATTTCTGATACACCTCTTGGTGTATCGTCAGCTTCGCTAGACTCCGACGAAGTATCCTGTTCCTGCTTTTCAATTATTTTCTTGCCTATTGTAAGGTCTACTGAACCCGATTTATCCAAATCTGGTAACTCATTTGGTATTTTTAAAGATTCATCTCTTCTCATTTGATCTTTTTGCGATATTTCTTCTTTACATGTTTCCTCTGTCCAAACACCTTCTTCTGGTAACTGCTTTTTATCTTCCTCAACATCTTGCAAGTACTCATTATCAGTGTCTTCAGAAACTGAACATACAACACTATGCTTATTGGATATTTCAGCATCTAAGTTTCCTTTGATTTCTCTGCTTAGTTCATTATTTAAACTATGGTACTTTTGCAAACACATTTCAGAATCTAATGAATTCTTCTGTGCAATTTCATCAAGAATTCTTAATACTTCTTCTGATTTTTGCATTACTTGATACTTTTCAGGTACTGTTAATGACTTCTTAATGTCTGAAGACTTTTTGAATTGGCCCTTATCCAAAATTTCAGAAACTTCAAGACTTTCTTCAGAAATGTCTTCGTATTCGGGATCCTTTACTATTTCAAACGTTTTATCACTGACTCCAATAATAAGATGGCTTGTTTTTGGATCAGATCTTCGAATATTTTCCTCTTTGTCCTCTTCATTTCCGAGTGTAATTTCATGCTCCTTAGTCTGTACCTGAGCCTCGTGTATTGCATTTCCTTGTACATTTGTAGGGCACTCTGCGATAGACTTAGATTCAAATATACTGTCTACTGGTGAAGAAATTTTCTTTTCTATGGTATCTAATCCACTTTCTGCTACTTCCACTAAATTATCAAGCTGTTCGCCATCCGAACTGTCTTGCTCCGTTACAGGCTCCAGGCATGGCCGTATTGCAATCTCTATTGGTTGGATCTTTTCTTTCTTCTTGGCCATAGAATAATTTTCCACAACATCGTCATTTTTACTAACCAAAGCATTAACTTCTACCGATTCTTCTTCGGCTAATTCAATCTTTGCATCAATTTCAAGCTCAGGCAGAATTTCACCTTCTTCACTTCCTGGTTCCAATTCTGTTATTATAAATTCTCGTGATTTAGACGACGTGTAATATGTATTTTCGTCATCTTTCACTTCTATGTGCAAACTGATATTCAAAGGAGCCTCATCGGCCACTTCGTCAGTTTCTTCAACATCTTCAGCAACCCGTTTATTATTAGTATTTAAAGACTTACTTTCCGATTTAATATCCCCCGATTCTAAATCTATTTCATCTTCCAATTTTTGTTTCATTATAGAACTGTACTGAACAGATCTACCTTCCTTACTTATTATTGCCTTCTTTTCTATTGCATTCAGGGAGAAATTTACCTTTTCTTCAGTATGGTCATTTTCAATGCTTTTTTCAACTTTATCCAATATTTTGATTACAGAATCATGAATTGCTTTTTGAAAATCATCGCTGTCAATGCTCTGCACGTTTTCTTCTACTTCTTTTTCATTAATACCTTTAGCTGTGATATTCAATATCTCCTGAAGATCATCTGTGACCTTCGCAATATGCGAATCTGCCCCATCGAATTTAAGTTCGTATCCCTCTATATTCGTTGATTCTCCCCTCGGAATAAACATAGATGCATCTTCTATATAGCTTGCTACATTTCCTTCGTAATCTTCAATGTTGATATTATCTACTACCTCAGATACATCCTTTATTTCTGAAAATGTGTGAGAGCTTCCATCACTGTATGATCTTATCCTTTGACTGTGTAATTCCTCCCATTGAGAATTATTTTCCTTAATATCGAAAGAATCAGATATTGTCCAATCCCCTTTATCCAAAGAAACTCTGTCATTTTTGGTATGCTCTTCTACAATAATACTTGTAGCAGATTGAAGTGTATTTGGATTATTTGCATCAACTCTGTGGGCTTCATTAGATTTTTTGATAAAACGATCACTTCCTTTTATTATAGCATGCTCAGGTTTTTCCTTACATTCTCTTGAAGTTAAATGAAGATCAACAGAGAGAAGCAGATGGTCTGCACTTTCGACAGTCCCTAGCTCTTTCTCTTCATTGATGTTTTTCTCAGAACTTCCTGAGCTTCTAAATATTTCTACAGGCACTTCCGCAATCGGCACGGATTGCAAAGTCCGTACTTTTAATGATCCGGTTGTACCTTCTAACACAGCTAATACTTCTGCTTCACGAACTTGTGGCACTTCATTAGGAATTGTGTGACTGTTACTAACTTCCGTATTATTATCCGTTCTTAAATCGGGATCAAAAGAAGTTAACAAATTTAAAGATTGCTCATTTAGAAGAAAATTAGTATCCTCTAAGTGCGCAGAAGATTTTAGATTTTCTAATAACTGACGATCGCCTAATTTATTTGAACTACTTAAATCTTCTTGAAGATTTTCTTCTCTTGGCGAAATATGCATAGATTCGAGTACAGAGTGTATTAAATTTTTGGATGTTTCGTACAACGATATATCTGACAGTATTTCCGCATTGGAATTCGGAGAAATTAATCCATTTAAAAATTCATTATTTTCATTATATGACTTCACGTTGGAGTTTTTGCTTAAGTTGGATGAGCGATTTAAATCAGTCTCAGCTGATTTGATGTGTTCTGAGATAATAGACTTCTCGATTTCATTCAGTATTTCTTTACTTCTCGCCTCGTAATTCATTTCCTGATTTGATTTAGGCAAAGATAGTTGGTTTTCTGAGATAATCGCCGACATCGCATGGTCCACATCTTTTACTATGTCATTATCACTGCATGATGTTGATTTAACACTTGTCGATAAATATTCCGATATATCTGAGGTAGTCTTTTTAGAATCTATTACAGTATCCTTATTAATATCATTTTTCATGATTTCTATCTCGTTAAATTGCTCTCTTCCCTCTGATTTCGAAATGATTTCAGATATATCTTTTGACGTGCTTCTTTCATCGTTGTGCAGTATGGTCTGTGATGTTTGATTCGGTATTTTATTAATATGTGATATCTTTTCTGACAGTGCTCGAAGTTCATTTTCAAGAGAACTTAGATCCTCGTTTAAGTTCTTATTATTCAAACTTAGAGAATCCAACTTTTTCGAGTAGTCCAGAGATTCGCTAACAGATGCAGCGGTTTTTATGTCAGTATTCGTATTTCCAGCAGATTTTTGTAGTTTGGCAGACAAATTTTGTGAATATTCAGTTTCGTGTACGTCAGCAATTTCAGGCACTACTGGTGTATTCTTCGCTCGAGAATATTTAGCTGAATCATTGGTGTTTAATCCATGGTCAACTATCTCAGATTGTACGTAAGATTCACTTCCGGAACTTCTTGTTTCTGGTACCGTAAGTATATCTTCAGATTTTTGGGCACTAATTTCAGTTTGAATATCTTCTGATACAGTGAGCTGTGATGGAAACGTTGTAACTTTTTCTACCCCGGTTGGTGATGATTCCTTATATCGTTCCTCGCGTCTGTACACTGACGACTCATAAGGTATGCGCTTATTGAAATGAGCTTCATCCGAAGTTGACGATATGGAGTCAGAACCAATCTTGTCATGCTCAATTTGTTCTGATAAGCACTCGTCAAAAATGGATTGCATACTTTGATTAATCGTGTCCCCTTTCACAGAACTCATTTGTTCCGAAAGATGCATACTTTTTGAAGCTTGTAGAGATCGTTGTAACGCACTCCTGTCTGAAGTTTCTGTGACATTTTCAGTTCGTAACGCATTAATATTTTTTATGACATCCTTCGCTTGTCTTTTTGAAGACAGTAAATCAGACTCTGATCTAGATCTCAACAGATCACTTCTCTTATATATATCTTGTATTCTTTTAAGAGGAATCTCAGGTACTTTATAGTCTGCCAGTGATCTCGATTCTATAGCCAGATTATCACCGTCTTTCGTAATCCCTTTCTTCGATTCTAACTTCTTGCGCATTTCGTGGATAGTCGTATCGTATTTCTGTTTTTGAAGAAAAGATTAATACAAATAGTACTTTCCTAGATCAGTCACAGAAATATTAATTATTTACCTTAATCTGATTTAATAAATTAGCCTCTAAGGCACGAAGCCTCTGTTTCGTTTGCTTCCTTGCTTCTCTTTTTAAACGCGACATCTCCATACGTCGATCGGCCAATTTTTCAGTGAGTAATTCTATTCTACCCTCAACATCACTGGTGTCGGATGAAACAGTGGTGTCTACAAAGGGGCATACGCTCCTCTCTAATTGTAATCAGATTGTATAAGAAGAAATATCAAAGGACTGGATATAATAATATACAAAACTGATCAATTTACCTTGTTGTGAAAAAGCGTTAGATGTTGCGGTAACAAGTTTAAGAGCCACTTGTTCCATGCGTGTTACCCGATCTTCTTCTGCTCTCAGTCTTGCATGCCAAGCCATCCACTCTTCGATGCAATTCTTGCGCGAGGCAAGTGTGGCTTCACGTGCATTTAAAATTCTAAACAATTTAATGGTATCTGAGAATACGATCACACTTTCCATGATGACTAACTAATTAATTGTTCAGAAATTAAATGAAATGTACAAGTCCTAGGTTGAAAATTATACTTTTCCGACGTGATAGTTACACTTGATATCCTCAGCTACAGAGAAATACCGCAATAACACGAATGCAGATTGTGAGTGCCGAGAATCTATTTTTACAATGCTTCACTTCATGGTGTGAATGCATGGTATATTATTAGAGTTCTTACGCATGGCAGTAGAAATTCGCAATTTCATTAATTTAAGCAGTGTGCTATTTTTAAAGGAGCCCCGCCCGGCTTAAAATTACTAAGAAATTTTTGATAATGACTGTCTACTTACTGCTCGAGTTTCTTTGAAGTTTTGAAGTCGCTGGCTTGCGATCGAACGACTACCGATTTAGAATAACTTTTTTCACTTTCTTCCGAGCTATGACGCGACACAGCAAAAGCCTTCACTTGAGACTTTGTGGATATATTATCCAAATGTTCTACACTTTTTGCATCAAGTATTTCTTGGCAGAGAACATTTTCCTTGCTTTCGATATCATGTATCATATCACTCAATGATTTCGAAGTTTTATCTTTTATCCCCCTCGACTGTTTCACAACAGTCTGAAGCATACCTTGACTCTCGCTAAAATCCACATTATCTAATATTGTATCATCGTTTGTGTCAACTGGGCCCATTTCTTTATCTACTTTCGTACGTTTATTGTGATGCTTCAACAACTCTTCCGACATTAGGGAATTTGATTTAGACCGAAGTATATTCTCTGTTAGAATGCTAGACGAAGATTTACTTTTTTGACACTTCGAACTTTTTCGCTTGGAGCTGAGCTTCGACTCCGAATTATACTGACTTCTCTTAGAGACATCTTTCTCCGTCGAAATTGTTTTACTGCTTTTTCTGGAATTCTTGGAATGACTTTGTAAAATATCCTCGGACACTTGCGATGACTTTGATGTCTTTGACAAAGTGTCTTGATTGATCAAACTTATTTCTTCTTGTATAGTTTCAGTATTTACAGCCATACTTCTGGAAACAGATTCCTTCTCCTTTGCAGATGCCAAACTTTGATAGCGGCTATCCGTTGCTTGCGAAGATTTCGATTTTTTCAATAATTCTTCAACTAAGGTATCAGACTCTGATTTACCGTGTTCAGAAATTGATTTACTTAGATTATGTTGTAATAATTGTGAAACATCGGAAGGCCTATCTTTCTCAAGAAGATATTGCCCTGGAATGTTCGTAGATCTAGGTGGTATCAATTTTGATTCTACATCAAACTGGCGAGATTTCAGCCTCATGGCATCAGCTCTGGGCATTTTTTCCTCAAAGTTCCTTGATTTGATTTCATATCGCGACTTCGTTCCTTCTTTCTGCGATTGACTAAAACTTCTTTCTTGCGATATATCGCCGTGCATAGTTTCACTAGATTTATCCAACCTTGATAAGGACCTATTAGATTCCTCGAGCAAATTCGTGAACTTATCACCTTTCTGTATATCGATTTTCGACAAATGCATATCACTTTCGGAAATTTGTAAATACATGTCAGCTTGTGATCTATCTTGCTGTGATTTGTCAGAATCAACCAAAGAGCTCATGGAACTGTTACTTCTTATATCATATCCCTTCATCGGACCGGATAATCTCCTCGGAGATTGACTATCTGCGCTTCTTTTTAATTTCGTTAGAATATTTTTGGTCGACATTTGAGGATTGAACATATTTCTTTGCTTCTGTAACATTACTTTTCGTTCCTGGCTCGTAATTTTGTGAAGTTCTTTTAACCTGCGATTAATGACACTGTTTGATAGACGATCTTACTGTTATAACGTGAATATAATTCTTATCATATACAAGGTGTAACATACCTATTCATTTCATCTTTCTCTTGTTGCAACTTCAGAAGTAACGCTCTTTGTTTCTTTTTTACCGAACTAACGCGGCTGTCTTGTCCAGTATCCCTTAAAGCACGTTTTTGTTCTTCCAGTTTTACCAGTTTTTTAGTTCGATCATTCAATGCCCTTTCACGCGATTTAAATAACATTTCAAATCTGTCATATCGTTGTTTCTCATCTTTTATTAATTGTTCAATCTAGGAATGCAGTAAATAATAAATGAATATTATTTTAATACAATACTAATTTTCGTTATTTCAATTGAATCCACAAATTTTCAATGCACGATAATTCTGTACTTACTTCTAAGTCCAAGTATTTGTTAAAGTAACAAGTAACGTCTCGTGTAGAAATGCTAATCTCGGTACCAGTTTCTGTCCTTATGGATGATGTTGTTTCGTGCAAACTTATTTCTGACATTGTTCTTAATTTACTAGGTAATGATATTTCCTCTATTTGATCCAGATCTTCAAATTGTTCCATAGAATCTAAAGAAAGCTCTGGTATCTCGCTATCTCCACCACCACCGCGTTCGTATGTAATTCCACGAATGTCCGGGCATCTGGTTTGAGAGTTTCCCCGAGTTGAACGTATATCCGTTTGCGTTGCTATATCGTTTACTGTTTGAGTTTGTACCTCTACAGCTTTAATTATCGGTTTATTCATTTTTACTTCATCTGCATTAGCCTGAATGCCATGATGCTTTTTACTATGGGATTCATTACTTAGAGCGCCTATAATTTGAAAAGCACTCAATATAATTCCAATATTAAATAATTTATATAAGCAGCGCGATAAAACGGATAGTCATAATGACAATTATTCACCTGCATCTACTGTCGGATTATAAATTTTACTGGCTTCACTGCAATGTTCTGCCTCTGTAACTCCTCTATTTTTTGGTGTTTCAGATATTTGTGACTTTAATTTCTCATTGACATGAATCTGGTGGATTAATTGCAACTCGTTTTCTTGCTCACGTTTGACATTATACAAACACTTTTCGACATCCCAAACTTGTTTTAGTGACTCATTGAAAGAGTCTAGCATAAGTAGTTCAGCTTGAAATTGCTTATGTAAAGCTGTTGGATGTAGCTGAAAGTTAAACATGTTTATTACTTGCGATTGCGTGTTTATAAGACTAAAACTACACAACATGCAATATGTACCAGTAATTATTAAACTGGGGCAAGTCACTTTTTATGCCACGAAATAAATATATTTACGATTTCGGTGAACATAAATACTTTCATTGATCAAACAGCAAGGATGTCTAAACTTATTCATAATAAATTGTTTCTAGATAAGGAGATTTTATCAATTTATAATCAAAACAGCTTCAACTTTCTATCCAGAAAAACAACTTAGGAAAAATAACTTTTCAAGAAATGTTTTAATACACTTTAGATTATTCCATATCGTCTTTAGATTGAACAATATATAACAAAGAGAAATTCTTTCTATGTATATATAAGCATATATTTAATTCTTACCAATTTAATACTCTCTTGATCCGTGTCCATCTTTACTAAAGGAGTATATTTCAAAACTTTAGCATCTGTTTCTGGTTTGCTGTTTTGTAAAAACTGCTTTTTCCGTTTAGATCGAAGAACAAGATTCATATCGGGCGTGACCAAGTCATAAAATTCATCTTGTTGCGAACGATTTTCGTCTCGGAAGGAAATTTTTGATGAATCTAACAATGTTTCTGAAAGTGTGCTTTCATGAAAATCGTTCTGTTCATTATTTGTACTTGTTTGTTTTGTTGTTGTGCTAATACTTTGTGTAAACGACTCATCATTCTTCTTACTATTTATATTTGCACATTGCGATAACGAATGATCTGTATATTGTATATTTTGTATAGGTTTCTCAGAATCGTTATAGTTTGCTTGTATGGAAGTAGTAGTACATGAACTACGTGTTCTTATGCTCGAATTGGATTCCATCACAGTATCAGCATCCATAGATTCCTCTGAATTAATAATATATTTCTTTCCATCTATTTTGCCAGTACAGCACTTTCCTTTATCAGATACACCTCTTTTAATCTGCTCTCTAAAAGTAATATTTCCCAATCTTTCTTGAAATTGATTACCTAATTTATGTTGCTTTAATTGCCTGTTTTCTGAAGGAACAATATGCTTCTGCTCTTCCACCAGATTTAACATCTGCAAATCATCTTTAAATCTATGTTCAGGATTTTCAAATGCATGTCTACAAGGTTCCCTAGACGTGACTTTACTTGGTAGCTGCATGGAACATTCAGAAAGTGACTCGTTACTACAACTTCTGTTTTTAGATTCTAAAGAATTGTCGCGCGGTAACTTTTGTGAACGTATTCCAATTGATTTATGTTTCTTCTCGCTATCCTTCTTAACTGTGGAGGTGGCGAAATTTTTGCTTCTTGTTTTACTAGCAGTAAAATCACTTTCTCGTGGCATATGCATTGATAACCTATCATTTTTTATAGTATTTAAAAATGCTGATTCACATCCACCATTATTTATACCAAGATCTTTCCTCGAAATATGCCTGGGACTTTTTGATCTTCCAGGAAATTCATGTCCTGCACCATCTTGTTTTGCAAAATTATCATCTTTTTTAATTCTTTTAGATCTATTTTCTTTCTCTCTGGAGTTATCTCTAATGTGCTCCTTCTTCTTTGCTAAATTTGAAGATATTGATATATTTGGCACCTTCAAGGGTTCTATAACATCATTGCTAATTATGGATGGCCCTTCTGATGCAGAGAAATCTAACTTTCTTGGTACTCTCTCATAGTTTTTTCCTAATCTATCTCCTCTATCATGTATAACTTCTTTTGAAGGTGTTTCATATTTTCCAGACATTGTTTCTTTAGAACCAGAATTTTCTACAGTTGAAAAATCCAAAGTCTTTGGTGTAATCTTTAAACCTGGTACTTTCAATGGCTTTATAAAATCCATTTTGTGCACAGTTTGATATAAATTCTGTGTAGTATTAGATTTCAATATTGCCAAAGGTGGCTGAACTTCTGTTTTGGTGATTAGATCAGATGTTTTTTTAGAAGCATCAGGAGAACTACCAAGTGCAAGCTTTTTTTTAACAGCACTTATAAATGTAAATGGATATGGTTGAACAGATGTATAAGATAGCAAATTCTTTAAACTTTTCAAGTCAAATTGTTCAGGTAGATCTGTTGATTTTCCTTCAGGTACCTGTTTGATGTAGTGACCTTGCTGTTGTTGAATTTCAGGGTCTTGATTAACTTGAACAGTCTGTTACATGTTATTTGAGTTAATTACAAATCATCCAATATAACACAGCTTATGAAAATAATTTACTTACAGTTGCAAAGGTTTCAGCACGTTGAACAATAACATCAGGGTCAGAGAAAAAGACATATTTCTTTTTAACATCAGAGTCCTCTTTGTTACAGCCACTCTTCATATTTTTACACTTTATAAATATTGATTACTTTAATCCTAATAATTCCCTGCCCATCCATATTTAAAGAAGATCTTAGTGAAATGTCTATCAAGTCAGAGTTGAGTCCTAAAACAGTATATGAACCTAGGAATTATTATAATATTCAACTCCGCATATCATCATTATAACGAAAATATTTAACTTTTATTTTATTTTGCAATTTAAAACATGCAATTTAAATACCACTTCGTTTGATGAACTCTACTATGTTATTCATGATATAAGGGTTTTAATTCTCTAAACGTAATATGTTGATCAATCTTAGATTTATATGAATAAAAACAAATTTCGAGAATTTTAACGCGTTTGAAAATTGCAAAGATGCATTACATACTAATACGTACATTCTTCCGTTAAACACCGTTACGCTCAAACGTAACATAAAAAACGAATTCCAGTGTACACAGTTAAAGGTATACTGTGTAGTCTTCCTCAGGATACCATATTTCGGGAATTCACTTGATGAAATTGAAATTCGGCAAGGAACACGAAATATCGCCGTAAGAAATATGTATGCGGATGGTTTTAAATAATCGGCATTCTCGGGATACGCGCATCGTTCATATTTTCATAATAGTGCACTTAACGATTCCTCGCAACGGTTATTTGTAAACGGCGATCACGTGGTACTCCGCGTTTTGTTGCAGAAAATTAAATGTGCCAACGCGGTTGATCGATAAAACTATCCACGAGCGAATGTATACGTGTGCATCTTTAATGTTCAGGAAAACATATTATTTCAATAATGCATGGAATATTTTTACGCGCGTTTTTGCACAGCTATATGGAAATTGCATAAAGCAAAGGAAATCACAATTCTGTTTATCTCTATCTTTCCGTCTCTGTCTCGTTGACATTGAACGGAAACAAATATTCCAACTATGCAGCACTGTTTAACTTCATTCTTGTATTCTTGCAATGCCGTCAGTACTGACAACATCGGTTCTTCAAATTACGAATGCAACGCTATCTGTAAGGCCCAATTTTTCTCCGAGACCAATTTGTGAGTATCCATTTAAACGTTGAACAAAATATAAGGTAGATGAAACCTCAAATGCACTTTTTTCTAACCACTTTTGGAAGATTTCGCAAACCCCCATACGTACGGACACAGATGCAATCGATGCAATCTGCAATTCCAAAGTTACCGAGTCCTAAAGCCCCGTAATGATTTTTGTATCACTGGTGACATTACCCACCAAGCACAAAATAGCTGTTTTTTATGGACTTTTCTATAATAAAACGCTGGTTCGTGTTTTTTTGCAGTGTCGACGATGCAGTCGACTGCGCTCATCGAAAAACTTCGACATCGGGTTTGAAAGAAATATGCGAATCACCAGTGAAATCTACTTCAAATGCGGTCAAGTGGATGAGCTGATAATATATTAGATTATATATTAGAATATACGCGAATACACTCTCCATATATAATATTATAGTGTATTATAATTTTATATGTAACATTAGTTACAGAAAGTTTCAATAAAATAATAGAAAGAAATTGACTTATTAATTCAAACCATTCATTACCATTCCTCTGAGTCCGAGAAATTCTAGGAATCGGCGGCAAATTCTGGGAATTGTACGAAATCGAATACCTCCTCGCACATCATGTTCTCCTGATACCAGTTCTCGATTTTACGGCAAACTTTCAGAAATTTCCGAGAAATTCGCGGATTCCAAGAATTAGTTCGCGGTTCCGAGAATTCCGCGGATTCCAAGAAATGACGTCAAATTCCAGGAATTGTGCGAATCGAATACCTCCTTGCACATCATGCTCTCCTGATACATTTCCTCGATTTTACGGCAAAATTTCAGAATTTCTGAAGAACTTTCCGATTCCAAGAAATGACGTCAAATTCCAGGAATTCTGCGAATCGAATACCTCCTCGCACATCATGTTCTCCTGATACATTTTCTCGATTTTACGGCAAAATTTCAGAATTTCCGGAGAACTTTCCGATTCCAAGAAATGACGTCAAATTCCAGGAATTGTGCGAATCGAATACCTCCTCGCACATCATGTTCTCCCGATACATTTTCTCGATTTTACGGCAAAATTTCAGAATTTCTGAAGAACTTTCCGATTCCAAGAAATGACGTCAAATTCCAGGAATTGTGCGAATCGAATACCTCCTCGCACATCATGTTCTCCTGATACATTTTCTCGATTTTACGGCAAAATTTAAGAATTTCTGAAGAACTTTCCGATTCCAAGAAATTACGTCAAATTCCAGGAATTGTGCGGATCGAATACCTCCTCGCACATCATGTTCTCCTGATACATTTTCTCGATTTTACGGCAAAATTTAAGAATTTCTGAAGAACTTTCCGATTCCAAGAAATGACGTCAAATTCCAGGAATTGTGCGAATCGAATACCTCCTCGCACATCATGTTCTCCTGATACATTTTCTCGATTTTACGGCAAAATTTCAGAATTTCCGGAGAACTTTCTGATTCCAAGAAATGACGTCAAATTCCAGGAATTGTGCGAATCGAATACCTCCTCGCACATCATGTTCTCCTGATACATTTTCTCGATTTTACGGCAAAATTTCAGAATTTCCGAAGAACTTTCGGATTCCAAGAAATGACGTCAAATTCCTGGAATTCTGCGAATCGAATACCTCCTCGTTCGTCATGTTCTCCTGATACCAATTCTCGATTTTAGGCAAAATTTCAGAAAGTGCTCGATTTTGGTCAAGAAATTTCCGAGAATTTCGTGGGTCATAGATCGTTTCAGAGGAATCGTAGGATATTGGATGCAATTCGTGTATAAGAAATAATAAATCATTGATTTCGCCTTTAAATCATGTATTTAAATCTAAATTCTACATTGTACATTAAACAATAAATAATTTCGAAATCTAGCCTAACTTAATATAAACTATCTGACCTAATATAATTACAATACAAGATATTAGGTGTAATGTAATATATGCTAGATACAAGGAAGTAGATCCACCGGATGTCTTCCGAACCCATCTGCAAAAGCATACAAGATATATCATTATCATAAAATAATAAAGTATTGGAACGTACTTATCAGGACTATATGCCATAATTATAGAGATATATAATAGGATCACAGGAGTACAGTGGAGGTATGTGTGGGGTTATGGGGCGTGACCTACAGCTGCTTGGTTCTCTCGACCAATTAGAGAGGACCAATCAGAGGGCTCGAAACCTACCAGTATGATTGCCGCTCGTGGAAAAGAGCATTTTAATAGTGACATACCACGTATTTTCGCTAAAATCTCGAGTATATTGATACAAATCGTTTTGTATATGCACTGGAAAAATAGCTGAGGGTGCATTGTAATTTAATATTACATATTCTTTGAATTTACGTGCCCAGAAACTTCAATTAGAGCGTTATAATTGTTGCGAAATTCTTGTTGAACGTAAGAGAGAGCAGTGAACTGCGCGAGTAATCTGTTCGAATGCCGATGGAGAAAACGCTCATATCTTTAAATCAATTACTCAAATTTTTACTTTTATTTTTAATTAAGAACATCCTGTAATTAATACATCCACTTGTAGAAACATGTAGTTGTACAAATTTAATAAAGATAAATGCCACGAAAATAAGTGCATTGCTTCATTTACTCACCCTGTAGTTAACTTCTAAGTCGCGTGTATTAAATACTGCTGATGTGTGGTACCAAATACCACCTAAGTTTTATCGATTTCCGATATGTATCGATGCTTGAAAGCAAATGACAAAATTGTTATTGTGGCGACCTGTATAGTGAGTCAGTCGTTTCCGGTTACTCGAGAGAGGAAGAATAAAGAGATATATATAAACTGATCGGTAGTAATATTATTCACGCATGATAAATAGTGAGGTGCTAACACCCACAGTTATTTCAAATCACAAACAAGATTTCAAGAAGACGAAACTTTAAAAACCGCATTGGGGGTTTCGTCTATTCTTGAATGCTTCGTCTGTGGCCGTACAGCTGTTTTTAAGTTGTATATATAGTTTCAGTATATACTATTCTCTATTATATATTGCGTATAGTGTTGTATATAATTTCTTAAACGATGGCTCTAATATTGCGGACCTGCATTTCCGGGCAAAAACGATATGTTGGAGGTCTCGCAAACGTAACACAGAACACCATATATTTTAAATATAATAGTCATGAAAAGGTTAGAATATTTCTTCAAACTGTTTAATTTACTTATACGGTGCACAACTTATGTTAAAATTCAATTTCAAATACTTCTCATATTATATTACTAATGTTGCGCGCAACATTTAAATATTACAAACATGTGTATGTGTAAATGCAATGTTTATATATTGTGTTTACAATGAACACAGACAGGTGTGCTTAAACAGATCTTGTTAAATTGGCTTAGAAATCTACATCAGCTTTACAAGTAAGACAATTTGCAACAAAGGGAGACAAAACCTTAGAAGGATACTCACTGATTTATGAGACACGCTTGACAAATCCAATATATTGTGTTAAACTCTTCTCCTTAACAACGTCGTTCGGAGGAATCCTGGCACAACCTGTATTATATAATAAAGCTATTGAAACAGATAATACAATTGCCATTGCAGGAGTTATGTCCATTATTGGTCTCTTTTCTGTACTTTCACCATTAGCATTGCAGTGGCTAACAAAGAGATGTATAATAGACATGTTTTATAATCCTGACAATGATAAGTATATTGCTAGGACATATAGCCTATTCCTCCGTAAAAAGATGGTATAAATACTTCAAAATGTTTTCTTGCACTTAATTATTATAAGTACGCTGAATAACCTGTATTATTTTAGCTGGAATTTACGGTAGATGATGTGGAAGTACCAGATATTACTGGAATGTTCACTACTTGCCTTATAAAAGGGAAACCGGTATTAATCGAGGAATCAACATTTAGTAATACTAGTCATTACATGAGACTCATGGGATATGATAAACCAATAGACTTTAAGTTAGGTAATGTCTGTAATACAGAAACAGTAGAAAATGATAAACAAAAAGAATCTGTAAATAAACAATAAAGGGATGCCTACAAGTAATATGTAGTAATGTAATTTATTACATAACCTTCTTCTTCAACTTATATATCTACACATCTCTTACTAAAACATGTTGCTAGGTACAAAATATATACAGGATGATATAATATATTGGTTATGTACTGGAAAATGCAGTACTGACTTTACAATAGCATGACGCAATACGATCATTTTCTTTTAATTACATTATTTATAGGAGATACAAATCGATTTGTTAGTTGTAGGCAGTTTTGTTAATGTATACTATGCAGATGAATGCTACCACGAATAAGAAATAAATTGTACATTAACAAAAAATATAAATAGAATAATGCTTTCATGTTTTCTAAGAATAGCCTCCACATGTGTTTCTATTGCAAACAAATAAATCTTAAATGGATAGGTAAACCATGCAAAAATGATTTATGCATCATTAGAGAGATCACAGATTATAGTTATCACCCTTGAGAAAAGTTCAAGGATATGGACAAAACAAATATGCCAAGTCCCCTGTACAATCAATGCACACTAAGCTGGTAACAGATCGAAATCGTCTGAAACGTGCACCATTGGAACGTGAATGTCTTCTATTTGCGGCGTCGCCTTAAACTCGCAGAGCCCAACTTCTTTTAATTTCCACTCCCAACCCATCTTTTGCACGGCATGCAAAGATTCGGCTTCATTGTGATGTCTCAGCAGCATCGCTTCCTGAAGACAAACAATATCATCTTCTATAATTTCCTATTCCATCGCGGTAAAATCTGACGATACAATTTGCGAATGTATTACGTCCTTTTAAACTGATATACGAAAACGATACTACCAGTCGGTTTTTAACGTAACATATATATTTAATCTAACCTGAATCACGAGCGACACAATAATATAATTTATGTCAACACAACGACTCAGGTATATATAATGTATTAAGTAATACGATTAATACCTTAATCTTTTCCCATTTGTCATCCACATCTTGTAACCAACTCAAGAATAATCTGCCATTGTATCTGCTTCTCGCATTTCGATCTTTCTCTTCTTGCTCTGGCGTTATAACATTGTAAACTTCTTCATCTTTCAATATGGTACACACGGAAAATGGTAAAGACTGATTAGCTAGGGCCCTGGCAGCTCTACCATGAACTCTAAGGATCTCTTGTTCCACTGATAAAACTAGTTTCTCTTTTTCAACGACATGCTGCATTCTTAAACGATATCTTTCTTTCTCTTGTTCAATGTATAAGTCTTTCATAGCTCCTTGCAATGCAACTGGTGGATTAACATTTGGTTCTTTGTTCGCATTACCAGCTAATACATATGTACAACGATTCATTAAGTAATCTTTGAAACCCTGAGGAGGTTTTGGTTGAACTGGAAAGAGGCCTTTTCTTCTACGTTCGATCTGCAAACCAAAATTACACTTTCATGAATTTGTTGGATATTACAAATAGCTTGCAGTATATTAAAATAAACATTGACATATATTAGGGAATATTACCTGTTTCCGGATATTAAGAAACAATTGGTAACAGTTAGTAATGGGTTGATCGTGTGGATGAACTTCCGGACCTGTACTGGTAGCTTCCGATGCTTCATTGGAAGCAGCCGTCGCCGCTTGTTGCGCTTCTTTGCTAGGTTTCATTTTCCTTTTCCTAGGATGAAGTTCAACAGGTGCTGGATTGCCTACATTTGATGTTGCTGATGATGTAGTTGTTGAAGAACTTTCCGAACTGTCGGCACCAGTATCTTTTTGACTCTTTGCAGTAACTTCAGTATTCTTTTCAGCCTTTTCTGTTAATGCACTTGTCTTCGTAGCAGGAGTATTACTCGAAGATTCAGTCGATGTGACTTTACTGGGATCAGAACCAGCTGTTTCGGGTGTCGGCGAATGATGTCGTTGTTGCGGTGACGAATTATTAGAACGATCTGTCGAAGCATTTGCTGGTAGCGGAGAAGAATTTGAATAACTTCCATTACCTGTAGAAGCAGAGTTTTCCTTCGCGGACGAGCCATTATTGCCATTACCAGTTCTAAAAGCAGTAATTATACATTTCGTAAGTAAAGCCGAGAAGATATGAAATATTCGCATAATTATGCGCATCGATGTGCGCAAAATGACTCAACATAACAATGAATAGTTAACACCTCATGAAAAGAAACAGTTGCAAATATTTTTTAAAATATCAAGCTTATGATCGGTGATAAGAAAGAAATAAAAGGCGGATTGAAATATGTACCATGGAAAACTAGTTTACCTGTGTGAACTCCTTAATACTCGTTGATGATGCGTCGATCGTTCTTCGCCGTGCAAGGCGCCGCTAAAGTCCTTCTTGTCCTCACTCTTTGTGCCAGTTCCACTTTCAGTCGGACTAGTTGTTCCACTAGCAGATTGATTTTGATCTTTATCTGACGAATCATTACTATTTGAACTTGCAACTACATAGGGTAATGGATGACTTCTACTCGATGTACTTTTCCCATTCCTGTTTCCCTGTTCTTGTTCAGAGGTACTACTTTGCGGAATGACGATTTTTAATGGAGGCACTTTCGGAGCCGAATTCGAATCGGATCCTTTCGATCTATCGTCCTCGCCATCTGATTCCGGTGGAGCAGGAGTTGCGGTCTTTGTATTCGTAGTCGAACCCGAAGGATTTGATGGCTTTGGACTACTAGCCATTGATGAGGTGTTTGGACTTTTTCTATCTGCACTAGTAGATGTTGCATTCTGATTTCCTTTTCCAGATGCTGCTCCTGAACCTTGCTTACCAGACTTCGTGCACTTTAAGAATATTAAAAAAATGTTAATTTTCCATTGTCATTAAAGCTACTGTTGAATGCAATATTAATAAAAACACTGGTATACTTTTTCTCCTGTATTGGCAGCATTCCTCCCAGTACTCTGCCTTCCAGTGGTAGCGCTTTTCAAGTTTTCTTTCACAGCTTCCGAGTCTTTACGTTTCTTTCGACGATTCTCATCATCTTGTTCCTCGGTATTATCACTCTCGAAAGCACGTTTTGAAGAAGGCGATGCTGAAACCGCAGGTACTTCGTCCGTGGTTATCGACGTCGTCGTCGTTTCCCCAGAGGATGTTGTTAAACCACCAGTGCCGGTGGTATTATTACCGGCACCTTGACCACCTTGACCACTAGAGGACTTACTGCCATCCTTATCCTTCTCTGGATTAGGATTCGGTGAAGAGCTTGTACCTCTTACGGGTGTTGGTTCCTTCGAGCTTTTGAATTCATATACATCGCCGCTATCAGAAGTCGATGACGCATTACTGGAGGGTCCTATGCCCGAGGCGGCACTCGCGGTCCCCGACGAGACGTTTGACGACGCCTTCGACGAAGCTTCCATTTGGCCTTGATTCTGTAAATGTTTGTTTACTTCAGTAGGAATCAGCATATCTTCATGAAAAAACATAAAACAAAGTTTGCCATTGCATTAACAAATGCAAAGTAACATTTAAACCTGTCCCATCCGTTGTATTCAGTATGATCCAAAATGTGAGAAAACAGCAAGATTCAACAAATTTAAAGCATCAAACACGTAGTATGAAATATGCGAGAATATATCTGCAATTTCAGTTCAACATACACACTATTGTTGTCCGGGTATAAAGTGCGGTGCATAATTATTACGCGCATGCAGATTAGCACACAATACTTATCACCATGTACACCTCTACTCGTTCCGACTATGAAATACTTAAATACTTAAACCAGTACCATATACTTAATGGGTCCGAGATAAAAACAATATTTACATCCTTCAAATTTAAAACACCTTCCAAACATTTATTCAATATATCCAACATCCTGCAATATTACAATAGAAACAAAACTATCATTTAGCATGCAGTAGTCTGAAAGAGTTGAAAAACATTTTGAATCATAGCCAAATATTTCTTCGTATTTATCTACAGATATTCCATAGTTTCTAAAGTAATTCCTCGTGTGAAGTACAACTTAAGAAATAACAAGTTATGTACCTGTGTGTTCATGCCGCCCTGTCGGGAGTTACTGACGCCTCCTCCTTTCTTCTCATCCCTCGCTCCACGCACCTGGTTGAGCCGGAGCGTCACCCTCGGCGAGCTTCCAGACTGCCCGGTTCCCGATCTGTCGACTGTGGAGAACAAAACGCCGGTTAATTGCAAGAACAACGACGGAATGCCAGGCAACGAGTCCCCGCGAAACCAGTACACCTCCGTTGCAGGAGGTGGAGGAAGTCTAGAAAGAGAAAGAGGGAAGGGAGGGCAGTTAAAAGGAGGGAGAGGCAAGGACGATAGTGATTCAGAGGGGAATGCGCCGTGGCCGCAATCATGCGAGGCACAGCCGTTAATCACGGGATACCCGGGAGAACGAGTTCCTCCAGGAAGGTGGGGGTCTCCGATCTCCGATCGATTCATTAGTGGCCTTTTACTAGACGATCACATTACAGGAAGGTGTGCTATTAAACTCCTATCCGTATCAACGTCGCATGCTTTACGCTGGATTTCAAACTTAAGATCCAGTCTTCGATCGGAACCTGTTGAGAATCTTTTTTAAGTTTACTACGGCGGAATGCGAAGTTCTTCCACTGCAACAGTCTCGTGTGCTTCTAATCAGAATGTCTTACTAACTATTTGAACTAAAATGGAGTCTATGTTGTTTCATAAGAGTACGAACACACATGCAACGTATTAATGATTGTTGTCAGTAATTAAGTATCACCGCTGTCTCGTTAATAGAATCAAGCCACGTTTTAATGAGGTAGCGGGAACAGGTTTAACCAGGAGCAATGTTACAACCTGTACGTGATTTTACGAGAAACTTGTTCCATGGGAGATTCTGAAATTTCACGGTACTATCAAAAGCGAGACTGGCGCATGCTTTACACGATCAATATCTAATTGAATCTTCAAGTTAAAACGACATGTTAATAATTTCAGAAATCAAATTATTGGATCAATACAAGTCAAAGTCTATATTTAATTGAATACGAAAATAGCCTGTGACATAAAGAATAGCAAATTAAAATCTCTTTCACTTGGTCATTGATCGTACTCTTCTCTTTCTCTTGCTAGGGAGAATTGTGCCAATAAAACTTGGCACTGGCGGGTAGTATGTCCAAAAATATACCAAGCCGATAGTCAATGAATTCATGCCCCTTCGCTAGTTATACAATGAAATCATCCAATTGAAATAATTAAGAAAGCCAGACCATCAAACCAATTTTTGCTACTTTCTGTAAAATTACACAACTAGTGCTATAAGATTACTTGTCGACTCCGAAACTTATTCTCTAACGAACAGAAATATCTAGTTTGGAAATAACGGCTCTAATTATGCCATAAGTCTTCATTAAGACACTTCATATATTGCATGGTGTCTTTATGTTTTGAATGCACTAATAAATTACTAACGATTACGTAACAGTGAAAGGAACCTTTAGAAAATTAAAACTATAAAATTATATATTGTATTATAATATTGAACAATTAATAAAAATAATACGAAAAGAAGCCGACTTGCGTGTGTTTATCTTGTAGAAGTTAAATAATAGCTAAATAATCGTATATACTGTCGAGCTTTAAAACTCGGTGCAGAGTATTAAGTTCTATATAAAGATTTATTACTATCACTGCGGAATGAGCAGTTCCTTGTATAACGTATAGCTGTTATTATGAAACGGTACATAAATATCACGATTTATTCATAAGAATCCTTCCAAGAATGCAACGTCAATGAGTATATTATTACTTGATATACCCTTCTACTTCCTACCTGGGATCTATTCTTGACTTTAAATCACCGATGCGTTAAAGAACTATCGAACATAGTAATTTCACAGTTCCGCGGCTAATCAAGATAAGTACATTTTTACGACACAATTCGAAGGTTTTGATAATCCATAATACGTTTAAACTATAACAGTATATTACTGAAAAGCTGTTTGTTTTCAAGAGACAAAAGATTTAATACAAGTGCCAAGTGTTTATAGAAATTTGAAATGTTTAAAGAATAGTCTAAAGTCGACTGTCTCGGAAAAAGCAATTTAAGTGTATAATAAAAATATATGTTACGCGTTGCGCGGTATTTTTATACGTTTAACATTGAAAAATTCTTCATTCTATAGAAAGAAGGTAGGTGATTCATAAAAGAATATACAAGATGGTTTTGAAGCGATAACGGGACACGTATTATCGGTCGGTGTTTATGCGAAAAGTTCATTAACTTGGTGTGACTTGTGATAAAGATAATTTCTGTATTTACCGATGACATAAATTGGCACAAGTTTGCGCGAGAAATTGACCAAAAACATTCTTGTAATGATATTATTTTGTAACAGTAAACATTTCAGGGGAATGACGATTACGAGCGGTAATCAATCGTCAACCGTGACGAAATGTGTTAAAGGGAGAATGAAGGCCAACAGAGATGGTAAAGTGTCAGCGTTTCTCCCTACGGCCATATCAGGAAACATTTGCATATCATTGAACATAATTTCAGACAGACGACATCTAATTACAAGTCGAGAACAAACGACACTGCACACCGTGATTTCTAAATTTTCCTCAAGGTCAGGTTAAATACTATTAGTAACGAATACCTCTTTTCTATGCGACCGCCTATGCAGCGATGAATGCCATTCGCATAACAGGATTGATTTCGTCATCCACATTCCGCAATCAGAACTTTATGTTTAGTGATTCAAGTAATCCATTGTTTTTATCGAACGCGACTATGAAACGTGAATGATCGAACTGGCTCCTGTTGTAAACACAAAATGGTGCGCCGTTGCAGTGACTGCAACACAGCTCCTTTAGGAGGTGCGATCACCCTACTGGTGTCGATGGACGCAGCCCGCGAGCGCAAACGTGTCCCTCGTACTTGCTAGTCAGCATATTCTCTCTCTATTCCTCCACTGTTCGTCCCTCTTTCTCCTTTCTCCCTCACTGCCTCATACTCTCGATTCTCCAGACTCCCTCTTTCACTCCCACCTTTTAGAACTCTCGACCTTTGTCGCTCTTTCTCGAACTCGAAGAGACCAGAGGAAGGTGCGCTCCTGTTTTCACCACTCCTGCTTAATCGTGCCTATTCGATCGGAGTTAACTCGCACGAGATTGATATATATCAAACACATTATCTCGAAAAATCGCAATACATGCTTAGCCACGTGGTCAGTAGTAAACGATAGTAACGGTACTTTTGAGTCACCCGGTAGTAAGGAGAGTTTTGTGAAGAGCAAAGATAAGAAGCACGGCACCGCATACCAGCCTGTACAAAAGAGCGGGCCGCGAGGAATAATGAGGAAGATTTCGATATCACGACGAGTAGAAGACTAAGGAGAGAATGATGGAGACAAGGACGGTTCAGCAGCCACGGCAGAAGCGTTTACACGCAAAGTACGGCTCCCACACAACACGGGGGAGGGAAGATACTGAAAGAGAGAGGAATCGGCTCGCGACTGTGTCGCCGCGTCTCTTGTCTCGGTCAACTTCTATTAGCTACGCCAGAAAACCGTGCGCGATATCGACGCGTCATTCCTTCGGAATGTCACGATAATTAAATCATCCCTTTTCAATCCCTCCTATAATAACCAATTGCTACCGATTATGTTTACATAAACATGTATTGGTAGTGTGGTTCCCTTATACATACTTATCGAATTAGGAGAACAATTCATATCGTACTTAAGAATACATGTTATATGAACGACCACCACTGCATTGTTGGATTATTGTAATCAAAGAAATATTTTATAACAGTCAGATAGAATAAACACTTGGAAAACTTATAGTTATTATATTCTTTTTCAAACCATGTACAGCAAGTAATGATATTAATTCAGAGTTATAGAAAGATGCAAGCTTTACCCTTTCATACTAAATATAGTAAGATGCATCGATGCTGGGCTTACGCTGCCTACAAAGCGAAGTGAAACATGAAAAAGAGGCTGTCATATCGTTTTCAATTTCTCTTCTTCTTGTTTAGTGGATGCTTTAGCATTATATTTAACGTATGCTAATGATAAGGTATCGCTTCAAAATGTGTGCGATGCGACAGCTGTTCAATTCGAATGTAACAAAATTACAGAAATAGTTGCATGAATTTAAAACTTCGCCCTTACGTATTAAATATTCTACGTGGTTTATGTTGTCTGATAAGGGGAAGTTGATGGTTAGTATGCACTTACACAACAATAAAAAGCAGGACTTGATAATGGACGAAAAACGGATGCGTTCGTGCATTAAAGAAATCTTTGATTTACAGAACTACTGTCGGTAACTGCAACATCCATCTCACCGATAATGATTACCGTAACAATGTTATTCCTACAAGAGTAGATTACCAGTAGATTTCAAAGCTTCTAAAATTGTTTAAACATCTTTTGCGACAGAAACACGTAACAACCAACAGTCTCAAGCAAAGTAAAGAATAAAAACATTCGTGAATACATCCGTTTAGAAAGAGTAATGATGATATCATAATCTAAAGGATATTTCTCAACAAAACTATTGAAGATAAAACTGAGAGAAAACAAAAGTTGTGGTAGTGAATACTTTAAATAGAATAAATATTCCACTGCTTGACGGGAATTAGATGTTCTGTCAAATCGCAGGTTTAAAGCATCATGCACATTTATAAGAGTACTATAAAAAGTTAAACTAGCTTCCCAGTGATAGATCTGAGTATATTAATTTGGCTAATCGCAAAACCCATTAAGTAGTTATATATGCAGGACAACGAAACTGACATTTATATAAATCAACATTATAATAATAAAATGTGTATGCATCAAAATATTCTTATTTCGATCATAAACATATTATTTATTCTTCAACTACTTGTTTGTTTTCGAGGTGGAAATTGTATTCTCGGAATGTTTATTAACCGTAGGAAATTTTGAGTGTAAATGTCCACGCCGATAAAAAGAACTCGTGTAACGAATATCTACTATTATGATTGTGCTGAATTAAAGATAAGATTATCATTAACATTCTTATGGTTAAAAGAAATTAATTATCTACATGTTTGTTGGTATCAATAAGATACTCAATTCAAGGGAGTATTTAAGCCGATCTTGTTTGGGGGTGCAATAAATACAAAATCTAAAATAATTAAATATAATGCCTTACGAGAACAATGATATGAAAACAGAAAGCTACTAGGTAACGATATAATTATATTTTTAATATCATTATTATTATTGTTGTTATTAACCTATTATACCGGATAAGTCCGCTAGAATATACGACTAAACAAAGATAAAGTTTATTCAGCAAGATTCAAACCAAACCGAACATTTTCTTAGAACTAAACCTGATATGAGTACTGTTGGGTTCTGGAAAGAAGACACTTGTTGAGTTTTAGAAAAAAAAGGCGCTCGTGACGTAGAAGTCACTTGTTACATATTAATATAGTTATATATTATACAGGGACTCTCGAATAGCTTATATGTAAGACTCCTCTTCCCGTCTAAAATTGGCCCAGGCCTTCTTTCAAGAACCTAATGGTAGTTTAAAAAAAGGAAGTTTTTTAAGTCCATCTTACCTTTATTTTGCGGTGGTGTCCTCCGCATTTCACAGGGGGCTCCACTTTCCTCAGCGACGTGCGGTGCAGCTGTCGGAGTACTTCCGGTGGTGCGTTGCTGCTGTTGTTGGTACTCCGAATGCTGGTGTGAGTAAAGCGAAGCCTGTTGTTGCGGTTGTTCTTGATCTTGTTGCTGTTGCTCCTCCTCTTCTTGTTCGTTCGACGGCGCTACTGTGCTCGTTTCAGCCGGAGAACGTGGGCTGCCAGGAGCAATGTTTGTAGTCTCGTCAGGTGAACTTGCACCTGTAATATCTGCTCTTGCAAATAAAAATGACACAGATATCTATAGACGTATCCGGCAGGAACTTCCGTGAAAAACTGAGGTGATATTTCGTGTCCGTGTAGTCAGGATTTGTATCCTCAGAGTATGGAACACAATAGTGAAAGAGAGACGGAATACAAAATACCTATTGAATTACAGCGTATATGTACGATGTTTTGCGGTGTGGTGTGCTCAATTCGTTGGGTAGTCCAATGAAATATGATTTATATGATGCTTGCTCGAAATTATTTTACTTGAAATGTACTACGTTTGAAGGAAAACACTGTGCAACACTTTGATCACATGACCCTGCACAAATTCTTAACCATGTAAAAGAACATCACCCTTTTGTATTTTACGGATTATGTATTTGTTTGGTAAATTGGAGCTTCCAAAATTCTTTTAGTAGTGTCAATTATCTCTTCATATTTCTTTCTGTTAACGTGATCTCGCCAATGACGATATACAATGTATCAATAATTATTCAAGAAATGCAGAGTGCTTGCATGCGAGATCCAACCAGAGGTTTGATGCGTCGGAGTATGATTGATGGGTTCTCATTATTACTGGATATCCTTTTAAAGCGCGAGTTACTGGCAGTACTGCAGTTCTACTTTTGGCTCGTTGTAACGATTCCTTAACACCATACAAAAATCTGTGCACTATTTCCAATAAAAAGGGTTTCTTCCAGACCGTCCTTTTTTCTTTGCCAAACCAATTGTCTCACCGTGCCGGAGGATTCAAAGTGTTCCGGGCGACATCTACGGTGCGCCGGAGGAAAGTCCGTACGCGAACGTGTTCGACGTGCACGCGAACACGGTCCCTCGCGAACTAGAGGCCATGTTGCGTCGCTATGTCGACGATTGGCCCCGCCTATCCCCGCGGCACCCCACCAACGGGAAGCTACGAACCACTCCTTTTCACCAATCCCAGTGAACCCGATCTCAATGCTGTACCGTGCGCTGTAACCACCCTGTGCATAGTGTGTGAATGCACTGTACATAGCACACAATCATACTGACAGCCTAAATTTATATGTGTACACTTTGGAATCATGTATTCTTCCACAGTCGCATCCACGAATACATATGTATCCAGTAGCAATATTTCCTTACGCGTTGCCCTGCGCTCAACACGCCAGTCACACTATTATTACTTACTCTAACCGTGCCTCCTACGAAATAGAGCTGTAGAAGGCAAAAGTACGTTCGCTTATGTAGCAATGTGTAGCGCAACTTTTTTCTATAATTTGAAATTCCTGCTTTCACCATATTTGTCGATGAAGAAACACTTTTTGTTTTAAACATTACATTGCAAAGTAAACTGTATTCCATTTCCAACTCTATTGAAAAGCAAACTTTTATTGGTTATTAAATTAGTAAAAGAAAGGCTTACTCAGTAAAAACCGGTATATGATTCGTTTCTGCTACGTATAGTGATGAACAATTGCAATAATTGTTCGTGATATTTTACTTCTATTCTTGTAAATATTGAGTAGCATTTGCTTGTAACTTCTCTTTCTGCATTTTAATAAAAAGTATTGAAAACTATTTGAATACTTGTTCTTGTATTTCTTTGTATTAAAGGGGCGTGCCTGTTCGCCCGTTGAAACTGAAAAACATTCTTATGACTACACAAGATAACTTGACTGGTTCCATGCAATACATTCATTTAAAAAACGAAAGGACCACTGACGTTTATTACGTTTCGCTGTCGTTTTCTTTATTTTGTACCCCCTTCTTCCTAAAGTATTCTAAATATAACACCCCAAAACATTAAAGCATATTCCAGAGAAGTGCACAACTTACGTATCTTCAATTTATAAGAAACTATCTGAATCTATGACAGATACTATGCAATCAATCCAAAGGGATAGTCTTCAAAAGCACATAGTTCTAAACTAGGAAAGTGCAATAAAAATGGAAAGCTTAGGTCGAATTCAGAAAGTTGTAGTTCCTCGAACTAGTTCCTTTTCATAAATATATATGTCTATTGTTGGGTTCTCAAAAGAAGGCACTTGTGACGTAGGTCACAGAGAATTTCGATCACCTACTGCTTGCATATCTTATGTTTCAAAAATGTATAATACATTACTTAAATTCTTAAATATAAAACCCATGAATCCATCTCTCGTAAAGTCGCCGAGTGTCTTCTTTTCAGAACTATATACTATATGCATACACAATTTATATATTGCTATTGTACATATATATACATATATTCTTATGGAAGAGAAGGTTGTTCATTGGTGATGTGTTGCTTACTAGTGGACGCGAAAGGGACGAGATACGGCCTCGTAGTATTTGCACACTTGAAAAGCAACGTTGGCTTTAAAGGGAATAGACTAGTATAGTTGCCACGGTCGCCTTGTTTTTTCCAACGGTCAGTGATCTTAGAAATCCAACGTTAACAGCTTGCCACTATGCATTGCAATGTAACATTTTCATCAATTTTTCGATAACAATTTTCCCATATAATCAATAACTGCTTTCATTTTCCATTCCTCTATCGTCGTCCAGAAACACCTACAAGTATCGACGTACTTCGTCACCATTATGCTTCGATGATGTTCACGTTATTAAATACGCCGTTCTGATTAAAATATTCTAGTAATGAAATAGATTTTCAATTGCCTGTTTTAACATCGTACGATTCATGCGTTGAATAATACAGCAAATTCTTAGTAAGGAAAACCGTACAGCTGCGCATTTGAACGACACAGCATTCGTAATGTGTAATTCATGAATTTCAGAAATAAAACCGTAACTAGAATAACAGAAATCCTCAAGACCTGCGCAAGGTTACCGAGTTTTCAGATGCTTTTAATCCTTCTACCTGAATGGTGGACTGCCATAAATATGGATCTCTGGGACCGTCGCAAAGTTTCCATGTACACGTTAAAAACGGCCAAATATTAAATGTGGCATTTTCCTACCATAATTACAATTCTCATTGTTTGGCTGTGGGTCGCCTATTTTTACTGCATGTTCCTATTTCGAACCTACCTACTTTCGAAGACTATTCAAAGTTTACATAGATACAGTATATTTTATCACATGCATTTTTCGGGAACGTATCTATTGTGTAAAAACTGAATTGGGTGTAGAGCAGTGGTTCCCAACCTTTGTTTGGCCTTTTTCTTAAATAAATGTGAGAAAAACTTATGAAACAAATTGTACTTTGATGGTTACAAATTATTATAATATAACTACATACATGTATGCATCAATGCATTTCAATAATAATAACTGTGTGCGCACAGCAAATACTTTTTTACTTTCTTCATGCACAACATTCACTAATAATAGTTCATTCTCGAATTGCCCCCTTTAAAAATCAAATATTGCTTCCCTGTGGGGCGTGTGCCGCATGTCGGGAACCACTGGTGTAGAGGGGGGTTAGCACTACATTGTGCATTAGCTTTGAAAAATATATCTTCTGCGGATATAATAACGAAATGGATAATATAAACGAAGTAGTTAGATAACGAATATCAAGGGTAAACTCTTATTTCTGGCCAAGGTACGCACTTGAAATTCTCAGGCGACATACTCTCGTAACGAACCTGGACAGACGACGATTCCGATTATGCAAGAAAGTCACGCGGCAGCTATGCCTTTTCCGTTTCGAAGGTTAGGCTCTATTGGGTTCAGGAAAGAAGGCATTCCTGACGCAGATGTCCGTGGAATTATGACTTTTCTTCCTTGAGTATATATTTTATATCGTTGTTATAGAGATACTTTTCTTGCATTTCTTGTAACTTTTGGTTATCCATCTACTGGAAAATCCATGATTTGTCTCAATTTATTAGTCTTCAAGAAACTGATTTTTTAAATTCATTATATGCTATTTGACTGTAAAATGTTTCAAATACAAAAAAAATTGGTGACTCGCTTACAGGAAAATGTCAATTAATTTTACCTATATAACAACGATATATTATATATTATATATTATATATTACAAGTTACTTAAGAGATCCATCACTGGATGGACATATCCGCTTTAAGTATACGGGCGGCGCCCGATATCTTGTTTTATTGTTAACAATTCGAGAAAAAAAACTACCTTTGCTTGAATTATAGCATATGTTCGTTGATGTAAATGAATGTTTGCAGGTGATATTAACAAAGGGCTTATAAAATGAAGACCACGAACTTCGTCAAATGCAGTGAATATAGACACACAAGCACTTCATATTCTATATTTATCCAACTTCAAGTCGTCCCTTTTCCATTTCAATTGCATTAAAACCTTAAAAACAAGCTATTTAACTGAACTGAGTTCGACCGAATATTATGATTTGTTTTAATACAACCCTTCCGATATTAGACAAAGATAAAGGAATCATGTACTGTTAGGTTCGTGAAAGAAGGCCACGGTGCATTTTATACGCGAGGAGCCCAATATAGACTTCTCGGAGAGTTTCTATATGGGATATAATATATATAATGTGCAACATAACCTATATAATAAATAATACACAAGATATCGATATGCGAAATCACAATTCCACGTGACATATACGTCACGAGTGTCTTCATTCCAGAATCCAACAGTAGCAGAGAATTACTGATTATATTATCTGACAAACTTTAAATTGTGATGTGCATTCATAATCGACGAGTTTGCCTTTCATTGAAGTAAGCCTTAATGCAGTTACTGCGAACCTATGAAGGCATTATAGAATTCTAAAATTCATGCACAATGCGTTGACAGCAAGGTGCGAAACTCACAAAAGCACGAAGCATATGGATGCTAAAAGGGCCTCCTACAGAATGTCTAGAATAACACCACCGAATCTTCGGCTTTAAATTTAAGTTCGAAGTTTTTCGCGAGAGCATTGGATTTGACGTCCATCGTATCGTCTCGCAGGTAAATCAGGGCCGCACTCGTCTAACTAGACACCCGGAAAAATAGGAAACTGATTCCGGTGAACATATGAGGGAGTGCAAAATACATCTATCAATATCTATCATTTCTTTTCATTTCACTGTTTCGTCCTAATAATAATTATAAAAGTACGCGCAACATATGTCACCTTCTTCAGTGCGTCTAAGTTATAATTTTGTTACTATTTTCATGGAAAGTAACTTTGTTAGATTCGTGTTATACGATTTCCTGTTAAACACGAACAAAATTGGGTTATACAGAGTTAAATAAGAGGAAATGTCTTATAAAATATGTCAACGCGTACATCTTATCATACTATCTCTATCCAAAAATAAGTGTCCGTTTTCAAAAGAATAATTTAACTCAATATAATTTAATTTACTAAATTATAATATATATATTAGATAGGTTGTATTTATATAATAATTATGGTATATCTGCCATATTTTGTACTTCTGACACAATTAACGGAAAAAATCCAATTTGGACTTTTCGGACAAGTCATTTGCACCCCCTTGGTAGTTCCAGTGTTAAAAAGAGAGTATTATATTTTCAAAAAGCAATATTAGACTGTGCAGCCCTGTCTGAAGTATTGATCTGTACGAGAGTTGTCTGCCGCCCCTCCCGAACCCAACGGTAGATGTTTCATCCCTCTACACCCCTGCACCGCAAGGATGTCGTGTACCTGTGACTAGGGTTCTGGTGAAACACCCTGTTACGCATATGCTAACATTCTTTTCGTGTGCAATGACTAAAACCTGTATACTAAATTAGGAATATACTTGTTCCTTTAACACGCTGAACGTCGATGGGCGTCACCGGTAACAGCCGATGTCAATATTACTAAAACTCGAATCAAATATATTGCAAAAAATGTCTACGCGAGTGCCTTCTTTCTAACACCCAACAATACTTGAATGGATAATTCAGAGAACGGTAGCATAATTTCTTTATCGCTTGTTACGTAAAGTTTGAAATGCTAAATACACGGGCAGAACATCTAATTGTTATATTATATCTAATGAACTTCAATCTAGCTATTATAATTTTGTATACCTAATAAGAATTTCTATAAGTAAAGAATACTGAAGAATTTCGTTTGATACATAAAGCACGATTTATAATGTTGATATCAACATTTTTAATCTTTGGATCAAGATCGGATAATGGAAGATAAAGAAGCTGCCAATTTAATGCATTCTATAGCTGTTATTAATATTACTCAAAATGTAGGGCGAAAGAGCCATTTTCCTTGCCTATCTTGGGTAGTTTCACCTTGTCCTACATATACATTATGATTCAACATAAAGACATGTGCAAACATGTCTGTACAACGTGCAAATACGATAAGAGACTTGTTGAATTGTATTATAATTACATGACTTTTTATCGCTGCTGACAATTGTAAAGGCAATTAAGAATTCGATCTCATTTACACGATTACGGACACACGAACACAGTTGGACATTTTAATCAGTACAAAAGATATATTAATGAAGACGACAGGTAGATATTTTAAAACGATCTTGAAATAAAGAATAGACGTTTTAGCTTGCGGTAAAAATTATATCGGGAGATCGCTACATTATACTATATAATCTCTTTTCTCGAGTCCTCTTCTTTGACCTCAAAAGGCAAAGTAATGTAAAAAAAAAAGAAAAGAGGTAAACGAGCGACGTAAGTAGATCACAGCTGGATTGCAATATGAGTGAACCCGAAATGGCTCAGTTACTAAGTTATGGAGGTGGTGTCGCTTTCATTTATCGACTCAATACAGTAAAAACGGATAATCAAACCGCAAGAATGGTATTTTTTTACAAGGTATTGTTCTATTCATTAAGATAATGTATTAAACAAGATGGAAAAATGAATCAATCCATTAAAGGAGGTAAGGAATCCATCATGGTACAAGAGATGTGAAAGCTAGATATATTTAAGAGATTTTGAGTCGAAGAATAGATGCTTCGATTTTCAATAAAAATCGTATCGGCATGTATCATTTCTTTTGTTCAACTATATTTCGTTTTTACGCGCCGCAAGAATATGTGCAACATTTAAAACTCGCGATAAAGCACACCGCAGACTTATCTTGTTACTACAAGAAAATGATATATCTATGCGGAATATATTTTGGATTCCGTTTCCAATGCATATTTACGATGAATATTATTGGAAGAGCAATCTATGCAAAAATATGTTGCTTGTTGTAAAGATGTTAATAAAAACTCACCGTTCGATTCCTTGGTATTGAGATCATAACCATTCACAAGCATTTGCCGCATGCGAAAATCTTCTTTGCGATTAATAGATGCTTGAACGGCAGATTCTCCATTTTTACTGGTCCAACGGCCTTTAGACCCTCGATGCTGTTGCAATGTCGACGATTTGGGCGTTGGACTTGATTTACTCGTGTTTTCTGTTCGATTTCCACCTGCATGCAAATCAAACGATTTGTTCAATCTTTCATTTCGAAAGTATTTACCAAATATGGGTATAAATTGTGATCTTAATTACTGCTTCAAATTATAAACTTTATGATATTCATTCTTTAATTTCAAAGTCATATATTAAAGAGTCTTATGGAAACACATACAAAGTCTATAATTAAATTCCTCAATTGTCGATAGAAATGAAATGAGGTGTTAAATGCTTAATGAAAAGTGTGTTAAACAAGATTCCTTCTTATTTCACACAATAGTTTGTGCTACTAAGTTACGTGTACCTATGTGTGTGCAGTTTTGCTATAGTTTATATTCCTTTACGGAAATAATTCACTATGCAGCAGTGAGGAAATTGGAGTATTTTTATTATGTACTTATATGCGAACTCAACAATGTGAATACTATATGGCTTATGAACCTAAACGTACATATGTACACTTAAGTATGTCACGTATATATACGACAAGATACAATGGGAAGGAAATTCTTGTATGTGAAACGTGTTGCATTAACGCCGTCTAGTGCTGATTGTCGTTGCAAAGTCAAGTTACCGGTGATCGGTGCCACCGATAGGTGGTTTACAAAGTGGCGGGAATTTCAGCACGCGTTAATGATGTTAATGACAATTCTTATAGAGTAGCGTGGTTGCAAAGTTTTTGTCTGTCATGTGGTTTAGTTGGCAAGCCTGAGCATAAGTCGCAGGGAGGCAAAACTCATTTAAATGAAGTAACTAGTTCGCGGTCCGTATCTGCATTTTTTCAGCGACAAAAAGCGCATATGACGAATAAGAATGTAGATGTATAAACGTGGAAAATCAGTGGAATGCATAGGTGTAATTAGATATATGTAGAATGTAATTACTATACAATTTACAATGAAATAAAGATCCGTGGTTAGTAAGTAAACCTTGGACTAACCTACATACATTCACACGTAAGAGAAGACGTAATAGTAATGTTACACTTCGATGCTTTGATTAGAAACGACGTAATTTTATGTACATACATGCAATGTAAATAAACTGACAGAATCCTTTAAACGTAGTTCGCTACGTTCAAAAGAACTGTTTCGAAATGGGAACGTTGGTCATCGTTGCAAATGCACGGATGGAAACTACGTACATTGCGTTTCCATGGAGAACAATTATAAATGACTGTTTCTATCCTTCTCACCTGATACCATTTCCTGAGAGGTCATTTGCAAAAGAAGCGCGAGTTGTTGTCGCTCGGACATCCGCGCTGGGTAACCGCGGAAACGACTGTTACCGCCTGCGGGCATTCCGTCCTCATAACTCATGTAACTCGTCCTAAAAAACGAACGTGGAGGAACGCGGCGTACACTTTGAAAGGAAGAAAGCCAGCCGCGGTTAGATGCGTGTCTTTGTACTCGGACACACCGTGATTCGCCACGAGCGAAGATAACCTAAAACCGTACGGTCGGTTCACGCCATTTTGACCTACCGAGCGCGCAGATTCGTGAATCGACTGTCACGCGACACGTACGAAAACACATACGCGAAACCTGATTGCATTGGATGAACACGCGGAATCGTAACACCTGATTTACGCACTTTTCTTTCGCGGGTCAATGCTTTGATTTCACGACGCGGCATGTGTGCATACCCTTTCGAAAAACGAGATTCGCGACACGCTCAGGGCATAGTGCGCAATATGACGCAATGACGGAGTTCGTTTGCGGTTGGTACGTCTGCCGTAACGGGAAACCGCGCTCAAAATTTAAGTTTCCAATTTATAGAATCCTAGTTCTCTCAACTAGCAAAATTATGCTTTATTAATTATGGTATAACGTATTAAGTAAATTTACCTGCTATATTGTACTTCACCTAGAAACATATGATAAATCATGAAGAAATTGTAAATATATGTGCAATCTATGTAATAGAGAATGTAATAAAAGGTACCATCAACATGAGATGAGAATTGGTTTAATGATATGAACCTGTATAATCGAAATGTTTTGATAATTTTAATATATACAATATGATATTCATTGGCTATATTAGTGAAACATACTCACATGATTTTCGTAAATAGCTTTTTTTTTAATAAAGAAAACGAGTTTACACATCGTGTCGTGCTCCATTCGTTTTTAAAAGTTATAACGAGGGAGTTCTTTTCGCATAATCAGTAAAATTACATGTACACTGGTAAAATAAATAATCGGTACAATCAAATGAAAAAAACGACAGAAATTTCGGATATTATAATTATGACTACCGGTTGTTGCAATCTAATGGATATAATAGGCCATTTAGAGCCACCATATATACGTCAATATCTTTGTCACGCTGTCCACCATAAACGATGGACGATCTTTTAAATTACACTTGCATCCCTTAATCAATGGCACTCATACACATATACATTTTATATTATCTCGTCTCTTGCAATTATTGTAACGACATTATAATTTAATTACAAATAATGATAAGAACACATCATTTAATTGCATCTAACGCAGTAGCTATCTACCATTAACATTATAGAAAATACACAACGACTTTCTTATCGTCAATCAGACCGATTACACACGAATTGTTACTTGTTTAATTGACTTTTCCAATACTGCGAATTACACGCAAAAATTTTGTTTTCGACGCGAGATTAAAAGATTCTTCGATCAGAAGTAAATTAGCATGAAACATTACAGAAGTATCGGGGGACTACAATTATTGTTTCTGATATTCATTCGACCATTAAATATTTGCTAGAGAATTTTACTGCATCTTCCTCTTAAATTAAATATGGTAACTAGATTTTAGATTTGGCTATTTGTGACTGTCATTTTTGGTTTCACTTGTATTAATCCATGTGTCGAAAGTTAATGATGCAAAAGATAATCGCATCGATGTCTTTAATCATTTCAAGATTTTTAGAAGTGGAAATTCATTCAAGTTTTACAAGATACGTTAAAAACAGTAGAATTAAACGAATAGTTAGTCGCAGAAGAAACCATAAAAATTATATTGTATAATTTTAGTATGCTAAGTGATAAATGCGCGTAATTACGTTGCAGCAGAATCGTTATCAATAATTTTGTCATAAACATTGTTGCAGTAAAGAATAACATCATGAAAGCTCATTTCATGTCAATGTGATTATTCCCTCCATGTTTTATTATCATGAAGATGTTAAAGAAATCAAGAGCTCGGATAAATATTGATTAGACTTTCACATAATTTTGACAAAAAGTTGAATCTTTTGATTTCAATTTTTTCGAATCCATTTGCCTTTTTGGGTACATACGTTTACAGAGCAATAGAAAATCAATAACACTTATTTGGTATCGTACAAAATTCAAGTTTTAACATTAATGTGTCAAGCTGTATAATACTGGTATTTATAATATTTTCTGTAAAACAGTCTTACGATTAAAAAATGAATAGAATGTCCTGATCGCGCTTTTCTCCGCGCCGATGATTATGAAAGTGGTCAAATTCATTTTATGTTTATACCACTTTTGAAATAAAACATGTTTGCAATTCCAGTTAATATGTGTACTTATATTGACCCAGTGGCAAGAATGTTGAAAAGTATTAACAATAAATTGATTCTAGGTGGGAATATCGCATCCACAATCCACAAAGTTTTTCGGCATAGTTCCCGGAAAAGTGACTTAAACCACTTTCATAATATTCGGTATATTTATAAGATTTACTGTTTGTAAATACGAAGGAAATACACTATTCATATTGCACTGGAAACTATTTTTATAATTATGCAATAATTCTAGTTATAGAATTCAAGGTTTTTTTTATGACCAAAGAATCTTTCAAAATAAATTTTTCCAATACATAGAAATTCTGTTATTCTCTAATCCACATCATTCTTTTTCGTACAATAAAAGCTTGTTTGTCTTACATACTGCAGTTTCTAAAAACTTAAATATAGATCTGATAAAAATGAAGAGAGCATGTGCGTCCGTATAGAAAATCCATGGTAAACTTTTATTGTTATTCTGTCAACATTTGTGCAAAACTTTTCAGTTATAAATTTTTCGTAATTAACTCATAAAACATCTTTGTAGCAATGTGTTATTGAATCTCCATTGCTGCTTTTCAACCTGCGAAATTCCGAAGAATTTTCCGACAGAGTATACATATCTTTTTGAATAATACTTTGCCATAAAACATGACAATAATCGTTGATATTTGCATAAGTAGAATGGACGTTGTTATATACATAATCACTTCCTGACATGGTGTTTCAAATATTCTATTCATATGGTCGCGCTTATAGAACAATAAGTTAATGAATTATATGCACATACTTGAAACAGTCCAATGATAAATCAGTGAAAGAAAGTAGTATAATATTGATGAATGATGGTTGAAAAAACATCGATTGTATTTTGTTGGAGCGAGCGATGTTACGCGTAGTAAAAGGGAACGTGTATATCTAAATGCCATAAATTCATCAAAAAGTAGTGGTTGGACAAAGTGGTCATGTATATAGAAGTATTGAATTTATGTATTCCTCCGACAATTATAGCTTTCATGCAGAGATTTTGTTTAGTCCCATTTCATTGGTCTGTCTGTAAAGGTATGAATCTTAAGAAGTGTAAATAAATAAATTTGTTAATTAAATTCATCGAGGTCCTCTGCATTCGTATTTTTTCTTTTTTGGTATTGCCCATGCAGTTCAGTTGAATGACATATGTATATACAAATTATATTACGAATTCGAAAGACCAGTAGTCTTACACTAACTTAGCTGTTAATATACTTATAGAATGAGTCATTTATGCAGAAAGTTAGCCTGCGTTATAAGTAGGAAAACTTAATAATTGTTTACAATATTCATATTGCAAGCTTCAAGTTCATATTTTTTTAAGTCGTGTCATTGTTTTCTGTTCGGGTGAATTCGGCACACATAAAGCTCTGTCACCTTCTGTGCCAAGAAAGTTTGCGAATTGTATTAGAGGAAGTTCTGCTAAGCATTCTTAACATATTCTTGGAAAATGTACGGCCTACCTATATTACATTGATATAGATATCAGTTATTACTTTGATTAATTGTAAACTTATCATTGTTACATGTCCTTACTGAGCTGCAATGACTTAGTAATATTGTTTCTTATACTTTCAGACAATTACGGAGACGACAGGTTACAGCAGTACGTGATATCAATACGGAAATCTTCCATAAAATAAGTTTAGTCTGCTTGTTATTTCACACGTGCGACCAGTGATGTTAGAATGACAATTTTACCATGTACAATCAAAAACAGGAGACAAGATTTACATTACGCGTCGTATTTGTGCATGGACTGTCTAATGATTTGCATTTTGGAAATTATAAACATATTAACGGAATCCATGAAATTCTTGTAAATCATCATTTTATACCGTTTTGATGATTTCGCTTCACGTACTGTATGCCTATACATCTTAACTGTCTTTTACTTTAATCTGTAATAAATAATTATGATTATAATTCCACAACGCAATTCACTAACTAATTATCCTTCACATTAAACGGACATATCGTTATCGCCTAAATTTAAAACGACTACCTATTTGAACATCATTAAGACTTCGCTTATAACTATAACAACAACGATGATGACAATAATGATCGTTATGATATTATAATGGATGGCGATAATAGTAAGAATCAAAATTTTATTATTGTTAGTTAATTCTCATTCGCATTCTATACATTGTAAACTATTTGTTTTAATGGAATGTCTACCATGATTTCCATCACTCAGATTCCAAACAAAACTACTTTCCGATATTGAGTATATTTTTATCAGGGCCATGTTTTGATAGCCATTACTATTTCGGATGAATAACACGGATCTAAAAATAAAATGAATACCCTTGCCATTTACGTCGTCTATTTGTTCATACTGTTCCGAATGGAAATATAAAAACATCACCTTTTAGAAAAAATGGGTGTAATACTTAATTTGTAATAAAGGTCGCAGTCTACTAATTGTTTTTAACTAAGTATAAACAACATTATTTCTTTTCTGCCTCGATTGTTTCGAAAATCGAAAATTTCCTAGCTATGAGCAAATATCATTTCGTTTTAATCGCTCTACATGCCTCTTTAAGTGTCTAGTTTTATAGCGGCGAGTTTCTCTACCAGTCTTTTCTCCTTCTCCGTACCTAGGCATTTTAATTAATAAAATCGTCATATTGAACCCTGTGTATGACTATTGTTTTATTTTTATTTGTTTTAGTAAACTCAACGAATACGCATACGTTGAGGCATAACTATTAAGATTGCTCGGAGTGTCACGTTTCCGACAACATCTGCTTATGGCACAAATGGATATAGAGCCCGCGTAACTAATATACATACACATGTCTCATTTCACCCACGCGGTCATTGATTTTGCGTGGAAGACTTTAAACTCCGTATGTTTACTGTTTCTTTTCCTGTGCTGACCCTGTCACGAAATTCGACATCTTAATGTTTCAATCTTAAGTGCGCACAGTGTGCCCCCCAATGTTTCCAATTCGGATACTCAGTTTCGCGTCATCGGATTTGTCTAACGCAGGCAAGAATGTATAATAATATTACGATGTCGGTAATAAGACTATCTTCGTATTCGAATATAGCGAGTATATCGCTTAGTATCGCTTCAATGGTAATATATGTTGCGATTAATACAGATGTCTTAATTAAATTTACAAATTTCACTTGCCCAAACTCATAGCTGATAAGAAGAGAGTCCTACATCTGGAAATCCTTTAGTTTGGAAGTCAATCTGCGTTGTACGTGCTAGCATTTTCAGGAAACCGTGACGTTGTGGAAGCATCTGATGATCTGTCGTCAACTGTTGTTAGCACGGACGGCCCGGATTCATCTACAGCATGCTAAAGTCTCCACAGACTAGATCTTCTGGGTCCTGAAGCTGATCCTGTCATACATAGGATACAGCTTCATGAAATATTAATCTACAAACAAACTTCCTACTCCTACAGGGGTTAGCGTCGTAGCACTAAGAAATATGTTTTAAAGGACTTTTTTGATGCTATTATACTTTTCATAAACTACTACTGATTAAATGATTGAAGAGCGTGTTTTCATTGAACAAAAAGAACTAGCTCTAATATGTAGTAAAATTGCCGAATAAATATTAGTGGAGAACGCAATGGTACCGGCGGCTTGCTTTACGACATCCTCCTTTATCTATGATTGTACCGACCAGCATGAGAAATGGCCACCATCTCAATAGGCAGGGAACCTCTTCGCTTGACAAGCGGTTCTGGAATCGAGTCCCTTTTTCCTGGTTCTCTCTTCCACTTAAGCCATGTGCCATTATCGTTTCCATCTGTGGTTCCTCCAGAAAACATTTCTGGTCCTCCAGAACTTCTTCTTCGTAAAACCTTCTTTCGATTACGAGGCTTACCATTTATGCTACTCCTACTGAACATATCACGGCGTAATTCAGATATGTCTGCTGGCACTGAACCACGACGTGGCGATGAGTTGCCAGGACTAGTAGTATCAATTATTCTGGTTATTCCATTATTGTTGCTATTCCCGGTGTTATTATTATTATTGTTATTATTTATTGGGAAATTCTCCCGCTCACCTAAAATTTACAAATGATGAAACAGCATTGTGGAATACATAAGTGCTCGAAATTCAGGAGAACTAGAAGATATCTACGTACTTGTTAATGATAAAATATTGCCAAGTAAATTTCCGAGAGCAGTTTCTTGCGGAAGACTAGCTCTTCTAGGCGCCGACAAATTTTCTTCCCGAGGTCCTAAAGCTAATCGATTAAAAGCTCCACCTAAAGCGAATGTTTCGTTATTATGTGAATAGCGTTCATGCTTAAATTCTATTGCAATTCATTGAACAAATATTTTGTTCATTATTAGATATATATAATTAGTAAGTACCGGGATTGTCTTTATTTCTAAATTACTTTTTATAATATTGTATCGCTTACTCTGATGTCTAGCAATGTCAGTTGGTACAGATCCACGTCTGGAGTTATGGTCAACCCTTGATGGTATAGGAGGTACTGTAATGTCATCCAATCTTGATAAGAGCCCAACTGGAGCAGATCCACGTCGTCTTGCCCAGGACTACAAGTCGAATATCACGCATAATGCAACGAAATTTTTGTTTGACCGGCGTACGTGCTATAGTTTTAAAGCTCTAAAAATTACCTGACTACCCCTTCGCGTTAATGTTAATCCCTTGGTAGAATCCTCTGACACGCGTGGATCAACGTTCTCTTTCATTTGAATATCAAGACTCAATTTGGGAATTTTCGAACTTTTCTCTTTTATGGAATCTGAATCCCGTTTAGCACCGATAGAAACTGTGCCATTACTCGAGTCACCAACACTTTTTGGCTCATTGCCACTATCACTTGAAGAAGATATGCTGTGAATACGAGACGGAGAGTCAGGAGGACTACCGATAAAGAATACTTTATGAGTGTTAAGTTCAGAAGACACTGGTATTGCGGTAAATCGTCTACCACCGGTACCCGCTGTTATTGTCTTAGTATCTGGCACAGGAGTTGAGTATCTTCGTAATTCCGAATCAATACACTTCGCTTTCGAAACTTGCACCGTTGCAGTCTGGTCCAATTTATTAATTATTAATTTAGTCCGTTGCTCTTCACAACCCGATTTCGTACCTTCGCACTTGACTTCTGATGATGGTATAACGTTCAATTTAGCTTCTAATTCCGAACTGCGACTATCTTTTTCGTTGCGTGAGCTGGCTAACGTTGCGTAGAAAATCTGTGCAACATCAGTTCCTTGTGCAGAAGAAGGTCGTTTATGACGATTCTTTAACTGTGAATCATCTACACGAATGGTTTGCACCGAATGTCGCCGCGGATATTCGGAATTAGAATTAGCCTCGCTCTTTTGTCTGAACAGATCTGTAATTACTGAACTACGCCTGTTACTGGAGACCTCAACTGACAATGATTTCTTTGGTATTTTTTCTATGTTAGGCTTCAATTGCTGCAAATAGTCCGCCTCGTTCATTGGTGGCGTGCCACAGCCAGCACCAGAGCAGGATTTTTCTTTCACAGAACAGGAGGAAGCAGTAGAACTGCCCGCCTCCACCAATGCTTCAGAATAGCAGTGTGTCATTTCTGCAGTTGCTGACATGTATCTCATCCTAGCAAATGGCAGCACAGGTGGGTATGTCTGTTGTCTCGTGAGCTGTTTGCTTTGTGTTGCTAGTTTTTGATTATCTGGTTGGAGAACTGTACTCAATCTGGATGCCTCTGCGCTATTAGTAATGCTGGCTATACTAGTCTCGGGCAAAAGATTTTCGGCACTCACTGGTCTCTCCGCGGTATTAGTATTTGGTGATGTTTCTTGTATACTGCTCTTCGACGATAATAATGATAGAGAGCTTGGTTCTAGCAGACTTTGGTCTCCGAATTTCAACATCAGATGTTTTATTTTACCCTGTTCATTTGGTACGCTCTCGCGTCTGGGTGTAACACGCGTCAGTAATGTTAATGGTTTTGACACGCTTAGCGGTACAGAATGACGTCTACCAACACGTTCGAGACCAACCCGCGCTGGTAAACTTTGCATTTTTGAAGACTGTATGTAAGCTGCTGGTATAAGCAAATCAATACTTTCTGAATCTTCATCTCCAGGTGGTTCGTCCGCAGAGCTAACTGCATCTTCGATTTCTTCCAACTCCGAAATCTCGGTTTCCGTCTCTTCCGCGGTTTCTTGTAATATTAGTGTTTCCCATTTCTTCTGATTAGCGCTTAAATGTTCCATCAACGACACGCTCAAACCGTCACCCAAGAAACGATGCCACTCTTCGTATAGAGGCGTCACGATAAATTTAAAGAACCGTGCTTGTATCTTTGGTATACTGGTGGTATGTCGATCGCATAACGGTGTCACTGGCAGATTCAGTCGACGCTCGTAATCACCTTGTCTGAAAAACTCTTCGCATACTTTGTACGACCACTTTCTTGAAATTTCCCAAGGTCTGCAAGGATTCGATATATCGGCACATTTTAAAGCTATCTGCAGGATGAAATGTCGATCATCCGCCCGTTTCATTTCCAAGACACTCTCATCCAAATAATGCTGTAAACATATTATACTGGAATTTAAAATACAATTACAAATATGATACGTATATTACTACCGTCCTGAATAACATGCCCCAACATTGAATAATATTCTTCGCACGTCTGTACCTTAAATCGCGTGAGAAATTCATGTTGCCTTGTAATATCCGTTGCCAAAATCAAGGAACTGATATGTCGTTGAAGTTCTGGCCTTATATCAGCTGGCAATTGCTCGGAAACTCCGCTATCCAAAAGACACCCTATAGCCGATCTCCAGTGATGATTTTCGAGGACTGATGTATTCTGTAAGTCATTATTACATCAAGTAATAATGAGAGATCAATATCAGAATTATTCTATATAATTTCCTTGGTGCATTCCAACTAATATAAAGCATATTACTTACTTGATAGAGAGCAGCTAAATGATTACTAGTAGCAACCAGAAATGGTTGATTTACGCCTGGATGATCCAGGTCATGCGTTACAGCGGCAATTAATGCAGCCATAATTTCAAGGTTGGTTAAGTGCGTTCTAATCTGAAAAAATGATTACACACTCTCATCATTATACCTTTCTTTATCCCTCGATATGCGTCAGTGATTGGAAAATAGATTCTCACTTTCTCTTCCTGGAGGAAACAGTGCATCGCCTGAGTCACATCTGTCGCATGTATACTGTTGTGGTAAGGATTTGTACTGTGATAACCCTCTTCGATAAACGCTGGGAACAGATAATTACAAATGCCATTCGATTGAGCAGTTCTACTTAAAAAAAGAAGGTTCTTTAAGCAATTATTGATTCATTGTGATTCGTAAGATTTGGATTAAGATCAGTATAAACGTAAACACCTGCCGACTACATATATGTCCTGGTAAATAAAACCAAATAACACTGCAATAATTATGAGTATATAATAACATAATTATATTTAAGGAATTAAATAATCTCTATTTAGCATTTCCGCGTGCATATTATGTTCTGTTGTCCGATTAAGAAATACAATGTAAAGCTTCACCCATACACGTGGAAGATGTGAGTAGTACATAAATCTTGTTTATATGGAAATCCTACACGGAATAAATAAATAATAAGCATTGCGCGGTCTATAAATATGAATACAACGCATAAGGGGAACGTTCCCGTTGCGGGACTCGCCCCTCTTGAATATTTAACAACGACGAATAGCTTCCGACCTGTATCCGAATCTGACGATGACGTAAAAATTTTATGCAGAAAGAAAGTATCAATTATTAATAAGTCCATGAAAATGGTGCGACATTCGTATCGTCGAACATACGCGATACGGATAGAAATCAGTTTTCACAGAGATATTGCAGGGTACTCATTTTATTCTACAAACGCGGTAAGCAAACGTTGCCATATGTCATTATAATATTCAGAAGAGACCACTGCAACTGTTTCAAATCGAGTAGCGCGATACGTTCACTAACAATAAGAATGAAAGTATCTTTAGGAATCCGGTTCCTATATGCAGGTACAGCATTACTTCAAGACTCAACGATTTCTTGAAGGATAAGGAAAGCGGTTTATCAAATAGTTCAATATTAAATTCCTTGCAATACGGATTTAAAAAACATATCTCATACGATACTTGACCTAGAATCAAGAATGAAATAATGCATTTCCTATAATATACAATATGTGTATATTATAAAGCTTTTTAATTCGTGATTATTATTTTCGATTATACAGCACTATTAAATTCCCCATTATTTTCCCATACACATAATTAAATCAAATGAGCTTGATTAATAAAACTACGACATCCCGACCAAAACAATCTAACAATTATAAGTTAAATTAATTTGTTATTACACGGACGGAGTACAATTATATTATATTATACTAACATATTATAGAGCATAATTATCTGGCTAGCTTTATATAGTTGTAATATGCGAAATGAATTTATATAAATCTCGATTCGCAAACTAGGACGACATTAGTGGTATAATACTTTGACATACTGTTATCGGGAGTTACACCGTCTAACGGTGATATATTCTACTGTTTTTAAAGAATACAAATAGTGCTCTTACCAAACAATTTCCACACCGTTACCACGTCCAAATGGAAATATTGGAGGAGCCCATACCAATCAAAGAGGTGGACACATAATACCGGCAGCGAACGCCCTGGAAATGAAATGCAACGTGACAGAGTAGAAACGTGAACTCGACTCGTGAATGTAAGCCAAGGATGTATGTTGTAAAGCTTACTGCCGAGGAATAATGGTAATGCGAGACCGATTCAAAAAGGGAGAAACCTAAAGAAAATATGAAGACCTTCTGTGTTCAGATTGTATGCATAATATATTTTATTTCCTATTCCTGGTTCTTTTTTTTTGCCGCGCGCAACATTCCTAGTAACCCCGAGAAATCCTATGAAATTCATATTACTTGAGAACCGTGAATACCATATATACGAATCTCTTTATATAATATATTTAATTATGCACTGAAGGCTGCTCGTTGGTAGAAATATTTTATTTCTCCCTCTCTGAAGAGTCGAAAGGTGAACTACATTTCAGCGAATAACACGTAATATTTGAAATGCAACATGATATTGGTTTAGAATTTCACAATAATCATATCAAATTATGTCAGAATTAGGAAAAGATATTCCGGCAGTGCACCAAATGTTCGCACGCTAGTTTTATAGGATAAGATGATAAGATGTTGCTCTTAAAGTGATTAGAAGACAAACCTAGAACTAAAAAGGGTTCTGCAAAGAGTAGTAAATTTGTAATATCACTTACCGCCTGTTACGGTCTCCAGTGTGAAAGCATTAAACCGCCAATTTCCAACTTTTTGTAAAACGCACTGTAACAGATAGTTAAATATTGTCAGTGATACCATTGGCATCTATATATTAATCTGCTCTGTAGATATTACTATTAAATACTACTTTAATAGTTCTTGTAATAATTTTAATATCCTATACTCATATTTTCAAAAGGAACGATTTGTTATACTATAAGTTTTAATGTAAGTAGGCTCTATACATCTATACTCGTATTTCCATATTTTAAAGTCTCCTTCGATGTTAATAAAACCGCAAGTAAATACGCTGGCGGAATAATAAAGATCAAGAAATAATTGCAGCTTTCGAGTTCCTCACAAAGAATTCAATAAATTACATTGTGTAAGTTAAGGATGTTAATATTAATCCTTCTAATAGAGTCCTTGAAGGACGATTTATTTATATATGTTTTTATACATCTGACAGACGAATAACTAACAAAATTTCAATACTCGTAAATCATGATATAAATAAGAGTTCTGTTCATCGTCGCAATCCTTTATGATAATTGACATCGAATTATTATGTCACTGGTTAAATCCTAGTCATTAACTGTCCTAATTCGTTTTCCAATATGCCCGGTAAAGCAGTTAGTTCGGTTGACCAGTTTAGGATTTATGGGCTTGATCAGTCATCCGAGTTAATCAACCTACCGATCTTCGTATTTTTATCACATTTCTCTTATCAAGCAAAACTATGTGCTAAATATTACTTCGAACTCTTCGGTATTACGTAAATATGTTATATGCTATGCTTCTTGGATTTTCGATTTTATTAAGCATCATATACCGAGTATAAGTCTACTAACTTTTCCATAGTTCTATTATTATTCAAAATTCTCATCAATATTAATTAACATTAATATTGACATAAATTTATTTCTAGTATCAGTATTATATTCAATTGTACAGATCATAATAATTTGTATGATATCATGATATTATTTTTTTAACTATTCTCTGAGTTCATTTTTTCTCAGGTATCTTTCTGATTGCATAATTGAAAAAAGCACGATGATTATATCGTTATGCATTTTCTAGTATCTGAGGTCTAAAGGTTTGTCTTAAAGAATGTTCTACCTGAACCAATCCATGGAAAATATCGTCCAGAATGCCTTGTTCCTGATTCAAGGATCTCGTGGTAAGCCTCTTACGTCGTCTTTTATGCATCGTGAGGAACCGACCGGTGTGCCTGAGTCTGCATCGACCAACATCTAAACTCTCTAACAAAATTCGGTCTATATCCGATAGACGTCTTAACGACGTTTCGTTTGCCGGTTTCTCGTGAACATCCGGTTCCGCCGCCGGCGGACTCGACGTTCCCAAGCCAGCACTTTCTGCAAAAGATAAGATTTCGGAAAAATGTTGTTAGCGGAAATCATATTTTCAACTTTAATTAAATGTATGAAAAGGGTCGATTACAATCTTGTAACAAAATTACATCATATCTTTATAAACAGCGAAATCTATTAAAATAAATTAGAAACATTCCATGAAACTCCTATCAATAGATGTTTTACTTGAAATATATTAAATCCTTTGTATCATATAATTAATACTGTCCATTATGTTATTAATATTTTGGATCCTACATTACTATTAAATTCCCCGTTATTTGCCCGTGTGCACAATTAAATCAAATTAGCTTTATTAATCAAATTACAGTACATACCGACTAAAACAATATAACAATTATAAGCACGGATGGAGTACACGTTACAAATCATATTGAATTAATACGACACATATTCATGTAAATAATAATCAATCATTGAAATGCAGTACTCGAAACGCAGATCGAAATATATTTAACACGATGCAATTACAAGGATTTCGTGTATTGTCAAAGTGTCAATTATTTACAAGTCCAATTATTAATAAGAAAATAGTCCGATGACTTACGATATCCTATCTGATATGGATTTATTATGTTGAAATCACAAGATCGAATTAGCGTAGAAAAACTAATGGAGAATATTTATTAACGTTACAATAAAGCACGCCCAAGACAGGTGTGGCAACAAGAAGAAGAAGGAGAATACAAGTGCATTGAAACTCTACTGCGCGAGAAAACATTTTTTTTTGTAACTATAATATTTTTCTGTATTAAATACAACTATCTTGCATAGATCTTTTTCTTAGTAGTTATAATATTAAAGGTGCAAGAAAAAATGGACTTATACCATTTTCGAGAATAACGGTTCGATTGTTAATGCTGTCGATGTTTTTCATCGATAGTATTTCGCGTAACTGAAAATAGCCGCGGCAGTCTAAAATTATCAGGCGCTTAAACATATTTCCGCATAGTCGAATGTACAAAAACAAGTAAACGTGGTTGCACATGCAGCATGTATTTATATGCCTAGATCAGACAATGTACATACACTATCATTCAGAATTTGATTAATTGGTCTAATTTGATTTAATCATACGTATAGATAAATAATCGTAAATCTAGCATTAATGCCGGATGCAAAATATTAATAGTATAATAGACAATATTAGAAATATAATATTAAAGATTTACTCAGGGATTTTATGTTTGCAGCTCAAATTAGTCTTCCCTTATTATATTTACTTTAAGCATACTCTGTTTTATCGTATGATTTTATCTCTGCTTAATTTTGCCAAATTGTAAAATCTTTTTTATTACAAAATTTATCAACGGCTTTATGTGTACAACAGTATCATGCTAATATTCAAATTAATTGTAATTATCTAAAGATAGTTATGAATAAACCAATTATTAATTAACAGTAGTATGCCGAGTAATATAGTTGATAGTATAGTTTAACTTAAGAGATAAATATATTTTCCTGCATGTTAGGTAACTCTTATGTTAAGTAATGAGTGTCACTTTGGAGTTACTTCAAAATGTAGGTTATTCGGACTGGTAGTTTATATATGAGTCCGTGTACTACGAAGTTCTAAAGTGTACTATGAATGAAAGGTGTATTTGTGTAAAGAAACAGAAGTCTTTCCTTGAATTTAAATGGAGAATGTCTGACAAGTGGAGGCCAGACCTTCTAGGACATCAGTTTTGATGAGCATTGTACATGTTACCTATCGCAAGCGTAATATCAGCATGTGTTTCAACATTTGAATAAATTTTAATAAACAGCCATGCATTAAATATTTGTTACTATTAAATGTATACATATACTCCTGTTTAAGTTGATTAGCAGATAATCTGGGCATGTAAGTATACATATAACAATAAAGCAAACAAAAAACAAACTAAATTCCTGACGAAGTCTTTAAAGCGCAGGTCTTCGTAAGTAGTTTAAGTGGATGACTTATATGATGGCTGACTATTCACAGCTATACTACTTGTTTCAATTGAGATTATCTGGGTTCGTGACTGCACTATTTAACTACAGATTTGTTTAGGAACCCTGATTGTTTTTGCTTAATTTTTCAAAGATGACTGAATATTAATATCATACGTCGAAATATTTTCATCTCATTCAACTATTATGCAACTAATTAAATCGCTGTTTTCGAAAGATTGTTCTACTTTAATTAGATCGAAACTCGTATGCGATATATTTGATTGCAATAAGGCATCTGACGACCGACACGCCGCGCGTTTGTCGTATTTTGATTACCGTTTATTTATAAAACGTGTCGTGCAAGATATTGTTATTCGGTGCAGCGGATACAATCGATATAAACGGCACTTGCAAATGTGTAATTACATGCGTGTTCCTTTATGCAAAATCCGCGACATAAATATCCACCACGAAACAGCCAAAACGTATTCCATTTTCGCAATCCCGGCAATTAATGACGTTTCACTCGGAACTGAAATAGTTTTATGACGGCGGATACATGATACGTGATAACTGCAGTATTTATGTAAATTACAACATGTACAGGGTGTTCCATCTAATTTGTCTATTTATAAAATGTATTATAGAATTGCAAGTAAGAACGAACTTAACATGAATTACAATCCTGAATTTATCTGGCCGTAAATAGTTTATTATTTGTACGATGTCTCGTAAACATATTAAAAAAGGCAAATTAATAGAACCGATGTATCGCATACCTGCCGGTTAATTAACCTAATTGCAAGCATAAGCGTTATCAGTCAAAAGAACAGGCAGACGTTACGGCGCTCAAATTGTAATACAACGAGATTATCGGCAGGTTATTGCTATTTGTTTGTGCGTATATACGGACGAAGTCAATGTGTTGCGAAATTATGTATACAAGCTTGCTAGGTTTATTATAAATGTATCTGTGTCTTTAAGTATATTATTAGATCACACATCGTGTTTCTAAACTGACGAGTACGGTTAATATGCAGAGCACGATTTTTGATTGCAACGTATCCAAATATTTGATAAGCTGATTAAAGAACATGCCGTGTGCTAAAAGATTTATTGCACTGCGAAAGTAAGTCATCCGTATGACTCGCGTGGAATATTTGCCGAGCACCCGGAACTCGACATAATTATTCTTCATTGAGTTAAACGGTGAAATTAATTCATTATTAACATGTATCTTCTATCTTTTATTTATCTTTCATTCGAGGTCATTGATTTATCTTTTATTCGTGTTACTTCTTTATTCGGTTACTTACTTGCGATTCAGCTTTTACTTAAATTTAGCTTTTTATACGAATTCACTGCTCATCTATTCAGCACTCTACGTTTGCACACTCAGAGGTTTTAGGAACGGAATTTGTTGCCTTTTATTATTATTCTTATGTTAAGTAGGTTATGTTATTACGCGCAGCATTTCTAATGCGTTATATATGTATTGCTTTTGAAATGTATTTTAGGGAAATATAAATGTATAAAAGCAGTGGTTAGAATACTTGTAATTATTGTATGATTACGATTAGAGTGTTGTTATTAGTTATGTAATAATGGTAATTAAAGTAGTAGTGATACTAATAGCAATAATTATTATTGCGGGACAGAAGTTATGTCAATTAATAAAAGCAAATGCAGTTTCATACAAATTTTCTCTTTATAAGTGTTTACCATTTAATGGCGAAAGAGTGAAATTAGTATTTCGACCTTGAATTCTATGAAAATGCAGTAAATGGAAATCTAATAATAGTTCAAGTTATTTTCGTAACTATAGTGATCCATTTTAACCATAATTATACGAGACCGTATCGTAGCGTATGTAAAATAATTTCATTCTCCGTAAATATTCATTTTCCACGGAACTCCGCAGAAATTCTCAAGCATACAGGTTTATTTTAACTGCATACAGTTGGTACGTCATATTTTTTGGTACACTACCGCTCATAAGTTTTCGTTCATCCTCACTAAAAGTACTTGCACTAATCGTAAGAAGTAGAAAGCATCATATTTAGCACTATCAACAATATAATTAACTATTTTTCTACATTTATGTGTCCTGAAAAATAAGGATGAATGGCAAAAATAAATTACGTCCATTATGCAGCATGAGCCGCAAGAAATCTCAGAAAATGGAACGTTTTTATTAAATCTGAACATTTTTATTAAATACCGCAGACCCATTCTTTTGAATTAGAAATTCATTTCAATACACTCATATTCTTTGATGATACAAATCGAAATCCCATTGATTGTATATGTTATATATTATATTCTATATGATATATTGTGTATTATGTGGATTATATATTATATACGGACTCGACTGAATATGTATAAGATTCTCCTTTCCCCGTCTAGACACCATATGCCACTTCTTCCAGAAGCCTGGAGTAGTTGAATAAAATAAATTCTTCCGCGAAAGATCATTTTTCCAAAAACTCGTACGCGTTGAGGAAATTCAAAATAATATTGTTGGGCAGATACTTATGAGCGGTAGTGTATATGTTACTTCGTAGTGGTTGCTCTTTTCGTAGCAGCTACACGTTCGCCGAGTTAATAAATTTGATCGATCTTCCATGAAACTACTTTACTGAAATATTAGTTTCGTTTGATGCCTCGAGTTCTCATTTTTATCTTCGATGCACGAGGAATATCGGCAATAGACGTTTATGGAGGATTCCGCGTCGACATAAACCGATAAATTTCGCCGATAAAGTCAAATTAAAGTTTCACTTGAATCTCTCGTGTATCCAATCAAATCAATAAAGTATGCATTAGATTCTAAATCATTTTGGTACAGCAATGGAATGTATGTTATAAAATGTAATACTTTCAGAGCTGGGATGAAAGTCGAATTACAATTGTAACAAAGTTTCCTTCCAATTTATAGTTGAAACTAATTACATGGATTATTATTATTTATAATTATTATATCGGAAACAAAATAAAACTTTTCGAAATGTTTTACTTTTTCAAAAGTATTCGCGAGAAAGATTAAGAGAGACTTAATTCTTCGACATTCTTTACACGAATTACGTGATTGTCAAATTAAAAATCACTATTGCAATGTTCGTAAACATGCGACTTGTGGATCACATGTTCATTTTCGATAAAGCGTTCAATGGCCAAGGAAGCTCTAATATAGCAATGAATATGATAATCACGAGTGACCATTATCGGTTAATGTCGGTCTCGCAGTAAACAGCTCTTCTTCCATATCATCGTAGCTTTCATTTTCGCATCGTCAGTTCTTTTTCAGGTATAATTTACGGCGACGCTCTCTTCAAGTAGAAATAAGTGCACGTCGGATGTTCATTAAAGAAATTAATATCATCGACATTATTTTCCTTTGATTTCGTCAAAGTTTTAAATTGCGTTTTCCATGATTGCAAACGGTGGATGGAAGATTGAAAAACAAATGTTACTGCATTCGCGGGAAAATGATTTATAATTAATTCTGATTTCCATTCTAATTCTGATTTGAATTCTAAGTTTGTATAAATGTCGTATAAATTAGGTATTATATTACTGGCAATAATTGCTTTTGCATAAAATAAAACGCATACTTGTTTCGAAATATCGCAACCAATGTTGATTCCGTTTTCGATTATCATCGTTTCAAATTATTTAAATTGGCGGAATTGTTTATATCGTTTCTGTATACGTTAACATTAATTATTTCTACAACAAACATTCCACATCGATTACCCTCGAGTTTTTATTACATTGAAGACTCACCGGAAATACGGACAAACACAGCACTCTGTTCCTCACTGTCTACTGTTATCTCGGCAGTCCTCCTCTGCAACAAAAAAGCATCAATTAACTCCCTTTTCTTTTTGTTAGTTCCTCCAATGAACGTAGGATTAGAACAATTGTCTTCGATTGCGTGATAATATAAGAAATATACCGGTTATTCGATAAAGCAACTAACGAAGGTATCACACAGCGGAATAAATAAACTTCGTAAATAAGTATCCGCTAAAAAGTTACATTTATCTCCTCCACATTTCCCTATTCTTATAAGTATAATATAAGCAAATATATTTCTGAAACTAAGCAGACCAATTTATTCCACTTATTTTTCCGAGTTTCCATGTCATACCAACTGTAGAACTCTGAGAAAAATGCACATGGTGAACTTTAGACGGAGAAGGATATTCTAATATACATACCTATTGGAGAGACTCAATATAATATATATAATCAGTATAATATATAACATCTAATATTAACTATTAGATATACTATAATATATAGTATATATAACCAATAAGAGATTAAACCTTCACAATATATGATGCATAATGTTATAATGTATGTAGGATCTTCAGCTGATCAGAAATAAAATTAAGGGTCATCATTGAGAGTCATACGCTGCGATACTACCAACTGTATCACGATGTCCGTTGCCTTTTCGAGTGCTATTTAAGCTCTTGCGCTCTTCCCCCATACATTTTTTACTGCGTACCGCTTTTTTATAGAGGGCGCCAAATTCCTCCCGATCCCACATATACAATATATTAAGTTGGTAGTGTCGCAGGATTCACGTCGATTTCTGGAGCCTTCGCAAGTTTGACTCGAAACGGAGGTCCCTAATTTTATTCCTGCTCTGCCGAAGATTCTACATACATTATATGTTACATATAACCTGTATAATATACAACATATATAACGAATGGAAGATCGAAATTCCACGTAACATTTGCATTGCGACTGCCTTATTTCCATAGTCGAACAATAATACACATACATTTACACCATACTTTACTTAACCAAACAAACTCTACGATATTTCTACATTGCGCATGTACGCTCAACGAGAACCAGGAAAAGCAGCCTCGCCGATTTGCATAGGAATCACGTTATTTAGAATAACCAGGAGTGAACAAATACAGAAAAAATGATCTTGTATACGGTGCACGGTAAAGATAACACGATAACAATAGGGAAAGAAAGAACAGCGATCTGATATGCCAGGTAAAAGATTGAGTAAAAAGGGAATTGTGGAAAACCTAACTGAATGTGATCTGAGAGTCGATAGAACTCTCTGGCAATGTTCGACAACTGGAACTCGTTGGCAGGCTTTTCAGTGGCGGGTCAGGCTGATTGCCAATTGCAAAATGGGGCGACCTGGATTCGGATACATTCCGAGGACTCTCGGTGTCACGAGTGATATAGGGACGTGTACTTGCTCCTCGAATAGCTTATAAATAATCTTTTAATAATCTACGGAAACAAACAGTAATGTGCAGATTCTCCATCGACTACATCAGCGTACATGTTTCCCAGCGATGCATTAATCATTCTATGCCCGAGTTCGATTCTTCTTGTATTTTAGAACTACGTTGTTCATCTTGTATTCTAGAATAAACGGCTACCGCGGCAAAAATTACTTTGTATATTGTACCTAGTACTTTAGGATTAGGTATGCATATTAACTTATTAAACTAATTGTTTAAATAAACATTATATTGTAAAAGATATAGCATTTCAAAATTCACCCTCACAATGCGCCCTTTCATATGAAAACATTTAATAATAAGCATGTAATCAGAATTACTTTATTAACATTAATATCTTTATAAATATGCAAAGTAATTTTGACGATCATACAACCAAAACTGTTTATGTATAAACTATATAATTTATGTATCGAAGGCTATTGGAGAATTCCAATACTATTCGTCACGTGGTGTACAAGATTATATTACGACCTATCCAACATGATCGAATTCCTTGATGATACTTAGAAGGGTAGGTCTAGCAATACGGTGTTCTCTGGATAGGCGAACTTGGCACCCTTCGATAAACAGTTAAAAACCGCAAAGGAAACAAAGGGAAAAAGTGGTCGGATAAGAGGGCAAATGACTTGTGATTCAAAGAAATTTCGTTGGGGTTCGATGTTCGGTCGAACTTATGCTCCGAGACGAGGGAAAGATTAGGAAACTAGGTCAGGATTTATCTTATTGGGTAGAATGGAATAGTTTCGGTGTATATACCTGTATGGATATATGTACATTATTGTACATATATAGTTGTCAGATAGGAAGAGGAATTCTGATAATATATGAGCCGATATTTTGGAAAGTGATACAAGTCCTTTTTAAAAACTGCAGATAAACTACAGGTAGTTCCTATGCTTACGAATTAATTGGTTCCGGGCGACCAATCGTAAATCGGGAATTCGTAAAGCGAATCATTACGTCATTACATACACAATTTAAAATAAAAATTTCGATCAAAAAATTCGTAAAGATAAAGATTCGTAAAATGAGAATATTGTTTAGTTTTGTAACTCGTTAACTTGAAGTCCTTTTCATAAGTCGTATTTATCGGTGTTATTAAATACGTATGAATTTATTCCGATTTTTGTACTTTATGCCACTCAAAAATATCAGCTCATATATTAATGATATCGATAAACGTAACTCACGAGAAGCTGGTGAAGTTAATGATTTAGAAATCTCAACAATAATAAGGAAGCCATTCCCTAAAGAAACATAGGATAAATTTGAGAATTTGCATAATCCACACACTTCGTATTCCAAAGTAACACGAGAGACCTCCAATTTATATATCAAAATTATGACAAGAAGGTAGTAAGTACCGTTTTAATCTCCAACGTGACGTAATCCGAGGCCCGGCGGGAAAAGGCCTAGAGATAAAAAAAAGCAGGGTGTGGGGGGAAGATGAAAGAACGAGGTGGTCAAGCCCTTTTGGGAATTATACGGGATTTTTCTTCCTTATTTCCATGCTCCGTCGAGCATCCCTTTCGGCTATTTATTTTCTCTTATAGTCTTTGATTCAGTACAAGGGATGAATGGCAACCATAACCACAAGTTATTCTGCTTAGAAATCCGACAAAAATCTTTTATTCCCAACGAGAAGAAATAGCAGGAAATAAAGGTAACCTTTACTTGAAGAGGGAATAATGTTGCCATAACTTAGAATGATACGGCATTCACGAAGAATGCATCAAACATAATCCATGTCGCGTTTTATTTTAAACGCGATGTTTAACGACACGTATAATGAATACCGAACTTTTTATGGTACAACAATTTCTTGTAATCGAAAATGGAATTAATTGATGTTTATAACTTCCATGTCTCTATAATATTCATTTTATGTGTGTTATTCTAATTTTATAATTAACCTACAATTGGAATTAATTGGTGTTTAAGTAAATTTCTTATGTTAATTGTATCGAAATATATTAGATATTTATATAACTTATAACTTAAAGGTTCGAAGTCTTGCAATAATTTCCAACGAATATTTATTATAAATAAACTATGTAGTTGATGAATTAGAATCGTATTATCATCTTACTTCCGGTCTAGAAGAAGTATCTACTGATGCTCTTTGGACAACCTAATATAATAGATTCGTAAATAATGAATTTAGCTCTTCCTCTACGAGTACCTTAGAATGAATTCTTAATTAATTGGGAGGAGAAATATAAATCTTGATTGAATTATTTATCTAGAATTGGATTCGAAAAAGTAGATGCGCAGGATATTTGTGATGGTTTATCTGAAATGTCGTAGAATAAGTCGTAATAATGATGTTATTCCGAGTCTTCTTTCAGACGGATGCATGTACTTCGCGAAAGGAAATGAAAGCATAACAACACAATGGCGGCTTTATGCAGTCTGAACGTTACTGATAAATCTCTTTCACTCTCCGCCTTGCTGGAATAATATTGTGAATCGTCGCATTTTATTCAAGTAACTTGCTGTTCTTTTTTGTTTCGAAATGAAGTGCGAATTAAAAAGACTCAGTATTCAACGATCGTAAAATAACATTATCTTACATTTATATTTTTATGTGGCCTTCAAATGTCACATTAAATTATGAATATAAAATGGATATTATAGAAACATAGAAATTGTATCTCTAGAATATTAATTTTAGATCCATAATTCCAATTTTATAATCCCACAATTCTACTTCAAATTCGATGCAATAATGATGTGAAAGATTAAATAGTGAGAAATAATAATTATATATATATTATATAATTATGGATAAAATCATGTAAGGACTATTTTTCTCATTTTAATTGTAGCGCTAAAATTGTAAAGATAAATAAATATTACGGAGATATTATTTCAATGTCCCTATAATATTAATTTTATATCTACAATTCTAATTCTAAAGTTTAAGATATAAACTTATATCTATAAAGTAATGATATCTACATACAAGTCTGAAATTCTGTTTATGCATAATATTTTACCGGTAAAAAGCAGGGCTCTTTTTGGAAACGACTGTCTCAGAACTCGAGGGAACGCGCCGAGAAAACGGGAAACTAGAAAGTTCATCTTCGGTTTCCCGACTTCCCATGGTCCCATGACAATCTTCAGTCATCCATTCTCTCGAGCCATCTGACACAACGTTCCCTCTAAGCTTCGTCCCCTGCTTTCGCATTTTCTCTACTCGCAAAAATATCCACGATATCGTTCTAACGAAGCTGGAAAAATCCAAGAAAACTCGAGGCGGCTGAAGATACAGACAAACACGTTATTTTTGGAACGATCCATAAAGTTAAAGAAAACTAATTGCTAAGAGTTTCTCTACTTTCTGAACTTTCCATGGTACAACACATTCTTACGATTAAATTTGGAATAAATTAATGTTTACAATTTCTGTCTTTATAATATTCAGTTTATACCTATAATACTAATTTCATCATACCATAATTCTACTTAGAATTGGAATTAATTAGTGTTTATAATTTTTATGTTTCCATAATACTCATTTTATATCTATAATTCGGATTGTATTATTCCATAATTCTACCTAAGATTGGAATTAATTGGTATTTAAGAAAACTTTTTATGTGAATCACATTGAAATTTATTAAATAAATAACTTATAACTTAAAGATGTACAATCCTTGTACTCACGAGTATTTCTTTTACTCAAGTTACCAACTAATCCTCACTAACTTTCGCACTTCTTTATTTTTTTCTTGGTATCATTATTGCTTTCGTATCTATCGTAATAACTGATTTATATTAATTAATCTTCCAAGGATACGCATTATCTCAATGTTGCGAGTGATTATGTTTACGACCATTAACCCATATGCGCGGTGTGATAAAAATGTGCGTATAACACAAAGTCTGACATCGGGTCGCAAACTGCAAAAACGACTTCGGAGTGGAAAATAAAAAGTATCAAGGATTAATATATCGTGGAAGCCATGGCCCATTTATCAAAAATAATTATAAATAAATAAACGAAATGATAGCTTGGATGTTAGGCTTCTAATATCGTGGTTTACAGCTATTTTTAAGTAGTCTAATACGTCGCCCTGAATTCCCACAAATGTATAGTGAGTTATAAATTAACAATCCATACTTCGATATATTTAAAAAGAAGCTTAAAAATGTAAGATCAATCTCGAGTTCGATCCTTAATAATACTATAGCATTTTTCGTTAAAGACTCTTCAAACCTATTATTATTTTACTGATTTACATTCAATCGCACCTTCCGATATTACTTTGACAAGAAACTAATATCCTTCTTTCTCTTTCCCACTCGTGACATACTTGGAAAAGCGTCTGCTGTTACGTGGGTTACATAATTGCATATTAACGTATAATTTACCTCCATTAATTGCAAATCGTATTAACAATTATCTTGTTATTGTCACGACAGAAGCAGTATATTAACATACCAATGAATACTTCCAAGATTTTGACTTGCATAGATCTAGATGTTTCATAATTATGGTTCGTTTATAAAGTTCAACTTCTATGCCTCCGAGCGGAGTATCTCGGGGAATTGGCAGCTTTACACGGAAGAAGATATTGATTTCCGTTAAGCAATATCATCCAACGATTATTACTGGAGTACATAACTGTATACTGTATATACAGTATTTATACACTAGTATATTACAGTGAAAGAAGAGGAGAGGAAGAAGAAGAAGAAGAAAGAGAAAAGAAATACGAGATTGGACCAAAGTAGGATGATCCTTCACTTTATCAGTCAATATCATAGCGATAATATCATAGCAATAAATATACCTAAAACTAGGATAATGTTTATTGTGTAGATTGTCGATCCTCAACGTGGGGTACACGTACCCCTTGGGGGTTTACTAATTGCCCAGTAAAATGTTTATAATTTTATAAGATTTTTCTCTTTCGTCTATTCGCCGTAGGTTTTTTTCTAAAAGCCTATATATTGTAGTAGTTGACAAAGATAAATCCATTTTCCGGAAACTTGTACGCGTAAAGGAATTCAAGATAATATCGGTGGTAAAATACTTATGAGAGTTAGTGTACATACATTCATACCAGAATACTACTGGAATAATTGGAGAATATTAATTCCACAAAAACATGGTTTGCCGGCAAGATTACAGACCAAGGCTACCCTATTAATTGTTAAGCTCTTTATAATACTCCGCCATTCATCGGATGATTACAACCGCCGGAGTATGAAAGGCCGCCACGGATAAATTGGTAGCGTAATACTTAAGGAAGATAATTGTTAATCGGGAGTTAAACGAACACTAAGAATACGTAAACAATCCGATAAACTATGATATACTTCGAAGTATTATAAAAAGAAAATGTTGAACGACCGATAATATCATGTTATACGATTATTCTGGTAATTCTTCTCAATGACTTCTTTATGAGAACATGCTATTTATTCCGCGGATCTTTAATGCCTGTTTATTGATGGATTTAGTATAAAATACCCGGGAGACGTATAAGAAACCTTCGAAAGCAATATGCTTTTTTTTACAGATTTTTTAAATGTTTTTTCAGATTATTGAGTGCGTAATGCTAGGCAATTATGATATGGGAGGATGTTTACATTTCTGATTAAATGAAAATTTAAATCAATTAAAACGCGATCCGCGCATATCGTCGATGTTGTCGTTTATATCGGGCGGATTTATTATCGGGAGAATTTTATTTACTGGTGCACGGAAATAATTATGAACGGAAAGCTTCGATTAATATGTATTTTTTTCTGACTTTGAAGAATCCAATGGATAATTTATTTGATCATTTCGCTGCATATTATTGCATGCCCTGCTGTCGTAATAATAAAATATTAAAATTGTCATTTATGATATATGTATCAATTATTAAGTCAATTCTTATCAATGCCAGTTTAAAAAAATATATATTTGCAATTTCGGCTAAAATCCATACCTTTATTGACCCAATAATAAGAACGTTGATAGATATCGGCAATAGATTAAAATAAGTTGACAATAAATTGTTTTCAGATAATAAAATGACATCTAACAAATGCAGTTCAAAAAGTTCAAATACGATTAAAAAGCTTGCAGATTAAAGTAATAAGGTTATAGAAATGAACGGTGAATACTTTTTTGAATAAAAACTATTTTCCTTAAAAAAAGATCAAGTTCGTTTGATTTCATAAAACGGTGATAACTTATGCACATACCGAATATTTATACCAAGACAGTTTTAAATAATTTTTTCTCTTCACTTCCCATAAAAGTGAAATATGCGAATCTTATAATCACCAGCATATTAACCAAAGCTTTCCGCTTACAATGATTGCCGTAATAATTATTCATAAATATTCAAGCGCATAATATGAATAATAAAAGTTTCCGAAATTCACAGAAACGTAGAGATTGAAAGAAGTGGGAAGAAATTCTTATGATTATTAGTCTATTGACGTATATAAATATAGATGCACGAATACGTAAGAGATTATAGTTGAAAAGTGGCGTCGTTCATCTCGTGATAGAATAATTCGTGTGATTAAAGGTTAAAGAACGATCCAACGAGGTTGTCTAATCGCACCTGTATACAGACGTCTAGCGAGTTGTAAATCGCGGCTGGAACTGTAAAACGGCTAAGATTAACTCCATCGTAGAGTTACGAAACCGGAAAGCGGCCATTAAGATCGTCGAACGATCCGCAGAAACCGCCACCGCCGTTGAAAACGGTTAATCGGAAGTGATTTATCGTTGCCACGGTCGATGCAGCCCAAATGTAAACCACATACGTAGTCATTTCACGGAATATCGACTGTTGCGTTTCCTTTCGATATCCACATTCTGACATATCCGAACCACGTTTGCGATACGTCTTACGTACTTCTGGCAGACGCCAGTTTTCAGAGAAAATCAACACAATCTCTTATTAGTTGGCCTCACCATAACATGCCAGGAAGACATTTATTTTAGTATACATTCAATTATTTTAAACAGGTGTTTTTAGAAATGTGATGTTCCATCGTAATAGAAGTAGTCAAACAAACTATGCACGTATTATTAGAAATAAGAATTTCATTGCGCTCGAAAATATTACAGTATGAACCTATGAAAATATATACAGGACACAATGTAGAGTTTATTGATTACGAAATAAAAATGCTATTTTAATAATGGCGTTCAGTTTTATGTCGAAATTATTTATGTTTATAGTATCCCTGTTTCTTGATTCTGAGAGATTTGTTTTCTTTCACGAAACTTTTCACGCTTTTGAGGTATCCTTGGAAGTGATTATATAACAAGTTTTATTGTTAATCTATCATTTTTATTAATCTTGGTCTAATTCTAATGGCTATGTCTGGAATGTGGCAGTTTATATCCCAAGGATGTTCAATCTTTAGTATAATTATTATTTCTGGTTACCTTTAATGTAGTTCATACGTAAGATTTATAATATTATTAAAATCTCAAGACTTCATTGAAGATCACTTAATACTATAATTACTTCTCTCGTTCTATGATTCTAATTGAATACAAGTCCTTGCATTGCATAATTCTAGAACTTAACACACCATCCATTTGCTTTTTACTGACAGTTCACCTTTATCATTTCCATCCTTCTTAAAGGATCCTGCCCTTTTGTAACAGGAACGCCTACTTTAGAAACGACCAACGAGATGAAAGAGAACTTTTTTACACATTGACGTACATTCGAAATTCAGAATTTTAAAGGTCGGAGGTAACTTCTGACTTTCAAACGTACCGTCAGACTTAGATTTTGAGATTCGACAATATGAGGGTTGAACCAATTAGTTACCGCAAAAATTCTTACTTCAACTAGTTCTTCGAAAAAGTTATTCCGACAATGGATCTGCATAAAAATAGAAGCTTTAAGATGTAAAGGACTTCGTACTCCGAATGTTGTATACGAAAGTGTCTTCGTTTTAACGAACGATTATTAATAATAGGTTTACGGACATTTCTTATGTACCAATCCCTACGGATACGAGTCAATTAGAGAATATTTGAGAATACCACATAAAGAAGTTCGTGATTAGAAAGCTTCGAAGAAAATGAATTCAGATATATACAGTACAGGTCAAAAGTTTGGGATCACTTGCTTTGTCTCCATTCAAACATTTACTTTAAACGTTAGAATGAATATTAAGAGTAAATAAAATATAAAACCTTTGTCCATTTGATTATTTTACCATTAATATTAAACTATTTTCTTGCCATACAGACACATATTGTATTGGCACCTGGGTGTAATAAGATTTTGTTACCTTTAAAATCGATCGGGTCCGTTTATTGCTATCGGTCGGTTTTTAGTTTCCTTACAAGAAATGACTTTACTACAAGAAGGTTGACGAACTATGCAGCAAGAAACATTACACAAACTTGTTGGGGTATGTCAAAAATATGTAAAATAGCAAAAATGAAAAAAGGGGGATACTTCGACGAATCGCGTATTAAGCGAAATGTATAATTAATATAGAATGAAGTATACGAAATTTATACGACTCTTCTATCTTATAATATCAACGTACATCAACCTACAGATGTATCCAAAGAAAAGTATCCCATTCCATTTTATAGACAAGATATTTAATAATTTGCTTAACGATAATAAGTGATCCCAAACTTATGGCCGGTGGTGTACATATTTGTCTCGTTAGATGGATAAAAGTCAGTTTAAGTCGCAGGAGAAAAATGAAAGCGGTTTCCGTCGTTTTCTTTGTAAAATTCAAGTGGTAAGTGATAATACTTGCCAGTATCATGGTGAAAATAGTGGCGAGGTAAGAAAAGTCAGGAAAATTCTGAATCATCGTCACCACTGATTGTACGAAGGCAGTCGTTGCTGGCTGTTCGTTTAATGAATACATATTACGAACGAGGAAGCGATATCGGCAGGGTTTTAGTTTGAGTTTGTTGTCCAGTGATAAGACGTAACCCTGGCAATGCTAACAGGCTAATATGATATCGGAAATTATATGATACCGCCGGCACGAGTGAACACATTTTGTCGAATCAACTGTCACGATTGTGAAACACACTTTTGCATCCAACAACGAACATTTTCAAGGGTTAGACTAAAATTATACACAGCAGTAATCGGTGAAATTTAATCTCGGCCTCAAAACCATGCGATACAAACACAGATAATCGCTTAAGCTCCTGTGACTATTAAACGAACTGTTGGTATATATACCTCAAGGATTGCTTCGGGCTTCGAGCTTCTATGTAAATATGAAATTCATGTATTTAAATAGTATACATTAAGTTTAGCTACTGTTTTATATTCGATTTTCCATCTTCTGTTTGAGCATCGACTTTGCGGATTATTTAGTAAAAGATCAAGAGTTTGTGGCGGATTACCAACTACCGAAAACTGTGGTATAAATATCGCATGGAAAAAGGCAAGAGTGACGGTAATGGATTTTAAACGTGTAGTTTCACTGGTATAAATCTTTTAGGCATTGTGCGGATAATATTTATGATTGAATTAAATATTTCTACTCACAGTGTCCTTAATAATAGCGATATCAGTATGTATATGTATTAATAATTGTGTATTATTACCTATTTTATTATCAGAATAATTGTAAGCAATGTATGTAAGTGATTTTTATTTCTGAATAATAAACTCTTAAAAGCATATTTAAAATCGAAATATTATTTATTCGTAGTTAAGGAGCCGATATTTAAATTCTCTATCATCACCTGAATTCATCAATAAGTCTACTGATATCATCGCTATTGTGTTCATTAAAAATATAATTAAAATTTGTTTCGTTTGAATAATATTCAACTATAACTTTTAAAAGCCCGCTTTATTATGATGATTCAAAAGAAAGATTCTCAATGCAAATCAGATTAACTCACCCTGTACAAGTAATTAATTTCAAAGTCTGCAAACTAATTTCATAAATCTCCATGAATCTCGTACACGTTAAATATCAGAAATACTTAAGTACACCAGAAAAAGTAGAAGTCCTACACGAAAGTTCATCCTTGCCAAATATAATATAATAACGCGGATTCTTATATTTGTTCCACCCACGCCGGGGGCTCAACTTAGTTGGTTATAAGAAGAGCGTATTTGAAGATAAGTCAAAACTCGTTTTTACCAGAAATTTGCTTTAAGACGTCATCCCCTAACCAGGGTCTACGGAGGTAACCCTATTTCGTTGCCGTGACACGGCAGTCTCGCCTACTTAACGCGATTGCAACGAGCCTTTTGAAAGGCCCTCTTTTACCCCTACCTTTCCTGCACACAACCCCCCTCCCGCTCTCTCTCTTTCTTTTTCTCTTTTCACGAATGGCTATCTCACTTCTCTCCCAGGGTTGTCCACCGCACCCTTTCATGATACTTGAATGCTTGAGGACAGTAAAGGACGAGGAAAGTCGGTTCCGTGACGTCATTGGCGCTAGGGTCACGCGTTGAAATGCAGGTCGTCTCACCCCTTTATCAATCCTCGTTTTCTCTCGCTCTCTCTTCCTCTCTCCCTCATCCCTTTATCCAGAGGCCTGAATAACCCTACTGTTTCTCTATCCTTCTCACTCGTCCCAGTTAAACATCCTCCGTCTTCCTTCCTTCTTATACACGTTATCTCTGAACATCATCGAGGAACGTCGAAAAAATGCTGAAGAATAAGCGGGACACTCCACTTCCGTTAGCTTTCTTATCTCTCGCAATATATTACGTAACGTTCGTCAATAATGTGATGGTGGAATTATCTCGGGTAATTACACGTACTAAAGCTGCAACTTATTATTAAACCGATACCCACACGTTCAGCTTTTTATATTACGGCGTACTTTGATGCGCCGTATGATTGGAATACCATGCGGTTTAGATTGAATCTGATGAAATGCATGGTGTCGGTGCATAGATATGTAATCTAACATTATCCCTGCAATCGTGCTCATATTTTATGTGTACCTCACATCATAGCAATGGTATATCAGTTACATATTAATATAAATATTTCATTTTTGAACAAAACAATTATTAAAAGCACGAATTATATCTCGAATACTTTTAACAGTGAATTAATTCGTCATCCACAATACATCTGAAATTCTGGACTTTGAAACTGTCTTTTAGATAAATCAATGCAACGTGGTGGGGTTTTAAAAATGATGTACTTTATTAATGAAAATTGAATTCATGTAGAATTGTTGATTCTGTAGAACGACTCTATAATCTGTTATTTATCGTTTTTAAAATACCTTCATTTTCTACTTCTACTATAATCCGTAATCCCGAGCTACTTCGAATCTATAGCTGAAGATTGTAGGGAAAGTTCGGTATTAAGTTGAAAAACAAAGGGGAAATGTTTCAGGAACCATCGCGCTTTTCTCTTCTCACAAGCTCGGAATATCTCTTTTAAAGTGCTAGGGACACTGGTGAGGCGAAAGTAATGAATTCAGTGGTAGTTGCCGGCACGTGTACGCCAATATGGTGAGTAGAATAAACTACGGAATTCCGCTGGGGATCGATTTTAAGAGTAAAGAATATGATTTGGTCCAGTTATTACCACCAACATACTTAAGGCTTTGTCAAATGTACACATAATACACAAACTATCGGTTATCAATATTAATATCTTCCCGTATGATTATTAACTTCTACACATTTTCTACAATTAGATTTTTCTCCTGTTTTTTATTCTGTAATTATTAAAATCTTATTCTATTATTATCCAATGTTTCGAGCTGCACTTTCAAATTTAGTGAGAACATCAGTTAACGTTGAAAATAATTATTCCTATTATTAGTCCAATTAAAATAATAACTACGTTGATTTTACTAATTAATATAAATATTCCTGATATTCGACTAAAGACATTGACATTTTGATTATTCGAGTAAAACGCATTTTTAACTCATATTTCCATCAGATTTCTGGCATAAGATCATACATGAAATGTGAGCGTCAAAGTGAATGCTATCTACGGTTTCGATTTCGCGAAGAACAAAGCTGGGAAAATTTAATTAGGATATCACCGTATAGAAGGTATAACGCTGGTATCAGGTCACAGTAGACCCACGCAACACGTGCGTTACGTTCGTTTGTGTACAAGTGAAATTCACTGGTGGTTGCTAATGTAATTGTAGTACTGCTATATATATCCAATGCGCGATATTCTGTCGTAGAAAATAGTCTAGATAGCTTGAAATTAATGATCTTCCCTGCTAATGCCAAAACAATTAATGTGTGTTGGCAGTTGTACACAGAAGCAGGTTATCGCGTGGGGTTTCACGGTTTCGCACGTAATTCGAGGAGATTAATAGGTTTTGTATTTAAAGGAAACGTATAATAAATAATGTATAATAGAAGAAAACGACATGTTTACAACTCATTATGAAATCCTCCGTAACATTAATTATGTATTCATATTAATTGTGCTACCAACGAAGAATAATATTACTTCGCCAAGGGTTGCCGAAAATATTAGGGGTACCGGAAAGTAATCAATTCGGAAGTGGACAATGGTTTCACATTGAAATTTGGGATTTTGATTTTCTCAAAAAGGGAATTATGGCTTTGGAGCACCGTAGGTCAAGTATCATGGATAACAATGAGGTCTATCTGATAGAATAATGTTTCATATGAAAAAATGAATGGAGTTTCATAAAGTATGCGAAAAATAATTGATTACTTTCCGGTGCCCCTAATATAGAGCTATGTGGGTACAGTTACGTAAAGTGATATAATGCAACAGCTATTTAAACCATAAATAGGACACTCCGTATTGAAACGCAACTGTCGTACTTTCAGCTGATTGCTGATGCTAAGCACACCTCGTGTCCTCATAAATGTTCTTTATACGACATAAGTATGTCCATTAAACAATCCATTGTGTTCCTATAAAGCGAAAAACAAGCTGATTGTGGACCGAGCTTTATTTTTGTTCTCATTTGCCAATTACTCGGTGAGCCGTTCATCGTTAAATTGGGTATTCGTTATATACCTATCCCATTAAAAGTCATTCCACACATACAGTGACGTGCAAAAGTTCCCAGCCAGATGCTAGTTTACTTATCCTTTAAATAAACACGTATGAAGAATAAAGAAGGTTTATTTTTTAGTAGTATTCTTTCACGTAATATGCCCTTATATATGATATTAATAAAAAAAATTGCAAAAACCATCCTGCCGGGAACTTTTGCATGCCACTTGTATATTCACTCTGAAGCGATCCCTCCAATTGATTAAATTCTTCGTACTCCAAACTTCGAAATATAGCAGGTATATTTCCTAATTAAACTCATTCCAAACAGAATGGATTTGCTTTAATTATTCGCTAACACATGCACCTTATAATTGCATTCGAAAAGGATGCAGAGATTCTCCTATCAGCAATTTTTCAAATGCATGATTGTACATTACTAATATATTTAGTAAATATATTGGTAATATATTTAATATTACAGAAAAATGTATCTGGTACAAAGTCACTGAGTGTCGTTGTTCCAGAATTCTGCAGTACATTTCAAACTGCATAATTAATGTAATGCAATCATCGTTCGTGCATAAAGTTTCAGGACATTTCAGATGATCATCAATTTTGATATCCCATTTACGACAGACTACGGAGACTGTTGAATTATGACATTCCGGAGAAACCCGGCAGCATCCATCTACACTATTCTACACGAGTCACGTTATCAAAGGGTGCTTTATGGTCTCATCTCGAATTGCATCTCAGCGAGCTATCTACTTGTATACTTCGGATGCATTGCTGCAGAAATGTTTAAACAAATATCTTATCTACATGACGTGCGCGTGTCCTTTGTTCCGCTACGAAGAGTATTCAGCATCATCGTAACAAATCGAGATTGTTATTTCAATACTATAAATGCACGACCAATGTCACCTTTAACCCTTTGCACTCCAGAGGCGACTCTCAGTCGCCAATCCTGATACAGCCATTTAACGAAGAAATATTTGATTGAATACGTAATGCTTGTCCTTTTTATTACCTTCGTTATTATTATTATCATTATTCATTGAAATAATCCAAAATAAACATCGCGATATAAGAATACAGAAATAATTCAATATAATTAATTATAATTGCTGTTATCAGACGGTAGTGATATAATACTTGTTCAGATGTTTTCTAAATTATGTAATATATACTATATAATAGAATTATGTATTATATGTTTGTTTAACAATATAGGGTTCACATGTATAAAATGAATAAAGGATATTATCAAAGTGTCTCGATATTATTAATATCTCCGTCTCTGCCGATCTGCCGCATTGGCGTGGCATATACAAATTTTCCTGGGAAAGCATTGTATCGAAAGAATTACCTGTACATCTAATTATAGCATAGCTATATCGTAAACATGTGCGCGACACATCACCGCAGAAATTCGCTCGGTCGAACATAAACATTCCCTACGGTATATTTTCGTCGGGCACGTTTCGCCGAGGATTTTTTCTGCCGGTTGGAATACGCATATCTGCATATCCAAATATCAATAAAGTCAGAGTTCCTCGTCTACCGTAACTTTTCAATCGCCGAGTTGCGTAATCTTTCTGACAAAACCATGTATTACAACTCACGAGTTGTATCAATATTGGAAATTTCACATTTTCATTTGACTCTGCTGCTTCTAAATATTTTATGGGAATTATTATTATTATTATTATTATGAATATATTTACATTGTTTTAATATGGGTGTTCCATCCTCAAATTCTGTTTCTAATTTGTATTTATTAATCAATTATTTATTAATTATAAAAAGTGAGTAGCTAGGGTCCGCGGGTTTGCTAGGCCCGTATAGTTGCGATCAACTATCCCTTGCGGGTTTTTTATTATTATTATAATGTTGTTTGTCTTCACACATGTGATTTGATATTCATACGACGGGTATTGACGTGGTTCCATGTGCAAAATGAAGAAAATTTGAGAAATTTCTTTAAATGCACGTAGTAATGACACTCTTATTATATATCTTCGAAAATGGCTCCTATTCAAATGACGGTTCTTTAAATTGCATATCAAAAAGATGTCTTAAGTGCTTTGCATATCATCTCATAACATTTACCAAGTTCTTCAGATCAAAGTAGCCGGTGGCAATACGTGGGATCATACTGTGGGCGATTGTCAGACAATCCAAAATACATACTCGAAAAGTATTTTTAACACATTCGATACCACATCCTTTATATTATTGGACGTGACGTTTAAGATATTCTTTCATAGAGGGGTTGAAATGAATTGCAAATTGAATGAAGTATCAAATAAAATAATAAAATAATTAAAAAGGTGGATCAATCTTAATAAGACTAGATACTTGATCACTAGATACCCAGGACCTAAATATAGAGAGAATAACCACTTAAAAGCATCCTTTTCAGATTCACCAAATACCAAATTATTAAAGTTAACAATTAAATTAAACAAAACTACACCTAGTTTAGAAATCAAAGAAGAACAATCGATTGATATTTGCAGTTTACGTACTAAATCCTAGTTATATGATGTGTCAACAACTTTTATAGTAATATTCACGGAACACGTTTAATTTTAACTCGTATTTAATGCATATATTATTAGACGTTTTAACACACTCCTCCATGATATTATAATGGACGTTAATTTCCACGTGTCGTTCATAAATCAGGTTATTACTACGAAACCGCTGCTCGTATGAGTATCGTGTACGACGTGACGAGTACTATTACGATTGATTTCGTTATGATTAAGTCCAATAAAAAAATCGACGATGTCATGCGCCACGAGGTACTGCGCTGAACGTCTAATGGAATCAATTGCAAAGCATTTTAATTTTAGCCATTTCGAAGCTACTCATAGCGCGCTCCTAATTATCCATGGGCTACAAAACTTGTTGATTATTCAATGTGGCGAACTTTATATAAACCTGTTATCAAGTGTTCAAACTTTCAACCATGCGTCTGTCATTAAAGTTAATGAAAGGAAATGTTTGTTAATTCTGTCACCACAACTAGAATTAGAAGTAGGCTTACATCTGATAAGTAATCATTTAAAGGACACAGGTTATTAAACCGGATTTTATTTTCTTCCGAGAACGTAGAAATATGAAAAGAAAATGTACGATCAAAAATATATAAATTTGTTGTCACCGCTATGTATAATACAATAATTATAATGTAATATAGTATATCATTATATTAATTACATATATTATACATTAATTCGGATATTATAGATATAATCATAGAAATCTGCATCGTACCATAAAATGCACATTAATATCATAGAACCAATCTACTCAACCATGAAGAAGCATCATGGCGTCGCTGATAAAGAATACTAAATTCCCGTGGTAAATAACTCACGGAGCATTGGGGACGTTTATTTTCTTCTTTTCTTTAGGCATTTGCTCCTGGCAGCGTTGGAAGAGTCGGGCACGAGACACATTCCACGGAATTGCTTTCAACGTGTACGCCGAGCAATTTTATGTTGGGTCTTGCATTTGCCGAGGAGGTGAGAAAATAGTACTCGGTGAGGCGGCGTCGGTGGCGTCGTCGTCGTGCAAGTGGAAAACAGAAGTAACCAAAATAAAAGAACGCCCGTCGGAAGGCTTTATTCCATCTGACATCGCAACTACGCTTTGCTAGACCGGCGTAACTTTGTCGTCTCGTTTTACAGCTGCATTCTATGCACTCGCATCGTAGTTAACGTTCGTAATACCTAAGTCCTTGTGTTGGTTCTCGTACGAGCAGAAGAGGCCTCGGTGTTCACTGCATTGGCGTCGATTCACCGAAAAATTCATGTGACGTCTGACTATGACGAGCCAACTACACTACCAATGTCCCGTATTAAACTTACTATCACTATACACGCCCAGTTTCATACGACGAATACATTGACACACGTGTCAAGCGGTTATTCAAATCTCTAATTGCATAACAGTTACGTCTTGATTGTTAAACTTAAAAGGTACCTGCCGTTCGGTAAGAACTCGTGTACTACTTCCACGGGAAGCATATATAAATTGTTCATAATAGTTTACGACAGTAAGTTATTCAACGATAAGTATGTTCTTGCCTCATTATGGTAGTACTAACAAGTGTAGAAGATTGTAATTCATTTCGTAATGTTATCCGTATATAGAAGTTATGTAGATATAATATGAACATACGTAGATAGCGAAGCACGAGGGACGGACAAAGAAGATGCGGCGGAAAAGAACGGGAGAAATAAAGAAGTGGAAGAATGGTAGGCTAGTAACTTGCCAGTCATGTACACACCTTTGAAACGACGATAGAAAGATAATAAGCTACACGCGATACATGATAAATAAGTATCGTTACACGAAGTTAACATTAAACGAAGACACTAACGTTCGATAGAATGTTGCAGTTGTAACATCATTCACCAGTGAAAGCCAAATCGTCGAAGGACACTATAACAGCCACGAAAGTTTGATGCAAGAAACTCGAGATTCTCTTGATTCTATGTCATGCAATAGTATATACTCGCGAAATCTTTTTCGGATATCTCCCTTCGGTTTGTTGAACTCTGACGGACTTTCGAATTAGGTCGGAAAGAGAAACCAAGAAGTTTCACGAAAATTTCGTTATTTTATATCTTGAAACGTGTTGGGCGTACAATGTTCAAAGAATAAATGTAAACTGCAGGTCAGAGTTGTTAGTTCTCTGGATAGCGATTCCTTGGCATTTACATCCCCCTATAAATTCTTGGGTTTGTTGTGCGTTAACTTCGAAATTTTACGACAAACTTCGTTGTATTTTTAACCGCGGATACGTGCTTTCGTCATCGGAAAAGCAAGAAATATCGTTGTATCACGAGGGCCGAGTGATATCCCGACACATCGCGGCTTTCGAAAAATAATATGAAGATACGAGAGAGACGAGACTTCGAACTTTGTTTTCTTTTGTGTAGTAGCCTTTTTAACGTGAGGATCGATGAACATTTTCCGCCTCTAGTACTCGCACGCCCCGAATACGAACAAGGGAGTCGATTGAAATTCCATCGAGGCACGTTCGAATTTTTCAACCATTTCGAAAGTAGCCACATAATTAACGCAGTCTTCTTGTTAATTCACATTTACTCCTACACTTCTCAGTGCAAGAAACCATTAAGTCATGTTGAACTCATTGCGACCATTTACTAACTAACTAAAATCATGTAATATACTTAATTGATTAGAATTCCCTTATCAATAAATTCGTCGTTAAAACACCATATCAATTATCTATGCTACAATCTTAGTATATTAAATATATAAATTTTACTTCTACTACTAACTGTAATTCTCAAGTGTTATCTTAAACTCTTAAACCCGGTTGCTCCATTGTCAGTAAAACTTGAATTAAGCTATCAGAAATACAAAATGAAAGAAGTTTCGCACAATTCAGCAGTTACCGTTTAATCAGTTCTTACACGAATAAAGTTTCGTTATTTTAACCTCCATCGAGAAGAACCTATTTGCCTACGATGTTGATTGAGATGGAATTCGAGCACGACACGCGCGCCCGACGTTCGCTTATTTTATAGCCGAGGCACGTTTCATAGATCCAATAAGAGATTGACCCGATTTTTACATCGGTCACAGCGTCATCAAAGTCGCTTTCGGTCTCGTTACTCATCACTCTCTACAAGACAAAGTATTGTACTGTAAGGTGAAAGATTAATGGAGTCCTTTCCAACAGACAAGCATCCTGAACTAGATTATCCGTTTAATTAAAAATGACAATCTAATGAAAAATGCTTCTCGCGAGAAAATCATTCTCCATGAAAATTAATCAAACTCTTGCATCCCTTAGAATCTACTTCGCCAATAGAAGGATGTTCCTTTGACCTGTTAACCGAGGATGACGAGTTAACTCGCCATTCGATCTACGCTTATCTCGAAGGTTAAGAATTAAATTACAGTAATTCACCTACTAATTTTCAAATTTCGATAAGCATAAGTTTCAGTGATGAATAGTCAAATTCAAATATACGTCGTAACAGGTTAAATTAGCTGTAATAAGTAGTCAAGGTGAATAGTGAATGAGATATAAGTTTTGTATGAACAATATAGTGAATGCGTTGTAACGTGTATTAATAACTAAAAATAGTAAGCAGAGCCTGCTTGAAAAACAGATCAAGTTCGATTATAGTTAGCTTGATTTAAAATAACTGCACGGTTTAACGGAAGATATAGTGCAGAGATTAAAAACTGACGATTTATTCGGTTCTTATAAGAAACATAAATTAACCTCGAACATCAATTCCGAAAGATATGCGAAAATAATCTATTTACATCGGTAATAAATATTCTAAAAAAAGGTACTCTGGATATTATTAAAATATTTTCGTAAAAGTGGAACGGAATCAATAATAATTCTTTTTCGAGCGAGATTGTTCCAATTATTAAGAGGGGGATCTTAAGTGCAATAAAATCAAGTTCGTGCCGTTTTTTTTTCTCAGAGCGTCTCGAAATCACGAACTTTCTTCCCGACTGTGAATAGAAAAAGAAGGAATAAACTTTTTTCGCGAGTATTTATTCCGCGCTTCTCTGCTTCTACTCTTTCCATTATCACGAGTTAATGTAGTTTCTGTGTTGAAATACCAACTCAACGGCGAGTAATGCGTACTTTTTATTCTATTAGACCATATTATTCTCTGGCTCTCCTCATGTATCGAGTGTCCGGCGAACATATGCGATAAACCTATACTTGCTCTACGAACTCGAAACCCCGAAATTGCTTTGCAATATGGACACAAAATACAATAATAAATATAACATGATATAAGTATATCATGAATATCCAAATTTAACATTAATATAAAAGCAATGGGAATTGATTTGATACATACTTTATCACTTCTAAAATTCATTGACTAACATTTCCCTGGAAAAATCTCGGTTTTTCCAATAGATGGATAAGAAATGTTACAGCAATAAACGCGAAGAACGTGTTTTTGATAAAAATGTAGTTAATGAATTTTATCTCTATAACGATGATATAGTTAAGGTTTTGTGTATTTTATATATTGTGTTATATATATTACGCTTTAAAATGACGCATTAACCCCATGACGCGCACGCTCGAATTAACTCGAACGGATATAACACTGAAATCGTGAATAAATTGCGCCTTAAGGGTTTAATAAGGTGTCCATGTTCATCGTATAATTCACCTCTAAGTATAATATATTGTTGTAGTTTATCAATGTACACACAATGAGCTTTTTATTGATTCAAACAAAGATTCTAGCATTGTCTAAAGTATAATAATAATTATATAGGCAATGATAGAATCTAGGAAAAGACAATAGAAAGTCGTCGCGTGGAAAGACATCTGCTTTGGATGTAAATGAGAGATGTGACCGCTTACAGAGGAATTAGTATCGTTAAAGAACCACCGTCTTCGTGATGGTCATCTTTTATGATTCGAAATAACTTATTGTAGTAAATAGCTGAAGTGTGCACTGTATATTATGCACAGATTCATGAAAGATTTATGATAATAATCTCTCGATAATAGAATATTATTTTATGATTTTATATATTAGAAATATTATGTGAAATATTATCAATTATGGAAAAAGCGAATTCCCGTTTTCACTTAGAATCTGGTGGCTTCTTTTTTCTGCTTTGAACATTAAAATCGTCGGATTTTATGGATATTTATTTTTTAATCGTAAACTCGTATTGGTTAAATTAAAAATGAATTCGAAGAAAATTGGAGGTTTTTAAATACTGAATACCTTGAAACAAAAAAATTGAAAACATGGCTTAAAAAGAGTATCATGATTTACGAATCAATTTTGTATCCCGTAATTATGTAAGTGTCTCTCGAATTCTTATTTCTTCCGGTTAAACAAAACCTGTTTTGTTTTATCCTCTTACTTAATTGTTCCAGTTCTCTCTCTATGTTTCATTAGTATAATCCAATCATTATTAAATATAGTAAAAGATTTATGATTTAATTATACTATCACTACTATAACCATTGGTATAACCATTATAAAAACTTGTTGAAATTTTATATTCGCTCTACAGAAGTCGATCTTTCAATAAATCTAACGGTATTTGTCCATCTACTCCTGAAAGCTCATGTAGTTTCCACGAAGAAGTTTCGCCGGAAGTCATGGAAAAGTTTGCCGCAGATTGAAGAAGATAACGATGTCAATCGCGAATGGATTTTATTATCAGTGGCGCACGTCTTCCCGAGTTTCACAAGGGGAGTTTCCTTACACGGTTGTTACGAAGCTACAGAGGACGATCATATTATTTTCGGGTATAGATCAGTGATTGCGATAACCGTATTATCGTCTGGTCTCATAAACTCGTTTCGCGTAATTTATGAACACGCAAGTTTTAAATACCACTTACGAGGTACCTCGTGAAATAATGATCGGTCTACTTCCGAAATCTCCGGAATCCCTAATGATCGTAATTATGAAAAGTCACATTAAAATTGTGCAGCCATCAATCATGGGAATCGAGTATTTCGAGCAGTGCATGGAAGTGTATTCCGGTTTTATACCACAACGATGATGGATGGTATAATGGATTCTATATTACACATATAATAAGTATTTGACGGTTGTGTGTTTCACAATACGACATGACTGAATTATAAAACATATGTGGATAACGAATTTCATTGATTATCATTTTCTCAGTTACGGTAATATAATAAACCTTAGAAGAATCTTTCATATTAAGTATTCACGATATGTCAAGTATGATTATTATTGAATAATAATGCATGATAGTATGAGGTTATAAAGAACTGTATGTTCTAATTCTTATATTTCCTTATTATCAGTATGAAGCAGATCAGTGCACTTCCTATATAAATATTCTAAGGACGAGTATATTGTCGGACTTTAAGTGACCAATCATGTAATACCAGATAAGAACAATGTGCAATTTCACCTGATGCTCCAAATGCGAAGTGGCGCGACTGACCATCGCGATGCAAATTCGAAATCGTGTTAATCGACTTCTAATATACTGGGAGTTCGCGTGCACCAGACAACTCTTACGTCATGAACGGGTGTATTAAACTATAGAGAGGGCCCCGTTCACGCCGAATGTAAATCGACCCTCTCCTTCCTTTGCATTCGCACCTTTTCCCGTTCTTACGTGTTCCGAAGTTTACACCCCAGCGATTCTAGGTCAGGAACAACGATGACGACAGCTACCAACATTTGACCTTATGGCTAATTTTAAAATTCTTACCGAGGGTAACTTACGATGGCGGACAAGCAAAAGCACGTTTCATAGAAACATTTGATCAAACCGCGACTTATATACATATACACAATGCTCAGAAAAATCGCGTTTCACCTACTTCTCGAAAAGACACCTGACAATGTTCTTCAAACCTTACACCTTTATGCGAGAGACAAGCTCATCTCGATTTCATAATCACTTTTATGAATATTCATTCGACTTCAACGACTACGACGCAACTTAAGTCCACACAACTTAAATGCAAATCACTGGTAGGCGAGAAAAGTGTTTGTCATAAACGCGTCAATTAAGCCCATATCGAGGCTTGGAAACAAAGCTGTTGTTAGTTGTTAAACTCGTAGTGTATGTGCACGATTAATATCACATAATGAATACTTGATAAGTAGGATAGTAAGTGTAACAGTACGAGGAGAATGTAAATCCTGAAAATCTCACCTCCTGTGTCTCTACAGCCTCTTTAACGCTCTCTGCTATCTCGGCAGCTTTGATACCAGTTTCTATGGGTGCGACCTGCGAATGCCTTGGACCCTGGGTCTCGGTAGCGAGCTCCTGATAACAGGACTCCCCGGAACCTCGCCTGCTGCCCGCGATACACATGGCCCTTCGAAAAAGTCCCGCGACTACGGCGCAAAGCCCGCATTGCATGCCCGTCGCACTTCCTCTGCTCGAAAGGGAGCCACCATTGGTCCGACGACGGGTCCGAGTCCCGCGGGAACCAATGTCACGTGCCTGGGACGCCAGTTTTCTGCTGTCGCCGAACTTTTGCCTCTTATTTCTCTTTTGATCTCTTGTTGGGACACCAGTCTAAGTCTATCCGTTTGTCACTTCATTTATTCACTTCATGTTCGCTTTTTGTTCACACCTTGATCTTCCTCAGAATTCACGTTGTACTCCTGTCTTCGGTGATGATTTCTATCACATGCAACCCTTAATGCACTGCCACTACTGACAATAGTCCTGCGACTCAACATGTCACCTGCACGACGAAAGTACATCGGAGTGATGTCCAAAGATTTCGAGGTCGAGGGAGGAGCTTGGCTCGGCGTGTCTCTCACAGAGCTATCGATTGGTATGAGGATACGTTCGATAGTATCGAACAACTCATAGAAACTGTCTGGATCGGAATAAAGGAACGGTCCAGGAGTTCAAGCAGTGACATATGAAAACTCATGGGACGTGACATGCCCTAAAAAACTGAGCACATGTGATCTGACATGTGTACGTATGTTAATTCGAATTCCAAGAGGCTATAGATTGCAACACGTGAAAACGTTTCGGTTACATTGAGCTTGGAACGTGAATGTTTTTTCGATATCTCTTAAAACCTTTTATGTATAATATTGGATAAAGATATTATTAGAAAAGGTGAAAACACATTAAAATTTAAATAAGATCTAGCAGTGTCTTATCTAAGTTTTAAATACCTTATGAATAACAATTAACAGTACTCTGACGTATTTTTATATTGAAGGTTAATATTCATGTATACTAAGATTCAAGAGTATATTTGCATTTGAAAGCAAATGACAATGAACTATGGGAATTTATTGCTACTGCTTATCCTACATGATAAAGAAAGAATCTCATTAGTGTGCGTGCCATTTACCCCGGAGTTCATTGTCAATTTTCTGGGCATCATCACGAATGGCGCGAAGTTCCTGATATGTCAGGTAAACAAGAAGATCGCTCCCTCCATCTTCTCGATAAGATAGGAGAGGCCGGGCCAAGAATCCCAGGTTAGGGAGGGAAATAAAAATGGGGAAGAACAAAAGCCGCTTTCTTTGCTCCCACCGACCTCAATTTTTAAGTAAGGCTTTTTCATCTTACGGACAGTAATTAGAACCGTGTGGCACGAATTACTCTTAAAGAGCGTAGGCAGCAAAAAAGTAAGGAGGCCTATAAACTCTCATACACATGTACAGTGTATCACACTCACTAGGGAATGTACGAATGAATTGATTGAAAGCATTCTTCGAGCGTTAATCATGAATTATAAGAGCTGAGTAGAGGGAGTTTCTATTGTAACACACTTGTGATTTAACTTTTAATCGATTCAAGACGGGTCGGCTCAATGATTAAGATGCGGATCCCATCCTACTTCCTTTCTACTTACTGTTCGACTAAATCATTAAAATTCAAACGTTGTCAAATCAAAGTTCTCACACACCCAACGTACACTACGCTTATACACCTTAGTGAACTTCTAGTCGCCTAGATTTAACCACAGAGATTTCAGTCTTCGAAAAAAGCAAGACTATATACGTGTACGAAATAGATACGAAGGATAACAGAGGAATAAAAGGATTCTCAAATTAGACTAAGATTTTGACCCGGCACTCTTACTAGCATCATGTATAACCCTCTCACTCTCTCTTTCTCTCTATCTCTGAACGTCAAAATATGTTTGATGAAGCAGTTAAGAACGAAACGAGAGATGATACCTTTGTCGGACCAAGGAGGTCCTGCCTCTCGTTGCACGACAATTCATAACTACTACATGAGAACAAAGTCGGGGTAACGCCCGCATACAGATCGTAGTTGGTTACGCTCCGGGACGAGCCAAGGAGCTCCATGACCGCGTGTTAGGCGGAACGTGTACGGGAATCGAAGGCCCCCGGGCCCCGAGGCCCGGTGCCGGACAGGGTGCGAACACGAGGACGTCTTCGTTGCACGCTTCTCGGATATACACGTTCTCGTAGTAGGTAAATATGGCAGAAAGAACCCCGCGCGAGAACAATTCGCCCGGGAACACACTGCCGTTATCAACAACTACACACACCGGCCGGCCGCTGTGCACGCACTGAAGTACAGGATCCAAGCGAGAGACTCAGCCGATGCTCAAACTCGGCCATTATCGGCAGCCTCCGTACTAGCTTCGGACTCGTTCGGCGCCCGGCCACGCTTCCCGGTCACCCTTCCACTCGACTGCGCACCGTTCACCGTGAACTATACCAACGAAAGTTCTCACTACGCGCTGAGCTCTCGTCGCGAATGGTCATCGACGATTGTTTCTTTACTCGATGATGCTTCTATACAGGAGAGATAGAGAGAGAGAGGGAAACCTCCGTGTACGCGAGGAGAAAGGATCAATAACAGATCCCTCCTTCTCTACCTCGCGGATACACTCCACGTACGCACGTATTTACACACGTATGCCGTACGAATTTCCACACCCTTCTCCCCAAGGCAGGGTGGGAAACGGGCCGCAATACGATTTCGCGGTCGTAAAGCATGTGTGAAAGATATGCTCTTTAGTTATTGATCCTTTACAGATTTCGCACAAACGGTAGCAGGGAAAAACGATCTCGTCGTAATTCCTGCGAAATAGACATTTTATTTGAAACTGACATAAAACCTTGATTCTAAGGACGAATCACATGTGATATATGTCAGTTAGCCGAGTATGATGTTGTAGATTTGAATAAACGCATGAATGAGCTATTATTAGTATTAATGCATATGCATAGATAATGTCATTGCGTAAATATTGCATAGGAATCTATATGAATTGTGTTTTGCAATGCAATGATTATCATAGAGGAAGCATTGCGATATGGGGAAGCTTTTACGATGATTTATAATGAACCGAATCCGTATAAAAGATGATGAGTTTCCTGTTGCGTTCATTCAGTGTGAAATGTAATATTTCACTATATACGTGACTTTTATGGATATTAAATTAATTACTAGTCTCGCTGAATCAAACTGATATGGAGAATGCGTCGATTTTACAAATTCAATTTTTCTCATATCCCGGCTTTTTTATACAAACAAATGCTATCACTAGGTAGCTTTATGTTTGAATGCATGATGGCAAATATTTACTTCAATCTGTACCTGTGTATGCACTGGTATCTGCATTTTGCATTCATTTTGGAGACATGTGCGATATATGAGAAAAATCGATAAATATATACATATAAAATAATGCACATATTTCAGAATGCATTGTTATTCAGTATTACGAGTAGTTAATGCTCGAACATTCAGCGAAGCATCAGGTATTAAAACATAAGCAGTGTACATCAAGTAGTAAATCCTCACGGAATAATACGTCTCGCGCGCGTGTGTGTGTGTACATATTACATACACGCGGAGAAATATACGATTTTCCACTTCCAAAGCTAATAATACTGTTTCCACATACACATACATTTACATTACAATTACTATATATTAAACCAGAAATGAAAAATGCTATGTGCATAGAATACATACTTGAAAATACCCAACTCCAAAAATTAATAAAGTCACTTCCTCATGCATGTTGATGGTCATACATTTGTATTATAATGGAAAAAGGCAAGAATATTGGAAAATAACCGTTCCATTGTTAACTATTTCGTCATAGACACGGATGATTTTAATTTCAAATCATACCTTCACTTTGCTCAAACATTTCCCTATATATACACGGGGAATGGAAAATGAGAATTAATGAAAATGTTTGATGATAACAATGTTAGCTTTCGCTAGAATGACCCTGAAAACTCACGTAGAAAAGCGTGCATGAGGCAAGGTGAGATTCACGGTGGGGTAATTACGTATAGAGAAAATAACGGTGTGTTTTCAGGGAACCCTCCTCGCTCTCTCTCTGTGTATGGTGACAATCCCGAAGGGAGAGAATCGGGCTGCATTACCACCGGATTGCCCTTGCCGCTATAAAAAAACTTGACCCGTATTCTTTTACGTTAAGACCAGCCAGTGTCATATAAGCCCTATTTCTCTTTCCTTCCGACTTCTTTCGCGGTTCATCGTCGGATGTTTTGTGGAATACTTCTTGGAATCCTGAATACAGTAGTAACGAACGCGAAGAGTATTCACGAATCTTGAAGATCCCAAACAAGTCATACAATAACGATCTCTGCAAAGCTGCTAATTTAAAATGTTTAAACATAATGCTGACACTAAATCTTTATGAGATGCAATACTTGTCGTTGCGGAACGCATTTTCCACTCTTCGTATGTATACCGGGAATTGTTTCAGATGAAGATACAATTTAAATTTATAATTATCTGTGATTACGAGGAAATAATGCTAACATCGGAACTTGGTTATTTTTCAGTATTCCTACTATTTTTTATTTACTGCTAAATATATGAAATTTAAAGATACGTTATACCATCTGAATATGTTACGGAATACGTCAATGAACACCGTGAAAGTTGACTGAAGTGCTTCGACCGTTTAGAATACTATTGAAGCAACCTTGCGTTAAAAATGTTATGAAAGGTTACGATCGATCTACGGAGATCCACGTCACTTGTGCGGTCACAATAAAAATGATTGACGCTTAAATCAGTGACACCTGTATTGTATCATGAAGAAAGTGTTAATTCCATTAAATTATTAAATTTGTTGATACCAAATAATCTTTATAATCTTGTGACATTCTAACGAAGTGATCAATAAAAGGTCATTAATACAACATTAACTTCAACAATGTATGACCTTTTTTATAATACGCCTATAGGCGATTTTTAATAATATATAGAACATATTTATGCTGCACACTTTCCTAAGAAAACGTATCACTTTTCAATGAAGCACTCTAGTAGCAAACGAAGGATTGCTTATTACCTCGGAACTTTGTAGGAAACAAGCTGCTTATTTGTAAACTCCACTTTGTACTTTAATTATGTATATAAACTGGAATAATGTTGTTCATGGAACATGAAGAAACTGGAAGAAGTACTTGATCTATTTATCGAGGTTCCTATCTATAAATCTTGCATTAGTCAAAGTAGTTATGTAATGGATTCAATAAAGCCGTTTATCGCCGTTCCAGTTTCCAAAAACGTATGTCTACTTCATTGTCTAATTTTGTCGAAATGCATCATAGTTAGAATGATAAACTTAAGGAGCTATTCAAGATAGGCTATAACATAATAAAGTGATAAAGGTGAAGGAGAAAATAAGGCAATAGAGAGGAAAATAGGAAACAGATAAGTGAGAACCTCTGACGTTCGGCAGGTTGGCCGCATTGGGTCGTCTGCTTGTCGGTCATTGACCCCTCAACTGCAACTACCCCATTCCAGCCTCTCTTTCGGCGAGTAGTTGCTATGGAACGAATCTATCTGCTTTTATTCCTCTCCTTATCTACCTCTTCCCCCATTTCGTTCACCACGATTCCCTTCTATTCTTTAATACGATTTACCTTCCTTCTTATACTACTTAATCTTCCTCCGTGTAACGCTTCGATCCGAGAGATTACATTAAAAAAATATTTGAGAAAGCACGAAAAGAAATAATGATAAAATGTAGAAGGAATCTGATCAGGCATTGCACAGGGTGTTCAAAAAGTTTGGAAATTGTCAAATATCTCCTACGAGAAACAGTTTTGTTGAAAACATTAAACAGAAAAGTTTTAGGATTTAGGGCTATCAGATGAGGTCATTGATATACCTTAAAAAATCGGCGAAAAATCAAAGTCGTCAATTTCGGTCCTAGATGGTCGAAAGCGATGGTAGGTGTTGCCTAATGATGTTCTAGGACCATTTTGGGTCGAAAGAAGTGGATTAAAAATTGTTTCCCGTCAAGAAAGGGGTCGAACCCAAGTCGAAAAAATGTGAAGGGGTATACCTTCAAAAATCGGCAAAAATTAAAAGTCCCCAATGTCACTTCTACATGGCCCAAATCGATGGTATATGATGTATAAACATATTCTAGGACCATTTTGGGTCGAAAGAAGTGGATTAAAAATTGTTTCCCGTCAAGAAAGGGGTCGACCCAAAATCGCAAAAATGTGAAGGGGTATACCTTCAAAAATTGTCAAAAATGAAAAGTCGCCAAAATCACTTCTAAACGACCCAAATCGATGGTAAATTATGTATAAACATATTCTAGGACGATTTCTGGTCGAAAGAAGCGGTTAAAAAAATTTTATTGGTCAAAAATGGGTCGAAACCTAGTCGAAAAAATGTGAAGGGGTATACCTTCAAAAATTGTCAAAAATGAAAAGTCGCCAAAATCACTTCTAAACGACCCAAATCGATGGTAAATGATGTATAAACATATTCTAGGACGATTTCTGGTCGAAAGAAGTGTTTAAAAAATTTTTATTGGTCAAAAATGGGTCGATCCCAAATCGAAAAAATGTAAAGGGGTACACCTTCAAAAATTGTCAAAAATGAAAAGTCGCCAAAATCACTTCTAAACGACCCAAATCGATGGTAAATGATGTATAAACATATTCTAGGACGATTTCTGGTCGAAAGAAGCGGTTAAAAAATTTATATTGGTGAAAAATGGGTCGAACCCAAGTCGAAAAAATGTGAAGGGGTATACCTTCAAAAATTGTCAAAAATTAAAAGTCGCCAAAATCACTTCTAAACGACCCAAATCGATGGTAAATGATGTATAAACATATTCTAGGACGATTTCTGGTCGAAAGAAGCGGTTAAAAAAATTTTATTGGTCAAAAATGGGTCGAAACCTAGTCGAAAAAATGTGAAGGGTTATACCTTCAAAAATTGTCAAAAATGAAAAGTCGCCAAAATCAATTCTCAATGACCCAAATCGATGGTAAATGATGTATAAACATATTCTAGGACGATTTCTGGTCGAAAGAAGCGGTTAAAAAATTTATATTGGTCAAAAATGGGTCGAACCCAAGTCGAAAAAATGTGAAGGGGTATACCTTCAAAAATTGTCAAAAATTAAAAGTCGCCAAAATCACTTCTAAACGACCCAAATCGATGGTAAATTATGTATAAACATATTCTAGGACGATTTCTGGTCGAAAGAAGCGGTTAAAAAAATTTTATTGGTCAAAAATGGGTCGAAACCTAGTCGAAAAAATGTGAAGGGGTATACCTTCAAAAATTGTCAAAAATGAAAAGTCGCCAAAATCACTTCTAAACGACCCAAATCGATGGTAAATGATGTATAAACATATTCTAGGACGATTTCTGGTCGAAAGAAGTGTTTAAAAAATTTTTATTGGTCAAAAATGGGTCGATCCCAAATCGAAAAAATGTAAAGGGGTACACCTTCAAAAATTGTCAAAAATGAAAAGTCGCCAAAATCACTTCTAAACGACCCAAATCGATGGTAAATGATGTATAAACATATTCTAGGACGATTTCTGGTCGAAAGAAGCGGTTAAAAAATTTATATTGGTGAAAAATGGGTCGAACCCAAGTCGAAAAAATGTGAAGGGGTATACCTTCAAAAATTGTCAAAAATTAAAAGTCGCCAAAATCACTTCTAAACGACCCAAATCGATGGTAAATGATGTATAAACATATTCTAGGACGATTTCTGGTCGAAAGAAGCGGTTAAAAAAATTTTATTGGTCAAAAATGGGTCGAAACCTAGTCGAAAAAATGTGAAGGGTTATACCTTCAAAAATTGTCAAAAATGAAAAGTCGCCAAAATCAATTCTCAATGACCCAAATCGATGGTAAATGATGTATAAACATATTCTAGGACGATTTCTGGTCGAAAGAAGCGGTTAAAAAATTTATATTGGTCAAAAATGGGTCGAACCCAAGTCGAAAAAATGTGAAGGGGTATACCTTCAAAAATTGTCAAAAATTAAAAGTCGCCAAAATCACTTCTAAACGACCCAAATCGATGGTAAATGATGTATAAACATATTCTAGGATGATTTCTGGTCGAAAGAAGCGGTTAAAAAATTTATATTGGTCAAAAATGGGTCGAACCCAAGTCGCAAAAATGTGAAGGGGTATACCTTCAAAAATCGGCAAAAATTAAAAGTCCCCAATGTCACTTCTACATGGCCGAAATCGATGGTATATGATGTATAAACATATTCTAGGACCATTTTGGGTCGAAAGAAGTGGATTAAAAATTGTTTCCCGTCAAGAAAGGGGTCGACCCAAAATCGCAAAAATGTGAAGGGGTATACCTTCAAAAATTGTCAAAAATGAAAAGTCGCCAAAATCACTTCTAAACGACCCAAATCGATGGTAAATGATGTATAAACATATTCTAGGACGATTTCTGGTCGAAAGAAGCGGTTAAAAAAATTTTATTGGTCAAAAATGGGTCGAAACCTAGTCGAAAAAATGTGAAGGGGTATACCTTCAAAAATTGTCAAAAATGAAAAGTCGCCAAAATCGCTCCTACATGGCCCAAATCGATGGTGGGTGATGTATAAACATATTCTAGGATGATTTCTGGTCGAAAGAAGCGGTTAAAAAATTTATATTGGTCAAAAATGGGTCGAACCCAAGTCGCAAAAATGTGAAGGGGTATACCTTCAAAAATCGGCAAAATTTAAAAGTCCCCAATTTCACTCCTAAATGACCCAAATCGATGGTAGATGATGTATAAACATATTCTAGGACGATTTTGGGTCGAAAGAAGTGGATTAAAAATTTTTTCCAGTCAAGAAAGGGGTCGACCCAAAATCACAAAAATGTAAAGGCGTATACCTTCATCACCCAACATGGACGCCACAATATCTTTTAGCTCCGAATTGCGTTAGTTTGCGTAAAACCTTATAAGTACCCGCAGGAGGATTTTGTAATCTATACTATTAATAAGAAGCTGGCTCGTCTCATTCTCTAGCTCTATGTTGCTTTCCCTCACGCCAGCACCCATAACTCAGATAGAATGACGCGCAATTTGTCTCGAAGAGGGGTCCTGTGACAGTCGAATTCAACAAAGAAAACCCTTCTGATATCACGAGGTTATTCTTCCTGAAGGTACCATCCTATCAAACGATATGGATAACAGATCTATAGGATCTCGATAAATGAGGGCAGTTATTCAGCTGCCAGATTCACGGCCACTCAATTGCAAAGCGTATTTTTTACGAATTCAATATCCTTATCGTATTTGGCGAAATCTGATCAGCTTCAAAAGTCCCACGTTTTTCATTCAAAAAACAATAACCCTGTTAGGTAGGGGTTACGGTGCGATGACGTAAATTACTGGAAATGAATTCAATCCTTAAAATACATAAATTCAGATGATAATTAACATAAAATTCTCTGTATTTATGATAATGATGTATATTATAATATACGTATATGCCTGTGTGCTGAAGGTAGTCTGACCCCAAAAACGATATTTGTTCTACCGAAGAATCAGCACACCCTGAATAACAGGAATCTAGCATGAGTCGACCAGTTTTAGATATTCGTGGCGAAATAGGGGATCGTCCGCCATGATCGGAGGTGAACCGTAGGATGAGTGAAGGAAAGGTGTTCCTGGGGACTGCGCGCGCATGAAAACTCATTGGCTCCAGCGGCTGGAAGCCCGGGATCCATCGAGCCTTAGAAGCCTGTTATATAGGGCTATATACCCGGCGTGTACACCTGAACGACTTCACCCTGGCACCTCTACGTTCTACCCTTTTCCCAGCCATGGTCACATGATCTACGATATATTTATGTTTATCGTTTAACGATTATCGCGAGATGTAACAAGCTGTGCATGCCACAGACTCGTTAATGCTGACACTAGGTGACCTATCGTAAAACCCCTAACGTAAACTTACGTTGACAACAATATTTATGCTGCACCAGCTCTTTAATAATAAATTTATTTTATACCGCAATATGTAATTCCACCGTACGCCAAATGTCAGGTTCAATCAGCGAAAGTATATTGAGCGATAATAAGCAGGGCGTAGTCCATTTGTGGATTAATATTTAGATTGATTAGCAGGAATTAATAACGTAACATTAATAATATTTCATATTATAAAAGTAGTTAAAAAATAGCATTTAATTAAAAAATGTAGATTGAATCAACTGTATCTTGATGTGTGTTAATGGAAGTACACTTTCGCTAATACTTCCGTTTAAGAAATTGATTCTTCCCCGGTAAATCAGAACAAGGAGGTACAGCGAAATTCCATTTCCGTGATGGACATATTAGGCCGGGAAAGAACAATTTTCCTTAGGGCGAGAGAATTCGGACCATTGCCCCAACACCACGGGGGGTTCCAGTCTGAAAATATCTCTACGAGGGTCTAAGTAACTGCAAAGTTAAGAGTATAAGATCTAAAACGCACATTTTACAGAATCACTATCGACTTTATTAATTAGTATTAAATCAAGTTATTTATTCGCTGACACGCGTATAGAATGTTATTTGGCTCGAAAACGATTAAGTGAACGATGGTCGTTGATCAGACAGACTACACTACTGAAGCCCCTCCAGAATCCCCTTATTTTCAGTCATCAACCGCCTGTCCCTTTAACACGCTTTACTATGTCTTTGCCCTTTGTCCCACATGTTCCGCCGCTTATAATTATTTTCAAGCGATAAACTAGAGCCGCATTTATTAAAACGTTACTGTTATACAACAGCGTGGAATTTCTAGATCGGGAGGCTGAACTCGAGGAGGCAGTAACACAGGAGGGAAATACATAGTGAGGCAGAGGGTACAGAGAAGAAGCGAAGCAAAAGGCGGTTCGATCGAAGCCGCTTTCTTCCCTCCTTACTCCACCCCCCCTTAGAGACCGACCATTTCCTTCTCTTTACCGCTGGTTCGTCAACTTTTCCTCTCTCTCTGGAAGGTATTCCGTATACATTTTCTTTTCCTGCGATATGACTTTCTTATTCACTTCGGCATGTCCTACGCTGCTGCTACCTCCTGACACTGCCAAGCCTATTCCCTCCTCTCTTCAAGGCCTCTCTTAATTCACCCGATATCTTCACGGAAAAAAGTCATGCTAACGCACTCTAATTTATACAGATAGTCGTAAACATCCTTTTTATACACTATTAAGTTCACACGAATCCTCCGAATGCATATATGATATTATTCAGAGATACTATTAATGATAAAAAGGTCAGTATAAATGGGTCCACCGCGGTTTTATATAACAGAGTGGAAGCTATTTATCGACGGTGTCTAATAACTTAGTTATTTGTCATTGACATCAATCCCAAGATAGAGATCCACCTCGAAGAGTGAATTAACATGAAACATCTGTCGGCAATAAATTGAAATCTTGGACAATATTATAAAGCTGCAAAGTGATTTCACATTTAACCAAGCAGTGCATGCCAGCATTCGAAAACAACATTGTAACAAAATGTAGTATACATACTTTGACCTTAAATCTCAATACTAATCATATTTAATATTAATTCGAAGGATATATTTAATTTACGGTAACTATTGATTCTTTCATTCCTATGTATTTAGTTTATTTATTCGTTCGAAACCTGACTGCACCAGTTCCATACATGAAATCTATTCGCTACACGCAACGGCATCATTAACTTTATCCTGTTTACATTTTACTGAAAAGCGTGACGGTAAAAAATAGCATGCAACGAAAAATACTTGGTTGAAGCTGTAAGAGTTATGAGATGAGTCCCACCTCAACGTCGGTCATCCGTAAGTCACGTAATTAATCCGCGAGAACACGTATGAATCATTTTATGAGAAAGCCTACGCGTTGGTAAGAAAGGTAGAATATGAAAGCTAGTGCCGTATCGAGAAAATTCAAAATAAAGAACAAATGGCGAGCGGTAGAAAGTCGAGAATGGTCGTCCACGATCCACCACATAGTACACATTTAGACGACTATGCTAACTTTAGATTGTTTCCAGAATAAACCAAGTGAAAAGGGTCTCCCCTAGGAAGAACGTAACATAAGAACTACATTGAGAAACTACATGTACGATACTCAATTCAATAAAGTTATAGTACTAGACCTGTGCCAAAGGGTTTTAATCAACTGTTACAATGTTGCTTTTGTTGAACAGCATGTGCAAATAAATTCCCTATTTAATGACTTTGGATTTCTAAGGATGATTATCTGTGTTCATAACAATCCCATCGGACAAGTGTAGCATATATGTAGATAATTAGTATTTGATGAGCAAGATATGGTAAGGTGTACTTCATTAAAATTGCAATTATATCTTACTACATTGGAACATATCATATGTCAATGAAGTATTTTAAGGATGTATTCCACTTTCAAATGAGGTATAGATCTGTGACATAGGAGTAGCGCAAATGTGCTTGCTGATTAATCCGGCCACGATGACGTCACCGGGAAAGTAATAATGTTAAGTAATATTTACTAACAGGCAGGATCGGCCCTCGGAGTCTCCGAGGACTCTAGAAGCCGCTCCTGAGGGTGCTTCGCTGTGGGCGCAGCGCCATCAACTAAATTACCCGCGAACGGCTTCGCGCAGTTCGAGAATTTTGGCGACTACACAAATGTCCTAACCCATTTCTCAAACTGTCGCATTCCACTGAATTTATATTAGAATACTATTCGACTCGTACCGTACGATCTAATTTTATAGACTTCCTGCGCCGGTCAGGGAGGCATATCCCTCTTTTCAAGGTGGTTTTTGCAAATTCTTAGAGTTAATGGCAATGGTTAAGAAGAGTTATTTCACTTTTAGAATGCAACTTTGTTGCATTATCTATGTTGTACAAGGAATATGTTATATTTTACCAAACAAATATTATATCATAATGAATGTTATTTAAAATGCTTAAACCTGTTAACTGGGAAGAACACGTTAGCAGATTACATATTAAATTACGATTATTTACCTCATAATTCTCAGATTCTGAGAAATCTAAATTTTAGTAATTCAAAGTTTGTTTTACTGCTAAATTATAATCAGCTGCTTCGTTACTAAGCGGAGTATAATGAATTGTAAATTGTTTCCGAGAAAAATTATTTATTTATCCCTATTAGTCGCCTTTTACGACAGGCAGGGAATACCATGGGTAAATTCTACCCCCAACCCATAGGGGGGATTTCATAATAATAATAATAATAATATTAAGAATCGTAAGAGCTTCTCAGTTAACAGGTTAAGACAATAAGTTAAAACCAATGAAATGTAATGTATATTTCTATTACTACCGATATGTTATAAATCTCTGGTAACTTCCATACAGGAACAAACGTAGGAAGAATATTATAAAGCATGGTGGATGATTGGATAATAAAACGGGATAAAGAATATCGAGTTTATTGTCAGTAATAATGAGGAAGCATTAAAGTGACAAAACATCTTTACTTCCTTGTGTGCAGACTGGATACACACTATCCAATACTATCATCAAGACATCGAGCATAAAGCATCACAATTTTATCCCCTCGTTCTCCAACTTATGTCTTCCATTTTATGAGAAACTACCAGAGTACGTCACGAATTTTATGATGCGAATAAATGAAGTATCTTGCTATTTTCCTTCTTCTGTACTTCTTCAAAAATAAAGACTATTTAAATATACTCAGTTGTCGCATGTTTTATTTGAAACCCTTTCCGACTTGAGTTCCCTATTTAAGGTTTCAACGGGTTTGGTTTGATAGCTTAATTCGAGGGAATTTAAAAATACAGTCTTGTATACTGTAATATAAATTATAAATATTTATATTCGTCTTTTACTTAGTTTTCCATTATTATTTACCATTCAATCACTTTAACCTTTAAAAGCCATCACCGAAAGAAGTTACGTTAATGTAAGTAAACGTATGTTTATGGCAAACGTGAGAGAACTGATATGATATTTTATGATAACGTCCATACTACTGATAGCCTGAATGAATACCTAAAAATGATGGTCACTAGTCGCTACGTTGTTTAAAACTATTAAAACAGATTTAGAATAGAGTCAATTTTCATCCACGATAACTTTTAAGGGTTAACAATTGAATCCAATTTAATTCCATGTTTCCTCCCGTTTCGTTTAACTGCAGATTGCGAGGTATTCTGAAATCCCACCACTTTATCATTAAACTAAATAAGTGCACTATTATAACGGCATTTGTAATAAAAACCACAGGGCGCTGAAGATGCTCTTATAATGCTTATATCTTATGGTAAATGTGAAGCGCAGAAATAGCATGCTCAAGGATTATGACGTCGGAAGAGTGACGTAAATGACGTCCGTGTGGTATTTCTCTCCCTCTGCATCCCCGTAACTATTCCGGACCCTTTGTCTTATGATGTAACCCCCATGGCCAAGATACACCCCGTAGTTTCTTTAACGCTCGGCAACATCTAAGAACGCATTAGCAGCAAATGGCATCGTCAAGTTAACTCCTTTCAACCGCCCACGCGGAATGTCGCTCGAACTTACTGATATGGCCCAGGTGCTCTCCGGGAATCTAACGTCTTTCATTGATTCCCCGGAAAATGAAATCTAGCTTATAGTTTCGTATTTATACTCCGCATCTCGCTAAAGTGATCCGGTTTCCTCATCAATATTGGTATCATTTCTACTGTGCTTATGTAAACAGATTAATATTAGATAATCCCATAAGTAATGTCGTTTTTGGACTCTAACTCTGAGTGCAAATTTGTATTCAATTGAACAATATTTATCAGACTAGGTCGAACGCACGTTAAATACTGTCGAAAGAATACTCTTTATAAATAAAATACGAAAGAGAGAAATATAACTTTATTCGTATGGGATTTTCGAGCATGTTATTACCTAAGGAATATTCCTATCACGTTTCTCCCCAATTAATGGAAGATGAACGGATGACCGACTAACCTGTACGTGACAGGAACCGGAAGAAACAATCGATAGTTATTGCTCCTAAGAAAGATATCTTTATATGAGTGTGTACAAGCGCAGTAGATTCTGCAGATATTCACCGCAGTGATTATAATTCTGAAGGATTCATTATTATATTTATATAAATAACACTTATTATAGTCAACTTTAATAACTGTATAAGAATTAGTAATAATCTCAATGATTATTGCCACCCAAAGTGTAGCACCTTTTCAATGAGAAATTAATCGTTAGGGGGAAGTGATATTTAAGCAAATTCACGGAAGTACTAAATTAGGGCAAAACAGGAGGATTCCGATTTAACGAGGATATCTTATCGAACGAAGCAAGATAATGGGAAACGAGAAACGTGGTAAAGCTGAAAATCTGGCTTCACCCACTCATCGGTTTGCCATCAGGAACGCCGTCTTAAAAGCACTTTAAACCAATTTATTAACTTCGATTTTAATCATCCTACCGACCATTCGGACCATCTACGAGAAGGGGAACCGCACCCTTAAGAGTCGCTTCGAGGGATATTAAGGTAAAGTCCTTCGACGTGAGGATACTTCTCCCTCAACCTCGTCCTTCGCCTCCTTTTGCTGCATCTTGATTAAAGAATTATACAGCTTCCGTCGAAGAATTTCTCTTAATATCGCCTGGCGTGATTACAGTCAAACTATCTCGATTATTTTTATAAAACGCATTGCATTCCAAACCCGAAATATTTACTGGAGGTTTCAAAGTTGAGTAATTCATTCATTCATTCATTTCTATTATTTAAGTTTAATATAACGTATTCTATACTGTGCTTGTATATGATATTTTAAATCTCATGCGGTATGTACTTTATTATATGAATATTGTAATTGTAATATAATCGATTATATAACATCATTAAATAAATTGCATGCTATAGATTAGATATAGAAATATATAGTATCCGTATAATGTTATTACAACATATACACGAAGGAACCTAATTAGATTAAAATATTCTGGGTAAATTATGTTGATATTATATTCATTTAAAAATGTTATGATCGGAAAATACGGTTGTTAACTAGATTGATAAGTTGTTAAGACGAGTAATAAAATGCATTCATATTCGACTTTCTATTACAATACTTTTCTGAACTTTTCGTGTACATACTCTATAAAATTTGACTCTTTTGCTTTACGATAAGCTCTAATATGTGCTTTTACATTTTCGCATGGAGCCGTGGAAAGAAATCGAGCAGATAAGTAATCGGTTTAAAGGAAAGCTCGAATTACCCGGTTAAATCCTTTCAGTGGCTGTGCGAATGAATGATGACATCCCTCAGGCGAAATGGGATTTTCCAGGAGTTAACAAAATCAAAGGAGCGACAGATAAAGCTGAATAGAGCTAAAGCAAATAACTAAAGCAACGCGACATTAGTTTCGAAATTATTTCCCTGCGACTGTAAAATATATTCAAATTATGATAATGAATAAAAATGCATTAAATTGTTGAATTGAGCTGAAATTTCAGCGAAAAGATTTCACTGATTGCAGTGATGTTTGTTAAAATAATACTAATTGCGGTGTTCGTACATTCCATTAAAGCCCTTTGAACGCGGAATAGTTTCCCACGTTCTATGAACAAAGGAATACAAAGCAAGGCGATTCTGGCTTGCTAGTGGATTTAATCAGGAATCAGATCAATGCATCGAGTTCGTTTGATGTTGGTATTTCATCAAATTGTGAAATTAATGAACTCAACAAACGAAGCTACTCTAGACATAAAAACTTCACAGATTTCATTGTCAACTTCTATTAAACTATAAGCGCACGTAACACGGACCTATTCAATTCAAAGTTAACCAACTACGTCAAATGTGAATACTTACAAATGTCAATATGTGAATACTTCTGTGGCATTAATTTTGTGACGATCAAAAATTAATTAATAACTGAAAACGAGAATTAGGGGGATACGAATACTTCTGTGACAAGCTGTGTATGAAATATGATTGATCAAAATTGATGTCTTTAATTATAATTCATAATCAATTTATAAATGATATTTTACGAGATTTGGCGGTTGCAAATATTCGTATGTATATAAAATAGTATCTTGGGTTAACTTCAGATTTTCAGGCCCCTTTGAAACAGAATAATAACTTGCATATTATAACGCAAGTAATTCCCCCTTCATAGTAATCCTCTTTGACGTTAATTGGAATGATAAGTAAATGAAAATAGTGATTAATTACAGTGCCACCAACTCATCGTATCTGTTTACTTTTTCGTTTGATACTTATCCGGGAGGGTTTGTTCTAAAATAAATATTCATTGCAATGAATCACTCTATATCTAATTAGCAGCAAGAAATCTCGTCGTAATAGCTTCCCCTCGGTAAATTCATTTTACGTTTCATGGCCTTTAAGAAAGGGAGGAAGCTTATACACTTCGGAGTCTGAATTCACCTCTGAATTATCTTGCCTGAGAATGATGAATTAATCGACACATTTATCTCGAAGTCTCAATGCTCACGGAAGAAAAACATTTTCAGTTTCGAGCGCGAAAGATATCACCATTAAACTACGTTTCACTCCTGCACCTTTTATACTCTTCTAATCTCAAGTCACACCTTGAAATTGAAACATACAGTCAGTGCGAAAAGTTAGTTGTTTCCCCCATAAAGCACACTGTGAATATTTCCACAAAACATATGGATAAATAATATTTCTTCATTATGAAATGCATTGCAAAGATCTTTAAGAATATTGAAGGCAAAATTCGCTGCTCTACGGAAACTTTTTACCTAATTTCCTGTTTTTGTTCGTGAAGCTTATATAATTGTTAGGATATGTTAAATGATATTTTTCGAACGCATCGGGTTTCATTTTATTTGTATGTCAAAGGGTTCGTTAAAATTAAATTAGCGTTATATATTTAATTGGACGGTGCTATTTATCATTAAAATACGAATTATCCTTCGGTAATTTTTTAATAGCATACGTAATATAAAAGTAAACAGATATTAACATTAACTGGAATGTAAGGAGCTGAGCTTACCTTATGATTAGCACAGACTTGAAAATCGCTTGATAAAAAAGGTACGGAATTTTAAAGACTCAAATGGAATCCATGTTCTTCATTTAATACTCGATTCTAAAGACTAAGAGCCTATCCTAATAATCGGCGTAAATTACTGCGAGGGCGTTTATGGAGGTACCTTCATTCTGAGGGGGATGAAATACTCCATATATGAAGCATTACCACTTCAGGATTGACGATCAAATATTTGTCTAAACGTTTATACTCAACAGTGAAAATAATGGGCATAAATAGTGCATAAATATTCCACAACAATTAATGGATGATAGTTAAACGAAATATGTCATCAATACATTTAATCCATGTAGAATGGAAACGGATAAGAAATGAACACATAAACAACATTTCAATCAGATTACTGATAGAGATTGAAAATATAATGAACAGGGTATTCCATATCTTACATTTATGAATCCACGAATAATGATCTAATGGCTAGAAAAGATAAACAGTAATGTTATGTATCATAATGATAATATTGTTCTGCAGAAACTAATTTAAATAAAACGGATATACAGGGTGAGTCTCGCAACATGATCACTTTAAATACTCGTAAGTTATTTGCTGTATGAAAAAATGTTTCAAACAAGTATTCGAGGAGAAATTCGAATTCGGGAAGAAATATTGGACATTCGATTTAAAAAATAGAAGGTGATCTTCATATCTCGATGAAAAAGTAAAATAACAAAAAATCGATTATAGTACTGTATGTCTCCCAGGAAACCAGGCTACTCTTGTTTGAAACATTTTTTCATACAGCAAATCATTTACGAGTTAAAGTAATCATGTTGTCAGACTCACTCTGTATATCGATAAGAGAGAATATTTTCAAATGAATCTGTAAAAGACATCAGAGGCCGCAATCCTTTTAACTCCTTGAATGAGAAAATTCCCACACACTGGAAACCGATATAAATGGAATTCCGCAAGATCGTGGCGATGTGCCAATACATATACGGTGGCCTAACAATACGAACGAAGCATGGGAACTGAATTAAATCTAATTCAGTAAAACGAACGTTTAAACGAATGTTTGATAGCTGTGGTGACTGTGAAGTAAAGGAAAATAAATTGAAACTATTATATGATTTTAAATTTAATTTCCATCTTCGGTTACCTCCGACTGGAGCTATGTCCCTCAAACTGTTATTTGAATAGCTCGACAACTTCATCGACCGACAATGAGGTAATTAAAGGCTTTGTGATTAATGCAAATCGGTACTTATTGAAAACCCACCCAAATCCCTAATTCCATTTTAACCCTGATCAGTAATACTCTTAAGATACTCAATCTTCCAGAAGAGATTGTATGGCTTAGTGCATATGCATTTGTTACTTCAGAATTCACAAACTTTGATAAAGTAATGTAAACTAATACTACTTCGTAAACTAATGAAATGTATACCCTGCGAACTTACTTGAAATGTTTAATTGTCTTAATTAAATGCACTGGTTGGTTTATTCTAGCGGGTAAAAAGTATTTAATACATACAGTAACGTGCAAACATGGAACAATTGATAATTGATCATTTACCAATTATAAATTTATCTTAATGCACTATTTATACTGATTGAGAATACGAAAATGTAATAGATTTCCTAATACTCCATCCACGATGAAATAAAATAAAAACAGTTATATTTTTAGTCTACAACAGCTATAGTAGGAAGGAAAAACATTATAGAATTATTTATGCATCTAATATCTAATCTAACAAACACAAGTTTTAAGGAACGTATACCAAAAATAATTCCGGATGTACAATTCCGAAATATTATACTCTTCATTCACGAACTATTACAGTACATCAGTAAATGCATAGCTCGAAATTAACACGTCCATCAGAATCGCGTGACAATCGTTAATAATGCGGCATAATTTATGTTAAATGTATTTCCGCAGAATTAAACGTATTCCTTTTTTAACATGGCATGAATTGTTCATTGTAAAGTCTAACAAAGTTGCTTCTTGGAATATGCTGGAAATAGAAGTGAAGTCCTATTATATTCGTTGATAAATAACGAAACATTCCAGCATACGTTTATCACATTTAGGAAAAGAATGATACAGTAAAAGGGTGATAATATAGCTTCCGCTACTCAAGCGATGCAGGGAAGTAGGTATTGATCTCAGGGGCCCGCGGTATAGTAAGAACGGAAGTCAGGAAAGGCGTACGCCAGAAAGGCGTTATATTATAACATATATATTTATATTACGAGAAAACGAAATGCTTCTAGCTTCTTCTACTTGGATAATAATTCTGAGTACACTGAGAACATTCACATAAATAAACGTTACATGCGTGCACATTATACTGCATCGTCTTCGTGGAATTTAAAACATGAATAAAAGTGTTCTAACTCTAAACAAACTGTAATAAGTTGCAACAAAGCTGTATTTTGTTCTAAGTTTCTGTGCTAATATTAGAGTTTATATGACATGCAACATAAATGTACCTCCTCTTTTCTTCTTCGTTACATTTTCATATTCAGGATTGTTATATAAATACGAAACTTTTGCTCATAAGAATAATTTTAAATATCGAGGAGCGACATTGCTGTATATATGTTTTATATGTTTATATTAAATGCACAGTATATACGTACGCATTAACATTAATAAGGGATGTAAGAATAATGTGGTTTGGAATATTACTCTGTGCGTATGAAAAATTCTATGATTTATTTTCAAAAATAAACCGATATTAACGTGTTAAAGGTCTTCGAATTTTGTTAAATCGTGTAGTGAAATGTAGTAATCTTTAAAGCAGCAATATATTTAGTTTTTAAATCATCTGACTTCTACGCACTTCGATAACATTTTAAGCCATTTCTAATATCTTATCTGCGATGAATAAATATTTTCCTACATTGGGGATATTTGTAAAAATTCGATGCGGAATCGAATCACTATTTTGAAGTTTCAGTAAATATAATATAACTGCAGTCAATGTCAAACGACTGCTTTATGAGCGACGATTTCTTTATATAAAATACTTTGCTACATTTAAAATCTGGTTAGTGAGATTAATAATTGTATTATGAAATTTTTTATACTGATCAAATTCTCTTATTTTTTATTCTTATGTTGATACCTGCTGTAAATATGAATGATCAATACCTTTATGGAGTGCCAGATATTCTACGTTTGTGAGTTACATTATCTTAAATAAACGTAGATGTAATAAGAAAGTGATGTTATCTAATACTGCACATTTTGGTAGGCAAAACACACTAAACTAGAATAAACGATGGAGCCAGCAAATTGTTATACTGACAATAGTCAGGTAATTTAGAGTTATAATAACGATCGAATGTGATACGCTTCTGAATAATTAAGTAAAGATTATTTCATGATTAAAAGGGTCAGATTCTTCCGATTCGAATAATTCCAAGCGTTCATCGAACCCGGGGGGTATGTAACTGCGCACGCGATTTCGAGGGGTATTGTCCCTAATAACGTGCAATCCAATCGGAAATGGTTAAACGCGACTTCCCCTTTAGTTGGTTCTGTTTGTATTAGAAGAAATTTTCGATGACTGGGAACCGCGTCTTTTCGGTAACTCGTCGTGCGTGCTCGTGCGTGCTCGTGTTACGACTCACCGGGTAGGGAGAGAACACGTCGTGTAGGACCACCCAGCGACGAGCGTCGCGACGGCCCCCGAAAGATAAGCACGTGGAGTACGGTATCATGGTGACGGCGGCAACAAGAAGGGGGCGTGTGATCCGCACGAATAAATGTCGGCGATCCTGTCAGTTGTGATCGTCGTCGACGTCGTCGCCGTCGTTGTCGTCGGCGTTGTAACGGTTTACCAACTTCGTCGTCGACGACCACGTATACCACGTAACTGGATGCCGTGCTCACCGATCGAACAGGTAAACGTGTTAGGAGCAGCCACAATGGAAAACAATGAGAGGTGACCGGCTACCCGAGGACCACGAGACTCGAACATAGCCAGGGAATCGTGAAATCTGATTGGTCGAGGTTAGTGCCACCGCCGTCTAACGGCCATTGCGCGCAACCGCGTCCGAAAGATCAATGAGACTTCAACCGAAGAAGACACTTCGCCTCTAAGTGCCCGAACACTCACGAATTTATGCGAGCATCACCGAAGTGTCGAGGGTGAGACACTCAATAGGGTTGTACTGAAAGATGCTGTATATATGAAACATTAACACTTCAGGATTGCCGATTCAATGTATTCTTTGCCAACACCTTTGCACTCAAAGCACCGTGAAAAATTGCGCGCTTAAATAATGATATGGATGATCAATATATCATTCACGGAATCGATTTAAACTGACAATGAGTAAGATGCTTATATCAGAATAAATTTCAAACGAGTAGAGTACATACTCATCGAAAATCATCTTTATAAAAAACTGCTTATTAATAAACCCTATAAGAGATGAGAGATTATTAATATGGAGCTTTTTTAACACTTCGTCTTAAAATTCTGTGATGAGTCATTAAAGCACCTTTAAAATTAACTCTGCGCCACTTGTAATTCAGTTTACAAAATCCGATAAAGGTTTAACACCCCGCCCAACCGATTATCCCGGTCTTAAGTAAGATTTAATAGTTGGCAAATAAAATTATGTCGTTACACACAAGTAGGCAATCCTTAAAGTGGACAACAAATTGCTAGTATTATACGTAGTGAATAAGTTGATGTAACTGTTCGCAATTATACTGTCTACTCTCTTTGCGTCAATCAGGGATCGAATTGGTCAGTCAATAAAGGCTTAATGGAACTGGACATTTAAGTGGCACACACTCAACAAGTAATTTGAGTCTCTTCGTAGAAATGTTTCATTACTTTACGCTTTCGCTTTTGCGGTTTCAGGGGATATTTACCCGAATTTAAGAACGTAACAAGTTTCGTAGGATTAAAACAAAAACATATGTGCCGGTATTTACGAAAGGGGATTAAGTCATTTTTTATCTATGCACCTTATAAAGTGAACATATTTGCAATTCCATTTAACACATATTTATCATATGTTCCGCTTAATTATATCCTTACTTATCCATTCAAATTGGGCATCAAATTGACGTTTTTTAAACAAAATACGCCATCGTCAATACAACTTCAGTCAACATTGCACGGAAATGTGCGTGCAAGTACTGAGAAACTCAGTTGTTTAAATTTTGTACCATCGCGTGCAACTTCTGTGTTCCGGGAGAATTAACTCATTCGATTCGAAAAATAGGTATAATTATGGATAGAAATATTTTTCTAAAAATCTGGCGTATCTTTCGAGGATGGTGATTATTTGCAAAATGTACTATAGGCATTCAAAATAATAGATATAAATATTTAAAAATGAATGCTACATTCGTACGCATCCTTTGAATGAAATTTCCCAAAATTTCATATGTACGCTTAAATATAGAATATCAATAATAAATTCTAATTATTATGGAACCATCTCAAATACTATCAAAAGCTTCATATACGTTAACCTGAAATAACCTTGTTTTTATTGGCCAACCCTGAGGGTCACATAAATACTACTACTACTGATTGCGAAATGTAATTTCCGGAAAATAAATATCCCTGGTAATCCTGTCGCAAACATGTTCAAGTATCGAAATTTTTATCGTTTTAAATATTTTAGACACTTTATGTCACAATTTCTACAATTCACATTATTTAAGCTTGCAATAAAAAGAATATAATCCAAACCAATCTAGTACATATTTTTTAAAGGAAACCTCGGATTTAACGTGGTATATCTACAATGCATCTGATTATTCATCAAAGTGGCCCAAGTTCGGAGAAAAATCCGGAAAAATGCGTGAAATCTGTTCTTAGCAAAGAACAGTTTATTACTATACATTTATACTATACACTCTTACGAAATAGAAGTATAAATATTAATCAACATTGCAAATAGATTTATTTTAAAAATGGCATCAAGTGACTTAGGCTATTTTCATAATCACTGCCACATACAATATTTTATGCGTGACTCATCAACGTGTATCACAACCCTCTGGCTACGTCAGAAATCTTTAAAAAGTACGTCACCTGCAACAAGTCATGTGTGCATTTTTACGTACGCATCCTTTGAGCGACACGAGTTACGTCACTGATAAGACGGTTCGTGGCACGGATGCAGGTGAACAGGCACGAAAGTTTGAGAAGGTGGAAGGAGAGAATCAGAGATTAAGTGAAATAGAGAAAGAGAGAGTTCATCATTTAATTTTAGCACAATCGCGTGCAGCCAATGGCTGTCCGCAGGGGCATGTCGCGGCCCAGGGAGTTGCTTGCAGTATCGATCCAAACTTCACGCACCTGAAGTGCACCTTCTCCCACACATGAAAGGGAACTTACTGCCATTCCTTCTACGTTTCGAACATATTCGTTCTACGTTTACCTTGCCGATCTCTCTCTCTCTCTCTCTTGTTTCGTGACAACGATCTTACAAAGGAATTACTCCGGTGTCGCATACTCAACACCCGCCGTTTACTAACTAGGACGCAAAAGCGCTATTGTATTCGTCTCGACAATACCAAACAATACACACCGAAGAGCGCGTTTTTTATACGCCGATCTCTATTCCAACTGCAATAGTTATCAACTGTAGTTATTAACTTCATTATATGGGTTTCCCAAGGGAGTTCGCTGAACTAATTACGAGTTCTAATTGTAAGAACATTCTATATCTCTTCGAGATTTTAATAAGATTTTTTGTTGCTCGAAAGAAATAGGATTCACAGTGCTATTATGACTATGTCCATATAGACTGATTTAAATGTTTACAAATAATTATACGTTATTTACGCATACTTTGAAATAAATTGCGCGGTACCGTCGAATAGTTTTGACTTTAATTTCTTATTAATTCGCATAACTTTAAATTATTCCCGATGCATTATTAGCGGTTATGTATTTATTCGCCAATTTATTTAACTCTGTGATTTATTAGACTGGGGAAGTTATGTCAATACTCATTTACTGACTGATAAACCTTTCGCAAATTAAGATATATAGTGGATAAATATGAGTTTATGTAGCAGACTTTAGCTACACAAATTCTTTTGCATGTGTTATTATTCAAAGCCAACACATGAAAGTAATACCTTGTGCGAGATAAAACCTACGAGTACGTACTTAAAGCTTTGTAAAACGCGTAGTATTGGAAATCTAAAACGTAGTCGGTCGAATGGATATGGGTTGACTCACCCGAAGGAACGTAGCGATAATCTGTTCCGGAATTGTAACTCCTCCGCGTCGAAGGAGAGCTGCCGACGGGACTACAATATCCAATGGAAGTCTAGGCAGGTCAACCATATCTGAAGATTTCTGACCGTTGTCCCTCTTCTGAATCAGAAATGGAGAAAGGGGTATTACTAATAAATGCACAGATTATAAGTTAATATAGAAGACATATTACGATGCATTTTGGAAACACATTATTTCGTTCAATAATATTTACTCTATCGAGCACTTAGATTCTAACATTGGAAACATTGAAAAAAGTTTTCGACTTTCTAAACAACTCGGTTTTTCCTGAGTCATATTTATCTTCTTATATTCGGTATAATAAACATTTTGTAACGTTAGTATATACTTCGAAAGATTCTCATCCCATGCTAAATGAATGCATTATTAAAGTTCCGTTTGCGATGATATTTGACGGCAAAGAATTAATATTTCACTGTTTCATACGAAAACATAGCGGTTTTTATAAAAAACGGAGTTTGTATTCTTGTGTCAATGAAAATTTTGGAATTTTGTAACGCGGAAAGAGGGACATTAAGAAATTCTCATATTTGGCTGCTCTGAATAAACAAACCTCAAATTATAATCGTAGTGTAATTACGATGCACAGTTTACTTGACTATGGGGGCGAATTTATGATGATATGGAATGCTTACCGGATCCTTAAATGGCAATCGATAACGATTTATATAGATAATTTAAGGAAATTACCCTTAAATATGTACGACATTAAAACCTTATATTTTAGACAACACTGAAACACGGTTATCTAGGTCGCTGTCACGGAACATACTGACAAAGTCTATGAGTTCTCGACCATACACAAGTAAATAGAAGTCCTATGGTGGGGCACCATAACCTCACTCCAAACATCGAAGGACGCGATCGCAGATCGAATCCGATGATTAACAAACGGGGTTCCGTTTTATTAAAACAGACAATATATTTCTTACATGCGGTAAACTAATAATCAACGGTCCAAGTATATGCGAATCAATAGCATTCAAAGCATTCAGGCTTTCTAAATTGAATAATAATAATAATAAATATGATATTCGGCAAAAATGATTAACACGGATTTTATTAAAAGATCCTTGCAGTGAATGAAAATGGACGCTATAAATATAAAATAATGCTTTGCTATGAAAGTTTTCTTTTTCTCGATTGCGTTTCGTTGCAATTATTAAAATCTCGATTATTAAAATATTCGAGGGAAAGGAATCGCGGCGCGAAATATAAAGCATTTGTAGGTGTCACTCTCTCATTTATCGCCAGATATCACAAAATGAAATTCAATGCAGATTAAAGTCGAAATTCTAGTCGCATTTTCTACAGACTAATTTAATACGTGTACAAACTCACTGATTATTTGCGGCCAATCTGACTATTAAATCTGAACAGGATCACCTTGACTTCAATCTTGTAGATCGCGCGTCTCTTACAATTAGACTAATTTATATTTATGCGTAACTTTATGACTCTCTTTCTTATTTTGATACGCGGGGGCAATAAATTCACCATGAAATTACTTAATAAACATCGTATTCGGAATAACTGTTTATAACAGCATATTAGATTGATTAAGAATACATATCTAATATGACCCTGACCGAATTCTGTAGCTCATGTCCAGATCGCATTATCCAATTGGATACTTGGGTTAGGTTGGGATTATATCCTGATTAGAGTATGTTTCGTTAGAATTTTGTTATTTATACTGTATAGGTAACGACTTAATTTATTAAGTATCTAGTTTGTAACAAACATTGTTTCCTAAATGAATTATTCAATTGAACTATCAGGTATAGAAATCGCGCAAAACTTATATCAAAACTGTCTCGCATAATTTATGTACAACTTACTTTCTTGCGTCTTCCTTCATTTGCCGGGCAATGGAACCCTCAACTGCGCACGTTTGGAAGCGTTACTGTACATAAATATGTTTTAGTTAATATTCCATATATTTATATATATGCAATGTTACCATTTTTATTACTGTCGATACTTTATGACACTAGTTACAATTATGACAGATATTAAATGTTTTTAAAAAATTGTAAAAGGTATTCTCAATCGTTCTTAAGTTGTTTAATAAATGAATATAGAAGCAGAGGCGTTTAAATCATGACATAAAGTTAACCAGATTTGCTTTAAAACACGAAAATTGGATACTGTAAAGAGATTTGCTGCGAATATTTTGAATTAAATTTGATGTCTTTAATACCTTATTTCTTCACCTCCGATTTTCAAACACCTAACTGAACCACTGAGTTCCAACCGTAATATTACGATAACATAGAACTGTAGCTAACTTCAGGTTATTATTTGTTATATTCAAATGCCAACATAAACGACAAAGTTAAATAAAAACTTATTTACGTATGAAATTATCAGATCCTGTTATACACAAAGAATATGCAGAACACGAGAAAACCTATAAAAATTACGCTCAGGTTGTTAAGATATGATACGTATAGAATTAAGATTATGGGAAACTTAAAAAAATTATTTCTCTAGAATTCAATTGCAGATTTGTAGAGTAAACATTACAGTTTTAACTAAAACGTTGAGATTTCTATAGAAGTATGTGGTCCAGAAATCAGAGAAGTATAATTAGGAATTGCAATATTTACGAATATATTAAACTTTATAAATCTATTAAAGGTGGTTCCCAGATACTGGTACTTTCACCGGGGCCGATAAAGGTGCTGCGCCGTGAAGTTCGTCGCCTTCATGCTATTCGGCAAACTTCAGATTGACATTAAAACCTTTTTCGCGGTTTCGAGTTGATCTATTTTTTGCAAACTAGTTCTTTCATCTAAGAACTTAGTAACCATTTGAATACGAGTATAGTTTTTAAGTATATGTCTGTTACCGCAACAATATTTAAAAATCAATTGTCACATTTTTCTTCGAGTTTATTTTACGTTTACTTGATACTCTTACCACTCGATTGAAAATGTGCCAAAAAGATTTAGAATAATAATTATTTAGCAACAACCTCTACATCTTAAAACCCGGTAATCGGTAATAATTGTACAGAAATTATAATTGCAATTATTTGTAATTGTTACCAAAATAATAGCTGACCTATACATGTAACTGAACTAGAAATTAAATACTGTACTTAGTGAATAAATTAAGAACATTGTACTTTGTAATCATTCATGCTTGTATGTTGCATATTCTGTACAACAATATATGATATTTAACAATAAAGTATATTTCAAATAAGATCACTGTATTCGACAATGTATACCTATCTTTGATATCCTTTAACCTTATAATAATATCCTTGTCATTCTAATTGTTACCTGAATCACCTTTTGGCGCTAAACTTATATTAACACTAACAAAGTTAGGATTAAGAAAGATGAAATATGTTCATTGCTATTTCAAACCTCAGGATCACTATCTTATAGCACCGATAATGTGCTATGAAAAGAGTTGCCCCTGAATGTATTTTTTATTACCTTGCATGAATAAGCTGAAAAAGATATTCTTGCTAACCAAGCGCACTCTACGAAGATGATGAACAATAATGACGAGCACACATGTTCATACTCACGAGCGCACTGAACTACACTTTCAGAACTGTGTGTTATAATATATAGTTTTCACATTACCGTTTTTTCCCAAGAACAATAGATAATAATGAAAATTTAAAACAAAAGTTTATAAAATAGCTTCATTCATGATCCAATTTATAATCTATGCTTCAATTCTCGAAAATGCTAACGCTGGAAGATCCTTCGAATATTATGCCTAATGCAGTATTACCAGTCTCTTAGCAATATAAAATTTTCAATTTATTTGTAAATTGTCTTAAAATTGAAACAAATATACAAATTTTCCAAAAATAAGACCTTCTTTCTGTATAGAAAGAGTTCTCACATAAAACATTGCATAAAAGAGTTAAAACACTTTTCTAGATTCTGTGGTGTGGTACTTGTAACTCTCTACCTCGTTGCGAGGTTCAGATTACTTGGCATCTTGTAATATAGATATTCGTCTTCGCTGTTCTCTTTGTTTATAAAGCTAAGAAAATGCCAAGGAAACGAAAATTATCAAATCTGAAAGAAAGATGTCGAATATGCCTAATTGACAGTGGATGTATGACTAACTTATTCGACAAAGTTGTACAGTCAGGAATAAATGACCTTACAAAGTGCACATCCATTGATGTTCGTTGTTTATATTGTCTTATTATAATATCTACTTGCTGATTCCTTATCAATTCATTTAATTGCTTGTTTATTTACAGATCAAAGATGAACATGATCTGCCAAATATTATTTGTCACGTGTGTCTGTACAAATTGGATATGTGGAGAGAATTTAAAGAACAATTTATTAAGTCCAATCGTATACTCTTGGGTCAATTGGAGCTTTCCGAAATTTCTGAAAATATCGTAAGCATTGTAAGTGTCTTAAAGATTACATGCCAAAGAATGAGATACTATTAACTTGAGAAATCCAAAGTCTTTGATAAACAAAGCCAAAATTTCATATAAAGTCCACCGTAGTATGCTATATGCAGTAATTCAAAAATGTATTGTGTTGATAAAAGTGCATATGTGTATTATTAAAATTGAATGTGTGTATTTATTATCAAATCAGTGTTTTAATATATATTTAACAATATGTTTCATATAGACAACACCTTCAAAAAGATCACGTAATGAGATAGAAGTTAGTGACAAAGATGATCTCTCCATCTGCCCCAGTGAGGTATGTGCTTATATAGAAAATGTCACCAAGTTTAAATATTTTTAATAATAACTATTCTGTAGCTAATATATTTATAATTGGTTTCTCTAATATTTTGATTTACAAGGAAAGTTTTTCACTTGTATGAGAGATTTATCAACAAGATTTTTATGAGACATAATATAGGCAGAACTAACATTGTTACATATCATTTTTAGGTGCCATGTCCCACATATTTTTCAAAAAAACAGGTTTAATATTAGACACGATTTCCATGTATTTATGTAGAAAATGCATAGGGCATTGCACCTAAAAATGTTTCTCTACACTGCATTGATATGTGAACATTACATAATGTGCAATATTTATATATAATTATATAATGCATAAAAACATTACTCCATTATAGAAAAAGTCAAAACCAGATCTACCTCCATTAATACCATTGGAATTTGCTAGTGTGGATTGTGTAGCTGATCAAAGAACATTAAAAGAAATGTACATATCAGAGGATGATTTCACATCTTCAAAGGATTCTTTGCAAAAGCATACTGATGTTTCCGATACTCGTAAATGCAAGGATGATGAAAAAGATGAAAAAAAGGACACTGTTCAAGTAAAACCATCTTTGGTTCCTGTTAAAGTTAAGTCATTAATTGGACGACGTGGACGAACAACAGAAAGGAGACAGGCATATACCAAACGTTGGGTCGCAAGAAAAAAAGCTTTGTTAGCCGCGACGGGCGAAACTGTTTCCGACACCGATTCTGGTGGTTCTGATGATATGCAATTATCTCCAGTGCAAAAAGCAAGAGCAAAATCTAATGCAGATAAAGAAGCTGAGAGGCAGAAGAGATTGGCTAAAGCACTAAAGAATTTGGAAACAAATTTAACAGAAAAACTTGGTGGGAAACATGAGAGTGGAGATGTTGTATGTATAGACCTAGACTCTGTCACACCTAAAACTAGGTCTAAAAAAGAGTTGGATAATTCAGTAAGAAATGATAGCCCCAAAGATAAAGTCAAAGATAAGAAATTACCTGTTAGAAATGAGCCAAAAGAAAAAGAAGCAGCAACAGAGAAGGAAAAGGTGAAAGAACATGCAAAAGGAAAAGAAAAGGGAAAAGAAAAGGAAAAGGAAAAGGAAAAAGAAAAGGAAAATGAAAGGGAAAGGGAAAAAGAAAAAGAAACGAAAAAGGAAAAAGAAACAGAAATGAAAAAAGAAAAGGAAGAACGAAAAGAAAACGAAAAGGAAGATGGAAAAGAAAAAAAAATTGAAGAAGTAAAGGAAAAAGAAATGGAAGAAGTAAAAGAAAAGGACAAGGACAAAGACAAAGAAAAGGACAAGGAAAAAGAAAAGGAAAAGGTCAAAGAAAAAGAAAAGGACGAAGGAAAAGAAAAAGAAAACGAAAACGAAAACGGGATAATAGAAGTTTCTGAAAAATCAGTTGCTGAAGATCCTATGACAAAAAATGAAACTGAGAATAATGAGGATGCATTTACCCCATATTCGGTGAAATCAGAATTAGTAGTTGGTGATGCAACATATATTGTCACCTCAACATTAATTCTTGCAGAACCACATTATTTGAATAAAGCAGGTTTAAATAATTTATGTAAGGAATATAAGAGTGATAACCTTGATCAAAATACACAGGAGAAAAACACAGACATTATTGATGCTGTGCAACTTCGAAGGGTACATCCTGTTATAACAAATAGTAATGACAAAAAGTGTGTTGAAAAATGTTTGAACATAGAAGTAGAAGGTACCGAATTAGAAGCTTTAAAACGAGTTCAAGTAGAATTAGCAGGTTTTGTTGAAAAGGAGATGAAACATAGATTATTTGGAACAACCAGTGATATTCCAAAGAAAGATACAGTAGAAAGTACATGTAAAAGTTCTTACCAAACATTGGACCAGCAACTGAAAACTATAGTGGAGAAAGCTATTAAGAAAAACTTTGAATCCTCCTTGATGAGAAATTCAGGTTCTGCTGCCACAAATCTCTTTAGTTATCCGCCGAGAACAGTTTCAACGGCATTCGTAAAAGCAGCTATGAATTCGAAAAAATATCAACCAAAAGTCCTTGTAAAACGATTAGATATAGCGGTTGAAAGCCAACAACACAAAATTAATAACGCGCATATTTTAAGTAAGCGAACTGTGAAGCAAGGTGGACCTTTCAGTATGGTTGCTCGTAAGCGACAAAGTGTCCTACCGAAAAGATATAATGATTACAATACTTCCACTATGGATTCGGATTCGAATTCGAATTTATCCGATGAAGAAGCTTCACCTAAAACATCTAAAAACCCAACGAATACACGGAATTTAGAAATGACGAAGAAAACGCAAATGGCCCAAAACGAAAATGTTATAATTGGATCTAAACAAACAGACGCATCGACTTCTCAAACAATAGAATCTAATTCTACGTTAATATCAGTACCTATTTTAAGAAATTCTATGCTCTATAATAATCAAATTGAGGGTCGTGGCAAGTTAGAATCGTCTCCCAATGAGATGCATATTTGCGGTGTTTGTAGTGCAACATTTATTAGTCGTACCGAAGTTGTCGCACATGTTCGTAGCCACAAAGTTGATGATAATGGCATGCCGCGGCCCAGTAAACACAAAATGATGCGTTGCAAAAGATGCCACGAAATCGTAGAAGCTAGATTTGTTAAAGCTCACGTCTGCAAATTCACGAAGCAGGTACATAAGTGTTATGTATGTAACTCAACATTCCGAACAGAAAAGCTACTTGTCCGCCATTTAGAGAGTCATGACCAGTCTGAGTTTAACATAGAAAGCATAAAGAAAGGAGAATGTAAAAAGACAGAGAATCTTAATGGATCTCAAAATACTATGCTTTTAAAGCAAGATAAAGGGCAGGCATCAAAGTTAAATGATACTAATAATTCCGAAACGAGTATAGTAAGTGGAGTGAAATTAGATGGATCTAATATGACCGAAAAAATAAAGGAGATATATACTTGTTTTGTTTGTGACAAGACATTCACGGATGAAGAAGTACTTAAAGATCATTTGCAGAAACACTGCGACGATGTGAGCGAAGATGAACAGAATGCTGGAAAAGAGCTGTATCAGTGTGCTATTTGTGGCGATACACTGGAGACAGAGGATGCGCTCGAGGAACACGTTGGGAAACATTTATTCGATGACGAAGATGACAATCCGAATCTCATAAGCATAGCTAACGAAAGCGATAAAGCAAAGATAGACTCCTATCACTGTTTACAATGCGCGGAAGCATTTAATTCGGAAATGTTATTAGAAATGCATATGCAAGCACACGAAGAAGAAGCTGCAATAGCAGAATGGGAGAAACAGGGAATAAAAGCTTATGAGTATCAGTGTATGATTTGCGATGAACTTTTTGAAACGGAGGAAGAACTTTCCGAACATTTAGATGTGCATAATGGTAATGCACATGTTTGTCAATTATGCGAAAAACCGTTTTCGACACTCGAAGATTTGCAGAAACATGTTGCTACACATTAACTGATATCTTTCCATCGGTAATTGTCTAAACAATGTAGGCTAGGTCTTCAAATTAAGGAGCCTTTCGCGGATATTACTTCAAATGGCAAACTTATGCACGTGTTTTGTATAATATTGTATGACTTTGTAACAGCTTTCTACATATAAGGTGCTTCAATTTTAAATATTTACTTGCACTATAATTATCGTGCTGTTCTTCTGTTAATATAAGCCAAGATGTGAAAAGTTATTCGCGTGCACATGTAAAATCGCAGATGCTTGTATAAATTGCGCATATATATTAATAGAGATATATGTTCATTTTAAAGCTATTATCTTTCAAGAGTTAAGTAAAACGTAATATTTCATGAAAGTTTCATAAAATGTGTGAGTTATAAATACATTTTAAACTGATATTACGTACACTTATATATATGTTCCGAATATTTCTGTCTTGCTAATTTCTCCAGTAGTCGTAGAAATAATAATAATAATTAAACGACATAAGTTAATAGACTTGCTCCACATTATTGAAAATTGTCGAATATAAATGCGTACAGCGTCTTCCGTAGCTGGGTTACAACTAAGGCTGTACAATCAATAAGGTGACGATTTCACGTGAACGAATAAGCCGTGTCAAGTGTAAACAAAATTTTGTGCGTTTTCCGAGCGCTATAGACATAAAAGTAAAAGGTAAACACAAGCGAACGGGGATAGTACTCTACAGCAAGCTGAAACGCAGGCGCAAAGGTCGAATATACAAAATCAGTTTTCTCAAATACAAAGCTTCATACGGTTCAATTTTATTTTACATTTTCGACATATCTTTTCATGTAGAATTACCACCTTACTGTTTGGACTACCAGAAACGGATCACCCTGTATATTGAGATATCTTGCGTGAAACATGTAACACTTTTCCATATAAATTTATGGTTGTATTCATATTTATGTTTCAATCGAGTCATTTGTGAAGAAACCACGTTGGGCACGTAATCATCAGTGATTGATATTTCTTTATTACAACACGAACGGCAAACTATTAGAAACTATATATGATTTATATAAAACGGGGGATTCTTCCTGTTAATTAAGAAAATAATTGTTTGTAAAGTAGGAATGTTATTTGGTTACGGTAAGTATAATACTACTGTACCAGTTCCTATAACAATATTTTCTGGTGTATATACATTAGGTATAAGTTTAATCATTTTTATTTCCTATGGAACAGAATTGCATCTTATAATATATGTAACCGATGTTTTTCTGATATAAATACATAGACTTTATTTGTACATAGTGATATATCATAAGATACTGTTTGATTTTAAATAAAACTGGTATAAAATGTTCACGACTCCTCGCATTTTTTTCAATACTTTTAACGTTCATGAACAGCACAGTTCCTCAACATATTTTTCCCTCCGAATTTTGTGTAACTTGTGTACATATTGTGCATGACATACTGTAATCAACCACTATGTAACATTATGATTTACTAAAGAACGAAACAAGATCTTGCATTCAGCTGGCATTATGGTAATAGTATAAATATAGTACAAAATTTATACGATTTTTAGTATAATTCTATCTATAATTTAATAATGGAAGTTCTAGTTGATGTATATTTGGAACGATGAGCGAGATGTTAAAAGATTCGACTACCGCTGAATTTTCAAAATTTAATTAAAAACATAAATAAATTGGCTTCTAATATAGATGTGTTGATTTGATAATAAAAAAAGTAATTAGAAAGGCAATAGAAGATTTGAGTTGTGTATGTAAAATAATTTAAATAATAAGTTTATGGTGACTATTGAAACTCTCATAACAGTTGTATTAAATGTTTTGACGCATTTAATGTAGTTTTATACATGCGCTGTTTATTATCTATAAATATATATGTGTATATATAGATATAGATATACATAAGTTTTATACACAAACTAGAGTCTATTTAGAAACGTGTATGGAATTGTGAACGCTTTTCACAGAAAATAATTTTGGAGGACTAATAACGTGAATGTTTACAAAAATCAGTCGGAGGCTGAGTTATAAGTCTTATTATATTCTGCTATATTTACATAAATATTGTGTCCAGCGACACACGATTTATTCATGAACAATAACTAGCGTTTGTCACTAAGTGTGTTGAAAATTTGACTATTGTTTATAAGCAAACTGCTTATAGCATTCCACAGAACTAAAATATTTAGAAACAACGAGTAACCTTGTCCACATTAATCTGAAAAAGTCACAAATTGTTTTTTTTCGTTTGACGGAAAACTGAAAATTTTCCTCGATCTATTTTATCTTATAGTCTGTTTGGTTTCATATTTTTATTTTGTATTACATACGTTTACTTTAAGTGCTTTTACAGGGATGAATGAGATTTTGAAAGCTTCTGGCATTAGAAGTACATTGGTTTTTGGTCGATCAATGACTGAACATCATTATTAAGATACATTGTTTCAAATTCAGAATTTCCAAAATTCTTCTTGTTCATGACGTTTTTAGGTCCGGTTATGTTTATTAGTAACGTAATAAAGATTATGTTCCATATAGTATAAATATCTTCGCAATTGTATATTTCCTTCGAAATATATAACAAATTCATTGGATTACAACAAAAAATACTAATCTCTCGTTTGTAAATGATACATTAAGATTATCTCGATATAAAAGGAAATTATGTACAAAGCGTACTGTATCGATCGTGAATGTTTATATTCAATTCGGTAAAGCGGTACATATATCAATATCATTACAATCCTAACTATACTTTACAACTGAAATTGAATTTTCCGGGAACTGGAATTTTCTTTGCTCAATTAATTAGTAAAATTTCGATCCTTTGTTAACAAAAACTAGGACTCGACGATTTTGGGTCCCAAATTTCTTTAATGAGTACATTAAACGTACCACATCCTTGAAGTAGCTGCATTTTGTTTTATGCTAATGTACCTCAAAAAACATTTTAAAATCTCAACTTTGTTAAACGACAGTAGTAACTTTACATACTGATATACTCTTAAATCTATTATATACAACGACACCATTCAGACAGACAATATGTTTTAATAGTATCATTTGAATAACAATAAATTAAATATATTTCTCGCCGTCTCAGCCAAAAAGACTTTTTAGTCATAACAATGGTAATGGGTCAGAAAATGTATGATTGTACATTATTCCAAAATCTAGACTCGGTATACATGTGGCATAATGCATTTATCCATCTTATTATCTAATCTAGCTATCTAGATGGATATATAGTACCTTACCTACCTACAGTATCCATTACCTGCGAGAGTAAGTTTTGCTTCGTTCGGGGTCTGTTTCATTGAGCTATTTCCTAATTCGAAGAAAGAAAGAAAGAACAAAGAACTAAACGGGTACACAAAAAATTGCATCCCTCACGTTCATACACTTCTAGTCGCTGAGCTTGAATATCTTCCCTGTTTTAAACGTTGAACTTCAACATTTCTCGTACTCTATCACTTAGCCGACCATCGTTACTTTATCACACAAATCAATCACCTCTAACACAGAGTCTCCTGTAAACACCAACCTAGCGAGTCTCCCAATTTCAATGCAGCCGTCATATCTCAAGAGGAATAAATCAAAACAAAATAAGAATTTTGTTTTCCATACTGGTTATATGTTAAGTAACTAACAACGTGTGTGAATTTGGTTTTCAATGGTGATCTACTGAGACACCAGGTCTACGTAATTCGCTGGATAGAGACCTACCCTTCCATCTTTCCTTCCCTTACACCAACCCTGTTCATCTTCATCTTCCAACTTCTCAAATATATCTCCTACAATAATGTGAGAAATAATAATGTATACTTAGAACATTCTTTATTACCATTATCAGTGCGCACCTTGTTTAAAACTAAGTTCGTCCGCTTCAGCTCCTTCATAGTCATATAATGCACGTACAGGAACACCAGGTTCCCCATGATCTACTAATGGTTCGCCGCCATCTTCGTCCCATTCTTCTTCCTCAAATGGATTTGATTCTTGCTTAACGTTTGTGCCATTACTAGAACACATGCATTGTTTTAATTATTAAGCGAGTTTTCATAGACATATCTAGGTGTCGCAGTTTATAAAAGTGACCCAAAATTATTATTCCGGAAACAGTGACTTAAAGCTCTTTGGGTAATATTATACGGAATGAATTATATAAATTATATTACTACATGAAATTCAATTTCAAATATACAGTAAACTCCCGAATAAAGCAGTTAATACGTTACGCGTTGTATGAAATCGTGTTGTAGGAAACTGGAGATCAGCTATGATATGCTCGACTAAAGTAAACGGGGAATTCCTGCATTTTATTATATAGCGCGTTGTATAAAATAAATCATTATTAATAAAATCAATTGAATTATCCATAAAATATATCGAAACTCACGTAATCGTGGCAGTCCTGTTCACCGTGTTGGTGTCGTCATTATTTTTCTCCGAGGATTGTTTGCCCGAATTAATAGTATCGGTTTTACTGTCCCCATGGTTTGCATCCGTGATTACCCGGCTGCTGGTCTTCGTTTTTGATTTATTATTAACGGGAGGGAATTCCTGTATTGATGGAAAATATTCTATATTATCTATGGCATGAATGAATTGCCATAGATTTTCATTGAAAACGTATGTGTGATATATTTGACGCGGATGCTCGAGTTATGCTAATGCGGAAAAACGCTTGATAATCATTTCCCAGAATTAAATCGCATATTCCGGTGTGGAAACAGTGATCAAGATTTAGATCCAATTTGCATCAGAATGCGAATAATTACACATTTAAAACGGGAAACCATTATCAATTAACAGATGTCAAGTGGCATCTTAAATTAAACTTGAATTATCTGTATTACAGTCCCCAAAATTAACGTGTGGAAGAGTGCTTGAACCTGTTTTGAAATTATTTCCAAGTCTTTCGTGCAACCAAATGTATCGCACTAATTACATCTTCCAAGATGATTATTTACACCATAATTTACATGATAATGAACATGCTAAAGATTTATATACAATTTGTTAGAATGTCTTCAAATGCCTCATTGATGTTGATTATAACTTATGAAGGACCAGTAAAACGATTACGAAATATTTAAATGTAGCAGTTTATCAGAGAATTTTGCAATGCAAGTCTACTGCAAGTGAGATATTCGATTATATCTGAAATAAGATTGCAGATCTTGATGATACAATTTTGCAATAGAAATCGGTGAGATATTTGATAATATCAGAAAGGCATTAAACGCCGAAACTCATTTTCGCGTTAATACCCATTATAACAATTATTAATAATGAAATGCATTATGCACTTTTTTCCTTGTTATAATGTTCTTTCCAGCGTGAATTTTTAGTAAACATGTAACGTATTAAATTTCTGGTATTAGTGGAATGCATTTATAAGCTGGTTCCGATAAAACACGATTAAATTTGTATGGAATTTATCAGATCGAATGATACATATATTCTAGCCATAACGTGCCGACACATAATTTTTACGTGCGCCATGCATAACATCTGATAATACATAATGATACAAGGATTACGATAAAAATTGCATCGACCATGATAATGGACACTGAATTACATTTATGCTATGTTTTTAACAAACGAATCATGCAAACGATGGAGGCGATTCTTGACAGTCGGTTACAAGCAAACTTCCCTTACACCTATGTTCGACTTTCTTTTACAACGATGAGCAAAGTAATTATTATTATGTAACAAATGATATGTGTCGTACTCATCTAAAGCACTTCTTGTCAGCGCATACATAAACACACGGGTGGATCTATTAATATTATCTACCATAACATTTATAATATCTTTGCAAATATTCATATTTATTCCTGAATCTTTCCGTAAGAAATATTACCGAACACTCGGTAATTTGCATCTATAGCAGTATTAATAATATTCTTCAGTCAAAGAGCATTAAATTAATTTCGATCTGATGGTTGAAGATTCACAATGGTAGGAACCCTTCGAGGACGTTAATTAATTAATTCGAGCATTGCGAGTACATAAGTTAAGACAATAAATCCACCCTGAAATCCGATGGTTAAAACATGCTTAGTATACCGGAGCATCAGAGATCCGAGATTACGTGCAAAGAGCAAGCACGTAGCAGGTTACGGTTAATTCTGTTAAGTTAGCGAGCCTGAAGCTGGAAAAGGAAACCCATCCTCGGTGACCTCGTGTGCCGCTACGACAATATCTTTCCGGTTTTCAGAGCAGGTTCGATAAAAGCGTTCTTTTCTTTGCGTGCGTGTATATGTGTGTTCCCGTGTGTACATATGTTTCAATATACATAATTGAAGTAAACTTGATAAGTGGAAAGGGTCAACAAGGGTTTTTTTTGACGAATACTAAAAAAAAGAGGAGGGAATCGACAATGAAAATAGTGACGGTGTAAACGTAACAAAACTTTACATGCAGATCCTCGCCGACCGGGCGCTGATTGATGAGAGTGATGGAGCCCGCCGGAAGTGCCTCCTTCGACTTCGAGCCCTTGGTGATGTCGCGAAACTCCTCTGTGTAGTCCTGCATAATAGCAACGCCCAAAAAACAATCACATGCATGCATTCCGGATATATCGTTTATTGGGATACTCTGTGTGTGCGCGCGCACGCGTGTGTCCATCGTGTATTTCAGTAATACGACACGGTATCGTAATCATTGCAAACATTTAGAAATCGTGAAACTTGCGGTAGAGAGATCTTTTGAAATGTTGGATGCAATACGAAAATGATAATGGGGTGCTAGTACCCCAAAGAATGTGGGACACGAAAAAGTACTCATTGGATGATAAGTGTATCCTTATCTAGTCTGTGATAGTATATTAATCTCTCTGACTGAACTCAACGAGTTTAACCCTTAGGGAGGTCTTGGAAGCCAAGTTCAACGGTACCTGTATCAACAAAACTCGAACGCTCGTAGGAAGCACAGAAAACGGACGAATCGCAGCGAGCTCATCAATGTGTATCGGAATTTTGGTTAAAAATCAGTTAGTGAAAATAAAATACTCTATTAAAAAAGAAAACTCTAACGAAGTGTATTCCTTGAACCGCTAAAATGAGATTTGAAGAACACGATTGAGTACTGCTAGAAAAAAAATCGAATTCATATTAAAAATGACGAATCTCATTGTACCGGTTGTATATTAATAAGCTTAAAGTATAAGAAGTAGACAAAAACAATTTTATAAGCGGGGCGTTTGGAACGTATAAAAAAAGCGTGTAAAAATATTGCGGATGAATACGAAAATTGCACGGAATTGACACTGGCAAAAATAAGGCGAGACAATTAAGGGTTAAAAACGTTGACCGACAAAATATCTTTTTATCATATAATATCTACTAATAATTATTCTAACGGATTTAACACTTCCGTTACTAATTCCATTATCATGTAATTATTATAAATATCATTAGAATCTAAAAGATATTTTAGTATAACAATATTGTATCGTATTAAATTTCTGAAAAATTCTCGTTGTATAAGAAACAAGTAACGTGAATCTGTATATTTTAGATTGTTATGCGAGGCAATGAATTTCTTGCAAAATCAATGATCTTTAAGATGATAAATTTGTAGATTTTCTTAGCGTGTATAGAAAACTATTGAAATACCGTGAAATGCAGAACAAGGTAACAATAAGACTCTAATAGTAAAGAAAAGAAATAATATTCAGTCCACTCTACGACTATGTGTTTTCTAACGACAGGGTTTTAATTATGGGCATAGATTGTCATGCGATAGAAATGCACTTTCCATAGAATTAATTGAACACTTTACCTCGAACTGCGGCCAGTTCATAGCCATATTAACTCCGTGATTGTTCGACCACCATTTCAAATCTTTTTCATGGTCCGCATTATTGATCGTGTGATAGAACTCCTCGTATATCTGTGGAAGTCTATAAATATAGAAAAAATATAAATAATATAAACACAATGCGCCTTTAATCTTTTTGATCTTTTAATTTGTAACCTTATCTTGAACCCCTTGCACTCGGGGGGTGACACTCAGTCGCAATTCAGTTTATTGTGACAACTCGAGCAACGATTAAGGGACGACATTAAAATAGACTCCAGTTGTCGGTGATTTAAAATTCAATAACTGGAGAAAATAAGCGTCTCAATCGCCAGTCGAATTATCGCAAGAAACTGGATGGCACCTAAGGAGCAGCATTAAGATTTACTCCACTTATTTTCTCCAGTTATTCAATTTTAAATCACCGACAACTGAAGTAAATTTTAATTTCGTCTCCAACTCACCGCTCGAGTTGTCATAATAAACTGAGCGGCGACTGAGAAACAACATTAAGATTTACTTCACTTATTTTCTGTTGATGAATTTAAAATCATCAAGACTGAAGAGTCGCTTCCGAGTGCAAAAGGTTAAATCTAATCATTTGTACGATGAAAAATATTATTAATATAGAAATAAAATATATAAGTACATTGGATCTTGCGAAATGTTGAGGCACTTGTGAATGCCGAAAAGAACATCCTTGAAGAACTGAAGTCGTTGAGCCTCCATTTCTTGACACTTCTCAAACACCTGAGTCATGTCCTCCATGTACTTCGGATTGTACTGATTTATTTCTTGAAGGGCAGCCTCGTACTTCTCCTTCGCTTTTTGTACCTCTTCCTTCGTCTTCTGCACCCTGTCTTGCATTTTCTTCACCTGTCGCACAGATATGCCTTATCAAACACTGTTCGGAAAGCCAGTGCCCTTTACGCACATCTTACAATTAAAGGTAAAGAACTAGGAATTCTCTACAGATTTTAAAATCAAATCGTTTGTAGAACAAATTAGAAAACTTTGTCTTTACTCAATTTTCAAACGACTAGACTAGGATTAATTGAAATGCAGTTTGAGAATATGCAGATTAATGGTATCCATTGTTATACTAGTTCTTTACCATTAGTTCTCGACTAGCTTAGACTTAAAACAAAAACGAGGATTTTGTGATAAGAGTACAAGCGTGAATACCTATCGTATAAACAACAGTTTGCTATCTACCGGTGCAAGAAGCCATTGGAAGAAAGACAAGAGATTTGTTTTACTGACTATTTACTGGTAATTTATCATGTCGGATTGCATAAGTTTATTGATTGGACAAAGAATATATGTATATATGTACACTCGCGTTCAAAAGTATGGAGCATGTTAGGATTACAAAAGAAATAATATTATTTTTCCGATTCCAATTGTAAAAGATATTAATGTAATGTTATTTTCATGTATAAGTGCGATATTTTTAATTAACATTCGCACATGTACGAACAAATGTTGTTTCTTCTAAAAAGCACAGGGTGCTTCAAACTTTTGGGTGGAAGTGTATATATATAGAGAGAATAAAAGTAGCTTAGATGTATAATAATATTATGATAAATTTCGAAATAAATGGAAGAAAATAATTCTGATAAATAATTCCTAATATTGTTCTTCCTCTCGAAATGATTTTCCGACATTAAAGGGCTAAAGTGATTTCTACTTGAAACGAGATTTCTATCGTGACATAATTTCAGAGCGAGTCGAGTTAAACATCTACGTACATTGATCTGTCTCACGCAGATACTATGCGATTCTAGTGCAAAGTAATTAAACTGTAACGGTTCATGAAACATCTGGAATTTATCCGCGGCGAGTCCGGCTTCGTATGCTTTCAAGATCAACTAAATTATAGTGGTATACGCGGCTTTTTTATATTATTTTTCAAGCTTAGATAGCGTGCGATTATCCTACGTTTCAAACGGGTTTCAGATATGTGAGATGATGGTGAGGGACGGATATTTAACCCTTTGCGGTCCAATTCGATGCAGAATTTCACAATTCTCGATAGATTCAAAAAAGGGTGTCTCGTAACATCGAAATGAACGATTCGTACTCGCGATTATTTATTACTACTCAGATTTATCACAGAAACTTGAGTGGCGACTGATTAAGGAATGCACGATTTCTATTGAAAATTAATTTTTGTATATCCTTGATAATTAACAGAATGCCTTTAGTTATTCAATTTGATGAAAAAAACTCATGTTATTACTATATCGGTACACATCGTTGTTTTAATTAAATACTCGTGATTAATATATAAAGAAACTCTACCATATTAATGATTCTAGTAATAATTTGGACAACAAAGGGATAAAGTACAGTGCGTAAGTGTTCACAAGCAAATCAGTGCTACCACAATAAAATGTAACGATCGTAGAAGAAATATGTTCATCGCAGCGCGATGGATGGAAGAATTTACAAAAAGAATTGTTAATAAGACCAAGCAATTTCTATTAGGAATTTACTTTTCGTATAAAACTAATGATTAAAGGTGATCCTTTAGTCATCCATTTTATACAAAATCAGTATTGTTACTGTAATATTGTAACTTTATGCAACATTTTAGTTGCTCTGTATATTCGCTAGGTGATAATAAACGTAGCAGACGGTTCAAGTAGAAATTGATTAATTATAACAAACTAATTAATTATTGAGCTACGAGAATGTATGAAACAGATGTTTGCTTACCAGGAGAGCTTTCTGTAATGAAGGAAAATGAGAGAACATGAATTAATAAACATGCTACGTGCAATGTTCGTAATACATACAAGCTGAACGTCGGCTATTTTAGATTTCCTAAAGGACTTTCGTATTCTGAGGCCCCATGCACCACATCCACATAGTGTCATCTAAAAACGTTGTCAATCTTTTTCACAGAGGGTCACCTCTCTCTTTTTTGATAAAGCATGTATTCATCCAGTGATGATATATATTAAAATTAACTTTAAAATACTGAAATTTTGAATAAATTTATAATAACTTGTTTGTGGACAAATCACAGAAATAATATTGAAATGATATTAATTAATAGTAATAAATTAATAGTACAATTATTAATAATTTCCTTGTGGATGCATCACAGATATTACGACAATTTTGAATATCAAATAATATATCATAATTCGTATTTAAACAAAATAATCTACGAATTAAGTATTTGTGAAGAATGACATATACGTGGACAAATAATATTGGAATATTATTAATAGCATGAACACGTAATCAATAACACCCATTCTTTTTCATTTCGACTATTAAAAGATAGATATTATTTACTCGTATAAATTGAAGTAGCAAGTTATGTTTGTTAACTACCTGACAACAGTCCTGCTAGTCGCAATCAAAAGTTAGTATAAGAAGAATATTCCATATTTGTAAAAAGGAAAGACAGTAGGAATGGAATCGTACTGTAGAATACAGAGTACTTCTGGTTTCTAGATAGAAGGCACCCGCGGCGTAAGTTTCCGGTGAAATTTCCGTCTTCCACCGGTTTTAATTCCCCTTCAAAATTCTATTTAAAAATTGCTGATATCTCTAATAATTATTTTTATAATTATTTATTTCGATTTGAACGAAAATATTAAAAAGTACTCCTAATTTAAATACCACATCATGTGGTATTTATCCACTTCAGCCTAAAGCCACTGTGTGCTTTCTTTCTAGAGCCCTAGAGTAGATCATACGAAACTACGTTTAGAATTTCTACAGAGATTACTGTAAACGTGCATTAAAGTATTGTCCACAGACGAAAGAAAAAGTTAGAAGCGACTCGTGAGAGATGGATGTAAAACACTGGTAGATGCAACAGAAGTATAGAATAACACGTGTGCATGCAAATTTGATTATGTTAACACGAGATTTTGACATACGTTTTCAGAGCCTCGGGCCATCTGAAAATAATACTTGCTAAAGAACAATCTTATCTACGTTACGTAGAGCCGCGACTGCGTAGTTCAGATTCAATACTAATTTATATATATATTTCTGTACATATGATACCCTTGTACGAATAATGTGTCTATTCTAAATGTGCTAAAGGTTATTGTTTATCGTGAAAGGATTTCATTGTGATGTATGTCGCGAGTCACAATCCAAACAGTATACTATTATTTATAGGCATGAATTATATGAGGCTATGGTAACTAACAAGAAGTAAACTTTAGAGTTTAAATCCACTGTCACTTAGTGTAACTTAATACCAACCTTTTGCTTTTAAAAAGTGAACATTTTACACAGATAACCTCCAAAATCTATGAAATCAGCTGTAAGGAATCCACTGATGCCAATAACTCAAGTTTACAAACAATGTCAGATACCATGTTTTACGACAGAATGCCTCGCACATTAACCCTCTGTAGCTCCATGTAACTTTGAAGTCACACACTCGTCGATCCACATCTTTCATTTCATTTGATTTTTTCGTTGTAATAATAATTATAAAAGTACCACGATTGTCACCTTTTTCGGTGCGTTTCAGTTATAATTTCGTTACTATTCCCGCGTAATGTTTTTTCATTAGAATCGTATTTAACAGTAGAACTACCAAAGGAGTCAAAATGACTTGTCTGCGACTTTTAGTTAAATCATTCGAATATACCACGGCGAATTGTTTGACATTTTATATACTTATATTTTATCTACATAACACAGATAATTGAATCTATTAAATAACTTAAATCCTCCAGCCATAATTTGTATATAAATAAATGTGTAAACATAACTGAACATGTGTTCGGTAATTCTAATGTTAACTAGATTCAAGTTGTTCGATGTCTTTTTAACACGAATAAAATTGGGCTACAGAAGGTTAAATCAATAAGTTATACTGTGTAGTATATTATTAACACCAGAATTACGAAAGCCGTCAAAATGCCAGGTCCGCGGAATTGAATAAAAACGTTCGAATTTATAAGGTTCTATTTCCAGAGATTTTTTGCGGCTCACATTTCACAATGGACGTAATTAAATCGATTAATTCCTTTTTTCTATCCATTCTTATTTTTAAGGACGAATACGTGAATGTATAAATATGGCTGAGTATATTGTCCGTAATTCTAGTGTTAATCGATCAATATGATATGGTGATAAGCATTGGAGAATTATAATAGGACAGCCCTGTATAGATAATTAACTATTTAAGTTTATATGCTTTTAGTTAATATTTATAATTAGCATAAACTTATCCGCCTGGCGCATTCTAAGCACGAATAACTTTATCTCTGTTCTATATGTAGAAATTGCTTTATCACGTTAATATGTTAACGTGATAAAGCAATTTTGTAAGTAAAATGTAATTATAAATAATATAAATCTGGAATGTATTAAATTTTAAACGAACCGTCTTTTAATATTGCGTTTTCGTTATTGGAATTCTGGATGTAATTAAATGATTCAGCGCCCGGAAAAGCTCTGATATTTGGAATATTAAATTATGAAATAAATTTGTATGCTACTTTGAGTTTAAATGCAAATACTCGCGCGACTGGGATGCTGATTTGATTCGGGTAGCTACCATTTATATTACAGGGTATTAGTACGGGAACTATTTCATAATCTACTACGTAAATCACTGTATCGTGTAATCACAGCATTCAAATGAGGATCTCCATTGATTACACTAATCAAGTTAGCGTTATTATTAATTATCAGTCAATTATAATCAAGAATAGTCAATTTATATCTAGATTTGTAAGTCCGTTAATTTTCAAAACGTATGGAAATCTTTCAAACATTTTTATCGAATATCATTGACTTTAATACGTCAAATATTCTGAATAAAATGGAAGGAATCTACAAAATGGCGGAGAAAATGCTAAATGTCACAAATGTTACAATTAAACTACGAGCTTTCTTAAATAAGTCTGAATATAAATTGACGTAATGAATTTACGAATTTTAAGCTTTCATGACTTTCCGATAGTAATACTGTTTGCGATTGATTTAAGATTATCAACGTATACTCTTTTTATTCCAAATTAAGAGCTGGCATTGTGTGCGGCTCGATTGCAAATGATATTAAAAAAAACGATTAATTTACCTGATCCGGAGAAAGTGAACTGTCGGCCGATGCATTCCTCTCCATATTCGCCGCCGTCCGTTCGGTTTTACAGCTATTGTGGTACTCCGACTTAGCTTTTTCGACCTTCTGCAGATATTTCGCCCAAGGTTTCTGTGCTTTTTTGAAGGCGTCTTCCATCTCCTTCCGTTCTTTGAGGGTCATCATCGACTGCAATGGAACGACATCCGTGCAATATTAGCGACAATTATGAATACCTACACGAGAAAAGAATATTATAAGGTCGCGGACTATATTCATAATGGCGTAAAGCTTAGTTACAATTTATTCTTATTTTCCAAGTATTCGTAATAATAATTATAATCTTCCAAATATCTGTAGTGCCACCTCTAATTTTCTAGCTAACTGGTGATAAGCTTGCATATTTCCTAATTAAATAAAATACCTGCTCTTTAGTTTAATTAAGAAAACATTGATTGCACGATGATGTTTTATACGATCAAATATTAAAAACACTACGTAAGTAGAAGTAGTACTAGAAGCTGAATTGTACGCCATAGAATTATTTCCGTGTATATCACATCTCATCAAAACTTCGTTGAACAATCCCACACAAAACTGACAAACATTTCTCGTTACTCATAAATGAGGCATTCGGTCGTAAAAACCTGGTAACCAACAAAAAGTAAACTTTCAGGAAATCGATTGTAAAGTTTTCAGTTAAACACTCAATACCTATGTTTTGTTAATACAACATATGACCCTTACACAAGCATTCAAAATTTATTAAAGATTGTAAATTATACTGGCTGCTCCTCATAATATATGTTTTGTAAATATAAGATTTCATTTCAGAAGAGGAGTACATACAGTCAGATACCATGTTTTACAACCGAATGTCTCGATGATAATATCCTGTGACACCTAATCAAGGAAAGGAGATAACTATTCTTGCCTTATGGTATGTGTCCTTCTGCCACGTCTTGACTTGCTGGATAATATCGTTACACAGGTTTTCTTTGACCCTAAGATGAAGATCACAGAGTCTGTCGGACTCGACGAGGACACCTTTCCATGCAGCCTCTGTGGTGCCATATTCGGGTCCCTTCTCGATCTTGTCGTTCCAATTCTTCGACCAATTCTTTAACGCTTTCGCATAACTCTTCTCGATCTCCGCCCTTTCCTGGACTAGTGCTATTAAACTGTCACAGAGTTTGTGCCCGTCTTCGATCCTCTTTGTCGTTCGCTTGTAGTTACCCGGCTCCCAGAATGAGTCCGAGGTCGCTATTAGCATGTTATCATCACTGTGATGTGACATCTTAGCCTAAATCGAGAAATTCCTTTCACCTGAAACCAAACCAAGTTACGGTGTTAGTCAAAGTTGCATATTTCACATATTCAGAATTTTATGTCTGAATCAATTATTTATGATATGATTATGATTAGATATCTGAATAAAGAGTAGGAGTTTTATAATAATACATGAGATCTCTATAATAATTAATAGGGTCTGTATAATAAAAATTATCAAATTCAGCCACTAATCGAGAAAAAGTTGATCAATCAATATTCTACTTGCTCGTCGGAAGATGATTTATTATGAAGTATAATACAAGAGAGGATAAAGGAACGAGTAAAGGAATGAATATGAATTATTGATAGCACCGACAATGTTGATCAGTGGAACATTATAGTGTATTTAAGGGAATTCTAAGGGTAATTTGAATACGTTCCCTAGATAACAGTCTATTTTCCGGAACAAACCGGATGGTTATTGAATTGTGACTTAATACGGATAATCGATTGCCCCAATTTGCGAAGCCGTTATAAATCTAATCCACGTGTATTTGTAGCTAACTTCGTACTAGTGACACACTGTTTATCCTCCTCCCACATCTTTTACACTAATGTAAACCAGGATCTTCGCTAAACGCATCAGGTTCATTTGATGCGACATAACCCAGGCAAAAGGGATTTGAGTTGTGTACAACTAGAATCGAATACAATGAAAACGTATATCAAATCCGCGACATAATTGCTATAATATCGACAAATAGAAGCAATGAAGTGTAAAATGAAATAGAAACACTCCAAGGAGATATACTGTAATATAAATCGCGAAAGATTGAATCAATATTTTTATTCTTGTAGTTTAAATCAACGTATTCCTTTAACTATAATATTCCATCACTTTTACGTTCCTCGGTGAATTAAGATTTTGATCTTCTTGGTAAGATTATTTACATTTCGGAACCCAATTAGTGAAACATACTAATTTCATATATAATACGTAATATATTAACAGGAATTGGAAACGTATTTATTGTAAATTAAAATAGTACCAAAGATAGAATCTTTATTCAAAGAAATTATTCAAAAGAACGATCGTAAACAAATATTACAAGCATAATTTTAAAGACGCTTTAAAACCGTTTATATCCACTTCTTTTTATTCGTATAGAATCTTCATCCGTCACAGTATAGATAATTAAAAAAAGTTTTAATTCTTCGTTATTATAGTATTATTGCAACACACAGCTTCACATGTTCAAAGAGGGACGAACACGGAGTCTTTATAAATTGATGTAGATAAAAAAACGACGTAAGCCACTTTTATAATCAGTGTCACGTATAGTCACATATATCGTACGAATATTAATAGTACGGTTCACCGAGGAGTCGGGTTATTGCAATCGTTACATAAAATTGACATAACACCGTGCTGGTTAGAGTTCGTTACACTTTGGAAATAATGTCGCGTAAAATCATTCCACTGTGGGACGTAGGTCAATGAAAACTACTCTCAACGAGATGAATCGTCGTCGACGTGTCCTCAACGTCCACGATTTCCCGGCTGCTTGCCAAGAAACGATCTTGCCAAGTTGAAAGCTTTCGAGAAAGTTCAGGGGAATTAAAATCCACGGAACTTGGGTGCGTTTATTAGGTTGGATTAAATAAGGTCTTCCGTGGAATAAAAATCCGGGAAACTGTTAATGAGGCACTTCAAAGCGAGTTATTAAATGTTCAAGTTTAAAAGACCGAAAAACAGCCGGAAAGCAAATCATTTATCGTGTAATTACATCTTTCCGTAATCATCTAATTTTGCAAACAACCTACTAATTATATCATTTTCACATACACTTAAAATATAATTAAATTGTTTGCTTGGAAATTTCATGATTTATAGTCCTTTTACTTTCATAGCCACTTTTCAGTTATACATTTATACATAAATATATAAATTATGGCTGAAGGATACTACTTAATTAATAGATTTAATTTAAAAATAGCGGACCAGTCATTCTGACTGCTTTGGTAGTTCTAGTGTTAATTAATCACGTAATTAATTTAAGGGCATAAAAATCATACAATAATATTATTAATGGAATATGTCGATTTGAATAAAATCAATTTAATCTTTTAAGATTAGTATTATATTAATAGAGGAGTGGAATACTTGGAGTGTTTTAATTTGATTTTATGTTTCACGAGTATCTTGCATTTGCTAATACCGTAGAAATGATACCGTGATTTTGATTTGTGCTTTCATCGTATTTGAAGATGGCCGTGTAATGAAGTTCGCAATTGTTCAATTTCACGTTTATGTTTCCAGTGCAAACATAATATTAGCCATTATTCATGCTACTCAGAAATATCTCGATCTCGGTTTATGAATACCTCGTGAGATTTAATTTATTGAAGCCTTCCATTGAAACATTTATCACTCGTGTAACGTGCTTTACTCTACCAATTTATTACAATGATCCTCGGCTTCTCATTGATAGTAGTTTCGTGTCAATGATCACTTTAATGCGATATATATGCATAAGTTAACAGAGAAAAGGTAGTTTATGTAAAATATTAATCTCGGAGATTAAAGACTTAATTTTTCTATTTTCGGAAAGCTATGAAATTTTATGTATTAGATGTTCCAGATAATATGAAATTGTGGTTTGAAAAAAAAGTAAAAAAGGGATATTATGTAAAATATTAATTTCGTAGATTAGAGATCTAATTTCTGCATTTTCTTAAGTTCTGAAATTCTATGTGTAGTATATGTGTGTATATTAAACGATTTTTTGTAATTGATATACAAGCACCAGTAAAGAGTAAATAAATCTTTGAAAATAAAATGATGCGTGACATCAGTCAAAGAATTATTCCTTTTTTAACATCTGTTATAAATCTTGGTTCTATTAAATCTCGTCGGAAAATGTTGCTCTATGAAGATTACGAATGGAAGCACCGATATTCATAAACAATTGTGCTTTCAAAACGAGCATACAAAGAATGAATAATACAGTAAAAGAGTACTTTTCATTAGGTAAAAGTACTCCACATACATAGTTCAGTAGGACATTCATCTGGATATTCTCGAAAACCGTCGATGGTCGTTTTGAAATGCATCCACACACACATACACACATAAACACATGCAAACTAAAGAGTTTCTGTATCCGTGCTCACAAGCATAGAAAAATCTGCAATATTTCTACTGTTGCCGTCTAGAAAGAAGTCATTCGGCTTTAAATACAGAGAGCGATGTTCCATGTACAATGAATGGCAAAAATCACTGTTGGGTTCTGGAAAGAAGGCATTCGTGACTTAGGTGGAATTCTGATCTCTTATTACAATAGTTATATATGTTAAATATTTATTAGATCATATATTATATAGGTTATATACTATATAGGGACTCTCGCATATACTATACATGGTGTATCGTGATTGCTGCCTCGCATTTCTTATGAAATTCATTTATGTAATTTTTTATGAAATTGCATAGACCGACATTTTTTAGTAAAATATAGGATGAACGTGTAACTAGTTACGAAAAATTGGATTCGTAACTTACAAAGTTTTTAATCATTCTTTCCAGAAAAGTGACTTAAACCACTTTCATAATTACAAGCAGAAGTGATGAATGAAAGTTATACTTGCACGACGAAAAGTTTTCCCTATCGTGAAATATTACTCGCAAGGCCTTTAAAGAAGTATCCTCGAAATAATGTATATTAATGATATACTAGAACTTGCACGAAGGATTGTGTAAGATAACACGCCCGACCGAAAGACTGGTGTCTTCCCAAGTAATCTGCATGGTTTATTCGATTTAATCTGCATACCTGAATTTTAAAATTTCAATAAACTACGCGGGCCGGTTTATACGCGTTGAACTAGCAAATGTTATTTTAAATTTAGATTTTATGTTGTAATGAAATATGGATCCCCTGTGTAATAAAAATGTGTGTTATATTGTACATACTTCAGATTAACATCTACGTATCAATCACAATTATCAATAACTATATTCCATGGGAATTCAAATAAATCTCGGATGACGATATTTCAGTATAAAGATACGGAAGTATAGATTCTTATATCTTTTTGTACATACACCATTCAACGTTTTAAATTATGTCTAAATTCATAATAAATCCTTTTAAAAACTGTAACGTTTGATTGCTTAGAGAAAATAATTAAGCCGAGGTTTTTTAAGTCTTCTGGAACCTCCCACCGAAATTGGAGCATAGGTCACCCTCGCCTATTCAGTCTTCACAAGACTATTTTATAATTAGAAATTAATATTTATTGGACACCACAGTTAAATCGACTGTGGTTTTATTAGGTGGCCAAGATTAAGGCATCAATGAATTCAATCAGGGAAACAAGAAAAGAGTATCTGCGAAGAGGCGTAACATAAACGAAGAGGAATGAAAAGATGGTTGCGTGGGCCGAGGAATGATGCCAAACCGGGTCGCGACGGTCAATGCTCACCGGGAAAGAGAAGGTCGGATCAAGGTTCCGTGTTCCGTGGGGTTTGATTTTCGGCGGTGAGTGGAACAGGTGAACGAAATGGTTTCCTGCTTCACCTTTCACGTTCACTGATATACACAAATACAACTTCACGCAGAGCAGTGCACCCATTGCTGGGTGTTGGAGAGAAGGTGCGTTACAACTTACATAGTAAAGTCCAAAAGTTTCCGGCCCAAAGACATTAACACTAGAACCACCGAACATACAGTGGCGTGCAAAAGTTCTCAGTTAGATGTTGGTTTACTTCTCCTTTAAATAAATACGTATGAAGAATAAATAGCATTGATTTTTTATACTATTTTTTTACGCTCTTACATGTATACGATATAATATTAATGCAATTTTCTCAAGGCTTTTCTTTTGGAAGAAAAATTGCAAACATCATTTGGCCGGAAACATTTTATCCTCGATTATTCTTACAAGTTTATTTATACATAAATTATGACTAAAGAATTTAAGTTAATTAATGGATAAAACCCCAACAATGCGCCGTGGTATGTTCGACTGATTTAACTATAAATGGCAGACAAGTAATTTTTAACCCCTTTGGTAGTCTAGTGTTAAAGAGGTAACAGGAGCAAACAATAATTTGTATTTTTCAGTATAATCACCCTTTACTTCAATATATTTCTTAAAGCCGCTAATTAACGTGTCTATACCCCTGAAAAATTAATCTTAATTTTTGTTTTTAAAATGATCGAAAACTGCATGTTCGGGTCGGAAACTTTTGGACCTTACTACGTAGACGACTTAAACAAGTACGCACTTATTACGTTCATTATGAACCTGTTAGCACATTGACTGGACCGAAATCCGTGTTAAAGTGTCGTATAAAGAACGCGCACGATATTTTTCTATGGAAGACTTCGGCACAAAGAATTAATGGTCTCTTGATAATATCAACAATGCTTGACCATTTACGGGACTTTTTACCCATGAAATCCCTCTGCCCCCGTGGCTGCAAGTAGAAGTCAACTGTAGATCGTGCTGTAGGGGAACCCTTTCGGCGTTCACGAAGTAAACCATAGGAATGGGCACGGTCATTCCGGAGCATGGAATGCCGCTCTACCAGCTGGATACTTACTGGGAATAAACGATCTCGTAGGCGCCACGAGTTCTGCTGATTAGTTGATTTTGTCACTATCGCCACTTTACAATAATTTGCCGGCACATTATGAAAGATGACTTCTATATTAGGGGAATACTTGACTCCGCCAAAATTAGGTTGTCTCACATGAAATGGCACATTTTCTTGAAGATTTATTCATTCCTTGCTCCTCACCTGTTAACCCTCTATAGTCTAATTTATGTTCCGTGAATAAAAGGAAATCGCATAACGTAAATCTACTTAAACGCGATTCTAACGAAGTTATATTACGTGATAACAGTAACGAAATGATTACTCAAACGCACCGAAAAAGTTGACGATCGTTATGCGTATTTTTATAATTGAGTCAAAACTGTAGTCAAAAGATTATTATTATTTTTATTCGCATATGTACTAAATAAATAAACATATTTGCCGAAGATTTACCGGAAACTGCATTACGTAGCAGAGACTTGTAATCCGAGTGTAAACATGTGGTTTATAAACAAACGATTCATGATATTCCATCAAATCTGGGTTTCTATTTGCATGTCATTTGAAAGGCACACGGAGTCCTTTTATATGCAACTGTTTCTTCAAGAAGATGCAAGTGCATTATTAAAGAAGTGCAAGGGGATGCAGTGTGTAGGAACATTGGTATAATTCAATATTAATTCCAGCATTTAATGTAATGCGCGGAAGTGAAAGTCTTAGGTTTCCGGGGAATATACCAATGATAATGTGCAAGTGCATAGTATCATTTGGTAATATGCAATTGCAAATATGCAGGCGGATAAACCCGGTGAGTCTAAGAGGAAAGTAGGGAATGGTATTTTTAGATGATTCATTATCATTGTCGTTTTATCGTGTTATGTCACCATCCGCTAGCAAAACAGAATATCTTGGATAAGGCGTGGATCTTTCCTTAACACTAGAACTACTTTTGTCCGCCATTTTTGGTTACATTATTCGAATATACCACGGTGCATTGTTTGAGATTGTATATATCTTTGTTTTACTAGATAACGTTAATAATTGAATCCATTAATTAACTGAAATCCTTTGGCAATAGCTTCCATGTCTTTGCGCGAGCGATGGCTTCCACGTAAATCCGAATAATTTATATTTACTTTATTTATAAACCAGCCTCGATGTAAATGAATAACGCAGAGTATCAATAGTCGATGACAAATCCATGCATAATGGACGCTAATTATTGTAAAATGACATTGGAATTGCCAAGTCGAACACAACTGATGCAATTCTGCTTGGATCATCGATTTATATTTATGTGTTTTGGTCAGTGAATACACATGCGATGATGAGCGGTAATATTTGACATCATCATTATTTGCTTCCAATGATATTATGCTCCAAACAATGCAGGAACAGTTAAACTGTTTCACGTTTCATAACATGAAATTAAGTTCAATTATAATTGTTTATCATTACAAATAATATAGCCAAATATATGTCGAAGAACGCTAACGATGCATTGTACACCGAAAAATGCATAAATGTATGAAAATCGCGTCTAATTTTAAAACCCCCTTTTTTAAAAAATGCAAGGGTCATCGCATCTAAAAATTTAAAATGTTGTTGAAAAATCTTACTCACAATTTTGACAAACTCGCCTCGTTAATTAAAATTGCGTGTAACTATAAATTGATTTGAAACGTAACAGTGCTGTTAATGCTTGGAAGCAGGGAGTGTAGAGACTTCATTAATGGATTGATAAGCAAAGCACGAACGATTTCAAGAATTGGCGACGTGCGGTGCAGCGCGGAACAATGCTGAGAAAACGACACTTAAGGAAATGGATGGCCTTAAAAGCAACGTCGTGCCACGTTAGGTAAGAAAAACGTGATCTACACGGAGAAGAGTAGGAGAGGTAAAAGGAAAGGATTTATATGCGCCAAGTTTCTTTCGAACTACGACAGTGCTTCATTTTCATCTACGCGGATATATATAATACCGACTCATGGCCTATTTTTATCAAAAGACTTCAATATACTCTTCGCAGATCTCACTGAAGTAAAGAACGAACGGAAATTAATTCGATGTAAAGGGAGACATTCTTCGAAATTGATTCAATGGAAAATTGTATGAAGGATACCCCTGGGTTCTACAATAAAGACACTCCTGACGTACGTAGTAAGGTCTAAAGTATTAACACTGAAACTACCAAAGGAGTCTAAAATAACTTGTCCGCCATTTTTTGTTAAAAATTATTCGAATACGCCACGGAGCAATCTTTGGAATTTTACATATTTTTATTAGTCGAAATTAGACGAATCTAAACTATTAATTTACTATCATTCTTGTTATTTAAAATCATATTTAATTCCAGAAGTTCCTAGATATAATCATTTTTTATTACTATTAAAGAACGTATGTCTTGATGTAATAAGGTCTCTTAAAGATCCAGGAACTTGTTACGATAATGTTAATCGATTTCGAACAAAATATACGAGAAATAAGTTTCCTCTTACGAACTGAATCTGCCGGACTGGTTTTCGCGTAGGGGAGTTCCTGATTGGTTCAGTGGAAAGGCAGTAGTCTAGGGTGCCTCAAAGAGTCTCCGGGACATGATTGTGCAGGGAAATGAGACTCTTTTTGTAGCAACACGTCCAGCAATTCACGTTTTCACTAGCTTCAAGATCTAGTAAGTTTGCATACCGCGTATACCTGCGCATGAATCCTCGCTTCTTGCAAGTCTGATGGTGTCTTTGAACCAGACGGCTACCAGGTCAACAGACTGCCCGTTTCTTACGGGGAACATACAATTCACTTTTTTACTTTTTATCGAACCGTCTTTCATTCAGCTCCAAAACTACCACTCACCTAAATGCAGTGCATTCCGGAAGTCAATGAATATAGTATATCAATGGTAGTGACCTCAATGTTATTATTAACCCTTTGCACTCGAGAGACGACTCTCAATTAATTGCCGCAATCCGAGTGGCGACTGTGAGGCGACATTAAAATTGACTTCGGTTGTCGGTGATTTAATGTTCAAAGACAAAATATAACTGGAGAAAATGTTAATGTCGCCTTACAATTTATAATTCTCTCATTATGATCATATATGGGGTTGATATTTATAGCTCCTTCTATAAAAGTCGTGGTAAAAGTACGGTAATAAAGTTACGCAATAGTTTGAGATAAAAATATCTTGATCTAAAATTAAGTTAAGTTATGAACATTTCATTATTCACTTGTGGTCTTTGGATCAATGAACTTTGAATATTAATTTTGGCTAAATAACATTCATAGATCAGCAGGTGTATAACACAAATGCTAATTAAATCGATACGAAAATGTATAATAATTGCTGGTTATTAATCCCGAGTTTCGTCTATTTTGTGGGAATTATGGATCGCTAGTGCACCTGACGTTAACAGTTTCGACCCGAAAATTACGCCCGAAACTGGGTTAGTTCAGCTGTGTCCCTAATATTGAATTGGATTTGGGTAAAGGGTTGTGCCATTTTCTGCTTCAATAATTGTAACTCTAAGTCTACGTATTACATAAGTGTTCCCGATAGTTCAGCTCATGAAGTGTTGTGTGACAACACCAGATTATTATAATATATATTTGAGTTACATATTGAATATTGAATTTGATTTGCAAAACGGTTAATTTGGAGTGCAAAACCTGTACATGTCTTATAGTTACGTAGTACACCTTACTATACACCTTATATAGTAACTCAGTAGTTTCAGGTTAGAGTGGGTTAGTTTGGTTCGAAACTTATTCGTTAGAAAATAGTTCAACGCGTAAAAGGTACTCAAAAGATTCGAACGGTTCGATAGTTTTCGGTTGCGGGAATTAGGCCAGCAGGATGGTCGAAATAGAGAAGGTTGGATCGGAATAAATAGAGAAAGAGGTACTCCAGCAATACGTGTAAAACGAGGATGCAACTATAGCTTGAATAGACAGGAATGCTAGGTACTTCGGAACTGTCTTGTATTATAAGCGAGCGGGGTGTTTGCATCTGAATTGAAGCGGCGAATGCACAGCATCCGAAAATGCCGGTTGTTTCGCAGACGTGAATACGAATGTCTACTCTGTTGGATTACCTGCTTTTAATGGATGCCGATCGAACATTTTCCTCTCGTTGAAACCCCAATAGCTCTTATGTGGTAAACATGATAAGATAACGGTACAATCGTGATAAATTTGGTAGCATATAATCAATTCTCAATGGCAGATCATTTATTACACGACTTGGACTTACACGTGCTACTAAAACTGTCCTTTAAAAAACACGATAACGCATGACGTGTAATAACATACTTCCTAATGATAACAATGGATTTCGAGGTATGCGTGTATTTAGATTGATTCGAAATGGGAGATTTATTGAAACGGAAGATTATACCATTATCAACAATATTGTTGGGTTTTATTATAAAATACAGCACGTCAAGCGCCAGACAGATTTTGTTTACCTTTTTGTTTACGCCGTACGATACCACCAGCTACATTATTCTTTTTCGTGTGAAAGATACTAATAAAAATAGAGTAAATAACTAACACCTGGAAACGTAGGAAAACCGATCATTAACTATAATCATTTCCCGAAGGCACATTATTGTCCACTTTTAATTACGTACTCCGAGACGTTATCTCAATGCGTGTGCGCTCGGAAGGAGTCTAACAAAAACGTGGAAAATGGATGAGAGTAGCAAGTAGAGTGACAGAAAAGGGGGTCTGAAATATTCCTGGTGTAAAAGGACCGACAAATTTCAGCCCTTTTTTTCAGCCGCTTCAGACACGAATATTCCACTGGCTCTGACAAGCAGATTAGATTTTTCTACGATTATTCTCTGCAGATACGTCAGCCTAGGCTGAACACGTTGAGCGCCGCGACGAAATCCGTGTTACACGATACCTCACAATCAGCAATCGTCTATATACCGACTAAAAATAAAACTGTTAAAGTGCTCTACAATATATTGGTTACTTTGCATCGTTATCGTAACGTTAAAAATATGACAAATTTCATGAATATTAGCGATATATTTTATTCGAGTTTTAGTAATATTGGTATCGGTGGTCACCGGTGACGAATTGCCCAGCTTATCGCCTTTGAATTACTAAATTATCAGTTTTAAATAAATATTTATTCTGTATTTCTGATTCCGGTTTCATTTCTGACTTCTGGTTTCAAATAATACTCTATAATTCATGTAGTATTAAAAAAGATATCTGTACCTTTCTAATAAATTTAATTAAAACATTTTAACCAAATATGAGCTTGTTCTCTGCATGTATTACAAAAGGTTACAACATTCTTCGTACAATTTCTCTTCCAAATATTCTTGCAATGGTTTCATAACAGTTTTAATAAAATTCATTAGAACAGTTTAAATATATTTGTTTAATACTATATGAATTATTAGGTATGTGCATAAGTTCTCGCCGTTTTATGAAATCACACGGTACTTAATATAAAGTATTATTTCTTTTTTAATTTCATACTTTCGACACTCGCGGACCAACGCTGCCTAAACGCAAAAGAATAACTGGCTGCTGACTATAGATAGCAATGAAGTATATGATCGGCAATGTGTTAAGATGGGTGTCATTTATCGCTATGTGTTCATCATGCAGTAATTACGTGGCACTCGTTAGAACGTTTGGAAAAAATCATCGGTGAACGTTACCTCACGTGAATACCGGTAATTATCTTCCCCTGTTCTGCGTCCGAGTTGAAACCCTCGACAACTGAGGGACATTATTTTATGAACGTTTAAATTAGCCTGCGGCCAAGATTGGCCAAGGTTAATAATGGATAAGTAATAGTGTACCACCAGGGGATCGATTAAACCTGACGATGCTGACCTAAATCATACCATTCTGCTAATTCCTTTATATTGAAATTTGATTTTGTACCCTGAGGACACGTGCTTCTAACTTCAAATTCAATTTCATACAATATATAATGGCACCAAATTAACGTCCACATTGTTTCACGTTCGAAGACATTAGATTGGATTTTAATCATTGCCAATGAGTTATCGAGGCCGGAAGTTGGAAATGGTTGGACATTGAGACAAATTAGATTATAATTATAGATTATAATCACTGATGTCTTGCGAAGGGAGTCACTTACGATATCGACCCAAAGTAAATTATACAAACACGAATGTCTTAAAATTCACCGAATTATTAATTCCACAAATTTTAACGTTAGATCTATTTTTATAATATTAAGGAATTATTAGATTAGCCAGAAAGCTCGTGCAGTTTGCGTCAATTTTTACAAGGAAATGATGAGATTTTTATCAACACCATTTCATAGAGCTGTCCAAAAGATAGACAAATATTATAATTTAACGAAGACAGTAATAATTTCCCTGATTCTTAAGAGGCTGATGAATGCAAAACTAGTTTTCCAAGTCGTGGAACGATTATATTTAAAAAAAAACAGCAAGTCCTTGTGGAGAGAGGTATGCGTGTATATGCAACGAAGCGTATCCGCGACTGACAATTAGATCTGCACGTGTGGTAACACAAGAGAATGTGAGTTACCGTGTTTCTATTTCTTAGACGACTCGAGTTTTTTGCAGTTTTAACTTGGGGGGGGGGGGGGGGGGGGGTTTTGTCAAACTACCGTCTTACGGCGTTTGTCGCTCGAATATTTTACGCCTCTTAAGGTTCAGTAATTGGTCCTCTCCCTCTTGTCTTCTATGGTACTTTCGTCCTCAGCTATTACAAGAACTCTGAGCAAGTATTTTTCATCTCTTTTGTTTCTTAAATTATTAATTAGCACGAGGTTCTCTTTGGAAGAGGTAAGAACGGTTACACTCTCGTAAGTACAAGACGAAGAATAAATATCTACAATTCTTACGGGTCGCAATTATCCACTTTCAATTAGAATTGTTAAAGTACTCGAGAAAAGTCTGCGGCATTGTCCGGACACTAATCTTATTATAAATAAAGTTTAGCGAAACTAACTGATTCCTTTGCAAGCAATGTAAAAATCGTGGCTTTTCCAATGGATAGATAATAAAAAGTTACAGCAATAAATATAAAGAAGAGTTCTCGAGAACAGTATAGTTAATGGATTTTACGTCTGCAACAACGATTTGTAATAAATATTGATCGTTGTTTATAGTAATGTTTTTAACGCCATATTCGTAGCACGGTGATCATCAGAGTAATGTACGGTAATGATGTACAAGTTTAATAATAGTTGAAAAAGTAACAGTAATTTATGTCGTGTTCCTTTCGAGTTCAATAATGCAGTCTTTTAAATCCGGTGATAATACTGCACTCGAGTTAATTGCATCATAAAGAAAGCACAAAGCGGTAAATGAGAAACCGGCGAGTATAGGCGTTCCGTGTTTCCTGTTTAAAGAAAACTATCAATTTCAAGGCAACCCCATCGTATGTTAATGATGGACATAACACGATTGTGGTTTCCTATAATTCACAAGACAATTACGAAACCAAGTAAGGATTACGTTTAAGGTATTAAGGCATCGGTTATTTTAGTACATGAACGTTTAACGTAGTCATTGGATGCTTCCAATTACACAATTAACCGAGTGCAAACAGTTTGCCAGCATATTATCGAACTGAATTGCGCGTGAATGTACATACGGTGCAAAATGATGTCTATCTTATTATTGCAACATTTTTATAGTTTTCTTGGCTTCACATTAAACTCTTTATTAAAGAAAATGCAATCCAGTGATTATATTACAAGGCCTGAGATTATTCATGAAATATCGATTCAATGAATGAATTCGTGAATGAGTTCATTCATTGAATAGCACGTATATGGTTTATATTAATTTTATCAGAGAAAATCTACCTGCGTATTTATTCAATTTCGAGATGTAAACTACTGCAAGGTTGACGCAATTAAATAATATCGAACTTAAGACGCAAGTAAAATGCACGTGCAGCGGAAGTAGTTCGATAACAAATTGGAAGTGTAATTATTAAGAATTAGGGCAAATAATGGAACACGTAATTGCACTGCAGGAAATATGGGCCAACATATGCCTATCTATAATATACTAATTCTTCATAGAAATTCTATGAAATCTTAATTTGTATCACACATGATAAATGTGGATTTATATTCATATTCCTATGATCATATAATCTTATAGTATTCATGAATCGTATCAGATTCATTCAAACGAATCACTTATTCCAACGGTCTCCATATTAAAACGCGTAACAAATCTAATTTTAAATATTTCGAGCATACTTCCTTCAACCAATAATTTGTATATTAATAAAGATCGAAATCCTTAATGAAGTAACTGAAGCCAGTTACGTCTTCGTTCGCATAACGATTGACTCACCACGAGAAAGACTCCTAAATACGAAATAACATACTCGCATTAATAAATCGTAATACACACGCGTGTATTTTCGCGAGTATGCTGACAGGTATGAACGGGAATTCTAAATGCAACGCATGCAGTCAGCGAACCGTGTCCTTGACTGAATCGCAGTTAAACAACTACCTGTAAGTACGCAGTTGTTCATTCCTTCGTGTGAAATTATTTGTGCAACGCAACCGGTTATATGGAATTATGTTTAACAGTAATTCAACGAAATGATCTATTAAGCATAATATGTATCAGAAATCATAACCGGTTGATCACCAACTTTTACGAAATAGGAAGTGATTTTATTATCAAACATACCAATCCGAGATTGCAATATTCATGGAATGATATCAATGCAACGAATTCGCACTATTTCGAAGTACCGAGTACGAAGACGCTTGTCTTCGTGTGGCACGTACTATGTTGCAGAAATAACAGCACAAAATTCCATACCATACGAAGACCATGCAATTCCATAGAGAGCACACAGCAAGGAAACAGAAAAGGAGAGAGGGAGAGAGAGAGAGAGAGAGGGAGAAATTATTGGCTAAACTCACGGTAATCGGTATACACATGAGGAAGGAATAAGCTGAACTCGTAATACAGGCTTCCTACCTTGGTAAAGCGGCATGGTTGGGTAACAATCCTCGTGGAACGGAATGTTTCTTAACTCAGAGGCGCAAATAATTTGTTATCACTGGGTGCAACAAAATCACGCATAATTTTATTGCAGGTAAAAACGTGGCGAACTAGTGTGCCGACGAAGCGCAGGAGAAATTGAAATTTATAAATAACGTGACTGTGAACGCGCACCACACGTCCACGCGTCACGGCCGCCCGACACAAACTGACGCGCTTCGTACTCCGGCGGTGCGTGAGGGACGGTCGAACGAAAACGGATACGTATCATAAATGATTACGTATTCATATGAAATAATAAACCTGTATAATGTAATAGCAATAAATGATATACAGAATGAATTAAACTTTCTTTTCTTTCTTTTCTTTCCATTTCTTTTCCTTCCTATTCAGCTGTAGTGGCATGAATGGTACGATGACTGTAGTTCTAGGAACTGCAAGGTTTTCTTTGGTAGCAACCTAAGTCCCGTTCTCCGGTTCCTCTTAACCGATTCTGACTAATCGTGAATATATTAACACGTTGGTTACATAGGTCTTAGGGAATTTTTAAAAATCAATCTTCGAGAGTCAATGTTTGATACCCCTTGATGGATAAAAAATGTTCGCGGCTTTGGAGAATTAGAATGTTAAGTTGCAATATGTATGATAATGGAATTATATTCTAACGGCAGTTATTCTAATTTTCTACCCACATAAATGGAGCTGAAAACCTTTTTTAAAGATGTGCTATCGAAGAATTTCTATTTATACAATATAATTGGCCGTTTAAATTACTGCGAATTTTAAAGGTATTTGCACGATGGCATGAAACAGGGGTAATGTATTACATAAGTTACCAGGTAAATATGGGCGTCCAATTAAGTCTTGTTTACGGGGGACTGTCAGTTGCAATGACATGTGTTTACATTGCGACGCACATTAGCTTGATGATAAGATACACTTTTATGGGGAAGATCATAATCGCCATGTATTTTTATACCCGAAGGGTCAACCCCATATAAGATCTATCGCAAACCGGATTTTTAAATGCCGGGTATCATTCCTTTACTGTTGTTTTTTAATATGATGCAAGAAATACCTTATATATCGGAGTTTATATGGTACGCCATAAAACGCCGTCGGAGGTAAGCTTTGTAATAAAATAGACGTTAAATCAAGCGACAAATGATCTTCATCTTCGATATTAATTAAATATATTTTGTAGGATTTTTACTGGCTTCAAAAGTTGATGAATCAACCAATAAAAATACCAAATTCACCAGCAATATTTAAAAGTATATTAAAAATATAAGACAAATTGCGTACCAATGATAAGCTAGACATATATTATATTTATATTTCGTAAAGTATGTGCTGATTAATATTACAATCAAAGATTTATAATATTTAACACAATGGGAACCAATTTTGTTGCAAATCGTACTTAGTTGCTATGTTTTAAGCAAAAGAATAGCTACCCAGCCAATTATTCTTTTGTATAAAATATAAGTTACTTGCGATTTGTTCATAGTTAGAAAATAGTAATTGTTCTTAATTGAAAAATATAAATTTTTAGGTATCTCGGCCTCCAAAGGTTGAACACGAAACGCGAGATATCTTTTCGTAACTTAAACACAGTAATATTGTTTTGTTTCAATGTTAAAGTAAGACTGTCAGTCTGCGATGGTGACGTAATCCTTGTAAATTTTACAGTGACTCAGTGTTCTACGTCCAATACATATTAAAAAATATCTTCAATCTACAATTGCAACGAATCAATGCACTCCTGGTGTCAAACGCGGAACCAAGATGGCTGAAGGCCGTCGTGTGCTTCGACCGCTAATCGATGAAGAACACGAGCTTGCGTAACCACGATTCAGTCGTCGTAAAAAACTTATTTACATGTAACGCTAATTATACTGGCATTCACGTACGAGGTTACTGATTCCATATCCCGTGTAATTCGGTCAAGGTTGATGATTTTCGCCATTTTTCTCCTCTAACACGAGTCCAAAGATTTGGTCCACCATTTACAATCGCGCCGATACCCTTAAAATTTAATTAAGACCGTAACTCACTTATATATTTCATACATATATAATGTATATGAATGTGAAAATTAAATATACTGTAACAGTACTATATTATATTTAATTAAAATCTTCTGTGCGGGATGGAGACTCATGTTTATTTATCGTGGTTACTTGCGGCGTAAAATAATAATTTCCTTAGAACTCATGGAAAACGTGCAAGCCAAAGGACTAAAGGAGGTTAACGAACTTGGACGATTAATGGACGCAACAAGCACGGTGCGGCAACATCATTTAATTGTATCATTTTCATTAACGTTTTCATGCAAGGCCCTTAGTAAGACTGCTTACACTCAACAGACTATGACCGAGAGTAATACTTATTGTTAGCCGCATCTTCTTAACGGTAATCATATTTCATGGTATACGTGCACACGTATTTATCTATGGACTCACAGAGAGCGAAAATATACGCTTAAGTATCTTCTTCATCGGCTTATGTCTAACAAACATTAATTTCATATACAAACAAACATTTGCAATTTAATCTACAATTTAATCTAGTTGAAGTAGCTCCTTACTTTAACAGAACCACAAAATCTCTTTCTAATAAATCTTCCTTTTAACAAAGAAGAGACTGAATTTAGGATACTTTATAAATATACTATAATATTGTAGAAGTATTGGGTTGTTCCATGTGCAATTTTGTCGAATGTAAACAATTCTGTATTTTGGTGTTCAAATATTGAATAGGAATTAATCTACAATTGATTCCCTACCATTGTTTAATAATCACGTAAAAGAATAAAACAAATATAAGCCGCTCAGATGCGAAAGTGATTAACTCTACTTTTTGAAGATTCTCCAATATTACTGCCAAAGCGTATGATTGGTGTTGGTTGGAGTTAGTCACTTTGGCTGTTGAGCGGCTCATATATTCAATATGAAATTAAAACTGCACACCAGTGGAATTATTGCTTCCCATAAAAATGATAGAATGCTAAATGCATATAATATGTTACGAATTACGAGTGGAGCTTAACCAATAACGACTTGTATGTACGTTGCTATAACACGAGCTATGTTGGTCAGTTTTATCCGAAGCCAAGTAACTTCGTTACTATAAGCAGTTAGGAAGCTTGTTTAACGCAGAGGTTATTTCTAGCTTTTCTTCCTATTCACCCTGTTAAAATGTCTCTGCATTCAATTCCACCTATCAATTAAATTACGTACGAAATAAAACAGTTCCAATGAATACGTTACTATACAACAGTCACTGAATCAATTATTATTGAATATATATAACAAGTCATATTATCTGACACTAATATTAAGGAAATATACAATATACGTTTGAGTGTACTTTATAATTATGATGAATGATTAATGTAGTTGTATGAGGTTAAACCATGCATTGCTAATATTTGCAGATGCGAAAGAAAATAAAAGAAATTAAAAGATGCATACTCGTTTCTTGTCTCTATTGATTAAGTTAACGATGGTTAGTGTGAAGGGGTTGGTGGCTTCTTTGCAGAGCGGGGCTTGATGGGGTCGAGAGGCCGTATTTGTGTTCAATCCCATTAGAAATCTGATGATTATATTCTACGTGGATGAGAAAGGAAAATCGTTATATAGATTCTTTATAACTCATGTAAGTCTATATCGGACGCGTTCGTAGTATAAAACGAAATTGCTGTGCTACAAAAAATATTCTAAAATGCTATAATAAATATACTAATTATGTAATTTCAGATTTGATATACAGTCGGGGTCACAATTGAGTGGACACCCGCCTATCATATGTGAAAACGTCGCATTTCAGTGATTTTTTCTAATTAATTTCTTATTTTTTCACATTTTATCGTAGGTTATGTATTTGTGAATAGATTTTGTACCTTTATTTTATATACACAACGCAAATAAGTGAATCCATTAATAAACAAAAATCCTACAGCCATAATTTATATATAAATAAATGTGTAAGCATAATTGTGCATATTTTCGGTAGTTCTAGTTTTGAATAATAAAATGACATATCGGATTAGAGGTCCAACTAACGAAGAACCAAGAACAAGCTCTAATAACGAAGATTACACGTCCCTGTTTCGATCCAATTCACAAAAGAACAGGCTGGTATTCGCTCTAAATACACCGTGCAATTCCATTGTGGGTATAATTCATTTTCGGTTTTATTGTTTCGCGAAAACCGTATCGCATCCTGATTAACGATTCAGGTGCCGGTAAATGTCGCGCACCACCTCCTCCTAACCGTAGTATCCCGTAACCATGCAAGGTAATGTATGCAAGCTCAGTCTGATTGGCTTAATGAGGATGTACCCTGTCTGAATAGCGAGTGAAAATTATGCGCCCGCGGTTGCGCTCCACGCTGTAAACGCCGATATTAATATTACATGGTTTCATACGTTTTGCGTAAAACACTTCTTTACAGATGTTCACTATTTCCGCATGTAAACCAGGCTGTCTATGTAATTATTCAAGTATTAATTAATTCCATCAAAAATGTTGCATTAATATTACACACTCATTTACGCATCGAAAGGATTTCACAATTATAATTTCAATTATATTAGATAATTCGTATATTCAGTTAGATACATTTCAATGAGTATCGTAACTAAAAATAGTTAAACTGTATTTAAACAATCTTAAGTAATTTAGGTCGAGATTCGGGAAATATTCGAAGAAGATACTTTCGCCGAAACAATGTTCCGAAAGTGTGGTCTGTTGTGGGCCATTATTTTCTTAAAAACTTGTAGATACTTAAAAGACCGGGAGTTAAAATCGACACGTGACATACAGTTATTAAAGTAAAATCATTATGCCCGTTAATTGCGTGCAGTCATTATTGCGCTTCACCATATCTTCCACAGCAATGCACTACTTTTTTCACGGTGCAAAACGCATCAATAGGCTCGTTAAAGCGTATACAGCAACACTTACAGCGCTACCGAGGTTATCCAGTAGTATTCATCTAAACTGGGATGACCAGACATCCTGATATTCCGGAAGTTACTGAAGTAATAATATCACGTAATAGACCGAGGATATTCAATTTTGGTTCTTACACTTACACGAGTTTATTTCAGACATAACCTAGATATCAAATATTACTTGCCAAACAATAATTGAAACCTTCAGTTCTTAAACATTCACTCATAGCTATGAATTTTGACTGCCATTTTGTAGAAATTACCAAAGGAACAAATATATCAAATATCATGTAATAATGCTTTGCTACAATAATTTTAAAGAACTGCCAAAGAAAGAAGCATATAAAAAAGAAAACTTGTCTATTCTTTGTTAACTCTTTTATGTAAATGTTATTATACAGTTGTATAATTAGATATCGGTGGCGCGCTAATCTAAAAGTTTTAGTACCAACAATAATCCGGTTTTGATTAAATGCACAAATACGTCGGCCAACCGTTTAAGACTCATCGTCAGTACTTGTTTTATTCGAACGGTTAACACAAAGGCTAAATTGACCCAGATTTTAAACTTTACAATTTACTCGTTTAAATCTTGTCGGCAGGAATTGTCAAGGTCGGGTCACACAAATACGTATCCGTATTCCGTAAAGTCAATACGCTGACGTTTCGCTTTGTGAACTCCAAAGCGTACCTTTTCTACTTAAACTTCCTCCGCGGTAAATTTTTCGTGCCTCTGTACTCATGTTGCACATTTAATTGCAATCAACGTACGGTTTCTCGTTGCTACAAAGCCCTTCGCTACAAAGCTTGGAACGTGAAACAACATATTTTTTCCTACTCGTAATTGGCCTGAAATACAATACACGGTACTTATACCGTATTTTTTTACTTTGTGAAGATTAAATTTAATCACTACAAGTATACTTATTCTTCAATGTAAATATAAGCGGTTTATAAAAGTACACAGAGATTGTAACAATTTTTATTAAAAAAAGTTAAGCTTTTTATTTGAGCTAAACTTGACTAGATAACCAGGAATTTTATGCATCTGATGCAACCATTATACGATGATATTTTCAGTAACATCTACTTCGAATTACTTTAATGTTTTTTCCTGAAAATAGTTAAGGGGGAAAGTAACGTTCGTGTTACAACTACGTTGCTTTCTGAAAAGAATATAATGCTGCTCAGGAAGTGACGTGTAGGACGATAGACGCACCGGTGAAAGCGATTCCCTAGTAGATTACATTCTTTGATTGTAATGAGCAGATAACATTGAAATTATTGCATACCATTTGAATTCTCAAGGATGCTGATACTGTCGGATTATAAACGAAGACAATGAGAAAATTAAGGTATCAGGGACACTGGTTTTTGTCTTGGAAATATGCTTAGAAAATTCACTTTTTCTTTCACAATACTATTATCGAGTCTAGAGTCTTGCGCAATAAATGTACGGGCGCCATTTTCCTAAATATAAGCTGCCAACCGCGTAAAGTGTACCAAAACAATTCTCTCTAAAACCATTCGAGAGATCATCAATTTGTATCCACATGAAAAAATCGCAATGGGGTTTCTATACTGCTGCAAAAATAATTTAATTTTTGTTCTAAAAATTATTTCGCTACGTATTTTGGATTTAAAAAATGACGGATCAACGAAAGTTTTAATGCGTACTATACTAGACTTGTAATCTCATATTTGGATGGGAGATAAATCGAGTTAGAAACTTAAATACTTGAAGTATCTGATATAAGTATACGTGATAAGAGACTTTGCATATTACAGGAGTACGTGTCACGGATTGGAATCCTTAATAGTGTGCTGTGGACGAATCAAAATGGTAGCCTTGGGCGTGGAAGATTGATAGCAACGTGTCACGGAATCCGAACTGTCGGATACTTTTCAATGGTACCTTTATATTAAAGGGAACCGGACAAGACAATGCGGGACTTCAGGGTAAGGCAGGAAGATTTCTCTCCGCGTAACGGGAAGTCGCTCGAATTCGCTTCGTGGGAACCAAAGAAAAGACCGTCATTAGCCACAAGTCATTACATACGCACGGTATGAATACTACCAGGCGAAAATTCGGAATGCGAATATGAATTTCACGGCAAGTTCGTTTATGCAAGAGTGAAAAGGTTGCGGTACGAGAACATGGTCGAAACAACAGCAAACGGGATATTACAAACCGACATGCAAATTTTATCATAGAATTTCGAGCACTTAAGTTAGGAATTACTTGGAATTGTTCGTTATTTACCATGATATTAATTGCACATTAATTATTAATGGTACTTTTATTGTAAGAAATAAATCAAATATAATGCCATGCAGTTATAGATATACAAAATGTACATTGACGAACATAAATAGTTGCTCCAAAATGTTAATAATAAAACATCATTGAATTGAACGCTCGATTTGATACTTTAGAAATCTCTGCAAAATGATTTCATACCTAAGTTCGAACGATATTTGCAATGTAATATTTCATATACGTACAATAAATTCCAGCAATTTATTACAGTGATGACTTGCATTTATTATTATTACCTATTACCCATGGGAATAATAATTTTATGTAACAGACTTAGCAAAATTAAATTTCTTCTACTTGCATGATTCATTCCCGTTTCAAAAGTTTACTGTTATTATTATTCCCATATATTGACTGTTTCGAAAATGGTGGTTTATATGTACGCGAAAAAGAAGATTATTGCACGTACATTGTGAAAATGCGGAAAGGTTTGCAGAAGTGTCCTATAACGAAGCGCACTCCGTGAAAGTCCCAGGGTCCAATGGTAAGATTGAATCGGTCAACCAACTCATTCCCACGAGGGTCGTCGAAGTGTGCCGTGGAGGATAGGAAAGTGGTAGAAGTGAAGAAGGACGAATCGGGCGCATTTACGCACAGGTTGATATCGAATATCGGTACAGGTAGAATTCGAGACCGGTTCCTGACAGGCAATAACGCCTGGCTTCTTAAAAAATCGAGTTCAAAGACCTAAATAAGCACAACAACCAATCGCGACATCACCTCATCATCATGTCGATCATAATGATCATGTAATTCCACCTTCTTCGGAATACTCGAATACATGGGAAGTTTCCATTGCTTTGTTAAAACTCAAGAATCTATCACTCGTACGATTGCTTCTTTGAAAAGTATTTCTCCGAGATTATCATGAAGAACGTGTTCAAAAGTTACAGTATATCTCGGTGTTTCTTATCAGATTGCAATTCGCTTGGTGTTGGGTCACGTTGCAAGGGAGAGGATGGATTTTTCTCCGTTTCAGGAACTGCAGTTAACGAAGTGAAACTTTGTCAAAGAGGAGGTGATGGACGAACGCAGGGAAGAAAATAATTGGATTAAATTGCTGGGTGTGACGTTGGTAACGTCTGGGCTTCTTAATTGCGTTCATAAACGTTTTCGACGACTCAACGCGGCTACTGACTCAGACTTCGAGAGTAGCGAGCTTATCTCCCTCGTGATTTCTTTAAGCCCCCTTACGTCTTACTGAAACTGCCACTGTTCAGTTCTTACAGCTATTCACGTATGATTCCACGGTGGCTGTTTTGCTCAGAATAACTCCGAACGTCACGATGATACAACAGCTTTCAGTATGCGTTTGTAACACGAGAAATCGCTGGAAAAAAGTTTGCTTCAGAACTTCAAGAATAGGAGTATTTTTAAATTCATCTATATACAATCTCGACGAGTTATAATTAAAACTCCGCTTATATAACACCAATGATTACGGAATTCAAAAGATGCACGAGAATCTGAGAGCTAAGATAATTGTTCTTCGTTGGAACGACAAATTCAGAAGTACTTTGTTGTTCGAATAAAAAATGCGCTCCTACAATGCATTCAGATATATTATTCGCAGTGGAACTTGAGATAAGATCAGAATTAACGGGAGATGATGAGTTAAGTTGTCAATCGAATCTACGCTTATCTCGAAGGTTATGAATTAAATTACAATTATCTATGTACGTTATAATTACAAACATATCGGACGAATTAATTTTATTGCTAAACCGAAAATTCCCGTGTGATATCGTTTTTTAAAAGAAGTTCCCGGTTAATAGGTTAATACATTAATCTAATATGACACAATATCTCAGCCAAGTGCATCTCCAAACTTTTCAAATAGAAAACTGGACCACTGATTTGGAGCGCTAAGGTTGGAATTCCAAAATGGAGGACGACCATAATTGATGTCTCTATTATTTTCCATACCACGCACGTTACATAATCGATTTCGCATCCACTTCTAGCAATTGTATAGAGGAAACCGTACGGTGTTATGTAAATTTAAACATACTATTGTTATAAAAACTACAATGTTTACGGAGTACCTCAAAATTAATGCAAACGATCGAAACATTTATCTTTTTACTAGCATATTAAACATATCTGATATACCAGCTACATCAACCGAATCCAACTACATACTACAATAAACTCCGTTTATAATTAAAAATGCTTAAAATATCAATTTGATTCATTACAATTATAGCAGCTTAACTCATGGCTAATTTATGAACAAAAATCGTCATGAAATCAAAGTCGCCAATTTTGCTCCTAAATGCCCCAAATCGGTGGTATATGATGTATAAACATATTCTAGGACGATTTTGGGTCGAAAGAAGTGGATTAAAAATTGTTTCCCGTCAAAAAAGGGGTCGACCCAAAATCGCAAAAATGTGAAGGGGTATACCTTCAAAAACTGTCAAAAATTAAAAGTCGCCAATTTCACATCTACATGGCCCAAATCGATGGTATATGATGTATAAACATATTCTAGGACGATTTTGGGTCGAAGGAAGTGGATTAAAAATTGTTTCCCGTCAAGAAAGGGGTCGACCCAAAATCGCAAAAATGTGAAGGGGTATACCTTCAAAAATTGTCAAAAATTAAAAGTCGCCAGAATCAATTCTAAATGACCCAAATCCATTGTAAATGATGTATAAACATATTCTAGGACGATTTTGGGTCGGAAGAAGCGGTTAAAAAATTTTGTTGGCCCAAAAATGGGTCGATCCAGAATCGAAAAAATGTGAAGGGGTATACCTTCAAAAATTGTCAAAAATTAAAAGTCGCCAGAATCAATTCTAAATGACCCAAATCGATGCTAAATGATGTATGAACATATTCTAGGACGATTCCTGGTCGAAAGAAACGGTTAAAAAATTTTTATTGGTCAAAAATGGGTCAAAACCAAGTCGAAAAAATGTAAAGGGGTACACCTTCAAAAATTCTCAAAAATTGAAAGTCCCCAATTTCACTTCTACATGGCCCAAATCGATGGTATATGATGCCTAATGATGTTCTAGGACCGTTTTGGGTCGAAAGAAGGGGTTTACAAATTTTTTCGGGCGAAAAATGGGTCGACCCAAAATCGCAAAAATCTGAAGGGGTATACCTTCAAAAATCGGCAAAAATCAAAGTCGCCAAAATCAATTCTAAATGGCCCAAATCGGTGGTATATGATGTATAAACATATTCTAGGACGATTTTGGGTCGAAAGAAGTGGATTAAAAATTGTTTCCCGTCAAAAAAGGGGTCGACCCAAAATCGCAAAAATGTGAAGGGGTATACCTTCAAAAATCGGCAAAAATTAAAAGTCCCCAATTTCACTTCTACATGGCCCAAATCGATGGTATATGATGCCTAATGATGTTCTAGGACCGTTTTGGGTCGAAAGAAGGGGTTTACAAATTTTTTCGGGCGAAAAATGGGTCGACCCAAAATCGCAAAAATCTGAAGGGGTATACCTTCAAAAATCGGCAAAAAATCAAAGTCCCCAATGTCACTTCTACATGGCCCAAATCGATGGTATATGATGTATAAACATATTCTAGGACGATTTTGGGTCGAAGGAAGTGGATTAAAAATTGTTTCCCGTCAAGAAAGGGGTCGACCCAAAATCGCAAAAATGTGAAGGGGTATACCTTCAAAAATCGGCAAAAATTAAAAGTCCCCAATTTCACTTCTACATGGCCCAAATCGATGGTATATGATGTATAAACATATTCTAGGACGATTTTGGGTCGAAAGAAGTGGATTAAAAATTGTTTCCCGTCAAGAAAGGGGTCGACCCAAAATCGCAAAAATGTGAAAGGGTATACCTTCAAAAATCGGAAAAAATTAAAAGTCCCCAATGTCACTTCTACATGGCCCAAATCGATGGTATATGATGTATAAACATATTCTAGGACGATTTTGGGTCGAAGGAAGTGGATTAAAAATTGTTTCCCGTCAAGAAAGGGGTCGACCCAAAATCGCAAAAATGTGAAAGGGTATACCTTCAAAAATCGGCAAAAATTAAAAGTCCCCAATTTCACTTCTACATGGCCCAAATCGATGGTATATGATGCCTAATGATGTTCTAGGACCGTTTTGGGTCGAAAGAAGGAGTTTACAAATTTTTTCGGGCGAAAAATGGGTCGACCCAAAATCGCAAAAATGTGAAGGGGTACACCTTCAAAAATCGGCAAAAATTAAAAGTCGCCTTTTTGCTCCTAAATGCCCCAAATCGATGGTGGATGATGTATAAACATATTCTAGTACGATGTTGGGTCGAAAGAAGTGGATTAAAAATCGTTTCCGGTCAAGAATGGGGTCGATAAAAAATCGCATTTTTATCTAGTTCGATACTTTCATCATCACTGGCGCAGATATACATAAAAGGGCTTCGATAAGAAGAATAAATGTAGTCATAAAGTTATGTGATTACCGATTGCGTGACTTATGATTCAATCTTAACGCCGTTCCCTGCATACGTATTGCCCCGCTAATTGGTAACAAGGTGTGTTCTCTTTTACGTATCTTGTTCAAGGACTGATATTCGGAACACGAAACCACGTGAATAACGGAAACGTATCAAGGGCAGATCGTACCAGCCATTGTAAAGGCTTCGACAATAACAGAAGTGCCATTCTAATTAAAAACACCCACTATTAATCCTCAGAATACTCAGAAGCCGAAATACTGGCTCCGCCATCTTTGTCACAACAACCTTGCACCAATACTTCGGCTTTTCAACGAAATTTTGAGCTGAAAAATTGTCCAAATCTTATTTCTAGAAAAGGTGTGGATTATCTTCAGAACTGCACATTTTTCAAACTATTTCCAGATGGTACATAGAAAAATGACAAGATACTAAGATGATTAAACACATAACTTTAATTTGACTTGTAAAAGAAATAACGTTATGGAATACTCAATATAAATATCGTACAGTAAAATTATATAAGCGAGACTGAAAATATCGGAAGATATTTAATTGAATTTTATAATGTAAGATATATTGCTAATATCTATTTATACTTGATGCATGAAATATAATACATTTAGTTGTTCCCTTTAGTGCATGCTAGGTCGGAGAATTGGATGCACAAAGATATGTACTCCACAGGAATGCTAAGGCGTATTTGGAATTCGATACGGATAGCTCTACTGATAACACTATGATATGCAGGGGCATTCTAGAAATGCATAGATACCAGGTGTGAATCATTGTATGCGAAATGGTAGAAATTTATCGGTGATATGTTAAATGGCTTTCGGAAAAAAATTCTATTTTAAGGAGTATTTGTGCTTTGATTATGTATATTATTATTTACAATGACGGACATGATGGAGAAGCAAAAGATTATATGTAAAAAGAAAGTCGATGAGTCGTTTCACCGTGGTAATGTTACTCCAAGTATACGCAGATTTCTCGATGAAAATAACGTGTGTGCGGCGTAGCATAATGCATGGTATCGAAAGAGTCTTAATCAGGATTCGAGAAGAACAATCGACTAGCGATTGCCTTGAATACTAGAAGACCTGAAAGAGGCGTGAATGGATTGAATCGCGCGGTGCATACTGCCTTAAGGTATTCGACTTTCTGGTCGAAAGTCGCCATCGTATAAAAAGAAAGTAAAGTGCACTTAATTCAATTTAGTATCGATGGATCACATTAATAGCGTTTCACAAATCGCTTTAACTTTTAACAGTATCACGGGTCATCAGCTATCAGTTTTGTATATAAACTGCAAAATAAAAATGGCTAATAATATAATTGTTGTTGCTGTTACAATAACTAAAAATTTATATATATAATAATAATCATATATTTCACATCAACGATACCACCTTACGATGTGCAATCGTAAGGTTGCCGAATTTACATCGAAAAATGTATCATGTTGAGATACGAAATAATCCTCCATTTCCGACTCCATATTTGAAGATGTCGTTTGGAAAACGACGAGTGTCCTATCTTTAAGAGAGCATAACGTATATGCATTATCGATTCAACGACAAGGGGCTATCGCAAGAGAGTGAATACGAGCGAGAGAACTCATGGAAACTTCTACGCGCCGGAGAAATCATTCAGACGAAAGTTCCACGATTTAAAGGGGGTCGCGCGCCGAGTTCACTTTCGAGAGAGTCTGTGGCAACTACACGGGGGATATCCCTGTCTGCAATTCAATCTACGTGTCTTGTGGTTACTCATTATTATGCATGGAACGTACGTCAATATCTCCCAACAGGGCAGGGGTAGCCATTCAGTGACTCAAGTCGACGTAACTTCCTGTGCACCGCGTCTTTGATAAAGTAATAATTATTAGAATTTAACCTGTTAACCGGGGATGGTGAGTTAATTCGCCATTCGAATCTATGCTCGCATCGAATGTCGCGAATTAATTCACAATTATCCCTATCATAATTTCCAAACAGGCAAACTCATATATACGTTACACTTGTAAATACATGATACGGATTTATTTTATCACTAGATCGAAAATATCCTCTCGATATCGTTTCTTGAAGGTTAAATCGTTACGACCACCTTCGTTGTTACTTTCCAAGGAATTAAAACCCACATATTCAACTTATATAACAAACGGAAAGATTTACAGTTATTTATACTTATACTTTTTAAAGTTTCTTCATAAATATGTGCATTCTTTGGCGAGGGAAATTCATGTTATATTGAAAGGCATGTTATAGACGTAATTGAAGCAGTAAAATGAATGTAGAAAAAGACAAATAAACTTGAAGTAAATCTTGTGCCGTTATATTTAATAGTGGTATAAGTCTGTTTTTCTTCCGACTTTCATCTCATAAATAATAGAGAGGACATATCAAATTGTAATAGCAACTAGTTTTAATATTCAATATTTAATAGCCAATATTTAAAAGGATTCAGTTTGTAATGTTAACTGAGCAAATACCACTTTGCAGAATAACTGTGTTATGTTGATGAAATATGAGAATTAGTTTTTTTAATATTTTGTGGAGTACCGAAGCGTGCTTGGTAAACAACGCAACCCGCAGATACGTGATATTTATGGGGTACTAAATTCGCCATGATGTGTCATACAATGTCATGGTATTCTGTGACATCCTTTTTTGCTATCAGAAATTGTTACTCGATCTTCTACGTAGTTTCTTACAATGTATTTTCTTTGCTAATTTCTGCGAAATAACTTCATCGTTGCATGCAGAAGAATACTTTTCCCCACTTTTGCGAATACTGAAAGAATGTTAAAAGATTGAGTTCGGTTCCGAAAATAAAACTGAAAGTTCCCAGGGAGATATTCATCGAAAAAAATCCTGAGCGTCTTTATAAAACCAAAGTGACGTACGGGGATCATGTTAAATTCATGAGACTCACGATCGAACGAAACTGAATTTCTTGCCGCTTTCTTTATATCCTCGTGTACGTAATATAGATGGCACGTGTACTTTCCAACTTTGATATACATTAGATTCACAGGAATGTACTTATTTCGCAAAACATATTTCTTCTTAAACGTTACATAAAAGATAATAAGACTTAGATATATAAACGACCAATAACGATCAAAAACATTAAAATAAGCTTTACACCGTTACTTTAGAGGTAAAATTCATTAACAAACATTTTCTCGTAAAAACCACGGCTTTCCAGTAGATGGATAATAATAAATTACAGGAATACATACAAAAGAAGAGTTTCCGACAAAAATGTTGTTTAATGAATTTTATCTCTGCAACAACGATGTACATATTAATAGCGCGAATAGTTTCGGCTTCTTCAGTCATAATTTGCATTAATAAATAACAACGAAATGCTCAGTTATGTATAATTCACTTGTACTATGCACTTTGCAAATATATATGTTATTAATTATTATCATTGCAAGTATGATATACGAATAAGTAGCAAAGAATGATATCACGGGTAAAAATGAAATTTCACCGTGGAACGGAAGTGTGAAACGCGAATCAGAGTGAAGTAGATAGAAATCGACAGGGCCACTCGGAGAAGAGTTTCTTCGTATTCGCTTGCTACCCTGGTGCCCCACAAAACTGTAGATGTTCCGCTTGATATCGATTTTTCAGCAAGGTCATCTCTCGAAATATCTTCTCACAAAATAAAGCAAATCTCTTGATAAAGGTGCACATTTATATCTACATCGATATTATTCTCAACCCCCCTCCTACTTTCCTCAATAGTCACTTCATTCTCGCCTAACACGTTTCAATAAAGTGTCTTATAAGCATATGTACTAAAGTCCAAAAGTTTCCGGCCCAATGGTATTAAAGAAGTAACAGATCAATCATTTTTATTTTTCAATATACTCTTCCTTCATTTCAATACATTTTTTAGAAGGGGTAAATATCTTTTCTATATCGCAAATATAATATTTTTATATTTGAAAGTTATAATGATCTATCCGGGAAGAAGGTATTTATGCTTGCGAACTTTAAGTAGATTATGTAATTCTTCCATAAAATTAATGTTACAATGAAAATACACTTTAAATATACAGAATGTCATAATAACTTATCTGTTTATATAAAATCCCTAAGTAAGAATGCTATCCTACAAAACCGTTTCACGAAAATCGATGTTCTTGAGTATAAAAATCAACAGGGCAAATGAGGCCAACCGGGTGATACGTTATCAGCATGATATTTAGCAAGGAATTTGCTGAAGTGGATAGTAGAGTGTATCAACAGTTAATGATTCATTACATGACTAGTTATAACGTCGATGTTTATTGCTATGTACTTATTTGGGCTATTGGATAGTACATAATTAGGTGTTATGTTGGAATATTGAAGTGATAAGGTATAGAAACGAAAGTTTAAATGGCATATCCCCGTGTTATCACTGGCAAGGTTCTATTCTCTCTTTGGAACAAACTATCGATCAGTGAAGATATCTCTGTTAGAGAATGGGGCTGAGTCTGATAATAGGACCTGTGTTTTGAAGTCACAATCTACACACTTCTATTCTAAAGCAAACTTGGATTTCAATTCTTTACTTTTAATTTTCATTGGTAAAACGTAGGAACAAAACTAGGTGACTCTAATAAGAGTATTCTTATATTACATACGTATAGTATATATATATTTTCAACGATCACATCGCTCGTCCGAGGCTTGTCTTTTTCTTTTAGGAAACAATAATATTATAATTACTGACAATTAGGGTGGTTAACCAGATTGGTGGTGGATAGCTAGGGTCCGCGGGTTTGCTAGGCCCGTGTAGTTAACATCAACTACCCCTTGCGGTAATATTAATATTATATATATTTAATAATATATATAATATTATATATCAATATAAACTAAAATAAATATGCTTCGTGTGTAAATAATTCAGGATAAACATCTTGGTTCACTATAATTTTATATTGTATATTCTAATATATTGTCCTTTTTATTTGCTGATAGAAAACCGAGAGATTTTATACTTCGATTAAATGGAATCTAGAATAAAAATACCAATAATGTTGTACAATAATTACTCAGCTTTTTAACTGTACATCCTCATTGGCTTCATTTACTCCAATTGCAACCACAAATGGGATCCATTCTTAATAAAAACATGTACTTTTCTAAGAGATAAAAATACTAAATAATTGCTATAAACCGTCTCTAACAGCACGAAGAAGACGATACTTAGAGCAGGAAGTGCTTCAGGCAACAAGAACTAATTGACAGATGTAGGACATTGGAGAAAGGACATCGTTGACTAATAGTTTTGCGAGAATAGTATAATCTCATTATAGATGACACATATATCTTTCCCTACCCAATAAACTATTATATATTAACCTGTTAACCGGAGATGACGAGTTAACTCGTCACTCGAATCTACATTCATCTCGAAAGTTATGAATTAAATTACAATTATCTCTCTCGTGATTCTGAAATTTCAATATGTTTAAATCTCTGTAACGAACAGTAAAACTCGTACGTCCGTCGTAATTATAAATATATCGCGCGGATTTGTTTTATTGCTAAATTGAAAGTAGCCAAGTGATATCATTTTCTGGAAGAACTACCCCGGTAAACAGATGAATATCCAATCTTTTATATTGTCCAGACTAACATTCAAATTTGTATCCAATAATATTCTCCAATATTTAATATCCAATTTTCGAGGGTATTAATATCCAAGCTTTAATACCCGATTTTTTTGGAAACATTGCTTTTTATCCAATATGCTATTCATAAGCTCTGTGGTACAAATGATCGTAATTAAAGAGGAGCAGATAAATAATGATCTCTTTAAATCGAAGATATCCGCGAAGTGATCCTTCGTTTCCGGTTCAGTGACTTACCAAGTGGTGTCGCAGAGGATAACCCTTATTTCGTGGAAGGTCGTGAATGGAAAGAATCGGTCAGAGTTTAATTCCACTTTGCGAGACGGAGAGGAGGAAACGTGACTGGTAAGAATCGTGGAATTTGGCACAAGTTCAATGGGAGCGCCTAAGTAAGTCGCAAGGTATAGGACGGCGTTTGGAAGGTCGAAGGTGAGGATGGAGAACCCGTTAAGCCAGAAAACTTCTTTCATGGCGAAACCTTCCTCAAGGTGCATGATGCACGATCCCCGTTGACTCTCTCCTGTCTCTCCTCCAGTTTACTTTTCCAGCCACTACTGACGCGGTAAATCTTGTTTATACACAAAAATCTATTAGATTTTCCATAAAAACCAAGCAACATGTCAAGTCTCGGTTTCTGCATGTTTTACGTCTCCACTCTGGTTGTCGATAACTTTGAATATTTTATATTACTTATAGTACATATGCATTGACTATCTATGCTAGCACCTTTCAGTTAGAAATGCTCCTAATTGTATTTACGTAATTACCAAAAAAACATGAAGAATTTTGTAAATAATAAATAGAAATTAAGGTGCCAACGCATGTTAAGATATTTGTTGATAGATATACATATGCGTAAGTAACATAACATACAAGCTTAATTTTGATAATATATGCATATTATGATGTTATTAGTTATTAAAAATAAATTATCGTTATTAAATAAAGGTATCGGACTTCGCTCGTGGATATTTTATATCTTACTTAGGAAAAGGAATATTATAAGAAATAATTTGCCACGCTAACGAAGAAGAATAATACTTCGGTGAAGGCCACTAAAACGTTATGAGTCGTGTTTTTATAATATCATATAATTATTACTGGTTATATCTTATCTCCTTTTATTCCAGGATCTTTTTCCTTCTCCAGCAGCGAGATATGCTCCCATTCATTTCAGTGGCTCGTGGTTGGTTGCACTCGATGGATCATCTGGCTACTTTCGTGAACTTCGTAGCCACGAATTCGTCAGAAGACTACTTCGAAAGGAGTGCACCTCGATTCGTGGTTTATTACCGTATCATCGTTAATTAATATTTAAACAAGTCTTAAAACTTTGAGCATTACTAGGTGGATCACATTTGTGAAAACGAATCGTAGAAAATTGAATGTAGCCGAATAAAAAGATGCTAGATTTCAGGCGGCAGAAAGTGATATGAAAAATGAGAATACACGTAACAGTATCGAGATTGCACGTGCAATAAGATCGTAGTAAAATTGCGTGCACGATCTACGCGAAAGAAAACCAAGATAAACGATCATTACACTTGCTGGAGAAACTTAACGATGCGTATTTCCGCGCGAGTACCATCCGGAAGAGAGAGAAAGAGTTATGATTATTTCTTTCATATTTCTTTGCTTCGATTGATTTTCCAATTTTTATCGAATTTTCTTAGAAATGCGCGAGTAATATACGATTTCTTAAAAATGTTTCATTTGTGATTCTTATTTTTACATATTAAATATACACATATGAAGGGATACGTAATTGTGAATAAATAACAATTTCTTCAAATTTGAATTTAAACTGAAAATATATCTAAATAGGCCACCCAACTTGTAATATTATGTTTCTATACTAAAAATGAATGAATTTTATCGGTGTATTTTAATGATTACTAATTACATTATTAATTATTGATCACTGCTAATGATATACTGTTTTTATATCAAAGAACAATATGTATGGAAGAGTAAAGAAAAATCTGCAAGGTGGCCTACGATTTTTGCACGGCACTGTATTAAGATGTTTTTCCTGTGCCTTGCTGATGACATGTCTTTAATTACAATGTGAAACAATATTCTATCACGAGCACGTAGAACCGGAAATGACGAAGACTACCTTATGATTCACGTTCGAAGGTTGCATGAAAAAATCTAAACCAAGGAATCCTTTCACTCGACGTGCACTATGTAACTTCTTCTATTCGTTACGATGTAAGCGCGGAGTTTGCGATAACACGTGTCCTCCCACCTGTAGATTCCAGTAATCGAAGAGATTCCGAATTTCACCCGGCACTATCTTTCTCTCTTATCCACATCTTATTTCATGCTTCATTTCATTGGCAACTATAGACGTAAATTACGATATCGTAAATTATACTTTAACCTTATGACTTTAAATCGTCCGTCTCTGCAACGCGATTAAATACGAGATAAGCTGAAGGAATTTATAAAGATTGGAATGCGAAATCCTTGAAGTATAAAACTACTTTAATTCGATGGTGAATGTAACTCTAGAACTACCAAAAGGGTCAAAATGACTTGTCAGCCATTTTTAGTAAAGTTATTGAAATATACCACGGCGCATTGTTTACAATTGTTATTAATTAACCATTAATTAGCTTTAATCCTCTAGCCATAATTTATATATAAATAAATGTGCAAGAATGACTGAGTATATGTTCGGTAGTTCTAGTGTTAATAACGAATAACTTTGCCATAGAAAAAATGTTTATTCTAATGGAATTTTTATGGAGAATTAGCAACGTTTTGACCAATGTATTTGGTTTTTGGTGTTGTAAAACACCAGACACGGTTATCGTCGAAGTAACATATTGCGAGTTCATTCTTACTGGCTGTTAAGAAGATAAGCAACAGACATTTCCTACCGAAACCACTCATATGCAGATAACAAATAAATATGACTAATATTCTAATTTTAGTGAGTTGAAACACCGTTATAATTCCAGAGCAGATCATCATAAGCCAGTACAGAGACTAAATACAGATGACTAAGTGCTTTAAAAACAGTATAAATTATCATATTTATGATAAATGAGTTCCCCACTGACAACTTACTGCTTCATCTTTACTTAAAAGATTCAAGTATTTTATAATATTCTACGGTAGAAATGATTAATAAAGATGAACTGTTTATCATAGGGTTCCTTCGATTTAATAATAAAATAAATCCGTCCGATATATTTATAATTGCGACGAATATATCAGTTTGACTATTCACTAATAATATTCATGTATCAATATTTAATAATTATGAGAGAGATAATTGTAACTTAATTCGTAATCTTTCAGATAACAAAGCTAACAAGCAAAGCTATTTAAGAACGATGAGACCATCTCTAAAACCGATGCTCTTTAAAAATGTAACGATAAAGAGCTATACGTCGTCACAGTAACCAATGTACTGTATTAAACTCGCGGAGAAATGAATCTTCAGATTTTTAATTTGATTAACATGCATGTCGAGGAAGAAAACCGATGCGCCGGATTTATTCGAGATGATACACGTCAACAGTGAATAATTCGATGCCACGATAATGCAATCCCGAAACCTGTTATCGCTAACGTTCTCGATGTCTAAGTCATGCATCAGCAACGTTGATCCAAAACCACCGAACCATGCACACCACGATTCCTGTATCTTTGCACTTTTATCTCCCGCATTTTTATTTTTCCACGTAATGTTCTCCATGGCTAACCTCCTTTTACCTAATCCACTGAATTCCCGGCACCGGACTCGTACTACTTCAACATTAATGCTTCATACATATTAAAGTATTACAAGACAGAGTCAGATAAGAAAGGTTATTAAATATACGGCGAAGTACTTCAATTATCAAACTGCATGATAATTCCTCAATTTGGATTGACCTACGTACATTTACGAGTATCCATTATGCATTATTGAATTCCGTAGTAGCGTGGATGTGGAATAAAGAAGCCATGACTGTGATGAATGTAAGAAGAATAATGGTTTATTGGTTCTAAAACCAATGATGTAACGTTCGAAGAATTGTGTCGAAAATAATTAGTTCATCGAATGACTTGATATTCACGGTTTTTAGATGTAGTCTTTTATGAAACTGAAGATTTATGTTGCGTTTATTAATGCAGAACTACAATATTAATACTAGAATCTTATTAAGTCAGTTATGTTTTATCTAATTACATCTGTTTAATTAAAAATCGTGCAATTCCTCGACTTCCTTATTTCATGACACAACTGTTTCCTGGAGTCTCCGTTTCATTTAATACATGTACTAATTATAATAATATAACTAATAATTATTTAACTTATTTAAATGTTTCCTTGTCGTGCGTTTCTGTTCGGCTTTATATGAACACTTTATAAGTATGTTTTTATGTTTATTATATGCTATTGTTACGATTTAAAGTGGTTTATTAAGATAAATATATACAGAGCAGATGCACAAAATTCAATAGAAACGTAAATCGGAAATCGCCAACATTGGCGACTAACATAATTTGTTATAATTAAGGTAGCAAATTCATTGATATTCCATTCAGAGCTAAGTTCCAGTCGGCAATCTTCCGCGCTGTAATTTATCAAAAATCCTCAGCTATCGCGTTTCACCAAGGATCATCCGCTTCACAGCTAATGATCTAGTAACAACCGTTAAACTTGCAACGATGCAGGTAACACACGAGTATCCTTGATGTAAATTAGGAAGTATGGGGTACCACGAAAGAAGAATGGACTGCTAGTTGCGGTAATTATACTTCAGACGCCGCCTTCACGTTGGTCGGTCTCGTAACGAACGGCAACTTCAAGAGCTCGAGTGAAGAGGAACATTCACCAATGAAAGTTAAGACGAGGAGGGTGCAGAATTATGGATATATATCCCGTACTTTATAAATATTACACTAGTATTTACGAAAATGAGAAATCATCGTTTCAGTGAAACATATAATGCACACAATTTTACAAGATATTTATAATCAACCCCCCCTGAATCGACACTTATTTTGGAACAGAGGGAAGAAATGATTAAATTATTATTTTGCTGTAGATTAAAATACTTTACTACTACTTCACTTATAGAGAATAAATACACTTCTAATACACCAAAGTTAAATGCGGAAATGAAACTTTAATGTCGTCCACATTCCATGCCAGAAGAAAACTGTCCCAAACGTTCAAAGCGGAAATTAATTCCCGTAGGTATACCATTAAATTTGCTTTCACATTGTTTCTAGGAAATTCGATATACACTGCGAAATGTTTAATATACTATTTGATTGACACATATTCACGTGGTTTGCCAATGTTTGAACGCATTCAATGGAATTGATCTCTCTTTCTCTCTCTCTCTTCAGTTTGGAAACAATAAGGACTTAGGATCGATTTAATCTACAAGTGTCATTTTAATACAGAACGTTTCATATAAATAATAATCCCTCCACTGTTATAAAACACAAGCAAGTGAATTTTAAGACAAGCACGATTATGACAAACACAATTAGAATCCGCGATTAAATATCATAACATTAATTCTCAAACTACGTACATATCTTATCTGAATGAAAATATTCAGTTTCGAATGTCGCCACAGAATTACTATATTTAGAAGAATATCATTATGATGTAAAGATATAAAGGCACAACATTTTGGAAAAGATTTCCCAGTTAGTCTAAGGGGTCCTGGTAGTTTTGGTCAGCCAGGTTTTTTTAAAAGAAGAACCATATTTTCCAATTAAAATATTTGTATTAATTGATAATGGCGATGGACGTGACAAACACGTCGCTGAATATTTTTACGATGGTTAGGCGTGGACGAGTATGTCATGTCGCTGCGCGTTAAGCAGTTAACAGTGAATGAATGCGGTACAAGTACGAATGAAAAATGTTTCTAATAATGATGATTTGATGCATGATTGTAGCTCTGACAGAAGATATCTTTCGCGTGAATCTAACGGTTGGTGATATGATGCTCGGTTTGGTGAGAGTGCAACGAATAAAGAGGATGAACTGCCAGAGAAAATCGAATAGCCATGCTTTGCCGTTACATTCAGATAACCCACTTTCGTACGTCGGCATGCACGTAGCATCTTCCAAACATGTCACTGATTTCACGGTTGACTTACGTATCCACCAGATACTGTACGCCATATATTGTTATAAATAAATATATTCATTTGACAGAAATTGTACACATTCAATAGAAATACACTACCGCTCAAAAGAATTCGAACGACGACCGAATTTAAGGGGTTTGCATGCTACGGTTATGAAAAAGGATTTGCATCCAAAATGTCGATGATGGTACTTTTATACATTCAGATACACTATGAAAATTTAGTAGTTAAATTACATAGTTTTAATAAATTTTCATATTTAATCTATGAATGCTTGGAATTATTAAAGATTGGGTTCGTTTGATGCTTTTATGCAACATATGGAGACAATGCAATACTAATAATATTATTAGTATTGTATTTCAATCATTTTTATGATAAATATCAAGAATAAATGATTACAGGTTATATATTTTGATTTTACACTTCCACTGGTATTATATTATTCAAATTTATATACTTGATTACACTAATTGACAACTACAAAGGGTGACCGTGTTCCACGAGCAAGTAAAACACCAGCCCTTTGGCGATTACAAGAGTATCTAGGGTATAACTTTCCTTGTTTGGAAAATCAATGATCCTCGAAATGAGAAGCAGGAAAAGCAAAAGAGACTAGAGTGGAAAATTGCTGTGCCGATGGAAGCGGCAACTCTAAGACCATTCACTGGCTGTAAATGTAACCTCGTTACACAAGCTAGTTGTAAGTTCTGATGCTTACTGAAACTAGTCAACAGTACATGTTGAATGAGTTATTTGCAGTCAGAATTGTTTGCGATTCACAAAAAGTATGTAATATATTAGGGATACCGGATTTATCTATTACATTAAACATTATTCTATTAGATGATCGCTATCATTAGCTATTCCAATGCAATAATTCCCCTTTTGAAAACATCAAATTCCAATTTTTCGATGCAAGAAATTCTTCACTCCTGAATTGACCGCCGTGATATTTCTGAAGGCCATATTGATATAGAATGACCCGAATGAGTTAAAAATAACATAGAATTTAAAAAAAAACTGCAAGTTATGAATAAAGCATAAATTTTCGAGGTTAAACCGTTACTGGTAGATATCACCTCAATCATAAACCCGACGTTCCTTATCAGTTTCATTGCCGCCATAGTCTTTATCATCATTACATGCCATTATCTGATTACAACGCGGTGTGCAAATAGTTTGCTAACTTATTAATGTGTATGGGATTATTTTCTACGTGTAAGTGCGCAGTGCGGGCACGCGCACACGTATGAGATCATGGTAGACTGGAAAAGCGAATAGAGGAGTAATAAATCTAGAAAGTATTGCGCAATGACTAATGACGTTTTGTTTGATTGGTTTGAAAAATAGGTGAGTAAGTAATTAATTGAAATGCAAATCACGATTTCTCTGGAATTCGATTGGCAACATGACTCGAATGATTTCAAGCAATTCGGTTAAGAATATGCTTAGAGGCAATTGCAATTTAATGCCATCGTGGGTGTTAATTGCTTAACCGTCCCACATTCTTGAAAATATTATACGTGATACTCTATTCATTTATTTTTCACATTGGTATTCCAATTATATCTTGATTCTTGATATCTATATATTTATAGATGTAGTCTTTTCTCTAACATTAATGTTGATTATACTATGTTAAAGATATATTAATATTAACACGTTGGATGACCAGATATCTCACATTTTCTGTCTACCAATCAAGAGTAATTATTAGTTTCTATACCGCAATTATTAAGTATCGGGGTATCATAACATAGTTAGTTAACGCACTAAATTTACATGTTAAAATCACGGCTTTTCCAATAAATGGATAACAAAAAGCAATAGCCATAAATACAAAAAAGGAGTTTTTGAAAAAGATGTAGTTAATGAATTTTACCTCTATCACAGTGATATACTAATGGAGTTGTTGGGTATTAATTTCTTGTACTAACCAACATAATTCACGATACAATATTTCCAAAATATACTGCTCAATTCTCAATTCTGTCACAACTTCACGAAGAACTAAAACCACTAATTTATCTACGGGAAAATATGAAAGAACTTGTAATATGAAAGAAACATTCTTTGGAATACAAATATAGCAGTCACAGTGTATCAGTTAAAAAACTGCATTCTGACGTGCATATGATGCAAATAAAGAAAAACATCGGGTTCAACTTCGACCATTCCATTCACTCTGCTCCATAATACCCACGTAACGTCCTTTCAAAGATTTAATACGCATTGCGTGAGCGCGTCCAATGTGTAGGTACTCAAGTGACTCATAAAGAGCAGATATTTACATGCTGAAACTATTTCATTCGTCTATTTCCTAAATAGGCCTATCCTGTTCCAAAATCCTTTTGCTATATTGCTGACAATGCGAATAGCGGCGTTAATATGCGTATCGTAAATTCTACGACACACTGAATACAGCAGATTATAAATCACGGTACAAGGAAACCAATAGTTCGTGGAATGTGGAGAAATTAAGTTGACTTTCATGGAAATTATGATCGACAAAAGTCATATGTGCAAAGATAATGAATTGTGCATTCTAAATTGTAAATAATTTATTGCATAATTATTGCAGTGGACTCCAGTATAACGTGGGTAATATGTAATGCGTTTTATGAAATCGCGTTACTGGGAATTCCCGTATTTTATTATGTAGCGCGTTGTACGAGAATCGCGTTATGCAAAAACAGTCGTCGCAATATCGTTAACGCGTCATAAAAACTCGTCTTACGCGGGAGTTTACTGTATGTTACATATATAACATATTTTCTTCAATGACCATGATGTTATATATATTTATAATTGTTTTATATCCTTGTAATAACATTAATATTTGTACCAACGAGGAGAAGGAATATTGTGACATTTTGATTATAGTATTCGATTTTTGGTATGCAAATAATTCGCCAATATCCATTGAAATGGGTGATCGGTTTCAACAGGTGGATTTTCTCAGTTATGTAGTAAAAAGTAAATAAAGTCAGGGATATCAGAATATAACACCTCGCAGAAATCATTTCCCTGGATTTCATTCAAATAACAAAATGAACTAAAATTCTCTAGTAAATACAGGTTCATTGTAAACCCGTGATTTTTATCCTACTCCATTTTCGTAAATTTACATATTATTCGTTTTTTTATATCTAAAAAATTAATTCAAATCGGTATATACATGATCAACGAATTCGTCATGAAAAGCACTATCAAACGATTGGAAGAAAAATATGTAGTTCCATTTAAAAAACCGAACTTGACCTTTATATCTTCTTCAATAATAATGTAAAAAAACAATTTACTTTCGTCAAAAGATTCTCCCTCTTGTACCATGCAATGTTCATATAAATTATTTTAATTATTACTAAATTGAAATTGTCCCCATGATATAATTTTTCGAAAGAACTCTCCGGTTAAAAAGTTAACACTAGAACTACCAAGGGGGTCAAAATAACTTGTCTGCTATTTTTAGTTAAAGTATTCGAATATACTACGGCGAATTGTTTGAGATTTTACGTGCTTTTCTTTATATATGTAACGCGAATGATTGGATACATTAATTAACTTAAATCCTCCAACCATGATTTATACTTAAATAAATGTGTAAGCATAAGTGAATATATGTTCGCCGTTCTAATGTTAATAGAGCTTAAGCACGATAAAAATGTTAATAAAAACTCACGCAGAGTAGATGAATAGGAAGACATTTATCAAACGGTTGCAAATGTTGACCGTGACCTTCGAGCACTTATGGTAACGATATGCAGGTTGTATGGCATCATGCAATTACGGGACACAAAAGTTATTGCTAGCGCCAATTTGGTCGACAAAAGACTTACGCTCTGCTATTCCTTGCACTGACTACATAATTAATGGAATTATAAATACGAACAGTATGTCTCCTTTTTTAATGTACGGAAGTATACGTGATTGGCACTCACTCTAACATTTGTGACACTGACCACTCACTCGTAACACGTCACTCGTTTGCATTACGAATTCTTGCACTCCTGGGTGCACTTCCAACTAGTAATATAATAATGATAATGCTACTTCATCCAGGAACATATAAGCCGTCATTTTTTTCACTGATATCGGGACATCTTTTTCTTTATAATATTATAATATCATAACATTAAACTACATGATATCGTATAAAGGTAATCAAATTAAATAGAAAGTATATAATAATAATAATTTCAACTTTTAAGAACATTCCTTAAATTTCACTTCTACCTGGATAAAAACATTGTTTCCGTGGAACTGCTAATATTATTTAATATCCGTGAAAGGGAAAAACGAAGTCATAAATGACATAAAATTACTAAAAAGAGAATACCGGATAAACAATGGCACGGCTTACGGACAAGGCGCAATTAATTCATCGTTACAAACAGGTTCTTAGAACTTCATAGCTCGAAGAACTTAGTCCCGGATTACTACAAACATTTTACACTGCAATCTCTTTTGTACGTAATTGTTCTAATTACTTGTTTATAGAGCCCTAAAAATAAAGCAATATTTCTTAAAGGAAATTAATGTTTAACTATATAACTAAGTGGTTCTATCGAATTATGTAGTCATCATTTAGTCATCATTAACTGTATATTTTAGTGCGACACTTGAAATCATTTTATATGCTATTTATAAGTAATTAATGATTCTTTAAGCGTATTTCATATAAGTGGACATTCGCAAAAATGCATAATAACATAGTTATTTATAATTATTTGTAACTATATTGGAAGCTTGAGATATGGTTATTGAAGTTTGCAAGGAAGAATATCGGTGCCATGAGTGGTTATCTTAATTGTAGTAATCAGACACTGATAATGGGATCTTTATCGTATCACTATGACAGTTCACTATCTTTCTTCTGTATACTACGAAACGTTTATTAGAAATTTCATTGAAAAGCAAATATGATATTAGTACTCCATATTAAGTTCAATCATTTTCCGTGGAATGTTAAGCTTCATTATAATCAGGGAATTTCAGCAACGAAAAAATATTGTCGCAAATGAACAAGTAACTAAATTTAAGTTGTTCTTCAGTATGCTTTGTAATGTCCAGTTGTACAGAGAGACACAAGATAATATGTAAGAATAAATTATCCGAACTTCATGATTGTTTATATGCGCCAACGGATAACCGGATATATATTTCTGTTGGTTTAAAAATAATTCTTCGAGGTGACAGTGCCGAAAGGATTCACACGGAACTGTCAATCCGTATGTGTGTATCCTACCAGAGAAAAAGATAGAAGTGAGTCGGAGACTGAAGGTGGCCAACCTAAAGAAACTTGGACAATTGCCAATTTGTAGAACATCAAAACGGTCAAGGCACTGGAATCCTACTCCTTTCGAGTTCCCAGACTTATTCAAACGGCGTAAACCAGAAATTACTTACAATTCCCAAGAGATGCATTGATTCGTGGATCCATTAAAATACATTTTAAATAGAATTTTAATTATATCATAAAAACTGGAATATCACGAAGCATTTGAATTTATCGATGATCAAAGATCGACGGGTTAAAAAACTGTTAAAGAGAAATGGTGAAATTCAAAACGATTCAGACACTTGATTAAAATTGGTTAAAGTACATGTTGTGGAATATTGAGAATAAGTCATGCAAGTGACAAGTAATTAAATTGCGGACTAAACTGGTCGATCGATGAGAATATTTGACCGAATCATATGAAATACGTTATGCACAAATTATATGTTCACTTTTACGGATCAATTTATTGTCAATACCTTTCGACATCGTTGTCACTGGGTCAATTGATGTGTATATGTTAACCGCAATTGCAAATATATTTATGTCAGAAGTAGCATAGATAAAATGAAACATAGTCTACTTTCCACACAAAAAATCAAGTGTTCAATTCAGGACGAACGAAAACCCAACTGTCGGGGAACAGTCGCCGAACAAAGGAATGTTTATCTGGGAATCCAGTGTTTCGTGCGGATACTTCAAGCATATGTATCTCAAAAAACCCGAGATACGATGCAACAGATATCCAACACTGATCTGCGATTCGATATTTGATCTAACGATTGGCCAGGAATCAGACGCAATACTATTGACCTATTCTCTCTCTGTTTCTACGCTGTTAGAGCTATCTCTCTATTCAACAGTCCGTTGTACCGACTAAACTTTTTCGACGAAGATGTAATGAGACTACCTGTTAAACTGAACGAGGTGAAAAAAGGTGTTCCTCTAACGATACACTTACTATTGCGTTATACGAACACGTTTCCAAATACCAATATTACCGTCGGCTGCCGGAAGAATGCGAGTAAAGAATAAGAATTTCGACATGATTTTTAGCGAACATACGATCTTCGTACACAGAATGAGATCTTATTTCATGAGAGGATGACAAACATAAAGGGGGCACGAAGAAGACGTAGATCTGTCTACGTTGTTCGAAGATCTTATCTCGGTATTGTTATGGGCACCGTATGTTCCCTAGCATTTCTTAGCGGTTACAGGTCGTTTTTTCAAGAGGGAATATAGACAACAATCTCCATCAGGCGCGACTTTTTTCATGTCAAAAGTCTGACATGTGAGTGTATTAAGTAAGAGTTTTGGTCACAATCTGTCGACAATATGTGGCACACGTTAGCCGCCGGGAATAAATTTCGCGTGGTACCTAGAGTTTAATACGCTCTATTCTTACTCACCGAAAGCAATTCCTCGAGGCAGATGAACCGACGAGCGGCAGTATTCCTCCGGAATTCCGAAACTAACCAAAAACCTTATCCACGTGTACGATCCGAAACTAATCACGTCACTGAAACACTCATTTAACACGCGAACACCGCGCGATCCGATGACACTTTTGACGCGCGAATATTTACGGCTATGGAATTTTGTCACGTCGCGCGTATTCTCAAGAAACGGTATAAACGCTCATATTGCTGCTTCGCCAAGTGAATTACCAGCTTCCCTCTCTGACTAGCTGTACTGGGCGTGGTTTACCGGCGTCAGCGGCCGAACGTTTACGAAACCGCACGAGTACCTCTTATTGGAACGCTAAAAAGCAAATTCACGTTTACGACGCTAAAGTCAACGGAAACAACGACCCGCGTAGAATTTAAAAATGATTCAACTGCTGAATATTATTTTCTTTCTTGTACTCATGAAATATATCCCATAACAATACAGTGATGTAATATGATAGTCTTTTTGAATACCCGACTTTAGTTCATGACTGGAATATGACTTAAAACATATTTTTCTACGCAATACTCGTCGAACTAATAAACATTGTCACAAAATTATCACTCATATGAAATGGATTTTACTATCTGAAGTAGTAGAATTTATATCTATTTTTCTGTAGATTTTAAAACATTATTATATAATAACCCAAGTGTGCTGGGCACTTCGTGGCACCTGCCCGAATTCTGAAAAGTGTCAACGTCATCGGAATGGCCGTTCGTAACAGTTCAGCGCCAAAACTGAAATACGTTTCTCGTTTCAATTATGGCTTACGAAAAACGGCCAGTTTCTGCTAATATCGGAATTAATAAAATCATATTTGTATAATTCCAAAGGCGGATTGACGTCACTACCGATTATAACGTTATGACTCATTACACTTTTTAAGGAAAAATATCACATCTTGCCAGACGTAGATAAGACCCATCGTTGTGAACGTTGCTTTAACATGTATCTGAAAAGCGTCGGCTGCATTATGTCAGTTTATTGAATTTTGTTTCGTCGCATTTTAATTAAAAACATTATTAACAATGGATATACATGCACTTCTAAATAAGGTATAAATGGTGCCTCGTCTAATATTATTAAGAAAACATAATTTACGATCAAATAAAAAGGAACACGGGTAAACCGCATAACCTCCGCATACTGCAATTAACTGTAAAAAATTACTCGTATGCAACGTAGCATATATTTGTATTTTTTATCTTATTTGAATCGTTCTTTATTAACATTAGAAAGATTTTCAGTTACAATTATAAAAATGTTACACTGTAAAATGCCACGTATTTCTTACGTGTTTCAAATCTATAAAACGTTATAAATAATAAACTCAAATTTTTATTATTATCACAGAGCGAGGAGGAATTGACTCCTGAAGAAAAATGGAGGTAAGTATTAAATTTTATATTTACTATTCTATTCCCTCAAACTATTACATTGTATAAAAAATTACATATATTATTTATATTAATTATCTCATGTGTCATTGTACTCCTATTTGAAAGTATTTTGATTCAACAATGCATGAATGAATTAAAACATCACTTTATATGGCTGAGACATTAATTTTATAATAAACTTTCTTTCCTAAGTAGTTAAAAATATTCTCTAACATTCTTCCATAGGGTAGAACACATAAAAATGCACAAGCAACATCAAGGACATGAATCCATGCATGCTGAAATGTTGCTCATTTTATTAGTAACTTTAATATTAGCCCAAATAATATTAGTACAGTGGAAAAAATTACATTTTAAGTCATATCAGGTAAATAGTATTAAAAGTGATATTACATATTGTTTATATGGAATACTAAGTTAGTTGCTAAGAATGACTTAACATTTTTTTTAGCTTGTTACTTTAATAGCTATGTGGATTATTCCATTTGGATTGAGCTTAAAAAATCAGTGGTGGAGGTTTATATTCTTGTGGTTATTGTCTTCTTGTATAACAGGACTAATAGTTAGAAAAGCTATTCAAAAGCCAATAGCAGGTACAACACCCAGGTATGAATATTGATCAGATATTATTGAACATCACTACAAGAATGACTGATATATATATATATATATATAATCTTTCTTACAGATTAGTGTACAAATGGTTTTATTTTATTTATAAATTGAGTTGTGTGTTGGGTATGGTTGGTTATATTGTAATGGTAGCCACACTCTGTGGTTTAAATCTTATATTTGCTGTTAAGCCTCCGGTGTGGATGGATTTCGGTGTATTGCTTTTGTTTTATGGCCTTTATTTTGGAGTACTAGGAAGAGATATAGCAGAAATATGTGCTGACAAAATGGCCTCACATATTGGAGTATGTATCATAAAAAAGAAATAATATATTGTTTTTGATGTCTGCAATACATAGCATAAATTACAGTACTATGCTCCAGGCAGTATGCCAACAAGGACTTTGGAACCAGGTGTATGTGCAGTGTGTGGAAATAAACTCTTAGTACCTGAAAATGAAGAAGGTGTGATCGAAAATACCTATAAACTTTCCTGTGAGCATGTCTTTCATGAGTTTTGTATCAGAGGTTGGTGTATAGTTGGGAAAAAGCAAACGTGCCCTTATTGTAAAGAAAAGGTTGATCTGAAGAGAATGTTTAAAAACCCGTATCCTTTTGCAAAAATAATTCCATGAACAGTAATATGGACTTTTTGATTCAATATATCTATATCTGCCTTAACAAAATCTAAAAAGATGGGAACGCCCACATGTTTTCTATGGTCAGCTATTGGATTGGATAAGATGGTTAGTTGCGTGGCAACCATTAATCCTATTTCTTGTTCAAGGTATCAATTGGGGCTTAGGCCTCGAGTAAGTAATATGTTAGGTTAAAGAAACTATGCATACAGCACCATTGTGTTGTTAGCACTTACAATGTCACCATCTAAACAACTATGTGTCCCTATTTTTCTACATATAGTTGCTGTTACATTTGTTATTTGTAAGAAAGAGTTTTCCTAAAAATGTATAATTCCAGCCGACATTGTGATTAAAACTTTGACCGAAACTTGTACCAGTGTTGCATTGATGTTGCAACTTGTACAGACAATTTAGTTTGTATAATCAGAATGTTTGCTGTTAGAGGAAAAAAGTATGAAAATGGTTTTGGTATTTTTTTTCTGAATGAGTACTAGTATATCCAGAAAGCATTTCTGGATTGTATAACTGAAAGTTTTGCAAATTAATTGTAAACATTATATGAAGAAGTAATCCAACATTCTACATATTCTAGTTATCTGAATTATATCATGAGAAAACTCGCGTGTACATTTACATTCAAGTGTACATAGATTCAGTGTAGTGTAATTACATCTGACTAAAAAAAACAGCAGTAGACAATTTTCTCCTAATTAATGAAGATGAGTAGGGAATGATTTGGGGAAAAATGTTCTTCTCGCCACGTTTGGCAGTATTAACGCTTAATTGTTATTTACATTAAATTCAATTATCTCGCACAGGTGAATCACTAATATCGCTCATAACCTTCATGGTTATACTATAACTTTAGGTATACATTGGTACTATTACTTTCGGTATACGTTTACACTATTACTTTTCCGAAAATGAAAAAATGATTTAATTAATCATGTGATATATTAAAAATGCAATGGCAAGTATGCCTTAAACATATACAAATTTTCAATGCCGACAGACTTACAAATTCTCGCACGACGCTTCTTCAGTGTTTACATTAATCAGTGTTTATATCAAGCTATTTGGACTAAGTCTAGTTTACAAAATACCGCGAGAAGTGGCGGAAGAAGACTTTCTCTATTCTGTAAAATACATAGAAGCATTAGAACTTTGTACAATAAAGAATAAATCTTCTTACTTCCATTATGCACATGCAAGCATTTTATAATCGAATGTTGAGTAAGGAAAACAATATAAAGATATAGAATTATTCGAAATCTTTTGTATGCAGAAATGAAATAGTACGATTTAGTACCGTAATAGTATATCGCAGATACTACTGTGAAAAGAAGAACAAAAAACTTGGGCACTCGCAAATATGCACTCTAAAATGCTATTCTGATTTTTCAAAAACCTCCTCCACGCCTTTAAAAATATTTGTACAGGATATTAAGGTTGAAATAATTATAAATCATTTGTATTTGTACGTAAAACATTTTCCAAATAACATCGGAACGTAAGGGTTAGCTATATCATCCTTTTATGCCATTCCATTTCCTTAATTAAACTAGTCACATTAAATGAACGTTTTCGTTGTTTAAACTTTATCTTATTATACGGCGTGTTGAAACCAGTTTCCACCGGTATTTATCAACTATATACTCTTTAGTTCAGTGATTCACAACTTGCTAATTGTGAAAAATCGAATTCTTGTCAGTGTTTGGTGCTTCTTCCAACTTTTCCATACTTGAGGGACTGTAACGATTTCACACGGTTCAAATAAAAATATATACGTATTTTTGCAAAAACTCGCAAAGTGTTCACTGGTAATCATAAGCATGACTAAGCTAATAACATTATCTATTTAAAAACATTTCTATTTATAAACAAAGAAACTATCTCTAACTACAATAATCCACTATATGAAAACTACTAAGTGATGAACACTTAGTAAATATAAAATAATGCAGAAAAGCATATAATGAGAGTATAATAGAATTAGGTAATTTGTGATATCATCATAAGTATTACTTATTGTTAGTATATGGTACAGTTTCATTTAAAATGAAAAAATAGGTATTCTTTTATAAAATAGCACATTAAATACATTGCTATTATTTAATATCATTACAAACTCGTTCAATGGCGAATTTTACTGCCCGCTTTATGATCGATGTTACTACTTTTTACTTTTAACGCTAAATGTTTTTCTTCCTTTCGCTTTTACATTATGACTTTAAAAAAATTGCAAAACTGGATATCACAATACGAAGCGTTTGTAGAATTTGGTAGACTTTTATAGGAGTTGGAAAAGTTATGAACATCATTGAAAGTTTTTTAAAAATGTACACAACACCAATTGTAATATTAAAACAATGCACTTCACCTACTTTTCCACCACAATTTTGCATCAGTATAAGTAAATTGTTGAAATAAATTGTTTCTAAAATTAATTACTTGTTATTGAACTAATGTATAACGGCAGTTGTAATATCGATGAACATCGACCAATTTTTCCCAGATTGTCGTGTAAGTCTCTTTAACTTTTGGAGACTATAAATTAATGTGAATTATGTATTTTATGTTTATTGAATAAAATAACGATGGACATTTACGATTTGTTTGTAACGTTTATTACATCGTTTTAAACTAATTCGATTTATACTTACTAAAAGCATTATATAATATTGAATCAGACGACGCTATAAATACCCCGACAAAATTATACAAAAGTTTGTAACGATAAACTACTGTTAATAACAAACTTTGTAATAAATCATTGCAAAATCAATCCAGATTTGTGTGGAATTTATTCTGTTAATGCACTGAAGTTTTAAAGTCAACCTGCAACAGCTTATGATTTCCTAATTATTAATAACTTTGCTATTAACCCTTTGACTCGGAAGGTGACTCTCAGTCACCATTCAGTTTCTTGCGGTGATTCGAGTGGCGACTGAAAAGCGACATTATGATTTACTCCACTTACTTTTTATTATTGAATTTTGAATCATCGACAACTGGCGTAAATCTTAATTTCGCCACTCGATCGCCGTTCAGGTTATCGCAATAAACCGAGTGGCGACTGAGAGTCGCCTCCGAGTACAACGGGTCAAAATTCTTTATTTCTAATATACAACATGTAACGCTTCAATATCATCAGTATTGACTATTACATTTTGATTTTCGTTATAATTTTTACAGAAAAAAAGAAGACTCTGATACCAATTATGGGACCACCGACAGTAGTCTATCATCTTCAGTAATTTAATTAAAATAACTCCTCGCTGCTTTAACATAAAAGCTTCTAAATAATGAACGGCAACTTAATGGGATAATTAGTTCTACAATAAATTGTAGATGACAAAAACATATATTTGTTAAGACAGGTAGAAGGACTAAGGAAGGAATCCAACTACTTTAGCAATGACAACAACTTGCCAGTGATATTACTATTAAAGATTTTAATTAACCTTTCTCATTATTAGCATTAGAAAAACAACTTTTATCACATTACGCGGTCCGAGTTACTTCTCAGAGCATTAGGTCGGCACGCCACATATGTATATGTATAAATATATAAGTATTTATTTATACACTTATATCTAAGGCATCTCGATGATATTTACAAGGGAATAAGCGCAAGATGCGTCTGGTATACAAGACAGTCAAGGTGAGAACACATAATGGATCGGCTCTATTGGATTTCCAAAAAAAATGGATGAACAAAGGCCGATGATAAGAAATTGGTGATTTTAGACGTCACACGACACCAGATAGGATTGATAGGATGGGTCAAAGGGTAGACAAGTCACGAACACAGGGAAATTTTATAGATATATTTATTGAGTACTTAGCGTGTAAGAGTATAGAATATATGTACCTTATAGTTAAATATTATTACATGGTAGTATATAATGATGTAGTCTTTAAAATAAATCCGCGCGCGAGCACATTGCGCGTATGTGTTTGTGTCCAAGAGTATTTACATAATGATCGCAATTAATATGTACAATTTTTACGAAACGAAACAAAAGTACAAACGAACCGATGAACCGCGATGTACGTCGTAAATTGCGGTTTGATCAGAATTGTCTTCAGAAGACGTTATCGACCCGCGTTCTGTGTTCATCGAGAAACAGGTGTGAGAAAGGAGTCACTGGTTTTTTCTGTTTTACGTTTCTTTTCTTTTCGATCTAGATCGACCGTTTATCTATTACGAAAGTATATAAGAGCGCTATAGTGAAACGAATTCCATAAGTGTGGGTGTACGAAACTATCGCTACTGATAATTGTAGTTACCCTAATCCTCAACATCAATGTCACCTTCCGGTTTATCTTACGCGATGGTTCTTATTTCCGTGAGCAATTGTGAAGTGATTTCATCGTTTCGATCTACTACCCCCCCCCCCCCCCAATCCCCCCCCGTGCATTGAATGTTTAAAATGTTTTAGCAGTCGATAACACGATTCGTTAACAGAATAAAATATAGATCATCATCGATGTGTATGTATGTACAAAAAGAACGTTAACACACGATCGCCCGTTTTCCCATATATAGCACGTAGAAAAAAGGTCGCGACGAATCATTTAACGGAGCGAATGCTCACCCTTGATCGTTAATTCCCCGGAATTTCACGGAATCCCGGATACAAGTTTACTTAAAGAAAAGCGCACGACTTCCTTTCTTTCCCCCCACGATAACTATCGTTAACACAATCTTCATATATTAATTTATTATAGTACCTCTTTCACTCTGTCACTCATCCTTCATCGTATTTTCTACGCCTCTCTTGATTTCAATCTCTTGCACCCTCTCTCTCTCTCTCTCTCGCTCTCTCAACACAAACTTTAGATTTTAAGACATACACGATAGTTACGAAGTATTGCTTTTTCTTAGTCGCGTGTCGAACACGTTTCCCCTTCTATGTGTACCGATGGACGGTTCACATAGAACGAGAGGATATCCATGCCGAGCATAACAATAATAACTCTTGCACCTTCTGTAGTGAGGGCCCCTCTGAGAATTCTGCGTGTCCTTAATGCACGAATACTACGATGAAGGGTATATAGATTTGAACAAAAACATGAATCGAACAATTCTTGGTATCTCTTGGTAATGGACGAATAGACGATTGCTGTTTATACGAAAGGGTAGGTTTTATATAACAGAATTCTCTCGGTCCGCTTACACTCGAAGGTAACAATGCGCTAAGCGTAAGGTTAATTCGAGTACAGGACTTTTTAATGTATCGTTTTTCTGTTTCTTTTTCTCTCTCCCGTTGCTTTACGTATAGTTTCCCGAGTAGACGAGTACACACAGAAAAGTGTTTCGAGGTATCCGTTGATTTCTCGAAAGGAGCTTAGAAATACCCTTTTGCATACTGAGCATCTAATGGCTACTACATCGCGGATGGCAGGTAACGGGCAGTTGAAGGAAAATTTAGACAAGTGGTGTAAACAATATTCGCTTTCTGTAATCAAAGAAAAGTGATCTCGCAAATCTTAATCTCGAAGAGAGATGTAATTTTCAATAAAATGTACCTCGTGTGGAATGGAACATGAATATGAATTGTAATAAGATTAAAAATAAGCCTGAGGCTTCTGCTGACCGAATATTGCTAGCATTGATAAACGTTCGAAAGTCAAAGTAATATTATTTTCAAGTATTTCGTGATAGTTTTGAAATGTAGAGAGATGTGAATCACAGATTGATATGCCTCGTATCACCTCAGGCTTCCATTTGGCAGTAAAAGAAAATTTGGAAAAAGTCCATTTCGATTATAGAAATATATGACTTCCCTTAGAAAAAGAATGTTGTACAAAATGATGGAAATATAGCCTCCGAGTTAAATACGAACACAGCTAACTATTCATCTAATTTTAAGCAATACGACAATTTCATAGGCTTCGCCTGGCTATAACTTCCGGTTACTTCGTAGAAAATACTTTTCTTGCTGGTGGACGTGAAAATACTACTTGCAGGGTTGCGGCATACTGGCTATACACAACAGATATGTACAGCGGCTTTTCATTAAATCTAAAAGGTTCACTAGCACACTTCTTAATCATTTCTCTAAATCCCTTGTTAACTCGTCAACTAGTACGTTACGCTGTAATTATGATTATGTATTTCTTTTTTTAATTCATCGTACACCTATTCGGAACACAACGTGGCTGAGCGACGTGGCTCGCACGCTGGCTCACACAGTTTCTCTATACATTTTATATATATATTTATATATATATGTATTATACTTCTTTTTTCATTTTTTTACTTTCTATGTCTGTTACTTCATTTGATCCAAACCACAGAGCTCGATCTACAATTTTTTTTTATTTACCGAATATTGATAAACACCGACGAGTTCAGTTTATATTCTTACAGAGAGGAGGTTCTAAATGTATTTGATGGGTTCGCGAAGGATCATTTTCTCGGGACGATCCCACAGACACACGGTTTTACGTAGGATTCCTTTGACGACACAATTCAAAAAATAATTTTTCATTTTTAGTAGAAAGATAGGCGGGGTATTTTCGTATAATAGTAATATTACCGTTATCGTTATTATTTCTTTTTATTAGTCATTAGTATTAGTATTATATTATGTTATTATCACTATTATTTATTATCATTATTTATTAATTACCGTCCCTCGTGAACATTATTTTTCCTTGACGTTTCACATCGTACGTGTTTTATCCTCGTCTATTGCTCGTCACTTCACGCCATTAGTTTTATTAAATTATGCAAAGTATTGACACGAGACATACGTTGCTTTGAATTTCTCGCTTCAACATGAATATTAAGACGTACGAACGTTTCTTACATTTATTATTTACAATTTTCTACTAACAAGTAGATGCCTCTTACGTATGAAATCGCATTTTTCAAATGTTGTTGGCATAATCGTTAAGTTGTAATCGAAACGTTCGCGAATGTCGGTTCACCATTGACTCATCCAAAATCCAATTCGATCTTTTTACCGGTTTCACCTGAAACCCTACCGTTCTTTATCTACTTCTCTGACTATCAGGATATACTGGTTACCACGAATTAATTCACGTGAATTTACGTTCGTGTATGTGAATGTAGATGTATTTTTTTCTGCACGTCCTGTACCCACGCACGATTAACACGTGCGCGTACATGTATACATATAAAAAAGCATTATCGACAGTTTCACTTGAGTTTACCATTTGTTTAATCGTATATTATATTATCTACAGTTAAGATTAATCGAATAGCTATATTTACAATTGCGCGCTTCGCACTAGTACATCATTGCGTCATGTTAAAAATATTTGTTGTCGACGTATGTGCCTTTTTTTAATAACGTCTTGCAACAGTCTATAGTGACGTCTAAGTCGGAAGTACGTCCGAGTGCCCTTTTTGTTTTGAAAAGAAAAGAACGAAGGCGCCCCGATAACGTCACCTTCGAAGCGCCCGACTTCTGTTTATGCGACATGTGTCTTAGAGACCCTGTTGCATGAAACCAACCCAATGTCCGATTAATGGTTTAACAAAAAAAAGTGCGAGAGTATCTCTCAGCCCTCTTTTTCACCCACTCGTTTATTGGATTCCTTACGGACGGCACCTGGAGAGTTAATGCACGCACCTCGTCCTACTCGTTTAGATTATCCTTTTCGAGTGTCGTGTGTCCATTTCATTATAAACTAATCACCACGTAACAAGCTTTATATACTTCATTTTGTTAATATTGCGACTAGCTTAATTTTGACACTTCACGATCCGTCCTACACCGAACGGAAACGCGACGAACATAAAAGATGTTTCCGATCGCGTTTTATCGAAAACCAGAATAGTTCATCACAAGCAACGTATACGATACACCGGCGTGGCTCGACACAGTGGAAACAAAACAGCGTTGCACAATGTTCGACTTGATACTCATGATCATCAAGATCAATCACGAAAAGTCTCCTTTCTTGAAGACGAGTACGGTGAGAAGAGACGGAGAGAAAGTTTTGGTAGAGAAGTGAGCGATAGCACGTGAATACAATACATTCTTCAAGTTTTACACACTGCGAACGTAGCTAATGTAATCTTGTCCCTCTTCTCTCTTTCTGATCTTCTTGCGCTGCACGATTCACGTAGATACGCGAATCAAATTCCCAATGGTACTTCGAGCTCGCGTTGTGTTTTCGAATCACGAGTCGTGCCTGTGACTCCTGTTACGTCTATTGCCACTCTTCCGCCTTTTCCTTTTAGTATCTCTAGTAAAGGCTACGTTACCAGGATCGTCCGCAAGTTGTGGATACCTGTGTACACTGTGTATGTCGACACCTTCGTAACCATCCACGGTACCATGATTAATAAGCTCATCCTTTTCTTCTTTGGACCAATCTCCTCTACCTTGGAAGCCAGCCATTACCAGCTGCTTTTCTATTTCCCATGCTCTCTCTACTGCTCTCTTGTGAGCATGCTTCAATATCCTGTGCCTTTCTTGTTCCGGATCTGCGCCATATTTTATTACTACCGCAGCATCAGGGTTGTGAAGCCTTAATTCTTTCCAAGTCCCTGCGCCATGTTCTGTTGTCTCATGTGTAGACACATTGAACATACCACCTAATCTTCGAAGCTCTTCCATGTCATCGCGTATCTTCAGAGCATTGTCTTTGACAAAATAGAACACATCTTGATCGTGAACACTGAAGTGGAGTGGCAAGAAGTACGAATTGTTGAAGACCGATGTTACAACATCTTGAACCACAGTGTTTACGCCGTTCACTACACTGACTAACGCTCGACCACCAACACGCGACACAAGTATACCTTCTCCGAAGACAGCACGGCGATGGGCAACACGTGGAAGGAGATTCCTTGTCTTTGGCTCAAGTTTCAAAAGTGGTTTCGGAACAAATCCTAAGTCGGAGAACTTCTCGTGGACTCTGTTTACTATACATTGCAGACCAGACATCACACCGAAATCGGGCGTTAATTGTGGAGATGTAATTGTTGCACTAGGTTGGTATACCATCTGTTTCGTGTATTCGGATCCAAGCATCGAAGATATGTCATAGCCATAAAGCTTGAGCCAGCTGGATAAGTCAGTCATATATTCAACGTTTTGCTTGAAGTTAATTGGATCGTTATTACGGAAACGATAAATGAATATATCAGTTGGAGTATTAAGTTCGTTTGCCATTTGTTCCCAGGCAGGAGTCATCCATTGACCAACTGTAGGATCGTAAAGTCTCTTATTTAAATAAACCAATTTAGTATTGGGATCATAAATGCCTCCGTGGAAGTCGATTGGTAGATAGAAGTATGGATTCGTATCCTTGATAATCTTTCCAAACGGTGTACGACGCATTTCTTTGATGAGGTTTCCATTAGTATCATACAATGCTATTGGAGATCCATTTTGATCCGTCGCAACGTAGAATCTTTGTTCAGATGTTTCCACAGCCATTAGGAAGTCACGAGCATCATAGAGGAACCTGAAGGTCTTTTGCAATTTCGGGAAATGCACGTGCGTTATTAAATCTGGCGTTTTCGGATTTGCATAGAAGAATTGCGTGATATTCTCCCGATCGTCGTTCCAAGCCACCAGTCTGCCACGATCATCATAGGAGTACCATATCTGGAATTTCTTGTGTTCCGATGCATGGATCAATTGGCCACGAGAATTATATCTGAAAAACAAGGAAAACATACGTTACAGTATATGTATACAATTATGTACGGTATTTAAATAAAAGAGAATGAATCAGAAACAAACCTGTATCTGTGTTCTCCACGAATAACAACAAATCCACGTCCATCGTACGAATTAAACTCCACATCACCATATTGAACAACTCGGTCCCCGCTATCATATCCTAATGCAATCTTCTCGTTATGCTCAGTAACCCCGACTATATTACCATTTTCATCATACGCGTATTGCCAATTGTTCTCGGTATCTGCTACTTCGAGTACGTGACCATCCGCATTATACGTTATCTTCTCCATTCTAGACCACTCTTTCTTTTCCATCGATTCCTTGCCAATTGTTAGCTTTCTCATCTTAATGCGACTTCGATTGTCGTATTCCAGTTCCATACGGAATACATCCAGTGATCGGATGTTCATAAGAACTGTTTTAACGCGACCATGTTCATCGTAATCGGTAACAGTAAAGAATTGTTTGCTACTATCTTGCATGACAGATCGATTAAATACGTTTCTGTAAATCCTAAGATCTCCAACGCCTTCCAGTACACCAAGGTTCTGATTATATTTCAAACGTAGCTGTGGAAGTTGCTTTCCATTAATGTCAACTTCAATGCCAGATATTCTTGCATTGCCGTCGTACTGATAACGATAGTGTGCATTGTCCAATCCACTTTTGCTTCCAAATTTGATTTTCTCATCCTTGACAATTCCAGCGTGATACTTGTATTCAATACGCATCTCGAAGTTCGGTTCATTGATATCAATGCTGCGCACTAAACTTGAAGTTTCTTGATATGTGTAATGAATCGAAGAGAGACCTGTAAAAAGAAATTCAATGATTAAGAATTTTCTAAAACTTTTCATATTTCTCGTCCAAACACTTGCGAACTCCTTGAGAATATTTTAGACGTAATCTCGAACAAAGTACTTACCAGCAAGAGTAGTTTCCAATTTCCCATTGTGATCGTAAACGTAAGCAACCTTGCCACTCTGGTGTGGATAAACTTTGGCTAGTATTTGTCCATCGTCGTTATAAAGAATCTCATATGGGTGTCTGTTCATTGGTGAGTAGTATTGGTATTTGTAAAATCCTAACGATGTTTGAAGTGAGAAGGTATGAATGTGTCCTCTAGGCGTTGTGAGTGATTGTAATGCTCCTGCTTCATCGTATTGCAATAGATAATCACTTCCTCTTGGTGTAGTTACTTTCAGTGGAAGACTGCTGAACATATCCTTGAAAGCATAAACCATGGATGTTCCATCGCTATATTTGATCTCATACAAACGACCAGCTCTATCAAATCCATATGTTTCACTGATATCTCCCCAAGTCCAGCTTGTCAGTCTACTGAATCGATCATATTCAAGTTCAACTCCCGCAAAGATACCATTTCTTGGACCCCATTTAACTGGTCTAGAAGTTCGGTCGTATGTGACATTCAGTAATTCCGCACGGTCATCCATAAATACTGCGACACTATTTGTTTCACGATCATACTCCAGAGACAATAGAATTTCACCATTGACACGAAGTTTTCTACCGACTTGCGCGACAGCCTTCGAATTACCTCGACTTTTATTAGCCTGAACTTTTCGAAGGAAGTATCTCCATTCAAATCTGTTAGCCAAATCACCCGCAATTTCAGTTCGTTGTTTAGCTGGTACTGGATAACTTTCACCTAACAATGGTTCAATTTCTGCTAAAATGGAGTAAGGCATTGTATCGGTGCTAACTGTGTGAGCCCATGGTGTTATGCGACCAACAGATCCGTCTGCTAACACAGTGGTTCTTTGCTCGGCTTCGCCAACTTTCGTGACTACGGACGATTCTTTGATTAACATCGAAAGAGGCTTTCTATTATTTTGCCCGACTTTGACAACGGCACCTTTCAAGCTGAGATCAAAAGTTAGGCTGATAACTTTGCCTGTAGGTGTAACGGCACTGGTTAATCTACCGAATTCGTCATAGTTGTAGACGTAGCTTCTACCCGTGCTATCGAGTTTTGTCTTTAGCAAACCTGTTGGACCGTGATAATCAAAAGTCACACTGTAGTTATCAGGCGTACTAAGTTCATGAAGCATTTTCATTCTTGACATTCTCAGTCTACACTTTTGTCCCTTTGTATTTTCAATTGAGTTCACTTGACTACTGTAATCTCTCAGAAGGAAGACTTTGTTGCCAGCTGCATCAGTTACTGTACTGAGCTTACCATTGCTGGTATTAACATTGTATGTGAATAAGTACACTGTTTCACCAGTTAAAATATTCTTCGTAGCGATGTGTTGACCAAATCGATTGAATACATATATTTCTTGAGTATCCGGAGAATAAATTTCGTATTCCCTCGCGCCGCTAGCATCAGGAATGCTTGCCATTACAGATCGAATTCTGTAGTTTGCTTGATCACCAATATGAACAACTCCATCGGGTGATACAGCCACTGCCGATATGGTGTTAAATTTCGACGTTGATGCTAGGTAATGGTCAGCTTCGAAACAATCGCAGCCACGTTCTAAGCAATTACACTTAGATTCTGCACCGGCGTATGGCGAAATCTTGCCGTCGGTTCCAATAAATCTTACGCGATTAATTCTCTGCGAGTCACTTTCGGCGATATACAAGTCTCCGGATGGTCCAAAGGCGATACTCTGAGGCATAACTAACGTTGCATGAGTAGCAAGTTCTGTGTCAAAAGAGGATGTTGGCGAAGCACAATGAAGTGGTCGTCCAGCAACAACCTTGACACGACCATCTGGAGCCAGTTGCAGTACCATATGATCATCGATCATGTGTAACGAGTTATCCAGAGGATTGATAGCTAATTCTGTGGGCCACCGTAAATGGACTTCTTCCACGTTCAGTGTACCCTCGCAAGGAATCGGTTTCCAGTGTGATTTGTGCATATGATTACCGATTACGGTTGTAATTATACCGTCCCTATCGACCATTCTGATATTCGTGCCATCCGCGAAGTAGAGGACATTGTCAGCGGATACTGCAACTCCTTTAGGATATGCAAGTTTTGCATCCCGCGCAAGTGCACCATCCCCACAATGAGCTTCGTCGCCGGGAAGACATCGTTCTCCGGATCCAACAACGGTTTCCCAATTATGATCTGGATCGGTGTAATCGTTTGTATCTCGTACACGAATAATTTGATGGGATTCCGGGTCAGAAATGTACAGGGAACCATCCAGTGGACTTAAGGCGATATGGTATCGATATGAGACTCTCGTGGCGCTAAAAAAAACAGATGAACACATGTTACTAGGGATTCTATTATTTTAGAATAATAGTGTTTACCTGACAATCAAAATAAAACTTACTTTAATCGGACGACAGTGCGGACTGTTCCATCAACCAGGATCTTCCTCACTAGATTAAAGTCACCAACGAAAATGGAACCATCCGGTGCGGTAGCAAGAGCAACGGGTGCAAGAAGACGTTGTTTAGATGCTTGGCCATCGCAGTCATAGCAATCCAAAGGTCTTTGATGTCCATCTCCCATAGTAGTTAGAATGACCCTCGGCTTTTGTTTCAAGTAGATATTCGAACCATCTCCCTTTTGTAGTATACCCTCGTGGAAATTATATCTATGATGAATATCAAGATTCCATCCACCAACTTCAGATATCGACATATCATGGCCGCTCAGTTTGGTTGTTTGCACGTCCCAGATTATATCTTTACAGTCACTGTATTCGTAGCCAACTTTCACCATGGCGGTTGTTACGCCATAAACACGTTGACGATATACATTTAGTCGATTCCAAGCGTAGGTGAATTTTATCACCGGATCAGCCTCGAATGTTTGCTCGAACAGAATACCTTCTATTGTGATTCTCAAGTGGATAAGATTCAACGTTGGTGGAATAACTTCGGGGGTGAGTTGTAACTGTATCGTGGAAAGGTAGCCAGCAGCTCTTGAACTGTGATAAACAAGATTCAACCCAGTTCCCGGTATCTGCAGACTTTCTTGTATAACTTGAGACTCTGCCAAGATTGCACTCTTGTCCGGACACGCTCCTTGGAAACCATGCTTCCACGTTGCCAAAACCACTGGTTTCATCAAATCATAATCGTGTGCGGCACATGCATGCGGTATATGAAGCTGCTGCTTTTCTTCCGCAGTCGTCATTACAATCTTATCGATGATGACAACCTTTAAAAATGCACAATATTATTTGTTATTATTATGTCTACAGCGGACCTAGAATTTCTAATTATGTATATTAAAAGTATCGAAATCAATCGAAATAAAATCGAAATACATATCTACTGTAAAAAGACTAAATATGTTTATCAGATGTAGTTATGTTTACCTCATTCCATGGTACAAAGACTATGTGACTTTGCGGTTTGAACGGTGATCTGCCGAATTGCAAAGTAACGGCACCTCCACCATTTACCAAGAGGTCGAACCAGCCATCATCCCTTGTTAAAGTAAAACCTTCGAGGGGTGTACTTGTGCTGACACGGACTCCCATCAACCCGGTGCCAAGGTGCGTGACAACGCGACCGCGAACCACCGCCGATCGGCTGTCGGGAAACAATGACGTTAATTATCAAAAATTTCCATTGTCGTTCATAAAAACTAACGTGATTACTTCTTCACGGTGTGCTCCGTTGCACGCTAACAACAAAGCAATTACTATAGTCTAATCAAATCCGTATCTACAAGAATATTACTTTCTTATCATTTTACTTCTTCAAGTATCGCCGAATAAAAAACTGGCAAACAGGTACTGTCACACGAAAGATGATCGTTTACGTTAAAGTTTGTCACGAGTAAATTCAATTACGTGCCAGGTTGCAATCCAATGAAATTATTCTACTCGACTTCTTTGCGATGTGACAGTATTTCGAATCGCGTCAATTAATACTCCGTGCGTATTCATTAAATCAGTTACCAGAATGAAGTACTCAACACAATATAATTATGTGAGTATTTATCCTGCAGTGCTAAAGAGGCGAAGATTAGAATATGAACATTCTTTCATGATGAAAGTGTTTTTCTTATCCTGCGAACTGCGTTTTCAAAAAGGAGAATCCTTCATGTTATTATCACATGATATGAAATATTATAAATACATATTATAATATGATGGGTTTAATTATCATTCCTCTTTGCCACTGAAGCATCAGTCACAATGAATCACAATTTACTAGTAATAGATACACATACATATACACGAGTAACACAAAGTCAGAAGCTCAACGTAAAAGGCACGAAACACAACGTAGGAATAATAAGGTAACTCAACCATGCAACGAGAAAGTGTTTAACAATGAAGGGAACGACGTGTGAGTTCGAGCAGCCAGAAAGTGTTTCAATCACCAAGGGTGATCTACGACTTATCAGTGAATTAAACATCATTTCTGACATTTCCCTGATACGAAGAGATTCACGCACAAGAATGATTGAAGTCGCACGCCAGGCTCTCTTTGCGATTGGATGCAGGAAGTATATATATATGTATATGATACCAAATGCACGAAAATATTGGCAAACAGCAGTAGCTATTATACCGCTTATACGCTACGAAATTGATCGCAACCCGTTTTTCTTAGTCGATTTAATCTCGACGTTTTTGGCGTTCTTACCTTGTGTTGAAGTGATTCCAGAACATACTGATTGCGCAGCACGGATAAAACAGAGTCGAGTTAAAATGATGTGATTAAAGGTAAAATTAGAAAGGAGAAGATAGAGATAAAAAAGAAAGGGTAAGTCGTGACGGCGTTAAGGGATGTACTGATAGGAAGGATGACAGATGGGGTGGGGATGGATGAGATTAAAAGCTTAAGAAGAAAAATTACAGAAGAAATGCTGTTTTGGAAAGAATTTCAGTATATCGATATTGTTAAAAATTATTATATTTTTGTGTCGGCGGTGAAGAAAACGCATGATTTTAACCCCTGCCTATGATGGGCAAAAAGCTCGAGGCTTCAACATGGAGTCATACATTCACACAAGCTCCACTCGGACGGACACGAGAGAATGAGAGAGGGGAAAGGAAAAGAGAGAAGAGAGTATGTTATAAATATATCTCGACAGATCATGTAAAAGATAAAGTCGTATAAAGATATATGAGTAGATTGGAAACTGGGGTCAGTGCAGGGCACACGTTCGCGCACACGTACGTACAAAACATATGTATAAAACTTTTGGGATGTGATTTCACACGGGTCACAACAACGCAGAGAATATCATATTTATGTATACGTCTTCGTGTCTGTATTGATATACCGTGTTCCGAGAGATAGACAAAAATATGCAATGCATGTTTCTTGTATGCGCTGAGGCAGCTAAAGATTACACGGATCCTTGGATTTCTGTCGGTTCATTAATGTATACAAGAATTCGATTCTACTAAAGAGAGCACAATAGATTTTAATAACCTTTAGTCCTCTAGCGGAACATGCATCCTTTTCAGACGTACACGATCTGTAATCTATGTATGTCTGTGACTACCGAGTTTTTGTTTATGCTGTTTTGTAACCAAGTGTTTGATTTAAACACGTAAACAGCACGTAACATCAAGTTCGGGACGGACAGTTCTTATTAACGATCGTACGTTCTTCGAGCAAACGCGTAGGATTGATAACGGCATACGTTCGCGCAGACGAGAGAGATTCGCACAGTAATGCGGGAATTGTAAAACTCACCTTTCGTTGAAGGTTTCCTGACGGGCGTAATTCTGCAGGCTGCCTTCGTCGATCAAGAACTTCATCCGCTCGAAGAAGGAAGCGGTAATTGCAGGCGGTTGTTTCCTTAAGAGTATATCGATTGGTTTCGGTGCAGTTACACAAAATTGACTGCTTGCGCAAATGTGATTTGAGCAACATTCTGGATCGGCGCAGTCAATGAGACCATCTGAAAAATATTCCATGTAACATGTTAGATGTAGACATTCTATTACTAAGATTTTAATATCTTGTAGGTGTAAATGCAAATAGGAAATACATTTATGATTGCATACAATGCTGAAGAAATAAATTCAACCTTTATGTATAATTTATGAATATCTTTATGTACCTTTATCATTGTCCCTCGCGTCGTTACAATTCTGTTCAAGAAGGATACTGCAATCCTTGCCATCCCATCCGTCGTAGCACCTACAATTCCACTGTCCGTCGGTTCCAACTCTGCACTGTCCATTTCCGGAACAAGAATGTGGGCAACCCTCCATCGTGCAATGCCTTCCATTCCAACCCGTTACGCACAAGCACGTTCCATTCTTACACTGACCATGTTCGTTACACCGAGGGTCGCACTGCTTCAAGTTACACAATTCACCGGACCAACCAGGCATACAATCACAGGCATTATCTACGCAATGTCCGTGAGGGCCGCAATCAAGATCGCATAATTCTGCAATGAAAACCGAATTTCAAATTACAATCACATCCAATGAGTATGTTACCGAGAAGTTAGTTCTCTCAAGCAACATATAGAAGCCAGGAGAAAAGCAACAATTCTTCACACAAGATACATATACAAGTTAATCTAAGTGGAGGGATAACATAAACAACTGTTAGTCAAGTATTTGAGAAAATGTACTTTGATAAAGTGTCATCAACCGGTAACCTGAAAACACAGGAATCACCGATAAAGACTGGAAATGGCAATTAGAAATGTCTTTCTCATTGAAGTGGATCAAGTTAGAGAATTTAGTTGTAATTCTATTATCTGTAACGAGGACTATTTCTGGGTTTCTGCTTACCTTTCGAACAATCGTCACCGGACCACATTGGTTCGCAAAGACATGTTTGTGTTTCGAGATCGAAGTTTCCATGACCACTGCAATCTGGAAGACACTGCAATGCTTCTTTGTCCATTTGACTGCAATCGGTACCCTTCCAACCCTTTTTGCAGATACATGTGCCTTCCGCGCAGAAACCGTGACCCGAGCAAGTTGGATGAGGACAATCGACTTCCTCGCAGTATTTACCCTTGTAACCGCGTACGCAATTGCACTTTCCATTGGTGCAATGTCCATGGCCGTTGCAATCAGGAACTTCGCACTCATCGTGACGAAGGGAACATTCCTTACCCTTCCAACCAGGATTACATTGGCATTCACCATTTATGTATTCTCCTGTAACACAGTAATAAACAATGCGATTAGAAATGTATATATTAGCAAGTCTTTTGTATTTACCATTAAGGACCTTTCACTTACCACGTTGACTACAGAGAACAGGGCAAACACTTTCACTACAATCTTCACCACCGAATCCAGGGTTACATTGGCAGTGACCTAGGAGACATTCACCCTTCCCACTGCAACCATTCGGACAATTGTGGGTCATGTCTTCCGCAATTACAGCGATGAATGACACTTCCTGAGGATCTCCGTCGTCGTTATAAAGTGAAAGAAACCAATGCCCGGGTTCCATGTAATGCGTTACTTCCTTCTTGATTGAAGGCTGTAGAAAAATCAGAACAGATATTGAGAAAATGATCCTTGCGATATAAACAATATTTCATCGTGATACATTTTACTGATAGAGTTTATACTTTCAAGGGGGAAAAATTAAAAACATATTCTTAATGCAGAGATGTGAGAGAACAAGTATTTATCATACTTATGCAAGTATGAATTCATAATTAAATATGTAACTTTAAAATAACGGACGAATTGGATAATATATTAATCGACTAGGTGGAAACTAAGTAAAAACTGAAAAATTCGGGGTATTACACATACAATAACACTAACATGGGATGCCCTTGTTGTCCTGGCTTTAAAACCACTGAGCACTTCCAGAAGGTCGTATTGTGTGTGCGTGGGAAGAGCATTTCTTCTTGCATAGACTCCGATGCTAGCACCACGTGGAATATTATAATCGAACCTCACGTAGGCGGCTTCCGACTGATAGAATTGCATGTTCCAGTAGCTGTATGGTGGAATTTCCTTGCTGAGTTTTTGTCCCAGACCCACCTGAGCGAAGGTTGTTCCGTCGGGTGGGAAAGACCTAGCAGGGAAAGTTCTTGCACCTGGACGCAAAAACGGCAAAGTTTAGTAAAATTGTTTGATCTCAATGCTTCTTCGATTACATAATTATACTGTTACTTGAGGCATCAGTAATAGTTTGCCTTTTTTCGGCACGGTTTACGTAAGAAAATGATATTCATATTAACGTACACTGAATTAATGTTGTTACTTTAAACTCAAGTGACTTGAAATCATGTGAATATTTCTACGTGAATAAAGACACTATTATCTTTTATGGCAAAAAAGCAATGTTCTAACGCTCCCATCTATGTTATGCGTATCAATTATCTTGGCAATGACTTCGTATTATCTTGCATCAACTAATGACACTAATGATCATTGTATAAGAGATTAATTCTTTCGTCGACGAATATTCTTTTTCAAATGTACATGGATGACTATACTATACTGATTTTAAGTGTGAATGTTTTATTAAATATGTTTATATCAGAAGAATATCATCAGCAGCAGTTTGCGTGTTCTTTACAACTTGCCTACATACAGTAATTAGAGAATGCATTCATTAATTTAATATTATGGTACACCACCACCATTACGCATCTACATAAAGTATAATTAACCACTACCACGTTAAGCACGCAAGAGTTAACATTTCAGGCAACTAACAGTACTAGCGTGATATCTTCTTCATAAAGTGGTGCAAACTACAAAGTTGATGCAACCGAAAACGTCAGCTTGAGTAGAAAACAAGAAATATATCAGCCATAGATAGAAAGAATAGAGAAAGATGCAAGACAGAGATAGATATCCGTAAACAGTTGAAGTCAACTGTAAACGGGGCCTCACCTTCAAGAATTAATATAGTGGGCTCTGGGGGTAGTGGAGTAGTGCCAGAACACCCAGAAGAGGTACTCGTTTCCGGCTCGTAAGACGAGGATGTCCCGCTTGTAGAGCCGGTATTTTCCTCCGTCAACAATGAATAATTATCCACGGTGGTCGAGGTCTCGTTGAGGCTTACCAAATTGTCCACAGTAGTAGAAACCTCTTGATGTTGTTTTACGATCTTATTCTCTTCAGTCGGTTTGCTTTGTTCGGAGGATTCCATGGCCAAGTAACTCGAGTTATCAAAGTCTTGATCATAGTTGAGAGATTCGTCCATCGCTGAAAAATTGTCCCACTCGTCAGACGATGAGTCCATGCAAGGACAGGAACACTCGCATTCACCACCAGCCCAAATCGGTGGTGGTGGTGAAGAAGGTGGTTGCGGTGGTGGAGGCAGTCGATTATCAACTGCTTCTATCGGAATGATCTTCCCAGATTTTGTCATGCTCGCGGGGGGTTCCTCAGCCCTTTCATTTTCGTGAGTTTGTACCCGATCGATGTTAATATTTGATGATTGACTCCGTACTTCACCGTCAGTTGGAATAGAAACGGAGACAACGTACAGAGGTTTCGATGCAGATGATGAATCTCCAGTAGCAATGGTGATGTTTACAAGTACCTGATTCGATGAGGATGCTGATGGTGTCGGTGAACAGTTAGAATCCCGGTGAACAGGTACCTCGACGATTTTTATTTGTTCGATCGATGGTGAAATGTTTTCATCCTTTTCATTACGGGTAAGAGTGGGTTTTGATTTGCTAGGTGAATCATGCAACTTTTCATGCAAATTGTTTGATACCGATGATCGACTATTAGTTGAAAATGAATTTTTCTGAAAATCTGTTGGCTCTTCTTCTTCCTCGCGAAATCTTCTTTCAAATTCTCGTAGGAATTCCTCGTCGCTGTCTTCCCTTTCGACTACTTTCATATCGTCCTTTTGTGGTTCTTGACGAGGAACATCATTGAGTTTGAATTCATTGGTAAGGAAATTTGACTTCAATGGTTTTATGGCATCTCTGATTTGTTTATGCCCGTTTTTATTCTTCTCTATTGCATCAGATTTCTCTTTATGGCTGAGATTTACGATTTCTACTTCATCCTGACCATAGCTATAAATCGGTATTGGATAATCCCGTTGGAGTTCCTCAGATTTCTCGAAACTCTTCGCGTGATTTGGTAAAGTATCGGTTTCGGATGACGAATCTTCCCGGGAGAGCTCTCGCGTTTCTTTCACGACATCCGAAAAATTATCCGAATTATTGACATTTTCGGAGCTTTGTGATCCGCTTTTATCGTCGAACTTAATATTCATACTATGCGTCACATTTTTCTCTTCGGGGGCCACTATCGAGTCATTACTTTCCGTACTAAATTCTGAGACTTCTTCTCTGCGTTCTTCGATGTTTTTAATCGACGTTTCATTGTATACATTAATGTGTGCATTTACCATATCACCGGTGTTATAATCATTTGCAACAGAACTAGAATTACTTACATTCCAGTATTCCCCTTCGGTAGTTAACTTGTCAGTATTATTTTCTACGCTATCATTAGCAGTATCTATATCAATGTCTTGTGGCAATTCTACGGTTAAATCTATAGCTTCTACACTACTCAATTTCCTATCATACTTCTCTGTATCCGAAGTTGTGATCTTCATCTGATCACTATCAGCATTGTTATTATCTACTTTCCCCAAACTAGTAGCAATTTCATACGAACTTTCAGTTGACTCGAAGTCAGTAGTTTCCATAATAAATTCCTTAGTAACATATTCCACGCGCTTGTTCTCGATAACACTATCACTACTACGAATAAAGGATTCTTCTTGTTGGTCAGCTAACATTGATTCTTCAGTGACACTTTTTACAGGCGGGATAGCTTCTTCATGAATTGTGACGGAAGCAGATGTTGACGAGAGAAACGAATGAGTAGGTGAATCAGAAATGACAGAGACAGAGGACGAAGAGGCGAAATCGACATCACCAGTAGTAGTAGGAGATGAATGTTCGTACGAGTAATTAATAGTTGAAGAACCAGAGACATTCACAGTAAACCCTACCACCGAGGAAGTCGTCGATTCTGACGACTCAAGTACGTCTTGAGGTACCTCGGTGGCATAATTGTTATTATCTCTCACCTGAACACCATCCCCATGTTCCAGTTCATGCATGATCTTATCAGAAGGTTCACCATGCAATCGATCGGTCTGCTGCACCGATTTTGATTGCTCGACGATTTTCCGTAAGGGCGGCACCTCAGGATCATTCGGGGATGCGACAGTTGGGTGCAACGCATGCTGGTTAAAGGTGTCTCTACGCTTACGGATGTGCTCGTGCTCTAACATGCTAGCCGATGGATTAATACTACCTCCTGAAGTTGTCTGCTGACGCGTTCTGCCACTCGACTGCGAAGATGACAATGTGGACGAAGAAGTCGTCTTGTTTGATTCGGTGGATGATGGTTTCGTTTCTGCATTCTCACCAACGAGGACAGTGCACGCTTTTGTGCCTTGATAAGACCAGTTCACTATGTTCGAAGCTGGAATGAAATATGAATTTCTCGTTATTATACTTATATATATTTAATTCGTCAATTAATGTCACTTGATTGAAAGCTGTATGAGAATGTTCGATATTGGACTATTAGAAGAAAGAATATAATCGCAAGAATATCTTTTGTCTTCATTGACTAATTAATATCGAATAAACTCTGGCCAATCATTTGAAATATTAGCGTGAAACTGTTGTGGAAAATATTATACTTTATACTGTGGTGTATAATAATAAGTAACGGAGTATAAAACGAAATTAATGCAAATATAAATCGGTGTTACTTACTAAGTTACATTGAGTTGGAATTTGATTAAAAGGTATTTGAATTAATAACTCCCTTTAAACTCTACCGATTTTGTATTTTCGGGACGACCTATTTCTATTAACTCTAGTGTGACCTATCGGAATATTTACCTGCGATGTATGTCAACGCCGCTGTTAGACAAAGTGAGAGCATAATTACTACTATCGCAATTAATTTCCAGCTGCACCAATCGATTCCTTTACGGAAATGGCAGCGGATGCTTTGTCTCCTCATTGGGATCATTGAGGGTGCGTGCCCGTATGGCAAGGGTAACCTGGAACAATAATGAAATATCTAATGAAAGATCTTCCTTATTAATAATTGCGCAGAAATACGCGATGACATAATACATTATACTGAAATAACGTAATTTTGTATCGATATTAAAAAAAAAAGGTATAAATATTGATTCCACTAAAACGGTTATGCGAAACACTGCAAACTTCCAGAAACTCACTGATGTCTAAGAAAAATATTTAAATACGATCCGCACATTCTCGAATAGCGGAAGAAGTTGTTTGCTTTCGTTCTATCTCGATGTAACGGAAAACGAAAACCAGACTCCGCCATTCCTCAAATTGGTAGTTGAAAGTCTGAGGTAACTTTACTCGAATTAATAATGTGAATAAAACTATATCCTCTATTTCTACGAGAATGATAGAAATATGTGGCTTAAAAACTCGTAGAAAATATTCATAACGATTGATGCTTAATCATTACTTAAATAGCATTCCTGTGGTTTGAATAAGATATTCCACACAAGTTGTTTGATTCTCATAAAACTTACGAAATAAACAAATACAATAAACTCCAAAATTCATTAATGAAATTCTTCTTTGCTTCTAACATACATTTCAAGTAATTCAAGTAATTTCTCCGAGTCATCCACCATGGTATTCTTTGAGAGTAAGGTACACTTAAAAGTAGGCTCTTGAACTGAATGTTGATTTTAGTACGCAAAGAATCTGGTGGCTTCCGTATTCTTCGAATGGGCATTCTTATGACGAGAGGGTTTATGACCGTTTAGGAAATTTCGAGTGCGTACTCGAGGACCCGAGGATTGCGAAAGTCTCTAAGGGACGAAAGGACAACTGATTTTCCACGGTGCGCGTCACGTGCAAGAAAACCGTTCTTTTCAGGAATGACAATTCCCGTTCAAACATTGACTCATTGTGCATCTACTCTGAATGGATGATTCACGAGGCCCGTCAAGTTCGTTCTGTCGTTCAAGAAAAAGACCGTGGAGACGAAGTCCTCCACGGTTCATTCGTTCCAATGTGTTGGCGATTTCCGAAATTTTCACAACTTTTCTCTGGTCGCCATGTGAATCACGAAGCTCGTTATACTTGAAACGTGAAACGACAGCGGATAATCAGAACGAAGGAACTAGTCTTACCTGTCCATGTTGTTCTGTAGTTCAACCTTTATTGGACTGTTCCCAGTGGACTGATTTTTGTTGTTGTACTCATTCTTCGGTATCTCTGCAAAGAAAAAAAAGAAAACGATAAAGACAATCTGTTACATCTCCCATTGACAGATCAACGAAATTTCTCGTGGGAAACCCTACACGCACCCCTCTTACTACACCTCTTATTTCACCATGTAATCTTATTCCCTTATACTTTCGAATGCCGGCAGTAATTCATGCCGGTCGCAGCACGAAAGACGAACTTATGAATTCAGTACGAGGAAAGAATCTATACAGGGAATTTGCAAGTTTCACGAAAAACGATATGCAGGGTCGCCAGGGTTTATGCTCGATAATAACGATACTTCACCAACAGGAAGACAAACCATTTCGTAGACGTGACGTTTACGATCATAATTTACGATCTAAAAAGGCAACGCCTACGGACCCTCGGGAACTTGACTCTATTACCGAAATAATTTATATCCACAGGATCTCTAATCACGGCATGTATATGCTTGGACACAATACTCGTATCGATTCAGCACGAGTATAGAATTTTAAGACGTAAATCTTACAAATATAATATCCTCGTCCCTTGAATTCATATGTATTAAAGCGTGCGAGGTGTATAATTAAAAAAGATTGGGTGGTATAGTGGATGAGTAAAAGGCGGAGTTAGGCTTCTATAGAAATTAAGAAACAGTCGAATTTGTATTCTCGATGTAAGCCTTTCTTCGACGGGTTACGATGCGTAGCATGCTTTGTAATGCCAGACGCGAAGTCTTCTGAGTGTGTTCTTTAATATACACGAGGAACACGTGGAAAGAGAGGAGGAAGAAGCGGGACGGAGACATGGGTTCCCTGTTGAATCGATAAGTACATGATTCATCCTGGTTTCGGTTTGAATTTCAAGCGAGCTGACTGCAAAGTGCAGGGAGAAAAGTGACTACCTTGGTAAGACCGCAAACTTCTTTGCATACACGTGTCTGTGTAATCGATAGCGCACCTATCTTTTGTAATCGCCGACTATAATAGTGTTACATGCATCAATGATTCGAAATATTACACAGTATACAAACGTTATAGTATTAACACCATTACTTTTCACCTTAAAATCCTGGTATAATTAGAACCTTTTTATTTAATCAGAGACTCAACTCAATTTTGTAGTGTCATATACAAAGCTGCTTTATACTGCAATTTCGATCGACATATCTTTACTGCGAATTATTTAATTACATCAAATTCAAAGTTATGTCTATTAAATCTGAAGAAAATTTTTTTTCCGGATGGAAGTATTTATGAGAGTAGTCTTATTAAGTCAGTTTTAAGTATTTAATGTCTATAAATATCCCAGATAATCTTTTTCCCTGGTACTTGATATGGCCAATCAAAAGGGTCAGAATTTCGATATTTTCAAGTCCTTTAACTTTCTAAGACGATTCGTTTGCTCATCGTCGAACCGTTAAATGTACCTGGTCAGTATAAAACCAGGGCGTGGGAAGAAGAGGGCCGCAAAAACGGAGCCCATGCCACTAATTGTAGGTATTGCGGTTTCGACCTCGAAATTCGATGATTATGGCATTTAGAGAGATATCCATGATTACGGCGATTTTAAGGGTTCGCCGAGGAGAATTTATTTTTATTTTGGGCAAACTCTTTGGGCGCACGAGACGAGGTTCGATGCGGGGAACCAAATTAGAGGGATTAGTACCTGCATCTAATGACTCAAAATTGGCTTTAATAAACATCCTGTCAAGCCGACATATTTATATATCGATAATAATAACACCTTCACGCCTGAAGTCGATGTTAAACCAATCATTATATGCACCTAAAACTAGAACTAAACCGGTTTTAATGCGTACTATATTTTATGATATAATCCTAACATCTATCCTCGGATCCAAAAAAGTCGAGTTGCAACAAATGAAATCTGTTATGTAATACGCATACATTTATAATGGAACTAATGTACAGCAAGAATTACTAGCTCGAAAAAGTACGTCTATTTTTGATTATAATAATGTTGTCATGTGGTGGGTGGAGTATGCTGTTCGATTAGTCCACTATGGACCTCGGGTTTAGGAAGATATATAGCCATCCTGTCTTTAAAAAAGATGTATAAAGAAGGACATGTAAAGGCATCGTAGAATGGCAATCTCTATGTGCCGTGAGAAACGGTACTGTCATAGGCACATCGGCAAAAATTTCGCACAATGTCTACGACCAGTTTAGCCGAGAAGAGGAGGAGTAGTCTCGGGCGCAGGAGCAGTGGAGTATTGTGCAGAAGGTCATAAGCGTCAGGCAGTGTCATAACGGACAGTCAATAAGTCGAGTGATCATAAATCACCAGTCGAAGTCATCCCACGCTTTCGAAAGGATCTCTTTGAAGTACTGCAAGGTCCTCCTCGAAAGAATGAAAAGCATAGGGATCCTTAGAGGAACACGCTTTGGGAGCCATCGCACGTTCACCGTAGAATTTCGAATCTTTGCTGGAAGAGGACAAACAAGAAAAGAACTTGTCACTGGTATGTAGTACTTGTACAAGATGCTTTTTGGTACGGCCAAGAAGTCGAGGGACACTTGAAACGTCGAAAAGGTTAGGTTTCCCTGTTGTTTTCCCTGCAGTCGATACCCAGGGTGGTAAAGTGTGTTGGAAACCTTCCTCTAAAGCATCCTTTTCTTCCCTCAAGTGCATTCAGTGGAACAGTCAGAACATCCACTGAACATTCTATGGGGTATCTTTCCTGGTAAGATTCAAGTGTCTGGTTTTACGTCTCCTCAAAGGCTTTATTGTGACCCATTTTAGACACTTTTCCCGTTATTAAGTTTAAAGCAAACATTACAACGAACATGGGAAAGTGAGTTTCTACTGTGGCGGAATCCTTGAGGCGAGCATCGAAGAAAGCGTAGTGATAAATTTCGTTGAAGAATATATGTACATGGAAATATATAATCGAAGCATTGTATTAAATGGATAATAGAATGTATGAAAAAATGTAATAAAAACTATGAAACCCGAACAGCTTTCTTATCTTTCACTTACACCCCTTAAAATATGGCTTACGCAGGCGCCTAGGATTTCAATCGTCTCAATGTTCCAAACATTAGAGGGTTTCTGGGATACTTAAAATTCCTTACTTAAAAGGAGCATAAAAAATCTTTCTCAAGAAACCTATTTACGGAGTACCAGAAAACGATACGCTCGAAAAAACGCAAGCTTAATGTGTTCCTGCAAGATAAAATGGGCGGATTGGGACAGAATATCCTGATAAATAATCGAGCACAAAAACTTTATAGAAGTGCCGGAACTTTTCGGGTACCGCAGGCTCCTCTGAGAGCCCCCAAAGAGGCTGCGTGGGTGATAAGATAGCGAGTTGGTGGAAAGACGTAGTTCTTAGAAATTATCGACACCCCCGCCTACCATTGGTTACTACTGATTACAACGTATACCCTCGTCAAAGATGTCACCCATCTTCCCCTAAAGCTAAGCATTCCCGGGCTGTTCTTGCTGACACAAACATCGCCGACATTATCGAGGGACACACCTCCACCACCTATAACGAACTTTGTCCCACAGATCTATTTTTCCTTTCACTTTCTCTCATCAAATATTGCTGGTTCTCGAGTACTTATTTATCAGCATTTTCCTTAGGCATCTATTTGGGGAACGCTATCGTTATCGTTTATGTAAAGTACTCGCTAAATCGCACGCCCAGTATTTATGTCCTTTCACATCGGAGATAACAATTTCCCGGTAAATATGTACCTTTCGGATTAACCCGGTATCTGGCCTTATTTCGAGATTATCTAAGCCTAGATTGTAGGGTCCTAGATAATAATTCGCGTATCTAAGTTGGATCCTTATAGACGCATATCTAAATCTCAATAATAAACATTCGTAATATATTTCAAAGATCTCCCCGATTTTCCTTGTACAGCATTAATGTGATGTGTATCGATCAAGTAAAAATAGTATTATCGAAAGTTCAGATCGCAATCGTTTTCAAGGGTGTACTGCCGTAGATCGACTACTTAAAACGCTTAATCTTTATCAAAATATAGCAACGTAATTATTTAAGGATTAAAGAGGAAAGAAGCCAGGGGGGAGTCACAAAGAAGCAATAGTTTCCCACGTCTTAGTAACCCTTCTTCCTCGCTGTAAATCAAAGTTTAACGACTCGAAGGACTCACTTGGTATGTTGTAGAAGTTGCCGGATGGGGTGCGTACAAGGCAGGATGGCTCGAGATCGGGATCGCGCTCGTGATCGCTTGCTGAGTGATTTCCTGGTAGTCTTCCGTTGAGACGGCTCATTGTAGGGTTACGGGGTGGCACATCGGGTGGTCCCCGTGGTGCCGAATTATCCAACAAACACCCTGCAACAACAATGAGGAAGACACCGTTATTATAACGAATAGAAAATCGGGAAGACTATTAGGATCAAGCCGATATCTTTGAAACTAGTTTCGAATAAGGTTGCGGTATCTGGACGGTCTAACTAGGCCTTGTTCCTTCGAGCTTTAACATTGAACAATGTCTACACGTAATCCTGGGCAGGTGGCCAAGAAAGGTTTTCGTTGGCAAAGGGTTGAGCCGATCTCGTGATTAGACATGATTCACACGGGGAGACTATTGCTAAGGAAAGGATTATACTAAGCGGTGACCTGGAATTGCAAGGGTTCTTATACTTGCTGATGCGTTATTAACAATTTTCAAGATTATTCTTTGGGTATTAACGCACTATGAACGGAGAAGGTATTAATTTCAATTTCAATTTTAGTCAAATCTGACTGTTAGTTTTGAAGTAATTACGTGCTTCCTAAAACATGTAGTTTCTTCACGTTTTGACTGAACACTATTTTCTACTTGATTCTTAATCGTTTCGTACTTTTATCTTTTAGTATGATTTATATAATACATTAAAAATATTCGATCGAAAGTTGGCATTTTAAGGGCCGAATTCGTGGAAAGCAGACACTAAAATCGGAGCAGTTGTAGATCCTGTATGGAATAGAACGATCAGTGGAGCCTTAAATCACCTTAGGCCCACGCATTGTATCGAGGAATTTAAAAAGCTTAAAAGGTTCGGATAGGGTGACCGGTAAGAAATTTGAGCTCGTTCTTATACACCGAGTATTAGCCAATGAAGTGGATCCTTGAGGAACCTTTATCCTATGCCTGTGATGAACGTCGTTTGATATCTCGTTGGACGATGAAGAACGCAACAGGAGGCGACACAGGGGCGGGGGGGGGGGGGTCGGGGGGGTGAAATAAAGAAAGAGAGAAAGGAAAGAGGGGAGAAAAGTTTTATCCCGTGTGACGACAAAAGACTTTCTCAATCTCGTCTAATCGCGTGCTCGTCTCTCGCGCCTCTTCCCTTCTCGTGGCAAACTTCGATTCGTGCTCCGTTTGCACGACCTCCCTTTTCCCTTCGACGGTTCAGCGAAGAGCACTCGACCCTTTTACGACCAAACTTTCTCAGTTTCGACATTTTCCTTAGGTCCCGAGGGAAAGCGCCATTTGGCATGGCTATCGACGTGCATCGGTTCACCAAGAAAACTCTCAACATGTAAATTGGGATAACTATATAAAATTGTTGAAAAGGGAAAACACTCAGCAACAGATTCCAAGCAGTTGGTTGTGATGTTCTAAATCTGCCATTTTATTACTAGCAGACAAATGATAAATATTTTATAAGCGTACGATGGAAATTATAATAATTGATATTCTTTTATAGATAATGTATATTCTAGTTGGGAAACAATACAGTAAGTCAATGTAAGTTCCTTAGAAAGGGCTTTAACATTATAGAGCAGACTTCGTAGTTCGTCGTAAAAGTTTGTAAAAAGAGCGGAACTCACGCATGGTACATACAACGTGCTTGCGTGAGCGGAATATACAGGGAAACCGCGTCATTCATAACAGTCAAATCATCGAAGCAGAAGGGCTCTGCGGCACGTCGTTATTCTTTCTAATAGATCGGCGGGAGTACTCATTGTCCCAATCGTTACTTCGAGGATCCATTCTGTTCTTTCCACTTCCGCGGAGTCGAGGAGAACGAATCCAGCGTAAAGGAGAAAAAAGAGCATCGTCGGAAAGCGGTGGTGAGTGAGATGCGGAACGTGAAGCAAAAGCATCGAAAAGAATGGAGAAAACTTGTAACCTCGACAAAAGGCGAACCGAACGTTCGTGGACCCGTGAGCTACTATCCGGTAATCCAGTATCCAGGATGAGTCCTGTTGCGACAAAGGATGCGCACGCGGGTAAGAATAAGGCATCCGTGAATCGAATTATGCTCGGCTGGTTGAGCCATGGGTCCTCTCGAAGGGACCTACCGACGATGAGAGGGAGTAAAGGACAAGCAGGGGGAACGAAACCGCTCTAAAAAGGATTCTACTGAATGAATCCTACCTCGACGTTTGTTGTCGCACCGGGCCACGTAATAGATGCTCGTCCATTCAGAGTGCACGTCAAAACGCGTAACATAATATCGGGGCCCTTGCGCGCAAGAGCCCATGCCTAATGGAATTTATTAGAGAAGGTATGGACCCTTCTTCAAGGACTTCAAGGTACGAATGCTTCCCGTTCGTTCCTTCGCCGGCGTGCGTCTTCGATACGGAATCAAGAGGGGCCCTTGAGTTCGGCAAACATTTTTACAACCTTTAAGTGCCCTCGTTATCCTTTTAGAGTGTAAGCCAGAACAAGAAGAACACGTGTAATCATTTTGAACTAATTATTATAGGAACGCATATTATGACTGACAATACATAAGTGACACTGAGGTATCAATAATGAGATGAAATTAATTTTCTGGCTACTGAAAATCAAACAGAATCTTGTTAATCGGAAATAGATGCAAAAATCAATAGAATTCTTTCATAAGACAAGTCAGATGGTATAAGCGATAAACTTGAAATTGATCGTAGATAGGACCGAGAGAGAACAATAAAGAAGGTATTGGACATCGAATTAATTCTTTTAGGAAAGTGGAGCGTGTTAAATCGTTTAGAAATAAAACGCGATATAAAGAAACGTCGTAGGAAGGTTTAGTGCCATTCCAGAGGGGTGAAGTGAACAAACGATTCGTAGCCCCAGTCACGTATCATAGGGCAGAACCGACTCGTATTTTTGGGGTGTAGAACGGAGAAAATGGACAAGGGTTAGTCTCGTGTCTGGATTAGCTTTCGAAGCAGAACGAATTAATACTATATCGAGCGATGGGAAAAATGTACATACACGTAGGTTCACATCGATAGTGGTCGTGAGAATTGTCCCCCCGAAGCAAATTGAACCGACAGGGCGAAGGTCATGGCGGAATGAAAAATTTCGGTAGCAAATGACGCGAGAAGATAATACGATCACAATGGAATGGATGACCTAGTATTATATAAAAATGAGGGGAATATTCATAGGCTTTAATGAACGTAAGTTTCTTCTGTCTACTTTTACAGTGTGTTAGTTTATGATTTTCACATATTTAATATGCCATCACGTATCAATGTTTTCTACAAGTGATTGCTTAGAATAATACTACAGTTTAGTATCACTAGTATCAGCTGGCTTTGTAATATTGAGAAACGAATTTATCGTAATATTCCAACCGACTCAGCAATGGTTGCCGACGACATGATTACGGCAATTTATCAATTTATCGTAATTGAATTGTAGCTTGATAAAGACACATGGTATACAAAGACAAATTGCACACTCGCTAGAACAGGTAGTAGGGAATTAATAAAAGTATTTCTAATATGAAAACTAATACACTAAAAAAAGAAAGATAAAATATTTTTTAATTAAAACGGCACGTTACGAAATGGTTGATAACGAGCACCGAATCCCCTCAGCAAAAAGTGGCCCAAAGATAAAGATAAGGAGATCGTTAAATGTCGAGCAGCATTCGAAGGAGCTATCAAGAGCAAAGATTAATTATAGGAAGATCCAAGCAGTACGTCGGAAGCCAAAGGTTTCCCTGGAATCGAGTCTTTTCGTTAACCGGCGGAAAATCGAGTCGAACACGCAACCTCACAGAATTACGTCTTGTTAGAAAATTTTCGTCGTCGAGTGACCCTGGAGAAGGGAAGTCCTCTCCAAGATCCCTTTTCCTTGGCTCCCGGCATCAGAGGAAAATCTTGAAAAATGAAGGGGCGGACTGGCACAGGAGGGGTGAACAGGGCGAGGGATGGGTGAAACGGTTTTAATTGGAAGCCAGAGGAGAGAGAATCGGATGATGGCGTAGCCTAGCCGAAGAAGGTGAACGTAGGGGTGAGAGAGTGAGCTGGACTGTGAGCTAGAAAGAGCTACCACGAAAAAGGTTGGAGGGATAGGGAGACGGGTTCGGTAGCTATGGTGGTTCTTTACCCTTCGTACTTGTTCTTCGCTCCCTTTATCCTAGCTACGTACATTTTCACGCGAGCGTACACGTGTTCCTATACGCAATCTACACGCACACACGTTTAATTGCATGTACACGTGGAGCTTGCACGAGTACTAACACACGTGTGCATAACCAACTCCGCTATCACCTTCCTTGGTCGCCTTAAACTGCATGGAATACCGAGGGGTAGCTGGTTTTTTTCTACGGACAAAGTGGAAACTCCACGGTTTCGAGATGTTGCTAGTTTGAACAGCGGGGTGAGGGAAAAGGGCTTAATTCGTTTCCCATTAGAATTTACGTGGCTCGAAAATAAAGAGACCCCCGGAACGACCGGTAAAACGAGAAACAGAGGAAAAGCGGAGGAGAGATTTCGAATCCGTGGTACGTTTCATTCGCTTACCGAATTTTACGGCGAGGGAGTACTGGTGGAAATAAAATTAACTTTGTCGATAGGAAGACTTCGGAATCCAAATACATCGCGTAGAAAGAATCACTGGAATACTGTCTTGAATTAGAAGATTCAAAATCATTTACAAAAGATATTCTAATATAGTATTACATAAGTGTGCACTATGTAGTAATATATGTATGTATTCACATGCAAAGAGAGGAAAAGAAGCGATTATTAGATTAGTAGCATTACACGGTAGAAAAAGGTACGCATAATAAAGAAGGAAGAGGAATACAGAAAGAAATATATTTTTAGCCGGTGGCTATACATCCTTCCTATATATCCATTTTCCTGGAAAAAGCGTTAAAAACTTTGTACGCCGGTCGAAAAGGAGGTGGAAGGGAGTGTGGACGGGGGAAATGGGGTAGCTTAATTCGTTTTCCATTAGAATTTATGTGCTGTACCCCACGAGTCGAAAAGAAAAGGAGCCGCGAGAGTTGGCTGTTCTTTACGAGCCAAGCCCGGTGAACCGCGCGTATTCGAGTGGACCTCCGCTGAGCACCTTGATACGACATCGATCCTTATCCTCCTTCTCTTTTCTCTTATTCCTACCGCTTTTTTCCATTTTCCTCCGCGTCCAAGTGACAAGCGAACCATGGAAAACCCGTGGTTTTCCTCGCGAGGAATTTTCCCACTGGGAACCACCACGAAATCAAAGAAATCAAAGGACCGCTGGTCCCTGTGAACTCAAGTGCATGCCGCGATCTTTAAACGCGTTTGCGTCTAACGATTTCGGGAGTCAAAGAAAAAGAGTAACTAAACGGTTAACTTCGCCTTGTTATCGATTCACGGAATCTCACATTAGAAATTGATACTTTGATAAGCATAACTGATTATATTATATAATCTCCCATATATAATATTTCATTATACTGGTCAAAATTAATCCCACTATATTTAATTAAAAATAATCGATTTATACCATTTTCTGGGCGGGTTTTATAAAGTAAGTTGTATCTTCGTCAAGCTTAACTCCACTCGACAACTGTTACACGACAAATTCATTAGCATTAGTTACATTTGTCGGATAAGTAAGACTCACTAGTAAAATGTCCGGTTAAGATATATCAGACATATAGAAACCGTTGGACCGGTTCCACGTTCTTCTGCGCGCGAGCAAACATTAATGCATAACCGCCGGTCGTTTTTTGTGAGAATGTAAACTGAGCAACAAGCATCGAAGGGAAGATCTCTTCCTCCTAGCAAACTTGTTTCTCGCCCACGTGCCGACACAGCCGGCCATTATCGTTGTTCGATCCTATCTACACGGGTATGCCGATGTTTGTAGCCGATTCCACGTGAAATGTCATTATCAAGTATATATAATTCTTACGTTGAATACCCTTTTTTTAAACCCACCGATGAATACCTGATTAACCACCCCATAGTTTCCTGAAAGTCATGAAGTGTATTAAAAGAAAGAACTATTCTCTGACTATTTATTACACTATGAAAAGTCCGAGATTATATTGGATCGTATATAAACTCAATAACTATATAATATCCAGATAATAATGATACTAGTTTATACTCTAATATATTCATTATCAGTGCACCATTATCAGGTACACTCCGAACTTCATTCAAGTTTTTTTTAGGTCATCACCATATTAAAGTATGCTAACACAATTTTCCACCAAACTTTCCGAAACTAGGAAAAATGGATGAGCCTTAATTGGACTCCAGAGATTACTGGACCCGAGGCACGATTCTATGCCGTTCATTTAAATCCGAGTCCCAAGTCTCTGGTACTCTTGCTTCGTTCGCAAGTTCCATATAAAACGAATCATAATATTCATTATACGTTTGAAATAATACAGGGACGTGCTGACAGGGAGTGGACTGCGATTTCGACAGTGACTTAGTGGCTCTGCAATGCCGTCGGCATTGTTGCGAGCCCAGGATATACGTGTTACACGGGGCGGAGGGTAGATAAATTGCTCGTTGTGACAAAACGGTCTTGTAGACTCGGCCGTTCTACGTACGCGTGGGTGACCGGCCCTCAAATCGCCGCGGATCGGCTCTTTTGAGCGAAGATTACGTCTTGTCATACACTAACACACGTTACATTGCTCCTCGAAAGAATAACTATCGAGCGGAGGCGGAATCGTATACGGACCCTGAACACCGACGCTAGACTATTATGCATTCCTTTGTAGCAAGATTACTACTCCAACTCCACGGCAATTGCTTTTATTCTACAGCCAAAGTAGAAAGTCGAATATCGCATAGTAAATCTAAACCTCATAAAGTGATATAGAAAATGTAAAAGTCTATAAGTAGAAATGAACATGTTCGCTGCCAATTCGAACATTTATTTTGTTCTTCACATTTTTTTCGGAACTGCGTTTGTCGAGTCACTGACTACGAGGTGAATAAAGTAATAGACAGTAAAGTATCGATATCAAGATATAATGAACTAAATCAACCTGCGAGCGGCTAACCTTGGCGCGAGAATGAATTAAAACCAATCCACGTAGGCGCGAACAAGTTTCGTTCGACGATAGCATCTTTAAGACAAGTCACTTTATACTGGTTCCCTTTCAGCAGCCAATCAAGCTGTTGATGTGAATCTAATATTACATTACATTAATTTATCTAATTTTTTCTGTGCAATCTCTTGTACTCGATCTAAATTAACCGTGTATAATAGAAAAAAATCGACCGAAATGCATTTAATATACCTAGACAATGAATCGTTTTAATACATGATTCTTGCTCCGCAAATATATTGATATTTATTAGAGTAATCGTAAGTATCATTAATCCAAATAATAAGCACATAATTATATATAACAACCAACGAATCAATGTACATCGGCACCCCGGGAACCTCGTGTTTTTATATAACTTCATTCCCCGCAATAATTAACACGTTTGCCCGCCTCGTTATCGCGCATCTTCGATCTGAACAGGGATCGATGTATCTTAACGGGGAAGGTAGAAGTATGGAATAAATTAATATTATCGGAAGTGTGTAGGTGTTAACGAGCCGGTATGGAATGCATGCAACGTGTCTACGTTTGCTGACACTGACATCCGTTAATCGGTACAATTAACTGCCGATAGAGATTACGCTCGATTGATCGTTACTTTTGCTTGCTACATTATATCACGTTAGAATCTACGCCTATGATCACAGCCCTATGATTTGTACTCGATTCAACTATAACGTAACTCGGTGATGTAGGATACGAGAACGCGGAGAAACTATTAATTAAAGGCTTTCACCTTTGCGGAGGAGGTAAAGTCGTTAGTTCACCTACGTAAAGAAACGAGTGATTTAGAAAGGTACCAATCCCTCCCCCCACGAACTTTTGAATAGCCAACCGTTTACACGGGTAATCACTTTTCAGATAAATTCTAAGAAATAGGTAAAGGATGCTCGATCATTATAACACTATCATTATGATGTCGATGTATGGTATTTCCTAGACGGCACACATTCTCGAGACAATTATCTCTGTCGTATCGACCAGTTGATAAGTGAAAGTAATAAGAAAGAAGTCACGGGGATTGAAGTATAAACTAGGAAAGCAATACTCGATAAAAGTTCTTTTAACTTAGTAACAGTATTATCGGGCATTTATGGGATTTCTAGCGCAACTCGCGGTTTCTGTTCGACGCCACTCCGCGAGTCTATTTTCTTCGGGATCGAAGTAAAAAGGAATTACTTGTTCGTGGAAAATACGTTGACTTGGAGTCTCTTGCGTCGGTTAAGGAACGAGGCCAAAATAAATCCGCAAAGCTGAGGTTAAAATCGATGCTACGGCCGTTTAGAAGGGATAGGAAGTGTAGAGAGACGAAGCACCACAGAGGAAGAAAGGAAGAAAAGAAGGAAGGTAGGAAAATAGAGAAAGAGGGTGAAAGTCGGGGTGTGTGTAGCTGATGGTATACGAGGGGTTGTAGTGAAGGAAAGGAGAGAGAAAGAGAGGGAGAGAGGATGAGAGAGGGGTTCTGCGTTTGGCAGATCCGGGATATTGGAAGGAGGCTCGTCGAGGTCATAGAAGACGATCTTAGGGTCTCCCGTCCTAGGATTCGTCCTTATGCTACCGAGATTTCTCTTCTTTCCAACTTTTGCTCGAGCAATCACATTCTACGAAATGCCTCACGGCAACGTGAACGGCTAACCGATAACAGTGCACGTGCCTTTAATAAGAATCGAAATTTTCTTAAATCGCTCTCAATGCTACGCATCATCCTTTTTCTTCCCTTTCCTTATAACCACGAATTACATAAAATGATTATCCTTCACGCTTCAGCAAAGAATTCAGAGGTGAATTCAAGTCCGTAATTCTTATTCGCATATAGAAACTCGAACATCGTATTAAATCTAGTCTTTTCAATTATAAATTTTGATGCTTGGCACATGTTCGAAACTTGTCAAAAACAACGTACAATACAAGCTCCAACTATAAAGAAGTTCTGATAATCCTAGAATGAATGTGCTACCTTTGACGAGGTAGCAATAGCTTCAGTTGAAGATAACGACACGAAGATCGTGCTTTATCGATTCTCGGACGTAGTAATTACTTGGTCGCACTTTCATCGTTGCTCGATCCGTAAGTGCGCTAGCCTTCAGAAGGAAAGCTTCTATTCGCGAACTTGGTTGGAAATTAGATTCCTGAGGGGCAGTGTTAGAGCTTTGGTAGACGAGTAACCGATAACCACGCACGTGCCTCTAATGAGGAATCGAAGCTACACATCGTCCTTAATGCTGGCCGCAGGATCGTGTCTTGTGTAGAAGATTCCTTGTATTTTATACCGGCTACCTCCTGGCTGTTATTACTAGACCGTAATCTCGATGGACGTGTGAACCCGCTGCGTAATTCAAGAAGACCGCGCTCTCCCTAACCGTGAGATTAGTATTTCACCAGTGTTACTGATAATAGATGCGTTTGACGGACATTATTAGCAGAACTATGTTACCATTAATGCACCGAATGCTACTCTAATTTGGTGTCGAATTCAATGTCATACTAAATACATCTTTTCCATGTTATTTAACCGCCGGTGTATGTCTTTTATAATCTACAATATCACATCGAAATATAAGAATTTTCGTAGATAGTAGATGCGGTGCAAATTATGTTAATTAAAACAAATTTCAAGAGAAGTAATCAACCAGGAATAACTCAATATTCCGTGAGTATATATTCATTCCCCAACCGAATATAATCGAGAGAAAATACATACAGCTTTACGGATGTAACTTACTCAGAAAAAGAGCAACCTGGTACTTATTTTCATGATAGCATGAAATTCTTTTCCGGCACCGAAATTGGTGCGAATAAAAGTTAATGAACACGTCCATAAAGTGTCAAATATCATGGTAATGTAACTAAGCTGATGACTTGCAAGAATCTCCTCTTTGCTTAATGGATTGATAATGAACTTATTAAAAGTTGAAGTCAACGCTTTTACTTATGCATCTCAAAGTGATATCGCTTATGCCGGTCCCTTAACAAAACTCGTTTCGTTCAATTGCTATTGGCCGTTGCAGCTGTGCGAATATCAACGACTGAGTTAACAGTGCAAGAGCTGCAGTAGCCTGCAGTAGCAACAGCAGCGGTTGCCTTCGTCATCGGTGCACACGACCACCCGACTTATTATGTAAATTTAATGACGTCGCCGATTCAAATGCATGCGCGCCCGTTTTCACATGGATGTTTTTAACGCGTGCGTGTGCCTAAGCCTTTAGGTTTCCATAGGGAGTAGCTGATAAACGCGGGCGACATTTGGAAATGTCAGGGTGATAAATATAAGCGTGCTCCGAGTAACGTAAGGAAAGACTTTCTGCATCAAGGTTTCTTCCGCGACCGGAAGGGTTTTCCTGCGTTTTTAAAACCGACCAAAGTGTTGCCTGCGAAGAAAATCGATTCACAGCTCGAAATAGGACGCTTCATCACGCGAACACTCAACCGATCGCCGGATAAAACCAGATTTCGTGGTGGTAATTGATGTAAACCGTCCCCGGTTCGAGAATCTCGCGCATGAATTTACACGCGGATAAATTTAACGCGAGGCATGATATGCGCGCACTTACTTATGGTGATAAGTGACGACGCTTATGTAGAAAAATATAATGGCCAGGCGGGATTTAATTTTAACGGTGAAGTTATTTATAGGCAAGCAATGGAAGTATTATAAGCGCGATTTATTTATGTCATAAGTTACTTTGTATTTCTACAGTCCTAAGTTCTGGAGCACTTTTTATTAACGTCTCACGAGGAAGACATTTATTGCATGTGCAAGGAACTTTGATTCTGCTAAATCAAACATTTACGTTGCTATTAATATATCTTCCTTATTTGCATATAATATATTCTGTTTGCCTTACTCGTGGTATTTCATGTAAAGTAGTATGTAAAATATTTATTTTCTTAATGTTTCAACCCTTTGATGTGATGTTGGAGATATGTTTGTACAGGAAGAAATTGTTGTCAAGCATTTGTTGTGGGAATTTTTAATTTACTTTCTGATTGTATGCCTTATTGTATGAAAAAATGATTATGTCTGTAAAGATTCAGTAGAGTCAATTCGTATATTTGAAAGTGTTGAATTATGGCAAATAAGTGATTGTATCATGTCACACGTGATTGCGACCGAATATTCGGTGCACGACACATTTCACGATTTTAATTCGTTATTCCAGCCGCGAATTTCGCAACGACTTTTTCTGGTATATCCTCGTTTAAATCATGACAAATTTTCAGCCGACACGATTAGGAAATGTCAGGGTGACAAATATGTTCGGCGTGATAATGCACTTGCGTGACGGCACCTTGCTACTCCGTAGGGATGTTTTCTTCTTCCTGGTTTTTTGTTAGCCCCGGGGTAATCGATTTACGTCGAAAATAGCAATTTTTATTCTCACCGCGACAAGAGATTTTCATTCCCGAATTTTCACCAAGAAAAACGTGCTAGCCCTTGTGAAATGGCAAAAATAACAATATCGATCATGCTGTCACAGAGAATACAATAATAGTGAACTTTATAAATCCAAATTTCAAAAACTTCAATTACGAATAAGAAATTCGTTCACTAAAATCAACTATAATCAGGATACTTTATAATTCTATGAAACATATGATATACAGTGTATACCGGGGGAACGTCGAGAAACTCATTATGTGTGGTCAGGAATTTGGGAATATTTCCACGGTAAACTATTCTTTGGAATCTGACCTGGGTAGAGTTTCGGGTATCGAAAGGATCGCCGGGGGAAAATCCTAACGCGTTAGTGTTGTAACACGGTCCGTTTTACTTATGGAAAAACTATAGGACGACCAGATCTAAAAGGGAAGAATGCCACCCACCTCGACCACCACCGTAGCAGTACGTGTATTCGTTGTAATCCATGGACGGCCTTTTTAGTAATCCTTCTCCCGGTACCAGATCGAATATTACTGTAGAATCGCACATCAGGAAGAACTTTGATCCTCGTGCCTCATTGACGGCAAGGAACAATCTCCCGAGGATGTAGCCACGAAATTGACGTTTAACATAGAATTTATCACTGTAGCACACGCGTACTGGGACACTTCGACTACCAGCACCACGCTTTAGTACAAACGATCCTTCCGGTTTAAACTTCAAAGAGATGACTAGGACGTCGATGGATGGTGTCTACGTACGGCGAAGTACACACGAAACCTCACGAATCCCAAATTAAACTTCGTCGCGTGTTTACGAGAAATACAGGGTACCGTAGAAAGTTACGATCGGAATTACTCTCGCGCACCTGTTATGCTCTTTCATAAGAAAGATCGTTTAACATCGGCTTTTTTAAGTCAATGATATGGCTAATATTTTCAATTTCTTACTTTGATCTGACTGTTACTATGTATATAGTTACTATATATATATGTTTAGTCGGATGAACAATTAATGAGGAACTTCAAATTCGATGGTCACAAAACACTGAATAAAGTATCCGTTTTGAGATGACACTGACTCAAGTTGTCACACGAAGATTGTATTGGCACTTAGAAGAAATCGATAAACTATCGTGCTACACATATGTTGCTCCGGAAATCTTCAATTCAGAGTATTATACACGATAAACACACACAGTTCTTCAGTTTTGTGTTGGTAGTTGGAATGGACTAGTTGCACCGTAGATTAATAACTAACTACGATCTCCGCTCTGTGGTTTCCACGAGGTTGCTCTTTGACTAATTCACAATGAAACAGTGAGATTCGTCCTGGTCGAGATTTCAGAATTCTATGTCCTTTCTCGGCAGTAAGGATAAGGAATGACAATGGCTCTTGTTTAGAATGCCCCTGATGAATTCCAGTAATCACAAATACTTAATATTCCAACGAATTATAAGGTTTTATAATATACGGTTGAATATAATGTTCACTTATAACGAGTTAACACGTTTAACACTTATGACAGAGGTATGTCTGAACACTTTAGATTGCGATGTAACTATGTGCACTAAAGATTTGTACAGCTTTTATACACGAAAATCAACTTCCAAGACAGTTTCTTCCAGCAACGATGACCAGCAACGTTGAAGTTTGAAGAGTATCAACACAACAGTTTAACACAAGTCGAATGTTTCGTGAGGAAAAATCACTCGCGATGAAAACTTTGTCTAGTAAACAGACGATTTTGAGGACCGTTAAGGGAATTACTTTGAACCTCGATTTGAAATAATGAGTTTTTCTCTCAAATCGGGGGTATAAACGGTTGCCGTAAGTAAAGGAACGAACCGCACGCTTGCGCGGTCACTGACGGACTGAGGATACAGAGGCGCCCGATGACTCCCGACACTGTGGCGGATGGAGCCGAAAGAGTGGGGAGTAAACGAGTGTGGCTGGGAAATCCTTTGGCGGCGGGGAGGTTTGCGTAAGGGGATTTCGGGGGCGTAAAAAGGGCGGCAGAGGGGAGAAAAAAAGAGTAACGAAGGGTGGGGATACTAAAAGACGTAAGAGGGGAGGACAACAGACGGTCCTCGGCGATCACAGTAACCACTACTTCACCGATGGTGCAGCGGATTCCATCGAAAGATCTTACGTTTCATTCTTTGCTTTCTCATTCGAACTCCTATTTCCCTTTTCATAGCTTATCCCTTTTCGTATCTTTTTGTTATTTACTCTCCTACCACCTTCCACTCTTAGATTTTATTGCATGCGAACGATTTCGCCTGTCTTGCAAACGAGATTAAGGTGCATTGTGAGCGCGAACCTTGTGTAGCGAAAGCCAAAGTTATTTCAGAGATCGATGCCGCGGTAATTCGTGCACCCAAAGGGGTATAATGTATGGTCTTCGATTATTGTACCGTCGAAGCTAACCTGCTAAAGCGAACATCCATAATTCTGAAAGGTGTAAATTGACTGGTACTTTACACATCGTTAACGTGTATCAGATTTACCGAAATCGTGCGTTAGTTTTCGCGCTTCCCTATGCTGTACACCGTCCGCACGCCAGCTTGAATTCCACAGGCTGGTATAACATGAAATTAGCCCAGTAATAAAAGCACTTTATCAGTATACCTGTTTAATGGCAATAAATCCTTCGGAAGTAATATTGTCAATGTTTGCACGATTTGAATCATTTACGTTCCATTGACAAATTTTACGCTCAACTTGATGCTTTCTGATACATTGCAAATTAATGACCGAAAGAGAGTGTGAACGAGTCAATGGTTAGCGTAACGAGACTTGAATGGTTTGCAGGCAGCGCAGATGTTCGGTCATAGGCTAGTAGCGAAAGAAGTATTTCCCGGTAAAATTACATGAACACCGATTTACTAATCTACCCTATTTGACACAATCATACAATAATATACAAGAAGCAATATTCGATAGAGCAATTAAAAAAGATAAGAAATATAAGAAGTACTCTCGAAGGTGAATAAACGACGGTTAATTACAATGAGCTTGGTTACGGAAGAAAGAGATCCGTGGTGTCCAGTGATGGGTTACTCGGAACACGTGAACCTGATAGTCTGAGAGAAATAACAGAGAGTGGGCAGAACATGGCACGATCTTTTTAAGCTGAACGAGGACGGAGATCGTGGCGGAGATGCGGGCGTGCATCGACGTAAATCGAGTTTTTATCGAGGTCTCACACGGAGTGCTCGATGCCGCTAAGCAAGCGAGTAACCGAGCGGACCACTCGTTAGAAAAAGGTAATCCTCGTATCTCGTCGAGTTTATGTCTCTATAGGAAGCTCACTCACTACACGGACGACACTCCGCCCAGTGTACTTAATCCCTTTAATCCACTATCGGTTGTAAAATAGTGGAGTTAAGCCAATAAAACTGTGAAGCACGATCGAGCCGTGCGGGAGGTCTGAGCGAGTTGTGTGTGATGATGCTGAAGAGTTGCCGGTGGAAGGGTTGTGCCGGTATGCGTGAGAGAGTACTATGTATATGGGCCAACCCTTGAAGCCGTAACATCTGCATACGAGGATGATAGCTTTGTAAATTACGGAGCTCTTGGTGAAGGCTCCTTCACGTTGCACCTCGACCGACGGACGTCGCCTTCGGTCACGGGGAAAACTTGCACCGACTACGAGAACTTTCTCGCATCGTGTAAGGTCCCATCTTGGCTGGATAAACATAAAATTCTTATATCTTGCTTCCCCGAAAATGCTTTCCATAATAGAATTAATTCGAGCGTTACTGTAATTATATTTAATTATGTGTTAACTCTCGCGGCTGGCGCTTCAGTTTTTAATAACATGAACCAAGAAGTTATTTAGTTGTATATGAAAAGGAACTCACATGAAATCATAAGAAATTACTTTTTTCTATCATGATATGGAACGGATGATCCGCCGCATTATTACTTTTCGTGAAGACTACTGAATCGGACATCTGGTTACCGTGGATGAAATCTAAAGGATTACTTTGTTCGTCGATCGTTTCTCCGAAACTGTTACTTGCAAAGTCACGTTGATCCTGTTCCTTGAGCACATATCTATCTCCCCGTAGGGGGTGCGGTATCTAGAACGCGATGACGCGCCAAAAAACTGTACATTATACAAGGATTGGATCTGCAAGTAATAGGAGGGATATAAAAATCTAAGACCATTTCTCCTACATAAAAAATAGAAGACTGATATGAGCTTGCAAAATCGCAGCAATGAGAAAGTACGTTTTGGAACTACTTCCAAGTCCTTACGCGGCAATATCAATACTTTTAAACAAGGAAATAGGTGTAGCAAGATTTTCGCACGATACAAAATGAACGGCTCAGACTTAAGAGATGAACACGATCCCTAACATGATAGACCTCAGGGCGATGGGATTCTTTCCATGAAAAACTTACGTGGTATACGGCTTGTTCTAATATAAGGAAGGAAAAAGGAAGACCGACGGACTTTCTTAAGGATACCATTGACCGAGTTGGATGAAAGGGTGGTCCCACCCTTTTCGAAATCCTAGCCGCGTACGGCAACGTGTTCCCGGGCCTATCGTATCCTATATCTTCCAGCCAAACAAACATTTACCATTACCCTTCGATTCCCTCTTAAAGTACGTATACATATATACGTATTGTAAGAGTAAATATAACCATGTTTTTGCACGTGCTGAGTTACATAAATGTAATGTAATTGCCATTAACATAAACCACAACAACTTACGGAAACAATATTATGATATTGTCACGTGTTTATATGTTTTATATGAAATTATTCGCCGTCATTTACATTAACCGTTGAAAATATAGAAATAAGTCCCATATATTATGCACAATATCCGAAATATGTGGTTCCATATCGGCTCACGTAGCCTTTCATTATGAATTTTTATGGTTGTAATCTTTACTGCAACCTGATTTGCAATCCAGGTTTGAACGTCTACAAGTATATGTACACTGACAAGTTGAATATGAATACATATATGATCACGTACGTACTCTGAAAGGGACATGTATGTAGGGTCTTCTTCACATGTACAGGGCAGGTATATAACGCACATAAATGCAGAAACCAGGTTAGCTTTACGGGGGCGAGTTGCGTCTACCATCTGGCCGATACGCAATCTGACTTAGTCTCTTTTTTTTACGTAATCCCAGACGTTTTCCAATCTTCGATGAGAAACTCGTTCCTTACCTGTTCCTTCCACAGAGGACAGCCTCCATTCGACGAGTATATCGAACCGAAAATCGAATTCAGGATTCCCGGATGACGTTCATCACCCCCTTCTTGTAACCTTACGTGAGAAGTGTCTCGCACTATAAGAGTATCTCGGTTCCGCACGAACCACCCTTTTGTGCTTGGATTTTTGCGTCAGTCTTACTGATTCTTTTTACTATTACATTGTTCCTTTCAAAATCGTGGATACTAAAATCTAAATCCCCAAGATGTACCTACGATTGTGTTCACATATATGTGCACATATACTGTAAGGTTTCTTTTAATGAAATTTGATTTTGCTTCGGAAGTTTGTAGGTTTTCGTAGGTTGATTGTCTTAACTCGGTAGTAGAGTTAATAGAAGGTAATGCAGCACCGAGTTAGTAGTCACACCGGGGAGTCCTGACTTCCTTAATGCACGTCCTTTCCTTACAAGCTGAAGATCTTATCCGCCGAGTTTCACCGTATCTCACATTGTTTTCCCTGGGGCTCTGACCGTCGTCCCTTATTTCAGGCTCGTTGGCTAGTTCCGGTCATCCCTAACCCTCAAGAGTTTTTACGGGGCGGGTATCATGCAGCGTAGGAAAAAGGGGAGGAAACCTTCCTAAGGTTTCTTGCGAGAACTTTGAACCTCCTCGAAGGGAGTGCATATTCCATGATTAAAATCACTGACGATCGATAGCAATCTATTTTTATTAAGAAAGGGAAACTGTGTGGATGACAGAATATATATTGAAAACTGCCTATTTCTGTAATAAGAAACGTCATCCGATGGATCACGTATTCCTTCCATTTTAGAGTCAATCCTACTCCGCAACTCGCAAATAGATCGTCTAAATTATGAACCAGGGGGTTCCTTTCGCGGATGCTAACGTCACTAATCGCTTCTGTATCTTTCAAAAATAAGAATTTATTGTAGGTGGTGTTATTTATAATATAATTGCACGGTTTAATAGACGTCATGCGACACCCACACTAACTGCTTTTTTGGGACAAAAGTCTCTATCTTCGTGGAAGTTCTAAATATCTCGGTACCATCAATAGGAGTATATATCGTAATCCATTTGACGTACAAGTTCCAATTGATGCTAAGAGCTCAGCATATATATTAACACTGTGGTTAAAATTAGCTTGAACTTCACATACCGGGAGAGTTTATTTAATTCGTTACATTCTGAGATATTACGTCCGTATAAGGAGCCGAAAAGAGCATGCAATATTTATTACTTATATTTTCGGCCGACGGTATGCGGTCAATTTTTTTATGGACAAAGCATTGAATGAGGGGAAGTAGGTGTTTTCTGACCACCAACGGAGTGAGCATACATTGGAATTTTTCATGGACCACCAGATACGAGAGATAAAATGACCGGTAACTAAAAACTAGTAAGACCAGTGCTCTCGACCTGTCGACGGATTCGATGGCATCGATGACGCGTTTTGGATATCATACATCCTCTGATTTTTCTCACGATAATTATGAGCCTCGTGCCTGAATATGCTCTTGATTAATAACACCAGTCGATCTGTTTGACACCGTACTTTTAATTACCAGAAATCACTATGACACCTATTGATCATGTTTAATATATATCACTTCTATTACGAACTTTAATGAATTGTCATTTGACCTTAATATTCATAGATTACGTAGGGACATGTTAGAATACAATTCATTACGGTTCATTAAAGAAGGTGTTCAATTAAGAACGACAACACGTGGACAGGCCAGAAATCCTCAAAGGGAAAAGGCGACTGGTACTTTCGCCGGGAATAACAACTCTATTGTGCGAAACTTTTTAGGGTTAATAAATACTTCAAGTAGGAAATTGTGCGTTAGTTTACGAGTGGTCGGTGAGGGCTTGGCATGGGCCAAAAGTATTTCGATCTACCTGAAAAGAGCTCGAGGCGTATGCCGTACTAATGATAACTAACGGGCGAGCAAGAACAAAGGATTGGAATAAATTTTCAGTGGTCGACAATGCGCGGGAGGGCTCGTCGCTTATTTTCTGGCGTTTACGGTCGCCGATGCTAATCTCGATGCGAGAAACGCGGCCCTACGGGAGACACGGAGAAAGAAAGTCGGCTTCTTCATAGGCTGGCCATCTGACAACCAACTCTTCTCCACGTAGGAACCTCAAGTGCAGCCTGAATTATGCTAATCACCTCATCCACCTACGAGATTCACGAGCGTATTTAAGAATATATATCTACCCTTATTTTGCATCGGCACCAATATACTTGAAAAGGGTAGATATTCGTTCACCTTCTTTATTCATTCCACCCGTAATAAAATTCACGTTTCCGCGACATAAAGAAACCAACTCGATAGAACCGGACGATAGAATCCTACACACGTAACGCACTCGTGAGTAATATTCAAATTCCTTTAACCCTATATTTAGAATTCAAGTCAGTTGTGAGAGGCAGCTAAAATTGCTGTCATTTCCATGGCTATACTTTCTAATGGAAATAAGAATTTTCTTTCCATGAAATTATCATTGTAAGACATCTGGAACATATGGCTGATTAACCTCTCCAGTTTGTATAACATTTATGAATTTCAGGATACCGGTAGAGTATTATGATAATTTCTATACCTCTTTCTTTGGTTAGTTAATGTAGGGTGAATATAATACGTAATAGTTAATATAGTAGCGATAGTAATAATATGGAGAACTTCGGTAATAATGACTTTTCCCATTTCATGAATGTCTTTTGGTAAACTACAAGGATCGGACTAAACGACAGGATATTTCTTTCGGCAGGCCATTGAATTCATGCCTGGCTGCCAGATTCGGCATTATTCCCTTTTTTTCCAAAAGCATGGCTGGCAACCGTAGGTTCGGGAAACTGGAGGGTTACTACAAACAGTATAAGTTCGGTCCTTTTCCTGGCCTACTTGATGCGCGGACACGCACGGAAACGTGAAACGTGGAGGAAGCTCGACCAGGCCAGGGCTACCGTATCACGCATCTCCATTTGTTTCCTCCAAATTTTGCACGTGAGTCACGTGCCTCTTCTGGTATTATGTCATCCGGAGGCAACATCAAGGAATACCCTATACGACTCTTACTGGAAAAGACTTTTTCTCACGTCTGTGATTCATAATAAAATTCACCTAAAGGGCAGGAATTTATAATGCACATAATAATACCGTACACGTATCACTAGAATATTATACTCTACGTGAACAATAAAGATGTATATTATGAAAGTATATCTCACTTTAATTTGCGCATTACGACCCATTCCAAGTGTTTCCTTTATCCTACGCCATGTCGCTTGAGTTCTACGAAATTCCTATTTATATGTCACAGTATTTAGACGGAATTTGCGTATCTGTGTAAGCGGTATTTTGTTCAACTTATTTTTTAATATCTTGTATTTGTAAAATATCTTAAAAACGTATCTGAGATGCCGGCGGTAGCCGAGAGTCTTTGAGTTAAATATGCGCCCGTCAACGTGTTAAAATTCACATAAAATAACGATCAAATAGATTTCAATTTAAATAAATGAAATATCACTGAGAAGCTTAGGTTGTATTTTAATTGGGCAAAGCTGTGTATCAAGAATAGAATCAATTTTCTGCTATACATATCACTAATCGGTTTCATGAAAGTATTCATGAGTCCTTTTGTATCTTCCATTATTAGTCAAGTAGCTCAACGACTAAGATACTCGGAGAATTTGAGCGCGATAAGCCGTAGGTTGAAACTTTTCGAGAAAGAGAGAGAGCGAAAGAAGGGGAAGCAAAAGAAAGAGAGATTACGTCAATGTATAAGATCTCTGATTAAAGTTGTACCACAGTCGGAGTTACATTTCTGTTAGAATCATTCTGCATATACCAGGAATACATTTCTACTTGAATAGATAGGTTTTCCATAACGAAAAGTTTCCCTTTAGTGTGTTTTAATGCATGATTGTATCGCTGATTATTCAGTGGCGCAATTAAATTACCGATTTACATATCTATTGCGGTATGCCACCCCTGGATTACTTTAGTTATATCCATACATATAGGATGCAGCATCTTAATGACAAATTTAGTCAGACATCGTAGATAGTTTGATCTTTTTGAATCTTAATATTGTTAACGTACGAGATAATATTGTCAAAGCAGTGATTATAAAAATGGGAACTCTTCAATGTCCGAGTTATATTCAATTTTCCATTGAATATGCTTACTTTATGTATTTATACACATTCTCATCCCTTTGCAACACGATGTCATTCCTCTTTAACGTGGACATAATCCCACTGAAAAAAGCCATACTTTGTGAATAAACGTATAATACGGTAAAGAGCTTTTTATATGGACTTTCCTTGAAAGTTCAGGAAAAAAAGGTCCATTAACAAAGTACGAAGTATTCCGGAGCGAAGATAACGTCAGAGTACAGAGAGCAGCCTCCTTTGATCCAACTTTTTTAAAGAAAAACCATGTATCGGTGACGATATGCTTGCATTGTTATAGTTTATCATCGATACACGACCGATTTGTAGTATAATTAGTTCAGTGAGGCTGAACACCAATAAAACCGACGAAGTATGGAATACAACTCAACTAGAAATGCAATCGGACATACAAGCACTCTCAATGAATATGTTATTCTCGATCACACAAAATATCTTCGAATGGTTGTCGCTTAAGCCATACAAATATTCCGATTGATTCCTGGGGTTTAAATGACCCGTAAACTACCCAGATGTGACTTCGGTCATTGATCGTTGTTGAAATACAGTTGCATCAAGTACGATCTCGGAGATTCGTCAGAGATCGGCAATGGTGGTCGGTCGAGCGGCACGAAAGAACAGTATGCGACGAGTGTAGTGTAACATTAACGTGCTCATTGACATTGTGTTTACTCTGCCATGTACACAAGGGCTGAAAGGCAGAAGAGAAAGATGGAGGGAAAAAAGGCCGAGGGAGAGAAGAAGAGATGAGAAAGAAGTGGTGGAGAGAGAGAGATATTCGAAAGGGAAGTAGAGCACAGGTCCATGTAGAGGAGTCCGGTAGTGAAAAACGGGGGGCAGAAACGAAGTCCCTCCTTCGTCCACGGATGATGGATGTCGGGGCCTTTCAAGTCCCTACATTGGACCCTCCTGTCCTTCGGTGATTATCTAATAGGACGAATCCAAAAACCAAGGGGGCCACGGCACGAATGATCGTCGGCATACGTGACAGAAGGACTCTGAAGGGGGATGGATAATGTACAAACCGTAATTCGACTATAGGTGCCTTGTATACACCAGGTTTTTCTCTGGGCTACCAAGCCGCTACATTTTGAAAACGCGTCCGCCGTTTCACCCTATCTTCCTCGTATTTCCCGCGGTACGACATACGGTGTATGGAACAGCACGGTGGAACTGTGTTCACTCAATGGAAACCCATGGCTAGAAGAAAAAACCAGGCATACATCCACGGACAACCCTTTGGTGGAGTTTTTCGTTGTGTGTATGTACCTAGCTATTGTGACGTTGTGTGTGCGTGCCGTAGTGTGGTACACGGAGGGAAAAGGATGGATAGGTTCGCCTTTTCCGGTGGGGACTTCCCTGCACTCGAAATTGCTAGGCTGCCACTCAAATTGGCCTGGCACCGAACAATCGGACTTATTACGCGGCATTTGTCAGCACCGTGCCGCGTTTTACAAGCTACTGCGACTCTCCTCTTACCTCCTTTTTTTAGGCGTGCTAGTTCCCGCATTTAAGGGTTCTTCAACGTTTCATTTAAACCTTGATACAATGTACCGATCTTAGGTGTCTTCCGGCTGTCACCTGTCCAAAATATGAGATGTCACCGGATGCTTTTTATTACCGACTATGAAAATTGAGAAGCACCAGCACAATAAAGTAGAATATGAGATTGTCATTTAATTAAAATAAAATGCAGGGTATAATAAAGTTCACGGTTATTTGGGGTAAGAATGTTTCCAGATGTCATCTGCTGAAGTATGAGACTTTATAAGATGCTTTTTAGCATAACGTATAAGAATCAAGAGGAACGAAATTTATGTTAACCGGGAAATAAAGATAATGCTTAAAGTAACTTAAAGGATTTAATTAATGGGAAAGCAGGGAAGATAAACTACAATTATTTTCGCAGAGCACAAACTAATATTGGACAAAAGGTAAACTACATAGTTATTAATTAAAATTATTTTAATGAGGGAGTTATAAACAACAGAGTTAGTTGAAGTCGTGCTAGAGTCGAGAATTTGAAATATTAAATATGCTTTGTCACAACTGTATTCCGTTTAAGCATCTTGACCTTGACATGCATTACGCGGAAGACATTTATAGTCGGATTAAAATGCTCATAGTGCTTCCTTCGATTACTTATCCGATACTCTACTAAACCCTGATTTACACACTGCTCTCAATCCAATGGAATTTATAACAATCGAGTTGTGTCGGATTGTCAAATTAAGAATCAAATTTCAGCTATAAAATCCACATAAGAAGCATAAAAATAATACCTTACAAGTATAAAGGACATAATACCTTGCTAATTGTGAGAACTAATAAAAATGAATTCGCATTAAGTTTAGAAAAATACGCGCCCGGTCTTGATCTGGTTTTCATTAATTCCGCATTAGATTTGAATCAGGTTTGATCTAGGTATAAGCTAGATTAAGTTTTGCGAAACGAAGGGTACCTAGTCGCCGTGCTTCTGCGGAAAATTCACGCCATCTTTATTCCAAGAGGGGATGGGGAGTTACTATGCTTTTCTCAGTTTGAGTACAAGAAACACGCTCAAGAATGGGAGCAATTCAACACCAGGATAAAACATAACTGTTGATAGTAAGTATACGAGGAAGGGCCAAGGCCGTCGTCCAATTGAAAGCTGGCTACAATCGACGAGGAGGGTCGCCATAACCCATCACCATTCCGCGACTAAGAAATATTTTGTAAAATCCCTCACGGTGCCTTTAACAGTTCACCGATGTTCCAAATATAATCTGTATGTCAGGATGCTTGTTCCCTTTGAAAGGGAGGCCCGGTTTGTTGATCCTTGCATTAGGGCACCATCGATCTTCTTTGCCGATCGAAGAAGCAAAGAAAATAGCAAAAGACAATTTCCTGCGTCCCAGCCAGCACGAGCCGATCAGTTTAAGCGAGGACAACGAGAAAGACAGTATCAACCATCGCTTGGTCGTTCCTTTGGGCGACCAGCTGAGAGACCTTTTCAGGGTCCACTTGGATATTGACGATAAATACGTATGGTTTTACTGGCTATCCGTTTACGCCATCAACAAGTTTAAGAACCTTTTAGGACATTTCGTAGATCGTTTTGCCATTTTTGTTCACCTTTTCTTATTACCCGCTGCCCATTTTCCGTAGTATTCTGTCAAGAGTCGTTTTAATATTCGATGAATAGTAACCTAATCGAATGTGCTTCTTCCCTTGTAATGATCGTGTCACGCGCAACGGTAATGTCAATAAATCCCAGAGAAAAGATATTCATTTTCTATTCGATAAATTGAAAGAATAATTGGAAGCTGATTCAATGAATCAATATCAAATCGAAAAAACATATTATTTCCTGGGTAAAAGTTCTGTTAAAACAAGCTAGATTTGTTTTTCGAAGAGTCATTGTTGAACTCGTGAATGCGGTCGGTTTGTGTTGTCTCAAAAAAGAGAAATCGAAAATGCATGCCAATATAGTGAATAGAATAAACAATACCAGGTGGAATGCAATTTAATTTGATTTCAACCCCGTAGACATGGAGTGTAATAAAAGTTTATTAATTAAGAGGACTTCTATGGTATGTAATCATTTAAGGCTGCACCTTTTATATTCCCCAGTTCTTTGTAATAAGTTTATATTACAGAGGAGACGTCCGAGATTTCATTGAGAAAAGAGGACACAAGGACCATCGAAGAAAGTTGATTACGTCGTTTCGTGGATCTCTTATCGTTTCGAGGGATGGGCCCTACTGTGCGGTAGCACCTTCGAACTCGTTAACGCTACTGACGGAACGTAGAAACATCGGTCTACCATTGGAAAAGATGTCGCGTTAAGGGACATCAGAGAATGGGCCGACGTCTTATCTACTTTCCGAAGGTAGTCCGTTCGTCCACTGTCCAAGTTTCGACGAGATCTCGATAGTTTTTACGGATTATCGGAAAGCACCTAAAGAATGATCAAGATCAAAGCAGCATGGGAAAGCTTGGGAAAAACGTTATCAAAAAGCTTCGCGAAAAATCGGGCGAGTTCTTTGCGAAAGAGATTGAAGGCAGATACGGCAGATGATGAATTACGATAGTACGGTCTTCGGGCAGCGATCGATTTTTCATTAATGTTCGATGATATCCGTGGATATGCATTATGAAGGAAAAGTTGGCTGTAAAATTATTTTACATCGAGAAAGAACAATTAATAGAAAATAACTTGATATTTGTTGCTGATAATTAATGGCTATCAATTGTTATTAAATTCAATATCATTAAAATTACGAGAGCGATAATTGTAATTCAATTGGGAAATCCGAATTATTATATAATGAATTATAACTTGGTTTAAAATATTACTAACCACGCGATTTATACGATAAGAGAACAGTATTATTTGCAAGTTCACTGTGATGCTAAACTTTCCGAGAATATCCAGGGTCCATTTTGGTTTCGAAAGAAGTGGATTAAAAATTGTTTCCGATTAAGAAAGGGGTCGACCCAAAATCGCAAAAATGTAAAGGGGTATACCTTCAAAAATCTTCAAAAAATCAAAGTCGCCAATTTCACTCCTAAATGCCCCAAATCGATGGTAGATGATGTATAAACATATTCTAGAACGATTTTGGGTCGAAAGAAGTGGATTAAAATTTGTTTCCGGTCAAGAAAGGGGTCGACCCAAAATCGCAAAAATGTGAAGGGGTATACCTTCAAAAATCGGCAAAAATTAAAAGTCCCCAATGTCACTTCTACATGGCCCAAATCGAAGGTATATGATGTATAAACATATTCTAGGACGATTTCTGGTCGAAAGAAGCGGTTAAAAAATTGTTATTGGTCAAAAATGGGTCGACCCAAGTTGAAAAAATGTGAAGGGGTATACCTTCAAAAATTGTCAAAAATGAAAAGGCGCCAAAATAAATTCTAGATGGCCAAAATCGATGGTAAATGATGTATAAACATATTCTAGGACGATTTCTGGTCGAAAGAAGTGGTTAAAAAATTTTTATTGGTCAAAAATGGGTCGAACCCAAGTCGAAAAAAGGTAAAGGGGTATACCTTCAAAAATTGTCAAAAATGAAAGTCGCCAATTTCACTCCTAAATGCCCCAAACCGATGGTAGATGATGTATAAATATATTTTAGAACGATTTTGGGTCGAAAGAAGTGGATTAAAAATGTTTTCCGGTCAAGAAAGGGGTCGACCCAAAATCGCAAAAATGTAAAGGGGTATACCTTCAAAAATCTTCAAAAAATCAAAGTCGCCAATTTCACTCCTATATGCCCCAAATCGATGGTAGATGATGTATAAACATATTCTAGAACGATTTTGGGTCGAAAGAAGTGGATTAAAAATGTTTTCCGGTCAAGAAAGGGGTCGACCCAAAATCGCAAAAATGTAAAGGGGTATACCTTCAAAAATCTTCAAAAATCAAAGTCGCCAATTTCACTCCTAAATGACTCAAATCGATGGTAGATGATGTATAAATATATTTTAGAACGATTTTGGGTCGAAAGAAGTGGATTAAAAATGTTTTCCGGTCAAGAAAGGGGTCGACCCAAAATCGCAAAAATGTAAAGGGGTATACCTTCAAAAATCTTCAAAAAATCAAAGTCGCCAATTTCACTCCTATATGCCCCAAATCGATGGTAGATGATGTATAAACATATTCTAGAACGATTTTGGGTCGAAAGAAGTGGATTAAAAATGTTTTCCGGTCAAGAAAGGGGTCGACCCAAAATCGCAAAAATGTAAAGGGGTATACCTTCAAAAATCTTCAAAAAATCAAAGTCGCCAATTTCACTCCTAAATGACTCAAATCGATGGTAGATGATGTATAAACATATTCTAGAACGATTTTGGGTCGAAAGAAGTGGATTAAAAATTTTTTCCGGCCAAGAAAGGGGTTGACCCAAAATCGCAAAAATGTGAAGTGGTATACCTTCAAAAATTGTCAAAAATGAAAGTCGCCAATTTCACTCCTAAATGCCCCAAACCGATGGTAGATGATGTATAAATATATTTTAGAACGATTTTGGGTCGAAAGAAGTGGATTAAAAATGTTTTCCGGTCAAGAAAGGGGTCGACCCAAAATCGCAAAAATGTAAAGGGGTATACCTTCAAAAATTGTCAAAAATGAAAGTCGCCAATTTCACTCCTAAATGCCCCAAACCGATGGTAGATGATGTATAAATATATTTTAGAACGATTTTGGGTCGAAAGAAGTGGATTAAAAATTTTTTCCGGCCAAGAAAGGGGTTGACCCAAAATCGCAAAAATGTGAAGGGGTATACCTTCAAAAATTGTCAAAAATGAAAGTCGCCAATTTCGGTCCTAGATGGTCTAAATCGATGGTAGGTGATAATATAAAAGATTTCAGGCAATATCCGGCGTATTTTCCGCGAGCAATTTCGTCTTCCCCGTTGGGTTTCTTTCTTTGTCCTCGGCAGAGGACGGTTAACTGGACGCAAGAGTGCGAGCGCGGCTACTCCGCGACGAGCACTCGCCCCGTTATTGGATCCTTATTTCACCGCAGACTTTACCCTCTCGAGGACGAAATATGCTCGTATCAGCACGCACGAACTCTCTTATTGACCATCCTGTCTTCCTTCTTTCCTTTCTTCGGCCAACGAAAGGTCCTGCCTGGGAAAGTCGAGTTTGTAATACGTTTTGCTGCCGGTAGTAAGCGTTCGCCGAGAGACAAAATGAGAAAAACCGTACACGCCGTATTCAAGGCCCCCACTGTACTTCGGTAAGCACTTTTCCCTTGCGTCACGATCGAACAAGAAAAGGGTATTTATTTTTACTCTTTATTTTCAGTCTTGCGCCCAAAGTTTATGGAATATAAATACATTGGTATTATTATTATTCTCATTTCCGTTATTATAAGAATAGTATCACCGATCCAGCAAGGTTAAACTGAATTATAAATTACTTTGCCAGCACTCCATTTATCTCCGAATTTTGTCCTCTAATTATTCCATCTTGAAGCGCAGTAATCATTATCCCTCATCATAAAAAATTCTAGAGCATCCGGTGTACACAATGAATAGTTTGGTCTTTATTTATCTTCTAGTTTTTTCCGAAATATGTGAGTCTTCATCAATTAGTCTTTTTTATTCATATGTAAGTAAAAATATATATTAGTGATACATTGTGCACCGTGGGATACCATTTAATGTTCTTTGAAAGCATTCTTTAAATTTATACGCGGTCGATCAATATTGATCTATTTTCAGGTCGAATAATTATTCCGAGATGTGGATCTGATCGTTTTTATCAGGTATATCATGGTTTGGCTGTGTGAGTGACTTTAAAGCGTATTTCCAATAGGGACGGGAAAGGGAGCCGTGACTCTTCTGTTAGGAATTTCGAAGGGTGTCTAATTGCTTCAAAACTTGTCACGCGGCTTCGATCTCGATGCTCAGCTGGAGCCCTATGTGATTAATGGAACTCTTTGGAAGAAGAAGCATGTTTCTATAATGCGTTTTCCTGATGATTTCGATCGGGTGGCTCTTACACGATGACACATCTCGGGTAGTCAACATTCAATGTGCTTAGGAATATGTATTCAAATTAATCATTCAGTTGAGCTTATTAAAGAATAGATATTAAAATATGGTGATTAAAATTGCTGTCTGTAGTATCAATCGCTCTGTACAGGTAACCCTATTATATTTTAGATAAAATAACAGTTGCATTATATGAACCACGTGGTTTAAAAATATAAAGCTTCACGTTTCTAAATTTTAGATTCATTCTATTTGAACCAAAAATTGCAATAATTTAAGTGACGCATACAAATTGCATTCGGTTATAGAAATGTTCTAATCGCGCAGTAAACCTTGTTTCTAATCAACTATAAAGCTGACGTAAATCACCATCAATTTCACTAACGAGGAAGAATGAAATTATTCTTTGTTGGGCTGTAACTTTATTTAGGTATCGAGTTTGTATCATCTGATACATCGCCATTCAATTTCAATGATTGAAACCGGATTCGGTTGAAAAAAATGGCATTACTTATAAATAGCGATATTTTCATGATCGAATGCAAGCCACGTTTCCTTCGACCACCGGCAGCCGAGTCACATTGTTTACCATGTTGCTTCCATGATGGTAAGAAACCTCCCCTTTTATTCTAATGAGTCAAATTTGCATTTCGAACAAAACGTTTCTCCTATTATTTGAACATAGCATGGAAACGGCTGTACAAATTTCTTATGCCACGGTGTGTTATTATGGACATTCTTGGTGGTTTCTTTTCCACGGAACGAATTTTAAGTTCCTTGACAGTAGCATCGTGTAACTGATCAACGGCACATATAAACCTACCAATAGACGGCTCGAGGTAATGTCATAGGGGAACATTTTTAACTATTCGTGTTTGAATAAGTGTTCCCCTAATTCCTTCGAGCACCGCGACGACATCGAGAACCCGGGAATATGACAAACACATTCGTGTAGCTCTTACGTGGTGCTGGAATCCGATTCGAGTGTGGCAGATGTCTGCCGGAATTGAAGACACGATTAGTCGCGCTAAATATGCCGGATCAACGTCTAAGATCCTCCACTCTAACTTATGATGGATTAGTAGAAAGAACGTTACAAAGATGAATGAAATTATTTCTCTTATACGTAGCACGTTGCGCTTTCTTCTGTTCACGGAATTACACAAATATAACTATAGTGTTAATGAAATTAATCATTTGTTTATTAAAAATACAACTGTACTGGTAATAAAAGTAATATTTTGTGCGGCAATTCACTTGGGAAGTTGTTTTTAAAGGAATAATAAAAACATTGTCTCAAGAATACTTATCTTTTACACGGCACTAATACATTTTTCAGAAATCATGAATTTTTAGAAATTCGATCAATTCAGTGTTCATAATAATTATTCCAAATTATGTTTCCCAATAATAATTACATTTATCCTACTAAAATGTGATTTGTAATTTTTAGCTGATACATTCAGTGGAAAAAAGGAAATTGTCGATGAATCTCGAGTAATTCGAGCGTTTGTCGCCGCTGGAGGATTGTAAAGTGAAAGAAAGAGGAAGAGGGGATGATAGAGGGAAGTAGTAAGCGGTAGTGGAGGGTGCAGTGCATAGAATACGAAATTTACGGGTGCAGCACCCTCGGTGGAAGGTGGATCGGATTACCACCCTCCTGATGCATCAGTCTTTCTGGGTGGCAAGCATTCGTTCGGTATTCGCGGTGGGTGTTTGGGTATTTGCGTGATTCCGTCGATCAAAATAGGCCTGGAAGGCGCGTTCAACTATATCGTACGTGTACTATTGGGTTCTGGCAAGAAGGCACTCGTGATGTGTCACGTGGAATTTGGATTCCTCATTGATGATGTATGTTATGTATTACAACCCCTATACAATGTATAACTTAAATATGATGTAATAATATTATTATACGATATTATTAATATTACTTAATAATATTTAAATTTAATATTAAGTAATATTAATGGAAAATAAGAGAATTTATATCTGTACTGATTAAATACACAGACATATAATGAAAAAGAAAGTAAATCATCACCCAAAAAAAAGTGTTCAGATGTTCGGAGTCTTGCATCGTACATGGTTTAATTCGTTAAAAAATGACGAATTAGCATTGTCTGGCACGAATATAGCTATGCAGTAATTTTCAGGAAATATTGAAATGCAGACGAGATCGCGACTTGAAACATGGTATGAAAGTTCATCGAAGTGTAGGACGATTCGCGCGGAGATGATAGTCGGCGAGAAGTCGAACGAAAGATTCTTGGTTGAAGTATGGGGTGCGGGATATCGATGGGTTCACCGATTGGTATCGTGGTGTAATACGATACCCTAGAGACATTACACAGACGCACTTTGAGAAATTGCTAATCCCTTCCATGGAATCCCTCCATACTCCAGCGTGGTGTTACTTTCACGCTATTCGCTATACTCGAATACGTGTCAGGAATATCTTCGTCCCTAAACGGCCATTTCCAGATGATATCCATGGATATCTCGCGTTAGATCGTTCCGGTTATTTATATCGCGAGAAACAAATCAAAGGAGATTTAAATGCATTTTCGCCCAATTTATTGCCCGATTAAGATGCGATATATTGCATTATATTATAATGTGTGATATTTAATATGGAAACATATGGAGGACTTTATGTGAAATATTAAAAATACCTGATTGCATTATATTCGTGCGATATGTCTCATGCATCCAATTTCAAAGATAAGACTTTGTATTTGACGCTTTTTCGAGCCACAACTGGGTTTGTTTGTGTTCGGGAGTGTCACGTTTTGGTGGTCCATCTGGACGTCGGTTTTAAGGATCCTGTATTAGGTTCACAGGATGTTAAACTTGTATATGGTTTGTGTATGTATTGTAACATGGCGACATGTCTCTATTTTCTTTGTGCACTCTTTGCCGCCTTTTGAACAGATGGCATTTTAGTATTATGTGGTCTTCTAATGAAATTTCGTGTCAAAATAGAGCCGAACATTTTGTTAATATTTTCGACATTTCGCATTTTAATGGTGATATCTTTGAAGCAGAGAAATGTTTTTATAAATACATTCACGCTATCAGTTATCCATCGATGATTCCTTATGTTTATTATGATACTTTCCCGTTAAACATTAATACTTTCACGCGCAGGGGATTTTGTAAAATGCTCACTTTTTATTCGATCGAAACGTGCCAAACGTGTGTTGCGAGATCTCATCTGGTTCGCATACCACCAGGTCTACATCCATCTGGTCTAAAATCTAAAGCTATATTATATTGTTCTGCGTCACGTAGGAAACTCTTGTTCCCGTTAAAAACTAGTCTTTTTCTGATTCAGCTGTGAATGACACGTGGTACGCATGCGACGATATGGCAACAATTTCGCAAGATGGAAACCTTGCCAGGTTCCACCCTTCAGAGTTAGAAAGAAAGGACGATAGAAAGAAGAGAAATCTCGTGATCTTAAGTTGGTGGGTATCTGTCGCGCACGTTGCGTACCACCCAAAGCGAGGGAATCCTGCCAATCTTGGCAGGTATTGTCCACGCGAAGGATTTGCATTTTAGGTCTAAACAGTCTTGACGGGGAGTCCTGGCGCAGGACAAAGGATGCACGAGCTCATCCAGGCCTCCTGGACTCCAGACACCGTGTCTCCTGCTGGGTGAATATTTTTTGTCCTTCTACCGGAATATCCTTTAGCGGCCAACCAGAAAAAAGGGACCCACTTTGGGCGGAATGTTTGGAGTACGGCTCGACTGGTCCTAATTTCTTAGCGGGAACAATTAGCCCCTTTTAGCCTCTTGGCATTACACTGTTAGTTCTGGAAACGGCGCTCCACTGTCGTGGAGGTATATTTACCTGGGCTAAGGAAAATTGGAAAAACAAACAGTCCGAACGTTGGAACTGCGACTCTTTTCTACTGTGGATGGGAAATTGAGTCATTAGTGACCGATAGGCTGTGTGCTGACCATTCGGATTGTAGGTACTCCAAGAGGTTACAGTGAAGTGAGAAGAGTTGATTGCTCTCTTACGAGACCACCCTCGCAGTTGCTAGAAAATACCATTAGCGTTCGTTGTCTCTTCTAACAGATTTGCTGCGCCAGTAGAACTTCGATAGAATATATTTTACAACAGTGTAACACTTTAATAAATATAGCTCCGTTATTATATGTAGCACAATTATTGCTTCATCGCCTAATCCAAATCCTAACCCTTCTTAATGTCAACACGCAAGTGAAGTATAAAAGTGCAACACGAAGCTACAATATTTTTATAATTTTTATGATTCTAATATGTATTGAATAGATATCAGGTACTAGGTTTAGGTATAACTGTTATTAATGGTCGTTATAATAAAATGTGAATCATCCCATATGTTATTTGTCGCTTTTCAAAATTGAAGGACTCTGAGACACTCTCAGCATTTTAAAGGTGCTTTAAAATGTTCTGCATAAAACAAAATGACCAACTATGACGAAGATCAAAGCAAACACCCCGAGGACTATGAAAACAGAAAAATGTTCGTCCGTGAGTCAAGAACCATTAAACTATGGGCAAGTGGGCATGACATTTGTTTGGATGACCGTTTACTTTAGTTGCCGGAAAATTGCTTGTTCAAACGCAAGGTAAGACCGGGCTACATAATAGCGATGCGTTAACTGTTTTTCTGCGAAATACGAGAAAGAAAGGACGCCAGAACTGATTAGATTAAACCCAAGTTTTTTGTTCGATCATCCGAGAAACTACAGATTCGCAGTCCGTTGCACGAAGATAAAATCTTAGGCTCGATTAGACAATGCGTCTGTGTATGTTTTGTCAGAATGTCTCGTAAGACGGCTATCTTTTCAGTTTCTCGATACAATAAAGCTGTGAAAACAGTTGGTCCATTTAAGGCATAAAGATGTAAAAGGTCGGTTGACAGAATTCCATTTTTTTTGTATTTGTCATGTATTTTTTTGCAAATCCTAAAAAAATACGCGTTTGCTCCATTTTTTAAACAATGTAAATTATGTGGCCAATATTGTTATCCAAACTAGGTTGGAGAATTTATTGTATATCAATAGATGTCCGTTTAATTAATTTGTATTGTATGTTTCAGTAATTATTTTGAGCACATGCTGGTTATAATTACCTCTAAGCACTGAATTCAATTTAAAATGGTGGAAGATTTAATCCACATTTAAATAAATAGGGATCTAGATGAATTTAAATAAAGGAAAAGTGTAAACGGAAATACTTATTCGTGCTCAACATAAGAAGCTTAGTTTAATAGTATACAATTTGTAGTATTTATTTATCTCATCTATGTCGGATATTATTTTAATCCTCTGATATATTTTAAACGGACGATACACTGAAGAACTCAATTATTTATGACGGATATTGTTAAAAACGGAGAGAAAACAATACCGGAGATCGAAACCGTGAGAAAATATCCAGTTCGCATAGAACCGGTTTTGCAATTATCTCTAAAGCCATCTATTCGCTAAGTGACTTTTAATACCAAGTTAGATTTATTTTCGTTATTGCACTCGAATATCCACGAAAGGATACCATTCCAAGTGCATTTACCAGAAATTATTATTTTTAACTAAATCAATTACATCTTAATAACACAGTTACTAGCATCATCTAATTTATGTTACTCAAGTCACAACACTTCGTACGAATTATATACGCCTCACTTTCCTTCATTTTAACGAGAACAATTTTATGTAATGATAAAACATGTACATAATAAAAAATGATTGATGTCCGTCTTTCGTTAAAACACTTCCCAGCCGTGCCAACTACGCCCCATTAAAATGTATGCGGAACCTCATATTCCGTATATTAAATCATATTCTGGACATTCATTTTTTAAACATTCCGGTATGAAGGATATATGACATCCTGACTTAAAAATGATAGAAATCTGACATTCTGAAGTTTCCATTATTTTTTCAACGAATATTGTTAATGGTCCTTATATTACAGTTCGAGTTGAATTACAGGTTAAACAATACATTTAATTTATCACTACCTCATATTTGCAAAAAAAATTTTTACCGTAAAAGTTTCATGGTTGATATTACGTACAATAATACTCTGTACAATTTTTAACAATATCTGTCATAAATAATTCGAGTCTTAAGTGTATCATCTGCTTAAAATATATCAAAGGATTAGAATAATATTCGACACAAATAAAATAAATAATATGACTGTAATATAATCATCAAAAGATTAATGACTCAGTAGTCGAAGAACAGGAAGTCTTTTTAAGAAGAAACCATTTCGAATCGCACATTTACCTCGAATACTGTAAACGAAGCATGAAGATAGGTCGAAATGACCTGCAGAATATTACGGTATTAACGAGACTTTCAATTTAAAGCAAGGGTTCATAATAATTAGAACAAGGTTAGTTGATTATCGTCAAGGATATGGTTAAGAAAGGGTTCGAAGCGTAACGACGGATAGTTTTTGAAGAATTTGCGCCATGTTGGCCGCATGGCGTGAACGCCGACGGGCAAAATCCTTTTGCGGTAGCAGTGGAAAATCACTGCTTCGCATCCTTCCAATTTGTAAATAAATCGAAGAACCTGGGTACCGTGAGAAATGAGTCGTATCGAAATTAAGGACATATGTCAGAAGACAGGTTGCATCCAACTTTGAGTCTTTCATTCTCCCAGGCTCTTCAAAATCGCTTTTTCTTCCCGTCGCTCTCCGTATGTCGTGACAGGTAGAATTAATTAACGTGATTTCCGGGACGAAAGTTTACTAATTTTCTGTCAAACGATGCTACCGTATATTTCCGGAATAATCTTGGTCTCTTTGAGTGTGAGAAAAATCGTTCGCCTTAATCGTTGGCAATAAACTAGTAAAGGTATCATGATAACCTAATTCCCAGGAAAATGGAATACAAAGGATGTTCATAAATATGGATTTTCTTGAAATATTGGGAAATCTATTATTCTATTTTGCGCGTAAATATTTGATTTCACTCACGCATCTCTGTTATTGGATTGCTTCAAACTACAGGGAATGTTGTAATCCTGGGTACATACCTGAAACACATGAGAAAATGGCTGTTAAAATATCTGTAAAAAGTATTATCCTAAGAATAATTTACACAGGAAATCTAAAACCAGATTGGGTTTATGAAGAGCTTACAATAATCAAAACAAAATTGCTATCGATATAAATAGTTTTTTAGTGTTATAGCATTGATTATTATATTGTAATGACTTGTTAACGTTATTAAGTGTATCACATGATGATGCATTTATAAAATCCATTACTTATATATTGCAATAATAAATATTTGGTTAGAAACTTGAGGTGAAGGTAATTTTAATAATGTCTTCTAGGACATCATCATATTTTGCATGTTTTCGCTTCTACCCATATACATTTACGTAACCCCATTCATAAAGAATAAGTTACCACGAATCGGTGCAATAAAAGGACTTAATTCATCTCTCGAGCTGACATTTTTTTAAACTTTCTTATCGGGGAAATTGTGAAGTTCCGTTCCGCAGTTCGCCATGTGGCTCTTCACGTACATATATAAGCCATGGGATTTAAAGACATTTAAGAGGCAATACGTGTTTAGCGGTGGAAACTTTAAACTTTCTTTTCCTTACTCCTTGGACCGATGACTTACGTCATCCCTCTGCTGTCACCATCAATCTTTAGGGTTGGCGAATGGTATAACGTGGGGGACGCGAACCTATACGTTGCAATTCCCCACCCTTGTCTCGCCACGTCTCGCTTAAAGTAAGGCCCCCTCCACCGAGTTGCAAGGTGTCGTGTGTACATATACTTTCGTAAGTAAACGTACCCCGATATGCCTTAGATTAAAACACAACCCCCGTAATATCAATTCCGGTTACTCTCACTCCCCTCGCCCCTATATACACTGTACTTGACGAAATACCAGACTGCCGGCAAAAAACAAGTAGACGCACTTCTTCCCTTAAGAATCCACGACTGCGTAAAAGGGGTGTCGCGCTTTCAACTTTCAACCGGAAAGTCTTCTCACAATGGATTAAAATGTAGAGAATAGTAAAGTATTGGTCGCCGAAAGGCGACGTTGGCAAAATGGAAAATTGTCCACACTTTAAAATATTGCAAATTCTCTGGTGTCTGTGACCGCCATTTTCTGTGTTTTATGTAAATATTGTTCTGATGAGATTGCTGAACGATATACTTGATATTACTTAATATTTGTAAAGTATATCTGTTCGTAACTATGTAAATAATTAGGCAGCTCTTTATTTAAATAATGAGTCATTCACACTGCTTGAGGATAATTTCTAATCAGGGTCTTCGCCGGTATTGTAACCTTCGTGAATCATCCCTGTTTATCGCTAAACTTCTGAAGCCTCATAAATCCTACCTGATATTTGAATACATCATTTGCGAGAATTAGTTTCAGTTTATGTGTAGATCCTGTATTATGATACCTTTTTCAAGGAAGGTACCTTCGGAAATGATTACATAAAAAGCCGGAACCCAATAATCCAAATGGGTGCAGCCATAAATATGACAAGCTGTTGTTTCAAAAATCTATTTGTATACTATTTTTTCTAAACAAATAAGGATAAGTAATAAATAAGTAAGAAATATAAAGATGTCAATCATAAGATTATTATGGACACATTTTTCCGGCAGACCTAATATGTAAGAATAACAAGCGAATCAATTATTCCGAATATCTATAAAATGGATGCATTTAATGATAATAACCACCAGCCAGATATTCATCGGTCTTTCGTCTCCATCTTCCATCTTCGGTGATAGAAGGAATTCGAGGTTTGAGTCCCATATAATTATCTCTGTTCAATCCGAATACCAATGGGTTGAAGTGAGATGAAAATACTTTTGGTGGAGGGCAAAGTGCGATCATCCGTGGGCGAAATACTTCCTATTCGACTTGACCTTACGAGCGGTTAAGAATCCATTCCGCCTCGAAATCCTTCTCTCTTTTACGCTCTTTATTTTCCCTGCAGCGACCTCTCCTTCTTCCGCGCATAAACGATTTCAACTTCGGCAGTCTGGCAAGTACAATGCACCTGCACGTACACCGAGGTTCGAGAGCATCTCAAGGCCCGATGTAGCAGGTGACTCTGAGCACGTATATAACTTATCCGCATTGAAATGGCTAGTGGAAACGTCCAAAGAAGAATAAAGAGTATGGTCTCGATTTGTTACAGCGGCTTTGATAGTCCGAGACTGTAGATGCCAATTTTATAACCGTCACGATTTTATTTACTGGTCGTGTAATTTCATCTGCGTGGGTTGTGTAAAATATCATCTGGATCACGTTAGGTTCTATACGTGCATATAGTGTAAGTATTATATCATTTATATTGGATGGATGATATATTGGATTAAGTATTGTAACATGTATATTGAATGTATTAATCCGTAACGGTTTGGTATCCACATTTATTATAATAAATATGTGGATGGATTTAAATTTTTCAGACCTCCTTATGGTATTCAAACAGAGTATGGGAAGTCTACGAACGAACTTTGATGTTAAAAAACGATTTTATTTCAATTATTATTTTTAATTGGAACGGTTGTAACACGAGATTTCTTTAATGTATATATAATTATACATCACGATATATATTTGACTCTGCTAATAAAATTGTTCGAGTAACACAAGTAATACGTGATATTATAGTATTGCAAGTAATATAGAGAATTACAATATTCTATTGACGCACAAAATTAAGAAGTAAAATCCATATTAATCAATCATCCGAATACCCATACGAGCGAGCTATTTAAAATGTGCGGTTAGGATCCCTTATTTAAAGTGGATTCTATTGAACTATTTCACGTGATTGTCTTGCTAATGATTGATGGATCGCATTGTTCAATAACTAATGATGTTTTCCGTGAACCAAATGAGTCACTGGTCCTTCTTTCTCATGGCTTTATATCTAAATGGTACGTGATTCAAAGGAATGACGACGGTTCATGCGAATTGTCTCGGGCCTCTAGCGAAGATCACTAATGGCAGGTAGAATGAAAGGTATCTTGGCGAATTATCGTGATCACCTCGAAGCCTTTCTCCGAGATCACTAATCGATTCACGTTACGGTCTAATCCAAATCGCAGTGACTCGTGGTAACCCATCAATTATAAGCCACGGGGGATTATTAGTTCACGAAATTACTATAGAAGGTAACACACTGCATTCCTGTAAGATTGCTTGCAGTTTCTCATGATTTTTGGTGGCCACTGAAGTGCATAAACGAGTCATTGCTGGCAAACCATATTTGGGAATTTAGAAAAGTACCGTAGATTCCTTGACGATGACTGAACAGGAAACGTAGCCTATCCAATATCCATTAACTTTCAAAATAACCTTCAGTCCATTAAGAATTCTTTGAATCTAATCTTCGGTATTTTATGATTTATTATCGAAACTATAGGGTTAAATAAATTAGGGCGATTCTTATAAATGATTAGCCGTTATTATCATAAATTTTCGTATATGAAACGATGAACGTAATTGATGTAAGGGATAATTATCCTGCCAGTTTAGTACACGTGAATACTGGTCGAATCTTTGTTCGAGATTAGTGCATTCAGGATATGAATGTAGTATCAAGGTGATAATTCGAGTCAAGTAACAATTAAGTGGCACGTAAAAATGGTTTCTTTTCCGCGAAACCAGCTGGCTGAGACAGCGATTCTTCATGTCAAGCTTTTAAAGTCTGGTTATAACAGGAGAGAATTAATGTGGATGCACGTCAGTCGGGGGAAGGGTATAGACGTATGAGAAAGACCCCGAGGGCTCGGCCAGGATTGATAAAGGCTGCTTTTAACCCTTAACTGGTATTCCTGCTTACACGTAACGATGATATATGACGTGACAGGATCGCGCCTGACCTTGATGGCTATGAAACGAGGATAAATGGAGCCATAGCATTCGGCGTATCGGCATTCACTACACCTAAATACTAATCCAATACTAATCAGACGTTGCACTATCTTTCCATGTTCATCCTTCAAAACACAAACGATTACTGACCGATTCTAATGCCGATATAAATACTGAAGAACATATTGGTGATAAAAACATAAGCGCCTTAAAACGGATGATTTGCAATAAAATGATTATAAATAGACAGACAAACAAGAAGAAGACACGTCGTCCTCATTCAACAGGTGTCGCGATAAGAACGAGTTATTATTCGTCTTTCATTCCCTTCCCCCGACCCTTCGTCACTGTATATCTGAGAGAGGGAATCGCGGTATGGGAGAAGGAATTACAGGACTTCGCTTGACAAATATTTGCGCGATAACTGGAGAAACTAACAGTCTTCAGGATTTCGAATAATTGGGTCTCGAAATGCTGAAGTTTAACTCGTAGGGAAAACAAAGTTCGTCGAAGGTGTTGATTACAATTCTTTGCTATTGGCTACTTTTGAATGCACCGAGTCACTGGTTAATTCACACGCCGAATACTAATGAGGTGTAGTAATATGTCTATCCAAATTTCTGACTTAAACAATACCCACGTACCAGCATTGTTTATATGCTTGAAGAGCCGTTCGAGATTTACTGGCATGTCGTAAAATATTCAAACCTCGAAGAAGACGTAGAGCTCGTAGGAGTTGAATCCGCAGGGTTCTGCCGTATATCACCGATTATATAATAGTACAGTCGGGAAGCATTTCCGTAGCGGATGTTGGTCTACCGTAAGATAGTCTGGGTGGACAGCGGGTCATAGGTCAGGCCACACAAGAAGTCTTATTGTCAGGTCTCGGTAGGATCGTTCACGCGTACGTAGCTTGTCAATAAGCCTCGTTTAAACAGTTACGTGCCTCCGTACGGCTTGTCGTCAAATTAACGTCGATTAGTATGCCCATTAGCCAGACGTTGAACTGTCGTGATCACGAGGCCAAGATGCACTCGTGTGCCCGAACTAGGATTTGCACCGAGTGCATGCTTGCAATTTCCTTTCTTGTAATGTAGGAGATTGATTCACTGCAACATGCCGCGAGTAAGATGTCAGTCACGAATGTGGATTTCCTTAGGTGAATTTCTCTGTGCCGTAATGCAAACCCGCAATGTCATGATTAAACCTTTACACTGTAATTGCTGTAAGTCGAAAATGCTTCATTCTCAGTCGACAGTGATTTTGGTTACTAATTTAAGATTCGCGTATTTCTGTTTGGAATTTGATCAGAATAATATTATTTATTATTTATTTAACACTTTGTAATAATTCATTTTCAGGTTCTATTATTTCAAGTATTGTGATTGTTTAGAAGAAAATAAATGACTTCCTGTACTGCGATGGTACTTTAGAAATGTAAGATATATTACTTCAATGTGATCGGTCCTCGAATTATATTTCATTGTATCACGATTTCCGGATGATTCAATATAAAGATACTCGAGGAAGTACTAAAGGTACTACAGCGATAGGCTCCCAAAAAAGAGAAGACTGATCCTAAAAAATGGCAGGGTATTACGGATATGTATCGGCGGATTGGTACGTATCCGGGTCAGAACGGATATTCGAACAATGAGTATAATCTCGAGGAAAGACAGAAATCCGTTTAGTTACGGTGGCTGAGTGTCCTTTCGGTAAAAAGGTTTGGGCACCATGCCGAGATGCCTACCGCTTTATCTACGTACGGTTTTATAGGCAGTTCTGATGGATTTAAAAGTCCCATTTCCATTCTTCGTAGGCCTCTTTACCGCGGAACATATACCGATCCACTCTCACGTAATCGGTTTTGCGAAGCATCGTGTGGCATCTGCTCGCGAGATTAGAGCACACGATCGATACCACTCGAGCTTTTGAAAAATTTATGAGTAGTTCCACTACGCGAAAGGAAGAAGAAGAAGAAGATCGCGGGATCGATAATTTCTCAAATATACGGAATTACAAAGTACGCGCACGTTTCCTTCCATTTTGCGCTCTTCTCGATAGACGTTTAATTACGCACACACAAAACGGAGATTCCAGTTTCCCAGCAACAGAGATCCAATCTATCAGCTATTATTTCTTACGAATTTACAATTACAACGTGATAAACATTCACCATATGTATAATAATTTTACAACGAAACTACTTGCTGTTTGATAATAATAATAATAATAATATAATAGAAGAAGTGTGTTCCCATAATGCGATTGATAATAACAGTTTCATTCTTCGTACACATCTGCTCTATACATCTTCTCGTGTGAGAGATGCCTTATGTGTTCTTTCTCAAGATTCTTTTTTTCTACAGCTAATTGCTTTAACGATTCTTAGGATCGTAAGAAAATAGTTGAGACGCCAGTAAGTTTTCAAGCGTTGCACCGTGTAACAACTGCCGTGACTGTGGAGGAACGTGATGGAGCGCCAAAAAGCTTGGAAAAAAAAGAAGCGTTGAGGGAAGAGGGTAAAGTCGTTTTGGTTCGCCCCCGCCATCGTTACGTACGATTTTCCACGTCGTGAGGCACGGATGGCCGACGTACGGCACTCCCGAAATAAAGGGAGCACCCGGTTGCCGTCGCAACCCTTTTACTCCCCCTGCCGATACTCCATTCTCAGTCTCGCCTCTAAAGAAAAAAAAAAAAACACCACCACACGCTTTCCTCTTCTCCTTTCTTTTCGAACGAAGGAAAATCGTCGAACGACAACTTAGCCTCCACGCCCCATTTGCGCTGCTGTTTCCGTAAATAGCTTACGCTTCGATATCTTCGACGCGGTGTCGTGTTTCTCACGGAGTGAATCCTAAACTAACATACAGATAATTCTCTTTCTGGCATACTTTTCTTATTTCATTTGTCTACCGGAATTCACGGGTGTTTGCCACACGACTTACTTCAGGAGAATGATAAGGATTACGTAATTTATTATGATAAACTGATATTAATATACTATTACAATTTTATAGGAGTTTAGACATCTTGAATTTGCCGTTCTACAATAGTCGTACGCATTATTTTTTTTAAAGATCTATTTCTTAAATGCAAACTTCACCGTGATCTACTTTTGTTAAATATTAGTGGTATAAAATATTATTACATTATTGTTCATTATTAAAAAATAGTTTAAAGTTTATGCATTTCTCCCAATATTTAAGTATTGATAATATTATCTAACTCATTCGCTTGCTCTTGACTCTAAATAATACAATATTTAATCATAATTGATAAATAGCTCACATAATTTTAGGTTTTTAGTTAAATCAATTACGTCTTCGATAAGAAGAGTATTGTGTAGCTATTCACATGTCGTCAATTATATTACATTCAACCAAATATATTATACAACGAAATATGCGTTTACTAATATACATAATAATCCTTCATTATGTTCGTACAAAGATTAACAATTCATAAATACCCATTTTTTATGAAATATGTAAACCGTTAATGTTTTATTTGACGTTATATAAGTCCAGTAATCTAATTATTACTTAAAACTGAAATCTTCAACGTCTCCGACAAAATCGTCACATTGATTATCAGCTAATACATCTATAGATTAGCTAAATTTATTCGTAGGAATATAATTGGTGAAAGGACTCTGGGAAGTCACTCGAAGCTGGCAGATGTTCCTCATAGAGAAGAAAGCGAACGAAATCGAAGGGTGGGTTGAGATGTGCCATTGGCAAAGAAGAAGAATGGAAAAGAAGGATGGGAGACAATGTACGAATCTTGCAATAAGATGCTAGCAGAGATAAACTGGGACCTCCAAAGAGGGGTCTTTGCCGAAGGCCGAATTATTATTACGAATGGGCTGTACTTCTTCATTCTGTACCAGGTGCTTTTCAGAGATCAAAGAGATCACCAGTTCTGATCTCCAAAATGGAACGTGTTACTTCTCTAAAGGAGCTAAATCTTCTGGCGCACAAGCATTTTGATTCTCCAATGGATGATTCCATCAACGAGGACGGATCTGGTGACCGACACGTACTTCCTCTTTTGTACCTCGAAATTGGGACATCGTGTTCTGACCAGTAGCGATACATGCATAGATTACTATTCATTGACCCGTGATATATTCTCACCTAACCATGGAGTTCAGCTTAATAATACCCTGCTCTTCACTATTAATACTATGATCAACAAAGTTGTATTGTATTGTCATTCTTGAAGTTCTAGCTATCTTATGTATATTTTGCAAGTTATGAAATTCTACTTTTTATAACGTAATAAGAGTAAACGTAAAAGTTGAATTTATCTCGAAATTCCCTGGTATTTGGAAAATCTGTAGTGACAACTTGCAAGTCACATGCTGGAGAGTATACTGACTTATTTCATTTAGTATGTATATTGTAGTTATTTCATATTCTTTGTTGATCTACATTATTAAATACGATGTTTGTGTAATATTATGTTCGTAATGCAATAAAGAAAATATTATACTAAAATAACATGTCTTCTTTATTCTTCCTTGCCAAATACTTCTTAATCTATGCATCCCTTTAATTTATGTGTTTAAGTACTTGGATTATATTCGGGTTTTTTAATATCAGACGTAATTAGACGTAAAGTGTCATAACGATTTATAACGATAATATTCAATTTTACACGGAATAATCATTATTGTTTATTTAATTACCTGGGTACTAGATATATATTATACTAAGGTAGAGGGAAAGTGTAAAATATCAAATAGTTTTTAATTAATTAAAGGATATATTACCGAAAATAATTTGAGAAATAATATTGGAAAATGCAAACTATATTCCTGGTTTTCGTTACCCATATTGAATTGTACAATCTCGAATTATGTATAGATGATCGTATTGCAACACAATTGCAGTACAAATCGGAATTTGAATCATTGTTAATTTTTTGCAATGGCCGCAGGAGAGCTGGAGAGAGAGAAAGTGATGAATATCATGGTCATGGCAATTAGTGCTGACAATCCGAATTCTAACACGTTCTCATCACTTTCGACCGTCATTCCTGTGACGTCAGAAGCTAATGCGATTTCATGCCGTTCATACTCGTCTCTTTAATTAATTAAACGCCATGTTGGCCATGAATTGAATTCACCCTGAATTTGAACATTTATCAAACGCCAAACGGTAATTAAATATATGCAGGATTTCCCAAAATTCCTGACAATCCTTTGAAGCTTCAGCCTCCCTACAGCAGTATAAATCGAAAAGTAGTCATATCATATTTTCATCTTCGGCTTTGTTTATAAAATGTTAACGTCTAAAGTTCTTAAATGTCATTTCCGGCAAGAAGTAATTCCACAGATTTATATCTGATTTCTTACAAATCTAATACAGACAATTAAAATATTCTACGATTTATTAGAAATTCTGATTTCAGGATAACGATACATTTTAAACTTATTGAAATAGCCAGCTTTCGTATCATTATCCTAATATTATAACCGATCGTGTTTTATTGTTATATTATTTCAAATTTTGATTTCGAAGTGATTTATTACAAATCATACGCTCTAATAAATCTCAAACAATTTTAGTTAAATACGTAAAGTAGTACGTTGTTTCTATTTGACGAAGAATATTTCGTTACTTATTATTAATATCACTTAAACGCAGACTACAAGCGTCGCATAATGGTTCCACTCGTAGTAACATGGACTATTATTTCTATTCTCATATCCACCGCACTTTCGTCATTTTCTTCAAGATATTTCCGTCTAGGTACTAATGTAAAATCTCAAGAAAGCTCTCGAGCAGTCAATCAGTGCGTAAGAGTAAAGTAACGCCTGCAACTTGTCCCTCGGCATGATAATGGATAAGTAAAAAGGTGCGAGTCGTGAGAGAATCGCAAAAATAATTCCTGGGTGTGGTTTCTGGCACTGTTCGCGCGAGAAAGTAAAGAGAAAGCATCGAAGAAGGGTGAGAGAACAATGTAGCAGGGAGGGAAAATCGAGATGGACGGTCACCAGAGTTTAATATTGTATATTGCGGAGGGAAGAAAACGAAAGAAAATAACGTGGAGGACGTAGGTACCTGATAACAAGGCAACACCGACATTCTCGGAAATTGTGTGAAACCAGGGACACGGGTGCATCGATGGGATTCTGTCTATGGCATACAAGCGCGCGTGCGGCCATTAACGTAATATAATTAATGACTTTTTAATGAAATAAAACGTGCACGACAGGAAATTAAGCGTCCCTATTCTGACGCCTCTCTCTGGGTCTCTTGTCGGTTATTTTTTTTTCTCTCTTCGTTATTTCCTCCCCCGTTTCCTATCCCCGTTCGTCTTGCTTCTCATTCCACTCTCGTTACTTTCCTGCCTTTTGCTATCTCTATCCTCGAGACAGGAACTTGCCATAACCATTCGCTGGTTTTATTCCCTAAGGTGCAGATGAGATTTATAAACCTCTGTTGGGAGGAACATCCTAAACGTGACGCTTTATGTTATATATGATTCTCGAATATTATCAACTAAATGTTCTGTAGGTAGTAAAAAATACATACTCTATACGACTATATTAACCTTTTAACAAGGGAGTTCATCCAAAAAATAACAACAAGCGGATACTTTCGAGTTAGTGATCAAATAAATACGTTCGATATGTTTATAATTACGATGTATATATTCTCTGATTGTTTATTACTGAAATAAACACGTATTAAAATTTGAGAATTATAAGACCGAAAGCTGAATTTAATTCGTAATCTTAGATGAACGTAGATTCAAATGACGAATTTTAAGATATTAGAGAACTCATAGATAAGTGATATTCAATGCTAAAAGAATATGTTGTATAATAGAAATGAAATAGAATGCGAAAAGTAGTTGCTCGCATACAAGAGTTTGTATATGGCGTCAAAAGAGAATTTCATATGAGATTTAACGTGTTGATAGTAAAGATTTAATAATCGTGCTTTGTAGCACTATAAAGTGGACATTAATTTGATAATAATATTCTCGGTATTGTCAAATCTCTCGATCGTATATTATAATATTAGAATATGACAGATAAATATCTATAATAACTCTATATAAGTAATTACTTGTCAACCTGAGGAACACGTAAAGAAACTTTCAGTAAAGTAATTGCATTTCATTATATGGAGTTGTACATTTTGTCGTTTGCTCTTCGCGACTGAAAGTTGCTTTTTCGAATCCGTAGCAGGGGAACGGAATTCGCGGTGAGTTAAAGAGCTTTTCGTAGAATTAAAAAATCCTGCATTAAATCACCGGGTCCAGTAAGTGCAAACGCATTTACGTGGGACGGAAGTAAATCCCTGGAGGTATCGGACGACGAATTAAAATGTAAAAATGCAGAACGAACCCAGAACCACCGATTCCTATGTAGCTCTGCCCCCTGAGATATCCGTGCTTATGCAAATTCCCTGGTCCCATCGTTCAAGTACATTATTTGTTCTGCGAAACGTGACGAATCGCGTGGCTCGCTTTGATTACCCTAATGAACGGGCCAATTAGTGGTACCAGTGGAGGATCGCAGAAGAAACGACTAGTCAGTCAAAGGCCGGTGAGGATTACAGGAAGAAAGTAAGAAGAGGGAATCGAGGCTAAAGGGAGTAGGAGGATAGGTAAAAAGAACGATCATCAGCTATTTAAAGATCTCAAAGCACCGATCCGAGTGGTTCGTAAACACGCCAAGTGTAAATCTTCTATGGCTCCCTTACGAAATTCCGGAATCACCCGCATGCGGGAACGGCTAACGTTCGTGTCAACGATACCGGAAGTCAACGATTCTTCACGCCTCGATTTGTCGCGCTCCTCTCACGATCGCCGTCCACGGTCAGCTGTCACTTTAACCGACGGGATTTGTTACTTCTTGTAACCGCGGCTTCTACTATCGAGATATGTTTCTGTCGTGTCTTTAAGTGCCTGATGCGTCTTTAACGTGATTCGACTTCGAATCTATGCAATTTAATTACTCTTTGATTCAATCCCTTAAGCAGAGAGAATAACTATGTCGGCCGCTGAAAACTTTTGGTTTCCGCTATAGTATTTTAAATGGACCATTATTATTACGTGTCGTAATAAACATGAATGTTAACATATAATACATATAGACAACGATATCTAAGTTCATATCGTTGTCTTAATATCGTTGTATGTAATATTATATTTAATATTATATTATCTTCTGGTTTCCGGATTAACAAATATAATAACCCTTCACTTGGATCGCTGTTAATAATATTACTGGAAACAATATTTATGATCATAGCGTTGATTCTTTCAATTGGAAAGTTCCTTCCATTGGAATATTTGAACACAATGTGCAATGATTCATTTTTTCGCTTCAGCTTTAGAACAACACGATTGCATTGGCGGAGAACATTGTGGAAGAAAAGTTCGTCATTTCGACCGTGAAACCCAGGAGTGGTTTTCTTACAATCTCCTATGGAGTCTGGTGATGGTGTATTTTCTGTAAGTGGGACAAAAACACATCGGAGAAGCGTAGATCTAACGTAGGATTCCTCTCGTGTGAGATGACAGACGGAAGACGTTCTTAATTTCGTCGGACGTCCATGGACGCCGTGCGAAAAAAGACTTAACGGAAGTCATAAAACCGGATAAAGGATTACACGCAGTCTGGTACGGAAGAAGAATTTAAGGTGTCACAATTCCGGCCACGGATGAAAGAGTAAATCTACCATTAGCCTCACGTTTGGCGGATTCGTTCATCTTATTCTGTCTTTCGAGCACTCGATCATAACTTTCTTTACACGCAATCTCGTGTTAGTTGCTCTCATTCACACAGTGTTTTACAACGAACCTTTCACTTTTAAGTTATTATAGAAATATGATTAACACTTTCAATTTCTATTAAAAGTTTAAGTACACTGAAAGTATTTGCCTTTGATTTGTGTACTAATTAATTCTTATATTTATTTTAATGTCAGCAATATCGCGAAGCACCTGTTATAAATTCTGTGAACGATAGACTAAATGTAAAACACCGATAATTTTGTTTTACGCCTCGCATTAAATTATATTGAGAAATATGATATTAAAGTCATTTCAGTAACAATGCTCGACAATTTCCGTCGTAATGAAGTGCTCCTCAAAATGATCGTAATAATATTTTCTAACAAAATTTCATCTGTTATTACTAATGAAAATTTTAAATGATCAAAGAAACGAAGCAGTTAAAATTTCAATGAAATATTACGATATTAATATACACTTACTGGGATATCAATATTACTTTGTAATGTCAATATTGTTCATAATAGAACACAGTATAAAGGTTAACGAACGAGGCACTGAAGGTTCGATTTAACTAATAATATATAGATAAGGCATGTATCAGTAATCTATTAATAGTTGTTCGGGTAGTTTTATAAATAGGATGCTGCGGAGCGATATATACCTAGATTGAATGCATCGGCAGAACCGACTACCTCGCTTCGCAAACAACTTTCGGAGTGTTTTCAGTTGGGGCGAAAATAGTGTTTCCGCGTTACACTAAATTACTTCTATCAACACCGAAGGGACGAAGCGAAGCGAGGGGGAAATTATTATAAAAATAGTTCCTATAGGAACAGCGTGGCACGCTATAAAAAAAAGGAGTACTTGAATAGACCTTTAAACGATTTATGTTCGACAGTAGCTTGAAAGAATGATGGGTAAAGAAAATTCGAGGTGCGCCGGCAGAATGAATTAGAATAACCCCGAAGAAATGTACGGTAGGAGGAGATGGCTGGTACGCTTGGGTACCTACTTTGATAGTCCGAACAATTTAGGACTCGACCTCGACAAAAGACTATTTCATCCGTTAAGAAACGGCACTGTAATTTAACCGACTACCAGGCGCAATTTGTTTTACAAATTAACTCACCGATAATGCTTGAATTGTTCTATAAAGCGGATCTCGGCACCGCTCTGGATTTTTAACGTTCGAGGTGGAATATTTTTCGCTGGCAAATTCAATTGGTACTATTCCAATGATTTTTTTCCAACCACCAACGGTAACCCCGCGAAAGTTATTTAACTGACTTAATAGAATGAAAGGAACTCTCTGACGGTATAAGTGGTACTGTACTTGTTCAATTAATGTCTTGCCCCTATATTCCATTTTTCCTGATTTTACCTATTTGAACGATTCACTTGCACGTAATTGTACTTCGCCCTAGTTTGCTTTTCCAGTATGTCTACGGTTTATACTCTCGCAATGTACAATGAAGTTCGATTTTAGATTTTAAGTAATATATATTACTTAAATTATATTACTTAAAAATATCAGGTTAACGTTTATAATAATTAGAAAGTAACTTCGTGCAACTGCTATATACGTTAATTTGATTTTTTTAAAAAGGACTTAGGTCACTTTAAAAATGAACGGCTCATATTATATTATTATTACACAACACAGGCCAACATATTGGAATCATTTTAAACCAGTCCCTCAATATGTACATACTGCTTCATATAAAACAATACGAATACGGTAAACCATTAATAAAATACGACATCCGATTATAATTACATTAATCATATATGACTAATGAAAGACAAGAAGTAATACATTAGCAAACAAAGTCTTTCCAACAATACTGAAGAAGGACTAGTACTTTCTTCAATTATTCACAACAGCAGTTATATTGTGTTCATTTTTAGATTCGAAGGCATAAATGTCTTAAACAACTATTACTTTCTTCTAAGCAACATATGTTTAAAGTAAAACGGTTATTACGCACAAGTGCCTAGTACAAACTCTTGCAGTACAGGAACCAGTAGCACAACTTTCTAACCTCCTCCGTTGTTTGTCCAAACACTTATCAAATCCCATTCGTTCCCGCCTACGCAGCTTCATTGTACACTAGAGAATTATCACTACATCGTATTTGCGACGTTATTATCGTTAAATCTTAAAAAGTTACACTACTTATGACTGTTAAAATTGAGGGACAGGGCCGCCATGATCGCGCCGCGCTGGCAGATTGTGTACTGAAAAACCAGTGCTCGAACCTCGAGATGTTTACTCCGATTACACTTCCAAGAAGTTCTGCCGCGCTATTTTTATACGGGCATTTTGTTTATCTTTCTATTTTGATCATACTTGACTCTCTTAGTTACGTACGATGCTGAATAAAATTAGACGAAATATTACAAAATTACGGGGTAATATATCAAGCATAAAATATTCACGACGGTAATGGGCGTTTACGTATTTTTACTTAATCTATTATTTTATGTACTATTTAATAGTAGATAATATTAAGATGTTATGTATTTAATTATGTACCTTATTTATGTATAAGAAATAATAATCTGTGTTTAAAGGAATAATAATACTATACCTGACAAATCATGGCTATCTACTTGTCCGAATTGAAATGTGTGTTTTACCAATAAACCGCACATCATAAAGAATTACAGTTGATGAATATAAAACACAAGTTTATGTTCCATTTTTACCACGTTCTTCGTCTAGTATAAATATATTCCGAAGAATATTTATCGTGAAAACATTTCTCGAATATTTCCACCGTAGCTAATCAATTATTTATTTTCCATGCACTTTAAATCTCTTTCAGACACAATTATGAGTCGGGGATAATTTTTTTTATGGATGTTCCATTCTTTACTTTCGAAATCCCGGTTGATTAGAGCGGATATTACAGTATTATCAGAAAGTATATTGCGAGAGAGATTTCACAATAGGAAAACAGGAGGTTTGCGCGATGATGAAAGAGTTGATTGCTGTCATCGGCATTCCGCCCTTTTTGTGCATAAGCAATTTACTCCATTGGCTATACGCGGTGGCTAGTGACGGTGTTAGCAGAGATCAAGGGTTGGGGGTGGGTTTACTGTGGAGCCAGTTCTTGACAATACACAGGACAATGGAAACACCGGCACCACCGTATCTTGCCACAATGGACGACAATAGATTGCTAAAAAGGAAACCAAGTAAATACGCGAACTCCTCTCATCTCGTACACGGGAATTACATTAATGAAACTAACTAACACCGTAACAATGAACGGGGGAAACTTTCCTCTTACTGCATTGCTCTTTTCCTTCCACACGATTCTTCGGATACAATCATCTATTTCAAACTACTATTTTTTTCCAAGAGAATCATTGTTTCAGTACATTCTCAACCTGCTCCGACAACGTATGGTACGTCAGTATAGATAATAGAAATAATCAGCCTTGCTTTATGCATATTGGAACATCCATTTTCTTGGACAAATCCTATTCTATTTATGTCTAAATAAATATATGTAAATAAATGTTCAAGTTTGTGTTATCTTTATTGTTCTGCTTTTCTTTCCTTCTTTTATTGAATTCCAAAACACAAATTAGACTAATAATGTTCTAGACTTGTTCTAGACTGTATCAAACTGATTAATTTAATTATTCCGGAGGGGAAAAATTGTTAATTTCCAGTTAATCAGATATGGTTAAATAAATCTCCAATTTTTCCATATATCGATTCGAATGCATCAGCATACCAATTCTTTATTCTTGGAGTTACTTTAACTCCCCATTGTGCAATATTCTCGTAACGAAAGGTCGTGAGATGAAGTTCCTATCAGCTTGCCGGTATAAGTGGTAAGGTTGTATGGTGAATAGCTGGAATGGTTCTTACGGTCATAAATCCGCTGACGGGAGAACTGATTACCGAGCGTACTTTTCACGAAGGAGATGATGGTCAGGATAGGAACATCGACACCGTTATTACGTTCCTAATGGATATAGAAAAGTGTTTAACGATGGAACGCGCCGAAGAGTTCCTATTCACGAACTTCTTTATCGCTTTATTTCACGACGTAACTTTCGCTTAGGAATGCCCAGATAAGACCAGTAATGTCTTTACCGCGTCAAGGAATTCTTTATGAACTAGTATAATTATCAGTGTGCAAAATATTAAATGGTGCGTTGTAGGCATTTAGTGCTCATTTTAGACTTCCATGAATATTTGATTCATTAAATTCATACTGAACTTTTCATCGATTTTGAATATTATTAGGTAGACTCCTGTTAATGAACTTCTTATAAATGGTGAAATCATTTTGAGCTATAAGTACATTAATATTATAATATTATGAACCTTCGTATCTACAATAATTAAAACTTATATTTCTATAAGTTACTTTTTACTTATCCAAATTGTATTTTATCACGAAATTAATGTTTTAAATGGACCTTGTCAATACTTCCTATTACATTATAAAATATTATTGAATAGATTCCAAATTTCATTGTTATATATTATTGAATTAATAGTTTAATCAACCATTCAAATATTCAACAAGCTCCACGTTAATTGCAATACATTATCTCGCTTCTCGAAGAACCAACGTGTGTCGCCATTTATAAATCACATGTGCCATGATCGAGTACTATTACACCGAAAAATAAATGACCACGAAAGTTGTAATTCGCGATCGTGGAATTGCACTCGTGCAATGGAGAAAAAGAGGGTAGAAAACATGGTTTCACATTCTATGCTAGGTATTCTGAAAATAGTTTAACGTGGAGGGTTGGCCTGCGCGTCCTCATCCGGCAATTCTGGAGACTACAGAGAGGGTTGGAAAGGGGTGGAAAATCTGATTGCCAATACATTCCATAGCCCCGCGAATTTCAAACCAATTTCCTCGGTCAATTGCAAATCCAATCACAAAGAGCCCGAAATTCCTGGCTGTCGAGTAGAAACGAAATACTTCCCGCGGTTCCTTTCAAATGGTTACTACCCCGTCTTAACCCGGTACTCGAAACCCCATTCGCGAGACCGTTCAACCGTCTCAGGATACTCCTTTCTGCTTTATTATTCTTAGACACTGTTTCACTATTCTACCACCGGTTATTGGTTCGAGGAAAATCGATAGGTTTGAGAATTGTGCCTTTGATATGAAATAATTCAATGACGACAAGAGTAGGTCAAGTCCTGAATGCGGTTTCATTGGTCACAATTAACGTCTTCTTCTCAAGCTTTAAAATTGTACACTCTTCTTTTACGACGAAGGATTTACTTGTTTACATAAAATTGTATATTTTACATTTCGATTCGATTGATAAGGCGAATGGGGAATTTACGGTATAGAGTCTTTGATGAGTTGACAAATATCCCGATTTACTTATATCGCGTTTTTCTATATGCGAATATAAATGTCGTGTCCTTGTATGGTATAACCAATAAACTGTTGTTGTGTGACCCGGATTTTGTAAGAGATACTCCATTATTCATGCGAACCTCAAATATGTTCAAATCACCCCTCTGGTTTCCTCGTTGCAAAAGCGTCAGTATCATCCCTCAATACGCGCTCCTGTCAGCAGGATTGTATCAGGAAAATTGATTTCGAAATCGTTCATTTCCCGACATCGTGTAGCTTCCATTTTGCGCTCCATGGTGCTCCAGAAATCCAGGAATTCTTGAGTAATATGAATCCAAAACCTATTGAAATTCTACTCGCCTTGCTTTACCACCATGAATCTCGTACCTGAGAATGAAATTTCCTTTTTTTCCTCGGACGGAAAATGGATTTTCATCATTCTCATCCGACTGATTTTTATCACAACTATTACATCTTATAAAATGTCATTATCAGAGGAACTTGCCATCTGAACAGTGAAATAAATCAAACGTGGCAAAGGACTTATTTTTCTGGCAGATAAAGTAGCAATATTTTACTGTAATATTATGCAACATTTATTCTTATATCACTGTAATTTCGAGCAAGAAACACTTCTACATTTTAATAAATAACGGTAAATGAAGTATCACGTATTTCATTAGTTTCGGGATATCGTGTTTATATTTCTGATAGGGCTAAAATACTGTACACTGGCTACCGATATCTGATGACCCAGAGATATGGGTTCTTTCTTTTCATTCTGAGCTCGACGACTTCGTGCTGTTTGAAAATTGAGGCATGTAATACGACGGTCACGAAACGTATCACGAAGTAAACACCCTACTCTTTCCCTGTATGTAATAAGTAACTCTAGTTCAATATATAATATTAAATCCAGATATGTTCAAGAATGTCAGTACCATGATCAAAAAAATAAATTCTCAATGATATATATGATATATGATATCAAATAATATATAATATATTATTTTCATATATTCTTTGGTAATACGCTAAAGGAGTATGTTCCTATCCATTATTTCTGGTTACACTTAGTTAACATATAAAGTGTAATTTTTTAATTGCAGCATTAATACAGTCTACTGTTGCGCTGTAAAGTTGCTTACTGTACATTTCCATTTATTAAATACACTTGGAATGTAAAACGTAAGCCACATGGCAGACCGGTGTACGCGAGGTTCCTGTAATTAAAATTCCGCTAAAATTGCACTCAACTTTCGTCGTAACATTCTTCCAACGTCATCTACAAATGCATTTGTTACACCGGACAGAATTCATTATCCTCTCACATCCATTTAGTTTTAAAGATGATTTCAGGCAATATAAATCTCTGGTATGTAATAAACTTCTAACCACGGTGCTTTATAAACCTGCTATGAAAACTCACTAATCTTAATTACATCTTACTTTAATATTGAAATATTAATTGTTCAGAGGAAATTATACCTGATGTTCTCGGAATTGGAGCAAGAATAGCACTCCGAGAATATTTCCGTTATAAACAAGGACTTATCCTAAGACGATTTTTGATACCGATTAACAAATTACAAAGAAACTCTTTTTCGATGGAAATCGACGAACTAGTTTTATAATATAAATTTTATATATTTATTTTGTTAATCCAGTTCGCGCGACAATAAGAAAGACTTGAATTATAACTTAATTGTTGTGCACACAACAGTGTAAAGTGTTATATTAAAATATTTTTCGAAGATTTATAGATGATATTCAAAGATATGTTGACGAAATCAACACGGGTTATCGTAGGCTTTTTGGCTCTTTGGCTTTTGATCTGATAAGCGCAACAAGGTTTCCCTGAATTCAATAATTGTCGTTTCACCCCACTGGAAAAAAACCACCGACAAGTAGCATCTACTTCTCCCCAGGAAAGGAGCGAGGGGTAGGGAAGAGGAAGGTCAGCCGGGCGAAGAACTTGATAAAAACTACCCCCTGGAGTGGGGTTTTGCCAACGGAATATATAAAGCATCGAGAAAGCCAATTTCCCGACTGCGTACGGTTACGTCGTTTTCAATAATAATTGGCAGCATGAATGGATACCACGGCACGCATTGAAATGCGACCCTACGTTTTACTGAATGCTCTACGTATGTGGATGTATGAAATGCACATGACGTACAGGGTGTTTCTAAAGTATCTGACTAAATGTAATAAAGTAGATTTAAGGGTAGTCGTATTTCGTTAATATATTAGAAATGATTTCATAACGGTTATAGATCTGGTTGAAAAAATACTAGTTTAATAATTAGTTTGGAAGATTAATACAATATTTCATTTCGGCCGCATAGTACTCTTTTATTATTACACGTCATACAGGTATTTTTATAACGGAGATAATGTGGCCCTCTCGTTTCTTTCACACTTTAATGGCCCGTTTATTTATCGTTCGATTACTTTGCAAATTATTATCATTTGCATATTAGTTGCAGTGTTCGAGATGATTAGATATGTGTTATGAATGTTTGACACGCGAGGTGCAGTGCTTCGAAGTATTTCATTTCATTCGACATTCAAACTTTGCGTTTCTGTAAAACGGCTGTTTAAAACCTTAGAAACTATTCTACATCTTAAACATTATTAAATACTAATCAGAGATATTTTCAACATATTTACTTTCCTATTAATCTGACACGGTGCTGAACGTATTGTTACGTGTCACGTAAGAACCAATCAAATAACCGGATCATAATAACTCCTCGACTTTTCTTTTTTGTTCTTAAACCAATTCAACCACGGTTACTATCACTTGAATATCGCACGCGGAATTTTAATCATTTTTAGTTAAAACACACCGCAGTCAGTTGACGGCGATGTTCGTTGGTTTAGGGTCACCCTGTAGATCCAACGAGCTACTGCCAAAATTACACGTCGATGTGCGTGTCTGCAGGCCGGTCATCTGAATTTGATTCCTGGATGCGTTTGGTCATTAGCTAGTCCAGCTGCCTATACACGGTGCACATGCATTTGTGTGCACACAGTTCATTCATCTACGTACTTCTACACTGGCATCATTGGAAGTGACGGTGCGACGGTTCTCCCGTCATTTTCGACGGGACATGGGGGAGAAAGGGGCGGCAACAGAATACGGGGTGGTCCATGCTGTCTGCTACATTCTAACAAAAGGGTTCGCGTTATGGGTGGTATAAGGAGATCAACTTTTTTGCCGTTTGCTAAAGGGATTAAGAATTTCGAAATTACCCTGTTGTTTGACTACATGGGAATTTTTAATCATCGAGCACAGCGGGGAAAAACTATTCTACTTCAAGGATGAGCATTTTTTAAAATGAATTTTTCTACTATGTCGAGAATTTAGGTACATTTTAGAAACAGCATTTCGGAATTGTTATAATTTTACGCTTAGTTTATAACGGTGTTGATAAAGAAATATTCTATTATATATTATAAAGTGAAAGAGTTGATATGTTTGGAAATAAAGAATTTTTAAGGAAAAAGTTAATTTTCAATTGAATTGTATAATGGTAGTTTGGAAGTTCTGAAGGGAATGGAAAATAAATGTTTCGGTTCGGAATTTCCTTAGTTTTGCAATTTCACGTGAATATTGCGCGGGCTAAATTGTCCATTATTTTGTCGATCTTCAAAATCAATACTGCCACGAAAATGCAATTTTAAATAAGCTTGGCCATATATTGATTTCATCCCCATATGACGTGCACTACGAAACGCTCTACTCGAAAAATTGTCAGATACGTTAGTTGAGACAACGTTCAGCCTCAATTTTGACGGGGAACGACTTTCTATTTGTATTCACGGTAGCTCACAGTCACGAAAATAAAGTTCCCGAGATTGCGTGAAAGTGCTGATAAAATACATGAGTGGTATAAAATCTCATCAAGTTTCCATTGCTGATCAAACATAATGAAGTTTTTACAAAAGCATTGACTTTTGATTCCAGCATCGTAACATTCAACTTTAATGTAGAACGGATATTCCGCCTTTTTTCACTAGTCTTTTAATTAATTAGGCATTCCGTGATTTAAATCAGTATATAAAAAGATGACGAATTATTAAATAATGTGAAATCAAATGATAAGTGGTCTCGTTCCCGGGAATGCCTTACAGTTTATTTTATCCCTTTGCAGTGACCAAATTACCGGTATTATAATAAAAATTCGAAGCACTAAGCTCCAATCAATATTTCTAAATCGTTCTTTCAGTTCTCTTCTGAAAGATATGTCTTTGTACGAAAGTAGCAGCTCTATTTTCCGAGGAATGAGGTTGGCACAAGTAACCTATTTATTCCGTTCCGGAAGGATTACGCACTTATTTCAATCTTTGTCAGGATCTCATTCTGCCCGCTTTTACCCGAAGGGACATTCAAGGACCAATTGTTCGCAATTTCGTTTCGAGAGACGTTTAATGCGCTTTGTCAACGATTTCTCGATTATTCCAAGGAAAATCCGGTTTTCTATACCCAGGAGAAAATATAGATGCAACCTATTGAACCATTTAGATGCTGTGTTACTGGTTCGGTGTTGGGTGACCCAGGACACACTTTTAGCACTAAACTCCATATTGTCGTTACGAACATTATTATGGAATTAGGAAGCAGACGCCGGATTAACAGCGTGACAGTATGGCAGCGTGGTGTTACGTCTTCTGAATGCACCAACGGGAGGAGCTTCAATGTCAAAAGGTCTTTGGATTCATAAGCCCGCTCTTCCGCATTTCTACGACGTTTTCCGGTTTAACATTCCCTCCTCGACCTTTCTTTCGATTTCTCCGGGATATTTTCGCGCATTTCACTACACTTTGAATTATAACTCGGATCTTTTAATCGACGCAGGTTTTATGCGATTATGTATCACGTTCGAATATGAAGTTAATAAAATTATGTAGGAAAAGTGTACTTGAAACATTCCTCAAAATGTAATTAATTTCCTTTCAACATAATGATAGTATTGGGTTGGCCAAAAAGTTCGTGTGGTTTTTAAGATATAGATAGAAAGCGATTTCTATTCATGTACATATGTGCTTTCTATTTTTTCTTTTTCAATAATGTGTCCGATTTGACTTTTAACATTTCCTTATCTTTCGGATAGCTTCATAATTCCGTATTCGTAAAAATCGCATGCACTTTCTGGCCAACCCAATAACATGCAACTCATTCATTTCGGGTGGTTTCGCAAACAGGTAATAGTAGGACAAAATATCTACGTTCGCACGTAGTAATCAGTAAATTGCGGAATGTAGTTAATTCATTGATTATTATTACTTGGCGGCGAATGGCCTCAACAAGTTAATATCATTGCGGTAAACTATCTATTGCCGTAATATATATAAACACTACATGCTCCGTTATTCCCGATTTTCATTATCAAATAATGAATGATCATTGATTTGGAAGAACTCTCGTGCAGAGATGATGAATTACAGATAAATTATGATCTACAATCAAAATAATGTCAGGAGACATAATTAAGTATCAAAGTAAGAATCATAATGCACAATGTTATATACTTTCATAAATCACGTCAAAAACATGGCGTTAATATAAAAATTCCAACAGATAAAACGAAAGGTTCAGAAGCTTTTTGCGGAAGACCACAATTTTACGATGGAACTTCATCTTGAGGAGTTTCGCGATGGGTGCGAGATAATTGAAAACCACATCTGAGGATGCCGACGGTGAAAAAAAATACATCAATAAAATGTGTCCGACCACAGTGCGCTTCCCCCTACCCTCTAATCGTTAAAAATAATTATATAGACGGCGCAGAATAGTTGATTACCAGGAACAACTAACAACACATGATAATTATCCAGTAACATTTACGATCGTTCGTTAACAATACGTTTGTATTCGCCTGAAAAACTTTACCACCTGAACTTCTTTATGCTTTTATTCGACTTGTATCCAGTGCCTTGTTATTTTTGAGTAATTACAGGTCAGTGATCTGACATTTATATGTTAACTTATAAGGGTGCGCACGAAACGAATAATAACTTTATAAGCATTTTCGTCAGGTAATGATTGTGTTCGTGCTATTAACAGGTCACGTTTATCATTAGAAGAATGATAGAAATCTGAATGGGGTTAGAATAAAGGGGTTAGTATAATTAGAGTTACCATATTGACTCAACTCTTATTCTCTCGTTATGCATACTTTCGTTAAATATTAACCACATCAATGAGATTAAATTCTGCTTAATTTAAAAACAGCACGCTTGCGTTATAAATTATAATTTTAAATGTATCAAAACTTGTCATCAGGTTATATATTATTAACACCAGATCGATGTATTAATCTGATTTCTCTCATGAAACTATCGGTTTAATATCCTGTCCATAGATATTTTCATCCTCGAGTAATCTATTTACTATTTTTATTTCATTCTTCCAATAATTGTATGTTATCATCGACGAAAAATATGGAGTATTATAATAAAATCACAAGTACCGTTTTAAAGAACGAATCGATTTTTGATCGCGTTATCAATTTGGTAAGTCTATGCTCTGATTATCGGGTTTAACCTCTTGACATACAAATACATCTGGGATGCGACATTTATTTATTAAGCTATTTTAAACAATGACGTCTCTTAGACGACAAGAATTTTAGGCCAATTAAATTCGCTTTTAGTGCGCCTATAAAACAAATATTACAGAAATATAATCATATATTTTCCGTATTAAAGTGTGAACATTAGAAATAATCTCGTCTACAGGACTATTAAATTATTGTTTAATTTGTTATTTGATTATTGCATATTAATTATGATATTTGTATAATCTGATGATATTTAGCAATGTATAATAAATATCTTGTATTTTTGTAAACTGTTCAGTTGAGAAATATTAAATAATATTTTTTAAACGCATCGAATTTCATTTCATTTGTATGTCAAAGGGTTAACATCCACGTACGAGGAACCGGTTTATGATTATTGCCAATCGGTTCTAACTACCGGTAGATTTCCCGGATCCTTAGAAGGATAGGTTTCCGTTTTCGTCCAGATCGTTGGTTTTATGATCTGATCTTCATCAACCGCTCCACGGTCCATTCGCACCGCTTATATACCAAGAAAAGTTCTGCCCGTTCTTCGGCCCATTTTGGGAGAAGGTTGGTAAGGGTGATAGCGTGCCTCCATTTTATTTCTGGACTCCAGGATCACTGCCGTCGGGACTTCGCCGGCTAATCGCCGATTACGTTTTACGATAGATTCCTCATATTTTTACGAGCGCCATTCCTAGCCAGACGCATCCTGGCTGCATTTCTTGGATCGAGTTCGAAAGGCACGCATAAAAAGTTTTCCACGGTTTGCCTTCGGATGAGAATTATTACTATTACGGAACCGTCCATTTTTACGAAGGAAACGATTTATGTCATGATTTGTGCCTATGTCGACAATGCACATCAACATTTTCCAAAACCTCTTTCCTTGTAACACTGTAATTAGCCATGCAGTTACAACATAATTGTATTAAATTATCTTAATTTGTCTGTGCATAAACGTATCATACATATTTCACTAAAATCACTGCAGTGGATCGTGCTAATCACCTGCGAGCAATTTTGATGTTGATGGAAATTAAATTCGGTAGAAATATCTGGCTGCAGTTATGATTATGAAAGATGAAAATGTGAGTGACATTAATTTTAGTCACTTTTCACAGGACACTTGTCTGCACCTGACAGTACACTAATCATAATAATAACAGCTAGTAGCAACACAGTTTGGGAAACACTGATATGAATAATAAAGAATTGTATTGTGTCTCGTGTTGTATCAACGTGTCGTGCCAACGTGGTACCACCAAATACTATGTTTGATTTCCATACTTCTATCAAGTGCTAAAAAATATCAATATTCATGCATGTATATCCAGATACATTGTACACGCCAGATTTCTTCTGGGCTGAATATTCTCATAAATATTGCAGAACCTAATATATATAAACTGAATTGCATGTAGTAGTACCATCAGGCATACCATCATTCTAGATTCTAATCATTCCCTCTCTGATTACGATATGATTTAATTGTCAGGCACAATGAGCCGGAATGACGCATACTATATTTATGGCCGATCTAACGTGACGCTTGACTGATAGTCATATGACGGGTTTAACGAGAAAACTGAGAGGTTCTTTGCGGTTTCCCTGATTCTCTAGAGAAAAGGAAATCTCGAATCTCGAGGACGAGGGGTTGTATTATCGTCAGTCCATTTCGTTGCTGTCAATTTCGCATACGTGATATTTCATTAGCTCGCGGCCATAAAGGGGGTGAGAGGGTGGTGGTGGTGGGCCTACGGGGTCCCTAGATACCAATCGTCATGTAGGGACGATGCATCAAAAACGACGAAGGGATGTTTAGTCCGGTTTACTCGCGGGACTAGCCAATGACTCAGACTACCGATTGCACATTTTCCTGTATTGGCATTCATCGCAGTAACTTCGGCATTGTATCTGCCACGACATATGAATATCATTACTGCATGTTTTATGGCATTGCAGTCTGACGCTGTGACAAATCGATCAGACCTGCCTCAGCGCAAACGTTTCATAAACCTCCGTTCCACCGAAATCGCGGGAATGGGTCGTGCTGATTACATGACTTTTGCAAGCAATTTCGATGGTAGTATAATCGCCGAGTGTCAATGTGAATGGGGCAAAAAAGGGCGTATATTATAGTCATCTGCCATATGCGTGCTGCGTATGCCAAAATGATCGCGCCGAGAAAATGATTTTGATCAAATAATATCAAACCTAGTATTAGATGAAAAAGTGTTAAGATAGTTAATGTTCACGTAACGGATTTAAATCATTTAAGGTATATAGAGCTGGTACGTTTGTTGAGCAGAGCTGTGATAAAGGTGGAAGGTTAGATACATCCTCGAAGGGGATGATTCGAGAAGATAGTATTTCCGGTAGGCGCGACCGTCGATAATCGAGAACAAACTCGATTACGAAAGAAATCCGTGCTCGTGGAGGTGTGGATATCGGACATTCTTCTTCCCGGGTTTCGGTTGATCGATGAGTTACAAATGGCGTAGGAGGGTATTCCCCGATACAACTACCCCCCTGCTACGTTAGAAAGAACGCGCACAGGGTGTAACTCCTGCAATAAGAAGAAGTTAATGACGTTGCAGCAGACAGGGAATTATCTCCCGGATTCTCGGTTAGGGAGTTGTATTTTTGCATCGAGGGGGATAGACCACCCTTATCCTTGCCATTTCTCATCCTTCCCCTTCATTGTCGTTGCATACAATGGTGTAAAAAGCATATCGAGGAATCAGTAAAATAAAGATCAATAAAAATCCAGGTTCCATATTCTTTCTTGTACTTCTAACCCACGCAAGCAAAGGCTGTCACTATAAATTCCCCGCATGCCACGTAATGAGGGAAGAACAAGAGGAGTGCGGTAACTTAACTAATTGTAAGGCTGATTGGCTTCTCGGGGTTTCCCTGCACACGTGTCTCCCTACAGGATTCCGGTGGTCCAGTCCCTAAGGATCCCGAGGGTACTCGTCCGACGTGTATGTCAAGGAGAAAGACGATTTCCCAAGTTAAAGGGAAGAAAAGTTTTTCCTAGCGTTCGTTAAAGGAACGAACCTTTGCTACGCTCGGAAGTTAAAATAAGGGGAAGAAAGTATAATCAAGTTCATGGTTGGAAAGTATGTTGAGGAGAAGGAAGAGAATCGTAGATAGTTAGACGCGAAGAATGAACGTGCTTCTATGGTACCCACTGTAATTAGTGGCAGTAGGCCACCCTGGTAGTCCGCGTAAGGGTTGAGCCTCAGGCTATGGGAGTATATGGCCCGGTTAAACTACACCTCGACCTGCGTATACGTTTCCATTCATGTATTGGTATAGTCGCATGTAAATGTACGGATAGGTAGAATTCCGGATTGCAGATACGCGTACACTTAAGGTAAAACCGGCGGTTGGCAGCTGGTGCAAAGATAACAATACCCGTGGTGCTCGTATAGCAGTCGCAGGCTCATCTTCTATGTATGCAGCTACATATAGAATTGCAAGTTCTCAAATCTGGCGATGCCTTCCAGCTATTCGTACGTTCTCGAGTTCCACGCGTTAATCGTTTTTAGTTCGTTTTCCTTGTTTTTACTCGGACGTAACATATTTGCCCGGATTTTTATTCCGTGCATGATTCATTAAATTGACCATGGCAGGGCAGATTTGGGAATTCTAAAGAGCACGTTATTTCATGTAGAATATTCCTGTAATGATGTACACGATATGGTGTAACTTTTAATAGAAATGATTTAGTTTTCTTTTTTTTTGCTAAATAGTACATTGCTTTATTTCTGTCTGAATGAGGAAGTTGCGTCGGAATTTTACGAAATAATATTGATAACGATCCACGCACGTATACTCATTCAATCTACGTTCTCTTCTCTGTTGGCTTTTTTATTAATAACACCTACTCTCTTTTGCCAGGACATTCGATTATGCCGTTTTATTGAAATTCTACTGAACCGAACATATACCTGCAATATCTGCAGAATCACCGACAGTGACGCGATTAATGAAACCATTGAGCTGTGCGTTCGGTTTAATTAAAAAGAGGCGGAGATACCGTTCAAGCTAAACGATACCATGGAATTTTACATTTTCATTGTTATTTCTTTATTAAAACTGAATTTAGATGATTTCAATCGGTATTAGAGAAAAAAGAATCTAATCAGCGATTAGAACTTTTGTACTCATTGGTCGTGGAAGATTTATGTCGGTTCTTGGATTATATCATTTATCAAACTTTTATAACAATTTAATCGTTTAATATTGATAGTACATCTCTTAAAACCCGCCAGACATATAAAGAACGATCAAAACTACAAGCGCAATATCTCATAAAACCACAACGAATAAAAGCTCGCTTTCAGCTATTGTGTACCTGTAGTGGACGGTGGAGGTTGAATTTACGACTCGGCTCCCGAAATGTAGCTGCGGAAGTCACTTCTCTCCCAGCTTGCCTTTTCCTAATACGGCTGTTACATTTTTTCGTATAATTTTTATGACTACTAATTCCTTTTTCGACTTTTATAAGCTGAGCTTTATAAGCAATTTATAAGCCTTAATAAAAATCTATCGCCTCTGAAATGGGTACACGATATTAATTTGTATAATCATGAATTTCAGTTTATTACGATATATGTCAAACAATTGGCGTTAAATATTTGCTTTATATTATAATTGTATTAATGATTGGATAATGATCATTAAATACTGCTTTTAATGCAATAATTGCTCGGATACATAATAAATATCATTTAAGCACATGCATGTTTACAAATAATTAATTGTATAATAGAATTGTTTGAACACATTTTTGAAGATCCAGGGTTAAGCTTACTTGAGATTCCTTTTGAACTGGTTCACAAAAGATGATGGATTTAAATATTGTTTTAGAACAGACGGTGTTAAATTGATAGTGCAAGGTCTAGTATTATGCGGTGAATTTTGTGGACATTAATGGTACCGAAAAACTATGAGGTATGTTTTCTTAAAAATGTATGTATTTTGCAAAGGCGATGGTTGGATGGTATTTTGACCGAGCCGTTCACCAGAGCTGGTTACTTAGTAAATAATGGTAGAAAGACCGAGAACCCATGAATTATTCACCCTAAGTCTACCAGCGCGATATTATTCCCCAGCCTTGGATTTTCTGGCGCTTTTCATAAAAAGCAGATTGACAAACATCAGACATTATGATACGCTATGAGTTTTTCAGAGTGCGCGGAAACTCCCAACAGAATTCTGCGGAAACGAGAAAATGTGATTGGAAAGTTTCACAATTTCCAATCAATTAACGTCCATTAAACTTTATGACATATATTCAATGAATAATTACACGGTAGTCGATCGAGTTACGTTATTATAAATTTATCGGCTTCGGTGTATGTATGGTTTTATTAAAAAGCAATATATCAGAATATGTGACGAAGTAATTACGTGATTCTGAATATTTATGGATACAATACAAACAACAGGATCTCGAAAAAAAGCACGTTGATTTTTACGCAGAAATTGCATATAATGGCTGTGAAATGGAGACCATTTTTTCCAGTCAAAAAGGGGTTGACCCAAAATCGGAAAAATGTGAACGGGTATACCTTCAAAAATTGTCAAAAAATTAAAGTCGCCAATTTCGCTCCTAAATGGGCTAAATCGATGGTATATGATGTATAAACATATTCTAGGACGATTTTGGGTCGAAAGAAGTGGATTGAAAATTTTTTCCGGTCAAGAAAGGGGTCAACCCAAAATCGCAAAAATGTAAAGGGGTATACCTTCAAAATTTCTCAAAAAATCAAAGTCGCCAATTTTGCTTCTATATGACCCAAATCGATGGTAAATGATGTATAAACATATTCTAGGACGATTTTGGGCCAAAAGAAGCGGTTAAAAAATTTTTATTGGTCAAAAATGGGTCGAATCCAAGTCGAAAAAATGTAAAGGGGTATACCTTCAAAAATTGTCAAAAATTAAAAGTCGACAAAATCGCTTCTACATGACCCAAATCGATGGTAAATGATGTATAAACATATTCTAGGACGATTTTGGGCCAAAAGAAGCGGTTAAAAAATTTTTATTGGTCAAAAATAGGTCGAATCCAAGTCGAAAAAATGTAAAGGGGTATACCTTCAAAAATTGTCAAAAATTAAAAGTCGACAAAATCGCTTCTATATGACCCAAATCGATGGTAAATGATGTATAAACATATTCTAGGACGATTTTGGGCCAAAAGAAGCGGTTAAAAAATTTTTATTGATCAAAAATGGGTCGAATCCAAGTCGAAAAAATGTAAAGGGGTATACCTTCAAAAATTGTCAAAAATTAAAAGTCGACAAAATCGCTTCTACATGACCCAAATCGATGGTAAATGATGTATAAACATATTCTAGGACGATTTTGGGCCAAAAGAAGCGGTTAAAAAATTTTTATTGGTCAAAAATGGGTCGAATCCAAGTCGAAAAAATGTAAAGGGGTATACCTTCAAAAATTGTCAAAAATTAAAAGTCGACAAAATCGCTTCTACATGACCCAAATCGATGGTAGATGATGTATAAACATATTCTAGGACGATTTCTGGTCGAAAGAAGCGGTTAAAAAATTTTTATTGGTCAAAAATGGGTCGAATCCAAGTCGAAAAAATGTAAAGGGGTATACCTTCAAAAATCGTCGAAAAATCAAAGTCGCCAAAATCAGTTCTAGATGGCCCAAATCGATGGTAGGTGATGTATAAACATATTCTAGGACGATTTTGGGTCGAAAGAAGTGGATTAAAAATTGTTTCCAGTCAAGAAAGGGGTCGACCCAAAATCGCAAAAATGTGAAGGGGTATACCTTCAAAATTTCTCAAAAAATCAAAGTCGCCAATTTTGCTTCTATATGACCCAAATCGATGGTAAATGATGTATAAACATATTCTAGGACGATTTTGGGCCAAAAGAAGCGGTTAAAAAATTTTTATTGGTCAAAAATGGGTCGAATCCAAGTCGAAAAAATGTAAAGGGGTATACCTTCAAAAATCGTCGAAAAATCAAAGTCGCCAAAATCAGTTCTAGATGGCCCAAATCGATGGTAGGTGATGTATAAACATATTCTAGGACGATTTTGGGTCGAAAGAAGTGGATTAAAAATTGTTTCCAGTCAAGAAAGGGGTCGACCCAAAATCGCAAAAATGTGAAGGGGTATACCTTCAAAAATTGTCAAAAAATCAAAGTCGCCAATTTCGCTCTTTAATGGCCCAAATCGATGGTATATGATGTATAAACATGTTCTACGATGATTTTGGGTCGGAAGAAGCGGTTTAAAAAATTTTTTGAGCAAAAAATGGGTCGATTCAAAATCGCAAAAATGTGAAGGGGTATGCCTTCAAAAATTGTAAAAATTTCAAAGTCGCCAAAATTGCTTCTAACTGACCCAAATCGATGGTATATGATGTATAAACATATTCTATGACGGTTTTGGGTCGAAAGAAGCGGATTAAAAATTTATTCCGGGCAAAAAAGGGGTCAACCCAAAATCGCAAAAATGTAAAGGGGTATACCTTCAAAAATCTTCAAAAAATCAAAGTCGCCAATTTCGCTCCTAAATGGGCTAAATCGATGGTATATGATGTATAAACATATTCTAGGACGATTTTGGGTGGAAAGAAGTGGATTAAAAGTTAAACTAGTCTCTCGGCGAGAAACCTCAGAATTAATTGAACAAGTATACGTATATCGAGGTATGAAAAGGTGGCCGGTTGAGTTTTCCTTAAAAATCGGCATGAACTTTGCAGACAACCCAATAAAATATACTACATAGTTAATACATTAATTTCTTTTGCACTTGGCATATATGTTTATTTTCATCTGTAATTAATTAATATTACACTGCACGAAATCACATTAGTATTCAAAATTAATTAGCAAATAGAATTGTGTATGAACCAAAGAACATTTTCATTAATTACATGAACGCATTAAATTCTTAGCGTAAATAAATTATTTTTGATTTATTAACTTTACAGTTGACTGATTTAAAGGCAAGGGCGTGTAAGCAATTCAGTATTACACGTGAAAAATATATCAGAGCTATTAATGCGCGTGGCAATGTATAAATTTTTAATTTCGTTTCTCTGAATACTAATTAATCACTGTTTCAATAACTAGATACATATACGTCTGTTAATATTGCACGAGTGCTGACGAACGTATTTATAGAATAAACGGAAGGAATATTTCCAGGCTGCATTACGTCTCTCCGGATATCTATAATTTTTTAAATCCAATACCTATAAAAGTTACACTCCGACATATAATTTCACCTTCCAAAATCAGAGCCACCGAATCAAGGTAATTTTTGATTACATCATCCCGAATGAAATACGGCATTGTTCTAAAAATCGTGGAAGATGGAGCAATGTCAAAAACGACAATAACAAACGAAGCCTACAATACGAACTTTCCGCCACGCGAATTCAAACGTAAAATTCATTCGTGCGGGCAGACACCGGCGCGGTTTTCAATCGGCCGGTATCCATCAATCATCGAACCTTCCTGTTTTTTTTCTCTTTTTTTTGTTATCTGTCTCTCCCTTTTCGATCTTTCTCCCCGCCCCCTCGGCCTCCGGTCCACGGTCACTCTTTTATTCTCCCCTTTCCGCGATCACCCTCGCATCCCGCATTTTCTCTCGTCACGTCTGTCCTCCTTTCCCTCCGCCCCACTCCGCGCTCTAATTTCCACGGGAAACTGCATCATGCAAACAAAACTGAAAACAGTTTTCATTGTATTAGCGCGCAACAAACGCACGGACTATTCACTCTTTCGTAGCCCTTTTTTTTTAACCTTTGTCCTTCCTGCGAGCAGTGTATATCCACCTTCATGGGCACCTTACTTATTCGTTTGGGAAAGTAATTAATGATCGTTGAGTCTCCTCGATAACGAATGATTTGTTACGGAAAACAGCGTGGAGGAAAAGCAAGGTGCTTCGAAAATGTTGCCGTGAACGAACGAGTAGACGTACTTTACGTGTTGGTGATCATTAATAACTAAAAAATTCTCTTTTAAATATTCCAAATTCGACTGTTCCAAGACTATCAATCTAGAACATGGTTTTTGTACGTCTATTTATCGTGCTTTTTATTCATTCACGCGTATCAATATCTACAAGTGAAAAATAATCTAAACTATCCACCCCATTCATCTTCATCAATTTATAACTGATCCAGAACAAAAGCGCGAATCACATGATTGATGACGATACGACGACAGGGCGATATGTTATTTTCAATTACGTTTTTCATATTAACCCTGATATTTCATGGAACAAATAATTTCAGTACGCGTTCAAAAATCCGGTCAAGCACCATGAAAATATTAGTTGATTACAATATGTTCATTTGAAATATATATATAATTATCAGTTATTTCACGAGCCAATGGATGAGATTCTTTATCTGTATAACGCATGTCGTTGATTCAAACTTACCCTTCCAAAAGTATTCCTTGTACAATTATACAAGGTGAATTTGTCAAATATGAAATGATTTGGCGGATCGGAATTATGAATTGATAAGAGTCGGTGGAACGGGAAGAATAGTTGTCGCAGATCGGTGTCATTTTGGAGGTTGAACTCGGTGGATGTTCGTTGCAGTGGAATAGGGTGGAGGATGCGGTAAAACAGACGGTACACCACCGGGCACAAGAACGAAAACATTGCACTCTCTCGGCCAACAAGCCGGGCTTCGTTGTAATTAGTTCCTGCGGAGCGAGAGTTCAGCCAGCTCAGCATACAGACGCAAACATGGGGACGAGCATGGCTGTATGAACGAATACAAGCATAGTAAAGGCATACCGATGAAAACACGCATACAGGATAACGTATACGCATACAAAGAGCGTCGTCTGGTCGACGCTATTGCGGCTACGCTGATGGCAGAGAAGCAAATAGGACGCAATAAACATGGCACTACATCATCCGCGGGCAAACCCTTTATCCATAGAGGATCGGCAACGGGGGTACTACTCGACTGCCAATGGATGGGTGGACTCTGGTTACCGAGCTACTATCGCGTACATAGTTTCTGTTACGCTTTCTCTTACCCTTTCCCACCCTCTCCTTCCCTACCCCTCTCCCTCTCCCTCTTTCTCTCTCTCTCTCGCTTTTACCCACGTGCAGTACTACAAGAGCGAAGAATCAATTAGTGGGTACTCCCGCTACGGTACATATAGAAAAAGAACGTAAGCTTCGAAATACCGGTGATAGTGGAAGGAAGTACATGACAAATGGGATGCTATCTCACCGAGCTTTCGCTTCATTCCAGCAAATGGATTCTATGATACCACTCAAATATCATACACACTGGTTGTGGCCGAGAAACATCCCATACAGCAAGTGGATGCTGCGGATAAGGGGGTGGGCTTTGAAATATAAAGTATGTAAAATAGCCGCAGATTTTTGCTACGATGGATCACCTTAGAAATTGAAATCGTTCGTTGAAGTATGAATCGTGTATGTATAATACTCTACAAAGTGATCACAAAAAAACCCGTAGGAACAATGGATCGTTTTAATACATTCATACCTTTGTACGTCACGAATCATGGACTGGAAGTACTGCATAAAGCTTGTCAGAATTATGCAAGCACTTTGTCGATGCAGGAAGCTATATTAAACCAGATGCTGTCTGAAAATCTAATAGTCGCACTTTCTCTAAAACACACAGAGCTACTTGAGGTAATCCCGAAACCTCCGGTGTCAGAGAAAACTTTGTGTGTGTACCTGAATTGGATTTGACGAGTGGAAGCAACGAGTGACTACATGGTTACTGGTGGTCTCAGTGGTAACCATAAAAAACAAACAAAAAGATCGGAACCAGCGGTGTAGAAAGCAAGCAACAAAAATATATGCATTTCAAGAGTACACTCGTCAGGAGTCTAGTGAAATCGAGCTCGAAACCGAGAGACGTCGGGTCGTTTGTGACGCCGCCAGTCGATATTTATCTAGCGACGTATAGCAGGTAGCCAGGAAACATTTCAGAGGGATTTTCAAAGTGTTACTCTTTTTTTCCCTCCCTGTTTCATGAGTAATGATAACCAGCGATGTATCCACTATTTAGTTTCTCTTTTACGTACCAAGGTTCCGCAACCTCAAAACGTGGTTCGCTAGTGAAACTACAGTTGAGTTCTACAAAAAAGAGATCTGTCACATGTTTTCTCCGATTGGTTAAACGCAGCAGTCTTTTCTGGTCTGAAGTCTCGAAGTACCTTCGTTCCGTTACCCAACCGTACATTAATGTTATTTGTACAATGTTATGTATTTAATTTCTTAGAATACAAGTATGATGAAAAGTTACTGATATCACGGGGAAATATTAACGTAAAGAGAATCTTTATCAAAAATGTCAAGTATGGAAAGCTAACGAGGGGAATGGACTTGAAAGCAGGGAGCAGACAAGAGTCGATCTTCGACCTATTCTGCGAAGTGTCGTTAGGGAGGCAAGGGAAACGATGGATATAGCGAGGATCAAGACAATGATGCCGGTTGATCTCGAAGCTTGGCGAGGAGGACGGTGTCCAGATATTCGCGGTTAAAGCTCGAGTGAGTTTTGATTACTAGCGCGATCTCGAGATAAACAATTGGCGCCATTGTAAAGGGTAGACATGCACCACTGATACGCGCGAACACACGCTTTTTAATAGCTTACGTATATTCGTACGTCTTGGCTTTTTCCCTCGTTTCTGCTCAAGCGTTCTTTGCACTCATACGAGAGAATGCACTATGGCAGGCACAGTGCTCAGCTTGTGTCGGTCCAGCTGGTCGTGATTGAACGGTCTGCTGATTCCCCGTATCAAGGAAAAAAGAAACAACCCACTCAACCAGAGTGGCTGACGACTAACTTGATGGCGAGGATATTTTTACGAGATCGAATTACTGGAAGCCTCTTTATTTTGATTCCTGTGCAGAAAGTGACGAGGAAAGTACGTCCGCTAACACCTGACTTCGAGATGTTATAAATAAATAAGAAATAATATTGATCTATAAAGATTGAATTCTTATGCTTCGATATGCAGATATTTAGAATGTGAGTTAGATAATAAATTGTGTTTACATTGGTTTATATGTACAATATCATTAACGAGTTTCAATTAAATTCTGTATATTCATAAAAATAATACCATATGTTTGATATAAATGTTGGGGTGGAAATTAAGTGAAAATGAATAACCGACACTTAATTAACATATATTTTCATTGAATATTTTGTGATAAACTCTGGTCCAGAAGAGTGGAAACATATCAATAAATACCCGTAATTCAAGGGGTAAAGTTTCCAGGTTTCCAGAAGATTTTATTAAGCGAACTTGAAGATAGTTGGATGTTGGATCGAATAGAGATACGAGATCCTCAGGCTTATCTGCGCGCGGCAATTCGGTTTAATTAATCTTACTAGCCGTCGTGGTAAACGTCTCCACTATGGTGAAGTCATCTTTTAATTTGCCAACGACAATGCTTGCTTAATCATCTTACGTGTCATAATTAGCGCGCCTCCGCAATAATTACCGCGAAGAGATTTCGTAAATAGCACAGCCATGATTATAAGGCATTCAAATGAAATTGCCAATTTTGCAAAAACTTCCGAGAAGGTGTATAATGATGTATAATGTCGCCTCATAATCAAGTTCATAATTGTTTATATAATCGACGAAGTTTGTTAAGTATTTCTTGATGAAGAGTTGCCTGCGGTGTCATACTAATCTACGGCTTTGCTGAAGTTTAAAATGCAAAGAGAAAACTATGAGCCATTAGTTATTTTTAGTATGAATTTCAAGTGGTAGTTTGTATTAAGCGATTTATTTTATTAGAACGAACGTATGACGTTCATAACATTTAATTGATAAGTGCAAGTGTTTTGATGTATTTAAGTAATAGAAATTGATATAGCTAGTTATACTATATGACTATATTTTAGTGTATATATTTTATTATCATATATTTTACCTACTATTTTAGTAGCCATTTTGCAACTGATCTTATTTGGTAAATAAATATAGTATTATTACTATTCCTGTCAATTTTTATTCGTTCTCCTATTCAACCCTTATTAGCTTCGCAATATAAAATGTTGTTTAATAAATGCACATTAATGTATAGCGCTTATTAATTATTACTGTAACGATTCTACACTACAACTACAGAATTTATGGTTGCTCATACTGACACATTTATTTATATATAAAGTATGGCCGGAGGATGTAAGTTAGTTACATCAAACAGTTAGTTACATAAAACAAAGGTATGTATATAAGATCTCCATGTGCCGCTGTATATCCGATTAATTTCATTCAGAATTTCGAATCGGTCATTTCGACTGCTTTGGTGGTTCTAGTGTTAAAGTTACGTCAATGGAGAAAGTTAATAACGATCCGTCGTTTGTCGTTTTCAACCCTGATTTCACTTTCACCTCTGCTCTTCTTCGGGGATTACTGTGATTTCAAGGTACGAATGATTCATGTTCTAATTGCATGACGGGTCACACACCACCCCCCCCCCCCCGGGGGGGGGCACGATAATCAAAACTCCATCTGCTCATTAATCACCGGGGCTCGTGGTTCGTCTTTCACGGGAAGGTGCAAAATGCTTCGATGCATTGTCGTAGCAAGTCAAGGAAAGAGAAAGGATTTAAGGATACAATGCCAGGCGATGTTATACACCTTTTCTTTCTATCGTCCTAATCCTTTCATTAAGGCTATAATTTATCACGAAGGACTTTTTTCACGTCGGTTATATTACCGCTAAAAAACGCAATAGAAAATATCGTCCAAAGAAGAGCAACATAATCTGTAATTTTTTCATTCAATTCTAAAATATGAAAGAAGACAGCAGTTGCTAATGAAACTTGCAATAAATCAACAACTTCTTTATTTTTATAAATATAGATAGCTTTTTTATTTCTATCTGTTCACGTTTCCATCAAATGCAAGTATTAGCTTACGTGTTCATTTATTGATATATGTCTAAATAAAATAGCAATTTATTTTTTTACCGGTGCATTTTATTGAATGGAAGAAGTTATGCAGATAATCGGCTTCTCGAGTGTAATATATTGGGAAATATTTCAAAATGGAGTGTGGAAGTAAAAGGGATGTCTCAAAAAGCGGTATCGAAAAGAACAATGTAATAACATTATGAGTACATCGATGAAAACGAGTGTCTATTTTATTAAAGCTGAATAGCTTGTTTAGTACATCCTACCGATAGGGTCGTTCATGGTTTACTATTTCCCGGAAAGTATAGGTATTAGTCACGCTATAATAAATACTATCAATCAATCCAATCTACCTATCCCAGTTACATTACTTCACTATCTCTTTATCAGTCCATCCGATTCACGGACTCCTTCGCGTGCTTCCACGTATATCGATTTACCATTTCGCGATCAAAACGCAACGACTGTAACGACTTTCGTGACAAAGGGTTCCCTTATCGTCGATAAGTAATCGGATCATTCTACAATGGAATATATATTACTTATACGAGTAATATACTCGAATACAATCGAATCAACTACTGTCGTTTATTTCACTAACAATATACCTATAGAAACACCGAACAGGTTAACGAGAATCTTTATCTTGAATTTTGAAAGCTTACATCATTTTAACTCCTATTTAGAGTTAGGATTAATTCAATCACAAATTCACTTGGTAATTTCAAAGGATTTGTAATATTATCTATTTAATTTAAGCATGACGTAAGTGGTAAAGATATTTTAAATTGTTGGCACTTTGCGCAATTTAATTTTCGGTTTTTCTGAATTTCGTGAATAGTTCAAATTTTGTTAGTGAGTTTATTATTCGTGTATATTTTTATGTAAGTATAATATTGAATTCTGGGAAGAAGGCGCGACATGGGATTCTCCTCCCCCAGTCTAGTCACTGTGCGCCTTCTTTCTAGAACCCCACAGTGCACTAGTATTATGTAAACCGGTGTTACAATAAGAAATAAATCTGTCTAATTAGTGTATTCCGTAAAAACAGTGACATACAGCTTGTGGTGTATTAATTAGAATTTCTGCGATGGCATTGATTATTCGGACCATTTATATACTTGACCCAATATGATTGTCGCCGCTGTCGTCCTAACTTCTCACGATCGTTTACCGCAAGGCGGACACGCACGAAACCAATTAAATCGCGCTTTTCTTTCATCGATGAAGTTACCTTTTTTATTGTTATGTTAATGTAATGCTTTCACTTAAATCGCGTCACGAAATGTTTTTGTAAATGATTGGTGAATTCCACATTGTCATCAAACATGAAGTTGAAGTACCGTGAAGTTCGGGAAAGAAGGCACATACTACTTTCAGTTTGACCGTAAAAAACTTATGCAAACCGTACGAACTTCCTAGCCATCATAATATTATATAGGTTATATGACATATTTATTTTTGTAATATAATTAATATTACAAAAAAGATTATGCCTTATATATGTTGAATGGTGTTTCATAAACTTCGCGAGTGCCTTCTTTCCTGAAGCCACCAGTATGCGTTAGCATATTTGGGTGAACGTATGAGAGCAGGTGCATGGACAATGTAAATCGGTGAGTGCAGCTGCGCTTAATGAGTGATAAATTGCATTACGCACTTTGCGAGCATCTCTTTGCTAGACAATCCATTGCTCGTTCTTATTCTGGATTTCTCAACTTTCTACACATCATACACTTTCCTTAAGCCATAGTGATATTTTGATACCAATAACTATATTTTAATGTTTAAAATATTAAAATCTCGAGAGGACAGAAATTCTATTTCTGAAATATATATAGCGAAAATTGGAAAATTTGTTCGGTCGGAAAGCTAGTTTATAAGTCTCGTAACCCTTAATAGGATGATCCCTCGGTAATCACAGCTATTACTTTGGGTGAGATTGTGTCAGGGTGGGTTGCACACGTACGAATCGGCGCCCAAGGCAATCGATAATCCGAGATGAGTTAAGGTGAAAGGGGTAGGTGTGAAACGAAAGATGAGGGAGGCCGAAGCTTTTCCACGGGTAATGGGGATAGTCGGCTTCGTTCACCAAGGGATAAGACCGGATTAAACAATCTGTAACGTTATGGTGTGGTAAATAAGATTTCCTTCGGAATATTTCATCCAACTCAAAATAACTTTTCCATCTCGATATTTGTACATATAAATAAAAAAATTGATGTTTATTGTGCGAGATGGATTATCAATATCCCTCGGGATGTTTTGCTTTATGTACATTATATTTTATGTAATTTTACGTATTTTATCTTAGTGTGTATTTTCAACTAAATCTTCACATACTTTTAATATGAAAATATTAGTAAGTAAATCCAGGGGAGCTAATTTGCAAAAATTGTTTTAATTCACCTGTGATTTTAATTTGGAAAATCAACATGGTTTTATGAGTTTGGGAAAGTGCTAATTAACAAAGATTGCTACGCGGCTTTAATCGATTTATACTTCGTCCACCACACGAGTTGCGATATTTCATGATGAAATATATATTGATAACTTTACGTTCTGTGTAAACAATTATGCATTGAAACAGAGTACTAAATTTCTGTTCCATGAATAACGATATTCAACGGAACTACAAAGATGCGGTGTGAAATAAAACGCTGAATACCGTAATTAAATTAAAAATTAATGAAGAATTATCGGGGAAATAATAGGGTGCACTGGTAGAAGCGATCAAATCAATGAAATCAGAAATTGATGAGGGAAATTAAATTCATAGTGAGGAAAGTTTACTTGCTATCAGGGAGGTCTCGAGGGGATGCCTTTTAAAAACCCCCCAGATATTTGATGCTTCCAGAATAAAAATTAATAAATAAAACGATTATATGATATAATATCTTACTAATTAATGAATATTATTTATAAGAAATCGAACTCACGCATAACTTGAGTAGCTCGATTAATTACGATAGTTTTGCAGGATGCCTTACCTGTAACAAAAAAAAAAATAATTTTGTTAGTCATAAATTACATTGCACATTAAATTCATTAATTAATTATTTAAATAGATGTTTTCGTTATAATCAGAAGTCTGATAGCGAGACTTGTTTCCTGAAGAAGCAAATTTCTCGTGAACCAATAAAGCTTGCCGGCAAGGAAGCTATCAAAGTTATATAAGACAATATTCGCCAATTGTGAAAGGGTCGTGGGCTATTTTAATATTCTCCTTTAATCGACGAGGAGGTTATTAATTATAGCAGTGAATGTAACGAGGCTATAGGGTTCAGGAGAAGCGAATTCATCTGCAAGCTTGAGGGTAGTGAGGTCTTAGAGGGGTTGCATACTGGAAGCCAGATACCAACATCCCTTGGCATCGTTTCCGCTTCCCTCCACTATGCCTTCTTATCATTCTCACCCACCCCTCGCCGCAAACTCCTTCCGCCATTCCCCTTCCGTCCAATCTCCCTCTTCTCTACCTTCGCGTTCGAAAGCGTATATTGAAATATAATTAGGGGTGGTTTAATAAGCAACGGTCTGCGGCTTTTGCCTCCGCCCCAACAATGTAAGCAGTGGTCTGTTAACCAATGCGTCTGCCCTGTTTCCAACTAACGAGCTGTAAGCTTTCGCTTTTGGCCCATTACCGAAGTGCATCTTGACTTGCAATGTTAAGCTTGGGATGCATACGCTTGCATAACCCAGTAAAAGTTGCATCTGTTCTCTAATATAATATTACACGGAGTTTGTACACGATGATGCGCTGTGTAGCGGAATGATAAGTTGATGAATCCTATTTTGATCTACTTATAATTAGGCACGGAATTATATCTTCCTTTATCGAGGGCAGTATTCTACATTGATTAAAAGCAATCATAATGGAGAATTACTTATGGGCATTGAATTTATCCAGGATAATATAAAAGAATCAAGCTCTTGACACGAATCTGAAGTAAGCTAACATTTAATAAATACCTGGAGTTTTCGAATTATGCAAGTTAATAAATCTGCCCCGAACTCCTGAGCGCAAAGGTAAACGAAAACAAAGTTTTCGGTCGTATCGCGAAAACCCGCTTACTCATTCTGCGTTAGAAGGAAACAACCCTGTGCCGTCGTTGAAGTGCATTCTGCCAGCAATTAAAGTTTTTCAATATATTAAGCTTGGAACGGTGAGCGTGCCTGATGTTTATAGATTGCGTCAGCTGTTAGGTTTCCGAAACTATGAATTTTTGAGGGGAGGAGGAGGAGAGGATGAAATAGCACGCAGGGGAGCGTGTGGAACCTTCGTGAGATTGCTTCCTCGTGAGAGGAGGTCGGTGGCGATTTAGTTAACGTCTCGAGATAAAGCTTCCTGCTCGGTTTCACAGTTTTTACGTTCTCCCTTTCTCCCTTTCTATCGTTTTCTCTCTGTGCCACGGAATTTATGTACCAACCCGTTGCCGTAGGTCGTAACCTTCCGGTGTGTCGAGGTAAGCAGACCGTACCAGACGACTGCAGCTGCACATCGCTGGCGCTAGCGCCAAACGATTTCCGTTCTGGCGATTAATCCTAGCAAAACGACTGCTCCGCTTTCAGCGAACTATATATACAACCGACTTTCTCAGGACTCGCGAAAATAACGAACCATTCTACGATTTCATTTTACTCCCGCGAAAACTGTTGACACAAGCCTTTATTAAATGCATCCAAACCGTGACGAATTACCATTAATCTGGTACTTAAGTAAGCAACGCACCAGATTCGTATGAAAATTAAGATTCCATGCAGGGTATATAAAAAGGATTGTGCAATGTGGTTATAGTTAAAAACGAAACAACATTGAGTCCTAACTGGTGAGAATATAATCAAATTGGCTAACTACATCGGAAGTTGGAACACGAAACTTTATATATTAATAACTTGGAAACGAAGAGTCTGGACGAAAACTGATAAAGGATTATTCGATTTGTTCTTTTTTGCTGGACTATAAGCATACTGTATATCTTAAATTTGGCTCAAATCAAATATTTGATTTAAATACTATTTTTATCCTCCGTGACCCAATTACTCTTATTCCAATTTATAGACTCCATCAATCAATAACATGGCATAAAAATCTATATCTGTAAGTGCATTCAATGGACGAAACGAAGTTCTTGCTGGGCTATTAGAATGGGTCGATGTACTAAAGGCGTGTACGTTATCAGTGAATGGTTCGGTGGCGAGAGGATTTTCCGCGCGGCAACGGCAGGATCGCCTATATATTTTCGAGCAATTAGTGTCACGATCTTTTTCCAGCGTGCGCTTAACTTTGACATGCTCTGTCACTCCGATCCTCGGTACCCTTCAATCCCAGTTGTCTGCTATTCGGATGCGAGTAATTACGCGTCACTCATGGCTCTTACGATCGACGAGCGTGCCAGCGAAGTTTCCTGGCTCGAACGCCAGCACACCACCCACGGAAACTTCTGTCGTTAGGACGAAACGCTTGCCTTCTCTTTCACGGACACTGTTTTCAACCGCGTTCGTTCCAAACATTCGATAAAGAGCCAGAAAAGTTCATTAAAATCTACTTTGCCCTTTACTGTCCGCCCATTAATATCAATATCACTTCACATCGCTCGATTAATTTACACCGGCCCAGTTGCCGATCGATATTCGCGGCTCCAGTATTTTTTATAATTTTTCTTGAAAAAGAAAATCCGCGTTGATTAAATAGTAATTTTAAAGTTATTTGGCAAATAATAGAATACTATGATATATATATTAGACAGTAAGGACTAACATACTTTTTATATTGCTTGATAATTAATTAGTAATTAAATTACTTCTGACGAAGTTGTTCTTCCACAGTCCATCTTGTCAATCATATATTTACTTTTCATATCGTTACGCGGGGAGACAAAAAATAGGAACGTGATTATAATGGCGCTAGTACGAAAAAGTTATACACGTTGCAGTTATAAAATATTGCGTAATAAATGATTATTATATTGTTCCATCTCGAGATTCGTATGAATAATACTTAAACTCAAACAATACCTTCTGAATAATAAATCAAAATTGTCAGTGGATTATATCCATCACGAATTTACATGCATTTTACAGCGTTACAAACGTGTTGCATTTCATATTTTATTTCTCAATTTGACAACGTGTATAATTCGTTTAATATATTGGCGTTCCGGGTGTGCGGCTATACGATGAAGAGCCATGGAACGTGCGTGAATAAATAAGTATTGCTTTGATCGAGAATTTTCCCGTGTATGAATATGTATTCAACGTTTAATTAAACTCATGGCGGATGGTGGAAGTGGTAATAATTTAGCGACACAGTAATCTGTCCCGCGTTTTATGGGTCTCTTGTATCGAAAATATTACGGGTATCTATCGCATGTTGGACCAGGTATCTGGCATCGTTCCGTGATCCAGTTTATTACGCATCTAGACTGCGCAGGGTCATCAATCGTTGATTAATCAACCGGAAATGCTCGATTTAATGCGTTAATGTTATGGCCGTTGATACGCATTTTGCTCGTATCGTCGTATCACTAGCGTTAATTAATGTGATATATCCAGCGATATTATATGCTACGGCGTTACCACGCACTGCCAGTTTTTCATTTAACTAATTTAATTTTCCTGGCAAAACGCTTTTTCAACGACACCACCCACCCCTTCTTCCGTTGCGTACATCGCTCCCGGCTATCGTCGATTCTGTTAGAATACCGAAAAATAACGGATCAAAAATCTGACAGTTTACTGGATCAGAATACTTTTAATTTCATTCTTGATCCTGGAAGCTATTTAATGGGAACAGCACTCTTCGGATTTTCAAATAATCTGGCTTGTTATAACAACGTACAATACTTGATGTTTCACATCATGATATGTAATCTAACGAAATTACTGATTTTATGCAAATATAGTTTTTAACCAATTATCCGAACCACTGGTGTAACTTTGAATCCAAAGTCTATTTATGTAGATGGAAATTTTACAATTGAGACTACCCTTCATGGGATTATCAATGGCAGAATTATGAAAACGATGTCCGTTACTCTCGACTGGTTGATTGACCAGTGTTCTTATCAGTTCATTATAGGCTACACGATTATTGCTATAAAACGAATTCTGTCTTATCAACTTCACGATGTCGTGGACGTCACTTCCGGTGCGATCGTTTCGCGAGCTCACGGGATGCAAATAATCTTGTCGTGCAGCTTGCTCGCGCGTTATCAACGACGACAAGTGGCGCCTATGAAAAGCAGGAAATGGACCGCGGTGCATTCATTTACACATTAATTAAAAATAACGTTTACTTGGACTCGAAGCAGAAAGGCATTGCGCATTCGATAATTTAAGAAATTATAAACTTAACCATTTAAATCGCAAGGTAATTAAATTTTGTTACGAAATGATTCTACCGGAATCTGGCACATTATTTATGCCACGCATGTAGATCATATTCTGATATGATCCGTCACAGAGAAATAAAATAGATTTATTATTAATAAGAATGAATCATTGGTATGTATATATATGTAAGCGTGAGTAAACGCTTATCTATATTACGCAGTCATATCAGCGTCAGTTATGAATGCTATGCTAACAATACTGTTTCTCTCATTTCCTGCAATGTATGCCAAATTTGAATTCGAATATAATTAGTTTATAACTACCAATTTTAACTTATTATATTTACCAATCCACCAGCATAGAACTGTTAATTACAGTAATACAAGGATTATAATATAGCTGCGTGTTACAATTGCCACGGAAACTAATTAATGATCTATGGAATCCGCGGCACCCTCGATTCATTAGACATCTAATCAAATCACGTGCAAAAGTAATGCGATTAAATTGGCAATTACATGTAACATACGTACGTGTCCACATTAAATGATATTAATTAAGAAGATTATATGCGTGAATATCTGAGCGAGACGTACTATTACCGTGAACAAGAGGGGAAGTTTTTGGTGTACAACGTTCACGGGAAATTAGCAACGATTGTTTGACCATGGCCTATACAGCAGCTGCCATAAAATGGCACCGAGGAATATTGCGGTTTCTTCTATCTACGAATAACAGGCAAAGGTGAGCGTAGTGGCCTGTCCTGGGACGATTTACGACGTCCTCCAGTAAGAAAAGAAACTATATGATGAGTCTACGTGGGATACATCGTTCTCGGGAGCTGAAGATGAAAGACGCCGTGCAGCCGGGTTGCGGGAAAAATAAAATTATGACAGACGCCGAGGCGAACCAGACGCACTGCTATTAATAGACAACAGTTTCGCGATATGCTTGTTTACGATTGTACGTATGTGTCTATTACTTCTTCTTTCTTAGACAACATCCTTTACCATGCTTTTATCGTTGCACGATGTTTTGCGGCTGCATGTTGACTTCACATATAATTTTCCTTCCTTTTCTCCTTTTTCGACTACTACTTTGATGGAGTACATCATTTTAATTCTGGCAATCTAGATGTACTGGTTATTTAGTATGACATGTAACATTGGTGTTCACAAGGCCGTGTGTGACTTCAAAGGCACATGGCGCCATAGATATGTTATTATCGGTTAAGTTTATAATTAATAAATATATCTTTCTCGTAATTTTTCTGTGAGTTCGAAACTGTATTATGCAGCAACAAGTATAATTTGATACTTTTATTTTTGAGACGACAGGATGAAAATATTAAATATTAATATTAATATAATTCTGTTTGTTACACAAGGTGAATTAATAAAGTATACATATAAGATTTATATTACAATATTCGTTTACCAATTGCCATAGAAGAAGACTGTTTATAATTTGGTAATCGCTGTTATAAAACGTCTTGGAATAAGTCCTTGTTCATAGCCGAAATATTTTTCAAGTGCAAAGGGTTAATACAGATTTTCCTATTTCGTTCAGTTTATACTTCATGGTTTCGTAAGCGATACGGTGGTTCCCATTTCGTTATGTCCACTCTGTAACTCTTATCAGTTAATTATCTTTCTGTATGATACCAGTTAATTGTAGAACGGAAACTAAATCGCTGGTGAGTGCTCTCTGGTAGTTGCGAAGATTGACCGGAAGCGTTACTTTCCGCCTGACATTCGCTCGGCCATCTTTTTGATATCCTTTGATGTCGGAAATGGAGAAATGTTATACGCAGTTATAGGTCGCATGAAAATTTATGAATATACGGAAGAAATATGCACCGCGGTGTATCAAATTTATAAAAGAAGTTATCGTTTGCTGGATAAATGAATAATTGAATAACTGAATAATTGTATGGATAATTGGATTGCTGTAAAAAAACATAGGGGAAAGATATTTCACAATTTTCATTATATAGCCGTAATCACTGCACTCCATCGATCCTTGAAAAATTTAAATAACGAAGGAAGGTTTTCTTCCGTGTATGAACTATGTACAGCGAGACATAATTGAATCGTTATAAACGACTTTTAACTAAATTAGTGGTATACACAGTGTGTAACATCATGACCTAATTAAATTATGTTCATTGTCGCCTAATAAATGTCACTGCGAAGCACGGATTGCTGTTTATATCGCCAATCAAAATATGATTTTACTATGCACGTCATTTCTTATGCATTACTGTGTATGGCCTGTACTTCGGAAGAATACTTGATTATCGTTGATGACATTATTCATCGTAATTTATACTGCAATAAATTGCGATCGATGAAAGTCTACTCGCACGTTGCACTGGGAATAAACCACCAGACACTACATTTCCCTATAACAGGAAGTTTATATTTAATTTAGATGCATTTCATTTCTGGTAATTTCCTCCTCGCATTTTACTCGACTTTCACCAGCTTTCATTGCTTTCTTCTCACGACACACTCTTCGTTTTGTTGCCGCGAGATTAATGCGAAGATTAAATCCGCTTACTGCCCCAGATTGATTATTATTTATCCATTACTTACTAGCTATAGTCAGGAGTGTCTTCAATCATACTTTGTAAGCATTACGTTAATCAAACATCAAAATGGTCCTGATTAATTAAGGTAATAACACGTAAGAGAAGACTCGATAGAGACACGATCGCTTGTAATTTTCTCTAAGTCTGAGTTATCATTTGAAAATATTGGTTAGAACATGAAATAAATTATAAGATGTTTAACTTGTTCATAACAACGGTGGTAAAGGACGAAGTCGTCTAAACGAATAAATAGTACTCAAGACGACAAGGAATAAAAGAAGAAGTTCGAAATGACCTTGAACCTCTTCTTAGTAATATGGAAGGGTTCAATCTATTTAACTCGGGATAACTATAAGATCTTAATGATCAGTTTCATGGTGCGTTATCTATCTTGAATGGGAAGAGAAGAAGATAAAAAGATAGATGCAAAGATCCGTAGATACGTACCGGGAAGAAAAGGGTGAAGGCAGTGAGACTGCGCGGAAGAATAAAAGAGAGAGAGAAAGATTTTATTGCGCGCGGGGAACCATAATTGAACCGACATAAGTACTCTTTTCATATCATCGTTGCGAAATGATGAAAGAGGATTACGTCGATCCCGCGGGTGGAAACGCTGACATAGAAAGGAGGATGGAGCTGATATGGAAAGAGCAAAGAAGACAGGAGTCCTGGGGTGGTCGAGGGTGAAGGGAAAGAAGGCGTAGGTGGGTGGTTAAAACAAACTTCCAGGATCTCTTGCCGAGGTCTCAAGACGAGTCAAGCCGAGTCAGCAGGACTCATGCTCGTCTCTCTTCTCAAGTTCTCTGCCAATATCTTTTCTTTCTCTTCTTTCTTCCGACATCGTAACGTTTCCAGCTTTCTGCCAGAAGCATACTGGGGTACGCCGTCCAAATCTTATCCTACGCTTCTTACGTTGATATTCTTCGACGTACCCTTCGCCGACGGGTTTAAAGAGGTATTGGATATTTTAAGTTACAAAAACTAAGCTGGCAATTTTTTTCTATTTGGGCATATTCGATTGCAGATGTAAGAAATAATTGCAAAATAGAAACTTGGTTCTTTGAGATACACTACCATTTATAAGTATCTTCTTACCATCACTAGAAGTATTTATATTTAAAAGTAGACAAAATAATATTTAATGATTCAAGAAGATGAAAGTTCATTTCAACATACTCATACCTTTTGCAAGTATTAGGTATAGAAATAAATTCTTTCCGACTTTTGGGTACAATCAAAGTTCTATTTAAAAAGAATGAGAACAGATCAATCATCGAAATAATTTCCATTATTGTTGATGACCTTCTGCCATTTTTCCGGCAGCTTGCGAATAGCATCGCGGTAACAGTACCGTGGCTTTGCAGTGATTATGTGAATACAGTCGAACAAAAAATTCATTTCTACCTCCTGTCGAACAGAGCTATAAATGGGTTTGGTTATTGCTTCTAGTAATAGATGTTAATGACTGTAATGAAAGTTACTAGTTTGTAACCATGCAAGCCATTGTTGTGGATAATAATAAATTGTATGAAAGCCTGAAAGTGTAGGAGACAGTATACCGTGGATGCCGTGAGGCTGTGGTAATATTTTGTTTGAGACTAGCCGCATCCTCGTGTTCAACCAACCGAGTTCTGTTGGTTTTTCTCGCCGGAAATTAAAATCTTTTTTGTTCAAGTTACCAGGAACGACGAAGAACCTGGATATTTTGTATGTATTTTCGCGGGACCTCCGGAACAGTAGAGATTTGTCATTGGCTTCTTTCTAATTTCTTTGTTCCAGATTGAACTACGTCTACTGAACGTTTAGTGAATATTTAGCCAGCGATGTTTCTCGTCGAGACGGTTTATTCGCGTTCCTCTTCTTTGACCGCAAGCGATGCGCTTTTACATTCTCTGTATTTTCTTTACTTGGAACTTCTTTGAAGTACTCTCCACGTAGGAATTTTTGGTTTTTACGAAGATGTCCTTGTACTTCCTCGATCGTTTCGTTTCCTCTCAATAATTTTATTCAAAGCAGCAAAAGATCGAAATTATGTTATGGTCAAGATAATAGCTAGTAAACAATTTTGAAAGTGCCAGTAATATTTTTGATATTAATTAATTTTTTACCATGAAATATAGTATAATGTCAAGTAGCAATATATATCAATAATATAATATTTATGTTCTAAGGACAGTTAAATTTCCGAGTCGTTTATATTCTTGTACTTGGTAATTGTACAAGCTTGTGCTTTGAGGCGAAAATATTCAATCAAGCTGCGGTGTTTTGTTTGCAGACCATTTTGAGCGGCACCCTTTAAGCATCGATGTTCCCCGAAGGCAATAGCTAACACACGGAATGCCCGCAAGTTCTCTCGCGCCGTATCCAGGTTACACAGTTCATGGAACGTTAGCTTCCATCGACGATCACGGGGACGAATGTCAGGCTCGAGGTCATTAAACTAACCAGGTGCACCAAAGCTACCTTCTGCGCAAATTATCTGCAATCCAATTATCTACCGTACCAAATCGATCCCGGCGATCAAGCCCCGACTAATCTACCGCTATTCCGTTCTCGTTTCAAATGTATGACCAGTGAATCCTCAAGCGCTAATCCCAAGTCTACCGCTAACACCAACGAGGTATCACCCACCGAGGAAACTAATGACAACGACATCAATCTATATGTATAATGATAGTTTCCCAATGAATTTTATTGCATCGATGTAATATTGATTTTGTTCATTAGTCCGGAATAAATCATAGTAATTACGCTATTATACCTAAGTAATGTACAATATGATGTAAACTTACTGTGTACAATAACATCAAATATAACAGTACTCCATTAATTAGTTGATTTATTATACCCAGATATGTATTCCATTACGATGTTAACGTGATTAATTTAGTTCAACCAAGATTCAGTCCACTGGGATTATGGCGGAGGGGTAAGAAATATTTGGCACGAGAGCCGGGTCGGAGTATTCGAGTAGCATGAATTTTGTATAATATTACGAGGCGAATATTGCAATTTATGATAAATCAATGAGAGCAAGTAAGGGTATGGTAGGGAAATTATGCCTGGAAATTCAAACTGGTTATTGAACAAGTGGATAGGAAGCTAAGAAGGGATGGACTCTGTGGAACTACCACGATTAACGACCTGGTTATACCATGAGTTTCTTCTGGTAACCGCAGATCGATACCTAAGAAGGGAGAAGCATGAAGTGCGTGAGTGGTTAACGGCTGCCTAGACGGCCCCTGAACACCAACCTGACCCTTGTCCAGTCGCACGAGACTCATTAGGGTCATCTTCAATTTTCACCAAGCATTTGAAAAAGTTACTGCTTCCGTACCACTTCGGTTCATATTGTATGATTTTCTAAACGGCGTTTATTTGCATCGTACGTAAGCAGTTTTAAATAATAAAAACAAATATGAAGTACATACGTCGTACGGTCTAACTGTTTGATTCTGTTACCTTTTTAATATCTTTGAACTGCAAGCGTTTGAACCTTATTACGTAATACAATAATGGCGTTGTTAAATGTAGAATTTCTGATAGAGTTCACTAAAAGGAAATACACTTAATTTTCATGAATGTCGTTAGTATGAGAAATTACGGGGAAATATGTCATTCTTCTTGTGGTATTATGATATTGAAATTATGTAAATTATATGCCATTCAATTAATGATGGTCGGTTTACGTTTCCTTTTACATCTTTAATCTCACGAAACTATGGTATGCAGTTTCGATGTTCTACAACTTCTATGTTAATCCTCGCCGAGAAGTAGATACGGTAAGCCATAATCAGACAAGCTTCCAAAGTTACTTAGAACACCATTGCGGAACTATTTAATGCTCCACTTTATGATGCTATATAGATAAAACATAAAAGACGTTACACGTCTTTGAAGTATAACACTTCTACATAATTTGTAATATTCAACCTATTACACGAAAATCAAATTAAGTGATCTCCTCTACTTGCGTTAGATTCTACCAAGAACTTCAACATTAATAAAGTTATAATTTCCTGTCGTATCATATACCTCGTGAGGCTTTTTTCTTTAAAAATCCTTATATACAATGCCAAGTAAATACCACTGAATGTTTTAGTCTGGTGAAATATTACCACAAGGTACACGGATGTCATTTGATTTCTAAATAAAATTCGAAAGTATAGTCTTTCGCTGTTCATCTCTATCAAAGCATTTTAAAACAGATGGAGACACAGCTATTTATGTTATTAACTTTCCTCCAATCTGTTATATTCTCCTTTTTGTAAATCCCCCTGACATTGCCGTGAGTAATCAGCATTAACTCGGACCTTTTTCTGAATCCACTTTTACCCTTTTTCCCTGTTCTCTTCCCCTCTATCTATTTATCCATCTTCACGTTTACAGAGCCAACGAGAAGCGTGGCACAGGCTCGTTCTCTTTGCTTATAAAACACTCGTGTAAACCGGGCAACCGTTCGGAGGATGCACGAGGTCTATATTCAATGTACTATGCTCTCTTCATGTTGCACGGGGCAAACGTAGATCAAAGAGGTCATTCATGGTCTGTCCATACGGATCTACCAACGTACACGATATAACCACCATAGCAACAGACCACCCTTGCCATCGGTGATATTACTTGAACCCGTGCTACTAGATACTACGATCTCGAGCACATGCTCGAAATCCCTGTCCGACTGGGTCTACAGTTGGATCCACCCTGTGTCTACAGTAATCTTTTATACCTGCTTTGAATGTAACTTACTCGAGACCATTATACAATTAGGGAGTTTATACCGCAAACATATCCTCCAATATGCCCAGCATTCACGATGTTAGAGAAACTATAGGTAACAAAGATGACAGATTCTCTATTAACCCTTAATGGTTATCACGGCTCAAAATTCACCCCTTGCGAACATTGCTTTAATAATATTCAAAAAAGGTAGTGGCTGGTAATATTAATATGTTGTGTATTTATTAGGATTATAAGTATACTTATTGAAGTAGTTACTGCCGATAATAGCTTTTAAGAGTTAAACCTTTTGGAACCTTGCACTTTCTGTGAAAGTCCTTCAACTGTTTTAATCTGATAGTATACACTGTAATTGTTTCACATAATAGAAAGCTGTCTTTTATACAATCCACAGTTAATGTCGTTATATTGAAATGACATTAACTGTGGCTTTCAATGCTCATCATTACTTTCTATGGCTACTGAACTGAACTCCAATGCTTTCTCTTCTCTACCCAGATAATATATGCTCCTCTCTATGAATGTAAGTTACCTTTGCAAATTACAAACCAGGTTTACACGCAAATATGCGCGTCCAGATAAACGAATAGGGAATTCGATAAGCAAAGCGTGTCAGGGAAAACCAATACTTTGATACCGTTATTAACAAGTTTACGTAGACAGCGAGCATGTTCGGATTACTGGCAGTGCACACACTCCGGATATATTTGTGCGCAAATTCTCTGCTCTTTAACTCGATTTCCTGTCGAGTGGTATAAATGCTGTCGCATTGATCAGTCGGTCACCGCAGGCCTGAATATCCCAGTTACTTCAACCGAGAGTTATACTTTGATTCCGGATTAATATAATAATATTAACGTTCGTTTAATCGTAAGTCATTTATGTAACGCAGCTGATTTCTAGCTTAATTCAGCGGGTAACCAGCATGTGCATCTATGCAATCGGAATTATCGAATACTTCGTGCGATCTTTGAATGCAACACGCAATTTTAAATCGCAGAAGTATCACATTTTTTAGCTCGCGTAAGTTTCAACAGTTAAGATGAAAAACGTCAAAGTTAGGATAATTTAATTCTGGCTAATACGTGGAATAATATAGGTTTTATTTATAACCAGTTTTAGCACGAATACCTCAATATTTTATAGGAATAAGCTCGACGCGAACTCACTGATTTATTGGTTCAATTTCATTGAAATTAAGTACAGTTTATCGTTCATATAATTATCCTTATAAAGTGAACTTATAAGCTGTATCTGTTGTATTAATATATTAAGAAAATGAGGAGTATGGAAATGTTTACATTCATTACATGTACAAGGTCTCATTATCGATAACGATTTGTTAATATTACATGTAGGAATCTATCCTTTTCGACTTTTGGGTGTAATCAAAGTTTATTGGAAAAGAATCAAAACATTTTGCCACCTTTCTGCCAGCTTGCAAAAGAGCAGGAAAATATTTCAATTTGAATAGTTATACTGTTTATATGAATCCAGTCGGAAAGAACTCATGTCAACATCTAACAAAAGGTGTATTTCCTTCATGTGAGAAGGTTTTGTTCAAAATTTCTATGAATGTTTTTTTTCGCTCGGATCTTTTCATTAGCTAATTAGATTTACCGATTGATCGTAGACACGTGAGTCCGCATGCAATCTGATTAAGAGGTTTGATTTCAACGTCATGAAATTACTTTTCGTCGGTAGAAATCAGTTCACTGTGACCTGATATCGCTTGATCGCAGTGGTAGAAGTAGGTCGTCGCGTTCCTAGTAGATAGGATCTTTCGTGGTGAAAGACAGGCGCGAGGTAAGGTAAGTATCGACCGGATACTCTAACGCCAGTGGTAGAAAGAAAAGGAATTGGAGAAGACGAGAGTGCGCCTTGAAAGCCGGCGTGATAGTTACGGATCGATCATCCCTATGTCAAACAACCTCCCAGTTACACTCGTATTTCACAGACATGCCTCTCCGCCAATCCCACTTTAATCCACAATTAAAGAAATTGACTTGTACAGGAATCTACCATCATATTTCCTAGATACATTGATTTACACAAAAATAACATTAGATATATTACGAAGTTTGTAATATGATAAAGAAAACTGGGCACAGAACAAAGTAAAGTAATAATGACAAACAATATAAAGTCAAGGTGAACCACAGGTGTACGTATTGGTATGGTATGATCATATTTAAAGAATTCGGTCAGTGTGGCGGTTAAAAGGGTAGAAATATGTAGATGGAGTATTTTCGCGCGAGTGACTTTTTGGTTGTGATGTCAGGGTCGACGATTGAGCTACGTTGACGCACCTGGCGCGCTATCAGTTTTAATTTGAAGTCATTTAATCAATGTGTCGTGGCGGCATTGAATCAAAACGTCCAACCGGGCCGTTACCGTGGACCAAATATTCTCCTCTATCTGGATGCACGTGCGTGCGCGTGTATGCACCGGGCATCTCTCGCGCTCACCCTTCTACCGCGCAATGAATTAATCAGCCAGAGTGATGAGGGACGCACTATGCGCCCCTACATACCGATGCCTCGGGATACTTCATGCAATGCTGCCGACACGTCGATTTACTCCAACGAAAGCAATACGTAATGAAATGGCCAGCAGGAATCAAAATGGATCAGCCTGGTGTACGGTTTTCGAATATACCCGAATCGCAATAAGAAATTTATAGTTTCACCGTGAAACTCCCATTTTATGATATTACATTTTTCTCAGAACTAATGTAATCAATGTTATGTGACTTACTTAAGAATTTCATTAAACAAGTCACGATGTAATATTATATACATACAAATATTGTTAATGTGATAATAGTGTGTTTTGTACGTAAATATTATAACCTGTATTGTACTATTTCCTCATAATATTTTACTTTTACCCGAATATATTCAACTCGATATTCCTACAATATTTTGGTACTCTACAAGGCTTTAATATTAAAACTTTTAACCATACAAAGCCTGGTCCACGAGCTAGCTATTTCTCCCTTCATGAATGAAGATGTATTCAATTTAGTAATTAACTATCAAATGTAAATCCGATACCGCGTGTCGTATGGGTAGTATACAAATTGAGAAAAACACTGTATATTCTGTCAATAGGAAGTCACGTTATCAGTGGTTGTTTAATAATGGACTAATCCAACGATCGGTTTTGTAACTCTCAAGGGAGTAATGATGATATGAAAATAGTCAACCGGGCGAGAGTAAATTCACTTTGCGAACTATGCCTATTAATACCTTTGGCATGGATCTCACTGACCGCACAAACTCAGAGGGAAGGAAGGAAGGTGGAATGAGGGGTTGGCGATCAAGCGTGAACCATCGATAGTTCAGGCAGAATTGCAAGATTGTGAACTGTAGTGAGAGAGATAGGTAAAGAGATGGTTTCAGAGTAGACGGATAATCAAGCAATATTACAGCGAGGTGGAATAAGGATGAACAAAGAGACGTAAGCAAGTTGCAGAGAGAATGTGATAGCGAATGCAGCCAGTACGATAGTAGAATCCACAGATCCTAGCTAGTGAAACTCAGGTCGCAACCTCTAGTTACTCTGTAATGAAGCCAAAGTATAGTTTGGTACCAGCCACCCCCAAATGCCAAGGTCTTTGGAACCCTCATAGTCACCACCTGGACCAACCCATAATGCAGCTCAACGATCAATATTCCTTCGGTGGCATCGATGTACGCGCCACTAGGTAATCCTTTGACCTACGGGTCACTAGGTAGACGTATGTTCTTCTACTATGTACGGTTTACTCCGAAAATGCCGGTACTTCGAAGTTCCACTAAAAGCTTAACCTTTTTAGTATAACATATTACACATTAGTACCGCGATCATACGTGCAATCAATCTCTTATTTCTTGTCTGAAATTGCTTACTTTGAATACCATTATCATTAATAAATGAAATTATTCTTGTATGTCTACCCCACAATGCAAATACAGATGCAAATAAATGTGTAATTTTATGCATAATAAGTTCAAGCACGAAAGTTGAATGCTTACACAGGAAAATTGAGCTTGATCTAACAACATCCGTCTATCCACAGACCTATTATTAAGATTATTAAAAATCGATGGCAGGGCTGAGAATATAAGACACGGAACGTGTGTCGAGGAGCATTTTTAAGGAACCCGGAGGTTACTTAACCTCATCATAAGTGACTTAGCTAGCTCGGGGCGGTGCAAACTCGAGCTATATGGACCGTGGGCAGCTTGCAAGCAAACCGGTTATGGTCAAGAAATCTGTTTCTGCTCCCACGCGCCAATCGTCCCTTCTCCTTTCCTCCACGGTTCCCTCATCTTCATCACGAGGCCGTGGTACGTCGCGATGCATCTCTTCTTCGTCGTTGCCATTCTCCTCCTCCGCACACGCCAATCCGATCCGTGCCCCGGGATCAGAAATTACCGCTCTGCCCGGTCAACGTGCATTGACCGGCGTGCGAGTGCAAGTACGATGCAACCGACCGTGACCCTTAACATCGACTAGTGGTCCGTGACCCCACTCACCGTTGACCATTTTGATCCGCGAATGTATATACTGTGTAAAACAGCCCCCATGTGTATGTCACCATACATGCGAACATTTACATCGATATATATGTGCATATGATTGTACATAATAAGTTTCGGGGTTGATATTCGCACATACACAAACGCGAGCCAATGTGAATCGGAGCATGGTGAGCGATGAGTTTCGTTTTGGTGACCCGTGTTCTGATTCATAAACGTCATCACGGGTCGCAGCGTGCGAGCAATTTCGCTCCTGGGAATATCGGGGTAGAAGATAGGCTGAACAAATTTGACCAACATTTTTGCTTTGATATGTGACGGATAAAAGCTAGATACGAGGAATCTACTTTTTATGTTTGCTGATATCGCGGAGAGAAGATTGACCCAATTACGCTGGTACAACGTGAAAGAATATCATGGTATCATAGATGGAAGGGTAAAATCAACTTTAAGTGTACATGAGCAGGTATATCATATTTTAATTGTATGTGTACCTTGTTTAATTAATTACGTTTTACGTATCACCAATCGTTCCACGAACCGCTTGCAGAAGAAGAGATCCATCCGAAACCGTTTTAATTTATCAGCACCTCATTCTCAGAGGTAGCTTTTTACAAAAAGAAATTGATTACCTCGGTCGTACGTAGGTCGCCGTTTCGGGCGTAATACGTGACTTGGCGTAGATCTCAAGTTGCGAGGTCGTGCGGCTTCTCGTTCGACGGCTTTGGCCCAGGAGATTCCACCATTACGCTTCCCGGACAATCAGTGCGAGACAAATGAGAGGAATACTGATGCGAGTCGGTAGAGCGGCCAGGGAACCGAGGCGAAGGGAAAAGAGTAGATGGACTAAGTCCTAAGGGGATGGACGCGGACGAGCCCGAAGGGGAAAAAAGTTGGTGCGGCTAAGGTCATTTGCATTTGTACAAGGAGGAGAGAGAAAGAAATAAATTAGGTGCGCGCCGAAGTGACTTTCAATTGGGGGTGTCCTGGGGCTTTTTCTTCCTGCTCGTCACTCGTTCCACGAGCGAGACCAGAAGACGTATACCTAGCTTGAAAAGAGGACTTCTGCTAATTGCATCCTGTGTAACGTCGCTCGTTAGCTGGCATCCGTGGCGGTACGGGGCGCGGAGCGAACGCCACGAGAAACTTCGTGGCTTTGCTTCATGCAAAAGAGAAGGTCTAGATAGACGGAAAAGAGGGATGCCCGATACTTAGTTGGAAAGTGGTACTTATCAATGTTGCTCGTATTTATCTACTAAGAGGCGCCTAATCAAACATTTTCAAAGTACGATACTTATTCAAAATCATAATAGCAAATAAAGTCTAATGAAAAGAGCAGTTTTATTTGTAAGATTTGTGAATCAGTCATATCAAGACTGTTTATTGCAGGCAGGAAGCTAACGTGTCGTACCACATTGTACTCATCCAAGAACTTGTATCAAAAAATATGCTCCTTTTCCATAAGGTCCAATTTCTAACCCTTTTACATCGTTAGTTTCTTTATCCACTCTACAGTAGCGTTTATTTCCCATGCAACTACTGGCAAGCTTTCGAAGCTACGATCACTTTAGCTGGTTGACAAAATGCCTCGCCCTATCGGCAAAAATCTCGGATCTAACCCTCGCACTTGCAGCGAGGGTGCTGACCACGCTGTGCTTCCCTTCTATACGTGCCTGGTTGCACCCTGTTTCGATGACCACCCCTCATTGACGGCAGACCTTCTCTCCTAAATTGACGAGCACCGGGGACTGTTACTAATAGAGCGAAAAGCGGAGTTCATTGATGGACAACTCTGACGACAGGAAAAGTTATTAGTTTCCTGCGTGTTTTAGATAGGATTTCGAAAGCTAAACTTTTCTAGAGGACCGATATCATGGAAATGGTTACTTATTATTATTTTGAATAACATTAATACTTTAAACGCAAGTAAGATTTGTGAACTCTTCGAATAATTCGGGAATATAATATTCATATTTTCTGCAGGATTTAATATAATTAAAGCGTATAGGAACAAGAGGATAATTAATAAATAACCATATTGAAAGGGATCCTTTGTACGGCGTAATATCTTAAAGGGGTTGGACAAAAGCATTTGCGCGTAGAATGGTTAGAGGCAATTGATGAAATTGGAGAAATCTGGAGGAGCATTATTCAGACATGCTTGGAGGGCCCTTCTGCGAAATAATTTCTCTTCCAGGAGGCCTTACCTTACCCGTCAGAGTACCCAGGAGACCGGAGAGAGGACTAAGAGGCGGTCTAATTTCAAATCAATTTCTGCCCGATGAATATTACAGTGAAACGAAGAAATAAATAAAGAATCAACCGGAGGGTTTCTGATTCGACCTTTCCTACGTTACCTCACTTGTTTCGCATACCCGGGATACGCGGCCGATACATTGAACCCCTTAATCACGGAAGGGTCAGTTTGCTCTACGAAGTGGAGTGCCGAGGTTCACGAGGGTTTCGTCGTTGTCGCCCTTCCCTTTTATATTTATTTGCACCCGACGTACTGTTAATTCAGCTGACCAACAGACATGCATCCCTCTTCGAGTAACCAAGCAGATTCGACCCTTCGGGAAGATATTTTATCGTAATTGTCCTACCTTCGTTTTACTTGTTCATTTATATGCGATTAAAATAACGTTACACTTTGACACCATTTCTTTATTACTTGGGAATTTTCTAAACATAAATCGAAGGATGATATTTATACTATTGTATTCAAAGTTTATCTCGGGGTACTTTCATTTATCATCGCGAAATTATGGTAGGTTTCGAAATAGTATCGTTTGGGGATCTTCTGATTTTAACCAAGTCCAGCCGAGGGAGAATTCAAGAGTTCATTGCAATTAATCGCCGTCTGGGGATATAAGAGGACAAAGATACGGGGGTGAGGCATACACTAACACAGAGGGGTTATTACGTCCTGTTGGAATGAAACTCATTATATGAAGATAATAATCCTTGGTAGGTAATCCGTGAAGATATAATTAAAAAATAAATTATTAACTACCACATGTTACGAGATACACTGCATATCACATAAAATCAAATGTAATCTTAGTGAATTACTCTTATAATCCTTACAAATATACCGTGATACCTTATTAGTACTTCTTCAAAATTTTCATTTTCTGAGCAAAGTCAAAGTATTAGAGAAAGATGCAGATAGACTTCACATGATCCATAATTATATAAATAATAAAGACTGAAACTAAAAACTTTTCGAACACAAAAGGTCTGATTACTTCCCAATATTAGTATCCTATATAATATAAAGAAGGGGGAAGATATCTTTTACGAAGTTGTCTCACTTCTGAACATAATCTACAACTGATTATACGAATGTAATTGATAAATATCCGTATAAACTTCTAAAGTTATCTGAGATTAATTACCCGTGTATGAAAGTGTACTTTGATGAATTGATTTGAAGAAACCGATCAAAGACACTTTTGATCCGCTCCCTTATCTATTCCTGATATTCCCGTAGATTGTACGTTAGGTTAATAGCATCGTGGAGGTGTTGTCGTGATTTTAGTCGGAGAAGGACACGGAACGATTCGAGAAGCTCGTTGTAATTAATCGTCAACGAGGGAGATAAGAACAAAGAAGAGAGGTATAAGGGAAGGTATACATACGTAGGGACGTCGAGGAATCATTGCCATTCGGGGCGTATATGCAAATGAGCAGTAGATGCCACGATGCTTTTCTACGTATAAGATGGGTGGTTGCGTGCACGCTGGTGCCGGTACTCCCAGATAGGCGCGCGATTCGGTGAATTTGCATTTTTAGCGAATTTACAATTTGATTAGGCCCAAGGTGGAGTTCTCGGGACTGCTTCTATCCGTAGAGGGCTGTTCCGCGATGTGCCGTTATCTTTGAGTAGTTTCGTTCCTCGTGTACCTCAACTCGCCGAAGACAGATTTCGGATAATACGGGAGACTTCTAACAGCAGTCTCGCGCCATTCTTCTCTTTCTTCTCTTTTGCCTATAGCGCCGATAAGCTTAGATTCAGGAAAGAAATTTGCTTGATTCTTCATTCGTAAATATGCATGGCATTTAGATTCTCTTTTATCTGGGAATTACGAAGGTGGTGATAAATTTTCTAGTCTTTGAATTCCTACATATTTTGCGTGTAAGGAATAATTAGACGTTGCGGTAAATATACTGATTTTATTTGTTACGTTAATATTTATATTGTATACTTCTGCGACGATTTACGAGTCGATACTTCGAATATTAGAAAATTAGTAGACGATTATGTATAATATATGACCAGATTAAATTACTTTTAATTTAATTTTAAATATTATAAAAATTCAGGAAAGGTTGTGATTGCATTTTACTGAGTAGTAGATAGGTTGGAAGTAGAGATTTCTTAAATTTCTCGATTAGATAATATACACTAAGTACTGATTGTATCATTTGACTTTTAAAAGCAATTACGTTTGCTCTTCAACTAATATAAACTCCGACTTCTTCCTTTAAAAGGATAATTTCTCTAGATTCCTATGTTGGAAGATTATCACAAGTGTTCAGCTTATATCTTTCACGGTCTAATTTCGTTTCCATATTTTTCCATTCTTTTTACTTCCTTTAAGAATATCAAAGGAGATAGTGGAATGAGGGGGCGAGATCCTACAACTGTATTTAGCCGCCGAAGATTACCTAATAAAAGAGAATACGTTGATCTCATAATACTACGGTGCTCCTACGAAGAAACTGGATAAAATGGAAATGAAACTAGTTTTTCATTTTACATTTTGTCCTGAATTCGCACATTCTGCAAATCCTGACTCGATCAATGGAAGAGCAGTATGAAGGGAGGATGGTAGCGGGAAAAGAATTCCTAAGAATTCAACGGTGGTTCGCATCAAGCGGAAACGGAGAAGTTTGTAATTCCAGGCTTAGAAGGGTCGGCCTACTTCTTCCGCGACTTTTTGCCGATTTACCAGGTTTCCAAGTGTATCGGGCACGTGGAAATTCTTTCATTCTTGCCACACGCGAATTTCGATAACGAGGAGACTGTTACGATGAAATTTGTATCGTGCAAGATAACGATCCTTCGTGACTACACTCCAAAAGGTAGAAATTATTTTTTCATTACTCCATAAGGGTAAACTTACTCATGGCTCTTTAAATTCCTCGATAAACTTACGAATCGCATAGTATGCGCATTCCAACCTGCTGATGATTGTTACTCGTTATGTTATTACTTATCGTTAGACTAACTAGGACTTTTGGCGGGAGCGTTATCTTCATCGTGTAAAAATAAGCTGCATGATTGATGTACAGGAAGCTCACTTCAATCGCGGTTTCTTTAATCGCGGAGACTGGTTGAGATGTATTTTCATTTAGTTTACTTGCAGTGATTGGACTTCCGGGATATGATATCAGTGGACGACCACCAGATATTATCTACTTGACATACGTAATTATTGATGGAATTATGAAATGGGGCTGCGTTTGATATCTCCATGTTTACCGAGTTATAATCGGTACTTCCATGTATTACCGAAAAAGGTAATCACGAAGCTAATAAATACTGAATATTTTTCATATCAAACAAAATTGCGTTTCTTCCTCCCTAACTCACTTGCTATTATATATTACTTGTATCCAAGGCATTAATGATCATTTTTATTCAATCCTTCAAAGTGCCAGCTTCACATTAATTTAGAACCTCCCTTATTTCCAATGCAATTAAAAATGAATTTTTTCCGCTTATCGCTATAAATTCGCCGTGATTTACACTCGAATAAAAATATACTCCGAGATATTAAATTATGATTTTGGCAATACACTAATTTAACATTTACATTTGGACATTTTATAGCAACAGGAATTATGACTGAAATTACGATAAAAAATCTACATGATATTTCTTGAATATATTTTTATCACATATTCCTTTGCAGTAGGAAAACGCTTTTCCCACAAGAGTTAGCCATAATGAAAAGATCTTGATATGATCTTGTTGTTGGAACACTATTTATCGTTTCATATGCATAATGTCTCGTGGTAATATACAACGGATGAATTTCTAAGTACCATTTCTCCCGAAATCCCTATAGGATTCGCACACATGGACATGCCAGGCGGTATACGTGAGGTGTCTGTATGTGTGCGCAAGTGTTCTTGTTAAGACAATATCGGATGCTTCTTGGCCATTAGGGTATATCTACTTCGGAACATACATATATGCACTTATACGAGGGAACTCTGCAACAACATAACTAGTAGACTATCCGCAAGAGTTTTTTTTCCCACGTCTAGACAATGGCCTTATCTCGAAGACGTTCTAGGAGAGTTGGTACTTCGATATTCCGCAGCATGTGATAGGGTAATGCTGTCCATAGAATCACTTGCCGAAGCCAAGTAAGAATAGTTAACTCGTTTTTCTGGAATAATTTGGGGAATGTGCAAAGTGCCCCTTGTAGTTCGTAATCAGATAAATTTTTCTACTTTTAGATGACTGAATTTAAGAAATTGCAAAATAGTAAATAATATTCGGTAAATAAAAGAATGTCCAGAATCTCAAAGAACTTCAAGGGAAATTAAATTTTTCATTTGGTGTACTTAATGGTTGGAATCTGGATGATCCGTTTTTTGTAGTGTTTGTTATTTAATAAAAATATGAAGTAGCAATGAATTTGTATAATCATCAATTCTTAATAAAATTGTTTCCTCTATGTAAAGCAATGTATTAATACCCTCAAGACCAATTGCTTTTCCTTTATCGTATCTTGGTTCAATGAACTAATTATTCACAGATCTCCTTTCTTCTTCCCAGACAATTATCGTCAGTCATTGACTTCTAGATGTAAGGGTACGTTATCAAAACGATGTTCTTTTCTACATAAAGGCAGTGATATACCCTTTTTATGTTCAGCGAGGTTAATAACGTGGCACAATTGTAGAGGGAATCAGACTAAAGGTCTCACGACAATGGATACGATTAAAGTCGAGCGTGGATGTCGGTGGAGGCCAGAAAGCTTTGAAGGATCTCGTTCCTGCGGAGGTTTCGTAGGAAGGGTGGTAGGTTACTTTCTCACTCGGTATCCATCCACGGAGGATAAAGTCTCTTCTCATTTTCCGAGAAGCCCATTCGCTCTGTTCGGCTTCTGCTCGTCTTATCGTCTCTCTTTTTCTCCCTGTTTCCCTTTTTCTACCCGTCCCTCTTTCTTTTACTCACTCCTCGCTCTCCACCTACCCTTCCACCCCTTCTATCTCATCCAACCCCTTTCACCCTTCTGGATTTCGTTGGCGTGTTTTTCACCGCACGGGAAACTAGCTTCGACTGTCGGAACGAATTCTACGTTTTCACCGATTCCTTTATTGCGGGCGGCCTAGACGACCGAGTAAACAACCGGCACAGGTTCTCCACTACTACCCTCTCGTCTTTGCCCCATTCCGAGAGGGGGATCGGCTTCGTATCGAAAAAATTTCGTCACTAAAGTGGAACGACGTTACTCGATTGAACTGTGCGAGCTTCTTTTTTTAGATCGATCTGCAGCCGAAAAAGAACGTCGGAAATAAATTTCGCGTAAGCCTTCTTGAGCCTTAATCTCGACTGTAAAAGGGAGGATACACGATACTCGAATTCATGATTTGTCATTCTTAGAGTAAGTTCCATCGAATAAAATCGTAATCTTTGAATGGTCCAAATCATTCCAACTCAAATTTGTTTTCATATACATTGTATATTAATACACACTATTAACTTGTTGTTCTTTACATAGACAATACAACTTGAGTACTTCGTTATTCATTTAAGTCCGTCGGAAAAAGGACAGAATTTATATAAAAGTAATGAACTAAATTTTCTTATTTCTCATCAATTAACAAAGTTATTTAACTATTAATAATAACAAATAACAATGTATTCCAAAATAAAACAGTTTTAACTGACAATAATAATAAAGGCAATAGATCATTCGTCTCCTTTAATCGTTATCATTTAATTGAATAACATTATTATAAATTCGGATTCACACTACCTCAAGTATTATGGTAGAGCTCCTGCCAAGGTCAGTGTTGAAGATTGTAATCGATTTAATGAGTAAAGTATGTGCGTTCAAGCGAGTTCGGATCTTATCGGCGGCAGTCGATCATCCTCATAAAAAATTGCTGGTTATTACGCGAGCTCGATGTGTTTGCATTATAAGAGGAGTAAAAAAAGTAGTGCGAAAATGTGAGGTGAGTTCAGTCGGGTAAGTCGATGAATGGTAGTCTCAATGAAAGAAGCGAGCAACAAACCATATCGCACTTGATACCAAATTTCGGCAACCCTCATATTAACTATTCACGGTGCGCAACCCATTATTTCGTGGTTAGCCCTTCGATAATAAATACCCTGGTGGTAGATATTTGCCTGGCCCTAATCTTTTTTTTTCGGCTCGTTCTTTCCCCACTCCAGCGTCGAAGATTTATGAGAGTGTGACACGGGGCATCGATGGTATCACGGGTACAACCCTGTGCCCGATAAAAGGATTCCTGGGAATTGCTCCGGAAACCGGGGGCGTTCAGGAAACGGAAGCTGCAAGAACATTCCGTAGATATTGTTCATCGCAGGACGTAGGGCGTTGAAAATAGTTATACTCCGAGTTATTTTGTGAATGAGTTATCTCCATATCGATATCGTATTCCCCGAAACTTTTTGACTTCTCTTCTCGAAATAATGGGAGATATAGAATATATTGAAATACTGCAACAGTCGGACAAGTTGGATAAAAATAGTAAAGAAACATTTTGAGAAATTATTGACTGTAATGTGATTGTTTATGGTTCTTTTATGGTTCATGTAAAAATATAAGGATTTTTGTGTAGATATCAATAACGAGTTTGATGATAATAAAAAGCAACGATATCATATTAATTACGCGGTGCGCTGAAATCATTATAGGAGTGTCAAACTAGAATGTTGTTCTCTAATTAAAATGCTAATTCGAGGGGGGTAAATTCACGTAGGCATTATGGAAAATGCTCGAAACGGCCGTGGTACAGGGGGAAACTCTATCCCAACGACGCGAATTAAACAATCCCCCAATTCTAGTTGAAATTCCATGGTGGTCCACCGAATAGGATGGACCAGCCAGGCGGCACGTATCCTGAGAGTAGAAGAGAACCGCCATTTAATTAGCGTACCCAGAGTTATAATCTGTCGTAAAATCTGAATAACTGCAACCAATTTCTCAAGTTTATCTAAATCTCAACGTAGCAGGTTTCCCGGTATACATTGCGGCCGAGCGTATTAATCTTCGTTATAAGCAGAGCAGAGGGAATAATTCTTTTTCACTTGTTTGATACACCAATCCGCGATTACTAATGAGCAAAATTCAAGGAGAGATGAAACGAAATTATGAACCACGACGTGAATCGTCGTCTTGTAAACGCGGTTGTATCACGCGAGAAATCTATAATTCTATGCGAGACAAGAGCGATCCTACATGACATTAGGACGGTAGGATTTAGTGTAGCAAGGATGAATACGATTTGAAACAGGGAATACCGAGGAAGGGTCAAGGTAGGGTATCACATAAGTACAAATGAATATTCCTAGCTGAAACGAGGAGAGAAACTAAACAAAGCTGGTTTGGCGCGTGCCTAAGTCACATTCGTCAGGCAGTTGCAAGGCGAATTCTAAGAGGGGTCCGCCCGACCGTCTAATATACTCATCCAATCCCCTCCGATTCCACCGGACACGGATTTCGATATGATCTCGGTACACTAGTTATGCCACGTTTCGAGAGACGTCGAGATATCTCGGTGATATATTCCCTTCGTTCCGACTTTTCGAGCCACCCCTTTAGACTTCGGTTTCGCATTTCCTTCTCCACGCTTACTTCTCCCTTTTACGTTCGTTCGAGCTACTCCTATTTCTTTGCTTTATCCGTCGCTTCTGATTCTCTCGAGCGATCGTGATTTATGACACTTTTTCCCGTTATCGCATTCTAAGATCCAAAAGTAGTCTAGTCTACCGATTCCAACCGATTGAACGAACCCTTTGCTACGGTTGTTCCCAATAAAGGTTACGCCACAACCGAACCAGAAACATCGACCGCGTGCATTCGCTGAATCCGACTTCGTTTGAAGTTCTTCAACTAAGAATATATACTGTGATGCCGAAATATAAACTATCCTTACTTTACTTAATTGCTCGAAAATGTGTTGTTATTCTTCTTTGAGAATTTCTTTGATATGATATACCATATGTATATCAGCACATATTCCATTCCGTCTGAGGAATACTGCATTCAATTACATTAGAAATACCGGTGTCTCGTGGGGTCCATTCATTATCCAAAGTACCTTTTCAACACATTTGTCCGACTATAATCTCACGAATGTATGCGTTTATTCCTGTACGTATACCTACGCGAGTTAAACATATTTCCGTGGAATCCAGTTAGTCGTTTGTGTTGGAATTGCACTGTGTTTTCAAGTAGACCAAGTCACCAAATGCAAGCTGGAAAGGTAAACCAGGTTCAACATATATGTACTAACATTCTATCCTCGAGGACCTTCAAAGTCTTTTCGATTTCTCATTCCCCCGCAGCTTGGTAAAGTGGGAGGCGAATCGCGACGGTGCGATCAATTCTGTTGCGGAACTGCGGAGAACTGCCATTGTCGGTGGAAAGTTTGGAATTATACATTGGAAACTTAGAATGGAGAGAGGGAAGGAAGGAAGGACGGAAGGAAGGAAGGAAGGAAGGAAGGAAGGAAGGAAGAGGGAAACGAACCAACGAAGGAAAGAGACCTGAATTCAGTGTAGTACCTAAGGTACTCTTATTCGATCTACTTTAGGTGCTCCCCTTAGTTCTTTCTCGTTCAGTTACTTCGTTCGCTATTCCACCTCCTTGTCCCTTTCCTTATCAGAAGTTTTCAGCCGATCCAAATGGTGGTGCACAGAATAAGAGATGATTCTACTGCAACGATGCAGCCCTGATTTAATTCCATGTTGATTTTGATTTAATTAACTACTGGGCGCCGATCAGATGATACGGCATCGATGATACTCGAACCTCGTGTCAATTCTTAATGGTCCCTGGAGAAGGTCGAGTGTTTCCACGGCTAGCACTTGTTATTATTTCTACCAAGAATACATGTAATTGTTTCGTCCAAATAACAATGAAAAGTGATCATAATTGAATAGATAACAAAGTACTTGCGACTAATAACGATTCGATTCAATCATTTCCAATTTGATTTTGAAACCATTCGAACTTGGAACGTATAAAAGTAATAGATCTTTCAATTAAATTGTTGCCTAATAATAAACATTAAAAAGAGCCATTTATGACGCGTGCTTATATTATAATTAGCATTATAAAATTAACTCACAAACTTCACGTTTCAAAAATAAAATATACTTGCGGTGATGCATTTTTATAATAATTAACAAGATTGAAAGAATAGTGCAACATAATGGACAAAGGAATGCGCGCTTTAGAAAAACCAAGCTCGTGGAATTTTTTTCAAAATGGCAGTAATCCAAAGCTGGTTTACATACACGTGTACTCTAAACGGCAAAGAGATCGAGAAAAAATAAAGGAAGTACTATCATTAATTTCAAAAGTAAGGGTCTCTCAGTAGAGGAAGCTTTAACATAGCGGCTGAGTAGTAGGATGGGGGTTAGCGGGTGCCTTTCCTTAAGAAAGCATAAAACGAATGGATGAAGCTAGTACTCGTTAAAGTTGAAGAAAAGGAAAACGAGTGCATGTCGAAGAGCTCGGGGATGCCGAGCGACGTCTGACCCCGTCGCACGTTTTCTATGGTACACGCTTTTGACCTACTGCACCGCTCGAGTGCTCGAGTAGGCGAATGCACGAGCTTGCCTTCCTTCAAAAGCGTATGTAGATAACGAGGGAATGTAATAGCCAGTTTGTCCACGACACTTCATACTGTATCAACAATGTCTACTCTGGTTTATATCTTCACCCATCTTCGTGTCCCTCTTTACATGTATCCGCGCAATTGCATCTGTGTTCTTTTGCATAAGAACTACATGTTTACGCGGCTGAATATCTTAGAGTGTTCTTCAGTGGCCGCATGTTGCTCACTTGTAAATAACCTCTTGGTTTGTTGTGTTCACTTTTGTCAACTTTTACGTAAAATAAATAGCATAATTGAAAATATGACGTTGCTTATATTATTTGTCAAAATCTGTCCTTTATATCGTCAACTGTGTACTTATGCATAATTATAATTAATTATAGAATATTATTATATAAGAGGTACAACCGAATTTTTCATTGAAATAGCGGTTGAACAAGTTGTTGGTTAAGGAACTCTCATATTAAATTTGATATTGTTTATGTTGAAACAACAAATATGGATTCTACTCGGAGTACAATCGGCGGGAAAACTTTGAATTCATAGTTTTTTATGGAATCAAGTTTGTTAAAAGCTGTTCTAAAGTATCCAGGGAGACACTTTGGAAGCTTCTTTCATTCGTTAGATTTTTGCACTTGTTGGAATTTCTAGAGTGAGAGGGAAAATGGCACAATTAGGACGTGTAGCTTAAATGTCCTCAGAATGAGAGGATGGTTGTACCTTTATTTAAACAATCCCGAGGCATGCATTTTGCGTTCTAATTCCAGGACTGAGAGAATTACGAACCCACTCGAGGCTACGTTGAAACAATCAACGAAGCCTGGAAGCACCGAGGGTGTCTACGAAATTAGAATCGTTAAATTTCCTCAGCATAAAAGGGAAAAGTGGGAACGGCCACATTTCTGACAACGAGATTCTCTAATGTCAGACAAAAGGTATCTTACGGAAGCCTCGAAAATGTCAGGTCGTCTAGAGCAGAAAATGTCGAAATACATGAAACAAGGGGGTGATCGTGACATCCGGCAAAGTCGTTGCATCAACCAGGATAATGGTTAAAGATTCCGCTATTTCTTGAGCAGGGATAAATGTCAGTAAAAAATGTCTCTTATACTCGACATTTAATACGAGTAGTGTAACTTTTATAATCATCCTCAAAAATTTTCATTTCAGCCGGCATCTCATGCTTGACATTTAGTATGATACCGTGACTTTTATAGTCATGTCCGAAAATTTGTATTCCACTCGACATCTTCATTAAAGTGAATTCATAAAAACATAAGTCCACTTCATTGGTTCAATTTTAATATCGAAAGAATAAAACGCAAATATCGTAAGTCGTTGATACTTTAAATACAGAATGAATATTCTCAAGCATAATGCAGGACAATATTTGTGTAGCACAAGCGAGACTATTAGAAAACACATTACGGACGACTTTTATAGGATTATAAAATAGAGTCTGTAATTAAAGTTATATGATAAACACAGGTAGTAATCCATAACATTCGCTCGTAAATGATATCAAAGAGTACATTGTCGTAGCAATAAACATTTCCACATTATACAGACTTTTATCTTTGCATTATTTCCTGATCCAATGGCTGAACTATGGCGGTATACAGGATGGCCCGTTTCCGACCCCTGATAAGGGTTAGCCCCGACTCGACACCCAACCAGAGAAGCCGGGTAGAAAGGAATAAAACTAACTGCTATTAATCAGGCCTTCGTTCTCCCAAGCTATACGGAAATAAGTGTGTCACGAAAAATAAAGATCTCTTTTTCAGGTACTTTAAATCATGAGTTTGTTTTCAGCGGAAAGTGTTCGTTCTTATACGTCGGTTATTCACATTGCACTGTAGACAAAACAATTCGTGAGAACATTAACCTGTTAACCGGAGATGTCGAGTTAATTCTTCATTCGAATCAACACTTATCTCGAAGGTTACGAATTAAGCCACAATTATCACTCTCGTAATCCTCGAATGTTTATACCCACAGATTTCAGTAATGAATAGTCAAACCCATATATACGTCCTAATTATAAATATATTGCATGGATTTATTTGATTATTAAATTAAAAGTACCCGCGTGGTATAGTTTTTTAGAAGAATACCTTAGTTAAAAGGATAAGATGAAATCGATGCAGGATGCAATAGTGGTTGAACATTGATCAGAATTTAAAAGCAAACAGATAAATAAAAGGAAAGACAAAAATAATTTAATACGAGTGAATTTCAGCAGGAGTCAGTCATAGACAGCTTCCTGGAAATACGTTTGTCTTCGTTTCTTCGTAGTTTCGTGCCAGTGAGAAATGTGGTTGGCTTCCCACTGCAAGCTCGACCTTTTTTTAAGAAGGAACAATGAAAACTAGGGTGACCGTCCGCGGGATTGTTCAACGGTTAACACAATACTAACAAGGCTGAAATTTAATTTAAAGCTTTCCGCGAGTTTACGGGTGCTAGGTATCTTTCAAGTATAACTCTAGTATTCTCTTTGATGTACCTGAGTTTCTCGGTTTGACGTTATAAGAAGTATTATTTCTAGAGTATTGCCTTTTATTCGTTGCCAAGCGGCTTGTCGTTTTCACCTGAGATCAATAATTTGATTTGTCTATATGCGCATTTATATTTATGAAATGCACTGATTCAATATCTGCTTATGTTTTTGTTTTAAATGCTATCGTGACTCCTATTACTTCCTAACGTACAGGTCATACGGCGGATTCTTATATTCCATTGCACACTATCTAATGGTATATAAAAAAATAATCATATTTAGATTACAGAGGATAGAGCGGTAACGTGGAACAAATTGCTTCCGTCGTTCAGCAGAAATGGTAGTTCATAGAACCCGGGTATGAAATCGATATCAATGGATTGCACGGGGTCAGGTGGTTGCATCGCTACAGCATAGAGTTTCCGATTGCCCCAAATTTTAGTTTAACCGACTTACCCTCACTTTTCTTTGTGTACCTAGCAAGATAACGATAGAACAATGAACCACGATTTTCCAAAAAGATATCCAAACCATCTCCACTTGGCTGACAATTACTCTCAATCTACTTTAGTTATGACTTATCTACCGCAACTACCTAACGCGCAAATTACTTAACTTGGTCAGCTTACTTGGGACTTGTTACATATAGCTCCTTCTAACCGAACTTGGAGTCTGACTTTATACCCCCCAGTCAATTCTCATTAGCTACCTCCCCATCTTTGTCATCAATGTTGTCGTCACCTTTAGTCCGTGTGGCCTTTTGGGTGCACGCTTGTCATCATAACTGCACTTCGAATATTAGTTCGCGCCAGTAATTGTTACTTCGGAAACTAAGATTCCAATGCGCATAGACATGTATATATACATGGTAACCTATCGCAGAAACTACGAATAACAGCACTGCAAATAGGAGTATACCACTCATACTTTGACCCAATATAAAGACCTAGCCCAGACACTATAATTAAACTTGATACGAAACCGCAGGAAATACATGTCTATAAGCTTGTAACGTACAACAGAGTCTATGAATGATATAAAATATAAAATTGGTAGGAAACTAGAATGAAAGGAAGTATAATAAAGTATGTACTGAAAAGAAAATTACCAACTTCTTGAAGCATTCTGACGCGTGAAATCTAGTATAACTTTTGGCGGACTCTTGTTTTTCACAGTTTATTATCACTTTTTCCTGCCCACGTTAACCCACATTCATCCGGTAAAACTAGTTTCTGACTTGTGTACATCGATTTACCGTGAAAAGGGACATTGAGTTCATTGCATGTGGAAGAACGTTTGTAGGTGAAAGTGATGGAATTGCGATGTAAATATAACTAACTCGTTCATGTACCAATAGGATAACCAAACAAGAATTGCAATGTAACTAGGAGAAGAATCATAATATGTATTTTCTCTTTGTTCGAGATAAGTGGAGGCAAATAATACCGCTTTGTTAGCCTCTTTTAAAATCTAAAATTATCAATATTTTAAACGTTGCGATGAAAAGTAACGATGTAAAGTAACTAATGCATCGTGGAGCGTTTAAACAGTTTTACTTTTAGACATTATATGTACGTTGCAGGGGCGTATCGCGAGGTATCGTATAACACGGATTTCGGCCCGGCACTCAACGTGTTAATAAATACCTATTATATATTCGATCTTTAAATTCATCCTAATATCACAACATACATATACTAATTAGTGATTTTATAAATTATATAGATTCTGTATTCTATATAGAGATCTTAAAGATACTTGAAAGCAAGGTATTTGCAATATGTATACTCCACACCGCATTTTATTTTCATTTTTCATTTCGCGCGTTTACTACATCGCCTGTTAAAAAACTTCAACTTTTACGCCTAAGGGAACCTACCTAAAAAGAATAATAAAAATACGCGCAGTAAGTTAGTAAAGCTCCAGATTTCTCCACGCTTTCTACTTTAGGTCAAACTCCTCGCTTAACACCCCGGGCTGGGGTGGTTTTAACGCACCACCAGGACTTCCAGATACTCTCAGGGGGTGAATGCCTCTGTCACGCCTCGGGGAATCATTAGAAGCTTCTATACGTGCGTAAAGGTGCACGCACTGGACTTTTTACGAGGATCTACCCGATTTTTATGATATCACCGAAGAGGCCATTTGCTCGCTTCGTAAATCGCACTCCGCCGTTCGAGGTTTTATTTTAGGAAGAGTGTCGTTCGGTTTATATGCCGAAATGCTACAGGTCAGCGATAAATTCTACAGGCGCTTTTAGTTTCCTAACATTTTTTAAGCAGCTTATATCGGTGCTTTGGCTATCAAAGGATAATTTTGCAAGTAATAAGTGACTTATTTGACTCTTATTGTGTTTAGCTGGGACTACTGCATGTGAAAAGTATAAATGAAACCGAACTAACATATAATTTTGTGTTAGCACTTTTGGTTGGAAAATAATTCAACAAGTGAAGACCTGGATTCAGTTAAACTACGGACAGAACAGTAATATTATCACTTAATATACATAGTAAGGTCAACAAACTTTATGGCCTAAGTGTATTAAAGAGGAAATAGAACCAAACAATAATTTGTATTGTTCAATATAATCACCCATTATTTCAATGCATTTCTTTTAGAACAGCTAAAGTGTTTGTTGTTAAAATGGTCTAAACCTGCATGTTCAGGCAGGAAACTTTTGGATCATACTACGTACTTTAATATCAATTGTCAGAAATGAAATTTAATTAATCTATATCAAATAGCAATTTAATTGTGCACACATCACCGATGAAAGAAAAGAGATTGTCACTATAATTTATCATATAAAACTGCTTTATAAAATACGGCAGACGTGTCATATTAAAACGAAGCAATTATAATAGTATTTTCACGCGCTTCATACACATATAAACCTATAATTTAAGATCGGTCCGTATAATTGTTAATCGTTTCCTAGTTCATTAACTACGATCATAACCACCCAACGACGTCTCATGATTTGTCCCAATCTTTATTACGTACATCAGGTCAGATCGTGCACCTTCACTGTACTTCTTCACCTTTGCGCGTATAATTTAATCGCGCACTCGGCTAATTATCACGGAATCCCTTTAATTGCGAATTATTTCACTTGTACGCTTTCACCGGTTGTAAAGACGGAGATAGAAGAGGGTGGCAAGTATTCTCACCTCGGCAAGGCAACACGTACTGACAATTAGCCGGAAGGTCGAGCAGCCGAAGATTTATTCCCTTACTACACACGACAGTCCTGCCAACGACTTCTAACTGCGTTGTTTTTCTTAAGTGAGATTCCCGCTTGGCAGTCAACTCAACGCGATATTGTAAACAAACACAACCTTCGAAATTATATGAACAGCATGACTAATAAAATTACTGACAAATATTTTGACTTGTAATGTAAAAGAGAAAGTATTATTCATTTTTATGAAGTTAATGATGTGGCATATTAAATGGCATGAAATAAATAAAAAGATATAAAAAAAGATATTCTACAGCAGATATTCTTTCTTTTGATAACTTTTATATAACCTTTGGAATGATTAGTTGGCCAAACAAGCGTGTGATAAGAAGGCAAGTTTATTCTTCCTTCGATTATGGATTGAGATAGGCTTCTGCACCATCATAAAAAATCGAGGCAGACTGCTGACTTCGGGGTCACCCGGTGTGCCCCATAAAGGCATTATTAATGCAAACCAATCCCGGTGGGCACAGAACGAATTGCCGCTATAAAATGTAATTTCGGAAGAGTTTCGATGCTAAATTTTGGATAGCAGCCTGGATGCTACCATCTCAATGGAGATTGTCGGCCAGAAATTTTCTTTGGAATTGCCCGGAAATCCCTTCTGCGCTTAAAGTATACCTCAGCTAACAGCACAGGGAAGGCGGGAATATATCCTCTTTAATTGTAACATTTGTATCATTCCAATATCACTAAAAGATAATTTTAAAATTATTTGTTCACCGTAATACATATAATAATCGCATTTTATCAATAATTAGTCACACAGATGTATGGCCATTAAACTTCCATGAAAATATTTATTGTACCTTTATTAGGTTATTATTTTTAACTGTATTTTATTCTGGAATGCAAATCTATATGCAGCTTTAATCTACGCAAATTATCATAAAGTGTACAGATTAAATTATTTTTCAATTTAAATTGTTATTCCGATTCGGTCAGTGTAACTCATAGAATTATTCGAATCTAATTGAAAAGCGATCAAATGTAGCAATGATGGATAATGAACAAATAGTTAAGAAGAAACAGACTGAAACCGCTGTTGATATCGGTGACCTTCTTTAAACAGAGATATTCAATTTTCGGAGTGAAAGGCGACAGATTATCTGCGATTTTCCTTATCTTAGTTTTAACAGAATGTTTACTTTCCATATCATCCTCCTCCTTCAACCCCTCTCTATTTCGACTTCTGGAATTGTTCCTCGAATTCAAACCTTGGATCGTTGGCTCGAGTGGTTTAACGCAAACCCTTAATAATAAAAATATCTGAAAGCGATTCTTATTCTTATTCTCCACGGGTCCAACTGCAACTTATTGCCGTACTTAAGTGAAACGATAAGAAAATAAGGAATGATCGAAGTGAGCGCTCACGATCGACCCGAAGCATTTTAGAGAGAAAATTGTGACGACTGTAACTTTGCTCTACATAGCTGCCTCTCAGATATCGGAGAAGTTATTTTTACGTAGTTGTAAAATTCTTATAAGCTCGGATAAAACCCAGCTGGATCTCAAAGATTCATTTGACGTCATCGAGTATATAGAGCCGATTCAATCGCTGCACACTTCCATATTAATTTTTAATCTTCATCACTTCGCATCTGCTGTTTCCGAAAACATAAGAGCTCCGATTCTCATCTTACTCTTACGGAGTACAAATGTATACTGTAAACATTGTTTTCCACTTTCTCATATCCTGCCGTGAAAGATTTCAGTAGATCGAGAAGAAACTCATGCAAATTTCATATCCATTATTAATTCTCTGATAAAAACGTGAAAACCACTCCAGTAATAATATTACTAATTAAAAAAATGTACATTATTTTTTAGTGTTACGATAAACAGTTAAACAGATTTGGTTTTAAATGTTACATTCGCGTTGCAAATGTGTATCGCGGGATATCGTATAACATCCAGTTCGGTCCGGCAGTCAACGTGTTAATCGGAATACGCTCGTAGGTCGTGGATATAACAGTTTCCTCGTTCCTCTCCGAGTATTTTTTTTAGTGTTTCTGTTATATTGCAGGCGAGGGTAATTCATGGTGGCCTCAAAGCGTTCTCTACTTTCAGGAGGCAGGAGGTCTCGGTAACTAGTAGAAAGGACGGATCGATGAATTTCGTAACGGCGAATTTCCGCGGGTAAAGCCTGGCGCGGGGCTCTTGGTGGGTGGTGGCAGAGGGTTGCACTGGTAGCAGAGGTTGGCGGGACTGGTGTAGGTGGCTCGTGAGTGAGGACGAAATCAATAGCACCGTCGGGATTCAGAGCGGTGCGCAGGAAGCGTTTCGTAGAAAAAGGACAAATGTAAATAAATTTAAATCAAAGTGCTTGCCGGTAGGATAGAGAAACTGGAAGCACTCTGCGAGGACCCTTCGCTCTATTCCTACCTAGTGTTGCTGTCATTTCACCAAAATCCCCGAAGCGGATCACCGACCTCGTAACATCCACAGGAATGTCCTTTAATCGCTAAAAAAATCGAACATCTTAAGAACAACTTCCGATTGTCTAAAAGTATCTTAGATTCTTTTCGAAAATGACTCTTCCTTATAAGTAACCAAGACATTAATAGTATCAAGAGTATTATGAGACCGCGAAGTATCTGTTCGTTATTGGCAATTATTTACTTCGTTATCTCGAATTAGCAGATCTGCCCTTTCAATCAATTTCGAGAAAAGGGTCAAGTATAAATAAATTTAAATCCGATTACTGTGAGTGAAATAGAAAGATGCAGGGTACATCAGGTATGCCTTTATGCTATAAGTAAATGCTGCAATTGGATCACCTGTCTAGTGAAAGAAGTAGGGAACTCCCTTTAATCAGGAAAAAATGAGAAATCTCCTCGATGCTTGGAACTCTCCAATCTCTTTCTTAGATCCTTTGTAAATTGCATACTTGACACTCTCGATACAGTGTCACCATCCGTGTTGGTATTGGAAGACAATTGACGACTTATTCGTCGATGGTGTTCCACTACGTTGTTAATGTATACCCATACATTGGATCCGGTTTCTTTTGATCACTTCCTCCGTCTCGTCTTGGTAAGCACCCACCTGCTTACCAGTACCAAGTCCCCAAGGTTCCTCGTTCAAATTCTCGTTCGATTACGGATGCTCAAAGTACCGGGTCTCTTTGGATAGCCGGGAATTCACGAAGAAAGAGGATGAGTACGAAAGGATGAGAAAAAGGAGAAACTTGAATCCCTTCTATCATTGTTACTCGCTTCCTTGGCAAATTCGACGAGTATCAAAAGTGGATCTTCTGATATTTTATGGTACTGTTAGTAGGCATTTAAATGTCTCGATTCTAGGGACTCTTGATTTCACGAAGAAAAGATGTAGGGTCGTAAATCTTTGAACATCTTGAACAACGACTATAATAAGCGTTATGAAAGTATACCAGTGTGAAAGACAACATATAATATTACTACCTACTGTCATGTAGAATCTAAATAATTATATCCAGTATAAAATTTCGCTGAAACTCATCACTTCATCGTATCTATACTCTAATAATAACAGCAGAGTAGATCCACGAGTTCTTCAGATAAGAATTTACGGTACTGTAATAAAGAATAAGAGCTACATTTACGGTGGAATTCTCTTCCACACATTATTCTTCTTCTTATCCCGAATGTTTGCAGATAATGTCAATTACTTCGGATTCCTTTGCCAAGGAAGAATGGCGGTCTTATTGTATTCTTCTGATCCGATAATAGAGGCATTCTCAGCTTGATTTTAGGGGAAGTGGTAAAATGTATATGAGAGGGTAGCCATAATGTAAATCGTCGAGTTGGGAAGTACCGATCATTCAGATATTATCGCCGTGCTCTAAGGGAACCTCGAAATTACGTGTTGAGAGTATTTTGATCCTATTTACCGGCTTCCTCTGCGAATGGCCAAATGATGGTATAAAAAATGGTATTGAATCGTTATTCATGAGTCAGTAATACTTGGCATCCACTTTGCGCATTTCCAAGATCTAGCCACTCACTTTCTACGGTTCCCTCCACCCAGAAGTTCCCCTTTATTTTTTCCTTTTCATCGTGCTATTTTCCTCGTAACGTAACGACTATCTGCTGACGCGATAATAAATTCCACTGGCTCATCTCAGATCTTATACCGCGATATTATCTCTCTATTTTCTTCCTCCCCTATATATTCCTACTTTCCACCTGATCACTCCCCCCTAACAGTAATCATTACATAAGGATCATTTCTTTTTACAACTCCATGTACCCTTACATTTAAAACTCACAGTAATTACATCCGTCTTAAAGTCTTCCATATAATATTTTATATAAATAAATGACCTTGATCTTTTTCGTCTATTGTACTTAAATGTGCTTGGTATCGATAGAAGCACTTCTTAAAGGGCAAAGTACCAATATCGGATTTCCCCTTTTCCGTGAGTCTGGCAAACGAAGTTTGCGTCCCCCGGGGTCTTTTTTTTTTATTCAAGAATACGGAATTGAGGCGTCGTGGCGAAAAATGAACCAAGGAAAAAAATACGTCCGCGGAGGAAGATACGGATGGAGGCGGAAGGTAGCAGACGGTTTCGAAGAGTGATAGAGGTTGCGGTGTTGGGAGAAGAAAAAGGGAGAAAGACGTAGAGATGAAGGTGGAGATGAAGGGCGAGCCACGAGGCATTAGAATACCTTTCCCTCTGGCTGGGGTAGTCGAGTGCAGAAGAGTGAAAGAAGCCAGCAGTAGGAAAGAGTGTAGGCAGGGCACAGCCCCAGGGATTGCATAACCGCCGGCTCTCTTGGCTCAAACCCTCTTTTCACTCTGGCGCGGCAATGGTGGATCGTAAAAAAAAAGGAGAAGAAAGAAGAAGAAGATGAATAATCAAACACTTTGTGCGCACGGGAACCGGTCTGCTCTGCTCATTGACGTATAAGGTTAATTAGACTGTCTGGCGGTAAAATACAATTAATAATGATCAATTATTATACAATTCCTCAAAATGTTTTATACACCTTGCTACATTATTATCTGGACACTAATTTATCTAGACGTTCTTTATTCTGGAAAATATGGCTTCTTTCTTTTACCACACACCCATTGAAAACATGGTGATAAAGAGAGGAGGGAAATTACACTGAACGAACCCGAAGAAATTATTAAAAAAAAGGGACAATAGACGTAGATAAGATATGATTGCGGTGTAGTTAATGTAATGGGATGGGTTTTTTGTACAATGATAAGGATTCACATATAGCCAGCAACGATGTGCTTCGGTACAAGCATTTTAAGTAATCAAGTAATAAAAGAATACAACAATAAAAACCACATTCTTTCATTTTCATGGATGCACGTTTAGAAACACGGTTTATATGTGGTAAAGGATAAACAAATAATTCTACATGATAAATACATCTTTAGAAAACTCGTACACTAAAAACACCTAAATTCTATAATCTAATAAGTTCTTAAACCAGCCATCGATTTGTATTATTTTTCCAAAATATGCGAAATACGACGTCAGTATAATTTTATTACTCTGGAAATTCGTTCGCTCCAATACTCTCCTTCTGCTTATTAGTTCGGATAATAGAGGTTCTACAGTATACAAAATTTCAAGAAATCTTTCGGTACCTTCAGAGATGCGGGTCGGTTGAGTGAAGGACGAATATTCATTCATCTTCGTGTCGGATAATCGAGTGGAGTGTGAAAGCGGCAGAGAGGGTTACTACTGGGGCCCCCGGGTGTTGAGCTGTCATGGACCAACCCTCCTTTTTGCTCTGCTGTTATTTCGTCGGTGAGTCGTAAAAAATCACCAAACAACGAGTACGGCACGCGAGAAGAGAGAACGAGTCTTGTCATTTATTCAGACGAAGAGTTTCGGCGACGGGGAGTAATCGTCTCCTATCATAGTTGGTGAAAAAAAAAGAAGAAAGAAGAAGAAGAAGAAGAACAACAACAACAGACTATCTCGTGGTTTAATCTGAATTCAAGTAATATTGATAAATAACTCGATGTACGTCGGACTCTTCATTAACATTGTTAGTTGCAAGATAATCTTAACCACATATGTAGACGGGTACTGTTTGATTCATAATTCATAAATATAATTAATTACAAGCTTAAGGAATACTCATTTACTCGGTTCCTTTTATATTCGTTCATTGAGTAGCAAATAAAAGTGGAATCATTTGTTCTTCAACTAACTTTTATTTAAGTGACGCTCCTATAAGTAGAAACAGCCCAGAAACGTTAATAAGAAGTCGGATATGCATTCGGGTTATTTCAATACGATCGTTTAATTTAAGTCGAGTGGTTAATTATATCGTGTACATAATATGTAGACAGGGACATAATTTAATGCACCGGAATATCGACGGAGTACATAATAAAGTTTGTCCGCCAGACTAAATTCGGTTCTTAAATAAATGATCGGTATATGCGGCTAAAAATGAACAAGCTTGTAAGTTATAAATCCTATAAGTGAAGAGAAAAATTCCTGCTTGGTATCAATTGGATGCGGTCTAAGTTAATCAACATTCGATTCTGTCCGACTTGTGAGACTACAAATTCACTTATAAATACATACAAGTGTAAAATCGTTACTATTTTGTCCAAAAATAAATAGTCGAAATTTGCAGAAAATCGTTAGTAAAGACTATTATTTTAGAGAAATCCTAATATTAATTGTTACTAAAATCCCATTATATTGCAAAGGACATTCACAGATTTAAATATTAAACAGAGAAATAAATCTTCAGATGTGTTAGCCAATCAGCTCTGGATCAGATTGCAAGTATACTTAAAACTTCGCTAATAAAAAAATGTTGCTCTTTTTCGAGAGGTCCGGTTTTTCATAAGTTAAAAGTATATCGAACACCTAGGAAAAGTCGTTTCGGAAATGATCTCGCACAGCAGGCAGGCAAACAGCCACGAAGGTTTCGTTGGTGGTTGTAAATAATCGCGGTATATCGTTTTCGTTTTTACGTTGGTTCCCTTCGGCGCGGTGGCCCCTTTTTACTCTTTTCTCGGTTCTTTATTATAACGATAACGGGCTTGGCGCTGGCGAGATGCGGTTAATATTGAGTATCGGCTGGAAGGAGAGCGAGCCAGTGAAATAAGAGAGAGAGGGAGAGAAGAGAAAGCAGAAAGAGTCGACTACCAACAGCACGGAGAGCTCGGTGGAAAATGGAGAGCAGTGAGGTTGAATGAATAGGAGGAAGCAGAAGGAAGCAGGAGTAGCGAGCTCCCAAGGGAGAACCTCGTTGCTACGAGGATTTCGAAGGGTGAAGTCTCGAGTACCAAAGCCTACCACTTCCATCTCCTACGCCCTTGGCCAAACCTGTAGACCAATCTTTACAACCACCCAACCCACCTTTTCATCTGATTCTACTGCTGAACTTTCACTAATTAATTCCTCAAATTCGCGCGCGCCCAGATCTGTCTTTGTTCGAAATACGTGAAAATTCAGACGTCTGGCGATTATCGAATCAATAAAAGTACAATGCTTCGGTACTTTGATCAATAACTTACAGTCGTATAAGGAACTGATTCTTGGATTTCCATGCATCACCAATATCTCTCGGACTTACCTGAAACAAAAAATTGATTGGTTAGTTGAATGTATTCTAAATAAACAAACACCGATATACAAATATATCAACATAGAATCGTCTTGGCATACGAAGCGTTCAGAGAAATGAATGAAATAACGTTCTCGCGAAAAATTCATTGGTTACATCAATAAAGAACATAGTTTCAATGAAGCCAGGAAATTACAGGATGGCGGTGAACAAAGTATGCAATTAAAGTGTTGGTCATTTCAGTTGATTGAAAATCCATTTAGCGGGTCGTGGGCCATCAGCAAAAATCACATTTTCACCCTCCCTGTAGCCATCTTTTTCAATCTGAATCTGTCGTTGCGTGTACGTCACCATTCAATTTTTACTTTGTAGAAAACCCGAAAAACTATACGGAGAATGATGCCTAAATATGATCTAGGACGATTTTGGGCCGAAAGAAGTGGATTAAAAATTGTTACCAGTCAAGAAAGGGGTCGGTCCGAAATCGCAAAAATGTAAAGGGGTATACCTTCAAAAATCTTCAAAAAATCAAAGTCGCCAATTTCACTCCTAAATGACTCAAATCGATGGTATATTATGTATAAACATATTCTAGGATGATTTTGGGTCGGAAGAAGCGGTTTAAAAATTGTTTTGAGCAAAAAATGGGTCGACCCAAAATCGCAAAAATGTGAAGGGGTATACCTTCAAAAATTGTAAAAAAATGAAAGTCGCCAAAATCGCTCCTAAATGGTCCAAATCGATGGTCTATTATGTATAAACATATTCTAGGATGATTTTGGGTCGGAAGAAGCGGTTTAAAAATTGTTTTGAGCAAAAAATGGGTCGACCCAAAATCGCAAAAATGTGAAGGGGTATACCTTCAAAAATTGTCAAAAAATGAAAGTCGCCAAAATCGCTCCTAAATGGTCCAAATCGATGGTATATTATGTATAAACATATTCTAGGATGATTTTGGGTCGGAAGAAGCGGTTTAAAAATTGTTTTGAGCAAAAAATGGGTCGACCCAAAATCGCAAAAATGTGAAGGGGTATACCTTCAAGAATTGTCAAAAAATGAAAGTCGCCAAAATCGCTCCTAAATGGTCCAAATCGATGGTATAATATGTATAAACATATTCTAGGATGATTTTGGGTCGGAAGAAGCGGTTTAAAAATTGTTTTGAGCAAAAAATGGGTCGACCCAAAATCGCAAAAATGTGAAGGGGTATACCTTCAAAAATTGTCAAAAAATGAAAGTCGCCAAAATCGCTCCTAAATGGTCCAAATCGATGGTATAATATGTATAAACATATTCTAGGATGATTTTGGGTCGGAAGAAGCGGTTTAAAAATTGTTTTGAGCAAAAAATGGGTCGACCCAAAATCGCAAAAATGTGAAGGGGTATACCTTCAAAAATTGTCAAAAAATGAAAGTCGCCAAAATCGCTCCTAAATGGTCCAAATCGATGGTCTATTATGTATAAACATATTCTAGGATGATTTTGGGTCGGAAGAAGCGGTTTAAAAATTGTTTTGAGCAAAAAATGGGTCGACCCAAAATCGCAAAAATGTGAAGGGGTATACCTTCAAAAATTGTCAAAAAATGAAAGTCGCCAAAATCGCTCCTAAATGGTCCAAATCGATGGTATATTATGTATAAACATATTCTAGGACCATTTTGGGTCGAAAGAAGTGGATTAAAAATTTTCTCGGCAATTTAAGTAAACATTCCACAATTAATCAGGTACATAATTAGTCACTATATCCTAAGGTTTTAAATACTTTATCACAGATTCAAAATGTGTGTGATCGAGCATTGAAATTTTTATACGAAATTCTTCTTAATCCGTATCAAATATTTCACATATATTAACTTCACTTATTGCTGTAATTGTTATTCCTGTCGAAATAATCCACAAAGGTGACGCGGTAATCAAAACCGAGTGGACTGTTATTTAACGCGTCCTTTTGACTTCTGTATCGTGTTTTAACTAAGCGCGTGGAATAAAGAAGGCATCCGAAAATGTCAAGTATTACACGTTGCATAGGTTAGTTACAAGCACTGACGTCCATAACATCGTTTAGTAAAATGTCCTAAATAGTTTCGTAGTGAACTTTCTCATACACCGAAACCTCGTTTATTACATAAGTGGATATTATCATTTCCAGCTTCCTTTGACGACATGACGGTGTCGTCATCACCTGGTTTTTCATGTCCGTGCATTACTGCGCCAACATTCCCGTGCGTTTTGAACGGCGACGTTGATGCTGTTGCAGAGCAAGATTCTAATTAAAAAATTAGCGTTAATTACGACTGCAGCTTGGAAAGAGTGTACCTTGCGTGTGCACGTGCGGCGGTTGCTTGAACGCGAGAAAGGAAGCGTCGACGTGAAAAACTCGACGAATGCATTTTAATCAACGCTCCGACGGCTGTGTTTGCCGCTTTTACATGCTACGTAAAGTAGCCTAGAAAACGTTTGAAGGGTAAGGGAATCCTCGGTCGCGCGATTCTATCGCATCGAATTTCTTCACGTTCCTAGAATTTTTAACTCGCGACGACTTTCTCGCTTATTCTGCCGGTGAATTCTTCACCGGTACCCGACTCCGCCATTCAATGAATTTTACTTTACTCCCTTTCATTACACGGAGCTCGTGCGAAAACAATTATCAGTACATCTCACCGTCGCATTACATTTTCAGTTTCCCTATCGGATGACGAATTTTTACATGAAACTGTCACCGGATCTGCTATTCAAAAAACGCGCACAGACTTCGGAGACATGAAAGGAGTTCGTAAACTACGTACTTAAATCAAAATGCGTTTAGCCGATGTGCATGTTTTTATATGATCACTGCAGATTATTTCGACAGAGATATAAATTCCTGTATAAAGTAACATTAATATGAAATGTATGACAAGGATTAGGATAATATATGTATATAGAAAAATGTATATCTTCTTATGTTTGGAGTACCGTTGAAGATATTTTAATTGGTAGTTCGTATAAAATGGTATAATGCTGTACGTTCCTCTTGGTATTTACAGCGGATATATTTTATGTGATACCTTTGACGTTATTAATTAGCTGGAAAAAGCTTAAGACTGTCGTACATCGATTAGCGGGATAGTCGCGTTGAGCTTGTTGTCATCGTTTTAAGTAAAACACGCGAAAAGGAAGGAAAAATATAGATGAAGAAAGCCTCTCAGTGAGATGTAGACTTAATCATTTTGCGGTCAAGTCATCGATCATTATGAGCAAGAAAGGAAGGATTATTAGTACCCGTTCGACTAATGATCAATGAAGCCAATTATTCAACGTGCCGATATTGACGTTGCTTTTTATCTTATTTCTTCGATTAGTTCTATTAATAGTACCACTTCAGCCCTTCATATAATTAATTGCATTACCCTTGTACTTAAAAAAACAGAAATAAAACACAAGTTGATATGCTTCATAGAATTTCTACTATAATATTCTTAAAACATATGCATATTATATAAAACTAATATAAGTTGTTTAGTATAAGTATATTAAAGCAAGTCACTGTATACCTAAGAAGGACCTTTAAATTCTATGACAAGAATATTCGAAAAAAATATTCTACAGCAGATATTATTATTTTTTTTCATTCATGAATCAGAGGATGAAATCTAAAGCTCAAGGATTATAATATTAAACAATGTATCCTGTGGTAGGTACAATCTAACATTAAATCGAATAAACATTAATCAAACTCCAAATGAATTCCGCACTCAGTGGATATCGAGTTTCAGTGCAGATTAAACACAAATTAGAAACAGAGCGCGAGTGAATTAAATCTGTAAGTAATTCTACTGCAGCATAAATCAATTGCATCCCATATCACCGAGGATGAAGAACTTGTTAGAGGAATCGTCACTTAGTAAAGTGAATTAAAAGGTTTGCTCGTAGATGTCACGTTCACGAAATAATTCACCATTTCAGTTGTCCCCGATGGAGTTGTACTACGTCTATCCATCGTTTACCTGCCAAAAGTGCGAGGTGTTTGTGTACTCGTACGATGTGCAGTTGCAACTGACGTTCATTTCACAACTCATCGAAAACAGCCACCGTCAATCACACAATTTGTTGTTTACTCTTGCTTCCGATTACTCTTAAAATATTACTTTAACTCCGTCCTGTTAAGGTCATATTAATTTTAAAATACGAATACGGACTCGTCATTTTCGCATTATTATTATATGTATTTAATTCTAAATCAATCCCTCCATTTATTATAGAAAATGTATAATTAAATGATCACTTTTTATAATAATATTGCATGTCCAAAATCTCCATGTACCTTACGGAAGTAAATCTACACGTGTTTCGATCAAAAATTGTAATCTTGTAAATTCTAGTAAGTATATATTTGAATATTCATTAGCCGTAGCATAGATAAATTAATCCTACGGGAGCATTAATAATTCTTCCAGTTCCCTATATCTACGTTGAAAGGGAATATAATTAAATGTACTGCAGTTTCGCGAGATAATGAACATCGTGAGTGGATGTAGGTTTGGAAATACGATATCCATTGATGGTGGAGAAATGGAAAGATGGAGAAGATATCGAGGATGCTATGCCGTTGGTATTTCAAGGGCATACCAGACATCTTAACCTCCGACTCTCGAACTTCGGTAACCCGATCTTGAGGAATATCAACGGCAGATCGATGCTGGTAGGGTTAACAGGGTTAACTACCCTCGATCGTCAGGAAGACTTGAGCGCTTAGATATTTCCTCTTTACTACGAATGGAGATCGCACGGTGCCGAGAGAAGAGACTGGCTTTTGTCTCGAATTCAACGTCTTTCTCCGTTCTTTCTACCGTCTATTCGCTCCGATTTAAATACGGAACCAACACCGCCGGTTATCCCGGATAAATCTCCGAGTCCCCGAGAGACGCGAAAAGGCTCGGAGCTTAATTGAGTATTTCTCCATTCTCTTCCTTCGTTCCCCCCCATCCACCGCCACCGTCGCTGACTTGATTAATTCGAATTTAATCTTTAACTGAGTGGATGATTCTATCCCACGTTTTACTTCGCAATAATTGCAATCTACGCGGCAATATTCTTCCACCGACATCCTCTTCCCTTTCGTCTTTCTCTTTCTGAGATTCAGGAAAATGGCTTCTTGAATGTTCCTGTAACGACCATATATTCAAGCCTAGATGATTGAATCGAACAATTTACTGTGCATTAAACGCAGGCCTAAATGATCGTTTATTACACTTGAAATAAAATGGAACCAAGTGTGACAAACTGATAACACCTATCCCGATTAGTCAATGATCAGTGAATATTAATAGAGCGCAATGCCATTCGAACAGTATTAATAATAAAGTTTTTCAAATTTTTCCTCCGTCTACAAACTTATCAGAATAATAGTATCCAATATACACAGGCAAACGGTCGTTTGAAAATGGATAATGAACCACAAAAAAAGATAATCGTATAGGCTTGTCGTTTATCAGCGTAATAGATTTACCGATAATCTTCGTACGGCGATTAACGAATATCCGAATGTAACGAATAATGAGCAACCAGCAAATGACAATGGAAACCTTTTAACATCGTGTACATACTATCGGTTTCGGCTAGAAAGCATATTGGCATCCAACGGCTGGAATAGAGTGGCGGCGGGGAGGATAGGAGGGGGGGGGTTGTAACCGCGCCCAAAATCATTAGAGGATCAGAAACTGATTAAGGGGAGAGGAGTTAAGCCCGGATCGTCCGTATGAAAGAGTCACGGTGGTCCCTCATTGTCGAGCTGGCCTATTCATTTGCCGCATTATCTGTTCGGATCACGTGCGGTTGATACTCATCTATAATTTGACGACTGCCGGCAGTGATGCCGCTACTGTTTCCAGCGCTTCTGCAAAATTCAACCAACCCCCATACTCGACGGCCACCGCCCTCCTGGTTCCTTTCATTCCGTACTTCACCCTCGGCAAAATTGAAAGAAAATATTACAGAGATAACTAGCTCGCTAGATTACGTCTCTTCGATTCACGCGTTCACGGTGAGACTTACGGGGAGGTATAACAAAGCACGGCTTCGATACACCACGGAAATTATGCGCAACTCGAGGAATTATTTAAGCATCCTCCGCCACTCTATGTTCATCGGAAGCCACTAGGAGATAAAGTTCATTCTCCGTTGAACTATCGTGTTTCCTGCCTTATTATCGGCATTATACCCTATTAGAAATAATTATAGATAACGCGTTTAACAGAGTGATCTTTTCACTTGCATGTTTTAAAAATGTAGAAAGGACTTTCGAAATGATACCCGAATTCAATTCTATGTAGACTTGTATTATTTTATCACTGGAGGATGCTTAATGACATAATTAATAATCGATGTTAATATTTTCCCCTCCAATGTTGCGCGGAGACGAAATCAATGTAAAAGATTATTTCTAAAATGGTAGCGTTTTAAAGTTTCTATTATGTCTCGAAGCTATAAATTTATTACTTTCGATAATCTTGAAGTAGCGTTGTATCATATGTCACCATAATTTGGAAGTACCTGGTCTGTGATTTAAAATTTCACGTTTGTTTGTCATTTAATCGGCAATTTGATAACTCTATTACCATCGAGACCGCCTCTCGTTCACCGTACTTTTCAGCTGGCACACGCGGTTTATTATTACGACAATTTAATTCAAAGAGGGGTTCCCATAGTCCCGATTTACAATTAGGTGGGTCCTCGGTCGCGTAATCCTCCGTCACGTCGGACCTACCCGACAAAAAGCGTTCCCAGCTCACGAAGGGGCAAGATGAGTTTTGAAGGCAACCCCCCCATTTCCTGGGACATATGCGCGGTACTATTTTGTTGAGTAATTGTTACGATTTATCAAAACGATATGTCACTGCCATGTTGAGGGCGGTCAGCTGGCTTATAATCTTCGTAGGAACGGTAGGGGCTGAAGGGAATACCTTGAAAAAATAGGCCCTAAGTAGTTACATTCTTATCTCTCAACAAAGGAGGCGAATATGAAAACTAGATTTTATAAGAATCATTATTTATTTATAATTTATATTTTACTCGAAAAATTATAATCAACACTACGGCAATTTTGAAGACGTGTAAAAATTCGAAATATGTTTTTATTCTTATCCAAGAAATGTAATTCATTCGATAAACATTTTTAATGGAATTAAAATGTTCTAAGAACATACTGTAATATTAATTATTATCGAAAATGGCGAAACCGAAGAAGTGGGAATGAAAACAATTTCTGCATGATTTCTGATAATCTGCAGCAGTTCCATAATACTGCTATCATCTCAGCAGATGATAATATAATGATACTTATAACATACCTAAGCTCGTTACTACTTATCAAAACTTAATTTACAATGTGGGTCAGTTCAATATTCAGCTGATCCTGTTATCACTTCATCAGGCACTTAAGTCTTAAAAGAAACCCTAGAATACCAGCAAAGAAGAAGCAGCATAAGAAGGTCCGCGAGGTGTCAATGCGCGGAATAATTCGATCTCCGTATCGAATCGATAATCCGATTTCTCAAGGGTGGCCACGAGCATATCCATTCTCCTCCGTGCATACTATCTTTTCCATAGTATGCCTCGTGAGCGTGAAAGTCGATAAATCCACCTTTTAATTCGTCCACGTTCTTTTAGTAGTAGCGAGCGATATCAGCAAATCCATTCGTTACGGGAATTATCCGAGTCTGCGATCTAAAAGGGCAGATCGTGGCTAGTGTATAGAGGAAAAGGGGAGGAGGAAAGAGAAAAGAGAAGGTGGGAGATGGGAGGTGGGTGGGTAGTGATTGCGAGGGTGCATTTTGGTAGGATATACCATCGATGCGTGGGGAGGATATAGAAGGGTACAAAGAGATGGTAAAGGTTTGTCAAAGCAACCGGTCGTCGCTCGTCCGTGCTATCAACTGGATATCCTTCCACCATGCATTCAGGGACGAAAGCCGAATGTATTCGAGTGGCTCTATAGTAACCTTGGGAATACTCGCTTTCGAGAACGTATGTAGAATCTACCGTGTGTTTTCTGTACATTTGTATAGGAAGATTCGTCTCGGCAATAGGCGCATACGTGCAGATGGATGCGATACGCTCATTCTCTTGTGATTGCGGGTACGTGATATGGGTACAACTCGAGAATTACTTGTCTCTCAGAAACTACGTCAAAGATAGGATGACCGGGATACACATCTTGATTCCATATTACGAGTCAAAGTCAAATCATCATGTATCCAATCTCGATTATGATAGTCAATTATTTTTTAACGAACGAAATCTTTAATACCATTATTTAACACGTTGCCGCATACTTTTAATTTAACGATCGTGCTCAGAAACACATTTTTTTTAAAGCATTGTTAAATCATGAAAAGTCGCACAAAAAAACAAGTGATATGTTATCTGGAATGTTACATCTTTTTTTCGATGTATTACTGAATAATTAGCAAATAAATGCATTAGTACACTTCGTACTAATGATGTTCCTTTTTTTATTAATTAAAATGCGCAGAACGGCTATAGCCGTCATTTGCGGCAACGTGTTAATACGATTATGATGCAAAAGAGGTTCAGAATTGCGGTAAAAGTAATCGTCATCCGAACTGTAAGCTTAATGAACTTATATAAATAAATAGTATGTTGGGCATTATTAAAATGTTTGGCCATTTGGCTTAAAATACTAAGAATTCAGAAATTGCACAAAACAGTCATGTAAACATTAAATACATCAAATCAATAAGATATAAAATATGCAGAATGAAAACTGGGATTTTAGCAATTCAGCGTTATTTAGTATCAGAGTACTAAATTAGGTATCTGCACCGCCAGGTGTGCGATTTAAAAGTGTGTATGATATTAAAGTTCTACCTGTGTGTTAGTTTCTGTTGGATACTTTATACTTTATAGGTAGTAAGGAGTATAGGCTTGCTTGGGGGTAAGTTTTTCCTGGAGGAGCCATTCGTACGAGTTATTGGCAAAGAGTCTTGAAAATCTCGCTTAAGGGATTCGTCGGGGTTAGACTCGTAAACGGACGATCCCTCGACCATGGGGACTGACCCAGGAACGATCGTAGATAGACCAGAGATAAGAGACGGAGGGGTGGCTCAACCACCCCCTTTGATTTATTTAATTTCGTTCTTCGATTCGTAGGAGATCCCGTAGCCCGATACGCCTTTAGATCCAATCCCATAGATGTATAGTGCCGTGTGTACTACACGTCGAAATAAGTATGAATAAGTGGAAAATGAAATTATGTTATGGAAATTACAACAAAGTAATAAATCTCTTACTTACTGGAAATCGATTAGAGTACATCAAGAACAAAATAATTTGTCATTGATGATCTACGGATAAGCTCAAGATAAAAGTATTTGCTATAGTCGTCCACGTAGAGGACATAAAATGTATTTTCGGGAGTTATAAAAAAAAGCTTTCCCTCAAACTTCCAAAAGCACAATGATGTATTCGTTTCAACTTTCAGCTCCTAACCGCGGGCGACGCGAATGAGTCTGTGGAAAAACGAAGAAAGGAATGAGTGGAAAACGTCCGGCCACAGTGACTAGGGTTTCACCTTTAATTAATCGAATTCCGTAATCTAATTTGGCATCTAGGAGGTCTGGTAGTGAAGCCAGGACTGCGCACATGGTCGCCAATGAACTAGAACTCACACGGACGTATCCAGACGCATATGTATAGACGTATGTGTACCATGGTGCATTCAAATCGCATCGTCAATAAGCCAGTGTCGACTTTCAGTTCCGATAAAGCCATGATAAAAGGTTGCCTAGTGCTTTCGGGCCAATATATACATGGACGAGCTTACGTATAGGAAAAGGGGATCTCTTTCGTCGATCATCCGTGTTTTATCAGGCTGGAATTATGCCGCCCTATGCCGGTACCGTATTCTCGGGCGACTTGGCCCAATCGGGAGTGGCCGAACAACTCTCTCCTCCCTTCATCTCTTCCCGAAAACCCTTAGGAGCGAAAAGAAAATCTATTCCGTTAGAGCGTCCGAGTTGGACTACCTTTTTCCCCTCTACTCTTATCCCTGAAGAATCCTAGCTGGTGATTCGTCCCTTCGAAATCGACGTACTCGTAGAAGGTACAGACGGATTCCCAGCACGTACGCTTTTCCTATTTATTGCACCTTTTTCGGGTGGCCGACTCGCCTAAATCATTGCGCATCCCCTTATTGAATGGGAAAACGGGATGCATGGTTTACAGCCATTGCCATCCGGTCTCCTCACTCCCTCTCTTATTCGCCCTTCCTCTCCTCTCTCCGACACTTTTCTCCTGTCAACCGGGAATAAAGTTTCCAATATCCTATCGAACCGGACTTTCTACTGGCAGACGGTACCTACGAAAATTCAACGAGGAAATTCTTTGAAATCCTTCCATTTTTGACACTGTATCAATATTCCTTCCTGAGTGATCGAGTATAATTTTTAGATACGTAGGAAATGAATACCGCGAAAAAGCAATTTATTCGTGATTTCATTATATAATTGCGTTGGAAACATTCTCCGTGCAACGAATAGCTTAAAATTTTGATCAAGCGATTCAATGTTTTTAGCAAGATGTAATCCACTAAATCCTTCCGGGAGTGGAAATTTGATAGTAATGGTAAATATCTTTTTCAAAATAGCGCTGTGAAATTTCCAGGAAGTAATTTAGTACAAATGGCGTTAATCGGAAAAGTTTCAGCGAGGTATCAGTGATATCCTGAACGATGTAAAATTCACGTGAGTTTCGAAAATAGCGAAATGCAACCGAGAGCTTGAGCGGTGTTAATATTAGATTCGCCTGTTTGGAAACGGTCCATATTTCCAACTGCAGAAACCGAAACATTGAACGATTGCCGATTAATTAATTTCGCACGAATCAGACAAAAATCATGTTTTCATTTGTCAATCTACAATTTTAATAGAAATATTAAACAGCGGATACTCATAACATTAAAATCATCTCTTTTCAAATACGTGATTAATGCAAACACTTAACATTATAATTAAACATTAATTAAAAACTCTCAATGTGTTACATAATAAATTGCAATAGAATTTGGAGAATGGTATATGAATAAACCGAAACATTGATTGATTGACGATTAATTAATTTCGCACGAATCAGATAAAAGTCATATTTTCATTTGTCATTCTCAAATGTGAATAGAAATATTAAAGAGCAGATATTCGCGATATTCAAATCACCCAGTTTTAAACACGTGCATAATGTAAGTACTTAATGTAATCGTTAAAACAAAGTGATTTCGAAGTAAAGTGGAAGGTATTTTATTATAAATTGCAATAAAATCGCGTATGAATGAATATGGAGTTCGATATCTAGTGAAAGTGAGTAAGTCAAAAATCAGAAAGGCAAATCAAAAGAAGGGCGAGCCTCGAACTTCGTTAATCAACCGTACAAAAGAGGGTGCCTGGGAAGTATTCTTGAGGGCCATAGCGTTTACGTTCGACGATATACAAAACTGCAAGAGGAAATCGATATTTTCTAGACCCCGTCGAATAAAGAAACCACTGGAAAATTTCTTAATAACTTCCCCTGTCGTGGATTACTTTACGTCACCTTGCAGAGAGACTGAAAGGGGTTGATCAAAGGGCACGATTGAGAGCGTTTAAGGTAATATCCGGCGTTTCAGGTGTTAATGAAGGAAGTTCAAAGAGTATTCTCAGCGACACAGCATGATAACCAAAAAAAAGAAGGGACCCGTCTCAGTTTGCTTAAGCAAGTTTAGTTAAAAAGTAATTTTTTAAAGGTCAAGGGATATTATTTTGTCTTTGTTTTCATCAAGCGTCGATAAACTGCAAATATAATCACTTATGTTTCATGAAGATAAGAGAAGCTTGGAAACTTCTTTCTCCTGTATTCATTATTACATATTTAAGTATAATTTCAACAGATTATAAAAGAAACTTTTTTTTACGGAATTCCTTGAGTTACTTAAAATTCTTATAACTCGATATCATTGTAAGTCAAACTGGGAAATCATGTGCACAAAAACACATAGTCATTTGGTGATATCGTGGAATGAGAAAGAAGGAGGTTTGCACAATTAAACTTCACGTCATGATTTCACCCTTGCGTGCTTATCGCGGTCGGACAATACGGAAGGTGGTAGAGGGTCGTATTTAGGAAGACGGTGGAACAATTAAGACTAATTGCAATGTCGTACAACGATCGGGCGTTTTAATAACATGGAAGGGAAGCTATTAATTCCACCTGAAAACTTTGATTTGCACTCAATTCCTTTCATCAAGGATCGAACTTAATGTACACTTTATTCTAAGCAACGGCGAATCAACAATTCAGTTATTTAACTTACGTTGTGTTTGCTACTTTTATTTTACATATAACATCCTCATCTTTAGATATGTTATATTACACCCTTGTTGGAAAACCAGTCATTTTTAGGTAAGATATGTTTAAACCGAGTGCTTGATATTGAATGTCAATAGAGTTCCATATAGTATAACCCTCGAACTATATTCCTATTGGCAAAGGGTTGTAAAATATTTCTGCTGCCAGTTTACCGGCTCTATCCAGAATCCAGTCTGGCATGAGTTTATTTTTAATGAAACAATTGGAGTCAATTAGTAAGTCCTTATAACTCAACTTGGAAGCGGACCAAATGCTGAGCTTGAAATAAGCGCATGCCACGGCGAAGGGAATACATTTAAATAGTTGCTTTCATTTGCACTGAACCACCGTTATGTCAAACATTACACACAATAAACAAGATTCATTTGACCTTTCATTTTTAATTCTTTTATTAGAGAATCCTGGCCAATTCAGACCATTAAGGAACAAGAATGTCAGATAAAACGATTGATAACATTTATAAATCTATACAAATGCGACTAACGAAGAAGAAAGTGCACAGAAGGCGCAGCTTTGTTGCTTAGTGAATTGTCATTTTTTTGGAAAATCTACACATACGATAATTGTGTGACTGACCTGCTTTACCAAGCGTTATTCATGTTGAGCAATTTACGGAAACGGATGCCTGTAAACTCAGTATAGGGGCCAGAAGTCACATGTGAAGCGACCTGCAGTAGAAGGGAACACGTGCAACGCATAATGTGTCGTTATGCTGGCACTCCTCGTCCGGTTCGTTCAGGATGTAAAGGAATAAACGGCTCTTTAGTGCCGAAATCCACGCGCGATTGGCTACGAATGTACAACCAAGGGGGTCGCCGGCTCCTCGTTAAACTCGTTATTGTTATTAAAAGCACTGTTATGAAGCAATACGAAATTAGAAACATGTGTAATCCCACATGACAGGAACAATAAAACCTAACATATTTACTATGAAAGCAATAAATCATTGTTATTAATAAGTCTGTCAACTGAATTCAACAAAGATTCCACACGAATAATCCCCATCCGTGTAACTAATCAAATAATAAGAAAGCAAGTTTTGTTTTGATGTAAAAGGAAAGTATACTTTTATGTTTTGCCTCGTCTGCCAGTGAGTTATAAGAATGCCCTGAAGAATATCCACATGTAGATTAAGTGTGGTTGATGCGAAGACCTTCAGACAATTAGTGCACTTTTTCGGCCATTACCCAAGCCCTCCGGCTGCCACCCAAGTGACTAACTACCAAACGAGACTAAACGATTACTTCTTATTTTTTACTTGAGTCCGTTTCAAAAGTTACGAGCTGAATTGCACCAAAGGATCAGACTCGTGGGGAATCCACTTAGAATTTGGCGTATCTATCATGGCTGCGAGACACGAAATGCGTTTTGGATTTTCTAAAGACAATGATAAACGGCTGCTAACCGTGTGCTTCGTTGGCAGACAACGAGGACAGCGACAAACACTAAGAATGTCAGTGAGCGACACCTTAAAGCTTTTGACAGAAGGGGACTATATACTGGTTACTCGTTAAATCGTCCCTTGGCTATACGTCACGCGATTTTGTTTCTCTCTGTATTCTCCGCCTTTTTTGGCGCATCTTTTATCCGATTCTTTTCAGACGATGCTTTTCACTTTCGCTCGCGTGAAAAGAATACGGTAGACTCTCGTGGTCTCAGCTGACGGAGGAACAATGGGCTACTATGCATTGGTTCGACGTGGGCGAGACATCAATTTAGGGATCCTAAGCTAAATGGACCGTTTCTGAGATGATCCGACCGCACGATGCCTTTCTACATTTGTAGCATCTAAAGATCCATTGTGAGCGATGAGTAGCGTGTTAATCTTCGGAATGCACGCTAAATTATGAATATTATGTTCGTCATTTTAAAATAGATGAATTTCTAGAGAAACAATGCTACTCTTTTCTTTCTCTTTTGAATGCTACTATTTCGAGACTTGTGTATTTATATTAATATACATTTACAATTCACCTTTCCTACATAAATCAGACTAATAACTAGAAGCAATGCACAGAATCCCTGATGTGTCAAGGATGCAGACAGCATCCGAAGAGTGTGCAATACGGATTCAGTTAGCCCAGGAGTATTGGCTATTCCCGGGACCGATGCACGATAAAAGATTAGAAGTACACGTGGCCAGTAGGGATGCTGTTCCTAGCTGCAGCACGTGGCTCGTGTCATCGTAAAGAGAGAAATAGAAAAGATTAGAACGGTGCCGAATAAATTATGCCACTCTTATCGGTCAATCGGTACACCACCAGGGATCGCATTAGATTAGGGGACTTCTACCGTGGATTTAGCTTATGCAGACATTAGATGCATCTGCTATAAAAAAGAGCCTGGATCAGATAATGAAAAACTATTTCAGTTACATAATCGGGCGATCCTCTCTATTCACAGGACATTAGATCTAGATAGTACTGTATAAGTCGATACAACGAAAATAGATTTTATTTTATAAATCCAACAATTGCATTACTTTCGAACTACGAGATTGCCACATTAACGGTAACCTTATCACACTTTTATCTCGAGGAAGTTCAAAAGACGATTTGCTTAATGAACATTCCACGGAGTCGCGTAGACGGACGATCAGAAAAGAGAATAAAAGGAGAAAGAATTCGTGCGAAATGGGGTTCATGTCGTACAAATAAGAATGGCTCGAAGGTGGCTCTCCTTTTTTGCTCCTACCTGTTCCACCCTCTTCTCGCAGTGCTCCACTGAGAAGCGAGAGTGTTTATCAGGGCACGTTTAGCGTAATCTCACTTCCCGAGTTACTCGCATAATTAGGCTCACTTCCACTCTCTTGCTCTTCTCTATTTCTTTCCTCGTTCTCCGCTCTTTCGTGTACTCCAATGTGCGCAGAGTCGTGTACGTGCATTGAACACCTTGTTCACGCTAATTCCCAACCCTTTGCCCTCTACGTATTTTACTTTATCAGCTATGTATATATGTATGTTTACCAGCTTCCTTCCTCACCAATTTCGTAGACTCATCTTTTCCACTTTATACTGCATCTTCGTGGTACTCCTGTCTGAGCTCTAATTTAGGGTGGAGGAGAAAGTGGATGGAGGTGAAGGGAAAGAACAGTTGAGAATTTCTCTTCTCCTGTGGCACTTTATCTTCCATACTACGCTATCTTTGTCTTCTCCTTGTCTCTTAACTTCTATTTCTTTATCTCTCATACTCTCTTCCTCTCACTTTGCCACACTATTTTCTCGCATTTTCAACGGGTAATACCACTTTTCTCACTGGGAATAGATTACACTTTGTGCCGCATTTATTCCTTTCAGATGATAACGGGTAACCTACAGGTCCATTGTCCGTTGTTTTCCATTAATCGTTACTACGCTGCATTCTTTAGAGCCGATTATATTGCTCGCTCGTTAATTCCCGCGTGGGTTGCATCAGAGAGAATGTTATCTGATTTCGCCGTATTAGAAGAAATAGTGAAATCTATACGCGTAATTTTAGCATTGTTTCAGAATAATTAACCGTTAAATACCGTGGTAAATTATACGTCGCGTATGCACGGCATAGAGATGTATAAAATTCAGCTGGAAATGTGGCCTGTTGGAATAAAAATGATGCATGTATATACATGTGCGTGTGAATTAACCACGCAAATACGTAAAAAGATAGCGTGACATTATTCCAAAAATTATCACCCTCAGAGTCAAAATTGCATATGTGCACATTTGACATTTAAATTTCTCGTAACTTTAGCCCCGCTTGTAACCCCTATAAATGAAATTTACTAATGAGAGACTTTGTAAATTTAATTAACAATCGGATTTCACGATGACAACAGTGGGAAGTAAAAATGTGCTCCGTAAATGAATACGTTTGGATCAATGCGTATCCTATTTCCCGAGGGGCACCGAGAGAATTTCAAAATGTTCCAACTTGTAATGAGTGACGCGACGTTATTGTATGATTTTCGGCAAAATACCAATTTCGTCTATATAAAATTACAGGTAGTTTAGTATTTCACGCTTCGGTCCTGACATCGTACATTGTAACCTTTCTTAAACCTCTATTGGTAACCGTGCGATCAATATTCGACCTACATATTTTTATATTAAATTTACACATTTTAATTGTATCAGCTTCCTTAATTTTCTAAAATTTATTCTTCCCATTCGTCCTCGTTCCTCTCCAAACTACTATCTTTAAAATCACGTATACAAAATGTATGTCCTACAATGCATTGCAATTAGAATATAAAATACCACACTAATGAGTAACGTTGTTAATTGAATCGTTCCCTCGAAGATCCAAACAATTACAATTAAATCAATATCCGATGATAATTAATTAGTGATGCAATTACCTACGTCCGTCGTTGGGAATTGTAAACTGCGTCATACGTAAATTTCTGAATTCACAGTGAATTCACAATTTATAGGTCGAACATGTTTTTGTGCTGAGAAATAAAAATCACCATGTACGGCCATTTAATCTGGTACGAGCGATGTGAACAAACGTGCATTAAACATCGGGGACATACGAGGCGTACACACCTGTCCCAATGTGAGATTGTGAGAGAAAGGGAGAAATAGAGAGGCATAGGAAGAGGGAGAGAGAAGGTTATAGAAAACTGGGAAGGGTTAAAGTTACAGAGGAAGAAGGAGAGTAGTGACAATACATCGAAAATGCGTTTTCCATTATCCGCTTGTGAGCAAATCGTACGAGCGTTATTCAAACAGCTCGGGCCATAGGTTTCGGTGCGCGATCATTGGTGTCGTCGTAGGCACAGAGAGGTCGATTTCCAATCGCCGGTTCAACAATTTTTTTAATGGATAATCCCGTATACACCAATTCTATCGTTTCTACCGTCCTGACGTATGTAGACGCACGGATCACGATTTTCGAGTGTATTCTCTCTGGTACAGGAATCTGCCAGATGGATTGTCAACATATCGTGCCACCATTTTCCTACCCTGATTCGTTTACTGTCTAGATACCTGCGAACCGAAGGACATGCAGGAATATAAAACGAACGCTAAAACGAGTAGTTTTTAACGTCGATGTTATTCAGCTGAATTTAGCGTGAATCGTGAACGAAATTGCACAGATATATCTGGAACCAGTTTCGGATCTCCGATGAACTGAATATACGATGGATTTAATAATGAATCATTTTAACGTCACCTAAATACTGTTTTACTCGAACACGGAGATATTTGTTTCTATATATATGTTACCTACTTCTGCATAGAATAAAACATTATGTCAAATAGTCCAAAGAATTATTATTTACCTTTACTAATAAGTTGATAATAACATATAATTGACCAGCATATCAATCGAACTTGAATGCATCGAAGAACGATGGACAATTCTGCATTTATCGCCAACACAATAGACTTCTCCGGAAAGCTAGCTGATTCATTCGAATTCAACATAAGCCCGAAGAATACATAAAACCCTATACGATTCCAGGGACGGAAATGCATTTCTATTTACAAGTTAGTGACTCGTGCAGCCTCTCAATACACATCCTCCATGCTAATGATTCTTTGTGACGCTCATTTAATGTCCATTCTGAACATCCTGCGGACCGCAAATGCATTTCTAAACATCATCGCTTATTTTCAAAACACCCTTGGATTAGTCGTCTCCGTGTGTGCAACACAATCGACGAAACCCCGCACGTGGGGAACTACCGACCAGGTGGTATGTCAACGACACACGATGATAGACGTCCTCTGCTCTTTTGTCACGGCAAAACGCATACCTGACGAATTACAATGGCTCACTTATTTCGTTACCGAACACGCGCTTTCCGTCAACCTCTTCACAGACTTCAACAGTAACTTTATCCTCGCTAGAAGTAAATGCCATATTTTCAAACACGAAAGTACCCCTATTTGTTCACCATACACTGACGTAAAAAATCGAAACTGGAAACTCTTGTAAGTCTAGGAAGATTGTGCAGGACGCGGACAGACTTTACTACTATTTCTTTCTAATGTTAATGCATGTTATTTACAAAGACTCTTTAAAAAGGTAAAAAATTGTTGGTGAAATAATTATAGATTTTTTGGAATTTTATCAAACTGTTTCATATTCGGTTTGAATCAAATCGGGGCTTATGCGTCTAATTGGTGCGATGTTACGACAAACTTTGCTTTTCGGTCAGCACAGAAAGCGTACTGTTTGACAGATGAATCCCGAGGGCGTGGCAGAGTCTCCCCCATCTTCTTTTTTTCCTGACAATTTTTGGTGAAACGAGAGACCATGAACTACGAGCACTAATACTCAACGGGGGATATAACACAATCTTCTGTTCGTGGAAGAAATTTCGTGGGTGGGCTGCATGGGGTTGTATGCAGATAACAGCCGCAGGGCCATTTAAAAGCCCCATTAAAACGATCTACTCAAGAGCCATAGACGTCTAAAAAAGAATTCCTAGCATGATTATATAGTGTAGCCTAGCGGACCCAGACACCAAGGATTTCGTTCGTACATAAAACAGACCCCAGTGAACCTTGTTCGTCTCCAACTATGTTGCACATGACGTGATATTCTATCTAATAAAAGTCATGAGCCTGACTTTTTATTTCACGTTTTATGTGATATAATGCATGGCCATCTTAAATGCTTTTAACTGTTATACGATATTACATTCTCCAGAAGGAATGATCAGTTCCATAGATTAATCATTATTTAGTACTTGTGATATATTTAACGCTGCTAAATGTAAACTATGGTTTTATGTGATTTATAAAGTTTACATGTAGCATATTTAAATATCATGGATATCAAAAGTATCAACTATAATATAAAATTAATACTGGATAAGAATGGTATGTTATATGAGATTGTAGAAGTGGTTACAGAAGAAATCCGGAAAGAAGCAAAAGAAAATCGAAAGACTGCGAGAAGGGAATACGAGAAAGGTGTTTGAATTCTACAACTATATCCACGCCTATTCTGAAACAGCTCTTCTCTTCGAAGTATCTCAGCACACAGCTCCAGGTAAACCAATCGAACCAAATAACAATCCGTGCAAACACATCGTGGAAATACTCGGTGCACGAACAATCTTTGTTCGCCCCAATTATCGTTTCAATTTCTATGACCTATGCACGAGTCATTCTAGTTTCATCCTTACTGTCCATGAAGATGAACCCAAAATTTATGTCCACATGCAAATGAAATTTTAATTAAATTACCGCGTACCATTTAACACTGACGTTATATTAGAATAATATATCATCGTATTCATCAAGACGCAGACGTTTTTCACTGTTCATTTTCCCAATTAATCTACATCGAACTGTCGCCTTGAGGATGAGGCACGGGTCGCGAGCAGAGATTTCCCGAGATGCCGATACAGCACGTAGGTATACGTCGCGACGTCGTGTCGCGAATTTTCCTCGTCGGGGATTTAGCATAATTCCCTTGGCTGTGTGCCTCTGCCGAGGTGAGGAAGAAAGGGGATGCAGAGTTGTGAAGATGGTGATATGCATGATGGTAGTGGTAGAGATTGTAGTACTAGTGGTAGTTGTAAATGCGTCCTCTCCGGGTACCCTCCTTCCCTCCCTCATCGATGCACACTCAAGGCAGGCATGCCCTGACAGCGTGTGGGTCCATTTGGTTCTCAGTTGGTCGCCATGGTAACCTCGGCCACCCTTTTCTTCCCTCACAGCATCCACTGCCTGGTTTTCTCTACTACCCGGTCCTCTCAAACCCTCACTCACTCTCTCTCCCTCGCTCTCTTTTTCCTCTATCTGTCTCTTTCTTTCGAAACCATTTCGTATGCTCGTCTTCTTCTCTCTTTACCCTTATCCTCCCGTGTGTACCGTTCAATGGACTGCTCCCATTCCTCTACGTCCGTGTTTCCCTTACCAACCTTATACTCATTCCTCCACCCTAGTCCTAGTTGTCGACGTTCGGTCTGCGCCACTAGGCTAAAGGGTTAATGGCTCCCTGGACACCTTCGTGACTAAAAATTACAGCTACCGTTGGTCAACGTTCAACCTCTACATTCTACCACTCCTCTTTTCCTCTCTCCTTACTGATCATACTCTTTCGCTTTAATTCCAAATTTCCCTTCGTTCTACGCGTGTTTCGTATGTAACATTGAACCACTTACTGAATAAAATGTTTATATATCTTTAAATATTGTATCGAAACGGCCATAGTTGTCAAGTTTAGATATTTGCATATATTGACATTTTATAATGTAAATTTCGAGAAAATATGGACACATTTCTGATCGCGGATTGTTACTCATCGAAAACACATTTTACCGGAGAGTCACGTAATTTCTGTTAAACTCGTGATACAGCATTCACGTATTTACTCCTAAATGTGAATACCGGATGAACGTGATTGTCTAACAATAAGTGCAGACACTGGCACATTTGCAGACTAATCAAATTTATAATCTCGGACCCCCGATGCACGCGTTTCTGTTGCTCCACTTAGCAACTGTCGCAGTCCATGTCATGAAGGGTTGTTTCGTAAAATCGATTCCAGTTCCTCGCCGATCGTGAAAATTACTGATATATAGACAACCTAGTCTTCAGTTACGTATCCATGAAAGATGTATGAACTTACTGCTCTCTCATATCGCACATGTACTTTCTCCGCTCAATATGCTGCGAATTTTACTGGGACAATGTACTACTCTCAATATCGTATATTTACCCATTCCAGGAAACAATACTAGCTACACGATATCTCGTAAAATAGTTGGATGATACAAAATTACGTTCGTGCGACATTATTCTACTTAAATCTCATTCGAGCGGAGGGTTAAGAAATTACAAAATTCAAATCAACCATGCGCTTGAACATAAATAAGTAAAATATAAATATAATTTATGAACAATACTATTCAGCACAATGTAAAGGCTAAAATATTTATATTCATGTTCAAGCATTTGGAGATTCCCGTTTCCAACACATATTAAAAAATATGATTTGGAAGACAAAAGTGTTTACGAAGAAGATAATGATGATTCATAAATGCCCTGGATAACTGCAATCTTACATTCTTATATTAAATATTTCATCTGTAATTATATTACTACAGTAGCTGAAACCGTGATAGATAAAAGCAGTATCCAAACTTCTCGAGAACCGTTCCGGAAATAAGTGAGTTAAAACGGTAGGTGGATCGATAAGGAGAATAGGCAGAATACCGTGTGATAAATACAGATAGGTGATAAGGATAGAAGAGTAAGATGGAGAGTGGGTTAGCTTTTTCTGCGTTGCGAGAAAAAGCAGAGTCCAGCTAGCAAGAGGTAAAGGAGGAATGAAATCGAAAAGGGGTTATCTCCACTACTCTGCCAGTATCTATAGCCATATCCTATTGATTCGGCGGTATTATTGCTGCAGGAAGTAGCGACTTCAAATTCAACCATCTGTGCCGAGAGAGAACATTCATATTTTATCACGAGGTGGTTGTACCGTAGCTACCGCTAGTGATGCAACCTTAATGTATGTGCTTCATTCGCTTTCATAGGCTATGCTTTTTTACCGTAGTCTCTTAATATTACGCTGTACATTATTACGCGCTTTATTAACCACGAAAGACAATTCTTAAAAACAGATTGGAATACGTATCAATTATTACTCGAACGTATTTACATCCTGTAGTATAAACATTATGACGTAGATAATTGTCCGGTAAGATAAAAATAAGTTCATTAAATACAATTTTTAACATCTCTATTTTCGCTGCTTGTAGACAAGGATTTAATTCCAATGTATCCCTCGACGAATATCTTAGTGATCGATTTCGAACGGTACAATGGCGATTTTAGCCGCACCGTTTAAGCTATGCTTTCGACAAGCATAGCATCCTAGTAGCAGAGCGAAATGTAAACGGATATAACGTGTATTTGCGTGTATTTGCGTGTATTTGCGTGTATTTAGTGTATCTTCGATATTGGCTTGTCATCCGTTAATTATTACTGGCCACCAGCGGCATACACGCAAGCACCTCTAAATCTGACACCAGGGTGTACCGGATCTGAAACGACGCGTGATTGATCGGTTCGTTGCTTCTGATATTAATGGAATTCTTGCTTTGGTAAATCGAGTTTAGTTGTTTAGAAAGCATCATTGGAATCACCCATGAAATTCTTCGGCACTATTGCCAGCCAATCTTTTGCACCCCGTGGACGCAGATGGAGATGTTTCGAACCGGACTCATGCGCTATATACATATATGGGGCTTGCATTATTTATGAAGCCCGTACATTTCTGATGAGACCGGTTCCGTCTCGAATCCCCCTTATTCCGATACCCGACATTACACTTTCGAGATGTACTAATATGTTACAGAACGATATATCGCCGCGGAACAAATCACGCGTGATCCCTGCGCTCTGATCCTTCATTCTCGCATCTGTTGGATTTTCTAAATAATTAAAGTATGCGTCATCGGCGGAAGGGATGTTAAGTACTGCCAATCTGTGAAATGCGTCACGCGGAAAATATATTTTTGTCGTAATATAAAATCCACAGGAGTCACGTAGAAACAACGTACTTTTAGATTCTGCAATTTATAACATATTGGTGTGAACCTTGTTTAATTGCTTAGGCTAATTATATGATGTTCAGCAATTTAAGTTTGTTCCGTAAAAGAATATCTTATTTCCTTTTAATATCCTTGCGCTTTAAAACATCGGTCGTTAAGGGGAAGTACTAATTGTAGAAATCGATTGGTCCAGAGTTCGAACACGAAATCGCGAAGCTACCAGCTCAAACCGCTGCACGGCGAACCTAATTCCGCACGGGATTTGCTAATCCAAGGTTGCAGTGTCGGTCATTATTTGGTGTCCCGTGATCCCGGGGGTAAAGCAGCGTACGGGGCGTAGCTCGTACCATAGAACGCGCTGTATTTATCCCCCGATATATCACCCAAACCCCTAAACACCCCGGAAAAGCCCATCTGACCGAAACTAGGATCGTATAAAGCGTCACGGTACCACCACCGAAATATCTGGCATTGATGTGAAAATCCCACCAACGTGTACCATGAAAATTTATCCTCTTCTGTAAATCGAAAAACAAATGGAAACATCTAAAAATACACGACAAATGATGTACTATAATTAACGAATAATTAAATAATCATATCTGATACGGAGCGAAGTCTTTCTCTCTCCACGACAAACAAGTTTACCTACTTTCTAAGATGTCAAGGAATTTTCTTAATTCCGTCATTAAATTATTCAAGCTTGTTGGTATTTAACGACGATACCGATACACTCACATTCTTACGCCCCACGTTTCCAAACGATTGACCTACTTTAAAGGGATGTCCCAGTCCACGCGTATCTCTCAATTACCAACACGTTTGGTTAATTAGCCCCCGTTGTGTTATCCGACTAACATCGTTGCCGGAATGCGATGCTTCAGATGAGTGGACAATTTCTTGTGTGCTCGTGATTTTAAATAGTAAACTGATCCTAGCTACTGGTCAAAGTGAGAAGGATCCAGGTCGATGGTAAGTGTACGTTGCTCGAGTAGGAGGATCAAGAGTGGAAGGAATGTTAAAATTCCTATCCCGGAGTGTATCTACGTACAGGCCGATAGATATCGATCCTGGTGACTCTACACCGTATACGACTCTCGACGGGGTGAGTTATATACCGCAGCCCGCTGCCACGCTAGAGTAACCCCCGTGCTACACGCTTGGGAGGTTGTGTGCTTGTGAAAACACCGATATCGTTATTTATGTATCGCGCCGATCCTAGCTACTGCCTTCTATGTCTCATACCCCGAATGTTCAATCTCCACCACCTTCGCCGACTCTCTCTCTCTCTCTCTCCTTCACCTTCTCACTCTCTTCTTGCCTCTTACTTTCACGCGGATTCAACTCATCCTTTTTTTCACCTCCTTCACACATTGTTTCTGTCGTCTTCGTGTTGGGACTTCGGGGGCTTCACCATTCCTAGCGAATTCACGGCTAGACTTTGGCATTTCAGGAAATTCTGAGGATTTTTCGGAGATCTCTCTCAAGCTCCTCTCAGTAACGCGACTTCTTATAATAGTTCTATTTTTGCGGATGTTATTCGGCGTTTAAAGTCTTACTTTATTTTAACATATTCTGTTAATTCGAATATGACACTGAATATATTTATTGAGGGTTTTTTTTCGAAATATTGTTTGATTTAAATCTGTACGTATCTCGATTGTTATTTGTACTGTTAGAATAAAATAGAGATTTACGTAAACATGAGAGATGAGGAAATATTTATAACATTTCTTTGTCATTCGTCTCTCCTAGTTGGATATTTGAAAAACTAATGTTAGCTTTACTTTTTTGTTCCAATCAGCTCTGCCGCTCGTTCTCGTCTCTGGTTATTTCACCCCATTTCCAATCTATTCATGGAGTATCGACGATTGTTCATGATCGAGCGATTCAACATCGCACACAACGTTCCTCTGCTAACGCCCGTCAAACTACTTCAAATGCCGTCAATTGTAGACATGAAAGTGTTAGCGGACGGGATGAAAAAGTTCGAGGTGTATCATGATCATCGGTTTAAAATTAAAAACGCATAGTATTCGGAGTACGCCGGAATCATCGATACCTTCGCGTCTGAAGATTCAATTTCAATTCAATTTAATTCAATTCCATCCCAATCGATTCAATACCACGGTTATGTGTGCTTTCATACGTCTATCCATATTCGGAAAAAGATTCGATGTAATTGAAACGATACTCCATGTACAGTAATAGGTTCACTGAACGCTTTTAATGATCATTTAATGTATAAAACACGAAGATACTCCGTATAATGTAACCTATATATGTATTCTTTAAAATATACATTTATCATACAGATACAGTAACAGTTCCATTAAAACGTTACATTTTACTTGATTTCAATGGATACTTAGTTTGACGTACAAAGTTTAATGAAAATTGAGGAGTATCGGGAATATAATATTTTTATTACATGAAAAAATCCAGTGCTGAAAAATTGAATTTGGAGATCGAAAAACAATCAGTCTCGAATTTCTGTTTCCATAAAACACTATATTATTATTAATGAAAATAAACCAGATTGGAATCTTTTAGTATTATATTGTGATTTTAATGCAGTCATTTTAAGTCTATCACTTGGAGTTGAAGTATTAATATGAAAATCACACGAAATACAGGTTAAACTTCGTTATTCGAAATTTAAATGATATTATTGTTGAGTGTAATCGAAGTGAAAGGAACTTCTTTAGACAGTTAGACCCCGGTTTCACAGTTTTACCCCTCGAAAGGATCGGGTCACGGGATTTTTTCGCTCGTGGATCGCTGAGTGGATGCTTTTCTTGCGGCTTTGTTCGCAGAAACGAAGGCCAGTGATTAGAGGTGATTCTATTTTTCCAGTCTACCCTTGCTACTATCGGTCGAGTTCTCATTATTATAAAGTCACTAACGAACCGAGGAAGCACCCTCAAACCATCCAATTTCTCTCGTTCCATTTCTCCTCCTGGCTTTCGTTCGTCCACCGCCCTTCGATTCTCCTTCATTTAGTTTCCTTTATCGTACTTTGTTCACCGAACCAAATCGGTTCCCTCCGCGGCTCGCAATCGCAAATACGGGATTGAGCCACTTATTCTCAAAGTACCGAGAGTACCGAGTTTCTGCTTACATTATCGGGCGAAAACTGTTCAAAGTATATGTAGCATTGTTCAATTATGCATATTCATAGTCATCTATGAGTTGAATTCCAAGTGATAACACTGAACAGCATTTTGATAAACGCAGCTGGGCAAAGTACTTGCTTTGAAAAGCTTATTGCTTCATTTCTCAAAAATAATATTATATATACATATTCATATATAAGTCTATATTAATACCGGAACAAGCGAAAATATATTCAGCTATATTCGTATATTTACGTATACGTTCTTGAAAATAAGTATGGATGGCAACAATCAATTTATCGATTTAATTATATTCACTGTGAAACGTAAGCTGCAATAAATCTCAGAAAGTTCAACGTTGTAAATTTGAACATTTTTATTAAATACCGCCGTTCGTTAAGTATATATTGCTTTATCTGCTAAAAATAATATATATATATAGTCCGGGCATTTAAATTATAGATATTAAAAGTGAAACGGGAATAATGGAAAAGGAAAAACTGTATCTGCGATTTCGTACAATGCATGTTTTTCTAGTAAATTCCCCCGGATAAAATGGTTTGTGTTTCAAGTGGAAAAATTGTTCTCATGTAATTGCATAGATTCTATAAGGGCGAAGTTAGTTCGAATCCCTCCATTCAGTTCCATGCCAGAAGAGATCGTTGGCCTGAAACGTGGTAGTTCGAGTCGTTCATTAGTAAAGGAAACTTTTAATGCTCACTTTTATCAATAATATCAATTTCCTGCTCATTGCGAAAACGTACTTCTGAAAAGCCTCTTATCGAGTCGGCACTTAGCATTATGTGCGTTGCACTTCTGTCAGAGTAAATATTAGTTAACGATGGAATAAACGAAGTTTAATATTAAATAGTAATCGCACATAAATAATGAAGGAACGTTTGCATCGATGTTAAATATCATCACTGATGAAATATGTTTAATGCAAGTAAACATATTGGTTCTTTGCTGAATAAATCTTTGACGGTAATATTACGTGCAGGAATATTTCAATATGATTTTTATTCAAGAAGGATGTTAATAAAATCTAACAGATGATATATTATCATAAAATTCAATAAAAATCTGATTCTATTTTTCTTGTCGCTTTATAAACTGAAATCAGCTTATTGACTGAGAAAAAAGCACTTCTCGAACGTTTTACTTCCATTTGCACGATAATGAGAGTTTCAGTAAGCAGAAAACTTACTCGTCTGGAAACAGCGAAGTTTCGGATTCGAAGCCCTCGTAACAGCCAGGAATAATAAAGACTACCGAAGAGTAAATGTTTTCGCTTGGGGTAAGTGCGTGCGTACCATGAATATGCAAATCCGCAACGAATTTCCCCCCTTCTTGACAATGCACCCACGAAACACCTTTTTCTCATTGCCTAATTAACTCCTCGTGAAAGTAAGATTAGCAAGTTTGTGATTTCGGTTCCTGCTGGGTATTAAACGTAACTTTACTTTCGATTAAGTCTTAAGGAAATAAAATACCGCCCTTTATTGAATCCAGCAATTAAATCATTAAAGCTTGTGACATTTAGTATTTCACAGCAACAGTTTGATGGACGTTTCACTTATTAACTATTATTAGACTTCGTAAAGTAGGTAAAGTATCCTATCAAAAGGTAATCTAACAACAAATCATTCTTTTCCCGAGAAATACTGGTCAAAAAATACTGTTGCTAATATTAACAATTGGGTATAGGTTTTAGATACAAAAACATGCTATTAGTCTGCAGGAACTAAAATCGCAAATATAATATCGGAAGGTTTGAAAAACAGAATAATTGACAGCGAACATGTTATACACGACTTACAATTAGCACACTGGCAAAAAATAACGAGAACTCGCGTAACCTGGTTTTGAAATCGGTTATTTGGTCAGGAAATGTTTGATTGACTAGGATGTTGAAATAAAATTGACGTAGAGTGCATTCATTCTTTCCTTCATCGAGCTGGGTGTAGACAAGCATGTACCCCCTCAATGGCTCAGGGGTATATATATTGGGGATATTGTTTTGGGGTTGCAAGTCGAAGTATCGAGCCAACAATGAACCTACGGGAATGACACGCTGTGTTTTTACCTTTCTCTTCTCCTACATCATATCACCATCCCCATTTTTCCATCCCGCTCCAAGTGCTCCTATGACACTTTACTTCGTGCACTTCCTTTTTTTCCACCCTCTCATCCCCCTGTCTCTCGCCAAGTTCCATGGTTTTATGGCTACACTAAATTTCTGGCGAATGCGTGAGCCGAAACGATATCAGGCAGTTTCCACCGATGGAGAGAGTGTACGTGTACCGACATTGCCGGCGAACCTATCAGCCGAACCCCACCATGTCTCCTAGAGTAAATCGAGAGACGAAGAGAAAGGGAGAAGGAAAGTGATCGTCCTTCTCATTTCCCATTCCATCAACCTTTTTTTCCCATTTTACTGTCGATTCTCCACGATGAGACCGAGCGCGAACAAGCGGAACATTAAAACCACACTAATTGGTATGGGTTAGGAAAATCTTGCTGTTCTAGTCGACCGCTTTATGCGCCGTGTAATGACTTTCTTTTCATTGTTATTTTGATTGTTATTTCATTGATTAGAAATTAGATAATTACATGAAAAAATACACTCGAATTATGCAGTGCATTTGGAAAGTCGTTCTGCACTTATAAATGGTGTTTGGCTGATAATCTTGGATAGGCTAAGCAAAATACTTCAAGAATAATAATCTTAATAATGCCAATAACAATATTGATATTACACTTAACATCCTTGTCGATACAATTGAAAAAAGTGACTTTTCGAACGCAATGTATAAATAATATAAATAATTGTTACCCGTTGCATGGATATTATATTCGCCCGTGTTTTATTTTGTATTATTTCTACTATTTCAAGAATATTCCACAGTAATATCACGATTTCATAGGAACGTTGAGAAGGACCACCGGAAATAAAGAATAAAAGGAATCGATGGGGAGCAAGGAAAGGACCTTGTTTTCCTATCTGACGAAGAACACGACGGAGATTTATTAACCGGGTCTCCCACGAGAAACCGTGGGGTTCGAACGAGGAGAGTAGAATAAACAATAAATTCAGGTTTAAGAAAACAGGACGAAGGTAGAGGGAGAAACAGCATCCAGTGGTCTATGGGTGGGTGACTGTAATTGGAGCCGCCTCTACCGCCTCCGCCAGTACCGCCAACCTTAATCCTAACGTGCTTAAGGTGATTTGTGATGGTAGAACGAACGGCTTTAAAGACTCACTCGTTATCTGACCGTTACCGTGAACGCCCTGAATCACGAAGGATCGAGAAGCAACACTAACATGCCGAAAGTCAGAGATTCTCGGATCTTTCTTTAAGAGAATACCCCTGGTATTGGTACTATCTTTTACCACCCTTGAAGAAACCACCCATGGTAGAAAGATAACAACCATGTACTAACAAAAAATGAAAATGTCTCAGATATAATAAAGAAAAGAAGCCTTTGATCACTTCAACATGACATTTTTTTGAGATAAATCTCAAGGTATTAACATAAGAATAAGAAGAAACGTAAATACATATTTAAAAGATATTCTATACGTATTGTATGATGTATGATAATTATGATTATATTAGATTGTATGAAACGACGGAAAAGTGATTGATGTCGCTGAATTATTATAATGAGAATAAAATGTCGAAGTTAGGGTTGAAAGAGTATTAAGTATTTGTTTTATTACCTAAACGTTGTACTTATAGATCAGAATGATTATTTCACGTTTTGAAAATGCTGTAGTGCATAATGATGATTATCGATTTCAAACTAAAAAACCTGGTATTCCGCGAGTACCAGCTATCGTCGAATGATCTGTAGTTTGATATTTAAAGAACCAATTTCAATTCCATTTAATTCAATACAATTTTACAGATATTCAGATCTTCTTTCATCTGTACATATTCCTAAAAATACACGGTATAATGAATACAATACACCGTATATAAATAACATACAAATTAAATGTTCGCAATATTCGATTAACGAATGAAATACGAATAAATTCGGAAAAATATTGAAGTATTTTGGGAAAACTTTCGTATATTTAATGTAAAAGGATATACGTTCTTATTTAAACACGGATGAATTTCTGGCACTTCTCTTTGACAATTTTTAAAACTTTAAGATTAAATTAAGATATCAAAATTATTTTAGATAATATTAAACTAAATAAATTTGTATTACATAATCTAATGTAATGGTTACAGCCGTGCAATTCCTTCCTACATTTTCATCTTTTCTTATTATTAATTCACTTAACCCGACTATCGAATCGACTCAGCGTTTTCAATCTTTATCCTACTAACCTTAACGCTTCAGTAACACAATCAATGTTACGTTATTTTCCGAGGATTATCGTATTATGGCGTGCACTTTCCACTCAACTGCGTTATGGTAATTAAGTGCAGTTGCTTTTATTTTGAAATTCAATAATCTCGAATACCGTTCTTCGTGTACGCGCGGAAAGTAGAGATTCCTGATTCTTCGCAATTTCGTTTATTATTGAAAAATAAAGTGAACGAGCACATACATCTAAAACCCATTTTCATTTCTGCAATTAAAATCCGCTATCAATGATACTGTAATAAGCAACTGCCGATAATGTCATTATTACTGAACACATAGTACCTTCACTGATACTAAATACATCGATTGTTCATTAAAAATGTGTGTATAGACAAGCACATATTTGTTCGGCACTGAATCGAGAAATCCGCTATATAATACATCATATTTTTGTTAGTTCAATGGAAACATGTTTGTGTGTTTTGTACGTTTGGATAATCAGTAAAATGTAAACTCATGTTACACGGTTCTGATTTTTACGAGGAAAAGAGTCATCCATGCATCGAGGCTATCGGTATCTGCAGTATTAGGCAGTTTAATGGAACCGGCCAATCGAGATTGCATTTCAAAGATTAAAGCCATCGTTTCATATGAAACAAGTCACCCCAGAACGATGATACATAAAAATTGATCAATCTCTTTCATATAAATCACATTCAATAATACGAACTGAATAGTAAATAGATTACAGTCGAATTAATAATCACATCTCTCCCTCCATTTATGTTAACACTAGAACAACCGAACGTATACGCTGTTACAGTTAAAAATGTATTTATATATAAATTATTCTTGGCGGATTTAAATTAATTAATGGATTTAATTATGCGAGCTACGTACCTATAGTAAACGTACATAAAAAGTGCCACTGAATATTCGAATAAATTAATTAAAAATCATGGACCAATCATTTTGACCAGTTTGATAGTTCTAGTGTTAAGGAAACCAATTACTGTCTACATTTTACATGATGCTTTAGAGTCGAACAAACAGTTCTTTTATTAGAGCCATGTTAATCAGTCCCAAATCAATTAGCATTCGTTAATCAGTGGAATGAATCATTGCCATTTCTATCGAAGGATGGTCTTCTATCAGGTATATTAACGTTGCAACCCACTGGAAAAGGGGATCAATTAAGTTTGATGGTGTTGACCCATTGTAATTAATCAACGATTCGTTAAATCCATCACGACAAGTCGATAACGTCTTATGGGATTTCTACTCGACATCGGGACTTAGAATAAGGGGTGAAGATAGTGGGAAAGCAGGGCAGATGAGAGGAGTCGAGGGTGGACGGAGGGTAAGGAGGGGTTGTAGGGTTTGGCCAGAGGGTGTAGTGTACGTTGCGCCAGGCTATACATTACCAGCTTTAGTAGGGTTTAGCCGATGCTATATACCGTGTCGCGGTCACCATTCGGGACCACCTATACGCATTTATACATTATACACACATGTACGCGCACGCGTAAGTTAGTATACGACTTGTCACCCCCATAATTAATGTATCTGACGTATTTTCTAAAGGTCATGGGAAAAAGAATTGAAAATTATCGGGTCATTAGCTTTTGAAACGAATCAGGCGGTGTATCAAAATATACCTGTATAACCAGTAATTATTAGCCATTAATTTTGAATTCATGCAATTCCGATACCTCGGGCGATTTAATCACTGAAAATGCACGGATTCTTGGCATATAGGTAATCCACATCTTTTTGTAGATAGAGTTGATTATTGAAAAGCTATTTAGTGGTCTCATAAACGTATTGTTAACAGTAACATGGATAAAGAAAAGAGATTAATATAAATATTAACATTAAGTCTTGAAATATCCACTACATTTCAGAAATCAAGTACATTCGAATAGTTTTAAATGCAAGCGATCCACAAGAGAAATATTGCGAATGAAATAAATATAAAAATCGATATTAGACTTCAGATTGTAATCTAATTAATAATTACATCGAATACAAGTCTACCGAACCCCGTATGAAAAGTGCCAACTTAGATTACCAAATGTTTCTCTATTTCGCCACATTATCAGTGATATCTAAAATTAGAGAATTACTCGATCAAAATAATACATCGCGTCAGTGCACCGTCGAGTTTAATATACGGGGTTAAAAGACACTGTACACCATGGAAAGCAATCACACACACGCGGAATACTGCGTAAAGCTCATGTGAATTCACCGATGCATATGTGTAAGCGTGTGGGAGCGCGTTAAAGCATTACACATAGGATGCATGATGAACTATGCGCGCGTATGCGTGTCACATAGGAAGACGTAGCATGGCTCACAATGTCAAAATACACACAGCATGCGTTTGCATGGGAAGCTGGGCTTTGGTTGGTACCATGTAGCCTCTCTGACATCCGACCTCACCGGCCATGATAATGTCTATCAGTTCTATCACGAATTACGCCAACCAACAAATTTAAGACTCTATCGCGCTCGAAGAATGCCTCTTCAAAAATAGCGACCGATTCATGAATTTACGCAAAAGATAAAGTCCAAACATTCAAAGATATCGAGCCTCGCAAGAAGCTAATACGGATAACATTCAATGACCCAAATATCAGACAAACACATAATTAATGAAGAAACAACAGTTTAAGAAACTAAAGACTATTCATTGGGCAACTTGTCATCTGCTGATTTTTTCTTAGCGAAATAAAATTGTGAACTTACGCCGGATGAATAGCGTATGTGTTAATGTAAAGGGATTAAGTAATATAAACATTCACGGTAACCGTAATAGTTCAATTTGGTGAACGAAATTGCACGACGAAAACAATAGCACGTTGTATTCTAATATACGGAGTGCAGAGTTAGAAGTTATAGCATATGAAAGTAGTACAAGTTATTTTGTACCGATAAAACTTCCAATGAAAACTTTTGTTCACGTAGAAAGTTGAAGTTAATGCCTCGTGGTTCGTGGTTAAGAAACTTTTCTGCTCCCCGAGTTAACTTCCTGACAATTTGATGAAACAAGTACATATTATCAGTAACTTAATCAATTTTTATGATAATAGAAGATGAGGCATGTACAAAAAAAAGTAAGAACGTCAGTTTCGCATTAAAAAAATTATTTAGTAAGACATGAGATAAAAGAATATTACGAGATTAATATTATTAGATTAAAATAACAGGCGCGGTGTATATTTCTCAGAATAAAATAATTGAGTGTCTCGCATAAAATTTTCAATCATTTTATTAGCTTGAGTCACAAATGATATAACAGCATTTCATATTTCTAAAATATGAAAAAGGTTGAATTCGATATTTGAACACGATATTAAATATTTTTGTGACAATTGTATAAATCTGTCTCCTTCATTAATGATTTCTGAAGCATTCGGAAGTTCGTTCTTCAAATATATTCTCACCGTGGATATGAAGCATCAATTTAATTACGTTCTAAATACATAATACATCGAAACTGTACCTAAATAAATAGGTCCGGTGCGTGGTGCAAAATTCATATGGCCCGTTTCTGTAATTCAATTTCTCTTCGCAAACCGCTTATGGAATATGAAAGCAAGTAATTCAGGTGAACAAAATTGCACTACATCGATAAAATAATAGCATTTTAAATCTGTGACAGATGTTAATTATGTGTACTATAACTTGGGAACAAGCTCAAAATGGAAATCGCAAAATTAGAACCCAGCAAGTCGATCTGGAGATATTATTAATTCTGCAATTCTAATCGAAGTCTATCGCATTACGATTCTACATTTAAAACACAAGATTAGATTACCATTAACAATAATGTTCAAATTGAGTATAATTAAGAAATCGTATTTCTGAAAAGGTTACGATCTCCACTTAAACAGCTAAAATTGTCACTCCAATTTCTGCGCAAGAATTTGACCTTTTATCAAATTCATTAATTAAGACCATTATTTGATTTATTCGTGATCGACTCAAAATAAATTAGAAACTCAATTGCTTCCAAATCAACGAGCTCAGAATTAATATTCGAACATCTTCATTTTGCAATGACACGTATCGAGCCACACGCGGAATATAAAATCTTAAACATTTTCTAATAAAGTTTCATGTGCCTTCATTGGTTGATTCACAATGAGTCACGCACAACACATTTCCCATCTCAGGGCAAAAATTGCACTCTTATAATTTCAAGCACGTGTACTTGATATGCGCGTGATTTCCTGCCATGTGTGCGTGTCGAGCTGCAAGGTTTTCTTCGGTCGCGTCTTTCGTTTCGCGCTTTTAATAAATTAAAACCGAGGGACAGGAGGATGTGTTATTTTCTCTACGAGTAAGAGTGCGGTGGAAACGAGAGTCGAAGAGATACAGCTGGAAAGCAAACGGAGGAAAGTGATGCAGAAAAGAGACGGAAAATACGAGGGATAGTTGAAGGAGGAGAGTAATAAAGAGGAACTCTGAAATCGCAACCATCACTCTCTAGTAGGGTTTCAGAGAATAACTTCGCTATTATTCTGATTACATTCTCAAATGCGCCTACCTGCCCTTCTTCCTTATGTACATATCTCCTCTCCCCCTCCCCTCTTTATCGTGCTCTCTGCTACCCTTCATTCCGACCTGATACCAACAATCTCCTATTTCACCCTTTTCGGTCCACTATGCTTCCCCTTTTATATTCCACAACACTGTAGGTATTCATTCTTTTATTGGGTTCAATTTTGGTTAGTTTTGTTCCACGCTGATATATTTATTTGCATGCTTAACACGCTCACTGCCGGGCCAAAATCCGTGTTATACGACAACTCGCAGTGTGCATTTGTAATGTGTATCACATCTAAAAACAACACTGTTTAAGTGCTCTATGGTACCTTCGTTACTTTACATCGTTATCGTAATATTCAAGTGTTGAATATATTTCAAATGTTAGCGACATATTTGATTCGAGTTTCAGCAATATTCGCATCGTCAGTTACTAGTGACCCCCACGGCAAACAACGTGTTAATTAAATAATTATAATTGGAGGTGCTATTATTTATACATTGTCCATAATGTCCACCCCTTCCTCGACCGGAAAAATGTTTAATCCACTTCTTTCGACCCAAAATCATCCTAGAATATGTTTATACATCATATACCATCGATTTGGGGCATTTGGGAGCAAAATTGGCGACTTTTAATTTTTGCCGATTTTTGAAGGTATACCCCTTTACATTTTTGCGATTTCAGATCGACCTATTTTTGACCGAAAAAATTTTTTAAACCACTTCTTCCGACCCAAAATCGTCCCAGAACATGTTTATACATCATCTACCATCGATTTGGGCCATTTAGAATTGATTTTAGCGACTTTCATTTTTTGACAATTTTTGAAGGTATACCCCTTTACATTTTTGCGATTTTGGGTCGACCCCTTTCTTGACCGGAAAAATTTTTTAATCCATTTCTTTCGACCTAAAATGGTCATAGAATATGTTTATACATCATATACCATCGATTTGGACCATCTAGGAGCAAAATTGGCGACTTTGATTTTTTGACAATTTTTGAAGGTATACCCCTTTACATTTTTGCGATTTTGGGTTGACCCCGTTTTTGACCGGAAACAATTTTTAATCCACTTCTTTCGACCCAAAATCATCCTAGAATATGTTTATACATCATATACCATCGATTTGGACCATCTAGGAGCAAAATTGGCGACTTTGATTTTTTGACAATTTTTGAAGGTATACCCCTTCACATTTTTGCGATTTTGGGTTGACCCCGTTTTTGACCGGAAACAATTTTTAATCCACTTCTTTCGACCCAAAATCATCCTAGAATATGTTTATACATCATATACCATCGATTTGGACCATCTAGGAGCAAAATTGGCGATTTTGATTTTTTGCCGATTTTTGAAGGTATACCCCTTTACATTTTTGCGATTTCAGATCGACCTATTTTTGACCGAACAAATTTTTTAAACCACTTCTTCCGACCCAAAATCGTCCCAGAACATGTTTATACATCATCTACCATCGATTTGGGCCATTTAGAATTGATTTTAGCGACTTTCATTTTTTGACAATTTTTGAACGTATACCCCTTTACATTTTTGCGATTTTGGGCCGACCCCTTTTTTGACCGGCAATATTTTTAATCCACTTCTTTCGACCCAAAATCCGAATGAATGGTTTCATTGATTCAGCATGTAAAGAGCCTTTGTTTAATTTCATAGACATCGCGGAAGCTCCGAATTTATCCTTAGTCTTTATATAATTTCCAACACATCGGAGAAACTCCGAATTTATCCCGAGTCATGTGTTACGTTTACTATTATATTTTCTTACTTCTACCTGAAATCTACATGTCGGATCGATCAAAGAGTATTTTAAGTATTTAAAGGAGGAATGTCACCTCGTGGATGGTAATTTCTCGTGGATCTAGACAAGGGGTTCAGAGAGCAAAAGGTCGGCCACTGCCTTGGATATACGATGGAGGAAAAGACGGCTAGCTGGATGTATCCACCAGCGATCGATTCTAAATGAATATTTACGATGCGCCAAGAGTGTTACTAAAGCTGTGAGCCATTTGAAATGCGATACAAATTTAGTTTCTGCATCCTGCATGATTAGATGCTCAAGGGTTTTCAATGGACTTAAAGTTTGCATTATTGCTTTTGAATGACCTCATCAATTACGTGAACCTTTTTCGTATTCATTTAAGAACCACGCACAAATGGTTTTGACATAAGAAACAATTCTTGCAAACGAGTAATAAATATGTAAAATATTATCTACCATACAATGTTCCATATTCTACGATATCGTACATTCGTATGCGATATCCAAAATAGATATCTAAAGTTCGACTACGTAAAAATGACATTACTTCACTAAAATTAAACAAATTAATAATAAGTATATCGAATATTATCCACGAGAATAATTTTGTAACGCTTAAATGAGATCAGTTCCGATATTTATTACATGCTAGTTTTGCGATGAATATACCGGAGAAAACAACATCGTTAAAAAATTGAAGTGCACAACTCAAAGTGCGATGAATAAAGAACAACGGAGGCTCGGCAATGGAAATAACCCCACTGCGAATAAACGCATAGGAGATGCGATGTGAATAAAGCTGGGGAGTATGAGAATCGAAGATTGCATAAATACGTAAGCACATGCGGAGTACATTTGCATGTCGATGGTATCGACGACGTTAGGTCGTCGACCGAGGAGTTAAGTATTTTTAATAGGCGGTCAGACCAAAGGAGTATTCCGTTCTCGTATTCACTGATCCGTTCCATCAAGAGCAATTGATTGCCACGGTACCGAGAACCTAATCGTAGTCATTTGTCGTACTCCCCGCCTCGTCGAAATGCCATTCACTCGTCTTAAGAACATCTAATTCCTTCAACCATCAAACCTCGAAGATGTCTTCGGAGATTCGTGGAATGATTCTTATGTTTAAGCTGTTAATAAAGATGGAAATCGTGTCTATTTTAAAATCCCTTTTTTTGTATAACGCCCGGGTAATGGCACCTTAAAATTGTGTACAATAGAAGTAGTTCTACCGATAATGCCGAAAAATGTCACACACAACTGACAAACTCTCCTCATAAGTTGTATGTGGCTCAGTGGTGTTGTTTTTTAAAGAACTCCCCGACTAACAGGTTAAGGGTCGCTGCTCATTGAAATTTTGGAAGGACAACGTGATTTTCTACGTAATACTCTTCCCCTGCGGGTAATTCTCTACGTGACAGAAACTTTAATGGTATGCCTGAAGGTCGACACGCCCTAGCTACTGTTACCATATCCTACTCAATTTTACCTTTCTACTTTGCACAGCTCGCGTGGCGAGGCACGCGTCATTATTTTTCGCGCAACTATTTTCGTAGCTGCCAACGGCACGTGCGACACGCCACCACACACTGGGTTCCCGCTTTCGATAGGAAGCATTTGGTGCATATGCTTTCCTTTGAATTCCAACGTTGCCTTGTTATATAATATTAACAACTTTTTGATAATAATCACTACTTGATTCGCTACTTGAAAATCTTCCAAGTAGGATGGTCAACATTATGACTTCAATCGTATTGAATATGTCGTAGGAAATAAAATCATGCGAAGCAAAGATTCTTTGGACTACCGAGAAGCTTATATTTTTATTCATACTTGGTTTTATTAATGTTTATGAACCTGTCTTGGTTGTAGTAATGACGAAGGAAGCACGATCACTGATGATTCTGTGACTCCGTACATACAATTTTATTGACATTACAGACAATTTATAATATATAATATGATTTTTTTATATCTTGATACCAAGAAATCTTATTTTTGACATTTAACGACCGATTATTATTTAACACCATTAACTGCGGAAATATTTCGTTAACATAAATTAAAGGTTGGAATACAGATCGAGGAACTGTTTCATTTTTTTCGTACGTATAAAAACACGATGATCGTTTTTCTTACTCTGCAAATGTTACTTAATATTGTAAACGATCGTTTTGGTACTTAGTGAATTTTGCAGATATTCTGATTTATTCCATATATCTGGAGTCTATTATAGCGTTGGGAACTATATACGTTTCATTTGTAACAATATACTTGTCACCAGTGTGTGCAACATAATGCTGTCAGTTTGATTAGTATTTTATCGGAGATAATCGCAGCGCGCGTATTTATTAATAATAGTCGGAAGTAATAAATGCTCGGTTAACATCATTACGCTTCTATACGATTAATGCTGCGCGCGTCTCGCGTGTTAATGTTGCTGTCGTTAATTATGCTTTTATTGCATTCAATAAATTCCGATTCAATGCTGAATTTTCGCAATCAGTGTCAGAAATTGCATTTTCACTTTTAAATCTGTACATAATCACGTCAAAGTTTCCATAATTCGCTTAATAGAATTAAGCTCTTCGGATAGATAATAAAGAAGAAGTAGTAAATTGCTTATTAAACTTCCATCGAATCACGATGGCATATTTTGATCTTTCGGGATAAGAATGATACACGAGAACCGGAGGTATTCACTTTTATAACGAATTATTTAAAACTTTTTACACAATTATTCAGACGTAAACATATATGACTCTGATTATTTTAAAATACGCCTTAATGGCAGTCTCACAAAGAAATTGAGAGATTTGTTACAACTGAAATATTTAAGTGAAGATATTTTGTCACCAAATTAGTCATTAAAATTCATTAAACGAAGTCTTATCAGCCTTGAATAATGAAAGGAAAAGATAAAATGTTTTATTAAGAATTTTTCTTACGAAAATATTCAACATTATATCACAAAAGAATAGAAATATTTTTATTGCAAAGGGACAGTGAAAGAGGTAATGCAAGTAATTATAAGTCAGTGTTAAATCGGTTATGCTGTTACTGAAGCGTCCTACGATTTAATATCCAATTATCTTCGAGTTTACGTATTTTTATTCATACACCGAATTAATGGAATCGGGTAATTAGTTTCAACGCGTAGCCAGAAAAATATGAAGCTCGCCGCGGGGGATGAAATGTTTTTCAAGCACGTTCGAATATTCTATATCCTGGTTACGTCCTTTCACGTGTATTCATTGCATTATATTTAACCACGTGAAATTTCCAACAATTTTCAATACACGCGTGCTAATACGAGTTACGAATTACAAGTTATACTGCTAATTATACACTTTCATCCGTAATTTGTGTACACTGACTGCCAACTAGAAACTCCGACGTGGTCCACTTTACTTCACGCGGGAGGAAATTTTGATTCTTAATGAGCACGAGTTAACGAATCAAATTACATTGAATTCGCTTGATTTACTGATAGCTTTCAGGAGATTACGGTGCAAGCTTGGTTGTAACGATATTGTTAAGCCAGGTAAATGATCGCATCTGCTTTGAATCGTTCGTATGGAAGGTATTCTTGTTATATTAAAATATAATAAATATGTAATAAGGACAACTATTTCACGAAGTTTTTAGATTAAGTCGAAGAGTAGAATATTTCCAAGTAAAAAACGGAATGATTAATTATTATGCATGATAGTTGTAATTTTATGCGATTATTTAAGATAAAATTGCGTGCGTGAAACTTAATAATGTAAGATGCTTCTAAATCTTATCGCTCTCGTTTGATAATGAACATTCCTCGAAGGTAATGGTATAAGGCCGAACAGTAGCGTTCTATGAAAAAGTATCAGTATAAGGGTAACAAAACGTAAACAATGGAGACAGTGAACTGTTGCTAAATAATGCAAGGAAACTTTCAAGTACATTGCAACTCCGATGTAAAATTAGAATATTTCACGACGCTCTTAATTTTCATGAGATATTCGCATATGTATTTACTGAATATTTTTATGCGGTTCATATCTTTAAAACTTCTATCCTCAGACAGAAGTTAAAGCAATGCCAGAACGGTACCGCGATATTCCTCAATATTAACACGTATTATTTTCCCGTATCGGTTTTCGTTCCGGAGGTCAAGTCCGAGAAGAAAAACGAGAAGGGCAACAGTATATCAGAGTATCCGAGGAATCACGATAAGGCATCAGCTTTCAAGCGAGATACGAACCGGTCAAATATTGGGCGTGGTGGGGAGCCAAGAAAGCAGGTTAAAGGGCACGCGACAATTCGAGAATCCTAAATCACCGAGAAAAAGGTAACGGTCCGAAGGATAGCAAGTTGATTTGTGTAAACACGATAGAATTAACACTCACCTGACTGGTACATCTACGATCCTCTATGACTACCGATTGTATGATTGCTTCTATCATTGCACAAGAACACTTCACGACACTTAAATCACCATCATCTTTGTCACCAACGAATATACCAAAGAACTCAAAGGAATCTTTCGATTTATTAATTAGCAGAAGAGTGCGCGGGCTTGCACAGTGTTGTTGCACGAAGTCGAGATAATAATGCGTATATCCTGGGTAGCTGGTATATCCTTGTGTCTCAGGATACAGCATACAGCACACAGTGCTGTCCAACACAAACGTTCTTCAGTGTCGTTTATGTCTTCTTCCTTCCGGGTTTAGTTTCAAAGAATATCAATGCACGGACAAGATGGAGGAGGATGGTCACCAAAGAAAATAGTCCATTAAGAGTAGATAGTAAACTCAGTGGATAGTGATACCGAAATGTCTCCGCGAAAGGATTGCAGAAGCTAGCACTACACGATAAGAATGTTCGTGATAAGACACTTGGATTGCACGAGATCGGTGTCCGCGGTTCGGGAGCTAACAGTGCACTGACTCGGGACTCCTCGTTCGACCCGAGTACGCGGCTCTTACTCCTACGTGGCGCATGCGTCCCCATGTACCAGGACGTTGCGCCGTCGTCATCGCCGTCGACGGCGACGTCTACGTCGACGAAGTCCTCCCCGTCGTTGTTACCCTTCTGCTCCTGTACTACCTTCGTTGTCCTATTCTGATACTCTCTCCCTTTTACCTTTCCTTCGTCATCCTCTCTTCTCTCATTCTTCATTCATATAGATTAGTCCACGGGATTATTTGTAGATCCAACTAAGCAACATCGGTGTAAAACGACGTTAACTTCATGGTTTTATATAACACACATGTATGAAAAATATTAGTATCTTAAATTTAGGCCACTTCGATATGGAGATCACGGAATTCGTGGAAAACAGACAGAATTTTACTAGCATTTACTTCTATATGCAGAGATGTTTTCTTATTAGATCATAATGAAATTTGTTTTGTAAGCAGATCGTAAAGAGTGTAAGTCGGAAGGATAGTCTACCGGTAAAGAGATATAAAAGATCTGGCTACGATAGAACCATAATAAATAGTTTATGATCTCGTTAACGATAAAAGTAGTGAACCATATGGGTGGATATAACCCGTCACAGATAAATTAGCAGATTGGCAGATAAGCTAGATTGGTTCTAAGCTTACGAAATGAACGGTCGTAGTACCCACTAATTTTAAATTCATCGTAAATCTATACTACGAGGCAGTCTCAGAACCTGTTTTCCGATGCATATAAAATGTCATAATTTTATTTCCCATACTATCCATATTTTCAAGTGAAACGTGTATCGAATTCATACCATGCGGCTAGTAGTAAAGAAAACTCGTAAAACATCCTAAAGATATAATCAGAACAACAGCAAAATTCAAGAAGCATTGCTTTTCGCTTCTTACTTACTTACTTCGGATACCAAAAAAATGACAAAAAAATTATTTCGATTATTTTTATAGTTACTTTGATCAGAATATAGAATACAGATATAGATACACCTGTAAAATTATATATTATATTAATTCCCCAGTTCCAGTTAGTAGCCCGAAATATTTCATAATGGAGTAGTTTACTAGATTTGTATAATGAATATCATCCAACTCGACAAAAGTCTCTGCTAATCCAATTTGCATAATATATACCTAGTGCAGTCGATGACTTTTAATTCTGTCAAAAGAAGGTATTTTTAAACCGGTGAATATAAGCAGAATCGGTAGTTCAAATAAAGTGTGAACCAGTGAGGGTTAAGTAGGCGTTAAAGAACTCAGTCTACTCTCTCCTTTATTCTCAGCTCACAGCAATGGTGGTAAAGCGTCGCCTACTGTAATCCTTAATTGGTTCGTGTGATTCATTCGGTCCATTCATCGTAACTAAACGGCTCTTCGAAGGAGGGCTGTCCTCGCCTCAGGTGACAGCATGGAGCATGCCGTGCGTTCTCTCATTCTCTCCTTTTTTTTGTCTCCCTCTGGTACACCCTGTCCGTCTCGTTGATTCCCTCGCAGGAGATATCGCCCGAAGGAGGTTCGGTAGCCTGTCCTACCTGTCCGTCGTTATAACGTGGGATCAGATAAACAAACGCGGCTTTAACTCCGACTGACATAATCGGCCGTTCGAGTAAGACTCGGAGGAATCCGCAGGCCGGGTGAAAAGGAAGGAAAGACGTCGAGAAGAAGGGCTCGAAGGACTGGAAGGAAAGCTGAATCGGAAATCGGGAATGGAATTAATCAGAACAAAGAGAGAAATGGAAATAAGAGATTCAAGTGGGGTGATCATTAAAGAAAGCTATATATCAGAATACTCGTTAAGACGAAGAGAAAATACAAGGAGATGAAGGGAGCCGTGAAGCTGAGGGGAAGAATGGGTGATTACGATGTAAACGTGACAATTAAGGTGTTAGTTTATGATTGTCCTTACTATTGTGGCCCTAGGAAAGGAATTTTCTAGGGTCATTCGTAGATCACAGTCTGAGAATGATCATTGCCTGGATCAGAAGAAATAAGATGAAAAGGGTGGGTTTAGACTCGAGGGCAAATGTAGTACTCCCCTCTTTCGATGACTTCCTGCATTACGAATTTCATACTATCAAAAGAAAGGAATGAATGAATGGATTTATTTGTTTAACGTTGATATCATCTAAGAAAGCCAAAGAATCCATACCAGATTTAAGAATTGTTTTAGACAAACGTGCAATATGAATCCTCGGTGTTAAGATATAACTATGTAGAAATAGCATCATGTAAGGTGCACCAATTATGTAAAAATAAAAATCTTCGGAAATTAACGAAATTGTTATTCGTTGGTTCACCTATCACTTCATTTCCACCTCCTCATCGTCACATTCTTTGCATAAAACGACATGGACGTGAAACTGAGCGAAATATTTCTAACAGTCGAACAGGAGAAAAAGAAGGAAGAATGTCTTCCGGGTGCGCACCTAACCGGAAATGCTCGACAAGAAAGATCTAAGATTCGTGGAGGGAGGGGGCACGCGGAAGGGTGAATAATAACGTTTGAAATTCGAGACGCGGAATAAAACGATATCGCGGACGAGAGGCGTGTCGGTAGAGCAAGAGAGAAAGAGGGACGCGAAGGAAACAGAAGAAAGAGTGGAGGAAAGATGAAGAAGACAGGAGCTTAGACAGGAAGGGGAAGAATATACATATATTCTCGTGTGTAGTTGAGGCACAGCCAAAGGATGCAAGGAATAGGGCCAGGAAGGAAGGCTCCTAGGCTTCGTTCAATAAAATGGAATATCTAATAAGGAACAAATGCAGTCAATGGAAGAATGGAGGCAGGCTCGGATAATTCGTTTGGCAGAAAAAGGGGAACAAGAGCGAGGGAGAGGACGGGGGGAGGAGTCAAAATACAACGGAGATAGAAGATTTAAGGTTTCCATCTACGCTCTACTTTCATCCCACTTCCTCTTGTACACGGAGATGGGTCAGAAAGAAAAGGATGATCTGCCAAAGAATCAGAGGTGCGCTGATATATAAAACGACGACTTCAGGATGAAAGGCAGAGAAGGGGAAGGAAAGGTATATGTAGATGCACAAAGCGAGGAGAAAGAAGGTCTGTATGGTGCGGAATGCAAAAAAGAAAAAGGGATCATTTTCATTGCTTGCTCATCTAGAATCTAACGGTGCTCATACCTTTCTATTCTTTGAATTTACACTGCTTCGGTGACACGATTGCTCGGAGAGTTTTCTTCCACAATTTATCATAAGTTATTTACAAATGACAAGATATACTTGATGAATCTTTATGTTAAAGAAGTTATGTAATTGTTATTCCTATCCTATCTTGTGTGCCGCGTAATCTTTTCCAATCACTATAGAATGAGTTACGGGGTGAGAACTCATCCGAAGAGACTCCAGCAAGCAGTTTGATTTCAATTTACATATGCATCAGTGGGTACCATTATCCTATCGTGCTTTTGTATCGAACATAGATTTAAATAAGTGATCTAGAAATATGTAAATAAGGAACCATCGAAGGAGTAGCAATATCACGTTACTGACATTACCATATGGAGAAATTTATGAGCCTTCTCAACAAGTGTTATACAAAGATATTTTAGATCGATAGAAACGTCTGTTTCTTCTTCTAGTAGCTTATTCAGTTTGTATTAATATTATTATTTAATATATTAATGAATATTTTTGTACGTAATTCAGTAGCTAACGTCATAGAATAGATCGAATATGCACGTCGTCAGCAAGATGAACAAATATACACTTTGGCTCTCAATGGCTAAAGTGAACATTTAATATCCACAATAGTACATTAATGAAACATATTTTCATACAATGCTCACGTAGGAATGAAAAGAAATATCAAATGGACCTCGACGCATTTTGAGTTACGCCTTATCGTGCAAAGAGGGTGGAAGAGGGTTTTGAAAAAGATACAAAACAAAATCTCTTCAGGGACACGTGAATAAGATGGATAGCTTAAGGTTGAGATGTGAATCGGTGTAGGCGGTCTGATGTCTTTCGTTTTTCGTATGTATTCACCTCGTTGAATTCAAGGAATGTTAGTGCGTTATCGTTAACACTGCGCGAGATTCCCGGGAGATTGGTGGAAACCATGGAACTGTATAAAGAATTTCTGCATTAACTGAAAACATATCCCGGAGTGTGAAAATCGGGAACATTTCTCAGACTAAAAGAATCATAAATACTTCTTAACGTGTGTGCATTTCGACTGCGCGGAAATGTATGGGATAGATATGAATTATTTCGAAGAATTTAATTTAGGGTAGTCTGCGCGAAGGCAAATACCCCGGTCTAATTACACTTGGGGATAATACTATGTGGAGTTCTAAAAGCGAATTAATATATATACTACAATTGTATTTTAACCCTCGAGAAGTTTTACGGTGCTCTAAGATTTATGGACAAATTAAGGGTTAAAATGACGTAGTCGTTTCCCGTTGTCTCGAAAATTACGTCGGTACAGGAAATCTTCCCCCCCTTAGGGTGGGTGATCTTACTTCCTATTTGGTACGTGTCTTAGGTCCTAACTCCGATCTCTGGTGTCCTTTCTACTTCGAAAGTTAGACGCTAAAAACAACAACTATACAACTCATTAATTTTATGCCGAACAATTACCATGAATTAAATAAGGAAACACGCTTTCTTCATGCTTGTACACTGCTCTGAGCTATTTATCTCACTAAAGATTGTATTCTTCATTTGCGCCAGCTTTTTACGATTGAATAGCAAAACTGTTACTTTTAATTAAAATGGCTTTGTTTTTCATCCCATCTACATCTGTTAGTTAAATTCGGAGTGTATTTATCTTTGCTTTATTGTTATCAGTAATGTGAAGTATTGTGGATTTCCATTGTTTTCAAGTATATCGGTAAACATTAATTTCACTGAAAATATTCCGAGCATCAGAGTTTTACGTAGACGCGCGTTTGCGAAGGAATTGTTTAAACAACACACGGTATTTTAATTTTCATACCGATATGATATAAGTAGATTTACAGAGAGGATAAATAATAAAGCTTAATCTCGGATTGTTACAAGATAAAATGAAAAGTAACAAAGAAACTACGGAAGAAAGCTTATCCCTCTTTATCCAGTGTTTTATTCCCAGCAGCAATAAAATTGTACTTTCTTCTTATAATAGTGCATTGTAACTCTGGAAAAGCACAATGTACTTTATTTCTTGTTCTACGTTGAAAGTTTTGCGATTATATTACTTCCATCTTTCATTACAAATGTATAACGTGCTTTACTTACTTAGAGATCATCTAATACTGGATTTAAGATACTAGATTTACAATTTCATGATACTTTCCTTATAGTTAGGAAGTTATTAGAAAAATGTGAACTCTGTTACCTGAGTAGGAAGAATGTTAAAGTGCGTTGGAATAAAAGAAGTACAATTTGAAAAGGAATAAAAGAAGTCACGAGTAGAGCGGAGAAGGAAACAAATTGCAACCGGTTGAAGGAAGCAAAGCATGATAAAATTAAATACTAAGGGATGGTGGACAAGGCGGACTAGGAGGGAAGAATTTTGTCGGGCACTCGTCAAGTTTTCTGCAATCGGTTCGTTTGATACGGACTCGGCATCCAGCCTCCACCCGTCTGTAACGTAACCGAAAGCCTTCACGAAGTTGTGACACTCGAAGTGAACGAGGAAGAGACAGATAAAAAGATAAAGAGAGGAAGACGAGATGGTTGGTGTGCACAGACGAGAGGATAGAGAGATACGGAACTGAAAAACGAAGAAAGAACTAGGAAAACGGCTCTCAGCGTAAGTTGCAATCCTTGGAAGAGGAAAGGAACCGTGTGGAAACTTCGTCGAACTCGAATGTTTACCGCGAGTTGGTCTTGATCGAGGATCGTAGGCTCCTTTCTCCGTCCTCCGAAGTACCATCTTGTTTGTTAACTTGCCGAGGAATTGGCTTTCGAATTACGCAAAGAGACGCTAATTAAAAACTATAAACTACCCGACGTCACCGCTAGTCTCCTGTCTTCGCCAAAGTCTTCCACTCGAGGATAGCAGGTCATTAAACTTCCGGGATTCACATATTCCATGCTTTCATTGTGTGTAATTGAATTTTTAATACAATCGCGGTAATTGAATAAAATGCAGCAATACTGGAGATTAATGAGCAATTCATTCAATTTATAAGAGTTCATGCATTCAGACATTTCAGAATAAGACTCTAATTTATTCTGTTATAAAAAATCTAGTTTTGATATTATTTATTTATTTCGATGCATATTGATTTTTATGGGGATAGTTAAATCGGATCGATTCAATTGGTATTTGAAGTATTATCAATCTCGCGGTCTCGCTTTAAGAATCGTCGCAAATATTTGCTTGCCGGAAAGACGAAAGACACGAAGACCAAGCTGAACAACCGGAAGATGGCTGGCGTGCGTGTGCGACCAGCGGAAAAGAGTGGAAGGAGGTTGAGGTTACTTCGTCAGAATACCAAATACCCATTTCGGTTCGCTTGACCACCCTTGAATCGGACCGCAACTTATAAAAGAATTCTCAAACTCACTTGAAAAGGAGTGTATCTTCTAGTTTGCTAAAGTATCTGTCGTGATTCCTTTCCTTCATCATCGAACCTTATAAGCGATTTATAAACTAATGAATTTTGATCTTGCCCTCTATAAACCGAGGGTTCGAAGCTCTCACAATATAGAAAATATATTTTTGTACAATTAATTTTACTTCTTCCAAACATACCCTCTGTTAATGTTTCCCCAATAAACAATAACGAATATATAAGAACAAATTTAAAAGAAATATTTGTTGAAAGTTATTAATCAATGTCAGAAAACTTTGATCAAAATACTACTAGGTCCACCACGGAAGTTCCGTCCGCTTAGCACGCAATTCTTTTAAACGCGTAGGAAAGTGTTTTAATCAAAAGTATATGATTCATTTTTGTCACCGTCATTTTATCATTGGTATTTACCAAGGAATATCAAAGGAAAGATATCAGTTGACAAGGTTCATTTACAGTACAATCGCTGTATCTGGAAGACTAACCACGCTTTGAAAGACTTTCCGTGGTAGACGATATTCTTGGCAACATTTTGGAAGAAGATCAATTTCACGAAGAAGTTATCATTATTAATGGAAATCACATTGTTGATTATATATTAATAAACAGCATAAAACTCTATTATTTTCTTTTAATCAAAGAAAGACAGCATTTTCAGGCAGACTTAATAAATTGAATTAAACTCCTTTTAAGAATACCATTTCCATAGCAAACTCACCGATCGGTATACTAAAGAGGATGATTCGAGGGAGTGATAACGTAGGTTAGTTGACATAGGTGGGTTTAGAACTTATATACACAGGTGCAGGCATAGGGATCAGTGACTGGTGTGGTACTGGTATCCTGGAGGTAGTTGAGGGTGGATGAGGATGCGTCTTGCGTGAGTTAGGGTTGACCGAGCTGAATAATGCATACGTCGAGCAGCCTCTGGCCAATGCTCTGTATTCCTCATCAGTCCCTCACGCATCTCCACGTACGAACTGGTACACCCACGCATGCACACCACTCGTCCCACTTGTGCATTCTTGTCTCTGTTTGCACGGTAATTTCGTATACATGCTCGTTGCGGCTTCGACTCCCTTTGCGTCTCGACTTCATCGCATACATGCGTGAAATCATACGCGTTATACTCTCAAACCTGGGTCCCGACGGTAAATGTACATAAAATTCATGGAAAATTACGACTTTCCTCGATTTTGTCTGCATACATTTACATAATAAACATTCGCATTTTCCGAAATTCTTTGCCAAAGTTCTTGTAATGTCCACTACTTATAATAGTAATTAGTGAATATTTAATATTTACGTTCATATTATTTTTTAATAGATAGAGTTATTTCATTTTCAATATTCTTCGTAAATATTCTATACATTCATTAAGTACTTATTTATTTCTGTTTTGTTTCCTTGGCGATTTCATAATAATTTCTCCTTTCATTTTCAATGGAATTACATTTGATTTAATTTTATGTATGTGATAATATAATTAGCATCAGAAATGAAAACATTCGCATGCGTAGATATAAAATCGTCGTTGAAACTCACCGCACGAATGTTTGATTTTCAACTGCACTCTCCTAGGTACTCACCTGCGCAAATCAAAATTAATTTCATTAGATACATAGAAAAATGCAAATAATTTTATTAAAAGTAAATAACGTATTTCAAGGTGAGCTATATATATTTAATGCGGTGTGCCATGATGTACCATGCACATCATCTTGCAAATAAAATACATAATAAAATCAGAATCAAGATTTGTATCTCCGATATCCTCGCGGATATTTTCATTTCTTATTCCTAAGTTTAATCACAAGTTTTTCACCACTTGGAATCGGTCGACTGAATATAAAACATCGTCTGAAGGCTAATTTCGTTCCTAGCATGGCTGCACCATTCATTTTTACCTCCACTTCTTCTCCCCTTTTTTCTAAATGTGAAAGGGGGTAAAGATGGATATGGAATATTTCTCAAGATAACCTTCGGTGTTCTAAAAAAATATGACCCTATAGAAGAATATCTAGCGCATATTTATATTCGCAGGAGTTTATGTTATATTAATATTTTGATGTTATCTGAAATATGGGAATTTATTCGATTACATCAACACGTGGGAGAAACTTTATATGGTATTAATATGTTTGCATTATCTGAAATATTATTATCTATCTGATTAAATCAACACATGAATGCAAATATTCCGTGCAACTAAAGTTGATGTCAGAATTTAGCCCATAATCCAAATTCTTGTTATTATTCTTGTTACTTTATACTTGAAAGTCTCGCTTGAAACAGGTTTAAACGACAGTAACATTTTATTGAATCTATAATAGCTCGTATTTTAGGATTTCGTAAGTCTGCGTAGTTTCTGCCGCTTCTTTTTCTCAGTCGTAACCTTTGAGTGGCGTACTAAACGAATTATACTTTCCCCGCGTTCCTATCGAAGTAGAAATTCAAAACGTATTTGATGGAGGCAGAAGTACGAAGTACGGTAGAAGCAAGAATTTCGTTATTACGATTGGTTCATCCGATTTCTTTTCAGTAGAAATATAATTCCGCGAGGCGACGTCAGCTTAAGAGTCTCGGGTTCGTGGAAAAAATCTAGTCAGCTTAAACCTCTTAGGTAGCGGCATAATATTAATAAAAGATTCTTATTTTCCGGAAGGTAATCTGGTACGAGGAAAAGGTAAATTGGTTATGATTAAAAGACAAAAATTAAGTTTTCATAAAAGCAACTTCCTTGGGATATAATTCACAAATTGTTTCGACTTGATCAATTCAATTTTGAGCACCAGGAATAACAAACCATTGCTATTGATTGTTTAATAGTACGAAGTATAATAAACAGTATGATAAACAATTAATAGTTCTCTGTTGTTCCCTACGAGATACTGTCTCTGAAAGACTATTGTTTATGCCAACTACTTATTCAAACTGACTGACTATATTCTCGTTGACCATCATGATTCCTTGTGCGATGTTTATAAATGGCACATATTTAGCCCATTTTTAAGTTGTCCTTGAACGAATTCTGAGAATTAAGGGCCGTCGGGTGACTGCTGCCTAATGACAGTATCCAGATGTCATGGATCTTCGCAAAATTAGCGGTTAAATATTATTTGATTATTTTATGTTCAGGATGTTAAGTATCGAAATCCAGGCCACAGTTCTAAGAATTAAAACAAATATCTGAATTCGCCTTAACATTCGAGATAAATAAAATTTGATTTGTCGACGTGAATGCTGGAAATTCCGAATAACAGGGAAAACAGTCTTGAGGTTTAATTTCGGATTTTGCACATTACTCCAGATATCTAAATTCGTTATTGTGTCATGGATTTCAGAATTCAAACACGGTGATTGTTGGCACCTTATGAATAAACTACAGTCTTCGATTTGTTAGCGCAGCGAATCGCGACTAACTCAAACACGTGTCTGGAATCGAGCCAGTTTCACGTAAACGAATAAGAATAAAAGAGTGGAAATAATAACCGAGGAGTAATGCCGAGATAAGATTCATTTTCATTAGAAAGCGAGGATCGATATCCGTTACTTTCAATGGTACCAACACTCCGATCTTTTTACTAACCGCGCACATGGCTTTAACAGTGAAACCAAGTGAATAATTATTATTACTATGACTGGTAATAAGGCAACAGTCATATTGCGGCGGAAGAGAGCTGATTCAGTTTTGTTTCATTCACTAAGGCGAATCGAATACGAGGTAGAACAAAGCCCCCCCGTCAGTGATATAAATTTCAACGAGCCTAAATAATCGCGGCAAATTGGGCCGCGAAGGACAATGGACCGCAGCTTAGGAAGCTACTTTACGCACATTACTGCGAACGGAGGCAACATCGATGTTGTATCCCCGAGAGAGGAGAGAATGGAAGGGTTTGCTTTACCATATTTATCAAGAAAATCCTATTATTAATTGTGGTAAGCAGCGATAATTGTCACGACGGTATCTCGTTTATGTTATACGAGGTTACGCAATGTCCGTAGACTGGGGAACCGTGCATCGTGTTAATTATCGGTAACGATCGTAATTTCTCACTGGAAACTCGTTCCAAGGAACCCCCATGCTGCTCGTTTCAGCGCATCATTTTACTCGGTTTACTCCGATTTCTCGAAACGATGTAACATATACTTCCTTATTTTACGCCAATTTCGCGATATCACCGTTCGCGAAATAAAACCAGTCTCTTTATACGGATCGTTATTACGTGGCATCGTGGAAAGAGAATTATCAGCTTCGATTCATTCCAGTCGGTAGATTAAATGGCAGTTATTATTTTAGGAGGAAATTGGTATTTGTAAAATCATTGGTTTCTTTCGTTGACGTTTTTTACTCCCCAATCATACGTTAATTAAACAAAGAGTTCTCGAAAAGCGAATTCAGAAATGAATATCCCGTGCAATTAATGGAACAGCCCTTCACAGATACCCGGCTGACAACGATAATATAATCACCACGTACTTTTATATTTTGTATGAATAACTTTGACATATATTCAATTTAGTTAAATTATTATCTTGTTTATTATCCCGATTTATGGCAATCGTTACTTTTCATATTTATATAATTATACATCCGAACGATTTCGATTTTTGCGGCAATTTGATGCCTCTTCGGATATACAGTAGTAAATGCGATTAAGTGCGGGCTGATTGAAATTAGTTTTCATAAAAAAATATGTGATACGAATATCTTTCTGTAAATCCACAAATATTCTACCGATATCTCTACATCCGTGTTTATGCTTTTTCATAAATTGCTTATTTTAATCATCGTACCCAAAATTTCGAATAACAACTCAATACGTAATAATTCCTATACAAATATTCCATCAAGAGAATAATTAAAAATAATAAAGTATCAGGAAAGTAAATCATGTTTCTGTATATGTTTATGTATTACAGTAATAAGTTGATGACATGACATTTTAAAGCGATCCACGTATCAACGATCAACGTAAAGAAAATTAGCACTAACGTATAGTTTTCAGTGCATCTCATAAAAAGTTTTTCCTTTGAATCGAGCTGGAAGTGTATCGCCGCGAACGAAGATAATTGAAGTATAGATTTTTCGTGTAATTATGCGAATGGCAGATAGTAAAGCATACACGGATGTACATACGTATTCGGTCCGGATATATGAATCCTCCTCTTTACAGCCCACCCCACCAAACGAAACCCCACCCCGTGTATGTGTACATAAACTCCATGTGGCTCGAGCTTAACCGTGTATATTTTGGCGTCTGTGAATAATCAGCAATCAGCAGTAGCTGCGGCAATGGCGGCGGTAACAAATTGCACATGTACACACACAAACTAGACATGCAAATTCGAGAAGCGGGTCTCGACCTTACTCGAATCCCAGCCTAGTAGGCCATCCCTTTTGGGCTAACGAGTCGTGAAACCGCTCCAGAGAATCGACGTATTGCTCTTTAGGGATGTCCTGGAATCCTCAATGAGACGAATTGATACACATCGATATGTATCACTAGCTCTTTCAATACTACTTTATTCTTTTTACCAACTTTTCACAATTTCGCATGATGTGCTGCACGAAATGTTCAAATTTTCATTGATCTTACAGTGATCCAAAGTATTGATCTTACAATGACATTGATGAAGAAACACATCTATAAATGAGAAGAATTATTAATTTCTCGAATATATATAACGAGTGTAGCCCTAATGTGAATTCTTAATTATGCATTACATTATAACCGAACACCTAGCTAGAATATTAGCTTCATCTATTGAGACGTACCAGCAGACAGGATGGTTAACATATAGAAATTGCAATTCATTATTTACATTAGTTAAAGAAGTACAGGGGAATAAGATCCAAGATAAATATTCTGTTCATCAGCCTTTTTAAATTGGCCCCAAGATAAGTGTATCTATCAGTGGTATATAACGATCTGGCCTGGTCTGATTCGTGAAGGACCGAGTATCGTTTCTCATGGGTTCACGGCCCAGCTAAATAATTGACAGGCTCGTGCTCTGCCTCCATCCTCTAGAATAATTGGTGATCCTATCGGGATGGCTGGTATACGAATCGTGGCCGGGAACGAAATACGGTCTTCTAGCTTGAGGAATGGACTACAGCCGCCTTCGTAGGCGTTGATCAGTTCACATTTGATCTGATTCCGGAGATGCAGACGAAGACGAAGCTTCGAGACAAGACTGACGTATAATAGTCCCGGTTTGTATTTAAACTTTCCATAGATAAGACCGAATGATTTTCAAGTCATTTGTATTCTTGATCGTACAGATAAATCAAAGAATAAGAAAGAATCATGGATGTCCCATCGTTCGGATCTTCGAAAAACCTTCATGCAAGATGCCGGGATTATTTGTAATTCAAATAGTTCAACTTTTTATGTAAATAGTAGGAGCATGTACTTTCGTGGGTTATACTTAATATTGTCATGTAAATTGATGCATTTCAGAATTAAGTAAACAAATCAGAAGAATAAGATGAAATTGTAGTTAATATGTCGTAGAAAACAATTGCCTTACGAAACAACCCCTGAGTTTCTTATGTGTTTTATATTGCTCTAAGTATTATACCCCATGCGCCTTTTTTACTCGCTAAATAATAAAGTCGGGAATTCATCTCAATGTCCTCCCTTCAAAGGAACCGGCGACCCACAGACATTCCATTCGCCAACCTCTTTGACTTCGTCTCACGAGTTTCTGCCAAGTCCATCATGTCACGATGATCCGAGGAGGAGAAAGGTTATTTCAGTTATTTCGAAGACGAAGTCTGGTACCACTCTTTTCCTTTTCCAGTTCCTTGGAAGCATCGCGGAAGGGCTGCCGCGTTTACCAAGGCCAGGAGTAACGGTGCTTTTTCGTAGATTCGGAGGAAAGAGAGGACGATCCCTCACCGAACGTAGCTGCAGCTGTAGATGTTCTCAGGATGTGGAAGACGTGGAAGAGACGCGACACGAGGGGACAGCGAAACTGAAATGGCGAAAGCGGATCACAGAATAGGTTGGCTTAACTGGGGTGCTGCCAAAGCAGGCCGTCGGGCGAGGGGGTTAATCCGCATGGATACAACACTGTTTGCAACGGATCGTCTCTTCCAGCCCAAAATTAATTTTAATTTGTAATAACTCTCGTGGGTGGACGATAACGCTTCATAGAAATTTCATTCCCAAACGAATGAGTATTGTCATATATTGCACTAAATACAGTGCAGAATTTCACGCGAAAGAAACAACAATACTAGGAAAGCTGAATAAAGTACCAACGGGAGAGAATCAGTAAAAATGTAAATCAAATAATATGGAATCGTCGGAGGACGAAGGAAAAAACGACAACAAGAAAAGTTTGAAATTTGTCCATAATCGATTATTTCGTAGCTTTCCTTCCGCTTACCGTATTCTTTATTCCTTTTTTATAGCATAACAGAATCGATCCCTGACTTTCTCCGATTGCAAGGGTTTCCTACAGTCACGTCTGCGGCCTGTCTATAACGCATAGGAATAAAAGTATTCCGAGATAAAATGATACGAATGCAGAAGCACGGAAAGAGGGGGCAAACCTCGGAAAAAGATAGCGAAACAAGGATTATAGAGGGAAACAGGATGTACGTACTAGCTGAAACCAGCAGAACACTCGAGTGTAGGACGAGCAGCGTCTGAGGACAGTCGTCGCAGTTCGAGTAGGGTGGAAACTAGAAAAAACCAACGCACGTTGGAAAAGCAAGATTCGGTTCCTCTGTGCAACCACCTCTCGTATGATACCTTCCTTCCTCTCTTCGTTATTTCTCCCTCATCCTATCTCTGGTTTCCTCTCTATCTCTATCTCTCTCTGTTTCAAAACATGTAGAGGCACATTCAAGTCTCTTCCTCTGACTGTCCCTCTTCCACCATCGACACCAGCAAGTGCAGCATGGTGCAGTAACCAGGAACGACTGCATCGTATTTATTCCAGCTCCTAATGAGTTTTCAGGGCGGTTCGTGCACGCATATCTAAATGCTTTGCACCAAGATGAAAACGTGCACGTTTATAGTAGACTGACTGGTTGGCTGGTTCGCTTGATGCAAGAGTGGAAATCGGCCTAAAGCTTTCGCTACGTAGAAGGAATCGGTGCACACGTTGCCTTTTCGGCGTTTTCCAGGTGGAGTTCCTCTTTTCCATACGGCGCAACGAGTACCGTCTACATTCCGAGAGTTAAGGGGGTTGGCGAACCAGCCAGACGTTTCACCACTCCTACCCAACGATCGTTTCTTTTTTTTACTTTCTAGTCTTTTTCCATCCCCCTCCCCCCTTTTTTTCTCTATCCTATTTGCGTTTACTTGTTTCCCTCTTCCCTATGTCTCACTACGATTTTTCTGTCTTCTCTTTTCGCAGCACTTAAACATAAGAAGAAACGAGGCTGTTAAAATGTTCCGCCATGCACAATTTATTATGGGCTGCGAATGGTAAGCGTGCACCGTGTCCCGTCTCAAAGTCGAGGAAAAAGGGACGTGGCTTAATATTTCTCATAGACGTAAAAGAGAACCGGGAGGTGCACCAGCGTGCTTGAAGAAAAGGACCTCGACGTTCCTTTCTTTATTTTTCAAACGACTCCGTAGATGCACGAAGAGAGTTTGCAGACCTTACTCATGTATCCGGCTTCCTGTAATGCTGCATATTTCCATGCAATAGCTACCAATATATTAATATTAATAATATTAATTAAATATGCACATATAAGAGCCAAATGTCAATCGCAGTAACTTAATGAACTTAATTAACTATTTTCTGTCATAACAAACGGCACCTTTACTCTAGGGTTACTTGATACCCTCAAACGCTTCACATTGCATAAGAGATAGTTCTTCGGCTTACATATACACGTTCGATCGACTTTGATGGACTTTGAAGGACCAAAGGTCGTGTTGACGCAAAATCAGCTTATGATTAAACCCCTTTAAGGACTTAAGCTCGGCTGCAGTTCTGCGGAGTTATAACACAAGCTTCACTACTCGTCCGATCGTCGTAATCGTACCGAAGTGGCAGTTTTCGTAAACCACATACACCTAAAGTCGAGTTCACACATAACAATTCCATTTAAAGCATCTCGTGCTGTTCACACGATGCACTCCCTATCATCACGATGTACAGTAACTTCAAATCCTACACGATAGTTAGCTAGGCAGATTTAGGTTCTTCTAATCTCGTTATCACAATAGAACTGTTCTGATGCAGAAACATCGCTAAATGTAATACAGAAACGCTCACTAGTGGTTTTGCTTCTATTTTTTGTAATGTAACGCAAAAGGATGAAGAATTTTGGAACGTGGATTTAGCTTCCAACACTGAAAGGTTGGATGCTTAGTTTATCGGAGGAATTATGGTGCCCGTACCAAACGAATAAGACTTCTGACAGCGTTTACTCAGAGAGTATGGGGAATCTGTTTGGTCTCTCCATCGTCGTGTTTGCTTTCCGGCGTTCGTTATCACTCGCTAATTGAGCCCTTGACGCGAGCTGCATTTAGACGATTTGCAGGATAGGGCTGTAGCGAACACGCAATATGCGTGAATTTTACACGCCCCCCCCCCCCCTTACTTTTCCATTACTATTCCACTCTGCTACAAATTTATATCTGCTTTCCTTCTTGCTATTTTTAAGTTCTACTCACGATTTATCACTGTTTTTCTTCGAGAATTCTTCCAGAAATTCCTTCCTTTATCTCCGTTCGCTCATAATCCTTCTTGCGACATTCACTTTTCTACCTTTTCTCCTTTCCTCGCCGACTTATCCCTTTCTTTACTCTCTCTTATGCCACATAACCCTTTCTCTTGTGCAGAATTTATGCCCTCTTTTTCTCTATCTTACAATCTCTTATACCTTTCTCTTTCCCACTTTGCTTCTTTTCTGCCATAGTTCTTTTTGCTAAGTCCCTGACTTATTTTTCTATTCTTCCTCTTTCTATTAGTACCATTCAAGACGCATTCTCCTTTCTCCTTTTTTCTCACTATTTCAAAATTCCTTTTGCGTCCTCTCATCTTCAGTGGTTTTTCTTTTTTATTATCTCCATGTTTCATTTATCTGGTTGCACTAGCCAGCAGTTCTAGAAAGCGGGTGCAGTAGTGACAGAGGCGAAACGAGATGCACCTCATACAGCTTCCACGTTGCTCATTTATTTTGGCTCTTCGCCTCCTGGATTCGGATTTAATTACAGGATTCGTAGCGGACACGAAGAAATGCGACAGACGATGAGGACGGTACGACTGGCTCGTATTACGAACTTGCGAATCGGAGAAAATCACCAGGATTACGATCAGGAAAATATTCTACCTTTCGTGACAACTTTATTGCAAACATCGGACTATATTGATGTACTTAAAATATTCTTCGCTCTTAAAGTAATAGAATGCGGACTAACAAATATTAACAAATTATATTATTATATATATACAATTATATATATAAATAAAACCACAGCTAAAAACTACCAAATAAAATGAAAATTATTGAATGATAAAAGTAGAATCTTCGATGATAAAGAACGGTTTTCGTTCCTCCTGGATATAAATACAATCTTTCATTATCAGAGAGGCGACTGCATAAGAATGGGAGGAGGAGGAGGTTGTATTATCGCAAATCATATGCCGGGGGTGACGCATGATAAGTAAGCACACCTTTTGTGTCAGAAAATGGTGATGCAGCTACGCTGTGCTGTGAAAAATGACGGGTTTGAGCGAAGTCTCCGGAGTGAAATGCATGGATTGGTTTAGCCTCCGGCGTTTGCCACGGCACTGGCATAGACAGCAAGTGATGGATTACCGAGTACAGACATTTTAGGAGTATGTTCCTTCTTTCTACTCCAGTTTGATCTGCATCACAACTTTCCGCCGCAATACGTTACATTTCATGTGTATATGTAACAACACGACTGCTTATTTACAACACCCACATTTGTAATGCAGAGTCACCACTTCGAGGAATTATTCATATCTTTGGAATTGAGAAGTTTTAGAATGCGTAACGCGTGAAGTACGGTTCTAAATGAATTTCCAATGTTTATCATTCTTCGACTACAGAGTTTGCTTTTTTCTCAACATTGTCTCGACTTCATGAATTGTAATCAGAGTTTTTCATTTAAATGAATGCTACAAGATTTCTCCGATGTGATCATATCAAGTAGCTTGTCTTTATTACATATTAAAATAATATATTTGAATATATACAAGTAACCTTAAATAGATTATTTAAATAAAACAGTGCTAGTGATTTGACAGGGTTAAAATATTTTAACTCGTCGACAGTTTTGCTGGAGTTTAATACGTGGAATTATTTGAGCAAACTACTTTCACACGGAACAAAAGAAAGCCCTCTTTATCTTGCTTGAAATTGTGTGCGCTAAGGCAGAGAAATTTCGTAGTGAATTTCGCACCTGCGAATCCCGGAACACAAATGCAAATGAGCTTCCCAGGTCTAATTACGCGAGTAATTAACGATTTCCGTCAAACAACGAGGTCTGCGGCTCAGAGAACAATGGTTTCACCAATCAAGTCTCTGACGGAAAGCGGGCTTCGAAGTGATGCGTTCTGCATTAATACTGTCTATAGCACGGTGTTACATATCCTTTGAATATTTATTTTGATTGTATTCGATCATTTTGAATCACATTTGTAATATAAAATGAAATATGGCATTCACAATAATATAATTGTACTATGTACATTTATCCAATATACAATTAATATAAAATTTAACTAATATATAATATTTGTCCTATCACATAAAATTGATCAGAATTTAATCACGTAATATATGTATTATATCATACTAAATTTTATTTTGTCATAATTCAAGTATAACAGAAACGAACAGTCTCACAATTAATAACATAGTAATACCTCGCTTTAATAGTACAACTAGCAACAATTTTGGTTTATTTACTTGGATACATTTGATTTTGTTGTTTCATACTATTAAGTCTTTGTAATCTAGCAATTTTTAGCATGGTTTTCACTAACTTTCAATGCATTTATGATTATCGTACTTCTTTATAATGGCATTACAGACATTATTATTCTTATACTCGATTATCCTTTATATTTCATTAAGACTTTTTACTTTTAAAGTGGATTCGCACGTGCAGAAGAAGAAGAAAAAGAATTAAATAATCATTCCTAAATTTCTTGTTTCTTAATGAGCATATTAATTGAAAACTCTTTTATGGATGCAAATGAACCCATAAACCCTAACATATAATATATATTATTTCATATCATCATTTTGTAAATTAAAACATAAATTGGTAAAATAACCTTCATGGTCCGATGGTGAGGGCGAAGGGTTAAAAGACATTGCTGTTACGTGGGAGTACTATCACCTTTCTTTCATTCATCATAGTTATACGGGTTTATGAAGTGGGTGTCCAAAATTCCAAAAACGTTTTTGGACGAATTCTATGGACTTACACGCGTACACGCGTACTTACGCAGATCGTTTATATCACCCTTCATATTTAGTGGTTCCATGGAAGGATCCACGATATGCTCGTAAATTTGACAAACTCTACTTACAGATGTTCATTTTGACGTGCTCGACTAAACCTGACATCGCGCCGGCATTTTCTCCCTTCTTCGGACGCACTGAAATTCATGTCCCACCGAAATATGGAGTAGTCTTCGAGGACCCTTCTCGTTCTTCAAGAAATTCAATGATTCGTCGGCCCTGTATATCAGTCTTGGTTCACCCCCAACCTTGACATTTGTCCTTTCACTACCGGCATTTGTGCAGTTTCAATTCCATTTGATCGTTCATCCATGCTGGTAATCTTATGTCCGCGAATGGCTTGGTTATTTCCCGAGCTACCCTTAAAGTCTATCGTTTCAAACGTTTTCAACCTCTTTGTTTTGATTGCACATCGTGCGTATAAATTTTCAAACCCCGTATGATATTATTTCTTAGAAGAAAGTATCATGTTAATAATAATATGCGGAGAACACAAGCTGTGATATCTCTACTCAGAACTAACTAAATGTGCCCTCATTTTCTAGGAGCAACTAAAGACATCCGTTCCAATCCATCAGGAACCATTTGGACCATTTCCGTCCCTTTCCTTCTATTAGTCAAGTTGGTAATGGTATAGGTGCAACTGGTTAAAATAAATCCAATGTAGCCCTAAAAGGGATCGCAATCAGATGTGTCATAGTCAAATGGCAGTTAACGATGAGCATTTGATTTTCGAAGAAATTACTTCATCAAATATGTATTAATCATCTATACATTTCGGAAATTAAATATTCCTTTAACAAGTCTAACTTAACGACGACAAAAGGCATTCCTTAATAAATGTTTAAAATACATTCGAAGTGAAGCACAAAGCGAGGCAGATATATGTAACATGATCTTCGGAATCATTTTAAATTGGCATTTACTTTCTCATTGGATGTTGCTTCGAATCGTTTTGATCGTTCACCCTCAAAAATAGTCATTTCTACTGACGATGGCTATTTCAATCGGTCTTTTCTCCCGGTAACCTTCCGCCATTGGAAGGCCACTTTGACGTTATCTCGCTCGAACGAGTTCAGGTTATCTCCTGAAAGCGACTTTGAAGGCTCGCGCGTAAATAGGCGCCTGGAATAAATGATGATGCCGAAAAGAGGATGGAGTGAATGCCGAATTTCGAAGATATCGCCCCTTCGCCCTTTATGTATGAAAGAGTACAGAGCCACTGAAGGGATTCACACCGTGGTCGTCTTCTCAAGGAGCAAAACCCTCGCTTATCTATGCTATTTCGATGTACTCACAAGAAACTCTATGTGCGAAAAAAACCCTGAAAATACCTGTTTATGTACATATGTTACATACACCTTATGTAACTTAATACTGCAACGCACGGATCGACTCACATATTGGATCTACGATATATCATATTAAACTTATATTTAAGAACTGATTATGGAAATCAGGCAAAAGTGAAGCTTACAAATTTGACATATTCTACAATTATTCTATTGAAATTTGAGAATAAGAAATTTTCTGGTATCAGCAGATTACTATCGTTTTTACTCGTGCATTTACTGCGTTCTTCGAAAATCTACTGAAATCGGCGAAACTTCATAATCCATAAAAGAAACAGCCTGGATATAACAAGCAATATTGAAGTGAAAGTCAATAAAGTTACGAATTGTCAGTAATGAGAGATTCCTGCTGTACGCTTGATAAATCTTTGTAATAATCCTTTCTATCGGTTAGTGACAAGCTCACTTCTAGACATTGCGAGGAGATGATTGAAGAAGATATAAACTTTTTTATTGGTGGTAATTATGATTTATAAGTTAGAGTCGAAGCTTGAAATCACGGCACTTATCTACGTCCATGGACCTTCATTCATCCCAGACATCTCTTATTTTATCTCTCTTCTACTTGTGTCACAACTTCTTCCAATACTCTCAACTGCTTCCTCGATCGGAAAGTACAGCCTCCGATCACGAGGAAGTATCTATCGTATCCTTAAAAAATTTTAAGGCCATACGCAATGTCGGAATGCTTATGTTGTGGAGAGTTATGTAATGTGATACGATTACCGATAACCTTGATCGGTAGGTACGATGTCTATTACGACCAGAATATCATTATACGTATCACATACGGCGCCGATCTTTTTTATGATTTGATATTGTAACGTATCCTTGCATGTCAAGCAATATGTAAGTATATCGTATCTTTTTAATACAGTAGTATCTGTATTTATTATTTAAATCACGTTATTCAAAATTTAATTACGTATTATATATTCGTCATAATTTCTCTGAAAAGAATATATCGATATCTTTTTCTAATACAATATCACATATTGTTTCAAATAATAAAAACCCTAGCATAGAAATAAGTATCAGATAGATGTCCTCAGGTTGCACTGATAAAAACATATATTTCTTTACTAAAACTGTTCCGTGAGAAGGTAATTTGAAAAGTTCAAAATGGCAAATAGCATTTCACCATCGACTGGTTTGTCGGGTTTAGTTGGGCGAAAGAAAATGTTTGCCGAAGTATCAGTGCCGGTTTCACTTTTGTCTAAGTTTCCCCTAATCGCGAAAGTAATTTGAGCGCGCAGGAAATTCGGTCGGATTCGTTTCAAATTATCTTCACTCGAGACGGCCGATGAACCGCAAAGTGTTGCGGATGCACAACTTTCAAAAGTGAAGTTCCACGTATTTCTTCATGCCATTGGCGTAGCTCTCTCGTAACCACCAGAAAACGAGCTGCAAAAGGTGGAGGTGAAGGGTGGAAATGGCGGAGGAAGGGTAGACGAGAGCGTCGTATGCGGAGTTTCCGGAACGATACATCAGAGTAGATAAGTAGTCTCGCGCAACATACCCACCTGAGATGGGAATGCGTGAGTGCAAGATAACGCAAAACGTATAAACTCTCGTATAGCCATGCCACTCTAAAGCCGCCCACAAAATACACGCGGATAATGACGCTCACGCGACATCCTAGACTTTACGCTGCCTACGGGGGATATTCCTAGATAAAATCATCGTGCATTGGAGATTATATCAACCACTTTCATAAAAATTGCAACACAATGTTCTTCCTTGAAAAGTAGGGGGGAGGATGTTAAGTCATGATCTCTCGATGCTTTCCTTATTTCCAAAGTCAAAAGTGAGACGTTTTTGTACTTGATCTTTCGCCTTCGTCAGTCAACAGTTTACATTAAAGGTAATCACGAATTGATTATACAAGTGCAAAATGTGTAAAATGGAATAATCGTTTTTTATACTTAAATCCTTATCTACAAATTATTTTTTAAATATATCTTACTCTCACTGATAAATTCTCGGTATAAACCCCCAGAGTTTACTGCCGCTCAGTTTCGGAATATCGGCGAAGCAAATGTTTGAAACATCACGAACGTGCGGACAGAATAAAGTATTATTCTATTTTTTCCAATGAAATTTTCAGGAAATGGAACATCCGAGCATTTTTATTCTATTCTATGTATACTGTATACTTGCCAGTATCCAATAGGATAGGCTTTCTTGTTTAGATCGCGATTCTGACGTAGCCGTCTTCGACTATCCCCAAGTATACTTGCCGGGAATATCGATACCTATTGGCATTTATGCCAACCGTGTGACGCCGGCGAACGTGCCTTTGGCAATCTCGACGGTACAGGATCGGTATTATTGGGTCGGATGAGACGTGCACTTCCACCTTCAAGACTGACCTAATTTGTCAAGAACCATGCCCACATAGAATACCCATATAGGACAAATGCAGAATGTGGATCAATGATCCTTAGCGTCGCCTAATTACGATCGCCGTTTCCATTGCTTTGACTCATTAATCTTTGTTTCCTGCTATAGGTACTATTCCTTGTCACAGTGTTTCACACTGTCCGCCTTTACATGAAAACGCATCATATTCCTGAATTAATGAACACGGTTATGAGTCTCATCGATGGTATATTACTATTAATTAATAAGAACTGTATTATGATTAATTAATATTACTAATATTGACATTGTATCAATATTACATTCTACTGTGTTTGTCAATGGCGATAATAAGGTAGATCGCGATCAATCGATAATCAGTGAGAACATTTTAAAAAGATATTTTGTTCGCATAAATATTCATAGAAGTAGATTAATTCCGTTGAAACGTTATAATATTTTTTACTCTGGCATCTATTGAATGTAGACCACAGTCAGGCTTGTTTCTATTATTTTATGGAAAGAGTATACACCGCTGGCATATGTATTAGATACTTCAGTTACAAAAGGATCGTTTAGAGAGAAATGTAGCTATTACGAAACAGTCTGGTATTTTCTATATTTGGAATTGAATTAGAATCGTTTAGATAGCGATTCTAACTACTTTAAAGGAGATTAAATTCCAATGTCCATTGATAGTCTCCTATTAGTTTCCTTTAGTTTCCAAACTGCTCCCTATCGCTTTGGATTATCTCATGGAATGCATTTTATAGAATTTAAAACATCGGCCTTGTTATAAGTAAAAGGAATAACAAATAATCGGGAAATCTTTGTACGGGTACTTGAGATTGCAGGTGCATCTTAGTCACGTACTGAACACTTATTAAACGACTTCTACGGTTTACAAAGAAAATCTCGATGATTACTTGAAGGTTATTGTTGCAAAAACAATGGACTTATTTAGAGATCTTCAAGCATCTACAATGAACTCGTAACTGCTGATATGGAATATCGTGATGCGTTCCAAGTTTTTAACGAATGTTAATAGAAATCAATGTAAGACTTCTACAAGTATGAGCGAGCATTCGTAATTAAAGTATCGTGTACAATAAGACATGGACAGTCTACAGTCGTTTGAAGAGTCGAAAAGGCTCTTTTAACCGTTTATATTATATTTCCATTTTTGTAATTTTGTTCCTTTATTTCTACAATCAAAAATAGTGGATAAAATGTTTTGTAAATATATTATACTGGTTTTCCAAGATATGCAAAAAGAGAATTCACATAGACTCTTCTATTCGGGTGAAGCCAAATAACGACGATATGAATATATAAAAAATTTCAGCCAGACTATGTGGTAATTAGGAACATGTGTAAATTACTTCACGAGTTTACAATTAATCGAAGAGTGTTGTTAATAGATTGCCAGTAATAAGGGAAAACTATGGCGAGTAAATATCTTTTATTCACTGGAATTTTATACTGAAATAACTTCGTGTTACATCGATAGGATTGCATCAACCGGTACTTTTTATTATGTTTATCGCGTTTCTGCCGGAAACATAGGGTAGGAAGTAAAATGTTCGCGGTGCCATTAAATGGCTTACACATGACATGCACTTTAGACTGATTCAAGGTGGTCATTCGGTGGTAATCCAGTCTTATTATACGAGTGGTTACACTCGTAAATCCACGGTTGGGGTAAACGGCATTGGATTACGTGAGGCCTTATGATCTCGGAGAATCATTCGCGTCAGAAAACCTGTGCACTAACTGCACTGTTCAAAGATTTCCAAAAACTGTCCATTCGATCAGTTCTTGATCAGTAATCTTCGGAAGTCGTTCAATATTGATCGAGTTTTATTTAAGATTTATCTGGTCTATCCCAAAATAAATAAGTTGTCTGGCGTCCAGTATATCCACTATATCGGGGTGGAATAAGCTTGAAACCGTATGCCCAAAGAAAAACCATAACGTTTCGTGACATTTATCGTTACCCTTTTACGAGGAGCTATCAGTGAAAGTGTAATGATATATCGACGTTTAATCCTACATCACTGAAATTTACGATGCACATTCGTCAAATGAAATACGACGCGTGGTTGCTAGAGATTAAGTAACATCTGTGTTTCAGATAACTCGGTTACGAACTGAAAAAAGGCTCGTGTTACGCTGTTTAAGTCCTCGTGTTTGGAATTTTGTTTCCCTGGGTGGCAACCTTTCTATTCTTTCCATGTGTAATGTTAATGTTTAATTAGCGTTACAACTGTTTTCGTATGTTACGAAACACTGGAAACTGTAATTTGAGGAAGCTTCTTGAGAAGTGCTAGTTCTGTTGACCGTGTGATGTGGCTTATCGCATACACTATTCTTTATTATTTATGAATGTCGCTTCAAGAATAAAAGTGACATGAATACGTAAATTCTTTATGTAAATTGTTTTCTATTATTAATTTTAATATAAAATCTACTATGCGCGTAACGATTGAAGTGTTTTCATAGAGCTAATCAGGTACACTGAATATAAATGTCAATCCACATCAGCCAATCAAGCTGCCCTCTGAAGAATCGCGGATGTCGTGAAAAGAGAAGCAGGATTTAAAATTCGTGTACACACTGTGAAACGTGAAAGTAAAAGTCCCGGCGAGTAAACGTAGAATCTAGGCACTCCTTCGTCAAGTATCGCTTACACGCGAGAGTATGAACGGTAAACGAGGTAGGCACAACGATGCTGAAACATGGTGCAGCATTATATACTTGTACTACGTACACTTTTTCCAGCTTTTTTTGCTCGTCTCGCCGGCATCTCTCTTAGAAGGCGGAGAATTTTTAGATGTTTCTTTTTTCACCCGGTGCACTACACTCCGGTCTCGTTTACGATCACTTAAGTAGAGCGACCATGAAAATTAATCGCGCACGTTGAAGGTAATGAAGACTTCAAGCTGGTGCTTGGACGTAGGCACAAATGTATGTTGCGTGCCATGACTAACTAAGCTTCCTGCTTCCTTTGAAGAGAAAGAATTTAAGAAAATATATAGCGGGATTTCCCATAAAGAGATTTAGGAATCTTTCGTATAAATATAAAAGAATAGTTGTTCTTGAAAATTATATAAATTTACTTGTGGTGATATTATTCTCCAAATCTAAGCAGATATAACACAAGTTATCTTATTATTATTAAGTTATTATTATTAGGTTAATTCAATTGAAGATTCTACAAATGACTTAATACAATCGACTGATGTATGATTTGGGGTTGAGGAAGTATTTTAATGTGTGTTTTAAAGGTGCAAGTAGTTTATATAATCAAAGTGGTCGGGTTTGGAGATCCCTACAAATGTAAATGCATATGAATCGCTCTCCTTAATCGAATAGTTAAAGTGATTTAGCCGGCGAGTTGATGTCGCAAACTCTCATCATTAGGGTGTGATGTTTCCGAGGGAAAAGGAATTGCGAGAAGGGTCGACTGCCGAGGAAGCTTGCACCAGGTGTTGCGACAGTTACTTTTAAAGGGGGTTACTTCGAAGGTTACTTCCACATACTACACCCTTTCTCTACGTGCACTTTGCTACTCATCCAACTCCCTCACGAATTATTATACGAGCTAGTTTTGCGAACATTGCATCTTCCACCCGACTTTACTATAATATACTCCGATACCAAAATCTAATCACTGGTTTCTTAATAAAGCTGTCTAAGTCTGATAATGCAAAGTAAAATAGTTATTTAGTTTTGTGAACATGCAATCTTCCATCTGATGTTACTATAACATATTCTAACAGTGAAATCCAATCACCGGTTTCTTCCAAACGCTCAAGAAACTCATGTTTCCAAAATGTATAAGCGAAGAGGAGAAGTCACTGATCAGAGTTCTTCAAATATATTATAAATTGACATAACTTTGATAAAGCAAAGTAAATTACTTAATAAAACTTGTTGTCTTAAATGGACCACACTACGACGCGTTCTTTGCTTAAATACGTTTTCATGCATTTCCGTAGTTTTATTTGCAAACTGACGATAACATGGTACAGAATGATGTCATCATTAAAAAGTTCCTAATTTCGCCACATATCTTTTTGTGATTTAGATGCTGGTTCGTAAATGTCAAAAGTTAACGAAGTGCATAGAATGTAAGTAGTACGCATCATTAGCGGGTTTGCTGACAATTGTAGAGAAACGGGCAATGGAATGAAGAAAAAAAAGTGGAGCCGTAAGAGGGTCAGGGAGACACGAACGGAATGACGTTTCGGTGTACTCGAACTAACAAGTTCACCTATCCGGAAACAGGAATGTAGAGAGTGCATATTCGGTGGTGCACGCGAGGTATATCTTTTTCAGGAAACGGGCATCTCAAGTATAGATTCATCCAGCGAGTTTTACGGCTGATGTTGGCGAAAGAGGAGAAAGGAAGTGTGTCCTATTCACCGCGACCATACTAAAAAATTTAGTTCGGTGTAACGAGTACAACCTGGGTAGATGATGTCAGACCAGCGGTTTTTTTTCCTACACCGAGGAAGTGCCTGGTAGCGTCTACCCTCCTAAGAGGACGTCTCTTCACCTTCTTTCTTTGGTTCCTCGTGGTCGACGGCGTTAATCAAAAGCAACCTCAAAGAACGATTATAGAAGTGTATTCGTGAAAGAATTCGGAGTATAACAGATGTACCAGTAAGTCTTAATTCATAATGAAGTATGCATTGACATACAGTACATGGTGTGCGACAGCATCGTGCAGGAAATAATGTGAATTAGGACTGAAATGAACATTTCAATATTGAAATGTTGATGTCATTCTATCGCGGCGGACGATTTTACATTCAAGAAAGGTTTAGGACTTGGGATTTCTGAATTGGTACTAATGAGATTTCGAACTTCTCCTGAGCTGTTTTCTGAATTGAAATTGCTCAATCTTGGAAATTTGGAAGGTATTAAACGGGTAGGAATGAATGCTGAACATTTAAAAAATAAGGTAGGAAGTAAAGAATCAGAATTTGAAGTACGGGCAATTTATCCGTAACTTATAGAGTGGATATATGATTCTATGTTAGATTATGTCCATATTCCATATTTTCTCATGCCATGAGACATGGAAAATTCATAGTCAGGCCTCAATGTACCAAGAGACAGGTGCAACACTAGACCGAGTGTAAATATTGAATATTACAAAGAAATTGCTTTCAAATAATTGAAGGTAATGGCACGATTAAGAATAACTTGGTCCTTTCGTTTGGAGGGTTATTGTAAAAAGCGGAACGGGCTTCCTCGTATCCCTTCACGGTAAGCCGACCACGAGAGCAAAACTGATTGGTCGTTAATCCTCTGGGTTTTCCATGGGACTCACCTTTTTCCAGATCCTAAGGCTGAATTCGTTAGTAATTGGGTATAAATCACAGGACCCGCCTCCGAAGTCTACCAGGATTCCACGGTGCCTTTATATTTGTTGCGTCATTAGGAGACATTATGTTCGGAGTGTTAGGTGACAGTAAAGGTAGAAGAAGATTCAGCTGGTTTAATGTGGTCACATTTGTATCCATAAAAGCGTGTGCTTGTTGCGGCTAGTAAACAGCTGTGCATATGCTTCTGACAATTTTTTTAGAGATAAGGGACAGGTGACTTTAAACACCTTAGGAAAATGAAGACGTGTGTGAAATTAATTTGTGTTTAACATATTCAACTTTAACCATGAACTTTCTGTATAATGTGGCAGCAAGAGTGTCAGAATTTGCACGAATGGTTAGTGCATATTTAAGCTCATTTCCATCCTTTATTTCATAATTTGTTTACCCTAATTTTGCGTAATAACTCATGTTTTATATATTTAAGAACTCTCCGTTTATAGACATGTAATTCCAGAAATAAATATTGGCACAATATAAAAGAAACGCATTTAAATTATAAACTGTTATTCAGACACTTCAAAGAATATTTACATCAATAATGAATATTACTATTCGATTGAATATTCAGTGAGACTGTATATTAATCAGAATGTGAGATTTCGATTTGAGAATATCTATAATTAAATCAATGCGTGAGATCCGCGTGTACCATTTTCACCTTCAGCGATACGGGATTTTGAAGTTTCACGATCCGGTACAGAAAAATGTTCGGAGCCAGGTGCATTTCTCGTGCGGGTATGTAAATCATCCGTGCCCGAGGCACGTGTCGGATGCTGTAGTACCAGCCACGACTTATCGCTTACATTAATTCTCGTTACAAGGAATGGAGACGAGGAAAGGTTGGGTCATAACCTTCAGCTATTAAGCTCGACGCACATATTTTCGACTTTCGTAACAGCCCCCGAGGGATGACGTCTACGCTTGTTTCTAGGTTAGTTTTCATTCTTGTTTCACGTGGAACCATGGGGTGCCCGACGGGGGGTCCGGACCCCACATAAACCTCAAAGGCGGTCTATAGGCCCCTTGCCATGTAACAGGTACCTTTTCTCGTTTAGTCCAGCCTTTTTATCATGCTGCTTCTGAAGCTATTACCTGGTACTTCAGGTGTATATATTTTCGAGTGGTCTTCGACATTCGAGAACCCTAAACCCTTTTTCGTTGGTAGTTTAATCTTAATTGATCGATGCGCGGCTCGTAGACGTGCATCGGTTAATAATTATTGAAGGCTTATCAATTTTCTTTAGCCTTTTATGGCTTATAAAATTATACACAGATTTAGTGCAATGTACAACTAATAGGTAGGGAATATATGCACCGTTATATTTCTTATACTATGATTAAAATAAATAAGTCATGTAGCATGAAACAATTAGATACTGCTATTTTTACACAGTGTCATTAATAGATATGAGAAATAGTGAATAATCCAAGCTGGGAATATTGATATGCTTTTCAATAATATTATGAAACATCTATGTACTTTATATCGGCCATGGTTCAGTATGAATGTGAAATATATTAGAATGATATTATGATATAAACGACGAAAATATAAACCTATTACGAATCGCAAATGAATAAAATATCTTATGAATTCAATCGTATAATCACACCGATGTATTACAAACGAACTGGATAATTATTCATTATATTCGATCAAAGTTCATAATGAACATTTCATAATACTGCCGGGTCGAAGCGATTAATTTTTTAATCGAGTTCCGATAAAACCGAACGATCGAAGGAGGAGTAGACAGATATTGCTGACTCTCGCCTGTAAAACATCTATCCTGACGAAAATAAACAATGGCTGTAAAAGCAAGGTGTGCCTTCCTCTCTTTGGTTTCCTTCTTTTCGTGCGCGCTCCATTTTCCCGCTCGTCTACCCTCGTCTCGCGAACTACCAAGGAGGTGTATGAACAGAATGAAATTCCTCGGCGTATTTACTTTTCCCGGTATTTTCCTTCGATGTTAACACGTCAGCAAACAGCCGTTATTAATTTTATTTCCGATTGTTTGCCAAAAGGTTTCGCGAGCGGAACAACCAAGCTTGACCGTTCAAATGATTGTTGATGATAATCGCTATTGTTAGTTCTCGATATTTCTTTGCACGAAGACGATAAATAACGTATTTTCTTTACACATTGATAGGTCGCATCGATAACTAAAGTAATAATATTACATGACATTTGCAATGACAATTAGTTTTGTGATATCCCTATTGTTTACTATCGGACTTGTGTTCCCTGTAGATGGGATCTGCATATCCAGAAGAGATATGCGGGAACGTGTTTAATGTAAATGCGTATTGTATCCACGTAAGATCGCTAGTTATTCATAGAGCATCCTATTCACATATTCATAATATTCCACACTGTTGGTATCCATATTATACAGTGAAAAGAATAAGATATTCTACTGAATATTTATTAATTTAATAAACAATAGTAAGATTCAGTCAGTAAGATAGCAGATGACTAATCCCACAGGAAAATACAGGAAGTTCATTCAACGTTGTTGATTATAAATTGTCAATCGAACAATAATTCCTTTAGCCTTCCTAAAGAACTCAATAAATTTCAAACAAATACGTTTCATTTATGAGCGACGAAAAATAAACGGCTACCAGGTACACAAACATGTAGGAAAACTAGATCTAAGGAATACAATGTTAGGTTTGTTTTATATGGAATTGTGAAAGTTAAATTGAACTGAAGAAGTGTGAAATTCCACGAGTAGGATTCGCGGCGATATGAAAAATAATGTTGAGCAGAGGTTGTCAGCTTCCGTTACAAATATTGGGGAAATACGTTCTATTAGAGGAATAAAAAGATCCCGTGGCTCGTCGCAATGCATTGTTCAAAAGGAACATTAACGCCTGAACTCCCTGAACGTGACTCTTTCCAGGTGGCAGAATGGGGATTTTCGAATTTCATGTTCCACGGTAATTGCGAGATAGCTTTGGCCTTTCTTCTCTTTCCAGTGTATCGCTTGGCACCCCTTTCTATCCAGCGCGAACTTCCACGCTGCTCGTGACACAATTCGTTCGTTAACCGCGTGAAATAATAATTATTATCCCGTTGGTAGCCCGGGGCGATAGCTCAGGCTATTCGACGGGGAAGTACGATCGACTGGATATTTTATACCAGCGAACAATCGCCTCGAAAATTAATAAATCGCTCGTCTCTCGTTTGTCCTACCTACGAAACGATCGATGATCGGTTGATAGAACGATTTGTCAGGCCTATCATTGATCAAAATATTGTCACAGATATTTTTCATAAAACCATATCCTCAGGGTAAATGCTTGAAGATCTTCGTAAAATAGATATAACATTTAGTCGAATAATAATGTGTTTCTTTAACTAAAAAGGATTTACTTGGAAATGTGAGTTTGGCAAATAATAGTAAGTTTTGTATGACTTGTTTTTTGAGTTGTAATATTATTAACGATTTTTTGTATTATTAAACAGTTTCCTGAGATAAATATTTCAAGTGTAATAAGGTTATAGTAAAATATAGATAAAACAAGTTAATTTATTTTTATGTGCTCTGTTTTGATGGCAGCCTCTTATGGCAAGAGGTATTTGTCCTAGAATGAAATTCCCTCTTTAAACAAAAGAGTAAACAAAGCAAGCTTTACTTTTCTCAACGAAAATAATGTACCGTTAAGTAATGGCACAATATTTATTCCATAAAACATAAAAGAATACAAAAGTTCCCGATATACTCGATATATTATTACTGTATATCTGTACTCATATTTTCAGAGTAAACCAGGTAAAATGTATTATTATACCCCGGAGCATTCCAACAAATATTATACGCGAACATGACCTATTTCTCTCTATAAAGATCGCATCTTCGAGATATTATCCACCTCTTCTTTTTATTTCTAAATTTTTTCTGCGAATGTTGCACGATGTATCGAACTAACATGAAATGTAGGGCAATAAACTTCTTTAAGGAAATAGAACATTTTCGCGGTTCCTATTGGATTTTGAAGAGCCTTTTAAACTTGTACTCATACGAGCAGTTTGGTAGATGGTTGGTCTGAGAATTTTGGATTTTCTTTCAAATACAGAATTTTCTTTAACCGATCATACGACGTATCCATTTCTAACCAAATAAACGTGTCACATTTTCACCGATTTTACCGATGTCGAAACGATCGGCTACGACCACACCACTCGTAACTTCGTTTCGGAATTTCACCCACGTCGGTTAACCCAGATGCGCCTCAGGGCCAAGTGGAACCGCAACTGGAGTTTAAACTTTCGTAGTTTATTTAGCAGTTACGTGCAACGAAACGTTCTAAATAACAGACCGATTTATCGTTCGGAACACATTATAATAGGCTCATTTTACGTCCGATGCATCAAACTCTGTTTATACTGATTCCTCCAATGAAATGCGAGTTCGGCAGAGTACACTCCAAGAACATCGTCTGCACCTTCATTTTGTGTAATAAATTAATACTCGAGAATCTTATCACAATCTTATCATAAGAGTAGGATACGTATACTTCATTAAGTAATTAGCCAATTTTACCAACAATTATTTAACAAAGTATACATGTATTAGAAGTAACATATTCATTAAGCAAATACATATGCACGTGCATTATCTACAAACATTATTTTCATATATTCATGTACTTCTTTTAAACTAAGTACATATACTAATTTAAATATAATCGTTCTCCACGAATAACTTCATTTTCACTCTTTCCTAGTTCTTAGAGCGTTCAATCGGCTTCAATAAAGACATTATTTCCATCACCGTTCTAACGATAAAGAAAACCTTTATAGTATTCACGGTGCTTTCTTGGGCCGCGATTTGTTGTGTTGAACTATCGCCTTTACATTTTCCATGGTTCGTTTGACCGGTTCACAACAGCCGCTGGCTACGGTGCATTATGCACAGAGTCGAATTGTCCGTGAGGAAGAGCTTGCCAATCGGCGTATGTATGTGCGAGTACATAAGCGAATACAACTTTGCTGATGGATAAGGATCTTTTCAAAGAATGTCTCCGTCGATGGTTTTGCGTGATACATTTGTGCTTTTTGGCAAGCTTCCCAATGTTCCTAGTCTAGACGAAGATGTCTACGGATCCCGAGCCGCGACATACATTTTTGATCAATTTAATTAATTCTCTGTGGTGGGATAGAGCCAAATTCTCGATTCGATTTTAAATTTATAATCACTTTCTATGCTTACAAGGCAATATCGGGTGTTGCGGCATTTTTATCAATAACGAACTCCGACTAGGTGATAATATTCTTGCTTACTGTGTTTTCAAGTGTTCACATTATTTTTAATATTTTAGTATCATGGAATAGAATTTACTGTTTCCGATGACAATAAGCCATGCAACAAATCCGACTTGAAATAAAAATGAAATCTAAAGCACTCGAAGCAACACCTTCAAATCCATGATCTATCATTTCGTTTATCAGTATGTACCAGGATGATATAAATTGGATTATTATGACATTATTGCGATACGATACGAAGCTTGTGGAAGTACATATATTCGAAGAGAGATCTACACAATCTTTAGTATTATCAGCAAAGCTCGTGCTACAATTTTGAGAAGCTTATCTTGGTAAGTCAGTCTCACACTTCGAAAGCTCGTAATTTCCCAGCCTACCAGCTCACACACACACACACACCGCGATCGTACCCGTTGTCGTTATTGCATTACAAAGCTTTCCGCGTCGCATTAACTCGTAAAAGGCGTACCCGTGTAGGTTGTCTCGGTACCTCCAGCTACGTGGAAGGGTGTATCGTGACTGTTGAACTCGCAGATCGATCGCGAAAACCTGACTGTAACCTTTCGAAGACTTAGAAACATGCCAAACTCACCTTCAATGGAATTCGATGGTTCCTTTCTTCAGCGATGACTTCTTCTTTAACATATTCACTGCGGAAGACACCGCTCAATGAAATTGTTTACATTATTATGGTGCACGTGACGCCATTTGACGTATGGCAGCAAAAGATCGTTTTGAACACAGTTTTTGATTAAATACAGTATAATTACCTTTAAAATCATCAACTATACTAACTGAATTAAAACAATATAAACCGTTCCTGGCAAAGGTATTCCATTTTCGAGAAACAGCGAATGAGTTAAATCTCTGTAATTATGGTGGTCATTTTGCACATCACGTCGGTGTTAATTTTATATGTCATTAATACGTTGACTACCGTGGGGATTACTGGTGATTGACTCGGTATGCGAATAATAGCTAATATTTGTAACATTTTAGATATTTCGAATGTTACTATAACAAAGTAAAATAACGAAGGGGTCATAGAGCACTTAAACGCTTCTTTTCGTTTTAGATGTTATATACTTGTTACAAATTCGTATCGCGAGGAATCGTATAACACGGATTTTGGTTTGGCAGTGAAATAATTGCCGGATCACCTATGTTTCAGTAACTAATGAAATACACGAATTATTTGAACATGAATGTTTACGTCCGCACAGATATATATATGTGAAATACGTGTATAAATGTTCACTACTATTTAATTAACAAATAATGTAACACCATGTTTAAGAGTACTTACAAGATAAGTTCAAAATTCGGGGGCGAAAGCTCCAGCTCTCTTAGCGCGGCGACAACGAAGGAGCTACTGACTTTGTTTACAACTCGAAGGCAGTGATTAAGGTTGTGGCAGGCCACCTACTTTACAGTGTTTATAATGGTATTGCGGTACAGAATTCCAACGCCTTTCCTTTTTCATACCAATTTGAAGGATGTTAATGAATTTTTATCAATGTACATTGTACATATACACATCTCTACATAGTGTCTCTACACGAGGGGAGCATTATATGATCATATTATATGACCTATGGGGTCCCTATATAATATGTAATATTTAATATATTAGATATTATTAGAAGCCAATAGTAGCATATACATATGTTGTAGTCAACATATGTAGTAATGTATGTATTTATATGTGATCATTTACATGTATATACAATTTTAAGTATAGAAATGAATTCTTTCCGACTGTTAGACACAACATAAGTTTTATTTAAAAATGTTTGTGTGTATGCAATTTTTCCTGCCAAAAGAAAAACCTTGAGACATTTTTATTAATATTAAATCATATATAAGGGCATATTACTTGAAAGAACACTATAAAAAAATCAACGCCATTTATGCTTCATACGTGTTTATTTAAAGGATATGTAAACTAGTATCTGGGAACTTTTGCACGCCACTGTATATGCATAGTATAAAATATTTATATGAAATTATAAGAAGGGACCGAGTGTACTCATACAATTCTGAACGGTACTGAAATTTATTTACTGATCGGTATGTTCGAAAGGAAACCCATTAGACTAAATTCCAGGCAAATTGATGTACATACATACATATGTATCTACTTCTTAACCGTGGGAGCGAGTGGTTCTATATATGTATTGCACGACGATACATTCAACACAGTCACGGTTGCTCATCGTTCGGAAACAACCACGTAATAATACAGCATTGTTGTGGGCACCGTAGCCAGGAAATTGACGGTTCGCGAACCTGGAAACCCGCTTATGATTATTATCGGAACGTCGATGACTAGCCAATTGGCACTGATCAAAATCTTCCTATTCTCCGTAGACATTTACTACTTCCTACTTGATGCTCGTCTTTCATGGTTTCACCATACATTCGATTCCACAGTTTCCGTTTTATATGCATTCACGCACTGTCACGATGATGAAGAAAGATACTTGAAAATGGGCGTAGGTGTACGTACTGTCATATAGGGGAAACGGCACGCGCCGTTTGAAGGGTGTCATTGCCTAGTGGTGACTGTCACTATCAGGTGTCAATGGAAGTGTCGAAACGACCCCTCGGCATTATCTGTCTGACTTTTTATTAAAGGAACGGAAGAATGAAATAGAACCTTTTGTGTTGATACTTTTTATGTAAACAATGTAACACAGAAGCAGGCATGCAAATAAAGTTATTTAGTATAACAAACAGTATTCGGCTTTATTGACCTGTCCTTTTACTTTTGTAATTGTACGTTGGATTCCATGCGGTTGTTGAGAATGGAATTAAAAAGTCAATTGGAACATGGATAGATTTGAGACCTTTTGAAAATTGTTTAGAAGGGTTTAAAGATCCGTATCACGATTTTGTGGCACACGAAAGGTTGAAGGCAAAGGGAAGATTTGTTAGTTGCGTGAATGAATGTAAAAGAAGTGCGATAACGATGGACGGTAGTCGGGCGATAAATTAATGGACAGGTAGATGGATCGGTTGAAGGATCGTTGGACGTTTATTCGGTACATTCAACAGTTGTTCTTTTGAAGGATGGTGAATTATTGACAGATAAATTTAGGTGAACGAAGATTTTCCATTCGTGTGAAAATAGACCTAGTGTGTTAGTTTTGACTAGGAAACAGCTAGTATATAAATTCTATGAGACTGTTTTTCATAGATCTACTCCATCTATTACCTGTATATTCATTTGTATTAACATATCAAATATTTTATATAAAATACTAACGTAAGTCTAATATACAGGACTCATTAAAAAAATGTAGTATACAAATATTAAACTAAGACTTAAATTCACAGACGACATTCCTCATATTTAAGAAATGAAATTATCATGTCACAGAGGTTCCCAAATATTGAAAACGTTGTCCTTTGAAGCGAAACTAATGAATTTAGGACGCAGATTTTAATTACGACAATAAACTGTTAGGTATGCGCATATCTTTCATCCGTGAATTTAGCCGAGTCAGGGTTAGGGAATTAAACAAGAAAAGGGTAGGCAAATAAATTAAGAGTCCTACTTTTGTTATCAGGAGACTGAATAATATTACTTCTAGTCTTCCCGACTGTAGAAAGGGCTCGCGTTAATGAATCGGGATTTCGACCTTTCGAAATACTCTGGCCGATCTAACACGCGATATCATTCTGTTTCCCCTTTTGCATGGCTTAAATACCGGTCCCCAGCTGAGTCACGCTCCAAGTCAGATACGCGCATGATACCCGAAAGGGGAGAAAAACACAACTGACGACAGAAACATCCGGTTCCGGTATTGCAAGGGTGCGCGAATCTCTCGCGGTGGTGGAGGACGTTGGCTGAAACTCTTCGTTAATTAACATCGACTTTATGTCATGTGGTGCGTGTGCCACGTATGAGATACGCGAATCGATTCCTCCGAAAGACAATGACAATGCCCCCTTTCGTATTCTTCTTCGTGCGAACTATTTCACTAATCTCTTCGGGATTCATTCTACGTTCTACGACCGCGATTTCTGGCGTGTAATCTTAATATCATTTTCTGAATGACACGTAAAAAATGGTATTCATGATTCGCTGGAACCACGCGGATTATGAATAAAACATATTTGTGAGTTGAAATTAAATTTGAAAGATGATATTTATAATGCGAGTATGATGTGCGGTATATGGTATAAATAATTGATTGTGACAAAAGAAACGTTGGTTCCGGTGAAAATGAGAATTATATCATATTTTGTGACGTCCTAATGCCAACCTAAGCAAGGGCCGTTAAAAATGAATTTTAATAAATAAACTCGATGAATATTCACAGGTATACACGATATGGTATGATATACATATAATTGTAGTCGTAAAGAGAATTGAACGTGATGTTGCTCATTCGAGCGATCATTGACGATAAACCTTTACGAGTGAACAGACAATAATGGAACGCAGGATTTATTTGAGGTGCACATACAAAATCACGCGGAGGAGGAATCTCCGTTATGGTCAGTAACTCTGTTATGGTATCTTCAACTAACTGCCATTGTATGATGTTATCAGTCGCTGTTCTCTGGATGATATTTCAGTATCTCAATGGAGGCTTACAAATATTCTTTGATTTCCTGCTATGCTGAGATTAGTACGATAATATACGCAGTACAATAAATGAATATCAGATCCTTATTTTATCTTCCCTATAAATATTTTTCATAATAATATAATAATATTGTGTTCATATAATGAAGGGTGTAAAAGCCTTTAAAAACGTGAAACAACTCTCAACAATATTATTACCAATCTATGTGCGTAAGGCTATATAATCATTTATTATACATCTTACGATAAGAAAATTGTGGAAATACAAGTGAAAAGTGCCGAACATATCATCCGCGTTAACGATCTCATAAAGAAGCAAGCAAAAGTATATAATGCAAATTATTTGGGTGCGTTCAAGGAAAGATATATAAAACAAGAGATCTCTGTGCCGAGTGCTGTGAACTTTGAAAGAAGCCTTTGAACAACTATAGACTTGACATACTTAAATTGTGATACTGAGAATCCAAGAAGTTTGCTCGAGTCGAAAGTCTTGGAGCGAAGCAAACGAGAGTTGATCAGGTTTGATCTAACGAGGATTCATTAATCTCGGTCGTGGGATAAACGTAAATTCCTTCGGACCCATTTATTTTGCTAGGACAAATGCCATAAGCTAGAAGTTCGTGCATTCAATCGTGAGACGAGTATGGTAATTCGACTTCCTTATTTATCCAGAAAAAAATTGGTACCTTCAAGAGTCTTGACACAGTAGAATCTAATACATAACTTCGGAAGAAGACAACCTATTCACGTCGTATAATTTACCACTAACTATTTCTCATACAATTCTTTCTTAAAAAGAATTCTTAGAAACAACGATCTTTCCGTAGTTCATTTTTCATCTTGAAAATGATACGATCTTGAATCGACTAGAAGTTCACATAACGTAAAGGAAATAGTTTGAAGAATATGAACGGAAGTAATCGAGAAATTTTATATGATTTTTAAGAAGCATGGAAACTACGTAATGACAAAGCAATCAACTCTGTTTAATGCAGAAAACATAATCAGTTGTTATCAGTAAAGCTGTTAAACGCTCTAACAAATATTCGGAAGCAATTTGACGCATAATTATATTACGAATGATTGACAGTAATGGAGTATGTGGAAATTTGATATAATAATTTAAATAACGTCCAGTCTAACGCATCCTATCGTAAACTACGAGGAGATATTTCATATTTCGTTGGATTCCCGTACAAATAATTTCATTCGTGAGCGAGCACTCGTACAAGCGCTTCGAAACGAATGTTTTGGAGCGTTTTTTATCCTCGTGATATCATTCCTACATTACTGGCGCGGTAGCGCGGGAGAAACGATATTGCCTATGAAACAGGCCACGGTTGTCAGCTCTCAGAAATATCGTGATAACCCTGACAGGATTGTCCTCTTGTATTATCGAACGATTGGCATATCGACCTATACCTCGACAATATTCGCAGCCAATTTAATTAAATCTCAGCGAGTCGTGCGGTGGCCCGCCGATAATGAAATAAATGGTCGAACGTATATATGCGACGCATACCGGTAATTGCTACGTGAATCTGGAACGTACCGTAATACCAATAGTCCAGAATTGCAAAAATCTGGACAGTACAATTACAGAATTTCCGGTCTTGATATACAAGATTTTTGGGTAATAAAACAAAATGCGGTTTAAAATCGTAATATCTATTAATCCTTTACACGTGAGAGGCGACTGAAAGACGACATTAAGATCATAGAACTCAATCTAATTTTTCTGAATTGGTCTGTCGAAAGTTATTATTTTAAGGTCTTCGGTATATCAGCTTTGGATCGATTCGTATATTTTCTTTTATCGGCCAGTTACTTTTAACTTGTAACTTTTAGGCAGCAAATAAAATAGAAGATAAAATCGAATACTTTTATATTGGGTCTTTGTAAAAGTTTTCTTATTTTCGGCAGATGTGTATCGATTGTGTAATCCACGAATGCTTGTGTTCACATATGACATTTCTCTTTGAGAAAAGTGATACACGTTTTTCGTTGTAACACTATATTCTTGAGAAATAGCTGCGATAATACTTCTGTGTGAAACATTAACCACCCTACTGAGATTCTTTCCAGTCTCCCCGTGCGCTTGTAAATACATTTTTTTGGCCCAGAATATTGTTCCGACGTCCCTTAGGAAATCGACTTCCAACGCGAGACTATTCGGAGCTTTTTAACCTTTCGATCAAACAATTCGGGAAAATTAAATTGACCTTTATCGTTCCAGAGAAAAATAATTCCATTCAGATATTTTTGATTATATATACAACATAATATTTATCCGTAACAGTTTTATATGAAATTAGAATTCGCCGTTAAAGTTGACTCGGTGCAATGCAAGAAAGTAAATAAAGCTGGCAATCTCCGTGAAATAAAAAAGTAAGTAGATAAGACTTTAATGCTAATGTAATTCTGAAGATAATAATTCTTACAAGCTTTATTGCTCAATGAATATCCATTAGAGTGGTGTTATAGCATTTCCAGTATTGCGAAAGGACTGTTAATATGAATGAAAGTAAGATATAAAACCGATCGTAGATGGTTACGAAACCAGAGCTCCTACGTTTCAGTAACACGTGTATACGTGGCTGCGCTTTTAAATCCTTTATTCAGCGCAATTACCTTTTTACGTGCGGATATCCGATCTTCCCTATCCACTTTGTATTCAAATCCACGTATACCATATTGGAAGTACTCACGTGCGAAGAAACCGCTTATTTCTTATTCTAGAACCGAGTATAAACTATTCAGGAACGGTACGAGTTGAATATAGAAACTACTTATTCGATCAACAACTACTTCCCTTTCGTGCTGATCAAACATATCTGTTTTATGCTTTCTTTCGTATCATAATTACTTATATTATCCAGATACGAAGTTAACGAATCAATGGTTATTCTTTGTTGGACAAGATCAGATGTCAGGACTCTTCATCGAAAGCTCGTTGGTTGGGAAACACCGGAAGGACTGAAAGGAAGGGATGGAGTTAGAATGAGGCGTCTATCTAGTTACGATGAGAAAACGGAAACACCTGTAACGGGGATCACGAGGAAGAAAGAAAATAGGATAGAAAGGTAAGTCGAGTGAGAGAAGCGACAAGGCTCCTGGTAATTGTCACCGTTGCTCTGCCATTTTCATCAGAGGCCGAGAGCAAAGCTCCCTGAAAGCTCTACAAATTGCGTACTCCTTGCGTTCCATTCGCCTTCGGAGTCTTGGATGGGGGACTATAAATTTTCATTATTTTACAGTCAACGCCTCGTTTATATCCGCAACAAGCGAGAGCAAAAGGGAGAACAAACGGAATGGGGAAGAGGGTTCAGGTGAAAGAAGAAAGGGGGAGATAAACAAGGAGAGGTTCGCGAAGAATGAGAAAGAGGTAAAAGAAGACGAGAGGAGAATGAAAAGCCCTCAACGCGAGAAATGGAATCTATACTTTCTATCTTTTTCTACTTTCGTCACTTTCACTTGCTTCGAACTACACCTTCCAACCTGTCCGTTCACCTTAAAGGATGCTCTTTGAATCGGCCTTGTTCCTCGTTGCTCTTAATTTTCGCTAGGCAACACTGCCTTTATCCTTTGTCGCGTTTCCTTTGTCGGCGAGAAACTTTCCGCCCAGCCGGGTGCGGCTCCGCCGGTTGAAGGTTAACTCTTGATTTCGAGGGAAGACCGTGGAAAATGCTCGAAATTGAGGTAATTTACACTGCGCTTAAAGACCGGGACGCTCCAATAAAGCGATACAATAAACGCTTTAACTTTATTGTCAGCAATTAATTACTCGAGGTATCATAATTACGACCAATATACGTATATCGTATTATTGGCGTATTTTAATCATTCTACCGTATTTATGTCCACGCGACAGGTTCACTTCATTTCACGATAAAAAGCCTTCTATTAATAAGTGTAATTAATTTAATTAACACCTCCACAGAGTAGTAGATGACTCTAGATTGAAACAATAAAATTACTCTAATATTAATTAAAAAACTGAGATATAACAGCACATATAATATAATAAAATGTAATTGATAAAATAAATAAAATTACGAGAAACCCTTTTCTATCAGTATTGTATTACTCGATATCATACGTATACATTTAATGCAGAATAACAGAGTGCCGTATTTCACCAATCACTATCATTCGTGAAAATCTGTTTGACCTTTTCACTTCTCTTTGAACAATTTTGCACACCGTGATGCACGGAAATTAATTTATTGCCTTTTAGCAAATTAAAGCAGCAGCAAATTACAGCATGTCGCACTTTTGCCAATAAAAGTTATTCGTGATTAAAGAGATGATCTTTGGTATTGCGAAAGATCGTAGACAACATACCCGAACTCTCGAGATGATTTACACCCCTGCTTACAGAGTAGTCGGAGTTCCTAACAAGACGTCGTGGTAGGTTGGTAGGAGTTACGCTTATTAATTGACGATTTATAATTGCCGGGAGCCAAGCTGGTACCCCATATGGAGCGAGAGCCACGTTGCGTGCACCCCCAAGGTGCAGCTACTAATAGGGTGGTATCCCGACGTTTAATTAGCTCACCGCGAGATCTATGGATATCCCCTCTTCGATCTTTCTTCCCTTTCGCCGTCCATCTTCTATCCCGTCTTTCTCTTGCAGACGGGGGATAGGCCAGTTGGGTTCATAATATACAATATCCGACCGATTGTTATTTTAGAGAAACAACTGGATACTGATTTTATATACGGATTCTAATAAGAATTATTATATCATAATTGAAACCGAATTGTTGACTTTACTTTGTAGTAGTATCATGTCTATGAAAACGATCTATCATGTTATTATGTTAAGTGTAGAAATGCAGAGATTTTTAAAGGCTTACCCCTTAACATTTTTGCGATTTTGGGTCCACCCCTTTCTCCACCTGAACAAATTTTTAATCCACTTCTTTCGACTCAAAATCATCCTAGAATATGTTTATACATCATATACCATCGATTTGGGCGGTTTAGAAGCGAAATTGGCGACTTTGATTTTTTGACGATTTTTGAAGGTATACCCCTTTACATTTTTGCGATTTTGGGTCGACCCATTTTTTGACCAAAACAAATTTTTAATCCACTTCTTTCGACCCAGAATGGTCCTAGAACATCATTAGGCATCATATAGCATCGATTTGGACCATCTAGGACCGAAATTGGCGACTTTGATTTTTTGACAATTTTTGAAGGTATACCCCTTTACATTTTTGCGATTTTGGGTCGACCCATTTTTTGACCAAAACAAATTTTTAATCCACTTCTTTCGACCCAAAATGGTCCTAGAACATCATTAGGCATAATATAGCATCGATTTGGACCATCTAGGACCGAAATTGGCGACTTTGATTTTTTGACAATTTTTGAAGGTATACCCCTTTACATTTTTGCGATTTTGGGTCGACCCATTTTTTGACCAAAACAAATTTTTAATCCACTTCTTTCGACCCAAAATGGTCCTAGAACATCATTAGGCATCATATAGCATCGACTTGGACCATCTAGGACCGAAATTGGCGACTTTGATTTTTTGACAATTTTTGAAGGTATACCCCTTTACATTTTTGCGATTTTGGGTCGACCCATTTTTTGACCAAAACAAATTTTTAATCCACTTCTTTCGACCCAAAATGGTCCTAGAACATCATTAGGCATCATATACCATCGATTTGGACCATCTAGGACCAAAATTGGCGACTTTGATTTTTTGATGACACTTGATGCTCCATTGTTGGAACCCTTAATTTTTCAATGTTACTCAGAATGAGTAATTTCAGAGTCATTCTTCTGAAGTAGGCGGAATGCTGAATTTGATCTGCCTTTACTTTAAAGCCAGATATTTCGAAGTATGATTTGAGTGAACAGTACCTCCTCAGGATATGGGCAGTCGATTTGCAAATTTTCGTGTTTTTTTACACTTTTTTCTGTACTTTTGAATCATTTGGTCTGGTCATAATTTTAGCCTTCAGGTCTAAATGAGAATGTGGGTGTTGCGCAGAAATAGGCAGAGAAGGAGGAACAGTGAAGGGGTGTATTCGAGACGATCCGGCCTAAGGCCGAAATCGTTCTTCTCCAACTCACAATGAAATATCGCCATCAAAGGTCCCGAATTAAAGTTACCAAGCGGTTGCCCAGCGGGTTTCAGTTCGTACTGTTAGGATAAATGGATTGAAAGTTTCCATCCTGTATTCTTCATCGTGTACAATAATTTACTAAAATAGGATAGCTATGACGAATATCAATCTTCTTTCTTAGCATTATTTTTCTCACGAAGTTCTTAAGTATTTCATTATGTAGTGATAGTTTACTATGTTTTCAATAAATGCTTATACTTTTATATTAAATACTTATTCACGATATATATTATTATAGACTTTAACATACATGCCATTAACATCCTTGCAATTCTGATATCATTAATAATAATTATTATTGGTCGCAGGGAATCAGGACGATTTCAATGGTAATGTAAAAAATATGCGCACTCTTGTCGAGTTTAAATTTAAGTTTTGCAAATTAAAAAACAAGGTTTGAAATGCTTATTACGAAACTCTATAAAGCTGATCAGCAACATCCCCCACACTTCAATCTTTTCCTGTTCCGTTCTTACATCTCACTATCGCCTTTCCCACCGTCTGAGAAAATAACGAAATTTAGCTCCTTCTTCTTCTTCTTCTTCTTCTTCACTTTCCTTTTCCATTTCCGCCAGTCTACGTTTGAATCGACATTTTGCAAATTATATTTGCACCTATCGCTCTTCCTGGGTATCCTTAGTCCTTCCCTACCAATCATTTTGTGTTTCAAAGTACCCGCTTGGAAAAAGTAAGAACTTCCAATGTTATTCTTTACATTTTTCTTGATATGTATACATCACAATTATATTTTCCATAGCTCGATACTTCACATATTTTTGCTTTGTTGGAGCATATATTACTGCTGGTACTAGTTTGACCTAGTTGCGCTCTGTCGATCCAAGAGCAAAAAAGAAATTCGTAAGTTCATTTTCTGAACTACTGCAAAGTTTGTCAGCCGACTTCAATCTACTTGCATAGCAAATCACGACAGGTAGAATCACCTTAGAATTCTCTCAAGTTCTCGATTCTGATTTGCTAGCATAAGTATAACTAAGAATCTTCGAAAAACTTTCAAGCATTGCATTGTTTCCTTTCCTCGACTACGTTTCCTACATTTCCTCCATTCGATGTAATACGGACGTTGATCAAAGACGACTAAATCAAAGTAGCGTAATATTTCCCCGTAAAAAACTCTTTATAAAAATAGTTGTGCGTAGTGCAATAAATGAATATTAGACATAAAGATTTGTAATGATGTGTTATATCACTGAATATGCGACTAAGTTTTTAATAATATAACAATAGAATGTGTGAGTATAAAATACTTAAATAATATGGGGAAAAGTGAAAAAGCTAAAGGTACAAATATTTTTCCGGGACAAAGCAACTCCTTTTCAACATTCCCGAAGTTTAGTGGAAAGCAATGTCTGCAGTGGATAATACGGAGGTACAGGATTAAGATACATGTACTTTCACCGCGTAAACTGAAAGAATCTCTCTTGCATTGGAATCGTGGCACGTCGGCGGGTCTGTTTGTCAAGCGAGAACAAGTAAATAAATATTTGCATGGTCACCGAAGAGTGGCGAGAGCTTGATGGTTGCGCAGAATGCCGCAGACACAGAAAGCTCTGAATCCCCGTTATTTGCTCGACCCTCGAGACACAATCAAATTGAAACCACGTCTGTGTCCCGGTGTCTTCCAGCCGTGGAATGCAGGATTCACGTCCCCGCGGCTTTAAACGCGTACCAGGAGACAAAGAAACTAGAGCAGAGTTGCTTGCGCGGCTTCACAGACGCGGATACTCCAAAAGAATGGTGGTTTGAAAAAGGACGAAGATAACGGAGAGCGGACGTATCTCGCGCGGGGACCGGGAAAAGAGTTTCGTTCCTCAAACGAATTGCAACTTCACGGAGCAGAGGAATGCGTAGGTATCCTCGGAAAACATCAAAGCTACTACGAGAACGATTGAAATTGTTTCCTCGACCACGGTGAAGAGATTCTCCATACTCTTCCTGGGTTGCTTGCCTTCAGAAGGGTTTTCGTTAGATTCTGTCTGGACTCGTGTCCTTCTACCGCGACCAATCCCTCAATTGTCTTCGACGGACAACAAATTACATTCCTACGTGTGTTTATCCTCTACTGATTTTCTCTATATTTCTCCACCATCGTGGATTCTTCCCCTGCTGAACTTATTCCGATTTATCTATCTGTTTCCTTCCTCGACCACCGATGGGACCTTAAACGTCTAGTGGGTTATTGTGCTCGAAACTGATCGATACTTCAAAGTCTGCTTTAAAGATGAAGTCTTCGAGGATTTAAATAGGAACGAATGTTATTTCGTAATAAATATTGGAGCCAAATGCTGATTGTGACAGATAATATTATTTTTGCTTAAGAACGCATATTCTTTACTTTCGTATTAAATGAATTAATACGTCATGGACAGATGGTATTATAACTGTTTATATAAATCAGACGTATATGGAAGATGTTATAGGTACCACGGATACTTTGTTTTACTCGTACGAGGAGCTACATGAAATAACGTATCATATTTTGAAAGCACAATGGTCTCCGGGGTTGGAAACTTTTATTTCCTTCTATTGGAAATGTAGGTCGAACGAGAAATCCTTATCGGAGAAATCGCGGAAAGAGCGAGGACTGGTTCGCGGATATTACATTGCGAGGTTGAAGAGAACCTACTCGAAAAAGCTTCCACCATCCTCAGTGGCAAATTATACGAATGACGTTATCGCGAAAAAGTAATTTGGTTCCATGCTAATAGGCTCTTTTTTCCTCTGGCTTCCTCCCATCGCTTTCCCTCTTCCTATCCTATAGTACTCTCGCGCCCACTATTTCCCTGAATAATGCATAGGTTGAACTTGGGTATGATAACGCGACGAAGGCCTCAGAGTGGAGAGGTTTCTCTCTCGGCCATTGACAAAAGAGGGAGGAACATCATTTCCCACTTAGTTCGGTATTAAAAGGGATTCGGGTCGTTCTATTCTATGCTCGAACCTTGCCAATGTGCAATGGAGAACAAGTTACCCATCCGACTAACGGTGGGTGGTAGTTACTGAAACTGTCCCATACGGTTCTCCTCTCATTGACTCTAGGATGAACCATATTCAGGATAAGTGATATTTACAAATCTAATCGTTCATGTATTATTCACCCAGTTCCCTGGAATTCGTATATTAATAGATCTATTTTAATCTTAAATTATTCCTTGTTGGTCTTCGAATTGTTTATATGTATGGTGGTGCGGCTATCGTGTAGACCAAATTTAATTTAAATCTACTTTATTTAAAATAAGATCGAAACCTTTCGGGAATGGTTTTTTGCCCTCATCAGTCGAATTTAATTTGTACAAGAAGTCCTAGGTAATTGTTCTGAAACTCGCCCTAGGTGTTATTGTCTTAGATGTTCGGTTAAGACTGTCTTAATAAAGAAGATTTAAATTAAATTTGGTCCAACGAAATTCCAAACCAGTATTCCTGGTTACAAGCTGCCTGTTATCCGTGCTATATTAAAATACTGTTACAAATTCGATTTAAATAATTATTGCATCTTTAATCGTAATAACACAGATCTCACGATCTATAAATTGCGCTTATTTTATTATGGCTACTGTCTTAGTAGCATAAAGTTTTTAATTTATGCCCAGATACTCTTCAATGGAATGATATCCTTATAATTGGAATATAATGAAATTTAACTTCACGATGTATATTCTTTCCTCCCGTGTGTTATAAAAAATAAATTAGCCAGAAATCTACTTTGCATCGACTTTACCTGTAATTCTTAGTAATACTTTTTTCGTATACAACATCGACGTACATATAATAATAACACATTCGAGAAAAGTATACTACGTTGATCAGGTAGATGCGAAGGTGGTGACAAATGGCGAAAATCAGGGCAACGTGTACCAAACTACCAATACGTAAACAGGGGAAGAAGGGTCGGGAAGGCACAGTAGAAGCCGGAAACAGGGAACTGTATAGAAGTAGACTGCAGGAAGAAGACGTAAATCCGCGAAGGGGCAAAGTTTCGAAAATCGAAATTGGGGGCAGAGAAACTCTCCTGGGTATAAAAGTTCCGTAGGGGGCAAGCAGCTGAGTGTTTCGCAGTCAGGAGGAGCAGTAGGAAAAGAAGATAAATATAAAAGAAAGAAGAGGGTAGAAAGCTTAGAAGATGGGACTGACAATCAGTGTAGCTGATACGACATACAATTACTACGATAATTTCTTATTGTTTCATAGTATTTATGAATAAAATATTTCCCTTTACGCATTATTTTCATTATTTTTATTATCATGAATTATTTTCAACTTCTTTTAATAACCTATATAATTAAGAGTATTACGAAATGTTCATTAGTTGCCACAGAGATGTTTAAATCTTCAAAAGACAAAGAAAATCACCGGGTAAAAGGATCGAGCGAAGATCACATCAAAGAGTATGTAGGTCAGTCTTAAAAGGTTGAACGAGAATGCAGAAGTACATAAAAGCGGATATTAATGCAACGCTGGATTCATAAAAGCTGCAGAAAAGGCCATTATCAATATTACGTGATTATTTCACCGCACATCCCATTCACATCACGTTTTGTGTCATAAATAATACGTTCTCCACAATTGTAAATTCAAGTACTTTTTACGTACGGATGCTACAAAGTTGGAATCGGGAAGGAAATTCTTGACCATAAAAGGTTGCGATCTAAAAATGTGTCTATGATCGCGGAGAGCAACGTAAAGGCCGCTATTAATATCGGGTTTGTTGCGATCGTAAAAGGAAGATCGGAGTTGTTATTGGAGCAACCAGTCGACTCGAGAATTTTTATGCCATTTCTTTACGCCTGTGAAAACTACATCACGGACCGGCCAACGAGGCTAGAAGAAACTGGATTCTTTCCATAAACGTGCTGCCAAACGGTTGGCTGCCATTCCAATGGAATGTTAATACCTGGTTATAGGAAGTTACGCCAGCTTGACTGAAGTTTTCCTCCCTTTTAGTTTTCCTCGAAACAACCCGAATGTCCCAGCCTGGAATTCTTAAACTAACTTAACTTCCGAATGTTCAGTGTAAAGTATCCTCTTAGAATTATCTTATTCCTTCGAGATAACCGAACCAATAAACGACTGTAAAACCAATCGAAACAGTTGTATTAAACGGTTATTCTTTTGTACAATGTCTCTTTAAGGTTCACCCAGTGAAGCCAAGTACATACTACAGAGAGTGAAGAGCAGGCTTGTATTAAGTAAAACTAACAAAATCAAAATTCCAGTACAATTTCAATAAATCAGGAGAAAGCTACTATATTATACTTTCTAGCAATATATTGATATCTCTATAAGCATTGTTTATTCTCTGAAAATGGCAAGCAGAGGAACTGCAATAATTGCAGATTGGAGTGAAGGTATTATTTCAGGAAACAGTTTTCCACGAGTTTTATTTTCCTTTAGTATCCATCGAGTAGATAGTTAGCCCATATTCAGTTAGAGATAGTTTTCCGTGGTTGTTTACGAACGGGCAGGATCAATTGAATAGAGAAAACAAGGCAGATAGAGGAAGGAGGACAACAGGTTTTGCGACCTCATCGAATACTCTCATTGGTGAATAAACCTGGAGCCCTTGAGACGACGCGGCCAAGATTACTCTGTCTTCGGGTAAGCGCAGAATCGTCGAAGGGTTACCCGTATTTAATTAAACTGTTACTTCGCATTGATTGCCAAACTTGGGCCCCGAGCCGCTGCGGAGAAGATTATCGAAGTTCTGCGCGCTCCCACTTCGGCCATATCGAGAGGCTGCGAAGCAATCTCCTACAACTTCCATCTGCGTGATAGAGGCTCCTGCCTTCTTTGTCATCTTCACTTTATTATCCCGAATTCAGAATCCCATATATCTATTCATATTCGTGTCCCCGGAGAATGAAGATTTCATTTTAAAGAAATAAATTTAAGTCTACATACACCATGCATCCAAACTGGATGACAATTCGAAGATGACGATCTACAAATATCGAAGTACATGAACTTAATATATAACGTATGAAATAAAACCGTGTATCCGCATAAAGTATACAGTTACATAATTATGATATAATATACCAACATGAATGTAGAGAACATAAACAAAAACTAGCGATTTTCCTCTACCTTCTAAATACCCTGACTTGATTGAAAGACTTCATCTCATACATAATTGGTGAGAAAGATATTATACCGTAAAAAGTACGGGAAATCTGAGAGAATATTATTGTACACAACGATATGCAACGGAGAACCAGTTCTATGTACAGTTAGGATAATCTAAGTGTGTGTCATCATCTTGACAGGAACATTACAAGTAGTTTGTAAGTGCTTTGGAGATACTCTAAGCCTATGTATCTAAGGGAATGTAGGGTAATCCGCATATCAAGTTAATCCTATTAGCTTGATACGATTCGGTTTATTGAAACTGGAAGTTGGAGAATTTACAGACCGTTTTTCATCAGAACGGATCAAAACGAAAACGTCGACTAATCCGATATAATGAGATTTATGCAATTTATGTCATCCAACTATCTGACGTTGGATTTGTCATGTATTATTATGCTGACTCAGCTGCCATAACATACTCATGGACGGACATAATACCAAACTGAGAAAACAAACTTTCTATTTATCAACGGATATAGTCGACGAAGAGGAAGACATACAGCATGGAATACAATATTTCTATTGCTATTCTTCATGATTAAGCTTAATGAAAATATGTATTAATATGTACCGATGGATATCTCCATTTTCAAGTTATCAGTGTCCAAATTCCTACAAAGTTTTACCATCTCAAAGTTTTATTATCATAAAGTATTATAAAGTGTGTCTTTTAATACCTATCCTCACAATGTTCTTGGTGATTCATGTAAAATTACATTTTTAATATAATATTTATTATAATACACGTATTCCTAACATTTTACACTGAATGAAGAATGAGCAAAATGGTAATATGAAGTGGTAATATTAATGTGAATGCCATTTAAACTGTGCCACAGGACCTGGAAGATATAAGATGGATGGATAGTCGAAGACAATGTTGTAGTGGGAAGCAAAGAAGTCAACTTATGCTCGAGAAGGTATCGAGTTGCGTGCATCATTCTAACCTCGCGGCTGAATCTTGACGAGGAACACGGTGAGTTGCGTGTAAACGTTTCGGAGGCTTCACGAAGTGGCCATGGCACGATTGCCTGAAGAAGTTCCATGGCGCTTCCCGATGAAACGCAAAGACGGACAGAATGGTGTATCCTGTCGATCGCGGGGTTGTGAACGAGCGAACAAGCAAGCGAGAGGGAGTTTCATTTAAGTTAGAAATTGCTTCTTCCGTAGCGATGATGGGCCGCAAATTGGGCGCGAAACAGAACGCGAAGAAGAACCCACGAGTATAACGGTGATGAGGAACGAAAAGGAGAAGGGGGACGAGGGGTAGACGATGATGCAAAGGTGATGCGAAATAGCGTATTGATTCGAGTCTCTATCCTCATTTTTGCATACCGTAGGGAAGTAATCGACTAACGAATATTAGGAAATGGGAATAGAGCCTTCTGAAATACGAAGCATAACAGTGTTTAATCATTCGGATTAACTGCAGTAGAATTCGGCTAAACGATAATATAAGAGCACATAGACTAGTACATATATCTCAGCTTAATTATTGAGTATTCTAAATCATATCAAATGCTAAAGAATTTCCATCAGACAAATAGAATATTTCCCGAAATATAAACTATAATAAATGTAGACTATACTGTAATAATTTGACGCTCTTATTCTTCCAAGCCAACAAAAAATAGTTGATAAGAATTGATTAAAAAACAAGAAAGATATTTCACGGATTATCAGAGGGCAGTGAAGACGAGAATAAATCTGTGACAAGTGAAACAACAAAGAGCGCCTTGGTAGCTGCAAATGAATTGTTAACAAGAGGTTGACGCTCCAAATTATTGAAATACCCGAGATCTTTCGAAAGATTAGTGAAGAAGTGGGAGGAACTCGTTATTTCACGAGAGGCGAAGATGAAATTCGATAGCTCTGGTTCACCCTTTTAAAGCTACCGTCAGCAAAGGCTGTTTTTGCCCTTCGCAACGTAGATTACCAGGTTCCGGGTAACGAACTGCAATTATCTTACTAACGACAAAAGACTTTCTTCGGATATCGTTAGAAACCAGTATTAAACACCACGGTGCAAGGTAGTCAATGTAGTGGATTAAGGGTTATGGATCAGGTTGGGTCTCTACATAACACGATTATGATCCTCCCTACAAACGCACAGCATTGTTTGAGATTGTGTTTCCTTGAAACGTGTTACAACAAACTTACATGCTTATTATCAGAGATTATTAAAAAAGATACAGTGTAAGATGGAATTTTCGAGTCTACTTCTCTTTTGTAACTCCTGATGTACTTTACTTAATTACTGTCACTTAACATCCTCATTTAAACTTTAATGGCTTTAACTTATAAGATTATCTTGTCGTTTCACCTATAAAGTGTAATAAGTATTAACATCTTTTCTTACGATGTTCCTTGTAATAATCAATGTAAAATTACATTTTTGATATAATATGTCGCTATTACATACATATTTCTATCATTGAAAACTGAATTAAATATGAAGAGAACGGTAATATGAAGTTGTAATATTAATATGAATTTGATAAGATTAATATAATAAATTTTCAGCGCGAGCTATTAATTGAACAAACAAAATTAGATCGGAGGTATCAAATCAAAAATGGTGAAGAACATTTTAACTACTTTTGTTGCGAATTATAATTATACTTAGAACCGCACAGTTTTTGTTGACGTCTGAGATAATATTAAGATAATATATCAATAAGTAGCTACTATTTATCCCGAGAGATTTCTTTGAAAAATGTAATAATTCGAGTGTTGGAAAGGGGAGGATAGTAGAATGCGCGCGATCAGAAGGAGCCACTGAAATTAAGGTTCAACGAGAAGAAAGCAATATAGCTGGAGGGAGATTAATTATCTACGAGACGATAATTCGTAAAGAGGAGCGAAGAGAAGTGTGCGTTCGTGATAAAGTGCGGTTTCCCTTAGTGTGGGAGAGCGTCGAAGGTCGGAGACGACGTGGATTAGAGCGCGCGACCGGAATTTCGCGGTGAAATCCATTCCTGCGCCGGAACCATGACCCACCCAGAAGAGCTTTCAACCAGGACGAATGAATACCCCGGCGCGGGGGGGATTACTTCCGTCTCATTAGCGTATCCCACGATTCCGCGCGGCGGAATCAAGGAATTCGTCGCGCCTGCCGACCATACACCGTCGAAAATCCTAATTCATTCACCACTCGACGATGAAAACGTCTGCGTCGCCGATGATTAACCCTCGGATGACGGAAACTGGTTTATCTCATTTCGCAGAATGAATTATACTCATTTCATCCGCGGGAACTTACTTCGGATAATCCGCGCCGTTATCACTGTTTGCATATATTTCTCTCTCACACGGAACTCTACCAACACGCAGATAGCGCTCGATATTAAGATTTCAGTTTCTTACGTTTTTAAATTATTTCCAAATTAGTGTTGAAGTAATTGGAAACATCGTTTTTTGTTCTATGGTGATTATAATTGATGAGATATTGGGCGCTAATAAATTGTAAGAATAAATCGAAATGATGATTTATAATGTCCCAAGTACAGCATGATGACGTTACTGAGAATTGTGCTTCGATTTATCGAAACGTGTACTTCAATAAAGACAATGTTATTGACCCATAATATCATATTGTATTCTCTACGTCACCGATGTCACCAACCGATCCAAAGTGCAATTGAGCCAATAATTGAAGTAATTGTCATTACATCGTTCACGTAGACAGATCAAGAACAGCAATTACAAATACTCCAAGTGAAATGATATCACCGTGACAGTACAAAGCAACATAAATCTAATCACGTGACAGGTAATATCGTAGTAATAATTAAACAGATTATTACTTATTCAGCCATAGCATTTGCATGCCGCAAATTAGTTAGACTTTCGAATATCATTTCAGATAATTTCCACGGCGACGAATTATTATTCTCGTATAATTAACATCGTTATATAGGCATCTATGAAGTGCGAATACCAGCAATCCTCATCTTCTGCAATTATCATAGAAGATGTGCATATTGCTAGTTTATGCATCTCCATATGAAATCATACTCGTCCACGGTATAATTTACCACTGTAAAATGTATGATAACTAGAAAGCAAGATTTCGGTGATACTATTTGCATATCCATCAAGCACGGCGCATGTATTAATCACACGCCTACTGATAATAGTACATCTAGTAATTTCACACCCGTTGGTAGCAGTGTATGACGTGTAGAAATTAGATACCCATTGATGATAGGCCATGTAGTAATTACCCATCAACGATAGTGGACGTAGTAATTACGCATCCAACAATAACTGTACATGGAGAAATTACATGCTCGGAGGGAATAGTAATACTTGCGATTTAAGACACTGGAACAATCATTTCTGCGGATTTTATTGTTAGTGAGAAATGCATCTATCATTTCAGACATTCTGGCTCTAACATGTTCCGTTAGATTCAGGGACCATGATCATCGTGAAGAATCGAATACGATTTCAGTATGATCGAGAAGGTTATTATTAAAGCAACGATATATGAGAACACGTGGCACAATGTTAATGCAACCAAGCAATGCACCCTTCGGATGACGCGTTGATTCCTACTATCATGGTAATCAGTGGTAGAATAATTACTTATTATACATGTCCAAGATTGACCACCGTTTATTATGCGATTGGTGTACGTCTCGATTAAGCAAGGGGCTGGAATCATTTGGGTGCAAAAGAATAGAATCATATGTTTGATGGATGAAGGGTGTATATACTGGGAGGACGTCGCGCCACGTTAAGGGGAAGGTGGAGTTGTCATGGTAAAGATTGAAATCCGCGAAACTTTCTTCATTCTCTTTGTCATCTTCCGAGTGACTTGCGAGAGTCACTCTGATTCAGCTGAAACCTTAATGGAGTATCGAGGACCGCGCTAGAATGTCTATTATGAACTCGGCTGTTTCCGATAAAGGGAGAAACTCAAAGCGCACTTTTTTCCGGTCGTTCCGCAGCAATGCTGACGTCACTTCAAGTCAGCTTCCATTCTACATGGTTGCGAGGAATATCTCCATTTAAATGCTCATCCGCGAAAAAGATTACGGGCATGTGTATTACTGCGATGCTCTACTTCTGCGCTTTGGAACTAAACAGCGATAATGTCTTCGAAATTAGTGATGATAGCGCAGTTAAATACTTTGACCGCGATGTGGACCGTTGATAGGTGTACGCGCATGTGATTACAATTTGGTTCTTTCCAGAGTTATTACAATTTTTGTATAGATATTCATCCGCGAAGTAAGAATAAATATACTGATATCTGTATATGGTAATAGTATTTCCAATGTAAAAATTTTTAGGTGTCATAGCCGACGCACTTTACGAAAAAGGGGTTTAATGTTAGTTAAGATTTCCATAGATGTGTGTATCTTTCGGAATGCACGGTTAAAGAAAATTACAGGGGGAAAACGATGATTTGATTTACTTGTCTTACGCTGATGGTAATAAATACCTATCACGTGCAAGTGTCTCGTTCGAGACTCGTCCAAATCTATTGGATTTCCAGATGATGCACCGGAGGAAGGTGGCACAGGTTGAACTAGACAGGTCCGAGGTACGGTGTATACCTTTGAAGCGATACGTCATCCTTGACAAGCCAGTGTGCCGATAACCTACGTCTACGACAAACCTCCGTATGTGGCCTCACACCTCATCGCGGCAAGGACCATCCATCATGTTTGAGTAATGTAGGGACACGATTTCACGTTATTGCGAATGACCGATTCTGTCCTGCTCAACGTTTCTGCCTTTCTACGTTCACGTACATTATTCTCAGAAGGGTCGCTCGTGTGTTATCAAAGAATATCATCGATTATCTGAAGAGTTATTTACTCTTCAACATCGATCCGTATTTGAAGATGTAGAAGAAGAATGAAAGGAAAAGTGTTTACTTGAAATAAATGTGTCTGATTACTGAACTTATTACTGAAATTATTTCAGAAAATCCATTCCTCCATAAAATGGTCACAATATATTAAGTAGCATTTTCATGTAGGTAATACAAGTAATACATTTTATATCTGTGCATCATGACATGCACCCGACTCGACATTTCTCAAAATGATACGAAAAGAATTTTCTCGGTTTAAATATTATGTTAATATCTAAATTGTCATTCATTGAGTTCTCAAATTCAAGCGTAGTAAGAGATGGAATAAACATATCTAAAGTTTTGTTCGTAACTTTCGATCCCATGAATATTTTTTAATGGAGCCAATTCTATTCGAAAAAGAAGTCTTTTCTGAGTAAGATCACTCACAGACGTAAAAATCGTACGATTGAAATTTCTATAATTAACAAAAATGTAAGACATGTGCAAATCAATGGGTGACGCTTCTGAGCGAGGTGGAACAACCATGTCTAAAACTTTGTTCATAACTTTCGATCCCGTGAATATTTTTTAATGGGGACAATTTTATTCGAAAAAGGAGTCTTTTCTGAGTAAGATCACTCACGGATGTAAAAATCGTATTATTCCACGAAATATGGATAAATATGAGTAAATGTGGCACGTGTTAAAAAGGATTGATCAGTAACAGGGACTATTCACATTTCATAAAAGCTATTTCTTTTGCGATTTGATTAAAACTGGACAATGTACTTACCGTTATGCACAAGTTCGCTATCAGTGAGAGTCTCGTCGGAAGCGTTACTTGAAGTTGGCGTGTCACTTAAGCCCGTGCCACTACCGGGCATATGATATAAGGGATGTTGTTGTTGTTGTTGCTGCTGCTGCTGATAAATCCGTTGTTTATGCTGACTGGTGTTATAATGATTGAGGTGTGATTGGCTGGTTTGGTGATTATTCTGGGGGTAGGCAGAAGTACGGCCTCGCAGACTTGGGGAATTATCCTCACCCTCGCCGCCACTCAGACTATAGGCCGGGTAAAGCCGTCCCTTCCCTGTAAAAACACATCGCAAAACGTCCTCTAAGTAACACCGTTTATCGAAGATAGACAACTGAGTAAACATTTCACATTTTTTTTCCGTAAAACTCTTCCCCCATACAATATGGTGAGCCCGAAATGGTATGTCGGTTCAATGTGACTGATATAAACAACAAAGTAAATGTTTCCATCTTAACAATTATTTATTAAAATGGAAATATTAAGTATAACTACTGCGAGTGATTCATAAAAATATGAGATGCTTCCGCTATTATCTAAGAGCGGACATGTTCAGTTATTTCTCTCAATTACTTTCTTGTAAGGTTTTAAAGTCAAATTAACTATATCTTGCTACCAACAACAAAAACTATATATTGATAAGTTACGAGCCACCCCGCTATTAGTAAGGAAGACAGTATTAGCAGTGTCCATTTACGAAGTAAAGCGGAACGTGCGGCGTATTCGAATCCCAAGGGTTTCCGAAAAAGGTGGCAAAACAATTCTAATGTTACGCACACTTGGGCAAACATAGGAGAAACACGAAACTTCCTGGTCGGGGGGTGGCGTACCGATTTCGTTCGAGTAGAACATCCGGACTGAGAATTCCTTCCTTTCGGACGACTTCGTGGAAGAAATGCTTCCAGTATAATGTCATCGCATTTCTTTTAGACGAGGAAACCTTGACAAGCCAGAGTTCACGAGATTTCTTGGATGTTTTTGTCGCAAAAATCGAAGACGAGAAAGGACTTACGACATTTACGAGCGAAGACTAATCTATCCCACGGGTAACCGCAAGTTGTCATCGTTCCGACGACATCCCGAGGAAACCGGCGGCCGAACAGATGCTGTTAGGTGACGAGCGAGAAGGAAAACCAGTTTTTAGGCTAAGGCAAGGAACCTACAAGATGGTTATAGAAAAAAAAAACTGATGACGACGGCCTGACCGACGTTACTGGCTATGCCTTCGAGGTAAATCGCGTGAAAAGTATGATCGATGCCTTTTGCCTTTGACCTCCGACTTGTCGATCGGTTTCTACGAGCCACCGCGTCACTGACCCATGTTATCACGATATCGACATCGCTGAAATGCTTTTCTTCTGTACACTAGCTTCTTCGTCTTTTCGTGATCAGTGGATCGATATATTCCTAAAAATGGTGTTGTTCGTGTGGAAAAAAGACTTGGAATTATCCTATATCATGAAGTTGATGTAGAATTAATTTAATTTTATTCCATAATGGAAGTGTACTCTTGGTTCCACATCAATTAACGTTTTATATATGTTGTGTCCAGTTTGCAATATCTCGTCTCTCTACCCTGTTTTCAAATAACTTTTTCGACCACGATCGACTGCGATACAAAAGGGCTGGTTCGTGCGGGGTAGTATTGGCGAAAGGAAGAACGAACGTGAAATGTTACAGGGATCCATTGTAATTAGGTTTAAATGTGCATACCGTTAATGGACGCAATATATCGATCCAAGTACCAACTCAACTCATCGCTAATCGAATTATTTCCTTGTCCCCTCTCTTTGCCTTGTACAACCACCCCAGTCGATTCCTTTCTTCTTCCTCTTCATCTCGCTCTACCACTCCCTTCACTATGCTTTCCATCCTATTGTTTACCTTGCTCCATCCTCTAAATGCCCTCAGACTAAACAAACTTACGGTGTTTTAACGTTTCGCGGGCTTACAAGTGATTTCCTAATTAGATTACTACTAGTCAGTACAAATGGAAATTATAAAAAATCCTTCCCCTTTGGAGCCACTGATATGAAATATTAATACCAGCATGGCTATGAATACAGAAATAAGGGAATCACAGTATTACATTTACATTTGAATTTTTTTCCGTATTATTGATGCTGAAAAATGAGTAAAATATTGGCATAACGTATGCGAAAAGTTATAACGTCAGCCTCTTGTATTGAAATGATTAACCGCGAGCTGTTGGATTTATTAATCGATCGAAAGAGTTACTCAATAATAATTCACGATAAAAAGTAGGTAATGTATTATTTAAGATCAATGAGTTTCTCCAGTTGAATGCCCTTTCCAACTAAACTGAATTACCAGTTCCAAACCTTATCAGTTTAACCACGTGAAAGTAAATTAATTTAATTTCGATCGAATGGAATCAGTGCGGAAAAAGAGGTGGTAGTTATAGAAAGGACGTGGGAAGAAGAGCATAGGCGTGAAACGATCCGCTTCCACGAGGATACTCGCCGACCGAACACTTTGTGTTTTCCGGGTGTGCGGTGAGTGAGATTCTCTTCGTATTTCACGTATCCATAATACATTATTGGGTTACCATGGGGGAATATTGTGGCCACCATAGAGACTCCAGCGATCATATATCGAGCGTTTATGTGCGCACGTGCGTGAAGGCTTGTAAATTTCTTCCTAACGTGGAACCCGGATTGTGCTAACCCACATAATTCCATCGCAGTTCCCATGTTACCGCAACAACGTGCGCATACACTACACGGAAATCTATATTTCTATTAACACACTGTAGATAGTAGTATTTCATTAATACAATATGGAAATCATTATAGACATTACAAATAGCCGTTGCATAGCATGGAAGACACGCCACCATATTATCACCATCGAAACGCATTGCGGATGCTTTAACCGGGTAAAGTGGACTTTACCCAACAAAAATTTCCAATTTTTCCGGAGTGTGCATGTTGAAATTTTTCAATCCTATGAAACTACAACCGTTCAGGGGTATTCAACGAATTGCTGCCTGCGGAAAATTTTTCTCCAATAAAGGAAAACTTTCGTCTCTCATTGATATACGGTCCAACTCTACAGTTTCGGTGCATATAAATTTTCAGATCAACTCTATACCCTTCCCAATTTATGCAGCACATTAAATAAATCCCGCCCACAGGAAGATTAATTATATGCTTTCGAACTGACAAACAATCTTTCGATTTGCAATATTCTTCCCACAATAGCCTCACCGCGGCTAACCGAGGTTCTGCAATAAAAAATGTACCATTCATTCAAATAAAGTACAAGAAACTATTTTTAAAAGTATACCTGGTTTCACAATGGTTACACAAATCGGATATCAAAATTGTTCATATACATTAAGGAATGTATACCCTTATTTCGGAGAATTATTATTATAATTATATAATAAAACTGTACAGCTTTTACTAAAACCGGAGAGCAAAAAGTCTTCATATATATACAGGGGCATTTGATCTTATTTTAGAGACTTGTGATTGTTAGGGATTTTAAATGGCACAAAGTCCTCGCGTGGAAAAATGAATTTTATGCGTAACTACGTTTCCGAGAATTTAATAAACGTGCGACTTTATACATTCTAGAATATTTGTTTTAAGCGCGTGTTTTGTGCATGCACGTAATTGCCATTAAAAGATGAATTACAGCTACATGTCACTATGAATACGGTAATCCGACACGCACGAATATAAGTCTTATAACATTCACCTATAACGAGAAAAGCTAACTTTTATTGCCGCGTTATTATGCAGTGGTCATACTATTCTGTTTCGCTGATTTTATCAGAACAGCTTTCACATACATAACACTAGTTAAACATATGCATATAAATATCCGTTAGCTCCGCAAGTCTTATGCTTTTTATGGTTCTAATAAAGAAGTGAATTTATTTATTCAATTTCAAGTGCGAAGAATAATTATGTGCAATTAATATAGGTAATATTTCCCGAGGTAAATTTAAAAAGCCAATTATCTATAAAGCTTTAAACAAATCAGTATGCATGTAAGCAAATAGTGTTACGCGACATAAAGTACATTGGTATAATCAGAAATTACTTTGCAAAACAGGGCGGCCTCTGATATTGGTATCGCTAATGTGTAATATACATGCATGAACAGTGTCTCGTAACTGTATGAAATAATACGGTTAGTCGATAGCGATGTATCGTTATCACCTGATTATCTAACGGCGTATTTGCACGGGGGTGAAACGGGGACCCATGAAATGAACGTACGTACATAACGACATAGCACAGCATCGGGGATGTCATGCATGGATATCGATTCCCTTGAACTTTCTGGGAATAGCTCCGACTTGACAGGATTATGGAATGAAAGCTCGTTCTTCTATCGGTGCACGACATCTTGGACTTAATCACTAATCATTAGATGAAACCAAGAGTTTGGATCATCTGTTAACCTGTTAACACGTTAATTGCCAGGTCATTCGTGTTATACGATACCTCGCGATAAAGTTCAGTAACGAACAGTAAAACCGATATCTACGTCGTAACTATAAGTATATTGCACGGATATATTTTATTATTAATTTATATTATTTTTTTTAGGAACTCCACAGTTAAGGGGTTAAACAGTAAGAATTTATTTACTCAATAATTAGAAGATTTCACAAGATGTTATTTAAAAGCACGCGTATTATTGAGTGTTTTAAAATCCAGTAGCGAATAACAGTAATCAAGATTGATCTCCGTAAGTCTGAGTAGTTAATCGATTATTCATAACCGATGCGGTTTATGGAGAGAATTTCCTGGTTTATGGTGGTAGTTGTTAGTCGAATTATAGTGTAATGGAAAAATTCTAAACCACGAAGTACTCTACGAAATGCATCCGTGGAGACCGGATATGTATCGTGCTGCACACAAGATGCAAACCTTGCGTGCTGCTGCACAAATTCTCCTCACTCCATCGTTTTCTTACGCGGAGACTTAAAGTGCCGACCAATTATTTACGCCTTGCCGATGAACAAAAGGCTACAAAGACGAGCTACCGACAAGCGTGTGAATCGGTCTTCATCCTAACAGGTTCCAATGAGAATTGAACAAAATAGTACATCATTTCAAAGCCAGTAGAACAACGCAATCAACCAGACAAGAAAAAGTAACACATACCGTTCTTATTAGAAAAGTATCTTTCCTTTTCAGGCAACTATTTGCTAGTCAAACTCATCTGACAAAACATCCTACACGGACATACATAGATATAATATGTATCATTCACAGACACCATTAATTAATAGTTATTTCAAAATCCTTGGAGTTCCCTGAATGAAGATAAAGAGAATCGTTTAAGGAACACAGACCTGCGAACCGCGCGTTTAAGAAAACCACCCCTTCTATTTCCTTGTCGAAGATTTATGTTGACGGTAAATCGTCGAGGGTAAATTGTCGGAAGACAATTAAAGGACACCCTGTATATATAAGGCGCAGGCACTATAAACAGCGAGCCTTAACGAGATCGCGAATAAATACCGACAGGTATATACGTTCAAGGCAAGCAATGTGAGAGAGCAGGTGGTACCAAACCATAATCGTTCCATCCGCAGGCTACCGGCTAATCATCCGTGGCGACTTATGTGTGTCCGAAGGATGTAACTCGGGCACGTGAATGCATCCACGTTTCATCGGGTCGCATCGTTCGGCCTTCATTGCCCGCAATTGGAACAAATTGAATTTTAAAGACACATACGTGATACCAAAAAAACTAGGCCATTGTCAGCCTGGTCACATTGCGAGAACCACTTTTCTATTATTTTTCGTACGACATATTTATTTACCTGCAAAAGAAGGATACTTGTCCAACGAATGATTACATTCGAAGATGTTTGAGATTATCACATATTCGTAATATGGTATATAAGTTCGTGATTAAGAACAGAACCAGTAAAAGGTTTAAGAGACACTTCGGCTTCCAAGCAGACGTAAAACTGTGGATTATAGTGCACCGCTCCTTTCGGGTGAATATTTGAAGGAAAAAACAGGGAAGGAAGTTGGTAGCTCGTAAAATACTAGATTACATCGTTCGACTCCAACGAAGGGCAGCTTTAGCCGAAAATTTACATGAAACCCTTGTAAGTGATCCTCGCAAGAAACTGGCAATGAAAGTGCTTGATATATAGCAGTCATTGCTCGATTGACGTAATTGCGTTGCCATGGAAACAGGAAAGCCTCGAAGAACACTGGGTTATACCTTATAAAATTGAACTATAAAACCCCTTCAAGCATTAGAGCCGTATGAATTAATGTGAACGTCATTTTGCATCGTCCCGATTTTATATCGCACAATATACATATATGAATGTTTAATGATATATTTTGATTAAATATGGTATCGAAATCACGTACCACCGAACCGGGCGTAACCGGGATTCCATTCACGTTGACATTTTTATGTCGATAGCATTCAGGTGGTATAAAGGAAATGAACCGGGCACACGCTGTGAAAGCGATTGTTAAAGCGGGAGAATTTCTTGGTAGCTCGAGAAAAACGAAATTCGCCGGTATGTTCGATGGGCTACCATATACGGAAAGACGTTTGATCTTCGTCCGCTGATGGGTGTTTAGAGAAAATTACGGGTTTCTTGCGCTACCATGGCATCGTACTGATCTCGATGCGTGTCGAGCTACCTAAGGCGTGCTTCGAATATCGATATAAAGTCAACGGTCAGGTTACTACGTTCGTAACTACCTGTCATTGCTAGCTAAAGGAAATACACGACTTCTCTTTCTCATTATGCCACCAGCAGAAGTTTAAATTACATGCGAATCAAGAGGAACTTTGTTTACAGACTGGTAAATGTATTGTTACCAAGTACCACAATAAAATAATTTAGTGACAAGTGCCACACTTCGTGTACATTTGCGAAACTCGTAAAACACATTTTAATGTGATATGTTTTAATAACGCTTGCATATGATACTGGTTTTGTAAAACATAAATACATAATTTGTCAATAATACTCTGAGTCTCGTACAAAAATTATCAATTTCGAAAGACTGAAGTTTATAATAAACTTATAGCTTACGTAAGATTGTATTTTTGTGTGGGATTTGAATAATAGTTGTAATTTTATGTCGGATATGTGCAACATTATTTTGGTACAAAACTGTGGAAATTTCGACAAAGTTATGGTATAAAAATTGTAAATTTCTAAATAATTCCATACTCGCCTATAAATGGCGAGGAACGTTTATCTAGGCTGCCATAAAAGTAAATATTTCTAAAAATGTGATAAGCGAGTGGAACAAACCGGCTTTATCAGTTCACCATAAATTGCATCTTTAACGTTCACGAAAAAATGGAGCATCGACATTAGCGTGCTTTTACCGATAAGTGGAAATCTCGTCCTTCTAGAAGTATATTTTAATACAACAAATATACATCAGCAATATTTACTTAACTTCGTAGAGTCGGAGTAACTTAACAGTAAAGAATTATAAACTTCCAAATATTATACCATTATCTCGAATACCTTATAGATTTCACATATAAAGTTACTATTATTGCTTATCAGTGATCAGTTTTAATAACGAATATTACGTTTAAAAAAATAATAAAAACGTGTCATTCTGTGAAAGCATAGTATTACAATCAACACGTCAGACAAGCACGAGGTGAACTACTCTCAACAAGAGCAGCGTGTATTACTATCATCACACTTTTTTCCAGGATTAATAGGTTAACAATAGATACAGGTCACGTCTGAATGATTACTATGATTACCGCGATTACTAGTGGCGTACCGCGATATAAATATCGAAGGCAGTGCACGAAAGATTTGTTAACTTAACTTATTAACGTGACTTTAACGAGGTAAATGGCTACTTATCGATTATTAAAGAGTGTCGAGGGAGGAGTCTGGAAGGGTGGAAATACGGTTACACGTATGTATGTCGAAGCACCATGGGCGGTTGGTTCATCGATGACTCTTTGCATACGGCTGGTTCATATTTTATGCCGGCAGTGCACGTAAACCCATGAACTGCCGGAAGGCTCGACTGCCTGACAAACTGCGAAACGATTTTCACGTTACGCCGTAAATTTCTACTCGATCGCCGTATTCCCCGTGTTCCGTGCACATGTGATCGATAGCCCGTGGATGCGTACGAGAAACGATACCCGTCGATCTATCGCGCGCGTTTGGTTCGCCCAATTTTTTTTAAACCATGCCGTTGCGGTTCCACGCAAGGATTGGATTAAAACGTAACTCCAGCTTTATTGTAACTACGGCTATTGTTACAGACCCGTGCTCCTCGGAAACAATTCGTCCGTGGATGAGCAATTAAAAAATACATGATGCGCAATGAAACTACATCTAGCTTTCCCAAAATTATGACATACATATACCTCCCAACGCAGTCGAATGTACAAGATCTATGAAATTAATCAATTAATTGCATACTTAAAACAGCAACCTTTCTGTAACATGATATTCATTTCGATCATTTCTAAGTCACATCAATTGTGGAATATTAATTATCATATCAAATGTACGCTGGAAGCGGAACATGTTTAAATAAATAATTGATGGATTTAAAGTAATATTAGATTTGTCAGCGATGAGTCTGTGCGCTTCTTCCGAGGTTATCGTATATAATTTAAGCATAGAAATGAATGTGTTAGCTACTGTAGGAACTGAAGCCGAATGGCGGTAGGATCGTATAGAACGTAAAGTCGTACGTTATCGGTAACGCAATTTGTGGTACGCATAATGTTGCTTTTATGTGGTCCCACGTAGGGTGTATGTACTTGGTGGATGTGTATATGTATGAACCAGGAGTGTGATAAAGGCGTCTGCACAGACAGATAAACGTTTCCTCCGTTCTCCGTTAATTACCCACTGTGTTATTTATCATGCTCATATATATAATGCAAGGGTCAAAACAAATTTATACGCTCGCATTGAATTGTTCACTGCACTACTTTCGTTGCATTTTCATAATTGATGCGATCGACCGGGTACTGATTCTCAATTAATATTAATGTGTCCGGTTATTAGAGCTATGAATCATACGTAGGTTAGATAACTTTGCGTGGGTGTTACTTTATGTGCATGGAAGTATCTTTCTTTAATGTCAATCGCATGCCGTATTGTTTCAAAGAGTTGAAAGCTTGAATACTCTATCGTTCGTCTGCCTTTCGTAACAATTTTATGCAGTTTGACAAGATATTGAAATATCTTTTTATCATTTTTTGAAGAACTTTTTTCGGGTTAATCTTTGAGAGTACAAGAAGAGCATATTGTTTTAATAAGTAAAATAATGAAATTATATTGCGCCCATAAATTGACAGATTAACAACACGTTTGCTCCTGAGTTAATTAGGCAGGTGCTTCCAAATTATTTCGACATGCCATCTAAAGAATTAAAAATCGGTTCGATTTATAGGGCACTTAAACTTTTTATAGTAATGATGATTATTGTACACACTATACTGATTTGGGTTTCATGGTGCTTTAACAATTGAATGAAGGATAGGATTCCGAATTGTTTTCTTGCCACTGATTACTCTGCAGTTATTTTAATAAATGCAAATTGAACTCCCCTTATTAAGGCATGTCACTGTTGTTTTATTATACTCGTTAAACTGAATAAATAATAACATTATCGTAAAATAAATTTCATTGTCTTCGTACATCATTTGAATTCAAACACAGATATGCTAGCTTCATTAGCATAAAATCAATTAAGTACACTGTTAAGGGGATGTGATAAGAAATGAAGAATCTATTTGGAAATTGACAGTTCGAGATAAGAGTTTCCATGGATATGGCATCATTCATTGAACCAATCTAAACTTATAAAGGATACACCTTCGACCCCTGAATTTTCTATTAGTGTGTAAGAGCTTAAGAAGTCATTAAAAAATCTGGATAAGGTAATCCCCTGATAAGAAGGGTTAGGTCTTCCGACAAGGAGGGTTCTCGAACAAGAGGACGACCCTAACTATGTTTACGTGGCTTATCTGCATCGTTACTGTGACACGTGTGACTTATCAGCCAGATTATCGAGCTTTATCGAAAGCCCTGTTGATTTTCAAATTTACATAAATCTGATTGCTTAATAATACGATTAATGGAAAATCCTTATATCTTGGGAAACGTGCTATAACATGTGTAAGACCGAAATGTACGATGTATTCAAAGCGGGAAAAGTTATGCTTTCCTTGTTATCCGCATGAGGAATCTTAGTATATTGGTTATTTCTTATCATCCCCTGACTTGTAACAGGATTTACTACGAATTCCTTAGATATTGTAAACGTAAAGAATTTTTAGTTACATAGTAGTGTGCATTAAGGAAAAAGTAAATTTTAATATGAATTAAATTTGTCATTCTACTTATTGTTCGGAAAAGTATATTAAAAACTAAATTCATTTATTTGTCAGGCAGTTTCCATGGCTTCGGGACCCTGGGTTCGCCATACCCATACCTATTGCAAATAATTCAATAGGTTCCCTGGGGGATTCAGATACTAATAAACAGTAAATAATACTGATAAATGTGAGTTAAGAGTTCGAGGTAAATAATGAATAAAACAAACACAGTTAATCACAGACTTTATACTAAATCCAGAGAAAGAAATGTAATCCCTATGCTTATAGCAATAACTTGCTGTACCCACCAATGCGAGACAAGACAATAAAGCATAGTAAAGTTCAAAATGATACACGAAAAAGATAATAGGATGGTTTACTTCCAGAATATTAACCCCATCGAAAACCTGCAACTTGGTACAACACTTATTTGCTTGTACTTCCAAGTACACATGTTTAAACTTCATCCCTCGAAGCTGCACCTCTCTCATTCTTGTACGTGCTTTTTATGTGTCTGAGTAATATCTGGATACTAAGTACCCACCTCGTCAAACAAGTAAATAAGGGATGCCCGTCTTCCATTTCCATGTCGACGTTTTAATGCCCCAACAAACCGTGATCCTTGTTTGGACAGCGTTATAGCATGGCCATAACAGTTTTTCCTCTTTACCACATAAAAGAGAGATGGCACATTAGGGGTGCCCATTCCTTGCAAATGTTTCATATCACAATTTTATTCGGATTGTCATATAAAATCTGTTACCATGTAACAGATTGTGCGTTTCAGTTTAACTAGCACTATAACCTTTCTTCAAACGTAACAATCATTCCCAAGATATAAACAGTGGCGTCCATACCTATGTACTTTGTTATGATATTTATACTTCGTGCTCGTTTAATACTTGTAACTTTAGCAGAAATAAAATATAATTTGTGAAACGTGCTAAGGATGCATTCTTCCGGGAATGAGTTTTTACAAGATTCTCAAACATTGAACGAGTAGTTCAAGGGAGGGCATCGAAAGTTCCGTGGATTGTAAACTTTTGCAATGCAGTCCCGTTTTAAGGAGCTGCTAATTAATTAAGAAGAAGTCTAATTATCACGGGGAATTTTCCACTTCGGTTAAATGAAGGAATCTCTACAACGTTGGAACGGCTTCGATGCATCAACGAAAATGAGGATGGAAATTGCAGTGCTTCTACCTTCAAGTTTGCGAAGTCCTGGAAACTCGATATTCGCATTTACCTATACCAAGCACGTTTATACTCTCACATAACCGATATACAGGTACCCGTATTACGTGTCTTAGCTACGCATATACGGGAATACCTAGCCGGGGAAGAGCTGCCAAGACTTAACTGCAAATCACTGTATACATATTCCTTCGGCTAAATTGTTAGTCATCAAACTAGTCGCTATATACTTGTCTCATTAACTGTTTAGATACTTCTCACACTAAACTACGTATTTCAGGATTTACGATTAAAACAGGAAGCACAGCTAAAGGTTTATGCGCATGTGCAAAATAAAATCTCCTTGTTTATATCGATTTTGACTAGTATCCTTCATGATCATTCGTATGATGCTGGCATGATTAGATGCTGAATAATGCAATTAGTTGTTTAAGAGTCAAGATATATGGCTTTGGATATCAGATCCAAATGCGGAAGAAATAACAAATTTTATTCAACTCTTTTCTTACGAAAGGTCTTGACGAAGTTGAAAGTTAGATTTTTGTAACAGATCGTAATCTCCACTTTGTAAGTTAGGAACAAGTAATGATAGAAAAAGCACAATTATTCCGTGGAATCTACTGAAATGCAGCAGTAGATTGGAGGGAAGTAAAGGGGTGAAATGAATGGTATACACGAACATGTACGTACATGTTTACACGTAGATTTTCTGTGAGGATCTCACGGAGAAGATGAAAGGATCAAGGAGACACAGCAACCTTGATCCTAGATACATTTCTAGCGGAAATCATGCTATTGACGTCCCAGAACTGGCGACCTGCTTTCATTCCTATTTACGTATACCAGTTAATCTAAAGAAAGTATCATGCTCTCTTTGCGTAGCATGATACAGAGTACAGAGTTTCGCATCAAATATAAGCGCACCAGGTAAATCTAAACCCTCGCAAGTTCCGGATCACAAAGCACGTCCTTTCTATATCCTATCCGTCGCTTATCTGCACGGTCTAAGTTGCATGGCTGTAAGCCTTTGGATTTAGTGGATCTCTGCCGGAGCTGACCGTCCGTTAGTTACGTGAGCCCTTGGTATCCACACATAAATTTCTGTATCAGACAATGGGTAATTGTGCGCGATCCACCGGCGACGTGTGTGTAGGTGTAAGTCATGCCGCCAGTAGGTAGAGAACGATACCCGCGACCTACCTGTAAGAGTACCTTCTACAAGCCTGTGTTAGCTCTTTCGAGAACTCGTACCGGTGGAACCTGGAACCTGAACGGAGAACATCGGTGGAGTATAGGAAAGCATACAGGCAGTGCCCGCAGCAAAGTGTGAGTGGGCGTTGCTCTTAGATGCCAGATCTACCGTGTAGATATTCGAAGTATAGTTTGAATTACGGCCTCTTCCTTCTCCTGATTCCTCTCTTCTTGCGCACTCGAAACCCTTTCGAGTACCCCTGCATTCTCTGTTTCGTTGTGCCAAAAGTTATGCCAGTATCGGTTGGGATTACTATAGCTTGCGTTGCTTTGCCGAATACTTGCTGAAGGAGGTTCATATTTGCTGAGCAGGATATACTTTTTGCAAGCCAGTAATTTGTATGGTTTACTTAATGACTTAATATATTTTAATAGACTAGTATTTGGAAGCGCCGAATTGAAGAAGGTAAATTATTTTTATCAGATATCGTTTCTAATGGAGCGTTCGTTTACAGAAACTAAAATAATTCTACCGGAAACAATATTGGAGGAAACTGTGAAATAGTATTCTCGAGTATAAATCCGTCCACTTACGTGACATTTTTCCTAAATCTTTTGAAAGTTTCCGCTTCTTCTATAAATTCGATTTAACTACCCTTAGCGGAAGTTAGCGAAACTCGAATTCCCAGATTCATAAAATCTGGGATCCTCGAGTGGCGCATATGTAAGGCTTTACGGGTACCACGGAGAATTCGAAAATTTACAGAATAGAAGCACCATTGCTGTCCGCATTTCCACGAGCAGTGTCGGTCCACCCGAATAACTTTTGAACAGTGAAATTGAACGGAATAACGTACTAGGCACGACGTTCCCTTTGTTCTCCTGGATTTTAGCGTAGTCCAACTAGACCGATGTCCAGTACTGTCGGGGTTTCGTTACTCCCGACATTACCATATTCCCCGCATTGCCGCTTTAATATTGCGTTACGTACGCGCACCAGCAAAGTGCACACCTTGTGGAATTACTTCTGAGCTCGTGGACTGGTAATCCGGTTCTGTTTCAGCATAGTTTGGCTGACTGCTTTATGTCTGCATGCGTATGGCCATCGTAGAAACACCGAATTAGCAGCAATAGTGTTGCCAGACACGATCGAAGTTACGACGCCGTTAGGAGAATGTACCGCCTACTAACCAAGCCACGTTAAACGTAATTGTGCCGATGGGAGTCCATCATGACTCCAGGACCGATTGTGTTCAACATGAGTATCGCTCAAAATTGGCCATTGTCTCGATCGTCTTATACAGAGTCTCCTGCAAATATTACGTACGCGAATGTATGCCATATTCTAGCACGAACTGGTGCTTAATACTTATTGAACAATTGTTAGTTCGCACTTGACTTCATACATCCAGTAATCCGTGTAATAAAAAACGTAGGCCTGCAATTATCTAAGAGTTTACGTGTTTGAACTACATTATAATAATAAGAAATTATTATGGATTTGAAATATTCATAAGATGACACGAATGTTTGATATCTGGGAAGAACGTTAATTTGTTATACATGTATCTTGATGTCAATGAAGTTTAATACAATAAACGCAATATATTTCATTTTATAATTGTCAAAGACACTTGAGAACATTTCATTCTAAATGCCGGTTCTTCTCTTCCAACGATTTCGTTATTTCTACCCCCTTTCATCTTTTCATCCGATTCATCCCTTCTTTCTTCGAATCAGATGGATCTGTTAGGTGACTTCAGTAACGTTTTACGAGCAGACGTTTGAATCGATAAACGTCTTCTCCCTTTCGTCAGACGCCTCTATTGAGGGATGAGATGGAATTTGATTAAAGGATTCGATTAATGTTTATCAGAGTATTTTTTTCATGAATATCAAAGGTCCTGTACCTTCGTTCTGTACCTTTCGATCTTAGGTCTCAAAGGTTCAACTTGCTGGTTACAACTTTCTTAATGTATTACAATATTCTATATCAATTTGTCATATTCATAATTACTGACGTTTGCTACTTAAGTATTGCGTATTGATTAAACTACCATCATAGGCAAAATCTATTGAACGTTCAAATTTTGATTTTCAATTTTGCTGGGCTTTTAAGTCTAACATACCTATCCATTTATATGAAGCCATTAACTTTTTCACAGATCATTACACCGGAGCTTTATTCACGTTTTTCGAAGGAAAATGTATGCGGTGGAACAGAGCAAGGTGGAGCGTTGTTAGCAAGTCAAGTCCGCCCCCTTACAACCTAAAGACCATTGTTCCATGCTCCGGGGGGCAAGAAAATCGTGTTCACTGTGTCGGATAAAGATGATACCTAACATCGAGCACACGTAACACGACACCCGTATATCATACATATTAAACGACGTTGTTCACAATGTTGGACAAATTAGTATTGCGTTCTTGTTGGGTCCAGATTGTCCCGCACCGTTTTGCCATGTCGCTTTGTCAGCACACTGTACAATCATCCTTTGTCAGCCAAATATAGAAAAGATTATACCCAACCAAGGTGGAGACGTTAATGAAACAGTGAAATTAGGAAAGAGCCAAATGCACTTGATATTAATGAATATGAGTTATCTACGTATGAATAATAATTGATGAAACAATCCAAAGATGAATACTCATCTTCATTTAAATGTTTGAGTAGAGCAATAATGCAAATATCTTTATTCCTATATTGTCGTAAAATAAAGCTTTTCCTTTAACACTAGAACTACCAGAATGGTCAAAATGACTGGTTCGTGATTTTTCATAAAATTCTTCGAATATACAACGGCACGTTGTTCGAGATTTTATGCACCTTTATTTTATACTCGTAACGCGCATAATTGAATCCATCGGTAAATTTGCTTTCTCTAGCCATAATTTAACTGGAATGAACATCAAATTAGAAAGCATTTTTCTGAAGAACCATGTTTCACCTCATTTGAGTCTCGAGTGAAAGGAAAGGAAAACATATTTAGTGAAGGGTGTGCTAAACGGTCGCGCAAGGTGAGATGGTAAAGGTCAAAGAAACCCAGAGATGTTAGTCGGGGTAGAAGAAGCAAGCAACCCAGATCGAGTGGAATAAGAGAGGGAACGGGGTCGTTACTTGCCAGGATGAGTCTGAGAGTTGGTCTTCCCGTGGGAGCCATACTCAGCTAATGGCTCCCCAGGAATAGATATGTATTCTAGCGAACCGAGGCCGGTAGTAGTTTTCTCTACATCCTCCGACTCCTGGCACTTTCTCCAGCCTGGAGGGTTTACGTCGTAGGTGAAAGTATTATCGGTAGGATGGCACACGTACTAAGCCAATGGTACTCTCGTTGCAGCCTTTTAGATCGGGCTGCGACCCTTTGTAACAATAAAGATGAGGTAACGACCATAGTAAGGATCTAATCTACCTGAAGAAATTGTCGATTTATTCTCACGAAGTCTCTTGGCATTCACGGGGAGTAAGCTAATATTAATACTAACTTGTTTATGGTGAAAGTGACACAATTACTGTGTCCCAGGACTTATTGGAATTTATAGAAATATTACAAATGTTGAACGACATAGATGATATTTAATGTATTGATAACAGGTATATCAGATATATTTATCTTTGAAATGCATAATTATTATGCCAATTATTCATGGCGATTGGTAGGGAGAGAGGAATGTTGAATGATTATCATAAATTTTCGAAGCGATTTCGATATTAGCACAATACTGTCATCAATGATATTTGACCCGTGATCGAGTAAGCGTATTAATCAGCAAAAAGTGGAGGGTATTTTCGAGAAATTATCCATCAACGGCCAAACTTCACGCTGGACATGCAATCTGTCATCGTGAGCTAGTAGTCGCCGTCCTCTCAAGTGTGATAACGATCCTGTGGTTCGGGGTCGTTCCGTATTACGGATTATGAAAAGAAAATCCGATGTGCGGGCATCCATCCAATCAGATCTACAAATAGGAATTAACGTTAAGCCTCGTACAAACAATGCCGGCTCGATTGATTGACTTTTTGCTTTCCCCCGGTGGTACCGTTCTCGTCATAGCTATATACACCTACTATGGCTTGCAGTCCCCCCTTTTTTTTTGCACCGTAGTCGCCCTTTACTGCAGGACCTACGGGTCCCTATCGGTTAGTGCGGTAGGGCGCGATAATCCTACCCGGGAATGAGATCGCGCGCCGGCAGATGAGATTTTCTCGAAAAGCACTAACTTCCGTCAGTTCTCCTTATCGGATTACTCCTGAAATCCCCGACGATTGAAACCTTGAGCATAGTTGTCGATCGGTAGGCCCGATTCGCGGTAATGGTACTCGATCCACGCACATTGAAAATGCTCGAACCTAAATTGAATATTCTCCGTCGTAACACAACTTGGACCACCCAATTTATAAATTCAATTTCAACAAAACAATTTCTTTCACCTAATACAGTAGGATGTAACTGTTAAATACATCTATCAAATTTCATATTTTAAACAGTGCATACTAGGCAAATGAATAATTTAGAACACGTTACACATGCACATTATCTGGCAAGCGTACATTTAATGCATGTATTATCAGCCAATATCACATTCAATAGTCGAGGCGTTGTAAAATTCGTTAACATTGTAGAACGAGCGCATGGGTTACGATAACAGATGCGGCGGATCTATGCTCCGATTAATCGAGCAGTACTCTGTAACGATCTACGAATCACCTATGAAATGTATTAATTCGCGCGAACATTTCGTTCGTAGAAACGATTTTGGCATATGTTAGTGTTTAGTTTGAAAGTGTACGGGCGGGGGTGGCGAGGGGTCAGCCGAGATAGAGAGAGGGAGAGAGGACCCGATGGAATTCGCTCACGCACGTCGACGCAATCGGACAATGGAGCGATTAACTTGCGGCGGCGGGCCTATTGTTTATCGTACGTGGCATTATTTGCCCGGCAGCAATCGCACGCTTAAATTATTCGTCGCTGGACGAGCCGAGGCAGACTTTACATTGCTTTAATCGTTCACCAATAATTCGACGGGTATTGGAGCAGTGCACCACGGTATTCTGACCCGGTACAATCCGGTGTTATACATAGGCACGCACCTTCCGCATAAACGCAACCTTCCATCCTACCATCGGTCTGCCGCGGCTTTTCGTCACGAATTATGCTTTTGAATAGCCACCCCTTTCGTTATATGTTTATGATTGTCACTCGTAATTGCTCATCACTAAAGGAATATCCAGTACGTGTTTGGTGAGTTAATGTCGCGAATATCAATTCGTAATGCCCGTTTGCCAGGTAACACGAGAGGAAGTCACTTTATAAAGGATTACGCGGCTACCGTGATTGTAGAGCAACCCCAGTGATTTATCCCGATATTAATAAATCAAAGAAACGGTACTAATTATTCATTCGCTTTTGATATCATACGGTATATCATTCTATTGGAGTTTATTGAAATCGTTAAAAACATTGCAATGTATCTTTATGCTCCATGTTGATTTAATATGTCAATAAGCTAACATTGATGTTAGTCTACTATTTATTTCTAGTTTTTGAAATATCATATATGTAATGTAATATATTTTATTACTAATAAGGTCTTCAGAAATATGATTAACTGATGATGATTGTTGTGCTGTGAAGTTAAAAGCACAGCGTTTTGCGGAAGGAAAATACTTCGATTTTTAGTAGAAAATGTCATTACGAAGTGTAAAACAAGGGAATCGAGTAAAAGCAGAAGTATTGGCTGGCAGCGTTGAACGGGAGTCAATTTTCTGCTCACCGGAGTGTCATAACGGGTCGAAAAAATTGGTGCATAAAAAAGGAACGTCGTATCCCAGGCTAATGAGAAGCTATCGATTGTCATGTTGGCCTGTGCTTCGCCCATGGATAATTAAACAATGGACTTATCGTCGTTCTTAGGCATCTATCGCAAAAAGGATTATGAAAGCGCAGTGATTCATCCAATTAGAGGATTAATTAGAAGAAACGGCAAATTGTTTCAGATTAAACTTATGGCATTACTGGAGAAACCACCAAAATAACTATCGTCTGAAGACGACCCTCCAATTGGCTGCAAAAGGTCTAATAAATATTATTTTATGGTACCTCATTCTAGTCGCTTCAAGATGTAATTTACATCCATTTAAAAAATTGAAGGCGAGCTTTAAATCTCCATAGCACATAAACTTAGAAAACCGGTTATTAATAAACTATAAACACTCCCGTATCATTTATTTTTCGTAAAAAAATATTTTCTTTTTACTGTCATACTTTCGGGATATTTAAGTGGCTAATATTTATTAATCCACCTTGTATATTGTATATACTTCCGATTTTTTGACACTGATGATTCAGTTGATATTAAAAAAACTGATTAGTATTATTATTAAACTTGTCTAGTATCAGGGAATTATTTTAATCGATCAGGAGCTTGTTAAAGTCAGAATACCGAAATCAGTGATACGTTTACGAAAGTAGAGAGAAAGGGAAAAAAGCAGTAAGCAAGCAAGTTAGGTAATTCCTCGTAACGTAGTGCCAATAATAAATTTGTAAAATAAACAGCTACGGCTGCGAGAGCGTGGCTCTTTGGAATGGCGGGTTGCATAATTGGTGTCGTTCGTTTAACTTTCGAACAGTCGGCGCACAGTTCGCGAAACTTTCTTGATGCCGCCTATATACACATATATATACTAGAAGAAAAAGGGAGAAAGAGGGATGGAAACCAAAGCGGTAGAGAAGGACGAGGAGAAAACTACGAACGCCGGTTGCATCACGGAACCATCCTAATTTTCAGAGTTGGTCTGGAAAATGCAAAAGCAACCTTTTCCGTAACAACCATATTTGTTCTGGACGCTGCGTCGTCAACATACTGTGATGCCCAAATATAATTCATCTATTGACAACGAAAGTGCATCAAATTTCACAGATTCATATGTTGTACCACAAACTCCTTCAAACTTCATAAAGTTATAAATATTATACTGAAAAGTATACGTAGATACTTGTGTAACTTCACAAATCGCATTCCGTTGTAAATAAAATATATTTATTACGAGTGCATCTTGAATTATCTGAATAAATATTGCGTAAACCATTTTCTGCATATTTCGTAGTGTTATGAAGTGCATGTATAAGATATTGTTCTGATAATATATTTAATACCTAATGATAATAAATCTAAAATATAATGAATTTATGAATGAAATTAGACATTTCTACTTTTCTACATTTACAGACGTAGAACAGCAGCAAAATAAACTTCTCATAAGTATTTGTCCACCCTCGCAAAGAGTACTTGCACTCAAAAGTAGAATGCATGACATTTAATGCTTCAAGAAGCTGAATTAAAAATACATGTATTTTCTCTAAAAACATGTGCTTCTGTCGAAAAAGTTCAGAATAACTTACATAAAACAATACTTAAACATGTGGTACACGTAAGTAAAGATAATTAATAATACTGCAAGATATAGGATGAATTGTCTGGTAATCCTATTACTTACTTCTTTATTGATTTTTATATAACGTTATTATCAAGATAGAATTCATTAACTATAATACATTTTTTCAAATACCTTTCTTTATCTCTGTAACTTTATGTTATCCATCTATTGGAAAAGCCGCGATTTTTATATGAAAATGTTAGTTAATGATTATCAAGATGGTGAAAATACGTGGGGCTTTTAGAAAGGCATAAAAAGTGGTATACAAACATTTGTGCATTTAATAGATAAATTGAATGTAAAGGGTAATGAGAAGGGAGTGTGTGCTCGGAACGTATCCATCACGGTAGCCATCCATCTGCAGAGAGGGTTTGTTAGAGGTGAGATAAGAAAACGCGTACATGACCTTTGGGGAGGTGGATTAAGGTGGTATGCAAATGCGGGGGTCATTTCGTGTATATCTAAGCGTCGAGAATATGCATTTACAAGGGTATACGTAGGTGAGTTTACTACCTGAGCTTATCCTCCGTGGACTCTTTGTTATTGTAATGCTCGCAAAGATATCGCGTTCCTGGCCCGCTTTACTAAAATCACCTACGGGCATCCCTTCAGTGTACGTCTTCTCTGAAGCCACACACGACGCCCACATGCACTTTGCGTCGCGACGTTTCTAAATCTGCAGAATTTTCCAAGAACTAGTTGCTTGTTAGAAGGCAGCATTATTTGATACAGAAAACAAATGTTGTTTTTATTTTTATTTCATGAGATGTGTTTTACAATAATTATATTAGATGTCGAAATTAATTCTATCCGACTTTTGGGTGCAATTAGAGTTTTATTTAAAGAATGAGCACAGATCAATCATTGAAGCAATTTCCATTATTATTGATGATCTTTTGATATTTTTTAAATCTTATATTTTTATTCCACCGGACACTGATGGAATTGAAAAGTCGGAAAAATGGCCAGTTATGGATAGGGAATGTTGATTTGTTTGGTACCATATTTGAGGGACTTTGCACTATTCACGGAAAGTTGGGAACCACGATGGTACGATGGACGAGTAAAATAAAAATAAATAAGGCTAAACGGAAAATGTTGATCCTCTTGAAACTTGTGTGAAGGGGTTTCATTTTGTTAAGGGAAACATTTTATACTGGATACTAAACATCCAAAATTCCGAGTAACTCATTAACTAGATGTAAATTAATGTTACATTAAAAATAGTTTAAACAATTGGTGCTTGTTTCCTGGACATATAATTTTCAAGAATATGTATATGCAAGTCCGTAAATTAAGTGATAACGAAATATCAGGTACTAATGTCTATAAATTAATTACAATCATGTAAATCTTAACTCGTAAGAGATATAAAGAGGATAATTGATTACATTAGCTGTGACTTTTTCAATCACCGCTACAAAGTTGGTATGACCTCAAAGGATAGGGAGACATTCAGTTTAAGGATTTGAAATACCAACTTTGAAATACCCTCTTGGCTTTAAACGCTTTCATGTAGGAATTTCGCAAAACGAGAAACCAGCAGCTTTCATCTGAACATTCAATCGCCGGTGGATAGGACCTACCGGAAATCCGGCGCGTATCTTGAGATATCAGTAAAAGCACCACCTACACTCAACGGGAGTCCGAAGCCGGTATTCCTCTCTCCTTCCATATCTCTTTCGAATACGGTTACTTTACTGTGTCCAGCTTCCTCCTGGCGCGACAAGTGGGCATTTCTAGTAGCAAAGATACTAATGCTTTCATTCTTCCAAATATGTCGTCATTTTATTCTCTAACGTTGATCTTTCTACAAGTTTCCGCTCGAGTGTAACAAGGCAGTTGAGCAAAGCCATTTCTTTTATCTGCTTATCCTTAGCCATGGCTGCTTAAAACCGTCTCGTTTATTCGCTCTTTCTTTGCCTTCCCCGGCTACTGTTCTTTTGCCACCACTCTCACGATATACCTTATATTCTATTACAACAACTCTTCTACAACCGCATTCTTCCTCTCTCAATCGATCCTTAGTTTTATTTATCAAAGGAATTTTAAATTCATTAGATTTATTTAGTTATGAAAGAACTTGAATATTATTGAATAATAACGTTCGATTTAAATATAAATACATCGAATATATACTTTATAGTATATTTGGTAAGGACGATTCCCGGTAAAGATCGCCAAGCGTAGCAAGATGTGAAAGTCTGATTATGAATGGAATCAATCTACTGAGCGTTCAGTCTATTCTCTTGTGTTGCCATACTATTTATTGTTTCTTTTCTGTTCAGCTAAGTGTAGTTTGTCATAAAAGACGCAAAATTGATGTGAAAATTGCTATTACATATCTGAATACGTATTAGTTTTGCAGGAGTTAATGCATAGCATACATATATCGACGTTTTAATAACAAAGGGAGTTAGTGGTGGGTATATTTAAGAGTGATATTGGTTATTGATTAGAAGAGGGAACCGATAGATGTTGAAGAACCAATAAGAAAAAATATTGATATTAAATAAGTTAGAGGATGTAATTTAAGATACTCAGAGGCGGATGTGCAAGGATGTCCCTCCTTGCATTTCCTCGGGACGATGAGCTTCCGGGGATTCTAGGGGGCAAAAGGAAGACCCAGTGGAACCAGTCGCACGGAGATCTACCTCGCCCGCGGGATAATCCTCGAAACCCAATTATATTTTACTGCGACTCGACTCCGACTTCCATCCTGGTCCTCTCAACCACAGAGGAACGAAGACGAACGCGCCGTTTAGGCGATGAAATACGGATTAGCCGTTATAACTTGAAATTGCCACCCTCCGCTTTCCCTTCTTCTCTCCTACTGCCTCTTTTCTGTCCTCTGCACTTCAGCCCTTATACTATAGTGAAAATTCCCCTTTACCAGATTCAAGAAACTCGCGTTGCTGACGAGTTCTCCAACCGTTTTAAAGAGATATGAAATCATTTTCCTATGACCCGATTCTGATTATATTCATATTCATTAATCACGTATTTTCGTATCATTTTCATGAAATACGAAGGAACTAACCTGCATTTGGATCTTAATTGACTAGTGGTTGTAGCAATGCATATTAATGTGGGTTTCAATACATGATTTTAATTACTGCCATTAATCACGTATAATCCAAGGAATTTCGAAATTAATTATGTGGACATTATTAACAACATTAATTGTAATAGGTAATTGTATCGTTGATGCTTTACCGCAATAATTAGTCGGTGGGATTGAATGCGTTTTATTACTTCTTTATTCTTCATCTTCATTGTCAGAAGTCTATAGGTTTCATCGGCAGCCGTTTTTATTATACCGTACCATACTTATGGATTATAATTTATTTTCACATAATGTTATGCTTTGCGAATACTTTTCTACGCAGTATTAAATAACAAACAATGTACCCTGGAAGGATGCAGATATATTGCACGCACTCTCGATTCTTTGATTTTTAGCATTTGCAGACAGAATATTCATAGCTCTTGGAGAAATCTTTTGCCAGATCCAGAAGATCTTCAAGAGAATAGAAAAATATTGGCTTAAAGTCCCAAAGTGGGTCAGGGATTCTTTAGGATTCCAGTGTATTCGAGACATACCAGCCTCTATTCTACGATCGCCTCATCTTCAAGCACGATTATTAAAAAATTCCCTTTCTATCCCCTATGGCTCAATAACATGGAAATTACTTGTCTTTCTATTGAAAACTTCGCATCTGAATACCAAAGACACGATTCCTTCATGGATAACGTGACAAATAAGATCCCGTACTTAAATCAATTCAATATAACTTTATATTTACATTCTCTGTTCGTTCAACAATCTATCATCCTTTCATCCGTGAACAATCATTATTGAACACATTTATTTGCGTAGAGCAAAGTACCATATTGCAATTAACATCCCGGAATTTTAGTGAAAACTTTCTGATTGGTAATTACCTATATTTATTCATGGAAGTCTCATTAAGAGACCTTTTCAAATATGTGAAATAAAAAGTCGGAGTATAAATCAAAGGCGAAGGGAAAACGGGAAGAAGTCTACCGATTGAGAATACGGATTTTTGTTTTTACAATTACTTCCCCGTCATTTGGTTATCAGACCGGCACAAGTTACCAGAGAAACTCGACGACGAAATGGATACCATATCGCCTCGATATCTGTGCTAAGTAGTAGTTCCGGTGACGTTATCAGCCCCAGCTATAATTACAATCTATTTGAATTTCCCGAAAAGCATCGTCAGTCTACTAAACTGCTTGAGAATCTAGAAGACATAACAAAACAGCTAAAGACCGTCACTTTCTACTACATTCGCAAAATGATAATGTTAATATCTCAGAATGATATGAATTATTCAAAAAAATTGATATGAATTAATACAAAATATTTACTCTGCAGTGTTATTTCATTATTATATTACAACTGAACAATAAACCGGTTTTCATAGTGTTTCCATGATAGAAGATGAAGGTACAAAATCGAATAGCCCAATCTAAGGTTTCCTCATTGCGTACTGAAGTAGAGTAACCTTATAAATGATTCGGCCAGGAATTAATTGTACTTCTCTGAAGGGATAAGGGTTTCACTGACACAAGTCACAGAATCTTTCGCAGGGATGAACGTGGATGATCGAGAGATTCCAAGAGGGAAGTCCGTTAAAAAGTTATACCTACGTTGCACGCGGCGGACAGCGCGGTATTACAACGGGGGTTGCGGTATTGATCCTGAAGGGGTGCCGCGCGCAACATTCAGTTCTCGGGCATCTCCGACGATCTTCGTGGAACAACCTCACCCTAGGCCCTTAATGTCTGTATCCTCTGCAACCTTGTCGTGACGATTTCCTAATTCTAATCGCAAGCATCACCGATCGCATGAGCCCTTTGATCAAATCGAGACTGAGCGGTACGAGCAGAGTGCTTGCTTTAATAAAAGTGCCAAGGAACACGTTGTTGCATGTAATTGATAGCGTGATCATTTTTGCAATATGCATGTCATTGATCTATACTATTTCTCATGACTGATTGTAATTTGGCAACCAGTCTAATAATGTTAATTAGAAATGATTAGGAGTCCGATTGAAGAACGATTAAAATGTTGGGATATGCATGAGTTAAATAAGTTACTTATTACTAATGTAAATGTTAATGTTAAGAATACTGAATTATTTAGGAAATATAGTTTCCGAATAAATAATATGTTTATGTTTATATAGATGTAAGAGATATTTGTACATATTGTAATATATTTAAAAATAATGGAAGGCAGAATTTGTAGTAAGTACACTTTTACTTAATACACCTTGGTTTATCCCGTTTTCAACTTCGTAATTCTCCCTTCTTCATAAAATGGATCAGACTCAAAGTTATTACGGGAAAGTAATGCTTGATATAGAAACCTTACGCGCAGTGCTCTTTTTACCTTTGATTTTCCTTTCAACGATGCAATGAAAAATCTCTCAGTCGAATCAATCGTCTATGTCGATTGAAAAGTTCTCTCCGGAAGAAACCTGATATTGATTCAAGGTATCCTGCGGGGTAGTTTCGCTTGATGAAATCAATTCACAGTGAAGGTATCGTGAGACTCGTGTCGTTTCTGATACGCGGACACAATTTTTTCCATATTAACCGATTCCCACCGAAATATCCTCGGGAGACAATGGAAGGAATGTCGTTCGGCATTTATGAGGGAATTTTTTGAAAACCTCCGAGATGTGATATAAGGCTTGTGAAAAATGAGATGATCAGCACGGAACTAAAGAGACGGATGCTTCTTCGGTTCGATGAGAAGCTAACGAGCTTCAATACCATCCCTCTCCACTCCCCCCCCCCCCTTAGGATAACGAGTACCTTCGCCCCCAAGGGGGAAAGGGGGGAATAGCATTCAAATTGGATTTTAATTTGAATTAATTTTCCTTTATAGACGGCTACGAGGAACCAAAGCTCAAAAGAGGAGGGTCACGGAAGTTACTCCACAGCCAGATCGATTACTGTCTTATTCTTATGCCTTTCTTGAATATTAGCAATATCTGCTCTCGTCCTTTATTCAATGAGAATCCAATTCTTGACTGTCATTAAATGAAAGCCCAATGATCGTCGATAATCTCCAAATCGATGGTATATGATGTATAAACATATTCTAGGATGATTTTGGGTCGAAAGAAGAGGATTAAATTTTTTTTTGGGTCAAAAAATGGGTCGACCCAAAATCGCAAAAATGTAAAGGGGTATACCTTCAAAAATTGTCAAAAATTAAAAGTCGCCAATTTCTCTCCTAAATGGCCTAAATCGATGGTAGATGATGTATAAACATATTCTAGGACGATTTCTGGTCGAAAGAAGCGGTTCAAAAATTTATATTGGTCAAAAATGGGTCAAATCCAAGTCGAAAAAATGTGAAGGGGTATACCTTCAAAAATTGACAAAAATTAAAAGTCGCCAAAATCACTCCTACATGACCCAAATCGATGGTATATGATGTCTAATGATGTTCTAGGACCGATTTGGGTCGAAAGAAGTGGTTTAAAAATTGTTTTGGTCAAAAAATGGGTCGACCCAAAATCGCAAAAATGTGAAGGGGTATACCTTCAAAAATTGTCAAAAATTAAAAGTCTTCAAAATCACTCCTACATGACCCAAATCGATGGTATATGATGTCTAATGATGTTCTAGGACCGATTTGGGTCGAAAGAAGTGGTTTAAAAATTGTTTTGGTCAGAAAATGGGTCGACCCAAAATCGCAAAAATGTGAAGGGGTATACCTTCAAAAATTGTCAAAAATTAAAAGTCGCCAAAATCACTCCTACATGACCCAAATCGATGGCATATGATGCCTAATGATGTTCTAGGGCCGAATTGGGTCGAAAGAAGTGGTTTAAAAATTTTTTTTGTCAAAAATGGGTCGACCCAAAAGCGCAAAAATGTAAAGGGGTATACCTTCAAAAATTGTCAAAAATTGAAAGTCGCCAAAATAAATTCTAGATGGCCCAAATCGATGCTATATGATGTATAAACATATTCTAGGACGATTTCTGGTCGAAAGAAGCGATTAAAAAATTTTTATTGGTCAAAAATGAGTCGACCCAAGTCGAAAAAATGTAAAGGGGTATACCTTCAAAAATTGTCAAAAATTAAAAGTCGCCAATTTCGCTCCTAAATGGCCTAAATCGATGGTAGATGATGTATAAACATATTCTCGGACGATTTCTGGTCGAAAGAAGCGGTTCAAAAATTTATATTGGTCAAAAATGGGTCAAATCCAAGTCGAAAAAAGGTGAAGGGGTATACCTTCAAAAATTGACAAAAATTAAAAGTCGCCAAAATCACTCCTACATGACCCAAATCGATGGTATATGATGTCTAATGATGTTCTAGGACCGATTTGGGTCGAAAGAAGTGGTTTAAAAATTGTTTTGGTCAAAAAATGGGTCGACCCAAAATCGCAAAAATGTGAAGGGGTATACCTTCAAAAATTGTCAAAAATTAAAAGTCTTCAAAATCACTCCTACATGACCCAAATCGATGGTATATGATGTCTAATGATGTTCTAGGACCGATTTGGGTCGAAAGAAGTGGTTTAAAAATTGTTTTGGTCAGAAAATGGGTCGACCCAAAATCGCAAAAATGTGAAGGGGTATACCTTCAAAAATTGTCAAAAATTAAAAGTCGCCAAAATCACTCCTACATGACCCAAATCGATGGCATATGATGCCTAATGATGTTCTAGGACCGAATTGGGTCGAAAGAAGTGGTTTAAAAATTTTTTTTGTCAAAAATGGGTCGACCCAAAAGCGCAAAAATGTAAAGGGGTATACCTTCAAAAATTGTCAAAAATTGAAAGTCGCCAAAATAAATTCTAGATGGCCCAAATCGATGCTATATGATGTATAAACATATTCTAGGACGATTTCTGGTCGAAAGAAGCGATTAAAAAATTTTTATTGGTCAAAAATGAGTCGACCCAAGTCGAAAAAATGTAAAGGGGTATACCTTCAAAAATTGTCAAAAATTGAAAGTCGCCAATTTCGCTCCTAAATGGCCTAAATCGATGGTAGATGATGTATAAACATATTCTCGGACGATTTCTGGTCGAAAGAAGCGGTTCAAAAATTTATATTGGTCAAAAATGGGTCAAATCCAAGTCGAAAAAAGGTGAAGGGGTATACCTTCAAAAATTGACAAAAATTAAAAGTCGCCAAAATCACTCCTACATGACCCAAATCGATGGTATATGATGTCTAATGATGTTCTAGGACCGATTTGGGTCGAAAGAAGTGGTTTAAAAATTGTTTTGGTCAAAAAATGGGTCGACCCAAAATCGCAAAAATGTGAAGGGGTATACCTTCAAAAATTGTCAAAAATTAAAAGTCTTCAAAATCACTCCTACATGACCCAAATCGATGGTATATGATGTCTAATGATGTTCTAGGACCGATTTGGGTCGAAAGAAGTGGTTTAAAAATTGTTTTGGTCAGAAAATGGGTCGACCCAAAATCGCAAAAATGTGAAGGGGTATACCTTCAAAAATTGTCAAAAATTAAAAGTCGCCAAAATCACTCCTACATGACCCAAATCGATGGCATATGATGCCTAATGATGTTCTAGGACCGAATTGGGTCGAAAGAAGTGGTTTAAAAATTTTTTTTGTCAAAAATGGGTCGACCCAAAAGCGCAAAAATGTAAAGGGGTATACCTTCAAAAATTGTCAAAAATTAAAAGTCGCCAAAATCACTCCTACATGACCCAAATCGATGGCATATGATGCCTAATGATGTTCTAGGACCGAATTGGGTCGAAAGAAGTGGTTTAAAAATTTTTTTTGTCAAAAATGGGTCGACCCAAAAGCGCAAAAATGTAAAGGGGTATACCTTCAAAAATTGTCAAAAATTGAAAGTCGCCAAAATAAATTCTAGATGGCCCAAATCGATGCTATATGATGTATAAACATATTCTAGGACGATTTCTGGTCGAAAGAAGCGATTAAAAAATTTTTATTGGTCAAAAATGAGTCGACCCAAGTCGAAAAAATGTAAAGGGGTATACCTTCAAAAATTGTCAAAAATTAAAAGTCGCCAATTTCGCTCCTAAATGGCCTAAATCGATGGTAGATGATGTATAAACATATTCTCGGACGATTTCTGGTCGAAAGAAGCGGTTTAAAAATTGTTTTGGTCAAAAAATGGGTCGACCCAAAATCGCAAAAATGTGAAGGGGTATACCTTCAAAAATTGTCAAAAATTAAAAGTCGCCAAAATCACTCCTACATGACCCAAATCGATGGTATATGATGTCTAATGATGTTCTAGGACCGATTTGGGCCGAAAGAAGTGGTTTAAAAATTGTTTTGGTCAAAAAATGGGTCGACACAAAATCGCAAAAATGTAAAGGGGTATACATATTCTAGGAAAATATTATGTCCTGTGTATATCATGTTTTATATACATCTTACAAATGTGTCGCGAGGTATCATATACCAGGAATTCAAGTGTCGTAGTCAACGTGTTGACGATTATCATCGATGTTAATTATCTGGGAAGGTACGGTTGTAGTCTAGGTCGTTTTAGGTATAATTACTCTTGTACCTCAACTTTAACTTTTACACTAAATTGCAACTTTACATCAAACTTCAACGATTACCTGATATTTCTGCGACTATTTCAACCAGAACATCTGACGAGAATGTAACCATCGTATAATTTCAACTAAACGGCGTGATTGTAAATAACCGTACAAAGAAACAAGGAACCACCAAGATATTTATTGCTTACGAAATATAAAGCGCAGACGCATTATCATAATTATCTAAGTAAGATGAGCAGAAACTGCAGTTAAAATTTCCTAGTAAGCACAATGGTTGAAACTGTTCTGTGGTTCACGTTTGTAATTGTAAGATATCACGCGTAGGTAGTTAGGTGAAGCAGTTAGCACAGTTTCATCACGTTTAATGCACAGTTTCTGACTTGAAAACTAGACTACGGAAGATCGATTGACTCTAATCCATGGATAAACGGCATTCATTGAATTCAACATCCTCTACTTTTGTTTCTTAGCAACGCCGCAATTTGCATCCTTTATCGAAACCATAATTAACCACTTCGCGCGCTCGATAAACAATCTATCTGTATTTTGAGATTATATTATATCTTTATTCAAAGCATTAAAAAACCGTAAAGAAAGATATCATAATGATACGGGAAAAGGCATTGAACACGAAATTTCGATAATATATTCCATGCTGCAGAACCAGCATGGAATATATTACAAAGCTATTTTCGTGAATGTGTTATGAAATAAATTCTTGAAAAATATCGTTTTCATTTATTCGATGAGCTGCGCAACACTGTTTATGGAATTTGAATAATGTATAGAAACAGATGCCGAAAACATGGTGCACGTAATGCACCGAATTTTTACAACATATTGGAGGGATTTCGCGGAATATATGGTCAAGTTTAATTTAGTTGAAATGCTTACATTATTATTAACTTAAACTTTGTATATTTAAATATAATCTATATACGGTTAACGGAGAAAATTGTAATTCCAAGAGCACTACATTTTGCATGTACAGGATTGCGTTAAATCCACCGGGCAGTGTAATGCTTTCCACGTTATCCCGTATACAAATAGAGAGCGTAGAATATTTCGAATTCTCGCAATGTTGCACAAACTAAAGAATAAAAGCCTATTGATATTTAGCTAACTGATTCGAAATAGAAATATCCCGAAATATATAATAGAAATGAATGATCTTCACGAAATTTCCCCGAAAATCAAGCATAGAGCTTGCTCATTGAAAAGGAAAAATAAGCGACCGGATGGGTGGTTGAACGGTGGGGGAAAAAGATGAAAAGGCGAAATAGCAATCGATGTGATTCAGCAGATGCCTCCATTAACGGGTTCGCAGATAATCTGCGAAAATATTGCGCCCAGTAGCGGAAGTACCGCACTTCCGGCCGGGAAATATGAAAAATTCGGGTCGAGAGGGTCCTCCTGCCATCGTACGCTCGCAATTTTTTCCCTCCATTCGTGGAAGGAAACGAATGAAAAAAAAAGAGAGTGAGTCGCGCAAAAATAGAGAACGGTCCCAGTTTCCTCAGGCATGAAAGAGAAGGTTACACTGTCGTTTTCCTCTTTCCATCGCAAACGGCACAGTTTCTCTCGTCTTCCACCCACCCCCCCCCTCCTCCCCCTCCCTAACAATCATCCTTCCTCCCTCATCACCCGAAAGCGTTGCTGTACTGCAATTTCGTTGCACGTCTCACTCGACCGGATTTAGGAATCTCGCGGTCCCGGAGCTTGCTGGAGAAATTTAGAGTGGTATTTTCACCGAGCTCTCTAAACGCGGAGACACTGGCCTACCCCTATGAAAATGCAGAGCCACGTCACTCCGGATATCTGTCTGCATTTTACATTTTCGTTCAGCATTCCTCCAGTAACGCAACGTCCGAAAATAGTGGTGTGATAATTCCGAAAATATCCCACGAAAGGGAAAAAATCATTCATATCACGGTGCAGCGTGTATCGGTGTGCAATAAATTCCAGAGAATCCTTTCTATCAGTTTCCGGTGAAAATGTTTTGTGACATTTGATTTTTAATAAATCCGACTTTATAGAAATAATAAGGAAGAACCTTTGTGGACCATTTTCCTTGTTTTAGTCATATATTGGAATTATTATCGGTTTCCTAATTCGGGGGAATGTGACTATTTTATAGTTGTAATTCTGCGTAATAAATCTAAAAAATGAATCATATCTAAACCTAAACGTTGCTCTAAGAAACCTTGCAGGATTTGAATTTTCGAGTTTTCATGAAAAAGATTATAAAATACTCAGATTTCGATCCCACATTCATCTACAATATTTTTAAGTGTAATAAAATACTCGAAACCGTCTAATATTTGAAATACTAAAATTCCATTATTAAAAAACTTATTTAATTCACTCGTATCATTTTCGCCACGCAAAAGTTTTTTTCAGAAATTTGAGAGATTTAATGTACATTATTATAAAGAATAATGTGGATAATTACATGAAAATTTCATTTAATGAAGTTATTCATTATTATCATGTTTCTATGAGTTCGCGCATTGAATTTTGTTTAAATAAAGGGAGCGTAGCCCGAGTTTAATAAAAGCTGCGGAATGTAAAGGACGGTGTATAAGAATGAAATGAGAATGTGTTCCTCAGGAAGAGGTAAACAATTTACCTTAATTAACGGTAGCTTTGGCTCGATCTTTACTCGCGACAGATGACAACGATGCGTATGTTTCCTTCGTCAAAAAGTCGCTCGACATTTGTGTTATGATGCGAGATAGCCCTTTGATCTTTTCAAAGCACAACTCTCATTATACTAGTTTACATCCGGTAGAAAATTGTGCGAATTAAAATAAACTGGAAGGAAATGATAATACAAGGAATTTTAAAAATTTCGTGAATACATCTAAATTCAGTCAATACCAATTTCGTATATAAAATTCAGCGATATGTTTATACAGTAAACATGTGAACTAAATATGCGAAGTATCCTCTACTTGGATTATAAAATTGTGCGAACAAATGTAAATTCGATAGAAATAATAATACCATACATTTTCAAAATTTTCAGAATATACTGAAATTCCATGTTACCGAATCAATTCATACGTGATTAATTTTTTATATAAAATTCGGCGAAATATTTGTGCAATAAACATACAAAGTTAATATCGTAAATATCGCGATATGCGAACATGGAGTATATTTATTTTTGAGAAAGTTAATTCTACCGACATCGATCTATATCAATTTACACTGCAAATATTGTTCCATTTAGTTCTCGAAGCACGTTATGTGCGATGAAGTATATTATTTGAAAAATATCACGCTATTATAGTTTGAATTGCATAGAAATTCCAATCTTGTTGCGGTGTTCCATCAAAAACAGCAATTTCCAGTAATACCTTTTCTAGAACAAAATGTAGAACCCCAACAATTCTTTAATAAAGTATAATATTTCCGCAACAAAAATAAAATTTCAAGATCTGCAAGGATTTCAACTAAAAAAATATAAAAATCTAACGTGTTAGAAAAATACATATAAACGATTTTTCAATCTACGAAAGCATTAAATTTATATCCGTTTCCATCTAAATTTAATTTTACTTCGTGAAATTTGAAATCGTCTGAAACCTAGAAAATCCTTTCATCTCACGTTCCATTTGTGTGGATTTATTTCTACATCTGGTCGTACAGAAAAATAGTGAAGTTTTTAGTGATATCAATAATGGACCTGTAGATTGTAACAGTTCGTTGTAATCGAAATGCTTTTTTGTTACGCAACAGATTCATTTTCGGATCCTGTAAGTTTCTCCTTAAAACGCTGATCAAGAGTGATATCATAAAAAGCAAAAAACTGGGTTTATCATTAGGAGCTAGGAACAAAATAAGGTTTTGCACAGATCTGTCCAATACTTTAAAATAGCGGAAAAGGGCCTGGAATTTCTCCAAATAAAGTTTAGAATCATTCTTGCATTTATAAAGACACATATGTGTAATGCGTATTTATAACATGTTACGTCCTTTTTTGCCGTGTAATTAGCACGGCAGAATTTATTATAATATTTCAGCTGATTTAATTAAATGTGCTCTGGATTCTTAAAATGTTTCATAAAATGCATTTAAACAAATACAGGATAAACGTAATTGTTAAATGTAATAAAATCTAGGAATAAATATTACGCGAATAAAAATATTCTCCCACGGATTGCGAAACTAGTTTTCAGTGCTTCCCATGAAATTTAATTTTCGCACCATAAATAGAAAGGTTTCGTTGTAATTCACGGTATTCTTTTGGAAAAATGCGAATTTCCATTTCCTCCGACTTTGAATCGACTCCAGGAACCCTTCTGTCGCATCAATCACTTCTTTCCGAGGAAATCCATAGGCAAGAAGAGGCTCGAATTCGTCTTATCTCTCAGAAGACGCCAAAATAAATGGCGATAAGGGTTTTCGATTGCGAATAATACATAAATTAAACTGGCTTTGTGTCATCCGGAGTAACATTCTACATCGATCAGCGTAAAAGTATTTCCGAACAGGTAATAAAGAGATTCTAGAGATCTTCTTTTCGATTATTTTTCATACATCAAATGTTTAAAGTGCACGAAAAATCAACTCTACATTGTAAGGAATCGTTACTTTGGAAATTCCATAAAGATTTATATGGTAATGGATTAACGCGCGGGAAATGGAGCAGTATCAATTATTCAGGAATATGGAGGAAAATAATATTCATCTTCCTTCAAAGTAGGAGCTACTTTCACCCTTGTATACCATCCACCCTCGAAATATTGGATATCTTAGAACTGCCGGTAGAATCTCATTTGGATATTTGTTTTCTGTCGACGACTTGAAGAACGCACTGTCAATTTCATACTCTGTCCAATCGTAGTCTGTCAAATGTTAAAGGATCCTTCCATACCTCTTTGAATACCATCGACTTCCTCTACTCTACTATACAATCCCTAGTTTCTTATCACAAGGTTATCTTGGTGCACCCACAATCTTTACGAACCATTTCATATTTTAAACGAAACTGACTTATCGAAATCTCATAAATAGACATGTCATTGTGAATCACGGTATTCTTTCGGAAAATGCAAATTCACAATACATGACATACAATGAAAAATAATATATAATACAATCATATATCCTTATTGGTTATATTAATTATAGATAAAATATATTAGCTTTTTCGTTTGTCACGTGCGTACTATACGTTATACTTAATACAAATCTGAAGAGATCTAAATTCAGTAGGAATATCAACTGACCCCAAAAGAAACATACACGCGAGCAGAAAACAGAGTTAATCTCCGGGTCGCAACCTAAATCTGGGCTTCCAAGCTATTCCGAATTCATCGCAAAATAATATCTATAATTCCACCGTTACTCTTATCCTTAATATTCACTCAAGAACATCCATCGCGAGCTTATACAGTTATCTAAAAAGGTATCTAACTCCGGAGCAAATTACGAATAATTTCACTTGTAAAAAAAGTGACAAGAAAAACGGATTGCTTTTTGTGCAAACTCTAACCTTTTCGTGTTCACCTTTTGCCGAAGGTGTTCTCAGAAACACGAATCTTTTTATACGAATACGAATGGTTTCGTAGTTTTAATATGTCCTATGTTATTGCAAGTTTATTTCGAAAAATATTTCATAAATATTTCGCGAGAATTCACACGCCATTTTACTGCTTTGTTATGAAGTAATATGAGCTTTGTTATAATTAATCTCAAACTGTTGAACTGATTTTGATGAAGTATAAGGAAGTGTAACTACTGATACCCGAAATAAAATGATGCTTCATGTTCTTTACATCGAAATTTGTGCGGTATATCATAGATTTTTTTCACTGATATATGCACTCTTTGTGAATCTTCTGCCTGTTCACCATCTACTTGAGTACCTTCCACTTTTTTCTGGAGAGAGGTCTCGGAGCGTAACCCTGCCAGGATAGAAATCCCTTACCGACCCTCCCACTGTCTTATCTCGTCACGCTTGCACCTTCCACGATGCAAATCTACACGGATCGTACGACGGGGGCTGGCATCCCTCCTACTCTGTGAAGATTTTAAATTGATGGGACCACCTACCCCTATCTCGCTTCCATATCTACGTGGCATACGGAACGGACAAGAAACATTAGGGAAACCGCAAATTCGAAAAATTCTTCAGTCTTGCTCAAACTTACAGTAACTCGTCCTAGTTACGAATAAGAATTTGTTAGACTTCAGAATATTTCAGGATAATCTTTCAAAATTATTCAGAATCTAGAATGTAGATTTCTTCTAGATCCAAAATTTTGCAGAATTCCAAATTGTTCAGAATATATCATTGTTTACAATATATATATTTTATGTTACACTCATTATTAAATTCTCAGTTAAACTGTGTCAAATCCCATTTTATAAAATATTCTATTATCAACTACAAAAGATATAATATTTAAAACATAGTTATAGGATGCAACTTTAAATAATGTTTCATGATCTTTACATTATCCGTAATAAATTTCAAGGACACTATCACGTAGATTAAAGAAAACGATTACTACTACTTCAATAACTATACGGCGAAAGAATGAAAAAGATTGGATTTTTCATAGGAGAATCAAAACACCCGTGAAAATCTAGATATCTGAAAAATACATCTAGCAGAGGGAGAAGATGAAATGAAATCGTTTCTAAAAACACTCCACAATGCCATCGTCCTCGCCTGGCATTGTCGAGTATGGGGTGTTAAGGGGTACGGACATTTCTATTCTCTCTATTCCTCCGTCAGGGGAAAAGGCCGGGCCGAGAGAATTTCGTCATGTATATATAAAGAAAATGGATGCCAGAATATTGGAAACCGACTACGTTGTTTCGTGTCACTGAAATGTTTATCAAGACGAAAACCGCAGTAGTATTTTGCCACTTCCTCTTCCTCCATTTTGCCTCTATCCCTCTCATCGCCTTACGCGGCACGTATCTTATTCGAGCTTAGAGTAATTCACTCCTCGTTATTTATAAGTACATTGCCATTAACGACCAGCGTGGCATGAAATGCACTTCTAACAGTGCATGTAACCATAGTTTCCCGGGTCAGATTGCAACAAATGCTGATTTATGTATTAACATGTCTGGGTAAATTTTAAACGTTTCACTTCACTTGTCTTAAGCAACATATTTGATGCAGTTAAGTGTATGTAGTTAAATTGGCAACTGAGTCGACACACGAGGGAGTTGCCGACTTATGTAGCCATCGTGCTTTCCTTGTTACTGTCTTCCATTTCACCACGGTAAATTATTAAACTGGCGTGCGCTAGTGAACGGTCGTGTCCTTGGTGTCTGCATGCATGCGTGCGTGTGAGTCTGTACAGGTGTTTATTACAAAATAGCATATTTCGTTATCTTACTTCTACAAAGTGTTTTTATAAATCGTACGTAATAAGGTACTAGCCGTCTAAAAGTTAATTAGCCGTACTAACAAATGTATTGAAATAAAGGGTGAGTATATGGAAAGATAAAAATTACTCTTTGATTTTATTAATATTATATAGAATTATATAGAAATATTCTATTATTAATACTCGACAATTTTGGTAAATATCAACATAGGCGCAAAAAAAGGAAAAACGAAACTAACGCATCTCTAAATCTTATTTATCACATAAAATAAAAAACCGATCTTGAAAGATGTTTTTCCATCACCGAAGAACTGCATGAGAAATTAAAAGAAAACATATGAAAGGGAGAATATTGGATTGCGAGAGAGTCGTTTGTACGGAAGAAATAGTATATTTAGATAGTAGCCGAAAGAAAGAAGATATGGAAGCGAAGATGAAAAAGAAAAAAAGGTTATGCATCAAGCATGCGGCTCAGGCTTCGTTAGGCCGAATCTCTTTCTTTATTTCTCTTACACCCCTTCCGCGGTGCTTCTACGTTTCTCGCCTTTGGCAGTGCTCCAGAAAAAAGAAGCCGTTGATAAAGCAACGAAGAAAGGGAGAAAGGTTAGCCGGTCGTGTACCATTGGTTCTGTATTCTCATACGTGTTTGCGTTTATGTGCGGTTAAAGCGAGCTTCTGGACGTACATACACACGTGGTTCGGCGCACATTTGCCTTGCGGCTCGATATGGGTAACGCCCGGCGAATTCACTTTTCCTAGGAATTTATGTTTTCGCCATCGGCGCAAAGCGGCTCGCCTCCAAGAACTATCCACCGTGAGAATTCCATGTGCGAAGACTATGAAATGAAGAATTCTACGAGTATGAAAGCAATTTTTACGATGCCCTTCCTTTTCACCTCTATTTCCATGAATTTCATCCTTCGCCTTCATCGATTGGCTGTACTCGTTTAGATCCAAACGATTAATGAACATCGTTAGGAATATAACATACAATATATTATATATCATACATCATTCTAATTGAAATGTTGCTTATTTAATCATAATTTTTTAATTTAATAGTTATGATATTTCTTATAAGAGATGCGGTCGAATTACAACCAAACTTATTTAACATTGGATTCTTTTAACTTATATTATAGTGCAAATACCTTTGAGTATGCATAGCTGTATTACGTTCACACCCCAATGGACTCACCTGCAACAGACAAAAAAAAATATTAGTAATATTGTTATAATATATTTGACTAATTATCCAACGATATAAGTCTCTGTTCCTTTAAGATCTACACTTATTAGACGGCTTCAAATTTTATTGACGGTTTCAGTATTTCCTGTTCGTTTTAGATCTAGGACAACTGTGAACCCTATAATTCGGAGAAAAATAGTTATTTGAATTTGCGCTACAAAATTCAAACTGATTATCACTTTAATATTTACTATTCGGAGGGTATATTAATGTAGTATACTGTTAGGGCCACATATTAATGTGATATTCTCTGAAGATCACAGACTAATATAGAAATATCCAGTAGAGTAATTAATTTGAAAAATGCCAAAATATATACGTGCATAATAAAGTTAGATTCAGTTGAGGGCAAAGAACCATTCAAGTTTCCTTCAGACGGGGTAAATTACAAAGCTGCGATTCGCTCTTTAGTATTCATTCGATCTGAATAATGTACCATTAAATTATTGGTCTCCATCGTGAGAGGCGTTAAACGATCGCTAGCCGTCAGCTTCCCTTCGTTAGCCAGCAGCAGATCCAGGTCTGCCGATCCATCGATCAATTTTTATGCGGCACGTTAATGCCCGGCCTCAGCACGGCTCGTTAATGCGTTCAAAGATCGGATCGATTGGCTTCCAGTATTAGTTGAGCGTGCCGCCTTCAACGTGTGGGAACCTCCGTGATCAATGATTAATGAGAATACCCGATCGCTTTAACGCTGCATATTATTTTTGGTATCCTCGATGTATATCGCGTAATTTGTAATACCGTCTCTTTAGCATATTTCTAACTAGCTGATTATTTGTATTTATAAATCTACTCACGTAAAATATGATATCACTCACGTCCAGTTGTAATGTACTCGTTAACATTAAATTATCAAATTTCATTATCCATAAGTGCTTATAATATACACGTAATATACGATGTTTTAGAGATTGGTGAATACAAGGAATGGTTTGTAAAAATTATTGCGTAATATATACACGTATGATTTTATAATTGTGCGAACACAAACTTATGTTATTTAACTCTAATTTTTATCATTACTACAACTTAGCTATAATACACCTTATAATGAAATTATAATAAAAATTATTAATAAATATGTAATGAACGTAATAAATCAATTTGTCCATTTACCTAACGATCTACCTTTGCAAGAATATTTTGTTCGTCCTTTATTAAGGTTAAATACACCTTTATAATTTTATATGAAAAAAAGTAACCGGAGTATGGTACACGGGGGATGTTTGCTCGCGGGAAATTTTTTAAGATCGTGGGGTCCTTCGATTAACAAAATGGCTGTGGGTGGTCCCCTGTAAACTATGCGATAAACATAAACTCTAATTGAACCTCGTTTAAATGGGTCGTTCCGCTTTAAATCTCGAAATCGCACTGCGCTCTCCCGCAAGCTTTCCCTCGATTTTTTTATAGAGCCAGAGCCGATGGCTATCGGATTTTACGGCAAAACAAATGCGCTGCCCCGGTAATCGTGGAACTGTCCTTCTGCCGGCTCAATTTATTTTACTGTTTTACTTTTTTTACCTTCGATTCAGTTTCTCTCTCTCTCTCACACACACACACGCACACACACCATCTCCCGCTTCATTCCTACCTTCGACATCGTCTAACCGTACCCCGAGGACCGAGAGAGCTTTGCTTTCCATTCAACCAATTCCAAGTACATGTATTTCTCTGATATGCTCTTGATGTGATTCCATTTACCTCCAGATCAAGTTATAGTGCTCCGATACATAAAACACTCGCTTGAATCAGAAAATCAAATCTGATGATCACTTTTACGGTCGCGCATACATACTTTGTAGTAAATCTTGTGAATCATGGAATTTTAGATATACACGTCTTTCAACTTTGTATTAAAACCGGTACACGACATGACTTACGATTAATTACAAATGCATTTAAAACTATTTCATAAACATTAACTTCATACCGTTTGTGACCATCTACTATATTCTACTGTATTGTTCCCTTCATTCAGATACTAGATTTTTTTTAGTAGATGCAATATATGAAAGTTATTAAAAACGTTCTATTATAGTTCAGATTTAGAAGTTGTTAATTACTCATCTATCTAACTTACATGATGATATTAAGAATAAGTGCATAACATCGTAGGAAATACCTGTTCGATCGAAAACAAATCTGTTCGATAATAATAAGAAATTCTAAGCTAAAGATGAAGCAAAATTCGATTTGTTTACGAAATGGTGGTGACTGAGGGGAAAATCGATCAGGCTCACCGTAAGTAATAACGTTAAATGGACTACCTTATGTAATATCCCGTAGTGTATCCCTTTGAGATTCCACCTCGTGATTCGATCTGCTCGCAGGATAGGTTACTCTTACGACGAGGATTCATGATCATCGTTGTTACGACAGTCGGATGAAAGATTCATCGAATGATCGGGAGAGTGGTTGCAGCGGGGGCCAACCTTTCATGTCTTCCAGGTTCGAAGATGTCGAAGGTAAAGAGGTATACGTACATATAAATGTATACCCACGGCCGATGTTAAGGATATCGTAAAGGATGTTTGATAGCTGATTTAAGGAACTGAGTAACAGATATGAATGATCTACGTGAGCCTGCTACCGAATGATGGCCTCTGGCTCGAAAGGTATCGTTCGATATTCCGATATATGTTGGACAAGCAAAGTGTCTGCAAATCATGATAAACGAGTACTTTGTTTAATATTCAAGGCGCCTAGATTGAAAGATGCTTGAAAGAAGTATGATCCTGTGCTTGATCATAAATATATCCTCACATAACTTCGTAACCTTTAAAGTAAACGATTGCACGAGTCTCGAACATTGACGTTCACGTATTAAACAAGCAGTATTATAACTTGAGAAAATATATGTTTCTTTATAAATGGCAAAAGACGCAGGTTACTTTTTCTAACTGTAAGAAAATCCAATTTCCCTGTCGCAATTGTTTACACAATTTTGCTATCATGCATTAACGAATGTTTGCAAGCATCACGAGTATAAAACGTGAACCCTTTGAAGTAGCAGTGAATATGAGGAGCACGTAAATGATGTTCACTTTATAAAAGATTCGGTGATAGTTGGTGGATTTTCAATGACCAGTATGATCATCGTAAAAGCTATCTTTTAAGCGCAACAAATTCCTGTGAATATTTAAGTTGTTTGGAGAACGGGTATGGAAGAATGACGAGGAATAAGCGCAGAGCGAGAGTGGAGTTATCCATTTTCCGGGTGGTTAGCGTGATTACACGCACAATACCGCTCTTCATCCTCTTTCGTCACCCATCCACCGATTCAAACCATTTCCCCGTACCCCCTAAAGCGGCCATCAGTCGACCTTTTAGCATAGGCATCGTATACCGAGTGTCCCGAGGGACAGATGGACGATCCGCACCGTACGGGGCACTGACCAGTCAGCGTTTCCCAACCGCGCACCATTTTCCACTTGGATATCGCCTAATAATTTCGGGGATTTTCACCCTAATCCTTTAATGTCCTTACTCACGGACAACGGGTAAATCGAATATCCCAGTGAAATGCTCGACTGTATCACGCATCGCCGGCAAACGCGATCGCGCTACGATACCGATTATATTGTTCGTTACGAATCTCGATATACGGGCTTTACGCTTCACTATGCAATGCAGGGAATCCCAGTTCCACGAGATCTTTTTCACACAACCAACTCGGATGTCATTAACCCTTTAACAGGAAAGACTAGTTAACTTGTCACAAGAAATTGCATCCGTCATTGGTATCACTCGTTAAACTCTAGTAATCTCTAGCATAATTTCTATCTGTATTTATGATCTTATATTCATACTCGAAAGAGAAACAGGTCGGTCATTTTCGTGGTCGTTAATAATTTACTACATGTACGAATCGTTTCGGTTGGAAAATACCGACATTAACAGGTTAATTGTGTTTACTTCAGTAGTGTGTTCAGTAAACTTCGTAATCGTATATGCATCTATTTACATAATCAACACACGGCTGAAAATTGTCTTCATAATATTATTGTCTAGAAGCAAGAAGTGAAAGTACAAAAGTATTAGGGTAATTATAAGAACATAATATTCCAATCAATAAAGCTATAAGAATTTTTCAATTAATAAACATAGGGAACGAGTTCATCGAATAGGTAACAGCAGGTCGGTGCAATTTTTGCAATGTGCACCGTCAACGTGATACAGTGAAGAGAGGACCGCCGACGGTGCGGTGGAACCTGCAAAGATTTACGACCTCGTAATCATCTGCTGATCCACGAGCTGGATCTCCCCACCCTGGCACCGACCACCCATATTTTCTATCTCGAGTATCCAATGTTCATTGTTCGGTAAATCGTACGGGTGTGACGAAGATGAGTTGCGAAAGAGCGAAAGATGAAGGGAGAAGCATTATTTCATGGTTTCGGAGAGGGTGCAGCACTACCACCCGCGGTTAATTCGTTTCACACCTTCTGGGCCACTGAATCGAGGGAAGAACAATTCGAATGCTGCAAACTTGCTCACTATGTCGACTTACAGCACCGGTTGCATCGTTTAAAGCATATCGAATTTTTCCCGACGCTAGTTTCACCCATTTTCGTAATGCATTCTTTTCCGTAAACTGACTCCATTGATACGACATCAAAGATTAATTGTGCGGTTCTTCGAGGTGTATAGTTTTGCGATGGACAATGGGAAGATTCCTGGTGCGCAGTATTATCGTGTCCTGTGGAAACTGAATTTAGCGAAAACAGGTTATTTTCAAAGAGAGAAAATCTGGCAAATGTTTGTTTCTTCACGACCAATTGAATTAGTGAAATATGGTCACTTTGTGCGATTACAAGTAGAATAGGATGTGATTTGATTCGTCACGTCAAAAGTTGACAGAGATCAGTAAAAATGAAAGAAATTGAGTAAAATCTGACCTGATATAAAATATACTTTAGAGTGAAGTGAAAATTGTGTTTGGCACTCCAATAATATTTTTAATAACAGATAATGCGTGTCTGTACTGACAATGAGAGTGACTGTCGCGTATAGTTTATAATGCCCTTTTAATTTAGCAGAAAACCCAGCGACAGGAATATTTGTTTGAATTCAATTTCGGTAATTGAATTTCGAAATTCAATTAATTTGTTAGTGCGATAGTAACAGGCTTAATATAACCGAATAACCAATTTAAAGTATCGAGTATATTTTTCAATTTTATCACGATCGTTGCTTTAAACAATTCATAGCATTACACCATATGGCGTGTTAGTTAAATTATTCACGCATGTAACAAAGTTTTGTAACTTTATACTGTCTAATTGAAAATTAGTGGACTGTGTTCCATCAAAGTAGCTTGAGCAGGATATAAGTAATAGTTACGTTGAATAACGTAAAGTTATACAATCCCATTGAATCGCAAGGTAAAAGAATCGTCTTACCTTTTTTTATATTAATATTAGCTTAATTTCCCATTCAGCTATGTAGGTCATTTAGCGAATGTGATCTGCGGAAATAGGAAAGTATAATTAATTTCACATTTGCTCCATGTACAGATCTGAAGGCTTCGTTCTTTTCAGCAATTGTTTTACTTAAGATTATAATTGGAATTTGTGTAATACGCGATTATACGGAGGTTTCTCAAAGTGAAATAAAGTAATAGCAGAACTAACAAGTTTGCAAGAGAAAACGAGAAAGATTGGTTTCATTCGTGGTTCCAGTCATTCAGTCACCCAGGACAAAGAGATGGACATCCGCTCCATCGAGTTTATTACAATCCATTCATTCACATCGGCAACCCTTGTTATTCGAGCTGAACCATGCACACACGAAGACACATTGCCAACGTTGACAATGCACGTGGGCCCAAAAGACCCGCGCTTTCCACCGAATGGAAAGTTGTACATTATATGCACGTTTTCTCTGTACTTTTTAGTCATTCGCGAAGTCCTTCATTCCGGAGCTCGCAAACGAGTTTTAATTTCCACGTTCATTTCGTTGTATTACCTACACATAAATTTCACAGAGAATTGTGAAATAAGGTGGAAAAAGGAATGAGGAGAAGCGTACTTTTATAATCGTGCGAATTAATTACTATCGAAACATATATTTATCTGGAAAACAAAAAAGCAGGTTTTCCGTCATTGTTACTAAAACACGATACGCTTTAAATATCTTAAATTTCATCCTCACTTCTAGTGCTAGAAAATATCATGTTTATGAAATGAATTACTTTGACAATTTTTTATTATGAAATCGGTTGAAAATTTTGGAAATGATATATCTTATGCATATCTATGAGCGTATAACGTTACAGTTAATTAAAATTACTGTGTTGCGTGATGTTATTAAAGCGATAAAACAATTTTAAAACAATTTTAACTCGTATTTCTGGATTGGCGAGCGAAACAAATAATGTACATATTACAATAAATTTCAGAAAATAGAAAGATTCTTGGCATTATTCTGCACAAATGAATCCAAATACATAACAGTATAATTGCTGTGAATATGAAAGTGGCCTAAATTATGTTCTCTCTCTGTCACTCTTCAAATCAATATATTTATAATTCCGGTTAAGATATATTTTTTGTTCACCCAATGGCAAAAATCTTGAAGCGTATTTACGATAACTTCTTTCTAATTAAGTATATCCACTGTTACCTAAAATGTGTGAAATTATTAAGGTCAAATGGATCCTGTGAGGTGTTGTAACAGAATGAAAACAGAAAGGCAAATAGAAATGTAGTCTAAAAAAAGAACTAGTAATAAGGGTAAACGAGGTATCCGTCGGAGCGTCATTGTGACGACGGTAACGACCACAAAGACGACACAAGAGAAATCCGTTTTCACTTTTCGCTCTGAATTCCAATGGTGCGGGTTGAGGAAGATGGGAAGAGAATCGAGTGTGCCACCGTTGGACATTGCATGGGAGTTAGTGTGTGTCTCGGCATGCAAATTTCCCCTCCTGTGTCCTTTCCCATTCCCTTAGTCCTTAGCTACGTTTTGCCCCCGAAACCCCGAGCGTGCCGCGATGCAAAGACGGGGATATCTGCACCACTGACTCCCAAGGGAAAGGACTACCTTCCTTCCATTGTCTTCTTATTTCCTTTTTTCGGGAGAAGCCGACAAAGGGACCAAAGTTCGCATGTGAAACTTTCCGAGCAAGTTTTGTGATACGCGTGTTAGTGGAGTGGGATGGATTATCGATTTCTATGGAAACAAAGATTTTAAAAGTAATTTAATGCTGTGTCCCTTTACCAGGCGCGAAGTTCCGCCACACATATTCGACATTTAATTTGTTACAATGAAAATTACGATTTGCACGATTTTGGAAATGATTAAGTTTAAGAGAACTAAAATATTGGATTTTTACTGCACTTTTTTCGACAAAAATATTTTATGGTACATCTAAATACAGAAGAACTGGTTTATATTGCACGGTATCTTAAATATTAATATCTTAAATATTGCACTCTATTAAATATTCAATATATTACAGATATTTATGGATGCTAAATATATAGTAAGCTACTTTAAAGAAAGACAGATTATAAAGAATTGTATAGATAGTCGATATCGACATTTAAATAATCCAATTTTTCAGTTCCGAATTTAGTACAAAATTTGGAATACGACACAATCAGAAATAAAATATTGTTACCTTTCTGTACTAAGGAATAAACTTTTATCTCGGGGAATTATTATTAGCAAGTGTATAATCGTACTTATTTATTCATAAATTTAAATTATTCGCATAATAAATTCGACAGTTTTAATCGCAGAATGAGAAGCGTAATATATTCATTACAAATTGATAATATTTATGTACTCGATAACAGGTTTGGGGAAACATATTGACTAATAATGAATGAAACATATGTCAGTAATTATAATTTCGGTTTTAACTCTTTGATCGTGACAGAGGTAATCAGTACAAGTATTACGATTAATGACCATGTGCAAAAGAGTAATCGTTATTAGCAGTGGCCAGTATCGTAACTCGCGAAACTTAGCCCTACAAAGTCCGATGAAGATTTGTTTCAAATTAGTTTCCTAAGATTTGTTCGAAATTAGTTTCCGTCTACTTTAACAGAGATCTACGCCCCATCGTTTATGGCCTTTTCGGGTTCTATGAAACTTTGCGCAACTTCTCGTACAATGCATAGTACAAACTATTGCGCCAAACATACCGAATGATCTTACCTTGCACGAAAATAATTAATTACCATTAATGGAGATGTTTTGCTGTGCCCGGTATTTTTATCTCTTGCTACCTTCACTTTTTCATTCGAATTTAGTGTTTAAAGATGTTCTTTGTATTTTGTTAATTTGTTCAATATGTAGATCTTCGGGAATAAAAATCTTATTTAGAGCATCAATCATTATTGTATGTTGGGTATTTTAAGAGATGTTGGTATACAAAATTGTCAATTATTAACAGCCGTTTTTACACCTAAATCATAATATAATATATACGATTGTTCAATTATATCTCATCGATGTAGGATAATAACGTATGGAGAACGGTATTCCATTTGTTTATATTCCATTTTATTGCTGTTTGGAATCGAGAAGCGAATAAAAATATAGATCGACGAATATCATCAAGAAATGAAATGCTACTGCTATTAATGGATGTATATTATATCGATGGAACGTAGAATCGAATATAATAAACATATTGAAACAGGAAATATTTTCTATACTTGAGGACTAAAGAAGAAGAGCCAAGAAGAATAGCAGGAGGTCTCGTATCGATTCTGGCATCGTTGGTGAGTCACTCTACGCGGATAAAGAAACAAATGGCTCTTATTTCACGGGGTTATTAGTCTCGCGAACTATCTTAATTTCTCGTCTTCCAATTAAGGCTTCTTCGAAGACAACCCACTGCTTAAACGGACCCCGGCGAATTATATGGACCATTGCTGATCTTTATGGCGGGGAAGAAAATTTCTGTATCCAAGGGGTCGTTTCCAGCTATATGTGTCTTTATTAGTTGGCCAAACTACTTTATTTGATCCTGGAAATACAAATACCCTCTGCATGATATAATCTTGCCAACTAATGATTTAACGTATTGTTATTGTTCTGTTGATTCATTGATTACGAAAACGAACAAATAATAAGAGTGTAGGAATATCAGATCAATTCTCAAATACTTTTTCGCTTCACTATACTATAGTATCTTTCCGATTGATACTAAGAATAATAAAATCAATTATTTTTTGGAATTGGAAACCATTTCTTGAATAATCTGCAGGCAAAATAAATGCACCAAATAAGACATAGATATTGTTCTGTTATGTTCATTAAATATAATACAGTTATTTGCGTCACTGTTACAGTCTCTGAAGCGAAATAACTGAACCTTAATTAAAGCAAGCATTTAGTAAAAGGGTATGACTTGCACGACTAATTTCTAAGAATGCCAAAGAATTCTCTTCAAGCCAATAAAATACCCCGGCAGACACTTTTGGTCGTTTACGACTAAAATAAACCGACGCAATTCCTTCAAAGGGGACTCGGGGTAATAATTAGCTCCTCCATGCACGTTAAGTATAAATCAAGACAATGAACCGAGCATCGATTCAACCTTTACCGTTGCTCTGGCTTGCGTGCGTCCAGAATTAGCTGGGCAACCACCTTTTCGTGCATTTGCCGCGAAATCAGTGCAACTATACACACGTACACTTGCAATCTTCGTATACAGTCGAGGCTGGTGTCATTATATATAGGCGGATGACTAAACATAATCGCTATCGTAAATATGAGTGCGCACAACGGTACGGCGTGATCGTGTGCCTAATGTTATTTTCCATAGCACAGAGCTCTGTGCTATGCACACGTATGTCCATCGTGTATAGAGGTACATATTTATGCTGGTTCGTGCTCGACAACAACAAAGTGCATTCGCCTAGCCACGTAGAGAACTGGGATGCCGGCCTTTGATAATTTAATTTATACCCCGTGCCAGGCCCTCTTACGAACGTCGACGTGCCAGGCTAATTGTATAAATTATTGCTACCCGACGATTCGATAACTACTGTGGAAAGGGCACATTTTTCTGTTCACATGAAAGAATCCTGAGAGATTCCCTAGTTAGCGATCGTTCGATATAACAAAAGTATTACAGTTCTTCCTTCCAAGTCTGGCTTTTCGCATGGCATGCTATGGGAATCGACAGAATTTCGGAATTCGGTTTCTTTATTTTCCAACACCCACCCCATCTAATTCCTCTGTCTCGAAGAGAATTGCCGATCGTATCGATGAAATTTACGACATTCACTGCCGATCTCATTGACTTCGGTATTTCGCTGGTCACAGAAGAGAGGGATACAAGTCACTTCGTACATTCGTCTGGATTAAATGAAAGGTCTTATACAAGTGTCAATTATGACTGCAATATTTTGCATAGTGTTAGATTAAGACTTTCTCAAAAAAACATTGATCGGCGGATGTTTAGAAATACGAAGCTGTTTAAAAATATCTCTATTGACGCGGTATTCATTATTCCAGCATAAATTGAAGGGCTCGTACCAAGTTGCTTTAATATCCAATTATATGGATCGCTCAATTCGCGATACTCATGGAAATGTGAGGCTCGACCCACGCAGCGGAATTCGCCGTGAAGCGTGACTGATCAAACGAACCAGCGATGCACCGCGCGAAAGCAATTCATATTCTCCATTTATTACCCCGGCGCGGCTAAATAAAAAAAAGAGGCAAACCGAAGCGGAATGGAGCGAGGCGGTTGAAAAGAGAAGCAGAAGGGAAAACCTGCTACTGTGGACCGACGAACATTCATCGGTAGATGGGAAATGCACGGGCGAATAGGGCACGGACGTGATCGTAAAGGGAGAGCCATGTTGCTCTGACCAACACATACCGATTCAACTCGTGTACGGGGAAGTCCGTGACGTCACTGATGACTTATGTCGGCTATAAATCAACCCATTGAATTTCACAGTGTCGATATTTCGCTGTACCTCCCACGCGCCCAACTCCGTTGATCCTCTCTGGCAATCGCCCCCTGGGGGTCTTCGCCAGTTCTGAAAAAACCGACCCGATTTTTGTGAACGTCGGCGAGCGGGGTGTACTTTTCACTTTATTTGAGTTTGCGAGGAGCGGATGATAATTGATTGACTGAAACTTTCACTGCGAACATTTCCAAATTTATGGATGACTTTCATATATGAGATTTGGCGGGACAGGTCATCTGTAGTTGTTTTTCGGTTTCAAAATTCACGACGATTTTGTATGTAATGAAGTAAAAACACGATTGGATTCACTCTTTCGTGAAGGCCTTCACCTTACAAACGTGCAGTATTAAAATAGATTAAAACCGATATTAAAAAAGGTAGTAAAATCCCAGTATTTTTTCAATTAATCAAGTCCAATGTATAGCAATATCCAATTAAAATAATATTCAATTCATACATGTGACAGGAAATCTTTGGTATGGCGTCATTGAGTAATTTCATTTACTCTGGATGTTCAAAATCCAATATCCAATATACTTAAAAGCACAGTATTAACGGTGAATTCATATAAAACCTATAAACCACTGTGTAAGTATATAACTTTGTCATAGTAATCAATAACTGTGGTTATATCGTGCGATATTGGATGAAGTGATAAGTACAAGGATATGCTTAATATTATGAAAAAATGTCGATACTTATCGATTACTTCATAAACATAAAATAAATATAACATCAAAGCACAAGTTGCAAATTAAGCACAAATTAATATACAATGTAAATCAATTTACTTTGGATTCTATATCCAAAGGTTTCTGTTACTTCCTGAGGAATATCTCTATCTTGGAAATACTCAAATATAGAAGGGTTACTATTCGGGCAAAGATTGGATATCCCAATATGGTGGATGATGGGGTTGAAGAGAATTTTAAGTTAATGCTCGCATTCAACTGCATCGTCGAAAGTTTAGGAAAGTCTGAGTAAGGTAAGAGGAAGAAGAGTATCTCTCGATGTAGCGGGAAGCGAGCTACTCAACGGGAGCAGTGGGCTATCGGGTTTGCGGTGTAACCGGACCCGGAAGCTACGCGAGCCACTCTCTGACCCAGGCTCCTCTTGTTTCGGAAGATTTCCCCGGATGCTCATTGCCATCTCCCTCAACACCAACTCCTTTCCAAGTTCTGCGAGCTTGGCTTATCCCCCCTTTCCACTCACTTTTTCCTTTCCTTCTCACTTATGCCCCTTTTAGCCCTGGGACCATCAACTTTCCTTTTCCTTCGTTCTCACAAACAATCCTCCACTCTTTAACTCCGGGGCGTGGCCGTGTAAAATCAGAAGTTTTGTTGCGTACAACTCGAAATTTCCAACTTAATTCGTGAAATAAATTTCATTCGGTCCCTCGAAGGTACCCAGCTATGGTGTCGTGGGAAATTTGATTTATATAATCAAAGGTGATTCTTCAAATCGAAGAGCATAATTTTCAATGAACGAAGAAGAAACGTGATTTTAATTGCGAGACTTTATCTTCATTAGTAATATCATTATCAAATTTTACGACATTACAGATAATGAATGCAACGTAAGCCGTGCTAACAATATACTAAGTATTGTATTAGGAAGAAAGTACTTAATCCGGGATTGGAAGTAAAATGTTGCTAGTAACTTTATAGAGTGTTGAATAACATTTCAATGGTACTAATTGCTGTCCATTTGATATTAGTGGTAATTGAAGATAAGGTTACAATTCAAGGCGATTGAATCATGCGAATTAAGATCAGATGGATTAATGAAATATTCTCCCCTATAGCTTAGCCCAAACGTAATTCGACATCGGATTTGCATCGGCAAGCCGATTCATCCAGATTTCGTCGACATCCAAGACGTTCACGTTGCCAAACGAAGGCACCGCCAAATCGCTGACTCTCCAAAATTCACATCGCCCTTCTCTTTGATATTGAACAACTAACTGCCGAGCGACTTATCGAGGGATTAGTTCGCACGTGCGAACAGAGTTCAATTTATTCCTGACATATCCTCGTCAACACTCTTCGAAACTTTAACCGAACTTTACCCGGATATAATTTCATCGTTAAGGTGTTAAATTGCAAACTCCTGTTTGGTGAGTCATTAATCATTTCGCGAGGATAGGACGCTGAATACATCGAGATACAGATTTGAAAAATCGCCCTCTACTTAATTTCTTCCGCAGCAAATTGAATAGAATCTGTAAACATGTGGATAATTGTTACTGTGTCAAGTATGAAAATAAATCATTGTTCGTGCATTGATAACCGATCACACCCGGAATGATAAGAAAGTGAACGATCAAAAAATACAAGAAGAGTTATTATCCTTCTATCACATAACAGCCGTTTCCCGAATTTTCATAATATTCTAGAAAATCATCCTAATCCTTTATAAACTTTGGTCTGTATTAATTATAAAGTTTACTGTAATGTTAATAAAGGCTTGTGTACAGTGTTTAAATTATCCCAACGGTTAATATACATATAGCAATTATCAGTCTTACAATATTTGTTTAAATAAAGATAACAAATTGACGATAACGAAGAAGTCCATTCTGATAATCCATGAAGATTTCAACCCGAATAAGAATATATTAGATCGAAAAATATTCTGCAGAACGTGATTAACGATAAATCTGGAAAATAATTAATGACAAGGCACATAGACAGTAGTATTAACCATGGCGGAAGTGTCGCTGTACCAAATAATTCGTGCGGTAAGACGCTTCCTGAATATCCTGAACGACCCTTCGTAGCCTGAGCGCGTCTTGCATGCTGGAATTTTCACACGCTCGAGAAGCTCGAAACAAAGAGGAGCCCCCAGGATTTCTGTGACTTCGGATGGCGGGTACAAAGGAGTGTAGGAGGGGTGACAATGTCTCGCGAGCCTTCTGCGCATTGTGCTGTCTCTCCTATCCTCGTTCTCCAGCACACTTCTGCAGACAGTGCGAGAAGAGATCTTAGAGAGATCCTGAAGGGATTCCAAGAGTAGAGAGTATAGATGCCAAGGACTCTCTATCCAGCATTCTCTCTGTCTTTGTGCCCCTTTCTTTGTCGTAATCGCGCGGTGCCTTCGTCTCTATCTTTGATTCTCCCCACTACCTTTCTCTTGAGTTCTTCTTCTATCTACTTACATACCTCACTCTCTTTCCGTTACCTCTATCATCCTTTCTCTCCTTCTGTCATTTAACTTAAGATTGGATTGCAGATTACACATCGTACCACCCACCCTATTGCCGTTCTATTCTTAACTTCGGTTCAGTGCGTCTGCCCTTTCGTCTTCTTCTACTTCTTCTTTCTACTCATCCCACCCCTTATTCTCCTTTTCTAAGATACGCTCTTTCTATCGCCGTTGTCTTTTATTTTTTTAATCTCGTTTTATATACCCACCCGCGGATGAACTGCAAAGTAAAATAGCGCCGGAAATGAGAATCTACCATCGACCGAGTTCGAGGTGGAATTGGTTCGCGAGCCTTAGCTAGTCATTATTTTCCTCTTATTAAAGCTCTCCCTTTATTCCAAGAAGTCAATACGCCCGGTCCTTGATTTACTATGGGAGATGTTTTCTTCTGTATGATCCCCGCCTTTCTTTTGTACATCCAGAATGTATATACAACATTAATAAGTACCGCGGTGTTGGATAAATTGGCTGTGAAATGCATTCGTAACTAAGGATAAAAATGGACATTTTAAAGACTATATTACCCAACCCCGTCGAATTATGTCAGTTAGCCCAACTCTAAGTACAAAATCTGTATTATTAAAAGTGTCTGCTTGCTTTACAACTCGTAACGTAATTATATGAGAAAATCATTTAGATAATAAAATAACGAAGTTATACCTCAGATATATATGGATACGTTCTCGTTACGTCACATCGGCACGCGTCCTAGCTCTAATTGAATTAACATTCGAAACTCTCACGAAGAGTACCGAGATTTCGCGTGGTTATGCGGATTAGGATTCTAATTACGATTACCATCGACGTCGGGCCGCGGTGACAGGTCCGTTGAAGCGTGTTTGCCCTCCCGTGACATCTGTCGATTCGGAATTGTGCGTGTACGATATGAGAAGGAAGCAGGGTGGAAGCGCGGCGAAGAAGAGTTCGAGGGAGGTAAGGGGATGAAAATGAAAAGAGAGATCCAGATCGGAGGGTAAAGGGGAGTACGGAGAAGGTCGGGTAAATGAAAAGCAGTACGCCAAGCCGAACGTGCTTAGGGGATGGTCGTATTTGACGATGGCACGTGACCACTACTCCCAGTCTATGCCAGCTGCGAAAAGGCTCCTATTCCTTTCTCTCTCTCTCTCTCTCTCTCTCTCTCTCTCTCTCTCTCTCTCTCTCTCTCTCTCTCTCTCTCTCTCTCTCGATTTTACCCTGTTTACCCCTGCAATCATATCGGTAAATATGGCGCACAATTAAAGGCAATATAACACGACCGTTCTTGACATGTGCGTCGGCACGAAAAATACAATGAGATGGAGGCAGATGACATTATTCCTTTACTGTCTGCATTAATTGAATTGTCATTTTTGGGCGCGCTTGGGTGTACCACATTAATGCTCTGCACGAATCTCCATTCGATATAATCGTATCGAAATAGGTTTGTTTGCGCAGCTTGAAATGCGACATTGACAAAAAGTAAATACTTGAAGATATCCGTATAATTACTCAGAAGCAAAAATATCGATATTGTTATTTTGCACTGAGTGTATTACTTTATTATAATTATCTTCATCTTATAATTTATTATAATTATCCAGAAACAAAAATGTCGATATTGTTATTTTGCACTGAGAATATTACTTTACTACTGCATTACTTTAAATTAACGAAATAAATGTCTATAGATACAGCAGGCATTAAGAAATAATGTTAGAAATACAGAAGCATTTGCATTGTTTAAGAATCTGGAATGATGAACTTCATTTTTACTTCACAAGATTATAACGATTTGTAGACGTGTGACATACATTCCATTCGAAGAGGTGTAATTGAGACCTGTTGCGAAAAACCGGAAGTTCTACAGTGAAATGCTAACGTCCGATATCGGCTGTCCAATATGATAAAGCGAAATATGGCAAATTGTATTCAAAACCTTAATAACCGAAGACTTAATATTATTTACGAGTTACGTGGAAGATCAATTCGATTAATTGACCTATTTTTTGAGCAGAGGTGCTTCAGTAATTAAACACATCGTAACTTTACACAACGATAATATACCATAATTTTCAAGGAATATTTGATTATTATTGTTTGATTGAGTTGAAACAGAATCATACGTAAAAGTCATTAAGAAGCTTCCATTCTTTAATAATTCTAAAGATGATGGAATCCATTTGCATTTAATGTTCAGACTTAATCTACAATTTCCAACATATTTATTGCATAATTTATATGATACTGACATTAATACAGAACTTACTTTGTTTAACAAATTCTATATTCCTGTCGATTGCAAATTTTTGATCTCGAAAGGGAAGCATCCAGACTATACACCAAAGCAACCACGTAATAGAAAGCAATTGGTTAAGTTATAATTTACATAGGTTTTGGCTTGAAATGCGAATCAAAGGCAATTTGTAATTCTATCTTACACGAAGCATCAGCATGTCAATGACGAGGTCAGCAGAGACGGAAGCCGTGGAATGAGGATGTAAAACAGAAGTGAAAAAATGAAAGGGAAAGAGAGCGATGGTGCTGTTTGTTTGTTTGCTTTTCTTTGCATTCGGTAGAGAGACGCGCGACCATCACAAATAACTTGGCTCTCTCTGTAAACTACGGACGCTCTGTCTTACCACTGAGGCTTACGTCGCGGCAAATACGTGCTCTATAATCGTAAAACAGCTTTTTACTTTGCTTCTTTCCTTGCACTACTTCGACCATCTCTGCCGTCTAATCTTTTACCCTCGCACGAACTGCCCTGGCGAAATATAGAAGCTTCAAGTAAAAGGGAACGGTCCGGAAATCGTTCTGACTTACCGAATTTCACTCCGGTAACACAAAGCCCTGTACTTCATTATCTTGAAGAAGTAACAAAAGTAATACATAAAATAACAGCAAGTGCTTTATAGTAAGAAAAGTGTCATTTGCATCATTGAATTTCCTTGTTTTGGCTGCAATAGTAATTAAGTGATAATAACCGTTTTTGGTATATGAAATAGATGCAAGTTATGATTCGTAACTCAAATTTCACGAAACACTGAAGATCGTCTTTTGATGGAAGAAGTTAATCCGGAGCAAGTAATAAGTGTTTACGCGAAATGATAATAGTCGTCGAGTAACAGACCCTAATAAAATAAAAGACTAAAACAATATATGTTTCAGGCTTATAAGGGTAAATAAATATGAGCGCATTCTGCGCAGCGTGTAACCGCTTTACACCCGGCTTAACAGTCGATGGTTATAAGTCGCGGGTAAATATTGTGCCGGTAAACAGCACCAGATCCGAAAGGCCTTAGGGGTCGACAGAAACGAGCCAAAAGGGGTTGCACGGTGGTTTGCACGTGCCACTATTTACCTAGTGAAATACAAAAAGAGAGAGGGGAAGGTAGATCGTATGCATTACCAAAAGGCTTATGCACGCTCTCTTCCGTATCGGTTACCCTCTACGACTTTGCATCACTACTTTGTTCCCCCTCTTCGATGAACACTCGAAAAAATCGTCATTCGTCGCGTTTCACGACCAACTCCAAGTACTCTTGTTGCAAGTGTTAAGAGCTATTCCGCTTTTCCTTTAGAAAATTATGCACACCAACAGTGCCAGGTGGATACCAACGCGAGTGCAATCCACCACCTAATGACCCGGATCACGATTGCCGCATTTAATAATGAGGGTGACGGCAGTCAATCTACTTTTAACACCATCATTGAGTGCATGCTCGATAGCTAATGACCCAAGGAGCAACGTCATTACGAGGGTTTGCATTACTCACGCAGCTATTCAGAAGTAAAATAAGAAGAAATGTAAAGAAAGAGATGAAATAAAACTGCACTATTCTTACAATTTAAATATGTTATTGTCGACGTGGATATTTCATTTCTTCCAACCGCTTGATCCATTTACGATACACATTGATGACGCCTTCATATGCACCGCTCGAGGTGTGCAGTAAATTAATGCCGTCATACAGTGATGCACTTCGAGATCAGAATCCTTTATTTCCGTATAAAATCGATAAATTCAAGCCCTAGCCCTTGAGTACCTAGTCAGAGATTCAATTATGAATGATGCAAGCAAGAATCCCCGTCACGCGGGAATTCTGGTATTGACTAAGGGGAATGCAAGATTGTGAAGAAGTTAGTTGCATGTACGTAGTCATAACGAGGATCAGTAATCGTACGATACACCCTGGATGGCTATTCAAACAGTTGGGAAAGCGTGACACAGTTCCGTTGAAGCAGAGACGGAGCGGCAGCCGGATAAGTACCTCTTCACATACCCAGCCCGGACTGGATATAACCTGGATCCGTACGGTAAATATGCTCTACTAGTTAGTGTCGCCGCAAACATTGATACGTGGACCTAAGCAGGGAAGTGACGGGAAAAAGGAGCTTGGTTACCAAGAGGAGGTTACAGTTCATCGAGCTCGGAAGTGACCGTAGAGAATTCTATGGAAGGAAGGGCAAGTGCATTTGCTATCGCCGAAAGCACATGACTTTAAGGAACCCAATGTCAACGAATTGTATTCTTTATCAAAGTTGGAATATTATATTTTATAGTAATTTTTTTAAATCTTGACATTAATCTCGGTAATGTTTAACCTCAACGATCAATAGACTACTGGAGTCATTGAAATATGGAAATATTATATAATGAAAATATAGAAGTTATATAATAGGTGAATTAAAATTTCCATATCCAGAATCAGCTGGGTGATATGTATATTATACGTATCATTTATAAATTACCGAGATTACCTGAATTAAGGTATCCAAGATTCTAGGATACAAAGATGAAGAAGACACGCAATTCGCAAGCAACGCATGTGGCTGGAAGAATTCTTTAGTTACGGATTGTACATGCGATGCAGTTGCAAGAAGAATACGCTGCAACCTACATGAGTTCGTAGTAGCTTTCGGTATCTAAAAACGTCGTGTACTTGTACTGCTGTATCGTAAAATAATAGTATCTCCTACTGGTTACCTTCGTTGAATATCTCCGAAGAATTCTGCATCGAAAAATCTTCCTCCGCAACATGGAAGGAAGCGAAACTGAACTATCGAATATGTCGAATCGGCAAGCATCTCAAAAACCTATCCTTAGATGCGGTTCACCTTTTCGATCCTTGTCACATATAATGCATCTCAATGGAATTTCTTTCGAAACATTTTTCTACGCATGCCATACCAGGAATGATATGCATCCTTCCCTGTTCAATAAAAATCGTAAACTAATGAATCATGAAACCAGAAATATCCTGTTAATCGGGATATTTTGTCGAAGAAATATAAAATATGGAATTGTTTGGATCGTTACGTAAGCTAGTTTAAACATTACTGACTATAATAGTATATCCAAATATTCCACTTATGTTCTGTTGCTGCTGTAATACTTGGGTAAACGTTCAAAGTTTAATTCAAGCCTTTTGTAGAATTGCAGCATACTGTATAACAATGGGGTTTAGCAGGAAATTACACGTAATGCAAGAAGATCAGAACAGTGCTCACAGCATCAATTCGTGAATTTCTGTTTGTATCTACGAACAATGATTCGAGAATGAACAAGGATGTCTCGTTATTACTGTTATGGCTCTAGTCTAAAGATCTTGACATAGTTCCCGGAAACATCATATTTATATGTAAATTCGTACATTTAACTATACGATAGTTTATGTGAATACCAACGGTATCACGAAAATCTTAGCAGGAAAACAAGATGAAATGTGAAAACGGGTTATCCTATTGAAGGAAAAATGTTGTCCTCTTTATATTTCGGCGACAGGTATACACGTATATGTCTACATAGATATGTAGGATGAGATCGTAGCAGCTTCGCGAGACGTTTCGAAAAATAAATGACGGGGAAAAATATTCCGAGCGATATAGGAACCGATCAAATTCCTTCAGGAAATTGCCTGTGATATTACGATGGTCTCGCACCATCTCTTTCCTCTATCGTTTCTTTCGTTTTCGCTCTTTCTCTCTTTTAGTACAGTAGGATCTGCCTCGGCTTCGGAAGGCGATCCTTACATTCCCCGAGAGAACCCGGAGGAACCTTAAGTCGAAGTTAGTTCCTCCGGTTCCTCGTCTCCCCTCCCGCATCCTGTGCTACGTTATTGTCGCCATCCACCTTGCCCACGTCGTCTTCTTCCTCGTCATTGCCGACATCGTAGTCATAATCTCCTTCGTCCTTACTACGATCATCTATGTCTTCGTAGCTATGTTAGTCGACGAGGTGGAGTTTTACCCGAGGGTATAGGTACGCCCAACGAGGTTTGCGCCGTCAACGCTTCTGGTTTGCAGGGAAACCACACACAACGCTTTTGCGCCACTCTGATTTTCGACCCGTAAGTATCACTTCGGATGTACGCCCAGTGTTTGTATGCACTATGTAACATCAAGCAAATATCTACGCGAGTTTCCCTCTCACGATGAGTTGATGGGAAATTATCGTCCATATCGAGCACTTCGCGATAGTCTACCGTATGCTCGATCCGGTAGACTAAACTTTCCCGTTTTACGCTAGTCCCCTGGTACATATTCCAAGGATAATACCAACGTATCTAGTTAATTCCTAATAAAAAGGGCCACACTGGAAGCATATCGTTTACAATATGCAAACCTGATATAATAAAGTGAACTTGTATAAAATGTCCATTCATAAAGATAGCTAATAATTATGCAAAAGACTGTGACACTTGATATGAAAATTGAGATTCAAATAAAAAGTCATACATAATTCCGCCAACGCACAACTTTTTCAACTTTATACTCGGTAAGGACGATGGTCTTTTTTTCGATAGTCATTCCATAGTCTGGTTCCAAGTTGTCTGCATTAAGAAAACAAACCGACTAGTCATATAAACTCCTGTGTGGGCCAACACTCGAAACCCATAAAGCATGGCAGCCGAGTCACATCCGACGCATAAATCTCACGGGGGTTAGTTGCCGTCGGTGGTTCGTTCTGCACGTGGATGAGAGTGAGGTTCGCGGGGAATGTTGCGAAGGGAAAGGGCGAGCATGTGAGCGCGGCACGCACCCAAAACGGCACGACAAACGTGTGCCGGTGGAGTGGAGGACAACCAGTTAATAGTCATTAGTGAGTAGCGCTAGTTTTAAATCTTCTGCCGACTGACTAAAGGGGCGTGCGTGACCCCTGTCAACCCCCGAAAACCCTTCCACCTAGTTGCACGTAGGTTGCTTCTGCAAATTACCGTGCTCCTCCCCTCTTTAACGGACTGGTTATTACGTAATACGATGTTGAATGTAACTCGGCACCCTCGCGAACCTGCCAATTATTTGCATACCTCTTTTGTTCTGCGAATTGTCCCTGCTCCTAACGTACTTCCTGACATACAATACCGGCCTGTAATGAATTATGTGTGCCCATAGTTTTGGTCCCGTTCAGACTGGTAATTTCATTTCGTATTATTTCCGGTATACATATCAAATTGAATAGTATGTATTCCTGAAATTCTGGCATGTCATTAGAATGATTGTTCTTGGAGGGATGTCGATCTCCATAGAGCGGTTGAACAACTTATTTTATTACCGATCGAAGAATGGATAAATATTATGATTGTTGTGTACTCTGTTTGGCCAGCTTTCCACAAATTTTTAAACAATATCAAAGAATTTGATAACATTCAGTATGACTGATGAATCGACAAAGTTAAATCCTGAAATGCAGGGGATACGTGGAAATTAAAAAGTTCCTATTCAAGGGCCGGCGTGGTTTCATAGCCAAGTGTAATAACGTGTGGGGTCGACAAATGGCTAATAACTATTCGGCCCTACAGAGGTAGAGCACGTTGTAATGCATCAACCGGCAGTAATTAAAAGCTGTTTCGTAGTATAGTAATGGCCTGGGCCGTTACGATCATCACCGTAGCGGCTATAAATTGCTTCGTAGGTGGATGCACCGCGGGATCGGTGATGCTTTTTTTACAAAGTGTTGTTACTAGCCGGGACGAGCGGAAACGGCTCTGGATCCCACGTACCCCATACGACATAAATAAAACTGAACATCTGGCGGATCGTTCGGTTAATGATCATTAGCGGCAGACAGCACGATCTTAAATCTCAGCGAAGTCCCGTCAAGATTCGTAAAAATTTAGGCATTTGACTTTCATGGGTCACGCAGAAGTATGTTTTTCTATCGTTAATTTTCTCTTGATTTTCCACCAATGGGTTTCACGGTTAATACACCCGATGGCCTGATAATTAATCCTTTCGTCGAGAAACGTGAATTAACTTCTACCGAGAAGGGTGTTCTTAATCTGGCAGACTTCCGAAATCCTAGATTTCAAGGATCCTAGGAGCTCTAGGTATTATCCTTAGAGGCTAACACGAATCTGTACTAAATTATTCAGCCCAACAAGCGATCTCTCTTGCAAAAATATGTTAAAATTAAGGATAAAATCTAACTTGATATTTTTGCAATCAATCTTCTTCTAGAGTGACGCATTCTGCCATTATTAATTTCACGGTATATAATTAAAACTAATTTAGTCAAAATTCGAAATGATTGTAAATATTCAAAATTCCGCTTGTAATCTTGAAGACTAAATAAAGGATATTTTACATTAAGTTAATACTTCACACCAAGGATAATTGTATCGTCTAAGTGTTTTCATACCTACCGAATTACACGCGTTACATAAAGACCACGATTAAGACCACGGTTCTGGTTGGGTACGTGGCTACATTTATTTTAGGTTGAATCCATTAGTTCGTTTCATTGGGACAACAAAAGGGTTACCATTTCTAAGGGTCGATTAGTGTTCGTATATACACGTACGCTATTCCGTACACCGCGGATGCGTTTCTAACATGGATGTTCTTCGTACTCGCAGAGGTGCTGGTTTTACGAAGTTGGCGTTAATTGCCTCCGGAGATACCCTCGACTGTACGGTAATTCATGAAATTACTTTCCCTATAAATACATGAAATTACTTTCCCTTAGTTAGGGGCTCGTTAACCAGATCTACTGTTATTGCCGAGAAACCAAAATGCACCACGGCGGAGTCTTCAAAGGAAATATATGCTCCGATACTTGATAATATATTAATATCGATAGTACACAGTATAGAGGTAGAAGTGTTACATCACACTTGCAGTTTAAATTTATATGATAATTCATATGCTAATATAAATGTATATTTACATAAAACAAATTCTCCAATTTTCACTTTAGAGAATAACGTTATTCATGACTATTCTATCAAATAATATTCCAAAAACCGTAAATAGATAGTAATATCAAGACCCTTGTTTATTCGCTTTTTCTTTATGCGTTCTGCTTCCGGAAGATCACTTTCATCGATACTTCGAAATCTTTCACAGCGCATGACTCTCCTAGATACATCTGTTGTTATTAATCAAATCAAAATGAAATCTGATGTGCTTCCGGAAGGAGTAATGTTTATGCATAGTAGAATAACGATTGGTTAAAGTACAACCGAGGGAAACAGCTGGCATCATGTCAATCTAGTGTTTCTTTATGTCCCTCGGTTTCATCCTATGTTGTATGCTCAAGTGTTCGGTGTCACTCTCCAGGAGAGTACTGGTAGCCCCTATGGCCCTATGGAAAGATATACAATCGGCTACTTGGAAGAATAATAATAGCACGTGTATTCGTCGCGATCGGCTCAACATAAAATTTCGAATGCTTAGGAAAACATTTTAATGGAACCAACAAATTTCAACCATCTTCAACGCTGTCGGATAAAAATACATCGATGGCTAAGAGTACAAAATCATCTAACAACCTATCCCCTTTCACTATTATTAGAACTATAAGAACCTGTTAACTGAGCAGTAAAGTATACGTATCAATATAATCATAATATTAAAGATGAAATCATGATGGGACCTACAGAGTATTAAACGTGGATTCCAATTACGGTAGCATCAATAAACGATCAATTAATTCACCTGGTTAATGGGTGAAATTTGGAGAGAGGATATCCTAATCATGTAAGATCAGTGTATTAGATTGGTACACCGACTAGTAGCGTAAATTATAATGCTAATAAATCCGAATGATTAACGGGTTTTCACGGATCGCTAATATCGATTAACTGTAAACTAGATAAACAGTCAGATGAGGTTGCCCTGGATGTTCATAGCAAGGTTTAAACTTGGGAAAGCGGGTTTGTAGAGGCGATAATTTGACCCCCATCCCATCTCGTTATATTCCGTTTCACTAATTAATAACGATAAGTACGGATGCGTCTACACCACACAAAATAAACCCGCGGTTCGCCATATTAACAGAGATTTAGCACTTGGGTTGAATTTATCCAATAACCCAGATATACATTCTATCTCTTGACATATTCCTTTTCACAAATCCTCCCTAATCTCTTAGATCTTAAAATTCTGTTAAGTGTACCATACTTGCTCCATGCAAATGATAAAATTATAATTGTTGTCATAACACGTATAATTTTATATCGTGTGAATAAATCTGAAGAAAATGTATTTATTCATGATCTCCGAAAAATCTGTTCGATTTTTGATCAGAAGTATACGAGTAATAAGAACACGGCTACAAATTTGTTGATCTATCTTTTCCTGAAACAAAGTGTGCATTGTGGTCCAAGGGATGTGACAGGTGTACCAGACAAGAGTTACAACTAGCTAGTAACAATTGCAGCTACTTTTGATGTTGTTGAATATTAAATTTCGCCTGCATCTCCCAGTTTTATTGGATTACGGATAACCAGCCGAGGACATAGGATGCCACTCGAGAATGCGCTACCCTTGTTTCCCTCTAAGTACTCTGTGCATCCCGTCTGCATTGGCAGGTAACGCTCGGTTCGTCGAGTACCGACGCGGCAACTAAAGAGGGGCTGTTTGTATGAAAATGAAATTTACAACGATAAAATCCTTTACGATCTAAACGTGGATGTATACGTGAATATGTGTACGAGTGTCCCTTTAACCTTTACTCGCCAACGAAATTCGGTTTGTCGCAATCACGTGGAGCCGCGAAATTGAAAGGCGTCTACTCGTGTGTAAACGCGAAAGTCGAGTACTCATGGAGAGTAGCCCACTGGCTGCACCAATAGATCTATATGTCAATATATTTTCATAAATACATGTAAAGTCTACCATGTTTTTGAACCAAATTGAATATTGAAGTTAAGGTATACCGATAAATTTTAATTTCCATTCCCACTTAATCTACGTGGTTCGATAAAAATGCCTACATTCTGTTCCCTTTAAGTCAACTTGTATCTGCCTATAGTGGTAGTAATAATTCCATCGGAAGATAAAAGTCAACATTATATTTAATAATGGATTGCAAAGTTGAACAATGGTAATCACTTTATCGTATAGGCAGACTTTTATCGATACTCTATATTTAAAAAAGCTGGATCAGAGAATCTGATAGTGTTGAATTATCGCGTAACGAACTGGCCGGATCAAGGGGATGCTTTCATCAATGTGGGTCGTAAAGTTATTGATCGTTGCAGATGACGATAATATTATAAAATGATGTCATTGAGTATCTGCGAGCTACCGAATGAGATTTCTCTCTCGTTGGATTTTTCGCCGAGCCCTGTAAATCAGTGACTCGGTAGATTGCCAACATGTGAAGAGAAATAGAGATTCCAATGATGAAGTAACAAGTAAATAGAGGCGAGTTCGTTTATTGACGGGGGATTCGATTGCACTAGTATACATATACAGATAGAAGAAATGAAAGAGTGGAGGTAGAGAGACAGGTTCATCTATACACTGACATGTACCATCGAATGGTCCAGTGGCAGTAGTTGTGCCGATGGGTCAGGTAGGATCGAGTGCAAAGCAAACCTTCCTTATTCAAATGACCGAACGTCCCTGGAAACTCGTAATTACTAAATCGATCCATCGATTCATAGTCTGTTAGCAAGTTGGATTTCATGCAATGATATGGATATCAATATGACATGCCTGGAAAACTTGTCACTACCAAAGTTCATTGAAGTTATAATACGGCTATGACTTTGATCGGTACTACACTGCAAATCTTCTTTATTCAGTATACCGCGAATGAATTGGAAAGTCTAATTCATCGGTCGTGGAATTGAACCTCGGGTGCCAACGGATTGATCTGACGTGCAAATGTATCAATATATAATAGTCCTGACACGTGGAATATTTGCAACTGTAATGTACCACTATTACGTCACGGATTAATATTCCACTGAACGACAAATTATTGGACCTTCGGTGCAATCAAAGAACGTGCGCTCTGTTCGAATTTCAGGGTAGTAAAGTATCAACTAAGTATGAACGGCTATAGAAATATATCAATCCATTACATATCGATGTCGGTATAACAAGGTTTTTCTTAAATTTGTATCACGGTTGATTTTTCTGTCTATGGGAGCATGCTGGGTACATGCTGGTTGAAATACCCGATTTTTTTTCACCTGGATGGATAAGTACGTCACTATTTATCCCCCGCGTTTTCAGCTTTTTCTCGTTTGCACTCGAAACCTCATTTCGTCGGCTGGGTTATACGGGTTTGAACGCAACACGTACCTGGAGTGTTCACATTGATTCCCGTCGTTCTATTGCAATATCGGTATCCCTTCACTCAAAGGTATCCTACAATCTTCCATTGTTTTTGTAAGAGGATATAGTTGCAATAACATAAGAAAGATGCTTCGCGAAAATTAAATTAAATTAGATACTATAAACTTATAGTATCTCTGTTAAATCGCCTTGTTTGAATCGCTAGATGTGCGAATAATTGAAATCATATTTAAGTAATCAAACTATTAATACCAGGTGTAAAAATGAATTCTTTTCGATTGGATCCGCATAATCAGTACAGTTATTGAAATAGGAATATTCTCTCGCCTTTTTGCAAACGGTCAGAAAATGTCAAATGTCAAAAAAATGACGGTAAAACGTCATTAATAATGATGGATACTATTTCAACAATTGGTCTGTTTTTATTCTTGTGGAATAAAACTTTGATTGTATCCGAAAGTCCGAAAGAATTCATTTTTACATATAACAATATCAATACAGATACTTCTTCGAATCTAATTCTCGTGACGTTTTAATTAGATTTATTTATTGATCACATATTTAGGACACAAACAAGATTTGATTTCGTTTAACATAATCGGCATCTAAAGTTTCTTGCTACTCATCTGGTGTTGTAATTGCCGGTAGGTTCTTTTTCATAGATAGATTCGCGTATCATTGGTACACGGACGAATAATAGAAAAAGGTCGGTGATTGATGATGTTGTTTTTTGTTGGTTTCATAAAACCGGTTTTCGTTATCGGTAGATTGGTAACGATGCTTGGATGTATATGTTCACTAATTTCGAAGTAAGTTCCACATTCCCGATGGACATTAACATTGACAAAACGATTTTCCATAAAACACTCAATCTTCTTTTTAATTGCAAGGGAAATAACACGGAATCTCATCACTCGTTTACTCGAGAAATGAACGAGCGCAAAATGCTTTTTACTGATAAATGATCCCTGAGATGTAATTTACTACCCGGAAGATTTGTATTCCTTCTCCGTGCAATGAAATCCCAGACGTATAAAAATACATCGGTTTTGATTCGCAGCTAACTTGACTCAGAAAACTAATTTCACTCACCATTCAGGATGGATCAGTCGGACTACGTACCTGGAAAAGAAAGAGAGAATATTAATTAGCGAGTCGAGAAATTGCGTGCAATGTTATATGATACTACGTATACCAGCTATAATGATAATTAATATTTCCCAAATGTAATTATATGTGGTACGAACAGTGTACTGTTAATGGAATAATTATAATATAATCATTATACGCATGATTTGTGCACCGTTGAATAGTTCCAGGGATTATATTAGTAATGCTAATCAATATAAACGATAATGCTATTGTTGCTGTATAAATATATTAAAAGTAATTCTGATAACTCTGTTATGAATCATTCCGGTCTCATTAAGCTAAATGTGAAACCTCACACGTTACCTAAGTCGGCTAATTTGCATATGTCCTGTCTATTATAATCTATCATTGCATTGACGGACTCCTATGTAGAACCTGGTTTATACTTGCATAATGGACCCAACAATTCGGTACATGTTCCCTACCCCTTGCAACTAATTGATTAATATGACGTTCCGGCCCTCTCTACCCTTGAACATTGTCCGGGACTACCCGGAACGCTGTTATATGAAAATAGATTGGCTCATATATTACAAATATGCATATGTGTTCAAAGCACAACAATTAATTGTAATCTCTATGTATGTAATAAAATATATGTCGGCCAAATAAAATGTTTATATTAAATTACATTATGTATTTTTTACTTCGATATTCATTAATGTTCTACAACCGCAAATTCCATGTTTCAAACAGATTATGAACAATTGGGTGAATAAAATAAATATGTGTTTATACATATAGTAAGACACAAGAGTATTCGCATCGCATTTTAATTGTCGACTTCAAACGATTGATTTTTTTAAGACAGAAATAATTAACTGATTAGGCTTTCAATTTTTTAAAACGTAAATCATTACTTTGTAAATAAATAGATATAATAGAAGAGTTATGAGAATTAGATTGGAAGATGCATCGACTTTTGTATTGTTAATAAAAAAGTATTTGCAGTGTACATTTCTCTTTATATTTATGTACATTGTACATGTTTATTTAGTATGAAACGAGGATAACTTCCCCTTTTTATAAAAATTGTGAAATTTATATTCGAACGAGGGGATGTTTGAGTGTCCACTATCTGATTACATGCACCACTCAGTTCTGTTTTTATATCCATGACAATTTTGTATTTTTCGTATATTCCATATATTTCGTTTAATCTTAAATTGTGAGAGGGGAATATCATTAGTAGGAGTTTTCTTGACAAGGGAGATCCTAATATTCCATAACCCAGTTCCTTGATTAATCAAAGGACGAACCATTTAAATCTAGATGGAAGATCAATAAGCTTGATCGGAATTCAATTTCATTTTCTACTTCCGGGGTAATTGGTAAAAATAAGATATTAGTAATCAATGAATTTATTATACCGGACTCTAAGAAATTTCTGGCTCGGCAACCTCAATTTGCCATCGATAAAATGCAACCCTAATGAAAAAATAAGCATCATTCTAAAATATGAATATTACGAGCCATTCCAATGATATCATTTCTTAAATGAGAAAATATTACATCTATATCAGGTTCAAATGAAATAGAAGAAATGGTGACGTTTAAAGTCAAAGAATTAACGACCATCCCCCGACCTTAACATTTCTAAGTAACTTGCCATCCAGGACAATAGACAATCATTAAAAACCATATTTATCCCTGAAAACATCTCATTTCCGTATTGCCTTCTTAATCCAAAGTCCAGCGCATAAGAAAAGATGCAAAAGAGAGAAGTAAATACGAGAGAATCGAGAAGCGGTACGAGAGGATAACATGGAGCGGAGCCATCCACGTGAATAAAAGTTCTCGGTGAACGCACAATGGCATCGGTTATGGGAGGTAAAAGTTACGGTGAATCATCGGGGTGGTGCGGCCAACGGAAGATCGTCTTTGCATTGCCATACTCATAAAATAGATCTGATATTACCATGGTGCGACTACGCGCATATATATTTCACCATCCCTCCAACATTGCGCAATGCTTCTCCCCAATGGTGCTCCGAAATCCGAAGGAAGCGATGGTGGAAAAAGAAGGCTGTACTGGCGCCAGCTCGATTCAATGTCCTCACATTTCAGTATCGCATCGCGCGAGGATCAAACCGCCGGGAGCGCGGTATTATAAAACGGAAACTTTTTGCACTTCGGTTCAAGAATGTCACCCGGGGCCATGTACTTATACTTCCTGAATTGTCGAGACACGGTCAAAGTCTTCTCCATACATGTCCTCTTCATTGTTCACTTCTCTTCAATATTTATACTACTCTGAAATTAATTCAACTATGTATAATATTTAAATGTTTCTGAATTCAAATATACCACCGTATATATGAATTTTTCATCATTCGTCCATTGATTTTCTTTCTACGTTCCGGAACTTTAAGATAAAAATGTAATATGACAGAAGAGACGAGATAAAAACAATTTTCTTTTTACGACTATTGATATTTTCTGTTTATTAAGTTTAAAGTATCATCGATTTATGTAAAATAACTGAAGCTAAAAACATCGTAAACCTGGAGCATTCCAGATATTTCTCAATGACAGTACATTTACGACACTTCAAACGTTCGATTTCTCAGCTGAGAATTTTATTTTGATACTCCGAGTTATAAAAAGAATTTAATGTCGCGGAAGATTATCTTTGTCAATAACGATTTAATGCTGTCTGCAGTGATATGATAAATCAATTTCCAGCATATAAAAATATTGAATCCACGATGACCTGTATGATTTATGTATTATACATAGCAAATTACGAAGGATTTTATACATTATCCGATAAAATGGAGCAATATCTTATCCAAAAATGCTTCATAAATTTACACGATTTTGAGAGGGACTATAATTCAGGTTTGAAATAGGCAAACATTGTTTTATGGTTTATAGTAAGTTTATATGCTTTGGCTTGTAAGAGAGGCAAACAAAACTATGCGACAAGGCCGAAATTATGAAGTGATTTGCACTCCAAAGTTTGAAATGCGTATTGGCTTTTATCGTAGCTGGAATTATTATCACGCAGAAGTGTTTCATATTTCTCGATCGTAAAGAAAATATAGGAATAAAAGACACTAATAAAGTACGCCAATGAGAAAGTTATGTACGTCTGCACGTTTTATGATTCGTGGACTGCTCGGGTATACCTCAGTTTCATTGCACTTCTTTCATATCTTTCTCTTTGGGATTACAACTTTCTCCATTCTCCCCCTTTTTGCCCCTTCGCAACTAATTACCATATTACTCTTCGAGGTATACCCAGAGGCAAAGTATACCCAGCTTGTTTCATTGTCAAAGTGTCCCTTAATATTTGTTCCTAAAAATATTAAATGACACTGTTCCGTCAATACTGAAGAAAGTAGAAAAATTATTACTTCCAACTGTGTTATGATATCATCCTGGAATACGAATGTACTATTATTAATTTTAGCTGCAAAAATCAATACAGCTTGAAGTAATTCAGTAATAACAACAATGTTTTGCTTTCAGTTGAAACTAGCTTTAAATTCAAAACATTTTGAATAGTGAAACTTCTACAATGGTAAATTGGCACACCTCAACTTCCATGTTTCGCGCTAAATTTCTCAAAGTAAATGCAGCAGTATGTCAATCACTTTCAGCTTTAATATATGGGTCGCTGAAGTCGATGGCGAAAAATGTTAACACGTATGACGAATGTCGATGTTCGTGGACGTTGAAATATTGATTGTTAAAATCTGTCTAAAATTCGCATAATGTGACAGGGTGTAGCATTTTTATGTGATAGGAGAATGTAACACGCGTTTTCCCTTGAAGGGTAAACCGAAGATGTCGTTTTTTACAGCATCGAGTTGGCGCAAGTAGGATGGAAAATTCTTTTCCTCCGGCGAATTATGGTGAGGAAGGTAGGACGTTGTTCTCAAGCGCTCCCAGCGGGTTGTGAATGAATGTTATATGAAGTATGAGCTTCCCTGTCTCATTCCCTCTTTATTCATCTCTTTCCACCTCCCTATCACCGTTCTCCATAGTTTCTATCTCGGTAAGAGGAAAAGTGAGATGTACGACGAGCATGACAACGGATAATCGGCCCTACCGATGTTTGTCTTCATTTCTAGCCGCTGTTTTAGCATACTGCTCGAAATAATCGAGGGGAAATGATTAAAAAAAATCTGCATACATTACTCCCACGATACCCATCAGGATCCTTTTTTTCTGGAAACACTATCAGGCTTAACGATCGGGGACGGCAGAAAACATCAGAGGGATGTTCTTCAACCACCACCAGTTTACCTCCAGATGATTTCGTATTGCTACCGACGACTATCTGATGCGCGTTTCCAAGGGAAAATGTGGAGTCGTAATGAACGATTAATATGCAAACTGTGATTACTTGATTACAAATTAGACGGAGGATTGTAATGGGTGATTCAAAGAAGCCTAACTTATGTTCCAGATTTCGTGGATTGTTATCTCTCTTGGTAATCCATGCATTACGCTGTGGCTTGATTTAATAAACTCTCGTTCAAAATCTTTACATCGATTATGAAACGATAAAGAGTATACACCTTAAATTGAAAAAATGAATATTTTTAGTAGTTCCACCAAAAGTCAGGTTCTTTTAAAATACTAAACTTTTAAAGTAGCATGTTCGAATACCCGAGGATCGATGAAGAAAAGCGATACGAAATGTACTCTCAACACGGGTCAATCTGCCGCATTAAAAGCCACATCGTCAGAGTTTCTAGCTGGAGGGGTGGCCTAGTGCTATTAGTGTATTCATGAGAAGGCTTTTCTTACCACGGTGCTTCTCTTACCGAAATATCCATGGTTAGAATGCGGAGTTCTCATTCCATTCATACCGTGTCCTCCAGGGTCATACAAAAATGTAATTAGTTACTTGATAAGGACGGGGCCGATTAAGTATGCAAGAGTCCGGGGATGAATCGAGCGTGAAATTGGCCCGATTGTTTAGAATTACACGGGGATGGTCCATGAGCCGTAAGTCGATGGCGAGCAATATCTAGGGGCGCCTAATAGGGGAGAAACAACGGAGATAAATATACTTAACGGAGACCTATTTATATTTGTCTTGAGCTCTGTCTGAGATTACTAGCCATTACCTTTGAAAGGATACATTTAGATCATTGATATCACCTGACATTTAAGAAGATCTAAAGTGGAACGTTGAAATTTGATTACATTTATAGAACGCAGAAACAATTATGCATAGAATTTCTAGGGAAAATGGGAATACTTTCCCATTAAAATTGGAAGCTAATTTTAAAGGAAATGTATCACAAGAAGACAGGGGTTATTTCCAATCGTTAACAGAATACGATTATCTTACTATCTCTTGAAACAAATATATCATGAATGTACATAATTCAGTCGAAATTAGTCGTTTGGAAGGAAATTATTTATATCTCCTCGCGAGATTCCCCGCATAATCTCGTTAACATGATTATTCTATTTCTTGTTTTTGGCAAGCAATAGAGGTCGGAAATTTATGGTAAAAATCTCTTACGAATATAAAAGTTTCAGACAATCTAATATAAGAGGGTAACAATGACGTTGAGCCATCTACTTGCAAAGGAGGGGTTGAAAACGAATTTTATCAACTATACGCATCATCGTGGCGGGCGTAATTCAGGAAAATTGGAAACAACCCTTCCCTTCGGAAGTGGAGTTAGGGGATTTCGTGGATGCGAACACGCTCTCGAGGCACTTCGTATGGAAGGTTTTAATAGCCAATCTGCGGGGCGGTGAAACGATCTTTTATAACTCGACACATTCAAGCCTTGGGATCTATGTGCACATATATCCCTTGTATTCTTTAATTCAAGAATATCAGTGAGCTTCAACGTTACTCATTGGCTACACGTTTGTTCGAGTTATTCCGTAGGGATACGTATAACTTTTTTCCTAACGAACTGTGGACATAACGTCAAAAACCTATCACATAGGACGACTTCAAAAAATCATTTTTCAATAGATATAACTCGGGCCTTGATTAAAATCTTTTTAAGAATATTACCTCCAAAAACTTATTGAAGGAAAAATACAGGAAGTAATTATATTATGAGTTACATCAATTTCGAGGAGAATAAAATATTGCGAATATTAACACTGCGTTATTAACCTTGATAAACGAAAACAATGTACAATATTTCTTGATATTGTTTTTACAAATATTAATTAAGTTCGCACGAAAGAATAGACTTTCGTTATTCCTGCAGATTTATAATTTCCACGTTTGTAAATGATATAATTAAATATAGCCATATAAATGTCATTTATAAGAGCTTAATATCAATCGAGCCTACTTCCATAATGTAATTCTGATTGAAGGGGGAGCAAGATTTAAATAAAACATGAAAATCAAATACGATTAACGAAACCTGAAATTATAATCCCTTAGTTTTTGAGTCCCTAGTCAAATCCTTTCTTGAATTCTCAATTTTTGAAGTGAGACATTTTCTGAAAGATTCTGATTGATCATTGGATTTCGGTAGTTTCGCTTTGAGGTCTCTTCGTCGACTGGCCATATCTGTCGTAAACCGAATAAGAAAGTAACGAACGAGTAACGTGAAAGACGATTTTATCCCCTCGATTTCACTGAATTGCAATCATCCCCCTGTAAGCTTCTGGCCCTGGGGCAGAATATCTAAACTGGTATGGTGGAGGCACTCGGGCGGCTTGTACTAGACCACCTTCGAAATCGCTGGGCATGCTTACCGATCCGTGAAATGGCGCGAAGGGTGCCATCGAGCAAGAGAATTTCGAGGGTGGTAATTATTAGCTGTGCCGATTTCAAACGGGGCACAAACTTCCACGCGCGGATATTGCGTACGTGGCCTAAAGCGAATGTCGAATCGTATCTCCTGGGAACCAAGGACCTGCCGAATTTTGTTGTCTCCACCTTCCCTAGTTGCCACCAGGGAACTCGAAGGAAGATTGACAATTTGATATACGGTCTCCAAACTGTTTCCCCAAGTTAAAGAAGACAAACTTTAAATCTTTCTCATTCGATGCTGGACTGAACTTTTTTTGTCAGGTAGTGCATGTTTATCAGACACTGGACAAAATGGACAAATACGGGAGATGATAGATAAGCTTATCGGTTTATTTGCAATTGCTAATCAACTTTCACTGATGAATCGTGCAGTATCGGTTTTATCTTCAATGTGTATTGATATGTTTGCGTTATCAAATTATTGAATGGCAAAGCCATTAGTTAATCAATCTCCCGAGTGTACTTTGTGGAGAACGAAAAGTAACACGGTACATTTTGCAAAATGGATTTTAGTGAATTAAATTAGAAGCTGAAAATATTTAACGAACTTGGATGTATTCAAATAAATATAAAGATAAGATTAAAAAATGTAGGAGAAGCAGTACAGGTATTACTGACATCGGCGAGATGATTAAAACATCTGTAATAGTGAATATTAAACGCCATCAATCCAAATACATATGCATAAGTAAATATATATTCGATGAAGATTGAAGATTAAACAATTAATCTAAATATTGATTTTAAAACAGAAAGAGCATAAGTCGCGACAATTTATTGCAGAATATGGTTGAGGAACGTAAGAGAACAAGAATTATTAAAGAGTATCAGTTACAGGAGAAATCAATCGGCTTTGTAAGTATTGAAAATTACACCGCATGAGCGTATGCACTGTTGAGAATAAATCTCTAGAATCGAACTATTTCTGAGCCATAATCTCCCGTATCAGACCCATGTTTCTACAAGAATATGTAATAAGTGACCCTTTTTCCAATATGAAGAGCATGGCCACTTGGGAATCATGACCCTCGTCTTCCTGTTCCTCGGTCATGACCTAATCTAGGAGACTTAACCAGTCGACTTTACGTATCCTGTGGAATTAGAGGATAAACATTATTAAGTGACGGGCCGAAGGGGTCTTTCGAGACGAAGGGACAGCCGGAAAATCCCGGTTGACATCCTTGGATACTCGGCCGTTCCGCATTCGACTCTGGATATTTCTGGTTCCACTTTCAAGGAAGCAGTTCTTTAATATCACATTATCTCGGGTAATAATAATTATTATATATTAAACGCATGAGTAGATTTCCATAATTTCTATGATGAATAATTTAATACGGAGTTAATATTTTAATGGATTCCTCATCAATAATTCAAGAGGTTCTAGCTGCCGCCTTTAAAAGCAAGTTTAATGTAAAGTGGTGAAATACAATCCATAAAATCCGCACGTACATCCAATCAAAGATATATCTCACAGCTGGAAAAAAATAGTCAAATACGGGAGATATATCAGCTTTTCGATTTATTTGTAATCGCTGATAAACTCTCAGCGATTAATCGCGTAGTATCGGTTTTATTAAATCTTCAATGCGTATTGATATGTTTGTGTCACGTAATTATGTTATGGGAAAACTGTGAGTAATATGTTAGCAAAAAAGATTGCTACTACGGTACTCTTTTAAAATCAATCATTTGATTCACAGTTCAGTAACAATTCAAACCATTCTATATACAGTTCGATTTCCTAACGAACGATAATAATCAGCCAAGTTATTTTCTGGCATTCCTTACTAAGCAAGGCAAGAGTCCTCGTTCTGAGAAAATTACCGCGTTGCAAATTAACTGGTTGGTAAACGAGGGACGACCTTTCGTTTGCCGGAATTCGTAAACGCGTTAGGAACTTTCGGGGAATTACACGGTCCAGGGGAAAGTTTCGCGTATCTCACCCAACGCCACCCCCAAGCCAAAGTTAGGGGTACGCCACGTAAGTACTACAACGTCAGGTAATCGCAGAGTGATCATGTTAATCGGCTCGCCGATGAACCACCCTTAACTTTGACCACCCTCCTTCACCCCGACTCTCTACTTTCGTGGCTTTCTCTACTGTAAAATATTCCTCGCTTTTTATATTGATAAGAGATAAATATTATTCCATTTATTTCGTCGAAAATGGAATACCTTCGCCAGAAGCGGTTTATATTTGTTTCATTCACTTAGTATAGTTGGTGAATTTAGAGCTAATTATTATGTATTTAATCGAGAATCAATAACAAAAATATATTTGAGGTAGTATAAGAGTTATGCAACGAGAAGTTGGAAGGTGAGAAAAATAATAATGAAATTTGGAAACTGGTGAGCTTAGTAGGGATATAATTCTTAGGATGATTCTTAAGTAAATATTGTTATATTTACTATGTTACTAATAAAATCAGACTTCGATAAAAAAATATTCCTTTACCTTATGCATATGCATATACACTTTTCAGTGATCGCAGTATTACTGGGAGAAAGGACGAAATAATAAGCGCCAATATAACTGTATTATTTTCCTTTGAGAACGATCTTCTCGGCAATATGAGATCCGCTCAAAGGAAAATTCTAGTAAGCAGATGCATCTATACTTTGCACACAAAGACCTGATCCATGAGATCGAATAGTCTTCTAGTTTCATATTCATCAATCTGTATGAAGAAAATTTAATAAAATTACACGGAATAAATCCTGCGTTCTCTGTATACAACTTCGAAACATTGGACGTTTAAATTTTCGGTCTACCAAGTTCAATTACAGTAATTCATTTCCAAGGTGGAAGGATTGAGTATTTCCAACTAGAAATCGTGAATGCTTTAAATTTCAACGATATTAGGATAAGCAAACAGTTCCTTTGATATTGAAAAAAACCGATCCTTTTCAATTTCTACCCGTCTTTGAAGGACAGAAGAGTAAAGTGAATGACCAAATCTCTTCGAACAGTCCGATAACGAGCTTCTCTCTGACTGGAACTCCAAACGGTCGTCCGAACCTAAGGCTCGTCATCGTTTCAGGAGATCTCCAGTGATACTCCAGGGAGAAGATCAGAAGGTACGTGACCTCACGACATGGTGACAAGAACATACCTTGGGAACAGAAAAGTATGTCGAAGTCTCTGAATGAGCGGTCTGGTAACCTAGTGAATTTCGTTCAGGGATAAATTGACAGATTACTTTGCAGCTGCCCAACATAAAACCATCACCACCTTTTCTTTCGACGAACTCAAGACTGATGTGGCTTTAGCTTACCACCGCGTTACGATGTTCCTCCATTTCCAGTGAATGAGAAACAAGGTTACTACATCGATTCGTCGCTGGAAAAAATGGGGGTAGTGACGTTTCAGGTGACCGAGTATTTTACATCGATAACGTTACATGAAGAAAAATGATGATAATTTTAATAATGATCATTTAAGTGGAAGAAAATGTCCTCCATGAATGATATAATTAAATGCAAACAGAGTGGCGATTGGACTAGATGAAATTAATAAGCAGATATACAAAGTTTGACAAATCTGATGTAAATGTATTTGCAGAAATGATTATGTTACTTTGGATTCCTATTAGAGTGCACGCAAAACGATCGATTTTTGTCGTATGAAATTTCAGTCTTCCTTACTATCTAGGCCGAACAAGTGGATTAAGTATAAAGGTGTCGTTTTATCGTTACCATCGAATAGAAAATTCGTTTTCAGCTTAGACTCTAGGGACTTGCGGCTGGGAGCAAAGCGGACTAATCTCATTCCTCCGTAACCTTTTTTCCGTCCACCTCTCGTCGTAGATGAAATTTCATCTAGGTAGTTACCTGGTTGAGAAATGGAGAGAACAAGAAGAGAAAGGGACGGGAAATAAAGAAGAAATCGGAACACGCAGAATGTCGAGTGCCCGTTTCCTACTTTACGCTTTAACGATAGTACAACGCAATTTTCAATAAAGAGTACAGAAAACAGCTTTATATCATTTCTGTTTTATTTCTGTCTCTATTCCTCCTACATTATAATAATGCTATTATTTTAATACTATTACCTTCTTTACTGTATATTTTATCTACTTTATTTTTGTTATTCTTTCTTAATAACTTAAGTTTAATTCTTTATACGCTCTTCACAAGTATAGCAGTTTATAATATTATTAAGACGTCATCTATAAATAGAGTTTATATTATTCTGTGTATTAGAGTTCATAGGGTTTCCTATTAAATTTGATACGCCAATAAAACAAAATTGAAAACGCTTAAAACTTTCATGCTACCTACTATAAAATAATAGTATATTCATATAATATTATATAAATATATTCAAACTCCAAATGGCTGGAGAATGCATTAGATATGCAATAAATTCACTTTAAGACGTTAGAGATTGAATATTCCTTGCGGGTTCAAGTTTGAACTCTAGCACGTAGCGAACAAACCTGTGGGAGATGACTGACCCTGTCACCGAGCAGGCTGATAAATCGTTCCCGGTGTCTGCCTCTATCCACCACACCCCCGCTAAACCTCTGGCATTACCATTTTTAAAGAGATAACAAATGATGCTTATAATAAAGCGCATTCAAAACGAATCACCGGTACGCTCTACAATCGCCCAGGGCATTACGTGTCTTCTTATTTTTGCGAGAGAACTCGAGAGGAGGATTAGTCTCCCGCGCCTTTCGTATTTCCTCTTTGCCATTGCACAACTAATACTTCGGCACAACCTTACAGTTATGAGAATACTTACTAAGTTCCTACCCAGCTAATTTATGACTGCAAGTAATTAACGGCGCGATAAAGTAATTTGAGAATTTGATGCTTCTATAATAGATTGGATACCTGTTTCTAATAAATCCAAGAAAGTAGTTTAATAAAGTGTACATCAATCATTAATATATTGTGTAAGAACAAATTGAATTGTACTTCATGCAAAGTTATTTAGCATCCCGTTGATTGGTCTAAATAAAACTTTACAGGAAACGAGTTAAGACTGAAACTTTAAGCTCTGTTTCCTGTAGCGGTAGCAGTGATATCCTCTTCAGACGATGAAGATAAATTAGGTATGTCTTAAGAGGACATCAGTTATACTTTGGTATCTTTTCCCCTTTAAAAATTGTCATCCCTCTGTGTTTTCTTCCTCAGTCTCTTTTCCTCTTCCGTTCCTTTCTTTTCTTTTCGACTTCTGTCAGGAAGAAGAGGGCGGGTCGTCGTCGACTCTTGATTCAAATGGACTCGGCGTATCGTAATCGCGCGGATCGGCTTCTGTTTCCACGACGTACGGCTTCGTTTCCCATGAATAACACATTTCGTTGCGAAATCGATATGCAGATTGTCGGGTGTACTCCACCTACACTTCTTCCTTTTTCTCTTTCACGACTTCCTTGTCGCGTCTTCTTTAGACTCACCTTATCCACGCGGTAGGTACTTGGATGTGGGTCACTAAAAGACGCATTCTTCTCAGACTCCCTTTTAATGTCACCGATCTATCGATACGACACAACGAGAAGGAAAAAGAGGAGCATCGAATTCCAAGAGTGGTGTGGCCCACCAGCGTGAAATTGAATTACATTAACGTCGGTAAACAGGAAACAGTTGAGCTTACGAGAAGAAGACGTGCACGTTACGCAACCATTCTTGAATACCAAGATCGATCCCGATTTCTTGTTTGATTCCTCACTGATACGATGCATCGTCTTCTTTGTGAACTTTCGTTTAGTTTACAAATTGTTCAAAAAATATAATATTCCGTTCGAATAAAGTATTATAAATAGCACACTATGTGGCAAGTAAACAAATGGATTTCGCAAATACGCGATAATAGATTAATATCAAGTACATAACCAATTTTGGTAATGAATAATAAACATGTAATCAGTCGGATTAAAATCTAGTAAAGCAAACACTTGTATCAAGAGATTCATTAACAGCCATTTTAATTTCTGGAAATCATAATATTCATAATATTTGCATCATTTATCAACTGCATTTGTAAGAACATTTTGCAATACTCCGGTCATGTTACTAATTGCCAATTAATGTTCGAACATTATAAGCAACATAACATAATAATACCCTCTTTAAACGTGGCGATAATTAAGCTTGGAAATAATAATAGAACTATAATATTGTACTAAGGACTAAATGTATCTTGAGCAGAACATTTGTTGTTATAAATCACTGTAATTGTTATATTATTCGATGAAAAATAATTATGTCGAGCTTATTAAAGATAGTCGTATTAGGGCAACTTTTATCATCCTAATTTATGATAAGACACACCGTTGATAGGCCATCGAAAATCTTCTAAAGTTTTAATTACTCTCGCGTGGGTGTTAAACTTCCCCTTTTCCATCAGCATTACAGGACGGCGATTTCGTGACACGCAACTACTAAATCCGCGAAAGCTGATAATGCTTAAAGAGGGTCTTTAAATACATTGCTGAAAGGAAGCCCGACGAATTCCTTTCTATAATTAACGTATCCAGAAGTAATGGAATACCAAAGGTAAAGTCAAGCTAAGATTGTCAGTCCGTTTTTATCATACGTTCGGGTTTCCTGTTTCTAATCGGTTCCACGATATACCTACACAATACTATATTTAGATGTAATATTTACAAACCCAACTTTCTTGCGCTATCGAAATTAGGCCAGGGTTCTTATCCAGGGTGGCGTGGTGTAGCCAGATATAAATTTAACATTCTACATTTATCAACCAGTCTAGCACTCAGCGGTACATGCAAGTCTTAGAACGATTATCAACTCCTCTCGTAATGGCTGATAAGATTCTAATAATATTTGCCTTAACATAAGAAGGTTGAAAATAAAATTCTAACCCCCTAGGATTATTAAAGGTTAAATTAGATTTCTCTGGAGTAGAGAATAATAATTGTATGTTTAATAAAGCTCCGATAAACCCACGTAATCTATTAATATTATAATAGAAAATTACATTAATTATGTGTGCTGGTTAAACCACGTGATGTAATAATCTATAATACTGTTTAGTTACACCCACACTTGCATTCCCGTTTTATAGCATTAAATCTTCTAACGTAATATAAATTACGATCAATAACATGCAACTTAATACACGTAACACGATAATTTAATAACGGACCTTATACCTCCGGGAACTATGAATTCCAACGTCAAAATTAAAATTCCGGGTTAATACATTTAAAATGATAGGAAAAGATTTATTGGGGCATAAATACCGAGAAAACCAGCTTCCAGGAAACAGAAGTGTTCCCAGTAATTTTTGTCCTGACTTTATTCATTTCGAGGGTCGTTTATTCTACAGTGCTCAGGAGATCGGTCTCTGAGTCCAATTAAAAATCACGAGGTCATTTATTTGCGCTCAGGATACGATCGAGGTTGAACAAGGTGGTGGAGAGTAGAGCCGAGGGGGTAGGTGTAAATAATGGTCAAGCGGCCAGAAAGGTCGGATACTGTGAGAGAGGGTGAATGGCAAAGAGAAATGAAGGCGAACCTTGGTCGCCGGTAACCACTAAGAAAAGTACAATGCCGTTAAAATCGTCTAACATTTAACAATAATCCTTAAGAAAATTGTCATCTATTTAAAACAAATCGTCATTTCGTGCAGTTTAATATAATGAAATATTATTTACTATTAACCATTTGCCCCTGAAAAATATTTCCATCCACCAACTTGATAATTATAAATATAATTTGGTATAAAAATGAAGAATCTTTTACCTAAGAAAAGAAAACATTAAAATTTGTCATTTGCGCATCAATTTTTTGACAAAAGTTATCAAATTTGACATCTTATAATTTTTTAAGGTGTGATACCGTTGATGAATGTAAACATCGGCATTATTTTACGAAGATCTAGATTGATTCTTCGACTAATAATAAAATTAACGTATATAACAAATACAAAATTTTTCGGATTTCGAATCAGATTTCTTGAAATTAAAATAATCACAGATGTAAACTTATCTCTTTGTTTCTGTTCTTTAATACTGTTAATATTAAATATTTGATACTACTTAATAAGTAAACTGATATATACAAAATTTTACAAAAAGCCGCAGGATCTATAGAAACGTAAAAGTACATTTTCAAATAATCCACAAAATAAGTATTCTCTTCTACTATAATTTGAAGGCGGAAGAAGAAATTACTGATCACATTGTATATCTTTTTCAATCGCGTATTATCAGGCGTCAATTATGTATTATTAAAATGACTTTGAACAGAAAGTATTCTTTCCCTAAGTCTTGAGAAACTATTTCTGCACCGGTGAATGCGTGGAAAGAATGGATTAGTCACCTGTGCCCGGAGCAACGTTTAAACGACACACGTTCGATAAGAAGTGGTCTCATAATGTTCGCCACTATCCTTTCACGTGGACACCGGCGTTGCTACTGAAATTGCTATCGCCGCTACTGAAATTGCTGTCGCTGCTACTATACCAGACATTTCGAATTTATTATGAGTCTAAACTACGAGTGGTATGACGGTGCATAACTTCTAAGTCGGAATGCAAGTGCAAGATATAACATCTAAGTATTTCCTAACTAATAAAATGTTTCAGCTTTTACTCGCTAATAGAACTAAGCCAGTTTTAATCCGAGCAAGAGGTAGACCGGAAATTTATTAAGCCCGTAAATTCTGTAACTCTTTAATGGTGGAGCCTAAACAACTTTCAACTATACACATAAAGAGTTCTTTAGATAAAATGAGATACAGAATCGTAAGAAATGTGTAATCATTTTTGTAGTGCAAGTAACTTGTGCCAATTATTTATCCTCACAAATTAACCTGTTAACCGGGGAGTTCTTCCAAAGAACGAAGTTACGCGAGCACTTTGAATTTTACTGACTTGAATTTACTGCCATGAACTCTCAACGTCCACGACACATTTTTTATTTTTGAACCACTTGCCTGAGATGTTTAAAAAAATGAAAATGACGAGATAAATAATAACATACGGCTCTTCACTGATACACTTATATTTAATATAATAGAAAACATAATAGTATTATAACCACAAATTTGGTCAAATTATTTTATTTATTATTCTTCTGTCATATTCATTTAGTAACAATATCACAGCTTTAAGCTGATCATAAATGCGCTTTGCTTAAAAAACTTCGAAACTTTATGAGTTGTTTTCGTCAGCATTATCAGTAAATCATACTCTAATGTAAATCAAACTATCATGGCCATATTATTTTATTGGTGAAACGATCGTTTAGAAATATGATTTCGATAGAATGCAATTTTCTAAAATTGCGAGATTATTGTGCAACCGTAAGTTCCCGTAGAAGGCGCCTTAAATTTGGGGAGGATTGGTAGATGGGCTCCGTGGTAAATTAAGGGCGTTACGTAAGACACGCTTCTGGACACCCTCAATGAGGGTAATAACACTAACTTCTCGTCAGCCTTCGTCGGGAAACCCCTCGAAGGTTTCTCTATCCCAGCGTGCTAGTATCTCGAAGAGCCACTTTCAACAACGTTATTTTGACACATCTTTCATAAAACAAAAGGAAGAATAACGAGATCATTTACCAAACAAGTTTTTCCTTCTATTAATACCACTACAGGGGCTTGCCAACACGAGAGGCATGCTTTGTATAAATCACCTTTTGTTACAGAACCTGAAATTATATTTTACACGTTACGCTTATCGTACGAAATATTCCATTACTTTAATCTAATTAGATGTTATTTATCATTTTATTAATCAGGTGACATTCCAATGATGCAACGGATTATGAAAGAAAGTTTTCTTTATGTTTATGTTTATGGCGGAGGTTGCGGGGTAAAGCGAATTTTATAACAATTAATAACAATGGAGTTGAATAATCCAGTAATAATCTGATCACGGTCCGTGATTCACCGTATATAATCACCATTGTAATTATAATAAAATAATATAAACTCCAACAGTAATTACTCAAATAGTTTTTATAAAATTTACTGTCAATATATAAAAATAATTTTGATTAACCATTTTATTAAGGCAGCTACCTTTCCTGAATTCAATTTCGTGATAGAATGCGAATTTTTGATATGGTTTGGTGATACCAGTAAAATGAAGTCAGTGACGTAAAGCAAAGGAAGCTCGAGGAACAATCGCGTAGGAAGAACATGGAGACGTATAGAGATGGAGTCGCAAATAAAACTGGTTCGCTTTGATGAATTATACAAGGCATTGCTCGCATATTACGATGGGGCGCAACGAGATACGAATTTCAATCGTCAATGACTTTGTCTCCGTCGTCACAGTTTGTGACAGAGACCACCGTGGAGGGTAGGAGTTATCTCAGGCGTGATCCAGCATAATGCAAGAGCAATTTGGTGAATGGAGTTAATTCAATAGAGGCCCTCGAGCACGCCTTCGGTTCTAGGAGGGGGTCTCTTCAGGATCTGGTGAACGTTAACCTCAAACAGATACGACTCTTATTCGTCCGTCAGTCTATTCTACTGTTGGCTTCTAGAAAGAAGGCACTCGTGAAGCAAAATTCGCGAAATTTTGCTAAATAAAGTTATGTTGCAAAAAATGTTGTAAACACCAATTTATGATTTATCAAAACTTATTCAGACGTTTTGAGACCGAAGTATCGCATCTTAAGACTCACATGTGCGTCAACCGGTACGAATGTATTAATTATTATTATTGATTTATCTCATGATAATCGAGTAGAAAATGTATTAAGTATATTTAATATTTTTTAGACTGGTAGTAGCTTCTCAATAGCATTGACAAATATATAAAAGTAATGACTATAATTATATAATGAGTAATCCTACTTCCATAATGTCCCTTTCATAAGCAGGCGCAATATATGAATGCTTTAAAAGATGATATTCGATATGCAACTGTACAATTTTTAACGAATTCAGATGCACCATACAAACAATGAAAAATACTGTTCGTAGTTCCGATCAGACATTATTGCTGTTCATTTCTTTGAGGAATTAATTTCAACCCGAATAAAAATACCACGTGAAATCAGTTCTAATTATTTGTTCGGTGCTATCGTAACTCTCCGATTTATCCTAAAATTTCAATGGAAAGCTCGCGCAAATATTCCGCTGTCCCTGTTTCCCCCGACAATGCGCATAATTACTTTTGTTCGTAACTTCTCCCCTTATAGTATTCGGATTGAAAAGAAGGCAGAAAATTCCTACTAATGAGAGCCCAGCAAAATGCGGTGCATTTTTAATTAAAGGCAAAGAAACGTATAAACATATAATATCGTTGTGGTACGGCGATGGTAAGCTCCGTCGATCTTTCGTCGTTGAAAATCCAGGTCGAAGAAGTTTGTATATTTTTGCACACGTAGAAAGAAGCCCGTAGAGAAGAATGAAGAGGGAATAGCAAAGAGTACCGAACGACAGGTGTCTCATTAAAATGAACTACATTATCATCTAACTATAGGTGAGAAAAAAGGATTTTCAGCAGAATGCGTGCCTGCACGTTTGCTCTGCTTTTTCTTTACCTCTAACTTTGTGAACCCGTCGATGCTTCAACTTTTTCTGCCCGATGGAGAATAGCGTTAACGGCCTTTGTTAACGCGCTTACGGTCAGTAGACAATGTCATTGTTTTCTTCCGAACTACCACTACTTCTCTACGTACATAATGCACTCTGTTATTCTAAGGGTAGCAACGCAATGTGTTCCTATCTCATCCGAAGTTTTCCGTTTTAAGTACACTAGGTCACAGGGTGTGCTAAAGAAGGGTTTAAGTAATTATCGTTTATCACGATAATTACAGTTTAAAACCCTGAATTATGTACAGCGGGTATTATAGAAATAAACATATGCATCATAGAAAATTAGCAGGCTTATATAAATATTAGGAGCACTGGAAGCAGTTAATCCTCATAGTTTGTAAAATAATGGTGTTGAACATTATAGATATTTTTCTACTATTGATTGATCGATGTTCTTTCTATTATTTATAATATTAAAGTCAAAAGAGAAGGGTTGACTTATCATGTATTATTAATTTATATTAGATTGACTTACCACTTTAAAAAATAAATGGCTTGCATATGGGATATATGCCGAGCATCGGGTGTAAATAAAAATTGGCAACCGTTCGAAACGATAGACCACAAATCGACCAATCAACGGATGGCTAGTGCATATTATCCGAGACAACGTTTTGGGCGTACGGACGAGTTCGTATTCGCACCCGGCTGTCGGGTGCAGATTTTTGGTATGGACGCGTTATGGGCCAGTTCGGTAGCGGACAGTTACGTCGACGTGGACAATCGATGTTAGCCATCAGTTGCAGTTTGCACGGAGCAGTTATGCTCGAGACAATTGATATTGACAAATCGTAATGTCGGTCATCAGTCATACCGAAGGAACGCGGCTACAGAGCCAATGTCACGAGTTCACTGCGATTCTGTGATTTCTGGCTAACTTTATATACACTGTTTCGTTGAAACATTTTAACAAAAAAGTGGTATGTTCATTTTAACGGAATCCTCGCAATAAATTTCATAAAGAATATATTATTTATCCATATTTTTGATGGAAATATTCACAAGTTGTTTCATGCGGAAGCAAATATCTATCATTAGCGTATAATTATTTTGTTGTGACATGTATTGCTTGAAATCTGTATCTTCCTAATATTGTATTTCATTTACCCTTACTACGCCTAGTTACTCGAAAATAACTACTATTAAAATATGGTAGTTATAGTATACTGAATTGCACGTTGTAAATAATAAACTTTAGTCGACCGCATTACGCTACTTTATATCGACATCATATAATTATTCATGAATGTTTAATGCCGCATGATTCATTCAACAGGTCACATAATTTGCAACAATTACGTAAAGTGTTATGTGAAGTGTAATGCGGTATAAATAAACAATTGCCTGTAAAGTGTGAACACTTTAACTAATTGATATGTAACACTGTACCCCGCATTATGTATTTATGATATGTAAATCGATAGACAAATGTAGTAAACGCATGCTTTTATAATTTAACATTATTATCATAATATTGTAGTTAACGAAGAAGTTTGATGTCTCTTTATTATAACCCAATATTAAACTTGGGCACGTAAATTGATTTACTGTTATTCATTATTGCTTAACCTATTAATCATTGTACAGCATTAAAGCAGTCAGTGAAACAAATAACTGTTTAAAAATAGTTTATTCGAGGTACAAGACAGTTGTGGTTTTTGTCGAAATATATTCATTTAAGGAGGAAATGCGCTCGTAAAGAGGTTGCCGTAAGTTCTTCGTTTTGGTTCTCCCTTGGCAAATGGTTTATGGTGTAACAGTGTAATGAAGATAGGCGATGATGCACGGAAATCGTTTACGAGGAACTCACGAGACTCGTCTAAACCATAAAGTGGTTGTAAAAGTGCCGAACGCGTTGCTCGCGTGCGACGAAATACTTAAGAGAAAAAAAGAAGTTGATACCACTTCCCGTCTAAGGAACGATGATTACGCTTAATGTATGCAGCTTCCACGCATTATCGAGATTGTTATTCATGGTCGTAAGCCCGTCGACTTGGAATATGAAATAGGAGGGTGTATAGATGGAAACCCATAAACTTCCATAATATTTAATGTGATAGCAAGCGTCTCTATTAGCGAGATTATGATATCTAAAGCTAACTAAGAAAAGAAACAGTAGGAATGAAAGAATAAGGAAATATATTAGGGGTGCTGGAAAGTAATAAATTCTTTTGTAATACTCAACCTCGATTATCCTTTATAACACAATTATAGCACAATTAGAGAGTAGCAGATACTAATATTATAAGTTTAAACTATTCACAATAAACTTTAAACAAGTTCTAAACTTTTAATAGGTTTATGTTCGTATACTACTGATTTCTAGTTTTATCAGACCGCCTACTACTTCCTTTACTACTGGCACTCATTGTCAGTAGTATAACCGGTAGTCAGCCCAACCACGATTCAACTGGAATAAGTTTTCAACTACTGCTCTAACTTATGATAAAATTTGTGGTACTGTATCAGGGACCTTCACTAAGAACATTATTAACATATCAAACTGCTTAATAGATTAAGAATTTCATGGTCCTTAGTAAGAATTAACTCCAGTGCGCAAAGACTACTTATATGTCGTTGTTATGAAGGTGGCACGCATTAACTACACTTTTTCAAAAACTCCTTTTTCGTATTTATTGCTGTAACTTTTTGTTATCCATCTATCGGACAATCCACGATTTTTACATAAAAGTGCTAGTTAATGAATTTGACCTATATAATAGCGATTAATTAATGGAAAGATTATACTTTATTATGGTATTTCTAGTGGAAGATATACATTAATCTTCTATGATAATCTGTCATTATAACTGAATAAATCAACATGTTCGTTATTGTTACTAATTATTAATGGTTACGGAGGTGATAATGATAAGCTTGAAATGGAATGCATCGTCATCTTTGTATACCGGAAATTATCAAATATTCAGGTGGTTTCCAGCAAAGGCAAACGTGAATTCGTTCTCACAAAATGGAAACCACGTTTGGGAGAAGCGGGGAGGACGATAGCGAACGGATATTCAGAATCTTGTATGAGATCAGACTAACCCGCTCATGGCAAGATGACCCTGCTCAAGTGAGGTTCGACGTGGCTTTCGAGGACGGGATATCGCATTATTCCAGACTGAATGGGGTAAATCAGGGTCTCGTAGAGTTCCAACGTGGAATCGGTGGTTCTCTCGGATCGCTGATGTCGAAAGGATGAGGATTGGCTGCCAGAGCAGAGGCTGCCTTGGGAATTCAATTATAGCGACGGAACAATGGCACCCACGGCGGTAATGAAGGGTCCGTTGCCGGGAGGTCATCAGATTACGTGGTATTTACAATATATAAGCCGACTGGTACTCGAACGAGAAGAGTTACTATAGTCATTTCTTTCAATCCTCGTGTTTGGCTTGTAGAAATAAACCCTTTAACTAGTAAAGTCTTCTTTGTCAAACATTATATAATGATTTTGTTCCCTACTCGTTTATTATTATCGATACCTAGACTTGTATCGATTTCGAATTAATACCGATACCCACATTTTCCTATCGAATATCTTATCGGTAGTATCGTATTAATTAACTTTTAACGTGCCTTTCAACGTCAAATTTATGCTCGTGATTTCGTAAGCAAAGCGATCGTCCGAGTAAACATTGGTTTGGTGCGGATAAACAAAAAAAAACATTACGACGAAAGAACCCCTTTGACACGGCATAGGACGAGTTCCGTAATTACGTTATGGGGGAAAAGCATCGGGGTAGTTGACCGGCCCTACCTCTCTCGCTCGGTCGGCCATGCGTTTAGGAACGGGAATGGATTCCGTCAATAACCTCTTTAAAAGAGGCTAAATTCATTATTTGCCTTCTATTCGGTGGTATACGTATAGCCAGTTTTTTCTGATTTTCCCTGCCACCCTCCAAAGGAAATTTGGATCGTACAGCTAGCCGCCAGTAAAGGGTTCCCGCTGTGTGTTTTGAATGCTGTTTTTACGCAATATATTTTATCGTGTATACTCTACTTCCAATCGCGAAATTCGTTTATATAGATTATTCAGCGACTTTGATGTATATAACGCGTTCGATGCTAATTTAATATAACACTAATTAATCAAATTACAAATTACTTCAATTATTAGGATGATGAAAACATGATCGTGTAAATTCAAAAGTGATTTGAAGTGTTTACAGTTGCAAAAAGCGAAATATTTAACTGAACGGAGGCAAGTGAACAGAGGAAAGTAACGAAATTGAAATGGGAAGTATGGCCGTGAATATCTTGCACCTTGCGATCCTTTGTCATATTAAATTTAAATATGGGTACCCAAAGTGCGTTATGAGCGACGAACGTACTATGGTCAGCTTCCTGATTGGACAGGTACGTAAAATAATGTATAGTGTGAAACACGAAGGGAATTAAAGGATGAAAGTAAGCCATGAGAGGACACCCTGGCGATTTAAACACACGTGTCATTCACCCATAGACTTCAGTGGCTGTGTAATCAAGAAGAAAGAACTTATACGCAGCGCTTTTACAATTAAAAACCCATTGCGTTTATGTAGGAGCACGGCAGACACTTTTTGTTTGCGTACACAACGAAGGGACGCAACGGGTCTTTTACATAATGGCTTTCGGAGTGAAATTAAATTTCTTCATGAAGTATACTGGAATTGTTGGAAATCACCGAATAAATGTTACTCTTGATACTATTACAAGCATCCATTGCGTTTTATGGTAATTAAATGTATATATTGATTTAAGAAACCTCATGTATCATGATTATTTTGATGAGATGTGTTTAAACTGTAAAATAAATATACGTTCGAATACATTGCATTATAATTATTGCCATTTCGTGGCAATTAAAGATGCGGGTAATTGAATTGTTTGAATGTTCTGTTAAATATGGACAAATATTTGAAACATTAAATTTGGTGGAAATAATAGAATACTTGCAGAAATATCATAAAATTTTAATTTTCATTGCAACATAGATGAAAATCATGGGACTGAGTCAAATGAGAACCCATTTATGGCTATTCAGTATGAGAAGGAATTATTATAAAAATATGTTTGTACAACTTGGACATCCAAAGCTAGAAGGATTTAAATCCAAAATGACTAAAAATGTATTTCTCACGAATTACATTTCATTCAACCTGCCACATTTGGAAAATGCAGATCTACTTATTCCCTTTGAACATGTCTCAAAATTATCGTAATTCTCGGAAAATATAATTCCACGTAACTAATATTCGATACCACGTTACGAATTCTATGGATGAACACTTTCAATAACGATTCAGATAATTCAACAAATGATTGGTATTACAACGAACTAAATTACTTAGAGACACGATTCGATATATTTGACCGTCAATTAAACGATCCGTACACGTCTACGTCAAATCGTTTCCCCTCGTTAAGGGATTCCGTAGGTGAAGGAGAAGGAAGAGGAGATAGCGTGCGGATTGCAGAAGCAGTCGCGAGAATTTTCGCGCTTCGCAGCCACAGTAGTTCGGAGTTGCCATTCGGGGCACGTAGATTGCTAACCTAACTTGTTTAGCGGTTTTAGCGGTATTTGATTAGTTGAGTGAATTTCCGAACTGTTACAGACCTCCTCGCGTTAGCTTGGAGCTCTGCTTCAAATCGAATGACGGCAAACCTTCGGTAAATTTTCTGCATATACTAGAAATGCATACGTGCATGTCAACGTCCTTTTCCACCGCGTACATTCAAGATCGTAATCCTGCAGAATTTCGATTTCTAAATGGGATTTCTTTTCTCAATTCTTACCTTGCGAGTAGTTCATGTCCTTCTTTCATGTACCTCGGTGGTCACTCCTTGCTGGAGTCGCCGTTGCACGAAAATAAAATATCACCTGCAACAAAATTAATTTCACTTTAGCATGCAAGTGAATTAAGCCGTACATATTAAATCTTCGTATGATTCTTTTCAACGAAAATCAGCATCTACTTGTTTCAAATTAATGGAGACAATTACATTTCCTAATAAAGTACCTGACCCCACTATTTTATAATAATCTGTCAACTATTCATAAGTTGCAAAATTATGTGATGCGATTATAATTTTTATGAGGTGATATAGGTACATAATAAATCAAATTCTGAACAGGATACATTTTTGACCAAAAGATATCGTCCAAGTAACATAGAACTGAAGGTGGTTAGAAATGAATGCAATCAGGAAGCATTGGAAATAATATAGGTCGACTGTTAAATTTAATCTTTGAGTACATCCACTCTTGTTTACTGCTCAAATAAAAAAGATGTGATTGCAATTTTTTAATCTCATCATTAACCGCTTTATAATGAGTTTGGCCAAAGTGCAATAAGAGCAAATTAGCACATTCGTCGGAGTTAATGGAAAAGACTAAATTGGATGTAGGTCACGAAATGGACAGGAGGTTCGCATTCGGGTTTTAAACTCGCTCTTAACGACCGAAACGATTTCATGGACAGTTGCATGGACGTAAAATAAAGAGGTGATCAGATCGTAGAGTCGAAGCTAACTCTTGCGAGTAAATTAGTTTCGAAAACTATTTCAAAACCGATCCGACGTACATTCAACCAATATGTACATTGTATATATTGTACATATAACACATATACAAGTCTCGAATACAGATAAGACAATTCTGTCTAAGCAGTTAATCATACGAGGATTTTGAAAATATTCATACCACCAAGCTACTTGCTCGATAAATAAAAAGCAGAGAATCGTCGGCACTACAGCTATAAACAAGAAAAGTTGGTTCGCAGGAACGTTTCTTTTAAAAGAAGAAAGATGAAGGGGAGTTTCAATTTTACTGATTTATATTTACACTTTCATCTGCTGGAACGAAAATAAGGATTTACACTACTATCGATCAGACATGGTTTGAGCTCCTTCTGATTCCCAGTTACAATCCATCTACCTCACTTCTCTCCCTCGTGTCTCAAGCAGCGATACCGATTGGAAAATCGAAGTACCCATGAGGGCGGTTACGCAAACCCGATAAACCTCCTTAGTGGTGGCAATATAGCAGCAGGACTTATTGGCTAACTAAGCCAATAGCACCGCAAAAGACCTGTCCATCTGGCGAACTAATTAGTAACTTACGATACGAAATAGTCTTACGCCTTTAACAGCCCCTCTCTCGTTGTGTTTTATTCGAAATACTTTATACTCGTACTACCTTTACTTCCTCGAACTTACGCTGTAATCAAGTTACCGATTTTTATGATCCATCCTAATTTACTCGAGTACTCTTTACTGCTCTATTCGAGGATTTTTATGGTAGCATTAAATCGCTTGTATCTTACACCTTGCTCATCGTGGGTGTAATATAAGACGTATTTATACGTCTGCACTTTAACCCTCTAGCCACGGGCGAATTTGATATTTTTAATGCACAAAATCGCGAACGAAATTTATATCTTGCATAGGTTCATCTTAAAGAGAGTTTTAATGTAATATAAACAAAATTATAATAAGTGGAGAAAAGGGAAATATTGTTTCTGTTAAGTAAGGATGGTTAAGTGTAACTAAAATAATAATTAAATTTGCACGTTAAGTACTGTATCGTAAGAAACTTACTTTTCTAGGAAATGAGTTGATTAAATGTAACAATAAAGCAAAGAATATAGAGTAGTGTTATGTCGCATTATTGCCGGATGTTCTTCCAGATTACGAAATTCTTGGATGACTATTTGCTTAGCGATATTAGTCCCTGTCAAGTATTATCGATCCCATTGCCAGTGTGGGGATGGACAGGACGACAATTAAAGGAAAGTGGACGAAGTTGTCTCAGCAAATACCACTTACGAAAATACAATCGGGTCTGTTGGTAATCGAAGGATGCATTATAGGGCGGTAGAAAATGCCAGACGAAATAATCGGATAACGTTGACTGCGTTAAGACGTCTGGATCGGATGGGGAACTCCGGAAAACGGAAAAATAAGAAGGGAAAAGACACTCAGAGATACGATTCGATACGCTTAAGATAAATTGATACGGGATAGATTATGAAGGAAATATGTATATACAGGCGAACCACAACGAATGGTGAAACCGTTTGGAAGTAACGGCCGTATATGCTTTTAGCTGTTGTTTTCAGCTTATCGAAGAAAAATGTACATATATTCGCCCTTTTTCTTTCCATACAAAAGAACTCACTAAATCATTGTATCTGACTCATGAATTACTCTATTCAATTTGATTTAATGTAACCTATGCCCAGCCCCGTTCCGTACGAAATAAAACTGTCTGATTAAACATTAAAAATAATCCGAATTTATTACTAAAACCTATATGAAATCTATCGATAAAACTATTCGTGCCATGTAGTCCAAAAAGAATATTTCCTAAAGTGGGGTTCGTAATTCTGATTCAAATACTTCGACTGTCACTGAGATTTATTTGTTTGTAACTTCGGTTAGACCATTGATGTAGACCATCTAGGACCGAAATTGGCTACTTTGATTTTTTGACAATTTTTGAAGGTATACCCCTTTACATTTTTCCGATTTTGGGTCGACCCATTTTTGACCGGAAACAATTTTTAATCCACTTATTTCGACCCAAAATCGTCCTAGAATATGTTTATACATCATATACCACCGATGTGGGCCATTTAGAATTGATTTTGGCGACTTTGATTTTTTCAGAATTTTTGAAGGTATACCCCTTTACATTTTTCCGATTTTGGGTCAACCCATTTTTCGACCGGGAAAAATTTTTAATCTACTTCTTTCGACCCAAAATCGTCCTAGAATATGTTTATACATCATATACTACCGATTTGGGCCATTTAGAATTGATTTTGGCGACTTTGATTTTTTCAGAATTTTTGAAGGTATACCCCTTTACGTTTTTGCGATTTTGGGTCGACCCGTTTCTTGACCGGAACAAATTTTGAATCCACTTCTTTCGACCCAAATCGGTCCTAGAACATCATTAGGCTTCATATACCATCGATTTGGGTCATGTAGGAGCGATTTTGGCGACTTTTAATTTTTGGCAATTTTTGAAGGTATACCCCTTCACATTTTTGCGATTTTGGGTCGACCCATTTTTTGACCAAAACAATTTTTAAACCACTTCTTTCGACCCAAATCGGTCCTAGAACATAATTAGGCATCATATGCCATCGATTTGGGTCATGTAGGAGCGATTTTTGCGACTTTTAATTTTTGGCAATTTTTGAAGGTATACCCCTTCACATTTTTGCGATTTTGGGTCGACCCATTTTTTGACCAAAACAATTTTTAAACCACTTCTTTCGACCCAAATCGGTCCTAGAACATCATTAGGCTTCATATACCATCGATTTGGGTCATGTAGGAGCGATTTTGGCGACTTTTAATTTTTGAGAATTTTTGAAGGTATACCCCTTTACATTTTTGCGATTTTGGGTCGATCCTTTTCTTCACCGGAAAAAATTTTTAATCCACTTCTTTCGACCCAAAATAATCCTAGAACATGTTTATACATCATATACGTTCGATTTAGGCCATTTAGGAGCAAAATTGGCGACTTTGATTTTTTGACGATTTTAATAAATATTATGAAATTTTCAGGAGAAAATTCGATCGGTCAAACTAATCAATTCGATGGATCTTCAAGACGTAGCTTGGAGTTTTATTGGGGATTCGTAAATGAATTCACAGAAGGTGGGCAGGATTATTTATCGAGGTTCGAGTTCGCAGCAATATGGGCGAATAAGGTCCGGCAATTTACAAGATAAAAGGTTTTGGACCACCTAACGTTGGTACGTCAGGCATGTAGGACTACGACCTGATAGGAGAACCGATCGACTCGGCAGTGTACTTTGGATCGAAAGGAAGAGGCAAACTATGGTTCAGCGAAAAATTGAATTATCATAAAGAAATTGCGCCCGAATATTTCGTCCAGTTTCTATTGAATGCCAACGAGCAGATGAGAAGGCATCGATAGCTTTTCCAATATTGCCGCGAGCACTACCGAAGGCTTGCATTAGGAATTTTAAGAGTCAAGACCACCTTGGGTTCGTTGTAGATGGTTATGTGCATACGTACATATATGTTCATACGTGCGTGAATGTATCTACGTGATCCTGAATCAAGTAAGAAGGAAATTCAGAAGAAAAAAGAAGAACTGTATCGAGTTTTGCCCTTTGAACCCTTTAGACATAGGAGTTACCCCTTCAATTGCTTCCGTATAACGTTCGATAACAATATAAGGCAGAAAGCAAAGCCAATGAGACTACAAATGTTCGATTTTCCGGAAACATAACAAAATATACAGTCCTCATAAATTCGAAGCATAATAAATACGACGATTAAAAAAATTATAAATGATCAATTAATTCCGGTATACAAATACTCTTTCATCTACAAAATGTTACTAAAGTTATATTTTTATCAACCGGATATAAAAACAGCAAATTAATATACGATGTAGCAATATGATAGGAGATCTCATACGGATGAATAACGTGTATCTAGTTATGCTTCCATATTCGATGATTATAGTGATGCAACGTAAGAATGGAAAATGAAATCGCGGTGTTATATTTCGATCGATGCTGGAGATGGCCCATCAGCATTACAAAATTCCTATAATCCTATGGTACCAACATGCGTGTCGTATGCGCATATCGATATATCGCTTAATTTTAACGATATCTAAAGCGTATATAATGTAAACTCAATAGTCTACAACATGAATGCTGGTAGACGTTACGCGATTCGCTTCTGGATAGTGGCATCAAATCCCCTACATGGCCATTATACGCTCATTCCAGGTTAATACACGGCCTATGTCGGTGCATTGACCTAACGACCAACACCAACGGATATTAAAGATGAGCACCACTGCGGCCCATCCGTATGAACCAATGTCTACCCTTATTTGCAGTGTTGGCGAGCAAATTATCCTGAGGATTTCGCAGGGAATATTGACAATGTCCAGCATCGAGTGGAAGCTGGAAGAAATGTTTGCTTTCGCTCAGCAACGTCCAAAGATTACCACCATCTTGAACTCTGTTCAAGTTTGCTTCCATCAAGATGACTTGTAATTTACCAAGAAGGAAACTATGTCGAATGTGCCAGTAGTTGACAAGGAAAAATAGTGAAATATATCATGAATTCTTTGTAAACGATGCTAGAATGAAATCATTCGATTTGAATACCCATTTCGTAAATTAAACTCCGCATAGACGGTGTTCGAGTTCTTTACGAAATCAAAGAATTTCAGCTAACAGGACGTACAAAGTCTATCGCTAATCTTCCTTTAGAGAAACGTGTATTCACTTCCCTTCGTACCCGCGTCTTTCGCATTTGAAGAAACACGAAGATAGCCTGAAGTTTCATCGAACTTTTTCTTCAAGTCCGAAAATGTGTCCTATCCCGAAGCGAAAGAGGAGGGACGCGAAAGTACGACAAGACTTTCTCATAGAAGGAACAAAGGAGGGGATGAGTTTAAAGGTCGTCTCTCGAGTGAGTCTCTTCGAGATTCCCTATCCCTTCGTTTCTCCCTTCGTCCCCATCTCGTTCTGTCTTTCTAGAAAAGTAACTTCTAGTCGTAAAATTTCCCGTGAACCCTCGGTAGTCTTAGCAACGCACTCATATTTCGATGGGCCCACACATAATTTTGTAGTTTCATTTGAGGAACTTGAACTACATCACGAACCGTACCTACTTACTAGATACTTTATTGCCCTACAAAAATGTGTGCAATTGTACGTGTGTAGTAGCACGTGTCCTTGCAAAAAATTGGTAGTATCGTTGGTATGTCGTGTACTCGCGAAATTATAGAAGAGCAAATGTGACATGGGTTTAAACGGCGAGTGAAACTTGCTACACTGAACAAGACCCTTCTTGGATCTGTCATGGGGTTGCATATTACATCGAATTCATCAGCCTTCCACCCCATGCAATATGTATAGCTGTCACGGTACCACGTGAAAAGGAATAAGAAACTTTACAGTAGATTTAGCTCTAACTGATGAAAAGTAATTTAAAGTCTCTCCTCCAAGGAATAATATATGACCTTTCCGTCGGTAAATGCGTTTACCAGTTAGAATAATTAATCGCACGTTTCGTACTATATTCGAAATAAAAATGAATTTCTTAAATAACATTTCAGTAATTCTGATCAAGGTATCATTACCGGATTCCAGATCTTATACGAAATGCATGAGACGAGAGAGACAATAAATATTTATGTGATCCACGATAATCCGTATGTACATAAAAGTAAATTCGTCAATAAATTCTCTAGAATATATTCTTTAAAGAAATGCAATCACCTTCGTCTTTCGATCGTCCAAAATAAAGCACGTTTCGCCCGGAATAAAGTATGTAATCAGTAATATTTGTAACATAAGGCATACTGGAACTGGAAGTAACAGCTGCACGAAATTACGTTTCCCTCGCCCTTGCTTATAGTGATTCTCAATACAAGTATAATGTGGCTGACGTAATTAAGAAATTCAGAAATAACACGGAGACAATTATTCTCCTTAACTTCAGTAGATTTTAAAAGTATGGCTTGTTACTGTTCGTACTCAAACTTTGACCTATTAACAAATGATTAATCAGTTAAGCATTTGCTTGATGATTTTTAAAAATTCATAATATATACTATATAAATAATATATACAAATACTAGTCACAATAAAAATATAGAAGAAAATAGTTAGGAAAGAATAGCTTGGTGAACCGATAAATAATATTGAATGTATTCATTCGAATACATAATAAAATCAAATTTCCGAAAACACATCACCATTTACTTTATTTAATTTCGATCCTTTTCTTTTTCCGAAGTAATATAATGAAGAAATTTGGCTTAATATATTCAATCCAATATATTCGATTCACTATTAATAACACCAAAATAAAGGCATCCAGTTCAGTTCTGCCCCCGTTAGTAATCTAATATCGGTGTAGTATGTTAACTAGCTAAGATGGATTCGGGGAAATGATTGGGGCTTGCCGCGGATGCAGTTTTATTATATCTCATCGAATTAGGGGCATGCGAATGTACCGAGAGGTATACCTCATTAAGAATGCACCCTTCTAGCAGTGTCCATGACCCATGGTTAGGGCTGGTGACATTAATAACGATTACCGTCGACGATCCAACCCCTGAAGCGTCTTATATTTAATTCAACGCCACCGCTAAATCACTCCAACGCATATTCAATCATTTCGGGGTATATGCTTCGTAATGTCTTTATTGTTGCACGCATATATTTTACAGGTAATATGACCGCAAACGGAATTTTAAATCGTTCGAACTTGAACGAAATATACTCCGGATGTAAGTATAAGTAAAATAATAATAATATATAAAATAATATATTTAGGATTTAGTTTATACCCAAAGACTGAATATATATTATTAAAATTCCAATGAATCAAATTTCTGGTACTTTATGTATTGGTTTGTGTATCTAGTCTTAAATACATTTCATTATTTAGGCCAAACTGATAATAACTATAATAAGTGCTATGATCCTTCTAACACTTGAGATGTTCATTCGTTTATCAAGTTTATATGCATCTGATAAATTCTGATATTACTTATTAATGTAAACATTTTTATTGCATTATCATCGCTGATCTTCTGACTACCATTAATATATCTTACAATTCATTAGATCCTTTTTTATAATGTAATGATGGTAAATATAATAATTTAAATTCTGTCTGAAGAAGGCATAAATCTGTTCGCCGAAGTGTCTCACACTTTATAAATACATACAGTAATGTTTGTTACATCATCATTATTAGCTGTTTATATTTAAATTGTAGGGTACTAAATACGATTATTTAGTTACACCTTATTGCTAAAATATGTTTATTGAATTGCGTGGTATTCCGGGAATCTTTTTAATTACTGGTTGAGTGGTCTTTAATAGAATCGATGTATGTATCCTTGCAATTATTTAATTGAACACTTAACCGTGCTATTAATAAGATATAATGCAATATTTGACAAGTGAATTATATGTGGCTTGCTGGAAACTTTAATTAATTTGTACTGTTAAATCGGAATTATTATTCAGTGACAAGTACCTCCTTTGATCGACGCGTATTATTAAATTAACTGATTATACAGCGACGTTAATAAACTACATAATTTAAACTGTTCTGTGGTGTATTATTCGATAAATTAATAAATCATATAGGGTATCAACAACGAGTACTGTCGGTAATAAAGATATATATCGAAATTATGATTTCATATAAATAAACATTCATTGGATGAATTCTGAAATTATTAGACGCACACAGAATTATTGGTGTAATTAATGCCAAATTAATGCGCATAAACGTTAAATTCGTAACTAGACTTGCGTTTCGGCGAAACAAAATCATAAAAATATAAGATATAAAAACACAAATTAAACCACAAAATTAAAACGCTTAACAAAATTAACGGAAATGAATTAATCTAAAAAGTGGAAAGCCAACCCACGATCAAACTGCAGATATTTCTGATATTAGTTTTATGAAGATGAGCACCTTACAATTCAAAGATATCATATTCTAACCCAATGGTACATAAAAATACAGGTTTATAATTCTGTTACGTGGAATAATAAAAAAAAACGATGTTCGTTTTTACATTCCACTTAGAAAACTACCGCCAAATTTCATAGTGTGCCAATTTCATCACATAGAAACTGAAAATTTCAAAAAACTTTCACACGGCCATCATCATCCCTTGGAGTCACGTAACTTTGTCTTTGAGAATATTTTCGTCTAGTCAGAAGGAACAGAGATATATAGGGGTCGTATTTCAGCCGACTCACGGTGTATATCGAAGTATATAATGTACTATAAAATCATAGATTAAAGTAGTAATCCGGCAAGTAAATCGCGAGACTTCAGGGGCGAAGTACAGTACCGTGTCACCGTTCTACGTGAAAATGATCGGCAATATATCTCGCGGAGATTATCCCCCTTGCAGGCAAGTTTTTTATGCGTCTCAGCAGTCGATCTTGCAGCACGAAAATGGGCTGCCGCGTTACAACCAAGAAAAGAGGCGAAATGGAATGACCCAAAAAGAGGATTACTTTCCACCTTCCTCCTATCTCCGTTTCGCATTCCCAGTCTCACCTACTATTTCGTTCGCCTTCTTTATCTCTCCCCCCACCCCCTAACACCCTTTCTCACTCTCTTTCTCAACACAAATGCTTTCTCTTTGTATTCGTACGGACTACTTGATATCGCTTGCAGCCCGTTACCTTCATTTTACCGGGGCGCCGATTTCCCGGCAACGCGAGTAAGCGTCACTCGGAATACTAATTCGGAATCGCAGATTTACAGATTCTTAATTTTGCAGACAGCTTTAAAAATTGGAACGCCAAGGTGCCTTAACGTGCCGAACAGCAATGCAACGGCTTTCGCCGCCGCCCCCCCCCCCCCCCCCCCTGCTTACTCGGGAATACTAATGGCACTGCAGTGGAATAATAAATATTGTAGGGCCATTTGTACACGAAACTAAAGCACGTGCTATTGGAATTACCATCGTTGTCACGATACTTTGTCCTTTTCCGGTTGCTAATTAAAAATCGTTTGACATGGTGCACATTATAGAGGGTTTATTTAAAAGTATTAATACCTGGTATATTATTGTAAGGTTTGTCTAACGATGTTAAACACGCATTATAATATAAAACAGTATTCAGTGCTAAAGATGCAGTGGATTTGTATACGAAATGTAATTCATTGTGCAAGATATCCGTAAATATTTTTGTTGCGCAAATAAGTACGTGTCAATATGAAATTTTCACAAACAGAGTATGAAATGAATCATATTTTTTTTTCTTGGTTTATGCACCATCATAAACCGCTATATAAACTCGAGTAATCATGTAGCCGCGAATATGTGTGGGTAAGGTACTTGTTACCGAATAATATCGAGTTACCTCATTAAATTGCGGAGGGTTCGCGATTGGCTTCCAACCCTCGATACAGAAATAAATTCTCGACATAAATTTAAAAATATATCTACGCGAAAGTTTGTATTTCATCCAAGTCTATGTACAATATCATGTTATCACTTTGAACATTTCGATGCAAAAGAAATTACTGTAAACGGAAAGTGCGCCATATTGCAAGATACGGAGTCTAATTAAGTTTCATGGAGATATGTTTGTTAATATCGAACGACTAACTACTACATTAATATATAACGCACATATTAATTTATTCGCAGCCAAGTGCAAATCTGATGAATCAAACAGCAGACTATGGAAAATAATTAATAGCAACTGGAAAACAGCGGTGTACAATTGATAATATTATTGTCGAACTTAATACTCAAAGTTTTATAAAATTTTGACAGTCTGGAGGTCGCGATAGTTTTTGAAATAAAATTATAAACGGAAAGATAAATAACGCGAATAACGAGCAACACGTCGAAAAGTTAAAACAGGCTTTGCTCTAATTTATAATAATAATAAAGTACAATGAAACGACCACATGTAATATTCTTGCTTCTATGAATATGAACAGCTGATTACGATTGGTTGGTCTATCCAGCTCATATGCATCTCATCATTTCTTATATTACTCATTAATTGAAATCGTGACTGAAGAAGGCGAAAATCTGTATGCCGAAACTTTTGACGCTTTACAACTGTATAAAGTACTTTTGTTATGCGATCGCAATTTGCCGTTTTTGTACATAGGACCTAGGATCCAGACTTTGTTTCAATAGTGTAGAAAAAGAACTTATATCTAGACATACCTTTCACCAAATATGAAGTAGATGAATGGACAATTGCAGGAACCGTCACAAATATATTCACTATATGCTTGACATAATAAATCGCGATTAATTGCACACATTGCTCCGAAACCAACATACGACGCGCGGCGTTCGGAGCAGACTAGCGTGGTACGCAGCGATGTTGGATAGCCTTATGTTTACGTTCCGCGTGAATCGAGGCGGCCAATTGAAAAACTTATTTGCATTACTGAAATTCTAAATGAAGAACATCAGCAGCATAATATTGTATCGTTTACTGACATTTGAAATTGTAGTTATCTGGAAAACAGAAATTTATATTTTTCAGCAATCTGTAATACTGTAATACAAAATAATAAAATAATGAAATTTAGCGTGAATTGTAATGCAATATAATAAACATAATATAAATATATATGCTATATATACGTAGCGAAGCTTCTTATATTAAAAGCTGTTTGATTAATTTCTACCTATTTCTTTGATGAAATATTCTAATTGAAGTAAAGAATCGTAATTATAATTTAAACGATTCAATTTGTTGCGCGTATTTCAAACAAATTAGATTTCACAACTAAGCGCAAATTAAAGGGATAAAACGGTACATATGTACAACATTTTTGTATAATAGCATCACTGCATAAAAATCCTCTATAAGAATGCATGACATATGAAGTACATTTATCTTAGTAATTCAGCACAGTTGCAATAATAATTACTCTACAAGTGACTGGTCTCGTGAATTGCCGAGTGACTCCTCTTCCTAAGTTAAGGGATTAATAAGAGCGCATTAATTATCCTGACATGGGAAAACGTAAAGAAACAGTGGTAGGAAATTTTCCACAAAACAAATTACTCGGAGATTGTATCTCAAAGACGTCATCTATTATTTACGGTACTCGTACACAAATATCCTCGAAATCCCTGTTACCCCTGTTGCCGGAGGAACGATTTCTCCGCACTTGCTCAATTATTTCAAGGCACTCGCGGGTACATGCGTAGGTTACAGAGTGATGGATGACGTGTTCAGAAACCCTCTCTCCAGTTCGCTCTTTCTCTCCCTTGATGCTTCCCGTAACACCCCTCGTATCCTCGCGTGACTTTCTCTCTCCTTCTCTCTCCCTAGCCATGGGGGATGCCGCTTGAATAATTACCCCCGCGGTGCACTAAACTCTCGTCAGGCTACGTGAAATCCGAGCACTGAACTCGCCAGACCGCGGTGCGGTACTTTAAGGCCAGACCTTCCAGGTACTTTTAAGGGCAAGCTTCTAATTAATACGTCGGGTACGACGGGTACTGGTCAGGATCGCAAATTCTCCCGAATTAAGGGTAAGTATACCGTGCATTCGTAGTACTTAAAACGGTATCGTAATCAATTGGTGGAGAAGTTTTGTTCCGAAATGGCCACCCTATGAGATCTGCTGTACACTGATATCTGTTTCTTGACTTTCGCTTATAAAAGGCGCTTATTACATGACATCGGTCGAATGATAAAACGGTAACAATATCAGGAATAGAGAATTAAAAATAGTGTAAGAAGCGTACGTTAATGGAAAAATGTAGTTTTACCTGTAGTTACGCATCAGTAAATAATGTAACTGCGTTGAACTACCTTTGCGAACAAACGTTGAGATAGGACGATGAAGGATCAATAGCCGAGGGCTGAATTGTGTGGTGATCAGAACCAATCGGTACGCGTGGTGGTCGCATCCCGTTTCCAGGGCAGCTCGAACTTCGAAATTCGATTTTACGCGGGAGCTTTTTTCAATCAGCTTTATCGGTCAGTTGGCAGCCCTATCGTCAAAGGGTGAGTAATGTGGGAGGGGTAGGCACGATGACGAAATCGGGAGACTGAGACTGGACCAACGTAGAAAGCGAAATAATATTGAACAAGCCTCCTGCACTTCTCCGTCTTTCTTGGAGATCGCAAAAGGGTGGGTAGCTTAGCGGAGGGCTGCAACCTTCGGGACTCCAAGTCTCGGCACGTCGCCGATGAATGGCCTGACGAGACTCCGTGAGACTTTGTGAGACAATCGCTGGGGAAATCTGGGGACTTGCTGATCTACCCTTCGTCCTCGTCTAGTCGTACCTGCAACGTCTGTCCCTTCAGAGTCGTCTTTCGATTCGCGTGGGTCCCTCTGTCTTACCCTCCCCCCCCCCCCATCTTGGACTCACGACTGTCGTCCTCTTCGTCTTCTAGTCTAGCTTCAGTCTTGCGTGTACTGTAATAGTGGCATTTAATCCAACGAACGGGTCGCGATTAAATTTCTTCTCGCTCGTGCTGTGAATTCTCTAGGGCCACTTTGCCCTCTGAGGTGTAAAACCATTTTTAAGAACAATTCTAGCTACTGCTCGCTTGCGATACACCAACAGCTTCCACTTCGAATAATATATGATATAAAAATGCGACTGACTTAAATGCAATTTAAAAGGAGAATAAATAGCTTTTGCAGAGGTGTATATCATATTTTATATTGTATTAGATCTGCCGGGAAGTTCTGTCCGAGTAGCGCAAAATTATTTTAAGGCGTAGTGAAATGCTTTAATCAATGATTAATGATTTATTCTTTTCACTCTTATGTTTTATCTTCGGTATTTACCAAGGAATATCGAAGGAAAGATGTCTGCCGATATAGTCCATTATGACACTGTAAACTTTACGAATAGTAACAAGAAAAAAAACGCTTATTAATATATATAAGAGTCCATACTGTCGAACGATGAAAAACTTGTTATTTACACTGTATTCCATCCTTCGTCGGTTGGAATTTTCGAAGGATTTTCTTGGTTCCCTCGTATCCCTTTATGAGTTTCAAATTGCTATCCACGCAAAGGAATTCAATTGCATCAACATCGAGCGCAAGTTCAAGTAACTAGTGGTGTGCATACGTAGGTGCAGTAACGAAGGAGAACGGAGACGGTATGTGGAAAACTTTTTGCTATGATCATGAACTTTGCAATTTCCATGCATTATCATGCAATGAGTTAGTTCCGCCTAAAGGTAGATTTCTCCCAGTGGAAGGTAAACGAAGGCGCAAACGTTCTTCTGCACTTCCATTGATTTTCTACCGTAAAATACTCGGTATGTTCAATGACAAATGGTCCTTTTCAATAACTTTACGGAATTACATATGAAGGGTGTTAAATGTAATTTTGAACCACTACATTGAATTACTTCCAATTATTTGCCGACCTTTCAATATTCCTATTTAATTACACCAATGTTTGTAGTAAATCTTGTACTATTAAAAATGTATCACACAGCACGATTGGAAAACAGAATTATCGATGTGGCTATCTAATTCTGTTCATATCGTGGATAAGCCCCATGATCATAAATAATTCTTTTTATCTCCGTTCCATCGTCGTTGCCTCGGTGAATGCAGCATACATCAACACATCAATTAGCAATACCTCAACTTTAACCAATACTCAATGGCCGACAATTCATTATTCAAAAAGTTACGCAAACTCTTTCCACCGTGACCCAGTAAAACCCGGTATTCCGATAGATGACAACAAACCATCGATGGCTTTCGATGAAAGGAACTTTTTGATGAAATACCATAGAAGAGCACCGTCCAGATTTGTTTAGCACAAAAAGCCCCACCGGTAATTGTCAGGATACAGGAGTGGTCTCTTCGAGAAGCGATAATGAGAGCAATTAGTACGCCTGCACACGGACCTCTTCAATTAAGCAGCCGCTACGGAAGCGGTCTATCCGATCATCTAGCAGTGACTTGACTCGTTTCACGGTTTGTAAACCGGGAATTGTAAGGATACTTGAGAGTCTTAGCGGTAGTGGACGTGCACTGAGGAAAGGGAGAAAACGATCTCACTTAACGTCTTCATCGATACAAAGTGAGCACCGTTGGAGAAGGATCTCCTCTGTGTTTACGCGCTGTGGATTCAAAGACTCGACAGTCTTCCTGTTTCTCCACCTTTTGCCTCCTTCTCTCTACTTCCACCTTAGTGCCTCTTCGTTGGTTCACTTGTCTGCCTTATGTAGGAGTGCTGTAACCAGACACTGTGGTTTTGTCCGTGTGCAAACTTGACCGACGACCGCTGGACCTCTCCTGCGAAGGTATCTTCTTCCACGTTCCACGTCATTATTCAAGCACAATGTTATCCTCTCCATGGAAATTCTGGGGAACCACTCTATTCGCAAATTGCTGTCACAAAAAGGACCGTCGTTCGAAACGTTGCTTAGAAAGACGAACCCAATTATGAGATATGTACGGAATATTATAAATGTGATTCCAGGAAACGTATTCTTGAATGCATTTCCCTATGAAAGGAGTATTGAAATTGATCAAAATTAAGTATGATATAAGCCACCCGGTGACATAAGAGAACCTTACTAATATATAAAAAATGTGTAACTCTGCTTTACTCGGACAATTGAAACACCAACGCGTTTATTGGGAATTTTGGAAATTGTACATTACAAATCGCGTGGTTTGGTAAATTCGTCAACGGAACTCGTCAGAAATTCGTGTCCGCCGGGGTGTAGACAGGAGAGCAGGAAACGACCAAATTTGCATTCTTGACCGCAAACAGCCGCAGAGAGAACAACGCGGAGGTGGTAGGAGGATAGAGCAAGGAGGTGAAGCTAAACTGGCACAAACGAGCTAATTTGCTCTCGTTAGTGTGACTGCGTACATCGTCCTCGTTATGAGTACTGGTGTGTTAATTACACTTACATGTTGTCCGAACAGAGAGATAATGCATCCGGGGATCCAAGGTTCCCACCGGTGTATATACCTGAAGAAGAGAAATGTCACCGGTGGCCCTTCCACGAGTGTACCAATTCTACTTCCACTTTCGTCAAATCGAAGAATGTTTAGCCTTTAAATGAACCGGATATTTCGTTTTTGTTCATAAAGAATTTTATATGACTTCATGCAGGACTGGTACAATTTTGATATTGCCATTCGTCAACCTTCTTATGTTTTTTTTTCAGATTGTAAAACTGCAAGCCTGGGAGATTATAATGAAGAGGCACACTTTGAACCAGGAAGCGAAAATTCTGCACTTTTACTTTCACTAAGTTTTATCAGATTTTCCATGATATTATGAGATGGAAAATATACCAAGGGGAATGTGTAGTCTCTTCGGTTCTTTGTCAGTTCCAACATACCAGGAATTAGCTATTAATGATGCAGGACGTGCATCACGTACAAGAACCTTGCGCTTCTTCCTCTTTGTTCGTTTACACCGTATCTCGGTAAATTTCTTCCTCGTCGTGTACCGCATCTACTCCATCCTTTGCCACGAGATACTGCGGTTGCTAAATGGATTCATTCGCATTAGCACGTCAGTCTGAATGTGGCTCAACTTCGAGGTAGTTCGTCCATTTTATTCGTCCATTAGATACACTCCTTCGTCAGTGTTCGCTAACAAGTGCGAAATAATTTGTTAGAATGCAACTCTTTTTCCCTTGATTTCTGTCAATCTAACATTAATTGGAATATCGTTGCATTACAGAATCCGTACCAAGTACAACAGGCCACTTAATTATGTCTTTCCATTGAAATTTCATTTCAGTATCTTCTTCCTACAGATGTTTCAGGATAACAGTTTTTTCCTCGGAAACAAATATTATATAATTAGATGGTCTGTTTCTCATAGAACACCCGGTATAATGTACGTATTACTCGACAGCACGAAGACAAACTTTTTAATATTCCAATTTAGACAATTTATAGTAACTTCCGCGGCGCAATATATTCGTATAGAATATAAGCATTTGTACTTTCAACAGTAATTATTACGTAATACAATTATGTAACGCTTTCTATTCTATGGAATACGGTACACGGCCCTTACGATCATTTATTACAATTCTAACTGTAGCGACGCTGTTTGCGCACTCGCCATGGCAGTCTCCAGTTTTTCAGTAAAAAAACCCGAGAAAGGATCGGATGCCTGGGTGCCAACCCATGCCCTCTCTTTTGTGAACGGCGGACAATTAAACGTCTCGTTAACTTGCGCCCGGCTAACGGACGCGACTTTGCTCGTGGATGAACAATGCCATTCGAATGGGGTTTCGCATGGTTCTTGTATGGGATCTCCCTGCTCGGATTAAGGACAATCCAGAAAAGGAACGAGATCCTGCTCGAAGGCCATGAGGTATGCATCGGCCGCACGCATGCAAGGTCAATGCAAATTATACGTAGTCAACATAAACTACAAAAATGACTCTGTTATCCATGCAAGACCGGAGCAATAATTCCGGTGATGTCAATTTTCTTTGACTATGCCATTCATTTTGTTCACTGGAATTAATATGAAATTAAAAACTCCTTTCATAATCTGTACGAAACTGTTTATATAATTCGTAATTAAACATTGACTGTTAATGTCAGTGTATAACAGAATACAACACTGTATTAAAATGAAACAGCAGATCGCTTATGTGATGCTTTCGTAATTATACATTGTTTTAAACAGTGTAATGAAACCTACTTAAAGTTAAGAGTTTGCGGTAGCTACATATGTATATACACTATCGCTGAAAAATATTCGATGGACAGAGTTTGAAAAGTTTGCAGATTCTGTTTATCAAAAAAGATTGGCATTCCCATCTTCTGTTTAGGATGATAAAGTGACAACAAATACTAATATCAATGATTATTAATTTGTATATTTTGTTATTACGTTATTCTTAATTGGCATGACTAATTAGCTCTGATAAGTAACACAGCAAAGATTTAGGAATAAAATTGAAAAACCATGCCTTTCAAATCATTCTGAGCGGTAGCGTATGCACAAGAGTTATCCTCAAACTGGACAAGAAATGTTGCTAAATCTTACGTTAATTCTTATTAAAAATTTAAGAATACAACATTAAAGGAGATTAAAAAATTTGAGATATATTACTCCCGGCTGTATCCGTTATACTATCACATTCAATATGTTCCTTGTCTTCATAAAATCCCTTTGTTCCACTTAGCAGTATGTAGTCGTAAACATCTATGAAATATTACTGAACGTTCTCGAGAGCTGCAATTTGACGTTGTAGCAATGTGGAGAAACAATGTTCGACATAAATCGTTGGTGGGGTTTGTTCGCCAGATTTTTGTTCGTAAACCATACCCGGTGCAAGATGTTTTATCGTATCGGCAGAAAACGATCGATACGTTTAAAGTCGATAACCTTGCACTATAATTTATATTACACCTATAGAGTACATGTACACCGCTGGTAGTAGTACTGAGAATCGTGTTCCTCGGCGAACATAGATTTACGGATAGCTGTACTTCGATGAACCACGGAATCGCTCAAGAAATCCGAGAAGGAATGTTAGGTCTACGTTAACATTTGTCCCGTGTCGATATGCTGAAATAATATCACGAGTATATGTTAACGATACACCGTGCCCTTTTACAGGATATACTGCGTGGTGTAATGGAGTGATCCGAAACAAAAGGGAGAAAACAAAGAAAACCACAGCCACAAGTGTGAGTATATTCACTGGCAGCGCCACGTGCTGATGTTACCGCAGAGCACATGCTCAGTTTCAACTCTCCGCAGGACATAATGAATCACTACATGGTTCGTCACTCACATACACTGAGACATTACATTGATTTGGAGTCCTAATTTTTATGCTGATTTTATATAATATTCATTGGAATGCAGTTTACATAATAAATCAAGATTGTAATTATACGACTGCCATGAAAAATACCAGAAAAGTGTACAGTTTGATGCAACAAAGTGCATTCGAAAGAGCGGACTTTTCTCTATAAGGTCACTCGCGGACAAAAAAATCCCAGTACAGCTTCTTATGTTGTCCATTAAGTGTTTTATCTTGCAGAGGTTTTTACAGTAGTATAAATACCTTGGAATTTTTCATACCACTTATGCTTGTAACTAATTTGAAATGTTACTGTAATCGCTACTTATGTTTGTTAATTTGTTAATGAAAGCACTTGTATATTTTGGTTCGCATTTCCTGTGCACTCTTTAAAATAAAATTCTATGATAACTTTATATCTTGTACCTCTGAAGCCTGCCTTGAAAATATGAGAAAAGAAGATACGTTTACGAAACGAAACTTTTCATGATGTAAATTATAAGTTACCCGAGATCACTTAAGGAGAAGAATGTTAGTTATAGTAACAAATATGTAAGTTTCATTTTAATTTAAGTAGAAAAGTACCTCATATAACAGACAGATCATAGCTACCCGAAAATTGGTGTTCAATTATAATACTAAATAAATGTTATTATAGCAGCGAATGTTTCGAATGCAAACACAATGAAACAAGTGAATTCTTTTCTTAACCGAAATATTTAGCAGTTATCCAATCGATGGCCATTAATTCTTAAAACGTTGTTGTCAAATCGGATTTCCATTTACAATTAATCCACGGCCTAAAATGTACAAGTACCTTTGTAGTAAAATTAGGACGACGAATACACGTTGGAAGTTGGGAGTCAGTCGATTCGGCCACCGGACAATTACTTCGTAATGCCGCGTAAATGTAATGCAATGTCCCACTATCACCAAGGGAGCTGATCGGCGAGCTTCAGGATCATATAGTTACACCGTCCTGGCCGTTACATTCGAGGAAGGGGAATCACCGGGTAAACGAGTTATGTTGTTACCGAATGGACTAATTGTAATATTTACTGAACTCTGTCCAGCACGTGCATGGACAGAAGCGATAGGAAGAACATTTAATATACACGTACAATGTAATCCGATTGGATACTGGAGGGTCATATCGGAAACATTTCACAATTAGCAGTTGCTTACACCAAAAAGTGTTCAGGTGTATCGTACCGTAACTACAGCAAATGGCGCATTGGATAATTTACGAGTCATTGATAACGTTACTGAACTGTTTAACACTTTATATCCTCTGATCATTATTAATAGATTTAAAACGATGTAATTATTAAACCGGCAAATAAAGCATTCGGATTAAAAGTGATATCACGGGAACATGTTCAGAAATATTTTATGATCAGCATTAACTTCGTATCGAAATGTGTTTTATAATGCTGTACAGTGAAGAGTAGGATGACAAATTAATGAGTATCTGATGTTATTGTTAAACTATTTCACACTTTGTTGGCATCGACCATTGTTATTTATTAATTACAAATGGAGTAGGATTATAGGTATACTTAAATATTGATAGTTCATTGGTGTTCGCATTGTGGCTTTTCTATATAATTAATTTCACCGAATAAATGTATTATCAATATCTATCGGAATCAAACAAAACAAAAAGTTACATATCGTTTTACACGGTACTCCAACATAACCGTACACTCGAGTTGTTGAGCAAGGAATTAGATTAAATATCCCAACTCATTGAGATGAGAACCAACATTATTCCAGGATTCGAAGATACATTGTAGAATAATAATTGGGCAACTGAATTACGCCTATACTAATCGCACTAATTCTAATATTTATCATGTGTGCAAGGGTCCTGCGGAGTAGAGAAGTGGGGGTATTCAAGCTGGTTAATATGCTAGTACATGGTGGCCCAACAAAATAGAAGATAGATATGTATGTATATACATATAGGGAAATGTGTACGAATGACGTAGATCAGGGGTGCAGGAAAGCATACTGCACCATACACCCGCTCGTTTAATATTTCAGTGCCAGTACCACCACCGCCACTGGTTCTGGCGACACACGTCCTCTCATCCGCGTTGTCAATTCCCATGAGTTTATTGAAACACCGACGAACGCACGTTCGAATACCCCTATACTCTCCCTCTGATTCACGAATAATATATTCCTCTCTGAAGAACTACCCTGGAAAAATGTAGGAGATTCTCACCCCCTATTTCTTATACTCGTATACTGTGAAATCATGACACTTCGTGATTTTCCTGCTAGAATTTCACCACCTTTGCCTGCATCAAAGTTGTCAAATTTTATCGAATAAAATCTCGAATTCTCTCTGTTACACGTTACTCTATCCGTATATGTATAATTGAAATGGTTTATTGTCGATGTAATATTTTCTGTTACCGTATGCTTTAACCAATAATATTATTGAGAGGTCAGGGATTGGCGACATGTTCAATATGCATTTATATTAGGCATAATTATAAAGTATAGCACAATAGTATACACGAAATACAATATTTCTATGATGAGATAACGTCGAGCAATCTAATATTTCAAGGGTTTTCATCATACAATGTATGCCTATACGATAAGGTTTCCAACAAGGTGTATGTAGGTTATTTTAGACGGTAGATGAAACACGAGTCCTCGTACGCGTTATTAATGCTCTACATAACCAAAGAGGTATAATAGTGGAAGCCCAAGAAGCCCATAATTCAAGCATAACTCATAAAATATATATAATGAATTGCATTCCATTTCCAGACGCATTACCAAGTACTTGAATATGCAAAATTAATTTGTAAATTGTGGTGTATGATACAATTGAACTATGGAATTTCAGTACGAAGGAACTAGGTTTCTCTTGAGTCTTAGGATGATCGGGATTCTGATGTTAATCGAGCATTTCGGGAGTCGCGAAACCACCCAAGTAGAGCCACGAATGGCTAACATATGTTTCGCACAACGTGATTAATCTTACACGCGTTCTGCGAATTGCGTCTCGCGGGACACACGCAGCGTGTGAGCTGGGACCAAGGAAAGTTTAGAAGACAAGTTTGCAAAATTACGTTCTGTCTTGAGTAAGATAACATCATGAAAAGCGCGAAGAAAAGTTATCATCCTGATGATAGGTAGCCCGGGTTTCCCCGAAGGACAGGGAGGCGTGATCATTTCTAGACGGAACAGTAACTCTTGACTTTTGGCCAGTCCTTTTGTACTCAACATTCTCCATCTTCTCTTATATTTGCTACTTTCTTTCGACTTGATTTTAAAGTACGTCAAGGTTAGTGTGACTTTATTAAATGATTAAAACTCCTAGGTATTTAAATGTATATTAAATAAAATTAGAACGTAACGTGGTTGAAAGTGTTCATTAGTCGTCGTTAAAAAGAATTCGAAAATTTTAAGAAGCCATTATCAATCAGTGTCGAGAGGGATCATTAATCAAGATTCTCCACTTCCTGATTTATCACGACGCGTTTACTTTATTCTTATTAATTACTTAATCAAGCGGAGTCAAAAGGCTCCTCATCGTGTAATAATAACACTCGGAAACTTTGTTGTCTGGTCCCTTTGAAAAGATACCCTTCTTGTAAAATGTACCTTCAAGAACGCTAGACAGACGTGTAAGAGAAAGATGAACGTCATTGCCGCGGATACAAAGAATGGAGATTCTCGACTGATGCCAAAAAGGAAGGGAGGAGAACAATTTGTCAAGTGGTGACACTAAGCCGCTAACTTTCCTGTGTAGCGTCATAGCTCATCTTACGAAGCCCTGTTGTGATCCTCTCCACCTTAGCATCGTCCCATGTTGTCTGAAGGTTACGAGATCGCATCCACCAAACTGTCTGCGCTGAATGTGCAGCCGATATCGCGAAAGCTCTTGTTCCCTCTACTATACGTGGAGCAGGGATTCGCGGCTAATTACGATAGTCGCGGGAACACTGGGATCGAAAGTTGCACCGCATGTACGAGACGATGCTCTTATCAACGTCTTACACGAGCCTAGTGCCTTCTTACCCTTCATTTGATCCCATTAATAAAACAGGGGAGGAATGTCAGAAAATATTGACATCGCTGAGAAGACTTGCCTGTTAAAACACCATCAGAAATATTTCATTAGAAATTTAAATCAACATACTCAATCAATACTGTGCAAAATGTATTGAAATGCTGCAGGAGTTTTGTATGAATATGCTTGAGAATGTAATTTGAATCATATAAAACAACCTATCTTATTAATAAATACATTTTATTTTATGAATATTAAATGGGAGGATTTTCATCTTACATTCCTTGGATTGTTTACTGATATCAATGCAATTTTATGAGCTGTTACTTTAAGATGGTCATAAAATTATTCGTTAAAGTAACTAAACAGAAGTGTATCTATGTATATAGTTTGGGTAATAGTGTTAATAAACTGAAGGTGTAATCAATTGATGGAACATTCCCGTACGTTATGTTTTTGCTCTCTCATTCCTTATCGAGATAGACTACTGTGGAGCTACTCTATGGAATGCACCAAAGAATTTCGCAATTGGGATTACACCGGGACGTTCCGGGCGAGATTGGCAAGCCCCGAAAGTAAGTTCGCGAGTGGAAGGACCGTGGAAATCGACGGGTGCGACAGTTGGTGAGTGTCCTGCGGTTATTGGAAGCGTATACTGTCCACTCGTTTGTTGGAACTCGTGACGTTTCGACTATCGAGAAGTTATTAGAGGGTACATTCTGAGGAAATGGAGTGAATGCTTGACTAAATGACTATTCCATAGGATAGAAAAGTTAGTGCTTATAGTTCGCGTCTCTGACATCTTTTATCCATGTAGCCATTGTCAGTGGCTTTGTGAATGTCAAATAAAAATATAAAATTTAAGTTACGAATACTAAGTAAGTATTCTTGTAGCAGGTGTGAAAACTGAGTTCCTTTATCTTCTGTATGATTAATTTAATTTGATACTATTCTTCGTTACGTTCATATTCAATAATTTACTAGTATGTAATGCGTGACTACTTAATAAGCACAAACCAAGATTGAAATATGTTTATTTTACTGTTCAATTGTCACTTTTACTGACGGCATATATCCAAGGCAATCCTCATATTACCCCCTGAAGTTCCAACTATTCAATAAGTTACAGGAAGTGCGGAAACTAGGGGATAAATGCCATACATGGAATTGAAGTTTGCAACTCTGTAAAGTTGCTGAAATGACATAACTACCGCGCTTTGTACTGAAAACTACTTTGCCGTTTCCACGTGCGAACACTAAATCAACTGATTGTACTAGAATAATGACTGCACATAATGTGGTTATTGTGTTTGCTTACAAACAAAGTGTACATTGCTCGACGATTAATAACAATTAAATCTCATTATCGTTCCATTTTATAACAATGAAAGTATGTTACCGATAATTGCACGATAATTAGACCAGAATAGATAAATGCAAATTGGCTGATAATTTTAATAGCGTTACGTTGAAAGGGGTCAAGTATGACGTTGTGATTAGGAACGCCATGCCATTTGAAGCTACGCTTGATATTAAATTATGTGGAATAAATATGTCATACTATTTAATCATACATCAGCCATGGAACAGGGTCAAATGTTCAGTGAATGTGGTAAACGTCGTGGTATTTTGGTTTTCGAATTCGAAGTTGGATTCAGTAAGCCTAAGTGCGCATAGTAAGAGCATCTTGAGCAAAGCAAAGGTTCTTGGGATTCGAAGTTAAGGAAAGTCGTCCTGTTCAGTGATTACAGCTAAACCGTTGACTGTACCGGCTGGTTGGCTAGGAAGTCGGTGCCAAATTACTGACAATGCCGAGAAACGTGGGACGGGGTTCCCATCCAAACTAAACAAGCGAAGCATAAAGTTACCAACTTTCCCAACACCGACTCTCTTTGCCAGTACCACACCGGCGGCCTGGCCAGAAGACAAGTGTCTCCATGGCAGGACCGAGTGTCTAAATAAATTAACCCAATCTCACGGCGAATGAGAGAACACTGCATTCACTCTACGATAAACTACGCCATGGATATGTATACTCATGGCTGATCGTTACTTTCAATACTACTTTGCCACGAACTTGCGCACAGTTCTTCCCGGGCTACAAATAATTTAGGGACTTATTTGTAATATTGTAGAGACATAATAATATTAAAAAAATGTTGCTTCATTACTTTAATTTGCTTTTATACTCTATCCACATTACTATATAATCATATCTGGTTCTTCGGTCGTGTAGTTATATATGCAAATAATGCAAGCATAGATCTTAAGTGGGTACAATAAAACCATTTCCTGACTCTATGGCTCCTACAACGATCGATACCTACGCTAGGAAGTTGTAAAATGAACCGTGAAAATGGTTTTCTTACTTGGTAAAACCCACTTGGGATTTCATTCTCTGACTACTCTTCGCTGTTTCAAAATACAAGCTTGAAACGCCATAAAACAATTTATTTTGTGAAGGTGACATTTGGTTCACCCTCTGAAGATCGGGTGATATCCCACTGGCACAGTTACGGACATTCGTTATTGAGAGATGAACTATATTTCTCGTACAGGCAATGTCCACTTCAATTTCCTGGACTCTATTCTTCCTGTTCCTATTTTCTTCCTCGTCGTTTTCCTGGGTGTTCCCATGTCTTTACGAGTACCTCGAGAGATCGATGTACTCGGCCTCGAGACACTCGCGTTACCCCACTTTCTGAAATGGCACTCGACCATAAAGGGAGATAAGGAAGCCAAAGTTTCGTGCATGTAAAAACTTCTAATGCCGGTACCCGTTCGCGGGCATTTAAAATCCGTAAATTTTCATAACGTCCTCTCCAAGTTTCGCTTGCTGGGCCATTAGTAAGGGTACATTTTCTGCTTCCTAGCCAGAACAAGGGTGTACCATCGAGACAAGTATGCCTTACGTATATTAGGATGTCAACGATGAGACATTCCAGAATTACACTCACACATTCTCTCGTGCACTGCTTTGTTAGAGGCTTAGTAAAATGTTGTATGCCGTAATACGATAATAAAATTAAATATGCCAGAAATATTAATAATTCCTCAGCTGAAGATTTATGCAACCATCCCTGTATCATGATGAACATTACTTTCAATTCTCAGTAGAATTAACTTTTAACCGCTCTTATATTTTCATACACATTCCCAGTATTATAATAAATATTCATTTAACTTTTCAGTAGAATTAACTTTTAACCGCTGCCTTCCCTGCACACTTTCTGCATTCGTGCTGTGTACATCTCGTTACTTGTATAGTATTATTATTTATTTCTGTGAACTGTGACCTATTTTATATTTACTTCCGGTTAACAAAATTGTGTATAATCTATAAAGCACATTTATGTAGCGATGCCATCCGAGTTCAGCGATGAAAATATATTTAATATCTAATTAATACGAGCTGATTAAGTGCCTGCTATTATATAAAATTATTTCTGATTGTTAGATCAAATTTATATGAATAATGAGTTATACAATTTCAGAGATAATTCTATTAGATTCGAGTACATTATAATTTACAGAATGTGTAATTTATTAACGTATTAATCACGCACGTAGTATATATTTATGGCAGACGGAAATTCATTAGAATCTGCACTGAATAGTATCATCTCAAAGTACTTCAGTGACAGTGTGCAGCCTGTTAGCTCTCGACGATGATATTGGGGGTTAAGTTAAGATTCTTGGGTGATGGCGTACGAGCGATTCTCTGTGGATACAATAGTAATTAGTCTTATCTCGTGGTAGCAAGATTGCAAGAGAGACTTCGAGTAGGAGTGAAATGGATAGCGAGCTGGAGAAGATAGTTCCCAGTGTGAATTCTTGTGCGTTTCCCTTCGTGTCTACCACTCTGCCTAATATCCTGTGTCCTGGCAAAATCTAACGTTGAATCTCGACGTCCTCGACGTCGCTGACAATACCAATTTCAGTCGCTCGGAAACTAGTTTCGAACGAGTTGCATTATCTTTTGTGAGTAGGAAGTGCCATTAGGAGAAAAGGTTCCGTTTACGTCAGTAGTATACGGTTTACTTTAAAAGGCTGCCTCTTGGTCTTCCACTTTGATCAATATATCCTTAAGGGATCACCTTCTATGTTTTCTATGTATGCTACAATTGTCCGATTTAATACCTAACGATTGACAAAATATTTATTTACGAAATAATTTGAGAATGAAAATAGCAGAAATGTACGTTAGGAACTCTATGGTGTGTCCCATGATAAAACAATATTTTTGAAAGACGTTTATAATGATTGACAATTAAAATAAACTCTTTGTTTTAGAATGAGAAATAAATGTTGATTATTTTACACGCTGAATAGAACAAATGTGTCTGCAAGTTAGACAAATAGAACTAGCAGTGGAAAAATGACAAGTGGACCGCTTTCATTACAGCGTACATACTCGGGTCGGTGTACCGGAGCACCTCTTTAAACTTAGACAACTGTTTTTAACTATAATCAGAGGTACAACCGGCGAGACGAACATCGAGAGAATGAAAGAAAAATACGTCATTCACGAGGAAATGTGCCTAGTTCTATGGTAGAAAGGGCGGTGGAAACCTCTTAGCGGTAAAACTTTAAACGCAGAAAATCTTCAATCGCCACCCTCCATGACGGTGGATGACGACGGGTGTATATTCAAGGTATATTCATGGTTGTTGGCGAACTCCTTCTCGAGCAATGGTTTGCAAAACCCAGTCGCATAACGCCATTACATAAATCACTCCTCCTCGTACAACATCGTCTGGCCTCAGCCTGCTCGTTGACGAGTGTCCCTCGAGCAGTAAGTGCGTACCTGTCCCAAAAAATATAGAAGTTCCTGGAAGAATGTAAATACATACCGGAAAGGGTTGGGTGAACCTCGAAACAGGGTAGGTTCGTTTTACCGAGGAAAGCTTTAAAGACAATCCAGTGGTAGCTTGCAGCAGTACGGAAACCTACCATCTGAAGCTACCCTTTCTTTTCTATGTATAGTACATATGTGTCTATTTATATATGTATTTGCAATGCGTTTGCAGGGATACGTGAGTTGAAGGAAACCTCTATGTTTACGGATGTGTACCTGCTGCTTTTACTCAGGTACACGATGAAAGGAAAACTATACAGCTGGATAGAAGAACGGAAGAGAAAGAAATAAGGGAAATTCGAAAGAAGAGTTACCTTCTTGACGATTCGACTCTTTACTCCAGGAAATCTCCACGAAATGTTTACAATCCTAACCGTTTCTACGGGTTTTGATTTTATTCTAGGAACAGAGACACGATGCACGTCTACTGTTTCGAAATAACAGTATTAATTCCTAGCATTTTAAATACTTTTATAATAACTTCATCTGATGGCAAATAAGAAATTGAACATGAAATATTAGATGAAAAATATAACGATAAATATGATAAGATGATGATTATGTAAAGTAAAATAGTAACGTAAACATACACCCTATTTATAAGAGTACAATAATTATCTAGGTTTCTTTAATAATGATTTAAATAAAACGAAAATATTTCTTTGTAAGTAACATTACGACTACGTTATTCGTACATGGAACTTAAAACTGACACAAACTTGAAAGTGTTTGCTTTTCGTTTAATTAATAATCACAGAAAAGTTTTGACTCAAAATGTAGCAATACAAAGTGCAACCCAGTTTACAACTTGCATGCTTTCGATTACATCTAGGCAGAATGCAATGGTACCAAAATCACGTTTTAAGTGCAGTTTTAAAAGTTTGTTTATAGGATCGTAGGAAATATAAAATAGTGGAACTTGCGTGGAAAGGAGTTCAACAAAAATATGCAAGAATATTTAATCCGCTTTCATTAAATTGCGTGCAATTCTAAAATTCTCCTTTTTTATACATTATCACTATCACTCTACAAAATGCTTTTAATAAAATACATACATCCGTCGGTTTAATTAGAGCCTAAATATAAGGCTAATAATTAGATTTAATTTAAATTTATATCTTTTAATTACAGCCCAGTATACACACATGTAGCATAGATATTACCAATGCAAAATTTGATAAACTTTTCACATTATCAGTTGGATAATAAATCAGCAATAAATAATGAACAATCGATATTGTAAATCTGCCACTGAAGTGAATGCGTAAATGAAAAGAGGAATGTGAAATCACTAGCCGAGTTTAAAAGCAGAATGCGTAAGCATATTTTTTAACTGACACTTTAGGTAACTTTGATATAAGAAGGAAATATAGGGTAAGACTGAATTTCACTTGAAACGTTTCTTCATGGAGAATACCTATCTCGCGGAGGGGGGCTACCCCGATCTGATTCTTTCTTTACAGCCAGGATCATCGACTGGAAGTGCAGGAAAGTCAAATTGCCCATACCCCGAAGTACGGTCTCGCCTTTTTTATGACTCCCTCTTCCCTGAAGTAGATGGTTTCCCGACTTTTCCTTACGAACTTCTACCGGGGAATGATTCCCGACAGTAGTCAGCCTTAAATAATTTCACCCCGCTCATCATAGAATTTTATTAGAATCATAATCGTAATTCCATTCTCCCTTCTACGTCTTCCTTTCCTTCCTCCTTAAGTCGTCATAATTCTACGATGAGATTCTAACTATATTGGAAGAACTTTTTCTCATCTGTTGTCTTCCTTAACGACGTTTCTTTGCAAATTTATTGAATCCTCTGAAACGAATATCCCGTGAATTATTGGCCGAGGAAAGCCCGACGAAAATATCCAATTAAAATTAATTATTCTTTTTAAACGGCGATCCTTAAATTTCCTCATTATCGAAAGATTACTATATCGAGAAATTTGAATAAAAATCCGTTTCATAAACCTTGTCATATATTATATAAGATTCTTATTTTGAAAGTTGTATCAGTTACTTTTCAAATAAGACTGCATTAAAACAGTTTCAATTACAAATAGATATCATCGTTTTAATTAGAAACAAGTGACTATTAATAACTTTCAAAACCATTACTGGATTAAAAACAATTTAAATATTAACCGTATTTGCAAACATATTTATTCTAAACGTAGCATAGAAAGAAGTGACTTATGCCAGTCTCAAAATAAACGGCTGGCATACGTATACGGACTTCATTCATAAAGGATAAACAAATGTATAAGTCTATAAAATAAAACGAGTGCGTGGGAGAACAATCGATGGGTGCGCTACAACTTTTTACGTAACAGCCGATAGTTATGCCGAAATATGATAGTATGCTATTAGATTCTAATATGTTGGCATGTACGTTGGTGCCTCCGCTCAGGACACAGCTTACGAACTTGATACAACCTAATTATGGCTCGCGTAGCGCGAGAGTGTGAGTACCCTATTATTTTCACCCGATAGTACAAGGCAAATGTAATTATATATCCATTTCGCTTTTGATGCGGCTTTAATCCGTTTCGCCTAGCGGTCTCTCTCTTTTTCCCTCTCCGTCTCTCGACCCCCCACTCACCCTCTCTGAACCCTCTCTAAACCCCTTCGACTATCTTTCTCATTGAGATGAAACACCGAATTTCCAGTGATGGTTTGCGTCTTTAATAACCGTATCATGTTGCACCTGTGGCACATGTAGGCACTTTGATCGTTCATGAAAGACCGGCTAATTAATACCGATGGATAGCTGATGATGATGATATAACGATGAAACATCGATCGTTAATGTTTCTTGATATTAAGTACGTAACTCAGGACCTGAATGTTTGTGTTTGAGAAATACATTGTAACTTGGCACATTTAAATGTCGTTCGTATTTAGATCGTAAAAATTTCAAAGAAATGTCCTTTTATGGAAACGCTAGAAAAATAATATGAAATACTCAGGATTGAAACGGTTTTAGTGGAATTGGGAACACTTTAATCTTCGGTTAGAATCAAAGTATTCAATGGTTCTAATACAAGCGCGATAATAGTAAAAGTTGTGATATGGTGAAGATGAACGAAACACTGTTGTAAAACTAATGTTGCTGCTTTGCCCATTCTCGCGCTTTGTAACTTATGAATACTCGTACGTGAAATTATAATACATAGCAAGCGCAGTGAAAGTAGTTGATCATGGGGAATTAGCTATTATTTATTTCTCGTTTTTCCTACCCTTAATCACCCTCGCCGTGTCGTTTGAACGACTAAGCTTTACCTGCAGTTTACCTTTATCGCAGGCAAGGATGTTCGTCGAACCGTAGCTGTCCCTCCTTTGAATGGATCGTGACATTTACCTGTACTAATGAGTATTCTCCCGAAGGTTCGCTCTTACGAGTCACTCTATAACGATCGTTTATTTAAATGGCTTGGCATGAGTTTCTACAAATTGACATCGAAAAAAATAAAATGATACGAATATATAAAAGGGCTGACATGTAATCTAATTTTTGAAAGGACCGTATTTCCGAAACTTTGAAAATCTTTTCCCGATTTAATTTAATGTTTTACATTAGGTGTAGAAATGAAACCTTTTCGAGTGGATTTAGACCTTCAAAAATTGACAAAAATTAAAAGTCGCCAAAATCGCTCCTACATGACCCAAATCGATGGCATATGATGCCTAGTGATATTCTAGGACCGATTTGGGTCGAAAGAAGTGGTTTAAAAATTGTTTTGGTCAAAAAATGGGTCGACCCAAAATCGTAAAAATGTGAAGGGGTATACCTTCAAAAATTGCCAAAAATTAAAAGTCGCAAAAATCGCTCCTACATGACCCAAATCGATGGCATATGATGCCTAATGATGTTCTAGGACCGATTTGGGTCGAAAGAAGTGGTTTAAAAATTGTTTTGGTCAAAAAATGGGTCGACCCAAAATCGTAAAAAGGTGAAGGGGTATACCTTCAAAAATTGCCAAAAATTAAAAGTCGCAAAAATCGCTCCTACATGACCCAAATCGATGGCATATGATGCCTAATGATGTTCTAGGACCGATTTGGGTCGAAAGAAGTGGTTTAAAAATTGTTTTGGTCAAAAAATGGGTCGACCCAAAATCGCAAAAATGTGAAGGGGTATACCTTCAAAAATAGACAAAAATTAAAAGTCGCAAAAATCGCTCCTACATGACCCAAATCGATGGCATATGATGCCTAATGATGTTCTAGGACCGATTTGGGTCGAAAGAAGTGGTTTAAAAATTGTTTTGGTCAAAAAATGGGTCGACCCAAAATCGCAAAAATGTGAAGGGGTATACCTTCAAAAATTGCCAAAAATTAAAAGTCGCAAAAATCGCTCCTACATGACCCAAATCGATGGTATATGATGTATAAACATATTCTAGGACCGATTTGGGTCGAAAGAAGTGGTTTAAAAATTGTTTTGGTCAAAAAATGGGTCGACCCAAAATCGCAAAAATGTGAAGGGGTATACCTTCAAAAATTGACAAAAATTAAAAGTCGCCAAAATCGCTCCTACATGACCCAAATCGATGGCATACGATGCCTAATGATGTTTTAGGACCGATTTGGGTCGAAAGAAGTGGTTTAAAAATTGTTTTGGTCAAAAAATGGGTCGACCCAAAATCGCAAAAATGTGAAGGGGTATACCTTCAAAAATTGACAAAAATTAAAAGTCGCAAAAATCGCTCCTACATGACCCAAATCGATGGCATATGATGCCTAATTATGTTCTAGGACCGATTTGGGTCGAAAGAAGTGGTTTAAAAATTGTTTTGGTCAAAAAATGGGTCGACCCAAAATCGCAAAAATGTGAAGGGGTATACCTTCAAAAATTGCCAAAAATTAAAAGTCGCCAAAATCGCTCCTACATGACCCAAATCGATGGTATATGATGTATAAACATATTCTAGTAAACTTATATTTTCATAAACATGCGAATATTTTATAGAATTCGAATTTTATGTCGATCTGATTACGACATCCTGAAAACGAACTCCCAGAAACCGCAGCCCAGAATTATCGATAAAGTTTGTGTTTCCTGAATACCCTGTTCTTAGTCCTGTTATAAAGTCTTGTTATAAAAAGTAGTTCAAAGTTAATGATATAGCTTCTTTCAATAACATGGTTTCGCAGAGTTGCGAGAAATTCGTCGGTGATTATACGACTCTAAAAAGATGGCGAAGGAAGAGATATAAATGAATACCACTTCTTAACGAGATGGGATCATCACAAATCTTTGGTTAACAAGTATTCTCGTAAGGTTGATCACCTGTAAAAGTTTCGAAGTAGGAGGCGTGTACGACAGGTGGTAACTCATCCCGAGAACAAGGTGTGAACATTTCAAGCATGCTCGACGAATGTATTCTTATCTGAAACATTCTTCACTGCGGTTGACTCAGATAACATTAATATGTATCCAATTGTGTTTGGGTGTTAAAAATAGTAAGAATTCACACCAGTGCATATTTTTACATTATTTTTGTTTCAAGAATTTTAATTTTACTTCATATTCTACCTTGATAATTTCATAGTTAATTTATTAAATAATTGGTAAATACGTAAAAAATGTTTGAACTTCTACACACAATGATAACTATATTTTGTTTATTCGGAAGATGTATCGAATATTTTAAAAACAATTACCATTTTTTCAATGGTATATGAATAATTCATATTTATATTGAATTCCTACTTCGTGAGGCTTAGAATCGAAGTTTTTGAACTGCTATATATTAAAAATATTTGAGGACCAGGTCACGTTTCATAGCTGTGATAAGCTTAAATTTATTCAGACAAGAATTTTATACCCGAAAAAGGTATTCGGTCGTGATAAATCGCAGTTAAACAAAGTATTTCAAGAATACCATGTGTCAAAATAATATATAATAGTTTCGTAAGACGTGAACCTGTCCTAACAAATCTTCTCTTTGATGTTCCTTTGTGCAATGGGCCTTGTTTAAGGGCCCATTTACGAACGCATTAGTGTGTAATGGGAACCAGCCAGGTTTCTGCCATTTCTTTCATCAGGTTCAATGGTTCTTTAATACGACCCGAGTAACCTTAAATTGGTAGATTCTAAAGAGAGAGCTTCTCTCCTTTTTATTCTAATGACGAAAGTAGCATCACTCACCAGATTCATACAAATACATAAATCTCTATCATGTTTTACAATACTATATATAATAATTTAAAAAATGCCCAGCGGATAGGAAATTATGTCTACCATACAAAATAAACATAATATAAATGTCGGGATACATCGAAGATGTCGAACCACGAAGCAAATCATCGTAATGATGGAAATATATAAAAATATAATGAAAATGAAAATAAAAATTGAGCAGTAACGCGACAAGAAATTACGTCGTTAAAATTCCAGTTTCAGGATGCAGCATCTTTAATCCCCAACAAAATCGTTTACTTCTAGGTAAGTACATAGAAAAGGACAGACACTTGGAGGTATTTTTCTCCTCGTCTTATCCAGAGTCTTGGCGCCTCCGTGATATCTCGATCAGTGGAGGGTGAAGTGGAAGAAGTCCAGAATGAGAAATAAGAGAAACGAAGAGGAGCCTTGAGCACTATGAAGAAATTGCTCGGAGGATGAGGCAGAAGGTAAAAGAGTGAATCGTGGTTTCTTTAAAAATTACCCTCCAGAGGAGGACTGTGGTAAGGATAGGGAATACACAGGACGTTCTATTGAACGTATCCATCTTACCGCGTGAAGAAACTGTCCACGCGAACCATCTCCTTCCATCTCGTCGTTTAATAACGATTCCTTTGTTGTGACGCAACTACGATTATGGTGCAACTACCCTCTCACGAGTACGGCAAACGCCATCGTCATCGTTATTGCTAGAGCCATCCCTCGTTGCAGAGACCATCAGGAACGGGTAATGAGAAGTTGGCCCGTGGGATTCACCAACAGAAACGAGGAAGAGGCCCAACAAGTCCACCCTACAATGTGTCCGCTTTAAGTGTATACTGTATACACTGATCATTCAGCAGCCATTCGAGATATGGACAAATTAGTTCACCAAGAATGTTTTTATGTGGAAGATTGAATATAATCATTCTTCTATAATCAGTCTTCAACTTTTACAAACATTTTCAAGGCTCTTCCACAATAATGCATTTTGATATGTACGGCTCTATAAAATATTTATACGAAATAAGCATTCGAAAAATGAAAACAATGTACCATCTTAATCCATGCAATATAAGTATGATTCAACCGATGAATTCTATGTGCACTTCCTATACTTTCGTTATTTCTGTTTTACATACATTACATGTATTTCAGTACGTGGCATTAATTACGTGAACTTTTACAATGCCTTGCGAAGAAGACAGCTTCCCAGACCATGAAGTCTACATTCAGTATCACCTCTAGTATAATGGTATACGTATACACACATCGAAAACCATTACATGTTGGTATTCGTGAAGAATCGAGAGGGTTAAACCCGGGCTGCTAGCATCTGCCGACGCAATATTTTATCCGGTGTAAACGGGCAGCCGCCGCCAGAACCACGAAAGCACTTCACATCCTCGATATATATCTGATTGGTGAGATTTAACGAGGAGGACCCGCGGCTTGGATAAGATTCATGGTCGTGATCTAACTACTGAGGGAGAAAGACGAGGGAATGCCTTTCTTCTCCGCGACGTGAGTAACGAGCGGCGCGAGGGCCGTGCACGGTACTCCTGAATCTTCCTCAGACTACGAAAACCTTATCGATAGAATACGCTTCTCTCTCGAGATTAAAGACTACCCTTCCTCGATACCGGGAAACGATAATCACCTGACCGATGCCGATACAATATCTAAAAGACAAAACCAGCTTATCGATGCCTCATTAACCCTTCATTGAGGGGGTCATCCCCAACGAAAAATACGCACGTATATTTCTGTGTGTATACATCTGAATGCCTTTATACATGCTATTTTATTACACGATTCGCATTTAGACGGGTTTTTTAGCACATTCGAAGTTACAAGATTTTTGGATATTTATACAAATATTAATATGAGAAAATAAATGAAGTTTCTTAAACTATGTAGAAGATGATTGATTATTTTCCGGTACCTCTACTACTTTGGTAGATAATGAAATGCATGGAGACATTTTTGACGTACTACGTCTGCAACAGAAGATCTGGGAAACAAAACGATCAGCTGGAATTGTGGAACATCGAATACGTGTCGTGAAAATGCGTAACCGGGTATGCCACGAAAGTCTCATAAAACGATATTCTTTTCCGTCTGGATCAGAAGCCATGTCTGAATATTTATGTGAATATCGCGGCCTACACGGAGGATGTTTGCTGAGAAATTTCGAAAGCGAAATTTCAAATTATTGGAATACCAAGAATGGTATTAAAATTTCAAGCTTCATCTTCCCGGTATCGGGAAAAATGTATGAAACAATAACTCTCGAAAGGTAACAGCGTCTGCGAATCGATGCATAGAAATATTGTCATAAATCATAAGGAAAATCTATAAAAAAAGTAATCTGTTCTCTGGAGAGTTGGAATGAACAATCGTAAGGAAGCATTACCTGTATCCATATCGTTTGATCTCAGGTGAACCGAGTATAACCTTTACTGTTCCCCCAGGTTTATCGATCTCCACGGACCTGTTCGCCTTTATCTTATAAACCTCATTTGGGATTAAGGATGGCGGAAGGAGCTACCGGGCAGATCGATTATGTCCACCGCTTCATTATAACGGTATAATCTCGTCGACCGATTTAATTTCAGTCATCAAATTCATCCGAATCACTTGTGCTTTCCATTAAAAGTTAATGTTCGTAAGATCTTCTCAGGTGGCTCGAAGAATAGCATATTATCTATTCAAAATATCCAGCTTTCATACCAATGATTTGCGGTATCTATCACGAATTATAGATATTCCGATAGACAATCCGATAACCTTTGTTCTTCATGTTTGTTCCGATTTAGTCAATATATCCAATGGGCCGAAATTGATGATCATGAGATGATCGTGGTACCATTAACAAGCATTGAAAATATCGGATGCACATCAACGGAACATATCGAAGACTTACGCGACAGTTGTTCATATTACATACTTCTGATCGTGAATCGCGAAAGATAGAGAATAAAGAAAGGATAGAGATCGGTATCGAACAAAGAAACAGTAAACCCTTTGACTTCGGAATGTTATCGCGGGAAACAGTCTCTGAAACCGCACAGACACCGTAGTTCATTTCGTATGAAAAAGACAGAGCTCGTGTCTCACTGCGGGAATCCAAGGATTTCAGATTGAAGAGATACGAAATATTAAAAGCGACATTTTCTTCCCGTTCCACGCGTTAGCATCGATCCGCGATACCTTACTACCGATGTGACCTGCATCACAGATATAAATATAAAAGAGATTGTAAGATAAAGTGGTAGGCAGGCTGATGTTGTTCATTTTCTTGTCAAACTGGGGCAGGTGTGCTTTGTCTTTGTAAAACTTTCAATGGAAAACAGAATCCCTTACCTCAGTGAAATTAGAGAAAACAGGTCACCGTGAATGGATTACTGTGATCGGGTTGACGGATTATGCTTAAACCGGACTGGATACAGTTACTCCAATTCTCTAATATGCCATAAGACATTCATCTGAGAAGATAAGCGTACAAAGTGATAAATAATAAAGCTATTCAGTTTCATCCTAGGTGAAATAATATTATGGAACTAAATTCAATGCGTTGAAAATCAAGTGAAGACTTTGCAGTATTCCGTGCAAATAGCAGGAAGAGAAAGTGAGCAAAATGCATTAGAAACAGAATACCTCTGCGAGTATATGTTACAACTATTAAATGTCATATATACGCATATACATTCATATAATATTTTAACGCCATTTCCACTCGTGAAATGCAGCGGAAAAATTGGGTCGCAAAAATTGGAGCATCAGTGTAAAAAAGTTTTCATTAAAATTCCATTGCAGCACTACACACCAAAGTGAAAATGTCGAAAAGCTGTTTTAAAATTTGACTATCAACAAAAAAATAAATAAAATTCCTCTTCGAATCTAAGAGAACCAAGTTTGATTCTTCTCTTTTCTTCCGATCTTTAATCAAGATTCCCTGTTTATTCACTTCGGCAGGCTTCGGGAGACCCGCTTTCATTCAAGCTTTTCTGGACAGCTTGCAGGTCGAAATAAGTCGAAGATTCAATTCGCGGTGTTTAAATATCTAAGTAAGTTTACGTTTCTACGCAAACACTGAATTTCAAGAAGTTCAGTTGTTCGCAGAAAGCTTTCACATTGCGCGAAATTATAAAATGTTTCCAAATAGCTCTGATTTCATAACAATCCGAATACCAAGTTTTTATTATCGAAGCACTTGATTGATAATTATTATTAAACGCGTTTAAATATGTTAAGACTTTCATTAACTCATAAAGAATATAAAAATAGAATAAATAGAGTATTATATGCGAATAGAAAATTGTGACTGCTGGAGGAATTAAGATGAATGTCTTTTATCAAGATTTGTAGTAGAATGAAGTTGTCAAAGTTTCTGTAGATTATATCCTTTTTTCTTTAAATTCCAAATTGTTTTAACGAGTTCGCGTTTCTCTTTCCTTATCATCTTTTCCGTCCATCTACTGTTCTAACACTATTTCTTGATATCCTTTCATTCTTTTTTCCGAGCTCGTTTTTTTTCAGCCTTTCTTGGTGCGTGCTCTCGTTCATCTCCTAAGCAGTCAGAAATTCACATTGCTCTCTCGAGTTGTACCTGCTTCGTCATCACCGTCAGCCGCGATAATGAGGACATCTTGTACAGGCTAACAAGACGAGTGTCACATCACCTCGTACACCCCCTGCCCCCTTCGTGTCTTGAAGCGAAAGCATCTCGCGAACACGGAGAATATCATAATGTGGCTCGGCTTGCGAATCTGCTTAGCTGGCGAAACTGCTTGATGGCACGAAGCGTCAAAATCCGTGCATCGTCTTGCAGAGACAACGATTTCGGGAACAGCGAGCAGGTTACGTACTTAGAAAGCAAGCCAATTCGAAATCTTCCTCGCACGATTACGGTTAGACCGCTTCCAGGAATGATTTACGTGAATCGTGATCGCGTCACGTATTATAGCTCTCACGATATTCAAATTAATGTTGAGTCTCCATCGCTTTCGGATCGCGTGTCTGCTTTTTCAAACTCACGTTGTTCTCTGGGCGCTCTAATTACTTGGATTAATGAGAAAGAACGAGCTTCCGAGAATTGCTCTTCATAACTTTCATTCTTGTCGTAGAAATAATACTGCACTAATTAATAGTACTTGAATATTAATTCTTGATACACTATTAGATTGAAGTCTTTCGAAATCGATAAGGAATCTTTTCACATTATATTTTTTACGGATAAATTAAAATTGTCATTAAAAGAATATTTACGGAAAGATGTTTTTAACGACGCGTAATCTGTTTTATGTTTTCACGTGAGAATCAATATACACGCCCTTCACTCGAAGGTACCAGGCGAGATGAGAACTGCGGGTCAAGTACCTACAAACTCGACCTTGAATCGGGCGCGAAGCATCATCGAAAAGGAGAAGAATGGATGTGCTTCATAGGACAATGCTATGCATCGAAGTCGACCCTTCAAGCACCCTTGGAGTGTTATTCTCTTCACCTTTTATATCCGTAGCACTGAATCAAAATTGGAAATCATGCTGAACATATATATGACACCGTCCCCTTTCCTTACAAGAATATTCAAATAAAGCCTTTTATCCAAAAACTCTAACTTAATGAAGATCTAGTTGAACAACAGGCCAGCGATAAATTCGATAACCTCGACTATCAAATCATTGTATTAATTCCTCTATTCCACTCTACAGATCATTCTCACCTAGAAATTTAAAAAAACTATTTGCTAAGAACACCAAATGTATAATTTTTATAGGTCTTGAGGGTGTATTGAAATATTAGTATTCACGAAGGAAGCATCAATATGCGTGTAAGCTGACGTTAGCCGGGGCTTCGTCGTCCGGCTTAAGCAATGGATGGATTCCTAACGATGAGAATTAGTAATGGTATGGGGAAGGGTATCATAATGCTTATAAGTCTGGGGACATATTAAGAGGATCATATCATTCGCGTTCAAGATCCATAAGGCGTTTCGGTTTGATCCGAAAGGCGAGAAGGTTAGTTGCGTCGTGTATGCAGGACGAGAGGAACCCTGACAGTAGGTAATGGTGGAGTCGCGATATGCCTGTCCAGACGTCGACTCGTCGCTCTTAATGCGATAAAGGGTCTCGTACCAACCCTTAGGCTACCTTATCCCGTTAAACCCTACTTCAATGAAACTACACGCATGTCTCCATTTACTTCTATGTTTCCTTCGTAGCTGGGTGGTTATTTAATCTGTACGATCAATTCAGTTAAGATATCTGTGTCAGATGGATGATCAGTGTAAAACGGTCAGCGCTGGATATTATAAGCTATCTTAGCACACATTCTACGTATTATCTCGATAATAAATGAATGGTAATTATAAAACCAAGTATGCCGATAAATAGCTATTCGCTGTTGTAACGAATAATTTGAAGTGCAAGAATTCACAGTAATTTATGTTTGAAAACTATGTCAGATGATTTATGATAACCACGCTATGAATTGTTTCAAGTCCATTTTATATATGGTAACTTATTAATGACTGGTAACCAATCAACTTAATCGTTGGGCAGACACTGTATGGGGTTAAGACAGATTGTTATAAAGAACTGGTTTTCTAAGCATTCCGAAGAAGCTAAATGATTCTACAAAAAAAAACGGGCGGTCGAATTTGAAATGTAAATATTTCAATTCCATACTCGACGTCGTTTGGTGTGTGTAATTTGAATATGAAAATGAGTATCCCGTGGTTTTAATTACAGGTGGAAATAGTTTGGAAGCAGCTTAAAATGGCAGGTAATTCGATATTAAGGTTAGCTAACCGGTTCATTTATACCCATCTCTTTTTTTATGACAAGTTTAGACAGAAGCAGAGAGGAATCGTCGGTCATCCATCATTGTGGGCATTTCATTCGCCAACGGTTCGTAAAGCGGAAGCTGCTGTTGACTGTGAAAGCTGAGTAAATTCAATAGACAAATAATCGTTAATGTAATAACACGCTCCATATCAGATATTGTAAATTCCCGAATGCATCGGATAAATTTCCCATAAAATTTATGTTCAAACTTTTGATAAAGGAATCATTTACATTTTCCGCGACCAGTTATTTACCAATGCGTTATCCTGTCATTAACTAACAAGCATTTATTAATTGACTAAAATGAATTACTTTTTATTATTAAACGTCAAATGATTAAAACATTTTGTTGTTAGAAAGACTTGTTTTTGCATCACTGACGCATAATTCTTTAACAAACTAATGTTCAGTATTATTTAATGCTACAAGACGTACATAAATGTGATTTAATGGAAGGTTGTACCCAAATATACCTAGATATCTGTGCACATAAAAATAGGAGAAGCCTTTTTGAAGTAAATCGTTCTTCGACCAGAGGTTGATTTTCGATTAAGGGAAGAGGATTATTTTTTCTTATTTCTAAGAATGGCATCCGATTCCACTACGATCGGCGGAAGAACTCGGTGGAATCGTTTGTCACTTTAATATTATCTTACGTATCGATCCATAGCCATCCTGGGCTACGTATTCCAGGAGTTCCACACGGGAATAGTGGAAGCTCTCGATGACACGGGAGGTGAATTTGGGCAGGGAGATCACGAGCTGGAATGAAAAATGAAGGAGCGCAACGGAATCGCAGGGTGGTTGACGCATTGCGGTGCGCGAAATATGGGTCGTCCCGATTATGTTGGGTGTACATGCCGCGGTAGAATCCGACGGTGGGAATGTGACGCCGCGGAACCTCGTACATCTCGTGTATAACTAATGTCCGTCTATATATATACATATATATGTCAACCATTCGTCTCCCATGTATATTTTCGGTGGTGCGATGTGTACATCGCCCTGTACGATATACAAGTACATTTCCATTTAAAGCATCGTTCACATCACTGGGACGTTACTACATTCGAATTTGACGTCAAAAACATGTCCATCGTGTACGCGCATAAATTCGCGGAAATATATCACCAAAATGTGACTGAGCAACCGAAACTCTGGCATTACACACTTAACATTGGCAATTTGGAAACAGACAAACTCAAATGGCGCAATGTAAGAGATCCATCTCTGGTTGTACCTCTATGACTTCATAAAAACTGTTAGACAAATCCATTCCTTCCGACTTCTTTAGGTTTTATAATCTTCATAAAACAGAATATGCACAGTTGAAATTATGTTAGAATTCTTCCTCAAATTGTTGCATTGGTTTATCTATTATTATCTCGGAAGTGAACAATTTCGCTACTACATTTACATAAAATACATACTTGATGACTATTTACGTGGCAGAGATAGAATCTATGCATTCTAATTGAAACCAATGACAGCTCTCGATATAATTTGATATCAATGGAAATTGTCAATCACTCATTAAACCCAAATGATATACCAATATCTTGAACATCAGAGTATCAATTGCTAAAATTTAAAACACAGTTCAGCAACAAAAAAGGAAAAACAAAGAAGGCCAACATTATAAAACCGTCGAAATTACCGAAAAGATTTTACCATCAACTAAATAAGTTAGAAGCAGCACATAGGGCATAGAAAAACATGTTCGAAATAAAACCTGCATGATAATTAAAGGCCATGTAAATGAAGGCACACTTGAAGAGAACCGAAAGGGAGGAAAAAAGATGAACGCGACGTCATTCGTTCTTGTCGGTTTGTTTTAGTTACATAGTAGGTGGTCCGAGTACCAAAGGAAAATCGAAAAACGCTAAGAGGGCATTGCGCTCGTTAGTACAGTAGACATCAGCTTCCAGAGGCTAATTGGTATTCTTCCGGTGAGGAGTGTCAGCCTTTGACTGATTCTATTTCAAGTAGACGGATGCTTCAGTGCGGCTGGGTGTGTTTACACTGCGGAGGAAGTCGTAAGGCTTGAAAGTGGCTGACCAACGCCGCTGAACAATGCAGCTTCTCGAGGATCTTGAATCCTCTCAGACCGGTTCCATCCTGAGGTTTTCAAGCGTTACTCTGTCTAATCGGCCACCACCACCTCGACCATTGTCCTGTCATAAAGGGCCACTCGTGTCCATGGACCATCGTCAAACTAAGTGTTCTTTACTTAACAATGTCTTCTTGATCTTTTCTCAATCTCATTTCTGATATTGCATACCCTTTTAATGCTTTTATATGTGCAGATTTAATGCTTAAGCAATATGTGCAAGATGCCTCTTGTTTTCGTCGATGGAAGTTAAATATGAAAGAAATATGTCTTTCTCAGGAAATCTTAAATTGCAGTGCAGTGATTGTCAATGTACCTTGCTTTAATGTTTGCTGCTTATTATAGAGAATTTGGCATGTAGGCGTGTAATTTATTAAAATGGCACATTTGACGGGAGAGGAATAGAAAGGGGTCTTTAGTCATCCATCACTGTCAGCATTTCCATCGAGTCATCTACAATCTCTGAACTCTCAATGGTTGAACTTTGAATGGTTTAATTAATTTTAATTTCTGCCCACGGAAATCGTAAATTTGAAAACTATAACATAATAGTAAAAGTATAAATATTCAACACGCCGATACATATTTTGTATCGTATGAATCTGTAGAATAACAAGAGTCGAATACAGTGTTTTATAGTATTTTCTTATTACATAATTTAATGATAGTGAATGTATACAGTGGCGGACTCGTTGAAATGTAAACATTGCAACATTTATGATCTATTAAGTAATATAAGTTTCAGGTGTCACATTTGATTGCCGAAATAATGGAAGACGTGTGATTAATATGAGTTGATTTGAATAAAATCAAAATCAAAATGTAAGTTGCGCAACAATTTTGGATGTTGTACATAAATTACGTACAGTCGCGAGTTATCGCCACATTTCATGTCGACCCACATAGACTCATTATCTCTAACAGATTGTTTATGCATCGTTTAACTGTGCGTTAATTTATCAGCATTTGGTGTCAATGGCCTTTTGTTAGGAAAGATGCCCATAGTGGAATCATTTGATATCGGAAATTGCATGGAGTATTATATTCACTGGGAGTTCGGTCCTGCTCTCGATTACAATAATTAATTAGTACTTCAATAAAACCGAATAACTTGCAAATTGACATATTATTATTTGTTACGTGCAGTCAATATCATTTCATATATTGAACATATTAAATGTAGAAACAAACTGGCAAATGAAAAGCCATTGTGTTGTCTGATTACAATATTTTCTGAACAATATTGTTACTTTGAAAGCTCTTAATTTTTTATTCAATATTATTAAGTGCCGATAATGATATTCTATATTACATACAAGAAGTTGCAAGTGAGAATGACAATAATATATTCAACATTTATATGAGAACTATTACATATTTATATATTCATATAAGAACTATAGAGACTATATGTGAACTTAGAATTTAAAATTAGGCCATAAACGTCTTCGATAAAAAAGACGATAAAAATCATACTTGTTCGTAAAAGTCTAAAAATGTAGCCCTCATTACCAGTCAGTCTTCGAAAAATATACGTTTCTGAAAAGCAGTTCCACTGTCGCATAATTTTAAAATCGTTCATTAACATTAAAACCCCGGTATTTAATTTGCAAAACGTTTATAAACGCAAAGAAATCTAACAATAAAAAATATAATGAACAACTTCCTGCAATTATCTTACATTCTCGCGAGTTTTATATAAAGTCGAAACATAAGTTCGTTAAAACTTTTTCTGCGGTATTATTGTTACTGTAACGCACAGTAGCGCTCAAAGTGCATGTACTTGTAAAACTTCATTTACATATGTAAAAGTGTGAATTCCTGTGGAATTTGCATGCCTACCAAGCTAGGTAGCCGAGTATAAATATTGCGAATAATCTTATCGTGCTAATTGCTTGCTTCAAAATGTTTGTTCCCGAAATCACAGTGGATAAACATAAACTTGATTATCAACTCGTTACGTCTATTAAAAATGGCATATTTTCGGCCAATTTTTTCCAGGAATTTTAAATGCATCGATAAAAAGTGGGAATATTAATGTCGCCCATATTAAACGAAACGCAGAGAATGAATTTATAAATAATGCATTAGGGAACATGTATAATACATGTATATTCGCACGAGCGTGTGACATATACATATATCCACACATTTATTTGTATATGAACAAATTTATTCATAAATAGACTTTTAGCTCATATTGCTTGATTACTTAATAAGAAACATCGCGTGAATTCTTGTTCAGTTTCACATCTGCACTTTAAAATTAATGTTTCATAAATTATACGCGCGCGTACGTGAATCGCGATTAAAAATAGATTCAAGTCCGTGCATTGTACTTATCTTCCTGTTATTATGCAAGCAGAAAACAGCTTGGGACGATTTACATACGAATGCTTACTTGCAGTATTGCAGTAGAAGAACAACTGGAATATAAATTCACCGAAATAAACCTCACACTCGCAGATATCTAGTTCCGTTTGATATGATAATATTTAGCTGCCCGGGACGACGAATCAGCCCGTTATCACGACGTTTTTCATCCGAAATCAGTAGAAAACTGATTAATTTGTCATTAAATATAGATAGACTATACATTTTGTATTAATTACTGTCATGTCTTTTGTGGCATCACGAGTTCAAAATAGTGCTGTTAGTTATAATGTAAAAGGTACATATCTATTTTTGGGTAAAATATGAAGTTTAATGTTGATTTCCCATTTAATATTTACGACGATTTATTTTTTGATAGGAATCCTTTGCCACGCAAAGCGTACCACGAGAGTATTATTTTTGTAGACATAGCGTTCAACAGGTTGACATAGCATAATAAAAACTTCTCAACGGTCGATGTTTCTTTAAACAGTAGAGATATTAGATAAGAACAACGTTGCAACCAATTACGAATCCAAAAACATATATGTTCTGTTCACATTATGTGAGTGGCACGACTCGTTTTATTGAACGTAAATTCCGTGAAACAAACTTTCGGTATATTAATTAACTCGAATGATTAAAATTTTGAATTTTATTTAATTATAATATATCTCATAAGTGCATTGTTATCAAAATATTTTCATACTCGTGTACTACTTTTTTAAGGATTTAATGTAATCTCGAAGACATGTCGCATGATAAACGAAGTGTGTGATGCGGAAATTATTAAGTTAAAATTATTGTCTTGATTACTTGCCGCGCGAATCAGTAAGTGCGAGATTCCGTAAATTTCAGCAAACATTGTCGAAAAAGGAAGAGTCGGCCTCTATTGTCGACAAAGATCTTTGTGGTGGAGGAATCTAGCGTCGTTCATTCAGTCCGCTCGTTAACGATAATTCGATAGTCGGCATCGAGCCGTTGAATGTGCAAACGAGTGGAACTGACTTCACGATCACTCGATACCGGAAAAAACGACGGTGATAACACGGGCGGCATTTAAACGTAATGGTTATCAACACGGAAAACTAGTGAGATACATTTCTACTTCAGAGATGCGTAAGGAGATCACTGTTTTATATCGTCCTCTATCCTTTCCAAAATTAATTGCCAACCATCAAATGTGTCAAAATATACTTTCTTCATCCGCCTACAAGTTTCATTAACGATGTTTTGGTGTATCGTCGTACAGTATTATGAGTTAATACGAGTTTAAAGTGCATACAAACAGACCGGCAAAACAAGAGATAATATAAATGTCCAGAATCATTAAGACGACCTTTTTTGGAAAATGTTTGCAATAAACAGACATTTTTTTATGTCACATATGTTTCGTGTATCACATAGTATCATGTGTCAAACTCCACATTTAAATACGTAAGATGTCAGTGAATAAAATATACAATGTAACAGAGTTGCTAATTATTATTGCACCGAAAGTGAAACAGTTATTCCACATCTTCATTATTTATCTTTTTTTCATACCCAGCGTATTAATATTAAAACGCGAATGAATATGCTATGAGATAGTTATTCTATGAAAACATTCATTGTTGCCGAAACAAAACTTTTTCTTAAATTATTGACATATTATTGTTCGGTTTGAGATAAGTGAACTAGTCGAATTTTTCTCTGACGACAGCGAAAATAGTACGGTTTCTCTTTGCACTGATGCTGTGCATCGCAAACATGATCATTTACGGGCTGAAAGTTAATATTCCAATGGCAATGATCGGTATGGTAAAAAAGAGAGAAGCTGAAGCAGATTGGTCCGATGAATGTCCGGAATATGCTCCCGAGGGTATTACAACGGGAACTAATTTGGATGGTCCATTTGATTGGACAAAAACACAGCAAGGCCTAATTATCAGTATATACTTCGCCGGTTATTTCGTAGGAATGTTTCCCTCCGGATATTTCGCAGATCGGTTAGTGATTACTTTAACGTATGACATAATTTCCATTGAAACACTGCGACCTGTATCTACTTAACTTATATCAAAGACAATTCAAAATTGCACGTAACGAGCATCTGTCTCTTCGCCAACGATTTAATTCACCGTAAGACATAAACGAAAGGTGTAATCTACTCCAACTAGTTGTCTTTAATAATAGTTGCTTATGTAACTACTTTCTTATAGTTTCAAATAGATTCAGCGATATATAATTTTTATTATTCTCTATGTAGTTTATCTATATAGTTTATTATATAATAAACGTAAAACTCTGTTTTAATATGTTTGAATACTCTTTGGAAGGCGTTTGGTTTACATTGTCTTTATAGACCAATTTCTACTTTTGATAACCTCCTAACTTTCAGGTTCAACACGAAAAACGTTCTGTTAATCTGTGTACTATCGAATGCAATTTTAACGATTCTCGTGCCAATGTCGGCGAGTGTGCTAGGAGTTCTTTATACTCTAAGATTTCTCACGGGTCTCATGAGTGCCGCAAATCTTCCGGTAGTGAACGTTCTCGTTGGTAAATGGGTCGTCTACGAGGAAAAGAGTACATGGGTTGCCATTATTTATGCTGGGACATCGCTTGGCACTGTGATATCAATCCTCACCTCTGGTTTGATATTAAATTATGTTGGTTGGGAAGCTATTTTTTATATACACGGCATATTACCATTAATATGGTGCGCTGGGTTCTATTGGTATTTCGAGGATTGTCCGGAAACGCAGAAATACATATCCGAGGAAGAAAGACAGTTCATTGTCAATTCCTATGGTCACCGAGCACCAGGATCTCTGCATATGAAAGTTCCTTGGAAGAGTATATTTACCTCGGTACCATTTTGGGCATTGATTTTTACCAATACTTTAGGCAATTTTTGTTGGTACTTTTTACTCACTCAACTACCGAACTACATGAACAAGATACTTCGATTTAACGTTACATCGGTATGTTCATGTTTGTAATACAAGTAGTTCCCGTTATTACGAATTAATTAATACTGACAAACATTCATAAATTGGGAATTCGTAAAGTGACAGTGAGAGCTTACATATTAGCTTTATCTCTAATACTATCTTGATTATCCAGAATGCTTTAATCAGTTGTTCGCCATACCTTATAAATGCTATTACAAACCCTCTACTCGGAAAAGTATTAGATTGGGGCCGAGGGAAAGGATATTGGTCCCAAACTGTTGCCAGAAAAATCGCAGTCTTTATAAGTACGCATTACTTTCATCAATTGTTATTTCACCATAATTTGATATAGAATATAAATTGATATAATTACAGGTTGTATACCGCCCAGCATCTTCCTCATGGTTATCGCGTACATAGGCTGTGATCGAACAACCACCACTGTATTACTGGTATTAAGCATAGTAGTTAGCGGTGCGATTTTTGTCGGCCATCTTTGTAATCAGAACGACTTGGCTCCAAATTATGCTGGTATACTTATGGGTATCACGAATACCCCAGGAACTATTTCTGCATTTATTCTGCCTGTCTTAGTAGGCGCACTTACGGAAGAAGGAGTAAGTGTTTTCGAAAATCTATTTGCAATTATGCAGTTTCTATAATTTCATCTTGTACTTGACATAAATGTTCAACTTGGAAACTTTGGCTCAATGTTTTTATTCTTAAAGATTAACTTTTGGTTAATACACTGTTTTACAAACAGTAAAATATTTATATTATATATAACTTGTACGATAATTCAAGGTATATAAAAATTAATGTGTATATTATGGAATATTTTAACTCGTTAACCGAAGAGTACTACCAAAAAATAATGTAATGCAAGTATTTATAATTAATTAGTAAAATAAATCTGCGTATCGAATTATGAGAAATATGAAAGGGAATATGAAATATAAAGCTTATTTAATTTGTAATAATCGAGATAGGCACCGATTCGAACGACGAGTTAATTCGTTAAAAGTTAAAAATAGTTAATCTATACTTTGTAGGATATGCAAAATATATACGAATTAATCTATAATTTATAGGATACTTTAAAATATGTAATAATTAACCCGTATTTAATGGGATATTTTGAACACTGTCAATTAATTCTTTTATTATGTTTTTTAATGCAGCACACGATGGAGCGATGGAGATATGTTTTCTGGATTAATATAACGGCTCAAATTTCCGCATTTGCGATATTCGCCATCTTTGGTTCTGCAAAGATTCAAACGTGGAATTATCCAAGTATTCACGAAGAAAACTGGGACGGTACACCGCATGAACAAGTGAAAGAAACAAGGACATAGAATTAAATCTGATTTCTCATCGTCGTTTTTATGCCTTTCGCTTATCATTTGCGGCAATAGTGAATTTTATGCAATGTACAACAGAAGAAGAATCATTTACTTACACGCCTGAGATTTATATTATTATATCCCTTGACATATTTTAATATGAATATTTTTGAAACTTGTTTACAATCGACCATATAAATATTGTTGTTACTATACTGTTACAGACTTTATATCGGCAAATATTTGTAATAAACACTTATTATACAAAAAATATGAATGCGAAAACAACTTCTAATAATTAACATAATAATTAAATAACTAAAATAATTTGTATAAGGATTTTATAATTTGTATAATTTAATAATGAACTTATATCTCCAAGATGAAGCACAGTTTATTGCAAACCAAACATCAATCGATTCTCAGTCGCATTCCAATATATTAAATAATTTGGGAGAGTAAAAATTGAAATAAAAATTGAAGTTCCAATATCTAAATATTACATCGCGACGGTTTAATATGAAATGAGTATGGAAGCTAAGAATTAGATAACAAATATAAGAAAATTATGATGACATTTTCAAGAGGCCGACGATTGACATAAATTAAACCCTAAGAGTCTACACGACGTTTCAGTATTCGCGAAAATCCTTAGGAGTCGTAAGCACCGCGTGTAAACTTTCCTCGACAAGCTGGAGTAATTAGAACCATGAGACCACCCGTAATGACGGGGGACCAATTAGGAGGTACCTGGTACAAAAATTCGTCTTATACCAATTAGATCGGTAGGTTGGCGACAGACGGATCTCGAAAAGGGCACCGTTAAGAAGGGAAGAAAAAGAAGATGATACGGAACCGGCATACCAACGTTAACGGAGAATATTTATGACAGTTGAAATATTACGTTTGTAATCTATTTGTGTCATATAGCTGCTCGTTGCAAGTTCCTCGATGGTGAAGAACGGAAGGCAACTGCTAAGTCATTTCCTCTATCATTTGAAACGCTGTTACCGCAACCACCAAAGACGAGACTCCAGAGAGAGGTTTTACACCCACCATTTACTTTTCAGATGTTACTTGAAAATTTTATACGCCGGAAATACGAGGAAGTAAAGACCTTCCTCGAGATCTTTTGAGATTTTCTAATAGGATATCGTACGGTTATTACGAGATATGTTTTCCTATATTACCACCGTAATACGTAAAATGTAATTTATATAAACGGAGAAGCGAATTAATGATAAGATTGCATTTTACGGAATGGATATCCTCAGAAATGATGTAATCCCGAGAAGAATGTGATTACTTTCTACAATACTACTCTAATCAATATATTCCAAGTAACGCGGAATTGCATTTGTCATAATAGAATTATTCAACGACGTCAAATGAGTCTATTAATATTGATTGGTATGCATTACAATTACCGTGCCGGCTGCGTAATGAAATATTTTCACTTTTCAAATTAAAATCACTATCCCAGCAAAAACCATCTCTTTATTAAGAATATAAGAATGGAATTTATCGGGGACGAACGATCCATCGATTAATTATTCCGATATTAATTACTTGGAATCAATTAACGGAGTAATTACTGTTTCCACGGGATACTGCGGGGGAAAGAAATTAGAAGAACGGTTAGGACTTAAGATTCTGGCTCCCTTCGTTCCAGACGGCCTGCTGCGAGAGGAGGACTGTACGCCTGCTTCATTGTGTTTACTAATTCATGAGATGAATATCTTAAGGCTAAACGTTCTTGGTATGAATAATGCTTATTCCTTAACCCGTTGAGCAGGTGACCTATTCGTTGCCTAGATTATCGAGCTGCCGAAAACTTCCTCGGATGATCCACTGCCCATTTAACATTAACGTGGGAAAACACCTGCCGCGATGGATTACACTTATCGCTAAATCGATCGCTCCAGATTTCCTTTTAATTCCACCGTTTCTTCTGGTATCGAGAATTCGCCACTTGAGGTGATTCCTCAAGGAATAACTTTCATTAAGTAGACAACCGCAAATAAATTTTGGAGCTCATTAAAATGATGGGCTAATATCCATAGAAGAGTTTAAAGTTTTAAGAAGGTTTGATTAAAACTACTGCATCCAGATTAAGTAATAATATATCACTTTCGAGAAATTATACCTGAGACCTGGGAACACCCAACGCTCTGTCAAAATCTAGTTAATCAGATGATAATTATACGGTTAATAAATCTTTAGATAAGGGAAATCGAGAAGGCAACTCGTTTGCTTGGACGTAATGGGAGAAGTGGCAGAAATGCTTGTAAGTCACAAGATGGGACGGTTAATCAATCCCGTAGCTCGTTACAGTCGAGCACTCCGGTAGTTGAAGTGGCGCTAACGCATCCGGAGCGGCACTAAAATGTCAGGAATTGTTAATCTACCCCAGCACACACGTTAAACGCATGTTGATAGTGCCGCGCGCTACGTATTCCTAGACGGATAGCTACGAATAAACCCTTACTTTCTATCTCCTTTCACCCTTTCTGCCGCCTATTCGTGTTACCCGACAAACCCTTCCTCCTCTAGGAACCTCCACGAGGAGACATTCGCTGCCAAGCAGCACCAGACCGCACCGTTATTACTAGCTATAAATCGCCACCTTTAATAAGAGCTCGCACGACGTAGCAGACAAAGACTCGAGTCGACGACGACGATGCCGACATAGGCGAGAAGATGATGGGCATCGTGAATGAAACGTGAACAAAGACCGAGTTAAATGATATTGAAATTGTACCAAGCAACTCTTACATGTACAATTATATTTATAATTGCATACAACCAGTACAAATGTCTCGCATTTTGGCATTCGTCTGAAATATAATTAGCGCTATTTATTATTCAAGTCAAACCGATAGTACACGAAGTTACGAGAATACATTAGAATTAATTATGAATGTCATTTTTAAGGAGGTTCTAACAATATAAGTAGGTGAGGAATGTTGTAGAATAGATATAAATGTCGGTTTTAAATCTAAGTTAGTGGTATAATGGGAAGAGTGGGTGGAGAAGTATTACAAACTAGGTAGATAGAACAGGCAGGTGTAAACAGTTAGTGTAGTTGGACTCTTAAAACCTTTCTACCGCAAATCCTCTTTTACCACCGAGACTGTGTGCTATTAAGGCCTCGAAATGCCACGTGTCTACACTTGAGAGCACCGCTCACGTGCGTCTCTTAGTACTTATTGCATCACTTTAAATTTAATTGTACTTTGGTGTAAATCACACCACTCTCGTTTGCACACTCGAGTATTTTTCACCCTATTACTACTAGTCGTAGTGGTACACTAAGAAATATACTATAGTAAATAAATTCTCTGTTTCCGGAATAATACGGGAAATTATCGAAGCACAGTACCTTGTCTACCATATATTTCTAATATTTTCAGTGATATTCTCTGCCTGCTTAAAAAATATCCTGAAATTCTTAATCAGAAGAATCATCTAAAATAAGTGTATTATTTTTGTCAATCACATGAATTAAATAGTTTCTATAATTTTCTATCTTCATTTTCAACTTGTAAATAAGTATCGGCAAGGTTCAGATTATTATATCGGAAACATTAATTGTGGAACAAAAAAGTGCGAGAATTCAATGAACTGTTCAAGATTACTTTCTTACGAGGTATCAAGGAGGAAAGTTCGAACAGGAACAGGGCCGAATTCCTGACATTCCAGGGAACCTGTCGAAGAACCCGATATACCAGGTCTGATGATACGAGAGCAGGATGAGAGACATAAAAGGGGGAAGGAAGAAGAGAATTTTGAAACTCGGTCACCCCATTTCCAATTGACCGGCTCAATTTCACTGGCTTCCCGAGCAGACTGGCTGCATTGTGCGAACTTCCTGCAGATTAGTTGTCACCGAGTTTAATATTTTATCGCACGGCAACATGCAAACTTGCCTATTCTCTATTCAAGCTTCCGGATCCCATTCGGATTTGACTAAAACAAAAGCTGGTTCGTCTGCAAATATGCACAATCGAAGTACGATGGAGGATGGTCTATATATAGAAGCATACAGCCCCATCGGGGAACCCCCGAATATGCGTCGAGGGTTCCGCAGATGGGTCGTTTAATCGGTGGTAGTTGCTGCTGCTGCTGCTGCATCGGATTTTGATTAGCGCGGCCGCGTCACGTTCGTTCGTTCGTTCTTTTGTTGATGGATCAAAAAATTCACCGCACACGTAGACCAGCCTCTGCATAACTTACACACATGGAAAGAATATGAGCATACGTTCAAGCCTGTTACGGAGGGAGAAAAAGAGAGAAACTCGGCCTACGATTAACAATTTTCCAGACACACGGGCGTGAACATCCTCGTGCTCTGCTGCCGCTCCCTTTGACGACTTTTAATCTGATGGTATTAAACCTATCTGACTAGTTTTACGCTTACATCATCGGATAATCTGAAATACCAACCTAGTACGGCTTTTTGTGGACCTTGTATGATGCTTGTATGTCCAACTCTCGAATAACGATACCGCGATTATTTATTTTATGAATAATTAAATAGTCTGGTTAATCACGTATTTCCTGATGCATGTGAATTCAAGTAACAGGGCAATATTATAATTTAATTTATTAATCATTTTACTCTTGAAAAATAATGTTACAAGTGATACCCATTTTTGTAAAAATTAGTCGAATAAAAATATTATTAATGTATTGAGATTACTTTCACTCAAGTAGTCAGTACTCAATAGATAACATGTGAATGCTGTTTAACATTATCATTCGAATCAATTACTTATGTATTAAATAATATAAGACCATTTGAATACTGAGGCATATAAAATCTGTTTATATAAATGCAGGTTATTACGATTTTAATTCATTAACAATGCAATGATTTAATTAATTACTCCGTAGCACTTGACTTGAGTAAACAATATACTCGAAAAGAGTACTATAGCAACATAATAAATGTCTGCAAGTTTATAATAATATAATTGATGCTTGACATCACCCGTGCCCATATTTTATGCAATTTCATCCTCTCCAGATTTCGAAGCAAATTAAGCCAGCTAATTATGATTATTATAATATGGTGTAATTAATAATGTTTTTATCTCGCTGCATTATTAATTAATTAATTGCAGCATCCGAAAGAAAACCCCGCCACCTCTGACTTTAAAGTCGGGCAAACAAAGAGCTTGGAATTATTAGACACGCTAATTGTTGTGCATTCGTACATTATTGTTATTTCAATTATGTTTAAACGAAAGCACACATTTCAATGAGAGTCTACCTTCCCCTTTCGCTATTACCTCCTCTGTCACCCTTGACCACCCTTTCAGGCACCCCCCGTCACAGAAGCCTTGAAAGCCGTCAGCATATTGCGCATGCATAATTTAACGTGTTCAGACAAATAACAAAGTTTTCGCATGCTGATGAGAACACCACCGCATCCGGATTTCGACTGTCACCGAGTGGCACTGACATATTTTCATTTGATACAAGCAGAGGAGACGGGAATGATTTTGGTGTACAACTCACAGAATTTTACGAGTACACGTGATATGAGAAGAACATTTGTAATTAAACATAATTATCATCAATTTGGCAATAACAGATTTAGGGTATATTGGTAAATTACGGAAGCAACTTTTAATGAAAGATTTTGAATTTTGTGGAAATAAAGTGTGTGCATTATTTTATTTGAAATAATGTCATACTATTATAGAAAGAACCTAGGTTAAGATATATTTCCATAAATATGGAATTTCCATAAATATTCTGCAGTACTCACAAGTTTCACCTTCAGATGAAAGACTTCTCTCCATTGGCTTCCTTTTATTGATTCTTCTATTTTCAACCAGGAGATAATCCAATAAGGAGCACTCATTTTACACTTGTGTTATAAATATCTTAATTTGTTATATCAGCGTTCGTTATAATTAGAACCAAGATATCAATTTCGGATAAGAAATTCCACTCTTAATTAACACGGTCATAAAGATCCTAGAATTTAACAAACGATCGATCGTCGCAAATACTTCACCAATTAACTACAATAATTTGTGGGAATAACTAGTCTGATTTAAATAGCACGGATTAATTTAGTTTACATATACATTTATAGTGTAAGAAAAATTATCATTGTGCCTTAATACGTATAGAGAGAAATAGCTAGCCTCCATTCGTCACGTGAGACAATAGGATGGGTTGGAATGAAAACCCCAATTTTTTAACCACCTGACACCAACAGCTCTTTTTGACATATAACAACCGCCGAAGGCACAATTAAGTACCGAAACTATTCGCTGATATTCTAGTACAATACAAGAAATTGGAATACATATCGAAAGAAGCGGATGTGGCTACAAAGTAATGAAACCGACTTTCCATAACATTATATGTATATTAAACTTATATTAAAGGAATATTAACACATAAAACATTACACTGTTACCATGATTTCGATTAAATGCGCGTTCTGCGTGTGTAAGGTTTATCCGACGGCTCAATATCAACTGCTGTTATGTATGCCTTGGATAAATGTCAACAATCTCTGACAACTAATCATTGCGCGGACAATGACACAACAATGACTGCTACCTATCCGTGTTTCTATTTATGTCCTCTCTGAATGAAGTACAACTTTGTAATTGTATCTAACTTTACTAATTTATTTATAATCATTGTTATTTTAACACAGCTATTAAAAATCGTACATTTTGCTCATTAACACTAGAATTACAAAAGTAATAAAAATTATCCTCCGTGGCATTAAAAAAAAATGTTCAAAATAACGTTTCATTTTCTGAGATTATATATTATAATACTAAATATAATATATTACCGGTAGTTTTAGTGTTAACGGCTGAATAGAACGAATCACGTAGATCGCATATTGATTATTTTTTTAGGGATAATTCAATTTGTTATTTTTTATGTACATTTCAGCTTTCCAAAGAACAAGCTGCTGACTTTTACGAGCGATAATTACAGAGACTTACGTATCCGGCTATTTTTTCCGGGCATCAGGAGTGAACTTCCTGTTGAGGGATACGATAAACGTTTACGGGCATTGCGTGATACCCGAAGTTCTCGTTCTTTTACTGACCTATTAGCCGCCTGTAAACATATGGGGTGTAAAGTGGAAAACGAACGAGGTTTTCAATTGTATTCTTCTCTCCACCACTGTAAAGATGCATAATTACTATGTACAGATAAAATAATCATCTCGTTAAATAGAATTTGCGATACAATATTATAACTATTGGAATATTGTATTATAACAATTAGAGCATAGATTTCAGTGATAAGTAGTAAGTGATTAAATACTTTCTGCTGGGTTCTGGAAAGAAGGCACTCGTGACGTAAGTGTCATGTGGAGTTTCATTATCCGATTAGTTATATGCAGTGAGTGTAAAAATTATTCGTACAGCAGTGAAATTAAAAAAAATCTACTGCTACTAGGTATTATTTTTCTATGCCTTATGTTGGTTTACATTTTATGCATTAATCTCATTTATGTCCTAATATTTTCTATTTGAACGTAGGATTTTGAACTGTTTTCAACCTGTATTAACCATCCCGAATAATTACGATATTTTGAGAAATGCAGAGGACTCCATATAGTATCGAAACATATACATATGCAAACTTATTTACACGTTTGTCACCCAATTCCAGAATGACAAAATAAATATACACAAACCATACTGCATCTAAAAAAATTCCTGGAAATAATTCTGTATCATGCACCACCTAGTACCATGAATGTGGATCCACGAATTAAGCGATGAAATTGAATCGAAAAATGGGTAAACATCAAAGTGTGTTTACCACTTCTGTTTGGTTAAAAAATCAGAGGATACGTGGGAAGAAGTTCTTTCGGATCTATCTACTTTAACGAGGATGTATGTTTCGTATTGCAGCTTCGGTTGACTAAAGCGTTATTAACTTCTAAAGTAAACTCACTCTTTTCGTCGTGACACACTCTGTACATACCTCGAGCGTTACATAATGCTCGATGAAAAGCTAAGCCCCTACGTACGTATGCAAGTACAACATGGTATTTGCGAGCCTGGTTGGCAATTTGCCTTTGCATACCGTGGTCTCACTTCAAGTATGAATAATAATGACCCTGAATATGTGAGTTACGAGACGATAATCTACGGCTGGGGGTGCGTTGGTTATTACACTGCAACCCATGCTCGCTCGACCGAAATCGATCCCATGACTCGGCATTACGTTTCCCGAGTTTTGCTACTTTCAGCAGTTCGAAATAAGTGAATGATTACAGTCACCGTGACGTACAATCAACTCCAATATTGCACTCCATCATTACATCATTGTCGAAATATTTTGATCGTTGAAACCGTTACTATGATTAATATCGCATACGATATGATTAACGATTTTATTGAGCTAATTTCGTTAGCGAGTGATAACATCGTTGAAAGTGATTCACAGGTAGCGACCGCTCTTGGAGAATTTCGTGTAAGTAATTATGTAAATATTTTACTTTGATCGGTGATTATGTAATGTTTATAGGAAAAACTTCAGTTTTACTGTATACATATGTTCTCCATGTATGAGTCTGAACGTGAATGAAAATAATTATTAATGTGAGAGGAAAGCTTCATTAAACCCTTTTATTAGATTTAGTGCGGAACATCCCTAAGCGTGGCGCCAACGAATGGGTTAACTCTACCCTCAGGAAGCTCGTAAAGGTTCAGAAAATTGTATCAAAATTAAAAGGTGTATTGCACAAAATGAAAAATTAAACGGTTCAATAAAAATAGTAATATTAACATATATCATACTATATCATTCCTAATATTACATAGTCATCTAATTTCATTTCCTAATCTTCCAAATTATTATTTATATTGCTATACATATAAGAATAGCATATACAGTTATTTCCAACTATTTTTGTAATTTACCCAAAATATCACATGCTTTGTTATTCCATTTGCTAACTGAATCCAAAATGTAGGCATGAAAATGAAGTGTATCAACTCCAAGTAATTTCCTCTACGATGCATTACGGCGGCCGGATAAAAATGAAGATCAAATTCTTAAGAGTAGAGGGTGTTATCCTGCGGAGGGAGAGAGTCCTCGTAGTTGTTTCGACGAGTTTAGTATGCAAATTGACACAAAGCGTACATGCGCGTGGGAAATAGCTGAAGTGTGGCACATGCGGGTAACGAGGGGCACGTTTTACCCTCCGGCTAAATATGTTTTACACCGAAGCTACCAATGTATCGTTATCCGACTGATCCTCAGCCGTCAGAATGGACGAAGGCGTTACGACATCAATTTTCTTTAATATAAGCCGCTCTGTTTCCCTTATGAATATTGAAATGAATATTTCTTTAGCTCTAGTAGTTCACAACTCAGTGAATCGTAGAATAAGTATTAGTTTCCGTGTCTAGCCAAACTCATTTTTTCAATAAGTGAAACAGCTTGCGCACACAATGAGTCGGCTACAATCTAATTTTCATAATGATTTTTATAATGAATTTTATATTATAGATAATCAAAAGATAAGCTGTCTGAAAACACTGAACAAAATTTAAATTAATTTCCATACTTTTTATGAAACTTACCTACTTGGTATTTTGTAGTAATTCTTTTTAAAATAATGCACTGATCTATTCCTAGTCCATTTATATTTGTAGAATTTCGGATACATAAATATTTTTTGTGAATTATCTAACATCATAATTTTGAACATCAGACTATCTAACGCGTGTGATACATTTTTGAATGGGGTGATAACTTTTCATTAAAAATACACGTGACACGAATACAGCGTTACAATCGATGAGACTTGGTTATAAAGAAAGATCACGTTTCGACGAAGGATATAGTACCTCGTTGCCTGAAAATACTCTCTAATCCTCTTTTGCCGACTCCATTAATCGTGAAGGTACCTCTTAAAATAGTCATCGTGACGTTCATCCCCGGACAATCATTAATCCTTTTTCTATCAATCACTATGCCAAAAATATCAGGGTTTACGATGATGATACAACGTAGCATTATATAATAGGCAGATTAAAATTTAATAACTGCACGAACGTAAGACTGACCATAACAGTAATATTAATTAGTGCTAATGTAAGTCAAATTTCGATTACGCATGGATATATAATAAATATAATATTTCTCAGTAGTTCTAATATTTTCATCATCATTGTAATCTAATTTATGAAAAGGCTGAAAGGAGTTTGATTAATCGTCATTATAGTTTTTATTTAAGTTTAGAGTTTAATCTATCGAGTTCTCGGTATTTAAGTTTATGATCATTTCTCGAGTATCAGTCTTTAAGGAGTATTTATTTCTAAGTAATTATTGGTGTTAAGAATCATGCTGATCGTGGCATTTCTTAGAAATATTGTTTCGAGAACCCAATTTTAATTTCAAGAGTCGGAATCATTATTAGAACCACAGCACTCTTTACTACGAGATTGCATTAGTTTTATTAGAATTTCGTGGTTACCTTAGTAGCATTTTATTTGTTTTATGGGGCCATAAGTTCTTTTCTATTGGACAATTATGCAAAGTGCAGAGAGGAAAGTGCTGGTGGTAATGCTTCAGTCAGTATTTTTTGGTAACCCATTGCGGTTCCTTTCGGGCTCTTGGTAACTGCGGTAAAATTCGTTTTAAAAAAAACTTAATAGAGTATTCACTCACGTGGTATGCTGGGGGATTCATTATCGTATACTAGGATTTTCATACCAACCCAGAATCCTTGTCAGCGGTGATTGTCTGGGTTTTGAAAATGTTTTCACGAAGTGCGCACACTTTACCGTCGTAATTAAGGTAGAAATTTTATTATCGTAGATAATATTAAAATTAATAAGGTTTCCAATAATTTCCAATAAAACTAATGCAACTTCATGATAAAGAATTCCGTGGTTCTAATAATGACTCCAACTTTTAAAATTAAAGTTAGGTACTCGAAAGAATATTACTAAGAAAAGTCAATCAACAACATAAAACTTAACCCTAATAATTACTTACAAATAAATACTACTTAACAAAATTTATATATCGTGATACATATTACTACCCATAATATAATATAATTCAAGTCCGTGTATATTTATCAAATATAATTAATATTATATTATTAAATATAAACTTTAATCAAGTTGATTCATATAAATATTTAATGTTTTAAAAGGACAGGTATCCCTGGCAACGCTTTATTAGCAGGCAAAAAATGGAGTGTATCATGAAGACAGATATGTAAAGTTAATGAAAGCAAAGAACGATGCTGCTTCTACATTTCCGCGGTTGCGGAAAACTTTGATGTTTAATTAGAAGACTTTATAAACCCTTGATCATTGCGAACATGGAGCCTGAAGTGTGCAGGTTTTTCTCTGAAAAATGTTACATCTATTTCAGCATCTTTCGTTACTTTCGCCATCGTGATGCAGAGTGCTCAAGCACTCTGTGAGACGTTATGTAGGTCGTATCCAAGAGGCATCTCTTAGTTAATTACCGCCTGACGGGATAAACATAGGTAAGGATGACTGGAGGGAAAAGTAACGTGAAATGTAATAAACTTATGATAAATAGCAAAGCCGAAATTAAAGTTCTTCTTATGAAAATGAACCCTAATTACGTGCAATTATTATCGGAATAATAACACAAGGTACCTTTTAATAATGAAATATACTCCGCAAAGAATTCCATTGGAAATTATTTTAAAGTAATTAAATAATACCGTAAGGTGCTTTATCAGTTACCTCGAGCAGCTAGCAACAAATTAGCAGATGTATCAAATTAATATTACTTTAACATAGTTGATGTTATATTAAGGGATAGATTCAACGAAGTAACGAATAAATTATGTATGCAATCAGATTGATGAATTATAAATAATCTATAAATAAAAAGCTAATGTGGATGGCGTTGAAAATGAAGAGACATGGAAAAACAATAAATATGGTATTTTTTGAGTACACGAGATGAATAAAATGAGGTAATTGAAAGTAAGTCACCTTCGCCATTAAGAGTTATTTGGGTCAGAATGCGGGGATAAGTTTTGCCCGTCCCTCAGGATCATTACGGCATTTGAACAAAAGCTAGTGAGAAAAGAAGATGGTGCACGATCTGCGCCTCTTTTCGGGGTGTTCAACCTCTCTTAGAAAGTAGGTCGAGCTTGTAGGAGGTGGTCCCAGCATCCCTTAATTAATTACCCCGGTTGAATTTTCCCAACGAAAAGTGTGGCTGTTTCCGTTACGCTTGAGCTGAAGTGCGGATCTTGTATACAAACGTTACCAAATCTTGTTTTAAAGTATCCTCCTCTCATTCTGCCACGGGAAAAGAGGGTTACTTTCAGGTTTAAGAGGAATGAGCAAAACCAAGGCCTAGCCGAGTGTAAAGAGTTCTAAAGTGCTACTCATTATGAGGTCTCAAAGAGGGAAAGGATTAGCTGTTATATCGCGAGATATGTATCACTGAAGAAAAGAAAAGTAGATTCTCCTCTTATTAGTGTCAAATTAAATATATCACGCAGAATAGAATTACCCGGCGGAAACTTTGTTCTGCCGTGTTCGTTTGCATTCATTTTCATCCGCCGTTTTTAACATTAAGAGCAATTTACATTGCAAGTTCTTTCCCTCGGCGAAACACTTTAAGTTTTTCACACATTCTTCTTACTAAATGCCAGAAAAAATACTCAGCGTATTACGCTTTAATAAAGCACGCTAATGGAATTTCAAAAGTTCATCAGGCATTCTTAATATTACATGATGACTTAAATGTTATTAAGTATAAAAAATCGTAGAGTTTAACGAATAGTAGGTTTTAAGGTCACCTGTTGTTCGAAACGTCAAATTAACAATAATAATATAGAAAATACTTTTAATAATAGTAATAACGAATTTGTGTACGGAGGTCCTTTGGTTTTAAATAGTTTGCTGTTGATAGATTGTATTAATCACCATAAATAAAAAACTCAAATCAATCTGAAGTTTTTATAGTATTACTAAATACAGAAAGTGAGACTTTTAATATCAATAACGTCTTCATTTGAATCTGTAACCTATCCTGTCCTCAGACCTTCTTAAATAAATGTACTGTGTTATGAAAATATTAACCGATATAAAAATTCACATTACAATATAAATTACGTTATTTGTATACTTTAAAAACTATGAGACACCAGGTAATTTAGTGATTTGGCGTAATGCCAGAGAAGAGTTTTTTACCAGTCCGTGTGACATTGTTAAACGATATTTTAAAGGAATTTCAAGTATCCCAGTATTCAGATCAAAAGGCGTATCTTTCTTCGCGCGCTACCTTCGTGGCGAAACATCAAAAGCTCTTAAGAAAAGCTAAGTGACAACTCACGAGTCGTTTTTCGTAAGGTTAAAATATCGGTGCTGGTATTTTCAGAACATTTATTGGTACACAATGTATTCGAAACGTTGCTGAAAATGTCACACACATCTCGCGTGTCGTTTCAAAGGAAAATAACGGCCGGCACGTTATTTCCGGAAACAAATTGTTTGTACGTCTTATTCACTCGGCGGGAAACTTGTTTCTCTTGGTAGTAACAAGACCGTCAGCAAGAAGCGATCTCTTTCTTTGTACGCGAGCTACCTTCAAGCAACGAGATATTTATTTATGGTGATTAATCACGCGAACCTGAAGGTTGGGGAGCGAAATGGCCAGAACTAAAGGAGGTATGAAAATGAGCAAACATTAGAAGTGAGATGATAAGACATCCTCGAATAATACCCCAGCTAATGCATGAAATGGTATTTCCATTTTCAAACGTCACTTTCACAATCAGAAGTTTCTTTACCTCTGAAACTCACTCCCATTTACAACCAACTCTTTATTTTACGATACTGAATATCCTTATCACCTATAAATTCTTCGATACTTCTAATCGTACTAGACTTCTATTTAAACTAATTAATCTAATTCTGATTGATCGCGTTTTTTCATAAGAATATAAGAATATTCATATCATTTTCAATCTCAATGTATCACTGTAATATATAATTCTCAATCTATTTATATTATATTAATATCAGCTATTTTGCTGAGTTCATACTTCACCATGATTTGAATGTTTATGGTTATCCATTTTTAATCTATTTATAAGCCGTAGCTAATAGTCTTACTTTAAAATGTCCTGGGGAAGTAAATCGAACGATCCGAATAAAGTCATCAACATTGAACGCTTTAAAGGTATAAATTCTTGGTATCAAATACCGTTTATCTCTGGCTATAAAATATCATTCATGCCTTTTTAATGGCGCATGAATCAAACGGCAGTGAATGATCGAATCAAAGGTAGTCTGCGGTTTTAATATGAAAACGGAACCGATGGAGATTGCTTTTTAACTTCCGATTCATAGAGTCAGCATCAAGCTGTCAATTAAACGAATACGATCGAGTCGGAAATCCTAGGATAAACGTCGGTGGCCTCGCGATATATTTGAGGATATGTGACTATTAAGCGTAGATAGGAATGTCTGTGATCTGATCTAATGAGCAATTAGTAGCAGAGCCTCTAACATTCAACGTAGACAAAGACAAAACGTGGTTGCCACATGCCACTAAATCTTAAAATTCAGCTGTTTCCTATAAAACATTTAGTATCTCGTTATAAGAAAATTTCCTTTTTCGAACTAACCATTCCTTGCGTGTTAATCAAGCTTATATGCTCATTAATTTCAGAAGAGGAAAAGTCCTTAAATGAGGGGAATCCGATTGTAAGAAATTAAATTGAAAAATTGTTTTATACTCTCATGGTGATCACTGACAAATTAAATTATTGATTTAACATTTTAACCACGGTGTTCTTCCAAAAAACGACATTACGCATTACTTTCAATTTAGTGATAAAATCAATCCGTGCGATATATTTATAATTACGTAGTATATATGGGTTTGACTATCAAATTATGAGAGTCACGATTGTAATTTAATTCGTAATCTTCGAGATAAGAGTAAATATCAATATTGCAGGATGAAATATAATTAGTACATTTGAGATAATCAAGTTGCATTTTATGGAAGCTTGCAGAATATAAAGTCGTTTGCTTTTAATTCTAAAGTGGTTATACTTTCAATTCAGATATACATTTGTTATACATATATCTTGCACATTAAACTACACGGAATTAATCTTCACTAAAGAAATACGGTCTGTGGAATAACGACACCGAAGATCATTATTTAAAGTATTCGCTTCATTAGGAGACGCTTTAATCGTTTAATCGTAAATTAATGAAACAACGGTTTAATAAGTTAGCCGTGATCACCTCTTGTGTCACGAAGTCTTTCGCGTTAAGAGGTTAAACGTGGTTAAATTATCCAGTGGTTTAGGATAATTGCGCCTGTAGTAATTAACATATGAATTTATTGCCACGGAACATGCTCCTTATTCGAGGGAAGAAATTGTGCGCTTAGTACGATAGATTCATAACCCGTTCACGTAATATTAACTTTCTGCGAGTGTTTTATTGTCAATTACGATAATTCAAGTAGTAGTGGATTGTTTTATCAGGCAAGTCTTACATGTGTCATTCGTTTATTTTACAAAAGAATAACGGTAGATTTTACTAAAACGATGAAATATTATCGAAGAATACGTGTTCGTAAGATAAAAGTGTAATTAAAATTACTAAATTCCTCTAATAATTCGTGGGCGAATTCGATTATGCAACAATAGTATGGAACGTTGTTGATTAAATGTCTTGCGGAGGGTTGACTACTCTTACCATTGAGCCTATTTAAAGGTTGAATCTAATGGTGTGTCCTGTACCTGACGTAAGGGTGGACAAAAGGAGCGAGGGTAGAAGGTGCAGGAAAGAGGCGAATGAGGAGGGAAAGGTCGGGCTAATTGGATGTCGGAGGCGCAATCTTGTGGTCTCCATTTGTCATTCGGTAGTGCAAGACCGAACACATCCTTTCCTTTCTATCTGTCTACTCGCCTCCATCTCTAGCTAGATTCCCTTCTTCCTACGTATGCCTTATCTCTTTCTTCTTTCCACGGTTCTCCGGTCTCTGACACGCTCATACACACAAGCGGAATCTCTCTTTGAATTCGGCGGCCGCGCGGATCCGTACGAGATCCTAGCCGGATATTGCGAGAATTCTAGAGTTCCCTCAATCCTTCCTGGAATTCGATCCACGTATCCCGGGGATCGCGCCAAAAATCTCACGACTCTCGACAACCGACGCATCCCTTTCCTCCTCCCCCACCCCTTGCACCAAGCTTTCCCGGACGGTGACTTGGGCATACTAACCGCTAGGAAAATCCAATATTTAATTGAAGAACCAACGATGATTCTCTGAATGTTAAGAGACTAAATTACAATGAAGGAACATAATGAGATCGACTAGGATTAAATACCGGGTACTGAGAGCTAATAACTCAGTGTCTACCCCTCGACTCTTCACGTCTCGATAACCATTTATCTTGTTAACCAGTTTCGAAATCACCTTATAATTCGTTTCTTGAACACGTAATAAACCTTGATGGAATACCTTCATATTAAAGCCTTTTACAAAAATATTTTATATTAATAAGAAACTTCGAGACTTCAAAGCAAAAGCTGTTGAACCAGTTCCTACAAAAATCCTTAGGCATGGCCATATTAGTTACCCGCTGTATTTTCCACTTATCACGTTTCCAGCTGTAAAATTAGGGCAGTGGCAGAATTTAACTTAAGAATTTGTAAAGGAGTGATAAACTACGAATGTAGGGCAGCCAATAGACGGAAGAAGTTAAAATAAAATGTACAAATATTGTGCAATCAGTGCGGCAAAATGGTAAAGAGCCGAGCTGCATTCAATACAGCATACCGGCTCTTTACGGAGATAGAAAAGCGGTCTGATGATAATGAGTCTGATAACAACTGAGCCGGGAACATTGTTCCAACAAAGTCCACTTAACCAACTCCCCTCTCAGCACTAATTGCGGTCAGTGTTGTAGAGAATACGAAACGTGTATGGGTACTATGTGCAATAACGAACGGCAGTTAGTTTCGTTCTTACGAAGTTACCTTCGGAATCGTTAGAGAAAATTTATGATGTCGACTAAAGAGGATACCTACTTACGTTCGACTCAAGTATGCCTTAAAAATCCAAGGTCACGTGCTTCATTGAAATTGACTTACCTGAAACAAGCAAATATTTATAATTAATAAACACTTCAAAAACGTATTCAAACTTACTTCAATTCATTTATTTTATTATTATTTTATTCCTAATTAACGTATCTCTGGTAATTCCATCTTTCGATGCGAGCAAATTCTCCCTTCCCGAATTTTCAAAAGCCCTATTTCCATAAAATCATCAGAATGAGTCAAAAATTACATAACATTTTTAACAAATTGTAAGTTATAAATAGAGCGTAACATATCGGAGTTACACCGCACGTAATTATTTTAAACGGTATACTAGCGTTTTATATTCAAAAATAATTGATTACTTTCCGGTACTCGTAATATTATTTATATGTTCTGGAATATCTAATAAAAATATGATTATAATTCGACTACCATATCTAGTTGTAAGTAGGCCACTACCGCTCATTGACTTCCCGAACACACTGCGTCTGTTTCAGAGCAAGGTAAAACAAGCTCGACTATGATACTATCAGAACTACATTGTTTAAGAGTATCATAAGAGTGTCAACTAGCTTCTCGTCATATCACAGTTCGTACTCTGTGTAGTTAATATCGCATCTATAGATGCACTGCTAATTAACCGAGCTCCTTGAATGCTGATACGATCATGCCCCTTGAGAACCCAGAGCAAAGACGATGGTAGTGGCTCAGTCACAGATTCCATCAACCAGAAAGTTGCTCCGAAACTAGGCCAGTGAGAACAGGAAGCAGGTGAAGCGATATTGATAGTCAAAAATAAATTCAAAACAAGAAATGAACTTGGATCTTGAAAACGACAATCATTGGTAAGATGATTAATGGATAAAGAAACGATTGAAGCAATTGGAAATGCAATTTTAACTATTTCATACAGTTTTAAGTTCTCGCGAGACTCTGCTTCGGGTACTTTAACTTTATCTCAGCTGTTTTAAAATATACTTATATTTAAATTAAATAGAATTTGCTTAAATTAAAAAATATATTAAGCAATTAATGAATTAGTCGTCGCAGTAAGAAGAAAATATATTACAAAAAGATTAACAATGAAGCAGGAGTAAAATCTTAAACCTAAGGCATACTTTTTATTATCATATTCTTTAATCGATAACTATGAATACCCTTAGTGATAAAGATCCGGAATATCTTCGAAGTTTAATGTGTCTAAGCATGAAATCGAAGTTGTATAGGGTTCGATTCAAAGGGTCGTTCATTTCCATGCAAAAATGTCAGTCTTTTATTAAGAATCGTGACGTCGAGAGACACTCGCGAGATGATGGGTTCCCGTTAAGGACGCATATGCGAAGAACGGGAAACGTATCAGAGACGACAGGAGACACAGGTGTGCCTCAGACATCTGTCATTCCGCTTTGGTATCGCGAGGAGGACAAGCACGCGCGCCTTCCGGCGATACGAAACCGTTTTCCCTCCCGTTGAAAGGCCGAGGTATATGTATTTCGGAATCCACACTGTGCTCGTAAAATTGGAAACGCACCGATTGCTGATCGATCACGATCATCGGGGATACGCTTGACAGCTCCTACCAAAAGGAGAAATGCATTTCTGCGTGATGCAAACGCGCCGGGAGAAACGTTTCACGCAGAGCTTTGTTTCGAATAATTGTTTATGGGAGTTTGATTTATTGCCGGCCGTTAAACTTGACAGCGTTTAATGCCAGCTTCGTACCAAGGTACCCCTTTGGATGCACAACCTACTCCGCTGCTTGCTAGGATTTACACCGTCTCTATGTACGACGCGTTTTATGCCGGCGAGGCTTTTCATATTCACTGTATTTTACTCCTAAAAGATTTAAAATACTGAAATTGTGCTTTAAACTCGCCATTAAATATATGGGAGCTAGTCATCAACAGCAATGAAATACATAATTCTTGAAAATCAACATTAAGAAAGAAAGAAAATTCTAATGATCGACTGGCAAAAAAACACATTTTCGATAGTCACAAATCTTGTTAGTCGAACAAGTTTAATGAAAGTTACTTCCCTGAATTTTCCAAGGAAAGTACAATTTTAATCGCACATTACTGAAATTATTGATGTTCGGTGGTCGAATATTTCCAGAAATGAGATATCCATAGTTTTAATAGATCTGAGATTCAAATCTACGTGGATAAGAGGCAAGAGTTCTCTTTTATACTTGCCGAAGTCGTGATGATGGTGGTAGTGATTATTCTACTGTCGCAATGGAATAATTAATGTTAGCGGAAGTCGTACGAGAGATTAAGCTTCGGCTAATAAAGAAGAACAGGTGGTAGAATCAGAGAAAGTAGTATAAGACAGACAGTAGAAAGCAGGGGTGAAAAAGGACTTAGACTAGATCGTCCCCTATGGCTCGAAAATCCGGAATACGAAGTTCCGTACTGTTTGTGGCTGCGGGCTGTTGGCAGGCGATAGCTGGACGAAGAAGATGGGTGGCAGAAATAGGAAAAGAAAGAGCTAAAGGCAGGAAGGGAAGGGGAAAAGAGCGAGATAAATCGAGCACCCGGGGCGACCAGATAAAAGTCACTAACAAGTAACAAAGGTTCCACCGATGGCCGGTGAAGGGATGAACGAGAGAAAGAGGCAAAGGCACGAAAGACCTGGGCTACATATTGGTTCCAGTGTCTTCCTTCGTTCGTTGGTCCTCCGAGGCTTTTGCTCTCTCGGACATGTTCTTTTCACTTGCGCCTTCTTCATCCCGGGAATACTTCCTCTATAAGACCAACATTTAGTACTTTCAAAGCACGTCCAAGATTCGACCTTCGATTGTTTCGGGCTTAAGCTTATGTCGAAGGTTAATCGATCGACAATAAGCCTTTTACCTTCATGTCTTTTTAATTAGTGTTCTTCTTATTGCTTCCGTTCCTTCGTTATTTACTTTTAATTAGATTACTACGATATTATTAGATCGCCTGCATAGATGTTGCAAGTAATAGGCAAATATTTCGAAAAACACTTTGCGCAATCAATTCCATATTTATATTTCCAGGAAGAAGATTTCGATGTTGCAAGTAAGTAATACAATATAGAAGAAGCCCGACAGTAGAAAAGTTTTGTTTGGAGTAGACATTTAACGACTTGAAAGTCGTAAAGATATGCACTGGGTGCCGATCCTTTCGTCATTTCAGAGGTTTTAGAATATCGCTTCATCTATGATTCACAATACGCGCGTATTTACCGTTACTAGCCAAACGAAAGTAAAGAAAGGAAAAAAGTTTGTTGAAAAGGGTGAAGCGAATGAAGAAGAAGACAGAATCATTTGTTATGCGTGACTGGCGACCAACTGAACTAAAATTGTGATAGAAACAAGGCTTGTCTGGATGGTGGAAAGAATAAGGAGAAAGTATAAACTTCGGAAGAAACTCGTGCCTGCGAGGAATAAAAAAAAAAGGCAAACTTTAACTTATCGCGGGCTCCAGCGAAATCGCAAAACTTGTATCTGCGGACTCGGCGACAAAACGTTGCAGACTTTCCACGAATAATATCTTATTCCCCGCTTTGTTGTTCGGAGCATTTGTTGCCAGGAATATGTAATTTATTATAGTTTAGAATATCCGATATATCGCAATGAAGTGCAACATGCGAACTGCTACAAAATTTATGATTATATTCGTAGAAAGAACTTTTGTATATATACTTTGTGTGGAATACATATGTATATAATATAATCGATATTGTTCTCGAATAATAAATAGTAACAACTAAAATAAAACAAATGTCTAGTTTTTATTAATAATAATCCCTTCATCGACACTTAATTCCTGTAATTAAGCTATATTTCGAAAATACATGATAACATTGAAATAATTCATCTGGCAGTGTGTTGCTACTTATTTGTGCCATTTTATTACTATAACCGAGGTATACTTGTTTCTGCATAATTAATATACTAAGAAATAATTATTCAAGTAAGATGTATGAACATTATCAGGAAGCAAAGAGAGTAATATATAGAACATCAGCGAAACAATTTGCACGACTTTTTGATAGTGCGAAAAATAACGGAGGAAAAAGGTGCCCTTTGGCGACACGGTCAACGGCATAGCCCTTCCTTTTTTTCGCGTGGGGATTAAAAAAGGAGGTTCGAAAAGGGGCAAGGTCGATGAAGCGTTAGTGGTAGGTGGGTGATATCAACTTATCTCTAAACCTGAAGGGAAGGTGGCAGCCGAACTTCCATCGAGTTGGAAGCCGGGCTTCACCTTCTTCTCATCTCATCCAGGCCCGATACCCGACCTTGATTGAAAAGCAGATGACGCGGAATAAGGAGTTTTCCGGGGGACCACGGAAAATGTCTTCCACCTCCAGAGCTCTTCAATTTCTCAAGAAACGCAGAATTTATTTCATTCCCTTGGGTTTGATGTAGGCTGAGGTGAGGACGAGGACCAAAAAGGAGAGGGAGGGGAACAGGATACGAAGGAGAGAAGAGTGAGATGATGATCTTCCGCAAGACGTTCTTCAACTATGGTACCCTACATATATTTCTCTAGATGTGTCGTAGCATATAAACGACATAGAGTTTCGCTCATTTTTGACAAATTCCACTGCGATTTCTGTGAATTTCGTGATACGTATTCTGAAACTTATCTTCCTGGTATCCTATATTCGAGGGTACATGATCCCATCAAGCCAGATTTGATGTGTTATTTCAAATTTAGAAATAACTTTTTACCGCATAGTTTATATCAATTTGTATGATTGTATTTCTATAAAATTCGAGGATGATTAAACAAGGAAGAATATTTAAATTTGATATATTGTGTGTTAAAGTTGTTGCTCGATATGAAAATAGAACGCTAAGGAAGCTGGAATTGAAATATAAAATATAAACAATTATATTATTAACGTTTAAAGAATATTCTTAAGAACTTAATGAAATGAAGTTATTTCCAAGTTTTTAAAATCAATAAATAATAAAAGAGATTTTATATGAATTTCCTTGGGAAGAATGGAAGGTGAAGCCTGGTTTATAATCTTGGGTATATGCGCGAAAGAAATGCTAGTAAACGATAATAACTAAAAAGAGTAGAGTAATCCGAGTCACGTAGATACTTTATATGAATAACCACTTTTATCATATCTTTTGGAATTACTCGGCTCTTGAAATAAGAAGTAGCCCGAGTCCTAGGTAAAAAAGAAGAGATAATAGCGCATCTTTTCAGTAAGTAAGACGTGCCCACCCTACACCCTCATAAGTTAAAAGATCACCACAGCGGATAAGTGCGAGATCTGCGGTTAACCAGCTTAATATCTTTCAAAGTTTAACAAACTATGGTTATAATGCTAGAGTCGCAAATGGAAGAAGATAATCTCGGGCTTGGTCTTATAATTGAGGACTTTTACATGAAACGACCATTTACGGATTTAACGCTGCTTGAGGTAATTAAAGAAACGTGCCTAGAGTATCCAGCCTAATTAATCTTATCGTAAGAACGTTCAGACAATTTATTAGATTTTTACAAATAATAGAAAAATTCCTTGCGTCCGCGTAATACATATATAAATCAGCACTCCAACGACAATAACCATAAAATGTCGACGGTAATTAAAAGTTTCCCCGTAATCTTCTAAGTTCCCTAGTGTTTGTGGCAATCGTAAAAAAGTCGCAATTATGCTAGTGATACTAAAACTTCCCGCATTACGTGCACTTTTTTTCGGTACCTGCAGCGTTCTGGTAGTTTGCTATCTAGCTGAAAATTATACTTAAATTATCTGTAAGTACAAAATATCTGAACAACTTCGTGGGACGCGTGACAAAAAATAGATCCCGATTTTTATCCGATCGAAAGAACAGTGTCACGGTAAAGTGGACTTTACTACGCTTGGGATCATATGAATAGTATTAAGCTAAAGTAGACTAAATCTCCAAAAAAGCAAACTTCATGATCTTTCTTAGACTTGTTGATATTACCCAAAATAAAAAACAGTCAAAGTTTCCTCTAAACACAGTCCAATCAAAATTGTTGTGCCTTAAATTCCGATTATTATCGTGACATATTCTTGGGAGCATAGTAGACATTTATAGTACCGCAATACGAGGATGTATCCGACGGTCTTAGAATGTATCCTACTTTCAAGGGAAGGATTGAACCGTTGAATTATTCGTAAGAAACAAAGTATCCGTTGCAAAATCTTGGGAAATTCCCTGAGGTGTTTCGATATCCATGACGCTGGTATGACCAAGCAATACGGGTCAACGTTGTTGAACATGGATGATAAAATACGGGAGGAATGCAGGTGTAAGGTGGGCTGTATTGTAAGTCAAGACACGCAGTAAGGAATCTAGTGTTGATAACCGCACGAGACCCGATGGCAGCATGCTAATGTCTTACCATGCAATCATATCCCGTTGCTCACAGCCCTTACTTTCAAGTAGCTACTCTAGATTGGCCTACACCGTATGAATATAAACCTACATGGTTCCCCGTACTATGAATCAAGACACTTTACTTGCGCTTATCTTGTGTCAAGAATTGTGTTATCAATTGATAATCAAACGTCTTTACGGAAAATATGGATGTGAATTCCGGCAAATTAGAAATGTATGTATGTATCATGGGTACCATTTTTATATGATTAATTATACCCATTTGATATAGCTGATAATTGATTGAGCCTACTAATTGCGTTGATGGTGTTTCTTAACAATTTAGAATCATTGAACGTTTATTTTTCCTAAGCCAGTATGACTAGTTTGTTCTGTGCAATTAGATACTCGTATACAGGAATATGTTGATGGATTGGCCATTTAAATTTTGGCAAGCAGATCCTCGTAGTAGAAGGTGGTCCAAAGATAAAGTTTGTGGTAAGATCTCTCGAGATTCGTAAGGAGGTTCTTTCGAACCTGGTTCTTTCGAAAAGATGGCCAGGCCGTCGTTGTGCGTTCGTGCCAAGGACGCGTCGTTACTCTTCATCTACGGAATGGCCTTTAATAGCGATGATGGTAAAATATCGTGGCGGGATTTCTTGAAGCGAGGTGGTACGTTGAAGGAAAAGGGAAGGATGGTAACGGCTATTATTTCGTCGTGCGCTTGACAAACGATTACGTGGGCGCCACTTTTGCGAAAACTAAGAAAACACTCTCGCTAAATCATAAGGAGCCATTACCAGAGGCGCGACTGCTTCGTATAGTATACAGAGATACTAGAGGCCAAGGGTTCGTTCACCCTTTTCTCATGACCTTCCCTCCACGATTTGTCAAGTTCAAAGGATCGCTCCTCCTCTGTTTATCTTCCACCTAATGTTCCTCCTTTTTCCAACGCGTTGATGGCTCGCCTTGATGAATTTTTCAAAAGGAGTCCGGGAGAAAACCATCCTTTCAGTTGGAAAGAGACTTACTTGTATTACTTACGACGCGAGAGACTCCTAGACACTTAACAGTGACTGAGTATCCAAGACAATGTCTTCGGTATTTATCTCGACAAGAAGAAATTGGGGAATAGTGATTTTAAAGGAAGAATCAGATTTTACGTTGAGTTAAAGCCCTATGGGTGTTTGGTGCACAGTTTATGCTACTTTAACACGATCCACGGATAATGATGGGGTCGCGGCCTCGTATCTACCCGGTTAACTCAATGCTCGCATAACGTCACGCAATGTGGTGTCACGCAAGTCCTTGAGGAAACACAACCGTACCTGGCCAAAACGGCATCTATTGTCACGGCATCAGGATCCTTAATTATTATCTTCCATCATTGTTTCTCTCGCACTATCCCTTCATACCGGTACCATTCTAAGTATCACGCATAAAGGGTGAAAAAATCCAGGACATCGCTTACGTGCATTTGGAAACCCGATTTACTGCGGCGATAGGAGCCGCCTACATTCCCGCTAACCGTGAACATCGTTCAACTTAAACGGGATGCTATCGTGAGAAGCTTTCATGGAAACTTCCTTAATCTTCTTGATAAGTCCAGAAGCAGACCGTTGGTAGACATTGGACGTTTATAATTTATGGTAATATCGTTTCTTTCGCGTTATTCACAAGCTCATAATGGATCATCAAATTATCAGATATACATGCTTACTACTATAATATTTTATGTTATATCTTTTATATAATATCGTATATAAATATCTGCTGCTTTTCAACTCTGATAATAGACTCCAAAAGCGGTGACATTATGAGGAAATTATGAAGATAATAATTATGTGGAATTATAATATGTATTAAGATAATAATGGTAATAGGAATATTGGCAAAACCCGTAGTTCTGAATACAACTTGACAGAAATGGTCAGTGAAATGTAAAAGAAAAATCCCTATGCGATAGGGAACACATGTCTCGCGCGGAGTGAGCTATAAAAACCTCGTAAAATCGCGTCTAAAGCTGAATACCCTTGACAGTCCAACCGATCGCAATTACGAGATTTACTTTCGCGAATGCCGCCCGTACATCCTTCCACGTATTCCCTTCTTTTTTCTTCGTTTTCAAACGCATCGTGGTGCATGTAAATTCGTCCAGTAAAAAAGCTTGGTCATATTACATTTTGTAATTTGACGTTATCAATATCTGCCGCTTCTCCATCTACTGATTACCTTGAAAAAAATCTATTCAATATATTCGCCACATGTTAAACCCACTCCACTACATTTTCGTATTCAATCCACATAAAAATATCGTTAATAAAAATTCAAGTAGAAACTGTACTTTTGATCTATGAACTGTTAATGTTTTTATTATTGATGATTTTATTAATGTTATTTTCATTCAATTACTTGGTTTAATATTAATATGAATATTATTGTTATTACTGTCGTTTATATATTATATAAATAATGGAGTTAGAAAGAAAGGACGATGTTCAGCTCAGTTTATTGTTAAATCAACACGAAACATGCTTGATGCGAAATAATGTCAGTCGAGGGAATTCAAAGCAATATCGCAAAAAGTGAAGATTTCAAGGCAGGTAAGCTAAATACCGATGGAATGAGGTAGCAAATCGAATACACTATAATTAAAATTTATCGACTGTCTAGCAAACTCTATTGCACGTCGGCCATATTATCAATTACTCTTAACTCGAACTTTTCGCTGTTAAAACGGGAGGGTAACAAAACGAAATAGTTAGGACAGGTAAAAGCCGCTGTTTCCTGGCAGTGTATAAATAAGAAAAAGATTTGTGAATTTCATATTTCACAGACTTCCTAAAAATATTAAGTATTAAAGGCATTCGGTCATAAAACATGGTAACGAACAAAAAGTAAACTTTCCGGAAATCGATTGCAAAGTTGAAATGTGTAAATTGTACTAACTGCCCCTCCTAACATATTTTGTTTAGATCTCATAGAAGTCATTATTGATCATTTACATTAAATTGAATTATAAGTATAAGTATAATAAGTGTAATGTATAAGTATAAAGTATAATATAATAGTTTCTCATAAATCGAAAGTGGGAAAATAAATGTAAGGGAATACTGAGCTGGTACAAGATATTGATATAGTTGTTAGAGAAGCTCATGAATTTCGGTTAGTCTCTCGATACATACATATGCATGCATGAACTGCACTCGACAACAGCCGGCTTACATGGCCCTTACTAAGTTTTTTTTTGTTTATTTCGCAGAACAATGACCTCCATTGTCAATGTATTGTCGAATGCGGGCGACCCGCTAGCGATCAAAGTGCTGCCCTTTTGTTCGCTCTAAACCTGTAAGACCACCTTGCAAAATACTGCATTTGTATCGACTTCTGCGATCATTCGCCATCTTTCACTTATCCGAACGTGTACATATACTTTTGGATACACATAATATTAAAAAATTCATACGACCAGAAAAAGTTAGTTTTAACTCATTACGTGATATTACATCGCGATCAAAAGCAGATCTGATGATAAGATGGAGAAATGTTCCGTTTTAAAAAGGTGAGACTTAATTCTTTATTCTCGTCGGTTTGGGGACAGAGAATAAAGAAAATACCAATGAAATGACAAGTAGTTGGGAAGATGACTCGTACCATCACGCATCACGGAATTTCTACGTACGACAGGAAGTCACGTGACACTTCGACGGCTCGTCACGTACCTTTGAGTTGAGGAACACCTCAACCCGGACACCCCATGTATCGTATTTATAATCGTATCTTAAATGTGGCTTTTATATGAGTCTGAATACTGTTACTGATACCCAAGTGTTAAATTGTCACTCGTCACGTGGAATAATAATTCCTGTGAACAATAAAAATTGCTGCGCAGTGCACGTGATATGAAACTGAATCCAATCATTTAAAAAAGAATGGTCTTCTCAAAGAAATGAAAGAGTACTGGAATAAATAATAAGATTTATGCCTTAGATCTTCAATTATTATTGGATGCTATATTATACCTTTCTATTATTCTAGTTTATTAGGTTACTAAATTTAGTATCCGATATTTAATTAATTTAAGTTTTTAATATCTTATCATGTAGGTGAAATAATAATGGAAGCTATCTTTGTAATATACAATGTATATAAATAAAGATTACCGGAAAATGAATCAAAATTATTTTTGAAAGACCCAATTGCTTTCCAATATCCTGCCTGACACTTATATTAGTCTCGAGACTGAATTCCCGGGTAAATCCACGAATCGGATACGTAATCGGAAAGAATGAACCTCTCATTGGCGGGAAGTACAAATCAAAAGAAATTGCTCGAGTTTATCGCTTGAAAATTTCTCTTGGAAAAACAGGTAGAACAGAAAAAATCACTTGTTCATATGAATTCATACAGATCCAAAGTATCTCACGTTTTTACGGGTAACATCAAAGTATCCGGCGTAAGCGCACTTGAATGTTTCTTGATTGTTTTCACTCGGTGTGCATCAAAGAGAAATCACAAAAGTAATTCTGATTTCAACGTAGTTAAACAGTGTGTTAGAGGTCGAAATTAATTTCGAAAGGTTGACTCCCGAGAGGGAGAAAGGTATTCGTAAGATTTTGAGTAGAAAGCTTTTGATGTATTTCCATACAAAGAAAGTGTTTTGTATATCACCTCCACTCGCACTGGTATTCTCTCTCGACTACCGATCGCGAAAACTCGTTGAAACGAGGGAGAGTAACGGAAAGTAGGGGACCCGAAGCAAGGGGTAAAGACGGATCTAGGTTGGAAAATGACAGAAAGGGATGAAAAAGGTCAAGAGCTACTTTCGACGTCCAAGTTCGATATGAGGGTTCTTTTATCTCGAAATAGAAGGTGGAACAGGCACTATTTTGCGTGATCCTCTCTTAAAATACATTGACACATATGTTGCAATGTAATACTTGAGGATACCGATCGGATATAAGTGGTTACACGATGAACACGTATTACGAAGGAAATACTTGACCCGCTGAAGCAAATGCTTCTTTACGTCAAAGATCGATATAATGCATTTGCAAAAAGCTTTCGGATAGATTTAACACTAATCTTTGAGTTTATATGTAAAATGTACCGAAACATAATATTACAAAATTTCATGCGTCCTGATATTACAATTCTATTGTATAAGACGTACTGCGTATAATGGAACAATAATCTTTTCAATCAATTTTAAAGCATTTAATATAAAATGTCACATATATAACTAATATATGAATTCTAAAGAAAAGAATACAGAGAGGATATCAAAAGAATTATTCAGGTACACTTATTTTAACTCTTCCCGAGTATTCGCGGATATTTAACAAAACATAATAAGTACAACTTAAAGCATACAAGAAATAAAACATAAAAGAGGTATTTAAACTATAATACCCACTTAAAATATACATCGAAATCTGTAACTATACGAAGAAATGCATCTATTTGGAACGTCATTAGCATTGTTTCCAAACGGCAAATGATATTACAGGGTCTAAATATTCCTTTATCTCTCCTTTAGATTAATCGCAGTAGAACTCTTAAATGGAGCAAGCAAAAGCAAAACCATTATCCTAATTGGTCGACAACTTCCGATAACCGCTGAAGCATTGTTCCAATCCTTCTTCTTATCCAAAGAATGAGCGCAGCTTCTTAAGCGGAGGAGACGAGGTAAAATCAAACAAAACAAGGAAGACAGTTCAGGAAACGAGGAACTACGAAAGTCTATCTGCGCACGTATAAAGGGTGAGGGGAAGGAAGTAATGAGGGAGTGGTTTTCGTTTTCATCTCACGGAGAAACAAACAGTTGAAACTCTGTATGGTGGAGTGTCCTGATGAGACGTCATAAGCAAGCATTTAGTGTGGTCGTTATGTAGAAGGGTCAACGTTTTCATTCTGCAAATTCTCTGTTGTATCTCAACAGCCTTGTAATTGTAACATTTCTAACTTCTTGCACACCTGTCACAATTATCTTGTTCTCCAATAAGAAGCTTGCAATAATTGGAGAGGTGTGCCACTTTTTAATACAATGTACTCTTTTACCCTCTATAACCATGTAACTTTGAAGTCACATACTCATCTATTAGTATCTTTTGTTTCGTATCATCTTTTCATTGTAACATTAATTGTAAAAGTACATACAATAATTGTCAGTTTTTCAGTGATTTTAAGTAATAAGTTTGTTACTATTTTCACGTAATATAACTTCGTTAGATGCGAGTTTAACTATTAATAGTTTCACTTTATACAATTTTCTTTCAGAAACGAACAAATTTGGTTATTGAGAGTTAAAATTATCACGTCCTTTTTAATGTTAACTATTCAATATCGAGTTTTATTGAATATCATGAAGGCAATATTCATTTGTTTAATTCATGGATAACGTGAAACGAGAATAAATAATAAGATACGGTATCATGATCCACGACATAAAGATTCGTATTATTTTGTGTCCACATTATATTCCCATGCAATTGTGTTTTCCAAAATAATGATGGCAAGGCAATGCTAATAAAATGTCCTGGTTTGTTGAGCGTATAACGTAGTCTATGATAATACACGTATGAAGTATTAATGCAATAAAATGTAAGAGGAATAAACGAATATAGAATAAACGAGACCGGAACAAATAGGGATACCGGGAAGAACCGTAAAAGTTTTGGAAGAGCTATCGTAAATTTAATGCAGTCAATCCTGTGTGATGGCGGAATACCGACCGATGTAGCAGAAAGAGTATGGAGAGGAGAACCAGAAGTGGGTTCTAATTAATATCCCTTTTTGCCAGGACGAGAGATGAATAAATTTGCAGTAGAAATATGCTTTTTATTGGCAACCCGGCTCTATCCCGCGTTGAGATTCCCTCGCTTGATCCACCACAATCTCTGCGGCACAGGTTTGAAGCACCATAAGCGCTGATTTCACAGAATAAAGACAAAAGAAGGACGAACAAAAAGGAGGTACAATCTGTTTTTAACATAATTATACGTACATCGCTAACTTTTTATGAAAGCCACTAAATTATAATATATTAAATGTACTATGAACTGAATTATCTCTTTCATATCTACAAGTTCTCTACCGTGAAAAGAAAAATCAGCTCATTAGCGAATATCTCTGTAGTTATTACTCCTTTGGGAGTTCAAAAGTGTAATTATATTAATTTAGGAGGCATACTTAATACAATAAGAACGTATTATGAATATATGTTATAATAGTTGAATAACGTACGCGATTCCCGCAAAATATGCGAGTATAATTAAACTATTATGAAATATCGCAAATTAATTTCAAGTACAGTAAAAGAAGAGCTGCCGCGTATTAAAAGGTGATTACATTTATTACCGTATTTAATGTCTATCAAGAGTGCAGGTTAGTATTTTCTTCACCAGAAATTTTACAGTTTCAAACATTTTTAAACATGTTCTGGAAGTATATACTAACTATATTCTGTGGATGCCTGCTATGCAAGAATTTATTCTAAAAAGACAAGATTATCGAAACGACGACGTAGCAAAAAATTTAAAGAAGAAAAATAATTGTAGTGTAATGCATCTGAAAGGAAAGAAACGGTGAACATGTAGAGTACATGGGAAGATACGATCGCGAGAAAATACGCGGTGGCATGTATTCACGAACCTTAGGTACACACATAACCGTATACCTTTATCTCCTGGGGCGATGCACTGCGAAGTTTCACGCTTTTTACGTTGCTGTTGGAACGTTTAAAATTGCACGTTGGACGACAAGGGTAGCACGGATTTATTTTCCGCTACCGCACAATTCTCGCGACCTAAGCGAGTCTCGGTGCTCGGTGTAACTCCGCGCCACCGTACACCCCTACTCACATCTTTATCTTGCTGACTTCAGAAACTTTCTTTCCGATAAAAAGTCGGCGTTACTGTAAACACTTAATATTTTAGCCGGTACTCTTAAGACCTAGAAACGCATTCCCAAGGACGATAAAATCTCTCTGTGTACATTTGAATTATGACGAGGAAATACTGGGTTATAGTAAGAGGAAGATGGACCCTACAGAGACATAATATGAAGTTTAAGAGATAGAATTACAAGATATGTACACTGCCGTTTGTAAGTGTCAACAAATATTGAAAATTACATATATGTACACAGTTTAAAATTTTCTCATTAATTTACGCTCCTTGTTTTCCGATGGTACCACGTATTATATTTAACAAACTTGCAGTGCTTTTTGTGTTTCTTCCTATATTTCTGCCTAGGATTTTATCCGAAATATACTTATCGGAATAGTGCGATTAATTGAATTATTATACCGTCGATTTATAGTTGTACAAAAATGATGACAATTTTAATTCGATGGTAATCATCTGATATTGGTGGTCCAATATGACGAAGTCATGGTTCATTGGTACCAGTGACTCGGCCATAAATTAATCATAGATATTACAAGACATAAAGTTTTATCTGTCAAATTGTCAGCGGCAAACTTCCCGGGTAGTCCCGTTCATTCTTTCATTTCGTCGTATATTGCCGTAGTAAAAAGGTTATTGCGAAAGTGCCGTAAAAAAATTACATCTGCGCGTCGGAGTTATGTAGAGTCGTTCCATCGGTATTATACTCAAGGAAAAAGAGACGATGCCTGATGAACAAGCTGAACGAGCCATGTGACATCCGGCGACAGAAACGAAGAGAAGCCTCACCCACCTTCGTTATCATGTGCGTAACGTTCGATGGGAAAACGTTCCTCTGAACACGCCCACGTGCACGCGAGCCAGAGACACCACGATTTTATTACTGTGCGTGAATGAAGGAGTTAAATTTCGGGCCGAGAAAGCCGATTCCGCTTTGAGTACTTGCATCTTATCGTACAACTTCGAAAGGGGACTTACGATGTGGTTTTGTCGCGGAAGTGGTAAATGCCTGCAGTTCAGGAGACACGTATGCGCCCACACGCACTGTCGATGCTTTCGTCTTTCCTCTTAGCCACCACAAAACGATGCCTATCGTGGCATATTAATTTGATTTCATTTCGGAGGACCGGACGACGGTGCATGATTCACCATACATACGACAAACTGACCTCTGAGTCATTCCATTGTAGGTACTTATACGGCAGGTGTTTTTGTTAATGGCAGTGACATTTTTATATTAGAGTGCAGATATAATTATATATGAACTGGTAATACATTCTAATATATTAATATAATATATACTTTGAAGTACTGAAAAGTAGATCTTTGATCATATATTTCTTATTTAATAGTTGATATTTCGTAGAATTAAATCGGCATAATTTCATTCCTGATATCGTACGGGATATATTACTAGGGCAGTATTATAATACATGATACATGTAAAAGTTTTATACTAGAAAGCAGATATGTTTTTAGGTAGTGAAAAATATTAATTTTATGATACATTTCTTACTCAGAAACTCCACGGAATTATAATTATAATATAGTTATATAATAATTATTAGGGTTACCATTTCCTTTCTGATATAGTGTAGAGTGTACTACGACTATCTAATAATATATGATAATATACGTCGCACATTAATAAATATATTAATACTGTATTGGAAATTCCTTTGAAGCATATTAATACAGTAGGAGGATGTTAATTTTATGAAATAGACATTGATTGTTTAAACATCCTTTTTACTTCCTGTGGGGAAGATTGTGATTTAGGGAGCCTGTGAGAGTCTTCATAAAACCGCTGTCAGTCATCGTTAGTAAGGAACCAGCCAATATCGCGAGGCCATTGTTGTCTCGTTGAAGCAATTGTTTATTAAGTTAGCTGCGTGCCATAATCTAAGCCCGACTTGTCTTTTATATGTGGTACCACTGTCGTGAGACGCGTTTTTCCACGTAAGACGAGATTTAATAAAACACACCCGACAGCTTTAATAAGCGACGATTACAACGTTGATTAAAGCCGATCAAAACATCAGATCCATCTTGCAGTAGATTATTCTCGCAGGAGAAAATAATTTACACGTCAGCCAATTTGGATTCAGGCTTGCAGACAATTTTTAAATGTTTATCATACTATACTTAAGCAAATAATTTTAAGTCTGGAATAATATATTAATATATATTAGCTATATAAATGCGTGGTTGATAGTACGAAAGCAATAGAATGACAGATCTGTAATTTCTCACAAAATTGTGAGATTTTAAATACCCTTATTCTATGTACATAACACACATAATCAAATTAATTTATCATTTTTCATTCTCTACTCATGACACTTACTAGCTTCAGCTTTTCGTCCAAATTAACGCGATTAAACAACCGAAATATCAAACATACTGATTATCTACTCATTCCTTACACTAAGTACAATTTCTAAGTGTTAACGAATATTCATAAATAAATGTACAAACTTTAAATAAGTACTATATGCGGTAGTGAATGCGTTAAAAACTCGATTCCTTGGTAAGAACAATCGAAGTAAGGCCGCTCCTCGAATTGCCAAAATTCTGGCAGCATGATTTACGTGATACTAAACAGTTTTCGACCCATGACATTTGAGAATAATTTATCCCTATCGCAGACCATGCTTCGATAGGGTGCGCCCCGGGGCCCTCACGACTAAATTATTAACTCGTACACGATATCTCTCACCGTAGATTTCTAATCCCTCGTCCAAGTAATTATTCGTTTACCGAGTCGACCGCTATAATTCATTGGCTGCATTTCGAAGTGATTATTAGAACCGTTCGGGGGATATTGAAAATAACAGCGTGAGAAATCAAGGGAAACGAAGCGAATGAGAAAGACCTTAGGAGACAATTAAGATGTAAGTTAAGGTTAATTTAAAAATAGACATAATGTAAGTACTATAGATTTCTGTAAAGAAGACACGTAGACATTATTTGAGAGAACTTGTCACTTGTTACTTAATATTTATATTTAATATTAATATTTTATCTGTAATATATTCTTGTATTTGTACCCTGATTAGATACGTAATAAGTCAATTAGTAATATTTTATTACTATTTGTAAATTGCAAATAAAGACGTTCAGTTTAATACAAGCGCATAAATATTTGTTCACTTGTTTGCCTATCTGCCGTAATTTATCGCAAAACTGCATCTGGTATACCGATTAAAAATTGCTTGTAGAAGCTTCCTATTGTCAGTACAATTTCCATTATCGACCTTTTCATTGTACTACGCCAGATCTGTTTGCTATGTTCCTTGAAAAGTGATTAGCGTTCAATTGTTTTGCCGATGAGTCGCCGTGCGCATTGTTGGTTGTCGGTTGTCGACACCTCGTCAATTTGATTACAATGTAACTGTCGATCAACCGATTTCTCTCATTAACTGTGCTCCATCCTGGTCTCCACTGTTGAAACTATGATAATCGGCACTCCTGACCAGCCTACGTAATTATTCGGAGCGATGAAAAAGTTCGCGTGGACAAGAATTGTCAATCACCCACTAATTAACAGCTGTTGAAATCAGCAAGTTTCTAGCAACATCGCTGAACAATTCGATTGATGACTCTAACGCTCAGTTATTTGCGTACGTTCACAGAGATTGGCAGACTCTTTTATACGCTATCGGAGTGCAATCTCTATCGCGAGGCTTTTTATCTGTGACGTCAATGCAATGTTTCCAGTATGTCGCTAAATGAACGAAGGTATCAGAAACACAATAAGTATCAGAATATACTAAATTGCATAAATACAAAAAATACAAAATTAATAATCGAAGAAATATGTAATTTGTATTAAATATATAAATATATAAATATATAAATTGAATTTATAAAATTGCCTTGATTACTGGTAGAAGCTCGAGGAAGATCATTTTATTTAATTGCTAACTAATTGGAAGTAAGGAGCAAATCTGTGACGAAAATGAAATCTCAAATCGGCGATTGTTCACAATCGATCTTCGAACGTGCCTTCACGATGATATTAGGCAGAAGATAGGAAAGGGAAGTCAATCAATCGCTAATTAGTACCTGATGGATGGGCATAACTTTACCGGCCGCCAAAATCCACGCGATGTGCTGGAACTATCGCCCGGGATTGAAATAAGCGCACGTGGCACACGTGCCAGCAATTAATATTCGACTGGAACAGGAACTATTGCTGATTGGGCACGTTTGATTGTGACACTCTCTTCGCTTCTTATCGAATAATCTGCAAAATCTACTTCACGAAGCTTATTACTCATGAAGCCTAATTGAAAACACCTTTCTAGTAATATCATTTTCTACTTCTACTAGACCAGCATGCTAAAAAGGTTTAAAGTTACGTTATTGCATAATAATATTTTTCAGAAGTAATTGAAAAAAATATTTGTCTTCGTATTCGTTTTTTATCTTCAACAATTTCATTTTTTCACAAACACTCTAGCGATTATACTAAATTATATATAATACAACTATGAAAATATATAAAAATAATTTTAATAATACAGCGATCAAGATTTAGATAAAATATTATTCAATTATTGTACAAATATTCTCTCCAGAAAAGTGACTATGGTTAATTTTATTATTCCATAAGTTCAGACTTGCAACTTGCAGTCTGTTATCATTCTGCTAACCGTTAATTGATGATTAAATAATGATTCAAATCTGATTAAATAAATTAAATTCCGTAATGATTAATTAATTATTCGGAGAATAAGGAAGATACCTGAAGAATAATTTTTTGTATTGATTGAATTTCTTGTGTCTCGCTTGATAGAGAACATTAATGGCCGAGGTCAATTCTTAACGCATATTAGAGGATTACGAAAATCTATGAACAAATTGACACGATCGCCGGTTTCCCAGCGCTGTGTGCCGATTAAGGTCGAAGATCTTTCAATAAGTGATTATAGAAGCGACAGATAATGGATGGCCATGTACCTCAACTAAGCTGATTATTCCTGGACTAAAATGATTAAATCATAATGTGAAAGGTTTGAAAATATGATTAACAGGGCATTCCTTGTAAACGGATTTTATATACTCTGCTAAAATTCAGTACACTTTATTCGTTTATTAAACTAATGCCAATTTACCGGTGAATATTATCTCAAAGCTAGAAAGATGAAATCCTTTATTGCTCCTGTATACATAATTACGTGTGATGCTTACGCAATAGGGTTTAAACTTTGTCACATGTTCATTTAATTTTACTAATCCTGCATGAGAATATGTGACTCAGCAAATAAACACTATGTGAAAGTAGTTTTTTTTAATTGTACTCGTGCAACATTTAGGAAGTACCTGATCAAGCATTATCATTTATCATGATCTTGAAATAATTCAATTAGCGGGTGTTCCTTTGAATATTATATATATAATTCTTTAAAATTCGTCCGCAGAATCAGTTTATAATATAAGCAAGTATGTATAAAATATATATAATGAGTAAGTTGTTCTCAATAGCAAGCAAATAGTTTAACCAAGTAGAGCCATATAATAATAATTAAAACAATAATTACAAATGAGATTTTAAGGGCTTTAAACGAGAGAAATAATTAATTATTAATTCACATTGTATGATATTGGAACATATAACAGTAAATTAAAAAATGTAAATATCCTACTTCTAATTTGATCGATTACTTCACTACAACCCAGGAGTGTCTTCTTTTTGGAGCGGAAATTGAGTGACCCTTTTTATTAAATGATTAACATTCGTTCTGGAGTTCATCGAAAAGAAGACGGTTAATGATTCTTGGAATACAATAAGTATATGGTGACAAAAACGCAGGCCAATTTCACAAATTGAAAATGATTATCGTTAAAGCAATATTATTTGTTTCCCACATTGTAACAAAGTTCTGTCACTTTTACGGCTGTGCTTCCGTCACTCCTAAAATTCTCATCATATTCTTGGAAACTTGTTTGAAGAAGACCCACATTTACGACGAAGTTTTCACCATTAATGTAAATCACATTGTTCATTAATTATTAATAAACAGCGGGAAACACTATTATTTTCTTTTATTAAAAAACGGACAGAATTTTCTAACAGACCTAATATAAAGTATTGCAAATGCATCTTTTCCATTGAAACGATTCCGTCGAATTTCCTACCAAAAACTATGTAATAAAGATAGGGTCAATGGGAATTTCTCAATCAAAACTTTTAATACTAATAAGCAGGTCGAAAGTTTGGTACAAAAAGCGATAGAACTTTGCGGAAGACCTAAGACGATCTCATGAAATTCTCTGGAACAACATGCTCATGGTTTTCGTGGAGGTTCCGTATGGGAAAGAAATGAAAGACCACGAGGAGAGGCAAAAACGAATAAGAAAAAGCCGGCAGAGAAGAGAAGAAAGATTTATCGTCCGGTTCTTAAGATATGGAAGGCGGAGAATCTTATTTATGGAGTGTATATGAGAACGAAATCAATATCAAAGAGATATAACGGGCTTCAGAGATAACTTGTGTGTGCTGCCCTACCAATTTTTCATCGTTTATGCTCAACCGTTTTAAGGAACTTGCAACACGGCTACTCGCACAGTAGCTCAGATAACCATAGAAACTGGAAACTTAATTGCCTTGTCAGACATAAACAATAAGAAAACTGGTATCACATATGCTTTCTTCGTTTCAACATACTTTGGAAAGTGTTATAAGTTCAATTTTGAAGGAAGTAATGTTAAATTTCATTTTCCATTATAAATATCTTCTTTCTATTATTTATAATTCTAAAATCAACAGAAAGAATGAACTTATATCACTTTCAAAAATAATGGCTGATAAATAAAGGTTCCATTTTCCGTTGATGAGAATACTTGTTATCTCATAAAGTGATTCAATTATATTTCCACTTATAAAATATTATCTTGTTTTTTATCCTATTCCATACTTATACTTATACTACTCTTTTTAAGCATTTGCGAATTAAGTTTGCGTATTATATTCTAAGGTCTCGAAAAAAGTATCGTGATACGACGTCAAACATTTGAAAAGGAAAGACAAATTTGCTTGTCAGCTCTACGCAGAAGAATGCATTAATTCTAGCCAATATCTGCCGAGATAGAAATTGTGTGGAGAAGGCATCAAGCGTAACGCGCCGGCATGCACGATGCCATTATTCCTCTTGGCACACCCTCGTTTGTCCAGCATTTTTATTTTCAATGCTATTTGACTGAAACTACTTTCTGTAATGCAACGATACGTCCTCTCATAAAGAACCTCGACTGCGTAGATGTGTATAGAATATGACTCCGAGAATTCCATGTAAGCGAAAAATAGTAAGGCTCTTCGTAAGTGCCTTCTTCTAATATCCATTCGTTTTCTTCCCTGCCATGACACTTGTATTACATTTCGTTTTATCACAGGCAAAGTTGTATCTATTATTAACTAGATTTGTTCTTCTGACCAAAATCTTCGTATCATCACTTTGCAACGATTCTGATTCGGTAAGAATTACCAGAATTCCTAATTCTATTTTTCAGAGGGTAGTACGAAGTTAGGTGTTGGAAATATACAATCCAGGATGAGGAAGATTATAATAGAAGTGGCATAAAATTCTACATTTCCTCTTTAGCAAGGTTGATTTGCTTTTTTATCCGAACTCTTCTATTTGGCTTCTCAAGTTGCTGCGTACAAACGGAGCTGAAGCTTTGACCTCTCGGAGATTCCTCCGACGTTCCGAGCTCCTCGAAGCGAAAGGGTAAACTTCAGGGAAGGAACTTCCGGAAGTCGGACTAGCTGAGTACACTGCAGGCTTCGAGCAAATGCTCGACGGCTTTATCGGGAATCCTGGTAGTTGGAAAGGGACGAAGCGTATCGTGAGAGGATTCGACCCACCCCCTCAACAGCCACCCTCCAGCTAGACCTGAACACTGCGCTTCGAAACTCCTCAGACGACGGTCTCGATTGATTTTTAGTAGCAGTCTTCTCCTAAATTACGCTGCACTGTTACCGGTCTGACTTATAGAATCGGCGAGATCGCGCCATTCTATGAATATAAAGCAACTGTTCGACGACAATCCTACATAAACGATCAAAATTGTCGATTCGAAACCATTCAGGGATATCAGGTGGAATATCATCGAAATGTATATCGCAGGTAAAGGATTAAATGTGATCGATAATGTGATTCTTATAAAAATATTAACCAGTTAACCGAAGAATCCTTCCAAAAAACGACATCATGCGGCTACTTTCAATTTAGTAATAAAATAAATCCGTGCAATATATTTATTATTACGACGTATATATAGGTTTGACTGTTCTTTACTGAAATTTATATGCTTACAAATTTTAGAATTATGAGAGGGTTAATTATAATTTAATTCGTAATATTCGAGATAAGGTCAACAGGTTAATATGGGTACTAATTAGTGTTTGTTTTACTTCTGCCTGCTGTTAGGAAATTTAATTTATCTTGGCAAAAGGAATATTTAGAGTGGTTAGTACAGTGTCTCAAGAATTAAGCAAAAGAAGATGTTTATTACGTTATAGAAGAGGCGCTAGATCAAACAAGTGGTAGCAGGGGAAAAAGTAAATTAATTAAGAAGTACAGTAAGAAACTAATTAATGTACAGAGTGGATTGAAATATTGTCTAAAAGCAAGAAAAGATACGAATGAGAAATGAATATTTATCACCTGCTTAACTTAAACGTTTCTGGTTCAATAAAGTATTTATTCGAATCAATTGTTGGTTCAAAGACATTTAATAAAAGCTATAAAGGGTGGAAGTACAACTTGTAGAACCAGTAAAGAAGTTTAATAATATTCGTTAATTAAGATGGTAATCAGTGTGCATAATAAAATGAAGGTCAATGAATAACTAAATGTTAATATTTAGTGAGATAAATGGTGGGATTGACTCGTATAAATTAATATCGCTATTATTGACCATGTATCAGGACCAATATTATTAGATTTGGGATGCAATAAACCTTCAGCCATTACACCGATCATCCCCCTCGCGTTTGCAGTTATTGGAGAAATATTATGTGACAGAATATCTACGTAAACTTATACAAAATTAGCACAAAAGTGAAGAGAATATTAATGCATATGGAAATGGTACCACATTGATTATTTATCATGGAGGATAATAATTTAATTTTCGTCTTGTATTTACATATCAATGATTAAATCGCATCTACTATTTTCAGGAGGATATAGTAATATTGATACTAAGACGGAACGGATCGGGAAATGTTTTCATTAAGCTATTTTGTAGCCGACCTCGTGAAATTATTATGCTCCTAAATTTGTCAGTATTGATTAAATTAAAAGGTTCTATTTAAACCGCACGAGAGAGGAAATTGTATGTTGACTGAACTTAAAGTTCGTTTGGAGAATACAATTAGATAATTACTTTTTCAGGAATTAGCGAAATAAAAATCCTTCAAGGAAAAATAAACTGTAGATCATCTCAATTAGAGAAATGCATTCAATTAAGAATGTATACACGCTCCAATTATGGACGCATATAATTCAAGAGATTTTTCAAACAAATTCATATTGTTATCCCAACACTGAATTCGAGCGCAAATTTATACTGACTTTCCTCAGAATTATTCTACTCTCGAAATCAAAGGTGCATTTATCGAAGTCCACTTGTAGAAGATTGATTGATCGCACATTTAAGCTACATATATACCTATATATGTGTCTGCACATAAGCGTACATACGCACCTGTGTGCATGTAAGATTCTTCGAAATTCTCGTGCAGTTTCACTCAACTTTTGCACCTCTGGAACTTGAAGTTCCGGCGTGTACACTTCGTCAAGGCCAAGGCCTGTACCACGTGTCAGCTGTCGAAGCGCAAACTTTTCTATCACAATCTGGGATAAAGGACCTTGTCACATCGAAACTTTCTAGAAAGTACTCTTCGCCGCTGTTACCAGAATGAGTACTTGATATAGTCATGCTTTTTAAAGAATATCGAATAAAAGATCCAAGTACGTTTCTTCTATACTTCGTCATTTTTGCGTAATGATATTCACAATAATTGATAATGTACAGTATGATCTCCACTTGTAATTAGAAAACCGCATGCAAATTTCTTTAATTTTTTCATCCTTCATAGAACTAACGCTATATATTTTTATTTTCTGAGATCATATCATACATTGTAATGTGTCGATTGGAATTAATTCAATGCGGCTATCAAAGTTGATTCGTGTATGTCCTGGCAATACGCATGACAGTGTATGGAAATGTTACGAAACGCAATTAAGTGGACTCACGTGTTCGTAGATTAATTTGGCGCCAGGACGACGTACTTGATGTACAGCATTTCTTGATAGCACGAAAGACTTTAATGATGTACAGTTCAAAAGAATCCTGTTCTTCCCCAACTTTCGTAAAATATTTCCAATCGAAGTATTACTGGAAATCGTTTATAAATCTCACCAAAGAAAGACACTTTGAATGCAATCAACACCACATGACAACATAGATGCTATATACTTTACATAAAACACATTCAAGTATTTCGTTATTCCAGAAATAAATCTCCTCTAATGTCATCACGACATTAAAGTCCACTAATGTATCTTATGTTCTCCAAGTAATTTCACAGTATTTGAGGTATCCAGAAACACCGATGCCAGTAAAATCCGCGAACCTATTTCCGGGAAATTGGATTACCGTGATAAAGACATCGACAGTTTCTCGCGAGACTGAAAAGTCGCAGGTGACAATAAGGACGAAGTGCGATTCACGGAGTCCTCTGGACTCGACTGACGGCACGAGCGGGCCAAAGTAGAAGCGAAGAGATGAAGGGTGCAAAAGGGGTAGTCCGTGTGGCGCAATACCACCCCGAGACAGAGAAAGCACGAGAGAGAAGGAGGTCGCGTGGCTGAAGAAGGGAGAGGAACGATGCCGGACGCGCCGCCGCCTTGATGCTGTTTCCGCGATATCTACCTTCCACAATTCGCCGGAAGACGTAGGTGGAATGCAAAAGAAAAGGAAATCCGCGAATGCTGAGAGGAAAGGGGTAGTAAAAGTAAAAAAAAAGGAGAGAAAGAAAAAAGGGACAACCCTATCTCTATCCGAAGTCTCGGAGGAAGTAAGTGGAAATCGTTGTAGGTTCCCGCTCGACAAACACGGCTACATTGCTAGGGTACCCCGAGACCAATATCCGAAATTTCTCTCTTTCGCCGAATCTTCTCTACGCTTCACGCCAAATCGTATATTCCGCGACATGAAATTTCGATTCGAATCTCATGAAACACCGTTGCAATCTATTTCTACGAGGATATACCTCCCGATAATGTCTAATGCAACAGTTACCCTGATGCATTCTTTTCTTTGGTAAATTACCTCTGCCAGCGTATATAAACTATATAAACTATAATAAATTAATATTCCTTACCACTGGATAGTTCTGGAGAGTTTCCAACGTGTGGTCCGCAGAAGAAATGGAGGAAACTTGGAAAAATTAAATGGCTAATATTCTTTAAATATTAAAAGTAATAGTGAAAGTGTTCCCGTATTTGATTCCCGAGGAAAATTTAATTAGCGGCAGCGCACGCATCGGAACGTGAAAGGACATTAATTCAATGTCCCCAATTTAAAAGTAATTTTTGCCATCGTTAATTATTAAATTAAATTTAATTATGTTATCGTTTTTATTACTTGTGTATATACTTGTTTTAATTCCCGAGTATTTCCACTCTTCCACGGCGATAATTTGTTAAATTACATATGAATAATGTACTTGAATATCAGTCGTTTGGAAGCACTTAATTCTCTGGGTTTGCGAACAAATCAACATGGGGTTTTTGCAGGGTCTGAACATTCGTGGCAAAGAAATGAAAGTCGATTGCATATAGATATTCAGTTACCGTGGGGTTCTCCAGCCGACCTACATTCAAATGTAGAAATAATAAAGGACTGAGCGGAGCTAAATGGCTTTTATGCAGAAAAGCGTAATGGTCTGTAATCTACAACCTGCTAGGCCAGCACTTAAAATATTCAATTTAAATCGAATCGCTTGTGGAGGTGTATTTACCAATGCTCCCTCATTTCACGTAGAATTCAGTAGAACCGCAGATCGTGGAATATTGTTATTACATCTGGAGAAATAATATCTCGGTATCGACATTCCTAATGGGCAACCGGTATTTATTTTCTGCTTAAACAGTGAATATATTTGTATCGCTCCGCGACTATCGTTACTTTAAAATTTTATAAAATTCAAGTAGATGGCTACCATGAAATTATTACTGGTTACTTGTCAACGTGACGCCTTGGTATCTCTATTTCTACTTACACGTATAAACTTCATACAATTACAATGTTAAGTGTATTCAGTGTATTAGTTATTCGTATCTTTGATAAATGTAACAAAATTTCAATTGCCATAACAGTTGTAGAATAACGAAAAGAGGCTTAGATTTTAAGGGAAATTTCAATTATTAAGTTTTCCGTCAAACTCTAAAAATGTATTCGTTATCTTACACAATCTGTGCAGTCTAATTTTATATTTGGAATTAATTACAATATGTATATCAAATTTTTTTAATGAACTAAATCAAACTTTCACTTGCTTATGGGAGTTTACCGTAAAGTCTATGCAAACGGCGTAATAAAATATATACCGATAAGTCACCGGGAATGTTTGCATAAATAAAGCGTCAGTAATCGAAAGCAGCACATTTAAACGTAAACCCTAAAAGGTCGTTTCGCCCGACGAAAGGTCCCTAAATCGTAACACCGGGAATTTACGATGGTCCCGTTTATGGGAAAAGAATCGAAGTCTGAGTATAGAGGGGTGGAACATCGAGATGGAAACAGGGCAGACAATAATTAATTTTATTGGCATCGAAAGAAGAATTGCAGTTTCGCAAAGGATTTTGTAGGCTTCTCGGGGACTGGTGGAATGAGAATCACCATCTCCGCACCCACAGGCATCCCCATTAGCAAGGCGTTATGACGAAAAGGGAAAAATTAAAGAGGAAATAAAGCGAATGTCAAATAAAAATAGAGGTATTCCTTCGTTCCACCAATCTGTTCCAAGGCTCTCATTATTTATAATGGTGTGCATTCTGTTCTTGTGAAATTGCAAGCAATTAAGTTCTTACACAAATCTCAATCACTTTACAATTAATTTTTGTCAAATGGTTTTTAAAGTCATTACTGTTTAAAAGGTTTGTTAGTGCTATTGTAACTGAAAATGCCAACCATGGTGTGCGCATAAAATACGTGAAAAATGAAAAGTTAGTTTATATCATAAAGTTTAGATTAATAAATAATAACGGATTTGGTAATTAATATTTAAATCAGATTTACCAGCGTTTGTATCAAGTATCTTGGTATGCTACGCAGGATTGTTCAATTATATCTTATTAAAATCATAAAAATATATCCAACACGAAGAAATAAATTAGCTAACTCAATTATGCTGGAAGAGGTCTATCGATTTTCTGTACTTGTTTTATACCTTTTTGTAGTTGTTACGTAATGTATGCGCGAGTTAAACACAGCAAAAATTCGATGTTTAAAAGCTTCTGTTTGTTGTGATATGAAAAGTACTTTAACACGCAGAGAATTACTATGTCAGCAACTCGAAACGTATGACACATGTAAACATGCATAGCATGTTACATGTAGAGATATGCTTGACGGCACACCGTAGTAGAAAAATTCCAAACTAAAGCAAGGCTTGAAAAATTTCATCTTTATCATCATAACCGCCGCTACTCATTTGTAAAGCGTTTTCATTTTCACTCACGATGAACGTTAACACGTGACGTCACCCGCTGTAGATGGATTAATAACTAACTAGGTTTCAAAACTTTGTAAATATTTTTCCAACTGTTAATGAAGTATCGATTAACACCTAAATTAATTAAATTGTATTAACACCTGGAATAATTATAATAACGGTTGAATTGATTAGTGATCAATCAAATAACTAATGTTTTGCTGCTGAAGATTACGATTGGAAAAAACATACTGGTTCTTTTTCTGAAAGTGAATATCAGTGTACATTAAAATATAAATAAAGGAGAAATAAATGATACAATGTAAGAACCTATCGCATGCATCAATAGCTATATTTCTTGAAAATTCTTGTATGTACAATAATGTACATGCTTGTACATGTGTGGATACCAATCCGCTTTGCTTTCATCATTGCCAAGAGAGCCGGGTAAAGAAGCTTGCTTCTGACAGTTGCAATATAAATATTTGAACGTATTTCAAGGATTAGTCCCTTATAAGGACGACGATTGCCAAGATACGACAGCAAAATTATTCATCCCCCTTGCGTTACTTTTTAACTCTCCGCTTTTTTATTGCTACTGTGAAGTTGTGAATATATATTCTCCTGTTAATCGTATTTTTTCTTGATATGGAATCGTGTATAAACATTGTTTAATACAGTACTTTGAAGAATATTTAAAAATGTTCAGATATTTTATTTGGATCAGTTTTTAATTGATCAAATTTGTACATCTTCTCAAGTTAAATAGCAGGAATAAATAGTTTGTACTATTTGCATGGAAGAGATTTACGAAAAAAATGAGATAATACAAAATTTTCATATGTCAGAAGTAACCAGAAATTCGGCAGAAACGTGTTTGAAAGTGAGTTGCTCAGTAATGTGGAACGTTGAGATTTGTTCTTAAGTAATATTGTAAAATTTGTAATTCTGTAAATATTGTAATTCTGTGCTGTTTGCGTGGAAAGGATTTACGAAGAAAGAAATACGAAAGAATACAAAATCTTCGTATCCCAGAAGTAAGCAGAGATTCGGCAAGTGATAGAGATTTACGTATTGTCATTCCTGCTCGTCGTCGCGTTTCCAGGGAAAATACATGTCTAAATTGGACTTTCTCTGGATCTATCTCTCTCACCCTCGTCCGGCACAAATCGTCACGAACGTGGCGAACGTCGGTGCAGACCGAATTGAATCTCCGCGAAATCCCGGTAGGCATTCTGTGTTCCCGTTGCAACGTTGTTCCGGTTGACGTTTCAGATTTTCAGCAAAGCATTAGCATGCACCGCGAATCGCGTTTCGTCGATGCGTGTCACGTCGTCAACCCGGCCACGCATTCCTGTAGAAGCGCCCTTAAAGGGCGACACGTTATGCCGTTTAGCCAGTCTCTCTACAGATCCTCTCTAAAGAGACCCGCTACCCAACCTATTTCGTAAAGCTCGTTGATCGCCACTGCAAATCCAACAAGTTATCGTCAAAGAGCTTTTGAGTTTTGACATGAAATGATGTACGTTTTGCGACAGCTTTACAAAATATTACTTTTGATAACATAAGAAATTTGTTCCTCTGATAAAATTGTATGCGGGTAATTGAATGAAATTGCAAGGGAACTTAATACGTGTGATTTGTGAGAATAAATATGAATTAGATTTTACGACTGAATATCGAGCCTTCTTTAGAAGTATAGATTAAATAATATTGTCATCAAGAGGATTACAATGGCTGGGCAATTTTTAGTATTTCATTTTCAATTTTGTATATACAGTCGGTAAAAATATTCATATAAATAAGTCAAACATTATCGATATAATGCAATAAATATTTTCAAGTGTGAAAAATTGATTGTATTCAGAAATATTCACCAAACACGAAATACAATAATTTATTCCCTCCCTTTTACCCACACCTGTATTTATTAAAAAGCTCTGGCCGGCGGAATCCGCGATAATGAATTCGCATCGAGAGAATGTAATGGAATGGATTTGGAAAAGAGGCAAACACTAACGGTTTTAAATTGCACTCTTAATCGATAAACTTTCCATATTCCATATTTCAAACGTCTAATCTTAAGCCCTTCCTGTAAACGGTAAATCACGCGTCATTCCTACACTTCCTCTTCCTGAAACAGGCTTCCTCCGCCCTACTTATCGAAGAGTCATTCCACTTTGTTCGCCAAAGACCACCCGGCAATCACGTTATCTTTAGAAATATAAGTTCGCCTGGATATTGTCCCCCCCAACTCGAATACCGTGGAAACATAATGGATGATTTAAACCCATTGAAATTGATATCCACTTTCAGACGGATTAAAGACGCATATGAATTTTCGGAGACTTTATGTTCTAAATATAAAGCGTAGTCGAGATATAAAAAAAGGTAGAAAGTCTAAAGGTAAAAGGGAGGAAAAGGTCATGGCACGGTGGTTCTTCAAGATGGTATAACCATTTGTTGTGTATGGGGCTACGATGTGGAGGGCACTAATGTATCTTTCCGAAAGACTAACAGCCGTAACATTTTGTAAGAAGAGAAACGATGAGAGACCGCACATTATGAGATAAACATTATAAACTGCCTCAGCCATCCCCTGCTTTCTGCACCCTTTGCACCGCGTCACCAGGAGATCTAACATTTCTATATCGTTGTTACAGAGATCAAATTCATTAACTAACATTTTCATGAAAAATCACGGCTTTGGCCGTAGATGAATAAGAAAAACTTACAGCAATAAATACAAAAAAGAGTTGTTGAAAAGAATTCTATACGTTCTTCATAACTTTGTTATAAAAAAGCATTGTCATAATTTATATCTAAATAAATGTGTAAGTATAACGGAGTATATGTTCGGTAGTTCTAGTGGTATTGATATTTATGTTGTCACACCTGATCAAAATAATTTAGATTAAAATAATTTAATGCTATTTCATGAAGAACACATAAAGATTCTGCATACGAACACTCAAACTGTTCTACAAACCTTTAAGAAGTAAAATGAAATGTTCAGAAGCCCACGAGAAACGCAAAATATAGTCTTTCACGTTTATTGGCCCCATTTCAAGTATCAAAAATTTCTGGTTGATATTGCGGATTCTCTTTTTAGAGAACTCGCGTACGATACAGTTCTTTCGTGGAGCGAGAAGCGATCCCGAGATATCAGCAACATGAAAGTACTATTTATAGAGGGGCGCCTTGTGCAGTTTCACGGCAGTTAGAAGGCAGTCTATAACCTGTGCATGGTGTACCGCCACGAAGTAACTTCCCACATCGTTTATTTATGTCCCTAGTCTTTCTCTCTTTCTTTCCAAAGTTAGCTGTATGTACTCGGCTGTGCTACAAGTCGCGCACATATATATGCATTGCCATTAGCGATCTTTCTTAGACTTATTTTTACGACCTTGTATATTATTCAGTAACAGTCCGATGGTTGTAGATCGGAAACTCAAAGTCCTGTTAAAATAACTTACCGTGTACTTATTACACTGTTGTACTCTTCGAGATGCTACTCTCTTCTCTACGAACTCCTACAATTAGATGTTAACCCGCTTCTGTAATCTGCCTTTGTGCTGTGATAAAATTTAGCTTATGGTATACGTTTTCATATAATACAGTGTGCAGAAGTTTATTCATCATTTTTTTATGGGAGTGGACAACTGGTTTATGGAAATAGAGATTTAATTGATGTAACATCAATAATATGGGAACTATGTGATCGAAGGTTTATGAATGGTTTAAACTTTAAACGGTTTGTAATTGCATACTATTCACCGTATTATATATGTAATACTGTTCAGATACCACTCATCATTATTCCTTATTCAAAGAGTTGATAATTGATAAAGGTCTAATTTCTTATTTTCATTTCCACTCCCATTCCATTCCAATTCGTATCATTATTTTCATTTGCAACCTAAGTCGTTCTCGAAGTATTAATAATACACTTCGACTTTGCTCGCTCAATTCTACGCTTATCGCACCAAAATTGCTCCACTTTGTGTAAATACTTGCTACAAGTGTAAGTTTTTGGTAGGGCAAGGACAGTGGTCCGAATCTTCGAAATGGCGTCTTTGGAAGTATGGCAGGGCTTTAAAGCTTACCTTTATAATGCAGGTAGGCTCGCAAACTATTCTGATCGTAAGGTAGGCAGCGTTGCATCCCTTAAATAAGTAAATGCCCGGAGGTAGTGGGTGTATCGCCACTCATGTTAAACCGACTTTCGTCGGAACTCTCTTTTTCCCAACAGTGATTTAAATATTCAACCTGGTGAATAATGCACGCGAAAGCGGCTAAAACTCTATGAACGGATTCAGACGGTTGGCTCGGAGTTGTAGGTGCGGAAGTGCGGTACGGAGGAATAATTCAGAATATCATTCTGGATTGCACGTTTTAGTACTGCATTGTTTCATTCAAATGCTTAGAATGTGTCACATTTCTATGTACTTTGCCAGGCGGTAAGCGACGCATTAAATTAAGTTACACTACACAATTATTACGAAAAGGGATCTTCACTGTAAGCATATAAACCATTGTAATCACCGAAAATGAAATGACATTAGTGACGACATTTCAGTATAATGAAGTATTTAATTATAGAAGGGATACTTGACATACTCCGGACCAGACATCTCATCATTAACCATGACCAGTAGACAGTTATTTTTGCGTAAAATATTGTTCTAATAATCTATCCATGCAATTTCTTTAAAAGTGCTTAAAAATGAATATTGCCGCAAAAAATCAATTGACTGGAATGTGCCTGGAATGTAATTCATAAAAAATGGAGTCAATTCTGTATGAATTGAATGCATAGTTGGAACTATCAATTCCTCCAAATGTAGCAATTAGGGGGCAAGATATTTTCATGGCTTTTAAGTATTGATGGAATAATGCAGGGATGCAGGAACGACTAAGTGTTTTCTGAAAGCATATATCCGTCTCCCGATATCCCAGACAGGTGTGATATTCCTCTTAAAGGCAAGTTGGCACCCACAAGTGGTAGTGGTGCGCTCGGAGTGCAATAAAAAGATAGCTTCAGCGTGAGAGTTTCTATATCTAGGCTCGCAACGTCGCGATAAATTCCATTAATAGAATTTACCGAGTACGTATACCAGCGAACCAAGACTTAAATCAGTCCAGCCAGTGTACCTCAACCTTCATCACCGAAATTTTCTGCAATTCAGTAAAAACCTGCCGCTACATAGAATGAATGATCTAATTTCATATTTTCATTTCCACTCCCATTCCATTCGGAGTACCGTTTCTATTTTCATTCGCATCATAAGATGTTCCGAGCTCGGAGTATTAATGGTACACTTCGGCTCTGCTCGTTCAATTCTACGCTTATACGCTAAGAAAGTAGATTAAGTCTTGAGTCTAAAATCCTCTTACAGCACGGTCGATGATAATTAATCGGGAACGAGGAAGAAAAATAGCAGGAAGAAAGAGGGTAAGGTTGGTTAACGTTAACGGGCACAAAGCTCGTATGTCAGGATAGTGTAGGAGGATGGAGTTTAAATGGCAAGAAAACGTAGGGAACGTTTAAACCTGGAAAAAGATACGCGAAAGCTGGTAAATAATACGATAAAAGCACACCGTAATACCGTAGAAGGTAGGGTAAGGCGTAGAAGGGGGAAGGGGATGTATTTGTAAACGAAGTAACGCCCAATAATCTCAACGCGGGTTTTCGCGTGCACGGGGACCTTCTTCCGCCTTGGCCAGAGAGACTAACGACGTTCTCGCCCTCTTATCTGCTCGGTCACGTACACTCGGGAGAACCTCCTTCTCTCGCTTATACCTATACACCCCTTCCTACCAAACCTTCACCCTTTGCCTCGTCTTCTTTTACCTCTGGCGCCGTCTCAACCGGTCCTCCAGGACGTAGCAAAATGCGAGGACGTGGGAGGATAAGGATCGCCAACGTTCTCGGTTAATTTAGCCCGCTAGGAAGTGCCGTAAATAGGAAATGTCGAGCTGCCTTCCGGAGTCCTCCCTTTCGCGAGTCAGTGCCATATTCGAAACGTGACTTTGTCGCGCTATGGACTTTACATCCCTGTTACCCCTCTCCCCCATAACTTTCCAAGTGACCAAGCCTTTCGCAGTGGCTAGTGACGTACGATATGGTGTATCACCTGGCTAGTGGTACCTGCATTGCGCAAACGACCATCCATAGAATATTCATGGACTGCAGTTTCTACCTTCCTGTCTTTCATCCACTCCGCCCTGTGTCTCAGTGCCATCCTTCTTCCCTGATTTCAAGACTATAAGGCACACACGAAACGTACCTGTCGTCCACTCGGATACAAGTGCCTTCTAGTATACTAAGGGTGTGCCATCCCAAAGTCAAGATAAAGGGCCATTGCAAGCGATACGCGCGTGGGGGTACGATGGAAACAATAGGATCGAGATGGTATCGTACCAATTCTACGTATCGAGAGTTACGTATGAACACGACTGATATAAATATTTATCTCGAATTTGATTTTACCGAGTACATTTCTGGTTATACTACAGACATTATTTTTATCAGAGAAACGCACCGATGTTAGATGATCATATTCCTACATACCGAGATATAGTGTTCTTATTCAGTGGTATTTGCAGGTGTAGGATGTATGTCCACTGAATAAATACTTATTTATCATCTTTTTGTTAAGTGTAGAATTTCGTGCTGGTATATCGTTGAGTATCCAGGGTGTCTCTAACGAAGCACTTTGTCAAATTTAAAGCAGATTAATCTCACTTTGCATTGGACTGTAAAACACTGGCAAAGCATTCAGGTACTGCGAGGCGGCAAGATAACCAAATAGTAACAAAGCCGATGCATTAGCGCGATATCAGCTCGAACCGTGTATAGCATGTTCCGTGCTAACCTGGACACAAACGTTCGTGGTATCGTTCAATAGTTTAAATCATTTAAAGTCTTCCTTTATCGCGGGTCGATTGAAAAAATGATACAACTCTATGTTGCTAAAAGTTTGCAAGGTCACCCTCTTGATTGGATGCTACTATTCTTTAGAGCACTAAATTTATAATTATTCCACGACGTATATAGTGCTATTTTTTTAGTGCGGTAATAGTAATCGACGAAGTGCAAATCCAGTGCTACTTATATTTCGGTTTTCCATGGTGAATCAATGAGTAACGGTAAGTCTTCTGGATTGCGGTTAAGCTCGTGACATCCTTATCGAAGTTCGCGCATGAAGATAAATGACTCGCGAATTGTAGTCTAAGTAGGATGTCACGCGGCAGCCCCCTGTTATATTCCACTCCCACCCTCTTCGCGGTAGTCCGCGCTTCTATTTCTCTCATTCTCTCGTTCGCCGTTTTCTCTGTCAGCTATTCTATGCCCTGTTTATAGCTGGTGGTACACCCCCTACTCTATCATCCATCTCCTTGTTCCTCTTTACCTCCTATCCTTCGTGTTGTCTTCGTTCGACGAACAGCGAAACAAATGCAACCTCGGTCGCATCCATCATCCAAGCCACTTTGTCACTTCGGGATCAACAGCGCTTAAATTGTATTCGCGATTCGAGAACGGCCCATAAATTCTCATCGTACCGACGGGCCATCCTCCTTACACGCGCGCTCGCGTCCTCAGATTCGGTTGGTACTCTTTCTTTCGTCGTGCTTTCTTCCCTTCAACGTTTCGAACCATTCAAAGATTTACGCTTCTTGCCTCACATATTTTCAAGAATCGTACATTTTTATCTCTCTTTCGGTGAACAATTTATCACCTTGCCCCATTCATGTAATGAAATCAGTGTAAAACATAACGCGAAATATGAAAGAGGTGAGGGTGATTACATTGTCACTATTACTGGTACTGTAACAATATATTCCAGATGTATTAAATAGAGTAATAGATTATATTATTGCTTTCCTAGAAATCTTATCCTTAAGCATTTGTCGATTACTCTTCAGAAAACACTAACAAATAATAAATAACCTTCTAATAGAATGAATTTACCAAAGAATATTAATTCCTTGGGGTTAATAATAGAATTAAAAATGTTCAACATGAATGAGCTTAAACTTTAGTAACTTAATAACATTAGGAGTTCCATGCATGTGTATAACGAGTACGACACCCCATAATTAACGAGCTAATATTTCGTGAAGAAAATCATCAAGTTCTATTGCACTGTATATAGGTACATATACATAGCCGGGTTTGTGTGTTTTTGACGATCTTGATGAAACCGACACGTATACCTCATAATTACTTCATACTTCATGAAGTTTTCGTATAACTCGGCGAAAGGTGTATCATATTATGTGCATTATACACCATATACATAGAAATCTGTGTGTGCCGATAAAATCCGTACAGGCGATTTACCGCGAAACATTTCGAGCGGCGTTGAGTCAGTCGCATAGTTAACACCGAAATACCTGTCGTTAACTAGAGCAATCTACCTGGTAGCGTACGGAGATCGTATTCACGAGGGAACAGAATATATCACACCGATACAAGAGTATCACCCTACGAATACGTGCGAACATTCGCGAGTAATCGTTGAATCCAATGATTTCAAATCGAGCAGAGAATATGATTAACGTCGAATCGAACGCACGTTGTTAAGCACGTCAATATAGGTGGGACTAAAAAACGATTTAATATAATGAAGTCTTCTTGTCATATCTTGTACTCTGATGGAAGCCCTAATGATGGAAATCCTCCTTTGGCTAACGTGCGATTATTCTACATATTTAATCAAATACTCAATATAATTTACAGTTATTTAGAATCCCAGTTCTTTGTTGCTAAGTTTGATAAGGACAGGTGATTATGAGTGTATTTTTCTTTATTTTGCTTCTGGGTTTATTTCACAACTAATAGTATTGATGGTAATATTTTACGTAACTTAATTCAAGAATGTTGTAGAACTTGATATAAAATGGACGCAAAAAGTAAATCTTTATCGATTCTCGCAAGGAAAAATCGGAGATATACCAGTGATCGTATAATAGAGAACTTTCCATGCTGAATATAGATTCACGGATGAAATGTGTAGAAATTCATCTGTGATAACACTTTCGTGTAATAGAATTTCATTTGACATGCCCTACAAAGTGCGGTACGACCCCGTATGCACACGTAGAAATGCAGATTCGGATGGCAGGAGCGAGATACAGCCACGTGTGACTGCGGTTCGGTACTTATGCAATTACTGGAATAGCTTTCGCAAATTGAATCTCAACCGCGAGCCGGGGATATCGGAGGAAAAAAGTTAACATCCACGCTATTACAAGAGGGGTGGACGGAAAGGGTTTGGCAAGGGACACGATGGCCACTGGTATTCCCAGGAGTCCTAACTGTTTCCGGATATCGGGAAATGACTGCTACCCGCAGACACCAGAACACGAGATGCATATACATCCACACTTATATAATATATCTATTGACAATCAGTTGAACAGTAATCTATAACGTTTGCAATATCAACATGGCTGTAATATGTGATTGAATCGAGAGAAGAAAAATAATGGAAATGGATCATGTAAAGGGATCAGAAGAAATAAAATATCATTAATGGAAATCAGTTATATCTAATGAGACATAAATTTGTATAAATTTATACATCGACTATGTTCATATCTTTTACCTTTTTGTTTTATTACACATTTCTGTTGAATTTGATGATTATTCCGTGTAATCGTTAGGACCCTTTTAGAGTAAAATTTATTCATGTACACTGCCATTAAAATTCGTTTTCATAACGAGCGTTAAACTACGAAAGAAAATCATGAGCGAAAATATTGTTTTGAGAGCTTGGATAAAGATCATTGTATAAATATTAATTTAAAGTTCATTCATTTACGTACAATTTATCCACAATTTCCTATATATTACGGTGTTTGAATTATTAAGAAAATGTTTCAGTTCATTCTCGTTCGCCACTTTAGTTATAGAAACATCTTCGAGTAAATATGTCGAGGCCAGCTTTGTGAAAGAAAGCATTTGTATACCGCCATTAATTGTGCGAGGAAGCATTCCAGTTCGAGGAAACCTAAAGATTCATTCGCTTAGAAGATTTCGAAACGATGGCCTCACACGAGAACAAGTAGGGCGCGAACTCGTAACGGAATTAATATCGAATGACTTCTTCGTTCAACTTGGCCGAATTGCAGCGAGCACCTTCCGAACGGAAGAACAGAAAGCTCAGTTCAACTAAAAGCTCCGCCGAGTAAATCCCGGCTAGTAATTCCGGAAGGAGTTTTGAGCTTTACTAGGGATTTGTTTGGAAGATCCTTCATGCCACGTTCATCCAGCACCGTTATCACTAGTAATAATATAATAACGACGAGCTTAATTTCACTAAAATACACTCGACCAAATGAAAAGATAATCAACCATATTACAAATATATTGATAAAGTGTATTAAATATGCGGATGTAATTCATAAGCTATTATGCTACTTTAGTGAGCCACTAAAAGCCGATGACGTTAATAATTTGATTATACAGTTCATCTATTTCCTCGGGAATTCGATCATTAATAAATTTATTATCTATAATCACTGGAACTTGAAACGAATCAGATATTTGTTTGAATCTTGATTCACATTTAATCTCCTTTCAGGAGCAGCTTCCGTTTTATATTGAAATTTATTGGAGTGGTATCGCGATCTAATAATTCCCAACAGAGAATCTGTACATTTAATAAGTAAAGATATTATTCTACATTTTATTTACTTTAGAGAAATATTACAAATAATTGATCATATTTTACTTTCATTCTCTTCTTCGCAAATTGATCCAACTTCTTTCATCAACCGAATACCGTGATTAAAAAAAGTGGACGTAATCGGTGCTAATTGATATTAATAATATTCTGAGCATTCGAAAGTTCGAAAATGTAGAAGCGAGGACTAATTGTAAAAAAGAGGGTGGTCGGCGAAGGGCAGATCGTTTCAGAAATAGCAAGTGCTGGGAGTCGTTCGTTCAATTCGCAGAAACTCTCATAATCCTGGAGGTAGCGATTTCAGAGACTTTTCTGCCAAGGAAGGGAGAACAGGTGCGAAGAAGAGTAGGTTGGGGATGTCATTCCAAACTAGTTTATCGTAAAACTTTTGAGCTTTACGTGCAATGGAAAGCGGAGAGCTTTTCTTAAAAGTCTTTCTTACTCGCTGGTGTTCCAGTACCACTGATTTTCCAGGCGCAAGAACATTGTCGCGTTTCTGCATGTTCTACTTTCGCGTGAAACGTTTTCATATCAAATATTCCTTGGTCTACGAATCAACACACAGCGCGTGGCTTGCATTTCAGAGTTTCCCAGTACTTTTTCCGTATTCGTAATTAGTTAATGTATAATTAATAGACGGTTGTCTTCACGTAAGTTCTAAAGAAAGTCGGCAATTTTCGGGCCGCAAAGTTTAGCAGATTGCCGAAACTGGACATTTGCATACCGGTACTTCCAACGGTTCCCATAGCATTCTCTTATTTCCTCCGAAAAATTTCCACTTTCGTTGATCCACACTGAGCCAAAGTTAGATGCCGCGTTACTGGACAGGCCTCCTGAGTTTTAAGAACTACATCCTTCGATAACAAAGTCTGAATATCCCGAAAAGTATTACGATTACAGCGGGGTGAGTGAAGAGGGAGGGAAAAAAGACAAATGAGGATAATTGAAGTAAAGCTAAGTAGTCCAAATCGATGGTAGATGATGTATAAACATATTCTAAGATCATTTTGGGTCGAAAGAAGTGGATTAAAAATTTGTTCCGGTCAAGAAAGGGGTCGACCCAAAATCGCGAAAATGTAAAGGGGTATACCTTCAAAAATTGTCAAAAATTAAATGTCGCCAAAATCGCTCCTACATGACCCAAATCGATGGTATATGAAGCCTAATGATGTTCTAGGACCGATTTGGGTCGAAAGAAGTGGTTTAAAAATTGTTTTGGTCAAAAAATGGGTCGACCCAAAATCGCAAAAATGTGAAGGGGTATACCTTCAAAAATTGTCAAAAATTAAAAGTCACCAAAATCGCTCCTACATGACCCAAATCGATGGTATATGATGCCTAATGATGTTCTAGGATCGATTTGGGTCGAAAGAAGTGGTTTAAAAATTGTTTTGGTCAAAAAATGGGTCGACCCAAAATCGCAAAAATGTGAAGGGGTATACCTTCAAAAATTGTCAAAAATTAAAAGTCGCCAAAATCGCTCCTACATGACCCAAATCGATGGTATATGATGCCTAATGATGTTCTAGGACCGATTTGTGTCGAAAGAAGAGGTTTAATAATTGTTTTGGTCAAAAAATGGGTCGACCCAAAATCGCAAAAATGTGAAGGGGTATACCTTCAAAAATTGTCAAAAATTAAAAGTCACCAAAATCGCTCCTACATGACCCAAATCGATGGTATATGATGCCTAATGATGTTCTAGGACCGATTTGGGTCGAAAGAAGTGGTTTAAAAATTGTTTTAGTCAAAAAATGGGTCGACCCAAAATCGCAAAAATGTGAAGGGGTATACCTTCAAAAATTGTCAAAAATTAAAAGTCACCAAAATCGCTCCTACATGACCCAAATCGATGGTATATGATGCCTAATGATGTTCTAGGATCGATTTGGGTCGAAAGAAGTGGTTTAAAAATTGTTTTGGTCAAAAAATGGGTCGACCCAAAATCGCAAAAAGGTGAAGGGGTATACCTTCAAAAATTGTCAAAAATTAAAAGTCGCCAAAATCGCTCCTACATGACCCAAATCGATGGTATATGATGCCTAATGATGTTCTAGGACCGATTTGGGTCGAAAGAAGTGGTTTAAAAATTGTTTTGGTCAAAAAATGGGTCGACCCAAAATCGCAAAAATGTGAAGGGGTATACCTTCAAAAATTGTCAAAAATTAAAAGTCACCAAAATCGGTCCTACATGACCCAAATCGATGGTATATGATGCCTAATGATGTTCTAGGACCGATTTGGGTCGAAAGAAGTGGTTTAAAAATTGTTTTGGTCAAAAAATGGGTCGACCCAAAATCGCAAAAAGGTGAAGGGGTATACCTTCAAAAATTGTCAAAAATTAAAAGTCGCCAAAATCGCTCCTACATTACCCAAATCGATGGTATATGATGCCTAATGATGTTCTAGGACCGATTTGTGTCGAAAGAAGTGGTTTAATAATTGTTTTGGTCAAAAAATGGGTCGACCCAAAATCGCAAAAATGTGAAGGGGTATACCTTCAAAAATTGTCAAAAATTAAAAGTCGCCAAAATCGCTCCTACATGACCCAAATCGATGGTATATGATGCCTAATGATGTTCTAGGACCGATTTGGGTCGAAAGAAGTGGTTTAAAAATTGTTTTGGACAAAAAATGGGTCGACCCAAAATCGCAAAAATGTGAAGGGGTATACCTTCAAAAATTGTCAAAAATTAAAAGTCGCCAAAATCGCTCCTACATGACCCAAATCGATGGTATATGATGCCTAATGATGTTCTAGGACCGATTTGGGTCGAAAGAAGTGGTTTAAAAATTGTTTTGGACAAAAAATGGGTCGACCCAAAATCGCAAAAATGTGAAGGGGTATACCTTCAAAAATTGTCAAAAATTAAAAGTCGCAAAAATCGCTCCTACATGACCCAAATCGATGATATATAATGTACAAACATATTCTAGGATGATTTTGGGTCAAAAGAAGTGGATTCAACATTTTTTCCGGTCATAAGTTAGAACGTCAGGTATTTACGAAAATGCTATGCTAAGAAAGTCTGCCAACTGAACGATTTGTTGCGGAATGTTAAGTATGAAATACAGGACTGATAAAAAATGAAGGAACGCAGTAGCTATTCGAGGGCAAGGGACAAGGACAAGGTAGATGCAATGCAACTTTTGCGGTAAATTGGAGGTAATTTGCGAGTGAGGCGGTGGGCCAGGCAGTTAGCAAGCCAACAACCGCCGCCAGAACAACAGACTCGCTTGCCCAATGTTCTGTAGTTCCCTGAATGTTAGCTTTCAAAGGGTTAAAAGGAGCTCGTCGGACGAAGCACGTCGTTCCATTTGCATCGAAGCCAGCCCCTCAAAATTTACGCCTCGTTGGAGTCTTAGTCTTCATCCAAAAGTCGGAAACTGCCGCATAATGCATCCTTCGTTAGTGATCTCAATTTACGAATCCCGAATACTGCATAGAATGCATTAGAATTCCCCAATCTCGTTTAACTACACTTGTAAAGCAATAAAATTCCTCTTAGCCCGTAATCAATATATCCTATATTTCTGTAGATCGTTAATAATATTTATAACAAAGTATCAAATAACAAAAATTCTTGAAGTTATTCTTCCTGAAAATGATTCACGTTATCTTGAAACAGGTTTATTATTATGCTTCTATTTTTTATGAAGTACGGCAAATGTGGTATACATATGGTTGTATAATCCATTGTATTTAAAGGAATTTAAAGTTACTTCGAAGCAAACTCTTCCATTTATGTACTCTCCAGAATAAGCAAAATATGTCATGCGAAAAATGATTATTATTATTTGATATAAAAGGAACTACGACGGGAGCGTTTCCAATTATCTGAAGGATCGCAGTGAAAAATCGCGACAGAGTCGAAGACGGTACACTGAAGAAGCTAGCGTCGTAATACGAGCTTAGTTGAAAAGCTGAATCGCACTCCTGGGGCAACGCCTCGCTCGTTGGCTCGGAACCCTCTTGACTTACGAGCAGATTAAGAAACTCCCGGGTTCTCGAAAACCAGCCTCCAAACTGCCTCGGGTCACTGCTCGCCCGTGAAACGATATCCCAATGGAACCCCTCGGAATTCACCAAGATATTATTTTCCAACCTTCTCTCTCGTGTTAATTACAGATGAGGTTTATGTTATTAATCCCGAGGACTCGATTCGCCGTTCCTATCAGATTTTATTATCTTACGAATTACGTACCCTCGAATTTTATCTTGCATTCCCAACCTCCTCCAAAATCCCTGACAATATCCATTGTTAACGTATAATATTAGCGAAATATGTTTTAACAAATAAACATCAACCGAAAAAGGTAAATTTGAACATGATATTTGCCAGAAAATATTGATGTGATCAGATTTAATTTACAATGGGATTGTTTCGCGAGTATTCATGAATTATGTGCATTATAAATCACATTGAAGATACATGTTAAAATAAATCTTTTTGATTTGCTTGGCGAATTAAAATAATCCCTCTTTTCTGTTCATTTCTACATTACGTTATTTGGCATTTAAAATCATTCATTAAATTCGTGATCTATGATTCACAATTTTATCACCAAATTTCGAAAACATCCAATAACACCTTCGAACCAAAGGTGTTTGGTAATTCTAATTACATGCACATTACGCGTAACCATTAATTCCATCGAACTGGAAGGGATAATATCGTCAAATGAATTTTCCACGGCGCAATGACGTTAATTGCTTAATCCCATTTTTGCACGGATGTGATTAAGATTTTAATTGTACAGTGCAGTAATTACAGTACAAACTCCATTTCCATTAACGTAGTATTTTCTCCCTCTTAAGATTTCTGTTCTCTCTCTCTCTCTCTCTCTCTCTCTCTCTCTCTCTCTCTCTTTCTCGCTCCTTCAGATGAGGAAGTCCGATGCAACTCTTTCAATCTTTATTACTACTTACTTCAGACATCGAAGAAGAAGAAGTTTGCACGGTCAGCTCGTAGCTTGCGCGATTCGAGGAGTTTTCAGTACTCCGTTACGGAGTTTCGTTCTTGGAACAGGTGCAAGGGGTACCTTTTTCCACGATCGGCTTAAAATAATATTTGTAAATTGCCAACTACGAAACTTACTCGGCGCGCCAGAATCTCTCTCGGCGAAGATGAAATGACACGACGAATAGCGCAGTACGATAGAATAGGAAAACTACATCATCCCTTGAACACTAACATTACTGTCTCCCCACCTTTCGAATCATAACACAAGCCTAATTACGATTTCATCGAAAGTCATTAACAGGTTGACGCCGGTGTTATAATTAATATTTTGCTTTATCGGGCGGCTCCAATATTGGTACTTTGTTGTTGTTTAAAACTACTGAACTGTCCAAATCATAAATTACTTTCCCACGTTGAAAGTTTTTGTATTGCAAACAAGAAGATACACATAACTATTATCCAATGTTTGAACTACTGTTGGTACACGCCGGTGAGTTGCCGTTAATTAAAATATGTTTTTATTGATTCTCTCATTCAGGTGTCCTATATCAACATGGAAGTGCACTTAATGACTGACGTTTGGGATAATCCAACGGATTAATTAAGGTGTCATGAATCATTCGTAAGGTTAAGGAGCATTGGTACCGAGTAGTAGTTACCTCCTGGGTTTCTAGTCCTTCGATGCAAACTTAGTAAGCTCAGGGAGTTATGCGTTCCCTGGGAAACTTGTTTTCAGGACAGCACGCACTGCGGTAGCCGTGTTAGGTGGCTGTACGACGTACACGGGGCCAACTTGAATAATAGACATTGTTGTACGAATTAGGCGGAAGGGAAAGCACTCGTGCTAGCCACGAAGTGCCACGGGTACGAAGAGAGGTTGGACCTTGCACCCGGACCTCCGACTTTAATTAACAGTGTCTGAACAACGAGCCTACTACCGGTATTATTAACTCGTCCCTTACCTAGCCGTTATACCCACAACAATGTTCTCTGAATTTGAGGACTCGTCAATTGTCAACCTTTGACCCCTTTTCAATCTTCTTTGTCCTATAACAAAGCTCGCCGTAATTATTATATTTGAAATGAATTCCGAGGGAATTAATTATTCCATTTTGAATGCTCATTGAAGGAAGATTATATTGATTCATGATTATAAAACATGATGAGTGTTTAGAATATTTTTTTATCGCCGCCCCTCGTGCAATAGAAATAAAAGATCACAGTGAAAGAGTTGGTTCATTGATTCACGGAAAAATAAGTCTGGTAAGAAGATAGATTTTCCCATGAAATTTTGATCCGTTTTTTTTTGCTGAATCCAGCTCACGTTCTTATTATTGAGGGGCGAACACGATTGGCGTAGGGACGAGGAGTACGTAGAGCGAAAAAAAGTTTTCGCTTAGAATTACTATCGGGACCGACCATAAATAAGAAACCGCTGGTTTGATATAACTCACTGGATTTCCATACGATGATAAAACGGATGCTTGGACCCCGAGAACGATGATTTATAAGATCTCCGCGCTCGCTGTTGAGAATCTTTTTCGTCGTTGGACACATTCGCATCGACCTGTCGAGGATGTTTGCACGCGATAACAAAATACCGTGCTACCCTCCTTCCACCATGTCCTTCTTTCTTCCCGATCCTTCCTTCAAGGAATTCGTAAGAATTTTTGTTAACGATTCACCTCGTCTTTCGAGTCCATTATGTCTGTGAACTCGTATTACATGGTATCTGTGTGAGTAAACTTATGTCTCAAGATGATTTGTATCGATATGTTCGTGAAATATGGATCGTACCCAGAAGAGTACCACCGACGTATGCTATCAAGAATTTCATCGCACATAACCTATGCCTACAGATTGTATTTGTTTATGAATGTAGAGAATTGAAAAATGAAAAGTTAAAAATGATTATTGCATTATTTAATATGATCTAAAATGTCTTTAAAATGTTTGCATTTGTGTAATGGAATAACACGTTTTTAATATATTGGCTTGGGATCAAGTTTAACTAATATACTTTGGCCACAAAAAGACGTGGAAATTAAATGCACAAGAATGACGAAGACACCATTAAACACTTACTTTGATCATTCTTGTGAGTTTCTTCTAAATTCGAAAAGTAGGGTGATAGGATTTCTATCACACTCTTCATTCTTTATCGCGCAGTTCCGTATAAAATGTCTTCGATGCGTTGACGCGAGCCATTTGTCAAATCGTTTGAAAATATCTAGTACGAACTAGGAAGATCTACGTTCGACCATGAATCGTAGGTTTTCGAAAGAAAAGTTTTGTCATCCATCACGCGCGGAAGAGTTGTGTCTCCGGGATACTGAAAATCAAAAATATATTTCGTTCGATGTAGACAGAGTCACGTTCCCAAATGTCTTTTAAGTCTTCATAGCAGGACAGCAGAATAAAGTAATGTAACATATTGATGTTCACTTTTATTACCTTCCTCATAACAAGTATTAATGTATAAGATTCCAAAAAGAATGTTGACATCGATAAATCAGGTATGTTATTTTCCCGTAGTGCGTTGATTGTTTTGCGTGTTATCTGTTATGAGGAGAAAAATGATTCTATTTTCACGCTAATGGTCGACACGTGTGCAGAGTATTCAATTCTCCTTGGTACAATTTGCGCACGTCTCCCAATAATAATGGAAACAGGATGGATCTCCGAATGAGAAGTTTGATTATCAGTAGTCTCGTTCCGAATGCTATTGGAAATCCTGAGGCCGAAGTATGTGTGCAGACAATCGAAGCAATTAGAGTCGATAAATAGAGTGGAGGAGTGAGTGAATGGGATGGGGATAGATTAGTCGAGTCTTCCACGTTGAATCAAACGAATCAAACGCTCTTCCGGCATTATGGTAGAAAGTTTGGTCGCAATTGGTCAAAGACTCAAAAACGTTTAATTAAAAGCTCCATCGTGCAATTCCTTTCGAAACGGAGCCCTTCTTGATTCCTCCGAACGCAAACAACGAAGAGGAAGAACGCTACCAACATTCCCGGGTATCGACTTTTAGATCGTTTTGCGTTGACTTCATCGTTGCTTGGATTCCTAGTTGACAACTGCATTCGCGAAAGTTAGGTATGACGTCGATAACAATTATCGGTAGGATGCTTTAATTATCGTGCCGTTCTACGGACCAGTCTCGAAGTTTCGGTAATCGAACGTCCGGAGGGGACGAAGAAGGGAACACAAGGAATTGGAATAGTCTTAGATGCCGAAAGGTATCCTGATCCAATTTTGGCACTGAGAAAGACAATACCATGGAGAACAGAAGAGGTTCAGAATCCACGATGTTAATTAATATCAGACGAAGGCGAGCACTGTGGTCCACGAAGAAAGTCTCTCGCATTTCTTCTCATTCGAAAATGATCCAACTCGACGACTAAACTCTTTGTCGACACTTCTCTTCTTGGGACAATTCTAGAATCACTGATGAAAGTTTCGTAATAAGAACTTTCCGGCTGATTAACTTTCGCGTTTTTGAATAATTTGACGTCACCCATGGGATCTTTACTTTCCATTCTTATCAATCAACATTAAAAGTTATTCTGAGAAGTAACGTCTATTCTTATGAACAAGCTTTGACCTGAACTTATTTACCCTATAATCGACTTCAAAACTTTCACTATACGCGAACGTATGAATAGATCGTTGAAAATTGATCAGATTTCGTGGAAAAGTAACTGACAATTATTTTCGTTGATAAATGAGAACGCCGTGGGTGAGAAAGAGTAAAGTGAGCAAAAAGAAGTAGCCCAGAATAGAATGATATAGATGTTGGTGAAAGATCGTGATGTTAATTAATATCAAGCGGAAACAAAGGACGGTAGTTTGACCAAAAACTTTTCGCATTTTCACGTCATCGTGAATCGCCGACGAGCTGTAAGTTCAGTGAAGTCTCTTACCGTTAATCTTGCAGCTGCATCCTGGGAACAACCGAATTAACGTGGTTTCGTGTTTGCATCCTGGTCGGTTCTATTATTATTAACACATGGGTACATGAACAAATAAACCATAAGAAAAATACTAAAACATTCTACATACTATATCGATCAAAATACGATCGAACATAAACCTGCTATTTTCTTAGGCGAAGATACTGAATCTAACTGCATACATACGTTTTCAGAAGACAAAATATATTACTAATAATATTACCGATAATTAACATTCACTGACAAAATAGAAAATAGATGAAACAATATGAAGTTCGAACGTCGCAAGGAACGTAGTATGTTCTTCGTCAAGTTGTTCGTGGAGATTATTTTCAAGGTGGGTGGTCAAAACAAAAACACGTCCAGTATAAATTGAAAGGATATGCCATGTACATCCGGGAATTTTATATGGCCGACTGGGATTTCCAGTTAGTCTGCTAAGATAAGACAAACGCAAAAATATGTTGCTACGTTCCTTATGCTCCGGTAACAAGGTAGAAATGGAGCCGGATACTGGCAGCTAAAAGAGACGCAGCTACGGTAACGAACCATCGAGAATTCCAGCCGACTAAGCAATATATACAATAGAGATCTTCGCATATGATGCATAATACATAATATTAACTGTTGCATCTACATATTCGTTCGTTCTGCTGCAATACATATACGTCGACTGAGCAGATCATACATAATGCTAACGACTTCTAACTGGCATTGTTTTGGACAGTTCATTTTTAATTTACCTGGCCGAGCATCTGTTAGTTACGAACATTCAGTGAATACTGGAATAATTAACAATGCAGTCTACGTCAATGAATTTTTTAGTAACCCATCTGTAACGTATTATCAGGTACAATGTAAAAATCGTAATTAATAATAGTCCAGACCAAACATTTTAAATATTTGACTTAGAACCTGCCAGGAATGTTTTTTCTGAAAATCAAGGAATTTCAGGTCCAATTAATCTTTTACATTTACCGCTATTACGTTATGCAAAAAGCGGGCCGATGAATTGTGAAATATATAAAAGATAGCCAGAACTTCAGCGCTGAGTGTACAATACAAATTGTTGAATACAATATTAACTGTAAAGAACAAGGAATGTTTTCATGTGAAACCACCTAATATGTCTATGCACAACACTCGTTTCGGAGCTGTAAAAAACTGACATCATACAATTATATTTTATCAGAACAGAACTAACTGTGAGATCTACTTCATAAGAGTTCTCGCAAACAACTTACACGTAGCGTACCAATAAAAATCAAATTCTTCACAATCGATACTGCATTTTAATGATAAAGCGTATAATTAAAATGAGATGGTCGGATATGAATAAAGTGATACACGAGTTTAAGTTGGACCAGTATACTGAACCGCGAGTATAATCAGAAGTATTTACGCAATGCTCATGCAGGTATGCGGTAGATCTTCTGAAAACCATGCTTAGCTGATCCAGATACGACCACCCAGAGAATTAGGTATACGTAGGCGTGATATTGGATTACACACTTCTATATATCGTTATGTACACACGTTTCTATAGTTGTGTGAACAGTTGCATAGCACACATACATGGCGTGCATAATGTACATGGCTTGATAATGTACAAGGTGAATAGAACAGGTATGACAGAACGTACGCAGACCCCTGGCGGAACGAGGCTTTATATCAAATGCATAACAACGCTATTACTACAGTCAATTGGTATAAGCCCTTGATTGCGGATTATATATAATACCTTCCCCTTAGCTCTTTCCGGAAACATCTATTCACCGAGATTAGTATAATATTATTAATCGGTTAATGATTACGAATGCCGATTGACATTTCTACTTCGTGGTAGTTGATTTCGTAAATCGAAATGAAAACTATGTCCTACATTGTTGTCATCAATGAATCTATTAAATATATATTGTTTATTTTCTATGACCTTTCAACAATAAAGTAAAATTGCAACACTATCATTTATTGGAAAGAATTTAGTTATCGTTCATCTCACGGTGATACAAAAAGTAGAAGCAGAATCTGGTTTAGATGGATTAATTATTTACGAGAATTAACAGTAAAGACTTAAAAATGTTCACGTTCTTTATATCAAGTTTCTGAGATGGTTTCGTGCGTCGGGAAATAATCGTTGGCACGACTGCCAGATTTTTGACGAACCACTCACGGACGTTTACCTTTCCGACCCGAAGCTGATATTTTTCGCGCTTTAATAGCCAGACAATAATTTTCTCAAACGCGATGCAAGAATTTCTTGGTCCAGGAAGGAGCCAAAGAGAATTCCCCGTTTCCTCGCGTGATGTGTATACACGTGAGAATATGGGGAACGTGCGTTGGATGTTGTTCAGGAAACATTTAATGAGCGAACGTGTCTGTTTGCTTGGGAACCGCGGAAGCGACAGACACACACCTGTCGAACCAAGCAAATGTCTTTCAGCCTCCTCCAAACTATCACGGAAAATGTATAATTGCCATGTGTTTGTCAATTAATGTATTCTTTATGAAATAGCTAAACTTAAATTCCAATCTTCAGCATATTATTCATTTTGCCTGAATTTAGGAGATAAAAGACTTATATAAACGTCATTTAAATACTATTCGATTCTTATGCATGACATAGAGGGAATTAATTATACTTCACCTCCAAAATCAACATATAAAATGACTGATAATCAAATGATCGATTATCAATGAAGTTTTATCCATTTAGAACATCATGCTCTACCATGTTCACATGCAAATGCTTGAACCACTCAGACTAATATTTTTTTTATTCCAAGTGGAATCTACCTCAGGCATTTATTTTATGGAGAGAAAACGTTTAGGCAGGTTTTACGTAAAATGGGTTACACAGGAAGACAGGGAAGGCGAGCCCCCAAAAAATCGGCAGGTTCCTAAACATATTTTTAAGGTGGTTTCAACATCGTCAAACGGGCAACTCTTCCGAAATAATAAAAATATTGACCCTCCCGACGGTCACGATGTATTATCCCCGACATTTCCCAAGCCTGACATTACATTGTAACGTCGGTTCAGATACTCAAAGTGTTTCGTATAGTGGTGGCTTTTAACACCCAGTTCTCGGAGAGCATCCTAAGTAAATAGACTTTCCAACGATGTTGCGTACTTCTTAACTCTCTTTTTTTTTCGAAAAAAGAATGTGTCCACTCCGCCCACCACCGCATGACAGTGTAACAACACACGCGGCTAGAATCGCAGGGAAAGAACCGACTGGCACGTTTTTCAAACCGGCGGCCATTGACAAATATTCTTATAACTCTTCGCACGACTAGGACGTGCGCAAACAACACACGGGCTGAGGGGAAAGAAGTCAAAACGATTCGGGACCAGTAGCATTTTACGTCTCTTCAAGAAATTCCTACGTGACTAAGCGGAATTTTAATACGCGCTTATGGAAATAAATGAATACGATGAATATAAGAATCGTGATGCTTCAAACATTAAAAATGTACGCCATTGAAAATCTTATTGCGTTGAGGTTAATTAGCCATCAGTTAATCAGTGATCTTATGAGGATTGCTCCGCAGCATGTACGATATACAGATTAAGTAATAGTGATGATTTCGAGAATACTTTCTTGTATTAAAAATGGTTATCATCTCAAATTATTGAACGGGTATCACAAGGTATTGTGGAGGCTATGTCGATTCCTTAAAAATTCCTTAAAAAGATCTCGTTAGATTTGGATATAATTTGATTTTATTTTTATTGGATATCAATAGTGAGGGTAACATTTAAAGGAACTTTGAAATCAACTGTGATTATTGTAAGTAGATATTTCCCTTTTCTGAAAATCCTCGTTACAAGTGAAGATGTTTGTCACGAATTCTTTTGAGAAGAATAGAAAAATCTTGCTTAAAAGTTACCCTTTCCATTAAATTTGATAGAGGAATGACTGTTAGGGCGGACAGTAGCTGGTAGCACGAAATGGACACGGATTGGGCACGTAGGGGGTATGAAGGAGGAACAAAGCGTGGGCAATCTCTCTCAATTTATTTCTATCACGTTGAACGATATCGAACAACAGTCCATTGTGAAAATAGAAACTCCAAAGACAAGGATACATAAAACTGTATCGGGGCTTAAACTTTGAAAACGAAGTGTAAAGTTACTTTCGTGAAAAGACTACCGGTTTCAGCTATCCGCGAGTACAGTCCAACACCCTGATTTTCTAAGAAACTTCCTCTTAAGACCGATCCTTATCGAAAATGAGAAAGACAATTCTTTATAAACATCTCCAAGATTTTTACTTTGTTTCTTGTTTACTCTGTAAAATTTAGTCTGAACGTGATCACTGATCTAGTATTTCAAAGAAATATATTTTTAGTCTTCTATTATCGAATTTCTTCTACGTCAATATATTTATAACTGCAAGTACTAAGATATCCATATTGCGGTGAAAATGTTATGAAACTTGTTTGCTATTATTTTAAAAGAAACATGACGAAGACCACGGCGATTTGCGACTTCATGTTTCTTTCTAATTAGATGAATTTCAGTAGGGAATGCGTTGTTCGCCTTTGCTATCCTACCAGCGTATTACCTTTCATTAACTAGAGAAATGTTTTCCCAGTTTAATTACAATAGTAATTTTCCTAATTGGGTCAGACAGGTACGCCATCCTGCAGAATCGTAGATGTCGTTGTGATTTCACAAACACTGCTGTTTCCTTGCATGGCTTACTATACTCAAAAAGAACAGAGCATTTACAACTTTGCGACAATCTCTTTCAAGCTAATAACAAGACTCCTGTTTGTTCGACGTGTTTCGAATTATCCTGACGTTCATTAAAAAACGTTTCTCCTCGTGTAATGTAGAAAAATGTCGTTTGGAAATGCAAGCTAACTGATTAATAGAATTTGTAAAAGACAGCCAAGTTAAATTATTGAGGACGAGGAATAAAGGCAATTTCCACTGCAAAGCAAATACTTTAGACAGTAAGAATAGCAGATTTTCATGTATCAATACATTTAGGAAAAATGTTCGTCTTATACGTTTTGAAAAGGATATAACACGAAAGAGAATGGAGCTTCTATTTCATTATCGTATCTATGTATTCATTGTGTATGGTAAATATCTTATATTATTAGAGCTCGTAGAGTTGGCTGAGCTTGCGAATACTTGTTAGACGTTCAGTCAAACGGCTTAAGGTAGAACACAGTGACAAGCAATATCTATGTTGCCCCTGCATTATAAATTGGATATTATGCAATTACTTAGCGATTAAATTAGGCATTACTGAGTCTGTAATGTCTATGATGGCAAGCAACCCTCGTCATTCCCTGTATCTCAACGATATAGCTTTGCTCTCTCACTTTATGAAGGATCTTCGCGAATCAGTGTTGCGTCTAATATTACACGATATTATACGGTACCTAAAACCGTGAGACACTTCAGAAATAATATGTTACCACAATTCATAACCGGCAAAGGAAACGCTTATCATGCTTCAAACGATTAAACAATTTACTAACGATTCCTTGGTGGTCATTTTCCACGAAAAACAAATATGATACTATTATATTATTATGATACATTACAAATAATTGAAATATATTTCGTTTCAAATATTCATCTTATTTCTTGTTTTATGCACGAGATTCGTGAATTAATAAATAACGTATTTTTCCGGTTACTTTAGTACACGGCTATTCATGGTAATTATTTATAACAAATTAATACATAGAATACAATTATAATATAAAAATATTGGAAATAGAGATGCATGAGTAATATATTGTTTAATGTATTTATTTTATCTGGTACATTAAAACTAGCGTGTAATATACACAGTAATTGTAAATAAACGATTAGTTATTAAACTGACTACGTTTTTTGTGTACATTCGTGACAAAGGAAACACGTGACGTGTGAGTGGCTTTGTATTCATTGTATTTATATGCATTGCATCTGGGTTGTAAGACCCCATTCGATTATAATAATTCACACTCGTATTTCTTTTGCCTCCCCACTGATATTTGCAACAATTTAGTACCCTAGTTATCTATCACTCGTCGCACTCATATTTCCGTCTGAATTTATTTCGTCTAACTCCAGCATTCCTTTAACCGTCCCCTTCTTCGAGCAGCGAAATATTTTCGGGATTTCAAAGATCGGTGGAGAACGTTCGCTCAAAGGATTTCCTTTTTTCTGCTTTTATTAATCTACCGCGTTCAGTCATTGAGGTCATTACAACGAGCCAGCTGGGTGGCCGATTTCCACGGTTCCGTTTTTTGCTCGTAGTTTTAGCCGGAGTTGGTGACGCCGCTCGCGTATACGTTTTGTATCTAAAAATAGTTGCTCTCAATATACATAAGCCGATATTTCTGCGGATCTTCCTTTGAACGGTTGAACATTCTCAGAGCTAATGCTATTTCCGTTAGTACTCGCGCGGGTGGCCTGTCGCGTTGTAATTGTCAATATTGACAAATCACTACTCGCTGCTGGGATATGTTGCCATTCCTATCAATTCTACGATATAATGCAATTTCGTGAAACAGCGCAGAATGCATTTAAATATTTGTGCTCCGCATCTGTTAGTCGTCGATTGTCGAACATAAAATTATTTATTACATCATATTTATATTATTTCATACAAGAAATGTTCGCATTCCTATTTCGAGAAGATCGTTCCAAACGATACAGACACAAAATCAATCAGTTTGCGGGGAGAGTTTTTCAGTTACTTGTAAGATTTTTCAACGAAATTTTAATAATACGTAGTATATGCAGAACTAATTATATTGCAAACAATTTTTGGACCACGGCACCTAAAAACTGCGTGTAATAGAATCAATTTTGCCTATACTACGACTCATAAAAATCTCGCAAAAAAATCTCATACACAAGTGACAAACACTCCTCGTAAAACATGTGCAGCAAGCAGATGCACATAAATTATTTCAAAGTACACGATCCATTATCACATGCATGAAACACGGAAGGAGGTGTATATAAAAAACCATCGATGTATTCGTCATGTAGCTGCTGACAGATCATTTGATTGGTTTACACAGACTGGGTGGAAGGAAGTATTTGCGAAGAAAAGGGTACCCCGTGGTGAGATGCTGTTGGGTGGCGCGAAGGGTGGTACAGGGTTACGCTTCCGAGCAAACTCCAGGGGTTGCGAAGGCTGTTTTGTTATTTATGGTTGCATTACCGAAAGCGGCGTAAGGACAGTAAGTGCGTGAGAGGCACCGCGTGCGAGACTAAAGCATGTATAAAGTGGAGAAGCACATTTTTACGGTGCCACGCTGAGCTTAATCCGCTGCTACGATCGATTTCATCCTTTTCCACTCTGCGTGCTTTTTTTCCCGCGTAAAAGCATGTTTCTATGCATACCACGTACAGTTGACTGGTACTTTATTCATATAATAGATATCTGATAAAAAAAAAGATAGTAAACATTTATTCCTGTTCACGAGAAACCTTTTACTTCAATCTAGCCGAATAATAGAGTTCAGTGAATAAGCTATATTTAATAGGCAATAATAAAGTATAAGAATAACCGGTTCCTTAGTAAATCTTATTCTTTTCGTTATCCGTTATAGTTATTATTTAAATGATTCCTTTTTCACGGAAATAAGTAATATCATTGTATATCTATTACTCTAGAGTTATGTGAGTGGTATAAAGGTAAAGTATAAATAACTTTCAGATCTGAAAGTTGCATTTTCTTAGCGCTATTGTTCAGGACGGTCTTAGTTCTTGAATAGTAATTTAACTTCGGCCTAGTTTGCAACTGTTCAAATCATTTCTCTGTGTTTGAAGATGGTAGTATGAGTTGGAGGTAGCAAGATAAAATATGTACATAAACGAAAAGAACGTATCATGCTTTACGTAGTACTCGAATAAATCACAATTGCTAATAAATAATTATTATTAGTCGAGCAATTTTACAGTGGAACCTTCTAATGATCGTTCAATATTTTACAAATATTCAAACAGTTTCCCTGTATTTGAAGTGCACCTAGTAGATAATGCAAAATAAAAAGGATAAATAATAGTCACACTTATTAATTCACGTAGCACTCGAACAATATTCTATCTCTGATGAATGACGATTATAAATTTTCACCGTTAATTTATTTCATTAATAACATTTGTTCGCGTCATTATTGCGAGAATTAATGGCACGGAAATGAATGATAATATTCGTTTCTCGGAAGAGCCGAGATTTCTTTCTCATTATCTAGTAGCATGAATTAGACCGGGAGTTAAAAACATTGTAAGAGAAAACCAGAGACAACGGTTGACAAGGGTGTAGGGTGAGTCGAGGGGTGGGGGTACATTGCTGTGGCCTTAATTAAAAGAATCTTCTTTTACATAGCTCCGAGTGCCAATCACCAGCTTTAATTACTTGCCACTTTCTTTTTCATTTAAACTTTTCATTGGGAATTAGGGAAATTTATGCGCCGACCTCATTAACATTTATCAATGTCTTTCGAGGCAAGAGAGTGCTAGCTGCTCAATGATTATAAACCTGCGAGTTTGTTTCGCTCACGATATGCTAATGAGGCTTTCCTTTCTTTATGTGTACACACCGGACTCTGCGCGAAGGAAAGTCAGTCGAAAGTACCGGAGCAAGAAGTACTTGGTCACGATACCTATCGTGATGTATTACCATAGTCCCCTTTTAATTGTGATTCGTTACGTATTCGGTGCATGTCACAAAGCCTTTAATTAATTTTAATTTTAAAGTAAGCGAACTGTAATTGCATAGTGACCCACTTCATTCCAAACGTTTTTGTGAAAGCAAAAAGAAAAAAGACTTAAAGATTACTATAATGGACTGCCATCAAAATTTTGATGATTTTATTAAAAGAAGTGTCACGGGTTTAACATTTTTCATTTCCATTTTCGAAGAACAGTTTTATTAAATCTATGCCATGACGTAGATGTACTTGATTGGACTTTTGATTGTAACATATTTATTTAAAGAAATTTTAACAACCAGATATTATTATTATAGCATTATATTAAAGTTTTCGAGAAATTCATAAATTAAAATGTCGCACGGTCCAAAGGCAGCTGTGTTCTGTACTTAGTCTGTGAGTGCAATGAAAGAACCGTGCGCGATGTAATGTATGTACAACATTTTGTTAATTATGATGTATGCCGCAATTGATGTTATAGAGTCGAAAAGGTCTGTGAAATAGGGAACATGGGTTTCCTGAAAACAGCTTTAAATATTGGATGTTATAGCTAACCGTAGTAATGGTATTAGAGGACGTATAATTCAAGAAAAACTTTATCAAAGGCTTGTAACGGAGGCCGAACCATTTCGGAAAAGTACAGCATGAAAAGCGTGTAAAAGTACATCCACCGAAATCCAGTGAAACGCGATATTATTCGCGTGGATTGCATGAGAAGGATACGATTTTGAGGCTGAAACTACCCAACAACCCCTTCAAGGATCAGGGCATATGATCTCGAGTGTTTTTGCGGTGTGTGGTAGCCTCTGAGAGTAGTAAAGGGGAGGGAGTGAGAGAGAGAGAGAAACTTCGTCGGCAGAGTCACTAGAATAATAAACTCAATCGTTTTCACCCTCGTTTGGGACATATAGTCGCACAATTGTCGTCGAGCATTTTGCGGTACCGCTTTACCTTCGATTATAAGCCAGTCACGTTTCGAAAAGAACGCTTCCGAAAAATACTGGTTTACTGTGTAGACGGATATACTTGAAATGTCAACGATGAGGGAAACCGCCTTTTTGCTGATTCTGGTTACAGAGCTCCAGCCGTGTGTATTTGCGAAGGATGGAGATTCAAACTTACGGAATCAGTTCTCTTCTCCAGGCAACCCGAAAGTCTCACTTTATCTGATATCACAGATTATTAAAAAATTCTGAGAATATTTGTGCACATTTCTAGACTACGTTTCTATGTTCGACCGTGTAGCAAAAATAATGTACTCCACTATTTACAGTGTAAATATGATTTGTTATTTACAGTCTGCATTAGAGAATCGATCGAAGACTGAAACCATGCGGACAAAACTGAAATATGTAACTTTATCAAACATACACGGCGTAATCAGAATTCCATGAATAAAGGACGGTCAAGCAGAGGCTTCTATACCGAAGAACAAAGTGCATTGATCGGAAGTCGGAGGGTCAAGGTGGAAGGTCTCCATGAATAATATAATCGGACGAAACAGGAGATAAAGAATGAAACAAGAAAAAGTTGAATACGATGTAATCAAAGCAACCGTTCATTAATTTGCGGAAGTCTCGGTAGTTAAGTAGCAAATCCTCTCCGATAAGAACCGAAGATATATTAAAGTGCGCATTGTCGAGGAAGATAACTTAACGTTCTTTAACGATAAACAAACGACAATGTTATCTGTGCATTGCAGGCCTGAATATAAATACTTATACGAAACAGCAATCTTGTACTAATTTATTGCGAATTCTCCTTCGGATTTCTTCTTCGGGTCTTCCTACATTTGGTTACATCTTTTCCTTTGTGCTTCACAATCTTCCTCGACATGAATAACAGTATTATGTATCGAAAAGGATAAAATCCCGAATTACAAATCGTACTTCCTGGTCTCATATCAAATTATTCAATAAAAATACTACCGAATTGGAACAAGCTATTATATGTTTGTTAATTAAAAATGAAATTTTAACAATGTTTTATTTTACCGTGGGCGTACAATTGTACCATTGAATGTTTTATATTGATTAAACATAACAAAGTTAGCTATTATAGCATTCATTGATATTAAAATACGAAAGCTGCTTAAACTGATAAAAAATTGCATGTTTTGAGCCTGTTAAACGATACGTGTTGAAATACCAATTTGGATACAAATATTTATTTTAATCAGGCAATTATGTATTTTTAAATGATTCCTTCTTTAAATACATTGAATGTATTTATATATTAATGTTCCTCAATTATTATAGTATATTGCGAGTTTCTTTTTTAAGCACTAAATGTACATCAAAATAAATACGGATGTTTGAACACATTTATTAACTCACACGTTTAAATTATAATGTTTGGGATTTAGATTAATAAGAGAATCGATAGTTCACAAGCCGAAAATGCATTTTCTGCCAAGCAACCGGCTGTTCTTTATTGAAATGATCGAACTTTGTACTCGGTAATCGTTCCACTTTTCTCGTAGTTCCTACATCTATAACATCATTATGATTTTATAACAAACTTCTAAGTAATTTAAATTCTCCTAGGCACAAATCAGTGCGTAGTCTTCGAAGTTCAAAAGCATTTCTGGCATTTCATATAGAAATATGCGATCATCTTTCGTCGAAATTGTCAACGACTTCGAACCCGGTATGAGTGGTAAACTTGGAATTGTTCAAGAAAGTCGCGGAATTAAAATTTACTACTATATGAAATAGGGCAACAGCCGGATAAAGTTAATCGAACAAGTCGATACCAATATTATTCCGTTTTTCAGGAACTTACGTTACCATAAAATAATAATGGTGAAATCAAATTATTGAAAGCACTGAAGATAAAATAGAAAAAAGCGTACAATTATACATATTATAAGCGTAGAAAAAAACTATCCATAAAATTGTAGCTACATTGACAAGTATAACGATACTTCAATCACTAACTAATTAATAAGTTTTCTAGTAGTTCGAACTGCTTTTCATTGAAAATATTTCTATATTACTTTCCATTTTGATGTCCCCTTTCTTGGGTTTCTCAAAAGTTCAAAACCCCCCAGTCCGCGTGGCAAATCCGACCAATCGTGTTGTATGCGGGGAGTGTCGTTTCGAGGTTGAAATTTCACGGATGCACCGATGCGAGGATTACGGTACATCATGTTTTCCTTTCAGAGAAAGTATCGGGGCGCGAATGACGAGTACACTTTCGGTGGTGTCGTTCAAATTGAACCCTCATGATGCGTAGACTGGTGGCAAGGTACCTCGTCTCGATAAAAAGAAGATACCGCGTGTGCAAACACGCTTGCACGGTTTTACACCTGCGCCGTGTAAGGAGACTTACACTCGCATGAGAGCTTCGTCGTTTCTATCCAAGCAATGTTTTCTGCACCATGTATTTACACTATTTTTACCCGCAAAGAAACTTATGGCAAATGTTATCACCCTCTTTCTACGGCAATGAAAATGTTTAACGCTATCCGCAAGTTTCCACGAGGTATATTCACTAATGGTATCAATCTCCCTGGATCTTAATATCATTCAATCCCTTTTCTTGTTCTTCCCATTTTTTGCCCCACGCCCACATATATTCAGTCATCTCTTTCATCGACATTTCTCTCATACCTCTTCTGTTTTTCTCTCCTTCGTGCGTACTGAGTGAGCTATTCCGCGAAACCTCTTTGCATAAACACGCTCCGCGGATACCACGACAGCTGCCATGGATTTCCGATACGGAAGATGACGCAAACATTTCAGGGGATTTGCTTTCCGCAAACATTAAGATAGAATCGTAGTAAGAGTTGCCTGGATCGTTCTCTTTCTCACGTTCACCCGCGTATCCTCATCGTGCAAATATCTGCACACGTACGACCCTCGGATACTTTCCCCTGATGTCGTATTCCAATATCGACGATTCGTCCGACGGTGACTTTTTGTTTCCCCTTTTCTCGATTGCGATGCTATCCTACTGTTTTAGATTATTATCTGTCACGGTACTTCATCCCTTTTTTTTAATTCACTATTTATTGTACCACGTTAACTGTTAAATATCTTATCACTTGTAAACAACTTCTGGCTATGATAATATTATTTAGCCGCGAAATACAAGATAACAAATTACATCGACGTAGTTATAATTTCCTTTTGGCACAATATTCAACACTTCGCATGAAAACAATAATCCTGTAATAATCAGATTGATTTATTTAATCACCGTGGCAGGATATTATAAAATAAAAACCGCTTGGCCTCTTGCGCCAGAGGATATAATGAAATTCCATTATATAACGGATTTAAAAAAAGTCCATCAAATGATTACTTTCACGGTATAAAGTTTATTCGATTATATCACGTTCCATTTATCATGGAATCGGAATATTTCCAGCTATTTGAATCTATGGAACGATGGCATGAAATTAAAAATACTTCGCATGTTGGGACTCGGTCGGTTTCGAATAAACAACGCGACAAACGTGGACAAGGTTTTTAGTCTCCGTGCGAATCGCAATAATATTGGCACTAGATCATCGATCGTATCAGGATATTCGAATTTTCGGTGCGTGGGATGTCGAATTGGAAGCACAAGAATCGAGTTTGTGGGATAGCAAGCTCTACCGCGTCTACCATCATCGACATCACCATGGCGAGGATGGTGCGACGTTGTCTCTTTTCGGTGGTCATCCCTCGTTGAAGGGAGACTGGAGAGTATGTGAGGTCGCACGGTAGGGAGTGTATTTACGTGTCGCATACAGAGACAGTAAACAAGCGTAGCGCTGATTTAAATAATGTATTATCAAACACTGTGCGCTGTAGAGGTGCGATGTACCCACTTTTTTATTAACAAAGTAGGCCTTAGCCCAAGCTTTAACGAGCAACATCTCTGCAATTTATCCGTTGGGGAAGTACATAACACGATCAATAGAATAAATAATAGTATAGATCGCAATGTCCTTCATAAATTCATTTCGAGTGGATATTTTAAAGTCTTCCTGGAAAGCCTTACATATTAAAAATCGAGATATTTGTTGGTCCTATTATGACTGTTATATTGTATTACTATAAGTTTATGATTCTGTTCAGATGGTTTTCGATGTTTTTTCGACACAAAAACGGCCAATGAACGTAAACACACAATTGGTCCGTGATTCCTCGATTTTGCCTACGAAATGTGGAGATACACGGGTAGATACTGTAAAATTGGCGAGGCAAACGGAAGATGAAAACAGGCGGTAACAATGAGGTTTCCTGAGCCGTCGGGAGGGAAAGAGAAGAGACGTGGAGTGGAGACTGTCGACAAAAAAGGATAAGGGGCTACCACGAGGAGGGAAATTAATACGAAGTAGTATCATTGTCTCTCGTTTCGCAACGCCCCAATGCCTGGAACTCCGAGGAATTGCGGTCGAGTCTGGGAGTTGGAAAGTTGCTGGAGTCGAGAGGTAACCGTGGATAATGACTTTTTGATTACAAGACTCGTCGTCGACGGGCGTCTACGACAACCACCACGACAAACATCAGGATGGACGAAGAAAAAGGATTCACGATAGAGGATCGACGAGCAGATTATCTCCGTTTCTACCGATAAATGGTCCATCTGTCTGCACCCTTATTTCTTTGTTTTTTCTCCCGGATTTCCCCCATCCTCCCTATTAAAAGTCATGTTCCCCAGAATTTCAGACCGTGGTCCATTCTATGACCTACTTCCGGCAATTTTACCACGGAAAGGTAGTGAGAGAGACTTTCAACGTTGTTACTTATTTTGGCAAGAAATACACTCTGAAAGCTGTTGAACGTACCGCATTTACATTCTAGTAGTACACGATAGTTCTCCCTTCTAAAGGGAGAATAATATTTATCCTTCGATTATAATACTTTCAAAACACTAAAGGTACTCACGATAGATGGAGAGCTCCCTTCTATTATACACGAATACTCTCGTTTCACCATAAATCTATGGAAATATATACCTAGCTGGAACAAAAACGAAACAAGATATATAGCATATTTATATCGTTACATTAAACACAACAAAGCACCAGTTTTCATGTTGTAACAATCAAAATAAATTGAAAGTATTTACTGGTTATTTATGCATTTAAAGAGGTCATTTCACACACTTATATTACAGGGTTGTTTTTACTCATAATTAACATCCTATACTCTTGATTTATTATAAATGTCCGACATTATTTTTCAAGAAAAACCGTACCCTTCGACAAAGTAGAATGAAGAACTATTCCCAGCGAGATCTTTTATTAGATAGAATTGCAATGCATTAAGGTGTATTACTTGTGTTATTACGAATAGAGAGGGTGCAAAGAGGATATCAGGAATCCAGCTATCTGCGAATCATAGCATCGATACGAAAGAACCACGGAATCGTATCGTGTCCACGGTGATAAATAATCGAGGACAATGCGACACATAGTATGATATCGGCTTCAAGCCCCACAGTGGACATGTACCGAACCTATAAAACGGAATGATCTGCTTTCTGCGTTCCCTTCTTACGACAACCTTCTCCAGAAAAGCGTTCGATCTCGCGGCCTGAAAATCTTTCCATGATTCGCAGGAGATACTGCAACGACAAAGGTCTAAGAGGGATATTGGATTCTTTCGATTATGTGTCAGATATTACTTCATATAAAGATTTAGCGCGAAGGGTGAAAAAAGTTCAAGCGATGGAGGATCCGTCAGATAAATGGAACGAAGAATTTCTTGATCTATCCTCGTATCAAGTAAATATAATACTAGTTTAGAAAGAATACATTTCCGAGTAATTCATTAGAGACATTAGCCACCCCGGTTGCTGGTTCATTTACTGAAAAGGTTCCCAGTAAAAAGTCAGCGTGAGAAAGTGGAGAAACGACACGTACCTCCCCCCAAAAAAGTAATTGCTGGCAACAGATCATATGGCAAGCTTCATCGTGGCGTGCACGAGGCATTTCGGCCTCGCGGACGTAATAAAGCTTCGTTTTGCCCGGAGCGCGGATTTAATATAAAATTGAAATAAATCAAAGCCACTTGTCAGACCAACCATTAACTTCCGTTTTGTGCTCTAGACCTTCTACACTTTCTTTGATGTGTTCTTTCATCGTAGGTAGATTATTGCTATTTAGAATTATGATAAATATATTAATGTACGAGAATAAAGGTTTATATGAAATTTAATTTATAGCTATATGGAACTTTAATTACAATAACATAAATTATTTGAAATATTTAGAACATTATACTGTCATTATATGCTCATTATATTTAACCCATATAATGTCATATATGACATACAAAAGATATAATGTACAACGTATGTAATATATGTATGTCACAAGCGCCTCTTTTCACGAACCCAACTATATTCTGGGTACAATATAAAGTACAATTATTATCTGTTCCCTCTTGCGTTAAATCCATATCATGTATTAATTAATATACAAGGGACCAACAATTTATAATAATAAAATACGTAGCAGACAGCGAAGGAATATCTGATAATTCTGTGAATTAGAAAAGTCTGACATAGAGGGAATAGTTATAATTTAATTCGAATGATATCACTGGAAGAAACACTTCAAATGAATTCCGGGTGCTTATATTCGTTTTGAGGGAACGGTAAAGCTCGCATCAGTAAGCGAAATTAATTCTCAGCGCGTGCAAAATGTCAAGCATTTCTTGTTCGTGCGGCCAACGAGGTGTTACGATGAATTTTTAAAATGTACATATTTTCTCTACGTTGAAAGCAGACTCGTTGATGTCCATCGCACCAGAAATTAGATTACCTTTCAGGTAAAGCCCATCGTGACTTACCTTTTCCCTTTCTGCTCTCACGTTAATGCACACTTTGAGTGACGCCTAGTTTTCACGTCGAGGACGTAAAAATGAATGACGGTATAATTCTAAGAGAAAAAAGCTAATGTTTAATGTTTAAACAAGGATCAGGTACACCGAATGAAGCTATGCTCTTCTATGTTTCGTATTCGAAATTCTTGTTATTCTCTGGGTGGAGGAAAAAGTACAAAATACGAGTTTCATTTATTATCGGCTGCAAGAAGAAATATACAACTCCTTTCAGTAAGAAAACAGTGCTCGAATGGGTGTGTGTTTTTGAATGGTAAAAGGTTTCGTTTCCAGTTTCCAGTTCGAGAGAATTTGCATTCTTCCATAATGTTGGTAACAGTGGAAAGGGCAAGATATTAAATTATTATTTACTACACAATAATGTATACACTATATAATAGAATAAAAAAGTGGAAAGCATCTTAAACTTAAATTATTTAAAATCAGTCATTTCCAACTAAGCTGAATTTTTTTCATTGAAAAAGGACGAGTTTTTGAAAAAATCTGAAGAATACTGAATGATTCGCAGGTATGAAAACTGTAAAAAGAACAACTTATTTATGAAGATTAGAAAGCAAATTAATAGTTGCTTTTGGGATATCGTATAAATCTTGAAGTTTATAATTATATAATTAAGTTAGGTGGTTTTTGTTTTTTGCAAAAACTGGAGTTACATCATTTCCATAATAATCGGTTCAATTAATGATTCACATTTCTGTTTGTTTGCATTTGTCGCGTGACAGGATACTCGATCCGCATTCGGCGAATTCCCACCAATCTCTGATTCGATCAGAGTGCGAAGATAATCGCAGTACAAACTACGCGAGTCGCGTATCCACGTTCAGAAATTACGCTCAGAAATAACGTTTTCTCGGTAGCCCAAGCGAGTTTACGAGTAACGCGGCATGAGGCACGTAATCGTCTCGTAAAAGGTCTAATCGCAGGGCCTACATAAAACGCGCAGCACGGCATCTTAAAACACCCTCTCTCTTATCCGCTCTGTATGTCCAGAACCCTCTCACGTTATTATACGAGTAATATTATACAATCCTGCAATTTCGATTAATATCACGATGACTTCGATAAAGTTTCATCACTTAATCAGTAGTGCAGCTACGCCAGTTAAATATTCCTTTTCATTAGTGACTTGTGTCAATTAATTATTAACAACTTTATAATACGACAAGTTTTAATGCATTTAATATGGGAAATGTATTATCGAGATTCCCTGAAATTTTTCGTGATTGCACAAACAAGGTAGCCGAGAAGTGTTGCCAGAATTAAGTAGAAATAAGTAAATACCAGATGGTTATAGAAATTGGTTTTCATGAATTAACATAGCATATAATTGTTTGCTTAAAGTTTAAGTTGATATCCAATTTCTTTGGAATACTATTAGCAGCATGGCGAACCTTAAGATAACGTAGTGCAATTATTATTTCTATACTTGTTCTTGGTATCCAAGCATCGCACGTATACGCAAATGCACCTTCTCGTACTGCGATCGCATATAATAAGCCGAAACGTTACAACTCGAAGCCGCGTGCAGCTGTGGATATGTTGGTGCATTTATAGAAGTACAATGCCCGACGTATCCGGCCGATTGCAGACTATAAATACCAAGATTTATCTCGATTAACGTGCCACCAAGCTTGTAAGCACGCCTTTGCACAAAAGAAGAGACGTTGAATATTCCTTTTACATATTATAGGTTCTCAATGTGATACGTATTTAATAGAAATCCTAAACTTTTTTTCGAGTTTCGATGGCGAGTATCTGACTGTATAATTCGCATGCGCCGCGAGCATTTATTTTGGCCATCGTTCTTCACACTATACGTGTACGTGTATCGGAGTGCGCAGTCGAAGTAATTCAATAAAGTCAATTATTCCGCGGGGAATATTCCGTTCTACGAATATCGACGAATCATCGACTGAAACGAGTGACTCGATTTGAGGTAGGGGAAGAGCCGAACAAAAGAATCAAATTTAGCCAAAATTTCGATACCGATCGACGTTCGACCGACGTGCCCAGACTCATAGGTACCGTCGAATAAAACCACCATGTACGTATTCAAATTTCGAAACATCTAATAACTCGAAAGAATATTGTTTTTCCACCGTGATATATTATTCCCTACGTACTCGTGATAAAAATTCAACGGCGCTATACGCTCCGACATTAAGTAGATGTATATTACCATAAATTTCTCTGTATACTTTTGTTTCGCATTTCTGGAAAGTTCAAATAAACAGGTGGCTTGTTTCATCGTGAAATTTACCGACATTCGAAATACAAAGGAAGAATGAAATAGTCTGCAAAGTATTTTTGTGTTGATATAAGTGTACGACAGAAAGCTGTTCACTATTTTAATATTATTTAAATGTAAACAATATTTCATTCCGGTAATACAATAATAATTCAAGCTTAATATTATCTTTCTTTGATTCTTTACACGAATAGTAATTTTGGAAGCTTATACTTAAATTTATAAAATTCACTGCAGCAGAAAAAGATAAATGTACGGTTATAGCCTACGTTGGAATTTAATTATAATCACATTATAGCTTACTTACTTAAGTTGTTATTAATATAACAAACACAAATGTTTATTACATTAATAACCAATTTCACGGAGAACTGATAACATTTAGAGATGGAACACCCGCGCATGCGAGTAGAAATAATTGCAGATAATTCTGCACGGTGGAAATACAAACAGGTTGTAAAGGAAACAGTAAAAGATAATAAGAATAATGAACGTTTGATATTTGGTAAACGTGTTAGATGAAACATGACGCTTTCGGAAAATTTCGATTTTCCCTATAGCTCTTTCCGGTAATCGAGTTAGATCAGGCAAGTGGGAAACGGCGGCTTTGTACCTGCACTTAAAAAGTTACACGCTTCAATTACCATCGAACGGTTGCGGAAGCTTTTTGTAGAAATCGTGTTAGCGTTCAGAGGTACAGTTTCGTGCTAAATTGTCGATGGGAGACCGAGCTGCAATTAACCCCCGAATTGCTCATCATCGCCTAGTGTCGACTAACGATTCAAGTCACTTTTGCTTCCGCCGGTGATTAAAGCCCGATTAAGAATATACGAGACCGGCTATTATACCTCACAAATTTAATAACAATATTAGCCTTGATTATTGGAACGATATACGGTCGGGTTCTCGAAAGAAGGCACTCGTGACGTACATAGGAGTCCCGTGAAATTTCCACCAACGATCTTCCATTAGCTGTTAGCTCGTTTCACATGAAATGACGGATTTTCGTCAAACCTGGTTTTAATCGTTCCCTGATCTTTAGTATTAATAATACGATCAACATTTCGTATTTTACTGTCATTGTTGATCATTTAATTACATTATTTCTCTTTTGAAAAAATCAGTTTCTCATCTTCTGATGCGAAGAAAATCACCATTCCCGAATCCCCAAAAGTTCTGTTTTTATAGAATCACTGAAATGAGTTAAAAGGTGCACAGAATTTTTGAAGAATAGTCAGGTCTAGATACAGTATAAAATTTCAGGATAATCGAGTTTTTTTCATTTCCATAAAATATTATTCGAAACTGGTAAGTTAGAATCGCAAGTAGAACGACTGACTCGAATGTTAATAAACCCATAAATTTGGTATTTTCCACTTTGATATGTTGCGATTCGTGCAAAATCCACATTGTGGTTTCCATTTTCTCATCATCAAAGGATAGTCCCTATCAGGAAGACCCTAAAAAAATCTATACTCGTTTGTTGAAACATCCAGCTGCCGACGAGAGATTACAGTGCTTTGACAATGCACGAGCATACAGTGGATGGACGAAACATATTCGTGATTTAAATGACTGGCCGAACACAAAGATTCTGTTTTTGTCGGTATTTTTGAGGTTCCTCATTTCGGACAAAGTATGAGCCATACGAGTGATGAGACTTTTGAGGGAGAAATCTCGTAGCTAACTAACCATTATTCATATATATTCTTCTTAATGGTTTATTAACTTAAATGAAAAAATTAAAAAGTAATTGAATCAAGAAAGAACTAATGCATAATAATGGAAATGTCAACTATGCAATGATTCTACTTTTAACATTTACATGCATGATTAATAACTTTTTGCATAAAATACTCAGGTTTAAAATCCTTGTATCAGTTAATTGAAATGTGCAATAATTAAAATATGCAACAATGAATCTCTTAGGTCTCGGTGCATCATTTGCTCGCTGTGTCTCCGTTTTACATAAAACAACATGGTTAGCAGCATCAACATATCTTGATGTTTTAGCAAGCTGGTTTGCAAATGTAATATGTGATCGGCACAAGCGAAGGGAAGCGAATGATTCTCCTGCCATAGCCAGCCATTCATGAAACAATGGCATGCCATAAATCGTGCACCGTCTTCGGTTATATATTCGGCTTATGGAATAATCTGTCGTTGAATGGAAAATATCGAAATCAAATTCGTCCGGTAAATAATTCAATCCTTTTTCTTCGCAGGTGAATCCATGCACGATCGTGTCAAATAAGGTACACATTTGTAACTCGAGGGATTTCGAAAGTTCAGTTCGAGTTCCGATTGCGAGAATGAGAATGATACTTCGACAAGTTCCTGGGAGTTTACATTGCACCAACAATCGCCATTGTTCGATTCGTGTGAGACATGCATATGAAACGAAGAAGATGTGCGCGCATATAAAGATACGCGCGACTTTTCCTTGTCACGGTGGAGTCACGAACGGATATGTTAATGACCCGATAAGGTTAATTAGCCTTTCAAGCTTGATAGTCTTTGCATCGCTGTCACTTCTTTATTACCGACAGACACCTAATCGCGGAAGTATGCTCGTGAATCTCGTGAATCTCGTAAACTCGTAGCTTCTCCTGATGAAGTAAACTTCGATATGTTATGATTCGTAAACTCGTAGCTACTCTTGATGAGACAAACTTCGATATGTTGTAATTCGCAAACTCGTAACTCATCTTGATGAGGGAAATTCGATACGTTGCAGTATTGTCATTTGTTTAATGATTCTCTGCGTTGACTTTAATAACGAGGTCATACGTCGGCATTGTGTAATAAGTTTCAATAATGAAGATATTCAGAACGAGATAATGCAAGCAAGTTTGTTCGGAACTGTGGAGATTTTATTTGAGCAACTTTAAATAAAAGGGAAGTTTACCGTAAGACTATGAGTGATTTATATTTTCGTTATTTGTAGAACAAGAAGCAAAGTTTGCAGTATGACTAGCAAACAAGAACTTTCTCTTTGATTACTTATCCCGAAGTACCCCCGTTTTGAGTATCGCTTCTAACCAACTAAACTTGGGGAGAAGTCGCGCGAATGCAAATTAATGCTTGGACGTTATAGCATTATCGAGGTGTACTTCTCAAGCGTTTTCTCTATCTACGAAACTACAAACCATCTATCACCTTGTTGTGATTTATTATTCTGAGTATATAATATAAAAATCAAACATACAGCCTAATATATAATACCACTAATATATAATATGACAAATATTGGGTTGGGTTGCTTTTCGGCAAAAAAGCCTGAGAACTTTTGCGTGGATATAACCTTCAAACTGCGTGTATATATGTCGACATATAAAAATGTTTCCTTTGAATTTATTGAAAAAATCGGCACGAGCTTTCCGCATAACCCAATTTATTATAATTATTATAAACTCTATAATATGAAGGACTAAAATTCTAGATTTGTGCAGAACTTCAAAAATGGATGTTTCGATGGGATGAAAAAGCTTCGAAAAATGTTTCGAAGAAAACTACCGGTGCCGTAGGTGACAGCTTTCGCAGTGGGCTGAACATTAAGTTTACCCCGTGCGCTCGAAGGCAAAGCCGTAGAATATCGCACGTGCTCGCAACGATATCTCGTCGGGAGCACGATAATTCACACGAAAGCAAGCTATTAATAATCTTTCCTGACTTTCAAGCAAAAGCCGGCCGAGACAAGAATGGATGAAGAAGATCCACGTGAAAGGAAAAGCGCGAGGAAAAAGGGAGATGAAGGAAATGATGTGTCGCGAGGTGCGAGGAAGATAGACAACAAGAAAGCAGAGAACAACTGGAAGGATAACGAAAGCATCGCCTGCTACGATACTTATTACGCCTCTGGCTCCAACATACAAAATGAATAATTAATAAAGTAGAAAGCATCGTCAACCGTACTTTCGCATAACAGTACACTCAAGCCAGTTGAATAGATGTGCATTCCCCGGAAAACCGAATCGATAAACAGTGATTTATTACTGCTGTCAATGTTACCATTATTAATTCCCGACTACAAGCTTGAGGTCATTTTTTATTGTTGCACGATTAAGTAAAGAAACAACCTTCATTTAATTGACGAAATGACCTTAGCAGGGTTACTTCGGCCATTGGTTTGTAAATCATATTCGGTTATGTTATTGGATACTAATTATATGGTATAGTGCGAATTATACTATACTTTACTACTTTACTTAGATTATACTAAACTATATGACAATACACTTTTTAATTCGTGATAGAACATTTCATTTTGCACAATGTAGTTATAATAATGTGTTATGTGGTAATGCATATTTGAAATTAGTTATTGGAAATGAATAATTAAGGTAAAGTAACTATTAAACGAATGGACGAATTTATAAGATTTCGAAGTTACAGGTTATACTTTATCCAGTAGACTGTCGCAGAGAAGTACCAACGTCATAAACAACTCAGAAAAGTTCGATTGTGAAACTTTTCTAAAGATAAGATAGGAGATGCCAAGGAAGAATCTCAATATGCGCTACGTCAACTGTACTTCGGTTGGGAAACAAATGTCACTGAGCTATTAAAAGTTCCAGAACCACCGTCGGATCGGACATAAATAATTCTTTGCTTGATCGCGATTTGATTTATCGACAGCTTAAACACCTTCTACCATTGAAGGAACCACTTCTCAAGAAATTGAACGATAGATATTTGTCTTTATAAGTTTACCAACCCCGGGTCAACATGAATTATTCAATTTAAGTCTTTAAACGTTATTTCTACACCGATCACATTACTCATTGGAAAATATCTCAAGACTCAAAATTCTCTGGCTCATCACTGAGTCAGAGGAGCTACTTTATTCCCAGGTGATCCAAATCTTACAGTTTCAACAAATCAAATAAATTAAACATAAACGTTTATGCTGTGCGAATTATGAAACTAAACCATAAATCTCAACTAAACAGCTAGGAATCTACTACGATATTCAACATCTTCGTCATTCTATTAATTATTAAAACCTTTGAGGATGATTAATATAAAACAATATAGAAGTTTACTTGAATTGTTGTTTAGTAAATAAATAGTAACTTGGAAAGCTCCAACAGAGCATGTCGTAATTGATTTTACTAAAAATTTATTTCCCTCATAAATTTTAGTATTTCCCAGGAATTCTAATTTGAATTTTCGTAATGACTAAATATTGTGGGACGGAGATTACGAAGGAAAGTAAATGAATGTTCATCTCTATTCATGAGTTGTTGTGCAACTTCGCATCCGAAAATGGAAAATGTCGGAGAAAGAATTGCATATGTTGTTACGGTTGTAGAACAAGTGTACATTGTACATATTTCGGCGTACGACTTGCTGGTCATTCGCATTATTCGTAGACGACAGAAATAATCGTGAAATACGGGTACTACTGTCAGACGTTCGTGCGTGCATCTGAAATGCATCAGAAATGCAGCTGAGAACGCAGATTGCAGGTGTCAACGGCTCGGCGGTCCTACGGCGAACTTTCGCCAAGCAGTATTTTATAAAAGTCGACGTTGCCCACCGCAACGAATAAGTAACTCACTCGAGTTGCATCCGTGCTCCCGCAGTTTCACGCTCCCAGAGCAACAGCTAGTTTATTCAAATTTGATGTAATGCTTTTCGAGGAAGTCTACCATACTTGCTGATGTTTAGACCTGGAAAAATCTTGCCCTGTTTCTCCTAAATCCCCTACCGAATTTTGTAACTAGACATGTATATATCGTCATCAAAATTCTGATGCTATACGTGTCGCTAAATATTTCCTCTCTTTGCTTTCAATGTCAAATGGATAATATAATAAAATTGAGAATATAATCCTTTATATTTAATAATTTTTTAATATATAGTGTCGTATTACAATTAATAATACACTTAAATTACAAACAATAATTTTGATTTTGTAATATAATCACCCTTCATTTTAATACATTTGTTAGAACGGCTAATTAACAGTTCAATACCATCGAAAACGTAATCTGTATTGTTGGTCCTAAAGTGATCGAAAATTCATAGAATTTTTGTATTAATAAATAAAGTTCTTTGCTACTTTGTAAGAGGACGGGTATTAGTTTTTATTGAATAATAGCAGGTTTGTTGGTAAGAAGGCTTTACGAAGGTTTTATATCGATATATGTGAAATACACGGATTGCCTCATGGCAATACCCTGAATCATTCTCATCGCGTCAAACCAATCCCAAACAAAAGCTTACGACTCTGCAAAGTTTACAGCAGCGTTTGAACCTTCCCTCGCTTCCTTCAATACATGTGGACATAAGAAACATCCGGCGTCTGAGGATTTCGCGAAGACGTTCTTCTTTATGGCAGCTATTCGTTTAGATCGCTCGTGTCCACTGTCTCTTGTAAATAGTCCAGTTTCTACGGGATCTTCTCACTGGTAACGATGAAATACGACCGGACTTCGAAGGTTGGAGCTTACTATTTACTTACCTCTTTTTACGACTCCAAAAAAAAACTTATTACGTTTAAAATCAATCTATGAAACTCCGGAAACATGCTTTTTTATTGTATCGCTGTAATGTATTACTGGTATCAGAAAGTAATTAATCATTTTCTGCATACTTTATGAAACTTGATTTATTGTTTCATATTAAACAATATTCTATTAGATAATGATTATCATTATCCAATCTATAGTCATATCTCCAATTCTATAGTTCCCATTTTGAAAATATCAAATTCACTTCTTTCCATGCGAAAAAATTCTCCGCTCCCGAATTGACCTTCTTAAGAACTCCGAAAGTCCTATTTCTATAGAAACATCCGAGTGAGTTAAGAAATATGGAATTTTTGAAAAACTATCGTAAGTTATGAGTGAAGCATGACATTCCGAAGTTAAACTGCGTTAAATTGTTTTATAAAAAATAATCGCGTTAAGTATCACAAAACAATTAATTAATTCCCGGTGCCCCTAATATGTCTTTCACAAACGGCAATATTTCAGAGGAATGTGAATGGCCCGTATCCTTCCAAAATAAGTATAGAGACAAATTACAATACTATGGTGATATAATATAATATGAACTTCTCGCGGATTATAGATTTACTAATTTCTATTAAATCGAGAGGAATTCATGCGCGGAAAAGCATCGGTTAAAGAAGATTCGTAATGCAGCTAACGTGAAGATGGAGAAAATTATTCATGGAGGGAAGTCACGATTTCAATGAGGTGAATTTGCATAAACAAACGTCAATGTTAGCTGTGAATCGGAAAGAATTGATAGTATTTACTCTCGGCAGTTATCGATAGTCATGGAACTCGTCCTGCCAACGAAGTGTATTACGTCTTCCTGTTTTTAATCTCCTTCCACGAAATTGATAATGACGGTACTTTTGATAGTTCTGAATGAATACCGAAAAATTAGTGTTACTAGTCAATACATTGTTTAAAATTATTAAAACCAAATTTAAATGTTGTGAATTTTCATTAAGTTCCAAATTTTGTCACCGATCAACAATATTTTGATAATTATGTAAGACGAAATAAAAGTTAGAGATTTATAAGGTGGTTTTCGAAAAGAAAAGGAAACGAAGCAAGAAGGGTTGATGAAGGTAACGTCGAGTAGAAATCTTGAATCGAGTTCACCGCTTTTATCGAAGGGTTTACGTAATAGGAAGAATAACGCCGAACTCGATAGAAATAGCCGCGCTGCAACAAAGAATTTCAATCTGCGGCCCTTTGTTTCACGAATCAAAGAAGCAAAGAGCTTTTTGTACTTTTGTTGATAAGAAGGACGAGCCAATGACGGAGAAGAAAAAGCCGTAGGGAAGTGGGGGCCAACAAGAAAGTAGTAGAAAAGACGAAAGTCAATTGGAAAAACTCAGAAAATTTGGATTTCATTCAGAGTCACATAATGGCTCGGTTTTTAATTATAGGAAAGGATTTGAAATTTTTCACAAGTATCGATGTATCGGGAAGAATAGTTTCGGGCATATAATTCACAAATCCTTATTAGACGAAAGTTAACACTATTCTTTAAAGTAAATGCTTTATTACTCTTTGTTAAAGTATATCAATGATATCCTATTTCTGTTAAACAAATTTATCTAATTATGCAGAACTTACATGCTTAAAACTTTCTTATGATTTGATTTCACTTAAACTAATTACTTTATATTTTCTTCTTGTAACTTTAAAGTGTAAACATTATTGACATTAATGTTTCAAAAACATATTAGATGGAAACGATTACCATTTATTAATAATAACATTATCGTCTAGAATTCTGCATAAAATGACAACACGTGAAAGTGAAAAAGCACGGTATTAGATAATATTTGAAATAGCTACATCCGGGGTACTCGCAAACTTTAAAGTACCCTCAAGCCAGGCTTGTCGCGCCGAGCTTTAAATGCGGTTAAACATTCCATAAAACATGACACTCGTCATGGTCAGAGTACGCTTTAAACCCCCATGCAGTCTAAGTACTCCAGTGTCAGAGGCATGGGATTATTTATGCGAAACCTCTTCGCCCAATGGCCGTTTCCTCGGTATTTATTGGCCCTCGGAAAGGGAAAATGTTCCCAGTCTAAATCCAGAATCGATTTGGTGTGGGTCGAACACTTTCTTAACTCACGGTATCGTCGTGAACGAGGAAGTACTTCTAAAATGTTGGACATATATTTTCCTAAGACAAATAGCCATTGCATTCAAGGAAAAGTTAGTGTAAACACGATGCACTTCACTTTCTAATGGCGAGACGAGTAATAGCGTAATAACATACAACCAGAGTTCATTAGAGAGAGTTGATCCTTGCGGAACATCAGAAAACTGTACATTCTAATACAACTATGATTAGACGCTTACATCATTCTTTAGTACTTCCATTTATCGGATCTTTCTAATTAGATTTAGACCAAGATATTAGGTCCAAATGTATAATATATGTAAAAAACATTATTCTGGTATTAACGTTTCTAAGTAATACTGCATTCCGTTTGACATTTTCCATGAATCAGTTACCAAGTTGCACAGTACGTAAGTACGCGTTACACACGAAAGCTGGAAGTAAATGTTCGAATTAGATTTCCGACTTTGAATACGTCAGTAAAACGAAAAGCCGCGTAGCTAATTAATTTGACCAGGGAATGAATTCAAATCGAAATGATCGGCATTTCTATTTGCCGTGACGATTTGTTCGGTGACAAGAATGTTTTAATTACGTGCAACACTGCCAGCGCAGAGCCCCGGGTCCAGGCTAATGCGGTAATTCACATGCACTTTGACTGCATTCGGCAAACATCGAGGACAAACTCGACAAGCTGGCTCCGATGTCACGAGCCTTCCCTTCATATCACCCATCCCTCTACTCTGTTAGCTTGTATATCGTTTTACGAAGTTGAAACGTTCGATACAAACTACAGGTGCGCGCTTCCACATTTCGTGTAAAAGTAGAAAAATATGTGCCTCGTTGGTAATTAGATTAGGAATCAGTCGACTTTTTCCATTGAGCCTCCCGGATTTGAACGAGTCATTTATATATACTAATATACAGAAATTATAGAATAAATAATTTTGATAATCTTTATTAAGATTGGATCATTTAAAATAGAAGCAATAATTCCTTTAAGATTTATCGTTTAACACTAGAACTACCAAAGAAGACAAAATAACTTGTCTGCCATTTCTATTTAAATTATTCGAATATACCACAGCGCATTCTTCAATATTTTGTATACTTTTATTTTATATACATAACGCAAATAATTAAATCCATTAATTAAGTTAAATCCTTCAGCTATAATTTATACATAAATAAATGTGTAAGTATAGCTAAGTATATGGTCGGTAGGTCATGTCTCGTTTTCCATATAGAGCATAAACAATCGAAAATAAACATATATTCTCTACATATTATATTACAGTACAATCATTTACGTGTTTTGTTACTTTTCGTATTTAATATGGCAGGTTTGATAACCAGAAAAATTCTCCTCACTTTGGATACAGATGAAGCGGAAGAGAAGCTTCAGCGAGATTCTGGTAACTCATGTAAAGGCTTTGCCTTTCACACTCCCGAAATCAACCGTCAGGTTGAACATTCGCAAATAGACGTCCATATCTCTAGCCAGCACAAATTGTGTTTATCCAGCGTTTAATGTTTTCCTAACTCACGCGCGTTAAGTCAGCTGCTTCGTTTGACCTGCCGAGCTGTTTGCATCGTGTTCGGATATTAAGTACACTCTCACTTTTGCGACATGTATATTTGGCTCCATGATTTCGTGTTTTATTGCACAGTACTTTATTTAACCTCGATCTAGTACTCTACGGTTATCTTATTCATGGTTTATGAGAAACATAATAATTTTGTAGAATGATTCTCGTGTTGTTCTTTGATCCACATTAAAACAAGTAAAGTTGGAAATCTTTAACAGAAGAAATTTTAATGGCAGTCAATTATAATTTGCAGATAACAGATTTTACCATCCACTATAATTAGGTCTGAATAATAATTTCAAAACATTAATGACCATGAACAAAATTTTAGCTGGTTGTGAAACCTGTTCTGTTTTGCAATGCAGCAGCATGCAACTTATTTTCAAGCAAACACGGTGGTATAGAATACAATGGTACACGAGGTAGACCATTTACAAAGCAATAAGAACAATGTAAACAGGAAATATCTCTTAGCCCCTGGGTACTAAGGAATTGAATGTATTCAGGATGTAGTAAGCAAGTAGCTCTTCGGATCGTGACCCGTAGTTATACACTTTTGAACTAATTTCGAAATATACCAGGTCACAATTTAAGTAGAAATATCAATTAGAACATGTAATACTATAACATATCTAAAATATTGGAATATATGTAATATCTCATAAACTTAATATATTTATTTGCATCACGTACATTACCACTCAAAAATATTCGAATAACAAAAGATTTCAAGAAATTTGCAGGTTTCGGTTATAAAAAAGAATTTGAATTCGCATTGGCTGTTTCGGATAAAATGTCAACAAATACTAATATCAATGACAACTAAGTCGTTTATTTTGTTATTCTCTTCTTCCTAATTAGCATCTCCCTAGAAATTAATACAGCAAACTTTAGGAGCAAAGTTCAAAAGCCAAGTTATTAGAATAATTCTGAACGCTTAGATTCCCGATTCTTTTTGTGTATCCGTACATAATTCCATAAAGTGGGTTGCATGTATACAAATATTAAAGAGATTACGCTTTCTTCCAGGATGAGCCAAATTTATCTACGAGGTAGTTTGAAAACACCTTTTACAAGATACAATGACAGAGAATACAATGATACACGATGTACGACGTAGTATTCGAAGAAGAACGCATGGTAGATAGAAACGTCGGTTGAAGTCGTGATGCCGCAAAGTCGAGTGTGCCAAAGGTATTGTCGTGTAAACAGGCCGCCCGTAAAACCGCTTGTACTCACTGAACAGACTCAACCTTTCCACCCGATTCCGCCGGCCCTTTCTCATCATCCCTTCTCTTTCACTCCCTTTTTTCCTGGCCCATACATTTCGCTCGTTTTCTCTCTTCTTCTTTAGCCTTATATAGTGATCTGTGGGCTTTATAGACAACTGCACTCACCTCGAGGCAGGGCAGGGGTTAAATAAACATTCTTTAGAATCTCACCCCTTCGTGTACCATGCCTCCCTGACCCTTTTTCTACACTACTCTTCTTCTTTCCCTCCTGCTATCCATATATCTATATATCTCGGTACATCCCTCTTTCTTAATTCAAGCAGTTAGCGCGGTGAGAAGAGTCGACCGTGCTATCGCGTTTTTTTTGCGATTTATTAACAAAAAATCCTCGTCTTCTACGTTTTTTTTAATGTTGCTATTTAATTTGTGGAGTTTCGTGATATTATTATTGTTGCAGTCGTTGAATTAATGACATAGTCGTTCTGGTATTGTTAATTAACACATATCGACTAATTAGTCGACTGTGAAAGCTCTTAATAATAATGCGCATTCTTTCAATGGTTTATTATAAACTTCAAGATTTTTTAATGAATTGCTTGCTGCTACAAGCACCGCCCGATAAAGTAAGTTAGGTGTATGATTAATGTTTCCTAGTTTTATACAAAATATCGCGTATCGTATCGGGATACAAAGCACGACATAAAAATTGCCGCGCGCACGGAACTTCTTATCAAAGCTCCACAGCGCGCAGCTGAAGTTCACTCGTAATCAGTCAGATATGCAATTTTATTCCAATCAAAACAAAGTCCTATAAACCATATTATAAATGTATAGAATCAGAGGGGTCTCGAGTAAAAATGCGAATTTTGACACTCGGATTTATCAAGATTTCAAGGTCACCGATTGTGAAAAGAATGGCAAAGTCTTCCGATAGAGTGAAGTCTTCTGTTCTTCTGAAGGCTCGTAAAGTTTTAACACCCCCGAGCTATGCGAGTGTTGGAGTAAAATAATACGAGCGTGCGTTTCGGAAAAGTGACTTTTCCGACGCCAATCTTCTATCCGTGAATTCGTTCGACTTTAACGAACGACGAAAGAACTTTGAATCGTAAAACTTCCCCGCCATGAGAAACCAAGAACGAGTGGCACGGTAAAGCCGAAACGTTTCAGACTGTTTTAAAGGAAAATAAATCTAGAGAATAAATCGATTGTGAAGGATGGAAATCGTAGTAATTCAAAAGCAATATGACTCAGGAATCGCAAATTTTATGAATAGTTTCAATATGTATAATGTATAATTCATGAAGTGCCCAAAAAATCATATTAATGAATTTACTAGAAAAGTAAGGTTTAATCGTTTTATATGAGTAACAATCATTCCATAATTTCCACCTAAATATATTTGTACCTAATATATTTACGTTATATTTTACACTAATTAAAATTCTATTCGAATAGTGGCTGTCAAGTTTTACGTACAATTACAAATGGGGGAAAAGTTTTGATCTCAATCGTGGTAGATAAAAGTCAGAAATGCGAGTAAGAAGAGAAAGATTTAACGATAAATGGAGAAGGCGAGTTTAGTGTAGTTGAGATACCAGTTAAAAATAGGTACTGTGGTTTTCGTGGAACGAATGTAGGAATGCAAATCGAGCAGGTGAGACAAGGCTCCCATTCAGGGAGACTGACAAAGCGACGCGATCAGGATTCACGGCATGTAATTAGTTAACAGCGCGTACCAAGGCTTGATCGTTTTCGATTTTTCTTGGGCGCATCGCGCGTTAATTACTGTCCACGATCGATAGCTACTCTCGTGTCTCGAGATCACCTTGTGACGATACTAATTCTCCTCTTCGGATTCCCTCGACTTAGTCCCGTGGTTATAATAAAGAGACTCGTAATGAAATTAAAGAACCCTCGTTAGCCACGCTGATCGTTTACATTTTTAAATGGAGAGAGAAAGATAACTTTATATTACCTAATTAATGCTTGCCTCTGCTTTAATGGTAATCATTATCCAACATGAACATTTTATACTATCTTCAAGAATTTAAGAAATGGAAATATATAATTAACACAAGCTGTTATTTATGATACCATACTTTGATGCAGTCTGAAAAATAGACTTAAAAATGTACTGATTTCTTCCTTGATGATATGAAACTGCTTTGCGTTATGTTATGAATCTATGGTTAACTCATATTATATTATAATTAATCACATTCCACAAGAAAATCAAATATTTTCCGAATACCGCGAAAGGGGGTGCTGTTGTTTATCTCAGGTGGAAATGATTAATAATTAAATTGATCATTACATTCGTAGCGTAGCATAATTCACATGTGTAATGCATGCTCGTAAAACAGGCTTGGTTCATACGTGGAAATATGAGGGATCGGGAGAGCAATCAAATTTCATGGCATCAATTTCGTGTCGCTAGATCAACTTCATTTTCAGGAAGCAAAACGAGGGGTCGTTCGAATGCTTTAGCACCATCATTTTCCACAGGTGTGTGTGCACACCATGCACACCGATTTTTTTAAATTCCATCGGATTTGTCACCTGCGTGTTAGCGCGAATCTGTTTCCAGTCAAACTGCACATTTTTCACAATAATGCATTCATTTTGAGAGAAACTGAATACATACTGACGCGCTCGATATTTGTATTGATACGTAATTAACTGTACATTTTACGATGCATATGCGTGTTACAAATTCTGCATTTATCAATATGCTTGTAATATAGAGGTGAACATGACATTGATAATTATTATAGTTTCATGTAAATGAGGAACATGTAGCTTTTTATGCCTTAAGTTCTTACACTTGTATTAATTATGTGAAGTCAGTTTCAGAAGTATGCAATTTTAATTTATGGAAGAACTGAGAAATTATATTAACAGTATTAATAATTCTCAATAATCCTTACGTTCTAACATCCGTTACGTCGTACCCATTAAAAAAAACTTTAAAAAAACCTGTTTCGTTCCCGAAAATCACGGTATCCATGGCACGTATATTCTTATTAATAAACGTGCCATATATTATCAAGCAATCGTCGGGCAACGACGCGAGCATGCTCGAAGGAAAATTGACTCGTGGACAAATTTATACGGTGGCAGTACAGTTTACGTAGCGGGGAGAACCAAGTACGGCGAAACAGAGTGCGAAAAACGTAATGGAAAGGGAATACATTTTTTAACGTTGGTGCTCGGCGTGGCGGTAGGATTAACGGGGAAAGTGGATAAACTGGGCGTGAAGGGCCGATGCCAGGGGAGGTGAGGCTAGCTGAAAGGGAGAGGGTGGGTTACGTACTGCCAATAAAACCGGGGGTGTCAGTATATCACATGGCTCTGGCTGGTCGTGTCCAACGATACAGTCCAATATATTACCCAGATAGCCATGCTAATTCAGCTTCAATCCCCTTCCCTTTTCCCTCCGATTCCCTGCTCGGGCTGCCTATGGCTCACACGCCTCTCCGTTACGCTTCTCTCTCGCTCTCTGTCTCGTGCTTATACATAACCGAATCTCTTCATCCTGTGCACTCCTCTAACCATGAAACGCACACCCCCGCGTTACACCACGCTGTAACGCGCAGAGATACGTTTCGTCATTCCCGTGGATCCACCGATCCTCCACAGAGCCATCCTGCGTGGCAGGGATTTCAGATGACATTGCATCCTCGTTACAAGGTATTATGCGATCCACTCTGATAAGGGAAGATTACCCGCCTACGGATCTTTGTCCGACTAGAGCCCAACGATTTACACTCGACGAGTCACTCGTGCAACACTTTATTGTTTGCTTTACCCCTTTGCTCGGTCAATTTAAGGGTAACAAAGGATTTGTCTTTGTGAGATATTCTTGCCGAGCGCGTTTTACACCGAGTGTTCGGTAGGTAATTGAAAGTTAGGGAATGAGGACGATTGATAATGTTAAAGGGATTTATGGATGGCAAATTAATTGATAAATGTGATTAGTCAAAATACATTGTTGTTCTTTAGATTCTTTCTACCATTCTGAATAAAAAAGAATCAATCGCTTTTATGTTTTAAAAATTCTTGCAAATATTAAAGGAAACAGAATATGATAGAGTGATAATTGGACTAATGAAGACCTTGATTAAATGAAACCTGTTTGGGGACAATTAAGGATGATGCAGGTTTATTCGCAGAAATGCAGAAATGCGAAATAAATCGTAAGTACCAAAGAAAACGAAACATCAGACGCGGCTAAGTGATGAGTGAATGGGGAATTATTTTTTTTCCACGAACGTCTCTGGCACCCCCATCTAAGATAATTAGCACTCGTAAAGCGACGAAACAGCTTCGAGTTACACCTGTCGCCGCGTCGTAAACAGGTTTCGGCAGAGATACAGTCGCGTTTTCCAGCGGTCTCAATTAGCACGGATTCGCAGTTCGTTAGTCCCTTTAAAACCGGTTTGCAGTACTAAATGTTTTCAGTGACACGAACGAGCACAGGCATAACCGAAGATAACAGCAGAAAGGGTGAATCGAAAGGAGTGGAAGGTGAACTTCTATCAAGGTCGTTTCCAAGCGAACAAGATTACGTAACACGAAACATCGCGAGGTGGTGAGTAGTTAAACACTGTGAAATATTTCGTAGTTTATTTTATCGACGTGAAAACTTTTTTCTTCTCTTACGTGAAATTTATGGTACAGCAATGTACAATCTACTATACAGTAACCTAAACTTAATACGTCATTTACAATTTCTTTCAAAACTTATAAATAATTTGATAAAGCTTTCAAACTTTCCTTTATCACTTATAATCCAATGTTCTGGAATACACAGTAAAATAAAATGAAAGAAAGTTCGAATGCATAATTATTATAAAATGACTAATTTTGTCCACTGAACTTAGGTACATTAGTTATTCTGTTCCGTGACCACCTTCGTCCGGCCTTTTTTAATCCTTCGCGACAAAAGTTTTCAGACCAAATTAAATCTTGAATAAAAATCTTCAGGTATTTAATTTTTGCATTCTTCAGCGTAAAGACACTACGATCATTTACCACGGGTAGAGATATTCTCTACTCATATTAAATTTCATTACACAGTGATATCAGAAATATGTAAGAAATGTAATATCACCGTGGAAAATTGCTAGGTCCAAGTGCTCTTATTGTTATTACGGTCACCCCGAAGGTATAAAATTCTTAATTAAGCTGGCTACGATTTACAGTTCCTTTGATTTCAACGATCGAGCCACCCTCACCAGGATTTTAGCTGAAAGTAGCGGGGAAAGCTGAGCTCTTTAGCTTGCGCAAGTATTTTCGTGGAAAAGTTAAATCCCGCGCGCTGCCTACTCGTGGACTACCTCGGGCGTACATTATTTCATTAACCGTACTTTTCCTCGTCGACTTCCACCATCCTCCACCGACCTCATCGTGCCCTTTACCATGTCGCTACCGCTGCAGCTCTCCCCAACCGTAGGGAAAGTCGCCGGCAATAGGGACGAGGGGTAGAGGTCCGGGAACTACCCCATTCTAAACGGCTTTTATATTAATTAATTTGCTCAAGAGTTTTAACGACTTATTGCACTTCAATTAACTTATTTCAAATTGCATAATCCCACAGCGCAGTCGGCCCCGGAAAATCGTTCTGTAATAAACCTACGCTCTAACCGCTCCTGCTTCTTCCTCAAAATTGGATCTCATTAATGTATTATACGTATGTGCTTTCTCCACGAGCCACATGGAATTAATCCATTTCTATTTTCATTATATGTACGTAATAAACACGTGAGATATATAAGACACACCAGAAATTCGCACGTGGAGATTTAAAACTAAATCATGATTGTCATATTATAAATATAAATTATTATATGGATATCTTAAATGTTGACAAGAAATGCAGAACTTTCTTACTGATATCTGTTGGATAAATTATTTCTTACTAGGAATGTGTTTTTGAATTATCTTAAATTTCTAGGTATTCTCGATAGAAACTGTATTCGGTAATGCAGTACTTTATTATAATATATTACTTCATATAATTTATATGATACTGATGAATATAATGAAGATAGAATGCATCGTATTGCAGCTGATTGAACATGTAGAGATGACAATTGGACATTATTGTAATTCTTGACACAACGTCGACTACACAATTGTCAAGCAAGAGATCGGTACATTTGGACAAAGCCATGACAAAGTTTCGAAGGTTTTCGCATCAGCCGGAACACGTTCGTAACTAGACTACGATCGAGGCCGTAATTACAATTCGAACAAAGTTATGCTGGCTTGGGTCAGGCGGGGATGTGTCAAGTATTTAATCAGGACCGGGTCGGTTCTACGTGAAACAATGGATGGCAACCAACCCCTTTGAAGCCTACCCTTTCTGTCGCCATCTCTTTCACCCCGTCTTCTATCTTTCTCCTGATCATCCACGCTTGCTTGCAGTGTGACTAGGAGTGCAATTATGTCGACCCCATTTTAGGACAGTTTTACTCCTCCCGCATTGTATTATTCCCATCTTTTTCGCGTTTTCTTTATCTTCATCTCTCCCTTCTTTCCATTTACTTAATCTCCTACCTATTTTGACTCCATCCTGTTCTTTTCCCTCGTACTATCTCCGTCATGTTTTCTTTAGACGATTTATATCTGTACTTTTCTAAACAGTTCTCGAATGTTACGAATTAAATTACCATAATCCCGCACGTAATTCGGACATTTCTATGCATACAAAGTTTAGTGGTGAACAGTCAAACCCATATACACGTCGTAATTATAAAAATATTCCACGGATTTATTTGATTAATAAATCGAAAGTACCCGTGCGATCTCGTCGTTTGGAAAAGCTCTCCAGTTGACAGGTTAAAATTAGGAATTGGAAAACTTTCATTAGTGTTCCAAATTTTTATTCGTCGATTGGAGTTGTAGTGGTTTAATCATGATGCCCGATGACAGTTTAAACGAAGGTTTCCATTAGAGTAGTTTAAAATAAAGTACCTCAAATATTGTCGGATAAGGAGGGATGAAAATAACTGCAGAATACTTTAATCCTTGGTATCTGATCGTAAGAAACATGCTAGTCTTCGGCATTCAAGATCAAGATATATTACATGCGCCGGTGACGTCTGTTCTTTGAATCGCGTACGATCGCTAGAAATACCTAAACCACACGCGAACAATCCACCAAGGAATTTCTCCGAAAAAGTCTTCGGACAGAGGAATAACTGCATCGTTCGACTTAGATTAAACACGAGTTTGCATGAACTCTAGAATTCTCATCGAGGAGATTGTACTCGTGACGGAATTCCTGGACATAAGGATATCATAAAACTTTTATGAGTGGTCAAGTGAAAATTTATCGATGCGATGCATAATCTCATAAAAGCATGTGCAATAACTGACGGTTAATGCCAAGTAAAAAAAAACTTAATTCTATTGCAAACCGTAGAACGGTATGAATATGAAAGTGTATGTAAATTACAATAGGGCCTCGTCAAAAATCGGTATCCAACTTTATGGACAACCTGAACTGGAAAATCTAAATCCCTCGTGATTGTCTGTCAATTATTTATGATTGGCAGCAATTTGTTCAATCGAGTACAATTCCCATTGGGATGAGGGTTTACCGGCTGTCATCCAATGTTTCGGACTGCATTATCCGTTTTTGCTTTTCCTGGTTTTACTGCTAATTTAGAAATACGGGAATGTACGCCACTCAGAATATTTATCGATAACTGGGACATTTTTGTAATAAGTGAAAACCACGTTAATATTAACAGGTTTTTAGGTTAATTGCATGAATTTGTAATGACATCCATATTATAAGCTTCCAAGTTTGAACAGCTATTATTGTCAGACTCTAAAACGCTTCAGTAAAACTCTTCATCGTAAAATCTATATTTGTGTTCCGGGAGGTACGTTGTTTATTATTAAGATTACTAAATTTCTTCATAAAGCATATATCTTCGAAACTACTTTATTTATAAACGTGAGTAATAGTGTTATATTTTTACAATCTTTTAAGTATATGTTAAAAGAAACGAACGAGGGGAAATAATATGAAAATCAGAATTGATAATATTTAGAAGAAATGACTAACTGAGTAATTTTAATTTATAAGTAACGGAATAATTTATTAATTTATATTTAACTGATTTAATTATTGATATCAATAAAGAGTAGACTTGAATATGATACAGATCAATTTCATATTATTGTAGCTCACCGAGTTTACTTTAGCAGAAATTTGAGATACCTGTTTCGTTCAGGTTTCAATTAACAAGATATAGACAGTATTACAAATATTGCGATATAATTAAAATAGCTACAGAAGTGTGTTATTATAAACGGCATCAATCCATTTACGTTCTCCGCCGAACGAAATTCGAATCGCCGATAACCTCCCACATTATGATTAAAGCAACCGCGAATTTCGTACATTGCATTTCCAATGAAAACTTAACACCGTATTGATTAAATGGATTGATGAGCTATTAAACTGATTGATGCTGCTAGGTTTCTGCATTGCAATTACTGCCGCGTTCTTTTTTAACCAGTCGTTTAATTAAGCAGATTGTACGTGACTAATTATTTATCATTACGATCGGGTTCCCTTCCAATTCATTTCTAGTTTTTAATCATTCGTATCTGATCATATTATAAAACAAAAACCCTCGCGAGGCACACAAATCTAGCCAATCGAGACTCCAATATTGGACAGTGATTGAACAACTGTCAAAATATGGAAACATCTAACTTCTCGAAATTTCAAGTGACAACTTTTATCTTATTAGGTACTCCACAAAAGTTTGTTTTTCATACCAAGATTTTCGGTTTCGACAAAGTTCTCTCCGAATGTCGTAAAATGTCATTTAATGCACAGAGGACATTTTTTGTAAATCGGTCAGAAATGTATACTTTTTTGTTGATCAGCGGAATAATATAATTTATATTATTTTATGCGGCTTAGATATTCCATAAACAGTTTCTGTGTGCCGCGAGATATAATAAAAAAGCTTAAAAGTCGCTGACTTAAGACTAAATTATACTATTGGGTAGAACATCCAGGGTTAATTTTTCGTAAAAGAATCGACAGAAAACATATAAGATAAAATACATTTGCGACATTGCATATTATCTGTGTTCTAAAAAAAAGGGAACAATGCGTCAGTTTCGACCCAAATGTGCATTGCTTTCAGTGCGGCTAGTGTTAAGAACTACAATGGGATTTAAATTGAAACATTTCTGAAACCAGCATTTTTTTTAAACATTTTTTATTTTAATGTATCACTACATGTACGATATCCAGCTTGCAAATGTCATGAATCTTTGTTTGTTATTTGAACTAGTAAATAATGTCGACATCGAGAAGATTAATGTATTCCTCCATTTTTCTTCAGTCCTACGAATATAGAGATCTACTCCTGGCAGGTTCTACACGTCAATTTTTCTAAAAAGGACAACGTTGCGTGTTGGTATGACGGATTTCTTTGCACGCACAGCCAGTAGACGACGCATAAGAAATTCGCGAGACGCGAAGAATTAATTGGTTTACCGTAGAAGGACGTAATTAATCCAGGTCTGCGTGGTTCTATTTTCATTCCCCTACACCCAGGGATTACTGATGAATGAAGTCACGTAAAGTGATAATAATAAATATTTCGAATAAATCTTGATCCTTAAATTCCGTTTTGTGTACTTGAAGTTAATCGATGCATCTAACTAGTCGAGTGAATTACAAATCAATTAAGAAGTATAATTTAAACGACCAACAATTTTTCACAATTGATTGTATATAAAAATACTTCGAGGTTCACTCTGAGTGAAATCAAATTATAAACATATTATATAACAATATTGTAAATCAACATAATTATGATTTCAACGTTGCCTGTGAATTTGTTGCATTTATATCGTGGTACTAGACACCAGAATGAAAACGAGCAAACATGTTCAAAATAAACATTAAGGATATAATTAAATGTTTGGAATGATGTTAAAATTATGTAGCTTTGAAATGTACTAAAGAGGAAATTAATTCATTAAATTACAATAAGCTTCCTCAGAGGTGGTACATCCGTTAATTAATTATTTGTCTGCTAGTAATCACTGCTTAAAACCCCAGAATAATTATGCAATATTAATTATATTGTAATTATTACAGTAATTAATGTATTTGTAGCATATAATTATTACTATTGGCCACGACAACACAATTACATGATACATTAAATTATTGTAATCATAATTATTTTCTTCTGGAACGTTGTCGTTCTTTCATGTTGATATCTTTTCAGTACCCTTATCGTTCAATATATCGAATATAATTAACCGTGAAAACGGATTGATCTTTGTTTATATTTATATTTCATTCTTGTTAAGACTCATTCTATATTTGTATAATATGTATAGAATTAAGGGAATTAATAATACAGAGAATAATCAAATTTTTCAATATTGATATATGTTTAGAATATGTTACAATAACAAACACATTTTGCATGTTTCCAATATTTATTATTATCCTATATTATTTTAGTACTTAATCATACATATCATACATAAGTAAGGTATCATACATAAAGTAAAATGCGGGATTATATCTGATAAATGCATTTGAATTAAGCAAATTTATCAGATCGTAAATAACGGAAATTAAAATAACCGGTACATGGGGACTTATATTATACTGGTGTAGAGAATGATTATTTACAGATTACTTATTCATGGAAACTTAGAGCACGGTTTCTTCGTTGGGTTCTAAAGCGTAGGTTCTATGTTCGGGTTACAATTCTATCGTGTTTCTATCTATCTTTTCCCCCCTTTATCAGTTGCCTTGCCTATCGTTCTCACGCTTACGGACCACCCACGAGTTCATCCGGTTCTTCCATTCGCATCAGTTTTACGTGCCTTTTATCTCCGCCGCGAATCCTTTTTATCCCTCGCTAGTTGTAAAGCATTTCTTTCTCATTATCCTACGTTCGAGCCTTTTATTTTGAAGTGGTGTAAGACATAATTTAATAGAATAGTTTTATTTGCATTGGTTTTGAATATCAAATGAATAATGAATTTTTGAATGGGTAAAAGCTGCTTCGAATTTCAATAAATATATAACCTTATTACTGATTAATAAATAATTATTAACAACTTACGTAATTAACCGGAATTACAAATATATTTATTTTGGACGTGAAGTAACAGAAGAGAGAATTATGCCCTCAAAATAAAGGATTCATATAATGTATCTACTATCTTAAAACACAGTCTGTGTATTAAATAATGTTAAGCCTTAATTAAATGCCTTCAAATGAAGTGAATTGCAGAAATACAGAATGATATCAAAATTAGATTTCCTAATACAATATTTCTATTAAAACTTAAGGAATTTAGTGAATATATGTTTCGAATATATTAGAACAACAAATAAATGTTACATTCTCCCGGTAATTAAAATAATATTCTGTAATACATTTAATAAGACCACGTGAAGTAAGAAAATTCATCGTAACATGAATAATAAAAATTCAAATAACTGTTACACAAACTTTCATTTTACACGCGTAATAATATTCCAATAACTGGCACATTACTATTCGTTCTATTGAATAACGGATATATATTTATATGCGGAAACTGCAATGTTCTCAAATTCATACCGACAATTGTCTCCCCGCTATGATACCAGCAACACTTGTTGCTTTAGCCGAACACCGCGCAAAAGAGACAAATGCTTTCGTGTGATTCGTCGCGATACATCTTCATCTTAGAATTAAGCTTAAAATCACACGATCAGAAGAAGAGAAACAAATCCTGATCATGAAACAAATAGATAATCGAAAGGAAAGTTTTGAACTCACCAGCCACGTTGAGGTTGTGATTCTCGGTTGAAGGTTGGTCTCTCCGCTTCCGTCTCTCCCTCTCTCTCTCTCTGTCTTTAGGTTTTCGTCCTCTTCTACAACTCTCTCGTCATCTCACGTCGTAACTGGATCTTCGTAGTCCCTTGAGTCTCTTTTGCACAGATCGCACTACACGTCACAGTTCCCCTTTTTCTCTTTCCACGTTCCTCCCTTCTATTCTGGATTCTCCTGGATTCTTTGTATCCCTCCCGTCTCGTCTTAACCTCTTTAGCACCCCGGACAAGATTTCGAAAGTCTCACGCGGTAAAGTACAATCGGTACGATATACACGACTCGTAAAATTCCTTTCTCACACAACACGATCACGCGAGTAAGTCCGCGAATTATGCACCAAGGAAGAACATTCGATACAAAGTTCTGTAGGCTCACGAATCTCTTGCCAGACTACCAGCTACTTAGATGTCTGTTGGTAGATTTGCGTTATGCGTCCACGAGTCTGACCTCCGGGAACTTGACCTCGTACGATGTCTGTCAACAGAACCCGCCAGGACTTAACGGCTTCGAAACTCGATTACTGTCTCTACGAATGCGATACTATTTCGACTGGTATACGAAAATTACGTATCCGCGAACGGTAGTTGACTTGGAGATTAATTCGAATCCCTAACACTCCACTGGATAGTTCCTTTCTGAACTATTCCATAATGTAAGAAATGAATGAGATCAATTCGTTTAAATCGGGTGCTTAGAAATAAGTCCAGTGTACAAGGAATTTGTTTTTATTAATATTGTTCTGTCACGTGGCGAATGAAACCACGATGGTCGTGATTGGATTATATCAAGGTTTAGATCTTCTTAGAAGGTCAATGCATACATTTAGAACCTTCTTTCCTGTATGTGATATTAGTATATGTTCTAAGGATAAATGCCAATCTTTCGATTATCTTGGCCATACATCAACGATGTACGGAGTAAGCTTTGTATGACGAGGACGCGTAAACTCGTCTGCCTTCTCCGACGTTATCGTCGACCATAAGGAGAATGTCTTTGATACGATTTTTGAGCATCACGCGCCTTTACTGGCTGATATCACCAGACGAGCTGAACATTATCAGTGTCAAGCACGTTTTGTGTTTATAGTTAGACGAGAGCGTTCTCCAGAGCTCACGAGGAACACGTCCGTCCGCGAACTGTTCGCCAAACGCACTGAGGAACCCGGCCGGCGGTTCGCCGATGACGTTGTGCCTCCGCGGGTTCGATTCCCGGATGGGCATGCGCCACGTTTTATGCTTTTGGAGGGAGGTTGCTGCTACTTCTGCTTCTCGTAGAGGTGCATCCTCCGTTAGGAGGGTAGTTGCCAAGGGGTTGTTGTACCTTTTCTCTCTCATCTTCCTACCCTTCTATTTTACCCTGTCCTTCCCTTGGACTTCTTCTATTTCGTTCGTTATCTTTCTTCATCCCATTCAAATGCCTTACTATTAAATCCAGCACCACAATCACACCATTTTGTGCAATCATCTATTGGGCAGCCATGAGGATTAAGATATTGCCTCTGGATTTTCATACATGGTACAACTGATACAAGGAATTAGGAACCATTAGTTATAGAATGCATTAAAGTGCATGCAATAGACAATCAGCAAGATGCCTGAATAATTAGAATAAAAAATAATAACCGTATAAGGGATTACCATAAAATAGATTAATTCTGATTGTACTAATTATGCAAAATGGAAGAGTATCCATAGGCATCATTTTAAAGAGCACTATGTTTATCGTGATTTTATCTCAACTTCGATTTACTATAATTCGAACTAATGCTGACGTAGAAGTTATTCTTATATTGGCCGTGATAGATTTATTTTAAATGAAAATAAATCATGAAATTATTCATGTTCAGTACCAAATTCTTCATTTGTTAAACTGGCTTCTCAAAACCATTTTGGTATATTGGAATCTGGTTTGCTTCTTTGATATGAAAAGATTAGATAGATGAATTTAATGACTATGCATGTACATTGATGAGAGTGTAGCTATGAGCTTTATGATTTATTTCATCGTTTCGAGAGGATGCAAATTTGTTAGCCGCCAGTGGTCTCTAAAGCTAAGTTGAGAGTAATTACGTCTTAAGCACTTGTTGCTCTTGCTCTTGTTACGTTTCTGCTCGTATTCTCTCTAGGTGCACTCTATGTTACACTGAGTAAGCAAAATATTTAACTGCTTAAAGAGAAATCGGTAAGATTTTAACCCCAAGAAAATGTATATAAACGACTCGCGCTCCTTGAAAATATTGTTTTAACATTAAAACAATATCTTCTGTTAAGTGAAATCTATTACCTTTATAAATACTACTTATAATACTATAATTAATATAATTCAATTCTTTCAGCAACTTGTCAATAATAAGTTAATTGTGTTACTTATATAAAGAAAGCATACATCAATCTTGAACCTACTATTTCGCAATTACAGATTACTAAACTTTTTCATTATAATTTTATAAGACCATTTTGGACATCGATCGTCACTTCTTCTTTCTCGATATATTCCGCTCTCACCCTTGTCTCTCTTATTTCTTCCCACGCCTTGGTTCCGTAAAAAAGGATAGCTAATCGAAATCAAGAAATCCCAGCAAATAAAATAAAAGTCATCAACGGTCGTTTCAATCAGTGCGGGTATTCGTGGGGACCAAACTTCTTCCATTATATGATTGAATCTTGGCTGACTGTTTGAAATGAAGGAATCTTAGCGTGGAGAAAGGAATCATCCACAATTACTATGTACTGGATTTACCTTAGTTTTGATAGCATCCACAAAGTAAACGAAAGAAAAAGCATTAACACTTTTCATTCAAGAAAAATTATTATATAAGTGAATGTCATCTTATCAACAAATAGGGATTCCCATATAGTGACACAAAGATTTAATGCCAAAGAATATATTCCAGTTTTAATCTTAAATGATTGCGATATTATCGTTAACAGTTCAAACATAGTTGCTTCATAATTTGATTATCATCTTTAATAATGATCGGTCTGCTTAATTTCGAATGCATTTCCTGGTGCACATACATATATATGCCATATCCGAACACATACGTGTTCCACCAATGAAAACTATTCATTTAACACTCGCGTGAAGTTTCTGGGTTCTCCATGTTGAGATTCCAATTATGTTGGAGCAACTCCGGGGGTGGGGTGGGGGGTAAGGGGCGAACAAAATCATCATATGAGTTTCCAGGACGGTAGCTAGGCAGGAAGTTCTTGCACCGGGTTACATACGTCGTCGTTTTCCATTGGCCGATCGAGCATGAATCCGTGCGATGCCCGGATAGCCCGAAATTGAGACAATATGCGTCGGCTGGCAACATAGCTGCCATTTGCAGAAGGAATGTACATACATAGAGGAAAAGGTGGCCCTGTTAGCACGGCCGAGAGAACGAGAAACCCAGTTAACTCGGCAGGTTGATTACGCGCGGCAGGTGTCACGAGCCAAAGTTACCAAGTTTCGCCTAACCGCACGAAATACCTTACGAATTACGAGCGAGAGTTTCCACTGTATGCCTGGGGCGCGTCTGTCCGTGCTGCAGTTAATTGCACCCGCGACCGGCTTACACTTTCCATCCGTAGGAGAACGAACTACCGGGAGGTGGAAGAGGTTAAGGGTGAAAGCAGAATCGTCGAGGGATGGAAGAGGTCCACCACAAGAGCACTTCGCACGCACCGCAGAGTACTCTCTTTTCTCTCCTAACTACGCCGCTTTTCTAATTTCCTCGAGTGTTATTTCTGATATTACCTGATGTGTGAGAGATTTTCGAATGAAGAGCACGATGATAAGTAAGAACTAACTTCTAGCAAACTCAACATACAACTACTGCTATCAAGATCGCGCTTTGCGTTGTAGATTTTCTACATCCACGCGAGATGATCGCATTCAGGATAGTTTTAAATTTTATCAATTGAGATTTTAATATGAAGAAGGACGCTACGGATTGTTCGTATAATTCTTATTTAACAATTGAACAATACTGTATTGTTGTACTGCATAAAGTATAATTTGAGAACTAATTTTATCCATGCGATTACCTGTGTCTAGTTATAAAATGTAAATAGGAAATGGTATGTAAACTGAACGTTCGTACTGAAATTTTCCGTTAGTAATTTTAGTTAAGCTATTCATCTTTCTATCACTTTGACGTCTTTGGACTTTAACAATCCTGAAAATTACCTCGCGTATCTGTGCAGTACCATTTTGTATAATTGCTAATATCTCGGTGCTGCAAAATCTACATATTTAGACACTCGCATACATGACTATTCATGTCGAGAACAAGTCATCGTTACAACGTATATGGAATTATATGACATCCCATGCAAGTTCATTTCTTATGCAGTTTCTATAAAAGGTATTTCGTTACGCAGAGATACACGTAACATAAAGTACACACTCTCTTGTCGTATTATTCGGTCGACATGACGTTAAAACGTTGAACGTATCGTGATAGTAAAATATTTGGTCTCAGGAAAATCGACTATTGGAAAAATTAATCCATCCCACTGTGAGCGTTCAATCTCAGAGCCCGGTTTCCCGTAGTCGCGGTTCTCTGCACGATGAGCAGACCGCACGAGTGCTTTCAGAAGCGAATTTGGCGAGCTTAAGGTTTGATTTCATCGAATGGCATACGGTGCTGGTGGCTTTTCATTGGATGCACGTTTCCACATAGCGAGCAATTGATTTAAAAGTAGGATAGATCATCGATTCGTCCCAACCTCGGAATCGTGATAGACTATTCGATGAATGAGAGAGAAAGAGTTCTTTGAATCCCCCATGGCCTATTGCATATAAGTATGTAGCATTGATTAAAAACGGGTACCAATTTATTATCGACACATTTTCTCGATACGTCATTGAAGCATCCTCCTCTAGTTATATTTCGAACTTCGCGAAGTATCCAAATCGAATAAATATTCTGTAATCCAACTTTATATCAGTCTCCACGATTCTCATTCACCGTTAAATAAGAAACAACCCTGAAATTTAATAATTTCGTTTTTGCGCCACCAATGGAATTTCGGTGAAAATGAATTAAATCATGCTTCTAAATCGCGTCTGTTATTGCGGCAGATCTCTAAAGAGATCGAAGGTAATAAGATCGTAAATCTGTTCAAGAAAATCTGATTGAATAGCAACGAGCTTGGAGCAAAGAGTCTCTGTGGAAGGATGCGGGTTACAGATCTCTGCAACGATAGACGCGGTAAGAACAGACGGTGAAATCAGGAATAATGTCTAATCGTGAGTCTGAAATAGCATCGAAAACGCAGAGAGTGGTGGGAAACTAACAAAGTTGTAAGACAGGAAACCAAGTCGGGGTGCCACTCCATCCATCTTTATCCCGGTATCTTGGTATTAATTTCACGATTATTAATTGCAGGGGATATTATTAACTCGATCCTCAGCAGGGATCCTCTTTTGGAGGGAGTTGGAAGAAAGTAACTGGAGGATGGGATGGTTCAAAATGCGTCAGGAATGCGCTAGGAAACGTTCCAACGGTACGAAGAAAAGACCGCGTCTGGTGCACCGAAAGTCACGAATACTGCGTTAATGAAAGGGAAGTTAATCACTTCGGTCAGACGGTAAAGGTGACAGTGCGATAGTGAAAGAAGCATTTTCTGCTTCAGAGGTTAAAGCAGTTGATTCTAGTAGATCATATAAGTGCACTTTTAAAGCTTTAAAAAGACACGTACAAAGATACCTGAATCTTAAATTAGAAATTTATATGTAATTAACCTTAAATTGAAATTTTGCTGTTGCTATTTGTTAATTTACTTTCCGCGTTAAATGACAAATGGGTTTTACATAGTTAGGATTATTATTCTTGCAATGTTTGTCCTTCACATACTTTGTCGGATAAATATTTTGTTTCCGATAAGAATTGCCACTTGTCAAGCACACTGTTTTACTTTCACTGTAAGAAGCTGCATTTTTAACGCATGTCAACCTGCTTTCTGCGGCAACTGTATATTGTCCACGATGTCGCCCCTCGAGGACTTTCCTAGCATTGAACCAAAGAAATAATTTACGCCCCCACCCTTAGTGTCGGAAGAAAAATGCCTTTGCGCCGGGCCAGCGATTGGAGGGTTACAAAATGGATGATGGAGATATAATTCGAAGAATGTCGACGGGGTATTAAATCATATCTTTTATGGTAAATTGAACGATACACGTCTTTGCAAAGTTTATGTTAGATTTTTATAACCTCAAGGATACTGATCTTGATTATCAAAGAAAATTTATAATGCACATTTGGAAAGCTCGTTTGAAAATCTCCAGATACAATCCTACAAAAATATAGCAACAACAGTTGCGTACGCAGCATTCACTATCGATTAACTCATTCAATAAATCAGTGGTCCGTTATCAGCCTCGTAATTCTCCTACGATTACGATAGCAGGATCTTAATAGCACGGACAATCAAGCATCCCCAGTATTGACTTTGATCAAATCTAGAAAACAACCATCCAAGCATCTCCAATTTTATCTACCGATTCACGAATTCTGGGTCGGGCGATTGCAACGGTAGATTTTCCTATCAGAACTTCCTATCATTTGAATGGTGTAACCTTTGGGACATCTCGCTTGGCAGAATATGTCCACTGTTCGGTTGCGCCAATACGTGTATCGTGCATTTTATTATTCGCGACTATCTGTATTTCTTTCACAGTCAATAGAGGATTCAAACAAATATTAAACACAGACATTGCAATCGGAAGAATCAAGTAATTGAAGAAAATATGAAATGTAGTATTCTGGATGATCAAAAGATACAGCTTGGTAACGGGTATTATATACTTGATGTAAATGCAAGTAGATCAAAAATACATCAAGATATATGATAAAGTAATCCGATATAGATTTTTGGAGATCCGACTACTATCACTTCAATATCCTGTTATAGTTTCATCTTTCTCCTTCCTTCTTGACTTTCCTGACTAGCGTGTTCCCTTTTCTCACCCTTGATAGAACCCTAGTGAAATTCACCCTCCTAGGGTACCAGCAGAGAATCTAATGAATTTAAGCCGTCAATAATACGCGATTCCGGAAAGTGGTAAGAACCCTCCCGGTGGGAACCCAAAAAGCTGAAGTCGGTGTAACGTCATCCTGGTTTGCATCGTGTGATACAAATCCAGTTGTAGACGCACACATGCACACTTGCACACACGTACACGAACTAAAAGGGCGCTGGTACATAACGTCGCGGTACAACCGAGTGCAGTCAGTGTGAAATTAACGAATTTTTCACGATAGGCACATTAACTGTTCGTGGTTGGGTCAGCAGAAGCGTCGAACCGTTTATGACAATCATATGAACGATGTGCCGGAATAACAGAAATCACAATAAATTGATCAGGGTAATAAAAAATGGCATATATCGTGATCGATTTTAATACCGGTTACTATAATAATCTCTATTTTATTAATGCCTATACCCTTGCATTTCACTCTGTAATGAGAAACTGAAACAATTTTATCCTAAAAATGTGCTATTGAACTTTCATATGATAATTCTACTGTGATTATTTGATCAAATCAAGATTCAATTGATTTAATAAAAAGATAATTATAATCTTGCAAGTAGAGACAGGAAGATTTATAATATACGTATATACTTCATAAAGGGAGTAGAAAATTATTACGATTTGGTTTGTTAAAGCAGAACGTATGTTAATTAAACTCAAACATATCCGTGATTGTAATCTAAATAATATGCAATGTAGTCCATGCTAGTAATAATTACATATTCAGTAGATATGAAATATAATACACCTGGAAATCGAACAGCAGGAAAATCATTAATTCCACAACAGAATTCACATGCAAGTTTTAAGAGCAATCAAATTAACCGGATACCTCCAGAATGTATAATCGGTATTCCAGCCGAATTTAACCCCCACGTAGTACACAGCCACGATTCGAAAGTCGAGGATCTCGAAAAGTCGAGTACCAAGTGAATGGAAGTTTGGGGGGGGGGGGGGCTTCCTGCAGAATTTTCGCCTTCCTGCACCTACGACCGTTGGGCAGGGCTAATAGGATTCGCGAAATTAATTACCCGCATTTGCATAAGCCCCCGTAAACGTTTTTCTTTTCTTCCCTACCCCCTCCGTTCAGCAGCGACCGTAGAGAAGCGAACGAATAATTTTCGTGGAGAAACTCGTGATTACGTTAACGATATCCACCACCCTCTTCTTCCATCCTACTCTTTCACTAACCACTTTCCTGTCTGATTTCTCTTTCTCCCTTCCTCCACTCACCCCTTCTTTTATTCCAACTGCAACGAACCACTGCGTTACACCGTTGCGTTTACATCGTCAAGGACGACATTGTAGGCGTCCTCGTGCCGCGTCGTCGGCTACGGGCATAGAGCGGATAACGAGATTTGTCGTCCAGGATAATTAGATTATCCGCACGCTGGACGAGCGGGGGAATTCCGCACAGTTATAGAGACGGGAAAACGAAGGATTCGTACCGCAAGAATGACGATGCTGTACAAGCGAATATGTGTTTGCTAATTTAAAAGACAGAAGAATATATCTCTAGACAGTAGCCTCATCCTTTGATTTCATAAATGTTGAACAAATAGAGGAGCTTTAATTTGCAACTTATATTGCAATCAATCTCAAGAGTAAGTTCACGTATCAAATAGTATGCATTTATTAGGTAGATGAATATTCAACTTACAATTATTGGAAGTAATTTCAAACAGAAAAAAAGCTCTTTCAATAATGAATTATGGAATATATAAGTATTCATTTTGTTTAAATGATACTGATTCCACGAATAAGTGTATGTATATCACGCCGCGTAACAAGAGGTTGCCTTATCAACCACTGGAACATGTCCAATCAATTTTCAACGTGACGGCACACGCCGCTTTTGTGGTAATATCTATTATTCCGTGTCCCGGGACCGGCTGAATTCCACCCTCACGCATCACACACGTGATCTGCTCGTGACAATAGCGCTGTGAATGCTACGGAATTCCAAGCGTTGCGACCCTCGCTTTTTAGATCAAAGAGCTCAGATTCTCCGTAATTTCTACTTTACCATAATGCGTTTAGTTTCGAGAACGCGATTTACAGGGAGTGTATTATTTTATACTTTTTTTAACAGCAACGTACGGGAAAAAGAAAATGAAGATGTAAACTATATGTACATGTGTACGATACATATATATATTATATATATAGGGGTCTTGAACAAAGTAAGTAAGAACCGCAGCTATATTTATATTACAAAGTGATGCAATGAAGATTACGTGTACTTCCAACGGTTCATTAGTTATTATCGAAGTACACCCATCATGTAATATAATGCTATCTTTTACTTTCACAGCAGATGCGCGTAATGCAATCACAGCACCGTTGGGATTTGATTGGGGCCAGGAATGTGAAAGTAACGGACGCCGAAGAAGTAGATCGATTTCTTACGTTAATTCGTATCTCGTATACAGATATATCAGCAATAAATATATTTGCAAAAGGTAATGCTTTTATATGACGATCTATCATTCAAGATTACCGCTATAATTCTCTTTATTTCCAAATTGTCAGCGCCACTCAAGAGAATAATACATTTACATAATGTCCCTTCATTCTATAATCAGACAAACGTTCATTCAGAATTATTTGCAAAACAGTATTCTAGGGAGATGTATCAATTTACAACTTAGGTACAGGGAAATCACCCTACTCTAAAAAGAGTAGGGTGATGAAGAGTTGCTTATTGTTCGCGAAGTCACCTCCCTTCTTCTGTAGTTATTAGAATAAGGAAGAATATTATCCGGATAAAAAGAACGAGGAGTGGAATATTAGTATGATAATAAGAAAAGGCTTGTCGGACAATTTTAGACTACAATGATTTTCGAATCTAGGACAAGCCAGTTTATTAAGTGAATCGATAGAAGATGGAGTTCGTTCATTAGAAATATATAATAGTTCAATCTGTCAGCATTTTACATGCTCCAGACCTATATATATATATCCTTCCACTAATCCTTTATAGTACTTAATAGTCGACGCGGTAAAAACGGCCGACTTTCAAAGGATATATTAATTCTGACAAGACCTCAGAATCAGTCTCATATTGTAGCAACCAAATGTAAATAAGCAAACACTGACCATTCTAAAGCAGAAACAATAGCGTACGAGAATGAAAAGATCAAAAGTTAGTGAGCAAGAGAAAAGGGGTTTAATAAAGAAGACAATGTAAATATTCGAAATACGGAGTTCAGTCCTACTCGACAGATACAATGCATCTAGTGTTCAGTGGAAGTAGAGGCAACTGTCAGCCTCCTTCGATGTGAGTCCAGCAAACCAACACCATCCTAAAATTCCACAATTGTGGAAATCGATTGAATGGCGCCGATCCTTAGTATCGGGATTGAATACATGACGATTGTATCTGTGAACTTGAATTCTGGACACAATGGGTCCAATGAAACGCATCATTATTGTTCAACCTGTCTTTTCCATTTTTATCTTGATCCCTTTCTCTCTTATTTCTTTGTCCACATGGCGATCTGTTGATTCCTCAAGATATACCTATCTGCAGATTTAGGTGGTGTTCATCGGGTATCGATGTGCACGAACGTGTGATCTATGAACGATTCCACGAGAACACGATTGATTGCGAAGTCCGCGGAACACTCTGTCGAGATAACCGGTTTCAGCCCTCCGGGGACAGTACTTACATCCACCTGAAAGTACAATGTCAAATTGACGTGAAGATCGATAATTCCGATACGAACGGCACGTGTTTATCACGTTTTACGGACATATCAGGGTATATCGCTACACATGGATTTCGATAGCTCCGGTCTCGTAATGTCGTGTTAATTGCATATGATCAATTGCTGATAACGTCGGGTGTGAATAATTGACGATATTGCCTGCCACAAAACCACTGGTATTTCTGCCATATTTTACGTTTTTTTTTTCAAATAATCCCTATCGCTTGACGGATATATTTACAAATACCAGTAATAATAAATATTTTACACGTATAATTGTGATTGCACGGAAAATAATAAAGAGCGAACTTTTTATCGTGGATTCTCATTTTCAATGTTCTTTGCATTCACATAGTTCTTCGCACTGCATCAATTCAGAAATCACATTTTTCCACCATTTACCGATGAAAGGACAAGGAGTGCTTGGAAGTACATTCATTACGATAGTACGCGCACTGTAGAGTTTTTATTTACTTCCACTGTAGGGGACTTCGAATTGGATCGAACCTTTTGATTCTTTTACTGTTGAACATCCTGCGGTTTAATGTCGATGATTAAAAGGAGAAACGTTAAATCATTAGGCGGCTCGTATACGCATAGGGTAGAGGATCACGAGAGGATGAGGAAGAGTAGAACGAGTGAACATAATATCAAGGAGGATAAGGGCCATGGAGAAACTCTCGATGAGGGATTTCGTCGTAGGGCACAAAGAGAAAGAGCAAGACGGAAGTGCGGGGAGGACCACTGCATTGAATGTTGCACTGGCCCTCTACCACTGGCTCCGCAGTCGAGCAGTCCACTTTAGTTTATTTTTCCATGCGTAATGAACTCCTACTTCCATCCATGAGTCGTTGCATCGATAGGGTCGACCACCCTGTTACTCTTCGTGGATGAAACCCTGTTTGGAATTCTCTACTACTACATGTACCCTCGACCATTTCCCTTCCTCTTTCTATTCCTTTCTCCTCTTGATCTTCTTTTTCTCTCTTCCGTTTTGGTACCACGATTCTCCTACCCGCGCTTGTCCAGTTTACGTTCTCGTATATTGTGCGGAATTACTAGGAGCGTACATCCAAAAGTCAACGATTAAGTGGTTTGAATGTTTCATGGAACGACGTATAATTCATATGAGAATGTTTTTGGGACAATTTCTACGTGCTCCGTATTTAACGGAGTTTTTTGTTATTCTTATGTAGAACTGATAGTACTGATATTTCTAGGTAAGTTTTACATCAAGATACTTTTTTCCTTGTACCGCATTCCTGCATAACTGGTTCTAATCTTCACCTAAACCTTAACGGCAGAACCTGGAACAGTATCTGAGAAATTGTACGATACTTTTTTAATGACGTCAGTACCATTCGTGGAAAAGGTAGGGAAGACACGGCTAGGAATTCCCCGGTGAATTTTCCGTAGCGAATCCGAAACACGGTTTATCGCATATAACAAACGTCAGCTGTATTAAGCTTCGTTACGGCCGCAAGGGATGATGCCTCGGGCCATTCCGTAATCTGCAATTTTATGCATGTCAGTTCTATACGATGAAGTAAAAAAGAAATTAAAGATTCGGTGACCTATCTGCTTTACGTATACCGTGCAATAATAAAATATTATTCGCTGGCCATAAGGAAAGTTCAAAGATGTTCTATCCAATATATCAATAGAAAACCAGCAAAACTCATGCAAACCATTTATTACACCTCTCATAACAAAGTTCCACAACTCGATACCATCAATGCAATCGTTATTATTACCGTCATTTATTAACACTAATAAACTCGTTTTAGCAGATAACTTCAATTACACTCAAGAGAATACAGTTATGTCGACTATCTATAGTGGTGGTGAAACGGTTTGTAATTTAACTCACACATTTGACTTGTATTTATATCTCGTTAGTGTATCGTGGCATTAATTATGCTATCAGGAATTGTGCATTCGTTAGTTGGTAGAATATAGGATTGCAGAGGTTTGTAGAGAATAGCTGATATTATTGGTTCTGCTGGTAAGCAAGATAGTGTACATAAGTGCAGTATGCATTGCTTGGCCATCGGGTAGGGGTAGAATAAGGGGGGCAAGGAAATGGCGTGGGTGAAAGAACTGAAGAAACAAGAGGATGAGACAAGATGCCACTCGTCCGTATAATCTGTAGATCTTACCGCGCATGTTCTGACCAAAAATCGCGTGGGTAGTAACTGCCTCGGGGACCTGATTTACAGGTGTAACCTATAATAAAGTTCGGTAGAAACAATTGAAAATAGAGAAGAAGGCTTGCATGTATGAAGGCAACACTTCTGATAAACTTGGTTTCAAATATGTATTTATGAATTTTTCGAGATTGAATCGGTAAAACATTTCCATGCATTATACATATAAAAGTAAATCTGCCATGTCCTATATGTAAATATAGTGTAACTTTAATCATCCTTGTATATAAAAAATACTGTGCGCATAGATGAGAAGCGAAAGTATAATTAAACGAGATAATGCACTTTGTAGCTGTAATTCCTTTATTATAATATCATGTTAAGGATGAGAACTTGATTTGTGAGAAGGACGTCGAATTTGTTCGCGCAACAAGAGAATTTGAAGATGCGGTTTGCATAGGCTCTTGTCATTAATTACAAAACGAAATCCTGACAATGGTGCCACCGTCGCAAATGCGCACACGCCGGGAAATCCGCGAGGGTAGATTGACACATGCAAACCCCTTCGAGTATTCACGGCGGGCGTTACGTGATTTCACGATGTACGATCACATTATCATGCAAGATCGAAGACACGCCTAATCGATAATCACCGGTCACGTGTATAACTGACAGAACTACCACTATGCGATCAGATAAGATCTACGTGACTAGTTCATATGATTGAACTTGTGCGGATGATTAATATAATTTATTATACAATCTACTTACAAATTATTTAATTATGCTGTTAATTTGATCGAATAACTGTTAAATATTAGTTGTCTTGGAAAAATGTGAATAACAAGTGATGTTTTATAGACACATTCCCATTAAGTAAAAAATATATGGACGTAATAAATTTCGGGTGATTTCTAAATCGCCGTTACAATGGTTGAATAAAAAGAAACTCTCTAAACTACATTTTATTACTCGCAAATACGTACACGTAATCACGCCACATTAATTGGCCGCTATGCCTTTTTACGGTAATTTGAAAAGTAACAAACCGTGGGTGGAATATGTTTATAAGAAAGAAAGAGTATCTGAGTTAGTTTATGCTGTATTCGTGACAAACCCTGTTTCCTTCAGTTTCATTTGATCTTAATCACCGTCGAATCATATTTTTAAGTGGAAGGTTACTTAACGTTTACTTGGAAAGTTCAAAGCGAGCTATTTCAGAAGCGTATAACCATAACAAATAATTAATTACAAACGTAAATCACAATAAAGTATTTAAAGTCTGTAGATTAATGTCAACAATAATTGAAACCCTTTAATTAGGTAGGAATACTTCCGTGACTTTTCGATAATTATTTTCATGATCTAAGTATATACAAATTACAATATTCCGTTTCATTTGTAATCTAATTTTATGTAACAGGTTAATTATAACTTATAATTAGATCGCGTGAAACTAACTTGATTTGTTCGAGAACACTTTTATTATCATACGAGCTTTTCATTGCTTTGAAATCATGTATCAAAGGGAAGAACGATGGAAACGAAAAAAACGTTTGAAACTGAAAGATAAAGAGATTTAAGATATCAGTGAAGTACATGAAACTACAGTAATACTACTTGAAATTAGTTTAAAAACCTCTGATGATAGTATGAACAGGATTAAGAGATTATAGTTAATTATTTCTGAACGTAAAGAACAATTCTTTTTTTCTCTGTATAATTCTCACTGGCGTGTGTGATTTAAAAAAGCTCCGACAATTTTGTTGTAATAGTCACTCACTGACCGTAAAGAATTTTCTACGTTCCGAGAGGAGCATTGGTTGAACCGATATGTATTGAATGATCACAACGGATTGGAAAAAGAACCAAAGGGATCGCACAAAGGGACAAATTTCGTTGGGACGACTGAGAATACACACGCGAATGAGACTACTGCAAACGATTCCGTTCATATCAATGGTGTGCTAGTTTCCATGGACAGCCAGTTATATCGACTGAAGTGTTCAGTTTTTCAAAGCTTCCAAAGTTCGTAGAGTCGACCCACTTTAGCATTTATATAATTTTTTTTCCTCCCTTTGAGATACGAAACAAATTCTTGGCAACAGTAACCGTAATTACAAGCAACTCATAGCAACCAAGCAAACCTTTTTCCTTTCACCATGCCAATTCCCTTTTTGTCGCTTCCAGGACTTTGCATTCGGATACGGTTAATCACCGAGAAAACAAGATCATTAAACCTTTGAGTCATTTTTCCTGTTCGGTTTACATTTCTCTGGGAAATGGGTTACCTGAAGTATGGTTAAGATACTTTCGTTTTAATCTCCGCGTGCAAGAAATTAAGGTTAAGAACTTTGTAGACTTAGTAATCGAGGAACAAAGAATCTTTATTTAAACCATTGCCAGTTTTGAATATCCGCCTGAGGTAAAATTCTTGAGAGTACGACTTGGCCTTGCTTTCTTAGTTCAGCGAAAACCAACGCCGTTACTAATTAATACTAATTATTAAAATAAATAAATTCAGTAACAAATATATGATAAATATATAAGCTGAAAGATAATATTATAAGAATATTGTCTAATTTCTGGGTGGTCTTGTTATTTGAAAAAACGATAATGTCAATTTTTAATTCTCATTGTACTTTTTAATTCTTAATTCCATGTTCAATTCTGACTATGAAAGGATAATAATATTCGATGGTTGGCACATGTGCGACATTGACAGCGTACAATCTTTCGAAATCATAATGATCCTTGGGAGGTGTATTTCTGATTTTTGTAAAAATTTCAGGACACCTGCGAACCACCTGGTCATCGATACCCTCATATCGATCAGTGTGTTGATACAAACACGATCGCACGTGGAAAGTCCAGGTACACTGATACTCATTCCGCAGCACATGTGCGAGCAATCAGGTGTTCATAAGGAGCCCTCGAGCAGATACAAAACACGAGTAGCATGTCTTGAGGCGATAGAATCTCTCGGGACGATCTGCATCGTGTACGAGAAATGGAGCAGTCCACAGAGCAGGTGTGCATACTCCACTTGGGAAATCACGGCGAAATCTCCTTCCCCTCTCTCATTTTCTCTCGCTGTTCCACTGTCACGCTCGTTCTACCTGTTACAATTTGGTATATGCAAAAAGGAATACCATACGAAAGGTGTTTATTTCGGTCCCCGAAGGGAGAAAGCATTCTCTCCTGCTACTACGATACTTTCCTTTTCTGATATGTAATCAACGTATACCTTTTCTCGTAACCTCTTAATTACATATCTCCGATCATTTCTGTATTCTTTTTTTCGAAATGATTCGTTGTAAGTAATCGTATGCCTATTCCCGGGGATTTCCACGGTTTTCTGTTTCCCAGTACATTTAATATACTGCTCTTTGAAATTTTCGGATTCACGTAGCACTTGCAATATTCTGTAATCTTGGAACTTGGTAATCAAGCGGGAAGTCTCATATAATCCAATTTTTTGCACTTACTATCTAAATGTTAATTGTAATCTACGATGAAAATAATTTACGCTGGAGTTCAATATTCTTACGAAAATATTAGACACCTCTTGTTTTACATAATTATTCTATCAACAGACTGATTGTTACTTAATGTTTGTAAATGTAAAGCAAGGAGTCACTGTTATTAATTGCGAGATGCCGGAACTCAAAAATATTATAAAGGATGACCAGAGTAGTACATATTTAAGACTTTAAGATTTAAGTAGTCGTTGAATAATAACGAAATATAATAATATTGATTGAATATTAGTACAAATCATTTTTTGAAACACATATAATTCTTTTCGAAATCGTAATGATCTTTGTAAGGCGTGTTACTGATTTTCGCAAAATCCAGGATATCTACGATAACTATAGATACAGAAGGCGCTAATTAAAATTTTCGATAAATTTGAATGCTGTTTAATTGCAAAGAGAACGAAAAAACGAGGACTTCTTTGTAAGTGGGGTGGCATGGGTTCTTTTTATTACCCAGATGCAGTTGTCGTGTGTATAAGTCTTCTGGCAGGTGACATCTGCGGTGTTATCGTGTTATTTTTACTGGAACTGTCGCACGTACACACGCAATGAACTCACATACACTCGGCCTCGTAGTTCCAGAAAATATGCCTCGCACCGAAAAAAAAATACGACTCTATCCTTTGTGGTTGGTTTTACATCATCAAAGTACACTTTCCGCTTCCTCGATTTTTATTTGAAGAAATAATCTCCTAAATTTACCGTGGCGCAGGATGGAGCACAGTTATCGGATTATACTTTCGGCAATGAATATTCAGCTCGGGTATCTGGAATTCACTATCGCTTGAAAGTTCATACAAACTTCCATCCTTTTAAATCATCGTGCAAAAATATTCCGCATTTTTAAGTACTCTCCGCGAATTTTTCTCCGAGATTGTGTTTACCCATTATCCTCGTTGGTAAATAATAGCTGTACTCTGCAGATTCGGCTCCACTTACTTTACCATCTACATATATCTGTGCTAGAAAATTAGATCTTATAATGAAACGATGCATGAAGTACGTTGCGGTTCGATAACGCTTTCAGAAATATGTTTAACCCTTTGCACTCGGGGGCGAGTCTGAGTCGCCATTCAGTTTATTGCGACAACTCGAACTGCGATTAAGAGGCAACGTAATATGTCCTCCAATGGTCGGTGATTTAAAATTCAATCACCAAAACGAAGTGGAGTAAATCTTAATGACGCCTCTCAGTTGCCACTCGAATTACAAGAAACCTGATGACTGAGAGTCGTCTTTCGAGTGCAAAGGGTTAAAATAAATCGAGTTTAAAATTCTTTCATCACCTTCACCCATTCCAGTTTACGATACGATATTTATTACTCTTATATCAGGATGGATTTAATAAGGTCGAATCCGTACAATGAAATAGATCAAGAAGTCTCTCTACAGTCAGATTACCCAAACATGAGATATCCAACATTCTTGATGGGATTTCAGTGTATTAATTGAATAATGGTGTAATATCCTGAGATAAAATATTTCCTGAATTCTTGAGCATCGACAGTTCTCCGAAAATTTGTGTCTGTTGCACTGAATGGAGAACAGTAGAGAGGTTCTACAAATTTGGCACCTCTGCTTCAGTGCATTGTCGGATCGACCTACTGGTGCTTGATCAAATAATTCCTGCAGAACTTCTGCAAACACCCTGTGTGTGTTCGTCGGTACGCAACATCGCTTCGAACCGGTTCCGAATGCATTGTAGGGCGCATATAAACATGGTCAGAGAATCGGCCTGGGCGCCAGCGGCTCACAACGAAATTGCCAGGCGGTCCGGTTTGTTCACGATATCCGGAAGAAATGCACAATGAACGAGTTCGACGGCTGTTTGCAAAAAAAAAAATTGCTGAAGGACCGACCAACACTTCGAGTTTTATACCGATGGGTCTCAAAGGGATGCAATTCTAGCGCGACATATGGGATGCGCTGGGGGCCATGTGATTATTTGGTTCCATTTAAAAGTACTTCACCCATACAACCAGTTATCAACCGCGCCCGATGGAATAATCGAAATCCGACTTCCAAAATCTTAGTTACCTTGGAAAAATATGAGTGACTGATCTATCGTCTAAGGTGTGAATATGGTGCTTAGTTTTAAGTATTTCTTTATGAATTAAACGATGTGTTATAGACACATTTAAATCAAGTACAAAATGTAACGATCAAAAAATGCCGAATCATAATGTATGCAACAGTCACCGAAAGCGGCAAGTAACAGCATCCGAACTGCATTCAGGATGTTCCCTGCAAGTAAAAAAAAAAGAGGGCACATCGAAGGGAGAGAAGTAAGTAGGGTCTTTCATGTCGATGCATTATTTATCACGATGTATGACGAGCATTTTCATGTTAATAACCTACATGCAGGTCACAACTTCATAATATTGTAACATCTTACGTAACGCACATTGGTTTAATATGAGTAAATTATGTTTTATAAAGTTATAAACGCTTAGATAAAATATTAAAATCATCTTATTACATTTACATTTGTATTTTATTATGCTGTGGGCATAATAGGTTTTAGTAGAAGAATCTTTGTTTAGTAGAAAATCTGTTAATCGTGGGATCCGGTAGTCGTGATTTTATAACTCTTGATATTACCCGTAAATATTTTGTCGCTCGGCCTTCATATTGTTGATGTTTGTGCATCCCACACTGAAGCGACCGTCGCTACGTGTATATGCAGCTTTCATTTGCGTAAAAGGTATCTATCGCTTGAATCGTCGAGTAAAAGAGAGAAATATCAACACCGTTGAAAGCTCAAATCGATAACGGAAGAACACATTGGTTCCTTTGAAATCAGCAGGAGAGTATCCAATTCTGCACGGGGAGAACAAATTTTGCATAGAAGACTATATGATTCGGTCAATCCAGACATCTTTGATCCGAAAAAATTTAATTAATTTGGTTCCGATGGGCACGGTTCCTCAATGTAATTTCAATTATCGGTACTCTTCCAATTAATATTGTGATCTCGCGAATGTCACGTCTCTGTGATGTATTATGAAATTATGAAAAATATAGCAAATCTAATATTTGCCAGAATCTTTTGCGACACAGTTTTTAAAAATGTTGTAAATTCTGTCATTTCTTTAATGAAAATTCCATTATCAGAGTCCTTGTAAAATTTTCAATGTCGACTTTCCTAATAATAAATTACACTAATGTGTTTTAATTAGCAATTAACGTCAAAATTGCAAATGACGCATACATAAGTACGTCAACGATCTGCAATCTGTAAGAATCATTATAATAATTATTCTGCAATAATTTCTTATGCTGATCTAGTTTATTTGTACCCAATGCATAATCGATACTTATAATAATATTAGATATTTGCATAAGTTCTCGCCGTTTTATGAAATCAAACGAACTTGATCAAAGAATGTACATAAACTATGTAATCTAAAAAAGACAAGTTTTATATATTTTACTATGTTAATGTCATCGTGGAATTAGATTTTCTCACATGTGGTGCATGATAACCAAATGTAAAGTTTAGTGGAATCATTGAATTGATGGAAATCGATGCATTCGTTAAAGATATTGTTATGCAGTCGAACCTTGCTAATCGGTAAATGGCCCGAGACATCGGCTGCAGCTGCTATATGTATACTGTCTGCATGACTGCTATTGATCTGAATATCAATAAGGGGCAAAGGTACGGTTTTTTTTAATGTAAATGATCCCGTTCGTTGACTCATCGACCATTATCCCATATTTGTATGTCGTATTTCAATCTTTGCATTCGAACACTATTCAACGTTCCCCTCTGCAGTTGTTTAATAACGTACGGATAAAAAATTAAAAGAGACCGGAAGTAAAGGATGTTTCATATTAACATCCCTCACATGTTCCCTTCCAGAACGAAGTCCATGTAAAATTTAATAATTGAACGTGATAACAATATTCATGAATACGTAAGAAATGATTTTATAATTGAAAGTCATTTTCGAATTGTTGTAATTATTTCTTACATGAGTGTCATACATATTGTTCATATTATCATTTACATTTATCAACCCGGTATTTAGAATCCAAAGTTGCCGAAGAGAAGATTTATATTTAAATAAAAAAATATCATTTATTATATGGGCTGTATGTCTTTATTGTTTAAGGTCGAGTGAATGAAGTTATTATAAGTTATATCGTAAAACGGGAACGATAGTTTGAATGTGCTGATGTTCAATCTAACGACAGATACGCACGATCGAGATATCCGTAGTTGATAATCGACGCGTGAAATTATTACAGCAATAATCAGTATCGGGAACCAGAGGAACCGATATCCCATATCCACAATTTGTAATTAAGAATTTTATTAGCGAAGATATTATGCGGGTAATCGTCGGTAATTGGTAAATGGCTGGAAAGCCATGTGCAGCATACCTCCATCGTTTCCATCGATCGATTTCGGTACCGTGCACCCACGCTTTATACCCCGTAAAATTTATTCCTTTATTTATGATGTTAATCTTATTTTCAACGTATTTTTACAAAACTCCATATCATAGAGGTAAATTAAACTAATACCATAGGCTCTTGTTTAAATTACCCTGCACTATATCCTGGCCGATTACTAACCACATAATTCTTCCTTAATAGTTGCATAAAAAAAATATGAAATTAAAAAATTGATTCCACTAATCCGTGACCTCATAAATCAACATCATCTCCATGACTATTAAAATTCTCGTACGCGATACGCGATGGCTAATACTAGTATTCTATTCAAACCGGCAAAGAATCGATGATACGCAATATCGTGAAGCACGAGGGGAGTGAGTTACAGCGAAATTATTATAGAAAATTACAATGCGTAACTGTTCGACCCCCCTCGAAACTGTGTTCCCCGCTAAAGAAAGACCCTGACCTTTGCACCGGTATAAGAATATATGGCGCATTATGTTCGATACATGAAGAGGCAGGAGGTGAATAAATTGAGACATACAAAGGCACGAGTGGACCATTCGATTGTTGCAATGTGTGGAGGGGATGGGATGAGGATGCAGGGGGACGTCATAGGAAGAGCCCTGTGGCATCGAGACATACTGTTCTCAGGGAATAATTTCTCCCCTAATAACTTTTTAACTGTATCATTAATATTTCAGTAGATTCGTGTGACCGTAGTTTTTCATGGTTCTTTCTTTTGTTCTATGAAGCACCTTATATTAGCCGTTAAATTGGCGAATGAAGAAAAAAAGGAGTAAGGTCTCTTCGACAATGCCGGGGGCTTCTACAAAGCTATCCCGCACCTTGAATGTGTGGTTCGGTCGTTGCATGCATATGGATCGTTTGGTCGGTGCATTCACCGTGTACACACGTCGCGAATAAATATGGATGAGACCGTGTGCATCGAGATTATTCGTTACTACCTTGTTTTCTTCTATATGTACGTACGTACTCTCCGGTTCTTTTCGTTCACTGCGGGAGATGTTAAATTTTACGTATGTAGATTCCGATGTCGGTCCTAGTGGTTACAGTTTCGACGAGATGCGTTACAAGTTCAAATACCGGATATCAACTTTTCCTCAATCACTTTACTTTCCAGTCCCGCATTAAGGATTATAAAATGCAATTACTGAGTTTGAATATATTACGGACATTAATCCTCTTTATAACTGAAAACCATTGAATGGTACATTTTTCGGGAATTAACATTATTATTAGACTTTTATGACTAAAAGGATAAATTATCAGGTTCGCATTAGTAGGATATGTTTTAATGTAATTCACTGAAAAAATGTTGGTATTTCATTCCAACATTTCTGTTCAGGAATATACTGATATTCTTATTGTAAATATTTTATAGTTCAAGAATATACATACATGTAATATGTGTCGATATGTATATCGAAAGAGAATATTCCAGAATATAGAAACGAGGTTCCGTAATAATTAATAAGGGTGCCTAGATAATTAACATGTCGCAAGCAAGCGGCACCGGGTAGACTAGTATTCACGTAGACATAGAACTCTTTTTACTTCCGATACAACCGATGCACTGAACTCTTTACTCATTCGGTTTTTTCTTCACACCCGTATTCTTTAGCCGGTATTGACGGGGACGTTAATTAAAAATTAATAACAAAGATAAATCATCGATGACGCAACGATGAGTATCAGCAGTGAAAGAAAGGTGAACCGGCGTCGGTGGGCCGGTGTAACATTCAATAGGGTCTGAATGACGGGGACCTTTTCATCACGTGATAAACATGCCGATCTCTTTTCAATGATGCCACGATCCTCGAGGGAGAACTGGTAAGTCTTTTGTAGCTATTAAAATCTCGTTGGGATATTGATTCTCCCTCGAGGGAATCTCTAGTTGTCCCACCCCTTTCCCACCCATTCGAATCTTCAATTAGGAAGTAAAATGTTATTAACCACACGTAATGGTGAGCACATGGACGTGATTAGGCGGGTTAGTGGATTGACCCGATATAATTAGAATCTAAAATTACCTTGCAACCTTATTGATTGTACTATGATATACATCATGTAATTAGATCAAATTAATTGTTTTGAAACGTGATAGCAAAATATTATAATTACAAAATTTCACGACATTCATGACTTATCGAAATAAGAAATGGTTGCAAATAATATTCGATATCAGATGGAAAATAAATAATTCGAGAATAATTATATCGTTTTTTATTCATATATTAAATATATTGTATACAAACTCATATGTTGTATATTTAATTACTGTATTAAGGTTTCTCTATTTTAGTTATGAACAACATTTTTTGCATAAGAAAATAGGGAATAAAAGTATAATTTAATTAATGTTCTGGGTAATAAATTATGGAGCTATTGATTTTCTGGAATATTACGTTTTTTATCGCGTTTCATGTCGGATGTTGTGTTAAAAGGTGAACGAAAAAAGTTGAAAAGAGAGTCTCACGGCTTCTACAAGTACATATCAAGTGGCTATAAGATAGTCTTTCAATCCAATCGGTCCTTATTTCACGCATAGCAGACTCATATTTCACTCGGAGGATATAAAGCGAATTGAATCTCTTTATAAAATTACCTACGACGCATTCCGGATCCAAGAAAAGGTGGCGTAAACGAATTTTTAATGCGATAATCCTCAGTGATTCATTCGCTTGCATACAATGTCTACGTGGAATTTCTATTCCAAGATTGCATTTGCAAGCCGAATCTTAAAGCAGAGAAATCGATTTAAATTTTCAAAGGGAGGCACATCGGTGTCCGAATGGAGATTCGGATATCCCGCAGATTCAAATAAATACACACGAATTTTTCAATTCGAATTGTATTGGCCAATACGAAAAGAAATATCTTGCTTGCAAACACATCTCTCAGGGAAAATATATCATTTATTATAACGTGTTTTATTTGATCGGCGATTTAAAAATGTATTAAGTCCAACAACACCTCAACGGCTTCATCAAGGCAGCATTTTCTTAAACACTTACAAAATCAATGGTAGATGATGCCTGATGATGTCCTAGGACCATTTTGGGTCGAAAGAAGTGGATTAACAATTTTTTCCGGTCAAGAAAGGGGTCGACCCGAAATCGCAAAAATGTAAAGGGGTATACCTTCAAAAATTGTCAAAAATTAAAAGTCGCCAAAATCGCTTCTAGATGACCCAAATCGATGGTATATGATGTATAAACATATTCTAGGACGATTTCTGGTCGAAAGAAGCGGTTAAAAAATTTTTATTGGTCAAAAATGGGTCGAACCCAAGTCGAAAAAATGTAAAGGGGTATACCTTCAAAAATTAAAAGTCGCCAAAATCAATTCTAGATGGCCCAAATCGATGGTACATGATGTATAAACATATTCTAGGATGATTTTGGGTCGAAAGAAGTGGATTAAAAATTGTTTCCGGCCAAGAAAGGGGTCGACCCAAAATCGCAAAAATGTGAAGGGGTACACCTTCAAAAATTCTAAAAAATTGAAAGTCGCCAAAATCGCTTCTAGATGACCCAAATCGATGGTAAATGATGTATAAACATATTCTAGGACGATTTCTGGTCGAAAGAAGCGGATTAAAAATTGTTTCCGGTCAAGAAAGGGGTCGACCCAAAATCGCAAAAATGTGAAGGGGTACACCTTCAAAAATTCTAAAAAATTGAAAGTCGCCAAAATTGCTTCTAGATGACCCAAATCGATGGTAAATGATGTATAAACATATTCTAGGACGATTTCTGGTCGAAAGAAGCGGTTACAAAATTTGTATTGGTTAAAAATGGGTCGAACCCAAGTCGAAAAAATGTAAAGGGGTATACCTTCAAAAATTGTCAAAAATTTAAAGTCGCCAATTTCGGTCCTAGATGATCCAAATCGATGGTATATGATGTATAAACATATTCTAGGATGATTTTGGGTCGAAAGAAGTGGATTAAAAATTGTTTCCGGTCAAGAAAGGGGTCGACCCAAAATCGAAAAAATGTGAAGGGGTACACCTTCAAAAATTCTAAAAAATTGAAAGTCGCCAAAATTGCTTCTAGATGACCCAAATCGATGGTAAATGATGTATAAACATATTCTAGGACGATTTCTGGTCGAAAGAAGCGGTTACAAAATTTGTATTGGTTAAAAATGGGTCGAACCCAAGTCGAAAAAATGTAAAGGGGTATACCTTCAAAAATTGTCAAAAATTTAAAGTCGCCAATTTCGGTCCTAGATGATCCAAATCGATGGTATATGATGTATAAACATATTCTAGGATGATTTTGGGTCGAAAGAAGTGGATTAAAAATTGTTTCCGATCAAGAAAGGGGTCGACCCAAAATCGCAAAAATGTGAAGGGGTAAGAAAATTCTAAAAAATTGAAAGTCGTCAAAATCGCTTCTAGATGACCCAAATCAATGGTAAATGATGTATAAACATATTCTAGGACGATTTCTGGTCGAAAGAAGTGGATTAAAAATTGTTTCCGGTCAAGAAAGGGGTCGACCCAAAATCGCAAAAATGTGAAGGGGTACACCTTCAAAAATTCTAAAAAATTGAAAGTCGCCAAAATCGCTTCTAGATGACCCAAATTGATGGTAAATGATGTATAAACATATTCTAGGACGATTTCTGGTCGAAAGAAGCGGTTACAAAATTTGTATTGGTTAAAAATGGGTCGAACCCAAGTCGAAAAAATGTAAAGGGGTATACCTTCAAAAATTGTCAAAAATTAAAAGTCGCCAATTTCGGTCCTAGATGATCCAAATCGATGGTATATGATGTATAAACATATTCTAGGATGATTTTGGGTCGAAAGAAGTGGATTAAAAATTGTTTCCGATCAAGAAAGGGGTCGACCCAAAATCGCAAAAATGTGAAGGGGTACACCTTCAAAAATTCTAAAAAATTGAAAGTCGTCAAAATCGCTTCTAGATGACCCAAATCGATGGTAAATGATGTATAAACATATTCTAGGACGATTTCTGGTCGAAAGAAGTGGATTAAAAATTGTTTCCGGTCAAGAAAGGGGTCGACCCAAAATCGCAAAAATGTGAAGGGGTACACCTTCAAAAATTCTAAAAAATTGAAAGTCGCCAAAATCAATTCTAGATGGCCCAAATCGATGGTACATGATGTATAAACATATTCTAGGACGATTTCTGGTCGAAAGAAGTGGATTAAAAATTGTTTCCGGTGAAGAAAGGGGTCGACCCAAAATCGCAAAAATGTAAAGGGGTATACCTTCAAAAATTGTCAAAAATTAAAAGTCGCCAATTTCGGTCCTAGATGATCCAAATCGATGGTATATAATGTATAAACATATTCTAGGATGATTTTGGGTCGAAAGAAGTGGATTAAAAATTGTTTCCGATCAAGAAAGGGGTCGACCCAAAATCGAAAAAATGTGAAGGGGTACACCTTCAAAAATTCTAAAAAATTGAAAGTCGCCAAAATCGCTTCTAGATGACCCAAATCGATGGTAAATGATGTATAAACATATTCTAGGACGATTTGTGGTCGAAAGAAGCGGTTACAAAATTTGTATTGGTTAAAAATGGGTCGAACCCAAGTCGAAAAAATGTAAAGGGGTATACCTTCAAAAATTGTCAAAAATTTAAAGTCGCCAATTTCGGTCCTAGATGATCCAAATCGATGGTATATGATGTATAAACATATTCTAGGATGATTTTGGGTCGAAAGAAGTGGATTAAAAATTGTTTCCGATCAAGAAAGGGGTCGACCCAAAATCGCAAAAATGTGAAGGGGTAAGAAAATTCTAAAAAATTGAAAGTCGTCAAAATCGCTTCTAGATGACCCAAATCAATGGTAAATGATGTATAAACATATTCTAGGACGATTTCTGGTCGAAAGAAGTGGATTAAAAATTGTTTCCGGTCAAGAAAGGGGTCGACCCAAAATCGCAAAAATGTGAAGGGGTACACCTTCAAAAATTCTAAAAAATTGAAAGTCGCCAAAATCGCTTCTAGATGACCCAAATTGATGGTAAATGATGTATAAACATATTCTAGGACGATTTCTGGTCGAAAGAAGCGGTTACAAAATTTGTATTGGTTAAAAATGGGTCGAACCCAAGTCGAAAAAATGTAAAGGGGTATACCTTCAAAAATTGTCAAAAATTAAAAGTCGCCAATTTCGGTCCTAGATGATCCAAATCGATGGTATATGATGTATAAACATATTCTAGGATGATTTTGGGTCGAAAGAAGTGGATTAAAAATTGTTTCCGATCAAGAAAGGGGTCGACCCAAAATCGCAAAAATGTGAAGGGGTACACCTTCAAAAATTCTAAAAAATTGAAAGTCGTCAAAATCGCTTCTAGATGACCCAAATCGATGGTAAATGATGTATAAACATATTCTAGGACGATTTCTGGTCGAAAGAAGTGGATTAAAAATTGTTTCCGGTCAAGAAAGGGGTCGACCCAAAATCGCAAAAATGTGAAGGGGTACACCTTCAAAAATTCTAAAAAATTGAAAGTCGCCAAAATCAATTCTAGATGGCCCAAATCGATGGTACATGATGTATAAACATATTCTAGGACGATTTCTGGTCGAAAGAAGTGGATTAAAAATTGTTTCCGGTGAAGAAAGGGGTCGACCCAAAATCGCAAAAATGTAAAGGGGTATACCTTCAAAAATTGTCAAAAATTAAAAGTCGCCAATTTCGGTCCTAGATGATCCAAATCGATGGTATATAATGTATAAACATATTCTAGGATGATTTTGGGTCGAAAGAAGTGGATTAAAAATTGTTTCCGATCAAGAAAGGGGTCGACCCAAAATCGCAAAAATGTGAAGGGGTACACCTTCAAAAATTCTAAAAAATTGAAAGTCGCCAAAATCGCTTCTAGATGACCCAAATCGATGGTAAATGATGTATAAACATATTCTAGGACGATTTGTGGTCGAAAGAAGCGGTTACAAAATTTTTATTGGTCAAAAATGGGTCGAACCCAAGTCGAAAAAATGTAAAGGGGTATACCTTCAAAAATTTTCAAAAATTAAAAGTCGCCAAAATCACTTCTACGCGACCCAAATCGATGGTGGGTGATGTATAAAGATATTCTAGGGCGATTTTGGGTCGAAAGAAGTGGATTAAAAATTGTTTCCGGTCAAGAAAGTGGTCGACCCAAAATCGCAAAAATGTAAAGGGTTATCGTAAAAAAATAGATGATGCCTAAACATGATTCTAAATCTATAAAACCCGATAAATTGTGATACCATTCAGACAGTCAATGCTTTTATATCACAGCGTTTTCATCGTTTTGTTAATTCTTAACGTCATTGTTAATCATCGAATAAAATTCCAAGAATAATTGATCTAATTCGTCGACGATTTTGGCAACTGCAGTATGTCGACGTTCAGATAACAAAGGATTTAATATAATGTGGTAATACTGTTTCGCAGGTTTGCGTGAACTATTCGCAGTTGTTATGGCGAAAAGCGCGATCCCTCGACTAGTCAGTTCTTCCTCTTTTTTCCATATACTCCGCTCTCAGGGAATTATAGAGCGAGCGAACAAATTCCCGGTCATAATTTATGGTCCTATCCGGCCACGACTCGTCGGATAATCCCCTGTGCCGGTCGGTTGTCGGCGCTACCCCTCGTTTTCTACCCAACGATGCCACACAAGGGGTAGGTGCGCGATGTGAACCACAAAATTCGTGCCTCACCGATGTGTACGTGTACATGTATCCGTACAGTGTCAATGCACTTTTATATATAGTCGATCATAGTGTAATAATTATTTTAATCCACGACGATTTTAGGCAATTTTTGTTATACATTATTCCCGACTGTTCTATACAATCTTGTGTTTAGCTTTGTATAAAATAGTTTTCTATGAAATACTTGCTACGTATATAATGTTATATTTCCTCTAATGCAGGAGAATCTGTTATTTATTCGTGCTTATTTATAAACATAGAACAGCGATATCTCAGTACAGCAAGATTATGTTCACAGAGTGCCACTCTTCTATTGAAAACATAAATATCATAATAATGTATCTAGATTCGTTAGTATGATATTTGTTTGAATGGAGTGTACACTTTGATCAATTTTACTTGCCCATTTGTAGTTTTACGTGCCGTTAAAATTTCACGTATGATAAGGGAATCATAAATTCCTTCGTGGTATGTCGCATGAATCGTTTTAGCCTCGATGGCAAATTTTCGTTGCCCCGTAACTTTTGTTACCTTTGTCCATGAGCTTACAGGCAATTTCTCACTTCTTTTCTCTCAGTTACGCGCTTGCTTTATACTTTTTGATCCCCTGTACACACTTTACCCGTTCCCCTCTTCTGTATGTACATATGTATATTCTTCGTTTCCTCGTCTTTCTCCGATGTTCTCGGAAATCCTCTCTTCGTTACGTGCGTCTTTTTATTCTCTTTCTGACCAACTATGTGTAGGAGCTAATGAATTTATACGCGTTAGCAACACTGGCATCACCGGTGAATCATTTACCCGGATATCGACCATTTCTATTGGCTGTCATAAGGACTCAATTGGTATTTCGATGCATCTCCCTTTTTCCTTTGTTCAAATACTTAACCCTATACCTTGTAAACAAAGGTATTACCTACAATTTCTACCTTTGGATGGAGCAAAACATTTCATTGAATTTATAACTTGGAGATCAACTACCTCGAGCTATTATTATATATATTGATTCCATTAAAATTGCATTTTATGCTATGAGATGCATGTTAATATCATAAAATTAGTGATATTTTTTAATCGACTCATATATAAGTAATAGAACCTTAGTAAATGCAGATCAATTATACAATATTACATATAAATCATTGAAAATTAATGTTTTCAAATTTCAATATTGTGGAGATTTTAATTGTACTTCTTATCATATTATTTACTTTGAAACCATAATTGAATGCCTTGATGGTTACGTATTCATCTGGATGAAGATGAATACATAAATAATAATCAGTAATCTTTATTATACAAAATTGACTTGAAATAAACCACGTCGTAACTAGAAAAAGTGCATCACAAGATACACAGTTACGGGTGGAGCATCTGCATATCCGTATTGGGGATCCCGTGGCGACACTCCGGTAAATCTGATAAACTCACCTAATTTGAATATCCCAGCACATTATCAAAATGCGATATCGGTCGTGACCACGTGGGCGTACGTGCGTATCGAAACATGCTTTTAATGCATATAGATTAGATCAATTTATAATAAGCCGGTTTTGGCCGCTCCTCTTCCTATAGCCATGCGTTCGATACCCAACCCGCTTTTGGTTTCAGCCTCTTGCTAAATTTGTATTTATATTTTGCGTTTATTGCTATAATGCCATAGCATTATCGCTATTTATTGGCAGGCCAGCACGAACATATGCGCTCATGTGAACATGTGACCGTGAGTTCAGATATTTTCGGGCCAAGCATCGGTGCAACGTACGCACGTGGCCCACGGCCATTGATAAAATGTTAAAAGCCCTTTCCACACAAAATTCGGGGTGGGACAACAGAAAAGCGAGACAAACACGTGCGGGATAAACCTTGCGGCACATATCATTAACACATTAATTTTCCTGTTTTTCAGTGGTTTGCGTCCTGCCATTAGCGATAAACACTCTAAATGAATCTTAATATGACGCCGAAACGCGGGCCCGTGCTCTTGTTAGCATCATTTATGATTTAACACGTAATGATCGTGTTCACTATGCTAATATTGTTACTGGAAATTTATTACCTTTATATTCAATATTCAAAATGATTTTAATATAAAATATTTAACCATAAATGGGTTTGCAGTCCATTGTGGATTTTAGCACTGTTTGCCGGTATTTATAATTTTGATTCGTTAACATCTTTGGACATCATGTTATTAATAAGAGTCTTACTTCTTCATGTCCAGTACATCATACCGAAGTAAATTCTAAGTACTTGATATTTTTGTATATATAATTTATTACTTTTGTTTGCTAACAAGAAAAAAACCTGGTATTTTAGATCGAAATAATGTTTGAGCTAATGTATTGCTACGTAAATAGCTGTACTTTAACGCCAAAACTAGCAAAAATATATTCAGTTATATTTGTATATTCAGATATGCGTCTTTAAAAATAAGGATGGATGGTAAAAGTAAATTAACCGATTTCATTATATCCCTTATGCAAGGTGAGTCGCGAAATCTCTCAAAATAAGGGATGTTATGAATTTGAACTTTTTTGTTACATTCTGCAGATTCGTCATTTTGACGGGTTTGGTAGTCTAGTGTTAAAAGAAAGTATCAATGTGCCGCTTGAATGATTTGCATTAAACGACCACAGGGATACTTCATTAAGAACGCAAATCACATCGGACAATCATTCGACATAATTTTCCTCTCCATCTCTTTATCTCTCTTTTCGTACAGGATCTATACAATGTTCTTGGAGTCCATAGTATTCCAATTTCCAGAGACAATGTATCTTCCCAGTTGGCCCGAACCTCTCACGAGCGAGAGCATGGGCTTGCCAACTGAAAGTTCATTAACGAACTAAATTACCGTATCCGTTACTTTTATCGTGCCACTGTGAACGTATAATGCATCCTCCAACCAACGAAATCGTTTCTGACGATATTTGGCTCCTCGCATAGTTCTCGTGGCTAACAGCCACAAACAGAATTTGCGAATATTCCCACTCGAACCAAACCAAACATTCGGGCAATCTGAGTGCTACAATGATAACGTTTTCTTGGATTCTAATACAAATATTTAACTATTACATAAGAATGAAACTATTGAATTATATACTATAATTTCTAAGCTCTCTGTTAGATATTCTTTCCTTATTAATTGTGTTGGACTTTGAGGTAACTTAACGGTAAAACTCTAGAAAATATAGTAATCATATAATAAGCGAGAATTCAGGTTTAAAGGAAATTCTAAAAAAAGCAGTATTGTGTACAAATTAATTTAATGATATTATGTTATAAATCATCATCCTTCTTTATGTATAATATAAATGTATTCAATTAATATTTCCGTATACTTGTAATTGGAAAGGTTTATTAGTGAATTATCTCATTCGGGTTGGAGTTTGTTGTTTAACATGGGAATTGATGCGAATGTTTATGCAGGATGTAAATTCGTATATAATTCTGATAATAGGCACCGCAACCATACGTTATGTCCACATGGTCATGTCACATATGGTAGGTACACCTAAACTATTATTTTTAATTTATGTCCTCAATTTACCAACTAATGAAGCTCAGTGCATGCGCCAGGGTAATTAATGTTAAACCGCTGCACTCGTAAAATTATCTACCCGATAATTTTTGTTGAAACTTACTGGGAAAGTATGTGTACGCAGATAACCGCGCCTATTTATGCACACGTGTCCCTCTCATTTTCTCTATGGAATATAATGATCCTAATTTTCCCACATTTTCCCTGCTCTTTTACATCCACCTGTACCAACCCCATAAATTCACCGTTTTTCATAACTAAACGATATATTCACGCAAATTACATGAAACTTGTCTTCACCTAATATTCAACGAGAACTCTATTGCCAAAGTATCACGTTCGATTTCACAGATAATTATCAGTTTTCTATGACATAAATAATAGAATAAAATATAAAATAAGTTATGACGAAATAAAACATATAGTTCGTTTGTTTCTTTTTTACGCTGACCAACACTGCGCTTGGTAAATCTGGTAAAAGGGAGCCGTATATTATATGGCACACATTGTTCTCGTAACGAAGATCGAATCGACAGGTGTTCCTCCGCTTTCGTATCGATGTAAGGAAAAACGAATGTTGCGCGAAGTAAGAATCTTGGTTGCATATTTTGGCGGTGTTCCTATCCTTTCGTATCTGGAGGGTACTCGTGGCCTCGAAACAATGGGCCTATATATTGTGCGGCACATGCGTGCGAAATCGTATTAATTTATCGCGGGGCAATTACAAGGAGCCATATATTAGGCAGTCTGGATACGAGCGCAACTTTGCCAGACCTCCGTACAACGGAAGAGAAGAGCGCGACGAACCTGCCAGAGGGGGTAGAAAGAGAAGCAAGTTAAGGGAATGAAAATAGAGGCAAACGTGTCAGAAGAAGAGAAACGTGGAACGAAGAGGGAGTTTGAGAGAGAGACTCCAAGTTCATTTCGATTCGCGGGGTGCCTGCAGCGACAACACATCTGTCGCACCCTTCCTACTCCTCTTTCTGGAATCCTGGAACCCTGGGACCCCGATTTCTCTAGCCAAAATGTTGCGCTGCCTAGGCTGTTGCCTTGCAGACAGGACACAGACGAAGGAATTTGAATCATTCTCTCTTTTATATAAACAAATCTATTACTTACTTGGCCACATTATATACACAGGACTAGTGGTGTCGATGACTTTATTTCATTTATTGGGCAGTTTCCCAACACCGTGATCATAAAAAGTCGGCGGAATTTAATGAGTCAATTGAGACTAAGAAGACGTCGAAACTATTTCTGATTTCTTCTACTGTTCGAAGTTGTTACAGTAATTTACTGTATTTATTGAGATAATTTTAATGATTCCGCTTTATTAAGAGATCCTTTCGTTAATGATTGCATTTTAAATCTGCCAGTCCAGGAAAATATTCTAATTTTAAATATTAATTAGAAGTACGTAAACGTGAAAGTACTGGATTAAATTGTACACCTAATTTTCAGGTACTCTAAATCTCCGTCAAAAAAAGTAGTGCGGTATCTTGTAAAAGAACGAAGAAGATTGGAGTTGGATTTATTATAATACAATTATTATGAAGCATAAAGTAAATCGTATATCTACATGTAGTTAAAGTAAAATGCTATAACTTGATAGCACGCGCAAACTTAATCCTATCTGTGTTTCAAGATAGATAGTTCTTTGACACTATTTCTACCGAAAGTGTCAAAAGACACCTTTTACATTTTTAATTTAAAATAATTTTCTAAGTTCAATCATTTTTCCTCAATTGATTTTTTGACCTTTCCTGTAACGATTGTTAAATTAATTGAGCGGTATCTTTTTCCACCCACCTCATACTTTTTTTAACTATTATTTCCCTAGTTATTTGCATCCAAATGCAAAGGTGTCAAAATACACCTTTCGGTCGAAATAGTTAAATAGCTGGAACACGATATAATTAGCTGCATTAAGTATCGTTCATGAAAATGATCAGAAGGATTTTTGTATGTGTTTCTGGTCCAGAAACCTAGGACTTCTTTAAATCATTGTTCAGACTGAAGAGGGCATAAAACCATTGCCGAAACGTTTCAACTATAAAATAAAGAAGTTAATTTTACATTTGGTCTACATATAGCCGATACCCACCAAACACATAGAAATTATTATTGGACCAACAAATAAACTATTGATTACTATATCATAATATCCGGCTTAAGAAGGATTTTTGTTATTATATCAAAACTAATACGCAGATTTTAGTTTTCTTTTTAGTAGTTTGATAAAGGTGACTTCATGATTTACTTCAGAGCCAAGGTTGATTAAAAAACCCTGTGAAAATCTTCCGTGCAAACTATATTTATTACGATTTATTCCACTCTTTGAGAGTAACAAATTTCCTCCACGACTTTTTTAAGAAACGCATCTTTTTATGCATTTTTTAAAGTGCATTGCACCCGTGTATGCAGTACCGATACTGCCATCTCTTGGTTATGGAATACACCAAAGATAACTTGATCTTTCTATTGCATTTATGCACTTTCGATTATAGGTTTATCAAGCACAGATAGATATATGCAATACATACTATGTAAATAATTATTCTATAATGTAACGTGATTTAATAAACAAATGAAAGAATACGAAATTATGCAAGTATTAAATCAGCTTATTTATATAAATATAATGTATAATCACGATTTGATGATATCTTCCCAAATATTTTTCATTGAATTAATTTATTCCGAGGGTAGTGTTGATGCTCGCAATATCGATGGAAATGGTTTTCCAGTTATAAAAAGCACTTAAAACTTCGCGCAATACATGTTGCAAAGCGATAAAAGGAAAGAGAGGTAGTCATCGTAAATTTATTTCGCGGTCTGGTTGATACGTACAGTTTCAATCGGAACTCAGGTTCAACTAATTGCTTTGATCAGTCAATATGGCACGGCGCGATGAAACATCAGTTTCGTGTACGCGTCAGCAACACAGATGAGAATATCATGGTAACGTCGATGTAATTGTTATTGGTAGTAAAAATATAAAAAATTCCAAAATGTACGCATTCAAAGGACATCATGAGCCGAACGTTCCAAGCATGTCGTAATAATACTAAATGCATAAATTCCAAACCCTTTTTCAGAAAACTGGATGTATATTTATTTAGAAAATATACTACATTCAATCATTGGATGATGTTGTTGATGACCTTACGCTACCGATTACTGATTTGATAGCTTTGGAATTTGAATGTGATAAAAATTCGGTGGCTTCGTGTCAATGAATTACACTGTCCTCTGTTATGGTTACAGCTTATTATTGTTATCTTTAAAACAAATACATAACCATATCAACGGATATTTTGTAAATGTTATTGATAGGAATTTAAATCCACAAAAGTACGGGAGGATATTCACATTTGTAATAATAATTAGAAACGCAACAAATTAAAGGCACCGAGTTATCAGATTAATTGCATAGAAATTGGCATCACCTCAATATTACCAACGAATACTATTTTAATTTTAAATTATATCTTTACAATGTTTAACTAAAAGGTAAAAATTCATGGATTGCAAACCAAAGCTCATCACCGGTGAACATTAATTTAAATTCTAAGGATTAGAAACATTATATTCCATGGACGTTTAATTAAGGGACAAAACTTAAAGAATTGTAAACCAAAGAACTTGGAACCTTGATTTCAGGAGGTAGAGGAAAGTACATAGAGCGATCGAAAGTAAGGAGTTCATTTATATCTATCGCAAGGAGTCTGGACGAGTTCAGAGACGGTAAGTACGTGTTCCTGAGGGTTTCACAGTAAGAAAGGAGGGATAAGGGATGAAGGGAAAATGGGATAGCCGAGCCACATGCAGTTACAACTTTGACTCCCCCTTCTTGCTCGGCGAACAAGATGAAGAGTATGGGGTTGATGTTCGAGCAAAAGTGAAAAAGGAAAGATGATTGTGCTGGAAGAGGAGAAAGACGAAGACGAAGAGCACTGGCAAGAGTGAGTATATGAGGGAGCCTGCACGGCTCCCACATCCATTTGTCTCGTTATAGTTTATCGATACGAAGAACGAAAAGAGTCGTGTCGATGGCGTTCGTCCACTGAAGAGTGCGCGATGACACTTTAAAACCACTTTAAACTTCGATCTGGGCTCGCGAGTGAATAGCCAGAGATAGAGATAAAGGGTGGAAAGCAGAAAGAGAAATCAGGCTTGGTGCCGGCCTTCTAGGTGTTGAGAATTTATTGGGAAATAATGGAGCAAGTTTACTCCTAAGCTCATAGGCACCGATAACTTGCCAAGGTGGAATTCTCCTCTGAATCTACGCAGGCAGACTCCCTTTTATATATCCTTTATATCAAGAAACCCTTTGAAGTCTAAATTGACCCTCGGTCACCGACCATTACCAAGATCTTCCCCTTCTCCACCTTTCCTTATATTCCCTGAACCATCCTTACAGGACTTCCTACGTTCGTCATTTATCTCCTTCTCACCTACTTCAACGAACCCTCACCTTATAGTCACAATAATTCTGAAGGACCTAGCATCGGAAATTGCCGACTTTTCGTAGTTACAATATTCGACAGCAGGATTCTCTTTTAAATAGATGGTAAAAGATAAACACTGTTTCCGGTTTTCAATATATGCAAAATAATTTTCGTAAGAATGTAACATGCATAATAAATCGAATATACTTATTTATATTAACCCATTTAATAGAAACTTGTATTTCAAGATTGGCGAACGAGGATTTGTCGTACACGTGCTGGGTCAGGTCGGTTGCAATTCTTAAATTATTTGCAAATTGTTGACTACTAATTTCGACACTCGCCTAAACATTTAGTGTATGTGTATGTATAAGTCGCCATATTATCCCCTCCCTAATGACAGGGGTAGAGATGTCTTGATGAGTGTATGGCGCGAAATCTATTGTAACTTCGTCACTTGGATTGTGATGCCGAGTTGAAGGCTTACCAGTGATTGCAAAGTTGTCAGCCTGTGTTTGCAATGAGTTCCGATATCGGTAGTATCTTCCGGCCATGTGTAGTGAGCAGTAACATCCTGTGATTATTCGGTGCACGTGCGAGTTGCCACAAAATGAAAAAAAAGGTCGTGTTTATAAACAGAATACAGTGTTTCCCTAAATAGTGCCGTGTACGATGCTAATTCTTATACCGTCTTATAATCACATTCACACTTTTGCAAATCAAATTCACCCCTTTACAAATACATGCAATGCAATTTTTATTTTTTATATCATTGGTATTTTGCAACTATTTTTCGACAGCTCTTTTTATTACCACTATGAAATATAGTAAAGAATGCGAATATCGCATTTAAATACCATTACAGAGTCAATTCGATAAGAAAACTAGTATTATCAATAATTTATTCATGCGAGTGAGGGTGCGAATGGTGGTGCATAAAGTAAGACAAAGCGGCAAGATCGTAACACAGAAATAATTAATTATGAAAGAGCAACTCCAGCTTAGTCGTGCCTTAATGAAACTAGTTCGGAATGCGAACGATTTAGTTGATAACCTTTTTGATTTCGAGGGGGGGGCAAATGCACCCTTCGCTACTGGCGGATTCCAATCTGCAGAGGTGCTCGGGACACGTACGCCCAAGGGGCCGTTATTTCTAATAGGAGATTTTCAAAAGTTGCATCCACAACCCTCCTCGTTAGGGGGTCAGTAATTGCACGGTAGCAACGTGCTAAGATGCTGTCCGCTCTCGAGATCAGACAGACATTCCGTGAACGTTGATGCCGGTAAGGGAAACGTAGCAGAGACGGGAAATAAGTTCCCAGAGAAAAGCAGAGAAGGAGGAGAACGTTATCACTGGAGATCACGCTAATCTAACGCCTACATCCCCTGCACAGCCGCACGACCCCTCGATCTAGTCCGACTTGACTTTTTCTAACGACTTCTCCTACTCCTTCGTGTCCTTACTCTTTTCTTTCCACGCTTTTGTCTTTGTTCTCATTCGATGGAAGCGTGTTCCTACGTAACTCGGACTCCCGTTCCAATCCGCGGGAAGAAGAACTCATCCCCGTAATTATCCGATAAGCGGAAGAGAACCTCCCCATTATCCGACGGGCTGTTGATACATAGGACGATCTTCGGGACGGTTTCCAATTACATCGCGGGACAAGAGAAAATGGCCCAATTCTTTCGTTTTCACCTTCACCCCACACTCCCCTGATTCCTTCGATCTATACCTCGTTCTTTCCTTATTCTTTCTTTTTCTCCCGTTGAGTCCTGAAAGTTACCCACCGGCAGACTTGTCACAGTGGATGGATTTCGCAGACCAGCATTCCCTCGTTTATAATCGCCGCAATATCGGTCGCAATTTTTCATGGATCAAGAGATCGTCAGTAGACTTTAGTCGTGTCGCGTAATGCTCTATTAGTATTACATTTCTCAAAACTTCCTGGTCTTACAAGAATCACCTAATTTTCACAAGAACAGGTTCAATATTACCATAGGGAATTAATTACTTGCAGTAGTATACTTGTTGCAAAATGATGAAGTCCCTTGGAAGACAATTATAGATGAATTCATCTTCATCACAATTGGAAATTGATCCAATTAATCATTTTAAGTATTAGATAAGTTAATACAGGTAAATGAATCAAGTAAGGAGAAAGAAAAGATATTGATTTAACCTTGTAGTAGATATTTTGAACCCATTTTTCTATATTCCAATTAGCAATGGTCTCCCAAGAAAAGGATTGAAGGAAATGGATTTAATCCGACGTAAATCATTTTCTTCAGTAAATTATCGTACGCTGGGGGCTGTAACAAGGAGTCCTAGGTAATGACCATTCATTCCTCGCTATCGAGTCTAACCGGAAGGGAATTTTACTGCAGAACCATTAAATTCGATCGGCAAAACAATAACGAATCGTTCGCTCGAAGGATCGTCGGCCAATAAATAATGGTTTTGTAATAAATAATCGTATTACGGTACCACGTGGGGCACTCTGCTCCCGATGAACACGCTGGCCGATGCCAGACTAGAGGTCATGTACGTACGGTCACGATTTTATCGTGATAATCGACGTTCGATAATATTCTCCAATAAATTTAACCTGATAACGAAGAGGATTTATATTATTGGAGCTCCGCGGACGATAAACGCTCGTTATGACTTGCTTCGGGACCAATACATTCCATTTTGACAGCAACCATCTAAAAACTCACGATAAATGTGCCCAATCGCTTTTTCTTTCTTTGTACATTATTTTTTAAGAATTTGGAACTGCTACGAACTAACTAACTCAATGTTTCCTGCAAGAGTTCATCATTTATACGACATACTTGGCACGCGGAATATTTATCATATTTTTCGAAAATCTTTGAAGATATCAAAATAAGAATTGATAGTTTGATGTTCCACCAACAAAAAAGAAACAGATTACATCTCTTTCATTAAACACATTCTAGATCAGACATTTGTTTGCAAACTAATTTCTTGCGGCAAATATTTTCAAGTTACTTATTGCTTGTTCATAGTTAAAAAGTAATAAGTCCTCTTAATTGACAAATAAAAAGCGCGAAATTTCGTCCGAAGTTACTAACGATTCAATACGAAACGGGGGATGGCTGAGTGTAACATCCTATTCTACTTGCACCGTTTTGAATTTTAATATACAGCCTAAGTCTTTGCTCAAAATAGGTGAAAGCTGGCAATGTGAACTGGCAATTATTACTGTCTATTTGAGTATTCCGTGGTTTGATGTCAAGTTAGAAGTAAATAATTTAATGTCTTGTACTAGAATTTGCGAGAATTGGTGGTGAACGATGGTAGATAATAGTTTTCCAAGTTGTAAAAGTACCACCGGTTTGGTTGTGAAAATTCTGGTCACATGATGTCGCCGGAACTCTACGTGCAATAGCTTAGTAACTACATCTACACGTATAAACTTTATGAACTGTCTTTATGATCGCATAAATATTTCATGAACAAAGGGTTTCTTTACAGCTTCCTTGTTCCGTGCCACCCATAGCTGATCTCCTTCGGTCTCGAAAATTGCGTGATATTAGGAAAATTTGAAATTCACTTGAGTACAAATATCTGCAAAAGTTCCAAACATTATGCACACACTATTCAAAACATCGAATTTTAAATCGTAATTGAAATAAGATAGTTATGGATTGCCTTTCGGGTTCACTTTCTTTGAAGGTGATTACGGAGAAGCACATTATTCATTCAAATTTAAAAGTTTTTTAACTGTAATACATGATTGTAGTTACATACGGGTGGATATGGAATTTTTTTGCTTTGACTGAACCAGCGTACCCAATTATTGAGATCGGAATAAAAAATTCATTGATATTTCTATCTATTGTTTACAGCTATGACAACAATATTTAAAGTACAATAGTCATATACAATTATATACTATAATATAGTACGAATTTTAATATTATAATATTTCGCAGTAAAAACCATTATTATCCTATCTTTCTTATTACATTCTAGAATTTAATTCTAGAATTGTACGGTTATATCTGTTGTAAACGTGAATGTGTTAACTTAATAATTGCTAATAATATTTTCTAAACATTCACGTAAGTTATATGGAATGATAGAGGAAGAATCTGGGGAAAGGTCGTATTATGATGTAAACATATTCCTCGTCTCATAAATGTAAACTGGTTTCGAATCACTAGACGTCGAATTGTCGTCCCTCCCACGATGGTTGCGTCTGGCGAGTTCTTTTATCGCCTCCTAAAATATCGTCATCATTGAGCTTAATCGCGTAATAAAACGTTTTTGCCCCCTTGTTTGTCTAGCCGCTTGCCTCGTCCTGCCTCAAGGGAAGTTTACACAGGGAAAAATAAATAAATCGCTATGGCACATCGCCAAATCTTACCGTCCGCTATCCTCGTTACATTTCTTCGAGCCCTTTCCTTATTCTTTGCAATTTACCGTCGGAAGGCCAACGATGACGTTGAAAACTTTTCCTTTCGCTCGAAACTACCAGCTGACTAATGTATATTTTATTGGCGAGGAAAGTTAGGAACAAGTAGTAGAAACAGATTATGATCGTCGCGTTGGTACAATAAAATTTCATGTTCCGAAATACATGAAAGATAATGAACTTTTTATCATACTTTCTCTCCCAATGAATTTTGACTCGAATTTTTAATGTTTTATTGATGCGCCACTTTTTATATCGTAATTCAATGCGGAAGTCTTACTCAGCTTTATTTCATCACGATTTGTACCAATTATCCTTTTTCTTTTGCATGAATTCGTGAGAGAATTCCGTCACAAATCTGCGTACATTTAAACGTGGATTGAATTTTTGTCAGAGTTTTTATAATAGATAATAGATAATGTTTATATATCTATATATTTCAAATATATTAGAAACGTACAATCTGACGCAACGTGTATTAAATTAGATATTTAATTTTATCTGTTCATAAAAATTCATAATTATTTACGTAAGTAAACTATGTTCTTTACTTCAGTATTCAGCGAAATATATAAATCTTAATGAAATATTATAACATTTTTAATACAGACGTTTATTAAAAGTGTAGGAATTATATGTATTCGGTAGAATCATATCAAGCGCGTTACGAGCGTCCGTAGTTGGTGGGGGAAAACATGGGACACAGCTACCCGCAAGGTGTTAGACGGGCTCAGATAGTAAAGTGATTTCGAAGAAGTAAGATCAATAATAAGTGTATCCATAGACTAGCTATTTTGTTATATTTAATAAATAAATAGAAAGTCATAAGAGTAAAATTAATTAACTCCAACAAAAAGCATATTTCGATCGAGTAACTAATGTTTCCATATCAAGATTAACTCAAAATAGAAATAGCGGAAATACGATGATCATAAATCCGAACGCTCATCGAGTTATATCAACGATAGATCAAATTTTATGAACGATGTAACAAAAGAACTGAGAAGAAACAGTTGCAATATGCGTTGAACATTGTTCATCAGTTATCCTGGGAAGAAAAAAGTTCGTAATGAAGCTGTGAGGAAGCGGGATGTAAAATACGATGATGCGTGCCGTTTAGAGCCGCGGTGGAAAAGCACTTTTAAGGGGCACTTACTGTTTTAACTTTTACACCCTCGTTAAACCAATGGCCGAGCTCGGAGCTCGGTTGTAGAACGTTGTATGCCCTGCCCTTACGCATTTTAGTTGGTACTTGTTACAACAGGGAAGCTTCTCGTTTACATGGACAGTATTAGCCGATACGAAATAACTGTGAGCTTTGCCGAGGCGGCAACTAACGGCACGGCGAAGTAGTCAGTGGAAGGAAAATAAAATCGTAGCATCTGCCATATAGAAGCGAGAAACTGTCGTAGCGGAAAGTGATTTTTGCAGGGATTTCAACGTTATCGAGACACTAGGGAGAGAGAGAGAGAGAGAATCTCATTTGCATTTCAAATTTTAACGATTCCACCGGCCTAACCTGAAAGCGCTTTGCATGAAGCCTTACTGGTTACGTCTCTGGGATTAATAAAGGGTGGTGTGCTAGTTCGTTTGAGAATCGACAGAAAAATTCTCCCATCAGACCGTCAATGTTTTCTTTTATCGGTCCGATGTTAATGCTGGAGATCGATAAAAGTACAATCTCGGCTTTGCAACGACTCCGTTTAATTAAATTGATGCCTCATCGATGTATCTCGTTTTATTCCGCTAAGGATTAGTGTCTTTTAAGCGTACAATTTTATTATCGAACGTAGTTCACCAACCTTTAATGTAAACTAATACAGGTTCATTGCGATTCATAATGTTTCATTGAAAATGGACATCGACACATCTATTCACGTGAAATCAAAGTATTCAAATTCGTATTACAATATGCGTATAGTCTCCATCATGGAATACGTGATCGATCAAAACTAAAATCGTTTTTGTTCAGCTCCAACACCAAGTGAAATCGAATTCTATAGAGTAGTTACCATTTTTTCTATTCCCATATGGAAAAGTTAGCTATAGTCATCGAATGCGGAGGCAGTTCGTTTTAACGATATTCAGGGAATCGTTCGTCTCATACAGAGCAGCGATTGACATGTAAAGGTAGATATAAAGGTCAAATCAATTCTGCAATTCGAATCGAACGCAATCGAATCGATATCATGATGGAGACAGGATTATGAAGGCATCCCTCTGACTAAAACAAATTGGGAACGCGGGAAAACAGTTGCAATTTATTCAATGCCAAAGTGAAGTGGTTGGGCGATCGAGGGGTGGTTGAGTACAGTGGAATTGCACTCTATCGGGCTATAACAATTATTAGCATTACGACGCGGTATGGAAGTGGCACAATAATATGCATAGGAGGGCTCACAGAATTTCCATTACATTAGCCCTCGTACGAACGCGCGGGGCTACTAAACGTTCCGGAAATAAAGCGGAATTGCATATCGGAAACTTGGTTACCTGGCCCGGAGCCAGCTAAGAACCTCCTAATTCTGTCCTTCGGAAAAATCGACACTTTATTTGTGCCTTAACTTCCTAAGTTTCTCGGCCGAACGCTTCGACGAGAACCAATCTTATAGTCGACGGGGAATAATAGATGAAAAATGGTATAGATGGTCTGCATGCTGATAAAGGGATAGTTGGATGATCATGAAATTAATCGACGGATTCATCGCTATATTTTCTAAACGAATTCAGGCAAATTTATTAATATTAAATCATTGTTACTTCAGGATAAAGTAACTTATACGAAATTACTATACAAGTTGGAGACCATTTTATTGGTAGAAAAAGGATTCGAACACAGAAATTTATTTCAAGATACAAAATATATCATTCTTAGAATCCTACTTCTCAATATTATCCTAATCGTTGGATTAAGAAATACTTTCACTTTCTGACGCGAAATAATAATGTTAAAGTATCTAATAACCAAATCCTTATACAAATGCTAAAGCGTTGACAGACAAAATTAATGAAACGAACCTAGTGTTAAATTAAACTAATGTGATGTAATTAAACTCATTTAACTCTTATGTTATGTATGTGTTGATATTAATGGAAAACGAGCGATTTCAATAACCGGCCTGGAATCAGTAAGGCCTTTTTATAGCAGCAATTCATTTTCATTTGAAACGTCAGAACATAACAAATTGTAACAGCATGTGCGGTGCACAAAATTACAAGCTTCCATCGAGAATGGCACTGCGTGCAATTAGAAGGGAGCCGACAAATCGCCTATACCTAGCATGCCATTGGTTCGCCGTAAACTGGTAATTAGCCGCGTGCGTTCAATGAAAGCACAAACACGCTCCGTCACCGATTTAATTAGTCTATAACTCTTGCAAGTGGGATCAGGACTGGACCGTATAAGCGTACCTACGATAACATAAATTATTGCCGAATCGACGAGCGTTATTCTGGCTCATCTGCCGCTAGGACGACGCGTTTTATGCACTGTTGAACGATCTGTGTCAATTTCTAAACGACCTCCTAATTGAGTACGCCAATTCAGATTATGCTTCACGAACTTAACGTAATTACCACTAAAATTAGTCAAAAGGTATAATCAGCTCAAGAACATGTTGCGCTTAACTTTCGAGTTCAATATAATCTCTGCAACATAGTATAGCGAAAGATGCACAAAACCCCTTTTTTTGGAAAATGCGTAAACCATGGCACCCAAACATTGTCTATCATCTAGTTGAAAAATCTCACATACAAGTGACAAATTCTCCTTGTTAGAAATATTGGTCATAAAACTAGCATTCATAAGGCTTGTAGAGAAATACAAATATCAGATATATTTTTGGTTCCTTCAAAAAAATCTTTATTATAATTGAGTACGAGACGTAAGTCATTCGTTACATACTAGTATTAAAATCTTCCTCGCTCAATGGCATATAGGATCAAATTGGGAGCACTGATTTCGCGGATGAATCGAGGAGAGTTATGAAAGCCCTGTTCGGCCCTGGGTACCGAGGTACACGATGTCTTTCAAAGAAAATCCATTTACTGCAGATCCAGCTTCTGGGTCGCGTCCAAGATACTCTAATGGTAGCCATTCCTATCGGTCCAATTGCCGCTGCCGCTGCCTCCGGTGCTGCTACTGGCAGGACCCGATTATACCATGAACAGATATCACTACGTGAAAGAGATTGCAATTGCCAATACATTTTTCAGACGTATTCATAAGCTTCGAACACGCCCCCATGTCGAAGGATCGCTCCCGCGGAAATAGTGCCTTCAGTTACTACGCTGGTAATCAGCCTTTCTTGTCATTTATTGCTAGAACTTCTGACCTACGCGACAATTTCAACTGCTCCATTCAGAAGTTATGTTTCAAACTCCTTCGATATGCATCGAGTCCACAAATTCCTTGCATATACATTTTATCATTTAACTTCGTTCCATGACCTTTGAACAGGTACTCGTTACTTAACTACATCTTTGTATTAATAACTATTTTTATCATCCTGCATTATACAGGTTTTCATTAAGATACATTGAATTCATTGCACGATGCAACATATACAAACGTATATCATACACGTTAAAAGCTCATACAATGAACTCGTAGAAAATACACTCGCTTGCAAAGTACACTCAGATTGTGGATAGTCAAACGGAGCTTACTGACTTCATTCGAAGCTTTCCTCGAGTCGTAGATCGGCCAGGCAGGAAGTAAGGACGCATGATAGAGGATTTCAATTCACGTAATGTTTCGGGGAATAAGCGAACTGTAACAATAAGCAACGTAACATCAACTTGAACCAAAGCAATACTCGTGCATTATTAGATGGTTTAATTACACTCCCCTATATCTCTATATCATGTATGATACATTTATTTTCCACTCTCTCCGGATACCTAAGTCCCTTGCAGGTTACTCTCCTATTCTCATTTTCTGCAGACTCATGCCTGCTCCACACGTATTGTGTCGACGTGTGTCCAGTTTGAAGTATGAGTTTCAACAAGCTTTGAGCCACGAATCCATACGAATGTACATTAAAAGCCTTTTGGTCCTTTGTCATTGGCATGGAGAACGAACAGATTCGGTGACTTCCATTGGGGTGGATTGTGCACTGTCAGTCCATCATTTTAAAGAATTATTCCATTCGTGTGTAATATATGGCTCTTATGTTACCCCGGGAAGCCATTTAATATATTGAATCTCGAAATGTTGATCATGGACATTTAATTCATCTAAACATTTCGAAACCATTTGAAGTTTGCATATTGATAATTGTCTTTATGCTGCGAAACTTTATTAAAATAGCCATGATACAAACAATAAAACTATTATTTTCGGAATAAAGTAAAAAATTAAATGGATACGATATTCCATTTCGATGCACAGCACATAGTAACCCAAATAGATTCTTTCGAAACAATGAAACTTTTTTACAAAGTTTACTGCGAGGAGTAGCTAAACGAAAGTATTTTACCCGTTTCGTGTGGATTCGATGCTCGTCAAAGACACAAAGAGTTTACCACCAGTGGATTCGTTTGTTTCACACACGTAACAACCGATAACGAGAAATAACGGTTCCGGCGTCCCGCTTGTCGTCCCATGGACCCTCTTATCTTTCCTAGGAGTGGCTCTCTTGTATTATTGTCTCATCTTTGGGTTGGTCAAAGGATAATCCAGGGTAGGAGCGACAAAGTCCATCCGACCGGATGACAATCGTCTCTGCCCTCAATACTCCTCTGATTGTCCTTGCCAGCACGCTCCACGATTTCTCCCATCCTTCGAGAATCTAAACGTCCAAAAGGAACAGTGAAGGTGATGTACTTCCTTTCATATTGAACGAAATTGGTAATAAGAAATTTTAAATTTTGAAAGAATTTCACTATGCATGCAAAATAAAATATCCTAGAAAATAAATTAATTCGTTGATAGTATCCATATGTTGTTCAAATCCTCCCAAAACTAGTCATGTTTAGGGTCATGCGAATAGTAGAAAATACATTAAAAGTAGGAAGTATTATTCTGCGATGGATGGATCACAGTGGTAGAGTAATTTTACGAGCAATAATTATACTGTGTAATTAAGTTCGTTACTTGCCGTCACCTGATTAGAAGACTAAGATTTGCACAGTGCGATAAATCACTTCGACAGCTTGCATTAGACTTAATTTATTAGTATCAATCTATAAAATCCGGCCTACTGATAGAATCGAGTGAAAGAAATGAAAGAAAAGGGTGGAGGCAACGATACACTTTAAGGCATATGTTCCATGGTAGGAATTTTCCTCTTTATCTGTTTCCGGTCAAGCTTTTCCATAGTAGCCTTTTTCCTTTCTTGGTAGCAGAATGATGTATCGAGAATTTCCGCGCTTGCATCGAGCACAACAATGGCTCGTAATAGCGGTATGAGAAAAAGATTGAAGATCAGACTTATAGACGTTATATTCGAATTGTAGGTCGGCCAGTGCTTTCGAAATATCCAGGAGCGAAGATACGAAGGTGCATGGACCTACATCCGAATAGAACGGGTTACTATGTCCACAGTAATGCTCCGTGTCGCTGAAGCCTTATTGTAACGATGCACGTATTGTACTGTTAAACTCCGCCGCCAGAACCCATTTAGATACTGCCGTCAACCCTCCCACTCACCCTCACCGGTTTCCCCATTGTACGTATCGACAAATCGAGTCGAACGATTTCGAAGTAAATTTAGAAAACTCTCCTTTCCACCCGTAATAACCTGAAAGCCTCGTTTATTCCCTCAGCAATAAACTGGAAATAGCTATAAGCCAAAATAAGACGAACGAGGAGCTAAATCTGGACAATCCCCGCGATGCGATCGCTTTAATCTCGGTACTACATTTATGATATTCTTTCCTGAAGTACTGTATTTAAAGGGAAGGATGGAGAAATGCATTAGCCAATGTGCACTCGGCGCGCCGCCGTGGTATGCACCGCGGAGATGCACTTCCTCTAGAATTATTCGTGTATTAATTCAAGATTGGTTAAACAGAATAAGATATTCGTGGGGAGATTAATTATTTGAAAGGGAATTAAGTTTTTATACGAAGTTTATGCCACAGGGGTTTTATGGTCGAGTAGTAAAAAAGACCAAAATTTCAAGTAGTAATTTCAATATTGTATAACTGGATATTGTCTACTATTCCCTTCCATTCATAAATATAAATTTTTCTTCTTAAAACATACATATCAATACTTTTAAATGCGGTACTTAAACTGCACTAACTATGTAATTAAATAAAAGAAATAAAAAAATGTAGTACAATCATTATGTAACGAATAACATCATATAATAATATATAATAAATAATTTTGTAACATTCGATCACTCGGGAAATATTCAACTTTAGAATCAGTTGCAGCGAATATTTCATTGGGCAGGAATTCCTGCCTTGAATTTGAAAATTATTGATGTCGCGTTCATGTTTGAAATTTTTGGTTTCCTATATCTCGCAACATCGAAAAATACGGATCAATGTCTGAGCACAGATTGGAAGGAACGATAAGAAAGAAAGAAGTAGAAACGAAGTAGATAGACAAATCACGAGTAGAAGGAAATGGAGCATGTATATACTTACGTTAGAGAAAATAACAGATAGATTGGAAGTGAAGAACAGCGGGGTTTAGGGGGATAGAACTGTCCGAACGGATAGGGGGAAAACATTAACCAGGCTGACCCTTGGATCAGTTCGGTCAACTAGAAAATTTGAAAATTCGTTTGACCAGCATTTTGCCGCCCTATTCGTTCCCCAGTGCATATAAACGTTCCCGCGTGAACCTTTTTGCACCGATGAATAAAGGCATTTAAGATCAAGGTGTAAACAATAAAGGTTTGATTTGATTTAAAGATAATCACAGGGTACTTATCAAAGGTAATACATATTACTGCATTAGAAAATAAACTTTCATTTATTGCTAATAAAGTTTGGAATATAAATAACCCATAACTATACCTTGATTTGATATTCGTTATGGCGAGTTTGATAATAATTAAGATCAATTTCTATTTAATCAGGAAGTTTGGTGTAATAGTCCTACTAAAGTCTATTAATTAGGATATATCTTTTTAATCATTATAAAATTGCGGTAGTATAAAATTGTTGTTTCATTAGATTCCCCTGGTTTTATTGGTAAAAATGGGGCAATTTCGTAAATACATCACTGCTTTGCTTACACGAAACGCAATCAACGTGGAAATCCGTCGCGAGATTGAATACTCCTGAAGCGTGAAATCAGAAAGAATCACAGTGCTGGCACGGAAGTTTCTCCTCGTGCCAAAGGTTTCCTTATTTTACCCTTATATTAAGCGAAAAGGGAGGCGAGGTTGGAAGGTCCGAGGGTTACTGGACAAGGCTTATCTTCTTCACTCGTAAAGCCTTTTTTGATCCTACATATGTAAACTCTATAAGCGTTGCATTTGTTGCCTGAGGGGTTCTCGAAAGACTGGCCAATCGATGTCCATCGGATATTTGGTCAAACTTCTTTTTACTGAAATCATTGGGCCCTATAATTCGACTGTTTGGTTCAACCGAGTTATCCTTGTTTGAATAACTTTGTCCCTGTGTTATTATTCGTGCCACTGGTCATGTATGAAAAGTTTACCAGTCTTGTTTCAATAAATGCCCAACAGACATATGTGTCCTTTTCGGTGCCTGTAGATTTAGCACATTGTAGCGCGTATATGTTAGTCGCAAATGGACATTTGCTTTTTATTTGTCCGAGGAATTAAGTAATTGCGACAAGAACAGGGTTTCCACATAAGGGACATCATTATACACTCGGGTGGCAATGTTGCAGTAACAATAAGCTAAAATCAATGTTGTTGACTTAGAAAATAATAGCACTATACTTGGCGAAACAACTTTAGAGAAGAAAATTAAATTGGAAAATATCAGGTTTAACTCAATTCAACATGGATTTGATAAAGAACGTATAGATATATGTATCGTGATATATAGGAGATGAAAGCTTGTCTATAAATCTCTGACAAAGAGAAGAAATACGTCAATAGCCGGACGACTGGAAAATCCATGTTGGTTCTTAAACGTCTAACAATAAGCATTCAGGATAAGAATGTCGAAGGGACGTCGGTAATACAAGTTCAGAGGAAAAATAATCCCATCCGTAGAAGTCCACTTATTCTTTGCAAGCAAGATAGTGAAATGTTGGAATAAAGATCGGAATCGAAAGGAAGAAGGTCACGTCAAGTTGCACTCGCAATCGTCATCTGGGATCAATCACGGAGTACGTCTAACGTAATCGGAAAGTCCTTTATATCCAACGAAACTAAATTCCGAGGCAATTTGTGTCTCTCTTTGTAAGAAGTGGGTGGAGGTGAGGAAAGAGGAATAGGGAGGACACAGGGTGCTGCAGAGGCGGCGACTTTGCATCGCTCGAACCTCGGTTCAGACTGCTTCTCCCTAATATAAGGAGGGGTTGCGCTTCTTCTTCCTTTCTCTCGTTTCTCCTCATCTTCATTCTTCTCTTTCCTACTTTATCTCTAGCACTATCTACTTTTCTCTCTCATCTCTAGTACCGAACTCACCCTTCTTACCCTCCTACTACCCTTCCTTTACTTTACCTGCCTTCGACCGCCCTCATCCGCAATTCCCTCCAATTCTTTTCTCGAAACAAGTTTGTAAAACGCAATTTTCTCGTAGGTTGACAAGTCATCTAATCGCGCGTTGGGACACTGTCTTCTTTTTTTCTCTCTTCTTCTACGTTCACCTCTATATTTCTTACGTTTTATCCCTCGTATGTCACCCCTCGCGTATATCAACTTGTTCCTTTCTCTCTTCTTCTTCTTTGACAATCACCTGCAAGAGAGAAATTTAGAGTGTTATTGCAGCTTTTGAAACCACTGGTCCTTTGTATGGAATATCGAAACATTCTTTGTTGGAAAGGCTTCGCGTAGAAGCTGTGACCAGATCAACAGAAAAATAAGTAATCTTTTTATATGTAAGTTAATCTATAACATTTTTCTTCGTTTTCAAGTCGTATTATATCTGACATGAAAATGGAGGTCAAATTAGAGGCAATATATTGATGATTAAAACAAGCGTGCATGATAAAGCTTGACTGATGAAAATAATACATGGAAATAGATTAAGTTAGAATCATTCAAGCGAGAAGGTTTCATCAGGTTTAAATGTGGACGATTAATTAATGTTCTCCATGATGGTTACGATCCAATTTTTCTCTTCTGCCTGATCTGTCTTCTGGTTCATGGAAGCATTAAATCCGGCTATAATACCATTTGGCCCGCATTTACGTTATCAGCGGCTTCCGGACGTCGAATGATGGTGAATTATACGATTAATCTCTTACCAAAAATTAGGTTACTCAAATGAGATCATAATGGATAGTAAGATAGTACCGCGATTGGGATGAGACGAACTTTGGACTCAGGAATAGGAATCGAAGTTTCCGAATATTCCGACAATAATTCTAGATTACTTTATGATTAATGGCCACGTTTTATACTTCAAAGAAACTGCTATCTATGGGTACATATCCTTCATATTATAATTAGAAATGAAGATCGATGATAAATTATATGAATTACTTCTAATAGTATGACATTCAATGTTTGATTATAATTCTGACTAGTGTCATATCTAAATAGAATACAGGAATTGTATTGTATCATAAACAAGGCAGTATAAGATTAAATTGTACACAAGTATTTTCATATTTCTTGATATCAGCATGTTTAGTTGGTTGCTTCGCCCTTATTTGACGATTCCTCGAATGAGTTTCTCAGAGATTGCTTCCATTTCGGAGCAGTTAGGACTCCTTTAAAATCTTATCAGGTCTCATTTTACGGAGCCTTTGCGAGTGAGTGGAAACTCGATAAGCTCAATTGAAAACAGGTGTAGGAAACAATAAGGCTATTGCCTAAAAGGGAGAGAAAAGCGAGTGTAGGTGGCTAAAACCAGGGATGGCAAGGGTAGGGGGTGAAAGGTAGGTGATTTCACCGATTACGGGATGAATCTAGAAAGATCCCTTTCACGGTCTCGTTTCGCGAACGAAGTCAAGTAACAATTCCCGGATTACGGCGCTCTCGAAATGAAATTTCATTCGCGAGTCCCAGAGGAACCGCGTTTCAAGGGGTGAGGCCTCTTTTTCTCTGGCTCTCGGTGTACTCCGTATCTTCCTCGTAGCCACTGTGAAACCAGTCACCTCCAGTCTCTTCCAATTTTCTCTTCGTTTCGAGGCAAAACGGGAGGCGCCACGAGGGACTTTAACGGAAAGATCTCGTCGCGGGACGATATTATTCCTTCTTCCCCATTCCAATTCTCTCATGGCGGACTTCCTCGTAGCGCAAACCTCTTGTAAAGACTTTCCTAGCACTGTCTTTAGGCTCCACCCTGTTCGTGCGTTTCTTCTCCCTTTTTCTTCCATCCCCTTAAATGACAGGCAAGTAATCAGCGCAGTCAGCCACGGTAAATTCGCTTGAGATTCGACTGAAGCTACCGGAAACGAACCTGTCACCTGTTACAGTCACTACTGCTCTTTCTTCTACCAAAGCTATTTCTTTATTTCCGTGTAAACTTAAACTTAAATTCACTGTTGATTATTCGCCAAATGGAACAACTATTTGGCTTCAGAAGGTACTTGGGAACGTCCGAGAGACTTATGGTCGGAAATCCGTAACAACGTTCTCAGTGTCAAGTATATTCTATAATATAAAATATTCATTATTACAACACGTAAATGTAGCAGGATATCTAGAAACCTACATTTTAGGAGATAATTGTGGATATTTTCGGTAGCAACACTAGCCTTGCAAACTACAGGTTTTGCACTCCAAATTAACCCTTTTGCAGATCAAATTCATTCTTCTGCAAATCAAGCTTTCCTATAAAATACTTATTTAAAGGTGAAAATGATTTGCAAAGTCGAATATGATCTGCAGAAGGGTTAATTTGGTGTGGAAAATCTGTATTTGTATTTATCCACGAAGCCACAATAAAGAGAACACGAGATAATAATCATCAATGGTGGATATCGAATGTAATTAATAAAATATTGTCGAATGTGATATGGAAAGGAAGTTGAAGTTAAACGTGATCACTGCCATTTGTCGTGGGATTATTTGGACAAATGGAGATAACTACCAGGACACGTTTATCCCATATAGATGTAGGCGTAGTTGCTCGTTGATTAGCATGCCACAGTACGGAGATAAGCGGACTAGCCATGACGATGTAGTCTACCAACAGAACCAAAGTGGTCTATAGGCTGTTTCACCTACGATAATCCTAGCCATTGTTCTGGACAGGTTGTTATCGCAACTGATATTTCAAAACTGGATATTGTCAGTGTTGTTACAAACGTCAATTATTCTTCTATTATTCATTTTAATCAAATTCGCAAGTTAACGTGTATCGCGATTTAATGGTAAAATATTTTATATCACTGCGAGAAAGAATTTAATGAACATTAAAAAATAATAATTATCCCATTCTTATCATCACCATGACATCAAGGTTGTTTTCAATCATGGACGCAGATATAATAGCATTTAAAGAATGATATTCACTCTCCTTTATTTCTATGAGAGGAATCATGAAAAACATTCCAGGAACTGCATGACGTTAAATTAAAGTTTCTTATTTTTCCAACACTGATTCCGTACTTGTTAAAAAGTTTAGGAACTTAAGTTTCAAGCCAAGATTTCGTTGCTTAAATAATAATTTCGTAATTAATATTACCGTTATTATTTATTACCTCGTTAGTGGTGCCTCTAATTATTGTCTATTAACGAAGATTAATACTACATTTCGATGCCAAGTATGTATATTATACAGGAATACAAGGAAACACGTAAAATATCCTTTACCACAGGAGAATTATAGCATTAGCCCCAAAACATTGGACCATAAACATCAGATCTTGACATCCTCCGAAGGATAAGGTAGCTCACTTCCTGATAGTAGGAGGAAGTGTAAGGGCCAGTGCAACTCAACTTACCCCCGTTGTTGCTCGACGCTCCAAGCCGGTGTGACGTAGATAGGAAGCGAACAATAATTGATCGAACCCCCTAAGCCCGGATATAAGCCCATGATCCTGTTATTGCAGATACGCATGGTCATGGCCAGCTATGCACCTACCTCTACGAGGCTAAACGTATCCATTTTACTTTAGCCTTGAACACGATACTTTTAAGAGAGAATACTGGAGAATGAATTTAGAGGACACCCTTTAATCCGAAAAATGCAACCTACTGTTGCATTGCATTGCAGTTGCACCGTTTCCCTAATCCACGTTTGTTCGAACACCACGTACTTTACGATATAGAGTATACATACATATGTCTGTATGTATGTACAAAACCCTACCTTAATTGTTTGATAAATTGTATATTATTTCTTTATATATTTCATTTTATGTGTGGTATAGAATTATATAGAGATGTAATTTTAATTATTCAGAATTATTGTGATTGAATTACGTTTCATATTAATTTGCGAATATCATTGAAACGGATAATTTGAAAAGAATGTAGCTTTTGCACGGACATTGGCAGTACCCAGTTTTGAGTTATTTACAATTATTAGAAGTAGGTAGATATATTGTTATAATTCAAACTCTGTGCACTATAAAATTGATTACATTCTCCATCATAAATTCGACTAGTATAGTTGAAGTAAAAAATTCTGCTCTCAGTTGTTTGTACATTTAATCTGCAAAAGTTGAAATGAAATTCTGTGAATATAGTTTGATTTGGGCTTAATATGAATTCTAGGTTTTTATGACAGTACATTAGTATTATGGGTTGAAAAAATTTACGCAAATAAAACCATCTTCTACAATTCTACATGTTGGATGCATGCCATGGTCAACGCATAGCAGGGAGTTTCGCGTTGGGCGGAGGTTTTGTAGAAACATATGGTATGCTTACTGAAAAAGGATAAATATCTATCTCGGTTACGTATATTGGATGTATCGTTGAAAATTAGTCGTCCGTGAGTTTAAATAGTCATTGTTCTCCATTAAACCTATGGGAGGCTGCAATTTTTGTTGCGCAAATAAAAAAACGTTTAGAGTAATTTCATTTGAAAATTTTATTAATCCATGGGAATATGTCTGATATTTTTTGTATTAAATACAGTTGCAAGTTTTGTGTTTATAATCAATTGTGATAACTTAATAAATTATTCAGACACGAAAAACTTAAGGATACATATGTATACTTTTTGTAAGTGCGCCGTGATTAGACTTACCCCCGGGACATCTAAATTACCCTCCTCATCTATTGCATCCATGTGGCGAATAAATCTGTTACTACGGAATAGAATTAGACGGCACAAGACTTAAATAACCTCGTGACAATATCATCCCCATAAAAACCCCACGAGAACGAGATATCACAACAGCACATCTGTTCAACCGTTGTAATTGTCTTTCGTTCCACTGACGATCCCCGGCTCTGCTTGATTTCTTTATCGGGAAGATGATAAATTGCTTCAATCAAGTGATACAAATTATATTAGAATATGACTCAATATATTTTTCGATTAACAAATACTAACAAGAAAACCTTACGGTCAATATTTCTATTATAATCTCTCGTAATCTCCGGCTTTGTTTGACTTGTTTATTCAAGGACGATAAATATTTCGATAACTAAGTGATATATGATATAATGTGCTAAAATATGTTCAAAATCTTGTTCCAAATTTTAGGATTCTGGCTGGATCAATAACAAGATGCGTAAGTTATTTCAGTTTCGTGGTTTCACAGTCCATTTCGACGAAGTTCATTTCAACGAAGTTCATTTCAACGATTTACCGTCACCAAACAAGGTGATAGGCAAATGCCTACAGGCTTAATGGGCCCTGGGACCGTAAGCGACGAGGTTTCGATAAGATTTGCATGACAATGCCCTGTCATTACAGACCCGGTCCAATCAAACGTCGCGCACACACCGTTTGCTCACCAAGTGTTTATTACCGATTCGCCATGCAAATGTCACGGTTCATACGCGTGGACATATCCGTGCATCGATTGGTTATATTAATAATTTCACGTTACCGCCAACCAAAGATGCCAATTTTGGTTTACCACTCTCGCAGATCAATCTCTTCTAGAAGCTAGAAGTTACAAATATTTAATTCCAAGTAAACATATCATTCCATCATAAACCTAGGATATTTCATTCTAAGAAAATACTAACATTTATAGCTTCTCATCGATGACAAATATAGATAAGTCACAACGGAATAATAGAAAAGAGAAAGTAGTAGAACACTGATTTAAGATTGATTGTATTTCTCATTAATCATAGATATTACACCTATGTGAGAAATGAATCGATGTAATCGGTACTGTTACAAATGCAGTAGGGTTCTTTCATTTTCTTTCCAAAGGATTTCACGAAAACTGTGGCGATATATTTAAATCGTAGCGAGCCTAAGATCTAAGGGCATGCTCGGAGTAATGATAGCCCGTTAGAAAGGTGATTCATCAGTCCAAACATTCCGAGGCATGGAGGTGAGACGTTATCTGCGGAAACCGGAGAAGTTCTGTCGAGTTCTGGTCGAAAGGAATATTAAGCGGCAGTGCTAGGTTTATCTACGAACTGGTTTCAGTTCTTTCAAGAACGTTCGAGGAATTCGATCTTGAATGCGATCCCAGTAGCTGTTACATGCAAGATAGGAGCACCAGTGGCAGTACCTTCGGCACGTATTTAACTGACCATACCACCCCATGCGCGAAGACCATGGTAGCGACAGCACTTTCGGATAAAGGATCACTGTCTACCCTGTTATCGCTGTAGCCACGAGACTCGAAACTTTAGAAGAAACTCTATACCGTCTCTTGCTACCACTTTGTCCGTTTTCTACAGGAACCAGTTTCCCATCCATGTATACTGTATACCTACCGCGTTAGACAAAGAATATGATAAACAATTACGTAGAGTATTCCCATGATTTCATAGAATGCAATCGTCCGATTATCGATAAAAGGTTATAAAAGGCGTTATAAAAGTCCCGTAAGCTGAAACAGTTTGGCTCGATTGTTATACCCTATTCTCTTTCTCTCTCACCCTTTCTGACAACCCACCTTCCCCATCGCGTCGACGCCATTGAGGAACAATAAATGATTATTGTCCAGACTATTACCACCAGAGTGGCGAACAGGCCCCATTGGAACTGTTTGGTGGTCAGTTTCTCTCGGTGCATGTGGCCTCGTGTGTACAAGCAGCGCGCGTATACGTGCTACCATTATTTCTCGTATCTCGCGAGTCCATGCACAGCCCACCCACCATCGTCCACCACCACTGATTCTGCTTCCCTTCTGCCTTTCCTGCTCTCTCCTTCTCTCGATCTTCCATTTCGCCCTTCTCTATCTACCGTATTCTCTTGCTTGTTCGAAACCATCACCTATCTCTTTCACACTTTCCACAGTCTTCTTCTTTCTCTGATTCTCATACCGGCGGTTCTTCCCTTTCGCTATTAAATTCTGGTGACCCATGGAAACAAACTGTATCCACTTAATTTGAGACAAGGGTCGAAAGCATGGAAGTGTGATTTTCATTAAAATTTCTTTTGGTGCGCACTTCATGTTTAATGGTACCCCAAAAGATGACTTTGCATGTTCGTATCATTTCTTGTGGTTAAGTTATTTGCATGATAATTTGAGTGCAAGCTTTGTGAGTTGACTAGACCTTTTACATATAATGTTGTTGGAATCTGATTATTATAACAGATGCTCTAATACGGTAACGTTTACTTAATAATAAACAGTTACGAGGCCATTATGGCGGGATTGTCAGTAGAGCATGAACACCAAAATCGTGCATTCAAGAGGGCATCAGAAAATTAGCATAGACGGAGTGGACTCGTTTAAATTTAAGCCAGTATAAGGGGTTACGTATCTGCATGATAAAGGAGGACTCAATTTACCTAAAAGGTGCTTCAAAACGCTCCACGTGAACTATCTCGTCTCAAAAACCGTACGCGTGAATTCATCTCGTTCGCTTCGTTTGGTAGCACACTGCAGATGTTACTTCGTGCTTAGGCTCTCAACAGCCAAGATCGATTATCCACCAGATCCTGGGATACATCTAACATCCTTTTTCATGTAGAATAATATTCATACAAACGGAATTTTATTTAAATATCTAAAGTGAAAAATGACCTCTGACATCGATAAGTATCTCAGGATTAAAATCTTGTATGTTATTAAATTATGATTTCATCTACTTTTTGGTGAGTTTTATAAATCCGACGTCAATAACGCTGGAAAGAACAAGAGTTCAAGACATCATTATTGCCTAACCTGTTGATGAGGGATGACGAATTAACTCGTCATTCAAATCTTTACTTATTTCGATAATTACAAATTCAATTAGAATCATCCCAGAGCTATTAACTGTTAGCATCCTCGGATATATGTTATATTATGTATCAAATAGTATATGTAGAGACGTAAACCATGAGATGATTACTTTCTACAGTTACCAAGGTGCTTTTGCCATGTGAAACGAGATATTTTCTATCGTGCGATGTGTGCGATCACCGAACTTCCTGTTAGTACTGTTAGCAAAGAAGGTTGATGTTACTCAGAGACATTCAATGGAATTGAAAAAGAGGGTCTTGAAGAGGTCAGATGGCATCGGAGAAAATAAGACGGCGGAGATAAGGTATGGTGCAAGCCAAGGAAGAAGGAGAGTTGGATATAAGTCAAGTTCATAGAAGAAAGTAAGAAAAGAAAGAACAATCTCAAAAGCGAAGGCACAGGCTGATAGAAGAAACAAAGAAAGAAAGATACTAGAGAATAGATGGAGTATAGTGTGGAAGGGGGAAGGAGGTATGGAACGCGACTTCAAGGCTCGATTATGTGATATAAAGTTGCGAGTAAGGGGGTGTCGAAGGAGGCCAAAGAGGGATGCAACCCCCGTTGATTGAGCCGCCGCCTCCAACATGCCGTGAACACATGTGCTGGTGGCAACGCTCTGATTGGAAGCCAGATGGGCTCTTCAGCCTCTTACCTTAGCACAAACTCCTTCTCTTCTTCTCTCTGTCTATCTCAATTTCTCTTCCTCGACTCTTGTAGGGTTTTCGTCTTGAACGTCTTCTTCGACACCCCAAACACTACACTTATGTATAAAGTAGCAACATGGTTTCATGGCTACCTATCTGTGCTACTGATTTGTCTTCTTCTGTAAGAAAGGTAAAATCAATTTTCTTCTATAAGAAAAAGTAAAATACTAATATAGTAGAAATATTCTGTTACTTCCAATCATAAATATTACCTTATCTATCACTTCGAAGATATATGTATATAATTTCCATGGTACACATGTATCAACAATGGCCCTCGCAGATCAATAAATAACAGATATATTTCGAATTACTGCAATCAAATTGAAACAAAGCAAACATAACACAGAATATAGAAGGGCGTATGACATTTATCTCGTATATATTATCTTCTATGGATTCATGTCCTGAATGCGTGAAAGACTTCCACGTACTGCATAAAACTGATATTTGTGTAAAAGCATCGATAAAGAGAAATCGGCGACCAGCAGACAATTTCAAATCCGCGTCATAAGGGCAATGGAACTTTTTGATCTTAGCTATTGAAAGTTTACAGAAGATTCAACAATGAAATATCACATGCTTTATTCAAATTTTGGAAAGTTCCTACATTCGTATAGACCGCGCTGGAAAAGATACAATAGGAGGCTCACCGGCCTAGAAGCCATCTGAAAGGTCATTGCAAGAATACTGGTATTTTATTTACATTAATAAGGTTTCCAAAACTTTAGAATGCCACTTGAGTATACTTTCTACACAGAATTACTTTGGATGTTAGAGTACATTAACTTACTGTTTTAGTTGAAACTTTCTATCTTCTGGTACCATGTTTCTGCAAAAATGATTCTCCCGTAGAGAAAATATTAAGAAATGTATTGAACTAAAGCAGATTATATTGAAAAATAAAAATGCTTATTTAATTTTTCTACCCATAGGTAAAAAAAAACAAAAATCGCAAAAACGTAAAGGGGTATATCTTCAAAAATCGTCAAAAAATCAAAGTCGCCAATTTCGCTTCTAAACCGCCCAAATCGATGGTATATGATGTATAAACGTATTCTAGGATGATTTTGGGTCGGAAGAAGCGGTTTAAAAATTTTTTTGAGCAGAAAATGGGTCGACCCAAAATCGCAAAAATGTGAAGGGGTATACCTTCAAAAATCGGGAAAAAATCAAAGTCAACAATTTCGCTTCTAAACAGCCCAAATCGATGATATATGATGTATAAACATATTCTAGGATGATTTTGGGTCGGAAGAAGCGGTTTAAAAATTTTTTTGAGCAGAAAATGGGTCGACTCAAAATCGCAAAAATGTGAAGGGGTATACCTTCAAAAATCGGGAAAAAATCAAAGTCAACAATTTCGCTTCTAAACAGCCCAAATCGATGATATATGATGTATAAACATATTCTAGGACGATTTTGGGTCGGAAGAAGCGGTTTAAAAATTTTTTTGAGCAGAAAATGGGTCAACCCAAAATCACAAAAATGTAAAGGGGTATACCTTCAAAAATCGTCAAAAAATCAAAGTCAACAATTTCGCTTCTAAACAGCCCAAATCGATGGTATATGATGTATTAACATATTCTATGATGATTTTGGGTCGGAAGAAGCAGTTTAAAAATTTTTTTGAGCAGGAAATGTGTCGACCCAAAATCGCAAAAATGTGAAGGTATACCTTCAAAAATCGTAAATAAATCAAAGTCAACAATTTAGCGGCTAAATGCTCCAAATCGATAATGGTGATACATAAACATCATAAAACATCGTAAAACCCATAGATGAAAAGCTTTTGGTCCTTATTAGGTACATATTTCACAAGAACCTTATATTGTTTGAAGTAATATCATGAGTAATACGAGAGTAGGGAAAATTCGAACATGATGGGTATAGAAAATGTGGCATAATTAAATGGTACGGAGGGTAATAGAATATGAAATATGATACTACGGAAGAAGATATCTTTGGTAAGATGAATTATCCTATGTTCGTACATTGCATATTCCCCATTGATCATTCTCTCGAGCAATCTTTACTCACATGCACGTAACTTTTCTAAATTCTCCTATGCTTGCCGCAAGTTGCTTTCTCATTGCAATATACCTCTCGGCGCGTTGCGTTCTACTATCGTAGAATGCATTTCTACTACGTGGTGATTTGCGCGAACATAATAAACCACTTTGAAAAGAGGAAATCTTCCCTCGACCTCAAGGAGTTGCGCGTGTAGTTTCGTGGCGGTACAGGGAAGAAAGTCCTTAGGCGATTCAGAGATTCACTCCCCTCCACGTTTGATTTCTTGATAAAAGATTTTCACGGGGAAGAAAAGCAAAGGATGAGAAGATTGGTGTGAAGAATAAAGTGTTAAAAACTAGGATGGTTTCGACAGTAGATGAACGTCTCTCGAGAATAAGAGACTTGTTAACAAAGCGGCGCTTCCGGCAATTACTCGCTTAGCCTCATGATTACTGTACTTTATTTAACCGCGCCAGTCGAACGCGCCATGCGATTCTGTTACTGGCATCTATTGTGAATTGGTTTCCTTTTATTCTGCAACTTGTGGAGGCGATAATTAGGACTCCTGCCGACTCAGTAGTCTTTCATATGCTTCGTTATAACAAGTAGATATCTGGTTCCAACAGCATTCAGCCGATGTCCTTGCTCACAAGTCTATCGCTCGTTATAATGCTTGTGATCTCATTATCAGAGAAAATAATATACGACTCTTGCAGTTGGCGCTTCTTTGGAAGATAAGATTATAATGACGACTTATTATCTGTGCAGAAGTGTTTATCCTAATAGGTATTCATATTTAATTCCTAAATCGCACAGAAGTAAGAATCTTACAATACAGATTCTTCATTATACTCTTAGCAAATATGCCAAGCACAGTACTTTGTATTATAAGGAATGATCCTTAATAATGATCACGAAAGTACTATCAGCAATGTTCCTCTCTACCCAAGTAACTGCGCACAAACTACACTCAGTTCGAAAAATCAGACAGGTAATAGATCTGACTTTTTATTTTCTACCCCGTTGTTTCTATATGGTGGAAGGCATGATTACGGGGACGGCGTTGCGAGGTATGCGGTGACAATGTCAAGCAGGTTTACGGCGAGACGTGAGCGGGCTTGTTAGGATGGTCGGATGGGTTCGAAGGTTTTCACTAGTAAAGAAGGAAGGGAAGGTAGATGGAGAAGGGTAGGGGTTGGTTTCCAGTCAGAACATGAGGGACAGTTCACTGGGTATACCCGGCAGCAGTCCCCAGAGGTGGTAGGTCCTGTTGCAAGCTGAACCTGGCCTGTGGTCGCTGGCTTGTTAGATCCAGTTTGGGGTTGGTATGGTCTGAAGAGGGGGGTTGCTCAGTGGAGGGCGCCACTCTTCAGTAGACCGCAATCGGGTATGCAATTTACGTGGTGTCCGACCTCTGCGACACCTCATCCCGGTACTCCACCGATCGCACTCGTCTTCTACAGCTTTAGCCCATTCCCTTATTCTCTTGCACTTCCCCGGGATTCGCACTCGTGTGTAAAACGAAGGATCCACGGGTATGGGGTGGTGGTACTCCCACATCCGATACGCAACAGTAGAAATCTTGTGTGTAGGTGGTAAAGTCCTTACTACCAGTCTAGTAGGTAGGCGTGGGTGTGATTGGATGAAGGGTAAGAAGGGTACGGATATAACGGAGGAACGAAAGCCGGTGGCTGTCGCGAGCAGAACCTTCGACGGCTACGTAGAGTAGGGGCTGGTTTCTTCCGACGATGTGTAAGTCGACAAGAGCATAAGATTTTACCTGGTCGAAAGCTTGCGAACACCGATAATGACGCCCAGGAAATTGGAAAGAGGGGAAAATTGAAATTGGTTGCCTATACGCGAAATAACAATCTGTCGAAGATGAACGTCATGAAATTTTTCCTGTCTTTATACATAACGCTCCTCTAACATATTGTATGCTTCTCGTAAAAAATGATTTCTTGGAAACTATTCGTTGTCAACAATTGTCTATGAAAGTATGTTCTTTGCGCATGCATATGCGTTATTTTCGTATCTCTTCTACATTCTGTTGGTAATAAATTACGGAATACAATTCGAAGCTGTTTAATGGACCACTATTCACACGAGTATATTGAAATGGGAAAAATATTAGCCGTCATATTGGTTCTCGAATTTTTCTAATAGAAATGGAATATACATGATCAAGGATTTAGCTTCCGGTTGCGAAGTGAAGCACAGAATAGCAAGTAATCTGAGTCTCAGGCTGTTATGGAGGTCTCAGGTTGTCCGACACGTTCCAATGCAAATGTCAGGTCGTGCGTTCCGACCTCGCGTAATGTGCATGTTAATCGGCCGAAGCTACGTTGAGTGTACCGGTTACCAGGAGCATAATTCGCTCAATTTACAAGCATTATCGCAACCGTTGCATTTAATCGTCGAGAATGAGGTTATAATACTGGACCCATGTAACCCACCGAAAATACCAATGTCTGGAACAAGTTTCTCCAAGTTGGAATAGAAATTCCTGCGTCTAAATTTTAATTCTCTAACATCCAAGATAAGGGTATTATATATCTGATAAAAAAAACTGTAATTATCAGAATCGTTATTAGATGCGAATGTTTTTAGAAATGCATTTAATCGAATTGTTTTTGTAATCTTAATGTGCACGTTCATACATCATGATCCACTTGAAAAGAGTTGCAGGCTGAACGATAGTCATCTTCGAACGACTAACATCCGATCGCAGAACTTCTTTATGGTTAATATAAAAAATTGATGTAATCGATAGATTGTGAATATAGAAGTTCCTTCAAAGTGTAGAAAATGATAGAAACAAGAATAGGTAAACGTAGTTATTAAAATAATCAGAATTAGAATTTTGCTGCAATGACATAGATGCATTTATTGGATTTAAAGATATGGAAGGTACAAGTGGAACTTAATTTCAACCTCGTGGTGTACAATAATTAAAGAATGTCAAAATGGGAAAAATGCAGGTAATAATGTCTTTTAAATGTGCAATCAATTCTTTAGAATCAAATATGACTAATGCGACCTCCTTACACGTTAATAGTCTTTGATGGAAAGCGATATTTACAAAGAATAAAAAGAGTGTATTCAGGAGAGGGTTTTCATGATAAAATAGCTTCTGAAACGTCATTTTTAGTATGTTATTGCGTACATAACTGGAGGCGCGAACGGTATTGGAAAGGCCATTGCAGAGAAAATTGTCTGCCAAGGTGGTAAAGTGGTGTTGGCCGATATATCTGCTAGGGGTGTTAAACTTGCCGAGAGTATGGGCGACAAAGCTTTATTTACGTGCACTGACGTGAGTCGACTGCCTATAGTAAATTTAGTTAAAATTCCTTTCACGTGTATTCTTTCTTTCGCTATGTACCTAATTATACGAACACTGTAATGTAATCCTTTTATCACGAAATCATCGTACATCCGTCACAGGTAAGATTAGAACATGATGTTGTGGAGAGCATAAAGTGTGCCAAGGAAAAGTTTGGTGGAATAAATGTCCTTGTTAATAGTGTTGGTGTCGTTGCACATGGAGAAATATATGATTTTAAAAAAAAGAAACCTCACTCGAGTGATATGTATAAATGTCTCTTCGAAACAAACGTCTGGGGGGTATTTAATGTGACGCGATTAATAGCTGGTATGATGGCAGAAAATAAACCAGATGCGAACCGACAAAGAGGGGTGATAATTAATCTAGGAAGCGTAATGGCATTTGGAGCACCACCCAGCCTAGTCGCTTATGGAGCTGCAAAATCAGCGGTGGTGGGAATGACACTTCCTTTGGCTAGAGGACTTGCCGCAAAAGGGATTCGTGTCCTCAGCATCTCACCTGGTTTCATAGATAGCCCTATGAATGGTATGCAATTAACCTTCGACTACCTTATACTTTGAAATCATTAAGCTGTAATCAACTTTCAAACGATTTTGTTAAATGTCAAAAATGCCTGTATTCTTCATCTTAGCCGAACAGACGCAAGAAGAAAAAAAGAACTGGACTTCCATGAAATTAACTCCAAAGAGGTATGGAACGTGCGAAGAGGTCGCTCATTTAGTTCAAGCGTGCATTGAAAATCCATTAATAAACGGTGAAGACATACGAATTGATATGGGATGGCGGTATAATCAAACAAAGGATAATCCTGAAGAAGCGGGCGGTGGTGGAAAATGTTGATATTTATTTACTGAGACAATATAATGTATGATGTTCAACATTTAGCATCTTATTGTTACAACACTATTTTCTTAAATCAGTTCTTCATGGCTCAATATATAAATCGTTGATATTCGGAAGAACAATATATTTATTAATAATGGTCAAACTATTTATATTTGTCTTCGTAATATGGATAAGGACAACGATCACGTGCACGTTCTGAAGACGTCGTTGTCATCAGTGACGACGTGTAACAACCGAGTCAGCTACTTGCTTCCGGAAGAAATTTATGTATGGAAATACTCGCATGAGCATTACGCATGTAGAATATCAGGACCAGCCAGCAGCTGGAGGTCCTCCTGTGACGACACTTCTTAGGAAAATGTATTTTACCGCACACGATGGAGGCGCCAAGGTGGAAATATGCGCTTGAGCAACCCTTTCCTCTCTCACACTATCCTGTTTCCTTTCCACTGCTTCCTCGAGTGAACATCTTGCCTAGGGCACTACCTTACTAGTCCTGAGTCTCCATCGACAACCCTACAGGCATCCACGACGAAGAAACTACTCGAGAGCTTCTTTCGTATTTCTACATATAGATTTGCAGCATAGATCTGCATTCCCACGCGACTGAAAATCTTCATGTTTTATGCACGGACGATGACAATTTTATGAGCCGAGAGCAGATTGTTGCATATACTAGAGATGATTTGGTCAAAGTTGATACGTATTTGTATTGGGAACGTATGTGTTGTCACATTTTCAAATTTCTACAGACCACTGAAAATTGTTTTATCCCTGTGGCTAGTCGAAAATGATAAAAGGAACGTGATATTCTTATGCTTAATGCAACACATAGAATGAAAACATACACGGGGAGTAGAAAACGGTAGTACTTAGGAAGCTGAAACTTTATTTCAAGTTATTACTAGTATTAAGTATGTGTACAATACATTCCGAATTTTTAGCTGAAACGATTTTCATTCTGCTTTAAATACTGTATATAATTATACGAAGCAAGCACATAATATCGCTTAGGACGAAATGCCAATCGAAGCATCGAATGACATATTATTAAGTGCCTCAATTGCTTGGTATATTATGGAACTACCCTCTTGTAACAAATATGATCCTACAATCATAACTGGGCATTTTGAAGCTATAAAAATGTATGCACTAATTATATTCGTAAACATATCGGTAATCGCCTGAGCAGGTTCAGGTGAAACAAGTGCTCGATCCATAGCTTCGTGTAAGCCACTAGCCATATCAGTGCCACCACCCATTGCATCCAACGCAAGATCTCTAGCCTCCTGAACTGCTTCTCTTAATCCAGGAAATGGAGGTAATGAAGACACATCAGTTGGGCCTGCTATTTCAGGAGTAGATGCGCCCGAAAGATTGTCCAAGTTCGGTATATTGGATACCAACGAGCTCACGTCCGGTACATTAAAACTGGGTACTGGCATACCCATTTGACTTCCGAATGAAAAACCGAATTGTCGTCGACGTCTACCTGCAGGGTTAGAATCGGCGTCAGTTGTAGTTTCTTGGCCTTCCGAATCTGTTGTAGTTTCATTAGCGTCTTCAGTGGACGCAGTACTTTCAGTAGATTCAGTGGATTCAGTAGTTCCAGCTGATGTGGATTCAGTGGATTCTGTGGTTTCTGCGGACGTCGACTCAGTAGATGTGGCACTCGTAGGTTCAGTAGTTCCAGCTGATGTGGATTCAGTGGATTCTGTGGTTTCAGCGGACGTCGACTCAGTAGATGTGGCACTCGTAGATTCAGTAGTTGCAGCACTCGTAGGTTCAGTAGTTGCAGCACTCGTAGGTTCAGTAGTTGCAGTACTTGATTGGGTAGTTGTTGTTGTAGTTGTAGTTGTGGTGGGTCTTGGTCGAGGAGGGAAAATTGGCGGTGGAGGACGAATTGGTCGGCCATGATGAGGAGGACGTTTAGGTAACTCCGCACCACCTCTTCCAGGTAAACCAGGAATAGGTGGAAGTAAACCACCAGATGGACGTGGACGTGGCCGTGGACCAACAGGTTTTCCAGGTTGTTGAACACCACCAGGACGTGGTGCAGGAGCTCTTAATCTTGGAAACAATGGAAAGCTTACTGATCCTTGAACCTGCCAAGAAATAATAACACTAATAATTAGAATATTAATTTTGCTGATTAAAATAGTGCTGAAGTTTATGTAAAAAAATATGAGGAATATCAGTGATTATAATACAGTCGTGGGATATATGAACAATATCAACGAGATCAATCTATTTTTACTAACAAATTCTGGATGCTATAATAAAGTTAGATCTTACAGATTTCCCGTTTAGTGATGCACCTCCGGAGATAGTTACTGCCATGGCAGTGGCCATGGCAGTTAACAGGCACAATAATGACAAGTGCATGATGATCAATTCACAGTCTACCTGCACGATATGGAAGCCTCCAAGCATTTATACGTTGTTTCTGAATAGCACTCTATTTACAAAGAATTGACAGTGAATAATGATACACATCTGTGTTTCCACTTACGTCTTGTAAGTAAGGCGTACATAATGGAGTACGTAATTGATGTTTCCGTAGAACATTATTTGCTGTTCCGCATTGCACTTAATGTCTTCCGCGATACCAAAATACTTGTGCATATATCATATATCCGGACAAAAAGAGTCTCATAATAACACATCAATTTTTATATACATATATAAAGTATATTATTGGATTTATTATTAATTGATCACCGTATAAAAATATACTTTTTGATTACGAATCATTCAATCACTTGATACAATATTTATAATTGTAATCAATTATGTACTATGGTATATAAAAATTATCGTAGATATTATAAAAATGACAACATATAGTTTCAAAGCAATGGCGTACGTTACTTTAAAATTACGAATAGAAAAGAAAGTTTTAGACTGTTAGAGCCGTTGTTCGGGGAAAAGCTTTGAAGGAAATCGAGAATTTTCGTGGGAGAAAGAACACGTGGTATATCGCTCTAAAAGTTTTGCCTCTAGAAATCTAGCAATGCGTAAACGAACGAAGATAATATGGTATATCTCATGGAGTATGCTTTGTAGATCCTTTAAGGCGAACTGGAAGGCTCTAGTGTGTTGGACGCAAGAATTCGTAACGCGTAGAAGAATTTTGCGTGGTTTCGGCATGATTGATTTCTGCAAAGATTCATCATTTCACCCTCAACCGGGCTTTCTTTGCGGACTTCCACGTGTTTTTCAAGTTTCTAACTGGAGTGAAATCCTGCAGCCGACTACCGACCGAATTCTCAACTATTCCTCAGATCTTCCTTCCAACAGAACCGTGCTCGCCGCGAAGATGAAAGGAACGATGTAAGGACAAAGAAAAGAAGGCCTTCTTCGAGCAGTTCCGCGCTTGGAATTTAGCCAATTCCCATGAAAACCCTCCCACGTTCCTGCGAAAGAACTATTTATCCGAGCTATCATTTAGAGCCGAAGACGGCCGTGTCAATTACGTTATGGTATTTTGCCTTAAACACTGACGACAGAGAACCAAATTTATCATTCATTTTGATTGCACTTAATCGACGGAAAATGAAGTTTACTTGATAGTATATTTACATCCCTGATTGATTGTATCTCTAAAAGAACTTGTCAACCCTTAACGGCTAACATGGTTGAAAATTTACTCCATGCGAATTCTGGTTTAATAATATTAAAAAATGTAGCAGCCGATGACATTATTATAAACGCACGTCTATTTACATTACCGCGGTTTCTTTCAATGAGAGCTTTTACGGGTTAATATGTTAATTTGTTCCTACCGTAGTGACATGTGCATTCATATCATATTTCTATGGTACTATGCACGTATATTACGACATGCTTGGTAATTTATTACTGCGTCATGTTTTAGAGATTTCGAAGATATTCGTATTTCTTGTTTACCCACTCTCCACCCCTTTCAAGCGTATGCTACGAAGCGTAACGTGAGTAGTAAGAAACGAACCCTCTCTGGAACTCAACTCACTGTTCATTTACAAGCCATTTGCATCGCGCTGGTGCGCTTACGATTAAAAGCACGTTCCTGCATTTTGGGTATATCGATACATCATTCATGACACAGAATGCTGTCTAAGACGCGAAGAAAGGGAAGAAAGCGATAAAAGTGTGAGGGTTGATCGAATCTTTGCCTTTGTGTATTAGCACCCTGTACATATCGTGGAAGTGATTTTAATGGCTCCGTCACTTATTATACTGATATGATCCATTATCATGCTCTATTGAATTAATTTTTTCTTCCAGCCGAGTCTTCAAGAGACGCAAATGTTTTACTTTGGAAGATAGTTGTATACTTTCATGATAAATCGCGAGTTTCCACTGTTGACATATCTATGTTTACTAATAGATTCAATTGGTTTAAACAAAATTTAACGCTTTGCATCTCAACTTATTCTAATAACACGACACTTTTAATATACTAGACTTTGATGTCTTTCGACCTATTATAATTCTGAACCAAGTGGATGTAAATAAAAAGTAAGACAGAGAATAATATTAATAATTATTCATAATAGAACAATGCAAGAAAAGGAAAGAGACAGATGAATACAGAGCAAGACATGCGTGAGTTGTACAAAACTCGAGTAGTACGACTCTAATACAGGCGGACGTTTGTCTGATACTCCCCTCATTTAACACCTCATTCGACATTCTTGAACAATCAATGTCTGTCTCTCGTTTGATATTTAATCCTTCCTCATCTGCCATCGACGGATTTGATAACGCATCACGGCACCTTACGGAAAAACGATCAAAGCGGTGGAGGGAGGAAGACGAGAAGAAAAGGGTTTGTACGTATAAGGGCGCCTTTTGATTCATGTCGTCATGTCTGAAAAGCGACTGCGAACATCAATCACGCGCGTGGAAGCTTCGGGCGCGGCGGGCCATCGAGTAGGCATATGCGAATCATAAGACCCGAATTGATAGGTCCGATGAATACGCGGAAAAACAGGTTTTTATACTTATTGTTGGATCACGCCCTTCCGCTTAGCTACCAGGGTTTCACTAGTTTTTAGAACGTTTTCAATCGACGTGAATATTACGAATAATATTAAATGAATTCATGCATTCATATACTAATAGTTTTATGAAACTAAAGTACTATACATAAATAATTTAAAATAATTAAAATATGTTATTTTATATTTTTAATCGCATTTAACTTCCCAGCAGTAGCTTCTAAGGCAAGCGAATGAAATTAATCTGAGGAGAAGCAGAATTTTTAATACTGTTAAATATTAATATTTTATTTTTTGATATGTCGCTACATACTGTTGAAAATCTGGGTGATATTCAAGTATTAAAAATATCTTTCATCTGCTTCGAAATGCTTGTCAAAGGATTAAATAATTTTGGATACAACTATTAAGCTAGGAGACTATCAATGATCTTGTAACTAACGCACGTGCGTGATTGGCAGAAATTCATTTCGTACGATTTACATGCCACGCGGAAATTGCGTGCCGCGGCGCGTATATGCGATGTAGTATTGTATATGTATAGCGGGACCCCTTTGTTTAGATGGCAGCGTTTGTCATCGGGTTTCGCGTAGGTGAACAGTTGTCGTTGTACAGGCAGACATAAGACTGCTAGGGGAGGATAACTCCGAGGTTCCTACTGGAATATTGGACACAGATGCAGAATGTCCGGATTGCTGACGGTCTTGATAATACTCAAGACAATTTAACTCATGTACATTCTGCCCTTCAACCCCAATGTTAGACGAACCTGAGATTACGTAAATAGAACAGATCACTCCTTTTGTGGTACCTCGTATTTCAACCCTTAAAAGCTATCATCGGAAGAAATTGCTTTAATATAAATAAACGGAAGATTATAGGGAAGTATGTGTAATCGAGAAAACTGATTTGCTTTATGATAACGTCGTCACTACTTATAGTTTTAACAAATACTCAACAAATTAGTGTTGAAATACCTACATCAAACTTGAAGAAATAGATGTAACGTTAATTTACTACGTATATTAATTTCAATTGCTTCTGATCATTTTTAAAATATTTTATTGATCTAATTGTATCTATTAACAGCATTATATAAATTATATTTCAGCGAATAAATAATTAGCAAATATGATATTTGACTTTCCTAAATTATAAGCTTATTCGTTTAGTTAGAAGCGATTCCGCAATCAAGTACTACGAGGGACGTGGTTTTTCCTGGTATTTTCCGACCTATACCGGTCACCCGGTGCAAGCCGCATGCATCGACGCTGCAATGTTTGCCGATCAAACAGACTTTATAACGAGATGAACGCTTGCAGCCTGTTGACAGAAAATATTGAACGATCGTAAGTCCCGGCATTGTGCTCGATAAAAGGGCGACTAGTGTATTTCCATTGAATAGGGGAACCGTTCTTCTGAGGGCACACCCTCGATTTTCTGGACCTGGATTAAATAAACCCATTCAAAATGTATCGGATGCTTCTGACACCAATTCACGGAATATCAATTTAATGGTCAATACCGGCCATCGTCTCCGTGGTCTGCCAACTCGAGTCAATTTCCACTTATGGAAAACTAGTATCAGAATATGTTTTCATGTAGAAGTTCTATCCGTTGAACACTTGACGTATTTCAACAGCCTTTGGGTAGAAGGACTGTTACAATACTTTTAACGATGTTCTCCTGCTACCACATCCTATTGTAACTCAAAGGGAAGGTGGGTATTGGCTTACACATACCTCTAGCGTCAGGAAGTATTTTCATATTGTATTATATTAACATATAATATATCTTTTACTAACAAGTGGCTGTTCGGATAATAAAGATATTGCAACGTGGAGGACAACAAATAGCAATTTACTCCTGAGTTAGAATGCAAATTAATCGGTAACGGAGACGCAGATCATCCACTCAGTGAACAACATCGTTCTCTAAGTGGGACCAAACAGTGGCCTCGTAATGAGATAGCCGCGGCCATAATACACCCTTCATTGAGGCGGAAGAGAAACAAGAGAATAGCATTACCCGGGAAGCGTATAGGCGATCTCAACCGATCCATCGTTCCCAAACCTTGTACCACTATCATCACGGCCATCGCCGCCTTCAATAGCACCGGTATTAACATCGTAACCACGATCGCCACATCGATTACGCAAATCAAAGTCTAATCTCCAATTAGGCTTCGGAACAAACCAGTGATCTATTCAGATTAAAAACTCCCTACCAATATTACCGCCTGAAACCCGAATCTCTTGAATTACCATTGTTATAGTCAACGTTGGAAGTACCTTCGGGATCATGGTGATCACCGTCGATCGATCGTCAGTTTGCAGATCGAAGTACCGATGCTTTCATGCATGCCACGTTGCGCAATAGTCGTGAATTTCCACTGAGTTTGATCAGTTAGAGAGGGACAGTGGATCCACATCCGAGGATTTAGGCGTGTGATCCTTGATGAAGAGGCTATTGAACGTAGAACCTGAACCACGACGCAGAAATCGGCTGTTAGCGCTGCCGGTGCTCCGTTAGATAGCTTACGTGATAGTTACCAGGCCGTTACCATGTCAGTGCTAGCACTTGTCTCAAGAGGACGAAACTGCTTCAATTTAAACCAAGCGAAGGGCAAGGTACTGTTTCTATGTGGACCATCAATCGCTCGAAGAACTCTGACACAACGCTGTTGTCCTGCACATTTCGTCCGAGTTAACTTTAGCTTTATCGTACATCGTGAAAATGTACCCTGAAGGTGGGATATTTTACTAGTGAAATCGCAATTAGGTTTCCATGTTTGATACGTTGGAAATGTAGTAGAAAGTATGTTGCAGCGGCCGGTGATTATAATAGGAGGTTTTACATTGAGATTCAAGGCAATACTTTGAGGACTAGGGTACAAGAACGAGGTAACAAGAGGTATGTAAGTAACGACGACTGCTGCAGTTCATAGATAAAGTAGACCAGGGTCTCAGAATAGGTTAGATGCACCGACTCGAGGAACCTGGAGGTCCGAGTCTGGAGAGCTCCTTAAATCACATGTAATCGTTTCTGGCCACTCGCCTTCCAAGTCTCGAGGATCAGACGGCCACAGTTCATAGCAATGTGTGTGTGTGTCTATGTGTATTCTTCTCCTTGTTTTCGACTTCTTTTCTCTGGGATCCTTCAGAATCTTGTGCAACTCATTCTCCTTCACGTTTTCGGTAAGTATTTACTTCCTATATCGAAATAAATAACGTAAAAGTTGAAAGTTATATTTAATAATCACTACAACAATCCGCTTAGTATCTGAAGTGTATTACGTATATTAAATAAGCACGCGAAGCAAGTATAGGTTTACAATCGTTCTAAAGGTAACCGCCAACAAAAACACGATTGACCGCGCAAGGCAAGATTAAAATAAAATCGTGACATACAATCTACTGTGTTGACTTGTCGTTCTAAAATGTAAACATCAGTTTGATGGATGTAGGTACTACACTAAAAACTAACAGAATAGGTGAGATATCCTCGACAAATCTAACTACACGTGTACCGTGCATATTTACTACAATAATACATGATTCTCTGTTGAATTCATGACACGATAAGTTTAACGTTTAAAGCAGAAATAGAGAAAAAAAATGTCGAAAAACAGAGGTAGTATGGCATGGTGGTTCATAGAGATTGAACGAATCCGGGTATCCAGTCTACTGGTGAGGGTAGCGCGTAACGTTCGTTATACAATCGATGTCATTTACCTAGGGAATTACAGTCCTCTGTCACACTGACTAATCTACTTCGTTACACGCGACAACGTAACTCTGTCACTGGTACCGCAGTTCGTTCTACCCTCTACCCCCAACCTCTTCGGGAAGCTCCTTCATTTAATTCATTTCCGCATTCCAACTCCCTGTGCTTTTTCGAGATCACAAAGCGATTCTAGTCAATATAGATTCAACGATTAATCTACCACCCGTGGTACGTATCAGTAGAGTAACTCTCTTCTTTACTTCACTTCTTGTCTTCCTTCTGCTTCACTACCTTTTGTACGATACCGCGAGTAGTACTTCGAGTTAAAGCGATTTTTCGCCCGCAGAAACGATCTTGTATAGAGAGGTTTGTGTTGCATTCTGGAATCAAGATATTTTCCTTCCTTTAGCTAAGATGAAGGCGGAAAGTGCATTGGTATTGTTCAATATCGCAAGTCTACTTGGAAGACTACTTAATATTGAATTTAACGTCTCGTTGATCATTTTAGCTGAACGATTTTGTGAGGTATGTTCGAAACCATCGTTCATTTTACTGTCACCCAGTCGATCTTCCGTTATGGAAGTTAAAATGATAATTAAGAAATGTATTCTCACAGTACATTTTTGATTAGTAAATCAAACCAAATTTTGAAGATTTTGCAACAGTTTATTATTATAGTAGAACAAAGTTTTCTTACGCGATGTAATATATTCTTGTGATAATTTTTACAATTCTGCTGATTTTAATAATTTTATTATTTCTCATAATAATAATTGAACTAATACGTTTTAAATGCCAGTGAATACGTCGATTAATTTCTCTCGGAAATGAATCGATTTTGAGGAAAGCCACTAATCAAAGTTAAGAAGATTTTCAACGGTGCGGCATAAAAAGTGTCTTCTTTTTATTAACTCGAAACGGTAGTAACTAATACAGTCCATCGTGAATCAGATTTATTCTCAGAAGGGCATAAACGAGCTGAGTGCTCGGAAGGGTGTTTCGCCTCGGTGAGTACAGCTGATTCAGCTTGGCACCCTTACAATTTCAAACGGCACTTTATCATCTGTAATGGATTGCACGATGTATACGTATATACATTGTATTCCCTTTATCATTAAGTTTCGATGGTATCATAGCGAAGCAAATGCGATGTGAAATACGACACGTTCCAATATTCTTGTTCTAAAACAACGTTATGTGTTCAGATTCGGTTCAATTTCAAATCGTGCGTTTTAACACCCTTTCCATTTACAAAATTTATATCTAATTCGAAAGGATTTGCATGACAGTATCATTTAATATTCGTTCAAAATTGTAGGTTTGCGTAGATATGTCTGTCGGAAATTAAGAAGCTAGAATAATGTATTTAATCTTATACACTTTGATTATTCGATGAGAATCCAAAATATAATACCACTAAATTACTTGAAAGAAATTAATAAAATGAACTGCTTTCACAAAAAGTTTTTGAGCGCTGTTCACATATTTTTGATTATCATGGACTCCCTTTTACGAAAACTCGTTGAACGAACAATGGAAATATTGGATGCAAATACAGGGGCGTAGCAGAACCTGCATCCAGTTACTCCCCACGCGAGCACACGGGAATCAATGACGGTTTCGATAGTCCATTCATCCCGATGACTTGGCTTTTTAATGCAGCATCAGCGTAATGGATTCGTCGGCAATCCCATCATGGAAGATATCAGAGTTCTAGCTTAAAATAAGCAGAAAGTTGGACCGGCCAGACGGAAGTATTGTAATTATGCTAATAGCTTCGGCGTTTCGAGTTTCTCTGTGATGTGGTCTCGCGCCGGACTCGTCTACGTAGCCTGATCAAACCAACTTTTCCTTCTACTTATTAATATTACCTAGACCCCATCGTCTCGTTTTTTAGCTTTTCCTTCTTCCCTTCTATCCCCTTCGGTTTTCTCTGCCTAAGTCCTTACCCGTCTTTCCTCAAGTGAAGTGTAGCCTCCACAGCCAAGTGGAAGTCTTCAGGGTTTCTTCATTACTTATGCTTGCGCTTAGCAACTTATCGTGAAGGAGGGTGATACGATATGGTACTCCACAGTAAAGTAACAGTAACGGGGAGTGTGCACTAAGATGAGCGGGATGGTCAAAAACAAGAAAATGAAACATTTCGAGCTGCAATTTATTTACTTCTTAACTGTACGTTACAAGAGTATAACATAGCCCCTCGACTATCGCGCTAATGCTTTAAAAAAAATTACAAGGTTGAATTTAATTTAATCATAATCATCGTAAATTGCATTTAACTATATCAAATATAAATGAATATTTAATTTCTAATTAAATAATCAATTAATAATCAATTATTTGATTTGTAATTAAATAATTGTTTTCGACTAAATAATAAAAATATGATAACGGTCTTAGAGACAATGATATTATATACGTTATCACGGGGAACCATTTATAAATTGCTGAGCAGATTTTCTTCATCGATCTTTTTTTACATATGCATGTGTGCCGATATATGTTTAGAGGGTAAAAGTTTCGAGGGAAAATATCGTTGCAGAGTCTTACACGGCATAGAGATTGGGTGGAGGATATTATCTAAAGCCAGTCTGCGACCCGTCTACCGGGCCGTACGTCTCTCTCGGTGTTCCGTCGAATCTTACTGGATCTGCAGACAAGGGATGGGTAGCAAAAGGAGGGAAGAAATAAGGTTGGCGGATGGGTGATCGGTGAGGAGTAAGTAGAGGAAAGAAGTCGGGTTCCAAAGGAATATTTATCGAGTGGATATTGAAATTGATGGTCGCTACCTCAGACATGCTAATCCGACGAGCGAGCGGATTTCTGATAACGCCCGGCGACGGGCAAGAAATAACAGAAGGGTAATTCAAATCGAAGACGCGCCGCCGGCAAGATTACTTATGAGGTTTACTTATGAGGCGCAGCAGAAAAACGCGTTTCGCCTTATACTCTTTCTACTCTCTGTTATTCCTCCTGGAATAGACATTTCGTCAAACCCGTGAAATATGACTTCATGAAAAAACGAGATCGAACCCCTCGGGCAACAGGTATATCTAGTTTATCTTCTAGAGTTTCTACTTTACAAATGTTAAATACCGTCAGATATTATTCGAGCAGGTATAATATTGTAAAAACTCTTTTACAAATAGTATTTCATCCACCAGATACAATTTACTTTGTATAATCAGAAAAAGGAATATTAATTACGTTAATTACATCACAATTAATGCAGTACTTTTGAATTCTGAAAAAGAACAGTTTGCATTCTACAGCAATTGCAAATAGCTCTTTGGAATGATATTAAAAATGATAAACATACAGAATTTCCTTGTCGGCAACAATAATACAGATATTCGTATATATTTCTAACCAAATTCCAAATAATCGTATAAAATCGAAAAATAACCAATCTTAACATATTATCAGCATAGAATATTTACCTTGTTAAAGTGTTAAAAACGTTATTAAAGTAGTTGCTATAATTCGTTTAATGTTGTGCATACCGTATCTTCCATATGTTATACATTGCAAAACCGGATCTACAAAAAAAATTCTACAATTTTAAAGAAAGGAGTACAGATATCCACGAAGCATCAAAATTTCTTATTTCTAGTATTCCGTTGAGCTAAGAACTAAATCGATATACAGCAAAAATGCGCGATTCCAGCGTTGGAGTGATAATGATGGTTGCAGGTTGCGAGCGGTAGTGCACCCTTCCTGCGAGCAGCGACGCGGCTCGGTTACCTCGTTAAAAATACACAACGGCCGTTTATTCGCGAGCAGATTGTGCATCGTCGCCGTAAATACCTCCGGGCGGTTTTATCAGAAGCGAGAGCACGGGTGTGCGGTAGCAGTTGGAGAGGGTAGGTCGCAGGGTTTCTCTCTCCACAAAAGGGTAATATTTCCGTGACGCTATTACACTTACCGGAATGGAGGGTGGCGAGGCACGGTAACTACCCAGTTAACGCAGTGCACCCACGGTACCGCGGTGGAGACGTCGGACGAGAGGCATCCCTACGAAAGGTTATAAAAATTCAATTAACTCCGCAGTTTTAATTAATTCCGTATTTATATGATGCGATAAACAGAAACTACCCCCTGCACGCCAGTTTTGTTTAATCCAGCTATTGTGCCACGGTACTCTCGTGCCGTACAAACCCAATCGCCGCGTTCCATCCTTTTTTGTACCATCTCTTTCTGTGTTTTTTCATATATCACTTTCTACCCTCACTCATCCCCTTCCTCTTTTGTGCCTACATTACATGCATATCCGATCGAACGGTGATCATTGTAATGATTCTTCACCTTCTTCAAGTTTGTAAGTATCATTTTCGAAATTGTCATATATTCGTGGAAATTTTGTACGAGGATGTAGACGTACGGTGAAAATATGCCGAGCTTATGTAAATGTAATAAAATATAGTGGTACGTAGAATAGTGTTTTTCGTTGATAAATTAGGATAGGCCAGAACCCAGTGTTGATGAAGTTGTATGATTGAAAGTGTATTTGCACGGAACTATCGGAACTGGCAAGAAATCCGTTTTGATGAATGTTTATTATTGAGTTACCTTTAATCGGGTCGGTATAGGTAAACATAATTGTGTTTACGCATAATTCAGGTGTATAGAATCGCGATAGGGTCGATCGTTTTCACTGACAGGCCGAAACTTTCTCAGGCAGAAGAACACTAACACCCCACCGTTTACATCAGTGAATTTAAATTCAGACACCGCAAAAATTCTAGAAGGGCCAATCGGGGTTAGCCGTCGGCTCAGACTGTGCGGTCTGTGCGGGCTTTGCGGTTGGCTGGAGGATTGGCTGGTTAATTTCACACTCCCATGATTATATAGACGAGATGGAGGGCATTTATATTCGCGCGCAGAGAGCCGAGGGTGTCTGATTGGGTCCGATATTCAGAGAATAAAAAAGTTCCGAGTTCCACGGTATTGCGTTCGCTTGCATCCCCTTTTCGTCTATCTTTTTTCAGTAACTGCTTCCTCTTTCACAGTCACTCATACATCAAAATGGTTGCCTACATATATATTTAAAACGTGAAATACATACATAAGTACGAATACAGGAAAGCTATATCCAATAAAAATATCGATCTAATTTCCTCAGTTAAATAAAACAAGTTCGATTATTTATGAGACTGTCTTATACCTATTGCCTTCTTTATTTGTTACGTTTTTGTAATGTCTCGGATTCTCAAATAATTGTAGTTTATTTATCACCATAAACTAAGCTTCTTCTGCTCTAAACAACCTTTATACTATTCCCGACAATTAAAATTGAACATTTGTATCATGGTATAAAAAAATGGTAAAAATGCATTCCTGTGGCTGACTTGAAGTTTACTCTCCAACCAATACTTGTTACTGGATAATACGCTAGAAAAATCCAATCCCTGCGGGGGTTAGTAAAAATTGTACCGAAAACCCTATAACTCTGGCAGGTCGCGGACGATCGAACGACCGTCGGCAGCAAGCGTCACTCTGTAATCGCGCAAATTTGAAAAAGGGTTGAACGGGATGACTATGCAACGGGGAACCAGGAAAGCAGGCAGAGAAAGGGGGGAAGGATGAGAAGAGGGTTGGTAGTGGACGGGCAGCAATCCGAAGCGAAAATGCGACTCGCGCGGGGCTCGTTTCGGACGGTCGGGCCAGGAGAGCGCCAGCGGCTTTTAGTGTGAAATGAATGCTTGTAATTACGACAGGGAGTACGAATGGGAGGAGAGGTGAGGCTAGCCAGAAGTAGAACGAGGAAGCAGTGGAAGCAGTGGAAGCAGTGGAAGCAGTGAAATCGTTCGGAGGGGACGGTATTTCGGTTGCAAACGGGTTAAAGAGGGGGTTGAGAGCGGCAGAGTGGTCCAGTACTGCAGGACACTCTGGTTCGCAATGATAGACTGTACCAGTTCGTCGGTCAGTTCATTCGTGCTGGTGCAATGCCGGGTGCTACCCGTTCTACCATAATGTCCCCTAATTGCAGTACCTACCCCCTGCATCCTCCTTCTTTACTATCGAAGGTGAAAGGAGAGAGGAAGTGGTGAGCATGGACTACGGCACGTCAGTAGTACTTGCGTTTTATGGCGATGTGCATGAACCGTACCGATACATTTCAAGGTAGAACGAGGAGATTCTAGCTCGTAGAACACGGATAACGCTCTAACAAGAGAAAGGAGTGACTGTGTCAATTTGTAGGTACTCGACCGACAAAAAAGACTTCAAACGTTTGGAGAAGAAATTGAAAAGCTTTTTTTTCTCGATCCGGACAAGTTAGTTCTGAGAGAGTAACATTGACGAGCTGCCAAAAAACCTGACTACTGCTCGACTGGATTATAGGTAACCTCTGTTTCTGATCATTCCATTGGATTTTCTCGATTGGAAGAGTGGTGCATCTAGTGCCCTTTAATCAGTTCCCTGGTCCGTCTGTTTAATTACTCCGTGTTTCTATTGTTCGACCCTTTTGCAAGAAACGCTTCATATTATCAAGTCTATGAATTCAGTAAAAATAAAAGTAAACAGAAACTTATATTGATCGAATTATTTGTTGGAGATAGGCATTAAAGGTATGCACCTTGCAATATTTCTTACGACTTATTGACCGTGAATAACAAACAAATATTAAAGAATTATTCAAATATTTAATGTTAAAAAAAAGTTAGTTAAATATTTCACTCAAGTATTTTTTTATGACTTTACTATATTTATTTATTTATTCACATGTTTTGAAATACAATGCTATTTTAGATGTATGTAGGTTCCTAGCATTCACGTATTAAATGTGCAGAATATAAACATTAAAACGGCTTAACATTCAATCGTAGAAATCACGCTGCAATTTTAAAGGATGTATAGAGCACGCCTGTCTCTTTCAAAAGGCTGGAAAATGTGTAGAAAAGAATGAACGCCCAATGTACAATGCGTGATCCATATATCCGGGTCGCAATCGTGCAATCGTGCACGCTGAAAATCGTCGCGCTATTTGTACGCGACATCGTTATCGGGAAACCGATTGAAATTTCTTGCTATAATTATAGCGCGCAATACAGTATTTCCTTCGTTCTAGGATGCGGTTTATTTATATTTTGCTTCTGTTATTGACAGGAATTTAAAAAGGTTTTCAAAAATAAAGTGATAGGACGGAGCGCAAGTTACGGATTTACAAGATACATTTGATCTAGATGACGATATACAGATTAAGATAAAATGATATTTACATCCGATACTGTCACTGAAATGTTGATCGGTTTCTATTTTAACTCCGCCGTAGACGGTCCCAAGCCCGTTTGAGAAAGGAGGAGGGTTTGTGAGTTAAATAAATCGACTCACAGTAAAAATAATTAAAATCGTCCAAAGAATAGATTTCGATCATAATTTAACCATCTTAATACCCTCAAGCCTAAATATCGGCTACGCCATATTTGTCAGAAATATCTTGAGCCGTTATTTCTGCTTTTCCAAACAAATGTTGACCAGTAAAATTGTCCAAACTTTACTTTTAGAGTATATATGTTGACTTTCAAAAATATCTCCCAAAATGCATATTTATCTCCCAACGTATTTCCAGATTGCGGATAGAAAATCTGTAAGAAACTAAAAGGATTAAATAAAGTGAATACGGAATTTTTTTCTTGCTTGTTCGAGAATATAATTCCTTCCGCATATATTTCATCTTGTGACCATAATGTGAAATTACTAAATTTCATTGTTATATGATTCGCTATAAATCTTCTTTTACAATGCATTTCAAATTTCATACTATGATCCGTGGATAAAATATTCGCTTGCAATCAACTCGGAAGTACATTAATTCAGTGATTCAGGGTAATATGTTTCCGAGTTTACCACGCGGAACAGCTTTATACGGCAAATTTAATTAATAATCTAGATTAGATATATGGATAGTACCGGCAGCAAATATTCTTAGTCGGCAGATTTGGCTTTTGCTGCAATTCTCCTAGTAATTGGATCGATATGGAAAACTTACTGGTTCCCAGTCTAATCTGTTATCTATACAACACAGTATTGAAAATACTTTTGTCAATACTTTTGCACAAAACGTATTACGTTTAAGCTTCTAACATAACATCCTTAATGTTTTACATAACCTGTCACTTATTACATAACTATATTTGAATTCAAATACTACGATTCGACACGGAGTTAACACATTGAATATTAATAAAATGTTGAAACTAAACTAAACTTAAAACGAATAATATATATTTCGATAGATCCAGTAATACAAGTAGAGGTAATATTATTTATTAGTAATGAAATTATGTAACAAGTGATATAGATAGTAGATAGTTTACTATATTTTGGAAATTGCTTTCGGAAGTATTATTGACTGATTTTTAAAGTGTAAAAAACTGAACTGTCTGGTATATAATGATACACCCTTATAAATAAGAACAACGATTCAGGTTGTTAGTAATAATTGTAAGAACATTCAAAAGTAGAAGCGGATTATAAATATACAGCTCTCCGGTCACATCATATGTATATCACATACTTGCAGATGTTACTTTACATGCATTTAGCAATTTATTACTATACGGAAATGAAGGTTAATGTACTTGACGAAGAACGAATAATTAGATTCATATTTTGATAGGAAGGTTTTCGGGCACTAAAATCATATAATTCTTATAACGAATGAATAAATTAGGACTCGTGAGATAAGCTGTAACATCCCCCATTATCTTTGACTCGTGCATGGTTGACGGTGACTTTACAGATGTGACGGTTTATTCAGAGTAATTCATTAAGCATGTTGGGAACAATTACGATTGTCAAGTTGAGACGTAGTAAGATCTGAGAGGAGCATAATTATGGCTATCAGATTCGGAGCTAATAGCTCTGTGTCACCCCAAGCACGGGGTATTGTTGCCATCTCCCTCGTTGGCCCGGGGCTCTCTGCGTAATTACCATTACCCACAAACTGATACCTACCGTGCTTATCATATTCTGTGGCAATAATGGCGTTGATACAGCAACCACACCGAAATTGCCTTCGATTCGAGGAACTATACCGTGATCAGAAATGCCTCGGAGACGTTGATCGAGAAAGTTCGATTGATCCGACGAACCTGAAGTCGGAGTTTCGATTAAAGCTACTGTACTTCGAGTACCGATTTCGTCCAAACAATTGCACGAAAGCCAGAACTTTAACGAACGAATTTGCAGATATTACCTTTAGTGCTTCAAATAGTACTGAGATTTAGTTAACACGATGAATGCCGGGCAGGCCACCGGTGACCGTCGATGAAAATGTTACTAAAATTCGAATCAAATAGACATAGCTCATATAGGTAAAATTTGTAATACTTTTAACGTTTCGACAACGATGTAAAGTAAATAATGCAAGTAATCGCCTCGAGCGAGATTTTGACTGTAAATTTTTGTAAGGCTGCTTAGAAGCAAAATTGACACATTTTTTGAACGGAACAAATTTTTAATCAATGTCTTTCGACCAAAAATCATCCGAGAATATGTATATACATCATCTACCATCGATTTGGACCATCTAGGATCGAAATTGGCGACTTTGATTTTTTGACAATTTTTGAAGGTTACCCCTTCACATTTTTGCGATTTTGGGTCGACCCATTTTTTGACCAAAACAATTTTGAAACCACTTCTTTCGACCCAAATCGGTCCTAGAACATCATTAGGCATCATATACCATCGATTTGGGTCATGTAGGAGTGATTTTGGCGACTTTTAATTTTTGAGAATTTTTGAAGGTATACCCCTTCACATTTTTGCGATTTTGGGTCGACCCCTTTCTTGACCGGAATAAATTTTTAATCAACTTCTTTCGACCCAAAATCGTCCTAGAATATGTTTATACATCATATACCATCGATTTGGGCGGTTAAGAAGTAAAATTGACGACTTTCATTTTTTGACAATTTTTGAAGGTGTACCCCTTTACATTTTTGCGATTTCGGGTCGACCCCTTTCTCGACCGGACAGAATTTTTAAACCACTTCTTTCGACCCAAATCGGTCCTAGAACATCATTACGCATCATATACCATCGATTTGGGTCATGTAGGAGTGATTTTGGCGACTTTTAATTTTTGACAATTTTTGAAGGTGTACCCCTTTACATTTTTGCGATTTTGGATCGACCCATTTTTTGACCAAAACAATTTTTAATCCACTTCTTTCGACCTAAAATGGTCCTAGAATATGTTTATACATCATATACCATCGATTTGGGCGGTTAAGAAGTAAAATTGACGACTTTCATTTTTTGACAATTTTTGAAGGTGTACCCCTTTACATTTTTGCGATTTCGGGTCGACCCCTTTCTCGACCGGAAAGAATTTTTAAACCACTTCTTTCGACCCAAATCGGTCCTAGAACATTATTAGGCATCATGTAACATCGATTTGGGTCATGTAGGAGTGATTTTGGCGACTTTTAATTTTTGACAATTTTTGAAGGTGTACCCCTTTACATTTTTGCGATTTTGGATCGACCCATTTTTTGACCAAAACAATTTTGAAACCACTTCTTTCGACCCAAATCGGTCCTAGAACATCATTAGGCATCATATACCATCGATTTGGGTCATGTAGGAGTGATTTTGGCGACTTTTAATTTTTGAGAATTTTTGAAGGTATACCCCTTCACATTTTTGCGATTTTGGGTCGACCCATTTTTTGACCAAAACAATTATTAAACCACTTCTTTCGACCCAAATCGGTCCTAGAACATCATTAGGCATCATATACCATCGATTTGGGTCATGTAGGAGTGATTTTGGCGACTTTTAATTTTTGACAATTTTTGAAGGTGTACCCCTTTACATTTTTGCGATTTTGGATCGACCCATTTTTTGACCAAAACAATTTTTAATCCACTTCTTTCGACCTAAAATTGTCCTAGAATATGTTTATACATCATATACCATCGATTTGGGCGGTTAAGAAGTAAAATTGACGACTTTCATTTTTTGACAATTTTTGAAGGTGTACCCCTTTACATTTTTGCGATTTCGGGTCGACCCCTTTCTCGACCGGAAAGAATTTTTAAACCACTTCTTTCGACCCAAATCGGTCCTAGAACATTATTAGGCATCATGTAACATCGATTTGGGTCATGTAGGAGTGATTTTGGCGACTTTTAATTTTTGACAATTTTTGAAGGTGTACCCCTTTACATTTTTGCGATTTTGGATCGACCCATTTTTTGACCAAAACAATTTTGAAACCACTTCTTTCGACCCAAATCGGTCCTAGAACATCATTAGGCATCATATACCATCGATTTGGGTCATGTAGGAGTGATTTTGGCGACTTTTAATTTTTGAGAATTTTTGAAGGTGTACCCCTTTACATTTTTGCGATTTTGGATCGACCCATTTTTTGACCAAAACAATTTTGAAACCACTTCTTTCGACCCAAATCGGTCCTAGAACATCATTAGGCATCATATACCATCGATTTGGGTCATGTAGGAGTGATTTTGGCGACTTTTAATTTTTGAGAATTTTTGAAGGTATACCCCTTCACATTTTTGCGATTTTGGGTCGACCCCTTTCTTGACCGGAAAAATTTTTAATCAACTTCTTTCGACCCAAAATCGTCCTAGAATATGTTTATACATCATATACCATCGATTTGGGCGGTTAAGAAGTAAAATTGACGACTTTCATTTTTTGACAATTTTTGAAGGTGTACCCCTTTACATTTTTGCGATTTCGGGTCGACCCCTTTCTCGACCGGAAAGAATTTTTAAACCACTTCTTTCGACCCAAATCGGTCCTAGAACATTATTAGGCATCATGTAACATCGATTTGGGTCATGTAGGAGTGATTTTGGCGACTTTTAATTTTTGACAATTTTTGAAGGTGTACCCCTTTACATTTTTGCGATTTTGGATCGACCCATTTTTTGACCAAAACAATTTTGAAACCACTTCTTTCGACCCAAATCGGTCCTAGAACATCATTAGGCATCATATACCATCGATTTGGGTCATGTAGGAGTGATTTTGGCGACTTTTAATTTTTGAGAATTTTTGAAGGTGTACCCCTTTACATTTTTGCGATTTTGGATCGACCCATTTTTTGACCAAAACAATTTTGAAACCACTTCTTTCGACCCAAATCGGTCCTAGAACATCATTAGGCATCATATACCATCGATTTGGGTCATGTAGGAGTGATTTTGGCGACTTTTAATTTTTGAGAATTTTTGAAGGTATACCCCTTCACATTTTTGCGATTTTGGGTCGACCCCTTTCTTGACCGGAAAAATTTTTAATCAACTTCTTTCGACCCAAAATCGTCCTAGAATATGTTTATACATCATATACCATCGATTTGGGCGGTTAAGAAGTAAAATTGACGACTTTCATTTTTTGACAATTTTTGAAGGTGTACCCCTTTACATTTTTGCGATTTCGGGTCGACCCCTTTCTCGACCGGAAAGAATTTTTAAACCACTTCTTTCGACCCAAATCGGTCCTAGAACATTATTAGGCATCATGTAACATCGATTTGGGTCATGTAGGAGTGATTTTGGCGACTTTTAATTTTTGACAATTTTTGAAGGTGTACCCCTTTACATTTTTGCGATTTTGGATCGACCCATTTTTTGACCAAAACAATTTTGAAACCACTTCTTTCGACCCAAATCGGTCCTAGAACATCATTAGGCATCATATACCATCGATTTGGGTCATGTAGGAGTGATTTTGGCGACTTTTAATTTTTGAGAATTTTTGAAGGTATACCCCTTCACATTTTTGCGATTTTGGGTCGACCCCTTTCTTGACCGGAATAAATTTTTAATCAACTTCTTTCGACCCAAAATCGTCCTAGAATATGTTTATACATCTTCTAAGTGTCAATTATGTTCCTTACGATGTGAGGATCAATTCATTACAAATGAAACCGGAAGGTTGGGTTGGATGGCGGATAAGAAAACAGCAAAACCTTTTTCTTAGGAAAGATAAGAATTGAATGACGAAGAAAAAAATTAATTTCGTATCGTTCGCGTCAGAGTAGGAGACAGATTTCGATTCGATCTGTTCTTGGCACTCAAGCTCTAAAGAACAAATGGAACGGGGAATTACACTAGAAAATCCTACGCTGATATGCAGAAAATGAAATGAAGGAGGAAATCTCGTGAGCCCCTTATACCAGCGCAATAGGAACTGGTTACGAATCAATATTTAATCACTTCGGATTTTCGTGATGGTCCCTATTTCCGACTCTTCAGTCGTTCTCCTTTTTCTTTTACGGTTCCATATACATATTTCAATGTAAATTTCACGAGAAATTACACCATCCCACTTTTACATTTACTGCCCAATGAAATTCTATGCTTCAACACGAATATAAAATCCCTGCCAGTAAATAGTATATAATAACCATTTACGTTTATATCGGTTAATTATAATTGATTTTCATCATAGTACATAATTTCTATGTTATCCAAACTTATATTTTAATATCATATATACAATTCCAACTAACAAATGTTATTGATCATTTGCCTTTTACATTCATTTCTGTGTTCAACAGGTGCAAGTTTAATTAAATAACACCTTTCTACGCTACCTTATTTATGAACGTATACGAAACTGAAAATAAATTTACGCCTCTTGTCATTGTTTTTAATAACCGTGGCGTGCATTGTCGGAAACAATTTCCACTTTTGTCGTGGTACACTATTTCGTTTATGTTGCATGATATCAACAACATTCAACAAGTGCAAGCAATTCGCACGTATAAAGACGCATGGTTGACTATTAAGCACTCAACGGCATTAAAGTCTCGAGTAACTAAAATGTCCCGCATTCGTATGCAGATGGACGGTCGGTTGATTAGAGGATTAACTAGCGTTTCTCCTTGGCTTACAAGAGAACCATGTACATAGTAACTTGCTTCAGCTTCCAAGTGCAAACATCAATTTGTGAATTTTGCTCCTCGCACTATCATCCAAGAAGGTAAATTCATATGTAAATTACAAATATCGACTTACCGGAACCACTAAGTAATCTATGAATATTTACGCCGAGTGCATCTCGAATCTAAGAATACATCGTGTTGCTTAACATTTGTGGAATTCATCAGATAATATTCTCTTCTAATCACAACTTCTGTCAAGTATTCATAATAATAGCTAATGCAAGTAAATAAAAGTATTTGTTATAATTAACGTTAATTATTCTTCACTCTGTTTCCAACCTCGTAAACACTGCCATTTTTATGTGGCTCTGCTGCGCAGTGTTTACTCTGAACCACTCATCACCGAATTTATCGGGGTATGAGAAATTTGAATGAAAACAATTAGAAAGACGGAAACGGAGAAGGGGGAAGATAAAAAAAGGTATTGGGTGGGCGAGAAAAAGAGAATATGGAAATGTTAAGCGTCGGAGGTGGACAAAGAGTAGTTTAATTAAAACCTGGCGATATTAAAAGAATAAATCTCATCGCGTACAAATATCGTGAGAAGTTGTTTTTTCTTCGTCCCGCTTATATTTTCGACTTTATATCCATTCTGACCTATTCGTGTTGTCTTCTTTCTTCTTTCACCTTCTTCTTTCACCTTCTTCTTGGTAAAACCTCCTTGTTCACCTTTGCTGCTGGTTTTCCGATGCATATCGTTTCTATATGAAAACCGAGCCGTGGACTCTTGTCAGAAACATATGTGCGAGCCGCAACACGGCACGACGGAAATGACGTAGTAATTAATGGGTACGTATCAATTAGCGGGCTACTAGTACGCGGTGGTTGCCAGTTTTAAATCGGTTCATGCTACGCTGCAAATCTCTCTCGCACACCTAGTCCCAGCTACGGTTCTGAGTCGCCTCTATTAATTACGAAAGGGTCCATCAATTTGACACATTAACGTATTGCTCGCGCAGGTGTCGCACAAAACCGCGCCGCCATGTGCACCGAAAAATGTTCTACGCTCGTGCACTCGGATGCCTTTTTCAAAATTAACGGCAAACTAATCGTTTAGTGTGCCATCATTCTTTCCGTTTTGATAAAAGTCACTGTGAATGTTTACGTTTCTCACTCGATTTGCATTGTTTAATTAACATTTCCATAGGGTTATTAAAAGCTCTTTTGCCTTCCATTTTAAAACAAAACACTATTTAATATAATGGTATTCTCATTTATACTATTTTAAGTAATAATATTAATGTAAGCAGTTTTGTTTCATGATGCGAGCGATTAAACTATAATTAATCATTCGTCCTAAACATTATTCAATATCATCGACTGCGTCTACTTCTTAATAAACTTGGTAAAGTATTCATTACAGTGATAATTAAAATGTCATTTATTTCACATAAATATCTGTTATAAATATTACTTTCAATAACACTTTTATGAAAATACATACATATCACGTGCCAATTTCAATTATTAAATTCAATTATTTTTAATTCTCTTGCTTATCAATTGGATGATTCATTTCAACTATATTATACGTGTATTAAAATCGGAAAGAAACATGTTGTATTTAAAGTGTATGTGTGAGAGTTAATGAAAACGTAGATAGAAATTGAAAATCGGAATACAATGTCGCAGCTGGTACGGCAGTGGAGGCTACCATGCCATTATTTATGGGGTTTACGGGGTTCGGTCAACCGCAAGGGCAACTGAAGGCACTGCGCCCTTGAGGGCTAGAGGTTGCAAGGCGAGGGTGTTACCAAGTATGAACTGAGAAGGCATTAGTGTTTACTATCTCACCGCGACGATCCGACCAACCCCCTGAGCATACGTTTGCGTATATTGTTGCCCCGTGGTCGCATTCTCTGGTTCCATCTTCCTTTGCCTAAAACAATGATATTCGTACCCAGTGCCCCTCTTGGGAAGTTAACCCTCGCACTGCGAACGCTGGGTCATTTTGACCCGACGGTTTTCGTCGTTGTTTCTTACTTAACACCTCCATTGTATAGAATATATTGGGAGATTGTGGAGATACATATATTGAATGTGTAATTAAATAGATATTTATATATAAATAATGTGAATGTATGAAGGATTTCTAAGTGGAGACATAGAATCTTGGACAGAAAGTCAAACAGTAGTTTTCAAATGAGGAAAAGGAAAAGAGATAAGGGGGGTTGGATATTCAGAGAAAGGAAGGAAGGTTTGCATGGATTTCCAGACGTCCAATCTGTAGAAATAAAGTTTTCCCAAGCATTGTTTGGCGAGTTCTGGGCCCGGAAACGGCAATAAGCCACTCTTCTTTTTTTTCACGTTTTTGCCTTCGGGAATCCGCACTACCCATGGTAGTTCCTTCGAATCCCTCGAAGAACGAGCTATCCTCCTTTCGACGTATCTCGCTTAAGCTCGAAATCCGCTTGTTTATACAAGCTAAGGTATGGTACGCGGGAGAGAAAAGGCGGCAGTGTTGAGATAGTAGAGAGAAAGAAGAAAGTGAAGCAGACGAGGGAAAATCTTACACGGACGCATGGTCCGTACAATTTCACCCCTAACCGGCAAACTTTTCTTTTTAGTCTGACAAGCCTCTTATTGTGAGAGACAATTCTAAGAACTGGCGCTCTTTTCTGGCTCTCTCACTTTATCTCCTACACTCTCCCCCTACTTGTCTCTCTTGCTCTTTCCTCCCACCCTATTCTCCACAATTCTCTCTCGTTCAGTGTTACCTGCGACCAACCATTCCAGACTTTCTCATCGCGCTCAATTTTCGGTAGGCCCGAACTCATTTTGCTCAAAGGAGTTTTATCTTCTTCCCCTCCAATTCTCTCGAAACCTGTTAATTCTCCCTGCGTTGTACCCTATTTGATATCATACAGATATGAATATATTCAAAATTAACCGCTACGCATAAAAATATTATATTATGTATGTTTATATATAGTATTATTACGTGTACCTTAGACTATGTATATACTTCCATATAAGTATAATGAGAATATTGGGATAATAATTAATCATGTAATATTTATACTCGAAAATTCCTCAAGCATTTAATTATTTCAAGGATTCCCTTGCACAGAGATGTCAAAGTAACTTGGCGGAATTGCATGGGTGTCAATGAAGACAATTCTAATTCTCTATCACCAGTTAGTGTCCTGCGACATCACGAGTGCTTAGTAAACATTGTCCCCGATAAATTGTTGCGATAGTTCCGGTGAAATTGATCATTAACGTTCCCATTCTCCGACCAGTCTGGACTGACCTGTGCAACCAGTTTGTTTTACGAGACGTTCAGAAGTGTGCGACAATCGATTTGCATTTATATTAGTGTTCGCCGAAGCGTGAGTCTTGAACTATTGTTCGTCCTTCCCCGTCAATTTGAGCACTACCAGTAACACCCTACCTCGCTACTAGGCACCCACCCCCTTCGAAAACTTTAAACTCTCCAGGGCCTCTGTTTAATCGCATGGAATGATAGCCGAGAGATATGAGTATACAATGCTATAACTAAAGCGAGTAACATCTATCCACGGGGATTAAAAGTCGATTGGCTCGAGAGGGGTACGCGTTAATTCGCCAGCTGATGCATTACAATATCTTCTCGCATCTAGGGGGTTAGGTCAAACAAAGGAATAGCAAATGAGAAAAGCAAACGACCCGTAAAATGCAATCAGGTGCATTGGAAAGTTATTGAGTGACTATCGAAGTCAGCGGACGAGAACTGTCAGAGACACGTATCGCAGATGACTTCTGGATATATTAGGATTTGCAGGCTGACGTACAAACATACATACGTAGTTCTACATTTTCTTATTTTTCTCATTTTTTTATTTACAGCGGGCTATGTACATTTTACAATGAATAGTAAAAATAATAAATGAACAACGATCGATTATTTGCAGAAAGAAACAAATAACCGCTGAGATCTGATGCAAAATATATTTTAATGAAAATATTCCTGAGAGTTTAACAATTTTTAATAAAGTCTGCTTAATCAACCTTAATATCATTTAATACATCTTATATAATATGAACGCAGAAATGAATTGTAGAAAGTTTTATACTTAGCTTTCAGTGGTTTGAGTGATATTTCAACTCGAAAGCAATACAACGGTGCATCGGACGTCAACGTTTGTATATTTAATTTGAAACACTAATATAATTATCCATTAAATATAATTGCTGAATATTTGAATACCCCAATGAAATTACATTTCGTGTACGTGCAACCAATATAATTAAATAGTTATTTGTAATAAATACGTAAAATCGCGGGAGCTTTACCGAACGTATGGTTGTAATCTCAATATTAGATTATCAGTATACCACTTTATACGGACATCGAAATGAAAGTTCAAATTGCACAGATTTGATTTATAAAACGTTTAATATAATCGATCCTATAGCACATAATAACGTATGTTCCAAGTGTAAATAATGCAAAATTAATGTTTATGTTGTATCTGACTTATGTTAGATCTCATACAACATCAGTAATATATATTGATATCAATTGATATTAATTGATATCAAAAATAATAACAATACATTAAATTTATTCGAATACGTGCGTAAAGTCGAGGAACGTAAGATATTTCGGAGAACAATCAAGACAAGTTAACACGCGGTATATCGTTGGCATGTACTTTAATCAGATGTAGTGTTAAGAGTACGATCCGTACGATTCGGATAGACCTTAAGGATATTTGTAGGATCGTAAGCAACCGAGGAATTCTAGAGGGTGGGTGGCGGGTGCACCAACTGTAGGTCTATAAAGCAACGGGAGGATATAGCTTCGCGTAATTGCGAGGAATCATCCCTGCCTAACCTTAGCTTGGCTCGCTTCACCGCGTCTTAAACCAAACCCCCAACTACCTTACGTTTCCGTGCTTAAGTACAGTCTTCTTCATGAGTGATATGCAATTTTGTTATAAGAGCTATTTTTAATATTCTATGTTGCTCGTAGATTACGTATAAAATATTATAAGACCCCATTAGCCTACATCTTGTCACAGAATAACAGATTTTCAAAGGTTATCCGAGATATGCAAGACAAAGTAACTAATGCATTATAGTTCGATATTACTATATTATAACGTACATAATACATGCAAAATTTGGTATTAATTTTATCGGCTAAGTTAGTTATTTGATTTGCTTAAATATACAAGTTCTTAATTATCATCTGAACATTATTCAACGAGACGATATTCTGTGTGTTTCCTAAATGTTTTAAACAATATTATACAATTATTAGTTGGAGCTTCCGCGTATAAAGCTTAAGGGAGTTATCAGATGTAATTTTTGAGTAAACTCTATCCCGCGAATTCTAACAGTAGAGAAAACAAACGCATTTGTCTAGGTTTACTCACGAGTAACAGTGAATGTGTGAGAATGTAGCGTTGAAGTGCAACAGATTTTGAAATAATCTGACTTGTTAAATTCAAGGGAACCAGTACTAATCTCACTGTATATACACGATGTAAACTCGTGGATATTCGTGGTAGTGCGTAATATTCAAGCCAAGTGCTCGAGACTACGTTCTGCTTTTATGTACAAAGTAAGCGGGGTGCTAAGCTTGTCCACCACCACCACCCCTTCTACAGTCGCCGCAACCACTTGAATTAATCGTGGGGCGCTGCGAAAATAATTATTGCTCGTCGCTTGCCTCCCTTACGAGCCACGATAATTAACGTTTACACGTCGCACTCTTAAACGTTTAAACCTCCGTTCCTTTCCCTCTTGTTGAACAGAGACTTTACTGTACTCCTGTCGTGATTCTCTTCTTTTGAGGAGTTTTTTTCTTTCTGTTGTTTTTACTATACAAATATGCAGAACATATTGTACTGCGTATAAATAATACTATTTATGAACTGTAGTTATAATAAGAGGAATTACTTGCGGAAGAAATGTGAAGAATTTAAAAATTCTTGGATTCATTGAATCGAAGTCAGTCGAAGCATTAATGAATTAAGTAAACTTTCTTTCACTAGACCAAATGTTTTTATTAAAAGACGGATTATTATACCGACCAGTTTGTCCTAATAATTTAATCGTTAATTATATTAGAAATTGCAACCAATGTTTAATTCAGTTCAAGTAAAGTCATGTCGGTAATTTGAAGACCATCGACAATCCTGTTCCTGATTTCTCTCGATTCCGAACTTGGAGTGCAGTGACACTTAAAGGGTCGAATATTTTCGAAGAGAATTGGAGTTTGAAAATCTTATTCTTTTCGATCTCAGTCTTCCATGACTAATCTAAGTTTCCGTAACGGTTGGCAAAAGACGGCTGGTAACTGTCGCAGCTTCTTTCGACTGCTGATCACGTCTTGACCGCACTTCGTTCCATCGAATCCGACCCCAGAGTCAGTCGGACCTGCTGTCCAACGTACCGTAAAGGAGCTTGATTGTCCATATTGTCCAGTCGTGCTAAGTTATGGAGATTCCTAATGCTAACCGGGTCGTCCTTAGCCCAATGTGATTCCGCGAGCTGGAAGATCCAGGTTTTCCAAGGCACCGAATCAGCTATATCCAGGAACAAAATGATTCTCCGCCTCTCTTTCCTTCCTCGCGGCAATACATTACGATTTAAGATAATGGTAAAATAGCGAACCACCGTAATAAAAATACTGAGCCCTTCTATGTGCTCGGCAAACGGAACTATAATTTCATTATTTCTCGATATTCTATTCATAATAAAAACTATTTTAAAGCAGTTGATATAAAGGCGATGCTATAAAAGATCTTTGTATCTCATTTTTTGTGCTCCTAGAACATCATTCAGAATTTATCATAATTTCTGAAAGTACGGCATACGACATATGATTTAATCAAACTGTATACTTTTCATTAATTCCAGATAGAATTTCGTTCCCCAAAAAATTCGATGAATATGATAATCATAGTAATAATTCGCTTAACTTTTATTCAATATATATTAAATTTATTTGTATATTCATATTTGATGTATCCTTATTAAAATTGGAAACTTTAGGTGTAACAATTTAAATCCAATAATGAAAATAATTATTCATTAATAAGTACATTAAACATACTAAGTATTAATAATTCATCCTAGGGGTTGAGACTAGTATCTGAAATGAAGGACTAACTTTCGTATCCTTAAGGGAAATGATGAAAAGTAAATTGTCTCTCGATCGCGAGGAAGAATGGTGTTTCTTAGAGCTGATGGTTGACAGTCCTTTATTAAGTACGAAGGTTGTACGAAAGCTGTACGAATGCTCGTTTAAGGAGGACGAGAGTCGGCTGGACGAACCACTCGGGCGAAAGACGACGAAGCACGCAATAAGGGGGTAGTGTCGCGTGATAATTGGAAGCTACGGTTGTCCTAGACGAACGTAAAGACGGGGAAGAGATTCTAATGCAACTCCTGACGTGTCTGCCGGCTCTCACGTTCACGGTACCCATCGTTATTGCCTACACGATTTACGAGGATACTGCGGTAACCTATTGAATTCGAAATGAGGAATAGCTAAATCTATGGTCTTCATTTAAATCCTAATATATTATATAAATGAAAAGTGTAATTAAATTCAGTTCTTTAATAACTCCGTTCAGTTTGTGAACAAACTATTAACTTACCCACTTCTAATTTATTACTCGTTCTGAAATCTTTCGACTCTTATAGTACACGATTTTTTGTATTATCATATTCAGTAATTACATTGTTCGCAAAATTATTCGAAAGTAAAAAGTTGTAAACTAATGAAGGTATTTTATGTGCTTCGGAATTTTGTAATATACCTTATAAAGGTGGTTAGGCAAAAACTGGCGTATACTTCTAAATAAATTGAAATCCACTCACACTAATCACGGTATAATTAATTAACGTACTTTCATTCTGACGACTTTCATATTTGACTGCTGAGAAATGAATTACTTGAATAGATATGTATACTCGATATGTACGGTGTTGGAGGGTATGCATTCAAATAGTATACACTTGTTGGATATATATGAACATCCACCATATAAAATCCAGTACTATTCATAGCGCAAGGTATTCAATATTGAAGAGACCATATGGAAAAGGGGTACATTCTCTCTTGTCCGATCATCGACCAGAAATCCGCAATATGGAATGCGTGCCTTTACAAGAGCTTAATGGCGGAAACTTATTACAAGGTACATACGAGTCCCGTAGCACGTAACGAGAGCTGTGCTAACTCAGCACTGTATGATTGGGAATCCTGGAATTCCCAGAGCAACTGAATTTTGAGATATAATTACCTACACAGTGAGCCTTTAGAAGCTATAGGAAAAATGCAATGTGAATAAATGATCAAAATCATCTCGATCATTTGATCTTAAACTAAAATAGCTCTTGGTGTTATTGAGTGTATCCAATAATTGGCCAAGTATAGATCTACAATATAGATTTTTGCCAATTTCGAAGGACTTCGGACTTCAACAGTAAACTGTCTTATTCCACTTATATATTGATAAGTGGAATAAGACAATAGATTCCGAATGAACATAGAACATGTTTGAATGCCACTCATTTTGAAGAATCTTTATTTAATCAGATTCGTGCTCAAGTTCCCGCGAATTGAGAAAAATGTGAAATACTCTGAACCAGTAAGAAAGACAAAAACTATCGAGTGGATTTACAGTAGACCTTGTCGAGTTAAATGACGTTAGTCTGGATTGTGAGTGACGCTGAGCTAGCGACTGTAAGAAAAGGAAGTGAGGGGAGTATTGGGATGTTTCTAGCCCTCGTTAGCACCCTCCTGCTGCACCCCGTTTACTCTCTCTTCTTCTTCCTGGCACATCCACTTCACTCAACGGGGGCACCAGCCCGAACAATCGTCTCGTAATTCTTCCCAATCAACCGATTGTCGAAGCTAAAACTATTGTGTCTTTCCGTAGCCGTTGATAGAGCTTGAGAATCGAAAGCATCCCCTTAACCGGCACCTCCTCCCGCACCCGACCATTACACTCCACCCCGCGACTCTCCCGTCACATCGACGACAACGACGACGACCTCAACGGCGACAACGACTACATACAACGAAGATGGCTAAAGTCGCTAAAACGTTTCGGTCCTCTCTAAGTGCGGTCAATCGACCGGCAATGACGACCATTGTACTTTCTCGAAAGCCGTCAAAAGTTGCGTTTACGTTACCTTCCCTACCTTTTTACCAGCGTTCCTTGATTGCTAGCTGTTAATGAAGGACATTTTCGCACCCTAGTGTCATCATTCAAGTCGGATTTATTTCAAAACTAGCATTTACATAAATACGCATATACCACATTTCAAGAATTTAGAATCTATATAAAGATAGAACAGTAATTAACTTCGAGTGTTCAATGTTGTTTAATTTATGGTACAATCTTTACTTTATAGCACTATTGATATATGTACTTTGAATCACCATTTAAATCCTATTTATATGAAAACGGCATTTGCACGAAAATTCAAGAATATGAGATTTATATAAAAGTAGTGGAGATATTACATTCAGGATTGGATTATGTTAATATTGTGCTATAAACTTTATTTTATATTACTATTGTTTACTACTATTTTATCAGAGATAATTATTTGTCCCAATGTTAAGCGTATCGTGAGCAAGAGCACTGATCAGAAGTCCCGGAATATAAAATCAGCAAAAGACTGGGTAGTACTGGGTTCCGCGAATTCGTTGAGAGAGTTTAAAAACAAAGTTCCGAACTACCTTCCTTGAAGTACTATTGTTTTCCTGCCCGCTTGTTCTCGTTCGTATTAAAATGCGGGAAGAAGAGAAGAGTAGAGTTAGGAATTGGCCATTGATAAAGTTCTTGAAGGGGAACCCAACTTGGACTCGGATCGGAATCGGTGGAGAAAGGTACCGACCTCACCCTCCTTGACCTTTCTGCTATACATCCATACCCAACCAATTTTACCAACCAACTAAGCCAACTAGCATTTAATCTCACGATAACCATCAAACTATTTTATAAAAATCACTCATAAAAATCGTATCTAGAACCCTTCCATTCTTTATTTCCCTGAAACTCAATAGATTTAAAGGTTTGTTGAAGTAAAAGCAATGGTGGGTTTAATTTATCGGGAAGTGTCTGAACTCAGTTTATACAACGATTTCTTTCAGCGATTATAAATATAGGTATAATAAATATTTAAAATCATTGATAGTAGATGTGCAATAAAATCTTTCAAAATTTATATGAATCCGTAGCTCGAAAGATGAAATCATTTGAGGACAATCAAATCGGAATTTTTGAAGATCCCTCGAAGTCACGATAAAGGACTCTTACTCTCCTCCATATATAGAAGTCTCGAAATAGACTGTGGACCACTTGCATCCATTATTCATTGTACCGTTAATGAGTTTCATTAATGGAATTCGTCACATATATTTAATCCACTAATGCTGTAAAACCGCTTTCATTATGCTATCTATAGTGCCGCAACTCGACCGATCCATTTGAAATAAACCTCGTAACGAGAAACTGCCATTACCGAACGAAGAGATTCAGAGTGGAGTGGCGAACAAGTCGTATAATGGAATACTTTTATCAACGCGGGTACGCTGCTTAATTATTCAAAGACAATCACGCGCGTTAACCAACCAATCATTGTGTGCCGATCTTCGCACACCTACGATAAAATACGTTATACATTAAAAGGCATTTGTTGGAAACTCTTATTCATACTTAAATCTACTCACTCATTTCACATTTAAATTTGCTGCCTAATTATTTTATATTATATTCTCCTAAAATAGTAGTTTCTATTCAATCGCAATTTCCTTGAAATATAATACCTTTCGTGCAATCGTGTTTGGTGAATAGGTCGAAATTAACCATTCAAAGTCTATGCTTATTTAGCAAGCCAGAAGAACCCGAACCAAGCATGCAACAGTTACAAATTAACTTCTTACGGAAACTAGGGCTGGAGCTCGTGCATCGTACAAGCGGAAACAGTGGCAGCCCTGATGCATGGACGAAGGGGAAACATAGTCCACGATGCACACGAAACAACGGAAGCTTGAACCTGACCATCGAGAGAACCGAGTTTACGACAAGTTTTAGGCTTAACCCAATTGCGGCCAGACGAGAACGATACTCTGCCTTCCGTCTCAATGGTGGTTCCTAAATAACAAGGCTTCCTGTCTTTCAGGATATCGGTGAAGGACCTTTTGCCTTTATACGTTGAAAATTTATTGTTTCCCAGCTGAATGTGAAATGTTCATCTGATTCGATGCGAACGATTTTAGAAGTAGATTTACACTTTACTTCCAACACTGACATATTATAATACCGATTGCAATAGCATATATAGTATTGAATACGGTTACTTACTCATTAATATCATAATTAAATTTTTAAACCTATAGCACGTAATATACATTCAGGGTTATATGTTTAGCATGGATTAATATTCTACTCTATATTCGGGTTGAAGTTAGTGAAGATAATATAAATGGCATATAATAATAATGTCCCCTTAGTCTATACTTTCGGAACAATGAAGGTTCCTGATATTGTAATCGTAAAGATCTCAAGCTTGACGTAGAAAGGGGACTCCTAACTTTCCGGTGGAACGGCCCACGATAATTCATGGTAAGGAAGCTTAAGTCGTGCATCCACGCGAGACTACGAGAGTGGCGTCGGCACGCGTTCAGACGCTGTCGTCTAACAGGTGCCGATGGATATATCATCCCAATGTAGGGGTAGTTTGCACAGGGACAATCCCTTGTCGTTTCTATACGATGGTGACGTCATTTGGTGATGGATCGCCTGAATTTCGGCTACCACAGCCACTTCACATACAAATGTGCTCTTTGATGCAGAAACAGTGTCTATGAATATTTCTTAGCATGATGATTACTCGGATCCCTTTAAGTACCGTGTATGATTTATAACTGAACGGTGCTAAATGGCAATACCCAAAATGCATTGATTACAAGAACGTCATAATTGTGAACTCTCTCTAACTATTTAAGAGAATATTTAAGAATAAGATTCAGTGCCATATAAAACGCGAAGCACGATATTTAAATTGATTTTAACAATATAAGATAAAATGATCTTCAGGAAGAGTACTAGCAATATAAGAGCATGCGCATGCATAAAAAGGGAAACTGGTGTGTTCAGAAAAGTATTCAATGCGGAGCGAGTATCACCTCATTTCCCTTTCAAACCAAACCGCAAACGGATGATGAATCGAAAACCCCTCTGGCATAGTAAAGGCCGAATAAAAGATACCACGAAAAGGGGGAAAAAAAGGAGAAGTGGAGGATAAGACACGCTAAACGAGGATGCGTACGGATACGTTTTCAATAATCTATGGGTACGTGCGTAGAAAGGGCGTAGGGTGTCTTCGTGTCGTAGGGCCCGTACAAGAAGCGTGGAGTAATGGAAAACAGAGAAGAGGGGAGGTTGAATTTTCGCTGGCGAGGATTTGAAGGAAGGCAAGCAGGCAGCCAGAAGATAGAAATAGCTCTTTGGAATTCTCAGACAGCCCGAATCAATGCAAACAACTGGATATTGCCGGCAATATCAGTTTCCTTAGAGCGGCGCGCCGCTCAACTGCGAAACGCGCCCAGACGACGACTATGGCATCGAAGGTGGATAGATTGTGAGCGAATGAAGGTGGATAGGAGGAAAGGGAAAGAAGGAAGCACACACCCGGTCTTCCTGAAAGTTTGTCTTGCCTTCTCTACCTACTCTCTGCCCTTCGCTTCCCCCTTTTCCATTCAGCCTTCTTCAACGTCTAAATCTCCTCTTCTTCACTTCTTGTTCTTCTTCTTATTCTTCGTCCCTTGCACGTCTACGTGATTTATTCAGCCTATTTTATACGAGACCTCGACATATGAGATTTCTTCTACCTTATTCTCCAACCAACACAGGGGCTACCGGAAGTGCGAGTCCGCCAAATCCAGATATTCAGGAAGAATAATTCTTTCATTGGTATGTGTAATCTATCAGATTTATACAGTATACTTAGAATACGGATATGTTGGATATAATCAACATTTTATAGTTTAAGTTACATATACATGTATCATAGAACATACGTATGTTAATTTAGTCTATTACATTTGCAAACATAATATTATCTGTACAACTGTGCTAATGAAGACTCGAGTGCAGGTGAATCCGATGGAAATGATCTCTATGCAGCTTCTGGAATAGCGTTTCGAGGTGAAGTAATAACCAATGGAATATTGTATTACAAATGTACTCGTTAAAAAATTGGAAAATTAGTTTCTATTTGATTATCAGTCAACTGACGAAGCGATAATACAAAAAAATTCAATTCAAATTTCTTAGCATTTATGGAAATATTTACGGCGAATTTGATCAAATTGTTGTTTGATACACATGTATATCTTCTCCTTTAAATTTTAATACAGACAAATAACGTCCATCGCCTCATGTATGCGCCATCCAAACAGCAATAATGTGAATGAACAGACGAATTGTTTTCCATTTTATATTTGTCATTCACGCAATAATTCATAAGTTTCCATAGACTTGTTGGAAATCCGTGTACATACCGTATGGTAAATCCACAGCTGAAACAGTCAACGTAAACGAGGGTTTAATCCCTTGGTGAACGGCGGAGAACGTTTTTGAAGAGCGTCCTTCACTGGGCCAGGTAATACGCAATTAACTTACATAGAAGCTGTTCACCACTAATTAATGAGTGCGTCAGAAACTTGAGGCTCCGTGCTTCGATCAGGCTACTTTCGAGTTCCGAAGTTGCAACATTAACGACGGTAAAATTAAATTTTAGATAGATCGGCAAATACTTGCAGAACTCATTGTAACTAATAATTTTGTTAATGCACTTATGTATTAATAAGTCATCCGATATATATTTACCATCGTTTTATCTTTTAATATCTCGTCCACTTACAAGATATCTACTTCTGACATTTCGGTTTTCCATTTATATTAATAATTTACATTATTAACTTATACATTAATTATCCAGAATTACCATGTTTCATTATAGAATTCCAGCGTGTATATATGGATTTGTGTACTTCATATGTCAAGGTCTTAAATAATCCTTTATTTAATTCAAAAGAATATGTATTCTTTTCTTTTCGAGAATATTTCTTTTCTACCACGAATGGTTTTTTAAATAACGGATCTTGATATTTAGAACAGGGGTAGATTTTTTGATGTAGTTGATGAAGTGGAAATGATTATTACTTCAAAGTCTACATCTTAAATAGCATCATAACTCAGTGTGTCGGTCTGTTTCTCCGAATTATCACATCATTTTAGCCTTCCATACATCAAAACCTTTCGCGTTACGAGCCGAAGGATCCCTTAGGTTACTTGAAACCCCCCGTAGTTGCCGACGTCATCTGAGGAAGGAACGCAATTACCGACATAATCGGCGTGATTTCCCCCTCGAATACGCGGGTACCAAGATTCTCGGTCCTCATTTTTATCCATCGTGAGACGATTTCAAAGCACACCCCTATTTGCGCTCTTCGTTCTGTGATATTCTGGTCCATCGATCTCATTGGTAACTCGATAAGTCGCGCGTCACTTCCTTTAGGTGCGCCCGCAGCCTCTAATAATCAAAGATGAATTGATCTTCCTTGCTTTATCCTTCTTGAATATTATTCGGCATAATTCCTTGAAATATTTCAAGAAGAAGCTTCTTATCGATCTATTCAATATCTCAGAATTATTGATTACATCATTTCTTGCTCGATGAGGAACAAAAAGTATGTGCTCAACGTATCATATCATTTGATCTCAGTAGTATATTATATTAAATTCAATATCATGATACTTTGGATTATTTTAAACTTGTCTCCAGAGTGGAGGGAAATTAATTGGTCCCACAATGAACTAACTGATATTTCGAGCAGCGGAGATGATAATGTGAAAACTATACCGTTGCAGATTATTTGAGAAATATGTGTGGAATATTCGACGTACGATGGATGAAGACCCGGACAGTAAATTGGTTGGTCCACTCAACGGCTGCTCTCTGCCCGATGAATGTATTCGTTGAGATTACGCGAAATGGTTGTAAATGCCAGGAGAGCCCTGCCCTGCCGGGAAAACCCATTCCTCCCTGCTCTAAAGAGTGAACCACTATCTCGCAACTGCAGTTACAACTACACAAAGGTTAATGCATGCCATTGTCGCTGCCAGCCCGGCAGAACTACTGCGCTTTCGCCGAGTACTGGACGGAAGCATTCAAACGAGTGACGGAGAACACACGTTTATATCTTCCTGGGATATCGCCATGCAAATACATAATGGATGATGCATCACATTCAAGACAATTTTTAGTATCTGTCTGCACTGCAACCTTTGACAATTCTGTCAATAATGATTGCTACGTCTCCGTAATCTGACAACGTTCGTATAATCATCACAAGTATCAGGGAACATAACAATTCAGCGAAGTGACCACATTTTCATGTTTCATTGTAATATATTATAACAGCGTGAATTATAGATAATATATAAAATAATTGTCGGAAAATATTGAAAGGAACGTTAACGTACTTACAATTAGTATGACACTACAAAGGGGCAACAATTAGTGAGGAAAATAAGAATCAAGTTAGATCAAAGATACAAAGTACATTTCATGTGTCGTTGTGGATGCGGAATAATTTCTGCGAACGAATCAGAGAAGGGTCGAATATAAACGACGCAGATGCAATTTAAAGGGGGATGAACGAGGGAGAATGGAAGGAAAAGACTAAGTCGATTTTAATTTCACCGAAGGACAAATTAAAAGGCATCAATCTAAAGAACAAAATGTTGCGGGAGATTAACAGCTTATTCTCAAGGATCGGGGAACAGGAGGGTGCGCAGACTAAAATTTCGAATCAAAGGAAGCACCGGATACTAAAATGTAACTGCAAAATATATAACAGAAATATTCCATTCTTACGTCTCTATTAAAATCAAGATTAAAATAATAACACGAAAACATCGTAATTTCATCGTTGCAAATCTTCAGACATTTGATATTATCTAATAAAATATCATATATCAATTATTGTAAACATGACTCAGGATCAGTTTCCTCGGTACTCAGGGACATGTATTTTCATTTTCCAAATATGAACTGTTTGTATCAGATTTTTGAGCACGTACATGTGATACAATTGTTCTATTAACAGAATGAATTGAGCTTCACTAAAGCGACATGCTATGAATGTATTGTAGAAACCTATTGCATTGATACTAACACGTCGCATCAGCTTTAATGAGAGACAAAACGAACGAAATTGAGTCGCATTGTTCGACAATAAGTGCTCGTAAGCTGGAATTTGTAAAGGGTTGTAAAATCGTAGATGTTCAATGCCTATTGCCGACTCTATTCCCGTTTCGCCCATAGAAAAGGTACTTCTCCTTAATATCACATCGATATGACGATATTTTGTGGTATAAGCTCATTCAGAAAAACATCTCGTACTAGAATTGTTATCACTGATTGCAGGTGAGATAAACACTGATATAAATGAAAGTAGTACAACGAAAGAATTTCATATAAGTAGTGATAAATCTAAGTGATAATAACATCTGTTTCTGTAGCGTATACGAGCCATTTTATATTAATCAAGAGTTATAACAAATATTTATTTAATAATTGATTTTTCTTTGCAAATCGTACTTTTCTATACTTATAGTTATTTTGAACGTAAATCAACTTCATAGATCGATTAATGGTGAATCTCAACCGCAGACGGTGTATAAGTCATACCAATAAAATTAATGATGTTACGAAAAGGACGTAACATGCCTGGCTTAATCGCGACGTTTGATCTTCCCGCATGTCGGATATCTAAAAAGCGTTCTTCTTTGGGAAGCAGTTGCGCGTTAAACGAAAATGATCAGTTAAGTGGCGACGTCGTCTTTTTAAGTATGTTGAAGCTAAAGGGTTACGTGAGAAGGAATAGGTGGAAACGTAGAGAGGAGACTATTTCGTCGTCATTTTCTCCCATTTCTAGCAATTAACGAGCCCGACGTTAGCTCGTTAGCAGTTTATAAGAAAGTGAACATGCAGAAAAGTTACTCACGTTTTACTTCGACCTCACGTTTTAGGTAAAAGAACGCGAGAGGCTTGTCACCGGATGAATTTAAGTGACGCTAATTTTCAAATCAAGTGTTTACAGTATCATCCTCCTCTCCCATGTATTATTCGCTTAAATACTTTTTTTCTTCACATACGTCACGCCAATATATCATTTACTCCTAACCTGTTAACCGGTGATGACGAGTTAACTCGTCATTTGAATCTGTGTGTATATGAACAGTTACAAATTAGAATTATTCCTCTCATAATTTTCAGATTTGAATACCTATGTACATGTTTCTTTAGTGAAGAGTCGAAATCAGATATTCGTAGTAATTATGATTAAATTGCACCGATCAATTTGATCTATAAATTAAATTGATCTGTAAAGTAATTGACTTGACGCTTGTAGACTGAACAACTCGTCCTAAACATCGATTGATTGATCGAAATGACTTTCGATAGGTAGAAACAAAATTACCGAGCGATTAAGTTCAAAGGCAGGATAGCGCAAAGGGCGAAGTTTTAATTATTCGGGAAGGCAAGTGCCTAATATTTCGAGTAAATTAGGGCAAGTTAAAGGGGAGTCGCATTCCTGCGTCAGGCAGGTGAATTGGTCCGACGAAACTGGTCGCTAATTATTTCCGAATTAACGGCACATTAGTCTTGTATCCCCATAGCACGGCCCTTCTAACAGCATCCTGAAGCTCGGATTAACGTGAATGCAGGATTACGGAGGACAGGAATTAAACCCGATATCGCTGTTAAACGGTTCATGTTTTAACTTACCTTCGTCCACAGTGATGCTAATCATCCCAGATTAATTGGACTTTTATGCATACAATTTATTATGAATTTACATTAATACGAGTATAACGTATACGCTTACAAAAAGAGGTTTCATTAAGTGCACATATTTCTATTAACGAACTACTTTTATTTTATACAGGTTTACCAAGTAAATTAATTAATATCTTAACTTTCTAATGTGTTGATGAAAGTTAGTTTCCTTCTTGTATATACGTACGCATATTTCGATACTTGGAGCAGGTCCCTGGAGGTTTGGTTCGTGAAGGGTTTAATCAATACGGGGGGGAGTCAAAATGCGTTAGAGCAGAAAATTGGAATGCATAGAGTTTAAGATTCTCTGTAAATAAACGGCGAAAGCTTTTGAGGATTCTTCCTGATGAAGCTGGTACAATAACGAATCCCATAAAGTAAGAGGATTATGTGAGATGGAATGGTCGTCCGGTTATGTCGTGTCCGCGATGCTTTAACCATTAATTCGACGTGGATTAATTAAAACAGTTAAGGGAGGAGGGGACACCCTCGTACTGGTTTGTTGGTACTGGTCTGAGGCAGACAATAACGAAAGTAATATTTCGTCAACGACGACTAGACTGCTGTCCCGTACATATACATGCACACTTAAACGAGTGTTAAGCCGGCTGCCAGACGTTACAAGGGCTACTTTACCCTCGGCCTGATGAAATTCTCCGCCTGGAAATTATTTCCGTGCTTGGAAGCGAATTAACGAAGCATCTCGACATCGAAAGTACCGACGTAAGGGTTCCCCTGCTCAACAAGAGTCTTCGTCGAGATTTTTCTTATCGGCAATGTACACCTTAAATGCACCTTTGTACTACCTTCAGGGCGCAACTTTGTCCTCCATCCTTAAATAACATTCTCGATACATTTTCTACCTCAGGAGCGTCTGCCATCATTCTTTTTATGATAATGTATCATCTGTAAATAGAAAACTATTCCACTGATTTCAAGCATATATTTTGTGGACATATTTAGGTGCAATCATAGAAAATTATTTAAAATAATAATATTCGTATCAACGAATCAGGTGTCGTGAAAATTGTGTTCCGCTTTAATTTACTACTTGTTAAATGACCATAGAATTCGTGATTGCATAAAGTACAAGACAATGTAATTTTAACCGTTTTTTCAATGCAACGAAAGTATTCGGATTTGGAGTAAAAAGAATGCATTTCAATGAATAAATTGTCAAGAATTGTCAAGTGCCCGATGTCTGTTAACGGCGCAGATTGTAAAAATAAAATGTTTATTGTTTACGTGAAAGTTTCAGTTTGGCCTTGTCAGAGTATTACGTGGATGTAAACGATGGCGAAATACTAGTCGGCTCAGTGCATCGCAAAGCGTATCGCCTACCGATTGTGTTCTCTCTTGACGGGTAAACGTAAATTAAAAATGCTCTGGCAACGTTTAACGAGCGAGCGACAAAGGAGCAACGTCAAAACGCAATGCAAAGGGACGCCGAGGAACTTGTGTAGCTCCGACGAAAATTAATATCACCCTTTCTACCTCCGAGCCTTGTTACGCGAGCACGCGCGTGACTTCCTGCAGAAAACGTGTGTAACTTGCTAAAAGTGTGAATTCATACGTTATTTCCCACAAAACCGGCAAAAGTTTCGACCGTTTATCACGCTTCTCTTATTTAGATTTAAATTACGCCATGCACCTGGTATCGACCTGAAAGTTAGTTTCATTTATTAAACTAATTCGACCATTTAAACACCGCTGTACGGGGGAAATCAATTATTTCTTGTTGTAATATCGTTTTATGGAATATCGCATTAATCTAACACATTTTCGGGCCACGGTCCACGGCCGTACGCGAGAATTAAGGACAGGGCAAAGTTCAAAGGGTTCCCCTCCGGCTGTGGTCCACCAACAAAAATAGTCCAATTGCCGACTCCTCCCTTTAAACGTTGAATATACTTGAAATATTTATTTTATTTTAATATTTTCTTTTTTAATATAAATTTAATTTAATTTACAAATGTTTTAATTAAAGTATTTGTCGTTTAATATCAATTTACTTAAGGGTTTATTAACACGCCTCATCAGTTACATTTGTATGCTTAATTTATGTATGATTTTTAGATAAAATCTTAACGAACTGGTAAGCCTTATGAATTAATATTATTTCCAACCTTGGGAATATTAATTATCCATATTTACTGAATATAACTGGAGATACATAATAGTACTAAGTATAGTGCTGTATTTGATATAGTATTATAATAATCTCGTTCATAGTAACATACTGAATACGGTAATACTATTTAACATAGTAATATATTTTGCTTTATTTATCATTTAACAAATAACGATTTGAAAGACTATAAAATTAAATATCCCTGTTCATGAAAAAAGAGCCCTGAGCAAGTAAACATATAAATTCAATTACCAAGTCGCTTTACCAAATTGTTTTTCTTTTTAATTAGCGCACGGAATAAAAAATGTCGCTTGTGGAAGACCTTGTAGAAATATCTCGTAAAATCGTGTAGAAAATATTCCATATCTTTTTGCTCGAAGAGTTTTGCAATATGTCGTAGTATTCAATCGTTTATCACAGAAACCGGGATGTTGCAGCTCGACATCGCGGCGATATAACTCAATGAGTTATACTAGTATTCACGGAGCTCCGTTAAAAAAAATTCCCTTTTACAGCATGACCGACATTTGGTACAATGAGAAATTGTAATTGTTTTTGATACACATTTGTATCCTGCAGCGCACAGCTTCTCGGTTCTCTTTAGATTCTTGTACGTCGCTTATTATCGTGTACGTTTAGAAACCGTGTTGGAACAGATTTAAACACGAACTAGAATTATCAAAGGTGTAGCTGCATCATTGAATGTTTTAGGTCACAGATATCATAGGTCAAGTTTTCCTTTTAAACGTGTATCTGTTTGTTTCAGAAATTATTCGATGTTTACACCTCGTACTATATTTTCCTGCACACGTATTTTTCAAGCGAGCGTTTCTAAAAGGTCAATGATATAAAATGTTTATCGTTACATCTCAGATTTATATTTCCTTTTTTCTACGCCACCCAATACGATATACGGTCTTTTTATAAAGTGCGTTAGAATTTTTTATTCTATTTATTTCTGATGCTCGAATTTATAATCCGTTCGATACGTTCTATTTATTAGACACAATTCTGGTAACACAAATTAATTTTTTATTAAGTACGTACGAGCAAAGAACCCTTTGACCACAAATGTAGGGGCACCAAAGCGAGGATAAAATTAAAATACAGGAAAGTAGAATATAATTATAATAATAATATTACAAAAATATTTGAGAAAGAATGAAAAAAATATTAAAAATTTTTAAATGTCCCTACGGCACGCATTAAAATTTACAAACCAATGAGACCAATAAGTTTTTGGCATTAATGATGATTTTTAATTTGTCTAATCATTCACATACGTGCTGATACTCCTTCGCTCATAAAATAATTAAGCCTGCATCATTATGATAACGTGATATATATATATACCGTGAAAGGCCAAATATTTAGGAATGGTTTTCACAGTGTCTGGCAGTAACCAAACATTTCCACAAGGCAGGTCAATTCTTTCAAGTTTCGCGTTCTCGTATCGCGAATAAACTTAACGGTTGTACTGTCGGGAAACGATCATTACGGGCGCAGGCTTAATTACGACGTTTAAGCGACACGGTCGAACGATCTGGCGACGCGAGAGAATTTAATTACACAGAGGGCCGAAAAAGGCCGCGAAGGCGAAAGCGGTCTCCCACGATCCCAGGGTGCTCCTCCATGAACCTACCCTGAAAACCTGGGAATAGAGGATGGAGGGCTTACATAGGGAGACCGGAATTAACCTGAGCGTGAACCCGTCGGCAACGACGTTGCAACCTCACTAATGCCTAACGACCCTTTCCCGACAGAACCTCTATGAAAAGGGCAGATATACATAACGCAATGATAATCATAAAAAATAAGAATTTTTGCCGGCTTTATGTGAATTTTTATGAGGCCGACCTGATTAAGACTACTCTTCGAAAACCACTTGACAATACTTAGAAAATCGAAACTCTTCATCCAAATTGATTTTGCAGTGAATGAAGAAGGTGGCCCTTAATGTATTACAATGTGGCTTCTAAGGCGATGCATTAATACCAAGGCAAAATAAAGTATATCATTATTAAGAACATAGATAAATAGCGATCAGCAAGGTATCGAGAATGCGAGAAAGCATAATGAAGAAGAAGAACGACAGGTAGAAGCGAATAATTGAAAGGGTAGTAAAACGATAGGAACGCAAGGGAACGGGAATGGTTGAATATCGCAGATAGAGTGAAATGCTAGCTGGGGTGGGCAGTACCGGGTCTCGTACAATGTCGATGAAGTAAAACGCAGCCAGGGTAATTGGCGCACCTTTCAGATGTAAATGCGGTTCGTTAGGGGGTTTCCACGAGCGATGCATCACCGACGGTCAGGCTAGGGTGCCAGGATACCGGACTCGTCCAGTTGGAAATGTTTCCCTTGCCGTCGACTGACACGGCTATGCTTGCTGTTACTGTTGCTTCCTGCTCCGTAGCAACCATCGAGTGTAAACCAGCCACGGTGTTAAACGACACGCGCATTATCATGGTAATATTGACAGTCTGAAATTTTTACGGATCACGTAACCCCAGCCAATGTCAAAGAGAACCACCACCCTACCAACTAACCGAAGATAATTTGCTGAAGGCTGAATATGTCGTATCGTTTCATTCCCTCTATCTTTTGTCGGTGTTATGACTTCGTCTATATGAGGCGCTGAAATTTGATAATATTTTAACATTTCAAATGAATTGAAATAGTTTAATTTTTAAATAAGAACCGAATTTCTTCTGTTATATTGTAGTTATTGTAAGTAATTGTACCGTAGTCATAATTACTGATTAATAATTTGTTGCTTGTAGGATGTGTAATGGGATATTAGATGTAATATGTGATTTTGTATAGGATGGATGGAAGTAATTTGGGGTAGTGATTAATTTCGAACATTATTACGGATTTGTATACTTAGGTTTGGATCACCTCGAAGGCCCCGTCGCAACCCTAGTTCTATACGGACCAACGCGGTAATTATCTGTTCGTAATTGCTAATCGATCGTTGGCAATCTCTGATCACGCATGAAACAGTATTGACAGAGAGTGGGATCATGAAATCGTATGCTAAGATCGTACGCGCCATTGATCAGTCTCTGATAATATTTTGGTTTAACTGGAAACATAATAATCTCACATAAAAGTCATCTAACACTATCTTTCATTAAGAATATCCTGCAACAAGATATTTTAAAAAATATTCGAAAACCTTATTCACTGTCATCGTATTTCCCCAATAATAATATATTTGCGGCAAATATAATTTCAACTTGTATACAAATTTAGTTCCTTTTTTATGAATAACGAATAGAATATATTATAATATAGAATTCCGAATTATACCTACGTACATAATCAAATATCTATAGTGTAATTATATAGCTGTCCTTAGCATTTATTTTTTAACAATATAGTAATAACATAAAACAATAGTTATATGATAATATTCAGGTGTAATATATAAATACTTCTGTTCGAAATTATGAACTTTCATATTATATACTACACCTAAAAATCTGACACCTAATTATAATTCTGCCATTAAACCGAGCGACCTGTTTAAATTATGATATTTTTCGCGGAAGTCGATGAAGTAGTAAAAGGGGAATACTATAATCGTTCAAAGTGTAACACCAAAAATTTGGTTCACGTTTGGAGGCGATCTATTGATTAGCAGAAGTCAAGCTGTAGATTAATAGCATTTGCCGATCAGCATTAGTCACGGTTACCGCATTTCAACGCGCTACCTTGAAATTAGGCACGTACGATAATTAGACGGGGAGCAGTAGGGAGCTACACCATTGGCTATTCCAGAGATCTCATCGCGGTGCAAAGGATAATTCGTACTGTCAATAATACCAATGTGCGATCATAAATGATCGATATGTGCACGCCTGATTGTTAATCTGAATTCCAATCAATATTGCATTAAAGTTATTATCCTCTTTTTTCAAAATACTTACTCTTATATATTATAAGGTATTTCAAGTATCTCATTTATGTCTTATACTTATTGAAACATATTCTGTTCTCTGAGCAGGATTGGTCCTATCAGATTCGTCAGGCTGGTCTGTAGTGTTGATAGTTTTTTACGCATAATGTCAATTTCTTAATAATAGCCGTTTAACGTCGTAGACTTTTCATTTGTTAAAAAGTTATGGTAATAGATGGCGGCGATTAATGAATCTTAAAAATTCGTGAAGTCCAGTTAGGATAATTCGCCACCATCCTACAGGTACGATACGAATAAGTTCGTCTAGACGCTGAACTCAATCGATCGGAAGCGATTTATCTCTGAGGTCGTTTGTGCGTTCGGATATTCGCGAGGCGCGCCGGAATCTTGGTTCGTTGATAGGAGAACGCGGCACGGAAGTCAGTAACGACCGGCGTGGAAAAAAGTTTTAAAGTAAATATCGTAAAAATTCATTTCCTGCCAGCAATACGTTTCCATTCGTTCTCTCGCGTCTATCCCTCTTCCCTTTTACCCTTGCTGCTTTTTTTATCCCTTTTCCTCTCCTCCTATATTTTCTTCTCTTTTCCAGCATACACCACGCCCGAATACAATAATCCTGGTGCTCGGGCACTGGTAAGTGTTAGAGGGGTTAAACCCTGGCCCAGGTAAGAGAGGGGGTAGTTGGATGGTGAAAAACGTAGGTACAGGTGTTACCGTACATCGTTTAAACGAGTTTGTTCTTTATGATGAAATTAAAGCAACCAACTACGCACACAAAGATTGGCTAATACATATTTGTGGCTACAGAACCACTACAATAACGCCTGATTGTGTACAATGTTGAGTGTTAAAGAAAATCTGTAGTTGTTTGGAAGGTTTGTGATTCAGCTATTTATTATTGCAATTTATTATTTATTATTATTAATGGCATTATTGTTATAAATACTATATAAGAACCTGAAATATAACTGATGCCAAGTAGGATAAGATACTTTCAAGTATACTGGGAGATTTGAGCTTGTTATTGACTCTATGAAGATGAAAATGATTAGTGTTATTTAAAATGATACGTTTCAGTTTTGTATATAAATGAAAATGTGTTATATTAAATGTAATGCGAAAACTTTTTTGCTAGTGGGATTCAAAATTTACCAATATTGCTGAATACATTGAATAAATTTTGAATCTGTAAATGAAGGGTTCGTGGTTTATACGATTTGCTTTGCCACATAAATATTATACACCGACTAGCTTCTGTGATATATAAACGGAAAACTCTTCGAGGGGAAACTTAAAATGAAATGTTGTCGTTTCTTGAATAGCAATAATTCTCATCAAGAATTTCTGCAGTAAACGTGACAAAACGTTGGCCCTGCAAAAAAATATCGTTTGCCTGATGCCGATAGAACTTTTTCGATTCGACATTGGCAATGTAAACTCGCCCCAGCGTGCATTATGCATGCCGGGAAATAGAGCGAGTAGAACGCTTTACACATACGCATATTGACATGTGAGTGTGTCAGCAAATTCTGCCATGGCCCGGAATTCGGATAATCACGTTACAGCGAACGAGTTGTAAAATTCATACCCCGCAAATACGGAATCGCCATTCGCGATACCTCAATCTCGATAGTCGACATTTTATTCTTTACGACACTAGCAAGTATGATAAATTGCAAAACAAATTTATGCACCTGTCATATGCTATACGCACCACCGAAAAGATAATATCAATATAAATGTTAAGTCTTCTACATATTTCTGTATATTTTATAATTTCACTTACACATTTTACTTCTCATTTACGCGAATTAAAATATTTTGAAGAACTATTTCTGTAAAACTGAAATGCAGATATATCGATATGAAATTACACAAGTTACAGAAATGATTGCACAACACTTTTATTAGAAAAATGATGACAAACATATTAACTCGGAAGGAATCTCTGAATTAAGTCCGTAAGTAGTGCAATTCAGAATTCTACGGGCAAGTAGAATGTACTTTAATCAAGCGGCCAAGTAGAACGAATCGTAATGGATCGTGCAAGTAGTATAATCCTTCGCGCTGGCAAGTAGTATAAACTTAACCATCCCAGTGTAAACTGCCATCCTTCAGTGATATAGTCTCAAGACAAGTAAGCCTTAGTGGTGAAATTTGAAATTCAGCAAGTTATCCCTTCCTTTCTTTATCCAGGTTGGTTCAGTGACAGGGCGAAGAGGGCGGGTCGAAAGTCAATAATCTCGAGTAATCCGTCTTTCCGGCAAAAGCTATTTTCATTGTACTCGAGATCCGTAGCGAGTCACGGTCGGTGTGCGTTAATCAACTAAAAGCGGGTAGTCTGAGTTTACAGACCGCGTCTCAATAGCCACTATCGTTTACTTCGCCTACCGATAGAGAGGTTCCCCGTTCAAGGGATGGAATGCATGCATAACGCAAGAGAGGAATGGTGAATGAGGGAGAAAGAGAGGGAGAATAAGGGTGCACGCATACATCCGATCAGATTGCTGATGTAAATTAACCGACATTAGCTGATTACGTACCATTGACACTAACCTACCGCAACCATGGATGCCTTAATATATAATACATAAGGATTCTCACACGTTTATATCTCGTTTAAAATAGCAAATACTCCTGCATATGTTAATCAATACCTTCTTCTCTCAACTCTTCATGTTTTAACTCGTATACTCATAAACTAGTATTCATTAATGGGTAAATATTAATAGTACCTTTTGGACTAATTGATAGGGATAATATCCTTATTATTAATTAGGATTTATAGCATTCGGTGCGAACAAAAAGATTACTGTACGAACTAAGACGAGTACTTAAAGCATTAATAAATAGCATACATCAGTTAATAGAGTAGTAAATATTGTTATTTTCAGAAATAAAATAAAGTAACTTCACGGTGCAAAGAAAAATATATAACATCTAATATGGAATAATTCTATATTTATTTGCATCGATTCAAATACATAGCCTGATGATACATGTACATGATTGTTTACAAATTGAAAGATATTCATATCAGATACAACCGGTGTTCTCTTTACTGTCGATTTTCGTCACTAGACGATTTCTTGAAGATAACTGACTTCCTGAATTTAGGTTCGATGGTCAGAGACCGGTCGTAACCCGACGTGTAAATTCACTGGACGATACAGTCGCGATGATCCTCTGGGCACAAGGTATGTTCTGAAACAAATACCGGTGTAGAAAGAGAAGGGGTGTATCGAGGTGGAAAGACGAAAGGGGGTGAGAGGGAAAACGTGCACGCTACCGTAACTTCGCGTCACGGCCGGTGAGCTTCATCGATCACCGGCCAACTCAATTTGTCTCCATTGATACCAATCTGCTGAGCAAGCTCGTCCTCCACCTCCCCCTACCTTGCATCCCGCTTCCTCTTTCACCATCCTGCTCTTTTGTCGGCGAAAATCCTTCCTCGCCGAAGAGTATAACGCGCGTTAGTTCCGAGGTATTTGTATCCAAGATTTCATATAGATATACCTATATTAAAGATCGTATAAGATGTGCGATGTTAGTTACACTTAGTACATTGTAATTTGTACGATTTAATTACGAATGCATACGTTACTTTAATATTCCTCATTATTCAGTTATCCGTGTATAAAACTGTTTTAAATTCACATGCTGCCAGAGAGCAAGGTTTTCTTTGATGAATTCGATGATTTGCAATTCTAATGGCTTCATGGTATATACTTCCCCAGATAGCCTCATCTATTCGCAAATCATATACGCTGACTTTCAAAAGTTACGTCACCGGTATCGCCTTACGTACATAATAAATTCATTCAGCGGTGGATGGCGAGCCGTTAAATTACGTGGATTCTACAGAGGCAGCCAGCCAGCTAACTATGCGGGGTTGAGGAAAGAGTAGAGTAAACATCGCGATATAATCAGCAGAATTACACTATTCCCCCGTAACTCACCCCTAGCCTTTCTCGTCCTCGATACGAAGTCAGTTTCACTCGCCAAGAACTCATACAGAGAACGAGATTCAGAATGAACGTAGACACCTTAGACCGGCTCGATACGGACCCAACCTGTGGAGGGGTTGGAGGTGTGGATATTAGGTGGCACAAGAGAACGAACGGACGAGGACGGAACGAAGAGAAAGGGGTTAAAACGGGAAGTGAAACGGGAGGCTGTGTAGCCAACCGGTACAAGCACAGTACGAAACGGGTTTCTATCAAATTATAAGTTGTCACACGGATGACGACGCAGCAGCCGAGCTGACTCCGGACTTAGCTTTCCCAGTTAACGCCGCCACCAATCAGACCCACCCCTAACTCTCCCTTTTCACCCTTTCATCCTCCATTCCCTTGCACCTCTCTCTACACACCACGATTTATCTTTGCCTCTCGGATTCTCGAATATCTCTCTCGTTTGAAGACTCTTTCTATCTGTTACACTATTTCTCTGTATTCTATCTCTTTTAGATCTTCTATCTTCTTTAGATTTCTTGTCTACCTTGATTCGCTCGTCTTCTTCACGACACCGCTGTCTCTTCCGGTTCTTGAGCGCTTGTACGGAAGGAAGCAAGAACTACCCGTAGGCGCATCGCAGTCAGTGGGCTTGGCATTTGCATACGAGGAATTTATAATTGGCCACTGTTTATCTTATAAAGATAGAGCTGGTACCATCGCGGTCGTTGCTCTTACCAGTTTTTGCCAGGATCATCCAATAGAAAAGAACAACTCTACCCCTGGTCTCCCCGTTCGTTACCTCGTTGAAAAAGTCTAAGTGAATAGAAACAAGGAAAGACTTTTACGAAGGAGAAGAATTCTTGCCCGAGGATACGCGTATGAATAAAAACCCGAAAAAACGTAAGTATGTAAATATGATAATACCTTCAGGGAACGTAAATATTTCGGTATATCTTCGTGCTCTTGTACTGCAACTTCCGAAAGAATATGCGAAATTCGAATTGTCGAGATAGATAGAGAAGGGAAGAGTTTTGTGAAAATCTCTTTTAAAGTTATTAGCATTCAGAGTTTCTGGTTTGCCAGGGAGTTCCAGGCTATGTTCCAAGGGATACGAGGTTCCGAACGAGATTTGGCAGTTCTTCCGTTCTGCGGGCACTCCTGTGGGGTGAAAAGATATCGCGATATTATACGATGATAATGGGGCCCGTTCAATAACACCGTGAAGAGTAATAGCAACGGCATTGTGCTTAATGGCTAGGGTAGTCTACGAAGGGAATCGAAACCCCGGGTTATCGTAGTTGGTAGGCGTTAGGGTTCTTCGGTGACGAATAGGCACATCGAATCAGTCTTGCAGGTTACTCTTCCGCTTCAGGAACTGCCAACCCTTTTCGTCGTATCAAATTGAGAACATTGTGACATTATCTTTTGTCGAACTTTGACCTATGAAGTTATTAAGTTTCATTAATCTTGTGTAAAAAAATACAAATTACAAAACACTCTAATCATATTCATGAAACGGAAACACAAATTTTTCCTTCTTGCTTTTTTCATTATTATTACTTTGAAAAGTCATTAATGCACTGTGTTTATATAATAAATACTGCTCTCATCGACTTCATATTTTTTATAACACTACGATCTGTGGTCTTCTTGCAATTTTTGTGAAAGTTTCGATGACGTTCATAAAAGGCCATAAAAGGGATTCGTGAAGGGATCATTAGAATTCACACGAATACGAAGGGGGCACATTAAATTCACAATAGATTAAAAGGGGCACAAAGAACTGAATGTTGGGATGAGTATGCCACCCAGAATACTGCTGGGGCTTCCCTTTTATATCTTGACATTCCAAAACAAATATTTCTCGTTTACCCCTGGAATGGGGTTGTGTTCATTCACACGTTCCCGCGTCACCTGACTTCAGCAGACTTTGAATTAAATTTATTCCTCTGGATTTCCCTCCAAGCATGCTCTCGATTTATTATAAACGCATTCCATCTTGGCTGACGGTTCTTTTTGCCCCAAGGTTGACGCATCGAACGAAGCAACAGAAGGATCAGATTCCCTTCTTTTCATGAGACGATTTTTTTCTCCTCGAACTTCCCCAAGACGCAACTTGAACCTCGGTGATAGGGGTTTGCTTTCTATGAAGACACCCTGGAAATGTATTTATATCTTATAATCACTTGAGGGAGAATATTTCTATAGGCATCCCCCTCGCGAATTAATGACCTTCTACTGTAGTACTACAGGAAGATATTTCGAAGCGCGGAGTTATCGGCCTTATTGCTGTTAATACATTTATTATTATCATAACTCTCTATTAAATACATGTGCCTAAATTCCACGTGTGATAATAATTAATTGATATATCAACGTAGGTATACAGTTTATATAAAAGTAGAACTGGTAGATCAATAATAACTGGATCGAAGTAATAACAAACACTTCAACTAATATTGCAATGACTAATACTCTTGTCTCTTTGAATATTAATTTAACATTAAATAAAGTAAATACCGAATTTAACCGAACATTGTTCTATTACCTTGGATATTTACTTATTTTCAAGGATATTAATACCTTGGCAGTTATAAGGAAACAGTTCATCTTCCGGTGTCTTAGTTCAATTACCACAAAATAGGAGTACCTGCAAGTCAACGATTAATTCCCTGAATCAAGAAAATCGATGCAAGTCACGAGCACCGAGTGACGTCAGATAAATCGTTAGTCTAGCCACGTCGCGTGCATGCAGTGGCGAAGAGTTGCAAGTTGCAAGCTAATGTTTACACATAGAAGTACCCAGGCGTGATGGATCTTCCCGGCGAGCAAACTGGATGGCCGATGCGGAAGGGTTCGTAAAGCATCTCCGTGGAAGCACAGTGAGCAAGCCCGTCGACTTGAGTCTTGTAGCAGAGAGCAGGAGCAAAAGCAGGAACAGGAACAGGAGTAGCAACAGTAGCAGTAGTAGGAACGATAGCTCTGAGACTAGCAGTAGTAGCATTGGTGGTAGCATCGTTGGTAGCGGTACTCTGCACCAACCAGCTCCGCATCAAGTATCACTCTATTTACCCGTCAAATATTTGTGCTTTTACCGTGGGGCGCCGTATCCAGGGCTCCTCTTCTGCCTCCTCTTAGCTATCTACTCTACCTTCCAGTGCCACTTTGTATACAGCGAACACTGTCGGCTGAATTTCCCTAACGAAAACTTGCCGAAAATTTGCAATTCGTAAAGCGCTAGAGAGTAGGGCAAGACCACCCTTCTTGCCGGCAGGCAGACAAGAGGGGAAAGACGTTCGAACAAAAACGAGTTGGATTCTTCCGCAAAACAGAAGGACTAGGAACATTCCGTGGTATTGCTGATGAAATTCAAGGAGGTTAATGACCATTTACTTCCGGTATATTTAAATTGATGATATCAAGGTTATCGGATATAATTCTTTGTTATTGCAAATGCAATGTAGTGTAAATATAAAGTGTAGTAAATTATATGGCATCAATTAGTCATACTGAATAATACTCATTAAAAATAATGTGACTAATCGATTAGCTAGACTGAAATTTTGCATAGGATATTGAAGAAGTCATAATATAATAGAAAACGCTCGTAATATGTTCGAAAAATAAAGGTTTCTTTTGGTAAGGGCTAAGGTACCCGTAGGCTGATCACGGATGTGACACACGAGCGGGTACCACATAGCCCTCCTTTCTTCTTCTTCTTCTACTTATACTTTTTTTCCCTTTTTCGTCTCTGGCCCCTTTGGCCATCCACCCATGGGAATCCTAATATCTACGTTTGACGTCATGCCAAATACGTACCCTTACTCGTCTGGAATAAGGCACGACCGTCGTCGCAACAGACGATGGAAGCAAACGACGGAAGAGAAAACGGAAACCTCTAATATGGATGTCCAGAGTCTTCTTGACGACGTATTGTATCCTCTACTAGGAAAAGGAAAGTTATCATTAAATATCCTATGGAATAACCGCAATTTCATTCCATACGTTCGCAGAATTTATAACAAACCCTAAAAGGTATACTTCGAAAATTCAGAGGTTAATAATTGTTTCGTATAACAGGGTTGTAGTACGTTCGATACGAAACGAGGGTTGCTCGTATTATTAGATAACGAAATCTTTATCAACTCGATCGATATATACGTATATATATATATTTTTTTTGAACGAATCAACACGAAGATGAAATCAACGAAAATTTCCAGTTTTCGAATACAATTCGGTTCGACGAGTTCGATAAAAATCGTCAAAATCATCTAGTGGATGACGGCTGCCGGCCGAGTTATGGTGGAGGTGCGTACGAACGTAGAACAGGCTCGAACGTGGACCGTCCGATTTGAATACATAACTGGCCGGATATAAACGAGCCTATGAATAAAATTTAAATTCCAATCAGCGAGTGAACAATACAGCAATACCTGCGGCTGCCCGGTAGAAATCGAGTCAGATAATGCCCACTGTGAATCAATCGTCTAGACATTGGAATTTTACATTCAGGGAGGAAGAATATAAGAGTAAGTTCAACACTGTAACACCCCATCGGGTAATCAGTCTTTATATATTTCACAATAGACGATTATTGAAAAATCCGCAAATATTTAATGCACAGTTTAACAGAATACTGAGAGCTTGTTGATACTTACTCTGGCTCTTTAATCCACAAGAAAGAAGTTTTATATCGCGACAGAGTTATTGATAATGTCGACGTTATTAGTGTGTTTCACGATCCAGCGAGCATCGGAGTTCTCGTCAACGAAAAGCAAACGTCATAATTGCCACGTAATTATGCGCATTTTAATTTGTGAGCCTCGATATTCGACCCTTCGCTATATCCCCTTTTGTAACGCGTCCCGCACACAGAGCCGGTAATCACAGCAAATTACAATCATGGCTGTTTGACATGCGTGGGGATTTGATTTATTAATCATCAGTCCGCAACGGGACAGTTCCGCGAATATTTTCGCACCGTTGCTTCACCGTAATATTCTTTACTCCTGCACGTGGTAATTTATGCTCGTACACCGCAAGTACCGCCATTGCTTTGTCTTTTCGCGCAACATTACTCTTCAACGTCCTTCTGTGTGATATAATTAACAATATATCTCAAGATACGATTCATACAGTTGTTATCAACAATTCATTTTTATCAGTGACTTTTTGCAGATTATTGATGGTGAAAAGATTAAAAATATTATCAGTACTGGAAGCTTTACTGATCCCTTAGGGATTGTAATTAATTGGCTGCAATGCAAATCTGATAAAATTTGTCGTTGGACTATAATGTTTCGATACTTTGCCAAATGCGATTTTTACGGTAATTTTGTATGTAAATGTTTTACGCGAATGTATATATTCTTATATTGAGAGTACCGTGGTGTATAGGATATTAAATGTAAATAATATGCTTTCCGTATAGAACTTACAAACAACATGGTTCGTTACGTTTCATTTTCATCGACGGAACGTTTGATTACTAATATTTGCCTGATTTATATGCGGTTGCATATGATTATTCTGATTTTCACTGAAATCGTTAATTACTAATGCCATAACTATGAATCGTATCTATGGTTATGGATATTTATATTTAATTATATAATTATCGCATATACACTTCAACCCTAGGAAGTATTTTTAAATGATATCCAAAAGTATTATCTTCATAATGAATATTTTTATAAAGAATATCCTTTTTATCTTTTATAAGGAAAATCTAATATATTACGATGTATAGTTAATAAAAAGATTTGTGTGAGTCGGGGCTCCGCCGTCATCGAGTTTATAAGGGGGTGGGGGTGTTACTCAATTTATTGTATTAACTGTACATCGTAATATACGATTGAATTGTGAACTTGGGATTAATAATAATGGAGTAGCATATCTCTTAACCTTGTTGCAACTTTTATTAAAGCTCTCTTTGAACCATGTTATCACGTAAAAATAGTATTTTATATCCTGAAAAATATTATTTCCGTAAAATTTCGTACTTTCCACATCTCATTAATGAATTGGTCCCAAACTTCCGGACTCCGTGGGATTCCACCGTGTAGAATCCTTTCGCACCAGTTCACGCGATTCGAATCGAGAATAATAACCAGCTTAACGGCGTTGGTAATACTGATGGCGGTAGTTCGAATTTTAGTTTAATTGAAGTTAAGTGTCCATTAGAAGCGTCGGTTTCCATCAGAGTCTACCGCCAATGTTGGCGTTACAATTCAAAAGTATCCTCTTTGGTAAGCCGCACGATGCTCGCCGTTTAAATGTGGTTTCTAGCATTACTGACCAACGAACAAGACTGTCATTCCCTATTTTACAACTTTCAACTTCCGACAGTTTCAACAGTGGAATTATACTTCCCATTACAAGTTACACAGGAAAACAAAGCTAACTAATGATAATTACAATTGCAGTATAGTTCACGTTCTAAATTACATATTGCTACATTATGAACAACGATGGCTCATTTGCGTGGGGACAGTAAAACCGAAACTTTAATCATATCAAAATAATAACCATCTTATATGTTTAACAGATATGTCACATATGGTAATAGAAACTTTTAACACATTTAATTTAAATAAATCACATTGAAATAATTGTCGTTAGTTTGGATTCAATATTGCAAGAATAAATAAAATGTACAACTTTCCAATACATTATGTATTCATAATGTACTCATAATGTTCGCGCAGGGTATTCGTTTATGAATACATATCTCGTTTGCAAATTCACCAACAGCATGAATCATATGCTTTACATAATCCCCATAAATTTAGATATAATAATAATCAGTAATATAATATACATGTATATAATACTTAATGTCAGTATTAATGAAAGTAATTATTTATAATATTCGGAAGTTATATTACAGAAAAATTCAGTCCAAACGATTCAGGATTTTTCATATTAAGTGTAAAAGATTATCGTTAGCGATAGATATCCGAAATAAAGGTACCGTGAAAATATCAGTGCAAATATTTTAATGCGATCCGAAATACGTTGAACGTCCCGGATTTCGAGGAAGGTCGAGATGGAAGACCAACGTAAAGAAGATCCAGCGAAGAGGCAGGAATAACAGAGAAAGAAAGCGAAACAGAAGCCGGCGTATTCGGCTGGTGAGTGGAAGTCGCGTACAAAGCTCAGGGTAACTTATCACTTTCCCTTAATCCGGATCAGCGGCACGACGAAACTGGCGGTGTTCAGGCTTGCCCCGTTAAATATTCAGAAGAAGTCTGCTCTGGTGTAAATCAGGGAGGCAACCGCCCTTTGCCAACCCCTTCTTGCCACTCGACGCATTGCTCCCACGTGGATACTGCTGCTCATCCCTTTCGATTCGAAACACATACATCCCTCCCCTTACTTGCACGCCTCGATCTTTTCGTTGTCGACCAATAAGACTTAACTAGTATTTTTCATATTTAAATCATATTGTTTCTTTTTTGAGAAATAGAATCTTCGGAGAGCTTGAAACAAATTGTGATCATATTACTGATTCATTTTCTTCGTTAGATTGACATACTTTCAATGGACCAGAAATGAAAGTGCTAGCGAAAGCATTCGCTCACGTCGAGTTAGTATTAATGTAAATAACTCCATTGGTATTATCAGGATCACGTATGTTCCGTTGTCTGATTTCGATTCCCATGGATAATACTATAAGCAGCGATAAATCAAGATGATCGATGTCACATGGTACACGCGAGGATTCCAAGGATATGGCGCGGAGGGCAGCGAAGCCTCCAAGGAACATGGGGTAGGCAGTTTAGGGTAGAGACAGTGGAGAATAGCTATTACTATCAATTTGCATGCCTCCGGTCAGTCGACCTGCCTTTATCGTCCTTTCATCTTGACGATGCCAAGGGCTTATTTCCGCCCATATATTTCTTGATCCCTGGAAAGAAACCCCCAACAACCCGCCCCTCTCATTCTGCCCTTCATTTTACCCTGAAGAATTCTCCTGAGAACCTCTCCTTACACCATCGCGAGAATCTTCGACCGGACGCTTTATACCTACTACAGTTCTTTGTGAATTAAAGCTAAATGATCAAAGATATTGAACGAATCAGTCTTATAGTACCTAAGTATCCTGGATATAAACTGAATAGTTTGTTGAAACTAATAATTTAATTAATAATTTCGAAATCTTTTCATAGATATTTGTCATAATATATTACCTCTAAATAGTGGACAATAATTATTGTAGTATTAGGTGTAAAGATTGGTGTAGAATTTGATCTGTTTCTCAGAGTAATTTCAAGTGGTACCGATCATGATCCAACTGATTCATTATGTAACAGGGAAACCCAGATGAGATATGAGTGAATGGAAACCTTGTATAAGAGAAATCTCTCTGGTTTGAGTGAAAGTGCAGTGAAGGAGGAGCATGAAAAAGATTTTGAACGACGGTGGTCTTTCTCCGGTGGTTCAGTCAAAGACTTCAGCAAGAGAAACTTGGTCGGCTGAAAACACGTATAGGTAGGTAGGAACCACTCGACCCAAAAACCATTCGACGGGGTAGTCGACGAAATATGAACGACTAGTATGAATACCTACCGAGATCGTTTGACTGTGTTATTCATCCCGTAGGCTGTTCTGCTACCGCGAGAAAAAAAATGTAAGCACAAAGTATGCGACCTCTTGAATACCCACGAGAGTATCACTCGAAACTTAAAACTCGCGGAACATATTGAAATCGCATAGTTCTCTTGCACGTATACTTTGCCCGGGTCTGGCTAGAACCAACCAGGAGATCGGTTTAGTTAATATGAAAGTACAAATCCGTTGAAGATCTCTTTCGCATTGACCCATTTCCTAAAAAATATTTTTCTCATTTAACGATACTGGTGAAGTCATAATAAATTTTTCTCCCCGGTCTTTACATAATCGTCGAGTTTGTAATATTATTTGGGTCGCCATACAAACGTTGTAACGTCGGGAATGCATATTTTCCCTGATGCATGCAAATTTTTTAATGAGACCAACTACGACTCAACATTCTAAAACTCTAGAATAAGAGATAAACCAAGAGAGTAGGGAAGAAGCGAGCGCATTTAAAATTAGTTTAAAGTTACTATGTAATCTTATGCTTCTCCACTGCATTTCCTTTTCCGAATTTCAAGATTAGGTTTTATAGATCGATTCCCCAATCGATCGGTGGCTCGGTGCCCAGAAACGTGGAGAAGGGAAGATAGAATATTTTCACCTTATGGCTTCCGCTTCTGCTATTCAGGAAACGTGACTTATCCACGGTGGGATTAAGGTCCATCGACTTACGTCAGGGTAAAATACACTGTCACGATGTTTTACGTTAGTTCAGTAAATGGTATTCCAGTATCCATCAACCTACATTGTTCTCCTCATCACTTTCATTTCTCTATGCCGCCTTACAACTCTCTACCCTATCACGATTACTGTCGCTTAACGTACAACTTCTTTGTCTTGGAAATGGGGTCGCGGAAATATCCCGAAAAACCGTGGAATTCTAATGTATTATTGACATTCATTTTCACACATCTCTCCATATATTTCCATTCAGCTTTATACATCAAGTAGGAGAGTATCTGAATCTCAGAAATAGTGAAATATTACCAGCCTGTGTATAATAATATATTCGTTTACTTTTTAAAAATAATTTTGTCAGAGTATGTTAGAATTCATTATTTTATTTTCCGTATTTTCGACAACGTCGAACCATCATTATATTCGTCTACTAAACCATGATGAGATCGCCATATCGGATAGCGAAAATCATTCAAATTGTATTTATGAATTCCAAAGTTTTTCCGGCAAACCACGGCACGGTAGGATGTAGGAAACTTTAAATAAAATTCATTTGGCGGATTCGTGATCCAGCATTACCATAAATTTGCAAGCTGCCGGAGTGCGGACTTGGAATTTATTTCAGCTCCAGCTACCACGACAATCTTAAGAGAATCTCGAATTTCTGCCGCGAACGCATTTCCGAGATTCTTTCGCACCTGTAAGTTGCTAGACGCATAATGGGGAGATTATCGCATTATGCTTCCATTATAAATAGCATTGAATTCCTTTCTCACCGATGTCTGATTATGGATACGAATTAACGAAATATTCGTATCCATATAATGATATAGATATATACATAAATAAACTGAAACTCGATTCGTGCAGAAAATATTATTTAATATATCTCAGCTTTAGAATTATGTAAGCTTTACAAACAAAGTTTACATTGGTAAATATCATAAGACAATATTAATAAATAATAATTACATAACAAATTAAACGATAGTTTACCGATAGACTATAGAAATTGAACTATAAAAATTAAAGAAACAAAATGTACTGCATATGCAGTGGTGACCCGCCAAAGCAAAGCGAAAATATTGCATATGCAGTAGCCATCTGCGAATGTGTTAAAATATTTAGTTATATGATACATGGAGGTGACAGTTTCTGGTATTAAATTATTTTCAAGGAATCAAGTTTTCCACGGTGACAGCTATACAATAGCTGCGCAAGGATAGCTTTATCATGTACTGTTATCACGAATGAGACACTCTTCAAGAAATATTTCGGCGGTTGAGCGTCATTTTTCTTATCCCTACAGATTAGACTCAACACGTTGTTCCTGTACAATGTTCCCCCTTAATGGTGGCCTCTTGCATGAAGATAGTTTCTCCTTGGTCCTTTGTCCAAAACAGCCACAAGCGCAATCAACAGTGCCAACACGTACAAGCTGTTTCGCAATGTCTTTCCCCTTTCATACATTCGAGCCATGAGAAACCACGCCATGACACTTGCGTCAAATAGAAACCGCGAAGTAGCAGTTTGATGGTTAAACATGTTCATCTATGACATATAACTAAATTACACGTTTAATTTGATACTAAGGGGGGACTGTATACTCTTTTACATCTTAACAGCTATCAATCAAGATTATGTTAGAATGTAATTGAATTATTTCAATCATTCATTATTAGCTACAGTCATTCTGATATTTGGATATCCCATAAGTAATGTCGTTTCTTTTTTATCACATATAAACATTCATATCATGTTTCGTTGATATGATTATAGGAACTTTTCTTTCCGTGACATAAAGAGTACCCTTTCCACAATATGTAACGTGCGTTCGACCTAGTCAGATCAATATTTTTCATTTGAATTAAAATTCGCACTGAGAGTTAAATTTCAGAAAAGGTAGGCATACTTATGGGATGACTTGATACTTTGAAAGCTGAATTACACAAGTAACTTGCAAGTTTCTTCATTTTTATGATTATTTAAAAGAAGATATTAAGACAAGCACAATCCTCCTTATTTAGAGTACTCGTAAGATCGTTCATGTATACGAGCGACTGCATTAAACCCCACTCTTGTGGTTCCAAGCTTTACCACATCCTGTGACCAATTGTTTTGCTCGTAAATTACGGAGGATTGTCCCCAAATTCTAGACAGAATTCGTAGTCGTTCCACTTAGTCGCACGTGTGCATATATTTGGGGAGGTAAATACGAGCCAAGCAGGAGTTTCCATGTGTGAATTTGCGACGGTAACATGGGGATGTCAGGATAACATCGACGGTCTAAAATAATCCACGATGCACGTGTGTGATAATCGGTAGATTGCTACAACGTAGATGTCCAGTTTGTTATGAATAACTGGTTTCCTGAATTGTCAAGGATGTCAAGTACCGTTAAGGATATCGTCGGTTCACGATGCAGGTGAAGGTTCTTGATACTCTTCCTTATACTCCTTGGAATGTGGCAAATGTTTAGGTCGTTAAGCCTTAGTAGGTAGAAGTAAAGGAAGTCAGAGACAGAGGATGAGTAGAGGAGAAACGTAGAGACAGTGAGACCACAGTGGGCTTAGGTATAATATCCTTGCAACAGCAAAACGGTCGTCCTGCGATATTACAACCGCAATGCGTACCATTTCCTGCAACGCATGCGCTTCGCAACGGTATTGCTATGCATCCGGCCTACCAGTACCGCTAAGATAAGAGATAAGAATCAAGGAAGAAAGAAGAGGAATAATAGGATATGCAAGTCGTCGTCAGTGCAAAGTAAAAGAAAAGGAAACAGTAGAGTAGAAGAGAAAGATTTGCCATTGTTGCATCGCAAGGGGAGTTAAATGGAAGGTGAATCTTACGCAATTGCCAATATATCGTTAGTACGAGGGCCGGATGTTAAACGGTGAATTACATCAGGTGTTGGGAAGAAGGGGTGGATGGAGGAGAGGAAATCTTTACCGACGAGCTTTCTGGAGAACTCAGTTCAAGTCGAAGAACAAACGTGCAAAAACTCTTAGAATTCGTGCCCTGAAATCAGAGTGTGTGTGTGTGTGTGTGTGACCACTTCAACCACGTTGGTACCTATAGAAAAAATAAGGTTGTGGTACCGTAGCATAAGTACAAAAATACATGTAAATTCGACAAATCTAATTTTGGACATCATTTTCCAGCAACGCGGAAACTATAAGTTTATGGTTTGTTTAAGAGATCCAAAACTAATCACTCTTCCAAGAATCTTCGAATAATATTCATTCCTACATTTATAAGTAGAATACTGAACACTTCCAAGTTGGGTTTGAACTTATCTACATATCTCCCTTCCCTCCTCATTTTCAAAACTACGAAGTTTCCCTTACACTTAATTTCACCTAAGTTCCTCTCTCCTCGAAATTCTCGCGTGCTCGAATCTTCCCTGGTGATTATTGTTTCCAAGACGCCAGAGTACATATTAGACTGCACATTTCGCGCGGTATTAAGACACTATTTTCGGCCATTGTTACGTATATAGAATTTTGTCTCTGTAAAGAGACTAAGTTGCATTGGCGTCGTAGGTTGCTTTTGCCAACGGAACAACAGAAGCGACAGAGACACCCAACAGGCTTCTGGGTGCAGTGGTCCGAACAGATGGGGGAGGTTGCCGCTACACACGGTTCCAATTAACCCCCACATTCAGCCAGTTCAAGCACGATGCATAGCCTAAGGATTCCCCGCATCAGGAAACGAGAATGAGAACGGTCGGTGAGTAAGTTCGAACGAGGGGAAAGGGGATTTTACTTGGGCCCTTCGTTCTTAATGTAGCTTCATTAATTAACCAACGGAAGTAAGGCTTTGCGGGACACTTTCTTCTTCCTTCCCGGGAAGACCCCGAACAATCCCACGATTCTTAATATTTTCCGAACTTCCTGCAAATCGGAAGATTCTATTTTAACGTTCGCAATATAAATTCCATTCCTGAAACTATTACATAATAGATATATTATATAATCCAGTTGTATAATCTACAATGTATTTTAATTAAAGATCTGTAGTACGATCGGGTTTACTTCCTTATTGATTGTACTATAGCTGTTTAACAAAAAATACATTTTAATGAATATTTAATGATCCTAATCTATATGATCTTAGTCGATAATCTCGTTAGATGTTAAGCATCTGATATATACTTATAATTTTCAGTAAATAATGCCTTGACTCTTGTGTCCTTTATAATAAATATCAATATAAAACACTTGCACTCTCTATGTGAAGAGCTATCAGGCGGCGTTGATCGGCGCTTATCTCGATTTTTCCCACCGAGGTATTTCTATCATGAGGATGTTAACGGGTTCAAAGTTCCTCATTTTCACTCTCAGTCGGCGGTTTCCAGCTTTTTCTGGATTTCTTGGAGTGCAGAGCCTCAGTAGAAGCCTGCGGCAGCTCATCCCATCATTCCCTCGGGTAAAGACAGCCTCGATCCTTGCCTCCTACAGGTCTTCGACTTGCAATAAATGGTTTCATTCTCGGCCCTACGTCTCGATATAAAATCTTTCCCTCCGGCCGTCGCGGCTTACCCGTAGCAAGAGAAAGCCAAAGAAAGTGGAGCAACGCCATGCGACGAAGAACGAATGGAATCAGAAAAATGCAGGCATCCCCGGGGAAATTAACGTAATGAGGCAGTTCGATTCTTCCTAGAGGCGGGTACCGAGAGTACTATCGTCTTCCTCAGTCATTCACCTCGTGAAGTTATTGGTTTCTTCTAGATACTTCCGTAATTTGCCCAGATCGCTCGATGAGGAATGAACCAAGTGTCTCGTTAAAGTCCCGCTCTCTTTGTCATGGATAATTACACTAAGAACACATCGATGCACCGTCCTATATACGACAACGAGCACCTCCGCTAACTGTAAGTACTATTTAATATAGCTAAATGAAATATACTTATACTTGCTGGTTATTCAATCCGAAGTACAATAGCTCTCGAGCAGTTTGATAAATTAGGTCTACTTCGTTCGTGAGGTGAAAAGAAATGTTAACTTTGTTAGATTGGTAACGATCATAACTTACCTATGCAATATGCTGATAATAGCTGTTGCAAGTGCACTTGACATCACCAGTAAGGTACACTTTTATTGACGCACGAATTACGGATCAAACTTGCCCTTATTGCCCATTGAAAGTTCGTTCCTTCGATCAAGCGTGCATTAAAGCCAAACGAGATGTTTCCCCCATTCAGGGAAGAAACTTATTTGCGAACTAACGAAAGGAGTCTTCTTTTCTTCGAGACGCTTCTTGAGTCCGAGCAATTACGTTGAATCGGCTGTTACGGGAGTCAAGATTCTTGCATCGTTATTCGATTTCGCCCAGTCTCTCTTGGTATCATAGCCAGACCTCCCCAATTCAGGATCACGATGAAAGGATCGCCGAAATCTTTTCAATTCTATTACCCTTCTAGACTGTATCCTTTTTTCCTTCGATCGACTTTTCCTACAACTGGTAGATACACCGTGGTTCTCTTCAATTCTTACCAAAGAAACGATATATAAACTCACGAAGTTAATGATATTATCGTTGACTTGCTTCACGAGTCAAAACAGAATTGAAATGACATAAAACAATTCCAAGCGAAGAAGATACTTTGATTCTCATATCATGCATAAAATAATAATTTTGCCGTCTTTTTATCATCTTTCTTCTGTACCCTGCTATTAATCCATTCTTTTCTTTATTATAAACCCCTCACCTCTATTCCTCAGCTTCATACTTTTTTTTGAGCCGCCATTGCAGTTCAATTGTCCGGGAGAAGAGGGAGAAGAATTCTATTAAAAGTTGACGACGGAGACGTCGACGGACCCGGGACTTGCGAGTTTTAATGCACTTGTTATAATCGGCCCTCTTACCACGAAATACCGAGAATACACACCTTCATTCCCTGGCTTCCTCTCCCTTCTTAAGTTCTTCCCGTCGACCATCCCTTCGACACCGTTTCTCCACTCGGTGTACCTTCTCATAGGCTTTCGCGTAAATTGAGAAAACAATTTGCTGTTTTAAGGAACGCGGCCCCGTAAGCGAGCTACCCATTTTCTTTCAGTTAAATGCGGATCTTCTCTTTTTAAGAGAACCCCGCTTGGCAGCCATGTTTTTCATGGTTTTCGCGTAACCTCTTCGACGTTCTCACCCTCGCTTTTAACTTTACATAATTTTTATTTATAGTTCGTCAAATGGCAATCATTATATTTTTGCAATTTTCATAAGTAATATCTTTGACGGCTGATAAAGTGATATAAATTATTCTTTTATATCTATTTATGTTTGGGATGTGATTACCTGTATTCCCAAAAAGATTCAACTATTCTAAGATGCACGTAACAAGGAACTAATCTAATTGTAAGTATAAAAGATAAAGAATAAAGTAAATTGGAACAAAATCCTGAAACATTCTAATTACAAAGATTATGTGATCTCTGATTACTATATAATTACACGCTACACGGAGATGAACTTCTAATGCCTTGTCGTTTACAAACTGAACGAAATGTCAGTATACTTAAATGCACGAGAAAGAGAAGGAGAAATAGAATAGGTGAGGGAGAAAACGGAAAGCCAGATTAATAATACAATCTTAGCATCATTAGCCACGGTAATGGTGTGAACTTTTAATTAGTTGTGCAGTTTCATTCGGAAACACTTGCCCGAGCAGCGGATCCATTGTGTTTTTATTCATGGGCCGAGAGATAGGCAACAGTCCTATCTTCTCTTCCAAACCGTACTCAAACCATCTCCATCCCTCGGTAACGAGAAGCCCTCGGGGGTAGAAACTTTAACTTTCTTCTACCTCCCCTTTGCCCTGCTTGAGAATCCTGAGAAAGAGTCGTTATGTATTTGTCCATTAACACCCGCAGACTTTGCTCGTTCATAGCTCCCCATTTTGTGCCCTCGCGGCTTAATCAAGGATTCGTTTCTGATGTTTAATTCCGGACACGTGGTACTTTACCGTAGATTCCAAAGTCAGATTAAATACCCCGGTTCCACTAGTTAATTTATGTACTACTCGATCTAACAACATCGCGGTGTTACATAAAACGTACTAGTTCTTACTTAATATTAATATAATGTAAGTAATATTTTTAATGATTATCTACGTAAGCAAGAAGAAGTGAAACAACTGCGGTTCCTTTAATGACAATAAACCTCCACTTTTATAGCTTTGCAGGATTTAATTTCATAAAATAATTATACTTTTACAATACTCCAAGTGTGTAGAGTAATAATACAGGTGTCGGGTAATAGTAATTATTATTAAAGACAAGAAATCTCATATACATGTATTTATATTGGCATAGGTCAAACACAGTAGGGCTGCGTCTCTTACTTTCTTAAGTGGTAGAAAATAAAAGATAAGAGATATTCGAGATAAAGAGGTCTAGACGATCTACTAAACAGTATCATAATCGATCAGAAGTAAAGAGCATTCCCTTCGTAGGTAATGGCGTAGTCTTTAAAAGGATTCGGTTTACTAATCCCTTTGCTATCCGCCTATAAACCCAAACATGCTGTGCCCCAAACCACCGTGAGCCATCGAATAGAGTCGCTAGTATAAAATGGATTTGGATGGCTTTAATTGCTCAGCTCTCGACTGGCGATGTAAATGATGGCCATTAAATCGCGTAGCTCGATGTTTACCTCGAAACCACGAAAGTGGAGAGCGATACGTCGGAGGAACGTCCACGGCGGACATTGAAACCACCCCTTTCTGCTTTTCGATATTTCAGCGATTTTCTATCTTGCTAATCGATATGAGCAACGGCCGCGTGAATTTAAATCAAGTGCTTCCCCGTTAATTTGCTTAATAGGGGAAATACGCCGTCGGGGCTGGTATTTATCACGATTTTAATTGTCCGTTTTACTGCGTTACTCGTACGTACTCGGAAAAACTGTAATCCGTATAAATACGATTTAGGACACAGCGACCTATGCATGAACGACAAAATAACGTTGAACAAGATTTTCTTTGCGACTATTCGCATGGCGTATTATAAAATATTTTTTATATCGAAGAATTATTAATCTCAGGGATGACTTCTTTTGAGAGAAGTGATTACAACGCATCAGATTTCTAATTAAAACTTAACTAATCAAAACCAATTAAACAATTCGTTTTCCTTTACAAGCATCGATATTGTTACGCTTCCGAACTGTTTGTATATACATGTTTATATTTATATAAGCTTACAGAGAGTCACAGAAATATGTGTATCCCCCTAACTCTCGACGTTAAAAAATTAATATTCTTTTAGGACAAAATTTTAATATGCGTGTTATTTAAGCTTTTAACAAAAATAGAAATTTAAGTAAACCATCACAGAGTTAACCAAGGCAGTTTAAACTTGTAAATATATTGGTTTTGCAGTACGAATACTTTTGTGCCGTTAATGTTTTAAGCTAAACGATTAAAAACGCTTTAATTGAATAAAGATAAAAAACAGTGGCGTAGGTAAACGATGATAATCGTTGAAGAATTTCGACCTAGGGGACAAAAGTTATGGACTTTCGTGGAATGAGGAACAGGGGACACCTGATAGCGAGGAGGGTGGAAGGTAATAAAAATGTTGCTATGTTCCACGCGATTTGCATGTTTATAAGCAAACGGTAACCCTTTCGTGTGTGTGTGTGTTTTTTTTTTTTTCAAAATATCTTACCGTCGCCCTACGCGAATAGCCATTTCGCCACCCCAAAACACTCGGCAACGTTTTAATCAAGCGGAATCCGCTTTTCGGCCGTTTGCTTTCATTCTACGTAACAATCTCTCTATCTGAAAGTCATTCAGCAATGCATGACTCGAAAATTTTATATGTATTCCATTTCAACCATCCACGTGGATTATAAAGTTACATTCCACCTCGAAATTGAAATATATTACGAAATTGAAATATATTACGAAATTGATATCGTATCGAATGATGGATATAAACACAAATTTCGATAATTTCCGGAACTAATTGAATGTTTCCAAACATTGAATTAAAACGTGTATTTACTTAACACAATATTACACAATCCCAAACATTTATTTTTCGTTATTACAAATTACAAACTCATAAAATAATTCACTCAATCCACACTTTTAACCGGCACGTTTATTGATTACTATAATACTATTGATTAATAACAGAATTACCATAGGTTTATTCTTCAAATTATCACTTGGTACATAATTCATAACAAATTTCTTTAATATCATATTATTATGTTTCGATATTAGTATGTTACTGATATTTATGAGAGTAGAATAAAATAGATAAAATTAGTGTTCGATCTCTGGAACAGAATTTGACAGTTAGTTCTTTATGCCATATCACGAGACTGGATCTCTTATATTATGAGTATATTCACCATATATCAGTCTTACAGGGCTCCTGATAACAATTTCATACCGGGATTACCGTGGCGAGGAGGAGGGGAAGGGGGGGGGGCACGCGCTAGTGCAGCACTCTCTTGAAAGCGAAAGGGATAATCCCTTGAATAATGCGCATGTTGTTACTGCAATATTAATCGCTTCGAAAGGAAAACACCAAATGGCTTTGACTCTCGACTTTTATAGGATCGCTGCAGAAGCGAGCAAGCCTTTAGTTCCCATTTTAATAACGAATGTACTTTTGCTACAAGATTGCGTAACGAGTATCAAAGGGACAAGAAACACTCGTACATGATAATTAATGTATCGAGCATTTATTCATGAAGACTGTCTTGTGAAATGTTTATGTTAGTGTGTTGACACTGCTGCTCATCAGTACTTGCCCGCCAATACTACTTTGAAATTGTTTGCGTTAACTACTCTTTGGGGCAGAGGATTTTCACAGATAGGATTTTACAAAGACTATAGTCGCTCAGAAATTTGATTACAAACAATATTACGAAGTAGGTTTATTTTAATTGTAAACGTTAAAATATGATACGAAATGACAACTTATAAATCTCAATCCCCCGGATTAATAGACATTTATATAAATAAAAAATAATAAAATATATAAATAGACTGTCTATTTATCCTCATCTAGATTTGTTGTATATTCAGAATTAAAATTGTATTTGTATTCACAATAATTTATATTCATATTGCTTGCACTAATATTTTATTCTGTACCACTTGCACCAATTACTGATTACCAATTACCAAAACCACAATTGATTTGGCGTAAACAAGGGAACAGTAACAAAGGGAAAATAATACCAGATCAAATTTCACGATATCGAGATAGTGGTGACTCGTGTTTTTTCAAGAGGGTATATTCGTGCAATCGGGTACAGATGGTTTTTCACGGTCCAGTCGCGGTGATAAAATCCACAAGTCGCAGGAATTGACGGGAGCCCTTTATCCATAGGTCTGACTGGATGAACTCTGAAATGGTGGTGGATTACAGTGTCACATGACCTGGTATCGGGAAATGTAGGGTGGCAAATATATTGTCTGTCGCACGCATCGCGTAAGCATATATACGCCGTTAGGGCTGGCAAGCGTAACGCCAACGCGACAGATTGGCTGGGATAAATTAATTTCATTTACCGGTGATTTAGAGGATCCGCGAAATACTGGAGGACCTCCATTTCACATTCTACTCACAACCCCCTACTCCGGAGAACCTCAATGGAATAGGTCTCTCGTCGGTCCAACCACCACCCTCCGGTATTCAATTACGTGTAACTTTAAAGACAAATCTAGTAGAATTACAGACAATGCTTTTCCTATAAGTGTCATTACGTGGTGAATGGTCTTTCGAATAAATTCGCTACGGGTGTACTTCTATGTATTGTTTCATTTTAATCGAATAATTTAAAGAACTTCGATAGGTTTCGGAACAATGTCTGTCATTAATGATTATAATGTACTAATTTAATAGGTACGTGATATTGTTGGTATGATTGTTTGTGTGGATGGGTGAAAAAGGTATTTGATGAATGCATCCTTTTATTGTTTCTGTATGAGGATTTAATTTATGAATGCTACTACGTAATTAACGCGTTTACATTAGAAATGCTCACCTTGATCGTATAGAGTATGCTTCGGTTAACGCCACGTATGTCATTCAGTAGTGAAAGAACCATTCTGGCTTGCGGTAGGCCGCAACTTTCCAGCTACATGAATCTGGTTTTAATATAATTATAGTAATGCTCAACATCCCGCGAGATTACTCTGTGCACGGCAAAAATACAACTCTATTACATTCTTTCAATTATAATCGATGTACATCAAATCTTGTAGGATCATTCAGGTATTATATCTCCTTAAAAACAAAGAAAGACGTCGAAAATCGATATTCATATTTAAAATACTCCTCAAATTATATTATCATAAATCTTTTCTTTACGACATAAGAAGAAAAATGCTGATTTTACTTTAATAATGAAATGGAATTATATCCATTTTTCATTCGCAATCCGAGTATACGATATTTTTCGATTCTACCTGCAACTTAAATTTTGGGTAAATCAATAACGATTTGTGCACTGTAACATTCCTCATACTATCATAATATTATTATTAAACTTTTACATTTTCAATTAATTTATAAGTGTTATTGCCTTAAGTTCGGACGATCTTTAAGCTGTATTAATTCACAAGAAGCACTAAGAAATTAATTACTCTAAATTTATTAATATATTATACTGTATATTTATTAATATATACTATACTGTATAATTGTCAGAAAGTAATTGAAACACTGATTACACTGACAATGTTGAAGATAACATCCACAATATCACACATTCTTCTTTCCTTTAAATAACAAATACATAGTCCCGTGTAACGACGGTTGAGGAAATCGGCGTGGCACCAGGGAAAAATTCGTGGGCAAAACGTGGCGGAGGGCTCTCTAGGGACGGTGCATCACCAGCCAAGAGATATGAATTTTTTCGCGAAAAAGAAAGATAACCCCGTGATATAAAACAGGGAGTGAAAACTCTGCATGTTGTACGGATAGCATCGTGTACTCGGAATATTTCCCGTCCACCATGAAATTATGCGGCGTTGGCGGATGCAAGGGTGGTGGCTGCAATTACACTTAAAAGAACTTCCTTCGGGTAATTGTAAGTTTAAGAAGTGACATTCGTCACAGAAAATTATCCTAGCCGGGCACGTGCTCGCGATACGAATGGCCACCAGGTTTCTTTCTCTTGGCTTGGGAAAGGATGCGCGAATGTAATATTAGGCGCGTGGACAATAAAATAGAGGACAGCCGGCCAGGCGCAACCCCCGGCATCTTAAAATTTGCAAAACTTTCGGAAACTTATGCGCACTTCTTCTGAGATACGTGTTCCTTCCTTCCTCAAGGATTTATACGGCTTCAAGAAGAAAGTTGCACTTATCTTCTGAACTTTGCCAGAGCTATTTAGAAGATATTTAATGCTTAATATAACAGCCGACATTTTAATGACCTGAAAGATTCCATTTCTTACAAACGCTGCTTTACGAAGCATACCTTGCAATGTAGAGATACTTGTTATATTATGCTCCGTTTTGGCAATGTTTTATATGAAATTACATAAATATAGAAGCAGAATTTGAAGTCCGAGTTTCACTTCTGGAATAATCTTTTGACGTGCTACCACGTAAGGATAAATATTATGATAATTTAATTTATGAGTTTAATATTAGAACTAATATTCCTCGACACAATCATGTGTCATCTAATTTATTTTGTAGGTTTATATGAGATGCTACAATGATGAGTATTACAAATATATTAGGAGTTATAAATCTGCTAGTAAACTAATAATTATATACTGTGTTATTAAGTCTACATGTATTTGATACTGATCAAAAGACAATTCTTTGTTGATTGGCAATCTATGTATCCAGAAAGTGAAGCAAGAATTATAATTAAACCCGTTCCGAATACTCGTGCCTGGAAGCTCATTTTATTCCAATTTAGGGAATTTAAGCGATGCGACCAAGTACTTGAACGGTCGGTGACCTGACGTCTATCACATAGGCCAGAACGGTGTAACGTGAAATTGGTACTTTGAAATTTCATTAGTGAAGTCAGGTGGCGTCACAGATTCAATTAGCTTTTTATTGGATTTCGAACTGTGCGAACTGTCAAAGCGGTAACCGCGTACCTACTACTGTCGTATAGATACCAACACCCACATACGTTTAGGCTTCCCCAATATACGTGTGTACGTGTGCGTTATCCTGGACACAGGTTATCCTAAATGGATGCTTTACCAGTGATCTGCTATTTTTATCGCGATAGGGATAATCGATGGGATAACTTTGTCATTCATCTGACGCTACAGAAAAATCTGAATATTTTCGCTGCACGTTCACAATTTTATATTATTAACGCTTTATTATTAAAGCTACTGATAGTCCGGATAAATCTCAAGTTAGTGTTACTGGTCATTAATTATTTAATATTATTAAAACCAAATTTTGCACGCAGTAAAATTTCACACAAAATTGATAGCCATTAAGGGTTAACACGCTGCATTCTATTAGATTTATCTTCCTCGTTTGTTCTCAGCAAAGTTTGATTTCATATTTGCCTACTTTAATATTTTGCTAATTACAGCAAAACTGTTGAATTATTGTACTCCTTTACTAACAAAATATTTATGGTTTTTTATAATTATTTCATTATTTTTTGTTCTCCATATTTATTTCAGATATCTGTGACGTATAAAAAGAGATTTACAATTAGGTAAGATAACAAAAAAATATAATTTCTCTTTAAAGTGTGCCAATAAATTCTGACACTACTTCGTTTATTTAATGACAATGATAACGGTAAATGTTGATTTAAGGGAGTAATATATTTACTCGTACATGAAGATATAAATATCATTACGGCTATAACAACTCTGTTGAGTTCAGTGATAACAATGGCGTGGATATTTGTATAGCAACTAACATTACTAATTGTATGCTGTAATTAGCAAGATACAGAATTCGCGAGTTTCCTCATTATACGATAGGTCTCGATTCTTCAATTGACTTCCGTCGAAGCATAAAACAACAATATCCATTTAAAGTAATTACAAGAGAACCCTAATCGTGATGAAGTTCCTATTTGTGTTGGATGATCCACTGTTTTGCTCTCTTCCTTTCCGTCTTCCGAGGGTAGTTTGTCTAGACAGGAAAGGGAAACTCCATTCCTCGTAAGGCTCCATTGATAATCAACGTGCCTTCCTAATTACTCTCTTACTTCAGCAAACCTCCTTACGAATAAAACTACTACCGGTAATTCCGGTTCTTTCTTCGTTTTTTTTCTGCCCGCGCATTCGGTGTACCCTGTCTTTTCATGGAAACTTGAATCGCACTTCTACAAGGTACTTCAAAAGCCATGGAACCTACATTCAGAATTAGTAATAAAATAGGATTACACCAATGTATAACTTTCATCTGCTTTCACCCAAGCTTTGGAAATTATCTGCGAACTACCAGAATGATTATTATATGGTAGAATTATATTCCTATCTTTCCAATTTAATATACGGCTCTCTCCAAGTAAAAATATCAAGAATATTCATAAATCAGATTTATTTTCATAACTGGAATATAAAACAGATCGAATATATTTGTATTCCCCAACAATTATAAAAATTAATGTCAATTCATTTAAGATTATATTTAAAATCAAATAATTTCTGCGATTCACTGCTACTTTTCTAGTCTTGAGTCATTCATTAAAATCTATATTAATTCCTTTAGTAATACCTTACTATGTAAAATGTATTAATGAACCCTTTCCATATTTATTAAAATCGACAAAAAAAGGAAAATTATTCCGCTCAGAAATATCATCATTTTTGTCACATTTTTAAAAAGCCGAGATATGAGCTCAAGGTATAATATTTGTAAGAAGGACCGCAGGGTTGATATATTTTGGATTTTGGTTATTAAGAGAGTCCTTTGTTCAATTCAACTATTAGAGAATGGGGTTTATAAAATTATGTAGTATGAGAGAAAAAGGGAAAGTCAGTTTTGAAAGATCTCGGATATATTGAGTAGAAGGGTCGTGGATGCTCGTGCATCATAGGTTTATGGTTCGACGATGGCATTTATAAGGTTTGCTCGAGTTGGCAAGTAAGTTCCAGTAGTGAAGTCATTCAGAGATTTGGGGTGGCGATGCTGTGGAGCGCGTCATTACCAGTATGATATATACACTCGGAGTGCCATTAATGCGTCTTGGGGGTTCCTTATTGAAAAATATTGCGTTGATTCTACATTAAAACGGCACTCCATTGTATTTCTCTTTCCGCCTATTCCTCATTTTCCCTTTCTATTTCTCTTCAAACTGCCGTCAGCGAATTTTTTTTAATAAAAAGTACTCGGAGCATTTAGTCGATAAATCGATGTTAAGAAACATATTTCACTCTTATTTTCAATGAACATGTAGTTTAATGTAATTTAATATTCGTGATAGTAAACACGTGAAAGTATTATATATTAAAGATTGCAGACATATTTTTATTATTATCGATTTTTTAAATATAGTGCAAATAAAGCTTGATATAGTTTTAAATTCATACTACTTCGGTCTTTTAAAGTAAGCCAACCCATTGAATTATTCTAAACGAGCCAACCCCCATAAATTCGAGAAATAAAAACCCATTACAGAGTCCGCGCATTTGTAACTCACTGATCACGGTTTTTCACCCCTCGTTCTTTCTTTTCTTCTTGGCGTTTGGACATAAATTAGAGGAGTCACCCCCTTGTTTGCTGGATCGTCCACGGGAAAATAAAGCGGCATCTTTCGACAGCAGAAGGGTGCATTCTAATTAGAACATCAAAGGGAATGGTGATTTAATATTTCTAAGTCAGGTATTCTAATTTTGGTTTCGATCACTGTGATAGCCAAAATCTAGAATGAAAAGGAATTATTATTTTAGAATTTACATTCATTTTATTCGACCTCAATAATATTTACACTCATTATTCCATTTTATAGATGTACATAAATATATAAATATTATAATGCAATCAAGTTTTATTCATTTTCAATACGTGTCCATCGAGACATACTTTCTTGCAATGTTCATTAGAACATAAGAAAAAGAATAAAAAAATTACTATTGCATTAAATTCAAATTAATGTGTTCCTGGGGCTATAACAATAATCTCTCTTTTATAGTATAATTGTTTATAAAATCTTTTTATTTAATCCTCGTTGGTACGTTTAACCATTCCTAATTTATATCAGCTAATTCACGCACGAGTTTCACGAAAGAGCAACAAAGAATACGTGTAAATGAGCGTAGCTTTTTTGCTGCTCAGTGAGCAGGCTTATTCGGCATTTTATCTTTTCCCTTTTTACTGTTTTCCGAGCTATAAATTAGGGAAAACAGGTAGCTGCTTATGCGAGAATCCAAAGGGAATAGGGAAGAGTCTAGTCAAATGTCAGTCGAGAGTTACTTTGTCCTGGCGTCGAAGGGTCTGCCGTTTCGATCGGCCCAGAACGACCATCCTGGCTACTCCAACGGGATACCACGATAAATCACGTTAGACGTGCTACATGCGAGTTCCCTGCGTTTTCTCTACCTGCTCGCGAACTAACCTTCCGATTTTATCAAGCGCTTTACTAAAAGTACGTGCACCCTGCTGCCTTCCAACGAAATACTAAATTTCTCTTGTAAATAGGATTCTCCATTTTTATTCGGACCAGGATAATGCTAAGCTTATTCTCTTGTAGAACGCGTATTAACTGGATGGCTAAATTTCAAATGCTCGTTACACTAAAATGTATTTCTCTTCAAACACGAATTTGCTTCAAAATATGATTCGATCCAAATATAAACCCATCTATGATTTTTAATTTTTAATGTAAAAACTCAGCTTGTTACATATACATTTTAATATCTCCTTCATGTAGTTATTTGTTGTAATATTGTGGCAAGTTATTATATACATAACCTTATTTTAGATTACAATAACCAAAAATAAATATTTAAAAGGATTAACCTGAATCCTGATAAAAATCACAATGAAATTTAAGGATATTAATTCTTTAAATTTTAAAGGTAATATAATCGTACATTTTTGGTATAATTGAATTTATTCTGCCAATGGTTCGTATGCAAAAGTGTGACAAACAGAAGGCAAATTATCTGTCGCCTTATAGTTGGGAACGTCCCGTGCATTAGCAACAGAGTTTACCTAAAGGCAATTAGATGAAGTTATAATTAACCTGACCAGTGATTATGATGTACGGACATCAACTAAAGGAAACGGAAATGAAGCGTCGGTTAAACTTATGAACCACCATTACATACCGTGCTTGTGTTTGCTGGATGTTGGTTGGACATCCTGAGGATTTGTTTGCATTGCGGATTACAACGGTTCGCAAGCGTCCCGACGCCAAGCGTCGTCTATACCGTCAGTTGACGCTGCGTTCTGCTCTTAAAGCTTAATCTTATAAGATGCGGACAAATTCGGGCTGATTGGATTGCCTGATCCCCTGATTACATTCACTTTACGTGAAACTCCAGAAAAGATAAGGAAAATAATTACCTACGTACATATATAATACAAATCAATTCTGACTTATCGATGAATATTATTCTATGCTCATTGTCACATACATATGTATACATTTATTAAGGGTACCGAAGAGTAATCAATTGCTTTTGAATGTTTAACATGATTATTCATTATAAAACAATTACGCGCGGTGTAGCCTCGAAATTTTATACTGTATTTATAACTCACGATTGTTCAAGAATTCTATGTAATATTGAATTTATTCAGATAATTTTATAGAACTAGGACCTTCAGGAATGTTACGGAGGTAAATTCGGGAGTGGAGGATTTTTTAATAGAATAATAATTAATATGAAAAAATCAATCAAGCTTCATGAAACATGCAGAAAATTATTAATTATTTTCCGATACTCCTAATACATTTTATGATTTGTTTTTATTTTGTTATATTTAACGTGACAAGAGTAATAAGAGAAAAGTCTCTTCGATATCCCCTGCCATTTATCTTTTATCTTCGTTTTCCTTATGAAAAGAAGAAAATGAGTGAAGAAATTATGATTTATACCTTATATTTTATTGTCCAGGTACACAAGATATCGTGTCCAATCAATTCCATTGGGAGTGCATGATAAGATTTGCGCAGGCCTCAGGTTTTGAGAACATATTACTAATAACAAGGTATGCTTGAATCTCGTAGAATCGAGCCAGTGATTCCCTTACGGTACAAGTTATCGATATTGCCAAAGATAGCTATCGATATCCATAGATATAAAGCTTTTCTTCCAAGTTTTCCGTCCACTATATTTCGGGACTATTACCCTTATCCATGCGTAAAAGATAAAAAGAAAAAAAGTCGGTTGTCCTCCATCAATGTTATATTATCCTTCCCTTCAGTTAAGATAAGCTTCGATTACCGTCTCTTCTGAATAAAAGCACGAAACATCCATTTGATTAGCTACGACAAAAATCCTGCAATTTCCTTTATTTTATTACTGCAAGTCGAACCCTTGGTGTCACTTATCAGATCTCTAATCTTAATAAATATGTAAATATCAGAAAGAGCATTATATGGGATAATATAATACAATAAATAACATAAACCTTCGTATTCAGAAGGTTGTCCCTTGGTTCATCAAATGAAAGAAGTGACTTAAAAAGTTTAAAGATGATCTCGACGTGCCAAAATTGGATTGCCGCCCCCCGTTAAGCACACTTATTGTTTCAAAGTACGCCGGGGTATGTGTATGAAAAAAGGATGGGCAAATACATATTGGATGTATATAGAAAGAGATGAAAGGAGAGAGGAAGTAGCGTGTGGTTGCCTGTGCTCTTTCCACAGGTTGACGTCGCACGGAACTGTGCCTAGCTGCCCCCATATTCAGTCGTATAACTGACATTTCATGAATTGGAAATGTAATTTTACCACCCGGCCGTGGCTCGCGGCGTCGTAACTGTTCTCATGATACTCTGGGCGCGAAGTAAACGAGCGCATAATTCCACCCATGAACACGTCCGCGAGTTCTCACGGCAAGGAAGGTGCCAAATAATATACTTCACCCACATGCAAAAAGGTTACACGTAATCGCAATAACGTGGAACTACCTCTAGTTTCACTGTTTTGCTTTTTAACCGAACATTGTTTGCTTTTGCGAACCTTCAGAGGCTGTCAGTCGTGAAACGTGCTCTCGCTGTTAACCCTTCGCAACATAAAGTATAAAGTGGAAGAGTCATAAAATCTATAGCTTTTTTTGCTTCAGGTTACTTTGCTTTATTAGAAGGGTCTTAGGATAAACAAATATTTGACGCCTCTGCTGTGATAAGCTATTGAGTGAAATGATACATGTATTATTATCTTTCAAAAAAGCAAGTAGTTTGTATCTTGATAAAGTGTCATTTTAATACGAAGTATGCCACTGTAAATAGTTAATATCATTTATTCCATTCTTACAGAAAAAGATTTATCTACGGTTAATTTCGTTTCACTGTAGTGTGAGTTTCAGTTAAGTACAACATAACAAAGCAGACACCGCTAAGTTATGAAACGAAATATGAAATGCCAGGAATAAGAATTATTTCTGGGCGTGTAATCGAGGATAGGGAGATTAGCCAATGATGAACGCGTCTTCATTTTTTTTTTGGGTACCTCATCCCCAGTCGAGGATTATCATAACAGATCTTGGGATGATCTTTTATTTGCCTCTGAGCCTATCTCCCTTTCTAGATTGTCCATTTCGTCTACCTACTTACCCTCCAACCCAATCTAATTCTGCTTCCTTACCCTCCCACCTCTTCCCTTCTAACGTGCTACTTAAATAAATCATATAAATATGACTGCTTTCACCTTCCTCCACGCGACCGGTAGCCAACGCCGCGGCGCAACGCAAAGTTAAAGTCGACGGCGGTGAAAAGGGCGACGGGAGAAGAGGGTTTATGCATTCGCCGTTTTAATCTAATCTGCGGGCGCATGTAAGAATATATTAAAGAAAAACTTTGCGCAGTGCTGCGACGTGCTCGTGAAAATTATACCGTCTCGAGGAGTTCGGCCATGTCGAGAACGGTCGGATAACGGAGGAGAGAAAAGTAAGAAAGAAGAAGAAGAAGAACTGTAAGGAAGAAAAGAAGGAAAGCTAAGAAGGGACGAAGTAGGAGAAGCCAAAGTGGTTTTCACATCCAACTGTGTGCCTGTACCTTCCGCGGCTTCAGTTGCCACCTAACTCCTACCAGCAACTATCTAGACCCATACATTTATTTACATGTATTTACATTATACCCCCATCTCCATCCGAGTCTCTAGAAACTAATAAACGTGTACGATAGGCTCGACTGCAAAAAACAGCTATAGCTATATTCTAATTTATTAAGGAATATAGGTATAAGAAACGGCTGTTAAGAATCGATCAGATAAAACGTACTTTATAATGTAAAATGAGACATTTCGACTTCGGTTTCATCAGTCTGGAGTTTATGCTCAAAAGTAATGTCAGATTAGTTATGAAAATGTAAAACGGGTTGACCAAGTTCTTTCTTATACTACTTTCTGTATGTCTCAACCACATTTGGAGTTCGTTTAATACAATAAAAAATTGCATTAGTCAGATGTTATTCCACAAAACAATTACGGGTTATTATGACATATGATTTTTATCATAAATTGAATTGCAACTATGAAATAATATTTAAGCAAATAAGTAACTGACGGTATAATTACATATATTCCATTAACTTTGTTCCACACTCCATGCGAGCTTACTGAATACAAACAGTTACTAAAATTTATTATTTACCTAATCGGATAAGTGTAGTCCTGGAACTTCTTAATCGCCAATATGAATGCAATGTAATCAGGTACGTAATGTATATGTATAGATTAATCGGATTTTCGGACATCGTGGTTGAAGTAAGGAAGGCTATAGTATTGACACGTGAATACAAGAAGTCCAGAAGAGAAGGAGGTGGTAAGGGATAAAACGCGGAGACGTCGAAGGTGTCTGCCATAGGAAGAACCGTGGAAGCAGACATTGAAGGGTAGGGGATGTCAGTAAGCGCGGCTACGTGGATCTGACGAAAGCAGGGAAAGGGGCCACCTTATCTCCGCGCACTGAGATTGACTTCCTTTCTATCCATTCAGCCGCTCAAATGAGTTCCTTTGATAACTGTTGTGTGATCGAGTGTGCTGAATACTGAAGGGTTCGAAGCCCCAGTCCGCGAGCCTGCCGAGAATGTCTTGCTCTCTGACTGCACCATGAGAAGAAATCGACCTTACGGAAAACCTTTTCCTCGAGATTGTCATGCTACCATGCCCTTGACATTTTTTTTATCCAATCCACCTCTAAAGCATCCAACTGTTTCCAACTATTTTCCCGAATTTCTATGCGTTTCCTTGTCTATCAATTATTTTTAACATTTTTAACGTCCTTGTTACCAACAACGCTTTGATTATGATGTTTCGCGTTTTATATTATTTCCTTTCGTTCGGAAAAGGATGTTTTGGCGGATGGTATAATTTATAAGAAATTTCTTAACCTTATGGAATGCTCATCATTCGCAACTCGTTTGGCATTAATTATATACACAAATATTTTAATACTTTGCAAAAGATTAGTTGCAGTTGGAAGGATTTTAAGTAGTTAATTCTTTGCCATAAAGCGGAGATTTAATATTTTTAATCCGACGTAAATAATCCATACAACATTGTATAGGAATTCTCGTATCTTGTTCCTATTTCTTCTCCAACACAGGTATTTGAATTTGTTCCCACATTATCGTTAATTTAAACTGTTCCCCGTTCCATGGGATGCAAATGTAGAAGTAATTTCTGGTCAATTTCAAATAGCCATACTAGTTGGAAATGGGTAATTGGTAGGTTTCCAAGAACACCTCGCACCGGGTGAATTATACTTTTTCTGTAGACTATAGAGAATACACGGTGGTGTCTCTGTACGGAAGATTGCACCCTTTCCAGCCCTTAGAAGCTCTTAATTAATGGCACCAGCATGCCAACGAAGGTCTTCCTTGCACGGGGTAAGGAGGGTTTATGCTACAGACTTGTAATCTCATGATGCCGTAACTTATTCTAAATGCACTAGTGGGACCTGCGAGATATCCTCGGTGTTGCCTAGGAAGTAAGTTTCGACCTTCTCTTACTCCTTCACTCTGTCACCCCTCCGGTGGTTGGTGGTTAAGCACACCTGACATTTCGAAGGTACCGGATCACCAATATCGAACAACCCCATTGTTAAGTCTATTAACAATCGAATTAACTCAGTATCCTTTCATTTAGATCGACCCTAATAAATGTACAGGAAAATATGATTCATATCAACAGAAGTTACATCAAATTGCCGATAAATGCGAGTGCTCTTTAAATGAATTTATATAAAAACAATAATTTCAACATTATAGATGGTCACAGATATGATAACTTGGAGTAATTCTTATTTGTAACATTAACTGAGGGTATAGTCGTAAGTTACATCATTATAAAATGTCTTATATTAATATCAGACAATGTTAACAGCTTATAACTTCTCTAAAAGAATGAAGAATTGTCGTTGATCACAAAATCTGCAACAGAAGTATTCCGGAAACATTCTTTCTGTGTACGTCAATGTGTACAAACCAGGTAAACTTGTTTGTCTTAAAAGTATCCAAGAAGTGTCCAAAATATCATTGGCCATAAGAAAAGATCTGTTTGTATTATGTATGTAGATAAAACCTAAAGGCAGATAGGAACAATGGCTGTTGTCGGAAAGTATCAGTACTCACGCGATATTCTAGAAGGCAGTGTCACCCACGAGGACACGGTCGCAAAGATTCTTGAAAGGGCACGCGAGCCTAAGGGCCAAAGTAAGTAACGAAGAGAAGGTCGAGGGGTGATAATCGTCGGGATACCATGAATTCACCCCTTGGCCCCATGAGGCCGTAGATTACAAACTCTGCCTTCCGTCTTCCCTTTCTCTCGGAGAACCCTTCTTTCCGACCAGGCTAAGACACGTACCTGCTCAAAGTACACGTTTATACGGATGGTAACCTTCCCTTTTGTACATCTCTTCCACTTTCACTCGATTTATCACTTGACAACGGCGTTATTAACCCCTACATCTAGATAAGGCAAGGTTGTTTTGATGCGAATATCAGCCATCTTACCCCCGCCCCCAGTTAATAACAAGACGAAGCAGAATGATATAAAGATTTCTCCACGATCCTCTGGAAGTAATAATAAATATTTAGCTGTATACGTTTAATTTATTACACTCGTCCTTCTATTAAAAATTGATTTCTTCTCTTGATAAGATTGATTTATTCAGGATCAATATTTGCAACCCTGTAATAGGTTCTGATAACTTAGCACAGTAGATAAAGAATAAGTGACGTGATAATCAAGTAATTTGACGAACAAGATTATTCTTGGCTTTGTTATTATAATATTTCATTTCCCTGTAATTTATTTACTGACAAGTGAATGTTGTGAGTATCTGAATCAATCATTTCCTGTTCAGAGTTCGAAATGTAACCGACTAACTTTAAACCTTAGTATTGCCTTAAGCCAAATAAAATACCGAGTGCCCCACTGGAGTGTTTTACAAAACTCTACCATTGAGGAAGCAATATAAAATTGAGCATCGAAAGAAGATAAGAATTGTGAGTAGGTCAAAGAAGAAAGAAGACTACAGAGCACTCAGTCGACATCATTCTGATGGTTCGAACTCTCGCCTGTTGCGTTCTCCTTCGAGGTATGTAGGATGTTTGGTGTGTTAAAACGGAGCAAGGAATCCTAACCTGCGGTAAGATTAAAATCCAGGATCTTCTTTCATTATATAAACTATATTTTCTGTAAAGATTAAACTAGAAGAATGGCAAGTGATATTCTCGGAAGAAAAGAGACTTTGACTAATATAAAATTTAAGTACCAATGAACTAGACGCATTGGAAATTCAGAAGGGCACATTTACACTTCAATAAACGTTATTACTAGGCGTCGATGCGAATCGGCGACAAACTCGGTTTTGTCGGTCTGGCGGCAACTACCTTATAGGGTATACGCAAGAAAGGGGGATGTGGACGCGCTTCGGCTCCAAGGCCAGATGAACTAGTATTGAAACGAAGGGTGGCTTGTAGCTCATTGAATACAAAGTGCATTACCCACCTGCAAGGAGAATCAACGCCGGAACGAAGGAAGAGGGTGGTTTACCACAAACTTATATACCTTGCCATTTCCGCGAATTCCCTGTGGCCGTGTGGCTTTCGGTTCAGATTCTAAATCGTCCCAATACTTGCCGTTCGCCCGCAGGGAAACCAAGTAATTTCCATCGAATCATGTGACGCACGTTAACGCGAAACGCCGGAACCAGATGCGGAAATCAAGCTTGTCACTCATGTACCAAAAGTCGCCGTCCATGCTAAAGGAATTTCAGTTTACAGTGAACACCACGTTTGGTGAGTACAATATCGAATCCAGAATTTAAGTTGCAGACGATGCGACCGCTTAAGAATCTTTCGAAGAACTATCAATCACAAAGTGTGATCGTGTTCAGTAAATAACTGTGTAACCTGTAAATTATTACGATTATTAATATTATACAAGAAAGTCAATGTATAAGACGAAACTCTTTAGAAACCAGTCTTCCCCAGATTACTGAAATAAATGATTATTTTCGAAGCAACAACTTATCTCTTGGGAACACAAGATCCACAAATGTGGATAAATTTCATAACGATTCTTATCAGCGAGAATATAAGGAAGAATCCTCGACCGTGAAAAAACAATTTCCAGAGCTAAGGGGAGCTTCAAATTAGGAAGAATCACCTTTTCCGATTGGGTGTGAAGATTGGGGATGGAAGAAGAGAGAGCTTAGCAGTCCCAACAAACCCTAGGAATTAGCAGTTATTACGGCTTTATGGATAGCCAAAGACATGGAAAGGCATCGACTCGAAGGGATGGTGTGGACAGTAACGTTGTCGAGTTTCCTCACTTTGTCCCTCGTCTTTCCTTGCGGCCATGAAGTGTTGGGCCGGATGATATAGCGCATCAAATTTGTCGCCATTGTGCCACAACAGAACTACGCGAGGGTAATACAGCACTGCCGCTAACTAGCCCTTGTTATAACGGCGTTCGTTCGTTGTTCGTCATTCGTCGTTCGGCAACTGCCACCCCGGGAAGAGACCGTTTCATTTTGACGGGCCAACTGGTCGGCACTGCAGAGTCGTCGAAACTATAACAGCTCTAAATGCCCTACGCTCCATGGATTTCGCCGAAATCCGGTAATTACCTCCATTCTCGTGAAGCGAGGAAGAGCCAGGAACTCCGGCGGGGGTGAGTGAATTACTCGAGATCGACGAAGCGTCTGCCGGGTACAGTCCGAATTTCACCGAACTGAACAATTTTCTATCGTGTCGGGCCAATGTTCGTCTATGTACGCGTGGACACAGTCTTCTACCACTATATCTATTCTTCCATTTTTTTTTACGTACTTCCCTTTATTCACTGGTTCATTTTACGTGGACACGTACGCATAAAAGTGGAAAAGAACTTTTACATTGAGAAGCACGTTGGTGATATTTGTTCAACTGCAACATTTGATGGAATGATGAAACATGTATTTTTACAATATTTTTACAACGCTTTAAAAAATGAGTATATTCTCAAGTTCAAAATACAGTTCTAAGTCATGAGTACAGCTTAATAGAAATATAATATGGGATAAAACTTTTGGGCCTCATCACTAGTTTATATGATTTTACAGATTTATAAGAGTACAAACATTGAAAATGTCGATAGTTGTATGTTTTATATTTCAAAGTAGATACGATCTTTCAAGAGATACGCTGCATGGCACTTTGTAGGGGAAGTGCTGAGAAAAAGGGGAAACATGCCAACGGATGAAGATAGTAGCTACTAAATTTCATTTTAAATGGTGGAAAGGTATCAGTCCCTATGTTCCTGCAGATGTTACCGAAAAGTGTCCTCCATATTCGATATCAGACACCGCGTAACTCGTACGCTTTATCCCATCATCTTGAACTATACGAAAAGTCATGGCCTTAAAGTACAACATTGAAATCTATGTCCTTTTATACCTGCAGTTCAAGAGATAAATGTTCCTTACAGACGCTACCTTACAATTAAAAATATTGATTTGATATTATATACTGCAACCATATAATACGCACGGAACTATAAACTCTGCACAACAATTTCTCCGAAAGAACTTTCATTAGCGATCTCACGGCACTCTTAAAATACAAGAACAAACTTCAAGTTGACTCTACTAAAAATGTACGTCTATCGTCCCTGTTTCACATCGAGCTTTTAAAACAGATCATAAAAAAGAATTTTATGGTAAGTGGTCAGCTTTAGACAAGCTTTCTTACATAAGCTTTTTATACTATCACGCTTGCCTTCAGTGTATTTTCTTAAAGTTACAGCCCTCATCACACTAATTGCAATACACTTAAATGAAATGCCTCTGACAAATATTATCATAAAACATTTGTTTCAAAGATGCATTAAGTGTCGAAGATATTACCTTCATCCATCAAATTTCGTTAATTTAATTTCATAGAGAGAATATAATTAATATACTTAATACACAATCCAAAATATCTTGATTTAAAATGCAATTTGTCCGGTTAACGTAATTTTAAAACACGTATGCGCATGATTGATAACTCCGTGAGATTAAAGAAGAGAGAAATTTAAATACGTGCCAGTAAGATAAATGATTTCCGTCGCTACTTAAAGCACATCGCGGCGAGTTTAAGGAGGAATAAGAAAGAAGGACATAAGGGGGCACCATATTGCGTGGCACGTTGCGAAAAAGCGGGATTTAATGCACCGGATATTGGAGAGAGAATAAGGGCGGACAATAAGATGTTGGAAAAAGGAGAACAACCGGCACCCCAGCTACGAGGGCCACCTCCTGAAACTCCTGAAAGAGTAGAACGGTGACAGGACAATTTGTGCGCATAAATCACTGCCCCGTTTCTTTATATCGTTTAATATGAATCTACCAGAGTGTCCCGTTTCGTAACATACGAGGCGTCGAGAGCAACCGTTGTACCAGAATTGATTGCAAGATATGACTCCCTTTGGATACTGAAATCCGAGGAATTTAAAGAATGATCCGTGAACTGTTTGATCTGTCAGAATATTGACGATTTCTGTTTTCCATGGAAAGATATGCAAAGTAGTTACTTACGTTATACTTAATCAATCTGGAATCGAATATTGAAGAAGTCTTTTAGTAATCAATGTATAGTTTCCAATTTATTATAACAATACAATTTTGGTATTATCCGAAATTGTGATATAATATTGCTAATATTCAACTTTCAAAATCTGTTTTTTAATAACGGATAACACTGGGAAATATATGTATACGAGTTTTAATTACATTACTTTAATATAATGGAAGATATATAGGTAAAAATAGGCAGCCTATTAAAGGTATTGTAAAAATCCAACATCACGTAAAACCAAATGTTTTCTCTGGTCCATGCGGGACTGCAGACTTTACGGCAAAGCAAGGTGAAACGGCGCGGTATTCGACTCACGTTCACATTTATCCTTTTTGCGGAATGAGTGATAATTCGACGAAATCAAATTACTAAGTCAGCCCGGCGTGAAAAGCGCCGAAGTTAGCTGCAGTGGACGACACACATCAGAGTGGTACGAACCGCGTTTCCAAAATGTGATTATGACGTGTTGCACGTGCACGAAGATCCCGGCACCATGCTGCATATAAATGATACAAGCAGAAAGCGCATTTTTCAATCGTCAACATTTCACGATCGACGGGAATAAAAAAACGATGACACGTACCAAATCTGTTCTTATTAATTAAATTATGGGGATATAATACATCTCGCGTAAAAAAAAAATAATAGTAATAGTAGCATACAATTCCAATTAGCTATGAATAGCTTATTTGAAATGACAATCAACAGTATTCTTTATATAAATATAAGAACATCGGTATCCTTAGCGTACCATGAAAAGGGATAATAGAAGAAGAATCTTACCCAGAAAACATATTTTTCATTCGTCAAAATGTCAAGATACACGGCAATAAAGAACGCTATAATAATACGTACAAAGTTTCTGTTTGCTAGTTCACTTATTCACGTGTAACATATTTCGTATTAGAAAATCATAATAAGAGGAAATTGCAATTGACTTTGAATAGTTTATTCGAAATGACAATCAACCGTGTCCTTTATAGTACAATAAGGGGAGCTATATTGATAGAGCACCGTGAAAAGGGATAGAGGAAGGAGAACGTAAAGCGATCGAGATTCTAGTGGATAGACGATCGGTCGAAATGAATTGCTAGAGAGTTTCAGATCGTTTCAGAGGACGCCAGCCTTATACCATCGCCGACGGAAACTGCGAGACTTGGAGAAAGTTCGGCGGAATATTCACTTTGCAGGATTGACCGTTCGTCTAAGAGTAACGATAAAACGCATATGCTCAGCGAGATGCACGTAAGTGCGCTCTTTGTATACTCTTTATACGCGTTCACATAGAAAACTCCTGGGAAGGAACGAGCTTATAAATCCCTCTGGATCGGCCAGTTACAATCCTAGAAAATTTATATCGATTTATGTCGGCGATATCAAACGTGGAAGTGAGAGGAGAGTAGTATCCGAGACGTCAGTTTGATCCCCCCTAACTGCGTTCCCGAGCTCGATTTATTACAAAGACCGAGCTGTTTCCAGAAACGCATTATCGATAAGGCGGGAGACCGGCTTAAGGGCCTCGAGAGCGCAGATATAATTCCGCAAGCTCGATCACTCCTTTTATTCCTCTCCTTTTTTTTCTTTCTTCCTTTCCACCTAGCTTTTCCACACTTTGTCCCCTTTTTAGTGGGAATCATTATGGACTGGAATTATCTGTGTTCTCGTTATGCTTGGTTTCCCAAAGTTGCTTTGATATTCGGAAAAGGATAATCAGATATTCCGAGTACTATCAAATAACCGAGTTACTGTTACACTTAAGAATATTCACTGAAATGCTAAAAAGAATTTATTGAAATTCTTGCGATATTTTTATATGATTGATTGATATTATTATCATAACTGATAATAGTCATGATTCTAGTATATTATTATAGAAAAATTAATACCTACTTGCACTCAAGTATTGGTCAAATATATTGTTCGTATGTAGTACTCCGACGGAAGATGAATCGATTAACCCGAAGAAACGTTTCTAGATCAACAAGTACGAGGGACTTCCGGTAGAATCAAGACGAATTAATAGGGGGTTGGTATCCAAAGGAATGATGGGGAAGAGCCGCAATGCCGCGGAAGCAGATAAATTTGCTCGAAGTTTAATTTCATTTTATAGGCGTGATACTTTAGTGAAAGCACCTACACTTTACACTAACGGCACGGTGGTAACATTAGGGGGGAGGGTAACCCGGTACCGTCGAGCTGGGAATTATACATTATACCGCCTTAAATCATAGCTCAGGCACAAACTCTTGTAATTATATCGCCCTTTTTTGGAACCAGCCCTTAATACACCGTTATGTGTCGCGTGATTCTTACCAACAATTTGTGCCCACTATCTTTCTAGTACCTTTACTTCATATTTTTTCGCGTGCAAGCATTCTCCGACTACCTTTATCGTCGGGATTCTTATCAATGTACATATGAAAAAAGGTATTCTAAATGAAATACTGTAAGTTATACGAAGTTTATAAGTTACACTATTTTTATGTTTATATATCATGTAAATTCAGTTTGTTCATTTATTTCATTTGGTTGGGTCACTTCTTTTTTTAGTGTCACTAGCAACATCACTTTGTGTGTCAGTGGCGTTTGGATAATGCGGAGCATCAAAGGGTGAAGAGAGTAAACCAAGAATCAAAGAAGAAGCAAAAAAGGCAAGAGAGCGTGTAATCAAGGTTACCCGTGCAAGGAGGTAGCGGAGTAAGTTAATATTAATCGATGTATCAAGGGAGGTTCGTGCACACGAGAAGGTAATTCAACGAGGCCAGATTGCCAATGAACGAAGACAATGAGTACGAGGGAAGGCTGGCGCTGATCAAACACTTGATTAAAGAAACTTTCCAATAGGTACTCCGCGAGAAACCCGACGTCGGCCGTGGTGATTGGATAAGGTAAGGTACCAGCATTTTCCGCGTTTTCCTACCCCAGCTCTCATCTACCCTTCCTTCTCCCTCTTATCCCGTACTCGAAAGTTTTTCGACTGCGCCAGGAGACTACTCGGCTGTTTTCCCTTCTTACCGATACCCCATTTCCTGGATAGAAATTCGCGGCCTCGACGGTACTTTAATTAAATTAATCTTCAGCACAACTTTTTTTTCTCTCTCTCTCCTCGCTCGTTACGCGTTTCACCTAGCGTTTCAAACTCGCCGATGGAAAGACATCGGCTGTAGAAGGCCAGACTTCAATTTCGCTCTCCCTATTTCCACTCTTCATTCAGAACCGAATATTTTGAATGATGGAAATAAGAATACCTTTCAGTATTTCGAAGCTCATTTAGTTGCATCTCGCATATTATTATGATTAAGGAGAATCCTTATATATTTGCACCTTTTCAATAGTATTCTTTGCAGTTCTTTCAATTCAGATCAGTAGTATTCACCATTATTTTTTTGCGCAATATTATTTTCAGTATGTTGCATTAAATGCTGCAATTTAAATTGTGAATTTTGTAGTAAACAAGCTTCTATTAATAATATACGAATAACAGACGACCTCGTACAATGCAAATGTTAAGTGAACACACTAATTTATTCATAAATACAAAGGGATATAAAACAGTATATAACAAATTTATGAACACACCGGCTCGCGGTACTCTTCTTATAAATACCAAATTTTATAATCAACATTATGACTTTATTAAATAGTTAATACTAAAGCTGGAATGGATTGTATTAATTTCTCGATTTTAAATACTGATATTGAATACTGACTTTTGAAAACCACAGTTAGATTCCAAGTCAAATAACAGCACCAACGATACACTTCGAATCGACCCCAACGATTGTAAACACGAGAGTCGTAAGCGCTAATAAGACGAGTCGGTGAGCAAGCGAGCAGATATGCTGCACGTACTTTCCAACCGTGTGGTTAATAATTCTCATTTATTACTTTATAAAGACTTATTTTTCAGCATATGGTGATATTTAAGTGCAGTGTAGTGATAGTGCATCAAGAAATGAAGAAGCAATGCATGGAATTTTAGTAACAACCGAATTTCCTACCTGGCACGGGTAAGTCAATTTCTAAATCAACAGTATTACAAATTCCTAATTTCTGAACACTATGTTTAGAAATATATATATTTCTTTAGATTAGGGTTCGACTATAATTATGAAATTGTAATTATATTTATATTATAATTCAGATATAGAATCGCCTATTAACCTAAGTGCTAATAAATTACGCACGGTTGTTTAATTATATTTTATTGATATGTCAATAAGTTACTGTATTTTTATGTTATATCTTATTCAATTTCAACTGAAGTGACTTAGAAGTACATAGTTTAAGGTTGCACGACAACATTAGATTGTTAGTAACATAAAAAAGGTTACTTCATAGACACAAACCGACTTACGATATTGAACGCATATAGATATAAAAATTAATATTACATCGAAAGGATTGATTATAGACCTTTCTTGAATTACAACGTACGAGGTTGTCATTTCCGAGAATTGAATCTTATTAATTTTACATTTAATCTCAGCATAATTACCTGCTAAGGAGTTATTAGTATCTGCGCGTATGCATTAGTTAATATAATAATTGATATCACTTTATTATCGTTTTTAATTATATATCGCGATCAATGAATGTTTAACAAATAGAGTAGAATAATTAAGTACAATATTAATTTATCTGCAATTATTAATCATTATTAGTCTTTTCATAAATAGTATGAAATGCAAGCATGATAGTGAATAAACCAAAATCGACTATTAAAATAATAAATCATTATCAATATCGAATTTAACATAAAAGGTAGTTCCACTTCTCACAAAATTCGATTAATATTATTATTATTATTAGTATTACATATATGGATAAAGTTAAATTTTACTTTTAATTGAAAAGGCTTAAATATTTTTATAAGACAATAAGATCCTATAGTCTTTAATACCGAAAACAAACATTTTTTATTTAATTATCATAAAATAATCTTAAATTAGCTTAAATGAGAAATATTAGCCGTTTCATTCTTCCGAGATTTACCGGACTCGATTATCTACACTTCAAAACGTAGCAGCCAGTATAATTTAAATTATTCCATATAAAAGAAGGGAGTCAGAACGTGTAATGTCGAGTCTTTGATTCAATGTACATTTAACACCAATGGTTTCGACCATTGCCCTGGCCGAGACACAAAAGGTACCGTGGAAAAGGTTAACGATATGCAGATACGGAAGGTCGCAGTTTTTAAATGACCCCCCAAAAAAAAGAGGTTGAACTGAAACCATAGGTTGGGGTGCGCGAGACAATTCTGAAGGAATGAAATGTAAATCGGGAAATAAAGGTAACGTTGCGGAAAATTAAATACCATTTGAATAACGGAAATGGTAATAGAATTATCGAATTGATCGATTAAGGCAATAATACCGGCTGTCTTCCTATAACGATTTCCGTCTTAACTCCCATCCTATTCCTTTACCTTCGCTTCTCTTCTAACCACAGTTCTGTCTTCCTTCGCTCGAATACTTCTCGCGATCGGTTCCTTTCCGGACCTTGTTGAAATTTTTTCAATTTCACCCCCTTAAAGAATTCTATTTTTCACCGTACGACGAAAGCGACGCGTTTTCGAGTCGGCTAATATTTCATGGGAGACGCGAAAGGAAAGTAATGGACGGTAATGTTAGCTGCCCGTTGTAAATAATCACGCCGAGAGAACGAACGTCCTGGCAGTCGATGGAGGGTAACTCAGCTTGAAGCCGTGAATCTTCGCAATCGTATCGTGTGATGAGAAAAGCCCCCCGGCCGTCCCCCCGACACCCTCCAGGTTTTCCTTAACGAATGCCACGCAGGTACGATTGTTTAACGCAGCGAGCGTGAGGAGTGAAGCTTTTAGCCAAGACGAATGAGACGACTAGCTTAGTCTCGGCACCAACAGCAGGAAATTGCGTTTCATTGTACCGAGACGGTGTTTGCTTCCAAGCTACGATACCTATAGGCTTTGCCTCGTTTTGCTACTCTTCTCTCTATCTCCCTCCATCTTGTTCCCTTTTCCTTCTCCCCGTCGTAACTGCTTGGAATGAGATACGAATGACAATTACACCCAGTAGATATCAGTAGTCCCTCGCGTAGAACCTCGTTTACTAGACCTTAACATTCTTAAGACTGTCCCGGTTCAAAACTGATTTCCATTCTGCCTTGAAAATATCATTCCTTCCATGCGCTATCTTATCGTTTACTAAACGGTACTACATTATTTCGAACACCTACGATAACGCCTTGTGTCGCATGAAGATGTATACATTTTACCATTGCCAATTCTTGATAAACAAGTAAAGTAGGAATAGAAATGAAAGTGATAATACATTGTTTAATATGTCACCTTTGATGGGTTTGAGTTCACATATGACAAAGAATTTGTATTCGATATGAGATATTCGATAAAAAGTACGTGGGGATCCATGTATCACTGAGATAGTACCTCCTTCAGACGAAAAGGGAGAAAATCGAGTCAGCTACAATGGGCCGGGTCTGTAATCACCTTATAGGGTAAGAAAGCATAGGATACATAGGTATGAACCATATATAAGGGTGGGTAGAAGTACCGCGGACCAGATTGGTGAGGGTGTCCCCATGTGTATGGTCCACAGTTATTTATATTCATATCGATGCATGGGAAAAGTTGGCAACCTTCTCCTTTCCTCTGGTATCCCCATCATAGCCATCGTCGCCACCTCCACCTATTTTCAGTCCCTTCTCTTTTCGGTTGATCGTGCGCCACGCTGCATCCCGACCGCTCGTAAATCCAAAAAAAAAAACTCACGGAGACAGTCGCTTCACCGCGATTTATTGCATATGAGTTCTCGGATTTGTCAATCGAGCACCAGGTTCCTTCTAACCACAGTAACCTTCCCTTGCACCATCCTCGCCTGGTCCGTGGTTGCACCCGAAGCACCATGCTCGAAGGCTACTTATTTTCAGGAACAAACCCCATGAATCATCGTCGGGAATGTTCAAAGTGCTTCTCCACAGATATCAAAATTGGATATAGTTACGAGATTCGGTTAGCTACCTTTATACAGCTTTCTGATATAATGTTAGTAATTTGGTAAAGGATTCTTAACCTGTTAACCGGGGATGACGTTAACTCGTCGTTCAAATCTACACTTCTCTCGAAAGTTACGAATTAATTGACAATTATCCTTCTCGTAATTCTCCTATTTCGATGCGTATGAATTTCAATAATGGACCGTGAGATTCACATATACATATGTCCGTCGTAATTATGAATATATAGCATATTCAACAAATATACGAATTTCATTGCGGAAATTTCAGTAGTATAAATACTTTGCAGTTAAGACAAAATGATCGCATCCAACAATACATGTAGAATTAATATGTTATTACTAATAGAATGCAATTAATAGTACACGAAGTAAATTGTAAGTCTCCTTACTTCACGAAACTCAAAAGTCATTTCAAGTTTTAGCATATCATTTTCTCAACTATTTTTGTTTTTTACTTCGTCGTCAAAGTTTTCTGACGTAGTTTATCTGACGATAGTATCACACACACGTTTAAAGTAGCCCATTGGCAGATCGATTTATCAAGCGAGACACTTTACGAAGGAACCGACACGGAGCTCATCTGAAAGCACGAAGGTGGTACATCGAACTTGCGGCCACCCAGAAAATGGGGTGTCCTGAAACGGGCCGAGCGTGTCGACCAATTTATGACATGTAATTAAAAAGTCAAGTGCCCGCGGCTGCATCGTTTCTCTGAAGCACATTTCGCTCGACAGAATTTCGATAATGCCAATATCAGGATGATACCCATCATCCAGATATTAAACTAATAATACATTTCTATGTATATTCCGAATGTAAAGACCAACAATTACTGACCCATGGACTTTAAAAGGATGGAATAACTAATTGTAGGTCAACATTTATATTTTTCAATATAATCTCCATTTTAGTACATTTCTTAGAACAATGAATTAACACGTTGACGTGTTATACGATACTCTGCAATACGTATTTGTAACATGTATATAACATCTAAAAACAAAACTTTCTAAGTGCTCTAGCAGCCAACAATCCTCATTTTATCTATTAGTTAATTGTAAGAATTCTATTTTTTTTTTTATATTTCAGACAAATGTTTTTGCTAAGAAAGTATTAGTTTTAGCAGTATTAAATGTTAGCATTAGTTAGAAGTTTAGAATAAAAACTTTACAATTAAATATATGTAAATATTTCTATGTACATACAACAAATGCATAAAATAGCAAAATTTTAAACAACGTCAATATACTCGACAAAAATGGCGCAGGTGTAATCCATGACTTTTTACTTGCATGTCATAAATTGTTCGACACACTCGACGCATTTCAGGACAACCGAATTTCTCTGCGGTCGCCAGTTCAATACACCGTGTAAATTCTAACTTCCGAACTAACTTAGTAAACAAACTATTCTCGGAAAGCCTTTTATGCGTTCAACCTGAATGTTCCAGAAAGCAGAATGAAAATGCAAATACGATTTAAATAGTAGATGAACGAAAAGAAATAATTGGTCCTTTCCTTTCATTATACGCGGAACACCGTGGTATGCATTGCACCCTTGTACCAACAAACTTCCCAAGAAATCTGGCACTGTAAACTCGAAACTTTTTTTAATTTAATCTACTCTAATTTGTAAAGTAACTTTTCAATAGCAGTTCCCTCGCAGTGACGAGAAGAAATGATAAAGAAAGAAATGAGAAAAGCACTGGGTTAAATAATGTAGAAGAAGCACGGCGGAGGCAAAGAATTTAGCTACTTTTAGTTCTTAGCTGCTTCATTCATTTTTACCCTTAATATTGACCTAAATTGTATATTTGGCTGTGCGCTTCTGAAGATAATTTAGAACTGTTTTAACTGATTTTTCCGACACTCTATGATTATGATATCCCAAAGTATAATTTTGTAGGATATCAAAAATTATCATATAAAAATTATTCTAATTTAAGTAAAGTGCATTTATGTCAGCTGTTGCATATATTCTTTTCCTTGAACGTTAATTCGATATGGTATATTAATTATACGACTGTAACGAAACTTTACCACTATTTGTAGTATTAAAAGAAAGTATCATATGTTAATGAATTTAAAAGTGCACGTAATACATTTTCTTACAAATAAATAATATAAATGTGGTACACGCGAAACAATATATGGTAAAACTAGTGCCTTGCCGATAAAGTTTGAAGAAGAACGAAAGTAAAGTTGACGAAAGAAGAGGCCGAAGCAGAATTTTCCAAAATCATGGAAGATTAATCCAGACTAGCACGCCGCAGGCACGATTAGAAGAACAAACAATGGCAGCACGACAGCCTCATTGTCCTGCACGCGATATAAAAAAGAAAATGTAAGGTCCCTAGCCTGTAATCACATGCCGTGGTTGTCCCAGCACTCGGATTTCGGGAATAATTTAGAGGTGTGAACAAAAGAACTCTTTTTGCATCGATATTGTACTTCACAAATGGCAAAATGACCACCCTTCCCTCACAGTTTGTATTTTTTAAGAATACTAAAAATTGCAGTCACAATGTTTTACGTAACTTATTGTTAGAAAATATCCCAATGCAGTATGAAATTCTAGCTTAAACTTTAATGAAAGATAATCGCATATTCCCGTACTTTTTGAGTAAAGGTATATTATACGAGAAAGTATATTATCAATCATTTTTTCCCGCATATTTCGATGGGATATTAACGCAGAGGAATTTAATACTCGACTTTCTCTGAATTCCCCTATACGGCGCCAGTGAAATTAATTAATTCGTCTTCTGGCCATAAACCTTCCAGTAAAATCGCGAGTCCCTTTTTTAGGATGTCACTAATATTCCATGGTATTTAATTAATCGAGAATAATTCGAATCCGTCTCAATCCACGAAAACTGCTTACTTCTGTTCTCCCTTCACTTTCTCCTTCTCGGTCTTTTCTCCTGCATTTTCCGTGTTTTTGGCCCCATTGTTTCCATAGCATTCTTCGTGTCAAAAGATAAAGGTATTTCGTAATTGCTGGATGTTCATTGTAAGAATATTTTCATCTCACCCGACCCCACTAAAAATCGAATTTTTTCAATGAGAAATACTAATTAACTACGAGCAATTATATCACAAATGATTCCCAGAAAGATCATGATTTAATCGAGTATTAACAAGTTCATAGGAATATCGATAAGCAGATTACAAGATTTATTAATATATAGAGTATAATGTAATAAAACCAAAGTATAACTAATAACTAATATGTTTATCAATCCGTTTCACCGAATATAAGGTGAATCAGTAATTATTCTAATATCAACAATTGATAATTCGACGAAGGCATTAAGGCAGAAAGGCGAAGCAGCTTCAGGCTGTGGAAGAGGTTCGTCGAAGTATTTCTACGAAACTGGTGGAAAACACTCGAACCAAACCGGGACTGCTGTTATTCCAAGTAATGGCGTGTGTTTATGCACGCGAAGTAACTAAACTTACTTACCTACTCCTCAAACTGAACGAACCTTACCTTCTCTACTCCCAGTTTCTCCAACCCTTCTTACCTTCTCTTACTCTCTTCGCTCGCTCACTTTCTCGATTTACTCTGAATGATAATAAGATTTGATTCGTTAGAAGTTTCATTAGAGCTTTGTTTACCGCATCTAAGGTAGCAAACAGGAGACAAAATGAGAAGAGGTGTGACGAGACGGAAACAAGTTTCGAGAGACGTCCGAAGAAGGGTATTTCAAGGATGCAATTCATCTGCGTCCATGATTTCATAGAACTCATCCTAATATAACTCTTAAATATTTGAAAACAGGAATAGTGCGATTTATTAGCTTTTCTATTTCAGAATCGCTATATTGTCAGAGTAAATTTTACTTCATAAATTGCATTGAGCATACCGTTTTATTTAAAGGAAGGAAGTGTTATCACTAATTAAATCTCCTTCCAAGTGCTCGGATTATAAGAAGAACGGAAACCAATACAAGCTCCGGAATATATCTTCTTACTTAATCTGACCCTAATTAAATAAGAATCTAAGAACAAGTGAAATCTTCACTCTTTTGTTAGATGTCGGATTTAATTTTGATTCATCCAGATGTAGAGTCGAATTAAATTACTTGTCGTTTTCTTGGGATATGTATATCTGAGAGTGTCTACGTCGGAATTCTTTATTTCAGGGTATAATTTTAAAAAGAGAAATAAAATCGGAGGTTGAGAAATTCGTGCTGGCATCGTGAATATCTTTTTATCTCCGGGCGAGCGCACTCGAAGCTACCGTAAGTGCCCATTCATACTAGCATTCAAATTGCGGCTGGAAGCCGGCTCCATTATCTTTTATAGTGAACACGGAGAAAGAGAGGTACCAGCGTTTCTACTTTGCGTGTAATTACATCCTGCGTTAATCACTGTGATTTTTTAATCCTGCCTCTCGTCCCGCCGTTGCTTTGTTTCCTCATTTTCGGCTAGTCTTCCCGATTTCTCTTCCTCCATTGACTGCACGATGCACTTCGACTACTTTGTTACAGCCCGCGTGGGATGTTAAACGAAATTATTAGACACTGAAATTAAACAAAATTCATACGACAACGTTTTAATTTGTCCCATAACGAACTTTATCTTGTGCATAAGGGGTGTAATGATTAACAACATCATACTAACGCAAGCATACATAGTAATGATATGATATGATATTGCAATTTTGACATTTTCTTCTAAGGAAGTGAAGTACATTTACAAATGTCATCTATAAGAGTTGCAGTGCATTAATGAGAATAATCAAAACGTGACCTACATGTGAATCACATTGGTTATATTTTCAAAACTCTCCTGATTCATACACATGTTTCGAAAGTAATCCGCAGCAACCTGCAGAATTCATCGCCGGAGGATAATAACGTCATACCCATAGAGGAGTGCTGCCATAGGCCTTTAGGCGGTATAAGTTCTTCACAATGAGACCGGAAAATTAAATTCCAACTAAGCCAGCGTACTGAAAGTTCCTCTACGCGCTTCTACCCTAATCGTTGCTCTGGTAATAGGAAAGATATAGAATGGGTACTAAATACGATACCATTTTGATAGATATCTGTTATATATACCTTACTGTTAGAATACGTTTCAGCACCCTCTTTTCCTTCCGCGTCATTTCGAGAAAAAACAAGGCGGGTACGTGAAGCATTCAGAACTTTAGAATTTGTATAATTAGTGAGATTATTAATATTAAGCATCAGCTTTCGTTAATAGGCACAATATAAAGCAAATTGGTACAGAGATCATATTGATAATATTGCAGAAAGTAGCTATTACGATTTTGAGCCGTCTTCTGTATTATTATTCTAATACTATAATCAATCGCTTTGTGCGATTAGATTATTTGAAAATATACAAAAAATACGGTTTGCAGCAAAAGCGGGATTAATCATATTCCTTGTATCGCCATGGAACTTGCAATTTTATCATAGATAATATATATTTTGATTTTTAACGTTTCCATTAGTATAAGCTCTAGATGAACATGATTGGGTACACGGAAGGACCACGAGTACAACAGTTTAATTAAAAATCGATGTATGTATCAGTACGGTAATAAATCGATTATAAAAGATGCCACCTGCATTCTGCCGTAGGCGTGTTTCCGGTAGAAGGGAGGATGAAAATGGAAGCTGACTTATTATCACGACTAGTGGGTAGATTGGCCCGCGATATGAATGATAAATCTCCACTAGGCAAATACAGTAATTTAACATTCGCTAACGAGTCATCTATATGGTAAACAGAGGGGTTTCGCTGGCAACTCACAGCTGGCTATACTGCAGACACCTCCACCGTCACAATATCAAATACCCCGAGCTCCTGAATGGATTTAACCGATAGGGTAACATTTGGCCATTTTCCCAAATTCACTTTTACTATGCCACACACTCGGATATATGCGAAACTCACTATTACACTCATCCTGTTATTCAATCACTTCGAAAAGTTTATAATATACGCTGGTGGCAACGAATCATCGAAAAACAGACGTCGGCGTGAAGTTTTAATAAGTGTATTATTCTCTCAATTTACAAGTGGATCTGCATATTAATATTTTTGTAAATGGATCCTTGGATTTATGATATAACTTGCGGAATATGGATTTACGAGGATTACTGTATAAATGATTAATTCAATTTTCTCGTTACTTGTCGTTTCATATCCGCTGAAACTTCATCCCTTAAATGGTATGTTACAATAAGCTCTGCAATATACAATTAATGTACGCTTTAGTATATTGTTATAAATATTACTTATTTGAGAATACAAATTTTCGGTTGTCAAAATTTATCGAAACATGTTTTAGAAGAAATATCAAAAATATCGTCTCGGTTTCTAGAAAATATTTGAATATCATAAAGCTATTAGGAATCGTAAATGATCGTAGATTAGTTATAAATTTAAAAAAGCACTAACGATTGTATAAAAATTGATGGGTATTATAGGTAGGTTAAACACAATTTTCAAGGAATATTTTGAAACTTATATAATTAATTCTTTAATATCTTTGAATTCTTTTAATATAATTGAAATACAAAGGATTTATGATGTGTAAAATCTTATGTGACACTATCAGTTATCAAAATTCTAGCTACGCGAAAATTCTTTTCTGTCGTCATGGAGGGCGATCGTAAAAGCTTTATTCAACAAAAAGAGAAGCAACGTGGCAGAGTTGTTTTTCCATAGCTTGATCTATGGTATCAATTTGACCACGGCGAATTCTTGGTTGACGTCCGAAATCGTTATTTATTACTCGTAAGTCCTCGGAACATGGGCCAACCGTAAACCAAATTGGATCGAAATCGAACGAAAAAGGGTGCATGATGCCTTTCCCCTATATTTCTAAATATCTTAAACACTTTACTATACTTCAATTCAATATAATTACATAAACGCTATTATAAAATATTATTATCTTTCGTACAAGCCAAGTAAATTATTTACACCGTAGAATTGTATCCTGAATTATAACTTATTTGAAATACTTGTCGTTATTTTCACAATGGCGAACGAAAAAGAGTGCGTGATATCTTTCTTCCATATTTTGAAATATTTTAAATACTTAATTATGCTTCGATTAAAGAGAGTTACATAAACTTTATTATAAAATCGAAAGCATATTTCTTGCAATCCAAAGAAATTATTGACATCTCAGAATTATATCCTTGTACATAACTTACTTGAAATAATTGTCAGTATTTTGATGTATTTATAATAGTACTCAAAAATTTATTTTGAATGAGATGTTTCATGTGTGTAGAATAAATAACATAGTTTCCAACGAATTCAAACAATTCGTCAAAAATGTTCGTGATAGATTTCAGAATATGATTCTGTACATCATTTGTCCTGTTGTCAGAACGAGAATACTCGAAATTACTTTCAATTTGGGAAGCTGTACGGTAGAGTGATAAAGTCAAGAGTGAAGTATTTATAGATCTGATCGTTCTGTGATATACTTTATATCAGAGAGTTCGACTCAAGGCAATTTGTCAAGCTATCTCGGCTGAGATTTTTCTTGAAACTCCACTTCCCGGTGCTTGGAAACGTAATTGAGAGACATGAAGGGTAATGACACATTGAAAAGGTGGTAGAACAACTTTCTTTTTAAACAAATATACGATATAAATAAATATTATTTTTGACATAATAATACACTAAGTGGGCGCGATATAATGATTTTACAAAAACACTGTAAAGTTTTCTCGTACCAATTACAGTTATGATTTCACTAGTCTACAGGTTCGCTCAATTTAACTGTATTCCCTTTGAACTGTCCACCATATTCGAAACTTTCTCAAAGTGATGGTGAAATGTAGCGAGATCGCTGTCGGAGTAAAGATGCAAAAGCCGGTCCCAGGACACATCGCAAATTTCATATAATTGGCTAGGAGTATAGACTTTAGCGTATAGAGAGCAAAATTAAAGTACCGGACCATGAAGGCATTATGCGTTTCCGGTTCACGAGTTAAGGTTCGGTGTAATACGAAACTTTACCAATAAGTAGTGTCGTATAATCTTCAAGAATTTAAGCAGCGCAATTCAAAGTGTACTAAAAAAAGCATCTCTTCGTAACATAAAAGAATATATTATCATTAAACTAAGATTGTAAGTCGGAAGACCATTATGTTTTAAATTCGATATAAGGATATCAATTAGGTACCACCTACAATTAAAAGAGTTAGAAAATATTCCTGCTTAATATAATACCCACAAGTTATGTGTTAAGCAGTAATTAATGTCGATAATACTGTCATTCAATAATACTTAATCCCTGGTGAAAAGGGTCATAGTTACTTTTATAGTAGGACATTAAAGTACATATCGCGAGAGCAAGGGGTAGCGGCGGTGAGAGACGTTCTTCCAGTAGAAAACCTTGAAGGATTTCGAAGGTTGGGGTAAGAGCGAACCGTTGTACCATGCAATGGATCGGATTAAATATTATTATGAGGAAGAACGAGACGTGTCGTGTGGTACAGTACAGCCTTCGTTTCCTCGTCGATCCCTCTTCGCTTTCCCTTAACCGCCGCGGCTCCTATCACCCTCTCCACCAATCTTCTCCTTCGAAGGAGAGTCTTCGACCACCCTCTGAAACTAAAGTCTCGAAAGTTTCGCCCCCTTCCTAACTCTACCGCGAGGAATGCATTTTTCATATCCTGGCGATATTATCACTCTCTTTGGTTATATTAATCGGCTTGGAAAAAGATGTAATCATCGAAATTTTCAACAAACCAGTATGAGTGAGATTATAGAATACTCTTTGTAATATTATATTTTAATGTGATAATATAGACTCAGGATTAATCATTGGTCCAGGGAATAGAAATGGAATAAAACTATGCATTTCATACGATTTTTAAATCGACTTACATTACGAGAATAATAAATATACAATTATAGATAATTGTTATCGAATCGCACTACAAGAGTTATTGAACTGTGGAGTGTACTTCCTTGCTGCAAAGAAATGTTCGTAAGAAAGAAAGTAGGGTACCATCGACTAGTAATTAAAGCTTTTCGAGGAGCAAAGAACGAAGAAACGTAAAGACTTTCTTTCGTCTTTGACAATGGTTTTCCCGTTTCTTAAGATAGTATCCGTCGTCGAAGACGACCGCGATATCCCAGGAAGAACTCCCGATTGGTCGTTAAAGAATCGTAGACGATCCTCTAGGAGGAAGCTTTGTTCCAGGAATGGCAGTCACCCGATAATTCTCCGTGGAGAGCTCCAATAATTTTGATATGTAAATACAAGTTGGAATCCTTGTCTCGTGGTATCTGCCTGATTAAAATATCCCGAAGCTCGGATTACTGTAGATTCCTAGAGGTTGCCGTGCCAGACATCTTATCCCTGCTTACGACCTCCTTCTCTCTACAGCTTCTTTTCTATCTCAGCCATTCTCAATCTTTCATTATCGAATCATTGAAATTCACCGAAGGAGTATTATGTACCATTGCAATGTAGGGCTATTTCTTGAAAATATATAAATGTATGAAATTAATATAGAAAGGATTGCATTTCCATTGTATTCCAAGGTGTATTCACTCGATTATACATGGAAATATAGTTAATATACAGTTCTTTATTGGACAGGAATTATTTCTTCGAAATTATGTAATTGTGAGTGTAGATGGTTACACTTATCTTCTTAAGGATAATGTAATAATGAATTTTAAAAGTTATATAATGATTATATTTTTAGAAATTTTAATATCAATATTGCCTTTCACTCGTAATCACGGAATCAGGCCCATTTCCTTAGTACTCTCCTACTTTGGACCGCAATTCCAACTTACTAATGCAGCGATAATGCAGTGGTAAGATTGAACTGTCTCCGGATATTCAGATACTACGTTAAAATACCTAAAAATTATTCAGAGGTTTGAAACTCTTAGCTCTGCTTCTTAAATGGCGATCTCTTATCTCATTATTCTTCGTAGGAAGGGGTTTCTAAGTTGATTTTTTTTACAAGTTTCAAGACGAACTCGAAGATGGAATTAAAAGGAAGACGCGAACGCGCGAATTGTCAATGAGGGTGAATGAACAATTAATGGTGGGGGCGGAATAAAGGACAACGATGGAATAACGAGAATAAGTGGGTGGTAGGCTCAGATTATAATGACGGAGGCACTAAATAACAGAGACGTCCGTTAGGGGATGACGAGATAAAAACCTTCGTGGATCGTTAGCAAGGCGTCTCAGCCATTTCTTATTCTCTCTCCGATTTTCTTTTCTTCCTCCGATAAATAGACCTCGAAGCTCCTTGTCGAATACCTCTCTTTCTACACCCTGGAGTAGCTGTGCCTCTTCCTATTCCCATTTTCTCTCTTTATCTTCGTCTTCCTGCTCAATTCTCGCGCCCCTTAAAGAAACTTTTAATGTAATTGCCGCGGGACGTGAAAACCGCTGATACCGTTACCCCTGCCCCGAAGAAATCCGATCCGTGAAAATAAGTCGAGATAGCGTCCCACCCAAAATCCCACCTACTTACCCTTCAACTTATACTCTTTCTTTCTCTACCATTCTTCTCTATCGTTGCTTCTTTTTTTTATATTTCCTTCTCTTCCTCTTCATCTTTCAAAACTTCTCACAGTCCGACGGAAAAATGTTTCAACCAGTGGTTGAAGCTGAGTATCCTTTAATTTCCCTCTTTCATTCTCCTCCGATGACGTAACACAAACGTGTCGCTGAAAGTACCCACGGCCTTTTGGCGTACTGACGTTCAACCCACTATTTTTTTCCAAATTGTGCATCGGTCACTTTGCCGTCAATGACAGATTGGCAGCGCGTAGATTGTCACGACAGCCACTTCAACACGCTAGACACATAGCGCTGCTCGTTTTTCAAACGATTTCGCCGTTGTTTTCTCGCTATACCGGGCATCAGAGCGCAAAGCAACGGATCATTTATTTCGCATAAAATAGCGTTTGAATTCTACCGTGAATGCTCGGTTGCATTGCCACCCGCGTGTACGGGGACCAAGCATTTACACCGTTCTGAACAATATTTGAAATTACACTCATTTCACGTCTCGTATATTTGGCTTTTAGTTTTTTATATATCGTAGATTAGTATTTTTAAACTTCAAAGACCAATACAAAAATCTTTATATTTAGTTATTTTTAGAGACCGGTAATTCATAATATCGCTTTTACGTCGATCGAACATCAGGGAGTCACGGAACATTTCGCATATTTTCATTCGCGTAAATAATGGTATTAAATCGTTACTTTAAGAATTTAATAGAAAAGTTGGATATTCTGTGAAAATCGTAACAAGTATTACCTTGGATTCTAATTTATTTAATAAGGTATTTAATAATTATTGTACAATCACGCACGATTTCCATAAGTCCATGATATACGTGATTATGATAAATATTACGTAACCATAATAGTATCCTATACTACTAGCAGATGCACATAGGGGAATCATGTTTTTGGTCTACTTATTGTTTCATAATCTGAGCTTCGTGAAGGATACTAAACCGCCTGATAATATTAGGGGCAACGATTAATTCCAAGCAATATAACAAAGTGAATCGGTATCGCAAGCGCAACATGTACAAACATCCCATGTTCTAAACTCTTGTCTGCAATGACCAAGTACCGGGAAGAGGCTGCTGGTACCAAAATGCCTGTAACGATATTATTACGCGGTTCATTTAAGTTAGATAACAACAACTCCATAGCCAGTCTGCCAGTGTACCAAGCTACGTAACAGCTACCGTACTACGATATCCACATCTCTTGCCTCCAGCCTAATTACTTTCCGGCCTCCAACGGTGATACCAACAGCAACGTTCGTAGAACCGAAGCAAGGGAGGAACAAGGGCTACCAGCCATCGACCTACGACCACCGTAACCTGGCGTTAGGTTTATAGCTACCTGGGTAATTAGCTATACCAGTCTATCATCGAAACGATATTTTCTCGACCTTTTATATTATTTCTTATATTTCGGTTTAATTCGGTTTAATTAGTTCCCGGGAAATAGTCGCGTACTTTACTTCGCAAGAATAGGAAGAAGAACTATTATATATCGCAAGTTCTGATTCCATTCATCCACACTTCTTTTTTCATGGTTCAATACCGGCTCACCTTTTCTAACAAATCATCTATTTGGTTGGATTTAAATAAGGAATTATATCTGTGTCGGATTATTCGTTCTGTTTAATTAGTACGTCTCGTTTCTGTTCAAGACTGGACAGTAGATTGGTCCGTGATTGATCAGACGACCATTGGAGACTTTAGTCGTTAAGGGTATGTTAAACATCAAATCTTGTACAGTTGTTCGATTATTTATGTTAAATGAAATGAACTATGTCTGCCTTTTATTTAATTTGAGAACATTTCGATCAGATATGGATAGGAGATGAAGTTTATTTAAACACTTGAATGGAAAGCTTTGATTTTGTTTAATATACACCAAAAGAATATTCCTCAAAGTCTGTATTCCACAAGTTTGTAAAATAACGAATATGTGATATATATCGGACACCATTCACTTTAAAATAGAACCAGTATTTGGCGCGCATACTATGCCAGGTAAAACCAGCTAAAAAATCAAACATATGCTCGAACTCTATCATTGTCAGTTTTTTTGTTCAGAACGATAAAATTATCCGAGCGCGATTCGTAGTATGGGTTTCATTGTTGGCAGAGCTAGATCGAAAATCCTCCTCCACAAGCGCATCGATAACCGTCATTTTGATGTGGAATGTACGAATTCACGCCGATCAAAGCCGTGAACAATAACTCGCGTAGCCTTTTGCGTATGAAGTACCATGGCGATACCCAGGCAGGTTTCCAACCAGGAAACGATTCGAGCTGTTCAAGTCGTATGTTTGTTTTGGAACTGGCTCACTGCCGCTTCCCAGACCGCCACCTCGACTCTTCACCCGGGCAACGGGTAGTATCTCGTGCCGGGCATCGTCCAACCATACCAATAGTGGCCGGCTGGGTGAAAGAGCACCCTTTTGGAATTTGTGATGCGTGCAGATGGCCATGTAGAGGGAAATCACGCGTGGCTGCGCTCAACTGGACGACTGCACCGAATCTATGCCGACCGCCGGCGAAACATTCGACCGACCGACACCAATTAGGCCAATGACGCTCTCCGCCACCGATGATAATGGTAACGCTGCGTTTTCGATGAGAACTATACGTTTCAATGAGACACCAAAGGGTTGGGACACTCTAACCAACAGAGATGGATAGAAACGATTGCTATTGATACGTGTGAAATGCAACAACCGTGCTTCGCACCACACAACTATTCGGGAATTTATCGTTCAACGATGCCATTTTCTTTCCACTGGAAAATTAACGATATTCGGATAGTTACTATACTAACGAGATTTCTGACATTTTCGAAATTCATTCAATCTTCTTTTAGGGTCAAATATATTACTATTATTAGACTATTTTACATATTTGTTTCTGGCACGTTCAGTGACTACAAATCATAGTTTGTCGTTTCAATGGTAAACAATGCAACTGTAACCTCGCAGGTTAATGAAAACAAGCGATAATATTATACATTGCATATATGCAACTCATAATACAACACAATGATTACGAAAATGTACGGTTTCTTAAACCAAATAAATTACAAATGGTAGTTTATGCTGTTTAAATGAATTTCACTGTTCGATACATTTGTCTGGTTATCTATTCAAAATTCTTCGACGATTTAGCAGAATAATTTTCTTTCATTCGCATTCATGGACTACTAATAAAGCCTAATATATACGCCTTATCGCCTGTTTTACATTTCAAGACCTAGCATGAAAACCGTAAAACAAATTAGTTTCCCACTCACTTTTAGTTTGTTGCTGACAACGGTAACAAAAGCAAGCCAACGTACGTGTCTAACGTGTGTAAATGAAATGTTAAATATAGCAGTGAAAGTGTTAACAACTATTTCGATTTTCTCGGTTTGCGGAAATGGAGCTCGCATCCTTGGAGTTTTTCCACATCCTTCGCATAGTCACCAGGTCTTAAGATTTGTCATTTACTATTTCTATCAGAAATGATATTTATAATATCAAACTTTGAAGTTGTATGATTTCAAGGGAATAGTACTTGATTTCACGTTCGCAGAGAAAATTTTTTTAATTCCCGTATAACATGACATTCTCATCGGGATGATTGATTTTACTTAGAATAGCGACTATTTTTGTGATGGACTTTAGGTGGTGTTCCATGCAGTGGCCAGCGAATTATCAAGAAGGGGTCATGAATTAGTAGTGTTTACCCCCTTGCCCCTTAAAGATCCAGATCTTAAGAATTACACACAGGTTGAACTGAGTTCACTGAAAAACATTTTCAAAGGCCAAATAGATTTTTACAAAGTAGGGGAAAAAGGATCATGGAACTTTTTGCATTCCATGTATAAGTTTAATGAGAGAATCACCGATCAGACACTTTCTCATCCACTAATGCAAAAACTCATAGCTCCGAATAGCACCGAGAAATTTGACGCAATTATCATCCAGTCCCTTTATTATGGTGCTCTTTATGCTCTGTCGGCCCGTTTTAATGCACCATTAATTGGCATATCTTCATTGCCCTTGTTAGCTGTTCATCACTATCAGTTAGGTAATTGCATTTAAATGTACTTAAGTTAAACAAGAATTAGTATTTACGTACTTAAGAGAAACAAGGCTTACGAATAGTTTTGAATATCACGTACTGTTTTATATATTACTTTAATAATAGGATATTATTATTATGTAGGGAATCCATATTTAATGTCCTACTCTCCAGACCCTTTGCTTGGGTATACTGATCAGATGGACTTATGGGATCGTGTAGTTAATGTCTATTATTATTTACGACAAATATATGAATATTTATATATAATACTTCCGACACAAGAGACTGTTAAAAGAAAACATTTTGGCGACACAATGCCAAGTATTCAGGAGCTGTTTAAGAATCTTAGTATGCTGTTTGTTAGTAGTCATCCATTTTTCGTATATCCACGTGCAAATGTTCCTGGCATATTGCATATTGGAGGGTGTCGTGCAGGGAAAAAGAATCAGCAACTCCCAAAAGTAAATTTACTTAATATAGAATATCAAAATTAATTGTTTATAATGATTATATGATAAGTTATTTAGTGTTGATTGTTGTTCTAGGAATTAAAGGAGATCTTAGATAATGCCACACAAGGTTTTATTTATTTTAGTCTCGGTTCCAATTTGAAAAGCACTCAGCTTCCGCTCGAAGCTCGTAATGCCTTTATGGAAGCCTTCCGGGAAATACCTTACACGGTTCTTTGGAAGTTCGAATCTGATAATCTGGATAATAAGCCGGAAAATGTAGTCATTCGCAAATGGCTTCCGCAACAATTAATTCTCGGTTTGTATTCTGCTACAACATCCATCGTGAACATTTATTCTTAACAATTGCCAAATTTGTTGCATATATAAACATCGAGGATTAGACAAATCGTAAGTGTCAATTGGACTTTAATTTTATCAATCAGTAATGACACACACACATTGATATGAACAACTTTTCTTTCTTTCGATGCATTGACAATGTGTTAACGTAACTATTATATTAATAGCAGCACAAGTCTGTTTTACAGTTTTTCATTCATTATTATAATCCAAATTTATTCTGCATTCTATTGAACGCGATTTGTTTATTTCCCAAAGCATTGGTACCATAATAATTGAAATAAATGAATATTTATATATTAAGTATGTAAATATTGTCGATATTGTTACTTGTTTAGCGCATCCAAACATTGTGCTATTCATGTACCAAGGTGGTCTCCAAAGTACCGAGGAAGCCATAGATTCTAAAGTACCAATAATTGGTTTCCCATTGTTCAGTGATCAAATATGGAACCTAAAGAGACTTGAGTCTCTTGGCGTAGGAAAACGAGTAGATTTCCACGGACTCACAAATAAAATTTTAAAAGATACTATTATGGAGGTGACCACAAATTCGAGGTAATCAAAGCATATTGCAAAGTGGTGGTTTCGTGATTGTAACAATGTATGTTGCTTTCTCTTTCGTCTCGGAATATCCTCTCTAACACGAGTCCTCTGTCTTTCAATCGAGCTAATAGACTCGTCAAGTAATTAAACTCTGTGTGTTTTATTCTGTTGTATCTAGCTACAAAGAAAACGCGGAGAAGTTTAGCAACTTGTTTCACGATTTACCGCACCATCCTATGGATCATGCTGTTTGGTGGACGGAGCACATTATTCGTCACAAAGGCTTGGCCCATCTCTACAATAGATCACGTGATCTACCTTGGTACAAAGTTGAACTATTAGATGTGTTCCTGATCTATTTGGTTGGCTTTGTTTTCATATTGTACGCCGCATTTGTAATAGTACTTCATTCTCTGAAGAAAATCATACAAGTATCACGCAGTCTGAAAACACGCGTTATAACACTTTCAAAGAAAAAAGAATAGAAGACAGACGTGCAGGTATGGAAGTAGTATTAACATAAATCATATGTCACTTTCATGTAGTTTCTTATCATTCATATTCTTTCTCCTCTAAATTCGCATAATTGTAAAATCAAATTATGCATGTTATACGTTATTATGTAAAATAGAGGTTTATTGTTTCACCAAACAAATAACGTTGCACTGCATTTTTTAGGTCAACTAATGTAAGATTCAATCAATGCTCTACGCATACCACCAGTATTTTATCTAATACGGTGTAGCTATAAAATTATATTTGTAATATGCGTACATAGTTGCATTATTATTGCATTACTTATTCTAATAGTAATTAGTAATTACTAATTACATATCTTGGCTTCTTAAGAATTATATTCCTGAATGAATTTGTGACAAAATAAATAAAGTTATTTCTGTTATATATTATTATGCAGCGAATAACTTTACAATATCATTATTCAGATAGAGTTAACGGAATTATCACAAAAATAAATATATGTTAAGTAAGCCTGTAGAAAGTATCAGTGAAACAATTTTAATTTAGATACATTCTAGCAGGTAAATAAGTTCCTCGTACAGGAAAGACATGAACATGTTATATTTAATTTTGCACATATTTCAAGTCACATTTCTGCGAATATGGTAATTAAAATGAAAATGTGAAACACATACGCATGACATTATCGCATTCCGACATTATCGCATTCTGGTTATCACACTTTTTATTTATGAACCGAAAACATTATAAATAACAGTGAATTACAAGAAAAATTCGAGTGATATACTGTCGCGAAAATAATTGAAAATGATTTAACGGAAAGAATTATCGAAAAGTTCGAAGACACAAAATCATCGGGGAGGATGGAGATGCTGATACCTTTCAATAGCAATGAGCCGCGAAATTGCTTTACGCAATCGGCCATTATACCACTGAAAATTTTCCTAGGCATCCCAATTCAACCCTGCGTTTGATATGATACGAATATTATATACTGTGCTTCATTGGCCACATTTGATCGTGTCGATCGTGGAATTATCAGCACCCACTCGGTACGTAATAAAACGTAACCACATCTGTCTATATATATGTATACATACACACACATATATGCATATGTGGCTCACACTCGATATATGAACATACCAATAAATTCCCCGAAACGCAGGAGAATGCTAACAAGAATCTCATTGCTCGTGGATATGTTATCATAGTATCATTAGCATGTTATTTAATGACATCACACTAACAGAAAATCTTTATTTCCTTCTTTCGCAGTTGAATTATAATATCAGCTAATTCCACCTGACAAATAAATCTGCGAGGAGCGAGCTTGATAACATTAACTCGTAAGAACTTAAATCGATCCATTCACTTTATAAATAATAAGACATAAACACAGCTGTGACTCGATTTACGTGGTGGTTTTTGCATGCGGTTTCGATTTCAAGTGGTCTCGGTGGGATCAAACTACATTCTTACATTGTGTGTTTACAAATTATTTGAATTAGTACTTCAGGGTATAATAGGTATTAAGTCGGCCAACAAAAACTAATTCGATTACACTGGCAATCCGATTCGTACCTTCCGATTTTGAAATAGATAATTCAATTATCTGTAATAGCGCGGGTAATTCTTCTTCGATCGTTACAATTAATATAACTCGGCAATATAAAACCCGAGACATGTACAAGCATCTGATAACGAAATAGAAATCCGTGTTATACGATACCACGCGATACGCATTTGTAACATGTACTAGTGACTCCCGTGACAATCAACGTGCTAATGACATACATGGAAGAAAAAATAATAAAAGGGTTCAGGTGTTGCAAATATTATTAAGGAAAATATAAGATTGCAGGCTGATCGTAAGTTTGAGGTATAGCTAGAGAAGTAGAAGAGGCAGCTAGGGTATAAGTGTGTGGTCGGGTTGAAAGGAGCAAGTACCTTTTAGGAGCTTAGAGATTACACTTGGGACGAGCTAGTAGCAATGCTGAGGTGAGTCTCGGAGGTACAAGCCGCCCATTCCCACGACGGATTCGACTGAACTTATAATACCTAAGATGTAGGATCGGTACGCCACGTTTCCACCCTATACTGTCATCCACTTGACGCCTCCATCTTCACCCTCCCACGCTATTCCTTCAATCACTACGCATTCATAATTCAATGTCAAGCATCACTTATCGAAGACTTGGATTCCTGATCCTATCGCGACTGATTTTATGCAATTACTCGCGAAAATCATTTTACTGTAATAATAAATACAAATGTATGAGTAACTTGACAAATGGTACTGATGCCCTGGCGCGTAAACAGGTGGTGCTTCACTTCCTGCATAAATGATGAATGGAAATCAGTTATTGTCATTGTATATGTATTGTGCATACTATCTATCCAATGTACTATTGCTTTTCATAGTTGAAATTATTCTTAAAATTGTCTAAACTGCATGTTCAGGATGGAAACTTTTAGACTTTACTACGTAAGTGTCTTATATATGAGATAAAATCTGCGTAAAGAGAAAGAAATTAAGTGGGATATCCAACCGCAAAAGTCCGCATTAGCGGAACTCGAGGAAAACGTCATTTAACACAAGAAATACTTTGAATAGTGATAACTATTATCACGAATTCACAGCCGAACAGACACTCCATTCCACTCTAATCGGATTAGGCCTTCGAAGAACGATGCATCGAAGAGGAATGGAAGAAGAAGAAACGATAAAGGACCAGAAACAAAGCACGTTCGAAAAAACAAAGAGGAACATATTTTTTTAAGTGGAACATCAGGAAGAATAATAAAGAACAGCTTACTGATTCCAAGTTGCATTTTGAAGAACACCAAGATTAATGTTACACATTAAGTTTGAAAGCAGGTTGTTAGTGAAATTTTATTATCAATCTGCATCAAATCGATAAAACAGTTACTTGTACTTGAAGCGCATGTTGTAATATATGCTACATACCTACTTATATTAACAATGTATCTACTGCCTCTTCGCCGTTCTCGCAGATACTTCGCAAGCTCCGTATTCGCACAACAATCCCGGATCGTGTAATGCGCCAGCAAAAGCTCTCCTTGCATGAATACCCAAGTATGCAAATCGCACTCCGGCATTAGACATTTCTCCTTCGAACATCACTCCGTGGGTCCTTATCACTAGGCCCCCTCACTTTCCCTAACTCCTCGAAGCAGTTGATTGTTTAAATAGTTGCCGTAAATTGCACTCCTATGGTGAGCCAATGAAAGATTCAAGCAATCTGCTACGCATGCTATAAATATTTTACTCAAGATAGCGTATTTATAAAATTGATTACATTACATTATGTAGTAAGATTATATTTCTTTATTTCTTTTCTTCCCATCAGCATTATATTCCAAACGAATTACATATTGTACCTCCTCGTATTTAAATTATATAATATATATATAATATAAGAACGATATGACTCATCAATACAAATTCGTGTATGGCGCATCTGTAGCGCACTATTCGTGTATGGCGATGCATCTGAATTCATGCATCGCTTTTAAATCACCATTTTTGTAAAAGCTAATCAATCCAGAAAAAAGAAGTTCACACCTGAAGAGTGATTTCTGGCCAGAGGGCATACATGTTAAGGTGAAAAGCAAATATAGTGAATGGTTAAAGAAACACAACCCCCCCCCCCCCATCCTCCTCGCCCTCCTTGCGCTTCAGAACGTTAGTGTAGAATGTGTGTTACAGGGAATAAGACGAGGGCGTGCCTCGAGTGCATGCCGCCGCGGTATTTATTTTGGCAAGCACTTCCTGAGCATCTTCCAAGGAACTGAATGCTTGGTGAACATTGGTAGTAAATGTGGCCAGAGAAACGCATGCTGGAATTCAACGATTTCCGCAGTCCGGACACGTTGTGAAGGATGAAGAAAAGAGGACTGTTTCGTGTATTTGCCGGAGGTATGGGCACATATACATATACGTGTTCCTTTTATGCCCGAAATGTGTATCGTGCGAGAAAATTTACACGTATATCGGTTCCTGCATGCGCGAGAGTCAAAAATTGAAATCATCGAGGAATCTAAGCGTACGAAACATTTTCTATTGTCGCGAAACAAAATGACTGTTCCGGAGCCAACTAATAAGATGGTGCAAGAAAGTAAATGCGGGTAATCCAATTCTAAATCTGACTTGGCGTAGAATCGAACGAAATGTAGACAGAGAAAAAGCTTGGAACCGGGGATAAAGAAACGTGAAAATCATGCTGCTTTTGGTGCTGATTCGTTTTTACGATAAAGTAAATAGAAACGTACCGACACGTAGACTAGTCCTACGTGCGAGTCAATAATGGAGCTGGGTGCTTTACATTGAATATTTTGACTCCTTTTCCACTTCTCACAATGTTTCTATTCTCCTCTACTATTGCATTGCCCCAGAACAGTGTAAAGATTCAAGTTAGATAGTAAAACAAAATTAGACAATGTGGTGCTATAAAAGCTCGTCGACATTCAATGTGGATAAAGTCAAGGATGGTTTCGGGTTTCTTAATCAAAACACGCATCTAAAAGTATATTATTTATTTATTGAATATTACAATGAATCGCACGATGAGGAATACATGTCACGACCTACAAGCCGATGTAGTTAAGATAATGAAAAGATGCAATAAAATAAATGCGCGTTTTACATAATAGTCGGGAAAGAAAATGACCTTTGTTTTGGTAATCGCGATCTAGAATGGCCAAATCGAAACCGCCATCACATTCTTGGCTCATGAATGGTCGTGCGATTCGAGATTCAAGATTCTAGAATCTCAAGGGTCCCGTACCAAGCTTTCGCTCATAGCCACGGTCTCGTGAAGCATGATCGTCCAAACTGCTAGGAAGTGGTCCGTGGAAGGTCGTACCGTTCGCGTTTCAACAGTTTCGAATACCTCCAATGTCCGAATTCACGAGGGCAATGCCATTTTGTGGTTTCATACCTGAGAACACCTGCAGACCAGAAGCACTCATCGAAGTCCAGGTATTCGTACTCGTATATTTCGCGCTTCAATCTCACCGATGATTAACTGTCTCTTCATCTGGACATCTTCCTTCGATATAGGTTTAATAACCAGGTGATCCATGCGTGTTTCTCGTTGACGGTTTAACACTATTTCTACTGCAGTTTTTTGTCTACTAATGTACGAGTGTTCTGTGAAAATAATTCTAAGGTAACGTTTTAAACGATGTCGAAAGACACCCTGAGAGAAATAGCGTTAAACTTCGAAACGATTGTCATTATATTATTCATTAAAACATTCAGTGTTAGATCATTTTTGAATGAATATAAAGAAAGTATATTGCATATCATTCCTAAAAAGGTGGAAGGATAAGAAACGTGTTTGATAACGACTCTGTTATACAGTAGTATCTTATCAGGACACATTTGTATCGCATTAACTTTGACCTATTTCTAAATATTACAATGCAATCTGCTTTCCATAAATATCGGCAATGTAAAATATTACAGAGCTTGAAACCTTATCGGTTTCTCTGAATACTTAAGTCAGCAAAACATTCTGTTAGAATATTCATTGGTGACCGACAATACAGCCTACACTTTTGTATTATGAATATATGTATGTATGTATGTATGAATGTATGCAATATAATATTAGTTCCGGTTGTTAATAAATAGCTAACGTTGCATTGTGTGTACTAAATCATATATCTCATTCTCAAATGTCGGATGTGGAAGATGTATATTAGCACTGTCATGTTAGTAAAACGTTTACAAGCTTACTTATCCAACCAGAAGATTGTCAGTAACGGTTGATTAAGGAAGGTAAAGTAATTGACTCTGATGTCAGGATGAAGGTAACGCGTCATATGCACGTCATGTCAGAATACTATCAAATGATGGTATATATTAAGCAATTGTTTCGATGATAATTAATTTCAATGTACCAACGACGTCCGCAGGATACAACGAAGAATCTAAGCATGAAATATGATGAAACAATTACTAATATAGTTGATTGTGGCCTACTTCTTGCAGGGACCCATATTCATCACTTTTACTTTCAATAAGATTATTTCTACCACTTTACATTTTTGCGATTTTGGGTCGACCCCTTTCTTGACCGGACCAAATTTTTTATCCACTTCTTTCGACCTAAAATCATCCTAGAATATGTTTATACATCACCTACCATCGATTTGGACTATCTAAGATCGAAATTGACGACTTTGATTTTTTGACAATTTTTGAAGGTATACCCCTTCACATTTTTGCGATTTCGGATCGACCCCTTTCTCGACAGGAAAAATTTTTAATCCACTTCTTTCGACCTAAAATGGTTCTAGAATATGTTTATACATCAGATACCATCGATTCGGGCTGTTTAGAAGTAAAATTGGCGACTTTCATTTTTTGACAATTTTTGAAGGTGTACCCCTTTACATTTTTGCGATTTCGGGCTGACCCCTTTCTCGACCGGAAAGAATTTTTAAACCACTTCTTTCGACCCAAATCGGTCCTAGAACATCATTAGGCATCATGTACCATCGATTTGGGTCATGTAGGAGTGATTTTGGCGACTTTTAATTTTTTACAATTTTTGAAGGTGTACCCCTTTACATTTTTGCGATTTTGGATCGACCCATTTTTTGACCAAAACAATTTTTAATCCACTTCTTTCGACCTAAAATGGTCCTAGAATATGTTTATACATCATATACCATCGATTTGGGCGGTTAAGAAGTAAAATTGACGACTTTCATTTTTTGACAATTTTTGAAGGTGTACCCCTTTACATTTTTGCGATTTCGGGTCGACCCCTTTCTCGACCGGAAAGAATTTTTAAACCACTTCTTTCGACCCAAATCGGTCCTAGAACATGATTAGGCATCATGTACCATCGATTTGGGCCATTTAGGACCGATTTTGGCGACTTTGATTTTTTGACAATTTTTGAAGGTATACCCCTTTACATTTTTTGCGATTTTGGTTCGACCCCTTTCTTGACCGGAAATTTTTTTAATCCACTTCTTTCGACCTAAAATGGTCCTAGAACGTCATTAGGTATCATGTACCATCGATTTGGATCATCTAAGACCGAAATTGGCGACTTTGATTTTCTCACGATTTTTGATAACAAATATTCTCAGTCGCGTACGTATGCATGTAGTTATTACATGCAAAACGGAAACAAAGGTATAAACATTAGAACCGAAGCTTGATACATGGCATAAAAACTTAACCATGAAATATGACGTTTTCATGATTTTTCCATCAATTTATGCCGCGTGTATACACGGTTTTCCGCTCGTTTACAATATGTCTACGGTACGAAGACTTAGCCTAGCAGGGTGTCCCGTATGACAAGCATAAATGAGGGAAGCTTGTGATGCAGTGAAAAGTTCCATAAGCGGCCGTCTACCGCGGATCACAGCTTATGCTCAACGAAAGTAATCCCCATAGCGCTATAAATGCAACCGTACATCACGAATATGGATAACGTCCGGCGAGGTACGCCAGGCTCTACTGTGTTACGAACACCAGGCATTATGCGTTCGTATGAGATCTTTACGAGATGTTTTCTCGTAAAGTATATGAATAAAAGCAATTCTTCTATTTCAACATAATAACGTACCACCACACTCATTGTAATAACAATAACGGCTAAAGTAGCGAAACCTAATGCTATCTATTTAGTTTATAATTATTTGCTAATATTATGTATGGTAGGTGCAAATGAAAATTGGAAATTAAAAAGAAAAATCTTGTAGAATAAATCGTGTGTGTACGAGATTCGTAAAATCCGATATAATTATGTCGAAGGTACCAATGAATAATCGGATTTTAAGGATGTTACCTCGAAGGTGCTAATACTTGGACAGACGAGAAGCTTTCCGATGAGATCTGTAATCATCTTTAACGAGGTCGTTTGACCATAGGATTCGAAGATAACGAGCCGAAGGTTCCGACAGAATTTTAATGACGCACTTTGACGGAATCACCATTCTGACAGGTATAATGAGATCGACGTTGCTCTTCACTACTTTAACCCCATAGCGTATGTCCTCGAATAATGCAGATTTAATAAGCAATATTTCCTTCGAATTTCCCATGAGAGCATCTCGTACTTCGACATTAATCAGAAGCTTCAAAAACCTAACATTATTTGTCTGTTACTTTCGTCAGTATTATAAAATATTCCTGTAGCTGCAGAGAACAGTTTCATTATTCACGAATATACATATGTGAAAGAGGATTATGTAGAATCATAAAGTATAATAATCCATGATTTGTATTATACGATAACTAACGAACAGACGTAAAATTCCTACTCATTATTATTCGTATTAGTAAAACATAAAAATACATTATTTTATGTCAGATTCCCATTAATGTCAAAGGTTCAATTCGCAAAGGCACGTTACAAAGAGCTTTTGGAAAAACCTAACGGAACCCTACGAAACTTTAAATGAGGAAAGTTTTGTAAGTTTTTAATACCTACTTTAGAGGAACGAATTTCGAAATAAAAGCACGAATTCTTTCAGAACAACGTATTGTTACGAAGCACATATAAATGTTAGTAATACATTACGTATTATGGGCATATATGGAGTTTTGAAACCGATCCAGAAAATAAGTTCTTATAGAAAAATTCTTTCCGAATAAATAGATATATTTTCTTTCCCATCCCATCCTGATGGAAGATACTCACCACCTTCTCGTGGTTTCCATCGAGTAATGACAAATTTCGATTCACATATATTTATATAGTCAGATTAATTTATCATTTTTTGCATTATTGGTTGACATATTTTATTACTCTAATTTATATTTCCTAATAAATCCTACTTTACATTATGTTAACAAAGAAATTTGTCATTAGCCAAGAGTGAGTTCTCATAAACCTTTTATTTCCTATCCTATTAGAAATAGGGAAATACTTTTCGCTCATATTCGCCTGTTAACTGCATCATTGAAAAAAATATTTCGATAACAATTAAGCAAATGCCTGGTATTAAGAACAATTCAGGTTAAGACCTCTACTAATAAGATTAGTTTCACTGCCTTTTTTTCCAAAACCCAACAATATATTATACATATATTTATAAAATGTGACGCTTCGGCATCCAAATTTCCCCCTTACTTAAATTAATAAGTAACATCAGAATGCGTCATTAATCATTATCAGGTTAATGCTATAATAATTGCTTTATTAATATTAATTAATGATTAATAATGCAATATCAGATGTGTATAAGCTGGCAGATTTAGTATTTTAAACACGTTCATCATAAGATATATCGTGAATCTGCTACTGTGACTGATTGTGAGGTGACACAGTAGTGAAATCGCGATTAACTTTCTCTTTCTATGACCGAACTGATCGTCGAGGAAAGCGTTAGTGTCAGTGCTAAAAATATTCATAGAAACGTACATACACATTGGATAACCCGAATCACTACGAAACCTGTTTAAATTGCACCAATAGTTGGTGCATAATAATCTGCGTAGGAATGTTTGCTTTCTAAATAAAATATAATAACAAGTATTACTACTATATTTACATAAAGGGTTATATCTGGCACAATGAAATCCTGCATTTATAACAGTGATACAATTTCGAAGGAGTCTTATAATGCTATGTGCATCATTGATTTAAAGTTTTATTTCATTTAGAAGATTACAAATATAATTAATGTAATACACAAGAATTTCATTAATATGAAAATTGAAGATAAAATAAATTATTCCGAAATACGTAAATTCCATCCTCAGATATATTCTTTTATTCTGAAGCTCTTAACCGGGGATGACGAGTTAATTCGTCATTCGAATCTACACTTATCTCGATGGTTATGAATTAAATTATAATAATCTCTTTCATAATTCTCAGATTTGAATATGTATAAATTTCAGTAACGGATAGACAAACTCATATTTATAAATATCGTAGATATAAATATAATATATCGCCTGGATTTATTTTATTATTAAATGGAAAGTGCACGTGTCATTTCGTTTCACGGAAGAATTCACCGGTTAACAGGTTAAAAATGTCAATAGCTTTTTTCAGTACACTTATATGATGAACGATATTATTATTATTGTCGAAGAAATAAAACCGTAGTTTCCAAGAATGCGGTACGAAGTGACAATTTTAAATACGACGCACGGAAAAAAACGGAAAAATCCTGGAGGTCACGAGTGATTCCGGTCAGTCAAGTATTAAGGAAAAATAAGACGATATAAAACTCCATGTGAAGTTGTTCTAATTTGGCCCCACAATGTAGTGACGTTGCAATTCGCTTATGCCTTTCGCTTTGCCTTAAAAAGGTGAAGCGATTGCATAAACAAATCGTGGATTCTGTTAGTCTGCAGATCGTTGTGCTATCGGGTGCACATATTTTCTTATACCACGTAACTATTTTCGCGTGGCTAATAAAAAAGCACAATTTCCGGAGTTTCTTAACATTGAATATAATCACGAATATTATAGTTCAGAAATATGTGTTGCTTTTAAAACAATGTATTTGAGCTTCGTGTGTTGTTTTTAAACTGTGATTCGTAAACATGGAATAATTTGTATGTTTCTGTTTCTGAAATATCCATTTTAATCATACATCAACAGTGACTTCATCGAATGATAATTTATACCTGCAGTATCAAAATTCAAGGATCGATATACAAAATAAACTTAGCATTTTTACTAAGTTTAGAAATAATTTATTTTGAAGGTCAAAGTAACTTATTCTTCTGAAAATTCATCAAATATATCGAGCTTTTATTTTCGGTGTCCGGAACTCGAGCTTTAAAAAATGTGAATTCTGAGTATAAAACGAAACTACTAAAGTTTGAAAGAATGATTCGAATAATAAACGAACAAACGGGAGATTGAAAGCAGCATATCAAATAACGCATCAAGAAGAATAATTAAACATGATTCTGTACAATATTTGGATAGTTATTCTTGTACTAAAAGCGAAATATATCATCGCACATTCTACAAGTATTCTCGAAATCGATAATCAACGTAGTATCGATGAAATTAATCAAAACGCCACAGAACGTCATAATAATAATGAAACCATTTTACCTCTACTTCCAAGAGATTTTATATTAATTCAGAATATAATCAAAACGATCGAAGATGACACATGTAGAAAACAGTGTGCAATAATTTGGACCGAATTGGGAAACTTAAGCACTTGGGCTGCAAAATTTTACGATTCTTCGGGAAAGTTTCCGGATGGTATATTTTCGGGATCGCAATATCAATTGGGGAATTTCGACGAATGTATGGAAATTGGTATCGATGATGAGACACCGGAGAATATCCGTGGAAAATATTGTTTAGCGGAGATCAATATTAAAATACCTGAGTCGTACTTAAAAAGAAATGGATCTATATGGGAGTCTCTAATTCAGTCGAAAGGGAGATATAATGAAGTGATTGATCAAATGTTCTGCGGCGTTTGCATGCCAGCAGCTTGTAAACCGCAGGATATCGAAAATAGCATTAACAAATTCCTGTCGTTAAGCTTTAGTGGATCACAATTAAAACTTTCTCCCAGGATATCTGGCAAGTCGTGCTATAAAACCGAAAATGCATCAATCAATAATCTAGATATCATTTATACGTAAGTTATGTAATATATTAATTAAATTTCAACTGAATCTCAACTGAACATCTGGGTTCATGTGATACATACATTGTAATTAGTTTATAAACATTTTCAAGTATAATAATTTTCTTTCACAAGTTTCGCGATCGATGAGGGCATAAAATCGATGTCAAAAGATATTGTTTAATTTTTAGAAAAAGAAGAATTTAATTTAGTCGTCCGTAGCTGCTTTTCCCTTTTATATTTTTCACACGTGCTAGTATAAAGTATAGAATGCATCCAAAGAAGGAATACAACTTTCGGCACACTTTCATTTATTTTCAGTTTTCCTGGTTACATTTCTGAAAATTCTATTTATTGTAATTGCAATTCTTTAAATGGAATATAGCTTTAGATCAATAATGTGCGTAGGATTGTAAAATTCTATCACAATTCGATCTACATTAAAAATTTTCAAATATGATATTTGTTTATTTATTAGCTGCCTCATTTTATCAGTGGTTTCAATCACCCTTGCATCTACTGCACTTCATGCTGCATGCATCAAAACCAAAAATGACATATCCAAGTGCAAGACCTTCGAAATTGTAATCGCATTTTCGTTAATATCGAATGTAAAAAAACTATTATGTTCGATGCCCGAAAATGATATGCATTTGGATTGCATATCGGGAATAAAGTTTATTTGCATGACTATCATAATAGCGGCGCATTCTCTTATGTTTGTTGCAAGTGGACCGATCGTTAATAAAAGGTTTTGGGACCAGGTAATTATTATGAATAATTAAATGTACAAAATAATCAAAGGAATAATATACATTTCTTGTTAATTGAAAAGAGTACGTACAAAAGGGTATTTTAAATTTTCAGGCTGTCACTAAAGTGGAAAATAGCATTTTTCTAAATAATCCCATTCTAGTCGACACATTTCTATTCCTAAGTGGTTTCCTTTTCTGCAGAATCCTTCTCGCTGAATTGGATAAAAGGAAATCAGTGAATTTCTTTCTTTTATATGTTGGCCGTTATATAAGGTTGGCGATTAAAGATCGACTTGTCTTTGATTAGAAATTAATAAATCGTTTGTGCAGAACCACGAAATAGTTCCTAATTAGTTACAGCAAGGACGTTAGTAATATTGACAACAGATTTAATTCGGTTAATATATGCTCATAATTCAGGTTGACACCGGCGTACTTTGCCATAGTTGGCCTTTACGCGACATGGTTGACACGGTTAGATTCTGGGCCACTGTGGTTTAAAATGGAAATTGAGAAAGAAAGGTGCCTCTCCTCGTGGTGGACGAATCTCTTGTACATTAACAATTACGTGAATACCGATAAATTAGTAAGACCAACAATCTGTCTGTAATATTATAGATTTTAGTACTGTAGATCTCAATATTCATTATTTTACATGGTGAAACTTATTAAACATAAACAATTACCGACTTTACAATACAATAGAAATATGATAAACGATAATTAATTTTAGGCCGTATAACGATCCTGTTAACTTTTTTTTAAATCATACGTAGAATTGTAAAATTCTATTTCCATTAAATGTTTAAGATATTAGTAAGCCATGAATTACAAAGATCAGATATATTTTTATGCTATGTCTGCTAATCTATTAACTGCACAATATGATCAATGATTTCAACTACTTATATCTACTGTTTCGTATTAGCGTTTTTTAATCCATTTTTAGCGTGCTTTCAGTCTCTCAAGCCTTTTTTAGAGCCTTTTTTAATTCTTCAGTTTCAATGATTGTAGCTCAAAATCGACGCCGAAACGTATCGCCAGAACTAAATGAACGAAAATTCAGCAAGATCGTTTTACAGCCATTTAAACTATCTCATATTAAATTATGATTTTTTTTATACCAATATGCTTTATAGAATTTTGTTGTAGTGTATGTTTCAGTCGTGGTACCTTTCAGTAGACACCCAACTCTTTATATTAGCTCCAATTATAATTTATCCGCTTTGGAGATGGCCAAGGATCGGGTTATATCTTTTAATAGGCGCGACTACGGTTTCTATGATGATACCTTTCGTTGTAACTCTTCTGAATGACCTGGATCCGACATTACTGATTTATACCCCGTAAGAAATTCTTAAGTTCTTAAGTCCGAAAGTATTTATTTACCGTGAATATTCTAAAAAATCCGAAGAGGAGTCTTATGAAAATGATTGTTCCAGTGATATTAAAGATATAACAACCACAAAGTATTTCAATACTGCCTATATTAAAACTCATATGAGGGCAGAAGCATATTGTTTCGGTCTCATGTATGGTTACATTGTTTATCGACTGCAAGTTGAAGAGATACAATTATCCAAGGTAATATCACGTATTCGATATCAGAGGTGTTGTTTTCATTTATTAATATATTATATTATACAACTTTATTATTCACATTCATTTTTCGCTGAACAATGTAAAGAGTATTACTTTGAATGATAAGAAATTGATCTAATATGATTATCAGAAATATATTTAATATATTCTCTTCAGAAAACTGTCAGACTTGGATGGCTTATAGGCATCTTTTCATTAATAGTTTCGATGTCGTCTATCATAATATTTTATGGTCCAAGAAAATATTTCACGGCAATAGAAGCAGCCGCATATTCTATAATACATAGAGCTCTTTGGTGCTTTGGTATTGGTTGGATTATTATTGCTTGCGTTACTGATAATTCAGGTATGCGGAATATTTGATTGGTCAAATCTTAAAGTGGAATAATAAAAGTAATACTGTGACATTAATTACAGGACCAGTTACGAATTTTTTAAAGTGGCAATTCTTAGTGCCACTTAGCCGATTAACGTACAGCGCTTATTTAGTTAATGGTCTCGTTGTATTACACAATTTATCAACAACCAGATCTCCTCAGAGTTTAAGTAATTTTAGACTGGTTAGTATCATGAACTATATATAATATAATAATACTGTGCGTTCAGAAAACCAGTAAGCGATATTGTACGTTATTATTATTAAACATTCCATGAAATGTAAATAATCTGAAATCTTCTTTTCAATCGACTAAGTATTTTCGTATAGACGAGGATATTAAGTGGTAATATCAGTACAGTAGACTCCCGTATAACGCGTTATATGAAATCACATTATCGGGGAATTCCCGCATTTGATTAATAGCGCGTTATACGAGAACCCGTTATATAAAAAAGTCATCGCAATATGTTTAACGCGTTGTAGGAACTCTCGTTATACGGTCGTTTACTGTATTGTTACTGATGTTATTAAGATTATTATTTTGGAAATATGTTGCTTAGCCTACCCAAGGTTATCAAGTAAACGCCTTTTATAAGTGCACAGTGATTTCCCAAACGCACTCCATTATGCGGGGTAAAATGATTTCTTACAATTGCATTATATTATATATATTATATTGTCGTCATTATTACAGTTGTGCCTAGGTTTGTCACACTTTATGCTCACTTTCGGTGGCGCTATTCTATTGTCGCTTACATTCGAATCCCCAATATTAGGCCTTAAGCGAATCTTTGTACGCGATGGTAAGTTTGACGTATTCATAGAACGTACAATAATAGTTGTAGTATCGAAATGTATTTGTATGTTTTCTTTCAGAAAAAGAATCGTCAAAGAATTCTGAGAGAGAAGTTAACATATCTGTTCTTGATATGGGTGAGAAATAAAATGGTCATGCAATTGTATATTAGAACCTTTCCCTATTAATTTAATGATATTAATATATAATGGTATATGATCGATATAAATGTCTGCGATCGATCCGTCTTTGTGTATCTACATTCCCTCTTCACGATAAGTATGTTTCCTCGAGGTGCATCGATTTCGACGAAGCTGCAATCTTCTTTGACGCTTTACCTCACTGAGTTTACAGAAACCATCATACGATTCTTGAATTATTAATTTCTTCAAGTCTCGTTCTCCCATTTCCAATCGGCTTCCTCCGACTTACTCCTCCGTACCGATCTAGGAGCCTCGAATTGTTCGTCTTCGTTTGGCCAATTAAATTTCGCTGACTCTTCATCCGTTCCTGATTTCGAGGTAGCTTTACTGTCTTCGATATCTGTACTTTTACTGCGTCGAGTTGAATTCTCGTCAGTTTCATCAGTACCGGATTTCGAGGTTCGATTGCCACTAGTATCGGTGCTTCTACTTCGCGACAATGTAATTGATTCTGATTCGTCATCGGCAAAAGATCCAATGTCCTCAGACTGTTCTCCACTTAATTCTCGTCTAATGGAAGGAGAGCCTTCATCCCTGGACTTTGACTCTGATTGGTGTTCTCTCGATTCTTTCATGGCGTATGCCGAAGAGCGATCTTCCTCCGAACGAGACTTTTGCATCTGCCATGCCTTCTTAAAAGGATGTTCTCTCTCTTGTTGAACGAGCTTCGGTCTTTCAGGTAAAAGATACTCCGGATCTTCTTCACTGGCTTGACTCTTTACAATCGATTCACGTTTAAATAGACCAAGTGAGGTAGTTTTCGGCACTGATTCACTGCCTTCTTCTTTAACGACATTCCATCCGGAATTTGTCAAATCTGAGTCCTCTTGTGATAATTTCGAGAGATCCTGCAGTGATATCCTTTTACTGTCTTTAGTTAAAATAAAGTTAAAGCTAGAAACATCGTCTTCCTCCATAGAAGTTAGTTGACTACTGCTGTACGATCGCCTTCTCGAAGAATCCCACGTGGTGGTTTCACCCTCGCTAGAAATTTCTTCTCTTAAGGGTGGCCCACGTTCGCGATATTCTCTACGCCGTGTATAAGAACCATCCTCTTCAGGTTCACTTGGTTCCTGAGATGATCCAAGTTGAGCTATACGTGGACCAACACTGACGGTCCATGAATCCATGTTATCATCGCCTGAAGGATCCTTAAGTAAAGCTATCTTCCCTTCAGCCGAAGACCTTCTTTTTACAGAACTTAGATCCTCTTCTTCTTCCATAGATCCTCTCTGCTGCATCGCAAGCTTCTCCATGAATTGTTTCCTTCGTATCCTTAATTCATTTTCCCAATCCTCCTCGTCACTTATTCTCGGTTCAGAGGCAACCGACTTCTTCTCAGCTTTTTTGCGTTGAAGAGATGGTTCATCTTCACTCTCCGATGACAATATTCTTCTAGTATCAATAGGTGTCGCGAGAGATGTCCTTACTTGTCTTTGTTTAGATTCAGTTTCCTCTAAGCTACTCGAGGGCCTTTTCGACTCTGGACCTCTAGACGATGGTCGTTCTTTACCAACAAACTCCCAAGAACGATAATCATCTTGTTCTCTTGCTATCGACCTTCCTCTAGATTGAGATCTTCTATATTGTCCCGGGTCATCATCTTCTTCTCTTCGTCTTAAATATTCCTCTTCATCTCTGTCTTCTCTCGTTGACAATCTCTTATTATCGAGACTTCTGGAAAGTGAACGTCTGCTTCTTCTGAGTGCTTCCTCGTGTTCCTGTTGCATTCTTGAAAATTCCGAACCTTCATCTCCCGAGACACTTGGATAATCTCTTTCTCCATTTTTACCATTTTTCCCTCTTTCTATAAATTCCTCGTCACCTTTGGGTGTTCTCTTATTGGGACCCTTTATCCAATCCCAAGTAGGCATCACTTCGCCTTCGTACGTGTCATGCGCAATTAAAGATTTCTTTCTACCATTGGATTTCCACAAGATCGGTACATTAACCGATTCTTCATCATCTAGATCTTCGGTTCTCATTTTTCCACCACCTTCCACTATATCCTTTTGCCAATCCCATCCTGTGGAAGCTACTTCATCTTCCTCGAATTCTTTCCCACGTATCGTTTCCTCCTCTATCCGTTGATTTGCTTTCGTTTCATGTTCAGCGGCAGATTTTTCTTCAGTTGGAATCTCGGATACTAAGTTATCCGTACTTTCCATGATAACATTCTTAACCTCTTGCATAGGCACATCAAACAGTAGAGTTAACACAGTCGATACGACTATAACAACAGCGGCTTCCAAAAGATCAATCTAAAAATCGACAAAAAGTTATGAAGACATACAATATTAGATGTAACATTATATTAAGGGTGTCGGAAGGTATTCAATTATTTTATAATACTCGATTATCCTTTACAAAACAATTACACGCGGTGTAACCTCGAAATTTTATGCTTTATTTATAAAATACAGTTTTCAAAAAATTCTATTTAATGTTTAACTCCCTCGGATAATTTTATAGAAACAGGGCGTTGGGAGATGTTCGGAAGGTGAATTCAAGAATGGAGAATTGATTACTTCCCGGTACTCCTAATATTAATACTTACAGCTCTATGAAGTTGAAATTCGGAAGAGTATCTCGTGGTCCCAACATTGTAAAAAAATACTGGGAATTGCGTTAAATAAACAGCATACGATATCCTACTAAATACTACTAACCAGTAACTTGATAGAAATCTATTTATGATTCCTGTAAGGAAGTAATGAGAACAATAATTTTATCTTCGCAAGTAATAATTATAAATGTAAATATCAATGTAAGTGAATGTACCTCCATTATTCGTGAAACATGCAAAAATGAACCAACACAGGGCCAATGACCATACGACCGGACTAATCACAGCATAGTGTGCCGCTTCTTCAGCATCGTACGCATAATCTCTTCTGGCTAGACGCCAAGGTGAAAATAACGACCATGATCCCAAGGCTATCGCGATCAACCATCCCAAGATCACTAACACCTGAAATTCGTATATCAAAGTCTCCCTAAAATAATGAATTCAACCTTGAGAATAGAAACTAAAAATATACCTTGTTCAGCTTAACGTTCTTCCCTGTGTAATGTAACAATACACCAAGGCCTACACCGAAAACATATGGTGTAGCTCTATGCAGTGGTAATGTGTAACTTAAATTGGCAGTCTTGTAAAGGTGTTTCATTCTGCAAATAATGTAACTCGTAATTATAATATTTTATATTATATAACAATTATGATATACATATACACTGTCGCTCAAAGAATTCGAAAAATGACAGAGTTTAGGAAGTCTACAGATTTCGGTTATGAAAAATGATTTTCATTCGCATCTGCTATTTAGGATGATAAAATTACGGCAAATACTAATACCAATGACTACTAATTGCTTGAAATTTATTTCTAATTAGCATATCCCTGGTAATTAAGATAGAAAACTTTAGCAATAAAGTTCGAATGCCATGCGGTTCCAATAATTATGAGCGATAGTGTAAATGCTGGTCTATTAACCGGTTTTTCTGCACTTTCGTGTAAATACTGAATTGAAAAGATACACTTACGATGCTCCATGAAAAATAACAATGGAAAGGTAATTGTTGATCGTTGCTATGTAACGAAGTGTGGCTGATAACAGAACCATGAAGGATATGAAAAGAATTCCAATGATAGGTCTGCATTGCAAGAAGAATACTAGGGTTGGTGCTAATAATGATAATTGCATGTCTAGGGCCAACTGGTGAGTGTGAGTTGCGCACTGTAAATTGTGTTATTAAATTAAGAAAATTCCTCTGAATTAACAGAACGTAATTTAAACACGGGTAATGCCTTTTAATTAAAATTACGTGCCATTTCCTCGAAAGGGAAGAAGTTTTGGACATACAACAAATTCGTCCATGCGTTCTTTTTACAAAGTTCCGCGTTTGCCTTTATAACTGCATTCCATTGTGGTCCTGATCCTGTATGCTCCATAATGAAAGCATACCAAAATACAACCACAATTAACGCCGGGGTGAGTCTGTAATATAATATAAGAAAGTGTCATATTTTCACCATATTTCATTAGCAGCCGTAATTGCATTGATATCAAAGCCGAACGATTTAGTAGGGATTAATAAAACAATATATGTTCATCACGATAACGATGTACGAAAGGTTTAAAAATAGTATTGAAAGGTGATAATGCTATTTGAAGGATGTAATTGATAAAATGATACCTCACCTGATATATCTAGCAATAAAACGGCAAAACCATCGAATTTCACCTCGTATCGTAAATTCGTGTGCCATATTATAAGCACTTAAAACACCACTAAACAGTAAAAAGGCATCCGTGTAAACCGCTGCCGCTCGTATAATGGAACTAAGCGGCTGGTTGGAAATCTGTTAACAATGAATAATAACATTTTCATTGAAAATAAGATATCCTTATAAACATACATATTTGTCATACGTACTCGTCACTTAATTATAAATATTAATCGTTATAATCTAATCAGACATCTATTAATATGGTTCTCATTATCAAGATTTAATATTAACAATACGAAATTGAATTCGTGTCCAAAAATGAATGCAGTCAAATAAATGGAATTAATTTTAAAAAATTGAATTAATTAATTAAAGAATTCTAGGATTATGGAATTCTTTAATTACAGAATTATTAATTAATTATTAATCCTGTGATCCTTCTCCTGATTTCAATTGTGACTGAAGAAGGCAAAAATCCATAAGTCGAAATGTCTCACACTTTATAAATACACATATTAATTTTTGTTAAATGATCCGCATTAGCCGTTTATACATATAATTATATTTTACTGTTAATATACATTGCAATGTATCATAAAACGTGACATAAATGAAGGGATATGTTATTTAGAAATATTTATCTTTTATGTATACCTCGGTAAGTTGAACTCTATTGGAAAATGGTAACCTTGACATCGGTATGAGCTGATGACCGATGTAAAGAGCAATCGTAACTAGTGTCCTTATTCCATGAATGCACTTAATATCCGCTTGACTCCTTCCCTCCTTCAATAAAGCTTTAATGGTTCTCCGTAAGGAAAAGGACATTATTATCCTCTCCGAATAGTTGCCTGAAAAAAGTAACGACATGCTCACCGGTATCTATCGAAGATCTTAAATTAAAAATACACCCCTCAATTCCTATTAGAATCTACCTAAAATTAAATTACTAAACGTGGCAAATTTTTTAATAACGTAACGTGACGTAATGGTGACTAAAGGAAGAAATATTATAAAAGCGTACCTTTTCCTTCTGATACCACAAGATAATCTCGTATGGTAGCTACAACTACCAGGCAGATTATCATAGCATAAAAGTACCTGGAAAAAATTCGTTATAAAAATAATTTAGAATAATGAAGTTGAATTAACCCTTTGCACTCCGTGGCCGTGATTATTAATTCTACGCAATCTGAATTAACAAAATAAACATAGAAAATTGATATTATCATGTTTCTTCCACAATTGATATGATATGACTTAATAAATTCAATTTGTAAAATGTAGTTATGTATTCGTAAATAAATTTACATAAATGCAATGCGATATAATATAATAAATTTGTCAAACAAGTTTGAAATTTCATTTACGAACAGCAAACTGACAAATATTTTATTACAGTTTTGTTCGCACATATATTTTGCGAATACATTAATTAGTGGAATCTTATTTTATCGAAAAGTGTACGTACATAACACCAATCGTCTCTTTGGAGTAACTTCGCGACTTCTGCTTGATGTAACACATGTCAGGGTCAACATCTACTGCGAACCTAATTCCTGCAGTTGCATTATACTCGGTCAATGCAGTCTCCAGGATACTTTGAGCATCCTCGGCGGAACATGCTGCCGGAAGACACAGTGCCCAATTTACTGTGGTGAATTTTGGAATGAAATGGCCTGGCTAAAATATTTAAATAAATATCAAAAGAAGCTCGGTATAACACAATACCATTTAACATTGGTTTAACACGATATCCTAAGATTTAAGTATATAAATGGCTAACAAAGATCATACATCAAAAGTACTTTATATATTTGAAGCATTCGGTCGTAAAACATGGTATTTGACTGTGTATACTGCTCTTCTAAATTATTATCTAAAAAATGTAAAATGTAAAATTTACATTCTTTAGTAAATTCTGAATGCTCGTGTGTAAGAGTCATATGTTATATTAACAAAAAGTAAGTATTGAGTATTTAACTTAAAACTTAATAATCGATTTCCCGAAAGTTTACTTTTTGTTAGTTACCCTGGTTTACGACCGAATGCCTCATTTGTAAAGTGCGTCACAATAAAATTGAAATAAATGTGGATTGATATGTAATGTCAATAATATTAAAAATTAATTAATATTGATATTAAAAATTGAGTCTCGCTCTAAGACTTGAGAGAGTCATTGGTCGATCCAACTTATCATATCATAACATATACTACTTAGTATTTTAATTAATATTAGACTATTATATATAAAATAGTAATTGCTTTCGTTGGGAAGTGAATGAAAAAACATATTACACATTTTCACGTGTCATCCATTGATACACATATTAACTTACCTCGCGCATATTTCCTCTTATTAAAGCGCGAGCTTGCATCAGGTTGACCGGAAGTTTCATATCTGGGTGCGAAGCGTATAGATCTATATTGGCTAAGCAATATTTGCCTTGCACCTTTATCGTCTTATCATCCACCTTCACGTGCGCCATCACCCCCAAACATTCATCGAAATCGCCGAGTTGATTCACATTACCACGCAAGAGACCCGATGGAACTTTTGCGCCTGAATCTAACACTGAAATGCGCGAACGGAAGAAATGTGCATAAATTAAATTCGATCTAAATTTATATAAACATGATATAATATAATAATCGTTAATATGTGGGTTAATAACAACTATCGTTAATATTATAACAATATGGATTGATAAAAACAGCTTTATGTTACGACTCAGTCTTGGAACGATCTATGTCTTAAACCGTAGATCAATGCCATTTTGATTAATTAATAAAAGATTAATAAAAGAAAATAATTAAGAACTAATTAAAAATAATTAATAAAAGAAGAACATTTTTATTATGTAAGTCTTGAGACGATGTAGACCAGATATTAAGACTACATCGTAACAAAAAACTGTTTCTATGAATTTATATTATTTTATTAATCTATCTCTTTTATTTTATAAACCTAATGTACTGAATAGTCTATTAATCTAGTATACTGTAATTAATAGATACACATTTTAGTATATTACCTTTATTTTTGTACGTGCATGGTATGTTTATTTTTTATTAATTAAACTTACTCTGTAACGCCCATAATTTGTAACCCCTTAATTGTCGTAAGAATATTTTCCCGTGCTGTTGACATTCGAGGCCCTGAACGGCCGTGAAATTTGGCACAAAGGTCGGCACGTGTAGAATCGCAGCGTTTAATTCTGGCAAACTAATGGGAGCTTGCGCACCCCTTTTCGTTTTCGATTTCGATTCCTTTTCTATAAATGATCAGAAACATCATGGAACGGGACTCAATATTAAAATAGTGAATTACATAATATATAGATTGAATTACTCCGGAAGTCGAACCTAAAGAACATGAAGGATACACCACACATACAAAACACAATACTCACTATCCGGTTGGGAAAGCTCAGCAGACATTTTCGATGGCACCTTAACATCCACTGTTTTCACTTTTGCCTTTTCAGGCTGTTTCGCTTGGTCCTTACTTTTCGAAGATACTTTTGGTGCTTCCGATTTAACAGAATCCTTTACCCTTTCTTCCGGTTTCGAAGGCGATTTAGATTTCGAAGTTTCAGATCCAGCTTTCGTTACCGTGGGAGATTCGACTCTCTTCGTACTTTCGACCAGCTTCTCTTTGATGTCTGCAGGTTTCTTTACACCCTCAGCTGGTTTCTTCGGCATTTCTTTTACATTCTTTCTGATCTCGTTCTCCTTCCCAGGTGGTTTTTCTTTCTCCTTTGGAGTCTCGACTTCTTTTTTAACAGTTGATTCTTGTTTCTTCGTGGTCTCGATTGGTTTCTTTACTGTGACTTTCGTTTTATCCGAGACCGGAGGGCTCGCTACCGTTTCTACATGTTTAATCTTATCCTTATCAGCATGTCTAACTTTCTCCAATTTCCTCGGAGGAGGAGTAGAAACTTCTGGTTCTGAAACTTCTTCTTCGTCGGTTTCCTCATCTTCTTCATCATCAACACTTTTGTCATCTTTTTCACGCTCTTTGCTCTTGCCACTGTCCTGATCTTCTTTTTCCTTGTGTTGTTTCCTTGAAGATGTAACCTGCTTGCTTATTTTACTCCGATCTTCTTTCTCTACGTTCTCTTCTTTGATTTCCTCTGAATCAGGAACCTTCGAGGGTTTAGTATCCTTACTAGCTTTCTTAGGTAAATATTCGATCTTCGTTGTTTTTAATCTTGCTTCGTCAACACTTCGTATACTTCTTTTCGTTTCTTTACTTTTATCCTCTCCTTCTTTCTCTATCGACTTTCTTTTAACCCTGATACTTTCATCCTTTAATGCCTTTACTTTTTCCTTATCTTTTCCTTCTTCATCATCGTCATCGTCATCTTCTTCCTCATCGTCAACGTCATCTTCTTCCTCATCCTCATCGTCGTCGTCGTTGTCGTCATTAGCATCCTCTTCTTCCTTTCCTTCCTCATCCTCATCATCATCTTGATCAGATTTATCATCATCATCCGAATCTTCACCAACCAAGTCGTCACTCTCTATGATTTCTTCCTCAACACTCTCATCCTCTACTTCCACTATCGCATCTTCATCCTCATCGTCCTCGGTAACTTCAACACTCTTTGTTCCCCAAGTTTTCGTTGAAGAACCGAACTGTTCCTTCAAGTGTCCGGTTCTCTCGAGTCTCGATCGTATACCCCCAGTCTGATCATCATCGTCATTGGACAACGTCACCTCGACAGGTGGTTTCCGACTACTGGCAGTTCGAGGTACAATCGTCTCGTGCCACCTTCTTGGCACCGTCGCCGCCGTAGCTGTCTTCTCGGTGCATCCACCAAAGATGGAACGACACGAACCACGATTCGTTTGTTCTGCCAACGGTGATTGCGGCGGAGCATCCCTGATTCGAAATCCATAGCAGCAGGTGTAAAAGAGAACGACGAGGGCTAATAAACCAACGCACTTGCCCAGAAGGGCGGCAGCCATGTCACCACACCGTTCACATGGAAATATCGCTGACGGAACACTGGTCTCGAGCTTTAATCGTTTAACCTGCTACCTTAATCCACAGCAGTAACAAAGTTCAAATGCTGGCTTCCTTAACCAGCGTACCAAGAAATCTTCGTTTTTTTTAATAACTCCCACCTTGCCAAATTAATTTCCTCCTCCTTGGTAGACGGAGAACAGGTAACCCGGAGAGACTCGACAGACTATGGTATCCGCCTCCACCGACGTGGCAAACCCCGGGCTACCACGTCCACAACCGGCTGTGCTACGTGAAAATTAGAGCGCATGGCATCGTCCCAACCAGCTAAGAGTTTTATTTAGCATCAACATTTCGAAGGCAGCCGACCGACGGCAGCTTCTTCGAGAGAGAGGAACACGCAAGCGCCACGCAGCTTGATGACGCCGGCTAACGCGCCATGCGGTCCCCTGTGCTGAAATTACGCAATTGCGAGCTCCAGCTATCCTTTCTCTGAGGCTACTCGGAAATGATACTACCTTCTGACCACGAACTACTTCTCAAAAGCTTGATATGCCTATCTTATACTTTCTGATCTAAGCTTTGTACGAAATCGTCACGGTACCAATTCCCCGCTATATCAACTGTGGGAACCAGTCACATGCAGCACTTCAAATACAAACTTTTCGTTACGAAATTTGTATAAACCCCCATTTTTTATTTACTAATGCATATCATATAAATATTGATATAATATGAAAATGTATGATATCATAGGGCAGGTAAGAGACATAATCACATAGGTGGGTAAATCAAATAATATGGTTTCTAAAAGATAAGCAGAATTCTCTCATTCTATGTGATAATAGGAAGACTCTGTTAATTCAAATTTCTTATTCATACTTTCGAGCAGAGTAAAAATTAATCTTTAATATCTGCACTTCGCTTCGTAATACATTGTATGTCCGAGAATATAGTACTTGCCAAGCGTTACGTACTGTATTATATAAGTGATACATTTAAGATAAAAAAGACTAATCAAGTTTGATCATTGATGTTTCGGAAAGTAATCAAATTTGTATGGAAATAATTCATTATTTCAATTCAATGTTGCATTGAAATCGGATATTAACATCGTAATAGATCAACTTTCTTCTAGCGATCTATAATGACGCATTTGTTTCACGCTGCATTGACAGCATTTATAAACATATATAGCGTAAGTGAAATTCGGATTACCCTATTTAGTAAGGAACAAGTTTCTGCTACCAAAGTGAAAGTTACAGTCAAGGTAGTGTCATATAAGAATATATAATATCGTACTTGTTTGATGCACCATGCAGTTGCACATTGCTACCAAGAAAGAAACATACCACTAAAGACAAAATAATTCAACACTTTCATATCATACATTATAAACGCAATATCTTAAATTACATTCATATACATCATATATCAAGTAATTAGCTCCAAATATATATGAATATTATATAGATATTACAGTTATTATTCGTGTATAAAAATTACATTTTTCATGCCTGCTAATGTTACTTTAAAGTGGAATATAAAAACCGTGAAATTCTGTGCCGAAGAATTAATATACAACGACGTGAAAGTTAGTGAAAATTCAAACTTTATTTGGTGCCTCTACATCCTTAATATCATAATGTTCATCATGATGACGTGGATTATAATAATTGGACTTCTAACTTATTACTATTTAATAAAGGATTATAATTATTGGAAGAAGAAAGGGGTGCCATTTATGAGGCCTACATTGTTTTTTGGTAATGTGGGTAATATTATATCTCTAAGGGTAACAGTGAGTGAAGCGATGGGAAAAATCTATCGAAATTATGAGGGCCATCGTTATGTGGGATTTTATGAGCTACGAAAACCGGCGCTTCTTTTAAGAGATCCAGAATTAATCAAACATGTTTTGGTGAAAGATTTTAGTTCCTTCCAATGTAAGTTTATTATATATCCAATTTTCCTTTCTTTATATATTATGTATATGTATGTATGCATTTAACTTTTGTACCAATTTACGTAAAATAACATGACAATATTTTTTATTATCATCACATTTTTAACAGCCAATGGCATTAAGGTAGACAAAGACAAAGATCCAATCACTGAACATCTATCTCACGTATCTGGACAAAAATGGCGAGTACTTCGCAGCAAATTAAATACAATATTCACAGCAATCAAAATGCGGAATATGTTTCAAGATATAACAGAAGCATCGGAAAAACTCACTGTAATTTGTGTTCTCCTACTCTTGCAACTCTGTGCACTTATTGTCGCCACATATTTTATCTGATAATTATCTTCGCTTTATGCGCTCATTATTTGTAACTTTTCATTTTAATGTAAATTCATTGATTACCATTAATGCTGATACGCAGCAATTAATGCGACAACATGCGGAGGAAGGCAACGACATTGAATTCCGAGACGTTTCTTTAAAATACACTACTGAAGTAATCAGCACTAGTTTGTACGGTTTCAAAAGTGACAGCATTCAAAATGGCGATTCTGAATTTCGAGCACAACTACGGAAAGTTACGGATCCAACTTTGAAGATGGCTATTAAATTACGATTACGATATTATATGCCGGAAGTGTTGAAGTGGTTGAGAATATGCTTCGTTCCTTTAGATGTAAATATGTTTTAATAATTAGTTCATTATTGGATTATAATGAATTGCAGGACTCTGGAAAGAAGGCGCTTGTGACGTAGTTATTATTTAGTGCTTCCAATTGGTTGTCCACTAGTGTTGGAAGTATTTGCATTAAGAAATAGAAAGCATATTATTTAATATTTCAAGTAAACGAAATATCACATTTATTTAATATTTCAAGTAAACGAAATATCACATTTATTTCTATATATTCATATTTCTATAAATACTAATAATTTCTCCAAAGACTTGTGAGATTGGAAAAAGTTCAAAATATGTCGGTGGGCATTTAAAAACCGGCAGTGCAGTATTGGGTTCTGTAAAGAAGGCATTCGGTCTCTTTTCTCGTCATTTAACACTAGAACTTCCAAAATAGTTGAAATGACTGGTCTGTAATTTTTAATAACATTACTCGTATATACAACGACTCATCGTTAAATATTTTATATACTCTTGTTTTATGTACATAATACACATATTTACATTTATTAATTATTCTGCATCATTCAGCTATGACTTATAAATGAATAAATGTTTAACCGTAACTGATATTTGTTCGGTAGTTCTAGTGTTAAAGTCGCCGAGTGCCTTCTTTCCAGAACGATACTTTACCCTGGGCTCCCCCCTTCGCGTCTATAGCTATCGAATGACTTCTTTCCAGGGCCAATTAGTATTTAAAATTTTGTTATTACGCGTAAATCTTTCAAGGTGTCGACATATTTTGCTAAAATCATAAGGCAAGTGATTGCGCACAGAGAAGAGAATAGAATTATGCGACCGGATATGTTGCAAACATTAATCGAAATAAAAAACTCCGAGGTTAGGAGGAATAATAGCGAGTTAGATGAAAAAGGGGAGGAAAGAAGCTCGTCAAAGGAAATTAAAAATGCGACGCCATTTTCAAAGATTGAAGGTGTGCTGTGTAAAATATATTATAATATTACAAGATAAAGGTACAAAATCGGTTAACAACGGTCATATAACAAAGATTAGTTTATATATTTATAAAATATAAGTCGTTTCGTTATACGGATTTTCTTCTTCTTCAGTCACATTTAAAATCGGGAGAAGAATAACAGGATCAATAATTAATTTATTAATGAAAGAATTCTAGAATTCATCAATCTGCTAATATAATTCTGTTAATTTGATTCCATCCATTACAGAATATTAATTCAATCAAATTCAAAAATTGAGGAATTCCAGTTGAGATTCGAATTGAGAAATCAAAACTTTACAATCGATTTCCCGAAAGTTTACTTTCTGTTAGTTACCATGTTTTACGACCGAATGCCTCAATTCTAGATTTAAGAGAAATTAAAAGCAATAAAATGAAATTAATAGAAAATTAATAGAAGTACTACAACTTTTACTTTTAATATTTTAGTGAATGCAGAGAACAATATAGTTGCACTCGCTTATCATGTATATTTCGCTGGTTGCGATCCTCCGTCAGGGGTTATAAGTTTCAGCCTCTACGAATTAGCTGCCAATCGAGAAATTCAGGAAAGATTATATTATGAAATACGAAGCGTCCTTGAGAAACACAGCACCCCCTCGTTCGAAGCTATTTCCGAAATGGGGTACCTTGATCGAGTTGTACGCGGTAAGTTCAAGTATCATAGAATATTTCTTAAAAAGCTTAGCCACTTAACGCGAAATCAGTGAAACACTTACAGAAGAAGGATTTTTAACTTCCTGTTGACAAGGCAGTTTTTTATCATCGGAAGATCATTTACCTCATGTCGATAATGCTCCTTTAACCTTTTTTAACAGGGTAGCTTTTTTTCATTAAAAAGTCAGTTACTATCTGATGGTCACTGCTAAAAAATCTGTTTCTGAATTTCGGATTTAAATTCTTATTACAATTGTAGTAGAATTTAGTTGTATTGATTCTATAATTAATAATACTATGGTATAGGAATTCTGTAATTCGAGAATTATTATTTATTACGTTTAGAGACACTCAGGAAATACCCACCTATATCAGTAATTATACGAGAATGCACTGAGGCATATATAATACCTGGAACAAATGTAACCATCGAAAAAGGTACCCATCTTGTAGTACCTATTTACGCAATTCATCATGACCCTTTGCACTACGAAGAGCCATCAAAATTCGAACCAGATCGATTTCTAAAGGAAAACACAATTCTTCGACATAATTTTACTTTCTTGCCATTCAGCGAAGGACCACGAACATGTCTCGGTAATTGTCTCACTAGCAATTCATAGCATTAATAAATGTTGACATTGCATGACAGATTAACTTATATTAACTCTAAATTGATTAATATAATTTATTAATCTACATAATATCAATGTACGAGTTTAATGATACTTCTACGCAGTTTTTTAAATAAAATAGAATTATAATATGTCGATAGATCCTACAATTAATAGGATGGCATTGAAAGGTTCTGGAATTAATGGAATTAAATTAATAGAATCTAGAATCTAGAAATTTATTTTAATGATTTAAGACGTTTTCCTTTTTAATGAATATTTTTATTTCCATTTAATAGGTGCAAGGTTTTCCATGATGGAAGTCAAGTCTGCGCTCGTTGTATTGTTAAGGGATTACGAAGTCCTTTTAAGCTCGAAAATGGATTTACCTATGAAATTTGATCCAGGTGCGGTTAGTTTAAGAACTAAATCTGGAATCTGGATAAAACTACGCTATCGTCAAAAGAAGTCATTCTCTGAATAATTCCATTCCGATAAAATTTGAAAAATCACTGGACGTGGAATGTTTTATATGTTTTCGAGAATTCTAGAATTTTCCAATTACAGAATGATTGAATCTAGAATCAATGAAATCAAATTCATATTTTATATTTATAGAGCATAGAAATTCACATAGAATCTAATATTAATGGATTCTAAAGTTAATTAATATAATTGATAAAAGTAATAGCATCTAGAATTAACATAATTAAACACGCAAACCAAGATATTCAGACGTATGTTTACATTGAATAGATTTGTATTAAAAATAACATCAATCACCATAAAGACCGGCATTAATATTATCAAATTAAAATACAATCTTGCGAGGTCCATAAAATAAATCAAATATTGTTTCGATTGATCCGCAAAATATGGAAGTATAATTTAAATGAGTTAACATAATTCGTTGATTGTGCAAGGATTCCATGCAGACGGTTTGATAAGCTATCTACTACTAGTTGATCACGTGGAGTTTGCGCATAAAATAAGCGATACAATCGCACTATGGAAAGTAGACCACGTTTACAATAATATCCAGTCAATTCCACGCGTATAAAAAACTTTACATTTCTTTATTAATTCCTTTATTAACGTTATATGTACTGGCACCTACATAGATTGAAATATAATTATTCGATTGCAAGTTATTTCTACTACTTCAGATAGAACTTTTTCCTAATGTGAGATTTGGATTCTGTTAATTTCGTAATATCAATTCTAGAATCTGTTAATTAAATTCTGTTAATACTAGATGTTATTAATTTGGTTCGATTGATTCAAGAATTCATAATTCTAGGATTCTTGATTTAATGAAATCGATGAAATTATGTTAATAGATTCTAGAATTAATAAAATTAACAGATTACGTATGCTAATACTTATACAAATTAAAATTACGATTATTTGACTGCCAGTTGTGTTTACCATTTGATGTAGATTTTTTTCTTAAGGTGAGGTAACAAGCTGCTTTTAATGCAAGAATTGTGTAATATATTACTTTTCCTTGTGAAACCGGGTGCACTCACTTTAACGGTATTTCTAAAACCTATACAAGATCCCTAAAAAGTATTATGTACACAAATTCTACTTATTTAATCACACAAACGGCAAAATATTAATATTACAAACGGCACAAAAATTCGAATTCATTTCAGTAGTAATCGTAAAGTTAATCGTATCGTAAGCTAATTTTGTACACAACTAACATACTGTAATTTCAACAGGTAAATATATGAACATAATATTACTAATATGATAACATAATAAAATAATAATTTTAATAATGAAAATATGCAGATACGCACATTAAAGAATGTGTTACGATTATAATGCAATAATGTATGTGAATATTGTTTACCAGTTGAGAAATTTAATGTTTACTTGACTATTCACTTTCATATGACATAGAAAAATACAAGAATAAGAATGCGCCGTGAAAGAAAGTCGAATGAAGTCCCTATGCTGTACCATCTATTTTCATCTGGGTATACATAGAAGGGGGAAATTGAGCTAACTGTAAAAGCGAGATCTATTTTCATTTGCGGGAAATTGCCGAGAAAACATCAATGCAGAAAGGAAGCATGAACGTGTTACGATAGCACAATCTACACGATAGTCTTCCTGACACCCTTGAAACATCTTATTTTTCCTAATTTCCGAACCTAAAATAGTACGTGTACCATGTCACGTATAAGGTTCTAGTTATCGAAGGGCTCCGTTCTATTGGGATCGGTAAAAAAGGCACTCATAACGGAAGTCTCTCTCCCATAGGTTATGGATGGAATTTACCTCTCCCCGTCCTAAGATCACCGTTTTCTAAATGTCCCAATACTTCAGGCTCAGTTTTTGTTCAGAATTGTTTACGGAGACACACATTTTTCGACAAATATTAAAGCTCCGTTTAATGTTCGAAGTTCTTATTAATAAAGTTCGAAGTTCCTGTAATTTTAATATGTGCAATACTTTTACAAGTTTGTTTTGAAAAATATTTCATTGGCATTTAATAAAAAGATTTCTGAACTTCGGTACACATATCTTTTTGTTTTTGCATGAATAATATCACTTTTTAATTGTAGTTGTAAAATATGATACGGTAGTAAGACAATTTAACTTAAATCTTTAATCATATAATATGTATATAACAAATGTAATATAAAATAATACAAATTATCTCACTTAACCGTGAAACATAAAGAAGCCTACAACCTATTCTTTACTAAAAATACAGAAGCTCAATAATATCAACGCATTTTATTCAGTAATCTATCATCATCGAAACTGATCGACCTCCACAAATAACATTCGATTAAACTAATAACTACCAGCATGTCAGTTCGTCTAGAATTAAAGTATACGCAAGTTGGCAGTGTCAACGTACTGACTTTCTTAAATGTTCGATAAAAAGCGCAGTTGAATCTATAAACTTTATGCACCGCCGAAAATACCTGACAAAAGAAATTCTAGATGGCGCAAAGAAAAAGAGAAAGAAGAATGCGGAAGACGGTGTAATTTAAAAACACGGTTAGTTTTGCATAAATGAATTTATGTAGGAATGTATTTAATACAAATTATATGTACATTTCATGAGTTATACGTACTCGGAAATCTTTTGTGCCAAACGAGGTGGGCTGAAGAAGAGGTTCTTGGTGGACCACAGAAGAAGAAGAGAAGGAAGAATGCGGATGACTGAGCGATCTGGTAGCACGATTAGTTTCTCAAAGAGTATCGGTAGTGTAATGGAAAAAGCAGGCTCTCGAAGATAATCGAGTAGGTCTCGGACCGCGGCAAAAGCACACGAGCACGAGCTGAAAAAAGAGCACGAGCACAAGGTCTCTATAAATGCGTGCGTTCGTTCATGACTTCCAGTCGGTGGGAGGTCAGCCTTTCGGCGAGAACGACACGCGTAGAATATACTTTACTTCGTTTTCCTTTCTCTCCTCTCCCTCCCACGCACAATCGAATATATGTATATTCGTTATTATCACCGCATACTGAATACCCCTAAGTGATAATGTGAAGTGAATTCTTTGATCATTTTATTTGGAGTACATCAAGCAGATTATCATAGTGGAGTATAGCATACATGGATTTGACAAAAACAAAGTGATAAAATAGTGCCCGGGAATTTTATATTGAAATCAGGATTATTTAGTAGTGAAGTGTAAAAAGGCATGAAATTGAAATTGTGTTTGTAAATAGTTGGATAAAAAAAATTAGGGAAAGGCGGTGTGTTGAGAAAGAAGATTTTGCAATATTTGGTAATTCCCAGAATAAATTTGAAAACGGTTTGATGTTTTTATTGTGTTAATGATACTTGACTCTTGAGAGTTTTGAGATGTATCCTAGAGATTAGAGCCTGTTATCGTAATACTACAAGTGCTGCGATGCATGCAAAGATTCTGCAATCTTGGTTTCAGTATCTCCACACATATCATTTTAGCGTGCTAATTCCTTTCTAAGTATTGGACGGCAATTTTATTGCTTCTTTAAAGGATCTAGTCATTTAGTATATAAAGGCCACCAGTGGATTTGTACTTTAATGAATCATCGTGAGATACCCTGACTGATATGTTATAACGCGTATACACGATAACTTCCAATAAAGATAGCGAAGTAAAATGAAATTGTGACGGTGACGAGATAAAAAAAGCACTCGGTGTATGTATAACTCTGAAATTTGAGTTACTATTTATAGATGAAAGTCATTGGTGCAGGAGCACAGGAGCTGTGAATTCGTGTAAACACGAAGAGTGCATACGTCATTGGTTTCATTTGCAAACCGTCGATTTGCGCATTCGAGCTTTGCGAGCCAATAAAACAATTGGCAAGTGGTCGTACGTTTATTAAATACCTCCAAGCATCCGATCACAATGCCGTGACGCGTTATGCAAATTAGAAAACAATACGATAAAGTGCTCATTGTTTGCGTTTTAATGGCCACCTAAACACGTAACCATAAAAAAAGAAAGAACAAGAGATATAAATCATTAAAAACCAAGAAGAGATTGAATTCAAAAATACACAGTGTTTAAAATCATTGGAAAGTATTCGAAGATATTAAACATGTTGAAGGGACTGTTAGATCTGTTGTTCATCCTTGGACCCTTCCTTATGATCCTTTATTATTTCTTTACCGCCACTTTTGACTTTTGGGAAAATCGAGGTGTGCCCTTTCGAAAACCTACTGTGTTCTTCGGGAACTTTGCTCCGTTACTGCTTTTTCGAAAGTCTTTGCCCGAGGGTGTTAAGGATATGTACGAGTGGTTTAAGGACGAAAGATTTTTTGGTGTTTTTCGTGTAAGATCGCCGGTGCTAATCCTGCGTGACCCAGACCTCATAAAGAACGTTTGCTTGAAGAACTTCGTCTGTTTTGCGAATCGTGGTATTCCAGTGAACTCCCAGGTAATTGATAAGAACGACGATAATTTCAACAAAATACAACACTAACGATAGGATCATGCATTGTTATGAAACGATTGTAGTACGATTTAGAATCGTACAGAAGTTGTTTAAAAAGAGGAAATATTTCAATATGCTAAAGTTTTGTATTCATATAATGACGATGCGTCTTTCATCATCGTATTGAATTAAAAAGGATTCCGAAATATAATGCCAAGATTCGAATAAAGGAATTAATGGTGGTCACATTACAACCGTTTTACCAACATACATTGCACTGAATACTTAACGATTTTCTCTAGATTACCTATCATTAGGTTCATAATCAATTTCTACAGACGTCTTTAAATAATATTTCTCCTTGTACGTAATATTATGTGAACCTGGAAAGTTGATTTATATTGACATAATCCCGATAAGAATTACCGAGAATGTATCAACATATCGATCGAATAAAAATAAATCTTCGATCAGCTTTTATCGTAATCACAACACTCGATTCGCGCACTATACTGCGCTTTGTGAGAAGTCTCGTAAAACCTACCTTTTTATCAGGACCCACTATCTGGTCATCTGTTTAATCTCGAGGGACAAAAATGGAAAGGCCTTCGATCGAAATTGACACCAGCTTTTTCGTCTGGTAAACTCAAAAGGATGTTCTACCTACTGGCAGAATGCAGCGAAGAATTTCAGAAACTGATTAACACTTCTTGTGACGTTAATCAACCGATCGAGATCCGTGAGTTGGCAACAAAATTCACGATAGACGTCATTGGTAGCTGTGCCTTTGGCATACAAATAAATGCACTCACCGATGAGGAATCCGAGTTCCACAGGGCGGCAAAGAAACTCTCGAAACCGAGTTACACAGCCACCCTTTGGAGAATGTTGCGAACAGCTATGCCAAGATTATACAAACTCCTCGGAGTTCAAGTAATCGACCCTCAAGTAACACGATTTTTTAAGGACGTTGTGTCACAGATGATCACACAACGCGCAGATCAAGGTGTTAAAAGGCACGATTTTATGGATTTATTAATCGAATTAAAGAATAAAGGTTCTCTGGAGAATGACCCGGGTAGTGTGTTGATATGCAACGATGAGGATGCGCAGGCTGCTAAGGAGATTGGTGAGTCTTCGAGTATGAAAACGAGTTATCGTAAATTGCATGGTGCAGTAAAGTTACTGGTTTCTGAAAACAAGGTACTCGTGACGTAGATGTCACGTTGTCTTTAGCAGTGCCTTTTTTCCAGATCTCTGTAATACGTATCAAAAACAGTATATTCTTCTAATAGTATCGAACAATTAATTGCGTACAGTTCTAAAAAATGTGCTCAAGTAAAGAGACGTTATACATTTTTATCGAAAAATAAAAATGTTTATTTGGTCTTTTTACTCTCATGATTTGTGGCCAATGAGCTTTTGCTTCTTAACGTAAACTTTAATTCTTACTAGGCAAGATGCGAAAGGCACGATGTGATGGATGTGAAAGTTGTAGAAATGCGCTGTTCGCTTTGTAACTGCATCTCCGTATCGTTTATATAGATTAGTTAGCACGAAGATAAATTGTTCGCTTTGCGAGAGAAATGTTGCCAGTGGTGTTAATCTACGATAACCTAAATAGAAAAGTAGTAACAACATTTTTCGATAACGTAGTAGAAATAAGTTGAAAATTAGGGATTTCTATGTTTTATTAAATTTTAACTATTAAATACTGAGGATAGCATATATCTATGATAGCATATAACAAGTAAATATAAATGTAGTAAGTAGAGTCTACATTAATGACAAAAATCGATGGAATGTGCTTCATTTGTAATGCTCTATTAAATTCATCACCGTAATTAACGCGGCGAGCTGCACCTTAATAAAGCTTCATTCAATACAAGGAGTGAATTGCCATAATTTATAGAAGCCACTTACAGAGATCATTTACAAATGTATTAGTAGCAGCCTCCTTAAATTTGTAAGGGAAGACTAAATTAAGCTTATCTACCTTGAAATTGTTATATTTCCGAAAAACTGGTTAACCCAAACTTACTGATTAATGCAGAAAACGAATTTTACTGACAGCATTATCAACCGATACGATAGTTATAGTTGTTTGTCTGATGATAAGAAATGATATATCATTAAGTTATATAAAGGCCAGTTTATTGTATTCTCCTTTGGGTTATTCACATATGACGTAACGATGGCCTCAAATATGCAAACCACGTGTAATTTCCGGCGATATAACAGTACCTGAATATCCGATATGGACAGTACAGAAGTCATATTATTTTAGTATTTTAAATATCCTCTAAAAAATGTGTCTTGCCGTAAAGCTTTCATCGAGTAGTAAAACAAAGATTGCACTACTTGAAATTTGTTTACTTTAATTTTTTAGATTTAAGTTTCCAACATTGCGATAGAAATCTTTACTTTAAATTCGCAACTTAGTCCTTTAATTAATCTTTTGATTATCGGATTTCCAATTAGGTACCGTTTTATCAAATTTCTATACATGTATATTTATTTACAGAATTGGACGAGAACTTTATAGCGGCTCAAGCTTTTGTATTCTTCGTTGCCGGTTACGAAACGTCGTCGAATACTATTGCATTTTGTCTTCATGAACTAGCAATGAATACCGATATTCAGGAAAGAACGAGGCGCGATATTCACGATGCTATAGAAAACCGGGACGGCCAATTAACTTATGATGCAGTGCAGGATATGAAGTATCTAGATATGGTTATATTAGGTAAGAATTATCTTATTAATATACTCTTATTATATCTCCATGCTGCATCCTTATTCACACGATGTCTATATATCTATATCAGATCTCCATATTATGTAATACACTGTCTTTCATTCATACATTAATACATAGTTGAAAGTATAAGAAAGGGGAAGAAAATACCAAGACTCCCATCCTCTTTATTATGTCTCATATTAAATGACAATGGATCCAGATTTATAATTAAATCTTATTCTTCGCTGTGCTCTTCCTTTACAACTGGGACAGGGAATTAAATACATATTAATTTCAAGCCATGTAGGAGTATAAGTGTGTACATGGTAACAAGAAATAAATCACGTTACCACGTACTTATAAGTGACACTTTACTGACAGAAGAAATATTACACTACCAGCAAAGTTGTCGAAGAATTGTTGACTGAAGGATAGTCCTTAAAATGTTCTTTTTAGAAACCCTCAGGAAATATCCACCTGCGCCACTTTTATCCCGCAAATGCGAGCATAAGTATCAGATACCAGGTAGCAAAGTCGAACTACCAACTGGGATGCGGGTGATCATACCGATTTATGGACTTCATCACGATCCGGATCATTATCCAGATCCTGACAAATTTGTTCCTGAGAGGTTCACGGACGAAAACAAACGTACGAGACATCCATACGCATATCTGCCCTTCGGTGAAGGACCACGTAATTGTATAGGTAATTTAATATAATATTCAAATTAGTATATTAAAAATAAGTTTAAATGTCTACTCGTACCTGACAGTAAATGTAAAACGTACGTAAGAAATAGTAAAGGAGTTATTAGATAATTATTTTCAACAATATTGACCGAAAGGATTAAGATATCGATAACAAATGATTCCTTTTCGAATAGGTATTAAAAATAAATGCATTGCTAATTCGTTACTTGAATACTACATTATGCGATCGCAATCATAATATTGATTATGCCTGACAACGGCAAGCTATAATCATTATCTTTCTCACATTATCTTTGTCAGAAGATACTCGAAACGATTCCCAACTTCCAGAAATGGCAGAATTCGATAAGATAGTGTACGGCACTTAAAAAGTATCAAACCTTTTGATCGATATTACTGGTGTATTATCATTAAAAATTAAATCACCGCGATTTTCTATTTATATTTATGTATACACGGCGTCCCACATAAGACAAACCTAATTATCTACTCCTGATTAATGGCGACAGAAGATGCAATAATTACTCGTCATATAAAAATCGACAGCACATTAAAACTTTTGTTGACTTAGGCAATACGTTGCTGTTGAGAGATATTATTTTCAACATTTATTATCAAAATGAAACAGTTAAGTTAATATCTGAATATTTTCCTGACTTTTTAGTCCAAGTTCATTATTATGTGTACCCGAGTTTGTCACTGTATCAGCTACCACATACCGACGAAAGAAATGTTTAAAAAATATGGATAACATTTAAAAAATATGTAAGAAAATAACACCGAACAAAATTGTTTTAAAGCCATTCATATTGCGCATCAAAGAAAACTCGTACCATCTAATGTCACCTGATTAACTAGAAGAAACAATTAGGTGGGCTGTTACACGTGGGATACTCTGTATATTGATTATGTATTACATCGTGACGAAATTTAAAAGGCAGAACCTGTCGGCACATAATTGATCTGCATCGTAAACGTAACCCGTTATTAAATAATAATCTCGGATACCGTAAGACGGTAATGTTACTGACGTATCAATCACCTTGCAATTTTCCAGGAATGCGGTTTGCGCTCTTACAGATCAAGGTGGGGATAATTTCTTTCCTGCGGAACCATCGCGTTAGAATCTGCGACAAGACAGTAACTCCAATAAAGTTCAGTAGAAGAAGTCTCGTTACATCCAGTGAGAAAGGATTCTGGCTGAAAATCGAACCCTATTCTTATTATTAGATCTGCTTTTTTCTTTACGACTGAGAAAAAATCTTACGCTAGTTAAGATTCCAATCGAATTAATCGTAAGCTTTTGTAAACGTGTACATTTATACCGATGATATAATCGTATTCGCGTACTTAATTTATTATGACGAAACTATCCATTGCGTCCACTTGTTTAAGGTTATTAAGGGCAGTAAGAACTTATTAGTTTCGATTACATTACCCTCCAAATAAAACCGCTTACCGTTTCTTCGAATGCAACAATTTCAACGAAGCGTTTGGGTTTTTGTGAAATCGATCGAAATAACGGGGCCAAATTTATGATTACTCGGCAGTTTTCGCTGTACATCGAAAAAAAAGATGGACATTTTTTCCTGACATTATAGTTTTTGTCTATTGTAATCTTCGTTACAGATATTTAGTTTATTGGCATACTATTATTACGAACAAACAGAAGATTAAGAGAAACTTTTTGTTCTCTGCAGAATAATAATTTTCTAACGACGACATAACTTAGAAGACTGTTTATTGTTCGTTTAATTAATAGAGTGCTCTGTGTCGAAACTGGACGTAATTAACGCTATCTTATCGTATTGATAGGAAGACTTATTTTTCTTGGTATCTCTATATTATTACATTTGCAACGTAACTGTATAAATAACACATACAAATATTTTTTTTTACTTTGATAAAGAATTTTTACATGACGCTAATTGTACGGTGGCAAATAAATGATAGAAATATATATGCTTCGTAAGTATAGTAGAAGGTGTGAAAGTGTCGTCTTTATTTCTTTCCAGAAGAAGATTTTTTAAATAAATATAAATATAAATACTTTAAAGTACCTTCATCCTTCTCTCTTCTACTTGCGTGAGTATTTTTATGCAAATAATTCCTTGTACGATTAATATATTTCATATTAAAATAAAGATTCTCATAGCTCATTTATAAGTACCCAGCAGTTGGAAGTGTATAAAGATTAATATATGTAGCATGCATTCATTTCAAAAGAACATGTGTAGAATTAAAGTTTTTAGTGTATAATCTGGCTTAATACTTGTTGCTATAATGTTTCTATGGAGTACTAACACAGTTATTATTTTTCCGATATCATACGAGCCAGCACGCCATACTAAAATCTTTATAAGGATGTTTCTAACTGTAAACGATCGCACGTTATTCATAAATTAGTTTTAATCAAATAAGGCTCGGTATTCGGCCAGCTGATCGGGGCACCAAATAGAGATAGTGCACTAAATTGTAGATCGTAGCAGTAATTTCAATTACACCCTCACCCCAGTTCAGCGTTCATAATAGAATATCGTCATATATTCGTTCCACACAATACACACAATTACGATCGTATATTTTATACAGCGTACTACGTTTATTCTGCTTGATTCCTACACAGTTCTCTTTCTTCATGTACTATACATTGTGGCAGCAACTTCAAGTCAGTGTACTCTTCGTTCATAAAAGAGAGAGTTGGTAGAATAGGTCGTTAGAATCCGACGGCCACTTAGAAAATCGAAGATGTTATTTTCCTGATAATGTAACGGTGCTTTTTCCGCGAGACGTATTGCACATACACCCCAAGTAATCCCGTAAAATCTGTCGGCGGGGTACCTCGCCAAGAATAATGCTAGGGTGAGCCGCAAATCTGTTTACGTCGACGCGTAATACTTCCGTCACTTTCGGTACCGATATGATAACGCGGCCCTTTAAATACTAGATAACTAGTCAGCGCTACCCCTTATCGGGGTACATGTTATGATTACTATAAATAATATTAATGTAATTCCAACACACGCATTATTATTTCATTGAATTACCGTATAGATCTTAATATTAATAGCGTGTTAACAGCGTGTTAGGAATCCGTAACCGACACCTGTCAGCTGGCCTGCGCGATTACCTTAAACTTAATTTATCATAGTTCAAATTTTGAATAAAAAACAAGTGTCATTTCTTCTGTCAGGCATACAAATTAGGACAATTGTATAAAGACAGTATTAATACTTTGCATTCTTCTCTCCCTTTCTGGTATTTTTATTTGGAAGTGTTGTGTGTATCTCTTTTATTAGGATACCACTAATGTAATAGAAATAAAATGGAGTCATGTTTTACCTTGAACTTTCATTAATGTTTATATATATATATTTGTGTGCTTAACTCATCTTAAACATGCTAATAAACACTCTCTAATTTCATTGCAGATGTCACACTTTAATAGAAATATACGTACTCAAGAATCTGCAGTGGTTGACTATGAACGTCAATTTCAAGAAGATCTGGAACGTGCTCAGGCATTAAGTTTAGAAAGCCTTGCATTAGAAAAATTCAAATTGCAAAAGCAACGTTCACAATATAATAATATTCAGCAACCATGTGTTCCACAGAGTGATGCACATGGTGTAAACAGTGGTACATCAGATAGGGACAGTATAACACAAGCTGACAAGTATGTGATAATAGATTTTGCAATGTACCTTTTTTAGACAGTGCAGAAATATAATTTCTTTATTATAACATATGGTGAAAAATATTTCATGAAATAATTGTTAAAACTTAAAATATAGGTTTCAGTGCAGAAGCAGACCAAGGCCTGGTTCTTTTAATAACAATCAATCAAAGACTGCAGTGATAATAGCACCACCACCAATTCCATGTAGAAGGAATTCTACAACAGCAACAACAAGTCAGGAGCCATCTGCTGACTTGATCAATTTTACCAGTCCAGTAAAACAAGATAATTTATTAGATTACTATCCAACCCCACCTTCTTCACAGCAGTAAGATATTTCAATTACAATGTTTACAGGGCAGAATTGTTCATAATTTATAGTGACTATCATTTTTTTCTCAGAACTACATCAGTAGAACCAAAATGGGATACACATCCTTCACTGTTAAAAAAACAAACAAAAATATCACGCAGTAACAGTTCAGCTGGTTCATATCATTCAAAAGATTTCCGGTATCAATCATTATCACCAGGACCTAGATCTTCCACAGCACCTTGTACTCCTGGAACACCAAGAATTAGTCCTATTATGTCAAGAGCTAGTAGTATTAGCAGCAATGTACCTGAAATAGCACCACCACAGGTAATCTATATTTACTCTGTTTTTATGCAAGGGTATTATCATAAAAGTTCTAAGTGAGAGTGAGAGATTAGAGCAAAAAATATTTATGGAGTAACCTTAACCAAAGGTCATATTGTATACCTCATATCATAATATATTTATGAACTTAGAATGAAGTAACCTTAGCCAAAGGTCATATCTAGTATAACATATGTTATTTACTATTCACATTGTTTATGTTACATAATGTATATTTACATACACATTTGATGTATGGAAAGCTAAATATGTAAGATATGGATGTTTAATTTGTAATCCTAAATGATAGTTCTTATTACAGCCTGCATGGATTCCTATTGTTTTTAGAAATTATTTTCTTACACAGGTACATGTTGCATGCAATAATTGAAATTGGATAAATATAAATATTAAATTATTTAAAATATTTACGGAAATAACTCAGTCGTATATTTGTTTACATCAACAATTCATTTTCGTGTGATATAAAAAAATAGCACTGCCATGTTGTCTCGATGTTTTGCTGGTATTTAATATAAACATTAAAAAAAGGTACAAATTATAGGTGTACTTTATAATTTTTTATCTTATTCACAGATTCCTCCTCTGCCTATGAATTATAGACCAACTGCCACCCCTGCAATATGTGGTGCTCAAATTCCAACATTCTGTAAAGATGATGAGCAGCTAAATGTATTAAAAGTAATAGAAAAAAAGCCAGATAGTGATCTTATAGATTTGAGCAGTTTTGAGCAAGCAGAAGATAAAACAAATGTGAGAGTCAGTGTTTTAGAAGCATTTGATCCATTACTTGTAAAGACTGAAGATCAGAATGACAGTTCCCAAGGGCATAAGGATGGTAATCATCAGAAAAAAAATTGAAAGATATTAGTTGAAGACTAAAAACCAGACATAGTGTGGGACAAATAAAATATTACTATCTGTTTTCTCTTAAGCTCTTGATAGTATCAACTTAAACAAATTATTACAATTTATTTGACCCACACTATGTAATCAGTCAAGATATGTATTAGGTTTTGAAACATTTTGACCGTTTTTCAAACAGGAGTAGATGCACAATCAGAAATCAGTGGATCAATGTATGACCCGTTCGACCCCTTTGATTATATGTACAGCACAAACGAAAGTGTTAACTCAGACCCTGTATATGTCGCTGTTGAAAAATCGGCTAAATCTCCGGCAGTATCACCGGCCGCACCACCTCCATTACCTCCTAGAAACTCATCTGCTTGGAACACTATCGAAAGGAGACGAACATCTTTGGACAGAAGAGTAGGTATTCTTTAAGCTATATTTGGAAAGCTTCGATCATAAATTTTTCCTCTACTTGCAGCAGAAACGACAAACTCGTCTCTATGAAAATGTAACCGTAAAGAAAACAAGATCATCACTTCGGGACTGCGATCTGAAAGCTTTCCACAAAATGATAAAATCCGTGAGAGGTTCGCGTAATAAAAAAGCAATAATTACTTTAATCACGCGTAAGACTGTTATTAATATTAATGTTCGTTTTATCAGGCGAATTTCCATTCAATGACCCTAGTACAAATATTGGACACGTAATTAGTCCAATGATGGAAAGTTTATATCCTGAAGGCACAAGCATAAAATTGGTTGTACATCCACAGTTAGTAGATTCCGAAGACAATATTCCGTCCATTACGTTTACTTGCGATGGTAAAAAATGTTTACATAATTAAATTCATTAACGTTATCGCCGAGTTGTCTAACTGAAAACTATTCTTCTAGTGAATTGTAGTGTTGAACATGTTGTTCTTAATGTCGCTTGTTCATTGGAGGACGAGGATACAGTAGATATAGGAAAATATTGTTTAAGAGTCTGGGGCTTAGCAGAATACTTTGCTTCTAGTACGACTTTAGCTCAATATGAGTATATACATCAGTGTATCAAGTTAGAAACAGATATTGAATTAGCTATATTGACCAGAGCACAAATTAAACAGCCGTTGGCTCGTAGTGTAAGTAATCTCGTATAACACCTAAAACCGTCATTATTAGAAATTATAAATTTTTTTTTACGTTATATTTATTTACAGCTACAAGATGATAATTGTGATCAATGTCTTAAATTGGAAGATATTCTTCCAAACGAGCCATTGCAACCTATCTCGTATGATACGTTACTTATCTTATTAGGTATAAATAAGAATCTTAAAGAATGTTTTACTAGCTGTACATAATATAGGTAAAAACAATGGAATAATGGTAAAATCGCATATACAAATTTCAGAAACTGTAGAGAAAGAAATGGAACGTATAGAAACAGCTGCTATACAATTAGCAACTACAAATCACAGTTCAAGTCTTTTACCACAATTACAACCGCGTAGTGTTGTGCAAGCGGTAAAAGCGGTTTGCGCTCTAATGGGAAACATTGAAACATTTGAGATTGCGGAAGCCGTAGATAATTTTGTAAATGCATGTTGTCAGTTCTTACCTCAAGCTCATACAACGAATATAGAATGTAAAAAACCGGAGATTTTGAACGAAGACGGAGATTATGCTGTTGTTACTTTAAGAACGAAGTTTCCTGATGTAATCGCTTCTCATTGTCTGAAGATTCGTGATGCAATTCAAGATCTTGTTGAAACATTTTGTCATGCTTTTAGAGTCGATTTCGAGTTAAATAGTAAAGCGGAATTTCCAACAAGTAAGTTTATGGCCCCCGACATTTCAAGACGTTACGCAAAAAAATTAAGTACAAAAATATTAATATGCAAATGTTTCTTTGCCAGACACATTAGTATCCTCGGAAGTAATAGATACTGTACTTGTGCGTATTGGGGCGGTACACAGATTGCCTGGATCTTGGAAACATGACGATTATATTGTCGCTGCCCAAATATTTCATGGAACAAGACCTGTTGGAAATCCAGTTTTATCCGAACCCATGACTGTTAATAGCAATTTTTATCCAAGGATCTTATTTAATACATGGTACAGTCTCTATACTACTTCCAAAATGAATATCTTTCAGATAACTATATTAGTCTATATCGAGTTATTTCCACAAGTTTGATTTACTTTTTAATCAAAGGTTGGAGTTTCGAGGATTAAGTGTGTGTCAAGTACCAAGAGAAGCTAGACTAGTAGTTGTTCTATATGGCCGTACTTTACAACCTACGGAACATGAATCTAATTCCTCAGCCGAAAATGCAATGCAAAAAGAAGAACTTGGTTGGGGAGCTATACAGTTCTTTGATTATGAAGGGTAGATATACGAATAAAGAATGTATAACGCATTCTCGTATCATATTTTATAAATGTATTGCCTTCTTTGCTTCAGAGTTATGAGCCAAGGTAGTTACTTTTTATCACTTTGGCCAGCTATTGCTGACAAAAGATTAGGACCAGCACCTGCACCTGGAATTCATCCACATGGAGATACTAATCCTATCATAGGATTAGAATTACCCGATTACGGAGGAAGAGTGTTATTTCCAACAGAACTTAGAGATCACGACGTAGAATCTCTTGACTTTAATTCATTAGACCAAAACACGCAAGAGCTATTAATAGATATTACACAACAAGACACATTTTCAAGGTACATGATTCTCAGGGACATTGGTATATGCCTTAATGTATGCTTTAACAAATTGTTTATATATGTTGCTCTATGATAGGCCACCTATTGATGAGCGTGAAATTTTATGGGAAAAGCGACATTATTTACACGATAGGCCTGAAGCTTTACCTAAAGTACTCTTGGCTGCTCATAGCTGGGATTGGGCGTGTTTACCAGATTTGCATGCTTCCCTTAGAGTGTGGAGCCCTTTACCTCCTGTTCAAGCTTTACAATTACTATTGCCATGGTAATTTCTAATCTTTGCCTATGATAAAATAATTTTTATAATCTCTTTGATAATATATTGGACTCATACTCATACATATATCGTAATGCTCCGACATTTTATTACAGCTTTCCAGATATGAAAGTTAGAGAAATGGCAGTTGGATGGATTCGGGAATTGAGTAACGATGAACTTGTGGATTATTTGCCCCAATTATTACAAGCTATGAAACACGAAACTTACGAAACATCACCGTTAACAAGATTTTTATTGGAACGAGCTTTAGTTTCTCCGAGAGTAGCTCATCATATTTATTGGCTATTAACTCAAGCACTGCCGGGACAGAGCCCTCAGGTACAGGTTGGGTGATCGTCAGAATTAATGTTATCACTTCTCTACATTTCTTCTAACGGTTCTCCTATCCCCCTTTCGTCAATGTGAATATAAAATTATATCCTACATATGTGCGTTTATCAAAAGCTTGCATGTGGTTGTGAGAATTTGATTTAAGGATCCAGAACAATTGCTTTCACACTTCTAATTTGCGCAGGTTTCCCACGCAATTAGCTCCCCCGACTTAGTTTCCTTTGTTGCTTTATCTGTACCCTGCTTAAATTTGATAAGTCCTTCGTCAGCAAAGTTTAATTTGCAGAATTCTTCGGAAATTACACCAGAAGATGATGGAAATATTAGTTGCGCGCGATATCACCGAAGATTACAACTAATGTTACGCGCATTATTAGCTGTAATCGGAGATGCACTAAGGAACAGTTTTCTCACACAGCAATTACTTGTTAAAGTATAACTCATATTAATGAATAATATCTTACTACCAACATCGTATATTATACTTTAGGATACTTTCAGAATTTACACGAAGTAGCTGAAAATATCAAGTGCACCAAAGAATCATTGCGAGTGGACACACTTAAAGTTGGTTTGCAAAACATACACTGTCAGTTAATGGAAAATGACGGCACATGTTTACCATTATCGCCAAGTAAACAAGTATTTGGTATTAATGTTCAAACATGTTCTTACTTCCCGTCGTTTACACTTCCGTTAAAAATCAACTTTATTAGCTGTGATAATGTGATATGTCCTGCGATATTTAAGGTACATTTCAAAATTATCTTAAATATAGATTATCCTATTATCGTACGATTTCGAAACAGTTCCGATTTCAACTGATTATATTTCAATTCCCATAAACGTGAATGTTTTTTATGGAATAGGTCGGCGATGATTTGCAACAAGACATGTTAACTCTTCAAATGGTTCGTATTATGGACAAGCTGTGGTTAAAAGAAGGGCTTGATCTAAAAATGGTTACATTTGCCTGTGTACCCACTGGTCATAAACGCGGAATGATAGAAATGGTTACAAACGCGGAGACACTAAGAAAAATTCAAGTTGAATTTGGCCTAACTGGATCATTTAAAGATAGACCAATCGCGGAGTGGTTGGCCAAGCATAATCCTTCAGAATTAGAATATGAAAGAGCAGTAGAAAATTTTACTGCATCCTGTGCTGGTTATAGTGTTGCAACTTACATTTTAGGAATCTGTGATAGACATAATGATAACATTATGCTTAAAACGTCGGGACATTTGTTTCATATCGACTTTGGGAAATTCTTGGGTGATGCACAAATGTTTGGAAATTTTAAGAGGTACGGAGTTTTATGCATGATTTAATTATATTTAGTTTCTTTTATAATCATACGTACTTTACACATAATATATTTTTTCAATCAGAGATAGAACACCATTTGTATTAACATCCGATATGGCATATGTTATAAACGGTGGCGATAAACCATCGGCTAAATTTCATCATTTTGTGGATCTCTGTTGCCAAGCATTTAACGTAGTGCGAAAGCACGGAAATCTTATACTTCATCTTTTTGGGCTGGTATGTTTTTTTTATTAATATTCATATGGTATTAAATGTTTTTATTGCATGAAGCCGTCGTGTGAAACTATATATATGTAGTTTGAATAAGGATCTTTTTTTGAAATCAATATTATGTAACACACATTACATTTGATACAACTTAGCTCTTATTTATACAGAAGATAAAAAAAGCATTTAAACTTTTTATTGAAACACCGTTTTTTCGGTCTATAAAATCACATATTTTTCAATATCACTTTGACGACACTAAATTCAATTCAATCTTTAGAAGTGATGAAACATTTTTCAAAATATTTTTATGATTGCATTGCAATGGCGAAGTATATTTTTAACTTGATAATTCTGTGGTTTGGATACCGTGATTCCGTTATGAAAACAACAGGACCACAACGGAAGGACTTATCCACTCACTTTATCAGAAAGCACACCGCTATCACGTTAAACTGTACGCGATGTGTTACTAATTAGCGTTTATCACCCGAGGCCTTGCAGTATCCTGCGCTGCAGCAGTCTGAATCGATTATAAGTCCAGTCAAACATGTTTGAGACTTAATGACACAGTAAAAGAAAATATAAATGTCAATGTTCATCTTCCTTCTTACAAGTGATGTGATGTGATCATGTGTGCCATAGAAATGGACTAAACTTAGTAGAATGTGATATGTTAATATGATAATAATAGAAATCGTATGTCAATATTATAACGATACAAAAATGGATAACTTACTATCTCAGAAACATAACATTGTTGATCTACGTAAATTACATACAATAGAACAGAAGCTCAGTGATATTGAAATTAAGGAGATGATAAATAAGTCAAAAATGAACAACTACATGACTCCACAGATGACTTCATCTGGTATTCCTGGTGTAACTATGGATGCAGTTAGTTACGTTCAGAAAGCACTTCTTCCTGGCCAAACTAATCCTGAAGCTGCGGCAACATTCGCCCGCATGATTGAGAGTTCTCTTAAGAGTTGGTTCACACAGTTCAACTTCTTCTTACACAACTTAGCACAGCTTCGATTCTCGGGTGAACATAACGACGGGGAATTATTATCCTTCATACCACGAACATACACGTAAGTGTTTTCAATCATTTATGTGTAGGTATTTGAAACAGAACGCTATACATACGTATGTGATTATTGCAGAATGCAACAGGAAGGTCAACTAACAAGTGTTCAAGTTCACGGGTATCAGAAACGATATGACCCTGAAAAGTATTATATGTATATTTTGCGTATACAACGAAAAGGCCATGCAGATCCAACGTATCTATTCCGATCGTACAAAGAATTTTGTGAATTTTATCAAAAACTATGCATTCACTTTCCTCTGGCTAAAGTCGCTAGGTAAGAAAAATACAATCCCTTATCTCTCTATTCTTATCAAAACTTTATAGTACATATTTATAATTTCAAACCTAATCATTTTAAATCTGCATTTCAATTTCGTCTACTTTTCCTCCGTCAGTAGATCTAATAGGTTTACAGTATGCATTCGTATCTTTTAATTGATTAGATGGGACTGTTTCTATTTTGACTGTCGTAGTTTCTCTATTTATAGACGATGCATTTCCAAATTGTTTAAAATCATTGCTAGTTTGTGAAATGGATTGATTTGTACGACCCTTTTGTAATCCTTGATTGCTTTGAATATCCTCGTTATTTAAATGTGATACTGGCCCATTCGCTGGTTGTTGTAGCCGAATTTGAGTAGAACTTCCAGTCCCATTACTTCGTGACCCTGACGGGTACAAGTCAGATTGGGAAATCTTCCTATAAAATTCTGGCGTGGAAACTGTCTTTGATGACTTTCGAGTAATGGATATTCGAGCGCGAAATCCTTTCCAACCCATTTTTGGGTGCTTCTGATAATTCTTCAAAGTAAAAATTACCACTGTTACATTTCACTCTATCATTATTTTACAGTTGAGAACTAGCTCTCATTTTGTAAAGAATGCACCTCGAAAAATAATATAATAATTATGCATACCTCAGAAAATAATATTCCTCGTTCAAACAGTGTATAAGAAACTATTTAGAATCACAATATAAAATCGGTGAACACAATTAGAAGAGTTCTTCTACATTGTCTTCGCTTTAGATATTTCGCATATTATGACGGCAGTAACCTTATCTTCCTGTGATTTATCTAATCAATTGAAAATCTTTGATACTCGTTAAATATGACTGCTTCTCCAAGGTATGACATGATTCATACGACGTTAATTTCGAAACATGAATTTAGAGGCCAAGTCATAAAGATACCATTATAATTTCGATAAATTGTCCCACATACAAACCCACATTAAACCCAAATTTAAACATTTTATATAAGAAAGATGCTCTAAATATCAGATTTTCTTATAACGACTTGATTTCTCTATACAGCTTACCAAGCGGCATTAGCGTAGGTAGATCCAATATAAAGCAAGTTGCGGATAAACGTCGGGCCGACATAGAGAAATTTCTTTTAAGTTTATTTAAGATGGCTCCAGAAATTTCCCAAAGCGACCTGGTATACACATTTTTCCATCCTTTATTACGAGATCAACAAAATGCAGACATTCATTTGCGTAAAGTGAAAGGTATATTATTACTCCTATGATTTTTATTTCCCGTTGTAAATACTGTATCTGATTAATCATACACTCAATATACTAAAATCATTTAATAACTACTGTACTAGTTGGTAACTGGTGGGCTGAGAAGAAAATCAGAGATAATGTACAAAGCGGCCAAATAAAACTATCTCTTCATTATACTCGTGGAACGTTATGTGTAATGGTTTATCATGCCCGAGGTTTGCCTAAAGTTGCTAATGGCCAGGAACCAAACACGTATGTAAAAGTTTACCTGAAACCTGACCCCACAAAGGCGACAAAGAGAAAGACAAAAGTTGTGAAAAAGAATTGTCATCCATCATTTATGGAAATGGTAAAAAATATTTATTAAGCAATATATACATCATACAATATATAATTCAATGTCATATATTGTTTTTACGACTTCAGTAAAAGCAGTATTAACTTCTTTATTGAATTCCCGGAAAACAAGAATCTTAAAAGAAATGGAGATTTCAATATGTTCGACTCTCGTATTCACATAATGAAATATTCCCTTCCTTAAAATATTTCTTTGCATCTAATGAGCACATAAAGAGAATGCCGAAACGTAGTGCCGAGAATCGAATAAAAAAGTTAGTACTAATTGTCCTCAACCGTTTAACACAAATTGTAATGAATATTCATCGATGGTATTGTATATTATCTTAATTGATAATATGTAATTCTTTAATCTCCATTCAACAGTTGGAATACAGAATGCCCATTGACGTTATTAAAGAAAGAACTTTGGAGGCCACCATCTGGAATCACGATACATTACAAGAAAATGAGTTTCTTGGCGGTATACGTCTACCGCTTGGATGCCTTGATTTAACAAATGAAACAATCGAATGGTTCCCATTGGGTAGCATTCGATGAAAATATCTGTGAAGACTTGACACGAAGGTTCATAATGCTCATTGGTTTTAGATTTATTAAAGTGAATCAAAAACCTTAACCTTAGCGCACAAAATTAAACTACACATTCTACGTTATACATAAAACAACGAGGTAATACACGATAATATCTGTTCATCATTGATGCTGATATTTTATGTCGGAAATTATAATTCTGCTTGGGAAAATTGTAACAACATGCAGTGTAATATAGAATTGTAAGTTGAAAGATAGTTTGACACACATAGGCATATTTCATACAATTATTCTGCCTTCTTAGAAATCTGCTTAACATCGCGTATGATTTGCAGTTTTAAAAATGCCTAAACCTATTAACGGGGCCTACGAAAAATATTCAATATAATATGCGTATACGTACCAAATGTCGGATTACCTTCACTTTCGTAATATTTTCATTACTTAATTCGGGCAACAAACGCCGGAATACGTGTACCGGTGATTATAAAAGTGGCCTAAGTCATCTTCACCTTGCCGTATTTACAAAAAAAATATCTTTACAGTTGCGGTTAACGCGTATACTTCTCTTGACCCAATAACAAAAATAGTGAAACGTACTGATAATAATAGGTTTTATATAAGAAACCCATGTCTATTTTTAATTGAAACAGTTTTAACTCATTCTTTTCGGAAAAGTGATTTGGAATAGTTTCATAATCATTGGTACATGTAACATGATCTGAAATGTGCGATGTAATTTCGATCTTTTGGTGAAATTTTACACAAATATTTATTTATATTATGTCTACCGTTGATAAACCTATATGAATTGTAAATATATTTAATTCGGAGAGATAGGAATAGGAGGTTTCCTAATTGTCGATAATCTGAGTTTTAGAAAGTTGCCGTAAGTAGGAATTGTCTACAGCCTTTCATCAAGTGTAAGATTTTAGTCTATGTATACAAGTATCTGATGTTTGGAAGTACATTTTTCACTTTCATATGGAAACATTAAAACTATGCATGTATAAAAATAAATAAGTAATCCTCGTATTGAGGACTAATGAAACTTATACAGAAAAATAGCGAAATATATGATTGTTTATTCTCAGATTTTTGCTTGAAATTATGAAAGAAGAATGAAATCATGTAAATATGCTCCTGAGCTTATATAATTGGTAATATTCTAATTTGTTATTCTTCTACCGATAATTTTGATAACATTATCCAATTCGATAAGAACAAATGAATGGAATTAATATTGGAAACGATAGTTCGAGCAGGAAACAAGAAAATATGACATGATGTATTAAGTAAATGTATCGATTGTATTTCATTACATGTACTTTTTAAATGCACTCAAATAATTTAACATTACAGATTTACGACGAAGATCATTTAATACGCCTATTTAGCGCCTATCACCAAAGCTGGTCCACATATACTATTTTCTGAAATATTCCACAATTTGCTCACATTTTTAGTACTTGCATTATAGATTTTCCCAGAGTTTGAAAACGAAGCCAAACCATTCACAACTTGTCCACAATTGTAAGTCCCTTTATATTGTCTTATATATTTTGGTTTTTAAAATCGGTGCTTCGTAGGACAAAATTAAACTTAAAATATTGTACTTTTTATATGTGCAAAAAGCTTTTAGTTCTTGCCGATTTAATAAATAATGTCCTGTTAATTCCCTAAACTTTTAAGTACTCTACCTATACTTTCATAATATCGATATAAAATTATTCCACAATAATAATTGTTTCGTTGTTACATCAAGGAAGTTTATTTATAAGTATATTCCATTCCCAGATACGTAAGTAATCTAGCATCATTATAAAGTTGGACTTATCAATTTATATTATTTTATTTATCAATTATTATATTTACTATGTTCATGTGATTTACCATATAATTATATTGAATTATTAATGGCAATCATCTTTTAGCTCGTAAACTGTATTCGTAATAACAAGAATAGTGAAGACTTTCTTTCGACATTTAACAGACATATATGTATATATATCTGTTAAATGTCGAGTAATATGCATGCTAACAGATGTAAGAATTTTTGAAAAAGTAATGCCATGTTTTATTTTTGTATTATTAGAACTAAAAATATAAAAAAACAGCCATTTTATATGTTTGGTCGGTAGTGTCACCAGTGACACAAAAAGCGTTACCGGGCTCTAGGACACGGTAACTCTAGAATTACAGTTTACATTGTGTCCTTGGTCTACTTATATCACAGACGATATCTCGTCTGTGCTGATAATTTTAATCCACCGGTAATTCAGAAAATAGATTGTTATATAATATTTAACGCCATAATTTCTTAGTAATCTACGTATATTAAAAATATACAATTAGATTGAGACATATATGAATTCAAAATAAAATTGTGGAATCCCCACCCCACCTTGCGAAGTATGTTAAAACGGGTCCCACCCACAATGGACGCATTGAGCTTACATACCCCCCGAGCAAACGCGGCTGCGCGATCCATCTGCGCAGTAACATATTTGGTTCACCAGTTGAAACAGTACTTACATCTTTACCAAATTAAAGTACATTACTGCTCATTTGCCCACCAATATTGGAAATATTCGTACAAAGAAGTAGAAAGTATTTTTTGCAGATGCAAATAGTTTTTCCCAAAACTTGTACGCGTTGAAGGCGTTCACAATAATTTCAGTCGACAAAAACTAATGAGCGGTAGCATACATAAATGTGTATGTTGCGCTCAAGAAATTAGTAATACGTTTTTATGATATACTAACACTTTTTATATTTTTAAGTATATAATTTAATATAATGCTGGACAATCTTGTACATCGGTACATTGAAGACCATAGTTTTTTGTATTTCTCGCCGGAATAACGCACGAATATTATTTTACGTCGGATAATAGAAACTGATCTTTTATCAAAAAGACAAAGAAAATTTAATTAATATATTAAAAAAGGACTTCGATTATCTACTATTATACTTTAATTACAAGAGCATCCTATCAGTCTCATCGAAATTAAAACAGAAAAATCCACGAAATCTTATTCCCTACGGAAAAGTATCTTATTTCCAATCATGGCTTAATGTGTTACCAACATATTAAAATATAAGCGTTTAGAATTAATTGTTAACTGTTAACATTTCTGTGTGTGAGTTATATATTTCATAGTGTTACAGTGCATCCAGGAAGTGGGATACATAAAAATGTTCGGGGTTTAAACCTGATGGCAAAAGGGAAGTTAAAAGGAGGGAAGTATCAAAACGATAGTTCCAGGTTTACCAATAAGGTAAGAAGGAAAAATTTTACCTGGTCCCCCACGTAAAGTAAGGGGTCGCGTACTGCAAAAGGATTCCAGATACATACGCAGAGAGGACGTTTTATAACAGTTTTCATCCGCAGATTAGCCCCTTTGGAACCATCGATACTCGATTCAGGAACTTTATAGCCCCCCATAAAAGTATCTATTTGGTGTTTTCGACTGGACCGACTGGACTGACCAAGTCGAACAAAAAGGTATACCCCGGAATTTCTCGGTATACGTGAAACGATGTTACGTTTAGGGGTCCAATTACGTACGGGTTGCCGACCCGGCATCATCCTTTTAGACTCAAAGATGGTGCTCTTTCTGCCTTCCATATCTTCCCTTTTTTTCCTACCCTGATTTCTACCATTCTTTGTGAAACAGTGTTACACATGGATATCACTCGACTCTACATGTATACGCAAGAATAGAAAATCTGTTTTGTTCACTTCGTTATAGTCTCAGACTTGAAATCCACTGGAAATCTAGTTTGAATTCCTCTGAAATGCTCTCGGTGATTCCACACTGCACCGTAAATCATTTACACTTACGGGGGAACACGTGTGTGGGAAAGTTGATACGTTTCTTAATATAAAACGTGAAAATACATTATAAATCGTGACGATTGAAAATTGAATAATGATATACATAGAAGAATGTAATGCTTACACATGTAAGAATTTAATTCGAAGGGTTTGGTTTTTATGCATTATCGCTTGCAGACATTATTATTATTTATTTTTGATCGCATAGTATTATCCTATTATAGCACGGCTATAAATATCGTTTACTCAACTACTATTCTTATCACTCTTATTTCATATAAATTAATGTCCTACAATATCCATATAAAACCCCTAAAGAACTACTCACATTTCTCTTATTTCAATCTACTTTCATTCGCTTTGCAGAGCAGCGGTTAAAATAAAAATCGGTGTTGCAAATGCCGTCACCAAAATGAAAGTTTCAATGAAAGCATGAAACATTGGATAAAAATAACCCGGTTGACGATTGTATATAAAACCATTGGTTCTGTTTCGGAATCTTGTTTATCCGAGGACTATTCCAGACATAACTTGTCGCCGAGAAGAAATGATCGTCGGCACGCGGAACCGCATAAACTCGCGAAGTTGGTGGTCGTTGAACGGTGTAGAAGAAAAGAGGGAAGGGAGTTTGGTTTGTCGGTTGTGTCGAACTAGCAGGGGTTGGTTCCAGTGGTTGAGGTGGGGTTGGGGTCGGACATCGATCTGGTAGTTAAGTTCAGGGCACCCACGGGACTCGTTGCCACCTTCGCAACTTCGTCTCCACTTGCTCTCTTTTGTAAGAGAGTGTATATGTGCTGTTCTCTGAGTCGACTGGATTCACTATCATCGGTTAGCTGGGATAGGGAGGGGGTACTCACATAAAGCGCATTACACGTTTTTATGCTCGTATTTATGTACGATCTAACGAGACCCATTCGGCCAACCGTAGAGACAGGGATACAAGAAACTTTTCCGGCACGGAATTGCAAACAAATCGCAAGAAGAGCCGCTCGTAACCGTTCCCCGCGACTATTCCGCCATTTAAGTGCTACTGCTGTAACCAATTCTACTTGACTTAGGTGTCCTTCAATTCTTACTAAATCTTGTAATTAATAGTTGGATTTATTCTACGGAAGTGTTAATTGTTATGACTAATTTATGGAATTTCTATTATTTATCGATTCTAATATGATACAAGTTGAAAGGTGATTTCGAGGAAATATTGCATGTTATGAATTTAATTAATACAGTTTATAATAGCCAGTTTAATTAAATTCATTGTTGTATTAGACTTTCTTTAAAGATCATTTCTTAAGAATGTTATTGTGTGAAGCCTATAAAACGATTCGAAATATGACAATTTCGTTCAAAGAAATATTAGGGGTACCGGAAAGTAATCAATTAATTTTCAGACACTTTATGAAACTCCAGAGTCAGAATTCGCTTTTTGAAGAAATCAGATTCCCAAATTTTGATGCGAAAACATTTACCACTGAATTGATTACTTTCGAGTATTCCTAATAAAAGAATAAACAACACTGATTAGTAAATATATGGACGTATATTTCGAATTTATAATGCAATCACGTGTCGACGCAATACTCACAATAAGCTTAATAACATATAACATTACTATCATTAATAATAATCGGTAACTGGTTTCACACTGATTCATGACTTATCACGACAGTGTTTATAATTTCATATAACTCCTTCAGTATTATTAAATACATTGTTCCTTATTAATTACGACAAGACCTTAAACGAAATTGAAGTGTTACTTATAGACAACCAACAAGGCACACATGAAAGTTCTTTCCGCCATTTATTTTTTATAAACAAGTTATTGTCGAGTAGTCCAGATTCTCGTTTATTTTATAATTCATATTAATCTAATAGATCATGAACCATGTTAATTTTCTATTGCATGAACAATTGTTTCTTGTGTTTAATATAAATGTTGCTAACGATAAGCTTTATCTATAACACTATGTTAAGTTGTTAACCGTGAATTTTTTCCAACGAAATTGAACAGTACTATTCCACGAAATTATTGAAATTAGTGCGTATAAAAATTTGAGAATCGTGAGAAGGATAATTGAGGCATTCGGTCGTAAAACATGGTATCTGACTGTGTTTACTCCGTTTTTTAAATTAAATCTTATATCTAAGAAAAATATATTATAATTTGTGTCTTTGAATAATCCCCTTTTAATTCAAAATCAAATTTATACTAACTTATTCCTTTAAATCGATTAAAATTGTTTGATAATATTCTAATTAACCTAATCAATTGAGATAAGTGCAGGTTGAAATGACGAGTTAACTCGTCATCCTCGGATAACGGATTCAATATTGCACACATGAAATATTATACGTAATAGATCATATTTCATACTACGTCGATTAAGGCATAATTTACGTATATATCTTGTTTACCTATGTTTCTTTATTTATTAATACAAAAGGTTTATTCGTATTCACGCTTTTCTCGCAAGAAAAAATTTCAAGCTTAATGGTGAAATTACGAAAATATAAACCCTCGATTGCATTACTTAAAAAGGCTTAACTGTACATCCGAGTACATTTCAGAGATCTCAGAGATGTAAATTATTAATGGATACTATCATTAATAAAATTAATGTGGAAAGATTAATGGACAAGTTCCATTCATGAATTATTTCAATATTAATTGCTTTAAGAAACGAGGATTGTAAGTATAATATATAATAAATAATGTGAAGCATGTTTTGCGTTCCATCAACGCCGCGCAAGGATTGCAATTGGACGTTCGGTAGAAAACGGTTTACGAATTGTCGCAACCTATGAAGTATGATATAGATATGTAGATAAAGCTTTTTTTATCCACAAAGTTAAATGTTCTTTATTATTCTTTATTATATTATATTCTTTATTAATGATCAATAGAAACAAAGGTAATTTTTATTGGAGGTTTTTGTTAAGGCTTTTCCTTTAGAGTCACGCAAAACCACTAACTTCCTTTCACAAAGGCACGAATTAAAAATTGATGTTTTTACACAATGATTCAAACCGTCATTTTTTGGACGCATCCATTCCTGTAATAATGATAAACACTGACTTTGTGCAAATATAGCAAAAGCTTACTGGATTATTAGTTCTGTAGGTATTAAATAAACTAAATGACGAATCTGTCATCATATAATGAATTATTAAATCATTCTCTCATAGAACCATTGCGCCGACTAAAATGAATTTTTAAAAGCATAAGAAATATTAGGCTCGACATAATAATTCCGACGATATAAAATATATAATAAATATACAATATTTCATATTATAAGCGTGTAATTAAGAATGTAATTGTTTATGAGGGATTTTTTGTAAATAGGGTAAGCATACTGATATAATGCCAAGGGGTTCCAGCGTCATAAACTTTATTCTATTTACAATTTCATAACGAAAGTACCGTGCTTCATCATTCACATAAAATGACCATCAAATATACTACAACGATATTATATAATAATATTAACAACACCTTTCAAATACCGGTAAAAAAATAAATGGAGCAGGGATGAGATCATATTTCATTGCGATTTCAATAGATCCTCGCATTCACTCCTTTCGTTTACATTCTGCGAGAACGTAGAGAAAATGAACTGTCATCTTGCATAAGAATATGAAATATAGGATCGGTTTTATCCCATACGCATCGTTCCTGTCGAAAAGGTTCTTATTTAAAACTTCAGCATTCTCTTTAAACCTTATGGACTATATACAATATCTGCCGAAGTTCGCCTACTTGTTTTTACTCCAAGACGAACCAAACACTTTCTGAGAGAATTAAGTTTAAAAGTTATACCTATCCGCACTAATTTATACACATTACACTTAAAAAAAATATCATATAAAACAGTCTACTATAGCGTCCCCTTGGAAAGCACTTGTACTGGAATGTTTAATAGAAAAGAATGTTTCTTTAAGACTAATCTAGAAGTCGAAGTTCTTCCCACATATTCGACGCAACCACTCGTTAAAGCAGCTCATCGTTTAAGGCATAGATTGCACATTTTTTTTATTCGAAACTCGAAAACCGTTAATCTGCATTGCCGAATCGACGACACGCGAAGTTCACCGAAGCGTTATTTTTTAGATTCCCCGACGAGGATCTTCATACTTTCCATCATATTGGTAGCAATAAAGATATCATGATTTCGAAAGGAAAATGATACCGTCGTTCAATCGAAGTATTGAATATGAAATCTGTATACTATATGGATAACTTAATGGTACATCTTAAACGGAGTATTCAAAATTGAACAAAACATTCCCGAAGTAATTGCTTGGTGTTATCGGCGATCGCATATTCAACACTTTAGAAGACGAGATCAAAATAATACTGTAATATTCTTGCAACCGATATACTTCTCGCTAAGCGGAACATATATGGTTGCCGTCGGACTTCGAAATCATGGCTTCACTCTTATACTGTTTCATGTTTCCCGTAGAATACTAAAGAATAAGTATCCACGATCCAAATAGAGATCTAAAAGAATAACATCTCTTCATCACAACCTGTGTAATCATCTAAACGGGCAACGACAGATATCCCGATTTCAAGCACGTCCGACGAAGATGCATCTCGTAATCCACGTGTAGTCAGAAATCGAGCGAGCGGAAAAACGCAGAGTACGATCATCAGACTATCACAAAATAACCCATCCGTGTTCTGCGCGCGCCGGTACCGAAAACGTCGTACCGTCGCAAAGCTAAACTTCGTTCGTTCTGATCACGATTTGGACGGAAACTATATATAATTCCCACGCGTAATCACGTAATCGATGCAACGAGCGATCGTAAGACTTCGATGTCCTTACAATCACCGGCTAACGAAAGGAAAACTGTACATTTCCGTTTTCAGGCTTCTAACGTTCAGCGGGTCGGTTTTACGTTCCACGTATAAAGCGTTATATCAACGTGACAATAATTAAGCGTGGAAATCAATCGGCATGATCGCGGACGAAGAACTGTTGAAAGGTCAACCTTGACTGGACCAAGGTTCGGTTATTGATTCCTCAGGTCACAAGCCCAATACCGTGTGAGGATGTGGATGCTGATGCGCGTGTGGATGCAGGGAACCAGGTGCATGACTCAAATGCAGAGCATGGTCGAAAGTGTGTACCATTCCGCCGATTGGCGAAATTGCGAGCCTTGCCATTCCACCGACTGTCGTTGGACCTACGGGTATTTTCGAGTCCTTCTGTTCCAATTCTTCACGCTTCTTCACTTGCTTCCTTTCCTTCGCTCGTCTGTTTTGGAACCAAATTTTCACCTGCAACATTCGCAAAGAATATTCTTTATTAATATCATATAATACTATATAGATTCAAATGAAATTTAAGGGATACACTTTAAAGTGCTAACAGTCTTGTAAAGACTAGGCTCATTATATTCTATCATTAATTTCAGCTAACAATTATTGTTTTATTTCAGGTGAACCAGACTTAAGATCGCAATTAATCTAGCATTGAAATGAATCGTTCGAAGGATGCAATAGATATGATCATTTTCAAAATGGAAGCCAGGATGAGAAGGTATAATATAATATGAATTCCTGGTAAAAGCTATACGTGTTATTATATGAAAGTTCAATCTTTATGAAACAGCTTCTACGCGTTAAGATAATATTATATTAAAAAATACGAAGGAGAATTATCGTTTACTAGGAAACTCACCTGTCGTTCGGAAAGCGCGAGGTTGGCTGCAAGCTCAGATTTACGGCGAATCGTGATGTAACGACTGTAATGGAATTCCTTCTCGAGCTCCAGCCTCTGATGATCCGTGTAGACCACTCTGTATTTGTCTTTCGTTCGAGTCTTTCCTGAAAAAGAGAAAAAGATAACGCTCAGTATTGTTACGCGTTTTAATATCTACCACTCTGATTCCCTTGTCAATAAGGTGTTAAATAGATAACACAAGCTTTAGACGATCGTGTACACGTACATCCCGCGGTGATATCAACGAAAGTAAGTAAAACCTTTGGAAACGCCGAACCACGGCGGAGCAAGTATCGAGGCAAACAATAAATCACAGCCAAAGAAAAATCAGTAAAATCATATTTTATGGAGGCACGTGCAGGAGAAGGTACTAGTTGAAATCATGTTCTACGCTTTATCTCTTAAAACAGCACGCTTCTACGAATTATTTAACGACCACGCATTATCAAGCCTAATGCGATCTTGTACACGCCTAACCTCACTCTTTTAACTACATGATAAACGGTAATTAAATCTTCTCACGTTACAGCTGGAAATCGATAAACAGTTAATTATTCTAATGACGTGAAACAATAGTTTGATCATTCTTCAAAAACCGGATACGTATATAGCATTCGTAACATTAAGGACGTAGAGGGACATGCATTAAAAGAAAAGTAAGGTGAGCCATGAAAAATGCGTTGATTGTGATATTGAAAAAGAAAAATAAGAATGCGGAGGTATAACAAACGATGCCGACAGATGTATCAATAATAGTGTGAATCCGACGTGGCACTGGGAACGATTACACGCGTACAAAATATAAAATGGGAAGGAACGTTGCGGAGCAAAAGAGAGGAGGTATGGAAGGAAACGGGATGGAAGACGGGAGAGAGGAAGACGATTAGATAAGGCTGGCCGGCGAGATCAAAGGCGTGCACGTTAATCCACCACTCCTCGATAAGAGTGCTCGAGGCCTTCGAGGCATCACGAATAAGCTTCGACCTTAGACTTTTCGTCGGCTACAGAGGTATGTAGGTGGATCCCACTATGGCTGGCACAAAAACCACAAGAATACTAAACATTCGTCGAAAGAAATAAGAGAAACCTATTCCGATGAAGTAGTAAATTTCTGAATACGAATATACCACTTCTTTCCTTTGTTATACGTGAAAATCATTTAATGACGGACATATAAATTCCAGTTAAAATAGTCATTCTATTAATAGACAGGAGGGATATGTAAATACGTTTATCTCGTATGATTTCCATTATTAGAAACCACGACGTTTCTTTTAGTGATGAGAGAGATCCTATTGGATATATCGAATGTAATCTGTTCAAATAGTAGGGCAATATATTATACTCTGTCGAATTTCGAGTTTCCGTACACTCTGATTGCGGGCGATCGTTATCACCAACCACTTCCAGCTTTTCGTATCTATGATAATACCGGAATCACGCCTTCGCCGAGGCGAGTATGGAACACGTTTTTATGAAGGGTGACGCGTCGAAATTGTAATTTGAGGAAGAAGTTTTATTAGAACGAATCCCATTTCGCGAAAGAACGAGATAATGTCGACGGACCATTATCAACGGAGCACGTAGTGTCGTACTTTCATTCGAGCATCGTTTTTGGCAAGCTGCGCATTGTTCGAGCGTGTAAATATTTGTCGTGTTAAGAGCGATCGTTGCTCAAGCCGATGCACGTAAACAAACATAAAACATCTTTAAACCTTATCGAAAGACAGACTTTATCTTTGAAGATTGTCATCGAATCAAATGTAAAATTCCAAACCCTACGCGATACTAATTTTAATGCGATAGGTTCTTCTTACTGTACACGAATGTATTCGAATAGGGTATATGAAACTAGAAAAATTCAAATATATTTAACACGGTTAATGTTACGTGAAAAAGAAATCTACAGTGTCATTTTGTTCTTGTATCGATTGTAAAAGAACTCGGTTTTCGGATATTCGAAAGTTTGCAACACCTGAACTTTCTGGATCCAGAAAGTCTGTCGGTATCCCTCAGGAGATCGTTGTTTGAAGGGGCGAACCGTTGGTTTTCCAGTGTAACTATGTGTCTGTGTGAGTCAGCAAGGATTACCGTCGGCCTTTTTCATCTCTCTGATATCGAAACTCGCACTTACGATTATCCGCGCGGTGACTTGCCATGACTGTGATCCACTAATATTCTGAATACAATAATTGTCACACGATACCAGTAAAGAACTTTATCATGCAAATAATATTTAACTTTCAATAACGAAATCTGTTTGCCCCAAAAATATTCTAGTATCATGAAACAGACATTACTAACAAAACTGTGATATTTATAAACATACATTCCAAAAGCATTTGCATCGATTTGAAACATTCTTATAGAACACGATAAAGCGGTATTATTTATATTCACCTACAAAGCATGTCACGTGGAAGATGTATAAAGACGAAGCAGACTTCCGTCGGCAAAATGAAGCAGTCGTACGTGTTTTATACTAGCATCGAGTCATGAAGAATGTTTAAAGATATTGTGAAAATTCTCCTATCGTATAAGAATAATGTTCAACTGCCAGCAGACATGGATTTCATGGATCGTATTATTATCACGAATTTAAACGATTGCCGTCTTTAATCAAACCGAGCACGTCGTTCGGCAAACCTCAAAACGATCTCGTCATTCCACTCCGCTATATCTCTCCATTTATCCGCGTACTCTATGAACGACAGAGAAGGAACGAGAAAGAAAGAGAGAGGGCAAGTGTTTTGCGTAGAATTCGCGGGGAATATGAAAGAGAAGGAAAGAGAAGTGAGTGAGGGTTGCGAAGAAACGGGACTCCTGGGACTCGTTGCCACCCCATTATACCGTTTGCTGTTCCATTTCGTGGCGCGAAATGGTAAAAGCGCGTGCCCCGATTTTCCTCATGGCGTTTGACGCCCTCGACGTCTCTCTGCTGTCCCTTTAACTACCGATCCCTCGAACCCACTAATTCACCGATGCTCCTCTGACAATCCTGTTCTCGCACGGGTACCATTCATCAGTGGCCTCGCAATTATAGCCATTGTAAAGTGTAGCATTTGTATATCGCCTATCAAGTACTCTACGTATTTCTAATTATCCGACGCAACTTGTCTTTCCAGTAAAACGATCATTGGTTGTCGCCAGAATAGGATATTTCAAAATTTTAAATTACTCTAATTTGATATTCGAAAGTAGCTAATTAAGTTATAATTATTCATCTGTTATTTTTTTATCTATTACTGATACTACGTTACAAAGGCTACTTATACTAACAGCTATTAAATCAAATCCATATTTTCATTTAATAACAAATGAATACATGACGAAATAAATACCATGAACACTCTAATTATAAATATGTGTTAAAACGGTGTGCATGGTAATTAAAGTAATCTTTGCCAGTCCACTTTTGAAAGATGACTGATACTTATTTGGAATGTCAGGTTAGCGAAGTTAATGAAACTAATTTCGAAAAATATCCTGTTTGCGCGTGTGAGGTATCCGATTGTAGTTTACGGCGTAAGGAAGATCGAGCAGCAGGTCGGAAATGGGTTTCATTAAAGAGCTTAGGATAACAATAGGTAGGCGACGACTCTTCGAAAACAATAGTGTACGTACGGTGTAGGTATACTGTGAGGCTATTGAAAGAGTACCTTTCCGATTGGAGCGCCGTGGCTACCTTGTATCTATACTATATATTCCTAGGTATCCTTAGAAGTCCCTGATCCGCCCTTCGCCTTATTATTATATTGCCGTACGAGAGTAACTTAATTGTCGGTCCCCGAGTTGCGGGCAAAACCGAGCGAATAATGTAAAAGGGTCTAAGGAAGTATGTCCGTGCAAAGAACGTACCACTCGTGCCGCTTTCGTCCAGGGCAATACCAAGTTTCCGGGAAACATGACCTACAGTAACTAGGACCCCCCTTGGACCCTCACCATCGACTCGTTTAATTAACCTTTATTGTTGGCAAAACAAACCGCCGGTAGACCCTTCGCAGACAATCCCTTCGACGATGAATGAACTGAATACTCTTATTTAGTAGTCCGATTTACCGTAATATAATCCTTTCGTAACCAGGACAATTAAGTCCTCACTTAAAATAATAGCACGAATCTAGCTTTTAATGTCATTAATTTTGAAGAATAACTAATTTCTTAATTGTACACGTATGTGTATAATATAATATGTACAAAACACTAGAGATCGAGTATTATTAGAATTACAGGGTTAAGCGATATGTTTATAAAACCATATGCCAATGATTATTATGAAATCCCGTTCTCTTTCTCGAGTTACGATCACATCGAGGCAAGCAAAATGGCGGTAGTAATAAAATCCGGTGAAATCACGAGCTGCCGTTTTAGAGGACACTGTAAGTGTAAAGGATCTTTCGTACATACGATTGGAGACAGAAAAAATCACGGACTAATACCGATCCTTTGGACGAGTGAGAACCGCGAGTTCTTCAGGTATACGCGAACGTAGGCTTCGACACGAAAATGTAATATGTATCTTGAATCATGCGAGCCGTCGTTATAGCAGGCAGCGGCTGCCTGCAATATAACCATAAAATGCAGATAATAACCGCTGGAAGGTATTAAAGGGTCGCACGGTCGTGAAATGGTACAAGAAAGAGAAAGGAAGCCGGGGTGAGGCTGAGGTAGCCAGAAAAAGAGAAAGGGTGAAAGAAACTTAGGTACGCGTATCCATGTTGACCATAGATACATGATCCGATACATGTAACTGCGAATTCTGTACACAAAAAGCAAACTGATTTTGTACGCCATATTTGACGCCCAGCTTCATCTGAATTTCAGGCATTTAATAGATCATGTAATATGAAGTTTTTGATTATACAAGGGAAAACAAAAAATTGGAAAGATCAAAGGAAAATTCAAATAAATATTTTACTAATCAAAATATGCATTCCTCTTTCGAAAAAGTCGCGGAAGATCAGAAATCAGGCAGTTCACGGCATAATAAATGTATACGCAGGATGACTCGAGCGGCTTCGTCGAAACAAAATGGCTGGATGGGCACCATTTTAATGGAACACTGTTTCTATTATACTAACATCTAGCTTAGAAATATGATGAAATGGAAAGTGTAATATTACATTTAACATCCGTGCATAGTTTTTAAGCAGATACATTCACATTCAATCTAGCGAAGCAAATAATACTTAATTCGATAAATTATTAGAGATTACTCCAGTGAATGAATTTAAAAGGCATTGTACATGCGCTGCATGAGTTAAATCTTGAAGCTTTATAATTAAATCACGAATGAAGAGATTTACGTTTAATGAGTAACTAAAATTGTGGACTTATTAATCATGTTGTCTTAATATTATATGAAAGCTCCTTTTTTGAAAACAAAAATGAAATGAATATTTCGAGTTCCGTTTAAATCTATTATTAATTGTACACAAACGAATCGATTAAATGTACTGCTGTTAAAAAAGCGAATAGGTTGGATATTTCGAACATACGATTTTGAATTCTTTATTAAGCAACATGAAATGCATGCCCGAATTATATTAAACGATCAACAATTAATTCGTGCAGGCTATTAATGCGTTCCAAAATGGTGGACATATTTGCACCATGATGAAATATTACGAGCAATTATTATAAATCTTTGATCGTACCAAGAGCATCAAGGGTGCAAAGCTCGTGAATCGTTGCAGTTGGACTCACGTTGTAGTTTGCAGTTACGTTGCACGCTGCAACAATACAAAATTACAAGTTTGCCTAAATCACCGTAATCTCGATTGCAGCCTAAATATAACTATATACGTTCACACGTATTCTTAATCATAACTAAGAAAGACTAATATGAAACCCGAGTAAATGATCGCACGTTCTTCATTTTGAAAATCTATGAATCTCCAATCACTTACGATTTTGATTTCAGTAGTTCGAAATATTGGTAACAAACCGCGACAAATCTCAGAGAATGATACGTTATTTTGAAGATTTTTATTAAATCCCGTGGACATCCCGTCATTTTTGGATTGCTTTGATAGTTCTAATGTTAAACAACTGACAGAACGAAATTGAAAATATTTTTAATCTAATTATCTATTTACTTCCTATGGAAATATATCTTTTAAACACGGTTTAATGTAATAATACGTTCCTACGAAGTTACAAAGTTGATATTTCTCTAAAGTGTTTGAAAGGATTGATTCTTCCGGTTTGCGTGTTGATTCAGGACCGCGGTACGAACGGATGGTGTAGACGGTTTTTGGTTGGTCCGGTGAAAAATCGAGGTTAACGGTGAGAGGGCAGAGATTATCTCACAAATATTTGAGAGCAATTAGATGTTTGCCCGTCTGTTACCGTGTTTACATTGTTTGTCGTATCTAGACCGCCAAGACGTGTTTATAACTGAGCACGATACGTGCGAGTATACTTTTATACTTTATAAGTATAAGTATCCGTGCGTTATGCTTTTACTATCGCGAGATATTTTGAATTAGTTTCCACGAAATTGTCATACTCGGCGAGCAAATATGAAGGGTACCCATAACTAATATCGTTCTAATCAACAATAAAATCCCTATCATTATTCATCATCCTTTTTCCATCTCCCTTGCATATTTTTAATTCCCTAATCTCGATCAATTTAATTAGTACATACGTTATGTAATACAATACGACATAGATAGAATGTAAATGTCTTTCACAAATTAGAATTTTATTGTATTCGTTATATTCACGGTTAAAAGCTACCCCGATATTTCTTACGGCAACGAATTGAGATCACTCATCTTCTTATCCTGTTTTGTTTGTATACAAGTCATTAGAATATGATAATGAGATCGAGTAGCTATACGTTACGCATGCCGTATATGAGAATGAGAACTTTGATTCCGTCGGATTCCTTCAATGAGGAAATATTAGTTTCGTTTCCAATCCAAATTGATATCAATCTAATCGAATTACTACATTAAACTATTTAGTATTTCCTAAGGATTGTTTCTCGTGCACTATCAACAATACTATTATCCGGTTTAATAAAGAATTCATTAATCGAATACTTATTATATCGATTTTTAACATTTAACGAAAAGTAAACTTTCTGGAAATCGATTTTAAAGTTTTAACTGAAATACTCAGTATCTACTTTTAGTTAATATAACATATGACTCTTACAACTAATTATCAGTATTATCATTATAAAATTGTCAATACCATTTTTATCTACTCAATAAACATAAGTTTGATCTTGGACTTTTAGGTGCCAATGGCGATTCGCGTGGCATTTAATTCTCGAAATCAAAACTGGAATCGCGATTGGTGGAACAAGTAACAAACAAGTCTCGAGTTTACATTCGGTAGGTTTCAAACTTTATAATATTAACATTAGTTATGCAAGATTAATTCTAAATCTGGAAACAATAATAATTGTGCGGATCGTGTAATTATTCAAATAGCTTTACTGTTTTCGAGACTCAACTTTATACTGTGTTGTAAGTTCATAATATTGTGATGAGTATAAGATGAATCTAATACAAGTTAATCTATGATTAATTCAAAACTCGGTACTACAATAATGTCCCCGCAGTGTATAAACATCTGAATAGGTTTACTACCATTGTATTCGGAATAGAACTGGAACTGTAAACACCCCGCAGGGTTATTGGTAAAAAAAACTAAACACTCGAATGACCGACACAATAGTACGTTTGCAATCGATTCCCGATACTTGTCAAAGTTTAAGTTTCCGAATTAAGAAACAAGCATTCAAACGAAAGTACTCCGTTATCGGAGATATGAATGAGACTAATTGCAATCGAAGATGAATAATCACGAAACAATGGAATTCTAATATCCCTAGAGCGAGTGTATGATTAGCACACGAGTCTCCTTATCAGTATCTACGACCAATTCCATCGCAATTCATCTCATCGATCATCCACATCAGCGATTAAATCGGTACAATTATGAGTGTCAAACAATTGTGAAACTTATTTTCCACCAGTGACGCAGCTCAACGCAAGTTACGCCAATGTCTTTCCTCTACTTCCCTTAACACGATCGTCTCGGATTCAAAATTGTAATATATCAAAATTCATGCGGATTAGGGAAATCAACTAACCTGGATTTGGTTGACTCTGGTACGACGGTTTCTTCATCCACTCGTAAGGACTCCTAATCTGCGCTGGTCTCATAGGGGTGGTGTTATTGTTGTTATTATTACTAATATTATTATTGTTATTGTTATTAGCAGGTGGTGTTGATGGTGTGCCAGGACTGCTAATTTCACTTCCGCTGACAGTAATGGGAGGACTCGGTTCACCGGCGCCCACTCCAGGATTCGTCTCATCACCACTCCAATCCGTTACACCGGTTAATTGTGATTGTTGCTGATGTTGCTGGTACGCTTGGTGATGTTGGTATTGGAGATGCGAGTAATGATGAGCGTGAGGATGCGGAGGCCATCCAGGAAGAACATCCGTGTGATCGAGATACTGCTGTGGACCGGTTGCTTGATGATGGTGAGTGGTATGTGGATGTCCGTGTGGATATCCGTACCAATATTGCTGGCCACCGTCGGCAGCCGTAGCTGTCGCATGTTGCTGAGCCTGTTGCGTCTGAGCGTGTTGCTGGACTTGCTGCGTCAACGGATGTTGACCGGTTGGTTGCTGTTGCTGGCGATACATAGCCAGAGGATTGTAATACGACACCATGCCGATGCTACTAATGTCCGTCATATGGTAATCTTATTAATGTCCTTATTAAAGTACTAGCTACTCCCGCACTTTGCACGTACTTCGAAATATCACTTGAACGATGTAGACTCGAAAGAACTATTCGTCACGTTCTTTGAAGAATGTATTGTTATCGAGAACCAGGATACATCCAAGTATTAAGATACCGGTGGACGCTCCATGTCAAAATACACCGAAGACACGGATACTTTCGATGGGTGTTGAATGATTACTTCAATACCTTCACTCTGTTAACCGACACTCGAACAAATTCTTATTATCGAACACGTTCTTATAAGTCCGTTTGAAAGTAATTCACTGGTTCATTAGATATAACGACAAGTTCCTCTCACGCAGTGACTCTAGCAAGTGAGAATATTTGCAGAGCCGACGAAGTATTTAAATCTTTCCTCGGATGTCCACGATGTTACACCGGCGACTGCTCCCTCGATTTTGAGTACGAAGGGTGCGTCCGTTGGAAGACATTGAGTCCGCCTACGACCTGCGTGTTCCCCCACCACCGTAACTGCCCGACCAATCACCACCGACCTATTCTTTCCTCGACCGTAATGGCGCCCGACGTACGTCCCCGCAACCAGAGATATCACCGGCCGATAAAAAAATTCTGGAAGGCGGTTTTCACGCCCCTCGTAGATGCTCTTCTTACTGTTATGAAAGTCAACGAAAAAGGCGATATTTTTTTCGTATTTATCATATTTAACACCTTTTCGAAATATTCTCGTAAGCTCTACAAGTTACGGGGATATGTTCTTTCCATGGAAGGTTGAATATTATTATTCATTTTCTGAAACATTTTCTGTAAAACAGTAGATTTGCGTGTTATTAACAAATTCGCCATATAATCCATTATTAAACATTTTATTTTAATTGACTTATTAGAATTCATTATAACAAGATTGGGTAGAGTGACGTTAGACTTAAGTTCGTACAAATAAAATTCATAAAAAACATTGAATAACACCAAAAATTATTATAACATATTCAATCATTTCTAAGTGACCAACTCCATGAAACAAAAATGAGCGAGAATTGATAATCATGAATTAAGCACCAATCATGCGCATTACATTAATATTAGAAAATTCTCAAGAAGTGACGTTACTCACTTCTGCGTTAGAACAGCTTGAATATTAAACTACATCATATAACATGAAAACTAATTGCAATGCTATTTATGAATTTCTACGAATAATTAACCGCTACGTTCATTGATAAATATTAACACTAAAATAACAATATTTATGAATTCCAGAAGAGAACTCGTGTTTCGATTTCACAGTGTATCAAGACGTACGTGCACCGTTCAGGTAAATAAAGTTGCAGGGTAATTGGATTGCCAGGTAAATATAATTGTGCTTGTTTGAATGCTGCCGGTGAAATTGGAAAGACCGGAATCTCGAGCGTATCCTTTCACGCGTGCTACTGTCATAAAAGTCCTGCTACGTGATTTTGTCTTTTCCGCTATTTAAAAACTCCCTTTTCTAAGTAAATTATATTACCGTCTTACCAAACAGGCGATACTCCAAATCTCAGTAATTCTATTCCCCTCATCAAACAAACGGTGTCGTGCTTTTATTGCTGTTCCTTAAAGCAGGAGTTCACTTTTTAATGCACTGCTTGCTGATAATTGTATTATTGATTTATTTTATATTATGACGTAGAATAAATTACTGTATATTACACTACAGAACATTTTAATATATCGTATTATTTATATAGTAAAAGGTTACCGAATTTGTATCGTCGCCTAGGTTGTATCATTATTATAAATTGACAAAACATAAAGTTTAATGACTTTCATAAGAATGTATCTCGTGGTTGCAGTTAATATGAAATTATTAGATCCTTAGTCTATCGTGAAACAAGTAGCAAAATATATTATATCCTTAAAAGGAAAACATGCGTGGCTATGAATTTACTAAAGATTTTAAGAATTTTGTTAAAAAGGAGTATTAAGTAAAATATTAATATGAAGTTATATTACTATGAAATATATAATGCTATTAATATGTTGTATACCGTATTATGCTGTGGCGCCTTATGATATATAATTTATCATGCTGTGGAATATTATAGTAAACTGTGCTACAATTATAAATATGTAGAATTAATGAAGTGTGTACTATGATTATAAAAAGTGTGGAGGGTATACAAATATTATTATTACGGAATGAATATCACTTTCTATGTCGCCTATGGGATAATAATTAAGACATCAAAGTGAATGAATTACTAATTACTTAACTTTGCTTGGAAATTATACCGTGCAAACGTACGATAGACATAAAATGTTCGGAAAGAGGATTGATGTAATATATTATTTTATTGCGTGGTCGTAACAAAGTCATACATTATAATCGGATATGTAACAATTATAAACTCCGCGAGTAGTTTATAAATCACCTTGCCGCGGAAATGATTTAAGACCAAAAAGTCGAGTTTATCGCGAGCATGATTATGATCGATAATCATTGTTTATTACGTTTACATACTTAGATCGGGTAGTTAAACATTTATACGCACTGATTATTATTATCCATCGGCAAAGTGTCAAGTCTCTTTGGTGTCTCGACAGCAAAGTAAACCATTGACTTTGTCGCAGAATTTATATCGTAATTATGTTTATTATTAGATTATGCATTATGATTTACATAATCATTCGTTCTAAGTATATCTGTGCCATATATTTCAATAAATAATACAATAATAACAATACTTCTTGTAAAAGAACATAAGTAAATATATCATAATATATAAATTGCTTTGCACCCAAGTTTTAAATGTACTTTCAGTTTAAGACTTAAAACATATGTTTTAAATATCGAAGATATCTGAAAGAATATATAAATGTCACATAATAAATCTAATAAATACATATTCTATAAGAACTGCTTTATTTCAGCGTAAAGCGGAAGTTTTAACGAGGCTATTAAAACAAAACAGATTGATTTTATATTATTCAGACAGTATTAATTAGTGTATATTAAACTACATTGAATTTAAATACATTAATATATTCAATTATAGTTATAAATATATATATAAGTAATGAAACATGCGCGACGCTTATAAAAGGTGTGAAGGGATCAATCTTATTATGGGATAAATATCAATTACTTCGCAAGCTAAGCTCCGACAATGAGTAGGAACATTGAAAAGCTAAAATCACATACAAGGCGTGATTCGTGAATGTCAATAAGCTGCCAGCAAATCACGCTGACGTTAAAATCGTTGATCGCAAGGTCGATTATATAGGTGGAAGCCGAAGATAATCTCTGAGCATAATGGCAGCTGGCTGGGCCCACCGACGGCGACGTGTGTCACAATATTGACTCGTTCGTAGCTCTAGCACTTGCGGACCCTTAAGCCCCTTTCGTTCGCCGCTTCGAAACGCTCCGCCTACGGCTCGATCCTCCACTTTCCATCTCCTTCTTTCTTATCCATTAATACTTATTTCCTATCTTCTTTCACGCTTTCAATCCCCTTTCCGTGGATTTGTCGCGCCTCTACCACTCGGTTACGCGTAACCTACGCACCGGCGATCATTGCTTTTAAGTTCCGTCACGACATTGTTTAAACCCTTTACGTGTCACTTTTATGTAGGTCACTGATTGGCAGGATAAAGGCGTACCTTTAAAAAACAGGGGTCCCTCAATGTTCGTTCTTGGCAACGTTACTCGAGATACACAGTGGGGTACTTGATTGTAATGTACTTTGATGTGGAAGGAATGATTAACTTAGGTAATGTTATATTATAATGGATTGGATATCAGTGATAAGATTCTTATAAATGATTTACGTTTCGCTTTTCCGTGAAGCAAGTAATATTCATCGGATATTATTAGAATTTCTAAACTACTAGTTTCACGTACAGAATTTGATTAATATTCTGTACGTGAAACTAGTAGTTGTACCAAGTATTATTTCCTTCTGTTGGCATTGATGTTAATGCAACTTTTTACTTCTCGCTCTCAAATAATGATATATATATATATTATGATTATATGATTATATACATATATATATATATATAAGTATAACTGAGCATAGTTTGGTAGTTCTAATGTTAGCACTGTACAACCGAATGTTGTCATGTCTAAAAGAAAATCTAACCTCAAATCAAACGAAGCTACGTTACGTGAAAATAGCAAGAAAATTATTATTCAAACACACATAAAAAAAATTCAAAAATGTATTATATAAATGTTACATTACTAAAAAACCATTTGTACCCAAAATTATATACAAACATTCTATTGCATTTTATATAGTAATCATTGTGTCCTATCATATTCCACTAGGAATATAGTGGACGCACACTGTGCAACCGTTTCCGTCATTCATTGCGGTGTCATAGTTGTTATATGCGTCTATTCTTAACAGATTACCGTAATTTACGTAACTCGGCGTAACACAGTTTCTGTAGAGCGGTGCCGATACTGTAATAAGTACAACAAAAGTCCGTCGGTTGTAACCATCGATGGGCACTTAGTTGTGCACTTTGTCAAGGTGTCATCATGAGACTTCTTGCAAGGAACCTTTAAGTTTTCTAAAGGGCTGCTGCTGCCATAGTACTTCGCTTCGCAGCAGTTGCGGTAACTGCCGTAATTACTCGGTTAGTTTACGGCTTTAGAGATGCGAAAACGATGCGGTATTTTCAATAATGACAAAGTATTGACGAGAAGTTATTCGAAAAAAGTCATGACAATAACCTTATAAAGAATGAACATCTTGATGGATGAATGAAAAAATCATCGAGTTCCATGATTACATGATCGTATAGGTTTCAGGTAAAATATTGTTCCGGGTGAATGCGGGAAACAATGAATGTATATCATCATTGTTATTCCTTTTTATAGAATTACAATAATAATATTGGACTTATGTATCCCACGATAATATACATATATATATAGTATTATGAAACTAAAAGAGGATTATGGAGCATTATGTACACAGTGAAAATTACGTTTACGATTACCATGCATTGCAAGAAACGCGCGGACCAATTGTTACATTCACGGTATCATAATCAAGCAAACATTTACACATTCATTCCATGGCTAATATTTGTTCGTTAATAAAATGGCGGTCGTAGAGTGTATACGTGAATCGATGATACAACGGGGATGACCCCGGTCGCAGGAACGTGCGAAACGATTCCAAGAAATTCTGCATGACTGGCCGCAAGCGTGTTCAGGGAGGGCGGGGGGTAGGGGTGAAGGCAGGGCAGATGAAGAGGGGAGGTAGGGTAGGCCGCCCTAAAACGTTACCGTTTTAATTAAAAACGGAACAAGCTAGAATAAGGGCGGCGACCAGGACAGTTTGGCCATTTTACCTTTTGTCCATCCTTTGTACCTTATCCAGGTTGAAGCCCCGATGATTGCTCTACATTGTATTTACCTCTTTAAAAATTTCGTACCTAACTGCACTAAAATTGCCCGCAATATAACTATTATAAAGACCCGACCGACGAACCATCATGGGTTCCGTTCTTTTCCGCTACCAATCCTAACATGCCTGATGTTACTTCTTATGGTGTACCTTCAAACATTACTTTTCCAAGCTTTCCAACGTCTTTGCAGTATTTCATTTACATTTTTGTATAATATTCCTTGGATTGTGGGGTAAAGCAGTGCCAGGAAAAAATATGATAAAAACGGTGATGTTATGATGGTATTATACTATACCTTGAAACTGTGACCAAGTCATGCACAGTTATAACAGTATAATAAAGGTACGATTATAATATATATTATATTCAAGTTACACAAACCAGTGACCCATATTTTCCATATTAATGTGAATCAAATAAGATGTTTCACGCAATACTTATCTAATAGATTGTGTGTCAGAGATTAGATCAACTTTGTTTTAATTCTCGGATAGACTTCCTAGGATTGTGTTAGAATCATTCTTATCTTTCCTAATTTCCTATACGTTTTAGGCGGCCGGTGTTTAAAAGATCAGAGAATCCGAGTTATTTAAAGGTACGCCTATAATGGCTGGCATCCGACGACTTAATACAAACTCCGGCATGCCGGTGGAGAGACAAGCAACAGAAACTTAATCCTCAGTCCCGTTTCAGATTTTATGAATTTTTTTTTACCGCCTTGGGTACCCCGCACTTTCCCTTCTACTTAACGCTTTTTCAACAAACTATTACTTTGTCTTTGGTATCCGCATTCGTGAAGCTACAAACACATTCTTGTATGTTACATAACAGGGATGTATCGGTGTAAATTAATATTCGAAAGATGATCTTACATTTTCATCCACTTTGAATCACGACACTCGAAACATCCAAAAATGTATCGTTTTACTTATTAACGATGTAATGAGTATAATCAATTTCGATATTAATTATAGGGGATATGTTAGAGGTAATGTACGTGACACTTGGAAGCATGTCTCCCTACTTAGAATCGGGTTTATTTGAAAAAGTTTCGCGAACGCTAACAAAACGAGGGTCCGGGTTGCAATTCGGTCATAATAATGCCGTTTTATGGACCATAGTGAACCAACTCAGGTAAACTGGTAGCACCCGGAAACTTGGATATAAATGGCGGTAAAATTCCTTTAAAAGGTCGCTAGATTTTTCTCAACAATTTTACAAACATAATGAGGAACCTTTATTGCTATAAACTTTTTGTCTACGCCGTACACTTGGAAGCATAAACAATGATGTCCCTGTGGTACTTTGAACAAAGAAAGCGTATGATCCGAACAGTAATTTCTTCGAATAAAATATCATTTTATACGTACAGTTATATATATATATATACATATATACTTTAATGTGATATTATTATAATTTATAATTACAGAATTCAATATTGAGATTAGAATAAATGCATACTGTGTACCTATCATAAACGTATATTACAATCGAAAAATATTTCATTTCATTGTAATTCATATTTAAATTGAAATTGATCGAAACTTTATGAAAATTTCGCGTCAAATAAGAAGTGTATATTTTTAAGGGCCGAAACTCGTGGTTCGATAATAGTAAAGGGTTGAAACTGTAAAAAATTTGGAATTTATAGAGGCCTATAAATATATATTCGTCAATTGACGACAGTAAACCATTAAATCGTCCCACATTTGTTATTTTAAATACTCTTATACCTCGCAATTATGAGTTTGCTGTTCACATGATTTACTGAGAAATTTATATCCCGCATTTAAAAAACCGAGTTCGTTGCCACTGTAATAATACATACCTAATAATGTAATCAAACGTTCAACTTCATATATCGAATAGGTTTAGGATACTTCAAAGCAATTAGTACCCAAAGTAGTTGAATTCAATCTGGATTTATTATGCATTGCATTTTTTATCTCAGTAACCTATCCCAACTTATTCCGGCTTATCGTAGTATTCTATACTAACTTATTATATTATTAATTAATATATACAGAATATATTGTAATAGTTTCTAATAATAATTCGAATTTTAAAATATGTTCGAGATTAATAATATTTTTGGTGCAATAAACATTGATTTCTTTGCGCAGTTGAATCATACATTCGTCTGAAAATATTTGAAAAAATCAATTTCAAGATATAATATAATCCTCTTAAAATATTTGAAGGAATTAACTTAAGAATAGCCCGCGAAAACCTTGGTTGACGTACAAGATCAATCGGAAGATTAGAATTGAGACGGCTTTAGTGTTTTGAATATTCGCCGATCACATTTGCGTGAATCCGCAGTCATTAATTGACAGATATCTTCGTTTCTTCCTCGACTCGACTTTAATGATCAGCCCGTAAAAATGTTTCCTATTTTTATTTTTTTATGACGCCCATAAACACTTCGTTGCTGAAGGCACACGTTCAGCGGGCTGCACTTTATTTATGCGCGTTCCACGCGATATGTCGCGATGTACTTTGAAGTCGGTGCAAAACCGTAAAACATTTTCCGCATTAGTGGATTGATAGATATGACAAACACCATTACGTATTGGATGACACAACGACAATAAAAATAACATGTACTAATGTATAGTTAATAATTCGAAGTAATTCGTTACAAGTAGTAAAAGTTATACATGTTCATATCGAGAAAGAATAAATGAAACGTACGTTATAATTCTTATATAATTATAATCATTATCGTTCATATTGAATTAGAAGTTTCACATTGAAGCATAGTAATTAATTATAGCAATCAGAATTGTAGAAGAATTACAAACTGTGCATTATCTAAAGTGATATTTCTTTCTGGACAACTAATATACAATGAAGTATGAAACATTTCGCAAAACTGACTAAAGTGGACGAAAAAATTCCAGGAGAATTGCATAGTTATTATAGCGATTAGATTGAACAGTGAAAGTTGTCAAGGACGGAATGGAACGTCATTATAATACATAAATGGTACACATTTATTGAGAGAGAGAGAGAGAGAGAGAGAGGGAGGGATGTACATTTTAATTATGTACATTTTATGGCCTCTATTATGGGCTTAGTACGGCAGCTATAATTGCTGTGCCACGGTTGAAAAAGTTTTGCAGTCGGTACCTGGAACAATACATCTTATTGTTCCATCACAGAACGATCGAAAGCATTGTAGTTCGCGCTAAACGAAGGTGTTCCCGTGTTCCAAAAGAGTTGGTCATTCGGAATTCCTGGCAGAACATTTAGTTATATTGCAGCTCGGCGGCTGTGAATCGCAACCTCTTGATTATAACACCTGTGGGAAGCATGATAGCACATCAGGGCACCGCAACGTCTCATAACTTTACATAAAATTAGTACCTAAAAGCCCTTCGTCTTCATGGGCCCCATGAAATCTCCGAATTTATACTGTGATCGTCAATTAATATATATAATTATTAACACTCTAGGTTTACACTACTGACGGTAATATAATATCTATTACACTGTGTATACATAGTAGTTTATATATTAGATTATTAGGTTTAAATGTAAATCCATTTAATAAATCAAATGGTGATCAATCCTATGGCGATATAAAATCTGAATTTTAAGAGTGTTTTGGGATGCCATTAGCTTAAAGTGATCGTAGAAATGTAGATGTTTTAAGTAGAAGTAAGATGGAGATAATCCAAGATGAAACGTGTTTGGTAAACATACTACTAATATTTTTTAAGTTGTCCGTCAACATTAGGCTTACGTCAATTATAGCCGGGGTTTACAAACTATCGGTGGGCAAGTCTTGGATTAACGACTTTGCGAAAATTTATGGGTCAGATTATAGAGTCAGGTAAACTTATGCATTATTAATTATGCAAAGTGTTGCCGCTCTCTGTCATATCAATTTAAGAGAGTTTTCGGGGTACTGCGCATAAAGAGTATAAAACTCGTACGAAAATTCCGGCAGATTGAATTGCGCGTGATTGTAAGAGGAAAATATTATCTTTCGACTGTGCGAGGTATCAAAGAGAATTTAAACACGCGGTAACGTAACTCTGGAATGATTAGACAAGTTGTTTTTTTCGCACGGTACGTTATCGCAAGGTGCAAAGAATCCCGTCAAGAAAGAAGTTGGTGAATATAACTCACGGAAAAAAGATTAAGTCTCCCCGCTTATTCCGGGTCAGCTTAGTTCGCCACGTTTCGTACGTTTACAGCGGTGCACCGTAGGTTGGGCCCCGGCGGCCCGTAGGTTCCGTAGACGCTTTCAAACCGCATTTAAACAATATTAATTTTATTGCATGGTAATTCGCAACCGTCCCGCACTGATGTACTTTAGTCTTTCCTCTTCACGGTCTACAGGTAAGTTTCCAAAGTTTTATGACCGATTCCGCCTAAGCTTCGGGCAATGGTAGTGAAAAAAAAGTTTTCTGCTTTCCTGGACCGACCGGGCGACGTCACTCGGCCGTTTTACTGTACGCCTCTCTAAAGGTATTAAGCTGAGAACGGGACAACTAAGTACACTTTATTTTCCGAACAAAGCACCCAACGACTCCCCGATAATCCTTTGCGTGAATACATTGAGCATCCGGTTGATTGTCGCTATTTACTCGCGACGTTAAAGTGACTGCAATCAGAAACGGATGGAAGAAGTATATTCTTATCCGTCTACGTCACTGCAGATTTTGTTGTTTTAAGCACTTTCCTTATTCTACGATTATTTTCACGCAATACTCTTCTAATATGCTACGGTTTTAAGAAGCAAATGTCACATCACTATTACAGTCAGCCCTTTTATATAAATCTAATGATTTATTATGTAAACTACTATGTTTGCAGAGTAGATACACGTAGTAATATATTGCCCTCAGATTTACACACGTGTAAACAACAGGACCATTGCTTTTTTATAATGGTATTAAAAATCAAATACATGTGACATTCGGCAAATTATATAATAGTTGTTGTTTAAACTGGAATCTTATTAATACTAATTTATTACAGTATAAATGTTCATTTCCGGGTATACATAACGAGTGAAGTTAACCTACAATATTATTAAACTTAATATCGAGAGCTAAAATTATTGACGTTAATGATATTTCCCACGAAATTTGAAAAGATTTAACTTATCGTAAATATATTGAAACTAGAATTATCAAAGGGGTCAAAATGATTTGTCCTCCATTTTTAATGAAGCTATTCGAATATACCACGGCATATTGTTTGAGATTTCATGTACTTTTATTTTATGTACATAACGCAGATAACTGAACCCACTAAATAACTGAAATCTTCCAGCAATAATTTGTATTTAATTAAATGTTAGCATAACAGAGTATGTGTTCGATAGTTCTAGTGTTAGAAACACTACAAATTGTTTAGTTCATAATCATATTATACTAAAAACGTTTGGCAACTGAGAAAGGAAGAAACAATGCAGAGTCGCATGCCATCAAATGATGGCACGAAACTTGACTCAATTTAATGAAAAACAAATACATTACATAGCTAAATAAAAGAAAGAAATTTCGAAGGAGCAATATATTTTATGTTAATATATATACTTCCTTTAAGTGTCATCCTCATGTCAGAAGATAGGAAAGTCATTTAAAACCAATAATTACATTATTGCTCTAACGAGTACTTGAAATCTATTGTGTCAGAAGTAATCCATAAATCACAATGATATTGTTTCGAAGTTAAAAATCGCTACATTCCATAATTTAATATATTAATTACCATAGGAATGACAATGGACAAATAAACTTAACATTAATATAATCTGTGTGCTTTGTGTAAACTTTTTTTTAAGCTTTTATCTGATTGGGATTGAAATCCATTTTATCCTGAACCCGAATTTTATTGGAGATTCCTGTCTTTGGCTCCGCCTACAGGGACACAGATGTTAGGGTACTTTTTAATCTCTTTTGTGCATGTAAAAGCCAAACAGGAATTTCCGTGATGGGCAGTCCTAAGGTAAAGGCATTCCCCGGAACAACCGGTTCGAGCACTCTTAGGACTTCCTATCGCTTGTATTCATCTTTGTGTGATTGCTCGTACAAGTATACGTGAAATTATACAAGTATATGTTTCATATATGTACATGATATAAGGCTTTTTATTAAGTTTGGCAAAAAGTTCATACGGCTTTTTACATACACAGGTACGTGCAAAAGTTCCCGGCCAGATGGTGTTTGCACTTTTTCGTCCAAAAAGAAAAACCTTAAGAAATTTTTATTAATATTATATCATATATAAGGCATGTTACGTGAAAGAATACTGTAAAAAAATCAAAGCTATTTATTCTTCATACGTATTTATTTAAAGGATAAGTAAACTAGCATCTGGCCGGGAACTTTTGCATGCGACTGTAAATAGAAAGCGATTCTGATTCAAATTTTCATCTTTTTTTATTTGAATTTATTCAATAATGTATCTTTCATTGTAACTCATAATATTTTCTTATCTTTTGGGTAGCTTCAGAATCCCGTATTTGTAAAAATCCCTCTGTCAGTCCGCAAAAAGCTGGTACAAAGCGCACGAACTTTTTGAACAACCTAATAATTTCATTATGATTAATGTTTGTATTTCTACATAGATTTTTTGGTAGTCAGATATTCAGGCAGGCAAATTATAATATGTAGTTATTCAATTTTTTAATTTCATTCGCATCCTCTTTCATTACTAACAAATTACAAATTACATTCGTGTTAATATCACGCAGCTGTGACTGACGATTTTTATTGTTTACAGTCGATGGTAATTTTTAAAAAATAATTAGTAATTAGGATTAAAATACATACTTGATATGACAGTAGTAGTTCACTTTTAAAAACGAATATGAACATGATTTATCGGTATAACTCATTTCCAAGATTATAACACATAATTAAAATGCCGTGTACCTTTAGTAATGTTTGTTACAAACGTTACAAAAAATATGAATGGCAAGTACGGAAATGACAATGTATTTTTTATCCTCATTCTAGGGGGCACCAGGAACTATTTTACCACTTTTGTGTCGCATTCCACATTATCAACAGATCTTTTCAGATAACAATTATTATTATTCAATTAAGTTGAAAAGAACATTTTACAGGGTTAAGCAGTCTTTGATATTATCTCGCGCTTTTAATAATTTCTAAATCGAATAATTCTTTGTAACAAAATGCTGGAGTCTCTTCAGAATATTTCAAATTTGTAATAATCTATATCCTTTAGTAATTGTCTATTTTAATGACAGCATTACCGGAATATAAATCATTGTTCAATTATTTATCGACCGCAGTATAATTATCATTAAAAATTGTATGATATATGATTATAATAATATCATTTACGGCAGGATAATTTTTGTATGGAAATAAAATGTTCACATAATGTTGATTAGTATGAACGAAGTTAAGAAATCAGAGTTAATAAATGATAAATTATAACACCGCTAGCCGAGCCGGGTATACTGTTGTTACGCCAGTGATATTTCCGAGCGAAACCTCCGCAATGTAAACAAACCGAGAATGCAAAAAAACCTTAGCTAAGCTACGTAGATATCAAAACATTGAGAATTCTTGGAAGTAAGGTACTTCATAGACTATGGAATGTATTCTACAGAATTTATAACCGATACTATTCCAAAAGGATGCAAAATATAATGCGTAGGCTCAAAAAGGTTGTTACAAAATCCTACGTTTTCTTATTTCCAGACCTAAATACGCTATGATTTTTAATTATATTGTTTATGAAGATTACGACCTATTTTCAATAAGATTCCGTGGTAATATGAGATAAATATACTTATTTAGAAGTAGGAAAACAATTGAATGTTGTAAAGGACTCCAGTGATTTTACGAATATTCATAATTCTAGATTATGAATACTTCAAATAACACATCGATTGACGTTATTAATAATTCTGAATGTCATTAACTTGTTTAATGCTTTGTTTCGATGTAAATTTCAATTATATTTCAGAGAAATTGTATATTTCTTGTCGGAAACTTTGAATCTCTGGTTGATTATTCCTTAATTGTCGAATATTAAGCAACAAAAATCTTGAAAATGCAGTTAGAAAACAGATATTAACGATAACAACATTTGTTTCCATGCGTGTATGCCGCAAACTTTCGACTTCTGTGTTAATTAGAAATAATTTTATAACAATTTGCCATAACAATGATTACGCTGTATATATTCTATTGTTTATTCCTCATTTCAGCATTATTTTAATAACTTATTTCGGGTAGATGGTAATTAATGAAGCATCAGACTATAAGGTTGCGTATAAATTGATCAAATTTATACAAAGTTAAATACTTGAAATATTAATTAACATTCTAAATTCGTTAGATGAACAATTTTGTTTTTACACATGCATATTCTAATTTTATACACAATAATTTCAGTGAATAGGGGTAAAATGTACGGCATATTCATTAACGAGCTATCTATAACACGTTAACAATAATTATTTAAAAAATATTCACATTATGACGTGATTCTGTACATATTGGAACACGTCTCGTGCTCTGCAAGCTGTCATTCCACTCCCGGGGCATGCGCGTTGCGCGACTACAGGCACGTAATGTGCGCGCGCCGGTCTCTCTTCGGTCGTTCCTCGAGCAGTGCGGACGTGTTATCAGTGTACTCCGATTTTTCGGTTTCTATTTCCTCAAGATTTTACTTTTTCGTTGTGAAATGTGTTCCCACGAGTGTCACGAAGCGTGATCGGTCCGGTCTTGTAGTTTCTTTAATAATTAATAAGTGAATTCTCGAGTTTTTTGACACTGCGTCACTTTCTCAGCGGCGTACTTTCGCACGCGTCGCGGTATTGCGATTGTCCATTTGGAATTTTCTAGTACTTTCGTCATCCTAATACCAATTAGAGTTCGATCTCCGTAGATTTCACGAAATAAACTTCCGAATTTTCATCGGGAAAAAGTTAGTCACCCAACTACGCAGCTCAACGTGACGGCAGTTTGGTTCGTATCACATCTTGACCTCTCAAAGTCAAATCTTCCTTCGCGGCGTATCTACGCCAGCGACACTCTCTCTCCCTCTCCCTTTCGCTCTTTAAAAGTTTTCGACATTTGTTCTCTTTTCCCAATCATTATCTACAATTAACAGTATTCTTATTTTTGATAATTACTTTTAATAATACCCCCTTTTCTATACTAGTACTGCACTGGTACATCAATATTTGTCTTCCACGAAATAATCATCCAATTTATTACAGCCATTTTTATCGCAAATATTGAATCGAATCGTTACGATTCTTGCCGTTCGAAGGAAACGTAGAATTTCGCGGATGCGAGTTCTTGTTAAAAATTGCTGTACTTAGAGTTTTGTGTTCCGCATTGCTTGGCTTTCTCGTTCCGTTGTCAGGAATTGGACGTTCAGTGGATCCAGAGTCACGAACTGATTTTTCAGTGGATATTGTTTAACTTTACTCCTCTTTGTTTCACCGAGATTTCACACTCTTCAGGTATCACGGGGCTTCATTTTGGAGCTTATTAGCTCTTTTTCTTCGTTGCTCGTTCGTCCGATGTATCGACACATAAAAGGCGTAAAATTGCACTCGAAATGTGTGTCTAATATGCAATTGTATTGTTGACTGAAAATTTGTTGGTAAACATAAACCTAATTTCCGTACGTCTTCTCAAGAAACTTTGATTTTGCCAATTAAAGTTTCTTGAAAAACTAGGAAACCAGTTTATTTCCACATTTTAAATATTGGCTTTATCATTCGATTTTGACTACGACGATAGTCATCCACCATAAATTGAGAATATATTTAATATTATAATATGTGCAATACTTTTTGTATTACACGTATTATGGTATTATATTATGTTTTCAACGTTTATTAAGGATTTTAGTTTTTATTGACATTTATAAAACCGAACAAACGCTTGGCTTGAATATTTCTTGTGTTTAATATTTCTTCTTTCCAGCAATTTTTCGATCGCGCGCAATGCGATCTTAGAGTCACTTGCTTGCGAAAAAAATTCGCGAAAATTAGAATCAGTGTTGTTCGCCGGAAACAAGTGTACGGTCGCGATATTAGTATTTAGAGTTATAAAAATCTTTTGCAATTTCTTCGTCCGCGATAATTCGAGTCAAAAGGCGATTCCTGCGGAGAGGATCTCCATCGGGCATGGCTGCAGCGAAGGGACCGGTAAGTTTCAAAGTCCATATTTAATTTCCCTTTTTCAATTCTAATTTTCCAGTAATAAAATATTTTCCAATTCAATCTTCCATTATATTGGGTATTTTTATGAACGTTGTCTTATGATGGATTTCTTCTCTCTTGTTACAGGATTCATCAGTGTGTGCATAAAATATCGCGAGTTAGGGAATGCATCTTTTTTCGCCGGAGAAAATTGAGTCGGACGCGACTTATACCTTGCTGAATAATGGACTCTAAAATCCGTTTCGCGAGTGTTAACTTCAAGTCCGTAGGAGGTTCCAGGTTCCAGCTGTTTGAGTTCCGTATTTTGTGATCGCGCGCAATGCGATCTTAGAGTCTCTCGTTTGCGAGAGAAAAGTTCGCGATAATTAGAATCAGTGTTGTTCGCCGGAAACAAGTGTACGGTCGCGATGTTAGTATTTAGAGTTATAAAAATATTTTGCAATTTGCTCGTCCGCGATAATTAGAGTCAAAAGGCGATTCCTGCGGAGAGGTCCTCCATCGGGCATGGCTGCAGCGAAGGGATCGGTAAGTTTCATAATCCATACTTAATTTCTCTCTTTCAATTCTAATTTTCCAATAAAAAAATATTTTCCAATTCAATCTTCCATTATATTGGATATTTTGATGAACGTTGTCTTATGATGGATTTCTTCTCTCTCGTTACAGGATAAAATATCGGGAGTGCATCTTTTTTCGCCGGAGAAAATAAAGTCGGCCGCGACTTAAAACTTGCTACATAATGGACTCTAAAATCCGTTTCGGGAGTGTTAAATTCACGCTCGTAGGTTCCAGCTTCTCCAGCATCATCTTCATCATTGTCTTCAACACCATCTTCAACATCGTCTTCACCTTCAACCTACTACAGGCAGTTTCAAGACATCTACCGTGAGTCACAAAAGTTTTCAATATTTTGTATACCCTCTGACCCGATTTTCAATTTTCAAAGTTTTAAATTTAGAGTTCTGCCCCCCGGTATCCTATGCCGTAGGACGATTGGTCCGAATCGGTATGGGGTGCTGGTTATAATTTTTGGACAGTTAGCGAGCATAGCGACCGCGAGTAGATTCTACGAGTAGAATTTGCTCGTGGGTAGCATCACTATTGAATGTTCTATATTTATTAGCTTAGGCAGGCCTTCTTGTCTTTCTAGCTTCGCGCGTTCAATTATAATATGTATGCGCGGATTATTTCCGCCCATTGTAGAGTCTCGTACCGTGGAATCGCGAATCGCGGATACGCGAGTCGCATGAATTAATTGCGACTTTATTTCACTTCATTCGATTAAAATTGGATCATGCATCCGATTTGATATTTCATATTAGTCCTTATTAATTTTATTATACATCAAAATATGCATTCAGTATGTGCATTTTGTTCGTTCGATTTTCATTCGTACGCTTGACGTAAAAAAATGGTTTGTTGATATGAGCAAGAAGGCAATTCGCGACGGGTAGATTCCGGAGTCGAACGACGAATGTAATCTCTTCGATAAAGGGGTCGCCCGAGGGTACTTAAAGATTTCAATTTATATGTACTTTTCAGTACATATTTGCATATATATATTATTTGAAATTGAATTTTTCAGAATATTAAATGAAATATTGTGATACCCCTTTGACACGCGTCACTAAAATAAAGAATACACCCTTCCCTACCCTCGTATAAATAAATTCTTCAGCCCTCCCTTTAAGCAAACGATTTAAAGTAAAGTCAATTTAGTCCGCTCAGATACTTATTCTTTCACTTTGTTAACTGGATTTTGTAGTCAGGATTTTCAGCGAACCTCAAACTCCTGTGTTCTGTGTTCATTTATTTAGTCTTAAGGCATGCCCATTTTATTTAGCTCGCAATTATCCGTGGATCCCAGGTGTGATACGGATGAATGCGGGCGGTGGGCATGGGTTAATTTTAATATTTCCTAATCATGTGTGGCGGCTGGCGGAGGATTTCGCGGTCCGTGCACGACGCATTTCCACACGTGTGTATGACCGGTTGTTTTCGTGGGATTGCGTCGGTTTTTAAATTTTAAGTAAAGCCATGAACTTCCTTGCGAGGTTGGCGAGCCCCCAGGGGTCCGTCTACCTCACTTGGACGTGAATCTCTTTACTTTTACCATCCATCGTAATAGATTTTAAAATATAGTCATCTGCTATATTTTATACTTTCACGACTATGAATGTTCATAGTCTTTAGACGCGAGTAACTTCCGTTTATACAAGTTAAATTAACTTGAGATAGAGTCACTTATTTTCCAGTTGCTTCGTATAGTATCCCTCTCTACACAGCATTACCACGGGGCGCCGTCTTTCGGCATAAGTCGTCTCTTATGTGGTGACCCCTCTGAAAATACCCATTCCTAAAAAATACCCTATACGAAGTAATTCTTGGAACGCGAGTTTATATTTGCATATATGCTCAAAGCATAACAATTCGCAATGGAACGCAGCCTCTGTCCAGTCGATTTCAGGAAAATTGGTACGTACATTTTCGTAGTATGAGTTGGTATCGAGTTCGGGTGTCGGAGGGGTCCCGGGACCTTCTCCCTAGTGTAGGCTTTGCACCCAGGGCTCATGAATGAGAACCGTGGAGTGGGTTGATGCTGATTGTGTTGGTGTGCCTGATTTGCTTTTTGCCATTTTAAATATAGCTTGAGGGAGGCAGGTAGCATATCTTCTCTAACTTTGTGTGCTTGATGATGACTTAATTTTAAGTAGGTAAGGCCAGGGCTGAGGACTCACCTTCGGTTTAGCATTGATAGGCGTTCTTTGTAAAGGTGCGATCCCTCACCTGGGAACTGTTAATAAATTAGTATATCATTACCGATATGCTAAGGTATTAATGTATTTATAAGTATTAATCCTAGAATGCACGTGGTTTAACAGACTACAGTGGTTCTTAAACACAGATTTCTGAATTCGCTGAGTCCTTAAATCACGGACTAGTAAGGTTGTTCTTTCAGCACGTGGATTGTATTCTGTTTGGACATTCGATTAAATGTGTACAGGTACGAGCATCCATTTCGTTAATATGAAATGGCTGGGCGTGCTCTGTGCTAGGATACCAGTATATTTAACGTTATATCTCATTTCTGTCGAAGTAAAGTAAATCTCAATATTATATTCATATTATATAATCAGGTTGATCCTATTGAATTGAATTAAATTAAAGTATATTTCGGAGAGTGTCACCGAAAATATTCTATTCGTGGGTACTCGAGAATGTTTCACCGCAGGATATTCCCGAGAACATTCAGTCTCTGAATGTTAAAGGATATTCGACGGATGAACGTTCGCGGATATTCAAGAATAATTCAAGTTATATAAATGTAGCAAATATAGTTTATGAGCTGGTTTATTGCACCGGAACACTCGTCGTTTCTGTGGAACCACCAGTTCTTTGTACGAACAGGGAATGTCCGAGCAAATACTTTTCACGCAACGCGGGATGAAGAGCCAAGTGCGAAGAGCCTAAATGGCGAAGACCTATTTAATGACGATTCATCTTCGGATGGATCGTCATTCTTATGCTACTAAGTCGCTATGCTCGCTAATTATATTTTATTCTGCCCTTCCTGCCCCCATGCCCCCTTGTGAACCTGTGACGCAACCATCCGCGCCGCGAAAGTTTAAGAGATTTTATCAAAGTTTTAATTGTCCCAATAGTAACTACATATTTTTGTAATGTCTTTTCACTTTCAAGCTAAGTTTTATATTTTTGGATTATACAAATATTATTAAGACCAAGTCAATGTTTATGCCAATGAATTATATAATTTGAAACTTGTTTGCTAGCAAGTGCTGTACCCATAATCACAATAGATTACATTAAAGTCGCTGTTTTTAAAGTAAATTATCTTCCTTGGATTATTAAAGTTGTTATCTTCAATATTATCACATATACTTTTAGAAAAATGTTTTTATTCAAGTAATATCATTCAAAGTTCGTTCCCCCGCGTCCCCAGGGTTCACACACGGAAGCCGAATTTCGGCTTTCAATATCTGGAATAGTCATATTATTGATATGACAAAATGGGCCTGAATTGGTAGGCCTGACTGAAAATGATTATCGATACTGGTTCTTCATATGAAATATGAAATGAAGCGGTATAATGGAACCAGCGCGAACTCTTTCAAGGCGCATTATTATACGAATATTATACGAACGAACTATTAAAGAATTATTATATAAACGAACGAATCAATTTATATGATTGAAGTATCAGATGTAGAGTTACATATTTCATGTTCTGTGTATATCATAATCGAATATCATTTCTGGTACATATTCTCCGGATAATGCAATTTTTAATATCTCAAGGTGGAAGACGAATGCTTGTCCCGCAATCCTTTCACGTAAAGTACAACTATATGTATAGAAATAAAAATATATAGTTGAAATTTATGCTGAAAAGTTTGAAGGATAAATTTTGTTGGAATTCTTGCGCGATTGAAAATTGTTGTCCAGCGAATTGGATCAGAGGTGCGATTTGAAAATGATACATCTATTATTAAATGTGATGATTTTTTTTATCAAACTCATGGACACTATAATGTAATTGAATATTTTTATATTGAGAGTAACTAATTTTCACGAAGCGTCTTGAAGGAGTTCAATGCCGAAATAGAGGCACTAGAAGGGACCCCCATGAGAATTTTGAACTCTCCGGAGAGTTGGGCCTTGTCAGCACAAAATCCTCTGGGGGGACGTAGGAGAACTGGTTCATTGCACGAGTATAAACTCCGAGGGCGGTTTGTCGTAAACTTCCGAGGTCTTGAACTGGATCGATTTAAACAATTGAGAGGGTTGTACGGAGTCCACTGTGGCAACTCTATCCGGATAGAGTTCGGACCGTCATTGCGAAAATCCTCGATGATTTGTATGATCGAAACAGTTCGAGGTGCCGAGGGTGTTGGAGCGATTGTAAAAGCTAACTGACGAGTCACTCGAACCGGTTCACTTAGCTCTTCAGAACAATAATTTTTTATAAAAGCAAGACAAGTAACAAGTAAACAAGACAGATTTTCTATCTGTAAAATTGAATAATAATGATATAATGATTATATATTGATGAGAGAGAAGGTGTAATTAATTCCATATACATACATATATTTACTGATATTATTAATGAAATTTTGATAATGGAAATGAAGTGAAATGTAAAGAAGCGTAAAAGGAGGTTCTGGAGAGTTGAGCTAGCTCAATGAAAAATGGTATAATCGTCAAAATGACGATAAGTAAAAAGCCAAGCGTTTGTAGAAGATTGATTTTCATTGCATAAGATTGTTGAAACATGTTATTATTGATGATTTATAATGAAATTTTCTGTCTTTTGCACTTTCCGTGCTTTGATCAAGTATATCAAACTTTTCTCACAATCATGAAACACAAGTTTTTATATTTATTAATATTAAATGAGTTTCATAAGAGTAAAACTCTGGACCTGGTGATATTATCGTCAAGGTCAAAATCGAGTTAAAAAAGCATTTTGATTTTCAGTAGATTTCTAGCTTTCAGATAATGTTTAGCCCTTTGTCGCGGTCCTTTTCTTGAGACTTTTGAGGAATCAAGTTTCCTTTTTTCTGTCACAATATCGCGACAATATTTATTAATATATTTAGATTCATTATATTCGCGAGATTCGTTTGCAGTAACTGAAGTCGGTGAAATATCGAGGAAACAAAGTTTGCGAGTAAAGTTTGGCATTTGCTCGAAAGATCCAAGGCGAACTGAAAGTTTCTGGATGACGCATCGACGCGGCCGTCGCAATGCTGAATGCATTGTACTATTTTTCGAGGAAATGGATTTTCCAAAATCCACTAAAAAATTCTGCGTTTCCTCTTCGGACGCCAGAATTGGACGACCGCGTCGCGGATAGATTTATTTGATTTTAATCCTTAAGTAGGATCTTTAGAGTTGTCGACGATGTATTTCAAGGAAGACGAATAACTCCCGCTTAATTTTAATGGTCTCTTTCCGGAAAAAATGTCTGATTTTTTCGAGCCGGGTTTGGATCGCATTATACACTATTCGGGTTTGATTTTCTCTTCAAACCTAATTGGGTTCATCCTTCCATGATTCAATAACTCCGACTCTCAGTGAGTTTCATTTTCTTGCAATTCTGCATCTTGTTATAACGATTTGGAATCCTGCGGCTTCTTTTGTTTCCCTGCTTCGATTCCACACCGTCTCGATGGCTGCGAGTTGTGCTTTTGATTAGTTTATTTCGAGAGTTTAGATCGATTATAATTTCGAGAATCCCATTTTGTTTATTTAAACTTCCATTTCGAAATCGGTCCGGAATAAAAATCGTAGTTTATGCCATGCCCATTTTGCCTGGTCCGCAGTCAGCCGTCAATCTCAGATGTGAATCGGATGGATGCGGAGTGGGTATGGTTTAATTTTGTTATTTTAACTAATCACAATCTGCGACTGGCAGGGGATTTAGCGGTCCGTGCACGGCGTATTTCCACATGTGTGCGTGTGCGGTAAATTTCTGTGGAATTGCGTCGGTTTTGTGGGTTTTGGTAAAGCGATAAATTTTCTTGCGAGGTTGGCGGCCCGAGGGCTTTGTCTACCCCGCTTGAAAGTGAACCTCTTTACTTTAGCCGGCCGATTTAGACTACTAAACCATAGTCTACTTTTGACTATGTGTGTTTCTTGACTATGAATATATGTTGTCTTAGATCTCAAGTAGCTTCCTTTTAATCAAGTTATGTCAGCTTGATGTAGAGTTGATTTTCTTCCAGTTACTTCGTACAATTAGCTCCTGTATGAAGTAAATGGAATCGCGATCGTGGAATGTACCGCTAAAAGGTATCTGTAGTATACTTTAAATTCTTTCATATGCTTAAAGCATATTCGCAATGGATCGCAGCCTTTTGCCAGTCGATTTCAGGAAAATTGCTATCGTGTTTTTTCGTGGTATGAGTTTTGCATCGAGTTCGGGGGTCGGAGGGGTCCCGGGACTTTACCCCAGAGTAGGTTTTGCACTCAGGACTCTCAAGTGAGAACCGTGGAGTGAGGTGTGTTGGTGTGATTGTGTTGCTTTTTTGCCATTTTTAAATATGGCGTAATGTAGGCAGGTAGCATACCTTCTCTAACTTTGTGTGCATGGTGAAGATTTCATTTTAAGTAGGTAGGGCCAGGGCAGAGGATTCACCTTCGGTTAGCACTCCGAGGTGTTTTCGTAAAAGGTGATATCCCTCGCCTGGGAACTGTTAATACCTTAGTATATCTTGGCCGATATGCTAATGTATTACTGTATTCATAAGTTCATTGAATTACGTTTTATATTCCGTCTTGTAATCGTCCGGGATGACGATTGTAGTGTTTGGAACGACCGACGAGACAATTTTCATATTGTTCCACCATTTTGTTCATATTGTTTACTATTTCCTGTGTACTTAATTGTTGAGTTGAGTTGTTTCAGATCTTCCTCTAATCTGGGAGCGCAGTTTCCGAAGAACGGATCAAATTTAGATTTTAAATTTCAGTCATGGATTAAGTATGAAATATACAATTTGTGTATAATAATGAATGCACAATGGAACAGAGTTCCTAATTGATCTGAAGTTAATATAAAAAGTTTTTTGGCGTTTCAGCACTTCACTCGTTAAAGAGTAAGTTCTATTAGTGTTAAAATTATCGCGGGCAAAGTGGGAAGAGTTGTGAGTGTGAAAGTGTTCAATTAGTAATTATGTATGATCGCCGAAGAGTGCAGATGAATTATCAGGTTAATTGAGTTTGAATGAAAGATGAGATAGACTGAATGTATGACGAGGGATGCGAGATTGGAATGCAATCCAATATGAAATCCGCGTATGTGAATGATACATGAATATATAGCTAAACAAAACGCTAAACCTAATATCTAAGAAAACATGGTATACCTAATGCTCGATCAATCAATCGAAAGAAATACTGATCAAAATTTCAACACATGACAGTATTAAGCGTATAAGTGCAATTATGGGTATATAATACTTGCTAAAGCAAGACAAACGATATCATTATTAAGTACTGATAAGGGGGGATAGTACCATCCTTAAACAGAATGCATTCTGGTAGAATTAAGTGCGATAACTTTGTCTCGGGTAGGTCGAGTCAAGTACCTTTTTCTAACTCGTGCAAAGCGTTCTGTCAGGCGTTTTACATTGGTCTAAAAAGGGAATTTTGTTCAGTTTAGCATATACTTTTTTATGCTGAATATAAATTAGAGTTAAAATTTGGGTGAAATGATTGGGAGGTAGGATTCTACCTCCCGCCCTCCGTATAGGGCGGGTCTCAAAGCAGCAACCTCCACGTGGTGAGACCTGGGCAATCGGAATTGTTTGTCGTGTAATAATGACACGTAAATGATTTTACAGCATTGTCTTATAGTATCGATTTTATGTAGAATTATAATAGTTAGAGCTCGTATTATTTGGTACTCCTTTACGGAACAAGTTCCAGCATTATAATTTAGTATTCACTCAGTCTTATTACACCATAAATAATTTGGAGCTAATCGGCTGCGGGTTATTTTACATTTATAAGCGGAATGTACATTCCATTTTTGAAGGAATTTGACACTTCTGCGATTTTGGGTCGACCCATTTGTTGACCGGAAACAATTTTGCATAGACTTGTTTCGACCCAAAATCATCCTAGAATTGTTCATTCCGCTTATAAATGTAATATATCCCATCCATAACATTGGTAAATTGTGGATTCGTTATTGTGGACGAATTAAGTTTAATATATATTGACCACCTTCCATCGATATGGAACATGTACAACTAAATTGGCGTCTTATATATTTTGACGATTTCTTAAGGTATACCCCTTCACATTTTTGCGATTTTGGATCGACCCATTTTTTGCTCAAAAAAATTTTTAAACCGCTTCTTCCGACCCAAAATCATCGTAGAACATGTATTTACATCATATACCATCGATTTGGACCATCTAGGACCGAAATTGACGACTTTCATTTTTTCACAATTTTTGAAGGTATACCCCTTCACATTTTTGCGATTTTGGGTCGACCCATTTTTTGCTCAAAAAAATTTTTAAACCGCTTCTTCCGACCCAAAATCATCCTAGAATATGTTTATACATCATATACCATCGATTTAGACCATTTAGGAGCGATTTTGGCGACTTTCAATTTTTGAAAATTTTTGAAGGTATACCCCTTCACATTTTTGCGATTTTGGGTCGACCCATTTTTTGCTCAAAAAATTTTTTAAACCGCTTCTTCCGACCCAAAATCATCGTAGAACATGTTTATACATCATATACCATCGATTTGGACCATCTAGGACCGAAATTGACGACTTTCATTTTTTCACAATTTTTGAAGGTATACCCCTTCACATTTTTGCGATTTTGGGTCGAAACATTTTTTGCTCAAAAAATTTTTTAAACCGCTTCTTCCGACCCAAAATCATCCTAGAATATGTTTATACATCATCTACCATCGATTTGGGGCATTTAGGAGCAAAATTCGCGGCTTTTAATTTTTGAAAATTTTTGAAGGTATACCGTTTTCTGCAGAATGCGCTGTTACTGGTAGCTGCGCGTGGTTCACAGTTTTTTAAAAACATTTCAGCAGAGGGCACCGTTTGTTGTGTTGACCTACAGAGGGTATATCTCGTCTGTGGTGCAAGGTGTGCTCCAACTTTGATATCAATTTTAAAGTGGCGAGGAACGTACTCGCGTAATCGTGTTTCTTAATTTAACCGGCTTTAAACGCAAGTACAGAAAATGCCTCAAGGAAGGCGGAAAGCACCCTTTAGTGGTAAAGCAAAGAAACAGCAGTTACAGGCGAAAAAACAACGTCAAAATCCTGCATTTTTGAGTGAGTAAATTCTGTAAGACAGTGGTACCTATAATTGTAGTCCCCATAATCTTCCGAAATTCTTCGATTGCATAGTGTAAGATAATAATTGGCGTATTTGCGTAATTGTAATAAATATACCGGTTATTATGTCGCACACCACGGTCTTCGTCATTTTGAGCATAAGAGGAGAACAATTTAAGGATTAACCAATTGACACTGTAAATTGCAATTTTTACGCGTAGCTGGAGTCCACGGTAAGGACCATGAAGGTCGATCGAACGACGACGGGGACGTCGATTACGAGAGCAATGTGCAGAAAATTAATAAACAACCAAAAGACACAAATTCCTCCAAGAATAGGTACACCTTACAGTTCTTTCAAGAAACCAAGGAAGAGCTGATCAAACGGAAAGAACAAGCTAGAGCTACTATAGAACCGTTATCTCTAAAAGCTCAAGAATTGTCAGATAACTATTATCCAGCTGGCATTGATATACCAAAGAGACCACCTTGGGATTTCAATATGACAAAAGACCAGTTAGAGTTAAGAGAGCAAAGATACTTTACAGTAAGCGAGCGAGACTTCCATGTTATCTTATTTGAAATAGGCTTAACAGCTGGCTAACAGCTTACCACCTTTAGGAATATCTGAAGGATATGAGTAAACTGAGTGGTATCAGTTACTTCGAATTGAATTTAGAGACTTGGCGACAATTATGGAGGGTCCTAGAAATATCAGATGTACTGCTGATCATTGTCGATATAAGATTTTCAGTTCTTATGTTTCCCCCTTACATATACCATTATATTACGAAAGACCTGCAAAAAGATATTATTTTGGTGTTGAATAAAATCGACCTTGCCCCACCCAGTTTGGTAGTCGCTTGGAAGGAATATTATCGGATTACTTATCCTAAATTGCATATTTTAATGTTCACTTCTTACCCCACTTACAATCTCCGCGGTAATACGAGTGAAAACGAGGGTATAAAAATAAGACGTAGACGAGGAAAGTTGAAAATGGCCGCGGAGGGTGCACAAAAATTGTTAGATACTTGTAAAGAAATCGTCGGCGATAAAGTAGACCTAACTTCTTGGCATAATAAAATCCAAGAGGAAATGCAGCTAGAGTTCGATCTCGATGATTTAGATCGTAAAAATGACGATGTTACTATCGCAAAAGAGGACACAAGTTATTTCGAACATGAACGTTACAAAAATGGTGTTCTAACTATCGGTTGTATCGGAACGCCGAATGTTGGAAAATCATCGTTAATGAACGCACTGATGGGTCCGTATTTCTTCAGCCATTTCTGCTTGCAATCAATTACCTAATATACATTATTCGTCGGAAATAGTAATCGTATTCTTAATTATTATAGGGAAAAAGGTTGTAAGCGTGTCACGTACGCCGGGTCACACAAAGCATTTTCAAACTATATTCCTCACTAAAACTGTTTGTCTTTGCGATTGTCCTGGTCTGGTATTTCCCTCGACGGTACCGAAACAATTGCAAATATTAATGGGCTCATTTCCGATCGCGCAAGTTCGAGAACCTTATACCACAATTAAGTTCTTAGCCGAGAAAATAGATTTGCCAAAGTTATTAAGAATACAGCATCCGGATAATGATGACACTTGGTCGGCGATGGATATTTGTGATGGTTGGGCATTGAAAAGAAATTTTATAACCGCTCGCGCTGGAAGACTCGATTCTTATCGAGCAGCAAATTCGCTTCTGAGAATGGCACTGGAGGGAAAAATTTGTATTTACGTTTACCCGCCGGGTTGGGTTGAAAATCAAGGTTCGTTAGTTGAAGGTCAATCAAAAATCGCAGATTTTACAGCGTACAGCATCGAGCCGCATGCTTTTTTTTTAGAAAAATGGGAGAACCATCCCGAAGTTGACATTGTCAGATGGATCCAAGCGAGAGGTCAAGACGAGGATGCGACGAATTATGCAAAAGTTGATTTATCCTCTGATGATGAAAATGAAGAGGAAGATGAAGAACATAAACAAGCTTCTAAAAGTCCTGAAAGTAACGGTTCCGAAAATTCTTCAGATGCTTCCAGCGATGAATCCGATATGCCACCTGTTGTTAATAAATTTGGGGCTTTGTCTACGGATTAATGAAAAGGAAACACATTCTGTTCGCTATTTTACAACATATTTTATTAGTCTGATACTACAGCTCTTGCGTTGAATCTACATATTTACAGCGCTAAAAAAGGAAATACATTGTAATACGAGCAAGTTACACGTAAAAATGTTAGAAGTTAGCCAAGTTATTGTACTGTTTCTAATAAACTCCGTTATTCTCTAGTCAACCCTGTAGTCGTTACTTCAGGGTTTGATTATAAAAGCGTCAATGACGCTCTTTTCTAATTTAAAGTATCAGCATCACCGTATTGCATTGTTATACGCTACGACATAAACAATGGTCATCCGAACGAAACTGACCAAAAATCTGTGCTTTCTGTCATATGATCTATCAAAAATATGTCTTTCTAACTATGCTTATGTGCATCAGATCATAATCAATTCATCATACCGAACAGAAAAGTGTAGAAGCAACTTCACAATAACGGTAAAATGATTCCGAAAGAATAAATTACTCTTGGCCCGTTTAGAATTAGTTCGCTTCCGGTACTGCCTTCTTGGTCCACTATACGATAATGTTTCAGGAAAAATATTGTTCAGAATAGAATTATTATTATCTTGATAGATCTATATACTTATTTTGTATCTCCTGAATTACGAATGGAGGAAGAAAATACTCGATAAAGCTTTGTTTTGTAACGACGCGAACCACCAAATATTAGATCATCGAAAAATATTTCATTTCCTAGTATTCTTTAAGTATTATTTTGATCGAAGTATTTCTTGATTTCTTCGAGTTAACTCGTTCTACTTTAATGAGGTAATTCTTGATACGAATCGGTGTCGCGACGATCCTGCATCGCGAGACCGTTACTTTAATATCTCAAAGAATGTGCAGAAGAATAAGTTTACGCTATCGCATTCAAAGAATTTCTTTTATGAAAATATTATTTCTTTTAATCAACCTATCGTGAATACGCGGTTTAAGCTCCCAATAATTTTTTCACGGAGTAACCGGGTATCGCGTAGAAGAATAGAAGTACGAGCAGTATTAAGCCGATTGTTAATATCGCTTTTAAAATGGCCCACTTATAATTATGCCAAACTATGTATTTTATTGATTTCAACGGATTCAGGAACCACATGAAAGACGCGTCGGGTCGACTGAAAAAGATGTCAGAAGAAACGTAGTTATAATGAATAGTATAATATTACATTTTTAATCAGAAAATTCTTTTACCGTACTTACTTTGGTTTATCCAGAGGATCCGGTTCGTTTCTGCCAAAACCAGCAGGATTTTTTTCGGCCTCCTCCTTCGTCAGCAAATGGATTTCCGCTTCAACTTTGCCCTTTGCACATATTGGAAATATATAACTTCTGAATACGTTCACTGTATGTGGCAAATGCATTTAACGAATGAAACTTGTATGAATATTACCGTCAATTCCATATCCTCATTTTCTTTCTTCACGTAAAACGGCCACCATGCTTTTATTCGTTTCTGTTTGAAGATATTCACCATCGGAACGGAACCGTCAGTCTTCAGCATATCCAAAGTGCAGAGTTTGCTATTCTTTGCTCCGCGAGGAAATCGATTTAGATCGAGAGTAATAGCACCCAGAAAATCGTCCGCGGAGAAATGATCCGCGTCCCAAACCTTATCAGAAAAATCATTGGAAATGTGAAAATTATAAAATTTGTCAAGATGAATAATAACATCTGTGCATGTGTGTAGTCTATTACTTGTAATTCCAAGCGTGCCGGAATTTTGCATTCTGTCTCATCCCAGCTAAATAGACTTTCCTTTCGATTAATAACTATTTTCTCTTCAGCCACCAAATAATCGAAAGGGAAAATAAATCTCCAATTAAAATTCCCTTCACCGGTAAGCGATCGGTAGTGAATGTCAGTCGATTGACAGTCTTCTTGCCCTTTTAACCAACTATAAAAAAAGAACATTAATAATGCGAATAGAACACTTTAGAATTAACTGAAAATAAACATTTTTAATCTGATGAATTACCCTTTCACGTAAATATCGCTCATCTTTTCACCGGTAAAGAAAGCATCGTCCTCGAGAACAACGTCATCGGTGTTCCAAATAATGATCCTAAGTTCATAACTTTTAGGTTTCCTGGGCGATATGTCAATGGACGGTCCTGGCGAAGGCATGTCCATTGGAAACATATCTACCCACATTTCTAATTTTCCTTGTTCGATTCCGGGCTTTTCGGGATTATAGAGTGGTCGTGTTTCCACGTGTTCCGGAACAATCGCGCAACCAATACGTGGAAAAGCGTTCCATTGATGGAGGACTGCCAGTGCGAGATGTTCTTCCATTCCTAAAAGATATCAAGATTTCAGTGTTGTTTTATTAGTTTTTATATCGCCAGACAGTACCTTTCGTATGAGCATAACATTCCATTTCCTCGTTCGACAATGAGAATGTTTTCCTTCCAATGGTAACACGACCATGAGAATATACAGGTCCGTCTATTTTTCCCTCCTTACAGAGTTTCAGTAAAATTTGTGTCGGTTTCATCGCATCTCTCCATTTATTGTAACCCGACCTGCAATACTTGGATTATATGTATACTTATCGAAAATAGAGAGTTACTTATTTCTAAGAATATATTTCATTTGAAATTGGATTCAATCCCCCTATGGGTTCGGGGGTAGAATAGGCCCATAGTATCCCCTGCTTGTCGTACGAGGCGACTAATAGGGGGTTAGTATTAAGTAGTGGAAAAGAATTCATCAGAAATATGAATTTTTCCAACTCACTCGTCGTATCTTCTAGGCAGTCCGCAAGTAGCACGGTGTCTGCTATAAAATCTGTTCTCCAGGTCGATCTTTGTCTCGCCAATCATGTCATCCGTTCCAACCAAGTCCCAGTCTAAAACTTGGATCGTCAGCAGAGAATCCTGAGGGAATGTTGCCTCTATCTCGAAGCACCTAAAAAATGCATTAAAAAATATATATTTAGCTCGATAATCTACTACCGTGGTGAAATATGATTTAACAATCGGTATTTACTTTCCGAAAACGGGGTTTAATTGCTTTGATACATAATGTTCTTTATCGCTTATCCTCTTTCCTCCCAAGTGTAGAACCACGTAGGGGTCTGCTTTTCCATTTAAATCGCAAGGATGAAGATCGTTCGCTTTAACTACGTAGACTCTCACTAAAACGTGAATCGGTTCGTTCGATGGCACTCCTTGAAAGAATCCATATTGTGGATCGAAACCCATCACCGTGTGATCTATCAAGTCTTTCGGAAGCGGCCATTTGTAAACCTTCAGAGCACCTTTGAAACTTCCGACTATCCTCGACTCATCTTCCGGCTCGTCCCCGGTTTTCTTTCCACGATATAATTCAAAGGTGTGCAACCATTCCTTGAACTGCTCGAATTCCGGCTGAGCCTCTAATTCGTTCGGATAAATTTTCAGGAGCGCGATTTTATGATACTTTCCTGGTGTCTGTTTCGGGCTGAGTTTCGAAACGAACTTCGCTGCATTCGACGGCGACTTTAAACCGAATAATTTCTTTGTAGCTTGCACACCTGGACTCTTTTCCCCAGGATTACTAGTCTGGGCTTGATTAATCGCTTCTTCCAAAAAGTTCGGCAACGTGCCGTTCGCTTGATTGTGGAAAATTGTCTTCTCTTTACGTAACTCTTTGTTCTCCTCTATCATCGCCTCGACCGATGCAAAGTATTTCGTCCACCAATCTTGACAACCATCCTCGTCGTCAAAGGAATTGAAATCACCCATACTTCCATCGTTAATTAAACTTTGCTTTCTTCGAATATTCTGTTCGGTTTTGTCCTTCTTCGTTGGCCAATTATATTCTAATCCCAAACTTATTATCGTGTCGCCATTGTTCGAATCCAGATCGGTTAGTGATTCGGGCAGAGAAGCCTGCTGACTTCTTCCTTTGGAAAGGTCTGCTGTTAAGCAAAAGAAACATGTGCATTATATCGTAAATACCTTATCGCGCAATATGTGAGAAAATGCCAGTGGAATGGTCAACTGAGCAAAGTAATTATACATTATTACTGTCTCACTTGTATTTTGCAGCTGATAAAGATTCTTCTTTCTCTCCTCGGCATCCTTTGCCCTCTTCGTCTGAGGACAGTACATGTACTTGTGAATCGAGTTTATCGTGTGTGTACCAACAAGGGTGTATCTTCCAAAACTTCGGCAATCGACAGCTCTTATAGTGAGAGGTGGTCGGTAGAGTTCCTGCTCCGGTAATTCCAATTCCATAAATTTAATTGGTGTATTAAAATTCGGATTCTTCTTCGCATTCGATATAACCGAAGAGTACAGAATGTGACCAGCACATTCGACATCCACACGTGGCTTATCTACCGTCAGCAAATGTACCCTCTTCAAATCTCTTAGTCCCCAAAACAACACCTCGATTCTGTATCGTAAAAGGATCCATAAGACATTAATTCAAGTATTCGGTTATCCGGAAAGTTCATCCGATTTTTAGCAATTTTCCGACTAAAAACCTGAGAAGTTCTGGGAAGTTGGAATCTTCAGTTGCGTGAGAAATGGAGAAAGGTTGTGGAAGGAAACTGTGCATACATCATTGGATTATTATAATTCGACATATAAAAATGTTGCCTTAAAATTCGGCATGAACTTTCCCGACAATCTAATATTAATGAAAATCATCGGTCAGCGAATCGAAGTCTTTACCGGTACTTGGACAAAGTGGGTCTGATCCCTACGGGAACCGGAAGAATGGGTCCTTGATCCTGGGCCATTGGAGGACTCGGATGTATTCTTTCCTTCGGATCAGGCAACGTAGGAAAACCATAGTCCTGTGTAGATGGATATTCCAGGAGCTCAAAAACTGCGAGTAATTCGCCGGCTCTTGCTGCTCCTCTGGTGACGTCATACCACTCCAAAGAAGGCGGAAACTCGGGGGGGATGTAAGCTTCCGATGCGAGTTTTACGTGCGGTCGTGCAACTGCTCGTCCGATATATTCTGATTTTCCCTGAAATGGAATAATTTCTCATTGCTATCATTAATATCGTTGCTATAATATATACGTTGACTCGACCATATCACATGGGTTAATCTATGAATGAGTAACATAATGATGTAACATATGAGCCGTTATTTTTTAAAGTGATATTTTTTAATATTATGACTAACAAAAAAGAAGATGTCAATCTGTAACGGAAAATTGTGTTTACTTCTGTTTGCATAAAACAGGATTTATGCCACTTTAAAGAATAACGGCTTATATATTTAGGAGACGGGTACGTCGTTTTGTTTACTACAAAATGAAAAGATACATTACCTATAATAATGCCATATATGGTTGAAACATAAAACGTAGAAGCGTGTTTAGTGCGTATTTCTGGTGGGGTGGTCGAGTGTTGTGGTGTAAAGTGCATCGTGTTTATCTGATATTGTATGTTAATGTTTATATATCGTATACAAACTGTTAAAGCAGAGCCCTCATGCAGTGTTATGTCCATAGATACAAAATGACTCTGTAAAAGAAGAATTATTCGAAACATAAGAAAACTGATTGTTTGCTTGGCATTTCGCGCAGCAACGGAATTATTATATACAGTGGTACCTCGTACTTCGAATGTTTAAGAATTCAAATGCTTGAAAAAGCAAGAAATTTGATTCGAAGATCGAATTATAGTCCAGGAGCAATATTTTCGTCTTCGAGATTTTTGTATTAAAAGATTATTCTTCACTTCTACTTTTACGATGTAATAATTAAAATTAATCAAATAAACGGCCAATTATTTTGTTGAATTTTTTCTAAGTTATTAACACTAAAAAATCTAAAATCTGAAATCTTTATTCGGACTTCGAACGATTCATAGTTCGAACGGGTTTCTGGAACGAATTAAATACGAACTACGAGATACTACTGTATTCCATATATAAATGTATATATATATATATATATACATATACGTTAAAAAATGAGTCGCGATATTAGTTCTGAATCACTCACCACTTTGTCTTGGTCGAATAATTCAATGACGATCGATGGTGGATCCTTTTTAATTTCCTTGTCAGTGCCGTAAATCAGGATGTCGTCGAAAAGAAGTAACTCGTCCCAAGTTGGACTCAAAGTCTCGTCGATGACTTGAGTGGATTTGCAAAATTCCCCGCAAATTACTCGCGCAAACGGATCCGAGAGACCGGAAGCGTCACTGCCGATCAACGATCTGGCTTGGTACATGTGTGCCCTCAATTGGAATTTCTAAAGGTACCAAACGTCAAAATGCGTTACTTCCATGATTTCGATGCGTGTCAGTAACGCCTATATACCGAGTACAAATAAAACTGTTTAATATTGGTTACTTTACATCGTCATCATAACGTTAAAATTATTGAACATTTTATGAATACCAGCAACATATTTGATTCGAGTTTTAGTAATATTGACATCGGCGGCCATCGAAGACCACCACGTGTTATTGACAAATATTTGAAAAGGAACGCACGTGTTTTTGAACATAATAGATAACAGAGGGTGGTAAAGCTCGTGCTCTGTCAACGTTTCGGAGTTCCTGACTTATTTCGTATCCTTTTGGTAATCCTTGAATGAAGTACTTCTTGTGCTTCAGAATTCCAAGCCACATGTAAATTTGTAACTTTGTTTGTATCGCCCATCCCGATGGACCGTATCTCTTCTTCCCTGGAAGCTGACAGTCGTATCGTGTTCAGAAAGCGAGAACAAAAAGAATTGATGTCTTCATGCATACTTTCCTAACATCATTATATCATCCATATTTGTGTCCCTTAGTTTAATCGACAAATGAGTTTCCAAAAAAGTACATCCAAAAATGAGATACCTTGAGAAACATAGTTTGAACTTTTCCGCAAAATCGTCCGCACTCTTCATCAACGATCGAATAAATTAAATCCCTGCCCGATATTCTGTGATAAGCAACTCTTCGTCCACCACTGATTACCCAGATAAAAACGTCCGGCAAAGAATCTTGAGGCTTGAAAATAATCAAGATTTAAATCATATATCTTATTCCAAAACTGATACACCGTAAAAGTGCAATTTACACTTTCAGTAGTTCCAAAGTGCAGTGCATTACGATTAATAGTAACAGTTACAAAAAATTAATTCAGTAACTGAGTTGTAGAAAATGTAAGCTCGAAAGTGTATCAGGTGGGATAGAAAATGTTTCGAGCTCGATTCTTACATCTTCCATGAGGAACTTCAGTTTTTGCAAATAACCCTGGGCCGTCTTTAATCTCTCTTTGAAGCTGCTCTTGGTGACAACGGCTTTTAGATTTCTCGAGAGAACCCCGATACTTTCCAATTCTCTTTGACCCAGTTTTATTCTTTCTTTATCCAGCTTCGTTTTTCCGACTCCTGGTCCCGTCGCACTCGATTTGCTAATACTGACGTATCGATTGCAATTGCTACTTAATTCTTCGAGGGTAGATTTCAATATTTTTTCACCCATTGGATCGTCTGCATGTAACTGTGTTTCCGCCAATCCTTCTTCCTGGTCATCAATTAATAAGAAATTATGTGAATCTGACGCTACTCATATTTTGTGTTATTTAATAGTGATTTAAACAAGCTCGGGAACAAACTTCTTAATTTACGTCTAATTTCAGTTCCAAATTTTTAGCAAATTAATCGAAAATTATTTATTAAATAGTTTCACAAACAAACTCGAAAACGAATATAATTCACGTCTAATTTAACTTCAAAATTCGTTACGAATATAATAACGTATTATTTACATAAAGTGTAAGATAAAGGAACGAGGTGTATTTTAGCTCACCAATTTATCAACAATTTTGCCAATAATATTGCTATTGTACATTCTACGCCTATAATCGGGCCATACACTCCTAACGTGCAAACATGGCTTTTCATCCCAGTAAGGTAAAAAGTAATAAGTTTTATCGTGAGTCATCGGTTTACTTGATGGCGTGGTACTCTGCCAGGACCAACAAAGCACTTCCTGCAGCTCGTCCTCTTCGCCCCCCGTGCCCCTCGAGCTCATCTCGCACATCTAGAAAAACGCCGAAATGTGATCGTCCCGTAAAAATAATCTTCAAAAAAGTCCCAGAAAAAAGGTTCCATCGAACATGAAAGTCACCTTGGAGCTTTGATTATGCCCATCTAAAGCGTTCCCCGCGTTGCCTATCGATATCTCAAAGTACATCGGTTTATCGCCGAGTTTTTTGTCGATCATCGTCGCGTCCATTATCGTGGCAAACAAAAAAAATTCTTCGCTCCTTGCGTAAGCGTTTTCGTTAATCGGCGGCGTAAGTTCCACCTCGACTTCCGAGGGTGCCATTTCGACATTGTCGGTTATTTCCGTTCTAATTGCTATCAGTAATCTGACACGCGAAAATTTTAATTAATAGAGTATATCTGTGGTGGTTGGAGTGGTGGATAATGATATGTGCATCGTTAACGCATGCTCGTATTCAATTAGTAGAATTGGTAGTTTCGAAATAATAGAAAGCCTTAATTGGAAAAGGTGAATGAAAAAGGTGAATGGGAAACCTTGCTCTATAGGATATCCCCTCTCCGAGACCGGCGTTTAATGTTGAGTGCTCGTCTATGAGACTGTAGTCTCGAATACTCCCGTAGAGATGAATGAAAGCTGGACCGAACGTGGGTAGGAAACCTTTTTCTCCGTCGTTGCTAATCTGCTTGAGATCTATGAAATGTGTACCAATCACGGTCGCGTGAACCGGATCATTGTCACGTAATTGAATTTTAATCCTTTGACAGAGCGGCGGAAACATTTCCGTGAAAACGATCTGCTCGTTCCAGACGGGTGCGTAGCAATTCCTCTTAACGCTCGTTTTACCCTGATAAATCAATACGTTTTCCAGAATTAATCGTCAGTTTCTATTCCCGGTTATTTAGTCTGACATTTCATTTCTCGACGTACGAAATATTCGTGATTTTTAAAGTGAAAATTTGAACCGTAGAGCGATCGACGGATACGAGATAAATGTAAGATATTTAATATGTACAAATGTAAAGTATTTAATATAAATTATTACAGATGTTATATTTAATATTTGTAAAGCTAGTTCCGTAAAACTTTTGACGTACGAAATATTGGGAACTTTTAAAGTCGAAATTTCTGCTACAATTGAATCATGTCGAAACATTTCGTAAAGTGAACTTTGTAAAATGTGGTCAAACTTACACTTAATCCTGCAAAGGACACTTGAACGTAAGGATCAACGAGATCCTTGACCTCCCCGGTAAAAGCTTTCTTCACGTTCGCCATAATGCTGCTGTTCATTTTTGGCAGTCCATCCGCCCTGTAAATTTTCACGACGAATTTCGCCCTTTGCCTTTCGATCGGCACTCCGTCCGGCAATAAAAGGTTCCCCTCGATGTCGTCTTCGTCCTTCTCGCTTTTCGGGGGAATTTTCACCGAGTCACCCTTGCCAATCACACTTATGTCGCATTTTAAGTAACCCTTCGGACCACCGGCCACGTCGTCCGGGTCCGTTAAGAGCGCCCACTTGTGATAAAATTGATGATCTGCAGGATTTCGAGTCACTTGATACACGACGAAGTTACAAAACCCAGGAAACGTGTGCGATTTCTGGACACTGTAGTCATACAATCATTTGTTTTCCCGAATTCCTGGGCATTCATTGAATTCTCAGGAGATCTGATAAATCGATGAAATCGATTCGCGCTGGTTTCAATTTTATTTGAGATTCCACTCTCGCTATTTCTGTCGGACGCAACTTTACAAAGAAACATAAAAGAGTTTATTCCTGAGAAAATATGCATGTTTTAAGTTATTTATTAGAATCAACATATTTCTTCTGAAAAATGGTTGGACTGGTTTTCTGCCGAAACATGTCAACATTTTGGGAAGCCAGAATATCGGTACAATATTATATTCATTGAAAGCAGCAGAAGGATATTTATTAGAATCAACACGTATTTTTTTTTTAAATGAAGTTGGCACAGACATTCTGCTGAAAAATGTGAAAATTTTGGAACGCGAAATATCAAATAAATTATAGCTAATACAATTTGTATTATCGTTATTGTAATATGTAATAAATATGATTCTCGATGTCCAATGGCGCACACGTTTCCTAATTACGGAACGTCGATCGCAATAACACACATAAAAAGTGAAGAATTTTATAGGAACACGCTGATAGGCAGAATTAGAAGGAATCAGAATGAAATATAAAATGTAATTCAAGAATTACTCGCTCCGAACGCACGATTCAATCGCACAGCCAATTCTCGGGAGATCTGATAGATCGATGAAATCGGTCCGCTCTGGTTTCAATTTTATTTCATATTGTACTTTCCCACAGCTATAAATATCACTGTATTATATTATACTCACTTCTGGCGTTAATTGATATACGAGTTCAGCGTATTGTTTTAATCGATTCACAGTTAATTCGTTTGAACTACTTTGAATATAAGCAAGTCACTGTATAAATCACTATATAGAACAATGTTTAACCTTTTAACTAAAGATGAAAATTACCAATTAAATTACAATTATTACTCTCGTAGTTTTCCAATTTTGATGCGTATCAATTTTAGTGACGAATAACCAATCCCATGTAAACATTGCAATTATAAATCTAATTATTATTATATATATTATAAATATAAATCGTACCGATTGATTTTATCACTAAATTGAAAGTACCCGTGTGATATCGTTTGTTTTTGGAAGAATGCCTCAGTTAAAAGGTTAAAGGTCACTAAACGAAGATTTTATACGACCAATCAAATCACGGGGGAGTTACACGATGGATTTCAACACGAATTCAATTGAATGGAGTCGTATAATAATAAGAGTTTAAAGTTAGCAAGGGTGGTTCATGCTTGAAAATCTAGGATCACATCCAATTCTCGGGGAGAAGCAAGCGTTCTAATCGTGCACGCGATCCATTGGTTATCTATGCGGAAGAAAGGACATAATACAGGAATAACGAAAAGCGATATAAAGTAGCAAGAGACATGCGACAGAATAAGGCAAAAAGCTCATTGTGATCGTTTCAGAATGATTCTCCGTTCCCTTTGTTCGCTAAACTCTATTCCTTCTCTATTCAACACATTCTTCTCTTCTATATTTTTCCATACTTCCGAGGAAACTTTCGACGCATTGCATGCATTCGTTCTCTGCCTTGTTTATTAAACTGTTCGTTATAAAAAAGATAGCACGTAATTGTCGAGTTGTTAGTTGCTCGAAGTGACACGTTAAATTTAATTTTCCGATTGATGGAAAGAGAGTATTCAATATATTTTCCTCTTGTGTTATTTTCCGTTTTCCCGGGACCACCGTCGATGCTTTTCATGGATTCATTCTTTGTTTTGTGTATTAAAGTATTCGTTATAAAATACGTGGCACGTAATTGTTGAATTGTTTGTTAGTTGTGAATTATCCGGATTGACACGTTAAATTTAGTTTTCCGATTGATAAAAGAGAGTATTCGACATAGTTTCTTCTTTTATTATTTTCCATTTTTTTCGTGGAAACTTTGGATGCATTGCATGCATCTGTTCTCTGCATTGTATATTAAACTGTTCGTTATAAAATGTATGGGAAATCATTGTCGAGTTGTTAGTTACATAGTTCGAAGCTGTTTGAAATGACGTATTAATGTAAGATTACATTGAACTTTCCGATTGATCGAAAGAGAAGCGTAAATGAGATAAGAGAAGAGAGTCCAAAAATTGGGTTCAAATCCTGAAATCGGAGAACTTAAGGGTTGTACCTGGTTGCGCCCAAACCGTCGCGATGTCTAACTTAAAGCTGCCCAGCGTTAGATTAGCGCGTAAGAGATTCCGCGATTGCTGCACCTGTATACCACCAGAACGATTTCACTTTAACCTACTCTGTATGTACCTCTCGTTTGTTTTGCATCCGCCATTATTCTCAACGTTTCAGAATGCCCTCGAAAATCTCTCCTATTCACCTAGTTTTTTGTTTTCAAATTCAATCAAATCAATCTTGAATTTTTCTCGATCTCCGTTCTTGAATTTTCTTCGATTTCCGAACACGTAAATATTCAATCGTTAATTACTAACACAGTTCATCCCTCTCAGTCGTTATTTACAAGCAGATTTTTACCAGAAAAATTCAAGATTCGCGTACTCTAAAACTACTCGATAAAGTACTCACCATTTCAGCCTTAAATTATTCTGAGACTCAAATTCGATCACGTTATTCGTTTTGACCTCCCGATTGCATTTTTATAAAATATTTGATGCGTACTAGAATCTAAGTGATAACATTTGTTTGCTACAAGATTAAATTGTGCAAGTACAACGCTGCCGGGAATTTATTTTCCCAAACGATATTTATTATTTATGAACCACCATATAGATTCTGAATATCGTGTGTTATCGATATATTTGCCAAGTTTCTATTAAATGTTAGCATGTTTGCTCAAAGCGGCTACTTTATTGTTAGTTCTTGGAAAATCACGTTCCGCACATGTTTCATAAAAAGTCCAGGAAATAAGCTGTTGAAAAGTGAATGAAGGAAAAGGAGGAAATATGAAGTATATTGGTAGGTAGTTCAGGAAAGTTCGCGGAAAATTGTGTAGTCAAGTTGGGTGACGTGTGTTGGATAAAATCCAAGGATTTCGAAAGGACAGAGGTTATCTTTTTAATATACGTCTATCGAACTTTTCCAATTTCCTGATAAGAAGCGTGTAAAATCGAAAGAGGTGAAAACAAAATTGATATTAATCACTAACTCTATCATACAAACTATTTCCTCGCAATGTGGAATAGCGGATGTCATTTGCGATACCGGAAGCGTTGTACTCGAGACCAGTGCGATTAGCAAATTTCTGGCAATTTAGTCTTACGATATATTTTTTGCGAGAATGCCTATAAGAGGCCAAACCACTAATCGCTGAATAAGCGAGCAATGTCGACCTTGATCTTATTGGGTTATTCCTATTGCATGCAAAATATCGAGAGAAACTTACCGAAAGGGTGATTATCTTGTCAAACAGCATAATGGGTGGCATATGAAAGTCGAAGACGAAATACTGAAAAGGAGAGACAGATAAATCAATATATTTTTTGCATTTAAGGGCATCCGCGGCGGCGCATTTTTCTAACACACTTCAAAAATTGAAAGTCGCCAAAATCAATTCTAAACGACCCAAATCGATGGTGGGTGATGTATAAACATATTCTAGGACGATTTCTGGTCGAAAGAAGCGGTTAAAAATTTTTTATTGGTCAAAAATGGGTCGAAACCAAGTCGAAAAAATGTAAAGGGGTACACCTTCAAAAATTCTCAAAAATTGAAAGTCGCCAAAATCAATTCTAAACGACCCAAATCGATGGTGGGTGATGTATAAACATATTCTAGGACGATTTCTGGTCGAAAGAAGCGGTTAAAAATTTTTTATTGGTCAAAAATGGGTCGAAACCAAGTCGAAAAAATGTAAAGGGGTACACCTTCAAAAATTCTCAAAAATTGAAAGTCGCCAAAATCAATTCTAAACGACCCAAATCGATGGTGGGTGATGTATAAACATATTCTAGGACGATTTCTGGTCGAAAGAAGCGGTTAAAAATTTTTTATTGGTCAAAAATGGGTCGAAACCAAGTCGAAAAAATGTAAAGGGGTACACCTTCAAAAATTCTCAAAAATTGAAAGTCGCCAAAATCAATTCTAAACGACCCAAATCGATGGTGGGTGATGTATAAACATATTCTAGGACGATTTCTGGTCGAAAGAAGCGGTTAAAAATTTTTTATTGGTCAAAAATGGGTCGAAACCAAGTCGAAAAAATGTAAAGGGGTACACCTTCAAAAATTCTCAAAAATTGAAAGTCGCCAAAATCAATTCTAAACGACCCAAATCGATGGTGGGTGATGTATAAACATATTCTAGGACGATTTCTGGTCGAAAGAAGCGGTTAAAAAATTTTTATTGGTCAAAAATGGGTCGAAACCAAGTCGAAAAAATGTAAAGGGGTACACCTTCAAAAATTCTCAAAAATTGAAAGTCGCCAAAATCAATTCTAAACGACCCAAATCGATGGTGGGTGATGTATAAACATATTCTAGGACGATTTCTGGTCGAAAGAAGCGGTTAAAAAATTTTTATTGGTCAAAAATGGGTCGAAACCAAGTCGAAAAAATGTAAAGGGGTACACCTTCAAAAATTCTCAAAAATTGAAAGTCGCCAAAATCAATTCTAAACGACCCAAATCGATGGTGGGTGATGTATAAACATATTCTAGGACGATTTCTGGTCGAAAGAAGCGGTTAAAAATTTTTTATTGGTCAAAAATGGCTCGAAACCAAGTCGAAAAAATGTAAAGGGGTACACCTTCAAAAATTCTCAAAAATTGAAAGTCGCCAAAATCAATTCTAAACGACCCAAATCGATGGTGGGTGATGTATAAACATATTCTAGGACGATTTCTGGTCGAAAGAAGCGGTTAAAAATTTTTTATTGGTCAAAAATGGCTCGAAACCAAGTCGAAAAAATGTAAAGGGGTACACCTTCAAAAATTCTCAAAAATTGAAAGTCGCCAAAATCAATTCTAAACGACCCAAATCGATGGTGGGTGATGTATAAACATATTCTAGGACGATTTCTGGTCGAAAGAAGCGGTTAAAAATTTTTTATTGGTCAAAAATGGGTCGAAACCAAGTCGAAAAAATGTAAAGGGGTACACCTTCAAAAATTCTCAAAAATTGAAAGTCGCCAAAATCAATTCTAAACGACCCAAATCGATGGTGGGTGATGTATAAACATATTCTAGGACGATTTCTGGTCGAAAGAAGCGGTTAAAAATTTTTTATTGGTCAAAAATGGGTCGAAACCAAGTCGAAAAAATGTAAAGGGGTACACCTTCAAAAATTCTCAAAAATTGAAAGTCGCCAAAATCAATTCTAAACGACCCAAATCGATGGTGGGTGATGTATAAACATATTCTAGGACGATTTCTGGTCGAAAGAAGCGGTTAAAAATTTTTTATTGGTCAAAAATGGGTCGAAACCAAGTCGAAAAAATGTAAAGGGGTACACCTTCAAAAATTCTCAAAAATTGAAAGTCGCCAAAATCAATTCTAAACGACCCAAATCGATGGTGGGTGATGTATAAACATATTCTAGGACGATTTCTGGTCGAAAGAAGCGGTTAAAAAATTTTTATTGGTCAAAAATGGGTCGAAACCAAGTCGAAAAAATGTAAAGGGGTACACCTTCAAAAATTCTCAAAAATTGAAAGTCGCCAAAATCAATTCTAAACGACCCAAATCGATGGTGGGTGATGTATAAACATATTCTAGGACGATTTCTGGTCGAAAGAAGCGGTTAAAAAATTTTTATTGGTCAAAAATGGGTCGAAACCAAGTCGAAAAAATGTAAAGGGGTACACCTTCAAAAATTCTCAAAAATTGAAAGTCGCCAAAATCAATTCTAAACGACCCAAATCGATGGTGGGTGATGTATAAACATATTCTAGGACGATTTCTGGTCGAAAGAAGCGGTTAAAAATTTTTTATTGGTCAAAAATGGCTCGAAACCAAGTCGAAAAAATGTAAAGGGGTACACCTTCAAAAATTCTCAAAAATTGAAAGTCGCCAAAATCAATTCTAAACGACCCAAATCGATGGTGGGTGATGTATAAACATATTCTAGGACGATTTCTGGTCGAAAGAAGCGGTTAAAAATTTTTTATTGGTCAAAAATGGCTCGAAACCAAGTCGAAAAAATGTAAAGGGGTACACCTTCAAAAATTCTCAAAAATTGAAAGTCGCCAAAATCAATTCTAAACGACCCAAATCGATGGTGGGTGATGTATAAACATATTCTAGGACGATTTCTGGTCGAAAGAAGCGGTTAAAAATTTTTTATTGGTCAAAAATGGCTCGAAACCAAGTCGAAAAAATGTAAAGGGGTACACCTTCAAAAATTCTCAAAAATTGAAAGTCGCCAAAATCAATTCTAAACGACCCAAATCGATGGTGGGTGATGTATAAACATATTCTAGGACGATTTCTGGTCGAAAGAAGCGGTTAAAAAATTTTTATTGGTCAAAAATGGGTCGAAACCAAGTCGAAAAAATGTAAAGGGGTACACCTTCAAAAATTCTCAAAAATTGAAAGTCGCCAAAATCAATTCTAAACGACCCAAATCGATGGTGGGTGATGTATAAACATATTCTAGGACGATTTCTGGTCGAAAGAAGCGGTTAAAAAATTTTTATTGGTCAAAAATGGGTCGAAACCAAGTCGAAAAAATGTAAAGGGGTACACCTTCAAAAATTCTCAAAAATTGAAAGTCGCCAAAATCAATTCTAAACGACCCAAATCGATGGTGGGTGATGTATAAACATATTCTAGGACGATTTCTGGTCGAAAGAAGCGGTTAAAAATTTTTTATTGGTCAAAAATGGCTCGAAACCAAGTCGAAAAAATGTAAAGGGGTACACCTTCAAAAATTCTCAAAAATTGAAAGTCGCCAAAATCAATTCTAAACGACCCAAATCGATGGTGGGTGATGTATAAACATATTCTAGGACGATTTCTGGTCGAAAGAAGCGGTTAAAAATTTTTTATTGGTCAAAAATGGCTCGAAACCAAGTCGAAAAAATGTAAAGGGGTACACCTTCAAAAATTCTCAAAAATTGAAAGTCGCCAAAATCAATTCTAAACGACCCAAATCGATGGTGGGTGATGTATAAACATATTCTAGGACGATTTCTGGTCGAAAGAAGCGGTTAAAAATTTTTTATTGGTCAAAAATGGCTCGAAACCAAGTCGAAAAAATGTAAAGGGGTACACCTTCAAAAATTCTCAAAAATTGAAAGTCGCCAAAATCAATTCTAAACGACCCAAATCGATGGTGGGTGATGTATAAACATATTCTAGGACGATTTCTGGTCGAAAGAAGCGGTTAAAAATTTTTTATTGGTCAAAAATGGCTCGAAACCAAGTCGAAAAAATGTAAAGGGGTACACCTTCAAAAATTCTCAAAAATTGAAAGTCGCCAAAATCAATTCTAAACGACCCAAATCGATGGTGGGTGATGTATAAACATATTCTAGGACGATTTCTGGTCGAAAGAAGCGGTTAAAAATTTTTTATTGGTCAAAAATGGCTCGAAACCAAGTCGAAAAAATGTAAAGGGGTACACCTTCAAAAATTCTCAAAAATTGAAAGTCGCCAAAATCAATTCTAAACGACCCAAATCGATGGTGGGTGATGTATAAACATATTCTAGGACGATTTCTGGTCGAAAGAAGCGGTTAAAAAATTTTTATTGGTCAAAAATGGGTCGAAACCAAGTCGAAAAAATGTAAAGGGGTACACCTTCAAAAATTCTCAAAAATTGAAAGTCGCCAAAATCAATTCTAAACGACCCAAATCGATGGTGGGTGATGTATAAACATATTCTAGGACGATTTCTGGTCGAAAGAAGCGGTTAAAAAATTTTTATTGGTCAAAAATGGGTCGAAACCAAGTCGAAAAAATGTAAAGGGGTACACCTTCAAAAATTCTCAAAAATTGAAAGTCGCCAAAATCAATTCTAAACGACCCAAATCGATGGTGGGTGATGTATAAACATATTCTAGGACGATTTCTGGTCGAAAGAAGCGGTTAAAAATTTTTTATTGGTCAAAAATGGCTCGAAACCAAGTCGAAAAAATGTAAAGGGGTACACCTTCAAAAATTCTCAAAAATTGAAAGTCGCCAAAATCAATTCTAAACGACCCAAATCGATGGTGGGTGATGTATAAACATATTCTAGGACGATTTCTGGTCGAAAGAAGCGGTTAAAAAATTTTTATTGGTCAAAAATGGGTCGAAACCAAGTCGAAAAAATGTAAAGGGGTACACCTTCAAAAATTCTCAAAAATTGAAAGTCGCCAAAATCAATTCTAAACGACCCAAATCGATGGTGGGTGATGTATAAACATATTCTAGGACGATTTCTGGTCGAAAGAAGCGGTTAAAAATTTTTTATTGGTCAAAAATGGCTCGAAACCAAGTCGAAAAAATGTAAAGGGGTACACCTTCAAAAATTCTCAAAAATTGAAAGTCGCCAAAATCAATTCTAAACGACCCAAATCGATGGTGGGTGATGTATAAACATATTCTAGGACGATTTCTGGTCGAAAGAAGCGGTTAAAAAATTTTTATTGGTCAAAAATGGGTCGAAACCAAGTCGAAAAAATGTAAAGGGGTACACCTTCAAAAATTCTCAAAAATTGAAAGTCGCCAAAATCAATTCTAAACGACCCAAATCGATGGTGGGTGATGTATAAACATATTCTAGGACGATTTCTGGTCGAAAGAAGCGGTTAAAAAATTTTTATTGGTCAAAAATGGGTCGAAACCAAGTCGAAAAAATGTAAAGGGGTACACCTTCAAAAATTCTCAAAAATTGAAAGTCGCCAAAATCAATTCTAAACGACCCAAATCGATGGTGGGTGATGTATAAACATATTCTAGGACGATTTCTGGTCGAAAGAAGCGGTTAAAAATTTTTTATTGGTCAAAAATGGCTCGAAACCAAGTCGAAAAAATGTAAAGGGGTACACCTTCAAAAATTCTCAAAAATTGAAAGTCGCCAAAATCAATTCTAAACGACCCAAATCGATGGTGGGTGATGTATAAACATATTCTAGGCCGATTTCTGGTCGAAAGAAGCGGTTAAAAATTTTTTATTGGTCAAAAATGGCTCGAAACCAAGTCGAAAAAATGTAAAGGGGTACACCTTCAAAAATTCTCAAAAATTGAAAGTCGCCAAAATCAATTCTAAACGACCCAAATCGATGGTGGGTGATGTATAAACATATTCTAGGACGATTTCTGGTCGAAAGAAGCGGTTAAAAAATTTTTATTGGTCAAAAATGGGTCGAAACCAAGTCGAAAAAATGTAAAGGGGTACACCTTCAAAAATTCTCAAAAATTGAAAGTCGCCAAAATCAATTCTAAACGACCCAAATCGATGGTGGGTGATGTATAAACATATTCTAGGACGATTTCTGGTCGAAAGAAGCGGTTAAAAAATTTTTATTGGTCAAAAATGGGTCGAAACCAAGTCGAAAAAATGTAAAGGGGTACACCTTCAAAAATTCTCAAAAATTGAAAGTCGCCAAAATCAATTCTAAACGACCCAAATCGATGGTGGGTGATGTATAAACATATTCTAGGACGATTTCTGGTCGAAAGAAGCGGTTAAAAATTTTTTATTGGTCAAAAATGGCTCGAAACCAAGTCGAAAAAATGTAAAGGGGTACACCTTCAAAAATTCTCAAAAATTGAAAGTCGCCAAAATCAATTCTAAACGACCCAAATCGATGGTGGGTGATGTATAAACATATTCTAGGACGATTTCTGGTCGAAAGAAGCGGTTAAAAAATTTTTATTGGTCAAAAATGGGTCGAAACCAAGTCGAAAAAATGTAAAGGGGTACACCTTCAAAAATTCTCAAAAATTGAAAGTCGCCAAAATCAATTCTAAACGACCCAAATCGATGGTGGGTGATGTATAAACATATTCTAGGACGATTTCTGGTCGAAAGAAGCGGTTAAAAAATTTTTATTGGTCAAAAATGGGTCGAAACCAAGTCGAAAAAATGTAAAGGGGTACACCTTCAAAAATTCTCAAAAATTGAAAGTCGCCAAAATCAATTCTAAACGACCCAAATCGATGGTGGGTGATGTATAAACATATTCTAGGACGATTTCTGGTCGAAAGAAGCGGTTAAAAATTTTTTATTGGTCAAAAATGGCTCGAAACCAAGTCGAAAAAATGTAAAGGGGTACACCTTCAAAAATTCTCAAAAATTGAAAGTCGCCAAAATCAATTCTAAACGACCCAAATCGATGGTGGGTGATGTATAAACATATTCTAGGCCGATTTCTGGTCGAAAGAAGCGGTTAAAAATTTTTTATTGGTCAAAAATGGCTCGAAACCAAGTCGAAAAAATGTAAAGGGGTACACCTTCAAAAATTCTCAAAAATTGAAAGTCGCCAAAATCAATTCTAAACGACCCAAATCGATGGTGGGTGATGTATAAACATATTCTAGGACGATTTCTGGTCGAAAGAAGCGGTTAAAAAATTTTTATTGGTCAAAAATGGGTCGAAACCAAGTCGAAAAAATGTAAAGGGGTACACCTTCAAAAATTCTCAAAAATTGAAAGTCGCCAAAATCAATTCTAAACGACCCAAATCGATGGTGGGTGATGTATAAACATATTCTAGGACGATTTCTGGTCGAAAGAAGCGGTTAAAAAATTTTTATTGGTCAAAAATGGGTCGAAACCAAGTCGAAAAAATGTAAAGGGGTACACCTTCAAAAATTCTCAAAAATTGAAAGTCGCCAAAATCAATTCTAAACGACCCAAATCGATGGTGGGTGATGTATAAACATATTCTAGGACGATTTCTGGTCGAAAGAAGCGGTTAAAAATTTTTTATTGGTCAAAAATGGCTCGAAACCAAGTCGAAAAAATGTAAAGGGGTACACCTTCAAAAATTCTCAAAAATTGAAAGTCGCCAAAATCAATTCTAAACGACCCAAATCGATGGTGGGTGATGTATAAACATATTCTAGGACGATTTCTGGTCGAAAGAAGCGGTTAAAAATTTTTTATTGGTCAAAAATGGCTCGAAACCAAGTCGAAAAAATGTAAAGGGGTACACCTTCAAAAATTCTCAAAAATTGAAAGTCGCCAAAATCAATTCTAAACGACCCAAATCGATGGTGGGTGATGTATAAACATATTCTAGGACGATTTCTGGTCGAAAGAAGCGGTTAAAAAATTTTTATTGGTCAAAAATGGGTCGAAACCAAGTCGAAAAAATGTAAAGGGGTACACCTTCAAAAATTCTCAAAAATTGAAAGTCGCCAAAATCAATTCTAAACGACCCAAATCGATGGTGGGTGATGTATAAACATATTCTAGGACGATTTCTGGTCGAAAGAAGCGGTTAAAAAATTTTTATTGGTCAAAAATGGGTCGAAACCAAGTCGAAAAAATGTAAAGGGGTACACCTTCAAAAATTCTCAAAAATTGAAAGTCGCCAAAATCAATTCTAAACGACCCAAATCGATGGTGGGTGATGTATAAACATATTCTAGGACGATTTCTGGTCGAAAGAAGCGGTTAAAAAATTTTTATTGGTCAAAAATGGGTCGAAACCAAGTCGAAAAAATGTAAAGGGGTACACCTTCAAAAATTCTCAAAAATTGAAAGTCGCCAAAATCAATTCTAAACGACCCAAATCGATGGTGGGTGATGTATAAACATATTCTAGGACGATTTCTGGTCGAAAGAAGCGGTTAAAAATTTTTTATTGGTCAAAAATGGCTCGAAACCAAGTCGAAAAAATGTAAAGGGGTACACCTTCAAAAATTCTCAAAAATTGAAAGTCGCCAAAATCAATTCTAAACGACCCAAATCGATGGTGGGTGATGTATAAACATATTCTAGGACGATTTCTGGTCGAAAGAAGCGGTTAAAAATTTTTTATTGGTCAAAAATGGCTCGAAACCAAGTCGAAAAAATGTAAAGGGGTACACCTTCAAAAATTCTCAAAAATTGAAAGTCGCCAAAATCAATTCTAAACGACCCAAATCGATGGTGGGTGATGTATAAACATATTCTAGGACGATTTCTGGTCGAAAGAAGCGGTTAAAAAATTTTTATTGGTCAAAAATGGGTCGAAACCAAGTCGAAAAAATGTAAAGGGGTACACCTTCAAAAATTCTCAAAAATTGAAAGTCGCCAAAATCAATTCTAAACGACCCAAATCGATGGTGGGTGATGTATAAACATATTCTAGGACGATTTCTGGTCGAAAGAAGCGGTTAAAAAATTTTTATTGGTCAAAAATGGGTCGAAACCAAGTCGAAAAAATGTAAAGGGGTACACCTTCAAAAATTCTCAAAAATTGAAAGTCGCCAAAATCAATTCTAAACGACCCAAATCGATGGTGGGTGATGTATAAACATATTCTAGGACGATTTCTGGTCGAAAGAAGCGGTTAAAAATTTTTTATTGGTCAAAAATGGCTCGAAACCAAGTCGAAAAAATGTAAAGGGGTACACCTTCAAAAATTCTCAAAAATTGAAAGTCGCCAAAATCAATTCTAAACGACCCAAATCGATGGTGGGTGATGTATAAACATATTCTAGGACGATTTCTGGTCGAAAGAAGCGGTTAAAAAATTTTTATTGGTCAAAAATGGGTCGAAACCAAGTCGAAAAAATGTAAAGGGGTACACCTTCAAAAATTCTCAAAAATTGAAAGTCGCCAAAATCAATTCTAAACGACCCAAATCGATGGTGGGTGATGTATAAACATATTCTAGGACGATTTCTGGTCGAAAGAAGCGGTTAAAAATTTTTTATTGGTCAAAAATGGCTCGAAACCAAGTCGAAAAAATGTAAAGGGGTACACCTTCAAAAATTCTCAAAAATTGAAAGTCGCCAAAATCAATTCTAAACGACCCAAATCGATGGTGGGTGATGTATAAACATATTCTAGGACGATTTCTGGTCGAAAGAAGCGGTTAAAAAATTTTTATTGGTCAAAAATGGGTCGAAACCAAGTCGAAAAAATGTAAAGGGGTACACCTTCAAAAATTCTCAAAAATTGAAAGTCGCCAAAATCAATTCTAAACGACCCAAATCGATGGTGGGTGATGTATAAACATATTCTAGGACGATTTCTGGTCGAAAGAAGCGGTTAAAAAATTTTTATTGGTCAAAAATGGGTCGAAACCAAGTCGAAAAAATGTAAAGGGGTACACCTTCAAAAATTCTCAAAAATTGAAAGTCGCCAAAATCAATTCTAAACGACCCAAATCGATGGTGGGTGATGTATAAACATATTCTAGGACGATTTCTGGTCGAAAGAAGCGGTTAAAAATTTTTTATTGGTCAAAAATGGCTCGAAACCAAGTCGAAAAAATGTAAAGGGGTACACCTTCAAAAATTCTCAAAAATTGAAAGTCGCCAAAATCAATTCTAAACGACCCAAATCGATGGTGGGTGATGTATAAACATATTCTAGGACGATTTCTGGTCGAAAGAAGCGGTTAAAAAATTTTTATTGGTCAAAAATGGGTCGAAACCAAGTCGAAAAAATGTAAAGGGGTACACCTTCAAAAATTCTCAAAAATTGAAAGTCGCCAAAATCAATTCTAAACGACCCAAATCGATGGTGGGTGATGTATAAACATATTCTAGGACGATTTCTGGTCGAAAGAAGCGGTTAAAAAATTTTTATTGGTCAAAAATGGGTCGAAACCAAGTCGAAAAAATGTAAAGGGGTACACCTTCAAAAATTCTCAAAAATTGAAAGTCGCCAAAATCAATTCTAAACGACCCAAATCGATGGTGGGTGATGTATAAACATATTCTAGGACGATTTCTGGTCGAAAGAAGCGGTTAAAAATTTTTTATTGGTCAAAAATGGCTCGAAACCAAGTCGAAAAAATGTAAAGGGGTACACCTTCAAAAATTCTCAAAAATTGAAAGTCGCCAAAATCAATTCTAAACGACCCAAATCGATGGTGGGTGATGTATAAACATATTCTAGGACGATTTCTGGTCGAAAGAAGCGGTTAAAAATTTTTTATTGGTCAAAAATGGCTCGAAACCAAGTCGAAAAAATGTAAAGGGGTACACCTTCAAAAATTCTCAAAAATTGAAAGTCGCCAAAATCAATTCTAAACGACCCAAATCGATGGTGGGTGATGTATAAACATATTCTAGGACGATTTCTGGTCGAAAGAAGCGGTTAAAAAATTTTTATTGGTCAAAAATGGGTCGAAACCAAGTCGAAAAAATGTAAAGGGGTACACCTTCAAAAATTCTCAAAAATTGAAAGTCGCCAAAATCAATTCTAAACGACCCAAATCGATGGTGGGTGATGTATAAACATATTCTAGGACGATTTCTGGTCGAAAGAAGCGGTTAAAAATTTTTTATTGGTCAAAAATGGCTCGAAACCAAGTCGAAAAAATGTAAAGGGGTACACCTTCAAAAATTCTCAAAAATTGAAAGTCGCCAAAATCAATTCTAAACGACCCAAATCGATGGTGGGTGATGTATAAACATATTCTAGGACGATTTCTGGTCGAAAGAAGCGGTTTAAAAATTGTTCTGAGCAAAAAATGGGTCGATCCAAAATCGCAAGAATCAAACTTGACTTAATCTTTCCGCTAATTTCGTACACTCACTTTACTTGTTTACTTGACGAATCACATTTCATAGCAGTATAAAAGAATTCTTACTTCGTTGTAATAGGGGCAGTTTGTGGATTCCTTGACACTGGTATATTTTCGTTGATCCCCAACTTGTACGCACACCACAGGATCCATATTTAAACCCGCCAGTTGTCTCGCTTCGATAATAGTAACGCAAACTTGATAGTCCTGCGCTTTGAGTGGTCCTTGCCCTGTATCCGTGCTCTTGTGAACCAACCAAATTGCATTACAGGATGCACACACCGCGATCAAAGGCATATAAGATTTTAATTATAACCCTATCAACATTCAATCGCAACCGATATTACGTGAACTCGATGACGCAATTTATATTCGGATCAACTACTCCTGTATTCTCTTCCCAAGTCTCACATAAGCCAATTATGATTTTATTAGAAACTAATTCCATCAGCCATCGCGAGACGGTAACGGAATATATTAAAGAACAAGTAACCGGGTAAAATAAGAGAGTCAATTTTTCTCAATACTAACTTTTACGTTTTTACGCGAACGGAAGAAACAATGTTGCAACAAAGTTTAACGGATGATTTTCGTTGTCCCATATTTACCTTCGGCTTCGGCTTCCTCGTTGATTTAACGGCGGGATCTTTTGGATCGGGATTCGCGCTGATCTGGCTGTCGAAATCCGAAGCATTCGTTTCGAGAGAAGTCATCGAGTTAGTCCTGGAGGGTTCGTTCGAAGTTGGACAGCTGGAATCTCTTCTATCCAACAATTCCCTGGTCTCCGAGCTACTGTCACAGGACCTCGTCCTCGGAGGTCTCTGCTTGCCCAATTTCATGAAGGACCTCATACTCTTCAATGTCGAGCTCCTGCTGTAAAAACAATCTTCTCTTTATCTTCGATCTTATCCTAAGACCCAACCGCGATAAAGAGAACCTCGTTCCACTTTCATTAATCACCGATTTCTTGCAATTTTCGGGTCGCCTCTACGCGATAAATATCGCGTTAACGTGAATATTCCACCGGGAATTAATTGGTTTTCACGAAGAGTATTTTTAGCAAAAACAAAATCTGAATGCAGAGCGTTGGAAATTATTAAATCATTTATGCGTATTTAGTGGAGCACGGAATATCGTGTATTTTAGTCATTTATTCACGGTTCGAAGAACATTTTCCACACAATTTTCCACCAATTATTGTTCCTCTTTACCAAAGCAATATCAGCTAGTTAATTATATATCATTGATGGTAAACCCGAATTTCAACCGAAAAGGTTTTATTTTTAAGGTTAATTGAGAGTATTAATTTCGATGTCAAAGCCAATGATGAAATTCGAAAATGTGGTTGAAAGTATTTTCGCCCATCAGTGCAATTTTAAATGTACCTAAAAGCAACAAAATAGAACGAGTACTGTAAGAAGTACAAGAAAACTCGAAGCTTCGTCTCGATTAACGAGAAATTTCAAATCGATGTTCGATATAATAGTACAGTCGGGGTCACAATTGAGTGGACACCCGCCTATCATATGTGAAAACGTCGCATTTCAGTGATTTTTTCTAATTAATTTCTTATTTTTTCCCATTTTATCGTAGGCATTGTAATTAATCTAACTTAAAATAAAGCACATTATTCTATAAAATTGCTTGCAAAATCTATTCACAAATACATAACCTACGATAAAATGTAAAAAAATAAGAAATTAATTAGAAAAAATCACTGAAATGCGACGTTTTCACATATGATAGGCGGGTGTCCACTCAATTGTGACCCCGACTGTATATCGAGTTATATATTATTAAGTGTCAAACCGAATTTGGACCAAAAAGCTATTATTTTTAATATTCATTGAAAATATTAATTTCTATGTCACAGCCAGTGATGAGAGTGAAAAATGTAGTTGAAAGTATTTAAGCGCATCAGTGTAGTTTGAGAATGATTTCAAAATACCAAAAGAGAAGGAGTATTGTAAAAAGTACAAGAAACCTCGAAGATTCGTATCAAAAGGCTCTTGGCATCCCGAAGGGGTTTTAAATTTCGTGGTTGATCTTAGAGATAAAGTAGAAGTAGAAAAATCGGGCTTCTTTGAGGAAAAACGTAGACCGTAAGCAGGTTATCTAGCCGCGAAATGTGACCGATAAATTCACAAGGGCATACGTGAAATGACATCGTTAAGGACGCCTATAAAAATAGCTCTCATCCTATTAAATTCCATTCGTGCCTCTAACGTAACATTAAGACCTTCTCCCGGTGACCCTTTTGAATAAAGAGTTGATCGGGAACGATCCTGCTTTAAAACCTGGAAAACCTCTGATCCGCATACTTTTGCACGGAATATTTCCATCGCTGATCCCTTCAAAGAAATATTAGGTAGAATGTTGCATTTCGAGATGAGTAATGCGGAAGCCGTAGCGCATCGTTTGCTCAAAGTAAGCATCCGCGAAATTTAATAAATAAAATGCTGTTGGTATTGTGTTCCACAAATCAGAGAAATTCAGATGTTTTATCGTTATTCCTATAAGAAATCCGTCCGTGTAAGAGGAATATGGAATAGAAAAATAAAGAGTAGTAGAATACGGGATAGAAAATTAAGGAATAAAAATATAAGGAGTAGCAAATTAAGGAAGGAAATAATATGGAATAAAAACATAAGGAATAGCAAATTAAGAAATATAAGAACAAGGAGTAGTAAATGAAGGAATAGAAACATAAAGAATATTCATAGATTCAAGAAGAATAAGGAATACCTGCGCATCAGACTGCGAATGCGCGCTACCCATTTAATACGAAATACCGTTCTCATTTCGTGGGAAATAGGAGTATCTATTAGGATAATCGTATAGAGGGGCCACGTGATAGGAATTCTGAGGATGTTCAATCAAGTCCCTGAAAGGGAGTACATATCTGCCGATCAATTGCGGTTCAGTATTCTCCATCTATGTACCTATCTACGTAACATATCGGTATCGCATTCTCACCGCGATTCTCCATCCCGTCCCATATATCCATCTCTTCTCACCACCATCTTCTACCAATAAAACCTTCCATTCGACGGAAATTTTAATCGAGACCCTTTATTGAGACTACTTTTCGATTTCCAGTACCCTTCTGCTACCAAACCACTCGACAAGAATTTTTCTCTCGGATATTGATAAAAAATTTGTTCCCTCAAGTTAAAGGTCAACGCAATACTCGTGGCGAGTGGTTGTTCGGAATATTTAACGTACTTCTAATGAGAGGCTTGTTTCGAACTATATTCATGAATATCTATAAACAAATGACCTATGGTGAAATAAATGTAGAATTATAACTAGTTCACTCGTAGAGATTCATAAACCGTTATATTTAATACATAAATTCTACCGATTCCAACTGATAGACACGATATGATTTAAGTTCAGTAGAATATTAGAAATAAATCAATTTCGAATAATTTGATTTTGTAATATTTGATTATTTAATGCTTGATTAATTTATGTCGTAGCGCAAAATCAAGGTTTCGAGTACAACAAAAATAAATAATATAAAAGGGAAAAAGGACTGAAAGAAAAAAGTGAGGATCATTTCAAAAAAGTTATACTTATCGCGAACTGGAATTCTTCGAATAAAATAACAGAGAAGCAGTCGATTAGCACGAAAAATTGAAGAACAATCAGATTTTGTTTTTAGTCCCTCGTCTTATCTAATTGTTCAGTACATAATTAATTTATCTCGTAGCAAGAAATCGAACTTTTTTATACAAAAAATAAATAATATACGAAAGATGAAAGACAGGAAGAAAAAGCAAGGGTCATCACAAGAAGTTATAGTTATCGTGATCTGAAATTTGTCGAATAAAATAATGGAACTCCAGTTAAAAGCCGGTAAAAAATAAACGAAGAACTAGTTTTGAATTTTAGTCCGTCACCTTTTTCGATCGGGAGACTTCTCTCCGGCGGAAACGGAAATTCCCCTCTGCAGGAATCCCTTCTTCGTAGTTTTTTCGGGAGTGTGCCAGGACCCTCTTCTTTTTCCATCCCCGGCGATGCTACTGTTTGCTTGCTGTTCCAAACTCCTCTCCAAATTAGCGATATTTTGTTCGATGTCTATCAGCATTTGTTGTTCGTCCTCCATTATTTCGGTGGGCGCGTAGGAGCTGCAGCTTCCGTCGGGAGGGTTGTATCGTATTTCGAAGCAGACAGTACTCTTTAATCAATTTTTACAAAAATTGCTTTTCAATCATAAATTCACACTCATCCTGCACATATGTTTATCAATTAAACCACCGATAATTGAGCCGTTTATAGTAAATGCCCATTAGTTTAATTACCCACAATATATTATACATTATGATTGAGGTAATTATTTACAGTATTTATAATATATTATATGAGCCGCTCATTAGCCAATTCGGTGAACTCCACAAAAGGAAAAGTGGAGAAAAGCGATAAAATATTTTGCACTGTTTTTTAAAGTTCTCTTTAAAATATAAAATCTAATAAACATTATAGAATGCATTTTAACAGACGTAGCTTTAATCTAACGACATTTAAAATGCATAAGATAGTATATCCTTGGTGTAATCGTTACTATTTATGCAATTTTTGCATGATTAAGGGAATTAACCGATTTGGCCTGCCAAATTTTTTTATTCAAAACCAGAGTTTCAAGCAGGGGACATCGACAATTTGCTTAAAAAATGGCAAGAAGTTATTAATAATGACGGCGAATATATTAGGTTAAAGTTCCTCATAGTTCATTTTATTGATGAATAAACTTTATTTTTAAAAAATGGAACTTTCTTATCACTTAACCCAATATGCTTCCATAATATACTCGATAATTTGTATTCCAAAAATAACAACACTGGAGAGACGAGTTGCGTACTCGTATGCTTCGAGTCACCTTAATCGCCATATAGTGGTTGACTTTGTGGAAAAACAAATGTTAGTTTTTTTGCAAAATTACCGCTTGCAAAAGGGCAGCACTTAATAAAATGGGACGTTGCAGCGCGGAGCGTGCGTTAAGCTCAATAAACAGAAACGGAACTTAATTATACAATAGCGTATAGTAATATCGATTAATTATCCAAGTACCCCTTTAGCACTAATTATCCCCTCCTCAATGAACAATAAACTTTCTCCCGCTCATATCCTTTCGCTCGGTGGTACGTTATGATTAGCAAGGTTTAATGCGCCCCGAAATGTTCTAAATGTCCGACCATTATTTCTATTATATTATCGGTAATTTTGAATTTGGTTAAGCCGATTATCTCGAAATAATGAAATCAGAAATTATACTCATGGATTCATTAATTAAACACGAGGAGGATAACGAATCTCAATGTTTCAGGCAACCCTTTCTTCGATTCCAAAACACGAGTATATTACTCAATTTTATATATTCTCCGTCAATAAAGAATGAGAGAAAATTGATAATTATGAAACATTAAGTACCGCTTTGGTATAAATTTTAAACTCGATAATAGGCTCGTTATATTTGCATCGGAGTCCTGAATGAGATGCTATTTTAATGTCTCTCCGTTCAGCACTTTTTTCTTATATTTTCGTACCTTTGCTGCGCACCATATTTTTACTAATTGACCGTATCGATTAAATACCGCGGTTCGATACATCGCAAAACGGACGAAGTGAATATTAATAATACCTCGATGTTTACATAACAGGATTCAGGTATCATATCGCACAACTTTCCTTTGTCGAGATCAATTTATATAACGCAAAGCGAACGCGGGAAAGCAGACTAGACGGATCATTGACTTTTGATGTTTGTGCCGTTTATAATTGTTTGTTATATATTTTATTGCCCCTACCGGAAGAGGTTTATTATTCAGGTCAACCAGCGAATCCGTGACGATGATTCGGCCCTCTCGAGCAACTGTCTGTAGGACCAGGCCATATTTTGCGACAATCTTCTCGTTCCTCAGAACTCCTTTCGACACGACTGCCAACTGTAGGACCTCCGTTTCCTCCACCGGTCTTCCTAAATTCCAGGTGAAGCTCTGTAATGAATTTTAAATCAATGTTATTTCATATTTCTGGCCATCACGCAATTAAAAGGATAATCAAGTTGCTTATTGCCTACGGGACACCATGTTACACCATTGATATAACAATTCTAATAATTCTAATAATAGATTTATCAATTCTAATAATTTTGCTTTCGTTTCATTGAATGCAATTTTACGAATCAAGTAAAACTACGTTCTCTTCTTGAACGCGATAGACAAAGTTTATATTTTATTTAAAAGAATCATTTTCAGAACGTACACCCATTTTTCAACGCGATGTTTATAACGCGACATTTTTTCGAAACTTAACTCCCGCGTTATACGAGGATCACCTATGTATTTCTAAAAAGTCGATATATGGAAGTGCCTCTTGAACAACAATATTTCCTATGTTTGGGAATTGTGATTTCCATTTTTGTAATAAGAGTATATTTATAGAAGTGTATGATACGTTTGTATTGTATTACGATCGTATTATGATAATAATAATGATATATGTCGGGTGTCGGTTAAGCGTTTGTTTCCCGTAATGCGCAATATGGAAAAGAGTTCCTGAAAGATGTATAATGTATAACCCTCGAGCGGTACCCTCGAAGCAGCGGATAATATACACGCCGTAAGTAATGAGATTGCCAGAGGATACAAACGGAAAATCGTAGAAATTCCGCTCGTTTTCCTGGATACGCTGTAACTTCCGGGTAGAGTTGGTCGAGAAATTACAGACACGTATTTCGACTAACAATCAATCGTTTCCCCCGTTAAGTGACAGCCGACTATCGTTAGGAAATAGGTTTATACGATGCATGACCACTACAACGAATTGATATATTCTCCTGGATATATTCTCCTTCAGACTGATAATACATTATCATTATGATATACCAAATATTTGTTCTATTATCAAAACTAATACGATTTGATCTACAATTCTTTATACATTTTATTTATCATCCGATATATTATATTAGATTATTCAGAAAACTCATACCGATTTTCAGTAGTCTTTCGACGAAAAATTTGAGAAATTTTGAGAGGATGGAATCTTCAGGTTGCGTGAGAAATGGAGAAAGGTTGTGGAACGAAACAGTGCATACATAATTGAATTATTATAATTCAACATATAAAAATATTGTTTGAATTTTCCTTAAAAATCGGTACGAACTTTCTGGCAACTCAATACTTAATGCATTATGTGATATACTTAAGATATTCAAAATGATAGTGAATTATCATTGCCATACACAACATATTTTTCAATCAAACTTAATACGGTTTATTCTACGCTCCTTCATACAATTCATTTATTACGTCCATTGTTTTAATTCACCGCTCGAGATAATATCCTGATACGAGGAAAATGTAGCTGTGTGTAATTTCGGTCCAACAATATTTCGAGAATGAATAATAAAACCGCCGATTCGCAGGAGTAGTTACTCGTACAATTATTTAGATGAATAATGGCCCGAGATTACTCGATGAATTTTTACTCCGACACGAGACTCGCAAAAAAAAGCTAGTCGATTTATTTCACGTTTTCCCTGCCCCGCAGTTTCCCGTGTCTTAAACGTAATAAATGGCACGTGGTAAAATGAAATAGCTAATCATCTTTCTTTCATTGTTATTAATATTAACATGTTTATCATTGGTTTTAAAACGAACAGTCAAACAACTTAACTCTTTGACCTCAACTGACGAGTCTGATACGTCATCGTAATTTAATGACGAGGTACACTCGTCATGAGGTTCGAAATACTAATTAATCAGATTTAATTGCATATTTGTTTCTTTTTCGAGCACTATTTATATCGACATATAAAGGAAAATTAAATCATATCGATATATAAAAAACAATCTCAATTAAATCGTATGTCAAGGGTTTAATATCATAGCATAATTCTGAAGTAAACCCTGAAGAAATTTGTGTTTCGATCAAAAGAACTCGAATGTGTCCAGGATTAGAATGAAAACATTTTGATTGACACGATTTCTCAAAGAATTCAATTCGTCGGAGTTTCATGTCACGGTCAAAGAAAAGTTGCGTGATGGCGGAATCGATCGCAGGATAATTAGAACAGTGTACTTCACTGCATAACTATTTGTGCGAGACTTTTTCATACTTTGTGTACATTCAGTGACGTGTGCTAAACTTGGTTTTATTTTCTTCGTCCCACCGCGGGAATAAAACTCCTTATCAATCGCGTCCACCTTGAACCAAGATTCTATACGAGCCAGAAGTAAAGATTTACGTAACGGGTTGATAAACCACGCGACGTATAAATCTAGACTTTATCTGCTCGAAGTTGCTAAAAGTAAAAGAAAGAAAAACACTCGGGGTTATAGGAGATCTATGGTTCCTGGAAATAAACGTTAACGAGGATGCGAATGTCTTTCACCCTCAGAATAAACGTACGCAGGAGTTATTTCGTGAGAATTCCTTCCCCGAGAGTATGCCTTTATTGAGAGGGAAATGGGGTCACGAGAAGTGTTTAATGCTTAAAATGCACGGGGTCGTCTTCTTCCCCAATTTAACGCACTTTCCACCGAGTCGAGACCAAGCGAATTTTCCAGCTTCCACTCTCCCTTCCTAAAGGAAATCTCGCTCGATATCACTGTAATTAATCGTTCTCGTGCGCTTTGTTATTCAATGGGTCTCCTTCCTAAGATTAATTTCAAGCCACCATTTACAGCCCTGCTTTACTTCCGAATCCTTTCATCTCTCATCAACAATGTGAAATGAAAGCAAAATTATAATCGAGACCGGAAACTCATGAATGCATCTTCCACGGTATAGAAAAGAATAAAGCGCAATGAACAACGAACACGCGCATCGGAACTTTCGAAGTGAAGCAACTTGAGTCGTTCAACGTTAGAACTTTCTTGTTCTAAGGAAACTTGAGCGCTGAAGTAGGTATTCATTGCTTGTACCGAATGGTTCCATGTTGTGGATCCGGCGTTAATTCAAAGTTCATAATTAAAGAGCCGTTGTCCGTGGTAATGAGTATTCAAATTGAATTTCATAGTGACGCCACTATCGTTCTTCTTTTCCCCGGAGCGCTGTACGTTCTTCCGTTGAATTGCTCGAACATCCCTTGGTGGCCAGATCGGAGTTAAACAAATGCAAATGATCTCATATCGAGCCCCGCGTCCACAAAGAGGTTATCCGTGCTTTCCGACTGAATTTATGAGAGAATTTAGGTCATTTTCTCTTCATTTTTTTCATTGTACAGTTCTAAGTATACCCGGGTCATTTTAATATGTGTATAAAGTGAGCGAACAAAAGAGACCCTTAAGATTTAAAACGTAGATGGGAGGCATTTTATAGTAAGTGCCCGGTGTGAAATATAAATGTAGAGATCGTGTTCCAAGATTGCAGTAGAGTATAATCCATGCAGGATTCCTTAATTACACAAACTATCTCGGAATGTGTACATTCTTGCGTGCTTGAGAATCCGCCTTATCGGGAATCCTTACGAATTATAATTTGCTTCGGAGATATGCGGTTATTTTTTTGTAAATGATTGTGCGCGTAGTTGGATCTCTTGAAGATAGATTTTGAAAATAATCCTTGACCTTTGGATATTTAATACTAGAACTACTGGTGATATATTTAGCTATATTTTTATATTTATGTGTACGTCCTTAAAAAAAGGATGGATGGAACAAATAAATTAATCGACTAATTTATTTCCCTACCTTGACTGCTTTGGTGGTTCAAGTGTTAATATGCGATTATAACAGATTTAAGTAGAATAGTAGGATATCAGTAGAATAATATTTAATCTCCCATATTAAATATGCAATTAATTATCAATAGAATATATTATTATTCTTAATAAATTAAAGCGTGCATTTTACACGCTGACGGTTTGTTAAAAAGCCGACACTTTCGATTTAAACACGTTACATAAAACTGCTTCTAAAGCAAACACAACTTGCGGATTCAATTTGCGAGAAATTTCTCGGCTAGAAAAAGCGAGCCCTTGATTTAATTCCTGCGAATCGCATGCATCAATTCAAATAAATGGTCTTTCATTGTTTCCGTTTGATCGAGTTCTCGCGGAAAGAATGAATGACGGAATGGCGTAGTGCAACACGAATAGTGAGTTAAAAATGAAGCTCTCGTAGCTTGTAATCTCATTCTCCGAGTTCAATCTGTACATTTAACGAGCGACACGAGTTAAATCGGATGATTATTACCGCCGAAAATGTTTCCTCCGACTCTCGGAAAGTTTGTAACAACTTGAAATTCGTAAATGAATTTCCGCGCCACTATGAAGGGTGGAGAATGTAATTAGAATGCACGGTGTAAAGGACGGTGATATGCAGCGTAACAACCTGCCTCGGGATTCAATAATATCTTATAACGCTAATGGTAAATTAGCTTCCATTATCAAATAACAGGACATACTTCATATTATATATAAGTATTATCATTTTTTATTATATACATTATCTATCATTTTTTTAACGATAAGTTGGCTTCCATAAAAAATTTTATTATATAAGAAAAAGGTAATTTTTTATTCGGATTCTTACCTGATCGACTGTGATGTGATCTCCGGTTTCCTCGAGACATTTCGAGTAGTGAGAAACCCCTGAAACAGAGATAAATTAACAGGAATTATATAAAGTTAACATTCCACGTTTTTTTTATCTGTCACGCAGTTCTTTCGACTACTGTAACTACTGTCATAAATGACGTCATTAGTGGCGAAAGATTTCGCGTGCGATAGAATGAATTTTTTATCGAGAAAGGGGAGACACTGTTGAAATTGGTGCCTCGTAACCCTCGAATATTCGGCAGTGTCTGATAATGAAATGCGGAAGACTGGTAGATTATATCACTTCCTTTGGTGAAACCATAAACCCTTCGGTAATTCGAGTCGATTCGCTGTATTCACGATATTAACACTTTATCTGCGTGCGATTTTCTTATCTTCGTGGAAAGGGCTACGATAACCATTAAAGTGAATACATACTTCTCTTCTTATAATACATTCTTATAAAAAATTTTGCTTATTCTTGCACAGTTATTAATTCTTATACAGATACATTTCTTACACAGACATTTATTCTTATAAAACGATCAATAAAATTTAATTTTTTGGAAGAAACAAATAATTTTCTTAGACCGATATTTATCCTTATAAATCAATCAACAAAATCATAATTTTTAAGAAGAAGAATATCATTTTCTTGTTCATATATTTATTCTTAATAACCGTTCAATAAAAGGTAACTTTTAAGAAGAAAAGACTCATTCCTTTGCTCATATATTTATTCTTATAAACCGTTCAAAAAAAGAGTAGTTTTAAGAAGAAAAAGATCATTTTCTTACAAAGATATTTTCAAGACTGACACTCAACGCGAATGATAGGATTTAATACTCTCTTAGCGTTTCTTAAGAATGTGTTCAAGGAAAGAGACACATGACAGAATCCATGGTCCGCACGTAATATGTTAACATTCAACGAGAATCTCGTGATATCGTTTCCTATATCGCACACCGAGTGAATTCTTGCGGTTATTCTTTATTAGGACGGACGTGAAGCTCGACGAGGAGAGAAGAAAGTTTTATGGAACTCAGGATTAATGGCACTGTCAGGCTCACTGCGAAGGATTTATTGGATTCTACTTTCCGAGTATGTGCAGTGACACTTTTCTCCGGAAAGAAACCTGATCTCCAGTCAAAATAGTGAACTTCGCCAGACTACCTCTGATCGATCTAATCAAGTACTTGGAATCTTTATTTTATAATTAATAATCTGCTTTTGTGAGGGGAATAATCTGTTAAATACCCGTAACTGATTGGTTGACATTCAGTGTAGTATAGTTTTAGGGAAAATGTCCTCTTATAAAAATCGCGTTCTGCCAGATTCAGATAGCATACAAAAATATATGTTAAAACAAAAATTCATAGTTTGCGACTATGAATTTTTAACATTTTTATGAAATGTTTCGTATGTATGCGTTATATCGAAATCGCGTTGTATAAGTATCGTGTTGTACGAGGGTTACCAGTATTTATGTGAACTAAAAAAAAGAGAAGGACTGGGCCAACCATAATTAAATGAAGGTTTACTCTCGAGCTGCAAATTTCGGTGTGCTTAGATTCATCTAATATTTCAGCATCAACGTATGTATTCTGATTGAAATTTCCCTTTATATCCGGAACAGCAACCTCAGGAGAGAAGCGGGTGGTTCAACCCCGATTTAACCTATCTTTTTACCCCGTTCCCCAACCCCCTCACGCTTCGATAAAGATTTTAAGCGGACTATCTTCGGCTGACCGCTTAAGCCGGTCACTTGTTGACATCGAAAACCCACCCTGCTATTTCCACCGTAATTTTCGCAGTCGTCACAGTCGTCACACTCGTCACGCGCTTGCTTTCCCTTCACTTATTCTCCATGGAAAAATATGGTTTTATTATAATTTTCCGGAACATGACTTTTCGAATAAAATATGACGTTAACGTGATATAATTAAAGTACGTAATAAGAGAAAGAAGCAAACTAGAATGCTATAACAATAATTAAATTTAACTCGATTTATGTCAATTTAATTGTTAATGTTCAAAATATAGAGTATAGGAGAGCAAGATGCAGAATTATTTATTTTACGTTTTTATTATTTATCTGTTAATATTCAGACCTTCTTAATAGGTTTATTATCTTAAATTGTTTTTACTTCAACATTTCTAGACTTTACTTCTACGTTTTAGATTGACATATTTCATCTAAAAATCAATAGATACTAACAACCATTTAATCTCGCGGAAAGTAGAATTCTCTCCTTACAAATCAACAATGAAATGAATAAGGTTAATTTATAAACTGGGAGTTAATGAGCAAATCACAAAAAGAGAAATTTAGCTGATAAAGAGAATAACATTTGTTTGGGCGGAATATTAAAGCACCGACGGCCCGAGGTCGTTAAATGAACACGTGAAACCGAGCTTAATAGTTGGTACTTCGTAAAACTACGTACATACGATTCCGTCTGAAATACATTAACAATTCGGTGTTATTCGAGTGTAAATCAATTGTTGGAACAGTTCTACTCTCGAATACGATATTGTTATGCGTGTCTACAATCTCCGGCTAATATTCGCAAATTGCAGCGCGATGCGTTTTCATCGTTCCTCTCGTATCTCTCGTATCCTATCGATTGCCTGCTTATCGAACAGTAACTAGATTCAGTTTCCAAATCTTCGGTAAATGTCAGCCGCAGATTATTCGTATTTATATTCAATTAGTATAAATCCCAATTTTACTCGCGAATATTCACGCCAATAGACATGCGAGAACGAATATGTTTCATCAATAAGTTTAGTACGTGTGTGAAACATTGAAGGGAATTCTATAAAATTAAAATCATATATACATAATTATATTAGTTAAACATATTCTTATATATTGATATTGATTAATAATTTATTAATAAAATATAGCAGATCTATAAGTTCTCATTTATACTAATCGAATATAAATACCAATAATATAAATGTAATATATATTACACAGGGTACCCAACGTAAAATTTGTCACCTAATTGTATACCAATATTTATTTCCGTATAAAAAGTATCGGTGATCTGGAAAATTCTGATAAAGGACGACAACGGAAATAATTTTCTTTCAGGATGCTGGCTCGAAGTCATTCGTGAAATGCATACAATATTTTCTGTATTATCGCCTTTAAAGAAATAATTAGGTGACTTATTTCATACGGGACACCCTGGAAATATATTCTATATAAATATAGTGATGTTTTCTATATAAACATAATTATATATAGATATACAAAGCTTAGCGTGCACCCAGTTTCACCGCAACTCCGAGAGAAATTGTACCGCGATAATGTTAATCTCGGACCGTTAACACAGCTGTGTTTCAGAGTTCCACTTAAAATGGATTTATGCGTCAAGGAAACTGATATAAAACGAATCCGCCTTTATGGAAAGTAAAGAATTCCTGTATAATATTTAAAGACAACCGGCCCTGAAACTGCAAAAACTTTAACGACTCCTTCGAGCTGACTGCTGCTGAACCTATAAACGTTCATAGATATTATCTAAATGGGTGAAACTATTTTAATAACGCCATACTTTAATTATTCACCGCCGCGTTCGCGCGTTTAACTGCACGCGGATCAACTTACAGATTGATTTTTCATTGATAACCATTTTAAATAGACGGATTAACATTTCCATACAATTCATTTGTCTTCGCGCAATCGTATATTTAAATCTCTGCATGCGAAGTACATCTGCAGCATTAAACCAAACTTGCCTTCACGGTGATTAGACTAATGATACTGTGATACAAATTACGTGGACGTTGATTAAAATTCGCTGTGCAAAAAAATTTTCACATGCTATTATTATCGTAATGAGAGGGTGTAAATCGGGGGGGTGGGGGGCGTAATGACACGCTGCAAGTCTCGACGGCGAAGGGTGCTTTGTAGATTAAGTTTATTAGACGGAGAGTAAAGAAAGAAATTGACCTAAGTACCTGCTACTTCGGCCTTTAATATCGGGATGGTATTATTAGTCCCGGATTAAACCGAAAACCACGATGGTGGACAGCAGCACAATTGACGTTAATTCGACGATAATTGTTGTTCAACGAAAAGCTCGTTTTTCGAGGACGAAAAACATTCTGTCGCTACTTTTATGCAGAAAACATTCAACGATTATACTCATTGGAAACAATAATGTGAAATATGGATTTTACGAGCGATTTAATCTCCATGATTTTATCGTACAAAGTGTTTCATTATTGTTGTCCGTCGTGAGTTTTGAGTTTAATTCAACATAGGAAGTAATTGCAGAAAAGTTTAAGTTTAATTCATCGTTTGAATTAATTTTAGAAATATTTGAATTTAATTCGGCATTTGAATTAATTGTAGAAAAAGTTGAGTCTGATTCGGCATTTGAATTAGTTGCGGAAATATTTGAGTTTATTTCAACATTGGAAGTAGTTGCAGAAACATTTGAATTAATTTCAGGAAAATTTTAATGCAATTCGACATTTGAATTAATTTCAGGAAAAGTTTAATGCAATTCGACATTTGAATTAATTCCAGGAAAAGTTGAGTTTGATGCAGCATTGAAATTAGTTGCAGAAATATTTGAGTTTATTTCAACATTGGAATTAATGGCAGCAAAAATTTGAATTAATTTCAGGAAAATTTTAATGCAATTCGACATTTGAATTAATTCCAGGAAAAGTTGAGTTTGATGCAGCATTGAAATTAGTTGCAGAAATATTTGAGTTTATTTCAACCTTGGAATTAATGGCAGCAAAGATTTGAGTTTAATTCAACATTTGAATAAACCTGAAACTTTTCTTCATATTCAAATGCCTCGTTTAAAGGCAATTCTAGTGTAAAAGGTGTTTGGTTTGCAATTTATCTTTGCGCTGACAGTTGAATAATGAAGTTACGAATAGAAAAAACATAACGCGCTACATCGTTTCCAGTGGGTAATTCATTTTCTATGGGTATGTTGTTCCCGTGGCACGCTATGACCTAATAAAATAGTGGCGGCACGATAAGTAATCTTTTTCGGAAGTTTAGTTGCGGTTACGTTTACTCTCCGCATAGTCGGGGGAATGTAGGCGTAGTTATTACGCGTTAAATCTGAAATAATAATCAGCGGTTCGGTGTCTGCATAATGAAACGTGCGAAATATAGTGCTGTGCCAACGCAACAGCTGATTCTTTCGGAGGAAAGGTCGGGACGTATCTTCGCATAGAATTCCCCGGACGATCGTTTCCAGTGAAACAGGACTTTAAATGTTCTTTAAACTAGACATCAATTGATTGCTTTAAAACTATAGTTACCTCGAAAGTCCACCTTGACGACCTTCTCTCCCTTGCATTTCAGTGCTTGAAAGTTCTTCACGATAACGACGAGCGCCATGCTTTACAGTCTACCTGACTGAGTATCCGACCCTCGAGTAATTCAACCTTCGTTAACAGTGCATTTTCCACGAGTGACCAAACACCTTGCGCAACAGTTCCTCTCGGCTTCCTTTCCGACTTTCATTCTTCTCGAAAAGCGATCGTGTCGAAAAAAAGGTAGATAAACGTGTGCTCAAAAGTCTAGCTTTCAATGAGAACGTGCAAAATCATCGAGAGCGTGATCGAGTTAGAAAAATTGCGAGCGAGCTGTGGCCGAGGTTTGGACACTCTGAATCACGGATTGTTTTCGGTGCCAAAGATCGTGGTGTTCCTATGATGTTCTCAGTGAATAAGCGAATTCGAAACGCGACACCGGCGTGAAATGTCGAAGGAAACGAATAGAAGGGAATGAAATGTCGGAGCCCGTCGATGGCTCCCTTCAGACTAGCTCGAGTTCGCGCCTCCTCGAACAACCCCCAGAATCCTGACCCTTTCGCACGTTTCGCGCAGGCGCACCTTCCGTGCGTCCGTCTTCACTCCTGCGTACTAGGCATCATCGGCGCTCCCTACGACCGAATTACTTTCTCTCTTCCTTGCCCTGCTTTCTTTTATTTCCTTTCCACTTTCCTTTCATTGCATTCTCTTCCGTATCCAGTGCTCCATACGTTGTCTTCCAATATCAATGATATGACCGAAACAGCTGTTAGTAAAACGACGCGGGTCGTGAATTATAAAGCGCGGAGGAAAACCGACAACACTTTGCATACTCGAGAATCTCACGCGGAGAGGAGTCACTCGTGGTTAACTAAACTGCAGATCTTCCTCGAGGATTTCTCTCATTTTATCTGTCGTACTTCGATGAATAAAACAACCCTAACTTCACGAATTTATGAACTGAGGGTAACTACATTTCTGTCTCCCTTACTTGCCACAATTCGTAGTGTAACTACTTGGTTTATGCAAATTAAGGCAATCGAAGGTACGCGGCCACATCGAATACAGCTATCGCTGAAATTCGCGGAATCGGAATGTATCGCGCGAGTTGTTCAGAAGACTTTCAATGGTTCTTTTGCTAGCAAAATACCACTTTTACCTGACTTTACTCCGCGATGCTCCGACATTCTTCGGTTTTCAGAAACAGAAACATAAGCGCTTATACAAGATTACTATTAAAAAATGATATTTACACGGAATGTATAAATTGCGTCGGACTATGTTGGACGTTCTATGAAAACATTTGCAAACATAATAGCAGGTAGCACTTGTTAAAATATGTAAAACAGTTTAAACACCGTACGTCATAGAAATAATATAATCTTTCGATTTAGTTTTTCAAACGGACAATAATTTTGAGTCGAGTTAATAATGAAGACACTTGATGTCGGACCGTTAGTGGATGTTTGTTTATCATCGAATGAATTAATAATGAAATAAAAATAAGACAAAAGTTTCGCGTCAACCCAATAGTTAAGAGACTTGCGAGTTATTCTCGCGTATAAATCGGATCGAGAAGGTCAACTATTTTTTAATCTTTCCACCCTTGTCACCCTTAAAGCTTTCAATTATATATGGCGGAAAAAAATTGATTTGTGATTTTTTTAACGACCTATTTATGCCGCGACTTAATTCAATTAAATAAGCGCACGGTAACGTAAGTAGAATTAACTATAAGATGCTAATTATTTGTCTAAAATCAAATAATGATTTCGTTCTTCCGTATACACTATCGCTGTACATCTAATTAATTCAACTTCGAAAATAAAGGTTTCTTCGGTTCACCTTCTGTCCTTTTCTCTACACACACCCTCTCAGAGAAAATCTAATATACTTCTAACTGAATTCAAAATCAGCTTTTATCAAAGGGAGTCTTCTTTCTCGAAGAAGAAGAAATATTATCTTATCACGTCGCACGTAACAGTATATTTTTCAGTAAAGAAAGGGCGTTAGAAAGTAATAAGATCCATTATTAAAAGAATTAATTGAAGGAACTATTCACGTTCGTTTATGATTAACGTCCTATCGCGGAAGAAGCGAACTTTTTAATTAGGTTTAAAGTCCGACATGCGTTTTCATTAACTTACTTTGAGTAACCGTCCGAGGTTAATTCTCGTGCGCGCTTCTCTATGGACTTTAATTTACGGTAAGCCAAGGAAAACTTTATCGCGTCAGGGAATATTTTGTTTCTTTTATCAAGCGAAGTCTCCGCGTGTAAGTTTATCTTGGATAAGCGACGCTCTTTTTGGTATCCTTTTTTTAAGTCTCCCTTTACGGGTCAGTAAACATAAGTGTAAAACCTTCGAGAGACCCGTCGCCTGCAGAGGCGAGTAAGGTCGTTTGTTTTTTAGAATTAATGTCTTCAAATTTTTTATTCAAATTGTAGTGACGAAAACTCTTCCATTTTTATTAAAAAATGTATTCGATGATGAAGAGACATTCAATGACAATTGAAAATCCTCGAGTCTTCACCCTTACCTTAACTCGAAATTTGGATCAGTTTGAAAAACCAAATCTGAATACTACATGTGGAACTCTGTACGCATTGGTTTTATGGCCTACGCTTTTAAACCTGTTTTGCATATTATAACCCGCGGGTTCCGAAGAAATCTTGTAAAAATGTTGGGGTCGTAGTTTGTTTTTCAAATTGGGGAGATTGATGTATGGGGTGCGCGGGGGTGGATCAATAATGGAAGGGTAGTTAGGTGGTGTATTTCTCAGCGCCATCCTATCATACGATTTGGAACTAACAACTGTTGCTTTTTCCTCCGTTTCTGTGTTCTCTTAAACCCGCAATTTTCACCGGTCCGAGTTATTTGTGCCCCAATTTCGAAGGTCCTCCGAACTATCCTCGCGGACAGCGCCAACCTTTCTTTTACCTTCTTCAGACCGTAGATAGAACACGGTTTCGTTTCCCCCTCGCTCATCTTGCATTCAGTCTACCGACCTTCCGATTCGTTTGCATTGAATTATCCAAAATTCAAAGGTCTGCTCCGGTGTCTGACCATCCGATCTATCTACTACTTTCCGCCACCTTTTCTTTCAGACGGAAGTTATTTACTCAATCTACCTTGTCTTTATTATTTATTAATAAAATTACGTTATGGTTCACTATTTGTTAAATCGAGTTTATTACGAGAATAATACAATCAAAATTAATGCTTACTTCGAGTCGAAGCTATAATGTTTAATCGCGGAGGTGTGTCTGTTGCACATGAAATATAAGTTTTAACGTCCGGACACTTTAACCACGTAACTCTCTTTTTTTGGGGGGCAGACATTTTTCGAAAATATCTCCCAGCTACTCTAAGGGGTCCTGATAGTTTTGATCATCCAGGTTTTTGATAAGAAGAACTATATTTTCCAATAAAAATATTTGTATTACTAGTGACGATGGTGACAATTGGAAGATAACGGAAGATCGGTTTGGTATCAGAAATTAAACGATACCTTGGGGATCAGACGGAATCGTAATTTGATTTCGATAGATTTTGTCATCTCGCACGATCTACCCCCGTGTCTGATATCCATTTTCATAACTCTATTGTCTTCTGGACGAGGTATCTTCGCGTTCCGCGAGGCCCAAGATAAGACGACATTTATGTCAGTCACGCTATTATCTCTCTATCGATAGAAATAAATAGGAATAGATAGAAATATCGGGTGCCTATTGGGTTTGGTTTCAGATATTGTTAGATGCTCCAGGAGCGCGTGCGCAGTAGAAACACGAGAGCCTTTTCGTACCCTAATAAAAGTACATCGATTCGAGGAAGCTTGAAAGTTTTCTCAAAGAAATGAAAGAAGTTGCCGCGAAACCCGATAGAAGAAATTTACCGGTAGCCTTATTTCCCTCGGATATCCATTACGAATTCTATTTGTCCCGGCCGCCATCGAAATATCTGCAAGGCGCTCTAAAAGCTTGGCTCTTGCATGGGGTATACAAGTTTAGTTTTATAGCGAATCGATAGGGCAAATCGCATTGTTTTTCTCCCTTCGCAATCCCTTTGATAAAACATGAAGTCTGGAGCGGGGATCCGTACTGAAAAGATCCCATGTGTGTATATAAGCGAACTGCTTATATGCCTTCTGATTTGACCAATCGTTGAATGGCTTAACACTAAAACTACCGAATCTGTACTCAGTCGTAGTTGTTCATTTATTTATGTATAAATTATGCCTGAAGGATATAAGTTAATTAACATAAAATTATATAGAATTTCAAGCAACGTGCTGTTGCGTGGTTGAATAATTATATTGAAAATGGTAAACCAGCCATTTTGATTACTTTGGTAGTTTTAATGTTAAGGCCGATATAGTAACTATTGATAACAGATTTTAAGATAATTTTTTAGACGAATGTAGTTTCCTGATAAATGCAGTTGTTTAGGTAAATGTACTTTTATTCTCTCATATCTAGGATGCCGATTCCATCGTACAAAACTTAAGATTAAAATGAAACTCATTAAAAGTAGCAAAGAGTTGCATCGAGAAGGAAAGGAAACTAAAGAAATTGACGATCACCGAACAGAATTAAACTGTCTATTCAAGTAATCAAGCACTCGCTGTATTTATAAATATTTTCGATGGCAGCCCTCCGCCACATCAAATAATCATAAATATGCGCGCGTGCTCCGCGCAGATCCATTTAAAAACGCATACACCTACGTGGTAGAGAAGTAAAAAAAAATTAAAGCTGCTGCAGGCCATCCATTTTTAAAAGGATCCGCCGAACATCGAACACCAACGTTACTTTCTAAAATTGAAGTAAAGCTTATTACAAAGAAGTACGCTTAAAAACGAGGCACGCATTAAAAAACCTTTAAACTAGAAACTGGTTCTATGAACAAAGTAAACCGAACCGAATTCCTCGCGATTTTTTTTCATATCCAACCGCATCATTCATACATAGATCCAAGAATATCTGCATACTTTGCAATGTTCGCGCGTAAACAAATTAAAAATGTTATCGTATAACTCCTATTCGAAGGTGTGCATTTTGAGAAATATTTAAGGAAGCAGCTTTTGAAGAACTCCACCGACGAACGGCAGAAGCTTCATTTGCTCCGTTACGTAATCTAAAAAGGTTCTCGCTATCTCGAAGTTCTTGTAAATCAAGCATCCGATGCCGAAATAAAATAGGTACACCGTTGTCATGTGAACGACATACATTCTGTAATAAATACGTAAAAGGTATTACACGTTTCGCCGAGATGTTGTAGAACATTCATAATTAATATATTAATATCTATAGAGCTTAACACATTGTTGACGGCAAATGTGAATCAACGTCTTTTGCTTTTAACACTAGAACCACGGAAAATATATCCACATATATTTATACATTCGCGTATACATCCTTCAAAGTAAGGATGAATGCAAACAATAAATTAATTGATTTAATTACGTCCATTATGCAAAATGAGCCGCAAAAAATCTCGGAATATAGAACTGTATAAGTTTGAATATTTGAATGAAATTCCGCGCATCCGTCATTTTTGACATTTTAGTGTTAACACTAGAACTACAATACAATAAAATTATTGAAATATATAATATTCCGTTTTCTGAGATTTTCTGCGACTCGAGTTACATGATAAATATATTTAAATCGGTTATTTTACTTTTAATTAATTTATTATCTGTCGTTCAAGTATTAAACGTGATGAAGAAGATGGCAGTTCACGCGTTATCGTATGAGAAGTTAAAATGAGAGTTAAATAACTAAATGAGCTAATGAGCTTATCAGCATTTTATTTTAATAATAATGGAATCATGTTATCCGCGGCATACCGGCTACAATGTGTTAATTATAGCTATTAATATTATTAAAATTAATGAAACCAAACACTCACATCGCTTGATGTCTACGTGCTTTCGGCAAAGTGGAGAGGTTCTCCTTCATACAATATTGTCTTGCCCCGAGGATGCAATTCTTTATGTATTCCAATTCATCGATATTTAGGAAATCAATCGGAAACAATTCTTTATCCGTAGGGCTCATATCACCCCACATGATTAATAGGTTCGTGTTATGGAAATCCCATTCCCTCGTGGTGAAGTATTGCAAAACATCCAATCCATCTGAGATCCTCTTTTGTATTCGTACCATGCTGAAGCACAATATTTTATAATTTCCGTATGAATCATTTCGTAAAAAAAACGAAAGTGAACAATACTCGAGTAAAAAGAAACTAAAAGGAGCGAATGGTGTACAGATTGAGAATGTACTGAATTTACATCGAAATGTTATGCCGAAAGAAAAGGCAATTTTCGTAAATAGAAAAGAATAAAAACTTAACTGGAAAATCAATTGCGAGGAAATTCTTAAGAAGAAGTGAAAGCACTTACAAACGTTTCTGTCGGAAAATCAGCATCAGGAAGTCAATGAAATAAGCCGGAATTATGTGGAAGAAGAAGACGAAGAGATCATGAACAAATTTGCTGCTACGAATATCGCCGTCCGGGTACCAAATTTGTCCCTCGAAGGGGTAGTTATAAGCGATTTTTTTCCCCTTTTCGAGGACCTCTCCCCAGGTGATCGGCATCACTCCACTCTGCGTGATGTTGTATACCGGAACATTCTTCGGTCTACTAATATATTAATACATTACCGAAAACATGTGAATCAAAAGCACCGAATCAAATTGCAAGGAAGATGTCCCTTACTTTTGTTGCATGGTAGCTACTCGATGTGAAATACCAATTAGAGCATTGATAGCCAAGTCGACGGGTATCACTTCCGCGTGATAATTAGCGTTACAATGCATCGATCTTATCACTCCTTTTCCTGCACCCACCATTAAACCCACTGGTCCATTTAAGTTGTCCACCCATCCTGGCATCGGTTCTGCCCACGCTGGAGTCACTGTGAATTAACATATTTTTCATTGTTCTTCATTGATCTTCCTATTAATCGATTTGATAAATCAATATTGATAAACATGTATTATCGTTGAAATTTACCAATGGAGGGTCTAGCGATTGCGCATGGCAGGTTGGGGTATTCATCGGCTACCAACTTCTCGGCTAGACGCTTCGAGTAGGTGTAGGTGTTCGGATGGGGATCTAATATTCTACATCGAAGTAATCGTGTAATTATTCGGTAAACGAGATAACGAGCTAAGGCTAAGAGGATTATGTAAATGGGATAACAGTGAATACTATCGATTACTTCGGTGTAACAAGGTCGATGGCACTCTCATCCAGCCACTGCATCAATCGCATGACGTCCTGCGGATCATGCGGTGCATCGTAGACCCTCTCACCCAGTTGTGACTGGTCCACGTGACAAAAAGCTGTGCTGAGATGAACGAACACGTTGAGATGCTTCATCTGTTTGCTGAGGTCCAAAATCCTTTTGGTTCCCACCTTCAATGATAACGGAAAGCTTGATGGTTTCGAATTGAGAGAAGGATTAGTTAACACGTTGACTGCCCTAAAACTCGAATCAAATATATAGTATATCACTAATATTGGCAAAATTTCGATATTTTTAACCTTGCGATAACGATGCATATTACAAATGTATATCGCAAGGAATAACTAGGATTTCGGTCCAGCAATCAACGTGTTAAAGGGATCAAATTAATCAGATAAACGGTGGTACCGTGTTCATCTCGAGAGCGTCCTTCAACTTGGCTTCCAATCTCAACGTCGCCGCGCAGTGAAACACTATATTAGTCTCATTAATCAGACAGTCTAATTGCTCGTTCGTCAGGCCCAAATCGTTGAGTGTGACGTCACCAGTCAGAGGGATCACTTTCTTGATAACATTCGGCTTTTGCTTCCGTATCCTTTGAAACATCTTTTTGAACGAGTAAACTAAGTAAACGTGATTTCATATCTTGGATTTAGGATATGGTGTTCCTACTGGTTTTAATAAAGTGGCATAAACTCATGGTTGCTAAAGGCGATCACTTTCTTGATAATGCGCGGTTTTTGCATCCGCATCTTTTTGGAACGAGACAACTAAATAACCGTAATTTCATATCTTGGATTTAGGATATGGTTTTCCTACTGGTTTTTAATAAAGTGAACGAAAGGCACGATTTACATTTCATCGAGGAGTGTACGGTTACTCAAAGCCATAAAAGTAAGTGCAAGAAAGTCGAACGACGGGGATATTATTGCATCGGCGAAAGGAATACTCACTGGTAACTTGAACATCTCGTCGACTCGAACTTCAGGTGTACGACCTCTTTTCGACCTTATCAGTACATAAATTTTATCTAACTCGCTACAGCTGTAGAGTAGTTTCTCAATTAGAACCTTTCCCATGAGACCCGTGCCACCGGTAATGAACACCGTCTTCCCCTTGTAGAAGGATTGTATCTCGCTCAACTCGCTCATCTTCTCTTCCTACGAGAATTAAACATTCAAGAATAAGTAACAAGTATACACGGGGATTTCGTAGGTTTGATTATCGAATGAAACCAGATAAATGTTTATTTACAATAATTAAAAGCTGCAACTATAAAATGCTCATAATCAATACAACAAACAAACAACACTGATGAACACACGGGAACTCAATTCTGTTTGCACATTTGTCGGTTGTCCCTTATATGCTAAAAAATACTCTAAGTTTCACTTTCATCATCAATGTAAAAAAAGTTCCCGATCATGTTTTGCTTCTAAAATTAAATTGAATACGATATGTATATTATTTAGGTATTAATAAAGGTATATATAAATGTTACTTCGGTATTATAAATAAACGTATGAATAATGTGATTTTATATCGTTAAATATAATATAACTAGTACCCAGTAATATGTTCTGAAATAACCTGTTTCTATGGAACTTTTATTACACAGATTCTAAAGTATCCGTTCCATGCGAACACTTCTCAAATAAGTTCCTGGGGGTTTTGATTCTTTCCATAAAAATTCTACAGGAATACGTATTTTTTTAAACGAAACATACAAGTTCGAAAAGAATTTTGTTAAAAACAAAAGATCACTGTTCATTTTGATCTCTGCATAGAATCAAGGAGCAGACGAAAAGATAGCGAAGCCACGGTGGGAATTACGCAAGGAAATACCGTGAAAGGAGAGAAAATCGGTGAGAGGCTGATCAAATGCATTTCGCGGCAGGAAAATCGATCCAATCGGTAGTGCAAGAAGCTGGCATTGCAACTACGTTGCAATTACACTTTATTCCGCCATAAAATAGCTTTACTCATCCGACAATTCTCATCTTGAGTTAATGGATTACATCCGAATGAATTTAAACGCTTCCACGTTTAACTGTTCGATTTAACATTGACTGCCGTCGGGTTCACCAATGACCGGCGATGCGAATATTATTAACACTCGAATCAAATATATTGTAAAATATATTTGTAAGATTTTCAATAATTATTAAAACTAGAATCAAATATATCGCTAATATTTGTAAAATTTTCAATATTCTTAATGTTACGATAACGATGTAAAGTAACTAATGTATCATAGAGCACTTAAACAGTTTTGTTTCAATTTGCGATTTTTGAACCGCTTTATATCCAATCCGAATTGTATAAGTACCGCGTTGTACGAGAGTTAGCTGTATGTTACAAATGCGTACTGCGAGGTATCGTATAACACAGATTTCTATCCGGCAACGTGTTAACTCGATCTCAGGAAGATACAACGTCAAATCGACAAAAAAGTAGCGATCTTAGCATAGATTAGTAAATTACTTTACATCCCGTCAATCATCTGGTTCTAACTATAATAAGACTACGTAAGGTGCGAAAAATATTGATATGCAAATTGGCGATTATAAAAGCACGTAATATCACGAGCAGTTACATTTAAATTGTAATCAACTTTTTTCCGCGAAAAAAATGTTTGTCGAAACCAATTATCGGAAATGCTTGCAACTCATTTATATCGTCGATTAATAATTAATTCCCATTTTATTCATGGCCGTTCATTCTTTTTTTCCTCGAATGAATAGTTGCACGTAGAATTGTTACTGTTGTCGTTGTTGTAATTATTTATGCATAATTAAAAGAAAAGCAAAAACATACAATTAACGTAATAGTCGAAGTGCTGAAGTCGTTGGAACTGATAGTAAATCAAACGGATTATATACTGTTTATGGTAATAAAACGAGATTTAAGAATGCAGCTCATTGAGACAAAGTTATAATCGGAAATGGTTAATATCTTTTTTTTCCGATTTATGGAAGATGGATGATATAAGATCGGAGTAAATGCATTTCTAAGTTAAGAATTCCAAGAACCAGCAGATATTGCATCGTATAAAGATTGCATTGAATTACGAAATATAATCGATTATATAACCGATATGTAATAAAAATATTGGTTGTAGAAATGAATTATATGTGAATTTTTTAATAATAATGTTTTTAAAATGCATTTCAGAGATACATAGTCCACTATATATTTAGATATACATTTAGATTATGTACATAGAGATATATGAGTTGACATATTATGACATATATGTTGACATATCTGACAACAATAATGGAAATTATCTCAGTGATTGATTTGTTATTATTCTTTTCAAATAAAACTTCGATTTCATTGAAAATCGGCAAGAATTCATTTTTACATCTCATATAATCCGATATAAAATGATGTATATATTACGAAATTTGGTATAAAAATTGCAAAATATCTCCGATATGCAACATTACTCGGAGTGGCCGTAATGGCACATTACCGTTGAAACTTAGTTGCAAACTCGATTCCTTGAGAAACTCAGCCGATTACCGAGACTCCCGTGGTGTTCTAGCACTGAAAGCGATTGACCCGACTTTCCTATACTCGGAGGACCATTACCATAAACAACGGACGTCCTTTCAATGGGGGCCATTTCGTAGTTTTACGTTCGGCTACCGAATCAATCTCTTTGAGGGATGCCCGGTAGCTGCATCGGATCGGCAAAGATTACTACAGGATAATAATTATCTTATCGTTAGTTAATCCTTCGCGAAAGCAAAGAATAACTTCAAAGTCATTATCGCGCTTATTATTCGATCAAGAAAGCAACTGTCTCTTGTAACGCACATAATATTCCGAATAGCAAAATACACTAAAATGACAGATGTAATAAAATAAATCCGTGCGATATGTTTATAATTACATAAATTTGACTGTTTGCCACTGAAATGTCTGCGTATCGAAATATCAGAATTATTAAATGGATAATTGTAACTTAATTCATAAACTTCGAGATACGAGATTATTGCGCCAAATCGAAAGTCGCCTGAGAGACAACACAAAGACTGACTCCAGTTGTCAGTGATTTAAAATTCAATAAGAAAAAGTAAGCGGAGTAAATCTTAATGTCACCTCTCTAATTACCACAAGTAACTGAATGGTGACTGTTAGTCGCCTTTATTGGGTTAAGGGAAACTCAAAAAGTTGCATCACACGGATCGACAAAGATTGCTTGAAGGGTGATAATTCTCTTAGTTAGTCCTTCACTGAAGTCAAGAGTAACATCAAAGTTATTATCGCGCTTATTATTCCATCAACAAGGCGACTGTATGTTGAAACGCATACAATATTCCGAATCGCAGAATCCACTAAAATGACAGGTTTATAACGATGCCAGTCGAGATCGCGATTCCACGGCGTGACGGTGAAAGTATTCACTTGTGGCTTGGTTGACCCAAGCTTCAATATTTGAACGGCTATATATTTAATCCTTCGTCGTCCGGGCGACCTCTCATTCGACGATTGAAAATTTCCTGTCCTCCCCCCCCCCCCCGTTTTTCTCGATGATTTTAACACAGCTTCATTCAACATCTATAATAAGCATTAACTCGTCATTTTATTCGTGCACTTTTATTTTTCCATGTGAGACACGGGAATATTACGGTCGAAGCTTAGTAAGAACGTTAAGTGACTTTTAATTTTGTAAGAGACAAGTAATCCGACAAAAGACTACATTATTCTATTAAATGCTTTGATAATTTTATGGTAGAAAATTCATAATTCTCAGCGTACTGTCCAGGAGAAGTATGAAATCATAAAAGGTGATTTATTAGTCGTAAATGTCTGCGTGACATACGTCATGGAAGAGAACCGTATTACGAGTCGGACACGCTCCTAAGATTTGATTCTCTCTCTCTTTCTTCGTGTTTTGTTCGAAAATTGTACAGCAATTAAGCCGATTCGATGTACGCGACGGATGTTTATGTTTACATGAAAAAGTGGATTTTTAAGTTTTTGTGTTAAAGTCGAGAGTCTTTATTCGTTTCGTGGAAGTGAATGGCAGTCCGTGTAATTTGTCGATAAGCGTAATGTCGGTCATATTAATTATTATGTGAGCCTAATAATGTCACGAAAGCTGATTGGTTTTTCTATGCTCGAATGTCGAGCTATTTCGAATTAGCATAATCGAGCGGATTACGTCGATCACTTTTATGTATCTTGTATGAAAGACGTAATGTATTGTGTATGAAAGATTGGAAAAAGAATGATGTAAAATTAGAAGGCGATTAATATGACTTATTAAAAAGATTGCTCGAGTTCTTGAATCGCGTGAGATGCAAGAAGGAAGGATAAAAGGTGGATACTGAATTAAGCCATTTAAATGGTAATTACTAGGTAGACAAAAACCGTATAAATATGTAAATGTCTTTACTTCCAACGTAAATTACCTTTATCCTATAATTTGGACAATGAGTATCTGATTTTTTTCGGCGAAAAGAAATTCAACGGATCTTGTTTACGAAGTGACGGTGTTTACGTAGCTCCTGGGAACGAGTGATTGTGCAAAATCCAGAAAACAGGTTCGTTGCAGTAATTGTCAATCCATATGATAAAGGTTAATGAGTTCCTTTTACTCGGATTTAAAATCCTTACAATATCAACAATATTATTTTTCTGTAAAGTACGCAAATTATATACTCGAACCCAAATATCAATTAGTAAATTACGTACACCGCCAAACTGAAATTAAAACAGTTCACTCCACTGCACCAATGTCTGTTAAAATGCTTAGCAATAACAAAATTATTTATTTCTCGCGAATGCACAAATTTTAATAAATCATATGCACTGCTAAACTCAAAGTAAAAAAAGTCTGCTCGACTGCACCAGTGTATGAATTATTGATTTGATTCGGATTTAAAATGTTTGAAATAACGGTATTATTAATATTCCATAAATACGCAAATTGTATACCCGATTCGAAATATATTTGAATAAATCATATGCACTGCCAAACTCAAAACAAAATAGTCTCCTCAATCGCACCAATGAGTGAATTATTTAAATTACTCGAATTTAAAATCCTTACAAATATCAAAATTATTAATCCCCAATAAATACACACATCGTATAACTGAGTCCAAATATATTTTAACAAATCATACACACTGCCAAAATCAACATAAAAAAGTATACTTGACTCCACCAATGAGTGTTTTTTACTCAGATTAAAAATCCTTACAACATCAACATTATTAATTTCCCATAAATACACAAATTGTATACCCGACTCCAAACATATTTTAATACATCATGTACACTGCGAAACTCATAATAAAACAGTTTATTCAATTGCACTACTTGCAATGCACAATAAACTTTTTTGCACAAAAATTATAAAAAATATATATTCGATATAATACATCATAGAGCATTTAATATGAGCACCAATAAAAATTGACTCTAATCCACTTAATAATTCTAGTTGAGTTTGTGCACCGATGATGCATGAAACTTTGACCTAGACCAAGACACCTTCCGGTAAAAAAACAAGCCGCAACCCATTCAGACACCTTATTACGGGAATTCATAACTTTAACCAGTCCTCGTAGAAACGACTTGATGTAACGTTAAGCGTTGAAGGTCCCGCGATGCAACGCGCATTTAATAAGCCATTGCATATTATAATTTTATACTCGATGCACTTTTTTAGCCAAGAAAAATTGCATTCAAGGTTACCGCGGAAGGTCGAGTATCTCGATCACCTCGTGTTCGAAGGAACGATCCTTGATGCTCGAAAAATTGAAACTGGCACACCGCGAATGACCTCGGGTCACGAATTTGCATACTCTTGCGTAAGAGTTTGATTAAATTATTATTTTTCGACAAATTGGTTTCACTTTACACCCTTTTTCCATCATTTTACCACTCTAAAAATCTACTAATATATAATATTAATATACTATATACTATATTGAGTTAACCCTCGTATAACGCGGGAGTTAGGTTCGCCTTTTATAAGTTCGCAATCACTTTCCAAGTGTACTGTGTAACTAATATATTATAATATAATCAATATATTATACTAAAAAAAATGAATTAAGATCAGCTGATTGGTCTATTTTTGTAGACATTTGTAGGTGATACGTGATGTATTTAAAAAATACTGCTCATCGATTTCCAACTAATACAGGTTTTGTACTCCAAATTAACCCTTTTGCAGATCACGTTCACCTTTTGGATTCCAAATTAACCATTTTGCAAATCAAGCTTTTCTACAAATTTATTTTCTTAAGCTATTGTAATAAAAATAAAATCCAATGGAAAGTTAGCGTTCCGAAATAGAAATTTGATTGCATGTAAGTAATAATACTTAAACATAAAATAACATAAAACTGCATAAAATTAATATAAAATATTTATTTAACACCGGTGAATTTGATTTGGAAATAGGTAAATGTGATCTGCAAAATTGTTAATTTGGAGTGTAAATATTATATTATCTTCGAATTGTGATCATCAAAATTATTAATATTTCAAGTTTTATCGTCGTCGCAGATTTTCGGTGAAATTCTCTAAACGCTGCCGTTGAGTCGCTCTATTAAATGGTCTCGCGGATGAAGAAGTCTCGTGAAATACTTTCGAGGGCACAGTGTCAAAATTGTCATTACGCAAAAGTAGTGAAAGAAAGTAAGTACTCTTCTAGATCGCAATATCTGGCTCGTTAATGCGAAAAACCACCGTAGACTCGAAAAAACCTTCTTCTAGTTGAACGCAAGTCATCCTCCAGCATGAGAGAGTTAGACTTGTGCAAGAGAGGCTATTACGTCAGGAACCGCTATCTTTCCTGCTGCTATCCTTACGGAATAACTGTTGTCAACAAGCGTAATAACAATGCTACACCTTTTCAGTCCAGTTACTTTTGCAAAAACTTCTATTGACATCCACTTTGGAATTCGATGAAAGGTTTTATTGACACGAAAAAATGTAGAAGTCGATGCAACATTTTACTGACACCAGCAAATTTAGAAGTCGACGCAAGGTTTCATTAACACCAAAGAATTTTGAATTTAGAGGTTGATACAAAGTTATATTTACATCAAAGTATTTGGAAGTTGATGCAAAGTTTTATTAACAGAAAAACATTTAGAAATCGATGTAAGATTTTATTGACACCAAAGAATTTAGAAGTTGATGCAAAATATTACTTCCATCGTTACTGTTGAGTTTAATACTTGTGGAATGTCACGGAACTAAAAAATACTGGAGTCTCTTTCCGATAGACATGGAATTTGAAAATGGAGAATTCTTGATGCGAGGAGGATTAAGGAGTCCAAATTACCCGCGAATGATGGTCGCGACTTTCGTGGAAGCGGTAGAATTTAAAAGAGCGGAGACAAGTGAAAAATGTCGGTGATGATTTTTAAAAGTGCCGCTTACCTGTTGAAAAATATCGGAGCAATATATAGGTGTGACCAGTTAAAAATCCGTGGACTGACTTGGGTGCGCGAATCGAAAGGAAAAGTTGCAATTGCAAAAGCCGTTTGCAATATAACCGAATAGGAGATTGAATCGCGAAGCGAGCTCACGAACTCACTGAGCTCTGTCTTAGTACGTGCAGAGAGTTGTAGCAAGAGCTAAACCGTCTCCCCACTTAATACGGACCGGTCAACTTCCTCTTTTTCTTCTCTTTCGCTCTATTTTTCTTGCAATCTTCTACCTGATACCGCGCTCGAATAACAAATCATCTTCGTCACTCGACACTCTCATGTTTCGATTTTCGTAAAATATCTAGGATATCAAAGAACTGGAAAACGGTCCTCGCGAACTGTAAACATACTCGGCTGAGCTAACCTTTCGAACGCGGAACCGGTCTCTTTCCTACTAGTTCCTTGCATTTCCACCTAAGAGTATTAGATTCTTGCAAGAAATTCCTTCCACGTCATCCCCATGAATATGTAAATGTATTTACTTCCAATATAAATTGAATTTATCCTATAATTTGGTGAATGAGTACCTGATTCGTACGATGAAAGGAAATTTTCTGGATCTTGTTTACGAAGTGATCCGGTATCGCGGCCCTCTTTGATTTTATCCATCGTTATGGTATCATTAAATATAGTTACAAATATAGCTTCTAATCTAGAAATGTTACCTCCATTTCGACTCACTTTTTTGAAAATCTTGACGGAAAAGTCAACGACTTTTCAAATGAAAAATTCATATTTTCATTGTGTCGATCATATGTTTTACTAGCACTATAATGTATTAATAGTTTGTAGTTATGGTTTTTAACTAGTTTTCCAGGTTCATTAGCAAGATTCCTTTTTTCTGTAATCAATGAACCCGGTTCTATTTCACTCGTTTAAAATCCGACGACCGAACCAAAAAAGTGTCCAGCAGACGTTTAAACAGTGAAAAAAAGTAGCAATCTCAAGGTAAAGCGTGGAATCATACATGTTTATTTAATTATTAAAAACAACGATATCTGTTTTCGTCTGATATTCGAATGCAATCGAAAAGGATATCCTTGACGTCCGAAAGTTGCACTCCTGGAAGCGCGAAGAAAAATACACCTTTTACTTGAGAAACAGACTAACCAACATATACATAATATGTATTACATTTACTTATGCATGTTTCAGTAGGTTTTTCTGACATTGGCGTCGATACCACTCAATTAACGCACAATCTGCGCGCGTTTTAATTGGATCCAATGAAGAAGTTAATTGGACAATGAAGTTGGCATCAATTCCTCTTTCGAAGACGGTAAAATTAAAAGACTATTTACGTGATCGCGAGAAAAACTGTCGATCGTCAGGCCTGTGTTTAAGTATTCACATCCTGGAAACAAATTCTGCACACTCGGTGACTCGTTCGAAGTATTTCTCGCTACTTTCGATATTTCCAAAATTAGCTAGCTTTTCGCGAAAATAATTATCGATCAAAATATCCGCTCGACGCGGATTAGATTCGATCGCAGTATACTTAAAATATGCAGGATGCATAAGAATTAGGTCGAATCGAAATCAGATTGAATCGGAGAAAATGTTCCTGATAAAAGGATTAAAGAAAAATCTCGAGATTGGATAGGATGTAAAATGATATTTCTTACGAAAAAGGAAATAAAATAATTGTTCTCATAATCGTTTAAATAATGATGATAAAATACCCAGAATAGCACCGGTTACTGGAAAAGTTGACTAATCAATTTTTTGCTTCCAACTGTGTCAATTTTTCGCTTTCACCTTTCCAACTTTTCAATTTTACACGTTTCGTTTACAACATTTTAACTTTTTAACCTTCGTTTTCAGCTTCGCAATTTCTTCATTTTTCGTTTACAGCCGTTTCAAAATTTCACCTTTCCATTCTCAGCCGCTCCGCTTTTAAGATGCTGTAATTAACTAGTCTTTCCAGTCTATTTCTATAAACTCATTTTTCAAAACAAGGTCTGTCGTCCTAGGTTAAAGTATTGTATGAGCATGTAGCCAAGTATGTTCTTCTGCAACTGTTTTTCTCGCAGACTTCCATATCTCTTTTTAGGTGATCTGGACGCGGAGCGACGTAGCGTCTGGCGAGTAGAAAAAGTCCGATATTTGGAAGAAATTTAGTCGTGGGGAAAGGGAGCGTTTAGCGGGCACTCGTGGTTTTACGATGAAATGGAAAATGTTAATGCGAGCGTATCCAGCGTACGAAAAGAACGTAAGCGTAACTGGAGCGCCTTTCGCTTCCAATGTTTCTCCCTTTCGTATTCGTATTTCGAAGGAAGACCATTCTCTCCGCGCTTAACGAGCGGCCCAATATCGTGTTTCGCCATACTCGCAATTTCCTTTAATCACTGAATTATTCAATCCACTTTGCGAATACACAACACAAAACAAAACCTACGATGCAGATACACGGAATTTCTGCGTTTGCTAAAATGACATCGATTATTCGATTACACGAATAATACTCCGTTACTTTCAACCACGCAAACGCCTGACTTTACTTTTGCGAATAGTCGAACAGATGTATCGTTTTTATAAAGCTAAAATTCATTAACTATATTTTCGAGTTAACTCGGCATCCTGGTTAACAGGTTAAAAAATGAAATTTCGAGGTTGTTCATCCGAGACGAACTTGTTTACATGACTTTTCTGCCGACACATTTCTCGGCAAAAACTACCAACCAGTTTCGAGAATATTTGGTAAAGAGAGTTTTTACGTATCATCGGACATCGCTTAAATTTAAGGTCATCAAAATTCGCGTATTCCGTTGATTCGATATATTTTTATCATTTTATCAATCGCTGGAATTATATCACCCGGTGCTTCGTTATTTCTACTTAATTCCCACGCAGCTTGATCGATCAGAATTTTCAAGGAATATTCTCCATAATATCTCTTTAATAATATCGTAATAAAATAAATAATGTATATACCTTGACGGTTTAATGAGTTTCCTGGTCTTTAAAGGGAGTAAAGAATGACATTCTGTCAGAGTGTGTCAGGTTAATGAGATGTTACCATAATATATACACACTTGCTGAAGACATTGCCAAGCAAACCGTACTTTCTTGCAGGTCATATTTTATTCAATATGCACCTGTTCGCCGTAGATTAGTTACATTAACTCCGGACGTTCGTTAAAATAGCTTGTTTCCTTATTAGGAAAACAATCCTTTTTTCCGCATTTTGGGATCGGTCCGAAATTGTGAGTGTAAATTTATAAAGAAAGAACTATTACGAAGCATTACTTAACACGTTGACTGAACGACCGAAATCCAAGTTATACGATACCTCGCGCATTTGTAGCGAATCTCGTACAACGCGGTACTTATACAAAGCGATTTCGATATAACGCGCTCATATGAAATAATGTTTAAGTGGAGCAACATTTTTCTGAACTCAGCTAAAACAATACTGTTTAAGTGCTCTATGATACTTTAGTTACTTTACATCGTTATGGTAACATTAAAAATATTGAAAATGTTACGAATATAAGCGATATATTTGTAAAACTTATTAATCTCTGCGCTGGGTGATTCGTCAAATATAATATTATACGAAGTACTTTAATACGTCTGATTTAGTTCTTGTTCTGTTTACGACATATTTTCCGTTATTTCGCATGGCCTTAATTTCTCGGGTAACTAAACTTTCGAACGTGCAGACTGGAATCATCGAAAAGTAATGCGGATCCACCTGCGTGGATGTAAATGCCAATGTCAATTCTAATTTACAGGAATTGCCATGTAACAGAACTAAGATATTCAAAACAGATTACGATAGGCCGAGAAATCTTGGATTTTCACGAGAAAGCGAAGTGCATCGATCAATGACTCTCGAAACTGCCATGTTTATCCCATCATTCAGAAGCAAATACTCGTTGACCTTTTAGCACCATCGAACCCGGAGTGGCTTTCCAGTGGAAATTTCATCGACAACTTTTCATCGACAATTTTTAAATCTTGCCAACTTTTCATATTCATATTTTGATATATGAGAAAACCATGCTGGCATAAGTTCTAACGTGACGGAGTAATTTTCAATTAATTTTCGCTGAATATTCTGAGTATTTATTTAATATTCCGCGAACAGCACAATCATCGAAAATAAACAGCATTTATTGCTTTCACCGAGCCACGAACTCGCGTGCTTTTCTATGAATACTATACATTTCGATTGCGCAAACTAATTATGCAACAGCGAATCACGCTAAAGTTCGTTGACCCCGCACTTCCATTATTCATTGTCTGCGTCTGGTTCAACATCTCAGAAGGCAGAAACTATCCTCGAGTTTAGCGCACTTTGCAAAACTGAATATTATAAATTCATAATTATATAGATCACTATACATTTATATGACAATTTGGAATAAAAACTATTCTTCTTTAAAAAAAAAGGATTAAGTTCATTTGATTTCATAAAACGGCGAGAACATATGCACATACCTAATAGACCACTGTATGGATTAATTGATACTCGTACAAGCGAGTAAAACAGAAACGGTAGGAACGATAATCAATCAGAATAAAGTAAGTCGGAGCTAATATTCCGGTCATTAATGTCACAGTATTGAAAGCATTTATGCACGCAAGTGTTTCAACATATGTTGTTCTCCTCGGAAATTAGTCGCTGCATACAAGAAAGCCTAGCGCACCATCGTCCATTAATAATTATAAGTCCATATCAAGGATATTGTTTTTCATCTATCATACCAGATGTCCTTTTGCTTTCGAACGTTATCTGTGATCCGCATTTCCACTCTGATCACTTTTTGCGTCCTTACGCTGACGATGTTGCACTTCGAAATTACATCTAAGTAATGTAACGAGAGAATATCAGTGGAATTATTCGACGCAAGAATACACCTCTCCCCTGATTTACGCGGTTCTTTTTATACACGGTATACTTTTATAACTTATACTGATTGTTTTCACTCGTATTATTTCATCGTGCTAGCAGACTCAATTTGGACGATTTTCAACCGCACAAAAACGAATCCACGTGGAATAAATACAACGCGTTCATCGAGGGACGAGAATAGTTGCGAAGCGTAATTATTATAAGTTACGGGTGAAAGTGTTTTTGTTTAGATTGTTACGCTCGCGAGCAGTCATTGCTCGCAAAATCATCGTTGATTTCGTTGGGCTTTTAATGTATGTCATATTTGGAAACTTTAGTAACAGGAGTGTAAAGCGAGCAACATTGTTATCGCGAATAAGAATCGCAGTCGTTTGTCGAAAGTATAGAAAGCTCGACCGAGAGCGTGCAAATAGCCGTTACTTGGATTTACTGCGTAATAAACTTGCTAAAACTAATCCATATCATCTTTTTCTGCAGTGTGCGCCACTGGAAATTATGTAATTCCTTGGTTTTATATATCGTGCCCTTCGAAGGCGACCAATAATGAACGATCTCATGTATCTCTCAGGAGAACTATTAATCACGGAGCGTAGAAGGTATATCGCTTCTATTATACATCGTAGATATTCCCGATATTTTGGTTTGTGATTTCAATATCTGCGATACTTAACTAGAGGAGATAATTATTAAATGCGTGTGTATTCCACTGTAAACTCAATTAGTTATAACACATTTATCCAGAAGTACTTAAATGTCATTGTAAATCTTCGAAGAAATACGACGCAACGTGCTAGGAATTGATGGAAATGTTATTAAGGATAGGACGTAATAAGAAATAATGTCATTCTAGAAAAAGTTGGGCTAAAAACTCGGTGTAATGTGTACAATTTATTTATACCTCCAACTACTGGAAATAGTAATTACTGAATTCAGTATAATTGCGGAATTTGTTGCTAAATTATAATGCGCACGTTATCCTTTGACCTGGGATGGCATTTAAATCACACCAAAATGGCGATTTGATAGGAGATCAGATGAGTGAAGTGTGATGGCGACAACCTGTTGTCAGGAGTTGTGAGTTTAAGGAATAAAATAATATAAAAGTGCATAAAAATGGCATCCTCTCATACAACGGCGATGATCGAAGAATTGGCAAAAGATTATGCGAATTATGCCCAGTTAGATATAACGACGCAGGCAAGACTCAGTTTATAACCTCTCGTTGATGTTTCCTCCTTGTACTCGTCATTCTGTGTATTCGGATTTCAGATGAAGAGCTTCCACGACACCGTTGAGGATGTAATGATACGTTTAGACGAATTTCAATCTATTATCGGAATGGTTAGATAGAACTTATTGTATTTGTATGTTTTAACTGCGATCTTATGAGTGTATTCGATTTTCCACGTTTTAAGGTTCAGTCCGAAAGTGCGCAATGTATGAATCAAAATATTCCAAATCTGCAAAGTATGCAGCTGGAGATTGCGAATTTCTGTAAACGAATAGATTCTTTAGAGCATGTCATTGCAGTAGCCAATGGCAATTTGAGTACTTTAGAAGCTGCAGTTGACACTGCAGAAGCAGAACTGGGTGTTTCGGATAGATTGTTTGGAATGTTGAATCCCTTATCCTTCTTTGTGGGTTATAATTCTCATTGTATATCTGTTGTATGAGAGTTGGTTTGTGGGTTTCAGTATTCTTATGGCAGATTGTATTTCAGAAGAAATCCCAAGAACCTAGCGTACCAAACAGGGTACCAGTATATGAATTCCCCACAATATATAGGACAGATGATTACTTCCAAAATGAATAGACTGTTGCGTGATATGATATTATATATTTAATTAAAAATATTATCCATATAGTAATTAATGTTGGTACATAAACGGCTCTTCTGTTGAACGTCGTGATAGTTTGGTTCCAGATGATTTGTCCCAATTTACAAGAATAATGGGATGTTTCTTTCAGATATCATATATTAGAGCATAATTTTCTGTACAAGATAATCGCTGATTGAATTTTTCTCTAAAAGCGGTCGCGCCAGCTTAACTTCCTATATCGAACCAAAAATAATAATAAACGAAGAAAATAATTCACTTCGATTATCCATACATATTTTCCCCCATTTACTTGATCTCCATTCCATAATTAATACTGTTGAATAATCTTAGCAAGCGGCCAACGTGCACGTTTTTATTTGAGCTTTTTTCTCGCCCACGGAACAACTTCCGGCAATGCAATGCCTCCATCTCGTTAACTTTCCTATCCCACAAGTGACGCTACAATTCGACCAATTCCCCCATTGATCCCATACTTTTGGACCTTGTCTACTTGTTCTAACTATTAGGAATAATTTATTTATGACACAGCTCGTATCCGATCTCCACGTTACGTTAACTAAACGATGCGCATAGGATTGGAAACAAAAAAGTACTTTCCAAACTTAAATTGATACCTTTTAGGTATTCATCCCTAGGCGGCGGAAACCGTTTAATTAACTCTTTTAAATCCTCAGCTTCGGGTTTCGAATTAAGATTTATCCCCGATGCATATTGTTGCTCTTCCTTAAGCTCCTCTCGATTTATATCAGCATCATGTGGCAAAACGTTTGGAAGAATTTCCAGTGAATAAGCCAATGAATACTCGGTGATTAAAGATATTATCATCCAAAATTTAATAACACCCCTTTGAACTCTGTACAACATCTTTGATATTCTCGGGTAGAAATTTTCGTCATAATCAATTGCTCTGAAAGCGGCCAATAGTTGAATTAGTATGAAATATCCGAATATCAGGGAATGTACTGGGTAGGCAAAGATTTTAAATCTGATGTCTAAATGAATTAAATCTATTTAAATGATAGGATATGTACAAATTTATGGATAACATTGAGATAAGTTTATTGACGATATCGACGTTGAATGTGATAAGAACTTGACAAATGTTAATCACATCAGCATTTTATAACACTAATTTTAAGGCTTCCAGTTTTAATTATGTTCTCAATTTTGATGTCGGCGAGTAGCTAGCATAATTGTGTATATCTAAGGTTTAATTCCAAGCCAATGCAGAAGATTTTTGTCATCGCAATTTTTCACAACACAGCTTTTAATTTGAGCTTCCTTTAATCCTTTCGCACATTTTTCAGAGGAGCAATGACGCCATCGAACTTGACGTCCTTTACCGCACGTTACGCTACAATTACTCCATTTGCCCCAATCATCCCAGATATCATTCTCATCTAAAACATTTCAAATTAATTTAACAATCCGCATAAATATAACGGATATAATTAATGCCTCGTGTTCGTATAAGATATATATTTTCAATCATTCACCCCTTTTATTGATGCTGTTCTTTGACGCGTCACTTCTTCTACTGCGGCGGGGCATCCTTCGTGTTAACAATCTCGGATACCATTCGCTAGAATATTTATCAAATCTACGACCATCGTAATTAAGTAGTTTTCGATGATATTTTGGAAAAGATCTCTGTGCCGAAAATGCTACTAATTCATCGTCGGAATCTTCAGATATAATGCAACCAGAGCAATGTATCAATATTAACACCGATAATATTCGCATATCATATTCATCTCTCGGAAAAAAGTATCATTTTCAGTTCTGATCGAAATTAATTTTTCTCCGAGATAGACATCGTTTCGAAGATACTTTCAAGGTATTGAAACGAGGGAACGGTAGTAAACAAACTCACCATACTTAGGAGAATATATTTATTATGTTACATACATCTTGGATACAATTTCACATCTCCAAATTTGTAATTATATGTATATGTACACTTTTATGGCTACATTCATACAGATTGTATACAATCGAAGAAAATATCGAGATCGTAATCAAAGTTTGCCGAGCCGCAAACTATTTTCCTACATATTACTGATAAATAATTGTTAGCGATCGAGAACATTATCAGGGGAATGCGCGTTCAGTTTTTTAAATATTCTACACATCGAAGAACTATATATTACCGGAAGTTTAATATCGACGGCTTGTTTACAGCCTGAAAAATGCTTTGTGCGCCCGCCCGTTTGGAATTTGACCTTGGAGCCTTAGTCTTCTAACAGCTTCTCGTAAATGTTTAGGTTGTAATGGCCCTGTTTCCTCATGAGCTTCCATAACATCTAGAGCTGCGCGAAAATATAGATGTATACACATAACAGCAGGTTAATATCATATAATAAATTAATATTTACCTTCTTCAACAATTTCCCCAACAAACACTTTGGCAATACCTGACATAGCAATCACAACATTTTGGGACACAGAACAACCAGTTATTGTTTGCATAATCTAAAACATTAGCACTTATTAGATCAGATGATTCCAACAATGAAATTCACAAGTTCTTAGTGGCTAGACTAGTTACCCGCTTAATAGCTGCTTTTGGGAAAGCAGCTCTCCTATACATCTCATACCTATCTAGCTGATCTTCAGTGAAATTGGATACTAATACTCTAACAAGGAATAAAGTGAAATCTGTATTTAGGTAATTCTGCAAAATGTTGGTTGCGAGTTATGAAATTGGATACATACTGCATCTTCTCTCTTTCTTCTTCCTCCAGCTCCCTTTTACTCTTTTCTTTGCTCTCTCTCCTTTCTTTAATGATAGTTGGATTTGAGTGAGGCAAAACAATATCACTACCGAATATGTCATCCGAACTAGGATCCTCTTCCTTGCTTTCATTCCCATGCTTTAGTATTTCTGGGGATTCTTCTACCACGGTGCACATGGAATTAGAACCAGCTTCCTCTGTGTCGGATTGAGACTGTGAACTCATAGCATCTGATTCTACCTGTGTATAAGATAATCTTTTAGAATAGCTCTTTTTAAATGGCATCTTTCAATCTATCAACAACCGTGCATGATTACTTTTATAGATACGTCGGGATCCGTCATGTCAGCATCCTTGGATGAGTTCTGCAAAGGGCTATCCTTCTCATCTTTCTCATCAATATCTATGTGCTCGCTCTCATTCCCTGAGTCTTCCTTTCCGAATATATTATCCATTTCTAACGGAACCAGCTAAATCGTAAAATACGATGAAAAACGTTTAGAAAAAGTATGCGGTACTAGGTTAACGTAATTACTACACCACTGTTAAGTATTTACTAACCCTTATGGATAATATTTCCTCAAAGAAAACTAGTTATAAATATCCCTTTTGAACGGCGAGGATTATCGATCGAATGTTTGAAAATAGCATGAATATCAATGCCGTTGCATATTTATTGCAAGCAGCCACACTCAAATGCTCGCGCCATATTTTTACCGCATATAATACATATTTATGTATGTGTATATAACAATCACGAATTATCGGGAACTTTAAATTGTATTAGTTTAAAGATCTATCTAGCAGTGCATAGATCACCCTACATCAATGTGGGATGCCAGAAAAATAATATCATTGATCCATAAATAAAATTAGCCTTAAATAACTTATAATACTTCAACGCAGCAGAGTTCCGCTTTTTAACATACACACTGGAACGTCATTTACTGATTAATGACCTAAAAATTGCAATTCACAAAATAGTATATTTTTACAGATTTAACAAGCCATTGTTTTGTAAACGAAAACAGATTCAGATGATGCATCTAATGCATAAATTCAACAATAAAAAAAGGGGGACGAAATAACGTTATTCTTTCCGTGGATGGAAAATTCACGCATTTCCAATCTAGTTCTTCCAAAATATCTTTGGGGAAGACTTCGGATTTAAAAAAGTAAGAGAAAGGGACAATTGATAAAAAAAACACGCGTCCACGAAGATAACTGCTGGCGGGGAAGATGCAGAAGGTTCGTTCAGTGGCGCCAACTGGCAGGAGGGAGAAAGTCAGTGTCGACGGTGTCGCGACGCCGACGTATTTGTCAATATCTGCTGGTCGTTTTCGCGATTTTGACGGTTCCTACGCGGCGAACTGGATCCGATTAGCTCGACGTTTAGTTCCGTGCGCGAGTGATCTCGTGTCCGTTTAAAATCCGAATCAAAAGTATAATTCTTTACGAGATCGCGAGTAATTCAGTGGCCGGTAAATATCGGGGAAGACGGAGATCGTAGGAGTTGTTGGCCCGGACCTCTTCCTCGAATAGTGAAGTGAGTGGAGATACAGAGTGGAAGGCAGCTCGGCATCGACAGAAAGAGAGAGAAGATTGTCCAGCATCCTCTCGAGAGCAACAAATCCGCCTCCCGAATGCGTTTTCCGGAGGCATTCCCGTATTAAGATGTGAGTACGGTGTGTATCATCGTGTTTTATAATAGCAGTTGTACTTGTCGAAGGAGAATGGGAGAGAGTATGTATGTGTTGGTGAGTGAGAGGGGCAGAGAGAGAGAAAGAATTATGGCGTAAAGAAAGGGTTTCGTTGCTTCGGAAGTTCGCATCTATTCTCTGACGGTGGTCCATTGAGATTAACAGGAGAGAAGCCACCGTACAAGGAGACCATACGCGAGATACATTCTGAAACGGAAAACATAAAAAAATATTCGTAAAAGGCAAGAACAGTTTTCGTGAAAAAGGGTCGACCCTCGCACACGTAGTCACTTAGAGGCTTGTTCGTGGTTGACGCGCGCACGCTTCATGAACACATACACATTCGCATACCAGATATTCGTACGAATCGGTTAAAATCCAAGTGGCGTTAACTCACGTTTCGCTTTCAGGTATCACAATACGATACCAGAAAACACCGCGTTATCCGCGACTTAGCAGTATCAAACCATATCGATCTTACGATTATAGATTGAACCCCCCAAAGTACGTACTTGCCAGACCTAGATAGATATCGGTTAAAAGATTTTGCAACAACTATCGCGATACTTGAATTATCTACAGCTTTCTATCTGCTAACCGGTCTTCCTCTCGTATCTTCATCTCCGAGGTAAATATTTGCCAATGAAAAAAAATGTTCCCATTAATCTCGCGCGGTGGTTAGACTATCAGCAATTAATTCTTCGAACGTAATCGATTCTAAGCCAATGGAAGAGGTTAATCGGAACATGAAAGAGGAATTGTCGCGTTAGCAGATATAAGAGCGTCGTCTGGAGGAAAGAAAACTAAAGGTACACGGTCGTTGGCCGTAGGAGAAACGACCTGAGTCGGGGGAGCCTGTTTTACTACGGAGCTACGCTCTGTCAAGTCTGTTGAGCCTGCAGACAAACGTTCGAAGGTGTGGTGTACACGAACTAACCATTTATCCTCGTTCGATGCCCCGAATGTTGCCCTGTCAACGGGATACTCTTTGTTCGTTTACTTTCCACTTTTTTCCCCACTATCTCCCACTTTGGCTAATGATATCTTTGATCCGTTTAGGGAAAGTCAAAGTTTAAGTTCCTCGGTTTCCTATCGTTGAGTAGTTCTCGCGGTTTAAAAGATCGATCGATAACGATCGATAAGCATCGTTTCGAGCGTAATACCATCTCCCCGTTTAATCGCGTTGATCAGGGTAAAGAGCGCTTTCCTGAGTTTAATGCATCACCTGCGGTCATACCGATGCAAATTACGGTCTTCGATGAATTCCCGAGACAGGTTCGATCTTCGTTGCAACGTCGTAAATGCAGAAACCTTTTTGTAGGAAGTCGGGAAGAAGTGGTCGGAGACAAAGAGTTAAGTGATCAAACCGTAGGAATGCTCATCCAGAAGAAAGGAACGAGGGAGTTTGGTAGGCGCGACATCGCGACATCGCGACAGTTGACATCGGAGGTCAATATACCGTTAACACCACCGCAAACGTATTCTCTTCTCTACTCTTCCCGATTTCGAGGACTGCTCGACGGCTCTCGAAATGATTCGCGTCATTATAATAATACGTGATTATCTCGGGTACATACTTACGCAGAATGCACAGAAATAATAGGAAGTACTACGGTGGATAAATTTACACCGCGATAGATGCCGTTACCTCGGTGTCATCTTCCTCGCATTTCACTCGCGTTTCCACCTTGCAGAACTACCAGACAATGGAGATCGTAACTATTAAACTAAGCCGCGAGAAACCTCCAGCCGGGTCAAGATCGTTGCTTTTGCGAGCTGTATCTACGTGCTCTTGAAATTAGTATTCTAATAGCGAACTCCTTGACTTTATCATGGACTATTTTATTGCATCATTTGCATGTTTTTTTATTCAAACAAAATTGAAAGGCAACGTAAATATTTAGTCTTTCTACTCAGAAAAAACTTTGCTTAATTGCACGTGTACATAAAAATGATTACTTTATATTTCGTTTTATAAGAGATAATTAGAGAAGTACGCAAGCAACTTGACATTTGCGGATTTCTTTGTGCAGGTGCGAAGAAGCTACGGAAGTGGAGACGCATCATCAACAGACAGCGGCAACAACGATGGGCGTCGCTGAGGACGAGACGCCGTCCTCTTTGACTTCTCATCCCAACCCTAACGTTAACAATCCCACCCAAGAAGGTATGTCTGACAACCAGTTGAAACTTATTCGGAACAATAACTAAGCTTCGTCTGAACTCGAGTCTCAACAGTTTCCTGTTGAGTGTGCGATTTCTCGAATCGAACTGTTTAAGCGAGGGATATAAGTGAAACTACTTTTTCTTGGATTTTTAAACAGGATTTTTTAATAGGCAATATATATACACATACGTACATATATGTACATAAACGTGTAGATCGGCGACATTAACCTTGCGCTTCCCCCTAAGTGGACTTACGGTCAATTTTGGAGCGAGGTTGCGAGATTGCGGGGAATGCGCTCATTAATTCGTTTAATTACACCGACACGGAAGCGTCGCGGAAATTCTGAATGCGACAGAGCCGCGCGTTAGAAAAGAGTTCTCATCCAACGATCGCTCCGTCACTCGTAGTAAGCTTAACGATCCTTGCCTTTTCTTGCGTTCCGTATTAGATTGCGATCGCGGAAGGTAACGAGCTGGATAGCCATTCCCGTCTTCTCCCTCGCTTCAGACTCCATCTTTTTTTCTTTCCTTCCGCATCGAGGACTTACTTCGTTAGGATACACTTGTGCTAGCAATATCCGCAGGGAAGTAGTAGAAGGACAATTCTCAAGACTAATTTAATCTGCACGTGCCGTGGTATCGCGTCAATCAGTGATCCAAAAAAAACAATGTTTTTTGACTTCGTCAATATTCAAAATCGGCAGATCTGGTAAAAGGGACAATCAATGTATGCGGTGTTCCTGTCATTTGCTCGAACTAATAATGTTGAGTCACGTATTCGAGAACACTGTGTATAAATTATAGATAGTGGCACGGTATTTAGTTGCACGATTATAACGTTACCTTGTCACGGCAAAATATGAATCTACTTTTTGCTGGTTCTTCATCGGAATGTATCTATCTCGCATTGTCACCGTTCATCATTGTCCTTCAGCCACAAATTTCATAAAAATGCTATTAGCACATTTAAATTGTGTACGTAGGATTTTAGTTAAATAATTCTCGCCATTATTTCTCGAACGAAAGAAATAAACAAGCGGTGAGATCGTTAACGGTGTGCATACGGTATGCACAGGCAGATGCATATGCCATCGCATAATCCAGACGCTCGCTCCGATTCATATAACACTCGTAGAGATTTTTCAGGAATCGATTAGAAAACGGTCCGTATCCTCGTACTATACTCGTTAGCATGCGCCAATCGTTGCACCCGATTTATTTCCAGACGACAGTCACTTTCGAGTAAAATATAGCTGTTGCGTTTGATTCATGTAAAACGCGGTGGAATGTTCGTTCGAGCGGTGATACAATTCGGATGTCAACGTGGCTATTCAACCTATCCAGGGTATCGCTTTCTCTGGATATTTTCATTCCCTCAATAACTCTTTTCTTTTAAATAGTAAACTGCTTAATTCCAATCTAATTACTGTAATATTATTCGTCTCCATCTCTACATTGGAATACTCATGTGATGACGCGTCTATATTTCTCTAAGTTTTAGCCACTTCGTAATATAACTTTTATTATGAAATTAACTTACAATTAGTTATTCATTGGAATGCCACGCAGCGTGATCGCGTTGGTTGCCACTTTTCGCTTGTATTTTTGTGAATGCCGATAACAGTTAATAAGCTATTAATCCCTTTCTTGTATCGATGGAAGGATAAATGTCGATCTCATCTGAACTGGTACTATCGTTGAGCCGCCATCTTGAAGAAGCAAAAGAATTGTAATCGGATCTCTTGGACCGTATCAAGCATTTTACGTAGGAAAGATCTTGCATCCAGGTCGAGTGACATTAACGCACCGCAGAATCTATTTGCAATTGTTTTCCTTGCATCTGTAATTATAAGGATGAGAAAGAAGAATTAGTAGACCAGATTTGGTTTACTCTCCCTTCCGTGTACCAACTTTCTTTCCATATGTTTTGTTTAATGAAAGAGAAAGGGGTACAACTACAAGAAGATAGTATCGCGTAAAGTATTGCGTAAGGTGCATTGTTTCCACGATAACTCAAGGAAGAAATGGAAAGTGCACAGCTTCCTGTAAGGCTTCTTTATAATGCACGGAAATCATTTCCGTGGACTAACTCTGTTTGCAAGGAATTATTTCCATCTTGAAGAAACGAATTAGATTTTGCGTCCACGAGTACGATAGTCGTTATTTAATGTTTGACATTTAATCATTGTAGGAAAATATCCGTAGATGGCGTGGTAACAATTGAAAAAGTTCGGAATCATTCCGCGAGCACATTCACCTGTCGCTCGACGGTAACACGCGTTCTTTTCAGAGATGTTCAACGAAGCATGTCCTTCCGAATCGCACCACGTTTCAGGAAAATTGCCGCGGCAAGTAAGTCTAGGATCTACCGACTCGGTATTGTCAGATCTGTTGCTCCCGTGTTAACGTTATTAGAGTGGAAATCCTGCTCGCAATCAGATACATTTACACGACCGCTCTCCGCTACTGAAGCTACTCTTCGACCAAGCGGTACCACCATTCAAAAATTCATCTTTAATGTTTCCTGGCAGGGGTCGGTGGTGTGAAGCAAAAATAATCCAGCTTACGGGATTCCGCCACGAAACGAGTTAATCAACGCTGAATGGAATAATTTCGTTTCTGCATGTAATTGTTGTGGTGAGTAGGTGTTGTGGTTGGTACGTCTAGTATTTTAGTCGAGTGCGGTGGTCAGGTTGAAGGCCATTTAAATGAGAGCCATTGCGGCTTAAGCGAACTTAACTATGCGGATCGACTGTCGGGATGCTGCATAGGGAAAGGAGAGAGGTGATGGTAGTATGTCATAGTTATAGATTCCGCAATATTTTCACCTGGTATGCGACACGTATATCGGAGTACTGCGGTATTTCAGTTAGGTCGGACTGCGCTTTGAATCGTTGCCAACACAATCTTCCTCTTTGTCCTCCGGGCTTCTTCATCCTCCTCTTCCTCCTCGTCACTCGAACCTTCTATATAACTTCTGTATATTCGCGCCTCGCGGACATTTTCCTCCGAGATATTCTGGGTCAAGTGTGCATTTTAATGATGCACAATCTCACTTAGAAGGTTAGCAAAACGTTCCGCCACGCTCCGATTCGAATATCCTTTCCCTATTCTCGGTTACTTCCGCCGCTTTGTCCTAAAAGGGCCAACGACCTTTATGCAAATTTGGTTTTCGGATAGGCAGGTGTTAGCATGCTGCCTTCACCGCGTTTACTGCTTTGATCTGTACGGTGGAAATTGCTTTTAAATCGTATGATACCGTTGGTGGATCTTGGGGAACTATATTTTATCCAAGTTATACGTCGCAGAGTATAACAAGGCATTATTATAGTAGAGTGAAATAGCCGAAAACGCTAAAAAGTAACAGTGACTCCTTTAGAGGGAAACCGCAGACATCCTTAGATTTTGATATGCCCTACATCCGTTTCTTCTTGCTCCTTTCCGCACCGCGGGTAAGGTGGGGCTATACATTTTGTAAGCGAAAACATGTTTCATGCACTTCTTTCGACCGAAAATGGTCCTAAAACATCATTAGGCATCATATACCGTCGATTTGGGGCATTTAGGAGCGAAATTGGAGACTTTGATTTTTTGACAATTTTTGAAGGTGTACCCCTTTACATTTTTGCGATTTTGGATCGACCCATTTTTTGACCAAAACAATTTTTAATCCACTTCTTTCGACCCAGAATGGTCCTAAAACATCATTAGGCATCATATACCATCGATTTGGGTCATGTAGGAGTGATTTTGGCGACTTTTAATTTTTGAGAATTTTTCAAGGTATACCCCTTCACATTTTTGCGATTTTGGGTCGACCCATTTTTTGACCAAAACAATTTTTAAACCACTTCTTTCGACCCAAATCGGTCCTAAAACATCATTAGGCATCATATACCATCGATTTGGGTCATGTAGGAGTGATTTTGGCGACTTTTAATTTTTGAGAATTTTTCAAGGTATACCCCTTTACATTTTTGCGATTTTGGGTCGACCCATTTCTTGACCGGAAACATTTTTTAATCCACTTCTTTCGACCCAAAATCGTCCTAGAACATCATTAGGCATCATCTACCATCGATTTGGACCATCTAGGACCGAAATTGGCGACTTTCATTTTTTGACAATTTTTGAAGGTATACCCCTTCACATTTTTGCGATTTTGGTTCGACCCCTTTCCTGACCGGAAACAATTTTTAATCCACTTCTTTCGACCCAAAATCGTCCTAGAATATGTTTATACATCATCTACCATCGATTTGGGGCATTTAGGAGCAAAACTGGCGGCTTTTAATTTTTGCCGATTTTTGAAGGTGTACCCCTTTACATTTTTGCGATTTTGGATCGACCCATTTTTTGACCAAAACAATTTTTAATCCACTTCTTTCGACCCAGAATGGTCCTAAAACATCATTAGGCATCATATACCATCGATTTGGGTCATGTAGGAGTGATTTTGTCGACTTTTAATTTTTGAGAATTTTTCAAGGTATACCCCTTCACATTTTTGCGATTTTGGGTCGACCCATTTTTTGACCAATAAAATTTTTAAACCGCTTCTTTCGACCCAAAACTGTCCTAGAACATCGTTCGGCATGATATACCATCGATTTGGGTCATGTAGGAGTGATTTTGGCGACTTTCATTTTTTGACAATTTTTGAAGGTGTACCCCTTTACATTTTTGCGATTTCGGGTCGACCCCTTTCTCGACCGGAAAGAATTTTTAAACCACTTCTTTTGACCCAAATCGGCCCTAGAACATCATTAGGCATCATGTACCATCGATTTGGGTCATGTAGGAGTGATTTTGGCGACTTTTAATTTTTGACAATTTTTGAAGGTGTACCCCTTTACATTTTTGCGATTTTGGGTCGACCCATTTCTTGACCGGAAACATTTTTTAATCCACTTCTTTCGACCCAGAATGGTCCTAGAATATGTTTATACATCATCTACCATCGATTTGGGGCATTTAGGAGCAAAACTGGCGGCTTTTAATTTTTGCCGATTTTTGAAGGTATACCCCTTTACATTTTTTGCGATTTTGGGTCGACCCATTTCTTGACCGGAAACATTTTTCATCCACTTCTTTCGACCCAAAATGGTCTTAGAAGATGTTTATACATCATCTACCATCGATTTGAGACATTTAGGAGTAACATTGTCGACTTTGAGTTTTTTACGATTTTTGAAGGTATACCTTGGAATTTCATTTTAAAGTTTGACGTTGATTCCCGATCTATCTAGGTGTTAACGGACGTCTCCCATATCCTATATGATCAAAATAGATTTCAATGATGCCCCGATGCGGACATTTAAATTTAAACATCTACCCAAGTCGTTAGCAAACGTTATCGCGTATTTATCGTAATGACTCCGGCAATTAAACGTGGAACGGTGGATGCCAGAGCGCAAGGGCATTTTCCACGTAAAAATAGAGGCGCCAGAGAGGTTTCTCCGGTGATTAAGAGTTATGCAATCCATCGGACAGTGGCCTCCGTATATAACCAGATTCTTTGAAAACCTTCTGCTCTTAATGTCTTCCATCGCGCGCTTATTAAGTCAACTTTACAGCTAGACTTCAGACTAAGTGATTTCCCGCGATTTTCGCTCTCTTTTTCCACGCACAAGATTATCTCGAATAACCCTTTGCATTAGTTATTCCATGGAAAATCTATGATTTTTTTGGACACAGTAAAATGCATATTTTTCATAACGCTCAAACAATTCGCTATGCGCGTCATTCGGACTTCGTACATCGACTCGCGCATAAACGCACCAGGGTCACCATCCTATTTCTGGCAGCCTGTGATTTTCACCATCTTTTATTCGGCGAATGCCAATATTCTATCTACAGGTCCGATAAAATTGTTTTGATACTCGATCGTTCAACGACAGGACAAAGAGAAAGTCAGGAAACCTATCATTTTTTATTTTTGGATAACATCTTTCACTTTTGCTTTATTAGTTTGACCGAGGTATTCAAAGCGCATGAAAAGTCGAGTCGTGTGGAGTCTTTGGAAAGAAACCACGATGCGAGGATATATCTCTCTGCTGGACGAGTTTACGGTAGATAACAACATAAATTCACTTGATACTGCGTACCTAAGGAAAACGGAGCGAAGGGAAGAAAAGTAGAAAGAACTCGTTGATAAATCTTCTCTCTGACTGAAAACTTGTTAAAGAATACACGGAGTTGCGCAAACATACGCAACGTTTACGTCGAGTAAACTAACGGCCAGCTGTCCTCCGAATAAAGTAATCTTTTTAATTCCTCTCATGCACGTGAAATTACTTCATGAACTTCTATTCGTAAAGTTTCGAGAACTACGCGACATTGCATTACCGAGTTCTGAGATTTTACACGATGGAATTATTAAGTAACATTATGATACTCGAATAGTTTGTTGTAGTTCGTTATAGTTTGTTACGTATATTAAAATATTTGTTTATTCGTATTATCCCGAGGGTTACTGGGAAGTTTCACTGGACTTTATCGGACACGCTTTCTGTTTTTACTTCGTCTTTGGAACGTACTGTTACGCTGCTCGCTCGAATAATAAATACCTAGACTTTCCATTTTCAACCGTCAAAACTTGCTCGCTCGTTTCTTGCAGAAAAAAATAACGGGATTACCTCTGCGCGCTTATTTGGATCTCACGATCTTCGCAACATACGTCGAACGAGAAACCCCCTGGGTATTTCCTGCGCCGCCATTTTAATTTGGATTTTCTCTGATCTCCGATAATTTCATCCTTCTAACGATAAGTGGATATTCGTAATTTCATATAAATTCGGTTGAACGTTCACAAATCGATCAATTCAAAAGCCCCTTTATTTGGTAAAATTTCAGTGGATTCGACAACGAATTGACTCAATAGAGAATTTAAATGTTCCCGCGCTAGGATCGCGTGACTTTTGATCACAGGTAAACAAGAAACACATGCCATTCTCGGTTGAGGGAAGGTTTGAAAGAAGGGGAAAGAGCGGACGTTGCGTGTAGATACACAAGAGCGCGCTTCTGTCAGTCAGTGTGCGTCAGCCGAGGTGGATGTACGCAATTCAGAAGCATTATTCTTTCGTTTTTGCTGTTGTAATTTATACTCGTTTTCCTTACTCGTTCCTTTAAAGAATTCGATAGCTTGGTTGTCCGGTGGTGATCGTTCCGCAATATCATTGACGCAGATAGGATTCTTTCACAAAACTACCGGCACTCTGAGGACGGAAGAGGGGAAGCGAATCGCAAGAAATGTATAGATCGGTGTTGGTTTGCAAGAGAGTAAGAGGGAAAGAGAAAGGGGCTGGAGAATAAAAGGAAACTAGAGAGGGAGGAGGTTACGGAGCGTGTTGCGCTTGGAGAAGAAAACTGTTCGCGCGTATTGGTGTACTGTTTGTGGTGTACATCGTACTGCCTGTACGAAAGGCAGTTCCGTGCGAGTACTCTGGCAACGATAGAATCGTGAAGTTGCTCCGTAGAAAAGTATAAACTGTTATGCGTATATACACCGTTTTGTGGGACGATATATCGGTGAACGTGTGAGGGACGGAGCAACGTGAACATACGTAAACGCGAGAGTGTGTGTTAGTGAGCGAGCTCGAAGAAGCGAGGTGGCAAAGACGGTAAAGAGAGACGGTTAACGGAGAGGAGTGGGAGAGTAAGAGAGAAGAGTAGTCGGTGCAAGTCGGTGGCAGTGCGCGTCGAAGCGAAGCCTCGTCCGTGTGCTTACACTATCGGACGATAGAACGGACATTTGACGCGGGTACTACTCCTTCCTCGAGTTCTAATCGCAAACTATTTTTTATCTCTCCTCTACGTCAGTCCTCTCGAAATTGCGCAACTGGTGGACGTATTGCATTGTAGCCCTCAAGATGGGTTAAACGGCGAATCGGCGAAGCGCCAGTTGTCCGGTTCTCGTGAAGTCCGTCGAGTGCCGTCAGTGGTTTCGCGAATGGCTTTTTCACCGAACGTGCCTTTTATCGTTCCTTCCTCTTGTTTTTATATCCGACCAAAGTTTGTTTGTTCCACTGGTTTTTCTTAGTGAGAATTCATTCATTCCCGGTACAGTCCTCGACGTATCGCCAACGACATTCTGCTCGCATAACTCGCGGCTCATTTCTTACGGAATTCCTTAGATCTCTTGCATTCTATATTTATGTTACATATCCGATTTTTAAAAAAAAGCACTCGCACAAGAACAAAATATTTCTGATTCCGTGCACAACGCTTGGTTTGTTGACGACGAAATACCTTGCGGCTGGGACGCAATATGTTAATTTATCAGATCGAGAAACAAGAGAGTGAATTTGTTGCACAGTTGGAGTGAACTTGTGGGCGATGATAATTTGTGCAGTGAAATCGAGCCAGCTACGTGACCGACTGAGCGGACACGTTCTCCAAACTACCAGAAGAGGAGAGCGGAGAGGAGAGGAGAAGAGAATCCTCGACCTCCAAGTGCCTTCCGACGGTACCGAATCCTACACCTGAAATACTTGGGACACAAAACACTTTCGTACTCTTTTTATTGCGAAACCAATATTGCAAAAGTCCTCGAAGAACCAACCCGTAACCCTCTTGAAAAGAGCGCGCGTTTGCCAGGGAAATTTGCAGCCGAGGTTTCTGCACTCGGCGAGAAGAAACCGTTAATCGGCGAAGTAGGACAAAACGCAATAATTCTACTTAAGCGAAGTAATCCTTAATTACTTAAGGAAAGGATAGCGAGGACGTGAAATTAAATCACTAGTATTATACACATAGGACGTCTGCAGACGAAAAAACGAAGTACCTTATACCGAACCAAATAGATCATAATTCGCCGGTAAGAAACTTATCGTCCACGTCCAACTTCCCGTTTCTACAAATAAGGACGCTTAAAAGTAAACTAGTCGTTGATCACGCGAAGTGTGACTATCGGTGACAATAATTTACAGTAAAAATAAGTCTGCGCGAGGAAACATAATTTTCAAATCGGCCAAGGGATTGCTTGCATTTCACTTCAGCCAAGCGGAAGTCGACTACGGGAGGCAATAAAAAAGACGAATTATCCTTGGCAAGTAGTAATACCACGAATTTAATCGCACGGAGAGAATCGTCCTCCAGTGAAAACGCAACAAGTTTCGAAGGAAAATATCACAAGTCAACCACCAACGATTAATGTCGTTCTCTGCGATCGAAACTACCTGAACCGGAACTGCGAACTCGTTTTCGAAGGACTCCGATAAAAGGACTCGCTGGTCGAGTTTGAAGGAGCACCAGTGTCTGTTTAGGGAATTCGGAAGTAGAGTGCCGGGATTATCGCTGGATTTCTGCACAGAGGATAGCGGTAGCGCGTACAGATCTTTGAATGACTTTCCCGTTTTGTGGATTCGTGTTGGACTCGTCCGACGAGAGGACGAGACAAATGCCCGTCGCTTCGGAGGATTGGGTCTCGCACCCGGCGAAAATAACCAGTTCCATTACCACTGTCAAAGGTGCTACCATCCAAAGCACGACTACTGCTTGGATGTCACCTTACAGTAGAACATCCCCGCCCGATCGTTCTGGACCAAATAATAATAACAATAATAACAATAATAATGGAGTGGTGATACTCGAAGGATGCAGGCCACCCGCCGCAACCACCGCGAGAAGATTTCTGAAATGGTTCAGCAGACTTGGCCAACCACCAATGGGAAAATCAGGTAAAATCAACAAGATTCAAATTCGACTTATTGCGCTTTTCTTCGATCTATCCGGATATCGATCGAAGACTATTTATCTCCACTTGTCGTGACATAGGAAAGATCCGGTAGAGGTTTGCGATGCGTAATCCAAGTGTATTGTAGTTAATCAGAGAGTACTGTTAGTCATCGCAGGTGCATCGTAGATGTGGCAGTTCATAAAAAGAGCGTACTCGTAAGGTGAATACAGAAGCAACGCGGTAATAGATAATTGAGAAGGGGCCGCACATGTGTAATTGATGGTACTTTAACGGTAGTTTGTTATACCTTGATTCCTAACTGCTTCAGCGAACGCAAACCGCCAACAGCCGTGCTCTTTTTCGACGATAAATATTACGACACCTTACGTAGTCGCGTACTTACGTGTCCCAACAAACCAAATGATATAATAAAACGGTTGTCCGACTGTCCAGCTATCCGACCGTAGTTAACTATCTTATTATTTTTGCATACGCTTTTCATCCTTTTTAACGAGTGTTATCTGCTTTGCAACTAATTATCGAACGCGTGTATGGAAAAGAACGCAACAGTAACAACGGGCAATCAGATATAACGCAAATAACGTATGCGGAAGGAAAAATGGCGTTCCGGCTGAAATCTTTGCGAGCGGCAATCCTGGTAGCGCACGACGTGTCGACTATCTGGTCCAACATACTCAGACTACCATGACGAACGTAGAATCGTATTAACGGTCTTTGATTTTATAGACTTCCAAGCTGGCTTCGTCTTAAGAACCGCGTCAAGTTTTATTATCAAAATTCCACGTCTATTCCGAATTCCCTTGGCGATTATTTTAAGACAGCCACTTGTTCCGCTGTTTAGACACCGTGTAGAGAAGGGCCGATAGAAATTTGGATAGGGGCCTTGGGACCTTGGTTTAATACGCGTTCTAAGGTTGATCCGGCGTGCTTTATAACTAGGTCACACACGTGACAAAAGACATATTGGTCCATTGAAGGGATCGACGCGTCGTCCCACACACGGATTTACTTTTATTATTATAATAAATGGGATATCTGTCGCGCATGGTGCAATGATACCAACCTCGCTAAACCTACCCGCGTGTCACGCCAGTTGCGGGGTGAATTATAAAGATCTGTTTTTTCAACAATACTCTGCCTCGAAAATGTCTTTGAACATAATTCATTGTTATGGAAGTAAAAGTCAGCAGCTATAATCTCGCCATTTTCTTCATCGAATATAATAATTTAAGAAACACAATTTACTAAATAGTACGAACAGGACATATAAATGCTTTACTATATTTTAATATTTTATTTCGTAGATATTGAAATTTTAATTATAAAAAATACAAAAACCTCTCTGAATAGCTTACATGAAAATGTTGGTTAATGAATTTTACCTATATAACAACGAATTTGCAATGATCCTAGACAGATATACAGAACATTTTAATTTCGCACATATGCTTTTCGGTATTTTTCAATATTGTTTTAAATGTTTTTAATATTTCTTAATACCTATAAATTGTAGTTAGTGTAAGGAATCGATGGATAATCGTTTGATTTAGTATTTCGGTTGTTTTATATTTCGGATAACTGGTTTATTGCCGTGGGACTTTACAAAATGTCTTGACCGATATATTACCCGGTGGATAGTTAACGCGATAATATACCTGTGCTGTTTATCCGTATTCTTTCCATTTTCAGCGTAATGAAATCTTTCGCGAAATCCTAATTACCTTACTGGGAAGAGGTTGAGCTCTTTTTGCGGACTTAGGTCGATGTTATCGCGCAGACATTATTCTTGAGGTTGGAATTCTCCGGCAAGCGTACCGCGACACGATAACTGGGCCGGAAAGAGGATGAACCGTAAACTTGATAAATAAACATTAGACTCGATGTTCAAACCAGGCCGAGCTCTCGCGCGCGGGAGTGAACAAGCTTACGGCAAAACAACGTGCCAACGAATACTTGCTTCAGGATATCCCTTCGCTTCTGCCTTTGATCGAAAACATTATAAGAAATCGTAATTCCTGTCATTTAAGAAAAGATTAAAGAATCCACTGGTAATGTGTTAATTAATAGGATTACATGCTCGCAAATTAAGTGGAATTCCAATTTACCTTCTAATCTGGAAACAGAATCTTTATCCGATTTAAGAGCGAGGCTAACGAGAGATCACTGAAAACTATCGCTCCTTCTTCTAATTAGACTAACGTCCGGAAAAAAACAGGTTACGTAATGTTACCGCTTATAGTCGTGAATGTATCGATTGTCTTACTCGACTTGCCGTGCTACTCCTCGCCACTCGCTAATTCGAAGCGAGTCACACCGTAGAAATTCCTCTTCGATTACTCGACACCCCAAATTATCCAAGTGTTATTATCAAAGTGTCGTGAACATTGAAAAAAAACCTTACGATATCGCTTCACAGGTTTCATTGGTAAACCGCTCGTTAGTATTGCTTTGTCCCTGGTGACCCTTTAAACTTGTTTCGTTTATTCACTGACCTAAATAGCTACCGGAAAGCCACCGGAAAGCCACCGGTGAAGGCCTTATTATCGTTGCACGTATCGCACAACTTCACGAATTTCCTTTGGCTAGAAGCGTTTGGTAAATGTTTTTAACGGTACCGCGACGGATGCTTTAGGGTACCCTTTCCAAGTACGCGATAAGGAAACCATGCAACCGCAGATTGCAGATTTGACAGGCTCTTTGCGACGTTACGCTCAGCGTTGTTTTATTTGGAGAATATCGAGATGTATATCAATTCGAGGTATAAAAGATGTTGAAGTGTTACGATGTCGGAATTATCGACAATGTAATCTGCTATTTTTTCATGTTTATGCATGTGTCCTTAAAAAGGAGAAATAGGGAGGATGGATCGGAAATATAAATTAATCGGTTTAATTATGTTTATTATGTGACACTAGCTGCGGGAAATCTTAGAAAATGAAATATTACAAATTTGAATTTTTATATTCAATACTAGATCTGTCATTTTTATTGTTTTGGTAGTTCTAGTCTTAAAGAAAAAGAGGCGCGAAATAGGATTGCAATAGAACTCGATATAATATTCGGATTTTGAGCGCGACGAGATAGCAAACAGGGCGTAGAAATCGTGTCGGTCGGCGCATTTGCAGGTTGTGTAATTGTTGGCGCGTGTGCGCGTGGGCGAGCCACCTATTACAACGATGACTCCTATCCATTCTAATCTTTTAAATACGCAAACTCGCTGCATTAATCAATCCATCGAACGTAAAACAAAAATACACTTCTGCTCGTTCGATCTGTCAACGAGGCGAGTATTTTGTGTATCAAATGGGTTTATTTTACGGATGGAGGAAAAATGGCGGGGACGGGAGAAGGGAGTAGATTGTAGTGCAAGAGCTATCAGAGCTACCGCGAGGTCGTTGCCTCGTAATCTGCCGAGGAAGTTACACAGGTGCCCGAGAGAATTCATTTGGTGTCGTTTGCATTAGAACCTATTCCCGTATCTCGTGTGCACTTCGTAAAACTAACTAACTCCTTGAAAACTATCCTTGCTTCTCCTATAAGGCGTTCCATAGAACGCTTTTAGTGATGTTTTGTAGTTCGAATTTGTTTGATGTTGTTTGTATCAGAACTTATTCTTGCATCTCGAGTAGTGTGCCCTTCGTAAAACTAACTAACTCCTTGAAACCTATCCCTGCTTCTGCTATAAGGCGTCCAATAAGACCTAAAAGAACTCTTTTAGTTACAGTCCACGCAGTATTTCACCGAATGTTATTTCGTAGCTCGCAAACCAGTCGTCGCTTCGCGAAATTCCGCCATTTCGATTAGCGTGTTTTGTTAAGAAAGCGAAACCACGACTATTTGCTGAGGCACGTGCGCGTAACGTCCTTTTGTAATTCGGAGAACGAACGACTTTGCTGAATGCGAATTTCCTGAGGAGACCAGTGAATTCCATGTTCTCGCGTATTGGTTGATCGAAAAAGTACGTGGACATTGATTGTTGCGCAGCGTATATAGACATGTATCCATGACATTTATCGTGACTTTTAATTGAATGAAATAATTAATCCATGAATTAGGGGTCAGTTTATGAAAGATATGAAACGCAATCCTAAGAGGTCCGACTTGTAGAGGCGGGGTCAAGGATTACTCGTAAAACGGACAATGTTTCTAGCCCGTGGCAACGACTCGTTGTCTCGCGAGGTCTACTTTGGCAATATGTAAATGCCACGTTGCGAACAAAGCGGCCATTGTTGTGCGTGTTCTCGCGCCTCCCATCTCCCCGGCTGTCCCCTCCGTTGTCATTTCGTTAATTTCATTTGCCAAATAAAACAAAACTTCGTCACTTACGCTTATCCCACTGATAACACATAAGTCTCTCGCAAGATTACTTTTCTTTATTTCTATGAATAATATTCGTGTCCGAAAGAATGCAGAATACTTGGTAAATAATAGATCGACAGTGTGACTTTTAATTTCTGTGGAGTCGTTCAACCAGAAATTTCGCAAATATTTCGATATTTTCGTTAAACGAAACGCGGCGAGGCTTTTACGTAAGTCTAGGAAGTGAAGGTGGGTTGCAGTGCTGCAGAGTTACAGGGTTACATAACGGAGAAATAGATACGGCAGGTATCAGGCACTATTCAATTTTCTCTTTAGTCGAATCGGTTCACGTGACTAGTCTTTTTCGAAATATTAGGTCACAACAGACCGGCAATCTCTCAGATCTTTATCCACCTGCTTTCCGTCGTGACACGCTCCTTCGTTGGACTAATTAACCGATTAATTACTAATTTGCGTTTCCTCGCACGCACGCGCACACTCCTTTTTATACACCGCACGTTAGACGTGAACATAGCTGTTTATACGGGCAAGTGTTTCATCCTTTATTTATTTATACTCACGGATTAATGATTCATCGGGCAATTTGATTTTATAAGCATTTTACGAGGACCAGGATGCGATCTATTCGAGTACGTATTAGAAAGATAATACGTAATAATATTTAAAAAACACGAGTCGTTCGATGGAGTTCCTTGTGATTGAGGCACCAAAGAGGTTAAGTGGCAACACTTAATCGAGCGTGGTTTCGTAAACTCAATTTTCTAGCAATTTCGAGATGCTAAAACGTGAAATAAGCGGGGGATCGAGAAGTGGTGGGGAACAGGTGGGGCTTCGAGGAAGGCGAAAGGAACGGCGAGGGGCGCTAACGTTTGCCGACGATCGCCGATGGTCGCGAACGTTTTTAACGAGTATGAGAATTTAAGACTCTTTGCGAAATACATTGGGTAGCCTTGGAGTTTCCCCGCCGTTGCTTCGTAAAGAGAGTCAAGAGAAAGGTATGGAAACAGTATGGCACCCCATTCGTTCCAAATCCGCAGGGCTTCGCGCGCAAGAATCGGCCAAGTTCACCCTTCTCGGGAAAGCGAACACAAATGTTCACGGTACTAAAATGGTGGCTCGAAGATGCTGAAACGTGTGAAAGTTTACGACGAAATCCACGTCGACCCTGATAGATATATTCGCGGCAGATGTTACCGGACATTCGATGTGCACGAATAAAGTTGCAAATTCGATATTTATAGCATTCATTTCCTGTTTACAATATGGATTCGAGGGAGAAAAGAAGACCTGAGACTAACGTTGGCCAAACCGTAGTTACGCGTTACGTTCTCGAATCGACGTCTAGAATCCCGAGGAGATACACAGTTCCTGACCTCCTTTTTCCTTTCACGTTTCTACTTAGTTCGAGCGACTACCGACGAAAGAGCTTGTCCTATCCTCCTTCGACCGCGGGAAAATTTACTCGAAGCGGAAAGATTTGACTCCACCGTTTCCGCTACTTTTTCAACCTCCCCATCCTCTCTCGCCTCGACCCACTCACCGCGTGGATTCAGGTTTTGTTGGTTTTAGTTTACAAAACCAATAGAGCCCCTATATATTCAACCGGCAATATTTATTCAAACTTAGATCCATTATGAAAATGATATGATTTCCGTCGAATCGAAAAAGCTTTACGATCGGAACTATAGAACTTCTAACGTTCTATCGTGAATTGCGTCATGCTCGGCTCGTTTCACTCGCGTCTATCATTCTATTTCTACATCACCAGCATGTACACCATTCCATACACGTGGTAACAATCGCCCCTAAACTATTGCATTATATATTTACAGTGCTAATAATCCAACCTTCGGAACAAACAACGTGGCGTGACGAATATTTTAGGTTTTAATTGGCCTTCTTACGAAACCCGGTAGTAGTAGCTCGTTACTCGCGAACGCCGATACCACGGATATCTTTCGACAGGATTGAAGATGTCACAAGGTTTAAGTAGTCTGGGTATAACGGTAGTAATGGTTTTTAGGGGAAAACTCGCGTAGCGGTTCTCACAGCAACAAGTGCGCGACCACTTTTCGTCCAATTTCTCGCTTAGTATGCTTTTATTACGCTTAGCAACGCTTTTATAGCAGGTTCCGTGTGCCCTTCGAATTTTAAGGTTACCGAATCGGCTCCACTTTCTCGGGTTCTCGTTGGTCCGAGCAAACCAAACCTAATCTAAACCACTGGCACAGACTTACTCATTTTTACCTCGCAACGGTACTTCTTTAACGCTAAAACTACCTAGCATATACTCGGTTATATTTAAACATTTATCTACAAATTATTGCTGGAGAATGTGAGTTAATTAATGTGTCTAATTATGTGTTCTGCATTAAGTCGACCAAAAAGTTTGTACAGTTTTAACGTATAAATAGAAAGCGATCTTTATTCAATTTTGTATATTTCTTCGATTTTTTCAAGTTTCGACTTATAACTTAAAATTCCTGCAAAGCGCACGAATTTGATGGCCAACTCAATCATAAAGTAAAGGTTAATAAAATGTCAAACAACGCGTCGTTTTATATTCGGATGATTTTATTCAAAATTGTGGACGAGTCATTTTAATCACTTTGGTAGTTCTACTGTTAATTGTTATTATCGATTTTTATTATTGAGGAAATTTATGAAAAAGTGGAGTCCCGTTGTTTTATTCAGATCGGTATCCGCGGAGAAAGGTGTCGCCAACCGCCGGTGACAGACTAATTTTCACCAGTGTTTAAGATTACTCAATCGCGACACGAAGGAGGCTCTTCGCCTCGGAAAAACGAGATCTACGTAGGCGCAGAACCGATCGTGACTCGTGATTACGGGTGACTTGTCATCGGGAGCGTGAGTAAAGTTTTGTCGCAGTGTTTATTCGAGTCACGTTTATACCTTGCAAAAGAATACGCCTGTGTTACAGTGTCTGTCTGAAAGAAATCGTGAAAGAAGTGCATTTTTGAGTTACGTCAGTTTTCCTTTAGCTTTTAGTTTCCATTGAAAAGTTTCCGATTGAAACATCCGTAGCGCCATTTATTTTAAGAACCATAATCTCCACGACAATAATAAGTGATTAATATTCAATGCACTCTTCCTTCTTTAATCTCCATTAATATAGCACGATGGAAAAATATCTTTGAATCCTCGTCCTAATTACATCTTATTTTAATATTGCATTATATCCTATAATATTATATCGTACTTTATAATATTAGATTATGTGAGCCGTTTATTATGCAATGGACAACTTAATTTTTGAAAAGAAATTGATTCGATATTGTTTCGGCTTTTACTGAAGCAATACAAAATTTCTCAAATTTTGTTTCAAAATTGGCGTTGTCCCAATTTCACAATAAACGGCTTATCTTACAATATTATAATATACAAATTATACTTCAGTTAATAGTTCCTGCAGTTATTCGAGTAATCATCGTGAAAGTAGTAATCCGTAAAAATCATTGTTGCCGAAGTTGCGTCATGAAAGGTAAGAAGAAGAAACGAGATTATTGGCGCGTGGAGAGTGTAGGAGGACAAAAAGTGTATTACCGATGCAAAGCCACGTAGGAATCGAGTACTATATTTTCGAGCATGTACGCACGTAGATCGCCAGGCTCGTTCACCTCATTTTCTATAGGATCTATAGGATCTATAGGAGTGGAGTGTGTCTGTGAAGGTAGAAATATACACGTACGGATTCCCATAGTTCGATATCCGAAGTACAGTTACTCGGCACACGCGTGCAACTTTATATCGATGGCGTCACCGGGATCGCCGCGATTGGGGCCAAGCGAACTGAACTCATTGTCAGCCTCTTTCTTCTCTTCACGGTTCGCTGTAGTTCGCCATAGTTCGCTGTAGCTCGCCTGTGCAACGCAAGAATTAATCGTAATTATGAGTATCTGACATTCTTACGATCGCGATACAACGATACTCTTACACCATTCGAGCTTGAGTATCATATTAAAAGCAACTTTTTCCATCGGTACGTGGGAGTATATTCTAATTACGTAACTTCCTGATTGTTGATCACGGTGTTTACAACGAAAGGGTTTTACAGCACGATACGAGTGCTTCGTCTACGAGTTCCTTCCACGCCATGTTGAATTTCTCGTACGTAAAACTCTTTCATGGAACTAGAAGTGGAACAGCGCAAAATAGTCCAACAAATACGTATCTTTAGTTTTCATTGAAAATATTCGCACTTTAAAAGTGCGCCGCTGAGTTTGATGTAAATATAAGTTGAACGATAGGAAGGAAAATAAGTGTGGACGGTGAGCTCTCCGAGAAAATGTCGAGATAGCAGTGATCGGGTAATTGGCAGCTGAATGTATTACGGGTAACAGGAACATAAATTAAAGTATGATTTAACGGTATCGAAGGCTGGTTAACGTTGAAATCGAGCGCGATGGAAGACCCTGGCGTGGAAGCGAGCGAGCTGAAAACTAATCGGCGCCCGATAAGATTACGTGGCATGTACACACACCTGGTATCGTGGAAAGAGTAATTTTTCGCTTTCACGATTCGACGAGGGAGTTGCAAGAGTTTGTGCAAGTGCATCGATCATACGGACATCGATCTAATGCATTCGATCCAAGATAAATCCCGGTTCCTCTTACCTCGCTGATATCTTCTGGGCAAATATCACGCTTCCGAAGGAGAAGATATATTTTCGAGGAATGTCAAAGACCGAGAGATAATCGACTAATATAAAACGTGTGCAATAAAACGCGAGTCGTAAAGAAAGGAAATTGCATAACGGTGGAACACGAGTTCCATTATATTTCGATTCTCACCGAAACGGCCAACGACACGAATTCCAGTAGAATAGCTATATGATATATGAAACATGGGATCCAAGAAGATTCGCACGGTTAAAAAGAAATCTGTTTACTACTTGAAAATGATCACTGACATAGATGTTCATTGAAGTTCATTGATGTTATTTATACGCATGTGCCACTTAAGTCCTTAAGTTCCTGAGATTATCGATTTCGCTGTAACCTCTGATAATCGAAATTATCTTTTATCGATAGACCTTTTGTTAGGTCTGGGTTAGCTTAGGTCTATTATAGATACACCTGTTATTCTTCTTTGGATAAATATAGAATCTACAAGATTACCCTTAATTCGGCAATTTTTCTTACTCATTATTTTTCCGACATTTTCGTGATTGATGACATTGTTTACGCAACACTCTGCGAATCACGATCGAAGGTTTATATTATAGTTTATGGCATGCAATTATTTCATCCTATTTCGATAGGTTGAAAAATTGACAAATCAACGGAATATAATATAATTCTCAGGGTGATGAAATAAAGTGACAAACGAAAGAAAGGATTATAATGATAGTTTCCTGAATCGTTTTTTTCAAAGAAACTGGTCGGTTCGAGCGACTCGGTTTGCACGCGCGAGAGGAGTTTGTTTATACGTGGTGACGGTAGCCGTGCGTGGGCACATCGTGTCCCCCTATACGAGTATGGGAGTGCGTGAGTGCGTGTTCGTCTCTGCCTGCTTGAGCTCGAACACGTACTGTCTGACTGAATTTGTGAGTGGTCAGTCAGTCGATCGAACGGTCGGTCAGTCGGATCATCGACGCGGTTGAACCTCGGTTAATCGCCTTGGAGTAACTACTTTTTTTTACGTTCGACGCTAATCGCGTAATCTTCGCTAGTTTGAACTCTACTTACCGTAAACCAGGGAATACTTCGCGCGTTATACCTCGTCGTTGCATATTAAAATTGAATATTAGTGGTGAACCGTGATCTGCTTTAATGGCATCATGTGAGATAGGAGTGTTTTAATCCGAAACAAAGTGTTCCTTTCTAATCGGTTTAAAGGAAAACCGGTCAATCAAGTGTAAAACCAAATGCGTCCATTCAACCACGCGGAATCTCTTCACGCTCGAGTAAAGTGATATGCCCTCGAGATCACGCGACACTTAATCTCACGGACGAGATCGATTAATCACCAAACGTTTTCGATGTTTCCGGACAAAATTTCGGTTATCGCCAAAGATATTTCGATCCCCTCGCTTCTCGATATAAACGTGGAATTCTCGAGATACTTCGAATCGGAAGTTATCGGGAATCGTGTCATCTCAGGAATTCAGACTGAATGGTATAAAGTGGTATATGCTTCACTTTACTTAAAACTCCCGCGAAACCGTGAGTCTACAGTCTGCTCGTTCGTGTCTTCCATTTAAGATGAATTTTAATATCAGAGAGAAACCCGTCGTCCAAAACGTATAAATAACTTTGTCACGCATAGAGAATAAGAAAATAATATCGTATGCTACTTTATAAAATAAATAAACTTACGTGGTAAAACTAAACAAATCCTTGGCCAACTTATTTAGTCGATTCGATTAGTCGAGGTTCCCTTGACACTAGAACTACCAAAGCAATCAAAATGGCGGATCTACTATTTCCAATGAAAGTACTCCAACACACATCGTTGCATTTTCCAGATTTTCTTTACCCCGTGTTTCATAATGCATTTCATTGAATCTGATTTACTCGAATTAATTTACTTGAATAAGTACTTACATACTTCACTTCATATTTTAAGTACACATACATAAAGGAATAATTATAAGTAAATACATGATTGGTAGTTGTAGCGTTAAAGCACAGACCGGCGTATACTACTTAAGTCGCAAGACGAACCAATTGGCTCTCGCAGCGCGTCCACTCTACTCCTAGATGATTTTGTCAATCCCGCTAGTTGGAAAACATAGGAACGGTAAAACCAGTAGCGTCGGTTCTAAGCGGTGGTTATTAGTTCGAAGGACGCTCGATATATCGACGCGAAACTCGCGCCACGAGTTACAATCCTTATTCGATTAATTCACCGCATTAGAAAATAAAAACATCCGTCATCTATTAAGATATCCATACGCGAGTCAATAAGACTCAAGGTCTTCTTTCAACATCGACTAAAAACAGAAACACGCGAGTCACATTGGCTTGACTTCAGTTCGGCCACATCTCTTTCGATCGTTAAGTTAACAACTCGATTATCAATACGCCTCGAACGAAAGGAAGTGACTATTATTTTTTTTTGCGAAATAGCTTACTGTTTGAATCGTCAGCCGCGTGAGCTGTTATCGTTCGTTGTCTTATCAGGAAGTGTGTAGAGTGTACTCACTCGGCTAAGTCCGTGTCGTGCATCGATATCCCTCGATTAGTATGCAGATCTTTAATCGTGAAAAATAACGTCCTATATATCGGTATCGTCTTTCCAGCAGCTTCTGTCTTATCAATTTTATATTCTCCGAAGCGTCTTGGAAAACATATCGTCCGAGTGGCTTCCACCATTCTTACTCCCTGCTTCTTCAACGTTTTATCTGTTTTATAGGCGAACTTTTTCCATCTTCGCAAATTACACCGATATCGTTGACACCAGTGTCGATTCATTCTCGCATTCGTGTTCCCAGAGAAACGAAGGAGATTTTATTATTAATCAACTGCCATGATCCTCATTTAGGGTTCATAACAAATATAATATTCGCTCAAAAGTTATTGTATACTTTTTACTTCGTTTCGCAGTTAACCCTTTGACTGCTAAACCCTTTGAAACACACGTAAATTTCTTTTAACAATTTAAAAAAAGTCATTCGTTAAATGATTAAAGTAGTTTTTCCGTGGCGCGGGAGCCGATGAAACGGAGAGCGAAGGTTTCGCCTTCGAGAACAGGATTTAATAAAGTGTCAAGGATAAGAATTCATAATTTACAGCGTGTAGGAGAGCATCGATAAATGGTAGACATTGGACGATGCAGAATACGGCGATTTCCTTGAATCACGACAAAGGAAATTGCCGTACACGGCGCATCGACGTGAATCCAGGAGCATTGTTTCGTCGAGTAAATTACGCGCGGCATTTCCGAGGAACCGGAATGAGATCAATTAAAAAATATCGGATGTGGAACGAGGCTGTTTCCTCGTCTATGTTTGCGTGGACATTCGTTATCACGGAATCTCGTCGTTCCGAGGTAACGTTTCGTTGCGCAACCAACTCGATGATCTTTCGAATAAATCGTAACGGTATAAATTTACACAAAAAAATACCGACAGCTGCTGAGTGAGTTCAAGGTGTGACGGACCTTGACGCGTTCTTCAGAGGACATCATAGACGAGTCGTAGGAGTGTTAACTTCCTCGTCGGATATCACTTCGTTTTCCCAACGCCATTATCATTCTAGATCAATTGGCGCGCCTATGTTTTTTTTTCTTTTCCTGAGTGTCTATCCTGATATCGGATGAGATCGGTACTTTTTTACGAGTGAAATCGGCTAACGGATAGAGAGGATGCTCGAGTTAAAGTTTACCTAAGGAAACTCTAAAGTGTTGCCAAGTGCGAATCAGAGAGTATTGCGATTAAGCGTGTGAAAAGTTGCCAGTGTTCATCGATGCACGATTCGAAATTGCTGAAGAGTCTTTGGACGAAAATAGGGCAGATGTGTGGCTACATTACGTGCGCCAAATCCTACCTCTCAGGTCAGTTTCTTATTAAATCAATAATATTTTAATTACTCGGATAGATTCGCTCTTCTTCTTCGCGTGCCTCGTCGTTTCACCATTCATCTTTTTCTTCCGCGAATGTGTAGTTCTTCACTGTTTAGTTTTTATCGTGAAAACATCTCAACGCAAAGTTCTTTCTGTCGGTGATATTTTAGAGGAACTCTTGTGCAAATGCAAAGAGAATTATCGGTGTGTATGAAAGCCAGACTCCTCTCGTGTTCCATAGAAGTCTACAAACAAAATGGTCAGCGGCAGAACGTTGCTTGTTTTACGCGGATGTACTTTCACTTTCCGGTTCTAGAGTTGCCATTGCATGCCGATCTATTCGGACGCAACTTCGAACTTCATCCTTCCGATCTTCTGGCTCTGACGGCCATTACAAAGAGGTATACCTTTAGGAATGGTCAGAATTTCGAATTCGCGGATTTTGGTCATAAAGGGTTGAATTCAATAGAAGATGATGCCTAAATATATTCTAGGACCATTTTGTGTCGAAAGAAGTGGATTAAAAATTCTCCTGAGCAAAAAATGGGTCGACCCAAAATCGCAAAAATGTGAAGGGGTATACCTTCAAAAATTGTCAAAAAATGAAAGTCGCCAAAATCGCTCCTAAATGGTCCAAATCGATGGTATATTATGTATAAACATATTCTAGGATGATTTTGGGTCGAAAGAAGTGGATTAAAAATTGTTTCCGATCAAGAAAGGGGTCGACCCAAAATCGCAAAAATGTGAAGGGGTACACCTTCAAAAATTGTCAAAATATGAAAGTTGCCAATTTCGGTCCTAGATGGTCCAAGTCGATGGTATATGATGTATAAACATGTTCTAGGATGATTTTGGGTCGGAAGAAGCGGTTTAAAAATTTGTTTGAGCAAAAAATGGGTCGACCCAAAATCGCAAAAATGTGAAGGGGTATACCTTCAAAAATTGTCAAAAATTGAAAGTCGCCAAAATCGCTCCTAAATGATCCAAATCGATGGTATATGATGTATAAACATGTTCTAGGATGATTTTGGGTCAGAAGAAGCGGTTTAAAAATTTTTTTGAGCAAAAAATGGGTCGACCCAAAATCGCAAAAATGTGAAGGGGTATACCTTCAAAAATTGTCAAAAATTGAAAGTCGCCAAAATCGCTCCTAAATGGTCCAAATCGATGGTATCTGATGTATAAACATGTTCTAGGATGATTTTGGGTCGGAAGAAGCGGTTTAAAAATTTGTTTGAGCAAAAAATGGGTCGACCCAAAATCGCAAAAATGTGAAGGGGTATACCTTCAAAAATTATGAAAAAATCAAAGTCGCCAATTTCGGTCCTAGATGGTCCAAATCGATGGTAGATGATGCCTAATGATGTTCTAGGACGATTTTGGGTCGAAAGAAGTGGATTAAAAATGTTTTCCGTTCAGAAAAGCGGTCAACCCAAAATCGCAAAAATGTGAAGGGGTATACCTTCAAAAATCGTCAAAAAATCAAAGTCGCCAATTTTTCTCCTAAACCGCCCAGATCGATAGTAGGTGATGCCGAAACATAGTCTAGGACCATTTTGGGTCGAAACAAGTGGATTAAAGTAGTAGTCAGAAATAATCATAATCGAATACAATTCACGTAATCCATTTCTTCAAAGCAGTAAGCAGCTCGGGCAAATACTCGAACATCCGATCGGGTTAATTCGGTCTAGCGAACCGAGCGACATGCATTTCGAGAAACTGGGTCGAACTATAACCGCCAACGTCGACCTAGAACTCCTATGGTTCCGACACTTCCGGTCGGATTTCCTTCCGATCGATGCCAACTAAAGATTCTCCTTAGCTTCTTCACAAAGCCGCACTTTCAATTGCTTCTCTTTACGCGCGACAACCGTCTATGCTTCACTTCCTATCATCGTTTCAATTCCATGTATTCGACATACATTCAAGAAATCTGCTACTCCAGAAAAAGTCTTATCACCAGACGATAACATTTTTTTTCCAGATACCAACCTTCCGTCGCATAAACTTGTCTCTAATAGTTACTAAAAATATTAGTTTTGCTTGGCTAAAGTTTTCATTAGCTTTTCCTCGACGATTGCCGTTGCAATCTATTTGGGAAATTATTATTTTTCGAGTCCGGAAGAGCAGTGTATCGGATTACCGTTATCGGTCGGTGTATTTTTTTATCGTGGAACGTTCTCTTCCTATTTGGCAGACTGCCCTGGGACACTGCGATGGTGGTTTCGTTAGAAAGTTGGAGGGTGAAATGGGTCTGCAAAAGGGGCTCGGAAAGGGGGGCGGGGGGGGGGCTGAAAGAGCAGAGATAGAATATCGAATGGGATAGGAAAAGAAGAGGAGAGACCGGAAGAGAGGAAGAGAGAGTGGTGAAATTCAGGACGAGGTCGGGCCGCGTGCGAAATCCTGAATATATATTCGCTTCCCGATATGCAAATTTCGAGCAGCTTGCCAACTTCCGAGAACCGGCATGCACAGATATCAATATCGGGCCAACCCCTTTCACTTTAAAAGACTCTTCCCTCCCTTTATTATTTATCTACCCACTAATCAATGACAAGAAATTAGTTACTCGACAAATATAAGTAATACTATAAAAGAAGTAGATATAATACGTTGTTATAAAAAAAGTCCAATTAACGAACATTTTTTAAGGCTCCGATGAATCGCAGTGCGTTACCGATCCCAATAATCATAACTCTTCTATTTCCAAGCGCGATAAACCACTCGCTCCGATTATTTGCTTTCCTACAAATTTGTTTGATTCTCGGAAATTCATGGCGTACACGAAGACCTACGTACTTTTTTTTATCAGCTATTTATATCCTACAAGTCGCATTACTCAGAATCCAAACTTGACTTTTCCTCGTCGCTACTTAAATTGTTTCACAAAAAAGTGAAGTCACATCACAAGTCAAGTTTCCACCGTGCACCCAGCTATTTATGTCTGGATCGAATCCGGCCGAATGAAATCTTGGCAGTAAAAAAGCTAATATCTCAGTGAAATGTTTTCCATCGGTTCTCCGATGAAAGTGAATTTCATCGAAACATAGCTTCGCGTTGCGAAGTAGATGTGTATCTAAAACACAGAGTGCAACCGGAAATCCAGGACAAAGGGATTCCCTGTCGGTGATCCTCAGAGTTTGATGCCATGCGACTTACGCGAAGTGTCTCTCCATCTTCTTCCTGTATTCCACTCGAATCTAGGCTGTTACCGTGGCAACACGCAGGTACAAGATACAAGATACCCGAGAAATGACGAGGCCTTTCGCCTCTCTCCCCTCCGCAGCCCTCGGTCTTCCATTCTATTCTTTTCGATCAGATGTTCGAAAAAATCAATGATACTCTCCCTGCTGACTGGTCATTCGACTCCTCCTCGACTTTTTTCTCGGAGTTTTACTGCTGGCTTCTCGATTCTTGGATCTGTGGTTTTAAGAGGAGGAGTTCCAAAATGGTGTGACGATTCGGGAGACTGCATACCGGAGGGTGTACCAACCCTACGAATGGACCAGCTGATCCTTCCACCTGCTCAAACCTTGCGGAAGAACCTTCGTACCTGCATAACTCTGTCCTTTTAACCTTTTTAAGACGTCAGGTTTCCCAAAGGTTTCTGCTTTGCAATCGAATTTTAACGTTGCCAGAGAGAATTAATGGCTTGTTATGTATTTTAAGCAGTTTTTCTTTGCTTCACTTTTTTCATTCATTTTTTGTCATTTTCTTTAGTTTCCTGATAGATGAAGATTGTAAAATGTCGTTTGACTCTTGGCGATAAAAAGATGGAATATTTTCTTGGCGAAGTATCGTCGACGATTGGAATGAACTCTCCATTCTTGGAATAAAAGTAGCCACAATTCGCGATCGGTTATCTTACTTTCACCGAGTAGCGGTGCGCGATATTCCGAATGCCCTGCGTATCTATTTGAAACTGGATTCGAATTTTTATATTTCGAAATCTCCTTTTTATGGTCAACGTATAATTGCTTACTCATGTATCATAATATGTATATTATGCGAATATATCTACATCGTTGCTAATAAATCTCCTTTTTTGTTGCAGGTCAGTATCGCTCGTACGTTTATTCGAAAGTCTATGAAATATCGAGGAGAATGGATACATTTCTCTGCAATAAAGTAGGTAAACTCACAAAATATTCATTTCCAAGGAGACTTATTCAGACCGAAGGATCTTTGTAAGAAACTAATTTCACTTAAGCTGACAAACGTTTTGAATTCATGTAATTTTTGCTAGAATAGTATCACGAAGATTATAAGACCGCGGAAAACACGAATCGAGTTCAGCGTTATGTAACGTTATATAAATCTCCGCCGTTATCGAGCGCACCGCCGACACCCGCGTTCCAGTATTTTCTATTTCGTTGATCGACATTTTGTCTGAAGTTCCAAAGAAACTGTAGAGAGAAAGATTGTAAAGTTTCGTTTCGAGGGATTCATAGACTTTCATTCGGTGAACTTGAATTACCGCAATGAAGATGAGAAGCAAGTGTGCGAAGAATGTGGGTTAGAAATCATTGTCGAAGGAAGCGGGGAAAAAAACAGATTTGCGAACAAGAAAAAGCTATGCAAGAAAGAAAATTTGAGTGGAAACGATAGTGCGCATGGAGAAAGTGGATCAGAAATGGCTGGTGGAAAGAAGCAGGAAAAAAGAACAAGGAAGGTGGTGCAAAGCAGAATGTAAAACATTTTTGTGGACAAGAAAAACATGCAAGAAAGAAAATGTTTGTGGAAGCGATAGTCGCGTGGAGAATATGGGTTAGAAATGGCTGGTGCAAGGATACTGGAAGAAGGGAGAAGGAAATAGGAAGCAGACTGAAGGAACAAGGAAGGTGGGTGGCAGGAACGAAAACACGTTTGAGGACATGGAAGGAACCAAGAAAATAAGGCAGCAAGTGAGCGCGAGCAGCTGACGCGGTGAAATCAATATTCCCACGTGTACAGTAGTGTACACTTCCTGCAAGTACTGTTCTCCCTCAGCACTCACAATCTTCCACACCGATCTCCAACCTCCGAAACTTTGCCAACAAAAGTTTCTTCGATCACCGATTCATTCTTAAATTCGATTCGTTTCAGGCGATTATCGGAGTGCAGAACACGATGGAACTATATTCATATACTACGTTACACCACGGTAAAGTGATTCGGAACGATGCGGAAATTCTTGGCCAATTTCGCGAACTAAACTCGTCCGTCTCTCGACGCTTACTCCGAGAGGAACGATTTCAGGTTCCTCGCGACACCCTCTCCACGAATACTTACCGAGTGCAAAATTCAATTATCAAGATCCGGCTCGTAATGCGATCGTACCAGCTTTCCTTCCCTCCCTTCCCTTTGTTACGTCAGACCAACCAAACACACGCTCACCCCAATCTCGTAACTACTCGTGTCTATATCATTGTTTTATTATTATTTCTACGAGTCGATTTAAAAATGACGATGATTCAGATTCAATTATGACGCATATAAGTTGCGAATTTGTTCAACCGTGATTTTCGATCAAAAGAGTGTTAGTATTGAGAGAAGAAGTATCGATAGAAAGGTGTTAGGTGTTAGGATTCGCGGTAAAATTCGTACCGTCTTAAGATATCGAGCTTGCAGAGGCCGCTGTTTTCGCGGGGGTTCGTAAATACCGTAGGAAAGAAGAAGAGGGGTTGAAAGACCTTGAGTCGAAGAAGGGGTAGTCGACGATGGCGACACTGCCGACGCAGACTAGGACATCGACTAGGGGGGTTCGAATAGAAGAGGTGAAGAAAAGTCAGCGGGCGAGGACGATTAGGTGACGAGACGCCGCGCTTTTCGTACGTTTCTTCTCTCCTCTCCTTTCCTCTCCTTCCCTCTTCTCTTCCCTCCACTATATCACCTCCTCAACCCCTGCTATCTCGACAAACGAGCGCAGAGAAGAGAACAGAAACCGGGAGTCGCCGCCTGGCGCTCGTGCGACTCGTTTCGTCCTCCGTCGCGCGTTACACGTATACCGAACTTCCATGTTTTCTTTGTACAAATACACAATCGCCGTAATCGTCCTATCAAACACACAGTGCGGGGTTTGTTCGACCACTTGCTCAACATCGTTATCAATCAGGTTTTTTCTATCTAGTGATTAATAAGCAGAGAAACGGTTTAAGTGCGCGTGCACCAAGTACAGCAGTGCACTCGCGAAGCTATTCTGACGCGATGTGCTACGAGACCCGCTAAAATTGGATACTTTGGACGTACGGCCGTCCGCATTCCTAGTTGACCGACTCTCGGGACTAATTCTCGAGACCAATCAGACCAGCGAAACGATGCATAACCGCATATGCTTCTTTTCTCGACGATAACGAAGGTATCGCAATCCAAATTCCGCATTAAACCCTATCAGTAACTTATCCATTCAACGAACAGTAAAGTTGGCGCTTGCACGCAAGGAAGTTACAGCATAAAATGTTTCTGCCATTTTCACGAATCAATCTTGATCGTGGCACGGTTCAAGAAGTGCTACCAAATCTCGTTTAATTAATTTCATACTATCGTGATGACGGGACAAGGAAAGTGTCAGTGCTTTCAAATATTTCATTTCTATTCGAATCGAATTTCCATTCGAATATTTCTTTATGTTTGTGTTGTATTTTAAACAGAGTTATCGGTGACACGAGCAATATCGGGAAAGAGTGCAATAATGGTGACGAGAGAAAGGTCCGTGGTAAACCTACCGATTCTGATTTCAAGTTTATTCCCACGTGGCTACGTAACGAGGAACCTCCATTGGTGGAAACTTAGTTTTCGTATTTTTTCAATGAGCGAACTGTAGTTACCGCGGAACTACACGCCACCACTCGGAGGACCTTAAATCCGTTACTAGGTGAAAGAGCACGAGACCGGGGGTACGGTTCAGGCTACAAACCTAACCAATGACTCACGCTTAGAGTATCCGCATGGCACAGATACACTCCGCCACGATCACCTTTCGATTCGTCTTTCTTCCTTAAAATATGCGTGCTTTGTTTAAAGGGTATAGAAACGGATATGTTTCCCCGCGTTTCTTCACGGTTTGATAACGAATCGGAAGACGATCGTCTTGGAAGTCTTCCGATCGGTTTAAGGTCAAAATCCTTTTCTCGAGGCACGCCCATTCGAGTGTTCCACCAGCTGGCTCTTTGACCCAAATAACAATCGAATCTCCGCCAACTAACCAACTAACCAACTCTAAGGAAGTATAAAGAGGATTCTTGAAAATCGTGTTTCCATAGGCAACGGTGGTCGCCGACACGCCACGTTGTTTGTCATTTCTTCAAATTGCTGGAACACTCCGGGAAACAGGTTTAAATGTGGCTCGTGAAGACACAAAGGTGGAATAAAGATCGTGGGATACGGTTGGTGCCCGTGCGAGAGCCAGGTGTTGTCTTCATCGTTTGAGATATTTATTAATATACATAAACGGGAATAATCCGTTTAGTATATGACAAGAGACAAATATGTAATATATCTTATATTTTACAATTAGGAAAAACAACAATAATTATAATAATAGAAGTAATAACGATAATAACAACAACAATATTCACGGGTCGTTCGTTCAGTTTGAAATCTTAAGTGCGATGCGTGGTAGAAACGATTAAAATATTACGTGATATTTCACATGAATCATCTGGTGACTAATGTCTCTTTACTCTGCAAACACTTATCTTGAATATTTTGTAGTATTTTACGAGGGTTTTGATCAAATTCGAAGTATCTAGAAAGGGAGACGAAACGAAGCTCGAGGTATTATAGCTTTTGGGTTTTTTCGGGACGGATGATCCAGCGGACCGACGAATCGATGGAAGCTAAACTATCAAGCAAAGTGGATCGTTCCTTTTCCGTCGAATCGAAACCTCTCGGTTTAAAAAGAGAAAAGACTATAAAAAGAGTCGCCGGCTATGGAAGAAAGTACCGTTCGTCTGATTCTAGTGTGTCGCACTACGGACTCTTGTTCCTAAGAATCGCGGCAGAGAAAATCTATAACGGTTGCGTTAAGATTTATCGCGGTTGTTTGCGCGCATGCTTTATCTAATTAGCAATTAACAAGGAAAACTATTCGTCGGACAGCTAATACTCCTTCTAAGTAGAACGAGTCCAAAGAAGTGTCGTTTGTTTGCATCGAAACGGGCAGACAAAACTAACCCTTTAACCAGAATTACCTAGAATTATTAAAGCAGTCAATGTGACGGGACATCGGTGTTTAATAAAAATATTCAAATTGATATATTCGCACCGGATGATGCACATCTGAGTCTTTGGGATTCTTTACTAGAACCCGGATAATTTAAATTTGAGTCTTTAAATACGTTACACTTCGGTCTCACAACGTTTGAAACGTTCACAAATTTTTATTTAAATTTTAGGATTTCAGGATGTTTATAATACTTAGCGTTCCTTGTAAGTTATATGTTGGTTTTTACAGCATTTTTTGTCAACCTAACTTTATTTAAGAAAATTCCGCCAATTTGTTCGATTACGCGCGTAACATTCGACCGAAAGTGTCGCCACGCGAAATTCGTTAACAAGATTTCATTTTCTGAGATATTTTGTGACCCGTGACGCATAGTGGACAAAATTAAATCGATTAATTATTCTTGCCATCCATCCTTATTTTGAAGGACGGAAACGTAAATGTACAAATATGGCTGAATGTATTGTCGGCAGTTCTAGTGTTAAAAGATGTACCTCGAAATTGCAGATCAACAAATCCAATCAAAGAACAAATCAAAGAAACGATGTATGATTGCGTTTTACGGGACGTCGCCATAAGCACCGACTCTAATCTCGTCTAAGCGCACTTTCTTCGAAATTGTATACTTTCTCCCTCGCAAATCTCAGCTTCGACTTTTCTTTTTCAAACTACAACACTCGGTTTCCTGGCCGCGAGTTACGCGATCGGATTTCCTCGAAATGTATTCAGTGGCCGAACATTTGCATCGGCGTCTCTCAGAGTAAACAAACATCGTTCGAAAAATTCCATTGAAGCGATGGCGCGTTATTACGTATTTAACCTTTTCGCTGTTCGCTGTTAGACTTCAAACTGGAACTCTTTCGTTTTATACAAAAAATAGTGGATTGAAAATGCATTTGCAGTTTCGATTAAATCGAGTGGACAGTATGATATCGAAATATTATGCGCTTTAAGACTGCGCAGTGGAATTATGTATTCCATATTTTTACATATTTTATTGCAAAGTATCATCGTTTTAATTAACAGCGAAAGGGTTAAGAATCGTTTGCCGTCGAGGAGCGAAGATTTCTTTTCTGGTTTAAAAACACGATCCATTCCATATTGATTTGCCGAAGATGAGAGTTCGCACTTGACCGTGAAAGAAGACTATTCGAACGAAAGTTTTCTATAGAAATCCACTTTTACGGAGTATCCCGTTAATGGCAGTCACTCTCGAGGATACATAATGCGTGTCTTCCGTTTACGAACGTTTACCGTGATTCTACTTCGAACCTCGGAGTCTTACAATCCTCCTACGTGTCTTACATCAATCATTCCACCATGTTTCTTTAATATCTCTTTTATATTTCTTTAGTTATTTTACACGGATTCTATCTTCGAACCTTGAAAACTCTTCCACCCTCACCGCAACGTAACGATAGAAAGTTTCAAGCAAAATATCGGATATATTTGGAGAGAGGTTACTTTAGTCTCCCACTACTCGAATCGGGAGCATTGTTCGTTATTTACAGAGTTATCGCATAATAAATAATATCTGAAAGTGGCGGGTGCTACGATAAGAACGTTAACATCGACGCCTACGGGAATGGCTGACTCATAGCTATATATCTACTTCTACTATACGCGATAGAATTGATATCGCCGGTCATCGGAAGTTTTCAACGAAAACATTCGCGGAATAGTGATATTGAAATGCCATCTGATTATTCTAAGCGCGTCGTATGTCTGAAGAATACACTACCGGTCAAAAGTTTGGGATCACTTGCCGTGTCTTTATTCCAACGTTTACTTTAAATGTTAAAATGAACATTAAAAGTAAATAGAATATAAAACCTTTGTCCAATTTATAATTTTACCATTAATATTCAACTATTTTCTTGCCATGCAGACACATATTGTATTGGCACCTGGGTGTAATAAGATTTTGTTACCTTTAAAATCGGTCGGTTTTTAGTTTCCCCACAAGAAATTACTTTACTACAAGGAGGTTGGCGAACTATGCAGCAAGAAACATTACACACACTTGTTGTGGTATGTCAAAAATGTATAAGATAGCAATAATGAAAAAAGGGGGATTCTTCGACGAATCGCGCATTAAGCGAAATGTATAATTAATATGGAATAAAATATACGAAATTTATACAACTCTTCTATCTTATGATATCAACATACATCAACTTACAGATATACCCAAAGAAAAGTACCTCATTCCATTTTATAGACAAAATTACTTAATAATTAACTTAACGATAGTAAGTGATCCCAAACTTATAGCCGGTCGTGTATATTAATCCTTTGCAATCGAGATGATAACTCGAAATTTTAGTGTCTAATAAATTGTATGGCGACTGGGAGTCGCCTCCGAGTGCAAAGGGTTGAAATGAAACACCGCAAACTGTCTCAGTTAATCGTGATTCTTATTCTTGTCTGAGAAGTGTGGATACCAATTTAATGTAAAATTTTTCTCTTTCAGATTATTATATCAACACTAGAACTACCAAAACACTCAAAATGACGGGTCTTCTTTAATAAAAATGTTCAAATTCATAACATTTCATTTTCTAAGATTTTTCACGGTTCACGTTGCATAGTGGACATAAATAAATCGATTAATTTATTTCTACCATGTATCCTTTCTTAAGGACGTACACATAAATATACAAATATAACTGAATATATCGCGGGTAGTTCTGTTGTTAAGGTTAGCGCATTCGATGTTATTATAGAAGAATTGATGGGTTGTTTGTCTAATTTGTTTAAGTTCATTGAATTCGCTAGAATCAGGTGAGAAGAATAGCGATAGTTGGGATACTGTATTCCGAGGCATTTCTAGCGGTCGATAGTAAACCAGATCGAATTACCGGCTTCTGTGCGTGCGGAGAATATGTATTGTTTTGCGAGGGTATAACTCGGTGTTTAATCTATCTTTCTCGCCTCGCCCTTTACTGGCAGGCTACCAATCGTCCAATCATGAACCACCGCTTCTTCTCGTACCAAGTTCCAATGTTCACGGGAAATAAAAATATGTCTCATTAACACGTTGAATGCCGTGCGGGTCATTCGAATCAAATATATCGCTAATATTCGTAAAATTTTCAATACTTTTAATGTTACGATAAGAATGTAAAGTAACCAATACATCGTAGAGCACTTAAACGTTTTTTTTAGATCTTATATACATGTTACAAATCGCGTATCACGAGGTATAGTATAACACGGATTTCGGTCCGGAAGTCAACGTGTTAAGTATCAAAAATCAATTTCATTCACAAAAGTCCATTTTGAAATTTCTACAATATATTTGATTTAATGTGTCATGATTAGCTTGTAATTTTTTTGTATTCTCCATACTTTATTTAGTTTCTATGAAGATTAGATAGGTATTTTCACGGGAGATAAAAATAAAACTTGTCAGGTGTGAAAAAGCGATGTAATTCACAATAATCGACTTCGTATTCCACATATTTTATTTAGTCTCTCCGAAGATTAGCTAGGAATCTGGACGATGAAGCGAAAGCATAAAGCAAAAAGCGTGGGCGGCTGAGAATTGGACTGAGTCGGTTTGAGCCGCTTTTTGTCGGATGGTGCGCTGGACGGTGGGGTGGGTATCGCTCGACATCCGGTTCTTGTTTTTCCCCGAGGCGGTGCGCGACAGTACGCAACGGTACGCACCGGTACGCAACGGTACGCACCGGTACGCAACGGTACGCGACTTAACCCAGACCCCCGTTCCTGTTTTATGTAATCGACATCAGCCCGGAGAAGCCCTAGCGAAAGCATCGAAGAGATTCCTGGTAATTGATCCAACACATCCACGATTCCCGATTGGTCGGCCTTGAGACAATTTCTCTTATATCAGTCTGCGACCTTAGAAACTTGTACTCCTCTTGCTTCTTTGTATTTAAAAGGGGGTGCAGAAGATAGTCGGGTTCGAAGGTATTCGTATCATCGAGATTTTCCCAGAAATCGTTATTTTATATCGAAAGAAATGATTAATTGAAAATGTATCCTTGTTGACGAACGCGGCAGAAAATGGACCGGAAAATGTGACAGGAAAAGCGAGTTGTACTCGTTCCGTTAGTCTTGATTTGCAAACGAAATACGAGAGACTAGAAAAAGTATGGCTTCCAGAGTAGTTTAATGCGGCCTTGTAATCCGTAATGTAATCACCATCTGACGTCATTAAGGCTGCTCCCTAGCTTCGCGAGGATCAGGTCGCAAAATATACTTTGACGATAAACGTGCCAGACACGCGTAAGCCTCACCTTGAAAAGCTTTAGGTACTATTAGCCATCGTATATATCTACCTGTATCCCAAGAGTTGTTTGTCACTCTTCCAACCAACTAAACCAATTTGAAGCCCAACTTTGTCCTTTAACTTCACTCGACCTCTCGACCCGCCGACCTAACGACCTATCGACCTATTACCGAAATACTTGCCGCCATTTCTCTTTTTGCAAAAGTTCACGCAAAGCGAATCTTTTCGAAGGAAATACGGGTAGGTCTTTCATTCATAGCACCCCATCGAAATGTTTCAAAGGGCATCCCTTAAAATGAGGAATTCCCGGCTTTGAAAAATGCAATGCTCTTTAAAATGGCGGTGAAGGGTTACGAATATCCATGGTTTGGTAAGTTAGGTTAAAGTAAGATTTCATGAAACGTGTAGAGAGCAGAGCGAACTTGATCCACTATTATTTGAAATAGGTGGATAGAACGAGGACACGGGAGGTTCGCAAGGTTGGCCATTATTTAATAAGTTCCAAGGCTGACCTTTGCCCGGTGGAAATGGCAGACATTTCAGAGATACAGAGAACTTGTCGTACTTCTAGCTCACCCACGCTCCGATGATTCTTTAAGGTCCGTTTCGCTTTATGCTTCCCTCTAACCTCCCTCTAGCCTACTTACCTTCCCACGTCTTCTTGCCCTCCAAAATAACCTCCACCTATTTTCTTATCGTGGTCCTAGCTTTTTCTTCACGACCTCCGATCGAATCACCGAACTCTCCTATTAATTCTCCATACGCGTCATTACTCCGCAATTAGCCAATCGGTAATCAAATTTAATTCACTACATGCTGTTGTAAATGGCACTTGTCAGGAAACTTTTCCAGAAACCTTGCTCGGTAGTGTTTTATTCTTACGATCGTAGAGGTGCAGGTTGGAATAACAATCGATCTTACGTATCGATAATCGCTGTTCGTTTAACGGAGGTTAGAATGCGTGCGCGTAGCTCGTAAGCGATTAAATTTCATCGTTTAATCTCATCTACCGTTTGCGGTGATCGCGCGAAGATGATTCACTGGATAGTGACACCATACTCTGACCTGGAAAAAACAGCATCTGCGATCCGAAGTCGCGAAAAGGTATTTGCACAATATGCAAAACTTGAGCCGCGAGATTTGAAGTTACTCGCGACGCATCTAATTTTATCGTTCCCCGCGTTTCGTTACTCGCGTCTTTGGCGATGGACCACGGTGGAAGATTAACCTCTCGCATTCGGAGGCGACTCTCAGTCGCCACTCAGTTTATTGCGGCAACACGAACGGCGATAAAGATGATGACATTAAGATTTACTCCAGTGTCGTTAACAAAAAATAAGTGGAGTAAATCTTAATGTCACATCTCAGTGGCCATTCGAATTATATCGAGAAACTGAGTGGTTTCGAGTGCAAACGGTTAACATTAACGGAAGCCGTCAAAATGACGGGTCCGCGGAATGTAATAAAAACGTTCAGATTATATTATTTATACGGTTCCCTTTTCCAAGATTTGTTCCGTCTCACGTTGCATAATGGAGGTAATTAAATCCATTCATTTATTTTTACCAATCGTGAATGTATAAATATAACTGAATATATTGCCCGCGGTTCTAGTGTTAAAATAAACCAATCTACGTTATAGAACCATGAGACAATAGATCTTGGAAGAACATTGGTCACGGCGAAGATGGATCTTCCAATAGGATCCAATTAGGAGGGCTGAATATACCTATATACCGAAATACGATTTCTTCTGTTACGCAAAAAAAAAAACTCGCCGAAGGTCGGCACACCATTTTTTAAGAACTATGTCTTCCTTTCTCCCTGACTCCCCTGAGAGCTTCTACGTAAGACGCTGGAATTCTTTCGTCACTTCACCGCCAAGATACACATTTTTCTTGATAACATTGGAATTATCTTTATGTTTCTTTTCCTCGAATATCCCACGTATTTGCCAGATTCGAGCGGATCAATTATTTTCACGAGTAGGTTTTTCACTAATGTCGTTTTTATAGTAGTAAAATTCATTAACTAACATTTTCGCGTAAAAATCATGGCGTTATTCACGAAGAATGTCAATGTAAGTTCGTGAATTTCGCTCTAGAAAGGTCAGAAAGATGTCTAAAAGAAGTATGCCTCGTGCTGCTTATTATCGATCTTCTCGTGCTATACTTTCTTTACCGAACTTTGCTCTTGGCACTATCTTAGCGCATACCTACCGGTTAATGCCAAGCTGTTCTAACCTCTATTATTTCGCTATTCAAATATTTTTAATGTTTTTTAATATTCCAAAATAAAGGAAATTATACCGTGTCCAAAGTCAATGATATAATGTAATACCTACAAATGAACCCTTTGCACTTGAAGAAAATATATACTTTTGATTTATTTTCTGTATAGCTTGCTTGAATTAATGAATTTTTATTTAAAAATATGTACTCTAATTTAAAAACAAATATTTGCAATGCCAAATGTGGATTCGAATTGTACGATTTCAATTTACACGGGATTTTCGGGGAACCAATCTACCGTGTAAATCGAGGGTTAGGTGTACTCATTTATCGCTACACACTTATTTATATATAAATTGTGGCTGTAGGATGCAAGTTCATTAATGGATTCAATTATTTGGATTATGTATATCAAATAAAAGTATATAAAATCTCAAACAACGCACCGTGATATATTCGAATAATTCCACGAACAATGGCGGACAAGTCATTTTGTCTCCTTTGGTAGTCTAGTGTTAAGCCGTCACATATTATTGCACGATAAGAATTGTTCAAACAAAGGTTATCTAGCATAAGCTTTTAGCGCAGATGTTTCTCGGCATTTGAGCCGACCGTACTAACAGGCCATCTTTACTTTTCGCGTAGAGAATTCCTCTTTTTAAAAGCCGCCTAATGCATTGAAAAGTGACTCGGTGGCAGTCGCTGCCACGCCGACTTACCTCTTCCTTTTTTCTTCCATCGAGCTTTATTTAGATGACTCCGAATGTGCCAAGAAGCATCTATTTAAAGGTTAGCGATTCGTGGAGATCGTCGATTCGAAATCGACGATATCGGTGAGGATATCACCTCGGACAAACGATAAAGATCGATGAAACAGTTGGATGAATTTTTCTATAATACGTAGATACAGTAAGCGATATAGCGTTTCACATTCCGGAGGAGGATTACATTTTTTTCGCTATTCGGTGATACTTGATTGGCAGATTTTAAAAATCTTTAACATTAGAACTACGGAAGCCGTTAAAATGAGGGGTCCGGGGAATATAATAAAAACGTTCATATTTAGATGGTTTCATTTTCTGAGATTGCTTGCGGCGCACGTTGTATAATGGACGTAATGAAATCGATTAATTTATTTGTCCCATTCATCCTTAGTTTTAAGGACGTACACTGAGGTCCGTAGTTCTAGTGATAAAGCGCTCGGAGACAGTGGGTGACCTCGTTTTTTGATGTTGCAGGGGTGCTGGAGATGGCGGCCACCGAGAGCACGATTCAATTCAGCGGGCACACGTTGGACAAGGCTACCAAGGCCAAGGTGAGCTTCCGCAATTTTACCTTACTTCTTTATCCACCACTCGACAAACCAATACGGCTTCTTTTTACAGCTAAATCCACCGACCTCTCTTCCCCCTTCCTCCTTCACCCTCCTCGAAGACATAACTATACTTAGCGTTATCTCGAAGCTTGGTTAATTTGGTGCATTAACTCGAAACGATTATTTAACACCGTATTAATTAACCCTCTATAACTCCAGGTAATTTTGAAGTCGTATACTCGTAATCCGCATCTTTCATTCCATTTTTGTTTTTCGTTGCAATAATAATGATAAAAGTACGAGGAACGATTCTCACCTTTTTCGGCTCATTTGAGTAATAATTTCGTTACTATTTTCACGTAATGTACCTTAGAATCGTGTTCAGCTAGATTTACGTTATGCAATTTCTTTTTAGACACGAACAAAATTGTGCTATAGAGGGTTAATGATCGTTATCGAATGTGTCGAATTAAATTAAATGACGGAGGAGCTCCGTTTAAATGGCGGAGATTCTAACGCGTGTAGAATAATGAAGGCACGTGGTTACATACAGGATTTTTGTGTTTTGTATTCGCAGGTAACGCTGGAGAATTATTATAGCAATTTAATAGCCCAGCATATCGAGCGCAAACAGAGGCTCGCGAAGTTGGAAGAGTCCTTGAAGGACGAGTGTCTGTCGGAGCAACAGAAGCATGAAAAACGACTGCAACATGCCCAGAAAGAGACTGAATTCCTTCGATTGAAACGCTCGAGGCTCGGCGTTGAAGACTTCGAGCCCCTCAAAGTAATTGGCAGGGGTGCTTTCGGAGAGGTATTATCTTCTGATCTTTTCGTCTTTAGTTCACAAATAAAGAATCATTAAAAAAACATAGTAGTAAATTAATAATCGATGTTATTGATAAGGTGAGACTGGTGCAGAAGAAGGACACCGGACATGTCTACGCGATGAAGATTCTCCGAAAGGCCGATATGCTGGAAAAGGAGCAAGTGGCTCATGTCAGAGCCGAACGAGATATCTTGGTGGAAGCGGATCATCAATGGGTCGTCAAAATGTATTACAGCTTCCAAGATCCTATTAATCTCTATTTAATTATGGAATTCCTTCCGGGTGGTGAGTATCCATAACTTGAAGCTCCTGAGTTTTATGCTTCACTTTTAGCGACCTTCCTTATTCCTGGATTCATTCGTCATTTTAGGTGACATGATGACGCTCCTCATGAAGAAGGACACCCTTTCCGAAGAATGCACGCAATTTTATATTTCCGAAACTGCGTTAGCGATCGACTCCATACATAAATTAGGTTTTATTCATAGGTAAATTTTTTAGCGGGATAAGTGAAGAAAACATTTGGTGGAAGAATGTGGGAGATTAAGTTACGGCGTTTTATTACAGAGACATCAAGCCTGACAACCTGCTGCTGGATGCAAGGGGTCACATAAAGTTGTCCGATTTTGGGTTGTGCACAGGTTTGAAGAAATCTCACAGAACGGACTTCTACAGGGACCTAAGTCAAGCTAAACCGTCGGACTTTAGTGAGTACCTCGCGATTTGTTTCGTTGGGTTTTATATATTATGAATATCGTATAGTGAACAGGTAAGAGGAATGTTTTCTCTTTAGTGACGTCTTGCGGAAGTGGAAGTGGTAGCGCCATGGATAGCAAAAGAAGAGCCGAAAGTTGGAAAAGGAATAGGAGAGCTCTAGCTTACAGTACGGTAGGAACGCCCGACTATATTGCTCCAGAGGTATTTCTACAGACTGGGTATGGACCCGCCTGTGACTGTTGGTCTCTCGGAGTTATTATGTACGAGATGCTGATAGGTGCGATATTTATTCTTATAACAATTTTCTGTGACACACTTCAAGTTCTCGTGTTAATGTCCCTTGTCGTATCTTCCAGGATATCCTCCGTTCTGCAGTGAAAATCCCCAAGAAACGTATAGGAAAGTGATGAACTGGAGAGAGACGTTAGTGTTTCCACCCGAAGTTCCCATCAGCGAGGAAGCCAAGGATACTATTATCAGGTTCTGTTGCGAGGCTGATAGGAGATTGGGTAAATAATGTTTCATGTCCACCGAGTTACTCGTAATGTTGTATTTTATTGTGTTCACAAAAATGTCTGCGCAAATACATCAGGTTCGCAAAGAGGCATCGAGGAACTTAAGCTGGCACCTTTCTTCCGCGGTGTCGATTGGGAACACATAAGAGAGAGACCAGCCGCCATTCCTGTCGAGGTTCGTTCGATCGACGACACGTCCAACTTTGATGAATTCCCAGATGTGAAGTTGGAGATACGTAAGTGTTATATACAAACAATGATTATTGCATGAAGATATAAATCAGCGGTAAGCCTTGTGCGAAAAATGACGTAATTTTCGATGAACTGTTAACAGCCGCCGCACCCATGCCACAAGATGGTGAGGTGATACACAAGGACTGGGTATTCATAAATTACACCTTTAAACGGTTCGAGGGTTTGACGCAACGAGGAACGCCGACCAAGAAATAGCAACTCCCTACTTCTTGCTCGGCCCCGACAAGCCAGCAATCCGACGCGATTGAAATCCCGGCCTTGGTACATCAGCCGCATCCTCTGCATTTGTCATCAGTGTCATCGCTGTCATCGACATCACCGCGGATCGACGGTTGATCTTCCTTGTTTACGGTGCAGTCGTCGCGGACGAATCACTCTTCTCTGTATATATATCGTGATGAGCACGACACGTATTCTTCACGAGTACGTCGACGATAGGAAATGCAGCTCGGATGACGACGGTCGCGACGACATCTAAGGTGGTACGATCAGTGGCCGTTTGCTCTCACAGGAAGAAGATGAGCGGAGGTGATAAAAAGGTGCACAATGCAAAACACACATTATGGCCGTGTTGCCGCCACCGCCTAAGTGCATATCGAGAATTGCACGTGTGATAAGAAAGACGAAGAGAACCGCAAACGTTTAGTAACATGGATCGACTCATGGCGGTCTTCAGCCGTTGAGAAAGTCATCTCTTTCTTTACTGCTGTCGACACGTTTCACCGAAATTCGAAACTTAGCATAATAAGCTCTCTCTAGTGACTGTATTAATGAAAGAAGATTAAGATGGAGCCTCGGTCTCGTGATTCTTGTTTGGCAAAAGGCTGTTTTACTTGTATTCAACATGTTTTCTATCGAACCACTGGCTAAGCTCCCGAATTAAGCTCTCTCTCCCTCTTCCTTCATCTGTCTTTCTATCATTTCCCCCATTTCCACTGCTTTCCTCTTACTGACGTCATAATCTTATAGTTGATACTGTGATATGAAATTGTTCGGAACTGTTTTAAATGAGCTGCCACTTTATCTGTTGAAATATGCCGAAGTTTATGGACGTTATATATATTATTTGAGTATTTGTTCGTTTGTCCAGAAAATTGTAAATTTTCTCGCTACGAAGGATATCAGTTTAATTCATTCTTGTTTGTTCAAGCTCTTTGTTGATTACCCGTTGTTTTTACTACTCGATAAAAATTTATACTCGATATCGAATATGAACATAATTTACTGTGTCGGAGATTGGAAGATGGAATGAAATTGCTGTCGAGTTTCTCTCTTTGCAAAAGGGTAGTTACAAAATTCCGGGCTCCGCCATTGCCTTACTAAGGTTCCTAATACACAGCCCAAATCGTAGGTTTAGAACGAAATTGAAGGACAAAGTGAGATATTCGAGAGGGAGAGGAAAACAGAGAAGTCGAGTAATAACGGAGGAGGGAGGGAGAGAGCAAGAAAGAGAAGGAAGTAGAAGGTGATTAGTAATTAGATCATTTTCTAGAAGTGGCGACAAAGACGCGACAGATTTAAGCGTAGAAAGTTTCCTAGGCGCATGGAAGAATTTTGCGTAAGTACACACCACTTCCATTTTATCGAGCAAAATCATTTGGTTTGGCCGTGGTCGACTTAGAGACGATTTAGAAAAGAAATTCCGTAGTTTACTGATAGCCAGGGCACCAAGGTAGTAAATAGTGCTAATAATAAAAGAAAGAATATGTAGATAAAAAACATTTAAGATAAATATATATGGAGGTACCTAAAACAGGCGCACGCTCGAGAAACGTATTCACGTTCCGAATTCTACTATTTGTATAAAATTCTCAATGCTCCTTCCTTATACGTTCCAGCGTGTCTCTAATTAAATAACTACACATAATACGCTGCTATATATTTGACAAAACAAAAAAAATTAGTTTCATACGAATCGCAAACTACAGATATCTTAAATGCCATACAGAGAGCGACAATTTCTCGATATAGTTTAACGCAGCAGAGTGCTTAGGTTTACGAACTACGATTTAAGGCAGTAACTTTAAATGCGAATGAAGAAGAAGTGGAAGAAAAAAAAAAGTGGAATAATAATAAAGGCAAAACTATTTTCTGCACCGTTTGTTAAGGAATATAATCGAAAGTTGTGGGAATCGGAGAGAAAGAGAATGGGTGGAAGAGTGATTGCAATGAAATATGGTGAAAGTAGGGAGATAATAAGTTTAGTATCTTGTTGCTGTTCAGTACAGATGCTCTGACGTCCATGCTACTAAGTAAACAAAACGAAGAGGTAATCGCAATTTATTTATTTAACGAGAAAAAAAAGATCTAAATAAATGACAACAATAGCCACGAGATGCCTTCGACGCAACAAGTTTCGGTGCCCTGGATCAGTATCGATCTATCGATCTATCGCAATCTGACGAATCCCAGCGTAGCTCTAACAGGTAATCATAGGAAATCTTATTATCGTTTGGATTTCAATGTGAACTCAATGTTGCCGACTCCGATTCTAAGATAGGGAGACAGAGAGTGGAAGAGAGAGAGAGAGAGAGGAAGAGAAAAAGAAGAAGAAAAAGAAAAATATCCATGATTGGAGAACGACCGTACAACTGACGATGATGTATGTGGTACGCGTGAACGGAACTATTCTAGAATTTATGTAAACACGTATTTCGAAGAAACTCCAGTAGAATACAATAATCGTCGTCGGTATGCATTGTAAATATAACTTGGCACCTAAATGTTACTACTCGCAATCAGTCTGTTTGATCGTTTAATTCGATAAACATACAAGTACACAGAGACGCGTTCCCGCACCCGCGCCCCGTCGTTGCCATCCATGTCTTCTTCATTGTCTGTTTTGATTGTCCTCTTTTTACGGGTCTCTTTAAACGTATGGTGTGCCGCCTCGTTCTATCACCTTTTATCGCACTCTGCGCCTAGTGCTTTTATTACCATATTACTACTAATTAGTTACTAATTTACCATTTAAATAAACTCCACGATAGATCTCCATTAGATAATTTCAATGAATTAGCACCTAAGTCAGTCTTTTCGGTTAAGCATTTTCGCATTTCATTCTTCGTGTCTCGCACACGCATGCCGGACTTCTTCTCTTCGGATCTAATAATATCGTTTTCTTCGTATTCCGCGTACTCTCATTGTCCTTCGTCTACATCGGTGTCTCTCGTTTAACGCAGATAACGAATCCGAAACCAATCCTATTTTTATAATTATAATCGCAACGAACAAATGAAACAAAACGGAAGATACGGATTGATGAACCTATGGATTTAAATTTACATGGCGTTATAAAGTGTTAATTGAAATTGTTTTAATTGATGGATCCAATCAAGACGAAACACTGTGATTCGTTAAAATCTCCTTTGTACGAAGCTTGAATAACGTTGTAAGAACTGTTTGTTATTTGATAATAATGGAAATATTGTGGGAACGTGGAAAACAAGGACACACATTAAAAAGCATGTTAAACGAGTGATCGCTGTATTTTTCGTTTCTGTCGAAAGGCGTGATTCTCTTATATTAGGGAGGCCTTCGAATGTCGGAAATCCTAGATTTCGAAAGGTTCAAGTTTTTTTTAAAGATCTCGTGGTTCGAGCAGCCAGGATTCTCCCGAATTAGTTGATTTAAGAATTTCAAAAAGAGAGAGAGAGCACGATCGCAAACTTCTGCTAACTTTTCGATGGCTGGGTTCTATTTTAGCGTTAAGTAGAAATCACTCCTTGGGATTAAAACGAGTCGCGTGTTTTAGCCGTGGCCAGTCTTGCGCGTATTGTCATTCTATCGCCGTAACGCTATTTGCCGTAATTATTATTATTATTAATTATTATTAATTATTAATTATTATTAGTTGACTAGAATGGGGAAATTAGAAGAACGAGATGACGATCAGGAAGTTCGTCGTTTTCGGTCTGCGCGTGGCCTACCGTGCTCAAAATTCATGTTTATCCTTTCTTTCTATCCATCTGCCGATTATTGGCCTTTCACTAAACGGTATGACAATTTTCTGAGATAAAAAAAACAGTGGAAATAACGAAGGCGAAGGCAAGACGTCAGGGACGCTCGGACATTTTATAGTAGGCTTGTGATTAAATTAAAGAATTATTATCGAATAATCCAAAAAACAATGTATAAAGAGAACTATTGCTTTTCATATGCAGAATATAATATTGTAATTATGTCGTTAATAAACTGTTTTTTATTTTAGGTATTGACTCTGCATTCGCAACACGACCCGCCAAAGATATTAAACGATGATGATAAATGCGCGCCATTGCTATTCCGCGGAATATTTTTGTAATATCAATGCATTTTTCGTTTTTTCTTAAAATCGAAATTTTCCGAATTTCAAATATCTCGGTCAATCTCCTATTCTAATTTATATCCGATTTATTAATACTTATCTCATAAGTATCTAATTAATCATCCGCCGAAATAATGTTTTTAATGCGTCGAATTTAAGTTGCATTACGAAAATTCGTTGAGTTTCGAATATCTTAATACGTTTCTGTAATCATGTTTACTTGTAATGCTTAATGACGCACACCGCGGAAACTTGATTCCTCAGAGCGAGTCAAAATTTGCGCAACATACCCCCTCCGAAGTTCGAGGAAAACTGCCCCTCTCGCGGTGGTTGACCATCCTTTTTATTGGCCGCGATTGTACCGCGCATGCTCGATAACTTAACGCGAAGGTAAATAAATAGCGGAACTTGATTCGAATCGGCAAGGTATTCGAGATATTATTTTGTAGAATTAGGACTTGATTTCCAGACTTCCGTGATCTGTTTCTCAACACTGAGAATATTAATAAATGAGGCAAACTTTCGGGAAATCGACTGTAAAGTTTTGAGTTAAATCAGCGGTCACTTACCGTAACTAAATATCAATCTTTTTCTATTAAAAAGTGAAAATTCTTCACAGATACCCTCAAAAATCTATGAAATCAGTTTTAAGGAATCCATTGATGCCAATAACTCAATTTCGCAAACAATGTCAGATACCATGCTTTACGACTGAATGCCTCAAATATTGATATATTTGAATGGAAGAGGATAGAAAAAAGAGATAGAAAAACTGGTGTTTGGAATGTCTGTAATTTACAGGATCTCACGTTTCGGCAGTGGAAAGACAGAAGGGGAGAACGATTTATCACCGGAATCAATCCAATCGCATTTTCCGAAAGTCAAGTATCACCGTCACCGGTCTCGGCACTCGCATAATCGCACGATTTGTACGTGTCGCTCGGATTCTAGATCGCTCTAGCCTTTCACGAGCCTTTGACGCCTCCGAACCACTTCCTTTTTTACCATCTTTCCCTATCCCTCCCCTGCCTTCCCTTCCTTCCCTTCTTTTCCTTTCAAATGGATTCGTTTCGCGACCCTCCTCTTAACGCGAACTAACTTTCTAATCTATGCATCTGTTTTGTTTAAGTCGTCCATTAATGAGATTTGGAATCGAAGTACTTAATGATAAGAAACAACCTATACGCGTGGATTTCGGATAAATGGATGTACTGCATCGCGAAACTTCGGGGGACTTCGATATTTCAATATCGATAGAAAGAAGTGTCGAAGATACGAGAAGAATAAATTGTCCGTAAGAACCGTTCGTTCTATTCGAGATTGATGATATTTTTGGAAAATTCTCTTTCATTTTACACTTTTATTATCTAATATTATGGTTCGTCTGATGTTGAAACAAAATTGGAACCATATGTAAGATATTAGGATGTGAATCTTATAATATGAAATCGAATAATCGGTAGATCCAATCTGAGATGGTAAAATCAGTTATCTATTAAAACATTATCCTCTGAAATATACAATTTTAAGGAAAAATTCGTGGAAAAAGTTAGCAGTTTGACCGCCGTCGCTGGTGATCTACGGTGGAGTCGCATAGCCGCATAACCGCGGAGCCGCAAGCCGCAGCACCGAGGAGCCGGCAAAAGCGGTTATCGCGTGTGTGCGATTGGTAGTGACCTCTGACCTCTTCGAAGGAATCGCTCCGCCTCTCGCTTACGCGTAACACTCGCCTAAGTCTCTTCGACACGCATTCAAATCGGCCTTCTTTTCACGGAACATACGTCACACTTATTCTTTACAAAAAAGCCCATTATGTCTTCTCCGTTTGATACTCGATGTCACTGATTCGCTGGGAAATTTCTTTATCTAAACCTATTCGGTGGGACGCCTGATTTTTGAATAATTTCATGACACGCGAGATTCATCTTAATTTCGACTAAAACGAACGATTCTTACGGACAATTTCTTCTTGTATCTTCGATATTTATTTCTCTCAATATTTAATATCGAAGTCCCTCGAAATCACTGATGTCACCTGTTTCGCTGGGATACTTTTTTATCTGACCTCATTCGGTGGGACGCCTGATTTTTAATGAATAATTTCACGATACACGAGATGCAGCTTATTTCAAAAGCAAAAGAATAATGTAAATAGCACTGCGATTTGTGTCTGATGGTGCTTTGCACTATGAAATTAAATTTGAACAGAGTTAGAGATGAATAAATTATAATTTCTGTACACACTTTTATGTAAAGAGTTTGAAAAAAAAACATAACAAGATAACATACGTGAAAGCCACTATAGTGGTGTACCGTTTAAAAACATGACATACGCGAAAGCCACTATAGTGGCGTACTGTAGCTAAGAGGTTAATCCACTTTCGTAATAAATATGTTATTAATCGAGAGTTTAATGTAGATGCTGCAGCGTGGGAACAAGAGTAGAAGAAGAAGAAGAAGATGGAGGAGAAAGAATCCTCAAGAGGAAGAAAGGTTTCAAGATAACCACTTATGCAACCTCGCGTAACACCATTTTCCATAAGAGCAACTATAACCCTATTGTTTCTACCTAAATCGCGCATGGAGGCGCAATCATCTTTTTCCTTGCACTCTACTTGAAACGTCCTCCGACTATCGGAACCTCTCGGAACGTGAACGTAAACGCGAACGTGAATCGATGTCGCAGCATCGTTCCGCCCTTCTAATGAACTCACGAAGTTGCTATAATTTCTGCGTGGGTGGTAAATGCCAATTGTAACATAACAAACGCACATTACTCCATCAAGGAACGGAAGGAACGGAAAACATGGAAGGCACGACTCCCGGTTCGCCGGGCGCATCGTGGCTTCCTTTTGAACCCTACGGAAGAAGTAATTGATTCGTCTTAACCGCTTAGCACACGTGTTTCATTGGGGCATACATTTTTAGAAAATGTCTCCAAGTTAGTTCAAAGGGTCCTAGTGGTTTTGGTTGTCCAAGTTTTTTAGAAGAAGAACTATATTTTCCAATGAAAATATTTGTATGATATTACTTGATAATGGCGATATACGTTAAAATATTAATGATGTCTTTGAGAATCCACCGACATCGTTGCGAAATTGAACCAACACTCGGCCGAATTTGATTGAACGATTCTCTTTGGACGAGATATCACTTCGCAGTCGACATATATCGTAATCGAGTGTTTTCAGCGGTCATTATCAGCGAACGATTAAAGAAGATAGAGAAAAAAAAACAGTTGTTTACTTGGAGGAGCGTGATGCAAGCTTAGATCGGGTCACGTTCCGTGTCAAGCACGGCAATACGTTCCTTGGGAATCCTTTCGGTATTCGTATTCGTATTCGTATTCGATTAATTGAGAAACACGTGGTGAGCTTGATGACCGACGCTTATGTAACTGCACCGATTCCTCTCGAGAGAAAGCGGTCTTTACGACAAAAGAGACACGAGCCCGTTCAACAGGGGGCTCGTGAACGATAGGTAAGAGTTTCTAACCGATTTTTTCCCGAGAAAGATCGAGCTTCCTTGAAAGATAAAGATGCACCGAGAAAGTCACTTCTTCGAGGCAGGAGCTCGAAAGAATGTTCATTGAGTATACGAAACAGCAATACTGTCATAAATATCATAAAATATTATAAAAAATCTTACTTAACCTTTACAATACGTTATAAGTTTTTCGGGTACCGTGAAAGAATACCATGAAAAATATACGATTTTTGATATATCGGATCTAAATTGTTTAAAACAGCTGATAATTTCTAGTAAAATATTCCCTTCAGTAATTAACTAAAATACTGATCTGCCTTCGCCTACTTTCGACGACCGAAGAATCGAGTTTGTAGGACATATTATCGAGTGCGAGATGTTTAGAAATATATTTTTTATTGTTTACTTTCTACAGATAATTGGGGACTTACCTAGTCTTCGTGGAATACGGTTGCGCATTCAGGAAAACCTGCGACAAAATTCGAGGAGTAACCGATAAGAGTAGTCGAAAAACAAACAAATAATTGACCGCATTATTTTGTGAAAATAGATAGTGAGTTTACGAGGAGATCGTGGAGGGAGGGAAACTGAAACGATCGGTAGCGGAAAGAGGAGGGGGTGAAGATATAATAAGGTCAGACGTTGAGGTTATCGCCGGGGTGACCATATCTCTACTCGAGGGAAACGATAAGACGGAATATACTCTCAGCCTCGTTCTGGAGACGTTCCAAAATTTCGAGAGCACGATCGAAGTGGCCCTTTTCGAGTTCTCCGACCGAGTTCTCCGATTCGAGCCTGCGAAACTTTACCCCGGAAATACCGAGGTGATCGCTGACACGTAATCATCCGATAACGTTGCCACGAGTTTTACCTTCCTATCTACCGAACCACTGTTCTCCCTTCCTTCCTTGCTTCCTCCCTTCTCATCGCACACTGATTCTCTCTTCTTCATTCAATTATTTCAATCATCACCGACGCACTCGATTCCTTCTATAATACTTGAACTTGAGTAGTCACGATATGAATTTCATGTGTAATTAATACTTCGTTTCACAGAAGAGAATCTGAGGTCATCTCCGAGATTGTCGGCCATTGAATAAACGAACGACACAAGATCGGCCTGAAAAATACTTGGTTCGTTACGTTATATTATCTCGGAACTCGTTGCATGCCTGCCACGGTCGACGTGTTCGTGTACGGTTAAACATTTTCGTAGTTCGAATCGCGATTCGTTTACAGAGAGTCCGAGAAAAGAAGTAGCATTTTTGGATGGTAGCCAAATCGATGTGGTGCACTCGAAAAAGAGCGAAACGTTCTTCACTGTTTCTCCTGCCAAGTTAGATTTATCGAAATTCTAAGCATCTAGCACGCGAACCTTTTTAAGGTTCTCTCTTACGGAGAGCCACCGTTTTTGCTTTTTCCATGCATCACTGCGAGCCGACTGCCGACGATCGACGACCGACGACCGACGAGCTCGTGATTTATCCACGATTTATGTACGCGCCACGAGAAATCACGAGAAGTCACTGAACGCTTTCGATGTAATCTCTCTATTAAGAACTTTATCTTAGAGATCCACGTTTTTATACATTCTTATTTCATGTCAATCATTTTTTGTTTTCTTAATTATTCTCATAAATGGTACACATCTCCGAACAGTCAAATTTCGACCAAGAAATCGGCTAGTATCTTACGACCCGAAACACCGACGACAACATAATTATTCTTGAATAAACAACGCTCCAACGAACTTTTTTTATGTAGGACAACGATAATGGATGACACAGAAGAACCGAAGGATATTAGGAAGAACACACCCTCGAGTCAAATGAAAGAGGGGACAGGGGACGATGAGCAATTTGATGAGCAGGGGTTCCAGGGTCTTTTATTTGGCATTCTTTCGCGCGGTGACATACGCGCGGTTACATTGGTCGCCCGGCAATTCGTAAGTGAATCAACGCACCACGATTCTCTTCTAGCCACTGCTATTCGCGATTATTCATTCTCGTTCCCCTAATTTCCTAGCCCTCTCAATTTCATCCCTCTGCCCCTCAATATATCCCACTCTGTTCTTTCCCTTCCCATTGGAAGCGGGATCCTGAATTATAGAGACCTAAAGGTTTACGGTCACGTATCATCCTGGATTCACCAGCCCTAAACACCTACTCGTTTTAGCAAGTATCTACCATTTATTTTTTTGCGCATTGTCACTCATTTTTACCCCTTCCCCTACTTTCATTCATATTAAAGACTATCCTTTCCTTCATCCTCTTACAAAGGAGAAACATTATTCCCAATATCCTTTACTTCTTCTTTGCCATTTATAATTATTCTCCTATATAAAGAAATTCATCACACGTGTGATTTATTAGAAAAGAAAGAAACATTCTGATATCATGAATATATTATAACTTGGTGTGTTGGTCATAAAAAGAAGAAGATGGTCGTCCAAGCGATGAGCTGATCTGAGGACGAAGGGGACTCGAACTCGGCAAAGTAAAAATTAAGGGAACGTAAGTCTTCGGTGGAGGAAAGAAAAGAGTCTTGGAGAAGATGGAGGGCGCGGAAGAGGACAGGAGGTAGGTAGAGGATAGAGAAAAGGAGGGAGGGAGGGAGAGGATAAAGGATCAAAAGGAGTGGAGTCGCGTTCCTTAAGCGCGAGGGCAGACGGGGTCGCGCTCGCAGACTGAGGCATCGCCGTCACGTCAGCCAGAAATCACTCGGTCGTAATGCGTCAGGGAAAATTCGCGAGCGAATTGTTTATATTGAAATACACTCGTGCAGGAATGCGCGCGATTTTTTCCGTGGAGCGCGTAGAATGCGCTGATAGAAAAGGAAGATCCACGAAGTCGATACTTATTTCAGTTACTTACCCGGTTGAAACGAGAATAATATAATAGTAGAGAATCGAAGATGGAATACGAGAATATTCGAAAGATCCGAGGTAGTTGGGTATTCTTTGTAGGGATAGTTTTGCAAGCGATATCATCGGTCACGTGTCACGCGAGAAGCGTCGACGTAATAACTTTATTTAAACATTCATAATTCTTTGCAATTCAGATGTATATATATTTCTGATATTTATACTTATATTCGGTATTTATATTTCATACTTGCGTTTATATTTATATATGTATATATTAATTATTTACAAGGTTTTATACAAAAATGTTTCGCGTCTTTATACATAACTATATATAGTTTTGTCTGTGAAGACCCTAGCCACGCAAGGAGGGTGTTTTGCGAGTTTCGCACTCGACGGCTATAATACAATTTTGGAATTTTTATGAGCAATCGCATTGTCGGGAAGATGTCCCGAACGGCTTCCATCCAGTCCTTATCTTTTATCTTTTATCTTTTATCTTCGTCGAAGGATTCGGAGCTTTTTGAGTTCACTAAAATTCGACACTCGGAGGATTCCATTCGAGATCGACATTCTTCTCGCTTTCGGTCTCGCTTTCCTTTTCAATAAACGACCGCTGCTTAAAAATATTAGAAATATCCCATATACCCCTAAAGTGCTTCACTAAGTAACTAGCTCGACATTGCCTCGTTTACCGTAACGTATTATTCAAGTAATTGTCTCGTTAAACGATCGTTCTCTCATAAACAACCCTGTACAACTCACCGAGTCTGGTTATCGTACAATATTTATAAAGTAGAAAAAGCACCCTCTCAAAAAACCGGCTCTCTTCGTTCGACATACATACATACATACATGCACACATATATATACATACATATATATGTGTATATATGTATATCACATGGTTCTTCCAAAGATTTCAAGATTCCTTTCCGTCCATTAGATCGGTTCACTCTTCGTCTTCCTTCGGCCGAACTCTCACCGAACGACCAGTGCGACGCCGGCGACGGCGACGACGACGGTGCGTAGCGAATATCTGCGAATTAAAAATATATTTCCTTGCATCTCGTCGCTGTCTCGGAACTCTCTCGGAACCCACGGATCTTCGAAGCATCGAGGACGTGATTGCGATGGCCATTAACCTGCGAATAACTCCTTCAACCGCCGTCTTATCGCGCAAATACGCCCCCTTTGGATTCCATTTTTTTTTCCTTCCCAGTGAAATGCAACTTCGATATGTAGCGTGTCTGGTGTCTTATACTTTCCCTGGAAGACGGCCTTAGTGTTCTTCATCCTTTGTTCTTTGTTCTTCTTCGTTCTTACTCGTTTTTCTTGATGCTTTTCCTTTCGTGTTTCTTGGAGAAAAGTTCGGGGAGGTGGTTGTCGTGGTAAGAAAAGGTCCCGCGCTAATTCCTTTTCCCTTAAAATTACTTTCGAAGGAAAACCAGCTGTGGCCTGGTTTTGCAATGCCTCTGCCATCAAATCATTATTCCATCGACAGTTTTCCATTGGATTTTTCTTGCACTGTTTACGGGATTTTCTTATCAGTTATTTAATGTATCTTCAGTTTCTCGAGATATTAATTTTGCTTTTTGCGTGCTCGAAGAGTGACGGCATTTATTTCAACGATGATATTTCTCGAATCAAGAATAAGGAAAAGAGTGCGATTAAAGATTTCACGGAACAAAAGGAATAAATATTGCGTTATCCATGAAATGAATCTAGGAAAGACAGAGCGAGCGGTAGTCTAGTGTCGGATGATGGAATAGTAGAGTATAAAGGGTACAAAGAGGTAACAGTGAAGGAGGAATGCCGTAAAGTAAGATATAACGTGGAAGGAATGGAGGCGGGTGACGTAGCGGGTGACGTTGCGGGAAGCGGAATAGTTTTGTACTGCGAGGAGACATCGTCTTTCCGAAAGAAACCCTCCAAGAGAATCTTTGGATCCGACGAATGCGTCAAAACGAATGACTAAGGCCCAACGGCATGACTCGGCTAACGGCAACTTACTTCACGCGAAGATCGATTCGAGATACCGATGGAAGATCTACGGCGATTATAAATGCTAATTTATGATTTCTTCGCGCCTCCACGCTCACTCATCCACTACCCTCGGACCACCTCCACCTATCTTCCACCATCATTCCTTTTCACTGACACACAAGCAGCCTCTCCTCTTCGTCTAATCATCCGTCCATCCATCTTTCGATCTACGTATCGCGGCATCCATTTTTTTCATTCTTCTCCTACGATGCTCAACTGTCCCGTTGCGGGGTAAACGCACTCTTCCGACCCTCTTCTCTTTTCTAGACTCCCGTTATTTTTCTAAAGGTTTATTTGTCAGTTTTTGAATGTTGAGTTGCAAGAGTACCTTTAGCATCCGTCTTTAGAATTCTGTCTTCAGAAATTGAGATTCTGTTGCATTTCAATGAAAAGTCCAAGATAATAGACTACGCACTCAGAAAACCATACTTCTTTCTCTTAGGGCCAATTGCCTCCACCGATTCTTCCTTCGAGCCGACGTCTTTATCACGTCTTTCCTTTCTCCGCACCTCCGTCACCTTCTCTCTTTCTCTCGTAGCCTTTGAGATCTTTTCTCGTAACACGCGATGCCTCCTCCGCCCACTTTTCTCTCCCAGCCTTCGTATCTTATCATATCACCGTTCCTTCGAACTTCGTTAATGACCACAAGCTTTATTCCTCTCGGCGCTATCGACTCGTCATTCTTTTTCCCTTTTGCTTCCCTTTGCTCCTTCATTTGGTTCTCCACACTTTCGTTGAAGAAGCTGGAAGTCGTAACCTGGATATTTGGAAGATAGAAGTACCAGCCATCGATGACATTGTGACGAAACGAGCATGGAAGAACCCTTTGAAAAAGACGCTTGATAATTGACGTTGCACGCATCGGATCCGATAGCCGATCTCCCATCCGTGACTCGAATCAACTCGAGAGGTAAACGCCGGTTCCGGATCAGGCTGGCACACAGAGTTTACTTGGACCGCGCGAAGCGAGATATTGCGACAGTATTACGCGGATGCTAGCTGCCGCCAAACAGAGTGTCACATCGTGGACATGTACGGCCAGTTGAAGCTGCTACCGCTGAGTAGCATATCCCTGATTAACGTCTCGATCGGCGTTTTTCCGACGAGTCGGACGAAAAACAGCTGCTCGATTACTTGCGACGACACCGTCCTCAGTGAAGGTAACCGAAGTAATAATTTGCCGAATCTCGTTGGTTGATTCGGATACTGTGTCCTGCAGTATTCTTCCAAGGCGCACTGAGATTTTTCCTGAAGAGACTCGATGTGTGCCACGTCCGAGAGTCCGCAGGCATCTGGAACAAAAAAGTAAAAGGTATTCGTTAAAATCGTCCCCAATGATTGGTGTTTAAATGCAATTTAACGTAGAGACATTTGAATCGTGGTTATTCCGGAAATGATCGCAAAGGAGATCTTTGGCCGCGGACGAAGAAGCGAGGTCTGGTATTTTAAAAGGGCGAGGGATTCGCTGGGAATACTGGCCTCGGGCCACCAGACAAGAACGGTGGAACACGCAGTCGAATGAGCTGCACGGATTCTGGTTGGAATGCGTGCCAACTAGAGACATTACCCGTACAAATGTCGGACTAATCACGCAACGGTGTCCCTTGGTTTCACCCTACCGCGAGAAACCTTCCGCGTTTTACTCGCCAGCCATTGTTTTGCCTCGTTGAATATCCAGCACCCTCGTTTTCTCTACCGACACCCTCGAACGCGGCACGGCAACGCACGGCAACGCACGCGAACGCATGCCGGCCCGTGTTTTACCGCAAAGCCACCAAGAAGCCTCTTCCTCGATCGATTACAAACCACCGAGTATACGGCTACCGATAATATTTCAAGCTTCCACTTCGAAAAGCAGAACCACGTGTTGCCGGTTTCACGTTACTGGTTCGGTGCTGCGACCCAACACCAATTTGATCTACCTCATTGCGGTATAATTTTCGGGATTACATGACTTCGCAAGAGGATTTTAATGCATTTTAGTTGGAAAGCGAGCGTACTCTCGAACGGTGCACGATAAGAGATATCGTGAGACAGCTTCGTAGCCGCCACGTGCGCGTAATGGCCCATTAGTCCTAACCTACGGAAATAGTATGATTTGCATTCCTAAAGAGTAGGCGGATCCTCGACGGTCGAAGAGGATAGCCAAGAGAATGAAATTTTGGGAAACATCTAAACTGCCCGTATAATACAACAAAAAACGATGAACGTATTGCAACGTACACGGTGATCGAACGATTAATAAGCTTGCGCAAGAAATAATTGTCACGGCGAAGACGCCAATTGCGCCTTCGACGGTGAACGTTTTATTAGAGCGTTTTACACCGTTTAACTCCGCTCCACGAACTTTAAATTCAACGATACTCCACTCGATTTCCATCGAGGCCCGCCACTCAGATACATTCGCTTCGTTTATCATCGGCGAGGACTCAATTAAAGCAAACCGTAAGGAATCCGCCAACGCGCCACCAATAAACAAACCGTCGGATTGGCCGTCGTCCGATTTGCCGTCAGTGCCAATTCACCGCATCAATTCGAATAACGCCGTTCTCGACGTTCTCGTGCCGTCTCCCTCTCGTCTCTTATGATCTCCCTATCCAGTAGTGAATAAGAGAATAAAAGAAAAAGAGAGAAAGAGAGATCAAACGCTAAATGCCCTGGCGCCTCCTTGACCAACGTCACCGTAAATTAACCGATCTTAAACTCGAAACGGTCTCCCTTCCTTGCGGTGCCTCGTGCTTTCTCCCGCTCCCTCTTTCGATCTCCTTCTCCCTTTTATTTCTCATATTCTCCTTGAACGTCATTTCACATTCTGTGGAACGCACTCGTCAACTCTAACGTAACAGGGATCCCGAATTAAATCGGGAAGATCGAATCCCACTGATTATTCTGTTTTGATCGGAATACACCGATGTACATCTTTCGAAGATAAGTAGAGAACATTTTATGTATAAGCGCCATTATTAATGTTTGTCATCGAAACGCATTAAATATTCCATCAATTTTGTCGATTATAGTAGTTGTACGAACGTCGAATAATGTGGAATGAAACATCGATCTTATGGTTCGATCGAAGCAATTTTACGGTTGACATATGAGTGGTGCTTAACGTTTCGTAATTATCAATTTTCCCGAAGTTTTAGTTGACGAAGTTAGTCACTTTGGCTGTTGAGCTACTTCAAATAATGCATGGCAGAATGTGGAATATATCGATGCGCATTCTTCGAGTCACCAAGTACAATAATAATTTATCTGTGCACGAAAGGTTTTGTAAAAATGAATATTAATTCATCCACGAGAGAAAAATATTAGCGATAAGAGGACCACTTGTTGGATCATTACGCTCGTTTTGCTTCTCCTTCCTTTTATTAATCTTTGAGTCCATCCACCGCTAGATGCGCATCCACCAATTTATCTGATACTTATCTAGCTGTCTATCTCGGTAGCCGGCAGCACGGAGTCGTGATCCCGTGGATCTTTCGTAGTCGGTTCTTCCGTCGCGTTCCCAGTTTTGCGCGCGTGCAAATAAAGCGAGCAGAATGAACGAGTCCTAGCTGGAGACGGAGAAAAAGCGCGCGAAGAGGGATCGGCGTAGCCTCGACACAAAGCATCCCCCGAGCACCCTTTCCGAGTCCGAGGTGACGTCATTGACAATGGAAGGTCGAGCTGTGATTAAAGATCGAGAGACTCCGTAAAAACTCCTTGAAAAGTGTAGGAACGAGCTGTTGGAGAGGATGGGTACTCGCGGAAGATGGGAAGTTGGGAGGACGGGCGGACCTACCGGCGTGAAATATTGCCTCCGCGGCACCCGACAGCTATATGACATTTCCGAAGGGCATGAAAGAATCCTTTCTTCCTTCTTTCTTTCACCTTCCATTTCTAATCTCTCTTTCCCTCCCTATATTCCTCCTCCTCTTTCACTTCTATTTCCAGCTGTTTAGTTCATAAGGTGTATTCGTACGTATGTTCTTTATCCATTCCTTTTATACTCACACACTGAGCAAGCGAACAACAATTATTTCCCATCGGCCAAGGTACTTCACCGTTTTCTCTACGATTTCTTTTTTTTTAGTAAATGACGGAAATGCGAAAGACGCTTCACGACGAGTGAAAGATAGAGACACCTTCCAAGTATAGATCGATCGCGTAGCCACTGCGGGAAATAACGAACGAGGAAGTTCATTAGGATCGGCCGTGCGTGAGATCTCGCTCGATAACTCTTGCCCGGAGCGCCTTCAAAACTATAATTTATCGTGCTTAATTCGCATCTCATAACAGGTGACTTACATTAATGGCTTCGGTCTTTCTCTCTCCTCGTCTCTTTCTCTCTTCCAGCAAATCCGAAGAACGAACGAGTGAAACACTCGTTAGGCTATTGGAGAGTTCGTTTTATCCTCGTTGTGAGAATGCGACGAGGAAGGGACTCGGCGCGAGAGAGTCCGATGTTCTTCGAAAGGTACTTTCCGAGTTTTCCGTGTAACTCGAGTGGTTGTTGTCAGCATCCGAGTCGCGTTAATCGAAGGTAGAGTTCCCTAGCGAAGTGCTCCCCGGTAATTAGAAATTTGATGTACGTCGCGGCGCCTCGAGTTTCCTCCTGGACGGTACTCAAGATGACGAGCAGGGAAAGAGACCCCTGGACGGTTTTACCGTCCCGCGGCTACTCGGTATCGGAGTTCCGTGAGTATCTAAACCGTCATTACATCCCTGGCCAATAAAACTCTCGAAACTCGGGAACGTATAATGGTAGAAATTTACGCGCTGTTGAATCGCCGTTGTAAATGAATTCTATGACGTGGCGATATCTTGGAAAGGGATATGTTTAAGGTGTCCTTTAGTGCGCAGAGGAAGAGGTAGAAGGAAATGGTGGTCGACGTTATATCGGATATCAAAATATTGTGAGAAAGGTGTGAAGGTAAAAGGAGGCGATGGATAGAGAAACTCTAACTGGGTAGAGTATAATAGGTTAGAGGAGGTAGGGACGGGGGCACGCGATAATTATCATAACAAGGCGCGTAATGCGCGTATTTAGAGACGCGTAGCCCTATCGACGGGACGCATCGACCGACAGGGCGATTTAACCGGGGATACATGGCTCATAGGTGCTGGTTACGTAGGTAGATAGAAGCGTGTTCCGTTTAGGCCTGACATTGTCATGTTAATAGCAACAATGCCAATCCCATTAGGGCACTCGGGGTTAGGCGAGTAGTAGTGGCTCTTAGGAGAGAAAGAAAGCCGCGTGTTTCCACCGCATCAAACCCATCTCTACCCGTCTATCAGGATCCTCTGTTCTCGCAGGTAGATCAAAACAGGTACTACGTAGCTCACTTTTTTTTGCTCTTCTATCTGCCTCTTTCTTCTTCTTCTTCGTCTTCCTCATCTCTCTCTCTTCCTCGAAGTACGAAACAGGAAAACAAGTACATACGTATAGGATGACCCGTTCTTCCGATCCGGTCTTCCGATGCCACTACACGATCGGGCTATCCTTCCTGTCACAGCCTTTTCCGCACACCCGATCCTTCTCACTCTAACTCTTCTCCCAACAGCATGGACCGGTTTCGAGAGCACCCGCAGGGGCTAAATGTCAACAACGGAATAACGGCCCGGTTAGAGGATTACCCCCGGTCTTTTCGCCCATCGAGGGTAGCGCCAGACAAAAGGTCGTGAACTTTCCGCGTGTCATAATCCGTCTGAGAGGGTTCGTCGCCGCGACCTCTCTTTCTCTCCTTCTCTTCTTCTCCACTCTCGCGAATACCCCTACACGTGTTATAATCTCTCCTTTTTTTCAGTCTTACGATCTCACGTGGCTCTCTCCGTCCACCATATTAAACGTCCCATAGACTCCTCTTCCGGGGACATCTCGGTTGGCCAAGTATTTTCTACGGTTCACTTTTCCAGTTAAATATATCCTTCGATTATGTATTTTCTATATTCTTGCATATTAACATCGTAATAAAAAAAATAACGAAATACGTCCCTTAGGATTGAAGGTGTTACCTGATGCGCGAATAAAGGTCGAACCAAGGAAATTCTTACGCTACTAGGATAGCTCGGGAAGGTTAAAGCTAGCGGAACGAGCGAAGTTCGAGTTGGATGGAAGCGAATTCGCGCAACCGGTCTTTGAATAGGTTGGCAGAGGTTGTCGGCTTGAAACTATCGCACCCTGTCGATGGGCGAAGAGGGTTGTTCTCCGTAAAAGCACGGGAGGGTCAATGCCACGTCGTTGTACGAAGAATCTATTGATATATTCTCCTGGTATCGTAAACAATGCGGCAACAATGTCAATTATGCGCTCGCCGAACGCGCGCCGCCCGTAATTAATTGAATACGTGCGCACGAGTGCGAGCGCGACTTTGCACCGTAATTAATTGCTCTGTCGGCATATACACCTACGTCGAATCTTGCTTTTCGACCCTGTTCTCTCTTCGTCTAACACTGCATTCCACATCCACAGTGGAACTTGGTATCCCTTTGGTGGTTTAAATTCTGTTCTAAGGTTACATCGGAAATTGCATGGAAAAGTGCATCGAGAAAGACACATGGAACATTGTTTCAACCGGAACAAGTTCCAATGATTACCGTGGAAGAATTCAAACTTCTGCAGTGTCAGAATGTTCTTTTTGGAAGGACCTTCTACCAACTGATTAGAATAGCAGAAGTATAGACGCGGATAGGTTGGGTGATCACGTGGGCGCGTAATATATTCTCGGGAAGAGAGAATGTGGACTATAGAAGGCAAGTCGAGCGGACTTCGGGGCCCCATAATGAAGCGTTGACGCGAGTATAAAACGAGCGCCGCTCGAGACAATGGAGTGATTGAGCGCCAAAGGGTTGCCCGCCAACCCCGTCAACCCCGTCAACCCCGGGGTGAAAATGTCACTAACCAAATGTCAGCTTTCGCCTTGGGCTAGGTTGCACGACCTCGCGAGAGCCTTCGCGTCCCCTTTCATCTTCCATCTTTTCTTTACGGATCACCGGAAAACCGGAAGATATTGGATACAGATGTAGTAAGATTGCACGTCGTTATAGATCGAGAATAATTTCTGTCGCTGGTTCAAAACCAATATTATTTTCCGATGAACACGCGTTCACCCTTGCCGTCTACAAAGCCAATTTTCAAGGCTTCCCGTGTCTTCCGGTACCAGTGGAAAGTATACGTAAAACGCGTAATTCTCCCGAAGATACCTTGCCGCTACAAAGGGTTGTCCGCAACCCTTGCAAAGTGGCTTGGCGTTTCGCCCCGCCGGGATCTTAGCTGGGCTAGCGTCGCCATAAAACATTAGCCCCCGAATATTTGATAGCACGGAGGTTCTTTTTCTCGTAGCAGAGGCACCGAGAGATTGCTTTCTCAGCGAGAGAGTAATGTGATTTTTAGGGGAGGATGAGATTGACACGGCAGTGGAGGTAGCCGTGGTGGTGTTCTCTTTGTTGGGAGGGAACGGGTTAAGTGGACTCTGTGCTCGCGGCTCAAACCTCCCCGACCCGTTTCGAGGTCGAGAACGAAGAGAGCTCCTTTGAGTTCTTTGAAGCTCTTTCTCTCTCGCCGTGCTTCCTAACCGAGAATCCACTTAGTCTCCCTCGAAATGCAGGTTCCAGTCCGTTGCTCGCGAGAAAATGCTAGGACGATACCGGCGAGATATCAAGAAGATCGTGTCAGTAAACCAGACGGGAACCGGCGAACGATTTCTGTTTAATTCGAGACTGGACGATTCGCACGATCCTACTCTGGATTCCCGCGGAGAACGTTAATGAAGCTGTCGCTTAGACGGCAGTCCACGTTAAAACACACTCGCGCGAAAATGTCTTTTGATTTTCACCGACAACTCCAACTTCATCCACGCAATATTCGGTTACAACTATTAGTTCCAATGAATTCTTCACGGATATTCTGCGACGGGAAGCATTCGGTGGAGGTTAAACTCTAAATGGATCTGGCATTAATGCGGTCTCGCGTTAACCTTCCACTGTTTTTCTATGAAACTTTTGCGCCACGAGTATTCAGGAAACCTCCTAGCATACGAAGGTTTTACATATTTAATAGTTGATCCTCTACGAGTAAGAGAATCACCGGCCACTTCTACCAACCTCGAGGAAACGAACCGCGCTACTTCGACGTGTCTAATTCTACTTGGACTTACGCAATTCTACTAAAAAAACAGTCAATCGACAAGAGATGAACCAAGATTCTTGGTATATGGCTGTATTTATTGATATTATTTATACACCATGCCGGGTCAAAGCTCATGGAATACTGGTTCTGTGCTAATGTGACTGACGTCGATATTGCTTATTACTTAATTTCGTATGCCGGCTAGCTAAACTCGAATGGTGAAAAACTCTCATTATTTATACTTAAACGATGCCGTTCTACTAGATCTATCATTATCGAATTTGGGTTAACGTCTCGCGACGAGCTATTCCATCTTGCATATCAAGGTTACCGCTCCTAGAATTCTTCGTCTTTCAAAACCCGGTTCTCTGGAAAAATACGGTTTCAAAAAACCAGAGAATTGTGGTGGCAGAAAAGTCATTTTAACCCACTTGATATTTTTAGTGTGAAATACCAGTCGCAAGGAAGTAATATCTTGTTTTAGATTATTTAAAAAAAAGAGAGAATCATGGTGTTGCAAAGGAAGAATTAATATTTGAGGAAAGTCAATCAATGTACAGTAGACTACCGTATAACGCTTGTTCTTACAACGCGAACTCCTATAACACGCCGAAGATATTGCTACTGCTGTTTTCATATAACGCGATTCTTCGTACAACGCGTGAAACAATAAAACACAGGAATTACCTGATTTAAGAATGAAATCTGCTTTAGTTGAGCATTAGATTGTTTCCTTCGTCGTATATGTCATTTATTTTTAAAATACTGTCGTATTTGATAAAACATAGAAAATGAGAGTTGACATAGCAATAATCATTTGAAACATGTTACTTTAGATTATGCGCGTTATACGAGAGAAATTCCCGTACAGAACACATTATACGGGAGTCTACCCGTGAAAAATCATTTGAAGAATATTAAGCAGCAATGGTAAGGAACTAATTCCTTGATTCGAAGCAACCCCTTTCTTCCCGGTTATCCCGCGTACGTTTTCCCTCCTGTTTAGAAGTGGAAAATCGTAGCCCGCATATATGCAGATGGCTCAGGTTCATAATCGCGATAGCGTGCCTCGAGGATTATTCGAAGCGCGACGGGTAGCCGAGTAATGGCTCTAGCTAGAAAACCAGTTCTGGACAGGATCTTCCGTTCCGTTTCGTTCCGTTCCGTTCCGTTCCGTAGTACACGTCTGATCAATCGTAACCTACCGTAACCTACTAGAAAGAAGCGCGCGACCCAAACGATTCCATCGCCTGATAAAATCAAGAATCTCTGATCGCTCGATACAAACCAATCTCCATTAGATATTATTATTCCATCGTTCTGCCTCCTTCGATCTATCGATCCTTCGATGCTCGATACATTCGATTCTTGCCAAAGCAGGAAACGAAGTTACTCCGAGGTAACAGCTGCATAAGTTGGGACTAAAGTAAACTGGGACTCTTGACCAGTTTACTTTAAATAGTCCCAGTACGCTTCACATACTTTTCATCCGGGTCCCTTTCCCATGGAATGCAAATGAAGATTTTAACGAATCGGTGGAATAATACTATCAGGCCCAGTCCATATTATCATATCAAGGATCAATGTATAACTCTCAATATTCCTGATTTCAGAATATATCACATCAATATTTTACTACAAATTTGATAAGTCTTTCGCTTCTGGATATAGAATCTTTGCCTTATTTATGTAGAAATTGAGTGGTTCAGATCAACAATATTTGTCGAGGAGTATAATAAGTACACTATCATTTCTGAGACGAATAGCTGGCTGAGAATGTGACACGAAACACGCACCGGGTAATCGGGAAGTAATCGAGAAGGATGGTCGAGAACAGAGTGGCAAGATGGAAACGCGAATCCGTCGACGATAATGCACTTCCGGAGACGATAGGAGACCGACGGGGATAAGGAGAGGGGACGAGGACGGGGACAACGGTACTAAAGTTCTCGTTGTGGCTGTTATAAGGCCTCGGATTACGATATTCTCTATCGTACTCCGAATGCAGTCTGAGCGGGATTAAACTTCACGACGTACCAAGGACACGAAACACGCGACATATGCGTAGAAACCGAATCAGTTTGTCGAATTGAATATTACAAAAAACGAAGAAGCAAGAACGAGAAGAAAGACGGAAGACATGCGACCCGATAGAAGTACGAGGCACAGAGGGCTCCGGTTCGAGTGATAATTTATGTCGGCGATTATCCAAAGTAATACCAATTATCGGGCTTTGATATCCTAAATATGCCGATGAACGAAATAGGGGAGGGAAAAGATATTTCGGGGAACGCGGATGGTTCTAAGGACAAGGAGACAGTGATCGCGGGAGAAAGGAGGAAGAAAGGATAGTCTCTCCTCGACTTTGGCCCGCAATAAATTCAAGCAGGCGTTGCTTCGAGAGACGGGTTTTCTTCCAACCTCTATGCTGTCTCTCCATGTCGGTTCCGCCCTTTCCTGATTTATAGGTACGCGGAATATACTGCCAGGCACCCACCATACGCACCTTCTACCAAGGACATCCGAAATCTACAAGAGGAAGCCGTAAGGAGACGAGAAGTCGGGAAAATACCAATAGTGAAAAAACGGGGAGGTTCATACAGGCAAACATAAGGTGTTAACATAGCGCGTCAGCTTGACGTGGCAGACCCCAACGAGATCGAACGACTTTCCGCATACTGACGAACACAATCTGAATCTGTATACACTATATTCCCCCGTCAAGCACGATTGACGGGTGAGATCCGAAAAAGCAGTCTTTTACTTCTTTATAACTAATATTCCCTGCGAATTAAGTAGCCCATACTTTCCGTCGGAACGTAAAGAGTTACTAAATGAAATGTTATCCAGAACAGAGAAGATGGTAAGACTTATATGGAAATCATTAATGCACAAAGATTTTGAATTTTATATTGCAATATAAATATTAGTAATGCCTTGAAATCTCTCTTTGGTCGGAGATCTAGAACAAGATGGCGGCTATGGATAATTCGCGAGATAGTACTTCGATGGTAATAAATCGGTCATAATTAGAGAGCTAATAAGATTTGCTGGCAATCTAGGAAGATGCGGTCGCGACACGGGGAGCGACACGAAACACAGAATCCAGGGCCTTGGTTCATCCGTAACAAAGCGCAGAGCATTTTGACCACCCTCGATCGAAGCGTGCATCATTCACGCAGACCGCGATATAACCTAATAGAATTATTTTCCGAGTACGAGGGGTCCTGGCTCCCCCAGGAAATGGCAGCAGCCACATCAGCCACATCGGCCGCAACAGCAACAGCCGCAACGGCAGCAGGGGTCGCAACCTACTCCGCAACCCTCCGTCTTTCTCCCGACACTTTACTCTCCGCGTGCTTTCACGCGAGCTGAGATAATCAATTTTAACGCGGACAGTGCATGGATCATCAATGATCGAATTCGTCGTTTTCACGAATTTTTACCGTTTCTCTACTAAGTATACTAATAGAAGAACATGAGAGAGTAGGGAAAAAACGGTACAGAATACCGAACAACAAGTGGCAAAGAGACAAACAAATCACTCTCAATTAATTAAATCGCGTCAAGGTGATTAATGTTCGACGACGAGATCGCAGATGACGCGCACCTGACGCTACTCGGCACATCGGCTCGTCGCCTCGTCTATTGACTTTAGATCGCACCTTCGAGGATATCTCGAAAAGTGCATCGTCACTCGAACTAACTAGCTCTACGCGGAAAACTCGGAGCAGCATTTTTACGGTAGCTGCCATCACTGCCGACATCGAGCCTCGTAAATGTTCGAACACTTGCCTCGCAACTTTTTCTCTTTCCCCTTCAAGGCTTTGCCAATTCATTTCGAGATTAACGTTTTCATTGCGGAAATTCGACAAAATCGTTCAATCGGACCGATGCAAACTAATTTTGGTGTCAAGAACGAAGGAATATGTTTTAGAGATTAACGGAAGATGCGAGGTAACTACGAGGTCCAGGGACGACTCGAAGAACCAGGGAATCCTTTCAAAGTTTCTACGGTATCGCTATTAAACAACGCGGAAGGTCATCGAGTCGATGATCCTCCTCACGGTTAACGGTATTTCTTAGCCCGCGAGACTTTGAACCTACCACGGGTTGCCTCTTCTAGTTCTCAATTGCCAATTGCATGGAAGGTTTCCTAGCAAAATATTCTTGCGAAAAAATTATCAGCAAAGTATTAACCCTTTGCACTCCAAGAATATTTCAGTTATAAACGAGAACTTATTCCAAGACGTTTTGTGATACCGATTAACGAATTACAAACGGTTTATTCCCCAAGGCAATTGACGAATGAATCTTACAATATAAATCTTATACGTTCATTTTGTTAATTCAGTTTCCGTGACAAATAGAGGACTCGAATTTGTAATAAAATTGCTGCGAACGCATGTCGCCGTTGGGCACCAACGGAGTACAAAGGGTTAATAATACTTTCCTACGTTGATTATAACTTCCAGAAAGAGAATAGAATAGTCACTCGTAATGCATTTGCTTGATAAGTGCCTCATCGGAGTCCACTGACATAACGCGACACGAAACACCTCGTTAAGTGTCAATGCAAGTACATCGGTATTAGCGTATAAAAGTGTAGCATTAAACATTTATTCCCTACTCCGTCATCTTTGTTTGACGTTTTTTGACAGATCCCCACTGGAGTTCCGAGTTAAGGCAGGACCGAGGAACGAATACGCGGTAAGAACATCCGGTAAGAATTAGCCTCAGCTTGCAGTAAGTTCCACTATCGAGTCCCTCGTAATTATGTCCAGATTTTTATGAACCAACTGGTCCCTTCGGTTCACTTATTCAAGCCCTCCCCCCCCCTCTCTCTCTCTCTTAGCCCCATAAGAGTCTCACCGCGTCTCGATCATTATCTCTCTCAGATGGCCTCACTCTTTTTTTGAACTATTATTAGCGGTAATGCATGCCATTAGCGTGAAGGTTCGTGCGCGAGAACAGGCCTCTCTCGATATACACTGGCGAATAAGCAGCATCTACTGGCAGAGCCCGGTGGAAAGATTCTTCGGTTCTAACACCTTTAACGCGTATTAATCATCTTGGATGAACAGATTTTCGGTGATAGAGTAATATACAAGTCGCGGGTCATGATTAAAAATCATGTTGACGTAAACCGTCCCGAAAGTACTTGATACGGATAAATGTATCGGGTGGATGGTTGATGGTAGGAAAGAAAAAGAAAGGGAAATATCTCGCATAATCGGCGTTCACGAGACCAAGGATTTCCTCCCAGGGGTCGGTAGAAGTCGCGAGCGCGAAAATTTATCGCTAGGAGATACTTCGCTAGGTAACGAAAAAAGGTCGGGAAGAAACGGCGAAACGACGTTGCTAGAAGAAAGGGGACTCGGGATCCGGGCCATATTCCGCGCTCGCGTCGTTAAGCAGCAAAAAATAATAAATCACCGCGATTTTTAGTCTGGACGAAGAGATAAATTTAATAACTTAACTACCGTAGACTCGGTGGCCCTTTATTTCGGTGGGGGCAGTGCTGGCCAAGAATTACGAGCCGGAACACCACAATGTCAACCAAACCAACTTGACAACCGTCTGATCCTTCGAGTTCGAAACCAGCCTTCATTCTGTGAACAGTACTTTTTACGTGCGCTTCTGCGAACTGGCTCCCCCGAATATCGTAAAACGATCAAAATAATTCTCGAATGAATACTCGCAGATATTCGAGGAGTATTAGTCCGACAATAATATATGTATATCGTAGATAACAGCCGTGGCAAGTAGACAAACATCGGGAGAGGATCCACGAGGGAGAGTAGGAGAAATATCGAGAGCCGTATTATATTCTCTTGCATCCTTCGGGGCCCGTCTTTCTTGGGGCCCTCTCGGCTCCTCTCGAAGAGCCAGAGTTAATTCTCCGAGAGGAGTGGACGCGATTCACCGTCCCTCTTTCTTTCGAGGTGAGATACGACGCCGATTTCATATGGCTCGTGAATTGTTGGGGAAAGAAGAAGCCCCTTTTTTGGTTCTTCTTCTTCACCATCCCTCTCTCTCTCTCTCTTCGTCTTCTTCGTATCCTAAAGTTTGAAATGCTTCTACGAGCGGTAAAAGCAGTATCGTTCAGTGATTTCGAGACTGTCGAGCCACCTAAATCCCCGTTTAAACGCGACATCGTTCCCCGGCTACTTACCGGCCGTGAAATATGAAATTAAATTCATTAGGTTTCTCGCGGTTATAATAAATCGAACGATTGTGCCGGGATAGAAGGCGTAGCGGGCTTATAATTCAGACGGGCTGAATGGAAAATGATGAGAAATGTCTCTCATTGAACGGTGGGGGGTCTTGCATGGGTCCTACTCCTTTGACTCCCTTTCTTCTTCCATTCAATGGTTTCCGGCTCGACCGGCGACCGACGGTCGACGCTACGATATAACTGGTTGGTGACCGGTCGCTGCCAACCAGTTATCGCGCAATCTCAAACTCGTAACCGAGTCGAACGAGCATACATATATTCCACGTATTCCTCTACTTACGAAACCATTGCAATTACCAGCGTGCAAAACAATCTCTTCTTCGTCAATTCTAATCCCCGTACATCTGAGAAAATTAATAAAAATGATAAACTCGTTTATCCATCTTTCCATTATTTTCTGGTATAACTACTCGGTGCAACGACTTCAGGACTTCCTTCCGGTTTCTTTTATACGCCGGAGTTAATTAATCGCGCAATTTAATGTAACACTTTTCAATGGTTTAATTGTCCTCGAAGTATGTCGGAGTTCGTTGGGAGACAAAGAAACGAAAGAAATTGACAGCGAAATGGCAGAGATTTCGATTAATGTTCCCTTCGATCAGATTTGTGTCGGGTGTAGGTTGCCGTGAAATCCCCTCGTGCAGATGCCCGACGGAATTCACCGCATTAGCATTCAAATTAGCATACGTTACCACCCCTCAGTCGACTTTCCCTTCCCGAGATTATAGCAGATTCAAAGGTGTTCCGGGATTTTTCGTGTTTACGCTTTCCCCGCGAAAATGCAGACATCGAGACGGCACGTGCGCTCTACCCGCTAATTATTCTTATTGTTACGGCCGGTTCAAAGTGCGAATCGTTACGTAAAAAGGGCAACCGTGGTGATTTACGAGACTGTTAGGTTGGTAAGGGCAAGTTTAATCACACCCAAACTGAATAATTATATGATATAATATTACGTGATATAACATGACAAGATATAATATTATATCGTTGTTGTATCTATATATTTATGTGTAGGTCCTTAAAAAAAGAATGGATGGAAGAAATAAATTAATCGAATTATTTATGTACATTGTACAACGTGAACCGTGAAAAATCTCAAAAAAATTAATTATAAATTTAAACATTTTCATTAAATGCCGTAGATCCGTCATTTGGAATGCTTTGGTAGTGCTAGTGTTAACTAACATTCTCATGTAAGTGAATTAGAGAGGTTCTTATAATTTTTTATATAAGTAAAATGTCAATGTTCGCGAAATAAAATATTTCGATATAGCAAATTATAAATTATTCTATTTGAAGAAGGAAATGGTGACAATGTAGGTAATGCATTTTATCTTTACAACAACGATATAATGTTATATCATATCAGATAATATAGTCATTTTCTAAGTTAACTCTAATCAATACCTCTGTGTTCAGATTCCCCGATAAATGTAATCAGCAATTGATTCGAAGATGGTTCGTTAAGAAGTGAAACGGAGCACTCAGTATTTCAGGTAGTTATCCGTTCCGTCGAGAATCCAGAGAGCCGTCGTTATTCGACGGTTTATCGTTCTGACGGATCGTAGCACCAGTCTCGAGTCTATCGTTCTCTACCACCCAGTTCTTATCGTCTACCGTTTTTTCTCTTGATTACAGCAGCCCGGTCCTCTCGCAGGACATTAATCTTCGAACCAGTAATAAATACGTCTATCTATCCGCAAACGTCGACCCAACAAGACCACCTTTATCATAAATTACATTTATTCGGATCTGGTCTCCTTCCATGTTCTTCGAGACTTAAAATCGATCCGTAGAATTACTTGGAAGCATTCACTAATATGATGCAGTTTGCAGGAACTTCGACGCACCAAAGATACGCGATCATTCGAATCAACTCTTCGAAGTTATGACAAACGCAATTTTCTGGCAGTCGACGTCTACTCGAGAAAGATAGGGGGGAAAAAAGAGGAAAAGCGAATTCCCTGGGAGGATTTATGAGGGAACTGACTGAGGGGACCGATTGAAGGGACTGACGTCCGAGTGTCGTTAAACGAGCGCACCTCAATGGAGTAAATGGCCTGTGATTTGTACATTGACAGGCCTCTAATGCCACAACATCGAAGGTATCGGCATTTCTCCTCACCGAAATCGAGAATTCTTCTCGAGCGAGATGCGGAAGAATGGCTCATGTTTTGCCCGCCTAAAAGAGATAATGACCCCAAGAGTGTTTGGTCAAACATCATTCAAACCACTCTGTTTTGCTCTTTAAAGTGGAGTCCTTGTAGGCGTGCCATCCGTTTTCAGGCAGCTGTTCGTTCCGGACGAAGACCCCCCTGTAGACCGGACAACCTTTCCTCCGTTGTTTCTTTTTCCGACAGTTTTCCTTGCCAGGATTGAAAAGTTCGAGAGTCTACATGGACCGAGCTACGAGATGCTGGCAATGTGTTGGAAGTCGAGTATGATATCTCGATACGTATTGCGATATTATGAGAGGAAAAAATGAAACGCATCGATGATTTGTTTCAGGCAAGCTCGAACGTACGTCCGTTTAGCGGTACGTGGACAGTGGAGAGTCACAGTGTCGGTTACAGTGTTCTCTACGGCTTACGTAATCGCGATAGGATGACAAAGCTATAAGTGCGCTTATAATTTGGCTTCGTCACGGAAGTAACGTAGAAAAGAGAAAGATACGGAGAGGTATCTTTTCTCGGCTGAACGAATCGAAACGTTCTTAACGGTTCTTAAATACTCGAGGTACTTCGAGGTACTCGAGGATCGAATCGCACGATTCGACTCGCGTTCTTCGTGGCTGTTACGGGGACAGCAGCTGGTATGGTTCTTTCGACGGACAAACGAAAGAACGAAAGAACGAATGGACAAACAAATTTCCTCCGATAAAGATCGCCTCGAGAAAGATCGGTTTGGACCGGCTGGATGGACAACGAGGTGGATGAACAAGAATATATATGGTTTGTTGTCGATTGTGTACAGACTGTTTGGTTGATTGGGCTCATTGTGGATTCGTCGGGCGTGCACGTGGACGGCTTCAGACTCGTGCCAGCCAACACTTCTCTCCTTTCTTTCCTCTTCTTACCTTTTCTTTCCTTTTTTCTTTTGGAAAAAACCGTCTCTTCCTTTCGTCTTCTCGAGAACCTGGCCTGAAGAGACAAGACGCGACACGCCCGTTCTGTCTCTCTTTCTTTCTGGTTCGAAGTAGAGAGACAGGATGGGGAGAAACGCGTAACCGGAAGGGGCTCGAGCTAGAACTGAAAAGTGCTCTCTTACAGAATCCATTGTCACGTGAATGCACCTTCGAGAGAAGGGCAAACACGCTTAACCTTCCGCGAACCATTGTCCTTCGGGTTATCCGATTTGGCCAACCGGCTCCTTGCCCTCGGTGATTGCAGGTTACGTACGAGGAACATCAGGATACAAGGACGCGTTACAGGATGAAGCGATTCGTGTCATGAATATCAGCTATTATTACTTGCGGTAATCCATAATCCGTAATCCTATCAGTTGTCCGAGTATCCATCGATTCAAAGTTGAGTTGCCGAAAATCTAGTCGAAGTTCTACTCTTACTAGATTCACTGGATTTTTCTTCCCCCCGATTTTTAGTTTCCATAGAATATTTCCATATATGGTTATATGGTTCGTTCCGTTCTAACCTATGGAATTTCCCGCGCTATGGAAATACGTGGCGAATCTCCGGTATCCGTGGGACGGACAGTGGATTGCCGGCATTATTGGATTACGTGGGGCATTGTGCTCGAGGCGAACAGCTGTTCGTCCCTGTACCAACGCAAGATGCAAGTCCGAATATGAAAATAATATTTCCTTTTACCTAAGTTATGATCGATATTTATTCAAGCGGCGCTCGCACGTCAGACCGCCATTGTGTCCACTCGAAATTCTCGCTCGCTCCTCATTGTGTCCTACCGAAATCTTTGACGCAAGAGACCTTCGAGATTTCAGCCTTTTCCACAATGCACCAGTCAGATTCGACCGATTAGAAAAACTCACCCCATTATTCTTTCCAGGTCTCCATGGATCGAATGTCAGTTCAGCCGCGAGTTTCTTTTCGATCGGTAAAAGTAAAAGTCATCTATGTCCATTCAGGAAATGTCGTTCCATTTCCAGTTCTTCCGAATACCCATCGTGACACGCGCAATACGAAGATTCGCAAACCACCTTTGGAAACCCTCTTTCCAACGAATCAATGGAAGTTTGCTTTCCGAAAATTGGACCGACATCGCGCGCCTCGGTTGAGTTTTAAACTTCGTTTCCAGGCAAACAATAAGTTTGCGGTACTCCGTGGCGCGGAAGACGAAAGGGTTTTAGTATTCCGTGGTAAGTGAGAAGTTTTATCGGACTTTCGTTACTTTGGACGCGAAGTACCTCTGCCTTCAACGAAGAGATAATACGAACGGAAAGGTAGTTATAATCGTGAGCCACCTCGAATTACACGTCGAAAAGTCATGTTCTTCAGAAGTTTGTTTAATCGGAAGTCCACTTTGATGAATCCTCGCCAGAGACAGAATCTGGTTGCAGAGGAACGAACAAAGGGGGAAAAACGCTTGGAAACGTAGCATATAGCTTAGAAATAAAGTCTGGCGTTGGAACGCATACACAAAGTGCGACAGTAAAGCGACGTCGATTAGCCCGTCTCAATGAAACCGGGAGCACAATCTATGTAGTAATCGATCTGCCGTCGTTATTTTCATAGCTAATGCTCTAGCATTAAACGAGCCGATGCTATTTGCATGTTTCTCCCCGGTGACAGGTTGTCGCGACACCGTTCGCTGTATTGCGACACACACGACACAAACGATACGATACTTGGAAAAACACGTTGTCGAAACGTCGAGTCGCAGAGGCGTCGGAGAAAACACGGAAGAACTGACGTCGTAAAACACGTGCGGTCCGTGATCGATGGACCTCGAAGATCACCATGATTGACGGTAAATAACACCTCTCCCGTTTTTTGTAATCCAACGGTAATGCGTTAAAGAATGTCATTTTTTTCCCCTCTTTGAATTTAACAGCTGGTTAAATCGACCCGCGAGGGTACGAGGCGATCTTTAAATTCCTGCACGGTCAAACAGGTTGCATAGTGGGACACACCCTGTTCCAAGATTCCGCGGCTAGTTAACGACATCGTGTTCGATCTTCGACTGATCTTCGACCGATCTTCGACCGATCTTCGCCCCATATCGTCCGATTAATTTCCTGATCGTTATTTTTCAGAAAACGTACGCGGAAGCGGGAGATCGCGCAGGTTGAAATACCACCCGTAGGCTACACAGCTTAATTATTCCTAATAATTACTTAGAGTATTAACTACATTCTCTTCCTCTGTGGAGGACCTTCTTATCTTGCTGCTTTATCTTCCGCTATGTTTATTCCGTTTTACGAATACCTTCGCGTTTTCTGCGTAGCCACTTTTGAGTGTCAAACGGGCGCATATTGAAAACAGATGGGAGAAACTTAACATGAAAAAGAATTACAAATTATTCTTTAATCTTAAACAGTTCTTTTATTTGATTAAAAATTAAAAAATTATTCTTCACTTCTATTTCTATGTTATAATAATTCAAATTGATAAACTAAATATCGAATTATTTTCTTTAATATTTTCTAAGTTATTAACATTAAAAAACCTAAAATCTTAAACGAATTAAATACGAACTACGAGGTAATACTCTACATGGAACGAAATATTGAAGTATAATAAAATTTGACAAAATCTGGCGAAGTCATGTGGTTTGGCGCGGCATCATATTTCGATGAGGGAGGATAATGTCAGGCAAAAGGTGAGCGAGCCAAAGAAACGAATAAAGGAGCAGAGTATTGGCTAATTTTGAACCGTTCCTAGGAAAGTCATGGAGCCGAGGGAGCTGCGGGTGAGTTCGTATCTCGGGATCAATGAAAGCCGGCGTACCTGGAGCTGCGAGCGAAGGCCAGCACCGCGTATGCTCACTGCACACTAGTGCACTCGAGCCGAACGGCAACTCGCGCCTCCTTCAACCACCAGATTACAGCTTGCAACTTGCGAGTAACCTGCCAGAGTATATCTCAGAGGAGTCTACGGCTAAACATCGCAAAAACCTCAGCTAGTTCTTCCTCTCTGTCTCTCTGCCACCTTTCTCACTCATTCCCGACCTCTTAATAGCGATCTTCCACACGGAGTTCTTTCCCCGACACAGCTTCGTCTACTAGCTATCTTTCGGTCTCTTCGCTCTTTTCCTCTTCTATCAAGCTCCCCCTTTTCTCCGGCGGTCGAACGCCCGATAGATAATTGGCGTTGCGTGCCTCGAGATAAACGGCCGTGATTGGCGAAAATAACGATTAATAATTATCCACTCGCGGAGTCCGAGGCGGCCTGCCCTCTCATCTGGGATCTACCGTTCTTTCTCTCGGCAGAGAAAGGAGGAAGACAGGAGGAAGAGAATCGACTTGGCTCGAGTCGAGTAGAGTAGAATCGAGTACAGGATATTCGATACTCCGGGACCTCCTTTCCATCTTCCGTACTCTCTCGTTCTCTTTCCATTCCCTTTTACACGTTCATTCCTCGAAACTCTGCCGCTTTATACTCCGTTTTATTCCCTACCCGCCACCGCGGCCACCACCAATGCTATTATCGCCGGTGAATAGCAAAAAATCGGATTAATCGCGCGATAATGCTGATCCAAACTCCACGGGACCATCTGGAAAGGACGTTACTTTTCAAGAGAATTCTCGGAGAACAAGTTGACTCTAACAAAGGTCTTGTAAAAGGTTTAATCGTGCATGCTCCGACTAATTGTTGCCACTCTGTTTTAGACACATCGGTTTTTCTTTTGCGAGATGTATTGTTTAGCGTCAGAAGCTGAGGAAAACGAGAATCCAACAGCCCCGAGCGTCCCGACATCGAGTCTCTGATCGCGAGAAAACTAACGTCGCGGTCGTTTGTTGGAGGGAAAACACAGTTGCGTCCTTTGAAAATATTAACAGCACTTCGCTCTGATCGCCCTTGTGGGTATGCCAAGAGATAAAGTCAGGAATTCTCTGGGACGGAGAAAAAACAGAGGCTACGCCCGGAGGTTTATTGCTTTGGTATTGCGAGGGCCGAGATTAACTCGAGTAATCCTGTGGCGCTGGTGGGTTTGGTGTCTCGCGCGCGCAGCTCCACTCCTATCGTGGCGCGTGCCACGCGTTACGATTAACTGTCATTTGCGCCTTTGCTTTGCCTTTGCCTTTTATCACCATTCATCCCACATTCTCCTGCCCACGTGTCGCATATGTAACACGTTCCATCTACGAATTCTCTGTTCCTCTATGAAAATAATTGCATCGTTTCGATTCGTGAAAAATTTCATTATTAAACATCGTATTATATCTCCGTGAAATCTCTGAACAGTGTAGCGCGCAATCTTCCGTACAGATCTTCCGATCGATTTTCAAACTCCATTTCCGCCTGTCAGTTTTATCGTATACTTCAATGTCAATCAATACTACGAGTGGACTAGGCATGGCCGAAAAATTTCCGAAAATCCGAGCCCCCCCCCCCCTCGGGTAGATTTTCAAAGTTGAAGCCAGGAGGGATGAAAGGACGGATGGCCGTATGTGCGAGTGAAAAGATAGAGCCGCTCGCGACGACGGAAGCTCGCGTCGAGCAGATTGAAATGCTCGATGAAGCGAGGCCGTTCCGGTTGACACGCGAGAGGGAGGAAAAAACGAAAGTTGCCGAGTTGCGAGTTTAAAAAGCTCGTATTCTCCAGGATAAATGAACGGGCGCGGCTGCGCGTCGAGTATTTCAGGCGATATGATTTGATAAGTTGTGTCAACTGCTCGTTAGTTAATTGTCGGGACCACTCGCATCGCGGTTTCACGGGCTGCTCGTATATGCACCGACAACGAATCCCCCCCCCCCCCCGTCGAACTTTCTCACCCTTTTCACCACCATCACCACCATCGCTACCCTCCAGGCTCTCTTCAGCTCTCTCCTCCGGCCAATGTACTACCCACTGTCCAATGAATGCCCTTCATTTCCATACTTCATTCGACGGTCAGTGAGACCGCCTAACCAGATTATTTAACCCTCATTCGACCTACCCGCTACAACTTCACCCTCCTCCCACGTGTCTTCTTTCCTTTCCCGACTTCATCACCGATACGACCTCCCGGAAAATTGTCAACGGCTTCACGAGTATAACAATCGCGAGGTGCTCCCGAAACTTGAAGATGCATTATACTGTGACGCGTTTTCGTTACTGTAGGACTCAAAGGAGTCAGCTATTTGTGTGCGAGAATGAGAAAGATAGAGGAAGAGTCACCAAGGGGTTATAACATAATTGTATTAGCCTGTGTAGGGTCTCTGGTAGGGTCCATGGTAGGGTCCGTGGAGAGACACCAAAAGGGTCCATGCCGTAAAATTAATGCCTTTGGCTTATCAGTAGGCTGACACTTCAGCGGCAAAAGTCCCGCGTTCCAAGCAGTGGCGCGGAACTCGGTGGCTCACCACATTCATTGGTTCCATGGTATTCCGAAATGGTAGCTCGTATTACAAGTATTCAGGATTCAGGATTCAGGCGGGTGATTTTCGGTGGAACAATCGACGGTGTAACTCCCGGTAGCGTTGGACATGGTCCGTGAAACGGACAAACGAGAAAGGAGAAAACATTTTCGGTAGGTTATTTCTCTCCTAATGAGTGCCCTATTAGGAAGTAAGTGTAGGTATTCGCGAGTTCTGTGAGAAGAGTATAGCGCCTCCGATCCGGCTCGATGTAAATCAGATTAATTAAAGCCTCTGACTCACACGAGGTTCTTTTACCTCTTGGGGACGCGAGGATCAGCGTGCTCGGTCGCGCCAAAGTGTTCCACCAAACCGCTGTCAAGAAGCCTCGAACGGAGGAAGGAAGAAAAGAGATGCCACAAAAAAGGAGAGATCGATGGAGAAGAAGAAGAAAGAGAGGAGAACGAAGAAGAAGCGTGGAATTCACTTTGTCGGAGAATCGCGTGGTTTTGTTGTGTCTTCGAAAGGCTAGAGGCACCAGGGGGAGAGCACACGCGTGCCCCGAGATACCTTGGGTACCCGTACTGCTTCGTTCACGTTGGAATTTCAACGACTAAAAAAATGTTCCTCTCCCTATCCCCGCGACTTTGGTTCTAATACATACTGATCATTTTAGTATACACCTTATCATTTGCAAAAATGAACTTCTTAAATCAATCTATTCTTTACATTCAACTATACATTATGTCTAATATTTTTTCTAGACCACCCGCCATAATTATCCCCTTTCAGTAAATAAGTAAGAAGTCGAAGACGAAATATTAGTAGAGGAATCCCCCGAATAAGAAACCGGAGGAAAACGAATTCGGGAGTTAGTATGCGAAAGAGCGAGGGTATCGAAGCGTGTAGAAAAAAAATTGGATCAGTCACGGACACGTGGTAGGACGATCTGGACGCGGAAAAGTGATCCACCGTCAACCAGCGTCATTTCGTAGTAACACGAACTCCTACGACGGTAGTATCGTACGCTGCCCCTCTCCGGTATACCATGTCGCGGTTAGGGGATGCTGACTCATACAGCAGCAGCGGATACATGGCCTGTCACCCCGAATATTATTCGAATGCCTGACACCGCAATCTGCGAATGCACGCGATATTCTCTGCCACGAGATGAGGGATTAGGAATCTCGCGCGTTCCAAATACCGTTTTCTTACACTGATTCGTTTACATAATTTGCACGCGTGTATTCATAGAAATGAGACCGAAAACTTGTTGGATAAATATCTATCGATGGAAAAGTAATTTTATTTCAATGCTGGTATATTTGTGAGTATCGTTTGCAGAGGAAACTCGGCGAAATATGCGGCCAACTGGTAGACACCATTTGCCACCCCCCAATCTCTGTTATCGTTTTAGGCTACTGCTGAACACGAATCTAACGGAATTCCGTTCCCGGCTGTACCCGAACCCAATTCAGAACCCGATTCAGAATCTCAACCATAAAACTAGTAAATTGATATTACCAAAGATGTGCGTATCGAGCAGATATTACGTAGCAATTTCTCGGAAAGACGTTAGTCAATCGGATTAATAGAATTCGTGTTTAAAAGACAATGTTGGACGACTTATAAAATGTATAAGAAGAGAAACAATTCTTCAGTAGTCCGTCGATCAGCGTAGAGGTTGGATGCGAAACAGGTGTTTCCACGTGAGTGTGTTTATATCGAGTAGCTGGCTCGTGCCCGAGAGTCCTGTTTTTACAGGAGGCATTAAGCTGCGAATCACGTATCCAGCTAAACGACTGTTGACAGTCTCGTGTCATCGGGGATTACCAATTCTTCTTCGCGAGCCACCTTCGCTATCCCTTCATCTTCGATTCCATGCGGTAGGTTAACGAGCCTCTCGACCTATTTCTCTTTTTAACCCTGACACGCGGTAACGTTACGTTATTTCTATTGGTAGCTTCCAAAGGAAGGATGATCTTTGTCCGGGCACCAGTGGCAACGTCGAAGAGCGATATCACGGTTGAACGAGTTTTCGGGAATATCGGAAGAACGGAAACACGACGGAACAGTGTGGGCCAGTGTGATGTGGTGTTGGGTAGCAGGAACTAGAGGGCGGATAGTGATGGTGATGGTTACCGTGACTGTGACAGTGAGAAAGGCACGGGAATGAGAAGGATGGGTGGTACCTGAGTCGGTACGTACGAAACGAGGTGCGTTTGATCCGCGGCATGGAAAGGGGAGATTCTCGGGCGGAGAATCCGAGGGTTCGTTTCGAGCAGGACGTCGATAAGCGAGCGGCATTGTCCGCCGGCCGCATGACCACCCTTCCCGTCCAACCATCCTCTTCGAACTAGCAAACCGTCGTTTATATTAAACTCTAGGGTTAATACCGTGGCTTATTCTAATACAGGGGCAACCCTTTGCCCTGCGATACGCCGATAAGGAATAATGTGAATTCGGCGAACCTACACCCACTCCAACGATGCTTGTCTCAATTCTTAATGTTTATGATCCGAGAGTTCTTCCTCGGTCTACGAGGTATACGATACATTCTATGTTTTCGATCGTAGTGCTTCCTACATAGTTCAACCCCTGTTCATCTCGGCATTATTTCAACCGGGGAAAATCTGGCGCATCGAGGAAGTGGGACAACTTTGAATGGATTTGAAGTAAGCAACGACGACGAGTCCTCGGTGAGTCGAAAGCGAGCGTAGAATCAAAGTAACGGAGCAACGAAGCACAAACGGTTCGCGAGGAGGGCAGATAATAAAATGAAAATGGTTTGGTAAAGTCGAAAGTGGCGGGTTTTAGGGGAGGCGACCCCGACACTGTGGCGAGTAACAATGCGAGATAGAGCCGCGAGGGTCGTGCTCTCGGGTTCGCAGATAACGCTCTTCCCGCTTCTAACTCTGTGTTCGTATAACACGTGCGACGTGCCTGCGGAATCCATCCGGCACCCTCTTGAAACACTCCTAGCCAGATCACGCGGTTTCTGCATTGGCGTCGACATTGGCGTCGGCATTCGCTCTGCCCATTTCCATTCAGCTATCGAAATCCGACATAGATATTAGCTCACGATTATCCTTGCCCTTTTCAACCTCGAATGTTTATCGTTACCCAGAAGCTACTAGATAGTCAACCACGAAATCACGACCTGTTAATACAGCTGTTCCCTTGCATCGAAGAAAGAACGGTGTAGTGATTTTCGTATTAAATGTTGTTAAACTCCGACAGTAAATCCATCGTCAAACGTGCAGGTAACTGAAGAATGGCATGAATCTAGTCTATTAAAACAAAGATCTGGTCCAATTACGTAACCAACTGTATGGTAATACTTTGATCGGTTGAATCTTTGCTGTCGATACCTAGCGGAGTATATCGCGGAAACCACTGCAATTCAGGATGCGCGCGTTCGCTTTCTGATTGACAATCGTCTCGAAACCTTCGAATAGCTTCTACTCGTCTCGGTGATAGACGCTGATTAGACCATAACGTCCAGAGAGTATCGTGTCTTCTTCTCTTACTTCCTTCTTCGTCTTTCGATATCTCTCTCTCTCTCTCTCTCTCTCTCTCTCTCTCTCTCTCTCTCTCCCTCTCTTTTTCTCTCTGCATCGCTTCAAAAACACGATTGTTTCACCTCATCGATATATCGTCCGAGGTTAACAGCTGAATACCGAGGACATTCGCGATAATAATGACCCCGATACAAACATCAATTTCACCTCTTTCAAGGATTGACGAATATGATTGAATTGGGGTGTTCTCCGATAATCGATTACATTGGGCCAATTTTTGTATTTGTAGGATAACACATGCACTTCTCGCGAGCTGTTAATCGGATGATCGAAAAGATGCGTTTTGGAAGAAGCATTGAATTTCTTAATTAGATCGTTAATAGATGCGGTATGCGTCAGTGGGTATGCATTACTAGACACGGAGAAACGAGAAGCTTATGGTATGGAGTACGTGGCTCGGTAGGTGCTTGCCGGTTGGCCAAGCCAAAGGGAATTGCATTGCATGCCACATAATCGTGGGAGTGTTTCCCATCAAGATACACGTAGGTACCGCACTCGGCGTAATACCCTCTCGCATAAATATATCTCTACAGGGTGGCGTGAAATAAGATCATCTTGGAAAGGTTGGAATTAGAATTTATTGGGCTGTTAGTACGCGTGGTACGCAATCGCGGATAATATCAACGAGATGTCCGACAGCTTCGTCTTCCTAATCGAAAAGCAATACCATATGGCCAAATTTTCTGTTGCTGTGTTGCAACGCGTTCATTCTTGCGGTCGGATCGGGTCATAATTTAGAGAATAACGTCTACAGCAGGAAGAAGGTACGCGTGAAGAAATATAGCGAGGGAGAATATTTAGTGTCGCGCGAAGACCGGAGAAGCATAAATAAGCGAGGCGACTCGGAATCGTCGCTGATCGTTTCCCGTCACCGGGTATGCATCGCGTATGCACGTGAAAGGGTGAAAGCTGAAGCGCTGGAACAACCGATCTACCGAGCTAAACGTACTTTACGTATCGTGCCCTCCTTCCACCATTTGAACCCAGCAATTAGACTAGCGAGTAAACTCTCAAATAAGAATTAGCACCGTGCTTATTCAGCGTAAAAAAAAAAGTCGTGGAGGATCGCAGGACTTAGAGTCACGTGCAGGTTGAACGGTGCTGTGGAGGAGAGGAGGAGATGCTGGAAGGGCTGAAGGGTCTTTCGAAAGGAAGAGGGAAGAAAAAGAGAGAACGAGAAGAAGGAGGAAGAAAGGAAGAAAGGGAAGATCCCGGAGAATCGGGACATTAGCATAAGGTAAGCCAAGCTAAGCGCGGCCATATAGCACGGAAATAAATAGCCCCCCATCTCGTATCTGCGCCGGGACGGTTTAGCAGGGACGTTTTTGCGGAGCGTGGTCGTGGTCTTCGGTCGTGGTCCCTAAAAAGTAGTCGTTTACGCGTATGCGTGCCGAAAGGTTGTAGCTGGGGCCACCCAGAGTAGAAATCGGGTGGAAAGGGAGGGTGGTCGAGCGATGGGTAACGACGATGTCGGTGCTAGTGTGCTGTAATACCGTGGCACGACTAGCGGTAGTGGTGTTGGAGATGGTCATGGAGTTGCTCGTGGTTTCATCGGAGGGCGAAGAAGGGGGCTAGATGGGCCAGAAGATAGTCGACGCGAACGTTCGTTCGGACAGGATGCGGTTGTCATCGGACGGTCGGAGACGGGCACGGAGAAACGGGAAGAAAGAGGCGGGCGAACATCGTGAACGAGGAAGAGAGGAGAATACTCGGCTAGCGGGAGAGATCGAGAAAGTCTCTCGCGAGGCACGAATTCCGAAGCAAGACAGATGGAAGTAGAGGAGCAAACATTGTCCTGGCAGCACGATGACGATCACGCTAACGTCCTGCTCCGTACGCATTGTTACGTCAGCAAATCTACTCGCTGGCTAGCACGAGGATCGTACTGGATGACAGCGGGCGATAATATCTTCGTGTCGATTAGACGGAGCCGGAGACTTGATTAACGTGCGAACCGAATGCGAGAGCGAGAGCAAGACCGCGAATGAGAACGAGAACCAGAACGAGAACGAGAACGAGGACGAGAACCAGGACGAGCAGGAGAAAGAGCCAGCGCGTTGCTCCGGGTTCTTCCGGCGGACCTGCCAGTCTTCGGGGAACTACGCTGTGGGGAGCATTGTCCCCCTTCTAGTAAGCTCCGACAACCCCGTCGAGGATCGAGCTGCGTGACAAGGACCGTCTTCAAGATAACATCGTCACGATTACAGGCGTGTCTGTTTGGTGGCTTTAAAAAAAATAACTAAATCCCTGAACCTCCAACCTATGTACACCGAAGCTACGAGTCGAGAGTAATACCTTCCCCTAAGAACGCATTCCTATAACGCGAGATATTAAAGAGTACGTATCTAGGTAGAAGACTTATTTGGTCCTTGATCTTGGTGCTCGAAGAAATTGGTATTCAATACGCAAGGGAAGATCGCATATATGTATATTGTCCGATCAAAGAAATCGAGACTTACCTGTGGTGAAGAGGACGATGGCCTTCAGGCAGCTGTACTCCGCGGAATCGACGTGAAGCGCCTTGAGCTTTTCCACTTGTTCCTGAAAGATCCTGATGTGATCCATGAAGGCAACAACTCGATCCGCCGCCATAGGAGATGCGTGCAATCCTGCCGCCGCCAAAAGCGGCGCTACGTGAAGGGGCATCGAACACTGGCTCGCGTTAAGGACGAACAACTCGCTCCAGACTAGCCTGAGCAGGGCCACCTGATCCGTCACTTGGAGATCCGGGAAGAACGGTATGTTTCTCGCCCACTCGACTGCCGAGAACAGCAATCTCGCCGCGAGTTCGCAGATGTTGTCGATTCCCATGATGTTGTTCGGTTGCATACACTGGCCGTATCTCGAGGTCGGATACGGTTCCGCCCTTAGTAGTAGACTTATGTACGAGGAGAGGTAAGAGTGACCGTTCAAACTGGCACAGGCGACTGCATCACCATTCGTCAGCGCGAATTGTCCCGGTAATCCAGGTAACGACGGTTGCGACGGTGGCACCCGTCCTCTCTGCACCGCTGAAACAAATACCCCCACTTCATTAATACATCTTATTGTCCATCCAATACAGAACCTATCTAATGTTAATTCACAACACCCAAACACCCGCAACTAAGATAATCCCCTTAAAAATATCGAAACGTCTTACGCTTCGCCTGACAACTAATACGCGAGCCAACTACCCGCGAGATTCCGCAAATATTGTGCAAAGACAAACAAGTCTTTCTCTTTGAGACAGGAATACTCGTTCCTGTGTATGAATATTGACAAATGCGTGAACAAACAAGGCGAACGTCACTTCACAGTCACGGAAACGGGGTATTAGATAAAGTCACCAGTTACGGTGGATTAAAGGAAACGAAAAAATCGAGGGAATATCTGGAGAATTTTGAGAGCACTCGACTCGTTTCGCGACGTGACAGTGTGAATAACTGTGATAATTATTATTATCCAAAAGGAACGTTTAGCAAAGGTGCGAAGCAAGAAATTCTCGAAGGAACTCCACGGGAGAGTACACTCGCCGTCCTCGAGTACGTCTATGCGAATTCTCCTGACAACCGTTATGTACTTATAATGTCTACCGCATTCTTTCACAACGATTACCATTATTATTACAAGACTTGTTTTCTTTTCTACGGAAGATGGCACGTGCAGCCTGCGACATTTCAATTTGATTTAAAAAATTCAATTGGTTAACCATCCTTGATAACCACAGTCATTCTTCTCCCTGTTATGCCACCGGTGGCCACTGCACTGCTACCACGTGTGATAACCGTTCCGATTAGCTGATAACCGTCTCAATTAACTGATAGCTATACACTCCAAATACTTCAAGTTCGATGAAGACATTTTCAAATTCAAAATTGAGTTTCACATTGTCAGTGAAATTCGGGCTTCGCCAATAGACAGGGATGGTACGTTCGGTAGAATAAGGTTCGTAAGAGGAACGATGAAAGAACGAACAAAGAGGAATAAATAAAGGGAGAAAGGGTTAAGAGAAGGTTCAGAATCTTATCGGATTCTCCGTTTCCTTCTGGAGGAGTGAAGAGGAGTGAAGAGCTGGCGGATACCCCGCTGCGAAGCGGCTGGATTCCAACGCTAACCAACGAACACCGAACGCTCGTAAAAAGACGCATCGTCGTTTCTGCGAGCTCTTCTAACAATAAGAATATACGACGCGACTAGACGTTTCGGCAGTTGCATAACTCTCCGGAGTCCAGTTTCTAAACGCGAGGAGTATTTTTTATCGGCAGAACTTAGATATCTTCTTTAAAAGTGTGTTGTCCTGTATCATTCGGTATTACTGCTGATTTACGGACTCACCGGGTTACCGATCTCGAATCGTGTTTCATCATCATTGAAATATTAACCTGTTAACGGCGGATGTCAAGTTAACTTGTCATTCGAATCTACACTTACATCGAAGGTAACAATTAAATTATAATTATCCTTCTCATCGTTCTAAAATTTCATAAATGAGCAATCAAACTCATATGTTTGCATTAATTATGAATATATCGCAAGGATTTATTGTATTATTAAATATTAAGAACCCGCGTGATGTCGTTTTTTGGAAGAACTCTGGTTAACAGGTTAAAGTATTAAGGGTACCGAAAAGTAATCGATTCGGGAGTAGAGAATTTGTTCATATCGAAAAATGGAAATTCGATTTTTACAAAAAGGGAATTATGGCATTGGAGGATCAAAATAGAATATCGGAATAGAATAATGTTAAATATTTAGAAATAAACGGAGTTTCATAACGAATGTGAAAAATGATTGATTACTTTCCGGTACCTCTAATATATTATCCTATATGATTCGATATTACAATGATTTCGAAGTTTGCCGACTTACCGAACTCAAATCGCGCTTCATAATCATTGGAATATTAAAGTCGTGGAGATTGAGTCGCGTATGTAGATAGTGTACCGTTACAGCTCCTAAGATTCGCTGCTGGGTGCGCGTTTACCGTTTCTCCCAAACGGAAACCTATGACATCGAGTGTCTGGATATGATTCTAGTAATAGCAGCAATTGCAGTTGCATTTGCACCTGCCGTTCACAAGTTTAACGCGATTGACTTTCTTCACCTCGAGCTGTACCAATTAACAGCAATTAGTTGGGAAATACAAGTTCGTCACCTTAAGATTGATTACCATAAAATGCCGTCGAGCGTTCAGCGAAATATTCATTCTGAGATAATTATATTGTTACGGAATAAAAGGGACATTCCGTGCGTCTTCCACGTGCCATGGAAAGAAAACCGATCTTGTCTACGGCGAGATATTACGTTCAATGCTCGTGGGATCTTTTACGTGAACGCGATTAATTGGTACCTACACGATTCTCGCTAATAGCTAGAGATATAGATGTATAGCTGTATCGGAATGAAGTCCAATGAAGTCGAAGATCAAGCGATAGGTGTCTGCGCATGCGTGAACGTATATGTACTATATATCGCGAGACGTTCCTTCGAGTTAGCAGTGTGACATTTTCCGCTGTGGAACAGGAAGAAATGGCAACCGCAAGATCTCATCTTTAATCGCTGCTCCATCGGTCGAATAACGTTTCTGAGTTCCTCAAGTTTTAACTGCTAAATGTTCCGTTTATAATCTTTCTCGCGATGCACGATGTTTTATTGGTCGAACGGTTTCCAGTTAGAGAAACCTTTCTGACTTCGAGGAAAGTTATTGTCAAGCGAAGATATACCTTTGAGGAGCCTTGAGGAGCACCTTAGGAGGGTTAACCATAGAGAAATTCTTGGGACGTGGATTGATGATGCTGACGCGCTGTTTCAGAGAGCGAAAGAGACGACTGTCTACGGAGAAAAATTCAAAGGAGAAAGAGAGAAAGAGAAGTGGAGAAGTGGAGAAGAAGAAGGGAAAGGAAGGATGAAGAAAGCGATCGTGGCACGGTATCGGTTTTCTCGTTTGGTGCGCGTACACGTTCGGAAGAAATATCCATGGTCTCCCAGTGATGCACAATGAATACCGGGCATCGCTCAAAATAATTATAAACATCGAGAACCGACGATCAATCTTCCGCTCGTCTTTGATAATAAACGAATTACTACACATCTTCGGGATGACGTCGACGTCGACATCGTAGTCGGGAATGGATGAAACGCGAGATGAAGAGAGGTTAAGGGCACCCGCAGCGCGCGTGATTTAAAATGCTAATTCTTTTTTGGTTCACCACGACAGGCCGCGTTGATTAAGACGATCGCACGGTGGATGCCACGGAAACGAATTTCATTTGCTCCCATCGCTTATGTCTTCGAAATACAACTACACGTTTTCTCGTGGAATGCGCGCATTTTCATGTATCATTTATTTTCCCGATAATATTCTTCTATCAAAGATGTTCCGTGTCCATTTAATAGATCAATGCGTTAGTCGACGAGCACGCGGCTAACATAAGGCGCGCAATCAAAATCTCCTATCGTAATCCGGATTCCTCGGCAAAGACTTAACGGGTTCCCTGTGAGATTAAGCGAAACGAAGAAAACGAGAAGGCACGTGTACGGTGCCGTTACGCATCATACGCCGAAGGAATCCATCGATGAATCGGATAACGTAGCGGAGGAAAATCAGCAACCCATAGAAATAATATAAAGCCGAAGTTTGTTAAAAGAAAGGAGAAGAAGAAAATTTCGAAATTAATCCCAAAAAAGCCATTCCTGGATTAAATCACGTGAAGACTCTTCACAACGGTGGATTAAACGGACAATATTTATGTGTACCGCGATATGAGGTCATTGGGTCATCAGTTAAACGCGAAGGTCTCTCGGATATAAATCAAGGCTATTTTTCCGATAATCCGGTCTTTTATTTCTAAAAATCTTAGGAATCGAGAAAATTGAAAAATTCGTCTGCATACATTTCTTAGCTCCTCCCAAGTTGAACTATGTTTAGCGGAGTATCAATAACGGTACGCTCGCATTGCCATACAATAATCACACTCGGCAGTGTTAGTTTGAAGTGATAACTACAACTGCTGACAGAGTATATAGTTATACAAGCATAATGTACTTCCAGGTTGGTTAAGGAATCTTCGAATCATTCTACGAATGTTTAATGAAATACTTTTAATCCGTTAACGTTTCTAGAGTTCTGCCAAGAAACTTCATCACGCGGGTACCTAAAGGAATATATTCCGGGTTTCCATTTACCTAGGCATTCGTTTATCGCGCAGGTCAGTGCGAGGAAGATTAGCGCGACATTAGAACGACAGATCTCTCGGAATTCCTTATTCGGAACAATTATTTAGCGAATCCTAATCATCCGCTCGTTATGGCGAGCTCACGGCGAGATACAACGTTAGCCTCCCTAGCGTGCGGTAATACTTCACGATCACTCCCGGAACTCCGGCGCCATATCATTCGGGAACCGAGGTTCTCTGGAGTTGCATCGGAGCTGCACCAAGTTGTACACCAGGTGTACAGTCAGAGGAAGAAACTTTCCCTTGATGTAGGTCAAGACTGGCCGTTGTCACGATTGAGGTTCGCTTGCTTATACGAGAACATCTCACCGGTTTGATTAGAATTTCACGTCTCATCCGCCTACGCTTTATCACTCTCCAAGATACGTAGTAAGTCCACAACCGATAACGGAATACAGATAATTTTTTGGTATTTATTGTAAAAGGAGGTCTCTACCGTCATGATCGCTTCTATTGTCCAATCGTAAACATCGGCGCATCGTCCCCATTGCCACAGGCGGCTCGTGCTTTTATTTCGAGAATATGGATATCAGTTAACAAGGCAAGAAATCGAAGTCCCTGCTTTTCGCGCAGGTTATCCGACACCTGCCAAATATTTTCGAGCTACGGAAGAATATATTAATACTTAACCTCGCGTCTTGGAATGTCAGGCAAAATCGGTTCGTTGCATCTATAGTTAAAAGGTGGAAGGATCAAAGTCCCGTTATCGGGGGTAAGGAACGTTATAATATTCAATTTCGAAGATGTTCCAAATTTGACGATTCCTTGCGATTATGCAGCGGTACAAGCATTGGAAGCTGATTGATAAGCATTACTTTGGATAAGCCAGGAGTCCCTGACCGTGGAGCACGCGACAACGGGCCTTAGAGTATATAAATAGAAGCTTCTGACGTAATACGGTAGGAAGACCACCAGAAGGAGAAGCGTAAGAGGGAGAGGAGGGCTCCTAACAGGACGATGAATCGCCTAAGGCTATACTACCTCCTATCGCGAGTATTCGACCTGTCCGAGCAGACTAAACGCGCGAACTCGATCGGCTTCTTCTCAAACCACTCGCAAATCACTATTTTTTATCATGCAGCTGAACCTACGATAACGACCAATACCGCAACATTCCCTAAGGATACAATAGCCTCGTCGTTCTCTCTTATCCTCTTCTCTTCCTCCACCTTCTCATTGGGTCTCGCGTCAGTAAAGATTCCAGCTACGCGAAGTATTTCTCATGGTCAGCATCCCGGCAGTGTTATAAAAGTATCTCGTTAAACGATCCTGGCATGAATACACATACATGTAGAAAGTTCGCGGGAGGAAGGAAAGTTTGCATCGAAGAAGAAGAAATACACGTGAGAAGAAGAGGGAGGATCGGGAGGATCGGGTGGATCGAAATACACCTGCGGATCGAGACGCCCGGAGAGAACCAGTCGACGCGGAATAACTGGTATTAATACGTCACGTAATTACTGTGAGCGAGGGATGTATACCTGTGTCTGTATACCTGCCGATGGCCCCGGCCAGCTTGGCCAGCCTGGCTAACACGTACTCTCTCGAGCCTCTCTTAGAACTCGCGGAAGATGCGAAACGAGAGGAACGAAACGTTGCGGGAGGGAAGACGAAAGGGGTAGAGCGGGAGTGGGAGAGAGATAGAAGGAAAGAATATGCATCGTGCAAGCTAGTTTCGAAGCGAGTCGAGGTCGCTCCGGGCCATGCTTCTGTTCCGAGCCATTATGATAATTTCGCCGGAAAGAAGGTTACCGACTTCGCCCGTCGGCTCACCTTCCACCGTAGATCGCGGCCACGAACGAGAACCTACGGCAGCTCGCCATTATCCTTCTATCCAGTTCACCACCGCCATGTATTTCTACCTGCCCTCTTCTACCACCTTCTCGTCATTAAAAGGCACAACTATTTCACGAGTAATAACTAAACTATTCCGTCTACAAGGAATATTCCCTTGTTTATCGCGGACGTCATCCCGCGGTGGTATTCGACGGCGATGTTGGCAAATTTATTGCCAGAAACAAAAGTTAGAGTTACGACGGCATGCCGGGTAACGTTTACTCGGTCGACGAACCTCGCGAACGGAGCGCGTTGTCCACCTGAATTCTTGCCAATCCTCCGGGTTGACGAGCGAAACTTTCCGAAGGAAACAGTGGAGGAGGATCGCGAGGGCAACGCATTAAAGATAGACGAAAGGATAGCGAAGAGAGAGAAGGGAGTGGGTCCGAGGAGGTTACAAGGTTACACGCGTCCAGAAGAGAGGGCAACGCGCGCGGCCAGTGGGCCCGCCTAACATTCCCACGGTGGCTGCTCGCGGCGAGGTCCCAACGAAACCCCACCAAGACCCCATACAGGCCCATACCCTGCCGAGCACGCTATTACGTTATGCGAGCAACATATAACACCTTACCAAAAGATACGGCAATTTTCGAATTGTATCTATCTGGAGATTTATACGCTCAAAGTTATTAAGCTCAAGAAATCTTTATTATTTTCAGATCAACAAGCGTGAATGTGAAACGGAATGGGAACTGGAGGAGAAAGGGGGCCTAAGCATCGGCGAGCTCTGGGCCTCTAGGAACTATGGTGGTGAAGCGTGCGAAGAAGAAAGAGGGAGAGAAAGAGAGAGAGCGCGAGAGTCAGGTTTATGCTATTATGTTGTTAATATCTAGTTTCGTTGAGCAGCGACGTTAAGAGAGCGATTCGCGAATGTGCATGGAGATTCGATGAACTCGCGTGTAGATACGCAATTCAATGGACTCGGTTCAAAGAGAACACGCTGGCTCTTAGTGTGTCTTTACAGTCAGTCAGCTACGTGAGTAATACTCAAGCCGGTACACTCTTTGGCTTGCGTGCGTGAAATACGTGTCGAACGTGGGAGTCGCTCTGTACTCCGTCAACGATCGCTATTAAACGATTTTCCTTCTCTGTCGCTCAACTTTCTTCCAGCGTGCGTATCTGGAATTCCTTTCACGTGTCTCTCTTAACATTCGCTACGAAAATTGACTCCTATACGTTCGATGCGTTAATTCCTCTTCTCGGAGAATGAGTGATTAGCGACTGGCCAGAGGTTCCGTTCGAAGGAATTTTTTCCGACGATGTCCTTGCTTCGTTCCGCTCCACGAGGAGGCCGCTCTTTTGACCCACTGTCTTTCAAACCGTTTCCTTTCGCCCATTCTTCCACGGGACGCGATTCTCCTTCATCCTCTCCGGATTCTCTCTCGATTCTCTTCTCGCTTCCCACGGCTCGAACAACTCATTTTTAGTCCGTGATTCACTCGGTCCTCCGATTTTCCTCGCTACTCAGTGCGATCCGCGAAAGAATATATGGAGTAGCTAACACTCGGCAATTACGAATTCGATGCTAACAGACGGGAGAATACGAAGTGCATTATATACCGAGATAAAAAACGAACGCGTGCACGGATGTGGGAAAAAAAGGAGCGAGTACGTGCGTGGTTGCGTGATTAAAGTATGGCAATTATGGAAAGAAAAAGGAATAGGATGTAAATATCAAGAGCCGTTAGCTAGTAGAACTCAGTTGCCCTGCTCCACGAACCAGTCTTCGATAGACGGAGCTGTTCAGCCAGCAGCTACCTACCCTCTCACATTTCTCGCCGTTCAGTTATCACGCTTTCAAACCTGCGACCGTGCCACAGGATTAATTTCGAGCGTTCTCAAAGACTGTAACCGATCAAGGGATCGATCGAAAACGAGAAGGAAAGAGGTGACCGAGAAGAGACGCCTAAGGCAAAGCCGTCTAACGTTGCCGTGCTGACCGCCTTTTCCGAGAGTGAACTTTCACATTCTGACCGAAGGTCGTCGTCGAATGCTGCACCGAGTACGACCGAAGATCAAGTTGAACCTCCGCGTACGACTTTTCAGGTAGTCCAACGTGGAACACACGAGTTCCGTTCCATCGCGCGAAGAGACGTAGGAAAAAGAAATCAAAAGTAGATCGCTCGATTGCATCTAGAGGGAAACGAACAAAAGGTAGCGTACATCGTGGACCTTGTACCTCTGAATATGCATAACGGTGCTCGAGCGCCGATCGTAATACCCCACGGACAGTGTCAGCCACTCTTGACCCGACAGTTTTGTCATGGTAATCAGCCTACTTTATATTTTAATGTTCGGAAAGAGATTATGCGAGGTAAATACGGCGAAGTGGATGTGCCTTGGTTCCCTTCCAACCACTTATTAACGTTACCATCGCAAACATTCCGTGGCAAAGTAAATCACGCGTTGTTCGACCGAAAGGAAGCACCCGATCGAAGTATAATCGGTGAATCGTAAGTCTTGAAATTTCACCAAAGTCCTTCGGGTTTACGCGAAGAACTGTACGGAAGAAAGGATAAGCCGACGGGCATCTCCTTTAAACTCGAACTCCGCGATATTTCTCCTCCGTATGATACTTCTGCAGGATAATCATGAATCGTGAAGGATTGAAATGAAATCGCTCGCTGTTTCCACGAACAGCAAATACGTCCTCGCATAGGAAGATCTTTGATAACGATTTTCCTAACACCCCCGACAAGAAACTGATAAAACGAGGAGGCGGAAGAGACCGGTGAAATACAGCGTCGAATTAATCCGTAGCGAATCCTCCCGGCTCTCTTTCTCTTTCAGGGATGAATCTTTATCTGCCGTTACCCTCGTTCGTACACGAACTCTAGTACTCGGAGATATCGGAGCTCAAAGTGGAGAGTCGAGCCGTGGCTGTTGGTCGACCGGCCGACCGGCCAACCGGATTACTAATCATTTCCCGGGTCCGAGAAACCTCGCTAATTGATTAAAGTCACGATCCTGACCCTGCCGTAATATCGGCAATCTCTCTACTCCTCGGCGCATACGCGACCAATGGCTAGGGGGTACAGATCTTCTCTCCCGTATCTTGCCCTCGCGAAACTTTCCTTCCTTCTTTTTCTATCGTTCTCTCTATCCCTCCTTTTCATACAATTGCCTTCTCTTTCTTTCTTCTTGCCACGGTTTTGGCTTGGACCGAGCGAACGTTCGAATAGGCAGGCAAACCCTAGCCGTCGCCGTAGTTCTCCCATTGTTGCATCCTTCCACCCCGCCGACGGAAACAATGTCTAATTTCAGTTAATGCGGCCATAATGGTCGTCGTTGCATCGCGGCGGCGGGTTCCGAGAGATAAGTGAAATCCATCGGTCTCGCCACCCATCTTCCTCCTTCACCCTGCCTTTATACGTGTACCGATTACACTTACTGAAATAACGAGGATTTTATAATAATCCCGGATCTTCGATCATTCATGAATTTTTACGATCGTCATTGACGTGATTCTGATCGAAGATGGATGCTTCGATAGTATAGTCGATATACGTATATCAATATATAAAACAATTGATATATGAAAATCTTTTATTATTCTCGCTTTTTACACTGATTGGTATGATGTATTTAATTGCGAAGAATTGAGAGCGATACCAGCGAAGAGGCGTAATGATATCATAGTCGAAGGGAAAGAAAAAGCGGAGGTGACTGAAGGAAACACTTCGATATATATTTTTGCTGTTGTGCAACGGCCACGTAATTATGTATAACGGGCATGCAGGATGGTCGTTTGATAATGACTCTCTGAATGCGGGTCTCCGACGACGAAATTAGGGTTATTTGCCTCTCCTGTTCGGCCTCCTCCTTTGCGTCTTTTCGAATTCACCCTTCCTCTCCCGCGACTCTTCGTACGTGTGCGCGCTGGTGTGTGTCCCGTCTTCTTTTGTTCTCGCGTTAACGAATTGCCCGTGGAAAACTGTGCGTTAAACTCATGCGCCTCCACATCTTCGACGTCGATGTCGATACCGATCGTTTTGCACTGGTGTAACGAGGAAAACAGAGTGTCATTGGTTGCGATACTTTTACAAACTGCCGAGTCACTTTCGAACGGAGAACGGCTGGTAGAAACGAAAAGTAAACACGCGGGCTTCCTTCTTTTCATTTGTTGGATTAAGAAACTTCGTTCAAATTGATATCATTTTTCGTTAATTCTGCTTCCTTACATGCGTTTCATATTTTTAGTTTCTATGTGCGTTATACGTAATCATAGCGTTGCTGGCAATATTTTGCAGTTACCATGGATTTCGTTGGAATATCCTCCATCGTTGTTTTTGCTTTTATACGTATTTTCCATAATATCGTCGAGTTCCAAGTGCAATGTCCGTGCCGCACGAAAATATTTGAGGTCGCGTGGCGAGTGGCAAGAATTTCGCGGAGTACCGCATGCCGCGGATAAAAACTGTCGAAAACCACCGAGGACGAAGAATAAAGGAACATTCTCGTCTAAGTTTGAAGCGTTCGCAATTAAGGGTTAATTAAATTGAGCGGCTTCCTAGATTTCTGTAATCATCGCGGACAGTATCTGCGGGGTAATCTCCGCAGCGCATCCTGTCTGCCTGGAGGGCCCCACGGAAGGAACGGGGCCCCAGAGGTAAGGTCATGCACCCCGCTGACCTCGGACCACCGGCCCCCTCCTTCACCTCCACATCCCTGCCTGCCTACTATCTACATCCGTGCCCTTCTTTCCTTTTACTTCTCCTACCTCCTCTTTTCCTTTCCCTTGACTTTGCTCCTTCCACTTCTACCATCGCCATCTCCTCCTCCTCCTCCTCCTTCACCGACTCCTTCGCTCTTTTAATCTCTTGGCTTTGCATCGTCTACAGGACGAGGGCCCGCTGCTGTTGCCGCTGTCTACTCTACTCGATCCTGCCTGCTACTCTCACTCGAATCAACCCTCTTCCTTGGACATTTTTCTCCTTCGAGCTTGTCTTTTCAGTAAGGATACTGTGACCCCCGCTAGCGACTCGAATTATTAAGGGCCGAAGCATTCTCTTGGATAATAAGCGGATGTCACTGTGACATGCCAGAATACTTTGCCTTCTTAGTCGAGTTCTTGTGGGAAAAACGCGAAACTATCGCGTGTTCTGCCGAGGGACGAGCACCAAGTCTTTTTTCCAGATTCCTACTGACTCAGCTAATTTCAGCTTTATACCTCGATACAAGGAATTCATAAATTAATGCTGCCTTTAATACATACTCGTGTGCTTCACTTTCCGTATTACGTGTGTGAATCCGGAAGGTAGCAAAAGGAGACTAGAGGACGCACGGGATGCGTGGTAATATTTTCCAAGTTTCGAAATAAGGATAGAGTGTTACTTTGATCCTAGTTAGAGAAGTAAGCGGCTTGTCCGGAATGACCCGGTGGTGCGTGATCGAGCAAGGTCAGATGCTATCGGACCAGTCGAGTAGTCTCAAGAAGAATCGTAGCTCGCGTGGAAAGAGAAAGGCGTGGGAACCTTTTTGGGAATCCCGAATTTCTGACCAAGGTGACTTCAAACTTATTCGTCATGGCATTTCTGCGAGTACAGGAACGGTTTTGATTTAACTCCGATAACCGATTGCAGGACTAAAGAATCCATGTCGAATGTCTCGTCAAAAGAGATTGTAATTATCTAGGATTGGTGATTGAACGCATCTCGTAATTAAATGAATATCTCTATCACCGGCGGATAGTAGTTGGTTAGAATCATGGAGTATCAAGGGTGGAGACGTTTCATGGTGAAGTGGACTCGCGTTTTGCGAGTCGGGCATTCGCACGGCGAATTACAAATCCTTTACAAATAAGCAGAAACATTTCCGCCTCGGTGAACTCTGATCTCCGCGTACTCGAACGTTTCGCGCGTCTACCTACTATTATATATCATCGAGCCCTTCCTTACTTCTCGCCATGTTTTCATCGATTTTACTATATTCTGGGTTAGGTACTGGTGAATAGTTTACGTACCTTCTCGGCGCATGCCCATCTTCAGGCACTTTTTTAATCGGCAATACTGGCACTGATTCCTATGGTGTTGATCGATGGGACAGTTTCTATTTCCTCGACACGAGTACGTCAGATTCCTTCTGACGCTCCTTTTGAAGAAGCTCTTGCATCCTGAAAGTAAGCATAGATATCATTTTTGGTGAGGATACTGTTTGAAATGATATTCGTTGAATGGACGAGTAGGAACTTTCAAGGATGAAGTGAGAAGTAAGAGATATCGAAAAGCCAGGGAGGTTTGCCGAGATTAGAGTCGGTGTGGTTAAAAGCACGTGGCGCGAACGTGCGCCAAGCGGGACGGTTTGCCGATTGGCCGACCGATTGGATAGCCGATTGGACGGCATTCGCACATACGATGACGCGGAGTGTCAAAGGTGACGCGCAATCGGTTCAGTTTGAACAGACCTTGCCGTTTTCTCACACCTGCCAGTGATCGTCACCGGTTGGTCCCTCATTGTCGAGCGAAATTCGGCAGCGTCATCGAGGAATTTTCAAGTGATCCAATCGTAGACGCAACAAGTACTTGGAATTAATTACGCTCGGTCGCATCGCACTGAACCGCAATTTGCGGTTAGTATCGCGACGACAAAGCAGCTTCTGTTCGTTTCAATTTTGATAAGCGAGCCTCCATCCCTTTCTCCGACTGTCTTTCAATGTCCATTGAAAATCCATCTATTTCTAGCTGCTCTCTACAAATTCAGATTCCCTCTCGCATCGATATTCTCATAAATCGCATCTGCCCATTCCCGGATATTCTCATAATCGATTATCTCTCCGTCGTTCACGTAAATTTCGTATCACTGGAATTTAATATCGCGCGTGCGTCCTCCGAATAATCGAAACCAGATGAAAGCGTATTAACCGTTTGAGTGCCAGACGGCATTCGCAAAAATCTGTGCGAAAAAATGTCGAGCAAATCGCGATCGTCGCCTTTCGTTTACTTTGTCTTTACTCATAGACACCGAGCACGTTTACTTTCTTCTCGTCCCTTTTAACCCCTTAACAGCGATGTGTTCTAACAACAAAACTATTATCATCGTTTACTATTAACATTGACAGTAAATTGTGCCGATAAAAATAAGAAAAATCGAGGAGTTATTGACATTCGGTTATTCCATCTTTTATTACGTGACACGTAACGGTATGTTCCATACTTCATTAATTTACTAAAATATTAAATGCGTCGTACCGAGCAAAACTTCCTGGACGTATATATACGCCTTTCGTACATATTCATAGACACGTGAGAGCGTATAAGTATATACGCTTTTCACAGTCAAAGGGTTACTATGAAGGATCGCAAAAATGATATTTATTAAATGAATAGGTTTTTATCACTTTTCTACGTGAAATAGAAGCGCGGTCGCGTCGTCAGGCACTCAAAACAATAAAAATTTGAAACGGATCGATTATCACCGACAAGATGTTAGAATCAATTTCTTTGCAGTTATTCACACTGTTCGAAGAACTTGGTGAATACAATTAAACACTTTGCCGTGACTGTCTCGTATGGCCATTTCCAGACGGGCCTTTTCATTGTCGTCATCTTCGTCGACGACAACAACGACGACGTAACAAAGACGGAGACCATAGGCTCGCCATAACTACAAATTGCATCGTTACACGCAAATTACGCGATTACGGTACGCGAGTCAACCACCGAGGGACATCGTGCATACGTGCAACTCTCCTAGCAGCATAGCTTTGAAAGGAACTGAAGAGGGGCGGCGAGGAAGGGAGAGAGAAGAGAGAGTAAAAGGGCAACGAGGGGACTAGAGTTGGCAGTGAAAGAAAGAGAGAAGAAGACGGAGTCAAAACGAGCACTGTTTATATTATACTTTCAGATTGCAGTTCGCGTGGCCCTCGGGCTCAAATTGTCCGTGCTCGCATTCGCGCTTGCGTTTGAGCTCACGCCTGCCATTACATTTTCATTGCAAAGTCGTCAAGTTTGTAGAAACTTTTCGAACAATTTTCAAGAGTATCCGAAGTCAGAAGGAAATGGAAGAAGCCAGGAAATGCCATGCAGATGGGAAATCGTCGATTTTGTAGAACCTTTTTGAACCATTTTTAAGAGTACCTGAAGTCAGATGGAAAAGGAAGAAGAGTGGAAAGGATACTGGTGATCCGGTCGGTAACACTTCGACTCAGCCGCGTAAAATTAACGACATTGTTATAATTAATTAGCCGTCCGGTTCGTCGGTCCGTCGGTGGATTGGTCGGGTAGAACTACTCATAGATAGGAGGGCCGAGGTTCGTTAGCGAGATAATTGGTCACAGAGGATGCGTCCGGGTAAGTCGCGCTTCGTAATTCTATGCTCGGTGCATAAGCGCATACCTAGAGGAGCTTAGCTTCGCTGCGTATACCCGCTATCTACACCAACATTATGTTCCTCTAACTCCTGACTTGACTTCTTCTAGCTCGCGAGAGTCCAGGTCATTGCGCTACCCAACACGAATCTCTTTTCAAATATAATGATTTTCCTACTGCAACGAGAAGAATTTCCATGACAATGATTTAAGAAGAGCACACGTGATCCAGGATAATTGTATCAGCATGAGAATAGACACAGGGTAGTTGTTTCTTTCAGCGAAACGATACGGTGGAGGAGACAGGGAAGGCGGTGCGCGACGTGCCGCGTGGAAATGAGATTAATAAAGATTAGTAAAGTCGGAATAATATAATATGATCTCATTAGAGCGATTAGCTCGCGGGGCCTGCAGAATGTCTGGCTTCCTACAGTGGTGTACGGGGCTACGGTAGACATAAGTCCGTAAGTCCGTAAGTAAGAGCGTAACACTCGAAGGGAGACCCCGATCAGGAAGCCCCGAAGCGGGACTAACTTGCAGACCGCGATCCCAGAATTCAATTTCCTCCACTTCTGACGCGAAACCGACGCCAAACCGACCCAACTCTCCGCGACTTTAACCTTCTCTAGCCACTTGTCATCGAGTACAATCTTGGAGAACTAAATTGACGTGACACACGCATATACACACGTTCGATGGAATTCTTGAAAAATATATACGATAGTGATAATAGTGTGCGGGAACGTTAGAGTTATTTTCGTTCTCGGGCGGGAACTGCAAAAGGAAGACTTTACGTTGTCACGAATGCCAAAGAAAGAACTATCTAAGAGGGCGATGATTTTCGAGATAGCCGAGGTCGGCTAGCGAACGACTATTGCGCAATAACCGAAGACGAAGAACCTTGTTCCACCGTTGGAACCGGGAATGGGAGGTTCCGGTGGTCCTGTAATCGGCAGATTAATGTTCGTTCTATGGCCTTAAACTCGAACACATTTGCCGGACCGTCCGCACGAAATGTTCAAGATCCCGCGAGGTTGAACACCGTATTCCGTTCTCGCGTATCAAGAAACGATTTACGATTGCGATTTCTTCCTTCTGCGAACTAACCGATCTTCTCTCTTTTGTCTCTCTCCCTCTGCTTCTCTCATATAGATCTCATCTCCCACATTGGAACAATGTATTTTCGGAAATATGCAGATCGGGAAATCAGAGTCGATTTACCATTGTCATTTGAAAGCTGCGACACAAAAGTGCTCGGTGAACTCGTATTACCAGGAGAATAGCAGCGTTGCGCTTTTTCCCATGACGGTATTAAGATCGGTATATGGATGTCGATACGATCCCTGGATGGTTTTCTTTGGGTGCCCTCGTATTGTTTGCATATCGGGTGTTTGGAGGGGTTCAGAGGGGTTCAGATGGGTTCGGTAAGCAAGGTTTACGGGTGCCTCGGACTAAACCAAACGAAAACTGGCCCGGACCCGGCAACTGACCGCTCGGGAAATGGGTCCCCTTACCGGTATTTAAACTGCTGGTGTTCGGCAAGAGGAACAAGCATCGTTAGATCATTAATCACAATATTTCCCAGAGGTGAAAGGGAAATCGTGGCGGACTATTTTTATCGTAGATGAATCGTCGGAGAAAAGTGTCGTGCGAGGGTCTGGCTGACATCATCGGACGTCATCGGACGTCATCGTCGTTCAGACGCTTTATTGAAAATCATAGAAACGTCGTTCCACAGATGCAGGACAACATACACTACATCGAAGTTCTCATTGGCGTAATCATGGTGATTGTCGGCGATCGCTTTATTACGACGACGAATTGATTTTGATGTCAAGCGAAGTCAAACGGCAGTGAATTATCGTCAATTTGTCCCGGCGATGCCGATCGGGACGATCGCATCAGTTGATCAGCTGACGAACGGATAGAAATGCAATGGCTATTGGTTCCGCGATCGGAAGGATATTTAGGAAAGGAGGATTCGTATCTTCGTGTAGGAAGCGTTTCGAGATCAGGATAAACAGACGGCATGCGACCGGCCCAAGGGGAATCCGGCAATCTCCAGGTAATTAAGATTACCGGGAATAGAAATTATCGCTGGATTAACCGTGTTATTATGACGGTGTTCCAGCCATTCCGAAATGAGAGAGGAGAACGGTGGTAGAGAGGAGTAGTGAGAGAAGGAGGATTGACTCAGTCTAACAATGGTAAATATCGTTACGCCGGCTCTAATTGCAACACCAGGGAAGAAGACTCACCCGTGGCGATTCGAACGTTTAATTAAGAGATGGTCTTTTAACTGGAATACGTTCGACGATTTCACGCGTGAAAACCTTCCCGGATGACTTCAAACTACCAGGAATCCTGCTGGAAGTTGATCGATCGGTAAAATGCTTCCTTCTGAGCTATCATCGAAACATAGCGGAAAGGCAGCTTAGCGACGGAACGTCGGAAGAGTTGAAACGAGCGAGTCAGAAGCAAGGATTATTAGCGTGCTCGGCGAACGGAACTTTTCTTCGGGGCAATCCCGTGTTAGCCTGCTGTTGGCCAGCTGCGGCCAGCTGCGGCCACTGATTCGCGATTTACGAGGACTTGATTAATCTGCGGCCTAACGCAACTACCGAACCTCTTCGTCCGACAACGTCCTCCAACGTCCGCTTCGGACTGATCGGACCGTGACCACTTAAGACGCACGCCTTCTATCGCCCTTTTACACGGACGAGCATTTCATTATTAGTTATTAATTATTCATCTATTTACTTATGTATTTATTCGTTTAATTACTTGCTCCTTTCGCGAAAACAAGCTCATCACTGTACACTTTAAAATATTGCGAGTTAACGAGTCTAACACTGATAACTGATAACGGATAACGAAACGCAAACCAACGAGATTTTTATGACACTAATTTTCGAACCAGGAACAATATGGCGACGCTAATATATTTAACAATTCTATATAGATATTTAAGGAGTTATAATTGCAGAGGATTATCAAATTGAATATTCTTCCGTTTTTAAAACGGTGGGTTAATGTTATGGAACCGAAGGACAGCGATTCAATTTACTTGTTGAATCGTAAGATTGAAAGGTTACATAATATTAAGAATAGCGGATAATGTTCTTAAAGCTTGAAAACTGTCCGCACAGGATGATCTTCTTCCCGGAAATCAAAAGCGATCCCGCGAGGGTCATCGTACCGTCTTAAATAGGTATTATCTAATCAAAAAATCACCACCAATTAACTTTCCTTATTTCACATTCCTCGGCGATTTTTCTGCGCAGCGCTTGCAGAATGAACGCGAAACAATTTATAAGGAATAATTGCAGTGTTTGAATGTGTTAATGCGAGGGAAGTATAATTCGATGAAAGTAAGTCGGGATAAGATCTTGGATTGATATGAACCTGCTAATTTGAGGGATGCGTGACGAACGTATTGGACTTCGATTAATAAGATCCCTTAAATGAAGTCATAAAGAGAATTTAATTGTAAGCTTCGAATTTTACAACATTCGGTTGATTTGATTAATTATATTGATTCAATTGATTTCATTAGTTTCACTCATTTGGCCGTCCACGACAAGTGGCTACTTTCGAGTGCCATTTGCTGCGGAAGAGCTCCAGAAATATGTCACTTCTGTGAGTTCTGCGGAGGTAAACGTGCGGCAGGTTTCTCCACGGATTACTGTTGCATTCGTGAAGCTGCTCTCAACTTCCCTCAACGTATTCCACTTTGTAGCATACGTGAAGCGCAACACTGGTATATCTCCAGCCAACAGAAGGACTCTGCGACGGTACAGGAAAAGAGAAAGAGAAAGAGAATCCTCATGAATTTTAATGAGTGCTCGGTAGTCGTAGAACGACAGTGAGCCATCAACGCGCAAAAATATCCGGGGTGGTTAGATATACCGACAACAGTCGCAGTGTTACAGGGTGGTCGAAGTTAACGTGCCGGCGGACCGAAAACCGGAGGAAGAACTGGCTTCGACAAAATCGGATGAATCGAACTGTTCAACGCTTTAAAAATGTACTTCACACGAAATCTACCAATGGAAGATGAGTTTCGAAGGCGTAAGGATGATCGAAATTTCTTCGACCGGCGGGACATCGCATCGAAGAATCCATTCTCTTCTGCGATAGGAGAAAACGCAAGAGTAGTAAGCGCGTGATTAATCAAGACTACCGGGTCTACTAAATCACTCGTCCGATATAAATTACCGCGAGCAATCCGGTATCAATAAGACGTAATTCGGGATAATAGGGTATACGACGGGAGGAAGAACCGATGGTGGAAAAGGCGAAAGGGGAGAAAATCGGCGGGGGAAAGAATGAGTGCGAAGGTTCGTTGTGTCGAATAGAAAGGAGTATGGTCCGAAGAAGAACCTGCAAACCCGTGGGAGGATCTATAACTTCTGATTTCACAGAGTACCGTAGATTTCGATTAACCCTCGTTCGTCTACTCGCTCGTTTATTCCTTCGCTCGCTCGCACAAGTCAATATATTTTTCTTCGTTATCGCGTTCTCGCCTTGCTGACCCGTTGCTGACCCGTTCCTACTTACGAAGCACCTACATACGAATCGGAGCTAGGAGAATGAATTGATAGAGATTCTGCAATGAGAGCGTCACCCGGAAGAACAAAGTAGTAGGTAGTACTTCGACAATACTAATAGACTTATTTTGAACTATCAAAGTGATTTTATTCCCTTGTCCCGGGACGAGGCACCTAGCCAGGTCAAAGTCGGATGTTACCGACAAAGAGCGGAATCATTTCTACCGTTCACCCGCACTCTTTCCGTCGGTCCTCTTCGCAGGATATTTTCTGGAGCCTATTACATCGTTATTAGCCTCGTAACAGACGCGTAAGCGTTCTGGGGAACACCCCACTGAGTTATTAATGGTGACTCTTTGTTTTTTCGTACCCTCCACGCCCGCTGGACGACCGGGATATATTCGATCCTGAACCCTCCCCACTCATCTCGTTTCTTCGTTCTATCTCTGTTACGTGCATCAAGAAGCCCTGCCCGGTCTTTCTGAAGGAGTAAATTAATGAGGGCTTCGGGGAACGCGCAGGTTGTTTTGGATCGTTTATGGAGAAATTCTGCGGCGATACGTGGAAGTCTAACGGTGGTGACTCAGAGGTCTCGGGGGGTAGTTAACGCGGATAAACTTACCCTCGCAGGTGAATTGTCCGTAGTGCTTCCCACTGCTCTTGTCCCCGCATACGACGCACTCGATGTTCGGTGATTTGTCGGTTTGTGAACTTCCGGATTGAGAACTGTTCGCTTGGCTACCTGGGGTGGTGCTCGGCGGCAGCGGGTCCCTGGGCGTCAAAACGGCCCCAGCGGGTACCAGGCACGTGATATCCTCCGGCGTAGCGGAAGGCGTCAAATGGGTCGGTGGCATGGGCGGGGGTGGGCCGACTTGCAGGGGTCCGGTGGCCCCGGCAGTGGCCCCTGCGGTGGCGCTTGGGTCCCGCGAGGCCCAGGAGGGCGGCGGGGCGACCAGCGCCATCGAGGCGGTGGTGCCGCGCGCCCCGAACCCCAGCTCCAACGTGCTGGTGAACTCGGGGTGGTGGTGTCCTGCTGGCACCCGGCCAGGGAACAACGTCGCCGTCGCGGCCGGGTAAACCACCCCGGCAGTCGCCAGGGCGTCAGCACCTCCTCTCTCGCCTCGAACCACCCTGACGTCTTACCACCCACCCAAATTCCTTTACTCTCCACTTCCTTCCTGTCCTCTTACGATTCTTAGTCTTTGGATTTCGACCTTGCACGACGAACGACAACCGAAACGATTCAAAGAACCGGCGCGCACTTTAACGCACTACCTTGCGAGCGACGAGAACGTCACAACCCGCACACTTTAGCCTCACTCACACCCGCACTTTCTTTGATTTGCGATAAATAGCAATCGCGAAACTTGTCATGTCAAATGACATCGCCCGTTAAGCGATTCACAAGTATTCACCCTCTTCGATTCTTAGGGGAACTTCAGCCGATGAAAAACCCACGGTACGCGTTCACTCCGCTACGACGACACTAGGCTCCTTCGCGGGTTCTCCAAGATGGAGGCAGACAGAACTTGCCGCGGAGGTCTGACACAACCATCGATTTCTCTCTTATTCTTCGATAGAGAAAATAGAAGAACGAACAGAGAAGAACGAGAAGTTAAGAAATAGAAATGGTAAAATTTAGTAGAGTAATTCGAGATGAGAAGGACGCGGTGATAGACCGAACGAAAGACGTTGGTCGTTGGCCGGTAAGGTCCAGCGGCAAACCGATCACTTTTATAAAGTCACATTGGAGAGGCACGTTCGGTGCGCATCCAGGATCATCCAGGATAAACTCTCGAAATCCGTCAGTGATCCGATGGTGGAAAAACGTAAAGGTTTGTCACGTCGCGTAAGTTTCACACACTGCACTTTCACAAAAACGATATATGCGATCTCTGAAGGATAGATCTCTCGACAGATCCGATGGGATACGTGCGGTAGGTTCTAGTCCGCGCGCGCGCGGGATCGCGATCGAGCGTACGCGGTAGATCGGCCTCGTATCGCCTTGTCGCTGTGTATACTGTCGTTGGCTCGTGTTACTCGTATTACTAGCGCGTGCGTGCCTCGATATGCGCGCTCTCAGCCCTCCCCCCGTACCTACGTACTCCTCTATAGCGATCCGAGAGAACTTTACTCGTGAAGAAGGAGGCTGGGAGGGTGGGAGGGTGTGAGTCAGAGGATCAGTCGGTTGGTAGGAGCGTGCCGTAGAGGGAGGGAGGGACGGACCGATGGACAAGAAAGAGGAGATAGGAAAAAAAGAGCGAAGGGGGTAGAGGGGGAGAAGAGAGAGAAAGAAAGAGTGAGAGAGGCAATGCGAGGATCACGTCGATAGTTGCGTGTGTCGCGTCGCGAGCTCGTGGCAAGAAGCGTAGCAGAAGGAGGAGGTGAAGAGAGGTGACAGCCGACTACCGCCTCGATACGACTATTCTTGGGACCGTGCAGAGACCGACTGCCGACCGACTAAAACGACCCCTGACACCGACCTGATCCCCACCAGGGATTGCACACAGTAACCGCGGGTTTCACCGAGTTGCCATGGTTACCGAAGGTGGGGTCGAGTCCCGGGCGCGCCCCGTCGCGTTCCTCATTGGCTCAGGCCCTATCCCTACTTTGTCGGATACCACGCGTTCTCAACTGTTTTCTCCTTCCGTGTCCACAAACTTCGCGGTCCTCTCCTTTCTTCCATGCCTCTCTAACTCTGCTACCTCTTTCCTTGTCGCGCAGCATCCCTCATGGTCCATCGAGTTCTCTCGTTCTCACTCCGTGCTCCTCACTCCTGCCTCTTTGCTCTTTGCTCTCGACTTCTACGACCGCCTGCCTCTCCGTAACTCTCGCCGAGAGGATGCCTCTCGACTCCCGACTCCCGACTCCCAGCTCTCTACTCTCGGCTGTCGAATCTCGCTCGCACTCACTCGCATCCTCCCTCGTCACATACCTCTACCAAGCTGTTCCTTCGGTCTTTCGTTCCTTCGATTCACTCGCTCTTCACGACTTGCTTGCTTGCTTGCTTTTCGCGATTTTTCCTCGCGACTGAACCTTACGTCGACTCCTTCCAGTTACGTTCTACCTTACTATCGACACCGAAGACCGCCATGCTCCTCATACACTTCCTAGAAACCAATACCTCGCCTGATGGATATCTCCAGGAATCTACACATTTTGAACTTTCAACCAACTTTAACGAGAGTTTCGATAATACGCCGAAAATTGATCGATCATCGGCAGGAAAGCTGGCTGGTAGACTTTCGATGCACTTTCCACCAAGTAAGATCGGTGTACAGGTTCGCCGAGTATCTTCGTTACTCGTGAAAACACTCGCTGTCTCTTTGGTGGACTCGAGTTTCTCCTTGTCCTCCAAGTTTTTTTGGGTTAAAAATCGTAAATGGAACGTTGGTTCGCGTGGGGTGATCGAGGGAAGAGGTCAGAATGAGAGGCCGGCAGCCAATGGGGACGAGGAGTGAAGTGGGGCGCGAAAAATGGGCTGGCCTCGAAATCATCCACCCCCGAGGCTAAGGGTGAGGGTAAGCCTGTCCGCAGTAGAGGATACAGAGCTCCGAAGGCGGCCGAGTCGTAGAACTAGGGTCAGTTGGGTCGTAGCCCTACACCCTTATGCCCTGCCACTTTTATACCCTTTCCTTCGTTTCTTTTCTTCTTCTTATTCCTCATCCACCTCCATTTCTGTCACGTTACATAGCACATACTGAATTTTTCCGAGTCGCCGACATTCGATCCGAACTGGACCTTTTTATCCGCTTCTTGTTCCTTAAACTTTTCCGTATGTTTTCATGTAAGAAACATCACTTATCTATTCAAGATTAACTGACAACGAGAACTGGTCTCTTATCGAGTGACATGTTTCAGCGAAGCAATGTCGACAGCGGAAGATCCGCAGGTATCACTGCGGAATTGTTGAGCAGGCATTTAAAGGGCATAAGTCTCGAGGAACCGCGTCGAAGCCCCTGGCATTCGCGGTCTTGAATCGCCGTCAATTATGTGCTCTTTGACTGAACGAACAGCTAAAGGTCACCGTTGACGTCGTGGGTCAAATTTAGGCTAACACGTCGTGCCGTTGCTCACGATAGGAATTCAGCCAGGAATTCACCAGGAACCATCATTGTAATACTTTCGATCTTAACTGCTCTATAAAAAGGATCGATGTAGGTTACGATACAACTAGCAAGGTGCTACTTGGAATCTTCCCGTTGGGTGCATGGTTGTTTAGCGAAATTAGGAGATGGGTGGTCGGGTGAACGTAAACCGTAGTGTGTGTCGTGATTCGGAGGGATGAGAACCTAATGGTCTAACTGCGGGTCTACGGGCTGCTCGACGAATCCGTAGAGCACATAACACGACGACGCGGAGGGTGAAAAAGCTTGTAGTATCGGTGGAACGGTGTGGGTTCGAGGTGGGTTCGGGGTGGGTTCGGGGTGGGTTCGGGACGGGTGGCGTGTACAAGTGCATATCGGTGAAGGGGTGCCCGAACAATGCGCTCATTCAATGCGCTCTAGATATGATTACCGGAAACCATCCCATAATTACTTTTTGTACGTCGAAAACGTACCAAGTCCCCTTGCCGTCGCCTCTCCACCTCTCTCACCGCCGACTGTGTCCTCTCCAAGCCTCTGCCACCCCGATTTCCTCTTCAGCCTCGAAGCAGAACCACCGACGTTCCCATACCCCGCCGCGCACTTCTTCCTTCGACTTCTCCTAGCTGTCCTCCTCGCCGTCCTCCTCCTTCGACGCCGCCACCATCGCCACCACGATTTCAACCTGACACGCACGATGCTTTTAAAGTGCCCCACCATACACGTTAACACCATTCTCCGAATAATTTATCGAAATTCTCCGAGCCGCTCTTACTACCACTCACCCCCTACACTTATCACCTACCCTACTGTAGACCAGTAGCGAATCGACACCATAAAACTTAGAGGATCCTCCAACCTGCGCTGCCATTCTTATCGAGGTCGCGGCTAACGATGTCTTTAGAATCTTCCAAAAATCTCGGGCAAATTTCATGTCACGAATGAAATCGCATTCTGATTGAAAGCATATAGGATCTTTGGAGCGAAAGGGTTAACAAGTAATATTAAATTTCGTTCGAGTGGTGTCTCGAAGGAGAAGCGACGTTGTCGGCCCGGACGTATTGTCGACTTAAAAATGGGATTAGGGGGGAAGGAAGTAGGGCCGAGGTGAAAGCGAACTGGGGGGGAACTCAGCGGGGTAGTGGAGGGGGATGGAGACGGCGGCTGCGGAGGCTACATTATGAGTGTGTTCATATTTCCTGCGCTGGCTCCTTCCTTCCCTTATCTGTCTTCTCTACCCTCGGAGCCCTTTTGTTCGCACTCTTTCGACTGTTAATGCCGCGAAATTAACTCTCTGAGCGAAGAGAGAGGATGCGAGTTTAAGAACTCGCTACAAGGTATAATACACTCTCGCGGTCTCTATCCAACCTCGACGGTCTTTTCGGGCTTGCCTTCGGGCTAACCTCGCTCCTCCCCATTCTTCCCCAACGGTGGTATTATTTTAACATTATCAGTTACTCGAGCTCCTCTTAATTAATTTATTTATGAACTCCGCCATCGGAGAAGTGGGGGTTCGTGGCAAGGGGACGCGAGGGAAGAAAACAAGGATGGAATCGCAAACCGGAGAGATTTGTCTCCGGTGGTTTAACGGTTCGACCCCTTGTCCCGAGGAATTCAAAACCGTCTTCTTTTCCCCTTTCTTAGCTAAGCCAGACCAAAAGACACGGCTCTAATAACGCTTCTCTCTTTATTGCCTCTCCGCTTTATCAGCTATCCAACGTTTTAGCGAGCCATACTCCCTCTCCGATCTAGATTCGCGACAAAAAGAAGAAAAGAAATGCAAAGCACGAACGGGAGAAGGACTAAATGGCAGAAAGAAATGAGGAGTGACAAAGGTTCGTCTAGAATTACAAAGAGAACGGTATTCCCCCGCGAAACGAGGGAGATAGAATGACCAACGATTACTTTAACCGGTAATTATATTCTTAATTATGTCCCGCGTCAATAACCACTCTGCTCGATTACCTCGATCTTCCCTTTCAACGATCAGATATTTTACTCCCCGACTCGAGCACGAACGATACGATCAGGACAGTGAGTCGAGAAACAGGGAAAGTCCTCCTTTTTTTCGAAACGCTCGAAAATGAATGCGCGAAATCCAACGAACCTTTCTCCGGAAGATCGAGCAATAAATCAAGCGAAACCCTCACCCGTAAGGGTGGAACCCTCCTCTGCAAGGGATTCAGGGATTTGCATAGGGGAGAGAGAGAATTTCTCTGGAGGAGGTGGTCAGCAGTCGACAATCGGTATGGGATCACCTGTCCCACGATTATCCGGAAACGCGGCCTTAAAGATATTGCCGAGGGGGTCCTTCTCCGATCGATTAATGATTTACCCTTAAAGAGGGTTCAGTCTCATCGACGATATCCCGTGATCCAGTCTCACGGTAAAATACTAAGACATAATACATCACTTTATTGACCATCTTAATAGCACGTATTAAATGATCCTACTGGAAGTGCAGGACTTAACGAGATCGGGGAACCCCCGTCGATCAACCAGGCATGAAATCATACTCGCGAAAGTCATTGAAAGGAATCTGAGCAGAAACCATGAAGATAGAAACACGGACATGTGATATTTTCCGAAGACAGGGTTCAGAATGAAGGTCGGCTGAAATCGATTGGAGAGAAAGGCTCGCGCGGTCAAAAAGCTTCTCCAACTTGTAAATCGGATGACCCAAGCCGGACAATGGACCGAGGATCATTAACGATCCTAACCGAAAGTTAGGAAAGTAGGGGGTTTGATGGTCCGGCATAAACTAGAGAAAGGAAGGACAAGCACGCAGACGCGTAGACGCGGGGAAAGTAGCACGCAGGTGAGACACGCTAATGGTCTTATATCAAACATCAAGACTGATCGTTTAAAACGCGCTTGCTCAAACCGTACTTTTCCGCAGTTTCATCAATCTCCCGTGAAATTTTCTCCTATGTAAACAGCTTTATTCCAAGCCCTGTTCTGATTTCCCAACCACCTTCGAATCTTCGAACCACACTACCACGCCGAATTGCCAAATTTTACGGAAAACTAGCCGCTGCCAATCTCACTAATGATCGCCGATTTCGTTTCTCAGCCGCCAGCCACAGCTGTGCTTGCTACACACTTTTCTACTTGAAATCGATCACTTTTTCCGATTACCCCCTCGATTTCGTTCTAAATTATCTATCTTCCGTTGCCTACCTTCCGTCCAGTGAATTCATCCGTTCGCCAAAGAGTTCGTGCGATTTTTAACATATGAATAGGCAACGATTATTATTCAGTTTCATATATTTCTGCAATCTTCTTTATTTACTAATGTATTGTCCGTTTGGACTTGTACCTCTCAGGTTTTTTTAGATAGCTTCAGAATCCCGTGTTGATAAAAATCTCTATTTCTCATGAAAAAAGGGACGCAAACCGCAAGAACTTTCAGGCCAACGTAATATTATAGAATGAAATTGAGGGTCGTTAAAGATTTTAATAATTGTTTTATTGTAATAGAATTTCATATTTGGAAATATCGCAGGTTGATCGGAGATATTCTAATCCAGCGATCATCGTGTTTTGGATACTCATCGAAGGTCAATATTTGTGCAATTCCAGGTAAACGTTTGCTTACTAGAGCTGCTCTATTCGCTAGTAGCCAATCCAATGACAACGAGATTGATCGGGGCGCTCACAGGAAAATGATTATTGAATATTGACGATCACGAGGACTATGTGAAATTCTGATTGAAAGACTGACAGAGAGGGAGGAAGGAGTGACGACAATCGTTGGCGAGACGGAAGGTGGGAGGAAAGAGAGAGAGAGAGAGAGTTCCCGAGGGAAACTGAAAAGAAAGAGAGCCGCATTTCCCCTCAATTGACGAGAATACACGCGGTAATGTTACCAGTCTGACATATGGCCGATACCGATTGCACACTGGTTTAACTTTCAACCAAGTACCTCTGTCTCCGGCACCGCACTGTCGATGCTAATCATCGACTATCACCCTTCCCTGACATTCCGTTCCCCTATCAGTCTACTCACGAATTGGCCCTGTCTTTGACATCCTCGCGTGCGTTCGCCCAAATTCCACGAATTACCTTCGACACTCGATTGCTTCGCTAATACAAGCAGTACTTCCAACAAACATCTTCGGAAATCTTTCTTATTCCGCACACTGTTTTAGTGCAACCAAGTTGAAGATCGAATGTCATGAAAGGGATGTAACTACCGATTACCGAGCGATACGTATTCGCTAGGAAACACGCGATCGAAGGTATCCCGTGTATGGGGAACGGAAAGAATGGTAGTACGAGGGCGCCGGGGATCCCCCGGGAAACCTATTCTTGCGGAATACTCTGATTAAAAACCCATTCCCTGCTTACGAGCTTTAGAAACTCGAAGCCGAAATTCGCTGGTGAAACCATGAACCATATTAACCATGAATTTATCATCCACTCCTGAAGCATGCTAATTACACATTTCTCAGATTGATTCTCACTTCTGTTCACATGAAATTCCATCGATTTTACTTTAGCGTTACGATACTTCGAAACGATGATAGTTGATGAGAATATCGATCGTGCACGTTATTTGATCCAGTATTCATTCGCTTGAGACAATGTCATCCTCCTATATTCTTCGGGACTGTTATGATCAGGGTGGCAGAAAAAAAATAATTAGCCGACAGGTATCCTTTGGACTTCCTTCGAGAGGAAGAAACATTCGGTTGAGAATGTTCCCCTTTCGGTGGGGCAGGTCGAATGAATGAGAATAAGAGCGCGTGTTTTTCTGGTCCATGAATCTTTTAATCGGACGGTGCCGGCACGCTCGGGGGAAGCCCCTCGCGTGTGGAGAACGGTAAGCGGATACAGTTGTTTGTCATCTACCTGTTCACCTGTACGTTTTCTCGAGCACGCGAGTCGACGTCGACATCGACGCCGGGGATCTCCCGCCACGGAAACCAGCCTATTACGTTCACCCTATTACCAGCCCGAAATAGTACAACGAGTTAATCTGCCCCATCCAGCTTCCTTCTCTCTACCAGTGTATCTACATATGGAAAGATCTAGGACTGAATCTAATCTCGTAGCCAACCCTTTTTCAATTTGTGCCTGAGATCAACATTCATGATTGACGCATTCATCCGGCCAGGGTATAAATGCAATGCGAGCGCAAAAGTCGAAGTATGAAGCACAAATGATAAGAGAGGCGGAAGAGCGGAGGGCCGAGAGGTTGATGGTAGAGAGTTTTCGGCGTGGAAGGTCATCCTATTGCCGGCTCTTCCTTTGAGAGAGGCGCACGTTAATCAGTCTAGTCAGAGAAGAGCCTCGGAGGATTAATTAAGCCGTAATTACTGGACAGGCTCTCTAGTCGCTAATGGGCAACCTGATATCCGTGAAAGGCCGCATAACGCCGCGTAACGCCGCGTAACGCCGCGTGAATAGGCACCCGGTGGCTGCTGCTGACCATCAGTCTCCCCAATGATTATCGGTTCTGTCTCGATATGCACATAACGGCGTTCCATGTTTCTAATGCCTTGTCCGGAATATCACCTTGCCTACCAAACGAATCAGTTTTCTCACTGATGTTCGTGTTTCGAAACGATAATGCAAAAACTAACGCTTTAAAACCTGCTCCTGGGCCGAGTAGCCGGTCGGGCAATGTGCATCACGTTTCGAGAGCCGACTTAGAGAAGGGTCGAAGAAAGGGAAGTATCTGTGCTTTAAAAAAAACCCGGTAGTAATATCGGTGACGACAAGGAGGTCCCAAAAGGTAATTACTCGAAGCTAGGTGCAAACAATAGACTACACCGTAGCCCTTGTTCCGCGTGAGAAACAAAACCCTCTGTTAGCTGGTTCCATGGTTTCACGGTTCCACGGTTCCACTCGTATACCTGTCCATAGTAACGGATATACCGGATATGCCGAGGGACAGTTAGGCCACCGAGATTATGCCTTTAACGTCTCGTCGAATGAATTACATGAGCATTAATCAGGGACTCGGGCCGACAGCCACCCGAAATTCCTGGTATTCGACCCGACAAACGGCAACCGGCAATGACAACGACAACAACAACAATGGGAGAAGAAGATACGTTGAAATGTATGCCAGGTTTTCTCGCGTAATTAATTAATAAGACAACTACTCTTTTTTTGGGAAACTTGTAGTGGATCTCTGGTAGGGTCTTTTACAATTTCGTATTAATCTTCATCTTCTCGAGGGTGCATTCGCGTGGCGATACTTTAAGAGATATTTCTGTTTTCGAATTACGCCAAGATCCCTGTTTACGGAAAGACGAATACCGTCGTCAAATATTCACGGAGCATCGGCGGTTTTCGTTCCGCGTGGATTTCCCCCCGGGATGAGAATCATGGTGAAAACGGTTGCATACTAACCACTCACACGTTAATCGTCAATCCTGTTAGAGCGGCGTCGACGGGCCGCCCTTCCCGCGCCAAAGGATCATCCCTTAATCTGTTCATTCGCATCCCTGCGGCTCTCGAACCGACCGACTATAGAGACTCTGTACTACGACCGAGTGATTTCGAAACTCCCACCCTCTCACCCACCAACAGAACTCCCTTTTCCATAGCGCACGCACACATCGCTACGTAGATTCTCTCCTTTCTCCTGTAACCCCCCCAAGCTGAACAGCCCGCGCCTCGTAAACGCGTAAACGCGAACCGTGACATCGACAATGCATATTATTTACGCGATGCCGCCTGCCAGCTCAATAGACTCTATTATCGAGATACTTTTTCAATTGCAATTGTTAATGCTTCACTATGATCCATCTAAAACGAAGACTCTCTTGCGCGATGAGTAACCTGCATAAGTAACTCCATAATACATGCAGTCCTTTGGTAAACGGATCTCTCGAGTAGTTTGGGAAATTGGCAGCAACGTCAGTGTCGTAGTGATAGTAACAATGATAGTGATAAGTGTGATCAAAATTCTGATGTGAATGGACAAATTATAGAGCCGTGCATCAGGCTTGCCCTCGAGGGGCTATGATCTACAAGATGCATTGGTATCTGGTAAAAACCCAAAGGTTGAAGACTTAATAAACCCGGGGTCCTAGAATGTCGAGGAAACGGTGTAAAGCCGCACGAGCCAGGGCCCATGGAGAAGAATAGATCTCGCCTAGTGTTCCCCGTAGACGAAGCAAAGAGGACAGGTAGTCGTCCCGCGTCTCGGTCTTTTTTTTTCCTCTCCGTCGAGTCACTCTCGCTCTCGATCGAGATCCTGAGGACGGGTAACGCCGAGTACAATGGATAAATGAGATTTTTTGCGAGCGATTGAGATCCAAGAGCGGGTTTTCGGAGGGAGGGAGAGAGAGAGAAGAGAGAAAGAAGAAGAGAGGTTGGTGGTTTGCCCAGGGAGAAATAGACGGGGGACAGCATTGTCTCCCTCGGGAATGAGGAAGAGCGTAGCGGTACCGATGATAGGGTGCATCATCCCCCAAGAGAGCGAGGGCTAGAAGAAAGGGTTGACAGAGGAGGCTTTTAATACTTGCGGCATCGCCCTGCCATTGTCGATAAAACGCATCCATACACTGGATTACCGTAAATATTCCCGGTATCGTTCATAGACCGCACTCCTCGAAAAAAAAGTTATCCTTGCGATCTACGATCGGAGTCAGCCGGTCAACGAACCGCCTCGAATCTCCGGCTTCTTATTTTCCCGCCCGCCGTTTCTAGGCCAACGTCTTAGTAGGAATTCATATTTCTTGGTTCAAAGTGCATCGCACCACTACGTCAACCTGCCACAATTAACAGTGACCATTTCCTCGCGCGAAGCAAACATATCCAGCAGGTGATTTCGCGCGGTTGTTACTGTTAGAAGCGTGGTTCCCGAGTTAGCAAATTAGTCGGGAGTCGGGAGCTGAAAGCCGAGAGTGAAAGAGCAAGAAAAGAGCGTGGAAGGAGAATACGGATAGGAGTGCAAGGTTTCGACACCATAGCGCGAGAAACCCACGGAACACGGTGCCTAATTAGGGGAAGCCCTCGTGTCATAGCGGGATAATTAATTGAAACGTGGATTAATGCCAGAAGATTAATCTCCGCGCCCTATTCCCTGCTTGGATTATACTTTGTGTTTTCGGCTCGAAAGCCGATACCATGGTATCACCAATTATATGCCCGTGCATACGAAACACTTTATTAAAAAGTTCGTCTTGATGACAGTAAGAGAATCATTTTATACGAAAAGGGAACTATCGTTGTAACAGATCCCGCTGGTAAGTCAGACCATTAGATTAGAATGTAGAAGCAAAGTGGACGATGAGACTGCACTTTCCTCACTGTGGCTATTACTTCTTCTTCGTTCTCCTGATACACCTCTCATTCCTCTGTCCTGGCTATTCATCGTGTTTTTCTTGATTCTCGATTCCGGGTGGTTGCTCGGTGGTGTTGGCTCGTTGATTGCTAGGTAGAACGAAGCGTATCGTCGCTGACGGAAGGATGGAAGGAGTCGAGTACAAGTTAGAATACGGCGTATGCCATATGGCTAATGGCTTCCGCGTTGCTAAGCATCATCGATACCACCGACGTGGTGCGGTTCTTACTTCGAGTTCCAACTCGGTGTCAAGGATCGCGCACTTCCATCGACCATTGGTCCCCGTTACTCCCCGCGGACATTCAAACCCTTTTTAGAACGTCAATCTTCGAACGATAATCCACGATTAGACAGATCAGACAACCTGCAAATTTGTGTTCATAACACAATTCTTATTCGCATTAACCCAAACAAGACTGTACTCTTCGTTGCACGTTTCTTCGCATTTCTGATCAGACAGATTGGACAACCTGGAAATTTGTGTTCATAATACAATTTTTATTTGCTTCCACGCGAATAAGACTCTACTCTTCGTTGCACGTTTCTTCGCATTTCCGATCAGACAGATTGGACAATCTGGAAATTTGTGTTCATAATACAATTTTTATTTGCTTTCACGCGAATAAGACTCTACTCTTCGTTACACGTTTCCTCGCATTTTCGGGTTCATACAATTCACTTTGATAAGAAACGGTGTTTATTCAGAAATAATAAATGTATAACGGTGAAGGTGACACAATTCCGCAGTGTACGAGCGAGTTACGGAAATCTCCGAAGAATGGCATTTTGATTTTTATCGAGCAAATACGTAGGTCATCACGGTGTGACGACTGATCGTTTCCTGGTATAAATATGCAACGCGTCACCTACGGGTCAACAGATATTTCTGGACAGTCGTATGCAGTCGCGTTCGTAAGCGCACGTGTTCCGTTTCATTCCATTTCGTTTCATTTGATTTCATTCAGCTGGTGAAAAATGTCTAAATCATTATGATGAATATTGACAAGTACACGGGGTACGATTTATTAATTCGATGGTTAGCATCAATTAAAAGAAGAAGGAATCTATGTTCCTGAAATTTCATTTTATATTGGATTGTCCAAAAAGTGCATGCCAATTTTTAATGAAAATTCAAAAGGAACATTTTCATATGTCGACATAATATGTATTATATGTATATATTTATTCAATAATGCATGTACCGTTTTACATTTTTCACGCAATTGAAGATTACGTTCTCCCAGGAATTCTCAAGTTTCGCCCGAAAACTACTGAAAATCGGCATGAACTTTCCGGACAACCAAATATAAGAGACATTTTTTTCTTAGTATAAGTGTAAATGCACAACACTATTATTATGAATATTTATTAGTCATGTATGGTACTCGTTAATTAGTTTACGATAAAGCAAAAGGTCATCAGTTGCCCCGTGTTCTCTTTCATTGATTTAATATTTAGTTGATTCTTGATGGGTCTGGGCTTGTGCTCATAATCGTATACACGCGCGCGCACACACGCACACAGTCTCGGTGAGAGCATTGCGTATGTGCGTGCATACGTTAATCCTTCACAATGGGATCCTCCACAATAGCCTTTGTCCGGGCTCTTGCGGAAAGAAATGAAAAACGAGCCTATTTCTCTCTCGGCATCTCTCTGTCTCTGTTGCTCTCTCGTTCGCTTTTTTCTCTGATCTTTCGGTTCTGCTTGTCCCTCCGTTACCTTCTTCGTGGTCCGAGACTGGGACGAGAGTCTCATCCACTCGGATAGGTAGTTCGATATCACGGTAATAGAGTACGGTACGGCTCATCGAACTATCCACTGGAAAATTGGAGCACTACCAGGAAAAACTATCGTGGATCTCGTTTAAGAACCGCAATGTCACGTATCGAGACACCGAAAGAAAAAAAACATCTAACAAGAAATCCTCGGGTTTCCTTGGGGATTCTGGTCGAGCTTGGTAGAACATCGCGCGGGAATTACCGATCGTTCAACAAAGAATTCGATCGGACTTCGACCTCCGACTCGCTCTAATTCTGGTTGACCCGGCAGCCGTGGAATTCCGTGGATATTGGATTCCATCAAGGATGGAATCATATATCTCGAGATTCCAGAATCATGTTTTCAGTGATCTTTCCGTTTCAAGGACTTAGCTGGGTGGTGGACGATTACGCGAGGTAGCGGAGTAGAAAGGAAACTCTATCGAGAGCAACGGGCGCATGGCTCGACGATCATATTAGCCGGTAACGGTGCCTAATTCGCTGCAAAGCCGCTAATCCGGCAGAATTAATCCGCCTCGGTCGGTTGCTTTCCATCAATGTGTTTCGTCGTTGACGAAACCACGGGCCAAGTGGGACGCGCGGTACGAGCGGTACGAGCGGGAGAAGAGAAACGCTAGAACGAACCGCAGTACGGCCCTTGATTCTCCGCAACGGAACCCCTCGACGAACCGCTTCGAATCTACTCCCTACACCCCTTCGAATACGTTTTCACCCCCGTGAATTCGGCCTTCTCGATCTCTCCCGTGGTAACACTCTCTCTCGAAACCACTACCACAACCAACACCATCAACGTCGCCGAAGTAACAACGACGAGGATGTGGAGGACGAAGAGAACGACTCGTTTACCGCGGGGTGTCAAGTTCGAGGCGAGTTTGCGGGAGCTCGCTTGGTCGCCTCTCGACAAGGATGCGCGAACCACTTTGGAATGGCAATGGCGTACCAAAGGCATACTGGGTACGGGATGTCGCAGAATTTCACGTTAGAAACAAACATAATGAGAATTGGATCGTGGAATATTTAGTCATATTTATCTTGTAGTTTCAGGCAATTTTCTTCTCTTTTTTCTTTGGTGGTACCTAACGATGAGATCAACTGGTCGAACTTATGAATAAGCTCTTGAAATGATAGTAAAACATTCAACCTAACAACGAGATTTGTTAGTCGGGTTCAGATTTGAGTTAGGCCTGGGTGCTCGGCAAAGATAGCAATTAATCAAGCTTATGAATAAGTTCTACAAATGATAGTAGAAGTTTAACCTAACATGCAACCTAACAACGATATTTGTTAGTCTTTTATTCTCAACACTCCTCGGCATCCTCAATCTATAAGAAAGCCGTGCAACGTAATCAAGAGCAAAGGTAATCGATAAAAATGACTCGAATCTATCCTGAATTTGTCTGATTTGCCTTTCGCGTACCGTGTCTATCGATGCACGGAAGTGCATTATTAAAACCCGAATGAGTAATTTATAACAAATTATTTCCACCTCACCGCACCTTGAGGCGGGACTCACTTCTCCGTAATTCGGATGCATCTCGATGCTTGACAGAGCTACTCCGATCGCAATGATCGTTCCTATTATACACGCTATCGAGTAACATTTTCCGATGGGATTTCTCTTCACCACGCTTGGAAACTTCAACGACAACGATTACCCTTAATCGAATTACTTGCTTCGTCATCCACATCGTCCTTTAACGTTCCTTTCAGTAATAGGTGCCCAAACATATTCTAAGACCGTTTTGGATCGAAGCCAATGGATGAAGAATTTTTTCTGGCCCAAAAACAGGTTGACCGAAAACCGCAAAAATGTGAAGGGTATACCTTCAAAAATCGTCAAAAAATCAAAGTCACCAATTTCCCTCCTAAATGGTCCAAATCGATGGTAGACGATGTATAAACATATTCTAGGACGATTTTGGGTCGAAAGAAGTGGATTAAAAATTTCTTCCGCTCAAGAAAGGGGTCGACCCAAAATCGGAAAAATGTAAAGGGGTATACCTTCAAAAATTGTCAAAAAATGAAAGTCGCCAATTTCGCTCTTTAATGGCCCAAATCGATGGTATATGATGCCTAATAATGTTCTAGGACCGTTTTAGGTCGAAAGAAGTGGTTTAAAAATTTTCTTAGTCGAAAAATAGGTCGATCCAAAATCGCAAAAATGTAAAGGGGTATACCTTCAAAAATCGTCAAAAAATCAAAGTCGCCAATTTCGGTCCTAGATGGCCCAAATCGACGGTAGATGATGCCTAATGATGTTCTAGCACGATTTTGGGTCGAAAGAAGTGAATTAAAAATTGTTTCCGGTCAGGAAAGGGGTCGACCCAAAATCGCAAAAATGTGAAGGGGTATACCTTCAAAAATTGTCAAAAAATGAAAATCGCCAATTTCGGTCCTAAATGGTCCAAATCGGTGGTAGATGATGCCTAATGATGTTCTAGCACGATTTTGGCTCGAAAGAAGTGAATTAAAAATTGTTTCCGGTCAGGAAAGGGGTCGACCCAAAATCGCAAAAATGTGAAGGGGTATACCTTCAAAAATGGTCAAAAAATGAAAATCGCCAATTTCGGTCCTAAATGGTCCAAATCGATGGTAGATGATGCCTAATGATGTTTTAGGACCACTTTGGATCGAAAGAAGTGGATTAAAAATTTTGTTCGGTCAAGAAATGGGTCGACCCAAAATCGCAAAAATGTAAAGGGGTATACCTTCAAAAATTGTCAAAAAATTAAAGTCGCCAATTTCGCTCTTTAATGGCCCAAATCGATGGTATATGATGCCTAATAATGTTCTAGGACCGTTTTAGGTCGAAAGAAGTGGTTTAAAAATTTTCTTAGTCGAAAAATAGGTCGATCCAAAATCGCAAAAATGTAAAGGGGTATACCTTCAAAAATCGTCAAAAAATCAAAGTCGCCAATTTCGGTCCTAGATGGCCCAAATCGACGGTAGATGATGCCTAATGATGTTCTAGCACGATTTTGGGTCGAAAGAAGTGAATTAAAAATTGTTTCCGGTCAGGAAAGGGGTCGACCCAAAATCGCAAAAATGTGAAGGGGTATACCTTCAAAAATTGTCAAAAAATGAAAATCGCCAATTTCGGTCCTAAATGGTCCAAATCGATGGTAGATGATGCCTAATGATGTTCTAGCACGATTTTGGGTCGAAAGAAGTGGATTAAAAATTGTTTCCGGTCAGGAAAGGGGTCGACCCAAAATCGCAAAAATGTGAAGGGGTACACCTTCAAAAATCGGCAAAAATTAAAAGTCCCCAATTTCACTCCTAAATGACCCAAATCGATGGTAGATGATGTATAAACATATTCTAGGACGATTTTGGGTCGAAAGAAGTGGATTAAAAATTGTTTCCGGTCCAGAAAGGGGACCCAAATCGCAAAAATGTAAAGGGGTATACCTTCAAAAATTCTCAAAAAATCAAAGTCGTCAATTTCGGTCCTAGATGGTCCAAATCGATGGTAAATGATACTTAAACATATTCTAGAATGATTTTGAGTCGGAACAAGTGGATTAACGATTTTTTCTTAGTAAAACATATCCTACATACAGTGCAAATTTAACGAAGCTAGTATATTTTTCGAATTTGTATTCTTTATTTGAAATTAAGGGCAGCGGAGTTTCCTGCGGTTTTACAAGTTCGTTAACCGAGGTATTAACGCAGTAGGGTAATGCTAGTATCTCACGGGGGATTTCCGCTTTCTGCTTTCGGATAAAATTAATAAAACAATACTCCATTATCGAGTGGTTCTTACGGAACCGACGTCGAGAATATCAATCCGTCGAATCGTCAGAAATCCTAGGGACATCGCCATGCGAATAAATTATATTTCATACCACGATGGCAATCACTGCCGTATTCAGCAAAGAGCAAAAACGGAATTATAGTCATGGCCATCGCGATTGGCATCACCGTCTCGCTTCTCCATTTCCTCATCGTCTTACTCACCTTTCCAACGCTTCCTCTATTCTTCTCTACATTTTCAAAAAATACATTTCTGTCTTGCGTTTCTCCGCATACACAACCGCTCGAATTCCTCCACGATCTTCTCTAATCTCCCATTTCTTATCTCAAGTTCCAGATGAAATCGAAAGATCGCGTTACGTCGAAAAAAGTCTCATTCCGGAGGACCGAGAACGATTAGAATGATTTAGGATCGTTAAAGCATAGCATTTGTGAACGCACTCGTTATCGTTAAATAACGAAGACAGCCAAACATTATCGAGTTTTATCGATAGTTTCGTCCACAGTAATGTTCGAGATATTAAGTAGGAATTTAACGAAAAGATTAATAGCGCGAGATAATCGTTATTTCGAAACTACACAAGCGTTACCTCTGGAGGATCGGGACCAAAAAAATAGACCGACTAATATTTCCTCTCGTGTACAGTCGTATCATATATTAGGATAACAGCGTTGTTATCTAGCCAAGAGAAAGAGAGGGGGTAGAGAAATCCAAGATCTCTGGGCCCTAAATAGTGGTTTAAATCGAGGGGTTCCCGCATGAGCGAGCATCGCAACAAGGTGGCCAAAAAGTAATCGTCGGGGGGTCGGAAACCACACGCGGTTACCGCTTCCAGAATTCAAATCGAAAGCGTTATATGAACCGCGGGATACACTGACTCTCGATCCCCACACACCACACACTCCACACGCCCCACGGTCACCGTCCTTTTTTTCTTTGAATTTAGATTTTCTCAAATTTTGTTTAAAATCTTTATGAGCCGTATCCGAGGGTGAAGTCGGTGGACCGATACCTCGACCCTCTACGGTCTTTCATTCTCTCCTTCTCTGACCCCTAAGTTTGCGCAGCCGGACAACCAGATCGAGAGTTACATCGAGTCACGGGACTTCCGAACTTCCCATATCCGACCACATATATATGTCATAAATTTCTTTCCGGTAGAAATAACATTCTTTCCCAGAGGAGAAACAGGGGGAAGGGACGAGAGTCTATGTCTGAGAAAAGTGGACAGGAAAAGTGATTCTTTCTGACACACTTACGAGAATATTATTAACAATGAGACATCTTATGATTATGTTATGAATATAAACAGTGTCCCGTATGAAATAAGTCACATAATTAACTCCTTTAATCACGATAATACGGAAGATGTTTTATACATTCGAATGGATACAAAGAGCCAATATCCCGAAACAGAATTTTTTCCGTTGGCATCTTTTTACAAAATATTACAATTACAAACGGAAACGAATATCTATACTATATGCTATATATTTTTTAACCTCCTTGGGATGAGTTAAGTACCAGTTTTGGACAATATGCAAGTTATAAACAATATTTGGAAGAGGTAATTAAATAAATAACAATAAATAATCAGTATATGATTTGTTTCTGTTAAGGCACATTTGAACATAATACATATATTAGGATCAGAAAGTAAGAATACATCATGAGACAGTTCGCATGGCGTAGGGGGGCGGCGTGAAATCTTTGAAGATTTTGCGTTGGAGTGGAAGGTGACAGAACAACTGGGGACCGAAGGTAAAATTCGGCGGGGGTCCATCCAGGTAATAGTAGGATACTAGTTAGCACCCCACTGCGGTCTCTAGTGGGTGTGTTGTGACATCAACCACCGGAACAAACAAACACTGTGTCCACTTTAGAAGGGAGTCCCACCGACACCACCGCAACCTGACCATCGTAACGAGACAACTAGACGAGCAGATTTGCGGCTTGCGGTTCATCTCCCTCTCCACTGTGTTCTCCACTATGGGACACCTTTCGAGACTCAATAAAGAGGCAAGATTAAATAGCAGAACGATACACTCCCACGATCCACACCATAACATTTTTCTTGCCCTTCAATCGCAACCTCGATCCATTCTCTTCCGCGACATTACCCCGACCACCGACCACCGACCGTTACCACCTTACCCCCTCCCTACCGTTAACGATCAACAACACCGATTCCACTCAAACGACTGATCTGACTAAACGCCAACCAATTTTCATTTCTTTGGTATATAATATTTATTTATAATTATTATTCTTTCCAGTAGCAACGAAATATTGAATGAACTGCTTCGTTGCTTTTGAATAAACTAAAGATTATGAATATTTAGTTTCATATGCCAAGCAGGATCATCTACTGGAATTTCAACCCTTGGGAGTCGCCAGGAAGGAAGACACTCGATCGAGAAGCGAAGAAAGTGGTCCGTGATGTCGGTTAGTGACCTTCGACCGCGGTTCGAGCGAGCAGAGGGAGGGACCCGTTCTCGGGGTCACCGATGACCAGTGTGCCAACGCGAAACACGTTTCGCGCGTTCCTCGCACCAACTGACCACCGAATCTCGATCCGGATTCAATCAAGTTACTCGCCAGTCTAGGATCCCACGAAATATGAAAGTACGGGACGTCCCGGCTAGGAACCCGTGCAAACGAGTTCCCGAATCGTTTCTTAGCTCTCACGTCCTTTACCTTTATAAAACTACTTTCACCAAAATTCACGATGATGCCCTTGGAGACCGTTATAAGGCCAAACTAGCTTCCGTCCTATCAGTTGCAAGTATTCTTTCTGAAAAATTATTATTAGGTTAAGGGTCGTTGAACATCCCTTATAAAAAGCAGCTTGTATCTTTGAGTAGTATTTTATGCGGATGTCAACTAACTGCCATCCAATCAGTTACAAATATTCCTTCCGGAAAAATGCATCTTAAATTAAAGATCGTTAAGCATCCCATGTAATAAATACCTTTTATCTTTGAGTAGTAATTTATACGGATGACGAATTAAGTTTCATATTTTCCTTTTTTCTTTCGCGATATAATTCACGATTCGAGCCTCATATCTTTTTTTCTTGATTTTCAACATTCTTGTTGCGATCGCGAAATACGAATATGCACGACGATAACGCTCGATGACATTCGGAGGTAGATATTTCAAGAAACGGATATCGATGTCACGGTGCGATCGAATGAGGAAATGTGAGCAAAGAAGAAAGATGGTGGATTGTAGGGTAGCACCGAGGGAAACTCGGAGGATTTGCAAGACAAATGTGCGTCACGAGGACGGTTTAATATTCGGTGTATATAGTTATATGCACCAGCTCCGACACCGGCTACGAACCGTCCTCGGGTCACCCCCGACGAAACCCCCGTCGAACCTTCCCTTCGAGAACCACGACCCTGCTTCACTGTGGTCACGCAGCTGTCCCAAGTCCAGATGTCCGGTTTTCGGCTACGGGACGACTTTCATTCCACTGTGAGAAAACCAATCCACGGACCCTTCCTTTCCTTCCTCTTCCTTGCCTTCTTTTTTCATTGCCCTCCTCGTTCTCTCGCACATTAATTACATCGCTCGAAGGACGATCCTTCTGGATTATCCGAAATTTAATACACGCGGGGATACACCCCGTCGTGCTAGCTAACCTGACTACGTGTACGTTACGCGTTATACTCGAATCTGTACTTTGCATATTCGCCGCAAATTACATCTCAACTACGCGCTTCCCACTGCATCGAGTTACTCTTTGTACCTGATATCGGTGTTGCGCCGATACCGGTACCGATACCGAAAACGATACGGAAAACGATACTGATACCGATACCGATACCGAGTCTAATCTGCGGACTCCCCTATCTCTTCAAAATTCCAAATTCGTCTATGTTTTTGATAATTCCAAGTATACTTATAATATATATTATAAATATATTATTTTCTAGATCAAGTATTGTCACTTCAAATCGAAGAAACAGATCTATCAAGAAATTAATAATAAACGGAAAGTTACTGATCACCGACCATTAGAACGTATGCCGGATCGAGATAGCCGAGGGAAAGAAACCGGTAGTCGACGATCGCTAATCAATCGAGCTTACGATCGCAAAGAGAATAATCGTGCCAAATATGCACCTATGGACATGTACTCTACCAAAAAGCGAGTAGAGTCGAATCGACGACGATTCAAGCCAATCAAACGGAATTCCTAGTGAACGACGCGCCCATTATATTCCTCTTCATGTCCTTTCGAATTCTCCATTACAAGTATCGCGACTACTTGAATTCTATCAGCTTTTCCATCCTGCATTGCAATACAAATTTGGCTTCTTTTCGTCCACTTAAGTCAGAAACCCAAAGTACACGTTACGTTATTAAAACATAAGTATAAAGTTGCAAGAGTTTCCACAATGGAAATCGGTCTGTCGGTTGACAATATAATAATCGGTGGTGCGATTGTCCACTATTACGTATGCATTGAAATACACAAAGATCTCAAGTGTAGAATTAAAACAATGTTGGTTAACGTTCTAAGGATATTAAAAGGGGAGGGCAAAAATAATAGCGTTTAGATCGATGGTGGCAGGTCGATGGTAACAGGTCCACGGCGAGGGCGAGTGTTGGGAGGGGCTATTATTAATGAGCGCACATTAAGAGATAGAGGCACGAGGTCCGCATGGATAATAGCATGGCCCGGTGCGAAACCAATTTATGAAACGTTCTTCAGTAATGCTTTCAAGAAACCTTCGAGTCTGATTCTCTTTTAAAAGTTACAACACGATAGATTCTTTTCCCTGCCATTATGTTCCATGAAATACCATTACAAACATCCTAGTTATATTGTACAAATTTTTCGATCACGTATGCAACACTCGATCGATCCATTCATCCATCCATACATTTCTGAGTCTCACCCTTAGAAACTCCGAAGGCAGATCAAGACGGGGAATCGAGTAGAGGCAAAACCCCGCGTAGACTATTAATTACAACAGGGTAGCGTTATAATTAGGCAAGGCGTAATCAGATAGGTGAATGGTGCGGATACGCGCCTAGTTACGACTAACGATCCCCTTGGTAGCAATTCGTTAAGGTGTCAGGATATGCCTTACGAACCGTTTTCCATTCGACTATCCTTTTCTCTGAGTCACGTAGTATCAAATGAATTTTCATCCAGATTTTTACTGGTTATTAATTCGTTTCATTCTTCTGCATTCAGATTGAACATGGACGTATTCTGGTGGAAGTACGAGGATGAGGAAGGACGGAAGGAAGGAAGGAAGGAATTGGTGTACGGTGACTTTATGGTGGTATTCCACGTGGCATTGTGAATTGGCAATCCGAAGGGCACTTACCGGTCGGGCCAATTCTCGTACTGATTAGTAATATTGTGGCCTGATGAACCGAGGGCTTGAGCTGTCGGCCGAGTAGAAGATGAGTCTGTAACCTCGTTACGAACCCGCGGGCGATATCACTACCCCCAACTACAACCAGAGGATATGCTCTCTCTTCTTCGAAACCCACCTTCGAACCTGTACATGAAACTATTCCGAGAGAGATGGAAGAAGAGTGGAGAAGGTTAGAGAGTAGAGAGATAGACGTACGGATGAATATATGCACGAACGTATTACGGATACGTAGATGAACGTGAATCGAGATTGTCAAGCGAAGCAGTCTAGAAGGACCCGAATATATCATTGAATTAATAACCAGTTGCGCTCGCGCGCTCTCGTGAACATGCGGCTTTGTCGCCTTTTGGCCCCTCGGCCCTCTGGCCCTCCGGCCTGCTGCTTTTCAACTCCCCCCTTCTCGACCCTTGTCACTTCAAATTCGAATATAGATTCTGATAACTCATCACGGAATTTGGTAGTCGGAAACATTTTGGCTGAAAGTATTCTTAGGTGTAGGTAACTGTGGAGTTCGATATTGTGATTCTAGTTTGGAAAGTAATATGCGAAGGTTAAAACGATAGGATGTGTGGATGCATAGAGTAGGGGTTGCGTGACTTTGAAAGGGAAGGTTCGCGATGAAAATCGGTCTTTTGGATCGGAATATAATGACCGGTGGCGCGATTTAATGAGCATGTTCCATTGAATGACTTGATTCGGTGGAGCGGGAGAATGTCGATTGGAAAAAAGAATTCGACTAGAAGGGTTGCGGTTATGGTTGCGGTTACCGTGGCGGTTATGCTCGTGTTGCACCAGCATGCACCCGCTGCTTAGAGGGAAGAACTACAAAACGACGGCGGGAGTGAGCGTGGGGTGAGTCGCGACAATGCTCTAATCAAATGTCATGAATCAGCGGCATTATGCGCATCTGCGGCATGAATTTATAAATATGCCCTCGAGCCATTCGCCTTTTCTCCCCGGTGAATATTCGTCCCTCCGAAAACTACTCGCTCTCAATTCCTCCCAATTATCGAAATCCCTGTATTCTCGAATCGGGGGCTTCATCGACTTCGACATCCTACGAATTCTTTTTTTTGTCCTTCGTTCGATAAAGTTTCACTGATTTTGCTGAGTCTCTGATAATATTACGTATGATAAAATAAACTAGGTCTTTCGAGAATGTCGAGTCAAAATGTGGACGAGATAAACCAGAAACGGTGAAAATATTTCGCTTTTATGCGTCGGTGGCTAACAAAAAAATTCTATTACGAATGTCTGAAATTTGTCGGCGAGGACTTAAATTCGTGGAAAGTTGAGAGCGGAACGCAACGAGATTCTAAAAAAAATGTCGAAATACGGAACTAGGAAGTTTCCACTTTGAGGGAAACGACGGCTAAAAATAATACCTCCTTCTAATCCCACAAGTGGAAATCCCTCGCGTATATCGCGCGCGCAGAAACAAAGTTCCGCTCGACAGTATATTTTCCATTCCTGCTCATTTTTTTCCACTGGAACTTTTTCACAAATTCCTTGCTCCCGTCGCTCGTCATATTAAAAACTACATTTCAATTCAAATCGAACGAATCGAAGGTGTAGAGTAAGTCGAGGGAACATAAGTCTCAAGCGTAAGATAAAATCGTCGCGAAGTATGTAAATACGCTTAATGCGCATATAATAAGAGTTTCTCAGTTGATTTTTCGTTCCAGTCTTGGCACGTATCTACGTGACCTTTCGAACTCCCCGATGATAACCCGAAAGTCAAGGGCACGCGATCGCGCCAAAGTCCCGAGACCGAGATAATCCTCGGAAGAGCGCCGGGAGACACGCGCAAATACTCACCTCATACTAAAAGACCGATCGACTCGCATACTTTTCCACGCGCATTAACTCCTCGAACTCTTAATTGTATAATCAATAATAGAATGACACTTGCAGATAATCGACGAGGAAATATTGAAAGCTATAATAGCTACATATGGAAAGAAGCAAGGAATCCTTATGTTCTAAACACAAGCTCGGTAGTCGGAAAACGAGGCTGCGGCAGTGGCAGCCACGGTAGCAGCCGCATTACGAACGGCTTTGTGGTCGTATGCTCTTTTGATCTACCCCGTAATTAATCCGGCGAGGTAACCGGAGACGAGTGCGCGTATGCCCGCACGGGGACCCGAGGACTCGACTCATTCACCGCACAAAACCACAGGACCGACCGGAGTTATTGAAAGGGTATCGGATCAGAGAGAGAGAGCGAGAGAGAGAGCGAGAAGGGGGAAAAGAGAAGCGAACCCCGCTGATTAACATTTTAATCAGACCGAGTCACGTGCCGTGCGTTTTGTGTCTCTAACTATAATATTCCCTAGCACAATACATCCTACCTCGGTGAACTCCACGCTTTCGAGTATCGGATAACCTCAAATTTCGATAAAGACCTCGCCACGTTTACGCTTCTTACAAACCATGCTACCCCGCCCCGACCCCTCTCACGTTACCGATTATCTTTCGCTATCGGCAATCACTACCTTCCATATCGAATCACACCTGCCATGTTTCTCCTCTCGTAATAGTCCGTGCATCAGCCAAGTCTTTTTCTAAAATCATTCGGGGTATCGTTTCAAAGAATGTTTCTTTGCTGGAAACGGAGAAAGCGAAGGAGAAAGGAAGAGGACGAAGGGGTTGAGACATTTGCATCGGTTGCAGCTGCAACGAGGAGACGATATCTTGATGATTTTTACGAGGTAGTTCAAAGTGCAGGAATCGTTACCTACTGTGCCAACTCGTTGGTTGATTGTCGCCTCTCGTAAAACGAATGCGCGACTTGGCATTCGTCAGATTAGCATAACCTGCGCGCGCACCTATTTATTTCCTCATTAACGGCCTCACGGTTTAGCGGAGAATTCCCGCGCACCACTTACGATTAGACACAACAGCTGTCCGATCAATTCTTTTTTTCTCCTTTCTCGAAACTGATGTCGATACCGATCTCGTCGCACGGCGATTTAAGTGAACACGTTGAACACCATAGCGATCACCGGTCGAAAACTGGAATCATATATATCTCTAATATTCATAGAATTTTGCAATATTTTTAACGTTACGATAATGATGTAAAGTAACACTAGAACTACCGATAATTTTGACTGCTTTTCTAGTTCTAGTGGTAACCAATGTATCGTAAAGCACTTAAACAGTTTTATTTTTAGATGTTATATGGACGTTACAGACGCGTATCGCGAGGTATCGTATAACACGGATTGCGACCCCGCACTCCACGAGTTAATGCACATTTACCTAACTTAATACCACTCTAGTTCCGTAAGATATAGCATTTCGGTTAAATTCCATAACCTTGCATAAAATGATGTTCTGCGAGCAAGTACTCGAGAAAAGAACGCGATGTTATTATCAATATTTCTCACGATTATGCAACGTTGGAGTGAAGAAATCGCACGCTCGATGCGGAACGATGCAACTTAAAAGAGCACGGAATTACAGTAAAAATTCAAAATTATCTCTTCGCCAACCAACCACCGTCAGCTCAACATATGGCTTTGTCGATGCAGCAAAAATATTGTAAGAAACGCATATGTTTTTTAATGCTCTCTTAAACTGAACAAGGTTCATGTTGTTTATAAGCAATTAATTTGATCGAAATTATGTTTGTGTCGGATATTTGATATTATTTTCTCTGCAAATGGAAGGAGGAAAAAAAGACGTGCTTCTTCGACCGAAATTCTCGAATCCCTTCTTTTATGCATAGATCATCCGAGCGAACTTAATATTATGAGAAACGCGGGGTCCTTCGAGATAGGACGAAACGAGGAACCAACGGGACACCAAGACATTACGGAACTCCTAGAATTCGAGCCGACCGCGTTGTTTCACAGTCGTTTCTCTAAGCAGATATTATAAGAAAAGAGGGAGAGACTTAGAGACATTCGGAGAAAAAATCTCTGGTTTCGAGGGCATAGAACACTCGGAGACGTGCCTGCACGTGTTTCTGGCGTTATCATTGACCACTAAATCGTTTCAAGACAACCCAAAATCCTGCTGACCTGCACCACGAGCAGAAACATCTGTCCTATACTCCTGTCCGTGCACTAAGCTCTTTCTCTCGGTTTCCCCTCCTGGAAAAGGGATCGTGCGACGATCTCAAAAAGTCTCTCATAATAACAGCACGATTTCCATACCAATTAATAATCACTTATTGACATGCTGATTATGCAGTATTATGAATCCAAATCCGTGTTCTACGATACCTCGCGATACGCATTTGTAACGTGTGTATAATATTAGCGATATATTTCATTCGAGTTTTAGTAATATTGGTTTAGGCGGCCATCGGTGAACGCCATGACGTTCGAACGTGTTAATAAGATGCACGGAGACTATCTCGAAAAGGAAACAACCTCCGGTGGAAAATCCAGTAGCAAACCATTTGATTGAACTCCTTAATAGGATGCACCGAACTGTTCACTGGTTGAATCTAACGAATGCTTAAAAAGAATCGAGCGATTGGACGATAATAAACAGAATCGGTAGTCAGACTGGTAGGCAGAGCAAGCAAGGAAGCAGGCAAGCAAGCAGGCAGACAGGCTGGCAGGCAAAAGAGGCAGGCAGTTACGAAAGTTATAGAACGCGAAGAAAAGAGAAAAAGCGGGGATAGAGACCGAAAGAGAAGAGCAATGAGTGACGAGAAAGGGGAAGAAAGAGAGTGGCGTTGCCCGGCTAAAATAGGGTGCAATAAATTGTCCACTATCTTCGGTGGGTTAAACACATTAAAGCGTCTTGAGATAAGGCTTGGTGGCGGCCCGTTTGTTCCACGGGGACGGGGTTCCTGCCGAGCGGCATGAACGACTGCAACGCGTTATCCCTATCTTGGAGAAAGAGAGAAGACAGCGAGAAGGAGAGGGTGAAAGTACACGATATACGGTTACTCGAGCGAGAAAGAAGATCGAGATACTTTGGATGAGAAATCTCGGAAAGAGATGTTTCGGCATTTTGAACTCGAGTACTCTTCGAGTACCCGGTGAGTGGCCTTAAGTTGTCGCTCTTAATTATGTATCTATGCCGATAACTGGCCGTGTAAATGCGAAACGATTGGTCATTAGGAGTGATTATGTTCGAACTTCGTTTTAATACTGGATAATCAATGATAGTCAATTATATACCTATATATATATATATGGTAGGGTTCGGTGAAATTTTTTGGCATAAACGCAGGGTTAAATTCCGAGTTCGCGAGAATAATAGGGACGACAGACGGCGAGAGTTTAAGAGAACGTAGACGGGACTCGTCTCCCTCTCGAATTTGCAATTACTCCGCAATTAAGAAACGATTATTTTGCATAGACGAAGACGTTCCAAGGCGCCGGCAGCGCGAAACGCGCCGCGTGTCACCAAGAACTTACCGAGGCTCACTAATATTTTAATGAGCCTCGTAAACCGATTCCTTCTTCCCCTTCGCTCGGAAGCAAGAAAAACGGAAAAACAAAAAACCTACTTTGCATAACCTAGATCTAATCCAGGCTCTTCGCTGATCAATCTTACGAAAGAGGTAACGAGACGTGTTTCATTTTCGAGATGCAAAGCCCTGAAAGATGCAAAGTCCTAAAATAAAACATATTTCATCTTCGCGCCGAGCCGGCTCGTAGTGCAGTGACGTAGGACAAGAAAAAAAAGGACACAGAGTTCCACGAGTAAGACGAATCAATTAGGCAGCGAGCACGTACGAACATTACAGCTAACTGCAAACGTGACTCCTCAAACACTCTCCTTCCGGATATGAAGCAACTGCTAGGTTAACTTAACGCGCATATCGGTACCGCAAACTCACAGGCTAACTCTCCACCCAACTCACCGATACTTTAATTAGCTCCAACAAACTCTGCAAACTGTGAGCAAGTAAATTTCCAATTAACTCGAACATCCCATGATGTTGTTTCTAGTATACTTTTCCATCGGTTGCAACCCATTTTCGATGCCATGGATCTCTGGATACTCGGAAGTATTTCCCGAGACAGAATTACTGGTCTCCCCAAAATTAGCGAATCGTAGTTCGTGTAGAAGGAGGGGTTTGGCAAATGGATAGCAAGATGTCGAGAAGGATGGAAGTGGATGGAGAGCTCGGTGGTTTTGGGAGAGTTCAGGAGAAGTAAACGGAGATGGGCGGAGGGTTGGTGGAGGACAACAAGGGGAGAAGAGAGTCGACAGAGATATCTCGGCGATTCGGCAATATCGCGCGCGGTCGACAAATTAGCGTTAATCCCGGGTCGTTAGCAAGATTGATGCCAGGATTTCACTTAAGAGCTCCACTCGAAGGGGAGAGGCGATGGTTTCCAGGGAATAGTAGTTCTAGACGTACTCGCACTGTCATTGTCATCGTCGAGAAACTGTAATGAAGTGACCTGGACACTGACGTTACTTCTGTATGTTTGAGTTGTAAGTTCTGGAATAGATCGGCGAGTTTCAGAGGTAAAATGTTGAAAAAGCGTATTGTCAGGTGAACGAGCGATCGAGGAGGGTGAAAGGGAATCGAAGAGGGAGATGATAGAGGCTCGAGAGTTATGCGATGACCAGGGATCAATCGACCCTTGCTCGGCCACTGGCCGAAAGACGGAGGTTGCTGTTCTCTCCCTCGACTGACAATCAGAATTCAGCCATGAATTATCGACTTCGGTCTAAGGTACGGGATTTCTCTAGTCGAATCAAAGTTTTGCAGACATCCCAGGAATTTCAATTATTTATTTAGAAAATATTCCCAGGATTATTTCGTACCGTTCTAAGAATATTCTAGTTGGTTGGGGCAAGAAGGAGGTTTTACAATGGGGCCAGGAAATCTCGGCCTGGTCGATGCAGGGGGCAGTTTAAGTCCTGGCATCCACGATATAAGAATTCGCCATGGTTCGGCTGTGCCACGAAGAGACGAGAACATCGGCCGCCGATGACACGCCAATGACACGCTGATGACACGCTGCCTCGGGCCAAAAATCTTTCCAAGACCCGATCGGCCTCTCCTTTGGTGTACCTATCTCTTTTAAATTCTCTTCCTCCTCTCTGTCCCCTCTATTCGCGCATCGACTCGACTCTCCTTTCGTCTCCTCTTTCAATCCCGAAACCTCCTTATTCGCTCGTCCGTTCGTTCGTCCGTTCGTTCGCTCTAACTTTTACGAGCATCTTCCACCGAGAAGTCTCGTAATTGCCTCTTTAGCGGTATAACCCCCCGGCCAGCTCTTCTCTCCCCGATACCCTTACTCCCGTGCAAACCGCAGGGAGATAGACTCGAGTGTTTCTTCCCTTCTCTTCTCTCCCGATACCCTCCCTTCACTTCACTTCCCTTCCGTGCCCATCAATTCCATTCCCTGCCCTTCTCATCTCCTCTATCCTTACCGACTTCGTTCCACTTTGCTTTGCTTTTTTCTTATCCCCGATAGCGAGAGAGTATCGACCACTTTAGACGGTGGCAAAGAGGTCTTCCTATTTTTTCCTCCTCACCTCCTCCTCCTTCTCTTTCTTCTCCTTCGCCGCCTCCACCTCCTCCGCCGCCGATTTACCTTTGCCGTAGTTCCCGCTCGGCGAAACGCGCGCGCGACTTTGTCACGAACCATCCATTAACGTACTCTCCTGCCACGCCCAAAAATAGCTAACTTCGATCTTTATCTCATCATCACTGATTCATTTACTCGAGCGGAAGACACGAATCAAAAGTTATGACGCGAACCACGCTTTCCAATTCAATCGCGTGGTTCGAAGAGGAGAACTCGGAAGAGTGCACAGAAATCCTACAACTTTCAATTCGTATGGTATACGATATAGCAAACTGCGTTTATTTAGCTTCGCGTACGTGGTATACGTAATTCGTTAAACGCCAGGAAAAAGTACATTACCTATTTTATTGAAATCGACCGCCACGAAGGATTATCGAAATTAGTGGTAGAAATTTACAATACGATTATATAGGAATTCGATTCGAATTACGAGATTGACGGCGGATTTCAAAAGCATTTATACATGGAACGTGTTCGGTCATCTTTCGGTACGAAGGGTGTTCTTCGTGTAAAAGTACGTGCGATGCGGTTTCTTTGATTTCTTCGATTTCCTTGGCCGATTATCAAGTAATTTTTAAGAGACGCGCCCGCATATTCGATATCGTTATAGTGACACGTAGCCCCAAAGCCAAAGTACACTTGAACCTGCTGATGCCGTGGATCGTCACAATGAATCTTCGATGCTCACCTGGCTTCCTCGCCGAGAGCTGTGAAGAATGCTCACGACTCGGTTATCGATACGCTCTTCAGGCCCCCGGACCCCCGAACCCTGCATCAATGTACTCCCTTTAAAAGTGCACGCAAAACGATTATGCTTATCCTAGCATAACAGCTCACCTCTTAAATGAAATCGATCTACAATTATGATCCGCACCATTCTTCCATAAAATCCACGGATTGATTTGGTATGTATACTGATAACGATTCGAGGTCTATTTAACTCGCGATAATGGCGTTCACAATATTCCGAAGGTATCCTTGTCGTGATATTAACGATTTTCCTTGGTCTTCCTTTTCCTCCTCGATCGATTCCATCAACAGTGGCGAAACTCTGGACTGAGTTTCCGGGAAGGAGAGTAGGACGAGTATTCAGATAAATAAGCATTGAATAGTCGAGATCCGCAATGCGCTTCCACACATAAGATATCATTGATCGTGTATAGGTTTGCGCGCTAGGAAGATAGCAACCACTAGTTCTCTCTAGCTTGGCATGTCGCGACGCATCTAGCTTCGTCGTTTCGTGTCCTATGCTCCTGATATTGCATCACTGATTTTAACGTATCGACTATCGACATGCACGCGACTGCAATTTCAATCGGAAGAATTTCCCAATAATAAACCGATCCTAGGAAGATGAATCTCCGTCGTGAACACCGATCAGTTTATCAATACGTTTCCCGTATCGTACTGTGACATTTGATTTTTGTCTTCTTCCAGCGATATCTTAGAATGTAGTTCGTCTTTTTCCATGGATTTAGCAGAGATAAAAGAAACGACCACAAATTGTATCGTAAGCATTGTGTTACGGGATGAATAATAAGTTAGAGGCAGAATGGAAAGAAGGAACAAGTAGGTTCGTAACGTGGCACGGCTATTTTTGAATCTTTAGTCAGTTTACAAGTAGCAGGGTCACGGGCCGGCCCATAAAGAAACATGACTTACATTGCTGCTATGTGGCCGTATCCTGCGAAACTTCACCATCTATCTCGAACTCTCCCCAGCCTAGCCCATCTTCAACGACCGGCACACTCGGCAAAGGGAGCGTAGGGAGTGTAGGGAGCAAAGGGAGCGCAGGGGCCATCGGGGCCACCGAAGCCACCGGGGCCACAAGGGGCCACCGGAGGCACAGCCAACGAACAAGTGAAAGGTTCGAAAACGGAAGAAAGAAACAATTTATCAACGATCATAATCGCGAGTATTTCTTCTTACGATTAATATCTGCGTACTATAGGAATTATTGTTGACTTGAAAATATTATTGTTGGTGCATAGATTATAGTTCGCGTTGATAATGTATCATTATTGTATGATATTACTTCAGTTAAAGGGATACGCAAACGAAAAGCCATCGAGCAACGACGAAACCACAGCTGAATGCCATAGAAAGACAGTGATGAGAGTGCGAGCTGCTATCTCGTGTTGCGTAGCCGCGCAGTCTAGAAAGCATCGATGAATAATATTGGACGGGGCGCGGAGAAGTTCGGAGGCAAAGATTCCCCGTTTGCTCGGAGAGTATGAAAAGTATACATAGTATAAGGAAGAACCTCTTAATCGGGGACCTGGACCTCTACAGGGCAGCAGAGGTCTTACCCCCCCGTGGCTCACACATCGTCGCTCCTCGCTCGTCGCCCGTCGCTCGCCGGTGTATCTCGATCTGGCCACGTCTGACCTCAAACCCCACCACGCCACGCGACATCCACCTCCTTCATTGCGGATCTAACCGCGAGCCTTTTCGGTTCACTTCTCATCGGAAGGTCGCTTCTTCTCGATAATCATCCTTAAGCGTGCCTACTTCTTCCTTCCCCTCTTCCTGTCTCCCATCATCTACGTTTTTTCGGTCGGACACGAGTGCCGAACAAAAAGTATTCTGTGTACAAAGGTTCGTTAAATGCATCGTTAAAAGTAAACTCTCTCTTTCTATAGTAGTTATACTTGTCTATTTAGCGGGACAAAATTAAAACGAGCGTGGGCATAGGCTTGGACCTAGGCTCAGCTTGTCAGACTCGGGCGCGCGCACGCTTGTTTCATTTGATTGGTGCGGAGCGAGCAATTGTCGAGAAGAGAGCTGTGTATAGAAAGAGGCGCCAGTAAAGAGAGGACAGTACAGGGCGACAGTACAGGCCGGTGGGTGCAGAATGTGCCGGAGAGCTCGAGAAGACAACGAATCCATCATCCGTAGGAGCAGAGGCTGAAAGGGCTTTGCCGGCAACGCGCACTCACTGTAATTGTGCTCTCGGTCCCTCGGCCCCTCGGCCCCTGGTGCCCCGATATCTCTACCCCGAGTCCTCATCTTTGCCCTAACAATAATATACCTACATAACTGCCCACTACCCGCTTTCCTCTCTACATTCTCTTATCAGTCACTCGCTATTATCCCAACTACCTACTTAGTCGATGCTTTTTTATTCTTCCATCTACCGCTTTTAATATCTTTAATTCGCGCATCCAATGCTCGTCCAAAAATGCGATATATTCTTATACAATTACTGCAATATTTTTGAACAGGTAGATGTAGCGAAATAATTATAACCGATCCAGAAATGACACCGCACCGTTCAGTGTCATTGGCCAGCTTTGAAAATACTTAAGGCAAAATCAGGTCGAATGTACGAGGCATGGGGGACGGGGATGCCTCGGCGTTGCATTCTATCGATGTCCCATTGTTCATTTTCCACGCGTACCTAACCACCTTTCTTCCTGCTCGTCCCGGAGCATCTCCACCTCCGCAACCACATACACACGCACGATTCTTCTCTCTCATGTTTCTCTTGCCGGGAGAGCATTAGGTGCGTGCCGGCGCACGATGACACGGCCCATTGAACACACCACATTCCTGCTTTCTTCCTCTCTCGATCTTTATATTTTTCACGAGCACCTACGAACACCTACGTGTATCTATACGCACGCCCACCCCAATGCCACTTTCTCCTATCCGGAGCACCATAAAGGCTGATGCAGGGTGGCAGGGTAGTAGAGAGAAAGACTCCAGAGAAAAAAAGAAGGAGGATGAAGGGAGGTACGAGGCGCGTGCGCATGTTTTTCAACCTTCTCTTTCAAATGATGAACAAACGTGGATGCAAAGAAGTATCTGAATGAGCGATGCCTACAGATAGTATGGAGCTTCTCCATTATTAGCATCTACTCGGCTCTCCTCTAGTCCCGCTCGTCTCTGTATTTCTGTCACGCTCACAGTCACGCCAGAAAAAAAAATGAAAAGACCGGTCATTATGGAGATTGAAACACCGTTCCGGTAACACGTTCATTCTTCCTTTCGCTTCCTTCTCTCTTTGTTTTGTACTTTCGCACATTCCGTTTATTCGCTCGTCCATGCTTATCCTAATCGTTTTGTTGGGTAGAGGAGAATCAAGGAATGACCGGGTTTACCGAAGATCGACGAGGTTATAATATCTATGGATGGATGAGAATCGATGAATTTCTTGTCCGCGACTGAACTCCATCCACGTTTTTTTTATTTATTTAAAAATGTATTAGAAGTGGTAGATGATGTCAGTGACAAATTAAAGATCCCAGATGCTTAACGAGCGAGTGCGAATTATAGGATCGGTAAAAGTAAGTATCTGCTTTTGTGTAGATTAATGGGAAAAAGATATTGGGCCGTTCTCGGGTTTGGAGGCCACCGAGCTCGTGACAGCCTAAAGATCCTTCTTTGGGTGCAGACACGCAATTAACCGCGGGCAATATACCTCGAGCTCAAAGGGAATAGAAGGCAAGGTGGAGAGAAAGGGCAAGGGAGAGGGTTGAGGGAGAGGATAAAAAGACAAGAAGAGTCGAGCCAGAGATTCTCAGCTGGATGATCTCCTGCGGATTTGTCGTGCACGGAATGGATTCAACAGAGAGAAAGAGAGGAAACAGGTAACAGAGAGACACGGAGGGTTGGTTCCGTCGAGTTCGAAGATGCCACCCATCCTCCATAAAAGCTTCCATGCGTGTCAAGCGTTATACGACCAGGTTACTATTAAATACGTCAAAGCTTCGTATGTTTATTGCATATTGGATGCTGTACCACTTTGGCTTTCTCTGCCGATCACCGAACCCCCTAACCCTTAACCCGAACACTGCCTGAATATTCCAATTACTCTACAATTTTCTCTCACTTACTTATTCCTATTGCTCTTCTTTTGCCAGTTGAACTCTCTTACTTTCTCTATCTCTCATATTCACCGATTTTCTCCTTCCTTCTTTTTATCTCATACAGACGCGGGGACAAGTATAGTGGTTCCAAAATGCGACAAACTAAACAGAGATTCTTTAGCACTCGGTAATAATTTAGTCTACGAAAGCAAAGATGCGGGATCTCTTATTATTCGAGATTTCGAACTGACTCTGGTAGATATGGTGAATTATGCATGGCGAGGGGGTATCGGCAGGGGTACCAGAGCCACTAGCCATGGCGGTGCGCGCGTCCTTTCCCATGCATACCATGCATACGTCCAGTGATAGATGGACGTGTCAATTTGATCGGGATCCGCTATCGATACGAATTATCGATGTGCCCGATCGATAGGAACACTATCTTCATCGACGAGAGATTGCGATGCTGTGCTACAATGTGCTCCATCGTCAACAAATGTCGGACCACGTTGAGGTTCAATTTCGATTCTTTATTAACACTAGAACTACCAAAACAGCCAAAATGACTTGTCTGCAATTTTTACTAAAATTATTTGAATATAGAACTAAGCATTTCGTGAGATTCCATATACCTTGATTTTATATACATAACGCGCGTAATTAAATCCATTAATTAACTTATAATCTCCAGCCATAATTTACATATAAATAAATGTGTAAGTATGACTGAGTATATGGTCGCTAGTTCTAGTGTTAATGTTAATGAATTATTCTAATTAAATCGACAAACTGTCGACGATTCCCGAGAAATTATTATAAACATGTGTGACCATCCATTCTTCGTATGAAACCACTAATGAAAAGTTTCAAACGACAGGAGATCGTGTATCGGTAACTCGAGCGTGACCCGAGCCCTGCGCTCATTTCACGCGTTCTATACATATTAATGCCGGAAACACGAATACTTTTTAACAGCTTCAGAATTCCCGATCAGCCTCGTTATCTGGCCTCAGTCACTGTCATAAAGTCAAAACTTTATCTCTCCTTTGAAATCCTTCGAAAATCACCGGCTGGATCACAGATGGAAATCTTCGCTACCTGCGTCTCTTTTTATCTCTCTTCACCCTTCTTGCACCCCTGCGACTGAATTAGTCAACTTCGTTCCCCGACTTTGTCGATATCGCTCGTTAAACGATCTTCGCGACAGATCGATGTCGAATACAAATTTCAAAACATGATCGCAAATCTATCAGGTGGTTTTGCAGCCCTATGTTGCAGCTTAAAAAAGAGGCCCTTTAATGCGCATCGATCGAACCGGTGGGCAACGTTTTTCGGGCCCGTATGCCGCCCAAAATAAAGTGACAAGTAGTCCGGGCTTTCGGATAACGTAATGAGATCGGGTCATCCGAGAAACCAAACAACGAGACACTAAGAGACGGGGACACAAAGTGTTCATTGGATCGTACATTTGGGGGGACGCATAGAAAAAGCTCGACCTGGGGTCATCGCAGTGTTGGAAAACCAGTAACAAATTTTGTCAGACAATACTCTCCTAATACATTTTCGAAACCATATTTTCGGGTAATCCGAGAAGTATATTAAACATCATGTTCTTTTACTTTGATTTTATTGTTGAATATTATGTACTCGATTATGTTATGCTTTCAGTCGAATTTATTTGTTATAATATACAAGGTGTCCTATGAAATATGCGAATATGCTATGAAAATAGGCTACCTAATAATCTCCTTTAATCGCGATAATACGGAAAATATTTTATGCATTATAGAAGGTCTTCGAAGGACTAATATTTCCAAAGAGAATATTTTTCCGTTGTATGCTTTTAAAAAATTGACCATATTACCGCTAGTTTTCACATGGAGATAAATATCGTTGTTTAATTAGGTGGAATTTCCTGTATTTTGCGACCGTTGAGACGAAGGTAGTTTTAAGAGACGATGCAAACCGTGCGATTGGATGAAAAATGGAAGGAGAAGATTGATATTGAAAACTGTGAGAAAGGAGACTGTTCTGCTTGGCATGGATTATTTTTGGATGACCGACGGAGGAGCATAACGGAGGGTTGATATCCTGCTTCTGGAAAACGGGAAGAAAAGAGGAGAGAAGTAGGCTCGGCGTGTATGGTCAAGCGGAATCGGGTATACTAGAAAAGGTAGAGCCGCGAAGGGAGACATTCTAGGGTGGGTTACGTGAAATATCCTAGGGTGGAATCATCCGGCCACACTTGCATACGTAATAATGGTATAAACCTGAGGGGTGGCCCTTCGCCTTTATAGGGGAAATTTACTATAAAGCCGAGAAAATCACAGTCCAAGAGTTTCCCTTTTTATTCGGAGACTACTGGTACCCTTCCCCCTATACGTTACGCCAAATCCAAATGGTCATCGTAAATAGAAAATCCGTCGTTTCTCTCTTTCTCTCTCGTTTGCTGCATCAACGAAACACGACGCAAACTTATTCACACAGATTTCTGCATTTTCCCTTAATACGGTTAACGCTCTGCGAAGCGTCTCCAACTTATAACGACAGCGAAAATTTAACGATCAAAATATAGAGTCGTAGTTTGAGATGTAAACCGTTGAAGATATCAGCAAGAAAGAATTTAGTAAAGAAATCAAAACTTTTCTAATATAAATTCTGTAGGTTCTCGATACCGATCAATCTAAGATTTTCTCCCGTCACTTGCTTTCTCGTACGAGGCAGTTAACCAATAAAAAATATCGCTTTCAAAAATTTCTTTCTGAAATTTGATATACATATATTTCGAATCCAACTCAAACCGGAAAATTTTCAAACTCGACGAATTTCAAGTTTAAAATTGGAATTAGAATTTTGATTGCATAGGTGCTCGATGAGCAATCGGAATAGAATTATCTGGATATAGTGCGATATACGTATAGAAAGAAAGGAATCAGGAGGGTGACGGCGGGCAAGAATTAATTTCCATGGTTCGTTGGGTTCTCGAATCGGGTTGCCGATGAATAACGATAAAGCCAAGGGCATAGGAAGCCAGTGTCGGGGCAAATCGTTACGCGCGACATTAACTTTGGCTGTGAGTCTCGTTTATGCAAATCTGCCGGCGGACTCTTGTCCGGATCTCTCGGCCAGTAGGCATCTGTTTTTTCCCTCTCGTCCGATACCACTTGATATTTTCTTTCTCTTACCTTCTTTAAAGCCATTCGTAAGCGCGATTGTCCAAGTAACGTCCTCCTTCTCATCGTCCTCGTTAATCCTGCTTCTAAGTTCACGGGGTTCACGGGTTCGGACAGATGCGCGCGAGTTCAGCGTGTTAACGAGAACAATTAGGAGTTCCACTTTGCGCTAGGCTTCGTTCCCTCTAAAAATAAACACTACCACTTAATGGCTTGCTCATAACTCGCGCAGATGCAAGTCTTCCTTAAATCATTCCCACGAACGATGCTCTTCGTTTCTACGAATATCACTTTTTTTCCATATGTATTATTGACACGACTAATAATAATACTTTACGGAGGATTCGAACAACCTTTCTTACCATGTATTTTCATTTACATCCTACGTGTCACCGATCAACATGACGCCGACAAGTATAGTACGCAAACAATAACAAGGTCGTCGGGAAGTCAGACTCGTCGAAGCTCAACTTCTTCTAACCTTTCTTATCGTTCACCTGCCAGATTGCCGCGTGTAGTTGAGACAGAATGTCCTCAGTGAAAGAAACCGATGACGACAAACGTAATACACGTGAATCGAAGACGATGCGGCACCTAAACTAGTAGCTTCGTGGACGCCTTGCTATGCGTGGAATGCGTACTTAACTGTCCGTTTAATTGAGACTAATCGAGCGATATTAAGTGCGTGTACGGGTGTTGTGCCGTAAGTGGCGAGTGGCGAGTGGCGAGTGTCGGGTGTCGGGTGTCCGTCACGCGTCCTAAACATCTCACCGTAAACGAGTCTCATTTTACCGATTCTTGTCCCGCAATTAACAGTGTCCTTTAGTAAGACACGTAACTGGTCGAAGTGCATTGTGAAGATGTAATTTATATCGCGTGGAGGAAAGATTGCTTTCGGTGGTACGATGGATGCACAACACGCATAAGGTAGCCCCGTTCATTCTGGAAAGGTGAAAGTGCGCATCCCTCGAGAGGAAGAAAGAAGGAAGGGGAGAATTATGGTCATCGGCAGTTAGTATTGCACGGCTACCAAGGGTGCCATGATCTTCCTGCGCCTAGGTATTTGCGCGGGTACCACGAGGGACGCCGAGAAAGGGCACGAGGAAGGGTAAGTTAGAGTGAAGACAACGTGAAACCCTGAGTGAGAGAGAGAGGAGGGAGAAGGAATAGAAACTTACTTGGAAGCGAATGTAACTTTATTGTGAAGTTATCGCTGTCAGAAGGCAAACAATGGCGCGATCTTCTCACCATCTGCCCTTGCAATCTTTACCACCTTCTCCTTTCCTCTGTTTCTTCTTCTTTTCTCTTTACGACTATCTATCTTTTGCTTCGTATTTCGACTCCCTCCCCCTCCTCATCCTCATTCTGTCTCCCTTCCCCTCCCCCCCGGCCCCCCCTTGCTGTCTCTTCGTCTTACATTAGCGTAGAAATGTGTGGGGGTAGTGAAGTTGGCGCCGCGATATCGGTGCATCGCATCTAACGAGCGAGTGTAAACCACAGGAATATGCAAAAGAGGGTGCGCTACCGAGACACCGATTCTATAGTGAACAAGCACGCGGATTTTTACATATGTATAATTTTTTTTCCTTAGTTTATAGACTATACATATATATAGAACTTCTCTAGAAAAATATATATGTAGGAAACCGTTTGCCTTGTTTGGACTGATGAGGCAATTTTAGTTTTATAACTTTTTACCGTTTTTAACTGGATTTTTTGAAAAATATATTACATTATTTCGAAGATGTAAACAGTAACATTCTTTTCGTCCACATAACTTGATGTATTTCATAACTCATTTCATAACTGTTGGTTGTTAATTAAATTCGTTTGCCACATATATATATTATGGAAGTAATTCGCAGGTATAATTACGTAGTTTATTTGATTGGATAAAACGATTCGAAGGGTAGCACATATTTTATAAATTCTAAGATAAAATCAAGCGAAGCATCGTGCATTTAACATGGTCCTTCTCGTAGCTCCATATTCCATCACCTTGTTGCGGATATCGGGGATTATTCCCGGAACTTCGAAACGTGACGAATTCTGAATATCCGTAGCAAGGTGGTCCAAAATTGAGTGAACGTTCGAGTCACTTTCCCATAGGAAAATCTCCTGTTTGTACGGGACACGAAATGTATCAAGTTTCGGAAACAAATTTCTCAAGGCGAGTGGCTAACTGCCTCGTACGAGAAAGCAGGTGGCCGGAGAAAATCTCAGACTCAAACTTATCAGTATCGGGAACCTGGTATTTCAAAGAAATGTTCACTAAATTGATATTTATACTGCCACATTTCCCAATCATCCAAAGCAGAAAGAAAAACAACTAAAAAGATTCGACTAGAAAAATTTACTTCTGAAACTTGATATACTTCGAATACTGCTGAAACCAGAAATTTTAAAACTTGACGAATTTCAATTCGATATGTAATAAAAAAGAATGGTAGTTCGAAAATTAATTTTGATAATGAGATACATTCAATTGCGAGGTATATTTCAAATGCTAATTAACGGTGGTAGAAATTAAAAATAATCATCGTACATCTGCAGTTCAGCGCGAGAAAAGCTTGTATTTCTGTGCCGTGACCCGGTTGACCTCGGCTAACAGGTAATTTCGTAATAAGAAAGCGAGGTGTAATTGTCGCGCGCGGGCCAGGTAAGTGGTTGTAAGAGGTCGTAATGGCTAACCGGAATTAGTACGATTAGCGTTGGGAAAAGTCGCGGTGACAATGTCGAGTAATATGGGTGTCGGACACTCGGTCCTCGGTAAACTCGCGGTTGATTTACAAGGAACGAGTTTGACCGGGCGATGAGCCAACCGAGATACGCAAAGTCCTTTACCGACGACCGTGAGAGAATTTCTCGAAACAAATCTCTAAGTTCATTATCTCTAAAAAAGAACGACATCCATGTCGAGTATTTAAACCAACTAAATCTTAGGACATTTTTAATTTTTCTGATTTTCGCAGAGATTCTGTTTGAAATTGAAAATATTACAAGATGAAATATAAGTCACTTCATCTACTGTGAAGTTTAATATTTTGGAACGACAAATTGGCTTCGTGAGTGATTATTCGAAGCCATCCTATCAACTATGTTTTATCAACACCAAAGATACCCCGAAATCTCGATTTTTCCTTAGTGTTGGTATCTCGTAGATGCCGTGTTTAACACGTAAAAGAAAGTTGGGAAGACTCCGACATATGTTCTACCGTGAACCGACGAACCGGTGATTACGTATGCGCGTTACGTATATGTAGGGTTGGGACCAAGAGACGGAGCAGGAGATGCGGTATGATATAATTTTCTTGGATCCGTATCCGTACCATAACAAACGACTAGACATTCTACATTTTTCCCACCTACTTTCCTCCGTCTACTCTACCCTCTCCTTTCCTCCTTAAATTTACTTATACTCGAGGGAGTTTCCCGAAGAGAATGCATGCAGAGATTTAGGGCCACGTCTGACTGCAAATGCGTACACTCGGCAGACAAGTTCTTCTTTTTATTTGTTTATATATACAGGTTACCCCTCTAGTATTTTATATATTATTTTATACAGTTTCCTCAAAATGTTATTTTACTTTATCAAAGTAAATTGATTTTTGTACACCTGCAACACCGTAGTCCATACGTTTCCAAAAAATATAACTCGATGCAAATTCATGAGAAGCAAGTATTTGCCGAACGGGCGATTACATAATTACTCGTGCAACAGGTATTCGTTGGAATCAGCAAAATAACAAGACGTGTGTACGCCACATTGGGGAGGAAGGATTCATCGATCGATGAATCGATGTATCCTTCTTCAAGATTAAATGTCCTTCCGAGAATCGATTCTTAGTGGCACGCTCCAAGATCTTCTATCCCGTCGAGTACCTCTTGTTATTACTTAACCTTTATCACGCGAACCTGTTAAATTAGCGTATCACCACCTGCGCCCTGTTAACTCGATTAATCTCATGCCCCTCCCCTCCCTTAAGCGCAGAGATTATGCTTTTAAGAGTAGAGTACACCTTACAGTGAGCTTCTTCACCTAGTAAAAGAACTTCGATTTTTCGTGAACTATCTTCTCAGGAAATATCGAAGATGCGGAAAATCCTTTGGAGATTTCCACGAGTCAAGGAGACGAGCATTGACTGTGACCCCGGTCGTCGCACGGTCGTCGCACTCAGAGACACGTGAACCGTAATTTCGGCTTTACCATCGTCCACATAGCCACCTCCGGATCTTTATAGCATCATTAAACTTCACCTCGAAGAATAGCTCGTCTTCCGAGGAACTCTTCACCGCGCGTTATCTCGCGCTCTCTTAGGCAAGCTTCGCTCGAAAACTGGACTACGCCGTAAAATGAATTAATCTTCTCTTTATGCTCAATGATCTTTTATCTCTTTTCCTCTACCGAGATTTCCAGCACATTTTACCTTCGTGTTCTTCATCTTCCCACGGTAGCTACCAATTAAATTATCAACCTTTTCCAGTCCGGATTTCGTGACTTTTTGGAAGCACGGAATAACGCGATGTACTCGAAGAAGATTCAGAATGTCCATCGAGGATTAAACCCAATCAAATCAGAATCCATTAACCTAGTAATCGAGTTCTTCCAAAAAACTTCATCTCACGGATACTTTCGATTTAGTGATCAAATTAATTTGCCCGATATATTTAGGTTTGTCTGTTTATCACTATAGTAATGGTAATTTAATTCGTAACCATTGAGGTAAGCGTAGGTTCGAATGACGAGGTAACTCGTCATCCCCGGTTTACAGATTAAAGGAGCTCTTCGTGGAAGAAGAGATTACCTGCCTCCGGTGAAAACATAAGTCGATAAGATTGTTAAGATATTCGAATAGTTATATTACTGATCGAAAAGGAATCGACTTTGTATTGGTATATAAATATAGGTAAACTGGTAGTCATATGGATCGTTGGTTTGTCCGTTGGCGGAGTCGAGGGAGTGAGTCAGTGGTAGGTTGGATGGGACAGGCCGGGCCAAGTCGGGCCAGGCCAGTGCAGAGACCGGACAAAGGTCAGCAGCAGGGTCGTTGCACCCGTAGGCAGGGCATATCTCGAGGATGCCCTGCTACGGCACACCGAGTCGAGGAACGCCGTCGAGGAACGCCGACGAGGAACGCCGTCGAGTTCTCCCCTTACGTCGCTCCATCGTACCGACTCACCACTCACCACTCGCCACTCCGCTCCTTGCTTCTCGATGCTTCTCTTTGCCTCTCCTACCTTCTCTGTACCCTTTCCTTCCCCCCCCCCCCCCCCCTCGCACGGCTATGTACATGTCCATTCGCATAAACTCTTAAGCACGGTTACTTACAGCGATCCTAATGAAAGAATCCTAGAATTTGCCCGGGAAATATTCGATGCCCCGCTCTCGAAACTGAACCGCAGTTCCGCAAACCTGTTACTTATTGATGCTGCATGTCATCCTCCGTGGTAGGTGTAAATGATTAACATTTTCGACATCATAGACTGTGAAAAGGGTGATAGACAATTTTCGAGGAAATTAGCATCGACGTTTTGCTGGTAGAATTTATAATTCATCATTTATAAACATAACACCCTTTCGATCACAATGTTCATTTAACAACCAGTTGTTTCCGATCGCGTGATCGTTCGCCACGTGCTTTCAACCCTAACAACATTGGACTGTACTTTAACCTTCTCCTCCTTACTTCACCTATTTCTTACTAATTTAGAAGCGACCTAGGGAATTATTTAGTAGACAGTAGGATCGTGGTATCCGTCGAAAGGTCGCATCTCATAGGTTCGAGGAACGAAGCGATAGCCTTGTAGTAGAGGAACGAGACTCTCGGCGGGAGGTTCACGATTCGGCAGGTACTATCGCGGCGAAAAAGGGAAGGACTGAAAAGGGCATGGGGTAACGGAAGGGAATGGAAAAGAAGGAGGGGGCAGGGGGGAGAGTGGTGGGAGGGAAAAAAAAGAAAGATCGTAGGTAAAAGGTACGACGGTGGTTCCTGGGTCTCTCGAAGGCACGAGTCCTGGTAACAAAGGGCAATCTTATCTCGCGCACGCATCAAAACCGGAACACGGTCCCAACATAGCGAGCATATCCAACATACCATGGTACCACGTACCGTACATATACATATCAGACCTTAGACTATAATTCCATTGTGCTCTCGAATCCTAAAGGTGTAGACCTCGTACCGCAGTACATTCTCGTCTCTGAAAAATGTCAGTGTCCATACGGGCCGATATTAAAATATCGAAGGGAATGGGAGACAAACCGACTTTAGGATACGAGTGTGTCGAAAATTCTAGTTTGTCAATGATGTAGTAGCATTAAAATGAGAAGCGGCAGGGTCGCCAGTATAACGGCGGTGTAACAGTGATGTAACGGTGGTGAGAAATTAGCGGAAAGCAGTGGGTCACAGCTGGCCGAGCGCGCCCCAATCTACGCTCTGTGATTTACTGGTGTGCGCTCGAACGAGGCGCAGACTTCATTACTAAATTACACACAGTGGCCCACCGACGCCCGGCCGACGCCCGGGCGTCGACGATTCACTTTTTATCCTTCTTTTACCATGTCCTCCGTGCGATTACCACGTTCTGTCGTTAATCTACTCGATACGTCTCTGCTTCTTCACTCCTTTACCTTAAAAATGTACATCTAATTACATTTTGAGAGATGCCGCGGTTTAAACATCTTCTTTCAGTCGGTCATCATAGTCTTCCGTTGTTGTTTCTTAGAAACCCTACTTTTCGATCAACGGATCATTTCAAACTGATCTAAACAATTACACAGGTGATCAAATGTTTCGAGCAAATGGAGTTGTTAGAATGGAAAGATAGATAGATAGATAGATAGATAGATAGATACAGAAAGAGGGAGAGAGATAGAGAGAGAGAGAGGGGGGGGGGAAGAGAGACCAGAAGGTTGAGGTTTGGTGCTCGAGGGTGGAAAGGGACAGCGGGTATTAGCATATTAATTTCCCGGAGACTGCGACGCGCAGATAAAGCATCTTACGTAGGCGAACTTCGGTGATGAATCAAGCTCATAGCCATGGTAATTATTCAGAAAGTTCACCGCCAACGGCGGCCAAATCCTACGAAACGGAACGAAACAAAAATATTTTTCTTCCTAGGTGCCGGACTAACCTCGCGCGTCGCTTCTCTGCCTTGGTGTTCTTTCCATCCAACAACCTCGGAACAATTTCAAAATATCTCTGAATCTGAAACATTGATATACTTCGATGAACACATCTCAATTTCTTTAAATCCACTATAAACGTATTACATAATAGTTGCGGATGACACGAGAATTTGAAGAGGTCCGTTGATAAAAATGTCGTGACTTGGTAGAAAAAGGATGCCAATTTATATACAGTTTGATATATTTCTTGACTCCCCTCCGCGGAAGTCTCTGTTGGCAGCGGGCTTTATCAAGCTCCTATTTCATCAGGGGCGTCCGATTATAAACGAAGAAGAAATAAAGTTGTCCGCTAATTAACTCCCTGGAGTCGCTAACGAAAGGCGAGTGCTCGTTTCTTGCCGTTTCTCCGCTTTTCGATAAGTCGTCTGTCGGTGTCCAATCCCGCGAAAGAACGCAAGGTACGACGCATAGAAACGAAGAAGCATCGTAGAAAGCGTGAAATTCGAGTTCTCGTTACGTCCTCATAAATATAAATCGGCTTTTTTTAATTGACAGAAAGAATGGGGTCTGATGAGATTAGGCAGAACAGAGGCAAGTTTCGGTGGTAAATATAAAGGGTAAGTTCCACGTGAACAGGGATGTCTTAAGATCTCGATCTTCCCCCGGAGTTTTTGATTCTCGAGATTTTTCCTTATCCTTCTGACCAGTCGCGCGGACCAAGTGGATTTCGTTGCGAAGGTTGCACGAGGGAGTAGATCGATAGTGAGGGCCAATCGCATTGACAGCGAGAATCTACCCTTCTTTCATGCATATGCTGATGTCACCCATATATTTCCCAGCGACATCGACAGTACCAGGAGCCGGGCAACATGGTTAGCCACGACTCGACCACGTCGAACCATTGAATTTCTTATGTTGATTTGAAAGGAGATACTCGGCCTTCTCTTTGCCGATCGATCCCCAAACTTCTACGCTAACCCCCATACTTGAGGAAACTTCCTTTTCCACCTCTAACCATGCAAAAACACTTTGCGACCATACGTGTGATCTAAGACCACCGAACACCTTACGGAATTAAAATTCCTTTATTCTTACAACACATTGTGCATGTAGCTATGTGTCTTACATAGTCTGCGAGACATAAAGATCGTTGTATGTCTTGGAAAATATTAATCTCAGGTTTATTTACATGACCGATTACGGGAGTGCTCGACGAGTAGAACAGTGCAAACCGGCAGAGCTGTTCCATTAGCGCGTTCTATGTGACGCAAAGCTTTAGAATTCCACTCGGTACTCGGCGGCGGACTGGACACGGTTTATGGATTGGAATGGCAGGAAAAAAGCCGGAGATGTCACGGCACGGACAATAAGCTGTGAAGAAGTGTCGTCGGTATTGAGCTCGGATCTAGGAGGAGGACACCGTGGCGCACGATTGTCGCGAATTGTCGCGAATTGTCGAGAAGACGATACGCACCACGCGGTGGGAATGACCGCGGTGCATCAATACGGCTTTTAATTACCTTCTGAATACTCGAGCTTTCCGTACGCTGGTTCTATACACGAGTCACATTGCGCGTGAGTTTAATACTACTCTGTTCTATTAATGCTTGTTCGCACTCGCACCAGAAGGATCGCAAAAAAGGCATGCCTTCGAAATAACGGGAGCGTCCATCATCCGAGCGAGTAACCGTACGTGGTCGTCAAACTTCCATCCCCTGACATCCACCTCTCTTCCTCCATGATATTCCCCGACTCAACTTTCCCTCGTTCTACCTAGATATCTGCCACCCTTTACTGCTTTATTACGTTTTATTTCCAAAATATTATTGATCGCGACTGAAGAGTTCTCTTCATTATTATTCAATCTAGATCTCCAGTACCCGTCGTTTACTTACTACGTTTTATTTCCAAAATATCTGTGATCGCGACTAAAGATTTCTCCCCTCATCCAGTAGCCGCAAATTAATTTCTGACTGTTGTAATTAGTGAAGCACGCTGCGTAGTAACAAGCGCCTCGTAAATACAGTTAAATACACACGTTGACCCGTGGTTCAAAACGGTTTTAAAACTAGCGTGGAACAAGAGAAGAAACAGGGGGAACAGTGGGGAGGTGTCGGAGGCATCTCGATGCATCGCGACTCAGATTGAACTAGGACGGCAATTGGCCGAGTTTAGTAGTCACGTTTCTCGATCCTTCTTTATATAACCGTGACACCGTCGGCTCGTCAGTTTAAAAATATACGTGGTGCTCGTTTCGGCGAAGAGGAGGCGAACGAGTTGGTTCTCCCGGCAAAAGAAGGTTCGCAGAGTCGTTTGTCGCGGGTATCGTGATGATGGGGGCGCCAATGCCGAGAACCGGGAGCAGCCCGACCCAAACTAATGTTTCATTAAGACCAGCAGCTGCGTCCTCCTCCTTCTCCTCGTCACTTAACTTATTAAACAATATGCTCATCTCTAAGCACCGAGTCCGAAAAGCATCTTACATACCACGAGGATAACGTGTTCGCTGAGCTTGTTTCATCCAAGTTCCCATCGCTCGCCATTACTAGCATTCTTTTTTACGACGTGTTTTCTAGCGCGTTAACGAAGAGTGGAATCGTGGCATTCAATCACCGATAAGAACGTGTCTCCGCTCTTTTCTTTCGTCAGTTGCACGAAATAATACCTACTCGGTGGTAAGGGAATCGTATGGTGACACATAAAGTCATTCGGAAGCCGACACGCAGAGAAAAGTAAGATTCCCAGAAGTCTTTTCGAGCGGTTTTTATTACCCAACGAGACCACAGATGGACAGCCACGATATAAAAAACTGGGTGCGCATATTCGTCCCGCAGGAATGTGGACTTACATACCTTCCCCTTATTCCTTCCAGCTATCTCGCTTACCTTTAAACCTAACATCTTAACGTTTTATATACAAACCTCGATATTTCTACACACTGTATTTGACGGGACAAGGAAATTCACGAATTGTACGATCGAAAACCTGACGATTCTTTCTCGTCAACTATGATTCCACATTCGGTGACGTACACCTTTCTACATATACATGTACTCTGGACAGCTAAAGTGGTAACTTGGAAACGTAGTAAGTTAGGGCCCAGCCGACTTTCGTAAGCGGATCACGCTCCCCGCTGAGTGCTTTACGGCATCGCTTTTTTCCGCCGTCCATTTCCATCGCCTTCCATCTCCCTTCGTCGGTCTCTGTCTCTCTTAGGAACCTTTCTCTTCTCCCCCCCCCCAACTTCTACCCTTCTTCTTCTTCTTCTTCTTCCTCTTTCATGATATCGGTTCTTCTCGAGTTTACAGCTCGCGAATACCGAATTCTGTGCTTCGAGTATATGCATGATAATGGTTATCGAAATATCTCAATGTCGTCTGGCAACATCTGTTCTTTCGCGTGAAACATCGGAAAAGTGTTTGTCCCACAGCTTCCGACATCGGACCGATAAAGAGTTGTAAAAATACGATTCCGTGTAAGTCGCGTGAATCCCGGGTATTACACGCTCGTAAAACACGTTCGCGGAAAGTTAATTGAGTCGGGCGAGCACCAATAGAGATGGAGTTCAAGATGAAGACACGAGGCAGGCGGGTAAGGCAGGCAAGTTGAGGTTAACGAATGCGAGTGGTAGAACGAACGAAGGAACGAAGCTTGCCATAAAACACGGAGAATCCGAGGCTTTATTTTATTTGATTCAATTCTTCAGGAGCGACAAGCGCCGCGGGAATATGGAATCAAGTTGTTAGACGAAACAAAAGAGGGTACGAAGTTCGGATATATCGGTAGTTTCCCTAGCTAAGGGGAGGCAGGAGAATCATCCGACTCGAAAGACACAAGCCGCATAACCAAATAGCGATATTCCTGCCGCGAACTATTGATACTTCCTTCTACAAATTGTTACCACGTATTCTCGGGTTTTTCTTCCGATAAGAAGACCTCGTATTATTATCGGAACAACTGGGATTGCTGATAAAAAATATTTCTGAACATAAAATCGGGCCTTACTCTTGGAAAAGTAAATAATAACGAAAAGTTGAAACAAAAATTTAAAAAAAACCCTAATTCAAAATCCGGTTCATAATCAAAGATAAAACTATGGTCTCATTTTTGGATGATCATATTTTTGAAAAAAGACGGTTCTTAAATTAAACTTTTTATATGATACCTTTGCGATCGTAATTAATTATAGCACGTATTATTCCAAGTCAAATAAACTTTTATTCGTATAGTTTTAGTTTTATCTCAATGGCATGCGCAGTGTCCAATAATTATAATATTTTTAAGTGCCATTTCAGTGCACATAGGTTACCGACCACTGACTTTTGATCTGATTCTTTGAAGATACTCAAAACTAACGTATATCTCGATCATTTAGAATATTTCAACTTCCCGAAGTCTTTATCCCGAGCTTATTGGAGTGTGAAGCTGAAAATTGTCGGAATAACGAAGAAATAGCGAAACGAGGAGGCGGTAAAACGCTTTATTAGCCAGGTTACGCTCGGAAGTCGACAAAGTGATTTGCGGTACAGGCTCGGTAAAGGAGTCGGTGGGTCGAGCGAACAGGCGGTTCCATTATTCGTCCTTTAAAGGGACGACGATTACGCGGTTCGTTGCGACGGGGCGTGACGCGGTCGAGGTTTCTCGAAAATGAGACATTTACTTTTCCATGAGATCTATCGAGTTCGCTACGGTAGCAGAAGGCACGAGCCCTTGAATGCGATCGAACACGCCTACGAACTACGCCGACTACGTTCCATTGTGGTATTCTATATTCGAAAATCGCACGCAGCTTGTTAGGCCACGGGTCAAACTTTTCATCGGTTACGTTGACACCCACGAAACTAAGATCCACAGCGGTGGATCTACGGAATTGTCGCAACCACGTTCTCAGCTGTCGATTTTGTCTGCCGGTGTTCTTTGCCGAGATTCAACTTACAGTACTGTGCGCCATCCTATTCTTCTAGCATCTATTTTTCCGTCGCCATAAACTGTTGACCACCTTTCGAACTTCTTCTATTTCGAAGTGGCAACGGCTGTAGAATTTAGCCAGCTACAAATTAAACAGCTGAGCATCCGCGATTTAAGACACCCTCGAAGGGAAAGTAAAAGTGAAGGAGGAAAGAAAGAAAGGGAAACAGGTTAACCGCGCATACGTGAATATTAAAGACGACAGTGAAGTGTCAGGATTCGGGAGTGTAATATCGCATCTGTCGAATGACATCTTGGTAACATGTGCGGTGATCCGGTCACCGGTCTCGCTGGCATAGCACTCTTAACCCGGCTATCGACAGATTGCTCTTCCTCAGATCTCCGCGAGGACATAAACCCAGGGATATTCTTAAAGTTTATTAACAAGTGGCAAGCACATTGCATTAAAAGGATGTAAAGTTCAATTCAAGAAGAAGTCAAATTCAAGCAGACCAAAGATACGAGAAAAAGTAATTGGTGCGATCGGTAAATCGGTGAAATCAGTGATGGAAGGCCTCGGAATCGAAATCGACATTGGAAGTATTCTCGTGTATACTGCCAGTTCAAATCGGAGACGATTCTGGACGCTGGTCCCCGGGGAGCACTCTTCTTTTACTTTTACCGAATAAAGCGACAGCTAATCGATACCACCACAGGCCCACGTCGTCTCTTCCTTCTCGTCACTTCATGGGATCACTTTGTTCCCTTCTTCTTCTAATTCCACGACAAATTTAGAAGATTAATAGACACCGGTCTGATCTGCATTCAAGGTGACGTAGAGTGTTCATGAAATCCAGTAGGATCCAGTAAAGTCTAGTGAGTTGTAACGGAATCGAGGAAGGCGCTTTTAACCGCGGACGAGAAGTTATGCTGGTAAGAAAATGAGGGGCGGGGAGGCGGAGAAGTGTAGGAGAGTGGTGTGCTCGGTGATGCGTGGCGGCAGAATATCATAGGGGTATCTAGCAGCGCGTTCTTTTCACCGAGACAGTATTCTCTCACGAGGTCGATAAACCTTTACTCGCTAGATCTTGCTCCGAATTAAATAGCCAAGTATGCGGGAGCCGACAAACGACTGACATCGGTTTTTAATGGCTTAAAGCCTGGATATCGCGCTGATTACGACACATTTATCCCTGTCCCGTGTTCCTCTTCACTCCGCTCCACTTCTCTTCTAGCAAGAAGGCGAATCCGCTGAACGACCAGTGGGACTCCCGTTCGTACTCTTCGTCGTAGGTCCCCGGATGGCGAAGAGTTTGGGTGGTCGAAGATTGGACATGACCGTTCGCATGTTAGCAAGCAGGCGACTTAAGCCCTTTGTCTGCCAATTTCCTTCCGAATTAAGTGAACCGCTTTTAATAAAATAGGTTGCTCGCTCTTATGTATCTTATCCATTGCTTAATGTCGAGGGCCCGCGGCTTGGGACTGAAGGGCCTAACGGGTTAACACTAGTGAAACTGTAGTTCTACGACACTCGGGAACGACATTAGAATCGGTGGTACGCGTATATTTAAGGGCAATCATCGTTCAAGGCAGCTATCAACTAACCAGATAATTAACCTCTCGAGGGAGTGAGTTTTTTGTTGGTCGCGTGCTCTTCTTAACTCGCGCTTCTCGTCTTTCTTTGGACTAACACTTGGAGCATCACGCGTGAGAATCGATTTCGATTTCAAACTGATGTTTTTCGATTAGCGTGAAAAGGGATGAAAATGAAACGAAACGGAATCGTAAACCAATATGTTTTTGTTGAACATATTCGATCAGAATTTACGAAATGAAAACGTTGGTTACTCGTTGAAGTGAGTTATGGTGGAGATAAGATTTTAAAGGAATCTGAGGACAGCGATAAGTAGCCACAGAATGTATAGACTCGAAGAGGAATGATAGAGAAACCATCGTAATGTCTAGAATTCCAGACGGTCGACGGTCTAACTTGGCCTCCTCGCAGGAGCGTAACTTTAATTAGAGAAGTTGATGCATTGTCTGCGAATGGTAGAAGCTCGAAGAAACTGTGCTCTTCCTCGGGGAAAAGTTTCCTGCATCCCCGGACACCCGCGAAACTCTCAAAACGACAATCAGTCCTATCGGAGGATGAGAAACGAAACTTGACCCTAAACAACTGGAAACTCTTCTATCGTTTCTGTAGAAAATCAAATAGCCCAAATTGCAAGTTACATCATTAGATAGGACGAAGTACTTAATTTGATCCTTTAGGATAGAAATTGGCGATGTTGAAATTTTGACGATTTTTGAAGGTATACCCCTTTAGATTTTTGCGATATCGGGTCGACCCCTTTCTTGACCGAAAACAATGTTTAATCGACTTCTTTAGACCCAAAATAGTCCTAGAATATGTTTATACATCATCTGCCATCGATTTGGGCTGTTTAGAAGTCAAATTTGCGACTTTGATTTTTTGACGATTTTTGAAGGTATACCCCTTCACATTTTTGCGATTTTGGGTCGACCCATTTCTTGACCGGAACAAATTTTTAATCCACTTCTTTCGACCTAAAACGGTCCTAGAATATTATTAGGCATCATATACCATCGATTTGGGCTATTAAAGAGCGAAATTGGCGACTTTAATTTTTTGACAATTTTTGAAGGTATACCCCTTTACATTTTTGCGATTTTGGGTCGACCCATTTCTTGACCGAACCAAATTTTTAATCCACTTCTTTCGACCCAAAATGGTCCTAAAACATCATTAGGCATCATCTACCGTTGATTTGGACCATCTAGGACCGAAATTGGCGACTTTGATTTTTTGACGATTTTTGAAGGTATACCCCTTCACATTTTTGCGATTTTGGGTCGACCCATTTCTTGACCGGAACAAATTTTTAATCCACTTCTTTCGACCTAAAACGGTCCTAGAATATTATTAGGCATCATATACCATCGATTTGGGCTATTAAAGAGCGAAATTGGCGACTTTAATTTTTTGACAATTTTTGAAGGTATACCCCTTTACATTTTTGCGATTTTGGGTCGACCCATTTCTTGACCGAACCAAATTTTTAATCCACTTCTTTCGACCCAAAATGGTCCTAAAACATCATTAGGCATCATCTACCGTTGATTTGGACCATCTAGGACCGAAATTGGCGACTTTGATTTTTTGACGATTTTTGAAGGTATACCCCTTCACATTTTTGCGATTTTGGGTCGACCCATTTCTTGACCGGAACAAATTTTTAATCCACTTCTTTCGACCTAAAACGGTCCTAGAATATTATTAGGCATCATATACCATCGATTTGGGCTATTAAAGAGCGAAATTGGCGACTTTAATTTTTTGACAATTTTTGAAGGTATACCCCTTTACATTTTTGCGATTTTGGGTCGACCCCTTTCCTGACCGGAAACAATTTTTAATCCACTTCTTTCGACCCAAAATCGTGCTAGAACATCATTAGGCATCATCTACCATCGATTTGGACTATTTAGGACCGAAATTGGCGATTTTCATTTTTTGACAATTTTTGAAGGTATACCCCTTCACATTTTTGCGATTTTGGGTCGACCCCTTTCCTGACCGGAAACAATTTTTAATCCACTTCTTTCGACCCAAATTCGTCCTAGAATATGTTTATACATCGTCTACCATCGATTTGGACCATTTAGGAGCGAAATTGGGGACTTTTAATTTTTGCCGATTTTTGAAGGTATACCCCTTTACATTTTTGCGATTTTGGGTCGACCCATTTCTTGACCGAACAAAATTTTTAATCCACTTCTTTCGATCCAAAATGGTCCTAAAACATCATTAGGCATCATTTACCATCGGTTTGGACCATATAGGACCGAAATAGGCGACTTTGATTTTTTTACGATTTTGGAAGGTATACCCTTTCCGTTTTTCCCAAAATGGGTTAATAGATGGAGAATCTAAAGAATACGAATTATTATCAGCAGACGACATGGAATAAGACAAACAATCAGACGGGGTACTAACGATTACCTGGTGAATTAACTTGATTATCAAAAAGTTCCATTAATGCGCTCCTCGGAGTTCGGATATTATTTTCCCTTTGCGAGAAATTGCAAGAAAGGGAGATAGAGTTTAAGTCGGCAAGGCGGAGCGTGGAGGTGGCGAAGGCGGGGCGAATCAAGTTTCAGAGGCGTGATGTATCGACGGAATTTCAAAGTAAGAAGTTAATGCCGACTCCCGTTCTTCGACAGACTCGTACTACGACTCTTCCTTTCCCACTTTTTCTCTTTATTTCCTCTATTTCTTCAAAATTCTTCGTTCTTGCCTTTTTGGCCGTTTTCTTCAACAAGCTTTTCCACGCAAACTATTCTCCTTTTTTTTCTTGGCATCTTTCGACCAACCTATCGACCAGCTCTATGGTCCCGTATCTTACATAAACTTCATTAACCCTTTATAACGTCATGTAACTTCGAAGTCACATACTCATCTATCTGCATTTTTAGTTTTATTTCATTTTTTTCCTTGTAATAATGATTATACAAGTATGTACATCAATTGTCTCCTCATTATTGCCTTCGAGAAATAATTTCGTTGCTATATTCACATTAATGTAACTTCGTTAGATCAGCATTTAGCTAGTTTCACGTTATACGATCTTTTAGATATACAAAATTTGGTTTTAGAAGGTTAAACCTTGATACACCTCAAAACTGTCGTAACATGACTCGTAACACTGATCTTCCCAGTTGAAATTTAATTGTTTCCGCATATTATTTATGGAATATATGTATAAAAGCGATCCCGACAATCTTCTTGATGGATCGACGTCTTCAATTCATCTTCCTTCCTCAGCATCCCCCTCCCTTGTCCTCGAATTATGCACTTTATACATTCCAGGATATTCTTCTTATTCGCCAGCCAATAATGTCTCAACTAGATAGTTCTTTTTCTTCCTGCTTATTGCTATCAAATATCGATGGACTGTAGATTACTGAAATGATCTAATTCTCTTTTGCGTAACACAGGAACTTTATTTTAGAGACGACGAAAACCAAAAGACTCCCGTCCACTATAACGCGCTATTTCAACTGTTTTTTCTTCAGTCGAGCCGGTGCTACCATTCCTCCAATCAGATATAAAACTAGCCGCAACACGGTGTACCGAAAAGTAGACTAAACACTGCAGGATATCGATTTCGAAATTCTACGCTCGAAAACCGCGAATACGGTGAGCGAGTGTGTGCGAGCACGTAGAAACGTCTGTCGGAATATCAGATGGCATTTCGATGTATCCTTCGTCTTCCATTCAAGAATCTCTCCCTCCTGATGGAAAACGTCGGAAATTGGAAAGCTTATTCATATTTTTTCGATAGACGATAATACGTGCAGAGTACGGGGTATCGGGGGCCGAGGGGCGGGGAACGAGGAACATCGAAACAGTGAGACCAACAACTAGAAATATTCCTCTCTTTTATTTCTACGGGGGGCAACTTTTGATCTTTTTCTCCTAATCGTGGCCATGCGATCATAGTAGGTAAAAACTTCCTTCTTTGTACTGCTAATTTTCATTGTTGGTTTCATTGATATGATTATATTTAGACTGTATTACAGTACTATATGCTGCTTCATATATTTAAAAGTTAACTAACTTTTTTCAAAAACTCTTTTCCTGTATTTCAGGCATTCGGTCGTAAAACATGGTATCTGACTGTATGTACTCCTTTTCTTAAATTAAATCTTATATCTAAAAAAAAATATATTATTCAGTAATTTCGGATTGCTTGTGTAAGAGTCATGTTATATTAACAAAAAAATAGGTATTGAGTACTTAACTAAAAGCTTTACAATCGATTTCCCGAAAGTTTACTTTCTGTTGGTTACCATGTTTTCCGATCGAATGCCTCATTTATTTCTGTAACTTTTGGTCATCCACCTATTGGAAGAGCCGTGATTTCTACATGAAAATGTTAGTTAATAAATTTTACTTCTATAACAACAATATAATTCCTTGGATTCATAGACCTTCGGTAGAGCTTGCCAATGAAGGCACCTAGGTGCTCCCAACTAAAATTTCTTGGCTCCCCATGGCCCCCTGAACCCCCTTCGACCGCCAAGTAGTGGAGTGATTCAGTACGGTCAGACCGAAAATAAAAGTGGTCGTCGGCCCTGTCAGTACCCGTAACACGGAGGGTGGAATTCAGAGGGCCGATGGCGATGGGCATCCTAGAGCGGTGTAGAAACGAGAACTCGAACGGGAATCGGTTGGTGGCTGGTCCAGGGGATGTGGGACGGGGGTATACATACACACTGGCAACGTTGGAAATTAGACACACATTTCATTTCCTGAAGCGACTGCGATTTCCGGCGTGGCTTCAAATATTGGAAATATCTCGCGCACCGTTCAATTTAACGCGAGATCGGTTTCGATCCGATTTTCTAAGTCTGGAAAAACCGTTTGGTTCCTGCCACCCCTTCAACATCGTTCCATCGCACATTTAGTTGATTCGAATCACACTCTTCTTATGCGAACGAACACCCAGGTTCGACTATGCTTTACGTTCATTTTTCTTCCTCGTTCTCTGCATGGTTTATCGGGCTTTTTTATTAGTATTTGTAAACGAACGCGTATCTCTGCCAACATTCTTTAAATCAATTGGAATTTAGCTTGAGATTCGTTGGTGTTTACTGTTCATTGTCTACTGTGCCCTATGCCCTATGCCCTGTGCCCTGTGCCCTGTGCTCTGATCAATGAAAAATTCTGGTAAGCAGAGCAGAGTAGACCTATCGATGGTGACGGCAGTAAAAGTCGAGCGATAGGGAGATACAAGAGTCAGAGAGGAGGGAGAGAGATCGACGATGCACTTTATCGGCCCCATAAAGCCTAATATAATCTTGGGAAAGAAAAAGAGCGAGAAGCGTGTCGACGCGCATACGGGCTCTAGAGCACGCACGCAGAACCAATGCGACCGACCGTTTTTTAGACAGAGTGCCTTTTTGCGGACGACAGGGCATTTAAGGGAATTGCTCCCCAACGCCTTGCCCCCGTTTCATCCCCGTTTCACCCCCGTTACGCCTCCGCAACGACCGCAACGTGCTTACGCTTTTTATTCTTCCTTCTAATTCCCATTCCTTAACCGTAATTCCATATACATGTAATGTTAGTCGAGGTTTTCGCGCTGATTATCTTCGCTAAATAAACATGCATTTCTTGCCGGTCATTTATCATATTATTTATGGATATTTTGTGTCTTCACGGAAACGTATTTCTGGGTTCATCTTCGTTATCATAATCTCTAATTATTCACTGGAATTTTAATATCAAACATTTCATTTAGTGCGGACCCTACGGTCCTTTTTCCAACTCTTACACCAAGCGAACTTTTAAAACCCTTTCTCTTCCAGTCTTTTAACTGATTTTATGCGTACAAACATTCCTTACATTTTTCTGTAGAATATGAATATGTTAGAAGTACGTGTTAAAGATGTATGAAGCGAAGGAGTCGGTAGAAATCAGTGAGATATATATGCACAAGGGTATGCATTGCACGCATCATTAAATCGAAAATTATCAACAGCAAAACCTTCTGACTCGCCCGGTTATTACTTTGATTAGAATGTTCTGCTTCGAATATACTACTTATATTTTTCGGTGTTCTTCGTCTTTGTCTTATGATCTTTTCCCCTTTTATAGCACCTACCACTTTCTTCGCTGTTCATTCTCTTTCACTCTACATTTGTCTCATTGGTTCCCTTGCGCTTTCGGAAACTACAGAAACCTCAGTGTCCTCTCTCAGCTCCTCGAAGCATTCGCCTCTCGCACTCTTCGCGCCTTTTCATTTCAACTTTCGTCGAAGGAGGGAAGGAACGAACTAGCGAACGAGCGAACGAGCGAACGAGCCCTTATCGCAAATGACTGCTTTCGCGGAGCACAAAGCCATTTAGGAACTCTAACGGCCTTACGTTTCGCACGATATTACAAGACAAGTGCCTAACCCAGACGATAATGCCACCGGAATCCTACAAAGACGGTAACCAGCCTCCGTCTCTCGCACGAGCCGACGAGAACTTTTCCTTTATCTTTACCACGAGATTGAATGAATCGATCTTTCTTTCCCTCTTTCTCCTTTTCACCAACTCTAACTCTCAATCTTTGAAGTATATTAATGAAAAATGAAAATAAGGAAAAGGTGCGTCGGGTATAGATTCAGTGTTAGAGTGATTGCTCGTTGGAAGGTCATTAACAATTTAAGTAATTGAACGAAGGTTTGCAATAACTTATAACTCATCTGGTATAAAAACTATAATATAACTATAATACAACTCATCTGGTACAAAAAGTATAATATAACTGTAATATAATTCGTCTGGTACAAAAAGCTATAATATAACTATATTACAACTCGTCTAGCATAATTGAATTAAACAGAACTTGTAGTTCCAGGAACATAATAAATAAGAAACTCTATAATTCCCCGACACAGTTATAAGTTTTATCAGCAGCGATATCAGTTTTACAGGCACACGGAGGTTCGCATCTGCGTCTGATACAACGCTATCGATTACGTGGTTCACAAAGGACTTTTCGCTTATAACCACTCGCTGTGCTCTCCCGTTCCGTTCGTTCCATCCATTGCATCCTGGTACTATACGCATTCTACTATTTCTTCTTTCGCAGGTAATGTGTTTCTTATGATATTTGTTGCTATCATCTTCGGCTAGAATTATTACGGGTTTTTTATGCTCATCTTCTTCGAGTGTCCAGCGAGCGATATACAAGCTACGTAACCGCTTCTTTCGAACCTTTCAGTGTTTTTCATTGGACGGTATCTACATAGTCGTTAGATCCATGGTGATTAGCGTTAAAACGTTTCGTAGTGATGTCAGCGGGGTGTGCGGGGAAGTATAGAACCGCCACGCGGTCCTGCCCACCAATTAGTCTACCGGGGAGTGGATCATCTCGGAGTGCACACAGGCGCACACGGAGAGACGAGGAGAGAGAGGGAGAGAGAGTTCCATGTAGCTTCGGACGACCGTCCCGTACACTGTGATTTATGTTTGCCATACATTACCCACCGAATAATCCCGCGGAAGGGTATACTCCGTGACACCCCCTTCAATGACGAACCGCACCCTTCCACCCTTTCGCCCTTTCACCCACCTTCCGCTTTACTACAACCACTCACTGATCGCTCTATCTGTTTCAATTAAACCTCCAAGCCCTATGCCATTGGTCGGCTGTTCCTCCTGCGCTTCCTTTGAGTCTCGAACCACCTCAAAGCTTTCTTCGAGATAGACTCTTAATTTGAGGTTGCAGTAGGAATAGGAGACAAATTTGTTAATTGTTAATTTGAAGTAAAAGAATTCGAATTAGTTGTAATACTGTTAATTTGATACAGAAGAGCATTTCATCGAGTTACCCAAAACATTTTGATAATAGGAATATTCTTGGAAATGTATCGGTAGCAGACTCACGACGATCAGATGAGCACGCGTTACCCTCGTACGAGCAGCCCTAAATAAAGAGAATCCAAGGAATCGGTAGGTGAAAATTTGACGTAACAGTAGCTGCCCTTTATTTCGCATCTGAAGCGTGACTCTGCGCAACACCCCTTTGACTTTATCCGCTAATGGAAAGTGCTTAAATATTTCATATCCTCAGGCTGTGGCGACTCGAGGGTGTTGACTGTGGAGGCGCATACAGGCTATCCTCCCCATTCGAGCGTCGATGATTCGACGCATCGACACTTGAACAAAATTTTGCTCGCTAATTTGACGGTAGCCCGTTTGTAACGCAGGTACAATGTAAATTGAAACAAGAGCAACATCGCAACCTCTTCTTCGTGCACTGCGTTCTAATCGATATCCAAGGTGGATGTGTTCAAAGCTGTTTTAAAAGCTTCGCCGTGTATTTCATTATTCGTGCATCGTTACAACTCCAGTATATTTACACTGCGAGTCACGAAACAAGACTCCTCGGCTGAGGACAGTTAATCGTTGGTTAGTTGGTGCAATGAAAACGCAACAGTCCGAACATCCCTCCGTAACCACTCCATACAGTACGGCACTAATTGCACCCGCGGATGCCATTTACTGCTTCTCGGGGTTAAACCACACTGGAGTAACGATCCGAATCTCTACTAAACCGTGGGGTAACCATGTTCAAGTTTCTTGGAGGGAATACCGGAGACCCCCTACGGTTACGCCTATGCGGTCAAACAGTTAGGCCAAACTCGTTCGAGGTGGTACTTGCCATCGAAACATTACCACCGGTACAAGGTGCCCCGTAATTATGCGTGATTAATGTCGCCAATTAAAGAAACCTGTCAGCCAGTTAGTACTGCGGACAAAGAAAAAGCCCGTTTTCTCCTCTTTCTTGAACTACCTTTTTAATAACGGTTTATTAATGCATTATGGGGTATTAGAGTCACTATGCAATATTTCGCGAGTGGATAGCCTTTCTTTGTAAATCGACGAGAATTTCCGGTTCAAATGGTGCTACCATCCAACTCGTAATTCGTTCAAGTATATTCGTGATTTCGATATTTCATGTTTCTTTAAGTACGACGTCGTGATAATATTTTAAGAGTGTACTCACGTATGGATTCGGTTTCATCGGTTTTCACTGGGTTTCACTGAAAACCAACCACCGAGTACGGAACGATTTATGCCAGTACACGCGAGGGGGATGAAAAGGGGAAGGAAGGCTCAAGAGAGAAACCCCACGCGTGTCGACCCGCGCCTATCGTTTGCCCGTTATTTATTTCTGAAAATTTGAAAATTATACCGCATTTAATACGCCACCCTACGTCTCCGCGAGCGTGTTTTATTCATGTCGCAATAAATAAGGAGGAAAGGAGTATTTTCTGGAAAATGATGTGGCCCAGAGTCATAGCATACCCGCTGACCTTCTTCTTCTTCCTTTTTCTTCCCCCTACCAAGACTCATCCTTGGCTAACATTTTCCAGCGAAATCACCGCGCTTATACTTTGACTGCCTTCCTCCGTCTCTCCTTCTCTCTCTTTTTCAACCCCTAGCTCCCTCGACCTTCGGTAGCCGCCTAAATAATAGATTTTACGACGTCCTGACCAAAACGCCCAGCTATTATAACTCGCGGCGAGCCTATAAAATATACATATCACTCGAGTCCGCTATAAGCGCGTCCTCTCGGATTACGAATTACGTGTTTACATTCGAGTTTCCATCCACCCTTGCTAGTCGAGAATTCTTTGCGTCGATCGCAAGGTGAAGCTACCGATGCGTAGATAGTTTATTAATTTTTGGAAGCCAAAGCAGAAGGAGAAGTCGACTTTGGTTTGCGGTGAGTAGAATAATGCCGAGATAGAAGTAACTCGGTGGTGAGGCTTGGCAGATGGCACCCGAGGGGATATCCTTGTCCAGGATATATCAAGGGTTACCCATCGGAGTAGACCGGGGACGCAGTAAACGGTAAGCTGCGCAAGTAAAGGGTAACTGATTCTAATCACATGCTCTCCGTACTCCCCGTTCCGTAACCTACTACCTTACTATGATGAATGGCCAAACTGCTCCATGACTACCGAATGCCTGCCCCGAATCTACCACGTGATATTAAAATCTTCATGATTGATCTATGTCCTCCACTTATATTCATCTCAATCTACCACCAACATGCAGCTCGAGCTAAATGCATTACCGAAATCATTTCTGAACGGACAATCACGCTTATCGCAAGATGCACCAAGCTGAAAGGAGTAACTATTCGTTGTTGCGAGCAACGGAGTATTTCGACATTTTCGATGATCTCGTTTGAATACGCTTGAAAAACAGGCGGCGCACCAGGATTTCGGAGTAGACCGTGTTTATGGAAGCGACACGCCAGAATTCGCGTATCCGATTCAATTTAGATTGGGATCTCGATCGGAGCGCATGCCAATAAAAATACGAACCTCGCGCTAGCATCGACTGCATGAATTATGAAGCGCCATATTAAAATCGTTTGCAATTTCATATCTGATTTTACGTCCACCGCACCGTATAAGCGCCCTATTTTTTCCTGCACTTTACTATTCTCTCCTCGCGAAACCATCGTGCGTGTGATTCGTGGAAATAATTGTGTATGCATCGCGACGTACTTTCAAAAGGTTACGTAGATGAAAACCTTCGTTCCTCGGAGGATTTATTATCGTTTGATTCGCGGAGGGTGCGCGACCTTCTTAGTGTCTTTCCACGCGGAGGACAAATTATCGAGGGAGGCCACGATCGTTACTTTGACTAAGAGAAATGGCAATGATCCGCTTAACGACTTTTTCACCGATCGAAAAGCTTCCAAGCTTTCCAGTGTTTCAAGCATTTCGAACGTTTCGAACGAGCTATCGCGAAACGGATCCTCCAAGGAAAGAGAACGAAAGCATTTCCTCTTCTCAACACCGTAGACAATTCTGTCCGAGATAAAATCGCCCGAAATCCTCCAAGGGCCACCATCCACGCGATTCGAGAGAGACTGAACGAGAGAGCAAGGGAGAGAGTGAGAGAGGTTAGAAGGGGAGAAACGTAGATGATTCAAAGATATCGCTCGACATAAAACCCTTAAGGTTCAAATTTGCATGTTACAACCTGTACCCTACCTTCGAGATTTCCCCCAAGTAGACTTTTGACTGGTCGTTCCTACCTACATTCTTATCCCTACCATTTCGGTTCCGAGATACGCAGATCGCAGATCCGGTAGAGTCTCCTACGTACATACATTAGCGAACCACAACTGACTTCCTCGCTCGTTTACTTCCCTTCGGTCATTGCAGGGATACCGAAGTTAAGCCTTCTTGTTTATAGCCAGGATTTTCTCGGCGTTGATAGCTAGGAGATCCCCTCGGCCGACCTGTCGACTAGTACACCCGACGTACCAACGTTACTAGGTTTTTATGTTTATACGTCCCTACTTGGTGCTTCGCAAAGTCTTACTTTTCAATACAGTGGTATACTACTTCGGTATGCTACCAGTATTCAATTGTGCATATACTTACACTACCGGCCAAATGTTTGGGATCACTTGCATTGTCTTCATTCCAACGTTTACTTTAAACGTTAAAATGAACATTGAAAGTAAACAGAATATAAAACCTTTGTCCATTTGATAATTTTACCATTAATATTAAACTATTTTCTTGCCATGCAGACACATATTGTATTGGCACCTGGGTGTAATAAGATTTTGTTACCTTTAAAATCAGTCGGGTCCGTTTATTGCTATCGGTCGGTTTGTAGTTTCCCCGCAACAAATTACTTTACTACAAGAAGTTTGGCAAACTATGCAGCAAGGAACATTGCACAAACTTGTTGGGGTATGTCAAAAATATGTAAAATAGTAATAATGAAAAAAGCGGGATTCTTCGAGGAATCCCGTATTAAGCGAGATGTATAATTAATATAGAATAAAGTATACGAAGTTTATACCACTCTTTTATCTTATAATATCAACATACACCAACCTACAGATATACTCAAAGAAAAGTATCCCATTCTATTTTATAGTAAAGATATTTAATAATTTGCTCAATGATAGTAAGTGAACCCAAATTTATCGCCGGTAGTGTATGTATGTACTTCGCAAAGTTTGATTCGAGCATAGATATAGAAGATAGACGAATAAGAAGAATAGAGAAAAGCAGAGCGATCGTGTTAAGTGAGTACCGGCCTAATTGAGATATATCTCCGTTGTAGATAGGTATACAGACGCGTAGATATCAGCCAACGTACCAAACAATAACTATTTACTTAAGGGCACCCCTTCTGTTTGCGCAGACTGGGCGAAAGCGGTAGCTGGTCGAAGATGATGGTGGATCGCGCAAACCACCGATATCGGAGAAGCCTCCTAAATTAAAGGACGTCGCGTCGTTGGCTTTAGACAAACAAACTACCGGGAACTCGCTTATTTGACTACACCTTGTCAAATTGAACACCGTTGCTTCTAACGTCCTACATGCTTCTATAAATATGTACTTCATCATACATATACAACATGCAGAAAAAAAAACGTAAAAATCCCTGTAAACGAAGAGAACCATAAGACTCGTTCCCTCAGCTCTGACTAATTAGAAATGATTTTATTGCTTTATGATTTTAGGCAACAAGAATGCGAAGACTCCTGCCGACAAGTTACAAGTGCTTGGCCCCCTATCGATTTCACAAGAATCGCCGAAATGACGAATGACTGCGTTGCCACTCGAGGACAAAAGTTCTCTATATCGAGGAGCCATATCAACCGAGAGTTATTTATTTTCCGAGTCTGTTATTGTTGTTTATTATCTGACACACTCGGTACATTTAACCTGCATCATTCCCTGCCATTGGTATAATACGAAGAATTCCACCGAGCAGACTCACCGAAAATAGACTTCGAAACACCCTGTGCTTTTCATACTCAGGAAGAGGGTGAGAAGGTGTCACAAAAAAAAATCAAGATCAAATCGTCTTCCTCGAAGGTACGTTTGCACCAGGCGGTTCAACTTTGCGCACACCTGCGCGCATTCACCTACCACCCTCCATGGACTATGTACTATTCCGAACGATAAGCCTTTACTACTATCGTGATTCTCACGGTAAACGAGGACTAACGTGTTCGCCGAAACAAAGCCACATTCGGTTCTAACAATGCGCCCTCGGTTTTCGGTTTTCGAGGGGAGGCCTAGAACAATCTGGACATCGGTGATTTCCCGGATGCGAACCGATCGAGGAACAATCGGTACTTCCTCGTAAAATCACGATAAACACTAACCAGCGGGACAGATGCTCGGTCAAAAATCACTGTCCTGCACTTTCCTTCGTCCTGATTCCACCAACTGTTATCCTGGATCGTGTTCACCTATCAGTATCGGCTACGAATGGACACAGCAAGGTGATCCAATCGGATCGAATCGAATCGAACTTTACTCTCAAATATCTTTCCCAAGCTTATCGATTAAGAATACAATGACGAAGATATAATGAGTGTACGAGAGGAAGGATGAGAATGGGGATGTAAAAATGGTGGTGGGTTGTAATTGCAGGTGCCTAGTGCCGGTGCGGCAATCGAACGAATCTAGAATGGCATCTGTGGAGACCACAAATCCCAAACGTGACAATCGTCGCGTCCGTCAACGAGGAAAGGAGAGGAGGAGGGTTTGGCAGAGTGTGCGGAAGGGAAAGCAAGCAGGAGTAGAGTCGAGCCCCAAGCGGGCCGCCCGCGCGACGAATCGACACAGGGTGTTTTAAAACGAGTGCTATCGATAATCGAAATCGCTCTCGGGGGTTGTGGCTGCCTGGGGCTCTACGGTAAATCTCGCTGCTCGTCCCTCCTCTTCCCTTCCGTTCTTCGTCCCACCATCCCTCGTGTACACGTAAGTGCGCACCAGTGGACCTGCAGAAAAAAATCCGCGAAATGGACACAGGAGTAAAGTCCTTCCTTCCTTCATTTCTTCCTTCCTTCCTTCCTTTTACTCCATACCCCCGGTTGCTTTCTATCTGAAACTACCATAGGATTCCGAATGATCTTCATACGCTAACTGTTGCGCCAATACGTATATAGTTCAGCCACTTTCAAGATTCCTTTTTGGGATATCATGTGATAATCAGTGTCCATTGTCCATCGACATCGTGAGAAGATCGGCTTCTCCCGATCCTGATTCTACTTGTATTCTATCGCGGCGGGCCGGTTTTCGCAAGATATCCATTATATCAGACGGCAGAGCCGTGAAGAGATAAGCACATCCGCACGACAGATCGCAGTTTCCGTCTCTCAGGGGGCCGATCGCTCATCTCGAAATAGCGTTTGTTCATGATGCTCAGGACGCGACCGCTAACCCAACGAAAACCCTCCTCGTAATCTTCGCTATTCCGTGTCAACTATCTTACATCGATCATTCGCCGGGTTCTATCAAATTTTTCATTACCTCCCTCGTCTCTCACTCGGCCGTCACATATACGGAACACGCGTCGAACGTGCAACGATGCTATTCATTTATGGCGCGAGAATATTACGGTGTTCGATCGAATTTCCGAAAATGCAGCTACGATGATGGACGACATAAAATTGCACAATGGCGAAGACCCTGAAGCAGTTAAAACGAGGTGGACATCCAAGACGATCTGGATGTGTAAGACGAGGAAGAAGATGAATACAAGGGAGACAAAGGGAAGAACAGTTGGAAGTAGTTTAAGCGAGTAAGGAACGCTTTATGAAAATGATCTCCGAAGGAAAAGGCAAAACGGATAAAAAGTAATGTATGCGGCTAGGGAATGTCAGCGAGATTGTCGGTTTATTGGTGATTTACATAGCGCGCACCGGGACGTGGAATGGAGTGGGCCATTTCAGAGGATACATCGGTATACCGTTATGTAGAGTACATCAAATTGCTTTTACCTTCTATTAACAATTCATATTTCTTCCGCAAAAAGTCTCCGGCGATAAAAAGTTATCGGCAAGGAGATTTTTTCCCCGTGGATGCATACGAGAGGGGAGGAGTGTCTGCCACCACTTCTCCGCCAGTTTGCCGCGAAACAAGAAAGAGACTTTAGTATCCCCCTCGTTTGTTGGAGAAATCAAGTCCGTGACGATCTCGCGTGAATCGGCGAAAATCGTAAGTCAGTAACGTTCCAGCCTACTATCGTCAGTATGAATGGGTAGAACTTTACACCCTACAATTCGATCGACGCTTCCGGGGGGAAGGTTTCAATGTAGATCTAATTACTTCCGGCCGGTCTGGGTTTACAGCACTTACCGTTTATCCGGAAATTACGACACGCGGATCAAAACGTGGTGGCGCTTCGATCGGTCAACCAACCTACCGCCACCTGCTTTTTTCAACCTCCGGACCCTGACGAACCCCCGACGAACCCCTGACGAACCCCTGACGAACCCCTGACGAAAATCATTCTCTACTCTGGATTATCCACCAGCAGAGAATTCTACGCAGCTAAGAATTCCATCAAGAATTCTATCAACACATTTTTTTCTTTCTTTCGCCAACATCGACTGCATGAAAAACCAAATGGAAAGAAAATCATCCTGGTCTGAGTATACCATGCGGCGTATCGTTGCGCGACGGCAGAGATATTTGCCGGAAGTATGAGAGATGTGACGAACAGAGAGTGAGAGAGAATGGAGAGGAGAGATATGGTGGAACGAGAGCCAAAAGGGTAGAACGGTCCTGGGAACAAGCTTTGAGGTTGCCGCGGCTTTTGTCAGTACACCCGCCGCCCTTATATGTTGTACGACTGCGTTTAATATTGGCAAAGTGCTCCGGCAAAAACCGACTGAATTATGAATTAGCCGGTAAGCGGACCGCACTTTTGCACCAAAGATGGAGATGGCTGGCACAGCCACCGTCCTACGTTCCATGTTCTATAACCTGATACTTCTATTACACAATCAGGAGAGACCCGGAGGAAGAACTCAATCTAATCCACCAGGAAACAGGTATCTTTCGATTTCCCTCGATTTTCTTAACGAGGATACACTCCGTACCAATCCTCTTGCCCGACTTTTTTTCCCCCCGACAAGAAATCGTAACACACCACCTTCCAACGTAATTTCCCTTCCGAATTCATATCGTCAAAAGTATACCAAGACTCGCTTCCTTTGACTCGCATTCTCGCAAACTAGAATAGAACTCTCGAACGTACCGAGCTGCTTTGATCTTTCACGATAACTCGCGCGATGCATCTATGCTCAGAAGTACATTTCTCCTCGAGTTCCTCATCTTCGAAATGGATTGCATTATACGTTTCCCTCTTGTCTCTCCCTCCTCCCCCCCCCTCTCTCTCTCTCTCTCTCTCCCTCTCTATCCCTCTCTCCGAAGTATCCCGCCTCGTGTTTGCCCATTCAAACCGTCGAACAGTCTCGATACTACCTGCAGCAGAATTTCCTGCTCTAGGTGGAAGGAACCATTACGAAAATTTAAACGCTTGAAAATATAGCGGTTGCATCGTCTATACAAGAACCTATTGAGAGAACCACCGGCTTTAGCTCGAATGAATAAGCGGCTATTTTTCACGGGGATATATAAATGTCAGTTATAAATACTCTGGTATTCTGTAGGCACATCGGAGAGGTAATTAGCTAGCGGTTCATCAGTCACTTTAGCACATCCTTCTCCCAGACGCAACACCCCGACCTATCAGCTATAACGCACATTAGAGAACTAATGAAATTCTCTCTCCCAGCCTCGCTTATACTCGAGCACACGTGGAACTACATACAAGGAAGACGAAGAAATTTGGAGGTTCAAAGAACCAAGTTTATTCCCTATATTTGTCTATGTCTTCCAAAAGCGTTGTTCAAAGTTGGAATAAGTGTCGTAGATCCTCGCAAAGAAGGACACTAAGAAGAAAGGGAGGAAACAAGGAACAGATAGAAGATCCTCTCATAATCAATGTCACGGTTGCAATGTTACTTGGCGTGGGATGACGGGTAAATAATGAAAGAATGTCGCCAGATAGAAGGACACGAAGGAGCGCAGGTAAACGCATAAACCGGCAGACGGTCAGCCATCTACGTGTAATCCGAAAGACAGGAAGGGCGTACGGCGTTGATTGGCCGTCCAGCATAGCTCGGAGCTTCCCGGGTGACCTCTGACCCCACCCTCGTGGGCGCGCGCACATTTCCTTCCCCGAGGAAGTAATTACCTCTACGACGATGTCTAAGTGTGGGGACGACGTTCGACTCTCGACGCTCGCTGCTCGACGCCCGACGTCCGACGCCCACGCTCGATAATCGAACCCGTCGTACTTACCACCGGTAGACATCAAGAACGCGACCTAACATTGAATTTCCAGAAATATCGAATATAATAGATCGGCGGAAGCATTTTAAAAATGAGACAATGAAGTGTGTCTCGTAGTAAACTGGAAGTAAAATAGATATAAAACGAAATTTTATTGTAAGATGTTGCGGTATAAAGATAGAAGGGGGAGGGAGGAGGTGGGAGTATCGCGGTATTTAAAAAAGGATTGCTCGACAATGATAGTGATTGTTGGAGAAGCAACGCTCGCGGAATAGGTAAGCACTTTCACCTTGGTTGGCAAGGTGGTCGTGGGGGTGGGTTCTCGGCGATAAAGTGCAAGGAGAGAATCGCGCACGGGGTCACCCCGAGAACGTTCCCATTGGCAGACCAGTTTCAAGCTGAAATCGTGATTGGTCGAAGGTCGGGGGTCGGGGGTCGGTTCACCTACCCTCCATCCACCGTGACCTCCCACGCGAACTCGCGAGCAGGAATGCTACCCTTCTCTCGCTTATCTCACCACCGATCTTTTCGTCAAACCAACCTCCAACCACTCCCAAACCTACGACTTCTCTTCTCTGCTCTTTTCTTTCTTTCGAAATTTATAAAACGCATAATCCTTATTCCCTCGAAAATGCACGGAATCAATTCATTCGCAGCCTTTTTCAGAACACTGTTTTGCAGTCAGGTTTCTTTGCTGTATTTAACAGTAGAACGACCGAAAGAGTAACAATCACTTGTCTGCCATTTTTAGTTAATTTATATGAATATACCAAGGCGCATTGTTTGCGATTGGATATACTTTTATTTTATATATATAACACAAATAATTGAATCCATTAATTAACGTCAATCCTCCAGCCACATTATGTATATAAATTTATGTGTAAACAGAACTTTTCTTATTTCCATCATATTTGCGACTGCTAGGACTCGTAGTTACCTCGAGTTTGAAATAAAACTGAATCCTTGATGAAACATGGAGATTACGGAACATATATGAGAGTAATTTCGTGTTGGTAATGTAATTACACTAACGCAATTAGAAGGCACTCGCCGGCACACTGTTGGCCTGTTTCCTCTCACAGGAAAATAGATTATGTTCTAGCCGGTTACATTTATGTGCTTGAAGAAAGACATGAGTTACCAATTCTGCGTTTCTTTCCTCTCTTTTTTATTAATAGTCTATCTACTGGCACCACGGAAGAAGGAACCAAGGTGGAACAAGGTGCATTACACTTCGAAGGGAAAAACATAAGGCTTCCCGCAAGCGATATTTAAATTACATAGAAGGATACGGGATGTCAAGACGAGACCGCAGAACTCGGATAGGAAATGGGAAGACGTTATTTCCGCAAAAATTACGCTCGATGAATCCTTCCGGTTTCAAAGTATCCGATTCCACGGAGTATCCCCGGCGCACGTGCCTTTCGCCAGAAAACCGCAACATCGAAATGAGCCTACCAAACCTAACTTCTATTTCGCGGTGGATTTTGTTACCAATGAAATTTTAACGTATCCACCTATGTACACTTTCGACAATATAAAAGATCTTCGAGACCCTTCAAGGAAATTAAACTAGGGATGTTCGATTCTCTTTAAAGAATCGATTCTAAATTCGATTTTGAATCGAATCATGAGAAACGATTCTCCTAAAACATAACATCGAAATCGAAGAATCGATCTTGCAAGAATCGGTCGAAAAGTATAAACAAATTTACACATAATACAAAAAAAATATTATATTATTTAAAAATTAATAACAAATTATATAAGTCTAACTTTAGTTGCGAGTCCTGCATCAATAATGAGTTGAGACACAATAATTGTTGTAAGTGAATACATGCTATTTCAACCAATAATTTATTGAATCTTCTTTCCGACTTATCAAAGTTCGGTATTGGATTTTCGATTCTCAGGAAAATGAATCGATAAGTGGAAAATGGATTCAAAAGAATCGATCTTTTGAAGAATCGAATCGGAATCGAACATCCCTACATTAAATCATAATGCGCAAACTCACTTCGTGGATTTTAGTCACCAAACTATTCCGAACTCGATAACAATGTGTGCTCAAACAATGGATCTACATATTTGCGGAAAGCAAATGTCAATTCAGATATTTTCGATTCCATAAAAGAACATATTTACTCAAATGGCAGAATATCCGCGCGTGGCGCAAAATCAGTGAATCACCCTAACAATTGCAAATTCTCGTGGAAACCGAGGATCCCAAGTCGACACTGTCGACGAGATGGACGCTTCGAATCGTTGTTTGTATTCTCCGCCGGCACTTTAATTAATTATCTGCCGTTCCTAATAACTTAAAAGACTCCTCCAAAGCGCAAATAATCCTACCTTTCCACCTTATAAACCGCGTTTTCGTCTCCTATAACCATCCGCCATCTTCCCTTTAACTACAAACTATCCAGCCGGATAGATTCCACCGATCAAATTTCACCGATTCTTACTATATTTACCTGTCAGGCTTCTTCCCTCTCCTTTCCTCCCCCCGAGTAAGCGATAATTTCCCCAGAGGAAAAAGTCACAGAAACCTCCCTAAAAGCGAGATATCGTCGGAAAAGTGATTGGTGAAGCGGAAAGAAGGGCCAATCATGTTCCCGATAATTAGCCATCTCGATTCAAAGTTGTGCCAGGGTGCAGGAGAGCAGTATGTTGACACTCACCTACCGGGTGAGCAAATATCCGTTCATAGTGGCAGTAGATGGGTGGGGGCGTAGAGGAGAGGACAGATTACAAAGCGTGAGAGGCAATATCGTTAAACAGGAACATCCCGGGAAGGCCCGTTCGACTAACCACTCTGGCAAATGGACCTCCGACGATGAGTGGTTTACGCGTAAGTACAACACCAAAGTCACGAAGACCGGGAAATGTAATATCAAAGGTGTGGGATGGCTAGCCTAACGAATAGGTCTTTTAGATATTTCGGCGTCGAGGGGCATCGAGGAATATATCCGGGTTTCGGTACTCAAATGCAGAGTGGCATACCAGCTGGGCTGAAAGAACGAATCTTCAAACGTACGAGAACCCACTCGGTAAGGTATCAGGCTAATAGAAGAAGTCACGCGGTGTCATTGTTTCTGACCGAAGAACGCAGATGTTTCGCCCATTCGTTCCCCGTGGCTCTTAACAGTAGAACTACTATAGCGGTCAAAATAAGTGGTCCGCGATTTTTAATAAAATTATTTATATACACAACGAGGTATTGTTTGAGGTTTCATGTACTTATATTTTATATTCATAACGTAGATAATTGAATCGGTTAATTCAATTAAATCTCTCATCGTCAGCCATCATTTATATCTAGATAAGTGTGTAACAGAACTCCCACTAGCTTGTAAAATCGCATCTTACTAAACTTTGTCCGATGACTTCATCCTACGCGATTTCAGTCATTGCATTGCTCTCGACTTCTCCCCGGAAGCAATGTTTTATTAACGATAAGTAGTAGATAATGGCAGGGAAAGATAAAAGAAATACAAGAACGAATTCTTTTTTAATAACAGTATTTATTATCGTATATTCAAATCAACCAATTTGTTCTAGCTTTTAAAATATATCGATCCTTAGAGGATTGTCAAAGAGATTTAAGCGAACATATAGTCTCACTACGATCGCATCGATTTCTATATACATACAGATTTTCATTGATATTTCTAAAATATCTCCGAGATATAGTTTCTTGGAATCTCATTACTATGCGGGTTCTCCTTATTTACAGTGTATCATAACCTTAATGGCGCCATCACGACCAGTCTTACTAGTTTCAAAGGCGGTAATAGTCTCTTCCAACTTGTAGTTGTGTGTTATCAGCGGTTTCACGTTTATTTTTCCGGTAGCCAGAAGATCCAACGCGTCGGCGTAGCTATTCAGGTGGAAAACGAAACATTTCATTTAATAATACTGGTACTATCGGTCGATTAAGATGTTGACTGCCGTGGGGGTCATTGGTGACCCACGATGCGAACATTACTAATACTATGATAAAATATATCGCTAATAATCGGAAAATTTGTAATATTTTAGTGTTACGATGACTATGTAAAGTAACTAACGTACCATAGAGCACTTAAATAGTTATGTTTTTAGAAATTATATACATATTATAAATGCGCGAGATATCGTAAAACACGGATTTCGGTTCGGCAGTCATGGTACAAATGATTTCTTAGGAAAATGTGAAATTCAGTCGAACTTAAAAAAGTAACATACTCGTTCGCGTATCTAAAGACTCCTCTGATATCGACCTCTCGTGCTAAGGCGTTAAGCAGCGGTACTTGCACCTCGGATGCACCCATTCCAACCAACACAGCAACACCACCTGATTTGGTCGCCTGTTAAATATCAATACACAATATAAGAGTAGAATCGGAAGAAAATCCAAATTTTGAAAACTTAAGTTCATCCTTAAAAAGACGTACGAGGATCGCTAAACGAATCGAAGACTGTGCGCCGCTAGCGTCAATCGTTTTATCGGGTTCTACCCCAAAAAGTTTATGTATTCTTTCAACCGTTTCCGCTTCCGACCACGATTTATCCACCAAGAAGGTTTCGTCCGCGCCGAGTTTCTTGGCGATGTCCAATCGACCTTGCAGTAGATCTACAAAACCGATCAGTGAAGTAATCTCTAGAAAGGTTGCAAGTCTCGCAACACTTGAATACGTACCGGTGATTACGATCTTACTAGCGCCCATAGCTTTCGCAACCAGTAATGTCACCAAGCCAATCGGGCCGGCGCCCAGAATTAAAACTTTCGAGCCAATACCGATATTCGCGCGTTTGCACGCATGCACTCCGACCGCCAATGGTTCCATAAGAGCTCCTTCTTCCAAGGTGACGTGGTCCGGTAATCTAAAATAAGATCCATGTAATTAATATTTTTCTTTGCATTGCTTCAAATTTAAGACCGTCAAGCCAATATTCATCGATCGCGATCTACCGATCGATTGAAAACTCTGTTTCTACCTACCGCACTCATCCCCACATACATACGTTAATACATATACATCCAGCACACTTGAGCTTTCAGAGATAAGTTCGAAGAGTGTGTCAGCTCTAAGCCGTATGTTAACATTTCGCAACGAATTTCTTTTCACGATCGACGGCTGAGTAAATATAGTTCACTAAGCGGAATATTACTTGAAACAGAAATCGGCGGCGTGCTTGTAGTAACGTCTCAGACTGCCGTGGACGGGTGGCGTTGCACAGAATACCATGTCCTTGCACAAGTTGTACCGTCCCTCTTTGCAAAATTGACAAACTCTGCATGACACCCCGGGCTCGATAGCTACCCGATCACCGACCTGCACAATAACATTGTAATAAGTTCTAAGTTACCTCGCTTCGTTTTTTTAGTTTCAATCAAAAAGGAACCAAACAATAATTGACTCAACACTAGAACTACCGAGCGTTTACTCAGTTATAGTTATTCATTTATTGATATATAAATTATGGCTGGAGAATGTAATTTCATAAAGAAAAACATCTTGACCGTTTTAGTAATTCTAGTGTTAATTAACTCGTAGAAAACTAAGCGAATACAATAAGCGTCGTCAAAGATGCATACGCTCGTTCTACTCACCTTCAAGTTTTTTACGGAACTTCCGAGTTTCGCAACTACTCCGGAAGATTCATGACCTATGATCATGGGTTGCCGGACTACGAAATCACCTATTTTTCCGTGCACGAGATAATGAACGTCGGATCCGCAAATCCCTACGCAACCCATTTCTATGAGAACCTCTGAAATCAAAGTATCGCATGCTGTAATGTAGTACAGTGATATTTCTATTTTTCTTATCTTATTACTGCACTTTAAGATCGTTCGCGCCGACAAAATTTTCATTAATTTCCCGAGGTCGTTTACAGACGGTTAAAGAAATTAGAGTAACTCGATGAAAATCAAGCGCGATTACGTAAGGACCGACTCAATTGCCGTTTCATCGCAGTGTATTCTGATTGCTACACTGCTGCATATCAGCGCACGACAGGTGCATGTGCATGCTTACACATGCACTTCTTGATCCCTTGATCCCCCTCTGATTAACTCTATGTACCTTCAACTTTATCTATCATTTACTAACTATATTCATATTGCTATAATGTTTGTGTAATATTACCATGAACATTATTTTTTTCATGATATCGTTGATATGCAGGTAAAATTCATTCACAAAATGTAGTTGTTTTGACCATTTTCTTCTTTAAATATATTAATTTAGCAATTTACTAGACATTACAGGAAAGGTGTAAACGACTTGCTATAAAAGTGTTAGTTAACAAATGTTACCATTATAACAATTATATATTCTAATTCATGATACGACCTGCGGTTTGTGTATTACAGTTTTTTGTACGATCAAGATCAGTAAACGATCGAAAACAAGTTCGAATATGATGCTTACCATCCGGATTCGGCTCCTCGATCGGTGTCTGCTCCTGAAATATTAATATACGGTATGATAGGAATAGAGAATGAACGTATCGGTTAAATATTTAAATGTATTCCCGACATAAACGTCCGTTGGCGCACGCGTAATCAAACATCAGAGTACCACAAACAAGGTCAGATCTCTGCTTTCCGCGTGTTTACTGTTTATCATACCGTTTATCTGACTGGCAGTAAAAATTAATATATATATATATATATATATATTGTGCACATCAATATGTATGTATATCTGCATATTTCTTAAAGTTCGGCTAATCTCGGATAAAGCAACTGCCTATTGAAATCGCTGACGTAACTCTTTTAGGTGTACAAAATAAATTCGAAACGCTAAAAACTGTCCGCGCGCAGTGCATTTTTGGCACGTTGTTACGGTCAGCGGTGGCGTTCTGCCGCGAAGGACCGTCGTAGCGAAAGGGTTAAATCAAGAACGGATCTCTACATCTTTCTTAACACGTTGGGATCCACATATCGCTATCTATACCCAGTAGCTAATTATTAATCTACGAGAAATATTTTTAAGCTATTCACGGTAAAGAAAATCATTCTCGATGAGTGATAACGTGAATTACTATTTACGAGACTCCAATACTTAATAATCGTGGTATAGAAACTACTTAAAATGTGTGTAGCTATTGTATGAAATTACTGCGCTATTTCGCACACATCGCGCTATTAAAAACCGCGTTAAAACCCCGAGAGGTACGTGTACTTTGAGAGAAACACGTGAATGTCGTGCACGGTGTTTCAAACTTGAATCTGCGCATTCGCTAGATTTTGAACGGAAGCGCGTAACTAGTTGCCCGAAGAATATCTCGGGGGTGGCTCCCTACGTGAAGGGTGGATTCGATTATGGAGAATGTATATCTGTGTTCCTCGCTATTCAGTTTGCCACTATTTAGTAAGAATTTTCACTAACCAGCCGAATGTCGTTTATGCCGTAAAGAACTGCGGTGAGATTGTCCTTGGCCATGATGTCTACAGGTGCAAAATCGAAGAGAAGTCGCGTGTAACGGTAACAGTACTGTGAGTACTTGCGAAGAGCGTTTTATGCTCGAATGAGGCTCCACTACCCACCAACTCACGTATATATGTACATAATATGTGTATATACATATATACGTATATATAGTCCCGTATGTCATATGTACCTACATGGCTTAGTTTACACTATCACCACAGCAAGCTTATCATTTTATTCTCAAGCTGTTTCCCCGGGTAGCTTGACCTCCCTGATCGTTTACTAAACTTTGATAACATTTATACCAGTAAGTTTCACGATAGAAAGTACTTCCCTCCCTTCAACTACATTTTATCCATTTAAAAGCATGAAACGCAACAGTTAATCTTCCAGGAAAGTACTATTCCATTCTCCATGAATTTCATAGCTAACCGCGGGTATTGAAAAACCGCTTACATTTCACAAAAAGTAGTGGTTAGGTAATATAATGTTTATAACGTGTTCGTAAGAAATAAATATGTAAATGTGTAGCATTGGAGTATTGTTAGTCTTCATTGAATATCTGTTGCGCGAAATTCATTCCTTCAGATTTACTGCAATTATTTATACTGTATTTGTTTCGCCACTAATACTTTCCTACATCTTTTGATTTAACTCAACGGTCATACAAGTTCGTTCACTGGATGTTCGTTTTACTGGGACATTCGAACTCACGTGTGGTAGGTTCGGGCGGTTGCGGTCTCCTCAGAAAGTATATATTTAGAATCGGCGTTAGTTTGGTGGGGGGCGACTAAACGGAGATCATTCGCATCACGGAACAGAGAGCGAGATAAGAATTGGAGGAATATTTCTGAGCGAAGCAGAGCTTCCTCATAAATCGTGGGATATTTATTGGCAATGAATGAAATCCGAAAGGAAAGTTCAACAAACTCCATGGAATGTTAAAAGAATATTTTAGAATGAAATGTAACTTGAATATTAAATTATTTAGAGTGAACAAAATTCATTCTACCGCATTTCCGCAACCTACACCAAGGAGAAGTAAAATTTACTAATTGGAAATGAGATTAAACTTTTTGTTATCTCGTAATTATTACATTGTAGGTGTGTGTGAGAGTGTGTGTGTGAGAGAGTGTGTGTGCTTATGCGCATGCGCGCGAATTTTGCAAACAATCGAGTACAGTTATCAAAAATATGCACTTTATTCCCAACCCCATATACCCGTGGATTGGTTAATAGTGTCCCTGTTTTCTCTTCTTACTCTAGTTACAGCACTAGCTTCTCCTTTGACCAACACTTTCCTAGATTTTTCCCTCTGTTGTCGTTTCTGTAAAGCATCCTTTACCCTTCTCTTGATAACGTCAGGTGCAATGGTAGCAACAGTCGAAGTAGTGTATACACTTCTTGAGTCATGAAATGTCTCCTTATGTGTAGATTCTGTTTGGGATTCACTATCTGAAACTCCAGATTTTTCCTGTTTGTTGTTTTCCAGTGGCTCTTGTACGTTGATCGTTTCTAATCTCTCTGCAAGGGCATCTCCTTCATTGGAGCATCTCAAGATTTCTCTGCTAAGAGATGATACATCTTTTTCATTGGGTGTCTCAGAGGACGTTGTAAAAGATTCTTTAACAGCTTCTTCTACGCGCGATTGTAAATACGCCATTTCGTTCTGCTGTTTTTCCGTATTTACATCGTCGTTTTCGTCATCCAGTTCCTCTTCGTTTTCATCTCTATCGTCCTCCATCATTCCCATTTCTACTAGAAGATCCTTCTCCATTTGCTTAGTGAGACCACTGGCTTTGATTTCCACGTCCAAACAATCCTCCCTCCTAATAATAAAAATATCGCAATAGAAATCAAAAGTAGAATTATGTCATTAGTGATGCAGTTAATCATTTCATTTACGAATACTAACGAAATATCTTTGAAAGTGGGATAGAGTTCACTTTCATATGCAAAGCGTCTCCTGAAAAAGTCGCGGATACAATTTACGTCCCGGTCGAAGTGGACTTGCGCATCAACATGTTCCGTCGAAATCATTTGAGGGAAATCTATGACGATTGGTTTTCCGCTCTGTGTGAGCATTATATTAAATTCATTGAAATCACTGTGTATTACTCCATGATTGGCAAATCTGATAATAAGATCCATCAGCTCATCGTAAAGTTCTTCGACATCTGTTACTTCGTATACGCCGCAACTAAGCAAAAATTTGCAGTTAAATATATATGTGCCCTCGATGTTTAACCGCTTAACGCACGTTTTCTTGCCGACAAATATTTGGAAAATGTCTCCCAGTTAGTGTAAGGGATACTGATAGTTTTGGTCGCCCAGGATTTTTAGAAGAACTATATATTCCAATTAAAATATTTGTATTACTTGATAATGGCGACGGACGTGACATACACGTCGCGGAACATTTTTTCGATGTTTAGGCATGGACGAGTATGTCACGTCGTTGTACGTTAATCGATTAAACTATATTTGAATACTGTACTCAGGATGCACATAAACTTACAGAGGTCCACCTTCAACCAGCTCCATTACCAAACAATGTCGGTTCAATTCAATTGGCCTAGGTACTGGAAATCCTCTATCATAGAGTGCCTTCATATATGCAAATTCTCTGGTTGCTGATATTCTTGATAGGTACAACCAGGATGCAGATTTTCTATGCCCGTGGTAATCTCGCTTTCCCTTTATATTTCGAAAACATGTTCTACCCAGTCTATGTAATTTTAAACAAACAGGGTGTCCTTCTTCATCTGCAACTACGTATATATTTGATTCTTTTCCAACTCCTATCTGATTTCCAAATGAAGCAACAATGCTTCGCTGGGCCAAAACCTTTAGAGCCAAATAATCATAGCCAGAATTTGTTAAACGGTAACCATCATCTATAAACAGTAAAAAGCAATGTACATTTACTGTTTCTATTCCCTATGAAATTGGAATATTGATAAGAAACCTAATGGTGGAGTATCGTTATTAACTTACAATGCTTTCCACGTTCATAGCTAAGCAAACGATGCTTACATAGCTCTTTCAATAATTTGTGAACACCGCCATAACGCAAATTTGCTATTTGCGCAGCCAGACTAGCGGGAACGAGTTCATGATTTTTCATACCCATTTCGATCTAGAAGATTCGATTGTAAGGTCATTGAACTAGATACAATGATATCATAAAATTTTAATACTCCTATTAGCTAAGTCATGATTTAAAAGCTCCACTATAAATTTTGCGATCATTCTTAATATATAAAAATTTGTTTGTTATTTGTGTAAAACACAAATGTTACAAGAGTATTTACCGCTGTCAACACGCGAAAATCCTCACGCGTTAAATATCTCAATATTGTTACATTCAGTTTCCCCATGTTTCCTAAATATTAATTTCCTTCCTTGTATGCAACGGGTTCTAAGTATGATACAGGTACTTTTGTCAATAATTAATTTCTTCTTGCATCTTATGAAAAAAACAAGTAAATATGTAACGCAACGTGCATCACCCTCATCACTTCTCATGCACAATGAATAACAGCACCAATGCTGTCAAAAGGAGAAACCACCGAAAACAATGAAAATTAGTTAAAAAGATAGCGCAGTAAGTGTACCAAAAATCATGCCGAAAACCACGGTAAAAAGAAGCACTCACTAGGCGTTAGAAAACGATAGGGGCGCAGTTCGTTAAAAGAGGAATCCTCTGATAAGTCAGAAGACCGCATACGCCATTTGCTATATAGCATATGATACATGATCAAATTATCGTGATCTTGAGATGTAATGAATAAAAAGACTCGCATTAAACCTCGCCAAGAAGTAAATATACAATTACAGCTAAAATTAAATACAATCGCGTTGCAAGCAATTGCGAAATAAATGAGAAAGTTCGTTTCATTGTTTGAAGAGATGGCAGAAACAAATATGCGTGAACCAAACAAGTCGAAGGGATTCTTTGTAAAAAATAAGTTCGAAACGGAGAGACTGAGAGGGTATTTTCTCCACCACCTTGCTCATTATTTGAATAATCTCAATTTACTATTGTAATGAAACATTGTAATTCTCTCTCAGTAACATAACGTTTCGTTACGCACAACTTTTCTATAGGAAACCTCTTTATTTTAGTCTTTATGTACATATCACAATGTTGTATTAAACCTTTCGCGTCTATGGAGATGGAACTGTTCTGTGTTTCATCGTAAATTCGATGGTCATAGATGCATACGTAAAAACTTATATGCTGGAGATATATATGTATATAAATTGAAATCTCGTTCATATTTCGAAATAGTGAACTGTAACCATAAGCGTCGGTAGAACAAAGAACGTTTATTAAAAAAGATGAAGCTCTCTGCGGAGTTTCGATTCGTAGTCTATACTGTTTTCGGGTATATCGGAAGTTATTTACTTATCTCAGAGTTTCTTTACCGTCGTTACATTTAGGAAGACCGATTCACTATGAAATAACATTATAAGATTTATATTATACATATCTTACAATAAATTGCCAGCCGCAGCTGAATCTGCTACGAAAACTCGAAGACCGATGGTTCTTCGTTTCCTCTCGATTCATTATTATTCATTACTATTACGCTAAGCAAATAACAAACTTCCAAGACTTTCAAATGCCAACGCCACCAATAATTTTTGTAATTAAAAAATATTTATCATTAAGAATTCAACGCTTTATACCATTAACAATTACACACGATTGTGCGTTGCTGAAACGTATTGCAACCTTAAGCTTAACAAATAGTTGTAGAATATTAATTGTTACTTCCGAGCCAACTGCGGGCAAAAAATACTATGAATGGAGAATACTCCATACGACTAACAGTCGCTTGGGCGCATCGTACTCTTCCCTTTAGGAAAGAATTCTTATCCGCTATTTACGATATATGAAAAGCTTTCGGAAACATAATTACGATTACGCTTCTAAACTCATCGTGCATGCTATAGCAAGTATAATAAAATATCTATATTCCGATAAAGCATAAAAAACGGAGAAATAGATTTTATAACATAAAGCCTATACTAAAACAAGTCCTGACATTAATAGTCGTGAATTCTGCCTTAAACCTTGCAGAACATCTCGGCTTCGTGATGAAACTTAGACTTAACAATCAAAAAAACCCATCGATAGTTTATCGAATCGCGTGGATCCAGTGATATTGCGATATCCAAAGAAATAAAAATGCTTTACATAAAATCACGGAATTATCTAGAACCCGTCAATCCACCTCGGAGTTAGTTATTTTTTCATTGTCGTCGAAGATAGATCCATCATCGGATAACTCCTGTGCGTCGGTCTTCGGTTCTCCATACCTCTTTTGCTGGCGTACTTTTTTGTGAGAACGTTTGATAGATGTATTTCCTACTAATCTAATATAATCCTTTGTCCTTAAATATTTCGGCGGTGTCTTCGTCGGCAAAGCTTCTGTACTGGTATTCACAGTTGCAGTTGCGATTGAGTTTTCGTCATCCACCAATTCTTCGCTGCTCCCTGGCATCGAACTCTCCGCCGCATCAGATTTGTCCGCATGATATGAGTCCATAGAATCCATTGTTGAATTCAACCTGGACATTTCAAGTAAATCCACGGAATTCTCCTCCTTTGAGTTCTGGCTAGATGTGCTCGAGGATAATACCAGTTTTCGGGTCCCATTTTCACTACCCCGTTTATTCTTCTTATGTGACTTTTTAATAGAATCCATGCCGCAATATAATGCCCTCGTCGACATATTTCTTGGCGTTGACCTACCGTTCGAACTGCAAATTTGTTGTTCGGTTACTTCCTCCTCCATTCTTTCAACAGGCGAATTATTCTCCTCCAACCGCGGACTGAGATCCTCAAATTTCGCGATCGGAGTAAGACATCTCGATAGAGTGATGTCGACTACAGCTTCCTCCGAAAGACCATCTTTTTCGGAAGGTACTAGGTAGGCACAGGAATATTCTTTGACAAAACTCGAGGTTAACGGTCTTCTTCTTTTGAGAGGTGTAAATATACGAAATTCGCTGCCACCGGCATTGGCTACCTCTAGTTCCTGTACATCCGATTCGCAAGACACATTGGACGATACACTATTATTCAACTCATCCAACAAGTTCTTCCTTTTAGTCAGGGAAGAAATTTTATCCGGTGATAGCGCTTCCTCTTTTATGACCTCTCCTGTTTCTATGACCTCTACATCCCCCGATTTAATATTTCTAATATTCATAGCATAATCGGACTCCGATGAAATATCTTCCGTACTACTCTTATATTTGCATGCATCCTGATTAGACATCGTCCTTTTCTGAAAATCTTTCGCTGATTCGAGATCCCTATTAAAATATTCCTGTCTTTTCATAAAGCCAGATAGTATCTTGCTATGCTTATCCTTCTTGTGAGACTTTTTAACAGAATTAAACTGTGACAATAGTAGTCTACTCGAATTTATTTTTTCCGGAGTAACCGCACGGTCAACTCGTTCAATCAGAATATCGGGTTCCGCAGAGATTCCTCTTTCTTCAGAGTTCCTCCGGCAATGTTCTCTTTCGTCTGAATACTCATCAGTTTTTTCCGATTTTGGAGGCCCAAATTTTAAACCAAGAACTTTCGGACTAAAAAGTTTCTTCTTATTATCGTCCTTGATTTTTTTATGTGATTTCTTGATAGAGTCTCTGAGAACATATTGTAAATAGTTCACCCGATTTTCAGGCGTAACCGTCCTTTTTGTATCCCGCGGATGTTCCGGTAATATTTCCATTTCTTCTTCTGTTTTCTCTCTCTCACTAGTCTCTGCGGACAGTTCTGCACAATCTATCGAGTCTTTATCAACGTTCATCTGACCCTCGTCCAGATCGCGTTTCGCTTCCCTTTCAGATTTATAATCGAAAATCGATCCCGTCTCTGAAAGATCGTCCTCAGAGTGGTGTATATCATCACCGGTTTCATCTTCTGTGGGAGCCTGAACATCGTACATCGGATAGTGCCCAGGCCTGGAATACTTTCGTGAAAGTAGTGGAGTCGACGTACTATTAGCCAATTGGGATAGCTCGGGAGATTCCATTTGCGAAGCATTAGAATTCTTCAGCGACTGCGATTTACTTCCAGACTGCGTAACGCAACGTTCATTCCGTTTTGATGATCTCTCCTATTACGACAGAACAAGCATATTCAACAACAACATTCTAAAATGCAACTTAGTTATTTGAGACTTAGTTATTTGCTTACCTTTTTGTGACTCTTTTTGATAGCGCTCATGCTCTCGGGTACTAAACGAATTAGATTTTCAGGTGTGCGTGGCCTATCATCATCCGCGTCGCTAAAATCGCGGAACAAATTTCTCGGAGTACTCACAACAACTTCATCTTCGTTGGTATCTGACCTATCGTTGGAAGATTTAATAGATTGTTGGGAAGGTGTGGAAGAGACACATATAATATTCTCGATTCTTCTTTTAAAGTCACTCCGTAGTAACGGAGTAAAAGTTGAGGAACTTGGTGAGTTTTCACTCAGTTTGTTTCTAGGAGTCGAGTAGTTCAACGGGCTGCCCGTTTTCGTGAATTGCCTGGATGGTGTTTCATTTTGATTCTCGTCGATGGATTCCGCCGATGAGAACATTAAGCTTCCGTTACCGGAGCCGCTCGTATTTTCATCGGAATGGAGAAGTTTCCTTTCTGTGGCCAGTGGCGATGTACTCGAACTTAATCTCGATGCTTTCCGTACGTTTTTAACCGTACGCGAGAATCTCTTTGGACTTGGTGTTAAATTGAAATTCAACGACCTTTTGATTTTCGTTCGTCCATAATAGGACGGGCTACTATTAAAATTTAAGGCTCTCATTATTTTAGCTGACCGCGTTAGGTGTTTGTCCTCATGGAACGAGCCACTGTCGGAACTCGAATTGTGTGAAGTGGATGCATCAAAATTCAGAGATCTGCTGATCTTGTATCGTACGAAACGTTTATTCCGCTGTGGTAATGATCCACTAGCAGAAACGTATCGCCTTTTGAACAGAAACTTGCTCTCCTCTGGTGAGCTCCAGGGTGCTACTAATTTCGGAGCAATTTCATTGCTATAAACCCGATAATTCTCTCTGCTCTTGCTCTCACTGGCTGGTCCATCAATTATGGACGATTCCTCAAACATAGCTCCTTCTAATAATTTTCTACACCTTCTTTCTTACAATTCTCCTCAGTTCAAAGTGTCTCTATTACTTTCGGAAAATTGTACTGTGTACTCAATAGCGTTTTCAATCACGAGAGCTACTTAACGATGGGACTTGCGTACAGCCACATTTAATTCGAGAACTCTTTTCGTATAAGTGAAAACTTTTATTCAAAGATTCTGTGAAGGAAAAATAAGGACACGTGTTAGTATGCCTAACGAAGCTATTTAGAAATTTCGGAAAATTATCGATATTTTTTACAGCCGCCACGGTACGATCGCTAAGAAGCCTTTTTCCACAAAGTATTAATTCGTATTCAAAATGTATAAATTCTGGCTCCGGTTCTATTACTTTTTTTTTTATAAAAACAGAATATTCTCTGTGAAAAATTTATTATTTATATTATTTACCTTAAGCTACGTAAACAGCACATTTAAAATATTAATTCGATTAACTGATCGATAAAGTAATAATTGTTATCAAATAATAATAATTGATTTCCGAGCAGCCAGCTCACTAATTCTTGAGCAGGCGTGACACAGTTAAATAAATTAATTCTTAACGGGCCCCGATTTAGAATAACACAGAGAATATTCGATATCCGAGGAATTCGAGTAATTTCAAGATGATTTAAATGATTCTAGTATTTGAACTGATCGTGAGTCATTTTGATGTAGCATGGTTCTGAGTTTGTAAGTGGTAGTAGAGAGAAAGAAAGAACAGTGTTACAAGTCGATGGAGGAGGAACGCAGAAGGGGAGAGAAGAGAAGAGAAGGGGAGAGACAGGACGCGACGCAACGTGCAGAAACGCAACTCTAGCGTGAGGCACTCAAGTGCGTCAGAAAAAAAATTTAATGCATTCTTACTAGTTTTAAAGGATAATTCTGATTACCTAAAGCTCCGAGCATTACATTTATCCGATACGCAAACGCAGCTCCGATTAGACGAAAATTGAACTTCACTGTAACTTTCTTCTTTCTCTGTCCTCCTTCTCGTTCTCTTAGCCCTTATTTTATAGAGAACCAACCAAAAACCTGTTATTCTTCTCGAACGCCGAGTGATAGCACGAAATTCTTGATATATATAACAGGCGCGCACAAATCAAGAGATACTTTCAATTGTTTACTCGGCATGGAGAGCGTCGTAACTTTATGCACAACTGAGTACGATCATTAAACCCGATCCGACGGCTCCAGATCGCTTCGCTTTCGATGCTTTCGACACGTCGGCGACTCTCTGCCCCCTCAAATGTCGCTACGTCTAGAGGGCGTCGTAAAAAACTGGCCCAAAACCACAGGCGAGATATAAATAGACCCATCACACAATGGCATCTTTAATTCCAGAGTTTTCGGGCTCTAGAACCCGATAAGTATTTTCGTGTCACTGGTGACGTTACCCAACTACTAAATAGACTTTCGTAATTGCGATGATACATATCTCCGATGGTCCGATTACAATATGCCCAAATAAATTGGCAATGGAATTTATTTCACACAAATATACGAACGATTTTATATTCATTATTTTATACAGTTTAGTTTAATGATGTTTTGAAGAAATCCGTTTAATTAAATAATCATTTTTCCTTCGGACAAAGCTGATGGGTTTTATTTATTAATCGATTGCTTATCTGTACGCCTTAATAAACAAATCCATGAATAATACTTCAATTATTACACATTTACAGCTACTCTAACGTAAGACATGAATTATTTCATGCACCCAAGATTTATTAGATTTGTTAACTATTCTGGTTTTTTGTTAATGGTTATAAGGTGGCCATTGCTTTTTTCGCTGGGACGTCCGCAGTCAACGAAGATAAATGAACGATGGGCCATCGTCAAGACATTTTATTTACAAATATTTACTTATTGCATATATTTATATATTTAGGTTTGTTATATTATAATCTTTACTAATATGCAATGTTGTATGAAACTTGTTGTACCTCATGAAATTTACATTTACAATAAATGACTTTATTACGAATATATTGTGTTATATTTTATATTTCCTCAACGTAGCGAATATCCAGAATCCCACATGTCCTAAACATTTCTTTTAATTTCTTGACCAAAATCGAGCAAATTCTGAAATTTTGCTGTAAAATCGAGAAAATGTATCAGGAGAACATGATGTGCGAGGAGGTATTCGATTCGCACAATTCCTGGAATTTGACGTCATTTCTTGGAATCGGAAAGTGCTTCAGAAATTCTGAAATTTTGCCGTAAAATCGAGAAAATGTATCAGGAGAACATGATGTGCGAGGAGGTATTCGATTCGCACAATTCCTGGAATTTGACGTCATTTCTTGGAATCGGAAAGTGCTTCAGAAATTCTGAAATTTTGCCGTAAAATCGAGAAAATGTATCAGGAGAACATAATGTGCGAGGAGGTATTCGATTCGCACAATTCCTGGAATTTGACGTCATTTCTTGGAATCGGAAAGTTCTCCGGAAATTCTGAAATTTTGCCGTAAAATCGAGAAAATGTATCAGGACAACATGATGTGCGAGGAGGTATTCGATTCGCACAATTCCTGGAATTTGACGTTATTTCTTGGAATCGGAAAGTTCTTCGGAAATTCTGAAATTTTGCCGTAAAATCGAGAAAATGTATCAGGAGAACATAATGTGCGAGGAGGTATTCGATTCGCACAATTCCTGGAATTTGACGTCATTTCTTGGAATCGGAAAGTTCTCCGGAAATTCTGAAATTTTGCCGTAAAATCGAGAAAATGTATCAGGAGAACATGATGTGCGAGGAGGTATTCGATTCGCACAATTCCTGGAATTTGACGTCATTTCTTGGAATCGGAAAGTGCTTCAGAAATTCTGAAATTTTGCCGTAAAATCGAGAAAATGTATCAGGAGAACATGATGTACGAGGAGGTATTCGATTCGCACAATTCCTGGAATTTGACACCGATTCCTAGAATTTCTTGGACTCCGCGAAAATCAAGAAATTCATGGTATCACAGGAATGGAAATCGAAGATTTGATTTAAGAAGTCAATTTGTTACGTTTCTTTCTATTTATTGCAACTCAAAAGCTTTCTATATACAATAATCTTAGATCTAAAATTATGATACATTATAATATAATATATAGAGAATGTATTCGCGTATATTCTACTATATAATCTAATATATAATCAGCGCATCCACTTTGAAATAGATTTCACTGGTGATTCGTATAATTCTTCGAGAACCGATGTTCTGGAAGTCGAAGTTTCACGATGGGCCCAGTCCATTGCATCATTGGCACTGCAAAAACCAAAAACCAGCGCTTTATTAAGTCCATCGTTATCATAGAATACTTGCACTGATGTATAATTATAGAAAAATGTAGTATATCTATTCACTTGTTAGTGCTCAGTCTTCCTATATATATATCTCGTTTGTGACTGTGAGACTGCCAATCCTGAAGAATCCTTTAAAAACTATCCTATTAATTTTATAATTACAAACAAACTTCATAATTATATCCAACAATTTCGTTAATTTGTGAATTACAGCTGCATATTACATCCTTTAATGAGCCCTACATCTCGTCGGTCTGGTAACAAACTTGCGGCAAATTGTTATTAAGGCAATTTTATTATATATAATTTATAACACTTACTGTCTTACTTACCGAAATTGTGACTTATTTACTACTTTTCTTTAATAAATTACTACTATTCACTAATTGATTATAAATACTAGAATTCCGTCGTTTATTCCTCGAACAAATCGAGAGTACATAACGAAACATTGAAACCTGTAAGGCGAAGGTTAAAAAAGAAAACCATAAATGTTTTCGGGTTACATCCCGACAAGATTGTCGATGTATTAGAAAATTTTTAATACACGGCTATATGAGTCCTATTCTATCTTAAACAATATTTACAATGTCTGCGCCGAAGGCAACGGGCAGTTAAAGAGAATAAAAGAACAGTCGGCATTGTCGAAGCTGGAGCGAAAGTCCGATCCGTTCGACATAATCAGCACGATCAGAGGTAGTTTTTTGTATGAAATACAGTAATCTCTCCCTGTATGCAGTTTCGAGTAGCGTGGTCTATTTTATTACGATGATTGATGCAAGATGTTAATTTTACTACCAACGTACTTAGAGTGTTGTCAATGTTAATAAGAAATATATTGAAGTAAATTTATATTTTCGATTAAAACAAAAATTAATTAAGCTGTGTCCATCGAATAAGTTCATCGACTGCCGTAAATGAGAGATGACTGTAATCCAATATTATGTATAAAGTTGGATGCATATCTTCAAACATGTCTGACATGGAAACTAACAATGTATTCTGCGTTGGTGCGTTGGACCGATATCGCAAACGGATCGGTTGGATGGAAAGTAAATGCAACCAAACGTCTCGCAGCGGTCGGCGTAGTTCGTCCCAACATTCCCGCGTACATCCGAAATTTCAATAATCCCGAATCGCGGGCGTAAAATCTGCAACGATATTTGATATGACACGTCGCGTTCCAAATTCGTAAATTGAGTTCTCATACTTAAGTAAGAGAAAAACAGAATGGGAGTAACGATATATGCAAAAATCTCGTACCGAATAGGATGCTCGCCACACGCCTTAGGTCGTTCCATCATAGAAACCCATTTATCATCGTAACAGAATAAAGACAAGTCCAGATATGGTGAACTGGAATAAGATTGAGCACAAATCGGCAATTGAGCTAGAAGTCTCTTTGTTGCCTCGGTGATACCGCCGTATCTCGCGCTCACTATAGTTTGTTTAAATCTTTGCTGCAATAATCTAAAAGAGAACAGGAAAGTTCTCCATTATCTGTTATGATACTAATTGGTGAACACTGGCCGTTCATTATATGTTATACAATTTTATTATTCACCTTGCGTATATATTATTAGATGGGGAACACATGTATTGGCAGTCAGTACTCATTCTAGCGTTTCTAAAGAAATCACTAAAATTTTCAAACTGCGTCAACAATTGCGTAGATGCATTGTCGTAAGCAGCTAGTATTTTTGCACCAACCATATCGTAAACTACCAAAAGCGCTGGTTGCGCGTTAGGTTCGTTCGCTTGAAGAGTAGCGACTTCTTCACTCGCGAATCTCACTAGTATATGATTTGTATCTAGAAGTTGCATTTTCCACATTCTCAATGCATTCAACTGAAACATTCGTTCAAGTGGCTTGTTTATTATGAAATTGAATTTCATATCTTTCATCTTGCAGGACACCTTTTATTGAAATGTACCTGGTCAAAGTACTGATAAAATCGTCTCAATTCGTACGGATCCTCAGTCGTATCGCTTATATAAGCTGCTCTCTTGTACAAGTAAACCAGAAGCTTGTGTTTTAGACTATTTATTGTAACATCGCGGAACGGTCTGCAATTCGCGCCGGGACAAGCACTCGTTACCAAGTAAGCATCATCTTCTAAACAGAACCTGATTAAATCGATAAAATCGTCATTACTATCAGATTGCTTAAGTTGAATATATTTGAATACATTTTAATTTCATCGAGACTACCTTCCGATCGTTCGGACATTGATGAACATTCCATCAAGAATTTGAAATATATGAATAGTTTGATGCTGAACTGATAGCACGGCCAAAATATCCTTATACAAGTACAGACCTGTGCGAAGAAGGAAGCCAAGTTTTATGCAGTCTGTCCTATTTAAATTTCTTGTTAAGCTATTGGAAAGTAATTGAATGGTGTACCTTGATTATGAGATAAATATATTTTATCAACTTTAAAGTGCCTTGTATCGCAAAGCTTCCCTCCCCGTAAGTCCACTAAATGCAGACTGTAATCTTCTAGTGGAGATCTAGGATTTGGTGTCAAGGCCTCATTATTGGAATAAATCTCAAAAGGCAGAAAAAGTGGTGTTACACGACCATCAATATATACAAGTATATCGCATTTCAAATTTATCGGCAATGTACCTGATAAAAATGTGGTCTAAGTTCATCCGGAATATGAGCTGCCGAACCAACAATAACGTATCGACCATCATCCGTAAAGAGACTACATTCTCGATTTAATTGTTCATTGCTTTGAACAACATTTACAACCCATTTTGCCTAGAAAAAGTTTATGCACTAACATTACTGATGGTTACCATTAGTAACATTAATAATTTATTTGTTGAGAAATATATTGCCAGGATGCTGGTATACCTTGAAAAACCTACTAAAAATGTTACTTCTAATTTGAAAACTATATTCATCATTTTTGTGACCAATATACTCTCCATCGCAATTTGCTAACAAATCGGCAGCAGCAGAAGCTCCGCGATATTCATAGACTTCGATAGAAGTTTGATCTTGACTGAAAGCTATTAAATATCGACCATCGGGGCTAAATTTCCTGAGGAAGCATGGTGGTTTTTCCACGTTCATAACAGTAAAATTAGGAAATACATTTTGATAAAATTGCCTGGCGTTGTGAACATGCGTCCCTGGATAGGGGCAGCCCAACGTCTCGCGACGTCTCAAACGCACCACTATGTTTTGTGGCCCAATTTTACGTGGCTTAATGGGACAGGGTTCTGTCACGTACTCGATTTTCGCCTGTCTTTCAGCCATTCCTTATGAATGTTCCACCGAACGTATCGAAGAAGCCCTAACTGCATCTCCGCTGATCTATCTACGCTGAGCTTGTTTCCTCACCGACTACACATTCTTTTATTCTCATCTATCGCGACTATTTCAATTAACTTTTATATTGGTTCTTAATTTCACTCTTATACTTCTCTTCAAATTCCTTCGAATATTTCTCAACTCATGTACTCACAATCACATTAACGCAAGCTCAGTAGGTTATCACCCGAGTAAATGCATTTCGTATATGCACCCTTAACACATTTAGAGGAACTTTCACCTACGGTATAACTTTTCGACGTTAGATCATGTTTGATCAAATTCAGAGATACCAGAAATACCTCAGTGACGGTACTCCGTAATCGAATCCGGTTTTGAAACTTTCAAAATCACCGTCATGGATCATTCCATATCATCCCTTTCTCCAACGGTGATGCAACAATCAGGCAGCTGGAAAACATACCTTTCTACACAATAGTATGTAATTACAAGGGGAGTATGTGCAATCATAATTAGATTAAGTACTCATTTTTGTACTTAACGGCCTCCCTTAGGCCCAATTTCATCCCTGAATTAGAAAAACTGCAATTAAACCTATCGAGTTTCCTATCTTCTTCTTGCAAGGACGTCAACTTGGGACTATGATAGAATGTTATGCAGAAATCGGTTCCCTGAATATTCATACCTTGATGAAAAAATATTAAATTATATGGCATTCTTCGCAGGGGTGAGAATATTGGTTGAACTCATGCGAAATTCGGCCATGTTAGCATTCCACGAATCTGACGTAAGACCAAGGCTGGAGTTTGACCTTACTCGATTAAGCGATCAAAGCACAAGAAATGACATTCGAAAAAAATGCATTGTTTCCCTATCATTTAACTAATTTGTGTCGATAATACAATTATCTACTTACCGCAGATCTGCTCGAATCAAAAATCAATCACCGTAGATTAATCACGGTATTTGGGGGATGGAGGGTGCGGATATATATCTTACGCAACAGATAAAGCCTAATAGTTGTTTTGCAGTTTTAGGGATTACAGATATAACTGAATGCCGATGTTACATCTTATTAAATACACTGCTTAAATAAATCAAATTTAATAAACCTTGGAGTGATTATGTCTAAATGCCGTTCATTCTTCCAAATAGTACGAGCATTTCTATCTTTTCAATCGCCGTAAACGCAAATACGATAGTACACTAATAAATGTACACAACCATTATTGTTACATATAAATTATATTAATAACATTTAGCCGTTATTGATAATGTTCTCTACTTGAAGTTTGTTTACCTATACTTTACATACGATCAGACAATACTTCTCTACAACAATATTGCAGTTGTCAAAACTATTGAATCAATCAGCTGCGAGACGATACAAGGCTGAAATAGGACAGGAAAGCACAAAAGGATATGAATCTACTTTTGTGTGCACGTAAAAATATACGAAAACTGACAAAATTGAGGAACGTTTCTGAATAAATAAAACACGCTATTGAAGTAACTTTCCGATACGTCCACATACGGCCTTTTTTTTAATAGTTATCGAAATCCTTCAGCCAGCAGTAACGTCCTCGATTATCATCAAAATGCCACCAAATGGTATTAATTCACGAAATAGTCTAACTACTTTTCAACACGGAGCTTAGATACAAATTTCAATCTAGTATCTCTACTAGTTATATATACTGAAATCAAAAGTATTATGACAAATGAAATTTGTCGTACTACTCATATAATACATTTCTACGACTGAATTATATTACAATGTTTATATTATATGTTTATCGCTGTATACGTTCGACGGGATACTAAGTAAAAGCGCAATTTTCCGAAGAGTGTACGTTAACTTGGAAAAACCTAATAAACCATGTTTCCAATATTGGGTCAAGAAATGTGTACATCTGTGATCTAATTATCTGACATTGCCATTCTTTCAGCTGTTGCTATTTCATTTACTCGTCCTACTAATGTGTAACTGTGTATTCCTTGCTCACGTGTCTTAAGGCGCGTATGCGATACTTCTCTAATTGCTTGTGATCTGCATTGTCACTACCTCCTCAAGTATAAACAAAGAGTCAACGTAATGGCGTAACTCTATATTGGAATATTCTTTATAATACACAAGAATTTTGTCTAGTGAGCTGATTATACTATATAGCCTTGAAAATAAACTTAGCATTTAGGTGTCGTACCATCTATTGAGTGGGATGCATTCATTACTCGTGTTAACAATGCCAGAAAAAAATGTGTATGTGTTAGCGATTGTTTTGCTAGATATAGGAAATCCGAGTACGGAAAAATTGATCTCAAATCTCGCTCATAGAAGAAGATGAAGTAGAGGAAGATCTCCTGCTGGTGTTCGATTCGTTTGCCGCTCTAGAAGAAAAAGAAATACCTCGAAACATTGACCCAAGCAAGGTAACATATACGTGAAAAATAACAGGAACAAGGAAATACCTAAATAGGGCAGCCAAGCTAGGTCCAACCGTATCCTGATTAGCTTCCGCGGACGATTGATCCCCTAAGCTTTGTCTACAAATGGGGCAGGTACCGTGCTAAGAGCAACATGATACATGAAATTAGGTTGTCTATCATAATACAGTAAAAACAAGAGATATTAGTTATCTTGGACATACTTGTTCCAGCCATGGTATAATGCATGGTGCATGATATAAATGTTGACACGGAAGTTGCTTCACTGGTTCATCCAGTTTGAAATCCTCCCAACAAACGGAACATTGAAGTTTACTATCTATAAAGGTGGACGAACATTGTTATTAATCATTGAAATAATACGAATATAATCAACTTTTTTCTACTCACCAACATGACTTTGTGATACCGCTGCTGTAGGTATTTCGTCAATTTGTTTTTTTGGTAATGGTGGTGGCCCAGTACCATCCATTTGATTCAACAACTGTGTGACTATCGCATCCAAACCGTCCCGGCCCCATACGTAATCTCCAGGGTTTCCCAAGAACAATCTAATATCGAATCTACATTAATGAGTATTACTTTAGTGATATTGAAATAGAAGAAAACAGTAACAACTATAATAACGTGGTAGCTCGTATCCTGGAGTTTTGTGATCCTCACAAACATATTAAGCAGGTACATATCTAGTGGTATCAACAGTGCCAGTAGTATATTATGGCAAATATGAAAAATATACTTCCTTACCTATAATTGAAATAACTGTAGCTTAACAATTAAAAGCATATCTCCTATTGATTACATGTAATTCATGAAACTGAGGATGCAGAATTAGTGGATTATCACACAATGTTATCATTTCATTATGATACAAGACACTACCAGTTGAAATACTAACTTGTAGAATACAGCGTTCCATGTCATAGAGCGAGAAAACTGACTTAAACACAAGCAAGTGTACTAGTACGTTTTTAACATATCGTGGTCCGAATGAGTTCTCTATGACGCGTAACTTTTTTCAACACTTTCCCTGCGGGAGTCACGTTTCCGTGTCGCTGGCGGCCACCGACTATCGGCAGACGTCACGCATACGTGATTCACATCAAACCTAAACTATTATTAAACTCCTATGTTTATTTGGAATACGGGGCGAGATAAGAATGACTAAATTCGTCGCTAATAGTAAGAATAATCTTTCTCAAGTGAAACAAAATAATCCATTCAGCTCAGATCAAACCGTGTAGCGAGTATACTTCTATACTTTTCAAACGTACTGCAATATTCTGTATTATTCTACGTCGATATTTAAAAGAGTACGAGTATAATACCCTAAGATTTACATAATAACAGTTTTAATAGTTTCCATACAAATAATGTTTCTTATAACAGTTATAACGGTCAGCGTCGTCTGAGCGACTGCGAAACGTGCCGGCGGTTAACGCAAGGAATATAGTTCCGCGGGGAAAGTGTGAAGTGAACTGAACGTTTGAAATTGAAAACCTTATGCTTTCTTTGCAATAAATTGAAAGAAATGAATATTCGCAATATATTAGTAATTAGGACGGTTTTAAAACCATCTTCCGTAAGCGCAAAATCTCCAAAAATCGCCCGCGCCACATAGGCTGAACAATGCAAGATAGCCCGCATACAATGTTTAAAGATACTGATATGATTATGGGACAATTGATAACAAGTTTAGCAATAATACTGGATCGGCAAATAAACCTTGTTAATCATAAATGTCACATCTTTTCATCTAATTAGAATTGATTGAAGAAATGAAAATTATGATATTACATACACAGGTAGTTGTTGATCTTGCGTTACAGGAATGCTTAAACCCACTCCGGGCAGATTGAAAATATCCTCTATAACTTCTTCTAAAGAATGGCCCATTTCTTGACCTCCATGGCTGCTGTTCCACACAAAAATGATGTATTAGTTATAAGCACGAAGGCAGTGCATTAATTTATACTGTAATAATCATCCGATATATAAAGTACTAGTTTTGTAGCATAGAAGTATTCTAAGCGATAATGAAATTGGCAAATTTAGAATTAGATTAAATTATAGAAATAATATTGCACTCCCTTCGTAGTGTTAGTGTTCTCAAAGTATACAGTTTTACATTTCTCAGACATCTATATAGTTGATAAGGTGCAGAAGCCTACTAGTATTAAGCTAAGCGAGTAATATAATAAAGAAAAATTGTTTTGTCTATACCTGTTTGGCCGGCGTGTGTTCTGTAAATTAGACAATAAGGTATCCCGTCTTCTGTCGGAGCGTCGCAGAGAATTGTTCCTAGCAAATGCTGGTCGTAGAGCATTGGGAATACTTAATATTACCCCTGCGAAATCGCGGTCCATTCTGTAAACCTGCGGGCGCTGTGCAACGAAGAATGACTTAAAACATCATCTAGTAGAAATTTTAATGCAAGGTCCAAAACGGCGCTTACGTTAAATCCTACGTTATCGAAATCGATGTCACTTAGGTCTTCGCCGCCGATGTCCATCCGGGAGCCGGTGTTGTTTCCGCCTTCGAGTTCTTCTATGAAACCACAGGCGCATCTTGGACACGTATGATCCTATCAAGGAAATCGGTATATATGTTTTCTAACGTCACCGTGAAAGTTCATACAATGTAAGACCGCAAAATTATCCACATTTATAGTTTAGTATATGTATATTGTGGATCAAAAAAAGATGCACGTAAATAAAACATTACGGCCAATCTATTACCCCGGAAGGGTATACAAAGTATTCTGTAGAGATAAAGATAAAATGAATTCTGTAAAAATTGTTCGCATTCCAAGGAGGAAGAAGAGTGTTCTCGCAATTCATTGCTGATTAATTAATATTAAAAACTAAAGATTTTCGAATAAGATTAATTAGAAAGTTCTCGGCGATTCTCGAGGTATCGATGACTGACAGTCTTATTTTAGTGCTACACTAATCAATCTTATTAAGAAAATATTAGCCGTGCAGAGTAATAGCGGAAAACAAGAGAAATGCAGAAAAGGAAGGAGTATAGTTAGAACAGGAAAAAAGAAAAAGATTGTGGAAAGAAGGATGGGAAGGTGATAGGAAGGAAGAAAAGAAGGAAGGAGGGAAAGTTGAAGGCAGGAAGAATGGAGGAAAGAAAGGAAAGACGAAGGGGCCCGAAAAAACGAAGGCATGGTCTTGAATGACAGTTCAACATCGTGTCTCGAGGAATTCGAAGGTTCGAGCAAAATTAAATAATGTATTAATATTGGAGGAAATAAGAGACTACTTACGGGCAATAAACGTTCAATTTCAATGTTGCATTTGTGACAAAAAAATCGGGACATCGGAGTCCCGTCTACAACGGCTTCCGCCATGTTTTGCGTGTCCTTGTTGCTCTTTCTCTTTCTGTCTGACTCAATTTCTCCTTTTGTTCTACAGAGTTCTGTATCGCTTTCCCGCGACTGCTCGCGACAGCGGTCGCGCGTCACTCTATATTTCTCACTCCTCCTCTCTTGATTGCGCTTTAACCAAGTCTTTTAAGTAATATGAGGCGTGCCTCAAATATAACTGGAAAACTACCAATTTTAACTAGCCTGCCAACGTAGCGCGAGATGGCGTCCAATTTGATTATTCGAACCACCAACTTCTTCCCGAAGACATTCTTTCGATTCATCCGATTATTTTCACGGTTCTCCGCAGCTTATGCAATCTTGAATACATCTCTCATTTCAAACTGCCTAACACCGGAACGATCATCCGCACATTTTTAGAACCGACACTGGGACATGCTTTTTCACTTTGAATACGCGATCTTTGAGAACTCCGATCACAGGTTGGATTTACCTGACTACAATAACTTGTATATAATAGTACAGTCTATCACCAAAATATATACCAGATTTTACTCTTACTCCGTCTATACACCATTTATGCTATTGTTTCGAAGGAAAATGTCTTTCTCGTTATACAAAACCAGAATTTCCACTTGTAACTTTCAATGTTTTGATCGAGATTTGTGTCGGACCGTATAGTTTCTTATGCACGCGTAAAACCACGTAAACACGTATAAAATCAAAGAAAAGATAGCGCATGCGCGAACGCATGGACGCCCGAATGAACGGATCCATATATGATTATCGCGTAAATTTCATACCTAAAATTTATCATACACGGTATATAATATATGAGAATTTTCGACTTAATAGTATTGATCAAATATTTCAAATGCCATTACTATTGTCAACAATAACAATATTACTTTTAGTCATAGTATATCGAGGATTTAACCGAAATAAATATATGAGGGATGTATGTAAATTATTATTTTATTACAATCAAGTGACAGCTTGCCGACATGAATCTTTCTAACGTAATTTATCTTAATATATAAATATATATTAAGATAATATATATATAATTTATATATGTGTGCATAGATATGTATTATATATATTATATATACACATATATATATCATATAGTTGGCTTACGCGAGTAAGCCCGATAAAGACATCTTTTTTCTCTAAAGCTACGTGTCTCAGGTAAATATATTACAATATGGTATGTAGCTAAAGGAGAACAGAGGTAATTTCAATCGTTTTGTACCAAGTGATCTATGCATTTTTTTAAAAATCCTCTGTCAGAATTCGTATTTTCAAACATGTAGTATCTTGTGGTTCTTTAAACGTGTCCATGCATCTACAAAGAGATATATTTTATTTAATTATGTATATATGTATATGTATCGTACTGAACACATTTCATTTGAAAATGGAGTATAGTCAATTTTAATGAACACACGAAATTCACGAAATTCCCTTCCCAATAAAAGTCGAATTTTCTCAGAATTTGGTAAATATGGATTAAAAACGTAACAGCAACCGTTTTTGCGGCTACTCCTTCGTCAACGATCCGATTCAACACTTTTTCGGAAGATTTTCTCTAAACTTTTTAATGACGGTCGCACGTGAGAAGCTTTTAAAGAAAACTAATCGATTCGGCAGAATTAAAGAAGATGGGTGCGATGTTTTTGTTAAAAGTTAAAAAACAAGTTGCTCCGTCTCTTGAAATACGCCAAAAAACTCTGACAACATTTATATACATATATTAAGACTGATCTGCAACTTGTGAGTTTAGAATACATCTCTAGTCAGGAGAGAAGGATTTTGTACTCCTTAAGATACAAAGATAAGGTAAAAGATGGTGGAGAAGTGCGTTTCATGCGTATACGTATAAAATTTCCGATGATTCCGTACAACGAAGGATTATGGGAAATGAGATCCTCCAGTTATCTATTGTCTACTAAAACTTTATAAAAGTACGAGTAACGCGTGATATGGATACACACGCAGTGAAATTAATCGGATCGAATCAAATGGGTTTTTAAGGAAGGAAGTTAATAGCGATATTAAAAATGTACATCATCGACCACATTAAAAAAATCACTCTGGCTACGACTCTGGTAACGTAATATCATTCTCACTTTGGCTTTCCATCGTTCGCAGAATTCACGTTAAAACGTCCATGATCTGGACAATTCGCAATCAAACGACTCTATGGAGTCTATCTATACCCCACGCGAACGTATCTTGGAAATAATTAATATTTCGTAAATAAATAGCATAGCGTCTGATCATAGTCACCAGTCGCTGGCGGCTCACTTATCCACATTAACAGAGTTCTCAGAACTCAGTATACATTGCACTCTCCTTAGAACAGTATTATGTTAACGACAGCACTGATACACAATGGTATTTCGCGTAACAACACCTTCCTGTACGAAAAGATCCAAGGATCACGTTTCATCGTTTCACATCTCGCGTATTACTCGGAAAAAGAAATGGTGAATATAAACCTGGTTAGCACAGGGTCTGCGTGTGTTTCTTGATGCTTAATGCGTGAGATTGCTTATAGAAACTGGTAGTTCTACTTTCATGCACGTCCCATATTTCACGTAAATTGATGCGTTAATTTACGTGCGAAGAAAGGAAGAACGGAAGAAAGTTGTTGCAGGCACTGTCGCTCTCGCGACGTCGCTTGGCAGGAAAGTGAATGATAGCAAAACTTTACTCCTCGTGGGAATGGTCCGCGTTCCCTATGTGGTATGTACGGATAGAGAAAATTGTGTATTACAAGAAGGACAAGATGAAAAATGCGTTTGGCATAACGGAGAACGCCTATGCGTTAAAATATCATCCTGTCGAATGTTACAGGTTTAACTGAATGTTAACGTTTGCCTATTAATAACAATACTGAATCTCGGTTATAAGAATGTGTACGGCATTGCACGGTTTCTGTTCATCCGCACACGATTATTGGTTGTAATCATCCCACCGCACTTATAGATTAATTTTCATCCGATGATTCGGTAGAACTTTGTGGCATGGTGTTGAACCAATTTTCTCGGACACTGGTACTCCTAAAAACAAAGAGATAAAGGCAATGTATTAATTTCCTTGTGAATTTTTATGTTATATATTTTGCAGACTAGAACTTCCCGCAACCAACATCAATGATTCTCTGATAGATGAGAAAGAGTGGAATGGAGAGGATTTAGTTAGTGAAGATTACCTTGTCCGTTGGCGAGTACTTATGGGCAGTGTCAGCGATGTCCTGTAATACTGAGGCGTAGCATTCGACGCCGCTTCGTCTGGTCTCCTATGTAGAGTCATTGTTTCGTGCGGAGATGTGACTAATTCATCCTCGTTGTCTAAATAATAACGGGAACCAGTTGCGCTTTTACAATTCTCACATTCGCTTCTGTAATCGTCCGCATCATCGTGAAGAGTCGGAATTGCTTGAATGCTGCACGTACACGTTACCGACTCGAAGCTTCCTTCCTCGTTTATTTCGTTGGCCACGTTCAACGGTGGCTTGAACAAACAAAAACGGAAAATAATGCGTGGTACAGAACAAGTTTACCAAAAGCAGTTTTTTACTCTGAGGAACTTTTATCCCTCACCTTGAAGTCCTGCGTTTTTTCCATTTTAGCATCTAACAGCTGTTTCTCGGGCTTCTGCGGTATCACAGGTTGTATCTGCTGCTGTTGTTGGTGATGATGATGAATCTGCTGTACACCGTCGTAAAATGAAGTCGGTGGTACAAGTGTACTCTCGTTTTGAGCTAAATCTGCCGGCGTTGCGGCATGTGATACGTTTTGCAAGGGAGATACGTTACTCGAGGGTAAACGAAGGAAATCGTTTGCAGAACAATCGGTCATCATTTCGCGTAATCTCGTACCGGTACGCGTCGTTAAAGTTCTTGGAATAGTACGATGGGCAGCTATGGCGGAATTCGTTAAATTGGAGGAGATTGTAAATGCACCGCTTTGACGAGGAAGCGTAGAGTGGGATTGATAAGTTTTCGCGATAACGGATTGTGCAGTGTTTGGTACAGACTGTGTGTTTCCCAAGTGTGATTCGACGTCTGGAAGATGCTGATACTGTTGACCGACGAACTTTCCTATTCCCATCGGAGCCGGCAAATTTTCGTAGGTACCTGTACCCATCGTAAAACTCGTGGTACAGATTCCTACCCCGAGTCCTAGGGACGAGGATTCGGATTGATTCGATGAACGATAGCTTCCGTCGTACATGTTAGAATTGGTGATGGGTCTGTTGCCCGAGGAAGAAGTTAAAGGTGATGCAGACGCATGGCTGACATCTCGCAAAGGCGACACAGGTGTTGCGGCTATTGCAGTTTGTGCATTTCCTACGAGCGACACGCTCGTATGATTGTTAACGCTCGTTGGCAAGTAACTGTTAGAAAAATTCAGTTGCGGAAGCGCGTGCGGATTCATCGAAAGCAAAGCCTGTTCGGCCCGTGCCGCTGCAACTGCCTCTTCGTAAGGCGGCGGAGCTTCACCGCGTGGAAAATAATTGCTTGGTGGTTTCCACAGGGGATAATTCGCTCCACACGGTATATCGTCCATCGGCACACCGTGGGACAACGCGTCTCTCTCCAAATATCCCATACTACCTAAGTTTCTTTGGTCGTCTGCCAATTGTCTGCTCTGTCGGCCTGCCACGCAAACTAACGAACGCATCCGAAGTCAATTACCTCCTGTCTATACTAACAAGTATAGTAATAACTTATTCTGTATTTATAATCCTAATCAAAACTACCTCGAATCTTCCTTTGCCGTAGCCGATGAATCAGGAAAAACAATAGGCTCAATGACAATACGGCGGTGACAAAACTGGCAACCGAACGCAATTCTATGTCATAATTTGCGACTCCATCTGTCATACCGCTACCCATTCCATCGGATTTCTCATTAGATATGGAAGATAACGTGTCATCCAGGCAAATGAACTCGCAACACGTGTCGCCGCGCCGAAAAGATTTGCAGTCTTCCTAGCGGAAAAGAAATGAACGGAAAGCAAACCTTAATACATCTGCCAGCTCTCCAATTTTAAACGAATCGACTAAATACCTCTAGAAATTTGCAAATAAACGGTTTGCACCATTTAGGGTTGCCATTATCGCAAAGGCATATTGTGCAAGGTTCCGAGCCTGGAATGGTGTGCCCGCTTTCATAGGTTCGGCCTTGCTGGTCTTTACAAGCAACGCCGTTCTGTGCATCAACTGCAAATATTTATTAGAGAAATACATTTCGTTGGTTTACCGCATCATCAAACCCCTTCCATTTAAAAGCGCGCGCGGGGATTCGTGTTGTCAGCGCGCGATTGCGAATCATCTTGTCCATGATAGATGAAAAACCAACTCGCGCCCCTAACCGACCGCCGCCGTCCGTTAGACAATCCATTGTTCGTTTCTCAAAACACGAAGAAACGGCGTACTCAAGCCTAATGAGCCATTTCTTCCTGTTTTTTTACTAGCTGCATTCTTCTCCTCCAGAAATCAAATGATCGACTCAACACAACGGGGAGTTCGTACGGGGAGAAAGAGGGTTGCTCAACTAATTCAAAGACAGTAGAATGGTAAGACGAGGGAGAAAAGAAGTGACATAAGAATGAGGAAGAAAAGCAGAAAAGGGATGGTGAAGAGTCGGGGAGAAGAGGACAATGAGAGACAATGAGAGACGTTGAGGCTGAGGAGGCTAGGTGAAGCAAGGGGTTAAGAGAGGGTGGTGAGGCGAGGCGAGGCAAAGGGTGTCGAAGGGTGGTAAAATGAGACGGGAAAACGAGAAGTAACGAAACGAAACGGAACGAAGAGGAAGATGGAGCGTAGGAAAAAGTAAAGTATTTAGTAGGAATTGGACTCACCGTTGAGATGTAGGCCGAATGTGATAACTGCATAACCGAGTAGGTTACTGCCGCTGTATCTCATTCTGTGTTCGTTATCTCATTATAGCGATGAACATGTTCTGTGTAGTATAAAGAGACTTTCGTAAAGTGGGATATATTCGATGAGGCGTCGATGCGACGCAAGAATACACGGCTCACGACATTTTGTTGCATGCGAGATGACAGGCGATGAGCACCTTGCACGAATACCTATGTCACGGGAGTTTTACGCGAAAAAAGCAACAGTTATTTTCGCAGAGCCACATATCTCGGGCTGTCGGAATCGAGGGCCGTTGCGAGCGTTTTCGCAGCGTATGCGTCCTCTCGAATGGGCACACCGACTCCCGGAATGATCGATTAGCAAACGGAGCGGAGTTGGACAGTACGCTGGTACGTTGGAAAGCTGATACGCTGGTACGCAGCGGCGTCGTACGGCGTCGTGCAGCTAAATATCACCATCTATCCGGTGTCGTGCATTTCTACCGAAACTACCGCCATCTTCGTCCTGCTTTGTAAACTTTCCGCCTTCCATTCTACTTAAATACAATAACATTTCACATTATGTAATTCATTCTTGCAAAAAAAGATCGTATGTTCATTGAAACCGCATTATCATTAGATCCATTCTAGTGAATATTAAGCAAAATTATAATGAATTCTGATATATTTCCCGGCATGATACTCAGTTGCTGACCTGCATTTTTTTAAGGGATTTAGATGCAGAAATATTTAGATAATATTACCCGACATTCACTCATTCTTCGTTGTAAACGTATAAAACAAGGGGATGATGGTCCGCCATGTTCCACATTCAGCCGCAAGTTTTAGGATGCACTACATATTTGATCTTATTACATCGAATTACCTTTGATCTCCATTTCTTCTTACTCTTCTACCTATCGTATCGTTCCCAATACTTAGAATATATATTTGCCATAACTAACTAACTAACATACGTCAGGAATAAACAAAAGCCCATCTCTCTAGCAAAATGTGAAATGGTTCCAGTAACACGGAAACCATAACTTTCAAAACTGGCAAAATGTAAAATCCGCACCCAACCGGACCCAATCACCAGTGGAGATTCCTCTCCTTCACCCACAAAATTTGGAACTACTAAGTTTTAGGATGGAAATATTGTAAAATCGAGGAATTTTCGAAACTTAAAAGAACTCAGCTTGAAAGATCCGTCCATCGGCAGCGGAACATTAAACGGAAATTAAATCAAGTCGCAGGTCCAAAAATATTTTTGACGAATCATGGAATCGAATGAACAAACAGAGAATAACGCAAAGAGGGTGGCTTCCGTTGAGCAGGAAATTCAGAAAGGTCAGAAAGACGACAAGTTCGAAGGTTATCCGCGAAAAGAGAGTAAAACTCGCAAATGGTTACACTGCGAGAAAACTCCAAAAAGAAAGTTTCAATCGCACGTAGGTGTCCTTTTGAAGTGATAGTTCACATATTCTTCATCCCCTGGTAAATTGACTAGTTTTAATAAAACTACTTTGAATTCGATTCAAATACAAGGAAGAATGTTGTCGTCGAAAGAAAGAAAAAAGAGATAGAAAGCTCAAGGGAATGATGAACGTGTCTGTATTTGGTCCACCATGCACTATTCCGAAATTGGACATCGTGCCGCGCCATTGTCTCTCGAAGCAAGAATACCTCGATATGCTGGCAACGCCAAGGTGGTTGCACGATTAATGGCGTCCTAATCTACATCTTACTTACTTTACGTTTAATTACAGTCGCAGATGCCCTCCCGATTGTGACAAAACGAAAGTCATTCGAAGAGTTAGACCCATCTCGGTACGCACGAAAGAGCTCGCACGGCCACCGAGACAACGTCTTCTGATGACATTGCACCAAGCTGCAACAACTTTGCCCCCGGCTCTGTTAGACAATCTCGTTAACGCTTTGGAGAACGAGACTTGCTTAACCCCCGAGTAATTTTTGCGAAACTTTAATACTTTTTTCTATACGTTCTACAGGTTAGTGCCCTTTATCCCTCCTTTCCTGTTACACATTTTTAGGCAGGCCAGCCGTGTCTCGCGTAGGAAGAAATCTTCGAAGAAGAAGAGATCACCTTCGAAACAACGGGGCTCTAATATTGCATTCACCAGTGGATCCTTTCAAAAAAACTCGGTGTCGTCTCAATATATGATGGCCGAACGTTTCATCAAAAGTATTCTCCAGTGGAGTTGTCCGATTCCAAAATCAGAATTTAGCGACATAGCAGGAGTCCTAATTAATCGATTGACCGAGGTTCTCGAGTATACTCCGAGCTCAGAAGACCAGGATCGTAAATCCCAGCAAATGCGTCTTCTCGCGGATGTAATAGCCTGCTGGATATCTGGCGTGCTCGGGGAAGTCGCGCGAGATCGTGAAGCCTTACTCGAAGAACGATGTAAAAAGATGGAAGAAGAGGCAAAATTTTTAGAGGAACAGCGCCTGGAAGAAGAAGAGGCATACAAAGACGAGGAGGATGAGGATGAGGAGGAAGAGGATGAAGATGAAGAGGACGAAGAGGAGAGGGATAAGAAAGATGAAGATAAGGACAGGGACACAGATAAGAAATATGTGGATACAGATGATACACGAGAAAAGGAAGAAGATGGAAAAGTGATGAGCGAAGAGACAGAGCCGGACATGGATATACAGGAGGAAAGTGAAGAAAAAGGAGAAGAAGAGGAACAGGTAGAAAAGGATGAAAAAGAGGAAAGTGAAGTTACGGTCACGGACGAAGCGATACAGTACGAACCGAGTCCCGAAGAAACGCCTGAGGATACCGGAGTCGAAGAAACCGTTGAAGGCCAAATCGTAGATGAAATTGAGAAACCCGAAGAAACTCTGGAGGAGGAATTGGAACAAGTGAAGGACGCGGATGAGACAGCCCAAGAAGAGATCGAGCAAGTTGATCAGCTGGAGGTATCCGATGAATCGAAGGAAATATCCGAGGAACCGGAAACCGGAACGGAACTCGTAGCACTTGACGAACAGAAAGAAAAGGATGCTCCGCAAAAGGAAGTCGCCGATGAGACCGTCATTATCGCAAGGATGGATGAACTATTCAAAACGCAACTACCGTTCCTGACGTTCGATAAGATAATCAATACATTGTATAACATGGTGGAGGACATGCCCGAAAATACTGGCGAAGATCCTGTAACAAATAGTATACATCGTGCAATTTACGAGAAACTGACCGGCATAGTAACTCTCGAAAAACCCGAACTACTCACAGAAGCACTGAAGTATAAGGCGGACGTGGTGTGCGGAAAAATGGCGACTTGGTTAAAGAGTATGTTGACCGAGTCACAGATTGCTATTGCAGCGGAATTTGTTCCTGGAATAGACTCGGAACAACTTGGAGAATACGTTAAATGGCTCTCCCACATCAGCGACGCAGCCAAGCATTGGAATATTTGGTTGCGTAGCGCAATCGAAAAAATGATCGAGATGCACGGGGCCGATATTAGTCGCGGAGAGTGGCAAGATTGGACAAAGTCCGTCGATTCTGATGCTTTACGTTGGAGACGATTCCACTTACAAACTTTGCATCAAGCAGACCGAAATCTAGGAATGTTGAGTGGTCGACGGGTTCAAGGGATACTCGCCGGAGAACAACTCTTGCGTGCCACTGACTTGCACTCTTGATTTATTTACCCCACACTCTATGTTATCGGTCTCCATCAATCCACTAATTCAAACCCTTTCTTTTGATGAACTACCAATGCATGCAATTAAAGAATTCATGGAATATTGCATAACCCGCATCGTTCAATTCCCTCAAAATGCAATATTATAAATATAAAGTATTACTTACATTGTATACTAGAACCCTTAAGTGTCTATATTAATACCTAAAGAACTGCTTAGAAACATTAAAAATTATGAGAGCAAATCAAGTTGTATTATTTACGATATTTTTGTTATTGATTTCTTTAATGAGTACGAGGATCACACACCACGTAGTAATTCTGTGATATGAACAACGTTCAGTTATCCAATCTTGTACAAAACGGAAAAATGGAATTAGAAAATTTGCATAAGTGAAATCCTTGTTATAATAATAAGTAGAACTAAGTGATTAGTTATAATAATATTAGAGAGTCGGATACCGTTCCCCGGAAGGAAAGTTGATCCGCCGGGAGTCAGTGAAGTATATAAGTCTGTAAAATTGAGTTTCGATTAGGAAAGGTAGAATTGATTAGCTATATGGAAGCATCTTTCTATCTTTCTATTCTACGCAACCAAAAATTTAGCTATCCGGCCGGCAACGGGACTTGCTGAAAAACTGGGGAACTGGAACGTGACGGACTGCTCCGAATATATGTTGACCTCCTTCCAACATCGGTTCCCTATACTTCGTCCATCAGCCTGCTCTCAGATGGGCCCACATTCGATCAAATCAGCGAATTTTCAATTTTGCCGTGGCAAAATATCGATGCCAGATATACTTCCACGTATTGTGTTAGTTTTCGCCGTCGAAGGCATTTCGCTGCGTCACCAGACCCCCGGAGACGCGCGATTAGCCAACAACCAGTGTACGATAACGCTAGTTTTAGATCAATTTCACGGTAAGGCAGAGCCATTTATGGGGTACTTAACTTTATTTAACTCCGTCATTTTCTGACAAAGACATATTTCAGAAAGGATGGTATGTGTGGTATGGATGTCGTGCTAGAAAATAACAACCATGTACCCAACCAGTTCAAATGAGTTACTTAACTATTCGGTGTAATCTACAATTCGGAGCACTTGTCGCAAAGTCTATGTTCGTTGCGTCTGCGCGTCGCGCGCACTGATGTACGTGCTATCGATCCCTTGCAAAAACAGATGATTTTTGTTTATGCTCAACAAAATTTAGAATTGATTCTAGCGTCCAGAGTTCAGAGCATTGATATTGTCTAATGAGTCTATTTGTAATCCATCTAAATTCTCGAAATGTACTAACATCTAAGACCCTCCACAAGGTGTAGAGGGTTAAACATTCCGAGGATTTTACGAGTTATGAGCGTTCGGCGCGTTCCACGCAGAGCACGCGTTACACAGAGCTAAAGTGTGTCAAAGAAAGAGTCAACCGTTCAAAGAGAACCTAGAAACGCGGACTTTCTTCGAGTCTCTTGGAAGGCCCTGACATTGCGCCCGCACATCCGCCATTCACATACAATCCCTTCCTCCTCACGAAAACACAGCATCATCGACCGCGCTTACGAAGCGCACGCGCTTCCTCTCTTCTTCTTCTTCTCTCTCTCTCTCTCTCTTTCCCTCCCTCCTATCATGTCGTATCATTCGCTTTTCACCTCTCTTCCGTATATCTATACATACGTATGTACGTAAAATTGCAGGGGGTGTTTGGCAGGTTGATCATACTAGTTCGAAAAACATGGCCAATTGTCATTGTGCGGTGCTTGACCGTCTTAATGAATGATTATCTCCAAGCCTGCCCGCAAACAAAATGAACCACTCGTATAAAAAACAGAAGGTGGTCTTTCAAAGAAGTAGTTTGGGCTAATACTAAAACCTTAGGGATCTTAAATCTGGACTCTTTTCTAAGATTCCTAGAGTATCGTAACGGCCTGTATACACGCTTCGTAGAGGCGTGTGCGCATACTTTCTCCTTGTTCCGTCCTTTCTCCCGGCCCGCTTATTTTATATCATGTCTCACTCACTTCCTCTGATTTCCACCGACTCCCTGCGACTCTTTCCCTTCCACCCCAACTGTGTCGATCGCGTTCATCGTCGGGTTCCTTCCTCGTCGCGACGCTCTCGTCAGTATCGTTTCGGTCTCTAAACACGTTGACGGTGGATTGTGTTCTTTCTCTTTTCTCCCTCTTTGAAATTTCTACCGAGGAATTTCTCAAGTTTCTTATATACGGAAAACAGTGTGTCAAAAGTAGAAGAGTACGGAACAAAGAACGGATACGGCATTACAGATTAAGCATTGGATGTGCAGAATATTAAAAAAAGGTAAGAGTATTTAATTCCGCTATTACATCGGGTAAAATGTTCTCGGGAAAGGGTAAAGAAATGAAAGAATTTTTGTGCTGGGGATGATTTCGCTTGATATAACGCATTGTCAGCACGTTGTCAACGTGTTAAAGCTCTTACACAGCTCGTTTATTCAAGTAGTTTCAAGACGTGAAACGAGAGAAGAATAAATAGGAAGTGCTGTGAACTGAACGGACAAAAACTTTGAACTTTTATTTTTATCTGAATCGAAGATGATAAGCAGTGAATAAATTATGAGTGGTCTAAATTGTAATAAAAAAAAGCCAAGGTCATAGATAGGTAAAGCGCGCGCAAAGATACTAACGTAATGATAAAGCTAATGTTAAATGGGAATCGCTAACCGTGCGGGAACTTTACGTTATCAGAGACAGATAAGCGGTCGCGGGCAAAGTATAGTCAGCATAGAATGATAGATTAGCTAAACGTTCAGTAAAAATTTAATAGGCGGTCGGATATAACGGAATAGATCGTATAACTGCGAGTAAAGTGAGTAAATGAAGAAGAAGTTATTTGTTAAGTGAAGAGTCCAAGTAAAGAAAGATTGTAAAACGATTTTCAGATCAGAATCGAAAGAAGTAGCAGGATGACGTTAACGTGCTGGGAGAAAATCTCGTTGGTCGTGATAGCGGCAATAGGAATACGTATTTTAGTACGGCTAGCCGTGGTTGTCTGGAAGAAGTTAATCGCACCGAGTCTCGGTCTTGGAATCGACCTTACTACCCAAGGAAAATGGGCAGTGGTTACCGGACCAACCGATGGTCTCGGAAAAGCCTATGCGAAACACTTCGCCGCTCAGGGTTTGGACGTCGTTCTGGTTTCCCGATCTCTCACAAAACTCGAAGATGTTGCGGCCGAGCTTAAACAGAAATATGGAGTTGAAACGCGCATCGTAGAAGCTGATTTGACTCAGGGCCAGGCGGTCTATGCGAAAGTCGCGAAAGCTATCGAGGAACTCGAGGTACGTGCTTCTCTTAAAATCTTATTTACACATATCCGCATTTCTATCCGTAGAACCTTAAATGAATCCTAATTTAAATAAGTACATCATCAACTTTCTCTTTTCGTCGGCAGGTAGGCGTTCTCGTAAACAACGCCGGTATGAGTTACGAGCATCCGGAATTGTTCACCCATGTTGAGGAAGAGACGATCGCGAAGATATTGCAACTAAACGTTGCCGGAAGCACCGGCATCGCAAGAGCCGTATTACCTGGCATGATGGAGCGTGGAAAAGGTGTTATCATTAATATTAGCTCGGCCATGGCTGTGATACCGGGTCCCTACTTGGCGGTCTACTCTGCTAGCAAGGCATATCTCGAGAAACTTAGCGCTGATTTGGCAGCGGAAGCTGCGCCGAGAGGTGTTACCGTTCAGTGTATTCTTCCCGGTCCAGTTGCCACCAAGATGTCCAAGATAAAGTCAGTCTTTTCGAGATTAATTCTTCCTCTTCTTCCTGAATTTCGAAATGTTTTCAATTTTGATTTGAAATTTACAGGAAGGCAACGTGGATGGCACCTACCCCGGAGAAATTTGTTGAAATATCACTGAGAACTGTTGGAATTGAGTCGAGTACGACCGGTTATCCACCTCATTGCTTGATAATCGGTTTTGTCAATGGTTTGAAGTGCGTATGTGAAAAGGGTGCAGTTTGGCTGGTCGCAAAAACAATGCTCAATATTAGAGGCCGTGTTCTACGAAAAAAGTTGAAGAGCAGTAAGAACGAAACAGTCGAGAAAACGCAGGATGAAACAACTCTCGTTTCCGAGGTGCACTGATCCTTTCTTCCTTCCTGCTATCATCTTCAATCATCTCTACTGGAGCTTAATTTACACGTCTTTAGATAGATAAAGGGCGGGAGGGTAGAGGGGAAAATCTATCAGTGTTGATCGACATCACTAAAGAAAGTACAAAAAAGACGAGGCCACTTTTAGTGGGACTTCAGTGAAATACGATCTAGCATTCGGAAAAGTGACAGAGGTCAGATTCTAATTAGGTATTGTCTTTATGTTGGCCTATCTAATTAATGAATCAATGCATTACCTTAACAAATGCGATTTCACGATCCGGTGCATCCGGTGCGGAAAATAACTTAGTTATTCGATTGCTACGTAAACGCATGATGACTTGCCTTTATCTCATTCTAATTTAACGTTCCAATTTCATATCTTTGAAAAATTGATTTTGCAATAAGGCCAACGAAAGTTATAAAAGTGACGTTATTGGTCATTGGTCATTCGTCATTCACCGATTCCAAACCAAATGAACGCCACGCCTATGGATCGTCGAGTTTGATTCGATCCACGGTGGAAATACCTCGAACATTAGATAATGTGTGATCTTTTAAGATTAGAAAAGATAATCTAGCGAATATATATGTGCGAAATTTTTATTGCCATTTTAAGGTGTGTATACATACGTTGGAGCCGTCTTGCTGTTAAATATATTTGTTGTTTTTGGAAAACTGGCTCCTTTATTTTGTGCGAGGAAGTGTGATAACCCGAGCGGAGAAAAGGTTGGCTAATTGCTGACTCGGTAATGGTGCAAGTCTCTTAATCGTATAAAATGTTAATCCCAAATAAGTTAATCCTAAATAACCGTTCTCCATTTTAAACCGTTCTCGATTTAACTAGTATGAAGATGGACCTTCTGGTTACTGGTGTGGTGGCTGAGGTGGCTGAGGTGGTTGAGGCGGCTGAGGTGCCCCAGGTGGCATAGGCGGCGCCGGTGACGAACTTTGCGCCGATCTACGATTACGTGGCATCTCGCTGTCCGACATCTGCGGATTCTTGAAAATGTCTACTACTTTTCGCCCTGCTTCCAGATAAGTCGACGGGTCCACCCATTTAGCACCCATCTGAGCAGCCATCTCTATTGGGTTCATGTTACCGCCCATTGTTTGTCGTGCAATCTGCAGCAGATTTAAAATTACGTCTTACTTACATCTCTCCAACAAACATTTTCTTCACTTACTTCCATTAAATATATCACGTATAATTACACGGAAAATACTAGATACGATAACATTAAAACAGGGAAACCAATCTATTATATAAACATACACACCTAGCGGAGGGTATACTAGAGGGTAAGCAAGAAATAAAAAGAAGTTGATTTTTTTTTAAGAATAAGAGATCGCACTTACTCTTCGAGTCGGCTCAGGATCTGATTTCGGTTCGTCGTCGATGGCCAACTGTAATGTTCGAGATTACTGCATTGCATCTTCAGAATCAATTTAATGTTTGTATGTGAAGAAAGAATTCTTACCGCAACCGCACAGATGCAGAGAAGTATCAACGATGTCCGGATCATGTTGGCTTCCTAGTTAAACGAAACGTGAACAGGGATATATCGTTCGAGCTCGAGCGATCCGCGTTTATATGTCATCAGAACTGTGGAAAACAGATCTGGTACGCACCGATGTGTGACATTCGCAAGAATTAATTACTCCTTAGATCATTATCTTCCCTATAATTCGCATCTAATGTCTCGCTTCTTCTTGAAACTGTCATCAAAGTCGAGATAAGCGAAGCCATGATTTTCGATAAGGCGCCATAACACAGCGGAAGTGGAATCCGTCCCCGCCAAAAAATTACTCCCGGTAATTGTGTTTACTCATGTCACGCGCTCTTGTTATTCACTTCCTAATTGATGTAATTTTTACTGTGAACTTCTTGGAATTAGGTAATACTTATAATCGTGGTAAACTCTACCTCGAAAGGGAATATATTCCACTAACATGGTTTAAATCATATCGAGATTTGCAGAAATTTGATAAAATTCCATATTACTTAGACTAATTTGGATGAAATTAATTTAGTAAACTGAGGCCGTAAATGGTCAACCATTTGATTCAGAGAAAAATTGTAGGTAACTACCTAATTGTTTATCACTGCATATTCTCATCCGAACCACCAAAAGGGATGCGCATAAAAAGTTTTTCAATCCAGAAACTTGAACTCATTTTCTCTGCATTCTCCTAAGATTGAGGTATGCGCTTCGAAACGCATAAAAACAGATCCTCTACCCCGCGGACCTGCATCGTGTTTTTATTGCGTTCTAAATTTTCAATTAATTGAATCTCGTGCAACACTGTACGTCTATGATCCAGATTCACGTTTACGCGAGACAAATCCACGGTTAGAATCCAGGGTGCCAGGTTGCGCACGCAGGTTCCTGATCTCTGATTAGAACCCAGGGGTTGCGCGGGCATTAGTCCCGCATCGAGCACTTACCCGGGGGTCAGCAGGCAGCGCGCGCAGGTTTTTAGGGTGCACAGGTTCAGACGCGCGAAATCGATCGGGAAGAGATGAGATTCAAATCTATACTATCGTGAAGACAAAATTGAGTACTTTGTAAGTATAACCGGAGATTCGTAAATCGGAAATAAATGTTGCTGTTAAACATATAAAAATATCGATTTGAATGAAGTGAGTCAATCTCTGAGAACCCACAAACCGAACGAAAAAATACATTTTACGATTGAACCCGTATTTCGTTCGTGCCGTAACAGCTGGTGGCAATGCTGGCAATGCTCGCAAAGGTGGCAGCCCTTGCAATGGCGGCAGGCAGTCTTAACCTTTCTTGCATTTGAGTGTTATGGCCGCTTGATACTAGAACGTCGTCGGATAACTTGATTTCGTGTTACGTGGAAGGATGCTCCGCTAAAAGGCATTTTCCTTGAAATCTGAGTCAAGGAAGTGGAGGAAAAATATTCGAAGGAAATTTTAAAAGGGCTATAAATATCGCAAAGGGCTATTAATGTTCCTAACCAATAAAAGTGGGAAGTGTCAAGCACGTTTTTCGGTAGACGTGTACGTGTACGGGAATCACGGGAAATACGGGAAAGACGAACTTCGGAAGACTAAACGAGAAAAAAGTCGGAGGTGTCGCAGCAAGGTGTACCGAAGGTTTCGATCGGTCAGCCCTCGCAAACGATTGACATGCTTAGCTCATCGAAGAAAATGCCAATCGGTTTGCTCTACTTACTCCTCATGTTTGTCGAACGTTACATACCACTTTGGATACTGAATCAAGTGAAATAGTGTTTAGCCTGTGCAATCGGTGTTGACGCCGATTTAGTATATCTTCCAAGACTGTTTATTTATTTAGTCCCTTTGGGTAGGGGTTTGATTTCGATTTTGCTTGGTTAATCCGTGGCTTTAGTTTCGAATTGAATTAGGTTTGATTAATTGGAGCTCAATTAGCGCTAACAATTAAACGATGCGGCTAATCACACCTGAGAAACTCGGTAAAATCCAAACGGATGTCGTGTACGTTCGTAACATCTGCATTTTGGCACACGTGGATCATGGAAAGACCACCCTCGCGGACTCGTTGGTCGCGAGTAATGGAATTATTTCGAATAAACTCGCGGGAAAGCTACGATACCTGGACAGCCGGGAAGACGAACAATTGCGAGGGATCACGATGAAGTCTAGTTCGATAGGGCTGTATCATGCCCACCGGGAGAAAGAATTTGCTATAAATCTAATAGATACACCTGGTCACGTCGATTTCGCTTCGGAGATTTCGACTGCCGTTAGACTATGCGACGGAGCTATCATCGTCGTTGACGTGGTCGAAGGTGTTTGTCCGCAGACTCGTAGTGCGCTCTCCATAGCTTACACAGAGGGTTTGAAACCAATTCTGTTTTTAAATAAAATCGATAGGCTTATAACCGAAATGAAACTCTCACCTCTCGATGCTTACGTGCATTTGAATCAAGTTTTGGAACAGGTGAATGCGGTAATGGGCGAACTCTTTGCTAGCGATATAATGGAGCGCGAAGCCCGAGAAGATGTAGGAAATCGGGAGACCGAACGAAAATCCGATCACGAAAGAGACATGTCCGAAGGAAATTTGACCGACTGGCAATCGGTCCTTGAAGACATTGACGATTCCAATTTATACTTTTCACCGGATCAAGGAAACGTGTTATTTTCTAGCGCTACGGACGGCTGGGGTTTCGCCGTGACGGATTTCGCCAGGATTTTCTCAAGCAAATTGGGATTAAGCGAGAAAGTGCTATCGAAGACGCTGTGGGGCGATTTCTACGTGAATACAAAAACAAAGAGGATAATGAAGGGCGCGCAGGAAAAAGCAAAGAAGCCGCTGTTCGTGCAACTTATTCTGGAAAATATATGGAATCTATACGAAACTATAATGATACGAAAAGATAAAGAGAAGATGGCGATGATGGCCGAGAAATTAGAGATAAAATTAACAACGAGAGACTTGCGGCATACGGACCCGAAAGCGCAATTACAGGCGGTCTGTTCTCAGTGGCTGCCGTTAGCACGCGTTGCCCTTGATGCAGTCTGCACGATTGTTCCATCACCGAATAATCTCTCCGGTGAGAAGATAGAACGTTTAATGAGTGGTAATACGGACTTTTCAACGTTACCTCCCGAGACGAGGTCACTCAAGGAAGCCTTCTTGGCATGTGACCCCTCGCCGGAGGCTCCGGTGATCGTCTTTGTTTCGAAAATGTTTCCAACCGAGAGAAAAGCTCTTCCTGAAAATAGACCGAAACCTTTAACCCCCGAGGAGCTTGCACAACGAAGGGAACTGGCGCGACAGAGACACAGCGAGAGGACAGCTCTCAGAGAAGAATCAGCTGAGAGGCTAACGGAGAATTCCGAAACGGAGACTAAATCGGACGATTCACAGGATACGTCGTCTAGCGAGGCCACTGTCGAACAACCGGAAACCGTGTTGATCGCTTTCGCGAGAATATATTCGGGAACCTTGAAGGTCGGCAGCGAAATCTTTGTCCTAGGTCCAAAGCACAATCCCGCGATAGCTCTCGATCGTCAACGAGCGGGAGAGGAGATAGATCCAGCGAGCACATTGAAAGATTTGAAGCCCGGTTGGCACGTGACCAAACTCACCATCGAGAAGCTCTATCTCTTAATGGGCAGGGAATTGGAACCCGTCGAACAAATACCAGCGGGCAATGTCTTTGGTATCGGTGGGTTAGAGGAACATGTACTTAAAACCGCGACCCTTTCTACCAGTATTGCATGCCCATCTTTTTCCGAATTGACCTCCTTAGCTGTTCCTATAATGAGAGTAGCCCTCGAGCCGAAGCATCCGAACGACCTACAGAAGCTTATCGAGGGATTGAAGTTACTAAACCAAGCGGATGCTTGCGCTACCGTTCATATACAGGAAACTGGAGAGATCGTCCTGAATACTGCCGGTGAAGTGCACTTGGAGAGATGCTTGGAGGACTTGAAATTGAGATATGCCAAGGTCGAGATTAATGTTTCCGATCCGATCGTACCTTTCCGGGAGACGGTTGTCCCACCACCGACGGTCGACATGGTTAACGAAACTATTGAAAAGAAGATCGAAGATACAACCGTTTTAGGTACTTGGACGGCTAATCGGCAATGTTACTTCGAAATAGACGCGATGCCTCTGCCGAACACGGTGACTAATATTCTTGAAAACAATGCCGAGCTTATCAAAGATTTCTACCGATGGACTACTGAGAATAACAACGGGGGAACTTCCTCAACACTGGCTGAGAAGAAGCGGAAACTATTCGAAACCTTGAAGAACGAGTTGACCGTAGCACTTGAAGAAGCGGATTATCGAAATGTTGTCGAAAAAATATGGTCCTTCGGACCTCGCAAGTGCGGCCCGAATATTCTACTAAACGAAACGGATTTTAAACGCGAGCCTTTCTGGGAAGCTCCCTCGAACTCTACCGACCCCCGTTCCACGTGAGCATCATCATCCGCATCCACATCTGCATCCGTCACCATTATTCATTTCGACAGCATCTTAACGACCAACGCGGATAATATACCAACGAGAAATCGCGTAATCTGATCTTTGTGATTTCAGATATGAAAGTGCTATGATCAATGGCTTTCAATTAGCGACGCTCGCTGGCCCTCTCTGCGAGGAGCCCATGAGAGGTGTTTGTTTCATTCTCAAGAAATGGCAACTTTTCGAAGATCCACAAAGGTATTTACCCTCTACTCCTCCACTTCTTCTTTTCTACTTCCTTCTTATCCGTAATAACGATGCACCCGGACATTTTAGTATCAAGTTACCTAGAAACACTTTAATTATGATTAACTGTGGAGTAGGTTTGGAATGTGGTCGCCATCCACTTATTGCTGCTTTAAAGCAATAATCATCGTATGCATATATGATAATTTCAAAGTACATGAAGGGGATGGTATTATGTTAACAGTGATGGTGGTGGTGGCGGTGGTGGCAGTAGCAGCAGCAGTAGCAACATGGGTGGCCATTTAATGTCAGCCTGTAAAGAAGCTTGCCGGCGTGCTTTTAATACGAGACGTCCACGGATAGTGACCCCGATGTACAGTTGCACTGTCTTAGTAAATTCCGACGTACTTGGTAAGTCAAAATGTCTATTATTATTTGTGTTTCAATATTAAGGTTTCGTACAGATGTTTACGCTTACGTGGACGCTTTGATATCGAGGTGATCCAAGCATCGAATAGATGATAATAGTTTATTAAAATGGAATGCTTACATCGCAGCAATCTGAAATACATCAACAAGGTTGTTGATGTTTATCCGATTTCTTTACTATGGCTGTACTTCCTACGATTGCGTCGAATGCATTCAATAGGCCGAAAAGCATTTTTGTATATAATGCGATTGAACAAAGAATGTAAAGTGGTATGAAATATTGGAAACATTTCGGTCGATCGCTCGGAGAAATGTGTATACATTTCATAAGTACAATTGCAGATCGTGGCTTTAGTTCTACTAGTTTTTCGACGCATCGAATCGGATCTATTCAGGCTGAGAGTGAGAATGGCGAGATACCAGCGTAGAATAGGATTTATACTACTAATATGTCTCTAGAGATAGGGAAACAAGGGCGTGGGGGGTTGAGGTCGAAGGGAAGAGGAGAGGCGTAATAAATAGGTGATGTGTGGTCGGGTGAATATCAAAGCGAAACCGGAATTCTTGTGCCTGTCTCTTGGCTTGGCAACCTAATCCCAGAGCACCGAATTCGTAAATTGCTGTACTTTGTGCCAAGGAAAACGTATTTCTGCATCTTCCCCAATATCGGTCTCGTCCGTTGTCGACATAGCATCGTTGATCTTTTCATCTCCTGCACCTGTTGTTGGATCAACAAATTAGTGATTTCCCAGCGATGGGTTTACATTTATCGAATGTTCTTACGCGCAACTATTTACCTAAAATGTTACGCCTATAACGAAGTGGTCGTCCTCTCCTGTATCCTTGGACACACATCATCCCGTAAACTCGAATCCCTGGTACACTAGCATATGTCGGTTGATCGTGGCTCATTGGACCCTCTGCCAAAAATGATCTCTTAGTAATTTCTTTACAGACTATCAAACATTATCACACGATAGAAAACATCGTCTTGCTCACCCAATATGTTTGCATCGGGACACCGACATATGACCAAATAATGCGACTTTCCGGTGCGCACGTTCTGCAACGCCAGTAAAGACCAATCTCGAGGAGTTCTACACTCCCGCATTTCCGCCACTGGTTCGCACGTCTTTACCAAGGTCAAAGCCTAATGCAAACATTCCGATAATTTGTTAAATTAACGCCCATTATCAGGCATCGAGAACCGCGCCTGGCATTGGTGTTTAATTTTTTTAATTTAGTCTGAAACCCGTTCAGTGAAACACGAGCCAGCACAGCAACCCGATCGAATTGTTTCCGGCGTACCGCACGGACGACGTAGAACCAAAGAACGCGTTCTTGCCGCGCACCTGTCTGGAACTAATCTCGGACCTACGTGGCTTTAATTTCTTTCTTATTCCTACAAGAGGGATACAAGAGGAAGCTTACAAACTTCCACCGACTATAGATTCAAAAGGCGTAATCGATACATTGAACTAAATCCCTAGCTATTATCTTCATTATTATCGTGGCGAGTGTGGTTTGCCGGCGAGAAAAGTTTCTTGGAGTATTACACGCGCGGAACTAGTTTCTGATTGATGTTAATGGTACGGTAGAAGAAACTCGGTTTGCGGTATAATCTACCACGGTTTGCGGCAGAATCTTTTGAGAGTATCAGCGATTCGCGAATAGTTTGTAAGTAGTTTGAGTCAGCGGAGGAAGTATAGACTGACCTTGGTTCGAGGGTCGGTGACCAGTTCCGTGGTGTGAAGGTCGTTACTATCGAGAGAGGCGCTGCAAGGGTCGCGATATCTTCCTGGACAGGCACAGAGAGGCTGGGTAAAGTTCAACCTGACGTAAACGGCGTTGCAGACTTGCTGCACAGCGCATTCCGGTAGTAGATAGATATGCTGATTGTGCGGATAATAATGATACTTGGTGGGTTTCGCGAGAGCCGCGCTCGCTCCTTCTGGTAATCGAACTCCTGTCTGAAAATCAAAACAAACATTTATACCGTGGAGGAGGATTCATATTTAAAATATAAGAATTTCCGCAGTGGTTTTTCTTGCACAAAAGCAATTGAATTGATAAGATTCGGCTTAACATAAGTCTCAGAAGAGATCTAACTTCTACCTCTGCATATCGTTCCACTTTCTAGCGAAATAATTGCAAAGGTGGTCAATAACGCGTGTCGAACGAAGAAGGTCGTGAACGAAGAAAAAGAAAGATGACTTCGGGTAGAAGTGGTAGCGGTAGGAAGGTTTGTCCACGCATCGCGCTGCTATTTAATATCTCCCTAGTCCTTATCTTTCACCGACCTCCCCGGAACCCGGAAAACCGGATCTTGCTCTTTCTTTTCACCAAATAAACCAATAATTCGTAGATGCCAGTGATTCGACTGGAACGGTGTATAAAATCGATTAAAACCAGCAAATACTCCGTAACGACAGTTTGCGTATCATTTTCGTTTTGCTGTTCGTTTTTGTTTTCGTTTTCGTTTTCCTGTTTCTCTAACGTTTCCTCGCAATTTTCTTAGAATATCGTCACGTTCCACTGGCGATATTAACGCGGCTCGATCAGCGGGCTCGCGTCACGGTCATGAACACTTGTCCCCCTTTCAAAATGCTGAACCCTATCACAGGATTCCTTGCGTGTCAACGTAGATTCCCTCGCTACGCTCAATTCTAATCGACACTTTCGGTTTTCTCGTCGCTTCAAAATTGTATAATCGTTAAAGTATTATTGGAACGCCATCCGCCGATCTTTTCGCCACCCCTGGCACGTCTTAATCACGGAGAATGGCTAATACAAAAAAAGGATGAAGCTAGTACAAAAAGATAATTCGATTTGAAATGAAATAATCCTTCCCAGTGGTAATAATAAAGGACCAGCTTTCTTCTGTGTGATTAGTTTGGCTCGAGCCGGCACGGTGCTTGTCTATTAATTTGCACAGCTGATCACGGAAGAGCGAAAAGTGGAAGGCAGAGACTTCAATCTCCAAACCAGGAAATATTGGGCGCAAGATCGGTTAACTGAAACTTTACCGCAGCATTCGCATTTCCCGCTTATCGCAATTCGAGGAGAGACCAATCTATCCGTGTTTAAGAGATAAAGTTAGCCCGACAGGGAAGGGGTGGTGGGAGTGAGTCCCGTTGGTAATGCACGGGGAAGTGAGATGCTACGATTTCAAAAGAGATTTCGTCCGATTTGAACCGGTAGACGACCGCGAGATGAATATTTTCGACGGGCAACGAGAGACTAGACTCTTTACGACAACGTACGGTACTTACGGTATGCTTAAACGTAGTTATAGCTTAAACAGTTATACTTTAGCTTGGCGAAGTAGATAGAGCTCGAGTTCGAGCGGGAGCGCGATTCCATGATTCTCTTAGTGGTAGCACATTCGCAAGATACGGTACAGTGTATACTCTGTTATCGCGGCTCCTCGCCGGTGCAGAAAAATAATATTTCCCGTTAGAGCTCGATTAGATTACTATTTGACATTCTCGTGTTCTAATTTGATCTCGGTAAACGATGCCAGAGAGCTCTATTCGCTCGGAGAATGACCCTCCTGAGTTTCGCGTTCCGTTGACACGAAATTATGCATCGGTCTGAGCCTCCAACATAACGGGCAGCCCATCGGGCTTTTACCCTATTTAACCCTTAACGGTCCTCCGAACTGAATCAACGCCGCTTCTCTTTAACAACTACTTTCAACTCGCCTTCACCGACTCTCTCTCTTCTTCTTCTCTCTCGCTCTTTCTCTTTCTCATTCCCTCCACCTTTCTTTCTCTCTTCATAAGGAACGCGAATACGAGTGGAAGAAATCTTGGGAGAAAAGTTTTCGTATTTAACGGATATGAAAAAGATGGACTCTTCACCCGACAGATATATCCGCTACTTATATGTCAGACATATTTTTCAACTAACGTGCTACGGATTGCTCACAACTTTCTAGGTCGACCTATATGCTATTTTTTTGTTTCTTAAGCTCGTAACACTCAACTGTCCCTCGCCGTAGCTCGTCGAGCCTCGTCGAGCCTCGACTATCCGTCGTATCTGGGTCCCTTTCTATTCTGCCCCCTTGCATTATACCTTTTCATCTTTTTCCCCGACATAAACTTCTTTCTTACGTAAAATTCACCAATTCATCTTTCTCTGCTTTCTCTTATTCTCTTCTTCGTGCAAATCGACGAAGTTCCATCATTTTGCCTCAGACATTATCACCGGCCAACCGAGACAATGTATCGCGATGCGAAACTAAATTGTTCCGACTCGAGTTTATGATTACCATTTCACCGAATAGATCATTTCCCAGGAATACTGGAATCAACTGCTACTATGTTTAACATAATTTCTCTGTAGTTCGTTCGTGCGCAAAAGTATGCATTTTCCTGCGAAAGATCCGCACGCAGTTCACACGTGCATGGAAAACTAACGTGAAACGTGCCGTAATTTTTTATGTGAATTTTCCAAGCATCAAGGGAAACGGTTCACACACGCGGTGCAAAACCGATCGTGGAAAGTAGCAGCTGCTACTTTTCAATAAAGATAACGTAGGCTTTACTTACCTCGCCAAGGCTGGTGTAGTTGGTTGTAAGTTTAATCTGGGGTCGAATCTTCCCAGGAGATTCACGCGTCTCCTTCGCTGAAACCGATGCTGTCGTAGTCGTGATCTCGCCTAAGCTTATGGTAGACTTCCTCGACGAGGGGAAGCCTGTATCTTCGTGAACCGAAGAGACGATACGCGAGGAACTCTCGATGGGTAGAGTATTCGTTGTCGAATTCGAACCGCTCGTTGTTGTTGCCGTATCCGTAGCCGTAGCGGTGGCTGCCGACGTCAACGGCGATTCCTTCGTCTCCGTCTCATCAGCCGTAACTTTATTCCTAAGCATACTTGTGGTCGCCGAAAGCGCCGACAAAGTTAGAGTCGTCGAAATCGGCGATGCACCTGGTACGCTAAATTCCAGGGATGGTAACGCCGATGAAGAACCCTCCGAGACTGATGGAGATGGCCAGGATGCCGTAGTTGTCATAGAGGTCGATGAACGCGACGTAGTTTCGGTACTGGGAACGATCGCGGAGTTCAAGGGAACTGGTTTCGACATAATGTTAGATGTCATCATTGGAACAGTGAGCTTTTCCTCGTTAAGATACGTCGTCGGTGATGTTATGGTTGTCGTTATTGTCGGGCTCGCCGTAGGTTTCACCCGTACGACCCCGCGGGGCTGATCCTGCGAAGTCGCTGGCAGCGAGAGGCTACCGGTGACGAGGCATGCCAACCAAATGCTTGTTCCTCTTGATGCTCCCATCCTCACGATCCGCATCAATAGTACCCTTCACGATCTCTGTAAACGAACAGTTATTATGTCAGATTTTTCTGTACCGATGTACTCTGCATTTTGTACGTGTTCTACGTGAACGGTCGGAATTTTAGACCCTCCTCGATGGCCTGCATTCACTTATGTATGCGGATCTCGAAGAATATTTTAATGCGTTCGCTAATAACGGCCATCCCTCTTTACTGGCAGCACGATGCGTTCAAATAACGGTTACATGCACATCCATCTATTCAGTTAATGTAGCTTTCACGCACCGATACATTGATAGAAAGGAGATACCGATGTAAATTTTATTCGTGTTATACTGTTATTGAATAAACATCAGAGACTCGGGACTTTTTTAAGAACGAATATTCCGCGGTACACTCCCCTAATTGGTGCTTGGTCAAAGTCGCATTGCTTAAGGACCTGCTTAAATACCTCTTTCGACGAATCGAGATTTATGATAATCTATTCGGGTGCTTTCTATTTCCGATGAGAATAGGCTAGTATTTAGTTAAGTACTCCACCTACCCTCTTCGGTTACTCGACCGCTTCGGTATTCAAATTGAGTGTACGCGTAAATGAGTAAAAAGAAGAGTAATATTAATGACTAAAATTGCGAACATGAATAACACGTACATGAAAATGAACGTTTCTCTGAAATTTGATCACAAATTGCCAAAAAGTATGGAATTACTTCCGATGCCCTACGTGGAATGTTCAGATGCTACTATACACGGAAGCTTTGTTGTAACTTTGTTGAAGAGGGAAAAAAATGATGTGCCCTTGGTGTGAAGCAACGGATCGAAAGATCATCGTACGAGCAATGCGTTTGTACCTTAGGACAGAGTGAATCACCTCGGCCTTCTCCGACCTCGACGTAGTTACAGCCTCGACCGTGATCTGGATCTTGTACTTCTCGTGCCTCTCGTGCCTCACGGCACAAACGACCAGCAGAGAGAGATACACTTCCTTCCTAGAATCTTCGGCAGAGAATCCCTTCGCGTCTTACTAAATAAAACCGAACACCAAGCAATACCGGACGCTGTATCGAAGATCCTTTGAGAAGAGGGTAGTATAGGTACACCTCGAGTATCCGAAGCAAACTACGTTTCTTAGTTGATTTCTCAACAATGGCACATTCCAAAGCGCGCGCAACTATCCCCTCGTGTCTTTCGATGAGCAAAGAAAGGATGGAAGAAGAGTATAAGGCGAATACTCGGTGAACCGACTCTCACCGACAAGATTGCTTTAAGTTTCGAGTCCAACTGCGGACTCTCGTAGGAGGTATCCTGCCTATGAGTCCCCGCTAGTCCCACTTACCAACCAACCAGAAACCCCTCGCGACTATGCTCGGAATCTTAACCTGTGCATCTCCACCAATCCTCTACCACTCTCTACACTAACAATAAGTACTCTCTACACCTACAGAATCTACTCCAAGTACAGACCATCGTACTTCCTATACCCTACCCTCTCCCACCGCCACCACCACCTCATCCCCCTCAAGTCGCAAGAAGATGCAAGAAGACGCGAGAAGAACGGCAAAGACACTCTTCCTTTTCCTTTTCCATTTCCATTTTCATTTCGATTTCCACTCTGCTTTCGTACCCTGATCTTCTTATTCTTTTCTTCCATCCTCCACCACTAATGCAACTTTAATTTTTGCACGACTTAATAAAGTGCATTCGCATCGACTTTTCAAGTCGATGATTTAGTAGCCGACAATTTCCATCGACGGAATAAAGTCAAAATTTATTCAGCAGGATCGTAACCTACAATCTAAGATACAAATCCAAAACCGACGAATATGTAGAACTCATCAACCTGTCATCCAGCCGTTCCGATCTAATACACTTCCCATGTAGTTCCGTTCAGAGGCAATTCACCTACGTGAAATACTAATACAAACTCTGATTCACCTTATCGATTGTATCGATGTAATCACTTGGATCGTTCCTCGGTCGATCTGCACTTCCGTTTACGCGATACTACATTTCCAAGATTACGACGTAGTACTCGAAGTTATGTTCATCGAATGTTCAAATTTCAATCTCGCGGTTAAGTCGAGAAAATTTCAATTGCGATAGTACTGTATCTTTCGATATCGGGCCGATCGGGGGCCAAGCAGGCGAGCATAATAATTAACGGTGATACGTAAGTAGAGCGTGGTAAGATCTAGAGGCGCGTATACATAATGCGTAACGAGTTAGAGGGAGGTGGGTATCGCGAGTAGAATATCGAACACCGAGATACTACAGAGGTGATGGACCGTATCGTTCTCACGGGGAGAATCGGCTGTATCTTTCAACCGAACAAAACCCGGTTCTTCCTTATTCTACTGGCTAGAATTTGAGCCGATTTATCTAGAAAATGCACCTGTTGATTAACCACCCGGGTTATTACTGGTACCTGTCGCCTCGACAAGTCTTGTTAATTGATTATTATCAGCAACATTACAACCTACTTGAATCCTCCCACAATCACTATCGTACTAAGAATTCACCTTCTGGTAATCGACTCTAGTTTTAAGTAATTCGTAGGATCTCATGGTGCTGCCAGCAGCCGTTCACCATCCGCTAACCGGCTGCAGTTCCCTCAAACCATCCGTTCCGGAATAATTCATCGACGAGTATACTCGTCGTTTTCTTCCTTATCCACCGCCGCACTTTCTTCAGCACATTCGAGGTAGCCGCGATTATGTGCGATCATTTGCGACCGGTTGTAATCAATCGCATATAATTGGCATTTTTTCGAAATCATCATTCTTCCACTTTCATCCTCATTTCCTAACCTATGCAAAGTTTCTCTAGAAAATCGTGGATAATGAAAAATACTATTCAACGAACCTTCCTTTCTACAACATCTGGATAGTGGATTTAAAATTGTGAGGGACTATATATTTCTCAGAGCCTTCATGCGCGTATTCTCAAATAGAAATGTCGTGCATCAATTACAAGGCAAGATAGCGCGACATACTTTATTAAATTAGTGAGAACCGTACAAAACGTGGCACCACTCGTTAACACTCGAACGCATATATCGGTTCGCAAAGCAGTACTCTTCCAACAAACCTATGTACAAATCCTCCTATTTCTTGCATGATGGACCTCTACACGACGAGAGTCGAGTGCCGTTATAAATAAAGAAAGATCGCTGAGGAACAAGAAACGTTAAGTAAAAGATCTCTCTATACATACGTAACAATAATATCGCGAAAGCTCTCCGATGCCGATCGGAGGCCCGTCGTTAAAGCTTCTTCGCTACTTCTCTCTTCCTCTTAGTTCGTACAAACACTTCGACCTTTGTTTCTCATTACTGCTTCTTCTTCTCCTCCTCTCTCTCTCTCTCAGGCAAATTAATTTAATCAAAAATGTATTCTTTTGATGGGGTGCGTACCGTAATAAAATTCCGGAGTAAGCAAGATGGCCCCAACGAGAGAGAGAACCGACATGCGAAACCGCGGAGTCGAAGATTTTCAGAATTTTCGCTAAGAGGACTAATTTGACGAATCTTAAGATCCGATATTCAATATAGAGGATCCTGGACGAACAGTAGGGGAAACATGGTCCGAAAACGTTAGATAAGAAATCCGAAAGGGTCGATCAAACGGACGTGTAGATAGTTTCGGACCGATGAGAGGGTACGCAGTGACCGCTGTAAGTTTTGATTTCCAAAACGCCAGAATAAGATCGTGCGGGCAAAGAACCGGGATCCGTGTGTCTTCTGGGACACCGATAACCTTTAGGACACTGACATAATGGTGATGCGTTGACTTCCTCGAGTTGCGAAGTTCGCCTTTTTCGCACAGTGAACAGACGACAAGGCTCCTTGTGCTGGCAGCGTAACCTCTGTAACCAAAGACACTCCGTTAATGTCTATAACTGCACCTTCTCCGCCATGATGTTGTTCAACTGAGTAAATAATCTTACGCTTTGCGGAGAACACGCGAAAGCATAGATAAATCCAGGATTTCCCTCTGGAGATCTGTGGGATTGTCGTCTAACCAGATAGGGAACACTGCCTGGACGACAGCGACAGTAAACACGCTGTACGGTCGCGTTCGCTGCTCCTCCTCCCGGCGCCAGTGTCCACGTCACGTCCCTAAAAGATAAACCGGTAAACTTTCGTAAGAACAAATTCTCAGATTTTCAAATGTATGTACCGCCCAATGCGATACGTACTCCTTTTGAGAAATAGAAGTGTAGAACTTACTTGAAGTAACGGCAGATCGGAAGACGTTTTACGGGCTCGCAAAGTTTGTACTGCCGCGTCTTGTCGACGATCGTGTGCCCATCGTCACCGTGCAAACTGCTAGGACAGCTACGGCCATCCGTGCATCGGCACTGTCTTTCCACCCAGGGTGATCCGTACAAGTCCACTTTGCTACAAACCTCGCTTCGATCCGTGCACACAGGAAGCTCCTCCTCGCTGGCCTGTACAACGGAAAGTCTTCTTTCAAACATCGGTCAAAAAATTAACCGGATAGTGTTTAATGCGGAAGAGACGCGAGAACGGAAGCGAGAACCGGGTTCTGAGAAAATTTAAATAACCAAGATCGGCCGTGCATCCGTATACCGAAGAAAAAAAAGCTCCCATACACCGTTTCCTCCCGTTTCCTCCCATTTCCTCCCGTTTCCTTTCGTTCGTGCGAAGAATGAACGGGGTCCGGTAACTGCGCGCGCTATTCAGACACTGTCAATCCGCTGAATGGGGCAATCGCGTACGTCCTGTCACTGCCAATCTAACACGACACAAACACGACGATCTAAGTCGGACTTCCCAAAGTTCCCCCGGCGTTGACCTCGTCGTTCCTTCCACTATTGTAATTGATAATTGACCGGTGTTTGCCGACTACAACCGCGCTTAAAACGACCACCGGTTCATCGTGAAGTGACCAGTTCAACTTCACCTCCTGCTTGCTCTTCCTCTCGAGGGATCGGTCAGCATTGTATTAATTTGCTACTTCTTAATATCACAATCATTTGTCCGCTAATTACCATGTCTATAATATTATCGGAAACTCGTTTCCTTTTCCCTTTTCTTGTATTCCTTTGCATCCTCCTGTAAACACCTATAGACTGGCCTTCTGTACGTGTTCCGATCCGAAACCAGACTCATCTCTTTTTCCAGCTTTCCTTTTCTCCCCACTCTCATACTCTCCCTCCTCTTCTCGCACACTGTCCCATTCCTGTGTTCTCTTCGTTTCGATTCGTGTTCCTCGTGGCGCGCAATGTTCCTCATAGCGGGATTCCGTCGGCATTAAAAGGTTCGCAGTAAACCAAAATGAGGATATAATGGAAGGACCGGAAAGGCCACGAGGGTTTTGCAGCGATCCATCCGGAAGTTCTCACGCGTCTCTCGATTCTTGCAGAGCCGCAATGAAAATGACACCTGGCTCTCGAGGTTGGCAGACCAGCGTGCAGATGACTTAAAAAAAACATCGGACCGGGCCCGAAACTCGAGAGAACCGTTCGGAAAGTTGATCGAGTAGCCGCAGCACCGAAACCCCTCGGAAATCTCACCCTTCGCCTTTACTTACAACCTTTACAGCCTTTACTTACATCTATAAAAAATGCGAACACTTCTTACACCCTTGCCAACATTATTCATGGTGAATTACACTTGCCTCGAAAATAAGAACGCAACGCGGTTTTATGGGTTGTCGATTACGCGGTGATCGATTACGTGACGATTACGCAATGATTACGTGGGACCGGTCGAAGATATTTCGCAAAAGATTGTATCGGTACCGATTTCCTGACTCGCGGAAAACATTACCAGTAAACTTACCCCGATCTGGTAAAGGACTCTCGGCACCTGATGTCCCGCCGGTCGATGCTTCCTTTTGTGGTCCGAGATCAAGTCTATTTCAACAGCCGCTTCTTGAAATTCTTGCAACTCAGCGAGGTACTTGCTTTCGTCCAACGATAAATACTCGTTAAGAAACTCCTCGCCGGTCTCGTCGATCTCGACACCGAGGAGGCTAGCCTCGGTTTTACGTACAATGCCGAACACCGCAAGTAAATATACAAGTCGTTCCATCCTCTTGCGAATCATTACTTTGGCCAATAATGATCAAGGAGGATCTTCAGGTTGAAAGATCCGTGGTTCACTGGTTATTAGTCCGATCTTTGTACGTGGCGAATTGTTAATTGCGGAGGATATAGAAATTAAGGAAGAATAAGTTTACTGATTATGATTAAAAGGAGTTGCCAAATATTGAGTCCAGAAGGGAGTACGGATCGGGAAGAAGGGAGATAGACGATATCGGGAAAAGAACTCTCACGTGGATAAGTAACGATTCGTTGATGCCAGTTTGTATCGCATATCGTGGATGCACTTTACTCGCTAATCCGTACCGACCCACTCCTACTACGAACCACACCGCTTATCGCCGGAAGCCAACCAGTCCTTTTCGAACCAGAGATACCGCGCACAAAACTGGCCTACTTGAAGTCCATCCTAGCAATCTGCGAACTAATCTTCCAACACAACGCACAAGACTCGGAAATAGTGCCAGGGAGAAACCAGAACGGGAGACGCCGGCAGATCACTCACTGAGAAGGACCAAGATCGTAAGAGAGCGAAATAGCGAGGGGAAGAGAGAGGAGAGATCCGTATACGCGCAAAATGGACCACTTTTCCCGAATAATTGATTCGATCCAGCAATCGATCGATTGGTTGCGCTTGTTCGCACTGCTATCTCTTTATCTAGTATCTCTGCCCTTCTACACACGTATTTCCACGAAAGTCGAAGAGAGGTGTAGTTGAAAATCGAAATCCCAGTTGTTGGTGTGTTTTGATGGATCGCATAGATGCAAAGTATTTTCGTACGGGGGGTAGCTAGGTTGAAGGTTTGCGTTGCTTGTCGGGAGGATTCGATCGGTGATATATACATATACGCGCTCGCGGCGTGTAAGTACGTTCTTCAAGAAAATACGTCTCGCGAAGGTACGCGAAGCTATGCCATCCGCTCGACTGCTCTCCTAACGGCTAGAGGCAAAGCATGAATGGGTGCTCCCTCCTTCGCTCTTTTTTCTCCACCCCACCCGGCCTTCAACCTTTCCCTTCTAGGCAGGGCCACTTCTCTTCCCCCGACATTCTCTCGGTGGTTCTTCGCCTCCTTCTCTTCCTCTATCCCTCCTACCTCATCCATCTTTTCTTCTCTCTAGATCCTTCTTATTTTCGTTTCTCTTACACCCTAACTCCCCCAACCCCCTCGGCCCCGTCACTCTTACGACCCGAACCTCGCAATCCTAGTTTTCTTTCCTTACTCTCCTGCCATCAGATCTGTTTCTACTTCTGCCTCCTTTCCTACCGTAACTCACGCCCGCGCGATCTTCTACTACTGTGTCTTCTCCGCTTCGATTCTCCGCGCCGTATCGATGCCATACTTTCGGGTCTTCTCTATCTGCTTCTTTTCCCTTTCGACTCATCGCGGTTTCTCTCTCTTTCCTCCTCTCCCGATCCATTTGGTACGAAGTACCGATTCTAAGGAAGAGCAGTACCACTTCGCTTCCGTGCCCGGAGCGTTTTTCCCTCTTCGAGGACATTCTGTCTTCTCTCTTTTCACTGCCCTCTGCCTTCTCGGTCCCCTCTATCGGCCTCACCGTCAACCTCACCGTCCTCCACCGCCGTTCATTCCGTCGTTTTTCTTTCTTCCTGCGTCCGTTTTACCTCCCCCTTCCGTCCTGTTGCTGTCGGTGAACGCAACAAGTCAGAGAGACCGTGGATATTGGAGGGGTAGAGACAGGCACCCGTACATAACTTCGCCTCGTTGCAGGTTTACTGCACAGGTTGCCTGTCCACCACCACCGCCACCACCGCCACCACCGCCGCCGCCGCCACCACCGGCGCCGTCATTGCCACCGACATTAAAGTCGCCGCGGAACCTAACGCTCACGTGCCACGTCGGTTACAGCTGTCCTTCGGTATACCTTCTCTCCCTGTTTTTCCTTTGCTTCTTTAAGTAATTAACTACAGAATACGACGGACCGAGACTCGTATTCGATGAAGTCTCGTTTGTACGGCAATTGAAATCATTTGCGTTGGGTGAACGTAACGAGATCCAATCGAGTAGAACGGAACTGAACCTGGCCGGGGAGAGGTTCATCGAGGAGAACAAAATATTTGCGAAATATTATGCCTTTCAAGGATCTACACTTCCTGTAGATGTAGCATTCGCGGACAAAAACCTCGTCACCTATTTCCATTTCTCTTTACTTCTTTTATCTTGAATCCCGTTTCATGCACATAAATTTCCTGCCTTACCGCTCCAGATTTCTCTCTTATTTATATTACGTCCGCAGAACGGGCCGTAATTGTAGTTTCGCATTCAGGACATTGGTGTTTTCTCAATCAATCCTTGCCTGCGAGTTACTCGTTGATGACTACATACTTTCTTAAATAGTAGGAGCTTGAGAACCACTGTTTCATTGATGGAAACTGCGGTCCATTCACTCATATCCACTTTCCCCTCCTCGAATCCCCCCCACCATCCGTATCGTCACTATGACAATCTCTGCCTCACTTCATCCCGTGCCTCACGCATTCCCGTAAAACTTTCTGCACTAACCACACTATCAACAGTATCTAACTACTTATCCTACACCTTTCCCCCCGCTCTCCTCCGTCGTTTACGATGCAGATTGCAGGATCATTGAAATATTTATGAAGTTAGAATTGCTTTAAATAAATGTTGAACAAATATTTTGTTTGCTTCAAGGAGCAAGTATAACTTAAAGCTAATCTCGATCTAATTCAATTTAATTAGCTATTAAAGAATAAGAATACATTAATTCTGAGCGAAAGTAAGACCGGTTCGAAGATCGGTATGAGCACCGCTGAGAGTATCTCCAACTCCCATGAATGAAGAACGTTGAGGAGAGGTGTAGAGAGAGGTTGGGGCCGAGGGTGGTAGGCGTTCGATGTTCGGTGTTCGGGCCTTCCGAAGGAGAAAAGAGAAAGATTGTGGGGAAGCGGTGGATTGCATTGCGTGAATAGGTACGGATATGGTCGAGGGTGAAAAGGGATAGGTTGGATTCTTGTATAAGATGGGAAGAAAAGAGGGTAGAGAGGAGGGCAGGTGAGCGCAGGTGCCGCAATCTACGACCGGAAACTCGGCGCTCCTTAGTTCGAGCGAAACCTGCGAGTACGTTGTTCCCAGCCGTGGCCCACTGACGGCCCACTGATGGCCCACTGATCTTACAGAGGACTTATGAATGAAAGACCGATACACTGAAATGTTTCTTAATATACGACCACTATGAAAACTACTACTCTCAATGCTACTTCCTCTCTATTATTTAGCTTAATTACGTCATTAACATGGCTTGGAATATCGTCGTATTTTGTCCTGCATTGCTGGATCGAGTTTGTTAAGATTCGCATGTTTATTTCAGGTAAACTATACGCTGTATTCGGAAAACGTCAGGGTCGCGTTATTTCCGCGGAAAGTGCCCTTGGATTTGGAGGTCAGTTTAGAGTGACAGCGACTCTGCCCGTCCCGGAAAGTTTTCAGCTTGCCAGAGAGTTGCGCACTCAAACATCTGGATTGGCAAGTCCACAGCTAGTTTTCAGTCATTGGGAGGTAAGTTTCCACGTAGAGATCTCTCTGATCGTGAACCACACCCAACTATATTCTACGCGCAGGTGATCGAGCAAGATCCGTATTGGGTGCCTTCCACGGATGAAGAGTATCTTCACTTTGGCGAGAAGGCCGACAGCGAAAACAGGGCAAAAAAATATATAGATGCGGTACGTCGCCGGAAGGGTCTTCCTGTCGATTCGCAGCTCGTCACTCACGCAGAAAAGCAACGAACTCTCTCCAAAAACAAATAAAGAATTCATTTAAAGAAGAACTATCTGCTACATCGATGAACACGCTTGGAAAACAACGTTACAGTGATTCTTACGTTCTGTCTTTAGACAGAGCGATCTCGTACTTTCTGGTTTTCTATAATTCGAAATTAAAAATCTTTGACTAACCAATGCCTCTTCCCTGTTCCTGCTCATTTAAAACCAAGAATACATAATTGCAAGCCATGATTTGCGTTATGAGCTACAATAACCGACGAGGAACATCTGTACCAATGGAATGAAGCGCTGAGGACAAAAATGTATCGAAATGAATATTCTCAAAATCATCGCGTTTGTTGAATTATACGATTATGTTGATACGAATTACATGAGACTTTAGCGTCTTGAAAAGACACTTAGGATAATGCAGTTCCACATGATAAGAAGAGGATCGTCCGGGTATACGTGCGAACTGAATTCTTTCCACGAATAAAAGAAGCATGCCTTCCATTTTTATTCTCCTTCGTAATAAAACCTGACATAGATCGCTTATGGTAATGGGAATTTTAAACAATTGGCTTAATCATCGAACAGTATTTTAGTTCCGCGGAACCCTTGCTTCATAATTTCTTGCTGCTTCTTTCGCGCTAACCAGGAGGGATGCAGTTTTTCAGTTTCCGCATTCTTTGTATTATCAGACTTCTTTTCCGTCGATATCTTTTTATGTTCGGCTGGCGGATGACGATTCGTATCCACGAAACTCTTCGAATTTCGAAAAGTTTCTCCTCTTTTCCTGTTTTCAAAAGCACGCTGCGGTCCGGTCGTGAAATTCTTAGTTGGCTTACCAAAACTGCGCAGCGTACGTGAAATTCCCGGATGCTGATAGCTTTTCCATGTGATATCTCTTCTGTTTTTAACCGGTGAGTCTGATTGCGGTGACAACGGTGATGCCGGCGGCGAACCGTACACCGCGTCGTCTTCGTCGGAATTTAAAAAGAAGTTATCCCTCTTTTTAGCGCCTGGCTCCGTCTCCTCACTGGTGCCAACAGTTTTTCCTTCGTTATGTTCTTGTTCTTGTTGTTGCTGTTCTTCTTCTTCTTCATCTACCTCTGTTGTGCTTGTGTCTTTTAAAATATCTGTAAACCTCTTAACTGTTGCTTCTTTGCTTATCACCTTAACGTTCTTCTCTTCTCTATGCTGTTTTGAGCTTTCAGGATGCACAGAATCATTTACTTTTTCAGGTTGCATTTCCTCCTTTTGGGAACTGGTAACAGATACTGCTGTATCAAGTGTAACCAACGACTCTTCCTCTTCGGAAGGTTGATTTTTTTCTTCTTTTGAATCAAGTTTTTTATCAATTCGAGGGCGTTTAGGCCGTCGCGACTTTTTTGGCTCCTCATTCGTGTTACTTTTATCTTCAATCTCTGAACAATCTCTCTTCGGTGAATCTTCATCTGTATTTGTGTCTGCAGTCTTTGTAGGTTCCACATTGGCTCCTACAATACTTTTTTTGCGTGCAGTTTTTTTCCCTCCACAGGTGATCAATTTCTCAGAGTCAGGAAATTTTTCTCGGAATTCGATTATTCTAACGTTCAACGTCTTGTAGCGGGCTACTTTGGCCATTATACGTGTTCTATCCTTCGTCGATGGATTCTGCGCAATTTGTAGCAAATTGTCGAAATTTTTAATACCGAACTTTGATATTTCGTCATCCTTGATCTGCTTGAGTGTATGCACCTCCTTTAACAATTTATCTGCTCTCTTTTTATTTCTCTCCATCTGTTTCTCGTTCCCATTGTTCGTGCGTAATCTCTTCGCCTCTCTGATCAACTTGTTTATTACGCACACTCGCGCTTGACGAGTATATTGTCGTAGCAGAATGACCTAAAAAAAGGGCATATTTAAGAAGATCCATTTTTGCTGCGTCAAAAACTGACAACGGACAGTATCATGGTCCAACCAATAATATCAAATCACTTACTGATAAAGTAAGTATAATAAAACCTACCTCGTTGTTTATTTTCACTTTATCCATTCTGGCTGTCTGTTATATTGATAACACTACGAATCTCTACTGCAGTCCTCTTTCTTGGCGCCGTTGCTCAACAGCCGCGTGCTCGTGTTTACACATTTTCGAAGTTATTTACTGCTATAATCACTATACCATATTCCTTTGTATAGTTAGTGTATTTATATCTCTATATATAGTAGGTACTTGTATACTTAGGGATGGAAAAACAAGTTTTTGCGCTTGCGTACCTTGCACGAGCTAGCAGAGAAGATACATGGTGGGGTTGCACGGGAGGGAGATGAGTGACGAAACGGATGCATTTGCGAACACTGTATGTCAGTAAAAAAAAAAATATATATATATACGTCACTGTCGAGATGTGTGAAACGTGCGGGTCGCGTACGATCGGACGACGTACAGATGCACAAATTGTACGTGCGTATCAGTCCATATAAACAGGTCTCCGGGAGATCGGGCTGTTAAGTAGAATTCGCGGTACTCGGTGGGTTTTAATCGAGAAAAAGACAGTACTGTGAGGGGGTAGAAATTGATGCGAGTGCGCCAATGTAAAATAGGTTTCGGTGCAAGCAATCGAGTTCGTGCAACGGTTAGAGGTTTACGAGCGTACGTAAGCAAACGTAGTATAGATCAGTGTCAAGTAACGTCCGATGTTAACTGGACAAATATTTGTCCGAGGAAAACGCACGTAGACTGACCCTGACGTATGTCCACCGAGACGGGTTACCTTACCAAAATCCTCGCGATTTTTCAAGGATTTCGATCCAAAACACCGCGACTAGATCGAACTAGTATCTTTCAGGTAAATCAAATCGAAGCTTGAATACGTGGATGCTAATGAATTTTTACGGACTGGATATATTTCCTTCCCTCTTTCTCCCCTGCGCCTCTCAACCCTTCCCTATCCCTCTCTTCCTTTTTGCAATGATTCAACTAAATTTCGAAGTACCAGGGTAATCCTAATACGCGATTTGTGGGAGTAGCGGATGACCTTGAATCTGTTTTTTGTTTCCTCAAGAAGAGAGCGTCAGTTTGATAATAGATATCTAAGAGCTCTTTGTTTCTTGATTTTGCGAAATTTATCAGTAGATTGGGGGATTTTAAGAGATGAGAAAGTTGAGAAAATTGGCTGCCCCGTAACATATGACACGAGCCTTCAGTATTGCCACGTTAATCCAAATCAGAACTGTCAATCGATCATATAATAATCGTATAATCATGATCGGGGGGTAGACAGAGTGGAAAAATTTCCTGTCATTTATTTTTATTCATCTTCCGTTGATCTATGTTGTAGAGTCTCCGCAACTTCCCATCCGACTACTTTCTCCCTCGTACCTCCTGACAGGTCGATCAAAAGAAACGAAAACCGTAATATCTTCTTAAAGTTATGTTATCGATATTTTTTTGGTGGAATTGGAAATTCAACGTAGAATTATCGTTTCGATCAATGCAACCGATACAGTCGCGATAACGATGCGTCCGTGATAATTGTGTTATGCTGCGGAAATTTTTTGTTCTTTTGGTATAACGCTATACGTGTGCACTGGCGGTCACTTCCGAAAATAGGAGGGGTTTTGCCGGGACTTTTGAAAATAGCCTAATTTTCGGATGCAGTTTTAGGTCTGTCTTACCGGACCAGATGCTGACCAGAATCCATTGAATCTATTAGAAGATATTATTTGGTTGGTTTTTGAGGTGCACTATTCTAAGAAAAATTAAAGATGAGTTGCGTCCGTTGCTGTTTGGTCAGTGCTGGTCGTTTAGCTTCCTCAAACCACTCTGCGAATCATGGTGAGCAAAGCTTATCACCACATAATTATATGCAGTGAAATTCTTGAATCTTAAAATTCTAATTGTCACATCTTACCGTGGGTTTTCTAGTTCATAAGCTTGTTAGAATAGCAGCAGTCAGATGCTTAACTACCAGCAATGGGTTAAGCAAAGCTCCAACAGAACCCACTCCTCCTGGCAAAGATCTTGGTGGTAGTGCTTCCACTACTGGAGGTACAGCTGGAAATACCAGTAGTAGTAGTGGCGGTGGAGGCAAGAAACATACTTTGACTTGTCCAAAATGTGGTGATCCTTGTACCCATGTGGAAACCTTTGTATGTAAGTAACAAATCGGAACTTGGCATGATTGTCATGGCAATTCCAGCACAGGATCTTTATTAAATATTTTTCGTAACAGCATCCACGAGGTTCGTAAAGTGCGAAAAATGTCATCATTTTTTTGTGGTCCTGTCGGAAATTGATTCTAAGAAGACCCTGAAGGAAGCCTTGAGACCAGAAGATTCTAAACAGGGATTTTATCGCAAACCACCTCCTCCACCGAAAAAGGTAACGATCGATCAGGGAGATGTACGACATCTTTTTCTAATATTACTTATCGACTAGCTGAAAATATAATGACATTTTCAGATTTTCGAATATCTCAATAAGCACGTAGTGGGTCAAGAGTATGCAAAAAAAGTTTTAAGCGTGGCCGTGTACAACCATTACAAACGAATTTACAACAATTTGCCGGTGCAGAGTTCGGCGCAGGGAAACACTAATTCAGTCGGTACACAAGAACTGAATCATCCCTTCACTCACAGAGGTCTTAAGCCACGTAAATAACAGTTTTCCCTTGTTACTTCGCGACCATTTAATTTCATTACATTTCATAGCAGATGGGCGCGAAAGAACAAATAAAAATGTGATTTTTCTACATAAACCCCGCACGACTTCTGAATAGATTCTCGTGGCTCGAGAAAGTTATTGAGCTGGTCGCTATAAAGGAAAATGGGTTGACCACCCTTTAAGATGATCGTATGCATCCTGATACTGATACATTCATTCCTTTATTTTCAGACTTGCTTCACATATCCACTATTGGAAATCCACTTGGTGTCGGATTTCAGCAGATTCCCGTGAGTGGTGAACAAAAATCGGGAAGCAGTCAATCGTCACCTGGTTCGGATATTCTTGACAGTAAACAGCATCAGTTGAAGTTAGAAAAAAGCAACATTCTGCTGCTTGGACCAACCGGGTGCGGAAAAACTTTACTCGCTCAGACTATAGCACAGTGCTTGGATGTTCCTTTCGCAATTTGTGATTGCACGACTTTGACGCAAGCCGGTTACGTTGGTGAAGATATAGAGAGTGTTATAGCGAAACTTCTGCAAGACGCGAATTATATAGTTGAAAGAGCACAGATGGGCATCGTTTTCCTGGACGAAGTCGATAAAATCGGCGCTGTTCCGGGGATACATCAACTACGAGATGTCGGAGGTGAAGGTGTGCAACAGGGAATGCTAAAGATGTTAGAGGGAACGATTGTGAATGTACCAGAAAGAAATAGCTCTCGGAAATTACGCGGAGATACTTTGCAAGTCGACACGACGAACATTCTTTTCGTTGCTTCCGGTGCTTATAACGGTCTAGATAGATTAATTTCGAGACGTAAAACCGAGAATTACTTGGGCTTCGGTGCGACACCATCCTCCGAAAGTCCTGGAAGGAGAGCGGCCAGTCTTGCTGATGTGGCAAACATGTCACCCTCTGCAGAGAAAGATAACAAAGAGAAGGACTTACTGCTGCATCAAGTCGAGGCAAGGGATTTGATCGAGTTTGGTATGATTCCGGAGTTTGTAGGCAGATTTCCGGTCCTCGTACCGTTTCATACTCTCGACAGGGATATGCTGGTTAAAATACTCACAGAGCCAAAGAACGCTATGGTGCCTCAATATCAGATGTTATTTTCAATGGACAAGGTAATACTTCGGCGTACAATTTACGCGCGAAATGTTACCGATTACACGTGGCTGAACTTTCTTTTCCAGGTTGACTTAACTTTTACTCCAGAGGCGTTGAACGCCATAGCAGCATTAGCAATGGAAAAGAAGACAGGCGCTAGGGGGCTGAGAGCCATTATGGAATCCTTACTTTTGGAACCAATGTTCGAAGTTCCAGGAAGTGATGTAATGTCGGTTCACGTTACTGAAGGATGCGTGCGAGGTTTAGAAAAACCTCAGTATATTAGAAGAGGGGATGCTACTGAGGATGAACTGCAGCAGGCACAGCATGTACATAATTGACAACATATTCACACTGACTCGGTCACTCACTCGCAAACCCCCACACTACACATACAGATACACAAACAAACGAAGAAACAAAAATGGAAAGACATAGACATTTCATTTACTCGCGAAATACTAGTTACACTCTTGACTGGCGGCATCGCGACATACAAAAGGAGTCTTTTGTATTGTTGTCGCTGACTCACGATTTCACGAAGAAAGACATGCTACGCGGAAAAGGAAGAGACTCTCCGCGCTTAATAGAACTTATTAATGCGCATTCCGTACCGTGAACTCTTCGAGAAGGGTGAATTCCTGTCCGAGAAAGAATGTGTAATCGGTCAAGGAAGAAAGTGAGCTGTGTGCGAATCGCGACTTTACAAGGATAATATTTTGGTGTCAATATATAGGCAAATTAAGAATTTTTGTAATATATTGTACATAGCGCTAGATTAACGACCGTCAGAGGTACAGATAATAGAATGACACTTCTACCAGCGCGATATGCGCGTACGTCTCAAGAATTGCGTTTCTGTGAAAGTATAATGGAAATTTATCTATCAAATATTAGGTTTTATCAGAAAGCGTATGCATCATAAGATTGATGCATTCCAAGGCTGTGTCATTTTTAAAGCAGATGATAAAACAAACGCGTTTAAACTTGTCCGAAATCAAGCACCGCGTTATAGCATTTTTGTCAAATCGAAAATTTACATCCCTCTTCTGAGAAACGCACGGTTATACAAAAAATACACGTATCTTTGTATTTGTAATAAATGAACGTTAAAAAGGTCTGGAAGGAAAAAATATTTATTCGTGTTAACGAGTCGCGTCACTTGACACTACGATTCAAATATGCGGTAATATTAAGAAGCAAGTCCTTACCAGAGGTGATTAGTTCATCGAGCCGTTGACGAATTTCATCCGCGATACGAAACTCCCTCGCATAATATATACGCTGCCGATGCGATTTAAAAACCAAACAACACCTTACTTTGTGCTATTGTTCTTTTTTTTAAATTTCGTTATAATAGGACTGCTGTGATCGTTTCACAGGCTTTGGTTTGCACCTCAGTATCGAGCCTAATTCTGTTAATATCCATTTGGTTGCACGCAGCACTACAACGTGCATCGCGAATTGTAATAGGAGGGCACCAAATCCTTTATAAAGTCCGAGCGGGCCTTCGGTAGAAATAATGGTATTATAACAATCGGTCGCGCCACTGTATCCCGTAAGTAACGGCGTTACGCTGCGTCCCGTGTCCAAGTTGTCGATGATGGTGCGGGTACCTTGAAGGTGAAGTCGGTGAATAACCGTCTCCAAAGGATAAAAGAGTACATCAGCAACGAACAAGGACACGAGCGTAGATTGGAGCTCTATGTTCTGTGTTACACCTTCTGACAGCAAATCTTTACTGTATGCACCCTTGTAAAAACAGAAAGGAAAGTAATCATTTGCGTGCATTTCCCAGTCTTGTTTCCTACATATACTTACCCTGATTTCTTGAGAATGCTTTTGCCTGACCTGCAAAATCTTACTGGTAGTGCCTTTTACAATCAGAGTAAAAAGGTACTTGCTCACAGTGTACGCAATTGTTGGAGGCAGAAGAGCATAAATTGGTATCAACCTCCCTTTATTACTCATTTCTACCAAACGAATAGCACCATCACGAAAGACATCCAGGATTCCAGGACTCTCTGATGCAATTTCAGACTGTACAGTTTCAACGAGTGATGCCGAGTAAAATGGTGTCACTAAACCTATGGAAACACTGTTGTGCGTTGTGCATGTTAACATTTGAAGCATGAAATGTATGACAATCAGTTATTACCATTTTAGAAGTATGTGTTGACCGAATGCCTTTAATGAACTGTTGGATGATATTTCCCTGAAATTGAATAGAAATAATTTGTATGAAATGATCTTTGGCAGGGCTAGTCTAAATAGTAGATACATTTAGGAAACTTGCTTATTTAGTTGATTAATTTATATCTTACTTTGGCCATGGAGTAATTTTTGAAATGAGATCTTCTACTGCTAGGGTCATGCCTCTAACCAGGAGAACTGATCCAATGCCTTTCCACAGAGTGCTTGCTCCTTGAGTTTGATGCAATCGCATCACTATAGGTATTAATGTAATTGGAACTATATGATATTTTACAGACCCTGGATTGACTTGACATTGTCGTCGTAAAACGACGAAGGGATGTATCAATAAGTTTTCCGTGATTAAACTAGCTAGTCCACAGCCAAGTCCTACGTACTTCTTAACTGTCAAGTCTGAAATTCAGTGGCATAGATGTTAGATAGTATTGGCCAGCTAACCAGTAAGTTGAGAGAGATAGTGGCTAAGTCCAAGACTCACCATCTTCACCAGGTGGACTATCCTCAACCAACGGATGCACTACGGGCACTTCCAACGGACGAATTACTTTCCGATTCTGATAATTCTGCGGTAAGTTAACATCACTCTCCCAAGTCTCCCAATTGTCCCTCCTGCCTCGATAGACTCTCTCGTAACTTTCAAGTCCAGCCATTGTCGTGTACTTAGAACTATTATCAATTATGGTTTACCTAACAATTTTCACGTGGGAGCAACGTGTTTGCATCTTGACTAATACGCTCTTGCGACTTCTAACACTTTTACCCCACGTCTCCTCGTCAATATCACCCTTCAATAAATTTCACAACTTAATTCGATGTATGCATAAGTTCGATCATGCTCTACTATCAACTCCCGTCTTAATCACTCTCTCTCACCCTCTCCCTCTACCGCCGGATAGATTATTTTTTCTTGGCGTCACGATATATTTGCACTTTGTTCACGAATTGAGCCACTATTATCCTAACCGGCGGATCTGCCAATAATGATCACTTACATCAACAACATTATCACTTTCACACTTTTCCCCTCGATATATGTGCACGCTAAATTCCGAAGTACTTTTATTTGGTTGATGTATAAACAATTTGTCGTACTTCAATAGGACATTCATATGCAAGTAAATGTATCATTTTAGAGTTTTTAGGGATGCCAACAATCACCAGATTTGAACTGGATGAATAAGCCTTTCTTCCGAAGATTCCCCAAGGAATCACACTTGGTTTCGCCGGGTTTACTATTCGTATATCAAAGCATTTTGAATCAAATCGTTTTTCAACGCTCGTAGAAATTCAGCTTTTTCTTAATTTCTAAATGTTTAAAGAATTCTGACACCTTATATATGAACTTCCAATTCGCAACCTGCTGTGATCGACCCTGACAGTGGAGGAGGTAAAGAATAGTGGCGCACTGGGAGAAAAAGTATTGGAATAGTGGGGGGACCGTGCGCAATTGCAATCTTCGGAGCACTTGCGAGGGACGGAAGTTTAAATATCCAGGGGTTTTCGCTGCCTGATGTAGCTTACCGTAGCCATTCCATACTGAATTCTACCACGTTGCATTATACCACTGTATGACATTGCAAAGATAACAGCACTGTCAATTATAGTAGCGAATGGAAAAAAAACTGTAATAGAATTGAAGAAAGACATAAAGTACAGTCTCTTTCAGTCAGGTGTAAAGGGAAAAGACAAATCGTCCGGAAGCAAGGATGCCGGAACAAAATTCTTCCGAAGTAGCTGGAGGTACGTACGTCTAAAAAGTAACAGCTGATGCAATTTTAAAGTTTCAGCAAGATGTTTGATTTCTCTGAATACAAGTAATATTAATATTACCGGTGGGTTCTAGAGGCGATTTTTACTTCCGAAAAAAATGGAAACGATGATACCGGTGATGGATCCGAAAAGAATCCTTTTAAGAGTATCTTGAGAGCCATGCGTCACGCTGGCAAAGAACCCTTCCCGGCGATTTATCAGGATTCCCGGGAAGAAGGCAAGAATTATGAATTAGCGTCAAAATCTCAGCTAAAAAAAGTGCAGAAAATCTGGGCGAGGGAGCAATATAAAAGTGAAGAAAAGCAAAAGAAACTCGTAGAGGATGAAGAAAAGAGATTGAAAAATCTGGAAGAAGCGAAATCAGTTGTTATTCAGGAAGATAAGAGTCTGCCAGCTGCTAAACGTCTCAAAATAAATGAGTGTACTACTCACAGAGATCAGAGAGTAAAGCTGTTTGGATGGGTCCACAGACTCAGACGGCAGGGTTGGTGAAATTGTTATCTATCATGTCAATTTTAATTCAATTTATCTGCATTGTTTTTATTTCATTTAGGTAAAGCATTGATGTTCATTACTCTGAGAGATGGATCAGGATTTTTGCAGTGTGTATTAAATGATACTTTATGTCAAACATATGATGCATTGACCCTATCTACAGAAGCTGCAGTAGAACTATTTGGTACCATTGAAGTTGTGCCAGAAGGAAAAAGTGTAGGGCATTAATAGTAACAAAGGTTCACAAAGTCTTTCACATTCTTTACATCTTACATTTCAGGCTCCTGGTGGTCATGAATTGCACGTTGATTATTGGAAATTGATAGGACCATCCCCACCAGGTGGTGCAGATTCTATCTTAAACGAGGAAGCTTTGCCTGATGTACAACTGGATAACAGACATATTATGATACGTGGTGAAAATGTAAACACTAAATTCTTTCAGCTTTTATTTGCATTTAGTACAATGCATGTTTATTCATTGAATGTTTGTAGACATCGCGTATTTTGATAATGCGCTCCGTCCTGACACAGGCATTCAGGGATCATTATAAAGACAGGGGTTACTGTGAAGTAACTCCTCCCACTTTAGTACAAACACAAGTGGAAGGTGGTTCAACACTTTTCAAACTTGATTACTTTGGGTAAGAGAGGAATGCAAGTAATTACAGTATTCTTATGTTTTTGGCAAAAACAATTTCATCCATTGTTTAAAATCTGATTTCAGGGAGGAAGCATACCTAACCCAGAGCTCACAGCTTTATCTTGAAACTTGCATTCCAGCAATGGGGGATGTATACTGCATTGCTCAATCTTATAGAGCAGAACAATCTAGAACCCGGCGGCACCTTGCTGAGTAAATATAATACTAAATTTTAATACTTTAGATTATAATACTGAACTCTTCATTTTACATGTAAAAACATTTCTCTAGGTACACGCATGTCGAAGCAGAGTGCCCGTTCATCAGTTTCGACGATTTGCTAGATCGTCTGGAAGATTTAATCTGTGACGTTGTTGATCGTGTCTTAAAGTCGCCACTCGGCCATCTAGTCAAAGAATTAAATCCAAATTTCAAAGTACCAACGAAACCATTTAAGAGAATGAACTACAGTGAAGCAATTGAATATCTCCGAGCCAACGGTATAACTAAGGAAGATGGAAGTTTTTATGAGTTTGGCGAGGTACGCGAATGCTTCATACTAATTGAAGTAGTTATAAGCTAATTTATTTGATGCACGTCTCCGATGTTATGATTTAGGATATTCCCGAAATGCCAGAAAGGAAAATGACCGATGCTATAAACGAACCCATAATGTTGTGCCGTTTTCCGGCGGAGATCAAGTCATTCTATATGCAACGGTGTGCAGAAGACAAGCGTCTCACCGAATCCGTGGACGTTCTTTTGCCAAATGTTGGCGAGATTGTTGGTGGTTCGATGCGTATATGGAATTACGATGAATTGATGGAAGGTTATGGCCGTGAAAGCATCGATCCGAAACCGTATTATTGGTACACGGATCAAGTAAGTTGATACTTTCACCAGATACCTTGATGTGCCTATTTCAGTTACTTTTATCTCGTATGCCATCCTAATTTGATGTTCCTCTGTAATGTCTAGCGAAAATACGGAAGCTGCCCCCATGGTGGATACGGATTGGGCCTGGAACGATTTCTTTGCTGGCTTTTGAATAGATACCATATACGAGAAGTTTGTCTCTATCCCCGTTTCCTTGAACGTTGTCGTCCTTAAAACATACCGTTATTCGCCTTCTGGAAGGTGACATTTTAGATGTTTATAAATTTGTAGTTCTTTCAAGGAACCTTCTGCAAAATTGTACGCTTTTTGTACGAAGTACGTACAATAGTAAATAAATGTATGACGAAAGAACTCGACTTGCATTTTTTATTTATACATAACTAACGTTCACAATTCATTTTTAACATAATTACGATGCCGTTATATTCGGCATCCTAATATACCGAGGCTATGGACTTTCATAAAACGAATATATCTCGCATGATTGCGTTTTCCTCGCGATTTGTATGTGTTAAGCAATGCAATAGGGAGAAAATTCAAATCTGTGTTTCCTCAGGGATTTACGGTAACCCGTACAATACTGACTGATCCTCAATCGAGTACCCGTTTATGTGAATAATAGCTGACGAGGGTAGTTCCTTAACGACACCACCTTCTATGCATTTCTTTCTGAGATACTTTAGACTTTCAGTTTTATAAGTTACCCGAAATTGCGTAAAAGCATATGATTTAAATAGAGTTTCATTGAACCGCATTTTTTTTAATTATATCCTACACACCCTTTCTACATCCTTTGATCGACATTGCGGGTGTCGTAGGTTTCGGAAGTTGAGTTCTCATCAATGATTTCCATTTAATTATTATTCGCAAGTTCTGCATGTTAATAATGATTTACCGAAATTCTAATATATACTGTGCACAACGCAATCACGTTCAGGTAGTTGCCGTACTTTCATCGAACCATCCGCGCCGCAAGAAAATAAACGACCAGCAGAGTCCACCTGTAATTGTGTCACTCCCTACGAGCAAATGGATAGATACTGAGTAAATTGGCACATTAGAAGACATTTTTATAATTCGGAGATTCAACTCACCTGACCAATATTCTTGAAGAAACTCGAGCGCGGATGCTCTGCGGGGAAAGAGTAGAGCAGGGAATGGACGGTTAAGCCCCATATCTGCGAGAAAATGTAAAAAACCGTGGAAAAAGAAATCGAATGTTAAACCTCACAATTCATCTATCTATTTACCTTGATATCACCGTCTCCTGCACCACTGACGAAGAATTCTTCATGCGGATCGAGAGCGAGACACTTGACTGCCGATTCATGAGCCTGGAATCGGTGACGCTGTTGTCGTTGCCGGACATCGAAGATATTAACATCGCCCTTTTTACCTCCACTGATCAACAGCTGATGTTGCGGTGCCAGGATTAACGAGCTGGCGCCTTGCTCGTGGCATGTAAAACCTGCAGAAAGATAATGTTTAATGTTCAATAATAATATAAACATACAAGAAGTAGAACTGTGTAGTTGCTCTTTATACCTTCCTGATCACATACCTTGTACAAGGGACTTGTTCTGTGGTAATAGTGTATCCCATAGCGCAACATTCCTTCCCTCTGAGCCATGGCCAGCCGTGGCTATTAAACTACACGCGCCAAGGAAGACAAAGTCGGATGTTACTTTGCTGTGGCATTGGTAATTCTACAAGAAACATATTAGTGACATCAACTTTGTGCAATTCAAAATGGAACTTCTTGAAGGCGACAAGCCTCTTGCAGACAAAATTGTTAAAGCTCTTACAAAGAATGGTCGTGTCGTTCCTTCGCGACACGCAACTTGGAACAAACTGAGATGTCCATCGGAGTCTGCCACGCCAAACTTATTTCCGTGCTGTGAGAAACGTACTCGCGTTACCTTCGCGAAAGTACCTGCTGCTCTTGGCGTCGCGACGGCTGTTTGGTGTCCCCATTCCCATAATGAAACTGATCCGTCTTGTGAGCCGGTTAGATCTGACACGAATCAGTTAATTGATGTAACTTTCATCCAATTAAATTAACGAATAACTAAATAAATACTTATCGTTAAGATAACTTGATCAAATGAGTTATACTTACATAATGGCAAAAGTGGATGCGAGGAGATTCTTCTTATACCATCGATCTTATGCTTCAGGATCTGTCACAATAAAAGGCAAATTCTATTGAGTCAAAATTACCTGAATACCTTTATGGGAACGAGGAAGAGAATATACAGGTACGATATCTTAACGAAGAACTAGTTCAACTGTAGAGAATGGAGCGATTATGGAAGTGGAAACAGGCACAGTAAGAATTCAAGGAAAACGAGAAACACAGGAGTAGTGAAGAGAGATAAGAACGGACACAGCTCGTGTAGGAGTTACTTGTTGTATCACAAAATAACAGGACTGCTAATTGCGAAGGAATTGCGCTTATACCATTAGCGAACAATGCTAAATTCGCGGCGGTTTTATTGGTCCATCGGGATTTCTATCTTCTACCTTGTGTGAAGCTATACGGTATCCATACATACGTTTGCATACGGCAAAGAGCATGCCAATGTTACAATTTATCTATGCTATCAACTAAAAGTACACATTCGCACATACGCATGCTTCATAAATTTAATAGTCAAACAACAGGAGTATGCAACACAGATATAGGTAGGTTACATGTACCTACGTATCAGCCTAAAAGTCGGTTGCATTACCATTATTTTCTTACTTTTTAAACGGAAAAAATCAAGCATTTCTATCGCATATATACGCGCTCACTGAATCGCTCTTTGCATTCCTTTGTACTCGTTCAGATCCAAAAAGCAAACAAAAAGGAGAACAAGGCGAGAAAGGAAGGAAAAGAATTATATGACGAAAATGAAGAAGAATATTTGAAGGACATCGGTGAAAAGATCGTAGAAACATGCATTAAAAAGGAATCGCGAGTTCCGCTGTCGTTTCTCACTGAACAATTCCTAACTGATTCGTAAAATCCGTAAGTTATTCGAGTTTGCTGCGAGTAGAATGTTCAGTCTTGAGAAACGGGGATTGTCCCGCTTATGCAGATATTCAAACAGATAGACAGACAGATAGAGAGACAGAAAAAGACAGATAGACAGAGGAAGAGAAAGAGTCGACTATGATTATTCTAATAGAAACTATTTACGACTATTCAAAAACGTAGAGAATCGGGATATTACGAAACAGAGCGGGCTGCCAGGAAAGAAACGAGCGAACGCAGGGTTGTTACTAGTATAGGCAAAAGGGTTCTGTTGTTATAAATTGATCTCACCGGTTGCAACAAGTGTTTGCTCCTTTCGGCAACAAACTGACAGAAACGCAGGTCGTGGGAGCCAGGAAAAGCGGGCATCCCCTTCATCTGAGAGAGCGAGCGAGGAAGCGAGCGAGCGAACGAGCCACCAGGTCAGTGACGCAGACCGAGTTAGATGTTAGGCAAGCATTGAACAAGGAACATTGTCTCCGTCACCACTTTTGCTATCTCGACTCAAACTCTCACATATTCAATCTTATCCCGGATTTATATGCGCTACTAATGTTAGACATCGGCACGCTATTCTTTTTACACTACCATTTAGGAAGCTTGTGGCCAGCTTACTAAATAGTATAACGTTTATAATGTTGGTCGTTAAACTTATTATCAAACAACATACCGCCGCGTTTCTTTCTTTTCCTGTTGTACAATTCGATGGAAACTTGCGCGAATGATCTCACTTTACATCAAAACCAATATATCGGTGCTCCCTTCGCTTTGCCAAGAGAAGATATTAAAAGGAATTCGACAATTATTTTTCTTGTATCTCGATTCTCAAATTTTCACATTTATATATCCTGCATAATAATATGTAAATATGTCTGAGAAATATTAGAAAGTACCTTTTAAATAAATGTGGCAATAATCACGCCTATTTCTTATTTTATGTCGAAAGAATAATTGTATTAATTTCGACGGATGTTTCCAGGTTTTAGACGTAATGTACAGATGTATGTGTTTGATTTAACCCAAACATTCCTGATGCGAAGTTAGATCAATTGGGTAAGGGGTTACTGTGAGATCTATTACATATGGACTCATACACATTACACACGCGAATATATTAGGTATCGTATGCGTGAAGAGGGTTAAAAATGTAATGTATAGAAAATGGCGTGTCAGAAACATCTGGGTTAAGCTTAAAAACAAGGACAAAGTGAGTAAACGTGTAGAGTTTTAAGAAGACGAAGACGGGAGTGTGCGGATAGTATAACTCTAACTTACCACGCTGGCTCCCCGACCACTTTGGCTTGCGATACCAGACTGCGGTTGTGGACTGTTCGGTTGAGGACTTTGCGCGAGCAACGGACGATCAGCCGCAGTCTATACATATAATAAAAAGGAAAACCAACAATAGACGACAAGACGTTGTTTATAATTTTAGTAAATCAGCCTTAACAGACAGACTTTTACCTGAATTACTAAGAAGCTAGTTGGTTGCACAGGTTCCGGTTCGGCTTGTTTGTTTAAGTTAATGATATCGAATTCGCACTCGTCTTCGAGCCACGAAGGGAGTTCCAATAACAGTGATATATTCATCTCTTGGACTTCACGAGGCGTAGCAAGAGCCATCAGACCAGGATTTACCTGTAGTTGCCAAAAAACGTTGAGAAAATGGGAACTATGCGGTTCCGACTTTGTGTTAGAAGTAACTTTGGAAATAGACAAACGAAATTGAAAGACTCGGACCTGATTCAGACAAAAAGCACTGATGCTGTCTTGCTCCTTATGAATAATCCTAACCGGTTCAGGTAAACTCGTGGTACCGCTATCACTACCCTTATCTTCTCCAGTTCCACGGTTCAAATTATCCATATTCGACTGATTGCCATCCAGGATCGAAGATAGAGATCTTCGTTTGCCGAAGACCGCTCGTATAAAAATATCTTGAACTAATTCTTGTCTGACTAGATAAGACCATAAGCGGTTGGCTGGTGCGGCGGACGCCATGCGTGTACTAAACGTCCAAATAAAAGAAAGGGGATGATCTCGGGTCTGCTAAATTTGAACTCTTACGAAAGTCAGACTTACTTAAAGGGTGTATTGCCTTTTTCAAGGAGCGATCGGTATTTATGAATTGCCGGTTTACCCGGAGTTGGAGCTGGATCTGGCGCACAACCCGGGATATAATTGGCTGGTGGTGGTCCTTTACTATCGAGATCTTCACGTAATGTCTCTTGCCAATTAGCGACGATTCCCAGAGTACCGTGAATTAAAGGACTACTTACCGGAAGCTCTGATATCATCAATAAACAGGTACACACATTAAATTTATCGCTTTCACCAAAATCACCAAGAGCCAGCAAAACTAGGATATACCTTGCATCTCAATGCCGGCAACATTCAAGAAGTCTTGTAGCTGGCGTTGTAACGTTTTTACAATAGCTAATCTCATGATACACCAGCTGTACGAGTTAGGATTTGAATGTTCCGTGTTGTCTTTCGGTTTATTCTTTGGTTTCGAGTTTGTGTCGAAAACATCTTCCTCATCTTCAGAGGAATCTAAATCTGACACGGCTGAGTCGGATGAATCGTAATCGATCTCATCCGCATATTCGCGGTCTATTTGGGGCTGGATTGAGAAAATGTTAATGAATATTTAATAATTTTTCTAAATATACCACTACTTAAAAGAAGTCACATTCACTTAAAAGAAGAAACTGGAATCCGGAGGCTTACCTTCATTAGAAAGTAAGATATCATGCTCATCTGAGGGGAAACAAATTGTTCTCTGTATGTGGGTTTATCTTCCTTCATGTTGGGTTGTTGTCCCGTAAACTGGCCTAACAGCTTCATGTTCAATTTAACGCGTTGTTTAGTCAACGACGTCATGGTGTTCCACATAGCCCCAGCGGCACTTTGTATTTCAGTTGATGTGCTCTCAGTTCTTTCAAGGGAAGGAATGATATTACCAGCCACACCACCAGCCTGGAAATATGGAAATTCTGCTATTCTTCTGATTTCACGTGCAGGAAAAACATTGTCTTATTTTGTTAAGACATACCTGATTGCTGGTGCTCGCAACACGTAATAATTTTTTAACTCCACCTCCGAAAAGGCAAGACCATGTACTATTATCGAAGTGCTGGCCCACCAATCTGTACAAAATGTGGCTGTCGCAACTCCATAAGGCGTAGACGAACAGGCTCATGTAAGTGGCAACAAAGGACTCACAGAGAAGAATATTTAATTTTGGTGTGTCTTCGTCTTTTTCGCGGGCCAGTAACGCGCGTAGACTTGTTACGCCAGGCCATTTTGACGGAGTAGTAGTTATGCAAACTCCGTCGTCCGTTGAATATCTACGGTGATACCTATTCGAAGCGACTAAATGCCCACCAGAAAATGTCTCCACTTCGGCCACTGCTGGGAAACTATCAGATGGTTGATGATGTTTCATGACGAAAGTATCGGAATCACAAAGCGATTGGTAAATACAGGCACTAAGAGCTACCGCAAGGTCCCTCATTATAAACACTTCACAGTAGAGAGTATTCCTCGTAGGCAATGGCGGACTACGTAATTCCACTAACGTTTGTAGCATATCGTGCGCAAGTGACTGCAATTAAAACAGTAGATGCAACATATGTACAATGATAATCATACACATATCTTGACTTTATGTGAATGTTCATTTTCAGAGAATATCTTTTTGTACAGTTGAAATTGCTTAGACAAACCTGTAAATGCCGGACCGGATCTGCAACGACCGTTTTATTGCAAGCAACACTGGCGCTCAACAAAGGCAACGTAGTGGGGAATGGAAGAGGACTCAGGAGCTGTTGCTGTGTTTTTTCTTGCTGTAGTTCTTGTAACAGAAGAACCAATTCCATCCTGACCGAAGCCAAACCACCACCAGAAGCCCCATGAAGGGAACAATAAGATAGCAAAGTTCTCAGTAGAGTCTCGTTTGCTGAAACCGCGTATACAAATTTCGGATATTAAAAACGTTTAAACCGCAAAAGTGTATTAAAATGTTTGCGAAGAGTTTCTGATACCTTTCAACCACCTCTTCCTTTTAGCTGCCCTTTGTACCTTGGCCTCAAAGTCCAATTTTTCTGCTACCAATATTTCATGCAGCGTCGGCTGTTCACCCGATTTAGTAGTTTGCACATCATCCACCATACCACTCTCATCTGAAAACAACCGATTTTTTAAACCAAAAGTTATATCAGGAAACTATCACATTATTCAGGAACATTACTCACATTCCGTTACGTTACACGCGTCTCCGTCAGTGCTGACACTGTAACTGCAAAGCTGTCGAAGTGCGTCTACTTCTCGTTCAAGCCACACATATAATTGATACCGTAATTGTCCGCCATCTACTTCGAAACCAGTTGCCAAAGTCGACAGTTCTTCCATCAGGATCTTCAAGCAAGCTACGAACTTCAACTGTTGCGCCATAATGTCCAATTGTCCCGATGACTTGACGCTCTCTTAGAACAATTATATTTCAGCCGTTAATAATTGATAGAATAAAAATATATCCATATAGCAACTTGATTTATCTATTACTTACCCCCTGCCTCCGGCTCTTTGGCCGTTCCTTCGTTCTTCTGTATATCAAGTTTCATACTCATAGGTGGGCTATCGTCGGCGTCCTCCTCGGGATCAGCATTGGCATCGTCATCCCAGTTTAGCACTAGTTCGTCCTCAGCTGGTCCCATTATCACTGGCTGTGACCAATCGAGGGCACCTGTGAAAAAGATGCGTAATGCATAGCACTTTGCAACGTTTTGATAAAAATCGTTTTATGGTACCTTCGACTTGTTTCTTCTGTTTTGTGCTAGTGTCCCAAATAATGATCCCTGTGTCTATCTGCGAGTCCTGTGCTCTAGATTTACTAGGACTATTCAATAGACCTGAAAATTTTAATGTACCATACATTACAGAGATTTTTGAAAGTGTGTTGCGATCAAAGAACGAAAAGTAGTAAATAAACTCACTCGGAGAATCCTCACAATTCGTTTCCATCACTTTGTTCGGAAGTTTGGAAAGTACTTCGAGCGCAAGAGCCGGACATCCGGCCTTAAAATGTGCGTGGGCTGTCGTGAAATAGAGCTGCCTCTCGAGCGGCGTGATTGTATCCTCTAGCATTAGTTGCTTATCAGGTTGACTCTTAGCTTCTGTACCATAGCTGAATCCAGATATGACTACCGAGTGGCCTTTCCTTTTATCTTGTGCAGTCGATGCGATGTACTGTCTGATCAACAATGGGTGGGTACGAAGGTAGACATAGAAATTGAAGACATTTGGGTTTGCTAGAATTAGAAGAGGGTTTATGAGAAAAATAATTAAAGTCTACTGATAACAAATTCGATATTTGATTGGATAGTAGATTCAGTACCTGTACTGCCTTCAGGCTTATCTGACTCATCGTTGTACTGTGGGTGCATACTTCCAACATTAGTTAAAAGTAGTGTATTCAAAGAGCCCGAGTAGTCTTTTAATATCCAGAGAGCCATACTACGTAGAAATGGATCTGGGTGAATTTTGGTCATATCTTGATTCAGACCGTCCTTATCGCAGCCTAAAATTTCCTCGTAGAGTAATCGTCTCATATTAGGAGAAGTAGTGTCGTCTTCATAAAGTCGCGCGATCACCATCGCAAGTTGAATATCGTTTAACTTGTTCAAGCAAACATCGATGGCATCTTTGAGAGCGCCCGCAAGCAAAAAGAAGGCAGCAGCGTGATCGAATCTTTGTTTCCCTAAAAGGGCGAAGGCGTTCTTAAGAGCAGCCTTCCTCCATCTATCTTCAGTGAAATTATTCGCGAAGAAACTGGTCATTCTGTTGTCCCTCTTGTTTCTAAAGAGACCCCAAACCAGGTTTTTCTTCTTCATGGCTAGGTAATAAATCGCAGCATCCAGTGGTTCCTGTTTCTCCTGATATGCCGCTTTCGAGATTTTCTCAATGCACTGTTTCAAAACAGTATTACTACGAATCCACCATCCGACTCCGAGCTCTTTCAGAACGGACCACTTTGGTTGACCTTTGGCATAGGAAGGTATTAAGCCAAGCAACTCTTCCTCAGACTCGGAATGAAACGCCCAAACTAAATTGTTCGAGGAGACGCCTTGTTTTTGAAATTGTGCTCTTTGGGCAAGAGGTAGGCATCGTATTAAGTAATTGTAATGCTTCATGGCCAGAAGGAATCGGAGGCCACAGTCATCGAGAGAATCCATGGAGACAGTTTCACCATCCGGAATGCCTGTCAGATTTTCTTTGGCGATAGCATTTTTGGCAGCGTCTATCGCGAATCGTTCTGCGAAATCAACGTTGCAAGTTGATACAGTATCAGCGAGAGCCAGGAGATGCATTTGATCAAGGCTCGAGAGTCCAGGTAAATGAGTATGGGTCAGGAGTCTGGAAAGTAATCTGCCCTGTCTCGGTCCGAAGTGCGATATACCTTGCCTTTCTGGTACCGAAGACCGTCTATCTTTTTGTCGCGAGCAATCGTAATCTTCTTCCAACATATCGTCCAATGACTCCCCGTCGTCCATATTGCTGTCGAATAGCTCGTTATAATCATGTTTGTCCTCGTTTTGCTGGTGTGGCAGATTCGTTTCCTTGTCTGCTAACAACAACGTCCACAGAGGTAACGGGGATATTGAAGTAATTTCAGCATAATCCAATGTAAGCTCTTCCGGTATTTGAGTAGTGGAACCTCTTGGTTCAAGAGGCGAATTCGTACCAACGTAGCTAACGGACATTGTTCTCGAGCGCGACCAGCCACTTCGTTGTTTTATAGGGTTTTCATCACCGGTACGTAGAGTGCATGAGCTACCTATGCAGCGAACCAGATGGGCGAGAATTGCCTTTACCCATCTAATTTTTCCAGAGTTTAATAATTCCATCAATTGTTTTGGATGATATTGAGGTAGAACTGGACAAGCGATTCTAGATGCTTCGAACAGACCATAATCGGGCATGTAATCGAAACTCAAATTTTCATTCTGCATCCCGCGTTTTTTCTTGGCATCGAGCATCGTTAAATTGATGCTACTCACACGAGAAAGATGCGGCATGGACGATACGTTAGCCAATCGAATTTTCGACGTTTCGTGCGCGAGAGTACGCAAATCCTCGTCGCGTAAATTTCGGCTTGCTTGGAATTCATCGGACTCCTGATGCTGCAGGTTCGAATGGAAGCAATCTTTTTTGGGATTCGGCTTCCACTGGGAATAAACGTGCATTTCCGAATCCATTCCAACAACCAGTATGCCATCTCTTACCCAAGAGATTTGCATAGGTAAAGGTGGCAGTCCATCGGCCGTAGTCAGTTCGATTTTTCGTAGCTTCATCCATCGAATTTCATCAACGAACTGCGGTTGCGCCAACGACGAAGTCTTTCTAAGAATCGGTCTATTGTTGCTCTGAGATTCCTTCATAGCTTTCATGTTCGCCTGTGCCAGATCAGAGCAAACCGGCGTAAACAGCATAATTTTCGAGCCAACTGCGACTGTCAGAATATGTGATCCATCTTCCTTCGACACCCAATCGAGCTGCACCAAGTGCTTTTGGGTAAGTGGACACGTATTACCATTTTCTATGATGGATTTTCGCAGGGATTGCAAAGTGCTAAACGAAGGAACCGCCAGTAAACCTATAACAATTTACGTCAAATAATCAATTTTCTTCAGTGCTTAATTAACTTATTAATTTGGGAATGAGCGACGCTGGCAATAATTTACCTGCGTTCGTTTTTGTACTTTCTCCATTCTCTCCATTTCGTGGTGACCTTACGTCCTCATGGCTAAGTGTTTGCAATACCTGCGTCAAACGTTGTTTCTTCTGCAGGAATCTACTGTCGTATAAATAACTTAGATCTAAATGTTGGTCTACCGGAATCCTCGGCAAATGTATGTTCTTTAGGTGTATCGTGTCTTCCAAGATCCATTCGCTTCCACCTGTACTTTCACATTCATATATTGCCACGCACAGGTTCACGTAACGAGAATCAGGATCGTTCTTAGTTGGACGTGTGAACGATTTTCCATATTTATATGCGCAAGCGATCCGTCCGCTGTAAGCTGCACTTATATTCAAAGGTTGCCCTGAAAAAATGACAATTGTAGATTTATCAACGATCTATCCACGTATTTCGATCCATCAGAAATCTGTGTGTAGTATTGTACCTGTAATATCAATCGTGGATTCTTGGTCTTTTCGTATCATCTCCCACTCACACCATTCGTAATGCAGCTTATCCTCGGGCTGATTTTTCGTTACTTTGCACTTCCAGAAGCGTATGGTACTATCGCTACATGCAGTTACTATGATATACGGCGCGAAGCATGCAGGATATATGGAGGAGCTGCTCAAGTGACCAGCAGCAGGCGCCGCGTGTATCACCTACGCGGAAAAGAAAAGTAGAAATGTCTAAGATGATAAGACCCTTTGCAAAGGGCAAAGGTGTAAAAAGGTCCTTACTTCCACTCCATCCGGTAACGGCAATTCTTGAGTGCAGACCTTCGTAGTCGTGATTAATACATGACTATTCTGATGACGTCGGTGAAGGAAACTATCGATCTCTCCTTGACTCTCCCGACGACTTCTACCGCCAGTTTGACTAGCTCTACGAGATCTTCTGCCATCTGAGTGATTAAATCTGCCGGGTGTTCCTTCGTCTTCTTCATCTTGGACCAAATGGGAGTCCGGAACATACATCATCGAACCCGATAGTCCTGTATGGAAATTGGAAGACAATATTAAGGGGAGTGTTCATACACTGGTGTCTGAATGCACATACCAGTTGTTTCAGGCTGAGACGCAATCACCAGACGCCACATGTGCACCGTTGTACCCCGCTGTGTTCTTTCCAAAACGACTATGTAAAACGGTTCCTCAAAGATAGCTGATTGTTGTAAATCTACCATGGCATCCAAGGTGGATTCCATCAGGCCAAGATCGTTTATCGATGCGTCTACCGCGGCCTGTTTCTCGTCACTCCTTTCGCCCGTAATCAATTGCTCTTGGAATACATGGAGAAATTGTGTGTTCTGCCAGTCCTAATAAACACGTTCAAATCATTTTGATGTTGCATTCGGATAATACAATACCCTGTCTTCCGAATAGCTGGAATATACGTGGCATACTCACGTGAGTAGCATCGGCGATCGCATCTAATTGTATCACGCAGCCAGGTCTTGCCGTTGATTGTTGAGACACTATCTTTATCCGGTCATGAATGGACTGCCTGATGCCATCATCAGATGAAATATCAGTCGAAAGACTTGCCATAGAATCCTACACAGGGGAGCACATTTATACGTTGTTATTGTACAAGTACAATCATATTGCACCATTTGGACACTAAGTGATAGAAAGCAAAATATATTGCTCTGATGCCTACCATCATTCTACTTCTTCGTTCACTTATCGATACTTCTGCCAACAAAGTCCTTGCATCAATTACCGCTTGATAGACTCTAAGGCATTCGCCATCACTAGCAACGAAGCATGCGCTCGGAGAATTCGATAAATTTCCCAAAGTTGTACTGGGCAGCAACGTTGGAATCCAAGCTACATTGCTGAAGGCAGATATTTCAGGCGAATTTATACGGGCCAATTCCGAAACCCCTCCACTCTTTGAGAGCGGTCCGACAGCGTCAACGCGCCAAAGTATCAATTCACTACAAAACCCCTGCAAAGGCATGAACACAGAACGTTATATATAGAGACATATTTTTTCTGCGCACAATGTACAGCAGTATAAAATTCCAATCTTTCTTCATTATACTTACAATAGGGGACAGAGCATCTTTCGATTTACTAGAATCCGACTTATTACCAATATTTTCGTTGGAATCTGAAGCTTCCCCTTGTGCGGCCGAGAATTCGGGTATATTGTGATGGGATGTTGTTACGAGCAATGGCAATACTGGATGGCATGTAATATCATTTACTCGAAATCGGTGACCTGATGCTCTACATGCATGCCCAATGCTCAATACCTGAACCCAAACGCTTATTACGAAAAGAATTATACACTGACGAATATTTACGGCTGAGAAATGACAAATAATTCACCTGAGAAAATTTAGTCTTATCAGCGAAAGTTAACTGCCACAAGTTCAAGGTTCCATTCGAATGTTTTGACACCATCGAAACTATCGGACTGGGATGAGTTAATATGTCGTTTACTGACTCTTGCGTGATCTTTCCGTTTTCCAACTGATTTTCCTTGTCCTTAGTATTCGCTTGACCTTGCTCGGCCAAATTTTCCATACTTTTTAGTAGCTCTTGACCTGCTCTGGAAGTCAAAGTCGATTGTTCTTCATCCTGCTCGATTAGACTCGGTAAGGGGGTGATGACTTCTGTAACTGTGGACAAACAATTCTTGCTAACAAATTCCTATGAATATATCTAGAAAATCGATATCCATTCAAATAAGCGCATACCTTCGGCCTGTTTTGTAGAGGATTTTGCAACCTCTCGAATGTTAAGCAAGGGTCCGCCAGTATTGTGTGAATACATCGATACACTGTGACTCATTGTAGAAGCATCTCCTAATGGAAAGGCATTCGGTATCCGTGTGGAGAAAGAAATTTGTGCCTGCCGGAAGGAGCCCGGATGATATTCATCCAACCATTCGATATGCCAGATTAAAAAGCTTCCGTCGATTGGATGAATCGAAAACAGCAAATCCGGATTGTGGTGCCAGTCTCGCAGCAAAGTTTCAATTTTGGTATCTAGTGAATCTGGAGCATGGTTGACTGATGACGTTACGTCAGTGGCTATGGAGTTTATTGATGTAGTATTGCTGCAGCAGGAACATTTTATCGAATTATGGTCCCCGTTAGAACAACTGTCCGTACTTTTGTCTGGATAATACACATGCATTTATTTACCTTAGACTTTGATGTGAATGGCCACTATGTGGAAGGCTATGATGCGAGGAAGTCGTATGCGCCGTATGATGTTCGTCGCTACTATGCTCTTCTTGACTAAGAGATCTACCTCCGGCTACCGGCTTTGGTTGACCCATTTGAAGGCGCACACCTTTTTCTACGATATAAAAGAAAAGCTGCATTACGTATATAGACATGTTAGATCGCGGGGTATACTTACTCGGTGCATTTTCTTCCTCAACTTCATGATCTACGTGATCAGAGTCTTGTTGATGTAAACCTTCCTCTTTTTCTACTACTTTCCGAGTGAGCTCCTGAAGAATGTTTTCGGCTTGCATAGTGAAGTGCATTTCTTTATTATTCAGCCAATGTAGAATAAAATTTGGTTCTCTGTCAGGATCTCCAGTGTGCAAACTTGGGACCAATGGAATATCTGCCATATAAAAATGAAAAATATCGTGCTACAGAGCATTCAGCAGAAAAGGGATGAAAAAAATATGAAGACAATTTTGAACCTGTTTCGGCGTTTATACTAGCAGCTAAATGAAAATGCATGCCAGGATAGTGACCAGCGCCTTGGTAATTGTTGTGAAAATCGTGTACAGAGTATGTCGAAGGCAAAGTCGGCAACGTTGGTGCAGTGTGTCCAGCTTGATGTTGTTGCTGTTTCGCATGTCGGCGTATATGGAAACATGTCCTACAAAAATACAAAGTATGTCAGCCTTCGATTTGAGTATGTAACGCCATACTGTCATGAAACTGTTGGAAAAAGGAAGACACACACTTCATGTGCTTCAGCCGTTGCATGAATCGATGCTTATGCATATTGTGATGTCGATGCTTTCCGTGATGGCCATGCCTGTCGGAACCTTCAAACTGACTCATGTTTGCCAAACCCTCGATTTCAGGTGGTATGGTTTCCGCCCATACGCGGCAAATATTATCTCTGCAGGAGGTGACCAACATATTAGATACAGAGCCCCTGAAAAGAAATCAAAAGAGCGTGTAAATTATGCCCATAAAAAACGAATGCGGATACAAAACCGCGAAAAATATAACGCACTTGGGCATATATTTACTGGTCTTACGCCAGGACAGGTGGGTGACTGCACGAGGATGAGCGACATAAACGAAACTGTAACTGTCGCTAGCCATAATGTGTCCAAAGCTGTTATGATCCATGCTGCGACTAGGGAACACTGAAATATTTGTTCAATAGTCGTCTTCATTGAAGATTTAAAGGCAATCGAATCCTTGTTTATGTTATCTTACGCTGTTTATTCTCGAACCAAATTTTCACAAGTCTATCGTTAAATCCCGTCGTAGCGAATAGCGTTCCATCTGGGCTAAAGCTCATCAGGTGAACCGGTGTAGCGGTACGGCATTTCCAGACACAATTCCATGCTCCTGGCTCGTTTCCGTTAGAAGAATCGCCAGGCGCAGGACTTTCAGCCTCCCCACCGATGGAAAACGTAACTGTCCCAGCTATATTGGGATAATTGATGCATAAAACAGACTTACATCCAGCAACAGCAACTTGCGGTCCTTGCAATTAGATTAAAACGTGCTATCGTGGCTCTCAGTTAACAGCAAAGCGTCGATCAAGCGCAACGGTATCAAGATCTTATATTCATCTTACTCGAGGAAAAGAGTGTGATGTCTCAGTAGAACGATTATTTCGCAGGGTTTCGCGAATTCACAATGCGTCGAAGCGTTAGGCGAAGTTGGACAGATGCGCGCAAAATTTACAGTTCTTTTTGTTTCAAATTTCAAAACCAATGCGATAAAGTATAGTTAAGCTTCGCATGTGCAAACGCCGGATTTTTCGAAAAATATGGTTCGCTAACACATGCAACATTATTTGCGGGGTCATTCACAAGACGGATAAACTCACGATCTACGGCGGTACTAGTTATACCGCTCTCAACGGTTCCAGTTACATTTGCTTCCTTGATTCGTAACGATTTTGCCCTCGTCACTGTACATAATGTTAACGCGTCAGCAAATATGGTATGTTTAAAAAACTAACTACCTTTGACCTGATTCATAAATTTCTGTTGCTGTGCCAATAGCACCAATAATAAAAAAAACATCAATCCATCTCAGTGACTACCTCAGATGAGTGTTGGGTAACTTACCTTGTTCTTCGTGAAACGGCGTTATGTTCTGATGCCATAGCTGAAGGAGCTCTCCACCTGTTAGCAGTCGTGTACCTTCCAAATTCCATGACAGTGAGCTAATGTTTGACTCAGTTTGCAAACTCCCAGTTTGAACCCACCTATACTCCAATTGCTGAAATACAATAACACATGTGATGTGTTCAACAATAGATGATATGTTTGAATAGAGGAACATTTGTAGTATGTGAAGTAGGCTAATACATACATGAGAACAAGTGCTGTGAATAAGTGGGGTAGGCTCAAATATGCACACTTGATTTTCATATGCTGCAGCTATCTTCCCTGTATCTGTGCTGCAATCCAGACAACTAATCCTTATATAGTTGTGCACTGCTCCTGGAATGATCTGTACTCTTTCAAAGTTGCTCGCGAGGATCACTATATTGCAACCTGCCGCGTATGCCTGGAAAAAATAAAAATATTCAGGCCTCAAGAAAAGGGACGAGATTCCGTCCAGCTGCAATGTTTGGAACGTTTTAAAGCACCTAAAGGTCAAATATTTTTTTCAAATCAAAGATGAGCAGAAACTATTCATGAGCTAATGGTCGAGTGATAATTAACTGATTAGTTCTGATTAAATTTCGATAAGAAATAGATAAATCTCTTTGTCATTTTCTAATCTATGTTCGGAATTCTAGAAAACAGCTCCGTTCGGTTCGGAAAAACAAAAATCAGGTAACGGAGAAAACTACCGGGAGGAGCAGAAGAAAAGTGTAGTTGTCATTCTTTTGACTGAATAGAGAATACTCACGGTAAAAGAAATTCCTTCGACCGAGCCGACGGCGTAACAGCGGTCGCCTGCATTGCAGGCCCCGCTCAAAATCTGGTGGCAGTTCATATCTTTTTCACGAGAATTAAATCATTCTTTGGTTTGATCTAACTTCAAACTTGATCAACTATCACTATCCTCTAACCGAGCACTGACGTTCCTCGAGCTATGACGTCGATATATCGTTTGAAAGTGACGTTACACCGTACTCCGCTAACAGATAAGCAACCATCTTTCAAAACAGATATTAAATAGCGCGACGTATTTAATACCCCGAAATAAAGCCATACAGCACTGCAGCGATACTGACAATGACCGCCACACAATTCTTTAACGATCCCGTGGCTCGGAGACTGTCAGAGACTCACGACGCCCATCGTCTCACGGTGGGGACGTGAACTTGATATTTTGCCTTATATAATCTATAGATATACTCTTTTTAGCACGATTATATTTTCCACGGCGGGAAACCCGAAAATACAGACGAACGTCGACATTAAGCTCTTGCAAAAAATTAAGCGCAGAGTTATGCTTAAAATTTACCAAAACTGCCTAGATTCTTGTATGGTTCGATAGTTTTCTTTGCACCGATCGACTCCTTTGCATTGCTCAGAATTCCTATCCATAATGTCCTGGAGAAAGCATATAGATGGTAAAGTAAAATATATATTTCAGGATGAACGGTTTCGCTTATTACTGCATAAACATATACACGGATGTTTATCCTTTATTATTTAAACAGTGGTTAACGGAGTTTAATTTATTTAAAACACGAGTAAAATTGTATATACATCATTGTGATGGAGATCAGTCCGCGAGTTGACAAATCAATGCTACTCCTCTTCTTATCCAATGTTCCGGCGGTTTTATTGTGGGTAGTCGCATAGCGATTACAAAGTTCGTTGAGTGTCCGGTTGTTGAAAGGACTCCACGACGTTCGCTCGTTTTGTAAACTGGACAGACGTACAATGTCCTTCCTTCCTTGACGTTTTCCTTCCTGATCGGGATCAACCAGAGCTAAAAAGATTTAGGGACAATTCGGTGGAAATGATTCAGTATCGTAATCTCAATAAAATGGGGACCATTCGGTGAGAATAACCGGCTATCGTAATCTGTATAAAATTGGTACTTACGTGAGGTACGTTCTGGTATAGTACCTTTGGAAGACTTTCATCCAAACTCATTTGGTCTGCATTGAATCTGGCACCCTCCAAGAATAATCCATAAACGTACACTCCATCTTCAGGTGCTTCCTTGAAGGACGTGCCTGTGAGAATAACGAAGTCAAAGACTAAATGATCTATAGGTATACGATATTTTCTAGCGTAGTTTTGCCTGGTTCCAGTCAGAAAAGCTTGTGTGAAATAAAAGCCGGATAACCAGTAATCCACTGGTGGTCCCTCGTCGTACCATTTCTAGAGAAAAAAAGTGAGATATATTCGCAACATTTAAAAGTATTGGATGATTTTGCATAAGTACCTGAAAAAATCGAAGTCGCCGTAAGAAATCATGTACGTAACTGGCTAACGGTTTCAAGGATGGATAGGAGTATTGTTTCCAGAGGGATGGAATTTTATTTGTCAAGATTGCCTCGTATACATCTTCCAGTTCAAAGGACGTACCAACGAGACCTGCGCCGCGTTATCACATTACAGTAAAATTAATCGAGAAGGGATGAAATTGTAGAAAATCGTGATGCCACTCGTTTTACCTTTTATAGCTTTTTGGACGTTCACCAAACTGGACCTGATGCAACGCAATAATTTGTTGAATCTCCCCATTTCTTGAACCAAAACAGTGTTCATACTTTGTTCGTAGGACGTTGGATATTTTTTGACTGCCTCTAATAGATTGTATTCGTTCGGTAGCTTCTCCAGGATGTCGGTAGATACTTTCAGTACAATTTCTTCGTCGGAAGATTGCCTTGCCCCGCCCTTCACGGATTCCTATATAAATCGTTTTTTTTAGTAAATTAAACGTTATCTCTAATACACCGGTGATACGCACCTTCGATTTCCAAATATCCTGAACGGATGAACATTAAAAGACAAAAAGTTGTATTGAAACACCGACAACTCAAGAATTCCGCCGATGATTATAAAATCTTAATATTGTTACAAAACTATTGAAACGAGTTTAAATACGTATTTTATAGTACATGATATTTTTTAGCACTAACTTTCGAATTTACGGGGATGAAATTAATTTTGTTGGAATTTAATGAAAATCAAATAATAGGAATTACATTTGCTTACTTACCACACGGTCCTAGATAAAGTGCGCAAGGAAGAAAGTACATAATATAATGAAAGACAGTTGCCCGAGGAAATAATTTGAACAAAAATCGAATTACCTGTGTAAGTAGGAGAGAATCGAAAAGCACGTTCGTTTCGCGCTGTTCCCTTAATATATCGGCATTTTCATTCATACCGAAAACACTTGGTTCCGTAATTAATGGCAAGCTTTTTGTGTACTCGACATACGCCTCATATTCTCTAGCAGTCGGGCTGTAATACAGCTTTGAAGCTTCATCGAAATAGTAAACCGGTTCCGTCAGTAGCTCTCTGTTTGGGGTAATGATAAATCAAGTAACGAAATGATAGTACTTTCATATTAATGAACAAATGTAATAAATAGCAATTTTGTGGCTTCTTACTCGCAATAGAAGTTTGCGAGAATGGTGATTAAAGTTCTGCGATCCCACTCGTCGGTGACTCGGCCGCCGTAGTTGCATTCACCGGTGAGGTATTTTAGCGCATCGAATTGAACGTCCTGATATTCGTCAAGAAACAAATGCAGTTGCAGAACACTGATTCTGAGATCGGTTTCGTTGAACTCGTAAGCCGTGTTCCAGCCAATAGGGCCGAATTTTCGCCGCTCTTGGACGATCGCATGAAAGAAACACAACGAATAGAGAAGCTTCTTAAAAACTTCACCCTGGTTGCAAGATTCGAAAAAGTCTGGGTTGCTGATCGGATCGTTGGCATAAGAACGCAGAATATTGGCTCTCAATCCTTTTGGTGGTTCGTTTGTCATCTTGATACCACTTTGTAAAACAGACGAAGGAAAGTCTTCCGTCGGATAGCTAGTCAACCATAGCCGAAATTCTGGGTGAATTGCATCTGGCGTAAGACCCTCGCAGATCATTTCCAAAGTGCTCATCCAGCTTTTCGCCAGATGACAATTTTGTAAAACGACCCAGTTACCGGATCTAACACCCTCTCGTATCAAATGTTCGGCAATCGGTCCTTGTCCTAGAATACATAATATCAATATAATTCTCGTAATTCTATTGCAACAATAATTATAAAGCAGTTCGGGCTAGGTAAAAAATTAACCTTGGCCGAGAGACAAATAAAATAGCCGATTAGTTCCATAACCCTGTTCATTGGCGAACGTGAGCAATATTTGAGCCGGATCTGTGCCAGGTGTGAGTATGAATATCAGAGGTATGCAGGAATTTGAGTCGGCGTATGCTGATGCCAAATCGAATGCTGGTGGCTCCACAAACTGTGAGCCCAATTCGCCTAAAAAGACAGAACTCCATACTCTCGACGGTTCAAGCTTCTCAGAAGAAAAGTCATACCTACCTTCCACAAACATTTGTACCGCCGGTATCATTTTGTCAGGACGTATGCACCTCAAAAGTATCAATCTCTCGAATAAGCTTGCATTTTCGAAAGGTGATGGGATAGGAGCGGCGTGCGGTTCCTTCGCATCGAATAATGTTCGCCATGCAGTAGTATTCTTCGTGAGAGACTCCCTGATACCCTAAACCGATAAAGATTAACTGACTTGACCAAAATTGGTCGTGTCGTGATTAAAGAACGACATTGTTGTTGGATGGATTAATCATGAGGTGGTGAACTAACTGAGAACCCGACGACATCGTCGAGTCTGCAGATCTCGTCCCATTGTTTAAGCGGCAGCCAGTCGGTTGGATTCGGATAACGATTCTCCATGGCTGCTACTCCGCCGGTGAGTAAAAACAACCACTGAACCATAGAGATCTTGTCCCGGTGATCAAGCAAGTGGATGATCAAGAGTAGCGAAAAAAGTAGTTTGTCTTTCTCGAAAAGAGATCTACAGACGTTTGTGTACAGAGAGTATGTGAAATACTTGGTAAGGTCCTTTAGTCTTTGTTCCACAGTGTCAGCCGGTTCCGTATTATCAATGGCCAGTTCAAATAGATTAACGAACCATCGCAGCGAATATTGGTACATTGGATCTATGTTGACTAGAGTAACTAAAATATAAGTGATCAAAAATAAACAAACTGTTCACTCGTCTTCAGCACGAGATTACGAGATCCCCTACCGATTGTAAAAAAGAGAACGGTTGAGTAGTCAGCGACCGTCCTGTATTCGGATCTCGCCGTGTCGATCGATTTCTCTGTCACTTCCGTGGCTGCTTGTTTTATCTGTATGTCGTCGCTTAAATTCTTCGACGACGTCAAGACTTCGATTGCCTCCTCATCTTCGAGTAAATTTCCTTCGGCCGTCGACAATATCTCCAATATCCTGTCCTCCGTTTCCTTCAGTAATCTACGCGCCAATAAAGAATCAAGCAAGCAAATGAATAAAGAAATTAACTCATAAAAATGTCCGAAGAAACACACTTTTTGTTAGCTGCTCCCTGTATGATTAATGCATTCTTCTCCGACTCGAGTTCAGGCTTCTCCTTTGCAACTAAAATACCTAACAACTGATCATCCAGGCCACTTGGCGTTACTGTAAAGTTTAGCAGTGTTACTTTAACTGCTATTTCAGGTAAATAATGTGGGTTTCTCAGCCTCGTTGTAATGTAAAGCCTATGAAGGGGAAACAAATGTCAAACCTAATGTGATGATTCACTTAATGCAACCCGACAATCCGCTTACCTAAAGCTCGTACTGTATTCTACTACGGTGTCACCCAACTTTATGCAGAGAGCACCTCCTTGCTTGAATGTTTGTCTTAAAAGAATTGGCTCCAGCATTGGATCCAGCTCCTCGCCAATATTTTCAAGTAATATCGGTTGCCCGAACTGTATAGCATTTTCAAGCACACGTCCATAGTCCGGCTGAGTAAGTCTGACGATACTCAGATTATTTTGCTTTTCCATATTTTTTATCCACTTGTTTGCTTGACCCTGAGGGTCTACCATTAATGGCCATCTTCTCGCGTTCCTGAATCAATGCGAAATTTAATCCTTGAACGATACTCTCGATTCAAAGAATTTTTAACTTACTTGACTATAATAGCGTTATCGACTGAAAAAGCGTCGCTCGGTAGGCCAAATATATTCCATGACCTTATCAGGACCGAATCCCCGAGAACTTCGCGCAATTGGAAATCTCGTGTGCAAATTACACCTAGTTCTGTACAACGTTGAATCCAACAGGCTACTTGACGAGCGCGAAACGGTATTGTGAATGGGCCTAGGTAAGCTACTACGCCGGCAGCGATCACAATGTCTCCCGTCAATCGATGATATCTATAAAAAGGGATTATAACGAGTGACCTGATCTTCCGATTCTCGTCAATTTTATTGTTGGGATGTGGTTGATTAAATCACCTATCACCCAAGTCTTTCGCAGTTTTTGACCAACGAGCGTACTCTCCACCTAATCCACCTATCAAATCCTCGGCGCGCTTCAGTTTCGTTTCGCAGTCCAAAACCTGGTCCGACATCGATTGGAATTCCGCCTTCCTCAGTTCGAGTTGTTCTTCGAGGGCTCGCAATTTATTCTGAAACATGGAAGATGTGTATTGAAAAAAAGGAAGAAAACTTACATGCATAAGTCAATGAATAACTTAACATCGATATACCTGAACTAGCCGCAACTGTTCGCGCTTCAGATTTAATTGCACGGTTGCTTCCGCAAAAGCTTTTTCAGCTACGGCGAGGGCTTTTTTCTTTGGTGCGACGATTTTTGCTACCTTATCGTACTCGGACATAGCATAAACCCATCTACACAGTCCTTCGCAAGCGGTCGATACTTTCTTTATCTTCTCCGGATCGAAGTCTGGATTTGTTAAATAATTTCTGCGAATCTTCTCGATTACATTCTCTGGAATATTGTCCCTGTCAAAATTGATCAGCGAGTCGAGAAACTTTGTGTCGCTGAGTACTCTGAGCGCGGCTTTCCAATAATCGTCTTGCATCGTACCATCGCTTGCTTGAACCCTATCCGGCTTGACTTGCTGTTTTATGAAGAATAGTAAATTTGAAGGATTTTAATTACTTTAAAATCGGAGGAGTTACGAAGATACCTTAAGGACGCAAACACTCTCAACGATAAGCTTGACACCATAAGGTGGATTCTTCATCGCTTTGACAACCGCAATATCGGCGGTTGTTAGGGTATTCAGAGCTGCTTGTGCACGGTTTAGAATAGGCATCGCTTCCGCTAATTTGCTATCACACTCGCCCTTTATTTCGGCAGCTTCAGACGCTACACGCTGTGGAAAGGAGGTAGTCCAAGTGAAACCGTACAGAGTTAGCTCTCTCATGATTCCAGTTTGTTTACCTGGGCCGCTGCCTCGTCAATTTGAACGATCTTCTCGAATTCCGCAGCTTCACGTTGCTCTTTCTCGACTTCGATCAAAGTTTTCTGAACATCCTGAGTTGCGACTATCAGCTGCGGCTGCAGAGACTTCAGGGTCTCTTGCATTACGGTTACTTCTTGTTGAGTTCCGTCCAATTGACTCAATCCCGTCTCGTATCGAGACTTCGCCAGCAAGATCTCCCTGTTGACCAACCAATGCTTTTTATGAATATCGTGTCCATTGCCTAATCTGAGGCTACAGTACGTACTCGCGTTTTTTATGCAACAGTTCTTTAAACGTGTTTATCATCTCCAGGTACGAGGTGGGTGTCACGTAATTATATCTATTTAACCGAACGAAGAATTCGATGCTCAGGTTTTCAGTCGACATGTGAAAGAATTGGCACATTTCAATCCCCGCCTGCCTCTCGTGGTCTGTTAATTCGATCATTCCAAGGAATCTTGTTGCTACTGCTGTTAAAGCATCCTCCGGCCATGGCTTGAGTGAAAAGGTTGAAGATTACAACTAGTTGTAGTTAGGCGAGATGGCTGATTAACTAGAAAATTACGGAGACACGGCTGTCGACTAAAACGGTGTCAAAGGTCGTTTGATACCTGAAGCCAGTCTATGGTGCAACAATTGACCAATGCCGGAAATTTTCTTATTCGGGTTCGAAAGTCGTTTCCAATGGGTGACATTATCACGACGATATGCAATTGATCGCGTACGATTTGAACAAATAAATTGAAGAGTGCAACCGCACTACCATCAGTTTGCACCGACCGGTCGCGTTGCCGATCAATTTGTTTCATTTTCTCGCAGATTTCAACTTTCTCGTCGCTGCTAAATATGTTAGGTACCTGAAAAATTGTGATTATCGGATAACTGAAATCTATGGTAACGAGCTCAAAAAATAAATTTGTGAGAGTGCACCTCTCCGGCATTCAGTATATTACTAATATCTTCGAGATAACTCTCTTCTTTAATCTGTGTGTCAGGGAAAAGAAAGGTTGAATGTAGCTCAGTACTGGTAGCACGTTTCATGATGGTTTTTAGATCCTCGTGCCAATCGTGAACGCCATATTGGCGTGTCATCTCTACTTGAAAGACCTCGTAGTCGCATATATGAGATGCCAATCTAGTTAGAGATTGCCTTCCTGTGCCACCTAGTCCAGCTAATAAACCATGACTCCGAGGTTGCCGAATTATTCGAGCTATTCGCGAGAGATGCTCTATTGCGAACCTGTAAGATGCGGATATCTTAACATTCTTAGTATTACGGAAAATATTACGCGAAGTTGTGACTTACCGAAACAAAACTAAATTCATCGGTTTTTTCGTCATCGAATTGTACTCTACAAGATAAGTCTCGACGATCTCGCGCAACCGTTCCAAGTCCGGAACCTCTTGGTATAATCGAACATCAGCTTTTGTATCCGCAAAATCGCAGTATAATAAATTTCGGAGCTCGTATTCGGTGATCTAAGAGAAAATAGTAGTCCGCATATTTTATTCGGCGCATTCAACTCCGAGGGTCTACTTCGTTTTTTACCTTCTTCTCTCCACTTGGCGGAAGAAGATCTTCGAATAACTGTTCGATGTTTACTTCCATGCGTGAAGTAAGAGTAAGACGAATTTGTTGCACCAACCAAGACACGTCCGCTTCGTCAATTAAACGGTCGCCGAAGACACGAAGGATCTCGTGTATCCAAAGCCTTTTAGTATTATCTAGCGTGGGCATCGTTTCCGGAACGGAGAGAAGTACACCCTACAAGAAGCAGGATAATATTATCGTAGGTAATATTATACACGCAACTACATGGCATGTTATTGAAATCATATCGCTACTTTGAATTCGATACCTGTATCACTCTGGAAAAGTCCCGAAGATTGAATAGGTAGTGACACTTTTTCGGTGTCGGCAAAAGGTTTCGGAGGCTCTGCTTGTAGATATCCAACGTTGCTGAGACTATTTGCTCGATGCACGGGTCGAACTCTTTACTGAATCCCCTGAGGTAATCAGAAAAAAACAGTTTATCTCAAAGCATGGAATGCATGGAACTCTGCACGAACCTTGTATCCAGATGCCACAGAACAATCTTGCTGAATATCGATTTCATTACTTCGTCATCGAATTCAGAGATAGTCAAAGTGAAGAAATGTCTCTTGAAGCGGGGCGTTACATCTTTGCCCGCGTGCATCGGCGAACCCATGGCACACATTAGTTGAACGTCCACTAATCGTATGGTTGAACAGTCTTTCTTGTCGTACCTACGATGGTTATGATTTATGCACTTGTTCGGTACGGAAATGTTACTTGAGAAAGAAAAATATTTTGTACCATAGACGATGGTCCAACCATTGCCGCAGAATCTCAATAGCAGGTTGCGCACCATAAGTTTCCTTCATTGGCATTGACACATCGTCCACGAAAACAATGCAACGTTTACCTATTGGAGGCCCGTATACACCCTTTCGCCTTCTGTCGAGTTTACTCATAATCGTATCCTGAGTTTGCATCGCAGTGGTTTGTGCAGTAAAGTTTATGAACAGAGGCGTGTTCACCGAAGGATTATTCTTTTTCAAGAGGAAATCAGTCACGTAGACCGACTTCCCAGTACCCGTAGGACCGACAAACAATACTGGTTTCCCCTGAGTAACCAATAATTTAAAGAGCGCCGCGTATCGCACTGTTTCCACTGTGGGCACGATTATTTGATTGACTGGAATATCACGTGGTATCGATGGACTATTCATTAGTTCATCTGACCAGAGTTTCCATTTTCCTTTGCCCTCCTTTACGAATCTGTAGTCAAATACGAGATTATCTCGTGGCATTATGAATATGTAAGGTTTCGCGGGGGGTTCTACACGTTCTTCTAAACCAAAGTCTTTCATCAAATCCAAAGAAAAATCCTTTTCCAAGAGACCACGAAACAGTATACTGAAGCGTTTTCTATCAATGGCGTCTAATGTTCCACCGAGGGCCCAGATGCACGAAAAAAAGAAGGATCCCTGGCAAGGAAGAAGAACGATTCATTCATTAAATGCGAAGTTTGAACGATGATGAAACTTATCATCGCCAGAACCGATGGTCTTACCTCGATCTGCGCACGCAAGTCCAGCTCATCTATACCCTTCACGACATTTTCATCTCGGTAATCTTCGATAAAGCAATCCATCAAGTACATTGCCGAACGTACCAGATTCGAGTCCGGCATAGGACACATTTCCTTGACGTTACCGTAACGCAACCAACGTAATAGAGGCCTACAAAATCTACGGAAGAGCGATTCGCAGAGAAAGTTTTTCAGCCATTCGTCAATTACGTTTGGCATATCCGCCATCCAAGATTTTAGTAAAGGATCCCAGCCTAACGCCGAAGGTTCCATGTAAATCATACCTGCACAATTAATAAAAAAATTCTTCGGGGTGTTTGTGATTTTCTGTACTCACGATATCTTGTTGTTGTTTATATTTAATATATCTCCTAACTAAATAAATGCAAGTTAATGGTACAAACATACCGCAGCGCGAGACTGTTGCCGGAGAGGCCGCTTCTAAATCCATTGGTTCGAAGATTAAATTCGTAGTCGGAGCAAGCTGTATTATCTCTCCGCTCATCAAGCATAACTTTTTATTATCATCGAGAACAGTGTTCATACTTTCGATCCATACGGCATCTACGGGCCCATCGAAAATCAACCATTTACGATTTTCATTCGTCGAGGTCGCAAAGATCCGATAGTTTATCGCTAAAATTCCGTCGGTCCACTCGTGAGACGACGGATCAAATTGCCCGTAAAGTTGGCCAAGACTCACCGACTTTGGATTAATTACTGTTATCTCTACCTTATGCTCGTTCAGTAATTTCTGGAAGATCAGGACGGTGAACAGAATTGCAGAGCCAGACTGGCATTAACGCACCTTGCGTAAACGCAACAGAAAACGGAAGACGTACGCGTTTCTCACAAAGTTCCAGAGCACCAGCTAACGCCGAATAGGCAGCAGTTTTTCCACCGAATGGTAGCCCGACGATCATAAAACCGTGCCTGACGATCATCATTTCGTATATCTGTTGAATCTTTTCCAAGAAAACTGAAGTACACTGAAGATTACGTTCCTGACAAGCGTCATTCACGCAAATATTCAAATCCGTGTAATCAGAAGCTGGAAGGTCTACGCCAGGAAAAAGGTCAGACATGATGCCCTTGAAATGAAAGTTATAGGGTCGTCAGCCGTGATAGCATTATAAACGGAAGCGTAAATGGTGCGTAAAAAGTACGCACTGCGAATAACGGCAAGTCCTCATTAAGAAACTTTGGAAGATTTACGTCCCTGATACTACGTAGTATCAGCACGTCCTCTTTTTCCTGTGGATATTTCACCTTCAAATTTCCAGCTGCTAAGAGGACAGATTTTACTGCTCTCATTCCATAATCATAATGATTCTGGCTGGATAACTGCTCCGAGCACAATTTATAGGCTACAACGATTTTAACGGAAAGCGGTCGTGCTTCGTAAAATCCGTAAGAGTACAATGTATTTTCAGCGATCAGAGCGTAGTCCGGTACCTAAAAAACCAGACGGAGAAAATATCGGAAAAACGATTTACGAGTGTGCTAATCTTGAATCTCAATGATTTTACCATCATGGCCACCGGTCGGAAGAGGGCTTTCAGATTATCGGGCAATTCCGATCTCCCAGCGTAGCCTGGATTCATTGTGATAAAGACAGCACAGGTGGGATCCAGCGCGAGTTCGGTACCCTCGAAAAATATTTCTTTTTTGCCGGCATTGATAGCCAGCTGAATCGTAAGGATCTGTTGCGCGACTACCGACAAGACTTCCAAGTCGATACGATTAAATTCGTCGAAGCAAGACCACGCCCCAGTCGCTGCTAGACCCTATATGAAATAAATGGATTAAAGCCGATTGCGGAATGCCATTTAATGCAATTTGCCACAATCGAACCTTAAAGAACTTGCCCAACGCAAGATAGTCTAAGCCCTCCGAGCAATTAAAAACGACGCACTGTTTGGCTACCGCTTTTGCCAAATCCTTGGTTGTTTCCGTTTTTCCGGTACCAGCTGGACCCTCAGGTGCGCCGCCAAGATGCAAACTAAGGGCGCCGAACAAAGTGCGATAACACCTGTCCGTCAGGGGTGTTATCACTAACCGTGAAGTGTTACCCAGGTACTCGTAGGAATAGTTTAATGAAGTGTTCACCATCGTAGCGTACAGGTCTTCGTTCTACATTTAAACAGCCAGATGAAGAAGAACAGTTAGTTGGGCTTTGTCCCTGTTCGTGTATTAAAAGTGCGTATTATTACTTGCCATCCAATAATATTTCAACTGGTATAGCCACTTAAAGTCTGTCACGCTCGATACAGCTTGCTTGTATATCTCTATGAGGACATCACGACTATGAACGTCCAACGTTACCAGAGCCTCTGCGATGGCAATTTTGAATTAGGTTTTGACGCAAGTGTAATAATTAAAGAAAATGAAGAAAAGGGAAGCACCTAATGTTGTTCGATTTTGTTTCGACAATTTACCGCGCACGAGTCTTACTATCTCGTTTAATTGCTCGGTAGAATGGCGAAGATAGCTTTCCAAGTCGGAGAGGCCGTTTTGAATCGCGGAGGCAACTTCCGCCGTCCAGTAAAGCTTATTGATACAAAGAACCGTTTGGCCAGGCCATTCCAGTACCCAATCGTGTCTTGGCCTCTTCACGTAAGCTTCTTTCGCTCGTATCACTTGCGCACGCACGCTCTTCTTCATTGCAGTTTCCAAATTAAGTAGCCACTTCTCGACTTGACCACGTGCGGCTTCCGTATCGATAACGATTTCTAGAACCACTACTTCATCTTCGCTCGATATCATTGCCGTCACCTCCATTTGATCGGTGAACGTCAACTTTGCGATGCCTTCGAAACATTTCTTTAAGTGCGGCTGCACTCTGCGTACATTGGAATACAACTTTAATGACTTGTGTTTTTTTTAATGAATTGGCACCGATTCCGTTATCCTAAATACTAAAGCAAGATACCTCGTGGGATCCTTTGTTTCGGATAATATTTCGAGAAGCTCATCGTTCGAAAGGAAGAAGAACCGTGGAAAGTAAAGCCTTTTCTTTTCCAAGTAAGAGGCCAATCCTTTTTGCACCAGATCCAACAAATGTGAACACTTTTTTAAGCGATCTAACATTTTGTCGATTCCAACCACTGACATCACTCGAGAATCCGCAGCTACGGCCAGCATTATTTCTCTCCAGATCTATACTCTCACGGAAGAATTGAATTGAAATCACCCTTCTAAACGTACCCGTCGCAAAATATACAAAAATTAAAGAATCAAGAGAACTATAAAAGAAACCTTGTCCACTGCACTGAAACGACGACCTTCCTCAGGCATTTGCTGCTGTATATCGGGCGACGAGAAAATCGGTTCGAGATACATCCAGGTTGCTTGAACCTTTAACCAGTAATCCATGATATCTTGCAACAAAAGTAACGTAGCTTCCCAGTCTCTGTAAATAGAGAAACCCCAGAGTAAGTGACTATTTCAATATCGCAAATGAACCACGTATCTCGCCGTAGACTTTGCAAAACTCACAACGTATCTTTTTCAAACGGTCCAATATACAGCGAATTTTTCATAGTTTGTGCTTTCGTAAGATGATCATCCAATAACAATTGTATTTCCTCGACACTAGCAATCACGTAGGTCCCTGTATCCCGATAAGGGTTAACGGTGAACTCGATATCTGACCAGTCAAGGTGCATGCGAACCAGCGCCTTCTCCAAGTTCCCTTCCTTAGTGGCAGCCTCTGATATTCCGTCAAACTTTGCCACGTAATCGGCCAATCCGTAATCCAGAATCTATTAAAGGTCACAAACTACTGTCATGCATATGTTGGAAGATATAAAGGAAGGAAAAGTGCGAAAGAAACGGCGTGATACCTTAGCGAGTGTCATTGATTGGTCGACTTTAATAGGAAAACCAACGATCTCGGAAACTTGTTCCCAATGGCGGGACATCATGCACGGGTTTCCCAAAGTTAATATCACCGACATGTGTTCTTTGAACTCATCGATCTTTTTCCTCACTGTCTCCGCGAGTTTCTTTGCCGCGGATTCTTGAAAACCCTTTTCGAGCTTGCTTATAATCCGATAGGCGTTACCGGTATCAATCTCGATTTCCTCGGGATCGTGACTACCCACCATACTGTTCATCCACTTATCATAATTGCTCAAAAATTCGCAGCCCGCGTCGTACATCTTTCGATAGGGTGCCAGTCTATCGGCTATCTATGAACGCATCGAAATCGAAACATTAATTCGATCGAAATAAAAACCACGAAGAGAACTGTTTTCTCACCTCTTTTCGCAGCGGGTACTGAGACGTCGGCCAACCAAACATTTCCTCTTCTTCGTTGAATTCTTCGATCGTGTTCATCGCGGCAATTACTTTTTCTTCTAGACTCGTCGCTTTCTTTTTGTATCGATATATCTCCTCGACGTTTCCCCAATATTCCATTTCACGGCAGTATCTATCATAAGTTTCGATTTCTCGTTGGAATTTAGAGATCTTCTCTCGTAGCGTCGCCTGATACTCTCCGGTTTTACTAGCAACTATTTCGCGATGCTCCGCAAAGACCTCGGGGAGTTTGTGGTACCTGGTCCCGACAGGCACATCCCGCTTCGTTAACGAATTAATTAATGTCAAATGTAATCTGCAGTGGTACTCACCAATGAAATGCGAAATTGTTCGTTTTGAGTTCAACAGGTGTTAATGCGGTATAGTTTGAAAGAAAGATAATGTACTTGGTCAATTCTTTAAGACGATCTTGCAGTTCGAAAACTGTTTTGGTTTCCGAGGTGTGTATGAACTTTTCGAGTTCTATCAACTCCGATGTATTCGCTGGAGTGGTTAGAGCACGATCTACTATGTTTTGATACGATTCTCCAATACTACGTATTTATGTAAAACGACAAAATCACCAAGAATTACACGATGGAGAAAGTCTATAGGGAGACAACGAGACCTACTTACGCTTTTGCCATTTGCTGATACTCGTTGATGAGTTTCCCGATTAAACGATCCTTCAATCGGCGTGCATTCGACGCCATATGTCCTATAACTTCTATTCTATGTACTTGAAAAACTCCGGTAAAGTAAGTACGATTAAATTCTACAGGTATATTTCGACCCAGTTGATCGTATCGTTCGATGAAATCGCGCAACTCTTCTAATTCGCGAGGTTGTTCGCTCTTCAAGATCTCCGCTATTTCATCGTTGTCTTTTTCACTTATTAAGCCCGTATATTTATCAAATTCCCGTATCTGCGATTCCACGCCGATTTTTTCCATCTCCATGAATCTCGCGATTTCAATGACACGACGTTCTACGTATTCTCTTGATATTACTGGCTGCGCCGCATCAACAATCGACGGAGACATGGAAAATTGATATATATTCATAGACTGAGATTAGTGGATTTTCCTTCAGTTTTGATTAACATTTTTTATACGAAACAGTTTTCATCATGTTACAAATACCTTGAGAAATATGATAGAATCCGAGGGAGTATCAAGTCCAATGTCAATTCGCGGAAATACCGAAACGGCTTCCTGCAGTGAATTTAGGAGACCCGCGAGAGCGTCGACGAAGGTTTGCAAACCGGGCTCAAAGACCGTGCTTTTATTCCTTACCATGAACTTTATCTCGAAACTGTAGCCTCTGCACTATGATATGGATCAATCTAGTCTGTAAGCTAATTAGTCCCAATAAATGCAAATATTACCTACTTTCAGCTCGACGAGGTAGCTCACATAGTCCTCCATCGAGCGCAGACAAAGCTGGCGCAGTTGGTCTTCCATGATAAACGCGATACACTTCAGGAGTTTACGGCGCTTGGTTTCTTCCCTTGTCACAGAGATCTCTCCCCTCCTGCAGCCCTGCAGCCCGAATACACTCGACGCTCTTGAATCTCTTATTCTAATCCAATTCTAGTTTGCGATGGAAAGGAAACGCGCACCTACCATCAGCAAAATGTTCCGAACCCTCGGCAACCAACGTTTCGTCAGATCCTCCTGAGCGCTCTTATACATTTTCGAGAAAATGTGCTCAAAACTCGCAAGATCATAAGCTGATTCGTGGGACAGGAGCTGCTCGACATCGATCAGTTTCATATCGCTAACGATTACGAGATATTTTTTAATCGGGTGACACGAAATTGATTCAGGAAGAGTTACGGCTAAAGAACCAACCTGAAATCGCGAAACCACCGATCCAAGATTTTAACGACGCATGGATTGTAAAGTACAATTTTCCTTTCGACTCTCGTTCTATTTCTTCTATAGTTGGTGCTCTCTTTTGCTATTGTCAAGTTCTCCGTCTGAAAGAAGACCCGTTTATGTCGGGAAAGATTCTATATCGCCTTTCTTTGGAAGGTTTTTCTTCCCTCCAGTTCAATCACCCCACCTGACTCATTTCCCAATCACTGGCCTCCCTTAAAATAAATTCCACCACGGACTTTTTTACACTCAACGCATATTCTTCTTTTACTTCTTGTATCAAACCCGGCATTAATTCAGAAAACTTTAGGCGTAATTTTGTGGGTATCATTTCCAAAATATTACGCAGGATATCAGGATCCATCGATCCCACGTAAGTTTCGTCGATTCCGTGCGCGATGTAATGGTAATATCTTAGGAGTTCCATATCTTCATCGGTAATCCAGTTCTGAATAGCACAATCATCATTTCCACACCTCATCCCGTTCTCTTCAGTAATTTTCCTTTTTTTTACTGCTTCGTATACTTGGATCCGAAATTTCTCTCGTTGCCGTCGTAAATGTAAATAACTATGCCTTCCGGAATCCTTTCGTTTTCGTTGCATATCGATGCCTTTACACGCACTTACTACGAAAAAACTACTTGCCACTAATTATCTTCGAAATTTGTCTAACCTCCTCACCCTTAGGAAGTAAACAACTTTCCTTGACAACCGAGTGAGCCGTCGAACATTTCATCGATTCTTTTAATATGCCAAGAAACTTCTTAAAACAGCGTGGCCATCTAACAACCTAATAGCGAAAGACGAAATCAAGACAATCAAGATTATCATTGGATAATTTTATATTTATTAACGGACATACAAGAGACAAATTTCTTATTCTGTAAAATTCACTGTTACCGCATTCCTCTCTTTCGTAATTTTCACCTGATGCACACAAATTACACATACACACGTATTCTCTCTCTTACTTTCACCTCTGCTCCTCTCTGTGTACGCATATATGTATGTTTTTCTAATGACTAAACATAAATAGCCGTGACAGTAATTGTCAACTTTCACGCATAAATATGTCTTTGATTGTCGGTTGGACTGCCGGGTGATCGATCAACTGTTTTGATACATTTCTCAATCTTTTGATCCCTTTGATAATGAGAACTTCAATACATAACTTTTCGCGTTTCTCTCCCTTCCTCACTCTCGAATTGATCGAATCAGTTATTATTAACACGGATTCTATCAGTAGAATGGGATAGTAGAAAGCGCGAGATATGGAAAGGGAGAAAAGGATCGCAAGTGTACATGTGTATAAAGATGAATAATGCAGTCTTGAGGTAAGGTTGCACGATGGCGCAAAAAGTTCAGCAACCATAAAGATATAAGGTTCGAGAACGCGACTACTTGTGGCCCAATAATAGCGACGGCAATAAAATATCGAAGTCCATAGATAATCTTCCAAAAAAGAATCATACCGGCCGTAACAGGCATCCCTTTGTTCGTGCGTAATGTATCGGAAATTAGTGTATCCGGTCAGACATCTGAATACTTTAGACTGGTCTTAGGCATAATATAAAAAGTATAAACCCTCATAAAAACGGTATAGTAGTTTCCGTACACTGCGTTTTGCATAATCGCTTTAACTGTAAAGAGGTTTGTTTCTTACATGGGACGTCTTTCCTGCCACGTACCGGATCATCAGTAATCTACGGAAAAGTAGATGAACAAGCGAATGGACGAGTGGAGGAACGAATAGAGAAGCGAGTATCGTAAACGCCATGTGTCGACGTCCACTGAAAACAATTACGTCGATTCCATACCATTAAACTTGCACTATAATGGAAATTGTAAGATGTACTTTCTAGCGAAACAACCGTTGCCGTTTAATTATCGGTCGGCCGTAATCTTTTGTGATGAGGCGCGCGCGATCCTTAACAAAGTGTCGACGCAAGTTTCGACGGAAGTTCAATCCGCAGCACAATCCTATCACGGATGGCGCATCTCGATTGGCCCGATCGGGTATACATCAAATACTTGAATTTAATAACGTTTTCGTAAACCTGGAACACGTTCCATTCGATATCCCCGAAACGTTAATTCCGGACGGCACCGAGTGATTACGGTCTTGCGAAGCGATACCGGTACGGAGTCCAGGCGAACAATTCTAGGAAAAGAATACATATATTCATAGTATACATTATTTCAACTATCTATATAATGCAGCATGCAAGATCTACAGAAATTATCGCACAAGCGATAGAGTGTATCTGGTGAGGAAATAAATCTTCCTGACGGGAAGTCAATAGGTTTGATCGTTCCGACTGATTTTTCAGTTACAACTAACGGGTTAGAACGGAATTCGAACATGCTGATGATGTGTGTACGGCTACCTTTGTTTTTTTTATTTCCTCGCACACGATACGTATGATCGTGTCTGTATCTCGTGCTTGGGGCGAGGATGTAGGTATAGCGATGGGTATGACGCGCGACTACTAATTATCGGGACCATTTATATGTAAGGGTAGCGATCTGGCGACATTCATGAAGCACTAAATGGGAAATGAGTCTAGGTACACGATGCAGGTGCCCCAGATTCTACGTGGGCCAGTAAATCTACGCCTATGAACGAGCCAGTGCTCGACCTCGTGGCGGTAGTAGTACTAGTGGTAGTAGCAGCAGTAGCAGCAACAGCAGCAGCAGCGGATTTTATATATATATTATTTCTATATATATAAAATCGAATCAACAACATACTCGTTGATTCTACCCTTGTCCAATGTTCATTGTTGAACATATCTTTCCACAATGTGTTTTCATTGGTAAATCGGGTAACTTACCCGGGGTAAGGTGTTTAAAAATGTAACAGACAAGGCCATCGTCCGATCTAGCCAAGATGATCGAGCAATAGAACGAGCTTTCTGCACCGTTCGATTTTATGACGATATGTCAGCAATTTGGTCGATGATTAAGTGGTATGACGATGAGCGCAATGGAAAGCTACGCGAATGGTTCGAGCGTGCCAGTGTCGTTTCGGTATCTACGGTCATCATCTCACTCTACGATTTACCATTATTGGTGAAGCAGGGACAAAGGGCGTTCAGTATTCGATTGCAGAAACCACGGGCTCGTCGGTTCCAACCAGCGATGGCATCGGCACCCCTCAGTCTACTTCCTGCGCAAATGTATTTGCTTTGTTTAAGAACAATCTGAATCGGATCCATATTACCCATATCGTATTCCACGGAAGTAAAATTTGTCGATAACACGGTTGTTTATTCTCTCGATCGAACAAGTTGAAGCTTATATCGCGAGTCAGCCCGATCCTTTGTCGGACCATGTTAGCGACAACTAAGACGAATTGCGCCAAATCAGGCGTGCTTCTTTTATGCCCCTTTACCCACCCTCGCGGTTCGCGTTAGTTACGTTAATTTCTCCTTGCTTATCGTCAAGATCCACAAAGCTCGAAATCATTAAACTCACCTTCGTTGGGCTCGCCTCCCTGAAAACCGTTTAATCAGGGGATCATCGATTCTATTACGCGTGCAAATACATTTAAGTTTTACGGCTTTTCAAAATGCATAATGTGGGTCAGCGAAGCACTACCTCCGATTGTTCTTTACGTTTTGACGCTTCCGAGGTAGCGGTTTCGATAACCTCGCTCACAAATTTTGTGGTTTCTCTCATTAGTTCCTCATCCTCCTTAAAAGCCTCCTTCCTCTCTTCGAATGTTCCACTGCTAAGAATTCTCTCGCGCTCCTCCAGACTACTCGTCCCATGGAAAGACAGTGTGGTTCTTTCGTTCATCATCTCGTTGTTCGATCAATCAACAGGCAACCTAACAGTTCAGACAATTCTAATCAAGGTCAAGGACACACGCATCGAATAATGAAATGGACGCTACTCTACGCTTCAAGTTTAGAACATTTCTTTCATTCAAATTTTTCACGAGAAAAATGAAAAAGAGACGACCAAAGTAGGAACGAAGCATGCTGTTGTATTTATCTTCACGGCGTCTCTCAACTTATCTTTCAACGTTCTTGCCCTTGTATCTGTAGACGTAAAGTTTGCGCGCGCGACCACCCACACACACCAGCCGTTCAACCTGTGTGTGGGGTAGCGACAGGGGGTGAGTAAACGCGAAGATGGATTAAAAAATTGGAGCGTAATGTAGAAGAAACGCGGTCGATATGTATATGCTCAGGTGTGATTTGAGCTGAGTTTATAAAAATATTTTTACTATTCTCAAGGGAATGAAGGGAACAAAGATGTAAACTAGCTACAATAGAGTCAGTGGCCTCATACGTCCATTAAGCCCGTCCGTGCGCCACAGGTGGTGGCCACTTGTTTTAAGATCACGTAACACAAAGTCAGAATTTTCAATTGCCCAGTAAATAACATTATAGTCACTTTTTTCCTCAATGCATTTCAGTATGCCAAGCAGTGAACAGACCGTTAGTTTTTTTAATTCATGGGTACCATGATTAAAACCACCCTCTACGTTCACTCGTTTACAGCCTGACTCACCTCAGATGCTCTCTTCCTTGTCCGCCTTCTCAATATTCTTTGCACGCACAAAACTACGCGTATATCGATATTTTCTGCCGAATGGGCTGCAATTAGAGCAAATGATTGAATCTCTCCAGTCACATCTTCCACGTATTGTCAGATCAACTGTAGAATGGGAACTGCGATTCACCTCGTAATGATCGACCGGCTGACGGCTACCTTTGCCCGTCAGGCTACATTCACTGCCTGAACATCACCCCGGGAAACAGCTGTAGAGCATGCGTCGACCTACACACTCTTAACCCTGCTTTTGCCCTGCCGCCTTTCCGTCTTTGCGTCTTTCCGTCTTCCTTTACCTTCTCGTCTTTCCGCATTACACCCTCTCTACCCATCCGGCACTGGGTTTATTCGGTCATCCACTTATCCATCGACATCTTATCCTCTAAATGCGTAACTTTTATTTTTCGATTTTCCTCTCAATAGTAACAATGAGAACAGCTCGCAACCTAATATATACCTTGTCTATATACCTTACAACAATTGACAAGATGCAGCAGACATCAGGCAAAAGGAGATTGGCAAGCACTACCCCTGCGCGCAAACGTATCGTTTTTGACACGAGAAAGTAAACACGAGGTGCACGGGCAGCGAGGGAAAAGGAGCACCAAAGGCAGCGATGTTTCTAAACATAGCAAACGATCGATTCGATAGGCCGGCACAAAATCTCCTTGCATTCAAATTATATCAATTACACCATAACTATGTATCAATTATACCGCATCTACAATGAACTTGTAAGTCCGGTACTATCGCGTTCGTTATCTCTGCACAGATAAGAGAGTACATAGAAAAAGTGAATAAATAGAAATCCGTTTGTGCATTGCGCAGGGATATGAATAATTCTATAAACGTACTTATAAACTATTTTGCAAGAATCGCATTATTTCTTTGATTTTCTTTTCTTCGAAAAAAGCTGATCGCGATATTTCCTCCACGTTCTCTGAATGATTTTGACTGCTCGGATACGTTGACAATTTTGAAGTTGCTCGAGAAATTTGTTCTTCTTTTCGGTTTCGTATTCTTCTTTATATCGTTGATAATAAATACGTTGTTCAACCAATCGCGACTGTAAAGCACGAACGCGAGTGAATCCATCACATTGAAGATATCAAATTCGAACGTGAAGAAAAGTTGGAGTTACCTGAAGATCGATACGTTCCTTTCTGATGGAATCCCGGCAGGCTACGACATCATTCCTCACGGCATTGAGACTTCCTACATCTTGATCGTATCTTACATTGACTATATACGAGTACTGCGCTTGTTTCTTTAAGCTACGAAGTTTTATCCACACGAAATATGTTATTAAATTTCTGCGCGAAGCAAGCTTTTCGAAAACAACAATTTAAAGTAATGCGCACCATACATCATTACGAAATTGATTCTCAACGAGGAGATTGTTTTCTGCTACGAGTAGAAGTTCATTATTAAGTAAGTCTCTTTCATCGGCCAATGATCTTATTCGTGGATCTTCTACCGACCCAGAAAGGTTGTCTTTTCGAGTAGATGATTGTGTACTAAAATATACCGATATATTTCTTAAAGGGAAGTAATCGTGTTAGCAGAGGATCAATGAAGGAGGATCGGAGAAATATGTATTAGGAAAATGATAGGATTCTTACATTTCGGAGAATACGGATGACAAAGTCTCCCCGTTCTCTTTTAGCTCCGGTAGATTCGATGTAGCGTAGAAGTTTTCTATCTTCGCTATAAAATCGGTCATCCTCAATGTTTCTTGGCGGTAGGTCTGCCGCAAACCTGCCGGTAATATTCGCAACCGAATTTATTAAAGAAATACGGGAATAAACGAATGATGCATACTTTCGACTTGTAGTTCTGTTTCCGTAAGATACTTCTGAAGACTAGATATTTTGATCCTTCGCGAATCAGCTTCTTGCTGTAATTTCCCGTTTCGATTTTCGAGCAAGCACTCTAGCAGTTTGTATATTTCATTTAGAACATGTTCTGACGATATAAAATTATCCTGGATATTGTATTTAGTTTTTGTGTCTGGTTGCTGATTAATCTACAGGATATCATGAGAAATATATATAAATTTCTTTCTAATTGATAACTCGAAACTGTTCATATTTTCAAAATCATTTTCAATCGTACTATCTTACCTCTCTGAAAAAAGTATTCAAAAGTTGGTCCATTTAATGTAATCGAATATTTCACTTCAGCTAGTTCGAATACTTGTTTGTGGAAAGCGAGCTACAATGAAGCGATGAAAAAATGATCGCGTATTATTTCGATTTTTATAATAGTAAGATAATGGAAAACTTTGGGCTACAATTAAAATGATCAGGAATACCCAGAGCTAACGCGATCAGGTTGATTTTCCAATTAATTTTGTCAACTGACTACTAAATAAGCACGGCACTCGGAAGCACCACGTATTCGAGACTGATGAACACAGCTTTTCAACGCGTTTCCATCAGCTTTGTATTCTTGCAATTTTAATCTCCCTGGAGAAACGAGTAATAAGCTATTTCGAATTTTCACTTCTATTAAGCACTTATACAACAATGCGGTATATTCGAAACGGTTGGCCTATACTAATTACGTACAGCTTTATGCGCAAGATTTTTCTTTCGACAAAGTGTAGTCATTTATAAAACGGCTGAAGTATAAAAAAAAGTAACAGGGCAAGCCCGCAATCTTTCAGTTCGGAGACTCACGCGCACTGTTGAAATACAGAGAGTATTGTACTTGAACAGTTCTGTTAATCGAGGCTGTATATTTATTTACCTACTACGTTACCTAAGTAACCAATCTAACAATCTAACAGCCACCAACAAGGTAGAGGTAGAGTTGACACCAAGTATGGTTGCATATACCTAATAAAAGTTACCGGCGCAGTGAAGCAGGTCAACATTTTGAAAACCTTTTTAATGCACTTGTTTTGACCGGGAATCATCCTAGAACATGTTTAGAGACCACCTGCTATCGAGTTGGACCATTTAGGAGCGAAATTGGGGAATTTGACATTTTTACTATTTTTTATGTTATATTGTCATGGACTAGTAATTTTACATTGGTATAACATTAAATTATTTCATTCACAATAACGAATTCACAATTTACCGATATTATGGACTGGTTATTTTACAATTACAAATGAAATGTTCATTCCACTTATAAATGTAAAAGAACCCGCAGCCGATTACCTCAAAATTATATATGGTGTAATAAGTCTGACAATTAAATTATAATGATACTTCTTCCGTAAAGGAATACGAAGTAATATAATTTTACATAAATTTGATACTATAAAACAATGCCTTAAAGTAATTTTTGTGCCATTATTACACGAATAATCACGCTAATTGCGCAAGATCTACGGAAATTAAGTTCAAATTTATATTGGAATGCCGGAAATACTACAAAATTAAAAATGGAAGATCGCGGTACCACGAAGCGTGTGAGTACGCCGCGGAGAAAATACGCTATGTCGAAAAACTTGGAAACTTACTAATTAATTGTTAAGGGAACCACAAACTCGAACCGAGAAAGCTTCGTGGCACTTGTGGAACACGTTTCGAATCGAAAAAGCGAAAATTTGAAGAAATATTCACCAAACAATTGAGAGCACCGGTAACACGTCCTTACACCTCGAGGTACGACCGACGAATGACTGCGCATACTTCCCTTTTCGTGATTTGCGCATTGGCGGGATGCTCGGGGGGTTTAGAGCATGCGCACCGAGTGATGGCGTGAAATAAATTGTTGAATAATCTTTAAATTACTAATAAACAATAGAATATGTACGACGCAATCATTGTTATGGAACATCCTAGTAAAAATATTATTAATTAACGACAAAATTAAAGAGTTTGAAGTTTACGCAGATGGAAAACGAATGTTATTATTGGTAATATCAGTTTCCTGATTGAATTTGTAAGGTTTTTGTTGCTTAATATCAGATAATGGAAGAATAAACACAAAAATTACAACGAATGCGTAACTTAGCAATCATCCAAATTTTCAATAAAAACGAAACACGATTTCTTTGAAATGTTATCGAAATCACATAAAAATGACTCATTAAACAAGGTAATGACATTTAGAGTGATAAATAACGTCGTTCGTTGTGTTATTTGAAGTATTCATAATCTACAATTATTTAGGGCCATGTCCGACCATTTTAAAATGACGCCAAGGGCGCAGGAACGAGGGTTCCTAGCAATGTTATAATTTCTTCATTATTCCGTAGTTATTAATTAGATATGTCACTAGCGTGCAAACGGCTGATTTACAACGGTGTACTGATTCTTTAGGAAATCCTAATATTATTACAAATAAAATTCTCTTTTAGAATTTCATTCTAAAGAAGCGAATGTGAGTCTGAAGTTGGCTGTACATACGTTTTATTAGAAGAATAAGATAGGAAACTCGACTTGGAAGTTCCTCAATGAACTTTCGATAAAACGAATAAAATAAAATTTACTTTTAAACACATACATTTCAGCCTTACTTTATTGATGCAATAGATATATCTGAAAAAATATCTAAGGCAACTATGATATTTAGAAATTGTAACAAAAACTTAAGCTTGTATGATTTAAAATGACACTGTGTAGTAAAACGTTAAAATGTGCTAATATCATGCAGATCTTTGAAACTTTTTGTCGCGATGCATGTATCGAAACTGATGAATCATCGTTATTAATTGTTATTTCTCTAGAACAGAGCAGCGTTGAGTAGATGCATGACAAAACAATAATCGTCGGAGATAAAAAGTAGTTTTCAATCGAGCTCGATTATATCCATATATCATAATTCCGTTCAAGGTTTTTGTACTAAGTTTACAGTTAACTTCCGATGACAATACAAATTCGGCAAAATGTCAAGGCGGAAAAACACTCTTCGTTTTATAATCACTTTTGGTACCTTGTGTGCTTCAATTTAAATAAAATACAAATGACGTTAATTAATGCAAGAGCTATTAGCGTCACCTTGTAATTTCCATTTTATAAAGGAAACATGATAATAAAAATGAATTGATAGTGGTTCATTCCGTACCGGGATAATGACTGAACAGATTTTAACGACCATCCGGGATATCGGTCGAGAATAAACATACATTCCAACATTTTGTGGATTTATGCAACAGTAAAACCTTAATATCTGCAGTAGCAACGGTGAATATGTGGGTGCTTTCGAGAGAATTAGGAAATTTTTTGCGACTGTGATCTCGGTTTGTTGCTTGCCCCCCTTCCTTGATCTAAGTATGTTTTCCACGATATTTGATGTACGAAAAACATTTGAAGATATTATAGGTAAATATCTTGCATCATAAAGGATAACTGTCATTTTTTGTCGTAATATATTTCCACATTCATTGCTGCAAATTATATGTAATATCTTTTATAATTTCATGCACATTCAAATGACATCTTTACACATCGAACGATCACGTTACACTGTCTTTTTTATTTTACACATTTGTTTCGATATATAATTCATGTCATTTATAATAACATGGGTGCACTGTAGTAATACGTATTCACATGTAAAAATATCGAATAATAAAAAAATATTAATATTATCCTTTTCAGTCGAATATATTGACGTGGATTTTACGCTTTGGCTATCATGGCTTTTAATGCCACTTTTAATAACATTTTTACTCCCACTTGTTATTGTTATGTTATTATACATAACTGCCTTGATATTATATGTTTATAAGTTACACAGGTGTGTGTCATTAATTTCTTAAGAATTCTGGGTAATTTGTAGTTTACTGCTATGAAATGTCATAAATTCTATAATTTGATTCATAGAGCCAGACTTAGAATTGCATATGGTACAGATTGGAGAAATGCGGCACGTAATGTAGTAGCTGCTGTTTGGGATGCCCATGGTTGGATATGGCATGGTCAGTTAGATACAGAGCCATAAACATATCTATTTTAAGCATATATAAAACATTATAAAGGTGATGTGATCCCTAATATATATTTTTAACAGGGTATGAGGTTGTTGGCCTAGAGAATATACCACAAGATGGTCCAGCCTTAATTGTGTATTATCATGGAGCCATTCCTGTAGATATCTATTATTTAATATCTAAAGTATTCCTTCATAATTCACGATTAATTCATACAGTAGCAGATCGATTCCTCTTTAACTTTCCTGGCTGGTCCATCATTTCTGATGTATTAAAAGTCATACCAGGCACTATTCAAACATGTTCTGGTATTTTGAAAGAAGGAAATATGCTTGCTATTTCTCCTGGCGGTGTGTATGAAGCACAATTTGGTGATTCTTATTATCAACTTATGTGGAAGAAGAGATTAGGATTTGCTAAAGTTGCATTAGATGCTAAAGTGGTATGTTCTTTTCAAATACCTGTTAGGTTTTGGACTTTATGGGTATTATGATATTGATATCTTTTATTAGAGCATAATTCCATTCTTTACCAAGAATATAAGAGAGGCATTTAGAACAATTAGTTTGGGCAGGAGAATTTGGTTGAGATTATATGCTGCAACAAGATTTCCTTTTATGCCGATATATGGTGGTTTCCCAGTAAAATTAGTAACTTATATAGGTAAACCAATTCCATATGATAGTAATCTTACAGCAGAAGAATTACAGATAAAGGTATGATTAATAAATTAAATAATCATGTTGTAGTATCATAAGAAAATGTGATAATAATGAATGGCTATGTCTTCTAGGTGGCTAATTCTCTCAATAATTTAATAAAAGAACACCAACGATTACCAGGAAGTATTTCATTGGCTTTATTAGAGAGAGTCTATGATAGTGGTGTTAAGCCAAATCAGGCATAGTTCATTATGTACTTAAATAGAAATGCAAATGAGAATGGTGTGAAAGGCACCCTAATTTATTGTAACATGCATTTTTAACTTATATAAGATTTTTACTTATATAATGGTGCTTTCCAGTTTGTAAGAAATAGGTGGTTTTATATATTATTATAATTTCATTAATCTTAATGGCTATGATAAAGTCGGGAATATCGTTTAAACGTGACATTTTATTTTTCATGATTTCGGCAATTGCGACGCTCGAGTTATTGATTATGAATAGTTCTAACATAATTTTGACAAATGATCGTACAAATGTTTAGTAAATAATACTTCCCCACAATAATTCTCAATTTCCCTTTGAATTGTACTTGAACCCCACTTAAGTATTTAGGAAAAAATAGGAATGATGCTTTCGCAAAGCATTTTATATTATGTGATCTATCGATTCCATGTACTATTTGGTGCGTACTTATATGTATATATTACGTTGTATTTATTGATTTTATATATGAGACTAATAATAAAATATAAGTTATTTTACCCACGATTAATGATGTTACATTTTTGCAAGGTTTGTTCATACTTTCCAGTGGATTTCTTCCTCTGACAGAGTAGTTCAGAATAAAATAAACAGAATTGATTTTCGATTGTTCGAAGAATTGTCTATGTGCAATTTAAATGTACCGTAAACCGGAAGTATCTCCTTCGATCTTAAACGCTTGAGCCGGAAGTAATAAAGAAACAGCGATCCTTACGGCGGCTTTTCTAGTTAAAGTTTCTTTCCGAAGGGTACTTTCAGGCACTTCGTTATATTCACCGAACGGCATTGGTCTCGCATCATTTCCTAAGGTCGTGAGGACCACGTTTACGTGATTTCCTCATACCGGTACAAGTTATTCGGAATATTCTGATATTCTATATCTGACTTTACGTCGAGAATCAATTTTTCGTAGTAAAAATTCCGGAAACATGGGCGTGGATGTTGAGGTTCTTTCCCCTGGCGATGGTAATTATTCGTTACGATATTCTGTGATCTTACATTATTCCATATTCGTTCGTCGTCCTTCGCAAACAATGTCGATTCCCTGTTATTTATATCTTGGCAAATTCGATTCGAAGATATCACTGTGTGAATGTGCCGGGTACTTGATTTATTTACAACCTTAAAATCTATGAACAGCATGGTACGTTTCCCGGGTTTGTTCCAAATAAGGGACTTGGATCTTTCGCCTAATGTTCCATATGATGATATGCGAAATACGCCTAAACTATAATTTTCAATCGTAATCGAATACTTTTTTTGAGAGATGATTTTTTTGTCTAGGCCAAACATATCCAAAGACCGGACAGACGGTAGTTGTTCACTATACAGGTAAATACTTTATGCAGACAACCCTGAAATTTGTAATTAAATATACATATTTCAATAACAGTACGGTATATCATTACTTGTAGATTTAACATATAAAGAATATTACCTTTGAATAGAACAAATTATATGTTGGGTAGTTGAGTTCATTTTACTGTAATTATTTTAATTTGTAGATACTAATAATTAGTTAATACTTATATGGATGGATCTATTAATAGGTACCCTTGGCAATGGGAAGAAATTTGACTCCAGTAGGGACCGTGGGGTACCATTTAAGTTTAAGATTGGAAAGGGTGAAGTCATTAAAGGTTGGGACCAAGGAGTTGCTCAAATGTGTGTTGGGGAACGTGCTAGGTTAACATGTTCACCAGACTTTGCCTATGGTAGCCGAGGACATCCTGGAGTATATCCTTTAATACAAAATAGAAAAACTCAGAACATTAATATATTATATAATTTTTCATTGATACCATTATTAACATTTAAGTATAAGAATTATGGTATTCTTAATAAGTATGTTAAAGGACTAACTTAGAGTTATTATGTCTATCCACTATATTAACCTTGACAAAGACACACTATCCCACCAAATGCTGTTCTTATCTTCGATGTGGAGCTGTTGAAGGTGGAGCCTTGAAATACCTGACAGGGTATAATAAATTGACCAAACACATCAGAACAACTGACAATTAAAAGAACGCTTGAAATTACATTATGTTAAGTAGTCATTGTATGAGTGGCATGTCACACATAATGACCTTGATTCAATTACTCATATATTAATATAATGAAACACCTACATGGAGACAGAAAAGTGATTGCTCACAAACCTTCATTGCTGCAAAAAAAAAATGCACAACAGTATAAATCATAGATCTTTATACATCAATGTCTATTAAGTAGCCCACACAGGCTATAAGGATATTGTGCACTGCAACATTGTAATGGATTAGATTTTACACTACTTTTTTGAGGTCATTCTTTCACATTTTTACTATGAGTGATTGAATTAAGGAGATCCAAAAGCATTTTAAATATAATCTGATATATGTGTTCATTCCAATCTCCTAGTGTCTGGTAAACATTCATCTTGGTATTTTGTACAAAAACTTTGAATGATACAAAAAAATAATAGTTTGAACCCTTACACAAGAAAACTTAATAAATACCTGTTTTGTCTCTAAATTTATACCTTCTTGGAATCCATTTCCACTGGAATCAATTTCACTGAATGTAAACATTAACAAATCCTAGGGAATAAAAGTTGAAAATTCATGAGGGTGTATTTTATGTTGTATACATATATTATTATTTTCTTGTAATTTCCAACATTTTCTGCATGTAGTTACATGCATAATAACAATAACCATACATTTTGTTAGCATTTTCTAGGGCTCTATTAATTGCTATAAAATTTACACAATGAATGCGCAAATATTATATAAGCATTTCGTCGCAACAAAACCGGAACTTGGGAAGCGCAACTTAATTAACTAGTAGCATATTTCGTCAAGGCAATTAAGTCTTATACTTTCTAGAGGCCGCATGGGAAAGGGACTGCGCTGCGCGTATCGCGAGTCGGCATTTTACAAAATGTGAGTTTTTCATCCTCAAAGCAACTTTACAATACTGTTAATTAAAATATGCTATGAAACGTCAATTTTCCAACAAATATAAAAGTCGAGGTAAAATGTCAGTTCTAATAAAATTAATATCAATATCTATTAACGTGTGTTAGTCTTTCCTATAAATATATAACTCAACATACCCATTATTTACATTAAAGTTATCAAAATGCGTTATGTGCAATAACGTATTTCCTTCGAGTACCTTAAATATACCGTGTATAAATTAATGAACATAACTATAATTGACATATGAGAATAATGACGATAACTTATTAGATCAGTGGGTAATGGTAAATGATTTTACATTACTTTAATAAACAAATAATTCCGGAAAGTGTATCTCGTACGCTGGTGCTTGACTTGGTTTGGCATCTGCTGGCGTACCTCCCGATGAAGCGGTATTTCGAGGGTCGACCGATAACGCGTTAAATATCTCCGATAATTTACTCTGTAGAACATCATGCTGTAAAGTTATATATTGTATAAAAAGTAGTTCTTATATATGATATAAAAAGTAGCTTGCTATACCTTTGGTTGTGTCTTTGACACAAGATCTTGGAATGGTGCGTTTCTAAACAAGTGCGATAATTGCATGCGTTTCTCTTCTTCAATAACCTGATTGTTGTTATTTTCCGTTAAAATTCGTTTCATACTCTCGAAGGTTAATTCTTCGCCGGGTAGCTTCTACAGGCATAAATAATGATGATGTATATGAAAAATGGAAAATGTGAAAAAATAATACGAAAATGTATGTAAGCTTTAAGGACCAAATCGTGCACCTTTTGAACACCAGGAGATGAACCTCCACTATCTAATTCCGTTCCACCAGAATTAATATCAGCCAATGAATTTCGGCCGGCACTGTCGACCCAGGAATGTCTACAAAAAACAACGGTTCCATAAACAATTTTTATATTTTTGTACAAACACGAAGAAGAAATGTTAAAGAAACTTAAGCTTACCGATGCTGCAAAGAGCTACTGCTGTATCCAGATCCTTGTTGTAATTTGCCGCTATCGAGACCAGCTCCTTTCAAACATTCACTTACGATGGTTTGATCGACTAACAAGGATGGCGGAAGTCTTATTGGCAAGCCGTTATCATATTGAGATTTCAAATCGGGTAGAAGATGTGGCCCTTCACTACGTCGCATTTCTACAACCTTAAAGGAAAATAATTGCGCAAATAGTAGAATATGCAAAGATAGATTGTCTATGTTCAGAAATAATTGGAGATGAAACTCACTTTGCTGGCATAGTCCATGAGAGAGGTAATGTTACAAACATAAGATATCAAGACCAGTAAACTAATAACAGTAGCATGCAAATTAAATTTAAGTGCAGTGCTAATTTGGCCACTGGTCAATGCTAGATCTTGCAAGCTCAGAACCAATCTTAATAACTCCAATACAGTTTCTTCCGATGCCAATTCCACGGCTAACAATGCGAGAGTCGTATATATGGATTCCACATTTTCTACCGTATTACTTGTCAACTCCAGCGATTCGTACAATGCTAAATAAATTTCCGGTCCGTGTTTACGAATAAAGATTACATCCGGTCTGGATGCTTTCTCAATAACAAGATCGAGTTGCAAAATATTAACCCTGTTAAAATGGGGTATAATAATTATGATATTAAATGAATTCATATAATTCTCATTATGTATAAATGAAGATGGTAAATGATTAGTAAAAATTCAACTTACATCGGTTTCGCAAGTTTTGTGATATTCCTATGCCTATCGATTAAAGTATGAAAGATCTTTTGTACTAATAATCTCATTTCTGCATCTGCCGCGAGAGACATTCTCAACAATGGTTCCAGGAAACTTGGAGGAAAAGTTGTGTTCAAGTGAATTGTTTGATATTTTGTGCCAACCTGCAAACGAACAAGATACAGTCATTTATTCATGCTATAAAATACTGCTATTTATGGTAGCAGAACAATGGTGTACCTTTAGTAGAGACTTCAGGAGAATACTTTGAAGTAAAACATCTCCTTTTCCAACTGAGACACTACGATCCGGTTGACTATATGGAACTTTGCTCATGATAAACATCATGATTTCTATTTTTTGATAATCTGGAAGATGATTTGCAAATTCTCCAAGGGCATTAATGAGTGCTTCCTGATACAATTGTTCATCACTACTCGATGGCTGATTCCTTGTTACACTAACTCGAAGGTGGGATAATAAAGAATTAATAATTTCCAAAACAGATGGACCTGAAACAAAGAGTATTGCCATGTTAAATACATCGAATATTATCTGATTTATTGAGTATTAAATGTATTTATGATATAACTTACCAACGCTTTCACCAGCTGCAATTGAAATGATTTTCGATAAAGTGTCGGCGATGCTTGTTCGAATTTTCGGAGCAGATTTCGAATGATCGTCAAGATGAGTCATTAAAGCTTCAACAACGGTATACGAATATTGTGACTAAAATAGTGTTCAATTTTATTTTATGAGAGTGGAATTCAGATATGAATGGTATTAATATTTGCCAACAAACCTGTATAGAAAACATAATTATCCTAAAAGTATGAATCGCGAAGTAATTAGGAACCCACAATTGATGATTATCTAAGTGCCTAAAAATGATATTGAAATTAGTGTTGTTCATATCAAATTCACCCCCAAAGACTGATACTTATTCTTACGAAATTTTTAACGCACCTTAAAACAGGTCTAATGACACAGCGAATATGACCAAATGATGCTCGCCCAACAAGTTCTCGCATACAAGTTTCCGCAAACTGTGGAGGATCAGATCGTTCTTCAGTCGGACTATCGGGTGTAGCATCTTCCTTATTAGAATATCTAATACATCAAAATCACATATAAGTATGAAGTTATGATGAATCTGCAGAATATGATGTTTGTAATTTACCTTGCATTCTGCATATTATACAGCAATGAAGGTACAATCTTGTCCATATGAACAGGTTCCCAAATATTTTCTACCAAGTCATCAGAAAGAGTTTTCCTTACCACACCCTGCGAAAAAAAATTTTAATTAAAAATTCGCAACAATATTAACACACTGAGCGCCGGCCCCGTGAAAACGCGGGATTCTGAATCTGTCGCTTGAGCGCCGGCTCCGCGATAATGCGGATTTCTGGGTCTATCGCTTTGTATATGGCGAATATGCAATTAAAATGTACTATTTTACGAAAATGTATAATGTTTTGAATATTTTTGTTGGCTACTCATTGATCGGAAACAAGCGAATGTGGCCGGAGTTTGGGCTTTAAGTGGCCGATACGTTGCCGGCGCTCAGGCTTTAAATGTCTCTTAGGTCGCCGGCGCTCAATGTGTTAATTAGAAAAATCGAAAATGAAAAATGTTCCTGCCTGTAATCCTTGAATTCCAGCAAGCCGTATCTGTTTGCGGATAGCAGTGTCATCGTTATTGGAGTGGCACATTGCAGAGTATTTTGATACAAAGAAATCGTAACGTGTGTGATAAGACGGCGTATCCTCTTCGATGTTGGCAAATCTGACAAACTGGAAGAAGCCAGCACTTTGTTCAACTGAATTCAAAGACATTACTACTTTTTATAACGTAAAACATAAATATAATGTTGATATTCAAAATCAGGGCAACAATACAATAATTGAAAAATAAAAGAATTAACTTATTTTTAAATAAAATAAGCATTACTTACAGACTGAGTTGCCAAAATTTGTAATTGGGGATCAGTGGATTCCAATAATTTTTGTACCATTTTCAAAAAACTTTCAACAAATAAATTTAATGTTTGAGCATGACATGCCACCAAAAGTTGGTCCATTGCCTCCATAGCAATAACAACAAACCCATTTCTTCTCCTATTAATAAATTTGTTTCATTAGTATATATATATATTTTTTATGTAACACATATCACTGACAATATAAATCTGCTTTATCTAAAGTAGGAATTAAATTTTTTATTAAAGTCTTACAAGATGGATAATTAAGGTGACTACATAATGATAAAACAAAGCTAACATGAGTATGCATTTTTGATGACTGACAGAGGCACACCAAAATATATCATTAATTGTCTTTGCATCATACCTATAAATATCCCTGGAAGCCCTTTGGAACAAATACTCTCCGATTCTGTCTAATTTTTCAGGACTGCTCAGAGAATAAAATGTCAGCTTTTCCATATTATTTTTGACCAAGCCATCCTAATAACAAATAGATATCTTTAGTATTCGCAATCACTTTCAAGGTCCAGGTGGAAGTACCATTTTTTTTATTACTAATTCGAGTTGGCTTAGAATCTTATGCAGTGATACAAGATCATATGTGATTATTAATATACTATAATCTAGTCTGTGCCAAAGAGATTTCAATTATTTATGACAGATTAGATGTACCTGATTTTATATCCTTGCTGGATATATAATACCAATTATATAATGAAACATGACACGAGTGTCCTTTATTAAAACCCAGGAACACCGACAAGGCAGAGTAAATAAAGAAATCTTACCTGAGGGTTGACCGGAAAAATGTTGTCAACGAGTCTTTTATATCGTGGCCGTAATGCAGAGCAACACCAACAGCAGCCTGAAAGAAGTAGAGGAACATTGTAGGAAGGCAGTGAATTTCTGTGCAAGTTAAATCTTTAAAGGAATAGGGTCGAGACTGTTTCAAGTGTTTCCCTTAATAAAGAAGAGAATATATTACGGATTGTCATAAGGAAATTAATATTTACCGAACATTTTCAGACAGTTGACACTAAATTTTACACACACGAGTTCCTCGATCGACTGATTTTATCAATAGAGTGCAATTCTTGTCTCCAGAAAAACTGGGTGAGTCATCGATTTGACTTTATCCGTAGAGTATTGGGAAATTAAAAAAGGAAATTGTGGCGCTATTTGTTTTGTCCACTACGTTACTTGTAACGGTCGCTGGTAAATCTTTTTTACTATGGGTACAATGGTAACTGTGGTACAATAGTACAATGGATACTACCCAGTCGAGATATTGCTCACAGATTTAAGAGATTTTGAAAAACAACACTGTCCAAAACAAAAAATGGTTGTAACAACAAATATCTGATCCTTATAGATTTTGACGTGCTGAAAACTAATCCGTAAACTGTTTCTCTCTATCACCCTCAGTTTTCGAAAAAAACAATTTTGAAAAAACGGGTCACTTTCGTCTCTTGAACAGGATTTGTGATAAACAGTTTAGACAGTTAGTCAGTTAGACAGTTATACATTTAAACAGTTTCTATTAACTGCAAAACATTCCGTGGACTTTTGCGGATAAAATGATATAAATTACATGTGCAAAATGAACTTGCAAATATGTTTAAACATTAGTTAGATTTGGCGGGACACATTCCGCGCGCTGATTCTTCGAGACACTTTTCAAATTTGCATAAAGTTGTAAGTTGTATACGTGACGTAAGTATAAAAGCTAGATAGTTTTTATTCATTGCATAAAATTGTGTGAACTTTTGCGAACAAATTGATATGAATTACGTTTGCGAAATGCATTTGCAAATATGTTTAAACTTTAGTTAGATTTGGCGAGACACAATTCGCGCGCGGATTTTTCGAGACTCTTTCCAAATTTGCATAAAAATTGTGATGTAAGTACAAAAACTAGACAGTTTTCATTGATTGCAACAAATTCTGTGGACTTTTGCGAATAAAAATATGTAAATTACATTTGCGAAATGAGCTTGCAAATATGTTTAAATATTAGTTAAATTTGGCGAGACACATTCCGCGCAGTGATTTTTCGAAACACTTTTCAAATTTGCATAAAGATTGTGACGTAAGTGTAAAAGTTAAACAATTTTTATTTATTGCAAAAAATTCTGTGGACTTTTGCGAATAAGATGACATGGATTACATTTGCAACATGAATTTGGAAATATGTTTAAATATTAGTTAAATTTGGCGAGACACATTCCGCGCAGTGATTTTTCAAAACACTTTTCAAATTTGCATAAAGATTGTGTCGTAAGTACAAAAGCTAGACAGTTTTCATTGATTGCAAAAAATTCTGTGGACTTTTGCGAATAAAATGATGTAAATTACATTTGCGAAATGAGCTTGCAAATATGTTTAAATATTAGTTAAATTTGGCGAGACACATTCCGCTCAGTGATTTTTCGAAACACTTTTCAAATTTGCATAAAGATTGTGACGTAAGTGTAAAAGTTAAACAATTTTTATTTATTGCAAAAAATTCTGTGGACTTTTGCGAATAAGATGACATGGATTACATTTGCAACATGAATTTGGAAATATGTTTAAATATTAGTTAAATTTGGCGAGACACATTCCGCGCAGTGATTTTTCAAAACACTTTTCAAATTTGCATAAAGATTGTGTCGTAAGTACAAAAGCTAGACAGTTTTCATTGATTGCAAAAAATTCTGTGGACTTTTGCGAATAAAATGATGTAAATTACATTTGCGAAATGAGCTTGCAAATATGTTTAAATATTAGTTAAATTTGGCGAGACACATTCCGCGCAGTGATTTTTCGAAACACTTTTCAAATTTGCATAAAGATTGTGACGTAAGTGTAAAAGTTAAACAATTTTTATTTATTGCAAAAAATGTTGTGGACTTTTGCGAATAAGATGACATGGATTACATTTGCAACATGAATTTGGAAATATGTTTAAATATTAGTTAAATTTGGCACGGCAAAACCCGCGCGCTTATATTTTGGGATTTTTTCCAAATTTCCATAAAAATTAGTTCTCTAACGAGAATTCCAGTTGCTGTATGCGGTAGAGCAGACATTTTTCTTTCGAAAGCACTTGTTAAATATGCAAAACCAACTTTGGTGACGTAAATAAAAGCCAAAAAGTCGACGAAGTCACGGATGGTAAGGAGGTCTTTAAGCAATATTTAAACAAATTAATTTGAACTACATAATTTACGGAAATATTAGCATGAAAGCATTCCTCGTTAAAAAACAACCGATTTTTGTTTAAACATTTTCTTTGTATCTGCTCTAATAAACGAGATATTAAAAAAAACTATTTGCCTTTTTTATTTGTGAAACACCCTTATAAGGGCAAATTCATGGACTGAAAAAATGCCGTCCATCTAGCGGCGGAAAGGTGAAACTAAACCCGCTGTATCACTTCCTTGATAACACCTCGGCAACGACGAATTCATGGACAGAAAAAATGCCGTCCATCTAGCGGCGAAATAGTGGAACTAAACTCGCTATAAGGGCGAAATTCATTGCATGTCGTCCATCTAGCGGTGAACAAGGGAACTAAACTCTTTTTACCACACTTATGACTGCCCGCGGCAAGGGCGAAATTCATGGACAGAGAAAATGTCGTGAATTAAAGCTTTCACGCATTGATGTAGAGGAAGGCCAGTTTAGTTCCACATGTCCACTGCTAGATGGACGGCATTTTTTCTGCCCATGAATTCGTCGTTGCCGAGGTGTTATCAAGGGAGTGATACAGCGGGTTTAGTTTCACCTTTCCACCGCTAGATGGACGGCATTTTTTCTGCCCACGAATTCGTCGTTGCCGAGGTGTTATCAAGGGAGTGATACAGCGGGTTTAGTTTCACCTTTCCGCCGCTAGATGGATGGAATTTTTTCAGTCTTTAATTTGGCCTTATAAGGGCGTTTCACAAATAAAAAAGGCAATTAGTTTTTTTTAAATATCGCGTTTATTAGAGCAGATAGAAAGAAAATATTTAATAAAAAATGGTTTATTTTTTAACAAGGAAGGGTTTCATGCTATGATTTCCGTAAATTAAGTAGTAAAAATTAATTTGTTTAAATATTACTTGAAGATCTTTAATTACACGTCACTTTGACGACTTTTTGGCTTTTATTTATGTCACCAAAGACCGCTTTGCATATTTTATAAGTGCTTTCCAAAGAAAAATGTCTGCTCTATTGCGTAGAGTAATTGGAATCCTTGTTAGGGGCTCAATTTTTATGGAAATTTGAAAAGATTCTCGAAAAATGAGTGCGCAGAGTGTGTCTCGCCAAGTTTAATTAATGTTTAAACATATTTGCCAAATCATATTGCAAAAGTAATTCGTATCATTTTATTCGCAAAGATCCACAGAATTTTTAGCAATAAATGAAAATTCTTTTACTTTTATACTTACGTCACAATCTTTATGCAAATTTGAAAAGTGTTTCGAAGAATCAGTGCGCGGAATGTGTCTCGCCAAATCTAACTAATGTTTAAACATATTTGCAAGCTCATTTCGCAAATGTAATTTACATCATTTTATTCGCAAAAGTCCACAGAATTTTTTGCAATCAATGAAAACTGTCTAGCTTTTGTACTTACATCACAATTTTCATGCAAATTTGGAAAGAGTCTCGAAAAATCAGCGCGCGGAATGTGTCTCGCCAAATCTAACTAAAGTTTAAACATATTTGCAAATGCATTTCGCAAACGTAATTCATATCATTTTATTCGCAAAAGTTCACAGAATATTTTGTAATTAATAGAAACTGTCTCAATGTATGACTGTCTTACTGTCTAACTGACCAATAAACTATTCATCAAAAACCCTGTTCAGGAGACGAAAGTGACCCGTTTTCTCAAAATTGTTTTTTTCCGAAAACTGAGGGTGATAGAGAGAAACGGTTTTCAGCACGTCAAAATCTACAAGGATTAGATATTTGTTGTTACAACCATTTCTTGTTTTGGACAGTGTTGTTTTTCAAAATCTCTTACACCTGTGAGCAATATATTACTGGTTATTCAAAACAAAATTTATAGCAAATACAAAAAGATCCCACAAGATTAATTCACGTTTTATTACGGGACACAAACGAATTTTAATTATTACGCCATATGAAAAATTCAGTTATAAGGAGCGAATACGAACTAATAGAGCTTTAATTAATTAAGCAACTTCAACAATCTACTTGAATCGTAATTTTAATTAATTTTATAAGACACGGATTAATATTCATTTCAGACGCTGAAACAAACTATTATTTATTTAATTTATTCGGCATTTTGAGTCACTTTGTCTTTATTCTTTTTTCAAAGTAATAATTTAATAGTAATTATTTAATTTCATTCTCACGATGATGATAAAATAGTGGCGTATTTATTTAACAACTATAGAATAATGAAGCATATAAATATATCTGTTAAATGTCGAGTAGTATGTATGCTAACAGATGTAAGAGTTTTTGATAAAATAATTTCACGTTTTATTTTTGTATTTTTAGGACGAAAAATATGAAAAAACAGCTATTTTATATGTTTGTAACGTCACCCGTGACACAAAAATCTTTACGGGACTCTAGGACTCGGTAACTCTGGAATTACAGATTGCATTATGTGCTTGATCTACTTATATCTCGTCGGCGGTACTATTGCACTATGAGTAACAATTTAATTTAAGTCTAAAGAGTTATAATAATAACCGGTAAAGTATAATAATTGTTAAAATTAACGGTTACTAATATTCCAACCTTTCTTGAAATAATTCCTGGTATCTAAATACTTTTAGTCAAAAGATTATTTTCTGGGAGGCAGCACCATGAAGACTTTCAGCTAATTAATATTCGCTTATCGTTGGTAATAAATTATATTTAAAGTAATTCCAAGTATTGTTTTAAGGATAAAATAACAATTTCTTGTAATCACAATGATTAATTCTACAAGGTAAATGGTTTGGCACGTCTAACATCTTACGATTGAATATCTTCTACATAATATAAGAAACAAAATTATTATGTAGGTCATAATGTTATTTATGGCATAATGCTTATTTTAAAGAACAAATTGCTTTGATCTACAAAAGTTATGTTCGTTGCATAAAACATGAAAGAATGTAACTCGAAAGGATGTTTTGCGGTGCAAGTAGTATGAGTCAACAAGTAGTTTGATTCGATCGTCCGCCCACATAAGATTCACGTATATTAATATTAAGTCATCAATATAAGTAGTATATTATCTATAATATTTACAAAAATTTGATAATCTTATAATCAGTTTAAAGTAGTCTTTGGTTTGTATCACAGATATTAAATCTTTAATGTCCATACATATATATTCTCTAATTAAATAAACCTACCTAATCGTGAAGTAAATAAAATCAGAAATTTCGAAGTTGATCTTCAACCAATGTAAAGTAGATTTTAAAACGCACAAAATCTGAAGAGGAATATTAAACGGAAAACGTAAATGTTATTGATGATAACGTGTATTACTATTAATTTGCAATTATTTTCACAAATGCCACTTAAAAAAACATCGCCCGTTCCATTATCCCTAATTAAATATTTACTGCCCTACTTACCGTTAATTATTCAATATAAATTTTCCGTAAGATTACTACGTCTTTGCGTAATTACTCGGCAAACACGATTATCACACTGCATTGATCAAACTATTGTTTTCACTCCATTAACCAGGAATTTAATCAATCTTTGAGTAGAACGTTAAAACATATCGACATAAAAACTGAGATTATTGCATAGCCATCTTTGTTTTATCCACAATATACTCTTCCACGTTCGACCAGTAATATTTTATTACATATTTGCATATTAATAAAAAGCAACAAGTGAACATCGTTAGTTATCGAATAACGACGTTTATAACAATGCAAATAAACTAGAAATATACCGGAAACGGATACTAAATAATAAAATGGCGAACAACTCGGGTCGAATAGATTGTAGTCGCTCCGAAAGTGTATTAAAAGCGGCAAATTTTACGTGGCGCCAAGCTAATGAAAGATTCAATAATAAGCAGAAGTAGACGATGGAAATTTGCATTGACTTATCATGAATGGTAGAAATGATAAACATTCGCGGAACATGTGCGTGTGCGGGAGAAACCTATGTTTTTCGTCGTGGAAATTGGGAGAGTTATGTTATGGCACGCGCCCACGCGCGGTCCATTTTAATTTCGTACAAGTGAGCAGACACTTGAGTAACTCTTACAATCAGATCTCGCGTCGATGATGACGTTCGACGTATCTTATCTTCAGACTTTAACTGTGGAATCAAGGTATCTCTGTTTTGATTGCCTTTTTTTATTCTACTTGACGTAGTAATAACAAAGATAACAGTATTTACGGTTGTTACTGTTATGGTGTAATACATGAGGGTTATAATTTACTTAGTGGAATGAGTTTCTAAGAAAATTTGCAAAACATAATTTGTATATATAAAAGAAGTTTCTTAACCCTTTGCATCCCGTAGGCGACTCAACGGCAATATTTATTCGACGGAATTAATTCAAAATTCAGGTCTTACGTATCATCGACCGAACTGAATTAATAAAATCAACATATGAGATTTATATTATAATATGTCTTAGAACATGTTCTCATTTATAATAGAAGTATTCTTGGATACCTATTATACCTAACATACCAAATACAAATATGGACGCTTAATGTACGTCAGTCAAGGAAATTCAAAAGAGGAAGATGCTTCGAACGAACATAAATGGCTTCGGAAATCAATAGTAAAGCTAGTTGGCAGCTTTACACTTGCCAGTGAAATAAGGAATCATTCATTATGATTCAGCTTATGTAATAAATTAGAGTATTTTATAATCAGCTGTGTGTTATGCTTTAATTTAATCAGTTTAGATATTTAATTATATATATTATTTCGTGATTATTGCCGATTAAAATACCTTGATATCGTAAAATCCGTAGAATTCTAATTAGCAGAATTTTAATTCTATGATATTCCAATATTATAGAGTCTAAAATATTGTATAATTACTAATCTAATAAGCAGAATATTAATTATCTAATGTTCTAATTTCACAGAATATTCACCACGAATACTTTACGAACACTTCAAAATATAATTATCTCATAAATATTTGCAATTAATACACACATTTGCGGTTTCCGTTGAGGAGTTCATTATTAATTTATATTTGACTTTACGTAAAAGCATATCCCCTCTAAATACATAAGGATAAAGATTATCGGGTAATATAATTATAAATTATGATATGACGTGATCCATATTGAATAACAAGGGGAAACCGATCCAAAGTGCGAGATAAAAATGAGACACATTATCAGAACGAAGATGTTAACAACGAAATGTCAATGTACTTTTGTGAGCTGATTACGGTGACATTTAATGTTGATCTTTATGCTCGTGCCATGCGAGAGTCTGTCGCACAATGTATTCCGCGTGTTTGCGGAAGACAATCGTAAACAGCTGTAACGCCAAAGCATTACATTTAACAAAAACTGTTGCGAAGGGAAAGAAAAGAATATTTCAATTAAAACGCGTGAAAGCAGACACTAGGCGTTTTCCTTTTCAATGTAAACAATTTTCTTGACCAAACACATCGCTCAACGTTGAAACTAATTAACCTACGTCAATTAATCATTCATTGTGGAAGATTTGGTGAAATTATTGCTGAATGAGGATTAAAGATTCCACGAAAGTATATCGGTGAAATACTATTAATCATTTCTGGCTTCAGATGAAATTTTAGGATTTCTGTTATCTTTAGAGGTGGTTGAAGATTATGTTTTAATTTTAATGGTTAATAGGAGAATCTGAGTTTATGTTTGCAAAGATTGTGATCAGTTATGTAATAATATTGGTAATCCGTAGATTATGTTTAAAAATCATTTCTACTATTATATAAATTAGTGGTCAGACACTAATATAACACTTTCAAGCAGTTTCTATATTTATTAAATTAAACCTTCGTGCCAAAATCTTTTGGCGAACTATCAACCATGAAAAAACATTACGAACTTTCAAAAATATCAGTCGTTGAACAACAACAGCTTATCAACTAATCAATTCAATCAAATCAATATTAATTTAATTACTAGATGTTAAAATCTTTGCTGAACCAACGTTAGAAACATCTAATGTATGAAACATCAATGTAAATCTTTACTCGTCCAAAATGAAAAGCACTCAAAAATACTAAATAGAAAACAACACTAACAACAACAACAAATCTTTTGATCTCGTACTCACATCCAGGGTCAGTGCACTTCTGCACTAGAGATTCAAAGACATCCGGTACCTCGGCTTCGAGGCAGCATCTGATCATAGCCATGGTGTCCGAAAATCGCAAAGGTTCCCATAAGTCGTTCCAAATTTCTTCGAAGATATCCTTCTTCGGTAGAAAACAAGTTTGGTCACGCCGATGTTTCGAAGCGTCGCGATAAAAGGATACTCGAGAATACGAGAGGGTTGTACAAACGCGACGTCGACGCTTGGCGTCGAGACGCCCGTGTCCCACTAACCCGCATTCGCATGCACGAGGCTACCAACTTGCTAATACTTTCCGCCGGCTACGTCATATATCCAAGAACGCGCCTGTGCCGAGGGTTGTCGGGTAGTGGTTAGACAACAACCGACAGAAAGAAGGGATGATGACAGTTCCATGGCGCCGTCAACCCCCTCATGCCTCGTCGCCGCCGGAAATCAATGACACCGCGGGGTTCGCGTGTTTAACAACCCCCTTAAATACTCCTCTGTCGGCATACGCTTGCAAAGGACTCTTACTTTAGCAGATGGAGGGTGAGAGTTTAAAGAAGATCGCTCGGAGATGAGTTTTCAGCCTTCGCTTAAGATAACAGATATTCTGCTATCGTTAGAAATAATTATTAAAATCAGGTGCAATTTAATATCGTATGGAATATCGAGTTTATTTTACACTAATTTTTTATTACGTAAATTATCGGTTTACTTGTATCCATACGATGGGAGATTAAAGAGGATCATTTAGAGATCGGATTTATAGGCATCACTTATTATAACATACATTCAGTAATTATTAGTTGTAATGATTAAAATCAGTTATAATTTAAGATGGAAATGGGACACCATGCTTTATTTTACACTGATCTTTTTGGTTGGTAAACGAGTGGTTTACTTACTTTCGTAGGGGCTGGTTTTTGGAAAAATTCTGATAAAGAGGAACACTGGAAAAGAATCTAATTAGTATGATCCAATATATTTGTTTAGACTATATATTACATATTCTATGAAAATTACGTGTAAGATCATTATTTTACTTACGATGCCACCTGTTTTTATTGTTTTTTGAGCGCTGTCTTGTACTTCTATGTGTCGTTTATATGTACTTCGATGTTACCATGCAGATCTGGAAAGAGACAGAGTGTCAGCATAATTGAAACATTTCCTTTGTTCGTACATCCAATTATAATGAAATAATGAAGAATCAAGATCATCCCTTAAAATAGGTCAAGATTGGAGGGAGGAAAATGGTGGAAAGAGGATGGCGCCGAGTTTATATCAACCCTCCGTCTGGTTCACTCGTCTCCCGTAGTGCGTAAATCGATGCACAAACTGAAGCTGGATGTTTACCAGACATTGAAATATTCGGATGCAATTTTTTCTTTCTGAAATCTCCCTCAACATAGCAAACTTTTAATAATTCATTATTTATGACATGATCCTACAATTTTACACTGATTTCTTTGTTTGGTAAATGATTGGTTTACTTGCATTCGTAGGGGGGTGGTTTTCAAAGTAACTTTGATAAAGATGAACACTCAAAAAGAATTGAATTAGTACGATTTAATACAGTTTTTTAGACTATATATTACACATACTATGAATTACATGTCTGTAAATATTATTTAACATATTACGACACTTATACAAAGATCATATAACTTGTATTGATATTTTCAATTTTTCTCATTTATAGAAAGTATATAAATCTATGATAATTAACAAAATATCCCATGAAATTCTAATAAGCTTTTAGGTAACTTTATCGTGAATTTATTATAAAATAGAATTTTTATACTTCAACAACTTTTACTGATTTTGGGTCACACGGAACAAATAGCATTACATTAATTGTTTATTTAATTTTTACAAAAGTAACTTCATTGATATCTAATCGTAAGTCGCAACGTCATGGTTTATAGACAATAATTATTTTATAACAATTTATTATATTTTTATTAACCAAACTGCTGATACTGATCTATGATATCATTGATACTGATTTATTTATTATTCCCTTTTACGAATTCATTCAATGAATCTCTTGTGTTCAATCATGATCAGTAAGAGTCGGCGTGTATTTATGACACTGTTACCAATTACTTTGAATAAATTCATTAGCGTACTAGATAAATGATGTATGCCATACTTATTCATTATTCCTTCTTACTAATTCATCTTTTGAATGACGCATTTGTACGTCTTTATTTTCGACATATTAACATGCCATGATAACGCTTTCGATTCAACGAGTATAATATTCGTGTGTCTTCTTAATTTAATGTCAACAAGGTACAACTGTTCACAAGGTCGCGGTTACACCCGAGAAATCATATAAAAAGGAAACTTTGCCTCAGACTTGTATTCGAATTTCAGTAGTTTCGGAATTACAATGGCTCGGTTTGCACTTTTAGCTGCTGTTCTCGTTCTCGGCATCGTCGGCAGTAAGTCAATTCTGGAATATTAATATATTATTATATATTCGAGATCAGTAAATACCTAAATATGAGTAAAATAAATAATATTTCAGAATAAAACATTGTATTTCGATAATACAATAATTATAATATTTTTAAAGCTGCCCAATGTACACTGATTATTAATATATTTAATATTTATTATACCAAGTTTCACTTCTTTGCATAGAGTTCTATGTTTTAATTTTGTTATATTTATATAATATTATGAATGAAACACTCGATTCCAAATTTATCGATTCCTTCTAATAATTTAATAGTTTAAATAATAAAATTTATCGTTGTCCACTCAAAAGTAAGATCCATTACATTATAACAAAAATTACTAATCATTTCTAATTTGTCAGTAAAATTTCTTGGTCAAAGTTGCATATAGAGAATATATCGTTTTATAATACCCATTTAATGGTATTCGATAACGTAGATCAATTTAATAATCAAATTAATTAAACCTTTTTAACTGTGAATTACAGAGACGTTCGCCGATGAACCCGAAAGAGTCGTCGGTGGCTTCGATACCTATGTTGGTGAATTCCCATACCAAGTATCCCTCCAGATCGGCAGCTTCCACTTCTGTGGTGGTTCCATCGTTGATGAATACCACATCTTGACCGCTGCCCACTGTGTCGATGACATGAAGAGGCCCTATAACTTCGAAGTTGTCACCGGAACCAACAATATCCGAAGTGGCCAGAGACACAAAGTCACCAATGTCCAAATCCACGAAAACTACATGGGAGAAGCAAGCAACTCCTGGAGAAACGACATCGCCCTCCTGACTGTAAGTCATTCAAATATTCAACCTAAAACGATTCAATTTGAAGAACCAGGAAGGCGTTGATTATGACTTAAATTTTAATCCTGTAAAATGGCTAAAGCTTCGTTACGTTATACGTATTATCACCTTATCGTACAAGACAGAAATATTCTTTGAATGATTGTATTAAAAAGATCTCTGAATTATTATAGAAACATGTATTTCTATAAATTTATTCGATCCGTTTTACATGTCGTAATAATTATATATTTTGAACGTGTACCAAAATATTAGCATAATGACTACCATTTGATACTTTAATCAAACACTTATCGTTTTAATTTGTTGTTTAGTATTTTTATATAAATGGCTTGATATATACATACACTATTTAATTACGTCTTCCAGCGTGAAGTTAGTGCTTTATCTTCGTAAGAGTATTAGCTTGAAGATAGCTTTATTGACCATTCTCTGGTTATTGTAGTAGTATAGTAATATAGTATAGTAATGGATATAGTATGAATAACGTAGTACAGTAACGAATATACTTAACAATGATTCAATCCGATTCCAGGTCGGAAAACCAATCCAAATGGACAGATACCAAACCACCATTCGCTTGGCAAACACGGACCCATCACCTAACGTAGCCCTCGTCCTCACCGGATGGGGAATGCTCAGAGCTAAGGGACCATCCCCAAATATCCTCCAAAAGACCACTCTCTACTCCCTCGCCAACACAGAGTGCCAAGCTAAACACGGCAGACAACAAATCTGGCCAACCCAGATCTGCTCCAAGAGCCGCATTGGTGTTGGTGCCTGCCAGGTAAATTATATTCATATTCGTATTATATTATATTCATATAAATATTTCACTTTTGCCAGTTTTGAGGTCTGTTTTCATTAAATATCAAATAATTGGTAAGAGTTTCGATAGTAAGAAAAACTGTATATATTGCCTCAATAATATCTTATTTATAAGATTTCGATTGCAAGATTATAGTATATTAATATTAGGAGCCGACGTGCTGGTTTTGGAATTATAGATAAATATAGGTACTTACCGGTGAATTATAATGTTTCAATATTAATGTAAACCAATTTTTTCGGAATACAGGGAGACAGCGGTGGCCCCCTCGTATGGAACGGTGTCCAAATTGGTGTTGTCTCCTGGGTGTACCCATGCGCCCTTGGATACCCTGACGTCTACACCAGAGTCTCCTCCTACCTTGGATGGATCCAGAATGCCATACGCCGCGGTTAATTTTGCGCCTCTCTTGCCTTACCTTGTTAATTGTGTCATCATACTTCAAACAATGGCATCACTCCATCACACGTCGGTTCGATCTGAATCGGTCCGAAGCTGAAGGGACGTTCCGTGAACTCATCAATCTTCTGCTATTCGCGAGACCATTCTAAAACGAAGACTAAAATAAGCACGACGTGATTCCGACGTATTACGTAGTCATTCTTTGAGAAAGGAATGCATGCTCGTTTCTTGGATGGTGATAATGCACTTGGGATTATAAACTGTTTCTGTTGAAATAAAGTTCCATTAATTAAACTGGTGTGGTATGCTTACCAGATATAACCTTCCTCCGCCCCTTCTTAGTGACCTGAGCTTGTAGTAAGAATTTGTAGTAGTTGATAATCGATTTGGTCGAAGAAGATAAATTAATTAATAAACTTTATGGTAATCAAAATTGAAAATGTTTAAGTATGCAGATAAAAAGTGTAAGATAATACATGGAATGAACTATGATTGATTCAGCGATTTTGGATCGACCTCTTTCTTGACCGGGTAAAATTTTTAATCCACTTCTTTCGACCTAAAATCATCCTAGAACATGTTTATACATCATCTACCATCGATTCGGACCATGTAGGACCGAAATTGGCGACTTTGATTTTTTGACAATTTTTGAAGGTATACCCCTTCACATTTTTGCGATTTTGGGTCGACCCATTTTTTGACCGAAACAAATTTTTAATCCACTTCTTTCAACCCAAAATCATCCTAGAACATGTTTATACATCATATACCATCGATTTGGGCTGTTTAGGAGCGAAATTGGCGACTTTCAATTTTTGATAATTTTTGAAGGTATACCCCTTCACATTTTTGCGATTTTGGGTCGACCCATTTTTTGATCAGACAAATTTTTTAATCCACTTCTTTCGACCCAAAATCATCCTAGAACATGTTTATACATCATATACCATCGATTTGGGCTGTTTAGGACCGAAATTGGCGACTTTGATTTTTTGACAATTTTTGAAGGTATACCCCTTCACATTTTTACGATTTTGGGTCGACCCATTTTTTGACCGAAACAAATTTTTAATCCACTTCTTTCGACCCAAAATCGTCCTAGAACTTGTTTATACATCATATACCATCGATTTGGGCCATTTAGGAGCGAAACTGGCGTCTTTTATTTTTTGACAATTTTTGAAGGTATACCCCTTTACATTTTTGCGATTTTGGGTCGACCTCTTTCTTGACCGGAAAACATTTTTAATCCACTTCTTTCGAGCCAAAATGGTCTCAGAAGATGTTTAGGCATCATTTCTTGCCAAATTGGACTATAATTAATTATCTCTAATTAATTATATATGTATACATATGTTAATTATCAAGATCACGAAACACTTCACTCACTGAACTCAACAATATTAATTATCATGTTTACAATTACTAGCTTTAAATCTTTAATGTCCACCATCATTTTACATCTCATAAATTCGGGTGTACTCTTTTCTTCATAAAAACATTATTAACGTTCATCATAAGGATGAAATAAATTAAAATATGTATAATTAGCGAACCACGAGACAGGGATTATTTCTGTAGTTTTTATTAAATAAAGGTAAATAAATGTCCCAAACTAACGTAAGTTAATGTTTTAAATTAGTTAAGTTATTTACATTAGTCGCCAGTTTTTATCAAGACCACATACATATATTCGTTTCAACTTCACTGCACTTTAAATTTATGAGGCAGACGCACCACTTTTCTTAATTGATTAACGAGGAAATCTTTATTTAATAAACACTTATTTACTAGCAAGGTACATAGTTATGATTAGTGAATTGAGAAGAATGTGATATGTATTATACAATCGAAGTTAGTAGGTGAGTGCACGGTGAATGAATGGAAGAAGTTTGTAGAGGTTGGTGAAGATATCTGGGATTCCACGAGCGCATGGGATACCGCCAGAGGCAACACCGATGATTTCGTTCTTGTATGTCAAGGGACTGCCACTGTCACCCTGTAACGAAATAAAAACACGATATCAACATCATTGCCCTTTATATACTTCACGTCAAATATAAATATAAATTAAAATGTATCTCACTATTATTATTTGATAATTATACTATTACTCTGTTACCATTTTTTATTACTAGATCGCTATATTATTATACTGTTATATGATAGGGGCTATGGAAGTCTCACTACTTTTACTTGATCATTAGTATTACTATAGTTTTACTATTATTGCTATGAAGTACCAATACCATTTCACTATAGTACTATATTACTATGTAATAGAGAGCATGGCAGTTTTAGTACTATTCGTCGAAAGACTTAGAGATAATTGAAAGCCACGGTTTTTATGTGATTAATTAGTAAGAATTAGTGGAATTATACTTACAGAGCAGGCACCTTCACCAGCACGGTTGTAGGTACAGATCATGATGTTGTAAATGGTTAGCACGTGGTATTCCTGTCAGTTCTCTTGGGGAATGGTCCTCAAGTGCAATGTTTGGAGTTCGTAGGAGAGCTTGCCATTGGCGGAAGTCTTTCCACAAGCGGAAACGATGGCGTTGATATATGAAATAAGTATTGTACAAAAGAAGCATGTCAAATATTATTTTTGATCAGCGAGGTGTTATTAGCAGATTGTTGTCGTAATTATTATCGGAAAATATTCTTTATATCTATAAATTTAAAATAAATGGAATTTTTCGGAACAAAATATTCTTTATATTTCTATGTTTGTTGGTATATTGAAAATATTTACCAAAGCCGTTGGCCACGGCCAAAAAGCACGCCAGTTGGAGGGCAATAAGTTTGCTGGTCATCTTGGAGTTTAGGGGTGCTGTGATTTCGAAGTTCTTCCCAAAGCTTATATACTACTCGATTATTTGTTTTTGTTTAACGAATACCACCTAGAAGTGGGGATAGTGTATCATATTGTTTTGCATAATTAATGCGAAATACAGGCAACGCAGACCTAAAGGTATAAATGAATATATAGTATACCTTAATTCCGAATAGGCGGAGGATACATATTTCCTCGACGTAATGCCTCGTGCCGCGCCATGCAAATTATAATTCTTAGGCTCGTGTACCAAATTCAAAGAGATAAATAGTTCGTAATTTATGTGACACATGTAATTCATTTAACAAAACAAATACTTTAACTCTACATGTGTCTTTTGAATAAATTAATTATTACCATAAATTTGTTGCCTATGGGTGTTTATGGAATATAATGTAATTCGGATCAATATTGACTTCTTGTTATCAAGCGATTTTAATTAGAACTCGATCAGAATTGTGGGTACTTAGTGTCGATCGTTAACTTCACACTTCATTTTGTAGTTTTTGCGTAGCTCTGTGACTTATCCGACGATTTTAAGTTAAGATGTTAAATATTTTGTGTGACAGTGGCGACGAAATTAATGAAGTACAAAGGATTGAAGGTGGTGGATGATGAATAAGCGTTATAGAATTTCTTTATGTTAAATATATTTTTTTATCGCATCTGTGTAAAATTCATTATATAATTTTAACAGTAGTTAAGGATTCAGGTATATTTTATGCTTTGATTAAGTCACAAATTTTAGTTTAACTTCATTTTAAGTAGAAATAATACTGGTTGCTTATTCGACAACTTCAATTACATGAAGTTTTATTATGTCTTTACCGTCTGAAAATAAAAAATTAAAATAAAGTGTGGATGTTATTTATGCAATTTACATGAAATGATTATTAACGAAGTAAATCATTTAAGGTTCACTTCTCGCGGGTTGGAATTACGAATGAAAATAATTTGTGAATTAAATAAGATCGAAAATTTTCAATATCACGCGATATTATGTTGGTTTCATAGGAGATTAATATTAGGCTTTAATTTAGATTAATATTATTAATTTGCATTATGAGATGAAATTCCAGGATATAAATAAGTAGACATAACATATGATAAATCGATGTAATTAGAATGTTAGAACAATTTAACGTTAAAGCAAGTCGAAACAAAAATTGGGGCCATTTCAGTTGGTGTTTATGATGCCGTAGATCCAAGAATTGAAACTGTGGACGTTGGTGAAGATGTCGGGGAATCCACGAGCGCAAGGGATGCCACCGGAAACGACACCGATAAGTATGTTCCTGAGTACCAATGGGCCGCCACTGTCACCCTGTAACAAGATATTGATGAACAGTAATTAATATTAATTCAGTATCAAGTCCATGAAAAATATCTTATTGAGCCATACTCAGGAATATCATGCAATAATAATATTTGGAATACCGAATGTTAATAATATCTGTTAGTAATTGTATAAAGATGTAGATCATAGATCATGTATTATCTTTACCAAGCATTTGTTAACTCTAAAGATGTAAATTTATCTATAATTCTTTAGATATATATATTATTAATAATATAGAAATTTAACCAGGCAATGCATCGTATTATTCTAATAAATATACTGAAATATAATGATGCCATTGGATAAAATATAATATTACGAGTAATGTTTGATATAATATGCTAATGATATTAACATTGCCAGGAGTTTGCGCAAGATATAGTAGCGCAATTGCGCGTTTTATAGTAGACATAATTAAATAGGTTAATTTATTTTTGCTACCCATCCATATTTTTTAAAGACGTATGCGTGAATGTACAAATAAAACTGAATATATTGTCAGTAGTTCTAGTGTTAAACAAGATATATGTCTGCAATAATTAATAGATAATTAAGTATGAACTTGATAATTGCTAATTAAAATTAATACTTACGTTGCATGCGCCGAAGTTTACTGGGGAAGTGGTACAGATCATGTTGTCGAAGATGGTTGCTGTGTGACGTTTCTGGCACTCGGCGGTGGTGATTAATGAAAGACTTATCTTCATTAAGTTTGGGGTGGCACGACCCTTTGGTGGGGCGGCGTCGTTACCCCATCCAGAGAGTATGGCACGGCCGTTTCTTCCTGGGTCAGCCGCGGGGAGGCTGATAGCGCTTTGGAATCTGTTGAATGCCATGGGGCGGGCAAGCTGAAATAAATATGTTTTTGTTAGAATAATCCGCGTTCTGATAACGTCGACAATAGTGAATAGTACATAATAATCTTATACTTAATCATCAATGGTAATATTATAGCATGCAATATAATGCAATAATGTCACGCCATTGTTGATAATAACCTCATTATTTACATACATCCGATAGTACAGATTGATATTAAACATATTATATTATATTTACTATAATATAATATAATATAGTATATAATAATATTGAGGATACAGTGAATACAAAAATACGTATAACTTCTTGATGTACTTTTTGTATTAAATAATGTTTCCATTAAGAAGGTAATCAAAAATATGTAGGGGTTCTTACTTGAACAATACCGATGTCATTGTACCAGTTGATTTGACCAGGGTTGTATAGTGGGTGGCAGAACAATTTTGCAATGGCATGGGATTGGCCACCATTGCGGATATGGTTTGTGCCAGTTACAACGGACAAATCGTGGAGTGGCCTGTTCATGAGTGGGTGAAGACAGTGGGCAGCGGTAAGGATGAATCTGTTGCTGATGATGGAACCACCACAGAAGTGCTGACCGTATGCCCTCAAAGAAACCTGGTAGGGGAATTCGCCATTGGCTGCTAGTTGGCCATTTACGATGGCTGATGGCTCATCGGCACTTACTGCAAAGGAAGATTAATTAGATTTATTAAATCAGTCGTACCATTGATCCATCATATTTTAACTTATAAATAATTATATGTATTAGCCACTTTCTTGAATTTTCGAGGGTGATAGAAAATTAATTTCGTCGGTTCTCATTATGTAGTAATTAAATAATTAATTAATGTACGCTATGAAACTGACGTTGGACATCTTGTTCTAAGCATATTGGTTCATTTGTGAATTCTTAATTTTATTTAATTTTCATTTTAGAAACAACCAATTTTTTGACAAGAATAGGACATCCTCATCGTCGAATAATTAACACCATATTAGTAGTATAAATTTTAATAATATAAATTTTTGTCTAATTTGATATGTATAGATAATCTTCGAAGAATAATATTACTTATGAGAAACCACAATAATTGCATGATAAATAATATTAAATTATATATAAATATACATTTTTTCTAGTACACATATTAAGTACTACCCCAAATTCTTTCCAAAAATCTAGTGACAAGAAGAATTTTAAAAAACTTACCGATGCCGACGGCCACAGCTACAAGACAACACAATAAAATACTGCGAGACATCTTTCCAAAAGTGAAATATGCTTTGGTCGGGGATGGTTCGAGTTTATATACTAAAACAGTATTTGTTCCGAACCTTGAATGCCACCTGATAACACCGATAGCCTATTGGATCCATGAATTCACTTGGAAATATTAATGATCGCATTATCCAATGCGATTACATTAAACTTATTGCACGCAATACATCGTATAAGGTTTAAAGAGTAGTAGTGAAACATTTACAAATGAAGCATGGCGTGTCGCGATTCTGTCTTTTTCCTGGAGGGCAATCCACGGTGTTTCTCTAGATGTCTGTACGGTAAGAATCTTATGAATTTGAATATGTCAACATTGATTTAGGCCGCTAACGATATCTGTTAGATCTTTGTTATTGTATCTTTGACATCTGCATTAGAAATTAGAACGCACTACGTCATAATTTGTGACGAATAAAAATGTAGTAATCCGAGATATCGTATTAATAGTTTTTATTATTCTTAGTGTAGGTGATTGTTTATGATGATTATATATTATTATATAAAGTATGTAAAAGATCTTTGCTTAGTGAAAATATAAATTTCATATTATAATTCTAATAAATAATGGAATATAACTTAGAAGGTTTTTAATTACCTATTTTAGACACAATATTAATCATTTTAATTACTATTTATATAATTTATAATTTATGGCGATCGTGCATAATAAACAATTTAAAAGCTATTGTATAATTGTACTACTTGTATGAGCCAGAAATTAACAATATTATCACAATAAATAATGGAATATAGTCAAGTAGGAAGACGCCACTAAATAAATAGAATCATTTAATTTTAAGACTCTTCTCATACATTTCAATTTATTTGGGTGTTAAAAACAAATATTTGATTAGCAGACGCGTATGTAACTATAAATGGTAATAAAATTGATAGTGAAATGGATCGTATTGAGAACATTTCCATGCATGGTTGCACGAGTTTGATAAGACTTTCCAAGTCGCACTTCCTCTCAGAATTTGGCACTTGCCAAAAACGAATAGCGCGAGAGTGGGAGGCACGTGTGAATGAGTTAATTAAGTCAGTCATTCGTGAATTAATGGCGGGTAATCGGGTAAGTACAGATCGATATGAATGGGTTATTGAAGATTATAATATCGGGGTTATTGTACCTGTTTCGAACATTAATTGGAAGGAACGAATAATGCTAATAACAAAATTCTATTAGATACCCAATAGAATAATTTCATATTATTAATAAAACACGATTAAAAGCATCGCACAAAAGTATCGAATGAAACGTTGCTTCTTTTAAAATCATTGACTAAGTAATGATATCTAATCACATAGCAACATTAAAAATATTCAGAATTAAAAGTAAAGATATTATTGAGAACGTGTTATTCATTACGTAATTAATAGTTAAATATTTGTAACAAGGATGTTAGTTCGATATAACGATTAAATTGGAGACTGGATTATATAAATAATATATATTTTATTGTATTATATAAATAATAATTTGTATAAATAAATATCGCTTCGGATAATTATGTTTTTACGTAGAATGTTATTTCATTTATGGCTGTCTTTGGAGGAAACCGATACAGTTATTAAATTATTGAGTAATTTTCACGGTAAAATATTATATTTCAATTCGCATAATAAATAAATATTACATTTCAGCCAAGTATACAAAATATTTCATTATTTTCGATGTATGACTTGCTATGATAGCAAGATTCTAATTATTATTATTATTTCTAGTAACATTATTATTATCCAAAGAAGTAAATAGTGTTATTTTAATTCCATTCTATGTGGAATGGATTATTTTAACTTTATTTATTAAACTTTTTCTTCCTTGTCGACCAGTTTCATTTATCTCACAATATAATTCTTCTTATTTGCTCTTTTCATTATTATATTTTATTGTTATATTTTATTATTTTATTGTAATTATAATTCTTCTCCTGCTGATTTATTCATTTATAGGCCATTTATTACTTGCAGCGTGACAATAAATAAATATGAACGCATATTATTAAGCTAAATATTTTTATAATTTTATTCATTACACCTGTTTTTCTTGGCAATTATTGTGTTCATTTGACATGGAAATACAGTGATATGTTTATGTAGGATTTCAAGTGATAGTCATAACGCTTATTCACAAAATGTTATAGATGAATAATGATCAGATATTGTTGAAGTATTATACGCGGCGATCAATATTTTTTTAAATGTAATTATTTGGCGAGTGCTTGTCGGACATAACCAAGACATTCGTAGACATTGGTGAAGATATCGGGGATTCCAATAGCGCAGGGGATGCCACCGGAAACGACACCGATGAGTTCACCGCGGTAGACCAATGGGCTGCCACTGTCACCCTATTGCATAAAATCATAAATAATATTAGTATATTTTAATCCCATAAGTGAGTACCGATAAATAAAATAAATGAATATAGTAAATAAGATCACCTAACAGTTGCATATCTTTTAAGTAAATTTGGTACTAAGAATAATTCGAATAAAATTATCATCTAGTATTTTTCATTACATCCATATTTTCACCGAGTTATAATGAATTTAGTAACAAAGAATTAAGAAAATAATGTTGTCTTAATATCCTAATATTTTGTCGATACACAATTATGTCGTTTCCGCTTATAAAAGCATGAAAAACAATATATATTAAGAACTGAAAATAATAATACTGAATCTATTAAATCCTTCGAAAATAGTTAGCCTTAACTTCTAATAGCCAAAGTGGAGTATTCATTATTTGATAGGACTTTTTGATAAGATACTACTTATACTACTTATACAGTCATCGAGAAAACTATATTACAAAATGAACTGAAATTTCTGAATACTCACGGAGCATGTGCCAACGTTGATTTTGTTGAGAGTGCAGATCATGTTGCTGTCGACGGCGGCACCGTGGTAACTTTTGCATTCCGTTTGGCTAATTGTGTGCAAATTCAATTTCTGGAGTTTGTCGGAGACCGATCGGGCTACGCCGGTCAAACCCCATGCGGAAACTGTGGCGACAATGTTGTCGGCGGGTTTCCGGCTGGCGATGGGGATAGCGTGTTGTAAGCGGTTAAAAGCCAGGGGGCTGCTTAGCTGCAAGAATAAATTTATAATTAGAAGTATTATGTAAAACAATTTATTGAATGAAAATGATTATGATTTACCGATGAATCATATTCATGAAATGCAATATACGAATGTTGTCCACGTCTTTTTAATTCTAGTACAGACAACGAATTCTCATCAATATTTTTAACTACACATTTCTACATATCTTTAAATATATCAATTACTACCAATAACTTCCGATAAAAAGATCGAATATAGTATTATAAGATTTAAGTAGAGATTCTTAAAATCGTAACTAGCCATTTCCTCATCAAATTTTACTACGATAATTACTATATTAACAATTATATTACAGAATCTTTCAGCTACTTCTCTGATATAATTTTAATTAATTCCATCTAATCAATAATTTCGTAGAATCCACACTTTCGTACAATTTTGTTGCAAGTCCTGATCAAAATGTATGGGCATCAAAGTGCAATTAAAAATCTGGTTTAATAGTAATTTAATTAACTAAACATAGATGTTATTACGTAGTCTTATGAAATAAATGAATGTATTATTGTGATACCTTGATAACACCGATATCATAGTGCCATCCGGAAGTGTATTGCGAATGAGTGGACATGTCAGCTATTTTGTGGAATTCTCCACCATTGTTCAAGTTGTTGGTGCTAGTGGCAACCTCAACATCTTTGTATTGGCTTGGTTGAATGGCAGCCACACAGTGGGCAGCCGTGATAATATGGTTCCTGCTGACAATGGCACCACCGCAAAAATGGCTACCATACAGACGGATGGACACCATGTACGGGAACTCGCCTCTTTGAGCGTCGATTCCACTGACCAACTTCTCCGGCTCATCGGCATAGGCTGATTAGAATAATAAGTTATGATTAATTATGAACCAATTAAGATAAATATATTAGGGGTACCGCACAGTAATCAATTATTCTTCACATACTTTATGAAACCCCATGTACAGATTATGATCCATTTGTATTGTTATTGAAATTTATAATAATACAGGATAATAATAATTAAAAGAATAGCCATGAATGATTATTTTGTTGTATTTAATAAGAACGCTGGATAATAATAATAAATTCTTACCAACGCCGAGGGCAACAGCCAGAACGCTTAAGATGATGTGACCGAGTGCCATTTTCAATCTGAATATAAAATGTAGGTACGCTAATGGCTTTATATATGAATTTCATGTTTATTCTAAACCTTGGCTGTCACCTGAATGTATTGATAGTAATGAAACTTATTATGTGTAACTATACTATTATCAATTTAGATACACAAGCCTCGAATGTTTCTATTCATTGATTTATGTCATGACGGATGTTTGGCTTTTGTTCCGCGAGTTACCTTAAAGAACTAACAGCGTTATCTACGCTAGGCAAAGGCATTAGCATTTTTCGGTAATAAAGGTGAGGGCGAAATTTCTGTTATCTTCCTTTTATTTAATTATCTCTTGAAAGGGATATTTGAAAAATATTTGCGTTGTACGATAAGGAAGAATCGAATTGAATGAAACTAGTGAATGAACTCTTTGCTGGCTATTGAATGGCAGTCTCTTTTTCGCCATGTTATTCGGATGATTATCTAAGTCAAAGAGTATTATATTTGTATTGGTTTTGGGACATCATTGGAGGCCCAGACTTCCGCGATTGACACGCATTTCATTGTAATAAGGGCCCGAAGGCCGATGGGACCGTTGGTAGCAAATTCTGGATGAATTTTCAAAATTATTATTAGATTGTATAAAATTATTAAACTTACTTAATTTTCTTTGATTCTACTTTGTCTACTCTGATTTACTTCATAATTCGGAAAATTACTAGTTAATTAATATTATTAACAGTTCTTTGTTTTTATGGTTAAATGGCTGTGCTATGGATAATATATTTTATTTTTATAGTTATTTAACGGCACAAGGTCTTTATTATATATGAAGAAAAATGGGACATTAAGGCAATGAATACACTGTCCAACAAATTTTGACTTTTTTTCTGTGTTGAAACAACGAATAGGCGATTCTTATAGATTTCGATGTGCTGAAAACGAATCCACAAACCGTTTCTTTCCAGCAAAAATCAATTTTGAAAAAGAAGGTACTTTTTTGTCCTTTGAACAAGATTTGTGACGTAAGTAAATAAGTTAGACAGTTTTTATTTGTTGCAAAAAATTCTGTGGACCATTACGAATAAAATGGTATAAATTACTTTTGCAATATGAATTTGCAAATATGTTTAAACATTAGTTAAAGTTGGCGAGACTCGTTTCGGCGTTTTCAGCACGTCGAATTTTATAGGAATCGCATATTCGTTGTTACAACATTTTTTTTGTGTTGGACAGTGATATTAATGACTCGGTATTGGGTATGTGATGTATTAAAGTTTTATACGAATGCCGCAGGATTGGATGAAAAGTTTTTTGATGAAAAAAAAAAACTCAAGATTATTGGACAAGTTATTAGCTTCATGACATATGCGATATATTGGATCATTGTTAAAGTAATTTAATCCAACAAGCGTCGGAGAAAATAAGGCTTCCTCGAAGGTCTCGGCGGGATATCAAAGCTTACAAGTTCATCGAAGCTCGTGTTATTTATGCAACCATTAATGATCCTTCTATTATTAATTAACATTGAATAAAAAAGATGAGTCATTAAATATTATTATAACTATACAATTGAAGACTCCTCGTAGAAAACACTGTAAGTGTCAAAAGTCAGTTTTTTCAGGAGAGAGATCAAACTTCCCGGGAGGCCGTTGGAGGTACCAGCATACAATCTTTTTGCATTATTAGTAACTATTTACAAACAAAAATTGCATTAAAATTCGATACTATAATATTACCACTGGGTTGTGGAACATTTACCGACCGTAAAATAAATTTTTTTAATTTTTACAGGTCCAGTGTTTTTATAAGGAGTCTTCAATTTTAACATAATTTGGCTAAACATACAAATTGTATTACTGATTTATATTATTATAATCATAATATGTTTCATGTCTTTATTCAAATATTTCTTTATCAAGAATGTTCTTATCGAGCTTATAATATTCTCTCATTTTACACTATTTTACATAAATCATACTCTGTTATGAATATTTTCGTTGTAAAGGAAGATGGAATAAACTTAACTCATTAAATAACATCATCACTTCATCGTTTTTACTTATCAAACGTATTTATTTTTAACAACAACTTATATTAACGAAATCACCACACTCGGTGGCCAAACACTTCTGCAAAATATTAAAAATGCAAGAAATATAATGAATTGCTTAAAGCGTTGATTATTTGCTCATCGCTTCATTAATGAATTTAAGTTCGCCGTAAACCATGGCGTATATGTCAGGATATTCGAGGGCGCAGGAAACACTGCTTGAAATGATGCCGATGACTACGCCTTTGTGGACCAATGCACTACCACTGTCACCCTGAAAAATAAGTAAAGTACATAACTGCATCTTCTCCGAGTTATACCTATTGCTTATACCTATTTATATTAATATTATTGAAATATATATCTCGACAAATTCGGTATTCGTTTTCCATGGATTTCTATTCCATATCTTGGTCCTAATTTGCAACTTTAATAATGATGATAAAATGTTCATAAAATTTTCATCGGAAAAATGTAATGCAAGGAGTATTCAATTATGGAAATAATTATATAGTATTGTATAGTAATATCAATAATAACTATGGATTAATAATAGAATTAATACGACGCAATATATTGTTATAATTACATAAATTTGGAAAAGTTTGATAAAAAGATATACTTACGGAACATACGCCTTGGCCGAGAGGCGTAATCATGCAAATGTTTTCTTTTATCAGCTTGACGGTGTGTCTTGTTTCACATACTTCTTTGTTTAATATAGCGCCGCGTAATTTCTTAAGAATGAAAGGGCTTTTGCCACTGTCAATGCTGTCGTATCCCCAACCGGAAACGACGGCGACAACGTGTGCGTGTGGTTCAGCAGTAGGAAGACGGATTGGTTGTTGCAGGCGGTTGAAAGTTATGGGGCTGGCCAACTGTAAATATTGATATAGTTCTTGTCAGAACATTTGTCGGTCCGAAATATGTTTACAAATAAATATAATGAATTTTATATATATTATAACCTGAAATAGTAATTCTTATTGGCAGTGTAACGAACATAAAACCATTTGTACCTTTATAACAGCAATGTCGTGAATCCAAACACGTTTTGGGTTAAATTCTGGGTGAAGAAACATGTTGGACACTTTATGAACTTCCCCATCGTTATTAAGTTTGATCGTTCCTGACACCACGCTTAAGTCGTCGTACGAGTAGTTTGTTCGCGGATAAAGACAATGGGCAGCGGTGAGGATGTGATTAGGACTAATGATCGCGCCACCGCAAAAATGATGTCCGTATTCCTTTAGGGAAACCATATGCGGGAATTCCCCGGGTGCCGCATCGTGCCCCGATATTATTCTTTCTGGTTCATCGGCGCTTGCTAAAAATTCAGGTTTAGTGTAAATATATAACATACATTATGTAATGAGTACTATCGATTATCATCATTATTATTGAATTTTTTAGTGAATTCAACCGACTAGGATATTATTGACTACTTTTTTACTATTTCTTCGGTCTAGATTAAGTTTAATATATTTATATTTTGCAAGACGGCTATTATTTTGTTGTAGTAACGCGTTGTAATTATAGTTGATGTACCGATAGAAATTGAATAAAAACCCAACTGGATTCACTGATAATTTAATAGGCAATGTTAATCCTTTCATTTTAATTAGAATATTACGTGGAAGTTCGATTCTTTCAAAATCGACGAAGAGGTTTGTAAAAACTAAGACATACACCATAACAAATGAAAAAGTAGTTTTCGTTCATTAAATTATCGTTGCATACAAATTTCAAGTAACCCTCGTATAACGTGGGAGTTTGGTTCCAGAGAGAGACGTGTTAAAAAAATCGCTTTATGCGAGACGTGGATTACATACACGCGATAAATTATAGTCGCATTGTCGCGTTATACGAAGATCACCACAATTTGTAAATCACGTTATATTGGCAATGCGTTGTGTATGTATCGCGTTATACGAGATTTACCTCATTCGAGAATACTTTTTAGAAGAATAAATATTTTGAATGATTGGCTTACCAAAACCGATGGCGACTGCCAGAAGGCAGTATAATTGAAAGATCAAAAAATGGTGTGCCATGTTTTAATAGAATTTAAACGAACTAACTCAACATGCACTCCTTATATACTAATCCCGCAACCTCGGAACCACCTGTGTTTACAGATAATAGTTCTAAAGATTCTTGGATATCTTGGAAATTCGTTCTAATAAGAGACATTCTGAAAATTTCCATTCAGGAAGTACATATCTCGACTAGCTTCCTCCCACCTTCGATGCATAATTAAGACGTTTTCATTCGAACTTCGAATTCAATTCGTTTATTCCGATTTCAGGAAGGAGTAACATTTAAGTGATAAATTAACATCGACACATTAATTCATGCAGTTTCGAGTCTTTCGGATACAGATTTACGATAAAGTTACAGCACCAATTATTATTAAATTTTTATTTTTATATTAACTGTGTCGTTATTAATTTGCTGTTATTAAAATCTTGTTATATTTCTTATGAATTCGCTTATTTTCTAATATTAATTAGTATACAACAATGTGGTGTTATTATGGAAATTGTGAAGAATTTTAATCGTTTATTGTGGAATTGTTTTTATTATTTCGTAGAATACGTTCAACTTTACAATTTTTATTCATAATTTTAATATTCGTAACAAACATAACAGTTCGAATGATGGCACGTGGGAGTGCTACAAACATGGCAAACGTCAATTATTGTTTTAATCAAGTTATTGATTACAGAGAAATTGCTGTGAAATTTCGGGAATGAAGTACGTCATTGACAACCACCTGTTTGCAAATATAATTTGGCGTTCATAATGGCAGTGTCACGCATGTGCGAAATCGAAAAACATTTACGATGTGCGAATTAGAAAGCCATGGATTTGTTAATGAATTCACGTGCTCCGTAAACCTTGGTGTATATGTCCGGATAACCCATCGCGCAAGGAACTCCGGCTGATACGATACCGATTACTTCATTATTGCAAACCAATGGACTTCCACTGTCACCCTAAAAAATAATGTTTGTGACATTAATTTAATTGGACGATGTAATGCCTTGCGGGTGAGAAATTTTAATGTCACTATGGTGATACGAATTAATTAATTATGATAGGAATTATCATATAAATAGTTAACTAACTATGGTAGGAATTTACATATTAATGATTGACTAGCTATAATAGAAATTAATCTATTAATAATAATATCGATAATATGAATTAAACTAGTAAGACTATATTTCCAAATTATTGTATTTTTCATATACTGATAATTAATTAACGATGATAGGAATTCATTTCAGAACTATAAATATAAGAAATATAATTTTAAGGTATATAAATATAGAATTAATTAACTGTGGTAGGGATTATTCCATCAATGAGTAGAAATTATAATAAATACGAGATAGAATGAAATAACATAAATAATTAACAAAACTCAATGATTTATGAAGGTGGCAACAAAAAAACGATCTTAGTTACTCGATACTTACAGAACATATACCCTTGAAGCGTTGAGCAACACCGCAGATGTTACTCTCCACGAGTTTAAGAGTATGCTTTTTCTGGCACTCCGTACGGTTAATCACTTTTACCCTTAATTTCTGAAGTATCGTGGAATAAGTTCCTTCTACCATCTCTGTGTAACCCCATCCACTAACATCACCAACAACATTCAATGGTGGTTCTTGATTTGGCAGTTTGATCATTTGCGTCACTTTGTCAAACTTGATTGGTGTCTCCACCTAAAATTGAATTTGTATTTGATATTTATTAACACTCGATACTCATTCATGCGTATATTTTATATACTTATATTTATCTATACTTATTATATTTATTATATTTATTTATACTTATATTTTTGTAATCATATAATTCTTATATTATCATTTTTGTAATCGGAAATAATTATTATAATCTATTTTCGACTAAGAACTTAATTCTTAGAGGAATTGTCGTCATTCTCGTTTTTCTGATGATAATGGAATAACGGATGACAATGGTATTACTTATTAATAATATTTAATGGTATCATAATTCACCTTTATCACAGCCACGTCGTTAATCCACTTGAAACCTTGATGAGTGGGGTCGTACTGGGGGTGAACAAATATCTTAGATACTTGATAAGATACACCGCCCTCCTTAATGCTTATCGAACCCGTCACGACTGTCAAGTACTCATATGGATAATGACGAAGTGAATCAACGCAATGTGCAGCAGTCAAGATGTGATAAGGGCTGATGATCGCACCCCCGCAATAATGCAATCCACCATCACGCAAAGATACCATGTACGGAAATTCACCGAGGAATGCATCCTTACCGGATACTATTCTTTCGGGTTCGTCAGCGATTACTGAGAATTAATTTATAAAAACATTATGGCTCTTATCTTTGACGCAATAATTTCTGATAGTGCGCGGTAGACAGAAGGCAGATAATGGGGTTGAAAGAGGTGGCAGAATTGGTGGAATCGAAAGACTGAACATCATTAACATAATATAGTATTTAATATACTATAGATTGCATATCTATTTCTCTTTCATTATGCTTTCGTTACTTGGTTTATATTTATATTGTACTGAATGATTTTCTTTTATATATTATTTTCTTTTTTATGTATAAACAGTTTTAATATACTGTACATGCTGTACTTAATTCGTGTAAATTGCTGTTCAAAACTACATTAATTTTTATATATTATTTATATATTATGTTAATATATTTTATTTTATATTATGTACTCGACTCACCACATCCGAGGACTGCCAATAGGCATGCCAATTGGAGCAAAAGATTGTGCGCCATGTTGCTTAAATAAACTTATACTGGCTCACTTAACGCCCCTTATATATTATCGCAGTATTTGTTCTTAGCTGAATCGCCAGCTGGAAAGATCAATGATAATTGCGACACATCATCGATTTCTTAACACGTTCCTTAATAGAAAATCTACCGTGGATAAGAATAACCATTCAAGTTCTGCATTCCATCAATCTGGGTTATTTAAATACAGTTTTGTCCTAATAACGTACGCTACAACATGTATCGACATTTTACTCGAAACTCATGAAAGTATATTCGACACCAATTCTTAGTTCGATAAAACGAGGTTGTATATATTTGTAATTTATTATTTATTAATTACACGAAGTATGCTCTTCAACTAAATACAGATACTGCAATAACATACGAGTTGTAATTATTTGTTATAATTGCAATTATCTATTATTACCTAATTACACGAAGTGTATATTTCTTAACATACCATACATATATCTAAATTTCTTCGTTTACGTATTGACTCTATAATAATTAATGTAATAAATATATAACTATCTCGATGTAGTTCACTAATTTAATTTTTGTTTTTCATAAATAGATTACAACTATTAAATATTATTTCTTCTTTTCTTCCTTGAAATATGTGTGTTTAGTAATAATAGTGATCGGGCTATCACTGAAATACTAATGCGTTGACTTTGAAATGTCTGCCGTATACTAGAGGGATAATTATTATAATAATATCATTATAATAATAACGTCTGATTGACAAACGATAACATAGAATAAACGTTTGCAAAAATATCAGGATACCCCTCCGCACAAGGTATACCACCCGAAACCATACCATAAACTACATTCCTGTATACTGCTGGACTACCACTATCACCCTGAAAATGATATGAACAATATTATTTGACTCTATTCTCAGTTACTATATTTTTATTATATATTGGGTTAGTCAGAAAGTTCATGCGGTTTGAATAAGTTTTTTGCGCGGGATTATAGAGGGATTTTTACGAACACGGAATTATGAAGCTGTTCAAAAGATAAGAAAATATTATAAGTCAAAATGGAGATTACAGTATTGAATAGAGAAAATTGAAAGATTATACAAAATTTAATAAAAAATCACTGTCTATTTATATGTTAAAAACGGCACGAACTTTTTACTCGAATCAATTATTTGCATTATATATATATACATATATCAAATAAAAGTATATATATCAAATCTCAAACAATGCGCCGTAGTATATTAAAATAATTTAACTCAAAATGGCAGACAAGATGTTTTGACCCCTTTGGTAGTTCTAGTGTTAATTACTGTATTATGAATATTAATTACTATATTATGTATTACTATACTTGATATTATATTTAATTATTATAAAGTAATTAAAACATACGTACCGCGCATACCCCACTGTCAGCTTTGTCATAACCACACAGCATATCATTAGTGATAGTGTCAACGAAATAAGTTTGGCACTCGATGTTGCTTAATATTGTGACGTTCAACTTTTGAAGGATTGTGGAAAACGTTAGTGGTGGTGGTGTCGAAAGACTACCCCATCCGGTTACCGTGGCAATGACGCCAACTGGTATACTCGAGGTTGGCAACGCAACGGGCCTTTGCATCGCATTGTACGAGATATTGGAAGCCAACTGAAAGCATATAAGTATGTAAATATTATTAAATGAAGTTTGTTTGGTATATCCTTTAACTTGTCGTAGCCTTAATTCGTTCATATCCTTATTTATTCACGTTTCCTTTATGAATCCTCTCTTTCCAAGTTATATTAAGACGCGTCGTTTATAAATAATAAAGAGAATTTATTAGAATCTTCGAGTAAACTATATTAAAGAATAAACGTATTACATAGTTATATATTCACTTTATAAAATTTTATATTTTTATATGTTTTCATTCTATTATACTGTTATGGAGGTTCGAGACTTAAATTCAGATTAACATAATAATGCATTACTTCCGAATGGAAGAATACAAGAAAGAAATAACATTCTAAAATAATGAACTTATTTCACAAATTAATTTCATCTGATAATAGATTATTTAATCTAAATTTAGATAGGTTTTGGATTATCATTGCTAGAATCGATAGTAATAAATTATTTCCTCGCCAATTCCGAGGGTTGAAGCCAAAAGGCGCAAGCCAACTAACAGCGAATAAAACTTCAACTATTACGCTAGTCGTAATTAAATCATAATTCATTCTAACTGTAATACAGTACTAGTAAAGGTCAACTGAAAACACTGGATATATTAATTAAATATTAATGCAATATTCACCTTGATAAGACCAATGTCGTATTGCCAGCTATAACCATCTGGTCCCAACTTGTACTCAGGATGAGGGTAAATGGCTGCTACTCTATAACGGCGGCCGCCATTTCTAAGAATAATGGTACCACTTAAGACAGAAAGTGTCGAAAGAGAAATGTTTTGTAAAGGAACCAAGCAATGAGCAGCGGTGAGGATAAATTTGCGTTCAATAATTGCACCGCCACAGAAATGGGTGCGATTTATTTGAATAGACACCATATACGGTGCTTCACCTCTGTTCACGTTCACCCCGCCGACTATTCTTTCCGGCGGATCGGCGTTTACTAAAAGAAGTTTTTGAAGATTGAACATAATAATATTATCGTATCATATATGCTTTATATCGATGTTTATGTATCGGATGCTAAACATTATTGTTTTGCGAGCGATTAATTATCAAATGGCTCTGACGTTGGAATCGCGAATTTATTCTCGTGAAATGTTTCTCCTGGGAGACGTCATGAACAGGTTTAACAAATGTTTACTCAATCGAAGTGAATAAAGTGATTTCAGTAAAGAAGGAATTGTTTGCAAGTAAAAGTTTCAATTATATGCACTTATGTTAATTAACATTATAAATATTCACTTCGATCTATGATTTATTTAATATTAGAAACATCAGGGATTTATTTATAAAGTTTACTAATTAATAGAATATGCGAGATAATTAAGCATCAAGTATATTCCATAATTTTTAATTAACGTTATCAAACATATAATACAGGAATTAATAGAATATCAACAACTATAAATTGACATATTATACAATGTTTCAAAATATAGCAGAATTTTGAATATAAGCGATAATTAAGTCAGCGTGATGCGAGTGACTTTGATTAAAATTGCGATCGAAATGAAAAGCAATAAATATGGAGTATAATGTTTTAACAAAATAGTAAGAAAATAGTAGAAATTACCGAAGTAGAAGGTAGCTGCGATGACGCAAATCAACTGGAGAAGTAGATTCCAGGCCATGATTCTATTTAATAATAAGACGACTAGTCTCAACACCAACATTGTATGTTACACGCGTATTCGTCACTTATTCCAGATCTTGGGTTCCCGAGTAAAAAAATCAATTATCAGTGCAAAATTTCGACCGTAGCTATTTATAAGAACGCGTACAAACCTTGTGTATTCTCATTAAATTGTTTGCGTACTCGAAGCAGAGCCACGGTATTTACACTATCATGGACTCCGTCATGCTTTAATCAACCTTCTGTCAGTCAACGTCGGTGCATATTAACAAACCGTGCATCAGTATTTCATGTGATCAGCGATCCAGTTGATTCGACGATTTTATAATGGCAACCAATCACCCGAATGCATTCTTTTCTGACAATCGAGGAACAGGAAATTAGTAGACGCATTGATTTGTTTGTTTTATTATATCATTATTATATAAGTTTGATGACATTATTAGTTGACATTTATTTATTGCCGATTAACCACAAACTCGAAACATGCACTGCTTTTAAAATACGAGCAGAACACATTGTCGCGGAAGTAAAATTAATTCCTGATAAATAAGTTGTGATTAAGATAAAATTATATACAAACATTCGAGTATCGATGGGTTCATAAATCAATGAGAAATTGGTTGTTATTTGAATTGTCTTTTAATTTAAATAACTTGGGGGAAGATTTTAAGATCAGTCAAAGAAGGAAGTACCTGCGTTTAAATTTATTAGAAAATATGCCATAAAAATATTAAAAAATAGCTTTTAAACAAAACTTTCTGAAATATTTCATGTATCAATTCATTGATTATATATTGCACTTTAATCGGAAAATATTCTAATTATTTTTAATCGGCTAATCTTTAATCATCTAACTAGCTTTAAATATAAAATGAATCGTAACTTATGATAATACAAATATAAATAACAAATAAATTAAATGAACTCAATTAAAGTGTCAGAATACATGGCGGTATTAAAATGCAGTTTAAGCTGGAAGAGATGTACATTCGAAGTGATCTCTGCGAAGTGACTTCTACAGAAGTTTAACTACCGATCTCCGTGTTCCATGTGCATAGTCCTCGAGAGACAAATTATATTGTTCGATAGTTAGAGCAGATTACTGGCATCGAATCTAGTTCGAGGGAGATTCTTGGACTCTCGATGTGAAGAGGTTGAGAATCGTGAATATATCTATCACGGTTGGCTATGATTCAACGTGGGTTACGTTAGCCGGCTTCAGCCGTACACGATTCGGTACTTGTATATTGGCTCGATTTCCAGCCATATCATTCATCAGTTTTGAATATCTTCGCGATTCGATGGCGCCCTGCTGAGGTCGATGTACCATCTTTGGATTCCATCTGATTCCGTCTCGATCTGTAAAATCTAAGACCTGACACCCTCCTTATGTTACGTCTTCCTCTTTCGTTACGTTTCCTTATATTTCTTTATGTTTTCCTACGTTTCCCTGTATTTCCTTATATTTCCTTATGTTTCCCCACGTTCTCTTACGTCTTCTTACGTTTCCTCGCATTTTCGTATGTTTCCTCACGTTTTCTTTCGTTTCCTCACATTTTCTTACGTCTTCTTTAGTTTTTTTACGTCTTGTTACGGCGTCTTATGTTTTCTTATGTTTCTTCATGTTTCCTCACGTTTTCTTTCGTTTCCTCACATTTTCTTACGTCTTCTTTAGTTTTTTTACGTCTTGTTACGCCTTCTTATGTTTTCTTATGTTTCTTCATGTTTCCTCACGTTATCTTATGTTTCTCTTACGTTGCCATAAGTTTCCTGACGTTTCCTCAACTTTTGCCAGACACATCGCGGTTCTCCGCGCAGCCGTCTTACCAAGATACCAACTCTTTCGCAATTCAGTCCACCGCGAATTAAATTCACGATATAAATTCGCCAATAAAATACCATGAAACCGATAATACAGAATTAAGGATCTCTCCATTGCGATAAATCGAACCAACGTAACACAACCACGCAAGAGGCTTGCATCAACATCGAAGTTTTTTATTTTGTTAACACCGCCACTGTAATTCCAGCTTATCTTAATACGCATCGTGAAAACAGAGGTGCGGGGTGTCGTAACAGGAAAGATTACAATCCGCTGGTTCCTCCTCGAATTTATACGCACGTGTGAACCGACGATTTTAATTATCATACATAATTGAATTGTGACGGTAATAAAGCCAAAGAGCTGATTAAGTGTGAACTTAATTTCACGAGGTTCACACAAATTATTATTATATTATTATCGGATGATTCCTTGATCGATTATATGCAGTATAATTAAATGAAGTTAAATGCAACTAAATCAAGTTTCTCGTTTCCTTATATTATAAATTTATTATAAATATATTACATTAGGGGTACCGGGAAGTAATCAATTATTTTTCACATGCTTTATAAAACTCCACTTATTTCTTCATATTAAACATTATTCTATTAGATAATCCCCATCGTTATTTACGATCGTTCATAATTCCCTTTTGATAAAACCAAATTCCCAATTTTCTAAGCGGAAAAAATGTTCTCCGCTCTCGAATTGATTACTTTCCGGTACTCTGATAAATACTTCTATGTTTCTATCAATGGAATAAGAGTTTTATTTGGTTGGTGAATGATAATAAAAAGTCTTAAATTCGTGACGCAATGCCGTGTTCATTGTGAGACTCTCACTTGACTCCTCTCCTTGTCGAGTACTGGTTCATATTAAATTTAGCGAGGAAGGAGAGGAGGTCGATGGATTCCAGGCTTCCTGGCCTCTACGGTGGAATTCGAAAGCGGCCTCCTTGCGTAATTCACACGTAAACGTATGCGTATGCAGCTCGTATTCGTGCAATTAATTTCCACGTTGCCCGGGGTGGTTACATAAATCGGCGGGCATCGATGAACCGACGCGGCATCGAGACCAATCGGAACGCGAGGCACGGAATAATTAGAGTTAGGCAAATGTTAACTCTTTACACGTGGCACTGTCGTGGATCATCGATCCGATTTCGATGATCACCTGCCTTGCCATGAGATACATTCATTTCGAACCGTTTATGTTCACATTAGTCTCGTTATGAATATATTATGAACACGTAGATATTACGTTCTCAGATAATGTTGAACAATATTAAATATTCTCATATTTATATCATTTATATTATCTCAAGAATGAAATAATATAACAATGTGTTATAATAAGAATATAAGTATAAATATGTAATAAATGTGAATATAATAAGAATTGAATTTACTGTAACTAAGAATACAGTTATTAAATTAAATGTTTTAAATATGTATAATATATATTGTATATACTATGAATATAGTTACAGCAAATTATCTATATTAGTTCGATAATTAATTCTTAATATTACTAGTATTAATGATTTGATTTCTGAATACATTTATAATTATATACGTATGTAATCATACAATATTACAATTTTATATTACAACGATATGGCAATTCAATAATTCATATATAATGATATGAATAATTATACATCAATAATTCTCGTATAATTATATGAGCCGCTCAAGTTTCTAAGTGATAACACTTTTTGAAAATTTTCCAATATTACTGCCAAAGCGCATGATTGATGCTTAAAGTTTCATAATTATCAATTTTCTTGAATTCTTGCTTGAAAGAGTTATTCATTTTGGGTGTTGATCGGCTAATATTTGAAAAATCATTGTAATACAAAATTTTGCATTCCATAATCAGACCCGATGCTTGTATTGTCATACGCGATATTAATATTCATCGAGTAAAGCGGAAGCGTACGTGGGAACGCACGTGAGACAGAATTTATAGAACACCGTTAATTTACATGTCAAATGCGAAAGACGTTCGGTTTTAAAGCTGCGGGATACTCGGATACTAAATACGTGTTAACACTAACGATACGCTGCCAACCCCTGAGACTGTCACGCGATACGCTACGTTTCTACTTCCATTCTGGATAATCACGGAGATCTACCGATTTCCACGGAATTATGCAATAATGATAGTACGATCTTCGATATTGACGATTGAATTTTATTCTTACGAATATGCCCTCAAAAATGAGGATGAATGACAAACATAAAATGAAAAGATTTAATTATATTTATTACGTGACACGAACTGCATATGGAACATTTCAGAAAGTGGATCGTTTATAGATTTGAATATTTTTATTAACTATGTAGACTCGTCATTTTGACTGCATTGATACATCTAGTGTTAATTATAATATATGACAAATATTCAATTTGTAAAACAGTGTATTATTTGATATTCAAAATCTGGAAGTTTCACGTTTTTGAGATTCCCTAATGTTTCTTCACTCAAACGATCCTTTCTTGAATCTGCTGTCGCTCGAAAATTTAATGCACAACATAATACAATAATTACTGATAATAACCCTGACGAGAACACATAAAATGTTTCAACAACAATAATATTCAGTGACGCAATCAATAATTCGATTGCATAATTCAATTTCCCGCGATCCATAATTTGATTCGTACCTAATGATTAATAATCACAGATGATTATTGATGATGAATAATCACAGATACCAATAATTTGGAATTGCAATTTAGTTCGTAAATATTCGCCAGGTGATATTTAATTTCCTAGAAGGGAGTGCATTAAAGTCTTGACGTTAGTTAATACCTGGAGGTATCAATAAAATATTATCTTTCGATGCACCTTCATTACGTTAAATATCAATGGCCGGTAGATAATTAATCATATATTGATTGAGATAGATAATCGATTAGCGGTATAGTTGTATAAGGCAGTGAGTGAAAGTCGTCGACCGTAGGCGTGATTTGAAGATGTTCGCGTATAAAGTCAGCCGTGGTTAATGTGTTTATTGAGTATTTGTGCATCAAGATTGCAATCAATTGACGTAATGCCATATTTGCATTACCCAATACGCTCGATAACTTCGCATCTATTAATTAATCGACACCACATTCGATTTCATTTCGTCTGGCAATCGTAGCAGGCTATTTTAATTTGTCCTAAATATCCCGATACAATCACATTAATTAAGTCCTCCGTTGATTTTGATTGATGGTACTCTCAATGGAATTAAAATAAAATTCGAGAACCGCGACTCTTCGACTCCATATTGTGTAATTAGAAGGATTAAACTAGGAATTGTAGAATTAACTTTCTCATACTTTATTATGCAACTAAGTGAATTAATTAATGAATGCTTAAAAATACTGCTTTTCGAATACATTTCTTGTAATCAGATTATTCCTATTACAATGTGGTAGCTTGAAAAAATTCCGAGAATTCAAATGGAAGTAATTTTTTTGTGTGGAAAGTGAGAGTCATAGATGGATTATATCGAATTATATGAAGAAATAATATCGAAGCTCGTAATTATATATGGCGGATTGCGCAAGGAACTTTCACCGAATTTGATACTGGATCGAATATGTATAATTTCTTATCGGTTTTATTTACTTCCTTTGATTGGCTGGTACGTCGATGAAGTGTTCGATCGCATTCAATGTTTCTCTTAGATATCCGTGTTATTGAATTTTAGTTAATCGCAGGATACGTTTTCGTACTTAAATGTTTAATGAGGCTAACTACAATATTAGTTTTTCTTAACGACAACAATCAAAGTATTTCCAAGGATAAATAACAGAAATCGGTATTGTTTCTGATTCGTGTAAATTATGTGTTATTATGTGATTTCAGTATTTTACCAGTCTGATAGCGAGTTTATATAACCTGCGTTGGCAAGTTCCGATTCTTAATGATATGACAGCTGAAATGTTTATGTATCATTACTTTTTCAATATTATCTTTGAATCCGATATCAATTTTTTCATGTGTACGCACACGATGTGGAACAATCGTCTTCCTGAAAATAAAATTTGTCGACTTTCTTGTCGATTATCGAGCGATTAAACAAATCTGAGGAATATCTCATAAATCTTAATAATACTTGAGATTGTTAGAACATATAATCTAATAGAATTCAATTCTAATAAAATTATTAGAATATCTAATAATATTGAAAAATTTGAAACGAAGCCATAAGTATAGTTCTCCAATACAACTTAAAAGCGTAATAAGGCAGGTTGGACCAAAAATCGCTTTTTGGTTTCTTTCGACTGTCAATTTTGCAAAAATGAGTGGAAACACAAACATTAATCACGAAATAATATATTAGTGCAATAAGTTTTGTCGAAAATTGTATATAAAATTCCATTTGTTAAAGAGCCACCTATCCCCATAATGCTATAAGTCCCATAAATTCACTCTATAAGGCCCATATTTCTCACCGTTATCCACGGGATCAGTGACCAACATATAACATAATTAAAATGTTGATTAGTAAAAGATCGAGCCCGTGAACCTGAACTGCGGGGTATCGCAATAAGTGCATTACACCGATGACTCATTATTCATCGGTTCGCTGTGCAACAGGGTTGCGGGAAAGGGGGGAAAAGGGAGGGAAAGGGTTCTTTGGTGGATATGCGAATGCATGGCAGACAGGTCGGCGTGGTTATGCCTCGATATAAGGCAATTAAATCCATGGAATGTGCACACACCATATGGTCTATCAATGGACTTGAGGTACTCGCTGGATTGGCTAGTATTATTATTGCCATGGACAAGAAGTGGCTGGTGGCTATGGCTACCGGGCCCAGGCCCCGCCAGTCGTTCCTCGCTGATGACCTATGGGGTTATTGTATTAGATAGGCATAATTGAATTTTAATAGTTTATGAAAGCAAAAGTGAAGGATGAAAGGTTTCGATATTCATACTTGTTTGTTATGTTGATGTTTATCATGAGAAATCTATATTGTCCTTTTGCAATCTATTGGCTAGTCTTTATGTAAATATGTATAATATTGTTTGGAAATTATGTAATATTATAAATTAGTATTTAGTGGCGATTAATGAATAGAAATATCTTCTACAGGTTTGACGTGTAGAAATAAAAAATATACTATTTACGTATTTTTAATATATTACCGCTACTGATAATTATCGATGAAACTCATTTTAGAGAAATATGTAATATTAAATATTGGACTGTACTAAAAAGATCGCGTGGATTTAATATATAAATAGAAACCGATTTTTATTCAATTTTATATTTTTTCAATCTTATTTATCCAATAATGGATCTCCCGCTTTGACTTATAATATGATATTTTCCTATATCTTTTCCCGGACAGCTTCGTGAAGCCTTGTTGACAAAAATCCCTTAATTTCCCTGGAAACCAACTTATTCAAAAAGCACGTACTTTCGGGCCAATTCAATATTTAATGTTACGTATTTCTCTAAAATGGGTTTTATCAATAATCGTAATTTTCAGTGATGGTAATATATTAAAAATAAAGAGTGCATTTTCTATTTCCATATATTAAGCTCGCAGAAAATAATTCGATTAATTCATCGTTCCAAAACATTCATTTATGATATTATTTCATTTCCAAATACATGTTTATACGAAGATCAACTAATCGGTTGCAAAACCATAATATTAATAAAATATTACCCTTGCAGCAATAAAAATTGGCTTAAGAAGATGCCTGCCAATAATCATCGAACACGCAGCAATGTATTCATACAGTGGCACAATAAATACCCTAAGTAAATCCTTGCATTATTAAGGTTTTATCGAGACAGGTCGATTGGAATGCGGATAACCAAGAAGCATCTACAGAAAGAGATATTTTTCAATAGTGGATGAGTTAATATTGAAACACGTTGAGGAGACATCACTGAACGAGGCCTCGATTGAGGCGTACTCGAGGCAGGCTTTGATCGAATGGAAAGATTCCCTCGAGTGGCAACAAAGGAGCGCCGTGGAGAAACGGGGGACGCGTGTAAGACGAAGACTTTTCATGGTTGGTTCACGGGCCGATGACGGTTTTATCAGTGGCATGGTTCACCTTCGCGTCGAGCAGTTAGCGGTGGCAATAATCGTAGTTTAACCTGTCTCCCTAATGAGCAAATGTCCATTATGCCAGCCGGTGGAAAAAAAACGAGACAGAAGTGTCAAACCAAATGTTTGAGAGTGGTTTCCTCGGAAGGATTCAATGGGCCTGTCCATCCCTCTGTCATTCCTTCTTTCCTTGAATGAACGTTGCACCGTGCACTTGCAGTGTTGGCACGAGTGAGATGCAAGTAGACGTTGCACTTGCTTTGTACTGCTTACGTCAGTGTTTGCACTCGTGTTAATTTGTTTGAGAGGCTGTGTGCGGTATTCAATGTCGGCCGCTTTGCCGAGGATGGTACCGAGAAGATCCGCCATAAAGGGTTCTCGTTGATTTGTTGTCCGCGGAACTTTTTCTGTCCATAGACAAACGGTTCCACACACGGCGTGGAAACTTTCCTGTGGGATACCATCGAATATGTTAATGAGAATGATCGAACATTATTGAGGTAAATTGATTGTGATTATCAAGTATCTTCATAAGAACTATCAGAACTCATTGGAATTATATGGCAGTAGAATGTTAATTGTTATTACTAGATAATAATTCTTTTCAGCTTTGCCTGTTTTATTATTTTTATATATGAACTTCCATAGCTTGGAATTAAGTGAGGCTATAAAATGAACTTTAGTATTCAGCTGCTGGTTAATAGAAATTCAAGGAAGAGTTTAAGTGAAATGAGACCGCTTTTGACCAGCCAGACATTCGTGTGTATTTCTATGATACACCGAGTCTCCATTACGACCGATCACAAGAAACAAGCACCTCCGAGGATGTATTCCTGGCGTCGGCACTTATCTACTTAATTTCTCGCAATATTATTCCTCGGAAGATGCGTTTACCACGTTCGAGTAAAGAGCATAGAGAAGAAAGGACAGGAAGGTAGCGCGACGAATGCAAATACGATACGAGGAATGGCCGTTAAGAACAGGCCGCAGATATTTTCTCGTTTGGCTGATTAAAACGTGGCCAGCAGCGTCGTGTGTAACGTGCAATAATTAAATATTACGCCCGGTTAATTGTAATTACTGCTCGGCAGAACGATCCGAGCCGCCTGGTTCGCGATAATCTACACGATCTTCCTCGAGGTAATTCTTACTTCTTCTTCTTCTCGAGGTGTTCACCCGGCCCGACACACTCGCTGAAAATGGGTTGCCAGAGCACGCAACCCAACGCGGGTTATCTCAGATTATTCCACCCTGATAACTGGAAAGCCAGATCTCCGATACGCGTAAGTATCTCAGGACGAGTAGTTAATAAGCCACCATTTTTCCGACTATTCCATTGGAATAACGGAATTCACGTTTCTCCGCATGCATACTGCGTGCTGGTTCTCGATATTTAACACGTTGTCCGTCGGGTCGAAATCCGTATTATATGAACTTCGCGATGGGCGTCCGTAAGGTTTATATAACGTTTTAAAATAAAACCGTTTAAACGCGAGTAAACATGGTCTAAACATGGGTACTTTACATCGTTACCGTAACATTAAAAATATTGAAAATTTTACGAATCTTAGCGATAAATTTAATTCGCGTTTTAATAATATTGGCATCGTTGGTCACCGGTGACTACCATGCCGTTCAGCTTGTTAATGTCGACGATGGACCGTTACGTCACGGGAATGCGAGAGACGATTACTCACGGTATGTTTTTGAGGAAATTATATGGCGATCTATGTTGAATAATATGATGGTACCTCGTTAATATTTATACGTTCATTGCACGAAGATGTTAATGATCGGGTAGAGCCCGATACAAGGTGAACGAAGACATTTAACACTTTGATACCAGGCAATTCTTGTTAACAAGATTTAATGTCGTTTAAGAGAGTTATGCGTGCATAAAGCATGTAAGTGTCTTATACCTAACGTGTTCGATATTGTAAAAAATGTAACGATAAAAAGTCCATGATCAGGGAAGTAAGTAATTACGGTGAACAATTAAGATAATAATAATTCAGGTCTCCGGAGAATTATTCTAAAAATGGCGTCTATACACGCGCCGTTCGACACTAATTGTCGAAGTTTATATCAGAGGTCCATTAATTTCTAGAAATGTTAATTTTGTTTGAATCACATGGATTTAATTAAGCGTGTTGCATTTAAAAGTACAATATGTAAAGCGTGCATAAGTCCAAGGTAATTAAACATTAAATCGCGGTGTATAATGTATTATATACATTATATTATATACCAGGTATATAATATAATAGATACATAACCAGACAAAACTATTGGGTTTCCAAAAATGTTCTTGCGGTTTTTAACAATAAATAGAAGGCAATTTTTATTCAGTTCTGTATACTCTTTCAATTTTTGTTTATTCGATTACGTATTGCCTGTTTTCGTTCATAATATCTTTCTATGATTTGAACAGCTAATTAATCCCGTGTTTATTAAAATGCCTTCACTTTCCCGCAAAGAACTTATGCACACCGCATCAACTTTTTGGCCAACTCAATAGATATCGATACGAGGAGAAACATTTCATCGACTAGAATAAAGTTCCCTTATCTTGCCAACAGAATGGGAACTATGTTTCTACGGAGTACAACTTGTTAACCGATAACTTCTTTCCGATAAACTGGTGGTCGCGGACAAGCACTCTCATCGCGATTCGTGATAATTATTCACTAGAAAATACTCAAAGGTTTCGCACCTCGAACATCGGTGTTCGCATATTCCCAATGCGAGAAAAGAACATAACACTTTCAGGGCGCATCGTTAAATGTATTTCGAAGTTGACTACGCCGTAACAAGTTTCCACATTAAATTTAATACATCCGCGCAACAAGGATTTCGTACAAGCACGCAATTTCATTAAACAGACTTGATTATTTTGAATGGGATGCGACACTTTAATCTGCACCGTGACTCGTGTTAATTCACGCACCATATTACTTACTGACTGTTTGTTTTGAAATATGGATTATTGGCGAGTCGTACCTCCCCAAGATTTACATAGATTCTTTATTGGCCAGTAGATATTTTTACTTCTGTACCACTGAATTACTTGTTAATTTAATCGTTAACGGATATCGAGACTGGTTTGTTGTACTTGTAACTTGCTAGCTTCTACTAGGCTTTATTTGTTCACCAATGGCAATTAATTCCGCTACTTGTCCTTTGAATATTTAAACGATATTGGTGCATGTGCCACAGCGTTATATTTTATTCGTGTGTAAATTCTATGCATGGAATCTTTTAGTTTAAAACTTTGTTTATGGAGATTACTGTTTATTTCTGCATTTGAATTCGACTGAAATTGGTATTCCAATAGAAATACTAATTAATGAATATTATTTCGATCAAAATAGTAATACCATCGAAATTAATATTTCAATACAGACATTAATTGCATAGAAATTAGTATTTCGATAACAGATACTAACATAATCGAAATTAATATATCGATAGATATACTTCGAAACTAAAAGTGTTCTATCTAACTTTTAATATATGTTTATCACTTATTTACTACAATTTTATCTCATAATAATTATTTATACAAATTCGTGAATTAGATAATCAACACACTTCGGTGATTCATAGAAATATTAATATATTTCTATAATATTATAAGCATGATAACGGTGATCTAACTTTTTTCTAGATTCGTGAATTACCTGAATTTCGTGGGATTGTTCAAAGTCTAATTCTTTGATAGGAGGAAGGGATATTTCACGAAGCAATCCATGGTGGTCTCGTTGTTGTGTCCAGTGAGGTGTGAACCGAGGGTGAATGAACTTGCACCAGTTCAGGTGAGATTGCTCGCGCCGTGGATGGACCACCTATAGTGCCTCCGGCCTAAACAGTGAGAACTAAACTGAACTCATCTCCCGATTCACCGGATAATACTAACTCACTAAGGAATCGCATTCCTCGTAGTGTTTTTAGTAGAACTATAGTTGTGCTATATTTCTATATTGTATATAGTTGAATTATGTTGTGAGATCATTGAAAAATGTACGGTATAATTACGGAGTTAGTTCTAATAACCATATTGCATCATAATTTGAAAGAACATTTATTTGTTTCAGGTAGCGAAAATTTAACGTGCTTACATACTGCATCCAATTTAATTTCTATGTATATGAAATTTATTAAACGAAAGGTTCGTATGTATTATCTCCAATGTGTTCGATTCTGTTAAATGCAATTATGTATAATTTTAGTATATAATAATTAAAGAGAAATTTATAGTAAATTTATAACGATAACGATTGGCAGAGGTAAATAAATATTAGGAACGAATGATCGGAGAATATTATAATAATTAGAGTATAATAATATATGCGATCGAATGAATTAATATAATTATAGATTTAACATATAATGAATAGTAGTCCAAGTATTATGAAAACGAATGCAGTTCAAAATTGTGCTTAATTACGGAGTACTTATAAACAACCATACTCTCCTCTTTCAGTCCTCATCAACATTCACGGTGCAAATGAAAAGCACAGCACACATATGTATTAGGTGTCATAGGATTATGTTGAGTGCATCATTGACAAGTATATGTACGTCGTTTTCCGGGAAGGGGTTATAGTGCATTAAAGTCACTTTCACACCGTGGGGTCGCAATGTCGACGGTGTCGGCAGGTTGGCAGAGGACATTGGCAATTCCACTCACGCGTCTCAGGTAGCTTATATGAATGATAATTCTTCGCTCGGCTCCATAAACTATTAATTACAGGGGCTTCGGGGCAGCTCGATAATCGGGAGCTGTGCCCCGGCTATCGACTGGCATCCTACGGGATCTCCTGCCTCGCTTGCTCCTTCCTCCTCGATGATGCACATGCTGAGCACGACCAACTACCACGCGAGGGTACAAGAAGATATTCTATACTTGTACCTTGACTTGTCCTGTCCCACCTCGGGCTACGGTGTTTTCGCGACAATATGTTTTCCTTCAAGCAGCCACCTACCACCGTGCACCTATTAAACCGCTCCTCCTATTTTTATCCCTATCCGTGAAGATCGACGTTACAGGTTATTAGTATTGTGAAAAGCATTTGAAGAAAATATATTTGGTGAACCATATTTAATAGTTTTTGATGCGTTCATAATGGTGTATAGATTGCTATTGTGGGAACCATCATTTTGCGAACTCGTCCACATCGGAGGTACTTAAGACGGATTTTAGAGGCATTTACCTTCAAAAATTGTCAAAATATCAAAGTCGTCAATTTTACTTCTAAACAGCTCAAATCGGTGGTAAATGATGTATAAACATATTCTAGGATGATTTTGGGTCGAAAGAAGTGGATTAAAAATTTGTTTCGGTCAAAAAATGGGTCGACCCAAAATCGCAAAAATGTGAAGGGGTATACCTTCAAAAATTGTCAAAAAATCAAAGTCGCCAATTTCGCTTCTAAATGACCGAAATCGATGGTATATGATGTATAAACATATTCTAGGATGATTTTGGGTCGAAAGAAGTGGATTAAAAATTTGTTTCGGTCAAAAAATGGGTCGACCCAAAATCGCAAAAATGTGAAGGGGTATACCTTCAAAAATTGTCAAAAATTGAAAGTCGCCAATTTCGCTCCTTAACAGCCGAAATCGATGGTATATGATGTATAAACATGTTCTGGGATGATTTTGGGTCGAAAGAAGTGGATTAAAAATTTGTTTCGGTCAAAAAATGGGTCGAGCCAAAATCGCAAAAATGTGAAGGGGTATACCTTCAAAAATTGTCAAAAATTGAAAGTCGCCAATTTCGCTCCTTAACAGCCGAAATCGATGGTATATGATGTATAAACATATTCTAGGATGATTTTGGGTTGAAAGAAGTGGATTAAAAATTTGTTTCGGTCAAAAAATGGGTCGACCCAAAATCGCAAAAATGTGAAGGGGTATACCTTCAAAAATTGTCAAAAATTGAAAGTCGCCAATTTCGCTCCTAAATGGCCCAAATCGATGGTAAATGATGTATAAACATATTCTAGGATGATTTTGGGTCGAAAGAAGTGGATTAAAAATTTGTTTCGGTCAAAAAATGGGTCGACCCAAAATCGCAAAAATGTGAAGGGGTATACCTTCAAAAATTGTCAAAAATTGAAAGTCGCCAATTTCGCTCCTTAACAGCCGAAATCGATGGTATATGATGTATAAACATGTTCTGGGATGATTTTGGGTCGAAAGAAGTGGATTAAAAATTTGTTTCGGTCAAAAAATGGGTCGACCCAAAATCGCAAAAATGTGAAGGGGTATACCTTCAAAAATTGTCAAAAAATCAAAGTCGCCAATTTCGCTCCTTAACAGCCGAAATCGATGGTATATGATGTATAAACATGTTCTGGGATGATTTTGGGTCGAAAGAAGTGGATTAAAAATTTGTTTCGGTCAAAAAATGGGTCGACCCAAAATCGCAAAAATGTGAAGGGGTATACCTTCAAAAATTGTCAAAAATTGAAAGTCGCCAATTTCGCTCCTTAACAGCCGAAATCGATGGTATATGATGTATAAACATGTTCTGGGATGATTTTGGGTCGAAAGAAGTGGATTAAAAATTTGTTTCGGTCAAAAAATGGGTCGACCCAAAATCGCAAAAATGTGAAGGGGTATACCTTCAAAAATTGTCAAAAATTGAAAGTCGCCAATTTCGCTCCTAAATGGCCCAAATCGATGGTAAATGATGTATAAACATATTCTAGGATGATTTTGGGTTGAAAGAAGTGGATTAAATATTTGTGTGGATCACAAACCGCAGAAGCATTAAAACAGGTAATTTTGACTCTGACATGAGATCACTTATACAATACGTACATTATATTATGCAGTGCATACTGGTTAGTACAACAATACATGGAAATCTTTTACCTGCCTGCCGGCGCTTACATTAGCATTTCAGACTGTCATCGTTTGATGCTCACGTAAACTAACATGCCAGCCCAAATCGTGTTGTTCTAACGATTCTCTATCTACTCTTCTACATACTTCGACGCATATATTAATTGCGTACAATATCAGTATCTATATCTGCGTTCTACCTGATACAAGGTGGAGCAAGTTACCGATGTAAAGTTACCGATGCAACTTGCGGACAAGAAAACCTTCGTCATCTTGTAATACTGTCTACTGTTTCTAAATCGATTCGTTTTATGCTTCGGGATCGTCAGATTCGCTTACGTGTGATAAACCGAACAGTATCAATCAATAAACAAAAACGCGATATTAAATTAGAATTAATGAGCACATAATAAAAATATTTTTTTTAATTCGTATAAACCCTGCCTTTGTATAGAATTAATTATAAACCACAACATACAACATACGATATATGGAGTATAACAGGGACTGAAGAGACGTTATAAGATAATATATGACACTCATAGAATATAACAGGAACCGAAGGGACGCTGTAAGAAGCTGAGAAGAGTATTTTCCGAGAGGGTTCGATAAGTTCACGCGGGGATATTAAAAATGGGGATTCCATTCGCCGCAGGAAAGAAGATATCAAAACCAGCAGTTCATTTTGCAGATCGTGGGTTCGATTCACGAGAGATTAATATACCTGCGGTAGATTTCATCATCGGGAGTTTTCTATGAGTCGACAGGTATCCGACGCCTCGAAGCCGACGTGAGATTCTATTTAGACAGCATGGGAACCTACGTGGATCATCATCGATCGCATACTTCGATGATTTCAACGGGGCTCCTTGCGTTTCTCTGATTCGCGCGATATAAGTGTGCAATCAATTCATGGTCTTCGTGTAATTGATAATCATCTGGCGTGTAACGAACGATAATTAAATTGTAATAAGGAACATTGCAGTAATAATAAATTGATCGTGAATCTCCCTTGGGAATTATGGTAATTTAGAGTTTGTTTGTTACGCGTCAGTTCTTATTAACCCTTTGACTGCGAAAGGCTAATACATACGACCAGTAAATTTTGTTGAGTACCACGCATTTAATTTTTTAGTAAATTAATAAAGTATGGAACATACTGTTATGTGTCACATAACAAGAGATCAAATACTGAACTGAATTTTAATAGTTCCTCGATTTTTCTTATTTGACACAATTTCGTGTCAACTATTGTCACTCGAATGTCGCATCGTACGACGTTAATATCTGAATTAAGTATTATTATTTATTTGACTAATACATAATTTAGTAAAATAGATTAATGGACTATACGACATATAATATAATTTCATTGTTTAATGATTCGATTTCTATTTAAATGTGAAAAGTTTAAATGTATCGAATCTGGCAACGAATATATTATAGGTGTCTTTAATTTACCGCTATTTAATATATTCGATTTATATAATGAAGCAATTAACACAACGTTTATCACACCACTTTTTCTACGAAAATGGTATGCTTTATTTATTAATAATGATATATCACTGGAGGCTAATGCGATTCGAAGTGAGCGCGAATAACAAGACGTTACACTTGTTATATATAATTTCAGGAACTTTATGATTTGCATAGTAATACAAGGGTAATGTAAACCTGTTTATAACGAGTCTATAATGCACTGTTTGCTCGCTTCCGTAATTATTTTCCGTTTGATATGTCTGCTGGGTAAAACAGCATGTAGGAGAGCGTTAAGTGCCTCGTGTCTATCGGCACTAATTATTTCGTCACGCGCTATCATGCCTGTTCGATGCTAGAGAAAGTAATCGTGAACCGCACGAGATATTATGATCCGTTCGACGATCAATGCCTTATTAACTTAATCATTAATTCTCTAATATAAATTGATATCTCGTTATCCCTGATAAATGTGAGTAGCGCGTTGCGTATAACGTCGGGTTTTTGAAAGATGGCACTCCTGGTGTCAGTGTCACGTGGCATTTTAATTTCTCATTGGTTATATATGTTATATGTTATGTATTATATATTATGTAGGATGTCAATTAGATATTAGTTACATATTAATTATTAACGTCAATTATAAAAGTCTTTCGTAACATTTTATAATATTCACTAATCGAATACATAAAACCGGATGAGATCAGGAGGTTCGATTCAGTAGGCTTTAAACGTTGTGATATCGCGTAAGGCGAGGCACAGTTTTCTGAAATCAGAAACGGAGACGATGTCCTCTGGAGGACGCGGGAAAGGCGAAGGCGTGTATTGCAAAGGGATACGGCGCGACGATACACGATATTCCTCGTCTCGTAAATATGCACCGGAGAATTATTGCGCAATCGAGGAGCTGGTGGAAACCATGCCCCGATCCAAGGTGATACGGTAAGGCTCGAGTACAGCCAGTTGCCATTCTTCCGAGATGATTCGATCGTCGGCCAGAAAATATTACTCGCTATAAGGTGTTCAAGTTCATTAAGCATCATTCAAGAGTCCAGCATTATATGGGGTTCGCACGAAGGTACGCTGCAGTTTCGTGCAAGTTCGCTTGCAATCTCCGACAGTTTAATGTCGTTACTTAGGTGGCCCGTATATACGGGATTAAGTTCATCGAGTGAAACGGTTTTAACTTGCGGCCCTCCTTGTTTATCGTTTCTCGTTGAGGGAAATCGCAGTGTAAAATGTCCGCGAATACGTCGCGATAGTATACGGATCGTTAATGAAAATGTACGATACTAATCAAAGGCGTACGCAGAATTTGCATTGGCTTTACGCACAATCTTACCGAGACTTCTTAATCCAGTTTATCCCGCGTTTCTTAATTATAGCCAGCGCTTTCGCGAGTACCTGGAACCTTTATCCTTTATCCGAGATCCAAGAATTACATTCGATTTAACCGGTTAAATGGTGTCGTCGAGATAGTCTCATTGGATGGTGTTAATTAAAAAAGAATTTTTCATCCCTGCAAAGTATAATTATTAATAAGCTTAAAGATCGCCCGCGTAAAAATGAATTATCCAAAACACGTATTATTTGGAATTATCTCTCGAGGTAAAAATCGTTAACGATGTGGATGTACTAATTTTGAAAAATATTCGATATTAATATCTATATGGTATTCTTTGACACCTATGGCGACGGCATATGGCCGTGGGGTAATACGAGCTAATTATCGATAAATATAACTAATTGAACTATTATGAATTGCATTGCGATTCCTTTACCAGTTGGCTGTTATTTCTGCTTAACGTGTCGCTGGTACGAGCCTCTAATATTATAAACCTTATTATTTACGGCTCGCTGTAAGCATCTTAATATTCATAATTGTGGATCGTAATAATAAGCATTAACATTTTCATTAGTCCTAAGTATGTAGATATCCAGGTAAAAAATATCCTATCTACTATCCACCAAGTACTGATTATGGCGTCTCCTCTTCATTAGCAACTTTGCTTAAGTATCTTAATTTAATCCAATGCAATAGCAACTAATAATACTTAGCTGATATTTTCAAGCCCGCGGACGCGGAAAACTAGCATAAAAAATAGCGTATTAAAACATGTTTGGCAAATCTTATCCTTCTACGTTGATTAATAATTATATTAAACCCACGTATGTTGAGTTTGTAGATTTTATCGAACATTTTTTAAAGACTTTAATGAGAAGGTGTGATATCAAACTGGAAGGTAAAACCGTGATTGTACGCGGTCGTGTAAAGAGTGTTGCTGAAATTATCACCCGATTCTTAATTACTTTGCGCGACACACGAGTGCACTGGTTTTTAGTTAAATAACGGAGTTTTGCGCAGTTCTAAGATTTCAAAGGTAGAACATAATTCTCATATAAGTTATTTCCTTGAATGTTTTTCGATGCACCTGAATTATGCTGATAAAAGATTAGTAAACTACAGAATATATTTCACATGTATAAAATATAAAGTATATTTATTTCTGATTCTATATTAATTTCAACTAATGAAGACAAGTACCTAGAGGTGGTACTTCCCGTTACTTCAAAGTAACATTGAATACAAAATTAAGATATCCTATATTCTATCCATATAGAACATATTCTGTATGTTATCATTACATATGTATCAATTAGATAAAATATAGAATATGGAACAAATATTCTATTTACACCAAATCTAGAGAACACTATATTCCCTGATATCGCGTTAATCCATATATGATCGATAGTTAATACCTGGATATTCCTTTAACACCAATTTAGTACCTCCCGAAGATGTTCCTTGGAAGGACAAAGATGGAGCGTCAATATGATACTCTAATTTCCCTCAGCAAAGAAGAGATCGATCGCTAGAGCATTGGTTGGGATAATGCTGTTTCATAAATATAGTTAATACCTGGATATTCGTTTAACACTTGCATTAATTAGGTAGCTTCGTAAGGTCTTCCTTGGAAGGACGAAGATGGAGCGTCAATATGATACTCTAATTTCCGTGAGCAGAGAGGAGATCAATCGCTAGAGCATTGGTTGGAATAATGCTGTTGCACGGGTATAAAGGCAAATAGCCACGTGGGCGGGACAGGTTGGCCATGTGTTCATTACCAGCGATGCGTTGCCATCATTAATATCGGGAACGACGCCTTATAGAGTACCTTCGTACACCACGACGGCCACCGTCTCTTCGCGCCGGATGCACGTCTTAAACGCAAATTCGAATAGCAATCGGTTTAATTAAAGCTTCGACTCTACGTCAGGCCACCGAACGACCACCATCGACTCATCCATCCAACTATCTCTACACGATCCAGATTATAATTTAATCAATGTCGTAGAACATATATGCTACTCGTTCTGGGTAGCTTGTAACGTTCTTGTTCATAATAAAGTCGATTTCTCTTGTACTTTTATTGAGTCTTATAAGTGAAAAATAACGTAAGTTAATTTAAATAGCTAGAAATAATATAATGAAAAATATTAGTATTAATTAAGAATTTATTAAAATAACTTAAAGGATTCAAGAAGTCATAAATGAAAGTATTGGTATTAATGACAAATTCTCAATTTAACCGAAGTAATTAGAAATATTGCAATTATTAAAGTTAAGAATTATTAAATTAAAACTTAAGTTAGTAATTTTCAATGATTTTAATTCATGAATTAGTAACTTTTGGGTCATTTTACTAATTGCAGGTTTATTATATTATATTATAAAATTATATCTTTCTTATATAATGCAGAATTCGGAAGTGTATATATTGCAATGCTATTTACTTATCTTCCTGAAAATAAAACGTTACGAAAAACACTCAAATTGAATTTCTTTCATTATCTCAATCTTCCTGGAAGAGATCCTTGAAACTATCAAACGTTTAAAAACTAAAATAAATGATTAGCGAAGGTCCTGCGTAATTGAGTTTTCTCAAGTTGAATCGTGTACAGTTTAAACCCGTTTCGAGTTAATTTACATTAAATTATGTTCAAGTGGATTTGATTATGCTGTAAACGAGCCGTGATTTACAGTCGACATTTAATTAGAATGTATTATTATCAAGTCTTTCTGGGACATTTTATAAATTGTCCCCTTACGTTAAGAAGCAGGTTGATACTTTATACTCGGAATAACTGCAATTTATCCACGACAAACGAGTTAAGTATAACTCAATATTATAAATAACGACGATCATCCACTTTGACTTTAAAAACTTTCTTATTTAAATAATTTTCCAATAAATAAGTTTCATAGGAGGGTATTAAATATGCATTCCAATTATTTATAAGATGCTCCAACATTTTCTATTTCGAACATATTCGATAATGGGAATAAATCAAGTAAACAAATTACACGCGCGTGTCACGAAAATTATTCAATCTTATTATCAGATTTTTAACTACACCGTGTAAAACGAGTTGCTCTCAAATTACATAGATTACAGTATTCCATAAATATTCTTATACACGAATCACTCTTCATTCGAGATAACAGTATCGTACTAGAGGTGTGCTGTGATATAATTATCTATAACGCCACCACGTTACTATAAATTTACTTTAATCCGAGGATGCTTAATTAAATAGTCATAAGTTACTTCTGAGTCAAATTGCACGGAGTAACAAGCTTACTTTATGCATCAAAATCTATTGGAATAAACAATGTCCAAGTTATGTATTAGGCGGCGGATGACGAAGTAGTCATCATTTATTTCTACAACTCTTTTCCACCGTTCTGCAAGCTTGTACAATATTGTTTTCTAAAAATCTGCCGTTTTACTCGCAAGGGGTGCAGAGTATTTGAATTTAAATTTACAAACCCGCACGAATTTATTCCCTACCTAATAATAACTGTTAGTTGTATTATAATTATTAGATGTATTATATTGTTAGATGTATTCGAATTATTCTACTGTATATACGTTGTTATTATTGTTCCCCTCTTATACTATAATTTTCAACCATTCAATACATACATATGTCACGAAAGACTCATAAGTCTTGACCACAAGATTCGTATGGTTTCATATGTGTAAGAGAAGAGAAGATAGGTTGGCGGTAGAGCGACCGGACAGGTCCAGTGAGTGCTTCAGGGGGAAAGTATCGTTGCATTTTGATCGCGGAAGATCGTTACTCCAGATCAGGACTCTCTCTCTTTCTCCTTTCCTTTCACCCCCTCTCTCTCACTCTCTCTCCTTACGGACATATGTATGTATGTAGGACGTCTTCATGCGTGTACCTACGCCAGCTCAAAGTTAATCTGGATTAACCGGTCTTGAGTTTTCTTCGCGGAGGGGCACTCGGGGTGTGCTAGAAGAGTGAAGGGGTGCGAGGTGAATGAAAATCGAAACAAAAGAATTATGCCCTCTGGAAAGGTTCTGTGATTCGAGTATCGTGGGTGGCGTCGAGAAGTCTATTCTATAAAGAAAAATTTTGGAGTGATGGGAAATATTTTAAAATGAATTTGTTCTGATATTTTAATGGTGCTTCTGAGATAGTTCCGCTGTTCTGAGTCCCGAGTTCCGAGATTCTGCGTCTCAGTGATTGAATATGATATTTAATATTTTGGTATTATAATCTGTGGCCGTTGATAACTTTTTAAAAATTATATTCCGTCATTGCGTTTGTAATGATTAATTTTTTATGATGCAAAGTTACATATGCAATTTAAGCTTACACTTTATGTCGGAAAAATATGAATTTAATGTTTGACCATCATAATAACTATCAGAAAATTCTATAAAAATTGAAAGATGATTATCCAATTTGTGTTTAATATATTTCAAGATCCCATGGCAGCCAAAATGTCATGTTAAAATATTACTATTGTACCTGTGTATTGGTGTTTGGTGTACACTGTAATTAATTACAGTTTAAATAGTTTCTAATATCGCATTAATTAGATGTTAGCACGATTGTTAGACAACTATTCGTCGAATGAAATAAATCTTGTATTCGCGAAGCTGATTAAGCCGTTATAGCGGTTCTCAAGATTACGAGGTGTACGTACTGTTACTACAAACGAGTCGTACATTCAGGTTAATTTAATTGACCTAATTAGTATTCATTTGCCTATATGGACTACGCGTTACACATTTACATGACAGTGATTAACTTCCTAAAGGATAAATACCAGATGTTAGTGCAATTACTACTTCATTATGTCTCTATCTGATTATCACTTGCAAACTTCAAAATCTGATATCAAAATATCTTCATAATTTACGTAAAAATTAACCACATCGATCATCACAATATTTTCTGTATAATCACAAATCATCAATAATTCGTACCTTCCTTATTTAATTTTCACAAACACACGATTGTTATTGATTAAATTGAATTGATTTATATTTTTATCGATTTATTACTACTGGAAATAAATACTGTTTCAATTTATTTAAATTTCTCTTACACTACAGAGTTTTACATCAAAATATTTAATTCGTGATAGAATTGTTTAATTAAATTTAGTGTTTAATTGGCAGGATGATTAAATTTAAGGAACGTTAGATTAGCATTACACTAATTTATGAATAAAATGAATTTTTAATAAAGTTCAATAGAATAATCCCTAAGCGCAATATTTATTACATGCAAGTATCGATGACTCAATTAATCTTTCAAATATGCTTTTAATTAGAAAAATAATAGTAACCCATTAAATTAAGTTCCTCTCGTACGCCTGGGCCACATTCTTCGCGGAGTTCCCAGCAAGAAATAAAATTGTACTACTCGACCGAAACTCGCATAAAGTAGAGTCTAATTTATTCGAAATAAATGGTGGGTCGGTAACGAGTCGGAGGGTTTTAAGTTAATTTAATTGGTTCGATTAGAATTGGTTTGCGTGTCGATGGATCGGGGGTCTTTCAATTTCGTTCGGCAGCTTTGAAGGTCGGCTTTTAATTTGCCGGCAATGATACTAAACCTGGGAAGAACGTCCGGTTTGTTCTGCCCGCTTAAAACCTCTTTGCGCTTTTTCCCCTCCGCCGCGCACCGTTCCTTCTTCGCCGCATTTCTGGCTCATTGACTGGCAGCTAGTATCGATATACATACGTACCTTCCTTCCATTAAAATGTTCATTTCGACGAGGTTCGCGATTAAGTGCGAGTACTCTGGCAAATGAAAATTACACAGTCCCTCGTACTCTCCTTTATGCATTTCTTTACTCCCCTCTTTTTATCCGTCCATTTCTCCTTCTTTCACCACCCCTCTCCCTTTCCGCCATCATTTCCACGCGATATCTCCACCGAGGCAGGCTCAAATGAAATTTACTTTATAACGATGTACTTAACATACCTCTCTTGCGTGGAACGCATCGAAAATCTTGCGTTAAAAGGGGAAAAGACGAGCGACCGGTATTGAGAAAGAAGGAAATCCAGAGACACGTGGAATCGACGAATGCCATTAAGATAAAGGGAAACAGTTTCTAAATTATAAATTCCTAACGTAATTTCCGTCCTTCCCTTCGGCTTCGTAATATATCTTTAATTACTATCGGGTTAATTGAACGGCGGAATGTTGATTGCGTGGAAGATTGAGATAAACTATGATAGCTGTCGAGTACTAGCGAAAGTTCACGAGGCGATTGGAAACAATGCCTACTTTGGACGAAGGTCTCGGAATCCATGACAATAGGAGGCATTTAATTACTTTATACATGTAATTCATTTAAAGCGTATCTAGAGCTCTTTAACCCCGTCGTACGCCCTACAATTTAACAATATATGTAATCATATAATATAATATAATTGATACGCTTTTTTTGGGGAATTTGATTTTTTCAAAAGAGGAACTATGGCTTGGGTGGGTTGTCGGTCAAGAATCATAGATAACGATGGGGATTTTCAAATTGAATGATTTGGAATATTTAATATAAGAAAATAAATCTAGTTTCATAAAATGTGTGAAAAATCATTTATTATTTTCCGGCACCCCTAATAAGTTGCGAATTTGCTAGGCTATGAATTGTGACTATGTTAGAATCATTCCATGAAGAATTATTGGCATTCAATATTATTTAATATGAATTATTAATGTTATACTATATTACATATATTACTTGTTTATTCAAGAATGTTTATATATTTAAATTAGATTTCGCGGTATCGGATCTAAGACGCAGGACAAAGTTGATATCAATTATTCAACCCGCGCGTTGGAAATGAAATGATAATCCATCGTTTCGTGCGTCAGTCGTCCCAAATTTGATGATAGATTCCGCGAGTGACGTCTACGGTCCACGAACGGAAGTGCCTTTTACGACCTTGAGACACAGGAAACATTTCGCGCTGATAATATTCGCGCCATACTAGGCGGATATCGTTGATTAAACATGCCTGACTTTTCGTAGAAAAGAATCTATTACACCTTTAAGTCCTCCCGGGACATCCTTTGAAATACATTCGTTTGTTTACTCGAGAATGTTTATGGCGTACGATGGGGTTAAAGAACTCTAGCCACGCCTGTCATTAACTCGCAATGAGGAACGACGTAAGTTATTCCTCATTGGATCGTTCATTTTTCGAATTTATGATTTTATTGGGCTATTAATTGTGATCGTGTTAGGTTGGTTCCATGAAGAACAATTCGCGTTTTACATTATTTGATATGAAATATTAATGTTATTAGATATTAAACATTAAACATTAAATATCCAATATCAGATATTAGATAATAAATATATTCAATACTGGGATATCAAATATTTTATATTAAATAAGAATAATTCTTCATAACAGGAAAATATACGGTAATGATTTTACTATGTTTTTACTTCATACGAGCTTACTATATTTATTTGGGTAATTTAACATTTTTCATATGGGATATTATTGTGATTTAAATTCCATCATAATATTTATAACAGGGGAATAATAAAAAATTTGTATTCAGCGGTGGCATACTTTGATACAACACACAGGATGTGTAGATGAAAGAAGTAGGTAAGTAATCGTTAAAAGGGCATGATGTGGTACTTCGCAACACCAAGGACGTATTTACAAGAGTATACTCGATAATCATCTCGGTAATGGAATCCGAATAAGAGAACGGATCAAAGATTGCTTAATGTAAGAAACGGAGTACAATGAGGTTGTTCCGCAAGCAGAAGAGATACAGGTGATTACTTTCGAACGATGATGGTCACGTGATTATGGTTTACGAGGCGGCAGAAAAGTGGGGCGATTATTAACATAAATAGGAGGGCGTTTTCTAAGTGGTTGCCTGGGAGCCGCGGGTTGTCTCGTGACTCCCGATAGACTACTATGTCGCGAATTATCTCATGCCAACCCGCCAACAGATCTGGGCATTTATTATTTGAAATAAAAAATAAAATATAACAATTCAAATAATCAGGTATTTGAATACTATTATTTATTTTTATTTCGAAAACAATTTTAGAAAACTATCTTTATTTCATATCAGAACCGAATAAATTAATTCAAAATCATTCTTTATTTAAGTTAATTATAACAAATCAATTAATAACGAAAATTTCATTATTGGGTTTCATAACGAAGTTCTTATTTTAATAGTGCTAATGAGCATCTTATACAATTTATTTGGACGAGAAATAAAATAAAAAGTTGTTTCACTAAAAATCAAATAATGAAATAACTAAGAAACAAATTATTTGCTTGTACAAATAAGGTAATCACTGGCTTTTAAAAATAACTGCTGATGAAATAAGATGACTTTGTCTTAATCGTTATTCCAAAATACTTTTATTCAAACGATATCCAGATCTGCCCGACAAGTTCTCCGTACTTTTCCATTGATTTATTAATCACACAAATCGCTAATTTTGATCACTTCTTATCGGTGAACCTCTCAAGATCTGATAATTCACGGTCTCCATCGCGGAATCGAGAAATTGCGTGTCAAATGATAACGTTTTGATTATGATTACTTTTCGCTTCTTAATCAGCGAAAGTGGCTTATCAGAAGGTAATCGGAAATTTTCACGATAATTTGACCTGGAAAGATTAATCGTGTCGGATTTGAGTGATGACAATGATTTGACGAGCTAATTATTCTAGTGGTTAATTCAATATTTCATTGTTATTGTGTTGGCAATTTTATTTATTAGCAGCGACTGGAAAATGAACTATGAATCTATGCTGAGATTGCAAAGTCAGATTAATATTAGTAGCTAAATTTTCAATTTTTCGATTAAAAGAAAATGTATACTGTCATTTTTATTATAAGAAATTCCTCCACTGGGCTTGCGATATTATAAATTTAAATAATCCAATATTAAGATAATATATGAAAGTTATAATGTAGAATTTTATTATCCCAAAATATTTTGTGACTATATTATTAGATACTGCAATTTAATGAATATGCCATGTTTAATTACATTTTTAAATAAACATTCGGAAACCTTCGTTCCACCCAATTAGTCGCCTCTTACGACAGGCAGGGTTTACCGTGGGTGAATTCTAACCCCCACCCACAGGGGTAGAAAATGTAAAATATAATAATTAATAACGCATATCATTTCATTACACAATATTTCATTTATTTTATCACAAGCGGTTTCCTGTATTTCTCGGTTCATCACGGAGCTCATCTTTGCATTGAAAATGCGCGACTTAAAATGACGAGGCCCGTAAACCCATAACAACTCAGCATTCATACAACTACTTTAAATAAACTACTCACGCATTCTACACAGTCTGAATACTTAGTGAACAAAATCGGGACGAATCGTGACTTAAATAATTCGCCATATTATTTCATTCGAAATCTTAATTTTAGCGTATGAATATTAGATAGTAGTGTGACGCTGATAGTAATTAAACTATCTCCGATTTACGCCACCCAGATGATCCGATAAGTTCGTCTTAATGACGAAAATTGTAATTTCGGCCATCGACCTGCTTATCTCGAATTCTAAATCTCAATCTAAAACATTTTATGTTTGTCCGTACGGTGGCTTTGAATTAGTATTAAAGTAGTAATCACCGGTACTGAAAACAAAATTTTCGAGAATATAGTAAATATTGAAAATAAAGAAATTAAAAATATTGAAAATAAATAAATGGAAAGTATTGAAAACAAATAAATTGAAAACTAAGATTAAAATGATTTAGTGAATATATTAAAATAGTATTAATATAATATAGCAAATATAATAAAATAGTAAGCAAAAAATTAGAAAAATATCTTACGCGTCAACTGGCGTGTTATCATTGAAATAAACGATCCGATCACCCGACTTCTGCTGCGCCGGAAATGCTTTAGGATTCATAATCACTTCGGCGTACAATAATTCAGATCTTTGATGGCTGCACACTTCTGACGAAGAAAAAATCATCGTTTTACAGAATAAATCATTGAGTTGATTAAAAATTAATTACAAAGAAATCATCCATTTTCACGAACCTCCGCCGAATAATAAACAGCCTGGTTGGGGTGAACTTCCGCCATTCGCATAGAAGTCGATGGTTCCCGTAGAAATAGGGACACCATAAACACCAGCATCGGTGTGAACAATAACAACGATTTCTGCATCCGAGGGAGTGATGTGGCACGTAGATGGATAGAATAATGGATAAGCTGGGTCCAATCCTATTACAAGAAATTAAATGTGCAATTTAAGTTCTAACCTAATTAATTACATTTATAATCTACTTTAACTCCTATTTAAATCTAGAATTTATTTAATTACATTTGTAATCTATTCTGGTTTCCATTTTTCTTTGCAATCTATTTAATATCGATAATATATTTCAGTTTCAATTTTACTCTATTATTTCCTTCACTACAATGAAATTACTTCGTTGAATTCTGTATTCAATACTGTGCTGAAACCACAATAAAAATAACTTGAATATATCTATGTATATAGAATTATTTATTGTTAGGAAACGTAAGACTCGAAGTGAACCGAGTTAAAAAACATCAAATTTTTAAATTAACGATTGCTAAGAAATAAAAATACAATATTTTTTCTTGAAGCCAGAACTCACCGGTCAAACGAGGAATAGTAGTGTGCATGTTTCTCGCGGTATATCCGGCGATGTGGGAACCCAAAGAATGGCCGATTATGTGAAGAGTTTTTGGATTAATTGTATGAGAAAGTTTCTGGAGAGCGACCGCCACGGATTTTCCTATCGCAGGTACAGTTTTTGCAACAGCAATGTAATTGAGACGCATTGCAATCGCACTCCAATCAACTATTATCACGTTGCAGTCATTCCTTTCCAGATACGCTAAAAATGTATGAATATTACTTTATAAATTACAAATTATTTATATCATTCTCGAAAATATTGTTTCATTATATGCATATATAGTATAAATAAACTGATTTGTGTTATTTATATTATTTATAACAAATCGCGACATAATTGGTTATTAGGATAAAAAAGCAATTTTTAAAGATGCTGATATCCAGATGTAACGTAATAAGGGTAACTCAATTATTCATATTTTTCTGATATTATGCGATTATGTTATGTCCGGAAATAAGAATTTTGCATTGCACGAAGGATAAACTAGAATTGTCATTTGTTTCGTTTGCAAATGCATTAAATTTAATCGATAAGTATCGATATGTATTTTTATAATTAAATGGTAAGGATCGATGATACTTTAATTCTTTCATTTCCTCCGAAGTGGAAACTTCAGCTATTCAATTATTATTTTCAAGGAATCTGATTGTGACGAATTTGGTTTGTAATATACATTTTATTTTTAAATATGAATATATTTTTAAAGTACCTTTAGTCAGTGCTTTTATTCCTTTCGAGGAAGTGTTCTGCCAGAATCCGTGGATGTAAATACACGTTGGTTTCGTGGAGTCTATATCCTTAGCAATAGCTTCCGGTTTTAATAGAGTAGTTTCACTGATTGTGGGATTCGTCGGAGTGCTAAAGTTGACATTGACAGTGTAATTAATCGAAGAACATAATGTTAAATAATGTTTCTTTCTAAACAATGTCAACATTAATTTTCGTGTACTAACCCTTTGTAAACTTTGAATAATACTTTTCCTGGTATGGTGGGGTCGTCTTGCTTACCACCTTTGAAATATAAAAATTATTATTAACATTATACAATGTGGATATTACTGATACTAGAATCAGTTCTACCTCTTTAAACTCGTTTTATAGACCGTGCTATATTTAGGTTGAAGGACCACATTTACGATTAATTTTATGTTAGTTTAACTTGACATTGTATGTGATAATAATAAGATGTTACGTTCCACGAGAAGCCGAAGCAAAAGAATGAAATAATATTTCATCAATTCGTCTAATGGTATTATGATATTTTTTTTAGAATCTTAGGGGTCCGGATTTAATTCAGCACAGGAATATTCGCATATTGAATAATCAATTTTTTTTTATTCCACTTATTATTTATATATAACATATATTACACCATCATTCAAATGAAATATGTGTCTCACGAAAAACATATTTCGATTGAATTGTCCGAAAAGTTCATGCCGATTTTTAACGACAATTGATATATATTTATTCAGTTATGTCTGCACCGTTTAGTTCCACAACCTTTCTTCATTTTTCATGCAACTCGAAGATTACATCATTCCAGAAATTCTAAGATATCCTTTCCTCTGACAAATAATATATTTCTGAATATATTTAATACATTTCTACGTACATAATATATCCGTTGAGACAGCCTTTCCAACGACTAGAGAGAGTAACAGCAAAGCGTAGATACCGAACTGCATTTTCCAATTAAAAATTAACGAGTGAACACAAAGAAACACTGAATGAAAGCTTCGACTTTTTCAAAGTGAACACATCAAAGTTGATTTCCCGGTACGTTAGGCGGATTACAAATAATGTCTTGCAATGCAGTGGGAACCGCATAAACTTGGCAATATATATGTCCACGCGGTTCATGTGACACGTAATACAAGATAACAGAAAAAATTGGCTGCGATATACAAATACATATACATCGTGCTACGATGCGGCTGTAATTTAAGAAAAAAAATCATAATCATAACGAGAGGAGAATATCATGAATATAGAGGAGCTTCATTTACGGCGGTCACATGTGTTTCTTCAAAGACGTTACCCTTTCTTATCATAATCTGGACCCCATATTACAAACATGTTAATATTAATATTTCATTAATCGTTCGATTACGTATTATGATAATATGTGGTTAATTGCGCACGCATCATGATCAAGGACATTCCCGGTAAATATCCAGCTTTTGCACGCATCTCAGTAATCGTCGATCATGAAAAACGGCTTCCGTAATGAATGTTATCGCGCGAGAATTAAAATGGCGGATGATTAAGCGAAACGGGATGAACATCGAGAGAAGGAAAGGAAACCAAGCGGAAAAGCAAGAAAATCGGGGTTTCCTTCGAGATGTTATTTAAGATTACTCTATCAAATATGTACATACATTATTATTTATGATATAATTGTTTATTTATAGATTTTCCCTGCACCTTTATGCATAATCATTCCCCTATTTGTTTACCTCATTCATTTATCGATTATGCAACTCCCCGCAGTTCTTTTGCATTAGTTTCCTATTCATTACTGGAAAATAATAAAAACTGATATGCAAACTTCTATGCTTCAATTAATTATTTTGGAAAACCCTGTTTAACTTTCTTGAATAGTGGAAACTTTAAATAGCGAATTTTTCATTTTAATGTATTAAAATTCTTAATTTTTTCTGGCGGTTCGTAATCTCAAAAAAATGTCTTGATTTATCGTGGCGAGGCGGTAATGAATTAAATTTCATACGATAATGTCGCGATAAAATCTGTAAGATAACGATATTCTATTTACATTTATATCTTGCACGATATTTTCTGAGCCGATCAACACAAACTGTATAAATCGAAATTCTTTTGTTGCAATAAAGGTTTCGAATGAATAATTACACGGGAAAGCACACGTGCGGCAAAATTCAAGAAGTTGTGTATTAATTTCTGTTTTTTTATTGACATACTCACAACATCTGATGTTAAAACCAAACGACCATAAGTGTGCCGTACGACAAATTAATATGTAACTGTTATTAAAATTGTATTTTTCTTCCGAATATCAAAATCATGTTGGTTAAACAGAAGCAAAAGCAGAACTGTTGAATGCTTGATAAAATTCGCGATATTAGAATCTTTCTGGTATATTAATTCAAAAAATAGTCGGAGTCTTTAAAAGTGGAGGGTGGCGATTGAAATCTTAGATGCCGAACGTGCATTAAATGTTGAATCAATGGAATCATTTAAAGCAGATATTAAAAAAATTAATATCTCACTTTTTCCTTTAATTTACCTCGTTATCCAATAAATATTCTTTTGCATTACATTTTACATAATGAAATTGTTCTTAATATAATATAACGAACAATAATATTAGCAGTGGATTATTCCTTAACATAATATAATAGCTTGAAATAAATGAAAAAATATTTGCACTTTATAGCATATAATATTAATATTAATATCTTATTTCTAGCACGAAATTCGCTGCTTCATTGACTTTTCCCCATTCATCCGGACGGCGGACGTAGCAGCTGAGATTTTCTGGTGGGCGTCGGCAGGTTAGAAAGACGCGCGAATGCCGAGGAATACGTTAGCGCGAATAGGGTTAGCGCGAAAGATTGGCCATTAATAACAGCGTGTAACGAGTATAGTTTAAGCCCGGGTACCAGCATGTCTTCCTCCTAGCAACCTATGCTCTCGTAGGCTTAAACATCTGCATCCCGATGTCGTGATATCATGCCAGTCTTGCTTCTATATATGCTCATCTACCTACGTAGCTAGGTGGGTCGGTGGGTACGCAGTATGCGTATTAACTTCGTTTGCAATTTTGCATCGAAGAATATACTTCGTACTTCTGCAGTGACCTGTGAAAATTTCGTTTTTCCAACGACGACATCAACGTCTTTGAAGTCCTCTTCGTCCATCTTATTTCTACTTGAAAGTCTTAGATGTTGTATAAAACTCTGTTGTCAATTGACATTAATAGATACATAATAATATTGTAATCGAAATACATCACACAGCTTATATTGAATTAAATTAAATTCTAAACTTAAATGCGAAAGAATCGCATTCTAGCCATGGACGCGTAGAACTCCAATAAATGATTCATTAAATTTTTGGAAATAAGAATATATTAAATTCCAAGGTAAATAAGTACCCGCTAATTCGGTCCCCGCATCAGCCACAGTGGAATAAAGTTAGGCTACCGTGTATAATGCATCTGGATGCGCAACGATGTTCAAGATCTCCTCGTCCCGTTGCATTATCCCGCGGTAATTCTCGACTACGCGAAACGCATTAGTCATTTTCGTCGAGAGCTGACTTATATTCATCCACGTAATCCTTCTCTGATGATCAAAGATCCCCGTCGTTTGGCGGCAACAAACAACGACGGAAGACAGAAGACACGAGGCAGAGGGGGTCCGGTAAAAGAGTTGGCATCACCGGGAGCATCAGACACAAACCAACGACGACTACTTGCGCGGCAACGGCAACGACAACTACTCGCGCGGCAACGGCCACGACAACGGCAAGAGTAACAGCAAGAGTATCAGCAAGAGCGAGAGCAAACGAAGGAATAGCAATAACGCCGGCGTTAGCCGGCAGGTTGATACCGAAGTTTCTTCTATGCCGTAGTAATACAGAAACGATCCGTGCACTTCCGACGAGCAATTCACGTTTTCCATGGCGACTACTTGGGAGGTGAGTCCTCGGTTGAATTAACTTACCCTAACGCCTCGTTTGCCCTGTGTACGTACACGATGGACGCGAGCTGGAGAACGATGGTAGCCGACCACCATAGGTGGAAGAGGCAAAGAAGATAGGTAGATTGGGTGGTAGTCGTGGAAGAGGAGGACGGGGAGGAGAAGGAGGTGAAACGGTATGGCAATAAAGCAACAAGACAATGACGGTGATTTACGCGGTCCTACGGCAAATGGGCTTACCTAGATTTTTACACGGCCAGCACGCGTCGGCGAGAGAAGAGAAAAGGGGAGGGATGCGATTTATTAGTCTCCTCTGCGACACGTACGCAGATGCGATGAGACCAGATGCTGAGGATTATTTATTTAGTTTATAATGCTCAAGACCTACCGCTACGGATGGCTTCGAAACATCGGCAAGGACACCTTCCGCACATTTTATTACGTCTTTTAAATAAACGCAACATTTGCATGCGAAATGTGGAAAGACGTCGTACCGCCAATTGAAATGTGTATCTTTCATTATCGTGTATAAGTAGTGATTCGAATGATGATTGCAATCGAGCGACAATCTTCCCTTGATTTTAAAAACAATACACCTTGCAAAATATTCCGATGTATTTTTTAATACTTGATTCGGGTATCATTAATTCTTTTATGATTAAATTTAATTTTAAATTAATAACACTGATTTCTTGAATTAAAAGTATGAATAGGCATTAAGAAATATCATATTTTATGGGAGTAATATATTTTGAATATTTCTGTGCTTTCAACTAAATTTCAGATAAAACCATGTTTGTTAGAAAACGCGAAACGACATTTAAAGGATTAAAAGTTCTTTCACATACTTTAAAATCTAAATCCTCATCCAATTAGTGGACTTACTTAAGACACATAGTTGGAATACATCTTCGTCAATCGATCCATACACTCAAGAAAATTCCTCTCACAATACCTATCCGCGAAAGCATTGCTTATTAAAGTTGTTCGAGCGAGAATAATAAGTCGTAGCCCTCGCTACCTACAGCAAACCCTTTAAAGATTTTTCATCGGTAGGAGTGTGCTACGTGAACGTAGATCACATTAGCCACGGCCACACGCTATTCGCAGATGCTACCAGAAAGTCATAGAGGACGGAGGTGGCACGGGGATTGCAGCCTCCCAAAGACAAGTTGAAAAGTCGCGTACCCGGAGGCGAGTGTAGGTCCTCTTTGTCCCAGGTAACATAGAACTTTGTCGTACCACCGTAGCACCACCAGTCACCACACTCTCGATCTAGCTGGTTTTAGCCACGGCTTATCACGATTTCCAGTCACCACTGACAACCGTTAATCTCATCACGGTGTATATTCTCTACGCGATCATCTTCCGCACTAATAATCGCCTAGCCGTCTGGCCACGATCGGCTCATATCACTGCGACGATTATATCGTTATTAAAGATACTTCGCCGAGAATAATCGATTAATATGCTTTTTTACTTTACCTCGAAATCTCCCCCTTCACAAGCTACGCATATCTTGATCAAGGATAATAATACGTGACGATGTTGTCTTTATTATAGAGATGTACGCATGAAGGAAAAAACAGACGAGGAAAAAGTGATTGTAAATTGGAGAGGATGAAGATGTTTGGAAAATTTTTGTTGAACTTCGAGAAGTCTGGAATCCTTGATTATGCACCAACCCATTATTTGTATAATGTAGCTTGGGAATAAATAAATTATTATTTAAGCAACGACTAATCTTGTTATTGGAACCCATTGAATACCATCTTATTCTAAACAGCGAGGAATTTCGTAATAATTACATGACGACATAAGATAAAAGATAAAGGCGAGGTCTCGAATACCTGGTTCGAAATCATTGTTATAAAAAACGGTCGAAGAAGTAACACAGTCCGAGCCTGCGGGGAGTGGTCAGCGACCACTTGTCACTTACGAAAGGTACAGAAGCGTTCAAAGGACTTGGGTTCTATCATAGAACAGATATAAGGAGGGTGTGACCGGTAATCAAATCTGAAGGGGTACCAGATTAAGGCGTGAAATTCCTAGATGCGATATCAAAATAATTGGATCATGTTACGAACAATGATACTTCTGAAACGGTTTTAATTCTTCGAGATGAATCAGTTTAGCAACGTCTGTGTAGCTTCGTCCAAATTCAATATACTTTACTTTTCAATTACTTTCTTGCTATGTACAGATAGAATACAAAATAAATTTTTTTAGAAATAGTTCCAACTTACGCTTACTAAATATGTATATTTTTATCTATAAGAAATTAATGAAATTATAATTATAATTATAATGAAATTATGACTGATTTTTATCAGTCACCAAAAATGGCTCACAAATGATGGTAATAATATTAGGTTGACCAATAAGTTCGTAAGTTTCAACGTGTGAATATAAAACGATTTTTATTCGATTTGATATATTTCGAAAATTTCCTTTATTCAATAATATATTCCTCGTTTCGACTTGAAACCTTTTCCTATCTTTGACAAACTTCGTTTCTGGTCAATCCAATATTATTACATAATTACCATAGTCATAATAATATAATGTACATTATAATAATATTACCCTGGTTTTTAAGCCAATTTATGAGCCCGATAAAAATGAATCATCGGATCGACCTCTACACAGACATACACAGATAAACCAATATTTTATAAACGCAGATATACAAAATAAAAAATAGATGTTCACATCGAATTACATTTCTCAACAAAACGACAACGAGCAATAATATGTTTCCGGTCGAGATAGACCTGTTCTCTGACAATGAATAATAACATATGCAAATGAGTTGAAATTCATGTGCATCTACGTGGTCGATAATAACAAGTGACATGGTTACACCAGGCAGAGATAAAATATCGATAACACCCTGACATGTTGAATGCTTTTCCTGATTCGTTCGTTATCATGCTTTCCGAAGAAGTTCCTTATAAATGTACCTCCTATAATACAGAGAACGATGTAACGGATTGTTAGGCTGCATACGAATCTGTTTTGCACGAAGGCGCACTGTACGGTGCACCTTGCATAGCAATGAGAGGTTCGCTTATTCCACCATGTAACTCCTTCTCTTTTACCAGTATTACATCGACGTGTCGTACGCTTGCCGATTGGTACATATTCTGACGATTTACCCTCTATACCCTAAAAGGAGCTGCATCTTCGACGTATGCAAAGGATTCGAAGCCAAGCGAACATACGCGAGCCGTTAGTTTCGCTCGGTGCTTGACTTGACTTTCGCGGGAAACAGTTCGTTTTACTTGCCGGTGGTTCTTATTGAGAAATCTACGATGTACCGAAACCTGATGTAATCGAACTACTAGATTCCATATTCTTGGGTCACGTCAATTATAAACCTTATATTCCTTCGAGTTACGAGGATTAATTTTTTTCATTATAATAAATTATAATTTTTTGAAATATAATAAATATAGAGTAATACAGAATGTTACATTTTATATTTCATAAATCTCTTATAATTACAGTATATTATATTTTACTTGCAGTATAATAACTGAAATATTTATTGATAGATCTACAGCGTTGTACATCTGAAGAAAAAAATGTTTTGTAAATATATACTTAATTAACATAGTGATAACAAAATTAATTTGATTTTAAAATGGTCAGCACAAGTGATTCGACACCTTTGAAATGGTCATTTTCTTAGACTCATGACACTGTATTAATTTTGTTTCTATTCATTCAGTTTTAAGGTAAATCCTCACACACATTTGAATTTGTAAAAGGCCGTAAAAGTCCTTAAACTGTACAAACGAAGAAGTAACACTGACAAGCTCCCCGGTAGACCGTTAACCTAACCTAACGCTCGATTCGCTTATTCTTTCCCTGAGAAAAAAGGAGAGAGAGAGAGAGGAGGTAGCGAACGATATCTACGACATGCCGATTCCGCATGAACGGCTAAAAAATACGATGCTGTATTGTTCCCCCCGGTCTACCCTTTTACAACCCTACTACTTCCCTTCCTCTTTCGATTGACTCTATTTATTACCCGGGAAATAAAATAGCAAGCGCACGATAGAGTCTTATTTGCAAACCCTACCTAAATCCGACTCCAGCTTCTCATCACCGGACAATGAATTTTAACCCGTTAACCGGGCAAGACTACCTAACTCGTAATTTGAAGGAGACTCATTCTCCACTTATCTCAATGATTATAAGTTAATTTAAGACTACCCGATGATTGTCAATTCTTTATATGTACAAATATGAATAGCAACAGTCGACTTCATATAGGCACAATAATTATGAATATGTCGCTCGATTAATTTTATAACTATTAGGTGACCAAGAAAGTACGTGTGATTTTTGTTGTCCAATAACAAGACGAAATTTTATACCGAGGGTCACTTTTAATTTGGTAAAAATTTTCCTTTATATTCTATGATCCTTTTCCAATGTGATGCAAGTTTTAAAATTCCATTTTTATAAAAATTTACGCTTTTCTGAAGGAACTCCCCAGTTGACAATTTAATAATGTTTGATTTTTGGAGAATTTAATTTTTTAGTTCTATCTGCTGTCTCCAAGTTGGAATTATCGTATTCCATATAATTTCCACGAAACTTATCATGTTTTATTAAATGCATATTTTTCAACGTTCCGTATGTTCCTGAATATGGCGAGTCCTAAAAGATGCGAAAGCTTAAGGTCACTCGAGAAAGTCAGAGTAAATATACAAAATATGGAATACAAAGTGTTAAAAAACACTGTTACCCTTTTGAATGTATTGGTTCTGGATCCAGAATACCTTCACCATGTAGCACGGTGTAAAACACGCATACTTAAACTATGTAGCAATGACTAAGGGAATTTCTACTTCTACTAGATAATAAAGTCCTAGCTGTGTCGCGCTAGAGAACCTCGTGGGCAGAGTTTACATAATAAAACGGCAAAGATACTATAGGAGGACACTCGCAAATTCCGCGATTTACCTAATGCCAGAACACACGACGTGCCACAGAAAGTATGCAATCGGCTTTAATACACCACGGCAAACCAAAAGTTTATCCTCGTTAAATAACTTTAATTATACCGTGGATTATGTTCAGCCAGGAGTCCTACATTGCTAAGTGTACCGTGGGCTTCTGGGAAGAAGGCGTACGGTGAGTTTACATGAAGGGGAGGAAAGTCCCTATTTGCAATAAAACTTATGTAAAATATAAAATATGACCTATATATTATAGTATATATAGAACATATGTATATACCTAATATTCAATCTATATAATATATAATATCTATAATGCTCGGTGACTTTAGATGGAAGAGGACAGTGTATAACTCTTGAAGGAGGACTCTATATAATATACGACTTATGTAATCAGTGGAATATCGAAATTCCATGGAACACCTACGTCATGAATACCGTATGTCCAGGATTTAAAAGCAATCTCAAAAGTCTTGCACAATGTCTCGCAAGAAAGGAACATTTTGGATGAAACTACACTGTGAAGAATTAGAAATGGCGGTACTTTACTTCCCTTTTGATGCAGCTCATTGCAATGACGCTAATATAACGTAATGCTCTATTGAACGTCTTAACCGGTTGCCATAGAAAAGCTTGGAAATAATCACCGCTCCAAGTAGACGTTGCTGGCCGACTGCAACTTATACTTGTCACACCCTGATATTCTTAGTCTACTAGGCGTGTCACGCTTGCCACAATGTTGTCCATTAGATAATTATTACCGTACACTCTCTTTGAAAATAGAAATCAGTATATCTTTAGTATTCTTTAATGCTTATAATATTGAGATACCTCAGCTGCAATTACCCTTTTGTGTACTGACAGTATAATTCTTAGCTGACTTAAATGATTTAATGTTCTCATTGCGCCTGAGTGTCTTTCATGCTCCTTTGGTAGCAGAAGTATTTATAGGTAGCATAAGTGTTTATTTATATCTCGTAATATTTACACACTGGATACTATATATTTTATCTATATTGGCGTGTTCAATGTGGAACATTCATATATTAATATACCTCGTAAGATTTGTACAGTACTCGGTGTACTTCTAACACAAATAACACATTTTTCAAAGTATTCACTTCGATCAAATTTCTTATGAAATCAATGAAAAAGTTTATATCACGTCTGACGAAATTGTCGATCGGCTTTGATTACCACTCAACATTTATCTCTGACAAACGACAACACGATTAATAAAAATAGTTACAAATTAATAAAACTGCGAACCCTTGGAGATCATATTCTGTAATATACTATAGATATTATATTACATTATAGACAAGTTTCCAAGTTAAGCGACAAATCTATAATACAAACGGGTACAAGGTGATTCCTTATGAACAGATAAGAAGAAAAAATGGGATTTGGGAAATGGGAAAAAATTTTGGGATTTGAGGCTTCGTTTTCGAGTAAATTGAGTTTAAATATTCGTTCCATATAAATTCCATTTCCGGTAAGATATCATTAGATATAATAGAAACCATAGATTTCACATGAAAGTAGTATAGGATCACAAGTAAAAGACATAGCACACAACCTGCCGAGAGTGTTAGAAGCGGCATAAGATGAGCTAGCGTCAATGAGGAGGAGCATTGGTACCAGCAACCCCATGATGGTACCGGCGCGTAAAACAAGCGTGGCGAGCTCGCGTCGGCAGAAGCGCCGAGAAAGAAAAGGCATCGCATCGAGGTAATGCAATAAACACGAGGGAGGCAAGGCATGGCAAGGCAAGGGAAGGCAAGGTAAAGCAAGGGAGTAGATGTGGGTGCGCCTTTCACGTATGGTAAGGACGTTCGGAGTTGGTCGTTCGCTCGAATGCAAGAAGGCACGGAGAAAACGAAGGTGGATCGGCGGCATGGCACGAAAGTGCGAAGGAGACGCGGAATCGGCGGAGTCAGTGAAGCAAGGAGAAAACAAGGGAGAGAGATAGAGATGAGTAGAAAGAGGGAGAGAGTGATCGGATGGAATAGTATTTGTTGCGCTAGTATTTATACCAAGAGTACTAGTACTAGTAGTGGTGAAGTAGTAAGGTGTACCTTACTCCGGTGAGCGGAGACCGCTGTCAGTTCTCCCGAGACCATAGACTCGAGCCATCGTGAGATCTCCCTCTTGACGATCATCACTTCAACGTTATACGAAGGAACACCTCGTCAAGGTGGTACCCCTTCGACGTTCCCGAGACGTCCTTCCAGAAATCTTACACTCCCGCCGAACCCCGACGGTATATCAAAAGGTGAAAGTCTCTCCGGAACCAACGAGTTAATTGTCTTCCAATTAAGAAGTTCACCGAAACTTTCACCCCGGAAGAACCTTTATGTGTCGCTTGAAATTTGTTTTCATTAGAACGACACTTTTTGAGTATCCCACATTATTCATGAAGCTTGGACCTGAATGAAATCGATGTCCAATTACGAGGCAAAGTGTGAAGCACACGTATATGACTCTTAATTGGCAGTTTATAGTATTCTTGTTATCGAGATATTAAATAATAAGGGAAGTAGGAAATCGATGAAGTAATCTCGTTTTACTCGAATCGTTAAGAAGGGAATCATTTTGAGATCGTCTCGCTCGAGGGAGTTCTGAGCTCGCGATCGATTCGTATACCGGAAGTGCCAGTGGAGTTGCGTAAACTAAACGGAAGTAGGTGGCTACCGCTATTATCTGTGAAGAAGTGTCAAGTGGTGAGAGGTCACTTTCCGGTTGCAAAGCAGGTGGTCAAGGTTGGACGAGCCTCATCAAGGTAGGAAATATTATTTTATTATTTGCACCTTGAATATATGCAAACATGTCTTCTTGGGAATTATTAAATTATTCTTAATGTTCATAATTTCGGCTATAAATCGTAATTATCTATTTAGATAAAAATACATTTTTATGGATAAAAGTAGAACACATATTTGAACCGAAGCATTAAACTACCGCGTACTTGGCAGACTAAAATTATGTTATAATATAATTTTAACTATACCCCGAAAATCTTCAGAAATTATTTGATCATTACGAACAATTATTGGAAAGGAAGATAGAGTAAAGGATCATTTTCACTTTCCATTAAGAAGAGAAAGGAACTTCGACATAAGTCAATTAAATGAATTATGGAAATTCAACGTCAGAGTAATCAAAGTCATTGATATATATTCAAGATGAACATTGATTTTCATTAACTCATTGATTCATTATAAAAAGATAGGCTAATATTTGAAGGGAGCATACGGTGTACATACAGAATGACGAAGCACCACCTGACATTAAGTTCTACTCTCTCTTTCTCCTACTCTGACGTCGAGAAACACGTAGAGGTAGAGTGGCAAAGAGGTAGAATTGTGTAGGAGCGTTCGCCAATAGAGAATAGCGATTTGTCAGTCAATTTCTTATCGGATTAGAGGCATTTAATGTACGATTATACGCGTATCCTTTCTAACCACAGGTGCAACTTTCCTAATCTTTCTCCCCGTGTAACGTGTTATCTCATACCATTTGCCATTCCCGGTAGGAGAAAGAATTCCTTTCCATCCTCCGGGAAGACGATTCATTAGAATAACGATTCTATCCTCGCGCTACTAATAAGGATACGCATCTGCAATTTGTAATCCTAGTTGAAACCCGTGAAGTAAGATCGTTATGTCGAATAATAAAGCTATAGTAATTAAATATGATAAACACTTAATTATAATATATTTTGATTCGAATAAAATCTGACGAGAATTGAGGAGGATAAAATATAACCGGAATAAAATGTAATTACGAATAACATTTGATGAGAATAAAAATTGTTCGGAATAAAATATGACTAGAATAAAATTCGATTAGAATGAAATTTGACTACAACTGATTTTGATTGTAATATAATTATTTATATGATTGTAACAAAATATGAAATTGACAAATATTTTAATCGCGTAGTGTATAATTTGATATTCAAATGAATTTTATTAAGCGCACCTGCAACAAGGATTTCAACATGAACTCACAAAATAGACGACAATTAACACGAATAATGGACGGTTTCGCGGTTGTTGTTTCGCGTGTATGTGATTACGGTTTAATTAGATAATAGGCGTGACGTTACACGCCGTATATTTAAGTAAGTAACCCAGTGACACGTTTGCGGTGTTGTTACCGCAATGGTACTAACTTTCATCGTACGTGCACCTGCAACTTCGAGAACGATTTACGTAAGTGACCTCAACCTTACCGTCACATATGCGTGTATTTTGTACCATTAGTTAGGACAAATCGTTATTAGTGGGTCACTTTGATATATGCAAAATCTCCAGGTATAAATATCGATGCAAACTTAAGTTCAATTCGAAACAAAAGATGAATACTCTCTGAATTTCTTCATCCCTCAGTTTTTACGTTGCAATAAACCAAGTTATTATTAGAAATAAGGAATATTTATCCTATATTTTATTCTATATAGTTTTATAATTAATATCACAATATAAATATTTTCGTTTCCAACGTAACAATAAATTATGAAATAGTGGGAAGATATGTAAGTCCAAAAATTTCAATGTAATTAGAAACGACCTTCGGTAAGTTATTAGAAAAAAATCTTATAATGTCGACTCTTTATTGCTCGACCTTGGTAAAAATATTTCATAAGACTCTAATAACGATTTTAACTACTACACACATTATAGCAACAATTTCTATCTTTTTGTCTCTTTTCGGCGTAATGAACGATTTACTTCGAAGTCAGCTGAGAACTAATGTTCCCGATCGTTTTCGGTGTCTAAATCGCGAATATCATTAAGAAGCTCGTATCACGAACCACTAGAAACGACCTTAATCTCCGAAATCAATCTTTCCGGGAGATTCTTGTCGACTGTTTGCACGTAGTTAGTATGGCAGGGCAATGAATGACAACGATTTACGGGGCTGACCTTCGTAACACTGTCACATTGTAACACGTATGGCGTCCAACCGGTGAACCAGCTTCGCTGGTTTCCAAGTAAAGTCAACCCGGGAAAAATCAACTAAATTGTTCTAATCACGTTTTCTTCTTGTTCCATTGTTCCCTCTGGGAAACACGTGACCACATTCCACCGTCGATTGTGATAATTGATTGCCACGGATGGAATGTTTATTAAATCGAATAAAGTCGTCGAGATTTCCAATCGCGCTCTGTCGAATCTTACCAAATATTTGACTTTAATCGAACGAGGAGAAAATGACGAAAAAGTTTAATAAGAAGACGTATTATTTTTGAGAGTGTATTGTGCCTCGATCCAATATCGAGCACCGTACCATGCGAAAAAAGAATGAACGGCGATAAAGAATCTTGTTTTCTCGCTCGATCGAGCAAACTCAAGTGATTTTGTCAGGATAAGTACGATTCTGTGGTCGCCGAAGAAAACGTGATTTCGAATGTTCTTGTAAAAAGATACGGTGCTTCCTTTTAAAGTCCCACATTCCTTAGGTGCTTTGTGCGAACCACAACGATCATATTCGAAAGATAAATTGTTCTCGGTAAATTGTTACAAATAATATGTCTGTAATAAATATTTATGTCAAACTTTCGAAACACTGCATTATGGATATACTTATAAATGGAGATATATAAATGCTATGATTATGATATTGAATTACTAGTATAATGTCATAAATTAATAATATTAGTAATTTAATATTATGCTATTAATATTATAATATAAGATTCGAAATCCGTGTTTGTTCCCAAAAGATATTAATCTTTCTATAACTCAGGGAAGGTAGCACGCAAGCCTTTCAAAAAAGCGATCGAATCTGGACTCGGAATGTACTTTAAAGAAAAATCTATAAATGAAGATTTTAATATAAACAAATGGAAGTAAAAAAAATGTTGTTCACACCTTTGTCGTCCTTCGTGTTTAACGGGGGAATATATTCATTTGTCTTATAGTATGTTTCAAATGCGATATGAAAGTGTACACCGATTATAAATGAAAAATTGTAAATGACAAAGTTCACGTTACCCAATTTAACAGAATTTTATCGAATACCTTGAGATCGTCGATTGCAAAACTCTCTGGAGATTGGCAATGGATTCTAAGGTTGGTTCCGCTGAAACGGTTGATTATTGAGGCAACTAGGACCTGTAAGAAGATAGGGTTAATCTTCGATCTGGAGAAGAGTCCTTCGGAATGGCGTGTGCATCGCGATCTGAAAATCGCGTCACATCGTCAAGTGGTTTCCAGGAAACGGTGGATTCCTTGGCTTCATGCGAACCTGTTCCCTTGAAACGACCTTCCTACGCTGAACAATGGATGTAGGCATAGGCGTGGGTGATCGACGAAGAATACGAAGGAGATTTGACCTTATACGATCAGCCGTGGAGATAACGATACGGTGAATTTAAGAACGCGACACCCTCGTTCTACCCTTCGTGACAACCTCAAAAGATTCCTTTTATATCTCAGGAAAAACAAATTCAAATAAAGTACAGCAACCTGTTGAACGTTTACTCAAACCTGTTCTAAAAAAATGGAATCCAACTGACTCAGATTATATTGCTATGTTTCCCGAACTCCTTGACTTGATACACGATAAGAATAAATGAAAGAAATGTAATAATCTCCAGTAACGAATTTCCTGATCTTTTATCGTACAAGTTCCAATATCGTTACTCTCCATCTTTCGACATCTTACTTACTGTTACGTATGGTTTTCTCGGCAAAGTACCTGTCCGAAGTAAATGAATTTAATTGCTCCTCATTGGTAGTACCGTAAAGAATCTAATCTTAAGTTCGATCGTTCAAAATTCAAGTATAACGTCATAAGTTCTGGTAAAGCACGTTCTACTTAATTCTAAGTAGAACATAGCCCGGCTCGATTCTTCCATCGTCGGGTGTTCAAGAAGGAAAGAGTCGTAATTTAACATCGCGTTAGACTGATTTTACAGCCTGCCGTTGGAGGGTTCTCTCTCTCTCAGTGAAAACTACCTACCGTTTTAGCATTGCCTTAGCATGGAGTTACCGGACGAACGCCTTCGAGAATGGGGTAGGGATTAACAGGTTACCGTGTACGAGAGACCGGCGCACGTAATTACGTTCGTTACGTCGCGTTACGTACGTTTACTCTGGCGAGGATCGCGAGAGCAAGGAGGCCCCGACATATCGTTAAGGTGGATGTTACTCGGACGTTGGAAAAAGAGGCACGCCATGGAGGACGGTGATGGCAGGAGGGTGAGGGACGAGGACGAAGGATAAGGACGAGGAAAGAAAGAAAAGCAGTACAGGCAGAAAATCCACCTCCGTGGAAGTTAAGGAACGAACTGGAACATCCGACCGTCTCTTCTATCTCCACTCGCCGCGTCTTCTGTTTCGCCGCGTTCTTCAGGAATTTTTACGACTACCTTGGACAGCTCTTCAGCTAGGATAGCCTTGCCTCTCTTACACTCTGCGTACCCTGTACAGGTAGCTACGAAAACCACTCGTGGCTTTACTACTTTCACGTTTAAGCGGCTATTAGTGGCGATTCTCGTGACGGTAGACTTCTTCAGGGTCTGACTCGCTTCTTCCTTCTCTCTGCCTTCCACATCTCTCGCTTGCTTCTCTATTCCATTGGATACACCGGGTTAACTTCCCAGGATTTTTACGTCCCTCCGAGAATCTACCTATCTCTAGGGGGCACCTCTTTGTTCGCACGTCTACCCAGTGCAAATATGTGCCACTTTTAATTCCAGCCTCTGATCTATCCACCGCCTATTAGCCTAATAGCGTAGTCTCGTTCTCGACGGCTCCGTGATGGGGGCCGAACCTTTTGAAGAAGCCGATTTCGGCTTTCGTTCAGAAATCCCCCTTTCATCTCTCTATGAGCCGTGTAATCGCGGCTAACTAGTATCGTCCAGAGAACACTTTTATTTTACCCTCCAATGATTTACGTCTTAGGTGTTCCATTATTTGCTGAATGCCTGACGTACTTATATTCTTTCTCGCGTAGATAAAGTTGTTTAATCATTGTTGTATATAGTGGTTTAGAAAACAATGTCTTGAAATCCGCTACTTAGGAACGTTATGGGACACTGTTTAATCTACGATCCGAAAATAGTATAAAAACTGGGAATAGCAAGCGTACGGATGCCAAAAACGTACACCTTTTACGACGATATTAATCTTCAAATCCTCGTCGTTTCTCAGTGGTTGGCGACAATATCGTCGTAAATTTGTGGCAAATCGAATTCAGATTTATTCTCTCCGCGGGGACTTGTTTATGCGCGGAGTCAAGTCGGAGTCGAGTCGAGGCACCGGCATACAGGTGTCTACTTTCAAATCGGCGAGCAGCAGGTTCGTTTGAATGTCAATTCGTTTGGCTGCACGCGGCACCCTTCAAGGGAAACGAGGAAGCGTATCACCATTTCTTTTTTCCAATTCCACCGCCTGCTTTTGCCCTGCTCGGGGGGATCTCACTTTGCCAGGAAAGCGCGGGAAACGAGCGAACCGGTTCGATGACCTCGGTGCACGAATCGATTCTTAACAGTGATTTCTAGCCGTGGATGATCGAGGGTAACGATATGCACATCCTGCTGGTCGCGTGCACATGCAATCTGCACGTGCTCCCTACACTCTTCTTCATACCCATCCTCTCTTCTTTCTCCTCCTGCCGTTCTCCCAGAGAATTACTTAACCGCGAAAGTCCACTCTCGATTTTTAGTAGTCCTTTTAAACAATGGAAAGCCTTCCTGCAATCCGCTTCCGCCTTCCGGGTACACTTTGTATTTTGGTGACAACGGATTCGTTTCTTCCTGAATTCTGATTCCGACAATCGTTTGTACACTGATTTATTTACTACACATTATTTATCTTACTACAATTGATACTTAATTTTGCATATATTTATATTTATAACACTTCAAAAATCGGATGCTGATCGATGAATTTTATGGCAACGATTGCGGCGAGTTAATTATTACTGATCCAATTGTCTAGGTTAAAATTTATAGTAATATAACCTGGTATATTAGTAAACATAAAAATATATATTTATGAACTCACAACGAACTACAAGAATCACTGGTAGTAATATGAACTAGTAATTTAGTAAATTTCTTTAATGCTCCACAAGTAACGAACATGATTAGGTATATTTTTAGTTCCATCAAAATCACATAATATTATCGGTAATTGCCAATGTTCTAGCTCTAATAGTCTCGTGCAGCATGTTGCATAAATCTACCAGTATTCCTAGCATAATCGGTATTCTTATCGTAACGTATTATTCTTGTTGCACGCTATCTTCTTCGGGTATTATATTAACACTAATATCCTCGATCCTCGTGGCACGTCCTAGCGTCTCTTAAGGATTCCTTTAGTCCTTAATGCAACCACGAACCAAAGATCTGTGATTTAATGGAGAGGCGAGACTCGAGAGACTGCGAGCGAAGAATTTGCAACGGCTGCAAAAACCGACGAGGGAAGAAACTCTGTTTATAAAATATGGGACACACGAACTGCCGGCTGACAATGCCCAAATTTCGTATGCCACTCAACTAGGCACCGTTGCGTTGCGAGGTGTGGTACATAACAAAGGGATTTCATTCCTCGAGATACGAGTTCTCCATTGTTAGTCAAACATGGATTGAATTTCTTCTTCCATTTTGATACGATCTTAACAGACCGTTTTATCGGCGATCACTTCGTCCCTCTTTATTCGCGAGATATTAAGCAATGTGTCAAAATAATTTGAAATCTATCTTTAAGTAGTACCATTGATTATTCTGTTCCTCTGTCGGTCCCGAAATTAATTAGAAAACCTTTTACTAGGAAAAAAATGTGCGAATTTAGTTCGTTGAAAATATAGTATAGTTTAAGAAGCTATAATTTGTATGTGTCAGGATAATTTTAAATTTATCTTTAAATAATACCATTGACAACTCTGTGCCTCTGTCAGTCTCAAAATTAATTAAAATCCTTTTTATTTGGGAAATGTATTTAGAAGTTATAATTTGTAACCATATTATAAAAACGTGGGAATTTATTTCGCTAAAAATATAGTACTGTTCAAGAGAAGTTTTGATGTTAGAAATATTATATTGTTACAAATTATGATATAACTACTTGAACTGTACTATATTTTCAGCGAAATAAATTCGCAAATTGTGTCCGAGTAAAAGGAATTTTAATTAAATATGCTACTGACAGAGAAACAGCGTAGTAAATTTAAATATTATTATTTAAACATAGATTTCAAATTATTTTGATACATTGATACAAAAGAAAAAGGATGCATCCCAGGAGATAAAGGAGGAAGGATAAGAAGAGATTTCGGTATCGGCGGACGCCAATCCTCTGATGTTTCGAAAGTCATCCCTGGCAGGGTTTTTGTTCGATAAAAGTGTAAGCTATGTAAAGGTTCTACATCGGCGAATCGATAAAGATGGCGAAAAAGAAATACGGAGGAAAGGGATCGGTGTCGGGAGTGGACGGCCAATACGGTTTACTCTCTTCGTTGATTTCTGTGTGGTCCCCGTAAGTCCTTTGGTGTAGGTGTGACCGCAACGAACACCGTGAACAGGCAGTTCCGACGCTTCTGGGAAGGAGGAATGGTAACTTACCGAAGAAAACGCGAAACGTGATGACGCTCGACCACCCGATTTTTTTCCTACACCCTTTTTCTCACTCCAATTGCTTTACCCTCGCGAAACGTCAGCTACGACATTGTTGCTGCGCCCGCTTCCACGTGAACCGTGAAAACAATTATGGTTCACTTTCCTTTGTGCTTCTCGTAAATTGATAGCGTAATCTCGATGAGTATCACGTGTTCCACTTATTTCGAGAAGTGCAAAGCACGAGAATTTACATCCAGTAATTATTAGAAAATAAAAATGTTCCTTTATGAATCGAATGCTACGTGTTACTTAACTCTTTTACTGTGGCGTGTTTTAACTAGAAACAATTAAGATCGTACGATTCGATATTCGCGAGACAGTAGACAGTGTCGATAAAAATATGAAAAATCGAGAAGTTATTGAAATTCAGTTATTCGATCGGCTGTTATATTATACATTACATTATGTCCCACATTGCATTAATTAACTAAAAAAGTAAATGCATGGTACCGCGCAAAATTTACTGGTCGTACATACATATACGCCTTTCGCATATATTCATGGATATATGAGAGCGTATATATTCGCCTTTCACAGTCAAAGGGTTAAGGCACCCATTTAAAAAGGCATAACGCTAATATCCCATGGCAATAAAATCCACGAACATAATTCAATAAGTATAATATCCTTTGAGGAATAAACAAAGACCGTTAAACAATCCGGTTCCAATAATGGACTATTAAGAAGCATGGATGTTAACGTATTAAAGGGAACGTTCCGAGTGTATAGTTGAAAAAATGGTGGAAAAAAGAGAATTAATTAGCGGTGTAGCTGGAGGAGTTTGTCAAACCATTATGCTAAAGCTGTATTTAAGGTCAATAAATCGTTAAAACGTAGGGATTATTCTCACAGCGTGTAGTTAGAAGATTGGATCGTGGGAAGGGCAGGAGAAAAGGTAGTCCCTGGCACACAGCTTCCAACGATTTCCGTGCGGCAAGTCGTATCCTCCACAAAAAGCGGACGTCCGTTCGATTTTGCATCGCGGTTCAATTTTTTACCGCGGCAATTCATCGCGCGGATAATGTATCCCCTCGTGGTCACGCTCGATTTCGTTGCAACCAACCGGAGATCTTTGCTCTCGAAAATCTCGATGTCTAGAAACAGTTCACGGAACAAATCTTCCGTTCTATTAACGACAAATTTTGTTCAAATTACCTGTATAAAAATACTCATGATTCATATTTTTATGTAATATTTCAGAATAATTGTATTGGGTCGAGTCATAAATAAGTTCCGTTCGTCCAGGAGTTTTTTATTCAAAACCACCAAAGTTTTACGCAAGGGGTTTCGTAATTTTGTTTAAAAAAATGACAAAAAGTTATTAATAATGACGGCGAATATATATTGGATTAATGTCCGTTGTAGTTCATTTTATTGAGGAATAAACATTAATTTGAAACCGAACTTATTTATGACTCGACGAAATGTATTGCAGCCATTAACTAATCAAGTTTTCTAAATTGAATTATCTATAAAGAGTTTCAAAAATTCCAAATTTCACGAGTGGTTTGTCAATGAATTCAACTACCGGATTATGGAACGTAGAATTTTTGAAAATATCGAATAATAATTTGTTTTACTGGGATGATAAGAATTCATCACCAAACCCTCCTCCTTTCTCAACCGGGCTTGGGACCGGCTACGGCGGAGTTACAAAAAATACCGATCAATTAAATCACCGACATAAACAAAATACACCTTAAAACTTGTAAATTGCCGAGCACACGGATTCGTGTTTTAAGATCTTTATCCTCGATAATTATTCACCTGAGCATTTTTGTAAAATTATAACACCGGGTTGAACAGGGACACGAGTCCTTTGAGTACATTGAATCAACCACCATCTCTGTATTCTTGGAAATGTAAAGGTACGCGCGATAATTATCTAATCTATGAGTCGTGTTAAAAGATCAAGTGGCAATTAATCAGGTTTACGGTTGTAAAGGTGTTGGCCTGTCATCGGATCGTCTTTTGAATACTTTTAGTTTATCACAGCCGGCGGCATTCGGATCCACGGCAAACAACACGATGCCAAGTTGTGGCGAACTATAATGTCAGATCGCGAGTGAATTTATTCGGATCAACGTTCATTTTTCTATTTGACTCGGTGGAGCAGCGGGTTAAGTAGAGATTAAATAGATTTATGGCCCGGCAACTCTCCATTCGTTGACAGCATTATACGCCGATATTCTCCTTTTACCTTCCCTTCGCGACACTGCCTTTAATGCTCTTATAATTAATGTCCTACGTTCCATTAGTTCCTTAGTACCAAGTTATTTAATAATGTCTAATAAACTATCCACTCTCTTCTATTACTTACACTGTCGTAAGTCGTAACTCAAAGGACGACTCTGTTCCATGAAGTTTGTGCACTTTCCGACTTATTCAATTATTTTCTTATTATTTTGATTAATAATATCAAAATATCAGAGTGTAAGATGAATGAAATTTTTCTTTTGAAATCAAACGAAACATTATATTTCACTTTTAATTAATAACGATTAAAGGTAAATAAGCGATTTTTTATCAATACGATATGATAAACGATCATACAAATTCGAATTATAATATTAGAATTAAAAAATATATGATTCTAAATGACAAGATTAATCTCCTAGATTACAAAATTGTTATTATTGGATTAAAGAATTATCGGTAAAAAATTATATATGAGGAAAATCATCCCTATATTTATTCGCGGGATTTGAAACTTATAATCTGACGAATAAATTATCGTAACAAAGAGTATAGCATTAATATTTATTGAACTACATCAACTACTAAAAATTGTTTTTTTTAATTCAAATAAACATTTTATTAATCAAAGTATGCACCATTTGGTTGTATGCGTTTTTGCTAGCTCGTTTCCAACAAAAACAATTGTTCTTTCGAAAAAACCACGGTTTGAAAGATCTGATATGAAATCCGATATTCCATATTACACGACTTAATATAACATGATTATTAACACTATAAACAATACTGTTATTATACAATATGACAATAACTACTCGTTCAAAGAAACACGAAAGGAGTGAGATTCTAATGAAGCACGTTTGCGCCTAAGAAGTTTAAAGTATCAAGTAGTTCTACCGCGATCACGGTGCAGATGTTCGCCAACTAAAATGACAGTCACGTCAAGAACGCCGCGGAGAAACGCAATTAGGTAACGTCCCGCTGTTTTCCATCGTCACACCGTCTACCTTCTTGTCGGTGGATGCACTCTCAAAGATCTGGGAGGTAGAGATCCCAACGTCGTTCGTAATGCGAATTCCAGAACTCCCGTAACTACTATAAAGCGTAGCTTTTCATCTACCAGCGGCCATTAAATTCATTGGTCGATGAAAGTCGCGAGTGCTCATATTTCCTAGGAGCGTTTACTGTTAATCGCACCGCCACGAAACAGTTAATTGGTCTCGTATTATACACGAATATACGAGCGCCTTGATTCGTTGATAATAAGAGTTATGTAATCCATGTAGAACGTTCATCGGGTGCTACACAATTGTACGCACGCCTGCAAGAATAATATGCATATCAATTAACCTCGTGAATCTTTACCTTGGCTTATCAGTGACACGCCTTAGTGGATACTATATTTAAAATGATTTTGAAAATACACAACTGTTTATATATGGTATCCAGCATGTTTGGAGAATCGATGCAAATGAAAGGTGTACTTAGCGCGTTCCTGATAATTTATGAGCACCTTCATATGCACAAGATTTCGAGTATTTAATAATAGTCAGATAAGAAGCAGATTATAACGTTTGATATGCGAGTACTGAATGTTAATTATATTCAGCTGGTCCGATTAAACTCGGGACATTTTATTAAACGTGCTTAATCCATATAATATCAAGATTAACATATTGTTGAAATAAAGGTATGGTAATGAAATTAAATTTAGAGTACCAAGATGTAACGTGACTCGATAACAAAAAGCATAACTTAAAATGGTAGATTTTCTAAATATCCGTGAAGAAATCGAAGTCTTCCGAGAAGAAAAGCAAACAAACCAGTCGGAAAAGGACGGATTCTCAGGATGGTGTATCATTAAGCCGTCGATTGTTATCTTTGCATAAACACATTGTTCACGGGCGAAGGCAAATCACTTTATTCGCAGAAGCCGTTGCATCGGGTAACTATTAAGGGCAGCATGGCAAGACCGAGTAGACGGGGCATTATAATTTCCATGGGGTTCCCTCGTAAAGCAACGTTTATCGTCACGCGCAGGCTTCGATGTACGTCGTTTTTCCGGTAAAACGCTTTAATAGGCTGCTCCCTGAGATTCCCATCTGGCGAAACACCGCCGACAAGTTATTGCCACTTTCTCTCTCGATATTCCCTTTGTATCGGGGCCCCTATTCGCGGAGAAAGGGACTGGGACGTGCCGCGGACGCCTCGTAAGAACCTGCTAAGCCGCTTTGAACGGCTTTGCACCGAAGAGAAGACCGTCCCGGAGAAGATCCCGGAGTGGTTCCCGGAGTGGTGCATGCGATCGATCCTCTCACGGTGAACCGGACAACGGAAAAAAAACGAAGAATCTCCGCTGAGAAGAACCTCACGGACTAACACAGAAACGGCAGCGGCTTAATTTTACATTCGCCTGGGAATCACGCATAAATCTGTCCCACAATGTATCGTCAATTTAACCGACATTTTCATCGAAAGTCGGCTTCCCTCTTAATACCTTGAAATCGGCGCCGTTCCTTCCTTCATTTCTGGAATCACATCCCTTTTCTGCAATGAAGTCATTTACAGGATGATTTCTTCTCGGAACTCATTTTTCTACCTGGTCCCAAACTGGATCACCGTGTTTTTACATATCGGAATACTTTTTGGAAGAAATGATTGTACAGCAGAAATAATTTATTATTAGCATTCCCGAGTATTTATCTTTGTACGTTTACTATTATAACAGGTTTCCGTGGATCGCAAAAATTACTTCGATTACCGTAATATCTACTGGCACCATAATTATTCCGATGCTATTTCCGATTTACATAATAATAATTGGAACTAAAGCTTTATTACCGAGAGGTACTCGCGAATATAATTATCTAACATAAACGATTAACAACGGACCTGGAAGAATTTCAATATACTATGATAGGCTAACCTTAATTATTATAGAGTTCCTCCTAATTTATTATGAAAGTAATTAAAAAAAATCGCTTCCGAGCATCATCGGCTATTAAAGATTTTTCCTTAGCATTTAATCATACGCTCGATTCCGGTCAGATAAGCTTGCTCGCTCATCATTCCGTGAGTACGTATCGATCTCGGAAAATCAGAGCGATTCCTCGTCTGTGCAAAGTACACGGAGATACCGATCGGATGGGAAGTCGTGGAACAAAGTTGTTTCGCAAAAACCGGACCCGGCTTTCCTATCGTCGTACCGACGACGAAGTGGTTGTGCGAACGAAAAGAATCGCTACCAAGTGAGAAACCCTTGGTAGTATAAGTGGGAGGTCCGTCGTTGAAATAATGATAAACGTAATGACAGTGACTACGTGAACGAAGAGGAACGTAACGACAAACGACGAGGACGAAAACGAAGACGAAGATGAGAATGAGACTGGCGGTGAAGGCGGTCGGAATTATTAGTTAGGTTTCCTGGTATCGGTGAAGTGATGCCGCCACGAAGACAGTACACGGTTGTCTTCGGTATCTTGGTTTCGTTCGTTCCATCCTTCGACATTCAAGTTCGCCGGTGGAAACGAGTGTCACCGGTGTACTCCGGTGGATCGGCAATGACGCCCCGTAATAACGTCTTCGAAAAAAGCGCTAATGCCAGGAGATTCCTGGCGGAGGGACTGTTCTTGCGAAAGGAACGATCCACGTTACCAGGACGGAACTTTACGAAACTGGTATATCATCACGACATTCTTTCCATGGTATGACGATGAGTAGCTCGGGTCGGTGAAGGTGGAAGGGCTCGGAAGGAAAGGGAACACGGGAACGACGACGAACGTAAATTTCTGTACTTCTTTATGCCTGTTGAACGTTTAAAATCCACTTTAGCTTCCTTCGTCTTACAATGGGACCACCCAGCAGTGCGTCTTCACCAGGCTTCACTAAAGAGTTCGATATTAAAGCCTTCTCGTTAGAAGGGCACTGCTTACTGGGTAAGGGATATATTAATTGGCCAATAAGCTTATAGAGTGGGTAACTATTAAAGTTTCAAATGAAAAACCAAAGTGAATTATCGCGGATGATTTTGCAAGATTACGCCGCGGTATGATATGTTATATATCACACTCGTATATGGACGCCATAAAAGATCATAGTTAAAGGAGAGTAGATCATTCCAAAGGGATCCGGCGATGATCTTACGAATGTTAGACCAGTGAATACAGACTTCTGCTCGATTTATAATCACATCCCTGCCTCCGGTAGATGTGGATCGACCTTGAGACAGTGTAATCACGTTGTATTTTCCTCGATGAAGGGCACTGGAGTATACCAAACGAGGAGGAATGGGAGATAACGCGCTTTTAATGCGCAATGTCGGACATCAACGGTTAAAATGCGCCGGTAGGAACTCTCCTTTGATTCACCACGAAGTCGTTCCTCTTCGACGTACGTACGTACCACCGCGGGTACCACGGGACTCTTCGTTCTAAGGACGGTTTATCTTCCGATTATAATGCACGCTTAATTATACGCGTGGCCATGTCCTAATGAGGGGAATCAATCTTGGCCATGTGGTATTCATCTTAATTCCGAGTACTCCAGATCACCTTTCATCCCCGGTTCCATTGTTTCGGTCCTCTATTTCCGATCGAGATATCTGAGAATAATAAGCCAGTTCTATTACGATTATTTCTTAAACATAACCTTTTTGGTTTATTACAATCAAGTAATATCGAATAACCAACAATGAATATTATACATAATAATAAGAGATTTTATCAAGAAGTTAGAATACTTGTCAAGACCTAAAAGAATTCCTTGTGCATAGAAAATAATATTCAGAAAATGGCAAATTTTATAAAACCTTTATTTCGTATTTCATATTTCATTTATTAACGGGTAACACAAAATTGGAATAAAATCATTGGTGAGAACGAAATTCCAATAGTTTGCAGCGTAGAATTTAATTAACGGAATAGACATCGTCTAAAGGTAGATTCTTATTCATGAAGATTGCGATAATCACGTTCCACGACCGCCTCCCCCCCCAAAACAAAAATAGTCAGATCGTCTTTTTAGGGGCCGGAAGTGATACATTGCCCCGATAAATACGGCGCAGGAGTCAGTGGATCAGTGAGGCTGGAATATAAACATCGGTCCAGCTTCAAGGTCTCCGATTTCCTTGGTAACCTTATTGTCGTATCATCGTCATCCTCGTGTCGGACCGCGTGCGAGTGGCTATCACCGGAGGAAGGATATTGCCGGCGCAAAACCGATCTTGCTAACCTTCGTCGACACGTTTTCGCAATGGCGTGCCACGCGTGGGTCCCGAGGAGAGGAAGAGGTTCGACGTATATATGGAAACCGTGTTGAGGAAGGATGGCGAAGAAGGTACAGCAAGAGACGGAAGGTTAAAGAGACGAGACACCACGGACGAGAAGGCGGAGGAGGACGATGGATATTCTCGTGACATCGAGACTTCTTCATGTACCTCAGTAAGCTACTTGGGTCGACGAAGGAGCCACGGCCGACCATATCTGTCCACGTGGTTTTATTCCGTAATGACGTCCTTGCACCTACCCACACGGAGGACGTTTTATAGTGGCATACGGTGTCCGCGTTTCCAACGCGCCCCCGTTACGCTTTCGCGCGGAAAACGATCTGCACCGTGCGGCGTTATTGCTCGACAACTGACTCGTCTCGATCCTCTTTCTCCTCGTTTATCGCTATGCTATTCCTCCGATCGAGTAATGTCTGTATCTCCTGTATTTCAATTCAAATTGTATTTAGAATAGCTGGGAATAGCATGTATAAAATAATGCTCTATGTACTTAGCAGAATAAAATGATTATTTTACATTACTATGAAAAATGTGTTTCAATTATACCCGAAATCCAAACTTTCTGAAGAACTTATACACAGGGTGTCCCACACAAAATAAGCCACGAATGTCTTCAATGGACGAATATTCTGAAAAAGCATATTTTTCGTTATCGCCTTTGAACAGAATTTTCCAGATTACCTGTATTTTTTGTACACGAAAATGAGTATTATTGTGTAATTAGGTGGCTTATTTTATTATACGTGGAATACTCTGCATATTTATATAAGAATTATTTATTTGTAATGGCGAACGGAATATAACTGTGTCAAGGTAACACTTTCTAATTCAGGAGACCAGAATATGCGATATTTCAATGCACGTATGTTAATAAGGAAATCGAATTTTATACAACAACCCTATTCTGGAAGCAGGATAATAGACCCACCTATTCATCCATGAACCTACACCAATGTTTCCTGGCACGTGTATTTTTAGCTCATTCTCTCAGACATCAGAGTCAATGGCAAGGAAGTTGTATTTTACCTTGAAAAATTTCTCCCGGTATTTACATATATTAAGCCGCGAAACCATACACACGCGATTGGCTACTCGCCACACTAAACGTTCTAGAGAACCTCTTCTTTGTTCCGTGAATACCAGAAGCGCGAAACATTACGCAACTCGACCACGGAGTCGAGTACTTACGCTTGCGTTCCGGTATTACGGAAATATTATGCTTACCTCTTTCGGTTTGTTTCTGTATATGGCATTTAATAATTACTTATGTAATAATGTTATAATTCGTTACTTCTCTGCACATGTCAAGTAATTAATATCGTTATTAATAGCGTTAGAATTAAAAGAGACACAAAATTAAGTACCTAAATCTGCGCTGGGAATTAGGAACTACAAGAATAAATTTATACTCTGATCGTCCTAAAAACACGGAAATATTTCTAATTTACGTGGTTGAGCATTATTAATATTGCTAGAATTAAAAGCGACAGAATATTCAATAATTAAATCTGTACTGGGAGCTGAGAACTGCAAGAATAAATTAATATCCTGGTCGCTCGAAAACTATGTAAATGTTTGCAATTGAGTGGATGAGCTATATTAATATTGTTCGAATTAAAATAGACATACAATGAAATACTTAAATCTGCGATGGGAACTAGAAACTGCAATAATATATTCACACGTTGGTCGTTCTAAAACCACGGAAATATTTGCCACCCAAGGCTCCGCGTAAGGATGTAATTGAGTGGTTCCTCCAGGATGGGCCACTCTATATATCGCTCGGCATTATACTCTATTCTATCGAAAAGAAAAAAAAGATTCAGCAGCATACCGACTCGTTACCCATTTCCTAGGATTGTCGTGAGCTCAGTTTACGACTGACGTAGGAAAGTACTTAGATCGTGTGCATCTACACACCACGGTGTACTCCCATTCGCGTGTCTATGCGCAAGTGCATTAGGTCGTGTGGCTAAATATAAGCGTAAACCATGAACCAAGCCGAGAGAGAAAGAGAGGGAGAGAGAGAATCAACAGTGAATCCTTGCAGGCGTGTGTCCTAGGACTACCTGAATCAGGGATTATTCATTATTTTACGACGGTACTTCTCCCGCATGGGTTTTGTGCCAGGCCTCCAAGGAATAGGGGAGCCGAGTAGATCTACGCGCGACGTCATCTTCCACGTAGCCGATATAAAGTCTCGAACGCGAATAGCACGGTGCAGGTATTGCCTATAAATATTTAGGTAACGATGTCTAACTGCATTTAACTGGGCCCACTATAATTCCTAGAGAAAATCGTGCTGGCTAGAATGACAAAAGGAAGAGAACGGGGTTTATCGCTCGCCGTGGATACGAGAAAAAGGGATATGATAATTTGAGGTCTACGAGCGTTATGGTCGAGTCGTGTGGGTCTCGTAATTTTGATCGGTTTATACGCTTTATTTATTTATGGATGGATATAATCCTATACTAACATATTAATTTAATCGTGCATCCTAATCTGCACATCGTGGTACATGTATTCCGTTTAAGTGAAATATACTGATTTTAGTCAGACGTTGTGTCGATCGTCACAAGTGTCGAAGAAACCCCTTTCATTATTCTTCCAACTTGAATTCGACATGGGAACACGCGCGACAAGATAAATCTAGTTCTGATAGCGATAACTTATACGTCATCTCGTCGGCACGTTTCAATCGCGGAATTGTGTCACAGGTTGGAAGTTCCGTCATGTTTACAGAGTAACCTGTCCATTGTATTCTACCGAGGACAAAGAACAAATAAAAATCCATCGCGTGTCAGATACTAGAGATTTATGCCTGTCCACGTGCAGGTGCTTTAAGAGAGTATGTAGCTGCATAGACGAGCATAAATAAATATTGGCTCGACAAAAAAACACGTGTAAAGACATACGGCGCAAAATGTATTGATCTATTGGAAACTGCCGACAAATGAAGTGAAATGTAGGTTGTTCGGAATATTATAGTTGTACTTTGATATCGGAGCACGATAATGGTATCCATGTGCAATGTTGGAACAAAGCGATCATTTCCATAATAAAAAACATCGTTATAGATGCGATCTATTTTCGGATCTTATGTTCTTCGAGTAGTCATATAAATTCAATTTTTTGATTGAATGATGATCAATTTAACTCTTCCACATCCATGATGGACTTCAAGATTATTATATGAAATTTAATGATAATTTTATATAACTTTGATTAAAAAAATATAATATAGTATTGTATATTGATTAACAAAATGTCTTCTAATATTAATTAATAAAATACTTTCGGTTGAAAAGTAACTATTATTATTAATTCAGTTGCTAAATATTAAATTAAAAAATAAGTGATTACTTATGTTGTACAATTTAGATAATTAAATTTAATTATGAAATATTCATTAATTAAGCACTTTCGACTAATTCATAAAAGTATTTTATTAATTAATGCAAAATCTACACAGGAAGTATGTTACGACACAAATGTTTCATAGCAACATGAAATAACTTATGTAAATATAAAATAACAAATATGGTCAAAGTCGTAACACGAGGTCAAATCTATGCAAAGATTCTAAGAGATTTTATACAAGACATACACGTAATGTTATTACTATTCTTTATCTTTATGACTTATGTAATCGTTTGACGAAATATGTGATTTTTAAGTGCACTTGAAATAAAAAAACCCGTGGTATACTTCTGGCGTTGTAGGTGGTAGTATTGGAGCTTTGGTAAATTACCGGGGATTGGTGTGCTATTGACGGCTCTAAAATCTCGCTCTGATGACTTAACTGGAAACTCTAAAACCAGTTCCTAATGACTTTTTGCGGTGAGACGAGCGGCGCGACAAAACCGGTGAAAAACATGCGGCGGAGGAAGGTAAAGCACCGAGATGCGTGTTTATTGCCGCGCGAATTGTATTCCGCGGATGGATTATCAAAAAGGCAATATACCACCTGTGAAACCATTAATATTTTTATTTCATCGAATGACACATATCTTTGAGCTGACGAATTATCATAGTATTTCAAATTAATTTAATATATTGTGTTATGAATACAATCGGTTTTATAAATGAAGCAAAGAATTTACGACTTTACTGTAATCAGAAATACAAAATATTATAAATATGATAAATATTACATAACCTGGTAGTCATATCAAATTATTTCATCTGCCAGAATAAAATCATGAGTTTCATATATTTAATTGAAATATATCGATTAGGAATCTAATTGAATCGTTGTTAAATTATTGTATAGGATTTATCTTATAAAAATCTACAATGTAGAATTTATCATGTAAATGTATTAATTGTATTCATAGATATTAAACTTGATGTCAACATAGTCATATTTCCTGTTAATAGTTATCTAAATTATATTTCTAAATATTAAATTGAGCACTTGGAATATAATTTCTGGAAAAATCAAATGCATTCCAGGAAATCATTTTTCTTCGCACCTGTTACCCTTCCTCATACTGCGCCGCGGTTTACCTAACACCGGGAACAGGAAAGCGATAAAAGTGAAGTAATTTACAGCATTAAAAAGGTCACTGTTGCAAGCCAGTTAACGTCTCCAACGTGAAACGGTTCTGCAGTAACCTTGTATGCAACTCGCTTCGCAACAGAAAGGACAAAGGTCGTCTTCTTAATTAAGAGAAAAATAATTAAGTGCTATTACCATTGGGGGTTCACAAACAATGCTAAGAATAATTCCTATGTATTCCGATCGAACATAAAATATGTATTAAACAAGTACGGTTACAACGTAAATATTCCAAGGCGCCTGGCTCTGTCCAATATAAATTTTAATAAATGGACTCTCGAGAAAGAATCTAAAATCATTCGTGTTCCCTCATTATTCGATTCGGCCAGTGTAATGAGCTCTGAGTATAGCAACCAGGAAGGGAATAAGAAAATTTATGGCGTCAGAAAAGTCGTCATTGTACGGTGGGCAACACGACGGGTCATCGAAGTGGAACGACTTTAAAGCGATCTTACGTAGTAGTTACTTCGTAAAGAGAAGGTTGAAGGTCGGCCTTTCTGAGAAAAGCAAACTGTACGTTGGAAATGCAACATTTTCTAAAGCTACAGAAATGCCACTGGCTTCAATATGCCGTATGGGTCAAGGATCTACTGGACTATAAACTACCGACACCTTAAGATTAGTGCACTTATAAAACCTGATTCCGGTTAACCGAGATGATAGCACTATAGGGTTTTGGAAGGAAAGCATATAACGAATAGTTTAATCCACCTGTTTCGTCCCAAAACGGTCGTAGGTATACCCCTTCACATTTTCGCGATTTTGGTTCGACCCATTTTTAGGCCGAAAAAATTTTTAAACCACTTCTCCCGACTCAATATCGTCCTAGAACACGTTTATATATCATCTACCATCGATTTGGGCGGTTTAGAAGTGAAATTGGCGACTTTGAATTTTTGACAATTTTTGAAGGTGTACCCCTTCACATTTTTGCGATTTTGGGTCGACCCATTTTTAGGCCGAACAAATTTTTAAACCACTTCTCCCGACTCAATATCGTCCTAGAACACGTTTATATATCATCTACCATCGATTTGGGCGGTTTAGAAGTGAAATTGGCGACTTTGAATTTTTGACAATTTTTGAAGGTGTACCCCTTCACATTTTTGCGATTTTGGGTCGACCCATTTTTAGGCCGAACAAATTTTTAAACCACTTCTCCCGACTCAATATCGTCCTAGAACACGTTTATATATCATCTACCATCGATTTCGGCGGTTTAGAAGTGAAATTGGCGACTTTGAATTTTTGACAATTTTTGAAGGTATACCCCTTCACATTTTTGCGATTTTGGGTCGACCCATTTTTAGGCCGAACAAATTTTTAAACCACTTCTCCCGACTCAATATCGTCCTAGAACACGTTTATATATCATCTACCATCGATTTGGGCGGTTTAGAAGTGAAATTGGCGACTTTGAATTTTTGACAATTTTTGAAGGTGTACCCCTTCACATTTTTGCGATTTTGGGTCGACCCATTTTTAGGCCGAACAAATTTTTAAACCACTTCTCCCGACTCAATATCGTCCTAGAACACGTTTATATATCATCTACCATCGATTTCGGCGGTTTAGAAGTGAAATTGGCGACTTTGAATTTTTGACAATTTTTGAAGGTATACCCCTTCACATTTTTGCGATTTTGGGTCGACCCATTTTTAGGCCGAACAAATTTTTAAACCACTTCTCCCGACTCAATATCGTCCTAGAACACGTTTATATATCATCTACCATCGATTTGGGCGGTTTAGAAGTGAAATTGGCGACTTTGAATTTTTGACAATTTTTGAAGGTGTACCCCTTCACATTTTTGCGATTTTGGGTCGACCCATTTTTGGGCCGAACAAATTTTTAAACCACTTCTCCCGACTCAATATCGTCCTAGAACACGTTTATATATCATCTACCATCGATTTCGGCGGTTTAGAAGTGAAATTGGCGACTTTGAATTTTTGACAATTTTTGAAGGTGTACCCCTTCACATTTTTGCGATTTTGGGTCGACCCATTTTTGGGCCGAACAAATTTTTAAACCACTTCTCCCGACTCAATATCGTCCTAGAACACGTTTATATATCATCTACCATCGATTTCGGCGGTTTAGAAGTGAAATTGGCGACTTTGAATTTTTGACAATTTTTGAAGGTATACCCCTTCACATTTTTGCGATTTTGGGTCGACCCATTTTTAGGCCGAACAAATTTTTAAACCACTTCTCCCGACTCAATATCGTCCTAGAAAACGTTTATATATCATCTACCATCGATTTGGGCGGTTTAGAAGTGAAATTGGCGACTTTGAATTTTTGACAATTTTTGAAGGTGTACCCCTTCACATTTTTGCGATTTTGGGTCGACCCATTTTTAGGCCGAACAAATTTTTAAACCACTTCTCCCGACTCAATATCGTCCTAGAACACGTTTATATATCATCTACCATCGATTTGGGCGGTTTAGAAGTGAAATTGGCGACTTTGAATTTTTGACAATTTTTGAAGGTATACCCCTTCACATTTTTGCGATTTTGGGTCGACCCATTTTTAGGCCGAACAAATTTTTAAACCACTCCTCCCGACTCAATATCGTCCTAGAACACGTTTATATATCATATACCATCGATTTCGGCGGTTTAGAAGTGAAATTGGCGACTTTGAATTTTTGACAATTTTTGAAGGTATACCCCTTCACATTTTTGCGATTTTGGGTCGACCCATTTTTAGGCCGAACAAATTTTTAAACCACTTCTCCCGACTCAATATCGTGCTAGAACATGTTTATCTATCATCTACAATCGATTTGGGCGGTTTAGGAGTGAAATTGGCGACTTTGAATTTTTGACAATTTTTGAAGGTATACCCCTTCACATTTTTGCGATTTTGGGTCGACCCATTTTTAGGACGAACAAATTTTTAAACCACTTCTCCCGACTCAATATCGTCCTAGAACACGTTTATATATCATCTACCATCGATTTGGGCGGTTTAGAAGTGAAATTGGCGACTTTGAATTTTTGACAATTTTTGAAGGTATACCCCTTCACATTTTTGCGATTTTGGGTCGACCCATTCTTTGACCGGAAAAACTTTTAGTCCACTTCTCTCGATCCAAAATGGTCCTAGAACACGTTTAAGCATCATCCTCTATCGAATTTGGCAATTTAAATTCTTGGACTGCCCATAAAACCCTACCCAACCCAAAAGTGTACAATGTCTGATATACAACCTATAGAAGGTTGAATATACATCGATTGTACATAATCAATCAAAAATGGAAATTCCACGTGACATTTACTTTATGAGCACCTTCTTTCCGAAACCCAACAACACTTCACGCTAGAATCTCTACGGATTTCGTTTCATTCTTCTTTGATGGAAGTACTTTATCCTGCGCTTTACTCTCCGAGTGACTTAATGTCACGTCTCAATGTTACTACCGGGATGAACACGCGATACCTTCCGGAAACCTGGATCAACCCGAGTTGGATGAAAAAAGATAGAAATTTATGGCGTCAGAAAAAAAACGAACATTCGTCCTCTCGCGCGATGACTAATGTGACGAGTCGCTGGGAAGGAACGACTTTGCAGCAACCTTGCGTGCTTGCCGGTTTGCGTAAAAATAACACTTTTCAAGGATAAAGAGACGATTTACATTACGATTCGGACAAGAATTTCAAACGAAATCGGAGATATGATAAACCAACGTGTACAATTTTAATTACAACTGAAATATTTCGTTGTGAGATGCTAAGAAATCACACTTTATGTCTTTCATACGACACATATACTTCTACGTTCACCACTCAGTTATACTTAATTCGTATATTTTCGTTCATCATCTTAAACAGATAAGAATCAAGGACTTCACTTAATTAAGAAGATCAATCTGGGAAACGAAATCCCATTGCACCGTCACGAAATTTAAATAAAAATCGTAAAACCTGCGAGCAAGTAGATAACGATCATTTAACTCAAAATCCAAGAACGCAACTAATATATGATATTTTAATTCGCTGTCACCAATAATGCCAACTCGATTTGCATCCAAATTATCAATTATCCATATGGGCGCGATTAAAATAAATTATTGCAAAATACCTTTTAACCGATCTCGTAATGAAATTAATTTTTAACATCTAAAATGAAAACCAAAGCGGAGCAACAATATGATAATTCAGATAAAATATAAAAGAATCGTAGAAACGTATACAGATGACTTGCGATACGCACATTTAGGGTTAAAGGTTTCGAGTGGGTTCTACGGTACGCCCACTTTCAGGTTTACCAAGGAAAATGTCAGGGATATGATTGATAAGTCGACGTGCACGTTTTACTTGGAACCGACACCAGGTCAAGTATACATGCACAGATGCGCCGAGGTGAGCGAAAGAGTCGGGCGAGCGAGAGAAAGGGAAGAAAGGTGGAAGAAGAGTCCACGGTGCAAAGTCATAAGGTTAACTATTGCGGTGTGTACACACGGTAAAGACACGACTACCACGAGCGCAAGGGTGAAAGTTTACCCCGGGACTCGTTTCTCTCTCGCGGCCGGTCGTGCGATTCACTATGAGCATCGGTAAACCATTTCCGAGGATGCACCTTCGGGCTAGTTTCTATTGTACACTTCGAGCTCTCGCAACTCCTTCGTGCTCTCGCTGTTTCGGTGCATCGAGTTCATTCAGCATCGTGCCACGATGCTCTTTTAATCGCCTTCGATACTCGAGCCTTGCAACATCGTATTAATACGGAAATATTTAAATGGCTCGTGTTATAAATCTGTCGAATGTCGGAGAGGAATTTTCGTGGAAATTTTATCCTTATATCGCTATCTATTTCAGATTATGATATCGTATGAGACATGAAGAATGTTAGGATTTTATGAATTATATGTAACACTGAAATTAAAATAATGTCATGAAACTAATAAGTGAAATAAGTCGCACGTAAACATGTATTAAAATTTAATTCAAATAATAGTGTAATTTATCAATTTGTCTGTCTATTAAATAAGTATTATTCAGCATATGTGATCATAATTCTGGATTATTGATGAAATAACAAGAAAAAAGTGTACTTGTAGTACTTTGGCGGATTATAATAGCTTTCCGGGTTAAATCTACTTGCATTTGAAACCGACATATCCTCCAAGTATTACAGTCACAAATTCGTGCGTCGACTTTAAGCAATTAGCAAAATCATTAAAAAAAACTGTACTACCTCCATAAAAACTTCATCCAAACAAAATTGCATCACAGCGTGTTTAACTTTCCCACACTACCCCGTAACTTTTCCAAAGGAGTTTAATAGCAATGCCTCGATTCTAACGATCGCTATCGATCGTGGTTCGTACTAGATCTAATCACAGTCACAATCACCATTTCTCTCAGGCCTCCCCCCCCCCCCCCCCAAGGCTCCCGATCTTTCTCTAGGAGTACCCATCGAAAGTGCACCTGCGGCACGTCATTGTGTGGAAATGATTACGCGGAAGAGTCTCCGGGTTCCTGCGTCATATAATGCGACAAGCATCCGAGAGAAGTGCAACGTGTCGTGGAAGTCCGAGCTGCGCGTGCGCCCGAGCGTCGCGTCCTAGGAATGTCGTTCCCGCGGCGAGGTAAGACTCCGGCTAAACGTTTCTCGGTTAATTGACCGAGGTGCCTAATTAATTAAGTGCCATCGTCCCCATGGCACATTTGCTTAATTGCGCTCTCCGCTCCGCCTCACGGTTAACGAACGTTTCGTACACGCTTCCCTCTAATCACTCTCCGCATGCCCCGGTGTAACGTGCATCACGCACGTGCACCATTCCTCGAGTAGTTGCATCCACCACTGCGTGTCTCTCTTCGTGTTCCGCCTCGTGTATCCATCGCGTATCCTTCGCGTATTTCTCTTGTAACACGCGTGACCTTGATTAGCAGGTTCCCTCTATCTTTACTTCCACGTTTCTCGGTATACCTTTTATTCTATCTGTCTTACTTAGACTTCCTAACTCTCTTTGCCTGATGCATTATTATGCACGGTGTTCTAAATATATTCATACGATATAAAGTTAGTCTCTTGTGTAACTATTCCTTCGTCAAAAACAATCACGATACATTTTCCAAAAATTAGTTCCCAGAAAAGAATATGTGTTGAGTAGTTAAATGTTCATGATTCTGTCGCCTCGTACACTGCATATAATTCAGGTTTATCTTATATCAATTTATTATCCGCAATGCTATAGAGATTGTTCGTCTATACATCACCAGGATACAAATCCATAAACATTATCCATGCGTATTTAATTTAAACGTGACCAAGAACTCGATCGATTCGACGCTATTAATACCGATCCTCCGGACATGTAGGCCATGTTTCGAATACCTAAGGAAGGTATCCGCGAGCTATTCCAGTAAAAGGAATAAAACCCTTGGAGTTTTCGTGCTCCAGGATACGTGGGTCGATACGTAAACGCGCGGCGGCTGCGGTGGATTTTCTGTTTTAATCTTACTTATACCGGGATTCGATGGGATTAATGGCCACGCCTCATGGCAGTGCAATCCCCACGATTTCCGGGACCACGGCCCCGGAAAGGATTCTTTCTACGTACTACTGGTAAGGGCCGACGCACTCGTGACCACTGGATATATCCAGGCTGGAATGTGGTAAGAGAAGGCAAATAGTAGATGCGATCGCGAGCGACCACGAAAGAAGGGGAAGGGGACCAGGGAGGGAATAGAAGTAGGATCAAACGCCGGAGGGGAAGAAGGTCAGGAAAGTTAAGACCGAAGTTAATTACCCGCCATCGGAACTACTGGCGTTCACTATGCCTAGAAGCCCTTACACTGGGACCTGTTGCTCGATTTTATGCATGTGAGCCTGGGTGGCTGCATACGTGACACAGCTTTCCTGCCGTTGCAAAAAACTCTCGTTAGATTGAAATTTAGTAGAGTCACTCTATTAGACCAAGTTAGTGATTATTAATGTAAGAATATATTTCGAGTGTGAAAGTAAATGTGCGGTATTTATATTACGAGGAAAAGTTTAAAAATGTATATTTAAAAAACAATTAATAAAGAAAGGTACTTAAAAGAAATCACTCCCGAACCTTCGTCCGTTCATTCGCTTATTCTCTCGTTTGCATTTCAACTTCAATTGCCTTTGCTTTCTTTTACCTGGCTAAATTTAATAAATTGTTGTGTGGTAAAAAGTATTATCATATGTGCGATACTTTTTGTTTGAACTAATAATTGGATGAGTTAGTAATTAATTAGATTTATTAATTGGTTAGATACTGAAGATATTCGCAAATTTATTGGTTACTTCGGATAGAGAAGATATTTAAGATTAATATGGGGATTGTAAAATTAATGACAGTCTTTTATTGTCGATAACGATTGCAGTATCCCGTTCACTTAATCAGCCAATAACCAGCGAGAAAGTTGACATTTCGAGAAAGTGACTGTTTAGTATTTTAGAGAGGATTATGAGGACTCTTATACAGTCGAATGATACAGGCGGTGTAATCGCGAGATGTAGAATTTCTCTACTTAATCTGTCAACATCTTGCTATTTTTAAATCGACACTTTTAAATAAGAGTTACACGTTATTACATAATTAATCGAATACTGAAGTCGATATATGATGTAAAGTCATGTATGATATTTTGCCGTAATATACCAACAGGTTTCATTCGCGTTTCTCTTATTTAAATTAATGAAAGTTCAGCCCGCATTTCTTGAATTTCATCGAACGACTTTTGATCGATAAATATACTTATAAGTTTCGTTTATTACGAGTTCCAATGTTTCACATCAAATACTTCAACAAAATGGCAACACCTAACTGGTTTATTAATTTTTATATATTTATTACTTCACCGAAACTTTCGCATTATTTAATGTTACAAAATATCTAGGAATCTAATTTGTCATTCACTTGAAATACATTAATAACGAATAATCTTCCCGATCGCTAATTTACTTCGCCAAAAATCCAAACTTCTCCGGTACCAGATATATTATGATATAATCACCTTCTTAACTAGTTTGCTTCGACAAAAATCGAAACTCGTTTATTATTTGATATATCTTGATATAATCTACCCCTTGACAAGTTTACCGCCAGAAAAATCCAACCCCGTCTATCATTAGATATATTATGATATAATCTACTTAACTAATTTACTTCAACATGCGGTCAAACTCGTTTATCATCGGATATATTATGACATTATTTTTCCTGTTTCGTTATCATCGTTTATGACAAATTAAGAAATTTCAAGTTCCGATGTCATTGGATTATAATCTTGGATTAGAATCGTGTAAATTTTTATTGGATTCCAGAAAGGAAGATAATCGTTACTTCATGCCCATGTAATTACTACTTCATTCTTTATCCTGTTCCATCACATTTTTCTCTTACTTGGAATAATAATAGTATAGAGACGAACATATGAAGCAAATCAAATTTAGAATAATACGAAACCAATAAAAAGATAAGAAGAAAACATAACCAGGAAGAACATAACTGTTAAACATCTAGTTCGCCACTGAAAAAATCAAAACATATATAACCTCCAGTACATCACGATATAATCTCGCCGACTAGTTTCCCGCGCCAAAAATTCGCCAGGTTCACATGCGATCTATCGAGAATTTAATCCTCGATCTCGCGGCCGGGGGACGTTACGGCTTCTTGAATGGATTCTTTTTGTCAATGGTCGTTTAAAGAAGTTAGCAAGAGCAGCAAAAGGTTGAGCAGGGGATAAACCTGCTGTGTCGGTCGGTCGAGGCACCTGCGTTACGCGTCACCGCGTGATGAAGAACGCGTGAAACCACGCCGATCGGGAAATTATCGAACGATGAAATAATTCTCTTCCGCCTTATCGCGCCATGGTGGCTGCGCGCTGATAAATGTCCTTTCGTGAATCGAACTGATTTATCCACGCTGTTCACGATATGTTTTAATCACCCCTCTCGCATTCGTTTGATAACTTCTGATCTTACGGAAATTTTATGCTGACTTTTCATGATTTATTCCATCCTGTCTCGTTAGCCACCTGTTGCAAGTGTAACTGTTTACGATTCCAGGATACTTTGTTATTATATGTATCGCTGGAAGACGTGTAATTGAATACATTATTAAACCCTGGCATTAGTTAATACCGGTAATGAATTATAAATAAATTCCTACTACTGAATAGATATAAATTATGTTTATGAATAGAGCAATTTACCGTGCTTCGAAAATAATAGTTTTCGAAATATTCTCTTCCTGGCATAAATTCATTGTCGTTTAAAATCACAGATGTTTGCGAACACCGGAATACCGAGAATGACTTTGTGTCTCGTTAAAAATATTATTCCTAGGAAATAACGAATGACAAATCCATTCGCGAAATGGATAATAAAATCACCGTAGGAATTTCCGCGTTTGCTCACATTAATTGTAACAAAGTACAAAGGCACATTTCCAATAAAACATTTCTATCGTAATGATCAAAGTATGGCGCAATCTCGTTCCGCGGATCGTTAACAACGGCTAATGTGTTCCGCCTATTACAAGGCTTTCCGACGTATCTTAAGTGACTGCGTTTTTTCTAGTAATCAATTATGGATGAGTTCCAGAGAAATACATACGTCCAGTGGAAAATAATGAATCTGGCCGGCCATCTTGCCACTTAATACTCTATGGAAATAAATTCGATTTCGATGTTACTTTCAAATGATCTCTGTACATAATCCAATACTAATCGCCAATATTCTTTTCAGCTAAATAATAAAAATACCATATTCCAAGCAATATTTCTTTGCGTAGTTCCAATGATTCTAATACTTAAAAATATGAAATTTGCATTGCAGTAAAAATATTTATACTCGAGTTTCAAAGAAGTCCATGAAGATGTGACTAATTCTTACTAAATAAGGAAACTCGTAATTCGATGATATATCACTTGGAACTTAAAATTCAAAGTCCATTGCTGGCGATAATTTCAAAGTACACCATTAGAAACGTTTTTTAAGAATCGATTCTTCGAATGTTTTTTCAATAGCGATTACAGACCTTCATTAATTCCTTGCAAGGTAATTAATTAATGACGCACAATGAAATACCAGTATCACTGTTACAAAGATGGGGTTGAAGGAAGTAAGATATGTATGTCCAAGAAAAATCATTTCGATAATAATATTCGAAAGTATCGTTGTTAAATATTAATCTCATCCGATCACGGTGTCATTGACGATTGTTAATCGCCGAGGGGATATAAATCACAAATGAACGTAAACCGTGGAACTTATATTCTCACAGACCCGGTGGTCTTAAAGAGCGCGCTACAATTAATACTGCAGGAAGTCGTTGAGGAGGGTAGCATACACATGCAGCGTACCGAGCACAGGCAACATGGATAATATGTGTTTCAGATAACGAGCACCATAACGCTTTTTACGACTTAACTCTATTTACATAAAGGCATTAATTAGAATATTATAGTTTCGCGTAACGTCGGCTCACCCTGCTTTCCTTACGGTGGTGGTATCATAGGGAGAGTTATCGAGTTGCCTCTTTAAGTAGACTCTAACGTCCTTTACTTTGATATTCTATGTATCGCTGGAGACAGTACTTTCTTCCAACGTTGATCTTCCATAGGTATTATATGATTATGGATCAATGGACTTGTAGCATAGCCAATTATTGTCACTCTAAGTTTACTATAAAAATTCAATCTTCCCAGATATGACTTACTAAGATTTATTCACTGCATTTTTATTAACTTTATATACGAATTATATTAATTCTTCATTCATTTTATACAATAATTACATGGCGTACAAATGTTCACGGCCAGATGGTGTTTGCAATTTTTCTTCAATAAGAAAAGTCTTATGAAAGTATTAGTATTATATCATAGATAAGAGCATATTATATGAAAGAATATTATATTCTTTATACGTGTTTATTTCAAGGATACATTTTGCACGTCACTGTATATTAAGTTTTTATTAATTTTGTATATTAATTACAACCTCGCGAGGATTGCGGTACCACTCTTAGTCTGACTTCTCACGTGTGATTTATTTGGAAGATATTAGGTCATCCCATAAGGCATGTCGTTTCTAAAACTACATTACTTTTGAGATGACTTAATACTTATCTCCAAAATAACTCACACGATCATGTAAGTACTCAAGCCCCCTCACCCGTCATTTCAGACTTCGTCAAGGTGGTGGTACATCGAGGGGGGAGTTTCGCAATTAGTTTTATAATAATTAGAAATATTGAGGATTAAGATGAATATTTTTGAAGACGACTAAACTTACAGTCTACGTCCACGATTATTAAAGTTCATTACTCATCTCAATTCTATGGTCCTCGTTCTCCAACTGTACGGTAATACGTTACCATCCTCCAACCATATGTCACCACTGTTACACAATAGCGCATTGTCACCGAATAAGTAAGTTCCCCGCGTAATATCACCGGAATCACAGTACTCTCGGATTCCTTAAAAATGACATAAGGAACCATCCACCTGGGTTACAAAGAGAGGAATGTTAATAGTGCATTATGCAGACACATTACCGCGACGTACATTAAGGATCATTAAAAGTCGTCGAGGAGGCGAGATAATTCGTTCACCGTGAAAAAGAGATCTCCGTCATCATCGAGATTTATTAAATGTTCGTGCCAACGAAAAGAGCACTGCGATGAATAAGAAACCCACCGCGGGTTCCGATCTTAAAGTTACGTGGTCCCTTATTATGCGCCGTTCTTACGAGCCAAGTTAAATATCGCGTGGAATGATTTGAGTGGCGCGAATCGAGAAACGACGGAAGAAGAAGATCAAGTTCGATGACCCCCCCGTCCGGAACGATGGTGTTCTCCAGTCGACGATTACATCGTACTAAGTTCCCGGTGGTTGGGAGAAGAGCGAGGTCATTGGACCAAGGCCGGTCCTACCTGCGTTCATATCGGTGCATAACGCCGGTTTATAGAAATTTCTATATTCTGCCGGGTTTTACTGGGTGTCCAGTAAGTACTGTTAACGCCCACTCGGCCTTTAAAGGATGGCCTTTTCTTAGACTCGTGACCGTATACGAAAGACGACAACGAGGTCGTTGCTTCGTGCTATTGTGCTCTTTCGTGGGATAGAATTGGATGGCTCGTATCTGCCGGAGACACTTCGCCACTCTACGCCTACAGGTGTCGTATACGCCCGCTGAATTAAACCCGATGAAAATCAGAATAGATATCGCCGAATTAGAATGCAGAGGTGTCTAATGATCGATGATTTGTGTGCTGGAATATTAGTGAGTTAGGTGAAGCGTATAAGTTCGAGATGGAAAGTTATCGATGGAAAAAAGACGAGTGAAAGACGAATAGGATTTTATCAATTTTTCTTCTAAATTTAACGAATCGAAATAATTACTTGTAGGTACTTAGGGATAATATAGTATATCATAATTCTGTATGCATGGAATAATTAATATGATTTCTGATTTCTGTAATAAAAATACAGTGAAATTTAATGCTTTAAAGAAGGTCGACATAATTTCGTTCCAAAGTTAAATGCGTTCGGACGCAGGTAGGCAGATGAGATCGTAACGCCGAAACAAGATTATTCGTTTTGGAATTGTTGTTAAAAAAGTGGGAAGGGGGGTAGCATAAAGTTGGTATTATTACCAATTGAAATCAAATGGAAACCTTAACCATTAAATTCCCTGAAAGACACCAGGAATGATGACAAGTAATCGTACTCGCCAGAAGGAAATTTATACGGTTCTTCCAAGCACGATGAGTTGTTGGCTCCTGGTAAACGATCCCACAGACAAGATCGCCGTCCAGTTAATAGATAAAATCGTTTCTTTATATAATTTATTGGAAGTACGTGTATCTATAAATAAGAAGATCACCCGATTAACACCGTTACGAGGTCCGGTATGATGGAGACCTGTAAAAGCGGGATATCATAAAACCGATAACTGCCATTAGAAGAAATCAAACACGTCCACTGGAATCCAGGCAGCTCTTTAATTCCCACTATTCACGAGGAACAACTAACACAGATATTCCATCCCTTGAGCGACACTGGGTAATACGAATACTAACGAGCTCCTCTTCTTATACCTGGCCACCATTCTTATACCGCAGCGCCATAAGAATGCAGGACGCACCGAATAAAACAGTAAACTGCCACATAAACGATACTTGGCTCGCTTCCGCGAAATTTGTACGGTTCTTCGTGTGCGATGAATTATTGACTTTTGCGAAATGATCCTTAGACGAGATCACCCGTCGGTGGCCAGTCAATGGCCTACCCAGTTATGGGCTTTACGACGTGCTGGGTTTCAAGCCGGTGATACCTGTTCCGGATACATCTTCTATGTAGTAGCACCAAGGGTTTTCTACAGACTTGCAGCTAGAGTTCAACACCGTGGACTCTTTAAATCGACCGGAGGGTTCGTCAAGTTCGTGTACGCCTGCAGATACCATCCTATCTGCATCGAGCGGCTGCATTATAACACGCGAATGAGCATTCGGGAATGGGGAAGTCGCTTCTCAGAGAATCACCTCGGTAATGCTGTTGTTATTGTTGCCCGAGGTGTAATACCTCCATCATTCTTGTCAATATGTTTCCTAGTTCTAACCGAGTCTAACCAATTCCCTCCTGAATTTACATTATTGTAAATCTCGGAGGATCTTGGTGTACTTAAATTCGAGTGATTGACAAACGAACGGTTTCAATTATATTTAGCTTAGAATCGGCGATGATGCATACATTTAATCGCTCTTAAATTAGAATTATTGATAAATCTAATCGCTTCCAAAATAGAATTATCGATATACCTAATCGCTTCTAAATTAGAAATATTCATCATTGTTAAATTATTGATAACCAGAGTGATCAATATTTCTAATTTATTACCGATAAGATCATTCTTATTTATTCAGAATCATTCAGAATTCTAATTGCTGGGTCTAAGAATTGCTGAATCTAAGACTCTTAATATTCGAAATTCATTAATTTTAAATAACACTATCATACTAGTTCCTCCATCTCATTTAATATTATTAAACAAATAGTCACCATTCGCTTAAAAATATAATGCAAATACTAGACACTACTTGGATAATGAAAAATTCCAATTAAATCGAGGATCGGTCTAAGATGTTAGGAAGAATCGAGTGGAATTAATTAACCCCTTAATTCGTGCCAGTTTTAATTATCTGGTTGGAGATTAGACGATCGATCTCGCTCGATCGATTCGACCGGAGATTCTACTCGTAGCATCCGAGGCCGGAACACGTGAGTCGATAATAAACATGAAAGACAGGAGCTTCGATATAAGATCGCCGATACACCTGTGACGTTGCACGTGTGTGAGCACCGGAATGCATTCGAAGTGTATCCCAACCCGTGTGATCGCGTGCCGTCATCCCGATACCAGCTGGTCTATCTCTAAGATGGGAATTTCAATATATTTTTAAAAATGATGAAAATAAGACGTACGGGAAGTAAGATAAAATTACCATAATTTTGCACTGTAAAAAAATGATTTGATTCACGAATATGCAAAATGAAAATTATTTAAATTACCTTTATAATTATTGTAATTACAATTACAGATGAGTTTAATTTATATCAGTCCAATTTAGTTTAATCAGATAAGTCTAATATAATTTACTTTCAATTACGGATGATTAAACACTTTCGGTTTAACTTGTCATGTATTACTATATTGATTTCAGTGACTTTTACGAATTTGATTTATAAATGCATTCATAAAGAATTACTAAACGATAGAAATTAAATGTTGGAAAATGTAACAAATTTGTTATATTGATGATGAAACTAGTAATACGTAAACTTCCATATAATTTTAATGAGCGCACGCAACACATTCGTGCTTTAATTCGCACTTGCTCCGGGTTAATTTAAATTCCATCGCGCGGAGAGAGGAACCATTAAGATTGATGATAAAAATAGGAAAGTAACTCGTTTAATCGTAGCCCTCCTTCCACTCTTCGATTTTAACCGCGTCTTCGGTATACCGGGTTTCGCCGTAACCCCCGATAACCGGAATTCTCAAAAAAGCAAATAACTCCATTAGTTTCCAGGTGTTGTCTACGGGACAGAACTCGTTATTAACTAAGCCCGCTAATTACTTTCAATTTCTTATCCGTGGGGGGAACGGAATCGATTAGGGATAATGATAAAAATGAAAAAGTAATTTGCTTAAACCTAGCAAGCACCTCGCCCATTTATTTCCCCGGTGGATTTCTTTTCAGCTCTTTTTAAGACGAAGTTCCTCGCGGAGTTTTAGTCCTTTTCTCGCGATTCATGGCATAAAGAGCGGAGAGCGGCGATCGAAAGCGAAGCTCGATCACAGGGACTGTTCACGAGCGACTTCCTACACGCGAATACGCCATGTTGTAAATAATCGACATCCGTTCGCAGTAAATTCGTTGTAATCGCGAGCGGACGCTCGTCTCACCTCCCTATGGGATCCCATAGGATCCTTTCGATCCTTACGATCCTGCACGCAGAGTTACGCGGTAACTAATCGATTCTAAGCCACTTCGAGTGTCCGTCGAATAGCACTCTAAAGATCCACTTTATCTCACTGAATAATGCTATTGGAAAATTCCGCTGATGCGTTTGAATTAATAATTATTCGATAGCCGTCTTCGATAAATCAAGGTATTCCATGCGCGCTAATAATACTCGTTACCATATTTATAAATTAAGCGCAGCCATTGCGATCACAGATGTAATCCTGGATTATTATCCATCACCTGGCGGATGTCATTCTTTTCTAGGATCTAACGTGAGCCGATGTGATATTTAATTCAATTAAATCCGAGTTAATTGAAATTTATATAAATGCCGTGAAATCAACGCGCGAATGTGATGAAATTTATAATGCAGGATATAATATCGGAAATCATGATCTGGATAATCACGAAACCACAATTCATGATATTCGATATCCCGGCAACTTGGTCCGCGTTGATACGATGATCTAAGCACGGCTTCCGTGGTGCGTATGAGACACTAAATTAGCAGCTTCATCAACAACTTGATTAACATCATCGCGGTGATCATCGACATTGATTGTGTTAGCATCTACATCATTGGACGTACATATACGGTCTACTCAAGGGAGTCCTTGCTCTCTTCAAGCCGATAGATCAGTTTGTAGTTCACGCCTCCTGCGTAGTACGCAGACTACTTGAGGCCAGGTGAGCGGTTTACCTGCGGGAGATCGGACCCTTAAAGGGCGATAGATCCTTACCTGTGCCCTGTTCTTGATTCATCTACCTTTTAGAAATTCCTGCATCGAGAATTGAATCCTGTCTGTCATATTAAACCTTTTAGTACCTTAGTGCCGATATATCGGCTTTATGGGTTTTCCGTGAAATACCTTTCGCATATTGCCGAAGTAGAATATCTGTTCGATGAGGTCTGCTATTTTATTATTTAATAAATACTATATTAAAATGTGGGAAGACTGGCAAAACATTTTATGTTCCGGTCTATGAAGCTGATTTTCAAGGGATCTGAAATTTGACTTATTTATCAGCGATCGAAGGAAACCAATGGCTGAAGCCTAACTTAATTAAAATGAGAATTTATGGGCAGAACCGGTGGAGTCGTCGCTTTATTAGATGTTTATTACAGTGTCTGTCTTATCTGCGTTATAGAATTTTTCCGGTTATTGTGATTTATACTAGGAAACTTCCGGGCTATACGTTAGATAACCAGCAGGGTAGACACGCCTCGCTTCGGTTTACGCTCGAACGCGATTAGAGATCGATAAAGGGACCAACCAGCTTATCTAGGAGATCGGTTAGATGTATGTAACTGTTCCTGATGCCAATCTATCTTTATGCTTATCATCTATGAATTCATGCATCCCCAAAAATATTCCACCCCTTTCGAGATTCCGAATTAACTATGCAAACGTATTATTCTCATCATCAGTTAATTAAATATCAAATTAATACTTATCGTAGAGACGATTGCATTTTATTGATACTGCTGACACCTTGATATTGATCAATGATTCATTTTCATTAAAAAAATTCAGGATCCCTAAATCGTACTATTATACTGGGTGTCCCGTGTGAAAAAAGCCACTGAATTATCTCCATTAATCGTGATAATACAGAAAATATTTTATGCATTATATAAATGATTTCAAACGGCCAATATCCTAAAAGAACATTTTGCCGGCATTCCGTCTACTTATAGAATGTTCAGATCACCCATATGAACAAAAACGTAAACAAATATCATCGTATAATTAGGTGGCCTTCTCTATTTATCGAAATATTGTCATATTTTGGAAGATACTGTAATATTTATCGAAACGAAACATATCCGAAACTAAGTGAAGTTTAAGCTTAAGTTGCCACTTAGACGGCAAATTATCTTGCTACGTATGATACACTTTACGGCACTGTTATATCGAGCACGAAACACATCCATGCTTCCTATGATAAGTACCCAATCAATGCACAAAAAACACTTAATAAAAATCCGTAACCCACATGCAATTTTCATAGCATAAACATACCAGGAGGCTCGCAATTACGTTCAAGAATAATAATGACTCACGGTTAAATAATGTATTAGAAGCGGATTCCTGGACGATCCCGTGCGGGAGATCTGCCGTGAGCGTACAATTACGTCGATTATTACCTCGGGTAATGTCAGGTGCGAATGTCAGCGAAACCAGCAAATGCCAATGGCACAGGTTTTCCTGTGCGTCCTCGTTGTCGTTGTGCATAATACCATGAAGAGTCACTCGGAAGCTATGCCAACGCCACGTGCGGTATAATTACGCAAAACCCATACGATTTAATCGTTCGGGCGCACGCGCGCCAACATTCGTGTCGCCGGTTTTCCACGCGGATTTCCTTCGTTCCCAAAGAAAACTGGTCGCCGGTTTCTGTGGCAGCGGCAGCGAGAACACGAGCATCAGCCGGCCGTACAAAGGGCATTTGCGTCGATTAGCATTAATACGTCCGACGTCCAGCTGAGGAGCCAGGACTCGATCTCGGCTACGAGGCAGCATTCCTCTTCAGGTTCTTCTTCCTTTTTTCATTTCCTATTCCTCCATTTTTATATCCCCGCTAGTTGGCTGTGTCTTCGGTCTTCTTGCATTTTGGACCTCTTTCTTTACTTGCAAAAATATCGTCTTAACTTGTTGACTCAAATTAGTACTTCCAGTATCCACGCATAAATAAAATAGATACTTAGAAGTAGGTTTGTGTAGATTTTCATGAATTTTCCTTGGTTGCGAACAAATAACACGTAATTAACTCGGAGATGCGCCGATACGGATTATGCAAGATGTTAGGCAATTAATCATCGAAGTACTACGATGAACCTCCGCTACATCCTCCATTTTATATCTCGTCTATTTTCTTTATGCCCCATGATGAAAATGATTCTAGAGGCATTGAAACACTTGTAATCTTCCCTAATTATAAGTTGATTCCGTATCTACGGAGACTCCGCGATGACAGAGGATGATGACATAACTGTACTCGCCGAGTCCTCGAGCGGATAGTTATACGTCGACATTGGTGGGCATTTTTTTGTAGCTTCGGGGGGTTACGTACGAGCGTGCGTGATCGTAATTTCGGTACAGCCTCACCGTGGATGCAGGAAGTCTCTACCTCTCTCCGTACCATTAAAGATAATTCGGCTGGCTTTGCAGATTTCACTTGGCGCACTGCTATTATTTTGCTCCGGTGAATCAAGTATGATATTCGGGAAACTTATATTTCGCACATTGTAATTCGCGCAAAAAGTCTCTTCCTGCCCTTCAAGACGCACTTCACTGTTTATGTTAAAGAAATGGATTTTTTTCTTCTATAAAACAATGCATCTAACTGGATCGTTAAAACTCAAATTAAATGAAATGCATATGTGTCAATTACAAACGACTCAATTATTCTTCCAGTGGGAACAATTCAAGTATGATTTTATACTGGAAATCTTAAGTACCACAAATAAGTGCATAAATAAGCAGCATACTCATGCAGAAATTACACTTAAATGTATAAGGGAACAGCAACCGAGGCAATTAAGAAAGATTCACGTAGCCAAAGTATGCGTTCCAGATCTCCAGTCTCTCACATGCTGTGGGATTGCATAACGCATCACGCATGATGTATTACGCAAGTAATATCGTGACCAGGTATCGAGATGTATGGACGACGTGCACTTATCCTTTCAGCTTTGCACGCGAGTGGTGCGGTCTTCGTCATCGGTGGTTAACTGTGCATTTTCGTTTCCCGTCGAGGCACGAAGAAAGAAAGAAAGGATGGAATCTACTTGGCATGGCCGATCTTGGTGAAGCGAGCCCACGCCCTTCGGACAGTACGATCTCCTATCGGACATGCAAACTCCAAGTTACGTGTCAGCCGATGGACAGGTTTCTGCAATAAGGAAGCAAGCGTTATGATCGATCCTTCAGGACTGACAATGCACTGCGGATTATGCCCAATGAACGTACCCCCGCACTCCATCTTTGCTCGGTTATAACAGACTCATACCAACTGAAAAACCGTTTACGATGTGCAGTCATGGAACGATGCATCGTACTTTGAAGGTCGTGGTTTGAAATAGTAATAACAATCATTGGTTCTTGCTACGATAAAATAATATCACTCCGCGCAGATACTAAGCCTCACTTGTTTATGTTATAGTATCAAATAGAATCGCGATACGCAGCACATATGGTAACAAATTTAATACCGGTGCTGGAGAGGTAATAGAATCGATTCGTATCGATATCCTGTTTGAAGCTGTATGATTGTAATATTATGAAAATGGGAGGTATGAAATTTGGTTGAATTTACCGTGGCACCGAGGTTGACTATTCATTGCTACGTATCATTGTTGTTAAGATACAATATTAATCACGTAACAATAATAAGTTGAAAATTGTCAGAATTAATCGCAACGATTACAGCTTCCTTATATGCTTCAACCATACAATGGGATACGAAATAAGATAATTCCCTCGTACCATAAATTGGCGAAATATACCAATTTCACGATGCCGATCAACGAGCCTCAACTTTAATCCTCGATCAATGAGGAAACCGCAAAAAAATTTAAGCGCGGTACTCGATCAAGCGCGTTATCTCCTAACTGTATGAGATGTTTGGGAGTATAAAGATCATGAAGTGCAACCAGGAAGAATCCAGACAATTTCTGGCGCGTCCCGAAATACTTGTTGCGCCGGCTCACGGAGTGGACGTGTTATCGAGATCGCGCACAACTGATAATCTTTACGAGTCCGTGGCCCGACAGGACGAAAGAGAGGACGCAAGAAAGGGCGAAGAAAGGACGAAAGAGAAGAGGAAAGAGTGGAAGAAGCTGGTGGCCAGGGCTTCTTGATCCACGGGCGTGCAACAGTTATCGGACGTGCATCCTCTACGGGTGTAGCCAATCCTGGCGGAGGATGCTTCCTGGCCACTTCGGTGTATATTACCTTCTGTTTCACGTACCTGCAATACACTCGGGATAAGAGTTACGTCAAGGCAGATTCAGGAAGAGCTCGTTGCAATTGCGCAACCGAACTTGCCGGAAAAACTTACGCGCTGCATTACGTGCTGAGAACGCGTAGAGCTCGAGTATGAAAGGACGAGCATACGTGACTGCGTATCTCCACTCCGGTACGCGTAAATCGTATATTTATGTATAGGGTGTTACTCAAATATACGACTATGTTTCATGAATGTATTATCATTTCATGTATTTTGCCATCCTTTAATCCATTCCCTTATACCATATATGTATATCCACGATTAATATTAATTGCAGACAAAAATATGCTATATAAAGCGTTTATTTTAACAGCATTATTTAAATTATTTAAAAGTAACTATTTAAATTATGTTCTTCCAAGTATGTGATATATTTTCTGTTTAAATAGTTATTCTTTCAAATATATTATAAATATTTTCTATTTCAGTTATATAATTGGAAGCAGATTTAATATAAACTTATATTCAGCATTTTTTATATAGTGATTTATATAAGGTACACGTAAAAAGAAGACTTAAGAACATCTTCGTTGAATAAAATGAGAGAGCATTCAAATATTTTGAGTCACAGCAGACTTCGAACACTTCCTTTAAGAGAACAAAACCGATAAATTTCGAAGTTAATAGAACGCAGGTATAAAATGTGTTCACATATTTTAAAAACACGTTGTATAAGGAAGAGAATAAAACGGTATGCTGGACCAAGTGCCGGTGGTACGCACAGTGGACCAACACGTGCGAGTAACGTGAGAACATTGTCTTCTTTCCGATCTCATCTCCGTTTTCGTCGCGATTTCCTTCCACGGTCCGCGATGGCCGATTTAACTGGACTTTCGGTTAAACGGTACTTAGGGGTGTTTCGTTATTTGTAGTCGCGATAAGATGTCGCGTAAGACGATACACGTCACGATTCTAGTTGAATTCTTCCACGAGATTACAAGATTTCATAAGCAATATGATTAAAAAATATCATAAGACTATGGAAATTCCAAATTAGATTTGCTTCTTCTTCGAATTCAGTCATGCCAGAATTTTAATTCTGCGGTCGCATTTTTCGAATATTAATACTGGAATTACTAAAACAGTCAATATGGCTGGTCTGCAGTATTTAATATGAACGATTAAATTAATAAGGTTTCATTTTTGAGACTCTCTGCGACTCATGTTGCATAATGGATGCATAATTAAATCTGTTAATTTATTTTTGCCGTACACCCTTCTTTTTAAGGACATATCGATAAATGTACTAAGTTAGCTGAATATACTCTTGGTAGTTCTAATGTTAATGTAAATATTTGGAATAACATGGGATAAAGAGGTTTATATCTACAGTGAAAAATTGACTCGTGTATATTAGGTATCTAAAACGAAGTGAATAATGAGTACCTACGTGCTTACGGATGTCGCGTAAAACACTGGAATAATTTGTAGCGAAAGCTGCTTATGGCGTACTTATGGTTCGAGGTGCACTGTGAATAACACGTGCGAGGAACGTGAGAATCTTGCCTGCTTCTTAACTCAGCTTCCATTTTAGTCGCGATCGTGATTAATTCAACAAATGAATGCACCCGTGTTGTAATAACAGGTCGTAACAACTTCTACTTAATACCTTTCTCATGAAAGATATATTCCTCTGATGACGAAAGAAATAGCTTGCTAAAAAGACATCCTTTTTAAGTAATTCACTTGTGAATCCATTTTTAATAATTTTTAATAATAGCTATTTTGTGATGTAAGATATCTTCAATAATAGCTACTTTTAAAAATCCACAAAATCGTGTAATGGTCAGTTAAACAATTTTCCAATCAAATATTATGTCCCAAATTGTTAGAATTATCGTTATATTATAGTTGCACTTTGTTCAGCATGCATTTTTTAACGAGGTACAAGGAATGTATTACAAAATATATATTATTATAGTAAAAATCCAAAGTAATCCATTATCTCGTAATACATATTTATAATGACATTAAGGTTGTCCTTTTCGCCATTCACTTGCCGAAAATGGTGGCGAGACCCTGTATTACCTATCTGATTTACTCTCCATTCTCCCGGTGGATGTCTCATCAACTCCGTCACTTCCGGCAACCCGACTAAACCGGTACAGCTCCAAAGACTAAAAGTCGGACACGGCCGAATCTTAATGATTCTTAATGTCACACGGTGTAACATCCACTACCGCCGGAACTATTCGTGTTTTACTTGATAACACAATTAACTAACTTTCGCTATACTTTGTTTTAAGTGTTGAGAATGTAACAAATGTTAGCCTGGTACTGGCAGTGCATGCAAAATAATGTGAAAGGATCCGTTCAAATATTTTTATTACAGTTATTACCATTAATATATCAAGATCAACATTTAATAATTTCGGATACGTAATAATATTTATTTGGGGTTGAAACTGTTCCAGTTTTAATTTAAAAAATCTGGAGCCATTAAAAATGATTGTGTTCTAACATACTCTGATAACTCTGTCACTATTATTAAAATGCTTATTATTAATAATATTTACTGTTCAAAATAGATTCGTAATTGAGTTACTTAATTACGGTTAGATAAATAAAGAAAAAATTGCATTCGTGAAGACTAATTAGAATCTATTCTTCATTGAAACCGTACCAAGAACGATATTAAGTGCGAAGTGGTTATTCGTTCCACCTTTTCACGGTACGAATGTCGGCGATTCATTCGCGAAAGAAATATCAAAGAGTCCGTAAAAAGAGGCAGTCTGTGTCGAGCACAATTAATGATGACGAAAGAGGTTCGGGAATCCTATTATGCGAATTCGTTGAAAGGCAATTAAATGATTTACAAGAAGTACAATAAATTCATGGTAGACCGGATGCGCGGGTGTACCTCTGTCAGTCTGGATTCAGATTCGAGGTAAGCACCTAGAGGTTTTGGTCAATATGACCGCTCCATCAAGGACAACGTGGAAATGAGGTAGTTCGTATTCCACGGTGATCTCGTGCGTGCGGCAGGTACCTCTTTCAAAATGAAACAACGAAAACTTTTAACCTCGAGTCTTTGTCTCCCCCCCCTCCCTCCCCCCCGAGGGGGAAGGAGACGTAATTCCTGAAACGAAAATAAAATCGAAACCCGTGTCGGTACCACTATGACTTTGCCACCGCGATTGTCCTCCTGACCTGTCCTCGTTCCTGCATTATTTCACTTCTACCGAAAAGGTCGTTTGCAACAATGGCTCATTTACGGTAGCCCGGTCTTATGTAACTTGATTTCTTCTTCACATTTATTAATGCTTAATATCGAGCAAGTCTCCGGTGCGCTGACTGCACCGGAAATGGTGTAATATCGGATGACGTCGATGGATAACCTTGTTGCTATTATTAAATTGTAACTCGATGATCAACACATCCCGTTCTCGCGGCTTGCTTTGTTAATCCAGTGTTAATGTTGCTTCGTAGTATGAAATGAATTTACTCGAGCATCGGATATTACCGAAAATTCTAAATGAATATTCCACGAGAAACAGTGGTATGCCGAAACACGGAAATCACGAATCGGTCATTAAAGTATTAGCAGAATTTCCTATGCGTTTTAATGGTGGTTTTTTATAGAGGGCCGTATGTTGCAAAAACAAAATGATAGGAATCAGCGTACTTGTAAATTGTACGAATTACACGCGAGATACGCGGCTTTTATTACGCACTGTTTACAGCTGTTTCGTTCGCACATTATGCAACCGTTACGCGTCCATAGAGCAGCGGCGATGGTGCAACCAGTTATTAATATTACTGCATCGGCAGACCGAACGAGAAGCCGAAGTCTACGCGTACTTTAAGGGGTTAATACAACTGTATCGTTTATCAACGACAACCGCAAATACGCCGAATGAAATACGGTCCAAGTAATAGCTGCCATAAAAACCGCCGACGCCCTGAGGCCGAGATCGATAACGCCTACACACACGTGCAGCGTACCTTTACGAGAGCTAACGTTACACGTCCACTCTCTCGATCAAACTTGATCGTACGTCATAGAAATCATATTAATCTCATAATTAAATAACATCCCCATCCTTCTCCGAGTTTCGCGAACCTCGAATCTGTCCCTGGGGGTACAAATTTGTCTCAAATTATGGTATAGAAAACTCTTAAATGAAAATTTTAAGGGAGAAGTTTCAAGATATCTCTTTTATTAATGAGTATTATTGTTCAGTCACAGACAATATAATATTACAGTTTGAGTTATGTCGTTGAATTATAATGATTTCTGCGTTATCTAATTTATATACGAATTTAAAGTAGAACGAAGAATTACAATAAAAAACACTTGTTTTTACAATATTGCACTTACAATATTTCTAGAAATGTATACCATATTTTGGGACAGAGGGAGTATCAGAAAGATGAGGGGTGGATAAATGACGTTCATCCGTACTCGCGTATCTACGTCCACTTGCGCTCTGATGATTACAAAGGCGCGTATCGAATGAATCATATTTAATCAGAATTCTAAATTAGAACAAGAGTACCTGTTGCAATGCGCGAAGATCGTTTCTAATCAAGTGGGCAGAGTCTAGAAACCCCGGCACAATGACGCATAATAGACTAATGGTACACATTGTCGTCGGCATCCAGTCGAGTACACCCTGCGTAATAATAATTCTCCTGACACACCTGATCCTCGTTAATGCATTGCTTAATCGTCCTGTTCCCCGAGAAACCCTTCACCTACTTTCCGCTATGACCGACCCACGCGGCGATGCGCTCCTATCTGCGCCAATGATTCTTCCCCCCCCCCCCCCCCACTCTCTCTCTTCTTCCATGCACATTAATGCATCTACCATTCTCCTTACGTGTACGAATAACCGAAGAGACTGGGATATAATGCTCGCAGTGATCTTGATAGAAAAAGATCAGGTGTAAAAGGTGAGGAATGATAAATTGACTCGATTCCTGTGAAGTGTAACGTTACACAAACCTGGGAAGCACGCTCGGCTCTGAGATATTTACTTTGCATATTCTACGAGTAGATATTACTTTGACTTTATCGGCTTATCGAATGTATTTATTTTATCTATATTGGCAAGTAATGCACTTTATATTAAATGTATTCTTTCATGTATTACAAGCGATACGTTTGAACACAGAGACTAGGGATGTTCGATTCTCTTTTGAGTGAATGATCGATCTTTTGGTAAAAGAATCGATCATTTGGAGGATCGAATCGGAATCGAATATCCCTAGAAGAGACGAAGGTGGATTGGTGAGTGGTGGAGTGATATATAGAATTTAAAGTTCTAAGTTAGAGTAGGTGTTACACGGTCGAAGATGAATCGAAGTCACGCTTTTTCGAGGTTGCTTCGAGTCCGAACGATACATGTTACGAGTATATTACGTGATCGCATCCATAATGCAGCAGATCGGATGTAACCGCTATGATCATTTTGCGCATCGACGAGCACACACGAGTAACGGCATACTATACCGTTCTATTTTAATACCATTGGCATAAACATAATTCATAATATTCCGAAAACATTTCACCATTCCCAGCACCACGTGCACTCACCGACACCAACACATTTCAATCTAATCGAATACGAAAGTATGACTCACATCTACTTAAAATACTGCATTTAAGTGCATGCGAGAGATTACACCGATAAATATCCTATTATATTATTATATCAATAAATTATCATAAGAGAAATTTAAATAGCGCACGATTTAAAACTTCACGTTTAACGATACTCCACTAAAGTGATACCGATTTCTAAGCTGGTTTTTAAGAACTTTAATTACCTTCGCATCAAAGATATATCATACTCTCGTTTATAATAATTATGCTCTTCAATGCACGCATCAATCATTGTGTTATTGCTTCCAATTAAATTTCTACCGCGATTGCAATGAATGTGCAAACATTTTCAGAGGCTCTTCGCTATCTAGAGTCCCGAATAAATAAAATAATTAATTTACATACAGAGGCTGCGTGCGGTGGGACAAAAGGCGTGCGAACTTTGCGCATCTGTGTATCCTTATGGCGTAAAGGGACCAGTACGATTGGCCACCATAAAAGTGCAAGACGATAGATCACGTTTAGATAATCACGTTAGTATGGCCTAACGGTATCCTATTCGCCATGAATAATAATAATAAGCTTACGTTACTCGGCGCGGAGTATGTTTTGCCGGGCATTCATTGAATTCGCGGTCGCGAATACATTCTGTCAACGCCAGATGTTGCCTTGTCTTTAAGTTGCTTTAAAATCGCTTGGACCGAGTAGGACGAAATAAATTTGAAAATTATACGTTGCGTCCTCGTGGCCTCTACGAAAGGCAGATGAGTAGAGAGAGAGAAAGGGAGGGAGAGAAGGAGAGTGACAGAATAACGAGAATAAGGTTAGCAGAGTCTCCGTGGCAATAACTAAACTCTTTTATATTTGCCTCCGCCAGGTATTATAACGAAGATGACCTTCGATGCATGTCCATGCTCCTCACTACGAACACAGTTAGACACGGGCTATTACCTTATCTTATTCATGATCAATCGATGCACGATAATGCAAGATTAAATTGAGATTTAATAAAAGATAATCTTATGGATTAACTCGTGGAAGTTAAATAAATGATGTTGGCATCCATCGTGAGCTCGATGTTTAATGTACCCTTTGCACTATCGTGGTTATAGTTCATGAAATAATATATTTCAAGAGGATGACTAACGTTCGAAACATGTTTATATGTTAAAATAATAAACACATACAAGGTACTCTAAATCGAATAATACAAAATTATAAAAATTGTAAGTTAAAATTTCTAAGTTAGTTTTTAATAAATTTCATTATCATCGCATCAAAGATATACATATTCTACTCTCGAATGCACTTCATGGGTTATTTGTATAATATAATATAATTCACAAATTAAGGAATTTCAAATTGCAAATTTAAAATGCATTATAATTTTTGTTACGGTTGTTGAACGTACTTAAGTCACTTATACCGTGAAAAATATCTAATTTTCGTGAAACCAAACCGGTGGGATAAAATAAATTCGAAAATTATGCACGGATCCGTGGATCAAAGGAAAGAGGTGAGAGTTTAAAGAATTAGGTTAAACTCGTTGGAGATGTTGACTAATCTACTTTCGCGATACCTTCACCGTTTCCCTGGCTCCGAAGTTACGGTTAAAGAATCCGTTCCAGGCTCTGCACGGGAAATGAGATTCCAGTCGGTTTGTATGTGTGAAAAGAGAAGTCATTTCTTATTGTCTTCTTTGTATATCGCCTTTCTCACGAACATTAGCGGGCTCTATTTTTTGCGCCAGTTACTTTTAGAAAAACTTATTACTTTTACTAAACTTTTTAGCGCAAGAATCATCATCATATGTTTCATCTATGAATTAGAGGAGACTCGGTATTTTATATTAATTTATGCAAAGAAATTTTAATTTACATGAGATAAGAAATTTGAGATGAAAATGAGACAAAAAAATATTGAAAAGAAATTCTTATATATATGAGATAATATAAGGATGACAATAATTAAACCCGATCCACAACGATATGAGAATCTCAATAATCAAGACAACTAAAAATCTATTATTCGAAAGAAATACATCCGAGGATGCTTTTATGAAACAAAGAATTGATCGGAGTCTTCTATTAACAAAGGGATAAAAGATAGACCCAATAAGAGACCGCCGATTTCCAATACGTAGAAGAAGAATAATGAGAACGATCAGGATTGATATCGATAGTTCTTTATATATGGTATCTGCAAATGTAATAACGCGATAAGTATAACAAGTATTGAGTATGTGAAATGAGTAGCCACTTGCGGCTTCTTTTATCCTATGCAATTAAGATGGTGCCTCGATTTCTCCGAGTCATCCATGAAGAAGTCTACTTCTCTTCGCGAGCTAAGTTCACTCAAGGAGAGGAATCATTGGGGGATGTGCCGGCCACTTACAAATAGACCGCCTTGAATATATCCTTACTTCTGTACTGACGGATTCGAGTGACGACTGTTATGAATTATTATATAATACTATATTACATTGTATTATATTGTATTATATCATATTAGCATATAATACATGTACAACTATTGCATTCGATGATGCGATTATAATCCTCGTTAATCGTAGAATAATTGTGTGTTATTTTCCTCGCTCCACCATTCGCGTATTTCAACTTACAACCTGATAATTGTCTCGAATTATAAAACACTTCCTTAATATGGTCGCAATAAAAAATCTCTTAAATTCATATTTGAATATGTAAACCTCCGAAAATACTCGAAGGAGCATCGAGAACCGATATAAGAAATTCATAACTACTTCAATTTAATAATTCATAATCGTTGCATTACTCATGAGAATCGAAGGAAGCCGTCCATCGAAGAAATAATACACTTAAAATAATAGCTTTTTTCGTTGTAGTGACGCAGGTCATGAAGATTAAGGTTGAAAAAGGCACTTTAAAAACTTACACAAAAAACAAGTATTTAAATTACCGGGATCTGTACCTTAATTGTAGAGAGAACCGAAGACATTATTACATATTACTTTCCATTTATCACCATCCATATCTCTGTAAAATCTCACGAACAACATTGTTATTGGAAAAGAAATTCCCGATAAGGGAAAGCACCTTATCGTTAATCACACGTTATCCATATCTCTGTAAAATATTACGAGCAGAATTTTTTAGTAAAAAGAGTATCTCGATGGGAAAATGTATCTTATCGTTAATCACCCGTTATCCGTATTTCTATAAAATATTACGAGCAGATTTTTTTGTCAAAAGTGGATCTCGATGGGAAAATGCACCTTATCGTTAATCACCTATGATGATAGAGGTAAAGAATAAAGGTGATCTTAGGAGGAAGTTCAGGGTGCGTGCGTGTACGCGTAACATCAGGTGCAGCCGCTGCACCCATTTCCTTCGACATATCCCGGGCGTTTGCGAATTCAAGGTCGGCGTTCTTCTCGGAAAAGGTATGCTTGTTCGTGCCAACAAGTCGTTTCTATCAATCACGATGCACGGCTCGATGCCGCTTGGAAGTCATGAATAAAGAAGAAAAGAAAGAGAAATGCCAAGGGAGGAAGAACTATACTTAACCTTCTGGGTTAAAGTCAGCCCGGATCGAGCGCGTGTCCCTGATTAAGGTGCACCGAGACGTTTGCCTCCCCTCGTCCTCGTCCTGCCGTTGGGTCGCCAGTTTCACGGAACCCTCGACTATGCCGCGTGTCTAGGAAGTCTATGCCTTTGGTTCATCGTGCTTTCAAGACGAGGAAGCGTAACTACGTCCCACGATTCCAAAGAACCTTCTCGGAAACCGTTCGGGAATCGAGTCACCAGAATGCTCGGGAAATTCTTTTCGTTCGAACAAATTTCTCGTGGAATTCGAATCCGCCATTTAAAGGTGAACTCAACGATAAATCTCACCGGTAGCAAAATCGAATTTAGTAATGAAATATTGGATGTTATAACAACGTAGGATATAATAATAGCTGAAAATCGTTAGAGTTTAATAATAGCAAGGAAACGATGATTTAACTGGAGTTCTTTTTCGTTGGATTAAGGTTACGCTATTTTAGTATTCTAGACACGATTATTAAGGATCAATAGCTCGAGGGAGGATCATCGAGGGATTAGCTCTACTCTTGATCCTTTTTCAGTCTTCCCCGGGTATTAAATGGAATCGTCTATCATCGGATTTATTGGTCTACCGTGGTTAATTCGTTAAAGTATTAAACCGCTTCTGGAAACCGATGTGGATGAGATGATTCTTCGTCGAGGAATGATTCACGAGTTACTTTCGAACCGAGTCGTACCATCGAGACATGTTCATTCCACTCGGAATATTTCATTTCAAAAGCGCGGATTACAATTCGACGTATTCCTGAAAGCGATCTAATCGGTTTGTTGCACGCACGTCTGATATTCCTGAGATTTTACGAGCACCGTACGTCGAATTTTTGGGAAACGATTAAGACGATCGAACGGCTAAAGTTAATGGTGATTGATGATTGCGTTTAGGGCGCCAACTCGATGCCGAAGCTTAACGAGGCATCAGCCCCTTCGGGGGAAGAGCTGACTCACGAGATTGTCAGCTATCATACACTAAATAATCAAATGATCAACACTGATCGTTTTACATCGTCATGCTTCATGTATTATCCCTTTAACTGTGGAAGACTTACTTCGTTGGTTGAAAGTGCATTCGATAATCATCGATTCAATTCAAAGGATTCTGATACAATCCCTATCTTAAGTACCATGCTTTAATTCCTATATTCAGTATATTAATAATACATTTTCGAACTATCAAGTTCAACTTTGAACCACATTAATATTTTTCATAAATTGTTCATACTTTGTAATGTGGAAATACGTGATCCGAATTAATACCATATTTTTATTGGAGCCAGACATGGCTCAATACACAATAAATAAATGTACAATAAATGTATATTTATGATAATTGAAAGTGTTCGAATATATTAATCGAAAACATCATCCTAACAATACACCATGAATGAAAAAATTCAAAATAACAAATGAAATAAAAATCACGCGAAGCAACGCTGGTGTAACAACGAGAAGCAAGTAAATGGTAGTCGATTTTGAAGTACGATACCACCGTGACAATAATTCCATAACTATTCGAAACAGCGGGTTCCCGTAATAAGTCCCAGAGTGGATACGCACGATAATTAACCGATGTTCTACATTCCCAATGAACATTCCTTTACACGGTCCCAGAATTTCTAACGATGTTCAGGACGACCTAACGAGGGACCAACGCGTCCACGGGGACGTTACGCCCCAACCCTAGACAAAAAGGGTACAAAAAACTTACTGGAAGACCATAGAACGGGGCAGTCTCTCCCTGATATTGGCGGCCTGGGTTAGAAGTCTGAATTCTCCTCTCATCCAGACTTGGGACCCAAGATTTTTAAGTGGCGGCATAGGTGTATAATAGGGCCCGTGTCTGGCCCTTCAGGCTACTCTAGTATTCTTCGTGAATACCAACCATGGTGGATTCCACGATAGCTTCGATGTAACTCTTTATGGACTCTACTCACGGTTTCGCTGAACGATTGGCTTAGCAATCGTTTCGAATTCGCTCGATGTTATTGGCCGGCTACGTTATTCCATCGAGTTAGAAGATGAATCGAGATGAAGTTTAGGATCCCTTGATATTGCTCTAAGCGACGGGAGTAATACATCTTTCTAAGATATTTGTGGGTTAATTGAATACCTGGCATGTTTATGTGGACCATAAATATCGGAGGTTAATATTTATTAAAATGTTATTAGAAGTATATACGAGTTACGTTTGCATAAATCATTTCGAGATTCGTTCCAAATTAGTTATGCCAAATTAATATTTTCTGCCTGCGCCTAACCCCTATTAGTCGCCTTTTACGACAAGCAGGGGATACTGTGGATAAATTCTACCCCCAACCCACAGGGGGATGAAATTAATATCACATAACGCGGAACTACGTAACTTTCGAATAATATAATCGGTTGATATAACATCAGCCTCAAAACCATTCCAGAATAGTTCTCGCATAACTATTGAGAGTAAAATGTAACGGTATATTTAATAGTAGAACTACCAGCAATATAATCAATATATAATATTATCAGTATATTCAATAAATTTGTATGTTTATATATATATACACTCTTAAATTAACCAATTAAATTATCTAAGAAAATGGAACCTTATAAATTTGAGCATTTTTATCAAATAATTCAGATTCCTCAGCTTGACTGCTTTGGTGGTTCTAGAATTAAGCTCCGCTCAAGGATCCTCATAAAATTCTGTTTACAAAATAAAGTTACACATGTAGCAAAGATGAAACCATAGAATTTGGAGATCGGTAGTTCTTTGCCTTATTAGGCATTTTTATGGATTACAAGAGAGCCCACTTGTCATCGTACATCACCGGTACAATTCGTTCAACACGGTGGTTCGTTTTTCGTTCCCCGATCGTACCGCGGGAGGCATATTATTTGGTTATCCCTGGTTTTACAAAGCACACCTCGTAAATTCGACCATGAGCTTGCCCGTCCATTAAATAATCCTGTCAGTTTTGCACAATAATGCGTGGCGAACTACGTCGTTAGTTGTGCCTCCGCATGGGGCAAAAGTGGTCTTAGGGCCACTGAAAATAGTAGCCTATAAAGGAACCTGGTAAGGGCTATAAGGGCTCTCCTAAGAGATCGCCAATCTTTTACCAATACGCCACAGTACACAGGGTGTCTCGATTTTTCATAATAAATATTCCCACTCGACTTTTTACGTCGCACAAATGCACCATAAAATATCGGCAGATATCAATTTTTATTTCAGCGATCTAATAAACATTCTCACCCGTAAAGCTTAGTTTATCCAACTTGAATATTCCAGGAAATAATGATTTGTAAGAGTGACAATATTATTGATATGCGTTACTTGGTGGGCGTGTAAACAACGTGTTTTAACGAATGTCTCATTTAACGATATAATTTCACTGAAAGTAAGACAAGCGGACACCCGATATAATACTGGCACAATAGAAGCCTAGCGATAAATTAGCGAAACGAAAAGTAGAGTAGAGGATCCTTAAATTAGCTAGCATGGGTCTCAATGTGAGATCATTAGAGATTCGACAGAAGTAAAGGAGTTAGATGAGCCCAGTAGATACCGCCAATTCAGGCTAACCTATACATCACCAGGGTGACCAATTAGAAGCGGCTTCCATGGTTTCACGAAGGATTAAACTAACCTCGTCAGAAAGGGGAGCTACTAAGAAAGAAGACAAGGAAGAGGGAATCTTGGATCCAATGAAAGTCGAGACCTTAGTTTTATCGTAATAGAAAATGAGAGGGATCGAATATCAGTAACGATTCTAATGGCGTTCGATCACTGGATTCCGCGGATAATAATTACAATCTAATATTCCGTCATTCGATCGCGGAGGGAGACAATGACAGGTCTCACCTACGTGAGAGGACGTAAGACAATGACGCGTTGGAAAGAACTGACACCTGACTCTTACCGCATCGATGCTGACAAACAATAGTTTCAAACCCACCTTGTCGAAGGGGAAATGAAAATAATCATACACTTGGCGCATATGAGAATGCAAGTGGCTTGGTATAAATATAAAATTAATTAAATTATCATATCAAAACAAACGATTAAATCCTCAATTTAATTAACTGAATATTATAGTTCATAATTGGCCTTTTACTCGAATACTGATCAACTGAACAAATTGGTATCCAATTTGAATTATACGTTAGATCCTTAATACTAGGCCTATCAAATGGGTCAAAATGACGTGTCTGCCATTTGTACTTAAATATTTCGAATATACCACGGTGCATTGTTCCAGATTTGATATACTTTCGTTTCATACGCATAACGTAAATAATTGAATCCATTAATTAACTTAAATCCTTCAGCCATAATTTATATATAAATAAAAGTATAAACATAATTGAGTATACGATCGGTAGTTCTAGTGTGAAGGATTACAATTATCTACATAATTAGTTTCATACTAACTAACCAAATCTTCTTCATCAATGTTTACGCATAACTCATCGTTGACAAATATAACTCAAAATACAAACTGAGCCGAAGAAATTCACCTGTGACAAGGATTCTTTAAGAGCACAAATATTTCCCTGGTAAAAGAGGCACCCGTGGAAGAGCAGATCTCACGACATAAGGCATAAAAGATGCGTTTAAAGGTACACGGTCGTGCGTCAGCGCGCTCATAAACGTCCATTCTCCAGTGAGGTCCAGGATGGCCTTGACTCAATGTCGCATAGTTGGCAAGCGTGCGAGTTGCGCGCACCTTCACGCGCGTGCACTTCTGTCGTGCGTGTAATAGCCGCGTGTAAAACTGGCCGTCGGGGGGTCAGAGAGATACACGTGGGGTCATCGAGGGTCGGGGAGACACGAAATAAACTCGACTGCGGTGGCAGATGGACCACGGTGACCATTAATCATGGCTGCATTCAAGGGTGAAAGAATAACCCTCGGATTTATTAATTAAAGTTTGTCGTGAGAGTTATCTCTGGGCTTATTTCAACCTGACGTTCGCCGTAGGAATGTACAACGTAGGAGTGAGTACATATTGGAGATCTTATAGTGATCGGTGGCGAGTATATTATACTTTAGATAAAGGAATTAAGTAAAACGAGTGAAGCGCCTTACCGAGTAACTGGTTCTTACACGAAATAACTTTATGAAAGAACTGGTTATTGAGTAAAAGCGTAAGAAGGTGACGCATTGCCGTGCACTTCGTCATCGGTCTACTCGATGGGATCGTTCCGTGTTAGGGTGTAAAACGAGGGAATGATTCAATGACGCGTTTTAATTATTCCCTCTTTATCGAATTCGTGTACTCGTTTTCCTGGAATACCAAGTGAATAAAACGCGCCATTGGACTGTTATGGAATAACAGGTTCTTGCGTTATTCGGTAAAGCAACGAAAAGCGACACATTGTTCGGAACAGGTCGCCAATGGTTTCACGAGAAGGCATTTATTACCCGATATTTTGTCCTATCAGGGGAACTGGTGAACGTTCTTCGTGGAAAGGTTATTTATTTCATTTATTACGATGGCATCGATCATTCTAAATAATAGCCAGAAAAGGGTGGGCGAATGATCGAGCTAGAACGTCCCGCGCACGCTTCGAGGAAAAAGTAACGCGACTCGTTCGTAAATCTGGATGATTTATTCGCAATCTCCGGAAGGACGGCTTAATTTTACGATCGTTTTCGATTTTTCGAATACACACGCGCACATAAAATCGAAGTGATATTCGAAAGAAAGTGAGTCTGGACCACCGGTGCATGTCATTAAAATACCGATCGCCAAACCGTGCATCAAAGGTTCCACACACGAACCACCAAAACTATCTGCAAATAAGTAAGATAATTACCGGTGTGTCGGTGTACCAAGGATTCTTATTAACCATCGTTAATTCTATGTTGCGAATAGCGGCAAGAAGCGTTTATGACGCAGCGGCATACCTTTAATTCCGGACAGTAATGCGAGAATTACTGCACTCTGATATTATTAACAACATGGCGTATTAATTCCAGAATAACGTATTTAAATCTTGTGTCAATAAACTGAAAGAATTTATCGGTGAGAAAAAAAGAACCTTGCTTTCCTTTATCGATTTCCCTTCCACCCTGCTTCGGCAACACGATTTAAATTTATAGTCTACAATTACCATTTATTTTTGATGAATGAAATTAATTAATATCTGGCTCCAACAAAAATATGCTATTAATTCGGATCACGTATTTGAACGTGTAATTATCAGCCGATCTAATACACCTCGGCATTAACGTCATTTTTTAATGAGAATATACGAGTGGAAGATACTTATCGCGCGCTCGAATTTAAATGTTATTTTATCGTAATCGATGTGTATTTTGTACGGCGTCGCACGATGATCGTGATCGTACCGGATACGAATGGCGCGAAATGATTATAGATCTGTCGCTTTAGCGCTACCAAATTATAGGGCTGAGAACAAGGCGTATGCGCGAAACGGTGAATTACAATTGCGGGTGAATGGAAGGATGGGTGGTGGGGATTTCTGGGACCCCGGTACTCTGTAAATCTGTGTCTCGTTTTAATGGTGTGGAAGGCAATGCCCGGAAACAATTAAAAAATCCGCATACTGATCTTGTTGATGTACCTCCAGAACTCCTTAACTGATGACTTTTGGTCTACTATATATTCGCTATCAAAAATCCCAAATTAAATCGAAGTTAACATTCAATTTGAATGTGTTGTATGATGTATAAGCATATTAAATAAGTTTTAAGTTCATTTTTGGTCGATCCCGGTAGATTAAAGAAATTCTTCAGTCAAAAAATAGGTCGACCCAAAATCGCAAAAATGTGAAGGGGTATACCTTCAAAAATTGTCAAAAAATAAAAGTCGCCAATTTCGCTCCTAAGTGGCCTAAATCGATGGTATATGATGCATAATGATGTTCTAGGACCGTTTTGGGTCGAAAGAAGGGGTTTAAACAATTTTTCAGGCCAAAAATGGGTCGACCCAAAATCGCAAAAATGTGAAGGGGTATACCTTCAAAAATTGTCAAAAAATAAAAGTCGCCAATTTCGCTCCTAAGTGGCCTAAATCGATGGTATATGATGCATAATGATGTTCTAGGACCGTTTTGGGTCGAAAGAAGGGGTTTAAACAATTTTTCAGGCCAAAAATGGGTCGACCCAAAATCGCAAAAATGTGAAGGGGTATACCTTCAAAAATTGTCAAAAAATAAAAGTCGCCAATTTCGCTCCTAAGTGGCCTAAATCGATGGTATATGATGCATAATGATGTTCTAGGACCGTTTTGGGTCGAAAGAAGGGGTTTAAACAATTTTTCAGGCCAAAAATGGGTCGACCCAAAATCGAAAAAATGTGAAGGGGTATACCTTCAAAAATTGTCAAAAAATAAAAGTCGCCAATTTCGCTCCTAAGTGGCCTAAATCGATGGTATATGATGCATAATGATGTTCTAGGACCGTTTTGGGTCGAAAGAAGGGGTTTAAACAATTTTTCAGGCCAAAAATGGGTCGACCCAAAATCGCAAAAATGTGAAGGGGTATACCTTCAAAAATTGTCAAAAAATAAAAGTCGCCAATTTCGCTCCTAAGTGGCCTAAATCGATGGTATATGATGCATAATGATGTTCTAGGACCGTTTTGGGTCGAAAGAAGGGGTTTAAACAATTTTTCAGGCCAAAAATGGGTCGACCCAAAATCGAAAAAATGTGAAGGGGTATACCTTCAAAAATTGTCAAAAAATAAAAGTCGCCAATTTCGCTCCTAAGTGGCCTAAATCGATGGTATATGATGCATAATGATGTTCTAGGACCGTTTTGGGTCGAAAGAAGGGGTTTAAAAAATTTTTCAGGCCAAAAATGGGTCGACCCAAAATCGCAAAAATGTGAAGGGGTATACCTTCAAAAATTGTCAAAAAATAAAAGTCGCTAATTTTGCTTCTATATGGTCCGAATCGATGGTATATGATGCCTAAACATGTTCTAAGACCGTTTTAGGTCAAAAGAAGCGGATTAAAAATTTTTCCCACTCGAAAAATAGGTCGAACCAAAATCTAAAAAATTCAAAGTCGCCGATTTTGCTGCGAAAGGATCAAATTCATTGCTGAATAGTACTTAACTTATTTCAATAAAGTGTCAAAGTCACCTTGGGTATTTTAAACAGTACCACTATAATTTTTGGGCAACGTTAAGAAAATACGTGTCAGGTAGTAATTCAAGAGAAGGAAGGAGAAAATAATGATTATCATGTAAGAAGGTAAACGCATAAATGAACAAAGAGGAACACTTCCGTCGGTTCTCTTTTGTGCAAATCAGCATTTCACATTAACGGTAGTGAAAGAAAGAAGTAAGGAGAACTAGGGAAGGAGAGTCACCCGGAGAACGGGAACTTCCGCGTAACAATTATTAATTAGGGGTCTCGTTAACGGCACCCGGGGCCCACGATTGTATACTCAGGTTACGGGAAGAATGGAAATCAAGTAACCGGTGAAATTACGTCACGACGCGTGTAGACTAAACTAGAGTACGTGAGAACACCGGTATTGGTAAACTGTTCTTGCGTGCCGACAGTTTTGCATTGACACGAAGTCTCCTTTCGATGATGTTTTCACCGGTGTCACCCGATACTTCACAATAGCCGTGTTTCCAGGAAATCCAAACATACCTATGAGATACTCGAAACGTTCTCAAGACTGTCTCCGTTGACACGCTCGGTTGAAGCAACTATTCGTCTGAATTCTAACTTCTCCCTGAAACTGGTCCACTTGTCTTCGAGTCGTCGGTTTCGCAACGGTTTCAGCCGATCGTGGATCCCAAGATAGAAATTATAGCACGATACACCCATCGACCCCGGCATGGATCGAGAGAAAATGTTTCACGGTTTGGCAATAATTTCAGTTACGAAGGTAGTAACTTAAGTAACTTACGAATGGTATTAATTCGAGTATAGGCTATCTCCGTTCTGCGCAGAATCGTGGACGATAACGTACACTGTAGCAGCGTGACGAGCGCGCACTCTCTTCCTTGGAATGTGGAAGGCCTGGTTAACCATTAATTAAATTAACGCTCGAGTAAGCAGAAGAAGAAGTAGGAAGTGAAATGCTACAGCCTTTAATCCTTTGGTTCGTTTAATCACCCGGATAGAAGAATGGATGGGCAAATGATCGTTCGAACTTGGTATTCCAGAGGAACATAATAAAGTCAAGCGTGTCCGATCAAATATAAGTGGTGATAACGTAACTTCAATTTCTTTGTTGTGATTATGTTGTATTAGACAAAAAATCTAATAAAGGATTTCTAAAGTATACGAATGGATGCTCGAAGTTTACCGGAAGTTACGTAAACGCACGATTATCGAGGAGTCAAACGATGATGACTCCTCTCACGATTGGCGCCGGCGGAGTGAAAGTCAGTTGCCATCCTCCTTGATTCCCCTCGTTTCGTTCGTTCCCCGACGTTCCTCGTTCAAACTGCGTGCGAACCGAGACTTTCGCGTAGGTCGAAATTAATAATGGCCAAGGATACTCTAATACGTTCGACTATTACGTAAAACACAACAGATAAAGGTTGTTGCATTTTAACCTACTAAAAGAAACAAAACAAATTGTTTCCACGACGGCACATATGTTGCAAGCATAATTACTTCCGAGTCAGTCGTCTTTGTAGTGACATTTAAAATATAATAACCATGAATTAAAACCCGACAAGCGTCTCGACTTAATTAAAATAATGCTAAAAATCGTGAATCAAGGATATCATTATAATCAAACGGTCCGCGAGGATTAATAAAAAGCAGGGTTCAGGGTGAACCTACGATAAATTTAGAGCCGGCAGATTTCTCGATTTAATTAAAATAAGATTAAAAATGCGGGACCGCGAGTGCCATTATCTTCGACCATGACACGATAATTGATAAAAACCAATGGTCGATAAATTGTGCTTGCGAAAAAATAAGTGGAATGTTGATGTTTGCTTGATCGTCGGGGGACAGTGTGTGTCACGCTGCCAGGACTCGTTCGAAGTCTCGTTTTAGCTCGCGGTTGGAACGTGGTAAGTGAATTGAACAAAGTTGCACAACCTCTCCCTTCCCGATCGGTGTCTTTCTCTCGCGTATTCTAACCGTGTTATTCCATCTTTCTCGCTCTCGAAATCCCGTCGTGAGGAGGATGCTACGGGAACACCACCTGCACTCCTGTCTAATGAATAGTTGGGTCAGACTGCTGCCTTGGTAAATGCTGAGAATTAACCGCCTGCTTCTTGACATTTCGCTCGGAAGAGAATCTTCTCCCTGTCGGCTACAGAAAGAAGACCGTCCACCCCACTCTTCCTTCTTTATCTCGAGTCACTAGATACGAGAATACGATAAGGGCGAGAAAGGGTGGACTCTGAAGTACCACGAAAGCAATATCACCGGCGAAAGTGTGCGCGGCGATTAGATTCCGTTGGGTTCGGCTAATTGCCAAAAAGGAGCATTTTTAACATCGCCGAATAAAAATCCAGGTGGGGCGTAGAGGTGATACGTAACTGGTTTCTTAAAACCTGTGCTACACGCGCGCCTAATTCAAGGAATTTGTCGTCGTAAGATGAAAAAAAAAGAAACAAACGAATGGTCAACTGCGAATAGGCTTTTAGCTCTCTCGCACAGAAATGTTATCTCTACGCTCGGGCATTCCCTCTTGCATGTGTCTCTCCGACGGAGTCTGTGTAAAGAAGGTGTTAAGGATATCCGCGGAGTTTAGCGCTTTGATTTAATGCCTTATTGAGAATTGAAATTAGCATAGCCGACCCAAAGCGCAGTCAGATCACGAGATAAAAAGAACTAAGGAGACTGGCCAAACATGGTTCTGATATAACGTCCTTGGTATTTTGCGTAGTCGCTGCCCGCGACAGTCCAACCGGCACGAAATCAAATTACCGTTCTTCCTTCGTAGGAAACATTCGGTTGAATATTTTTGTGCCTTCAAAGAACATCCTCTTTGGAACGTTCAGTTTTATCAAATAAAATTTGACGCGGAAACATTTAAACTAAAACTGTTGTAAGGAATATTCATTCCTTAACCCTTTTAATACCCTAGACCCGATATATCGGCTTTGTGGGTTATTCGAGAAATGTTATACATGCAAAAATAGATACCTTAAAAATCGCGCATTTTTCAAGGTATTTTGTGAGGCTACCCGGAAAACTTATATGTACGAATTAAACAAGAATAGATTGACGGGAAACATTAACTGCTTCAGAAATCGACTACATAAAAATGTTTAAAAGGTGATAATTTTAACGAGTGACAAATATTCTCGGATTGTTTACTATTCCTTCATGAACGACCTTCTTTAAGTTTGCCGTACTTGTAATGTTTCGTTTGAGTCACGCCTCTCCATTATTTGAACTTGTAAATCATCCTCTTGTGCTAAGTAGGAATAACACGAAGAACGTTACATCTGTAACGAATTAAGATCCATCGTATAGAGTTGAATATTTTCGGTATTCCTCGGAGGTTCGATCGCAATAATGAATTCACGATAATAATAAAGAGCACGTCGAAAAAGGAGTCGGTTAATGGGAGGATAATTCCCGTGGTTGGTTGGCCGATACAAAAACACGTGGACGAATTTCGAGCGAGGGAAAGGCGGTCATTACGATCAAACGCCGCGGTCCACGTCGATAACAAAAAGAAAGACGTCCCACACGCGTGCCATTAACCTTTTTAAAAGTTTGTTACGCGTACCGACGTTTTGCAATTCGAGCCGGTTATTCGCGAATTGATCGGGTGAAAGCGCCCGTCCGTTTTGTCGCCCGATCATTCAGTACCCCGCCGATCGAGGGTTCCAGGGTACCAACTGGAAAAAAAGGAGAGAAACAAAACGAGAGCACACGGCAACGTAAGAGGTCAACGAAGGAGAAACAGAAAGAGAAAGATACAGCGAAAAAGAGAGTCAAGGTGGACTTACGCGGCGCGTAAGAACAGGCTTGTATGAAATGCGCCCTCGTAAACTTTGCCCGTCGTGGAAATTTTTGCCGGTGTGCATAACTTAAAAGCGAATATATACCTTCGAGCACGCTGAGCCACGGGATGAAAGAGAAAGACCGATGGTAAAACGGATAATGTGTAAAAAGACTCGGGATAACCGCAAGATACTCCCGAGAAGAGCTCGAGAAAAATAACAACGCGCGTTTAGTTCTCCGGTAGCATAACGCTAATTAAAATGTCTATGCAAATCCTCCTAATTGATGAGTCTGCGTCTATAAATGCAGGAACAAGTGCAATTAATGTAATATAAAATTCTACGTCACGTGCACTGAAATCGGGCGAAAGTTATTTGAGAAAAATTATGTTGCTTGGTGTTCGACTCTATCTGTCTTCATTATTCATATAGTATAATTATATAAATTCCATAATCCTTTTAGGTTCGCACATGAAATTGTTTCAAGAGAATAATGCAAGCGAAATAATAGGAAGATGTCGAGTAGGATCCGAGATGGATAAAAGAGAAGGAAAGAGCGGGCTATCATTGGTCGCGGTGGTTCCCGGTGGTTCGCAGTGGTTCGAGGTGGTTTGCGTCTATGTTGCAGGACGGTTTGATTTAAGACGGTTGTCGTGGCGCCCAGTTATTGCGATCGTTAATCGACGTTTCGTAGCTTAACGCAATTAAGTTGGACGTGGTTACCAATCAGAAGGCGGCAGGTCGCATTAACGCACGCGATGTACTGTAACCGCATAATCGTCATAATTATCAATGATGACGGATCGTTCCGTCACACGCGCTAATTATTGCCCGGCGAAGGCGATCTCCGTCAGCCTGAATCCGGCCGACGGGCATAAATCGCTTGCTAGCGCGAGCACTTTGCGCTTGTAATCAATTTTTATCGCATCCCCTACCTTTCTAACATACCATTTATATCCCTCGAGCGCCACGCGGTTCCGGAGGATATGTCCAGTACTCTGCCTACTATTTCTCTTTTTCCTTCATTTTCTTTCTTTTTATCCTACCACCCTTCTTTTTCGACCTCCAACCACGGTTAATTGGTTTTATTATTTCGCGTCAAGTTGCAACGACATGATCCGAGTTACAGGATGTTGTCGCATGCGATATTAGAACTTTCGATTACACCACGAACCTACATTATGCTGGGATTTCTTACGTTCACAGAAACGCGATAAGAAGCGTGTTATTATAGGTTTGCAGTTCAATTAAGTTTTCAGTGTGATAAGATAAATAATTGATGCTCTTCATTGATGGTGAGAAATGGTATCGCGTTTAATTTTCAGGTATAATAAAAGAATTTGTATACGGACTTCGTTTTCTGCTCTCATCATCTTCCTGCGGAGCATCAAAGAGATAATTGCTCTCGCGAGATCGACCTATGATAAAATTGTTTGACCGAAGTGACAGATAATCGTCACATTATGCGCCATTATTCCGTCATATGGAGGACATTATATATAATCTCGGGTTTCGAAATATATACATATATATTATCTTATTTTCAAGCAGCCCGAAGCATTGTTGAGATAGTGGACAAACGAGTCAAGCAATGGCTCATTGGCGCCAAGAAATTAGAAAATGACGGGGTGGTTTCCCCGGATGACGTTTAATCATTATTATTATCACGGATGATCGATCATCTCATCAAACGAGGTGATTAGCGATTATTTCACTGAGATTGCCACCGATATCGTGACACTATAATCCCGCGCGAGAAAAATTATAAAACGATCCGTTACTTCGACTTACCCCCGAGCCATTGACAAATGAATTTTACGTGATGCATTTACTTTAAACTCACTCATTACTACTAACCACTAACACAAATATAGGCTGTGCCATAAAACATCTCTTAAAAACCACGTCTTAATACTTCGTAATATTGCAATATTCTTCAGCATCGTATAAAAACAATATTAATTGTATCATTAATATAACTCGAACAGAATCCAGTATTTTATCCATTTTTTCCTCGGATACTGATTTGGGCCTCATTCGTGCGTCATTTGATAAAACAAACTTAACAGAGCTTTGAGTCGAGCAAAAAAATTTGTGTATCAAACTAAAAGGAAAGTAGGCGTGGCTGACGGTTTCGGAGGAAAGTTGGGCCAGCACGCGCCACCAACGTCGAAGTAAATCGCGAATCGGCCTAACCAGATGCGGGGGCCTTAAGTCCGATTTTAAGGTCTTTAACCTCCCGCGGAGATTGTCGCGTGACGTCATCGAAGATATAAGAAGATGACGCGATCGGTCGATCGTGTGGGTTAACCTGTCGTGTTAGCGCCGCTCTTCGATTCGGTTACTCTGTTATATACGACCTCCGGTCACCCTAACGAAACCGAATATATTTCGTGAAAAAAGGGCAAACTTCACAGGGAGTAATAAAAATTTATAGCGGCGGGGCGTCCTCGGTGTACATGACAAAGGGAGACTTTAAAAGAAAGCTTTAAAAGAAAGTATAGTCCGGGCCTGATTTTATTGAATATCGTGTACCACGCGCTATATCGTGTTAAGGTGTTTTTAGTGCCTCGCGCATGTTTCAAAGTCTATTTTAAATAGCTTTAAATTATAGTGGAGTGATTGAGTACCCGCATACACGAACCAGTACATACTTTCGGTATAATGAACAGTTTCTACGTAGACAATACCGGAAATTGCTTTCGAGTCTTCGTGTAAACTGGCATGAACCTCCCGGATTTCCAACGCTAATTGTACACGAAACTTTAATTCTTCTACTTTATCCGTCGCGTAAAATTATTAACTGTTAATTATCTGCATACTTGCCCTCTGTAGCAATAAAATCGCGAAGAAACTATTAAGACGGTGTAGAAATTGAATTAATACAAATTAACATAATCATAAATATCTCTAAATAATTCATAGTTATTTTTCTTAATATATTAGGCTAGGAATTAAAATGAATCGAAGTAAAGATATTTAGCGAGAAGCACAGAGAGAGTTTTAACAAGAATAGATCTAAAACAGTCTAAGTGTAAGACTTCTAAAAAAAATCACAATTATATTTCTCGGTATATTATTGGATGAATTAAATTGAGTCGGAGTAAAGATATTTAGCGAGAAGCCAGGAGGGGGTTTTAATGGTAACGGGGCCCGATGGTAAGGCGGTCTCCGATGGGACTTAAGTAGGTATCGGGATGCGAATGAGGGATGCGTGGGAAGCGGGTCTAGTGGTAGTAGTGGGCGATCTGCCTACGTCCCGCGGGATAATAAATCTGGACTCGGGGCCTAAGTTAGCCTCGGCACGATCTAAATACATACGTAGAAGAGCGCCGTTTACATGCGTATGCTACCTTCGCGCTAACTCTCCAAGAAATCTCCCTCTTCCTGGTACCTTAATTGGACCTCGAGCTTCGGTCCCTTGTTTGCCGGTTCTGCCTTTATGAATATTGATAGTACGTTATGGCCGGAACGAATTTTTATCCCGAGAGAAACCGTGCCGCGAGTACTTCATATTTTTCTACTCCTCCGTTCGCGGTATGTGTGTACGCATAACTAACAATGGATAATGCCTGATCATTTAATATTGATGTCGAATAAATCAAAGGAGGCAAAGACGTTGAACCTCTCGATGATCGATATTGATACAGATTTTTTTCGTCATCGATATTATAGCACCCAATTTTTTCTAATCAATTTCATTTCGTTTAAACCAGTCCTTCTAACGGACCTTCTATACTTTTGAATTATTGGCATTAAATAATTATTAATCTTTAATGGATAATGATTAGAATTTTTTCATAATATTTTATGGAAAATATAAACTTGTATAATATCATAGAAATTTATAAAAATTGATAATATATTGATTAATATACTTCTATAATTTTTAATTTTACAAGGAATAATTCTACGAGATAATCTCGAGCAGAAGTTTGGAGAGGTGTTAAAATTATTTTGTGCAATACTCGTGGTCTTTTAAATATTTCACAGATAATTTATATGATTAACGTATTATTATAGCCGTTTAAATTATTTACTTATTATATATGATATATATTATAAATCGTTTAAGCGTCAACTATTCTTCCGGCGTAAGTAAAATGTTGGGCCTTGAAGAGCAAACGTAGGTGGGTAGAATGGCTACTTTCGAAGATCATTGATTCTTCGAGCCTGGTTCTTAAAGATCAATTAAGATAACGAGAGTTTTGCTAGGCCAGATCGTATTAAGATGAATTTTCGTCGGTGCGTGGGTTTTTCGTGAATCAATCGAACCGGGTAACTGTAAACTTCCGTTCCTGGGACTGACCAATTGTTGCTCGATGATATTTGGTAATGTTGCTTGTCTGATTCATCCGTTTAGCGGATGTTTAATTGTTTGCCGGCTATGTTCTTACGTTATCTCTTATTCTCCATTCAGTTTTGAACCGGTCCCTGTTACGACTCACTTTCTTATTCCTCGTAAAACGAGAACTAACGAATCCGTTAGTACACTTAATGCGATTCCTGCGGATCACGATTCACAAAACTCTTCGACGTTCCTCTTATTTCGCATTAAATTTAATAGTCCTTGCAAAAATAGATCTTAAAGAACTCTAAGTTTGGCATCGCGATAAAAAATAAATTATGATAACGCGATTACTTTTATATGTCCATGGACGATATTAAGACGAGAGTAATATTTAACACGGAAAATAAGAGAAATAGAAAGAGTAAGAAAATAAATAAAGAACTGTATAGCATACTAATCGAACGAATAATCTAATAATTTTAATGTATTCAAGGTAAATAGAGCATCAAAGAGATTAGAAATCGACAAAATTAAATTAAGACAAATATATATAATAATTAAAATACCATTCTCCTCCGATCTCCACATTCACCCGAATAATTCACTAAAAAGTGGCACAAGAAAAATATATAAATCGGTACATAAAAAAAACAAATACACATGGACCATTAAAATTCCATTCTTCTCCAATCTCTCCATTCACCCCAATAATTCACCAAGCTTTACCACAGACTAATTAATTATCTATTCCACTCGGTTTATCTCGATAAATTCTTCTCCCTCTCACCTTCCATTGTCTTCTCGGCCGAGTCTAATAATAATGACAATGATTTCTAAAGCTCAGCACGGGTCACGTAAGAGTATGTTAACCCCGATAATAAGAACGTTTGCGCGATGATTTAGCGCGACAAGACAAAAGGAATGGTGGGTGAAGAATGCGAGAACGAAGTCGGTGTCGTTATCGATAAGTTCGTCAAAGAGAGAAGGCACGATGGCTGGACACACGTTGCGGGCGTCGGACAGGTTGTTAATTAGGTGCTTCGCGATAACAGCTAATCTGGTAAGTGAGCGCGAGCCTTGGTTAGAATGCACGTTAGTCGATTCTTGCACGCACGACACCTTTCCCTTTCGGTAGCCAGCAGGCGTAAACCGATTTTTACGCATCGTCGACGGCTCCTTACGTTGACGGACACACCACGAAACCCATGGGCAATTAACCCACTTATCCAGAACTAATGACCGTTCCATTATGCTGGTCTACAGCAACGGTGCACTACGTACTCACAAATATCACGGATACTTATGCTTCGTGCGTGACGACACTCGGGAATTTATGCGGCGTTTTACTCTGACCAGAATGAAGACTCGAACACGATGGACTACTGGAAAAATCGCGAATTATGCCGTGTGTAATTTGCATGATTAACTAGCATTTAACCCGACGTGGTTCGAACGTCGTTTCTACTTTGAAGTTCTGCTAAGATGATGCTCCCATCTGAGTACGGTGATGTGTTATTTATGGTGTTTTCGAATACATGATTTTATTTGGTTGTATCTGTTATTATTACTCGAAAGAAATATTTGGTACCTATTAGTGAAATTATTTTCATAATTTGTATAATTCAATTGCAGTGGATGATGAAAGGGATGGTAGCTTTATTGTTCTAGCTTTAGGTAGAAATTTGGTGTTTATATTAATAATCGAAAATATATGAATCACGATGCGTTTTATTAATAATTATTGATACTTGCTGATAATTTATTTTTGTTGCTATTATGATGAATTATGATTCTATTCACATAACACTTCTTATGTATTTGCATAATGTGCATATGATTAATAAATGTTTAAACAAATTTGTCAATAAGGAAAGAAGACTGATGTATTCAAAGCTTTGATTTTATGCGGAATCAGTTTTCGTGCAAGGGCCGAAATTCTATGACTTATAAAGGAGACGTGGGTATGCATTCTGCAGTGAGAGAAGTCCTATAAATATTCAAGAGTCCGTTCAATGCAGAACTATTCTTTTGTCGATTTTTCTTACGTAATACCACGTTTACATAATATCCGCGACAAGTGGGACAAAGCCTTGTCGAAATATTGTCATAGAAATATTGTGGTTTCACGGACGACTAGACTTTCCGTCGATTCCACGTTTTAACGGTCATCGCACCGCTTGATTTACATGCAAATAACATCCACTTTAACGACTCTACTTCATTGTTGCTTATTTGAAACGTACAGAATTTGCGCGAGCTGTGTCACAACATCGACTGTATCGAGTCCAAGTGAAAAATAATAAGAATCCAAGGTAAAGCTAAAATATGTACTCTACCAAGAAGTAAAACAAGATTATTGATTTCCAACAAGAAACGTAAATATTCATAACGACAAATATGAATATTCATATTGCCACCTTGGGAATCTGAATCCAAAGTTTCTTTAAAAATTGCTGTGTAACGGCGACCTATTACGTAATTACCGAGAAATGATTAATATACAGATCTAATTAAAAATATTTCTCTTTATCTATTTTTTCTGTGGCAATATTTTATAAGCCCGGAATACGAAATTGCAATAATGAAATTCCTTGATTAAATTTCAATAATAACGAAAAAGCAAGAATTAAATTTGTTGCAATTAAATTTGAATGATAACGAACATGCAGTAATTAAATTTGCTATAATTAAATATCACACGCATACTCCAATCTACAAACGACGCATCATCCACAGATATAAAGTAAAAATTGGCAAATGGGTGCGTCGAATAGGGAACCATAAACGTCCTCTTCGCTCTCGATTCCAATTAGCTATAAACCGCAAATGTTTCTGAATCGTTTCAGTAAAGAGGATGCACGGTGTTGAGGGGATTTTACATCAATTCCATCGTCCACCGTGCTCTTTAGTCGAAGAAGTCCGCAACCATGAGATCGCATGGCAATAATTATCGTTACACGCACGCTTTGACTAACCACTGGCCGCATTAGCGAACGTCCACGAGGCTATATCAATGATTAATCCAAACGGAAAGCTCGTGATATCGGCGTGCATGCTCGAATCGTTCGGCATCGTGTGTCTTTCTACCTTTCATCTGGTTTTCTCCGCCAGTTCCATGGCGGGGACACACGGCCACGTAACCGGTGCTCGACTTCGCGGCCCATTAGGCGTTTCCTTCGACCACCTGCATCGTACTGTTCTTTTCTTATTCTCCGGCATTATTACCCATCCCTTAGAATCCCATACACCGTCACTTCTCATATTTTCCCTGAACTTGATCGCTCCGCTAACTCTCTACATTGCTAGTAAGATATTATAACCAAGTTTATGTTTCTAATTAAACCTTAAATTCAATCTGCTTTTCATCGTATCGGATGGGATGAGACAAGGAGTCTTCTCTGGTTCTTGCGCGTTAATACTTGACTCTCCGTGTAACTCGTGACTTTTTCCATTTTCTTCTAAACTCGATTATGCTACTTGGTTTATAAGTTGCAGGGAAAATATTATGGCTGTGATTATGATTGTAATTAAGATTTAAATTCAATTTCCTATTTAATAAATTGAATTATTTGAAATATACTGTTGTATGATTCCATGAAGTTTTGTGACTGATATTTGCATGGAAGTCGATAGATTATTTTTTGGGGGAATTTTAAGAAGTGATTGGTATAATTTATTGCCAGCGAGTTTTGTGATTATGTTAATAAGCGTCTAAGTACGAGTTCATTCACTTCGGAAACTTTCACGTCGGAAGATGAACTCAAAGACACTGGTAGACATTCTCTTCAGGTATTCAACGAACTAGGCATTAAGTTTAATTGTTACCTTCTAGGTAAACCCTGATGAGTACTCCGGCATAGGTTACGTGGAGAAGTGCTTTCACGTGATATACTCAATGACTCCGAGCACTTTCACAAAAGAAGAGTCACGTATAAAATTGAAAGTCGGGCCGCGCTGATATAATAACATTACGATGATTCATATATCACTGTACACGATTCGATATCTTATTTTGTAAAGGATATCCGAAACATATTGCCTTTAAAACGAACACGCTGATAAATGTATGTATCCCATAAATCTGACTCAAGTTTCTTCGGAAGTGTTCTGACTGATGCACAAAAAATGGCCGGCTTTTGAAAAGTTCGTACATCAGGGATGTTCTATCGTGGTTCTGTCTCATGGCATAATATATCTTGCCACGAGTTAGCGGGGCCGTGATAACGCCGAAAGATAAAATACAGGAAGAAATGTTACGCAAGGCACAACCGTTATACCAACAAATCGAAGATGCAAGAAGAATGTAAATCACGGCCGTTGATTAAACGACTTATTCTATACCGATTCTAATTGGATCAATGCGTTATAACGTCAGCCAATTAAAGGCAAATGTCTGATCATACGTAACAAACGGAAGATAGTTACTATCCGACGTAGGCCTGGCAATATATAGGAGAATCTACCGTACACACGAAAGGATTCTCAGGGGCACTAAAGATATCCATATGCACAGTTCCTAAGGTATCTATCGTCCTTCTGCTACTATGTGTTCTAAGTGGACCGGTTTGCGTGACGACATCGCGTAGGCCGACGCGGATCGATTCCCGGTATTAAGGTAAAAAAAGGACACGGTAGAGAAAGGGCTAGTAAGGGGATCGGTGCGGGGGGCGGGGGAAGGGAGGGGAAGGGAGAAGAGAAAAGAAAAATCAGCAGTCCATGACGGGAGAAAAAGCTAAACTCAACGGAAAGAACCACCACGTGGTTTACGTCCTTATCTCGGCAGGCTAAGCTTGTCGCGGGCTTGAAACATTCGAGTCAGGAGACTGTGAGATATAACGTACGGCCTATAGCGCCCGGATATAAGTTGGCGCTTGCCGCGGATAGGGATAGGTACATAGATCAAGAGAAAGGCTAAGGAGAGAACCAACGGACAAGGTCCACCTCCACCTCTTCCTTCTCCCTCTCCTTCTAGTCTTCTTACACTCTCTCGCTCTCTCCTTGCATTACCTATCTCCTCCTTATACCATCTCTCCCTGTACTTCGTCCTTCTCTGCTAAGTTCTGCTATCGAAGAAGCAACCAGCCGAGAGAGGTACCGCGGGAAATTAATGGGCATCTCCGCTGCCGCATGAATTGAGTGGAGACTCGTGTTAATTGGGATAAAGTCTCGTGTTTTTCATGAATGAATCAACCACCGTGTCGTCTAGCCGACGGTTCTTACCGTTGGTGCTAGAGAAGTATCAGGACTTTAGAACCCTACGCGAGCTACGAGGAAGGAAACACTGCGGACGGTACCACTTCCTTATTCTTATCATTCGGTTGCCTAGGGACTTCTTACTTGAGAACCGCTGCTCGCCCACGCTCCGCTACATTCATTCACTTCTGCGTTGATCCTCTACCCCTTTCCCTTCTTTCGAGGAGGCATCTCGCACTCGCCATCGACGAGGAGCGTGTTCACCGTTTCTCGCGTGTGCGGTAACTTTCGTACCTATGTGTGCACGCGTCTGCACGAGCTCGGCCTCGCCAGCTGACGTCATTCGATTCGTATATACCTTCTCTCGCTCGACCTATCTCATCCCTCTCACTCTTTTTCTCTCTACACCACCATCCCTTTGCAAGGAGGATCGACCATTAATAAAGTTTATTACGCCTCCGAATCGTCATCGCGACAGGATTCTCTATGCGGGAGACGCGTGGCTACTTTATGAATCGAAGGATTATCGGGTACTCGTAAGTATTCGGTATTTCCGATGATAGATTGCCGGAGATGAATCGATCGGTACTTACACATCGTTCTACGCGAGGAAGCAATGTTTTCGTCCAGCCGATTCTACTCGGAACTTTCATGATTCTTCACTTTATCGCTTCCAGTGGACACTAAAAATATATCACTTTAATTGCTGTTCAGAGCGCCATTCATTTTTGACATTTTTATGAACTTCTAACTATAGTCACTGCAATGATCTATTAAGCGTATGAGATAGATTCATACATAATTCGAAGAGATAAATATGAATGATGGAAATTTAGTGATCGGAAATGAGCGATTCGGTACGAAGGATATATGACAAATTTACTAATGATGAATAATCTGATTGAGATTTCGATTTAATGGCACAAAATAAACTCGGTACATTTATGTACTGGTTTACATCCTAGATGCAATTATTCATATTTCGACTGGCCAGAGAATGGGTGAAAAATTCGTGGCTACGATAAATCACTGGCACACGGCGTTTTCGAGGGAAGATGAATTATATCGATACCTTCAGGGAAGTAATTTTTTATACTTACAAATGATACGAATTTGGCAATCGGGACGGGATAATTCATTCTCCCGGACGGAAAAGAAATTTACGCAGCACGCGTATCCGCCGGTAATCACACTCGCCAGGATTTATGTCGAGATCCCGGTATCGCGACTAGGAAACCGACGTCCCTCGGACACTTTCCACGATTCATCGAGGAGTTCAATGTACCCTGGATACCAGACAATTTTCCATAACGAGTAATCTGTTACGCGTGTACACGAGTTATATAAACCGACGTGCATTAGCGTGCATTACTTAGAGTGTCTCAGAACCAAGTGGAAACGAAAAAAAAGCTATGGTGTATGCAAAAAGAACGAGGAGACTAAGGCGCTTGGCCAATAACCCGACTCTCCCGGGGCTTGGCAACGTCGCTACACGTAGGTAGCCGGTTGGTTAATGATGCCCGCGCGAATCGATGATTCGTCAATGTCCGCTACGGAATTGGAATTATACGACGAAAGGATAGGGCATACCCAAGTCTCCAGGTCTAGTTACATCCCTAGTCTCTTCTAAGGGAACTCTTCGATATTAAAAGAATGGATGGTATCTCGCGCTTGCTCCAGTGCGATCATAACTTTACAAAGTTAATAATTATTTTGAATTATTTGATGCATATCGATCATAGAATCTATTCGAAAAAGCAAAGAATTTATAACTTCATACTGGAACCTTTAAAGTCAGGGTTCATAGGAAAGCGATCTCGCTTATGCAGGTCGTGAGGCTTTGAAATCACCAGATCTACGTTTTGCACGTCGTACGAACTCTCTCTCTCTCTCTCACTCCCTCTCCCTCGGATCATAATATAATAACGTAAAAAAAGTCGTGCGTATATATCTTCATAATTCACGTATTTTCTCGAGGAAAGTATATTGTTTAAGTAGAATTCATAGCCAGGTAACTAAATACGCGATGTTTCTCGCGATACCAGGAACTCGAGTCACTTGGAAGGGATATCGGACGGCGTGCGGACAGCGCGCAACACACGTGGCTACGGTCGCAAGAGTCGAATCGTGACTTTTTCAGGAACACCTGTCTATCTTATCCCGAATCGTGCACGTATCGGTCGCACGACTTGTCCAGGCTACGTAGGTGGAGATCATCTCCATGATCAATGGTTCATCGCGAGGACGCGGATAGATGCATGTGTCCTCGAGGCCATAACTGTATCCGCGGATACCACGTAAGATTATGAATGCACCGTTGCACGGTTGCGGCCTGTGGAACAATGCAACTTAATGGCAACGTGCTGTTGCGCCCCTCTACATTTCGTGTACACTTGTATCATCTCTTCTAAGCATAGGGGATAAAGAACCGAGTAACGCAACGCTTCGTCCGCACTGCTACATTCACATTCTCCTTAACCCTCCTAAGGCGATCGCTTGAAAGGTATACTAAAGGCGATTGGTTCTTCGAAAATTTTCTATGCTTGTCGAATTATTAATTCCTATGGAACTGCATAATGCAACGCGCTCATTTTTACTATTATATTTCATTTATTATATATAAATATTCGATTCATTATTTATATATGGTAGAAAATTGTATGATCTATTTATGTATTATATAAAAGTGTAATAAAGGTGATTGGTTCTTCGGCAACGCTCACATTTTTATTGGTAATTAATAATTAAAATATTCGATTCATTACTTGAATATGGTGGGCCATTTTATGAACTATTTATGTAACTTTAATTTAATATCGAATTCTGTTCTACTTCTATCTAATATTTGCAAACTTAATTTAACTTAGTCGACATTAAAATATTGATTGATACGAGAGCGATTTTAAATTCTCTATTCACAAATATTGGAAGAATAATTAGCATAACGAAATAAATGCCACAGAATGTACACAAGGAATATGCGTTCGTATCCCGTTGTTATAATAATAAAAGGCTTACCTCACTGCAACGGATCTCGCGAATACTGGAGGCGTGTCGCCCTACGTCAATTTCTCGTCGATAGGTAATTTTCTAGTACCTCGTGTTAAATTATCCACCTTCCAAGGGAGTGATCGTTTCGCAACGAAATGGCCGTGACCAATTTTAAAAGGGTGCCATCGTTAAAAAGGGGAGCGCACTGGTGTACCGTAATTGTTTCAAGACGCGAGGCTTTAGCTGGGGAATAGTGAGATACGGATAATAAGCCTCTGAGCTCTCTCTCTCTCTCTCTCTCTCTCTCTCTCTCTCTCTCTCTCTCTCTCGTTCTTTCGTTCTCTTCTTTCATTCAGTTCGATCATGCGAAACTATATCCTGTGTTAAATAGTTCATTATGACGGCGGATGGTTAACAAAAGTGATATAAGTAAATATCTTGTAGTTATATGAAATAAGGTGAAAACTATATGTGATATTGGAAAATTATTAGCACGTAATATTGGAAGTAAAGAGGGTAATCTTGTCGTTTCATGGCTTCATTTCATCGTTATGATACTAATATCTTCTCACGGGAATTCTGCATTTATTTCGATGCAGAATATATATTCTTTAACGATTACATAAATTATATGAAAAATATATATTCGGAACAAGTGTAGTTGCAAAAATTAATTACTCTAACGTTACTCGATATGAACAAATTATATCTAACATTAAAAATGTAAATAGACAATTATTATAAGTTATAAATTATTCGTAACAATTTCTTTAATCATTAATGTCTCCGCACGAAGAATTCAGAACTCTTCTGTATTAAATTAAAAACTTTATATCCTCGAAGCTGTCCTAATAAGGAGAAAATCTGATATCACATAATAAAGTCTAATATATGTATAGCCCGCTGGATATCAAAACGTACTATGATTCCGTTTTTTGGAGTACGAACTAAATGTTATGCATAATTAAGTAGCCGGAGCCCACGCGATTTACGAAATGGCGATGTAATAATGAGTCATAGCACGGGGCCAAAATTTCCAGCGTATCACTCAAACCAAAGAACATTACAAATAATTCACTATAAAACGATTCTTAGTATCCGAGGTAGGGCTTGGGTTAATCGGGAGTAAATACGCAGCCAATTCTTCGAGTTGTTTCACGTATTTATAACCCATAAAGTGCGCATGACCAGAAACCCAACTAAGCATGTCGCCACGAAATAACGTCGCGATTTTATCAACTGACAAACAGAAACATCCAAAGCATCGCAAGAAAACGACACGTCGTTGTACGTGTTCGAATTTGTTCTAACGAAAATGGCCGAAAACATATTATTTTATATTCATATGACTATTAAAGAAGCAGATATGTCACCAAATATTTATGCAGGAAGTGGTGCAGAATTTTGTGTACAGATACATATGTTATAGGAGAGTAAGTTGAATGATCGTTACCAAGGAAAGTGTTCTTCCTGGTATGTTCGCGAGGTAGAAGGATGAGGTAGGTGTTGGTAAACGACAGTGAGTCGGTACGTGGGTTGAGGCCCAGGGCCTTTGCCAGCACTAGCCTTACAGGGAAACCCTGCCCTCGAGGCCCAAGGTGTACCGCAAGGACACAAAACTTACGGTTTTTCTTGCTATCGTTCTATCCTTTCCTGTCTGAGTGCACCTTGATGGAACCAACAAAATATACTTTCACCGTTAAATTATTTTGACTTCAATTTATTCGTATAGTATCTCATTGTCAAGTACACCCACATTGTAATCTCGAGGACCTTTGGATATTGCTCTGACCTCTGTTAGTATAAAAAATAAAGGACGAAATCATATTAATGTTTGAATATATGTAAATCATATACATCATTGTCCTATAAAATAAATCATTAAAATGGAAATAAAATTCGATGTCACAAACCTTATAGCAATGGTGAACTCGAGAGAGCATTGCTTTCCAGAGAAAGTTATACTCCCGTGAATAAGTTGTTAATTCATTAAGACGAAACACACCATAAAGTACGTAAAGCATTATTAATTACGATGACACGTTAAATACTACTTCGCTGGGAGATTAAGGGTTATAAGTGTTTCGCGGCAGTGCCGGCGTCATTTCGAAGTAACCTTATATTCGCGTTTCCGCCTTATCCAGAGCGTGATCTAATGGCTGGTATATCACGCAGCTATATACACGCATGCAGGCGGGAGAGAAGTGGTGCACCATGGTGATGCATGGACATGAAGTAGTGTCTCCAGCATTCTCAAAGAGCGCTATTTATACCCCTGACTGCATGAGCTAAAAGAACAGCCATGGAGCGGGTTCCTCAATAAGGCAGCAGGTAGGCCGTACAGTGATTCAGAGCCAATTTTTCCAGCTGGACCAGACAGTGGCTCGGTTCTCCTTCTGTCGTTTCATCCGCCAGAAGCAGAATACCGTATCCTTCTATCTCCTTTCCCACCGTGCCTCTCATTATGTCTCTCTCTATTTATCCCACGGATTTTTTTTATATTCCCCAATCAAACCCCCCCACCCCATCCCTGCACCCCTTCCTCCTCCTTATATCTCTCCTCGTATCCTTCGGGCCGCTAATCCCGAATCATGGATCTCGTTGTCACCTTGATCTCTCGCGATCGTCTCCTTCGACCGGCGAGTGCAAATCCTTTAAAGGAGAAGCAGGACAAGACGAGTCACGCATTATTCCTTCGATCGACGGGGGGGGGGGGGGGGGATAGCCATCGAAACTAATGTTCAAGGTTCGTTATCTTCGTTCTTCACTGAAATAAATGACAAGAAAAGAGACGAGTCCAGTGATTCATTTAATAGAGGTCATTGCTCCAGTTTCTATTAGGACGCCTGTGTTTTTAGATAACGAATATAAGAATCGATGGTAGAGTGACGTGAGCTAATGGTGTTTTTAAAAATTGCATTCTGTGTAGACTCGGAGGATCATAAAATGTTATCAGTTATAGAGATTTTGCTCGGCATACCGTTATCTCATTAGGCGAATTACCGAAGGACTCCGAGTGTTTATCGGTACCTCGATCGAGCTAATGATAGTCGATACTGATGACTGCTTGGCAAACCGAGAACACTTCGTGCCGCGTGGGTGTTGGGCACCTCAATTAACATTGGAATGGCATTGCCGTCGATTTTACGTAGGCGTTCGGCATTCGAGACACGTATCCGTTAGTACGTTTCACTGTCGTCGCGATACTGCAAGTGGCATCGGTTCCTCGACTTGCCCCCTCGGAATCATCGAAAGTTTCCTTTGACTATAGATATAAGTTTCGCGCGTTAGATCAACATCAACGTATTGAATTAACTTCGACTTATCCATTCCTTCATCTTCACCTACATTTAGCAATAAGGAAAAATTCTACTTTCAATTAAAGCTAAATAGGTCGTTCTAAAATAGAACACGATGACGATCAATTAAATACAGATCTTACAAGAAGACTATTCGGAGTTTAAACAGGAGGATCTTGATATTATTTTGATTTCCGTAATCCCAAATCAGAGCATCCAGCATCATATAAGCATCGGGCAGAGATCAGGAACGAAGGAAGGATCCCGCGAGCTTCTTCCGTCCGACAGTGTAAAAAAATCCAGCGGCTCGGGAGGATATCCGATCGTTCGCAGGATCGTTTGCAGACCGCTTACACCGACAGATGGGATTATCTGATCTTGAATCTAGCCAGGATGGCTCCACCGCGTATAATTGCCATCGCCGAGCGAACGAGCGTAGAGGCTGGTGAAGCACTAGAAAGAAGAGAGGGCTTCTTCTTCTACCTACGGTTCGTCGGGTTGGTTGGTCCATCCGTTGGTCGTTCTCTACGTTCGTTTGTTCGTTCCCTTAGTTCAGTCAGCAGGAGCAAGGAGCGGCAGAAGTAGCAGGAGCCGCAAACGTTGCTGGGATCGTTGCTGGCGCAACCGTCGGTTGCTACCGCCTTGCTCGGTTCGTTCGCCAGTGGAGTCAAGGCTGTGAACTGGGAATGTGCGTGCAACTATGCTACCTAGACCTTTTATTCCTCCTGGTATCCGCCGCCTTTCCTTACCGTAGCTTATACGCGCCGGCAACGGCCATCTAGTAGTGCGTCCGCATGAATCTACGCCGGGATACCTCCCCTCCAATCCTCTCTTTCTTATACCTCTCCTCCTCCTCTTCATCCTCCTCCTCCTCCCCGCCGCTCTCATACCCCTTGATAACGATCTTCCTCCACTGACCATGCCGCGCAAAGGACTTTTATAAACCCCCTGGCACCTGTCCACCCAAGTAGATAATAACGCTGCCTGATTGCCTTACTCTTACCTTTGCTACCCTACCTCTTCGTACATTTATCTCCCTCGCTCTCATCGACTTGTCTCGTTCTCTCACTTCATCCACGGGATCGCTCTTTACGCTCTTCTCTCGCACCCTTTCTTTATTCGTCTCTATCTGCCCGTCTATTTATCTTGGTCTATCCTCCTCCTTCTTCTTTTACTTCTCTATCAAACCCACCAGAACGCGGTTTCTTGCCAGGCCTCGTGCTTATGCAGACCTTTTTCGAGGAATCATTGTCTTTATTCCTGACTCGGTCTTTCTATCTGCTGAAGATCGTGTCGCGTGGGTCGTCGCAAGGACTCCGCGGCTATAATATACAATAACGACGACACGAATTAATCATAGTCCGTTTCGCTTTCGTAAGCTTTTCCGAGACACTTGATTCTTGATGGTTTCCTCCGTTCGTTCATTATTATAATTGTAACATATATATGTATATATATATATATATATATATATATATATATATATATATATATTTTTTTTTTTATAGAATTAAGTATCTCACGATTGGTTTCTGTATTTGTTGCAGGTGAGCATCCTTGAGGTATCGAGATTATCGAGTGCATCATTTAATCATCTTCCACCTCTTAAGTTCTCATCATTGTCGCGTGCGGTAAGCTAATCTTATTCGATAAAATTCACTTAATATCCCCCTCTTATTTCGTGCATCATTTAAACCGTTTTATGGGAAAACGATCCACAAGATTAGAGGTCTATTAGAGTCTATTACGCAATCTTGACTTACGATAAAACGAAAAGAAAATTAGTAACCTTCACGCACCACAAACACAATCCAGGTATACCCGAATATTGTGTTCTAGTTGAACAGCCAAGTGACTGACACCTGACCTTCTTCCAAACGGAAATTGTATATAATTAAGACTTTACGGGATTTACTTCTTTTCCGGTGACAAAAATTCGCTTGCAAATCACTGGGTAAGAACTATCCTTATTTCTTTCGATGATAGTTCAAATTCTCTTTTTAGATCCGTGGGTTAATTAAATACATCATTCTAACCACACAGTCATGAAAGGGTACACCTTTAACCGATATCATTTATTTAATCGGAAGTAATCGCAAATAGATTCGTTTGACGTACCGTATAATGTTATCGAGGCCATTTTACGATTTATTTCCGTTAGTCCACCAATCAATGCTGTTCGTGTAATATTAAATCGCAATCTTCTTCTTTGTATCGTTGCTTTGTGGTGACTCTTTTATAACGATCGATTATAAAACTCGAATACACCGAGACATTACTTTCCTATTGGCTGATCGCATTGGACTAAATAACTAAGGTCACCCACGATCAACGGTATGCAGTATCTGCATAATTAAAATTCCGTTCTACTTGATAGCGAAAACCTCCGCCGAGGTAACCCCGGTAATTCGATATGCTTATTCACATAGTGTAATCAATTACACTCGGAATTATGCGGCCGGACACGAAAATAAGAATCAACATATCTACTTTATTAATGATGCCAAGAAGTGTCTTCGGGCTGCTCGAATTAACCTACCGCAGGTAGAATATAATCCATTCTGGATTCACTTGCCAGCTCTAATGTATTTACGAGACCCCCACCACTAAATCATGAATACCACACCTTCGGCATCGTGTACATTAAGTATTCTCATTTCAAGAACTATTTTCTTTGCTTATAAATTAGTCTTGTAATACTTACTCTAATTCGCGATACCTTTTTATACGTCGTAATATGCACATATAATATCCGGGGATACGATGGATAATTAACACGCGGCGCATAAAGAAAAACTGAATTTGTAAGAGCCGAGAGTGCGCATGATTAAAGAACGTTAATGACCTGAGGATAAAAATGAGGAACGCGGTACGCGAGTCCTCGGAAACCATATAATCCACGTGCGTTCGGTTTGCAGACACCCTTAATGGTATATCGCGATGATCGCGCGCCGCGATCTTCTGCGTTCCGTAGAACGGTGAAGTGCCCGCTCACTGAAAGAGGGAGGACTAAGTGACTAAAGATAAAAACCATCAAGGTCTCCGCGGAACTGTACGAACGTCAAGAACCATTGGCCATGGGTGCATGACCGTTAACGAGCACCGTTTTGCGGGCTCCGAGACTTCCCCCTTTTTCTTCCAGTTATGATTTCTTTCTTTGCGACCTATGGGGTGTCTACTGTTTGACATTCGTAAATTTGGCTGATTAACACATTCGCATCAGATGAGTCTTCGGCACATATGAGACTTCGGGATAATTTACCGGGATACGTTACGCTTTGGTCTCAAAAGATTTGAGTACAGTTTAACTAATATAAGTTCTATGTTGGTTCTTATAGCATTTTTTGTTAACATTACTTTATTTTGGAAAATTCCGCGAACTTACTCCGTTGCGCGGGTAATATTCGACTGAAAATGCTCCGACGCGAATATATTAATATGGAAAATATTGCCAGGATATTTTTTGTAATTACGAAAATGGGCCCCTTCTGGGGTATAATTGGAAATTGACTAGCATTGACTTGCAATTAACTCGAAATTGACTAGCATTTCACTTGAAATTGACTCGAAACTGACTAGTATTAGACTTGAAATTAACTCGAAATTGACTGGGCTGATCGAAGAATTACATAATTCATAACAGAATTAGGGAGACAGAAAGATTTGGTCATCTAATAGGTTCACATGGAAAGTTAATATCGCAATATCTCGATGGCATGTTTCTATCGGCGTTACCAATTAGTACTCGCAATACGAAAACATTCTTCGGTTAATTACGATCCTTCAATCTATTTATTCCGCAATGGTGTATTACGCCAGCCGAGAATTTAGTCATCAAACGCCTCGTCATTAATTACGCTCTTTAGATTACGGGTTTCTGGCTGAAGTTTTGATACGAGAAAGTTCGAGGTGTTGTTTCGTCGCTCGAATTCGTCGTTTACAAAAGAGAGACACGTGAGCCTCGAATCTGGTTCGTGCTGTACCAGACTTCCTACTTGCCGAACCGGTGGTCCATTTTGTTTCTAACGGCGTGTCGTTCTCGATCCACGGACGTTTCGAATCACCAAGAGTTAAACGGACCGCCATTCGTCTCTAGGTTGGACGTTGCGTAACTCGGCAATCGCACCCGGAAGGTATCCAAAGACCTACCGACGTTCCAGTATGTGTACTTTCACTGTCGTTGCTCCCTTTTGTATTCTCCTTCCACCAACTTCTTTTCTCTCTCTCTCTCTCTCTCTCTCTGATTTCCCTCCCACTACTTTTGATCGATGAGTTATACTCTTCGACTCCGTAATCTCTCAATCAATCATATCAACGCGACAGGTGTGAGTCCTCCGTGATGAATATCCATTCTAACGAATCAACCAAGCCGTTCTCGTATGGGTCAAGTCCAGCCATTTGTAACGTTTCGTGCATCCGATTAAAATTATTACATCATCTTCATTCAGTTATCGATCCGTGGGACTCATCCAGATGCATTTAAAATGAAATTTTTCATTCATTTTCATCTGGCGGAGTTTATAATTGAATAGGATTATGACATATTTATAATGAACGGTATAAGCGAGATTTTATAAATGCAAATTAATCTACTGCTTTATAACGTTTTGTGGGGTATAATTATAAACCTTATTGTTAACTACTCGTTCTAAGTATATAGTATCCTGGAGATTCATCTTAGAGAGAATGGCAAGTTACAATGCATACCAAAGGAACCGTAATTGTCTGGCATTCTAAACTCTGTTTGGCTATGTAATAACTCTACGTCTCGTGCGGGAGAGTGATTACTTGGGCCGCGGTACATTTCTATTTCCTAGCGAATAGAAAAGATAGAGTCGATTTGGCATGTCGGTCGTGACGCAAGTGGTTTCAGTGAGTACCGAATGCTGTCGCAATTGCTCTATTGGAATCGCTACCGTGGACAATGAGATGAAAGCAGTCTTTTTATTTCACATAACTAGGTTGTTACAGTTAGTCATGAATAATTCCATTATTCAGAGGAGTCATCGTCGTGATAAGCCTAGTAGCAGGGATCGTTAAAAGTATTACGACGAATCATAACACTAGAACTACGGACAATATATTCAGCCATATTACTACATTCATGTATATGTCTTTAAAAATGAGGACGGACGGAAAGAAGAAATTAATCGATTTAATTACATCCATTCTGCAACGTAAACAAACAAAAAATCTCTGACAGAACCTTATAAATTCGAACGTTTCTGTTAACAGAACTGCCGAACGTATATTCGGATATGCATCCACACTTATTTATATATAAATTAGTTCTGGAGGTTGTAAGTTAATTAATGGATTTAATTATGTTTTTGTAGTTCTGGAGTTAAATTCTGCGGACCCCTAATTTTCACAGATTTCGTGGTTCCAGTGTTGAATTCCGCGGACCCGTAACTTTGACGGATTTCCTAGTTCTAATGTTAAATTCCGCGATCTCATAACTTGGACGGATACCGTAACTTTAGTGTTAAAATGCATCGATATTTGTCGTCGTTCTTTCACCTTACGATCTACGCGTGTAAAGTTCAAACCGATTAAGTAAGCGAGGAACGATTACCTACGTAACTCGAGAGAAGCGTAAGTCGGTGATGAGTTTGGATCAAACCGAACCGAACCAAAGGAAGACATCCCGAAGAGAAGATGGAGGAGGACAGAATAATCAAGTCGGTAAGAAATCGTGACGCTTACCGGAGAGAAAGGAGGATTCTACAACGGGTAGGAGACCTTTAAGATCGTGGAGCAAAGCCATATCCTACGTATATACAATCTACATACATAGAAGACTGTGTTCCTGACCCGTCGCCCCAACTCGAGACCTTACACCGTTGGACCTTACAGACATACATATATTGCCGGTTAATTGAAAGAATATTCGAGAAACATTTCACTACCTACATCCTAAAAACTCAGGTTTTATATACAATTATATCTCATGCAATTTGTGCCAAGGACATGAATTATAAATTAAAAACATTCTATTATATAATATACATATGATAAAGTATTCAAACTTTATCTACCGCGAGCCTACGAATCAGCTTTTGGTCGGCAGTGCTTATTGAATTGAGAGCGAACAATAAAACACTACGATATTCTAATAAAATACTAATCATTTCAATATTATTAAAAACTTAATTTTGCTATCGTATTATCATTAACAGCACATATTCCCGTACTTAGTTTCTTACGGCATTAATTTTTAATAAATCGAAAAAACTCAACGGGGAATTTTTTCGACACTGGACGGGGTAGATCTCGATGGTTTCACCGGTGGATGCACGAACTGGGTCAATTTGATTGACGGGAGAATTCTCGTGGAACGGCCGCGGGAATTCTGAAGGAGCACACCGCGCCGGAAAGCAACGAAGACGATCCTTCCCTTTGCGGGACGAATCTCTACCACCCAAGGTAATTCACGATTCTCTACGGTACGGAACATGCTGAGAAAAAAAGGGCCACTACTAAGAACAGTTAGATCGAGAGTGCCGCTGGCTTCTATGTCGTTGATGGTGATTCCGGTACCATTAGAATTTACCGGCCGTGAAACCGCACCGCGAGAAACCTCGCGAAATTTCACGATATTAGACACCGGTGTACCGATGTCATTACACGCGAGGACTTAAAACAACGCCTGGGAGAATGGAATGAATAATTCGTAACGACTTCTGCTAAAATTCATAGTAATTTGCGATCGTTAAAAGCAATCGTTTGTCTACCTGTTATTGCGATTTTTTTTATTATCGTTTAAATGATTAATCCTCTAATACCATCTGAAAATCATTTCGTGTATATATATTTTAATATAACATTCCTGGTAATAATTTCTTCTGAAGCTGTTTTGTTCAAATCAGTCGATATAAGAATGTTCATGCTTTTTATAACACCGTCAACTATTTATATAATATATACAATAATGAAATATATCACAAATAATCTTCCGCAATTTGTATTATATAATTATTATACATGCAGCAAAATAAATATATAAAGTGTAGTATATATGAAGTCCTGTGCTACATATTAGAATTTACAGCCGAAAAAATCAATCGCCAAAAACTCGATGAAATTTCCGAATCACTATCCGTGCGAAGTTAAGCATCAGCTGTGAGAACGGAATTCACTCGCTGCGTTGTTCGCCAAAATTAATAGCAATTTATAATCCTTAGAGATACTCGTTTTTTATCTATCGCCCAAATGATTCTTTATTCCAAGTCCCATTTCTTACTAATAACAATAATACACGCGGAAATGCTAGGTAAGATAAATTGAGATAAAGCGCGTGTCTTTAGGACCCCCTATTTTAATATCTACACCGAAGTTAATCGCCATGCGAACAGAATTACGATTCACCAGGGTGTCCACAAAATTCCCTTGCTAATTTATAATAATTAGACTCACGTTTCTATTGGTCTTCCTCGGTGTCTTTCATCTGATTCAAGGTTCTAATCCATTGCCACAAAGAATACTCCCGAGGTATGTGTGTGTTTTTATGCGGTATCCATTGTTGTTTAAGTGAGATTATTCGATGGAATGAGCGAAGGTATTTATTCGGTGGTGAACATGAGACGGAGGCGATATTCTAAGGTGAACTCGGGTTCAAATTTCGTGTCGCAATGACACGGAACGTTTCGAGAAGTCTTTCTGTATCGTAATGCTAATGGTGCCAGGGCACGATCCTCGATTACGATTAGACCAGCGTGTTTAAGGCACAACATGCCAACGTCAGTGAGAAAATCGTTTGGCAGACCTCGACAAAATCCGCTTACAAGTAATCGTATTATGTAAACGCGGCTACGACTCGAGTTAGAAAAACCGAGCGGTGTAAACAGACTTGTACTACATGACACCAATCAAGGGAGAAAAAGAAGTTGTCGATTCTAGATTGACTTAAATGAGAGCCCGAGTGTGCTCCATAAATTGAACGCTTTGAGTTTAAACGTAATATCACTGCGTTTAATATAATAAATAAATATTTAGCAATATTTAATGTTACTTAAATATTCAGTAAAAACGACGTATTTAGTAATATTCAATATTACCGAGTTTCCAGAAATCAAGTTGATATCAAATGACTTTAGTATCGAAATTGTGAGTCACGTTCAGAAATATCTGTATAATCTATGAATCTTTATGAAATTAACCCTTTGGCTCCCAGCTTCCGGATTTCCGGATTTCCGGATGTCGGTGGTATCTGAATAAAAATCTAACGACCGGTTTTCAGGACGTCCAGAGAATAATTTTGCAAAAATAAAAATTTTGTCGAAATTTATATTTTAGTTATATGAAAATAGGCCTTTTTGGCAGATACGTTTACAAAATGTCTGCGGGCCAAGTTGTTAGTCTTTACGCAGCCAATTTTATACGTTAGTATTATATAATTACAATATTCTTTTAGTACACGTATCAGCAATTTCCCGCGAGTATTTATTGTCAGGAATAAATTAATATGGCACATAATCTTCCTACTGACATTTAATTCACGTCTTAGCAATAAAGGAGTCAAAGAATCTTGAAAATCGTAATCCAAATAATAACGTAAAGAAGTCTGAATTAATTCACGGTGGATAAAGTAACTCATCATTCACGAACCGGGATTAAACTATCGAGCATCGAAAGCGAGAATATCGTGCGTAAGATCAGTTACGTATTAATCTTTGATTAACGACGAGATCCACGCGGGCGCATACATCATCGGCAGAAATCTACACACAAAGGCTTATTTCCCATTGGTAATAGATTCATGGTGTACTTTCACCGCATCCTTCGCGGGTTTGCGACTCCTTCGAATATTCGCATATGCCAAAGAATATCTTGTACGAAACGGGAGAGAGAGAGAGAAAGCAGAAGTAACCGGGCAAATTAAGTGTTGCCCCGACAACAGGGCTGAAACACGTGTCCACACTAGAATTACATTCCCAGATACGGATCTACATGGGATTTGAATAATGTACCGTGCTTTCTTCTTCTGCCAGGGATAACCAGTCCTCGGGGCGGGAACTTCTCGTTTCATCCTTTTAACCGCATCAGAAAACCGTAAAGAGGATGCACACGCTCGATCCCCATCCGACGGTTCTCGGGATTACACCTTTTTTTTGCGGAGTCAGTCCGCTTCCGCGATCAATATGAAATAATTCAAAAGCAGGATGGTACGAGATTAGATACGGCGTCGAGCACGAATTATATCTACGGACAAACATTGGAAACCAACTCTCTAATGCTTTGCATTAATGAACTCTCGGCGCGAAGGAAACACGTGGTTAAACCAGGGTGGGTTCGTTGCCACGGCACTTGGCATCGTTAATCCCGAATGACTTTCGTGGATTTAAGACAGTACATCACGAAAGGACTTGTATCTTTACTACCACGCATTTGTCATATCTTTATTACTGTTACCTGTTTAATGCGCTTCCGTAGCGGCGAATTATGTTCTGGTTACCTCTTCGATTGGGTGGTCGAAGTCGAATGTATCCGTGAAAGAAGACTCCGCGAAAACATTAGTTTCTCGGAAATCTGGATGAAGTCATTTTCAATATTTGCTCGAAGTAAACCTGTGACAAACCGATGACATAAGTGAGTCTTGGGAATTACCAGAGTAACGAGTGTCTTATCAGTCTCTATTATAACACAGATATGAGTCAATAATAAAACCTTACACAAAGAAATAAAAAAACATTGCATGAGATATTACAGTAGATTTTAAGCCACACCATTGAGAAGAATTCTAAAGTCAGTCCGGAACTCGGTTCAAAAATCCAAATATAAGTAGACGTAAGAAAAGAACGAGGTCAGGGAAGAGGAAGTACGGAAGGAAGTAAGTAATCAAAGAAACGGCCATTGGAAGAAGTGAAGAAGTTAAGGTCGAGTGAAAGGAAATGGGGGAGAGGTCGTGGCCATAACATTAGAGAGGTGCCTGCTGAGTGAGATATTACCGCCGTCATAACCTCTAATAACTACACAGAGCCCTTTATAACGCCTCCCAGTGCTTCATTGTACCACAGTGGTAGGGCTTCCCTTGTCTCGTACGTAATATAAGTAAGGTCTTGCCGAGACCTGTACTTTCATATGGTACTATTACACACCACGCACGCCACATCCAACGGAAAAGGGTTGGGTAGGGTGAAGTCCATAGAATGCTTTACGTCAGGGGATCTCGTTGAACTCATTGTGAAAATGATTCTAAAATCAGGTATAAACATCAGGTTCTTTAGAAGATGCTTAAATTTAATTAACTTCTGATTTACGGCTTGATCGATGCTTCCTGTGAATGCATTTGCGACTGCAAGTAGAATATTCTTCAAAGCCAGACATCTTGGCAAGTCGTGAAAACTAAAGTTTTAAGAACTTTATGAAAATGTGCTCATTTTCATTATATCGCAGTAATACTATAAAAAGTCTTCAATTGTAAACTAAAATAAACTGTGATTTTAACAGTAGACCTACCGGCGATCTATTCAGTTATATTTGTATATTTATGTGTATGTCCTTAAAAAAAAGGATTAATAGAAGAAATAAATTAATTGATTTATTAAACGTCACAAATTTGAACATTTTTATTAAATTCCAAGGATCCGTTATTCTGACTGCTTTGGTAGTTCTAGTGCTAACACAGAGTTCAGGAATTTATTACTATTTTTTTATTTTTTTATCTATTTTTCTATTTAGTTTAGAATTTAATTAAATCGTGGCAGAATAATTCTAAACCACGGTCTTTTAGTCAATGTTTTTTGTGAGTGTCTTTGCAACTGCATAGTAGAATATTCTTCATAATCAGACATCTTGGTATGTTGTGAAATCTAAGAACTTAAGAATTTATAAAATTCTGCTCATTTTCGATATATTGCAGTGCCGTTATAAAAAGTCTTCAATTTAAATCAGAGCTGAGACGAATGATTCTAAAGCACGAACTTTTAATTAGCTTTGAGTCTGTTGGTTTATGATGTATCCTAGTATCGCGTGATTTTACAACCCTCCATTGCTCAGGTGCACATCCTGTTCCTTTGATAGAATAGCGGAATCTAGAGGCAACATTTTCCTCTTTTACATTCTCGCGTTTCTTTGCATACATTCGTTTTTTTCCGAGGTGCATCGCGCTTCTTCGAACGCAATGGCGCATCCGACTGCGTTACGAGCGTTTATCTGTTTTACGTGATTCGCCGTGGTTGCCTCGTGAAATTGATATTCCGGAACATTCATGGCAACGCGTTTTATTATACTTTACCGTAGAAAGAACTAATAAATGGCATATGGAAATAGATCCGTATGCCTTCGAGATTTTTCAATGGCGTATAATTAACATGCTATTTGTTATCGTGATCCTCCACCCATCCGCTTCCTTATCGCGGTTTTATACGCTACCGCCGGGCTTGTATTGTCTATAAACCGACGTTCCCGGCGGCATCGTGGACAGTAAATGTTACTCTTCAGGGAATGCTTCATTTTACTACGTGACTAAGGGGATAAGAATCGAGTATCGTAGCTAATTATTTATATATCACGGTCCGACATCTTGGAAAGTTGATCCCAGCCGATTCCCTTCAAGCTCGATTACTTTTAAATTCGAATGTGTCTTATCGTATAATTTTATAGGCACCGTAATATACTATCAAAATTCCATACACTTAAATATCATCCTTTTTACATCCACACACCTCTCGATAGTAAATAAATTACTTCCTCATAGTTCTCTCGTGGTGTTTTATTCGCGCGATCATTCGCACGATGAATCGATGTTCGAGAAGTGCAAAGTGTTTACCTCATAATTATACAGAAGGGAATCCGTGGAGGAAGAACGGTGTTAATAGAATCCCTCCGTAGTTGAAGTGTATCGGAGTCAGCGTGAAAATGATTCGCGGATCCGTGTAGAAACGGTTCCCCCATCGGTCACACCGAAATTTAATTAGCTGCTGATCTATGGTTACGGTAGTTTTCCCTTTCGTTTTGGAGCGGTATCGACCCTCCGGGGATACAAAGCCGATCAAACGCGGCACGACTCTTGGAATGCTCCCTTTTTCTTTCTTTCCGGAGCATTTCGCCACGTTGCTTCTTCGGCAGATGCGCCCGGAGGTGTATCGCGTCAATGTATCTGCTTTGTTTCCGTCGTCACGCTCGGCTTTGGTGCGATCAAATTGATATTCCGTGATATCATGCGCGTGTAATTCATGATGGTTGTATATTATCCATGGTGCAGTTTAGATTATCGCGACCACGTCCCGTACGATGTGGCAAGCTTTGCCGCACGTATTCTAATTTAACGGAAAAGTAGTAACATTATGGAGTACTGCTTTGTCTCAGCGATCACTCGGAGATATGCAAATCAGCGACGTGCGGCCTAATATTTTGGGTATAATCGTTATTTAGAAAATATTCAAATACCCGATGATGAAGATATCAATTATCCTTACTTGGAGTATTTAATGTGATCTACAATAATATTTCATGATTATCAACACTTAATATTATTTGCTTGACTACGATTCCGAATATATTTGAGTTGGAGTAAATGATTTAATTAGTGAAATTATTCCTATTAATATTGACTGCAGTAATAATACAACTAGTACTTGAAACGCAGTTACCTATCCCCTCTTTCTAAAAATGTAACAAAAATTCCCCAGTTGAAATATTTCCAAATCCAAATGATGTCCAATCAGTTTTTTGATGGTGCTAATATTAATGATAAAAATGTAGGATTAATATACCAGTAATGTAAGAATGAATGAAGACGTTAGTCTGCTTTTCATGGATCGAAGGGATGTCCCTAAACATTGTAGCTAAAGTATAAGCGCATCCCGGTCGGGGGAACGGTCTTATGGGTGTAATGATGTTATTTTCTTGTAGCAGTAACTCCAAGTCGGTGCAAAAAGGAGGCCTCCTCGGCAGTTACATGTCTGTAGCACTCCGCATACCGAACTCCCTCGACTTTAACCCCCTTCTGTGTACCTACTATACGCATTCCGTACTCTCTTACTAGCCGGCGTGCCGTTACCGTAGTTACACACCTGGACGCCATTTGTAAGGGAGGAATTTTCCTTTTATTTTCGCGTGGGTAGGCTAAATCGAAGCCACCGTGGAATCCTCTTCAAGGTAAACGCCGGCCCGAGTAACCATGGAGGCCGGGTGGATGGTCTGATCTCTTACCCCCCCCCCCCCCCCCCAATCACCCTATCCCTTTTCGCTGCTCGTTATTACGTCGGTAGGTTTGCGTAGCCTGGTTTTTTCGTCACTGAAAGAGCCGATAATTAAAGACACTCTGGAATGCCGTGCACAAGGAGATATCGAGTGTACGGTATGCCAACCTTACCGAGTTCGAGGGATTCTCCGAACGAGTTATATCAGACTCTAGTAAACCTCCGATACTTAAATCCCGGAGGATGTCAATTAGGTTTTACAATTATCATATTAGTAGTGGTATTCGCTGTCGGTTTAATAGGGAAATTAGATGCACCACGTTCTAATATTCTTTGTAATAATTATTAGGTGTATGCTAAAGTTTTAGACTGTTTTTTCAACCCTCTAATAAAATTATTTTCTATTGGAATACACTAAAACCTTTGCTTATACCGAATAATTAAAAAAATACTAATTATAACTATTGCACATACTTTCAGTAATTCCGCTGAATTTGTAATAAACAATTTTGACTTTGTAAAATAAACAATTCAATAAATACTTATTAACAAATAAATACTCATTAATAATTCAGTAACCTTAAGAAATTCAATAAATATGGAAACAAACATTTGTCTTTATTAGGAAAAATGGTAATTTAACACCGATCTATTTTAATTTTCACTTTCATCACAGTCCTGTTTTTGGCATAACAAAATTAGCATTAGAATCGTGTAGTACACATACACAAACCGAAGAGGGGAGAATACACGTAAGTGAATAATCGCGAAGAAAGTAAAAGGATTATCGTTTAACGATCTCCGGACGGTACATTGGCACAAGCCAGAGAAGATCCGAGTTTTCATAGCGTTACCAAATCAGGAGTCTGATGATTAGCATAAGGTCAGCGTTAAAGACAAGAAGACGGAATTTCGTAGGTAGTAAGCACTCCGGGGAGTCGTAAATTCCAGTTTCGCGGTAAGAAAAACAGCGTGACGCGTTTCGCTTTTAACCATCGGTCTTACTTAACCCAGCTACTAATGTCATCTTTCGTCGAGCCTCGTTGCGTATTTATGCAGATACCTTTAATTTCCATGAGAATAATTTCGCCGGAGCATAATCACCGTTCTGCGAGGAGCGCACGGCCCGGTTGACCGTTATTAAATTCTCGGTAGAAAGTGAATCGATAAAGACATACCGGTCCGGTATGCTACTTATGGTTTAATAATCCTTGCACCATGGATCGGTGCTACTGGGTATTCGCGCCATGGATATTATCGTGAAATACACACCATCGATGGGAATTCACTCAGTAATTTACTTGCTGAACTTTTTCATCCTTAGGAGAGAACACCAGAAATCTTGTACAACACCATAGTAAAGCGTGAAACCCTTGAACCCCCTGATGTAAACCGCCATGCGGCGCAACCGCCTAGCGTAGTAATTACCGGATCCAGTAAAACATGCACTGCTACATAATCTTTAAGCACTTTTTATTACGATACTCGAAGAATAGTCCACCGTGAGACGTGTGCTTCATACGTGTACCGATTTCTTGTAACATCCACCCCGTTACAAATTATAACTCCCAGCTCGTACTTTGTATTCCATTGGCACGTACTATGGAGAATGAAACGTGAAATTTCAGCCATGGCCTTTGGGCCTTTCGTAATATAATATAAACAGGTCTGGCAAATATTGCCGAGGAAGTACGGTAGAAAAAGTTTTATGGAAAAGCAAAACATGGTAGCACGAACGAGAATACCTTGAAAATGATATAAGTCGATATTAAATCTACGAGACATTAGGGTTCGATTTACATATTTATATCAATCGCTTCGATAAAACTCTGCGCACCATATAACCGTAAATTATTCCACCCACGATATCATCGTATAAGATTCATCGAATTATGAAAATGGAGTTAAGTAACATTGATTTATTAATCGAATAAATCACGATAGTATCTCGCGCACGAAACCGTATGGGTGGAGATATATATATATTAATATTATCGTTCGAAATTCGAGCCGCTCATCGGCATATGAATCCTTGGTCGGACGAACACGATTCTCTTTTAATTACAAGACGTGCAACTCTTTTTCTTTGGATCGAGGAACCTTTTAGGCTGTCAGATGGTGTGTCTTCTCCGTGATGGTCCGCACGTTAATACCACCGGTTACCTGCCAGAATCGTGACTAAACGCATTTCGCGATAAAGGCGGACGATCCGAAAGCGAGATACTAGAAGCGATACCAAACCGGGGGATGGGAGTTTCGATTAGGTCGAGCATCGTGTATTACTCGATAAAAGAGAAGAAAAGAATTCGCGTGGATTGAGACATAAGGCATGGGGTGGTGATGTCGGGTCAGAAGTTATCTACACACAAAAGCTTCGAGCACGACTCGAAGACACACACCCCACGGTGAAATACGTGATTGATGATATCCCCTTCGAGAGTAAATACCAGATTGTTTTCTTTCGGTTAGAACACTAATGGATTTTTTCGAAGATCTCCGCCATCCAATGGAATAATTTATCGCGTACGTTCTGACCCAAGTTCTGACCATTCTCTTCCGAATGGATTTTCGAGATCTCTTCCATTTCCAGGACTCCTCCGCAGTGTCTTCAGCCACGGTTACGGCTATCCGATTTTCGATAGAAACCCTCATAATTCTTTTTTAACGTGTTCCGAACTCTTCTTAAATTACTGCATGAAAGTCTTTCTTAGGACGATTAACACGCGATAGAGAGGTCACTCAGATGATTAACGAACCTGTTAAGATTCAGATTTTTAACAATCTCATAAATATCTTCTTTTTCCCCGACTCGTATTATCTATCTGTTTTATTACCTGGTAAAACATACGTTCTCTTATTCGGAAGGCGTTCGTCGCTTTATTCGCGAATACCACGCGATACTCGATTTTATCTCCGTTCTATAAACCAGTCGATTTAATTTCATTGTTAAATCTCGTCGCTGAAAACCGGAAGTGATAATCATCAAGCGATAACTCTAACGCTGGACTTATCGCGTAAGTGATTCGACATCAACGAGGAACATTGTTTTCCTCGGTATTATATAACGGCGTATACCGTTTCTGAAAAAATTCATAACACGGCGATTCGAGGCGTACCGAATGATTTGCGGAACGTAATTCAAACAAATTTCTTCGCGGTCCTGGAGTCAGCGCTTAGTGTCTACACCGTGTGTATACTTATTTACAACTACGTGTCTTCCGTGGACGCAGTAAACGTCGACGTGGCGAACAAACGATAATGTCACACGTAAATCCTGGTTATTAATAAAGCGGTAAAAGATTATTGCTCCTTTTATAGAAAACTCCATTCGTGATGATGCACGTGGTATGATCTACAATGGTCATCGTCGATGATGTAACCTTTCTCTAGGTACCTCATCATGCCTCTCTTCTTTTACAATCTATTACTTTCCTTCCATCATTCTTCGCCTCTTTCTTCGTTCCTCTTCGTAGTATAACTTCGCCTTAACCTCTTCGTCCCTACACGGAATATTATCAGGGTTCCTCTAGTGGCTATTCGCACGTGACACGATCAGAGAAAGTGCGCGAGTAACGACACACACGACCATTCTGCTCACGCCACTACAAAGATTTATTTCCACGCTTACCGGTTTTCGTCGCTCCTTTCTTTTTTAAGTAACGTACACCCACTAACGTCAACTTGTTACCACGACGGCTAGGTATTCGCACAGCGCGGGGCAAAATGTTCTTCGGGACAAAACAACTTTGTCTCTGGTACCGTGAACAGTAACTACCATCCCTGGTATAATTTCTTCCCAAGGAATACCGACAGATATAAGATCATTAGATGCATCCATTGACTTAATTCCATAGAGATTAAATATACCACTAAAATGATTTAAATGTTTAAAATTATGCTGCAGAATCATCCGAGTAAATATTTCTTTTTAGTCCCATTGAATGTAGGTACATTATATACAACACACAAATATATATTCAGCATGTTCAGAAATTGAAATGAAAGTCATGTTCGAGATTAAAGTGCTAAATTCCAAAATACGATGACGATCATTCTTTTAGATGATAGAGTACTGCGGAGGAACACCATTTGTTTCTTTAATAGCGCGGTTGTAATTAGTTGAGTCTGAGAAATCATAAAGCGTGGTATCCGACGGCAGGTTAACTCATAGATCCCTCACATCTGCCATATAGACGCATTCGACTGATGCAAGCGAGCACCGAACAATTGTACTTACTTGGAACTCCCACTGAGTTCCCCGGTTACATCACGAGTAGAACCTTACCGATCCTAAGTGCTCGAACTTCAGTATCGTTCTCCAACACGACTAACCTCGCTTACACATATATGTATACAGTTACGCGAGCCTCTGTATCCGAGATATCGTGTAGAAAGTGAAAATAATTTCTTCCTCAGAAGAGACGGGTTTTCTCGGGCTGAAAGTACTTTGCGGCGTAGCCAATTAGACGCGCCGGTGGACAGCCACCGTGAGAGGACCTATACTCGTACAAATACACTTCATTAGCGGTGAGAGTAACGTGGCAAGTTCAAGGCCAACTCATTCGAAACCGAGATAAAGAGAAGGAAACGTAGCCGGTTGAACCCTGAAGAAGTACTCTTCCATTTCAGTGAGCATCATCACCGTCATCACCGTCATCAGGATCATCATCATTATCATTGTCAGCATCATCGTCTTGGAAATCTCCTCTTGTTGTTTCGTCCGGTGCGCCAGTCGTCACCCATTTACGTGAGCCAATCACCGTGTGAAAACCAGACTCACGGTCCATTGCGGAAGGGAAAACTTTGACCCAGCGAAGTTCCTCGGCACCGGTAGTGTAAGCTCTGTCATAAATCATACGCCAGAACTTTTCCTCCGGTTCTCGTCACTTTACACGTGGATCGGCCAGGTGCAATTTCGAGTATAGCCTTAACTGTGATTGCAATTAGTCAAAATATCAAGGAATAAATGGAAACGTTGTTTCTGTTGGATTAGAAGGCAATTTCTCACGCACGTCGTGATCGGGTAGATAAATCACGAGATTATATCTGTATTGAGGCGAGGAACGTTCCGCGTCGATGAATCAAATATTAAAATAACAAGGGAAATCGTGTTATTCTCCGTGGAAGATTATCAATATACGTAGGACGCGTGGAACGAATTATAACCGATAAAACGATGTATCATCATGGCTAGTGTAAATGATATTTCATTTACCCCGATTAAGGAGATATGTTAAACGTAATAAAGGTATCAAGCTGATTAAGTAGTAACCTGGTGATTTTTGTGGTAACCTTATTTCGCATAAAAGATATTTGTTTTTGTTGTAACGACATCGAGGGTCCATCGTAACGATCCAGGAGTCCTTTATCATCACGCTAGGCAATAACTCCTGTTCTAGTATATAGGGGGTTCGATGTGGAGCATCCGTCCACCCCTCATCAGCCAGATCCTCAGCACGTAGACCGACTTTAAAGCTCAATTATTTATATACCCGACTGCCAGTGATTCGACCATGCGATGATTACGCCAATCATAATACGCTTGCCCTGGTAAGGAGTCCGACATTGTGATTGGCCCGCCGCGGATCAGGCTAACTACCCGCAGAAATCAAGTAAAATAGAAACAAGACTGGTCCTCAATCACCTGTAATTGTACTCTGTCTGTTCTGCCGCTCTACCCTTGATACTTATATTTAGCGAGCAGCACAATTTTCTCTTCGTAACTCGCTTCTGCGTGTCTGGAACACGGTTACCGATCCCCCCCCCCTCGTTACTTTCGCGTTTACAGCCGTATTTGTTAAAACGATATGCATACCGTGAACCTCGGATCGGCCGCGTGTATCACCTACCATAATTTAGTATTATCAATGTCTTACGATGATATTAAACGATTGAGCTATCCACCCGTGCCCTACGCTAGGCAGCAACATTGACGCACGGCTGGTTATAAAATAGCTATGATCAGATTAAGTGCAAGACATATCTGGCAATATTCACAACGATATCTATGAAATACTTGATCCGGGTAATCCATACTAATCACTTATATTGGTATCATAAAACATTATGATTCCTTCGAGTCTTTTCGATTCCTTAGCATCCTACCAAGTCCCACACATTCCAATTACACGCGTGGATTTAATTATTCCGCTCATCATGGATCTCCTTCCCCCGCGTTATGTCGATCGCCTACTCTCGGATGTCTCAATCTATCCATCAAATATCGCAATCCGTAACACGTCAGCATAACTCACTTGACCGATTTGCGAGCATCCTCGGTGGCTACCACTCTCTGACCTCGCGGGATCATCGAGAAGTGCGCGGGAAGAAATCCCATACACCCTCGCATCTGGTGTTTCGCGTCCGGACCATACCAAGTATAGCACTGTCCATGGACCGAGCAAGCTTTCGTCGGAGTGGTAAGAGAGTCTGAAAGCAGACGAGGTTGTTGGTGTGCTGGATGGTGGCACGGTTGTACAGGTTTTTGGTGGGGGACCTTGACCGAGTGACGTTCACCAAGAGCAACGGCAGAAGCAGGAGGAGCAAGAGAAGCAACGTGCAGCAGAAGCCAGTGATGGCAAGTAACAGCAGCCAAAGCAGCAGTGGCTTGTGTCTGTAGCATACCAGTATGCTCTACCGAGTGTGTATACCTGTTAAAGTCCGTATGTCCATTCGTTGGTTCGTTGGTTCGTCTGTCTGTCCGTATGTGCCGCGTCTGTCTGTCCGTCCGTTCGTACCTTCTCTCCTGGCTGTCTCCGTCGGGGCCCGGTCCGGTACATCGGTGGGATAGGACCGAAGCCGCGGTGGAAGGAGTAGTAAGCGGCCTACGCAGTTTCAACCTGGGCCCCAGCTTTTATTAGTTCTTCGGCGCTCGGCGGAGAACGGTGCGTGCCGTAGTGTTACCCATCTGTGTGTGTCCAGGTCCGGGTTCACGTTAGAAACAAAAAAAAATACGACGCAGATCGGTGCGAATTAATCATCCGGATGATACGGTTAGGACTTAACTCGACTACGAATTGGATAAGGAATATACGTCCTGTCGACGTTAACACTTCCGTCGTGATCGTTATGTAATATCGATTATCTCTATTATCGTAAAATCATCGCGTGTGCTGATAAAAAAAGAAAACAACGAATTACATCGGGAGACAAGTAGTGCGAGACAGTTTGGGTATTACATCACGGGATCGTTTGAGTGTTTTTGGGTCTTATTACGAGTAATCGTGTTGAATAACAGCAGTGCAATAAAAAAGGGAACGAGGAAGAACGAAACATCGGAAGCGACAAAGGACGATCCATGATCGATGATAATCGTTCTTGCATCGTCGCATCGGATCAGGATCAGGCGCAAGGTGTTCGTCTCGGCGGTCCCACGGGACGAAACACCCGGGTGCCTCGGTGCCAGTGACAGTTACTGTACGTGAGAGTGTTTTATTCGGTATAACCACAAGCCGAGTTCCATCTTCCTCGTCGCTCCTCTACTCGTTCTTCTGGTTCTTCTTGGGAGAACCGTGCTCCTGCGTAAAAAGGGGGATATTCCTTAAACAGTATACCAGAGACCTTACCGATCGGAATGCTACTGTGCCAGTGAAGGTAAATTCAATTCTGAAATTCGAGCGATGCTATTGCTCGACTCGATATCACGTTTTACCACCGATACGTGGATCCTTGTAACAGTTCCTATCATCGCGCCTGTTCTTTCCTCACTCGTAGATTAACTCGTTACGAATACTAAATCGTTCTCGCACTCATTTTTCACTCGAGAGAATCATGTAACATATTTGCCGCGACACTGGTAGCCAATAGATCCAGGAAATAATCCGCGTTACCTAATCTTGGATAATATTAGCATTCTCATCGCGATCCAAGATCATTGATACTTATCGGATACTCGAATGAATGAATCATCTTCCTTCCGATTATATCATCGTGTTTACGCTTGTCCTTAATCCAAACACAGATCGTCGACGTATTATCGTGTCAAAACGCATTACTCCATTTATCGTTTTTGTGAATTAAATCGTCGCGAGTGTCTTGACGTTAATCGCTAAGGAAAACGATGCGACGTACCGGTTGGCTTCCTGCGGGACGGACGAATAGATTGCTGACGAGGGGTCCCCGCGAGTGCACCGCGATACGTTTTACTCGAAGTAGATTGGATCTGCCGCCGGTACCGGGAAACCAGAAATCAAACAGGAAGGATAATATCTCATTAACTGAAAGATCAATTAACTCACGTTAACGGACACTTTAATCACCGATGTCCCTACGCGTTCGAGTCTCAGCCGTTTAATCTACTCGTTAGGAGATCATCTCGCCTATGTTTTTCATTTATCACGGGGCTTTAAAACTCAATAGCCCGATGATTATTACGACTCAATCGAAGCGCGCAATGATAGGAAGTCTGGCAAAAAACAGGGAAATAATTAAGAATCATGTTAATCGCGAAATGATACGGTAGTACCTGTTGATCGGGATCGTTTACGGTATTCAAAGTATCGATGGAAAAATTCAACTCGTATATTACCTTGTACCAGTGGATACACGTAATTACGATGCTTAGTAGTATAACGTAATAACTTCGTTATAATATTTATACTTGACAGGTAGATTATTCCTCATTAATAGAATACTTCTTGCTATCGTTAAGACCGTTTTATTAGAACTGTAAAAGAGTACTTCGATGTCCACTTATCTCGAGATCGGTTTACGGGATAAATTATTAACGAAATATCTGAACATCCTCGTAGTATAATAATAAGATTTTAAATTCACCGAGGAAAAAGTTGAGTCGCGAAAAATGAAATGAAGATGAGTTGAACCGAAAAAAAGACCACGTGAAATTTGGAACAATGTCCTTGGTCGTGTTCGAGGATCCTTCATGAAATGTCCCTCGTTAACTCCAAAAATAGATAGTGCAAGGGAGTTTATAGTATGAAGAGCTCAAACCCTCTCATTCTTCTTTTCCTTTTCTTTTTCCTTTCTTTTCTGCTCGCTCTTTTGTTTCGCCTGTCCGCTCGGTGTAACTCTCGTAGGATAAAGATCGCGCCTCGACTCGGGTCGACGCGACGCGCGAACTTCTCGAGTGCCAAATAGTTTTATTATCTTTTATCACGCTCGATGGAAAGACGCGCGTAGACACCGCCAAAGGATTTAATTAGAGGATGGACAAACCGACCAACGTTACGATTCATTCCACGAACCACCGACCTTGGTGAATTCGAAGTGTGTCAGTGGAACAAGCAAAGACGTTGCTCGATCGACCGGGAAACCTTTGAAAGCGAACCACCGACTTTGATCCAAATTAATTAACGTGAAATCATATTTCGTAATTAAACGCAATGCATACAAACGCGGAAGATTTATTGTATACGAATCGACGAGTTGGTACGACCGGCTCAAAATTGATAATATAAAGCTCGTTTATTTAATAACTTTGTTTACTAGTTACAAGACAGATCGCCGGTTTTTAATATGCGGCTGCAGTGGAATAGCGAAATCTGAAAGTCAAATAAGCATACTTTTAACGCTGTTCTATATCGAATAATATACCGTTTAATTAAAATTTGTGTACACAAAATCGGTTTCGGTATTTCTTCGAAGTGAATTGTGGACGATTAAGTATTGGAAAGTTCGGAATAAATTCGACTCGCGAAGTATGTCGAGTACGGACACGTGGTTTTTTCGAGTACTCGTACCCGTTAGGCGTGTGGTTAGAAGCAATTGACATAAATCCGGTAGTCGAATAAATTACTTATTTTACGAGAAATTAACGAGGAGCGATAATCAAATATTAATAAGCGTTAATACCAGCCCTTTGTTTAAACAAAGGTAATTTAAATTTCACTTAATTAACCACGGTGACAGCGATGTAAAACACGACGCAGAGCACGCGATAATATTCCTCGAGGAAAGATGAAACAATAAATCCCACGTTATCACATTTAAACAATAAATCTCGCGCATCCCGTTGGAATGTACTTTCAGCGTAAGTACTTTCGTTTCGCGTGAAAAATGTTCCCCGGTTACGAGCGGTATGAAAGCGGACATATTTTTTAGTCACAGTTACAGGGTTTACGTAAATTTATTAGGCAGCCATGGTATTAACTGTAAAATGCACCGGGCCAGTCTGGCCCGTACTGGAACGTCCCAAAAGAAATAACGAGGTAAAAACAAGTCCCATCAATTTGCTCTCACGGTGGAGCATGTCCGTGCACCAGACCCAATGAGAATGATTCCTGGCGAACTTTTGTATACCGCGACGCGAAAACAAATTAGGAAGCGTCTTCGAATAACTCTGCTGTCTTCCTTCTTTTTCATTCTTCTTCCTCTAACTTCTCTACTAGCCCCGTGGAAACTATTGTCGGTCGGTATTTCGCGGCAAACCAAGCACTCACGTTTGATTTTATCATCAACGATAATAAAACGACGCGGAGGGAGGTGTTAAATGTTTCGCAGAGGACACGTGAGCGTTTATTGCATCGATACCCTCGCTAAAGACACGCTCCGAGAATCATATCGTACATTCCGGTAAAGTGCTTTTATTGCTTTTATTTCTGATTTTCATCGTGGCTTTTACCTGGGATTAAGATGTCTGCCTTCCGATACCGAATAATACAATTTATCTGCGAAAGAAATTACGACTTCCCGTGAAGGATTTTAGTTGCAAAGTCTTATTGAGATACAAAGGAATATCGGAGACTAGCGATGCAAACGTAAACAAAAAGTAACGATGATGATACTTAACTTCTTTTTATTAATATGTCTTTATATTCCTGGAATACAGGCGGGCTCTGCTCCCCAATGTTTCCACGCGTGTATCTGTCGAATTGAATTTTTATTATCTTCAACCCTTCTCCCACAATAAAAGCCGAGTACTAAAAACAACCTCTTTATACCACGAATAAAATACCTTTAAACGAGGGACACGGCGAAAAGACGCGAGATTAGAAACTTCCTCGGAGGGATTCCCACCGGCAGAAGATTCGACGGTCCTCTTTTTTTCGCGGACGCTTCTAGAATCGGTCGTTGTAAAAACGACCTAAAAATCACCCACGCGATTAGACTCGCGGAAGGTCCATAGAATAAAAACGATCACCGTAAACTTACGACTAAAGAAACGTAGAGAAAAAGAAGGTGTCTTAACGTCAAGTTTTATGGCGGCAAACAAGACACTCCGTAGTTGGTTGGACCACGGTGGGACCCGATGTAACGTAGGACAAGCGTCACCGCGATTCACTTCACCAAATATGGCTACCAAGATCCGTCGGTAGTATCTTAATCCCTGGGATCGCGACTCATGCGAATTGTCTCATTTTCAAGCTGACATATTCTGCCCTTCTCATTCCTTCGACTAATAAAGTTGTTGAGCAATGGTTTAACCTCATCGTAGGGGTGTCCTCTACGTGCTCCCGATGAACGTGTCACTCTCGGATGGCCTTGAAAGATCACGCACACGAGGTCAACCGTATTCGTCGTTCAAGGGCGGGCAAGATCCCTCGCGGATAGTCGAAAACACGCGATGAATCTCAATTCTCGTTGCACGCTCGCGCGAAAAGTGAACGTGATTCTGCAGAAACGATCGAGAGGAGGCGGCGACGTTGCATCCTGGTTGATAATCGGAAGTTTGCACGTACTTCATTAAACGAAGAGAGACGGAAATAGTTGCCCGTCCCGTGCATCAGCGATATTTTTAGAGCCGTTTTTTTATTGAAACGTCTCGTGGATAGGCGTAGCATTTACATCGCGTTCTCTTCGTTTACCGTGCAGCTACTAAAGCCGGAAAAATATAATATGCAACAACAAAAATTATTCTTATAGTACAATATAGTTATGTACACGAATATTCATGTAATTCTTGTTATTATATCTTTATGCTTGATAGGCGCGTAATGGAACAGTTATGGTTTCTTTAGTACATATTGACACGACCGATATCATTATTGATAGATTAAAGGTCGTTGCACGATAGTTCGAGTAAAAGATAATTTAACGTTTAAGAAACTTAAGGAGAGTTAAACGAACCGGCTACCGAGAATACGAGGGGGCGTTGTCAGGACGAAGATTAAAATATCGATAAGAAAACATAACGTCATGCTCGGAATCCGAGATTATAGCTTCACATGACGCTTTACAAAAGATGGGATAAAATAAGAAAATACGTGGTAGCTTATCGCATGATCACCCTTATCAACCGTGGGCTCTCATCGAGCATAGTCATTGTCATTATTGCGCATCGTCATCGTCATCCTCACGACTGTCAATAGACCATTCGCACGTATATCTTGAGTATCTCATCAAATTGCATGATGACAATGGAGACCATTATCAGCATCTCTTTCCATCGTGATCATTGGTGCACGTACTCATCCACGTTTACCAGAAAAACTATCGATGAAACACGATATCAAACATTATTCGTTTCATTCGTATTCTTCTCATATTGAAACATTCATAAATATCTACGCACAAAATCATAATGCTTTCATGCTTTTTCGCCAAACTATCGATGTGTCTATGAGACTGATATGATATACTGGAGACAGTCATTTAGTAAGATCATGATAAAAAAAGATCATGCAAACGAACAACGACAACAACAACATCATAAATCTCCATTGAAGGGATGATTTAAGTTATTAAGAGCACAGCTTTGCTTGGCTTACAGGTCGGTGATCGGGTCTAGCGGTGTGATCGAAAAGAGGGAAAGGAGAGTGGTCGATAGAGAAAGAGAGAGAGAGAGAAAGGTTGAAGCATTAAAGATCCGTGGGTTTGTGTCACTTGGGTTTGAGGGTAGCGAGGTAAGAGAGAGAGATAGAAAGAAAGAAAGAAAGAAAGAGTGACGTGGCAAAAAGAAAGAGAAAATAAGGGAAAGAAACGGTGCTTCGGCTGTGTGTTATGATCGGGAGCAAAAAGGCGGGAAGATGCTCGAGGTTCAGCGCTCGGACTCTTTAAGAGAGGGAGAAGCCTGCAACCCCCCTACAACGCATTTACTACCCCCTGATACACCCGGAGCTTCTGTCTCCGGGTGGAAGCCCGCGGAGAGAACCGTCTCCTTCAATCGAGACGTCCACGTCAAGAGGATCGGTGAGTCCAGGCAATCACACCATAATCAACAAGAAACCCTGCAAACGGTAGACCGATTATGGTGCCAACCGGATTACGTTGCTTGACTTTCCACACACATAACTATATTTACTTCAATCTCGAATGGATTCAACCGCCCAAAACCCTTTAAACATATTATACATTAATAACAGATATTTTCTTGAACGTACTTAAAAAATGTTCTTCGATAATATCGCGTATGCAGAAAGTTATGAAATATAAATATTAAATGAATGATAACGTAATAACGAACCCCAGCTTTCTCAGCCTTGAAATACTCGAAGATCAGAGTTAAGCTGAAAAAAATGTACATTCGACCCTATATACAATACAATAGCTATATAGATTTTTTTAAGAGCATATGTAGATCGTTACGTGAATAGTGTGCTGCAAACTTGAAATCCGATCAATATGATCTTATATTACCTCGTTGCTTATTCGTAGATGTGCGACGGGAACTTAATTCCGTGTGCAGCGGTACACACGTACACCCGGTGACCTCGCGTTGCGCGGAGAGAACGAGAAAGATTGTGAAAATGATTGCCACGGAGCCACGTTCTTGCATTGCACGAAAAAATACTGGCCGGTCCTAGAGCGATCCCAGATTATGGGAATTATTAGTGGCGGCCCGCTAGATTCGTCGGGCGATCTCCCCTGTATTTCTGGGAAACGCCGGGGCTCCAGAAAAATTCTGAATTAGCACACGTGACACTTCCATGAGAATACAAAGCTCGCGCTCGGATCTCGGATCAAATTTACAAGCGTATAAGGTTGATTCTTCTTATTTCATTTCAAACATGTATTCAGACATATATTCGTGCATAGTACCCTTTTACTATACGATCATAAATTGCAACACAATTACATCACGCACATCTACAGGATTATATGAAAATAATAATTAATAACGTTCCCTGTGATACATAAATGAAAGGTGTAAAAGAAGGTCAAGTAACAGGTGTATATTTGTTACGGAAAAAAACAATGCAAAAGTCAAGCAACTACATCCAAGGTATGGGCTCCAAAACGTGTTCTGCCTAACTCATTATTAACTATTAAAAAGCTCGAGCTCCCAATATCGATGTATAACACATTTAATCAAGATCCTGCCGCTGACTAACGGCACGAATAATCGTTGCGCTCCGCGATCGATCCAATTGATCTTTACTTCTTGTGTTTAATCATTAATAATATCAGTAATACCATTAATTGTGGTTCTGTTAATATATCCACTGATCTCGTAACAATAACTTTTAACGAGCGGCTTGGAGCAACCACGTAAGCCTCGGCGACCTTCACCCCGAGGTCGCGGGGTTCCGGTAATTTTTTTTTGCTACCTGCCGGCAGTCCAATTTTTAATTGCATTTTTACGTATATAATCCTCCATATCCTGTATTTATCCGATTTCTTGTAATTTCTCTTAATATGATATGTGGGCTCGTAACGGTATTGGTGTGTGTGCACAGGACTCAACCATTCCTCTTTTACTACTAGTGCAGCTAATTATTAATTATATTAATTATCTCCCTCTTTTACCCCCTGCTCGACCGTATTAAGCGAATGTGAATGAATCCATATAATATATGTACTTGTATGTGAATTTAATTATTAAGATTAGTGTAACACGTGGAATTAATAATAAAAGAGTATCGCGGTGATAAAGAAGATATTCAGAGAAACGAAATTTGTGTCATCCGAACAATATTTATACGATATTAAATATTTAGTCTTTCATATCGAAGTAGGTCATAATATATTAGAGGTAACGGAAAGTAATCAATTCTTCAAATACTTTATGAAACTCCATTTATGTTTTCATATTAAACATTATTCTATTAGATAATCCCCATCGTTATCTGTGATCATTGCCCAACGATTAACCAATGCCATATTTCCCTTTTTGAACAAATCAAATTCCGAATTTTCCATGCGAACAAATTCTCCATTCCCGAATTGATTATTTCCCAGTACTCCAATACTATAATAATTAGTTTCAAAATGACCTTAATCTACAAAACTTTGCTTGTACCGTGAGTCATTATAAAGTATACAAAAAAAATATAGTGCATCAAAAAAGTTATTCATAATGTACGATAACTAATTCGGTGGCAAAATAAGTAGAACACGTGGCATTGTTGAGCAGCAGATCGTATTTCGCATTATTTATGAGGAGGCAAAAGGCAGTTTGAATCGATTAGTCTCGACACGGGGATCACCATAAGCCAGGAGGAAAGTCACCGGACACTGGCAGTACCGTGATACAGTGATACAATAATATCTTGCGAATACCGGCGTAGGAAAATTAATGGCTACTAAACTGAGGTAACTATCTTAAGACCCGGCCGGCGTTTGTATTATTTTATAGTTGGCATCCGCTGGGTTTACGAGCGCGAGCCCGTACTGGATGCGATTGTAGTTCCTCCGGTTCTCTCTTTCTGCGCTGCTGCCATTGGTCTACAGGAAAAGTAGCAGCAACCGGGAGAACCAAAGGGAGCAAACCACCGTGCAAATAACCACCGTGTCTACAGTTAGACCCCTAATGGCATTGGCTAATAATACCGCGAAAACGATTTTCAAACGAGTGCGGAAACCTCTTTCGATGTTACCCTAAGAAACCCTCCTTTAAACCTCTTCCTCTTTCTCCCTCGTTCTTATCCTCCTCTCGTTAAACGTGATCCTCGGTTTTTTTTTTAGTATCGAGCAAAGAATTGTCAAGGTCGAATGTCAACATCGCGTATAGATGGTCAGTGAACCTGTCGTCCATTCACTTTTTTGCCGGCACCAACGTACTTACGATGATCGCTTCGATTGACGAGATCGCGCGCAAAAAACCGCTCGTACCCCTTTGTTGGATGAAATTACTTTGAAATCGGGATAATTGAGAAAGCGGCGTAATTAAATTCGGTGATCTGTCTTTCTTGGAGATCTACCGTTTAACGACCTGCCTTGTTGAAAATGTTATTTGCCGATTGCCGTATTACGTATGTAGAAGGAGATGTTCTTTTTGAGGTTACTAGTTGGATCAGAATTTAGCAAATTATATATTATTATGCTCTTGACTCAATAGTACGAGTCTTGTTCCTTTAATGTACTTATAGTTCCTTATTTAATGTGAACATTTCCGACACCGTGAATATTTACGTGAAATTCGAATTATTTCATTGAATAATATTCCAATTGATCCTAATTAATCTTGATCCTTCATTAAAGAACTCGTTTCGTGAAGTTGTTGCGAGACAAGGATTTTTGTTGTAAACATATCGAGTTAATCTCTTACTAGAATACATTGACTCACGTGTCCTCAAGGACCCAGCCCTTCGTCCTTTTGAATGAACGACCATGAGAATCCCGTCTCGCAGTAGAATCTCCATGATGAGCGGCGAAAATTATGAGCCAGACATTGTCGGACATTATCAGGATACGATCTAACTGCCAAGCATCTAAGTCGTCCTGATGCAACTGATTTCGAAATTCTCCACGTTTACTTGTCACGTTCCTTTGTGCCAACGCGTTGACATAAATTTCTCGAACTCCTCCGACGGTTTTTGCGTTAATCCTTTTTCTTTCGAGAACGCCTCGCTGGACAACGAATTTTAATTCCTTAAATTCATTCAGCGAACCCTGAAGATTTATTATATTTAAGAACACGGGTGCAGTTTAATATTGCAAAATATAATGGTGCCGCACATTTAGGAATTTTTGTCTTCTACAATTTGTAGAAAATTCTTATACAACTAAGAATTTTTATCAGCGGGCAATAATAATAAAATATAGACTTTAGACTTTCGCGACCAACAATTACATATTACAGTTCGGTAGAATCTTAAATATGCAATACCTGCCATTTCAAGAGAATTATAGTAATATTAATAACAGCGTGAAATTAACAAATTATAAGTTAAAAATATTAAATATTGTCTAATAAGTAGGCCTCCTATATCGGATCAAAAAACATATCGAACTTCAAATTGGGTACTATTAGGGGTACCCATAAGTATGAAAATGATATTATTATTTTTTTGTAACGTTACTTAACATGTAGTAGAGATTAATTAAAAATATACGCCCCATCGTTATCTGCAAAAACGACATTACTTGTGGGGTACTCCTAGTAATTAAGAACCGAATAATATCAGGACTCTAACTCAATAATAGCCGACACCAAAATTCGCCGACATTCGTTCTAACATCAATAAGCAATCAACGGTGAATCGGTTCTAACATCGTTATCCTTCGAATCGGATTACGAAAGCGAGGCAGGTGTACGTCGAGGATCGTGGTACAGATCGGGTGCACCGGTTAACCAGGCATAGAACCCGGCCAGGGATTTATGCCTGGAGGTGTGTCTTTTACGAAGGCAAGTTTGCACCGCGCTAAAAAAGTCCTTACCTCGGACCGGTGCATTAGCGGCCTCACCGTATTTCTTATTATCCCTGCACGCCCTTCCTTTCTCTCTTTACTCACTCTTGCCCTTCTTTCTCTTCCTTTCTCTCTTGGTTTCCCATCTCCCCCTCTCCCCGTCCCGCCGGTATATTCCCGTCGTCAATGCGGGCGGTCCTAAGGAGTGAAGCTAGTTGGCTGGTGCGGCATTGCGTTCGCGTATATGTGCCTCTCCTCGTCGAAGCTTGTTAAGGGCCCCTTGTGTCGTCCGTATTATCCCGCCTGCCGGCGTTTCCTGGATCGTCGCGTGCTCTCTCCGCTTGAGAACGGCCTTAAGACCCAACAATCCTCTCTATAACGGGGTGTAATACGTTCCAGGATCGCCCGCGCCAGGATCTTCGTTACCTTCCTAATGAATGTTGCACGAGAAACTATTTCGATACCCGGCTTGATATTCAATTCTTCGTTATTCCTCCGTTTAATTTACCGCGAGCTTAGGTAGAGTAAAATTTACGGGGAACGAATTTGGAAATTGGTTTTTAGTTTAGTTTAGGACTAGGTTTTTAACATTTAATTTTCGGAGATTTTCCGCGGCTCATGTTGCACAATGGACACTAATAAATTGATTAATTTATATCTTCCAGCCATCCTTTGTTTTAAGGACGTACGCAATAATATACAAATATAGCTGAATATATCGTCGGTAGTACTAGTTTTAAACTCAATATAGAAATTTTTGTCTACCGAAAAACAATGCTAGTCATTCCAAGAATACTTCTGGTAGTATTATAATTGTATGTATTTTGATTATATATACTTATACAATTTGAAGCGAATATAGCGCGGACCGGCTGGAATGAAATTGAGAAAATATCGCGGACAGCAAAGGGTTAAACATATGACGGTGTCCTTCATAAACCACTCTGCTACTTCGAAACAGATCGTTTGCAATTGGTTGGAATGTTACGAGATAAATGGTTGATAGGTGCACCTCGTTGGTTCCTGGGTTCGTGTTGAATCTGGAATCGAATGTAGATAGTGAATTGATGCATTGGCTCGTAGGATATGAAGGTTTGAATTGTTCTCGGTCGAATGTCCTCCAATTAGATGTATCAAAGAGACTCGTGAGGTTTCTTTCCTGGTGGAGATCGTTTACAGATAGTTATAAGCGTGTCCGATGAATTTATTAGATTTTCTATTCGGGTCGACTTGCCTCGGATATTCATGTAGAAATGTAAGATAATGCCGGGTTTCCATGAAGGAACGAGTCGAGTGATAAGTGCGGAGGAGGTACAAGGAAGTACTCGAGTACCGAATGGACCGGTATCGCTAGGCGAACAACACAGAGATCGCGTATCGAATACCTCTCCGGGCCGTGTAACCTCCGATCATTAATGTTCCGTTGATGCGTTAATCGCTTTCCACGCCAAAGAAATTCAAGACCCGTCGACTTTATTAGCAATTTCAATTCTTACCCTCTCGCGATTCATACCTCGAGACTTGATATTTAATATACAGACATTAAGCGTTTATACGCGCATCTGACCGGACTATAAACTTAGTCTTTTTCACGCGATTTATAATTCCTACGTCTATGTAAAGTAATACCCCGATCTTCTTGTGAATTTGTTGCGAGTCTCTTTAAGTAGAAGCTTCCTCTACGTTGATATTCTAGCAATGGATTTGTATCAGCCTTTGTAACTGGATCACGCATATTTTTATTTCCGCTTTCCTCATACTCCGTTCCATATAGCTCATTATTTTTTTCACTTCTCATTTTTGCGATTTTGGGTCGACTCAGTTTTTAAGCGGAACAAATTTTTAAACCACTTCTTTCGACCCAAAACGGTCCTAGAATATGTTTATACATCATCTACCATCGATTTGGGCCACTTAGGAGCGAAATTGGCGACTTTTATTTTTTGACAATTTTTGAAGGTATACCCCTTTACATTTTTGCGATTTTGGATCGACCCATTTTTTGAGGGGAAAAAATTTTTAATCCATTTCTTTCGACCCAAAATGGTCCTAGGATATAGTTAGGCACCATCTGCTATAAAAATTTATTCTGAAAAAGTTATCCTTTTCCCTTGGACCTTATTTTCCGATTCACGTTCATATCAACATCTTCGTTGCGTGCCAAAGGGCCTTTAGGTAGGCCGTGATCGGGCAAAACGAGGAAGTACCGAGTATCGAATGGACCGGTATCCCAAGCCGAGTACGTGGAGGTCACACGAGCATTACTTTGATGAGATGCGTGCTTATAGCACGAGAAACATCTCACGGAAAAGCAACGGATATTAGTGTTAAAGACGAAGACATAGGATTATAAGTGAATCGCGTATAGAATTATGGGAATACAAATTAATGACTCCTCGAGAGACACGTCGGGTTCGCGTCACGCAGAAGAGTGGATGGAGAAGTTGAACGTTTCTTCTGTGCATTCTGGAAATAATTCGCTTTATTGCATTGGCTAAAGAGCAATTTAGGTACGACACGAACCAGGCGAGAAAAACGTTTGTCGCAATTCACCCGGCGGAGAACCCGTTCGGCTCCAGAAAGTGTTATCGCTCGTAAAAATATCACGGTAATTTTCATTCGTGCTCAAAGAAAATGTTGGCCAGCCGGTCTCACCGTCCAGTCACTTTTCGTTCGAATCGCATTTCGAAGCCGGCGTTACCGGTCAATTTACCGGTCAATTTATCATATCCGCTACTAGAAAGTAGAAACGCTATTAGAATTCCCCGCGTATCTATTATATTTGCTTTTATTAAATTATACCTACACAGTATCTTATATAATCGACATTCCCCAGGAGAGATTTATTGATTTTCTATCGACTCGCTGTTCACCCTTCTTACTACGATTAGACGTAATTAGAGTTCTCGTAAGTCTTCTAAATCGCTCTACACTATTAAAAAAAACGTATTAGAATATCGTTAGATTTACTTCCACGATACGATTAGATCTAACGAAAATGATTACATAAACTCTCAGGAAGACTCGATAATATATCTGGAATTAAATCATGACCTGTATTAAGCCAGGGAGTACTTTGTTTCAGTAATAACGATTATATGCACCGAAGTAATAAGACTACTAAACTCCCGGCATAATATCGAAGTATCGTGCGCATCTGGTAATCGCGTTATTAATTCGGTATTGCTTAAGGTCGCGTTTATGCACGCGATGATTCGTAGTTAAAGGCATGGAAGCGTTTACAAGGTTTATATCCCTCGAAGCAGTGGGTCGGCACCGTTGCGCGATCTTTGACCCCCCTCCACAGCAAGACGCCACATCGACTTCCGGCAATTCCTTCCCCTCTCGTTTACCACCTTAACCCTTCCGTATCCCGTTTCGAGATCCATACGATTCAACCAAGCACCTGCTGTCAAACATCTTATCCTCCCACCACATCAAACCTCCGCTATTTTGTACCTCATGCGGTGAACGTCAGAGTCAAATTGCAAGGTGGTTTAATTGAACATAAATCGTTCATAAGTTCAGATCCAAGCGTGTTCATTTTTTTTTCCCTTGCAACTATCTTGCCAGTTATCCCATACTGTGTTTCGAACACGCGTGCTTCGCCGAGTCTCCGGAAGTGCCAGCTCTAATCTACGCGCGAGCTTAACTCGATGTTCCGATCGACTAAAAATTTCGATATTACTCGCTACGCACGTACCGGGTTAATTATTATCCCGTGGATATGCCGAAGATACGTGGGAATGGATGAATTCACTGTTATACTGAGTCCAAGGAATATGGTTTGGGTTTACCATCGGGTAACCTCCGAGGATGTTGCCGATATTGTCACCCGTGAGAAACGCGACAATACTGGCTACTTCTAACTGGAACTCGTGAAAGATAACGATTCGTGAGAATGTTGGGCTTATTATATCTTGTTTAGTGGCGGACTGCCACATTCTACTGATTTTAGCATTAAATCACATTCTGCTCTCTTTTTATGAAACTTTCACGCAACTATAACCCAATTTTTTCGGGTCTAAAAGAAAACCGTGTACAACAATTGCCTTCTTTTTATTGCGTTTAAATAATAATTTTGTTACTCTTTTCATATTAATGTAGCTTCGTTTTTTTAGCGTTTAGTTAGTTCCACGTTATAGGATACTATACTTTGGACACTATACAGTTGGGTTCGAGGGTTAATTAATCGACTTGCGATACGGTATTTTAAAAATATTATTGATACGAACCATTTACTATATTTTGTAAAGAAAGCAAATTTCAACTCCATAACACTCGGATGTTAATTTATAATTGTCAAATTGAAGGTGGTTAGAATAATCGGTCGGATGGTTTAGGTGTTAATGTATGCACCTTCACCGTTATTATTTTATAAAAGGAACTCAGTGAAAGGCCCGTTCTGCACTCGCGGAAATTAATGATCGGAATTACATGAAATGAGTCGTTATACTGGTAGTCCAGTGGCAGTGCGTAGAGATCGATTCGCTTGCTAATACGATGCCGACGTAATGATACGTTTCACGAAAGCAGTTCACTGTATAACCGCGCCGACGACATCGCTTCCCATCAGGAATTCATCAAACGCGCGTATAACGTGATCCTGGCTCGACGATCCTCGCTAATGCCGCGATAATTAAATCAACACTGGCTTTACGAGAGATCTGCATACCAATCAGTCATCCCTGTGCAATGATTACATCTCCTTAACGATCCTCCTGGTTTTGGATTACGTATTATAACCGATCTAAAGCGGTTTACCTGATATTACCTTGTTGCGCATACGATTATACCTCGCGCGCACACTCATTTCCGATTCGTACTTGTATTATATATCAAATGGAAAACTAAATAGTCTATCCAATAAATAATCTCATATATTATGAAACTGTTACAAGTCGATAATTGCATTTAAACGTATTCACTATCTCGAAGAACGCAACCCCCTTTGATATCCAATACCAATGCCGCAGGCTCTTCTAACTACTGCTTTTTCAAATACTCAAGAAGTCGTTAGTGCGCTATTTTTTTTGTCGACTTAAGCCTTCACACTCGGAAGCGATTTTCAGTCGCCACTCAGTTTATCGCGACAACTCGAGTTGCCGCTGATAAGTGGCATTAAAATTTTCACCAGTTTATATTTTGTTATGAGACGTTAAATTACCGACAACTGGAGTAAATTTTAACGTCGCTTCACAGTCGCCACTCGAATTCCCGTAATAAACTCAGTAGCTACTGAGAGTTGCCTCTCGAGTGTAAAGTGTTAAAGATACTCTATTCTTTTCGATATCGAACCTCTTAATAATCGTTCATAATTCAATCGAGTCCGATTATTATAAATCCATAATCATTGCTAAATTGCACGTTGATTCTCATAATACCGACTCTATTAATTATGATATGTTATATGCTTGCGGAAATTAATATTCCCCTAGTGTTACACACAGTTATACGACATTCTGTCGATCTGGTTTCTAGTGGTAGGCGAATAAATTAATAAGGATCATGGTGTTCCCTCTCGTTTTATGACCTTCGGGACTAGTTAAATTTCATTGTGAATAGTGTAGGCAATAAAAATAATCGCGAAAAGTAGTGGTGTGCTGTTACTTGAAGCATGATAGAGGATCGTATAGGTACCGATCGTTGAGCCTTACGATCGACTCCGTAGGCGCATCAATTCCCGCTTGGCATACGTGCGCAACATGCTAATATGCCAGGACTCTCCTTATTCTTCTTCTTACTCTCTTTGACTCATCTACGCGTGCATTTACAACGTGTCTCTATGTATATATACGTGAATACGTGATGCGTGCTAGCCGAGTATTTCTCCTGTGTATCGGCACATCCTGGTAATAATTAGTCTTCGAGATCGCAGGATCGAACCGCGTCCTGTCCGAGATCGGAGAATCATGGGGCTATTGATTTCTCCTGTTTTAACCCGCATTCCTGGTATTACTCGTTTACCACGTTCCTCGGGATACTTACAAAAAGAGTATGACTATTTTAAGCCCGATCTGACTCGACGACTTTTTGTCGTACTGAAAATCGCGAGAAACCCACCACTAAAACTGTACCCTTGAGGACGTTCACTTTACTCCAGTTCTTTCGCGGATATCCCTTTCGTTTGATGAACTGCGGTTTATAATGAAGTGATTTTCATTCTATCTATTAATCGATATTATCGTCTCAGATTAGTCTCAAATTCAAGATTTTGTAACAAATATATTCCGTATGCTGGGTATCCCATGTAAAATAAGCCTCCTAATTATCCTACGATATTTTCTTTTCTGTGTGAAAGATATGTGCGATCCGGAAAATTCTGAGGAAAACGGCAACGGAAAAAGTTCTCTTTCAAGATATTTGCCGTTTGAAGCCATTCAGATAACGCACAAAATATTCTATCGCGAGACAATTTGATGGCTTATTTTATACGGGACACCCTGTATAATCTTTTTCATACAAAAATATCCATTATAATCTCCAGATCTAAAAGATTTCATAATAAATATATTCTACATTTAATCCCTGTCATACAAGTATATTTATTCTAACCTGGAGGTCTAAAAGTAGATTGAGACGGTCCTCGTTCAGACGCCGGATTTCTCATGAAACTCGCGTTTGCTGGAAATAGCGTACGCTACTTGCAATTGTAAGTGAAAATAACATGGAAGAAGAGGGTGCAAGTGGCACGGCACTTTAATCAAGCGAATATAACGCTAATCGTGGCGCGACCTCGTTCCCGAGCTTCTTCGTCGATGACCTCCAAGAGATCCTCCGCAACCGGGTCTCTCGACGATATTTACCTCCGGGTATTTTATTCGATGACAATACCGTAATAAATACGTCAACAAGATTCTCACCTTGCAATCATTTCCTCGTCTACACCTTGCTATTATTAAACGTTACGTTCCTCTAATTATGCTGGCTTTGCGTGTACGTAATTATGACAAACTTCAGAATCGATAAACATGTGATCGGAACTCTGTCATCGTAATTTAAGAATTCGAATAAGAAAGGTTTCAGTCGTTTTAAAAATATATATGCATTTTTACTTTAGATCTTTTTCCTCCTTTTTCGATATTCTTTACGACTCGATGAATATTTTGTGGCATTATTATAATATTGTGGCGATAAATTATTATGAATTATTGATATAGATAATTTTGGTGGAGATTGATAATAAATTAATTTTCATCCGTTAATGGTTTAATTAACTTCTTCCGCTAAATTTATGATCGGTTCGGATCAAGAATTATGAGGAAGTTATCCCGGAATGAGTTAAATATGCGAATGAATGATAATTCGAAATGGCCCTATTGAGCAGGTAGATTATGGTGTAAATAACTGTCCTTTTAACTCTGCTTTTAAGTATGCCGTGAAATCGGGAACCTTCGATTGGTTGATAACCTACATTTTGTTTCACTTAATAATTGGATGCTTCTTCAACACAAACTTTTAATTCATTATCATTTTGCAAAATATATTAAATAATCTTATACATTAATACGACAATTATTTCCCATTGCCAGAAGATCGGAATTATAAACATAAAATAAATATGCTAGCAGTAAACTGTTTATCCTGAATTTAACAATGAAAGTAATCACAATATATTACATTTAAATAAAGCTTTTCGTATAATCAAAATAGAAATACCTGCTTATTTTCAAATCGAAATATGTTTCCAATTTGCCGTCGCAAACACGAAAATATTGGAGGTAAACCGCGAAGATGAGCGGGATGTCTAACGAAGCATCGGTCGGTGGATTTATAAATACCGCAGTGTTAATTACAGCCATTATATCGAGTTTCAATTAAACAACGGGGTGGGATGATATTTGTTTCGATTTAACGATCGATCGAACGGACATTGAGAGGCTACCTCTCTTATCCGGTGAATTTAAGAGATCCATCCACATGGACGTCCAGTTTATCCGTAGCTTTCGACGCAACCGCTGTAACTACTAGCACATGATTAAACTTGGTGATTAACCGCTAACGACCATGCTCGTCTGTTTAACATAAATCGCTAATTTACAAATCCAATAATGCGCCTCACCGTCGTGGAATAATCCATTACCTGCGATCGAATCCACTGAGCCAACTTTATTCCACGTACTAATGGATCTCGTTTTAGGATACCCGTCAGTCGAATTAAAATTCTAAAATACCTTCTACCTTCGTTAAGAGATTCTATATACATTCACGCGGATACCAATGAATTCCAGCCTATACCGTTGAATTCTTTTTATTGGATCCATACAAGTAAAAAACAAATTCTACCTCGTCATCTTTTCGGATGTTTATATACTAAATTCATAGCAAGTTTTTATGTACCGTACAATTTGACTCTCTAGTTATCAAGTAATTCAGTTTTCAAATTCTATTCACGATAAGAAATTCTCCAATATTAGTAGCTCCGTGGATAACATATCCCATTATTATACAGTCTGTCCCGTATAAAATAAGCCAACTAATTATCTCCTTTAATCGCGATAATGCAGAAAATAGTATATTATACTGTTGTCTTTTTCTAAATTTTCAAGATGATCTATGTTTTGTCAGGGAAATAAATATCGTTGTATAATTAGGTGGTGTATTTTATGTGGGATGCCTTGTATAGTATACGTTATATCTTGCTGTGTTACGTGGATTGTAAAATTGCAAAGTGTAATATATTCACATGATAAAACCGTGAATTGATTCAGGGTTTTAATCGAATGTTTCAGGACGTGGTGCACCGCGCGTAACCGCGGCATTCATTGGAGATGGCGAAGGTAGGTTGATAGCCACGCCAGTCCACAAGGAGAGCATAGCATCGAGAAGTAAGGAAGACTTAGCACAGGAGGCAGCCCTCGTACTTCAACAAGTGGGCAGTCTTCACTGCGTCGCCCACGATAATAGACGATTGCCAGGTCGATTCAGCACATTACCTGCTCGTCGCAATAAGAAGAGGCCTGAACTGCCGCTCGATGTAAGACGTAAAAGTGAAGAAATCGGGGCTACGACGGGTGTGGATCTCGTCGGGACACCGAGAGCCAAGAAGAAGCCTTTAGAAAGAAGCGCAAGTGATGCTAGTGCAAAAAAATTGAAGGGTCCCCTGGCGAGATTTTTCTCACCGAAATTAGAGAGGAAGAGGAAACCCGTCGGACGTAGCGCGAGTGACGTTGGCACATCAACGAGATCTCATCGAAAGAGAAGCGGTAGTGAAAGCGAAGGTTCTCATCTGAGCACTAGTCGCGCGAAGAAACAATTGTCTCCTATCATCGAAGCGTCTCCTCACGTGGATCAGCAACCATTTAATTTTGGTCATATCGATAATAATAACAGACCAGAAGCGAAGAAGTCTAAGCAGGAGGATTCCGATGCCGAAAAGGTGATAGAGAAGATTGAGACCAGAGAGAACATTGAGGAAAGTGAAGTCTGTGTAACTAAACCACCTAGGTCTCCTAGGAGAGAGAAGATAGCTGCTGTGCGGACTATACCTATCGAAATAGAGGATAAGAGAACGAAGGAAGAAGGTGAAAGAAAGGTAGAAGTAAAGGTGGCTAGGACACCGTCACCGGTCAAAGATACCAATACTGGCCTCGACGAAGTAGATAACGTAGCTACGAAGAGTATGCTGCATAGCAGCAGATACGACCTGCAACAGCGCGGTGAAGAATCAACTATACACAAGATGATTCACCGATTATCCAATGACCGGTCACCGCCACCACAATTGACCAGGACGATGGTCTCCCCTGGTCCTGGTTTCGGGCACAATAATAATCGTCCTTTCTCCTACACGAGACCAACTGAATCGTGTAGTCCACCACCTCCGCAGACCAATGTGATTTACGCTCAGGTGCAACCTGATAAGAAGAAAGCACAGAGGAGTCACTCGGACAGCGACGAAGGACTCGGTCTTGAAAGGAAGGATTCCTCGCGTGAAAATAGTCCTGCGGAGAAGGAATATCGTAGAACGGATTATTCGTACAGCAGTGATTTAAGGCGTAACAATGAAATCAATAGCTTTAAATCAAGGTACGAGGATGACCACAAGAACACCGGTACCCATTTCGGCACACACTTCGTTGGTGTGCAGGATTACAATTCGAGGAATGCCGATACGAAACGACGCCATGAATTCGATGAGATCGATCGTCGCTTATACGATAAACCGGAAAAGTATACTTCCACCATCTTTGTAGATAGTTCCGATAGGGGAAGAGCGGATGGTATGGATTCCAGGCGAAGAGATAACAGTGAATTCACAACGAGGCAGAATCAGACTGGAATTTCTAATAAAACATCGGAATTGAGTGCTAGACGTGATCTTCTCGAGTCTAGGATCAAGTCTAGGTTACTTGCCGATGAAATGTTTGCCGCGAAGAATAGTGCTAATGTACAGATTAAAAAATCGGAACACGAAATCATCGATAAGCCAATCGTGCCATCTCCAGTGACACCGAATCGCGTAGCTTCGCCGAAACGTTACATGGATACTTACATCACGGAAACGCGTACGAATAGCAACGGTGAGAAATACATCTTCGAGAAGGAGATACACGAGGACAATGGTAAAGTGTATGGATACGAGAAGAAGATTACCAATAAAATCCCATCCGAAGGCTATGTCGAGCCGAAACCAAAGGATGGTTACACCGTGGAAACCAGAACGGATAAATATGGTGACAAGTATATCGTGGAGACACGAACGCACGAAAGCTTTACGGATGACTTCAAACCTTTCTTGAGTGATCGAAGTAGGACGAGTCCCGAGGAAAGATATCAGTCTAATAGAAATTTGACCAGCCCTTATAAATCTACGAATTATCTCCCAGAAGAGTCCGCTACCACTCATCACTTCCGCGGTGAAACCAGGGAGAATAATGTTATATCGTCGCCGATAATCGCGAAGAAATTGACCACCGAGAGAAAGTTCTCAAAGAGTGATGACTTCTTGGATCGTGATTCGCGACCGACCGGCAGAGATGCCTATCTGCCGAAGACCAAGAAGAACTTTGAGTCGATACGAGGTATGAGCAAGTCGACGCAGCGTTTGGACGAAGTTGGTGAAAACGCGAGAGTGAGAGCTCTGAGGAGTGAATACACGACGAGATCTCACGAGAATCTAAGTAGTCACGCTGACTATGTTAACGCCAGAGATATGCGTCGACCAGTTCTCGACAGTCCTACGATGAACGGTAGAAAGGACAGGTTACCATTCACGAAACGTCAACTGGACAGTTTACGCGAGGGACCAAATGACGATTACGATACCGATATCTCACAGATGACCAGTAGTCAACTAGAATCGAAATACTACAAAGAAACACGCACCACTCAACGATACACCACGAGCAAGCACCCGGCCCACGATGATTATGACAGTTCTCCGCCAAGGATACGTACCGATCGCGGTGGATATAATTCGAGCCGCTACGACTCTGACACAACAGCCAGAGACTCGATTCGCTGTGAAACCCGATGCGACGAGACTTCGCGTACCTTGAGAAAGGAACATCGAAAATTGGATGAGGATCCAAAGAAGCCACTCCGAAGATCACGCAATAGATTGGATTACTTCGATGACTCCGATGCCAGAGACAGTCCACGTGGTAAAACATCGATAGGACGACTGGAACCATTCGATGAGAGCCCGACCAGGCCACCCAGAACATTTCACGAAGCTGGGAAATCTAGACACGCTAGACAAGAGACGCGAGGACACAATGAGCGTCGACATCGCGAGACACGGCTCAGCGATTCCGATCGAAAAGATCGCTTGGCTGACTCCGGCATCGAAAACGATTATAGACGCGACTCGCAGGAAGTCGACAGAAGGGAACAACTCGAGTCCGAGGACGAGGGTTTCGTCACGAGACAGTTCATCAAACACGAGAGAAGGCATACCGATCGTAATATGAATCTTACGCCGTCCGAGCAACGGAAGTACGACAAGTACTCGAACGATATCACGAAATCGCCGCCGGTCACCGCGAAACCGCCATCGGGCGCTGACAAGAAGTACGAGAAAAAAGTGACCAAGAAGAGCGGTACAATGAGCAAGGTCAAGCAATTGTTTAGTAAAAAAGAAAAGAAAGCGAAGGAGGAGAAGAATAAGAAGAGCGTGAGGAGCGGTAGCAGCGGAGCACTGACGGACGATGAAGTCACGATGAGATACCGGGAGTACCGCGGCGATCAGCTGAGGAGTGCCAAAAGCGCGCGGGATTTAGGCAGCGACATTAATCAGGTAAGATTTATTTAACTATAATAGAACTCTTGTAAATCGAACAATGTGAAATACCTCCGCACCATTAACAACACCACCTCGGCTTGCAATCATGTAATACTACCAAGGACAGTAAATGACATTCAGAATCCTGGTACATTAATCAAAATAAATGGGTTACGACACCCGTATAAAATCTTACGATCCTTCACGCACAATTGATCTTTGTTTCTTCGATTCGCTGCAGATAATCACGAACGACACATTCTTTATGATAATCTTACGATCCTCGATGTCACGATACGTATAGCGGATGTCAAGGTGTTCGGGGTTATTTCACACTGTTGAAATTTTACACAGCTGGTTACCTCCGGAGTATAGCATGGTAGTATTAAATCGTTCAAACCGGAAGTATTCGGTAATTGGGATCCCATACGACTGCTCTCGAGTGCAGAGAATTGCGTCACGCCTAACTGTACAGTCACACGGCATACCAGTGGAAAGTATACAGTAGCGGTCACCATATGCTAGGATTACACTCTCGCCCACGTTGTACAAAGATTTTTCGGAGTATTTATCACGCATACAGATAAAGAACACCGTACACATACGGGAAGAAGGTGACGTGCCACCCGTAGCTCGACGTTTCCGCGGATTCCCTGGTAAGGCTCGCTGACCATGCGGGTTAAGTGGGATGAACGTTACCTCGTAACGGAGCTTTTGCTGTCGTACATCTTGGTTCTCTCGCACAAAGAATAATGATACACTGTCCAAAGGATTATCGACGTAAAGGCCTACTGCATTCTCTTAGAAAGTATGTCTCCGTATTCTCGGGCCCATGATTTACCGGACGTAACCATTCGATAAATAATTCTCTGTTTATTACTCGCCAAGCGCGTTCGTCTTCCTTTTGTGTAGACATCATCGTGATTATCTACTTTCCAATTTCTCTGGTAAGGTCTGTGTTCACGACATTTTTACCTACCCCTTATCACTGAGATTTAATTTCTACGTATTAATAACGGTGCATAGAAACAGGCCATACACTGGAGTTCATAAATTTCCCCTGTTTCCTGATCTCCGTAGTACTCTTCTTACTAGAAATGAATAAGCAACTTGTAATAAGGTTTTTCTTTATTATGCAATTGAATCGGCAAGTGCTTACTCTCAGCCTTCGATTCCTCGCGATCCTTCAACTCGATTACACAAGGATACACGGTATCGGGATATAGGTTTTCTACTCTCATGGTGCTTCGATTTACGGTGTACGTTAACACGAAGGCCATGTATATCTATGTATATGTACCAGTAACCGTAATGGTGTCGGGTATACGTACGGTTATAAAATATTGACGTCATTATCTAATTAGTCGAACACGCCGTAACTTACGGTGGTTAATGTTTCGCGTGGTATGCGATGAGTTCGAAGTCAGCGAAAGGGTTACTGTTAAACACGTGCTTCGACGATCGTGGCATTTGTTCAATCCAAAGAATCGGTTTACATTGATTTTGCAATCCAGGATACGTATCGATGACTGTGCCTCGAGATAAGATTAATGGGCCAACGCATGGAGGACCAAAAGGATCGGGCCAAAAGAAATCACAATAGTGGGATGGTGATAGACGATCGTAAAATCAATTCTGTAGTCCCACGGTGGGTCGAGTACACCATTGCATAACTCGCGTTTCGTGATTGGAACAGGTGGTTCTGCCTCGTGCACAGCGAATTGGACTGCCAGTATTTAAATTTTCTATGGTCCACGTAATCCAATTAACAATCGTACTTTACACGGTACTCGTAATAAGCAACCGTGTTATACTGCACTGTTATCCAGATATTTACTTCGATACGTGATCCATTTATTATACCTCCTACGATCTATGCTGATTCAATTCGTTCCGATTACTTTCTTTGCATTTATATCGCCACTATATATTCCGTATAATCATAATACAAATACGCTTCTTAATTTCAACACGTTTCTTTACAATATATCGTTGCTTTGCACGAATACCTGCCACCGGGTACTCTAATTTCCTGGATCGATCGGTGAAAGCTCACATCGATTCTCCGACTGCGAAGTACGATTAAATGATTTTATATTACACAACTCTCGTAGCTAGTAAATTATGATACCAGTTTCTCATTGAATGAACTCCTCCGCATAGTGATTATTTTTCTGAACACTGTAATTGGAAATATTAGATTGAAAATGAAGAGACGTAAATCTTCTGGTCTCACGATAATTCGAGAGATCATAATTGTTTCGCGAGGCTGTGCCGTATAAGTCTCCACAGGTGGTTGTATATCATTCGAATCGAATTGGTCAAGTAGTATTTAAATTTAATTCACATCACTCCCATGGAACGAACGAGGTGTGTACCTGCGTATCGGCATTACCACGAGACACCCACACATCTTAAACGTACGAGAACTGCAATAATATCGCGATTTGATCCACGCCCAGGTGCAAAGACATACTCACGAATATAGGTATTCCTGGAGGAAGTAAAACATGCCTTTCGCAATAGTGGTCGATGTATGAAGGAGAAAAGAGAGGGCGAGGAAAGGCACCGGCAAAAAAGGGGCCATTAACTCTCTCGTAACTCGGCAGGTGAGGTGAGGTACCCCGTGGCGCACCTTCGTTTACCGTGCTAATTAATAATAAATACCCGTAAAATGAAAAACTGTCCACCCTTCCCGTCGTGCCCCGCGGTACTCCCTTAACTCGAGATTTCTCGATAAACCACTTTAATTCTCTATCTTCGTGATAACGTAATTGATAATTGCGGTGGAACTGCTTTTAGAGAAATATGAGAGTTATTCGAAGAAGTTGTAAGACATGTTGAGAAATACTTTTAGCCTTATGGATGTGCTGGTAAATTTAGCGAGTGAAATGATGCGGATTATCGTGGAGAATATAAATATTATGGTATCTAAAGTTTATCGAATTTTCTGAGTCTTCTGGGAATCGTTGATTAGATAATTACTAAAAATATTTACTCGCGGAAGAATGTTGGGAATGATCGTAGCCGTAGAACGGTAGCCGATATCGCCGTCAGGGAAGACATTGACATTCGACGTGTTATGCAATTATCGTAATTACGTGTCGTGGGATCCAAGAAGGCTCGCAGAGCAAAAGCTTTTCTAATGCAAAAAGATTACCGAGAATCTGACCGATGAAGCAAAATCACTCAACGGTGGCGACCCGCGGGCACGGACATTCCGTACTGGAGTGGATTCCATGAAAACGTTACCCAAGCGAACCTGCATCCGAGCACTGCACACGCATATGTTAGGGCGTGTCTAATGCACTCCGTCTATTCCATGTTCCGAGATTCCTGGAGAAAAATTATCATGGCAAAGCAATCGCAACAATCCCCTATCGGGTCCAGTTCTCTTTACATCCGTCATAATTAACCTTGTAATACATCAACGCTGGGAATGTTTCAGAACATAACAAAGCAACAAATGACACGCAATGACTTAAAACGTGCGAATTAAAATGATTTCAAATAATATCGATAAGAATGAATATAACAGAAACATTATTATCGAATTCCTCGAAAACACGTGGACACATAAAGACTGCGGTTTTGCACTCGCTGGTATAATTTTTTTCCCGACTTTTTAAACTGGTTCTTATTTCCACGATATAGTAATAAAATGGCTTAACCATTTCCTTTAATACTTTCGTTAAGTCGTAGCGACTCGTTTCACGACGTGGTCGAGCGACACGTAACACGTGGTCCAAGTCTTCCGAGATAAAACCTGTACGAGTGCGTCCAGTATAATTGCCGGCATTCCCGTTGAAAGTTAAATATCCAGGGGAAACCTTAGCGCAAGAGCACCTTGCCCGTATTAGTTTAGCGTAATGAATCCTGGCATGTGGAGCAAGTGCGCTGGATTTAGACACACCCTTCGACTCGGTAGTATGAGAGTTCCAACGTTCGAAGGATCAGTCTCTGTTCGAGGGGAGATCTCCGGTATGCAGAGCCCACACCTTCTGAGCATTGCACCCACAGGCCTGACCTACACACAGACACACACCCTAGATAGGCTATGCAGTATTAACCGTCGTGTGCCCGTATCCCGTTTCCATCGAAAGTTCACATTAATGGCATTTGCTCTACGCTATACTGACGTACGCTTGCAACCCGTCCAGGCCATTACAATTTATTAGCTCACCTAGCACGCTCGTGTTCGCGGCACTGTACGACGACACGATTATATCGGGGAACGAATCGCTCGATATCGATGGCCCACCAAAGGGTCGTGTAGATAAGAGCATGTTTACAAACCCCAGGAAGCCAATTCCAACAACGGTGCACCATACTGCCGTAAACGATTCCGTTACGATCCTCTTGTTAGATGTTCCACCGCTTTCCTAAGGAACTGATAGACACATTGCAACCAAAGGAGAGTGCAGATAAAATAGATTCAACATGCTCCGAACTCTATGTTATTCCGATCTCCTCTACCTTCGAGGAGGAAGGTGGAACAAACACCTTTCGTATCGAGTCAATTCTTCCTATTTCGGTGTTAGATACTTCAACGTTTATTATGTATCCCGTAGAGCCGTGCCTCGTGTGCAGATCGAAGTGAAAAAGCGGTTGGTAGATCTCGATGATACAGGCCAGGAAGGAGTGACTAAAAGATAAGACAAGGTTGAAAAGGGAAAGGGCCTTCTAGAATGTTTGAGACGCATGCTTTGTAAGTTAGATGCACTTTGCTTTATGGTAGGCGGATCATTCACACCTCCACTCGTGAAGCCCTGGCCAGTTGCACCTGGGTTAATGGAAAGGAGTCAGGATTCTACGTAGGAACTGGATCGCATTCCCCGCTCCATGGGGCATAAAACCGTTGAGATAATATTGCCAGATAGGTTATTTATTGATATTTCGAGCTTAGGCTGCCTCTCGAACACCGATGCTCTATGCCCGTTCCGTGTGCCATCACGGAAACCTTCCGCGAGATCGCATAATGCTCGATGCAACTTACTCCTCTCTCGCTTCTTCTTTGTGTAATATACGAAACTACTCGGCCAACATCCTGCCGAGGAGTTCCAGTACCGTTGATAGCCCTGAGAGATGCGAGATTTCCTCTGTTCTCATTTCGTCAAACACTACAATGCTCTCTTATGTCGATCAACAACAATCTTCATAAAAGCGTAAAACGTTCCTTTATACGTAGAACCTGTCGATGTTTGACATCGGTTACCATTAATTAAGACATGATCCTAATCCTGTTCGTACACACTTTCGTACGTGCATCCAATTATACTGTAATAAGTAGCATTCGGGTTCATCAATGAACTATTATCATAGAAAGGACTCATTGTCGGGTAGCTTCTTACATCGTCACTTTATAACATCCTTCAATTATTAAAACGGGTAATAATTGAATTCATTCTGTTATTATTCGATTTACAATGAGGACAATGCTGGCCCACGGTGGACTATGTTTCGTGGGATACAGTATGAGTTTATATTACGTACAAATCTCGGAACCTATCTGAACCGATTTCTCTTATTCCGAAAACATACATTTCAAGTATGTATTTGACCTAAAAAAATTAGCGTATCTTATCGGTATTTTTGGTTGAGGGATAGATAGGCGACAAGGGGAGACAGTATGGAACGTGTGCGGCTTTCACGTTGGAAGCTGTCGTCCTATCGCTCCCTGATTCCAGAAGTAAAATTCCTAGTGCTTTCCCTCGAGAAGCGATCACGCTGTGGTGCACGAGCCTCTGTGTAGGTTTGGGTGTAGGTGTAATACGTAGGCGCGATATATCTCTTCTCACGCGGAACCGTATCTGCGCGGATCTGTTACCACCGACCACGGTCGGATATCTCTCTCTTTCTCCGGACTATACGTGGAAGCGTGCCAGGCGAATACGCGAATATTCGCGGTACTTTCCAATTTCTGCTATGCCGCCCGCTCACTCCGTTTTAAGCTGGTTTCACCCATCGTCCAGATCTGCCGTTCACGATTTGCATATTCAACGTGTTCCCGATGGCTTTGCAACGCCTTCGAACTCCACTTTTTTTCCCAATCTATCACGCTTACGTATATATGTATATTCCGATCGTGGACCCACTCGGATAACGTTTACCGTTATAACGCAAAGTCTCGTCAAAAATATCAGTAATCGAGTTCGTTCGAAAATAATCGAGACACTGAAGGTGGAGAAATTTAATCCAACCGTGCACCGTTGGTTTGCGTGATATAATAATTTCATTAAAATATCAAGTCCAATTAGATACGTTATATCCTTCGCAGCTTTCAACCGTATCAGAAATTACGAGGAAGAAACATTACTCCTCGGGATAAGGGTCACTGAATTATACAAGGAAAGAGGAGGTGAAATTTACGGCGAGGAGACAAGAACTCCGGTGCAATGCGATTTCCCTCGGTAGGGTTTATATAGTATTGGCTTAATGTCGATAGATATATAGGTTAAAAGCAATTAATTATAATGAACGTACGATTAATGATCTTAAACCTCGGCCCGACCGGATTGTACTCTCGTCCGGTAAAAAGTCATCGCATCGAAACGAGTCTCTCGCGGCAGACCCACTTTCGCAATGAAATTTTTCTCGCGATCGATCGACACATATATCCATTTTCTAAGATCCTTAACCGGCAAATCCGTTCGGTCGGTTTCCCTATGTAAATACCGATCGACGATGGATACTATTCGTTGTGTATCGCGTAAGAAGAAAAAAGAAGCAATTAAGAGAAGCAATGGCACGTAACACACTTTCCGAATAGGGCACCGGGGGCGGTGGGGCTTGTGCTTGGAATTGTTTACTTGGCACTGGCTACAACAAGGTTCCTTGCCCATCTCGAGACGCGTTGCATCAATGGACAAGCATTTTCTCCAGTTCGAACTAAATCGAGGATACCGAGGTCACGGTGGCCGAGTTAAGAAATGCACTGAACTAGATATCTTGGTATTCAAACGTCGTCCTCGATCGAGCCTTTACGATATTAATGAAGGAAGCGATTATCTTGGAATCCAAGGGTGACACCGACGTGACTACCCGATGACTAACGTAAGAGGAATACGAACGAAAAACATCAAACGATTATAACTTGCCCCGAGAATAATCGCATGGAAAATTGTTTCTGTTTCTTGTGTTAGGGATACCGGAAAGTAATCAATTCGGGAGTGGAGAATTTTTTTGAATTGAAAGTTAGCAATTGGATTTTTTCAAAAAAGGGATTATAACATTGGTGAAGCGTCGGTCAAGGATCACAGATAACGATGGGGATTATTTAATAGAATAATGTTTAAAATAATTGATTACTTTCCGGTACCCCTAATACGTAAACAAAAATTACTAAATGCATACGATCATTGAAAAAATTGGATGAGTTTTATGGAAGTATTCACATATGCTTTTCACGAAAATAATAATAGTTCCATGGTACTAGGTACGCATTAGGTGCATAACTCCGAAGTTCCAATTAAAATGTATTTAAGACTATCGTCTATAAAAATATGAAAATTATCACTCGCCACCCAACGCATCCATGAAGCTATCAATTAATCCTAGGACAGATGTGACGCTACAAAAGAAGAAATAAATCATCAGGTTTCGCGAACCGATCGGAGACCATATGAGTATGGTAATTATACCGATTTCAACGAAGCGTTGCAATCATGACTGCATTTGCATCATCACCGTCGACGAGAGTGAGAAAGAGAGAGAGAGAAAGATAGATCAAAACAGCGATGAGATTCGCAGACGATTATTCATGTTCGTCGATGGTTCGTCAATCCACCTGAAGTTGAGAAGGTCGAGACGAATGGTTATGTAATTAGCCAAGCGAACGCTGTTACGAGAACATTGTGATACTGTGTGGGTGGTCCACGAGCACTCTTGGCAAACGGTGGCACAATACCAGTCGTATACATTACACGTCGATACTACGATCGACGGTAACCTATTATTCACCGGTTCCTTACGTCTCTACCGTTCAATGTATTTTCTATGACACGGCTTATAGAAACTGAACCATTAAAAACTACATATATCCTTACACTGCTTCCCTATCGGTAGCACAAATTCCTGCGATTTATTACGTTAAAACTGGTCTTATTATATAAACTGGTTGCTCGATAGAACGATAAAGGAATTTTTTCAAGTATTATGTTGTCCGGAAAGTTCATACCGATTTTTAAGGAAAATTGAAAGGCAACATTTTTATACGTCGATACATACTTATTTAATTATCCTCCAAGAACTGCTCAGGTTTTCGCCGAAAAACTACTGAAAATCGGTATGAACTTTCCGGGCAACCGAATATATTTTTTTTACTTGAATATTCGGAGAAATAGTTGAATTATATCACGGTTAGGTTCGTATTTGGGAAGATATTCTTAAAAAAATATTTGGAAAATATAATAATTTCATTTTAAATTATCCGAGTACAAAGTATAATATCATTTTGGTACGTTATTTTATATCAGTAATCATGACACAGGATTTGTTATTTAAATGTTTCGATTAATTCAAAGGGGTAAATGTAAATTTTGCTTTTATGAAGGGCGTATATCGAAGCTGATTTAAAGATGGAAAGTATCAGTTCCATGAAGTTGAGGTCGAAACGACGAGAACCTGGCACTATCTACCCTATTCAAAACGCAATAAATACTTGGCCGTCTAAAGCGGCTCTACCTTGTTACTTACTTTTTGATTCGGTCTCCCTTCGCCGGTTTCCCAGAAGAGATTACCCGCGCATTTTGCATACTTCTGACTACGCTATCGATTATAACGATCAGGTGCTTAAAGCGTGTCCTGCAGCAAGGCCGCCGTAGAACTTATCCCCGGGGACGTGCAGCGAGTTTATTAACTCGCGCCAGTGTTTCGCGCCACACTTTGTTACTCTACCTGACAACGTAATCTTGCTACACGTACCTACGTTGCACGTTCGGTAGTCCGCAAATAGATCACTTATGTCGCTCAGGAACGAACTCAACGGAGGTTCCCATCGAGGCCAAACTCACCATTTTTCGTGATGCTAATTATGCCACGAAACACCGATGATAAAACAAAGCACCGCTGGGTGCCATTTAAGAAATCTGATTCGAAAGAATTATCAAACACTTGAGAGAAATAATTCTTTAAGTTACCTTCGAGCGAGCCAATACCTTCGAGACAATTTATATTTTCCATTTTTATTAATATTCCAATGAAGCATATTTCAGTGGCTTTGTTATATTTTAAGGAATTCTCGGTTTGAGTGAATGCTTTGTAAAAAAAAAAATATGGATTTCCAAGAAATTTGATTATGCTATACTTGAATGGAAGAATGTGTTAGATCGTGATAAGGGAATTGCAAAATTGCTACTCTTCGTGAAATGCTTGAAATGTTTTCGAACGTGTAGTCACTGCGGAAGATTGATGCAAAAGACAAGATTACAAAAGGATCTAACGAAAGATTTATAGGTATTATTTGCATAGAGGTAAAGTGATATAACAAGAAGTCATTTGCAAGAAATCATTTCGCGGGTTGTACTTTACGCTTGGTAAAGACCATGTCAAAGAGTACAATACGAACTGTGACCGGGAGTTCTCGACGGGTCACCACCGTTAAGTGTGGTACACGTAGATTACGTTCGGGCTATGTTTCAGTGAACATAATCGTCCTCTTCCCCGTTGCGCGACCCACTTCGCAAGGTCGTGGGATCAAGTATTCACCGGGCTCACAACCTGCTGTTCATTGTGTTCCTAAAGAATTCTTCCTTCCAACGTTCCATTATGTAAAATTCTATTAATTTTCTACGAATTCAATTTTACGTCTTCCAACCTGACGATAAGAATCTTCCATATGTACTTATTTTATGATCTTCCTTGATGTACACGGTCAGATACAAGTTCCAGGAAGAATCAAATATTTCCCTTGCCACGTGTCATCCGACACCTTCGAGCAAATTTGTTCTCCCACTTTTTTGCGATATCTCAATAAGAATATTTCAATAGTTCCATAAAACATCAGGGAATCCTTGCTTCAATTGTTATTTCAAGAAATATTTGATTAATTCCCAACGAATTTAAATCCTCATCTACTAATTAACGAAGAATCATTTACAATATATACTCGTTTTTTAATGTCACTCAAGACACAGAGTTACGTTCGAGTTCCAAGAAAAATTAAATAATTCCCTTGTCACGTGTCATCCGACACCTCCAAGTATATTTCTTATTTTACGCAATACCTCGGCCAAGTATACTTCAGTAGTTTCATCGTACTTCAAGGATTCCCTGCTTGAATTGCCGTATGAAAAAATATATTATTAATTTCCAACCACATCTACCAATTAAAGAAGGATGATTTACGATAAGTACTCGTTTCTTAATGTCACTCAAGGCACAGAATTACGTTCGAGTTCCAAGAAGCATCAAATGTTTGCGTTGCCGTAAGTCATCCACTACTTTCAAGCAAATGTGTATCTTCCTTATCTCTCAGTATCCTGACAGTGTCACCGAGTCTCGTCCTTGTGTCATTCCAATTAAAATTTTTTACCAAAGTATAGAATAACGTTGGAAATAAGTAAGAATAACGTTGGAAGTTGAAGTACACCAGTACAAGGACAGCAATGAGGACCACTCGAACAAGACAGGTATTGCGTCACGCGGCACTCCATATTGGTTGTGTACTGAATAACTTTCAGGAGTTGCGCAGTTGCGAAAGACAAACAATCGTACAGCTCCAGACAAGGCGTTACGGAAAGAAATAGTTGAGGGTGTGCAAGGTGTTTATTTATTGCTATGTTATTAAGAAAATAATTATATGTAACAAATAAGAGAAATAGTAAATAAAATAAAGAAGAGAAGAGAATAGAATTTTCTCGATTTCTAGTTGCATAAACAAGATTTGGAGAGTATAGTAACTGGTGGAATAGAATTTATAGGAATAACAGTACTATGAAATTCAGATTGTGAATTTGAAAAGACTATTATTTTATATGAAATTTAATCCGAAACGGCCAAGCGTTCTGGATTTGATTATCCGTTCCTTTTACTGTTTATAGACTGATTATAGTGGATCAACTAGTTTTATAATCTTTATGGATCGATGGCAATAAAAATTCGAGGCCGAACATGCTAATCAGGGATTAATCTGAGAAATTGATTGGTGGCCTTGCACGAATTCCCACAATAAATACTATGAAAAATAGAAAGGATTTAAGAACGAAAGGTGTTTCGTTTTCGATTTCAATAATATCCAGGATACTACCGAAGCATAGAATTATTTCTTTCGTCGTAATTCAAGACTCGACAAGAAAAAATAATACGCGCGGTAAAACCAGGCGGGCAAACCTGCTCTAATAAATACCTCGAGATAACATTTGTTATTTTATGTATTTGTACACGGAACGCAAGTTGTACTATAAAAGAGATAAATCGGTTTCTTGTAAAATACACATCGTGACTGTATTAAACTACATTTCTTCTTAACGTGACTTAGAAACCGCACCTCGTGGTACGTCAGAATTACAGAATTCCGTGAATTCGATCGCAAAGGCAAAAGGCACGACCGATCGTGTAGCAGAGCAAGATCTTTACGGAGACAGAGAGTATTAATCGTAATTTGGTAAATCTAAGGAGATACGAGATAATATGGAAGCCGAGTAAGGAAACTGACGATTGGATTCGAAGCAAATTGACATAACGACCGGTTGCACTTTCCTCGGAGCTTATGCCGAGCCGAACGATCGCCGTCTCTGGTACAAAGTATCATTCGCGGTTATTAAATTCAACCCGAAAGAATCTAGAAAAGATAAGCAACGGTTCGATGAAAATCAATTTTGCACGAGAAGTGTAAAGTGCGATTCGATTTTTCCCTCGATATCTTCCTTCGATTATCCTAACAAGACAGTTCCACTTCTTGGAAGTTATCATCGTAATGTGCGTAAGTATCGGCGGAGAACGTCTGATCAATTTCTTCTGCGGTCAATTAAATCTGGTGCCGGACAATAGTCCAGATCATAATCATCCTGTGGATCGACGTGGCCTCTAGACTTCTTCTCGAGTGCAATTTGCAAATTATAGCGTTATTCAATAGTCATTATGATCTTTGCTATACACACATCGTGAAATACCACGCGTATACCAATTATTAGTGTATCGCCAATGGTTTAAGCAAAAAACATTTATTGCCGATAGCCACGTAGTGCCTTCTATACGTGTAGCATTATTCTCTTCCATTAAAAAGGATCGTATTTCCTTCTCTATATTTAACTTACTCCGCTGTTATCCTGATTTTTTTTATTCCCCGCAAAACCACGGTATCGTCTTAACGTATTACAAGGTGGTTGGTTAGATTCCACGGTAGGTCATCCAAAGAAATAATAAATATCTTTACGTGAATAAAAACCGTCAAAAATCAAGGCTCCGGCTAATGACTCGGGTAATCTTTTTTCGTGTATTCTTATATGTATTCTTATAATTAAATCATAATTTGCTGTTTAATATGCTCATGATCTATAAATCGATCTTGATTATTGACGCGCGTAAAAAATTCTTATAAAACACTTCTGCCTATTCAGTTACGACGCAGTCTGTACGATTACTTTTGTACGGTACTGGAATTCTAATTATCGTAATCAACGGGTATTTTCCTTCTTCCTGTACCGTGTCTCATTACAATATTATGCAAACATAACGCGCGGTGTCTCATTAAATCCCACTATGATCAACCAGATGGTACGGTGGACACTAATCTCCGTAAAACGTTCCAGGCAACATTCTACCTCGATAATCCACCACCCTCCCCTTACGCTTCCCTTGTCACCCTATTTCACCCTCGAGCCTTTTCAATTAGGTCTTTCGCTTCTACCTAATTATTATAAATGGATGCGGCACCATATCCCCTTTTCCCCGGGCTTTTGCAACGTACAGTAATTTCGAATATTCATTGCTGATAATATCCATCATTTTCTATAGTTTCTGCGTTTCCATCGATCTATCGATTTTTCCTTGGATAGCTCTTCATCCGGGACATCCAGGTTATTACCGTAGCCGGAAGACACTTGGCTACCCCTCGTCATTCAGTATTATTACAATGTTATGCAAACACGTTTCATGCGGTGGTTCATTAAGTTCTCTCCGCCTGGGCTTCTATTCCTCGGTACTGCTTTACTCGGCAACGTCTACCAGGGAATACAAAACCACTCCACTCGAGGTCTTCACTCTCGTGAATGTAATTTACAAATTACAATGTCGCTCGGCATTCGCGACGGCGACATCAGAGCGCGGTACACGCGGTGTAATGCAGACGGACACCTGTGCCGTGTGCAATCGCCCAAGGCGCCACCGTCCTTCTCTCTTTCTCTTTCACTCCTTTAACATTCACCGATACAAACTCACCGGCAAAGAAAGAACAAGTGGAAGGAGGAAGAGGAGCCATCGTAGAGGATGATAATCAAGAAGAAGAGGAGAGATGAAGAGAAAGGGAGTCTACACGAGAGAGTACACGGATACTCGGGGGGGCATACTCTGTACTCGAGTACCTAACTCCTACCCCCACACCACTCGGGACATGCCAGTTCACTTTCCGTTTCGTTCACCTTCAGGCTTCCCTTTTTCTTTTTTCGTCATCCTCGCGATTCGTTGTTCTCTGATTATTTGCTGTTAACGAAACAATCTCTAAAATGATTTTATTAGAATGTTCGTGATAATACTTTAACACTAAAGCTACCAAAGCGGTCAAATGACCGGTTTACACTTTTTATTAAGGTTATTCCAATATGCAACGGCACGTTGTTGGGGATTTTATATATTTTTATTTTATAATTCGATCCGTTAATTAACTCCGATCCTCGAGCCATAATCCTATGCAATTAAATGTGTAAATATAATGGAATATAAGTTCGATAGTTTTAGTGTTAATGTATTCAATTTCTCGAATATTTCAGTAATATTACAGAAAATGGATCGTAACGGAAGGAACCATATGCTGATTTTTTGTATCCCGGTTTTAATTGTTGTCTGTGTCATGTGATCGCATATCGGGTTGATAATATATTCGAAGGGAGACGCGCGCAGGAATAATTACAGGCAACACGGGAGTCACGATGATTATTAAGTAAGGGACACCTGTCAACTCGAATGGTTTCTGCTTTGCGAAATCGCGGTTGAACTATCGACTTTCGCGTTCACCATGCCTTTACTCTCCACACTGACAACCACTGATTTCATTCTACGAGGTGTCAGGACCGATTTACGACGCGACATGAATGCCGATAGCCTGGCAAAGCGCATAACTCATTTCTTCGTGGCAGTGCCAGTGCAGAACCACGACTGCCCGATTTCAAACGCCGTTTTCCTCGCTTAGGATAACGACCGTTTATGCCGAGGTGTGGTAAATCTGAAGCAACAAATTCCTTTCGATCCGTATATTATCTTTTCTTGTAAGAACAAAAATTATACTGACCGAAAATCTTGGCCAAGAGAAATATATATGCCACTTGGAGCTTAACACTAGAACTACCAAAAGGGTGAAAATTACTTGTTTACCATTTTTAGTTAAATTATTTGAATATACCACGGCGAATTGTTTGAGATTTTATATACTTTTATTTTACATACATAACGCGAATAATTGAATCCATTAATTAACATGAATTTAGTGTTCTAGTGTTAAACCAGACGATGATTAATCGTAGAGATACTGTTCATAATTCTACCTTAATCCTTATAGTATCTTATAAATTTTCCTAAGGTATTGAAAGGGTTAAGCAACATAAATAGAAATAAGTGTTCTGTTACGCGCGAATATATTCCCAAATATTGTAAGTTTACAATGAACGTTAGAGTAACATAATGCTCCTGAAACGTAACACAGCTTCGCGTAGTACGTCCGTAGCCAAAGGATTTAAAACGGTGTTTTTCTCACCTGGGATAAGGTCGACTCATAGCTAGGCGTGGTAGATCGGAACCCACCTTTCCACGGCAACTAATCCCTCGAAACCTGCATTGTTCTCAGCAGGTTTATGTGCAAATAATAATCTTTACGATATCAAGGAAGGGGGGGGGGTAGAAAAAGAATCACCACGATATACTCATAAATATCCTCGACAATGATTACGTGTAATCACGGTAAACTATCTAATGCCGATCGAGTGAACGTATAAACGCTCCCTGTTTTACGACTGAAAGAAACATTTAGTATTTAACAGCGTGTCGATAAAACTTCTTTCCCTTTGACACGAATTAAATCAACCGTTCATTTTCCACGGTGCGCGTATCTTGTTATCTGTTAAACGCACAATCGTAACGCGTAACGAGTCATAAGAGCCGTTTAGTGCCGGGCATATAAAATCGGAATAAATCATATCGACGTACGACAAACGATCTGATATAAGTCGGTATTTCGAAGAATGCCGAGGGAGAATGGGGAAGAAAAAACATCGTAGATAATAATGGGTTACGACGTGGTCCGACAAATTATATGATTATTTCATAGCCGGTATCTCGCGAGGTACGAGTGACATTGCATACAATGGAAAATAGCTTTCGTCCTCGTCGATGAGGTATGCGTCACATTCACGGATTATAAATCTACTGAAAGGGAACTCGCGATCGGTGAACGCGCGAGTGGGCAAACGATTTAAAAGATCGGCTTTTCTCACTCTGGATAAAGCTAGTCTCCATACCTAGGCGTGGTAGATCCGTACCGATGTAACTCACCGTACCGAGACAACAAATCCCTTCGAACTCTCATTGTTCTTCGTGACTTACGTAGAAATATAAGAGCCAGAGATTTTCTGCAGCTAAGTGAAAGATCCTTCGATCTGTGTCGTTACGGAATGCGTCGTACTCCTGGTACATGAATCTATTTGGTTATCCAGAATGTTCATGCCGATTTTTAAGGAAATTTCAAAGGCAATATTTATATATGTCTATATATATTTATTCAATTATATATGCACCGTTTTCTTCCACAACCTTTCTCCATTTTTCACGCAACTTGAAGGTTCCATTCTCTAAGGATTCTTCAGATTTTCCAACGAAAAAAATACTGATAATCGGCATCAACTTTCCGGACAATTAAATAAATGAATTTTATTTAATCAGTGATACCACTGGTTCGTTCCGGTTCCTTCTATTCTGCGCTCTTTCTTTCTCTTTCTACGTTAGCAAGATGAACGTCATAGATAACGATTCTAGAGAGATTCTAAAGTATCTGTATTTCATGTAAGATCACGATCCACTACGAAGAAAGTACTTGATGAAAGATAAGCGAATATGTTTCGAAACAACCTCGAAGGACGTCAACACATTGCGGTACCGAGGGCGATAATTTGTTGAATAATATCCAGAACAATGTGAAAGCAAATCGTGCCCTGAGAATTTCCTCGAATCATTCACAAACTCTCTAAACCGTTCGTGCCTCGGTTGGAACGGTAGCGAACAGGTTCACTGTCAGAGGAGAAGATTAGAAAATGTGAAAGTACGCTCGTTACGTTGGTTAGATAAGTATATGTGATTTTGTAACTGCCACACTGAATGATATCGCCGGAACAAAAATAATGTTCACGATGGCTAATAAATTTACTTCAAAATGTTCAAAATCTCTGTTTTCAATTAACACGTTGAGTGCCGGGATGAAATCCGTGTTACGCGATACCTCGCGATACGCATCCGTAACATGTCTATTTTATAACGACTGAAAAACGAAAAGATTTAAGCGCTCTATGATACGTTAATTACTAAACCTTGTTATTGCAACATTAAAAATATTACAAATTGTCCAAATATTAGAAATATACTTGATTCAGGTCTTACGATTAGAAATATTCGTGTTTAATACTAAATATAGTTATAGTATTACATAGTATTACTCAAAATCACGAATGAACGATTCGTTTTTCATCGATGAAAATAACACTGACACTACACGTGCCAGATGGCAATTACTTACGCGGCAAAAACCTAGACTAGTTACTTTAGCTCATACATTTAATTACACGGCGGACAGGATAATGGCAAACCGAATTCATCAAACCTAAAGAAATAAAAGAACTTGGATGAGTAGGAATCAGTTCACGTCAACATTGATTATTACACCTAAAACGTTCTCTCGCGCGATTTAAAACCCGGCAAGTAGTCACGGTCGACGTATAATCAGTCAAGAGCACTTACGAATGCCCGAACGAATATACCTAAGGAAGACCGCGCCTCGCGCTGATCGATAGAGTAGGCGCAGTACCCTTGGTGTCGAGAAAAAAACCAGCGGAAGAAGAAAAGGAAGACGAGGAGGAGGAAGAGAAAAAATCACTACGAAGGTGGAAGAGAAAGGGAGGGAGAGAGAGAGAGAGAGAGAGAGAGAGAGAGAGAAAGAGAGGAAAATGAGAAGAAGGCGAGGAGGCATCGACACGTCGTACAACGAGTTTCGAAGCTAATAGCCTGCGAGTAGATCGCGATCCTTCTCCACTGACCGACGTCGAATTACTGACCGGACCTCGCGGCACTGTGCATCCGAGTGTACTTTAATTGGACGATCATAATCAGATAATGGCGGGGAATTAATAATTCCACGGAAGAAGAAGAAGAAGAAGAAAAGCCGCTTACAGAAGGAGAGGGCAACCATCCGCGACTGAGTTACACGTACTCCGCGTACCAGATACTCCTAGGGACACTCTCCTCGCTTAACGCACATGCCAATGCTGATTGCAATTAGTGATGCTAATGTGATTTGTTCTTCTAATAATTGGTAAAAGCAACTGTATCGGGAGAAGATGCTGTGCAAGAAATATCAGGTTTTAAATAAAAATAGAATGCGGCTAACAAGGTTGGCTTTCAGGAATGCTTGGAATTCGATCGAACTATGTATAAACGGTAGGGGATGAGAATAAGAGTTTACCTATCATCTTGAGAGATTATTTATACCTTCAACGATCTAAATATTCAGAAAAAAAATTCACTAATTTATGTATGATAATCATGGGAATATTTTTACTGGCAACTGACGCTGTAATATAATAGTGGATCTGGTAGAAGTACCAATTTCTTAGCGCAAGGGATTGTAACTAATTTCCAAGATAATTGAAATTATCCGTGCTGGACCCGGCGGCACTTTAAAGGCTGACTACCTCAATTGGCTTTTGTCTTTTTCCACTTGTCTTTCCGTATCTCTCTAACTCTTCCTTCAGCCACACGCAGCAAGAGAAAGATGATTTTGCAGAAAATATTCGTTCTTGTATAAGCACTGCGGTAAAGGAGACGCTTGTCATCTATAATGTTTTCTTTCTTTCGTGGGAGGAAAGAAAGGTTCTCAGCGTTCTTGGGAACTTCGAGTTCAGTGAAATCACGTAATCAAGTTATTTAAAGTACAACCTTATTTAACTAATCTACTTGCCAACCGATATAATCGTCGTTCGAATATAAATAGTTGAAATTAATATCACGTTTCCGTGTAAATGAAGACATAATTGAACTTCGTACGTCCTAATCGAATATGTCGTATCGATTAAGAGTAATTAGGAATTGATTATCTCAAGGATTTTCAATGATGTCCGATGTTAATCTTACAATTAGATGGTAGAAGATAACACTTGCCTAATACGACGTGCCCCACGCAATTTGCAATCCTAATCGTGGTATTACACGTTAATCTCGGGATTAATCTTCAGCGTGTCCGACCAATCGAAACGTCGCGGAAAATGATCGACGATGTTTCGAAGATTTCCTTTTGTCAGGCTCGTTCGTGATGTTCTACACTTTCGCGTTGATCACGGATATTCTTACACGGAGAGTCTCGTGGATCATCATGACCGATCGATGAATATTTCTGCATGAATTTTGCATCGCGTTTATGTGACTACGGTGATACTGTAATCAACGTAATCCGCCAAGCGTGTTCCCTTGCCACAACACATATGTTCACTGTTCACTCATGGAAATAATACATGCATCTCGCGTCTCCTTTTTCTCGTCCGGTCTTGGATCGAAATAAATGAGGATACCGTATGGTTACGAGTTGCAATGGTAACTGGCAAATTCTTGAAAAATTTGTAATGTTCTCGAATATTCCTGTAAATGGAATAGTTCTAAAAAAATTACTAGTTTTCAAGAATATTTTTGCAGCTAGAGAATTTTTGAAAAATGAGTAATTTTTCCGAATATTGCTGCAAGTAGAACATTTTTTAAAAATTCGTATTTTTCCAGTTATCGTTGAAACTCGAGCTCGGGGCCCTGGGTTCGCCAAGCCCATACCAACTGAAAACATTCAGTAGGTCCCCTGAGGTGACAATATGATTCTAGATAGTATTAGGTGGTCCAATAAGTTCGTTCCGTTTTCAGCCGTTACAGTAAAACGCCGTTTTTTTCAAATAGAATTTATTTTATTCACATATATAGTCACCATTCTTTTCAATTACTTCTTGCCACTTCTCAGGTAGTTTCATAATTCCTTTCGCATAAAAGTCTTTCGTTTTTTTATTAAAAAACTCTGCCACGTGCTTTTGGAGGACCTCAAAGTTTTCAAATTTTTTTCCGGTAACCGAATTTTGAATGCACCGAAATAAATATTAATCTGATGGGGCTATGTCAGGAGAGTACGGAGGGTGTGGCAGGACCTCCCAGCCAAAGTCATTCAATTTTTCAATAACATTTCTTGCCACGTGTGGTCGAGCGTTGTCGTGCTGTAATATCACGCCCCTTCTGTTGGCTAATGCTGGCCTTTTTTCTGAATTTCTTCCTTTAATCGGTCCAATTGGTCGTAATATTTGTCGGCATTGATGGTACAGTTGTGTGGCAAAAATTTATAATAAACAATTCCTTCCTAATCCCACCAAACCGATAGCAATACCTTTTTTGGGTGCAGTCCAGGTTTTGCCGTTGATTCGGGCATTTCGTTGCCTTCACACCAACTACGTTTTCTTCTAGAATTCTCATATTGTATCCACTTTTCATCCCCAGTAACAATTCTTTTTAAAATTGATTCATTTCGATGCCGATTCAACAGAGCCATGCACACTGCCAGGCGGTCTGCGCGGTTACGCTCCGTCAGTTCGTGCGGCACCCACATATTCAACTTTGAAATTAATCCATCTTCAGTAAACAATTATGCACGGTGGATTTTTTCCTTTGAAGTTCCGATGCAATTTCACGCACTTGAATCCAACGATTTTGCACTACTAATGCACGTACAGCACTGTTGTCAGCAGTATGTCGTCCAGCGCGATGGTCATCTTCTAATGAAAAATTTCCTCCACGAAAACGATCAAACCATTTTCTGCACGTACGATCTGTTAGAGAACCTTCCCCGTAAACAACACAAATATTTCTCGAAGTTTCCGAAGCGTTATACCCTTTACGAAACTCGTATAACATGATGTGTCGAAAATGAATTTTGTTGTCCGTCATGATTTTAGTTTAGATATTACAGAAAAACTTAAAAAAATACGTCTAATTCGCACGAAAGCAAAACTAGAAGTGTACTGGAATATGTACATTTTTTCCTGAGTATGTATTGTGGTTTATTACTCAGGTAAGAAGGTAATAGAGTCGCCGCGTCGAAAACGGAACGAACTTATTGGACCACCTAATATTATGGGATCATAAAACACTAGTGTTTCCCAAACAGGGCTTTCGCAGTGAAAGGGTTAAAGCTTTAAAGTCGATAAGAAATAAGTTGTACTAAGACTTAACTTCGATAAGATGACCAACTACAAATTTTAATTTTAAACATAATTAAAATTTGTAGATTGGCCATCTCGTCGAAACGGTTAACATTAGAACATCCCACTGAAAGAATCCGGAAGTGAAGAAGAACTCACATTTTTGGCCTAAAAATCTCGCAATATTATTCTAAAAAAATATGGGTTTTACAAAATTTGCTTTCAAGTAGAGCGCATGCCAAAATAGCATTCAGAAATGAGATTCTGAGCAATACCAATAATAGACAATGAAGTTTAAGCAATATCCACCTGCACCAGAAATGATTGCGTTTCAAGAGATCCTAAATGTGCATTAAATCTTTTTATAAGGCATCCACCTGCGGCATTGCGAATCAAAGGTGAATAACGAAAGATAGGGAAAAGAAAGAGAGAGCTCAGGCAAACGAAGGGGAATTACTGGATAATGCGTACGTGCAAGTACTCGATGCATCGGGGAGAGACGGCTCTCACTTTCACGGAGTCGCCGTGACCGAGATAAAGATGGTGGCAGCGCTTTACCACTACTATACAGTAAACTGACCACTAACTTCTCTGCACCATATATGGCTACCGTATGTACAACGACATACGAGGCTCGAGTTATACGTGTATATCTATACATAGCTCGTGTGTGTAAGTACTGTCTAGGCACAGGTAGCCGTCTCGTATGTCGACAGATCCGAAAGAATCGATAGATCAGTCCTTTAATTACGGTCTGTATACGCGCTTGGTCTCAACTCCGACTTCGACTTGGACTCGGTTAGATCCGATCGTTTATAGTGTTCCACCGCTATGTGTGACGCACCGCTGACCGTGCCGTGCCGACTCCTAGATGTTAATCAACCCGATGTCACTTGTTAGCTACATACTTTAATCGTTTATTATTTTGCATCTTCCCGCCCCGCCTAATTACGACACGATGTTTCGTATGTTCCTAATGGATGCTTTAGTACCTAGCGCCTGACTACTACGATCCTTAGTCACTTAGGAATTCCGTGCAGCGTGAGCACATAAATAGAGGTATTTCGCTATCGCAGATCACTATTCACGGTAAAAATAATATATTTTTTTTATTATCGTACACCATCGAGGAGAATAATGTATGCTTCGTCGCGAAAACTTTTTATACTTTTGCCCTATCTCGTTGAATAGCATCCTATAAATAGAGGTCACATCAAAAGTGGTTCATCGATAAAATAAAAAAAGGATCTGACAAAATAGACACAAGCTACCAAAAGTAGAAAGATCGACGTGATTCAACGGGGACTCCTGAGCATGATATTCTTAATATAGAAATGACACAAGATTCTCGTTTTGGAAGATCAGGGGACAGAGCTGCACACCTGTGGAAACGTAAGCCAAGACAGGGGACTAAGAATTATTTCAGAAAGAGGAAATATGATTCCTATGGCGCGCTATAAAAGATGCTGAATTTCGTAATATCTCATCTAGAGGCGGGAGCACACCGGCGAGGCCCTTTTGCTTTAACACAAAGAAAGCTGTGTGTATAAAGAGACGGAGAGGTGTGCGCGCCTCGAGGAATGATTGCGAACCGCGTGAGAGCGCCGGCCCGTATAGAAATCGAAAGTGGATTCTTAAGATTCGCCATACGCGAAACACTGATCGTTCTTGCGTGGACCTGCTCGGACCCTATATGGATTCCTCCTCGATTCCCCGATCTATTCCCCGTTCTATTCTCGATTATGATTCATTCAGACACCGGACTTCTTTCGTGACTTTCTCATCGGCCAGACCAAAGAAAACAACTATTTTTATTCCTTTTATCCATCTTATACGATCAACATATTTTTCCTATTTTTGTAGATTCATTTCAGTGACATGTTTTCGATTCTCTGACGTTCAACAAATCGTATATGTTTCACGCTACAACTCACGTTTTTTCACAATTTTTTTTTATTTATTTTGATGATCGTCAAATATTCGGCTGATTCTAAACCACTCCGAATTTCAATGGCATTTGAGACATTAAAGTGATCTCGATCTGAAGTGTTTTCTTGTTTCTATCATTAGCATCGAGAAGTCGGCAGTGAGAGTCGGCTCGATAATATATGTTCGACTATTCCGCGGTTATAATTCACAGGTCGTTACAGGAACTCGGCGAGTGTCAACGGGAAAACGCGAGACTTACTAGCAGTGTCTGGTATCGTAAGGGACCGATCCACTATAAGCTACTTAATGCGGGATTAAAGACTCGCGACAGCTGAAGTCGGTGTAGACAAGTGACACAGGATTAATCTAGCAACAGGTTGCTATTTCTACGTATTTTCTTCGTCCTTCGTTTCGCTACTCCATGGATTTCTATCTCGTTCATCTTCGAGCGTCTTAATGCAGTCGTTAGCTGGGAACATATTCTCCCGGTCTTCTACCTCCTATTGGAAAACATGCATCGTGGAGAGATTTCAGTTGACCGGGTCCTCGGTAACATCGAAACGAAACCTTTCTACATTTTCTATACAATTATTCATAGCACGGTACACACACTCGGTATCGTTTAGATGCAAATTAATGAGCGAGGATCACGAACGGATACCTCTCATTTCACACGGCGGCGCGTACCATGAATTTGTTTAAGTAATTAATTAGCTCGTGTAAGATTTCTTATGTAATTTATTGCGCTCATAACCCCTTAATCATTGCCCGAGAAAAAAGAAATACGCATGATTTAATTCCAGTTAATTAAGAGACATTGTGCGCAAACACGAGCATTCCCTGGTTTCCATGTTCACCTACATTCCCTCTATTTCCACCTCGTTCCACTCAAAACGTTCCATTTTTAGTAGTCGTGTAACGTCCGCGGGGATCGAGCCCGGAACCATGTTTGTTTGCATTATGCATGGCACAGACATTATCTCGGTTGTCGCGAATAAACGAATCAGGACCTTGAGCTTGACGTAGATTTATAATACCATGAAAACCAGCGAATTATGAACTATTATTTCTAGATGTAATTTATCATGTTCCTTCGCGTATCTATCGATAAATCGCACTCATAACAGTCAGATACGATCGTGTAACTCCGGTCAAGGCATAAGATTATAATTGGGCAATCGTTCTCCATCTTTCGAGCTCCAATTCCACATTCACCTGCATTTAACACAATATGCTTCTATATATTCGTCTGGTCACACCTGTACGGATACTTCTAAGATTTTGCGTAATCGAGCCACGAGCTATGGGCTCGTTTACACTCAATGTGAAAAACGGTGGTTAGTAACAGTGCACCGTTGATAATCGAACCGCATGGATCACGAGTCAAAATATAATACTTGATACCGTAGGGGCGTTCACACGGTACAAATTCGCGGCAAACAAAACGGGACCGTACTTTCAATATTGCCTTCACCTGCGGAACGACGACGGGGAGCTCCTAGTACCACCATTCACTGACATGCCATAAACGGTGCCCGGTGTAAAACCCGTCAATACCAATCTACCAACATTCACCACATACTCGAATATCAAAGTAACCTTACTTACATACGTCCTCGTGATATCCGCTATTTACACGGACGTAAATTCACCCGTATAAATTGACCGCGTACATACGCGAGTATATACATATATATATAGATATGTATACCCGAGGGTACCGATATAAAGTACATTACACGGTACGTGTATTGTTATAAATGTCGCGGGAGAAGGTATCTCGTGAAACACATCTTGAGCTACGTTTCAACAAAGAGCACTGCTCCTCGCGAGACGTATACTTTTAAGTAATAACTATACGTAGATACCGTGTAATACCGATGCATTTGTATTACACGATAGCACCGTATTGCTTCCCTCACGTAGACCAAAAAGTATGTAAACGTATAGTGGACACCAGAAAACAGAAAGTAATCTACGTGAGGGAGATACATACGTGTGTATGGATGCTGGTAGGTTGGTGGTGCGAAAGAGGTGTAAGCGCGCAAGGTATACCACTGCGTCACGGTGAAAACGAAACCGATATCTCCGCGGGATCTGCACCGGGGTCAGAGGTCACCTACGCGGGGAATTGCTTTATTTAATAAGCCGCGGAGGAAGGACGTTAATAAAGCGGCCAGAGATAAATAATATGGAAAGGCAAGCCGTTCACGTGTCGTACCTCCTTCTTACCCCCCCCCCCCCCTCTTTCTCTCTCTTTCTATCTTCTATCCTGAAGTTAACGTCCACGAATCATTGGTTGAGCAATTCCTGTTATGCCCCCGGGAAAATATAACTATATTCCAGAAACGACGTGAAACAGAATATTTTTTACGTATTTACTTCTTTGCCATAAATCTAGTCCGCGGTATGATTGAAATCACTAATATATAATTATCGACCGTGATAATGAGTGTTGGTTTTACGGGTTACGCTTGCGCCAGGGATAATAAATATCCTCGTTGTTTAAGTGTAAACTAGAATTCTATATTATCGTACAATACAAATTTCGTAATCTACTAACAGTTTTTCCGCTAACTGGCCCAACGGGATACGAGCAGTGAGAATAAACACTCCAACCAGAACCTCGAGCATGTGAAAACCAGTGGAAACAATCAAGATTATAAGCGCATGTTTATTCGCATGATGCATAAATTACAATCGCGGGATGCGTAAACATTATTCGTTAAACGCGCCGATATATTCCGCTGAGATAACAACAATGATAACCAGGATGAAGAAACAATTACGAAGCATGAAACACCGTGTAGGATGATTAATGGTAGTGGGATACGAAATGTATGTTTCGAGTACTAAAAATATAGATACTTAGATCCGGAGGCGCGAAAATAGAGCGAGAACCTAAGTGGTAGGAAAATAAAGATATCCTGGAAGAAGCGCGCGTGGGTGTACGGTTTTTCACGGAGAGTACACGGATGCATAAGTGCATACTGTAAACGTCGGTACTCAGAAGCGTAAGAGGTTCTTCCTCTTCGCGCGAGTGAGTTTACCTCGTCCTCGTTCCACGAGCGGAATGAAATCGTCTCGTGGGGTGGGCGTCTTGTGAGAAATGGATTACTCGTCGGGACGAGTATTCGCTTGGCCGAGAAATCTAAAATGATTCGAGCGCGTTCAAGAGAATGCGAGGAGATAGTCGTTAACCCAGTGAACTCGCCGCTGCATACGTGTGCACATGTATCTCATGTCGATACATACGTGGAAAACGTGCGAAGCAACGTGAAACAATGAAAGGGAGATGCCTGGGATCGAGTTTGGTTCCCCGTTCGATTCTACATCGAGCCCTTCCCGATACCGTGGTGCATCGAGGCTATGCAACAGGATCGACGCCTGCGAGACTGCGATGCACCGACACCATCGACGTAACGACCGATCCGCCTACTGAAAGGAGAATTTGTCGTCCTTAGTCCGACGTATGCGTGATAGCCGTATGCGATTGTCCTCGTGTCTGGAGTTAGGTGCATCATTCTCCTTGGAATTTTCAGACGACGTACTGGGTGACTCTCGACAACTGAACTATTATTATTTGCACACTTCGTGTGATATTTAAGAAAAGTGAATATTGGGCAAGATGTAATTAATTTATGATAAACAGTATTAAAAGTGTATACCAATAACTGAGGTTTTATTTTTATCAGTACACCGTTCATTTTTGTCTCCTGCTCTTAAGAATTTTAAGAATGATATGACTTATAAAATAGCTCATATATATTCCATGTACCACAATCATTGTAAAAAGATAGACAATGCATGGAATGCACTTCTTAATAAACAGTCGTGATATAATATCATTAACCCAGAAACGGGTATAATTGACTCGGTATATGCCGAGAGAAACATTATCCCCTATTGCGCAACGCCACTCATAGGATTCAATTATTTAGTTCCTTCGTATTTATTAGTAATTCGTTATTATTAGTAGTTCAAAATGGTCCTAGAAATCTTAGGCATCATCTATCATCGATTTGGGCCATTTAGGAGCGAAACTGGCGTCTTTGATTTTTGAAGATTTTTAAGGAAGATTTTTAGAAACAATTTTTAAACCACTTCTTTCGACCCAAAACGGTCCTAGAACATGTTTATACATCATCTACCATCGATTTGGGCTGTTTAGAAGCGAAATTGGCGATTTTGATTTTTTGAAAATTTTTGAAGGTATACCCCTTTACATTTTTACGATTTTGGATCGACCCATTTTTGGCCTGAAAAATTTTTTAAACCACTTCTTTCGACCCAAAACGGTCCTAGAACATCATTATGCATCATATAACATCGATTTAGGCCACTTAGGAGCGAAATTGGCGACTTTTATTTTTTGACAATTTTTGAAGGTATACCCCTTGACATTTTTGCGATTCTGGGTCGACGACTTTTTTGGCCGAACAAATTTTTAAACCGCTTCTTTCGACCCAAAACGGTTCTAGAACATCATTAGGCATCACATACCATCGATTTAGGGCATTTAGGAGCGAAATTGGAGACTTTGATTTTTTGACAATTTTTGAAGGTATACCCCTTCACATTTTTGCGATTTTGGGTCGACTCTTTTCTTGACCGGAAACAATTTTTAAACCACTTCTTTCGACCCAAAACGGTCCTAGAACATCATTAGGCATCATATACCATCGATTTGGGCCATTTAGAATGGATTTTGGCGACTTTGATTTTTTGACATTTTTTGAAGGTATACCCCTTGACATTTTTGCGATTCTGGGTCGACCCATTTTTTGACCAAAAACAATTTTTAATCCACTTCTTTCGACCCAAAATCATCATAGAACATGTTTATACATCATCTACCATCGATTTAGGCTGTTTAGAAGTGAAATTCGCGACTTTGATTTTTTGTCGATTTTTGAAGGTATACCCCTTCTCATTTTTACGATTTTGGGTCAGTCGATTTTTTGACCGAAGAACTACTTTAATCCACTTCGTTCTTTGTTTACTGCGATCGGAATTGGATACATTTTACATTGAATTATAATTCTGATTTTTATAAATCTACTACATGCTTACGTTACAATAACAATTATTATCCACTGACATGTAGAGAAAATTACAAGGTACCTCATTGGAAAGTAAACAGTTATATGGAATAATTTCGTGCAAGGTTTACTTAGCTTTCATCGAAGAATGCATTCTCCTGCGATTCTTATAAAGGTAGATTATATACGTAGCAGTCGGGTTTCGTGTGGTGGTACCTTTATCTCGCATCGAGAACCGTATGCACCGAACGAACGACCTACCACGACCTCGCCCAACACTGAATATTGTGTCTCGAGAGTGGAGATCTCGTCTTGGGTATACACCCACGTGGTACATATACCGCAAGGTTGTCCTCGGTGGAATCGAAAGAATGTTGCACCTTTACATAGAAATTCAGACTGAATTATTGATAAATTTCTTATCGCGCCTAAGTCATCTTGTATTACATAATATCACGTGGAACGCAAAACAATGGATATTTTCAGACGATATCTCTCAAAGATTTTCTCACTGCACAAGGAACAAAGTACTTTTCATCGTAATCGTTGCAACGTCCAAGAGACAATTCTGCACGCTTCATGGCAAATATAAGGCACGTCGCGATGCGAAACTTTCTACTATTATCTACGGCTGTCTCCTACGTCGGATTTCGAACGGGATAATAATCCATGCCATTGTTTACCTTATATATCAGTAACCGTGCATCTGCGACAATAATTTCAATCCAGGAACGCACGGTAGAAAGTGATTTCGACAAATTGCTGACCAAGTTGCTGCGCACCTTGGAAGACGTAAAAGTGGCGTGACGAAGAAAGAGGAAGAGTTAAGAATGTTTTAAAGCTGTCGCGAGGGGGAAAGGGTTTATACGAGCGAATTAGAAATTCTACAGCCTTAACATACTACTTGAAAAGGTCAGGATGGAGGAAGAGTCGGAATAAAGTTAAGACGAGGGAACAAAGAGTAAGAGAGAGATGGCAGAGGTAGGCGCTGCAAGTACACGCGCCGTATCTCGAGACACTTGGTTTCAGAGATATAGGAATACGGAAGTAGCAACAAGTTCACGTTCAACACCAGGCGTTCCTTTAGTTCCTACTCGGAGGCATAAAGACAGGCCTACCTTTGGAAACCGTATGCACTGGCTTTATCTACTCGGCAGACTATTTTCTATCGGCTTATCAAGCTCACCTAATCGTTGTCGGATAATAAACTCGACTGCCTCATTAAACCATACGATTATCTAACGATCGGACCTTTCCTCTGCCCTCCCCTCGTGATTCAAACGTCAAACTGTTTTCAATCACGTAACCATCCAAGATTAATGAGGATCTACGGGGAGGAGTGGTCTTTTCAAACTTTAAATACCATAGCGAATATTAGATTTATGGATAGAGATCGAGGCCTGATCTTGAATTCTATGCAGCCACGTCGGGAGATAAATTGCGCCTAGATGATAAACGTAATCCTGTCCCTTATAAAAACGATTATGCAAATAGCCCGGATTTTTTACACGGAAAAGGGAAAGGTTAAACAGCATGATTGACTACGCACAGGCATCTAGACTTTTTTACGTACTTTATCGTTGCCACCGATGAGCTGCAAAAAAGTCATAATTTACATCGAACCCCGTACTTCGACATTGAAACAACTGAAACCATCACTATGACGATAATATTAATATCGATACATATATCAATGCAGTGTCTTCCGCATTCGTTTCTAGCTTCAAACTATACTCCATAATTCGCTACCCTATTAGGACACCGTAACGATCAACGACAATAATTGTAGCGCAAAGGAAGCTACATTACTGGTCAAAAGTTTGAGATCACTTTGTCTTCATTTAAACGTTTAAAGTAAACCTTAGAATGAACATTAAAAGTAAATAGAATATAAAACCTTTGTCCATTTTATAATTCAACCATTAATATTAAACTATTTTCTTGCCACGCAGACACATATTGTATTGGCACCAGGGTGTAATATGATTTTCTTACCTTTAAAATCAGTCGGTTTTTAGTTTCGCCACAACAAATTACTTTACTACAAGAAGGCCAGCGAACTATGCAGCAAACAACATTACACAAACTTGTCGGGCATATATCAAAAATATGTAAAATAGTAATAATGAAAAAAGGGGGAATACTTCGATGAATCTCGTATTAAGTGAAATGTATAATTAATATACAAAAAAATATACGAAATTTATACAACCCTTCTATCTTGTAATATCAACATACATCAATCTACAGATATACCCAAAGAAAAGTATCCCATTCCATTTTATAGACTAAATATTGAATAATTTGCTTCACGGCAGTAAGTGATCCCAAACTTATGATCGGTAGTGTATATCCTCGAGCGAACATTTCGTCATTTAATCGGCATTTTACGTTCGTCTCGCGAATAATGGTTTAATTAAACATCGCCTATAGAAGCTTAGCGTTGTAAAACCCTTTGGTCCGATTGATTTACAATGTCCACGGTCTATGAGCAATTTCTAACTGCGTACGCCATGAAATATCCTCGCGGAGAGTCCATTCTAGTAAGAACGCATATATTAGTCCAAGTACTCGTAATTAACCGTTGACATTTACTCCACTTCACTGCGTTCTCTTTTTTTCCACGGCACGAGTCCTTCGGTGCTTCTGTTTTTTTTTCTACTTCCTGACTCCCCGATCTCCTTCCTTGTCTATCTATCCATTTATCCGTTTCTCTCTAATCGGCCGCAGAAGGACGTACGAGAATGTACGAAAGTATATATACGTGTGCAGAATTCTATTTACATGTATGTAAGTTCCTACGCATAGAGAGACAGGTCAGAAGGAACGAGTTCGCGCGGTGGACACGAATTACCTGTTTTATGCACTCACTGGAACTCCTTGAGAAGTTCAGCCGTGTTTTCACGTAACACGCCAGCGTGTTTCTACGGTTTAGACGTCAACGCCGAGCCGGAACGTTCAATTTACCTGGGACAACTTTTCCTTTCGCTTAGTCATTATGCTCGCATTGGGACCATTGAATTAAATGCATATCGTTAGTCCGAGGTACGCAGTGTAGACATTTTTCATTATCTGGTTTATGGGGATACCATTGCGGTTATCGAAAATATTGTTTTAATCGTGAAACATATTTCGACCGGTAGAATGTGGCTTGGACTTTATCCGCATTCGAGGCGAGCGACATAATGAAAATTAACATACATTTATTACTTCTGAGTATCTTAATATTTTTCTGTATATTGCGAGATCGGACGTATTATAATACAAGATATTTTTCATATAATATAAAATATCGAAAGAACAAAATTTAGGATCCTAATTCCGCGTAACTATCAGCTAAACTATCTATATATAAAACAGATTAAAATATTTCGTGATATTACATATTTTTTATACAGTATAAAAGATCAAAGGAAAAAAGAAATCCAGGGTTCCAATTCAGCGTGACTATCCACTTAAGATTTCGAATCCATGTCGATATGTATATTGTATATTCGTTCAAACTTCTAACGCGCTTTATCTTAATCGTATTCTCTTCATTGATGTATTTGGTTCACCGTGACATAAATTAGATTCTTAATGGTTAATGGAAGGACGATGTCGAGAGCAGGACTGGCTAATCGATAAGTGGCAAGACGTCAGCAGATTTATACGGTTTTAGACATCAATGTTAGAGGCAAAGTATTCGATTTATCGGGGACAACTTTTCCTTTCGCCTAGTCACTATCCCAGACGATTATTAAATTGAAAATCACTGGTACCAGTGTATCGAGTATTAGATGGGATTGTTGACGTCTTGATTTATACCAAACACGGCTGCGATTATAGAAGTATATAGAATTCCAACGAATTATCGACACCGGGAGTGGTAATGTCCGAGCGATGAGGTACGATAACCCATAAGACGATGACAGTGAAGTACGAGTACACAGGTCCTAACGTAGTAATTCATCGGGAGACGGTACGTACGTACCGCGATTAATTGCCACGATTAACAGTAATTAATAGAGTTGCTCCAGTAAGCGTGAGCAAGTGCCGTTCTCCTCGATTGCTCGATGTAACATTGATTTTTCTCCGCCCCCTCCCCTCTCGTTGTTGGAGACGAGCAAATAGAATCACTCGCGTACATAACTCTTTGGCTTAATCTAAAACACCTGCACGAGCTCCGGGCCCGTGTAATTCATAAGCACGAGCATGATCCGATTATAATTACGGATTATTATTAGCCCTTATCCGACGGGACATCGATGGATGAAATAATCAAACGATCGTGGATAATTAAATTATATACATAGTGCTACAGATTTCACGGAAGATTGATAATTATCGCTGTTCGTCTCACGCTAGTGATAATATATTAATAAGCGAGTGATAAGTTGCTTTCGTCTGATAAATGAAGTCGCATCACTTTCGTAGATATAAGTCATCATTTGTTCAGAGGGGAGGATTAGTATGTAAAATGTCCGATGTAGTGTATGACTTAAGGAATAATTATGACTCATATCAATTTTAATATCAAAGCCGAATAAAAAGTATCGTCTCGATCACTGAATCTTGTAGCTGGAATTATTAAACGTTTCAATTAATCGAGACATTCCGAATGAAGACATTCGACTGAGATAATATCGAGTACTATTAAACCGTATTATTATGTGAAAGTGATCTTTGAATACTTCTCTCACCGGCATAATATATTGCATGATTCAGATAATCGTCGTAAACGTCCGATGAATTAATTCCCGTCGATGTTTTACCTAACTTCGAGAAAGACATCGCGCGGATATCATTATTCCTTTAATTTATATATCAATCGAATAGATTCGTATCAAACGGCGCCCGGCTGTCGGAATAACTATTACGAAATTTCCATGCGAGCATGCATATATTGTTAATGTTTCCTCGCATTACAAGCTCTCCATTCGCATGATAAATGCTGGTATATTATAACATGGTTGCAAGTGTAATTACCTCGGCATGGTACCTGCACTCCGTTTCTCCAAGTTTTTGCGAATGGAAACCGTTTTACGCAACGAGAGGCTCGCGTTCCCCGTGGATACGATATCATAACCCCGTTTCCGTAACTAATTGGACATCGACGAAAAATCAGCGTGCAAGAAATTCCTCGTTAGTAGTACGGCGGAAATGCAACGGTACTCTCCTCGACTTGCGTACCAATTTCGGATGTAATGGTGACGATTACGGAAATCAAGGTGGCCGGTTAATTTAGTGGATTCAACGAGGCGCGAATAACTGGTCGTTATCGAAGGTATGCAATTTATTTTTGATTAATATATCACGTGCTCGATCGTCGAATCGTGTTACCCGACCAATGATCCCGCTTTAAATGTCAGCTCTTATCTCCGGTAAGAGTAAACTTGGCTGGAACATTTTCTTCAATTAAATTCATCGTAACGCCGCCATAAAGCCAGTATTAATATCCTACCAAAGAACTATAATTCTTTGAATACTCATAAGACTTTGACTTTAACGTCATTGTTCGAATAAAAATTGTTTTATTATTCAGAAGTGTTTCGGTTGCTGGTCGGTGACCTTTTGGTTTCATGATTTCATGGTTTATGTAACCAACCGATTTACGTGAAATCTGCAGGATACTGGTATCTGAGAAAACGTGAAACTACGCGTGAACCTGCGTGCCTTACAAGTGTCGCGACACGCTTTCTGATCGTGTATGCGTGATTTTTCGTGTTATGCAAACTTCTGTAGAATTTTCATGTAAGAACGTAATGTATGTATTGAAGTAAACGAAAAAAAGGAACCTCATGCGATATGGCAACAATTTGCGCAACATACTGCAAAGTGTTTCAGGAAGCAGGAAAGAGATACCTTTAAGTAGAACAGGTTCGTAAAAGTCGGACATTTCTGGAACCGCGTCAATTTGCAGTTATTACCTTCAAGTTATTTCTCTATGTTACTGATACTCTATCATTGCATTTGACATTATATCATCATTAGTGCATTAACAAACTGTTTAAATATCTCACTACGATGTAGGTAAAAAGTAACGATCGAACGTCAGTCGCATAAAATATTCCTTCGCATGATCGATGGAACGCGGGGTAATATATCAAAATTACATGTCTTAATAGAAATCCGAGAAACTCCTCGAATGACGCAGAACGTGAAATCCACATCCACTCGAGTGTCCCTTTGTAGCCAAAGGGGACAGTCACGTAATAGTGATTACGCGATAACCGGAAATCAGGGGAGACACGTAACGACTTATACGGCCAGAACTCCAATAGAGTGTCTTCAGCCATTAACTATCACCGCGTATCGAGATTTTATGTTAAATAGTATCCGGTATTTAGAAACCGATTCAAATGTGGTACTTAATTTATGTGCTTTTTTGTTTCAGGTGAGTAAGAACTTGGTCCCCGGCTATGTTTCTCCTAAATATGGTCTCCCTGCGGTGAGTGAATATTTTTCTAAAAGACGGCAATATTTCATCGAGGACATGAAATAAGGAAGAAATTCGCAACCGTTGATTCCATTCTCCATTTTTAAACTAATAGCAAATTTTGATTATAGCTTGGATGACATTTAAGCAAAAATCAGCATTTTTATCATTTGAAGGTGTATCGGATACCACAATTTTTGGAAAGCAAAATTATACTAAGTTTATACCCAAATTCCTTTAATTAGATTATAGAATTCATTTTAACGAGGAAGAAAAGAAACATAAAAATATCTATTATTACCGAATAATCTTCCTTATTAATTATAATACTAATCACAAGCTTTCGAATCTTTAGAATATTATTTATAATGATATACCACTTATTAGGAATATTAAACACTTTTTTCACCAAACACAAATATTTTTGACTGCACCTCATTCGATAAAAATACTTCCGAATCGAAACCACTCAATTTTGAAGAAACATACTATTATGTATCTCACCGGTGATATAAATACTTAACAAAAACTGTTAATATTTGATCAGAATCGAATTAACTTAATTAGTACCACTTAACAGTGATTATCAAAAATCACTTAATAATACCGATATTATTAATTCGGGCAAGCGATTCTAATCTTGAACATATATGTACATGAAGATCAAGTTGTTCCGGTGACCGTAGCACTGCGTGACTCCGCCTCGAAAGGAATGTCGTTGCAAACAGTATGCGTGGGCCCACAAAATATATCGGTATACTTCATCGGGCCCACGTTCTTCGTCTCGCGAATACACGAGCCACAGGAGCCTTTAATGCTAAATACATTGCGAAATCACGGCGATTTCTTACGTAACTTCGTGCTCGTCATTTCCCCGAAATGCGAGCTGGACGAGGCCGTTTGCGAAACTTCGTCTCGTCAACCTGTTCTTGGTCAGTCTCCATTTTGCGCGGGACATTTTTTATTCCATTGTCGAGTTGTGATTGTAGTTGATCGTGTTCTGATTTTAATCTTATTACGAATTTTAAAACAGTATAATATATTACCTGGTATTATAACAGAAGTAGCTTTATTCAATTATAGATTTATTCAATTATGTATGCGTCCGTTTGTTCCGGAATTTTTCTTCATTTTTCAAGCAACTTGATGATTCCATCCTCTCAAAACTTCTCAGCTTTTTAATCGAAAAACTACTGAAACTCGGCATAAACTTTCCAGACAATCCAAACTTGTATTTTGACTGGTGTTTCGAATATAACGTATTGAGTAATATTGATACATTTAAATAATGGGCTGGACACGTCAGATAAGCTAAGAGCATTAGAAAAGTTGATAAAACTGGCAGATAAGAGCAAGGAATGGTTCTCCTTGAACTGGCGGCCCGATGTCCGACATTGGATCGAAATAAAAAGTATCATGGATGACCAAAATAGGGAACAAAGAGCACGATGTTTCCATTTGGGCAGGATCGAAATTAAGAGGCTTTGAGCCTTCGAACGAACCAGTTGGCAGGTGAGAAGACTGGTCTCAAGGCAAACAGTCCCAAGTCACAAAGTGAGAGTGAATTCGAAAGCAAAAGCAAACGTTCAATCCACGTTTTATTGACCCTCTGCCAATAAATAAAACCGTGAAATTGCTTTTGTCATGGAAGAGTTACCGGATCGTGAACCAGGAAGTTTCCAATACCGATAAATATGTTTGTTTATAAAGCCAGTAAAAAGTGTATTTATGCCACCACGAGGAATGTTAATGTCTCTTGTAGTCTTTGTATTACCAATTGGTACTTAGTCTTTTTCTTTGCAAATAATACCACACGATAAAACTAGCCACCAGGGAGGTATGAAAGGTCAGTGATTTGATAAAATCCCATACCAAAAGTAAAGAATAATAAAAAGGGAGAAAGTGAATGTTACGCATCCGCGAATCCGCGGAAGATTGATACCACGCGTCTATGTCCGATATCCGTGGAATTCGAAAAAAGTCAATCGTCGGGTTTATCTCATTAGTATATCCGTCCGTATGCCAAGCTGGGGGCAAGCGAGTTCGCGTGTATGATATTATTATCGGCAAAGTTGCCTGTCCTGGCTTCCTGCAGCCCCTCGTGTCTGAACATACCAATACTATACCCACACACTTACGTATGCCTATAAACGTTCACGTATCTCGTAGCATATACAAATATATCTATACACGTACACTCGGATATATATAGGCATATATACAAGATATATATGCACATCGAAGCATCGTCGACCGACGATTGCTAGCTTGTTATTAATCTTAATTGCCATCTAGAGGCTGCCAATTAACAACGCCTGTCACTTGTTTTTCCTCAGTAGGCACTATTCTACCAGAGGGGTCTTCGTGCACCCTTCTCTCTGTAGTGCGTCCTTCTCTTACCCCTATCCAGTAACTAGACTTCCTTCTCTCTCGTTCTCTCTTTAAACCTCCCTCGCGCGGTTTCTATCTCTCACTCTACCTTTTCGTTCTACAGGCCTATTGGTATTCTATAATTATTGCCGCCTATGGAAAATATAATTATTCGAGTACCCTGCAGGGTGGCCAAGTTAAGGATACATTATCGCACGGTAATACTTAAGGTACACTTAATAGTCTCGATTACCGCCAATGGCGAGGAAGAAAAAGTCATCCAAGAAGAGTAGTAGGGTAAACTCTACCATTCTCTTCACATCTCTCTTCTTCTTTCATATTCTCCCTCACTTTTTGCTCGGGGATCGACGCAAAAGACGTAGCACCGTCTTACGTATTGCCCCACGAATTAAACACCTGTAATTATGAGCTCATTTTACTTATATCGACGCCCGTTTGCTTAATAGGAGATTTAAGTACATGTTTAATCGGCCGGGATGAACGCGGCGTTACTAAATCATTATGAAATTCTTCCACCAGGAAAAATCCATCGACCAGGGCACGTACGCGCGTAAATCGACAACCCCAGTAGGAATACCTACGTTTTATTGTGTCATAATTACTAAGTACTTAACTTTTCGAGACTGAAACCAGCCCGGTTTTTCATCGAGAAAAACAATTAAATATCGACACCGTACGAGGACTATTATTAATTCTTAGACGGATGATCTACCGGCGTGTAGGAAAGTAAATTAATTCCACTAGTAATATTCGCAAATAGTAAACTTGTTTCGCGAAAAACGGGAAGCCGGATCAACATGTTATTATTATTCGTTTTTATACATTTTCCTGGCGGGGTTCTTTAATTGTACGTTATCTCGTCGAAAAAAAACACACAGAAAAATTCAGCGTGTCATGACGCTTTCATATATCTCGGTTACCAACTCATTACCACACGGTACATGTGTAAAATACCTATAATCCGTGTAACCGACAGGTAAGAAACGTCGAGTGCAGGTTGCACTTGTTAAACGCAACCGACCCGATCTCAACCACTGCACCAGTTGCACCAGCCAAACTTTCTAAACGAAGCACGAAACAGAATAGGAAAAAATCTACCTCGATCTTGTACGATAAGGATTAATTCCGGAAATCGGACTCACTGCAATAATAAGGTTCCATTGCGTAACATATCCCTCGATTTTATATCTGTGACAATCTACACCATGCAAGGAGCTGACAATAAATAATTACACTATTGACTTCTTTTCTCGAGGACAACAATGATGGGGAATAATAAGAACTACCTGTTTTCCGCGTGAAACATGAAACTGTAGCGTGCAAGAGACTTATGATTTCCATGGCAGTACATATATATGTAGATACGAAAGGAGACCCTCGAGGGGACTATTCGAGGAGATTAAGAACGTCACGGTCGACCGGACCGAACTGTCGATAGACGATCGTCAATGCTGCTAATCGCTAATAGCAGCGAAATCAGAGATTTGCCGGGGTGAAATTTAAGGCCCGGCATGTTGTATGGCAGTTCGATCTATATACGATCCAATACGGTAACCAAGGCAAGGCCGTTTTGCGATCGCTCGACCGAGTCGGCCACGCTGCCACCAATGGAAATTCAGCGCAAGTTACGTTCGTTTCGACCGAGAGTAAATTCTCCTGGTAAAATCGAGAGTGGACGGACTCCGGTAACCGTAACCGTCATAACTGTACGCCAACAAGCAACCAGGTCAAACCACGAATACCGTGAAAATCGATGTACAATTATACCTGTATACCTACTGATATTTAAAACCGACACCTGCCACCTCTAAGTAAAAGTGCAAACAAAGAATACGGTGTTAAGTATGAACTATTTAGTCTGCTTTGCGAGTGTGTTCGAATATCCTTTCACTAGATTCTTGTTGAAAATGAGACTAGTTTACAGTACAAGAATATATGAGCCGTTTATTTTGAAAATGACCCAAGTCCATTTTTCAGGGATATGAAATTAACGTTTACGATGAAATCGCGGGGTTTTTAAGAACGCGGTATTACGAAGTTTTTTAAATGATAAGAAATGTTTGCAAGTAAAAATGAACAATATATTATTCAATGGAAAAAATGTTGTAAAAATATTAAATCGATTTAAAACCGGCTTTTATTCACACGGCTTAACCGCACGAACTTATTGGCCAATCTAATATTATAAACGTTAACCTGATTTTTCTTGAAACATGGATTTAAGTCACTTTAAAAATACACGACTCGTATATATTTCTTTAACTCTTGATATGATTCGTATATATACCTGGTTTTATTATCGTAGTAGTTAAAGAAACAAGGAGCTAAAGTTTCGCGCCAAAGGGGTTAATCGAATCCAACCCCTTAGTTCGTGGGACGTAAAGCAACTATTAAGTACTAATTATTTAAAGTCATTGACGAGTCCGTTAGAGAATAAGCGAGTAATTGGAAGGAACAATCGCGAGTGGAAGAAAGACAGGTAATGAGAGAAGTGAAACGAGTCGGGTAAAAGGAAGGCGTGGATCGTTACGGTGAGGGCGCGCGGCCAGTGCCTCGGGCCTCGTAATTATAAATTCCGAAAAAATGCTAGCTGTAAAGGCCCGATTACCGTAGTGTGTGAGGGAACGCGGATTCTAATTGACCAGCTACGATTGCACGTCTTCATTCTCCGGGGCTTACCGTGCTGTGGTGCTTGTACCGTGTAACTTCGATCAAAAGGTAAGACGTAGACGCAGGGGATGAAGACAAGCCGGATAAGAGATGAGAAACCGAAGTAGAAGATTCATAGAGAAAAGATGATCGCAAATCGAGCCGAAGATAGTACGGATAACACACGTCATTTAACACTCTAAGGACTCTAAAGGTACGATCTATCGATCGATAAATTCACCTCCCGGCACTCGGTTATATATCCCCGAGAACTTGTCAGCGGATGATCGGATTCACCGTCTAATCGTTTGATCCAGCCGAAATCGATTCGAACTGATCGCACTCGCGAAATCAATGGAATTTTCCAATGTCCATGTAATTTCCTTATAGTTCCGGTGGTATCCTTGGAAATTATAACCATACGGTAATTAAACTCTAGAGACGTTTCGAGCTGTGTTACGAGTTTACGACTTTAACTCCGAGTAATCTTCGAGGAGAGATAAAGTTGCCTTTAACAAGAACAGCTGCAGAATTGAATTAGTGAAATTATTGGAATTCCCGGTTACGAACCCACGGGACTGCGTGGTATATAAAAGTAAACTATGTAAACTATGCCGGCGTAATAAAATTCTGGAATTCCGAGATATTACGAGTTCGTATTCGCAAAATAATTACGGAGTTACGGCGTAAAGGAAATGCATGTATTTTCATGAGATCTAAGCTTTACGTAAGATTCGTCTGAAAAAGTCTTCACGGTACTTCCGGTGCCAAGAATGAATTTCTTTTACTGTTTTGTTCGTACGTACTTCTCGAAAAGGGAATTAAAAACATGTCCAAATTTCTATAACTTGCCAAACGACTTCTAACGAAAATTATATATGTATAAAGTCTATTAATTGAATTAATATTAATTATTAAGACACAAAAATCTTTGGTAAAAAATTAAATAATTGTCATAAAATGATCAAAAGTAAAAAATATAATATGGGAGCAGTTATTAATAAAAAGTATATATAATGCCCCAAATGAAGAACATAAGAAATAGAACCAAGATGAAACAGTTAAAAGTGAAATTCCAACTTGAAGCGAGGAACATGAAATTTATTTCGAAAGATATCAAAGTCTCGGAGAATGTAATTTCTCGTTTGACAAGGCACTTTCTGGAAATTGAATTAGCGAGACTCTTTAAGTTTCCTACTACGCGCGCGGAATTCATTTGAAATTCAAGGTGTAACATGAACATCCTTTGGCAGGAAATTAGCTGTAAAGCATGATAGATTCAAGCGGAGAGAACACGCACAGCACCATTAACCGTGAATGCAATGTAAGAAGTCCCAAGTATTCCGAAGAAGTTCATCATTTCCGGTATCATTCAGATTACCTTCGTCGATTTCCATATCTGTTTTAAAAACGTGATCGCCGTAGCTTCCTATGGATATCTATCAATTACAAGTGCTGCGTGTAATTCTAATTAATAACCAATAAGTTCGATAGCCTGTTTGCATAATTCTTTCTAATATATAAAATATACGATTTCGGATAAAAAACAATGGTGAAAATCGTACAGATGAGAGTAGCGTTTCGAAGTGAATATGAAACGGGAAATGAATAAATCAAAGGAGTCATTAATTTCCGGTACCAGCATGGAGGTCAGGCTACCAGGGTGGTTCTCTTCGGGTCCAACCGTTCTTCCGTAATTCACTGATCAGAGAAAGAAACCGGGCGTAATATTGGCTTAAGTCGAGCACGAAGCTCGTGATAGTTTATTATAGGTACGGTGGTGGACCGATGTACGGTGTGCGAGGTATATGTATGACGCCGAATGCATCGATGGGGGTTCGAAGAGTGAGAGAGGGTGGAAGAGAGAGAGAGTGAGATTAGCAGCTGATGAAAAGGTGGAGCCTCGCGAGATGACGTTTTAAGTGCCGATGAAATTGTACGGCGATAAGTGCAGCCTCCAATACTCCGCCGTACAGTTATGTAGAGCCTACTATTACCTGTACAAAGAGTAACACGCACATGGATACGCATATGTATATGCTATACGCGCACGTGTTTCGTGTGCGTACACATAGGATTCGCGGCCGCCGCTCTAGAATATAATGCCACTCTTTTCTACTGGCTTCAGGCATGAGAACCGATTCGCCATGGGAAGTTTGTATCGCGTATCGATTGGTTCAGGGAAGAGAGGGAGAAAGAAAGAGAAAGTACGCGAGATGTTAAAGAGAGAAGTACTTTGGAGAGAGGAAAAGGGAAGAAAAGGGAGGGAAAGAGAAAGAGAAAGAGAAAGAGAAAGAGAGAAAAGGAAGAACTCGGGGCTAGAGGAAATCCCCGAAGGAATGGATCTCCCTCCAGGTTTTATATGGGCCCTTTACGTGGATTTATCGCCAGCGCGGTGGACGCTATGGGGAGGAATAAAGAGGGCAATAGAAAAGGAGAAAGAGGGAGAGGTTGTACTCTACGTGGGATAAGATAGTTTGCGGGACGTTAACGTAGGGCTGCGTCGGAGTGATCAAGGTGAAAAGGGTTCGGGGCAATTGTCGACTGTTACTCCAACGTAATAGACGCTCACCGGAAGCTTTTATTCCATCGAATAGGCTCGCATGCTCTTTTGTCACCTGTATCGAGCCTACGTAAATCACCTGATCCCTATGAACCCTCTAATGGCGTGGGCTTTACACCAACCGCGATGAATAAGTTTTTCCATGAGATAGTTAGTGACTTCACCGAGTACATTCACTTATCCCGAGATACACGAATCTCGTTAACTCAATAACGAATTTTAGCGTACCTTCGTAGGACTTGTTCGTTCCGAATGTCTCGCGGTACCTTGGATATCGTTGATAAGAAGGCAAGGGGGATACGTGATTTGCTTCGAGTGCTTACTATGGTCCAAACATTGTCGATAAATCGTCACTTAAATTCGACGTAAATTTTACTCACCGGTATCGAGCATTATCGTAGAAATTTCTTAATCCCGCGTATAAGAAACCTCGATCTTGATAGGGACCGCTTATCCCCTTCGTACTACCATGGAGCATCTTATCCGTGGGGCAGCTCGAACGCGCGGTAGGCTGGAAAGCCATCCGATAAACCACGTGGAACTCGCCGATGAACCCCTGGAGAAGCGCAAACGTACGATAACTAATCTCCCGTGCCTTTAAACACGTTTTACACGATGCTGCGCCGCATCGCGTGCCTCCTTGCCTACCTTACTAGCCCTAACACACTGCCACGGCTATCTAAATATCATTCATCCACCTTTCAAATATTTACTTTTGTCGTCATTATTCACGTATACCTCAGGAAAATCCATTGAAAAAACATTATTAATAATTCACAGTTGATAACGTTTATCATGACACTTACTGATTCCACTACATTCATGCGTGTCACGAGTGATAGTAATTATCATTGACTAATGGCATCATCCGTGAGTCTGAATATTCATTCTCAGCTGCGAGTGACAGTAGTGTTGTATCCGATCCAAGGATGAGCAGGAAAAAGTGAATGAATGCGGATAATCCGAAGGGTGGCAGTAAAGCGATCCGCACCTGTGCATCGTAGTCGGGTCTCATTGGCACGGTGGAAGCGGTAAAGCGTGATAGATAAATGTGCGGGCGGGAGGTGCATAGGGCGTAGACTCGTGCCTATAACGACGGCAGATATAAAGGTGCCGCCACCATATGGTCCTTGCAGGCTCAAGCTACGTTGCATAATCTCACCTTCTCGCGGTCCGTTGCAGCCACTGAGAAGTCCCGACAATAGTCGGACAGCCGTGTCACGCATCTGTCCGTCTGAACGCTGACCGCGGAACTCGTTGCATAGAACGACGCGCTTCGAACATGTTTATAGAAACGTACACATGTGCATGAATTATTAGGTTACACTCTGCACTTTTTTTACTAACGTCTTTTCTTTCGTATTTTTTTTATCGAAATTCGTTGGTCCATGCACTTTATTCAAGCTTGATTTTAATTATCGAGTTATTCCTCGAAGACGAAATTAGTTCTTGAAATGCCAATTAAATCTTACAATTAGCGTTGTTTAATCATTTTTATGAATAATTAGTTTTAATTCGGCGATTGTTGCAAATGATATTATCTTATTAATTTCATGATACTTCTTCGTTTCATGGGTTAGTATAAGGCATTAAGGCACGTAAATCACACAGCTGTGTCCTCGTACTTGTAAAATAAATTGGCATGTTATTTGCATCCCTTTTAAGGGTTGCATGCCCTGAGACAGGTTGATCGATCTAGTTTCTACGCGGCATCGTGCATGTGAGTCAAGAATGGTTCTTATATGTCAAGCTTGGCTCTCGAAGGCAGTAACTAACAGGGACAGCTGACTATGCACTTGGGAATTCATGACTTAACGTCGTGTCCCAGAATTGGGGTAAGGTCATTACCGGTGACCTTTACGTGGCAGATCGTCGAGGCGTCCAAGAGCGCCCTCTGCGGCGCCCAATATGGCGTTGACTTGCCCCAGTTGCATTCAACGTTATCCTTCGTGAGTTAACCTTACAAGGAGAGCTCACCTCGTGCGTCCCCGTCCCATTTATATCCGCGGATAAATAAGATCTCGAGAAAACGCATCGGGCCACCTTCGAAGACTCGCAGACGATTAGTGGATAATAATCTTGGTTTCAAAAAAGAAGTCCTTCGTCATCGTCACCGTCGTGTTTACGTCGAATGAAATTTATGATCATCATTAAATATCGTTATTTGAATAAAATACAGATGTATGATGTAATACGAGGATGTTAAATAAATAAGTTTCTCACGCGAATTGAAATGATTTCAGTATTAGATAGTACTTCGTTGAACTTCATCGAGATTATAATTTACGTGGCACTGATTTGCATACGACAAAGCTGAAGACGAAAATGAAGGAATGGCATCGCGATTAGGCTCGTTTCTAAATGCAAAAGGTGTAAACGCTTTGCCGTGGGATCTGACGCGGCATTCCATAGCGATGCATAAACGGTTGGCATGGTCCGCCGCTGCCCTCTGAAGAGGAGTAGTAAATTATCACCATAATAACCCCATGGAAGCGGATTGGATTTCTCACACAGCCTTTCTTTCGTTCCTTCCACTCCGTCTCTATTTCTCATTCGCTTTTCTCTCCCCCCGCCCCGCGTTCCTCCTACGCCTTCGACCAGAAGAAGGACCCTCTCTCGCCGCCACCGTTTACGCCATCCACGGTGTTTACACGCGGCGGTGGTTTTATGGGAATGTTAATGGGTGACATTCCACCCTCCGGATGCAGAAGATGGCAAAGCTCGCCGGCTTCCTCCTCCTCCACCTTCTCTTACTTCATCTCTTTCTCGTTCTCTCGATGCTCGTCATTTCATGGAGAGTTTATTTCATGGCCACTACCGATTATGACTCTCTGACGATCGTGTTTGTTTCTTAGGTACACTTCCATTTACTTGGATGCACTTTCCGTCATCGTATCGTCGTTATTTACTTCGGAATGTACGCCTTAATGATACGCTCGTAATATCCATAAACATACATTGTTATGTCAAACAATTCAATCGCCATCTTGTTACTAGGCCTACCGTATTATTACTATTATTATGATATTATGACTTTCATCGCCAAAGATGAAAATTCACGTACGCAGCATCCAGTACGGGACACGATTAGCGCTGGACTGTTGGGTATCAGAAACATTTTAGTATCCGTAGAGATTTTATGTACCGATTTAATTCTTGTCTTCGTAAAAATCTCAGATATATTAAACAGAAACCAATCATGTCGTTTTATCTTGCTGGTCGATATTCATAGACCTTTTCCCGTGGAATATTTCCCACTCGAACATAATGAGAAAGTTCACTATTAGAATACTCGGATGTGCACCCAAGACATCCTGTATACGCGTGATGCTGTATCTCCTTCCATCTGGTTTCTTCCGTCGTTGTAATTGCGAATCTTCGCGACTGTTTCTAAGCCTGCGCCGTGCCGTAGATGAGTTATATCGCTGGTACATGGACTCGCACGGTGGGCCCCAGTGATGGGCCCGGTACAGAGGAGGTGAGACTGTTCACCAGACCTGACACCTGACGGCCAGCGGCCAGAAAGGAGATCGAGGCACTCTCCGTACTCTATGTAGCAATAGACCTTTCCCAGGGAAATATATTTCCAGTATTTCATATATCATGCATCATATTTGTTAATACTCTCCCTTATTCGTATTATTATCGTCATGCAATTATTATAATTTCTTTGAACATCTACGTGTTCTACACGAGTCCTCTTCTTACATGCATGTAGAGGAGTGTGCTGAATATCTTTTGTGCAATTAAATGTAGGGGGATTGTTGCTCGTAAAAATGTCCGGTAAATTGCACTTGAAAAGAACGATTCGTCTTTATTATGCACAATAGCTTCACGAGGGGTTTATTATACCCTTTTAGTACGAGGCTCGAGTACTGGTGTATTACCAAAGACGTTTGCAATGATTACTTTCGCGGTAAGCCGAGATAAGCAAATCAAGGATAACAAAGAAGAAATTGAGAGCCGTATCGATAATCATTGGATTTCAATGCAGCACGATATCCTTTATGCAAGAATCACTATCACAGTACCTTATATACTGCTCGTTCAAGCACAACGAGAACAAAGGACGTATTCTCAAGGACGAATTGTGCTCGGGTTAACGCGCAATAACTTGGTCAAGTCGATCTTCGAGTCGGTACCTATAATGATCTACGGTTCACCTAAGTAAGCTTCGATTCTCGCCCTCCTGGCAGTCGAGTGTACCAAGGTATTTATTAATATTCATGTAGACACTTCAAGGACTCTATCCTGGCCATTCTACGCGACTGCAAGGACGAGCGTATAGAAACAAAAAAAAATATTAAAATCCCAATGGCTCGATTAACAGAGGAAATCAGGTCCAGTGACTTCGCGGAATTCTCGTCGTCCAGCTGCAATAGAAATAACAGCAAAGACACGCCGTTTGAAATTCTTATCGCGCGAAGGGTGCGCTTCGACATCGTAAAATGTTAATAACAGACGAACGATAATTATAACTTTCACCGAAACCTAAGGATACCGATTAATCCGTCTCCTCGCGGAATCTAAATGTATAAGAACAGGTTGCATATCGTCTGATTTATAATGACACGGTAAAAGCTATTCGCCCTAGGAAGCGTGTTCTAATTGGAAGGATATTTTTAATGATCGAGGTCATCGATGTAACAGATTTACGAAGGTATGCACCTCCACTCGCGAAGACTTACGTTCAAACGTATCTGCGTACTTATATACACCTAAACAGATAATCGCTCAAGCGTAATAATTTACGCGAGGTTAACCGGAAAAGAGAAGAATATACACATAACTTCGATGTAAGTGTCAGTCAATGGTTTCCTGATTAGCTAACACGTTTAGTGCATTAGTTTCTTATCAAACCCACCGTGGAGGTAGAGACCGAAGTGTACATGAATTAATCATGCAATTCAAAATCGTAATATCTTATTGTATCCGTCTTTTTTTGGCTCGTGGTACAATATGATCATTGACCTTAGAGCCAAGGATTTTAATAGGAATTCCGACGAGCCAGGACTACGGTATAATTATCATATCCGAAGGATCTGGACAGGAGGATTTAAAACAGATGATTATCATATAAGTATCGAATAGATTTCGATGGAAATCAGGTATAATAGTTAAAAGATTTTTGGGTAGCCTATAAAGCCATATCGGCCCGTTGGATTTTTTCGTGCATATTGATCTAGTCAAGTCGATCCTGTTACCTTTTCCAATCGAGATGGAATTTGATCCTTGGTTATAAATAGCAACGAGTCCGAGAGTGAAGGTACACCGGGTACCAACACCAACATCACCACCACAAACGTCAGCGGCGTGCATTTTACCGACCTGCAGATAGCTGATACAACTCGCGCGCACTGGTTTAACAACCAGGTCAGTGTTTTTCGCTCTAGTTGTGTTGATATGTATAATCTTAGTAATTATATACCATCACGGTGAAGATTTAACTGACGGTAGGGCCAACGAGGTATCCACATTTTATTCCGTGCCACCAATCACAGCTGATTGGCACTGACTATTATTTGTCGAGTCGAAGGAAAACAGTGATCCGATAGTTTACTCCTACATGTCCGTGCATAGTCCACCACTGGGATATGCTCTTTAACAGTGAAAATTACAGACGCTCAGCCAACGCAATTCCAGTGGAATGATTATTCGATCACTTCTGCATGCTCAATTATTCCCCTCGTTAATCCAACGAATAAGTATAATTATTCAAATTATCCTCTCACTACCTCACGTTTCATTACTAAATTATCCTTCTAATTATTTGATGGTTTTCAAAAATTCTCCGAATAATAAATCGCGACCTTTTTTTCTCCCATGACTAATGATAGTAAATCTAGTGTGACCACCCATCGTTGCATCATTCATGAGGTTCATTGAGCTCATGTTCCCTCGTGGAACGGTCGTACCGAACCTGCTATGGAGGCCCACTTCAGCCACGCTCGAAAAACCGGTCAACGGGAAGATGCCAAAACCCCGATTAGCGTTCATTCATCCAGTAGATACCTTTCATGGTACCTGCACACCTTCCGCTTCACCCTTCCTCCCATTTACATACTTCATCGTAACCTTCCCTTTAAACTTTCTCGTCCGCTTATTTTTATCCGCTCCATTCAACACTGACGCCGCACACACATATTAAGTCACACGGATGAGTCTAACGGTAAACGTTTTCCTAATAATTCGTGACTTAAAATCGGGTTGAAAATTAGGACATACATGAAATAGTACTATTACTATAAATAATAATAAAGTTATAATACTACTGTTACTAAGCAAAGTATAAAATAATAACACTGGATATTGTAGTGTTAGATTGTTTAGGAATATTGGGTATCACTTATTGTTCATTTTCTAGTTTATATGTCTTTGTTCCATTGTCTACTTTTTGCGAGACCTCTTTATGGTCGGAATGTGGTCGAATGGTGCATGGAACTTGATGCACTCGTTACACCAACACCACTAAACGAAACCATCGTGTTGATGACTTTGTCAGTCCGACAGTATAAAGGACGAGAGAAAGAAATCGATCGCTGGGGATTTAAAAGAAACATTCGAACGTCGTACATTCCGACGTCGAAGAAGAAGATGAACAAGAAGAAGAAGAAGAAGACGAAGAAGAAGAAGCAGAAGAAGAAGACACGGAGAAGCATAATGTAACGAGGAAGAAGGTATCTCCAAAGCGAATGCTCGGAGATATTATATAACTCGTACATGCTCGTTAAGGACTGATTTTATAGCCACCGCGGCAAGTGAAAGTCGGGCGGGTCGAAGAACCACGGCAAAGACCGAACAATTCCATGTCACGCGAAAATCCTTCTGAAACCCTCTAATTAATTCCGCTCTTAAGTTCTACCTAAACAAATACTTTCCATAGATCTACTATCGCCCGAGTCACCTATAATTATCTATTCTACGAGTATAAAATTAATCACCGACCACAGTGACGAAAGTAATCCTGAAAGCAGTAGGGTGTACGGTTTAAGTAGTATGAGTCATCACTAATCAGACGGAGCGAGGAATGAATGACATGGTTAAAGGTAGGAGGGTTATAAGAATAAATCAAAACGCCCTCATAATAGGCGACTAACCGAGACAGAGAAAAGTTTAATATCAGTTTTACGCGGCATGAGAAATCGCTGATTTTCCCACGAAGTGCTCACGCGCTACCGGCACCGCAACAGTGCCGCGGTTCAGTTCGCAAATGTGCCTTCCAGCTCTCTTTTTCTCTCTCTCTATCTTTCACTCGTACATTTAAGTATTCCTTTTCTCGTTCCCTTGCTCACCGATCTCTTCGTTCGTTCATTACTTCTGTATGCACTATCGGAAATATAATTGGTGCTTTGCAAATCCATTAACCGGCCCCGTATGGCAGGTGGCGTTGCCGCGATATTACAGCCGGCGGGCCCACTCGTACTAATTCATAGTTTCATGCTTTCCACTGCTTAAAGACTTAATGGAGGCCGCGCACGCATATGTTGCAACCGAGTAAAGGACTACCGAGCGATACTCCCCTTTAGAAAAACGATCCTGCTTCCGTTCCTAGAGATCGAAAGTGTTACTGCGTCTCTGCTCTAACTACACTCGTAACCGATCCAGATTATCGATCTCATACTCGCGCCTTGACTCCTTTCAAATCATCTACATATACACGTGACTTGAAACTAATGTCGGTGTTCCTGTTATTTCTATTACCAGCGCTATTACTTTGCTACGAGTCTTCTATTTCTACAAAGACATTATATCTTTGTCAATGCGAGAATATTCCAATGAATTATTCTTCGATAAGATATGGAGGATATAAAATTAACTGCGTATATTGCACGGGAAGGGTCGGGTATTATTGAGATTGGTTATCTTCATGTAACTTGTATTAAGAGTTACTATTAGTATTACTATGACTATTAATAGTTACTATTTTCCCTTGAAGAGGCGTCATTGAAATCATTAATATCTCGGTAATATTTCGATAAAATGGGAGAAATAAAAAGAGTGTCGTGGTAGACTGGATAGAAGAAAGATTCTCTGGTCCGCGATGCTATGTAAAATCATGGGTTGGGTTAGATAGAGGATGCATTTGAAGCTACCATTAAGCCGGTGATTGATAATGCCCGCAGACTCGTTCTGCGCCATCGCGTCCATCCGATCAAGGTCTACCTGGGTGTACTGATCGAGGAAAAAAAAGAAAGAAAAAAAGGGGCGAGGCGGCTGGTGTGCGACGCCGCAAAATCACTACAAACAACGAAAAAGTTCGATCGAGTGCACTGTCACCGGGCATTCCACGTAGGAATCACTCTTGTCGGTGCCTCCTTCTTAGAAATGGAATCTTCGACCAGCAGCCTCGAGTAACAACATTGAAAATCATTCCTCTTTAATTATATCGGTAAACGATGATAAAGCACGCGCCGTCGCGTATCCTTCTAACGAAATAAATTAACTCCGATGGATCGTATAATGTATCGTTGAAATTGCAAACCGTCGGTGAATACCTGATTAGGAATATATTACCTAAAAAAAATTGTCGTAAATTTTTAATAGAAGAACTACTCGTGGAATACATTAGCGAATCGAGGAGGAATTATCAATCGTAAAAACAGTTATAACTGTATTACGTAAAATTCAATTTAAATATTTATCTCTGTTCGAACGAATGCGCGAGCAAAGTGGGTCCACGACTTTCTATATGCCGTGACGCTTGCGATGTAAAGTGAGACGTTATTTTCGACCCGGTTATCTTAAAACCGTTTAAGCAGACCGGAGACGTGGAGGCAAGCAAACGAGAATCAAGAATGCATCGATGTGCAAAAAGACAAATAAGAATTTCACTTGCACCAGCGTCTCCTCCTCGAGCTCCTCGTGACGATGATGACAATGCAACTGCTAACTAGCGAAATGTTAATATTTACTTAACCTCGCCATCCACCTCGGTGGACGAGAGACGACCGCACTCGTGGCTGGGAATCTAACAAACGTGGACGATGGAACGACAAAAGAACCCGACGAAAGAACCAGGGATGACATAGCAGACTCTTCATCGAAGCTATTTTCCATCGACAGAGATCAGACAATAGACGCCTGAGAAAAACATTAAACGGAGTATTTGCAGGATGATTCGACACATTTCACGAGTAACACATCTTCGTAGAGAGGAAGCATAGAAAGCTCCATTATTATTCAATTCAGCCTTATCACTCGTTTAACTTAACCTCCACTCTCGGAATCTATTAATTTCCACGTACTTCTTTACTATATGACGAATGAATAAATTGAATATTTTCAGTCGATAATTCTCAACGCCGTCAAATTAAGTGTTCAAATCAAACGAGCTTAGAAACTACATCTCCAATGTTGTTTCACTGTGCAGTAAAACATCATTAATAAAAATTCTGCTTAAAATGTGAGACCTTGTAAACGATATTAAATATGACATGGCACTCACGAATTCATAAATGGAATGCAAAATTCTACGTATAAAGATCTAGGAAGCATTTTCTCACCCCTTGAAATTTAGTGTTGCCGTAATAACCGGAAAAGAAAATTCCTAGGAAGAGTGAGTGGAGAGAAATTGCACGTGGAGTAAGATAGCGTCTGCGAATTTGAACATGCCACGCGAAAGATTAGTTTCTGGTGCGGAGGCATGCCTGTTCCATGGTTTCCTTCGGGTCTAGGAAACGTCCGGATATGATAATAAGCGAGACTCGCGCCAACGTGTACGTCGAGCACGATTCAAACCCTCTGGGCTACGTAGAGGGTTCGCATCAACGGCTCGGAGAACCAATCCTCTTCCCTGAAGTCGCTGTCACGACCACCGGGAACGTCTCTGTTCTACGGTGCATCTTTTAAATCTCTTCCACCTTTCCGAGAGTCACGCCTCTTCAATTCGTTCCGCGCAATGTACACTGACGCGTTTATGACGCGGCTATGTTTTCAGTAGAATCGGAACATCTTCCACGGACTCCCAACGTAATCCATAAGTATCAAAGTCGCACGGAATTTTATGAGATACAACGAGAATTTTTTATGACTTTTTTTCAAGCTATATAGCTACGAACTTTATATAGCTCGTAGATGGTTATATAACCATATTAACTTAGAGATGGATTCTATATGACGCACATCAGTGAATGAATTAATTGATATGCTAATTAAGTGTGATAAGTGTGATTGATTGTAAGTCCGAACGATTAGACTAATGTAAACTTGAGTGCCTCTATTTGAATGTAATTAAATCAAAATAATATTAGAATGGGAGGAAAGTGGTCACGAGCGCATCTTCACGAAGCGAACTCTTCAATTGCGCAAATATCTCGGAGCCTCGATGGAAGGAATTAGCATAATGCCGGGAAGCATTAGGTTGGTGCGCGCAAATTGTGCGGCGAGCATCGGCACAAAGAACCACCAGGGAAATAGCGAAAGAAGTACAGAAACACGGGAGAAAGAGACTAAAAGAATAACAGGAGTGAATGGGATAAAAAGTTGAGAAGAAAATAGGAGCATCGTAGAATGTTTCTGACCCTCGACTTCCGAAACCGAATAATCGATGCTTTTAATAATCAGTGGTCTGCATTTAATTGCCAAAGTACTATCTCACGGTGCTGGCTGTACTACTATCCTTTTTATACCGGCAAAAAAGTAAATATCTTATTATTATGTTGTACCACTTTCGGACGATTATCCAAAGAAAGTTTAGTGCCGGGAAATAAGAAGTATGATAAATGTCCAATAAATGGCGCATAAAGTAAAGACGCGATAATAAATAACTAAATTATTCTAATTATTTTTAAGATAAATGTCGAGAGGTAGTCAAAGGAGTAAATAGTTCTACCGGTAGTACGTTATAAGGTCGTGTGAAAGAAAAACATTGGAAACTGAGCTCGTTATGCGATGACGCCACATCGAAGATTCATCGAAAGTCCATCCTATCTGAACGTGAAAGTGTTGCAAGAAAAACAGGTTATTACAGGTAGTTACAGGTGGTTAGAGGTAGTTGAAGTACCGGCAACTCTGCTTCGCACTTCCTAAAGGCCGTTCCCCGGCCTACAAGCACGATCGGCAAGTGCAACTCCTGTATGCGCAGTGCGCACTCCCATGTGCCCGGCACCTTCCTTTCCCGTGACGCAATATATCGTGTCTTTCGAAGCAATTCCTGTGGTTCGAACCCAATAGCAGAGAGGTATACGTTTTCGTGGTGTAACTGACCTGTCTCAAAGAAACATTGGTTGCGTCGCGCCAACCACAGACCTGTCCATTTCTTTCCCCTTTTTTTCCCTCCTTTCTTATAGCCCTCCTTGTACTCGGCATGCCAGCCGGACAGCTGCAACGAAAGTGAATGCAGCTACGCTCCGAAGACATTGAATTAACGCCGATCGTTTTAAACGCGTTTATTCAACGCTCCTCTCCGTATCGGACAAATTCTTTGATAGATCGTCCATTCAGAACTCCCGATAAAACTGCTGACAGTTCGTAAATTATACTCTACCAGAACCGGCCGGAGAGTAAGCCTTCGGGTTGAAGTTTTATTGCCGTTTCACTATTTAAATCGATTTTCAATAATGGAACGTGTTAAATATAACTCTGTTCAATAACCGGCATTGTTTATAAAACATATATGAAACCAGCTATTATATCCAGCGTACGTAAGTATAGAAAAATAGCATGCAAGATATGTCTGATATATGGCGCGGCTATTCTACTTGCCGCACAATGCTGGTATTCTTATGATAATCGAGAATCAATTGGAGACTTTTTGTGATATGGAAACCGTAACGAATGAAAGTACGTCAGAGACTTTCTCGGCTCCATTCTACGAAAAACACTTTCTTATCTTAAAAAAATCACCTCAAGGCATAATGAAATTGTACACCGAGGTTTTAATCGGCGCCGAGCACCACTCCCTTCGCGAACGATTGCGAAATCTGGGAGAGATAATCGACGCCGTCCGAATTCATCGAATTCGCAATCGGGGCCAGCGAGAATATCCATCGGATAGGCTGAAAATCACTCGAACGGCGAGCGGTAGTAAATCTGAATCTCATTGCACGGTCATTATTCGAGAGGCGGAGAGGAGGGGCAATTATGGGAGCATGAATATTTATGGAAACTCGTGTACCGTGTAATCTTTACGAGACAACGGCCGCGGGACATCGGGCTGGTACCCGCGATGCCTCACGGTTTACTTTGTCGGTGCACACTCGCCGAACTCAATTACCCTCGCGGTGGGGTGGGAGGGGGATTACCGATGAAACTACGCGACCGAACAACCGATCGATCCTCCGCTTAAGTGGCTATCTTAAACCGATACTTATTTGCTGACAAAAGAACGTGCCATTCATGCATCCATAATTTTATAAATATAATCCACTTCTGGAAAATCGAGCCAATTTACCGTCTACGAGATAATTAATTACGAGACTCATTTATAGAGCGTTTGGCTATTACGTAAATATACGATCATGTAATAAACGACATTGGAATTCAATGGAAGTAGTATCCGCTGGAATATGCGTGGAAACTAAGTCGCGCTTATCATCGAGAGCAAATTGAAATTGCATTTTTATCCGATACCACTCGTTAATTTTAGCGAAGCATACGTTACCCCTGGGGGTTGTAATTAGGCATTCTAAATATATGTTGTAATGCAATATCGCTTTTCCTACGAGATAAAACGCTATAGATTATTGTCAGCTATAGAGAAACTGAGTATACCCCACAATTACTTAGCAGGCCACGATTGCGATGCTATTGTTACGTTCGCTTATGCACTAATTGGCACGGACGTTACGTGACTCGTTCTACTAATTAGTATACTGCTGGAAGGCCGATCGTCTACTCGTACTCTCATTCAATGGAACTCATTCAGAATAGGAACCATTAACGAGCCGTGTAAAATATGGAAATAATAAATCAGGAACAGCTATATAGATTACACCTATATGATAGAAACACTTTGTTAATTTCACTCCTTCATTAACTTCATCGGCGCAATTATTATTTAGCATTCATCAACTCGCTCGTTGCTTGCAATTATCCAGCATTCTTCGTCTGCCTGATATCAGATCGCGCGGACATAAAGTAAATGTTTATATCAATAATAATCGTTAAATTAGTATTGTGCTCTTAATCTTATACTTGGCTATATATCCCGTATATAATTATGTAATATTATTGCAATATTTTCCCTCGTATTATTGATATCAAATCGGTTAAACGTACGGAAAATACTTTATTTAATAATAATACTTCTTATGTATCATATACTGGGCAGTAGCATTCAATTATGATTATATTGGTACTTATTGACATTGACGTTCTATTAAAACACTATGTAAAATAAAAGTTGGAATAATTACCATCTTGGAATTGTTGTGTAAATACGGCAGCAAACCAAACATCGCCTTTAATGTGCATATTCCGTGTAATCGTATACGTGAATGCATCTCCTTGTAAGAAAAACGAGGGTAACAGCTTATCTACGATCATTGGCCCCGTATGCTTCTTGCATACTGCCTAGCATAAGATACATAAGAAGCATTATTACAAAGTTATTTCTTCTCGTTGCCACGGAATTCTTTGTCATTTTCTTCTTTCCAAGATCCATGCATTACTCCTCCTAGCAGCTAACCCCGTGGGAATGTCAACGTGGACGATTATTACTCGCCTCTGACCTGTTAACAAGCGTTATAGCGCTCGACAATCTTAATGCCACATTCTCGAATAGATTAGTGATTCTACTGTCATGACTTCAGTTTAACACTACCAAACTAACACTAAACGTAACAAGTCAAAATGGCTGGTCTACTATTTTTTGTTAAATTATTCGAATATACCACGGCGAATTGTTTCAGGTTTGATATCATTTTGTTTTATCTATATAACGCAAATATTTGAATCCATTAATTAACTTAAATCCTCCAGCCATATTTTATATTAAAATAAATGTGTGAGCATAGCTATATACAATTAAGCAAATTCAACGAAATCCAATCCAAGATTGCTATTTAATCCATAATATAACATCAGAATGTTGAGATCAAATATTTCGATCGTAATTCGCGATTTATTAACCACTTAAATACAATATTAATATAGTTCTTTTTGTAAAAAACCTGGATGACCAAAACTACCAGGACCCCTTAAACCAACCGGGAGACATTTTCCAAAAACTTGTGTCCAGAAAAAATGCACCTTAAGCGGTTAAGGAATAGAACGATAATTTTTGGGCGATTCTTCTCGCATCTCAGGAACTCGCGCCTATCATCCTATGAACCTCGCGTTAAGTCCGCGCGGCTGCAACGAACTAAGCGTGCTATAAGTTAGACGGTGCATTGTTCCCATGGCTGTGCATCGCACGTTAACAGAGTATCGATACGGGATGCGCTTCACAGCCAATTATTATTGCCATTTAGATAAGGAACGCAGAGTTAGTTAAGCCTTGGAGACCCCTAACGATCATCGTGCGGTGCTCGCACCTTTTTCGCGTAGATTTTCCATCGATACAAAGGCGATTTCGCGATTTTTCATCGACTAATAGTGACAACAAACCGTATACATTATTACACATTTAATGCTTGCATTACCATCGAGATCGTTATAGTAAAAGCATAATAAAGAGGAAGTAACTGTAAGCTGCACGAATACATTTTTAATGCGTATACTAAAGTACCCCTTGCTAACGGAACTCGATTTTATTAAAACATATTTTCTTATCTACCTTATCTACGTTGGCGAACATGGAAGTCATTTTCATTGATGTTAAAACAGATCGTAATAATAGTGAGGATCCTGGGAGATTGAATAATGGTGTTCCAAAGCAACGGTGGGTACTCGTTATGAGTTGTTAATAAGAATTCACTTTCTGGTCTCGTTGATTACGGGATTAACTCGAGAGCCATGGAGGAAAGTTTAGTGGTTTCTCACAGTTCGGTAGAAAACCGTGATCCGAAAGTAGCCTCGCGCACGAGGCAATCTGTACGGACCTAATTCAATCTAATCGCCAACACCTCGCGAATTGCAACACCGAAAGATGAGTACTCGCCACCAAGAAAGGAATCCCTTCGCGATGATACATGTAATCAAGAGGATTGTTACACGATTCAACGATTACGTAATCACCGACGCTCTCCTCCATATCTTATCTCATCACCTAACGGTTTATCCCACTAGCGAAATTAACGAATGTGAAGTAACAAGTATAACAATAATTGCGTAAGAATGAAATTCCTCGACTACGTCCGATATGCAACGCAAAATATGAGTAATCGCGTATACACCGCACGTAATAAATAAATAATAATTAATCTAGATACAAGCAGAATAATCGCGTATGACTCAACCAACCAGAGAGATATGATCTTAACAACTGGCATTCCTCTTAGAATACCAATTCTACGAAGATTCCAGCTGACCTCGAGAAACCACTTTCGCGATCAAAGAGCTTGATTGATCTCCTTTGGTACTCGCATTTCACTCAAGTTCATCGGTCTATTGGAATTTCGAGTCGAGCTAATAGAACGACATCGTCTCGTCTTTCCACGGTACCCGTTATACGTGGAAATCCAATTAAAGAAGCCAGCCGAAGAAAAGTACGGGTGAGGATAAGAGCAAACGAGAGGGAAGTGTACATAGGAATCATGTAGGCGTAATACACGGTACGGACGCGCGACGTGTATCGCTATCTCGATAATAGAATGATCCATCTGCAACGAGCGGCAACAATAAGCGAGCAAGATATTCTTCCAGTACCAGGGCACACCGTATCATGGACACGCGGGTAGTTGATCTGGGAGCACGGAGTACCTAACCTAACAAATAACAATACGATATTGCCCTCACGTACCATACAGGGCCTAGAATCAACGCTATTATGCGTTACCTGCGAGAAAGGTTCCTCTTCGATGTATATTGCACACAACACCCCCTTCGACAACAACCTATGAACCTACTCAGGGTTCTCCTCCTTCTCTTCCTCTTCCTCTTCCACTTCCACTAACCATTTCCCACCTTCTTTTACACGGAGCCCTTCCCTTGCCTACTCACCCTATCCGGCACGTTTTCAATACTTAATGCACCATGGATGAAGCTCCGTTCAACTACTCGGAACACGATACTATGGCTATTTATTGTGGTCTGCCGAAGCTCGGATATCTTCCTTTCTTTATTTTCTTTATTTATTTACCCACTTCCTTTTCTGAATCTTCCTCCGCCTCTCGTAGTTATGGTACGACTCTTCTTTAACGTTACTAGGCGCGCACGGAAACCTTTAGCCCATTGTCCCTACGATGCTACTCCTTTCGCGGAATCGAAGAATACCTTCTCGGCAGTCTTCCCGCGGCGTTCTAACATCGAACAGTTTTTTTGAAAATATTTTTCTTTTCTTTGTAGATGCTCGGTGTATATTGTGTGCATTAGAAACGTATGTAATATTGGATAATAATTAAGTAACGAAATATAATAATCTTCGTTTATCTATAGAGTGAGATCTTCCTTATCTTAAAGAAGGGTACAGCTTCGAAGGTTTTATCAGGAAAGAAAAGTCACGCTCCGGTTTATTACTATTTACCTGTAATGCATTACGCTTATTCCTGTTATTCCATGAATTTCCGGATCAGGGAACCTTCTTCATTGCGGGAAGATTACCGAAGGCAGATACCGAGAGGTTCTAGTCCATCCCTCCGCACTTCGAACGTGCAACATGGCGAGCGTAATAGACGATCGTTCACGGGAGGGCTTTCACACGATAAACAATCGATATCGACGTGCTGTCGTTAATCCGGAATTATCGTCCCGAGGCAGGGTGGAGGCTGTTATCGAGAAACCAGGAAGCAATTGGAAGCCCTTTTCTTAGTGTGCTATTCTTGACGCGGATCCCTATCGTCCTACGAAACTCTTCCATTTGGATCGCACTAGCATAACAAGAGTAAAGACAAACTCTCCACTTCCACAGAAATTCTTCCATAAAGTAAACCCTACTCTTAGACGACCGGTTACTCATTCCACGAATGATCGTGCACTGATCGCGCGCTCAGATTTTCCTTTAATTCCAAGTTATTTAAAAAAACCTCGTCGATGAATAAGCGCGCTTGTCATTCGACAAATAAACGATTTCGTTCCGCGTGATCGCTGAGGTGTCTCGCGGTGGCTGACGGTAACATCTATTCCGAGGACCGACTACCACTCACGCTACACTGTCTCGACTTGTATTCTAACGATTGCATCTGGATCCTCGACTAAGGTTACTTGCTGCATTGTGTCGCGTAGCTGGCTACTTCTACCCGATTGGAATTATTTGTCGAATAAACAGTATCAAATCATGTGCTATATTCATTCCAAAATTCGTCATTGATCTTGTTAGGCTACCGGTGCCGGTATAATCACAGGTTTCCGTTCATCATATTGTAACTTGCTCTTCCAAAGAAAGACGTACGAGATTTTGTAAATAGACCAAGCAAATTGGTGCAAATCATATTTAAGTATCATTCCAACGTTATTACAGCAACTAACGCGCAATGGAAAGGAGAATTGAAAACCGGAATTTAAAATGAACCAGAGTATGTAGAAATCAACGGTTCTTAATGAGGTGAGGCATAAAAAACCGCCGCTAAACGAATTACAAAAGTAACTCGTACTACACGAGATACTTCGCAGGCATGCTTCTCATTAGTATCATCATTTATTCCCGCCCCCTACCTCCCGCGCTCTCGGTAACCCGTCTAATTTCGCAATAATGACGTTTTACTCGCGCTCGTAAAGAGGTACGAAAGTGCATCGGTTAATGAAGCGATCTGTACTGATTAGTTTTATTACCTAATTCCTTCGGTCTACTTCAAATCATCTACGCTATATTCTAATGTATCTAGAAGATTATATCGTAAAACATAAATTATGTTGATTTAGAAACAACGATATTAATACATGTAATTAGGAAAAGTATTTTTTAGAGTTATAAAGGGATTACGTGAAATTGAGTACCTTTCGGGAGGCGAGATGAAAGCGAATCAAATTTGAAAGGCAAAGGGAAGAAGACGTAATTGAGGCGTTGTATGCCTTCCGGGAGAAGACGTCTCTTGACGTCTTTTTCAAAGTTCCGTGGAGAGGATGTACGGAGGAAGAGAGCGAGGGTTTGACTGGCTTCCTCCTCCCTGGTGTTCTTCTCGGCACGATGATGGTTTCTCACAGTCTGTTAGAGAGACGGACGCTGGTGTATCGTATCTATATACCAAGCCGTATTACACACCGCAATAGCAATAACAACGAAGCGCGGTGCAAGAAACCCGGTGCAAGCAACTTTAACTCCTGAACTGCCGGGGAGTTTGTAGCGCTCACCGGCGGTTAGGTTGGGCGAGATAGATAAGGGGTTAAAAGGTTCAACCGTGAGATCGCGAGATTCTCGAAATAGTTGTACCAACTAACGAATCCTCGCGCGCCTCGCTCTCACCCCGTGCGAAAACAACCTCTCTCTTCTTCGAGCCAATCTAATTTATTTATCTCGCAATTCGAGATAATGTGTCGTGAATAATAATACGAAAATATTCATGATATCGTATTCGAGGTGTACATTCGTGTTAAGATTTCTATCTAAAGTATTGAAATGTCCTAGATTTAGATAGCACTTTTTCGGAATAGATTGTATTACTTTTGATGAATATAATGCTTCGTGTTAAATACGCGAAGCGACGAGAAAATAACTTGTCGTTCCCTTCCGGTCTGGAGGTAATCATTTCAAAATAATAATACGTTGTTTTGGAGAAAACCCGTTAGGATTTATGAGCTGAGAAACACGTCCGTGTCTCGGGCAACGTACGAGCTGGCCAGGACTTTCCGGCACCTTCAACTAGATCGTTCAGCCCACGCGTGTCGGAGTAGGAAGGTATCAATGAGAGTACGGAGCTGCGATTCCCGGAACGATCATACCTGATAACTCTTAGCCCCGAAGACCTAAACAATGCCGGATATTCGTATCACTTGTAGGATAGTAGATAACCTCTCCATCTTTTTCTCTACCCTAGGAACCTCTTCCTCCCTTTCCGCGTCTTTCTCTTTCTCTGGATACTCTTGCCGTTGGGGAGTTGCCGACAAGGCGGTCGCCGATTGCAATTTGCCGATACGATTCTACCTGCCGCATTGCGCGCCGTGTTTCCTCTCTTTCTCTCTTTCTCCTTTCCGCGGTTTCCCTTTCCGTCCCCTTCGTCCGTCTTCCTTTGTGGACTAGGCCGGGGTTAAAATCCCGAGTTCGAACCGATCGGTTTTGTACTAGGTGGTACACAGAGATACATCTTCCCTCTCGGTAACTACACATAGAGCATCTTCTAAGCGGCTGTTCCTCTGTCTGTCGACTGGTCAATATGTATCGCAAACCACAGGGCCATGTACATGGCGCCATGTGTGCTTTGCAACCCAATGCTGCTGCCACGGGTGAGACCAGATACTAGCAAGATACAGTCCTCCTTGCGACTAACCGTACCTCTATTACCTATTCCCTGTCTATGTATCAGCGAGTCTACCGCCATTTACAAGAGAAATATTTCGTTCCTAGATTGGGATAGTGCTTGTCACTGCGAACGAACCAACCAGTCTGCTATAAGCCTGTACAATGAATCGTTCTAAAGAGAGGTCTAACTTGGATCAAGATGTATGCATTTTTATAATTCGAAGACATTTAACAACGTACTGTGACGATGAAAGTTCAATTGGTGACTTAACAATTGATCCATTTGCAGTACATTCTGTGAATGCACTGTTAAGTATATAGTAAAGCATTATACTAATGGAATACGTCTCATGATTCTTAACGGAATCAGTGAGAATACAGAGTAAGGTATTATACAGATCCTTCGAACTATGAGATTGTCAATGGCTAGTATTCCTTGCACGTGATATTTATGAACAATTGAAAATAGTTATGCAGAAATAGTTGATACCTCTGTGGAGAAATTTATTCAGAGGAGTTAACCGTGCGCGACAACATTGTCGATATTAATTTGCACGGTGATATTTACCGGTACTTTTCATAAGAATACAATGAGACAGGGAGTTAAGTAAAAGGAGAAATCCCGTGTGAATTTGCAAATGGTGTGCCGTCGTAATCAGCAGCTGGTTATTCATGCACAGGAGGACGCTGGTGGAATCTCGTCACGATCGGAATAATTAATATTCATCGACATCGTCGAGATACCAACCGGGGCGGTCGGTCTCATTCGAAGTTTCTTCGCTTCTTCCTCTCTTTCTTCTTGTCTTTTCCCTGTATATCCCCCTCCGTGAAGTTTTAGCCGAGCCCTCGAGGCGGTCTCGGACCGATCGCGAAACTCCGATAGTCATGGCCGTCCGTTTTCTACCCCGGTGTCATTTCATCAATTATAAGCGTCGATGGAGATACAAGTACAAGTATACGTTAGACCGCACGTACGTATATTCGTACATACAGTTACGGGTAACGTATATAAATGTTGGAACATGTACGGGCAGGGTGCCAACCCATCCGTGGGCGTTCCAGCCGATTCGCTCGAATAGTCTTGAAATGATCTCAAGAGCTTCGAGTTTCCCATGGTACCCCCATTGACAGGCGGGGAAGTGTATCATGGGGAATCCTAAGTATTGTTATTCCAAAGAAAGTAAACCGCACACCCTCCCACCGTTCCTGGACCTCAGATTATTAATGGCCACAGTGGTGGTCGCTCGTCCGTGCAACACGGGCGCAAAAGTGTGCATCCGGTTTTCTACCGGTACTCTCCTCCCCAGCCTCCTAGAAACCTCACGCTGGCGTTGCCACCGCTACAACATCAGAGCGGGCGACCTTGCGCCGTAAGCACAAGAACTTTACAAACACATCATCCGACGACGATCTGATCTCATTTTCTTCTTGGAATCCATTTTTTTATAACTGCATTACTCTGCATTCGAAATACGGGGTATGAAATTAGGGCGGATACGTAGCAAACGTAGAAGTGTGGTGTACGAACTAGAGTACATTAAATAAGAAGTGTTCAGAAGAAGAGGAATGTTCGATGGAAGAAATGCTTCGTTGGATTTATAGGGGAATAAATAATGGAATTTCGAGAAGAGAAACAAAAAGTAGAAATCTGGTGAGACGCGGATAAACATATGGAAGAATGGTCTAGCGGCGATATCCAAGGTGGATGATTCTTGCATCCCGGCTCGCAAACCTTTTCCCGTCCCTCTTTCACTTTCCGTACCTACTTCACTTGGAACTCGTAGTTATACGCGCGTGTAGTCAAACCACTGGCGAGACGACAGGGCCGATACCCATTACGCATCGTTCGTTTATTTTGCGGCTTTGCGCGTTACAGATCTTACTGTAATGCCTCTTTGTACAGCGGTGAGATTCCCTCTTATTATACTTCTTGTACCATCGGCATTATACGGTATATCCTTCCTTCGTTCTCCCTGTCTCTCTATCTGGCTGCTTAATTCTTTTATAGTTGAATTGCCTCGCTCTCTTACGATATCCCCATAATCCTACGTATATACAACCAACCACCGATCCCAAAACAAGTCACGATACTATTGAGTTCGCTAGAGAGAGAGTCGTTTGCAGGTCCACATACGTTCCACGAAAGATTAATGGCTTTTCTTACTGGTTCGATTTACGCCGCATGCGTTCCACGAGACTCGTTTCTTTAGAATGTTCTTAATAATTCAACAAAGCTTACATATTATTAACGACGGTATGTAAAAACGAAAATCCCATCTGTTCGATATAACTCAGTGAACATACTTGATAGTAAAGCTGCAATATTGAATTATATATCACACCGGTGCATAAAAAGTTCATAGAACATCCACAAAAATAGTACGATGAAAAAATATGACCGTATGATTTTTTCTCTACAGATGCGTTCTTCGATTTATCGAGGAAAAAATAAAGCACACTTGGAAAGACATATTACAAAAGGGTGCCAGTTAACGCTATAAATCGTAACCATCCTGGGTGAATTTATGCGTAATCTGCGGTGACCTACGGCGGACGGTTTAATATTGCAGAGTTATGTTCGGAGGGTAGACGCGTGCATTCGGTTGCACCAGGTTCAGATATAGATATAGATATATAGATATAGGTAAATATAGAGGCGTAAAGGGCAGAGACAGGGGCACCGGGCGCATCATGCAACTCGAACGGGTTTGCGTGCACGCGGGCAGCACGCGCCCGCAACTCGTGCACTTACCTACGTAACCGACCTATCCCAATCTCGACGGCCCACGCCAAGTCCAGGCGAGGGAGTAGCCCTGCATAACACATTCCCCGATCAACCTCAACCAAGAAGACCAACGGAACGAGACGAAGGGAGAAGAATGAGCGCAAGAAAAAAAAAGAAAACTGCAGAAAGGGAAGGCCATAGTCACGGTGCTATAAGAGTTAGCAGGGCGGTGCGTGGGTCACAATGCCCGTAGGGTACAGCGTACCAGAACTCTTTGCTCTTCCTCTTTCTTCTTCTTGATCTTCGTCTTCATGGTCTTCGTCCTCGTGGTCCTCGCCCTCATCGTCGTCGTCGTCGTCGCCGCCGTCGCCGGTCCGTGCCACGACTCGTTATGGAAGGCATACGGGATATTGTTGCTCGTATATATGGAGACTAGGAGGGAAGCGCGCCGTGCTTGTACTATGCAGATGATTCCACGATATGGGCTATTCATTGTGAGTCATTTAAGAGTTTATGTGGTGGGTACGGGGCATGGCCGCGTATACGCGATATGTTATTATATTGCGTATCGAAAGCTTTGCTGGTAACGCATGCCCTGACGATCGTACCTCGCGGTCCTTCGTCCCATCCGCAAGGAATGCGTACCATCCGTGCTAGAATATGTAACGAGTGCAGGTGCATACCGGATCGCCACACGTCCTTGTCTCTTTCGACTTTCAGAATTGTAATCTATCGATATCGTTTGTACACCTAACAATTAAAAACCATTCAAACTAGTATAAATTGTGTATCTTATAATAAAGTTCGATGAATTATGAGCGATAAGAAATGTAATGGTAGTACGTCGTATTTGTTACACAAAGAACACTCTCGTTAATAACAAGTTTTTCATAAAGTATAAATACAATAGAGTGTACTAGGAGAGACTATTATGGCAACTCTTTTGTGGAGTATCGGTGAATAAACAGGCAGAGTTGCGATAAACGCCTGAAGCTTTCCGTTCTCGGCGCATTATGCATGCGAGAGACGGAGAGTAAATGACGGAGGTGGCAGCGTTGATGATGGTGATGATGCAAAACATGATAATAATAATGACGACGTAGACGTCGTCGGGAATGAAATGGACACGCGTCTACTCGCGTCCTGCATTTCTTGGAGTTTTATAGGAGCTAGCCGACGGTTACGGTCTTGAGTAGTGGAATGAAATGCCGCTGAAATGTGATTATCGAACCAGCCAGATGAGATTCAGAATTTAGTTGTTTTATCCCCTACGTAATTTCCCTTCATTCACAACTTTCCGAGGACGCCAATAAAAACAATAATTCGATGAAAACAGGAAATGAATCCTGGCAGCTACCTTCATTCATTTCAACCACTACCACCCACGTCATTCAATTTCGATCAGATTACCTTAGAAATGATTTCCATTTAGTATTCCTCCTCGCCACTGAATCAACGATCTTAATGCTCTCTACCGTCGTATATGAAACACACGTACGCACATCTACAACACACTCATATAAAGGATGATCTACAATACATGATTCTTTAAATTTCTTCATATACATTCAACCCTGGAAATTCAATGAATTCTATATTATATAAGCTGATTAATCTCATTTCTCCCCTAGCAAACTTGCCCTAAGAATTACGCGCGAACCTACTGATAAGACGCCCGTTGCAATTGAAGTCTTCTAAGACTGACTACGTAGAGATAATAAGCGTACGATATATAATGTAAGAGACATAATAATATCTGTCCAGACGTTCCTAGTACACAGTGTTCCTATCTTTTAACAGGAGGACTACAGCCAACGCAGACGCCTATCCACTCCCAGCGGCAGTCCCAGTCCGCCCAGACCGACGAGACTCTCGAGATCTACCGGTACACTCACCAGGGAAGAGGAATCCTTTTGCGAGTCGAGAAACACTCTAACCAGGGAGAACCAGGGACAAGAAGCAGAAAGGAAAGGCTGGTTCAAATCCCTCTCGAGGAAGAACAAATCCAATATCAAAGTAGGTTCCGTGGGTCTTATGAAAATTCATTAGATATCTATCAGCCGAGTGCTACTTCCCTGTAAAAGAGGGACGTGGACTCTAATGAAACCGTTAATAACAGCAAGGGATATAAAGCGAATTTAAACATGACGTCACTCGGAAAATTCGCATACAATAATCAGGTTCGACAAACAAGTTTACGAGGCATTCACCGAAACTGGTGGCGAGTGGGCGAACGGATCAGGTCGAGTGGGTTTCGTCGGTAGACTTCAAAACCTTATTGCAAGGCATTCGCATATAGAACATCGATGATTAAACTCTGTTACAGTGGCGTGACCGTGTCCGATTAATAATTCCAATTTCCACTTTCACGTATCTCCCGGTAATCTTCGGTGTTGCTCATTGTTGCAACGAATCTCATAAATTCGTTATGGATAAATGATCGATCGCAACGCTCAAAGTATATACATAAATAATACGAAATGTTAGGGCAGGTTATAGCCGTGTGTCGGTAGATCAGGTTCGAGGCGCATATTCTACCTCGACTCGCCGGGTTAAAACTCACGTATAGACCGGGGCAAGGAGAACTCTTGAAGTTAAACATTTTTGAAAGTTCCATCCGATAACGAGCGGACGGATCGTGGCTCGGTTATCGGCTTATAGCGGTGGAGTCGAGTGAGCCGGTGCATTCATCAGTCAGGCCAGGTCGCTAGAGAGCGGGGCCATTAGGCCAGTACAACCTCCAATTACCAGTTTGATTAAATGCTTAACTAACTCCGCGCTCTGTGGTTTAATTTAATCGCGAGATTAAGTGCCGATCAGAAGGCTGCCTAGCTAACCATCGTTCGTGGAATAATCTCTGTCAGGTACCGATCCCGATCCTAGGGGTAGGGTGCAACGATATCGCCTTCTTCTCGGATAGCCGTTCGAGATGATTGCGTGCGCGTGAATCTCACCGTGGACGATGATCTATCGGATGAGTCGGATGAGTCGGATCATGACTCATGAAGGCGCCGTGGATAAAACGAGCGGGAAGCTACATCGATTTTTTCCGTATGCCCGAAGAATACATCTTTTGTCCCGGGCTTTATTGTATTTTATCCCATAAAGTACTATAGTGAAAGGGCACGTCTTTTCTTCCTTGTTTGTAACTCCACGATAATGCCCCGCGATATACAGCATTCGCTATTGAAATTTTTCACGAGATATCGTTACCATGCACTTATACACATCGTTATTACGAGATTTCCTAAGTTACTCTATTACTAGTTGCATCTCGGAATTTTACAGCCGGTGGATAAGAAGCCAAGGATACCTGAGAGCGAAATATTGACGACGGGCACCGAGGATGAGGAAGCCTCCTCGGCACCCGAACGAGTTTCTGTACAGAAGAATCTACGTTTCTTTGGCGATACGGATCAAGAATCTGTCTCATCTAATAGAGATCGCAGGTAAATTCATTTATGACCATTACCTCCAAAATAATAACCTAATGACATTTATATAGATACCTAATGAAATTAATAAATTCTAAAACCCACGACTTTCTAATTACAGAAATAAACGAGCAGACGACCATGCCTGCCCAAGGCGTGACATGACGAATGCATCTCGCCATAATTTGGGTATCATGTCACCACCAAGGAAACCACCGAGACTCGCGGAAAGTGCATTATCGTCCGGAGAAAGTACAACGGGTGACAGTAGTCAACAAAGTCAGAACTCACAAAGATCTCAGAGATCAGTTGTATATCTTCATGCCGCCACAGGTTAATACAACAAATTTTTTGAAGTCCATCCGTATTTTGTCCTCGATAATAAACCGACGTAAACAACTCGATGCATCAAAATATAGAATCTCTTATTACCATAAATTAAATAAAACATCCGTTTCGCTCGAGGAATGTGAACTCTTCTCTTATATAAAATACGTGGAAGAAGAAAATAAATATTATACAAAGCCGCGAACTTTTTTCACATCCATAAATTCTACGACCCGTTTAAATATAGAATGCTGATTAAGATAGCACATTAATTAACTTTATTATTTTCCTTTTCCAGTCGGTGAAATACCTGGTCCTAACGAACGACGCAGAGCAGCAAGTAGGGAGGAATTAAATCGACCTTTGCAGTCGCATACGAGAACGGTATCAAGAAGCGTAAGTGTCCTTGCTCCTTGGAAGCCAAGGCACTACAGGGAACCCTTTGAGATCAATTACGACCAGCAACAACATCCGAAACCAATAGCGACTATGAGGCGCAGACAAAGAAGTCGTGAAACGTTAAGCCGTCGCGGAAAAGATGCACGACGAAGCAAGGACAATCTCTCGAAAACTGGTACCAATTAACTTCTGCTTGTCATTAATCCATTAGAGTTATATCACTCTAACAAAGTAATCGATACAAACCATTTGTTAATTGCAGGCACGATTAATCGTAGCACATTGAAATCAAAGGACAAGCAGAAGGTGGATAGAACAGTTTCCACGGAATCGTTGGCCACAAAATCACGGGGCGTAAATTCTAAACCGGAATTAAGCAGGTCCACGTCTGTCCCACGTGACCCGAACAAAAGCGCGGGATGGTTCAAGCTGAAGAGCAAGAAATCCCGAGCCTAGGAAGGAGGCCATTGATCAATGCTAGTCTTGAGTTTCATAAGTAATTCGTAATGATAAGAGATTTATAATTTACGTGTCGATCCGTCGCCATTCGAGTACGATATATTAAAAACAAGACGACCTTATCGATCTTACTTCGACCTATTACTTATCATGTATAACGCGTAAGTTCGACGTGTGAAATTAATCTAATTAACCGAATAGAATTGTCACAGTAACAAGATAGAATACAATCACCGAATTGTCGACTTTAAATTACATTCCAATTATCGAGATACATTGAAACCATCCCGCGAAACGAATTCTATTTATGAGCGTATTCGATAACGGAAAATGCAGTTTACCTAAACACATAGATATATCTGTACTTTAATTAACGTTCTTATCCACTTCGAGAAAAATAAATATTCAAATGAAATACCGACTATAATTGAAAGTATAAGTACGGAACATGACAACGCTATTGGAATATAAAAAGTTCAGTGAATTAAAGAGTTTCGTTTTAATTCGATATCCTTGGTAATACGATCTGCTTCGACAGAGCCTTCTCTCTACGAAATTTAGTACATTAAATTTTGTACGTACGAAGAGAATGCATTTCGATGGATCTTACATATTTTTATCAAGTAGAGTCCGCGAATCGTTTAAACCTTTTTCATCGCTTCCAGATAGTTAATACGTTCGTGAAGTTCATATGTATTACGAATGATTTGCCATTCCAAGTTCGCACGCGTGATTCGCGTGTGGTTTATTAAGAAAGGAAAAAAAAAGAAATGATTTCGCTTTTACCGTGAATCAGAGTGCCATTCCTGCTTTCCTATATATACACCGATCATTTCAAGGTAAATCAAAATTTTCTGGACGTGCAAGGTATTCTTTAATCTAAGAATAAAGAAGGTAAATACGTTGTAAGTTAAGCGATAGTGTTATAGCGTTCACGATTAAAGGAATAATTCTTAAAAAGATCCGACTACGACGGTCCAACTGTTTGTAAGAGAAAGTAACTAACAATAATGTATAATGTCGCAATGTCTATTGTCCATAGACCAACACGAATCATATTTTGCCTCATACGACTACTAATTGTAAATATTTGTAATAATAATCTTTATTCCTAACTATTTTTTTTTATTTCACTTTACTGTGTCTCCATTTAATCTCTCTTCGTTTCTAATCATCGAATCGTCCACATCAATGTTGCTTTATTCACGATTAACGTCAATCGTGACACGGTGGCTCGTCGATTTCTTTAGCCAGTGTAAACAGGTTCCAGGGGACACGTGAAACTCCTATCTGTTTTACTGTGATATCACGTGAACACGTTTTTATCCGCGTGAAAAGAATGAGTGAAGAGAATGCAATCTGATGCAGAGACGCGGATAGTCATCTTTCCTTTTGCAATTTTTTATTCCTACTTGGTGCTACTTGCGTTCAATGTATATATGGAGAATATTACGGTTTTTGCATGTAAATATTCACGGACATATTTGAACCCTTCGTATTCGACTCATCGAGCAATCTGTATTGTCTACTAACATAGCTGTTAATCCTACGTAAGTGTAAGAAAAACAATGTTACATACATAGAGAGACGCAGGAATCAGGAGCAAATTATATTTTGTAACACAAGTTATTAATTCGAAATAAATAAATGAGAATAATACCAAATATTTTCAGCGCTTTTAGATCGTACGAAACGTTTTTTGTATAATAACAGCATGATTATTATTTCACACAACTAATAATCTCAATGTATTTAATTAATTCAATTTTACTAATTGGGACGTTAGTGTATGTACATAGGAGAAAGGATATTATAGTGCCTTAATAAAGCAACAATAATAATTAACACGCAGAGTTCTGACTACTAAGTATAAACAAATTTATTGAATGGATTCCGAGAATTTTTAAGTCCAACACGGACTGCGGTAGAAATACTCATAATTTTCTCATTGGAATATTGATTTATTACTATACAGTTCCACTTATTTTATCCCAACAACAAAGAAAGGTTCCTATTAAAACTAATGCCATTCCAATATAAGTGTCTGAAAAACGAAAACACGATATACAGCATCCTCCGCATACATGGGAAACTTATTACCAAACATTATGCTGATTCTTACTTCTATGAATTTTTTCTTCACCTAACATCCAACCTGTAACTGCGGTTGTAACAAAGGTAAGGGAGTTTGTAACAGGTACCGCTAATGATATTTCGGTATTTCCCAATGTTAAAAAATATAATACTGAGCCAACTTGGTTTATAAGAAATGGAATGATATACTGCGTAAAGAAACCGATTATTAACGAAACGGCAGAACCTAATGACTTTTGCACAAAACAAGAGAAAATAAGGAAGATATGAACCTTTAACTTTGTTACGAGAAAGGCTATTTCTTTAAAGAATTGGCCATATTTCGATGACGCTTTAACATTTTCTAATCCTTGAGCACCTTTCTTTATGAATGGATTGGTTACACCCCATAAAAGTGCAACAAGAATAAGATATACAATCGATTCTATAATTCAAAGAAATCCGGTAAGTATTATACTTATGACTGTAGATTATTTATATGTATTCATTATTGTATAGGAATAATAAAACAGGATGAAAAAGGAATCCTCGTTTATATAGAAATTTGTGCCGAATATGAAAATGGCGTAAGTCACTTTTCTTTTTAAAAAAATTTTGAATGCACTTGTTTTGACCCAAAATTGTCCTAGAACATGTTTATACATCATCTACCATCGATTTGGGCCGTTTAGGACAAAAATTAGCGACTTTGATTTTTTGACAATTTTTGAAGGTATACCCCTTCACATTTTTGCGATTTTGGGTCGACCCATTTTTTGGCCGAAAAAATTTTTAAACCGCTTCTTTCGACCCAAAATCGTCATAGAACATGTTTATACATCATCTACCATCGATTTGGGCCGTTTAGGACAAAAATTAGCGACTTTGATTTTTTGACAATTTTTGAAGGTATACCCCTTCACATTTTTGCGATTTTGGGTCGACCCATTTTTTGGCCGAAAAAATTTTTAAACCGCTTCTTTCGACCCAAAATCGTCATAGAACATGTTTATACATCATCTACCATCAATTTGGGCCGTTTAGGACAAAAATTAGCGACTTTGATTTTTTGACAATTTTTGAAGGTATACCCCTTCACATTTTTGCGATTTTGGGTCGACCCATTTTTTGGCCGAAAAAATTTTTAAACCGCTTCTTTCGACCCAAAATCGTCATAGAACATGTTTATACATCATCTACCATCAATTTGGGCCGTTTAGGACAAAAATTAGCGACTTTGATTTTTTGACAATTTTTGAAGGTATACCCCTTCACATTTTTGCGATTTTGGGTCGACCCATTTTTTGGCCGAAAAAATTTTTAAACCGCTTCTTTCGACCCAAAATCGTCATAGAACATGTTTATACATCATCTACCATCAATTTGGGCCGTTTAGGACAAAAATTAGCGACTTTGATTTTTTGACAATTTTTGAAGGTATACCCCTTCACATTTTTGCGATTTTGTGTCGACCCATTTTTTGAGCGGAACAAATTTTTACACCGCTTCTTTCGACCCAACATCGTCATAGAATATGTTTATACATCATCTACCATCAATTTGGGCCATTTAGGACAAAAATTAGCGACTTTGATTTTTTGACAATTTTTGAAGGTATACCCCTTTACATGTTTTCGATTTCTGGTCGACCCACTTTTTTACCGAAACAAATTTTTAAACCGCTTCTTTCGACCCAATATCGTCCTAGAACATGTTTTGGCATCTTTTGCCATCGATGTGGACCATTTAGGATCGATAGTTCTAGTGGCATAGATTAAGGTGACTTACCCCGTTTTCATGGTCACCGGCACATCTAACTTTTGTCTTTCAATTTCTATTTATTTTAATAAGGAATTTGTTTTACGAGTAAGTTTCTTAGATCAAATATTCTTCTACGTATATAAATATGATTTAAATCAAATACACGTGTACAAATGCATCACATACAATAACGCTCACCTACGGCAACTGTCATTGTAATTATTCACTGCCAAGCTAAATCGGCGTTAACTAGTAGGATGCAAAAGTATCATAAGTATTTGGGCAATAGCACGTTATGTATTGTAACAATGAGTACCAATGACACGCAATAAGGAATAACAACCCAAAATGATAACTCTTTTACATAGGCATTAGAAGATAATCTAATAATATTATTTTGTGCAACGAAACACCGAACGAGACCCTAACCCATCAATGTATAAAAGAATACTGATGGCAGCGTTGTTACATACCCGGTATTATAAACTAAACTACGATGAACTTGAATAAGTCTGTTTTTTATTTATCCACGTTAGATTAACTATCGAACGTCGGTACTCTTCTACTTCGATTAACACTACTTGCCCCACAGTGAAATCACACCTTGAAAAGAGACCTGGGACGCTATCACTCAATATGGACGCCATGACGCTTATGATGTAATTGAATTGTAATTATTTAAGGAATGTCTTTTGTAATATTCACTAGTTGTTCTATAAATTGAATCGCTTAATTAAGTACTTGAGGGAGGAAGAGAATCGACGATAAATGAATATCTAATATTGTATATAATTAATTACGAAGCGAGCAACACGTTTTGAAAGCACTCTGTCTGGAAACAGCTTGAGGCTCCCAAAGCGGCGCAGTGGTGCAACCACTTTGGTACTAAAAACATAAAAAAACGGCTATTTTATATGTTTTGTGGGTAACGTCACCAGTGACACGAAAATCGTTACTAAGTCCTAGGACTCGGTAACTCTGGAATTAGAGATTGTCTTGCGTGCTTGGTCTACTTATATCTCGTCGATGGTGCGCAATTGCGCGACGGTAACCATGAACCGGCATATTCGAACTCTATATGAAAACGACATAAGGGGTCTGCAGGCCCATTTTACAAGGAAAGGATGCCCAATCGGTCTCTTACTTCTGGCGCATTGTGTTGCTTGTGCTTTACACAAAAGGATTTTTTAGAATACAAGATAACATAACCTGGCTTGACGTAACCACGCGTTATTGTTTGTACACAACTTGATGTAACGGTTAAATGGTGTTAGAGTAGTGTTTTTTTCTATAATGTTTACTTTAGTCGGTGAAGTGAATTTATGGACTTTTGACGATAATATTTCTATAAAGGACACCGACTTTGGTGCTTTTCGGTGAGAAAACATTATTTCGATTTACAGAATTTCACGCGCTGCGCTTTATTTGTATAATCACTCGGCTTATTTGTATTAACACTATTATTAGACAGAATCCTGGTCATACAACTAAATTCAACAGCAAAGTATTTTTATATAATCCAATTTGCGTCTCAGGAATTGATTATTTTTAATGCGACATAAATTATTAAAAAAATTAAAAACTCAGGTTTATGTTATTAGTTTTATTATTATTACAGATATCATGATAAACGTATTGATAGTATACATGAGGAGGGAAAAAGATCTTATTGTCAAAAACGGGGAATGGTATATGTACCAACAAATAAGAAAGGCAATAAATTAAAAGACTCAATTAAATATTTAGAGGTATCTCCTAATAGTTATTAATAGAAAATGTGTGTAAATACATATATTCTATATCAAATCAATCTTTTAGGACCAATTAAAAGATAATACAATTACATATTGCCAATGGTATGATGATTGTGTCATACAATTGATGCTTAGTAATGCATTATTAATACAATTTCAAGTTAACATTGCTACTGGTGACATACAGAAAGTTACTTTTGACAAGTATCTTATAGGAAAACTTACAGAGCACATATCAGATGGTAAAAATTATATTCCCTTGAAACTTCAAAGCACTACCATTAGAAATTATCTACAACTTTTAATCTCTACAGTAATAATTACCAAGAATCATATACTCTGTACCTATAATGACAATCAAGTAACACTTGTACATTTTCCAAAACCAAGGAAACATGTATTTGATAAAATCAATAAGCTGGACATAAAATTAACAATGATTGATTTGTTTGGCCCTAATGGCCGTAGGTTGGATAAAAAAGTTCAAGTCAATAAGTCTGGGGATCTGGTAAATATCTTAGACAACAATAAAGTTTTTGCATTAGGGGGACAAGAGTTCTATCTCTTCTAAATGGGGCCATTTATTATTATTAATCTAGGAAAAGTATTAAAGTGAGATCATAAATAAAATATGTTTATATAAATATTATAGATATTAATATGGTGGAAATCCACCATGAATGAAGTTTATCCTTGGAGCCCTACTGTAAAAGATCATGATCGTGCAAATATACATCTTTATCGTCTTACAGGGTACAGATGTTCAATGTTTCACATTTCAATCTTAAAAATTAATTTTTCTATTATTATTCATTAATACCCTGTTAGATTTGATCTCCAAATTGAAACACACTTCCACTTTCAGATTAAAGTTAGAATTAATATGTTATATAAGGAGTGAGTTTGACCCTTTATGCATAACATTTGATACTTGTCATAATAGTATTATTCATTCTGTTGAACAAAAAGTGTCTAGGAAGGTAAAATATATATTTAATTATAATTTGTTTATATCGATTTTGCGATAAAAATTATGTACCAAATACAATGCAGGGTGAAGTTACTGTAGAATGGAGAACATATGAAGTCTCTCAGCAAGATAAATTGCAAAGAATTGCAATGATTTCTGTACCTTTGCCCACTCACACAAGTTGTGTGAAATTTTCACCCAGTCAGGAGCTATTATTATTATGTTGTATAGATGGTTCTGTGATATTATATGATCAAACTAGATGTACAACTGCTGGTGTAAAAGCAGCTTTTGTAAGTTAAATCCAAATCAATGGTAGAGTTTCAAATACTTTATATACTTTTTGAAGTAACATTACATGTATTTTTAAGATACCCACATTAGCATCTTGGCATAGGGATGGAATAATATTTATTATTGGAAATGACAGGGGTCAGTTTCAAAGTTTTGATATTTCTTTGACTTGTGTTAAAAGTCAACTGTTAAATGATGAAGCAACTCCTGCCAACATTCTCGATTTATCTTCTTACTTTAGGTATACACATAATATTTGAATAATTATTATCCTGGTCCTATTTTGTTCACTAATACTGAGATGCATTTAACTCGCGCATAATTTAGAATTCAGCCAGCCTTATTACGAATGGAATGGAATAAAAAAAACGACCCGAGTTGTTACACACATTTTTATAATCATGGAAATTCCTTACTGTTACTCCTCTTTCAACGGTGAGATATGTCGAATTTCAGTTAAAAAATTAATAATAATCGTGCTCTAATGTATATGTTAACAGAGGGCCGATTGGTGTGATAAAAGTAGTAGAAGGGGATGCTTTTTCTGGTGATGCTATAATAGGAAGATATTTATCTTTATCCCAAGTTGAACAAGCAACATCTTTGTTATTGTCAATGAATTGGGACACTTATCCGCGTGCCTGCATGCATGCACTTAATCAAATCGTAAATTATTTATTTAAACTACCATTAACAACGGAACGCGAAAGTAAGATTAGGATTTTATAAAATTATTTTATAAAAGAATGAATACGAAAATTAAAACAAGTCTTCGTAGATCTTATACAAAATGCATTGGGTAGCTTTCATCTGCCGGTTAAACCAATCAGCCAAAGTGTCGAGGAAGAATATGGTGATGAAATAAGAGATTTGACAAGGCGATTCTTTTATCATTTGTTAAGGTATCATAGCTTCGAATTTTGAATAATTATCAATGAATAATTTAATAATTAATCGAATATAACTTAGGTATCAGATGTTCGAAAAAGCCTTCAGACTTGCGATAGATTTAAATGATCATGACCTTTTTATGGATATACATTTTTATGCATTGGTTGTTAACGATATGTCAATGGCAACTGCGGCGAAAGAAAAGGCCGAGCACATATTGAGTAGATCAAATAGCTGTACTTCACGTAAGAATTTGAGCAGCTCTATTAGGAGAAATTCATGTTTAAAGAAATATTATCACGGATGAATTTTTCAGATTCTACGTGTTCTCGAGATTCGTGTTCCTCGTGTTCTAATTCGACAAGTGATAAACGAGAAGAATCTTGTAGCGAAGATAGCGAAGATTCTTCTAAGGAAAATCAAACTAATTTAAAACATTCGAAAAACCGTAACTATACGAAGGAATTAAACAGTCAAATTCCTCCTCTACCAGTTCTCCATCCCCATCACAGTAATAAAAACCTAATGCCTACATCATTCAAAGATATCCCACCTAACAATAAAAATGACTGCAATTTAATATCAACATCCTTCAGTATACCTAGCAGTACTTCAACTGCTTATAATCATTCGTTACATTCATCGATTTCAAATACATTTTTTGCATCAACATCGTTTAATAAGCCAATGTATAAAACTCACTCAACATTAACGCCCACGTCAACAATTAATAACATTTCCGACGATTTAATGACTACCTCTTTTGGAAGCCTTTCTTTGAGCGAACTGAAATCAACGACTGCCCGACCAAACGAGAGTTCTATAGATCAAACTTTGAACAAATCTGTACTGAATGAAATTCAATATTCCTTTGATACTATATCTTCCCAAAATGCAACACACGATAGTAGTTTAATGTCAACCCCATTTAATAATACAACTTACGATTCACTTCCGCCGGATGTACCCTCCGATCTGTTAACGTCTTCGTTAGATAATATTGACAACAATATCATGTCGACATCTTTTAGCACTCTTGTTTCCGATACTACGAATTCATGTAGTAATCCCTTTAATAACGTAATAAGTTCTAAGTCCGATTCTTCTAACGGGTCTGCTTTAAAGAACGTTAAATCTAATACAATATCGAACGATTTTATATATAAAACTGTCCACGATTCTATCACAACAAGCAAATTAACATCAACATTTTATAATAGCCACAGTAATTTTATGTCTACGTCGTTTAATTTTCTTGATGACAGTATATCAGATCCTTGTGACAGTACACAAAAAGATATTAATAATGAAGAAACTCATGGTGCCGTTAAATTACAGCAACCCTTAATAGTAAAGAAACAAGCAGATTATAGTGTACCACCGCCACCTTCTTTTACAAGTTCGTTTACGAATTATTTTCAAAACTTGCCTCGGAAAAACTTTCCTTTATCACGAAGTACTTCTGGATTAGCAGACATAGATGAATCGGCGCAAAAATATTTATCACCGCAAACAAATTTCACATCTCATTTGTTATATAGGCAAAATTCGGCATGTAACATTTCGCAAGGGCATCGTAAATGTTCGAATACCAAACCATCGAGGACTTATAGGCTTAACTATGACCTTGATTATATTCCATTCCATGGAAGTTGTGATAACATTGATATGCATTCCAGTTCGAGTAATGCGAAAATTAGTCAGTTAAATTCTCACTCTACATACAATATGCAAAATCGATTCGAAGGCAAACATCCGAAACTGGTATCGTCGCAAAACAGTGTAAACGTTAATATTTGCAAAGAAGCTAAGGTCGCATCGAATATACCCCCCCTACCTGTTATAACTACATCCACTTCTAATTCTAAAACCTGTCTCCCTTGTCCCACATTTATGGAAACACATCTAACAACCAATGAAAAGCCAAAGGTCAAATTTTCTGATACTGTTACTCACATACTAGTACCTGGTACAGTAAGTATATCTTTTACGAAAAATATAAGTTATTGCTACAATTTTAAATTAAATAACATATGTTTTATAGAGTCAGCCTTATAGGCCCAAACGATCTACTGTTACACAAGTTCATGTGACTGATCCAAAGCGGGAATTAGCTGAAAGCCTACCACTGTGCCTTGGAAATGAAGATTATCTTAAAGATTTTCAACCATTAACTAGTGAGTCTTAAAAAGTATTTATAATAGACTTGATTTAAATCAATGTATCTTGTACTATTTCTAGTACTTTCTATGTTTCAGAAGATGATAATAATGATAAGGTGAAAGAACCTCCAAAACGAGATGAAGGTTCTAAAATAAAAGTTGTACATTTTGGCCTGTTATAAACAACAACACCAGATTCTAGGAAGAAATTGCGAGACTGTATATGCAAATATTTAATATTATTTTACAATGATATTTATATACCTATGTTGTACAGAATTTTTAATTTTTATAATAAAAACAACTCCAAATTTACTACTTGATAATTTACGGAGTTAATTAATACATGGAACAATAAGAATTATATATATTTTTATACTATTTGGTAAAAACTTTTAATGTTTTTTCCTTCCATCAATAATTACATTTAATTCAGATTTCAAATCAAGCAATTTCTTGTCTGGTACAAAACGTTTCTCTTCATATTCCGGATCAAATACCTCTACTTTTAAAGAGACACCTTCTGGTAAAGCTGCCTCTAATACTCTAACAAATATAGGACATCTTACCCCTGTTACTTCAGATATCTGTATATTTCTTTCAAATAGCTTAAGACTAAATTCTGCCTCTGCTTTTGTGGTTTTAGCTTTGTATCTCTCCACTGTTATACATTTAGGGGGTAATGCAAAGCTAAAAAAGTTTTCATGAAATAGGTGTCCTTAAAACTAACTTATCCTATACAGGAATGTTTCTTAGCTTACCTATCATCAATATCAAAGTCAAAACTCTCTGCAACTTCATGAATGAAACTTTGATATTTTTCTAATACAGGATATGCATATCCTTTAATCTGTACATTTAAAACCGGATATACTGGTATCTTGGGTTTTCCAGTCTGTAATATCAAGCCTAATTTAATGATATTATAAGTTAGAGTATATTTGTCTATATTGCATAATACTATTTAGAAACATAAGCGTAACCTCTAAATAATCGGGTTCATAGAGACTGGAAAATCTCCGTGGTCTGCTGCTAAATAACGAACGATAACAGCAAGCTGTCCTCTGAAAATGTTTATAAACTTTGAGTAGTAAAAAATGAAGAGAAACCATTATCCATTTTAAAGCAATAATGCTCTGGTTATAATAAACTGACCAAAATGAAAAACGAATAGTTTTACCTGCCTAACTATTTGCAATGCCATGTTATATTAAACGTAGTATCCCGTTCAATTATTATTTGATAAAATGTATCACAATAAATTATTGCAACTATCGTGTGATTACTATGTGTATCAGCTGATTGCATACACGTGGTAAGGATATTGTATGTGTTCTATACTACACACATGCATACAATTTGAAATGTCTATAGATGCACGTCATTGCATTGCTAGCATGTTAATTCGTTGTATTATTGATATTATCAATAAATCTAGGTCCGTAAGTTCTAACCGTTTCTAAAAAACGCCTGCGTTTTCTGGTGTACCATATATTGTTGTATCCAGTCTTTGACTTCGATATAACAAGAACAAAGTACTTGTAAAATACATATTATAATCGTCGTAAAAATTAGATTTTGAAATTTGTTCAATAAGGCTTCATGTAGTGTTTCATATTTAATTCTAATATAAATTTCATCGTTTTGTTAATAAAAGCTTTTGATAAGAAGTGCATAAAATCTCCCTCTTCGTCTTGGAGAGAGACTCCTCCGCTGACCTCGTCTGCGATGTTAGGAATAATTTAATCAGTTAAATACCCTAGTCAAGATGCCAGCTTTTTATTAAAATGTATATTTTGCGGATTTCTAAGCATTTCTAAAAATTTTAATTTGCATGCAGTTAAAACTAAGGATATGAACATTGCAGAGCGTTTTTCATAAATGAATTACGCACACAATGACTATCCGATGAAAGTTGTAGCAGCTATACCGTATCGTCCACGTAAAAGCTAGCGTATCTGTGAAGATCTGAAGTAAATGCAGAACTTAGCTTATACGATATGTTAGAAAAGTAGATATTTTTAAATATAAATAAGTTATGTTATTTAGCTACACAGGTAAAAAATGGACATTGAAACCGAGAACGTCATAAATTTGGTATTTCCCAATGGAATACCAGGTAATATTTGAACTAAAACTTATCCCACTTTCCTTTTGCATTATTCATTCTAATTCTAATTATTTTTAACAAATCATTCTACATTTTTGTTTATGTAAATGAACCAAAAATGTGACACATTTATATAAATATCATGGGTTTTTAGAATCGTGGAAGGATAATCCAGACTTTTATCATTATCTATCAAAACTTGGGGGTTTCGATGTGGATCAGCTGAGTAAGTCAAATAAACATTAGTTTTTCGTTATTTGTTTTTTTTCAAGAAATTATAAGTAAGATGTAAATAATTTACAGGTAAAGAACCAGATCATTTAATCGACGAACGAAATTCTGTGCTACAAACAACACAGGAATTAGTTTTTTCTAACTATAAAACATTTATTCAAACAGCTGAGAGCTCAAGGGAGATATTCAAGCAAGTAAGAATTTAAACAATTATGTAATTTTCAGTATAATCAATATGTTTCCACTAGTTTCTAATTAAGTTTTGTATTCAATTCCAAGTTTAATCAGACTGAAAGCCGGCTTGATGGACTGGTACAAAAGATACCAAAGTTTGTGGAAAAGTGCCAATCATTTTGTGATACATCAAAGGATATTAATACACACAGGAGAGTAAATAGTTTAACATTAACAAGAAATGCTGAATTACTTGAAGTACTTGAGATGCCCCAATTAATGGAATCATGCTTGCGAAGTAACCAATATAATGAGGCATTAGAATTATCTCAATATGCACGTCAATTAGGAACTAAACATGGTGACATTCCAATTATATCAGTAAGATATCTTATATAAAAAAAAATATACACACAATTATGATAATGTATACATCTAGTACATTTATGACATAGTCCATAGTAGCAGAGATTGAGAGTAGTTGGTCTGGAATGGTAGGACAAGTTGTTGGATCATTAAGAGGGGATTTACCACTACCAAGATGCCTACAACTTGTAGGATTATTAAGATCCATGGATGCTTTTACGGAACCAGAATTACGTATAAAATTCCTTCAGGCAAGAGACAGTTGGTTGCAAAGTCTATTGAATGCTATACCAAAAGATGATCGTAAGATTATTTCACTTAAACACAACTACAATAATTAAGTAATTAGTAACTAATGCAACTTTTCATCCTCAGCTAATATACATATAACAAAGACGATAGAACTATCCAGAATACACTTATTTAATATAATAACACAATACAGAGCTATGTTTAATGATGATGAACTCATTATACCAGGAAGGGATCCAACTGTAAATGAATCTGCCATTTTTTATCAGTGGCTTGAAGAGAAGGTATATATCAAGTATATCAGATAAAATTGGTATTTTGATGTAACAGAATATTTTTTTTAGATATCACAATTTTTGACGACCCTAGAACAGGATTTACCTGGAGTAACATCAATTGATTCTATTTTGGGTCAATGCACATATTTTGGTTTGTCATTTGGTAGAGTGGGTATTGATTTCACGGGACGTATGTCCGATATATTTATTCGGGTAATCGGTGAAAAATTCGAATTAAGCATTCGCAAAACGACGAAAAAGTTCGAAAAAGACATGGAAACATTTACATTAATTAATAAATCACAACGTACTAATATAAAGATGAACACATCAGTTAAGTCTGTAAGTACATTCCATCACTGTATTAGCTAATGTATGCTCTAATCTTCTTATTATATGTTCATATGTTTTGTTATTTAGGAAAATCCACCAGAACAACTAGTAGAATTTTATCCTCTAGCTGAATATTGCAATGGATTGGTATCTGCCTTCAATGAAATAAGACTTTGTCCGCCAGTCGCACTTTCCGTTTTTTGTACCAATATATTACAAGAATCATTGCACAATGTTGCAAAAGCTATTTTGATCTTTTATAAAAAAGAACAACAGGTAAGTTCGACTGGAGTATTGCCATAAATTATAAATAATACAATCGGCTGCATGCTTTATTTTCAGGCTTTTGCCGCGGCGGAAAGAGATAACATGATGAAATTTACACAATGCTTAAGTGAGCAATTAATTCCATATGTGCAGTATTGTATCAACATCATTTTCCCACCAGACCAGATAGCAGTTCATTTAGGTATTTCTGTCAATGCACTACAGAAAGAGGTATGTACTTAAAAAATTCGTCGCTAGCGTAACTGACCTTAATAATGTCATGTTGTTTTTTCGAGAAATTAAACCAAAATATAGACCATATTGATATATAAATGTTAAAATATTAACTACTTTTTTTGCAGGGAATACTGTGTTTGGATACACATTCTATTCTAGAACCATTGGCTTTGTTGTTGCCAGTGAGGAAGAACACAAAGGGATCAATTACTTCCACATTGTCTGCACATAATATACATTCATTGGCATCACAAAAAATAGGTGCTTCTAATGAAGTGTCTTCAACATCTGATACAACAGGGGTAGATGCAACACTTTCAAAACTGGAGGATATGAAAATATCAGGGTCTGATCAAATCAGTGAGGAAATCAGTACATCCAATGGAAACAAAGAAAAGGAAGAAATATTATCAGAAAATCCCCAAGTTTCTACAAGTACCCCAGCCAATGATATTGCAAACCAGTACAGGTAATTGTAAATTTTTACCAGTTTTACCAAGTATCATTGTACACAAATTTAATGTAAATAAAAATGTTAATTTTTTAAATTGAACATGTTACTGATACTAAATGAATTTTTCCTTCTTCTTATTGAAAATTTTATTTAAGATTTTTATCTTTACTCTAATTAACAAAAAAGATTAAATCTATGTTAGGTTAATAATAAAATGAAGGAAATAGTAGGAATATTGCGTGCGAGAAAAATTACAATATATTGAATTTGCCAAAATTTTCGTAATATTTGTATAATTTAGTTTGTTTTAAAATGTAACAAGTGGAAAAATATCACAATTTTCTCCAGGAGCAATAAATTTGTATGCCTCCTTACAAATTGGTCTTTACTTTTGAGGTTTAAATGTACTTACATATATTACATATATACAGATTATGAACAAAGTATTTCAGTGTCTCCTATGGTATCACTAACCAATCAAATTTGGATCTAAGTATTCTTCCTCAAAACACATTGACTCATTATTTATTGATAGGAAATCTGATGAAGACTGTCCATTTGTTTTAACTGAATTGGAATTATTGTAACTTTCACCCACTACTTCCCCATTTTGCACACTGTTTCCTTTTGAGCTATAATTGACCTTTATCATTTTTTTCCTTCCCCTTTTAGCTATACCTTTAAACCTTTTTATTGGTTTTATTACAGGATATTTTTTCTTTATAATTTCTTTCTTTATTTCTCTCACTTCCCTAAGTAGCCTCTGATACTCTTCCTCATCTTCTCTATCTTCCAGAGAGTAACATATTGTTTCCTTTGATAATCTTTCATCACTTAAAGATTCTTCCTCAATATCCTTGCAAAAAATCCTTGCATGCATCTGTAATTTTTTTATTTCTTCTTGTTCATGTTTGTGCCTTTCTCTTAGTGCCTTCAAGCGTATCTTTAATATATCACAATCCCTTTGTGCTTTCGTATATAAATACCTTAATCTTTCAGCAGAGGTTTGATTGCGCCTGAAACAAATTGTAGTCTCAAGTTGAAACATTGCACAGCATAGCATATAGCTAAAATTGATGTTCCTTTACGATGTTTAAGATACATACGCATTATCTCTAGATAAATCTCCTTTCCTAGTATACGCAGTTTTGGGTATGCAAATATCATTTTTCACATGGATTCCTATATGTTTTCCTTTACTAAAGTGTTCAGTTGCCATAGGTATTAAGTTGAAAATAGGTGGAGCAATGGTAGTTGGCATTTCAGTTTTTATATTAATATCATTCTGTGAATTACTATCAATTGCTTGCTTTTTAATAACATTATTAACCACATTTGACAAAAATATGGCTTTATATTGCTCAGGGGACAAAGGCTCTGGTTTATAATATTCTTTATTGATAGTTATCTTTAACACTGGTATCTTTGTTGTGGTTGTTATTTTTGATACTTTTTTCATTGTGTCTTTATCTATACCATTTGGTACTGGTATTGTTGTATTAGGCTGTGAAACTGCCACATCATGAACATTTTCCTCAAGATTATTAATGTCATTAGGAATTATACTTTCAGGTCTTAAACCATTGGTTTCATCTCCTTTCAATTCTATAGGAGCAATATTATTTTTCTGTAATTCACATGGTTCTTTAATATTTGGATCTATGTCCTTTTGAGTGGTCTGCTCAAGCATTTGCACAGTAGTTAAATCAGTCTCCATATAATTAAATATAATTATCAGCGGAATATATAATTGATATAATTATTTATAATAAGTAAGACTGTATCGAATGTATCGTCTATCTCTCTCCATTGATTGGACGCTTTTGAGTAACACTTATATACCAATTCTTTTTCCTTCTTAAATTTCTTTACAATACGCCTTTTAATTTAGTCAGCATATGATGTCAAAACAATTATATAGTTGTTCATTAAGCAAACATAACTTAAAATTACTTAAGACGCATTGTATTCTTGAGCCAACAGTTGTACGCGTTTTATCACTGTAAATACTACAAATATCCGTGATGTATCGTGTGGAATTACTATCCGGCGTGATTCAATGCCAGGTGTATGGCAGGTTAAAATCAACAAAATAATGTGATTTGAAACAATACACGCATTCTAACCTGCCCCGTGATTTCATCGATAACATCTCCGAAGAGATATAAGATAGATTAAGCGTAAAATGTATTTTTTGTCGCAGGCTAATGGAGTCTCTGAGACCCCAATGGCATTTCAATGTCGCTACCAATTTTATCCATTTATTTCTTTCAAATTCTTCTTCTTCCACATTTAACAAAAAAGTAATATAATTTAGAAACAATTTTATAATTTCTACTCTGCCGTTCTACCGCTTACGAGATATAAGAAGACCAAGCACGCAAGCCAATCTGTAATTCCAGAGGTAACGACGTTCGTGTCACTGGTGACGTTACCCACAAAACATTAAATAGCCGTTTTTTATGTTTTTAGTACCAAAAATGCAAAAATAAAACATGGAATTATTTTGTTAAAAACTCTTACATCTTTCAGCATACACATTACCCGACATTTAGCAGATATACATATATATATATGGCTGTTTAACATCACGCGGATCGGGGTCGGCAACCCACCCAGTGGTGAGACCTGGTAATCGGTAATAATTGTAGAGAATTAGAATTAAAATTCCTCTACAATTACAACCGAGCTAATAGCTGCATCATAAGTATACTTTAATTAGAAATTAGACATTTCGCTTAGCGAATAAGTTAGGAATATCGCATGACTATCTTTCAGCGATGATCCATACTTTTTTCATAAATATATATACTTGTGAATAAGATAGATGCACGCAACGCATTTGCATTTGTTTGTAGCAATATAGTAAGGATGGTGTGCTTTTTTATGGTGTGCTGTTGAATGGTTGCAGTACAGAATTCTTTTACCCGTTTCTGCAGGGGGCACCTTGTTGCGTAGTTTTTACCGCGCCGGTAATTTTTGAGTCGAATCACGAAAGCCCTTTTAGTGCTTGGTCTACATACTTATATCTCGTCTGTAATATTGTGCCCGTTGCACGTGTTTCTGTTGTCATTATAAAAAGGATAAATAGCGTGAAAAGAATTATTTGTTGATTTAAGTATTATTGATATTCACGCGTGAAAATGGTTAAAACAAAGCGTAGTGATACTAGTGAATGGAAACCTTTGAAATTAGAAGGACCAGTTTTATCCGGGGGTATTGATGGTTTAATAGGTATCGAAGAATTAGTGGATTATAAATTAGAGAAAAAGAGTAAAAAGTCGAAGCTGCTTATTTGCAATGAGAAGGGCAAAAAAAAGAAAAAGGTGAGAATTGAATTCAAAGATTAATATTAACGCACTCCTGTGCTCGCAATATAATTATAGGGTGTACGTTGTTCGATAGGAGACCACAAAACGTAAATGTTCTTCCGAATGGCAAGAAGATAGTATAAATCCAGAGCACGTAAAAAAGAAATCAAAGGTGAATACTTCTGACAATGATAAGAGTAAAAAGAAAACTAAGGGGAAAGTAAAAGCAAAGAAATCTTTAGAGGATGAAACAGATATCAAATCTGATATTGAAGATGAACTTTATAATAATCACGAAAGTAATACGGAAAATATAAATGTTCAGTCATGGAGTACCTTAGGTGTACCAAGTCCTATAATAAAGGCATTAGCTGATCAAAATTTTCAATGTCCTACCACAATACAATCACTGACATTAGCACCGGCTATATTAGGTCGTAGAGATATATTAGGTGCTGCTGAAACTGGCAGTGGTAAAACTTTAGCATTTGGTATACCAATTATAAATGGTATTATGCAATTAAAAAATGAACAGCCAAATATATCTGGTTCAAAAGAACAGAAAAAGAATATTAATGTGAACAAGGGCTGGATTTGTTCAGAAATGGGAGATGTAGAAAATGATAGCTCATCTGACTCTGACCTTGCTGACGATGATGATGTAAATGAAAATGGTGTTGGGTGTGTACGTGTGATTGATAAAATAGAAATGATTGAATCCCAAAGTTATGCGCTGAAACCATTATATGCATTAATTTTAACTCCCACGCGTGAGTTAGCTGTCCAAATAAAAGATCATCTTACTAAGGTGGCAAAGTATACAGATATTAAAGTAAGGTTTTAGGCAGATCTCTACTGCAAATAAATAATGGGGTAGACTTTGGAATTCACAAAATAATATCTTTTAGATAGCTATAGTGTTAGGTGGAATGGCTGCTGTGAAGCAGGAAAGAATACTTAGTAAAGGTCCAGAAATTGTAATTGCTACACCTGGTAGATTGTGGGAATTAATACAGCAGGGTAACCCACACCTTAATCAAGTGGATTCTATTAAGTAAGAATTAAAAAATGTTGGCTCAGTGCCTGAGTTAATTCAAAGATTAAATACTTCTTTACAAAAAAAAATAGGTACTTAGCTATTGATGAGACAGATAGAATGTTGGAAAGGGGTCATTTCCAAGAACTACAACAATTACTAGAGAAAATCAATTTGAATAAGACAAAATCCAAACAAAGGCAAACATTCGTTTTTTCTGCCACTTTGACTATGGTACACGATATTCCCGATTATTTACAAAGAAAAAAAAGAAAACATGCAAGAAGTAGAATACACAAACTTACATCTAGTCAAAAACTTCAACAAATTATTGATCTAGTTGGAATAAAAAATCCGAAAATTGTCGATGTTACGAAAGAAACAGGTTACCGATTTTTTGTTCATAATAATAAATATCATTTTGCGAAAGCTGTAATTTGCGTCAATGGAAATAATTATTCTTAGGTACTGCCACTAATTTAACCGAATGCAGAATAGCATGTACCATAGATCACAAGGATTATTATCTTTACTATTTTTTGAAACGACACACTGGTCGGACGTTGGTATTTTGTAATAGTATCGGTTGTGTTAAGCGTTTGGCTACTCTATTCGGTATTTTGGATTGTAAACCCTTACCTTTACATGCCAGTATGCAGCAACGACAGCGATTGAAAAATCTTGAAAGGTACTAATATTTTTGGCGCGTAATATAACATGCACAATACAACGATTCACGCAAAATTAAACAGGTTTCAGGCGGATGAAAATGGATTATTAATTGCAACTGATGTAGCTGCACGAGGTTTAGATATTCCGAATGTCGAACACGTAATACACTATCAAGTACCGCGAACTAGCGAGGTTCGTAGATAAATCGTAAATTGTGCAAATATGAAATATTATAATTATGTGCCGAATCGTATTATTGAAATGATATTTTAGAGTTATGTACATAGAAGTGGTAGAACAGCAAGAGCTCAGAAAGAGGGTATAACTGTTCTTATGATGGAACCATCCGAGAAGCAAAATTATAGTAAATTGTGTAAAACGCTTGGTCGTAGTATGTATTTGATATTAAAAGCAATAGTTCTAAAGTTAGAACGCGTTTGCAGAATAACAATAAAATTGTTTTAATTCCAGCGCAAGATTTACCGGGATTTCCGGTAGTAGATAGGCTGCTAATAGCAGTGAAAGAGAGAGTCGACGTCGCGCGGGAAATTGATAAATTGGAATTAAAATGTCGCAGAGATAATTCTCAGAAAGGCTGGTTACGAAAAGCAGTCGAGGATATGGATATGGTCTTAGATGAGGACGACGAGTAAGAATTCAATTTAAACAGCATAAATCAGTTTCGTTACTGAATAGTATTCACTAATATTCTAAAAAAACGAAAATCGATACTATTTTAGAGATACGGCAGAAGAAGAAAAAGAAATGGCAAACTTGCGACATCAACTGAAAGTGAAGAAACGTCATTTAGAAGCTGTATTATTAAAACCATTGTTTCCAAAAGGATTCTCAGGAAAATATCCCGACATTAACGTTCAATTTGAATTAGAGGAACCGAGTCAGAAAGCTGTCGAGATAATGAAAAAGGCAATAGAAGATATTCCCAAAAAGAAGAAAAATAAGTCTGTAGAAGTACAGAAAAAGAGAGTTGCCTCGAGACAGAAAAAGTTTAAGAGATCTAAGAAAGCATAATTTATACTTTTTTAATAAAGGAACTTTTCAATGACCAAGAATCGATGTGTAATAAATTTCCTTATATATATATCACCATCTACATTTCGATCTTTTTCATATGTTTCTTATGTCCCTCGATGTTAGGTTGTAATAACAATCAATTGATCTTTTTTTTAGCCATCATCGTTACAATAAACATATTCTTTGCTATAACTGTTAGTACGTATGGCGGAGGTATTTACAGAAAAATATGATTTCTACAAAGTTGCACGTGATTCCATGCTAAATTCTTACATAATATAATACAAACTTCGTAATCCTAAGTTAAACGAAAGAATGACGAATTTTCGATCATCAAAACACAGCCCGTTAGTTTATAATTTTAGAATTTTCCCGATATATTTTCCGTCGTTGGACGATCATAGCGCGTTACCGTATACAATATTTCAGTAATTCAGAATACTGTATTGTATATCACTTCATCCTCCGTGCTGATAATCGAATCGATTTGTTCGTTTACCATTATCGAATTTACGTATCTTTCATTACTGAACTTATTCCTTAAAGGCAACGGTGAATCGCTCCCTTTAACGACAATCTTTATCCTTGCCATCACGTGACTTCCGGGACATTTCTGTACCTGAGTAGCTGCATTTTCGCAGATTTCAGCATAAATATCATCGGCCTTTGTCTTCGTCAATTTTGGCAGTGATGGCACAGGCGTCAGGCTGTCCCTTACACGCGAATAATTAGGTTGCAACTCGACATTCGTCGGTATCTCTAAAATGCTGGTAGATACCGATCTTTGTACAGGTTGCTTCGAAGAGTCCGAGCGACTCGAATGAGAGGTAGTTTCTGGCTCCAAGCTACAGTAACGTTCCTGAGATTTCATAGCAACTTCCGGTCTAACTGCGAACGTAAAGGAAGCCGATTTCTTCGCAGGATTTCTGCTACGTCCACCCTGTGCGAATTTCGAAATCTTATCGAACAGACCGTTCTTAGGATTCTGTCTTGTCTGACTTCTTTCTCTGACGGTCGTCTTCTTCAATTGTTCTATGCCGTCCTTCAAACTTTGTAGAATCGGCTTGGTCTCTGGTTTCGGCTTGATTTTCTTCAGATGCATTTCCTTTAAATTTTCGCTACTTGAATGCAGTTTGAGAGGTGCTACTCTTGGTTCCGTTGCACGATCTCCAACGGCTCGGCTAAAGTGGAAGAACCAGTTAAGCCGCATAGAATATACATTTATAAACGCTTTGCATCCTTCGAATATCACGGTAATACGGGACATCGAACGATACATACATATATCTTACATCTGCAATCACGCGATGCGCTTCTACGTCTACATTCGAATACATGCATTAAGCGTTTACAGGATTCTTTTAATTGAACCAAGATGTAAATCCAAATAACCGAGTAATTGCATTTACAACTTTGGAATACATGAAAAGTGTTACGCCAAGAATTTCTAATCTTAAATTCTTGACTTAAGCAATGCTACTTATGAAATCGAAGATTCAGAATATTTGATTTCGAATTATTAATGACTTGGAATCTAGTTCAAGATATGTATTAGAAGGTGCAGTAAATATTGCATGGATTAAATGTTCACCTGCAGGCTGTTAATAATCGTTGCATTTTCGGAGAAGCCAACAGCCTGGCTTCCGATGGATATCCTAATCGTGCTCTTCTTACTCTTGGTGCACCGTTACCAGTTACTACCAGTTCAAGCATTTCCGGATTATGAACTGGTCTCTCAGGAACGATACATCCTAGGACTATCGGTCCACGCGTTGAAGTCTCCAACTGCATTAAGCCGCCGTATTCTCTTGGCAAAGGTACGGGGAGGGGACCTGCTATCAATCGAACCTATAAACCAACGACACGAATTTATTTTCATTGGATCTTCTATGTCGGTGAGTTCCATTTGTCGAACTATTAAATATCGATTTGTAGAAATACAACATTAAAAGTTAAAATAGCGGATGTACTTGTTCCTTAAAGAACATTAGTAATTTGATACTTGAAAATTAATCAGTTATATCGAATTGGTTAAATTATTAATATTCGATGGCAATAGAATTAAGATAAGTATATTTGAAACATACTCGAAGTGGCAAAGGTCTCTTAGCGAGATGGTGGACTTTATAAAGTACTGCATCACTTCCAGTATCGATGCATCCATTTTGGCAAACTGCATAAAATTCGCCTCTGGTTGATAGAGATGCAAATACTTCTCGGCCGTGTGGATCCAAACATTGCGCGTACTGGTCCTTTTCGGAAGAACTGCCGGATATTCCGAAAGAGACCGAACTGCACTTTCTTGTGTCTTGGAATACTGCTATCAGTCGTAGAATTTCCCCGGCTCTGATTGTAGTCTTCGTATAATGAGCTCGTAGATTTCCATTTTCTAGAAACATGTAAAGAGCATCTATATAAAATATTGTATTTACAAGCAGCAGTTAAATAATAAAAATTGAATATAAAAAATATTCTGATGCACTTGTTTCGACCCGAAATGGTCCTAGAACATCATTAGGCATCATTTACCATCGATTTGGACCATCTAGGACCGAAATTGGCGACTTCGATTTTTTGAGAATTTTTGAAGGTATACCCCTTTACATTTTTGCGATTTTGGGTCGACCCCTCTCTTGACCGGGACAAATTTTTAATTCACTTCTTTCGACCCAAAATCATCCTAGAACATGTTTATACATCATATACCATCGATTCGGGCCATTTAGGAGCGAAACTGGCGACTTTGATTTTTTGACAATTTTTGAAGGTATACCCCTTTACATTTTTGCGATTTTGGGTCGACCCCTTTCTTGACCGGGACAAATTTTTAATTCACTTCTTTCGACCCAAAATCATCCTAGAACATGTTTATACATCATATACCATCGATTCGGGCCATTTAGGACCGGAATTAGCGACTTTGATTTTTTGACAATTTTTGAAGGTATACCCCTTTACATTTTTGCGATTTTGGGTCGACCTATTTTTTGACTATAACATTTTTTAAACCGCTTCTTTCGACCCAAAATGGTCATAGAACATGTTTTTGCATCATCTACCATCGATTTGGACCATCTAAGGCCGAAATTGTGGGAATCGAAAATTTGACCTTTTTTTTTAAGAAATAGCCCCCATTATTTATTTTTAACTCTGTTAAACATATCTAGTTCACTGCATTTAAGTGATCGCATAAATACATTATTTGTTACAAATTCTCAGTATTCCAGTCGATATAAGTCGAGAGCACTTTCGTGGCGATATTTCTATGTATTTGGGTCAAGAACGTAATGCCGTTTGACATTTCGCGTATTATTGCACTCACGTGTGCAACCTCTTTCAGTTCATTCCTCCCTTTCGTTCTATCCCTTTCTCGATATTTATCGGGTTTTCTCGTTCGATTTCTGCGAGTAACTAGCGTGTCTCGGCCTCCTGAACGGGCTCTTAATTAAGGTCCCAAAGGACCGAGTCAAGTGGTAGAAACGCGATGGTGCAAGAAGTTAATTCACAGAGTTCGACTAACGAGCTACCTTGCAGCCGTGCGTGCACATCGTCGATGCCTCCCAGGAACCTCCAAGTTCACGATGTGTCTGTGTTATTACTCACCCATTTTCGAGTGCGTCAGAATGTATCCCCGAAGCGGTGTCGCCAAAAGAAACGCGGGTACCCCTGCACGTACTAATGAGTCTACTCTCCTGTAGACTCGTGCACTGCCGGTTGCATTACTGCCAGATATCACAGAGAACCATCCTAGAAACAGACACAGGTTGACAAGTTAGTTAAAGATTTCTTTCCTCATCGTAACAATGCAAATTACATGTACATAATCTCTTTGTCTATATATAATGAAGGGGGTGGATCGTAAGTCAAAGTGCATCTTAAGTATTAATTAATAAATGAGTAGTAATCGCATTATTTATACCGGCATCCTACGAAGTCGAATATTAGTTCGATATCCTGCAAAGGTTTACGTGTATCTAGCGACAATGGCGTCGTAATATCAACGTCGGTAATGATCTCTTAATTATATTTGATTACCCGGGTCTTCCGTTCGACGGTGCGCAAAAGAAAAGCCGCGAATTACGGGGCTGTAAATGATATTCAATTTTACGTTTCAAAAGACTGAAAGATTTTATCTCATAGAATATTACATGTAAGTAATTCAGCTGTTATGTTGGTAAGGACGAAGGGTACACGAAAGAAGTACTGGATTATATTACGTTCTGGCATGTACGTTGCTATACGCTCGCGTAAGGAGCCTCCGCGAAAGGGGGTACGTAGTGGTGAGGAGAAACGTGAGAAGAAACATAACGAGACGCTTTTAAATTAAAGTTAACCGCGTTGGTAAGTGCACTGTGTGGGCTCGGTATCGCCAGCTAAATGATGTGTTATGCATATAAAATTATCTCCTGTTATTATTGTACCGCGAATTACATACCGCGCCGATGCCATTAAAGTAATTACGTTACGCTTTAAGTGGACCTAAGATGTTTTACGATCGTCCGTTGATTTCCACGGAATTCCATAGGAAGAGGTCGATGCGTACGTCTGGCTTTTAACAATTAACGAATGCCGCTAACGTTACCAATGTAGCATACCGGAAATCCAATACCTTTCTTCTAACAGAATTCTTTTATCTATACTTGGTAATACTCTTTCTCAATTATAAAATCTATATAGTAATGGTATGCGATACTAGCGACTTTAGTGTCTGCCCTATCGATAAAAGTCATTTTTCCATTGATCTTCGAACATGGTTAAATAAAATATTCCAGCTTTAGTATCTTCCTTATAAGCGTATAGAGAGATTCTTGTTATTCGATTGGTTTCTTTTAAAAGGTATTGCGAATCATTTTTCACTTGGGATCTTTAAATCGATGTAACGGAAAATTCACCCTTTCCAGGAATATTGGCTTTCTATGCTATTCGATGTGACTGTTTAACTGCACCGTGCCCAGAATTGACCGCAGTGCTGGCCGTGAAAGAAACGAAATATCAATGTCTTCCTGGTATTACTGCACTTACTGCAGTATCACTGGTGCTCGCCTCGTTTTCTCGCGAGCGAGATCGAAGTTGCCGTTATGTCATCCGTAACGGGCTTCCATACCGTATCCTTCGAAATAAGTATCTGGATGTCAACGTACCAGCTGTGGGCGTGTACAACTTACGCACGATTTACTGACAAATTTCAATTTTACGCTCTGCCTGTTCGGCATTTTCTATTTCGTTCCGTCTCTAAGTAACATACGCTATACGGTGTACCTTATATTTGCTCTTACCATTTTATCATTTATACACTTCATTCATGATACGGTATTTTAGATTTACGGTATTCAATGGAGTGTATAATCGATATAATTCACGGAAGAAAATTGTGTCTCACCATACTTTCCGATAAAGTTACTAACTTGTAAGAAAGACGTGTCAACTTATTATTAAGCGATCCTTTGATGGATCATGGAAATGTCACATATTCCTCCAATTTGTTACAATTAGAATTATTAAAAAAATATGATAATTTATAAATCAGGGTCCACATTGAAACCTCCAATTTTTGAGAAACATTCAAATTCAGGGAAAATAGGAGGTGCGAGTCCTGCGGCAGTATTAGTGGCAGCAGCAACAGTAAGAGGAGCAACAGCAACGAAGACACAGTAGCCGAGTGGTCGGATGATCGAAGGTCGGCTGGTTCTTTTGGTCGTCGCTAATTGATTTAAGAATGCCGGTCCGATGCGAATGCACGCATGCTGCGCCTTGGATCCGGCCTTTAGGTACCGCGTGCGGGGTCCGTAGGGATCGTTCCCCATTGGGAGACCTAAATCTTCACCCGATCCTTTATATCGCGCAGCTTTCCTCTTCCACTGCAGATGTTCCGCTCCTGCTGTTCCTTTTTTTCGATGCTTCTCCCGAACGGAAGAATGTATTCAGAACTGTAAGCCTCCCTTTGAATAACCGAGATACTCGGGTATACAATGTACCTTCGGTAGATCACTTTCTCGATCGATTCACTTATACTTTCATTAAAAATCTTTAATTATACGTACATATATCATGGACCACTGGGGTTTATCTTGTACAATAGATTTCGATGAGTGGAAGTAATCATGTGTTTCGATCGGGAACACAGTCAACGAGTTCTGATTTATCCTGTATCAGACCACTGTATGATTCTTATTATTATATGTTACGTTTCCTCGATAAGATCTTGGGAGTTAGTTTGAATGGGAGTTCGGAGAGCTTTCTTAGTTTCCGGAGAATGTCGTAGGGAGATAGAATATTCAGTAGCGTGCCGCGAAGGCAGGAAAGAAATGTTGTAAGGACGCATTGTGCAAGTAGTCTTCCTTTACTTTCCATTTCCATGCGCGCATCCGACATAGTTAACGCGAGTGGTTCAGCTCGTAATTAAAGAGATTACTACATCCGTCGGAAAAATGAACTGAAAAGGGGAGTTGCGCGGGGGGTTGAACGAGACAGGCAGATCCTGAAAACTCACCGAGTCGATTCTCATTTTTTTTATAACCATACTTCCTCCAGCGTTAATTAAGACACATTTTTATGAAAGCGCGTAACTATTGGGCTAATTACGAGCTCTTGCAATGCATTGCACAAGGGAATACTCCTTTTTTCCTCATCTCCGATTACATACGAAAGATCTTATTCCTTACGTTAAATTAGCTTCTGTTCTCTACTCGCGCTTCCATCGTGTTTCATAATACAAGATTTACATGGTTTACGTAATGCAGCCTTAATACGGATATCTCTGAGAATCAGATTTATCCGAGACGTTTTTTCGCACTCTGTTACGGTGTGCACGTTCATGGTCTACTCACGCGTGTAACGCTATAAATGCTGATCCGTTACTAAACGGAACTCGTTGTAAAGGTATTCATAGCACGCGTCAGGATTTAACGTCCAGGACACGAGATAGAAGCCGGATAGGGCGCCGGTATAATGTACCTAGGGATTGTAAATATTCCACGGAGGACCCACGCAGAAGAAGGTCCTTAAAGTGGCTACGCCTAGAAGAACCAGATGTTCCACGATCCAGGTGTGCTTCCAAAGGGCCACGTCACATTGTATCTCTCCTAAGGAATTAATTCCGATTCAGATTTTTCTATGCATTGTGAAAGGGAAGTTTCTTTTTAATAAAACGGACAATGCTCCTTAGAGCCGCATAAGACCAGATGTTATCTCGCGCCTGGTACGTTTCACTTTCAAAATTCTAAGTCTCTTTGTCTCGTACTTTAAAGGAACATACACCTGGTCTTCTTAAGCGTAATGCTCGATACGACGGAGGTAATTTCATTTGAAAATATCGAATGTATTTTCGCGTGATGTTGCGAAATTATCGATACGATAGTGTAAGAGTACACTTGGATATCTGGCCGCGTAATACATAGTCATGAAGAACATTAAATAAGGAAAAGTGTAGCCTACATCTCGCGACGCTTGGATCTTTATCGTGCGTAATTTACGTTACGCCGCAAGATCGATACTTCTCGATGTAACATTACCGTGCCGTGAATCGAACCGTGACAGTACTCTATGGTTTACCTACGCGGCTATCTATATTGATTTTCAAGGTAGATTTCCAATTTACACTGGACGCTATTTTTAATCATTTCCACTCCGTTCACCTATTACAGAAATATTATTTATGTTTCCGATATTAAGCTACGCGATCTTATTTCCAAATGACTCCCATTCCAATTCGAAGCTTACATAAAAACATAAATCTGTCTACGATTTTAAAGAATGGAGATAATAGAATGATACAAAAGTAATCGTACTACTCATTGAAGTATACAAGTGGTATGATTAATGATTACTCCGGCGCGACTTTTGACAGAAATATTCGCGCAATTTATTTGCGGGTGTTAAAAGATATTTGATTAGTGATTGGTAAATTACATTTCTAGATCGATATTGACTTCGAAAAATCAAACAGTCGAGTGTATATTGTGATCGAATCCGGAACGCGTCTTGACGTCGTCGATCGTGGTCCATTCTATGGTTTCACGGTATACGCGGAGAAGTATAGCCACGACATAATGACCGTTATTTAAAACCAAGGGAGGCCAGTCATTGCCTAGGGCACGTCTGGCCCAACATTCTTGTCCTGTGTAAAACGTTTAAGAGGTCTACGAGGAAATAACAATATATTGGGTGTACACCGTACGGCCGTTTCTGGCCGAGAAGTTAGCAGTAAAACCATAGACTCATCGGATAAGCCAATCTTTACGATCCCTTCTTACAGAATCGGGATTGTTGAAAAATATCTGAGTTGTTCTTTCCTAGCTACTCGTCTTTAACAGTTACAAATATATTGCGCGATTCGCATAACTCGATTCATTTTTGGAAAAACATTTAGATACCTTATCTGTGATAATTATTTAATTAATTATAATTTTATTGCACCGAGTAGGAACATTTTTTAACTTTCCTTAAAATCGAATATTTGAAGTGTTTTCTTTAAATTAGTGTAAGTCTAATTTTGGCTAAAAGTTGATTAAAATGAATTTTAACGTGAGACTTAAGTCTCTTCTTTATTATTTTAATAATACAGAAGAGATATTTTGGAATTGGAGAAATTATATTTCTACCTTCATAAAAATTATAGTGGTGATTCCTTTTACTTTCCATTCACACTTTGCCCACAATATACCCTTATCTCATTGATAACTTTTATGATACGAGATATCGTTTTGTCTGTAAAAAGTGATCGTTACGTCGCATATGTTTTAACACACTAAATCATAAAAAATTTGTAAAAACTCGATGTTCCTATGACGCGAGACTCGAGGACATCGACCCGGGGAAGAACTTGCGAGGTTTACACGCCTAATAAATTACTGTAAACTGGAGCCCGGAGTCGTTGCCAAGGGTTTGCACGAATAGTAGTTAAGCGAGCCGGTGATTTGTGCGATATCGTCCATCGTCGCTATCAGTCCCTGGAATCGGATGCACGGTTGAATCTTCCCTAGTAATTTTATCCCGGTTGAAGGTTCAAGTTGCCTCGACCAAGATTCCATTTCGCCTTACTACTGATTTGAAGACCAACCACTGCTCTCCAAAGAACCTTACGAGTCCTAAGTTCTCCGGTCTTCCGTGTTCTCGCGTGAAATTAAAACCACTGTATTCTTCCTCGTTATCAACCTTCGAAGCCACCCTTTAATGTCCAGTTATTACTTTCAACGATATAAATATCACCATGTATTTCTTTCGTGTATCATCAAGTGGCGCTTGATGTTCCAACGGAAGGTACATATGTTACGTGACGTAAGATAACCCGCACTTTTTATCGTTCTGAAATGTCTTCATTTGATTCGAATGGTTGTTACGAGTCTCTGGGAAAATGTGGAGGGTTGAGAAAAATAGAAGCGATGCGTCTTTCCGTTGGCTTTTTACTCGCCGCCGTAAGCTGATTATGATGATATATAGTGAACACGAAACATGCCTCCAGTATGGCTCGTTGCAGCTTATGGTTCTGTCTGAACGAGCACCGAGCCCTGGCTGCTCTTTTTGCTCGGCTTCTTTCCACATTGGCGAGAAAATTACGAATGATGCTGCCGCATATCGATCTTTAGCGTGTTGTTAATCCCTGATCGTATTAACCATGTCGATTTTCTACCCTCGTACTATCATTACAAGCACTCGACTCCGTAAAAGCAACCTTAAAACTTTACAACAAAGTTACGGAATCATCTTATTCCTTCGAACATATCAACTTATATTGTGGACTGGTTTAAGTCGCATCGATGGCCGTACCGAAGGTTAAAGGATTAATAAAATAGATATTTTATCGTAAGGTTTTTTTTCTTAAGTATAGTGATTAGTCTTCGTAAAGAATTTTTCAATTACACCGTCGGATGTTGCGAGTACCGTGTGCTTCGATATATAATCCGGTTCGGATCGGCTCGCGTTTTCCAACGTGATCACCGATCCTGTATTTCATGCACGTGCGTTCGACAAATGGGATTAGCCGGGTGACGAAAGTGTCCGCTCGGAACGGAACCGATCGTGCCGGTTGAAATTCCACGATGACGCAGAAGGAAAAGTAGCCAATGGAACAGTTATTCAGGATCACCGTCCCTAGGAACTAGGAATCGACGTACTTGTATTTCATTTATCGGACCACCTGAGAATTTCTACTTTTCCGCGAACCCACAAAGGCACCCTGATTGCACCGACACTACATCGATTTACAGCATTTTCTTTCTTTCGGGAAATCGTTCGCTTTACTTAATGAAGCCACTTAACGACGGAAATTGTAACCTGCCACTTTTTACGGGGAACATTTTAACGATGAAAGTTGGAGGTATTTGTATCAAGTATAAAACAAATTTCTATCATTATAGTAATTATAGCCATTAATTAAGACGACAGGATTAAACCTATTATCGGTTTATTTCAACGTTTATATTTAACGGGACGTACCTTTTTATAAAAAAATAGCAAACAGATAATAATATAGATGATAAACATATATTACACACATAATATAGTACATATACATTTTAACATATTATATACGATATTATCTCTGTATTACACATTGTTTTCCATTTTTCATTTTTGGTGTAAAGGATGGCTCCCGTTAAATAAAGAAATAAACTAATTACGCTGTATGTACACTTTTCGTTATTTACATAATACTCGTTGGTTTTTATGTAAAAATAAAAGTTGCAAAGTGAACTAGGAAAATGAATGGATCCAATAGTGGCACGTGGGCACAATGAGAATTTTTGTAATTCCCAGCTCATCGTGAATTACACCGCTGTTACCGCGAATTCGTAGGCGTTAAATAACGTTTCCTTACTCAATTTACTGTTAGTGCTTCTTCGATATAACCTGTGTCCGCGTCAGACCCCGCCGAGTGAATATTTACGAGCGAGTTGTAAAGCTTGCTTGCCGGTGTGCATTACATTATTTCCTACGATAAATTGGAGCAACCCAACTTGTCCGCCGTTATAGATTCCGCGAAATCATTACTTTTATTCACGGCGATTGCGACCAACCGCGGAAAATGTTTCCAATATTTATACTGAAGTAAACATTAAACTGTATGCAGATGGATTTTATATCAACATTGATGTTTAAACATCTACAATCTAATAATATACATAAAGGGTATACCGGGATAAGGGGGTCAAAAGTGCTCCTAAACCAAATTTGACTTCGGGTCATTCGATAGCTTATCAAGAAAAAGGAATCTGTGACAAGTTTCAACTTTGTATTTCAACTGGGGGGGTTGTAAAGGGTAAAAATAAAAAATCACATTTTTGCTCAATTTCTTCCAGCTTAGTGCATGGAAGATTTTGAAAAAAAATCAGGGACACTTCCGTTAACGAGATACATATTATAGAATTTGTTCAGATTTTTAAATTGCAAATCCAAGTAATAATAATTCCAAGAAGGCAGAAGATCCAATATCCTTCAAATATTAATTGACAAGGCTTTTAAATAACTTTGCATGCTTTCAATTATATTTTCGAATTTATTTGTTCCATTATTAACTATATTTCTCCTGCTTGCTTAAAACTTTGATTTATTATCTTTTAAGTGATAGGATGATTATAATACATTTCTTAGCATCTGATTTATCATTTCTGTAAAAAGCTTTTTTTTTACCTATTTTAAAATATTATAATTATTTATTGGATAATTATACCGTAATAAGTATTTTATTCGAGTGCTTCATACTAATAATATTATTCGGAACATGCAAATCATGGTATGATTCCAAAAAAAGTTAAGAATAATTATACGTTGGATATCTATTTATAATTGTATTACGATCACGTAATTACATCGACTCCATTCAAAGTTATTACCGATTTCACGGAACACCTGTTACAAGAATTCGATAGATTCCCCCGAAGTACAAAAACGACTAGTATCATGGACCCGATTTATTTCGGGATCCCACCGTATTCCTTAATAACACTGATTACCATACGAATGCATTAAAATAATGAGTCAGCGACAGGTTGTCCGTGAAACTCTCGCGGACGAGTTGGACTCGTGGGCCAACTGACCTACGTCACTAGTAAAAGTGTAGTAATCGCCGTAACATTTTTCGTGAATGAATCAACCAAGTATTCGCGCAATACATTGCGATTCTAGGGTAACCGAGTGATTTGCATTTGACGTCATTGAACAGTCACCTTTCTTCCGTTAATCTATTGGGCGTTAGTTCAATAATAGCGCGATGTAATTAACTGCACGTTCATTCGGATGAAGTAAGAGGTAACCGTGGCGACTGGGATGCCCACTCGTCGCATGCTTTCGTGCTTAACACCTCTGACTACCAATCCCAACAAATTATGTTTCGCACGAGGAATTGATTAAAATACAGATTAACGTTTCGTTCGCTTCATATCCCTTAGAGTCGTTAGACAATCTTGGATCGAAACGGAAGATATGTACGCACATGCCCTGGTATCGTGCTAAATAGTAAGCGTAAGATCGATCCGGCAAATATATCGAACACTTTTTCATGCGGAAAACCAGACGTCGTTATTGGATGGGTCTTCAGAGTGAAACCACCCGGATCCTAAACATTCCCTACTTCAGTCCCGTCCATTCGAACTAATAGGTCCGCATTACCGCGCTTTATTGCCTCGTAATTTCCATTTCTGATGCCAGAAAGGTAATATAAGTTAGAGAAGATATCGCGAAGGAGAGGAGGTCGATTCACGGCGAGACCGAGAGACGTAGAGATGGTTGGACCGATGGTAGTGGGTTTGCAACTTATTTTGCTACATAGTGGTTTACGATTCAAATGAAAAAGGGGGAAATGAACGTTGATGGTATAACCGGGGAAATCGTATGCGGAGGATTAAATTCTTTCTTCTTAAGAGTCCTCCCTGAGTATCATCTCGCGAAATAGAGTCTATAACCTGTTCCAATCATCCACGGTGGTTGATCAGCACAACCGTTCCCGTTCACTTTGCCGGATATAGTTTGCATTTTCTTTAAACCATCCACACCGGATACCAGCGGCCATTCAAATCTAAACGACACTCGTTTACATTCAAGACGCATTCCTAACTACGTTGCTTCCATCCGTTTTCGGTTTTTCTCGAGTATACTCATTCTATATATTTGGATACGAGTATAGATAACGTGCGGGATATAACCATAATTCTAATGTAACATGGTAAAACAACGAAGTACACGTTCCGATTTACAATTCAAATGAAACGTCCATAGGTAGTTCATTTAATTACAGATTACCATACATCTCTATTTAATTGTACGTAATATGAAGATATTAATTAAAGCCGCTAACATCGACGGTAAAAAATGATAAATTCATGTGAAACTTACCCGGATAACCCTCGGGAATAACTATTTCCGGTCCCACCCTGACGTCGTGCCGGTAACGGTGTATTAACAAGGTTGCGGTAACTCGAAGGGATCTTTGTTGTTGCTTGTATAATAACACGGGTCTTCCGCTTGTACCTTCGAGCCTTACGACTCTTGGTAACGAGAATCGATCTAGGAATTCACGAAGTGGCATATATCCACCGTTCGAGCCGGAACTACCCTCGGCCGTTGCTTCCCTCGAACTAGGAAGTGATTTTGGTAACGATGGCACCTCCTCGCTGGACATCGTTGAAAATTCGCCGTTCGACGACATATTTTATGTATTTCCTTTACGTGTCTCTTATTCTCACCTCGATGATACGTGGGATTTCGAATTACTTCTATTCAAGTCCACGTCGTGTTTGTACATCGTCAGACACTTAAGACGATCATGGATACTCGAGAAGTTCTAAGATGATTTTCGTAGGAAAATGATACTCTATGGTTTCTGCTGATTCTTCCGAAGTTGCGCGTCATTTAATTCTCGGCGTGAAGAAGCAAGTCCGACCTTTAATTTTGATAACATTTCCCCTCCTGCTGCAGCACCTTGTCATTACCACCGTGTTAGCAGTGACTTGGTACCGCTTAATAACAGGTTCAGGCACTGGCACTTTCTTTAATTATGTCACTGGGCCCTCGTCGTCACTGTCACTTTCGATTCAGTGTTACCGCGCTACGAAATTTCCCGTTATCACGAATTCGCGTAACAGTCTTCACCGATATCTTCCTCGGAGGCAGTCAATAAATAAATGCTTCGTCGATTCATCCAACGTGGAATTTAATTAAGAATTCATTCACTGTACACTAACTGTTACTGCAAGCAACAGAACGCAGTGAGATCGAGGATCGCGAATCACCATCCACAACTATTTCTACTTACAATTTAAATTCATTGCTTGATCCTGCGAGTTTCGGATTCCTCTACTTAGCGTAGAGCTTTGTATCTTCCCGATAGAGTATCACTTTAAGACATTACACTTCTCAGAGTAATCGAACGTTTCTTCTTATACAACAGTTCTCATTGATAAAGAAAACTCCGTAGTTCTTCTTAACAATCGATGATCGAGTCGATGCAGGTAGATATAAAAATCGCTTTCACCAATGGCGATCACCGAATCATCCGGTTCTTTCAGTTACGAAAATAACGAACCATTTAAGGCAGATCAAATCTGAATGGATCGAGAGATCGATCTTTCACCTAGCTCTTGCTATGACCGACTACTATCTACCTGTCTTTCTCTCTTTCTCTTATCCCCTGCAGTTTGATCCCTCCGGGGGTTATGACGTAACGCAGCTGCTATTCTTTCTCCGGTTTTCACGTGGCCCAGGTGATGTATCTCCTGGAATGGTTTTATTGCCTTGTATCCGTGAGGTGGTGCGAGGCGCCCACAGACGCCTTCAGTATCTGGGTCTGAACTGCATCCTGGTAGCTTCGAATGGGACCTACCGTGCTATGATGTTCCGCGATAGAGAAAGAAGGGAAGAAAGATAGAGAGGGGTCATATGGGGATATCCTTTGGGCACCTCAACTGATAGAATACTGGTACATCGCGGAGGTCTGAAACAGATAGGCTGAGTTGTTTAACGTGTTTCTCAAGTACGACACGTTGGGTTCCGTGCCCGAGAAATTCGCTCTATCTATCCTTAATGCTCTCCGGGGAATTTATACCCGCGTACTCGAAACTTTTATTGCTTCTCGGAAAATAGTTCGAAATAGTTTGAAACTTAGACGAGTCACATAGTAACGATTAGAGTATCACATTGATGATCGATGATAATCATTATTTTTATAACAAATTCAAGTCTCCGATGGAAAAATAAAATTTTTATGAAGAATTCTTTAGGTGAACACCAATTATATCTAACGATTGGCAGCGGGAATTTTTTTTGGAAAAGTTTTATGTTATGTATAGTTGCGAATCGTTTCTGGAAGGATATCCCGTACCTTTCAGAGAAGATCCGATCGAACCGGCGGACACGAAGTCACTGACGCCCGGCACGAACCGAGTAGGCTGTAAGAGGCACACTGACACTAACACACTCTTGGTTGGTAGTATCGTGCCACCTCTACCAACTTGCAAGAGTATACTGTCAGTGGCAGTACCACTCTAGGCAGCTTTAGCGAACTTTGCCTGGAGTCTTTGCCAGCTAACAGAATACGTGCCCATACTCGAGCGACCTACGAGACGTGGGTTTATTCAATAGGGCTTCTATTGTGTTCGAAGAGCTGTTTTCTCAACAGAAGCGAACCGCCCTTAATAATTTCTCTAGAAACGTAATCAGCCGTGATAGTTGAAGTTATTGCGCTTATGCATCTCGTAACAAGAATCGACGTTTCGATAATGTATACGCGTGCAAATCTGCCTGGAAGTATTAAAGTGCAATGAATCAAATAGACCCCTCCCCCCATCGGCGCAACGATCCTGGAAAATAATCGTTTCGCTCGAATAACTAAAAACGTACGAATACACGCGAACTGGTAAACGAGACGATGCGTTTGAAAGATTGGCCGTAATAAAAATTATGTTCGTTTTAAAGTCATGCCTGGGATACCTTACCTTATACAGTTACGTCGGACGTTAAAGGGAGACGTTACACGTCTCCTTTTCGTAAAATGCGATTACATTATTCCATTTTACATTCTACGGATTTTAATTGCGTACCGCGTCCTTACGCATCCTTACTGCGTATGTGAGAATAAGATAATACGAATTACGACGGGGTGACGTTCCTTTCTGGTTATACTGGAAAGTGGAACGACCTTGAATTTTATTATCCTATCGACTCAAACGCGGGACAACTTTTATCCTGTGTTGCGTCATGGTCGAGGAGTGACAAAAGTTCGCACGATAATTCTTTTTATGGGAATCGGATTCCTTTGTTTGTGGGTTGCAAGTACCATCGTACATGATCCGTGTCCGTATGTAATATATGATACCACATTCTTGATGCGAGACAATGAATAATTGCACGCGTATTGGTTTCTCCACCGTTTGACTTATGGAGGAAATCGCATTCCCGTTAAATCGTAGATAAAAATATTTTACAATAATAATGCATGCTATCCTACTTCGCGCGTATTGCTTCAGGTAGTCTGCCTCCGCGCTCATCAAAGAGCATCATTTTTCATGACTGTTGATTCAAGATTGACTAAACATTTTCTTGGAAGAAGTGATGCAAGCGATGCTCTCTTAGATCAATTTATGCAACATTTTAAAGAGACAACGTACGATAGTTATTTTTAATTGGCATGTTATTTATGTCCAGTCCGGAAGATTTGTTAATTGCCACTAATAATCTACGATACATTATTACCATAATTATCGCGATACTATTTCATCATTATACATTTCATAGCTGACTAAGTAAGTGAAGCTTCTCCGGTGCACTTAACGACATCGGTCACCGTAAGGACGATGTCCAGCTCTTGGTATTTCACCCTCCGCAGAAGCAGGCAAGAGCGCTTGAATATTTTCCAGGTGATATCGCGAGTGGTAAGGAATCCACTTTAAACTGTAGATTCTAGGGCAAACGGGGCAGAGAAGCGAGTGGTGGAATACGAAGTGCAAAAGATTCCGCGAATACAGAAGGTGAAAAGGGACTCGGTTAGTGGAGGGAGAAAATTGTGTCGCCATGGCGACTACTGGAATGAAACAAGGTCCTACATCGAGTAAAAATAGCACTGGCCTGGAAGAGGCTCGCTTTAGGTTTTAACAAGTGAAAAGTTACGGGAACCGGGTAGCTCCTTGCAACGATCCTAGAGGAAGATAGCGGTAGAAGGAGGCACACCGTGGCGCGGGTACCGAGTATGTGAAACATCGAGTTTATTAATACCGTCGGTAGCGATGTCTCGGTCCATTTAATTCTATATTTACCGCGGACGCGTTTAGTACGGATGCAGAGATAGGGACTAATCTGTGGAAAGGATCAGTCAAGGCGAGCCGGAGGGTCCATCGCGATCGCGAAGGAACGATCTTCCCACGGTGTTGGCTGGTGGATCGGTTGAAAAGAATGAACACGCCGTGCCGGCGAGCGTAGCCTTGCAAGGACAAGGACGCCATTTTAGATGTAAGCGCGCAAACAATTATTATTACCGGTGAGCCAGGGTGTGGCGGCTTCGGTTGTGTTTCTCTCTGAACAGAGAAAACAAAGCTGCCTTAATATAATCGCACCTACGGTCAAACCGTCGAGGTACGAGAGGGGGAACCGAGAACGCAACGAACGAACGAACACGAGATAGAACGAAATGCCATGAAAGATGCAGAATGCGCGATTAAGGAGTTTTATGGTTTTCAAGGTCGGGCACGAAAGGAATTGTAATAACCTGCTACGATTATTTCATGGACTCGGGGTATTTATAAAGAGCCCTTGTCTCTCGAATGTGGCGCGATTATATGACTGTACGTGTATTACTTAACTATATTTCGCGCCATTGTATCGTAACCCATTCTTTAATATCGAACGTGTATCTCGCTTATTCCTCGATTCAATTATAACCGCGCGATTATTATACTGGAAATTTCCCTCTTCTTTCGTCGGCGGATTTGATTTGCATAAATGAATAGGCTTTAAATAACCTGATCTCGAAAACGAGAAGAAATGGAATTGATCGTGGCCGAGGGGATCGTAGTGCATCATCGTCATCGTACTCCAACGACTGTCATAGCACGTCTTTCACCGTGCAAAAGGTTTTCAGTCGGCACTTTAGCATGACACTAATGAGCCCGGCCGAGAGACCAGCCCCATGGTGCATCTCTCCCTGTAATTGGTTAGTTAGCACATTTATTTCATATGAAGAGACCGGATGAAAAATGCGAAGCGCGTGCGTCCTAATTGGCGGGCACGCCATTCCCGGTGCGAATCGTGAACCGATCGATCCACGCGATATCACGGACCTGGATCATTGACACGAGTGACCGAGTAACGTTGCTTCAACTTTCAATATCGAACTCGTATAATAAGGAATAACCGTTTGAGATATATAATGGCTGACTTAGAACGAACGAGATTAGAGTAAGCGATGTTGAGTGTGTTACTTAAAATGATATTACTAGGAGGCTTAGGAGCATCGTAATTTAGATAATAAGTAAATGCATCAATTGAAAAGCTTCCTCTTGTAAGTCGGGAGAGTATTACCAGATTATTTCCTAACAACCTGTTAGAAATTATCTAGTTATTTTCCCTGATTGGCTGAACCTAAGAAAGGAGCGTAATCGAAGCGTAGGAATTTGTTTCTAAGGTTAACCTCAGTGTACTGGGAATTCCATCCTCGCGGCGGTCATCGGCTTCTTTACCAAGAACCCCGTAGATTTAATTAGACCTTGCCCGAGGTCATATCGATTTCTCTTCTCCGATTTTCCTAAGAAAAGGGTTGAGGAAAAGGATAAACCGCGTAGGGATAAACGGGGAGAGGATATTATTCGTAAACTTACAACTTTAGAATTGCATAAGTTCGATGTTCTTTGTTCTCCGCTGGTCCCCTTCGCTCGCTTTACATTAATTATGCATTCTTCAGAGAATGCATGAATGTTTGCTCGTCTTTCAGCCGATGGATTTAAGAGCACCGGTGACTATCTGCAAGAAAATAAATATTAATACAAAGCCAAGAAAAGATTTCGAATAAATGATTATAAATATCCACGAAAAATCGTGATTCATTTTTCGTAGTATCATTTCGGAAATTAAAATATTCCAGAAGGTCAACAAGTCGAACGAGTAATTAATTGTATGTATTATTTCCTTTTTGGCATAAATCCAATCATCCTGAATCTGCCATAAAATCATTTCGATTTAAAAACATTGTCAGGTTTTTATGAATTATTTCAATGTTAAGCGTCTAACATATTTAATATTAATTGCTCTTTCCAAGCTTCTGAATTTTTCCTATTTCACGCAGTCGCCTTGAAACTGTTGTGAAATAATAATAAATGGCGTTTTAGAATGTTCAATTCATGAACCAACCTTACAAAAACACACAACGACTGGGAAATATTTTAATTTAAAATAATATAATTACAGAGGGCTGAAAAAAAGACTAAAACTTTTGCATACATCTTATATTTCAAAAGAATCCTTCGAATTTGTTGGTTCGTAGCCATTACTACCAAAGAACCTTGCTTACCTGCAGATGTAATTGCAAGGTACTTGGTATTTTTATCGTCGCCACTGCTACTTTAACCGAATGAACACTCTTCATCTTATTGTTGTCTGATGTTCTCGCCTTTATGGCGAAAAAGGGACGCACCGGAGGGTCGTGGTATTTTTCAGAATTCGAAATGGGAATGGACAAAGGGTAGTATATGCTTAAGGTCACAGGGAGTCGTACGTTTTTCATCGTTTGCGCTGTCAATTGGCTGCTCGCTGCTGAAAACAATCTCAATTCCATCAGCCCTCAAGCTCTCCCGGTGTAAATTACTTTCGTACAGTTCGGTACCGCTCTTCAGCGGGGAGTCTTAAACCGTAAAACATTATTTCTTTCACGGCCTTCTTTTACCTCGTTCGTAGCCATGCTACGTGCATACATATGTAAATAGATACTATAATATTTGATTTGTTTTAATATAAAGCTACCTTCCGGTTATTAAACTTCGATACCTATGAACGCGTATGGCGAGTTTAGTATGAAATTTATTAAGGTACCTGTGACTTTAATATCCGATTTAATGTGTATTCTAATGCACGTAATAGCTATCTTACCTTCCCCTGCAATAATGACTTTATTCTTCTATTAATCTCGTTAATATCGATATTCCCGTTTCATTTTCGAGAAAATAAGGCCCCGATAATAAACACGTTGATTGATCGTATCGCATGAAATTCAAATGATAAGTACGGAACGTGGTTTCGTAATTCTTGGAAGACAACACTCGGTCAATCCGGACACGAAACGCTAATGCGATTCGTGGGCTATGTAAAGTTCCATGCAAATGTGGAAGAAAACGGTACCGCGTGCTACGAAGTAGACGAGAAAACAGTAGCGTGAAAGTTATCGTCTCAGTGCGTCACATAAATCAACTTATACTTGACAAGACATAATCTTTGATAAAAACATCTTGGATATATTGCGTTATTTTGATTCCTTCGCGGTATGAAAATTATAATGTTCCTTTATGATGTCCTTGCATCTACCCGAGATTGATACGATGAAAGCGTGTTTATTCTTTATGAAGAATAACATGCGCTCTTTAGAAACTAAATTTAAATCTTGGATAACAATGGTAGGCGCGTCGGCAATCTAGAGACCTCCCCCTGTCATTGTAAATTACACCGGCGACTTCCTGACCACTAACTACGACGCTTTCTTATTAAGAAAGATGACATTCGAATGCACAGCATCGTGCGGCACTTTAAATTAGCATAAAATCATGGAAACGCTGCTCGCAGCGCGCCAATTCAAGCCGCGGAATTGGCACGTATCGCCGATACTTTTGTCCCCCTGTTAATTAGCATTCGTTCGCCGTCCTCGACCACCCGTTCAAAGCGGACTAGCAAAAAAATAAAAATAATACGACTGTGGAGGAAGATAGAAATATCAATGGAACAATCATATGGCTTCTGTCTTACAAAAAAAACAAGTATAAAAAATACGTAACCCTATTCCTTCGTTCGTACCCTCTCGATAATTCCTTAGAGATTCAAATTTATATTTACGAGGTACGTCAATCCTGTTTGCTGTTTGAAACTATCAATTTCAATTCATTCGTATTTCAAGTTATCGAAGTAAATGAATTCAAGCATTTCGCAAATTTGCATCCTCGATTATTCGCTTAGAATCGCGTATACACTAAACGCGCGAACGAATGACTGGAGTCCCAGCCACGCGCGAGTAGTTCTAACCTGCATCCCCACCCTCCGCGCCCAGGCTGGGGTCCGTATGGGCCAGTGTCCCGCGCTTTACTGGGCCTCACGTATCCCTCTGACCCTGTTTTCATATTAAAATTGTCCGATAAAGTTTGAGGGGTGGTAAACCTTTTCTGAATAAAATTCTCGAAAGAGATTATATTTCTTGTTCACGGTGTGAAACTGCCAGGTATTCATACAAACTGCTTCACACCTGTTGTTTCCAAAAAATATATTTGTTTGACAAATAATGTAATTTATCGTTGAATATGCACTTCCAAAATGAACATTTTTCCGCATCGTTTTACGGGGGCCGCAAAAAAAGGATGTCGATGCATTTCTGCATGGCGCTAATTCTGAGTGAAATTAACGATGCCATGTTGTATATTTTGCTCCGTGAATGGGATAGTCGATTCTGCGTAAGGAGTGTCTGTAATGGGAATACCAATGGACACGGATCGTTCATATTTGACGCCTTAGTCATCCTCTTAATTGTAAAGTCATCGTTTCGTGCGTAAGGTTTAAGTAACGGTATTACATTTACTTAATTTATATACAGCAAACGATTATACAAGATATTATACTCTGGACACGATAAAATCTCCCATTCATTTTTACGACTAGGATGTGTCGGACGGAAGCATTTCTTTTATAATAATACCCGCACACTGGCATTATGTGATTCAAGTATCATAAAAGTGTACCCCGACCGACATCAGGGTTCTATTCATTATTGAATCGACAAGCTACCATGAACTGGAATTTAAAGTTCTTCTCATAAAAGATTCTATAATGCTTCTCTAAAGACTGTATTATGAGAGACAGATTTATCTAATGGATCTTCTTATTTAATTCAACACCCTCATTCGATTCGTTTCTTTAACAATATGCTTCTAAGTATCTCCTTTATATATTAGATCATCCCATAAGTAATGTCATTTTTGATTTACCATATATACAATATGCTTCTAATGTCCCGTTTATGTTGTTTACAGTGGTGTTCTTCGCGTGTCAGGTTTTATTAAAATAAATTTTTGTGAATCACTTATCCGTTAAGCATATCACATAGACAATGTGCAAACGCGTTACCTCTAAGTCTGCTACTTGAGATCGGCAAGTTGAATAATGCATTTAACCCATCCTTAGTTCTCGCGCATAAATCCCCGTTGAGGTACTCGCGGGATTCCCCGGCGCAGTATACGTTGTTGCAAATGATTTATCGTCTGCGCCGGCGTTCCACATAATATCTGTAAAAGTACCATGAAATATCGCGAGTAGCCCACATAAGAAGCATCGTGTTTTTCAGGAACATAATTTTTCTCCTTTCACGTTGTCCGGCGACCAGTTTGGAGGTACTTGATCTTGTCTTCGCTCATATGACGATGTCTACAACGGATTATACTCTACATGATAATACCCGCATGCCAACGAAAGGGAACGCCATAAATTCGTTGCCCAAATAATTTAACAACCATTTTTTTCAATACACGTTTCTACTCTTTCTAACTCGTCCTTCGTACTGCCATAGATTATAAAGTGTCCTCCATAATAATTGGATGTATGGAAACATAATTTCATTGCAAATGAATCCTTACTAATTATATGCCACATTATCAACGGTTGGCCATCAACATAAAAATACAACCACGTTTTTTATAACAGCTACTAAGTCTCACCTCGAAATTAAGATAGGACCTCGATATAAGAATCCACGTAATACGAAGCATTAGGTAAGCAAAATGCGAATAATCACACTCAACTTTTTTCATAAGTATCTCCCCCTATCTCCTACAAATTATCCCCGTAATTACTCTCCTAATTATAACAAAAACTCTGCGCAACCTTCATTATGTAAATTCGCATGAAAATCTAGATTTTTTTTAAGTATAATTAACCGGATATATAATCCGGCGGAGAAATTAGAAAGATTGCCGAAATTGTTTTTCTTCCTGCGTTCGGAGGTAATGTTATCGCTTCTGGCGAAAAGGATGACTCAAATGTTACGCAACACCCCGAAGATCGGATCCGAGCACGAAAATGGTGAATTCGCGGGGAATATTCGTGATTTTACTTTCCGAGGATTGTGTCCGTACGCGAATCCTTGGGCGGCGTTGAACTTTTCAAGGTTGCCGGCCGAAGGTGGTGTAGATACAGTGGTGGTTCGAGGGGGACGACGACAAGGAATACGAAGAGATGCTGACTCGTCGAAAGTTTCCTCTCCTCTTACGTCACATAGGACGTTGCATGCACGTCAGGTGGCAACGACACCTCGTGCTGCAGCTGCAGCCCTGCGGGATTTTGCAGGAGGCGTGGGTTAACCAGTTTTTACACTGAGGTCGACCGAGAGCCGAGGGTGGAAGGGACAAGATCGTTAACCAATCGACGTATATGCGGGCCAACCGAAATCGAACGAGGAAAGTGTGAACGAGAATGGAACAGGCTTCACGATAATATTAGCAGAACTTGATAAAAGCGAATCGTAGGGTGACCTACAAAATTTAATTTTTAACTTCAATTTCATTCTTGACATTTTCTTCTTTATACTCTTCCTAGCAATACCTCTGAAGTACGACCAAAAACATAGGATTTCTCCCACATATAAGGAACAACTGATAATAAACGTACATATTTAAAATGTATTTAAGCGTACTAGGTATATGATTCTATTATAAATTATGAACTTACATCGAGACCCGAATGCAATGAGCAAAGTGGACGCACGGGTTTTCCGCGGCAGAATCACTGCAAGGAGCTGTACTCATAATGCTATCGATAATTTGATCGCAATAAGACAAAGGAGAGGAAGATGTCGATCGAAATGATCGAAGGAGAGTATCCCAGCAGGATGTTTAGGGTCTAGTGGGAAAAGATGAGTTCGCGGGGTCAAAGTTACAAGGGAAAGAGAAGATCCGGTGGTGATCAGGAACGGATTATTATTATGTGGCGTGGCCATTTGGTGTTGGTACAGAGACAAGGATGCGCCTAGGAGCTCGTGCGTGCTGTTAGAAGTGCTCGTGTGCCTGGATATGTACACTCGGTTACCACGCGATTCGCTCAGGTAATATAATGCGAGCGACACGTCGGGTAATAACTTTATTTAGATACACTATCGACCTGTGTAATTGCACGGTAAATGTTCTATCTTACCCGTTCTTCTCTTTATACGCCTCACTCTCTCCCGGTGCCCTGCTCCTGGCCCGCATCGGCCCTTTCCTTTTTTCGTATCCATAAACATCGCCGTTTACGACACCGCAGAACCACGCCGTGCGGTGCGCATGCACGTACGAGCTCATTTCTGTATACACACGCTGTGGCCAGCCGGTCATTAATTTGAAATAATTATAATTAGCGACGAGGGAAAGGATGGCGCGCCGCTTGATATTAAAATCTCTTGCCGCGATGTTCATTTAGTGGCCACATGGGGACTAACTTTCATATAGGAGATCCATTAGAATTCTGCGGATGTTAAACAAAGATCCATCAAGATTTTTTCTGACAATCTTGTTGTTCTAGTTCTGTTACCTCTAATTATTTAAAATTGATATGGTTTGAAATTATTGATCTTACACGTAATAAGAAATATTTCATATACATACGTAAATATAATTATGGGTAATTTTATGTCAAGTGAATTTCTTCATAGTTCGAATCTGAAGTTAGAAAAGGGATATATTTATGACATAAATTTACGTAGATAACGTTTAAGATCTGTTGATCTTAAAGCCGATGTATGCAACTTGCCGGATGTGTTAAGGCAGTATCCCGAGCGGATAATTGTCGCCAACGGTGGTACCGATTAACGCTGATCATCGGTTCCCCATCGAGGTATATTACAGCGTAATATTAATTTCCTTCTTTACGGATGTCTTCTACGCGATAAACCTTGTTATTATCGCTTGCAACGGTCTTAATCATAAAAGTCACTATACACTGCACTGCATCGTACGTATCCCTCCTCCCCTCTCCAGTTTACTTGATTCAGTATTCCACGATTACCGTTAATTCAACTATAACTATACACCGCAAATAGATCCGAGCATTTACATATTATTTGTGACGAACCTCGTAATAACCCAATAAAAGAAAACCCATCAGCATCGTTAAATATAATCGTCCCAACGAGAATGAGATATGACATCTAATTAAACGTTTCTCGAGATAAAAACGTTAATTACCCTTACCATTATATTTTGCAGGACGAAAAGGCCGTCGAAGAATGGACCAAAAAAGATGGTGAGGAGTGCATGGTTTAGCAGATGGGCCTCAAGAGGGGGATGGAGAGTGGTGGCGAGGGGTGCAGGCACGTGAGAATTAACCAGCATTTGCATTGTAATACGCGTCGGATAATCACTATGATTGCTGTTCCGTCTTAACACCGTCTCCTTTTGGTTAAAACATAGCACTTCGTTCACGATCAGGCAAGCGCATCGTTCGGTGTATTGTCACGGGGACAGTGTCCTTAATCTTTAGAGTAATTATCCATAAAAATAACCGAACGGTCGTTTGCTCTTGGGACTGGCCGCTGTTACAGCGGCGTAAGGATCTTTTGTAGTTTTTTCCATTGTACGTAGTCACGTACGAATCCTTACGCCCTGTAATTAACTTTACCTAGTTTCGAGCGTGCGGCCCAGTCCCACATCTGGCAGCCAAATTTCCAACCGTCGCAGGCCATACCTGGACGCGACCCGCCGGAGTTCGCGGATTCCTGGAAGTTGTCGTAAAACTATAGTCGGGTCCCAACCATGGTTTGACCAATCACCACAGCGACGATTTCCAGGGTTTTCCGCGACTCCACGAAGGGTGGGAGTTTGGCCGTCACGAGATGGATCGTGAGCGAAGACACCCAAATCAGTCAGCAACGACATTCGCAAGAGACAAGTAGCATTTTATAGAACATAGTCCTTTCCGTTTGCATCAAACAAACCCGCCTACTTGTCGACGATACTAAGTTCGACTCCGGAGATACCAAGTATTCTTCGTCACTGTTCACCACGAACAAATCTATTGTATATATCCAGCCTCACGGCCCTTGGTACAGTTATAATAAATAGTGCGTTGTACGGAAGAGTATTGGAGTCATTCGATATCCCAACCGATACAATTGGAAGCAGTTCAAGCCAAAGTCAAAGAATCAACCGCGACAGGCTTGACGTAACATTTTGGTCCTTCGAGCCGGATCCAGCGTCTAGGAAACACTATCCATCGAAGACGTATTGGAACCTTGGAATAACTGTCACCAAGGACGAGAGTTAGTGGATAATCGTCATACACGGAGTCAACTAGTACGGAGATACACTCCGTCAAGACCCGTCTACAACCATTGTGGATCTTCGCAAAGGCCTTGCGACTCACGGATCCATCGCTGGAGTAATCCCGCCGCACCAGCCGCCGCAATAGTGATTCCGCCGCACCAGCAGCCGCAGGAGTCATCTCACCGCGCCGCAGCCGCAGGGATACTTCACCACCGGCAACAGCCGAAAGAGTCATCTCGCCGCACCAGCCGCCGCAGTAGTGATTCCGCCGCTCCAGCAGCCGCAGGAGTCATCTTACCGCGCCGCAGCCGCAGGGATACTTCACCACCGGCAACAGCCGCAGGAGTCATCTCGCCGCGCCAGCAGCCGCAGCAGTCATCTCGCCGCGCCAACAGCCGTAGAGATACTCCATCACCAAACAAGTAAGCTCTAGACTCATCGTCCTAGTAACCTTCCTTGTTTCTTTATTCGATCTATCGTCTCAATTTCGTAGTCATGGCGTCAGAAGTAAGAGCTTTAACTAAGCAACGCTCTACCGCGAAATCGCAAATAACGCGCCTGCATAATTCGGTCAAGCAGTTGGAAAATCCGATCAGCGAAATTGTCGCTGCTAAATTGGAACAACGCAAGCTCAAATTAGAAGAATATTACAGTAGCTTCTTAAGTTTGCAAAATCAAATAGATGCGCTACAAGATGACGACAATTCGGAGGACATTAGAGTAGAATTTGAGGTCGCGTATTTTGAATGTACCGATACAATTATTGAACTGTTACATCAGTTTAAGTCGACGCGCGAGAGTAACACCGGGAGCACTAGAGCCCCCGTTAATCCAACAGCGAGCTCTACGCAATCCATCGTGCCTAAGATTTACGTGCAACCCTACGATGGTAGTTTCGCGGAGTGGCGTAGCTTCCACGATACCTTCCAGTCACTAGTTCATAAAAACAATTCAATTTCAATGATAGATAAGTTCCACCTCTTAAAATCATACCTGATTGGTGACGCGGCCAATGCAATTTACGCCTTGCACGCGTCCGAGGAGAGCTATTTGGTTGCTTGGGACTTATTAAATAAAAGGTTCAATAAACCGCGTAAGATAGTACAAGGTCACATACAGGCTTTATTTGAATTGCCTCACGTAGGCAAAGGTTCGTCGGCCTCGATACGCAGACTAGTCGATGGTGCTCAAATGCACATAAACGCCTTAAAATCTTTGAAGCAACCGGTCGAGTGGCACGAGAACATAATTCATATTATCACTTCGAAATTGGACAATAACACGCAGATTCAATGGGAACGTTCATTAGACGAGGACGTTTTCCCAACGTATATGGACCTCTTGGCATTCTTGACTAAATACTCTCAAGACGTTAAACCGGTTGAACCCGTGCACGATACTCGCGAGAAAAGCGCCGCGGATCAAAGGGGTTATAACCATGGGCGGCAGAAACCACGCGCCCAAAATTCGGAGGTCTTCGTGTCTACTCGAGTCGAAGCTAGTTGCCCGGTGTGTAAACAGGCACATATAATCACACAGTGCAAACAGTTTATGCAATATCCACCTCACGAACGGCATAATTTAGCGCGAACGTTAAACTTATGCATAAATTGTCTTAAATTTGGTCATGGTATTGCTAAGTGTCACTCAGGCGCCTGCAGAAAATGCAAGGGTAGGCATCATACCTTGCTTCACTTCAATCCCAACAAATTAGAAGAAACCTCGCAGCCATCCGCTGAAAATAATTACCCTAGGTCATCCATAGCATTAACAACCTCCTTTGATTCGGAGATATTGTTATCCACCGCGCGGGTAAAGATACTGGATGCTTGGAACAAAGAACATGATTGTCGAGTTCTTCTAGATGCAGGATCCCAGGCGAATTTCATCACTGAAAGACTCGCCAAACAATTAAATCTACCTCAGATGAAATTGAACAATAGAATAGTTTCGGGATTAGGGCAAGCCAAATCATCGCTTAATTATAGCATAAATTCTATTATTAAAGATAGAAGGAAACAATTTAGCTGGGACGCTACACTTTTCGCTATCCCTCGTATAACGGGAAGGCTCCCCTCGAAGCCGGTAGACGCAGGTAGGCTTCACCTACCTGAAAATATTAGCCTAGCCGACCCCGACTTCGGCAAACCAGCGGAAATAGACATTTTATTAGGAGAACAATTTTATTATAAGTTCGTCACAGACGGGCGAATACGACTGCCTAATGAGACAACGGTATTGCAAAATACCAAATTAGGCTGGGTGTTGTCGGGTGACGTTGGGAGCGAAACAAATGAAGCATCAACAATATTATGCCATTTGTCCAATACCGAAACCGCTTGCGAGCAACATTTTGCAAAACATACTAGCCGCGATGATGTAAGACGGCATATGGTTGAGCTACCTTTCAACGATCGGAAATCGTATTTAGGCCATTCGCATCATACCGCGGTAACCCGATTTTTAACACCCTTCTTAGACGACCAGAGTAATCTACCAAGGAATCGAGTAGTTGCGAGCAGACCCTTTTTAAACGTCAGCATTGATTATTGCGGTCTTTTCTACATACAGGAGAAAAGGTTCAGGAATGCCAAGAGTGCTACCAATTTCGTAGGTGCTCGTAACGGATCGAAGGAGCTCGAAAAATTACTAGTATCGGACATTCACAATACTAGGACACATACCGAATTAGCGCAGCAGGGTATTAATTGGCATTTTCCCCCGCCCCGCTCTCCGCACTTTGGCGGATTATGCGAAGCGGCGGTGAAATACTTTAAGTTTCATTTGGTACGGACAATCGGTGATACCTTGTTCACGTACGAAGAACTTAATACGTACGTGATAGAAATTGAGGCGATTTTGAATTCACGCCCTTTAACTCCCTTATCCACCGATCCAACCGACCTCCAAGCCTTAACCCCTTCCCACTTCCTCCTTGGTGAGTCTGCAGTAAACATACCTGAGGAAGATCTAGCGGAGGTTTCAACCAATCGGTTGTCGAATTGGCAACACATCCAGAGGGTCAAGGCACACTTCTGGACTAGATGGTTCAAGGAGTATTTAAAGCAGCTAAATACTCGAAGCAAGTGGCAAAGAGGTACCACCCAGGCGATTGAGGTTGGGACGCTAGTCCTCATAAAGGAGGCAAACCTGCCAACGATGCGTTGGATGCTGGGACGCGTGACCGAGACGCATCCCGGAGAGGACCAGGTTGTGCGGGTAGTAACCCTAAAAACCTCATCGGGTTTCCTAAAGCAAAGCACGAGGAGCCTCTGCCGAATGCCCATAGTCAAGGATTAATTCCCTAGCACTTTCATATAAATATGAAAGTAGTAAATATCCTGCAATTAATCTTGTAAAATATTGTACATTGAACTAGCAAGTAGATTTAGCCTTTAACTTATAGGTACTCATGTATTATATTTAGAATTAGTTTGTAATTTTCGTAATAGCCACGCGATACATTATAAAACTAATAGTTTCGTGCCCATTTTGGACACCTGTCATATTTTGAACCGGAGCGGTTCAAGGCGGGCGGCATGTTCCGTCTTAACACCGTCTCCTTTTGGTTAAAACATAGCACTTCGTTCACGATCAGGCAAGCGCATCGTTCGGTGTATTGTCACGGGGACAGTGTCCTTAATCTTTAGAGTAATTATCCATAAAAATAACCGAACGGTCGTTTGCTCTTGGGACTGGCCGCTGTTACAGCGGCGTAAGGATCTTTTGTAGTTTTTTCCATTGTACGTAGTCACGTACGAATCCTTACGCCCTGTAATTAACTTTACCTAGTTTCGAGCGTGCGGCCCAGTCCCACATCTGGCAGCCAAATTTCCAACCGTCGCAGGCCATACCTGGACGCGACCCGCCGGAGTTCGCGGATTCCTGGAAGTTGTCGTAAAACTATAGTCGGGTCCCAACCATGGTTTGACCAATCACCACAGCGACGATTTCCAGGGTTTTCCGCGACTCCACGAAGGGTGGGAGTTTGGCCGTCACGAGATGGATCGTGAGCGAAGACACCCAAATCAGTCAGCAACGACATTCGCAAGAGACAAGTAGCATTTTTATAGAACATAGTCCTTTACGTTAACATCAAACAAACCCGCCTACTTGTCGACGATACTAAGTTCGACTCCGGAGATACCAACTATTCTTCGTCACTGTTCACCACGAACAAATCTATTGTATATATCCAGCCTCACGGCCCTTGGTACAGTTATAATAAATAGTGCGTTGTACGGAAGAGTATTGGAGTCATTCGATATCCCAACCGATACAATTGGAAGCAGTTCAAGCCAAAGTCAAAGAATTAACCGCGACAGGCTTGACGTAACAATTGCAGTGGGCGTAGCCAATCCTTAACTTTAATAGCCTGGGTTACCCAAAAGCATCGGCGTCGCCTCAGGCACAAGGTCCATGTATCTATATAACACACCTTGTACACAGAAACGTACGGGGCGGTGTGAAACTTTTATCGTTTCACCGAGTCGTAATTTTTGCGGGTGCACGTTGCGTACGTAGTCCTTTAGGTCCTTCGGATCCTGCTAAGTCCTTTCGGGCGACTCCAAGGTATAATAAGCGCCATGCTGCCTTCTTTACGGCCTTTATTTTCGACTCGTCGACGTCGAGAGTTCGCAGGTACCGGGACGGGGACTTCCCCGGGCACGATGTATGCACTTCACCTTCGCGAAGTCAACATTGGATGCACCAGAATTCACTGCACACGCGAAGATATTTATGCTTCCGCTGGATCTCTGCGACTTTAACGTTCTCGACGTTCGCGTTAAACTTACAGCACGTTATGTGTGTCAAGAGGAAATAGAGATATGCGTGCGCCGTGTAAAGGAAGTCAATGTACACTTTACTTGAGAATACTTTAGTGTTTTATAATATTGGGGCGAACGTAGGGAGATAAATATTCTTTGGATTTTTACGTCGGTCTCTGATATTTATTACTGTAACAAATATCAAGAAGGTAATAAATAACCTCTTTTTTTAACACAAAAGCAACATCGAATTATCTTGTTTCTCATCGTCCTTTCCTTTATCTACAATCTTCACCGTTTATGAAACATACAAGGATGTATCTGATCAGTGGATCCTGTTGCACTTGAGACTAATTTAATTACGACTTGATAAAAGTATTAAAAACATTTTGTTACGATTGACTGCCGTACATAAAAAGTTCGATGTAACGTGTACTTAAATATTTTATTATCAACTATAATTTCGAAATTAGCGGATATTTATACGCGCGTACGAAGTGTATCATCATAGGTGTATTATCTCGTCTTATCAGTCAACATGTCCGAGCTATCTAGTTCCACGACGAATACCTGTTAATTACACGTTGATAAAAACAAATCAGGATTAAAATAGTTTATCATCTACCTCTACATTAAATCGAGGATACCCGGTTGTATTATCGAAGTTATTATACCCCTGGTTATTATAAATTACAGTTTACATATAAATTATAGACAATGTTGCAAGGTTGATTTAAGTTCACGGGGGTTAAACGTGAAGGTTGAACATCTTATAGCGTGTCTTACCGCCCCTTAGGCTGTTCAACCAATCGAAGAAACCAATTTGATACGGGGGAGTAATAATTTCCTCGTTACATTACATTTAACACGAGAAACATTTAACATGTAATTGAACAATGTAACAATAATGATTGATAAGTCTGTGCTTGGAACGACGAAAACGGGAAGATTAACTTTTTTACTACGAAAGCCGTATATTAACGCTCTCGTATATCCATGAATATATGTATACAAAAGGCGTATATATACGACCAGTAAATTTAACTCGGTACCACATATTTACTTCTTAAGTAAATTAATACAGTGTCAAACATATTGTTATATGTCACATGACAACCGATCGAATAACTGAATCTCAACAACTCCTCGATTCTTCTTCTTTTTATCGACACTACTCAGTGTCAACTACTGTTATGCAAATATCGTATCTTACGATGTTAATGGTTTTTTGTTGCAACACGGCGGAGTTAAAGGGTTAAGGAAGCACAAAGGGAGGACTGCGGAATGGATACTTATTAAAATGTTCGCTTCCTATCAAGGGAAACGTAGGAAGTAGGATTATGGTATTCGAATTGATAGTCATTGACTTTCCATGGTGATCGAAGGAGCCTTCGAGCGTACGGTTTCCATTTTGCATAGGAGGTCGTTGAATCTGTGATTTGGCAGACTCCTCACGATTCCTGTTGGTCGTATAGAGATAGGGAAGAGAAGGTATCTTGTCGGAAGTAGACATTGATGGCCGATAGCTCTACCGTGGACGTAGACGAAGACGGGGATAAGTTCGAAACTGGCCGGCCGTCCAGTGGAATCGTAAGATCGCAGATCACGCGCGTGCGAGCAGGAGGGTAGTATATCTTGTAGTTGGATAAAAGGGAAAAGTAAAAGAGAGAGAGGATGGTGGAAGAGGGATAGCAAGCTACGAAGCCCAAGCAAGTTCCAAGCATGTCGGCACTAACTTGTATTAATGTTGCCGATCAATCCTAATGGACGTGGTCGCATCAGCACCGCACGTGCATTTGCATGCGTATGTACACGGTACCCCCACGGATGTAGTTACGCTCAGCCGTGCGGCATAAATCGCGGGTCATCGCGATCTTTTCGTGTCAAACCACGCTGAATATATTGAACTAAGCCCGAAGAAACGTTCTCCTTCGATCTTCGTTTGTACCCTTAACGCGAAGTTCGTGTCTCGTGCCTAGCATCGCTATTAAATGGTTTGTTAGTTACACTGAAATGCTGAATAATAATCAGTGTATATGTACGATATATAGTGCACACCAGTTGAATCGTTGTTAACTTCGTTGATTATAAGTGCTCCAAGTGATTAAGTTTGCTATTGACATCAAATTTATAAATCGATGGTTTCCTTTCATATCTACTAGTTCAATGAATCATTTTTTGTTCACGGCGTTATACTTCGACTCACGATGATGACGGTGCAGAATGTACTGATGTGGTACGTGACAATTCTAATTATCGTTGGAGAATTGCATTGCGTATTACTGTACCGAGCGTGATAGGTTACCAAGGGCGTTACCAGGAACTTCGACGTCGGTTCCAGGATTAGTCCTGGTTCGTCACGGGAGAGAAGAATGATGAGTGGGAAGGGGTCACTCGCTTGGTCATGCTAGTTCTCCCGAGAAAATTCATTTCCTCTTCGAGGGATGCATTACACCAATTGACTATACGTGCGGAAAGTATTTATGTCTGTTCGTTTACATCTTCCGCTTAACAACAACAATGATATACATCACGATGTGTGTACCTTTGATCCTTGATACTCGACGATTGTTAAAGTCTCATTTATTCGGAACAAGAAAATACCTCGCGTCGTGGTATAAAGTATTTTTGGTACTTCCCAATTGAACGATCATAAGAGTTCCTGATCATTATCCTGGTACCCAAATGCGGTTGGTAGGAGTATACGAACGAAAATATAAGGGAATAATGGCAGGTAACGTTTGAGCACTGCTACCGTGATCGTAATTGACGTGCGTGCATTGTTTCGCGAACTGCTTTCGGAGTTGCGATCGAACAGAAGGAAAGAAACGGTTCGTTCTCCTCTTCCTTCTTCTTCCGCTTTCTCCCTCGGCTCGACTTTTTCTCTTGGTCTTTCTTCTCTGTCTGCAGTCGTAAAAAGGCTGTATACTTTCGCGGTGTACGCGACGGGTAGGTACGAGGGCGATATATAAATTACACGTCTGGTCCCGGGAGCCCCTCAAGGAAGTAACGGTACTCCATTGGGCCCCATGGTCGGCGATCTTCTTCTGGCTGGTCGAAGCCTGATCTACTCTTCTGCCTCCTCGTTCTCGTCACCGTGAAAAAGAAAAGAAAATCTGCTTACCGGGGGAACTCCTTCCTTCTGGATCGTTGAGAAGGCTCGATCGAGAAAAGAAGAAGGAGACAGGAAAACAGAAGGGAGTCGTACCTGGAGGAGAGTCCAGTTGATCGGCAGTTAAGATTGCACCGAGTTACGTCAGCATCCTATTGGTACGCGCATAGGTATATGGGCGGCCGATCAAAGGGACTCCGGACTCGTGCACGGATTCATTTAATGGCCATTCGCAAATATCTCCGCCGTTCGACTACCGATCTTCCTCTCTTTTCATTTTCGAATGTCGTTGTTCACGGCACTGCAACAGGAGTTATTTATAAATAATTGATGCTTCTTATAGTAATATTACATCGTGTGAATACACATTTTTTTATAAAGCCACCTGTATTTGGATGTTATTTTTTTAAATATGAAACCTACTGAAAATCGGCAAGAACTTTCCGGATCAAGCTAATAAATGTTACACAGCATTATTGTCATTTGCAGATACGTACATATTTTGTTGCAATAATAATGAAAAAGAGGAAGCAACCGAGCGAGGTTCCGTGAATCGGTAAACGGTCCCATCGCTGGAGAATCATCGGATGAGAGTGTGCGAGTAAAGGGTTTATACCCCGGAGCAAAACGATTCGCGGTTTCTACAGCAGGTTTGACCTTCGTTAATCAGAGTTCTTGCGCTTCCTGGTGATAAATAACTTCGCCTGCCAGGTTTGCACGGAAGATGCGACGCTTATTTGTATACAGGCCGTATTCTCTCGTTACGTTGGTCACATAGGTACCCGATGTCCAGGTATATGTAACATCGAGTAGAGCGAGATAGAAACGAAGTCGGAAGGATGAGAAAATAGCAAGAGAAAATGTAGAGAAGGGCATAGCAGGAGACGAAGTCAGAGGGAGTTGGAAATTTATAAGTCATGCGTGAAATCGGCAACACCCACGTACCTAGGACAGCTTTCACATTTCCCATAAGCCAGATCAGCTGAGCTCCGCACCTAGGACTCCTCCTTTGGTCTCCTTTGGTCTCCTTTACCACCTCGCTCAACGGATTTCATCGCGCGTTGATGACTCGTGCAAATCGACTATCGATTTGCGTAACTCCGAAGAAACCAACGTGCCAACCGAGCAAGAGAAACCACTGCTAGCTGCTCCTTATTAATTTCTCCAATTGCGTTCTATTGTCTTGGGAACTAATTAAACTCGGCAGTAGTACGTGGGACGAACTCTATAACAGCTCTGTTACTTTTGATTACACTGTTCTGATTATACGTCTGATTTGCTTACACTGGGCTTATACTACTTCATTATCTGATTAAATTTCGAAAGCATATCATTTTCTGAACAATGTATGTGTACTGAAGAGTGTTGCGAAACAATTGTTTTAGATAATGACAGGAAACATGAGATTACAACATTTATTAAATGAGTTGTTATTAATAAACACTTTTGCAATACTTCAAACATCATGTATACTGCAATTTGTCGGCAGCGTAATAATATTTTAATGTTTATAGATAAATCATCGTAACACCTTTCCATGAAAAAGTTTTTAGTACAACGGTTGGTGTATATTTATGTGTCTCATTGTTCTCCGGCGAATAGAAACAATTGTATACCAAAATGCACCGGTGTCAACTGCATAATGTAAAACAACGGTACTTCGACTGAAACTCGTGTGCACCATTCGAACAATAAGGCGATTCGTAGTAATGCGACAGCTATAAACGTCCATCGATGCTCACCCTCATTAGTTCGAACATGGAGAATCAATCATAATAAATTCTACTATCCGTTACCGGAATACGGTTCCGCGAAGAAATGTCGCTTAAAGAATGCGATATCCGACATAGAGATTTGTGATATTATTTCAACTCTTTCAAACGAACTCAAACATTTTGTACTATGTATAATAATAAATATTATTAAACCTTATTATTATTAGACTTTGTCTGTTACAAAAAACATCTCTCTTTTTGTCGGAAATAATTGCATTTCTATCGACACATTTTACATATAATAATAAATATTATTAAACGTTATTATTCTTATACTTTATTTGTTACATACGACGTCTCTATTTTTATCGGGAATTATTGGATTCTTATCGATACGTTTCTAATTTTATCGGATATTATTGGATACCCTATGTGTTAAATATAATCAATATTTTATCTTGCGAACCGGATCATCACGATGATGAACGTAAATTATAATAATAATCCCCGTAACGATCAGAACTTTGTGGTTCCTTAAAGTTTGCCGTGAGTCGATCGTATATTTATGAATGCACATAATCGGATAACAGTAGTTAAACAGTATTCTTATGTATATATTACATTACGACCGAGCATTATCCTTATGAAATAATGAGTGGCCTGGGCTTTGTATAATGTATAATAAATATCAGCAGATACAGAAAATTGTAATCCTTCGCGGTCATATTTGTTACACGAGGAAGTAATTCGTTATTCTACGAGGCAATATCCGAAGGGTAATACTTTCTAAACACTATAAGATCAGTTTTATTAATACCTAGGTAAACTTACGCAGGAGCGTTATCACTTCCGCAAATTATTAGCGTTTACCGTTGAACGTTTCCAACTAAATCCATCCGCCATATTCCATCACATTTTCTCCAGAAATATTTCAATATTTCATAATATCGATGAAACATCTACATCAAGCGTAATCCTTAGTAGACTAACTTGTAGACGCCATTTGCAAAATAAACTATTAGTCACTGACACAATAAATCCCAAGGGAAGTACCATGAAATGGTTGCAACAGTGACAACGACGACTCATTAGTGATTATGAGGAAAATGTCGGGTACGTGGGATGATTTTTCCTTGGCGAGGAACAAGCGAGCAAGGAAGAAAGTAACAGTACTAAGATTGTTCTATGGGGCCGCATAAATCTTGGGGTTGCAAGCAAATTGTCCAGTCCGGAGATAGAACGCGACGTGTAGAAGGAGCTGCGCGTTCCGTGTGCAGGAATAAACAGCTAACAGGAAACGTTGTACGTGGTCTGTTGTATCTGTTGTGTACGCGTTTGTAGCCAGCTATGGTAGTCCCGGTTATGTTGCCGGATACTCGCGGAAGGAGAGATTCTACGTTCACCCGCGAATACTACGAAGCCCTTTGCCTAGTACTTCATTCGCTTACTCTCTTACTCTCATATCTATGCGAGATGAACTTCACGGATGAACCGTATATGGTATACGGTAATTGTCTCCGTAGGTGCTGCGGGTATTAGTCCAGAGAAGTTGCCCGAGGCATAAGTCGTAGGGACGTACTTTGTAAGCGTGGCTCATGTTCACCCACCCTAACACCGTTTCTATTTACTTATTTATACCATTCGCCCCGTTTTATTCGATCGCCTATCTGCCAATATATTCTTTATGGTATCACCTAGGAAGTTGTTTCCTGCTATTTTATATTTGCCAACTTTCATGCGAAATTTCTATTTTAAGAGAGTAGAATGTATGAATAGATGATAAAGTGTTATTTTAAAACAGTGTTAATCAAATTCGTCTTGTACCGATGTATTTGACATTTATTTATGTATTTAAACTGAATGTAGTTTTACTTACGATTAGTGTTTAAGTAGTAAACAGAAAACTCCGATAATTGAAGACAATGTAATTTTACTTCGTATTTAAATAATAAATAGAAAACTCCCATAATTAAAAAACAGCATTATCCTATGTTCCAACTAATCAGACTAATATCACATTATAGAAGTACTGCAAATAATGATGTATTTTTTTAGTTTCTAAATTTACGTGCGCAGTATTAATGCTAAAAATATTCGCGATTTTGCAGCATCACGATCGATGTTACACGTAATGGCACATAAATTATTTCCATTGAGAAATGACCGTTCATCAATTTCGTCAATATCTGATAGAAACGTCGGTTAGGTATGAATGAATAATATGCGTATAGTTTATGATAATGGAGTTGGCGAACGTACTTGAAATTGGTTCGGGAAAGTAGGTGGAGGTCTATAGAACTCGTTGGTGGAGCACTTTGCAAATGCAGGTAGTATTTAGACATCTAGCATCTTCGCCATTCTAGTTCCACTCACCCCGTTTATCCGACTATCTATCTACCCGTATAGTCTATATATCAAACCCGGTGGATGCAAACAGAGCAACTCCCTTTTATGAGAGTGGTTCGAGCTCCCGAGTGAAAGAATATCACTGATTTCCATCGCGGTTCAGGCGCCTTCGGACGCGGAAGGATAACTCGGATGCTTTGTGCTCGAACCAGTGATTGAAATCAGCTGTAACGTCATCATCATTGCCTTTCAGTTGGCTTTCCTGCTGCAAGCTATTCTTACCTTTATACTTATGTACACCGTATAACGTTCAACGTGCACGAAATAATTAATAATCTCTTATGATGGACCTTAATTTGTCATTGGAATATACATATGTTGCGTTTAGTGGATTCATGGAATATTTTTCATAATCTTATTATGCATTGATTATAATTCATAATTTGGGAAAATTATATCTGATGCCACGAATATATTATAGTAGTGCGTATATTTTTATCTTTATATTCGCACTATAATTAATATTTACGTTATTTCACCTGTTTAAGATATGCACAAACGATGTTAATATTTAAGCTTGATTGTATTTAACATTACCAGTAAAAATATTTATCAACCGCATTATTGGGAGACTTATTATTCTCCGCAATTTATCGGCCGCAATTAGTGCTTGATAAGATAAATATCTAGTGGCATGAGAAGGAATGTTCACCTTATACCTCGTCCTTAAAAAATATACCAGCAATGTTAGAGCGTAACTAGTCGACTTACAAAGTCGATTCATAAACAAGGAGAATTCGCGAAAGGAATTATCGTGACGGTGGGTGGTCGAGTTTGATCATCGAGAGGATCGGAAGGACGAAAAGGATAGCACGTGTGTCAAGAGTGCGAGCGCACTTCGTCATCGGAGGCGAAAAAGCGATTCGCCGTTTATCCCGCACATGAAGTGTTGCTTTCGTGAATGAAGAAGTTTACGCTAGACACGATATCGCTTACAGCGACAATTTAGTGCCGCTAGTTAGAATTATGCGCGAAACCGAATACTCGCGCTCATATTACGTGATTATGCGATTTATAGGGTAGGAGAATCCAGACTCTTCTCTCTTTCTCACCCCTTCTTTCCCTTTCCCTCTTTCTACCCCCCTCTCGCCCAACCAATGATCCTCCTCGGCTCACCGAGCACGAATTAAGTTTCTCGCAATTTGAGACAAGAATATTCAAGGTCATAATTTCCAGATATCTTTCTACTCTATTACGGGGATTCATATGAACTCTAACTGAATCCACCATACTGGAAAGTCTGACTCGTTCATCAATTATTTTCCTCGATCCTGAACCTTTTATTCTTGGAATGTTGTTCACTCCGATAAAAAGATCATCCTCGACTCTATTCGCGGCTCGAATTACTCGAACGTGGGCGTAATCAACTTTTTTTGTCTACGATGTAAATTCAATTTGTTTTGAACGCGCGTTCATAAATCTTAAGATACGATGCTCCTCGATCAACGGCAAGATTATCTTGATACCAAACTTATTAATTTCTTTCTTTAATTTCTTACGCGTAGGTGGGAATGTTCTCTTTTGATAGATTCGGTTTACCCGTAAATGAGAATAAATTGAGCCGCTCAACAGCCAAAGTAATAAACTCCATCAAGTAAAAATGAGAGAAAATTGATAATTACGAAAACGTTAAACATCAATTATGCGCTTTGGTAGTTATATCGGAAATTTGTCAAAAAGTGGTGTTAATCACTTTGGCATTTGAGCGACTCAATTAAATGCGTACGAGCGTGTGAATGAAACGAGCGAAAACAAGTTTCACTCGTTGACGGTGTCGGTCTCGTGTTTAACGTTGAGTAAGGAAATTACTGATCTACTTTTCCGCTTACGATATTCCATTCAAGTTCGCGATTCGTCTAACTCCGTTTGCCTCCTTTAAAACAGGTGAAAGTAAGGTTACTGTGTCACATACTTTACGAACAGTTCACCATTATGTTGAATGTTAAGTTCAACTTCTAATATCTTATTGCAGGTTTGAAAAAATCATCTACCGAAGGACAGCAGATATTTCATTAAACCAATTACATCCACTAAATTATATATAATTAATACTATATATTAAATCCACTAAATTAACACGCCGTTATTGTTACTATGTTATAATTATTTAATTACTAAATGAATGTCAGAAATATAAGAAAGAGGACTACGTTTGTATCATTAACTCGTTGATTATTATTATGCCACACAAATTAGTATTAGTACTATAATTAATTTTATATAAGAATATAACAATAATGAGTTAGTTTAATACGTTCAGCATGATATATGCAGCATAACAGCATATAAGCATGATGTTGACGAGTATGTTTCTCGTCAACTTTGAAATCTCTAGTTTTATTGTCATACACATCCGGACCTATTGTCAGTGATTTGTCGGATTCACTGTCACCCGTCGTTCTTATTTGACTAACTCATGTCGAATCACTAATTTGGGAACACGGACTGACCCAGTTTTCCAGGTAATAGATAATCAGTGTAAAAGTTGACGGTGAAGTAACATGATAATGCACGGCCACTCCTAGAAATTTTCATTTATCGTTCCGTGGTATGCGGGGGGCATAGTAACGAGATGTAAATAGTGGATCGTCATGTAATTCGAATGCTCTGACATTAAACTACTCAAAGATAAGAAAGTTCTAATGAATATAGAAAGCTTGTTGTCTAATGCCATTGTCGGTATGATTTACCCAAATAATGTTCAGCGAACTTCTTAATAATTCTTAATAAAAACTACTAGAAATAATAAAAAGTGTCATCGGAGGAGAAGGCCATCGATTATTGGAAAACCGTGAAACTTAACGCCGACATATAAAAGAATCAAAGTAAATCAACGTCTGCTGCCTATACAATAAAATATGTTAGAATTGTAAAAATATTAAATATGTACAAATTTCAATATATGAAATTATTGTATATACAAAACATTACACAATAAACTCACACCGATTCTTTTGTGCTTCTTCACTTCCTTTCAAGTCCCGAATATCTTGGAAGGGTTGAAATCACCCGAGTCCTCAACCCTGAAACAAAATATAATACTGAATTAGAACCTGCTCCAATTTCATAGTAAAAACTGTCATAACTCAGAATAGACATGCATCGAGTAATCCAAGATTTTCGGAATTATTCGCCGCAAAAATGGGAATCCTTAGAACGAAAGGGGGATGCGGTTTCGGTGCACCGGTGCATCGGTGCGTGTTCAAATACGTCGGCGCATTCCCGACAGTATGTCATTGTCGTTAGGCGTTATGAACGCGTGCTATCTCCCCGTGTAATGCGCGCACTGCGCTCTTCCGTACTTTTATTTCTATTAAAATCCCCATAAATCAGTTTAGCCCGGTGTACCAACGATACGGGCATAACCACACGTACACGCGGAATTCCTGACGGTATGTCACTGTCCTGCAACATTATGATCTCAATGTGTCCTGCCGGGCACCGTATGCGTTACGCTGAGATCCTTACTGGTGCATCTAAGGATACACATGCAGGGTGTCTCTAAAATACAATCACACTTGAAACATTTATTATGATATTCAATGAATGTCCGTATCAAACCACGTCGGGTCTGCAATTTATTTTAAGCGTTGTATAAGTAATTTATACGGATGTAGTAGTCCTTTTGCGAATATCATAATAATTGTGTGGTATGATAATATTTGTGTGCTTCTTATCAATATTTATAAGAAATATAGATATTAATGAATATATATTTGTCCGAAAGGTGACATTCCTTTCTAAGGAGTGTCAATACTCAATTAACATAAAAATTGGATAATCATAATTCATATTTGGCTGTTTAATTGCATCCTTAAGAGGATATCCATTAAGTCTAATAATATGGCAGCAGCATTTTTAATCATTTTTCGGTTACGTTTGATTAATGAAATATGTTATTTATTCTACTATTATAGAATAGCCGGTATTATTCCATTTATCTCGAAAATTATTCTCGAACTTTCTGCGGACAAGAATAATATATTTTCTGATAGTAAATATTATTTTGCGTCAGTTTCTTGCGGGAATCGAAGGGTTTATATGAACGCGGAATTATGAAAGTGCGCGAAAGATGAGAGAAGGTTATCAATCAAAATCGGACAATACTACTGAAAAAAGAGAATTGTAAAAATGTGTTTAAAAATGACATTGAATAGAAATCGCTTTCTATTCACATCTTAAAACCGTAGAAACATTTCGGCCAAACCAATATTTCTATTTCTGAGAAATCATGTATAATCTGAGCATTCAAAGTTAATATTACACTCGAACATATCATTGCGTAAGTTCGAGTTACGTCCGCGTTGTTTTATTTCGCTATTGCATCGAGAGAATCGCCGATTTGCTCGATCCGATTAGAAAGTCCTCGGCAGTGTCTCCAACGATTTGTTTAGAATTTAGAACCGCTGATTACGGAATGAAAGTTTTACAAGTGGACACCGTAAACCTCGTAAACCGTGGTTTCTTATCTTTCCGATATCTTTCCTCGTGTTTTAAGCTACCAAGCAAAGTGCATATGATTACAGTTAGGTTTCTTTAACACGTTGAATGCCGTCGGGTTCACCGGTTTTTATTGCAAACCGCGGATCCCTCATTTTCACTGCTTTGGTAGTTCTAGTGCTAATTACTGAATCAAATGCATCGCTAATTTTGTTGTAAATATTCAATATTTTTAGTGTTACGATAACGATGTAAAGTAAGCTTTCAGTTGCTTTCAGATGTTATACAAGTTATATGTGTATAGGGAAGTACCCTATAATACGGATTTATTCATCCACGTGTTAATTTATTCATCCACGCATAGTTTTCGGGAAGGACAACCTCGTGGCTTTTGTGTATAAATCGGTAATCGTGTCGGTCTCATTGTGGAGGAAGAACGAGACCGACCAGTGGTGTTTCGTTTTTTAGCAAGTTCGAAGGACGGAGGTTCAATGGTGATTTATGTTGGATATTTATTAACAATGGGTCTATTCATATGGCTTCCATGAATATAAGATGTATTCGTGATAGAAACCCATTGTCGCGTTGGCACAAGGCTACTTCGTTTCCAGATTCTTATGAATGGGACAAATATTGTGCAATATTGCGTAGGAAATGTTTACCAGTCGAATTTAGTAGGAATGACTTAGCCGTCTTTCATATGATTTATAATTATGATATTTCATTTTGATTTCTCTTGATATCAATATCGTACCGTAAAGAATATTATCTTCCGTACAAGTATGAATTCAAGATATTAATGAGGTAAAACAGGTTGAACAAATCAAGTTGTATTATCTTATACTTATGAAATCGAACTATGAAATTTCGTCAATGAAATCTAGCTAAACAGTGTCGATTAAATATTAGTCGTTTAAAGGCATTGTTTATTATCCTTGGATCACTTTTTAATGCAGCGGTAGAATATTCAACACTAGAACTACCGAAGTAGAACTAGAACTTTAGTGTTAACAATGGAACTACCGAACTGAAACTATAACCCTAGTGTTAATATAATAACCTTAATGTTCGAATTTATAATGTTCCATTTTCTGAGATTTTCTGCGGCTCATGTTGCTTAAATCTGGCAGAATATATTGTCGGTAATTCTAGTGTTAAATCGAGAAAAGAGTGGCGAGTAAGCGGCACGGTGTTTCGCAAGCGGGATCCCATGAAATTATGGCAACAATAAGGACACAATGGTGTCCCATTCGATGGCAAAATCTACGTAGACAAAAGATGAATATCTGATATGGGAATTCGCATCGTGTGAATGCGGACAAGCGGTATATACGAGCGACAAAGTCGCCTACAAGAGAACCCGAGGATACCGAAGGTACGCTAACAAACCACATTGTACTCTTTATGTAAATTGCAAAATTACAGCGAAGGAGCTACCGTGCCCCGCTAAACTGTTGTTCAAATAAGAAGATAAAAAAGAGGAATTTTCTCGTTCTCAGACGAAGGATGATCGTTTTCATTGAATACAAAAGGAAAAGATATTCAGATATTCAAGAGTTACCAGGTTTATTGTGAATCCAAGTGATCGAAGAAACTGTACGTACATATATAAAGGAGAAAATCACGGTAGTGAAACTGCAGTGTCTTATTTAATTTCAGTTCGTATCTCACGATTATCTGAGCCAACATGCAAATATCTTGCGTTGGATTAAGATAATAGATTCGAACCTGATGTAACTTCGGAGTTTCACTTTTGTTAACTGCAGTTTAAGCGGCTGGCGGTGCGAGTAAATTCTCTCCCCGCGTAACAAAGAGTGTGCAATCACGTATATGTAATACATATGATCTCAGACGGGTAGAGAAATAGTTTGCAACGCTCCATTTCTCGTTAACGACCACGAACTTTTTATTCCGAGTATCAACTTCTATTTTATTCTACTTTTATCCATAGTAGGCACCGGACACTGGATGCATCGCGGAAAATTGCCTCCGCTAATCGCGTATGATCGCACCGAGAAATATAAGTAATTGCAATCCACCGGGTTACCGAGGAATAAGATTCTACGCGTGGAATTAACAGCCTTGTAACGGAAGATTAACTCACCGGAACATTTTGCAAAACACGATTATAAGATTTGTATCTGCGAAATTACTTTTTCACTTTCAATCTTACGTAAAGCGAGATTGCGCCGGCCAATTTTCTCGCAAGTTTTCCCTTTTCACTTTCAGGCATCGCGACATTGATTAATGGTCAATCATAAATTCAAAGTAATTATGATCGCGTTCAGTGCGGGGCGTTTATAATACTTAACCGAGTGTATCATCTTTATTTCGATATTTATTGATATGTATGGAAATAAACCTAGGTGTTTAGTGAAAAATGAAATAAGAACGTTCCAATAACAATAGGAGATAATAGAGAATAAAGTCGATGGTATAATTCACGCTCATATACCTCGCGTTACACCATCATATTTATGCACGTAATATTTAACCATTCAATTATATGCATCGTGGGAACACCTAGGAGTACTCGAAAGATGATTTCCGTAAACAAAACGTGAACCTTTCACCCACGATTTCCATTTTGTTGTACGAGGAGTCCAAGCAGAAATTCTTCGCGAGGATCTCGAGACTCTCACTTTCCACGGTATCCGACGCGGTGTCCTCCCACAGCACAAGGACCAGATGACATAAGGCCTTTTGCTTACGGGGAATACATCGTTTGCACCCAAGAGATTTACGAAGCTTTCTCTCACTGTCGAATAGCAAATGGCCAGACCCCATCCCCTCTTCTCTCCGTTCACCTCCTTCTCCTTCCTTTTCATCTTTCCTCCTTTGGATTTGCTTTTATTCCAATGTCGATAATACTCGCCGACGTTGGGGAACGTAGAGAGACCTCTACAAGGACGTATCCTTCGCGTCACTACTCTGACTCCAAGGTAGCATCCTCCACGGCGAATATATACACCACTATCAGCTTGTACTATGACGTGATACATGACACTGGCTGCGATAATAATCGTCGAAAGGTATTCGAAGCCCTTACGAGGTTTCAATGCCCTTTCCAACATATCCGACTATCTCTTAAAGGGTGGGATACAGAAAAAAAAGAATGTCGAGAGTCTTCTTATCTGGCTGTTCATCTGCATAATCTGTATGTCCGATAACCTATGACCATATAATTTATTGGCAGTCATTGCATTGTACGTGTAACGCTTTTTATCATAGAAGCTTTTCTATTCGACGAGAAGCCTCGGGGCTCTCAAAAGTTATTTACATTTACACGTGTATCGTACGTGCTCGTAACAGTTGTACGTTACTTCCAAGTTATTTATTTTCGACGTCTTACTTAACTACATCCCAACGATGGTTAGACGGCGTATCGAGAATTATAGTCCGGGGCGTTATCAAACCAGCTACCCACATGTCGATGATCCTTTTTTTTCCCTTTCTTTATAATGCACGCCTCTCAACGATACAGAAACCTGCTGCTAGTTCTTTGCTACTTATTAATTGTCAGTTTAGGCGTACTTTGCTGGAACGTACAATGGATATACTCCTTGAGACTGACAGGATTTTGTATCGTATCGGTAGGACGAGTTCATAAATTTCATATGGGACCACATAAAGATCGCATACTGGTAGGAGTCACGGTGTTCATGGTTCACTGACTCCACTGTGACTTTACCGATACCGTGTTGATATACTTATTGTTAGGAGATTTCTAGTTTTATGCTAACCATGACTCACCTGACTCTAAAGGATCACTTCCTGGACTCGATGTAATTGTGATCAGGTATTCGATATCCTTACAATCTGATCGCGCGGATTTATATTCTCCATTACAATGCATGCTGAAAAATTTAATTAGACGAATATGTCCAGTCGAAAACTCCCACGTGCGTTTCGCATGAATCATCGAAATACTAAATTTTTAATTAATTTTATAAATTCTATTCATTTCTTGTTTGTTCTCACTTTCTATACGAATGTTATGTTTCATTTTTGTGAAGAAGTATTGTCAATTTTGCCGCATCTCGGTTCTTTTGTTTCCTTGAAAGTCAAGCTTGGCTTCTGGATTGAAATGCAAAATGGTGCAGCATTTATTCTTTCGAGAATGCACAAGCGGAGGGTTGCATTTTAATTGTTTGCGGAGTAAACGTTGGGTTAATAACCCGACCAGTGGTTCGAGCAACTGGTTTTTTGCGTGCAGTCGTCGCGGTCCAATATATTCAGATGAGTTTTGCTTGACCTTGAAACGCTTAGGTCATCGAACTACTGAACATGAGCACGGGTCCACCAGGGATACTTTGAAGTCTGAACAGCGTCGTGTCTCACCTCGCCTCACCTCATCACGCTTCACCCAACCTTAACTTACCTCGGTGGTCCCATGCCAGTTAGTTTGTGCCTCCACATATGTATGTTCCATGAAATCGCAATTTGATCCACGGACCCTTCGATCCTCTTCTTAAACATCGCATTCGCAGATTCTTTATTAACATATATTTCGACTCATTCAAGTAAAAATATATCTAAAAATGTATCTAATGTCATTATTTTGTCCTAAAGACTTACGTGGTTCTAATAAGTTCATCAGACTATGAAGATTCATAACTTTTTCATAGACATATAAATAATATCAAATAAGAGCCACGAAGTCACAGTGTTGATAACAGAGTGAATTTAATATTACAAGTTAATTAGACGAGATACGGAAGGTACACTTAATCGTGAATCCATTCGGCTCAACAAGTGGTTGGCTATAACCAAAGGGGTGAGTGATTAAGCCGCATAATGGCCAAAGTAAACCAAGTTAATCTGATCGTAGTCTGAAAATCTACTTGGACTAATTACGCGCAAGGTGAAGTGCCATTAAATGAATCTGCATCTAATTGCGAGATAAGTGGTTCAAGGGATGGACATGTATATGTGCGTAGATTCCGTTTGCTTTCGACAAACCCCCGAATAAGTTACGGTACTAACTGGCTTAACGACTCTGTAAGGCTACCGCTATTTGTCGAATTAAATCACGTTAATCCATTCGTGATCCTACGATCGGATTGCGGTACGGTAGCGCAATCCAGAACCAGATCCGTAGATCCCCTCGAACACTCGTTAAGAACATTCCGCGAGCAGCTTAGACTCTCTATCGTCCCTTCAACCAGTAACCCAGGATACAATCGAGCTTCAACATACAGTAGTTGGGTGGTAGTTTGACTCTGATCTCACACAATGCTGCCGTAATTTGTCGACTTTGTATAAGATCGTACACGGTACGTGTAATCGACGAACCCATGCTCGCGTGTAATCACTTTCCGGCGTAGATTCATTTCAAGTACAATTCACCTATTTTATAGTTCCCGATTACAGGGTATACACTAATGATCCTAACGAACTGAAAGGCGACGAATGATATGGTATTAAAAACTAGCTGATTCCTGTCGATCAATGCCTTACATGTAACAGATAAGTAATCTGAACTTCTGAGATCACGAAGCACATGATCCAGTAGTATACCTGAAGTTGGAAGGTAGGATATTCAAACGATAGTTTAATAAGTATTTCACGTACCACGGCCACGATTTGTCGAGTCCGAAGTATTACCCGAGCACGTATATGTAAACGTGGAATGCAAAATTACGAGAAGAAGGCGAGATTCTATTGTGTCACGGACTCCGCAGTGAGTTGTTGACCACATCGGAGTCTGTAGCCGTGGACAATTGGGTATGATAGTACCCTAGGAGAAGTCTGAAACGAGGAAGCCAAGAAAAGAGTACTCTTAGCTGGACAATACTTACACACCGGTGGACATGAGTTACCGAGTAGCTCAACTTACATGGAACCAACCACCCCTCTTGTGTATCCCAGGACGTAACACCGGTCCGGTACTGGAGTCGCGGAGTCCTGCGTATCGGGAGAGAAGGGAAGAGCCATAAAGAAGAAGGTAGAGCGAGATAGACGGAGAACGAAGGAGTTTATAAAATATTTGGGAATGCGTATTTATTGGCGTATAACTCGGGCGGGTAGTCAATCTGATAATTGGAGGCGGTCGGCCATTGCTCGTGGTGATGGTGGACTGTGGAGGCTGAAGCCGTTCCTCGATCAAGCTGGATGGCTGTGGCCGATCGTGTAGCAGACTGAAGTTGGAGCCGGTTTCGCGCATTGCTACCGTACTAAAATATTGTTCGCCGTGGGTGGCTTTATGGGCTTCGCTGATCTAAGGCCCTTTCCGATTCCTTCCCTTGTCAGATACAAACTTATTGATAGTTCCACCGTTGTAGTCTACCGGTCCTGGATATCTCTCCTGCTATGCCGCGGCTTCTCGAGCGGCTACTATCGGCCAGCTTCGACGAGGTTTCTACACCGGGTATACGAAAGAGATAAAGGGCATCGGTTCGGGGTTAAGGAACGGGGGTAGGATGTCTCCACGACACACCATACTACCGGAACGAAATCCAATTTATATCCTTGGTCCTAGCACCTACGCGTCCTTCGTACTTGACGTACTCTTACTTCAAACCGGAGTTATCCTCTCGATCCATTATCGTTTCGTCCTTCGATATATTTCTACCGATTCCTTGGATTTCGTGGTTGACTTACCATTTCGCTTTACACCATACTTCCATGAACTTCGACGTATTTACGATTATACCTGACGGAGTTATGAATTTATGTATTAAGCGAATCCCGATTTCGTAGCCGATCTCGCGATACTAAATATATGCTTTACAACCTATGTATTAAGTAAACGTCATCCTCGATTATCATGATTTACAATGATACACGGTAATTATAAATAGTCGAATAATTACTGTCGTCCAGTTTTTACGTAAACACACCGCTGATCGGTTGGGATGAATTTAATCGTTTTACCCTTCGGAGGATATAGTCGATGATGAACAGGAGTAAATCTGCATAGCGGATGGTCCACTAAATCTGTTGAGGCAAGCGTTGCACGGATAATGCGCTATCGTGCGTGAGTTGATTACTCCTTTCGTTGAATGATCTATGGTACCAGTTCCATTTGGAACGGGCGTGCCCTCAAGGTGCGAATGAATCTAACGGTCGACCTTCGCATAAACGCGACCGGGTTTATTATGCGCGTACGCGGCAGTGGAGCGGCGAGATACCTACAAATTCCAAGATCAGAGGCAACTTATTTTCGTGCGTGTAATATCGTGTAATAACGATTAATCGCAGCCTTTGAAAGTAAGCGCGATAAAGATCGCCGATAATAATCAACACCTGCTGCGAGCTCTTTTCACTCCGGACCCCTGGTAGACGGACGTTCGCCTCTTTTTTTTGTTCGCAACACTCATTTCACAGTGACATTTATTCACTGTACCATTAATTACCATAATGGCTGATACCATTAAATTTAATGAATGTATATAAATAAAACAATTTTTTCACCATCAATATTCACCGTCGCCTCTCAATGTATGCTTGATGATATTATCCTTATTAGTATCTCGCCGCAGTTTCAGTTTGTATCATTATCGCCATTTAAGTCGTTCATGTAATTAATCGAAAGTAACGCTCCTCGTTTCTCAGGCAATTTAAGGATAAAGGAAAATAAATATATTTTCAACGTTAAAAATATTCAATCATTAATTTTAATTTCTTCAAGACCTCTGGCAGATATTACGGATACAAGTAATGTCGTTCTTTTTTCTTAAAATGGACCTAATTTGTTATTGCATAACCTGTGTACTAATTAAATTGATTGACATTAGGAAAACTAAAAGTGATGGAAGAAGATTATTAATAATGTTGGGGATTATATTCTTGATTAATCTGTACTGAATGTTAAATAAAATAAAATTTTGTACAACTATCAAAAACGACATTACTTATGGCTACCCCTAAAATGTGGACATTTAGTTTAAATCGTATACTGAAACTATTTACGATCTTTACTAAATCTTCCAATAAAAAAATAAATCCAAATTGTCATAAGGTAAGTAAAAACGCTTCGTATGTATTTTTGAATATCATAAAATTTGCCTCTGAAGAGGTTAATAAAATTGATGATAAAAATTGAGAATCCTGAATCTGTTTTATTCGGCATTATATTAAATCTAATGCCACGTGAGTGGAGTATTAAATGGTCACGTATCACGAAAGGTTTGAAATCGAATGCGATCGAACAACGGATGTCTTTAGATTGTGATCCGTCGATCAGAATTAATTGGACCGAGCAGCCCTCGGTGCATATGATCCATACATATGCATCGTTCCAGTGAACCGACTAGAAGTCGCGCGACAGGGGAGTGACAGTTGCGTGACAAGGGAATCACGCGAGCAAAGAAACGTGACAAGCAATATCTGTTTTATACGGAGTCCCTACGCGAATGATAAACGAGCGTGGACGATTAGGCAAAAGGAATAGGTCCTCCGGAGGTAGGCACGGCGCGTGAATTTTTCTCGGTACGCCCGTATTTTCGCGGCACGTTATTTATGACCGATCATTATCCGATGGCACGATAGAGTTTCTTAAATAATTTATACGCTACACGCCCGTTTTATTCGTTTAACGTGTGCCCGCTACGATGTATGCACTGCGCCGAGGTCGCGAGGATGGGCTTCTAGGAAATCCTCCTTTTTTTTAATCGGCCGATTAATCGGCTCCGTGACCTAACCCTTTACTCCATGTACGATGTGGAACGAGGTGAAATTCAAAAGGCTCGTTATGACTGTCCGGTACTTACAGCGATGCTGAGATCCTAGAAGCATTGGCTTCGATATTTACCTATTTTATTTAATCGATATACAGGGTGTCCCGTATGAAATGCGGCACTAATATAATACCTAATATTTTTGCATTGGAAAATATTTTCGAATTATAGACAATATTTTATGGCATAATATTTTCGAATTATACAACATATTGTATGCAATAATATTTTCGAATTATAGAAAATATTGTATGCATTATACGAATGCCTTCGAACAGCTACCAACAGAATTTTCCAAATCACCCATATTTTTTATATGGAAATAAATATCATGACGTAATTAGGTGGCCTATTTTACGTGAGGAAAGACTAGAAATTTGTATAATTATACCTTATTCCGTTAATTCACTGGAAGACACTTGAAGATAATCATAAAACCAAAGACGAATTATTTTCACGCAAACGTAGGGAGTACTCGATGGCCAGTAAGGTAAAGTTATTAAATATCGCCGCTGGACGAAGTTTAAGTCGGTTCGCGGCGAACCGGCAATTAACTTTTTCAATTAGACACAGTACCGGTGTTCTTACTGGGCGTGGATGGCGGCCGTAGAAGGGAACTCACAGGCAAACGTAGGTATAAGTAACCTTGGTGTATAAATGGTAGGAGCGGTAGATAGAGGGAATACGGGGGAATACGACAAAGAAACCGGGGGATAAAAAAGAGAGAAGATTCACTGCGACTCCAGACGAAGGATGTAATCAATTGAGCTTTTTGCCCCGGCTGTCTTTGATTTAACAGTAAGATCACTAGGATCGTAACGGAGCTTCTGTTTTCTTTCGTTACGTGTTACGTTACACGTGTTACACGTCTGGCTATCTTAATACATACATCACTTACATATTCTAATATTCTACATTATAATTACCTCAGTACTTAACATTTTTGGAATAATTAAAATATTTGAATATTAATATTTATCTTTTGTATGTCCACCCGTATATGATATATTTATATGTTTTAATTAAACATTGTTCAAATAATTAAAGTACTTGAAATTAATGTTCATTTATTGTCTGCGATCCCGTATATGATATATTAATTTCGATTCCATGAAAATTAAGAGGCTAATAAATTAAATTATAATTATTTACCAGTCACAATTAATATTGGTTTTTCTGGCAACATTTTTACTTTGCCACTCTGACAGAATGTAACTAAAATTATTTTAGTTCCTCGAAGATATTGCACAATAATTTGAAATAATTTATTATTCTCCGATTAATGGCACGTAAATTAATTACAAGTTATTTCCCAGGGATTCGAGTCTAAGGAAACGACATTAAAATCTACACTGAAACGCGACTATTTTTTCGCGGATAGTATTACTTTTCCTCCGACGTATACTCGAGAAGTATACTAATAACATCGACTATTTATATATACTTACGAGTGAATTTATCTCCAGGTTCCCAGATGCTTTTAATCGTTTTCGGCATCACCAGACTCGTTTTAAGTAATGCGCGGTTTATTTGATATTAATTGAACGGATACTTGGAATCGATAATCAAGAGCCACTCTCCGTGGCTACGTCCTTCCATCGGCGATTACAAACGAGTCAATTAACCTTAATTACCACGTAATCGTTTTCAACCATCCCCCGATGCGGTTCATCCCTTTATGTTCAATAACAAGCGGTACACTTGTAATACGTGTATCAATTACTTGCTCCGCCGAGTAACAATTTATTTAAGACAAAGTGCGACTGCGCTACGTAAACCAAGAAACCTTCCGAGAATTTTAGCTTGGAACTTAATAAGAGAGGTTTTACGAGCGTTTACCGTCATCGTGTGCACCTCGCGGATATCCGGCCGATTAATAATTTTCTCGTGAATAAGAAGCGGATTAAAATCGGCAGAATTTGGAGTTTGATAAGGCCAGTTGTAAAATCGTATGCTTTATGAAAATGGTATTAATAATCGGGAAAAATGTTTTTTTTTTATACGAACTCTTAAGTGGTTCGAATTACTTCCGTGTATCTTAATTGCAGATTATTAATTCGATACTTGAAATTAATTATTAAACAGTTATGAATCCGATGCTCACTAAACGAGATAATAATATAGTTAATTGAATATGCAAATAGTTCTTTACACAAACATCTATGTATGGTGGTATTCTCGAAGTATTACGACACCGATACATTGGTTCATTTAAGACACTTATTTGTCCATGTTTACTCTTTGGTTGTTCAGGATTTCTTTATACTTTTCGGTGTCCCGCTGCGACTTCTTTCGTGATTCCACGGTGCCACGAACGTACCTAGGCAACGACAACGATTTGGATTCACCCGGTGAATCGAATTCACGAAAGAACAACTTGTCGTACGACGAGGTCTTTCCTTTTTTAAATGAGCATACTTCCATGAAAGTGGAAATCTCGTCGGCCCCGTAATTTACCGTTCCACTTTCTAACGATTTATCGAGCGAGGCAACGATCTTCGTAATAAGCCTCCCGTAGTTCGCCTTTAGCGGATCGATCACGTAATGCACATTGTCGTTTTGTACCGGTCGTCCTCCGTGCTAGCTTTTCTCATCGCTGTTACGAAATGCACGGCCAATTTCGACATGTCCGAGTTGCGCTTTAGATCCAACTATAGAAAAGTCATTCAGAAGTATATCTTCGATCCATCATTGATAGACAAACTCGATAGCTAACTCGGTGTATTAATATGATCCGTACGAAGGTTCATATACAGAGGCAGAAGTGATCGTTTTATCGAGATTTAAAGAAACCAATGATTTATCCATTATATTCCACGCAGATGTACACAATATGTAGGTATCTTCGTAAAACCTTTTGCCGGTACAATTTTTGCGTAAGTACACACTCGGCGATTCCGAATGATATTACCAGTACTTAACTGTATTGTATGTCTTCGAAGTCACCTGCTGAGACGAATCCAACTTTCTTACTGGCCTCGCGTTTACTCTTCTTACGTGGTATAGAGTTACAACCCACCCTCAAGTATAAATGGTAAACATTATTCTATATATATTACCGTGCCGTACATGGAAGTTCTCTTATGGCATGGAAAAATGAGAAATTCCTTTTTGAAATTTCTCTATACTTCCACGTAGCGCGACTTCCACGGAGGGGTAAGTCGAGTCTAAAGTTCAAGCAATTAATAGCTATCGTGGAAGTCAACGTCGTACGTGGAACATACATTACACGTTAAGAAAAGCGTATAAACGGTACGTGCAAGTACGAGACGCCGTTTAATTATGATTAACTCGCTATGGTATTAACAAGTAGCAATCCATTTGACTCGTAATACTCCGTGAAACGTATACCAGTAAGTTGATGAAGTCGCTGACCCAGGAGTACACATAGGTTCGCGGGTCAAGACATTTAGACAGTTATCTCCCTACGTTCAATTATACTTCATTACCTTCGATCGACGTAGTGGTCTTCATTGGGTACTCGACACACGTTGGTTTTATCAGGTCGTTAGTGACGTTGCGGTTAATGTCTCTCTAATTTAACGTGCATCCTTTCCCACTAACGGTTTCCTCCCGATTCTTTTCCATTCCCAATAAGGCACGAAAGAAATTTATTCGAAATAGATATAAGGGCAACGTTCAATTACACCGTTGCATCATTGGGATTCTTGGGAATCCAATGCATTTACATATGATTACATTCTTGGTTCGATTCGATCCGACCTACGCCCGATGCATCTTGACGAATAATCAATAAGAAGATGTATTGTAAGTTTATTCCATAGGTATTAGAGGGGAGTGCTAAGTCCGCAGGTGTCAGAATAATATGCTGTATCAGGATAAGTGCATTCGCTCGTAGACCTCTATTAGGTGTCTAGGAAGTTGTTACGTCATCGAGTCGTAGGTCATCTCCATTATATCGGAATTTTACTCGCGAGGTTAGTGCCAAGCCGAGACCTTAACCGATGCTTGATGACGCGTCGCTCACAATGGTTATTAACCTCGGTTACGTTGTCCTAGCCTGGACGGTACCTTCGCGAGGAGTCCTTATTAATAAGCGAGTCCATACCGTACACCGTCATCGTGACTCTCTACTCCATCTATTCTCTTGGCCGTCTTACGTCCACGGATGATCGAGTCCCGTAGGTGAAAGTCGGTGCAAGACACTCGCGTAACTACAATATCACTGAAAATTCGCCGTTCCGAGCGTAACGCACTTTTGACTCTGCCTCATTGCGGAAACATTACAGAAATGTCCTGGTACGGAAATGAATGCGTAATTCTCGTAAATCATGGTAATATAGTATCTCAAGATACTAAACTTCTTTCCCTTGTTAACGACTGCCGGGGAGAAATTGAAATTGTTCATTGAATGCCGTAAAAATGATTGCCGCGTTCAAACGAGTAAAGTGTAACCATGGTATTATGCTCTTATTACAATCTCTAACCCGTTCCATGTATCCTGGTAGATGAAGTATTATAACAGGATTACGCGGAGAATGTTAATATGTCTTTCTAACGTGAACCTTAAGTTCCCTCTCGATTCCCGATTCTTCTTTGCAACGACCTTGAATCCTTCCCTTCGTGTTTCGGGTATTCGTCCGGTCATTCCCTCCGCGGGTTTTACCATCTTACATGGGACCAGCCTGCACGTTCCTTCCGATCTGATAAAAATATTGTGCATTCAACGCATGCCTGTCCGTCCACCATATTGGTCGTACTCTTAAGTACTCCCGATGTTCGTGTGGGAATCCTCAATTAGTCGAAGTCCGGCCAATGGAAAAAAAAATAAGGAAGTATGAGAAAAGGAGGGAATGACTTGCTACGACTCGAACGTCCGTGTCGGTGGATTCTCTCGGCTACTTCGCGATCGGAGAGAAATCTTTTGAGAAAAGATGAGTACTCGTATTCGACGTAGGTAGGATTCTATCCGCAAAGCTTTAGTTACTCTCAGTGTGTACCTCTTTCCACCTCTCGTTCTTCTTTTTGTACGAGTGTGCACGGCCATTGTAACTAACTTCGAGGTCGTCGATGGGGCGCAGTCCTTCGGCAAACGATTTATCAGAGCCGAAAGATCAGGGCAGGTGAGCAACATGCAATGTACATATACATATATGAACATAGATGCACACATACGTAGGGACACGTACCGCGTGGATAACGCTGTACTCGAACACGATGCCTTAACAACGCAATTTATCAAACGTTGCTTTCATCCGAACCATTCTACGTAGCAATTAACGTGTCCACCGCGGGAATATCGTATTTTAAAGGTTTATAGCATTGGCACACCCATACAAAATTCACTAGGCGTATCTTACCGTCCTTTTTTCATTTACGTCGATCACTGACTCTAAGATTTATAGACGATTCCCACTGATAACACTCAAATGTCACAAAATCGACATTACCGATATCCTATATCCTATTATCATAAACATCATTTGTACTTAGAGTCCAATCCTCCGTGCCACGATCCAATCCGTTATCAATAATATTTACTGAATAAGCTTAATTGGAAGTTGACCACTCGATCCTGTAATAAAGAAGAGGCTCGAAGATATTTCCTCTATTATTTGTTAAAATTACGTTTATTACATTAGCTTACGAGTTTACGCCTATTAGTAACACCTGAAACGTCTAAATCAGACTCGAGTGGGATATTTATCAAGGGTTAATCACGCAATATTTTCTGACGGTGTAGCAACGGTATCCGCCGATGTTCCTCGATAACTTCCATGCCATTGAATAGTAAGAACCCACGCGCGAACTCTCTAATAAATCGATAGCCCCTCTTTTACGTGGAAAACGAAGGAACGAACCGCGTACAATCCTGAAGCGACTTCTTGGCGTGCTCTTCCAGTTTAGGAAGGCTGACCATTAAGCGGTACGCGCGAGGGGAAACATACTTTAGACATTAACATAGTACTCGTTTTGTGTCGGTGCACGTTAGAGCTTCGATTTTTTTCTCTATCGCTACTTATCGGACCGAGCACTAGGACTATTCCCTAATGGCATTCCCAGTCTAAAGTAACAATGAGCCACTGTCCGGCGGTTCGATTCACCCACGGTTCTTCGGCAGTGTTCAACGTCGGAAGTTTATCAATGGCAGCGGTTTTCCAATGAGAAACCAACTAGCGTTCTAGGACTCCCTTTTAACGCGTCCACGACTCACCAATTATCAAGTTTATTCGGTGGACGCGACAACTCCATGAAACTAAGATTTCATGAGCACGAACACGTACTACAATTACTTTAACCGTCACTTCGTACTCGTTTCTCCTTCTCGGAGCTTTACCCATTTGCAACGTACACCTAGAGAACGTTCTTTGGATCGTGTCCTTCTTCTCCCTTCTCTTCTCTTATTCTCTATGTAGAGTCGGCAATATCCCAAGCGTAAGTCCAGTTCACTACCATGAACATAGCAACGTACCAAAGAAGACGGGTGATGTGCAGTAAGGCTAATCGAAGGCAAACAGTTTAGGCTTACCCACGGTCGTTAGATGGCCGGTGGAACGAATCGACGACGACACGAAAAGGCGTTTGCACCAACGAGTTAAAGTACAAGCTCGCATATCGGGGATCAAAACGAGCTACCGCGTATGCAACGGTAGTCGTTTTTACACAGGTTTCAAGTGAGAGCGAGTGATCCTTTCGATACTTTTTTTTTACCTATCTCCCTACCTTTCTTGCTCCTCCACCATGATCGCTTGCATTAAGATATATCCAACTAACACGAAGCCCAACTACTTAATGGCTTTCGAATGGTAAAGTATGGATATTGGTGTATATCTGTAACCTAAGATATTGGTGACTTTGAATTGGATTAGCGTCGATATGGGGTATGAATACGCCTTGATGATCGGACACGCGTGTAATAAATGGACGAAACAGGATATCCCAACGAAACAGAAACACTTAACATCACAATATTCCTGGTAATCTTGAATATCTAAAATACTTACGGTTTATAAACTTAACCATCGTTATATCGCGGTTTACCTCGGCACGTTGAAAAAGTATACGAAAAAATATCAATTTATTCACGATATCTCGGATTACATTGGTGGATACGATAAAAAAGCTTGCCGTGGATAATGTAAACGAAGAAACGAGTTTAATTCCTCTTTTACGTAATAACAAAAAACCAAGGAAAAAGGAAGAAGCAAGAGAAGGAGGATGATCGTGGAATACGAGTAGCGAAACGCGAGGATACGTACGGTCGGCGGGGAGTCGACATGATCACCGAAACAGTCGCATCGGAAAGTGATTCGGGAAGAATGTTAACGAATCGGGGAATCCTGAAAACCAGATGGATAACGGCGGTGTCGGTCGTTTGGAGTCGCAGAGGCCGCAGATGGGCGCTGGCCCGTAGTACTTGCATTCGAATACAAGGAGACACGAAGCCGATGTACGTCTTCGAACATCGACTCGGAAGGGGTCGTTGATCCCCCTGTTCGAATCTTCGGTTGCTCTCGATGTGGTGGTCGTACGTGGTAGAGAAGTACGGAGTATGGTGTACCGAGTACCGGGAACCAAGGACAAAGTACCAGGTACCATTCACCGTACGGACAGCATCGTCAGGCCTTTGCCCGGTAAGGGCGATCACTCCCACCCTCTTGTCTCTCGGTCATCCAAACCCGTGAGTTTCTCGTCCCACAAACGAGCACAAGCAAATCAGAAGGTGGATGTCGTGGCTAATGATGCTGCACGCTTGTCCGACTTCTACCGTACTACCACCATTCTTTCTTCCCGTGCACTTTGTTTTTGCCTCTTCTAGTTACTACGTGATCCTCCGCCACTGATTCACTGGTTCGCCGTATAAGTACACCTCTTCTCTTCTCTACGTGTCTTCTCTACTTGTCTAGTTACCTTCTCTACTTTTCAGTCTCCTCGAATATTTTGGAAGATATTTCGTTGGAATGTGAATTACCACTCTTGATATATAACAATAAAATTGGTAGGTTCAGTGTATGGTAGGAAAAGAGATACATCGGTAAATTGAATTCCCACGCAGGACTCCGGTGTATACTTGATCACGGTGAATCTGATCGGTCCGTACCACCTGCGGAAAATAAAGTTATTATTTATGTGATGGTCGGATATTTAACGAACCCCGCAAATGTATCTCGATAATACTGGTACAATATAATTAGCATAACCAGATGCGGGGGTACCGTCGGCCATGCTCATTCGTTCAGTACTCCACGAGTCTATGTGTACGAGTATTCCACCTCCGCATCAATTGCAGTAAAGAATTCCAAGATCAAACGTTGGATCGCAAAATGTGGATCATTATGCTCGATCAAACGATACGGAGTAGTCATACCTCGAAGTGTTTAACGCTCTACGAGGTTCGTTCGATTATCTCGTTTTCTCTGAAACGTCATACGACTCTGCCGATCCTTTTCTTTTTCAATTCACGCGTCACTATAGGAATGTAATAAGAATTCAGCATTCGGTTGGTCCGGTTGCTTCGTTCGGTTCGTTGGCCGAAGATAATCGGTATGACCGCTTAATGCCACCTTAGAAGGACGATTGCTCGTCTTATCGTCTATTATCAACCGATAACACCTGGTTTTAGTTGTAACTAACTGTAACTTGATGGATCACGGATCGTAGATCATACACCTTCCGCGAATACAGCTCGAGGCGATTCTGGACAGGATGTTCCCATGCTGGTTGACGTTTCATCTTTTCCTTTTCGCTCATTCACGTGGAAATCAATGCTAAATTACGTGGACGCCAGCATGCGCGATCTACGGATATACCGTAAACTCCAGCACTTTGATGCACCTATACTTTCATGCTTTAATAAGCTTGATAAGGCGTCACTGTACATATTCCCTTTCATGTTTTCCTAACATGATACCCAGTCTCCTGCGTCAATATAATTTTCTCCACAATGTATCAGCTTTAACGAAATATCCTAACGAGTCGTTACTTTCATCCATTACTTATCACATCGTACGTTACGTCAATAATTAAAATACACTATGATGAAATACTCGCTCATGATCGAGGTTATTCTCTACATCGGCTTAGAACGATTAAGTACATTTAAGTTCATGAGATCCGTGACGGTAAATGTTAATGACTTAATGTGCAGCAACCGTGAAACGGAAAAATTACGGAGGCATCGTTTTGATAGATTATGACTTTCGGGCAAAACGTTATAGTGTACCGGTATCTATGCGATCGGCCGTAATGGATCATTTTATGCAACACGAATAGACGCGCGAGGAAGCCTATTATGTCGTGACACGTTATGTATCATTCGAGGTAGTGGTCCCTTGTCAGAGGTCCGTTGAGGCCGTTCAGGCCGTTGAGATTGTATGGTAAAGAACGATGGGAAATCGTATGCAGCGGGTACCGTTGCCTTTGATACATGATCCTGCACCGAACGTAGATTCTCGTTCTGGTTGCATCACCGACTTACTGGTCAGTAGTGCATCACGGAAGATTCTAAGAACCAGTCGAATAAATCGAGAGGGCGGCGAAAAGATGTAGTCGGTTCGATCGGCACCACGATAATCTACCTTGCTTTGTTTCTACGGTGATTAATTCATCGTTGAATTTTAAGACGAGTATGGTGTAATTTTGAATGATGCCACGCATCGGGGATATCGATATCACGTATGTTAATTAAAGATTTAACTAATTCCAACTTGCAACGATTCACTATCTGGTAATTATAAGACTCGTACACGTGTATAATTACGTTATTCATGGTAGACTTCATTAAATAATGACGAGCCGATAAACAGCATCGATTAAGATGAGAGACTCGTGTGTCAAGGAATACCAGTTTTCCAAGTGCGCATACCAATCCGTTTAGAAAAAGGAACGAAACCGTATTGTTGGATGCTTTAATCGCTCTCGGTTTATAAATCGACATATTTCTGTAATAATATCTTATCCGCGCGTTTTTCCGTCACGCGTGAATAACAATCAGGAAGAAAACGTTGGTTGGGTTGATCGCGATAATCCTTCGAAATGGACGGTAAAAGTTATTACGTCAGAGTTATCAGCACCTCACCGTAATGGACTGGATAAATCGTAGGCTATCGATGACTAAATTTACCGTAAGCAGGGTTCTAATAGTAGTTTTGAAACGGCAGTCGAACCTCAGAGGGGAGTTGTCCGATCACAATAGCGGTTCCTGGTGTCAGGTTGATTAGCCGGTGCTCGGAGAGTTTAGAGGCACGTGTCCATTCGGCCAACCGTTATATGGACGTGACCTATGTCGTCGAACAGAAGGAAGACCTAGGATCAATGAGCGATCGTTTCTTGGAAGTTAGGATTATGCCCTGCGGGTATGCACAATATTCTCTCGGCAGTTTATACTGACTTATAACGGTCCCCTGGTACACTAGTGACCTGAACACGATGCACAAACTTCTTTGCCCTATCTACTTGCATTGTTCCCTGTCGGGAGACCGAAGATAATGAAACTAGATATCACGTTTCCTCTTGGACCACTAATAGGGGCGATTATCGTCGGTCTTCTTGTAGCATTCGCATAAAATATTAAATACTTAGGTATCATTTGTATGCAGTTTTAATTAACTGGTGCACCTGATGTTGGTCCTTGTTTTAAGTTTTCAAGTGTTCAAAAAATCAAAGTCGCTAAATTTGTTCCTAGATGGTCCAAAATGATACTGTATGATGTATAAACATATTCTAGGATGATTTTGGGTTGGAAGAAGCGGTTTAAAAATTTGTTCGGCCAAAAAATGGGTCGACCTAAAATCGCAAAAATGTAAAGGGGTATACCTTCAAAAATTGTCAAAAAATCAAAGTCGCCAAAATCAGTCCTAAACGGCCCAAATTGATGGTAGATGATGTATAAACATGTTCTATGACGATTTTGGGTCGAAAAAAGTGGTTTAAAAATTTTTGCGGCCAAAAAATAGGTCGACCAAAAATCGCAAAAATGTAAAGGGGTATACCTTCAAAAATTGTCAAAAAATCAAAGTCGCCAAAATCAGTCCTAAACGGCCCAAATTGATGGTAGATGATGTATAAACATGTTCTATGACGATTTTGGGTCGGAAGAAGTGGTTTAAAAATTTTTGCGGCCAAAAAATGGGTCGACCCAAAATCGCAAAAATGTAAAGGGGTATACCTTCAAAAATTGTCAAAAAATCAAAGTCGCCAATTTCGCTCCTAAATGGTCCAAATCGATGGTATGTGATGCCAAATGATGTTCTAGGACCGTTTTGGGTCGAAAAAAGTGGTTTAAAAATTTTTGCGGCCAAAAAATGGGTCGACCCAAAATCGCAAAAATGTAAAGGGGTATACCTTCAAAAATTATCAAAAAATCAAAGTCGCCAAAATCAGTCCTAAACTGCCCAAATTGATGGTAGATGATGTATAAACATGTTCTATGACGATTTTGGGTCGGAAGAAGTGGTTTAAAAATTTTTGCGGCCAAAAAATGGGTCGACCCAAAATCGCAAAAATGTAAAGGGGTATACCTTCAAAAATTATCAAAAAATCAAAGTCGCCAAAATCAGTCCTAAACGGCCCAAATTGATGGTAGATGATGTATAAACATGTTCTATGACGATTTTGGATCGGAAGAAGTGGTTTAAAAATTTTTGCGGCCAAAAAATGGGTCGACCCAAAATCGCAAAAATGTAAAGGGGTATACCTTCAAAAATTGTCAAAAAATCAAAGTCGCCAAAATCAGTCCTAAACGGCCCAAATTGATGGTAGATGATGTATAAACATGTTCTATGACGATTTTGGGTCGGAAGAAGTGGTTTAAAAATTTTTGCGGCCAAAAAATGGGTCGACCCAAAATCGCAAAAATGTAAAGGGGTATACCTTCAAAAATTGTCAAAAAATCAAAGTCGCCAAAATCAGTCCTAAACGGCCCAAATTGATGGTAGATGATGTATAAACATGTTCTATGACGATTTTGGGTCGGAGGAAGTGGTTTAAAAATTTTTGCGGCCAAAAAATGGGTCGACCCAAAATCGCAAAAATGTAAAGGGGTATACCTTCAAAAATTATCAAAAAATCAAAGTCGCCAAAATCAGTCCTAAACTGCCCAAATTGATGGTAGATGATGTATAAACATGTTCTATGACGATTTTGGGTCGGAAGAAGTGGTTTAAAAATTTTTGCGGCCAAAAAATGGGTCGACCCAAAATCGCAAAAATGTAAAGGGGTATACCTTCAAAAATTGTCAAAAAATCAAAGTCGCCAATTTCGCTCCTAAATGGCCCAAATCGATGGTACGTGATGCCCAATCATGTTCTAGGGCCAAATTTACATTAAGAAACGCAAAGGGACCCAAATACCGATCAGTTTCGAATCTCATCACGCGGCGAGATTAGAATATGGTTAATGATGACAACTTGATCCACGCGTTCACTCTCTGGACTCGAGCCGAGGTTTTAATATATCCCTTTTATCCGATGATAGGATCGACGTGAACTTAAGTGTACGGCGAATCGGGGATGACAGTTCTTCGTTATCCGAATTCCTCGTGCGTCTATCCACGAAGGTACCTGTCGGCTATTCGGTTGATTTGATACACTCACGGTAAACGAACTCTGCACGTCAGCTCATCTCGCTCTCTTGTACCTTCGTGTTTCGTCGTTTTTTTGGCGTTGAAACCTGCGGCTCCTTCGCCTTAGATTCCCCGATTAAGATAAGGGGCACAACCGAACCGAAAGCTCTAAGCGAAATCTCGCAAGGGCCAGTTTCTTCACTGATGCAACCATGCTTGCCTGGGGTGAGCAACCTTATTTGGCGCGGCGGTCTGCTCGTTTACTGATACGTAGCAAAGGGTTCAACCTACTACCGAATACGAGACAGTGCAGCCTTCTTCCAAACCATATTAAATTGCAGTCTATAATTACTACCCGGAATATTTTTATTTAGAGAGAATCGAATGATGTCTTACTTTCCAGCATCATTAACCCGTACCCCTAATTATCGCTTATATACCAAGATAGTGACTCAAGAAATTCTGTAAGAAATAATTGAAATAAAAAATAAATTCAACACTGAATCATGTTGACATAGATATATCAAAAGAGTATCATTATTTTTTAACCCTACTAATAATGAATTGATATATATACATGTGTATATATATATATATACGTACCGTAGAGTTCTGCATAGAAAATACGCGGCGACTTTATGAGCGATCTACTTTACTTATATAATGCATAAATCTGCTTGTATTATTAATTATATCACAAAAATATATAATGTATGATCTGCATAACGCTTAACATATAACATATACAACCGTTAGGAGAGCGACATTCCACGCAATATTTACGTCACTAGTGCCTTCTGTGCAGAGTCCAACGATACGTTAACATATCCCCGAGTGTACGAAAATTGTTTCAAAGAATTGTGTTGTAATATTGTACCCTATAATTTATACCTTCCATTTTTCACAATCTTGTCCTACTACATCCTTTGCGTCCGTCATATCAGGATGATACGTTGTCCATCGTGAAAGAAGTACGATACAGTCGGCCGTAAGAACGACTCAGTGATAAATTCGAACACGTCGACTAACAAGGCAGCTCTTAAAAAGGTTGCGAAAATTACGGGGCCTTTCTTAGAAATTCAACAGGGTCCTTTACTTTGGTTTAGGTACCTGTGTTCGCGAGGCAGTGTCTCTGCAGACAGAAACACGTAGGCGTCTAAGGACAACGTCCTACGCGATGATCCATTTCGGGGGTACCTTTCAGGGTGCGTTAACCCCGTAGAGTCTCGGGAACCTACGGGCCGATTTAAAACCTTTAATGCCTGGCAGTGACAGGGGGTTTCTTTTAGAATCTTTGCTGATTGTTAAGATCATTGTGAAGTGACCATCTCGCCCACGTACCACTAACCGGATCAGTCACTCGATCTTCTCTTTCGTATCCAACACGAAACCGCTGTCTTCTCTTTCTCTCTCCCTTCTCTCCGTTGCGTTTGGCTATCTGCTCCTTTCAACGCATGCGCGCCGACTAATTGCAAAACGATTGTCAAACCCAACAGACTCTGACAATACCGTCTTTTCACTTGACCGTTTACGTATGCAAGCCGTGATTTATGAAGCGATCTAGAAAGATTAATTATCTCACGTTGACTCGCATAATAGCGTCGCGAAGAATGTACCTTAAATATTAATAATACCGTCTCAAGGCCGTTGATTTACATTCGTATGTGCGACAATTGTTTCCACTAGTCTCGCGTAATTTATTCAGGAATATTTAACCAGCTTATACCTATGTCATATCAATCTATTAACCCTTTACAATCGATAGAGATTCTCACTCGCCACTCAGTTTATTGCGACAATCCGAACGGCGATTAAGAGACGACATTAACATTCATTCCAGTTGTTCAATAATACAAAATAACTGACGTAAATCTTAACGTCGCCTTTCAGTCGCCATTCGAATTACATCAAGAAACTGAGTGGGTGACTGAGAGTCGCCTTTCGAGCGCAAAGGGTTAAAATTAAAATGATGTTGTCACCTATCACGAAATACCTTACAACTGCACTCTGCAATTAAAAATCTTCTCATTATCACCTACCGTGCATGCATTCAACCGAACCACGCATTGCTCGGAGGTTTCGTCAGATATCGAAGAACGATGTCAGTAGGACGTATGGGGTTTTGCAATAAGGTTGCAAATTTCATGCATTACGCATTTGCAGCGAGTAACCCTGACGGATCGCAGTTGGGTTTCTTGGCACAGGTAAGGGAATGGTGAGGTGGAGGTGAAAAGGAGATGGTGGTCGTCGAGGAGTCTGTTGGCATCGTCATAGGCAAGAGTCCGGGAGTCCGAGTTGGGAGTTTCTCGTATATGGACATGCAGGGCAAGGCAAGCGATGTGGCACGCGTCGGCATTCTCGAGTGTGCCGCTCTTTTCCGGTCTGCGCCTCCAGGTTCTGTTAGTTACGTTACGTTAGACACGACAACGAGGCAGACGCAATTCTGATCGTGCTAATGGGTCAAATTGCAACTGTCCCTAACGAGCCCCTCGTACGTGGGCGGCACCTCTCCCAATGAAAATCTTCATTACACGCGTTAGCTTTTACTCCACGCCTTAACTTCCTTAAGTAGTCAGGCCACTTATGCTTCGAACACACGTTTTCTATTTCTTGCATATTATAGCAGGTACATCTTTTATGTGCATTTTATGATTCGAAAAATTGACGAGATGATAGACTTAAATGCAGGTTTAATTAATTGCTTTGAAACGATGGTGGGAAAAAGATCCGATTTTTATTGTCTCCAAGTAGCACTATTCAAGAAATTGTCGCGCGTACAAGAAAAATATCTATGCTTGTATTGCATGAAAAATAATAAATATTTCGCAGGTATATTTTAAGAAAAATAATCATATCTGATCACCAACTATTTTTCTATCAAATATTATTTTTAGCTTTATCTCTCGAACCGCACTTTTATCACTTTGATCATGTACGGAATATCTGACTGAGAAAATATGTGTTTCCGCATATACAACAATTTTAATGTATATTCATTTGCAATACATTATGATTCAATTAAAAAAAATATATATTTATGGAGGTGCTTCATAAGATATTAAATTACAAGGAAACGATTAGTACCTCGCCAACCAATTATTTCAATAATAACATTTTTCGAGACAGATATTTTTCATGCGAACTACCACTCGCCTCTTCGGTTATCTTAAAACATTGATCTTTGATACAAGAATCTGATTTGATAATGCAAATGGGTCAGGACGCGTTAAGCTCGTCGAGTGATCTAACCCGCTATCAGCGGCGTTTGTCGGGGAATGCGAAGTATGTATGATAATTATCTCCCTGCCCTTCCCACCCCCCGGTCCGTGTACTTGTATTCAGACACATAATAAGTTCCCGGGGGAACCATTTGTCTCCGCGAAACCTCGACAGTTCCACTTATCGTGAAATAGAATTTCTACGGCGGCTGGTAGCGTTGCGAGATATCGAATCACAATATTGAAACAGCATTAAGATAAATCGAGAGTATATGGGTACCGCCCTTTCACTGGACCGCGACTACCCCTCTCGCCTACCGGTCTTCGGATCCACTCACTTTTTTTAATTGTACATTCGATACGAACGGTTTCATCAATTACTTTTCAATTACATCTAGCGTATGAAATTTTGTAATGAATTTTTATAACAAATCTCCGTATTGCTGATCGTCTTTATGAATTAAAATAGCAATTGGATATATTTTTATTCCAATTTCTCTTGAAAATTGTTCCATTTTCTCGTGACACTATTCTTTAAATTTGTATCTTTTTTCATGAATTTAATTAATATTATAAAATGCGGGTGTTTAATTGTTGCTAAATTATCTTATCCGACGTTAACAATTGTTTTGAGATGATTCCTAATGAAGGCATAATTATGAAATTTCGATTCGCTAAAATCAAGATCGGAGTTTACCAAAATGGCGAAAAGTGTGGTTTATCCAGTGCATCGAATCAGTTCGAAAGATCAAGAAAATAAATGGCCTATGAAAATTCACGAGGTAGGCGGTTCGGGGGCTAGCGAGAGTAGTAAGTGGCTAATCGTGATCATGAATAAACATTATCGTGGAAATTGTGACATCTCCGCGACGATTCTCTGGGGTTACCACATCGCCGCGATACTGCTCACTTCCAAGTGCATCTTGCTGCATCCTACTGCATCTTCGTCGGTCGCTCGGTAAATGCATCCCTCATTGCATCCCAATTAATTAAGCGAGTGGTCACGTTATTCTAACGAATGATGAGCGATCATCCGGTGTCGGGGATCAGAAAAAATCCAGAAAAGTGTCCCGTTTGAACGTGAGGTGAAATTCGAGGAGGAAAGGGAGGAATGCAATACGGAGGACATAGAAGGTAGAGTCAGAGTGAAACGGCCGGTAGGTAGGCTGTAAAAGGTAAACCCGTCGTACCGGCACCGTTCGTGGTCCGCGGGCATTCCAGGCGACGCCAACGTGCTCTCTCCTCCCCCTCCTCCTCCTCCTCCACCACCAACTCTTTCTTTCCTCCTCATCTCCCACTGTCACCTTCTTTACCCTTCCACGTTATCCTTTGGAGCCTCTCCCAATGCGCCTTCGCAATAATGCAACTGCATGCACTTGCATTATCGCCCAACTATAGTGGGACTGCCAGCCTATTCGGAGACCTACTTCTCCAAAGTCACTGGCAAATATTGCATTTTAATTGGACATTGTTGCAATCGGAGAACAGTATCGAATAGACCTTTAACCCTTTGCACTCCGTAGGCACCCCAACGGTGGCATTCGTTCACGGCAATTAATTCCAAATTCAACTGGACTCAACCACACAAACTGGATTAACAAAATGAACATATAAGATTTATATTATATGATTCATTCGTGAATTGCCATAGAAAAAGACTGTTTATAATTTGTTAATCGATATCACAAAATGCCTTAGAATAAGTCCTTATTTGTAGCCGAAATATTCTTCCAGTGCAAAGGGTTCAATTCCACGTAAAACTGCGACTAATAAATGGATCTATTAATTGGACCCGTGCCATGAAATTCAAGGATTCTCCTGCTCTTCACTCTCTACGATGCAATTGTATGCAGTTGGACTACGTGAAACTATTAAACTGTGATTGCTGTGTACGTGTAAACGTACAGAAGACACATACTTTACGGAGTAGAGAACAGTCCGCAAGGCCAGCTAGGCTAGGTTGATTCATTCAATTCCATCGTGCGCCGGAGTAGGTATTACGAGCAACTGACAACTGATTTTCCAGAACTACTTAGTATGCATTGGGCAGCGCCGAGGACGAAAGGGTATACCCTTTTCTCGTGATCTAACGGTGGTTCGGATGTTGCTTTTGTTGCGCCACTGATGCACTGTTACGAATGCCTTTAACATTGTATCCTTCTACCTGTATCTTCTAGCCATATATCGTATCCTTCGTTTGACGCAAGGTCCAACGCGCATACGTTGCGTGCGTATCTGATTATGTCACGCAGACCTAGAAATCCGCACGAATATACTCCACGCTATCTTCGATACTAAATGATTTCTAAATACACGAACTATTTGAAGTATTCGAAAATGCAAGTGTATATCTCGACGGTGCAAACTTACCGCACTGCAAGTAAATAGTGAAACAAAAGCATTATGTCTCTCCTTTTCCTGATACGTTCAATGAACCAAGTATCAGTGAAAAGTGCAATATCTCAGGTAACGATAAGAAAGGAAACGCGGCTGGGCTCGCAGATGTCGAGTTTCACCCGAAGCATGCATATGGCGTATATAAGTAATTGTTTCGCTTAATTTTTCCCGACGTGGTTCGATATGATCGCGTACGCGATACATTCAGTGACACGCTATTTGTTAGGCACGATGTAAAGCGTGGCGAGTGCAGATATATCTCGCCCGAGGCACGTGATCCAGAATAGCCGAGAGAGACGGAGAGAAAGAGAGTTTCGTATATCGTGACACATTGGACGGGTGGGACGCGACTAATTGAGTCGTTCGAATCACCCCCTTTTTTTCTTCCTGGCACGACTAGTGGGTGAGGTATATATCGCTTTTAATACGACCATGCTATTGATGACTCTTCGTTTAATCTCATTCCATTCTGCGTCCTTGCATAAAGACCGCTCGTTCATCATACTGAGATTATGATAGGAGTCTGGCTGAATGAAGACATTACGCATACGACGCCTTCAAAGATTCATCTTGGCGTATACAGTCGGCCTACAACGTATCCTTTTGTACCTTTCCGCCGCGAGAAATGCCCTTGCAATTACATACTCCCAGTCACCCTGATATACAATACATTAATCTACTTGGGATCTGATTTAAAATAAATCAAATGCGCGGCTACATTGTTGCTTGTAATTGTAAGATCGTAAAGTGATAAAGGGCTTCCAGCGGCAGAGTCATCGGCTGTATTTATCTTAATTCGTTCTTATTCTTCACCTTCGATACGAGTCGTGTCATCATTTAACATATTGCACGTACGAAACGTCTTCTAGAATTTAATTCTAATAATATTTTATTCCATCAAATATGTGTTTCATATGCAAAAATAATTATCAGAAATATTCCCCATTTAAGCATTCCTTGGAAAACAATTTAAATTTGATCAAACAATCAGTTTTTAGGGAAGAAGAATTTAATTTGTCAACTATGTACTACATAGATATATTGGACAAAATTTTAATCGTCCGATCTTACTTTTCTCGAATAAAAATATTTACCGAAAAGATTCATACTTAAACACTTTCTGTGACATCTGTTTTTATATACAATTTAAAGATGTTAGCGTGGAAAAAATCAAGTTAATTATAAATGTAACGTGCCGGAAAAATGAAGGAAAGTACGCATAACGTGAAAGATGCATTCATGTCGGCTCGTCTCGAATTCCGCAATAATTCTCACGACACTTTCCACGTATCACACGAATCGAATACACGAGAATGAGAAAATGAAGATCGCATCCCGTGGTGTACCGCGTCACTTTTCCTATGCACTATGCAACTGGGAGGATACCAGGGGACTGTCAACTTGTCAAATTTCATTTTACCTTACACGCGCACGGCGTGCATACCTGAGACGTCCCGGCGGATGTCGTCGGTCGATCGTAGATCATGGCAAAAGGCTTGTACGATGGAAGATGTTATCCGAGTTCCCGTGGAGAAGGCCGATTTCGCATAAAGGACGCGAAAGTACGTGGCACCGGTGTACGGTTACAGATTCTAGAGAATGCGCATTTGTTGCGCCACATTGACCATAGAATAACCCCCCCCCCCCCCCCCCCCTGTCCTTTATTCGTTACGCCTCACTCGCGTCGAATTTGATACTAGTCAACTGTCAATCTGTCTTAACGATGCGGCACATCTTCATTCGGAAGATCGAGAAGGATGGGGAACTAAACGAGCGGAAAAATCTTCGAGATTCCTCTCCGGTATTTGAGAGCTACTTTTGTACCCCTTTCGGGTACCGCGAATAGAATTTTGTAAAAAGTTTTTTTTGAATGGGGTCCGACTTGTAAAGGAATAATGTTTCCCGAGATTTTTGAGTCTCTTTGTGATGTACTTATATGGCCGTGATTTATATTTGATCAAGGAATAAGGTTGTTTTTTCAGGTGTTCCAGGTGTGGATATTGTAAGGCACTCAGGAAATGTGTTTTATATCGTGCTTACTTTATCTCCTTTGTAGAAACTAAATCGGCCTAGTTCTTGTATTTCTTTTGTGAGCATTATATATATCATACGCATTTCATCGAAGACCAAAAGAAAGTGTTCTGCTTTCCCCCAATAATAAAAGCTACTTCATCGAGATATCTAGCACGCATAGTAAATGTAACCCAGATACAATGAACGAGAGAAAGCAATAATAATACTGTCCTTTATTCTTATGCATGAAAAATCGTAATGGCTCCTCTTCGCTTTAGATCGACCGTGACTATCGATAATCGTTTAATTTCATGTCCCATAAAACCTGCTTTTACTTCCTAGGACTTTCATGATTTGCTTTAACAAAGTAGTTCGCATCACACCGAACTCAGTAATCGACAGATCGTTTCTAAATAAAAACATTACTACTGTACCAATGCGCCGTAATACTTACACGTCTAATCCCTCGTATAAATAATAATAAAAGATACTTATTCTTCCTCGCCATAATTCCAAGTATTTTCTGTCCTCCATTTGCCTACCTGTTTTCACAATCACCTAATTTGGTTTGCAAAGTTGATGCAGCACCGAGAAATACAATAGAAAAAAATGTCGGGTTCTTCGTTAAGGGATGAGTAGGAGTAGTTGCCGTATCGGTTGATTATGGAAGTAGAATAAAAAGTAGGATGACATTTTTGGAGTGGGTCCTAAAAAGAGGATAGTCGGTGGTACGAGGGACTTTCAGGTATTAGGGTGGGGCCTGTAGGGTGAGGGATGACGATTAGCCGGACTTACTTAAGACGGACACGAAAAAGGGTGTAACGGCGGAGGATGAAAAGGGTAGGCGGATTATTTGCATTTTAATTTGCATATTAAAACACGGCTCGTCGATCAACGGAGTAGGGCTGCGAAATATGATACCCTGCACTCTGCGCCCGTCGCATTAACGTTGTAAAGGTGAGTTACACGACCGCAAGGCAACCCGACGGCCATGAAATTGTTCACGCATGCCGATCTTGAAATATGCACCCGTGGACCAAGATTACCGGACCCCGATAAGCGCCGTTGTCTCGATCGTCCTTCCGATCGATCTGTATCGCGTTCCCCCCTCGAGCTTCTACCACCCTATTTACACAAAATCGTACCATAATTCTAGTCATTGTCACGATAATTATATCTTCGAGTTCCATTTTTGTTTCTACGCCGTTCGCGGGAACTTGCAGTTTCAGGAAAACCACGCGGCTGTATTTCTTAACCGGACGTTGAAGACTTCGTCGATCTCTTTGTATTTAATGAGAGAAAAATCGATCATCAGGCTACGACTAAGAGGTACTCAGAACTTTCAAGCATTAATAACATGTCCACCATTGTTGGTTTCCTACCCTGTTAAATAAATTACTGTAATGAGACATTTTATTTCCTTCGCTTAGGGATCGTTACGTTCGTTTAAAGCTACTTCTAAGTGGACACTATTATCATTACTTTGGCAATTTACTTTCTTTTCTCCCTCGACCCCACGATATAAAATATCATTAATCAACATTCAATTACCGTATTCTATCGGACTTAAATATATGTTTGAATATTGCAATATCAGTGACTACTAATTCGCATGTCCGTTAAGTTTCAACATAAATTGCAAATCCTGAAATAGTTACCTGGCGAGGATGTTGCGGGTGTTATTAGTCCAGCAGGACGTGGTACCCTAAAGGCTGGTTCACCGTACGCCGACATCCAATCGACACTGCCAAGTAAAACACCTCTGGTTCCCCATAGTTCTCCGTTATTATCGTTGTTTCGAGCCGTTAATATTAATGGGCGTAAAGGTGTATTGCCGTGGCCGAGAAAGATCTAGAGTCGGCCGAGGAAAAGGAGAGAAAGAGGAATGAAGAGAAAGAGATCCAGGAGGTCTCTCTTTGCTATAATTGAATAGATGCAGCTGTGCGTACTACGTGCTCGTAAAACATTAATGACCTATAGCCGACGCGACCGCCGACGATCGTTTTACATTATTATTCCTTAAAGTTAGAGCCGGCCGGTGTATTTATCTCTGCATTTTCAATTTTCTTGATCGTGGGTGAACCGGTCGCGGTTGTGCCGTGCACGGACGCTCGAGACTCGGCGAAACCGCGGGCTGTGTAGAATGAATCTGTTACCGGCGTTTCATAAAATTAAGACAATTATTTCTGTGTTATTTAACCTGATTGAAATAATACGATCAAATGTGATATTAATATAGAAGAGAAAAATACAATGCTAGTATACTTCGTGTACCTCGTGTATCCTGTGAATAATCGTGCGCGATGTTTTTAATACGGCGGATTCCGGCATTTATTTTTTGCACGAACTTTTCTACGGATAAAAACGTTCATTTTTATTTCCACCTTGCAACAACTTCATTATAATATACACAAAACATACAAATATTACAGTATTTTTTTAGACACTTTTAGTCACAGAAGTATCAAATTAGAGACGATTAAGTCTCTTAGATTTTTGAGCGTAATGAGACTATTTTTTTTTTGGGCCATCACCCGACGGGGTTCGCCTTTTATATTCTTCTTTGTTTTTCGCTTTATGCTTTCCTTATAATGCTGTACCAGTTATATCAAGGAAGGTCACTTTAATCGTACTTCGTTTCCAGCTTTCTCGAAGGATCTTGAATTCATCAGGCTCGCATGTAGGGAAGGTTTATAATCACACGTTCGCGAGGAGATCGTGGAACGTCACGCGATCGTAGAACGCGAAAGTTGGAGTTGGTACATGTGGAAGAAGCCAATCTCCTGTGGAGCATGACGAGTTAATGGATTAATCGGCAGAAACCATCATCCTGGTCAGTTGGTAGCTAGCCACCATGGAATATCCGAGCGAGTTGAATGATTCCAATGATGACCCAGACCTTCGAAGGACGTCTGTAATTTCCTCTTCCTAGAACCTGCATCGCTCGTTTACATTCTACCGTCGATTTCCCCTGTCTAACGTTTCTTCCTCCTCCTGAATCCTCGATAAACTTCAAACGTGTTTCGAAAGTTTAGCCACGCGTTCGTTTCCTTGTCTCCTTTGCCGCCATTCGTTAACGGTTTACGAGACAAGACTTCGTCACTTCGTCTCCGATAAACATCTATTTTTCCGAAGTCCTTCGAAGACTTTAAATCGCGGCACTATAAAGTATGTTGTAACTACGAGTAGAATCTTCTTTGAACAGAGTTTGAAATACGTGACAAACTTACGTGTCTTCTTGCTTCCGAATTCAAAATGTATCTAATGATTCTTGTCGAGTGATGGTAGTTTTTTTATGTTCCCTTCAATATTCTTCATAGAATAATGTCAAAATTGGAGTACCAGGCACAGTCTTCTTTGCCATCTAATCCGCGAGTACGCAGATATCCCGGATTGTTAACAAAGAGCCAGTAACAACGCGGTACAGTCGTTTCCTTGTTCATAACAAGATATACCACGGTGCGAAGGTATGCTTCATTAAATTGTGATTTAAAACCCTTCGTTGCTTTCACTGGTACACGAAGATACATTACACGGCTCGTCGCGAGGCAGTACTTCATTCAAACTGCGTGCTTTCTAGCAGCGTCTCTTCTTTCGGTAGTTCTACTGTCTTCCTTGACCAACCTCAACGCGAGTATCCTTTAATGTGTTCGTGGGAACACGATAGATATGATCTCCTTTCAAGGGACACGTCACACTCAACAAACAGTGTTGTAAATACCTTCCTCATCCTCGCCTGTACTCCCGGATGTGTCTGATACCTCGGAGTGTGATAATGCCAGCTTTACGTAACCCCTGTCCTTTTCCCTGGTGCCGTTCCTTCCTCTTGGTGGCGGTGGTTTCTCCTCCGGGGAATCCCTGAGCGAATGACTGTGCGTTGGTTCACAAATTTCTGCATAGATCTCTTCTGTCTTCGATGGTGGAATGGGTGGCAAGGGTGTCAAACTGTCCCTAACTTTCGAATAAGGTGGATCGAGATCCTGTTGAGTTTGGACTTCCAAGACACTCGTGGAAACCGATCTCTGAACCTGTTGTCTTGAGGACGGCGATGCTTGGGTTAGATTCGTCTCTGATTCCAAGCTTGCGTATCTCTCCGATGATCTCATCCCAATTTCCGGCCTAACGGCGAACGTGAATGACGCCGACTTCTTCGCGGGATTTCTGCTTCTACCACCTTGCGCTATCCTCGAGATCCTTTCGAGGAAGCTGTGGTTATTACTCGGTGCTCGGGTGTTACTGCGATCACGGATGGTGGTTCTCTTGATATGTTCCAAGCCTTCTTTCAAGCTTTGTAGTATTGGCTTTGCCTCTGGTTTCGTCTTGATTTCCTTCAAATGGAGTTCCTTCAATTGACTGCCAGTGGATGGTGGTTTCGGAGGTGCCACCCTTGGTTCCGTCGCCCTCTGATCCAAGGCTCTTCTATAATTAGAACAAAAATATCCCGTTCCCTTTTTAAGACATATTACCCCTAATAAATATCTCGGTACAATAAACGAGTAAAATACAAAATTTAGGTTCCGATTTCGGGGACGGCAAGGATTTTTTAATCTCACTACTCGGGAACATAAATATAATAATTTCCGACCGTTTCATTAATATGAACAGGTACTGGTCTTGTTACATAATTCATCTCAGATTTCTCACGATATTACACTTTACAATAACAGCGACCTGCCAATCATGCAGGCATGCAGCGAAATTATTACCTGCAAGCTGAAAGTAATCGCTGCATCTTCGGCGATGCCAACAATCGCGCCTCGGATGGACAACCCAATCGTGCCCTTTTCACCCTGGGTGCGGTGGGCCCAGTAGCAACTAGCTCCAGGAGTTCTGGTACGGTGGAACTAGGTAAAGGCCTCTCGGGCATTAATGGTACCGCGCAACCTAACACTATAGGTCCCCGTGTTGCACCTTCCAGCTGCATTAAACCGCTATAATCTCGGGGTAATGGTATCGGAAGTGGCCCAGCAACCAAACGTACCTGCACATTGGATTCAAAACGGCTCGATTAAATGTTTGATCCGTTTTCCTTCGATTATCAATGATGATGATTTATGATCATTCGTATATCGTTGATAATTTAATTATGTTAATCACTAATGTGCTTTACATTTCATTCAATTTCAGTTTGCTTTGGAATTCAATATATATTGATAATTGAAGGAAATTATATCGGTTGCTTTTATAAATTAATAGCGAAATTACATTCTCGACGAGAATAAAAACCTATGCAACTCAAGGATAATAGAAAGTGAATATTAATGTCACAAACAAAATAATCTCAGATTGAACAAAATTCGAAACATAGTGAGTCATCTGACTTCAACTAACTCGGAGATTTTAAATACCTCTAAAATATTATATTTCCCATCGAGTTGGAATAATACAAAATTAGATGCAAATAAACCATAAATTTACCCTCAGAGGAAGATCCCTTCTTGCGAGTTGATGGACTCTGTACAGCACGGCATCGCTGCCAGTATCCAAACTTCCACTCTGACAAGTGGCGTAAAATTCGCCTCTGGCAGTGAGCGGTGCGAAAAGCTCATGTCCATGGGAATCCAGGCACTGAGCATACTGATCTCTTTCCGATGACCTTGAACTCTTTCCCTCCGAGGTGCCACTGATAATGCCAGATATGCCGCTAGAAACCGGTGCCCTTCGCGTATCTTGAAAAACCGCAGCGAGTCGAAGTACTTCGCCCGCCCGCACCGTGGTTTTCGTATAATGAGCCCTCAAGTTGCCATTTTCTGCGACAGAAATTAGCACATGTTTGCTGCGGAATACAAAGGAACTCAGCGTAGGGTTGTATCTCTGCTTCGATACACGAGACTATCCCACATCGTTGCATAATAAAAGGGTGGAGCGGAAAGCAATTAACAACAATAAACGCGGAACCACATATTGGATAATGATAGCAGGGGAGTACTCGGTGCGTTACGGGACCTCACGAGGCGAAAACTAGAAGAAAGATACGAGCAGCTTGGTGCCCATAGAAATGGCCCTTTTGCGCGCGACCATAATCGTTATGGTATATAATGGCATAACCGCCCGTATGTATCGTAAGAACCCCCAACGGCTTTCACCAGGCCGCGTGCCTATTACGTTACGTGCGCCTTCCCTTCTCATCCCCTTCCTTGTCTTCTTTTCTTTTCTCTTCTCTTGTCTTCCCCCGGCCTCCCTTACCCTGTCCCGCCATACTCCTTCGCCTACGTTTAAACGCACGAACAACGCCGTGCAAACGACCATAGAGACACATTAACAGACACATTGACATTCGTGTCACGGCCAGTCGCTGCACCCAAGAAAATAATCGGAACCTCGGGACGTGCGTGAGTACACGCGTCTATTGCGTGTCCACGAGCCTAGATGCATTGTCATGTCCTAGACGAGCTATGCCTTGCGTATACTTTGATGGAATACTTTGAATGCACAGCATACAGGATCACATATGCTACTAGAAACATGTATTCTTTTGCATCTCTAATTTTAAATACCTTTCAAGTTTGCCTCGTATGCCACTCGTGCAACAACACTTCTTTATTTTACAACATATTTTTATTAAAGATCCCATTGCTTTACGACGAACGAAACATCTGACGGAATACCGAACCTTTATATTCAGCCATCTATCATTGGTTGGGGAACATCGGATTAGATTTATCTCTATCCGCGAATCCTTCGGGGAAGAACAACTTTATTGTTCGAAGATTTTACCATTGACAATTCGGTGCATCTGAAGGCATTGTTCCGTGAGGTTAGAGATGCACTCGGTGCTCGTTCGCGTTTTAACGGCCGCGTTTACGATTCCACGTGGTACGGTCGGAGCCTTTATAAAGGCGAGTTAGGGTTTAAGGGTTTAAGGGCTGTGGGTTGAAATCATGAAAACTTCCAGCTCGAAGGTCAACGATGATTTTTAGTAGTGGCTCGCATTGAATCGTGGTTTTGCCGGCGCGTCATGGTGCGCTTCACGGTTGCGCATCGCACATAGCCGATCGCAGAAGAAGATACTTTGCCATGTTAACTCGTTCCTGGGAAACATCGACGCATCGGTTCGGTCGCGAGATGAATAACCGGAATCATTTTTCAATATTAATGTCACTGCTTTTCAATTCGCAGGAAATTAAGGCGATTAAAGTGGTATTAAAACGAGCCTTCAAACTGACGTTTTCCATTTCGAATAGTGTTATCTAGATCGCATTATTTCCGCAAGTTAGAAGGGAGAAGACAACTTGAAGATTATGAGTCTTGTAATCACGTCTGGTTAAGTATTTCGTTTTTTATCGTGGATATTAGAGAAGTAATATTTTATCTTTCGATGTCACGGGATTATTATGAGGATTAGAATTTCCAAGGTTCTTTTAATAGATATTAATGAACTCACCCATCTTCGAATGCGTCAAGGTGTAAGCTCTAAGTGGTTTCGCGAGTAGAAAAGCTGGTACACCGGCGCGTACCAAAGCTCCAACTCTTCTGTACACCCTGGCACTTCCGGTACCACTGTTGTTCGACACAACGGAGAACCAGCCTGAAACCAAAAAATAACTGTCCGGTTACTATAATATCATGAACATCAACAATTAAAATAAATAGTCTCCGATTAAAAAATGCCATCTTTTAACAAAATGGAAAATGATATAACATATAAATCAAATGTGTACATAAAATTGCTGGATAACATAATTAAGTCGTTTAACCAGCTATCTTGTAACAATTGGATAACTTAATATGATAACCAGTGAATTCTTAGATGAAATTACGTAGAATATTCATCGCGATTAAGCGAACCAAAATATGCAATATAATATTAATTAAAATATATTCCACGAACAACATATCTTAGACTCGAACTTTTGTAATCTTTGCAACACCGACCACCGATCTTCCGTAAGTCCTCGTTTTTGCCGCATTCAGGTAAAACACTTATTTTCGCTTTCTCGTGGAAGGACACGCGAGGTGGCATGTATGCCACGGTGTCGTTGCAACGTCACTCCACGGTTGGTTTTGTTTACCGTTTGTTAACATCCCGGTTTCATTCCGAAAGGAAGGTGACAAACATTACCGTTCTCCACGACACCGTGGAAACACGTTCCAGTTTAAGTCTTCCGAGTACTTTCCAGCGCGAAGAAAAACTAGCTGTCCAGATGGGTGGGGGTTAGTTTCCTAAACCCTATAGCGCTCGCCATTAAAACACCACTGGCCGCTAATAACCTTTTGCGAAATCACAATGTCAATCCGACCCACTTTGTTTAATACGCCGGCACAACGTGCGCCAAACGAGCATTGACGTTTATAGCCACGCTTAACGAGGTTTCAAGACCTAGTTTCATAAAGCCGATCTTTAAAAAGATCCCGGATAATTCCTGTCGTCTCAACTGTACGAGATGTAATTCTTCTTACACCTCGCACATAATCGTTGCTAAATATACCCTTCATTTCCCTATTAAAAATCATCGTATATTACAGGATAATGATCCTTTAGCGTTTGATGATAATTCCAGATGAAAGTTTACGATCGTAATGCCACTTAACGAGGATATTATTAATAATGTATTAATAAGACTTTCATCCAAGGTCCAACGATTTAATGAATAATACGATCGGCGGCCTTACTACGATATCCTTTGTAACTCGGGGGTACTTCGACGGAATTCGAGGTAGTGATGTTAAATTAATAATTTATCGACGATTTGCAGCGTACACGCGCGAACCCTCGGTAATTTATAGTCGAATGTAAACATCCGCCGGTTGTCCTAGGTATGTACAATGGGAGGCGTATAAATCGCTGAATCGATTTGCAAGCGTTTTACAACGTATTTTCGCCGTTTCGAATTGATTTACGGCTGAGTACGAATGCGCGAGTTTCAACGATTATGATTCCATTCGGTGAAATCTCCCTTCCACGAATGAATCGGCCGTGGGTGTTTTATTGGCCGATAAGCCGACGCGAATTATAACCGATGTCGAATTTATTGTCGGACAACCTTGACGATCTTGTATCGGATAACGCGAATAGAGATCTGACTTTCGCAAATCGAAAAAAAAAACATCTTATTCTTCGCCTTCTTTTGTTCGAGATTCATTAATGACTCCCATGAATTAACCTTGCAGCGTCTAATTATATTCCCGATTTTCTTCCGGTTTCAAATAATTCCCAAGTTATTAATACCAGTATGTTATTACGAAATAGTATGATTGAAATACGATACCTCGGCGCATTCCAATCTTAATGAAATATGCGCGGCTTGAGAGAAACCTTAATTAGCTGTTTCATAATCTTCGACATTTATGACAAAGAAGTACGGATACCGAGTCCGACGGACAATTCATGGAAATCATTTTTCATCTGTGTCTAATTGACGGCGACTATTATCGTTATCGACGTTAACGAGCAGTCTAATATCTACTTGCGTAGAAAGTACACATACTTTATAAAATAATGATTTGTCGGTTTACCGCTCTCGGACGATGCAGTCTATTTGTTTGCGAACTGAAGTCCGCGAACAAACCACTGACCATTACGAGGGATTTATGAACTTCCTGCACTTTTTCACAGTTTCATCGTTCAACCTGTTACCTGATAAAGATGTGAGAACATATGCGGTAGATTAACGTTATTTCTCGTATTACTGACTTCCGTGGAAAGATACTAATCGATTCGACACGGACGCCGCCATTTGCAATACTCCCGTCGGAACATCGCATCTCTGTCTTTAATTGCAAGATATTCGCAGAAAAGTTTGCTAATTCCGGATATTTCTCTGTCTACAGTACTTTCAACATTTCACAGTTGCATTTCACAGTTGCATTTCGCAGTTTCTCGAGAAATATCGAAACTTCGTCGCAAGAAGTGAAGTTTAGTCAAGTTTCTATTCGGAGAAGTTTCTACTTACAAGGAACTACGCTGGTGTCAGCCTCCGATTTTTTTTAATTTTCACATATATTGTAGTACTAAAAACACTAAGTGACACGTATTTTTTTTATATCTGCGGAATTTCGGTTTAAACAAGTTTCGTATGTAGAGACAAAAATTCAACATGGCGGTAGTTTATCTACCAATCATTCAAATTCAAAAGAATCCAACATTTCTATACAAAATTCGAATTATTCTTGTTACACGTAAAAGTTGTTAGAAGAAGTTTGATCGCGTCAAATTATGCAACCGTGCATTCCAAAAATATACGGTCTCATTTCACGAGCGAATGTACTTCAGTAAATATTATTGATAATAATCTGCATTACTTGGTACCGGGCGACAGTTCTACGAAACCGTTAATAATTCATTTAACCCAGCACCTCATTTACTTTCGAAATTTCGAAACCCGCCACAATGGCGTACCTACTTCGCCATCCAAAATCCCAGCATAAAAGAAGAAGAAATATCCTGATGACGTTCATTGGGTCAGCGTGAATTAATCTCGCTTTTTTCTCAATGACTGACGACCGTTTCATTGAAATTACAAAGTCGGTATTTTAGAATAAAATTATTAGTGGACATTCTAAATCGGCTGGGGATTCTAAAATCCGCTAAGGATGTTCGAGGATCGATAAATCCTAGTTACAAGAACCGATCGATACCCAGCATCGATTCTCTCGGTGTAATCTTCCTGTTAAGCATCCTCTGCGCGAATGCCGCGTTTGCGAGTCCGGTAGTAATTCATGTTCGATTTAACGGCGAGCGTACGTCGAGTCGGGACAAACAATAATTATTCTGGTACCGCGAACGTTATCGTATCTCTTTCTATCTTCCATGTTTCCCTTCCATTATCTCCTTCGCTCATTTGCCTTACCGGGTATCTTTCTTCGGTCGACGATCGTCATAAAGATGCAGTTCACGCCGGTGGATCGGTTTCAGATTTAATTACGGTGCATGGCGAAGACGGTATATAGGAAGGCGGAGACTGTTACCACGAAATAAGAAGAGACTAAAAAAAAAGCTGGCGTCCGAGTTACGTAGTTATTTATGGGATACGGCCGGAGTCGTGAGGTGGCTCAGACACTTCATGACTCGGTTGGAGGACCCGTTACTCAAACACGAAGGTACCAACCATTGGGACCACTGAGGATATGATCTCGATAAGAAAGGGTCCCTTCAACCGTATCCTTCGCGTATCCTTCGCGATGATATACATTAATGCATCCCAGTTGGAGTTCATCCTATTACAGTTGCCGGTACTGTTTTGTCATTAATATTCGATTAACCGACGTCCACTGAGCGTGTACTACTATACCGTGGATACCGTGAACAATGTACGTCCACGTATTGGAGTTTTTTACCTCTGTCGGGTGGAATTGTTACACAAACCAGTCATGGATAGGGTATTCTTATTTCTGTTAGTTTATTCATCGTTGATTTCGTGCAGCTTCCCGAAGGTCGTGATTCGCTCGAGCGTAGCGAGGAGGACGATGCTGTTCTACGGGGTATTAAAAATCAATGATCTCTGACTGCATAAATATCCAGTTCATATTAGCCGCGAATACTTCCAGGTAGAACGAGAAATCTGTTCGATATTAGTTGCAACTAAAAATTGATATATCCCTCTATAGCTGCATGCAAGTTTGAAGTCATACTCGTCTATCTTTCATTTCAATTAATGTTTTCGTTGTAATAATAATTAGAAAAGTACGCGCAACGATCGTCACTTTTTTCGGTGCAATTAACACCAGAACTACCAGAGTGGTCGAAATGACTTGTCTCCCATTTTGACTTAAATTACTCAAACATACCACGGCGTACCATTTGAGATTTAATATACTTCTGTTTGATGTAGATAAAGCAAATAACTGAATTGATTAATTAACTGAAATCTTTCAGCCATAATTTATATATAAATAATGTGTAAGCACAACTGAGTATATGTTCGGTAATTCTAGTGTTAATTAAATTTACGTTATGCGGTTTCCTTTTAGACACGAACAAAATTGGGTTATAGAGGGATATGATCAAGAGCAGTGACACAGATATTTTCGGACGTAAGGTAAACCTTTCGAAAGAAAGGGATACCTGGTAGCCAATTATCTCGACTAGAATTACGTAAGGAAGAATACGGTGATATGCTAATCGATTGAAAAATCCTGCTACGAGCCGACACTCATTAGGGAACGTATCCATTGCCAAATACATACCTGGTCCAGATTATTCAGATCACTCTCATTATCTCAGAGGTCAGGGCAAGCTGGAAGTAAGAGTGAATTCCAACTCGCGACTTTCACGTTGCGTAACGACCTCTTCGTCTCTTTACGCGGCAAACGCACCGATGTGTGCATCTACGAACATTCGTGTGCGAAAATGTTAACCCTCTATAGCTCCATGTAACTTCGAAGTCACATACTCGTCTATCCGTATCTTTCATTTCATATTAGTTTTTCGTTGTAATAACAATTAAAAAAGTACGCGCATCGATTTTCACCTTTTTTCGATGCCTTTAAGCAATAATTTCGTTACTATTTTTATGTAATGTACCTTCATTGGAATCGTGTTTAAGTAGATTTACGTTATACGATTGCGCTTTGAACACGAACAAAAATTGGGCTGTAGAGAGTTAACGAAATGATCGTAGACTCGGATAGCGCTTAAACCTAATTTAGAAGGTAAAGAATCATCGAGTGCATAAAAGCCGATTTTCTACCAACGCGATCGGCGAAGTAGTCATCGGTTGGAGTGTAGACTTGAACGCTATTTTCGTGCAATTAACGCTTCGTTTGTATAATCGTTTAACCGAGCATTGCATCATCGGCCGCTTTTGCTTTCTGCCTTCAGCAATGTAATAATCGTTTGTCATGCGGCTTCTGATTTACAGCGGTTAACGGACAATTCAGCTGTGCACGAAAGAGTTGGAGGAAGTAACAAGTTGTTTCGCTACCACGATACGCGGCTGCGCGAAATGAACGGGTTGCCGGTGGACGGAATATTATTAACTACCTCCCTCTCGGATAACACGGATCTTGACAGGTTTTTTTGTGAATAAAATTGCACGGGTGATACGAGATAAGGAGCACGTGGCAAATCAGAACTACCGCTATTTTTCATTCTAATTAATCGAGTATTGGTCATTAATTGTCGATTGCAGTTAACAGGAGCATTCAATTTGAGATGCAATTGAAGTATTAATAGTACAAGTGGTAAATAAAATATATAAAAATATTCACTAGTTAGTCTAATTTACCTGAACATACATATATTTTCTACATAAAACACGAAAGAATAATGTAGAAAGGAAAATAAGTTCAGGGCAATATAAATACAAAGTAATTGAAGTACAATGAAAGAGTCATAGAAAGGACTTAGTGGTCACTTTAAAAAAATATTCAAATAACGCTGTACTTTAATACAATATTCATACAAATATCTCAAAAATTATATCGGAGAATATATAATCTATGATATTTGAAAAATGATGGGAAAGATGGATATAATGCGAGATAAGATACCGGTACGATAGCAAAGGTTTAACACCGTGGAAGGAAGAACGAATGCCCGCGGCATCGCAGGGTATAATTTAAGCAAGGATTGATGCTTAAAATTTGTCTGCTCGCGCGCGAATTGATTTTCACGCGGCATACGCGGAATTCCAGAGAAATTACGAGGGGTGGAATTTCACTCTCGATCGCGGGCGTGCGGCTCCAGCCACGGTCCATATTCCATTGCGACTGACACCTTCAATTTGCCGCGTTCCTGGCCGCGAGTGACGTGCAAAACGGACCGAGACCCTCCTTACTTTTTCCACCTCTGCCTGCGCATGCGATTCAACCGAGACATGATGAGCTATAAATGGTACGTGTCAACGTGCCAACCTGCTCATCCGATCCCTGACCATCCTTTCCACCTTCCAGTTGCGTAAGGTAACTCCTTGCATTTTTCATCATCACTGCGCTTCTATACACCGTGTCCCGGAAACAAGCGCAAGTAAGGTGCAACTGAATGTATAAGGTGAGATTGAATGTGTGATGTTCACTTAGGTCGTCGATCTATGAGATAATGTTAATAAGAACACGTTACGAAGCTCGCGATAATTATTGAAATATGCGTTGTTGAAGGGTGAGTTGGAAATATAAATTTAATGTCAACGAGTTGAGGAAGATATAATACTGGTAGATTCTTTTTTATGGGTTTATTAAATCCTCCGAAACAGTATGTTAATTATATCGAAGGTAAATCGAATATTTTAATAGTAGTTATTAATAATATTCTACCAGAAAACTATCAATTCAGCAGTGGAGAATATTGTCGCATCGAAACATTGGGAATTTCAGTTTGTCAAAAGCGGAATTATGGCATTGGTGGATAATCGGTCAAGGATCAGAGAAAACGATGGGGATTATCTAATAGAATACTGTTTAATATGAAAAAATGAATAGAGTTTCATGAAGTATGTGAAAAATGATTGATTACTTTTCGGTACCCCTAATAATATTTAATTGAATTTACAGCCTTTTATCTACTCTGTATGAACCATATGAAATCTCTATATAAAATGAACTCGAGCAGTGAAACAATTAGTCGAACAAAAATCTCGTCGCGAGAGGTATTATATTATAATAGTACCATTAACGTGATCACATCTCGATAAAAGCTGAGAATCAGGTGTGCATTGTGCGCATTCAAACAACGCGTATCGCCAAGAATTGGATCCAGATTCCATAGAAAGTGTCGATATATCTCATTCTAGTACACCCTGTATAGAATGCAGGGGAATCCACGTGGACTGTTGGCATCGTCAATTTCGCATGCAAATTCCCTCCTCCCTATCTTCGAAATTCGAGGATCACAATAAATAATGATCAACGGACAAATTGCCGCTTTGCCGGGGTCTCCTTGGTTTCACCCCCCTTTACTATCACCTACCGAGTTTGCGGCGCGCTCGTTTTTCTTTTCTGGGCATTATGCAGTACCGAGCCGCTTGTTACGTGCACGCATGAGCGTATGCATGTTCATGCAGCCAGACTGCAAGAATAATCGTTCCACTGTACGAATTCCATGGGATCGCTTAATTTCTCCCTATAAACCACCAGGCGAATGCTTGGATTCCATTGGTTTCTATTTATAAACGTAATGTAACAGTGGAGACCGCAATTGCACGTGTTTGGGTTTATTTATATCCAATAATAGGCGCGCAAATTAATTATCAGGGGTACCGGATAATTATACATTTTTTGTAATCAACTTTGTAATACTTAACTCAATCATTCTCTATGAAACAATTTCGAAGGTTTTCAATTATTCTGTGGGATTTTTTATTCGTCGGGTGATTCTATAGATATAGGACAAAAGTGAACTATTTAGAGCCGTGAGGGGGGGACAATTTGATTTTTTCGAAAGGCGAATTATGTCATCGGGGAATTGTGAAAGAGATGGGGTCATAGATAACGATGGCGATTACTTAATAGCATAATGTTTAATCAGAACAAAAATCGAGTTTCATAAAACATGCTAAAAACGATTGAATGTTCTCCGATACCTCTAATATATTTGTAATATATTAATAATTTAAGCAACGTAATGTATTTATTTTTATGTGATTTTTGGGTTGAACTTCCGAGAGAAAAGTAGACTACGATGATATTTCAAGTCGTACTGTGATTGCATTTTTATGCCTCCATTGTTAACACTACACCCATGGTTTCTTATTTGTAATTAATACAGATATCTCCGTTAAATCCGCTTTCTATCTTCGCCCGAATCTTTGCAATTCAAGACACACTGGTTTCTAAAGATCCGCGCAATTAGTATGCTCTCTTTTCCTGAATCCACCGGAAACGGAATACTTTTGGAGTCACCGTCAATAGTATTTTAACGTAATCCATAATTGGATTTCTCAGATTTCTCACGTTCATTTATATAAAACTTCCAGTTCGATTGCCAAATTCAAATGTTTTGCTTCATTACGCTTATTAAGAGAATTCCGTAATCCTGTTTAGAAAGGCATCGTTATCTTTCCAAGGAAATTAGAATTTTCCACGATCTCAGGATTTTTTTCCTACGTACATTGTTCGGTTTTCCTTCCGGTGCGTTATTATCCGAGTAGAATACAGTTCGAGTAAACGAGGGTATTTGATAAATAATCTCTTCATAACTGATAGTTTCTTCCCTGTCTGCCAGTGTATTCCCAGGCTACCACGTAACTCACAATATGCTACCGCGAATCTGATAAACGCATTACGCTACTTAGGAAGCTTCCGCGAAGCACTTTCCAGTGGGTTCTATTCCAGTGAATACAGGAATTCAAACGGTATTGTAAAGACGTTACCTCCTCTTTCCCAAACCCTCCTTCGAATCAGTTTTCGCACATTACGACTTCGCGTGAAAGCTGTTTTCCACAATAACTCCGGGACGAGGAAGTCGTGAAATTTATGCAATCTCCAACGATCGCGGGACAAACACTGCCGGCTGATAAATCGAAATCTTCGATAAGATATAACGATCTCTCATAACTATTCATATATATAAGTACAATATAAGTAAGTATTCTTCAAAAATGTTGGTAGAATATGAAATCGTATATAAAAGTATCGAGTAGCTTTTTTTACCATAAATAAGATATAAGTAGTAATATCTACAACATTTATAATTGACATAGGTACCTCCGTTAATTATACCATACCTTTCCTCGGAGGTCTTTAAATTCACTTCGAATTATTATCGAGATCTCAAGTATTTTGTAAATTTCATAATGCAACTGGTTTAATAACGGAAATAAAGTTGACGTCCTACAATTGAATAATAGATATGTAAGTAATTTAATTATAAAACATTTAATTTAATTTAAGGAGTTTCTTTTCCTTTCTTATCCACACCATATAAACCGCTAAGTCCCTTTTACCTCACATTCATTGTATAATACATACTTTTATTATTTTGTTCATATTTATATCTACATTGTTAATATTCTGAATACTGAATTTCTGTTCTTCCTTGTATTTCATGTGTATACCACGACGCGTGCATAAGCGAAGCCATAATTTATTCCCCAATAACATAAAATACATGCAACAGAAACCGTCGAAAAAAAATCAGTAGTATAAGCAAACGTACAGCCCGACGTATCTATCATACTCCCCGACTGCTCATTGCGTTCCGACACAAGGTATCTTGATTAGGATCACGAGGAAAGTCCAATGCACCGTAGGAGTTGAACGATGCGTGACACGGCACACGCACATAAGATTGCATAACGCATGGCTACGCATGTAGCGTAATTATATTCACATGCTTACGTGTATTCGCGCAGCAGCTTCCTAGTTAACCTATCAACCTCGTAGGAGTGCCACGGAGTACACCGGTGTACCTGTGTACCCAACGAGGAGAGATAGATCTTCCACGGAGAGAGTGAACTGCTCCTTCCTCCGAGTGCACTGTCGAGTGCATTGTCGAGTGCATGGTCGAGTGCTCGCGAGTCCTCGCGTGGGCGTCCCGTGATATTCTCCTCGATGACAGCTGTTCGAGTAGAAAACTATTCTACTGCACGAACTAACCGGGTTCTCTTCCTTTACTCATGGGACACCATGAGTGTGTACTCTGCATAGCATTTCTACTACTCTCAATTTTTGTGTACATTTTGCGTTATTATACAACGTATCTTATGTAAAATAGACTCCCCAATTATGCAACGATATTTGTTTACGTGTAAAATATATCGGTGATCTGGAAAATTCAATTAAAAGTGACAATGGAAAAAATTCTCTTTCGGGATATTCAATATTTTCCTTTGTGCTATATTATATGTAAACAATATATATTGTACATATTGTACTACCACCTCGCGTCCCCGAGTAGTATTTTTCCTTAAAAAAAATTGATTTTCATATTATAATAAATCATTACGGCCGAAATCAGTATTCTTACGTATAATATCAGTCGTATAAAAAGTATCATAAACACTAGACATAAATGTCCTGTCAGGGTCGACATTAATATCCAATAACCTTTATCATGAAAAATCACTTAAAAAATCCTGATGGGACTCCAAGTATATAAATGTCTAACACACAGGTTGAAAGACATAATGCCTAAGTACACCTTTTACGCGGTTCGTTTAGTAATAGGGTATACTTACACTTCTATATACGAGGCTGGGTTTCCGTCATTTTAACTCCCGCTTGAATAATTCCACGTAATAATTACCGGTTGAAATGGTAGGCTTGTTTTTCAAGCATAAAGCACGTGCTTCGGACAGTTATGCACCCGGAAGGAATCACTCGGCAAGGAAGGACTTCGGTATTCGGGGATCCAAAGGGTATCCTTGGACGAAATTGGTGACACACGATCGCTATGGGTATCCTTGGTAATCCGACACACTCGAGTGCCGACATTGACTCTGCTATATTTAACGCTAGGATTGCAACGTACCACGCGCGATAATTTGCAATCGAATCGATACGCTCATTTTTCAAGCGTGACTGTTTGTGTTTAGAATCAGTCGCTGCTTGAATAGCTACCTTTATGCAGGCTGCAGTTATATCATTCTGTTATTTGTTGGTTACGCAGATTCTTATTGAAATTAGTCTTCTTGTTCGAAGTCCAGTGGGGAATTCATTAAAAATATTCAAGTGAAGTAAATGGATTTAAATCCTTCTTTAATCTCCTTTCGACACTTGTCAAACTTCATATTTCGAAATAATAAAAATGTACGGGCAAAAATTGCAATGACCCAGCTGTAAAATCCAATACTATGTAATACGCTTAATGCAATCGAAAACACCGAAAGGAAGTTTAAATTCTTTTTTTATCCTTGTTATCCTTCCGACTCGAAAGCGGATGAACCGCATATCACACATATTGAAAGTGAATTGCAACCGATCATTAATCATGCCAGATTAGCTTGTTCTAATAAATATCGAATTATACATCGCGATCGTAGGGAATATCTCAACTTTCTATCTGGCGATCGTTGCAGGCGGCGAACAAGGTTTTGCGATATTCACGATCATCGTAAATCCGATCGTAAAACTCGTAAGAAGTAGGGTGAGACTAAAAATTAAATCGATCCTCGACCATAGCCTACGGCACGGATGGTTGGCTTATGTAATAACCACCGCGAGAGAACCCATCGAGAAGCCCGTGCACCTTTGATACTTTCGAGAGAGAGAACTCACAGCCTACCAGTCAGAGGATCGAGTTAAATGCTTTCTCTTCTTTCCAACCTCGGGATTACGACCTTGTCCCGGCTCTCTTGCCCGGCCACTCTCGATTTCTTCCGGACTACTCGATCAGTACTGTCTACTGACTAATGTCAACCGTTTTTCTACTTTCTTTGCGCCGCCGGAATGCTTCCTACGAAAGTCGACGCCTTTTAAGGGGGCCGATCGAGAAAATGCAGTTTTAATCGCAAACTCGGATATCACATATAAATACTAATTCATTCTATAAATTACCTGTAATGATAAATATTTGGAAGCTGTTATTATAAAAGATGCTAGAATGGAACTAAAATCCAGACAAAGAGAAGGTGCAATAAATATTCTTTATCCGCTGCTGCCTCAAAAATATTATAACTCAATCAGCTACCAAGCTACAATTTAGTGACATATTTTTAAAATATTGGCTATAATCGATGGAACCTCATTTCTGTATACCAATTACTGATAACATTACTATTTTTGCTAGTTCACTCTTAAATAACATTAAATAGCATATTAGAGTCATAACACCGGTGCTATAATTCCTACTATTACATCGATTTATGTTGGGCGAAAGTAATGTGCAAATAAGAAGCGGCTTAACGTCGATACTTTAGTCGAAGCCCGGTATTACGTTTAAACGTTACCAGCATCTGTACCTCGGAGAAGCATATTTCATACGCTAGCAGTAATATTAACAGTCCCATCCGTTGAAGCTTAGGTAGCAACTTACACGAGCCATAGATATTTCCACGTACTGTTCTGGCCAATGCCGAAGATGGCTAATAGAACGTCTGGCATACCTACGAGTATTGTTAGCGCCCTAACCACTGCACTTTGTTCCCTTTCGAAGGAATGCACTTCTCGTAGAACCAATCGCCGACCGCCTCTACTCCTCCACTCTTTTGACATTACAACACAATGCATACTGCGTATATCTCTTTGGACCACATGGTTCTCTTCCACCGAAGGAATCGCGATGCAGAGTATTTTCTCCATTACCAGGAGACCCTGGCTGACCTTACAATTATCTAAGAAAATTCAAGATCGAGGTGGTGTAACGCGATTTTTAACGCTACCGTGTTACAGTGCCGCTAAGGAATACGAAGACGACTCGGGATTTCGTTAATTGTTGGCTGGAATCAGCTTTATGCCGAGAAATCTAGGGGTTTTTATGAACGTGAGATTACGAAGCGGTCTATGAAATATACAAAATCGAATAAAGAAAATGGGAGAAATATACAGAATTGAATAAAAATCACAGTCCGTTTACATACTAAAACCTCGCGAACTCATTGGAAAAACCTAATATTTGAGAATGAAACTATAATGAGATTGAAATACATCACTTTTATAAGTTATTAGAAATCGTGCGGAAAATTTCACAAGATCAAGATTGCATCTGAGTTTCACGTATCTACCATCTTGATCTAAAAATGACGGAATACCGAAGCGGCGTACATGGCAGGCTATACATAATAGAAATTACCTCCTAATGAAAAGAGGAAGTTTTTCAACGGTAGGTATAAGAGGTAAGGAGGAGGAGGAAGCACCTCGATATGATGTACACGCAACCATTTACTACCTTCATTAAAGTGTCTGTACACGTGTTTTACTCGATACGTGGATAAGGTCAGGGAAGGTGTACCGTCAGTGTATAGCCGGTGGGGCGATCCCTTCTCAGGGAACAACTTTTGTTGGAAGAAGGGAATCAACGCGTGAGGGCAATGCTGTCTACGGGCGGTGATTTCGAGACAGTGTTGCATATTTAATTACGGGTTGTAGTTAATGAGTCGCTAGGAGGGACGGAGTCCCGTCAGCCGGCACGTTGTCGGTACCATAGTGGGAAAGGAGAAGCCGACGTTAAGTATTTCCAGGGAGCAACTAGCGGGTGGCACAGTCAGTTTCAACTCTTCCACTGTTCGCTACTCGAAAAAGTCAATCGGGCCCCCGTGGGCTGAATCGAGCCAACTACCTTCGGTGGAATCAGAGAAGCCACGTAACGAATGGTACAGCCCGTAATTAACGCGCACGGGGCCCACAAAGTCTTCGCCGGAGCCCTCCCATTATCGTTGAACCACTACCTAAGACCGCTATTACTTCCTCTCTAACATCGCCTCTGTTTTCTTTACCGCTGGTCAAGGTCTTCCTTCTTGCTCCTCCGTACTCCTCTCTATCTTCCCCGTATCTCCTTCATCCTCCGTCCACCCTCCCACCCCCCGACATGCTACTATCGATGCAACGAGTTTAAAGACCCGCCGAGACCCAGGAAGCTCCTCGATGACGCGATATTGCAAGTCACGGTCCCCGGAAAAAACTTCCCACTACCCATCGTACCTACACCTTTGGATATACGTATAAGCTGGGCGTTTACTTTGATGCTAGTTATTCTATGTAGAGATCACTTCTTGTCTTCGTTCACCACCACCTTTTATATACGTCGATGAAGGAAGCATTACTTTTTCGACATCACTTTATCTAACGTTACATAAGAGCACCTTGGTCTACTACAAAAAAAATCAATGAATCCTTGAATACCCTTGTGCAGCAAAGATTTATCGTTACACCATCCATTAGCATGGTAAAATTAATTGTATGGGGCTGGCCGAATCCCATCAATACTCTTAGAATAACGATAATAGAATTCAATTATCACGGGAGACCATATTATTAATTTACCAGGCGTGCATCACGTATTAATTACAAGCATAACATTCGACGAATAACATTCCACGGGATTCCTCTTGGCGTTGCAATAATTCTTCCGGCGGATGTTGGGTATACGGCGGTATATAAAATCGTTATTGCGCGAAGGTATACGTTTGGTCTTGAAGCACCACAGGCATCAGAGGGGGAGGCGGTATATCCGGGGATTTTTTCCCGACGAAAACTCTTCGCGAGCAATCATTCTCGCTGCGCTCCATCGCGGTAGTAGATACACCCTAACCGCCACGTGCATCCCCGGTGTGTGCATCATGGACCCCCCGTGTAGTAAGGGTTAAACGGCGCGTTTAACCTCCGCCGTAGGTTTTCAGGATGGATCATGGCGGTGGGCCTTGCTCGGGATGGTAGAATGCTCTCTGTTCTATAGGTGTACCAGGAGGCGTATCATCAGCGCCTCGGACGGATGGAGATGGTCTAACATTACCTCGCGTGGCCATAATACTGGAAGCGAGTTCGTGGCGGCCGTGCCAGCAAAACCGGAAACGATTAGTCAGATTACGTGATCGGAGGCACCGTTCGACCGAGCTGGACTTCTTCAACCACGCTAAGTAAGTGCGCGATCTTCTCTATATACGTGTGCTACCGGTAGTCACGTATGTATCTACAGGTTCTCCAACCTCCGTGTCCTGGAAGTCCCGAGGACTCGTTTGATTACATTAAGTCGCTATCACGACGTCCTTCTATCCTCTAACTTCGCAATCGTGTCAACTAGCTTATCGTTACATCGATAATATTTACCTTGCTAATGCGTCTTAAATAACCCGGCTAAAAACGTCTTAACGCTAGAACTACCGCCGATATATTCAGCTGTATTTATATATTTAAGTGTACTGAAAAAAAGGATGGATGGAAAAATGATCTCATAAATTTGAACATTTTTATTAAATTTTAAGTAGCCATCATTTTAACTGCTTTGGTAGTTCAAATGTTAAAAAATTCTACGATTATTCTACGGTCATGCTAATTCATCCATCATTGTTATAACTCAAATTAAAGTATATCGCGAGAAATCCTGCATCCTTGGTGCTGATTTTCTACCTGTTTCTATAATTATTTCGAACTTCCGTGCACACGCGGCTGCTCTGATAGCAGTACTCTAGAAACGTAATCAGAGCCGAGTGCTAAATTGCGGGGTGCAAAAGTGCAACGGGTTGCACGGATTGTACGTTTCTGACCCGTTCTCCTTGGACTGCATCAGTCGGTTGTTATCTTAGGTACAGAAGAATTTCCAGATTCCCATAATCAATTTTTTGTGCTTCGTTACCTCCTTCATTTACCGCAAGTGCAACAATGTTGCATGTCATTTTCCATGCGAATACGAGGCTCTTCGCGAGCCGAAGAATCTCGCATTTCTGCAGCTTTTTGCATGCATGCATTAACAAGGTAGCAGTATGAGCTTCGGTTACTCAGCAATATAAAGATACTCTTCCACCATATTCTTCTAGTACTTGACTCGAGGCGACCACATAAATTGATGTAATTAATCGTTAAAGAATATAATCATAAAAATAAGAGCACTCTTCACAATTCTTACATGTACTTCCATACTGAAGTTTAGTAACTTACTATACTTGCGAATTTACATCTAAAGTAGACACGATTTAACATAATAACACCGTTTATCTCATGCGAGGTGTCAAGACGTCCAGATTGCCAATGGAAATAAAGTATATCGAAGATCATTGTAAGAAGTTGATCATGAAGTACCTGGACGATAATGTCACGGAGAAAGACCCCTCCCTCGAGAGTCTGTCGGAGCATAAATTAACATAAACATGGCGTATTATATCACACCGAGAATTCATGACATTCGAGAGATTCCTTGTCCCTCGTTGCGTTTGATGCAGGTAATCACGGTTAGGTTAGGTTCGAGACGACGCGTTTGCCGCACGCGCGTCACGATTTAACACGTGCATCCTGATACCTTTACGCTCCGCGATACCGTAGTGGTTTAGACAAGTTCCTAGTCGAGGGATGACGTGCTTTCGAGTTTATCCTGCGGGCAATTCGAGTGCTCGTGAAGTGGAAGGCACTCGGAACGTTTCAAAGTCTCGATCGTAAATAACCACCCTCGTGTTCATGTTTGTATTAAAATGGACGTGGAATATGTTACAACAGCATTATAATAATTCACGATAAGACTCTTTACTAAATAATTCATAGACCGGGTAACCGTAAGAGGAGAGCTACGGTTCGACTTCTTTATCCCGATAATGGAAAACCGTCTGAATTTTATAAGAGACATAATATCGCTAGTCCACGTAACGCGTGGGCGAAATTGAGAGCATAGAAGGGACCACTAAACTTTATAGTACTAACGATAGCAATTTATAATTATAGTTCGCAATAACCGTAGGTGATATTATAATTCCAAAGAAGGTAGATGCGTGGAATATATGCGCCATTGTAACGACACTTTGATATCTCTCATAGGAGAATAACTGTGGCTTTACCTAAAAAACATATCGAGTCGTGGGTGAAATTGTAAAGCAAATAGTCCACTGGCACGAGACTTTTCTTTGGTAATCCTGCGTTACCATGGCGATACACCTACGTGCTTTTACTAGCCACGTTGAGACAAAGCGAGACGGTGGTTAAGGGGAAGAAGTCTGTATGGCATTTTTGCGTACTTCACCCTTCGACGCCCGGGACGATATCTTTAGAGCGGTCGCAAATCGAGCACGCTGGCAAAGAAGGCTTTGTTTTATAGCGATGCATGGACAATTCTGAAAATTATGACTGCCCGAACGATGCACCTTTCCTCGAACCACAGCGCGGAGTACTCAAAGTTCTCGCGAGAAGGTAAAGGTACTGGGGAAGGGTTCAAGAACCCCTTCTCTGTCACGATATATAACCGAGGGCATCGGTGGGTTATGTACGCCAACACAAAGAACATGGTACAAGAAAAAGCTTGGCTCGAGTAAGACGAAAAAATCATGTAGACAAGGTACAGGATGAAGTAAGGGTCAACCGAACAAATGTCCCTTTTTTTTGTATCGAAGCTGAACCTTCGACCTCACCGAGTAACGATACCCTCGAGGGACAACCTGACTTCGGACGGACGCGATAGAGCGATAAGATTTTGTTTTATTACGATTCATTGGAAATCTTGAAAATTACGACCCCGAGCTACGATGAAACTTACGCTCTCGATCGTATCCCGTTTACGACCGTAATAATGCACCGGTATTTACGACTGGAGGTATCGATACGATTGACTGCTATGTAAAGCGTATAAAAGGTGTGCGTGTACGGGAACGGCCGAGTTTGGTGTTGCCGTTAAGTCCTTGGTAATTAACCGCTCGGATTTCTTGCTCGTAAACCTTAAGGCGAATTCGAAAAATCGACGGATGATAATTGCATACGGAAACAAGTTCGATAGAGCCATCATTCTATTCACGTTACTCCTATTATTCCTGCTAGGAATTCGATTTTTATTCTACACCATCTCGGAGATACAGATAGACGATATCGATCGACAATTATGAGTTATGCTCGGGTATCGACGCAATGCGATCTACGCATCGTGTTCTCTTCATCCTTCGTCACGGCCTTATTTATTCTCTTTGTTACCGACTACTTCCTTATTCGATGTAAACCCAAGCTGCTACTTGAATTATTTATTTATTTCTTTTAATCGGCACGTCCTTGACAGCGTTGCATATTAAGTAATCAGATAAAACTGTTTTAAGTCGAAGCAGCATTTCCTAGTTTGGAGTGATTAGCAGTAAAATGATTTTATTGGTCTTTAGTAGATTAACCACGTCTTCGAGACTAAGTTTGATTGGTATAAAAGAATATTTGTAATTATCAGTATTAATAATTTCATGACAGCTGTCGCTTCCGTAATTAGTCAGTTTATAATCCACAAATCTGAAATTCCAAGAAGATGAGTTATGTAAATTCTATGGTTGGCCAGGTAAAAAGACCTTGTTGGCGTAAAGTTAATTATACGTCTCTATCGGTGATACTTAATAAGATCCCACCTTAATTATGGTCATATGTCGTTTTAACCGCTGAACGTTAATAAATTCTCGGAGTTAAACATAATCCATCTCAAACATATTACCGTTGAATTCAGTTTCCATCAAGCCGACGAATATAGTTTCGATAACTATAAATCAACTTGTTCGCGGAGTGCGATTACATAATTACACGGAGTCGTAAAGTCCCATCGGTATCCATTTATTTCGGGTTATCCGACGATAAATTTATTTAATCCTTACCGATATGTGATTCGTCACGAGAACCAACCGATTAAATATTATTTATTGCGCTCGTTAAAATAATACCTCGAAAACTCGAATGATCCGCACCACCGCAGCATTAATCTCTGATTGACATTCACGCGACTAAAATATAATTTATTAAAACCCGCGGCACGATTGCGTGCGCCGAGATGTTTTGCGATCTCCGATCGCGATTGCAGAACGTAAAGCGCGAGTACGAATCTCGTTATTACGACAAAGACTCCTGCTTGTCTTCGATGACGAGGGTGTGACCAGTGTATGCTAACTTTCAGACTATTTAACTACCAATAAGGACTTGATAGTTAATTTCTCTTTTACGATCGTTATCTGGATCAGGAGCCACGTGCCCGATACGATATTTCGCGTGCCGAATATTAAATCTGTTTCTTCATGGTGCGCCTCAAGGTCTCAATATATCGAGAAATTTGCATTCCCTTTGATAATTCTTGAAAAGAAATTATATTAATTAGATCTATTATTTTCATTAGAAAAGGAATTAAAATACGAATATTATAAGCACCCGTTAAGGGAACCTGCATCTATTAATATTGATCCATTAATACTAGAGGAATTAAATATATATTATGCCCAAACAAATAGTTAAATTCATTTGTAGATGCGACAACACCCATATATTTTACATGTTTTTATTCCGTCAGGTAAATATTCTCGTTTCTCACTCGGCTATGTATTGAATTGTTAAAATATTTATTACAACGGCATCGGCTCATAGCGAGGTAAATATACTCATAGAAAATAAGAGAAGTGTGCAGTGTTAATGGTTTACAGTTAATACGATAATGATAATATCCACTCTTCAACGGTTTAACATACCGTCTGATTTGCAAATACAATAAGAGGACTTCCCTTTGAAGTGGATTCGTGTCTGGAATATATCACTGGACCACCAGGATGTTTCGCGATTCGCACGGCGAATACTCGAGGCGAGCCACTCGGAAGTTTACATTCTCGGAGTGTTAGCCTGCACTTTAAACTCCTATGCAGATTTCACTGTTCGCGGTGAATTCCAACCGATAGCTCTCTCACGCGCCAATAAAAACATTTAACTGTACATTTATACGTGTAAATGAAACGAGGATCGAAGCGGTTGCAATAATCTCCACGACGCCACAACAGTATCGAGAGTTATTTATAAGACACTGTTTTACCTCGAGTAACATATATTATCGCGATCCACCGTGAAACTCGGAAAAGATCATTTCCCGCATTTTCCACGCGTTCTTGAGAATTCATTGCCGCAGGCAAAATGTGTGATTCGGTAAAAATAAATATATACTATTCGTAGTAAAGATTCTTGGGATTCGCAAAGAACGACGAGGATAATTCATGACTTACTATTTGCATAATTTTCTGGAGAATAAAGTATTATTTTCGATCGTATCTCGTAGTGTATGATACGAAGAAATACAAGTATTAATGACTCTTTCTTCCTGTGCTTCGAACTGTTACACTGGAAACCGCAATCTGAGTTTTTCTGCTCCGACTAAATAATCCTAACGTTAAGGGGCTAAGTAACCGAGCAAAAAGTGTCTACTAACGGGAACGTATTTCCGACTATCCTTACAACCGACTTCTTGCGTAGTTACTCCGATCATCCTCGCAGTCATTTTTGCCAACCAATCGTGACTTTGTACTCAACTACTTTGAAGACCTTCTTCTGAAGGAAATGCTAGAATACTGGGTTAAGGACAACTTATGATAACTGCGGTTGCACAGCGAACAAGATTTGAATACAACTAGCGAATTGTTATTGATTGTTATTCTTAAATTTTATTGCAACCGTGTTGAACAATTTTTAAAGTTCCACATCTCAAATATGATAACTATAATCTGACTCGACATATTTTTATAAAATATCAATATTAAAAAATATTACTGCATATTGTTAAATTCGTTATTTATGTATATTTCTGAACATTTCAATAAAGTATCCTTTTAATATATTCACCAGTGATCGAAAAAAAATTCATTCATAATATGATCGACATTATGGACACCACAGTTCCAATGGATACACATTCCCCTCAATGTCTCATATTAAAATACCATTATAATTAAAACGTCTAAATAAATCCGGGTAAGAGTGGTGAGATTCTAGTTCAAGTGAAATGGCCAAAATAATCGCGTTCTTACACGAGATGCAGTATAGAAAATGTAGAAAAGCATGGTGGAGTTAACGAGTGATAAACAACTATAAATTCCTCCCACGTAGTATCTACGCATAGGTAGGGTTCTCCAGGGGTAATTTCAATGATCTTGCGTGCACCGGCTCGGCGTAAACGTGCCCACGAAGCTGATGCATAAATACCTATAAATATGACATGGCGGGGCCCGCGGTAACGTTGCATATTAAATTACATTCTTAAGCAGCCGGCGCAACCAACCAGCGGGGCTCGAACAGAGTACGCCGCGCATCAACTCACGGGGCCTGATTGAACGCAGTCGTACCATACAGATTGGTACACACTCTCGCAATCATTCTCACCATTTTCTTACACTAATTATTCACTTTCAAATCGGATCAGAAAATATGACTGACAATTGATACTTGAAAAACAATGAAAGTAATAATGACCATAAAAATCCGATCAAAGGTATAACAGCTTTGAAATCAATTGATTAAACTCATTGTAAGTGAAACTCCACCATATTCCCTAATTACTATAGAAAGTGACTAATCATTAAAAATCCTGAAATTACCAGCGAGTCTTCTTTTACGTAGCAAAAATTCCGTAGAAAGCGGAATCCTAGCATTTCCATCACTACGAAATATGTTACAACACGATAGGAATGAACCATGTTATAGGAGCCCTGCAGTATTTCCAGGTTAATACAGAAGATACAGGGAGATATATGATCGAATAGGAATAATAAAGAAAGGAGCAAAGGGCCTTACTCTGTTCTGGGCATTCCTTAAGGTCGCAGTCTGGTTGATGCTATTCGCCGAGGGCAACAGAGAAGAGTAGAAAGAGGGAGGGTAGCCACAGTGCACCACCGGAGGCTGGAGATGCTAATTATTCTGGTTCATGCGAGCAATTTGTCGAGTACTGGGAGAACGTATATTTAATACCTGCGGGGCTTCTGGTGCCCGCGGGTATTTACATCTGTAGCGAATACCACAAGCATAATGTGGGACGTCGAGAATTATCCGTGGATTACAGCGCACCGTAACTGTCCGAGTCTCGCTATATGCACTCGCGTTACCGGCAACTGGTCCCTCGATGGAACTCGATAAGCCTGACATTATCAATGCATCGTGTGCGCCGAGTTAATAGAATCGGTTCATTTCAACTACAATTTCTGATTCGTACAAATGATAATTAGAGGGATTAGTATGGTTATTAATAGTGTTATCGAGAAAGAAACTAACGTACCTTTAACCAAGATACAAATGATACTGAAATTAGTACGAAAATTCAATCTATTTTAGAATACAATTCCTGATTTAGGTTCATGATAACAGTGGATATTTATAGGATCATTAACGACGATACAAAATACTGACATAAAAGAGTAACTGGGAGGTGAATGGCACCGAAACACGCACGAAATTCGAAGAGTTCCGAAAAGCTCGTAAACTTCGGCTTCTTGGAAGGCATTTTAAATCAGGATAAAAATAGAACCAGCTTCTCCGACAAGGAGGAAAATTATTCAGCACGGAAGCTGCATTTAATCAGGATGGGAAAAAATATCATTGTGAAGTCATCCATGGAGAATTTCCATAAACCATCTCGAACTATTCCATGATCGGAGTAAACATACGCGCGCATAACTTTTACAAATCAGGGGTTACGGAAACAAGTGTTTCTCCAGAGGGTACCAATCCAATGGATACACGTGGGATTAACAAGAGTCCTAATTCGATTCTGCTTTTTTTTTCCAGCAAGCAAATCGCTCTAATTTAAACGCAAGAATACGTGATATTAAATCCTCCGGCAGCATCCTATCTCCGGGGGCCCGAGTTTCATTTCTCCTCGAGCTCAACCTACAGATTGATTCCCCGCAACGAATCAGATTTAAGGGATGCGCGGAATTAGTGTTATCGTCCATCCACCTAACAGAGTTATGAATATTGGATTAAGGCTTGGCTCGCGATTACATTTTTCTGATCAAACTACCCATTATTTTATGCATGTTCTGTTGAAGTAAAAAATGATAGATGTATAAAAATAAATGCAACATTCTATTACATGAAAAAATATATTAATTGATTGTATTATATTTTTTATATGAGATTCTAGATAATAAAAATGTATGTTACGAGTCAACTAGGCAGGTTTCATAAAAACAGTCATAAATTCGGAGTCGCTGAAAAATGGTGTAGAAACAAATAAAAAGTATGCAAATTGGGTAAGAATACATCAAAATAATTCCATAAAATTTGTACTTGGAGCTACGGTAGTACTATATTGAGACATTACAGATTCTACTGGCTACCACGTACGAATATAATAAACATATCTTTTTATAGTATCGCGTGGCTATTTTCACTTTAGTACGAGCCCGGTGTACCACTTAGTCGAAATAATAATTTCGTAAAGATATCGCTTATGATCGAGCGATCCGCTTGTCTCTACACAACTTGCGAAACGCCTAACATTTTCGAGATCGTGTATCCGTGTAAACGATCGAATTGGTTCATCGAAATTCCATGGGTGTGGCCATTAAAATCTGTTATGAAAGGCAGACTACCTCCTTCGAGTTTTGTGGTTGCACCTGAGACTGTCCAAGCTGCGAGTTAACGGTTAGAAAATTCTAGCCAGTTAAAGTGCCTCCTTCGCGTTACACAACTTAAGCCGCACCTCCCTTGTTCGACACAATAATTCATTTACCGTACGTTGAATAAAACCGATGTTACTAGTACCGTGCCTATCGCGAATGTGTGTGGGAATTCGCGTAAAGACCACATCTCCACAGCCTCCGACTCCTCCGCGGTACTGCTAACATTTTATAGAAAACGCCTTTGTAACACTCAAGGTTAACACACTAACGAAACAGAGGCTCATTGATAGTCCGAGTATTTCCAAGAGTATTCTACAATTAGTACTTGCGTTCAAAAGTTTAACGCGAAAAAGGAGCCGTTGACGAAAGTAATACTTAAAATCATTTTATTCGGAGGCTGAAGAAAAAGAGTAAAACATTTGTATACAACTAATATATAATTTGGTAGCAAAGTACGAGGCAGTGACCTTGGTTTTCAACCATATAATGATTTATGGTTAGTTTCAATCACATCGTCCATCGTTTCACGGAGTTCCAACGAACGGTGTTTGTTAAACGTGGGCCGATTATTTAAATTGATTCGATCGTTTCCTCGATCCGTTGGCTACCAGTTTCTCGATAACTCTGATAATTCATCGTGATCACGATGCATTCCCAGCACGCTGGAAGAATGTACGCAGCATTTACGAGAACGAGCGATCGAGCGAGCAAGAAAGAAGGGAAAAAAAGGACACGAGAGGTTTCTGGCCGACCTTCGATAGATCGATATGAGCCAAATGCACATATCGGCTGGCATACCGAGAAGAGGTGCATCTGGTACGCGAGGTATCTGTATGTACGTGCCGCGAACAGTGATAAAGCATTTGCAATCGATACAACGACGACCTCGGGGTTCCTAAATGTGGGGAGGAGATGCCGACCAAGTAAGCGAACAATCACGAATCTTCTTCCAAGATATCAGCTTTCACGAGATATCTCTTAAAAGCTCCTTATACAGCGGCCTAAAAGCTTCTTTTTCGAACCGACTCTTTCGCGCCCGATCTAACCTCTAACTCTCCCGCGTTTGCGCCTTGAAAATTCTTATCGAAAGGGGGTCTAATGCGGATTCTAAGTAAGCGACAATTAACGTCCACGGAATTCTACCTTTTATTGTAATCGTACGCCGCCTATCGGGAGTGTGTTTAGCAGTCATAATCGTAATGTTGCGCGGTGATAAGTTTAAGGTATTATTACCACTGGAAATAATTAATTGATTGTAATGGCCAGCTTCGAACAGTACGTTATATGCATCGATAATTTTCACCGAAAGGAGTATATACGGTAAATTGCAATAGGATGAACATTTTAATTGGAATTTCAAGATAGAGTGTGTACTTGGAGGAATAAAAATATTATCACGATTATGAAAAGATGCGTTGTATTATATTTTCTCTATAAACTGAACAACATTCCGAACTATCTAACGATTGGTCGAATATTCGAGTATTTTAATAATGTCATGGAATTAGTATTAGAAGCATTAATTACGATAAAGAAATGTACATAAAAATAAATCTATAATTTAATGCCAGACATAGCATAAAACTAGATCTTTTTCCAGGGCCAACATCATCAAGCGTCAATATAATCGAAATATTTTATTATAATATTTTACACCGAGTCATTCAAAAATTGAATACTCGATTTTAGCACTAGCATAAAATGAAGCAATCTTATCAGTCTAGGTCGTAATTTTGCATCGCATTTTTTATTGTTACGTAGTGCAACAAACCAGGCGATAATAAAGATCCGTTTGTATTTCGTCGGTGAAACAAATGATCAGTTTTGTCCAATTCGGGCACAGATATCCTGTTATTATAAAAGTCGAGTTACATTAAACGCTCGGTGTATGTAACGTGTGTGTAATATGCATCGAAAATTGCTTCTGAATACAGAAGTAGTATATACTGGCGTTTTATTACGAGGTAAAAGAGGAGTCTTTTCAGATATCGTGCTTCGAAGATATCGGTTCCGAACGCGAGATAGCCACCTTAAAAGCTTCACCAAGGATTCGCTCTAAAAGCTTTTTCTCCTCCCTTTTCTTCTCCTCCCAACAACTTTGAAATCAGAAAGAACGGTTTACGCGCGAAACGAAAGGTTATCGAAAGCCAACTAATGTGAAACGTAAAGCGTAATTAATGCTTCGTAAGAATTTCCCTTTGAATCGTAATAATATTATGGTATTTAAGGACGATAGGTTAATATAATGATATAATTGGATATAATAATCCAGTATTACGTAATAATATAATATACAAGGTGCCCATGTAAAATAAACCACTTGATTGTACAACAACATTTGTTTCTCTATAAAAGATATAGGTCATCTGAATATTCCGTAACAAGTTGATAGTAAACAAAATATACCCTGCACATTATTATTATACAATAATATAATAATTAACGACAGCAGGCTGCAGAAATACTTTTAAAATTCAGTTGACAGTAAGTATTGATAAAGAAATGTTTACTACAAAATTATTGATGCATATAACGTACTGCTCGAATCCGGTCATTGCAATCAGTTAATGATTTCCAGTGGTTTATGTACTTATTGATATTATGAATCAAACAAGTTTTTAATGTTTTTTCGAAAAATCACGAAGTCTCCTACCACACTGGCCTTTTCATTGTATCAATGCTGTCTTTCCACAGGCCATGTAATAAAATGTATTTATGTGCGCGGTTACATCGGCGCACGAAATGAATCTGATAACTTCCTCCCTGAATATTAGATCGTAAATAAAACAAGAAATTCCACGGTTCGATCAGCCATAAATTGCAACTTCACGGTCTTCGATTCCTTCTGTTCTACGGTTAGCACCGGGAGGAACCCTGAAGCTCTTCTTCGGCGGACGTTTCGCGATCGTAAACGGTCTTCGCTACGCACGGAAATACACTCCGCATCGGTATAATACCTTCAGGCCGGTGATGGTGAACTTTCGATTTCGCGCCTCCCTCGCCTTTTCAAGATTTATGCAAATCCGGAGGCTGAACTCGGGGCTTAAAGGGAAGTGGTGCCGGTACGGGAAGGGAGATGGAAGGTGCTAGGTAAGCGAAAGATAAAAGGAGATACGAAGAAAGGACTTTGCCATTCGGTGCAACGTTACAGCTCTGGAAATCCGCGTATACAACGTATTTCTGGTTGTAAATCAACGAGTTATGCATGGAGAAGGTAGCGCGGGCTTTACTTCCGCCCAGAGGAAGGTTCAGCGAGCTGCGTTCCTTTTCACCCACTATTGAACTACGACACGAATGACTTAAGTCGCGCTTGAGGCCTTTCTCCTTCGCTTTATGTTTCTCTGACAGTGGCGCGAATTGTTTGCTTATTGTTTCTTACCGATGAGAGTGAATCTAGTATTATTACCGGTGATAGCTTTAAGACGTTGATATTTTCACGTGTCGAGTGCGTGGCCTGAAATATATTATTATGCTGACCGAAGCAATAGCGTTCGATAACTTCGATTATAAAGTTCGATCATAATACAGAATATCAAAGTAAAAATAGAATAATAGTTTTCCTCTTAATGAGTAAATACTCTAGCGTCTTGTATGAATTCATTTGACAAACAAAGAAATGAAGCATTCGGTCGTAAAATATGGCAACTAACAAAAAGGAAACCTACGGGAAATTGATTGTAAAGTTTTGAGTTAAATCAGCTGTCACTTACCGTAACTTAATACCAACCTTGTTCCTTTAAAAAGTGAACATTCTTCACAGATACCTTAAAAAATCTATGAAATCAGCTGTAAGGAATCCTTTCATGTCAATAACTCAATTTCGCAAACAATGTCAGTTACCATTTTACAAAGGAATGCCTCAAATATTGACAATGACAAACCCACTATTATTAATAAAATATTCTCGTATCGTATATGAATTCATTTAATTACGGAAGAAAGATTGCAAATGATAAACTCATACCTTTGAATTAAATTATACGCAAACTATAGGGGATGACGATTCAATTATATTTGAATGATGTTTTTATTTAAAAATTAGGGTTTTCAATATTAGAATTATATACCTTATTAATAAGCAGTTTCTTACCTAGCTCATCATAATTAATAATAGACATATTAATTTTGCAGAAACTTGTATATTGTATTATATTTCAAGACTTCTGAAATATGGAATCTCATCAGTGATTTCATTGATATGTTATATTACGCGAATGGTTTCACATTGAAAAGTATACGGGACGTACGCCTGCATCTGCATGCAACGATATAAAACTAATTAGCTAAACCTTACGGGTACTTGGTACATAAAATTACGTGTATGACATAAATGTTTACGACATCGTTCAACTCGGTTGGAATTTCAGTGGAAAAGCAATTCCGGGATTTTTCTCAGGTGGCACGGCACTCCCACGGTTTCGTGGAGTCACGAGCGCGCTTTCACGCGATATCTGCCTACCCGCCTCTATAAAGATAAACCCCCTCAGTTTTTTTTCTTTCCATCCGCCAAGGAACTGCCAGATCCTGAACACATAAACTTGAAACCAGCCGCACCTGATAGACAAACCGATTCCCCTTCGCGTTGCCGCGATAACATTCGCTCCCAGAAAAGGTGTTGAAAAATCGCACGAAATCGACTTAAACCTAACCCCTTATTTTCTGAGAAATATTCGGATTCATGATAAGATATTGGATAATATTATTCGCACTGGGAATGTTTTATCTTTTTAATACAAAGTCTATGAAAAATTTACGAGTATTACGAGATGACAGAAATAAAGGCGATAATAAAATCTAATGTAATTTTTTATGTTACTTTTATACTAGTATTTAGTATATATATTATTCTAAATATATACTATTGTATTTATTATTATTAAGTATTATAAATTGATTATTTAAAGTATATACTAATACCGAAAAGAAAATGTAAACATAGTTCTATTTCGAAGTATGATTTTTTGGATACTAAATTAATTATGGAAGCACGATCAGCAATAAATAATAAGTACAAGTGTCGAATTAACCCTCCTCGAAGACAGGAAGTACATTCGGAGAAATGAATAGCTATTAAATCTTAACCTCGGACCTTTAAACTTCCACCCCGACGTTATTCACTTCCGCTCGACCCCGAAGCTTATCGTCAGGTAACATTGCTAGAAAGATTACTGTCAATGTTGATAATGGGAAGTTCAAGATTTATGTCCATCGAAAGGAACCGGTATTCGATCGATCCCACAAGATTGAATTAAACGTATTCCATAAAAATCCATGAAGAAAGGATATTAAAAAAGTGTTATATTCTCAGAGAGACTTATGATATCATAGAGGAGTTTGTGGTATCTTTCGTGATATCTTTTAAGCTGATTACTATTACAAGGGTCTTCCGAGGATAAAAATTTCTTTCGTAAGGATCTGATAAACCAAATCTTTGCGAAGACGCTTTACATGTTAATCCAGGTCTTATTAGCATTGAATTTGTGATTCAAAGTAAACGACTCGGGAAAGGTCTACGAGTTTTAACCCCGGTGTTTAAAAAGCGTTTCCAACGAAACATATTGGATTAAATAGTTCCTACTGAATTGCATATTCTGAATTCACAATTAGTTAACCAACGAGGTTAACACTAGAATTACTGATAATATATTCAGTTGTAGTTCCATATTTATATATATGTCCTTAAAAATAAGGGTGGATGGCGAAAATAAATTAATCGATTTAACTATGTCCTTTATGCAACGCGAGCCAGAAAAAATCTCGGAAAATTAAACTTATTTAATTAGCCATTAATTAGCCATTTTTCTCATCGGGACTACAGGAAATATAGGATTCGATCATTTTCTCTAAACTTATGTCAACAATTATTATTTAATATCAGAGTGAAAATCGATTTATATAAGATCATAATTAGCTATTTTTCGCATCAAATTCTAAAATATCAGAGTGAAAATCAACGTGCGACGTTCTCGGTCTCGAATTAGCATAACGGTGAGTTGTACTTTTTTCATAGTAAATGTATGAATTACGCGCGGGAGTAGCGTGGGTCGAAATTATGTCGACACTGTTAGAACTTGAATGGTGCAAGCTTATTTACCTAGCCAATGAAACCGGCGAGTTTCTTTCTGTGGCATTCAACAATCTTTCGCGACGTGTGCCTTGTAATGCCGGAATAATGATTCCACGTGGAATCACAATAGATCGCTAACGAAGTACAGACCACTCTAATCTCGTTTCAGTTGCTGTAATAATCATTGTGAACCACCGTGCGCCATTACGTGCGAATCATTTATCGTTTTCTATGGGGTGAATTATGTGGTGTATAACTCGTGTGTATGTGATATTATCGTGATATAATATCATACGTGATGCAAATTGAAAAAGTTTCCTGCACTGTTTATATAATATTATCACTAGATCTACTAAAGTAGCAAAAATTACGGATCAATATTTATAAATAAATAAGACATACATATAAATAAACTTAATTCCTCCATTTTCTGAGATTTTCTGTAGTTCATGTTGCATAATAGATATAATAAGACGGATGGATTTATTTTTGTCAGTCATTCTTACTTTTAAGGACTTATATGCAAATGTTAAAATATAGCTGAATATACTGTCGATAGTTCTAGTATTAAAATCGACTGTCAGGAAATTACAGAGAAATCTTCCAGTGAGTGATTGAGATGCGAAGAATGTTAGAAGGGGTGTAGTATCGAGGAGAAGTGTTTGAGAAAGATTAACATGAGATTTGTACCTTCGCCGTGTCGATCTTTGAGCAGACAGTGTTAGATATACGTGGCATTATGAACCGGGGGAATATTAAATTATAATTCTCGGCACGGTCTGCCGCGTTACCTCATACTTTCCTTCACTATTTATAGGCTAACACTGGGTCGCTCCTATTTACCGTCAAGTAATGGCTATGAACAAATATTGAATGTTACGAGTGAAAACAGAAGAGAAAAGAATTCTCCAAACTTTAAATCATGAACTATTTTAGCCAAAAAAGGAACAGGATTGTACCTTGAAAAATTATCGAAATTTCAGTTTCCATAATCTTCGTTTTAAAGGATCCAATTCGATAGTACATGACCCCAAACATTTTTTGCGATCATTTTGGTTCTAGATGGTCCAAATCGATGGTATATGATGTATAAACATATTCTAGGATGATTTTGGGTCGAAAGAAGTGGATTAAAAATGTGTACCCGGTCAGGAAAGGGGTCGACCCAAAATCTCAAAAATGTAAAGGGGTATACCTTCAAAAATTGTCAAAAAATCAAAGTCTCCAAAATCGGTCCTAAATGACCCAAATCGATGGTAGATGATGTATAATCATGTTCTATGACGATTTTGGGTCGGAAGAAGCGGTTTAAAAATTATTTCGGCCAAAAAATGGGTCGACCCAAAATCGCAAAACGCAAAAATTATCAAAAATTCAAAGTCGCCAATTTCGCTCCTAAATGGCCCAAATCGATGGTATATGATGCCAAATGATGTTCTAGGACCCTTTTGGGTCGAAAGAAGTGGATTAAAAATTTTTTCCGATCGAAAAATGTGTCGACCCAAACTCGCAAAAATGTAAAGGGGTATACCTTCAAAAATCTTAAAAAAATCAAAGTATCCAAAATCGGTCCTAAATGACCCAAATCGATGGTATATGATGTATAAACTTATTCTAGGACGATTTTGGGTCGCAAGAAGTGGATTAAAAATTTTCACCGGTCAGGAAAGAGGTCGACCCGCGGTTCTAAATGGCCTAAATCGATGGTAGATGATGTATGAACATGTTCAAGGACCATTTTTGGGCGTCTTAATGTTTTCACAAGTAATTCCATATACAAGTCTTAAATATTATTTATATCCAAAGTTATCTCATAATAGGTCTCGTAACAGGTTTTTGATTAATCGATTGGTCGTGTTTGGTAAAGGTACGCGGGATTAAATTGTTTGATCAAGATCGAGCGCGGCTTAAGTCGGAGCTCTCGTTGCTGAAGAAACGCAGTTTCATTGTTAAACCGCCACTGCCACCCACAACCATCTGTTACTTTCTTTCTACTAGGTTGGGTTAAATCATCACCGTGCCTACTACAATCTGATTACATATGTACGCACTCAAATATGCTCAAATAACCATACAAACACAGCCGCGTTTATCTCAAACAGTGTTCACCGTGGAACTCTCCAGGATGTCGTAACGAATACTAGAATCGACAGGTAGGGCGGAATGGTATATTAAATGTCACTTCAAATACCGTCAAAACGCAATGAGTATTACAATGTAATAATGCACTAGATCAATGTATTATGTATAAAAAGTGTCAAATAATAATTAAACAAAATAATCTTTTTTCCCATGAACGTAACAGATACTAATAATAGTAATGCTACGTAACAAGAATGATAATGTATGAATAATAAACTACTACACATATCATCATAAATATTACATTACTCCATTGAATTCGGATTATAAAATCCAACCACCAAGTATCCATATTTAGTCAAAGGAGTCGTACACCGGAATGGCGATTAACGAGTAATGCATTTCTGCATCGTACCGAGGACATAATTCGTTTTCGCGTGCACCAAGCCAGGAATGAAACATAGATCGATTCAGAAAATCTCGGTGGATTCAGCATCGATAGATCTAAGCTCCATTCGATTCAAATATGCTGACTAACAGTAGGTACGAACGAAGACATGGTACTTCTTCGCACAATATAGTAAATAATGGTGTCTCTATTCGGTTCCGCGAAAAAAAAGGATGGGATAGAAACATTTAAAATGGGAATACGTCTATTAAGCGTTCGCCTTTTGAGCGTAGTCGATCGCGCACGTATTATATTCCCGATATTACGAAAGCAACCGCAATCCTTTTAATTCCAGATCGAATTTCTGATAGGACTCGGGAGTACAATCGATCATCGTGGCCGACGTGATCGGTATATGGACAGACCTCGATCGGAATGCCGGGAGTGTTCGATTCTACAGAGCTAACTGATATCTCCTGGTTCATTAAGCGCTACTACCGCACTAAACTTTAATGAATTTCTATCCGCACGGATATTAGCTTTTAGTTTTCCACCCAGTTCGCTTTCGATGTTTCTCCTTGACTTGATTTATCGGCCGTATTAAAGTCTAAGCGATTCGGTGAGCCGATTTACTGGGAAAAAGTGGCGTGATTCGATTGAAGCCGCGGAATTTTTTTCTCTCGTTAATCTCGCTATTTTTATTAGGTTTCGATGCCCGACTTTGCGTTATTTGGTAAGCTTGACAATGGAAAAGGGAAAGAAAAATGGATTTCAATTTTAATCGTATTATGTGGTAATTAAATTTTTACCGAATTTCGATATTTGACCTTCGAGGAGTAATTTGTAGTACCGTTAATATTTCTTCTATTAATTGGATGTAGAACGGTAATTATTGCATAGCAGTAATATAAATATAAATATAATCCAAACTAACTTCATAGGCATATAATACTAATAAAACAAATAAATGTCAATTTTATAGAACTTCCATTTCGAAGAAAATTCTAATTAAAATTTCTAGCATTCTAGCATGTATTGAATACATCGAATATACCAACAAATTATTATTGTTTACAGCCAAACAATCGTGAAACTTGTTGCGCATAAAGTAACATAATACTTACTATCATTCAGAATTCACATAAAATTATGCCGTAAATTTCACCAGTAAATTTCTCGAAATTTATTTAACAACATGTACAAAAACGCACTCACCAGGATAACCTTCCGGGATGACGATTTCCGGTCCCACCTTGACATCGTGACGGTAACGGTGCATCAAGAGGGTGGCAGTCACTCTAAGGGACCTCTGCTGCTGTTTGTATAAAAGAATCGGTCTTCCACCAGCACCTTCCACCCTCACCACCCTCGGTAATGAAAATCGGTCGAGGAATTCTCGAAGCGGCATAAATCCACCCCCGGAACCCGATGCTTCTGCAGTTGCCTCTCGTGAACTCGGCAATGAATCGTCACCCGTGCCGGTGGCCTCGCCACTCGACAGTGTCGAAAATTCACCACTCGACGACATTCTCGCACAATTTCTCGTCCAATTATTTGTTTGGATACGATTTAACACATGCACTGCAATCCTTGGTCCCTTTCACTTTTCACAAATCTATTTCACCGAAGTCGACTACGGACAATCGTTATTATTGACTCGCGTTTCGGGGAATGACAATGATCTGAAAGGGTGCGTGGATCTTTAATATTACTTGGACAATTTTTATTTCTATGAGTGAAAAAATACTAATCTGTCAATCCGGATTATTTTCCCTATGGCGTTTTAGAAAAAGAATTATTATTTCAATCATAATCAGTAATAAAGACGCTTCGCATGTATAGTTAATAATTCATGAAATAAGTTCAATATCCATATCCTATTGTAGCTATGACAATCGCGAGAGAATTGCACATTTAAATGGAGAGGTAATTCATCATCCCTAATTGAAACGAGGATATTCAAAAATGAAACAAGATAGATTTAAATATATTCAATCAAGTGCCACATTGTTAAGAAAGAAAAGTCATCCCGACAATTCGAATAACAAACTTATGCACTGAATAGATGAATAACAATACTGAAAATGGCGCTCATTGTTCGGAAGTCGATTTCTAAAGGGAACAGAAAGTCAACATAGGATTTCCGAGGAACTAATTTTCCTATGAATCCTTCGACACAAAGGTCTCGAGGAGGGTAAAGCGTAGTTGTTCTTCGTGATAATATTATGCACCGAGGAAGGAGAGGCCAGGAGGAAAAGTGTAGAGTCGAAGCCGTTTTCCCATCCCCTGAAGGACTTCGTTATTCCACGAAGCGTGGCAGCCTTGACAGTGATTCGCCAGCGGCACACTCTGTCCGAGCTAACGAGTGATTATGCTCTGGGCAAACTTGACGATGATGGTGATGATGATGAATTTATGACGATCATTATCTCCCGTGGCATACCTCTGTGTCGCCACTGGTGTTTGTCTTATGGACAAGGGATTGTCCCCGGGTTAAAAAGAACAACCTTACGTTGGTAGAGTAACCCAATCCCCAGCTATTTTGAGTAGTTGACACCGAATGTCATGTATAGAAGTCAAAGATGGAATGATAATAAACTGATTCCTTTTCCAATAGCATAACAAAAAAATTCGAAATTGTAATGATAATAATATCATAGTAATTTTAAATAGTAATAGTAATAGCAATAGTAATAAAATAGTAATAGTAATAGCAATAGTAATAAAGTAGTAATAGTAATAGTAATAATTCGATTCTAAATGCGAATTAAAATAAACTATTTTTAATAAATGCTATAATCGGTGGATATATCCGGATATGTTTCAAAATGAAATAATTATAGTTATAAAAATCATTATGAAGACAACGATGACTTCGAACCATACATAATGTTATAAAGATGTGTAGCTTCTCGAAAATGAGTATAAAATAGACTAACACAAACTTTTTATATAGTTGATGGAAATAAATTTAAAAACAATGGATGAATTTAATAATGATCATCTATGGAAAACTAATTGCTGGAAGTGTACGTGGAAATATGGAAATAGAATATTCAGATAATTCTCAATACTATATGAATTAGTAATAAAAATATGGCGGATAATGCAGATGTAACTATACCACTTAAGTCGTAGATAATTGAATATAATAAATGTAATATGAACCAAGATATCGTTTAAACAACATATATATATTTAACATCTAGTTAACACCGCATTGCAAGTACTTGGCATAAAAACCCTAGTTAATGAATAATTGCATGCATTTTATTTATTTTTGTGTATTTTATGCAATCATCGGAATTAATTAAAACTGCTCAAAGAGGAGAATATTATTTACATAATCCTATACGTGTGGCAAGTACGAAGTGCAGTTTCCTAGGTGACTTGCGGTTGTAACATTCTTCGTGTACACGTTCGCGGCAGTATTACAGGGATTGCATACGAATGACGAGAATTAATATTCCACATATGTAAGATATGATGCGCGGAGACTCCGAGTATTATCCACGGTTCCGGTCATTAATACGCATGAGGAAATTTTTATTTCGTGCCTGGGACCGCTGCTGGCCCTGAGCCACTCGTTATTTGCCATCGAATAAATGTTTTAAACTGCAAAACTTCGGTAATCCTACTTTAATGGGGATTTAATTACTTCAGACTAAGGTGACCGTGACCGATGTTCGACGAATTATAACGATGACTGATGATGAATTTTGAAAAATCGCACGTGCTTCGTCAGTGATTCCGGATTCGAAAATAAATGTATAATTTGTCTAGAGTTGTATAAATTTGTTGTAGAGTATTATTTAAGTATTCTACTATTATTATTTAAGATTACACGTTATTAGAGGATGTTCTCGATATTTATGGAATAAGAGTGAATAAAAATAACGCTGTATTTTATTTAAATTGTAATTATTGCAAAGTAAGTAATTAAAATTTCAGTGTCTGATTTAAATGCTGCTTGATTCTGAGATATGATAAAAATTAATTATACATTAATCAAACGACCGAGATATACACAAATTTAATAAATAAGAATATTTCCAAATGAAAGATAGCCTCCATCCGCTACTACTATTTTTTCTATAGAATTGTATCTTTATATTATGCTTTATATTCTACGTGGTCCACATGAAATATCCACACCGCATATTTATTTTCCTATTTCTACGATCCATATTATGCGCGTACCGCTATATTTGATTTAACATTCTTCCCTGCAAATACTTTCCAGCGCTTTCGTTTTCGCGAAATCGTCCGAAAGAAATAACGTGAAATTGCGATTTCGCTTTCAAGATCTCCTTTTTTGGTAGATTCGTCGCGAACACGTCGCGAGCACGGAGGACATCTGTCACGTGTAATATTCCCCGTGTTGCCCATGGTACAATTTGCGTCACGTAAAATTGGCATGAAATATGGCGTGGATTAATTGCAGGGACGTTTGTTCTACTTGGTAATTAAAATACATATTGGATGGGTCATAAATTAAGGAGACGGGCGGAAAGGAGGAATAATTCTTTCCGTGTCCGAGTGCATATAATAGATCGGGTCGAAGTGAAAGTTTTTGGATTTAGCAATTCGGGCCATTAGCAGGCACGCTAACTTGGAAATCGTCTACGTTTTCCTGGGGGATCTTTATTGTACGCGGTCCCTGACGTAATTCCACGGCGAAACGTCTTCCACGAGTGTAAAGCACGAAACCTTCGAGCGCATTTAATTAAGGCCAAGAAATCCACCACGTTTCGCTTTACTTTCCTGTAATACGGTAATTAATGTAAAACGCCGAGCAAAAAGTATACCCGTTGCCTTTGCCGCGATATTTATTCTCGTACACAAATCAGTTACATCATCAAGATGAAATCCAAGATAATATCAGCGAAATACGATTATACACACCCGCGTTCTCCGAGCGGAACCATTACCTTAAAGGATACACAGGTAACCTTAAAACAGTACCAACCTGGAATATATCTCTAATATTCTACGTAATAGCTAAACGTTTACACATAACAATATGTCTTCATACGTTTCAGCTCATTCGATTAAAATATAATTCATTTATAGTATACCACAGAATCAAGCAGTTTTTAAATCAGATTTAAAAATTATAATTGCTAAGGCAATTGTTTATCTTTCATCTTTCATCTTACTGTTATATATAACTAATAAAAATATGAAATACATTAATTAGTATACATTAATACGTAATAAACGGTTATCACCGTCAGGTTTAGCAATAATCCATACAATACAACTGTAATACTATAGAATCATATTCACATATATTATATCATTAACAAGAACGGGCGATTTAAATGGAGTATAAACTAGTTCGGATATCGTAGCGGTCAAATTCCTCTGAAAAGTCAACAAGACACGGGAGGCCGATCAACCACGACCTTGCGTACGTTTCTTACGCTAAATATGTATTCCTCGAAACATAAACATTCGCTACTACGACTTTCACTCGACCAACGTAAGCGTGGATTACCGTGGGTCAAATAAATACTGCGCGCATTCGAAACAAAGAATATCTGTGAAATGATAGACAAGATGGACGAGGATTTGTCATATTGTTGTTCGGAAGATATAGAAAAATATATCTTCCGAGGATGAATAATATAAATCTCTTGATTAGGTCTTCCTGTACACAGTCGAATGTAGAGACATTCTATTTCTAGTATCTAGAAATGTAGATATTAAATATTCTCCATATTTAGATACATATTTAGATACATATCTAGATACTACATACGGTAATTCGGATGCGCATGCATTTTTGCTCTTTTTAGGTTATAATCGCAGTATGAAAATCCATAAGATGAAACAGTATACATCTTATGTGCGTGTACATTGCATGTACGTATGTATATGTTACGGGACCGTAATACGAAACGAAGTATTTATGCAAATAAAGGTCAGTGAGAATAAATAAACGTACAATTCCACGAATCATACCTTTACGTATAAAAAAAGCCATAGAAATCTACTTGTAAAATCCAGTCGAAGAGTCCACGATCCACGAGTGATCCACTTGCACTATCCATGCTGTCCATTTCCGAAACGCCGAGAAAATCATAATGCAGTACGAACTGTTATCACGGCAGATATACTTTAAAGCTCGGAATCATGAAACTTTCACTTTTCGGGAAACGAGTCCTTTGTGCGTGTACAAAGAAATCCGAAGCGTGTTGATTAATTGGAAGCAGGAACGCGATGGGTTCTCTAGTCCGATTTACCGAGTGGATCCCGTGGGTGTCGTAAGAGAAAGGACGAACTTGAAGAACACTTGAGAAGCCGAGGATAACGTTCTTCGATTTTTAATCAGGAATCTGTTGATAAACCGGTATTAAGAGCGCGAAGTACGAACGTCCCAACACTCCGAACGAGATCGTGCGACTAAAGCTCACAGATGACGGCGACGCTCTCGTACGCCGGCGTATCCCCTCTTCGACCGGTTCAAATAAACTGTATCGCGCAGACTCGCGTACTCGCAGGACTCTGCGAATTCGCCTTTATAATTCGTACAATATTTTTCTAATTAATTTGTAATATAGCATAGATTGATATCGATGAACTAAAGCATTATTCACAAGCGCGATCTTTGAGATGTAATATATTCGCTTCGTGAAAATAAGTATTCGACGCAACTGATAAGGACTAAAATATTGAAATCCAGTATCATAATAAACAATTAAAGAAAAAACGTGATATCACTAAGGCATTTTTCACGAACTGAATGCAATAAATATAGATGTCATTAAGAATCAATTCTTATCATCACAAACCTTTAAGATTAATTTTTATAACATAAGTATTGATTGTAGTATTGTTTAAAGAAATTCGAAGAATCTTGTAAACTTTATATTTACGAAAGAAACCTGAGTTGGTGAGAGTTTAATGCTCGACAGGTTGAATATAAACTTCTTTCAAGTTGCCGTTTTCTTCTTTTCCTTTCGAATATCACGGCACGTTCTTTTCCCGGTGGTATTCGTGAACTTCCGCTTCCGTGCGATTTCTCGACCTTACCGGTCCCTAACCCTTCTCTCCTCCTGTTTTTCTTTCCATCCTATCTTCCTAGAATTTTTCCTTCACATCGCTTTTCTAAGGGTATCAAGTATAACGATGTAATATCGTTGTAATTAACGTGGCTATTACTGGAAAACTATCTCTCGCGTAGTAGATTAAGTTACGCGGATAGGTGAATACGAAACGGGCTTGTTTTCAATGGACGTTAAAAATTAATTTACTGTTAATGGCATTTATGGACAGTGACGCCGGGATGATGGATCTTAATGGTCTGAGAAAATGATTTATGTAATAAAGTACTTAATGAGTTCCGATGTCAAGATCCTGAGACGATGTTTAATGTTCATTGGAATCGGCTTCCTGTCTGCATTAATGTTTTGATAACCATGAATTCTATCATTATTACTGGAAGCAATCCAATTTGTTCGTTATAATTAACAATAATATTTCGCAATAGATTTATTTACTGCAAACTTAGTACTACATTTGCGACCTATTTAATGATACCGCGTTATATAACCTATGCAGGTGATTACTTCGCGTTAACATACCATAACTCAGAGCACCTTTATGAAACCATAAGCTGCAAGGTAATCCAGTAACTTTCATAAATCAGTAGATTAGAGCAGTAGAATTATCATCGCGAGAATCCCATGGAAATTCATTGGTGTTTCGTGTGCACCAGCAATCGCACTACACGCTGTTAACTGTTATCATCAAATAATTATAAATATCGAAGTAGGATATATTGCTTAAAACGGTTTATACTTCATACTCGCCAGATGCTTCTCGAGCATCTGGCGTGCCACTTTCCACGAATCTCGATGAACCGCTATGCAACGAGTTATCTAACAATGATCCCAAGTTCTTGCCAATAAAAACCATAAAATTCCTTCGGTTCCTGTAGATACTTTTCAATTGTGTGCACAACTGTGTCTATATGAACGGAGGAAACCTACATTTGTCGAAGGTTGTTCCCCACCTTGACCTCCATCGTGTATCTACGGCTGTCGTAATTCTTTATGGTAAAATCACAGGTATCCCATATATTCTAAACAGATTTTATGTTTACCTCCATTGATATATCGTGATATAATACAAGCCGTGGAAAACGGCACGCAAAAGTTGCGCAATCTCTAATCTCGTTACATTATCCTTCGCATAGCGATACATAGTTGTCAGTTTCCAAGAAACGTACTTTCAATAAATAATATCGCACCAACCACGCAGTTGCATTTCACAAGATCTAAGGCGACTCTGCATATCATCAGCATCGCAAATATTCGCAATTAGCTAACGGTACCTACTTGCATAATGCAACGCGATTTCTTTCGTCTCGGCCGGTCATTGATTATGGCTGTACCCATTCACCTTTATTATCAATTATCATAATTCAAGGAGGAATCGAGTTGTACAGGTGGTTAGATAAGAGTGGAAATAGCGAATCTTAGATTGCTGAATATTTAAATGTGATTAACACATTCTGATTCATTATGGTGTTTGGTATCCACCAATCGAATGAAGAAGTTATTGATATCAATATAAATTGTACTCGATTAACATCCTTTTGAGGTGTCTACATTTGCATACGATGACCGCTATAATCTTCTTATTCCATAACAAGCTCTAAATAATATGTATATTATTATGCATTATACGAATGACTTCAAACGACCAATATCTTGAAAGGAAATTCTTTCCGTTGTCATCTTTTTACCGAATTTTCCAGATCACCCATATTTTTTACACGGGAATAAATATCGTTCTATAATTAGATGAAATATACTATATAATTATATACAACCTGAATTAGTTTCCAGTCCAAATCCTTTTCTACTTGCAACCAAAAATATGAGTATAGAAACGCGTACGCGTAACAATTATATCATATTCTTATTACAACCAAGAAAATGGACGACGTCTCATATATGGGATCAAAATCAAGTCTTCCGCGGTTCGTTAGGGTGTACTTTCACATTCCATAGAGTTGCGCGGCTGGCATCCGATAATTAGCTTGGAACGTAGGAATATTAATGTCAGTGTTTAGACGAGAAGTGTTGCACGAGTGTCATTGTCTTCCGTAATTGTCCTCGGCGAAATGATTATTGACTTGGGGCCCACTGATTATGACCACGAGGTGAGCCTCATTGTGCTCGGTCTCTAGCCGGTCTATTAATACGTTCCTCTTGCACCGTTGAATCGGGTCAGAGTTCGAAAAGAATATTGGCATCCCTACCTCGTGGATCCTCATTTTGAATTATACCTGTGCACCGACTATCCTATTACCGGTATATAGATGGTAATATTAATCGCGAGGTGTAGTCCCGCCTAGATACTAACTTTCTTCGCGTCGTAACTATGCAACTGTTTTCATGTAAGTTAACCATACGTTCGAAGACAAACGCGATTCGTATCGTTACATAAATTCCATTCGAAATTCACATGTTATAAGCATCAGATAATCGAATTTTTAGGTGGAGTTGGGAAGAACGAATACCTTAAATCACTCTGCGTGTGAATAGCCATTTTAGTTCATCTATGACTGGTATCTGTGGCTATTTATTCATCGTATATGAATTCTTCCACTAAAGTGATATAAATCTAATCTTTTTTTATTTGACTATATTTAAGATTTTTCTTCACTTTAATATCATTAAATTGTATCATCATTACTTTATGAATTTAACATTTAGATAATGATCAACATTCGCGAAATTGCCAATTAAATTAGCTTTCACTCACTTTTTGGTAAATTCACTTATACCGTCGTTATACCTTGTTCAACAATTATAATCTTCAATAATTACCTTTATTACTACACAATAAGGGAAGCTAAATAACTAATCACGTACATACAAGTCAGGGTTCACCTATCAAAAAGTATCCTTCAACATCCAACGTATCCACTATTAATCAAACTCTAATTACTTTAATTAACGTCATACACTCTTACAATCCAATTAAAAGTCTTCATCTAGTAACGGATAGCGAATAAATTAGCTGTCGAGTCCCGCGGGGATTTTTCCGTTTAATCGCTTGATTATTGGCTCGTAGGTGTGGATTAAGATATAACGATTTAATTCGCGAAAGAGAAGAGAGAGGTTCTATATTCCAGTATGGATATCAAGACTTCAGCTACTATGGCCGATACACGGAAGCATATCGTAGATCGTTGCGAGACGGATGACCTTCTGAAGGTCAGCGCCTTTGCACTTCGATGTCCATGGATTTTCATGTATGTACATATACATATACACGTAGATCTATGTGTACATATATCCGTATATGTATAACTCTTATATGTGGGTATTCATCGTATGTCCAACTGCGATGCACCACCAATGTAAAGAAACTAATTGGAATCCCCGGCGACTAAATATAAAATGGCAAACCCTGTAATGACATGGAAAAGCACCGGTTAAACGATTCTTGCCTTTTCTTCCGCATGCGTGTATCGTCGTTAACTGACTATGCCGATCGTAAGTTGTCCCAGGTTAACTCTCACGCGATCGATTAACGGCTCCGACCAAACACGCTGCGAGTCACCGTCTCCGCGGAATATTACGAGATAATCCCTCTGATGTTGATAAGATGATGAATTATTTAATCATCTCTTTGGTGTACTTCGGAAAACACAGTTATGTAATACCGCGAGATTATAATACTTACGCGATAAGGGATTTATGAGCTTTATGTATGATTAAGCGTCCGATGTTATACCTGATTGCTTGTCCATATCCTTGGCAGTTATCACTTGATTTAGCTGATTATATTTTAGTCTTATTACTTTCATTTGTGGAACTGTTCGAGTGGGATTTTTATTTTAATCTGCAGTTTATTTTTATTTCAGACATTGCTTTAATGGCAATTTCTGGACCGGTTCAAGTATAATTCTTATTTTAGCAAGTATTCTATTTTAATTTAAGAAATTGCGTTAATACCATTTTCTGGAACTGTTCGGGTAGAATTTTGTTTAATTAAAAAAATTGCATCAATATTTCTTTTGGTTTTTGTAGTGTGTATATTTGAACTCGCTAATATTCGTCAGTATGTCCGTACATAAACAACCGTCACTAATGCCAAATTGATTCAGTTATTAACAGTGCATTGTTATATGCGCTAGGATCCCACGATCCTCGTACACAACATACGTAAATAACTAACGTTCCAATCTCTGTCGATCTGCGAGTATATTTATCTGAAACACGTCATAGTCGGCACCGGAATAGAGTTACTCACTACGTCGAGACACGATTTATGTTAATGAGCGATTCTTATTCAAGTAATTCTAATCGTTTCTATATTGCATTGAGACAATAGACGGGGTACATATATCGTGCATTGCATTGCAGTAATAACGTTGCAACAGTATTATTGTCAACCCACGGAGAATAATTACAAAATATTAAATATCATAATTTTTAAAATAAAATTTATCTAGAAAATATTCAGATATTAAATACTTAAAATGTTAAATACTTAACATATTAAGTACCTGAAATATTAATATTTAAAATATTCAATACCACAAAGATTAAATAATCCAAATATTAAATATTTCAAATATTGAATACCTCATATATTAAATAATCCAAATATTAAATAATTCAAATATTAAATAATTCAAATATTAAATATTTCAAATATTAAATACCTCAAATATTAAATAATCGAAGTATTAAATATTTCAAATACTAAGTACTTGAAATTTTAAATCCCTCAAATATGAAATAGTATTTTAGGATAATCACAGTTGTCCCGATACGATAATCCACGTTGACTTTCAATTACCGCGTGTATACCGTTCCCGGACGAAGGGAAAAAGAGATTGATCGTGACGCGCTACGGGAATCATTAATCAGTCTATAAATAATCATGAAGCTTCTAAAAGGACGCAACTTAATGAAAATGTCAATGATGCTGCAAAAACGGGGCGAAAGGGGTATCAGGTGAGCAGAATTATTCAGTTCTCGTATGGTGTTACGATCCGGCAAGATATAGGCACCACTTCTTACTGGCTTCAACGATCTTTTTCTTCCTGCTGATTTGCGCTCTGAGCATTATTCGTCATTGCGAACACCTCGTCCGATCACTCTCCGCTTAAAGAAACGTGCTTTTCTGCGTTTCATGAGCCAGGACTCCTCGCGTTCCACACATTCTCGCATCGAATCGTGCACGTTCGACGATGCACCGATATTTCATGCATTTCCATTTAATCCGTGTGGCCTCCGAGTAAAAGATCGCTTCCCTATTAAAGTTCTTATCGAATCTCGCCTTCTTCCAGACTCGATTTTTCATCGATCGTGCTGTATATATGAATTTATAAATCACGGATCGTGTACCTGGCTCGAGTACAGCGTGACTCAATTTTCATTATATTCGATACACTATTAGTTTCTTTGACAAGACATTACCACCTAGTAATGGAATTTTGCGAATGATACATTATGAATCGTGTTTTGAGTTCTTTATTATCCGTGGTATAACTGTAAGTACTTTATATGGTGCTTAAGTATGAATATACAATATATTTATATACAATCATTTGAATTAAATTTATCGACAATGTTTTAAGAGAATTTTCACCTTACTGAATTATGATCATCATTAATAATAATTATCCGTGGCATAATTCAGAGTAATTTATATCATACAAAATTATGAATTTTCATATATTTAATATTTACATAATCTTTGTATATATTTGAACTCAGATTTGTCGACATTATTTTCACGTCAGTGAATTTTTGCCTGATCGAATTATTATCACCATAATTCTTAGTAATTTATACGATGCTTAATTATGGATCGCTGATATATTCATATAGTTTAACTCAGATTTGTTGACATTATTTACAGGAAATTACCGCATGAGTTTTTCACATGCCATTTTCCAAGAATTTATTTTGCTTCTTCTTTAAGGTGATTCGAGGAATGGGAATATGGACACGTAAGAAAGACGAAGCCCCCGGTGGCCTTTGTTTTTATGATCTTACTAACTTGCGAAGTACCAGGTTCAACTTCGTTAGTCGAATGCTGTAGGCGATGCATGCCCAATGTATTTATTCCTAGCTCGTAAATTACGCAATCCCTTGCCGTGGTCTCGGGCTCGATTATTAGTAATATTTAACAACGCAAACACCGCCGGCCACCACGATGTGGCAGCTAGTGTCCCGGACGAGACGTAATCGGCGGTTCACCTTTTAAGGGGGGGGGGGGGAGGACCCTTGTCACGAACCGTCGTGGTAACCCGCAGAAATTAACGCTTCCCAACGAATAAACGTCGGAAGACAGATTTACACTGGCCTTCGTCGTATTTTTACGCCTGCAATGCCACAGAAAATAAATGCATACCGAATGCGTGACTCACTTTACTACTCGAATACTTCGTACTACTTGTCATTAGAACCTGTCTTAAGTCAATACCGATTCAGAATTTTCCCGGGAGAATTATTTTAATTATTTATATCATATTTGCATAATTCAATTCAAACGAAGATTTTCTTGCATTATCTTCAATTATCAATATTACTTAATACTCAATAACCTAATATTGAACAAGATATTTACCGCACTCGAAGACTGTACGAAATGAAAATAAAAACAAAAAAATATTATAGTTATCCGAATATTATTATTATTTGAATTCTATTATATCTGCACTCTCCAATGATACGAGGCAATTAATGATAAAAATTCATGGGAAAATATTCTTTCATTTGCAAGTAAATATTCTAATTCTCGAAACACTTTCATACAGGAACTCAGATTTAGTCTTCCATCACATAAGTTGCAACTTTAAAAGTAACAAGAATATTAAATAAGAACAGGAATATTATTGCAATAAATTCAATCACCATTGCGAGCATAATACAAGGAATCATTATACAACGCAAACAACTAGTTCGTTCAAACGATTTCCTAAGCGCGTAACGTACGCGATATTAAAGTATGAAATATAATAGAAAGTTAGCTGCCACGTAAGTTAGCGGGGTATTAAATCATTTTTTAAGGTTTACGATGCTGCCGTAATCCAAAGAGATTGATCTTATTTTCCATCGATTTCGTCGGTGTGTCACAGTACGTTAAATTCAATCGCAGTAGAAGGACCGAGCCGTTGGAAAGTTGGAGCAAGAGACGTCGTAGGAAAACCTGAATTTCACGTAGGGCGACCTACCCGTTGCACCTTAACGGCTTAGCCACGCAGAAATAAGTGCACCCGAGACTGGGGCCGGTGCGTGAGTCAATCCAAGGCTGACTTTACTTGCGACTGCAATCTGACTTGCATCCGCTCTTGCATTACTATATAGATCAACGAAATTGCACCGGTCTAAAAGAAACGTAGACAAACTTGACGCTGATGCTTATTATGATATAGAAGATGTTATAGTTGTCAGAATATTATTATGGTATAAAGAACACTATAGTTTCTGTGTTACTTTATTTTTGAGTGATTTCATGCTAAAATTAATTACTAAAAATGTCTGTAGTTGAATGATTTAAGGCTTCTCCAAAGGAAATAACGAAAGTGAAGTGTATATCGAAATTTCGTGTTTCTGTTTCTTTAGAATCGATAAAAATGATTAAGAAAATGAAAGTCATCATTCATACTCGTTACATACACAAAATCTCCACTCACAGAAATGACTTCCGCATAGAACCACAATATCTACTTAACGCAAGACGAATGTCGTACAGGACGAATATAATAAAAATCTTTATGATAAACAGGGTGATAATAAAAGTCGTGGTTGCGAGTTTGAGGAAATGAAAATTGCGAAATTGTTGGAGAAAAGCATAGAATACGGTATTGCAGGAACAGTTTCTCTTTCGTTCTCGTCGATGTCCTACATGAGTGGTATCAGCGTGGGCGTAGTTATGTCCACGTGCCCGCAAGCACGCGTATGGAAACGTGCGTAAGTTTGTTCACGATTGTTTCATATATGGACTCATTTTTCATATCGCTCTCGTAGACAATTTTATAATTCCCAAGAGATATACGGTGCGATATCTCAAAATAAATTTATGAAATCATATGGCATTCTTCGCACCATATTTCTCTTGGAAAAGTAAATTGTACTCTCGTTTACTGCTAACGGTGCCATTTTACGATGATTATAACTTGATAGTTAATATTTCTCTAATCGTTGCAATTAACGATTTCTAATATGAAACTTATGAATTTTAGATTAATAACTGGTAATAAGATTGCCCATTTAATTGCAAGACATTAAACACTTCCATAAATCATTACCGACTTTTATGTTCTTCAATTCAGATATATTTACGAGTACAGATTATTAATCCTTAAAAAAACCATCCTGAAACGATGTATCTTCCGTTTCCATGATTTAACATTTTTTTCGAAATAAAAGATTGGAGTACGGTTTACGGATATCCTTCTCAAAAACAAGAGGGTGAGATCAGCTATTCAAAGTCATTCAATACCGAAATACTCATTAACTCTATATTAAATACTATTTAAGTAGATAATGGAGGATATTAAGTTCGATTGAACGCGCATTAATAGACGGTGCAATGCGGAACTCGGAATAATATCATCACCGTACAATATCACTTTTACGACATATTTAATCTTGCCGATATAAAAACCGAATTTCATAAGAGATCGTGGCAGGTAATTTCATTCGGACATATCGGCTCGCGTACATACGTATAAGCGATGTAATTAATCCGTCTTTTTTTGCGGGTCGCCGGTGTTTTATGGTAGGACAAAGATTGATGTTACCACTGAAAGGGTTACATAACTCAATCGAGACGCGAATAATCGTCGGCGGTGGTCACCTTGCTCCTCTTAAAGATTCATAAATATTAAATTCTCAATTTCTCTCAGAGGCATCCTGGTCATCTTGTACTCGCCATCTTCGGCACGGAGAGTCGCGCGGTAAATTGTGCAACGGCACGATGATGCATCGAGCATGCATCTTACCTGCCTCTGACCATGCATGTCCATGCAACGCGGTCTCCTACTTTGATCGTTACCATTTTTATATTTTTCCAACGATCGTTGTATAGAGATCAATATTTTTACGACTTCGATTTTTTTTTCTTGTTTAGTCATCCATCATTCGTGTAATCAGGAAATGGTGAGAAAATTTAGACACCTTTGTGGAGGAATTGTATCGCTTGTAAGTATGAATACCATGTCTGACCTTGAACGTACATATACTACTCGACTTATTATCATACCCTATTATAATACATATATTAGAATTCTGAAAACATTATAATATTATAATTTTATAAAGTAATTCTTAAATAACGGTTTTACTATTTTACCATCCCTTCAATAATGTATAATACTCATACATAATATTCGAATATAACTTTTGATTATTATTTACTAGTAGAATTTGAAATTCTTGTCGATTATAGACATTAAAAATCGCCAAACACCAATATTTAATATTTTGAATATTTTTTCGTATATTCGTCAGCCCGTATAATTAAATATATTTAATACTTAATTCTGATACAAATACATATTTCACTTGACACTCTTCCATATATTTATTACATAATATTTGAAATAGTTATTTTACCAGCACAAATCGCGAGTGATCTTGACTCGATTATGCATGAACTTCATCTCGCATTTCCGCTATTCCTTTTCGACCTATTTTCCCGGTTGCATAGATGCACGCTAGGAGGTTCCAACGAAAGGACTTGGGGAGGGACAGGATTATGCCGAGGAGTTTCGCAAGTCCCTGATTACAAGCAATCTCGTCCGGATTACGTATGAATCACGTTTCATAAGTGCTTTTCACGTGAATAGAGATACTCGTGATACGCTCGAAAATTGTATACTACGATGCACCTAATTCACTGGCTCGTTCGCTTTTTCCAAACCTTCTGATTATCAATCCCGTACGTACTCATTTTCTATCAACTCTCCACCGATTATCAATTATTTCCAGATTCACGGAATATTAAGTAATTACGCGATAGATTTTCTTCGCTTTAGCATTTGTTTGCTATCTGACGTAAACTATATATCTTCAATTAAAAAAAAAGTAAATATGTCAAAAGCAAACTTATTCGAATAAAAAAAATTGGGCCAACCTCTGAAATGTTTAAATTCATGGCAGATTTCAAAGGAATAATTTCAATAATCAATACCTTTGGAATCTAGGATGTTTCGGTACTAAAATCATACGCAAAGTTAACGGCCAATTATGCCTATTTTATTACCTTCAGATTTTAATGCCAATTGTTTATTATTCATGACTTAAGCGCGAAAGCTGTACACAGAATTCTCAGTGTATCGTCCAGTACATTAATTCTCTACATTCTCGATAACCGTCGTAAGAATCTCAGTTAGTCTTCCAGTCAATTCTCACGCAATAAATGTTTAATTACCAGCGTGTACCGCGCCGTTCCAGCGCCGGCTTCGTTCCGCGTGCATATTTTTTTACGCGCATGCCTTGCAACGAGGTGCACGAAGCTCGGGATATTTACAGTTATTTTATCATTCTCCTTCTCCCGAGTGGTCTCTTCGACTCTAATTTCTTTCTCAGCTTTATCTGGCTCCATTTTTACGAGCGACTCACGATCGTTAAGGACCAAGTGTTTCCTCGCGCCTTAACTGGGTCACATCAATTATTCCAAGTAATACTGGCCGCTGCTAATTTCGTGTAATTTATAGAACGTTTCCTAGGTGATAAAAGCCGCGCACGTGTGCGCCCAAGTAAAGCCGTTCGTAATATTATCGTGGCATTGTTTGGCATTTTTTTTCCCGCCGAACGCAGATTATTCGAGGCATACCAGTTTTATGAGTGTATCACTGGGCAACCAAGGAATGCCTTTAAATACCGGTTACGAGTTACTCGATATTTAACAGTTTGAGTGGCATGGGCCTCTGAAAGAATACAGTCGGAAAATGCCAGACGGCGCGATCGCGCTCGTCGTCTTTCGTTTAATTGTACCTCTTTTACTTCGTCTTTACTTATTCGAGTACGTTTACTTTCTCGTACTTTATAATGTGAAGAATCGCTTTTCAAGCGAACGTATAAAAAATGATATTTATTAAACGTATGGGTTTTTATCGTCTTTTAAGCACTTTTCAACGTGGAACAGGAGGAGCGCAATCGCACTGTCCTGCACTCAACGATTAAGCAAAAACTATTATTTTCTTTGGATACAAGATTTACTCGCAAAGCGTGCATTCGCACGTATCTACATCTACAGTGATCTAACAGTAAGGTGGTAGAATACATCTATCTCTAATTCCGAATAAATTACTTAACAGTAATCATACATTTTTCAGCGGGATTATTACGCCGCTTGTATATCGATAAGTTAACAGTTAACTCGTGAATACACTATTTAGTGGATGCCTTATTAGAATACTGGTTGAGTAGGATGATTAACTCACCGAAGTGCTATCTTCTTGATTCTTCGCCGACTCATTTTACCGAGGTGTTTTAAGATCTTGATAAGGACAGATTTAGTGGATGAAGTGTGTGTAATATTACGTATTGCTTGTAAATTGATAAGGCGACTATCAATCTACGAATAAAGTATCTAATTTGTATGTTATTAAGATACTTATTGAGTTTGACGATTAACAGTAGAACTACCAAACGTATAGGTAGTTATGCCAAGACATTTATTTATTATATAAATTATGGCTGCAGGATTTATGTTAATCAATGGATTCAATTATTAGCATTAAGCGTATAAAATAAAAATATACCAAATACCAAACAATGCACTGTGGTATATTCGAATAATTTTATCTTCTATGTTTCTATGTGTTATTTAATATGAGAGTATTTTAAAAATAAATGATATATATACGATGAAGATACTAAAGCAGATTGATCGCGTTATATGAAAACAGTAGTCGCAATATCTTTGGCGCGTTATAGGAATTCGCGTTATACGGGAGTCTACTCTATATTCATGGACAAAATGAGAGAGTATATGTACGTCTTTCACAGTATAAGGGTTGAGTACGTGACAATAAAAACTTCGCCAGATAACGGAAGTATAATTGCAGCAATAGGATTCCTACGAATCTGGTACAAGTTCCAGTGGCTCGCATTTGTCATAGTATTGGTAATCACATGGGCATTGACACCTTTGCAATAGACCGACTATGTTCCGCGTGCCCGGCATGTCTTGTGAGCAGGGTACCGTGCAATCGCTTCTGATCGATGGAATATACCCGGTCTACAAGATCCCGGTTTTATGTACTACTATATCCGCCATGGAAGTCCGTGTACCACGAACACGTGTGCGTAGGGCGCGCGCACTAAATTATGCGTATCCGTGTCAAACGCGTCATTAAAGATTATAATCCCTCGTATTCCTTAGATGCTAGAAAAAAAATGCTAACCGAGAAAGATTCGATACCGTTTTTAATGCGGTCTCCGCGCGGAAAACCACGTCGTAAGACGATATTAAAAAGAAACCTTTTAACGGGACAATGTTGTAACGAATGGACATTAGTGATATCCGGAATTAGATGTCCAGGAACGAGACACGAAGTTTTCGCGATACAACGTCATTATTTTCCATGGAATTTTAATTGGCGCTATTAGTCGAATACCTGGTTTATAGGGGGATAATTAATTCTTGTGGTATATAGATATCATGTTCCTGTAGAGGCAAGTATCGGGCATTTATCAAAGTCAATTCGAGAAGTGAAGTAAGTAAATGGTAATCAATTATTATATTGTCTTTTGACTCGATGATTTATCGTGAATATATCAAGTTTGCTTCGCAAGGTAATTGATAATTTAAATGCACGTGGTTCGATCGACAATGTATACTTATACGTCATTGAAAGCCGTACACTTTTTCCGTACTTAATTCCCGGCATAAAAACTAGGATAAGTAGGAAAGATTATCGTACGAATGATGGAAATTGTTTACGTAAATGGCGGTGTAAAAAGAGCTGCTTCCTGGTAGGAGATATTTCGCGGATGTTCTGTTTCTATCTACACCTGGTATTTGAAAGACGCGTTAACATCCATTCTCGAGATTTTTATCCTAAATACTTAAAATTGATGCTTCTCGTAACAGTTATAATAAAGCCTCGTTATTATTACAAGAAATGATGTGATGGAAAATACGGGAGAGAACGGTGGCTGTACAATGTACAATTACGTGTTATCTCGAAGAAAGGAGTAATTGAGGAAATACTAAAACTTGATATATTTTGTCTCAAAGTATGTCCTTTCATAAGACTTATCGGCTGAGTTCTATCCATAAATGTTTTCGTTTGTTTAAAGGTTTTCGAAATATAAAATGATGGAATATATGCGAATATTGAAAATAGCACATGTATACATACACATGTTATTCCATGGAATAAATAGTAGCATAAATAAAGACATGATTGTGATATTTAAGAATATAGTACATGTAGAATGATCATTGACAAATCGAGTAAGCGAAAGTATAGGAGATAATCAAAGTGTACGTTCCAAGTACGTTACAGCTTTATCATGATTTCTAATGCACTTCTCGGGAATGTTGTAAGACTCGCTTATAGTTTCTGAAATGATCCGGACATTAAGATTCGAGGCTTCCATTAAGTTTTATTAACCGATTACAGCGATTGTTCGCGGGAGACAATTATATCATGCGTTGACGTATCACCCGGTTTATTATCGACAAAGGTGTACTTTAATACTCGGCTGTTACACGAGTATCTTATACTTCCAACTGAAATAACCTTAAGTTCTTGTCTGGGAATTATTTTCAAGTATATCTATCCGAGTTATTTAAATTTCTTTGCTGTATTGCCGAGTAATTTCTGCTAAATAATTAACAATTAACACTAGAACTGCCAACAATATATTTAGTAACGCATTCATATTTGTGCATTTACTGTCCTTAAAAATAAGAATGATTGCCAGAAAGAAATTAATAGATTGAATTATTTCCATTAGGCAACGTGGACCGCGAACATCTCAGAAAACGAAAGGTTATGAATATGAATATTTGTATTAAATGCCGCAGATCCTCATTTTCATTGCTTTGATAGTTTTATTGTTAATGGACCGAACTTAGAAGATTCCTTATCACATCTTGCTTCAGAATACTTGCAAACAAATATTTGTTGCAATGTGGATTATCAAATGCATGATTTCGTGCATGTTAACACCTATGGTTAAAGATTCCCACCATCTTCATGGTTCGATCTTTGAAATGGGGAACTCACAGACACCATGGATGGTGGTAAGAGCATTTGTCGCAGTTATTCGAGCCGATGGTGCAATAACGGGGTACACGATAGTAAATCCTGATTACTATTACTGATATGACCGCAAAAAGCTGCCCGCTATTACTGTATATAAGTTCCATGTATATATAGATATCTACATAACGTGCATCCACCTTCGTACACCTATGCAATGCGTTCATTATACTCTTAACAGCAGCTAGATAGAGGAACCATTTAACGAATGTTGGAAAGTTCAATGTACCCATTTACCGCGTTCCTTCGCGGTGTCAAGAATCCGAACAATTATGTCGAACAATAAGATAGACGCGAGGCTAATACTACTTAGAAGCTGCTACTCTTGCAATGAATTACTGCTGTGTAGGAAACAAACACACACGTGTGATCGGTGTTTCTGTACACCATTGTGTTCTTAATACTGAATACTTGTCACAGACGATCTTTGAAACGAAGTTCATCTAGACACAAGAAGGGTGACTAAGCGTGAATATCTTACAAGTGGCTTTCGAATTATACCTGCAATCATCGTCGTGTATATCGTATGTATAATCAGAAGAGGTTAAATTGATTTCAATTTAAAACGGTGAGATGTTCTATATAGATGTAGCGTGAGTATCGAGGCGCGGTGTATTTCATGATTTACTTTTGCGTCGATATAGGTAGCTAACCCTCGTACAAAGCGGTACTTATACAATGCGGTATCGATATAACGCGGTTCACGAATTATACCGATCTTCGTGTAACGCAGTATTTGTACAACGAACTTTCGATATTACACGATTCACAAATCGTACAGACTGTCGTATACCGCGGTATTTATAGAACACGGTTTCGATATAACGCGATACATATACAATGCGGTTCACAAATGGTATCGATCTTCGTACAACGCCGTACTCGTGCAGTGTGATTACGATATAACGAGTTCATATGAAACAGCATTTTTCTGGAACCTAACTCCCGCGTTCTACGAGGGTCACTTGTTTTTGAAAGTGTATCCAGTCCGTTTCTATTTGAGATCATTCCGTAGGGCGTCAGTACGTGATACGTATTCCTCGGAGAACACGAGGTCGATGGAAAGGTATGAGTAGCCCCCATAGATCCTGTCGTGGACGGCAGCCTATTATGCGCTGGTTTAAACCAACGTTAAGAAATCTGAGATCCGAGTCCCCATAAAGCACCAACACTCTCGTACTCCTGTATACATACACATAGAATACACATTTGTGTAGTACACGTACGTGGACTCACGAGTGAAACGTTTTCGCCACGTTTAACGGCAACAATCGTGTTCTCACTTTCGATAAAGTGCTCGTAAGAAAACCGCTCGGTCATAAATAACCACCGCGTTACGGTGTGCGTATGTGGCGATAAAAAAGCTGCGTTTGCATATATATTTCCAGTGGCAGCACTCATGCGCGAGGATGCGTGCAAGTGTATGCACATGATCCACCATCTTGCTCTCATCCCCTTCAACCCTCACCGCTTTTCTTTTCATACGTTTCCAGAACGCATTCTTCCTCGACGTTCGTACTCTTTCCATCGACTCGCGAGTTCTTTCGTTGCGTCGCCGGTATCTTTCGAATACCGGATGCCAGATGAATTCTTTCCACGGTGAGTTTGTGTCATATCTATGGGACTTGCAGGTCGAACGAACATCTTAAAGTCACTCTCCTAATGGTGCTCGCCAAGTCAAGAGAGGGACGAAGGGGGGAGGCGAAGAAGGGAGACGATACGCGATGCGAGTGCATTCCCACTAGTCTCTCGGGGCCAAGTTTTCAAGGATAGCTGTGTCGTCCACTGCGACTGGGAATTTGCATTTATGAGATACTTCTGAATCGTGGATTCCAGGACAACGTTTCCATTATCACGACACGTTAGCATCAGCACGCACCACCGGTTAACCGGAGAGATATCTCACGTAGATGACCGTAGAAAAATGCGACGTCTTACTTCGACGTTTTTTTTCCCTGGGACGATGATAGCGAATAATCTTGTAAAAGATTTCCATCCGTTTCTCGTGTACGATATCGTGCGTCGAGTTCTCTGAGCCCTTGAGATTCTTGCACGTCCTAGTCCGTCGGTAATTTTAGAATATCAGCTATGAGTAGTGCACGTGGGTGAGTATGCCGTATGGAAAATCAATTATCTAGATTAATATCATAAGATATGTCCGTTAAAGCTGCCATTAAGTCTTAATTACGCTACGGCACACTTTCTCATTCGATTCCATTTCGTGGAGGATAATGCCTGGGGCAAACATCACGTACCAACTTCAAGGACGTGTACGTCTCAATTACTATTAAGTTGAACGATACCGGTGGTACGGCTGCCGATATGCCTTCCACGAAGAAATAAAGTACCCTTAAGGGACGTCCTACGGAGAACCAGAGATCTCCGTGCACTCGAACATAAGCAGGACATCCATCGAAATTGGATCTCGATGGGCGGGGCTAACTATCGGCACCGATCTCAAAAGGGACGTCATCGATCTTTCTATGCAGAACTCGAACCGCGTCACCTCCACTTGCCTCGACTTACGTCGGACCATTGGATAAAAAGATCCCCAAAGATCGAAAAGAGGAAAAAAAGAGAGAAGGAGAATGCACGAACCTCGAATGCAAATTAGTCGCATCGTGATTGGGTCTATTCACTTACTCCACTCTCGCGGCCACCTTTGATGCGTCCATCGATATATCACGATGTTTGTGCATCCGATTTCAGGAAGTAGTCGACCTACGAAAATTCTTCTTTTTCCAAATATTTGAGGCATACATTAATAACGTAAATATTAAAGGTAATATCACCGTTCGGTAACTTAATTTGTCATTTATGTTGTACTTAAGTTGTACTAAAATGTACATCAAATAATGATATTATTTATTATCAATAGTAATAGTATGATATCATATTGTAATATACGAAGTATGTAATATATTATTGCACAATAGTAATGTTTATTACTTACTATCACAATAAATGTGAAACCTTTAATATCTTGGAGTAAGAAAAATTGGTTCCACGTCAACCTCAAAACAAACGGTTTATATGTCAATGTTTACATAAAACTCGTTCGTGCATTTTAATGAATGAGATGTAAGCCGATCGTGTACGTCCATACGTCACCGTGTAATCGAGAAAATGCGATATTACATCCGCATCGTTTAATCGTTGTGTATGCACGTGAGAATATAGCTAGACGAGTGGAGGACACGAAGGGTGCGCGTATTATAGGCTCTGCACGGTTCGCTCGGGTGAGGCTCTTAAATTCTCGACGACGAGGCTTAAATCAATCACCGTAATTAACGCGCGCTTTGTACCGCTAGAACGACGATTAGAATGTTCTTATTGGCCGTGTACCCACGATACGTGTCCGACACACCATTCCTCCCCCTTTCCTTTTAATATTGCCGCGAATTCTTTCCCCTTGTTCCTTAAATGTTAAACAGACTATTTACAGAAATAACATTTCTTCCCTCTTCTAATACATCTTTCCTTCTACTTAGATGTCTTGTCTTGTATTTCCTGTAACATTGATATATCTTGTGTTGTTTCTACATTTGATATTCAATTTTATATATTTCTAATCTTAACTATATTTTTTAACAATCGATTGGAAATTAATATATCGAGAAATAAAAAATATGGAAATGTTTCAATTAAATTTGGACAATTTTCTTGGAATTATTTTTTCTTAGTGATAACTTTTTTAATTAAATTTCTAATTTATTTAGGTAAAAATGAAATATTTGTATTTCAACTAAAATTATATTTGCAATCTTAATATACATATCTCCTTCATCAATATATCTAATATACTTCGGAGTTTATCTTTGATATTTTTAATTATATATCATATATTTAGTGTACATTAGAAACATTTCAATATTTTTTGAATACATGCAATTCAAGAGGATCGAAAGTCAGACGAAAACTGTCACCTTAAATATCACGATAAATTAAGAGAATATCTTTTTCGATACCTTGCTACCATTTTAAATTGCAATTTGTACCTGGAAGTATATTACTTGCAATCACGAAATTAGCAACAATTTAGTTAGATAACCGATCATCGTTCATTTATATTAACAAGGTACCATCCGGCAATAATCGAGTAGCATTTGAAAATCGTGGACAGGAAACCAGTTTAACAAAACTATTCAGTGCACCGTGGCCGGGATCGAAATCCAGTTTGCAGTAATGCAGAGCTAAATCACTTTTGATTTCAAAGTGCCAGACCGATTATGAAACTGGTTCTTACATACGTTCCATGCATTTCTGCAGCAACGAAAGACAATTAACGGCGCTCGAGCTAACGGTTCCTACGGTAAGAGATTCAATTGCGATCGAGGGTACCGGCCACTTTATGCTTATGGTGTCACGTTTGTCGCACGCATTCCCATACGATATTCACTAAAGAAACCATAACCAAAAAAAGACGAAGGGCAAGGAAAAATTCAGAATTACAACGGTCGTAACTCGGAGAAAGTGGTAGCACCTGGCAGCACGACGGGCGTCGTTGTAATTACTCCGCGAATTGGCACAGTGCCTAATACTAAAAGGTTATAATGAGCATATTATTTCATCGCACTTTCACTCATCTTCATAAGCCAACCAAGCTCTCTTACGGAAATAATTACGTAACGAGATTCCATGAAATTTTAGTACACTCGCGTGTACGTAGGATGTTTCGCCGAGATTTCGTGCGCGATAAATACATCGAGAGTGTCAGCCTCCCATAAATTTGTTTGCTTTTAGCGCTTATAGTATATTCGTGACTTTCACGTCGATATTGAAAATATACCGATAATCCGGCATTATTTTATGCACGTTTATGCGTGCGTTACGTAACGCACATTTGACGATCGACGTTGTATCACGGCGCTTTATCAACTTTAGAAACTCGGGTATCGTTATTACAATTCATATAGAGGACGTAGCTTATCCGTCGCGTTTCAATAATTTTTTTATGTACTACCTCTTATCTGACTACTTAAATCTCGGCGAGACAAAGTCCCGTGGGAATTTTTTCGTAAAAAAAAAAATGCAAATGTAATGAGCAACCGAGTGTGAATAAGATAGCAGTGGAGCATGAAGTAACGCCGACTTATTACTTATATTTGTAACGTCATAAAGTACGGAGAGATTACATCGGGGAACCAAAGGCGACATAGAAATCTATAAATTTCCAGGACGTATATGAACTTTACTTTTAAGAGAGTCCTTAACTGACAAGACAAAGGACATTGCTTCCTCATAGCAGTCGGATTCCTCTAACGGGAATGGTACTTCAAGACATTTAACGAAGATTCTGAAGTTACCGTGAAAATTATTAGTCTGTCTTGGCTAAGATACTAGAGAACCCTTTTCTTTTCCACGATTCTTTTTCGTAGCTCGTGGAAGGTGATGCGTTGCCCTTCGGTATAACTGTAATCCCTATTCAATTCTACGGGCGCATGAACCGTAACGGCGGTTGACAAGCTTATCAAATTGCACGCCCATTTGCGATTCTCATTACACGCATTACAATAGATGATGCCGGTGATATCTATCATTATCCGTGCACCAACGTGGAGAACCACTTGATCACTGCACCGTGAGGAAACCACTGCGTTCCTGGAAATTTCACCTGCACTTTGGAAACTGAAATTCCCTCAAATCTCTTATAATTTTATTCTAACAATAAATGATGAATAAAAATATGTTATTTTAGTTTCAATTCTTTCAATATTCCTGGATGGTCAATTTCACCCTCTAAACGAGATCCTGATTGGAGAAGTATTACATAAATATATAGCACACTATCTTAATTAATTTTAATTTATATTAGTTTTAATTAACATCAAGAAATGTGTTGAATTCAATATTTTTAATTTTTCTTTAATATTTTAACGTTAAATACTATATTTATGAACAACACGAATTCCTCGCACTTTCGACGCGCGATACGGAATGGCGTAACACGTGATCCACAACCCGGTATTTTATATTAATCAGATAATATAATATAATGAAGCAAAAGGTTTACTTTGACACACGGCAGCCCGTTTTTCGCAATAAATAACAGCGAGTTAGGATCATATCTTTTTGCTGGATCTACGAAGCTGACCGCGCATTTCTTGACCGCTTTAACGCAAGTGACGTTTGAGCAACACGTTAACGATTAAGAGCGCGACCGCAGGAGATCCCACGGCGATACCGCATTTTGATTCGTTGATTCTATCAAAAGTAACACTACTGGATGGCGATGCCTCGTTAATTACACCACGCGGCACTAGCCATTTAAAACACTTAGAGAAGCTTCTCCGGTATCCGCTAACCAGTCTTCCTGATGCTTGTATTCCCGAGTAAACCTTGCTGCCAGAGGTCGTACAAGGAATACGTATCACCGGGGTTCCCTGACATCGTCTTACCCTCGAGCTCTTCTATTCGAGTCGAGGAATGGGGTTCGTTCCTCGATAAAACACACTACGTACGACGGTTACGTGCCAATTACCCTCTGTTCCACATCTTCCTTATCCAACATTTCGAATCGCTTCTTTTCCTGCTTCGTACCTATCCTCTATGTGTACCCTTTTGGATCCTGTTGCACTCACATGTTACGTATATCACGATTGGCGAGGAACTCGAGTTACCTCGAACATCGACGGATACTGTCAGTTTTATTAACGAGAATATAAGTGTAAATTAAAAATATTAGATTGCCGAAGGGGAGTATAAATGTCATCGTACCTTATGCTAATTAATAGTAGAATAAAATGTTCTCGTGATCATCAGCCATGAGTACTGAGATAAAAGTTAATTATGAATATACGTGATTAATATTCTTATTTGTTATATTATCATATATGCGGAAGGCGTTTTTCATTTGTTGCGTTTAAATCATATTTTTACCGTCCGCTTATTATCTCATTATTTCAATCTTGGAGAGGTAAACTTTCGCGGGACAAATTCGTGTGCTTATCGTATTCTCATATAATGAGAATGATAAAAAAATGTTACATTTTTCATTGATACTATCAATACGTCAATTACGTATTGGAAATACGTACATACTTTCTCGCGAAGTTACGTCGAACCGATCACGCGTGTATTTTAAACACGCTCTTCGAAAACTGCTTACAATCTTCAACTTCCTGCTACAATGTGCATAACGAACCCAAACAAACCAAGTCCACGAAAGAATGTGTACATGGAACGGTTTACACATTCTTGCAAATGCATCGCACACACAGATCCCGGCACACGTATGCATTTGCTCGGTGACGCGGTCTTAAACGGCACAGTGCTCTCCGCAAAACAAGTGGTCTATCCAGTCGAGCAAATTACCCACACTTATTCCCTCGGTACGTTGGTAAGCGAACAGTCAGGACGTCTTCATCCGACATCGGCAGCATGCTACCGCTCGGCCGTGGCTAGCAGTTGCAGATGCAGTTGCAGCGCGCGGTTGCAGTTGCAGTTTCCTTGGTACCGCGAGCGATCCAGTGTGCGCCGAGCTGTCCCGTTGCTCAGCTCGACTACGATTTTTCCGGCCTCACGCACGATCGGGCCCCGTCGATAATTATCGACGTTCCTTGTATGCCCGCGGTCTCCTCTTCTCCATTTTCTTTCCTTCTATCTAATGGTTGCCCCCTTGTCCCGACAACCCCTCTCAGGATACTTAGCTCTAACCCCGTACGGTTTAAACGGACGGTGACCCCCCGATACTTTCCACCGACGAGTCGTTCGCCGATTTATTCCGACACTGGTATAAATTCGCTGCCAATTATGTACAATGTGTATCCCCGGGATTAGCCAGTCGAGCGCTCTTCCAGGATACTCGCTGATTATTTAATTAGCTTGGTCACTGAGCGAATGCTCGAGTATACGTTTCAAGGATGTTATTTATAGGATACATATTCCTTGTGGTATGCGAACTCGCTAGATGCGTAAGATAGAGTTGGAGTGTTTGTATGATGCATTATCCTTGATATGAAAAGGAACAGTGTACGTATGCATGGTTGCGCGCGAGCCTCAGACCACCCTTTAATTAAGTGATTAAAAATGATCGCAACGAAAATTTATAGAAGGAAGTGGATTACTGGAATTTTATACGTGTCATCTCTAAAAGTTGTCAGATGGGAATTATTGATCTTATCATTTTTAGATTTTTCTTGGTATATGAAGAACGAACTGGGTGGATACTATATGCAGTGGTATGCGAATATCATTTTATTTACAGTGCATTAAGAATTTAGATGTCCCCAGTTTTTGAACGTACGTGGTCATCAAAACGAGTGACAAGCATTTTTTGGCGAGGGGACGATTCCGGTTTAAGCTTCGATCGTTTCTACGGCGAAGGTGGAGCGGACGAGGAGGGAGGAGAAGGCGGAGGAGGAAAAATCCCACGAGCCGTGATTCCGCGGCGATTTATCTACCTACGATCCTGTTATTCCTCCACTCGGCAATCTCGCTCGCTGCTAAATATCGTGATCGCCGTGATAATGTGACTTCTCTTCAGCAACAATGCCAGTCCCTCCAATCTTTTCATATATTTATGTGTCGCAGTCGAATATAGTAAATAGGTTTTCTCTAATAATCTCTAATAAAATAGGTTTTATTATCTATCTTTTGAGAAAATTAGAGATCTTCTTTAGGTTTACTTTTGTAAGCAACAGCATCAGTTCTATCTATAAGTTTCGTGAAAATTGAAGTCGGAGTACTCTCCTTATTAGTGTCTTTCAAAAATTCATTGACATTAAATCGTAACAAAAATTAATAGCCAATTTTATTTTTGGTAATTTCAAAGTAAATAAACCATTCGAAAAATACTAGATTCCAGGTACCATCGAATTGATTTTGATTGATGTGTAATCATAATTAATTATTAATAATGTTATCTTCGCATAAACGATTTATATCTGTTATTTATCCTATCGCAGTTTATATTACGCGGAATATAAATATAAAATATGGTATACGTTTTCTGCGAAATAAATATATGCTTATTCCATTTAATGCATTCAAATTATATGTATATGGGTGTATGAGATTCGAGTTTAATATTCATCAATTAAAGAAACGTCTAATAACAAACAGATACTTGTAATATCTACCTTCGTTCAACCTCGAAGAAATATCTTGAAACACTATCACTTACGAACGTTATCCATTTATTTATGATAATTATTAACCTCTGTTCAACAATTCATCCTGTCTCAGCATCCTGTTTGCTTCGGTAAAACGTGAGAACTATGGACTAACACAGAAACAAAAAGTCCATCAAACCTAGTTAGAAACATAGTTATTCCAGCAGCTTATCTCGAACTACAAGGAAACGAACATTTTAGTCGACATTCCGCCGATCAAAATTAATAAATTGATCCTCTTTAATGCAACATTTTTTGTCGAACCAACGTAATATACAACCGTCATAAAATTCGGCCGCATTAATAACCAGCTTTATTTCTTACTCGTGAAATGTGGTCCAATATTATTTTTCAAGTCCACGATCCGTGAGAACGATTAGTTGATTTCCAGAGAAAAATAATCGACTGGAACGTCGTCATTTATGAGTCTTATCTCGAACTGCTAGAAAACGAGTCTTTTCGAGCTATATACTTCATAATTAGTCTGACGTATGCCTGTTTCTGATTCCACGGCTCTGTTCGCTCGAAAAACTCGCCCGATGGAATTAGTTTGGAAGATTAAAGTCTGGTTGACTATGCGTTAAGCCGATCTGACAGTGATCGTGCTCATTGTCTGCTTAAGCACCATTTCCAAGTGGCAGTCACGATTGACTCACGGAAGCGATGCACTAAGTCACCGTACCGCTGCAGTATTCATAACTGTCGCGCGATTGCATGCCCATCAACCTGGAACTACTAACTTCTATACCGCGTGTCTGACTACGCACGGACCTCAATCTACTTACAGAAGTCGGCCGATGCAATGCGTTCGACGATTACCCGAGTTCCGTTCAATCTTTTCCTGATTTCTATTTCGAATCGTATACCCTGGCATACTGAAATATTACTGAATCTATAGACTTCCGTGATAATCATTGTTACATAATAAATATCGCACCGATTCTAGATCATGGAGGTGAGGAAAAGGGAAGCGTTTCGAAAGCGTATTTATTTTATTTCACCCAAACTTATTTCTCCTGGAATATTCATCGAGGAATTTAAATGATCTTATTCTTATTTTATGGAGATTTTGTATAATATATTAGGACAATATAATTGAATATTTGTATTATTGTATGCAAACGACACGATGTTATTTCCGTAGAAGCCCGCGCCATAAATTACGTATTTCACGATATCGCTATTTGCTGGTAATTCGTAAATGCAGCGAAGCATATCATACATCTCCCCTTAAAAGCGATTTTCACGCATGTGTCGCGGTTAACGTACCCAGGTAACGCCCCCCCCCCCCCCCCCGATCAATGTAATTACATTTGTCGGGAAGGCAATTAATCTCCACTCCGGTAACGTGTAGATATACTCGGCTAACACGAGAGTAAATAGAATACATGATTTCCTACCGTGAAAAGCGTGTGACAAAAATAATATTATTAAATACGATTATTATCTGTAACACCTCGGAACCAACACATAGCTGAACAGAGTTTTCAAGCTTCGAAATTAATATCGTTACAAATGTTCGTCTTGTACCATTGGTCGGTTCAATTATCCATATCGAATGTAACGATCACTATACTTGGACATACTATTAAAGCTAGAACCTTAACAACCTTAAGCCGCGCTATAAATATTAACCCCATAAAAATCGAAAGGTGACCGTTGATATCCGATCGTACTAAAAGCACCGTAACGGGAAATCCCATGTTATGGGAAAGTTCAAGCCGCGGTAATACGAGAAATGGGGAAAAAAAGTCGAAGGACTGACCCAAGCACGGATGACTAGTTCACACGTATGAATTATTCCGGCGATGGTTCGCCATCACGAGCAAAATATATTATCCGCAATTAAGAGGGCCGATGAATTGCAAATTCAGCTGTTAACTCACCATTACATTTTAATGGTCTCGGAGTGTTGGACGTCGTTGTCCAGAAGGAAACTCATAGAATCGGCGAGTCAGCGTGCAATCCGAGCCCGAATGGAATTTCAATCTCCACGCAAATGGAACACCGTGGGTCCCCATAGCGTAAAGGTCACCAACCGAAGTATATAAGGCTGGTGGACGGCTCGATGATGGTCAGGTCGTAGCGGTCTAAGCGGTCGGCGGTGTCTTAAGGGGTCGGAGGGGTCCGAGCGGTCGGAGCGGTCGTTACCCAGGCTAAGTGGTCTGTCGTTACCACGAGCAGGGTAAGTGCTCCATATTCTACATCTACTCTCCTCGTACACCGAGATAATACGTGAATACGAGTCCACATCGGGAGGAACGATTTAAAGCAGTCGCCCTGGCATGCCACTTACCTTGGACTCTCTGCCCACGTCGCGTAAGGGACCCCTGCATTCTCCGTACATCCTGCTTTTGGCAACTTTGATCTTCTATCTCCTTCGTCTACACACGCAACGTATATTCTTCTAATTTCATGTATTTTAGCTTGAATTTATCTCTTCAATAATAAAGGCAATATTAATTAATATAATACTACAGGAATTTTAATATTAACTGTTTATTAACAAGCCTTTTGTTTGGTTGAAATATTATACACATTTTATCTTCGATTTATCTCGTCCGTGAAATCAATGTTAATTAATATAATACTACACTAACTTTAATATTAATTCTCTATTAACGATCCTCGCATTTTATCTTCGATTTTACTCATCCATGGAATCAATATTAATTATTATATGTAATGCGACATTCATTTTTATATTAATCATATATTAATAATTCTTCTGTCAACTGAAATTTGGTGCAGTTATTTAGGATAAAATATTCATTAAAAAATATAATTCTTATAATATTCAAATTTAATATTCAACACTTGCTGGTTTTACTGCCAAGAAGATTAATCCACGTCACTCGTTCTAATTCCAAGGCTTTATTCGGACATTGCGATAATTATGATTCGCATACAATATTATCTCCGTTAGATATACGAGAGAGATATCGATGTATGTAAGAGTGTCTTCGGGATTATTAATCTTGGACATTAACATTCCCATTCAATCGAAACCCTTTGTCAACTTCTTAAGACTCGTTACGAGCACATCTGCTAAACGTATCGCGCGGATCCTAATCCGCCTCATTATTCTTCCTCTCCATTACAAATGCAAATGATTTCAACTAATACTACGCGTCCTTGCCGCGATTGTTCTACCATCCTACGCATCGGTACGCTTTCCACGCACGAAATCGGTAAATCTATTCGGCAACACTCAAGGTTTCCTTTTGCCAACTTAAAAAGGGTGCGCCATTATACTTTCATCGAACACGCCGAAAAAATAAGTTCTTCCTTGCCTGTTCTTAAGTCGATCGGTTATTAAAGTTATGAAACTTAAGTGTATCGAAATAATTAAAAAATAATAAAACAGTGAAGTATTAAAATAAATAATTAAAGAAGAATTTGTACCTAAATTTAAAAAGATGTTCAACTTCATCATAAAAATTGGTTGTTTTTTATAATTATACCTTAATATATTTCTACAGAAGGAATACCGAATGCAGAAGAATCTTAATATTTTATAGTGTGGGCTCCCAAAAGCTAGCTTCAATATAAAGAGTTGTAGCAAATAAAAATAGATATCATATAATTAATTAAGATAAATGTTAATGGTATCAGCGACCGTTTCTACTGCTACACTAATTATCTCAGATATTTTGCAATTTCCGGAGAACAATCATAATTATCTAGATTCCTCGAGTGCTATATTACTCGTGCATCTCAGAACGGTACGCCTCGCGCCAGTTCCCGAATCCAGCGCTGCGAATTCATGGAATAATCTGAGAAATTTTCGAAACATTTTCCACGCGGAAGCGTAAAGTACAATGAATGGTAGAAATAATTGGTAGAGCGACAGAGGGTTTCGCAAGTTTGTTTTCTCGTGAGTTGAGTAAGGAGTCAGTAAGTCAGTCAGTCAGGCAGTCATTGAGGCGTGGGATTGAATCCCGAGCTAAGACGTGCTAATGAGACTGTAGTTCGTTACGCAAGGTTTATTAGTGGCTGTTCTAACGATTCTAACGACTGTCATCTTTCCGTTCCCTTTGAGTGTCCTTACGAGGCACCCCGCCCCCTTTTTACATCACAGCCTCTTCATGGAAAACGCTCCGGTGGTTCTTGCTCCACGCAACTAACGTTTCTACGCTTGTTAATTTAGAAATTTCTATCGTTTTTACCTTAACTAGTTTGCGTAGGACTAATGCCTGCCTGGTGAAATCCGAGAGGTATAATGGGATACGGAAGTTTTCGACTTCCTTGGTACTTCTTGTTTACCAAGTGAAAAGATATAGTGGTCCTGATTTTTAAAAGATTCTGATATGTATTCTTTAGCTGGAAAATTTTGTTTGTACATTTATACAGTGAAGATCCAAAAGCTAGTTCCAAGGTGAATAACTGTAGTAAATAATGATCGCAATTATATAATTAATTAATCAGAAACAGTTGTCTGAAAAATACTGTTTTCATTTTAAGAGAAATAATATTCATTTAATAAGAGCAAGCATTATATGCTGAATCTATTGCAAAAAATTGGAAAGGGGTACCTTCAAAAATTGTCAAAAAATCAAAGTCGCCAAAATCAGTCCTAAACGGCCCAAATGGATGGTAGATGATGTATAAACATGTTCTATGACGATTTTGGGTCGGAAGAAGTGGTTTAAAAAATTTTGCGGCCAAAAAATGGGTCGACCCAAAATCGCAAAAATGTGAAGGGGTATACCTTCAAAAATTGTCAAAAAATCAAAGTCGCCAAAATCAGTCCTAAACGGCCCAAATTGATGGTAGATGATGTATAAACATGTTCTATAACGATTTTGGGTCGGAAGAAGCGCTATAAAAAATTTTCTGAGCAAAAAATGGGTCGAACCGAAATCGCAAAAATGTGAAGGGGTATACCTTAAAAAATTGTCAAAAAATCAAAGTCGCCAAAATCAGTCCTAAACGGCCCAAATTGATGGTAGATGATGTATAAACATGTTCTATGACGATTTTGGGTCGGAAGAAGTGGTTTAAAAAATTTTGCGGCCAAAAAATGGGTCGACCCAAAATCGCAAAAATGTGAAGGGGTACACCTTCAAAAATTGTCAAAAAATCAAAGTCGCCAAAATCAGTCCTAAACGGCCCAAATTGATGGTAGATGATGTATAAACATGTTCTATGACGATTTTGGGTCGGAAGAAGTGGTTTAAAAAATTTTGCGGCCAAAAAATGGGTCGACCCAAAATCGCAAAAATGTGAAGGGGTATACCTTCAAAAATTGTCAAAAAATCAAAGTCGCCAAAATCAGTCCTAAACGGCCCAAATTGATGGTAGATGATGTATAAACATGTTCTATGACGATTTTGGGTCGGAAGAAGTGGTTTAAAAAATTTTGCGGCCAAAAAATGGGTCGACCCAAAATCGCAAAAATGTGAAGGGGTACACCTTCAAAAATTGTCAAAAAATCAAAGTCGCCAAAATCAGTCCTAAACGGCCCAAATTGATGGTAGATGATGTATAAACATGTTCTATGACGATTTTGGGTCGGAAGAAGTGGTTTAAAAAATTTTGCGGCCAAAAAATGGGTCGACCCAAAATCGCAAAAATGTGAAGGGGTATACCTTCAAAAATTGTCAAAAAATCAAAGTCGCCAAAATCAGTCATAAACGGCCCAAATTGATGGTAGATGATGTATAAACATGTTCTATGACGATTTTGGGTCGGAAGAAGTGGTTTAAAAAATTTTGCGGCCAAAAAATGGGTCGACCCAAAATCGCAAAAATGTGAAGGGGTATACCTTCAAAAATTGTCAAAAAATCAAAGTCGCCAAAATCAGTCATAAACGGCCCAAATTGATGGTAGATGATGTATAAACATGTTCTATGACGATTTTGGGTCGGAAGAAGTGGTTTAAAAAATTTTGCGGCCAAAAAATGGGTCGACCCAAAATCGCAAAAATGTGAAGGGGTACACCTTCAAAAATTGTCAAAAAATCAAAGTCGCCAAAATCAGTCATAAACGGCCCAAATTGATGGTAGATGATGTATAAACATGTTCTATGACGATTTTGGGTCGGAAGAAGTGGTTTAAAAAATTTTGCGGCCAAAAAATGGGTCGACCCAAAATCGCAAAAATGTGAAGGGGTACACCTTCAAAAATTGTCAAAAAATCAAAGTCGCCAAAATCAGTCCTAAACGGCCCAAATTGATGGTAGATGATGTATAAACATGTTCTATAACGATTTTGGGTCGGAAGAAGTGGTTTAAAAAATTTTGCGGCCAAAAAATGGGTCGACCCAAAATCGCAAAAATGTGAAGGGGTACACCTTCAAAAATTGTCAAAAAATCAAAGTCGCCAAAATCAGTCCTAAACGGCCCAAATTGATGGTAGATGATGTATAAACATGTTCTATGACGATTTTGGGTCGGAAGAAGTGGTTTAAAAAATTTTGCGGCCAAAAAATGGGTCGACCCGAAATCGCAAAAATGTGAAGGGGTATACCTTCAAAAATCGTCAAAAATTAAAAGCCGCCAATTTTGCTCCTAAATACCCCAAATCGATGGTAGATGATGTATAAACATGTTCTATGACGATTTTGGGTCGGAAGAAGTGGTTTAAAAATTTTTGCGGCCAAAAAATGGGTCGACCCAAAATCGCAAAAATGTAAAGGGGTATACCTTCAAAAATTGTCTAAAAATCAAAGTCGCCAAAATCAGTCCTAGACGGCCCAAATTGATGGTAGATGATGTATAAACATGTTCTATGACGATTTTGGGTCGGAAGAAGTGGTTTAAAAAATTTTGCGGCCAAAAAATGGGTCGACCCAAAATCGCAAAAATGTGAAGGGGTACACCTTCAAAAATTGTCAAAAAATCAAAGTCGCCAAAATCAGTCCTAAACGGCCCAAATTGATGGTAGATGATGTATAAACATGTTCTATGACGATTTTGGGTCGGAAGAAGTGGTTTAAAAAATTTTGCGGCCAAAAAATGGGTCGACCCAAAATCGCAAAAATGTGAAGGGGTATACCTTCAAAAATTGTCAAAAAATCAAAGTCGCCAAAATCAGTCATAAACGGCCCAAATTGATGGTAGATGATGTATAAACATGTTCTATGACGATTTTGGGTCGGAAGAAGTGGTTTAAAAAATTTTGCGGCCAAAAAATGGGTCGACCCAAAATCGCAAAAATGTGAAGGGGTATACCTTCAAAAATTGTCAAAAAATCAAAGTCGCCAAAATCAGTCATAAACGGCCCAAATTGATGGTAGATGATGTATAAACATGTTCTATGACGATTTTGGGTCGGAAGAAGTGGTTTAAAAAATTTTGCGGCCAAAAAATGGGTCGACCCAAAATCGCAAAAATGTGAAGGGGTACACCTTCAAAAATTGTCAAAAAATCAAAGTCGCCAAAATCAGTCCTAAACGGCCCAAATTGATGGTAGATGATGTATAAACATGTTCTATAACGATTTTGGGTCGGAAGAAGTGGTTTAAAAAATTTTGCGGCCAAAAAATTGGTCGACCCAAAATCGCAAAAATGTGAAGGGGTACACCTTCAAAAATTGTCAAAAAATCAAAGTCGCCAAAATCAGTCCTAAACGGCCCAAATTGATGGTAGATGATGTATAAACATGTTCTATGACGATTTTGGGTCGGAAGAAGTGGTTTAAAAAATTTTGCGGCCAAAAAATGGGTCGACCCGAAATCGCAAAAATGTGAAGGGGTATACCTTCAAAAATCGTCAAAAATTAAAAGCCGCCAATTTTGCTCCTAAATACCCCAAATCGATGGTAGATGATGTATAAACATGTTCTATGACGATTTTGGGTCGGAAGAAGTGGTTTAAAAATTTTTGCGGCCAAAAAATGGGTCGACCCAAAATCGCAAAAATGTAAAGGGGTATACCTTCAAAAATTGTCTAAAAATCAAAGTCGCCAAAATCAGTCCTAGACGGCCCAAATTGATGGTAGATGATGTATAAACATGTTCTATGACGATTTTGGGTCGGAAGAAGTGGTTTAAAAATTTTTGCGGCCAAAAAATGGGTCGACCCAAAATCGCAAAAATGTAAAGGGGTATACCTTAAAAAATTGTCAAAAAATCAAAGTCGCCAAAATCAGTCCTAGACGGCCCAAATTGATGGTAGATGATGTATAAACATGTTCTATGACGATTTTGGGTCGGAAGAAGTGGTTTAAAAATTTTTGCGGCCAAAAAATGGGTCGACCCAAAATCGCAAAAATGTAAAGGGGTATACCTTCAAAAATTGTCAAAAAATCAAAGTCGCCAAAATCAGTCCTAGACAGCCCAAATTGATGGTAGATGATGTATAAACATGTTCTATGACGATTTTGGGTCGGAAGAAGTGGTTTAAAAATTTTTGCGGCCAAAAAATGGGTCGACCCAAAATCGCAAAAATGTGAAGGGGTATACCTTCAAAAATTGTCAAAAAATCAAAGTCGCCAAAATCAGTCCTAAACGGCCCAAATTGATGGTAGATGATGTATAAACATGTTCTATAACGATTTTGGGTCGGAAGAAGCGCTATAAAAAATTTTCTGAGCAAAAAATGGGTCGAACCGAAATCGCAAAAATGTAAAGGGGTATACCTTAAAAAATTGTCAAAAAATCAAAGTCGCCAAAATCAGTCCTAGACGGCCCAAATTGATGGTAGATGATGTATAAACATGTTCTATGACGATTTTTGGTCGGAATAAGTGGTTTAAAAAATTTTGCGGCCAAAAAATGGGTCGACCCAAAATCGCAAACATTTTTTAGGTCACATTTGTGAGAAACACCTCACCATTAACACAGTCAGAATCATAGATTTAATCGAAACGCACATCCACCGCGGTATCTATGTAAATCCAGACCAAATAAAAACCACTTAATCTGAACGTCTATCCTCTCGTCGATTCTACTTCGTCGATTCCCAACATCTCGTACCGCAATCCGTTCGGAAGTAACCGAGAGACTCTCGTTGTATCGACTACCCGATGCTTGATTATTCTCAAGCTGATGAATTAATTAAGTTTCCAAGTTCATCCGCGGAAGATCTCCCTTCATACGTGTGCTCTCGATGGACCAACAGGTGTCAGATCGACGGAGCGCGGAGCACCGGGATTATTCATTCCCAATTCATTTCCCACGAGATCATTTTCATTGAATTAACTACTACGGGCAGTCAATACGCTCGGTACGCACAGAAATGTGAATCGTATTCATTCCCACGATATCTGATCATGATATCACGCGTACTACTTGAAACTCTCGAGTACCCCGGCATAAGTTAATAAGTAAGATTTTGCAGGTTTATCGCGTGGACATTCCCGTCATTGACCCCGTGAAGTCACTGAAATAATTAAATCGAGTATGCTATTTTTCGACCGGGTTTCAAACTGGTTTTTCCACTGCTTTAAAATGCTACGTCGTATAAAATAACGAGAGTTTCGTCCGACAGTGGTACGTGTGCGGGTATATGTCGGGGGCGCAGCCCGAGTGCAGATCGTAGGCCAGAGGGCAACACGTTTCTCTCATTATGCTCCTCGTCTCTCTGCGAAATCTAACTGTACAATGCACTCACCCCGCCCAAGGGGCTACCATTGCCACCATCGCCACCTATTCCATGGCATCCACTTCTGTTCCCATGAATGCACTGCCTCGCAAAATTGATCCTACGACAGACATTGACTCGGTTGAATTTGCCGTATCGAAAACATTATTTCATCCATCAGTTTCCGTTGTCACTAGAACTTATATTATACAATTTCAGGGTTGGCCAAAAAGTCCGTGGAATTTTTAACATATAAGTTGAAAGCAATTTTTATTGAATTTTATATATTCTTTCAATTTGATTGGTTTGATAACGTATTGTCAATGTTTACTTAGGATATTTCCTTACATTTTGGACAACTTTGTACAAAACGAATGCAAATCACATGAACCTTCTGGCCAACTTAATATTTACATATGGATCACGGCTGTTAAGTAACTTTAACCGTTAATTAATTAATGGATTTAATTTTGTGTGTTATATACAGAAAGTAAAGACGTATGAAATCTGAAACAATGCCTCGTTGTATATTCGAGTAGTTTTACTCAAAATTGCAGACCAGTGATTTGACTGCTTTGTTAATTCTAGTGTTAATTATTGCGAGATGTTACTCTGAAAAGGTGATACTGTTAATTAAAGTCAAAGTGCTGGTCCCTAATTAATCAAGAAGATATTTAAAAGAATATTCATGTCCTTTACTATTGACACATTATGTATTATAATATTTCTATGTTAATAGTATTATAATATTTATTACACCGAATGGTGATACACTATTATATTCTCCTATATTTGGTATAATTATTCGAGATATATTTGTGAAGCACAAAATACTCACTTTTCTTCGACAATAATAATGCACAGTATCTCATTCACAATGCAAATCACTCGATGCTACTACCTTGGAAGTATCTTAGGTGGAATCTTCCAGAATTTTTCGCTTTTCGCCGGAGGAATATGGCGTACACGCGAAAGATGGATGGTCTTAAGAACCGGTGAATTTCTCATGGCGAGATACAATGATCCACGAATGCAGGGTGCATGTCGGGTAGCTGCATAACTTCGAGGTGGTTTCCTAGAACGTAGGGCTTATTAAACTACGATAATACACGGCAGGGTTGCCATGCGATAGGGCTAAAGTCACGCCATCCTAGAATTGCATTTTCGGTTTGCTGTAGTCCCTGTTTCCAAGTTTACTTTCATAATCGAAAAATTTCATATCTAACAATGTACCGTATTTAAATATAGTTTAACACTAAAACTACCGACAATGTATATAGTCATATTTTTACATTCCACTATACGTCCATAAAAAAAGGATGAACGGCAAAAATAATTAATCTTAACTATATCCATTATGAAATGTAAGCTACAAAAAGTCTCAAAAAAGGGCATGTTATAAATTTTAATATCTTTATTAAATTCTCCAGACCCTTCATTTTGACGGCTTTGGTAGTTTTAAGATTAATCTGCATTGATCTACGTAAAAAAATTATTTTTTATAGAAACTCATAATGAAGCCTATGGATAATAATCGGTACATCGTAGATTCTTAAGCAGACCTTTTAATTAATCCATATAGAAAGATAATTTTTATGCAAATTTACAATGAAATGTATGGAAAATAATCGGTGAATCGTAGATTCTTAAGGAGACCTTTTAATTGGATTGCACTTCTGTGCGGAAGGTTGTTGATCGTGATAATGACATTTACATAAGAGTGCATAGGTTTACGGAACTGGACCCGGCCGCAAAACACGTTAACGAAACTAATCTCAATTAAGAGCGAACCCGATAATGAGGTTGCTCGCGCACTATCGAGCTTTACGCAAAGTACAACGACTAGTCTAGGACTTATCTACTTTCACATTCCACCGAGCGCGAAACGATTTGCCTTGGTGCTTTATTAACGGGGTTTAATTGCGAGTGCAACAAACCCGCCGTATTTGGTGCCGATTAATCTCATTTGTCAGGACAACCACCGCTTCCTAGTACATCCTATTCAAACGCCCGCGATATTTATCCCGATATCCACCGAACCAATAATATTCGGGAGCTTAACAATATTATCATCCTCGATAGAAAATAATTTCTTCTTTAAATCCTGGCTTTCTTATTCTGGGTTCACAGTTAAATATGACGGAATTGGAAATCAGTTGTTCTAAGTTTATATAAGAAATTTGCTGTAAAAGAAAATTATTTAATGCATGGAGTCCTGTAGAAATTATATGCAGGGTTATCTATTATATAGAAAGACACAGAAATTATATAGCAAATTATCTAAAATGTAGAATTGTATTATATTAAAAAATGACGCCGAAATTCAGTAAAGAATTTCAAGATTATCGGTACTCCTTGTGAATATAAATAATTAGCAAAGTTTATCTCCATCGACCGCCGTGTTTCGAAACTCGATATCTCAAACATGTTTCTATGTCTGCCGATCGTGTCAAATAAAACACAAGCAAGCACACGAATGCCTTACCGCGAAGTTAACACAGGGTTATCCCAGGAGTGCAAACTCGTTCTTGCGATGCACATGCAACGCGTGGCCCGGAGTTATAAAAAAAAGGGGCGCTGCAGTACTGCAACAAATGGGCCTTAATGTGTTAAGAGTATTTCAGAATGAAGGGGAGTCACGCTAGACCCTCTTCCCTGTATTCGTTCGGAAATATTCGCATCCTCGAAAGAGGTTAGGGTCTAATCGTTTTTACCTCGTGTATCCTCCGCCTTTCCATGGGGCCCCATGCATTCGACAGGTTTTCTAGACCCGGTATCTTCGGTGGATTCGACGATCAAAAGTCTTCCGACAAATTTCGCGGCTGATCGGCGTGGTCCTCGAATGTCCTTCGCGAATGCACAAAAAAAAGGAATCACAAAGAAGCAAAAGGACGAAGTTGAGTTTCCTTGGAAGGCAACTTGAGTCCACTCCATTGAGAATATAAAGAAGCGTTCACACCTGCGTTTCTACGGGAGACTAATAAACTTAAACTTGATTTAACGCATCCAAAGGGTTTATTTATTGACCACTTTAATTGGCTTCATTAATTTGAGCCCCGGGAAAAGTGTCCTTTCCATCATAAATATTCACGTCCAGCCACTGGTGGAACAGCGTGAGAGAGCGTAAATTTGTTGAATATTCGAGGAAGTGTAAAAATATATGGCAAAAGGAAGAAAGAGGTGGTAAAAGAGAGAGAAAGAGAGAAAGAGAGATAGAGAGAGAGTGAAAAGGAAAAAGAAAAAGAGAGAGGTAGAGTAAGATGCCTCTGGATGGCAGTTACTCATAGGTAGCGAGCTCATAGGAAGATTAAGGGCTTATTACGAGTGCGACAGAGGATTAATGAGCCAGCCACCATAGGTTTATTGCTACAACATTCTCCGTGCAAATAAATTTGTTAGCTTCTGATTACAACAAAAACCATCGTGGCGCGGGCGTTCCTAATATTTATTACGGCTAATTCGAGTCTCCAGGGCGGGCTCGGGACTCTAATTGCATCGTTAAGGGCCCAGTGTTCTTACCTTCGATTTCTAATGACTCGATGATTGGAATTATTAGTAAAGTATACACTGTAACGATACGATATTTATCGATCGATTCGCGAATTAATACTTTGAAATGCAAGCTTGCTAGGCACTTCGTTTAACCGGTAACTTGTTCCGCCGCTTGTTTAACAAGGGCCATATTATTTTTTTTAATTACTCCGTAATACGTAACGTGCATCTTACACATGTTAGTAGTGTTTAATTTCAGTAATAATGATGTCGAAGAAAAGTATGATATAATTTCAGCAAAGTTATTATTGCATCTTTTATATGCGTGATACGAAGCGATAAATCATCGGAGTCGGAATAAAAATGATATATGATAATAAAGGTGGAGAATGATGATCGAGAGACATACGAGATAATTGATGTAAAGTGATGCACGCAGCTATTAAATCGGACGTATAAAACGGTAAATCATTTTTCGGTGTTTATACGCGAGGCAGTCGTGTAACATTCTTTAAAGGTTCCATAAAAAGTGACTCGCTGTGTATATTTATGTCGCACCATCTCCCGTAAAGGGAATGCTCTTCGGGGAAGGTGAAAGTTCGAGAATCGTTCGGATATAAATCATTCGGCCAGGTCGAAGAAATAAAACGGCAAATGTCCCTCGTTGCTTACTTACACTTTTACCTTCCCAAGAATTATCAACTTGGTTTTAAGGAAAAATTTCTCTCGGAGTGGTTCTTGACGGCGTTCCTTGCTTTATTTGGAAATATTGATACCAAAATCTTAATAAACCATTTATACAAAAATAGTATAAATATTATAAAATCCTAGAATATCGGCAATAAAAATAGAGTAGACTCTGGATTCCTACATTTTGTACTAAATCCTTTAAGAACTCTTCTTGCAGATTACAATAATATATTATTCTGTGAAATATTAAATATTTGCTCCAGGAACAGAACTGTCCCAGTATCAAGTTTGCAGCATATGCGTTGATTAAAAATATTTCAAATAAAAAATGTCTACAAATATTTTTACCCACGATATTTTTCCAACTGCTTTATCATCATTATTAGTATTTCTTTCCTTAGATAAAGCCAAAGAAACTCGATGAAATAGAACGATACGAGGCGAATAAACGAAGGTACTCGAACGAAAGTGAAGTCCAGTGCCACGTAAAGCACGTCACGAGCGTCACGGCTCGAAATCGCGCCTTGTAATCGTTCGCTCGTGAGTCGATGACCTTGACGTGACCTTCCTTTGAATCGAATGACCCTGACAACCTCGTGGCGGGTTGCAGCGGGACGAGTAACCTTCTCTAGTTCTTCTCTACGTTGAAGATACGGGGAGGATGCAGGGAGGATGCAGGGAGGATACGAGGGGAATCGTACGCGAGCACAATGAGTCCGTCCCATTACGGCTGGACGATGGAAGGGTATTAGCTGCATTTAATGAGTGGTTTCCCCTTTCGGTTCGCGCGCGATGTGCGCACTGATTGGACCCCGTAATTGCTATAATTGGTATCGGTCGATCGGTGACCGAACTCCTCGTTTCGAGCACCCTAACCTTTCGGGGATCAAAGAGAATTCAATGCACCGCAATTATCACTTATCACTGCCTTTCATCCGTGATATCGATTTTACTTGATTTTCGTACCATCCTTCGTTTATCTCTTCGTTAATTTCATTTTTCACGATACTTTTATTCCTCCATCGCTTTGCCATGTTAAGTGCCGAGTCGAATCCGTGCTATACGATACCTCACAACGCTCGTCTAAATTTGTATATAACGTGTGACAATAAAACTATTTCATTACTCTACGATACTTTAATTCTATACTTCTATATCGCGACGTTAAAAATATTCGAAATTGTTCGAATATTAGCGATATATTTGATTCGAATTTTAATAATATTAGCATCGGCGATCACCGGTATTCAATATGTTAATTACCTTGATTATTTGTTTTTTCATCGAACAATGTAAAGGTGGTGGACTTTGGTGGATTTATGTTTAATCTCGGAATATGAAATTGTTTTATGTAAATGGACTTTTGTGGTTTATATTTAGCCGTTTCTCGTGATATGTTATAGAAGAGGTTGGCTGATTTCAGACAGAGGGATTTATAGATAAAAAAAAGGTAACCCTTAGATCGCATTAGGATCACGCGAACCACTCACCTGCCTCGGGCTGGACTCGCTGCAACGGAAGGAACAATATCATTAGTCGCACTTGCGAGCTCACGCGAGATTGGTCGATACCGATGCTTATAGTTCCCTTCGATAGTTCTGCACGATCTGAGAGAATTCGCGGATTCTGCAAATTTTGTTTACTCCATAGAACTATGACACTTTGATTTATTAATACTAGAACTAGCGGATGTATGTTTAGTTCTTTGCCTACGAATAAGTTTATATATTCTTTGAAAGGAAACGAATGCAGTTCAGAAAGTTCAAATGCAGTTAAAACAAGCTGTAGATCGATGGAATAAGGTTATACAAAATAATGGCGAATATGTTTCTGAATACAAAATATTTTTCTTGAAAAAAAGATCAAGTTCGTTTGATCTCATGAAACGGCGAGAACATATGCACGTACCTGATATATTATATGTGAAATCTGTATTCAAAATAATGGTCGATTGGAAAAAGAAATTAATTCGATTTAATTATGTTTATTATGCGAAATGAACCTCAAGAAATATTAGAAAATTAGATTATTCTTAAAAATTGTAGACCCCCATTTTAACTGATTTGATAGTACTAGTATTAGTTGCCAATTATATAATTGCAGAACTTAATCAAATATTAAATGTGGAGTGGTAACAAAAAAGTAATAAAACTGATTAAAATACTACCATAAAAAATGGTTCAAAGTGAAAGTCATATAACTAAAAAATAAAAAAAATTCATAATACAAACCTAATACTTCCATTTCCTCGTTCTCAAGTCCACTTATCGAACCCCTTTCTTTCTACCGACAACATTACGATTCCCCATAGAAATATTAGAAACGATATTTATCCGCTCGAAATGTTATTACGATTATTTAATCGGCATCGTTGAATCGTGGAAATCGGCGATCACGATTACACGATCAGTCGCGTTCCTCCGTTCTCGTTTGTCGATCCGCGTTGCCGCGGACCGAGTAACCGGTGCCATTTCGTAATTCCAGGATCAAAGATCGTGCCAATCGTACGTTTGACTTTCCATTGTGCACGTAAGATGATATCGTATGGAATACCTAGGAGATCACTTTTAGTTACGCGATCCGCGACTACGGCCGCCCAATCCGACTTGATATATTACCGGTTTATCGCGATTATGTATTGTTACTCGGAAAAGGCAGATATCGAGCGATTCGCCGCGATACTCATTGTAGAAATGACACGGTGCATTGACATTTACGCGCGAAAGTATCAATTATATCCGTCGAGGGTGAAACAGAGAATAAATTAATCAGCCTCGTAGTAAAACGATGGAAGTCGTGGTTATGAATAGTAAATACGGGTGTCGAAGCTAATTGGAATTTGAGTGATAAGGTTGAATTATGATATTCGTATGATCAGTTATTAAATTATTTGCATGGGTTGCCTCTAATTAATAATGTTGTAGTATATTAATTTAATACCTTACTCAGCACATATATTTTGTGAGAAATATGTGTAATAAATGTAATATGTATATGTAATATCTTTTATTAGTAAATTACTTTATTGGTATTTATATTCAGTTTATTTTCTTCTGTTTATTCTTTCTTTTTTATATATAAAAGATGCGTCCCGTTAAATTAAACTAATAAATAAGTAAACAATTTAATATAACCGCAATTATTATTATTACTTATTATACCGCAGAAGGTGAAAAATATTCTTAGAAAGATACTGAAAATTACGGTAATTTACACCTCCGACACTCTGATTAACACGCTGGGCGCCGCGTCGAAATCCGTGTTATACGATACCTGGCGATACGCATCCGTAACGTCTATATAACGTCTAAAAATAAAACTGTTTAAGCACTTTACGAGACATTGGTTACTTTACGTCGTTATCGTAACGTTAAAAGTATCGAAAAATTTAGGAATATTAGCGATATATTTGATTCGAGTTTTAGCAATATTGATATATCACCGATGATCGTCATGGCGCACAACGAGTGAAACAAACGAAATAAAAGAAAATTCGAAAGATCCATTACGAAAACGTGAGAAATCAAGAAGCGTAGGTATACGTACGATGTTCCTTTCGTTGGTTCTGTTAGCACGGCTCAGGGACAGGTTTTGTTTCACAATCTGGCCAAGATCGTGATCTCACGCGGACCTCATTCGACTTTCCATTTCGTTCGATAGCGTATGCACATAATACATTACCCGGCTCGTTGTTCGCCGCTTTTAAGGCACTGATTACGCATGCGTTCCGATATTTATTCGCGCTGGTACACGCACGAGCTTTGCTTGATTTTTTTTAACCCGCCGCCTTAATCACGCGCCGAAATAAAGAAAGAGGTGCGTTAAAGAAAAGTATTAAAAGTATTAAAGTATGCGATGTTGGTGATTTCATGTAAGAAACGCGGTAACGTTGCCGTTACAAATGATAATGTAATCGGTGGGTGTAACTTGTGGAGACAATAATGCAACGGTATCGATGGACCGATTATAAGTTGAATAATCGATTATATTTGGTAAAACATTTACAAGGTAATAAGATTTGTTTTCATTTAACGTGTGTTACATTTACAGGCAAGGCATCATCAAAGACCGTACCAACTCTACAATAATCGTAGTAATGTATAATATTACTTATATGAAAGTATGTACCATCAAATTATCTTTATCGTTACTGTTACAATATTTAATATTACGGTATTACTACTCTTATTATTTTTTCAGGAACAAATACATATCTCATTTTTTTTTCTTTCATTTAAATTCAATATACATCAATTCGCGATTACATTGAACGATAGAACTGCACTCCGTGGATAGGCGAAATAACGAAGGTACCGGTTTCTTTACATGCCGAATATTCACCGTGGATTTAGCCCGAAGAGAAAACCCCCGCGTAAAAAGAACCTGCACGATTTCTGTGAAATTGTTTCCGAGTGGTATTTTATTACGTACATCACCCTCTTCGTCTTTCCCTTTTCCTTTTTTTTCTCTGTAATCTCTTTGTCGGTTCGCAATAATTTAATTGATCCAATGATTATTTTGTTACAAAGGATTATAAGCCCGATTAAGAATTTCGCTGTCTTGACTTTTGCAAAAGAACAGTTTTAAGGATTATCCGACTTGCATCTCTACCGAATCGTATCCGTACTCTATTTTATCAATATCAACTGGAATTACGGAGGACCAATGAAATCAGTGCGAAACGGAATTCCAGTTCGTGGTGTATGCGACTATACGTTGAATAATGTGATGATGAAGTTATAGTTAGCTTTACTATATGACGTTTTATAACAGTTACTATATCCTTGAAAGAAGTGATGCGAATCAACTGAACCCATGTGAAAGAATATGTTTACACGATAATCGTAAAGAGTCTATTATGCACGTAGAGAGAAAGTGTTAGCGGTAGAACTATTGCACTATATCCAATTCGTGATAATTAGTCGATTGCATTGGTAATCTTAATCAGTGGTTGTATTAATGGCATTATAAATCCACGAATATTAATAACGGCGTATGACGAGTCCGCCTATCGATAAAAACGTTTCAATGAATTTTCCCTTTGCTACGCTGCCGCCGATCAAGTTCGATTGGACGAGTATGAACTTTTATAGAAATATGAGTTTCTGAATGGCGAGCTGTGTATACGCTACTCGCGCCCGCGAACGGAAAAGGAAAAAGGAAGTACGACTTTATTCTAAGAATCAGGAAAAAGTCGTTATCCCCTATCTGAAACTTTGTCGACTGTGCCCGTTTTAACCCCTTTCTTTTTCCTGATCGTTCCTTCTCACCCCGCGAATATCCCCGAATGGAATGTTTCTCTGCGATTTGGAGTTCGGTCGTTGCGCCGACCGACCATCGATCATCTGCGTAAACGTATTTTACAATCATACATATATGCATATATATATATAATCTCTCACTCGCGTGCTCATATACTCTATCTCTCCCACTCACTCTCACTACTCGTATCTCCCTAAAAAAGCAACTTAATAATCGTAATCTGTATATGAAATACGACGATGCATATATAATATAAACTATGTACAAAACAACGACAGAATAAAATTAACGCGTGAAAACCTTTCCCGTGGAAAATAGTCTCGACGATGTGGATCACGTTTCCTCCACGGAATCACTTTTCTCTCGTCGATTCCTGGGAATCTATAAACGTAATAATGCAATAGCAATAATAATAATAATAATGACAATAAGCAATAATAATGGGTGACGATATAATAATTATATTATCGATAATAATATAATATAATAATAGCGATAATCGACAGATTATGATCACCGTAGTTAGAAGAATAAGGTTAGTAACGATCAGCGGCGGAAGCGAGTGTCCTCACGTGACTTCCACCCCGACGATCTTATTTTATTTCTCGGATGGTTAAACGGGCATTCGGTACAGTGACTTGTTGTTCCTATACGAAACTGTCGTCTTAGAAAAAAAAACGAGAAAATAAAAGGTGTTTCTATAGCACTACGTATATTATCGATAATAATCAGTGTTCTTTGGTAACACAGTGATGCGCCCGGAGACCACAAATACGGTTTTCACGTATTGTCCGATCGTGACAAGATGGTCCCGATAAATATACACATTTATTTAATATACATAGAATTCAAGTAGTATGCTCTTCTTCTTTTTTTATCGACGTTGGCCCATACTCGGTTATATATATAGATACATATACATATACGTCTGCATTGTAGAGTGATTATGAATGAAATTTTCCTTGGCGAATGACGATGCATCGTGGTAATCATAAAAGAAGAGGAAGTGAAATTAATATTTAAAAAAAAACAGATTCCATCTTGTCCGGCGACCTATGTATATACATATATATCTGCGCTCGCGAACGTATATCTATATACACGTGTGACTCTAGTAAACTATTTCTCACCGAGAAAATCACATTCACTCGAAGTGACTTCAATAATTCGGCACCAATGTTGCGCTTCCACCTTCTCGTATTTCGGGCGCATCGCTTCTTGTTTACGCGGCGCGAAACCGATCGCCGCATTCCCGACAACGATACACATTGTACGTATCTCTTATATTTTATATCTATTTATAATATATTTATATTTATATTTATATTTATATTTATATTTGTATTTATATATATATATCATATATCGTATGTACATAACGACAACATACAAAGTCAGTGGAATTTCATTTCACCACGTTACGGGCACCCAAATCTTTCCCCGACCGCTCGCAGAAAAAACAGTGATTATAATTATATTTATAATTATAATTATATTTATATTTATATTTATATTTATATTTATATTTATATTTATATTTATATATATATAATATTCTCGTCTATCAAGGTCGTGAGAACGATTCAAAGCTATGAATTTAATAGGAAAAATGCAAAGTGCGTGTTTTTGTTATTTTCTTCCTCGCCACGATTGATATTGAGTTACGAGGGGATTCTCGCGCTGTCCAACCATATTCTTTATTAGATTAGTGTGTTCAGCACGCGGTCGTTGCAATAAGAAATTTGTGTCGTTTTTTGCAATAATTCATTAGAAAATACTAGTACTTTCGAACAACGATAAATCCTCTATTCTTTTGTCCCGGTTACCCTTCCTCCATTATCAATATTTCTCCCTTGTCGCGCACTCTTTATCACCGACATTAGTTCGCTCACGCATTCAACCATCATCCCACGTACACACACATACACACACACGCACACGCCGTGTCGTCTTAAGCTTAATAATAATTAAGTAAATATTTGTAGTTCCTCTCTATGTACACCCTGTTTGAATAATTTTTTTCCCTTAAAACTAATCTTAAGAATTCCGCGCCACCCGCTCAACCTTTCGCATGCACTCACGCACTGGCATTCGTCCGAATCAATCGCAATCGTATGGAACTCTGTATTCATTGGCTCTAACCAAACTGTCGCAAGAACGACATACGTGAAATAATAAATGAAATGTGAAATCTCTTCACCACTGGCCGAGCCAGTGGTCCATATTGCATTGTTAATATCATACATCTTTTTAACATCACCAAAGATGGATCCTTGAAAAATAACATTTCCATCCGTCTCCCGTTCCGGACAATGTATGAAATGTATACGTAATTTATAATGTTTCTGCATAATTGAAAAAAGAATGGATGAATGAATTCGTGTTTATGGGATCTGACCATTACTAGGTTCTTCTACTGGATCACATGTCGATTGACTTAACTCGCCTTTCCGAGGCTCTTCAAGGTGCGATTAGCTTTCCAATCGAGGATAAAAGCAATCGTATATCGTTGGCCGGTAACTTTAGGACGATGAGAATGCAGAGGGGAACAAGCGGCCTTATAATTCCTTCTCTTCGTTACAATGGTAATCTTCCACCACCGATGAAAGTTTAACTCAAGATAAAGAATCAGGTAGGCGCTACATCCACGGTTCTCATCGCGGCATTTTCCTCCCACATGGATTACAAGCCAATCTGTTGAGTATTGGCTACGTAGAAGTAGCTCTATGGTTGCTGAAGCAACAGTTGCTCCAGTTCGTCGGCGGACCTCAACAGGAATGCCGCGGATTCTCGATATCCGGTTATCAATTGTCTAACCGCGGTCATTTCCGTTGCATTCAGCTTGTGACTTAAAAGTGGTTTCGTGTTCTTCATGCTCAGGTCTGTCGGTCCTGCAATGAAAATTTCATGGGTCAGTTGCATCACAATAGAAATGAAAGGGTTGCAATAAACGCTACGTCTATCCATGGAACCTCCTAAAATCACATTCATCATGCGACTTCAAAGTGCAAATGCATAAAACAAATCTCATAGAATAATGTTTATAAAGTAATTATCAACATCGAAGGGGGCAGTGATAATAATGGATTCAAATTCCCAACATAAATGGTGAACGTTTGCAAGCAAGGACTATGGTGGACTATGTAAGTGGACACAATAAAAAAAAACACCAATAACCAGTATTACTTTGTGTACCGTTGCTGAGTAGGCCCGAGGTGAAGCTTTGCGTCGGATACAATCCAGCGGATAGGGTCGGCGGTACCGTTGTGGGCCCGGCACGTTGGAACGCCTGGCTGAAGTTAGGTCTGTACATCGCCGTTGGTACTCCGCCACTCGCAACACCGTTCACCGCCGACGAGCTCACTATTGTCGCTTGGCTAAAACATATCAATAAGATTCCTGTTAAAAACAACATTCATAGAAGTGAATAGATCTTCTGTAACTACACAGATTTAGCGTGACGTGAATTATGAATTAGATATTAAAACTGAATCAATTCTTTTACTTTATCACATTGACTACCGACAGTATCATCTTTAATTGATCTTAAAGAGTCGAATATCTTTTGAGAGATAAACAATAGATCCGATATTCTAATCCCAGCTTAAAACGTCGGATACAATCAATTTTCTAAAAGGTCTACATTTCTGTGTACGATTAATTGTCGTCTCAATTAAGATGCGCGTTTCGCCTCGGGCTGTGTCTCCCGTGATTTTTATTCCGTGATCTTTGACCGGCGACTCGCGAGTCATGCTTTATCTACCACTCCTTCGCGTTCGAGTAAGGATTTCGAGTTACTCGCGATGAATGAAAGATCGCGAGCGAAATAATCTCCCGATGGGTGCTAATTGCGGCCCGCTTACTGATACACAGTCAATATTACCGATTTGCAATTGGATTTCAAGAAGGCTCGAATTATAATTAAATTTATCGTCAGCGTAAGTTCAGTACAGATACTTGTTATATAATTTTGGTGTACATCGGTAAACACTCTTAAATAACGAGGTTAATTATTTTTCATAAAACGGTTATTGAACCGAAATATTATGTTTTATTAATCTCCTTCGTTGCTTTTAATTATTCCTTAAATCTATATCAGCTTGACTTAAAATTAATACGTTATCTTATCACGGTCCCGTAATAACGGCCATATGACGAGAAGTATTTTAAATTCATTTAAGCATTCCACTGCGGCACGCTTCGATGGAGAACGATTATTATCAATTATTGAATATAATATTTATGCGAAAGTTGATTTAACAGGTAATTCTATTAACATATAACGAACGATAATTGTAACTGATATACTGATGCCAGATGAATTGTCACTAATACACGATACTGTATACAACAAATATTGAGTTGTCCGGGAAGTTCATGTCGATTTTCAGTAGTTTTTCACAAAAAACCTGAGAAGTTCTGGGAAGATGGAAAAATTCAAGTCGCATGAAAAATGGACAAAGATTGTCAAACAAAACGGCGCGAACATAATTGAAAAACATATATCAATATATAAAAATATTACCTTTGAATTTTCGTTAAAAATCGATATGAACTTTCCGGACAACCCAATATAATCATAATTAATATAACACGTTGTAATTAATCGATGATCGAGTTAACTATCGAAGAACATTAAAGATGTATTTGAGTCTTGGCTGAATGCATACGTTAGAATTAGCGGGAGAAGATCGATCTCGACAACTAGTCCATTATACTGACCTCATAAGACTCTTATTGTCCGCTGGTGTGAGCAACTTGGAGGCGGGCGCGAGAGAGAGCGGCGTGGAGGAGAGGGTGCAGCTCGGTAAATTCGCCAAACTGGTTAACGGTGCCAGGGATGTCAGGGATGCTGGTGGCGTATCCTCTCTCTTGCCCGGAAGTGATTTCACCGGTGTACTCGAGAAGTGGTCCAAGCTCGACCGTACGTCCGTTTGCTGAAATAACCCTTAGCTGTAAACTACCTTTCCTCGAACTCGATCGCAAGGAGATATGCCTCTCGCGGTACATTAACGAACCAAACCGCTTCTTGGTAATCAGAGCGAAAGAAAGTTTCTTACAGGTATATGAAACTGTAGTGGAACCAGGAAAAGCAATATGAATGTAATTAAAAGAATATTTCTACAAAGTGCATTTAAATTGAGCTATTTGATGGCGTGTATGATTTAAGTGATTGGTCTCGAGATTCATTAGTAAATAGATTTTGTAAATCCAATGATTTTTACGTTGGCAATTTAATAGACCGATAACGGTGGAATATATGTGTGTCTCGGTAGGCCGCGATACTTGGATCGCTCCAAAGAGACATAATCGTTAGGTTTTGTTGTCCGTGCTTATTGGCTTGATTCGCGAAGACGTTCTTCCCTCCCATCGAATGTGAGACTATTATCTCTCGCTCTACATTTTTAAGCATTTTGACCTAGTTTCCATCAGTGCCGAGCCGGAGTGGGTGGAACGCAGTTGTCAACGCCAGTTCCGAAATAGTGTATAAATTATATCCTACGATGTCTTACGTTCGATCAAGGATATCGAAAAACAACCACGCTGTCTCATGGGAGCCATTACCTGCTGGAGTTGCGCGCGATCGTACACCTGCTTGTGAACCACCCTCAGATTCTTTTTCCTCATTTTCACGGAATAGTTTTCCCTTTAACACTATTGGATGTCACGAGTCGATAACAGTATAAACAGCACCGCCACTATTAAGAACGATAACGATCATTTCCACGAAGAATGGATTCTCGATCACTATCCGACCACGAAGATCACTCTGAACGATGTTCCAGTTTGATCGAAAGCAAAACACTGATCATCTTCCCTCACATTTTGCAGATAAATGGATATCGGTCGGTAGTTCTTTCACCACTTCCGGCCAGCGTTCTTCACAGAGATTGAGAAACAATAAGCCGCGTGTTCGAGCGTTTTCCTTAACGGTGTAGAAGTCCCCGTGATAGATGCCGAGAGAGGAATAAGAAAAAACACGTGGAGCGAAAGAAGTGACGGGAGAAGGAAACGAGTAAAGTGGAGGTAAAGTGGAGGAAAGGCAAGGCCAGGAAAGGAACGAGAAGGGTGCAAGAGGGAAGAAAGTCAGAGGCCAGATGTGGCGGGCAGAGAGAACGAGGCGTGAGTAAGCTCGCAAGGAGGAAATTAATTCGAGGAAAGAAGAGGACCACGAGGAGGCGATGGCGTTCGAGGAGAGGTGGCGATGTGTGTTTCTACCACAGAAATGGATGAGTTGGCTGACGAACGTGGAGACGGGGAGAAGAAAGCCTCGAGCAGCTTGGAGCGGCGAAAGAAGAAAGAAAGACGTAAAGAAGGAAAGAACGTAGGAAAAGAAACGGTCGAGTGGTGTATACGAAGAAATGAAGAAAGTAAGACTGAAGAAGAGAGACAGGATTGGATATAGGGTGGTGGTGGACGAGACGGGAGTGACGGGAAGCGGGGGGCTAAAACGGGTGTTATACGGAGTACGGAGGAATGAAATCTTGGAGAGAGGAGAGGCGGATGTAGGGAGGTGTTTTTATGAAAGGCGAGCAGTGTGCGTTGACGTCAATTATATAGGTGGCCACGGCAGATAGCCACGTCCGTGCACGAACCCCGACGTATATAGAGGTCTTCTCCTTAATGGGTTAGGTTTAGGTCGTCAGAAAGGTTATCGGATCTCTCTCTTTCTACCTACCTCCCTCACTCTCTTTTACTTCTACTAATATTGTTCCCTCCTCGTCTCGTCGCTGCTTCCACCCTAGCTACCTCTATCTCTCGGTCCTCTCTCGGCAGGGATTTTCAAAGTAGATAAGTCGAGAAACCGAGTTCTCCGGCTCCTCGACTCCCTTCCCATCGACGGGGAAAGAGAGCGAGAGGGAGTGGGTGTCGGGCCAGTGTGCTCGGCACCAGGGAGTCCAAGAAACCGACGAAGAAACATTCGGAGAGGGGACAGTTCAGCAAGGGGCAGGAAGGAGGATTAGGTGTGCCAAGACACGGTGCATTGTGCGGAATTGGATAGCTCGAGCTACCGCCTACACTTCGTACGCGAAACACACCGACGGTATCCGTTACCGTTTCTCTACCTTTTTCCGTGATCTCTTACCGAGGTTGATGAACTCCGCTAGTTGGCTACTACCAGTCGATCGGGGTAGTTGCCGATAATTGTCTCTTACATGATCTTCAAAGATATCTCGATACCATCATTCATAATAAATCCTCTCCTCATGACATTCTTCAAAATACATTATTATCTATCCGATAAATCTTTCGATAAGAATGAATACATCTATAACATCCTAGCTACCCCAATTAACTCTAATGCAGCTATCACATTAAAATAATAATACTTAACTCGTTTGTCTAAAACATTGTACAACAATTATCACGATATACCAATACTTTCCTAAACTTCACCTACTAAACAATTCATTTCAAGCCTCACCTCTCCCAATGATCAAAGTTCTTCATAAGAGTGTACCACAACGAATAAGGAAAATAAATCAGTATTTATAAAGCATTCCAAAACATGACCGATAATTGTGTCGCACCTTGTTATTTTAATTATCAAAGTGTTCGTGGCCGTATATTTATCAAGTAGCATTGCGGTGGACCGTGGCAAGCTATTGGTCCCGTTCGCGATAGAAGCCGGAGAACGTGCACCCAAAAGGTCTCCTTGTAATTTTCCTCTGCGGTTCGGTATTTATCAAGTGAATATTACGATGTTCATACCTCGGCGGATTCTACGAGACGTAGAACTACCAAGGAAGAGTGGCTGATGTACGGGTTCGGTGTATTGGCAGGAGAGTGGGAGAGGTGCGCGACCCCCCGAGGTTATCAGTGGACTTTCTGTACCTATATCAATCCCTAGCTTCGTTCACGTATCTCACTTTGAAGCATTGCGCAGGAGGCCTGTGCCGTCTCACCGCACGGATTTCCACGCGTGATAATTATGTATCCGATTATGTCGCCATTACCAGCCATATCTTTAACGCGAGTTCGCTTTTTTTCGACGATAACACAACGATGCGACTAATAAGGAATCGCGGATCTTATCTGCCGAGTTCCGACCAGCACTATCAATTTCATTTACCTTCTTCAAATATATGTTATACATCGGATAGATTTCCGTGTCGACATACGATAATACTACGAAGATCGTTATCCGTACAATTATGCTTGTTAATACGCGATATATCTGATCAGATGTTTTATTATATAATGCGGTACTGTAATATCCGTGAGATTTGTGCTTTTAATGAGATCCGAGAGGAAAGTGATATAACCGATGTAATAAATGAATGACCGGCTACACGTAAACCTGAAAAATTACCCTCCCACGCGGAATCCTACGTGAAAGAATCTATGCTGCTTTCATCTTTGTGTGCACCTTTTCGTACATAAATTATAGAGCGAGAGAAGAACTCCTATTTGAAACAGTTCCCGACGACATTCGCGTTACGAAATCCATAAAAAACCATATATCTTTCAGCACTCAGAGGAGCAAGTAAATCACAATTCTTGAGAAAAACTGTAGATATAAAAATTGAGATCAAGTACGATTTAATACCGTATGAATTATAGGTATTGAGAGCCATGCGAATTTCTCTTCACATTTTCACGCAGAATCTCGAGACCAACATGGCGGACGCGTTAGGTGAACATAATTATACTCGTTTAATTATAATAATTCTGAAAAGTTTCCAGTTACGTGATATTCGAAATTCGCGGTAGTTCTGATAATTACTGTGGGGTTCTGGAAAGAAGGCACACGGTGAGAGGATAAAGCTATGTATAATTAATTGAAGGATATAGTAATATTTAATATTTAATAAATAATATCTGATATATGACATATAATATATACAACCAATGTAAGGTCGAAATGCCAGGTGAGATTTTACGATACGGGTGCTTTCTTTCCAGAATCCAACAATAAATATCACAACATGTAGAGTATAAAAGATGGGGGCCAGACAGGGACGGGGAGGGGGGAAGGTACTTTTTTTTTAATTCTAATTTTACTCACCGTCGCGGCCGGAAGAGTTGGCATCGGCTGTGAGACGGGCTCCAGACCGACTCTCATGCGCTTCGCGTTGTCGCTTTCATTTTCGCAGGCCGTTGCCAAAATTTGCTCGGCCTGTACGGAGGTCAAGTGTGCCGGCGTGGGCCTCGCCTAAAAAGAAATGCGTACACGTTCACGTGATCGTCGCGTTCGTCGCATACCGAAAGCTCGAACTTGACTCAGACCCACGGAATTTACACGCTTTCGAGATCCGAGCTTGCAGTACATCGCGGAAAAAAACATCCGCTGATTCCGCGCGCGTTTCGGGTGTTCGTCGCGTGTGTTTGTTGTCGCGCGAAAGTGATAATGGCATACCTTACTTGAATTTATATGGATATATTCAGAAATGAATACATTGGGGCGTTATAATCTTGACATTAACGCAAAACACTCTAATGGTATTGTATTCTATTCTTTATATAGAATATTCTCTGATAATAATTATTCTATCATTATTTTTATCGTGATAATTATTATATTCTTGGAAGTACGTGGAGTAGTGGTATAATGTAATGATGAAGATGATATGAAAAAGAATGAATTAGGACGATCGCAATGTAGAGTGATAAGAGACCCTTACCGCGTCCCAAGGCGCACCCTCCCTTCCGCGTTTATTTCTCCGACAGCTCTTCAGGTACGTTCTGATCCTCTTCCTGGCCCTCTCGGCAAACTCCGGGAACTGCCTGGTGCAGCTGTCGATGATCGCCTGTATCTTCTCTTTGGGCTGCTTTGAGATCGGTACGATGCGGTCCAGGTTCTCGTCGACGAACAGCCTCACGAACATCTGCGGGTAGAACACGAAACCGACCAAGCCGGAATGAATTAAGCGAGCCGTACACTTCGGTTAGCCGGCCAAGGAATTAAGAATTTAACGGTGGTGGGGTGGCACAGGGGCTCTATTAAACTAATTGTAATTAATTAAGAAGCTACAACGGCACCAGCCGCCGTGCGGCTCACGGCCAACTGCGGAGAGTCGGTTAGATTTCAGGTTCCAGGAATAAAGAGAAAGAAAGAAAGAGAGAGATGGGGGGAGGGAGAGGGAGAGGAAAAAGGTCCGGGAAAACCGAGGGGTGGCAGAGAAAGGAACGAAGGGAAAAAAGCCGATGGAGAAACGGCGTTACCCATAGTGCGAAGTTACCTCGCCACGGTTTCATAAAACTTTACGATAATTAGGGTTTTTCGGGAAAAACCCCGTCGTGCCTGCACCAATGCCGCTTAGTTTAACTTTCATTGCCGTTGCACGACCGACTCTACTCCTTTCTATACATGCATTTTCCTTGTGTACGAGGCGTGAACAACTTCGTCGGTTTTTTTGCGGTTACGCCCAGACTCGGATAATGATACCCGCAATAAACCTGCGTTTTCCGTTTAATACGCTTACACGTCACGGGACGATAAAAATTATTTTCAAATATGAATCGTGCTCTAGTCGCGTTGAGTGCAATTTTTTCGGGCGTCTTATGGAAACAGACAAACATATATTTTTCTACTGCAAATCTTTTGGAACAGTGAATTTGAAACAGTGAATTTTGGTCACTTATGTAATTGGACCGAAAGATAATAATATAGTAACAATTATTCTTACATACTCATTCAAATATTTAATGACTACTATATTTAATTTCAAATAAATTGTGGACGCATAGCACTTGATATATTCATAGGGAAAGGTAGTGTTATAGTAATAATGATACTTATATAGTTATTTTATTACCATTATTTGCTTGCCACTTTCCCTTGCTATTAGAGTCTCACGCATAAGCATTAAATTATAGTAATTACTACTATTGTTACCCCATTACTATCATTTTATTACTCGTTTATCGCCACTATAACACCGCGCACTAAACGCTACATTATAGTAATTACCATCGTAATCGCATTATTACTATTAGTTCACACGTTTCGTTACCAAGATTGTATTCGAACCGAGACAAGTCAACGAAAGTATCCACCGAAAGCGCAGGTGATGTCGAAATGAAATGAATCCAAATGAACTGTTCAAGGTGATTAAAACTTACGTTGAAAGCTTTGAGGCGTTCCGGATCGTGGTGTCTCGGATCCAGCCTTTCATCGGCGTCTTCGTCATCGTCATCCTCGTCCTCTTTATTTCCGCTGCTACTAGTTTCGTCGTGAGCGCTTCCGGTACCTTCGCCACCGGGAGGACTGGATTCGCGATCGCGATCCGACCGGGAAGGCGTCACCGACGACGCCGGTGGTGGCGTCTTCTTCAACCCCATGGCGTAGGAAGCCCATAAGGATGCCATATCCTCGCTGCCGACACCGGCCACGGCACCCAAATTAGGAACGGTTCCAGACGGCATATCGACCAGCTCCGAGGAGCCGTTTCGCGAGTCTGAAAATATCAATTATTTCGCGTGATTATTTTCATTGCTCGTTACATCGCGTTACGAGAATCACGTCAAATAAACCCGCGTTTTGTGTTACCTAATTATCTCCTTTAATCGCGATAATACCGAATATATTTTATGTGTTATACCAACGCCAACATCCCGAATCTAGAAATCTCCCTTTATTCCGAATTCCAAATTTATCCCCCTTTTCCCGGAGAGAGAGAATTTTTCGGTTGCCGTGTTTTCTAACAGAATTTTCTGAATCATCCATATTTTTATGTGAAAATAAATATGGTTTATAATTATATGACCTATTTTGCGTAGGATGCCCTGTAAATTACAATGAGGAAGAAGTAGACATATACTGTTCTATGATATCGCATTGTATTATATTAAAGGCGCATTAAAAATTATACGTTTATAAAATACATCTTAAAAAGTATTCTACGAGAACTTGTCAAAATGTACGACGTACGGAGTACCGGCAAAATTGATATTTATGGTTTAAAGTCTCTAATATATATCTTTACCACGAAAGAGGTAAAGACAAAGGGTATTAAAACGAAAGCCTGGTATTTACGAATTTAAACCAAGGCAGTAATTCAGGAAACAGAAAACCGATCGCGTGATGAGAGTCATTAGAGAACGCGTACAGAAATAATTAGATTCCGAAGGATCAATGGCACGGTCGGTGCGTTTTATTTGAAGCTCTCTCGAAGATCGGATGATTAGGATCACGGGGGAAAGGGAGGGTGACTCTTTTTTTGTTCCCACGGTCTAACCGCAGAAACTTCAACGGGAGGGGGTGGAGCTCGAACAGAGACGGTAACGACGAACGGGCACGTGGGTGGTATTTATGCCACGAATATAATAACGCTAAAGACGGTGCACGTCCTGGGATCGCGTGACGCCGCTGATTAGGGATGATCGAGGAAGAGGTAGCATTTCGTAAGCGGTTCATTCTCGACGTACCTGTGACTGGTTAGCCGAGTGGCAGGGCGCGAAGTCGGTCAATAAAGAAGTCAACGTCCGTTAGACAAAGAAGTATCATTGTAAATATTACGCGAAGCATTTTCGCATCCATCGAAAACCAATAAGCATTGAAACCTAACAAGGATCATTATCAATTACCAAATAAGTTGGAATTAATAATTCAGGCTTAGACGAAGAAGGATCCTTGCAAATAGTACGCGAAGCACTCGAATACTTTGGAGACCAATGATCATTCAGAATCAATAAGAATTATTATCAATTACCGAGTATATTGGAATTAATAATCAACGCTCGCTTATGAACTGGTTTATCATTTAACGTAACCAGTCACGGAGTGAATACAGAATCCTTTGGCTTCATTAACACTCATTATAAACATTCCCTGGTTAGTATACTAGCTATCAAACAAATGGCGGATTACAAGGATACGCTAGCGATAATTATACCGAGATTCATGTTAGCAAGGATGTAAGTATGATATCGGGTAGGTAGACGATCGGTTAAAGAACGTGGCTCTTTTACAGCGCAAGAAAAGACGACCTGTTTCCAAAACCCGTAATAAGTCTAAGTAGATCCCCGGCGCAACGTGAAAGAAAAAGGTAGGCTCTTCCATCGGCACGATCCCAGGAGAGAACGTACGGTAAAGGTGCTTTCACGAGGATGTCGGCGAGGACAGGTACAAGTCGGACCGGCGAGAGACTCCGCGTATACAAGCGAAACTAAGAAGTGTGGATCGTGGATAGGGAGTGCCGCAGGGGAACTCTAAAGAGGCTACCTGCCTCGCGGACTTTTGCCACTTCACGACCGCGATCCCGATTAGAAAAGATGAGTCTTCTCTTCTCATCCTTTTATCGACACTCGAAAAGCACCCGCTTTAATGTCCACGATGATAAGCAGCTTCCAAAGAATGCATACTTGGAAAAGAGCAACACGAAACTACCCCTCCGAATAATTATTCATTAAATCCATCAACTTATAATAAGGAATAAATATACTGGATAAATGATGGTAATTTAATGCATCGTACGTAAATAGAAGTCTATAATAAAGGTGCTAATCAAGTCAATTAGCCATGGAATATGAAATCGAATCTATATCGAAGTGTAAAAGTATAGGCGCCAGGTCGTTGGACGTCATATGGCGTAATCGAGGTACGAACTCTAAAATCTCTCCGTTCAACGATCGCACGTATGCTTCCAGGAAGATTCCAGTAGAACTAGTAACTGAACGCGCGAGTAGACGATCCAGGAAACTGGACCCTTGTCCAGGAGGCGTACTGGCGGCGTTGTACCACCGCGTTTCCTTCTCTCTTTTCCCTCTTCCCCTGAGTTCCACCGGCTCAGCCGGGAGGTTGGTGCACCTCGGTTCTTGCGCTTCGCGTACACGTACGTACGGAGTATAGAAAGAGTCATACGGATGTATATGTTCCTTGTGTAGCTAGGTATACAGGCTCGCGTATGGGGGATACGGTACCCACGTAGACCGAGGGTTCCTGGCCTCCGACGAGCGGATGCCAGTATTGCTAAAGGAGTAGAAGATCAGAGAGGAGCGGCGTGCCAGAGGAGGTACGGAGAATACATAGAAGCCTCGGCTAGAAAGCCGGTTACCAATCCCCAATCCCACTGCCAGCACCGTTCCTGAACTCGCCTCTTGGCCGCTGGTCTGAACCTGAAATCAGTCGACGGTGCTTAGACGGTGGCGGCGACGGCGGTGGCGGCGGCGTCGGTGGTTCTCTCTGGTGATGCTAGTGCTGCTTCGAGATAGTCACCCCACCCGGCAGAGAGACCTCCTCATTCTTTCGACCTCTTCCCGCAAAAGGAAACTAATACCCGGCTCCGACGAGCGACCACTTCCTCTTTTTCTAACTGGCCTATGTACCCGACCCATGCAACAAAATTCACAGACAAGCCACGTACGCCCACGGCTACCTCGCCAGCCTATCAAACCGTCTACCGGTTCAACGCCAGCGGCACTCCGCACGATTAACTTCTGCAATCACGCCGCCATAGAGGAAGACGTATTATCTTGTCTCTCATAAATGTCACTGTCTAAGATGAAACATCGCCTAACTGAAGATGACAGCAAGTACCAGGCGCCCAAAAGAATTCGGAAGTTTTCCGTTGAATAACCAACGAAGATCTTATCTTGTAGATGGAACAAATTGTTACTCGCCACTGTTGTCAGTGAATTGGCTTTAATAATCTGCATTGAGGAGTCTGAGTAACATTTATTCGACCGCTGGTAGATTTTTGAAGAAGCTAGATAATTATGTGTATGAAAATCATATGTGATGTCCAATTTGCATATTCATCTTGAATCGAATTATTAAATATATTATGATGAATGGGGATGCGGTGAAAGGCGATATCGAAACACGAACGAATTCGTTCCTGTCATTCAGTCGAGATGGCGAAGTGGAGAGAGAAAAAAGAGAGAGGGAGAGAGTCGTTTTATCGGAAAATCGCTTCACGACACGTACGTCCATGACGAGAAAACGGAGAGATATCCTTCGAGGACCGTGGCACCCGACTCAATTATTACCTGAGAAAATCGAGAAGGACGCGAACTCACAATGGACGTTTCTTCGCGTCTCTCTCGCAAATGTCATCGTACGTTACAGGGAGACACTTTATCAGAAAATCAATTTGTACGGTAGTCCGAAGAAAATGATTCAAATAATCATTCCAATGCTGCAGGATAAACATGTTGTCAATGCTCGAGCATACTTGCCAGAAGAATTATAAACAACGGAGATATACTTAGCACGAAATGCATTCGTGAGACACGTTTTCGGGAAGCGAAGACATGGAAATCCATCGTGGTATCTTGAATCTGCTTTATGCATCGTTAGAATATACCGGTTCAAAGATTACTTCTCTCGCAAATGTCACTGACCATTAAAACAACGATCTCCTCGTCGGCAGCTATTCGTAGAATAGAAACCAGAAGATTCAAAAGTGCGGTGTACGTTTCTTCGTGAATACGAGAGAAAAATATGTCTACCATTTCTCCGGTAATCTTTCCATCATTGCCGTAACGTGAAACGAGGGGCGGTATCGAGCAATCGATTTGCGAAATGCGCCTAGGTGAAAAGATGCACTGGAGACCCGCGGAGGATACAGAATCTACGCTGGTCATCACCGGGAGAGAACGAGAAAGGAATCATTTGCTTGACAACAGATATTTCATTCTCACTCTTGCGCAAACTGCATTCGCCGAACGGCGTGCTTCGTCAATATTTAGACGAAATTTATTGTGCAATCATCGAGTATTATTATCAAAGATTGATGCGTGAAATTAAATTATCATTTGCTATTTTCTATCGGAAAAATTTGTTAAATAATACTCTTGGTCGCTTGTGATCAAAATTCGTTAATATTAACCTTGGAACTAAAACCTTGATCTATAAGTAATTTTCGTGAAATTATTATTATTTTCCCGATTTTGTGAGATCTGAAGTGGCGAGAATAGAAATGTACAGAATTCACGAAAAAAAGTTAAAATATCCCGTTTTATATGAAATCTGATGAAATTTTATATGAAAAAAGATTGCTCGTCGCAAATGTGCATCCTGATCACCATAAGGAACACATCACCAAATAAAACACCGATGATACTCTTACGACGGTAAGTGGAAGATTTGCGTGTAATTTTCCGATTCGCGTTTCGGCAGCGTTACGAAAGAAGGCAAAAAGAACGCGAGGAGAAAAGTATCATCTTCCGAGGAGGAATTTATCCTCGTCGAGTTAGGATCGCACTAGAGACAACAGGCAGAATTTCATCGCGGTATCAGCGCCGATGGTATCGCCCGATAATTAATACACCTAGAATTATGTGCTAATTAATACCGCGTCGAAATAAAAGGCAATATTATTCACCGTGTTCGTCGTCGCTAGTGTAAGGACCAGCAAAAGCTTTACGGCGTTATCGCGTAATCGATTTGCGAAATGCGTGTCTACGAACCATGGCACCCGGGGAACGAGAAGAAGTCCTGCCGCATGAAATGCAGAAATCTACGCTGGTCATCTCGCGAAGGGGTCGGAGTGACGGGGGGGAAACCGGAGAGGCGGACATGGAGCGGCGGGGAGGAGGTGAGGGCCATCTGCCGTGTTCTCCTCTTGTACGTATGTACCTACGCGTCTCTCTTAGGCCGATGGCTGGTTCATTACGCAATGACCACGTCTCGGATATAGAGGCCCGCTTCGAAACCAGTTTCGAATAGCTGCCGGGGAAGATACCACAAAGAGGCACAGGAGGCACGAGATGAGAAGGGGGCAACGGTGAATTATCCTTCCGCAACCTCGCCTAACTGAACCACGGCTCGTGGGATAAGCCAACATCAACCGCTCCGAAAAAGACTTCTCTTGGCTCGGTTCTCCTCGTCAAGGACGAGGTGTAAAAAGTGTTTCTCAAAATGTGTGCCATGGAACACTTTACAACTAGCAATATGGTTATAGAATTTTTTTATTTTGCTTGAATTGTATCATTATTTTCCACTTTCAAAGTGATTAGCAGAGATACTGATTTCATTAAGGCAATCGCAGGTAACGTTTCTCAAAATGTTTAACACGGAATGTTTTACAAATAGCAATATCAATATGGAACATTGAAATTAGTTTCAATTTTGTGGTTACTTGCCACTTTCAAAGCGGTTAACAGAAATACTCATTTTATTAAGGCAATTGCAGGAATCATTTAACTGGTGGATGTACAGCGAACGGTTTGAATTAACAAAATCGTTTTAATTCGTTTTAATCGCAACCGAAGTAACATGATGGAAACGATACGAATCGTTACACCCCTTGGACGATGTAAATGATTACGCTATTTTATGATGGAACGAGATGAATGATATATAGAATCTATCTCGTAGGGAGAATACACGGGAATGAACGATTTAAACATCTGACTGCGACTGATTGTGGTATTCTTCCGTTCCCTGCGTCCATGTATTCCGCAGCGCTTCAACGGCCCCCGTATAACTCTGATTTGTTCCTCTTCGGGAAACCCACGTTGGGGATTTGTGAAACTCTCCGGTCGACGTGAATCATTTTCATGCATTCGTCGAATGTCTTAATCCGAAATAAATACACTTACAAGATGTTTACAAGACAAATAATTTGATTCCCAGAATGATGTCTCTGCTTAATATTGACATTTATCTATTAATTTCCCTTATCGCTATTAATCAATATTAAAAGTTTCATCTAGAATTTCCGATCATAATATCACGATATTATCGGTTAATTTATGGTAATACGAATTTTAGCAAATATATGTTCGCGGTGTAATCCTAGCATTATAAAATTCGAGGATGACCTAATGATAATGAATTATAATAAATTCAATAAATTATAATCTTATCATATGTATTTCATATTATATTCAAATTGAAATCAAACCAGCTAAGTGCGACCTAATAGACTACTTATTTCTGGGTAACTTATCAATATATTTTGAAACAGAATCATTGCACCAGATTTCGGATATTTTTTAAGCCATTACCAAATTCATAAAAAGTATTAAGAAACTAAGGCAAATTGAACGAAATTGACATTTTTATGGGCAAATCAGAGAAAGAGAACGGCACACGGTTTGCTGGACCGACACTCAGTCCATTAACACCGGACTTTTTACATCCCGATATATTCAAATCATAATAAATCATAATAAATTATAATAATTTATAATCACAATAAATGACACTAACCAGCTACATTACCGAATAATTCTCTCAATTATTCAAAATAACTAAAAAATTTATACAACGTTCCACATAAAGTATAAACTTGCATCGAACGTCTCCGGTTATCCAACGCGGGCTCGTCATAGTCCGGCAATCCATTAGTCACGTCGTTCTCGACGACAAAACTTTACGAGCTAAATAGCCGGTACACCTTGGCCCCGTGAAACCTGCAATTCACTCGCGGCGAAGGAGAAGGCCGCGAAACTCGAACGTTCAAAATCTCCGCATTTACAATCGGGCACACCGGGAATCCTCTTTTGAGGTGCCAGATTCTTCCAACGGAACCTGGGCCCCTTCAATCAATGAAGAAGGCTTCTTCTGCCTCTTCAGCAACGAGTCCACGAATTATACGCCTTTAATAATCGGGGAACCGGGGGTACAAAAAACGAGAAGCCGAGAGTGGCCAATCCGAAAGGTTATAGTTATCTGGACGCCGCTCCTATGCTAGGTTTCGTAACGTTCACTACCCACGGACTACCGATGGCTTGTAATAAAAAATGATTTTAATCATCTAGGCAAACCTTCTCCGATCAAAGTAAAGTTCCATGAGAATGTTTTATTTCGATGAACCATAATCTTATAGCGAATCTTATTCAATTTAAACGTGCAATTCGTACTTAGACCGATACATTGTTAATTCGTCGATTATGATTATATAGGAAATAAATGTTATGTAATACTGATATTTGCTTCGAGACTTAATCAGAGACAATAACGATCTCCGTACGAAATAGATTATAATCTCGTCAACGAAAGTGCAATTAATTCTTTAGACACGTTGAATGACGATTAAACGTATCTTGGTATTCGTTTGAAACGCGAATCACGAAAGGCGCGATCGAAGAGAATCAAGTAACGAAACAAAGTGCGAAGTCTAATCGCAGGCGATCGGGTCAATCGCGAATTCCGAAAAAAGGTGTCACGCGGTATACGGTGACGCGACGCGATATATCCGGATCGATGGAAATAAGGTGTTACCTGTAAGTGTGGAGTTGTTAATGGTGTTGTTTGCCGTAGAAACGGCCGATTGGCTGGTGACAGGTGTGCCAACGGTGGTGGCCGTAGTTGTCGAGGAGTTATTTGGCGAGAGAGCAGCTTGCGCCTGTGCCTGTGCTTGAGCCTGAGCCTGAGCCTGCTGTTGAAGATTATAATTCCACGCGAGCAGCATCAGCTTCAGCTTATCCGGGTCTTTCATGAACGCGCCTGCCGAAATTAAAAGTGCCAATTGGTTTCCAGAGTATATTGAGCATTAAGTATCATAAGAAAATCAGGATCATAACAAGACCGAATGTGTCGATCTGCCAATTAGCTGAGTCCTTGCTCATACGAGAGTGTATCCATTCACGTATCTTTAAACATGGATCAATAGAAACATCAATTTCACGCTGTACGAGTACGAACGAATAAAAGCAAATCGTATATCGACGTACATATTATTAAGTAGAATCTATATACATAAATAAATGAATAAATTTCATTATTGAACTAGCACGAACGAATGTGGAGAGTTCGTAACGTGGACTAACGAAACCTCCGATGAGACTGGGTATCTGGTTGGTTTGGCTTATGCCAGTAGGACGCGATACTGACGGTGGATTTAATTATGTGTCTACCATTAATCCCAGCGAAGTGTCCGGCTATAATTTATCTTTCGACGTGAGATCGAAAACGGGACATCGTTACGTTATTGATTGGTACGTCTCCCGATTTCGACGTAACGATTAACAACGTCCTGTCAGCGAGCGTTACATACTCGGCACCCTGTGTATATATACATCCCACGTATCAACCCCACCCCCGCCGCCCCTGTTGCTACCGAAAAGAGAAGAGAAACCACGATCCGGTTTTCACGTGACGGAGTACCGTGACTCGGCGATGCACCGCGCGCGCAAAACTGATACCCAACCACCGGCGCGACCGATGACGTATGCCAATTCGTGTTCGATTTGGTAATCCCACGTACGGCGACGGGCAAAACATGACCAGCTCAATGACTACTCTAAGGAATATGAATAACAACCAGGTCTTCACGATAATTCTCTACTCCTCGTTACGAGCATGTTACTTATTAGAGAAACCGGTATCCAGACGTCATCTCGTACGAACGTGAAAATTCGGTTCAGATAACGATTACGAATAAATTATGCTAATACTTATAATACAGGATGTGTCTATCTTGAAGCTACGGTGGAAATCAAGAGTGCATTGTGCTTCCGAGTGGCTTCGTTAAGGGGACATGTATTAATATGAATATCATGGAACTAGTGATGATACCATGGTACATAGGCTCCATAGTAAATACCGTGATTATGTACACTTATCTATCGACATCTCTTTGTCTCGTATGAGTAATGACTCTTCCACTCCACTCGCGATTATAATCGGATATAATCTACCAGTGAAGTGTATCTATAAGTGCAACGATTCAAGGGATGGAAGAGAAATTTTGGCGCAGGCTAGCTCATTAAAGGGATCTGTGTTTTCCGTGAAATGACTACGTCTTCGGTCAGCGTCAAGTAGTAATTCATATCTATGATGTTAATAATTTCGATAACTCGGATACCCGGATTAATGATCGATGTTACTCGTTACTAAGTAAATAACTAGATTCTAGAAAATTACATCTTAAATCGGGATGGCTATTATAAAAATGTTCGATCGACGATAATATTACTTCATGATTTTCGAATATTTTTAATACCCTTAAAACTGGCGGACGTTAGAAAGAGAGAAATTCGAGTGAAACGGTAATGCAAATAGATTTTCCCGGTATTTCTTTGCTGGTTCAATGGATATCGACTTCTACCTGGATTTTCATTCCCCCGTCACGGTATGCATATTTCAGCGTCTCGATATGCCAGAATTCGAAGAAGCGCGCCTCTGCGACGAGGAGCATCGAATGCACGCCGGAAGGCGGTGTGTTCGATGAAAAACAATTCGTTACATCGATCCGCGACAGACGAGTCGAGGTTACACGCTCGCGTACGTAAACAAAAATTCATCAAATCCGAATTAGCGTGGAATCGCACGGAAGACGAGGACGGTCGAAGTGGATGACGATAACCGTTTTCGATATATCGCTGATTACACGGTGCAAGAACGTTCGTATCCCTAATTAATCGCGAAATTCTTGGAACTGTTACGTCACGGTAACACGTAATATGCGTGAACCGTAGAACACGATTGCTTTATGTAAGACTGTGTGCCTCCTAAATCCCCGGTAAATTCGTAATCCTTGTTAACAGGAACTTTGATCGCTCGCCAGGATCATGCGTGATAACAAAACTATCTTATTACGGTATATCGAAGAATACGAAAATGATGTAATATTCTATAACATGATTATTCACTTTCTATGATACAATGTATATTCTATGATTTTAATAAAAGTGTGTATATATCCACGTACGTTAAGTAGACGCATGACTAATATTTCAATATAACATAGTCTAGGAATATCGGTGAAATTTCGTTCTCATCGTATCATCACTGATCGGTTATATTTATAATTCATATCAACGGGCTCTATAAATGCTAATAGTATATGGACGAATAAAACTCGTGATACTCGTGAATTTCCTGGACGTATCCGACCGCGCGTGGAAATCTAAATATGCAATATCATATACATCCATGAACGTCTGATTTATCGATAAAAATGACGAGGAAGTAATACCAGGGCGATCGCGGTTGTAGAAATAAAGAACGTAAAACAGAGAGCTGTCCGAAACGAAAGTGGTCTTAATCGGAGGAACGTCGGTTCGCGTGATCGATATTATCCCCGGCGGGTCCCGGGGATCGTTCCGCGTAAAATCGAGAATGCGAGTGCTCGCGAGCCGAGTGCCGGTGGCTCGGTATACTCTCCAGATTTCCCTCCGCTTCTACCGAAGGCTAAGCACCGTCGATTCGTTCGTTCGTGCGGGAGAATTAGCAGTGACACGTAGAAGGGTACTCGAGCCACGCCGAAACGAAAGCCGAGAGAAAGGGGGAGAAAGGGGGAGAAAGAGTGAACGAGAGAGCAGGAGAGACCAGGATGGAGGGAGGGAGAGAGAGGGAGAGAAAGGGATTTATTAGCAAGCGGACAAAGTTGGCGGGTTCGCGCGTGACGGGAGCGGCATGACGTCTAAATCATTCAGGCCGCTCAATAATGCAGAAACGCGGCGCCGCCATAGAATTCGGGTCAGATTCCCAAAACGGGAGCGACCTGACCCCGAGAGAGGACGATGCCACTTTAAAATCGCCCAGGATAACCACCGAATCGAATCTCCACGGACTTTTTATTCCAATCAACAATCATTATTAGGTGATCCTATAATGCTACCTCGAAATATATCTGCATGAATATATCGTGAATGAATTCGTTAAGAAGGACTTTTCGAGGAGAATTATGCTTGTTCTTTAAATTGAATCGGATAAATATGACGATGATCGTATGATATTTAAAGGATGCGTATTTCGGAGGGATTATTTATTGATGGTACATCGTTGGGTAGACTGATATGATGTTCGTTAGTGTAGAAATAGAATAATAAAATTAATATAAAATTGGACGAAAGTGTATGTACAGTTGACGTGGATCGGATCGGATCTCGCAAGGGTAAAAGTTCAATTACCTCTCACAGCGTAAAAAGAATGGCAAGGTCTACGCGAATAGATAATGAAAGTTGCAACTCACTCGAATAGTGATCCTCCTCGGATATGTCGGCGGGCTCCGGAGTCGAGATGTTTTCCTGCAACAGATACAAATAGGTCGTTGAAATCACTGTGCTTCTGCACTTGTCGCGTGCTCGAAGGTTTCCAGCATAAGAAACTCGAACATATTATTATCTAAAAGGGGTTTCTAAACCCCATTTCAAAGTGGAAATATAAAAAGAAATACATTCGAGTATATACATATATACCCTGAGTACCTGTTGAATCATATAAATGCACGCGGAAAAAAGATCCCGTTTAGTCGGTTGCGAAAGCCGAGTGTCTGCGGAGAGTAGCCCGAGAAAAGCATAACGAACGAGACACTGGGTGTTGCGAGTGAAAAGGACTTTTACGTTAGCCATTTATAAGTTTGACATTTTATAGAATCGCGATTGTCTTTGCGAGCAAATGCTGCCGGCGTACAGAAGAAAAACTTACAAAGGCTTTTCCCGTCAGTATACACCCACGGAACGGCCGTGGACTTTATTTGTCCCGGATCAAGAACTGCGGCGGTGTGCGGTTTGCGGTTCATCCGAACGCAAATTACTTACGCCGTCGACGGCGCCGACGTACTCCACGAATAACGTCGAGATCTCGGATCGTTAACGTAACCGTGGAACCTGCTCAACCTGGAAGTTGAGGAAGATTCCTTCAACGGTATATCTCTCGTACAACTCGTGTTGTCTTCCATTAATCCAGCCACAACGAGTATCGCCATACCTCTATGAACCATAATAAACCTGTCGTGTCTGATCGCGAGTATACACCGGTATAATATTAGTCGGATAATGAAATATCAATGAATCATTGTGAATGAAAGAATACAATTTCCTCGCGATTACAACAGTCGGAATCGAGTGGTCAGGGTCACTTTCTCGAATAAATTCTCGCGATCTACGTAAGGTGTGCTACACCTTGGACCATTTTCCAAGAAACCGACGATGGAATAAGGAAGTAACGGTGAAGGGTGCAACATGGTGGAACCCATCTCCCAGTGTACCCGGTTCTAATCGATTCCCGACTTAAGCGAGCTAGCGAAAGAGCCAGAAGCTACGAAGTAGTCTTCCATGCTGGCGCCGATTGATTTTATCCCGATAAAATTAACGGGTTTCCCATTGAAACGAATGGCCAGGAGTTTCGCAAGGCGCGCACATAAACGATGCTTGGTCCGAGCGACCGAGTGGATGGAGTGCAATAGCAAACATGGACTCGCAGTAGCTACGGCAGCCTATCCTATCTGTGTCAGGTCTCGTGTTGCAACTCCAGAAGGTCGACCGGTATACAACGCGGAGAGCACGGCCAATTGATACCGGCCACAACTTTTGTCCGGTGGTCTTGTACGACGACGAGCTGGCCGACTCTACTCTTGCTACGTACGTACCGTATGAGAACCCTGCAAAAAGTGTCGGGATGATGTAACCGAGGAATGTCGAAGTGCCGCGTCGTCGACGAAAGGCATCGAGCCTCAAATGGGAATCGTTAAGGGTTAAGTCTCTAATGTCATTGGTTGTAACAGAATACTTCCACGGCGATTTTGATAGTTGCTGATCTAACGTGATCGTTTAGGAAACTGGTTGTACGGTGGTGTATCATTGAAGGGTTAACTCGAGGTATATTGTCGGGAGATAAAATACAATGAGATGGTTAATTTGTTTGGATTATTCAATGTTGTAAGATGCACTGGGAAAGAATGAGAATTTAATTTATTCTGTACTCGGTAGTCATGGATGCATGTAGACACGCGATTAATTGCATGCATTTGCTTTGTTCGTGATTTAGCGGTATGATGAGTTTGATTTTGTTAGGATTACTTTTTGTTATACTATATTGGCTGGTAAAAGGTACTCCATTCCGGGGTCGTGAAAGTACATCATTGAGGTACGAGATATCGAGTACGGAGTCTGTTTAATAATCGGTGGAATTTATTGGCTGGAGACCCCTGTATCCCTCTTTTCAACCCGGTAACCATCCACCGGTATCTACACCGTCGACTCTCAACTGCAGTTACAGCGAAGGTTATTTTAAGAATCTTTCATTAAAAATTTAATATAACCCGATTTTCATGGAGACGCTTGCGCGCACTGTTATCGATAAGACCAAACCACTTACAATTTGTAATCTCTGCCTGGAGGACTCGATTCCTATATCCTCGCCATGGCAATTGATACGTGCTCCCGGTTAAGTAAAGTATAATAAATATATTCCACCGATATTTCGGTAACGAGAAATATCACATATTAAAATATTCCTTTTTCTCCGTCCATTAGTAAGAATATAAAAACAAAAATATGAATTCACGCTGAGATATAAAATGAGATACGTCGAAAGTCTTCGTGAGATATCTTAAAGTCACAGGTACTAAAGAGCATCCTCTGCCTTTCTCTTTCATGGCTATCCATCGAGCAGCGCGCTCTTCCCTCTTTCTCTTCGTCTCACCTACGCGCGGGCCGCCCCACTTCCGGCGGATGTACCCTGATAAATGGGAATCTCACTCGGTGCACGGCCAGTCAGCCGTACACACCTACGACGGCGCACACGACGCCGAATGAGAAACGATCCGGAGCGCGAACACTCCTCGTCGTCTTCGAAGGGCAGACTTTGAAGAATAAGAGAAGTAGGAAGCGCGGAAGAAAAAAGAAATCAAATAAAAGAGACGCGCGCGCGGCAAAGGAGAAGCAACAGCATCGCTTCATCGTTCAATGCCAGGGGGAAGCGTCAAGTTGAGTTAACAATTCTACTTGGACTGGTTGCGTAAAGATCCTGGAAGGGTCGTTCCGTACGAAACAGGATCGTTGCCGAATGCGTTGGGTCGCATACCGTAGGGTCAAAAAAGGGTTTGAGCGTAGGGTCAGTACGGAGGCATCACTGTCCGATTTAAACGTGGGAACGCGGTATGTGGAGGAAAGAGAAATGGGTAAAAAGGGAGAGGAAGAAAGGTTGAAAATGAAGTGGTTGATGAAACGGGTAGGTTTATAAGGGTTAAGAAAGAAACGAGGCATCTCGGGTTTTGGATGGTAGGTATCGTTACGGAGGACCTGGAACCTGGGCTATAAAGAAAGAAATTGTTCGAGATGGTAGGAAAGAAGATGGCAAGGGAGGCGAACACGCCAAGGGAGATACGGTTGGAACATTTGTTTAGTTGGCTGCAATTAAGCCACTTGGCGGCAATTGTTTGTCGCTCAGCAGAGAATTCCGCTCCCACCGTACGGGTACGCGCTCATAAAGTCCGCGTACACGTACGAACACGCGAGATGCGTGTGCGTATAAGGCAAGAGAGTAGAGAGAAGCGGTGTTGCGTTGTTGTACCAACTCGCCACCAACACAGCAATTCCAGACGATAAAGGCGAACGAGTTACCGGGGTTAGGGGTCAACCGGGTCCAGTAGCCGGTGTCTGACCAATCAGCGACCAGCAACCGGCCGGACACGCCGCAAGATCACCCGACGACGATTGTCTTTTGTCTTTCTTCGGCGTGTACACGATGAATTGTGTGTCGAAGTCACGCGATCGAAGACTGCCCGTTTCGTCGGATGCGTAATAAACTATGTTCACTGATTCCTCGCGTATACTCGCTCGAAGTGCGACACACTATTTTCACGACGATGGAAAAATTATCGCGACACGCATTGAAGTCTTCGCGATAAGAGGAAACTTTAATTATTCCGCGTGTGAACACGTTCACGTTGCGATCACGCAAGATCGCCGGGGAGAATGGTTCATGGTTTTGTTAGCCTCGAACGCGATTAAAGCGGGGGATGGGTGAAAAAATAAAAAGAAATTGGGGCCGTTAGAACGGTTGTCGGAGGATGGCTCGAGTGGTCGAATTAGTTAGCTCTTCTGGGTACCTCTTTGGATAATGGGGAAATGATTGCGGCCTACCGGTGATTTCAGGGCCGTGTATTTTGACAGGGTTGAAGCACCTACTACCGAAGCGATTCCGTTCCGTTCTCACTCACCGACCCTCCTCCTCCTTCTCGCTTCCACCTTCTCACCGAACTCCGCGAGCGGCTCTCAATTTCGGCTCATTTGCCTACCAAATCCACCGTACTATAAATACACGGGGGCTCCTACGGTGAACGGGTCTCAAGGTCGCCTGTAATTATCACACGAGCCACACCGTGCCCTTGTATCGGTTACTTTTGTTTCTCTACTTGCGCGTCTGCCTTATTCGCGACATCCTCTACTTAAAAGAAATCTACGTACATTTTCCTGGAAACGTTATCGCGGGAATTATCCATAACACGTGCGTCAAGTTTCGTATACGTGGAGAAAGATGTTTTTCTCATCGGGCTTTTTTCCGAAGAGTATTCCACGAAGAAGATACGAATCCCCGTGCATGCCTTGGTTTATACGGTTTCTACCATCCATCGGAACCAGGGACGCGATATTTGTGTCGGACGATTGAGAAGGATGCGGGAATAAAGCCGAGAAGACACGGGAAAGAGAAAGAAGAGGGATGACGTCATTGGGAACGTATGCCTCCAAAGCGGCACGACCAGGTTGCGTCAGGGGGATTCGAGAAGATCGTCGGAGCTCTTCTGATCTGGAAAGCTAATGCGAAGTAGGAGGAGACGGTGGGAGGACGACGGGGTCACCATCAGCGGGATAACCTCACACGTGTGCGGCCCCAAAAAAAGAAAGACCAGAAGGAAAAAAGATGACGATGTTGACGACGATGGGGGAGTCAGTGGCGTCGACAGGAAAGACTCACCGTATCGATTGCCCTCGAATCATCGGTGCTACGGATACCGTACACGGGGGAAAAAAGAAGCTCTAATCACCTTATCAGCCTATCGTGTCGATGCTCGTTAGTTAATCTCTCTACACCGGTGATAACGCTTATTCGCCGCATGTGCATACCCCGAATACATTCGAATATCTCCGAGACGTAGATATTTAAAACTTTCCATCGCAAATGCTTCTTTAATCTTCCACTATCGCTTATCGCTTTTGCTATTGTACATCATAGTCGTATACGAAAATCACCTGAAATAAATTAACTTTATTTCACGTTCCTATCAGAGTATATTTTAAATATCCCTCGCTTTCAATGAATCAAGTGAGCACAAAATAACAGGTACTATTAACAATGAATTACTCCAAGAGACAAGCTTAACGGAGTATCGTAAAGTCAGTCGACTAAGCCATCGTTTTCCCACCGGTCGCGCTATATTTTCGAGTTGACCGGCAGTTTATCCAATGGCGCAGAGACGAGTCACGGATGACAACGGTGTGTACGACGTGGCCGGTTGGCTACCTTACTTGACCCCCGCACAACGAGGGACAATTGGGTGTAACAGTCTCCCATTCGTCTGTCTGTTCGTCCGTCCGTCCACCGCTTACATACGTGTCGCACCGTGTTCGTGTTTCTCTGAATCCTCGGCCGTGTAACCGTGTAACACATCCATTATTCCTGCGAGCCTATGCGAGTCTATACGAGCCTATATGAGCCTATATGAGCCTATATGAGCCTATATGAGCCTACACGAGTACGGCCAATACAGAAGAACGAACCTTGTACCCGTCTACGCACACGATCGCGAGATCTCTCTCTTTTTACCTCTCTTTCTCTCTCTTAGCTCTTCAACGAGGGGGAAAACTCCGATGTCGAGAGATCGAGAGACCGGCATGCGTGCACCGAGTACACGCCTCTGGAACCGCAAAGACGTTGGAGCCTACGAAGAGGAGTCTCCGGTTAGAGTTCACGAGAACCGCAGTGTTTTACACCGCTGATAAAAAAGCTCAAGTTTTATTGCATTTCTAACTGCCTTCGACCCTTGCATTTATAAAGTCGACCTTAACGTCGACTTTATAAATCTTCAATTACACAGTCACTCGTACCTGGCTGGTTAATGATTATGCTTTTCACTGTTCCTAGAAATGAGTACAGTATACGGGCTTATTTTTGCGTGTAGGAATGGCGCGATTAAAGAAGACGGTAATCAGAGAAGAGATTAGGCGGAAGTTGAGTTGTCGCGGTTGAAGAAAAAGGCGGCACACGTGTCGGCGGTATTAATGTTCGTGTAATTTACAAAAGATTCTGCATGTTGTGTCTGCTCTATATCCAATATCATTCGACGAGAGGGCGAGGAGGTTGAAAGGTATATTGGAAGTGTGCATTCATGCGTGAGATATCACCTGCCTGAGTATCTACGGCGTTCTACCGTCGACAATGACGGGACAGAGGGGCAGCGTAGGATAGGGAGGAGAAAAAAGAGGGTAAAAAGTGGAGGAGAATATATAGAGCGTTTCACGTCGGTTTCGAGCAGGCGCCCTACTCTATTCGGTTCTCCCGCGTAGACGCGTTCGATTCGTTTCTCTCCAGTCGCCTCTCGCGTCACGAGCAGGGAGTATAACGCTCTTCCTTCCATCGAATCTCTCCGTACTCTTTTATTCACTCGATTCATCAATTCATCCGATCATTATTTTCTCCACGTATGAAAGATCGAAGGATGAAAATGTTACCTCGTAAAATCCAGGCTTCCGAATATTCGGCGCGAACCTTCGACCCCGATCCCTCGGTTAATCCGTACAATTTAACGTAAAATTCCGCACCATACATTAACGTGAAAAGACTCTCGCACTACTATCGTTAATTCAGAACTTTAATTATCGCTCATTTACTCGGCCATTCGCCACGCTTATTACGATTAATAATTATCCTAGAAGCACGCGAGCGAGGGCGAGTGCGCACCACGCAAAATCGAACCCGGCCAAATTGTAATCTCTCGCGACAGGATTTTTGATAAACCTTTGATGAAAACTCCAAAATCCCCTGCCATGAAATTCCAATTTTAATTGTTCACCATGGCGCATTGTACTCTGTCAATGCTTCGAATACGGGATATACATACACATAGATATGTCGTTAAAAAAAAAGAGCACTTTGCGCCGTTTATTCTGTCGATGTGAGCGTAAATGCAGCTCCCGCGTAACGACGAGTCCACGAGAAGCATCACGCACGTGGAATCGATTCGTTGGCTGTGACGGTTAATGAGAGTTCCGGATGACCGTGGGGCATTCTAATACGCGAACGTGCCAGAGAGGGGTTTAATATTTGCCTCGATAGAGAGGAGCGTCTTGGATACTAATGTCTGGCTTAACGATAATCCTCGACTTCCACTGCGGACTACTGTCAGCTTCTAATTTTGAACGGCCTTAATCGATAGTACCTTTATCGTCTTCTTAGAACTATGCTTTTCATCCGATCTCTGAAACCCATTACAGATACCTTATAGACTTCCATGAATCACTCGACGTTACGACTGAAATCGATTTGTAAGAAGACGTTATTCTTTTCCGTGCAATATGCAATATTCATAAGATTATCGAAGTACGAGTTTATCGATAAAAGATGACTCTACTTTTAATACACCCGCATGAAAAGGTTCTAATCTCCGATCATCTTTACGCCAGTAGAATCCTGGTATGCTACACGTCGGCCACAATTATCGGTAACGACCCGCTGGAAACGTACGCCCCACGTGCTGGCAATACGAGCCTCTCGATACGGCCTCACCCTCTCGCCACTCACCACCACCGTCACTGCCACCCTCGATTCATCCTTCCTTCGCCTCTTCTCTATCTCCCACAACCTCGCCCCTCTCACTCTTTCACTTTGACGGTATCCATGCAGCATCGAGTTCCCTGATGTGTATGTAGGTGTGTGCGTCGAGTTGCACGGTAAGAGGATTGTGTGTGTTAGTCAACTATGGAGGGCCCCTCCAGGTCTCTCTTCGAGCTAAACTCACATGCAAGATCTTCAACGATCCAACGTTGGCTCCCGAGGCCTGCCAAGGGAATATTATACTTGGCGATGACGCGTACACGCCACGAGGAGGAGGCCCCGTCTGTCTCGCCTCCTCCTCGACGAAAGAGACTCGAGAGTACGATGGAATTGAGAGAACGTGGATAAGAGAAAGAGGGAGATGGAGAGTGATTGGCACACAGGGATGAGTATCACGAGGAGTAGTCCACGCTCGAGAAATGGAATGAGAGAGAGAGGGAGAGGGAAGCGACACGTAGAAGAAATCGAAAGAGAATGAGAGAAACGTGGAACGGAGGCGCCGATGGTTTTAATCAGGGGGGGGGGGGATCATCTGCATCAATCTCTACGTTCGTTGAGATCTCGAGCAAATGAAGGAATCGTTAACTGAAAGCAAGCATCGATATCATCCTCTTCCACCTCTTCAGTCATCCAGGAATATATACATATATATATACAGGATGGTTGAGGTGATCTATGGGTGGTCTTTGAGACCCCCGTGAAATTCCACCCTGAAATTCTACGGCGAGAAAGTAAAATGTATCCGTTGATAATCGCGCGGTCGTTTATCGCTGGCAGCAAGGTATGCCAAGGATTTCCGGGATAGGTTTAATCGATTTGAATGCGGATGGGAGATAGGTATGTCGCGTATGCGCTTCGATGTTTCCGTAAAAAAGCCGGACAGTATGGAATTTTAGTTAATGGAGTTCTAATACGACAGGGGAGGATAATTATTGGCAGGTTCTCTCCCTTTTAATTCAATCCCGGACTTTAATATTCGTTCCCCTTAATCTGACGCCTTGATTGGAAAATCTACTTTAGTCCCCGATGGACGATTCTTACGAAGTCACGAATTTCTCCGAAAATTCCTCAAAAATATTCACCTTATCAGCTTCACCGATAATCATTATATAAACCCATACAACGTATCACCATTGATTACCAACACTCTTAAAACCTCGCCACGATACTCCTCGAGCTTGAAGAGGCTACCAAAAGAAGTCAGTGGAACGGATCTCGGAAGATCGGCGTCCGTGAGCCGGCATGAACACATTTTCAAACGTGTGCCACGTGTTGGTAATGCTTAACGAACGAAGGAGGATGTCCTTGAGCTGGTTGACCAAATGGTAGAATACGGAGGGGCGGAGGGGGGGGGGAGGTGACACACGGCGAGCAAAAAAAAGAGAGGGAGAAATGAGGGACCTCGAAGTAAGAGATCGCGACGAGACCGCGAACCTCGTCCTTGCTGATACTGTCTCTATGCCTCCTCCGAAACCTCACAGAAAACTCTGCGCCGAGATGCCTCGGAAGCAAACACTGTCAGAGGTCGAACGTACTCACGGCATTTCTGCTTATCGAGTTTGCCCTTTGCTTCTCCGTTCTTCGTTCTCCGGTTGGCACTCGATAACGAAACCAGCACTGCCGACGTTACGCTCGAATTATTCGAGCCACTAAATCGCCCACTGATTTCGTCCGAAATCAAACAAAAATCTCGCGCGTTAACCGAAATCTACCGTGGAGTGCCATGAATTATTCATCCCTGATGTTTTTAATAAAATAGTATCTAGTTGGTGGAATCGGGGACTATTTACGTTATTGAATGGTAGCTCGCATATGTGTTAATAACATATGCGTGATAATGAGACGGTACCCTTGATGTTCATAATTGATATCGACGAAAGGAGAACGCTCTTTTTCGACAGAAAAATGGAGAACAAAGAAGAACAATTTGTGGAATGTCTATTATCAGAGGTTAAATGAAATGTGTTCCAATAATTGCTTCTCGAAAGATAAAGCGAGGTAAGTGTTAGATGATCACGCATAGTTGGTACAATGATCAAACGCACGAATGATCTCGCTGTTTCTGCTTATCGGATTTAGCCCTTTCGTACACCCTGTATCCGGTCCTTGATAACGGAGTAAGAGGAATAGCATTATCCAATCGAATCAGCTGAGTTGAATCTGCCGTTATCACTATTCTTTTAAGATCGAATCAAATTGTAGAAAACCGGTATGCATTATCGGGCTTCGTCGTTATCACTCGGTACGAAGCTCGATGACCATCGATGGAAAAATTGTATACCAAATAAACCGAGGACGAATGCATTTTTAGTACTTCCGGTTACTCGGTTTCCTTATTGGTTTCTTTGTCCTTAAATCAATCCTGGGGTATGATAATGAAGGGTAACGGTACTGGCATCATAATGGAACTAAATAAACTGAATTAGATATATCTGTGTTTTAAATGGAAAACAACATTACAAACTGAGCAGGATCCTCGTGGATGCATTTTCCAGCACTACTTTCCCGATGACATTCCGTTAGTCCGTGGTTCGAGTGGTAGTTAAAATTCAGGATTCTCGAAACGATCAAGGACGATTATTGGCATTTTATGAAAATCTGAATAATCCGCAGTCACAAGGAATACGAATGCACAATTCCAGATTCCCGGAACGTCGTTGGGTTCACGGAGAGATCAATTCGCTTTCTAGGAAACGGTATTCGCGACTGAGTGATACCACTTTGTAACGTACTAATTGCTCCCGGCAAGGTTCAGGAGCGTTGATAAATATATTTTTATCGGATATTAATCGGTAGCTCGCGTCCGCGGCATTTCGTTTTAGAATCGCGAAGAGATTGAGCTGTCCCAGGAAGACCAGGGACAGGAGTGACGATCTATATAGCGGTGAGGGGACTCAATCGCCTCTCACCGTCCAATCCATAAATCGAGAGGTACCTCCGTTTTGTACTTCGCTAATTGCCCTCGAGGGGAATCGGTTTCCCAGAGCCCAATAAAGACTCCGTCTCTGCCCCCCCCCCCCCCTCCACCTCCTCCTCCTCCTCATCCTCACTCTTTCGGATCCACCGTCCGTCCTTCCTCCCATCTGACCTTTTCATCTTCCTCGTTCTATCGGTTCATCTGACCGTCTCCTTTCCGCTCTTCTTTTTTTTCTCTCCACCACGTTTTTTTCCCTCTCTTTTCCTTTCTCAGACTTTACCTTGTGCACCAAGGAAAAAGCCAGAAGAAGCGCATAGGAAAAAGAAAATGACGAGGAGGAAGAACAGCGGTTGTAGAAAGAGAGAGATCCGAGGAGTTGTTTTATTTTGGCATGCCACGAGGAGAGGAGGATCCTTTTTATTTCTCTGGCAGCACTGGCAGCTACGGTCTCGCTCGCTATAAGGTATTCTATGATGGTTCGTCGGTTCCAACGGCGCCCCTGCTAAATGGAATACGACCGGAGGCGGTTCGAGAAGAAGAAGAAAAAGAGAGAAGGAAGCACAGAGGAAGATCACTTGGGAAAGAGATAAAAAGAGCTCCGAGAAGAAGATGAAGAAGTAGCAGGAAAAGAAGAAGAAGAAGAGGCGACGACGGTGGGAGTCCCACTGTAACACTCTCTCCCTCCCACCGCTCCCTTCGCCGTTCTCTTTAACAGTTCTCTCTCGGCTCTTACAGAGATCTTCTCTCTTTTCCCTCCTGGCTAGACTTCCTCTACCGCTCCTGCCGTTGCCTCCCCTCAGGGCCACTCCTGCCCCCATTTCCCCTGGCATTGGGGGATTTTTTCGAGGGCTCACCCGAGAGAGCTCTGAGAAGAAGAACGGGAGACCGGGTATAAAAAAGAGAGGCCCGGAGAGAGAGAGAGAAAGAGAGAGAGAGAGGCGGTTTGTAGTCGCCAGGCTGGCAAGCGTGAGCAGACCGACCGCTCTTGGTCGACCCACACCTACGGGGCCGAGGTCGATACACGCTTCTTCGCTTCGCTTTACTTACTCCGCTCTGTAAGGGAGGACACGGCATCCAACCGAGCGAGGGATACGAGTTTTACTTGCACGCACGAACGAACGAAGGAACGAGCGACCATGCGACCAGCTTTCCGTTTCTGGAGCCAACTTATAAGCCGATCTCCAGCCGGAATGCAGGAATATTAAGTGTAGGAAGGTCTGCTATGACCATGAGATAAGATAAGGAGACACGCATTAGAGTAACGACAGTGACGGTGCTTATAGGATTCGTTGAGATCCGACGTAGGTAGTAATGTTTCAGGCAACGGCAGTTATCAATCTCAAACGTTAATCATCCTGATACACGCAACGATCGTAATTCCTCTTTTACATAATAAAAGTGGGTATCTTCGGATAGGAACAGGTCAGACGACGAAGACGTTCTGAAGAAACGTTAAGTAATCTGTACGTTACATGTCTTTAAGCCCTGTCACATGTTATACTCGTGTTATCGATGAGTAAGAAGCATCGACATATTCTACGAAAATATACATCTGTTCGGGGGAGTCGAGTGTTGTTCTTACCGGCGGTACGTTCGAAACTGCCGCTAGGCACATCTGTACGGGCATACAGCCCACGTCGCCTTTTGTATAAGAGCAAAACAGAAAAGAAGAGAAGAGAGAAGAGAGAAGAGAGGAGAGAAAGAGCAGGAGCGAGAGAAGCCAAGAAAGTGGCGGCGGAAAGGTGGGATGGGAGGTTAGTTGGGCGGTTGGAGGTTTCTCTCTCCAGCGAGATGAGGTACAAGAGGGTAAGAAGAAGCTGAAGATGGAGGTGGGTGCCGTGGCAGTGATGTCAAGGGGAGGAGGTAAGGAGAGAAAGAGAGTCGGTTTGAGAAAGGGACGAGACGAGATAGCAGTGGGGACATTAGGAAGAGAGAAGAGCCGGAGGAGGGTGAGGGAAAGAGTCAGAGACGCCAGAAGTGGGAGTCAAGAACCCTACAAGGAATTAAGAGCTTATTCGTAACAGGCACCGTGATGAAGATCCTATGGCTCGTGAAGCGGGGAAAGGAAAGCGGAAAGTACCTCGATTCTCCCACACCGAGGATCTTTGGAATACCAATCAACCGACTAATACGTTTGCCCATGCGGGCGCCAAATTGCTTGGGACGAGTGGCCCTGTGTGTAGTCCGACTCACCCTCATCGATACGGGGAATCTTCTTTTTTGATCCTCTCACTCATCCCGACTATTAAAAAGAAATGGATTTCAGTTTCTACGATATACGAGCACCGACGTTATGTTTCGTGGAGGCCCGATCAATTAATCGTGAAGGATAGTTCGACAGTCATTTTACTTAATGGCTATCAATGTAATATCGGGATTGGTCTGATCAAATTATACTCGAAGTCTGACAGTAGCCCCTGGCATCGTCCGGAGCACCACGCGCTATTATATCCGTTTATATCGGCAGAAACGTTTCTCCTTTTTTCGATGATCGCAGCAGTGCGAGAAAGCCAGCATTAAATCATAACACGCTCAAAGAATTCACGCCTCCCCTTTAATGGCACTGTACGCCTCGCAATGGCTCCTCGTTACCGCTTCCACTGTCTTTCCACCGTCTCTCCTCGAGTCCTCGGCACGGTAACTGTCGCATAAACGACGCGATCGCAGGGGCAGTTTGCGAAGTACGATCAGCGTCGTGGAAGCATAACGGGTTAGGAGTTACGACGGAGGCTTAAATTTTTACTGGTTCACGAACGTCAGCGTCTGGCATGTTTTTCTTCGAAACCTTCCTCCCTCCCCAGCTTTTCCACTCCTTCTCGTTTTACCACCATCAGGGGGGATATGTTTTCCACGTATTTCCACCATCCCTTACCCGCCTACTTCTCTTTTTTACCAGCCGCTATCTTCGACCTTTCTCGGAGACGTACGATCATTTTTTACCCCATTCTTTATCACGTATTTTCACGGCGCCCCGCTATCCACAGTGTTCTCCTCTCTTTATCTTTCCACCGTGATACTCGGGCAATAAGAGACGGCGCAAAATCATGCTACCATACCATCGTCTAGAAAACGGGTTATACGGTGGAATAGAAGAGAGAACGATATTGGTTGGCCGCGTTAGAGTCCTCCTGTTCGGTGGGGTCGGGGTCCTTTAAACCGGCAGTGAGATTTTATAGGAGTTTATCTTCCGGTGATGGTAGTGGCTCGATGGGAATGGAGCTCTTCGAAACTGCTGCTGGTTAACGTGTCCAAGAGGAACGCGGAAGATACGGTGCCTGAGTACAACCATGTAAAATCAAATGATGAAACTTAACCAGAGAATCAACGAGCGTAAAATCGACGACGGGAATATAACGAATTCCTTATCAGAAGTGAAATGCAATTTCTCGTGTAAGAATAATCGTGTTAGTTAACGCGGAGAGATGTTCCAAAATTACCGTATGATGTTAACAGTATCCACAATCTCTGGTGAAACTGGGACGAGCTGTGATATTAAATTGTGTTTTTTCGAGATTGCCGTAATTCGCGGCGCGCATTCAATTAACGATCCGACAGCTCGGCGCGTTATCGCATTTCGATACTAAAATTATTTCTACTCGAAATACACGCGATAGTGACAGTAAGGATATAAAGACTGATTAACGAGTGATCTATTTATCGGGGACTTAAGTTATTCTATAGAAGAGCACTGTGGATAGCCGTGTTAAAACTGCAGAAACACCTGCGAGATATTAGCATAACCTGGCTTCTTAACGAGACTAAATAGTCGAGCGGAGAATCAGATGAAAGTTCTAACAGGAGGAGTTCTGCTTCCCAAGCTCGAATCATTGGTGACACTTTGGTCCACGTAGCGCAACCAGGATATCGTAACGAGGTCCTAGACATTCCTGGTTTAACGAACCGTCTCGGCAAGGTAATATTCAAGGTTTTCGCCATCAATCGTTTAAACATCCTCCTATCTAACGAACACTTTTCAGACCTCCTACTGGAAAATAACTACCTTATTTCTTTCACTTTCTGACTGAAAATTACGTGTATCCTGATATTACGTGGGATACATTAAAGTTACATGTAAAGTTACATAACCACACCATATAAAGTGTCCGTACAAATACGTGTATCCTGTAATCATCTACAGCCAATTTTGTAACCTTTCTACTTGAACAATAAAATATGACCTACTCCTTTTTCAAGTCTGAAATATGATGAATGCGTTGTCATGATCAATTAATCGATAATGGTGGAATCGTTCCAGAAGGACGTAATTGATCAATTAATAATATATTATCGTTAAAGAGTTATTTTCGTGGCTAATTAGAAAAGGTAGGTAGAATTGGACGTTCATCGTGCAATTAAGAAAGGTCGTTTAGTTGACCCGAGAGGGGCGCCACGTTTAAGTGGACCCGGTAAAAGAGGAGAGGCATCAGGACACGAAATAGAGACGCGTCGCGCCGCGCGAACGAGCCGCGTCGTTTATATTTAAACAGCCGCAACTCGTCGGAGTCGCCGTGGCGACTGACGCGCACGTAAGACGCGCACACGCTCTCGCACCAAACCAGAAAGATAACCCACGTGACCTTCCTCCGTACCCCTTTACAGGACGCCGAAGCTTCAGTACAGCGGAGGCCGCCGCCAACGCTGCTGCCGCCTTCGCGGATATTGTGATTATTTTTCTATGCTTTTTTTAGCGATTCAAATAATTCGAAAAAAAGGGCTTGAAGTATAGATCTTTTTATTTCTGATATTTCAGGATTTTATACATCCTTTTGAAATGATTGTAATATATGATGATCTTACGAAATTATCGCCATTATGGACATGACCCTATATCCATAAATCTTAAATATTTCCCTATATCAATGAACCTTTAATATTTCCCCATAATTCCAAGAACCGAAACATTTTCCCTATGTTTTCCACTGAAATCAAGAATCTTCTGGTACGCCTTACCTAAGCGGTGAAATACTGCGTGGAAATGACGATATCTCTACTGGAGCTTGAACCCGTGACCCCTCTTTCCGTAATCACTATTAGCGTACCTAGTATAGTCGGTTAGAGTTCGAGGCGTAGGAGAAAAGAGCACAGAGGGTGAACCAGCGAAAACCAGGGGGGGAGAATGGGAGAAGCGACGAGAGGGAAGGGTGCCACGATAAATTTACGAGGGGGAGAGAAAGAGTAAAGCTTTGGAGACGGCGTAAAAGGGGACACGGTGTATATAACGAAGAGACCCCCGACGTGACGCGCTCGTAGCCCGAAACTCAATGAACCGATATCGATTAGCTGCTCATTTTATTCTCCGCCTCGTGTTCGTGCGGTGGACTCGTTAAACGTTTCGGCCCCACCTTCCCCTTTTTCCCATCTCATCATCCGTGCGCGCGCTCTCCTCTCGTCCTCTCTCTAGCCCCGCTCCCCTTTTTCTCGCCGCTTCTTTTTTTCCCTTTTTTTCACTCATCGCCGCCTCGCTAGCTCAGGAGGGTAGAAAATCGAGTCACGAGGGTAATGGGTCACCGTGGATTTTTGAAGCGGAAGACGAGTCACGAGGATGCGGCAGTCGGATGCGAGAACGGCGACTCCCGGGGAACGGGCCGAGAGAGAAAGCAGGTCGGACCGGATGTTTTATAAGGTCCTATGATACTCACTCTTGACCGAACCTCGTGAAAACGCACGGTGCAACATCGGTTTCTAACCGGCACGTGGATTTTCTACTTTTTCAGTCGGCCGACCGACGTACGGCGTTCCTAGAAATATGTGTAACACGCGCTGCACTTCGATGGATTTTATCGCAAGCGAATATACGAGTGGTATAACATACGAGGATGTAACTCACGCTAAACGGTATGCAATGATAATGGAAACGATAACTTTTGTAATTGTTTGTAAATCCGGCGGCTTATCGGCAGTCTGGAAGACTCTTGGAAATTGATCTAATACGCGGTTAGATATAACGAGCGATCGTTCGATTTGGCTGGAATCCAATGGTTCGCGATACTCGGGACGTGGAAGGGCGAGGGGTGGTGATGGATATAAAACGGATAAAACGAAGGGAACGCCGAGGTAGGTGGTAGTCGTGGAGGAGGTTACCAGAAGGGAGGAAGCGAAGGAAGAGGAGAGGTAGCAGCCGCGTGTCGAAAGGTGCGTTGTACTCAAACAAAGTAAGATATAATTAGACGGGTAGAACGGCTGCGACCGCGCACTCCGCTCCCGAAGAACCCCACGTGTGAAAACCCCGCTCACGAAACTTCAGTCATCGCTAAAAAGATCTCTTAGGAGAACACCGGCGAGAAATCATTTACTTTCTACGGGTTTTGCGTGCCGAGCACTCTCCTGCACCGAAACTCCGTCGAAAATAGAATCTTTCACCTTCGACTAGAAATACCTTGGAAAGTCGACACTGACGTCTCATTGTTCGCCGAGTAATTTCACTTAGAAGAAGCCTTCGTTATATCGTAAACTCAGCGATCGTTTTTCGTCCATCGAATACTTTCTTCATTTTATACGACGTTAATTATACAGGCTGTCAAATCATTTCAGACGAATCGGATGATAGCGAATGACTCGGGCGAGTACCGTTGGAAGACAAACGAGAATCGAATATACGCGAGCAGCGTATCGGCGCGTGCCAATTGAAGTTCGCAAAATGCAAGTAAGGTAAAGTGCGAAGTAAAGTTATGTAGAGCGTTCTGCTCGAGAGCACGACGTTAATGGAGGAGACGAAATTGAGAAATTGGAAATTCCAGGTTCCCCCCGTTGGTAAACGGGACGAACGGATTAGTCCAGTACGGTGGTTCTCAACCAGAGACTAGTCTCACGGACGAGTCTCTTTTGACTCTTTCGTTGGTAGGTTGAAAAACTCTCCGATGATGGCGTGCCTTTTAGTATACTTTACGACGGCGACCCTCGGGCGAGCTTCGCAATTTTCACACGTAATACAGACGTTGGACTAGGTCACGAATCCTCAAGAACGTCTCGCGGCTACGTTCTACGAGAGAATTAAATTCGTAGGGGAGAATAATCCGGATTCGTGAAAGTCCTTGCATCGGTGCTCGCGTACGGGTGCTCTTTAATTCCCTTTGGAATTTCAAAGACCGACTACGTTACTTTCCAGCCAACTCCACCAATGAAATGCTAAAGACATTTCCAGTAACATTCTATATCAATTATATACGTACATCTCAACCTTAAATTACGATCGTTCATTTCTACCGCGAAAGGAAAGAAGACAAAACAGCCATCTGCGGCTGACGAATTAAACTTATATTCGTACTCCAATGAAACATTTCAGCTCTTGTTGCGAGCTTTTGTCAGTCGTTATTATGAATAATAAAAAGTTATTGAATCACGTATCAAAATTGTAAATATGAAATAAAAAATGAGAATTAAATTGCGAAAGGATACGCATTTAATACACCTCACGAACCACTTTTTTTTAAATCCACGACTCCGTAATAGAAAGGTCCCAATATTTATCCATCGAAAGTCGGCGAGGACTAAAAAGTAAGGAGCCACACCTACCGGCGAGTTTACTTCCTCCAGGGTCCCTTTATGATCGCGCAGGCAGATGAGAACTGCTGCGGTCTGGGACTCATTGTCAGAAGTCTTGGCATCTTTAGAGGAGTGGGCGTTACTGCCGGTGGAACGTCTGTCGGTAGTTCGCAGTTTGGTCATCCTGTCTCTGTAGAAGTATGCTTGCATACTGGTTGCATGTGCGGTATCTCGACCAACACTATTCACGGCTTTACGTCGGTGCACCTTATGCGTCCTACCTACGTACCCGTGGATCCGTATCCAAGTAGAGTCGAGTCTGCCACACACCGAATAGTTCTGACGCGTAGAACCGCATTGCTGCGCTACTTTAACGTGTATTCGCACTTTGAACACCATGTACTACCTACGGGTGCTACCATGGCGTAGCATATTCGCGTGTATTCGCATATGCTACGATGTACGTCAATGATAACAAACGCATCGGTATAGTACGTATACGGGAAACCGACAAGGAATATCGTAGAACCGTGATGCCTTCGTACACTCGCCATACACGAATGCCTGTGTCTCTCTCCGATGTGTGCGATGATACGTGTGTTATACGATGGGGGTCCTCGTGTGCAAGCGTTGCCGTATGTTTCATACTGTACGGCATACGGTTTGGCTTCGGGCCTCGTACTATGTATCGATCTTCCGTGTGGAATGCCATCAAGACCTCTGCTATGGCCAGTACTGCGAAAAAAAACTCTTCTACTGGGTGTTTCTGAAAGCCTCGTTGAACTTTATGTGAATCGAGGACAGCCGCTTCGGACTCTCGCGAATTTCCTAGGTAATCTTGATAATAGTATTTCGGGAAAGTAGGCTTTCAGATTTCGATCAGGAATTATATTCCGACGTTGTACGTCGTAACAATGAATCAATTTAATATCATTTATCGGGAACGTGTATAAAGTTAGAATTGATGTGTGCATATAGTCGATTATATCTCTGGATACGTATATGAAGTACGAATATCAAAATCACAACAAAACTGGTAGGGCGCGGGGTGAATATGAATCAATATCAACAATCATCGGTTGATGTAAAAAAAAAACACCGCGGGCCGGCGTAAATATCACTTTAATATCGTTTCACTACATTTGATTTCGAATCCGGGCATTTACGTCGGTTATAGAAAGCGTATTGAGAGGTGATAAGCGAAAAAAAAATACTCTCACTTCGCCACGAGTCTCCCACCCCCGTAACGTTCGCCGTAGATTGCCTGTAAATTACACTCGGCCGGTGGACCGTCTGGCACGGCCAGGTCGATGTACCCGGTGTGCGAAAAATCACCGGCGACCTACGTCACCTCCTGATGCTAAGTTACTGCGTACTTCAAAGGCCCAATCATCGGACGAGACCGCCGGCTAACCGGACTATAAATGCTGAATGATCGCGCTTCGGTCTGCATTTGCACCCACATCGCAACGCGATGCACATGCCTTCGCAAACTTACCAATCATGTACACCTAGGACCTTACCACCGTTTCTATGACATAGAAAATTTCACTCTACACATCCCTAGATATACGACCCAAAATAAGAGTCAGAGGAGACAAGGTAGAAGAACGAACGACAATAAATATCGAAGATATTACAAATGAATTTAAAACTATTATACCGGACTACAAATTTGCCTCGAGAGTTCCATCCGCGCGATATAAATCACACGAGGAATCCGTGTCAGAGTTAATCGAATTACTGATAATTGCGACAAGCACGAGTCATAATTCCGAAGACGAGGTATCGCGAAGTGGAGTAAGAATTAAAGGAGGAAGAAATTTAGCAATGTTAATTATCCTTGTTATAATGGACGTGTAAATTCCGAGCATACCGGGTCGCGTAAATCAATGTGGAGTCAGTTGTCGTATCGTGTCGAGATAGGCGTAATTAGCGATTACCGATCGGCCGACGAGTCTGTGGTTATTATCACGACGTGTACCAGGGCCGAGTATCGGTCCGCGATCGTTAATATCTCTCCAGCGGGTATTTTCGTCTTTCTCCTTTCCCTTCGGTCGTTTCTCCTCCAGCGGTAACGCCGAAGTTCAAAGTCGTAGATTTCAATTAGCGTCGTTCGTACGGTTCGAGTCGGAGTACGTTCCTGGATATAACGATACGTGAATCCCTCGGTCGCCGTATGCATCAACGTCGCTCGAGTGACCGGTGCACCGGTGCACCGAGTGCATCGCCTCTCTCCCTCCATCACCCCTTCACCGTCCCGCCGCTACATCCACAGCGGTATAATCGAAATGCAAAACGGACCGCCCGCTACCAGTTCTGCCTAGATCGATGATATTAGCCGCGATAGGTTATCTCCACTTCGCCCTAATAATGCCAACCCACCGCGTACTTCTCCAACAGAGAGAGAGAGAGAGAGAGAGAGAGAGGGGGGGGGGAGAGTAATTGATGCAGTCCTATACGGTATAAGACAACTGCCAGTTCGCTGCAATTAATCGCCGGTGTCGGCTTTAACTGATTACCGTTCGGTGTTCAATTTTATTGATGACATACCAAGTACACCCTCCTCGGTATATTCGTACATCGCTAAATGACCAAGGTTTTTAAATTATTCATTGTCTTCTGTAATATTTACATCGATTACTGACGCTGATAAATTTCATCGCGGATATCGGGTTAAACGGAATCACGTATCGAAGAAATGTCTAATTACAATGACGGATTGAAATATGTATACGGTGCAATTATGCGGCTTGTTTAACCAAGTATTAAATCGAGCGGGGAGAATGAAATTCTTAATATGATGCATTAGTGAAAAGTTCGAATATTAATGTATTTGATATTTCATAGCTGTACTGCTTCACGATGGATTCGTTGCTATATGTATTATAATATTTATATAATCTTCCGTAAATCTTCACCTAATATCTCTCGCGATATCTTTGATTTCTGGCTGCGCAAATTACCAGGTAAATAAATCTTTGATCAACGATATTCGATCGTAGAATTTATCGATGAAGGATCGCGGCGTGGAGCGTGGAGGCATTGCATTTTTTAAGTATCATTATACTCACGGGGAATAATCGAGTACTGGATAGTGAATTACTATATTTTCTCGAGGGCAACCGATACGTATAAATCGCTTCGTGTGAGGCTTAGATGTTACGTGTATGATGGAGGTACGGGTTCGTAAGTTTAGCATAAAAAATCATAGAATGACGCCCTATGACCGCGCGCGCGCCAATATTACGGGGCATTACCGTAACTACCATCGCATTATGGCAATTTTCAATTTTCCCGGACTCTCGATCGGCCCCTCCTGAATCACTCCGATGCTACTTCCACGGTACAACGAAATTCAAGGAACGTAAATATTTATTAAATAATTCTGTGACAATCTTCATTCTTTTAAGTATATATTACCGGAATTGTATCAAAAAATGGTTTGCTGTTTCAATTCTAAAATGGTGGTATTATTTGAATTCAAATATGCGAAGCATTTCAAACCTGTTTCTGCACCTTTTCATCATCGTCCATCAATTTTCGTGTTAAGTGTTCAAGATGTTTTGGGACTTACCTGTAAAGAGAAAGAAAAATTGGTTAAATAAGCAATGTTTATATTTCTGTTGATTAGAAGGATGTATAATGATTATAAAATATTGTCATAGAGATATGATAATTATAAAAAATGCCACGTAATGCTCGGAGATAAAGATGAGACGGAATTAAAGGAGTGGAAAGAAAGCAAAAAAAGGGATTCAGATAAACCGAAGTTAATTCACCGTTTCTCGAGGTCTACCTATCCATTATCCCTGCTTCACAAAATTCCACATGTTCCCAAAAAAAAGACATTCTTGAACGCCACGCGTTATTCACAACCAATCAAGTTGAACCATTGAAAGATCTTACGATTCTATGTGGATTACAGGCACACGGTAATTGATCAGGGAGTGCTCATATTCTGAATAACTTACGTAATATGCAAGTATTCAACCTGTGTAATATATAACATATAACATATGTAACCAACGGCAGATCTAAATTCCATTCCTTAATTATATGATATCTTGTCATGAGAATAATAATAATTTCATTTTTAATCATTTATTTCCGCAGAATGATTTACACCACGAGTGCCTTCTTTCCAGATCACAAGAGTACTCTGCGTTTAATTAAAGCTAGACTAATCAGAATCCGCCGGTCGAACGATAAAACTGTCCTCTCTTAAAGCAGCTCGTATACTTCGTGCTTCGGTGCTCGAAGGTTCTTCGGCGTAGAGTCTTCGAGCGGGTTTCATTCCGATCTTACTACCTCGATCTCCATGGAATCGACTTCGGCGTGCCGCACACCTTCGAAACGAAAAACCCCTCTCCGCGGAGCGATGTTACCTCTGACATTCGCGAAACGAAATGCACGGGTTGGTTGTAAGACTCGGGAAAGAAATCGAGGCACGGTGCTGGGATGGGATCGTAAACTGACTCTCCGTGGAATTGCTTCGGGAAGGAGTAAGAATCCAACCGAGGAGTGGTATGCGAACGATCCACTCTCGAGGAAACGCGAACCACCGGTGCAACCTCGAAAAATCATTTGTCGCCATGGCACCTCGAATACTTTATGAAACCGAGTCACTAAACGGCGAAGGTACACTGCGATTTGTGTTGTCTTACGCGTATAATAAACGAATATGTTCGATTTCTTTCAACTGTATTGCTATACACTACGACTCATATTCGCCCAATGATACTACATGAATTTTTAACGAGTTGTTTTCATCCAAAACAGTCCTAGAACATGTTTAGGCATCATATACCATCGATTTAGGCCATTTAGGAATGAAATTGGCGACTTTGAAATTTTGACAATTTTTGAAGGTATACCCCTTCACATTTTTGCGATTTTGGGTCGACCCCTTTTTTGCCCGGAATAAATTTTTAATCCGCTTCTTTCGACCCAAAACGGTCCTAGAACATCATTTGGCATCATATACCATCGATTTAGGCCATTTAGGAACGAAATTGGCGACTTTGAAATTTTGACAATTTTTGAAGGTATACCCCTTCACATTTTTGCGATTTTGGGTCGACCCCTTTTTTGCCCGGAATAAATTTTTAATCCGCTTCTTTCGACCCAAAACGGTCCTAGAACATCATTTGGCATCATATACAATCGATTTAGGCCATTTAGGAACGAAATTGGCGACTTTGATTTTTTGACAATTTTTGAAGGTATACCCCTTCACATTTTTGCGATTTTGGGTCGACCCCTTTTTTGCCCGGAATAAATTTTTAATCCGCTTCTTTCGACCCAAAACGGTCCTAGAACATCATTTGGCATCATATACCATCGATTTAGGCCATTTAGGAATGAAATTGGCGACTTTGATTTTTTGACAATTTTTGAAGGTATACCCCTTCACATTTTTGCGATTTTGGGTCGACCCCTTTTTTGCCCGGAATAAATTTTTAATCCGCTTCTTTCGACCCAAAACGGTCCTAGAACATCATTTGGCATCACATACCATCGATTTAGGCCATTTAGGAACGAAATTGGCGACTTTGATTTTTTGACATTTTTTGAAGGTATACCCCTTCACATTTTTGCGATTTTGGGTCGACCCCTTTTTTGCCCGGAATAAATTTTTAATCCGCTTCTTTCGACCCAAAACGGTCCTAGAACATCATTTGGCATCATATACAATCGATTTAGGCCATTTAGGAACGAAATTGGCGACTTTGATTTTTTGACATTTTTTGAAGGTATACCCCTTCACATTTTTGCGATTTTGGGTCGACCCCTTTTTTGCCCGGAATAAATTTTTAATCCGCTTCTTTCGACCCAAAATCATCCTAGAACATGTTTATATACCATCTACCATCGATTTGGTCCATTTAGGAGTGAAATTGGCGACTCCGAAATTTGTACTAAAAAATCCTTATGATTCAAAATGAGTCGCCCTATGATATTTTATCATTAAAATAATAATTCAGTTTTTAATCATTTATTTCTCCACTACAATTTATATTGTCCTACGGTTATAATCAACGTATAAATTTAATTTTCTCCGGTATTGGTGTATACGGATACGGAAAACATTTTATATTTTCCATCGATGAGAGGACCTCCGTTGGGATGATTTAAACAGGACCGGCCCATATCGCGCGGCATGTAACATTTTAAACGGTGCATCGAAAAATGAAATCAATTAAAACAATTCGTTTAATTGGAATTATAATTGAATTATGCGAGCACTCGATGTTTTCCTTCCCGACGAATTCTACTTTTTTTCGTGTCGTGCTTCGTCGGATATTGTGTGATGTAATGATTTTGTTTATGATAGTTAACGCTACTGTAATCTTCTAATATTATTATCCGGTACAGGAATATTTGCTTTGCAGTGGCTGTTTATACATTTTCGTTTATACGTTTAGAATATACACACATATTTTTACCTCGAGAAAGCTTCTGATATATGTCACGCATCTCTTATCACAGTCTTTATTCTTGTAACTTAAATATATATGATAAATTCCCATTAAAATGATAACAATTTGGCGCAGATATTAAAGTGCCCCAAAAAATAGATAAAGTTGGAAGAGCTATGTTTATATTTAAGTTAATCACAAAAAGATATTGTAATCGTAAAATACACTCATAAGAATGTAATAATAATAGAATACAATTAAAGGACATACGATAATGATTAACAGATATACCATCCGGGGGTGTCTCCGAAACAGTAATTAAGAATAAAAGATATATTCCGAGATTGAAAATTCCAAGATTAAACTGACCTTTACCTTCAAATCCGATAGCAGATACAACTCGCAAAGTCAACAAGCAGAGTAAAGGAACGAGTTAGAGTTTGGCGTAAAAGAAATATATAGCTGGGAGATGGCACGAGCCAGCAAAACGGTTTCGGCCTCCGGAGGATCCCGCGCAATAATTTCCCGATCCATTAAAGGGGTTCTCGCAGTCGATGAATTTCCAGTCATCCGTAAATATATAGAGAGAGCCACGCATACATATACATTATAACGAGGGGGGGGACCCTTGGGAAGGGTGGCCTCGCATCGCTCGTAGGTGGTAGGTTGGACGAGCGCCACTAAGAATTCAATTAACGGTAATTATATGGCGACCCACCCCTCGTTGCTTTCCTCTCGGAACCCAACCGACCACCCTGTGCCGACAAAACCTTCTCTGTGCAAATCTTTCCCTCCCTTCATCCCTCTAACCCTTCCATCCACCATGCTCCGCATTTCGAGCTGCAGGTGCATGCGCATGTGCAAAGGACTCCACCAGACCCCTGCACTGCCAGAAACTTTCCACAAGTCCCATTTGGACGCCAGAACTGGGTACCACTTCTATTTCTGTCTTTATCTTCTTCCCTTTGCCTCGCTACGTTCGTCTCTCTCGTTCATCTCATTCCACGTTTCTTGCCATCCTTCTTCCACCCTTTAAGTCGCGCCACGAAAGAGGGTTTGCATTTAATACCCGGCTGAAGGTTCTTAGGAATTGGCAGGGATATCCTAGGGTGTAGGACTCCCTAATTGTGTGTCCGTAGAGAAGCGGAGTTTGTTAAGGGTGGCAGGGGTGGATTGTCGTTTTTATGCGCGTACTGGATGAGGGTGGTTGCCAAATCGGGGGTTAGGTGTCTATAGTAGTTCGCCGAGACTCTTTGCCGTGATAAAAGGATTGCTCCCGTGACCCTGTCTAGAAATTACTGACGGACTTCGATTAATTAAGTTCGTTCGAATTTAGGGTTTGGTCGATAAATTATCAATATAGTAAAACAATTCCTTGAAAACTGTTACAGTATTTACACTCCCTAAACAGTAGAAGTTAATATTAATATTAATATTCATATAAATACTCCGTTGTACGGAGTGCCCAGTGAAGAGTTAGAATTTTTCAAATTAATCTGAACTGAATAGTTTCATGAAAAATATATTGAATTTTAATAACAGATTACGTATCACGTTGAGTACACTCAAATAATGTAACTGCCATATTTCGATGGTACGACTTAAGTTCACTCCAACGTAATAACTTTCACGATTTCATTCCGCGAATCACGGTTGTCTTGCACTAGCGAAAGGTTTATAAAAATACGGTATACGTGATCACGCATCCTCTTTTTTTTTAAATTGGTATTTTTTCACGGGATGTACCATCGTACTGGACGATATGGCACGGGCGCATTCCGAAACAACGGTCGGCAATCGTCAGTAAATTTCACCGGTACGCGGCATGTAATATCAATTATAAACACATAACCAATAACTATGCCGGCACATCCGCTTTTCCAGTTATGAGAGAATTCGTCGAAATACCACCGAATATTCCCTGATCCCGTTTAATCGAAAAAAAAAAACGACGATAACAGATAACGGTGCACTTTTAACGCGTCTGCAAAACACATTCATTTTTTTACCGCCATATTAATTCATTGACTTTCTAACAAGCTTTTATTTCTTCTTCATTATGAAACGTTTTTTTTTTGCGCGAAAGTAACATTGTTTTACTTAACTTTTTCGAGAAGCAGGCTTCGAAGACAAACGAGAACGAAAAAGCAATTTGATCAATCGTTGATGGCTGCGAAAGGGTATCTCTTTGATTAAACTTGCTGTGCGAAGTACACGTGTGATTTATTTCGAAACTCATTTATTAATGTAACCCGTAATTCGGGACTTTTGGGAGCGCTAACGCTTTGCGTTAAAATCACCGAACTTATAGAATTTCATTTTACGGTACGATGATTCGCATGGGAATTTAATGTATCTATGATTGCGTTAAAATGTCGTTCTACGGCGGTTATCATTATCAATTTTATATTATCGTCGATTATTTTTCTTTCTCGTGCGAGGTTTCATATACGTTAATTTTATCCGAGCAGCAGCATTATATCTGTGAAATATTAAATATTTGATATAAAATATTTGTTAGACTATATCGGAATTTTTAGATTAATTATGGCCATACAGGACCCCATAATATTTCAAAATACGTATCATCTATTTTTAAAAACATTATTGCGGTCTTTAAACTTATTCTACCTACATCAAATTATTTTATTATAATTATTGCACCGCCGCTTCAGACTTCGCTGCGTTTCGGAGCTACTTTTGAATAGAAAATGAATTACTAAGCTTTGAACAATATGTGCTTATCATACAAATTCCATTCCATACAGATAACAAATTACAGCAGTATGGTATATCAACTACCTACGACACGATATATCATTATCAAAATTGATAAATGAACTCACGCACTAATTCCATTTAGTCCACTTATTCCACCATCAAATTTCTTCATTCTTTCTTATCCTCCCTACTTGAACCACATACTCAACTACGCAATTTAAAAAAAGGAATTCCATGCATTGTCTTGGAGACGATTATAAGAAGACTCAGCGAAGACGATGGTTTACAGGGTCGAAGTATACACGCGACTCGTTTCGAAGCTCGTGGTGGGTTAACCGTTAAAGCTGTGGTAACGTAGCCGTAGATAAGTGTTAGGTATCAACTTGTTGCATTAATTACAGCAGGGAGGCTATTAGCCATCGATTCGCGCGAAACCTCGCTTCCATGTAGTTACTTCTCTCTTCCCTTTTCCGCTACCGTACATCTACGTACATCTACATACATCTACGTACATCTACGTACACTTATACAATCCAACCCGACACATCCATACACCGTTTTCTATCCGCTTTTAACCCCCCTGGACTTACTACGTCACAGTTGTCCGCACGCGCTCTCACCGCACGCATACATTTAACATACTTTAACACGCGCGGCACGTGGATATCTCTCGTTGATCATGATTGCCAATTCGAATAGCGAATCACCGTGAATTCGCCGATTTTTATTCGGATTTTTTGTGGGATCTTGGCAGTTTCTTACCGATTTCTTTCGATCTTTGTATTAATGATCGATTGAGAAGCTAACGATAAGTTAATTGATGAGGGTATTTCGAGGATTAATATTCTCCTGTGCAATCTTGGTAATCTCTTGTTATATTAAAATTGAATATTTCAGGTATTAATATATAAATTAAAATTGGATGTTTCATGTAGTAAAATATTATATTAAAATTGGTTATTTCATGTTGCTCGTGATAGCTAATTCGAAGAGCGAATCACCGATTTTCTGCGGGATCGTGATAATGTTTTATTCGATCTTTGCATTATCGGTCAGTTGAGAAGTTAATTAACGAGAATATTTCATGTATTAATATATCATATGAAAAATATTTTACGTCATATATTTATGTTATATCAACCTCGAATTCTAAACTTAAGATTCTGATACGAAACGTTTAGTTTCTTATCAGACAGTTTTCGTGTTACTTAAACCCCGTTCTCGCAAATAGGTGAATTACGCGCATCTAAGTCATCTCGGCGATAAGTAAAGCGTAGCAAAATACAAATGCGAAGATCAATTCGCGCTGTGATAACCTTTCTCCTCGAATCGCATTGCGCGTGTTTCCAGCGTCAAATATATTTGGTGAAGGAAAGACTTGTTATACAACTCAGAACCGTGGCATTACAAAGCGACAAATCGCAACGCATTTATCAAGCGATAAGAATCAATGAATAAAATACTACGTCAAATCCCATGTCGTGAGAAACATTTCTTTCATCGAGTATTTACGACAACAAAGCTTTCGACCTTCATCGCTCGCAGTGATAACTCAAAGAACTCGGTAATAATTCCTGACTACATTTCCCCAGAGAAATGTCCTTAAGACATACAGGATCAGGTATTTTTTGGGGAAAAGGAGTCGCCCGTTTCTTTTAAAAACAGCATACGCGAGAACGCGTTGCTTTCAGATGCACTTTGAGTAAAAGGAAGGTGCTTGCAGGAGCGGATACGTGAACCGGAAGTGGTCGGTAGCACAGTGCCTGGCTACAGGCAATTACCCGGACCCACACGGCCATCCCTATCAACTCGGCCACACGTGACAGTGTGTGCCGATATTCCAAGGTATGTGTGTAAATACGTATTTAAACTTCTATTTCCACGTAGAAGGCAACTCCCGTGCCCGTGCCGGTGCCGGTGCCGGTGTCGGCGCCGGTGCCGTTTCTCCTCTGTACTCTTACTGTGCCCGGGACACTCCGCTCGCTCACCGGATGAAAAAAGACCTACGCTCCTTTTTTTTCCTCTCCCGGTGGTCGGCTCACCTTGATAATGCGAGATACCACGCGAATAAACCAGACCGCGGGAGTTTCGTCGGTGTACAGCCAAGAAAAAGTCTATATTGGAAAACATCGCGAAAATGATAAAACATGGTGGAAAGAGAAGGCTACTTTTAATTGAAGCTTTATTACGCCCGTTCTAGGTGATCGAATGAATCGTGATGATTTTTAATATTCAATTTTGATGTAATTTATATGTATATCATTGATGTATAATATTTGCTTCAAATTTGTATTTTCTAAGTGCAGATCTGACTATGGTTTGCTTTTAATAAATATTAGTATTATGAAATATTATAACGTATTTTTAGATTTATATGTTTCACTGAATATTGAGCAAAATAAAAAACCGATGATACAGACACCGCAGATACGTCATTAAACCAAGTATTTTCAGTAACGCCAGATAATTTGGCCGGCCGGAAAACTTTGAAAACTCCCAAATGTGAGTAACGTTTCAAAATTCATTCAACATGATCCCGGTATAAATGTTCAAACGAAAGAAGATTACAAAACCATCATTAGAGAAGCATTCATCAGATTTTGATCCGGCCGGGTTTGGAGAGCGCGATATCGCGTTTCGAAAATATATTCGGAAAAGGTCGATATTTCAAATGCCAGCGTCAGGGGTTGACCGGGGGCTATTTTGAGTGTGCCGTAGGTACGGCATGTAGGACCCGAACACACCACCCGTCAATAATCCGCTGAATAAACTATCGTCCACCCGCCCACATACCCACCCACCCGTCCACCACAACTCCACTCAACCGCCACGTACAGCCAGACATATATCAGCCAGGAGTTTCGCTCGGCTCTGTGTGTTACGAGACGGTATCTAAACCACCCGTGTGTCTACCACGGTGCATGTAAATGTATACGTGTATCCGTGCATCGTCGATACTTCTATATTTGCGCGTGCACAGGCTGAATCTGTGAGTATGTGGAACGCGCTAATATATGTACCGCAGCCGCGTCTGGACGGACGTACGTGAGGATCGCGCACGTGTGTTCCATACGTGGAAAGCGGGACCGAACGTTGTCGGTTGCCTCGGAGAAGGGGTGACCGTAAACTCGACCAGCAGAGTAGTCACGAGGGAGACAGGGTGATGGGTATGACCAAGGAAATGAGGAAAGTTATCCGTACGAGTCAAATCTGAATTTTGTTACGAACCACGTCCCGCCTCGTGCAAGTCTTACTCGCGGAATCACTCAAAACATTTGACTCCAATAATAACAGATTTATAAATGGATCCACCTTTACTTTATTCAGCGTTATTTATCCCATTCCACCTCTGTGGAGAATAAACCATTGAATTCTTTCAATGCTGAGAATTTCATCGTTGCGAATAGTGTACATTTATGCTGACATTAGTAGTACCGTAAGATCAAGGTGTATTAATATGTATTTAAAGGAGTGCATATTTTAATATCTTACAAGGCTTTCTTTGGGAGAATCGTGACGCTGGGGCTGTGAGAGACTATGTATATAAGGTTGATTATTTATAACGAAGTAGATGGCAGTGATTAGCGTGCTTGTTCGTATTCGAAGGTTATTCGAACTGTCGCTATCAAGGGTCACCTATATACGAATACCGCGATGTATTATTGACACCGCAACCCCCAATGCAGCCTGCCACCACCGACCCCTTCTGTGTGCTCCCTTGTTGGAAATCGGACAGGTATATACACATATGTGTTGTATATATGCACATATATATGTCTGGATGGCAGTACCGGGTGGTATACTGGAACGATGCGCGCCGCTGTCGCCAGTACGTGCAATAAACTTTTTCAATTGTTTAATCACATAACTAATCGAAATTTTCCAGTCTCGATTCATGCGCGACGGTACACGCGTACAATGACGGCGAATATCATATTTTTCATACTTCTGTACCACGATTAATCATATTAAATAATTACACAGCTAGGTTGAATGAACGTAGCGTTACTTTGTTGAAGGATACAGTGATAGTTAATGACCGTGCCGTAACGTTTTTCGAGTCGTCCAGTTAATGTCATTACGTTTAATACGAATACCATGTAATCGTGTAAAGAACGTGGGCTTTGAAAAGCTGTAGTTATCTTTGGAGTACTAGGACTCTAGAAACTTCGCTAAAAAGAAGCGAGCACCACTCACGGTACGGTTGCACTGATTTCTCCGTAATAATTCCGTGCATTAAAAAATCACCTTTGCGCGTGTAACGAACCCCTCTTCAGACAGTTTCTTGGCTAATTTCCTGGATATCCTTTCTCTCTCCTTGCCGATTTGTCCGAAAGGTGGGAGCAACCTCCAAGCCTTACCCACGTAGCTACCGCGCATGAATAATAAAAATCCGCGAGCTCGGTATAATTACGAACGGAGCACCGCATCCGGTCTTGATTCAGTCGATCGTCAGTTTTCGGAATAATCGGAAAGCGGAATCCGGTCGGAGTGGTTACCTCGGATATTTTTAGGGGGACTGAAATTTAATTAGAAGCAAACTACCTGAGGAATGGTATGGAAACCGTACGAAGGATAGTAACGTAGATAGAAGGATTGGGATGGTTGCCAGAAATCTCTGGCTCGTGATACCTATCTTTGGACCTCATCTCCCTTAAATCCCACAGCCCTTAAGCTCTCGGGCATGGCTCTGTCTCGATTAGCTGGAATTATCTTCCGATACGCGCGTGTACTCAAGAGCCCTTCGCTTGTCCCAGGTCCGGGACCAAGAATTATCGAACTCTAATCGAATCCACTACTCGCTAATTGACTCCCTGAGTAATCACGAATAAAACTTTCACGGCTCAACCGATTTACCGGTATAGTTGACTGACAGTCAGCTAAGGTTGAGATCGTGCTGGAGATGGATGATCGTGTATAGAGAGACCGTGATAAGCGAGGGCGATATCATTAGAGATACACGTCTACTGTTAGATATAATTGAAGGTAGTCGGGATTTGTCGTAATGCAACTATGTACGTTATAAAAGAATATATAACAATAATGATATGAATAAAGTCAAATGTTCACGAATAACTTGTAATTATCCTGAGATCGTTAGAAATAATATTTATATAGTTTTTAACAAGATTAAAATGGGCGATTATACTTAACTGGGAATGTGTTAACTCGTCATTCGAACCTGCACTTATCTCGAAGATCCGAAAATTAATTAGAATTATATCTCCCATAATTCGGAAATTTGTATGCGTATACATTTCAATAGAGTGCGATCAAACCAATATATTCCCAGTAATTATGATAGAATATATCGCATGAATCGATTTTATTAAATTGTAAGAATCTGCGTGATGTTTCTTGGAATAACTTTCCGGTTAATGACTTAACACTAGAGTACCAGGACCCGCCATTTTGACTGCTTTGGTAGTTCTATTATCAATACATCATTAGAATACGAAAGCATAATTTCCGTATTATTAAATACTAAAATACCTCCAATGTTCCAAGATCTAATTCAACGTGCACTTCGAAGGTTCATCGATTTAAAAATTCTATAATTAAACATTGTTTTCTACCGACACATATACCGTATACTTAAAGTCCATGTTAGTGAACCTTAAAGATACAGTACTTCCCGTGTTAAGAATGATCGATGACTCATCAGCGAGCAAATAATACCTTCATTGTTCCGTTCCTCGAGTATCAAAGTTTGCGAAGTTTTCAAGGATAACGTTACTTAGGATGCACGATCAAAGACGACGGTAGGTTCGTTCGGGAAGTTATTACTCTCCTATCTTCATTTATCTAGAGAAAGCGTATTACGTGTCGGAGTCTTGTTCAAAGTCGAGCGGGTATTGTTCCACGAATTCGTCCGATATCTCCCGACAATTCTATAGTTTCTCGCCTCAGGTAGCGAGGAGGACCATTTAGGTGGAAGTCGTTAGCCAGTTTGGGTTTCAAGGATTACAAACAGTGTCGTCACCCGGTAGGTATGTATTTCAGGGGTAGGGTGGGAGTGCTGAATTATGAACGAGCCAGGACAGGTAGGACCCTTCTCGTAGGTGTCCTTCGAGCTAACGATAATTCGTTTATGCCACGAACTGAGCATAATCCTCGAAGCTTTTCTACCTTCATTGGGGAATTTCTTTAACACTTTGAATGCCGTCGGGGTCACCGGTAACCACCAATAACAATATTACTAAAAGTCGAATTAAATATGTACACATATCGGTAATGTTCGTAACACTTTCAATATTTTTAGGTCATGATAACGATGTAAAGTAACTAACGTAGCATAAGCACTTTTGTTGTTAGACGTTATGTACGTCACGTTTTTAGAAGTGTCGGATGCGTATCGCGAGGTATCGTATAACACGGATTTCGGCCCGGCACTCGTGTTAATCATCTATGACGCCACGTAACTTTGAAGTCACATACTCGTCTATTCGTATCTTTCTTTCGCATCATTTTTTTCGTTCTAATCATTATTATAAAAGTACGTGCAAGAATTATCACTTTTTGAGGTGTCGTTTAAGTAATAATTCTGCTATTATTTTCACGTAATGTAGCTTCGTTAGATTCACGTTTAACTAGTTTCAGGTTGTACAATTTTCTTTTAGATACGAATAAAGTTGAGTTATGGAGGGTTAACGATGAATATGTATAAAATACGTCACTTGGTATGACGATGAAGATGATCGTCCCAAATCAAGTTAAACCGACGAGAAACCGCGAGCCATTTAAACATTCGGATACCACAAATCAGATTTTTATAATGATTCCTTGCGGTAAAGAGACATCGAACGAATCGCCCGGAGGTAATGCGATTTACAGTTTTGCGGTGACTTTAATTATCTCCCACGGCGCATGAGTAAAATTGTGAGTAACAGGTATCGGTTAGCAGCCGAGGAGACGTATTTCACAATGTCACACGGCGCACACCGTATGATTATATCGATCGACCACATTCCAGGTGTCGATACCTTTTCGCAACAAAAAAAAAACTCACGGCTACCCTCCCCATAACGGGTCTCCTCATTACTAGGTCACACTATAATTTCCTCCTTCTAACACATTTCACGCATTCGCCAATAATATATTACCGAATCGCGTGCACCGCAATTCGAACAAAGTAATGGAATCATTACGTAAACCCGTCTGGACGATAATCATTTGTCAAGTACACATTCCCTTCTACGTTCATCTCTTTGCGAACCAACCAGACGTGGATCTTAAAATTCCCAACCCAGGTTCTCTCTCTCTCTCACTCACTCTCCGTTTCTCGTGTAACCCTATTTATATGCGAACACAGAGAGAGAAACAGACACAGATAATTAGCGTGAGGTAAAGAAACAAGGCAGGTAGATTATTCGGTGGAAAAACCACTCCCCGATCACGGTGACCTTTCGGTAGCCATTTACGGGGTCAAATGAAATTGCGAGAGTACGTAATCGGGCGTATAACGCGGGTAATGTAAGCCCGTACACGTACCAATATGTTAAAACAGTCAGGGCCCCGTCGACGGGAGAAAAAAAAATGTACAAGTGCATCCGCATCTACTTCTCGTTTTTATTCCACCTTCTCCTTCTACCACTTATTCGAGGTCCGTGCCGTCTCCAACCGTGCATCGGACCGTGCTCGAATCGCGTTCGTGTGTGTACGATACGTGTACATATACCCTTTTCCATGTACATATACATGGTGTACGCAGGGAGATACGCTTGTATATAGGCGGACCCGTTCCGTGTGCACGTAACTGTTGCAAAAAGAATACAGGACGTTGCATGTGGACGTCGATGCGGTGTACCTTGACACGGATGGCTCCCTGAATCACCCGACAGCTAGCAACAAACATCACCTCGCTATCACACACGCCTACCACCTATACCAGAAACTGATGAGTGTGTATGAGTGCGTGGAATACGCCCGTGTGAAATAGTGACGAACGACGACCAGCCAACGTCGATAAGCCCATCATCAGGCTACCCAACCCGACGACGAAGACGACGACTTCGTAGGAAATGGAATTTCCTCCGATTCGCGTCGCGGTTCGTACGTGATTCCCGGTTTGCGAGCGCGCTGGCAAACACCTCGAACAATTGGAAGGTATTCCTGTGCCGTTGGATCGCGCAGGCTTCGGTGTATGAGTAAATATACTGGTTATATGGGAACATCAAGGTAAAATCTCTGCAAGGATGTTTAGAATGAAAGGTTTAATAGATGACTCGCGAAGAAATCGGCCGGGGGGGAAGTTGGTCTTGGAAGAATTCCATGGTGCCTCGTAAAAGGACTTATACGCTGACTGTGCTATTAATTCAAGTTCATGAATCAAATTGAAGAATAATGCGTCTTATTAGTAATTCGATACAGTCTTATCGTGCATGCACGGTGTTTAGTGGCCAACACTTTCCGTGACTCCACGGAGGAAAATATAAAAATATCTTGAGAACGTGACGGCTGGGGGTTAGGGGTTGGGGGATTGGAAGGATCTCGGATCTCGGAACGTGAAGATTGTGGTTCATGGTTCAGCCATGGAAGAAGGATGAGGGGGCGTGGTTCCACCCCAAGTGCATTACCGGAGAGTGTACTTTCGGAACACCGGGTACTCGGTTTGGGGTAAAGCCTGCGAAAGGGTAGAGGAGGGTGGAAGAGCTCGTCCACTGGTGTACTATACACTGCACTTCACGTGTACACGATTATATTGCTCGTTTCATAAAATCAACCGGCTTGGACAACTGATAAGATAAGAAACCGATTATCTTTTAATGCTGTTTCGAACTAAAATTACTATTTATTCCGATATGCGGATGATCGTATTAAACGCGAAGTACGTAACTGACATTCATTTTGATCCATCAACCCTCATATGATCCATTTATTTAAGGAGCCGCATAAGTAACACTTTTAAGTCATATAAAAAACATTTATTATTAATAAATTGATTTTAAGAAACATTGATAATAAATTGTTACTTGAGAAAATGATAATTGCGCACACTATTGTCTAGTTTGAAATATGCTCGGACCAAAGCATCCCATTTTAGGTCCACCAAGAAATGTCGAAGAAAATAGTAGTCGGTAACCCTTGAAACGTGCTGTACGAGTCAGGGCAGGCAAGCAGGCAAGTAGTTTGAAAACGGGGCGAGAGAGAAGCTCTGGGGTAGCTGGAAACCGTGTAAGGGAAGGGGTGATTCTCTTTTCTCGTCTCTCTCTCTCTCTCTCTCCCTTACCCTTCGCTCTCTTTCGGTGAATATAGCGGACGAGCACACCGGCGCACCCTTATTGTCGGTTCCAGGCACCGGCATACCTGATCTTATGGGAAATCCATACTGGCCCTTACTTTGCTGGGAATATGAGGGGTGTCTCGAACCCCTCGCTAGCAAACTCTTTCCTTCCCTTTTAGCCCTTGCTTGCCGTGCGACCAAGGAGCTTACCACCCGCTTCTTTCCAATTCCGATCCCGAGGTATCCCCCAGGGGTATTTCGATTCCACCCCTCTTCGTAAAACGAAAATGTGCACTTGCTGTGTGACCATTTAGAATCGTCCAACTATGTCAGCTATTACTAATAATTACACATTATTTTATAATCGCGGCAAACGATTGGTTTGCAGTCAGAAGGCTGACAATATGTCTGGATAGATTTATTTATCTGGATCTATTTGAATAATTTTACTAAAATGAAGGGATTGCTTTCACTAAGATTCTAATACTCGCGCTGTATTATTTAATATTTATAATAATTGTGGATGGTGAAGTGTTATTTTATATTAATAGTAGTTTCGAAATTTCATTTTCGCGATGTTTATTACGCGAATATTATTACAAATATGAATGAAACTGGACTGGTCTATTGGAAGGTGATGAATAAAAAATGTTGTCCCTGTTTTCTAATGAATTTAAGAATAATATTTTTTTCTGTCACTCTCCTCAAAGATCAAGCGTCTGCAAACTTTTTTTTCGGCGCGGAATCATTTGTCTTGCGTTCCCTGCTCTTGGATCGTGCCATTTTATTTTTACTCGCTGACCATCCATTTTTCTCACCGCACCGGGACGACGATCCATCTTCCGTATGGGATTCTTTCTGCCTTTCGACGTATTTAGAGACTTCTGCGTTTCCGAGATAAAAGTTGTAATCTGACGGCGACTATATGCGAGCACTCGAATCTCGCGTGATAAGAAATTATTATCATAGTTCTTATAATCGTTACGAAATATTTCGAATTAATTATATGAGTTCATTTATTAATTAGAAACTAAACTCAATGCTTACTATTAATGGATAAGTACAGCCATATATTCGCACTAATCACGAATATATCTGATGAATATATTTTATTTTTGTAAGAGCTCTCCGGTGACAGGGGAACGATATATCATTAAAGTATGAAAGCATAATTATCCAATTATTAAAAACGCAGACACTCCAATTATTAATTACAAATGAAATGTTACGTTAATATTAGCTTAATATTAGCAGGTGTTATTTTTCGGAAATCATATTCGGAAATTGATATTAGCCCGACAGTCTGGAGGGCTCGTTAGCACCAGCTGGTAATACCAGTTCGAATAATTAACATCCTAAGTAAACCTTATTTTATCCCTATCTTTCATTCTGCTAAATTGCAGCTAATAATTTAAGTAGACGAGGTCCAACATGCAACGCGAATTACACGACTCACGGGACAAGGTAAATATTACGGTTGTAAGGAGCAGGTATTAATATGTTAAAAGTATCTCAAACGCAAGTAGAACCTACTCTTTTTTTTTAATCAGTATAAGTGCATCGTCCATTCCAGGCTAATCCAGATTAACACTTCTTTACGTTCCTAGATATTCAATGAAACACGTGGCAGCGTAGTAATCGCATTATGATTCGTATCGAATACGTCACTATCGAATTATACTCCCACCGTGAGTTGTACGATTAAGTATTCCGGTGTTAGAAATGAATTCGTTTTAAATATGTTAATTGAATATTGATGAAGTATGGTGTGAAGTTCGCATAAAGACAAACAATTAATGACACAGTTCAGTATAAATTGTAATCATAATTACGATCAATCCGATTAACGATGTAAACTAACGTACATGAGTCAATACAAGCCTAGCATGGATGTAACATGGGAAACTTAATATTTTTCCGAGATATCCTCTGTTTTCCGAAGATTCAATGAATTCGTCGACTCGTAATTATTCTTGTTCGAATGGAGCGCATAATGCATGCAGGACTGACATAATTATCCTGTTATTCGCGCGTAATCGAGGATGAACGTCATTCCCGATAAATCATGTTTTCGAGAGGATCGGGAATGTAGGATTTCAAGTGCGTGCCGGGATCCCATTATATCCAGTACGCGCGAGCATAAAAACTTTTAAATCCACCGTCGGGGTGCCGTGCACCAAAAGAAAGATGGACCGTCGTGGGAGCCGACCATACAGTAGGGAAAGGGGACGGAGAACCGGGGGGGGACATAAACGGTGAAAACGGGGGGAGATCGAGAAGAACTCCTGGCTCCGGAGTGGAACGGAGAATGGAAGATGGATTTGCACGGTGCGTAAGTGCGAGAGAAAGGGAGAAAGAGAGACGTGCAAGATCAAGGGAGAGAAAAGAGGAGGGAGAAAAAGAGAGAGGGATGCTGGAAAAATATAACCTGTTGGACCGCAAAAGAGCGAGAGAAGCGCAAGCGCGACGAGGAAAGAGGATCGACCGAATGGAAGAGAGAGGCTCGCGGTGAAACAGAGAGGGATGGATAGGGAACTCGAGGCAGTAGAGCGAGATGGCCACGTTAATAAGAAGGGGAGAACGAAGAGGGAGAGTACGCAACAGCGGGAGAAGAAGGAGGTAAAACCAGAGAAAGAGAGAGGAAGAAGGACGAACGCAGACATCCCGAACCTGCCTCAACTTTAACTTGACTTTCGCGGTTCGATTCTGATCAGATCGATCTAACTAGTACAATGCTAACCAAACCAGTCACCGGTATTTACACTTTTCTTTCTCTATTCCGCCTCTTTCCCTTCCGCATATCACCGCGTTAAACTACTGTATTTTATCAGCTGTTCTTATACTTGATATATCTATTCATTATACATTCATATCATTCATGTAATCCAGATATATCTTAATTCGCTTGACATCGCATGAAGGTAGAATATCTTCACATAATTGATTATTAACAATAAGTCACCCGGTAAAGGTGTTTTTAACACATACATCTCTCAGTTAAACAGTTATTACTGTTAATAATGAATCAATCAGTAGCTCTTAAATCTTCTTATATCATCGGTGGCCAACGCACGACACAAATGCTTACGAATCTATTTATCTTTATGAGAAAGACATACAATTATAACAAGGGATCAGTTGGGACGATTGAAAGAGCGCGTATATCAGGAACACCGGTAACGCGATAATAACACAGGATAACGATACGGGCGCGATAAACGCGTACACAAAGAATCCGGTGGTATGCATTTAAGTAGGGAGATCCATTCTCTCTCCGCGGTGGCGACGAACTCGTTAGAGTGTCAATTATCCGCGCACGTTAATGAAAGGCACCGGGACTCGAAGAGCGAACGTGTCACGTCGTACCGCACCAGGAAGGATCCTCTCCGTCGAGCACGTGCTCGATCGCGGGGAGTTCCGTGGAAAGCCGATCCGGGGATTATCTTTCGCGCTTGATATATATAGGCCTAATCGGACGGTTGCTTCGATCGTGACTCGAGGACAAAAAAATCTCCGAGATAAGTTCGGTTGGAGTTTACGTAGATTCACGTAGAAGTGCAGTGCGAGTCATTTTGCTCATGCTATTATTTCCATGATTGAAGACGTTTGATTTGAAATTCTAATGAAACTGAAGGGCACATGATCATCCTTGTCTAAGATCGTGCAAGTATCGGGTTTAATTTTCATACTGGACGTTATTTGTTCGAAATACTCGATATAAGGAGATATTAATTATACTATACGATATAAGATACAGAATATCTTGGAAAGATATCGAAATAAATAATAAAATTGATCGAACGATGTTAATCGTTATCATCTACTAGATAATTCTTATAATCCGTGTGTATAGAAGCATCGCATCGTACGAAAATTTCTGTAACTCTTTCAATTAAAACTTTCCTGCATTTCATCTTCACCCCACTCTCCGGGAGGAGGAAAAATTGAAGTGCGGTGGAATAATGAGTTTCTGGACCAGGTCCCCATATTATACGGTAAAAACTCAATCTCAACGTGCGCACCCGGAAAATCTCATTTTTGAGTATTACAGAACTCCTATAACGACGCGCTCCCTCCTCCCCCCCTTTTTTTTAACCCGAAGTCACTCTGCCGAACAATAACGAGCGTCATAACTACACGAGTTTTCATTCTACCTTTCGCGGAACTTTGACATTACCATTTTACCATTGAACTACCGCGATATTGCATCGCGAATATACGCAATCCAACTATAAAGTAACACGACTTCGACTTTCGAGTAGCAAACAAAACTTTAACCTTGAACCTTGTCGGTGTTCCATAACGAGCTTGAACTTTTGACTTGAACTCGAGGAACATTTTTTTTGTTCTCACGTTGAATTAACTTGCACGGTGAGTCGCGAATGATCTACGGTATCGAATGGTACGAGGGAAAGATATGGCAGAAAAAGAACGTAGTAATCACGTGTTAATACTGTGGCAGTGGTGAACTCACCTTGTGGTGCTGCATGATGGCAGTGGCCTTTCGCTTGGCAGACATATTCAATCCTGACGTGGGTCCTCTCTTTCTCCTCGTGGAGCGGAAAATATCTGTGCTCTCTTTTCCCTGTGCTTCTCTCCGTCCCCACCCTGCTCGCTTCTCTGTCTATCTTCCTCGGCTATCTCTGGTTTTCCCTCCTGCTGGCGCACCACTCGCGCCCTCCGAAACCACCACGTCCGATCACGCGGCACAAACAAAACCAGAGGTGATAGATCACAAAGCCGAGATCACCTTATATTTGTCTTCTTACTGCGCGCTGTTAATTGTCAATTCTCTCGACTGCTTTCTTAGGAGGAAATACGAAAACGTGACACGCTTTTTGCGTGTGACGATGGAAGTGTTTATCCTACGTTGACCAGAAACTTTGTTAGTAGCACTCGAATGAAATTCTTGATGCCGTCACTGTCTCTTTGTTCGTCCTTTATCCTTTGCACGTATATACATGTGGCACTTATACTCGCGAACTTTATACTCACTTTTCGGTGTCTCACAAAACGGAACTGCAACAGCGCCGCGAAAGTTTCACGTGAAAATTCGCGCGGTTGTCGCGACTGTTGACGCGGCTTGAACTGTAAAAAGGTCAAGTAACCGGCACGTAAACAGTCTTACTGGCGTGTGATTCGTCGTACGAATAACACTAGTCGCGAATTCGGTTATGCACGAGTAATCTGAGTCTATAAGGTTCATCGAGCCGGTTCACTACTACCACAACCACGATCAGCTGGTTGGTTAACTTCGGACATCGCAATAATGTAACAGTAAAAAACTGTTTCGGACTTTGATATCGAGTAGTTGACAGTCAATTTTCCGATCGCGTCACGTAACGTCACGTACACGGGTGTTCTTGTTCCAGGAACGTCTCCTCGGGAAGATAAACAAGAGTAATTCTACACAGTTCTCAATGTACGATCCTCGTGTACGTCGCGTGCTCACGCACGTCTCTTCGATTAATCAAGGTACACTCAGTAGACTCGTCTTTCGTTTCACCTCGAACGTTGTAATTCATCGATACCTCAGTCACGGTATATTTCGTATCGGTGACACACCAAGTGGACAAACGTCGTTCCCTTGTGTTGTATTACTGCGAGAGGTAGAAGAGCGCCACGCTCGTAGATGAGATTACAGAACGTCCTCGCATCACGAGCGCTCACGGCGAACTACCGACTGGCGACGCGCCGGCGACCCCCCTCCCTTCATCTACCTCACCATATAACCACTACTCTCCTCGCGGCCACCGTGCCGCTCCCCCATTCTCCTCTGGTCCCTCGCCATCGCCCTCGTCTCCACCTCACCCCAACCTCGGTAAACTCACTCCACTGTTTCACCCATACCCCACTCTCCCTTTACGTTCGCGCTCTATCTTTCTCTCTTACCCGTTCATCCTCTATCGTTTTCTCTCTATTCCACTCTCTCGCTCTCGCCTAGTCACTCACTCCTCACGCCGCACCCTGCTATGACCCATACCGTTCTCACTCCCCAACGGCCCTCCTCGAGCGCGTCAACCCCCTTCGCTCCGCCGTTCCTTTCTCTCATCGCTATCTCTCTCCATTACACCGGTTCTCTTTCCCTTCCTGACTTTCTCTCTCTCTCGCACCACTGTTTCTCATCCCGGCGCCCTCGACGATTTCCCCCTCGACCCTCGAACCTCCCCACCCGTAGTAGTAATGTCGACGGCGGCGGCAGTGGCGGCGGAGGCGGTAAGGTAGGGTCTGTCACCGTCAGAAGACTGAGGGGGCCTCTGGACGGGTAACACCAAGGGAAAGGGGGGATTCGAAGGGGCGTAAGGGGCCGTAGTCAGGCATCCAGAGGGATTTCAGGGGGGAAGAAGGTACCTTTTGCAAGAGTAGGGGTTCTCTGTAAAAGGGGGCAGTGAGTGTAGTGAGGGGGCAAGGGGCGCCAACACTCATCGGCCGAAGGAGCTTCCACGGGTGTGTTAGGCTTGTGCTTAGAAGGGTATGTGCACGCCTTTGCCCTTCTGTATATGTCATACTCTTTGTATATGTATATGTATTTTATATATCCTGCGTTTATATGAGCTTGCTTGTATATACGGTTCTACGTGGACGCACGGCATCCGTGGTCTCTCTTCGTTTCTCTCTTCCTCTCTCTCTCTCTCACACGGTATATCTACGTCTATCTTTGCTTCACTCTACGCCACGGTGGTGTTCCAGTACATGCGACTGTGATATCGTTATAGGCGACGCCGATGCTGCTCGTGTGTGCTGTAACTTACACCGCGGATACACCTACGTGAATATCGCTGCCACCGATGAGTTGTTACAAAGTGTGTGCACAATGTACGCGAAGGAGCGCAACACGAATATGCATGTAGAAGAGGATTCGCGGTTGTTCTTCGGTGTTTACATCCTACGAGTTATTAGGTTATCGTAACAATTATGGCCGTTTGGACTATGCGACCACCTGCAGATTTGGTAAGTGAGGATATATCAGTATTAGGTACTGGATGTTTCGAAATGCTTGATACGAGGGAATTTCATTTAAATTGGGTGAATTAAAGGTTTCTTAAGGGCAAGGAGCAAAAGTATGCGCAAATGGGATTACAATTAGAATTAGATCGCGTTCAATTGGCGGTATTTACGATTCGTAATGTCAGTTTATGTATATGGAAAAAAGAATTACACTGGTAAGGAATACTAGGGAATAATTCATAAATATTGATAAACGGATTGCAGCGTAAGACTGATTGTCGGGTTAGTTTGCATATCATGTGCGTTTTAAACGTGAGCGTGTAATAAAAAAGATCGCATACCTGCGCATGAATGGGCTTAACGTACGCATGACGTAACAGTCCCCTCGTAAAAAGCACAAAAAGTTTCCGAGGAAGTAAGCAAGATAGTTGTCAGTGTCATAAAGCATTTTTCCTTTCGATTTTACGATCGTTATACCTTGTACTCGGGTAACTTTAAACCCCCACCTGTATACTTGGTTTCCATCAAAACACACTTCTTACTGGCGCGTTCGTATTCTATTTATGACCTCCTTGAACCGAAACGTTTGAATTCCGTGAAAGCACGAAAAGCAAAGTACCAAGAAACGAAGACATTGAAATTAATATCACCCTCCTTCGGTAATCAGATTAAAACAACCTCGTGTCTGCGGTTCTCCCCTTTAAACGATACTCATTAGCTTGTCAATTGAAAAGTCTCTCGGCGGGCAAAATAAAAATGAACCGGGTTCCCCTTCGACGACAGGGCTGGGATTATTTCTAATTCCTTTACGTCGATGGGGCGAACCTTCCACCCTTATCGCTCAATTGTAAGCGATAACGATCTAAGCAACAGTTTGCCGCGCGCTCGAAAACTTCGGGACACAAGCGGCATAAAAAAGGTTCAAACTTTCCGGCGAAAGTACGATCTTTCTGCTTTCAATTCGACTCTTGCGGGAGCATCCAATGTGGTAACGATACTTCCCGGAACTGTAAGAAGACATACATATGTACAATGTACACATGCATACTTTCCAAGAATGCATTTCGGCGTCCTCGCTTTTCGTACATTTGCGATCACACGACATCTCGTTCCAATAACGTTATAGGTGCATTTGTATATGAATATAACCGAAAAGTTTGTGCACATGAATTGCCAGGGATTTGCACGTGAACGTGTAATAATGGCCAGCTCATATACGTGTAATACAGTGAGTCAGGTATAAGGGTGTATTCGTCATTATGACAATAGTCGTTCACGTACAAACGCAGTGTGTCATCCCACGGGGACAAAGATCACTCAAACCCATAGAACAGCCCTACGCCTCCAATGGCGTCCAAGTGGACAGGCTTCTCGTTAACTTATATATGCCATACAAAAAAAATGCATTTCAACGTATCTCCGCAAACGACCGAATTATATCCGCGATGTTCCCGCGGCTGCATACGCGTCGTTTTCCGATGCAACCATAATGCTACGTTGGTCTGACATTTGGTCATCTCTCGTCGTTCGTACCTACACAGTAATACCTAATACACCCTGGCGCGTTTCATGTCCACATAGCGGCTCTATTTATGTTGGTATCGACGCGAAATACATGCGTGAATATCACGCGTGTATATATACGTATGCACGCATTTACTCCTCGCATACGTGACCAAGCCGAAACTACGTACCACCTGGGTACTCGTGCACGGACTGTACGGTCAACCTCTATATTGCCCTTCGTTTACGTGATATGAGTGTATATCTATAGATCCATATATACGTTTGTATGGGTACACAGTGTGTCATCTCGCGAACGAACAAAGTCCACTCGGCATTAGACACCCTTGGTTTCTGAAGCCTTGGGCGGTAGTCCCCTACCCTTTGCCGGCACCCCTATGTATCTCACTCTACCGTACCCACACCCTCTCCCCCTCGTCGCAATGACCCTCCTACCTCTCCCCCGGCAACCATCCACCTTCACTGCCTTTACCGTAACCCTCCCTCTCTTTCTCTCTCTCTTTCCCTCCCTCTTTCTCCTACGACCTTTTCTGTCCTCTATCTATGTATCTCGTTCCCTAGAGCAGCCCCTGCCTGCCAGTTTTACCTTCCCTTCCCTTTTGCCGTACTCTCGCTACTGGCCCTACCGCTCCTCACCGTCGGCAGTCGCCCTCGTCTGCTCATCTCCTTCCCCTCGCCTCTCCTCTCCACAGCACACTACTCGGCTCTTTCGTCCCTTTACCCTCTGCTGGCTTGCCCACCCGCTCGCCCACCCGCCCGCGCAGCACTCCCTCACAAAAAACCCAAGTCCAGTGTGGGCGCAACGGGGGGTTTCTCTCTTCGCTTCCTTTTACCCTCTTCCTATCGTGCCTCCTTTACCTCTCCCCCTTTTCCCTTCTCGGTTCACCCTCGTCGATCCATTCTCTCCCTCTTTCGAGCCGTCTCATCCTGCTGTACCTTCGTCCGACCGTTCTCTTCTCTTCTCTCTTCTCCATTCCTATTCGCTCTCCTTCCTCTCTCTCCCTCTCTCGCTTTCCCGATTTCTAACTCTCTCGAGTCCCGATGTCTCAACTCTCTTCCTCTGTCTCCTTGTTTTTCGTTCCGTGTGTAGTGATTCTCAACCTTCGTCAACCGATCACTTTGTCCTAGGGGGTTCCCTCATTTCCTCCCCAAGATAGATGACGGAACGGCGTACTCGGAAATTTGCTTTATTCGAAGGAGGAAAGTGTGGATTTCATTTATGAAAGACCTTCCTACAGGGATTTTCTGTATGGTAATCGTGCGATGTCTTTATAGCATCAGTCATGTTGAAACTATTTGGCAAGTATAGAAATCGTCTGTAAGAAAAGAGATTCTTCAATTTCATAATTGGGGCAAACCAGGCGTACGAATCCATTTTGATATTTATGATATATCGAATTTGCTCAGTTTCCTGTACAATGACCTATTAGTGGTTGGAACGTGTACGAAGCACTTAAGACGTTAATAATACGTTTTATAGCCCGCGTGACAAACATAGAATATCCATATAAAGATATCCGGAACTAGTTTATAATGTTACGGTAGCATCGGTGCCTTACATCGTATCGATCCCATCCAGTTATCGCACATCGATGATATTCATAACGGGACATATCAGAATGCTGGACGTGGCTAAATGCATTAGCTGATATTCTGTACCGTTACGCCGAATCGAGGAATAATCAAAGAACCCCAATACAGTTAGGGTAACAAAAGCATCATATAAATCGTGCTGTGCTTTGAAGAACCAACGTGATGTTCATAATCTTAGAACCTAGCGCAGTAGAACCACGTATACCACACATTCACCGTGCATTATCCCCTTCGGTATCTTGTTTTAAAATGTTTGCGTAACATTGATTCTCCCTTATTCTTTAATAAGAATATTTTGTCGTGAACGACTCTATCTTCATGCCGATGCATAAAATAACATGTTTCTTCAAGGAAATCCAGACTTCCGAATATTTCTCGCGCAGCATCGACTGCTTGAAATAACAAAAATGATGTGCGGTAGGTGAGGTCGGTTTTCAGGTATGACATAGCGCATCGTTAAAGCCACCAGAAGCATCGCTGGTGCGTATCCTCTCGACTCTTCTGTAGGATGCACGACGTGCTTGTCGGCGGGGTACGGATATATACCCGGCAAGACCTAAGAAAGAAACTTCAGCTTTGGCTCTGGCATCACACATGGTGGCCACGTTGCCGCCTCCTCGGCGCAGAGTTCGCCTCCACCTCTAATGCATTCCCCCAGCACTAATACCCGAGGAGGCCTCACCGAGGCCATTCTGTCTCCATTGCACGTGTAAAGACGTAACTCTGCCCATACCTAACCACCTCTATCTTCCTTTCGTCTTTGTCTTCGTTCCCGTCGTCCTCGTCCCCGTCCTAGTCATCGTATACCATCCTCTTACTTCGCGGGGGTGGGGTGGGGGGTTCTTTTAATAGTACCGCTGGAGAATCCGCGTCTTTCAAGACTGCGCGTTAGATCAAGGTGACTCCCAGGTGATATTCGGATCCACTATTCATCTCCTCTTTGAATCGATCTTTTTGTACTTTCTATAGAAGGGTTAGAAATACGTAGGACTGCGACGCCAAACATATTCGCCTCTCACAAGTACCCTCTTAACTGATAAATATTACAGATCGAAGACACGCGTAGCGGATAATGATACCTTATACCTTCCCCTCGTAATTAATACTCGCTCGACGATTCGACAAATCGGTGTACATAATAACCGTCCAAAGCGCAGACTATAATTTGCCGCATTAAGCGATGTTATCCCTTGGATATCCCTCAAGAGAGACAAAGTTTCGCGGTCTTCATAAACGAGTTCTCAATCTGACGGGGGATTTGATGTAAGGGGCAATTTGACGCATCGTCGAATTTCTCTTCGTTCACTGTACACTGTACATTCAAATCGTTCGGTCACGCGTCCCTCCGGTACACCCCCCCCCCCCCCCGCCCATACCGTGCTGAACGAGGAAACACCTAAACCTATCTACGAGCTCGATACACCGTGGCAAATAAGAGCACGCGTTACTCATTGTTCTCAATTAGGCGTCAAGCGAATCAGCTTGGCACGACTCGTGTGAGCTGGATAGATCTGGATTCCACTCTACTGATTCTCGGTACGAACAATTTTTATGATTGGAGCACACGTTCAGATAATATTCACGCGTCGAATTCTAGGATTACTATCATTCTGTGTGATGTGATAACCATAATGTTTATAATACTGCCTTGTTCACAGAATTGTTAACTCAAACTGGTATACCTCTTGTTAATTATTCATAACTCTCTGATTAACATAACATTTTGTTATTTTCGTGCTCATTGTGTAACGGTCCGTATTTATACGTTACATCGATTTGTAATCTTCGGTGTTAGGTAGCGGAAATATATTATCATATTTAATTACATGTATAATTAATAACTCGGAATTCGATCATTAATTAAATTACAACGAGATCGGGTATGCTGATTTGTAAGTATTCGTGCGCACACGTATGTCATAACATTATAGATTCTTATTAATGCGATCATCGATGTTATTCCGTAACTCGCACATATAATTATTAATGGGGAAAAGAATTTATCGTGGTATATGTACATCTATAATATTAACGAATATCTATTTGCTTGCTCATTACCATACAACGTTTATTAAATAAATGTTATCTTACCAGCGACAATCAGAATCAATTCTATCAACTTGACTATTCTTCGTCGAGGTTGCCATTGTTCAAAATCTTCATGGATGGCATGTACTCCTGATCTTATTGGTTATCTCCGACACAAGTATCGAATCGATATCGTGGTTGATTTTGATTGCATGAAGGCGCTTCCCGGAATTACCTTTCAAGGATCTTACGTTACTGTAACTAAGAGGCATTGGTCAGAGTCGAAAACTGGGGCGTGACTCGTGCAAAGACGATATCCGCAAGTAATTCCAAGTCCGCAAACTTGGACTCGCGAGAGATGCTGCATATGAGGTCTCGGTGAGTCCTGTTTTTTTTTTCGACGATGAAACCAGCCAGCTCATCGAGCGTATCTCTGGTTGGGCCCACCGGGAATCCAGCTTATCGCGAAACGTCGCTTCGCTTTGCTCGATTGGTACAGAGGGGCAAGGGAGCGGTGGGGGGAACGTGAAACACGCTAGTATCGTGTATGACACGCGTGTGCTCGCGTGTATGCAAGATACGAGGATGTGTGTCCTACGGGTATTTGGTACGTGCACGGCTAGTACATTGTACGGTTCCCCGTGTTTGTATACGTGAGTGGAATCATGGAACGGTGTGTGTGTAACGTGTGGGTGCCACCCACCTCAACCCACTCGTTCGAAGTTCGGCTCCCCTTTTACACAAGCACATTCACGTGCATTCACACATGCCACTCTTCGTGGCTATGTTATATCGTGCGTAGACCGTTGGATACGTATGATCCTTCACGTTAAACCCGTACGCACAGCATGGTGCATCCCAACTTACCGAGAATGCACTCTACGAACCACCATAAACGACTATATAGGGTGTCCCGCACGGACGGATGCTAACACACCCGTTTACCTTTGTCATTCATAAATCCGTCGGACCGAGCATTTACGGTGATATTAATAAGTGTGTGATGTCCAGCGCCAATGTAATCTGACAGAATTTGTTGAATCAATATCCGCTGCGCGTTACAGGGGTTCGTCTATACGTTACAAGCTTTGGAAATATTGCAGGATAGAAGTTGTGACTTTAATAAAAGCGAATATTGATTTTACACCTAGTAATACGGAGTTATATTATTTATAGTGTATCTCGATATATAAAAAGGTTACAGTAATTTTTTCGGATGAAACTCGTAGGAGGATATCTTTTTTGAACTCGTGATGACTGGTACCGGAGAACACTACCGCAGTGCGCAAGAGGCGAAAACTATGCACGCTCTACTTTTCGAGTAAAACGAAAACTTGCATTTCGCCGGGCGTCGTGTGGCCGCGGACGCCGCTATTATGTTCACGTGTTAGAGATAAACTCGAACTTCCGAAGTTTTTCTAAGACGTTGCTCGAAAATTCCCTGAATTTTTGACATTGCGATTACATTTTGGCGAGAGCTACGAAAGATCAGTGTCCCATTGGAGCAAGAATCAGTGTAACATTCCAAGATCAACATTACCCAGATTTGAATATATTAGATATACAAATATACACGATATCTAACTCGATCAAAAAATCCACCCACGAAGTACGGTACGTACGGAAGTACATCAAACAATTGTTATAAAAATGCGGGAAAAAAAATCATAGAGCTCGAGAGTCAGCGCGGCACGGCTATCATCATCAACAGCCTATCAGCGTATTGCAAAAGAGAGGAAAATCGGGATGCGTTTCAATTTTCGACCCGTAACGAAACTCTCACATTTCATCGTACGCTATGGAACTACGAAGGGCACTGGTACGTTGGCGGACTAATATTTGACAAATTTGTATGCACATTCACGTGCATCCATCCACACGTCCCACCCTCTCTCACCCTACCTCTATGGAGGGTAGATACGTATACCTATAGCTAGGAGCACGCACGTACGTAGGTATACACACGTACGAGAGGAGGAGCATTTATGAGGGAGTAAGATGAGAGAAGCAGCTCGCACACCGTTGCCAACGCGATAAAACCAATCACCGAAATAACCGCAGACCACCTCAGCCAGCTTCCCGTCATGGACACGTGGCCTCCGCATACAGCTGATATTACCAAACCTGCAATATCACAAACACACGTGAGCTAATATCTTTGTTTCTATTCCCTTCGTCTCCCACCTTTAGCTACTTCTTCTTTGCTCCTTGATGACCACGTTATTATATTATTAGACATACGCGTTAATTTGGTGTTCCTTTATTAAAAATTGAAAATGTGCTTGTTGTAAAGCTAGAATAAATTCAATCGTCGAAATAGTCGCCATTGGGTAAATAAAGTTTTCAAAGCTATTTTCGACCAATGGTAAAAATGTAATATTTTGAAGTTGCCCCAGTTGTTTAGTATCTTTTTCGAAGTAATGTTGATGGTTTCACCTTATCACTGTATTTTATTTTCGACTATTTTGTAGACGTAAATGTGAAAGCTGTTGGTAGAAGTAATCCGCAAATGCACCGAATTAATTTGTACATCTAATATATTGTCACACTTCGCATCCCCCCGAGTTTTCATTTATATCTATTCTGCTTTGCATACATCTGTTTGTATGTGTTACCCGCCCCCCTCGTCTCCCTTCGTAACCCTCCCCCGATTCAATGGGATAAATGTATGCATGGCACACACGTTTAGATATATCTACGTACGGATACTGGAAGCATGCGTATATTCGAACACTGTGGCTTGCCGATGCTACCGCTAAAGGTTTAATTAGCGAATCGGTTAATCCGATACGTGACTATTAGCGTGAAATCCATAGTACGATGACTATGCGAGAAAAAAGCCCAATGGAATTCCTCTTCTATACTAGAATTCGGGTTCCGACTCTCTGTAGGTACACAAAGAATGGATAATTATATTGTTCAATTAGCGGATGTGTTGAGTAAATGCTCGAACATAGGAGTTACAGGGTAATGAAAGTACCTAGCATATGTTATATAAATCCATCGGGAGATATGATTCTTTCAAGCACGAATTCCACCCTGTAATGTTTTTACATTGGCTTGGATTGATATACGTACTGTTACAATATTATTTTCTTAATTAATTGTGAATGGAATTCCAATATGACATATTACATCAGGGTCGATGTACCTGCCATTAATATAGTTCATGTAAGACATGTGTGCACGTGGATATGGAAATACATACTAAACTAAATCAGAATTATATTAACCAGTGGTCCATTAAAGTTCCATTTCGCGGTTGAAATCTATCGATGCCCGGGAAAAAGAACATCGCAAACGATGCCGCGCGTCCATAGCGCTATCATCGAGCAGTTCTTCTCTCGTGCGTCGTTGTGTAAATCAGATTCCAAGAGACGTTGGCACGCGCGTAACTGCGACAATTTATGCCCCCGTCCTGTTTATACGAGGAACCGGAGGCGGAGGAAAAAAGGAAGTCGAAAAAGGGAGGGTGGAGAATTCACTGTTGGAGGCCACTCGCGAACCCACTGTCTCGTACGCGCTCTTATAATGGCAGCATAAACTCACCCTAAAATCTTAAAATAGTTGCAACTATTTATGCGTCCTGTTGTTGCACCTCTCGCTACCGGCGTTCTTTGCCTTTCTCTGCCGTTTTACCGCATCGATTCTGCAAACGATACCGGCGAAAAGGGTGGCGAAAGTGTGTGCGTATCTCATGTACACGCACTTGTATACTGCGGTACGTAAATATATATGCAGTCATTACGGGTACAAACTACGGCAACGCAGCGAACCTCACTTAACGGGGTTCACTGGCAAAGGGGTGGCAAGGTGCATTTAATATTTTCCATGGTTCAACCTGCGGTACAACGCGATGCTTGCGTCCCAGTAAAATATATTTACTAAAAGAATTAACCATACATAAACTCATATATGATAATCTGATTATTTACTGATTTATTTATATTTATGGTGATCGGTTATATAAAGTGCATTTTATAAAAATTAATACGAACGCATTGGTTCCTCGCGCGTTAACTGAGATGTTATTTCCTCCTTTCATTATATTCGTTCAGTATACATTTTCACCCGTAATGAGTTGTCATGAGTTATCAGAATAATTAATATGGTCATTGATATTGGAACCAGCTGAAAATCGATGCACATTTACTACTCTACATTTCGAACACAAATTAGATGATTGCTAGTTGAAATATCGTTTATTCAAAGTGGAATCTTTAATGCATGTCAAAAGACATTTTATCGACGTTGATTACATTTTCGATATAATTATATGTAATGTACATATCATTGGTATTTAATATATGAAATTCTGCTCTTCCGAGGATATAAGGTATTAGCATGTTTTATGGTGGAAGAATACCAGAAGTTGAAGATAAACCAGTTGAATTTCCTCAAGGCACGTTAGAGTCACACACGGTAGCTTCCTACGTGTACTTCGAACACTGATACTGAAATGGTTGGTGGCAGAAAGGCCAAAGATAGGGACACGGGTACCTTTCACGCCCACTTCCGGACTAAAAGGGTGCTACCGGTCCAGAACAGATAGCGGAACGGATCTCAGGCAACGTTCGAGTAACTCCACGCATCTGTTATCCTTTTTAGGGATCCCTGGGCAAAGTTGTTGTCACGAGTTCAAAACGGATTCGGAAGATCTACGGTAAACAGTGGAACTGCGATGGCGATAAAAAGATCTGTAATCCTTAGGGATACCATTCCTGAAGGGAATTGATATACTGTCATTTTTTAGTCGGAAACGTGCATTATGTGATAAGCGTAACATCTTATAACAACGATGTATTTTGGTGTCCATTATATGTAATTATATCGAAATTTCATTATCGAGGTACTAGGAGTGATGTAATTAATACATTTGTCTTATGTTAGTGATCGTATGTGTGCATAGTGTGTTCGAATAGTATTCCTGTTGTGGATATTTTCTATATATGTTCAGATTTTGACAATGCAGACAACCTATACGCATATTGCAAAAGGAAGGAAAAAGAGCATCTGTTTGAAGAGCCCGCGGCATTCTTCCTGGGTGGAATTTTTCGTTTAGTATATGCAGCCGTGCAAATAAATAGAGAGAGGGGCGTTCCGGCGTTTATTTGTAAGGTAGATACGACGGGATAACAATTTGTAACAACAAACTCATCGTACAATTTCTACTTCGTATGGCTAACCCAAAATTCCCCCTCGTAACTGCTACCCTATTTCGTTCCTCGCGCCAACCCTTACCCATCACGATAACCACGGACCCAGAGGGTATTTTTTATTGCGCGCCAGCCGGGCACCAGTCAGCTATCGCGTTACCACCAAGGCATTTTTCCGAAATTATTTCCAACGAACGACGATTGACTCCGTATATTTAGGTCTTCCGTTCGTTGGATCGTTTCCACGGTGTTTTATAAAGTCTACGAAAAATGCGGTTATCAAATATATAGAAATCTGTGTGTGGGCATTTTGATAATAAATCCGTTTGATAATACTGGTAAGAAATTTGTTCAAAGGATGTTTTCATTTCTAAAGAATAGAGTAACCTCGTTGTAGCTTGCTAATACGTTCATAATAACGAAGGATAAATGAAAGAGGAAATACTTGTATTACTCTTGGCGAGTATGAAAAGTCACGTATGAAGAGAAAAGATTCTCCGGGTTCTCCCAGGGAGATAAAGGAATGGAAGGGTAGAAATGGTTCTTGCAACGGTATGGCCAGAGGTTCTTCTTGGTGGGTCTACTATGCAGGGGAGGGGGATACTCCAGTTTTGAGGGTATCCCTAGATAGGGAAAAAAATGTCTTGGGCACGGCAGCTGGGTAAAATCGTATCTCCCTCACCGACACCCGCGCTCTCTCGTTTGTCTACCCTATCTACCCGGAGTCCTCTCCTTTCAGCAAAGGGGTCGTCCTCGTTGTCGGGAGAGTATTGGCCGCCACGAGCAAAAACCTTGGAGCCGTATGTACGTGAGAGCGCGGTCGCTCGAATGCACGTTACCGTGTATGCGCCTCCGCCTTCTACGTGTGGAGGAGCCGAGAAAAGAGGATGGAAAGGGAGAAAGGTAGAAGCGTCGAATAAGAGAAAGTAAGAGGATAGATTCGGTGGAAAAGAGAAAGAGCGAGTGGACGAGTGCGGGATGAAGAGAGTAGGAGGTTCGAATAGAGAGAACGAAGCTGTGAGACTCGTTCCACCGCACACAGGCCATCCTATATTACGAAGTCTCACCCTCTATCCTGTCCAACCACCCCCTCCTCCCCACACTCCCTCATCCCCCAAGCCCTCGAGATGAAACCCAACTTCTCTGCTACCTCGACTCACCCGGTCCCTTCACCCTTCAGCCCCTTCCCACGGCTATAGTTTCCCCACCTCTCCCAGCATGCCCTGTCGAGGAGAGTAAGGGAGTCCTTTGGGGTTGAATCGAGGGTGCGGAGGTGGGCGAAGAAGGAGAAAGGGAACGAGAGTAGTAGGAGGACTAAGAGAAAAGGGGGGAAGGGTACATCGGTGCAGAGAAGGTAAAAGGACATGGACGAGAGGAACGTGTCCGAGTAGTATTCCTGTGTGGGTGTTTTATATACGTGTGGTTCTTCTCTGTAAGTGTAGGTCTATATAGACACGTATGTATAGGTGAATGCTGCCGCTAGGCGATATTAATTTCTCTACGAGGGCTTTCGTCCAGCTACCTTCCCACTGCGACTGTGGAAGGTCCCTTGTGACCCTACGCGAGAACGTTCCGAGTTGTGACTTTCGGCGGTCATTTCAAACCACCGCCAACTACCCCCGTTTCCCTTATACCCCACTACTCCCAACCCACCGCTCTGTACTTCCGCCTGTTTCGCAACCCTCCTCGCCTCTCTGCACCACCAACCCCTGCCCTTTAGTCTTCTTTAGGTTCCCTATCTGTCCCTTTGCAGGTAGATTCTCAAAGTTTTCCTACCGCCGTGTATGTTCCACATGAATTCTACCACCCCCCCCGTGTGTCGCTATAGAAAATCCCGTATAACGGAGCAGGTAGAAGCAATTTCTCTTCCATTCTTCCTTTTTATTGCTAAATGGAAGGGAGATCTAACGAACAAGTGGTGACAATTCTAATGTGTCATGTATAAGCATTGTTAGAAGTATACGACAGGAAAAAATGTTCGAGTTCGGTGAAAGGAAATCGTTGAATTAAATTTAATAGCCGATTGATCAATGTTCATGTAAGCATAAATAGTAATCTGTAGAATAAGTTGTACATATAACTTATAGCTATATATGCATAGATATTATGTATATAAATAGTTTTACATACGTAATTATAAGTTTAATCAAATTTTAGATTCCACATGTTTGGAAGGTTTCCTAGATTATTTGATTATAGAAGCGTCTTGCTCGATACTTGGTTTATTAACTGTGATTCATCGGATCTCCGTACTGGAGGTTAATTTTAAATTCATTTAAGCCGGTGACTTACAGGGCAATAATTACATTTCGCAAATGGAAATCGACCAAATTCGTATTCTCACTCTGTTACCACGAATTAGAGTCGTGCTATACGATCGGATCAATCTTGCGATGCATTCTGAAATAGAATCGTATCGATCGCTACGGATTTGGATATAATCTATGGTAACGTGATTCTTGGAATTATCGAAAAGGAGTTGCGGGTGTAGAATTAAAAAATCGAAACTATTATAAAAACCCTATAATTTTGTATACGTAACAAAATAGAATATAATAATTTCGGATATTGATATAAGATTTACATTTACGTATTTCTATTATATTATTTAACTATTTCCGGAGACTAATCTCGTAATCTTGTTATTGTCTTACCGCATTATCTTCGATCTTGAGGAAGGTCAGTGGCTCATTTAAATCGCTGAGTTTATGTGAGACGCATTATCATTGGCTACCAGTTCTATTCGACACGAACTAATTTACTTGGAAATATCTCGCCGAAGATACAATTTAGAAGATAACAAAAGGTTTCCCAATAATACCGGGAAAAATAAGATAGATCAGTGACAAAAGCCGATGCATTTTTCATACATCATTTATCTCTTCCTATTATCTAATCACGTTGTAAAAATAGTATCATATGTAATTCCCGTAATGCATATTCACGAAGCACGCCCATCGATTTTCCACTGTCAAAATAGTCTTTCGCGCGACACGGAAAAACAACACAAAAAATTCATTCGCGACTAATCAAAAGAAGCGCAACGCGAGACGATGTATAAATGAAAAAAAATTTTCGGAATCTCTGATATTCTCTCTGCCGCGATCCATTCAGTCGCGCTCGATCGCGCGCGTTACACATAAAAATTAATCACGCTGTACTTCCGACTCGATGTTTTATATTAACGCGATACCAAGTGAAACACTATTTCCGTGAATGCCGGGTAAAATTCGTCTGATGTATTAGCCTGAAAATCGAATTATATTCGTGGGATAAGAGGTGAGTTTAGATGGACGGAGTCCGCAAAGTCGAAAAGTGGAACGTTCCGAAAGGTTTCACGTGCTGCTTGGTATGGACCGTCGAGTCGACGATCCTTTGTAATCTCGTTGAGGACGATCGCGGGGACCATCTCTGGTCTGGGAGATCCCTGAGTCTAAAACCCGTATAGTGCCCCGTAGCCACCCTCATCGCGCGCATAAATCACAATAGAGGCGGAAAGTGCCATGGAGAACTTCTCAAGCAGGGATATATTCTTCGTGTAGTCTTCCATCTACCGTTTCCCCATCCACCACTTCGTTCTTCAGCTTCACTACTACCTCTGTAACCTCCCTCCCTTCTTCTTCTTTTTTTTACTCTTTTTCCCTCCTTCTTCATCATCATCTTATTCACCGTCCTCGTCTTATTCTTCTTCTTGCACTTCCTCCTATACCGCCGCCGTCCTCTTCTTCTTTTACCACGGCGCTCCTATTCAACCCAACTAGTCATCCTTTTTACACCGAGTGTAGAGTTCCTTCGCCAAGTACTCGCGGAACCGTGTCACAACGCTGGCACGGTGGTTTGATGTATCGCAAAAATATTGCAGAATCTTGCGCGACACGATGCAACGTGGAAGACTACTGCGACAAATTGTATTGACACTTCGGTGAAAGTCCCGACACCGATGCTTATGTACGGTATACATTCACTGGAAAATCGGAACAAGTTCAAAAGAGTATATGCTTATTGTTAACGGTTGCGTATCTGTCTATGTATCTTATTGGGATCGGGTTACATAACGCCGATGAAGCGTCACAAGATACGATAAGGAGTAATAGTACTCCTGAGATACACCCTTTGACGGAGTTCCCTATCATTTAAAAATTTTTAAATCAGCTACGATTTTATATGACGTAATAAACGAGTTATTGTATGTACCTATATAAAACAGGTGTAGATACATGGGTGCTTAGTGTTCGAGTATATATGTACTCGCACTAGTGATGCGAAGTTCTATATAGTGGAACGAACGAGAAACGTGGAGGGGACGAATACGGGGGTGGAAAGAACGAACGTCGTCCTTTATACCTTAGGTGGTCCCCGTGGATACTGGCTGAGTCCTCCTTTCGTATCTTTACCCCCATTTCATCTTCTGCCACCCCACCGGTTCTCCCAAACCACCCTTATTCTCTCTTTAGCCTTTGCCGTTCTCCTTGGATCGAGTCTCTTAGGTTGCGTTTCCATCCACCTTGCCTCTCTACCTTTCCTCCCCCTGTCCGTCCTTTCAGATCGCCCTAAGCAAAAAACCAACCTTCGGCAAGGGGGGTAAAAGCGACGAGGATCACGGTGCAGGGGCGGGCGGGGGGTAGAGGGGGTGGTTTTACCGGTGGATGAAGGTAGAGAATTATTTTTCGAGGGTCCAACCATGATTTTCCACTCTGCTCGATATCCCGTGGAAAATCAATACCTTTTTACCTCGTCGCACCATTAGTGCAACTCTGGAATAATGTAATGCTACATTTTCGAATGATGTTCCACTGTGCCAGAATTAATCCCGTGTTTATTATTCACAACATTTATTACGCCGTGTTCACAGAATTTTACGTTTTACTTTTAACTGTCACAAATTCATTCGTTGTCATGGATGCCTTAAAAACACATCAATATTAACGTCGAGATATCCATGCTATTGGAAACTGATAATATATTGGTCCTCGATAACCCCACTTCTCCGCACTCGTTAAAACCGTAGTCAAGTTCACCTTAAATCCAAGGGTAAATTTACTTAGCGACTTCGAAAGCGCTTGACACGGGGAGGGGAAAAAAACTCACGAGAATTTCGCCGAGTTTCTATCTCTTGTCTATCGATAAATTTACTTCGATATTTCTGAAATGCTGTCACCATCGGAAAACGAGAAACCCTGGATACCGAAGAAGAATGCAAGAAGGTATATGGTGGGGTTAGGGGATACTGTAGGATGAGGGTTGATATAGAAAGATATTTTTCAGGCTTCTACCCAACGGTTCGCCGAGCCTTATAGAAAACCAGCCCTCAATCATGCTCCTGGATTCCCCCCCATTCTGTGGGTATGCCGTTTGACCCTCGTCACAGTATTCCGAAAACAGGTATTAGGGTAATTCTTGAGTTTTCCACGACGCATGGCTGACTAATTATTTGATATGGTCAATTTACAGTATTGCTTAATTCACCTTCACTTTAGTAATATATGTCCCATGTTTTACTATACAGAGTGTCCCACGTAAAGTGGGCCACTTAATTACGCAATATTTATTTCTGTGTACAAACTATAGGTGTTCTAGCTAAATTCTGTAAAAGTGACATTGGAAGCGATTCTCTTTCAAGATATTGGCTGTTTGAAGTCATTCCTGTAATGTATAAAATATATTCGGTATTATGGATATTAAAGGAGATAGCTATGTGGCGTATTTCATACGGAATGTGTATATAAATGTCTATAAATATCTGCAACTTTATGCAGAGGTATATAAAGTAGCAGGAATGTAGATATATCTAATTGTAGTTTATGATCTCAGCAATGTTAGATTAATTTACTAAATAGTTCAGCAACTTAATTCCACTCGGAACTGGGAGGGTGAACTCTGCGCCATCGATCTTTACGATACAAGCGTTTCCAGGAAATCTTTTGTACACGCTGCTCTATATCATTTTATAAAGCGGTACGTACTCAAGCTTGTTCTGTAAATTCTTGCTACGTATATGCAGAAACACGAACAGTAATATTAGATCGCTGGTACCTTCGTGTAGCCGTTCAAGTACGCAATTTATTTGAACGCGTAAAAACTTAACAAAATATGCAACACGGAGCAAAGGTGTAATACGATCAGCTAAGTCATGCTGATCGATCGATACACCCGAAATTTCCAATACGCTTTTTCCCCAAAGTTCGATAAATCCTCGGAGCGTACAACTAATTGTGCGAGGAAGAGAATGAAGTGGGACAAAGGGTAGAAGAAGGAACAATACAGGATGACCAAGCTCAGTGGTTTCTTCAGGGTAACACATCGGGATTAAACGTTTCCTTTGTTCGTTGAAGCCGGAGTCGCCAGTCCGGTCTGTCCGTACCCCTTTGTCCTTTCGATGTCTTTTTGCAAGAAAACCTCTCGTTCTATCTTCCCTTCTGCGGCTGATCTCCTAGCGAGTTCTCTCCCTCTTCCTCTTTCCTTTACTTTCTTTCTCTCTCACGGTTCGTATTAGACCCTTAGGTAATGCCATCGTAGCTTGCCACCCTGGACTCCACCGAGTTCCCCACAATTCCGATCTCTCCACCCTTCGTAGACCGAAACTCGCATCTCAGCTTCCATCCAACCAACGAATCCTCCCCGTGCACCCCTCGCCCTCCACCCTCCACCCTCGTGCTCCGCTACCATCAACCTCCTTCTCCCAGCAGGAACGAGGGAAGGACCTTCGTGGGGCCAAGAAAGGGGTGGTTGGGCGGAAGGGTAAGTTTCTTGTTAGGGTCCAGACTCACTGGCGACTCCTAAGTTGCTATAGGCATGTGCTCCGAGACGCAGAAGGGGGTGAGAAGAAGGATGAAAGTCGGGTGGGTTGGGTGAATGCCGGGAGAGGAAAACCGACGGACAGACGGACGGAGGTAGCGAAGGGTGCAAACAACCGTGGCTCGACAAACAAACCCCACAGGAGCCGAAACCTGGTTCGCGATTTCGATTGTTTGAAGATTAAATCAGCCTTGATGTACGATAGAGTGCGGCCACTCAACTTCGATTGCTCGATAGACACCAACCGAGGGGGTGAAGAGACACGGGACATTCGGAAGGTTTTCAAACTCGAGAGCCATTTTACTGGCTCTCACTCTCTCCCGCTCTCGTATTCACTCTCGATCTCTCTGTATGCTTTAGTTCTCTAGTCTCTTCTAGTCCGGTGATTCTGTGTACTTGGTGTTAGGTTCGAGCTAAGCTGACAAATTCCGTTGATCGAGGAAGCCGTAGGTGCTGTGTAATTATCGTCTATTATTCGTGTATTATTCTCGAAAGTTCGGATACATATTAATCGGTACACCACGAATGTGATTTAGCGCACTTAACGATTAAGAATCGTTACATATTTTGTAACCGTCACTAAAGACACGTAAATGCGCAAATAAAATATCGTTGGTATCGTTTCCCCGGCGCATATCCAAAAATGTAAAGCGTACTTTTGGCAATTATATTTTCGATTACACCGTTGAATCGGGAATACCAACGTCGGACTAATCGATCATACCGCACCACGGTAGCAAACCCTGAACTCGGGCAGCAGTGGTTCACCTGGTGGTAGATCGGCACCGATCGAAACCGTAGCTACGCTCGTTCGATCGGCCGCGCGGCCTACACTCTTCGAACCGAGGTGAACGTTCTTCGCTCACCGTGTATATGTATACGAGCGGACATTATTTAATAATGCATTACTACATACATTAACGCGATACACCACTCCGATACGTGTCGGTGCCTAGATACATACATCTACATACCACCGGACCTACGTACATCGACATAGGTGAGGAAGGGTTTGTACAAACCCACATGTACGCACGCACGTTCATATCCTATCTTTGTATACATTTCAGCGTAGTGACGCGCAAAAGAGGGGTAGCTGCGCGGAGTTATCCACCCTTTTCAACCTTTCTCTCCCCATTCTCTTATTTTTCCTCGCTCCCTCTTTCTCTACCTCTCTCGGTTCCTATCCTTCACTTCTCTTTCATTCTCACTCTTTATCTCCGTGTCATGCGGTACACGTATGCCTGTGTCAGTTCATAGGTACAATATGTGTACACAGGTACAAGGATGGTATACGTACATGGAACTGGCACGGAAAACCAGAGTATAACCTCGGCACACAGCCTCGTGTACACGACGAGCGTTTCACACACGCGGTATGGATACGCGTTTCCAGTGGGCTGTATATTTCAGGACTGCGGGCATAGTTACAGTGCACAGTGCAATATGCACACCGTAGAGAGTGCGGACTATAGTACTCGAAGCCTCAGTGAGTGGTAGGAGAGAGGGTGAGTTTAGAGAGAGCGGTATAGTGGACAGAGAACGGTGGACTAACTGGGACTCGTGTTACGCTCCGCACACCGGGAAACCGAATGTACCTACGTGCATCCACCAAAGAGAAACGGGAGGAGAGAAAGATAGTTGCGGAAGGGGATGAGACCGTACGCCAGTTAGAAACAGGGGAGGGTAGACGAAGGGATAGTGGAACTGGACAAAGGTAGTGGGAGTACACTCTAACCAAAATGTTAATTATTTAACTAGCAGGAAGCTCGGTTAACGAGCCGAGTATACGAAACTATGAGTGAGAAAGGGCTAAAAAGGAGGACAGGAAACTGCCCGGATAGAAAAGCACGTGTGGCGCAGAAACTGGCGACGGATCCTTTGGATACGTCCTATTACCACTCCTGGAAAAAGCTGACTGAAAGGAGCAGCTTAGTACGAATACAAGCAACTTGTTACCACGCTTAATAATACTTTGAATGCTGACCAGACCCTGAGTCGCCACATGGATGAAGAAAGATTTACGAGGACGCGAAAGGAAGACGACGATTTGGTAGTAAAAGATTTCACGGCAAGATTTTACTAGCAAGGTGGATCTCGCTATTCAAAAGGAAAACCTTGCGGAGCTTATTTCCAGCTGCCAGTTACTCAGATGCAGTCTTCGAGCAGCATAGTTAACAATTATGCACCGCAAAGTTCTTAAATTCATTTGGTTTATCCTGATATTGTTACAACAGAAATCAATTTCAAAGCTGATTTAGTTAACAATATCAAGTTCATTAACTTATTCGCACTCTTGGGAATTTAATCTCGCTAACTGAATTAATGATCCTACGAAGAAACTTATCGCCGGATACCGCAACAGAGAAAACGATGTGGCAAACGGTGTCTGCTTTTTTTTGGTTGAAGTTCAAACGATCAATAATTCTATCGAGCTCGAGAATATAATGGTTTGAAAATCGTGGTTTCCAATATTCCGAAAACACAGATCTAGTCTGGTATCCGTCTGAACCACGATATTAAATCGATTTGCGAAGATGTATGCGACGTGATGTGCTTCGAGTAGTTTCTTGGCACGAGAAGTTTGCGACTTAAATTTAGACACGCGATACTTACTAAACCCACTTCGCCATATGCTTCTGGAGTTTATATTTCCTAAATTTATCGAAGCCTTTCACCTTTGGCGGTTCATATCATTTTCAAAATCAACACGCTACTCTTAAATCCTCGGCGAAAGAGGTTCTTCCTCTCATTCAAATAAATACAAAGAGACATAGCACGTATCGTTTTATGATATCGCGAGCACATAATATGATAACACGATTGTTTCGCTGGATGGTTTCAACTCTTTTTTTCGTGTTCGTCAATTTTCCTTTCCGCCTTTCGTTCCGACGGCGGTCCTGGCTTCGAAAGTAATGGAAAGAGGTAGAAAGGGAGAGTGAACCCCCCCGAGCGAAAATAGGGTAAATCGAGATGAGGGCCGGGAAATTAGTGCGTGGACGATTTTATTAGAGCGTCGGCGTATAATGAAGATTTTATGAGCGCGGCTCAATTATTGGTTATTTAACATCTTCGTGGTTTGGGGTGAAGGGGCGTTCTCCAAGCGAACTCGACCCCTCATTCATAATTGTTTTACGCCATCGATAGGACCGTATTGAACTCCCCTTTCGATTTGATCTCTCGATATGCCTCCGAATTCGTAATTACCGCAAATAGCTGGACCCTGATACTCACGATTATCGGCTACGGCCGATCGCACTGTTTCTCCGCTCCTTCCGACTTTATGGAAATTACCGATGGAACTTGAAATAGATAGCAACGCACAGAACTAATTCTTCCCCATCCTCCTTCGACCTCACGATTTAATGCATTTCCTAGGTTCACGCAAATGTATCTTGACTTCCAAGGTTTTTGTAAAAATTTACAAATGTACTCGAGACAGCATGGTGTAAGCTTACAAAATGAATTCTAGATGACGGCGATGTTACATCGTAGCCAGTGTTCGCAGACAATGAATAAAATGAAACCGAGTTGATAGTGCTCGCAAAGTCTGCCACAATTTGTCTAATGGTATCCTAACAGGTTTACAATTTCGGTGTTACATTTTCATGTAAAGTTGTCCGAAATTATACCTTATATTTATTATTCGTTATAAAGTGTTCGCTATGAATGCACTCCCGATAAAATAGTGGAACGGAACAGCAACACGGTGAAGTGTCAAATTAACGGTAGTTACTCCGAAATACGTATAACGGTTCGCCATCAGCGTTTGCTGAAGATTCTTGCCGGAAGTTGGAGCACCTTGAAGCTTCGACCGCAAGTATCGACTATTCCGTACAACAGGTTCTCGATAACGTCGACCATGCTTTCAAGCTTACGCGGAGTCATCCCGCAAGCTGATGTCCTTGAAGGTTCTTGAGCGAAACTTAACTCAAGGATAGAAGAGAAATACTGAAGGTTCGTGATACCACGATCCACCTACAGGTTGGGTGCGGCCATTTTGCCAGTTCTCTCACCCTTTCCACTCACTCTCTCCTCTCCTCTCGTTTTCCTCTCCTCACCTCTCTCTTCCGCCCTCACCCACTAACAACCCCCAGAGCGTACTAGAACGAAGGGTGAGATGCACAGGGAGGTTGAGGTGGGTTGAACGAGGGTGAAGGCCTGCAAGCCATGCTATATGTACTGAAATACATATATATACGTATACTTATATATATATATTTTGTATATAAGTATTTATATATATATATATCCGTATGTATTACATATATATTTTGTAGTATATAGATATACCTGGTCTACCCTCCAGTACCGGAAACAGTTCAGTCCCGAGCTTAACCAACGCCATGGTACTCAATATGGCGAACCCAGCGGTGCTCATATTTCCAACTTATATTTAACACCGATTCTACTGTCTGTGCTTCGCATTCGCACAGAGTCTACCTCAATATATTAATGCACATATGCATTTATTCCCTGGTGGTTCTGATTTTAAAGCTGAATGCGGGTGCATATGCATCATAGTCGTCATAAAGCGGATCACTTCCTGTTGATATCATTTTTACATAAGTTCATATATCAGCCCGTTGCTTTCAGAGTAGTATAAGTCATTTTCTTGCTATGGCACTTTTGAAATAATCATACATTTAAATAAGAAGTGCAAATATTATATCAACATTTTGTGGTACCTTAACACATGGACCAGGTATTTTATTGCTATCAATGGCCAGTAGCTAGCTATTGCTTCGCGGCAATTATTTTTAAGCTATTTATAGTGAAGAAAGTAATTCTTGGTACTTATAGTATCATGGATTACTATTTATGACAATCATGATACTCCAATATTATTATTATAGTCCTGATATTTAGGTGGTAATAAACAAGTATATCAAAAATCAGCAAAATCCGTGACATCGATGTTTTTCATCTAGTCGGTTTGCCATGAAATTACCCGTATAGTATCACGTATGTATATAGTATAATGTGATACTGGATTAATACTTCATTTATAAATCCAGTCTACCACAGTGTCTAGGATTTAACAATACTCCACGCAGCAGGGTTTATTTCATCCATGTTAGAAAGATCTTTCGCTTTGAGCTTACGAAGTCGAGCTTATAATGGTGAACACGACAAGCTCTACGTTACTTAGATTTCTTTTGCCGAACCTCGGCTGGTTACTCGTGACCCCGTGAACTTTTCACCGGCAACTCGATGTAAAGACAGACACTGGAGGAGTCAGAAATATTGGCTCATACCGTTGGAGGAATTATATCAGCTTTGAGACCATTTACGCGATATTATATCACGTTCTATTACACCATGTTAAAACCTGACACATCACACTCATGGTGTATCAAGTTTAGACCTTCTACGACGTTCGCATTTTCGACCTGTGCCCTGTCAGACTCCCGCGACCCCGTGAACTATTCTATCCGCATTCAACGTTAGAACGGAAGTCAGTTCCTTCTGCATTGCACCGGAGACTTCCGTTATCCAACGCGGTAAGCAAAGAATATCTTGGAAATCCTATGTAATATCAAAGATCGACCGATATACATAATATATATATAATACAAACTTATTTGACCTCAATTCTCTTCTCCGTATATTAAATTAAAACTTATGAATTGCACGTTACTAAAACCGTAACGACCATTTTTACAATTTATAAGAAGATATAGATTAATATAAATAATGCAATGAAAGATCATTTTTTATTGTTCCCTTGAAATCATACAACTTCAAAGTTGGAAAGTTGTACTGTACGGAGACTTTCGTGACCCACTGTACAACGTACACTTATTAAATTTCGTAAAATATTATTTATTCCTTATTGTACTATATACACCGTGGGATACTCGAGAACATTATTTCACACTTAGAAGTGCATACTGAGCGGAGTTAATTAATTATATTCCATATAGATGATTTATATAATGCATTACCTTCTAACTCCATATTCTATTGTACATATTATTATAAGTATTACTTCTCCCTACAAATGATGCTAATTATTCAACGTTACGTTATAAATATGTAACCGCACCCGTGTGTCGCATGTTGATTACGCGGGTGAAAATTCAAAGCAGTGTTAACGACTGGTAAGATAAGCTTCGAAAAAAATGAATGCTTAGGACTAGAACAAAGAGCGAGGGTAAGTTGGATCGTCGAGCGTAGAAGAACTCGGTCGAAATGTAACGTTCCCGTTCCTTTCTGTTCCATTAATCTCTTCATTATTCGCCGTTTTATAACTTGAGAATACACGGGAGACCAAAGCATGACTAGCCGAAGGCAAAGTGGAATATTGTCGTGTCGTCACACCCACGAATAGCGTGCGTTCTACACATTATCCGCGTCATGTGGAAAAGCGTACACGAACACATCCTCAACAGGGTTATGGCGGAACACGTATTCGCGGGATATCTGGGCCGGAACATGCCCGACTAAATTAAAAGGACCGACGATTACCCGGGATAAGAGGGTGGGATCGTTAGAGTTTTTTAATTCCCCTTGATTGAAAATAATATTATCTTAATTTAATAATCAGGAAGGTTCATCCCCTCTTTGGTGTTACATCATTTTAATTATCTTCTTAAGATGAATCCCGCACTTAGCGTAATATATAAATTATACTACTTGAAAATAAATTGATCAGAATTAATTAATCAAATTATGCCTTTTGAATTCTATGTTTTATATTCTACTGATTCTATATTCTAGATTCTATACTCTATATTCTATATTCTATATCAATAGAGTTTAATAACGTATGTCGTTTAAAGGATTTATCATAAAGTAAATCGTATGATGGTTTGGTAAAATTTTCGCGTAGATATATTATACGCGTTATACAATAGAACGAAAGTAATTTTGGCGGGGTTTCACTATACAAAGGACCGCTGGAGGCATTAGGTGTTAATGGTGAATGGTTAGCAGAAGTATCTGGAACTATAACTTACCGATATAAGCAGGAAGTACGGGCTACATGTATATGTAACGTTATAGCAGCGTTACAGGTTACCGAGTGTTTGGGCTTGCGGGGCTTTAGGATAGTTACTTTCCCCAAGTCTTCGCGGTAAAGGCAAAGGAGAGCTTTGCCAGAAGAAAATGTCGGCGAGAGATACGCGAGTTCAAGATAGCGATGGCTACAAGTTATTCTAAAGTGTTACATTTTATTCCCCATATTTAATTCGATGTATTACAAACATAATTATAGAAGAATCTATTATACATGATACACATCAATACAACAGAGATAATACAATGTGCATTATTATACACACGTATGTTTTTAATGCATATATTTGTACGCAATGTATTTACAATATATTTGACGTTTCTTTATTCCATTTATATATTAAACAGTAATAATATTTATATCGCTTAACGCATCTCTCTGCAAATTCGATTAATTAGTACGTTATCATCTACCTTAAAATGAAATTGAGTAAAAAATGATATACTGATCGAAGTATGAATCTTCTAATCGTCTCTCTTCTTACATATTTTATCATACACTACCATACACTACCATTCTCGCCAGATAATTTTCATAATATCTATTACATGAATATTTTAAAGACCGCTTTAAACTACCTCCGTAATACAATAAAATCCTCGTAGAGGGGATACCATTCCTAGTAAAATAAAGTCGTTGAACGAGTTTCGAAACACGTTCCTATCCCTCGTGGTAGAGTTCCATCGAGGATAACCGAGAGTAGTGGAGGGCCTCGTTCGAGTTCCAGGGTAGTTCCTGCGAAGGTGGAGTAAAGGAGCTTTTGCGTTCGACCCCACGTAGAAGGTAGGGGGGTTCGGGTATTCGTAGGGGTTGAGACCGAGCAACCCTCTGGATTCGACCTGGACCAACCCCTCTGCGAAATATCCTCTGGACCAAGGTTGTCTGCGATCGTATGTATCCCACGTCTTCTCATACACTTATACTCGCGTGAGTCTACATACGTTACTCATCCATTCTAAGCGCTTGCAGTAACTTCGCACTCCTCTCTAACCGTAACACATATACACAGTGATGCACATACGTGCAAACACACGTATACGCACACATCAAGTAGAAGATGTGTGTATGCGAGCGCGTAAAGTTGGTGAAATCGTTTGTTCCGTTCTTTGTGCCGACGAGTACCTCTATGAGCTTTGTGTATGCGTATAATAGTCCTTTACCGTTCGTTTATTACGAGCGCAGACTGGGAAAACGTATCTCCGCCGGTATTGGTTACGCCAGAATATTTTTTGTTTTTTGAGAAGGGCACTCCAGAGATTTTGCATGCGTTGACTTAGATTTTCTTGATTGGCACAGTTTTTTCACAGGAAAATTTTTAATTGGCAAAAATATGGGAGATTTAGCCTCTCGGGTTTCTTTCATCGCTCGTATGCTGTACATTGTCAGTCGGAAAATCTACCAGCGGACCGCGGTACTTTAAATGGTAATTACTTTCGTCGTGGCGTCCTTTTTTGTTGTTTTAGTCGGTCTAAGTAAATATTGTGGACTTTTTTACAATACGTATTTGTCTGAATTAAGGAAGCACGGAGGTTCCGATGTCACGAGATGTACGACTTTTTGTGATATTTAAGTCGCGGATGTAATAGTGAGTGGTAACAATTATTGTGATTTACAGCGTAGATATATATTCGTATAATTTGTACCGCAGGCGAGAAGTCATTTGTAGTTATTGCTTGGTCCGGAAATAAGAGTTGGATAAGGAAGCAAAATCACGCATTTGTCAAAAAGTGGAGCGCACATCGATTTTTTTCGACCTTGAAAATAATCGAGACACCGTGACCTATTAGTCTTGTTTGGCTTAATTTTTAATGCTTCTTGTTAATTACGTTCTTTGTACCGGAATGCATAATGGGTTATTGTGAATTACATTACCATTGTCTTCCTTTATATTACAACAGAAACAGTTAGTTGACCGATCATTATTATATTATATTTTATATTCACATATATTCTGTGAGTCTTTATGCACCAAAAGAATGGATGGGACGATATACGCAATGATGATTAGTTCCTCGTCAGTGAAAACACAGGGACAATTAAATGCGATAAATATTGCTAGGAGAATTGTTTCTTTATCCAAGAGAGTAGTACGTTGGTTGAAAAAGGCACAAAAGATCTCTCGTCGTATAAACTTTTTCACCATTCTCCTCACGCGTCAGCCGCTGCGGAGTACACCCAGTCCAGGTACTGTTCCCCACCCACCCTCCGGCTAGCTACCCTCTTCGCTAATCCGCACAAGCTCCGTAGATCCCAATAGTTAAAAACCGTTTCGGTCGTAACTCCGTTGTCGCAATCCTGACAGTTTCTGTACGGTCTTTTTCTCTTTTTCTGCTTCTATCTATCTCGTACTCTTATATCGCTCGGTTTCTCTCCGCTCGTCCTCCGATCTAACACCAATACGTGGATTTGGGATTTGCCAGCAGGTGGAGTACCGAAGCCCGCAGCAATCGTACCGCGGAATTATTTAGAACAGTGGATACTAGCCACGTTGTAGTTAGGTGGGTTGCGATGTCCAGGACTACCACCCCATATCCACCCTACCTTTGCCATCCCACTGGTAGACCCCGGTGTTCAACCACCCTTCCCCCTTTACCCCTTACAACCGCCCTTCTGCCCCCATGCCAACCAACCATCTATACTCCCCTGTCCCCTTTTGCCCTTCGCCAACCACCGAGCGTACTCCACCTCTAGCCCGGCTTAGTTCAAAGCAACCCACCACCCTCGTACTCTTCCCCAGTCCCTTCTATACCCCTAGCCTCACTCTAGCCACCTATCTACCAACCACCCCCTAGCAGTAGCTCGACGTACCCTTGCGTGCTTGCCTGCCTGCCTGCCTGCCTGCCAACCATCCACCTAACCCAACCACCCATTCTACCCATCCACCCACAGCCCCGAGTACGCTACCAACCACCTACACTCTCTGCTCCCTTTTCACCTCGTACCCCGACACACAGGCTTGCCCGCTACGCCGCAACCACCCCCGAACAGAAAACACAGCTGAGCCAACGTGCTCTCGGCCTGAAATGCCTTCCACCTTTCAGAGGGAAGAGTGTCTTGCTTCGTTCCCTTCTGCGCGCACCACCTTTCCGTTTACCTCGTCCTCGTCCTCATCCTCTTTACCTACCTTGCTGCTGCTGCTGCTACTCCTCCTCTTCCTCCACCTCCACCTCCACAACCACCCCATCCACCTCCACCTCTTTCACCGCCACCATCTCTACGACCTTCTCGTTCTCCTGTTTCAGTTCGCGTTCTCGTTCACGTTTACCTTAACGTTCTTCCCTCTGCACCTGACGTTACCTTTCTTCCTCCTTCCTCTAGCTCCCACCTCGTGATACATACTAAAACACATGACTGATAAAATAATTGAAGGTACCATGTTACCACCGACGTGAAACTTCCGGCTGGTTGGACCACCCCTCGTTGGTTGAACCTGCGACTGCATATCCAGCTGTCTACAACGAGTGGGTGGTGGGTGAGTTGGTGGCAGTTGAGAATATTTTACGGAGCACGCCTACATCTATAATGGTCTCGTGTTTCGCGCGGTTTATCCTCTTTTCTTGCGGAGCATTGGATTTAAACAGGATTTCAAGCTGGATAACGCTCGGCATAGTTACTGGCAAGTTCTCGAGTGTCATCGATTGGTGAACAATGACAAACCGTTAAGGAAATATTTCTTTGATTATCGGCAAGATTCGTTTCTTGATAAAGCGAAAGGTACATTTACATTTTCCTGCTCATTTTATCATTAAGTTCAGTAATTCATTTAAGATACACTTACGTTTAAATATAGAGACGCGGTTCTTTATCTCGTGTATAGCTAGACCGCGAGCACATTTATCATTCAATGAATAATTCGTAGATTTCCCGACGAAGGTCGTACGATCCGATCTGAATAAGTGGGTGGACAGGTGTGTAGGAAATTCTAAAGTCATCCCTACGATCAATAATATATTTTGCAAACACCGCTCTCTCCAACCGCACTGTTTACCATTTTTACTTCCTCAAATATTTTGAAAAGTGTTAACCTTAAACGCAACCATATTTATCGAATAATTTTCATTTTTATTTGCAGCTAATTTATATGAATATTTAACACGAAGAGAATCAAGGAAGATTAAACTATTCTACGGTGAACTAGTCGAAGTTCTTACGAAGCATCGCGTTTAATTGTAAAAGTAGATCTGGACACTTAAATTCAACTATTATAAAAATCTGAACGTAACGATGCACGTTTGAATCAAGTACCTTGGGAGAGGTAATGATTCTACGCTTGCAACGAACAGTGAAAATCACGCGTGCATGTACTTGAAAAATTCAAATGCACATCCAACCGTGGAAACGCAGTGGTTTCGATCGGTATCGATTGGTGCAGGGTACAAGTTACATCCTCAGCTACCCGTAAACCTACATGCGTAGGTACGCGTATATGCAACTAACGCGCTCGTCCAAGCACACAACGACTCCCCTGTGTATCTCTTCCGGGCGTAGATCCACGTACTTACGCAACCGGTGCCCGATGCTCTGCATGTCTCGGAGAATACCTGCCTCCGTAAACCGCATACACCTCCTCTCTACGTCCCAACCTCTAAGCCCCACCTTGTCAACCCACCCCCTGAGAATTACTCCGAGATAGACAGGGATGGATAAAACCCATAGAAACCCCGAGTAGTGAGTGAGTGTTCCACGTAGAGACACAGAGGACTAGTACGAGGGTAAGATAGTACGTTAGTGCCCAAGATAAAGAGAGAAAGGTAGGGAATAGACCAAGATAGGGAAAGACGAAGAAAGGGATACACGTACATGCACGCATACGCGTAGAAAGTCGCACCGACCCTAGTCGTGCGTGTACCGAGGGAAAGGAGGACAGAAGGACAAGGGGTGAGAACGAGAATGAGAAGGAGAGAGGTACAATATTCTCTATGTATTAGCTACATATCCGGCACATAGGGTATCCTAGTACATGGAGGTGATGTTTGTAAGGTGTAATACATAGGCTTCCTACGTACATAGAGTTCCACACCGTTACCTTACGGTCCAGCACACGTGCAAAGGCACATCCACGGACGTCTCTGTACTCCGCTCTCTACCAGGGTAGTTGAGTGGGAAACCGGGCTGCGAGGGGTTGCAGAGAGGACGGGCAGAAGGGTCCCAACGCGGCTGACACACAAACAACCGAGCCACCTCTCATCCCCTAACCTATGCTCTCTCTATCCACCACCCACCGACTCGACTATACACCACTGAGCCATACCACCCTCTCCACCCCGTGCCACCCTAAAACCCACCCACTACTACCTACTATCCACCGCGGACCGCTACCCCCTAACCGATGTTAGGTACGGCTGAATTACGCACTCCGATTCGAGGTCTGGTACCCAACCTGTGGAGACTGCTGGAAAATTATGAGGAAACCGGGTAAACATTTTCCGTCTTTCAATTATCGGGTACGTGAGATACCATCGTGTATCGTGTATACGCTCTTAATTGATGGCTCGATGAGGTATCGAACGTTTAATTTGTTAAAGAGAGCGGCCTAAGTTCCCAGTGAAAGTTTCGATCGATCTTGCGTAGCGCCGAGTACCATTAAGTATGCACTCGACTCGTAAACTCGGTAAATGAAAATTGCAAGCGGTACTTGCGGAATTTATTTCGATGTTGCGTACGTGTACCGTTTTTCGTACAGGCGTTATGTGACCGGCTTAAAACAAATAATTAATAGGAGGAAAGAGAAATTATATTACAAAGCGAAATGGAGGGCTTCAAGTAATCTGAACATTTTTTTTAATGTGCACACGTTAAAAGATTAACCGAGATTTGGCGATGGAAATACGGATGGCATGTTTTTAATTTTTCGGGTGTACATGTTTTAATACATCGTTTTTCGTTCGTATCTCGTAACGAGTCTGGAAGCCAATTTAACTGGGCCTGCTTGCATCAACCTACCTAGTCGACTAACTTGCAACCATACAATCTACTCATCATTCACAGCCATCTCTGACCAACTATGTGCAGTTGAATTACGCACTTCGGTGCAAACGCAGAACCGGAGAAATGCGTAATGCGGAAAATTATGAGGAGACAAGTACCACGGCGGATCCCGTTTTTATTCGCGGCTGAGTAAAAATCTGTTGCGGATCCTAGAGGTGCGTGTGAGAGATCCTTTAATTAACATATGCATTGTAAAATAAGTGCATCCTCGGTAACAATCGGGCGAGAGGACGAATTTATGAAATATTTAAGTTTGCAACCCCTATGATATCGGCGCTCTCATCGGTTAACCCCACACCAGTTTTCAAGCCTATCCCATCCATCCACCCACCCCCCCACGATTCACCCCAATCAGAGTTAGGTATAGTTGAATTACGCAGCCCCGATGCGCGTGTGGAAATAGGGTGGCGCGGAGGGCACTCGGAAAATTATGAGGAAACAGGTAAACGTTTTCTGCTTTTTTACGGACATGAAAATAGGAGTTCTTCCACTCGCGTTGTTGAATCGCGTATACACCTCGTAAGAATCACGATGTGCTTTGGATAATACTTTGAAAATATGTGCTTGAAAAATGAAGCTGCACGGGCGCTTGAACCGAGCGACGGATTTGTCATTGTGTCGTTTCGAAAATGTTCGTGCAATCTTTGTATTTGGCTGCGAAGGTAATATTTAATAACTCACTTCGAATAAGCGGGATATTTTGTACGCGTTCGGGAAATTGGTAGCGAGCGGATCATACGTTCAGAATATGCTTCATCATTATAAATTATACTCCATTTGCTCGTGCACTCTGATGGATAGTACGTAAAATTAATGCAAAAAATGCAACGGCCCCATGAAGAACTGAAAATAACGCGCGCATGACGAGCATAAAAACTGTCAGGACATAAGGTTACAGAAGCGATTTTAAACTACATGAAAGATAGAGTAATATCAACCGGAGTACTCCTACTTACCATACATCACCCTCTAAAGGTCACTCGACGTTCCCTCCTGGAAACTCCCTGCTCGGCTATATAGTTCGTTTTGTATTTAGCGCATGAACTAGCTTTTTTATCAAGATCAACTTTTCCTCCTCTGGCAATCCGTAGACCAGCCACGATATGCATCGTTATTCCTCTCTCGCATGCCTTCCAGCGCGATACCGTGGTTCGAACCGACCTCCCTGTAACGTACACCGACCCCCTCCCCCTTCCTCGGTTACTACCCCATCGAGACCGAGAGCACCGTGAGGCGAGTAGCACGAGGGGGTGGATTTCGCATGGATTTCGCACGTTTCAATGGAACAAGGCACGTTGATGTCAACCTACCTGCGTTGGTTGGGTTCAACGCACCTCTAAAGCAACCACACCTCTACCCACCCTTGTGGAACGTTCACCACCTTCCCCTCTATTTCACCCTCGTCGACCCACCTCACCACCTACCTACACCACCGCCTCACCCTCTACCTACCACCCTCGAGCGACCTCCATCCCTCTGAACCCTCTAACCACTCCATAGCCGACCCTATCTACCGACGTACCCGCTCGCGCGGTTCTACATACGTCCATATAACTCTCTCCATGTACTCGGTTACATACCGTCTGCTATATAGGCGAGTATGGTATCAAAATGGACGCAACCTACAGTGGTAGATATAGTGGTAGATACAGAGCTAGAGATATAGATACCCGTACGCACCAACGATATACACTCACGTTATCGCGTACACTTCCAACGCTAACTCGTGTTCGTGATAATACCTGCTGGTATATAAGGTCTATATACGTATACCAGGGAACTGGACATATGTGCATGATCGTAGGTGAATACACGTGTGGTCGGTTAGATTCCGCATGTGGGTGGTACATACGTGTGCCGTGCGATAGCCAACGAGGAGTGTATGGAAGCACAGATACAGGCCTGGGAAGAGGTATCGTTGAACAGGCTGATTGTAAACGCAGAATTGGGCTTCAGGCTGGGGAACATGGGTACGCGCTGATAATCACAGGTAGCGATGCATCGCCATGAAATTGGGCCGCTGTCCAGGAGTCCAGCAACCCTAAAGGGACTTTGAAATATGGTCACGGCTGGTCGGACAACCGACACACAGGGTCAGTACCTCGAAGTTCTAGTGCTTCCACGGGAGCGTTCGTCGCTAGTCTCTCTCTCTCTCTCTCTTACTCACTTCGTCTCTCCGGCTCTCTAGGTGGCTATGTAACGCACCATCTACGAATATGGGTCGTCGTTAGTACGTATATATACGTTTCCATACGTTATATCCATGTGTCGGTTGGAATTTTAATAGTCGATGAGATGGGTTAGGGTAGGTCGCGGTCGTTATTTGCAAGAGGCATACACAGCTGATGGTCCTCGTGAAATCATTCTTCCTTTTTTTTTTCATTCCTGCGATAAAAATAGGCTGCGCGATTCTTTTATAGTGACGAGATTCTCCTTGGTTCATTCTCGAGTGCACTATAATTCAGAAACGGTCGAATTCTCGTTGCTGTCAAGCGTGAAATATTCAACGTTGCAACGCATCCAGCTGAACGAATTTATTTGCAAATATCTGTTGAATCAAACCGTTCCTCTTTTCCGCGTAACCACGTAACGTGTACGTGTGCACATTCACATTAGTGTCCACGGTGTATACGCTGTAAATACTGTAGAGCGATATTTAAAATTTGACCATTCATATTTTACCGGTACAACTAACGGCGTACAGAGCCACGCAAACATCGATGGTTGCAATATATTGATCAACCTGGGAGTTGGATACTTTCGTAAATATTTGAAGGTTTCGCAGTAATTAATTGCCTTTCAATGGCACGTTAAAACAATCGGCGAGTCACCATGGTTTCTGCTACGCATCGTCGAAAACGAAGTGGCTTGGTGCAAGTAATGCCACTCGCGAACAAAAGTGCAACCGGTACAGAGACTGCGCCAGTGATTCCGCACGCGGACCAGGACATTTTCGGAAGAGTCGTTTCAATCAGAAACCCAATATTCTTTTCCAATTTCAAGCCAATCGATCCAGCGGTCTGGTTGAAATTCCCTTTGCACTCGCTTCCAAACCCACACGCATCTCCATATATACGATAAACCGATACCGCCTCCCATCCTAGTCAGACCACACACATTCCGCGTAAAACGTAACTAATTACCGATGCCGTTATTGTAAAAGTAACCGTTCATTACCATACACGGTACTCTTTTAAATAGCAGATTAAACTATGAAATATCGAACCGAATATATGTGACCGCATAAACGTGCCAAGTATTTATGTAAAATGTAAACGCACGAGGAACAATCTATAAAGCTGATTATCCAGAATCTTTTCAACGGTATCGTTATGACACTCTTCGCTGTGCCTTTTATCAACTCCCGGATAATTTAAATCAGAGCTTTATCACAGCAACTTGTTAGTACCCTGAATCTGAGTGTAATATGAATATTATATCGAACGTATAAAGTTACGTCACAACGATAGGGGACGAGATAGAAGTTGAGTGGCATAGGTAGGATATATAAAACTTCTTAACGCACCTAATTTCATTAGATGAGATAAGACAGTAGATATGGTTGCAAGGGGGGATTTAAAAAATTAACATTTACGAGGCACATCTATATTTTACGGTATCCCGGTAACACGTGGCATGCACTTTATCTTGCGATCCGTGTGACGACACCTTTATGCTAGGTGTGTCGAGGTAACTCCCTTTTCCCGGCTGCAAGGGTTCCGTTAATCTAGGGTCTAAGGGGTGGAACACCAAGAGCAGGAGGGATTTGATGGAGGAGTAGAGTAACGATGTGGTATACGGGCGAGTGAGTGAGATGGTGGAAAGCATAGGGAACGACAGGGTGAAAGGAACCAAGGGCGAGGGGGTGAGATGAGAAGTTCGCAGAGGTAGAAAGAGTGCGGTTGGTAAATGTTCGCGAAGCGAGGAGAGAGAGGAGAAGAGAAAAGCGATAGGGTGAGAGGTACGAAAGCGAGGGAGAGGAAAGGAAAGGGGTGCCAGGACTGGGGGTTCTTGATAAAGGTGGGGTTGGTAGATCCGTTGATGAAGGTTCAGGCCAGAGGGTTGCTCCGAGGGTGGCTCTTCTACTCTGATGGCTCTAGGGGGTGGTGGGTGAAAAGAGGGCGGCGAAGTCTGTGCCAGGGTTGAGGTATAGAGGTGGAAGAAGAGCAAGGGTGGGTCCAGTGCGGTCCAAGAAGCACTGATTCATCCCGGAGTTATGCCCCTGATGGTCAACGAAGATATACAACTACTGTGTATTTTCGCTATGACTCCCTCTCTGTTTCCTAAGCTTCCACAGCGTCTGGCTCCTTCGCTTCCTTCTTTCCTGTATTCGCCACAAAGGGATCGGCGAATGAAGACGGGAAAGGAAAGAGGGTCGATTCAGACAGGCAACGATTACAAGGAAAACGAAATGTCAAGGGAATTGGACGCGTGAAAGGGAGGATCGAAAGTGTCGAAATTAATAGAGAGTCGGACCGCATTAGTGGTTAGATTGCGGTATTCTTTATCGAATTGCTTATTTATGCTCTTGGATACCCTTTGCCCTATTTTATTTAAAGGGGAAGACTCTCACCCTCTACCTCACTTTCCAACCTTTTTATCAAGCCGCGATGCATTTAAGAATCACAAGAGCGTAAAGTAGCAATGAAGTAAATATTGACTTTCGTTGTTTTAGTTAACTCGATGACAATGTAGATGAACGATGCACACCGAAAAAAGATTGTTCAGACCACTCCCGGTCCTCACCGATTTTTTAATCTTCTTACTTTCTCGCTTCGGCTCTTCTGGTAATTAGCGTAAGGGTGGAACTTTAAAGAATGATTAGGCACACCGAGGTACCTTCGGGGATTTCAACGAAGCGAAAGGGTTGAAATGGGAGGCAAGGGTAGAGTTCAGGAGCTGCGAAAATGGAACTTTCATTCTGTTTAATCCGGAGGACATTAAGCACACTGCTAACATCGGCCACATTCTTTATGCATGAGTCAGTCAACAGCATTTTACACAAACTACGCAATTTCTCGTGTAAAAATATTCATATGAATTTTAAGGGTACCCTAACTATTATAAACTAACCACTAACTATTATACCTATATCGTCACTTTATCCTAATAATAGCCAATAATACTAATCGCTGTTATATTTCCTGGTCCGAACTGGAAGAAAAGAAGTGAAGTATAAGGTTTAGATTTCATGGGCCACATCCACGGTTTGCTAATGTTTGAAAGCCGAACCGCGGAATAGATACTTGAGCGGTATTGTGTCTTAAGAAAACTGGGTCGATACAATCCTGACACTAAGAGCTCCTTCCGGTTAGAGTGTACTTCTCTAATGAAGAAAAATCCATATTTCTTCGATGACGAAGACATTGCCCGGGCAGGAGGAATAGCGGGAAATATTTCCACCCCCCCTCGGCGAGTGTGTTCACGGTGAAATGGCACGAGCATTCTATCTTGAGCTAAAACCATGGTGCACGCCAGAGTTACATGTGTGTGAGTATGCTATAGGGTGGCAGGGTGTTTGGAAGACGAAGAGGACCACCGAGTTTCGGAGCTCCGCATCACTCTGCCTTGCTGCCGACTCAGGAAAGTATACGAGCTGCAAGTCGAAAAGAAACACTTTCTTCTAACACAAAAGATAATATATTTAATAGAATGAGAATTATAAGTAACATACATCATATTGGAAGAGTATGATTTAGCAACTGAAATGATCAGGAATCATTCAATCTTACTTGAGAATAACACATATAGTTATAATAGCTTCGAAGAATAAGTTACGCCAGCATCATGATTAAACGTATAAATTATATTCTAATTCAATTATTACCGTATATACATTCAATATAATTGTTATAGTCATACTATAATTGCAGAATAAGGAATTAATTAATTTCTTCACATACTTCAATGATTTCTTATAGTTCCCTAATAGTCAAGATATATTTGAGTTAGAATAATATACTACAAGAATAACTATAAAGTGACAAACAGAATCGAGTGGTTCTTCCAATGTAAAACTAATAACAAGCAAGTTGCAAGAAAAGATGAACACCGTCTATGAACAAGCATTACCACGACTAGAATAGTATAATCGTGAATATGTTAGTACACCGTTATAGTGGAACACTAGGAGGGGGTGGTAATAGGGGTAAACTACCCTCGTTCCATTACACGTGCTATCAAGGTCCGCGCGAAACGTTTATTAATAACCAAGGGAAGCTAATATCTCTCGCACTAACACTGGCATACCTCCCTTAGCTACCTTTGTAACCCTCGTTGATATCGTTACTTTTCAAGCCCCCTCCCCCTGCTCGTGTGCCTCGAAATTCCAGTCGGAAGTTCGTTCTTTGAACGTGTGTGCGTTACGGTTATATCTGTCGCTACCCTTAGCCGTCTCTCGGGCGCCTTTCCACCCCCCGAACACTCGCGCCTCGAGAACCTCGTAGGAGAGGGTGGATATCTCGGCGTCCTGTCCGTAATATCCCTGGCCCTCCTGCTTCTGACTCCCCTTTTCACCTCCTCCCGATAGCGATGGCACCAAAACCTCGCACGAAACCTTTTACTCAAACTTCGTCCTCTTATTGATATAAAAAATTATTCCTACGCATATATTAAAGTCTATATATTTCCTACCACCCCCACTTACAATATTGAACCCTTCCATTTTGTAGGAGAGATATAAATATATAATATTTCTGGTGTTATTTCTTTAATAGAATTAACGCGGGAATATATTGGATTGAGTCATAAATAAGCTTCGTTTTGAAATAAAGTTTACTCGTCAATAAAATTACGAACGTGATATTCCATCTGCCAAATTTAGGCTGAGACAGTTCTCTAATAGCGACTAAAAACATTTACTTTGTATGAAATGTAATCAGGCAATTCTTTGAACAATTATATTAGACTCTACCTGCAGCGGAACATATTCATGACTCAACCCAGTACATACAAATGAAATTCAATGGAACCTTTTGAGAGTAGTGCGAGATAGAAAATTGAAATAACGAAGTAAGAATTGCACGTAATTGTTCAAAGCGTCGAAGAAAGTAATCGGATCGGTTCTATCGCTAGTTCTTGCTTGGAACCCACGAGCCAGGCCACGTTCAACCCCGAGGGCAGGGAGTTAGGAGGGTTGGTTGGCGCCCTTCTATCGGCCCCTTCTTCAGCCCCCTTCCTCCCAACGCCACGGCTCCTTCTCATCCCCTTGACGGCACACAAAGTGCGGACGGTTAGGGGCCGATGCTTCTAGGGAGGTGGGTTCGGTCAGAATGGAAACGAACCACAAGTGTACGAATATCTATATGAGTTTCTGTAAATGTGGCTCGCGCGTGTGCCTCGTTTACGAGAGGGACGTTTACGTTGGACAGCGATCCTCCAGACTGGCGGTGTAAATGTAACCAGGAATGCGGCCCCTAAAGATGTCCTTTGTCACCGTGGAGAACGACTAAATTGTACGTCCTATTCTGCTTGGGAAGTGCTGAAATCGCAATATTACTAATGTCCGGCGCAGGTTGCAGTCCGCATGAGGGTAATGAGGAAAAACCGCATACAAAGATCCGGTATGGTTGCCCCCCCCCCCTCTCTGTTCCAGCAAATGCTCATTATTGTTCCTTCCACTGATTATACTGCATTTTGATTACACTTGGTAAAGGATCTTTTTGCACTTAATACGTTGAAAGCATTTTAAAAATTGTTACTGCGACACGTCGATGTAATTGCACTCAGGGATCGTTAATTACTTAGGGTTACTATGAATAGTATTTTTTGACGGAGTAAGATGGACAGTTTTGGAAACGTTGTAATTAATGCAAGGACGACGGCGAAGTGACCATCGGAAAGTATCTAATATCAGTAATTACTGAGATACTTCTATCGCTCGGTAAGAAGGGAAAACCTAATCACCCTCGGTGGCTCCCTTTCATTTTCCATCTTTCTAGGTGGGTTTACGTGTAAGGGGATTATGACTGCGAGTCGAAAGGGAACCCCGCTTAATGTATTGTCCCGTCTGTACGTGTAAGTCGAGTGGAAAAATTGCTCGGCTGAGTTTGGCTTCGAGTTATGTATTTGAAATTCTCAAGACCCGTGTTCAATGTAAATAATAAGATTTTGTTATTACATTAACTATTTAATACGTGAAGAGTACAGTCTTCTCAGCGTGTCCTATAAATAAATACTATGTTATAATATTATAACTTTAACATAAAGTACTATTAAGGATAATATAAATAATAAACTATGTTATATGTATTATTTGTTTATATATATATTATACAATGGTTGCATAAGGATGGTATAAGTCCAATTCTTATGAAATGTAAATAAAACAAAATTTATCGCTGCAGATTAACATTTTCTTTTTATTAGTTATAATATTAAAAAAAAGAATTGGACTTGTACCATTTACAAAATTAACGGCTTAAATATTGAACATTTTAAATCTATAGTAATGCATATTTAAATGTATCACATGAATTCTGTATAAGAGGATGAGAATCTGCTCTTTGTTATTGAATCGTGATTGTAGTCCGTAACCTTTCCGTACAGCACTCTCACTTGTGTTATCTTATTGCGTGTATCATCTGGCGCCTTAATTTTGTTTTCATGTACGAGTATAGACTTCATCGTACGTTTCTGCAAGGTTGTGTCAATGCCTAGGCATTAGTGCTTGGGTGACTAGCGGCTGGAACGTTCAGCGAGTCGATTCGGAGAAATACGTCAGTTTCAAATACTTTCATCCTGATGTAAATGTATGTGCATTATAATTTACTTTTTTGCATTACTAAAACGGCAAGGCTAATTGGGTCACTTTGTTTATCTGAACGTGATAATAGTTTACGGCATGAGTTATTTCAAAGCAATTAAAGTTAAATTATTTCGCGATATTTGATTTAAAATATACAATAATATGTTTCTTGACGGAAAGATATTTTAATCGACTTGCACCGTCTCAAAACAGTCCTAGAACATGTTTATACATCATTTGCCATCGATTTGGGCCGTTAAGAACCGATTTTGGCGACTTTGAAATTTTGACGATTTTTGAAGGTATACCCCTTGACATTTTTGTGATTTTCGGTCGACTCATTTTTTGACCGAAAAAATTTTTAAACCGCTTCTTCCGACCTAAAATCATCATAGAACATGTTTATACATCATCTACCATCAATTTGGGCCGATAAGGACCGATTTTGGCGACTTTGAAATTTTGATGATTTTTAAAGGTATACCCCTTGACATTTTTGTGATTTTCGGTCGACTCATTTTTTGACCGAAAAAATTTTTAAACCGCTTCTTCCGACCTAAAATGATCATAGAACATGTTTATACATCATCTACCATCAATTTGGGCCGTTAAGGACCGATTTTGGCGACTTTGAAATTTTGACGATTTTTGAAGGTATACCCCTTGACATTTTTGTGATTTTCGGTCGACTCATTTTTTGACCGAAAAAATTTTTAAACCGCTTCTTCCGACCTAAAATCATCATAGAACATGGTTATACATCATCTACCATCGATTTGGGCCGTTTAGGACCGATTTTAGAGACTTTGAATTTTTTACGATTTTTGAAGGTATACCCCTTGACATTTTTGTGATTTTCGGTCGACTCATTTTTTGATCGAAAAAATTTTTAAACTGCTTCTTCCGACCTAAAATCATCATAGAACATGGTTATACATCATCTACCATCGATTTGGGCCGTTTAGGACCGATTTTAGAGACTTTGAATTTTTTACGATTTTTGAAGGTATACCCCTTGACATTTTTACGATTTTTGGTCAACCTACGTTTTGACCAGGTAAATATTTCAATCCACTTGTTTCGAACCAAAACAGTCTTAGAACATGTTCAGGCACGAAGATATCACACCATTATTTAAAAATCACATCATTTAATAAATCCTCATAAAAGTGTTTTTGACGATTTTTGAAAATGTAGGGGAGAGAAATTACGTTGAGCTATTTGATAATACCGCAAAATACCAAACCATGATTATAGTATGCCCAACTTATTTTGGAATATATTGGAAATCGTGCAGAGGAATTATTTATCAGAAAAATGAATATTTAAAGTTTATTAATTACAATGTACAGAAATATTTGAATCGTTATTATTCGGAATACACCAAATTTTGTTTCTAATAACCAAATCTTGACATGTACAATTATATATCGATCAAAAATTTCACATTAGTACCACCGTAATTATTGTTGATACTAATTCTTTATTATCAACTGACCGATCAAGAAAGAAGAAATAATATCGGCCTAAACGTTAATATTTTCCTTCTGTAAATAATATCAATGTATTTCATCACAAATTGCTTCTTATATAGTCGTGAAATCAATAGGCATATTGAATAGAATAAGCCTCTCCAATTATACGGCTATTAGCTGATAATCTGTCTGATTAGTTTAATGTCGTGGAACGCGAGTATCTTTAACTGCATTATTCTCACAGCTTATTACACTAAATCTGAGTACAATTATCACGATTGATTAATTCGTATCAGTCCCATATTACAACAAGTAGCTTCTGTTCGCAAATAGTTAGTGCTTCTAATAGCAGTTCATGAATATACAACACGACTGGTACATCATTAAACTCGTCGAGAAAATCAATTGATTAGCAAATAGAAATGAAATGAAATAATTCTTGAAATAATATACAATATAATGTAATAATTCTGAAAATAGAAAAGGAATGAACTAATCCTTAATGTCACGTAAAATATAATAACATACTTCTGAAATAGAAAGTAAAAGAATTCATTTTCGATCTCGATGATTAATTTCGGGAATCTATCGATACGTCGCGGCAGAAAAATCCTGAAAGTCTGGAAATGTTGTTTAGTTTCTCTAAAAGACATCTATGTGGTTAGAACGGGGAATGATTCCTGACAACGTAGCCTGAATTCTGACCTCCATACGGATATCAGATAACCGTAATTCCTTAGTGACATCCCCTAGAACTTTCTCCCCTTCTTCCTAAAGCATTTCTCTTAGCTCATATACTTTCACTGTGTGTGGACAAAGGATACAGTATTACGTAAAGAGGATAGAATACCTAGAAAAATAAGGTACAGTAATAGACACACTGTCTTTTACACTTTTTCTTCCGAGAATATTAATAGATAAGAGGATATTAATAATCCGTCCTCTACGCGACAATATTGTGCTGCATTTCACTTGTGCAGACTTATGATGTAATTTCATTACATTGCCTTGTAGCCAATCTCTTGGTGAGTTTTATAACTGCAGTTTATTAACAGAGATATAAATTTTTCTACAGAGATATAAGTGCAAACGTAAAAACGTTTAAAGTAAACGTTAGAATGCACGTTAAAAGTAAACAGAATATAAAACCTTTGTCCATTGTGTAATTATACTATTGATATTAAACTATTTTCTTGCTATGCAGACACATATTGTATTGGCACCTGGGTGTAATAAGATTTTGTTACCTTTAAAATCGATCGGGTCCATTTATTGCTATCGATCGGTTTTTAGTTTGCCCGCAACAAATTACTTTACTACAAGTTTGGCAAACTATGCAGCAAGAAACATTACATAAACTTGTCGGAGTATGTCCAAAATATGTAAAATAGCAATAATGAAAAAAAGGGGGATACTTTGACGAATCGCGTATTAAGCGAAATGTTTATACATTTAATATAGAATAAAATATACGAAATTTATACAACTCTTCTATCTTATAATATCAACATACATCAATCTACAGATATATCCAAAGAAAAGTATCCTATTCTATTTTATAGACAAGATATTTAATAATTTGCTTAACGATAATAAGTGACCCCAAACTTATGGCCGTAGTGTAGGTATATCTACTTTAGACAGAAATACTTCGAAATATTTAGACGGATATTACGATATCTCCTTAGGTTCTGAACTATTATGGAATATAATCCTAATCTTCACTTGCAAACCCAATGGAAGTTATCGATCCCCGCCCACCCCGCTATTTGTATCTTGAGTCACCGGATCTCCACAGATCCGGTGAAAGGAGATTCGTCACCGGGAAACCAGGTGATCCCGATAATCGAAGTTGAAGTACAAACGTGACGTATCCGTGCTTATATCACCGCGTATCCAGTATCAGTGATTCCACGGGAGTAGTTTCACGAATTTTCTCAGGTCACCCTCGCGTCCATAAAGCGTTCCTCTCGTCTCCGTCGTGTAGACGAAAGGGGAGTACGGCAGTAGTGGTAAGAGGGGTATGGCCGGAAGGGGGGGGGGTGGTACGGGGGAGAATAGAAAGGTCGAACTAGGAGAAGGACGGATGCAGAGAGACACACCGGATATGTCGGTACGGGAGAGATAGAGAGAAAGAGATGGAAAATGGGAGATAGAGTGGATGGATGCGAGAGGGAGAGGGAGCGTGAATGAGAGGGTGAGATAGAGGGATGAACAGGCGCATCCCCTTGTGCCGATCCATACGCACCCCAATATCGCCCCCGGGCCGTGCAATCACGGCATACAGAGAATGGGATGAGTTCCAGCCGATGAGGGGGAGGGTAGTTGGACGAGGGTAGTCGGGGGATGGAGATCACCCGACCACCTCCAACTCCGGTGCCGCCAATTGTGCGTCGTTGACAGGCTTGCATCGGGGGGAAAACTTATTGTTGCGCGCGGAAAACCAAAGAGAACGCTTTTCCCCCCGGGGAACGTGGAGCGCCAAAGTTACGGATTAAATGCTCCGTGATAGGGGTGAGAATGACTCCCTGACTTCCTTCCTCCTTTCCTTCGGTATCGCGTGATTCTTTCCTCGATGCTTGACACACTGTTTATGGATTCCTCGTTTACCAGACATTTACCCCCCGTTTTAATTAATTGTGTCACGTGCACTCGTCAAAACCACGTATCTTCTTATATCTTTGTCTTTATTCCGGTTAACTTATCACTCTAAACTGTTCATGATTTAGCTAATTGAAAAATATCCACCATTCTAATCGATGTTGATACCACCACATATAGGTCTGAGGTTTATTTAATTCATACTCCTGCACATTTTTTAGCCACGTCCGTTACTTTTATTGGTAAATCTGCTGATTGAAATATTGTTTTTATCTTGACCCCTTATCGGAAGTAATATCTCATGTTTCCCGTGAAATAACTGCATTCATTGTTAGTAAACATAATACCTATGGCGAATTTTATTACACTGCTCGATAAGAAATGCTTCATAAAAATTCGGCGCGAGTGTGTTTATTAAACTTTTGCTCAAATTCATTCGCGAATAGCAAATATTAATTTTGCGTCGATCGTACTTAGAATTTAATATCTCTGCAATCTAACAGCAGAATTCACACCAAATGATATAAGACGATACTTAGTTTGATATTTTTAATATCCCGCTTGTATCTCGAGTTTTGGATATATTTTCGAAATTTTCCCATGATGTGATATTTTTGTGCAACTGTTAGGTTTAGCGCAATATTTGTGCATCGCCAGCCTCGTAAATGACAACATATTGCAGAAAATGTGCCGTTACGAGCAGCACGATTTTCTGGCTGCACATACGTATATCGACCTGGTCGAGAGTCGAGGGTTGTGCCAATGCGAGGGGTGCATGTTACCCCCAGTCGTTCCTCGACGGGGGTGAGAGCGGGTGAGGGTGAGGGCGAGGGCGAGGGGGCGGGAAGGGGGTGGCAATGGCCATCGGGGGGCTTCTAGAAACGCGGCACATTCTGAACACCATCCAACAGTGCAACCGCGTTAGCGATAATGGCCGTTATGAACGAGACTTAATGTCGGAAGGCAGCCAGAGCTATTGTTCAGCTTTGAAACTAGAAATTTATCTGTCAATTCGAACCACCCACGCGGTGGAAATACAAAAAAAACTAGAACACCGTTACGACTGAAAGCTTTAACCGCGGAAAGTGAAAAGGGAATACACCGTCCCCGTTTAAAAATATAGCCGCGACTAATCCGTGCCGTTATCAAATTTTTCCGGACCGTCCTGTTGACTAGCACTATCAATAACGAGGGTGATTTAACTAAATGTTCGACCCGTGTACCGATTACCCCGAAACGCTTTGAGACAGATTAGAGTGAGTTAGGTGTGGTTGGTGCTTTTTTATTGTCGGTCATATAATACTTGGTATTCGTGAAAAAGTAAGATGATTATATGCATGAAAATGATTAAATTATAAAATAAGCCTGCACTATATTTTTGTCTGCTTTATTTTTTTACTGTACGACGCAACAAATTGAAAAACCGATAATCTATAGAATGTGAACACAAATACCATTTTATTTATCTTTCAATGAAATTAACAGTTCACAATAATTCTAAATGAAATGCCTAAGTTTCAGAAATGAAGCGACATTAAAATGTTGCTATGCTGTTAGTCGATTTAATATTTCATATTTCTCCACGCACTTGATTCGCACACGAACTAAAAGCAAGGAAAAAAGTAATTTCAAAGAATGATGAATTATCTAACCGAACATTTGCCTGATTTTAAATCGATACATTCAAACTAGTCATTTTATAAGCTTCGCAACACTATAGTTACAAAGCAGTTAGATAAACGAAGCACTTCCTTCCGCGGCAAAAAGAGATCATAAAAAAGTAACTCGGAGGGAGTACCTTTTTTAAAAAAAATATATAGACTCGGAAGGAAGAGTCAGTATGTTTAACCCTTCTTGGTAATAGCGTGCATCTGTTTTTTTTTTCACGAACGACCAGAGCAGACCCATCGGTGGAGCGAAGCCCCAACGTAGCGTTCCTTTAATTAAAATTAAAAGACGGCAAACGCCGGATTCCCCGCGTCATTTTCATCCCCTGCCGTGGTAGTCTGGGACTCGGCACTTCCATCCAGGCCACCCCAACCTGCCACCCTCTCCCTCTCACCTCTCTATGTCTTTCTCTCCCCCTCACCATTTCCCTTTCTCACTCTCTCTCTCTCTCTCTCTCTCTATTTCTCTCTTCCACTACCATCGCCGCCACCATCACCTACCACCGTCACTACCATCATCCACCGATTTATATTCATAATTACAACGCTCCCCATACCACTCGGTTTCACCTGGCTTCGCAGGGGCTGAAACGGTGAAGAGATTATTAGCTGACGATGGAATCAAAATGGCAGGGAGAACTCGAGCCGAGCAATGTATTTTGCGCGTCCTACGTGAAAGGTACTTTAAACCCTAACGATAATTTTCACTCGGCCATTGTTTTTCACACGAAACCGAAATCTATGGGAATACGCGGCACGGAGGTTTTATGTAAAAATACCTGGGCCAAGTTTTGCGGTTAAGTGCAAAGACGACTACGTTGTACTCGATAGAAGTCCCGGATCGATTAGAAGCGTACGATTGATTCTCGGCTGCTGCACGTTATTTACGAGACATGGATTTCTCTAGTGATAGGAGAGTCCTTGGAAATGTAAGAACGAGAGGTCTCTTATTTCCCGTAGAGATCCGATCAATTGAAACTGCCTGTATGATTAAGAGGAACGTTCGATTCTAAACGCAGCGCAGTCAAAACGTTGATCAGTGCTTATTGTTTATCATTGTGCTATATCGTTCTATTAATTTACAGAGTTTCATTAAAAATTCCCATGTTATTTATATATTCGCCAATATACCAATAGGTATAATAATCATAATCAACCTTTACCGACACCCCATTGATTTGGATTTTGTTCAATATTTCAAGACTTAAACCTTAAACATTAAATGAGACATTTATACTCAATCATTTCATTGACTGTTCAAAAATATAATTGAGAGGTATTTATTTGAGTAGTAAGAAAAACATCTAATAATAATGGTAATAAACATATGTAATATAAAGGAATCCGTTCACAGCAAGTATTAAAAGATAAAATTATTGGTGCGACTAATAAGTCGCGGAGAAACGGATGGGAAGACAACACAACATTTTACAGTTGTCTTTATGGTAACGATGTACCATTGTAAAACGAGGTGATGAAAATGGAATTACGACTATTAGATTGTTATGGCAGAGCGTACACACCGTGAATATACAACCCTACTCTGCACAACACGCAAACAGTTGGATTTGTCCCCTTTCCCGATTTCCTCTAATTATTAACGGCCAGTAAATTTCTGCTTTAATTGTGCGATCCTTACTGCGACGGACTCCATGGGGCTCGATGAGAACCGAAATCTGTGCCAGTCGTAAAATATCGCCAAACCCGGGGAGTCTAAGTGTCACAGGTTGTTGAATGAGTTTAACTTCTTCCAATGAATCTTTTATTAACTTGCTAGTATTTATATCGTTATTTCATATATTTGAACTTAACTGGACAATTTTTCTTAATCAATTTGTGGTGTACTATTTATGATATGTTAATATTAATTTAGTATTTAAATAACGAAGAATAGCTTCGAGTATTAGAATTAATATTTCAAATTAAATATTGAAATGCCATTTCATTCATTTCCACGGCAATATTATTATATAAAGATTAATGTACTATTAATTTGACTTTTCTTTAATGCGGACGTTAATTACGTGTCAGATATTTTTAATTATTACAAATGCTTAGAAATTGGTGAATCGTACATATTCTCCGAAAGCTCCCGTTATTCTCCGCGATATGCGAGCTGACCAAATAAACAATAGATTGTAAAATGCATTCAACGATTTACGATTAAAAACGTAACCAATTTAAAAATCATACAGAATATCCATTTCCACCGGACACCCTCTTGTATCAATCGTCGAACAGAAAAGCTAACCGATAATGGAGTTCTGTAAATTAATACATAGATTTTCATTGTGCAATCATTAAAATACCGTGTACCAATTATTTTTATATACAATTAAATAATAATTTTTCATGGGAGAATAATTGGGCGAGCCAACCGATGATGGATTTCTATGAATCAATACAACTTAGGTACAAAATAAAGGTATGTGAAATCTCAAACAATCCGCTGTTATAAATTTTAATAATTCTATTAGAAATTGGGAACAAGTCATTTTGACTGCTACGCCGTGAATCAATACAGTCTTCCCACTGCGAGATCATTAAAACACTGATTCTAATTATTTTTATATACAATTAAACAATAATTTTGCACGGAAGAATAATTTGGTCAGTGGCCAACCACGTGTATGGCGTGGCTTGCGTTTATCTAGTAACAAAATGCAAGCTGGTTTATCGCGTAACATTTATGGGGGTTGGTTTGAGAACCCCTCTGCAGAGCGGAGCATCCCTATCCCAGTGTTCCAGTCCTTGTCCATCCGCTCACGCAACCGGCAAACACACCCCCGCTTCCTACGCAACGTACGCGTTGTCGATTGAACACGCACACGCACACTCACAATCACCCTCGCACTACACGCACACGCGTACCCCGATCCCACAAAAGATGATCTGAATTACGTCCGACCGCTGACTGCCGCACGTGTGAATTCACCTACGTGCATCGACTGTCTAACGGGTGTACCGCGATATGCGTTTCGCCATTATTTAAATACCATTTTTTGGTCGGAACACGGATATAATTTCCAGTTATTCCGCGATATTTCGTTCGAATTTTAAACATCTGCGAAGGGGTGTTTCAGGTGGTAGTGTTTGGAAGAATATCTCTTATGGTGTTCGTAAAGGGTGGTTTTAAAGAGGATTATGTTTTATATGAATTGATTATTTATGACTTCTTGTAAGGTAATGTAATATTTAATGGGTTTATCGCGATACTCGTTGCAATGCTGTTGAAATATCATTTTTTTAATATCATATTTTACTCAGATCGCAGGTATGATTTCAAATTATTTTTAACCGATTACGAGAGAAATTCGTTGTTAAACGAATATTGGTTGAGTCATTTTGATAAAATCGTAATGTTTATGTTTTTCAAGTGAAACTAAAAACGTTAATAAATAAATAGTTGGAATATATAAAATAATTGTATGGAAATTGTTGTAAGTAATTATCCTACGCTATAATATGAGTTTGTAAAATGATTAAATTAAATTTCGTCATATTAAAAATAACACCGTCCTTATTATTATATTGGAAGGAAAAATGAGAAAATAATCCAAATAATTCATTATTTGAAATATTATTTCTCAGTTTGTGTTTGAAATAATGAACGTCCAAGCTCGGAAAAATACAAATGGATCGAAATGCCACCTCCTTTGGCTGCCTCGTATCTGTTTCCACAAAAAGCGTGCGAAGGTTTCATGTTTGACGTCATACGTGCCCAGAGCTATATCTTTCCAATACAGATACGCATCAGAAACATTCGAACAATTATTTGATAGCCAAATAATAGATATTTATATCTCACCCCTGCGAATATTTCACTCTAGGAAATTAAGAAAATATGCAATTCGAGCGACTCAGAGTTAAAACATATTCCTAGAATTCATAGATTCTTAATTTAAAAATTCGTAATTCATAGAATTCAGAATCCGTAGATTCGTAAGCCGTAGAATCTGTAATCCGTAGATTCATAATTCTTAGAATTTTAAACCCGTAGAATTTGTAATCCATAGATTCGTAATTCCTAGAATTTGTAATCCGTAAAATTCGTAATTCCCGGAAATGCTAAATTATTAATTTAAAAAAAATGAGGATTCAAATTTTTCAGCACATTATCAATATTGCTAACGCAATATCACCAAAGTTGCTAATAATCTTAACATCACTTCCAAAAACAGAAAATAACATAATAAGATTCTTTTATATCGTAAACCTAACTTGATACTCCACTTTTACTCGAATCATTCAGTGTTCCATGGAATTAGTAGGTTCTTAATGAAGAACTAATTATAGATAAACTTCGGAGTACGAAATTAATACTTAAGCAGAATCACTTCGCTAAAGACAAGGCGTGTTATTCTCCCTGATTACACGTTGAGTTGAATAAACGCCGAGAAACACGTATCTTAAAACCAGCAAGTGGAGGGTGAATAATACATTACGAGTGCTAAGAATTCCATATTAAACAGGTGCAAATGATAATATTTAACGAAGAAGTATGCTTATTATTCATAATCGCAATACAATAACCTCTATCCATTATATACTCCCTCTAAGATTATCATCACTGCAAATACTCCATAATTCATCATTTTTCTGACTGTCCAACAATTTATCACTTAAATGACAATTAACGAATGAAACTATAAGTACAATCTAATAAAGGTTAATTATCTAGTCTATCTACAGGTACCAAATATTATAGACACAGTCTATTTATAAATATAAATTAATTACCTAGTCTTGCCTTATGAATTCATAACCACCAATTTAATTAAGACTTATTAAATTAAGCTTCTTAATAATCAGTTATACATCGAGATAGAAATGTGTGTTGCGGTTTCAAACGTATTATTGGATAATTCATATTAATACGTCGGTCTGTTTGAATATTGTATTTCGGGGTTATGTGTGGACGTTATGGATTGGTGAAATAATGCAAAGTCAAAGGTGTGTGTTTATATAATGAGGTGGCACGCGACCAAGGGTCGTAATCGGCATATTGTATCGTAACAGTGTTTCGACCATCAGTCACCCTGACAGCCGACGAGATGTCGATGTGGTTCTCCCCATAATAAAACACGCGGGGATTCCGGGATTGCAGGGTTTAGTTGGTCTGAGTTTTTTTGGGTTAATTTTCTGTCGAGCATTCATACGTGATAACACATTGTGTCGGGTATCGCGAATAATAACCGATCCGCGAGCGCGGACGTGCACATCGTATACTCGCCCACGTACCAAAATAAATCTGAAACGTCAAATGCACCGGTATTATTGTGCCCGTTACAAATTCTATTTCCCTTAAATACAATCATTTACAGTGGTAATAAAAATTAATATTTTACTCCACCTCTCTCGTATCACATTCGAGCATTTGTTTAATTATATACATAATCATAACGCATGGCTTTGAGAAATATCTAATTACCACGTTAATTACGAATAACGCGTCGTTATATTAATTATATTAACGTTTCTATAATGAACGTAACTAAGAATTCATTTTAAACGAATATTATGATATAATCTAACAGCCATTTATTATCCGCATTGTTTTCCCGTAATAATAAACAATTAGCGGAGTTCATGAAGGGGAATAATTAAAAGCCATCGTGTGTAGTTCTCGGAGAGGAGAATCTGAGGAGGAAATAATCTTGGCGCAGATTCCAGCGCGTAGCACGCATCTCTTGGTAGAAGGGGGGTAGTACTACGGTAGAGTTTTTCTCATATCCTCCTCGCTAGTGACCACAATCAGCGGTTACCGCGGCAAAAGCACGATATGTGCACGCATGTATGCATGCGTGCACGCACGTTCGAGCTAGCCTGAACCGGTCAAGTGTCACGCCGATGCACTCCGCTACACTCCCCCGTACCCTCTAACCACAGTTCCACGTTTCACAGACGACACACCTATCTACGCGGTACGTAGGTGTTTACTCATATGCAGAAATGCATCCTGATTATAGACCATACGTGGTATAATACTCATACACGTTGCGCATACATATTCGCGTGGAGGGTTACACATTGATATTCACGCATACGGAAAACGTGTACCAACAGCTCCACTCACCTATATTCACCGATATATCTGGCGATATGTGTACGCTATAAATACTTATAATCGTGTCCACGCACAGTGACGTATACACGGTGACACACTCACCGGCCCTCCACCGGTTTCCCCATTATCCACTCGCCCACTCGCTCGCCAACAGGCGGAATACTCGCATGATGACTATTCAGGGAAACTAGCAGGGGCTGTAGATAAGGGGTGGGTGCATAGCAGGGGGTTATAGAGGAGCGAGAGAAAGGTGGAACAGGGATGATGGTATACGTGGGGGAGGATGATGCGGAGGAGGAGGAGGTGGAGTGGGTGTATATGCCACGTAGGTGGGCATCGAAAGGGGAATGAGTAGGGGGTGGTATAAATTATACCGTTCAATCGATTTGCTGTCAGAAGACCCTCCACTGCCACCGAGGAAGCTCATGTTGCTGCTGTTGCTGTTGGTATTGCTATTGCTAGGTAGAGCTAATGCCTCTGCGCTATTGCTATTGCCTCTGGTTCGGGGTGGTAGTACTGCTGCTGATGTTGCTACCAGGGTGCGTTCAAGTGAACGAACTTACACAGCAGCACACGTGCGTGCACGCCGAGGGGATGATGTGCATCGACGGTTGCAGGGGATACCGCGAGAAAGGGGTTGCTACGGAATACGGATATGGAACTGATTCCGAAGGGCTAAGGCTCCCTAGAAAGGGTTGAAGGCACAGTCTGCCACCGCTTCGGTAATATCGATGTATAATACCGATGTTTCAAATGGGAATCGAGGATGTCGCTGATTCTGTCTTGGGGACACCATTAACCTTTCAATGCGCATCCCGTTGACCGATATCGTCGTTCAACATAGGAGCTTGTATACATGTGCCAGGTAGATTCTGATGAGGAAACGTCTGTCAGGTGGCCATCGGTATCGATATGTTCTATAACGGGTTGTTTAACTATAGACACCGGATTACACGATACGGCTACTGTACCCTATATTGTTACGCTCACTGTTTCAGGACATCGTATATAATGTTTAAGAGCACCCCGACTTGAATAACCGAATCCTTATACTACCTGAAATAGTTTCATATTTACCACCATGTCGTTTGCATTCACGTAAACAAACTTCGGAATCGCGGTAAACGATAGTCGAGAAACAGACGACGTCCGTGACAAAGTGGCGAACAGTGAAACGAAAGTGGGCGGAAGGCGTGGGAGTTGAGACGAATAACAATTTCAATGAATCGCGCGAAAAGCGCGGGAAAGTTAATCGAACGGTCGTAGTTGTCTGTTGGTGGCTGTTGAAGGGGGTTGGCGTTGGAAGTGTACGCGAGCGCGGGCGCAGAGGGTTGGAAAAGTTCCGCGGCAACTTTCGTAATGCACGTCGGATAGTTATACAAAATTGAACGTCGGGGTGCCTCGGAAGGCAACAACGCAACACTCCAGGCAATGTGCCGTGTCTGCTGTTCGGAGTGGAAGGAGTTTGAGTAGTGAAGAGAAGAGAAGGGAAGAGAAGCCCAGAAAAGGAGGTACTAGGTAGGACGTAGTGGAACGGGTAGACGTTGCAGGTGGTTTGGGGTTGAGTCGAGAGAGATATGCAGGAGTGTGAGTCCAGAAAAGAGGGTTAGGTCCCCGAGTCCTCGGTAGCTCACCCTCCGACGTGGAGCATCGCCAGGACTCCAGTTGTCTACCTCTATCTCCTTTTCGCTCGCCATCTGCCTCCCTAAATCCATCTCTTTCTCTCTCATTTTCTCGTTCACCTTCTCCCTTCTGCCTTCTCCGTATTCCTCTCTACCGTTCCTCCCCTCCGACCACCCAATCCACACCGTTACGAACGTCACCCCTTACTCCGTTCACCACCCTCGTCCGACATCGTACGTTCCTACGCCTTCGCCTTGCTGCTTCAGGGACGCACGACGTGCCCGTAAAATTCCAAAATCCTAGGGTGCTTGCATACTTATGCGTTTCATCTTACTTCTGCCTTCTTATTTCATTTCGACTTTCTTGGATTCTTTGGCGTATTCTTTTTCATCTTCATTCTACGCCGTCTTTTACTACTACCTCTTCTTCTTCGTCTTCTTCTTGGTCTTTCTCGTCTAGCTTTAGATAGTTGAAGCGATGACTAAAGCGTAAGCTTTGTGCTAAACTCTCGAGGATTAAGCGTCCTTTCTTGGAAATTCCAGACATTTTTGAGAATCCGAAGACACGGCGACAGCGAGTTCGACGAACCGATGCGAGCTTGATGAATTACATTCCTAATTAATATTTTCCAAACGACTATTCCTAAGTCTCATACACGTGCATGATAGTGAAACTATCTCAAACTAATAACAACCCATTAAGATGAATAGATCGTTACAATTCATTAAATGATTCGCTCATTTTTAAGTATACAAAATGTGTAGAGTTGTTCGGTAAATTTCATGTTCACAGATGTTTTCTATTATCCGCCTCATTCTAACTCATTAGCGCGATCTCGTAGTATATAATAATTTGATTAGTGCGTTCCGCAAGTTGGTACTTTCTTTTGAAGAAAAGTTAACAGAAGAGGTTGACCTTTCCGTACAATGTAATAGCAGCTAGTCGACGTGCATACATTTAATGGTTCGGTAGGGTAAGGTGTTGGTTGTATATCCATTTCAATGAAACGAACAATGGGCCGGTCACACAAAGAGTAACCCAAGCCAAACATCCCGGCGCTTTAATTTCTGACGGCCAACTTACCCGGATAATTGCCGTCCATTATGAAATACAACGAAGTTGGAGAACCGTGGTAAACTGTCTTATGAAATCATGAGTGTGCTTGTCCTAGACGTAAAACAGAAGCAGAAGTTACGATACCATCGAAAATATACCTAGCGAGTGATGAAGAAGCTTACTTTCACCTTCAGGAATTTTATACAGAGAGATAGTCTCAAAAGAGAATCGCAATATCGAGAGAAAAGAAAGGAGGGAGGAAGAAAAGAAAGAAAAGGAACGTGATCCGTATAAAAGCAGTGAAGGAATAAAGTCAGACTTTTCATAGAACGCAACGATAATTAAGGCGGCCCTGCCGACCTCGAAAGTCCTTCTCGGCCCCTGGCTACTACGCCGTAGAGGCGAGTCTGTTATTCTCTTTCTCCCTCATTCTCTTCGTTACCCTCCTACCCCCTGAGAACTGAAACTCTCTTGCCCCCCCCTGACAACCCTCCGGTTTCCACGTCGTACCATCGTTCCTCCTCGGCTTCACCACCTCCCACATCTACTCACACCAACTCTACTCTCGACCTAAGGGTTGAAACCACCCTCCATTTCCAGTGGCAGCGAAGGCAGAGGCAAGCAGAGTCTGCCAGGCAGACTGGCAGGCTGGCAGGGGATGTGCACGTCACCGTCTTACACTATCGTCCCGAACAAACACCCCGTTTTCATCCCCCGCACGCTCACCAACCTATCCTTACGGACTGAACTCCGTATACCACCATTCTCCAACCTCCTTTCCCGCCGCCGCCGCCCCCGTTCCATTCTCTATCTACGCTCTACGGCTCTATGGCCCAACCTTCGAGCATCCTCGCAAGCCTCGACGTTCCACGAAAAGCGTCACGGGACGCGTAGGTTGTCTCCAGGGCGATCTATCGACTCTTCCATTCCGTACGATTCTGCTCCACCGTGGGGAGTCGAGTTACGCGACTAGAAAAGAAAGAGGGAGGAACGTCTCACGTGGCAGAGTTCAAACGCGAAGAAGATTCTTCCAAGGTACCTCGAGGATAAGGGATGTTTCCGGCGTTCGAGGTAGATCGCTAAGAGAACTTCGTACGGGTTACTGCTACTTCTCCTCCTTTACTTCTCTCGCTCACTTGCTCTCTCCCCCTCTCCCTCTCTCCCTCGCTTTGGCTCCTTTACCTCGTTCTGCAACGATCTCTGCAGCCACCTCGTTTACCCTCTGCACATCTTCTCCTACGCGTATCGATTCTTACGTAAGGGATGTTTTCTCGAGGTGGAACGTCGTACGGTGTGGACTAGAGGGATTCAGGGTGAGAGGCAGGGGTAGAAAGATCCCGCTGACCTAGGCAGAATGTGATTCCGGGGGAAAAAGTAGTGCCTTGTTCCGCCCCGAAGAAATCCTCTCTCGATGGTCAGGGGAACGAGGATTGCTGTTTTTCGGGGAACGCCGAAGGAGCTTACGATTTCCTGGGATTTCACGGAATCAAGGATGTCTCCGACAGAAATCGCTAATACCTCAATGAATAAAGAAGTAGAGACGAATAAATTCTTATCGTCACGATTCCTTCGTTCGACTACTTCCTAGTTTCTATAATGTACCCTGGGATCAGATTAGTATTCATCATCCGACGTGAGAGATTCATTCGGAGTTCATAACGACAGAATCAAATTAATGAGAATGATCGATCGTAGCCGGAGTAAAATCAAGGTCAATCCGATTCGGCTAATTTACGTCATGGTATACCAAACCTCTCAGAAATATTAGCTCGACCTATGACAAAAGGCAAAGACCCTCTGTATATATCGGTTGATCTCCTACTAACGTGCGTCACCGTCGGTCGAGCAACCGAAAACCCCCACGTCCCTAATAAGTAGGGTGATTTTAATTCCCTCGACCAACCCTCCTGTCCCAAATCCATGAATACGCTTAACCGAAGCCAGTTACACATGTACGGAGACCATGGCCACCAAATACACGCGAGACTCCACGGTGGTGTTTAAGTTACATAGTATATGCGGATGGAAGGAAGAAAGGACCTACCCCTCTGCCATTTGCCACCTTGTTCCTCGTATTTATGTTAGTATGGAAATCCGCCGTGTTTGCACAAGCTTTAAATCCTCCCCGTTCCACCACTTTCCGCATCCTCGCGGAACACTTACACCTCCCGACCTCCGGCTTTTCACCTACGAAGACGCGAATAACGCATACGCGCGCGGTCTATGATCGCCGTGATTTACCGGCGAGAAGTTCACGCGCGGAGACTCGCTCCAGGCATTGAAAGTTAATTGCGTGGAAATTAATTGAGATCGTCGTCGCTAGTCACTAAATTTTCTACTAGAAGTACGCATCGTACGTCCCTACTTGGCGGAACGGCCTAATCGTATGATCGAAACATATTCATTCGCAATAATATCGCTAGTAATTATGTGGCCATGAAATTCCATAAAGTGTTCCAGAAATGTTCCACCACATCTGACTTCCTAATTTGTACGGATTGGTTAGGTATTCCGAAGAGTTTTTGTGTTCTCCTTCGTAGTTTGACACCCGCAACTATGATCTACTCGATGATGGATTTTAATGGTAAGATTGGAATGAATTATAAATGAACGAGGCAATACTTGAAAGCCGATAATGATACACCTCGCGATTTCGCGGCAAAGGCAGTGGGAGTTGATTGCAAGGAAATTAATAGAGATTTCTCTGAGTTTACTGTAAGTAAATATTTCGATGATATAATATTTAAATATGTATATCAGATCCCTTCGGGCCGAGAAATAAAATGTTATTCGCGTGATTTGTTCCTATTGAATTTTTAATGAATTTTGTTGCTTTCGTTGTACGTTTAAACATAAACTCTTTCGAATGATATGTATTTTAATTAATATGTTGATACGTTTCCTTTATTGCTGGAAGATTTGCGTGGATAAATAAAGAATTCATGATTACTGGAATATTTAGTTCCAAAAATAACTTAATAATATATCAATTCCAACTTCTCTTCTAATATATAAAAATACTTGGAATATTTATATTAATAACATCTTAATAATATAGTAATTCTAACAAATCAAATAATTTACAAAAATACTTATATGACATAATTCGATACAGGATTAATCAGTGTTTTTATTCTATTTATAATTACATACAGGTTCTAATATTATAACAATAACGAGCGTCGATAGCCGACCCTCCAACCGGATGTTTCTCCCCGATCGTAGAGATTCAAGTAAATTTTTACGGCGCAATTTTTCTGGCAAACGACGTGTCCCTAATACGGGGCTACGTCTAGAAAAATATCACTCGTCGTAAATGCGTAGCTTACTATCGCTGCAATTCGGTGTCAAGTGCATCGGTGCTTACGAAAGGTTATGCTCCTAGCGTTAAAATTTAATTACTTAGAAAGTTTCCCGAATCATCGCGATGCCTCTTACTTCCCATACTTTTCACGGAAATGCGCCACGAGTGATCTAACGATGCAAATGTATTTAAACAAATCAGACTTATCTTAACGAAGTTGAATACCATTAATAATTTAATGCTTATTTCTCCAGATAAACGAATTCTTATTAATATATTGGTACTCCTCCTTTATTGCCGGAAGATTTACGAGTATAAATAAAAATTCTCAGAATACTGGAATATATACGTTTGCAAATATCTTAGTAATATATCAATTTCAACTAATCATCTAACTTATGAAAATATTTATTGACATGATAAGATACAAAAATAATGATTGTATTTATGCATTCTATTTGCGATTATATTCCATTATATTACATTTCTTATGACTTAACCTAGATCAGTTTTATTATTGATGTTAATGAAGATCGATTATCCGCAAGATAATATGCATTCACGAGTAGCTTGCACTTTGACCTTTATCACGAGAAAGCGGCGAAAAGATAATTCGAAGGCGATCGAGAGGATTTCTTGAAACAGAAAGCTCGACTATCCCCTTTTTCACACGGAACCACTTTAATCCTGGGTCTAAGGTCGGCTGTTTCCCGAGAAAGGCAAAGAAGTTTCCTTTGCGCAACTCTCGTTAGTCTTGGATCCGCGACAAACACGGCCTGCTAGACGATGCAAGGCGTGTATATACTTTCGGTCTTCCAGTCAGTTTTCCCCCTTCCGCCCGGGGTCACCCCTCCGTATCCGGCTTTCCCACGAAATATCGAGCTCGCTATCGTTGTCACGTACAGGGACACTCCCTAGGATCGTCCTTGATGCATTTACCGACTTTATGGGTCTTCGTGAAAGTATCAAAGTGCTAGGGAATGAAGTCACCGATATTTAATCAAACCTTTATGGTTTTTACGCTCGCAAATATATCTCGATGTTGTTACAATAAAATATAATCTGACAACGGGGAAGGTGCGAATGAGGTAATGCTGGAAATAAGTTGACTTATAGTTGTATAGGCTTAGGATGTAAGCGCGTGTTGTAATAGTAATAATTGAACTTGTTTTATCTTGATGAGGGATATGGTACGGGAAAAGTAGTGGTATTCTCATATCTGGGACGATAATAACCTTAATAAAGGCAACGTTAAAGTCAAAGTTTGTTCCCTTAACATACTTTAGGGAAACGAGGGCAAATAGCAAAAGACAAGTAAAGTACAAAGAAAAGCCTGGTTTCCTGTGCGCGAATATCAACTGAAAGTTTTCTTGGTGCATTGGTACCAATAGTACCAGAAAAAGGAGTACACGACCGGGAACGTCTCACTGAGGGAATTGAAGTTCTTCATTTCTCTCCGCCATCTTTAATAATTTCACACTTGAGAAAAATGAACAGCCTATTCATAATCCTTTCCCTCGGCAGGATCCCGTACCCTTGCCTTGCCACGAAAGCCCGCCAAAAGCGATCTACGGAGCCCTTTCCCTCGCCACCCACCCTTCCTTCCTACCCCCATATAGCGCTGCCGGGTGCTCATTCATTTAATTTCAGTCATTGCTGGCAGTCGCACCCCTGTCGTGCGACCGACAAAAAATAATTAGTGAAGCCTTACACCCCCGTGCCACCCTTCTTCCCGACAACCACCACCTTCTCTCTTTCTCTCCCTCACCTCGCTACCTCTCACGACTTCATCCTCCCTCGGTTACAACGACTACGACGTCGACTACGACGTCAACGACGACGACGACGACGACGACTCGACGCCCCCTTTCAACCCCACGGGTACGTACCTTGCGCTCGAATTCTCTCTCTCCTCTTTTCCTCTCCCCCGCTTCACTGCCAACCCAACCAACCAACGAATCACCCCTCATACCCTTCAACTCCACCTCCCTTTCCCTCCTTCTCTGCCACCTACCTCCTCTCTTGAGCCACCCTCCTCACCAGTAGCAGCACCACCAGCAGCAGCCGCCACCACCACCGTTCGTTCTACCGCCAAAACCCTAGTTCACTCAGCCACCACACCCCCCTGTTCTCTCTTCCTCTCGCCAACCCTGGCAAACCCCGTCGCCCTCGCCCTCACCCTCGACTCGGCCTCGGGCGGGATGATTCAGGCGCCAGTAGGGCGCACCCACCTTCACCAGGGGGTGTGTTGGGGTGAGTCGAAGCGCCGGATGGAAGTAGAGGTGAGGTGGAGGGTTACCGTGGATGGACAAGGAGAAACGGAGAAAGTTCGTTCGATAAAGTGGGACGGAAGTATGGTGGGTGTCGGTGGGTGGAATCGGGGTGAAAACAGAGTGTGTCGGGAATGGGCGGCAAGGGTAGCGCGCTTGGCGTAAGGGTACGGTAGTGCGGGTTAGAAGGAGAGCAACCTCCGGCGGAAGGTTGATAGAAGGAGATGAAGGGAGAAAGAGAGAGTGTAGCGGAAAGTGGTATGAGGCGGAAAGGCAAGAGGGAGAGATACGCGCACGGAGGGTGGTTTTCCTCGGCTGAGATATAGGCACCACCGACGCCACGGTGGGTTATATCCTGGGCTAAGTAATACAAGGAAAAGTGCTACGTGAAGCCCTCCACCATCGCTCTACTACTTTCTCTCTTTCTCTTTCCCTCTGCCTCGATTTTAGTCTCCATTTTTCTTCTTCCATCCTCCTTCGTCTTTCTCTCTCTCTTTCTTCCCGTCTCAACCCACCTTTATTCGCCTCCCGTCTTTACTCCCGTTTTTAGGTTTCCACGGTTTACGGTGGCGCAGTCTTAGCGCAGGTGCACGTTGCGATGCATTCTCAAGGGAAACACGTTGCGCGGATAGGGCCAGAGGGTTTGTTACGCTGACGAGGGTGGTTGCCACTGCGAAAATATTCCGCGGGATGAATTATAGCTGAAGGCTCGTTAACAGATACTTTGGAAAATTATGTGCACTGAAAGTTAAATATGAATTGTAACATTACAGAGCCGTGTCAAAATTTCAGGCGTGAAATGCCGTCTAATTATTTTTATCTGCGACATACTGACTCTTTGCTTTTTAATTAAATACCATATAATTGCCCTCGTTCTTCGATCTCAAGACAGTGCTAATCATATTGATAATTATAGAGTAATTATTACCCACTTCGTTATCACTATTTTTAATATTAAGAATAGCGTGGAAATAAATTCAAATAAATAAGAACCAAAAACAATTAGTACACAATGTTTTGACGTCATATAGTTAGACACAATGTCGCAGTTGCTCTTTCCACGGGAACTCTTAAATATTATTCTAAGTGTATAACTAACGATGCGAAAATATCAGTCCTCTCATCGAAATAACTCAGAGATACGTAGCGTAATTTAGGACACGAGCTAGAATGTGGATTCGAATTATGGGTGAAAAAGCGACGTGAGCAACGAGGTTATCCCGTTGCAAGCTAAATCCACGGGAAAAATGTGAAGGAACCAGCTGAGGTAGTAGAAAGTCGAGATGGTAACTCGAGAGTGGATGGTGCATGGATATGGGTTTGCCTGCCCGCGGCTAGAGAGAAATGTGGAAGAAAGGTTTGCGTAGCAGAATCCCCCGTTGGTGCTCGTAGCCCAACGTCAGTGTGTTGTAAAAATTACACGAGCATATCTTAAGATCACACGGAACCCTCTTCCAAGAAGCACAGACTTCCTGGGGGATGCGAGAACGTGAAAAACCATCCGCGGAAAATGTACACCGTCGAATGACAAAGACCCATTTCCATACTGTCATTCAAGTAATGTATACTCGTTCTTTAAAAATGACAATGGCAATGGTATATTAATTTAGATCGTGTATCACGATTTTATGTTATTATTATTGTTATACTATTATTAATCTTTAGTTTCCATAAAATGAAAATATAATAAAAATATAATAAAAATCAATTTAATTTAAGGTATATTATATTCGCTAACATATGCTCATCTTTATTTATATTTGTATGTATAAGGTACAATTACATGATGAAAATTCTGATCTCTCCAAACTATAAACTATAAAGTGCTTTCCATTCTTCTTTCTCCGCTCGGAGTTTGAAACGCTAGAACGTCAAAGTGCAAGATTCTTCCATGGAAGACAAAGTTCGAGTATACGTACGTACCAAGCCAGTAAAGTATGGATTCGCCTCTTAATAAATATGGTTTCACTGACGTGGAGTATATCATTAGGAGCAGAGGACTTACATGTGTTTCGAGGCTCGTTACATATGTAACTACGCGAAGGTAGATTATTCGTTAGTCACGAATTAATGTGATCACGAAAAGCGCAACATTCCGACGGTTCAATTTCCGAGTATAAACAGTATAAAAGGATTTATTTCTGTTATTATATTTTCTTTTATGTTTCTACATTTTATATTATTCGGTACTTAAATACCAGGAGATTATATCAATACCATATCAAATTAATGATGAAAATACAATTTCTGAAAATATTCGAGGATATGCAAAGAAGATATCAATTAAAGTGGTGTAATTAATTCTTATCATTATATTTATCATTATATTATTACATATTATATTATTCGGTATTAAACTGCCGCGTTAGAATATTAATAAGGTATAATAAAAATAAAGTAATATAATACAATGCTATCTCATTACATTAAAATCGTATGATATAATATAAAGGATTAGAGGTACCGGAATGTAATAAATTATTTTTCACATGCTTTATGAAACTCCATTTATTTTTTTCATATTAAACATTATTCTATTAGATAATCGTAATCGTTATCTATGATCCTTTGAAAAAATCAAATTCCCAATTTTCGATACCAAAGAAATGTTCCGCTCCAGAATTGATTACTTTACACTACCCCTAATATAATAGTTCACTAATAAATACAGTTTCCGGAAATATCCAAATTTCTTCAAAGGAGTCATCAAGCAAAGTGGTGCACCTCGGAACTTAGGTTTCGGGTAGCATTATGATATCATGGCGGTTTGTTAGTAAAGTTTCGAATAAGCAGTTACGTTTGTCAAGCACTCCGGTCGTCGTGTGTAAAATTACGAGGTTCTCGTCTGGTTGGCGGGGGTTGAAGAGGGCGAAGTGAAATTAGCAAAAGTGAAAAGTAAGGACACCCTCTGGTGTCGGTAATGCCACGGTCCAAGGGCGAGCATTCCTTCGCGCTGGGGTAGCCAAGATAAATTACATAACAATATAAGTAGGCGTCGAGAGTGCAAGGGGTAGCAGGAGGGGACGGGTGGAGGGGCGTAAAACCCCCCAGAGGAAGAAGAATAAAGCGCCGTGCAAACAGTCCTCCCGGAATCCACTTGCCGTGGCGAAAGTTACTTCGAAAAAAAAACTCTCGTTTGTTTAAGCGTATTCCGTACGGTGTTCTTTGAGCGGGAACTTCCTCTTCCTCCTATCCTACTTTCCTACGAGAATTTCAAGTCTCGATAAGATGCTACATCGAAGACGATATCGATTCTTCATCAATTACTACTTCTTTATTTGATCGAGATCTCATACTTTGTTCGCACCATGGATTTAATATTTTTAATTGCATCATAAAAGTAATTCATATAAAGGGTCGTGAAAGTACGTTGCTTTATCAAAGATTATAATTTTAATTAAAATTTATGATTTGCTCTTTTTCTATTAATTCAATTTTTTAATTACTGCCCGCGCGGTATGTATTGCGTTGCTAAGGAAATTCGAATTTAATACACTAATGTATTAATAAAATCAGAGGACACACATTTTTGTGGGTAATACTTTAATACGCGCCTTAATAAAAAATTGTCATATTTTGCTCAATCTCAGAAAATATGTGAACGTTGAAATTCATACTTTTCTGCACCACCAAAAATATTAAATATGATCAGTTTTGAAAATATCATATTATGAATACATATTTTACTATCTGGGTTTCAGTTAAACATCCGCCGTCATAAAGCTGTTTATTGGTTGCCTATTCGATAACATTCGTCGTCAGTACAAAGAATTCGAATTTTCTTTGGTGGGTGTATTTTTAAGTTCGTGAAAAATGTCCATTCCCTTTGAAGGAGACGCGAATTTAAAATGCGTGGAAAGTCGTGAATTGGAAGTAGAAGGTTTCCGAGACAAATGCGTGACAAATAAAGGGAACATTTTGACGAGGCTGCCGTTCTTATGAAACTAAAAGACCATTCATTTGAGTTACATTGTTTCGGCTAATGCACGACATGTGCTTGAAAAAACACAGTAAAACTCTAACAATGCACGGTGTGCCGACCCCTTTATCGCAAGGAGAGGGGTTAGCGATTCATCCCTTCATTATTCGGGAATTAGTAACCCCATTTCATTTCCCTTCTTCGTTCGCACTGCACCCTCACCAATCTGCCTCGCTCTTTCCAACATACCGCGCCCTGACCCTTTTATCTCCCTGGTCGCGTCTGCCTTTTTTTATCGTTGCATTGTACGAGGTGACATTAAAAAGAATATACGTTAAACAGGTCCCCGCCGCAATGGATTTTGTCTTGAGACATCAAAGCCGCCCGAATCTTCGCTCGCTGTATCTTACTCCTTATTCTTATCCCCTAATCTTATTCACAGTTGCACGTATTCGTTAGGATTATGATACAATTTAATACTTGAATATCATTATATTCAATTATATTAGTGGCGTAAACACGGTGGTGTTATTTCGTATTAATTTCTTTATCCCCTTATCCGCTGTTTGTGTGTTCAGGCTGACGAAAATGACGATAAATCAGTAACGTTTCCGTTTAATCGTTGCCCGGCTATTTCGCGAAGCCGAGGTGACGGAATTACGCGCGATTAGCTTGGCAGCGTCGCTCGTGCTTAGGAATGACGGGAATAGCTAGGAAGACCGGTGTAATGTAACTAGCTAATATAACTGCATCCACCGTCAACTGAATACGGAAAGGGGGGGGGGGGGGGGAGGTGGCACACACATTAGCCAACCTGGGGAATGTCACTCCGATCGGCCAGATCAACGTCACGCTGCAGTACCACCGAAATTATTTATTTAGATTTAAACAAGCCAACCCACCGGAGCTAAGCGCACATACCGTATATATATATACATGTATATACACGTATATACCAGCACACGTACATATATACGACGGAGAGAAAGGCCGACACCTCGGCGCCAAACTCACCCCTCCTGAGACTCTGCAGACTCACCTCCATCCCTCTGCCGTGCACCCTTTCAACCACCCCGCGAGCAAAGCATCCCAATGCCAGCTCCCGTTTCGCAAACCCACACCCTTCTCCACATCCTCTAACCTCCTTCCATCCCTTACTCCGTTTCTCTCCGCATCTCTCTCTCTCTCTCGCACCCTCTCTTTCACTACCCCCTAACTCCGTCCCTCTTTTACCCTTGGAACGTGTACATATATACTGACACAAAGAGAGTGGTACACGTACATAGGAACATAGTCTCTTCCAGCAACGGTAAAGCCCTCCTGCACTACTCGTTCCGACCCAACCATCCACCCATCCAAACCACCCTTCCAAACCACCCACCTACCAACCTACAACTCCTATGTACCGAGCGACCCTCGAGCTATCTCCAAAATCATCCCTTACATTCTAGAGCTCGGCTCGTACTATCCTCCATAGAGGATAGAACCGGAGTCGGACGTCGAGGACGGGGATGAAATGGGGAGGGGGTGGAATGGAAGGTTGAAACGAGGGTAGACAGTAGGGGGATATAGGTAGGTATACTGGATACTACGAGAAAATAAGAGATCTTCCCGCCAGACTCGCGATACGAATTACAATGGCCGGTTAGGGGGTGATGGTGCCACTGGTGAAGACCCCCGTCTACTTCTTTACTACGATTTTCCTTTCTCGATTTCGGTTGCGCACTGATAGTCCGCATTTCTGCGAAGTTAAGCGACAGTGGGAGTGGAGGTTTATTCTTAGTTGGAATTTTCGAGCTGTTTTCGATGTAATACGCTAGACGACCTACTTAGATCCTATTTACTTTTATCCTTAAAATTACAATATAATATAAACGTAACTGGGCGGCGAAGGAAGGAGGAAATGAGATAATAAGAAGGGGCTTAAGCACCAAAGAATTAGAAGTAATTAAGTAAAGATACAGATAAGAAAGTAATAATAGAGTAATATGTAAGATATGTGGTTGGCAAAAAATGTAAAACCTAAGACCGAAAGATTGGAGGAGTAACCGAAACATCAATTAAATTAATATGCTTTTGGCTTGCAGAAATAACTGGTAGATATAAAACTAATTATTTAATTTTAAAACGACATAAGTATAATTGTAATCCTCCCACTGCACTGGTCTCAGTGGTCTCAACATTGGTCTCGAGTCATATATTTATTAACCCCATTCTACACTAACTCAATAAAGCAAATTTTATAGTTAAATGAAAGAGAACTGCCAATCGAATTATTAGAACCGTCGGATAACCCATGGCAACTTAATAACCATTTGTCTAACAAATCCGAATAAATCCCTCTCTCACTATCGATTAATGTATACGCAAACCTCTATCGTTGCCGATTCACTTGTAATTGAACCATTTACGGGGACGGAAAAAAAAGCGGGCAGAGAAAAAGAGAACTATCTCGTGGATGAGCCGAAACAGCCAGCCGAATTTCAATTTGTCGGACGAACGATCGATATCGACATTTAACGCCGTCGAGGCCTTGATAGATTTCCGCGGTGACGAATAAATTGACAAACCGACTGCATCCCTCGCCATTAAAGCATATCGTAAATCCCGACCTTGTTTTCTTTACAACCCCGTTGAAGGAGCTATGGTGCGAGAACGTGCTCCCCTAAGAACAATGAACGTCACCCACGAGAGAGAGGACCTACGAGGGGGAGTTAAATCGCCATTCGATCGAGTTACACCACTTAAGTCCCGATAATATGGCCACTGCGGTCCATCGAGGATCCCTTAATCGGTGAACCCAACCATTCAAAATTAGAACTACAAGTTTGCCAAATAAACACCCGAAAGAATAATGGTTGTAATGGTAAATTGACTAAATGTGCTATATAAATAATACATAATATGATCTATAAACGTCATGTGTTGAAGTTCGGTGCAAAGAGCGTATTTCTGAGGTCTGTGACTATAATAAAAAAATAACGACGGTGCTAAATATAATGTCATCGCATGGGGACATTCAAGTGCTCTTTTGTCACGTTGTGATTATTGATTGTATCGTATCTGGTTCCGCTTCGAGGTGCAAATCTGAATGCAAGCGAAAATAGTAGTCGATGATAACAATTCAGAACGCGATGGAAGTGATATATTGAGCCATCAGTTTATCAGACGGCTTGTACGCCCGCGCGGACATATGCGTCCCGAAGGAAAGTGTAACCGTTCGTTGAAATCTCCAGACGCGTGTCGACGCTTCTTATTTCCTCGTCTGAATATCGCGGGTTATAAACATGGAGAATAAAAACCAAAATTTTGGGCGTTATAATTTTTCACACTTTTATGAGGATTTATTAAATGATGTGATTTTTAAATAATGGTGTGATATCCTCGTGCCTGAATATGTTCTAAGACTGTTTTGGTTCGAAACAAGTGGGTTGAAATATTTGTCTGGTCAAAAACTAGGTTGACCAAAAATTGCAAAAATGAGAAGGGGTACACCTTCAAAAATTGTCAAAAAATCAAAGTCGCCAAAATCAGTCCTGAACGGCCCAAATTGATGGTAGATGATGCCTAATGATGTTCTAGGACCGTTTTGGGTCGAAAGAAGTGGATTAAAAATTTATTCCGGGCAAAAAAGGGGTCGACCCAAAATCGCAAAAATGTGAAGGGGTATACCTTCAAAAATTGTCAAAAAATCAAAGTCGCCAAAATCAGTCCTGAACGGCCCAAATTGATGGTAGATGATGTATAAACATGTTCTATGACGATTTTGGGTCGAAAGAAGTGGTTTAAAAATTATTGCGGCCAAAAAATGAGTCGACCCAGAGTTGCAAAAATGTAAAGGGGTATACCTTCAAAAATGGTCAAAAAATCAAAGTCGCCAATTTCGCTCCTAAATGGCCCAAATCGATAGTATATGATGCCAAATGATGTTCTAGGACCGTTTTGGGTCGACAGAAGTGGATTAAAAATTTATTCCGGTCAAAAAATGGGTCGACCCAACTCGCAAAAATGTAAAGGGGTATACCTTCAAAAATTGTCAAAAAATCAAAGTCGCCAAAATCAGTCCTGAACGGCCCAAATTGATGGTAGATGATGTATAAACATGTTCTATGACGATTTTGGGTCGAAAGAAGTGGTTTAAAAATTATTGCGGCCAAGAAATGAGTCGACCCAGAGTTGCAAAAATGTAAAGGGGTATACCTTCAAAAATGGTCAAAAAATCAAAGTCGCCAATTTCGCTCCTAAATGGCCCAAATCGATAGTATATGATGCCAAATGATGTTCTAGGACCGTTTTGGGTCGACAGAAGTGGATTAAAAATTTATTCCGGTCAAAAAATGGGTCGACCCAACTCGCAAAAATGTAAAGGGGTATACCTTCAAAAATTGTCAAAAAATCAAAGTCGCCAAAATCAGTCCTGAACGGCCCAAATTGATGGTAGATGATGTATAAACATGTTCTATGACGATTTTGGGTCGAAAGAAGTGGTTTAAAAATTATTGCGGCCAAGAAATGAGTCGACCCAGAGTTGCAAAAATGTAAAGGGGTATACCTTCAAAAATGGTCAAAAAATCAAAGTCGCCAATTTCGCTCCTAAATGGCCCAAATCGATAGTATATGATGCCAAATGATGTTCTAGGACCGTTTTGGGTCGACAGAAGTGGATTAAAAATTTATTCCGGTCAAAAAATGGGTCGACCCAACTCGCAAAAATGTAAAGGGGTATACCTTCAAAAATTGTCAAAAAATCAAAGTCGCCAAAATCAGTCCTGAACGGCCCAAATTGATGGTAGATGATGTATAAACATGTTCTATGACGATTTTGGGTCGAAAGAAGTGGTTTAAAAATTATTGCGGCCAAGAAATGAGTCGACCCAGAGTTGCAAAAATGTAAAGGGGTATACCTTCAAAAATGGTCAAAAAATCAAAGTCGCCAATTTCGCTCCTAAATGGCCCAAATCGATAGTATATGATGCCAAATGATGTTCTAGGACCGTTTTGGGTCGACAGAAGTGGATTAAAAATTTATTCCGGTCAAAAAATGGGTCGACCCAAACTCGCAAAAATGTAAAAAATGTATACCTTCAAAAATTGTCAAAAAATCAAAGTCGCCAAAATCAGTCCTGAACGGCCTAAATCGATGGTATATGATGCATAATGATGGTCTAGGACCGTTTTGGGTCGAAAGAAGTGGTTTAAAAAATTTTTCAGGCCAAAAATGGGTCGACCCAAAATCGTAAAAATGTAAAGGGGTATACCTTCAAAAATTGTCAAAAAATCAAAGTCGCCAATTTCGCTCCTAAATGGCCCAAATCGATGGTATATGATGCCAAATGATGTTCTAGGACCGTTTTGGGTCGAAAGAAGTGTTTTAAAAATTTATTCCGGTCAAAAAATGGGTCGACCCAAGTATACCTTCAAAAATTGTCAAAAAATCAAAGTTGCCAAAATCAGTCCTAAACGGCCCAAATTGATGGTAGATGATGTATAAACATGTTCTATGACGATTTTGGGTCGGAAGAAGTGGATTAAAAATATTTTTCCATCAAAAACTTGATCGGCCAAAAATCGCAGAAACATATAAATAAATATTTCTAGATATTTTGGGATAAATTCAGTACCAAATGTCCTTTCTTTTTGCAGATGCAAATTAATTCTCCATCCTTGGCTCGATCCAACTTCTGGCAGAAAAATGTGGTAAGTTCCTGGACTCTTCGGAGTTACAGAATGAGAATTATAATTCTTTCGTAACTCTGGATTTCGTGTAAAAACCTCACAAAGAAGAACCCCTGAGTAAGGCCCCGACGGGACCCAATTCCCTCGAATTATAAGAGATCAGTTTCTTTTTGTAATAAAATTTCCTTATTCCTCTATATACACATCATCTTACATGCGTGTCGTGCCCAATTAATTCATATTTATATTGATTAAAATGATATAATATACCAAATTATTATGGATAAATTATATGTAGGGTGGCAAATGTATCTTAATATTATTTATCATTTTTGTATTCCTATATATCCGTATAAGTAATTAAACGAAAAATTGCAACACCGAGCAGACACACGGAATGAAAAGTATATCCATCCGATTTTACCCTCTCATTGAAATCTCCTACTAATTTAGTAGTTTTGCTTTCCAGGTGAAGTGCGCCGAGAGCGGCGAATGAAAGGGCATTATCTCCGCAAGCTATCCGCATCGTTCAATGGCACTTTGACTGTAACTGGACGCAAATCAGCGTGAGTCTCGTCCGTACAAAGAGCCCGGTGGTTTTGGTCTGTTTCCGAAGCAACTATCACCCTCTCCCTACCTCTTCGAATATAACTGAAGGTTTCCCGCTAAACTAAGTACTCTTGGGTCGTGAAAGACACGTGGAATTTCGATCTCCTGGAGAACTTTTTTGCATCGAAAGTTGGAAGTTTGATTTTTCAAAAAGGTAATTATGACATTGGAGGATCTTCGGTCAAGCATCATAGATAACGACGGGGATTATCTGATAGACTAACGTTTAATATGAAAAAGTAAATGGAGTTTCATAATGTATATGAAAAATAATTTCTTACCTTTCGGTACCCTGGATATTATACATTATATATCATATCATATAGATTATATATTAAATAGAGTCACCCCGCGTCTTCTTTCCGGAACTCGATGTTAAATCAAAGTTTGATATTGTCCACGTGAAAATATAGTATTATTCTATAAAAGTATCCGAGGAGGACGAAGCAGTAAGGAAAATGAAATAAACCCAATGACATGTAAATACGAGGTAGAAGAGGGACATTGAAGTACGCGACTATAGATACCTAATAAAATCAACATATATATTTGGCCGGATTCGTATCGACGGCAAAAAAATATCGTTTGTAACATCTTTGTTCGTACCGATATTTATGTACAAAGGAAAGGCACGTATAGAGAAATAAATACAGTGGTCGGACAAATGTCGAAGATATAAGAACAAAGATTACGGCGGGACCGATTTTCCAGTATCCCGAAACTACAAATAAAAGGATGGTTGCAAAAGAGAAGCCGAAAAAAGTGGATCGAGAAAGAGAGAAGGTTGGAAAAAAACGAAGGCGAGTGGGGAGGGTAGAGACACTACGGTTTCTTAGAATCCTCGTTATTCCAGACGAGCAGAGCCGGTCGTATCCGGGGAAAGCCACGAAATATCCGAAGAAAAACACGTTTCCAGGGCCGAATCGATAGCAACAATGCCGTGGCAAAAGCACGAGGCCTCGGCTTGCGAGAAGAGACGAGGGTTGTTAGAGGGAAAGGGGGAGATTTCGGGTGTGCTAGGAGGGTAGAGGGCCGCAGCTAGTACACGGTGGTGGATGAAGGTGGGAGTGAGAGGAAAACATTAGGGGGTAGGATGAAAACCGGGGGAGAACGAGTTCCGAGAAAGATGGAAAGAGAGGGATAGTGGTAGAACCGTAACAGGGTGAAGCGGAGGGTGGAAAACCGTGGTACGGGGCAGCCTTATTGGAATCGAGTGGAGAGAGGTGAGTTTTCCTAAGGGCCACGGGAGAAGGATGGGAGAGGCCGAGAGAGAAGCGGGATAGTCGAACGAGGAAGCGTAGACGATAGGTGGTATAAAGGAGAATGGAAGAAGGGCAGGCAGGGAAAGAGAGGGTGGTAGCGATAAAGGGAGAAACCAGGAAGAGAGCGAGATGAGGGTGTACCAGTTGATGGAACGAGGCCGCTACAACGCTGGCAACAGCCAGATGGGTAAAGGCTGCATTACCTATGGTGCCTCTGCGAAACGGTTCTTACTCGAAGAGCAGGTAACTTTGCTCCTTCCCTCCTCCTTTGTTAAAGACAACACGATCATTCCGTCCTCTTTGTTCGCGATATTAAAGTATGTCGAGGCGCCATCCCGTCTGTTCCTTACCCCCTACTCTATCCTACCCTCCCGTTCCCTCCTCCTTCGCAAGCAGAAGTGTCAATTGCGTTCATTGTTCGTTCATAGACCGGAGAGTCGACCGACGCTCCTCACCCTTTCCCACTTTAACTATCTTCTTCTGATTTTCTTTCCCCACGCTGATATCGAGCTATAAAGAACAGAGTGTTTTGATATTCCTCCATTTTCCGATGTACTTGAACCTTGTCCTGCCTTTTTCTATTCTCTTTTTGCTTGCACTTTCTGAATGGATGTAAGTGCGGTGATAAGAAAGATTACGTGGCATATCAATTAAGAAGCATTTTTAGAACCAGAGTTTTAATGTCGGATGAAAAGGATTAGTGATAACGAGGGAAAGGGCGAAATGAAGTACACGGTCGTCTTAGATTTCTCACGATTTTATATATTTCTCCATCTGAGTCGTGTGCAATTTAAATATATAATAATAATAACGCAATGATGAGGATGACATTAATGATAAAAATACAATAATTCTAATGACGTTAACCGTGACGGTAATAATAATACCGGCATCGCTCGTAATAATATAGTCGTGGATTGAAATTCTTAACAATTATATGCGCTATGGTACAACGATTATATACAAAATAATAGATTTGGTGCTATAACACTTTCAAGTTTTGAACTCCTAGCCGCTACTTTCACAACGATCATCGAACTTCTAGTAAAAACGTTCCCGTATAATCGCACCATCGGATGCTCGCGCACCTTCTCCGTGTTTCATTGGCTAACGACAAAGCTATATCATACACAAGAAGAAACTACTGTTTTCCTTATTGTTACACTAATTAATATCATACACAAGGCTAGACTACGCAGTCGGATTACGAGAAAGTGTTTCCGCCGTTAGACGACGAATTCATACATCGATCACATATCTACGAATATTTTCTTCCGCCATCTTATCCTCGATCATAACGCACACGCGAATGATCGATTTAAAAGTACGATTATAAAAAGAAGCCAATCAGACTTCTCTGATTCCACGCGAAAGCTGTCACTGGCTTTGGTATTGCGATCCTCGCATTTCGATTAAGAGTCCCGCACGCTTTATCACCTCGAAAACGGTAATTATTAAAGGAAAATGGAACTTCGTGATGGGATATTAACGAGGCGACGATAAGTGGAAAATAATCGGAAAAATGTGTACACGCGACTTCTCTTCTCACTGATCGCCACGGAGAAATTAATCAGATATCGAATTCCGTGACTCACATCGACTTCTTTAAATGTAATTACCAGGATTCCGATTACAAGGATACTTCAAAGTGACGGATAACACGGTCTCGTTTCTGTAATATATTGCATTCGAGATGATCCATATCGTTCTCCATTGTGAATTATAATAATTCATTCCAATATTATTTTGATTTAATCGCAAAATAATTAAGAGCTCATTAATGAGCACATTACTTAATGGTGGAGAAAATATACTCGAAAGGAATATATTCTTGCATCAATATAATGAATCTCGACTACCTGATTGCGCGAATAATTTTAATCGGTTAGTGGCATCCCAAAGAAATGTGGGTTTTTAATGATTTTTGGTATGTGGTTGTTGTAAAAATATATTCGTTAAAATATACCTTCGAAATTACGGTACGGCATTTCGAAACGAATCTGAGCGTGGCAATCTTGTAGAACCGTTAAATATTCAGAAGCTGTCTCCGTGCGACAATCGGTTTTACCGAATCGATCGTCTATTCCAGGGTCTGGCCAACTGGTCGGATGATTCGGGCCGGATCTCTAAATATTGAGCGTTACCCGCAGGAAACAGAGCTCCACGGCTTGCGGCTTCGTTTCTCCGGTCCTATGTAAATCGGTGACATGCGACGCGTGACCCATATTTTGACAGACTCAGGAATAATTTCGCTAGTTTTCCTCCAATCTATATCCAGAGAGACCGCGAGAACTGAGTTCACCGTGTTCTCACGTAAGATCACTGTGCTGGATGTTAGGATACCCTAACGAGTAATAGATCTTATTCGGTTTAATAGATGATTGAGTTGTCCGATAGTTTGACTGGCAGCTTGAACGGAACACCGTTCAAGTTCGAGTCGCTACTCGAGTTACTTCGAAGACCGCCTTCGAGTTTTCCGGACACCGAATTCATCGATATTCAAAGAAAATTGAATGCGATTAATAATTTGGTCGACCAAATGTTCGCGAAGTATATTTATCTGTTGGTTACACGCCGATGACGAGTAACCAATGAAGAGATACAAATCTGATATTACGGAAAGAATTAGATTGATTCTTGTAGCAGTCTTTAAAATGTACATTAACTCTAATAAAATTGCAGCCTCATTTAAAGAAGTCCGATCCTCTTCACGAATTCCTTATTCATTCGATTCATGAAAAATCCATGGGGTATCTTTTTAGTGCCCATTATTCTTTCGGTGCTTAAACTCACAAGTGGTTGTCCCCGGTCTGCACGGAAACCTCGGAGCCCATGATGATCCCACCGGTGAAGACATTGGTTGCGGATGGTAGAACAAGGGGACTTGGCATGGTTATCGAAGGTCTCAGTCTCTCGGTGAGGGCCAGCATTACTTGGCAGTGTAGATGCTGAATGGTAGCCAATAGATTAAGATTAGTGTCGATTAATCCAGTGGCAGGTGAGAACCTCTCCCTCTCGACGGTGTCGATCTCCTCGTTGGATATAATCGGATGTTTTTGCTCGACCTCGACCTCTTTTAGGGCGGCAGCCTTGTTTTTCTCGGCTTGCAGTAGCCTCTGCTGATGTTTCAGGTACGAGGTAGTGATAGGAAGACTGTAGTCGATGGGCGTGTTCTTGGGATCGAGTCCAGGGCTCCACGGCCTTGGCAACGGCTGGCTAGGTTGAGGGGATGGTGTTCGGCCCTCTGGCAACATCCTTTTCCTCTTTGACGACGCTGAACTTTTCGAGCTCGCTCGATCCGACTCCGGGGTTCTCCTCGACTCCGGTAGGGTCTCGGTACTCGGCAAAAAACTACTGCTAACGGGTTCCTTCTTCAACAGATTCGTGATACTCAGTGGATTGTACTTCTCCTCCTTTTCCTTATCGGCCTTCTCCGTCGAAGCGTTGCTACCCTTTTGATGTCTTTGATGCCTGTAACTGTAAAGACTCTTGCCCTCCGTCGTGTGACTTTCCTCGCGAACTTTCGGACTACTTTGTACGGAGTTGGTGGTGGTGTGAGACGCGCCGGTTGGAGTTGAAACCAACGGTGTCGTCGTCGTCGTTATCGGCGTAGACGTCGTCGACTGCGTTTGATTCGTTAGATTCGTTGGACTCGGGGTCCTCGGACGCCGTTGGCATTCCGTGCAACCCAACAGGAACCTCGTCACGGCCTCCCGTGGAAGAAACGCGTAGGTTTCTGTAATCTGTAACAAATGAAAAACAACACACTGCTATAATACCAATAGTCTACGTATATACTTTATAGTAAATTGCAATAATAATTATATGTACAGAAGAGCAGTACAAATACAACACTCAGAAGAGTCATCTCGAAGCGGGTATTTTTAGGCGCCAATAAATAAAAGTTGATAAGGTCAATTGGCTCGAACAGTACGCGGAGACTGGAAGCAGTTTAAAAGCAGAAGAAGCGATCATTATTTATGGGCGAGAGCCATAGATTTCATAGCAACGTGGAAGGAATGGCCACCGTAGATCAATTAAAGGAACAGCCTCCGTCCAACGTGGGCGTTCTTCGAAATTCGAAGAATGCAATATTTTCCCGTGATGTCGAAAACCGTGTGATTAAGGAGTGCGAGAGGCGATTCACGTGTTGCGTTTCGACTCATATGTACGCGACCTTTCCTTCCCAAACGTCAAACGTCAATGTCACGTGTAGTCGTTCTACGTGAAACGCCCACTGGGGAAAATTCATGAGCAGTAACGGAACTTTGATGTCTTTGCGAGGCGGTATTTAGCTAGAGGGATGTTCTCTGGCTCTTAATAGGAAACGTTTCTCTCGAAGGAGGTGGAGGACCGGCATAACTTAATCAACTATGGCAGTCCCCGACTCGAGAAAGGCGACGGTTCACCTTCAGGTACTGGGTGTACGTAAATTGATAGCAGGAAATGGAATATATACCACCTAAATCGGGATCGCGTTTATTACCAACCTTTAGATGCGAATTATTAATAATTTTCAGTATACAATTTCAAATATGAAATTTCTCATCGAGACGTAGTGAAATTTATTAAACCGATTATTGTATTACAGACACTTCTAAGTGATACAGTTTTATTCAGATTTGAAATTCCCCAGTCGTGATATTTAAATAATGAATGAAATGTAATAAGTGAATGGAGTAACTTGATTCCTGAAAGCCATTAGTTTTCGACTCATCTCGCGAATACCCAGACACCCTATATGATTTCAACGTATATATAATGTTACAGCGTCGGGTTAATTCGAAAAGATTTACTCGAGGCTTGTTTGCGAGCAGTGGGACGCGGAAAAGAGCTGTAAGTAAGAAACTAAGATAATGGTCTCTGGATCTACGTGACACACTGGCAAACTTCCTCTACAGACTAGACGACAGCCTCTCATTCCCCTAGAAAATGTGCATGTTCCCTTCGGTTAACTTTCCTCCGAGATTTCAAGCACTTTTTAATGCACTGTCATGGAAATTGACTAAAATATCATCGAATTATATCCAATCATAATCCCTGCATTAAAGTAACACTCTCTAATCGCATCACACCTTAAACACATTAATTAATCGATGAACGGAAATTAATCGAGAAAATATATCAGCACGGAAATAATCGTTGCGGTAATAGAAATTTAAATGAACGAATGATAAGGATAACAAACCGATCGGTATAATGTTGATTGCGCAAGGAACATCTCTGTGAATGAAGGGCCACTGCACGATGCATATCACGATGTAATTAACCTATTTGCATCAAGAAGCGGAATATTCGGCGCTACTAATTTCGTCCGTATCACCCTGCCACGGATTATTTCACGTGAACTAATATCGGGTTTATCGTTCCAGCGAGTCAAATATCGCACCCTGACTTACTCCGAAATTCTACGAAAATAGTATGAATTCGTATATTTAGAAATTCAATCACGAATCAACAATTATATGGAATATGTATAACTGGATTTCTAACGTATTTTCCTAGTAAGATGTGACAAATGAGGTAGTAATAAAACAGCTAAACTCGAATCACGGTAATAGAGAATCAGGTAGGAATATATATTACCAGGGATTGGAAGAAAATACACCCCGAAGTGGAAAACCGCGATGCTTAAGAAGAAGGAGGTGATTCGCAGTCCGCGACGTAAATCTTGTTGCGTAATATTTCGCGGGACATAATGGTGAGGGGTGGTTTCCGGGTGCCGGTGAATCGCGGGCCGCATCGTCGACTTAAAATGTAAAACAGTTTCACCGTCGCGGCGAGTGCCCGAGCATAAGTGTATGTACGCGGCGGAGAGAAAGGGAGGGAGGGAGAAAGAGAATGCGTGGGTGCGTGTATGTGTGCGCGCACGAGTAAGCAGGCAATGCAACAAGTGTCCTGAGGTTTTGAATCACAAGCAGATCGCGGTGAGTGAGAGAAAGCGAGAGAAAGAGAAAGAGGAGGAGTGAGCGAGGGAGAGAGAAAGAGAGGAAAAGGAACGACGCGAAAAGGATGGTGGAGAGATCGAGAGATGAAACAGGGTGGAGAAGATTGTTGGTGGTTGACTACGGAGGAGAAGAAGAGAGACGGATAATGGCTGGAGAAGCGAGGAGGACGAAGGAGACGGAAGGAGACGGAAGGAAGGGGATCGGTTTGATCGAGTCGCGAGAGAGGAAGAGGGTGACGGAGAACAGATATGATACCCCGGAGAGAGGTTTACGCGAATGCGCGCCGGAACATGTGAGATGACGTGTGGTATCGAGTGTTCGACGCTTGGATGCCTCAGTGGCTTCCCTCGGGAACGGTAAATATCATGTGTCGCGGTCGTCCATGCAGGAATTCAGGAGGCTGACGATAGCGGATGGATTCGGAGATGCTTTAGGGTCGCGATAGAGAGCTGATCTATCTCCTCCAGGGTTATCGGTTTGCGGCATCAATTGAATTTAAATCGCAACAAATGCCTCCCAAAAGAGTATTGTCTTTGGGGTATTGTCACGGGAAATGCTCCCAGGATGAGATTGAAAATTTTGCCCGTTTTCGTAACGTTTATGATACTTGTTACAATGGGCCTCCTTTTTTTATAGGATAATGTAGTTCGAGTAATTCTGACTTTCGTGCGGAACTTACCGTTCTGTAGGTTCTCTTCTGGCCAGCATGTTTCCCTGGGCGACCCTCCAGATCCACGTGAACCGCATGGATAATGTCGAAGAAGTTCTCCACAATGGCGACCTTTTTGTACACCCTCCCCGGTGGAACGGTACCTTCTGCGCCGTTTAACGCCTGTAATCAAGTATACGAGAAACGTACTTAAAAAAGGCTCCATAATATCACGGATTCGGTAATTGAACCGAAAATATCAGCACACGATGGGTTACGAAAGATGTAAAGTTTTTACGGTGACCATAAAACATCGTGCCAGTCTACATACAATTTTTTTTTCCGAGCGAAGAAAGGTGCCCTTCACTGTTCTAATAAGTGCATAAATAATATTATTCGGTCGTTATTTGTCTTAACAAAATGCTCCATAAAAAATGGTAGGTGCGTTAATAACGTTTCTACTCAAAATTGGATCCACCCAATTCGAAGTTTAAGAACTAGATAGTTTCAATGCCCTCTAGAACCACCCATGCAACCTTTGGATATTCCACGACCCTTTTACCCAGGGCAAGGGTGGGTTCCTGCAGAAATCTACCCAGTGCAGGTTTCCACTTTTACCGACCACCGACGTAACCCTAAAGAACCATCTAACCTGATGCGATAATATAGATTTCTACACGGTAAAAAGGGGTGCCAAAAGAAATTCTACATTTTCCGCGATACATTTTCAAATCGTGAAACACCCTGAAGAAACCCAATAAAATGTTTAACATCTGCACAAAATATTTAACAGAAATTTTTAACTTTGAGCCTTAAAAACATATTAAAATATAGAGGTGCCCTCAATTGCAGTCAAAAAATTACTGAAAAAATACCAGTTCTTAAAATCAGACGCTTTATATTACTTTACACTGATTTTTTAATATAAAATCATATGTCGCAAATGTTCGGTTAAGAATATATTTCTTGAAATATATGCTTACAGAAAACACTGTCATATCATATCGCGTGTGAGCCACAAGAATCCTAAGTTTCCTGCAAAGTCAATTAACTCGGGTCCGAGTACCGCGATGGTCTTCGGGCTTGGCCGCGGTCAAATTGTTTCGACGAACTTTGCGACCTTAAGAAGTTCGGCGCGCATGCGTGACATTATTGTATTTCCCTAAACACCTGTTGAAGGGTAAAGTTGAACTCGTGGAGCGTACGTCTCCGTTAAGTGGTTGCGGTCGGGCGGGATAACAATACCGATATCTAACTGACCGCCACCTTAAGATTATACGGACTGATATAACCCGATATCCGTAATTTGATAGAATAATTTTCATCGCTTATCACGTTCCAATATCAATCTCATACTTTTCTTTCAAATTCACATTGTAATAATACCAATTCCACTACGTGCTCATAAAATGGTACGATTCATGAAAAAGATTTCAGAACTTCGAAATTATTCAGTATACGTGACGAGGAACGTGAGCAAAGTTGGTATCAATATTCAAGGTGATCCATAAAGTTCAAGACATAATTAAGCAAGTCTTAGCGAAGATATGGAAATCTGACTAAAGCGAAGCTAGACACCGGATCGAAGCGGGTAGTGATTAACTTACTCGGGGGTGGTACGACTCTCTCGTATGCTTGTATAAACCCGGAGGGGGTGCGTTTCACGGTTGAATACGTCTAGGCGTGAGCTTGGCATTCTGTCGCCCGTGGATGCCCCTGTCACGCAATGCGTATTCCTGTATAACAAGCATATTCTAAGCACAAAGCCCTTTACACCGAAACCTATTGCCACGTCTCTATTGGATATGTATTCCAGTATGAGGGTCGGGCTTATAGATATTTAAAAATATCATCTTTATATTCAGTAGAAACCTTTCGTGTATTCAGTGTAATTAAATTCATGCAGATCGGTATAATGCTATTATGTTAAACAAAGCGATTCATATAAGACGTTGTTGTTAAATCGAGTAAACTAATATTATACTGTAATTTGTTTAAACGGCGGATTAAATAAAATTTCTATGTATTGTGAATTTTGGAAACGGAGAAATATGGTGTGGCAATATGTCGACGTGAATGGAATATGTGATAAGAATCGTTAAAACAAGACGCGATAATGTCGAAAACGATAGAATCGTAAGTTAAGCGAGGCGTAAAGCATTACACCGTCGAGCAAGTCGATGTCACAGCGCAAACGCGACTCACCGCGAGGGTATATAAGTAACACGCGCCCGCGCTCGCGGACCATATTTGCCCCATCCATAGGAGGGGGATCTTCGCGGAATCTTTATCCAAAATCGATCCTTTCCAATGCAATTGCCATTTTCTCATTTGAAATACATATTAAAACCGAAAGTATCCTCAATTATGCAATTAACTTGCTTTAACGTTGGTTATAATCAACTCTGTTTTATATTCGTATCTTATTTATTCTTATATTATATCTTGTCCTTACGTAAAATGAATGTTACAAGATTCTACAAAAATTGCAAAAATAAAGTCGATCCTGGTCATCTAAGAGAGTTCTTTCGTAGATTGCGAAAGCGAGGTTCTTTATGGCAGTAACTGCGAAGTATACGTTTCCTCTCTTATTCTGAAGTTTAATACACGGGTAATCTGAGATCGGCCATGATATCGAACCATCTATCCCGTCTTACCGAATAAGGGTCGATACTCGAAGGAAGCAATATCAGGATGACATTTGAGAATTCTTCCACAAGTGGGGTACCCTTCGCAACGAGCTGTCGACAAATGGGACGCAGAATCCTATGGAAGACGCGTGCGGTTGCTACGGTTTGTTTGCTCTTACCTTTTTCCACGCTCCACTCTTGCCCCCTGATCCGTCTCACATTCCGGCGATCGTTATTAAGTGCCGATAAGTATCCCTACTTCGTAACTACATTTACAATCTCCCGGCTACGTAAAGTAGGATAACCCATAACCAACGCGCCACCAAGAAACTTTAAATTGCTTTGACAAACCATCTCGTCGAGAAACTTTCTTCCGCGAAAATCTACCGCCTCCAACAAGAACAAAGAACGACCAGTATTCCTCTTCAAAAATTATCGTCACGGGACGAGGATTTACGAAATAAAAGCGAACTTACGACGAACATATGAAGTTTGAATATTCTAAGTCACGCATAAAGGAAGCGAATATCGAACATCATAAAAGGCATGCTTGCTGTACGAATATACTTTAAACGTCAATTTCTCCATACAAATTTCACGTTGAACCGATCAATCAAGCTGATACGCTAAAATGCGGAGTGCTCGGAGATATACATCACGGCGGACGATAAAAAACGAAGAAGTACGTCCAGAAAATCTCGCGAACGAGATGAAGCTCGAGAATAGAAGCACGTTCGGTGAGATCGTAAGTCTGTACGCGGAGCGAAGTGGGCTAAGTTTGAGCAGCAACAAAATCCGGGTATAGCGGGTCTTTTAAAACCCCGCGGACCACGAGTTTGCATTTTAAACGAAAGGCAGCGCCGGCTGAAGAAGGAGGTGGCGGGGGGGGGTCAGATAGAGTATGAGGAGAAAGAGGGAGAAAACAACGTGGCGGGCACGCAAACGCGGCGGCGAATCGGATTAAAAAAATTCACGAGGGAGTCGCCGTTTCGCGGCGTCGGGGCGCGCGTGAATCGCGTGGGAGGGCGTCAGAAGAGTCACGTACCGGGTGCTTCGTTCCAAAGGATTCCCCTTCTGACGTAAACCACTGCTAGGTAACGCCACGACCAGCAAGAAACAAATTCCAAGGATATCGACCATCCTCCGTTGCTTTACATTATGTAACTTTCCACTCCTCTCGATGTTTTACGCCTGGCGATACATTTTTCATATTTATCAGCGTATTCGTTTTCCTCGAGTATTGGTAATCCCTATCCATTTATAAAGGAAGGAGGTATACAAATATTATCCTTTCGTATGTTTGAAGAGTGTAATTAATAAAATGAGAGGAACGAGTGACATCGGATTTAGCGGGGCATAGAATGGACGCAGTGTTGCATATGTATTAAAAGATGCTTTTTAATGTCCCAAGGGAAGCTAATGCAAAAGATTCAATGTACCGGCTGAAAATAGTCGTAGGATCGTTAAAGATCGTTACACATTATCCATGGTGGTAGTCCTAGCTAGTAGACGAGGCGATGCGTATCCAGGCGTAGCGAGGTGGGGCTAACGACTCGTTATAGCCATTGAAACAGTCCCGAAGTGGCACCGTATCATTGCATAACAACGATACTAGGAAGTACCACGAGCGTTGCACAGTATCATTGCGAGTGACCATTAAATATTCTCAACGAGCTCGGATTACCTCTATTACAAGAGGAAACGATCCTACGAAATACTTGGAACTGGCCAACGAGTTAGTGTCCTGACCACCATGGCTACGACTCCCATGAAGCTCTCCGCTACGAGAGACATATACACCTCAATCTATCCAGGACGATCCTCGAACCTATCAACGTTTGTTTTTCGGAATCCTTTCTTCTAGCCGACAACCTCGGAGGCGTGTGATTGGGTTAGTTTTGGTTTGTTGGGACAGGACACTACCAGCCAGGCCACCCAGTAGCCATTTAGATAAACGACCGGCCCCTGTTGAGTGCTGTGGGATGCCAGTACCAGAGGAGAACGAGAGAAAGAGAGAAAGAGAGAGATAGAGAGATGGGAGCATTGGGAACCGTGTACCATGGGAGAGCAAAGGATGGAGATAGAGAGAAAACGGATGTGTAGGTAAACGGGATGAGAAAAGGAAAAGTACTGGCATAATGGAAAGAGAGGAAACTGACTGGATGAAAGGAAAGGCGGTGAGGTCATACACTACGGGAAGGGAAGGATAAAAAGTGTTTAGGTTTTGGTGACGGAACAAAGAGTCTCTCAGCCACGGATCCTCGTTTTGCGTTCTGGTTTATTTGAGGAACTTCTTTACACCCTCCTCGCTGCCGATATTTGTTGATCTTACTACTGGAATCTTTCCGACGTCGGCTCCGACGTCGGCTTGATCTTCGAGGTCGACGTCTACTTCATATCGAACGGGATATGTCGAAAATTCCTCGCTTCGCCCGCTGGCTTTTACCGAGTTTCGCGTGTCAGGGAATCGCTACGGAATTCAGGAATCTTCGCTAGTGTATATTGACCTTATCCCCGCAGTCAAACTTTGGATCGCATGGCAGAACTTTCCATAAGAAACTCGTCCGTAACTATAGTGTTTTTCGTGGGAAAAAAGTGAGGGTATTGTGTTTCGCCATTTCCACTCCGTTCGTAGGTTGTCCGACCTCGCGCGGGGTTAATCTACTGCATCGCTCTTCGCGATGCTTAAACACTGAAATACTACTCGTTTATCATCGAGGATTACAGAAATAATTTTTTATTCCCTTTCGGTATTAACTCGCTGGAAATCAATGCACTTGGAGGAAGTTCATTTATACTTTTTCTAATTTCAGCGATATTTACGAACGGTAGGATTATACGATCTCGTATCGATACTCGTTTTACCTTATCGAAAGCGTGCAGACTTTTTCTAGCACTTCTCGAGGCCACTCAGTCGACACATCGATTTTTTTCGTCAGGAAAAAATTCACGAAATATCAGACTCGCAGTGGAGTACTTAGAAATCCCTGAACAATACGAAGTTTTTCAAGATCCGCATATAAAACCGTCGTTATATTAGAAGTTTGACTCTCCCTAATGTCAAGTAACTTGTTAGCGTCTTAAGATAGTGCCTCGTAAGAAACTCGTGGAGTATTTATGGTATCGTATACCTCGATGCCTCTACGCTCCGATTATCGATCTCGTAGATACTGAATACTCGACATACTTAGCTATTCTTCGTTAACCGATACTTTGCGAATCAACTACATATATCTCGGTATAAAGTATCGGTAAAAAATGTCCTTTGAGTGGTCACATATTAAATATTCTAATACTTTTGAGTCCAAAGTGGGGACGATGTGGGTGGAGAAAATTGGCGGACAACGATGGTTTTTAGATTATCGGTCCCAGTCGGGCCACAAATCGCAGTGGCCGATCGAGAGAGTGGTGTGGATCGTGCGTCGTTGTAACACCTCCTCCGGGTACTTAGGAAGCCCCGGATGACGTAGCGCCCCCGAGGGAATTGGGTGGAGGACACTTTCATCGTTCCACACGGACCCTAACCAACGGGCGTCCACTCGTAAAACCACTCTGGTTCGGTCTCGTCATCGTCGCCCGGGCCATCAAAGTGGCCTCTCTCTCGTCGTGTCGGGATCGCTAACAACGAGGAGGCGCGAATCGATAAGAGAGTCAGCAGACTAACACTAAAGCATCGACCTGGAATCGGACGGCCCGTGACCGGAAACCGATCGTGTCGGTCGCGCTGGCTGGCCAATCATCCGAAAACCCACGTCCGGCATGTCGGCATAGCCGATCCCGGAAAACCGGAACCTCTGAGTGCTCCCACTACCCAACGCCGTCGATTGCCCCGCCCTGTGTCAGCGCCGCTATCAAGATAGTACACGGGGAACGTATTCGGGGCTATCCACGTTCATTATTGACGTGCCGGACGTTTTACGGCTCTTCTCTTGGTACTCCCGATTGATTTTGAGATTTATGGATTGCTGCCGCGAGTGGTTCAAGATACGGCCACTCGAGGATCAAAGGATTAGCACTTTGTCTAATTGGATCGGAGAGATGTCTAAACAACGAACTGCCAGATATAATCCTAACACGATCGAACTGTCCATAACATTTCAGTCGAAAAAGTATTGTAAGGTCGGATTATCCAACGTCGGAGAAGATGTATTCAGTACGATGCAAATGAGAGAAAATGAAAGAGCTTGGTAAGCAGGAAAGATGGGATGAGCGGCGAGCCGGTTGAACAAAGAGAAAAGGAGCCACCGAGGATGTCCCCACGTGCGTGCATGCCCAGGATCGGTACCGGCCGTCTAAGCGACAGCGGCGAACAACGTGTTCGTCCTTGACGGGACTACGACAGCGATATATACAGCTATACAAGCAAGCCAAGTGTACGCGTACGGAGAGACCCAGATCCGCCGTCGAAGAGAGCCGACAGCAAACCTAAACCGAATAAATTATTACGCCGACTCTTTCGTAGTCGTCGTCTTGCTCGTCTTGCTCGTCTTGCTCGTCGTTCGCCCTCCTTCAGAGAGGATGGATGCCCCCCTGCCGTTAGCCGTCGAGCGCGGGCCGCCCTCCCGGCACAAAGATTCATATCTGACTCGAAGCCTTCCAAGTCTTCCCTCTTGCCACGGCTTCGAACGGGACCCCTAAAGCCCGAAGCGGGACGGGATTTGGACAATAATTACCCGGTCGGCAGTCCACTCCTATATCACGCCGTTAGGACGAAACTTCGGCATCTTATGAAACTCCCTCTCACGGATCCCCGTCGTCGTTCTCCGCTCCCACCTTCTATCTCTCCTTCTCCGACCCATGCTCCTTTTAAGCGTCTTACTCCCTCACGGTCGTTCGAAGCCGCCTGCGGTGTCGAGTGAGCCAGAGAACGGGGAACGGGGAAAAAGGGAAAAAGAGATAACCGTAACGCGGCACCAGGGAGATCAACGAGGATGGAGTTTGCGTCAGACTAGAAGCTACGAGAAGAGAAGCGGCGAGAGACTGTGGGCGAGAAAGAGATAGCTACGAAGGAGTTGGGGCAAGGAGACACGACGATGATCGCGGTATAGCGGTGTGTAGTATAAGCGATGGGAAAGAAGTATGAGGATGAGGAGGAGAAAGAGGAGGAGGAGGAATCTCCGGAGATTCCACGCATGGAGAGTCGTGGAACGGGCCAGCCAGGCCGGCAGCCTTGTTGGTTGCACGGAAGGCAGCTGCCAGCCGGCTTACCGCCGGCGCACATTATACAGAACAAGACCGAGGAGGAGGAGGGAAAGATACCAAGCGACTGAGATAAAGCACGATCGCAAGAAAGACGGGAGTGAAAAAGGAGGTAGCGACAGCGCGTGCAAAGAGCCGAGGGAGACGAGGGCACGGGCTGCTAGTTGTCCCGTAAGGATTAGCGCTAAAAAGTACACGCTACACGCACGGAAAGAGAGACCGAGAGAGAGAGAGAGAGAAGGAACAGGAGAACGTTCGAGCTGAACGACTGCATAGTGAAAAAAATGTTGGATGAATCGGCAGGAAACGAGAAGCAGGTACCGCGGTAAGATCTCGGTTCGTATCGAGGCCTACCTTCTATGCATTACTGAATCGAGACATGCACCGGAACGAAAGAGCCAAACCTGATAGCGTACCAAGTTAGATAGAGCGAGATATCGATATTCCTCGGGGAGTGAACTACTGTTTTGCGGTTGTTTGATGGCCTTTAATAGACGACAAGTGTTCGCCTCGATACGCGACGACTAAAATAGGATGTTCTCCAAGGACGCATGATACAGTGTCGGAAGCCTAAGGAGCACCACGACGAGAACCATCAAATTCAGCCAACAAAGCTTTCTAATTGAATCGAACAAAGAAAGTGCAGAAATGGGATATCTCGGGGGACTGATCTGTAGGAGCCAGTAGGGTCATCCCCTGGTGGAAAAGGTCGTGAACTCTTACCAACTCTGGCAAGGAGCGTTTCACAATCTTGGAACAGTACCAGAAACCGCTGGGAAAGAGAGAACATAGAAGCCGCAGCATCTTCCTCGGCGGAGCTATTAGAATCGAAAGTTTACGATAGCCGTTCGCAGACGCGTGTAATGTATATGACAAACGTCTGTTGAGTCTAGAAACCAGAATATCGCGAAGGCTACCATTTACTTCCTAATCCTTGAACATTTTTTTCTAAGATCGCACCTAATATCCACAAAATGAAGCACGTACTCAACATCCTTCGTACAGTACAAACAAAAACCATCACTTCCCTAGTATCGTACGCGGAGGTACAATATGTTCTATTTGAACAATTTTTCCGGTAATCCGAGTATCATCAATCGCTTTTCTGTACTCACTATTCCGCGACTGGAATTCAGGGCGAAAACACGTGATAGCTAGAGACTGTTGTAGAAATGACCACACTTCTGTCTTTCGTAAATTCTTCCTCTTTCCCTTTGTTTCTTTCCCACCCCAAAGGCTAGTGGTTCTTTTTGCTTTCGCATGTACGCTCGCGTATTTTCCTGGTCTGTAAAAAAAGGCTTCCATTGTGGGACGAGCTCGCATTTCCACCCTCGTACGGTGACACTGGAAGTCAGGGGCCACGGGGTGGAGAGCACGATCCACAGTCAACACGAACGGTATAAGCCCTCCCCTATCCGAGCTCACACAGTCCCGTCTATCCCGTCTATCCCGTCTGTCTCCTTTCTCACTCTCTCTCTCTCTCTCTCACTCTCTTCCCTTTTACCTCTCTATCTCCCTTCTCCACCCTCCGTCTGGCCTCTCTTGCCGTGTCGGATTTCTGTTTGCGTTACCGTGTCACGCATTGAACCCCGTCGCTTCGAATTCGGCCGTGGCATCCTCGACCCATCCCTATCCACGCCTAGTCTACTACCCACTCGCGCCCTTCTCTCTTTCGATCGTTCACGTCCCTGTAATCTAGGACCTCTCAAGTGTGATTCCGGCCGATTCCGCTTTCTAGTACGTGAATTATTGCGAGGATATTTAGAAGAGATGCTCCCTGGTATGCGCGGTTAGAAACCATACACGAACACCACTCGAGAAACAATGAATTTGGCTGAGATATTTATCGGCCTTTTAATAATGAATACGTTTGGTCATCCACCGTTCCGTATTTCTCCTTATCTCACGATAAAAAGTACTCCCAGTATACGTACAGTAAACTAGATTAGATTACATCGTTTCATATGCCGCTTTCGTATAATCGGGCATCGGTACACTTTGCTAGTCAAATATTTAAGTTCCAGGATAACGCCGGTGCGATCCTCGTCTGAGAAAAATCGGTGGGTAACCGTGTTCTTTCGATAGCATTATTGTTACGTCCCAAATGTTTCTTGATTTATAAAGTTCTTCTTTGAATGATTCCTTGAATATCTTTGGTGAAGATTATAGTTGAGACTCTAGAAAAGCATGTCGATTTCGACACTCAGAGGTGGTCGGAACCGAACCGATGCCTAGGACAGAAAGGATTCGTCTGGACGTGCGACGGAACGTATGATGGGCACCGACGGGCTTGAAATCTGGCATAAAGCGCAAAGAGGGTTTAGCGCATGGTTTGAAAACTTGATGGAATTGGCACGGGAAATATAAAAGGCACGGTAACGACCAACATCGTGTCTGTACGCACGTTTTCTCTTCAAAGGTTTCACCGTCCTATCCATCCACTCGTCCATCCGTTCCACTTCAAGATCCACCGTTTCTATCTCCTTACCTTCTGTCTCATCCTACTCCTTCTTCTTTTTCTTCTTCTTCCTCTTCTTCTTGGTACTTCCTTCTACCGCGATACTTTTCTCATTCCTCACGGTATGCCTTCAAACTATCCCTTTCACATCGAGCCAGGCCTACTTCGGTAAGTTTTCAGTGAACCGACGGGAAAAGGTAGACCGCAATCGCAAAAGAAGCAGCACGAGGAGCGCAGATACATACAAAGTATAGAATGGCAGATGTTAAATAATTCCTTACTTCTCTCGTCTCATATTTTAGGCGGATCTATAACTTAGATTCCTTTCCGCCATTTCTATGGTATACGTTAATCCCCGCAGGAATTTCTCACGTTTTGAAGTCGAATTATTATCACATAAGTTATTACAACTTCGTGGATTGCATTGCAGGAGAATCCGTACATTGTTGTAAACCATACCTACGAGGTACATATCTTTCCCGACGAATGATTATAATTAGTAACAGTTATAATACCATTCCAGAAAGAAGAGTAAATGAAGTGAGTTTGTTGTAATATTCGCTTTAAAGAAGACCTTTGTACAGCTTTGCTGGTTCGATCCGAAGAATATCGTTGAAGATATCACCGCGGTGTAATGAACAAGGATTCGCCTCTTGTCGGGTCCCTTTTTTTCTCTCCTGCAGGAAAAAATACTTCCAGCGCGATTACCGGGTTCCCGGCGGTATTTTGATGACGGGGAGAGAAGTTCGTGCGTAAAGAGGTAGAGCGCAGCCCGGAAAGTGGGAAAAAAGAGGCGAAAAGGAAAAAAATGAGAGGAGTGAGAGGGAAGAGAGCGGAGCAAGCACTGGTAGAATTAATCTCTCACCGCGGCTGTGGAGGAAGTGGTGAGCCGCACCCGAGGTTTTAGAGAGAACCTCCGCGGGATAAAACACTTTCCAAGCACGAAAGATTTCGATTCCACCGGCGAGTGAAAACCCAACGCGTTCCACGTCTTTCGAAGTCATCCGGCACTCCTTCGGATAAAGCAATCCGTAGCCACGTTCCACGTTCGTCGAACGAACGAACGTCCAAGAGATTATGATAATCGTATCGCCGGCCCGTTTTTAGCAGTGGAACCGGCCCGTTTCTACGTCAACCGCGAAACCAGAATTCTTCCTTATAAAGAGGATCTCTGTATTCAAGGAACCATTGTAATTCCGCGTTCTTTTTCGTGGAATCCAAACAGAGTGGACTACGAAGAACGTGGTTACATGACAGGGAAAAGCGATGTACTTCCACGCTACTAGAAATTACACGATTGATTCGACGCGCGGTAAAGTTCATTCGAGCGATAGAATAATTGTGGATTAGCAATGCGATGCCTCGCGATTGAATGTCTGTAGTTTCAATGCTCATTCCGCGAAGAACCGAAGCATCAGCTGGTTTGCACGGTGAGTTTCCTCCTCGAGTAATCAATTGTATCGATGGGAGTAGTCGACGAGCGTGTAGTTTCTGGGTACCACGATCTCTGATTGCATATGGGAATATTAATCTCAACAGAATATGAACCGTGGATCGCGATGTTACCACGCTAATGTTTGCCTGTAACGACGTACAGCGTGCCCCTCGATGGATTTTAAATGTAACCCCTACTATCGACATTATCTACCGTCACACTCGCGATGGAAAGTCTCCAGTATAATCAAGCGCAGTTACAAGCGCACACGGAAAAAAGTAGGGAAAACATTTCCTAGCGGTACAAGTGCACAACTATATCTTACCGCTCAGTAATGCGTTAAGCTGGAACGAAAGCTCTGTACCGGGATCTATATAAAGTTGTGATTTATCCTTGTTTATCTGGAATAGTGGAATCAGTCCTCGGTATAGAATGGTTGCAAAAAATGGTATTTCTTTTTTAAAAATATTGAATGTACACAATTAGATTCTAATAATCGTCCGGATCGTTAGCAAAATCAGCGAGCGGTGTACAGGGAAGAAAAAGCGTTTGGAAATTCGACATCGATCGCATTGAACATGCTCGTGTCTCCACCCCTAACGGCGCTCATGAAAAAATTATTCTATACGGTTTCGCGGTCTGTTCAATTACGATTCGCTCGTATCAGCCAGTTTGCACGGTAGCTTCCTGCCTGGACAGCCGGTTGCAGCTGCTACCGACGACGTGTCGCCGCTGCTGTTGCTGTTACTGCTGCTACCACTGATGATAGTAGTGGTAGTCGTACGGTAGTACAACCACTATATCGTATATGGTATAGTGGTGTAGTGGTAGTAGTAGCAGCAGTAATACTGGTGGCGGCATTGCTGGTACTCCTAGGCGGTACGATATCGGACAACGTGCATGTGGGAGTATGTCATTACCGTGACGCCTAGGCAGAGCGCGACGTGGCGCATTGTGTTCGAGGCCAGCGGAGAGGAAAGAAGGAGGATGAGGCTGTGTTGGAAGAGAGGAGGACGAGGCGGAGGTGGCGGTGGATGGAGGTGGAGGTGAAGAGAAAGAGGTGGAAGGCGTCGGCGTCGGGGGACACGTAGGTTGGGCGTGCGCGCGTGCGCGCGAGCGTGTGTGCGTGCGCCTCATTAACCAGCCGTTTGCGTTCGGCTGCCGAGAGAGTGGAGGAAGAGGAGGAGGAAGACGAGTCGGAGGTTGGAGGATGAAGAGGTGGTGGAGGCCAGGTAGGGTCGAGCACTAGCACGAGACCGGACCAAACCAGACCGGAACGGGCCAGACAAAGTCAGACGCGTCGCGTTCCGCGCCGGGCCAAGCTTCAACCTCTGCTTCACCCCCTCCTCTTTAACTCCGGCTCGTTCGCTGCTCTGTTATCTTGCTTGCTCGCTCACTCTTTAGTCCCTTCTGCTTTTCTCCCGTACGCGCGTTCTATATATCTGTCTCTCCTGCTGGTTTATATTCTTTTTCTCTCCCACATTTCAGTACCACGTTTCTCTCTATCCCTTTCGGTTTCTCTATATATCCTACCCGGCTCTCTTTCCTGTCTCTCACCCGGCTTGGCTCTCTCTGTATCGGCGGCGTTCGGCGCGGGGAATCAACACACCAGTCGGCCGATTGCGGGCTGCTAAACGCCCGAAGCCACGATCCCGCAAGCGGCGACGCTTATACCGGGTGACCCCAAGGGCCGCGTTCGTTGCACCGGCATCTGTGCAGCTTCCACACATAGACACTCGAATCGATCGTTCGGAAAGTAGTCTGGTCGATCGACCCACATGCACATTCAGATTTCGATGGTAAAAGAAACTATGCGAAAATGATTTTGGACTAGTGATTTCCCTCGGTGCCTTTCAACGTGTCGACCATTTTTGTTTGTTCATAATACTTATTCCATATAATTGTTAGAGAGCTCAAGAAGTTAGTATACGTAAATTAATGAATTTGTTAAAAATATGATTAACTCTGATACACTCTCTTAAATCTCTCAAAGTTTAGCGATTCCACCGAGTTTCATCTCGAACGATGCGTCACTGGATATACCGTGCAGCTCTATTTCAGCAGCAACGCGAGCAAAGAGGAGGAGTGTGAGAGCGAAGAAACGTAGGAGAGAAGGAGAATGAAAAAAATTCAGAAGTCCATTCCACAGTGACCGCGCAATGGATTCACGGATCGCTGCATTACGCGCCCACGTTAAAGAGCTCGATACGAGCAATTCCAAGGCGGGTCCCACTATAACCTTTTACATCCGCTCCGGTCCGGTGCTCGTGGTCTCTATCACGCTTACAGAGACACGGTTATCATACCCACACGTTTCCTTCCCGTGTTAGTAGAAACTCACACACGTACGGTGGTCGTTGTCGCGCTCGTCAGGCTCCCACAGCCACCGTAAGTTTTACGATCCTACGCTGCGGTGGAAGTTCGAAATTTCGCACGTTAGGGTAGCCACTGGTGGGAGGAGGTGAAGAAGGAAGTGGCGGTTAGAGGTACTACCAGGGAAGCCGAGACGAGTAGTTGCTCGGAGGAAAGGAAGAAGAAGGGAAAGAGGAGGAAAGAGAAGGTGAACGAGAAGAGTAAGAGAGAACCGGACGTCAGCGGGTACGGAAAAGTTAGGAAGATAAGAGGACGGAGGCGTAAAGCAGCCGCCTAAACCAACGCTTGAACCCAGCACACCGGTACACCGCCCTCGGTGTACTCTGTCTCGTGATTGCGCGGGGTTAATTCGATCGAGAGGGACACAACAGGGGGATGATTGTTGTCCGAGGGAGAAGGAATGGTTCCACGGTGAGTGGTTGCAAGAGACACGAACCAGTGGAAGGGACAAAGAAAGAGGTGAAACGTGTAGCAAGGGGGATGAATCCAATTACACGCAAACCTCGCACCTACGGCCCATTACGTCTCCCTGTCTCACTCTCGATTTTTTCTCTTTCTTCTTCTAAGAGTGTTGATCCGCTCGTTCCAACCCTAACCAGCGAATCCGACCCATACCCCGTTTTCTTTGTTTCTCGGACATTCATTCTTCCTTCTTTCTTTCTTTCTTTCTTTCTTTTCTCCCAACTTCCGGTGGTCTCGGTTTAGTTGTACTCTAACTCGCTTACACGCACGCGGATTTGTGGTGCGCCCCGATTATCCAACTCTTTCACTCGTATCCCGGCACAATTCCTCATTGCTCCGTACACCCACCTCTTTTTCTCCATTCCCCTCTAACTGTCTGCCGGTCCTCTTTCAACCACTATCTGGCTCTATCTCTCTTCCTCTTTTTCACTTCTATTTCTCGGTCTCTCTCTCTCTCTCTCTCTCTCTCTCTCTCTCTCTCTCTCTCTCCCTCTACCGAGTATATGGCAATGCTGCCGCTCTGCCGGCTGGCTGGCCGCGCTTAACCGTCGCTCGTATTTCAGCGTCTCCTGGCCGCCCTCACACCACGTCGGCGGGGCAACAAATTCCACGACCCTCCAATTACCCCAGGGCCGAGTTTCGTCCGCTCGTTTTTAGATTTAAATGTCCGTGCGCCGACTTCTTTTACGGCGCCACGGTGCTACCACTGCCGTCTGATGCCTCTTCAAAATCGATGATTCCGACCGACCGCTCTTTTCGCAAACAATTTTCTTTTTTCTTTCCCTTTTTTTTCTTTACTTTTTTCTTCCCCTCCGGCTTCATTCCGCACGTCTCGAAGTACGTTCCGCACTCGATCGCCGCGAAAAGAAGTACGGGCGAGAGTGGCTTCGATTACTTCCAGCTGAGTTTTATACCCCGCTCTTAGGTGGTTTAAAAAAATTAACTTTGTTCAAAGATCGCGTACGAAGTCTTAAAAGCCCCTCGGAGATAAGTGTACATCGCGAGGGATGACATTTTTTAATAAACATCTTATAGCATGAAGCATGAAGTATATCTGCACGTTTCTCACGTTGAACTTATCAGAGTACAAAATTAGCGATTTAATAAATGATTTAAAAATTAATACAAAATCGGCAAGATTACAGCGTTTAAATAAAAGGCGCGGGACACACGTCTAACACCGGTTTCCGATGATCCCGTGGGTCTCCGCGCAGACCGTGGTTGGCTTATCCCACGCTCGATCAAAAAGAAAAGGAGCGAAACCGAGAACGAAGTGCCGACTCACGCCATGCTATCTGCCGGGACAATCGATATCGTTGTCGAGGGAGATAATTCCAGGCAGAAGGTAGCCACATATAGAGGCGATAACTATCCCCGCTGTCATTCATAATACGGACGATATTATCGGTTATACCTCAGATCTCTCGAGGATGGTATGGGATGATACCACCAGCTAGACAGCTAGTTGGGATTTTCGTTTTAGTTCGCTAAAGGAGTGTCCATAGAAAATGAACGAAAACCATGAATTAGCAACACTGTTATCGCTCCCAAAAGAACAATTATAATTTAGGCCTCATATACCTCCAATACTCTGAATTGTGAATCCACAGTTTTGAAGATACATGCTGGAGTATATTGCAGATGATATTAACAAATATATCTCATTTTTCACGTACATATTCGACGTCTCTGAATGCCACGTATATATTCACGATGTTTGCTTTGGATACAAAAGATCTATCTATAGGTGCGGAGGATCGCGTGAATGAGAGCAGTGTGAATAAGTAACCGAGTGAAACCACCGAAAGCAAGAGAGGTTAGAGAAAAAGGGTGAAACCGAAAAAGGCAAGAGGCACACGAGTCAAGTCGGGGCTCGTATTCAAGGGGTGTTCTCATGTCGCAAAATATCGTAGCAGTTTCGGTTGTACGTACAAAGTCATTGAACCCCACCCCTCTCGCAAATTGAAAGATACACTTACTACCGGTTCGCTCTTTGATCCGCCGATTGATGAATAGCGATTCCATTCTACGGCAGATTCCTCGGTGGTGATTCTTAATTCATTGAAAAGAGATCACCGAGGTGAATTTGATGAATGCCAATAGACACTCGCGAGCTTGCTCCTGTTAATGAAGAGCATCATCCCCTTCCCTGATCGATATACGCGGTTAAATTCTAATTCACAACAGTCACGTGCAAGCCGACAAACAAACAGTGGATATACGGAGAACGAGGACCGTCGACAATCCACGGAGTGTATACCAACACAATAGACCCCAACCTCCGGTTGACCACAATCAATGGAAATTGTGAAAGCCCCCCTCCCACGCACACCCCTTTTCGCCTTCCTCGGCGACCCTTCCACCTCTTTCCAAGTGGGATAATGGATTCCTGTCGCAGGTCTACAAACGCGTTCGCGCATTCACGCAATCACAATACCAACATACGTGAAGTCTAATCTTGGATCCATCGAACATTGATAGAACAAGAGATCAGTACACATTGTGGGAGGTTAATATCGGGCTAATTATAAAAGAGTGTAATAATAGACAGGACAAGGATATGACATGAAATTATCGATTAATAAGTGAAATAATATCAGTGACAAGGATTATATTCTGTTTTGTTAGGTTTTTTATATTCGGGTGATATACAGAACTGATTTCATGGGAAACGAGCGGAGGATCGTTAGAGCCGATATCGCGATCTTCCAGCGTTGGATGCAGCGCGAGTAACAAAGAGCGCGACAGAAATACCCGAGCGATAAAAGAGCAGAGCTAAGGTGCGGCTAATTGGCCGTGGATATCGGATACCGGGCGCGAGAAGTTTCACTTGATCTCGCACTTGTTCCTTCTCCCTCTCACTCCCTTCCTCTCCCTTTCTCACCCTTTCTCTCTCTCTCTCTCTCTCTCTCTCTCTCTCTCTCTCTTTCTCTCGCCCTTTCTTTGGGCACTCACTCAGAAGTTACGGCAATCGCGGTCTCAGGGGAGAGTGGAAAACGTGTTCCGGATACTTGACCGTACCTTTGTATCGATTGCCGAGTAAGGGTCCGTTTCAGGGTAAACCGATGAAACTCGCACAGTCGAAATTCGATTGATCGGAAATCCATATATCATCGATAATACGAACTTCCCGGGAATAGCCATCCTGCAGAAGTTCGTTGGGTTTTATGGGCGAACGAAACAAATTTCTGATGCACGGCGAAGTCCTTGCATCGATTATCAGAGAGAGTACATTCCACGAATGGATTCATGTATGCAGGCTCGCTCGTAAGAGGAATCTCTGAAATATGCAAAAAATTCTCGGAACTCCTTGAACGGTGGTATTCTCGTATAAGGCTGTGTAATGCCTTTATACTTCGAAAGTAAACATCTCTAAATATCACCGAGGGAAAAGTTCGTGAAATCTACGAACTACGCTCGGCATAATTATCCTCGGTCAAGTATTCATCGGATAATACATCCCAGAAGAGCTTTCCTTTTTCTAATTTTTACGACCCATATTCAAGGAAGATTCAATTGGTACTTTCATTCTTTCAATACTTAATACCTAACACTTAATGAAGATTCGATATCAGTTACATTGAAATCCCAAAGAAGGAAAGCGGAATTCAAATTCGAGAAATGCAGCACACCATACCCATTTTCAAACAAGTGTCAACCACACTCAGAGTCGGTGAAAGTAATCCTACCTAGACATCGGAGAGGAACCAGTCGTAGATATTCGAGAAGGGAGAGTTACGGGAAGCATACGCTGTTGAATTCTGTCGGTGGGACTGGTGGAAGGAGTCCTGGAAGTTATTTGTAGGGTAGGGGGTCGTGTGGTCGTAGAAAGGGGTTCGATACGTATCGCGATTTGCCGAGCGGCCGGGTTATCGGCTAGGTATATCAGCTAGGGGCAGAATCTATGGAACCTACGGAACCTACGGGACCTGCGGAAGGGAATGGCAAGCAACGAAGGTCTATCCTGTCGCAGGGTTGCGTGTAGTCACATCACCGCCTACACCCACGTCATCGGGTACCCGAGCAACTTGCCAGATAGGGATCATCGAGGCGTGTTCTATCGGACTCATCTCGTGCACCCTCTAACAACCTCGCGCTTTCAGCCTCCTACTCGGTCTTCTACTTGGGACATCGACAAGGAGGAAGAGGAAGAGGTATAGGAAGGGAAAAGGAATAAAAGGAAAGGGAAGGTGGAGGTGGATGAAAAAAGAGGAGAAGGGAAGAAATGTCGAGACCGGTGGGCAAAGTGGAAAGGAAGGAGGAGGAGGTGGAGGTAGAGAATAAGGACGGAAGACCCGTTGGCGCCGTTCAAGCTCGGGATACGAACTCGGGAGAGAAGGCTTCCACGGTACGATGGTACCCCGTGCAGAGCCGGGCCGGTCGACAGAGAAGGACGGGAGAGAAGCACAAGGTCTATTTTTGTCGGGTGGCAGCGGCGGTGGCGGGACAAAAAGCCTGCGGCTTCTACCCTGGTCCTCGCTCTTCCTCGCTCTATTCTCTTCCTTTCCCTCTACTATGAGTTTCCTCTTTCGTTTCGTCCTTCTCGGTACCCTCGCACATTGCATCCTCTCTTTTCCACTCTTCACTTCGTACGTCTCTTTTTACACCGTCACGGCGCTTCTGCTTTGCCTTGCTTCATTCTTTTCGTCGTACCCACCGACCCTTTTCCTCTTCCGCGCTGCGCAAATATCTCTCTCCTTTTCTCTCCATTTCCCTTCCATTCTCTCGTTGCCTACTAAACTAGCTATCTCTGTCATGTTCACGCCAATTCTGACTCCCGGCCTTCCACGGTTTCCACCTTTTTTTCTCCTTTTCCACTCATGCAAACCAATCGAGCACGCGAGTAAGCGGGACAACTGATATCACGGAAGAGAGGTGAAAGGAAATAGGATAGTAAAAAGAGAGAATAGTACGTCGTTAGAAGGAAAGAGAGAATGATGAGGAGAGGAAGAAGGAAATATACGAAGCGATGAAAGAGCCTAGTCTACCCAGCGTATTCGAGTCGGGTCGAGTCGGGTCGAGCCGAGTCGAGTAGAGTTGGGTCGAATTAAATCGTGTCGGGTTGAGTTGAATCAAATCCGAGTCAAGTCGAGTCGAGTCGAGTCGAGTCGAGTTGAAGTAGAGTAGACCTAAAGCAGGGTCGAGTCAAGTCGACTAGAGGGAGACGATGACAGAGAGGGGAGAGCAGCCCGTAGCCGAAGCGACGAGAGCGATGGGACGGTAAGGGCATAGAAGCGGAAAGAGGAAGAGGAAAAGGGAGGTTGTAGATGTAAAAGTGGGAGAAAGATGGATAATGGTATGGGTTAAATGGGATGGGGAAAAAGGCTGGGGCCTCGGTTCCCTTGACGGCCCGCTACTAATTGCCGGCGGCCGCTCCTGGCTACGGGCCGCTGAGCATCGCGCCACGCACAACAGCCAGCACGGTTATGTTCCGTGCGTTATAGCCGTAACTATATAGTCGAGGCCCGAGCTCAGTCACTCGAGTTACCCGCTACTAGCATACATACGCTACGATGCGTCCTTTCGCGTTCCTTTTACGAACCCGACACCGATACTTCACCTACACCGTTTCCCAGCGAACCAACCCCGAATATTTCCAGAGACATCGACGCTCCTACAATATATGAGAATCCTGAAACGACCCATGTAATACGACTGGCAAGAGAAGAAGAGAATAACATCTGGGTAAGGAAAGCATGAATATCGAAGCGACGAAATGTCGGACAACCGACAATTTGGTATTTGAATTCATAGTCACGTTCCAACAAATACGCAACAGTTCCAAGAAATGCCGAAGGCTCAACTAAATAACACGATTTTACGATAATCTGAGAATATGTAATATATAATGAAAAATTTAAGTGACTTAGCTAACCTGGCATTGTCAAGATGTACCAAAGTATAAATCATAGATATAAGAGAAATAAGTGAAGGAGGGAAAAGTGAATATATTAACCGTCGATCGTGATGTAAACCGAAGATAGTCGTAGGCAGGTAACTACATAGGCGAATAAAATAGCTCAACACGTGTACGTGCGCCCACGTTTTTTGCACACCGTTACGCATAGCGACGAGGCCACGAGCTTTGAGGATCGATGGGAAACATACAGCAAAGACGCGACAGACACTGAAATTCTGTCGCGGCGCGATAATCGCGGTACGTGCCTCGCTAATTAGCAACGCTGACGAGTTAAGTTATCACTGGTGAGGCAGACGATAAGTGGCGCGTCAAGTTGAACGCTCGTCACCTTCATTTGCAGCGTAAGGGTATCGGGTTTACGGTCGTATAATCTCGCTCCGGTAACCACACACGTTTCCCATATCTGTGGTTTTATCGAAGTCTTCTTAATCTACGGCGTAACGCCTCGAGAAAGTATATGATGAGACACACGTGGTTCGAGGTATCGGTAATTCCTAAAGTACGAAAGTCGAAGGGTGAATATATATTGGAATATCTTAAGAGAGGAATTTCAACGAAAACCTGTTGTCACATGGATTCCTCTTTTCTTTTCTCGTGCGACCTCACGCGCTCCTACTTAAAGCATGACTCAGCAAACTCGTAACGGCGTAACGTACGAAACCACCCCCGTCGCATCCTTTCCTATTCAGAGCCAGTCGTACGTCAACAAGCAAACAATGGCACTGCCCTCAAAGTTTCAAGTAACGACGGGGCTAACGATTTTTATCTCGGAACGTTCATGTACAAACGTGGTCTTTGATACCACGAACTTCCTTCCAATATCAACGAAAAATTCTACAAGATCTTCTTCAACTGCATTGATGCAATCAAATATGGTGCGGAACAAAATTGCACCTATTTAATCTAATCAACTTTGATGAAATTTGTAGTCTTCTTTTTGGATTTTTAGATGTTGCATTTATGAGGGAAACATAGAATTAACACTAGAACTACCGAAAATATTCTCAGCTATATTTTTATACTTTTGTATGTACATGTCCTTAAAAGTAAAGATAGGTGGCAAACATAAATTAAACGGTTTAATTATGTTTATAATGCAACCTGAACCGCATGTAATCTCAGAAAATTAAACGTTGTACATTTGAATATTTTCATTAAATACTGCGGGCCCGCCATTTGTATTGTTTTGGTGGTTCTAGTGTTAAGAATATATTTGACATCTAACATTAGACATCAGAACCTTAGAGCCGAAGATCAGATATAGGTTTGGAATTATTCAAAAGTGCATTGAAAGAGAAACATCGACGAATATCGAGTTCGTAACGAATCATTTTCTACATTTATAAGATGAAATTTATAAAATCAAGCATCAAATTCAATGTCGCGATACCCACGTCGACGGAAAATAAAAATTCCAATGCGAAATTCAGCCTGGTCGCTTATTCTCGCAGGCTGACGGAGAGCTCACGCGTTTCTCTTTAGTGCGTGACTCAGCGAAGCCGAAAGAGCGTACGGCTCGGAGCCACCCTCATTGTATCCCCACTGGTCGGGTTCTGTCCGTAGGTGAATGCAACCAGGCGGCGAACCCTGCTGCTCTCGACACTAATACCAGCACGTGCGTGTACTTTCATTATCGGGCCAGGGCCGGTGATAATAATCGTGCGCCGTTGGCCCGTGGCGAGCGTGGCGAGCCCTCGAAAGGGCTGCGTATACGCCGGATCCGGTATACGGGATGTGTTAGGGCAAGGGGTTGGAAACCATTACGAAGAATCTCAGTGATATTTTTCTTTCTCTCGATCCTACTCCCCTTCCCAAGGTGTTCTGAATACCACTGTGATCATTGGTGCTTTATCACCTGGAGATCCCTCGCACTAATTAGAGTTGCGTTATATTAAATTAGATATCGCGTGGAAATACTCTGACTTAACAGGGTCTCGTTTCCTTGTTATTTATCCTGGCTCTTGGTGCAGTATATATTATTAGACAGTGTTAGAAGACAAGACATTTTAGCCGCAAATTTGTGTTGGTCTCACTCGACATTAACGTGGTTAATAAACAGGAAGCGTGGCATTATTTTCTGCTCTTCAGGAGGAGGTCAACTGTTTTATTGACTCAGGGTCGAGGTGCACGCCCTCGGAACTACGGTTACGGTTAACCGAGCCAAACCTCTGAAATCGTAGCGAGGAATTATCAGCTCAGTTAACCACTTTGCGTCCGATTCCACTTTTCCTCTGTTTGCAGGTATGCAGCCTTCCGCCGCTTGCCTTTTTCAAACTTCCTCGAACCACTAAAATCTTCTTCGTATTCTAGATTATTTAACTCGTATAACTATCTCCGCAATTTATATATGTTAAAATATATTCTACCGCAAACCTCCATTCTTTCCATCCTAGTGAAACATGCTTCGTTCGCGAAGCAGTTTGAAGAGGATATTTCATTTAATTGCATCGTTGCTGTGTTGTTGGAGGTTTCGCTAGGAACGGTTCGAAAGCGACGATTTCCCGGTCCGAGAGTTTTCATCGTGAAACCACCTTCTCTTCTTGGTCCGTTTATTCTTTTCTCGAAGAAACGCTCGGCTATCCGTTCTACTAGAAAACCGAGAGGCGTTCCTGCGATTAGCCACTGCCGAGGATGAAAAAGGGAAACCGAAAATCGCCGGGCGGGCGATCGTCACGACCAACGGATGCCGTGGTTGCGGTGTCGAATCGACCGCTTTCTATTCAAGCAAAAACTAACCGCGATTTTCTGCGAGAGACACAATAGAGGATCGCATGAAACGAAAAACCCGGGATTTGTGCAAAAATCATTGTTCCCGTAACCGCACTCCTGTAAGTACATTTAAGGTACAACATTCCGCGCACTTGTTATATTATGGAAAATAGGAATTTTTCTGGATACGTAATATTCGTCTAATTAGTATGAAAACGAACTAATTATTTTATATCGATAATACGAGATTCGCATGATGTTTTAGCGATCGACAACATCGAATGCTCTTACTAAAACCAAAACACTGAATGTTTCATTCCACCGATTGTAATGGTATCGGAATTTTCCCTCATTAATCCAGTGCGATACGCGCAACAAAGGAAATTAATTTGTGTAAATAAATTTCCATACGCGAGTTCGTCGATGAAACGCCGGCTGGAATTAAACAAAATACTTTTCCTCGAGGTGCGTTACTACCGCGCTGGCCCGATGCTAAAAAACAAGTGTATTAAAACGCTCCGCATCTGACTGCGAAAGTTAGTGCGTTATATTTCGTGGAATATTCGAAAACCTCGTAAGTGTGCGCACCGAAGGTACTCGGACGAGTTTCGAGTCGCATTAATTTTGCCAATAGTTCCTCGAACTCGAATTAAATATCTCGGTGGACGTAAAACGATGTAGTTTTATTAACGAAAAAAAGCGCGGCGTGGTGCACCGTATTTCGTTTGGAAAGTTCGCGCTTAACGTTGCGCGAAATACTTCGCTCGTCACTTTGAAGCATTCATTTTCACAGGTAGACCGATATATATCGGTGGGACAGTGAAACACGTGCGTACGTGGTAGCGTACGCGGCGCATTCACATACTCGCGTACACGTACGTGCCAGCCTATACGTTCCTACACGTTCCTATACGCTCGGGGGGCCCGTACTTGTACGGGACCTTTAGCGGCTCGTGAGCCGCAGTCGGGACGATCAATGACAACTACTCTCTCTCCCTCTCTCTTTCTTTCTCCCGCTCGTGTTCCACGGATGCCACGATAAATGCTCCTCTCGCTCCGGATCACGGGCCACCGAGAGAACGTTTCTCCCCTCTCTTGCTCTCTCTCACTGACACCCTCTTGCTTTGCCTGACCCTTTCCACCAACCTCCCGTCCTCTCGCTCTCAATCAAGATAGACGCGCGAGAGGCTTAGCACCGGGAGAGGAAGCGAACGCGAGATCGTCGGCAGAATTTCTCCGTGACTCGAGGGAACGAGCTAAGAGAACCGAGCGAGAAAAGGAAGTGTGAGAGAGCAGAAGATAGAAAGACGGAGGTAAAGCGAGACCGACGTAGGCCACGACGAGTGGCGAGGAAAGAGAGAGGTTGTAGTCTGGAGCGAAACGAGACGAGAAGGTAGAACGGCCTGAAGCCACAGGCGGCGGAACCGAGAGGGAGACTTACTGCTCGGAGTCGTAGTCTCGATGGGTTGGGAGGCAAGAAGGGTGGCCGGTATAGAGACCACGGCGAAGTAACAGAGCAAGAGAGAAGTAAAACGAGCGTAGGCATTAGAGGAAGATAGGAAGGCCAAGGGAGAAGCCTGTAGATGAGGCGACAGAGTTCGAAACTGTACGAGGAAAGAGGACGGAGTAGAAAAGTGGATGAGGGAAGCAGAGGGGGAATGCCGCCACAGCCTGTCTGTGCCTCTGCTTCGGAAAGTGACTAATGACTAGCCGGCCAGACCTACTCTTCGCGTGGCGCGGCAGAATAGAGCACAGACCAGAGGAGGACCACAGTGTGTGCTTCTTCCTCTTCTTCTTCTTTTGCTCTCGGAAAGCAAAAAGAGAAGGGCCGAGTGCAAGAGAAAGAAAGACGAAATATCAGAAGAGAGGCGTGCTCGCGCGGCTGCTGTTATCTCGCCCGGCCGTCGAAGACGGTCAACCGTGAAAAATGACTATCGCGACGAAGAAATATTTTATGGGCGCCGCGTGGAAAAAGGGAGGCGTTACGTATTAGTAGTATAAGATAGGAGGGAGAGAGAGAGAGAGAGAGAACTGGTAGGAGAACCGATCGCCGGAGAACGTCTTTGACGATGCGGTAAGACGAATAAGAATAAGAAACGTCTGTGATCGATCTCTGTATTGGTAGACGGAGATGAATCCCAGATCGTTCTAACCGAAGAGTCAGGGTACTTTATGCGCGTGCACTTCCTTCCGTGAGAAAGAGAGCCAATCTTCTTCCCTTTGCTGGTTCGGCTCGTTCTCTGGCTGTTCGTTACTTCCGCGCGCGGAATCCCACGCTCGCGGCACGGACGTCAGAACCGTAAATCCGAGCAAGTTCCCTGGGTTTCAGAGGATCGCTGGTGAAGCAACATCGTTAATGATAGCTGAGAGCCGGTCTTTACCGACTTCTCTCCTTCTTTTTCCCAAGGAACTTACACTGATAACGTACACGGCTCGTTTTAAGGGTGACTTGGCATTACTCGCCTCAGATCCTTAATATGCAAATGCAGTTTTGTGGAAATAGTAAGTAGTTCATCGTCAACATTCGATATACCTGATAGTCTACGTTTCTTTCATCAGGCTCGAGTACAATAAGATATCGAAGTACGAAGACGTTTTTTGTCGATAAAAATTATTCGATGTTTTTTCTAAATTTATTTTTGTACAATATTAAGAACTAGCAGAAGCGGGTAAAACTGGAATTCCAAATACCACCAAATTCGCATCTACCGGGATGATTCCACGTAATACCTATCGGAACGAAGATCGTATATTACCATATACGTCTATGGTTTTCTAGATAGTTATTATCGGTTATTTATCAAGTTACCCTATCTTTTAAACTTTTCGTGCGAAGTATCACGTGTTCGGTATATCCACCGCCCCACTTGTGACGGAACTCCGGCTCACAGAGCATCATGAGAAATGGTAGAAGCATTACCGCACAGAGATCGAAGGCCGTATTACGTCGAACCAGTAAGCGTACCGAGTAACTGCAACGAGCTAGATAAAGCTTCGGCATCTGGGTCGAAGTATCTTTCCTGAAATTGCTTTCCCCGAGGAACTTCTTAAAAATCAACCGATATCTCGAACCTAAATTCTTGGCACATTCAATCGACTACCGTTAGAGCCATTCCTCTGTTTACCTAATTTATTAAATTGGATTTTATCGTTTTCCATTTAAGTAACAAAATCGAAGGAGTGTCGAAAGCTTGAGAAGGTGACAACGAAAATCGAAGTGACATATCGAGAAACCTCAGAAGCATTATCGAAGGTATTACTAGGTGCAGGACTAGAACGTAGCAAGTGGGCTTGGCAAAGCTCCGACAACTGGATCGAAGCGCCGTTGCTCCGACGTTTTTTCCCTCCGTGAGGCGCGCGGCAGGCACCGGCACCGCGGTTATATATAATTAGACGTAATTAAGCAGCCACCTTATCTGAGCGGCAACCTCTTTTCCTCTCTCGCTCGCGGTCTCCGCGATCACTTTTCCTACGAACCGTGCCCGAGATTTCTCGCGGTTTTTCTACTTGCCCGGAGATAAATTCCCGACCCGTAACCCCTGCATTTCAGTGGACCGCTGCTTCAATCGGACGAGAAACTGTCTACGCCCGATGTGAGACGTAACCGCACAGACACATTCGTATGTGTCTATGCTATCGTACGTTTCGTGGATCATAGGTCCTTTGACATTATCTAATTCGAAGATGTTTGTGTGCCTCGTCATGGAGACGTTTGAGTAATCAAGATGCGAAACTTAATTCTGACGAACTCGTCAATAAGCCATCGAATCGGCATAGTGATCTTCAATTTAAGAGCTAGGTAGTATGTCAGATATAATGGTATTGAAGAAAAGAGAAGAATCGCAAAGTATCGGAATAATTTAGTTAGATGGACTCACCTTGTTATGCGATAGTTGCGTGGGCACGTACAACGCAGGATCCAATCCAGGGCTCGTTACTGCGTGACGGCCGATAATTCTGTCCGCTGGCTTCGCATCGTAACCTTCCGGCTGGCCGATGTGGAAACCCTTGCTTTTCACCCAAAACCGGAACTTACTGTTTTCCGCGCTGTTAACTTCTTCACCTCTGAGCGTCCTCAATATACGCGCATACTTTTTGATAGTGATCGTTTTGGTCTTGGCTAAATCACCGTAAGTCTTAATCACCCATGGCTGATAGGCGTTAAACATTCCATCGTTCTGGAACTTCTTTGGTAAACCGACATTCTCGGTAGGCTGACCCTGTCCTTTTTGCATTCCATAACCACTCCCGTTGACACCCGATGGGATTCCGTGAAACGGCATCGGCACGCCGGTCTTCGAGTCCATAGGAGAACTCGTCTTGCCGCTACCAGCAACGTAAGCGGACTTCAGAGTGTTCGATGTATTCGAACTCAACGAGCCACCAGTCATGTTCGAGATGTCCAGATAGGAGACGGACGAGCTTTTGCCGAGATTTGTCGCGTTCCCAACGAAGGTCGCCATAGACGTCGACATATAGGGTATCGGTGTTGGCATGCTGAGGCTTCCGGCACAGAGGCCGGCCGTTTGACTGGCCGTCATGCTCAGCCCCGGTACGGAAGCGTATGTAGAGACATCCGACATGTTCGACGTGGTAGGCCAGCTCGTCGAGTGTACGGCATTACCGTTGCTGCTATTCGACGTTACATCCGCCATCGAGACAGACGTCGAGGCTGCCGACGTCTTTGTCTGTGTCGCTGACCTCGAAACGGAAGTACCGCGACCCTTCGAGGGCGTGCTCACTTCCGCAGTCGTACCGGAGGACATCGAGGAAGAGGAGTTAGTACCTTTCGTTCCGCTGGTCGAAGTCCCGCGGGACTTTTTCGTAGGTGGCTCGTCCCGTGTACCGTTCATCGAGTTTAGATTACCATGGGACGGGCTGTTGTTGTTTTCGGACCTCGAACGTTTACTCGACGTACCACCCGTAGACGAGGATTGGCTCGAGGGAGTCGGTGAATTATTCACCGGCACTCTACGACGTAGTCCCATTGTCGCGGTTGCCATTATTCGTTCCTATATTTAGGATGCACGGCTGGCTGCCTGCTTTTCCTTATGTTCCTTCGTAATCGATCTCACTATCACCACTACACCCTCGACATTGTTATCGGGAAACGACCGAATCGCTCCGTTAACTGCGATATATACGATCACGACTATGTCATTAATTTCAATCACTAACAACTCCGTCCAACACTCTTTTTCAGTTCGATTTCAGCATCCTCCTTTTCGACACTATTATCGCTTTCGCACGTATTACTAGCTCTTCGTTCAATGCTCCAGACTTCGTACACTTGGTAAAGTTTTTTTCATGGAAACTTCTCGAAAGGATGTTTCGATTCCTGGAAAAGAAAAAGAAAACCAAGATGTGACAAGAGGGATTAGCTATGCGCGATTAAACGGCGGAAACGTTTAAACGAGGGCGCCGCTAATGGACTACCAGCCAAGTGGGTGGAGATCACTGCTCTGCCGGGAGGGGTAGATTATAGCTACTGGGATATAATATGTGGCTTAAATTCACCTACGAAATTGGTTCTCGCTACATATAGGCGTGCATACCAGGCTACGCTTGCTAAAATTATTTTCTCTTAAAAAGCCTTTTTCTACCTACATACGTATAAGCCATCCTCTGGCATGAATATATTCATCATGCACAAGGACGTCACATATTTTTCCGTCGTTTTACTAAATCCATATGTTTCGTGTGTACGTGCAGGGATAATGGATTTTCGTAAGACAGGTGGTAGAATGGCAGTGCGACATAGATGGTGTGTAATTAGACGCGCGACTTAGACAGCCGTGCCGAATTAGGAAACCGGTTATTTAAACAGACGCGAAACTTCCTTCGCGTGTCGTGTACCCGCCATTTTGAAATATCCTCGTGTATTTCCAGTAGCCGAAACATCGAAACGAAATACCGCGACGTGCTTAAGTACCGCGTCGTGGAAAAAGTATTTCACGACGTTCGTGGAAACGTAGACCAGAGGTGGTCCTCTAATAGAAAGCCAACAAAATAATGGAATATAACGATGTAAAAATGTGTCTTTCTCTACCCCCTCATCACATTTTTCACCCCCGTGGCTAAACACGGAAAAACACCCCCCTAATGCTACGACCCTATAATTCCAGCCCTATCTAAAATCAAGCTAACCCCGATACGCAACCGTTACGAACGAAGCGGCTCATCAGTACAGATGGAATCGTTTCGGCCTGCGCTTTTATCAGCGCCTCCGTTCTCCTCGATCTTTACTCCTTATTACTTATAAGCTTGTCTCTACTGACCGGGAAAACTGAGGCCATAAATCATAAGGAAACTGGACTCTTACCACTGAAAATAATGATCTCGATATTTGTCCCAACTGAATTATACATGTTTCGACTACGATACTAAAACACCGATACCTCATTATATTTGTTTACCCTTGAAACTGACGCAGCTATTTATACCTTAGAGAACAATTATAGTTGACGAGGCTGTGCAGAGAGCACGTGGTACGCAATCACAATGTGAACCCGAGAGCGAAGACTAATTCAATAAGGCCGATCGGACCATCCAACGTGATAGCCCGGATGGTATAATGAACTCAGCGCGATATATCCGCGCTGCTTTAGATAACGGAGCTGGGGCTCCCGGGACAATGATATGTCTCTACTTATGGTCACGCAAATCCACTTTGCGAAAAAGACACGTCTCCTCGTCTTTGACGAGAAGCACGATCGGAGAAAATATCAAAATCCTGTGCTTCAGATATTGATCCCCAGCGCTCGACGAGCTCGAAGAAATTACAGCGAAGAAGAATAGTGAAAAACGCAAGTTCAAGAGGAGCATCGATGAAACAGAAGCGATAGCCTCGACACGGTATATCTACGGTCGTTCGTGTGCAAGAAGCAAGGTCTATTGCGGCTTGACCGAAAACGTCGTAAACATTGCTTCACGATATCTCCTACACTTATCAGATAGTAGAAAAACGTCAAGGTACAACGATGACATACCCTTTTCCGTGAAGCGGCCAAATTAGATATTACCTTTTACACGGCATATTTGTTAAACGTAAAGAACAGTAGAAGGAAAGTTAATGGACTATCATCGATAATAAGATCCAGTAGTAGGATGCCGGATATAATAGCCCGAGCGAAATATAGCCGCACTCCTTTAGGTGGCAGAAACGGGGTCCTCGGAACAGTGGTATGCCTCGGCTTAAAGCCGCACACAAGTCACGTACTGGCATGGGACCACCAAGTATTATGGCGCGTCCTCTACCCTGGAACTACCGTCTCTCTTCGTTCCCTCTTTCTCTGCCGTTCACGGCCTCTTCTGGCCCGTCATATATACATATTACCCGACGTATATAGTGGGTGCCGGTCGGTGTGCGAGCGGCCCGGTGTCACGCTACGTGCTTCCTGCCCGCAGGCCATGGTGTGACAAAAGGCCTTATGTCCGCCCGCTCGTGGAACACTCGTGATCGCAATGTGTAATCAAGCTCGCATGGCCACTGTATTACCACGTACACCTACCATACCCTACGGCCGTATGTGTAGCTATGTGTGTTTCTACCAGAACAAACCTCTCTCTTCCTCTCTCTCTCTCTCTCATACCGCGAGAGACACGCGTGAATATGCGAGAGGGTTTCGGTGATCCGTTTCCCGCGCGCAGGACGCAACCCTCCTACGGTCGATCGGTTTCGCAACCAAGTCTCCGGGGCTATCGTCGCCGGACCGTTCTCGTGGCCTGCTTTTGACTCGATTTACTCTTACATCGTTAGACCGGTCGAAACGGTTCCCGTGCGCGCCGTCGGGAACGGCAAGATTACTTTTACAAGGCAAACCTACTACGCTCTTCTTTTTCTCGGATATTCTGTAGAAAGATCTACGCTCCTGGAATTCCTTTCCTACTATTATTATCGTACGAAGACAGTAGTACTTCGTAAATGAAGAAGTTACTATATAATGAGGTACGATACCGTACGATTCGATCTACTAAGAAAAATGTAGAGTTTATGAAAGAATTGTATGAAAGGTGTAGGTATATATCGTAGGTGTACATCGAAGTTCTTTCTACGATTTCCCGGAATTGTAGTGGAAGGAATAAACGATTACGTTTCCATGCCCGAAGTTTATGAAAGGGAGTTTGGCAAACTCGCGATTCTTTGCGTTTTGCATTGAAATGGTTAATTTGCAGAGAAGCAGGATGTATAACGGCATACTATAGAATCCGATGCAGCCAATTTCTACAGCAGTTGGATCTAATCCATTGGCTACAAAACGCCTTTCCTGATACCCGTTAGACTACGGAGAAAACGTTGAAGGCTACGGTCCCGAGTGGCAGTAAGTTGAATTCCCAAACGGGCGGGTGTGGCGACCGGCCCGCAACGGGCACCGAAACGGATGTCGCTATCTCCTCTCTCACTATACATCTCTCTACGTTTCTCTACAGTAATTTCTAGCTGCAAAACTATTCTCTGCCTATCCATTCTAGAGTCACTTAATTCCGAGATTTTCTATCGTTCTACTTGAAGCAAAATATTTTCATAATCCGTAAACTTTTCTCCTTACACTAACGAGCGTAGCATTTACTACTCTGTACGGAAAGCTGTATTTATGTACAATATTTAATGGTCAGCATCATGAATTGTACATATCAATAGATTAATGACTCTTGCACATTACGGACAGAGAAGTAATACATTATTCAATATTAGTCGACTGGGGATGTTATTAGCAGAATTAGATTTTAAATCAAAAGAACACTTTGATTCGCGAGAGCGTAATATAATAAACCCCAATATTCCGTCACTAATACGTCAATTAACCACTTTCCGCGGTAAACCTTGGTACTTTTCGAACGGGAGAGCTCGCGGGAGATTTTGTTTACGGTTTTCGTTTAATCGATATGGTTGCGCATAAAGTATCAACGTGAAGATATAAAGCATGCTTTGACTTTGTGTCGGGAAGGCACGACACTGGAATTGCCAATCTTTGCAGGTGCACAAGAAGATCGGAAACTTGTTCTACGAAAGGGATCTACCTCTCTAAGGTATGTTATTAAATTTGAGAATTACCGCATTTATAATAATCGTGTAACGCGAAGTACTTCAAAGAAATCCATTGACGATGTGACGTTGGACTGTTACAGGTGTGTCGCAATTAAGCGCACTCGATACTCAAAGGAAAAATACTTCATATTCATGAAATGTCCAGGCGTGATAATTCTATAAGCTGTAACGACTGTCAGCAAAAAAAGCACAACCGCATTAAGTAGCTCACTTACGATACCGTCGTCTTTTGACATCACTGCGAATTAATCGGTGGCACGACTGTCATCCGTGGAAAAAAGAAGAGTAAAACGTACACACTCACTCGGTTTGCTGTCTGGTGTCAATATGATGATCGCGATGCGATAAACTAGTCGTTTACGTTTTGCACCGTGGGTTGTCACAAAAGAAAGATTCTACGTAAGCTGGTTTAAAAAAAACGAACACTTGGTAGACACTATCACCGACCTGCACGAGCACAGTAGCGAGCGCGACTCTCCTGTATCTTCAAGTATCCACCGTGACGATCCGTGCGTGCCGCATGTCCACGTTCCGAAAGTGTCACCTCCCTCTCCAGACTTCTGAGAGACTTATACCGGCGAAGATCCGTGAAAGGAGGAAGAAGAGGCGAGAGACCGGGCTACCCAGTCGCGGTTGGACGATGTCGGTGGCGCGCACTTCTCTCCGCTCGGTTTTCTTTTTTTTCTATTTATTCTTCTTCTTTCTTAATCTTCCCTCTCGGAGAAACCACCAGCTATCCACGTTGAACGTCGCGCGGCAACGAGCCGAGTATAGGGAAGAGAGCACCGAGAGACGTGTCCCGCGTGACGACGGCGGAAAGAAAAGGAGCGCGGTACTGGGTAGATCGGAAAAGAGGAGGAAGGAGGAAGGAGAAAGAATGAGGAGAGAAGAGAGTAGGAGCAGATGGCAAAGTAAGAGGAGAACGGAGAAGTAGGTGGAGAAGGAGGAGGAAGAGTGGAGGATGAGGAGGAAGACCAAGTGAGCGAACGGAGTTGCAGTGGTGGTGGCGTCGGCGGCAGACTCGGTTGACTCGGTGGCCGAGCGGTATCTCACCCGCGAAAAGCGTCCCGCGATCAGGTGACAGCGGGAGTACACACCAGCGTTACTCTGGAGCGAGAAAGAGGAGCACCGCGCGAACCAGAGGAGACGCCAAGAACGAGAGAATACGAATGATCGGTGCTCGGACCCGACGGAGACAGACACCGTAAGCCGTCAGCGTGGTAGGAGACGATGAGAGAGCAGTGGGACGCACAGGAGGTTAAACGCGCCGACGGCCAACGAACGACAGAGAGGAAAATATCCCGGTAGGGAGGGAGAGAACGATAGCCGGCGCTCGTGTGTTCCGAGTGTGACTGACGGCAAAGAGTAGGCGGAAGAGGTGGAGGACGGAGAGGAGGAGTTACCACCGAAAGAGGAACGAGGAAGGGTATGAAGCGAAACGTGGTAAGTGGGAAGGAGAAGAACAGTGTGCGTAAAAGCGAGCGGCGTGTTCGGGAGAGAGGGAGAAACGGATAGCGGTATAAAGGCTAGGGTATGCGATGCACGATTCGGTGTGTCGGCGGGGTAGAAGAGCGAGTGCGAGAACGCGCGCGCGCGCTCTCAGCCGAAAGGGGAAGTTGAATTGGAGGGAGAGAAGGGCTCCCTGATCGCTTCTGAGTGCAAACGGTTCGGCGTGCGGTGGGACACTGGCAGGCTGAAACTGCTGTGGATAGCGGGTGGCGAGCAGTGCGATACTCCACGGGACGGGACGGACCGAGAGCCGGGCCGGGACCCCCATCCGAGGACGAAACGCACACAACCGTTCCTTCTCACGCGCGTATATTCTATGGACGCTCCACGCAGAGAGCGCAGCGGAACAAGCGCGTGCTCACACGAACAGTGAGTCAAGCAGGCAGCCAGCCAGCCAAGCAGACGGGCAAGCAGGCAGGCAGGCTGGATGGCTGGATAGCTGGTTGGATAGCTGGCTGGTTGGCTGACAGGGACGGGAGGGTAAAGCAGCCACGGCACGTTACTACGCCAACGGCACTGGGTGCCCTCGGCTCGATTCGGTCTCGCTCGGGCGCTCGCTCTAGTCAGACTTTGCCATCTTCGTCGAGTGCTATGCTTCATCCTCGCTTAACTCATCTATGCTTAAGGTTTCTCGCTTCTTCTTATACCGGCACCTCCTACTCCGCCTACTCCCTCTTCCTCTCGCTCTCGAGCCGATGCTCTCTTCCGCAAGCGCGCACTGCTCTCGTCTCTTTTTCTCCTCGCTTCTCCTTCTTTCGGATTCTCGCCTTTTCTCCTCCCCTCTCCCTTTCTCTTCTCTAATTCATTCTTTTTCTCGCTGTTCCGCGGCTGCTACCAGTACTTCTGCCTTCCACGGAAATATCGGCTTCCCTGTGTCCCTGCGCTGGACTATCTTCATCGTTTTTCTACCAACTTCTCTCCCCGTCTGTTTTTTCGTGCCTCCTTGTCGCTACGTCTTTCCATCTTCCTCATTTTGCGCGCCTTCCCTTTTGAACTCTCTGCCCGTCTCCCTTTTACACTCGCGCGCCCACACTCGGGTGGTAGCGTATCGTAGATCCGCTTGGCCACCGGAACTTTTCAAAGTCCAATGAACAGCGGATGTTCAAAAGAACGTAAGGGATAGAGAAGTGTGATAAGACGACTGAAGAAAGGGGGTACGGGAAGCAAAAAGAAAGACGAAGGGAGAAAGAGAGAGAGAGAGAGAACCACGGGAATGTAACGGGTGTGTACCAAATGCCGCCACCAACGACGAGGAACCAACCTTGTTCACGAATTTTTTCGTACACTGTATCGGGTTTGCTTGGAATAACTTTCGACGATTCGACATCCAAGGTGGAAATTGCTTCGAGAGAAATTGGATTCCACGGTAATAGCGTGAATCAGCACGAGAGATTTTCTTCGAGCGGAAGGTTTACGAAAGGAGGTTTATTCACATCTGACGCGTCTCGCATTGTTAACGCTGTAAATCCTTGAACGTGCAATAAGCGTGCTGTCTATAAACCACTGCACTCGGCTTAATCATGGAACAAATTTTACCACCAGGCAAAGGTACCTCGAGCGAAATAGGTCTTCCGGCGTAACTTCAAAGGAGGATCCGCCTATAGAGAAGATATAACCGCTATTCCGATCTAACCGTAGATTCTAAATGATCGTGTGAAATCATCCGACCAACTGCACCGCAAGATTCCAATAAATATAGAACGTATCATTACGCCATCGACTTGAATCGTAGCAATATGACTCACGGACCAATCGAAAAGCCTTGAAAGTGCGTGACGTACGGTAACTTCGGCACTTTTGTGAATTCGTCCGAACCTTTCCAAACGGGGGCAAGACGCTTTACCTATTCCCGCAAAGTATTTCTTTACCATACAGAGATAGGGACCAGTCGGTGAGTCTTCGAAGTTGCCTTAATCTCGACCCCCCCCCCCCTCCATCGCACTTTCTTCCCGTCACTGGAAACGACAGACTTTGAGGGTGACTTTGCGTTCGAGGAAGAGAGAACAAAAAGGGGGAACGAGAAACAGGGATACGAACTGAATGTCGACGTCTACGAAGAAAGAATAATACGGCGAGGAGTAAGAAAGAAAAAGATGGAGAGGAAGAGAGAGAGAGATAGAGAGGGTGGATGAAAAAGAAGGCGGCGGTGGAGGAGGAGGAGGGATACCTGAGTCGTACCAGCAGGCGCACAAAGGAACTCTCGAAATGGCAAAATATAGCGTCTAGAGGTGGGTATACACGATCTTGGGTCCAGGCCTCTTCGAGAGAAAGAGGCTTTGCGAAAGGAAAACGGAATCGCGCTGGTATTGCCGGGGCCTTCACGGTTGACTCTTCGAGGGCAGCGAATGCATTCGTTTCGGGTTACAGCATGATTATCGTCTCTACGAACGTTAACCGATACGTCGAAACTGAGCGAATGTTTGCTACGAGAGGATGCAGGGAGGCGGTCACGATAGAAAGGGACAAATAATGGAGATAGACGAGGACGAAACAGCCAAAAATACACGCAGTGGGAGGGCGGTACCCCCTTAACACCAGGCACGAGGCAAAAAGGTGTCCAGCTGTGCTCTATCCTTGTTCGGGTCGTTCTAAAGGGAGTCGAGGATTATTAAAATTGTGAAAGGGTGGGGTAGAGTTCTACCGTTACGGGCCCTGCGGTGCATAGCCTCTGCTACGAAACCGGTAACCCCCCTACTTTACTGCACCGTCGCTCTCTTCGTGCTCTATCTTTCTCCATTTTACCCTCCTGATTCGGTATTCAAGTTCGAGCTGCGGTATATGCTTGGTGCATAAAATGCCCCCCTACAATGATACCAATCAACTCTGGCACCCATGTGCACAGACCCCACCAATCAGTGTTGCTTTGATGCGCGCTCAGGAAAATTCCGTATTAATTCGCTGAATATACTTGTTTTTCTGGATATGATCGATCGGACGTATTGGAATTATCGAGTACTGTATCGCCGGAATTTTGTCAGGCTTGCAATATTTTCCACGACTCTGAGTATTAACTTAACGATGAAAGTGCCCTTCGAGGCGCATATTCACCAGAAAACTAAGGGACCCTTCGACACCTTGCAGCTTCTTGAACACCTTGCATATAGCTGGCACAAAGAATAGTCGGTAAGCACGTGCAGTCTGTCCCTTAGGGACAAGTTACCTGCGAGGTTTAAGTATCCTAATACTTTGTTTAGGATGAACCCATTGTCAAGGGTAAAATTTTCAATGAAACCATTAGAAAACACCATTAAATTGCCTTTAAGAAGCCTCACGTAAACCACCCAGAATTTCCATATCTTAATTATGTACACACTCGAATGTCGCTACATCTTACATTTAGATCTCCCATTACAGAAACAACCAGCAAGGGTATTTTAATAAAGTGCATCTGCTTTACTTACCTTTCCAAGCAAACTGTAATAACGGTTCAGATGAATTTCTGGAATCCCCTTCTTCCACTGATAATCACTCGCCTCGCAGACGCGATTCTTTTCATTCCTGACGTTTCAAGTACACCGCCACGGAATACCTTGCTCCTGAATCATTAATAAAAAAACGTATCGTAGTCAGAACTACACGGAAGAAAATAGTGTTTCCAATACAACTACGATGTTCGTGAACACCTTTCAAATACCATCGTATAATTCCGCAGAGTCTTTGGAATAGTATATCTCACCTTCTCAGAATCTGGGAGTAGCTTATTGTCCAGGGTGAATGGCTTCGATCCAGCGAGTATAATCGTGGAGAAATGGTTCGCAAACAATTCCATTCCCGTCAGCATCGTCCTGGAGCGGGTCCATAGATCCTGGCTGGTGAGTTTGTCCTGGATATCGTTCCAGGCGACGAACCAGCAATACCGACGGCACTGGGCAAGCCAGGTTACGGGGGATGAAGGATCAACAGCAACCGTCCCGTCACTAATTACATTCTCCTCGCGCAATCACGCTCGCGTAATACACGTACGTTTATCCCTGTATCGGTTACTGGTACAACTCTACACGGAACATGTATCCACGAACCATTCCAGAGAGAGAGAGAGAGAGAGAGAGGGAGAAAGAAAGAGACACGAGTACAATGGCGAATTACCGTTGGTATCCGTACGTTCTCTGGCCGTCGTCCAATTCTCTCGGCAGATTAAAAGCTTCTTGGCTATCGTCGGGAGTCGTGGGACTTCCTCATGGACATTCACACCGTTCTGCAACCGGCCGTCCACTTTCTTTAAGGCCGATACTGGAATCGCCGAGGCAAGCGCGTGCTCCTCTTCGCCCTCTTCTCTTCTTCCGTCCCCGTTTCGGCAACGAGGTTCCCCACCGGCTACCAACACACCAGCAAACCCCCCTACACGCTTACGCTCCAAAGGACCCCACACGTGGACGCAGAGAGGGGACCCCACCTCTCTTTCTCTCCCACTCTCTCTCCGTTTCTCTCTCTATAGCTTTGCTCCTTCGTGTCGGACGCCCGGAGGACCTGAAAATGCTGAAACACCTTGACGCTTTATGGGCCACGGGCGGCACACGCTTACATGCACGGTTGCACGCACCAATCGGCCCATGGGACCTAGCCTTACGCTAGACCCTGATATTATATATTCTTTCATACGAAATAGCTGATAAATACTCTCCGACTACCATTTTGGCGGTCTTTCTTAAAAAGAACTACATAACTTCATTTCTACTTGCAATTAATCGGACATTCTACGAAGAATATCGAATACTGTCGACCGTGTACAAATATATCATGCAATCACTTAGATGCCAGGAATAATAAATCTTGATAGCATTCCAGACTTTATACGGCGAGTTGCGAAAATGTATATTATGCAATGGGTATGCGCGCGTGAAATATATCACGAGCACGTCACCTCGGATGTTATACGTCCTTGGATAACTGCCGACTTCCTAGTGCAAAGTAAGGGAAGAAGATCTTCGGGTTCAACGGCGGATGGGGTTATACAGGAAGCTGGAGTCCTCCTTTTGCCGCGACCCCTTGGGTAAGGGAAGTAAGTTATCCTGTCTGACCGTCTGAGATTTCTTAAAAGATGGAGTACAGACCAGGAGCATCGAATATGTCTATATTCATTCCAGAAGCCTGAAAAGATATCGGCATTTTTTCACGCATTAAAATGTCCACCATACTTATCCTGCATCCAGACTTAATCCTAAACCTGGAGGTTATGTTTTCTCCATATTTCTTCGGTTATATTTTCACTGGAATAAAATTGTGTTTATTAATCTAGAATTTAATTCAGGATTGAAAATAATTGATGTTTATTTAATGCATCGAACGATCTTAAATGGAAACTGGCTTCTCAGTCGGAACGTGTGAAATACACAGATTAACTCTTGACAATCGTCAGGAAAAGAAAGCAACGTAGGCGTGGCGGAAAGAAAATGCGGAGAAGGGTGTGAGAATAAAGTGAAAAATCACTGAACTGCGAGTGGTTGACGTATAGCTTAGTAGCTACCGCTAACTGCTCAACGTATAACCGGCTAATTACGTTAAGATGGATTACTTGGAAAGTATATTTCAGAGTAACGAATTGGCTTAAAGTAACAAGGCTGAAGTGAAGAACCGTTTAAAGCCGATGCACGCGTTAAACCCTGACTGCCAGGTGAAATGATCTTCCGTTTTATTTCCCTGCTACCGGAATGAGTTCGAGTAACTAACTTAACATACCGATGGTATTAACAAAGATCTAATTAAGCAGGCCGGAAAAAAGTGCTCCCGGTAAGTACATCGTTCAACGGGTAAATAAATCCACCGCGAAAGAGGAAACAATTTTGGCAATTAGTTAAGCGACAAACGCAAACGAATTGACCATAAAACTCTTGGTTTACGGGTGCAAATGAAACGAATCGTTTAGGGAATATGAATATCCGAATCGTTTTGCAACGGAACTATTTACGCACTGCGAATTAACAGCTTCGAATATACGTTTTCGTACACGGTTAAACGTTACACGCAGCAAATTATTCGGGGTAATCTGAAATGAGCGTAATCGGAAAAACGATGCATATATAAATGTGACGTTAATAATTATACGGTGACACGATGAATCTGAAACAGATAAATGTTTGAAGATTTGAAGTTACACCCTGAATGTGTCGAGTAGACTCAGAGCGTATATTCGAGCCTTCATGTTTCGAGAAGAAGGTAAATCATTTCCCAGTTATCTTCGTAATTTTGTGTACACAGTATAACACCGCAGCGTGTATCTCAGTATACTTATAAATTATGGTAAACGTTCGTCACTAATGCAGTTACGTGCAGCATCGGTCACAGTGCATCGTCAAACACGCCGGCATCTGGGTCAATTATAATGTCAATTAGCAGCGGAGCGCAATAATAGCCACTTATAAATCGGGACCACTTTTCGACGATGCAAACTTTGACTGTGCATTATCCACGTCGGGGAACATTTTCCACGGTATACGATAAAGCGAGGAGAAAATATAGAATGGTCAGGTAACCGGGAGAGCAAATAAAACTCTTCGATTAAAGTCGACACGTGACCGTACGCTTTCGATCACCCGGGGGTTAGAATCACGTTACGATCCTCGCGATTTTGATAATCCTTCAACACCACCGCGTGTTTCCTTTTTGCTTCGAGCGAATTGCACGATCCTTCGAACCGCGAAGCAATTCGAAAACTGAACTCAAAAAAGTCCGATTCCTATCCACGACGCTCGTAGTACTTTCGATCTTGCACCCCCCACCATCGACCTGCATCGGATTCTACGATTCGCGTATATAGCTCTGGACCAGTTTTCGATTCCCGGTTGATTCTCACGGGACAGGAGAGGGATGCTGATGCTGAGAACTGGACAACGGTCAAGCCTTGTCCTGCTTCCTCGGTGCAGGAGATAGCGGTAAGTAGGGGAGGAATGGCGACGGAAACACGCTCGGTGTAGGGGTTGAATCTTCTGAGATCGGAAAAGGGGTTGCCGGAGAGTAATTCTGGTTTGATCCTAAGGGATGGTGGCGACTCATCGCGTGAGAAAGGGCTCTTCGATTCGACCTCTATCTTCTCCTCCTTTCGGCGCACAAAGCTTCCGCTCGTAACGTCGATCGGACGATCGAGCAACCCTGCTGACCAACTTTCTGGAACATGCTTGATCTTGCGGGTGATACTCGGCTCCCAGACGAAATTAGACTCCTCGTTTGATCCCAATTACATTGGATTAGCTGCAGCTATTGTTGCAAATACCTTACTTTCCTTTTTGCCAAATGTCAGCTTAATTTAGATGCGACACATATATTCGATCATACGCGAATCCGCAGCCATCTTGCCAGCACGCTCTCGTTACTTTTGTTCTCCAAATATCACCGAATATATATTTAAATTAAGACAATTCCAAATCCGCCAGAAATTCGACAATGACATTAAAACTTATTCAACGAGCCGCATCCAGGAGCATCGATATTCCGAAATCTCGATTCGTTTTACGAGCCAGTGATTACGTAACAGGGAGGGGGGCGTAATAAATGAATGCGGAAGGGGGAATGTAATAAGCGATCAGCGGCGGGGGTGTAATAAAAAAATACTGGAAATGAAAAACGGTCGTTCGGGGTAAGTCGAGTGTGTTGGAGGTGGGTGGAAAGAATTAGCCGGCATTGTTCGGCTCTCGGAGTTTCCCTTCGGCGAAAACAAAGGGAACGAGGAAGGGGGCGGGTATGGGCCGCGCTTAATTCTAAATTCGGCGCTAATAACGAGCGGGCCCTTGTTTCGTTAGCCCCTGGGAGATTAACGCGCTCGAGGAACGATGCCCTAATGGTAGTGTGCACGCGGTATTCGAATAATATTTACCTTCGGCAGGACGCATGACCATCTAAAGTCTCTTGGGAACGGCTAATGCGATTCGATTCACCGTGTGCATACGCCACCACGATAATTATACCCCGCAAAAAGATGCTCTTTAAACCTTCTCATCCCTATTACTTCCAACTTTACCGGTATACCTTTTTCTTCCTAATGCATGTTTATATTCGAATTCGAAGTACTGTGGGATTTAAAAACATTTTCCGGGAACATATTTGTGAAAATATTATTCTTTTATTACCATTTCATTCAAATATAAGTAACTGATTTTGGTCGAAAGTTATATTCTCATATACGTACGTAAAAATCGGCAAAAAATCAAAGTCGCCAATTTCGCTCCTAAATGGCCCAAATCGATGGTATATGATGTATAAACATATTCTAGGACGATTTTGGGTCGAAAGAAGTGGATTAAAAATGTTTACCGGTCAGGAAAGGGATCGACCCAAAATCGTAAAAATGTAAACGGGTATACCTTCAAAAATTGTCAAAAAATGAAAGTCGCCAAAATCAATTCTAAGTGGCCCAAATCGATGGTATATGATGTATAAACATATTCTAGGGCGATTTTGGGTCGAAAGAAGTGGATTGAAAATGTTTACCGGTCAGGAAAGGGGTCGACCCAAAATCGTAAAAATGTAAAGGGGTATACCTTCAAAAATCTTCAAAAAATGAAAGTCGCTAAAATCAATACTAAATGGCCCAAATCGATGGTAAATGATGTATAAACATATTCTAGGATGATTTTGGGTCGAAAGAAGTGGTTTAAAAATTTTTTCGGCCAAAAAATGGGTCGATCCAAAATCGCAAAAATGTGAAGGGGTATACCTTCAAAAATTGTCAAAAAATGAAAGTCGCCAAAATCAATTCTAAATGGCCCAAATCGGTGGTAGATGATGTATAAACATAATCTAGGATGATTTTGGGTCGAAAGAAGTGGTTTAAAAATTTTTTCTGCCAAAAAATGGGTCGATCCAAAATCGCAAAAATGTGAAGGGGTATACCTTCAAAAATTGTCAAAAAATGAAAGTCGCCAAAATCAATTCTAAGTGGCCCAAATCGATGGTATATGATGTATAAACATATTCTAGGACGATTTCTGGTCGAAAGAAGCGGTTACAAAATTTTTATTGGTCAAAAATGGGTCGATCCAAAATCGCAAAAATGTGAAGGGGTATACCTTCAAAAATTGTCAGAAAATCATTGGGGTGAGAGAAGTGGATTAACATTTTTTTAGTAATAATTTTCGTTTTCTAAAGTTTGGTTCTAATGGGTCCCATTCTACGTACTCACGTCTAATCTCAAAGGTACCAGCACTTAATCTACGTTAACAGTAGGAAAGGGTAAATCTGGGAAAAACGATCGGTTAATTCTTGACAGTGTCAGATCGTATTCTTAAGACGGGCCCGCTTGTTTTCTTCGCGTGCCTCGAGACGAAATGGTAGTCGAACGAGAGGGACTCTCGCTCGTGCTTCCTCATTGGCGATCAATCACTGTCAACCGTGACACCAGCCAAGAGATCGCACCGGGACCTGCTGGCCCTTGATTCCACAAGCGCAGAATATGTTCGATGCACTCCAAGAACGAAGGGTAAGACTTCGATGGTCGACGGATTGTCGGATCAACCGATCCTACGAACGTCACTCTTCCAACCGCGACTTTCAACGGCGCTTATTATGATTTACGATCGCTTCCTTACCTAGATAATTAATTTCAATTAAGACGCGCACGTGACGTGCGCGTTATAACTATATAACAGTGGCTGTGATAATGAACAATCATAGTTGTAATCGTATATTATTATTACATTTTCTATTCTGTTACATCAAGTTACAATATTGCCAATTTCCTAATCACCCAATTAGAATTTACAATATTAACGACTTAATTGATATACGATTATATACTTGATCTTCAATGGAAGATCAAAATGCGTTATATGAAGCTAGGATGTAATACTTGGAATTTCCTATTAAATTTTTATCATAGTTCATAACGAATTCATTTTTAAGAGATTTATTAACTTCCATTAATTCTTGCAGTGTAATCATCTCGAAGAACTATACGTATAGATCCATGGAAGGATGTAGTAAATGGGGACGCTTTATTTCCCCTCCCCGTTTTCTATCTCTAGAGGGTCCTCGGATACCGGAGGAAGGTCCTACCCGCGGAAGCAATGGTAAAGGATTATGGAAGGATCCGTAAACGACGACCTCGCAAGGAGGATCGAAGGAATTTCTCCTCGACACAGATGTCAGATAAAGAATCCCGAGAGCAACGTAGAGCTAAACACAGCAGGACATCGATCTCTCTATCGGAGGACATGATCGCTGAAAATTGCTCTGTCTGTTGCCAATGATATTCTCGGTACCTATCGTACTAACACAGCAGTATCACTATATATTATTGCCGAGCCTTTTTATGATGCTTGGAGGAAACTTGTCTCGTTGACGTTGTGAAATTGTGTGAACTCTTGCAATAGGATTTTAAATGGCTCAAACACATCTTACACGGAATCATATCTTTCGATCAACAATATAAATATCGGAGGTTCCAAAGATGTAATTGTTAGCTGCGTATTATTGCATGATCGTCTTACGGTCTCCTTACGGGCCATTATTGGACTTTGAAAATAAAGCCTCGTATTTAGGTCAAACGTGGTAGGCGACTAAGAGAGGACGTGATAGGACAAAAGCATAGAGGCATAATGCATTAAGCGGCCTCGACGAGGCAAAGTTTGGGCAACAGCGACGCGAAGCTTCGCCGGAAGGAGATCATCGCCGTGGAGGCTTCAGGTAATCCCAACGGAGGGTTGCGCGATGGTGTGGGTAGTCTTTATCGGACGCATATTTGCCGGGTTCTGCAAATCCCACCTCGGGATTCCACGTTGAAGGGCGGCCAAGCTTCCGTGGAAGAAGGACGGATGGACGGGGAAAGGGGAGTGGAAGAAAAATCCGCCGAGTCGGACCACGGCACGGTACGAATCACCACTACCACCAATACCACGGATCACTCCGCTGCCACTACCACTAGCGTTGCCCAGCGTTTCCAGCATCCAGCAACCCTCTGTGCCACCGCTTAGGCTCGACGACTTTGAGGGATGATAGAACGACGGGGGGTGGCAAATAGAGTGGGACAGCGCGAACAAGGGTGCCGTGACAAAAGAGCGAAGGGCCCAAGAGGTGGAGGCAGCAGAAGGAGGCTCGAAGTGAGACGAAAAAAGAGAATGAAGAAAGCTAGCGAGATAGAACGAGCAGGGTATAGTAGGAAAGAGAAATCGAGATGGAGAGAGAGAGAGAATAAAGGAAAGAGCGAGACGGAAGTAGCGAGTTGGCCCGAGGATTCGAGGGCGACAGAGTAAATAGAAGCCGTCGAAAAGAGGGCGGGGGAGGGGGATTGGTTGCCGGGGAAGGCCGACGGGGTTGAAAAGTTCAATTGCGCGTATTTTCGCAGTGACGTCTCGCAAATCCTGCGACCGTTCCACCCCTCCTCTATTCCCAACTCGGTATTTCGCCTGCTTCCCTCCCGCTCAACCTCCTCTGTCCTTTAGCTATCCAGACGGAGGAAAACTGGAATGACACTCGGGGCTCCCCCCGTTTTCCCCCCGATATTTAACTCCGCTACCCCCCTGCACCCGACCGACGTGCTCGCTCCAAATCCCCTCAGACACACGCTCTTTCTATGCTCGTATATGCTGCTCGGATTAAACGTATACAGAGGCACATACCTTTGGTACATATGCGACGCATAGGCAGACTGCATATACCTGCGGCACATACGGCCACCGGACTCACCGCTCTTCGTATTTCCTCTCCACCTCTCTCTCTCTCTCTCTTTCTCTCTCTTCGTCCCTTGCCCTTTATCGCTCACTTCCCTTTCCTCTACCGACTTCTTTTCCGGTTCAACCTGCTACTCCTCCCAGCCATCCTTCTCTCCTCTTTTTTTCTCTCCGGTAGCAGCCTCTATTTTTATTGTCATAACCAATTTAATTAAGTTTCGCGTTTCGACGTCCTACTCGCGGCTGTGTTAAACATTTTAATTAAGCGCGTCGCCCATTTACGCCGCCGTCACCGTTTGCGTATCTCGCCCTTCGTCTCTCGTCAACCTTTCCGGTATACTTCTCTCGCTTCCTCCTCCTGGTTTTTTATCTCTCTTCCACGTCGTTATCGTTCGCCTCCTTCTCCTGCTTCCTTGCAAACTCTCTCCAACAGTCGATGCATCGGCACGGAAAAGGGACGTTCGACGATTTTCTGAATTAACGAGGAAACGGTTTTCGTCGAATCAACGCGAATCACGGTCCGTCGTACGACTCGAGGTTTTGGCGAGGTAGAGTCGTCGGAGGGGAGAACGCGTTCGTGTATTTCGAATGGGTCAGAAGGAAGATGGGATTCTTGAATACGGGGTCCGACACAGGGGTCCGGCATGGGGGTCCAGTATGGAGGACCGAAAGCAAGGATCGGGTTGGGACGCGTTGATTCTGTGACCAACGAAACTACGGACGGTGGTTTCGAGGTACACACCATGTTACCGTGGTTTCGCGGTTAAAGTGAGTGGAGCGGGCTAAAGCGGAAACGACAGATGTTCCTTCTCCGTGGAGGAAGAGAAGAGAAATATTAATCCTACGAATCTCTCTCCCTATCGGTGATCACTTTTTATCGAGGTATCGAAGCGAAAATGTTGCCGCGATAAATCCGTTGGTTTATACGTATATTTGTTGCAACGGCCATGTTCGGATGAATGTAGCTTATGCATTATTTAACGTGCTACGCATTAATTGTCCTTCCCCATCGATAGTTCGCCCACTGACAGCCGATCATAATCTGTACGATGTTTTACGGGCGCCATTGATGATTCGCAAAAAATGCACAACAGCGTTTCAGGGAAATCTAATTACTTTTAGATACGAAGGTAAAGAGCCCAGTGAAACGTTTTGATTTAAATTACGCGATTATATGTTCGACAAAATATTGGATTTTTTCAAGTCAGTTGGGAATCAATCTTCTTCGCTTCGTAGGAGTGATAACGTATCAAATATCAGAGGTGAAACTATGATCACCTCCATTATCCACTTGTAGCGGGGATTACGTTAAATAGATCGCTTTACGAGTTGGGTAAAAATGATATAACTCCATCTTTACGATAGAATGTTTATACTCCCGTTTTTATCAAGGTGCGGATAACAGATTCATTAATCACTGGTTTATATCTAATAATGGATGCCGGCGTAACGGTGCGCCCCAATTCTTCTGGAAATCGTTTAAAAGGGAATTTAAGTTTCGTCTCGATGGAAGTTCGGGGATGAAAGTGGCTGCGTAAGGAGCCGAAAGAGAAAACGGCAGAGAAATGGCGAATGGCAATTTTTATGTTTTATCATCGTGGACGAGAATGACTAATTGCCTTGCTTAGAACCCACCGCGGGAGAAACGTAGGTGCCACGAGGAGGGCGCCAAGACGGCAACGAAAATTTACGATAAAGCGACTTTAATTTTGATTCATGGTAGAATTTCGTCGAGGTTACGTGCACGACGTGCTGGAAGAACATTTTCCGCTATCATTTCGCGACCGAAATAGTTTTTCGAATTCGCGTGATCCGAACCGCGCGAAATTACTGCGGGGGTGGAGTAATGAGTCGGACATTTATCTTCTCGTTGTCACCCCTTTACCGGGGTTGATTTCGCCCTTTAAATGTATCCGGCTATTAATCGGTAATATGGATTTAACTGATATGAATCGTGATGAATGATGGATAATGGATACTAAAATTCTATAAGTAATAAGTATATGACATATTTGTATCATATATTTTATTCTTCACAGATAAGACACTTTAGGAAAAACAACATTATGTTGCCATCAAAAATAAAAATTAACGGTATCAAAGGATTTGGACTTTTAAGGATTTCAATCAAAGTATTCCATAAAATCAATGATCATTTCTGAAAAAGTGTATCTTTATTATATCTTTCGGGTGTGTTAACGGCAATAGAAGTCACGATGTTGATTCCTTCATTTACAACCAGTCCGTCGACTTATTCGTCAGCCACGTTATCTTCGGAATGCCGAGATCCTTCGGTCGTTTTACGCGTCCAGGAAGCATGGAGTGATATAGAGATAGAGAGGAAGAGAATCGTGTTATCTCCGTCTCTTTTGTCGGGATCATAAACCTTGCGGTGGCAAACGGGCGACCGGGTCCCGGGACTTTTCAGCCTGCGGGAGCCGTCCTCCCGCACTCAATAATCCCATAGCGCTATAGCAAGCCCCTATTACGGTCCCCTTACCCCTCGTGTCTCACTCAGCCGACCCGCGTCGAAGCCCAGACCGGGGCGAACCGGGGAGAACCAGGGAGAAACCCACCCTGATTCCTGTCACGGTACACTACACTACCGTGAAACCGTCCTCCCTTCACCCTCCTCCCGCCAACCCCATCGAATATCGATGGGGAGGCCTGACCATGTTCGAACGACAGCCCGATATCTGACGGACCGCCGAAACGAGGAAGAGCCGAAAGCACGATTCGCAAGGGAAACCTCGTGGAATTGGGATTTCGCGAACCACTCGATGCAGTTCGCTTTTACCTCCGCGAAATTTTGACATGCCGCTAATTAGAGTTCCTGCCGTGCGTAAAGGGCACTGAGTATTGGTTACCGAACCTACTGTGTACCGTAATATGTTAAACAGACGGGATAATTCAATTACAATTTGAGAACCTTTAAATTAGCATAGCCTGCTATCTATAGATTGATGAAGCGCGTAGTGTTAGGTGGAAATAGTTTGGAATTAACTACCGTGCCTAACAGCGATGATTATGTTCCGATGTCACTAGCCACGAGTATCAGTCCAACGTGAAAGTGTAATGTCTACACAGATATGTCGGCTACATAGCAATATTTTTGCTGCTAGAAAAAATGCTACCTAGAAAAGGATAATTCAGAAGCCACGAGAGTATGCCAGGAGAAAAAGCGTTCCCGTAGGTTCCGTTTCCACGCGTCACGTAGGAAATATGCGATTTACCCCTATACGGGCAATTTCTATGCACGCACTGCAACTTACGTAGGTCGCATGTTATTCCTCGTGCAGAAAAAAGGGTGTTGGGTACGCGACAGCTGTAAGCCTCCAGGGTATACGAGTCCTCGACTCCGCCACCCCACGCTTGCCCTACAACCCTCTACACTTTTCTCTCTCTATCTTACGTATCCCACTTATTTCCCTTTCCTTTCTCTCCCTCTCTTTCTCTCTATCTGTCTGTCTCTCCGATTCCGTTTCCCTCGTGTCCCATCCCTTATATTCAGCCCGTGTGTCCCGGTGGCGTTGGAAACCGGGAGCTCCATAGGAAGTGGCGAAAAAGGGTGGGAGGAAAAGCAAAGAGAGAAGGATGGCTTCGATGTAAGCCAAACGATACTAACTGGGATGACTGGCGACTACGTTATTCGGAGGGACGTGTATGTCTGCACCAGATATCCTGGCTCGCGTGCCCGTTTGTTCTACCTTCGCTCCACGTGAGCAGCGGTTCGGGAACCAACCGTGCTAACACTGATTCACCCCATTAAATTTCATTTCGACTGTCCTACCGGTGGACCCTCCTTCGACAACCTCCGATCCGGTAAACAGCCTGGACCCGATACCCCACTCGTTGAATCGTCATTTTGATATTCCGCTCGTATAATTGTTCGAATGATATGTGGTCTTATCTCACGTTTAATGAGTCTCTCTCCCAGCGATGCTACGTACCAACCAATTACGAGGTGGGCGTAATAGAGAATATTAAGACGCCTGGTACTCCTGCCTTTCGCTTTATTAGACCGCGGATTAGGATATATTAGATTACCTGTTGAGATAAGTACGTTCTGTCTCTGACATAAAATTTAATTGACTTCCTTAAAAGATCAGTGTCGAAAGTGCACACTTATAAATATGATATATGAAATTCATAATTAACTCCACCATGCTAACTCGAACATCGATCTACTTTAATTCTTTCCACAAGTATGAATATTCAATATCCATCGGTTCGTTAACGACACATCGAAGTTCTTCGGAATTTTATCCCATCGGAGTATAATGTTATTATAACTATCGAGGCGTGATCAGTGGCGCGCGGAATGTAATCGATTAGAAATCAATTCGCGGTGGGACATTTAGACAGCTGTCAGTTGGATTGTCGTTCCTATTCTTAATTATGGATGATCTGCTCCCCGAACGTTCCGGCAATTTTCTCTTGATCATATCACCGTCGCGCGATCGTTATGCGAGCCTTAACCCACTGAATATTCGATGCACCTACACCTGCACGATCAAACTAATAACTTTCCACCTACCTTCTTCCCTCCACGAGTTTCGAAGCTCAATCAAACCCTTCTCCGTGTGTCGTCCCACGCTAAATGAAAGTCTTTCTCCGTCGGAATTTCGACGTTACTCGTTCACGTATTCGAGTTAATAATATCATATTTCGATTATAATATTTATGCGGTAATATTAAAATCCTTATCCAAGTTCCATTCAGTATATTTATTTTAGTTTATTGAAATTTATTTGTTACAATCCACGGTGTATTAATTAGTACTAGAACGTAATTGAAGAATATGGGGCAGATAGTGTGTCATATTTAAATTTAATACTATATAACAGTGGATTAACGAATACAGTAGCGGTCTTATTTACTAGAAGAACCAAGGTCCACCGATCACTTGAACTTGTACACGTAACGAGTATTTCACGAAATACCGCGGAGCACCTTCATAACAAACACTAGAGCCAGGAACTACCTCAGTAACCGCTTTCCTTCGAGTTGGCGGAGTATACTCGTTTAGTCACTGTCGTTTCTGACTACAGAGGAAGATAACAACGTCATCGATCAATGTGTCTCTGACGGGTGTACCGAGGAAGCTCGCAAACTGACGTATACACGTACGTAGTGTTAGAGAAGCAAGCTTGCGGACTGCTTATGAGCTTGTAAAGAGCCGATAAACATAATCATCGCTTCGCCACCCAGCTACCTCTGCATCCGCGAGCTTGATAATCTTCGACCGTGTGTGAAACGATATCTCTCGAACGATAAAACTATCAAGCACACTGTACACAAATTTTGATCAATTTCATAGATGAAAGTATCAGTTCTATATCCTTCGATAATAGCTTCTAAAGAATGTTACAATTATCAAATATATTTATATACCCATTTCTCGAATTTGGCAGTATAGTTTTATGACTTAAATCGGTTTTTTATGTGGTCCTTTTTTCGTACTGACAAAACGAAACATGAATCGAATACTTCAGGTAAATCAAGTCACGAGTGTATTTGCCGCTGTAAGTAGGGACTTTTGATTATCGATATACTTTTTACGCATTGGTGTGACCAATTATGTGATCCATGTATTTAAACAGTCATAGGGAAATGCAAGTGTATTAAACGGTAATATTATCACCGGAACTATCGATGTTGTACACAGTTATATTTATATATTCATTTATATATAAACTATGGCTAGAAGATGTAAATTAATTAATAGACAGAATTACGCGAGTTATGTATATAAAATAAAGCTGTATAATATCTCGAAGAATGCGCCGTTGTATACTCGAATAATGATATTAAAAATTGTAGCCAAGTCATTTTGACTCCTTGGGTAGTTCAAGTGTTAAAGCCTGATAGAAAATCGCAGTGCATCTCCGTATAATATTTCGGTTGGATATTTTTGCGAGGCCATTGCTCTGGATGGTCTAATGAAGCAGCCGCGACCGGAACGTATATAGCCATTACCGTAGAGTTAGCCGCAAGATAAAATGACGGCGTCATCGATCAATAACTTTGCTAACGGGAAAACGGAAGAGGAAATCCGTAAAATTGGTGGGTCATTTATTCCTCGGTTTAAGTGGATATCCATGGTGTCAGTGAAATCAGAGCGACTCGAAGTCCACGGATCATTTAAGTTCACGCAAAGAGATAATAAGATAATATTCCGCTTTACGTTAGAATTTGCGACTTTCAAAGATGAGTCTATCTTGGCTGCTTATATTTGTCGAGTGAAACTATACCAGGCTTGCGGAGGAAAGAGAAGCCTGGATACTAAAAGCACTTGTGAAACGGTGACATAAATGTCGGTTTAAGTTCCTAAATGGCTATGCCTAACTGTTCCGCCTCGCAAGCAGACCAAATTCCTCTTAAAGGCTCGCTCTATGCACTGCCATTTTAGTCTCTAGTTAGCTGCTCGAGGAACAGCATCATCGATCAATATGTCCCTATGGTTTACTTGTGAATATGGGATAAGTTAGCGATATATTTATTTTGTGTTCCACCATTAACATATCGGGAGTTGAAATCTTATATATGTATATACTAGCTTGAAATTGGACCCCTTTTACTGAAATACGTTCTACTGATGACTGACCTACGGAACTGTTGTTTGATAAAGTTCTATTATTTCATGTGGAATTTTCATATAGATCTTTTATTACAGCTTTATTTTTGAAGTGTATATATCTATATTTAATATTAGAATATTATGAATCAGTCCTTTATAATAAATAACAAAGGAATATTACGATTTCTTAAAATTAAATGATAAGTTATCTGTATTAAATAACGAGACATAAATAATGAAATGGAAGGAATAGGTAAATGTGTACACCTACAATTAATGATAACAAACATTTATTTGGTACAAAGATCAGATTGGTACAGTGATGATTGTACATATTAAGGATTATAATTGTGCGTTACATATTATGCACATTTTCATGTATTCCACGTGGCAGGTTACTCAAGATGACCTTCCATTGTTCAGGAAGTTGTATGACTTCTCTTGCGTGAGAATCACCACCCTCGGTGTCAAAGAACTACCACCTCGGAGACCTCACGTGTACGGCATCACGGTAGCTACTTTCTCCTTTGTGAAATTTCTGTAAAGTACAGTGTCTACCGTGAATATTATCAACTGCAATTTAAGTTCTGAATGTAGATCCATACCAAGCTACGGAAGGGGACAATTTTTACAGTACACTGCCACCCAGAAATTTGCTACTGAAACGTCCCTTCAATTTCCCTACCATTATTTTCCACTTCACCAGTAGAATTTCCCTTTAAATCCACCACTAGTCTGTGTGCCTTTATTCCAACCAGCAACACTATTTTTCTAAATTATACGTTAAAACGTCCTTCGTCCTGCAAGTGTCCGGAATAATGACTGTATCGAGTACGCTGTATGTAATGTATTAATAGAATTTATGAGTGGCCTTAAATTTCTGATTACACCATTACAGCGTTAATTGGCGCTGCTGATAATGATAGGAATCGTATCATATATATTAAAGAATATTATAAAATCTAGTATTTTATAATAATATTATAATGATATTATCATGAAGTAGTTTCCAAAAAATATTATAGTTATCTATTGGTACCATAATATCCTAGTGATAACGGGGGTATAAATAGACTCTATGGTGTCCTATGGTGTACTATGGTGCTCTGTGGTGCACTGTAGTGTTCTATGCAACCCAGGAGAGTCAAAATCGTAGTACTTAGGAGGTTGTAAAGAGGTGATAAACATAAGCAGGGGCTCTTTTATATTATAAGAGAAAAGTGGTTGTCGGTAGGAGGACCCACGTGTGTTGGTTTCTCTCACGTAAAGAGAAAAAGAGTGAGGGATAGGGATAGAGAGGGGTGGAAAGCGGTGTAGAAAGCAGGGGGTGGAACTGGTGGCGGTAGGAGGCCGGCTGGGTTATCGATTATAATCATCGGCGTACGGGCGCCGCGACGGATCCGCAGTCATTAGGGACGCCTGGGCGTCGTTCTACCTTACTCTGACTGCCGGAAGCGAGCGAACCGATCGTTTGAGTATCTACGCAGCCAGTCATCTTGAAATCGGACCCCTTTTACTGAAATTCGTTCAACCGATTACTGACCTTCTGTGAAAATGGTATTTGATAAAATTTTGTTATTTAATCGGAAATTACATTTTATGCGAATCTTTAGTGTAGCTATATATTGAGATGATTTAACAGCTTAAACCACTCTGTGGAGTTGACTTTGGATATTTAATTCCATATATTCTTTCTTGAAGCATATCAATATCATATCGTACTTTTCAGTTCGATAATATTTTTATCATTTATATTTTTATCGGCACTGTTAAGGAGGCAGTCTAACGCACGAAATGTGCTATAAAATACAGTAATAACGGTTACTTAATAAATTCTAGTTGGCATGCAAATTTGTCGTTTTTAGTGAAGCATTAAATAACACATGAAGTACTGACTTTTTTTAAAGAAAGAAGGTCGATATTTGACAAAATGTCGGGAATCGTTTAGAAGCACGTAGAGCTAATTATAATAGCGATTTCGGTAATACGAGCTAAATTATGAATGAAAAAACAGATGATGCACTAAATGGTAGTGGGCGTGCATTTAAAATAAACAAAACCGGCAGAAACAATTGGGAATGATTTTAACGGCGTTAAGGTGGGAAATGTTTTACGATGAAGTGTTGTTTGCAGAGAAACAAAAGGTCATTAAAGTTGATTCGTAGTGAATCAGGAAGAGCCACGTGTTGACCTTCGTCGATAATCAAGCCGTGGATATTTATCGATCATCAAAGTTTAATAATCCGCGTAACGAGCCGGTGGTTTGGTGTTTTCTTTTCCCTATAATTACAATCATATATAACTTTCACCCAATATTATTTTAGGTGCCTTAATGAAACATTTTCTCGATAATAACGATGTACAATGTACGTACGTTTAAACACCCGCTAACTAATTATACCGGGCCATTAATGACGCGCGGGTGATTTCAACGTCCCATCCACACGTCGAACTTCGCGCAATAAATATCAGAGTATCCCCGTTCATGTAATCGTTCCTCTCGGCATTTAAATTATGATGTTTAAGAACATATGAGTGCGTTTAAACAGCCCGCCATTTTCTATTTATACCTAACATTATTCTAATTCGATAATCCTCGGTCCGTGATAAGAAAGTATACACTATTGCAGTATAATCCTAACATATTTTTACATTATATTATATAGCTACTAACTATGCAACTTAAATATTAAATAACATTAATTTTTACCCAAGAACCCATATAAAATTTGTAAACAAAAAATATCGTTATATCATATATTGAATTTTATTTCCCGATAAAAAATAATAATCTATTACACAAAATTACATTTTTATGTATTGGCTGACAGCGTGCACCGCTCATTCGACACTCCGCTTTGTTTCTCCAATCGCGAATAAATTTTTACAATTAATTCCATGTAATAGAAAAATTCAATACGGGCTTTCGATTATCGGCTATCAGCTGAAATCTACAACGAAATTCAAAAATACAGTTTATAATCTACGATCATCCCGGACATTTATCAGGTAGATGGATGACACGCGGAACCAAAAAGCCGAGTGGAAAGAGACTCGCAATGTCCACCGTTCTAAATAACCCCTGCCAAATGCTTGGATGGTAGGTCGTCGCGACGCTATCCTTTCCAAATATGTAATGTCTTGTGGCGAACGCGAAACGCCGAGGATTCAAAATAAAAGGGAAGATTGATCGGGTTCCTTGAGACTTACCCTGGTAGGCTGGTGCCAAACGTTTCATCCGTGCTGCGCCAATGCCAAAGCTTGCGTGTAATGTTTCCAGAATGTCCTATTGTTCTCTGAATATAGCACACAGTTTATTGCGTGATACCCGAACCCCCGAAATCTACGATCCACCATCGTCTATTATGTAGCCCGAGATTTCTTCAACTTTGGTTTGCGGATTTTTATGAAGCAATCTTTGTTGAACTTCATTCCGCGAGTTTGCTCGCGGTTGGTTAATGTATACATTGACGCTGTTGCGTATGAATTTCGTTGTTTATTTATTATCTGATAGAGTATATGAAGACTTTTGGTAGAGTTTAGTTTCAATCAGTACTATAATACTCTACTTGTAGTATAAACTAATAATAATTTATTTAATATGCTTGGATTGGCATATTATAAAATAAGGTATATTATATTGAGTCATAAATAAGTTTCGTTCGTTCAGCTTTTTTATTCAAAACCGCCAGAGTGTTACGCAAGGGGAATCGACAAGTTGAATAAGAATAAGAATAATGTTTAATATGAAAAAATAAATGGAATTTCATAAAGTATGTAAAAAATAATTTATCACTTTTCGGTGTCTCTAATATGAATTTAGAATATTCTTAATTTTAGTATTTATTTTGTAATTAAAAAGACAAGCCTGACTATTATACTGATTGGGTGTGCACGAAGCACCGGCATGAACGTCGAGTTATTCGCTGGGCTCTATATCCCGAGCCGGGTTAGGTGGGCGGTGCCCTTGTCAGGGACCGCGAAAACAAACGAATTTTTAATTAATCACCTGCTAATGAGCTGGCAGCCGGTACGATAGAAACAGACCGGTCCGGAACATTCCCTTCCTCTCTTTGCTGGTTTGGTGGCCGTCTGTACTACACGCGAGGGAGCGTGCTTCTGTATAGCTCGGAGAAAAAGAGTGCCGGGAGCCGAAAATAAGAAAGAGAGAGAGGAAGAAATGGTCTCTGAAACGACGTGGAAAAGGGAAGGGGGAAGGGGAGAAATAAGAAAAAGAAGAAAGGAAATGCCGTGGCAGACGTTTTAAACTTCATCATCGACCGTTCGAAATCTTTCGTCGAATGGCAGCCAGGTCTCCCGTGGAAAGACGAAGTCTACGGGAAACGGGTGGGAAACTACGGGGACGAAAGGAGGAAACAAAGAAGAGTACCTTCTATGAGAGTTGACGGTAACTTTCCTTCTTTTTTTTTCCTCTTGGCAGATTTACAGGAGCGTACGTTAACGAGCGGCATCGGTGTAATAATTAGTGGTCCTATATAGCGCGATGCAGACGATTTCTGACGCAAACCAATCGAGGAAGTTTCCGCGCCGGTTATCAACGTCCCGCTACCGAGAATGGTCCGCGAGAGGATCGTGCTCCGCTTGAATATCGATTTCGCTGGCTTATCGGCCCGCTTGCATACCTTCCTTCTTCCACCAACCCTCCTTTCTCCACGTTTTTTTTCCGGCTCCCTCTCGACGATGCTTTCGTGAGGTTTTCGGTACCTCGAAGGTCCTCTCCAGGGAGAGCTAAAATAACGTGGCTTCGCCGGGAACGTTCGTTCTCGCCCGTTCTCGTTTCTCCTCACTCTCTTGCTCTCTCTTTCCCCTCTTTTTCCCTCTCATCCCTTTTCGTCTTCCTCTTCCTCTTCCTCTTCCTCTTCCTCTTGGTTCACCTCGTTTCTCCTACTATCTCTTTCCCCTGGTTACCTCTTGTCTACTTGTGTTCGTGTTCCCTTTCACGGGAATACGTGACGGAGAGAGGGATAGGGAAGAGCAGAAGAGATAGTAACACAGAACGTTTTTTGCCTCGACATGCCCCGGGCATAGATATTTATACGTGCACGTAGCGGTTCCATAGTGAGCAGCAATCAGACAAAGGGGAGAGGAAATATGTTCTATACGCGATAAAATACGACGCGATACGCCAAAGCGTTGATGATTTGTGCGCCGAAATTTCAGGACGACTCCGTTCACCGGTGCAATTTGCAGGTGATAATGGCAAGGTGGAGGTGAAGCATAAAATAACGAAGCAAAAGGGTGCACCGGGAAAGAAGAGTATCTTCACGGTAATAGAAATATACATAAAGTCGACCTTCGTTTTGCGAGTCATCCTTCAATCTCTTCGGAAACGATTCTTTTATTATTACACAAAATTACTATATTTTCATATTTTTACTATTACGAGTATGTGAATTTTCAAAAAACCCAATAGTTCACATACTTGTCAGTAACCCGAAGGAAATGAAATATATTGTTGTCGATCATCTATGTCCTTATCTTTTTGATTATTGTCAGAAGATATAATATTTAACACTAGAATTGCCGAAGGAGTCCAAATGACTTGTCCGTAATTTTTAATTAAATTATTCGAATACACCGTAACGAATTACTTGGGATTTTATATACTTTTGCTTTATTTGCATAACATAAATAACTGAATCCGTTAATTAACTTAAACCCTCCAGTCATAATTTATGTATAAAGAAATGTGTAAGAATAACTGAGTATATCTTCGGTAGTTTTCTTATAATTTATACTATTTTGTTTACTTACATTTTATGGAAACATATAACATGGTACACGAAGAAACCTTGCGATGATCCTTGCAAATAAATCCCGATAAGAGCAGATTGAGAGGAGGCCGGGCTCGATTACGAAAACGTTGTTTAATTTCCGAGGGCGTCGCATTGGGTTTCACTTTAATTAAGCGAAATAATTACTCGTCAAACGGTATACTTTTAGCACTGTAGGAAAGGCGTATTTCGTACCATCGATATCATTCCCCCTTTAAACTAAAGATTGTGACGCAGGGCAGATAAGATTTCACTCAATCAAAATTTACCTCCAATCAAGAACGAAATTATTATTCATAAACGTAGCAACTGCACAAAGCGTTTGAACGAGGTTGATTATTTAACAATAAACCACGTATCTTATATAGTGGATATCAAATATGAAATACCTGTTTAAAGATCGTGTTTGCAAAAATTAGTGCATATTTTTAGTTTCCAAAAGCTGGATACTTAAATTATTGTTGACCGTTAACGAGTTATGCAATTATTAAATCCGAATATTTGAGTATATCCATAAAGTTGCCGGTTAACAATTTATTAAATCATATACCGTTATTAAGAATGATCTCGATAGTATATTAATAATATATCAGGTACGTGCATAAGTTCTCTCTGATTTATGAAATCAAACGAACTTGATCTTTTTTTTTTAATAGTTTTTATTCAAAAAAGTATTCTGCATTATTTTCTATAACCTTATTCCATTGATCCACAAGCTTTTTAACTGCATTTGTTTCTTATCAAAGAACGTATAATACGTAAACTGTGTCATCTAAAAACAGTGAGAACTCATGCACAAACCTAATATTAATATTTCGCCGAAATAATATTTGCCATCGCACACATCGCGCGATCATAAACCCATAAAATTTCATTAATCCTGAAATCCAGCAAACACACCGCAACAATTTCATCGAAGCACATCAAGCATCCTGAATTTGGCGACCCTCCGACATACACACGAAGGAAAGTATTTCCACCGCGTATAAAGAGTAGAAACGTGGCGTGCTATGGGGAGGTATCTTCGGACCCTCTCGTTTGCCGTCTGTACACCACGGATCCTGAATGTTCATCCATTAATCCTGCGAGCAAAACGATGCACCGTCCCACCGGCGGCGCCGAGAACGATGGGAGCCACCGAGGAACCCTTCTTCGTTCATGGCCCGTATAGCGCCAGCCGAGTTATTAATGAGTTAACAGGATTTCCTTCGCTCGGAAAATACGCCGGGAAAACCCTCCGGAGGATTTGGATCTCGGTGAGCAACGAAGCCCCCGTTACATTTTCGACCATCGAATAAGGCATATTATCGGTGGGTGAGCTATACAAATTCTTCACCACGACACGTGACAGTATGCGTGTACGTGATTTGTGGGATGATTTGTCATTTATCGCTTGAGGTTTCGGTTGTCACGCCGTGAAATTAATTATTTTATGCGTGAAAATAATTATGTTGCGGTAATGGACTACTTTAATCGGTGGAAGATATATTGCAATATTTTGGATTATTGTCAAAGTGGAACAGTTAAGAACATTTTGTATTAACACGTTTGCGCATGGATGAGAAGGTAACTCGCATTTTCTGTTTACCGATCAAGAATAATTATTACTGTCTATACCACAATTATTATGTATCGAAATATGGCAAATATCGTAAATATTAATTTATGATAATATAAGTCTCAAGAATTACTTTCTTTACCGTAAACAACTTAAAAATGTTATAGAAGAATAGAAGAATATACATAGAAGAATAGCTAATTACTGGCCATAGGTAGCAATAAAATATCTGTTCTCACCTTATTAACATCATTTCATTCAACCGATGATCATATATAATTTATTACGCGGAATAATTCGCGCAAAAGTGTGTTGACACATATTCGTATTCCCACAACATTAGTGAAAGAAGTTGCATTAATCAGCTGCACGGAACATGAATGTGCGCACACGTTTCTTTAACTTTAATACACTTACATAATTGCGGCTTGTAATTCAACCTACACTTTCATTCACGTAATCATGCACACGCACTTAAGGAGCTTCTACGCGTGCGCCATTCATAATGATATATGCGATTCTACGATTCCAGTGTTTCAACATCCGCTAGGTACTTGATGCAATAAGTGCATAAGTGCAACGCACGAACATATACGGGAGATTACATATTTAATAATACATATGTAACTATCCTCGTGGAGGAATAAGTATATATTCTACGAAGGTGCGTGGAGATTTGTTCGGCAACATACACACGCATTTATGTTTAAACATATGAGCATGTATATTCATGAAAATATCCGCAGCGTGCTTTTATACCGATATATATTACGAATAAGTGTGTGCGTATCCATATTCATGTTCATACGTAACTGATATATGTACATTTTTCCGTATGTGTGTTAGTATATGTACGAGTATCGCAGACACATATTCATGTAGGATATACGTGTAAGCTCGGCACCGATATCCTTTTGCATCGCTCCCACGTTCGGCCAATCCAATCCAGAGCATAAAAGGCTCGACCGAAATTATCGGGAAGACCGGGTTCGGACGTTCAGCAAAAAAAGGAAACGAGGAACGTGGATCAGAGGAAGAGGGTTTAGTCATCGCTTTCTAAGCGGCTTCTGTGCCGATTCATGGCCCCGATGCCGAGCCGTAGGGAGTACTATCTACGGATACGTTGATTCGAATACCGGGATCGATACATCCGATACGGCTATTACAAAGAGTTAATCGTCCAATCTTGGATTCGTACGATCAATACGGAATAGTCTCGGCAAAATAGTGTCTGGATTCTTGTAACCTAAATCATTATCCCTTGCATTAGTAACGAGCGAACGATACTTATAATCCGTGTAAAACACGATCACTTATGGTGTTCTTTATCATCGTATAAGTTAATCATTCATTTTATATATATTTTGTGTACATGTATATAGAGTGTGTTATCGTTTCCAAGGATTATCGTATGCCACGTATGCAAATTCCCGGAGTAAGGAAGAATGCAAATTCAACGATGCAATACACTCTGGGTGAAATGCATATTTCGTAAACACAGGAGGACGCAATATCGCTTTATGTAACGTGAAAATCACTCGCATACGTGGCAACGATCTTCTAACGTGGACGCGAGAAACGCAAGGCTCGGTCGCGCCGATATAATTCATGGCTATCGATCGGACGCACCGGAAACACGTTCCTTCCTCGCAATCCTCTTATCGGGGGGAGACACCAGATACCGCATCACGTATAAACGTGATCCACGTAATACCGAGGACGGACCGAGTGATCGTGGCGCGGTGTCCAAAGTCAGGAACGAAAGATGCCAACCGATTCGTTCAACCTGTTGCAAGGCCATTAACATCGACCCTACGTGTCCTCCATCGATTTACTCGACGAGTGATGGTGCACCTACCATGGGTGCGGCGAGTGACCTCGACTCTCAGAAAACCAGGGAAAAGGAGAAAGCTAACCGTGTTCCGACGAAAACCGAACTTGCCTTATCGAACCGGAGGCACTTCCTACCTCTCTGGAAATTGGCACGTGGGAGATCCGAAGATATATCGTGTTTTTAAGACGAAGTTAACGTAATATCTATAATTACTAGTAATACTACGGTAGGTAGACGATAAAGTGTAATACGTGGTTAAATAATAAGTTCTATACGCGAAGGAGGAAAATAAACGAAATTCTAATTACCGAGGAATTGGGTCAGCACGATATGGCAGTGGAAAGAGGAAGGATACAGATTTGTCGGTGGCACCCTAAAAATTAGCGCGATGCTAGTTGACGTTCGTGCAGTCAAGGGATAATGATAATCATAATAATAAGAGAGCCACCCCTGGGCGGCGTGGCTATAGACGGCGACCTATTACGCGAAACACGACACCGGCGCCGGTCCGAGACTGGAACCACTTGTAAAAGCGAGGAAGAGGACCGAACCGATGAGACCGATGCGAAAGAGACGCTCGAACTCTCGTGCAAAAAGGACAGTAAAAGAGAACGAATGGTGGTTCCCCGTGGACTAGGGAGAGAGGAAGAGGGTAAAGCAGGGTACGGTGAACGAAGAGAGACGAAGGACTGGGGCGAAGGCAGTAAGTACGCGGATAGAGAAGCAGAAGGGTAGAGAGGGCCGCCACTGGTGGTGAAACAGAACGGGGCAAAAAGAACGATGAGAACGGAGCTGGCTGCCTGGTGAACGCGAGGGAGCGAGATGAAAGAGAACGTGGAACGGAAGAGTGTAGGGAAAGAGTGAAGAGGAGGAAAGAGAGTGGAAGGTTAGGGTGAGAGGAAGAGTTGGCGGTGGTTCGGGGATGAGGAGGTGGAAGGTATAGCTCGAACACGCTCCGAGTAGGATGGAACGGGCGGCAAACGAGAGAGAATCAAGGGAGGGAGGGCAGGATGCACCGACGAAACGAGAGGGAACGAAATGCACGGGAATATATATCGAGGGTACGAGAGACGTTGAAGGAGGCCAGGAGGCGGTGGGGAGGAGGAAATTCTGACTCTGGATGCGAGAGGGCCGGTACCGCTCTCTCTGTGGTGTGCAAAACTTCCTCGCAAGTACCGGGAGGATGGGAGTATACGGGTTCAGAGAGGAACGGTGGAAGGAAGAGAGGGTGTTGAGTACTGGCAGAGAGGGAACCTGACCGAGAGGGAATCGGTGAAAGCAGGATAGAGAGAGGCGGAGGACAAAGATAGAGGATAAAATCGTAACCCGGCTCTGGATAAGAGCCAGCATGAAACCCATGGTGTGCAAAACTCCCCATGAGAGAATCGGGGGGAACGACAGGATCTATGTTCGAGATAGCCCACGCATGAACTGAGAGAAAAACAAGGAGGGAGGAAGAGCGCACTCGTACCTATCGTAATCAATGGAACAGAAATTTGGGGCCCAACTATATTCGTGTGCCTGAGAAGAGGTAGTACCGATCCGGTTTTAACCCTTAATATCAACCAACCAGTTCCAGAAATATTAATGTGTTAAAATATTTTTTATTTCGACGATCCAGATCGTACATATTCTAATACTTTATTTAAGAAGCTAAACTCGATGTAAAATAAATACTTATTCATCTATGTACCAGCAAAGTACAAAGCCATTCAATCGATGTTCTTATGAGAGTAAGAAGAGTTCGACACTATTAAATGTACTCTCCGTTGCCTGATCCGTTGCCTCCCTCCCTTCTCATTAAAATATACACGGCTGATAAGTAATTTGTACAAAAAGGTAGAGAGATCAGATCCCTGTTAGCGCAAGAAGTAAGCAAGGGTGGTCTCAAGGTACAAGATACAAGGATGCAAATTCAAACATGGACAAGAGTGATACGTGTTAGTACGACATTGAAATATTCGATGTTTCATGGACCTTAAAGCGCAATGGTTTTACGGTACGTCAAAGGTTGTGAGGGTGTGAGGGGTGGCTAGAGAGAATCGAGGTTGCTCGTGGGGGGTTTGCGCTCTGACGGGGCCATTACACCCTTGATTTCATTACAGCAGCCTTGCTAGTCGGCTGCAATCTCTCCTTCTGCCATGCTCACACCCTCGTCCTTTTTCTCAGCCCTCGATCTTTTTCCTTCTCTTTCCTTCCCTCTTTCGCAGACCTTCTTACCTTATCGTTATCCTTTCCTTCTAGTTTTCGTCCTTTCTTCAGCGCTGTGTCTCTGCCATTCGTCTCACTTTGTAAGTCGTCCTCGTTATTCTAGCTATAGGTATCGAAGTCTCCGTTACCATTTGATTACCGGCCATCTAAAATCAGTGATTTTCAGCCGTAACTTGGGATCGTTTTAGAGTCCTCCGCATTCGAGGTGCAAATTGGACGATGAAGTTTTTACGAGGAGTGTTGACAGTCACCACCCCCTCTCTACCCGTGACTGAAAGTTTCCAAGGGTCGACGGCTTAATTGTAAACCTCGGGCAAACTCCAATCCGTCGATCGACGCCGTACTGTCGAGGGTACGATCGGAAATTGGATGGCCTCCGTGGAGGGTGCGGAGATCTCCTCTCCTCCACCTCCCACCCAACCGGGGTAGATTGAAATCATAGGCCGTTCGTTCCTGTCTTGATAATCCGTCGAGTTTTATCGATATTTATCTTGTACGACATGCCATCAACTTCTCATTTAAATAGTGTCCTTTCGCGATCGGATGAACGTGAATACCACATCTCGTATTAAATATTCAGGTTTAATTCGACCGTACATTAAAAAGTAATAAGTAAAAGAGGACAGCGGATGTTAAGATTTAGGTGGGATCAAGAATGTAGGGTGTCTCAGAACGCGGGAGTTTTATTCGCGCACGAAACTCTCACACGGTATCTGTTTCCATTAAGGAAGCGTTAAATTACAATCGAGTACCCGGGAATACGGCAAGTGCAAATCAATCGTGACTTAGATCGTGGCTGGATAAAACGTACAACCCTTATCGCTCACTTTCCCCACGTTCTGATTCAACGATTGACCTGCAACCCTCGCAGGGCCACCCTTACCCCTCTGTCTCTGATGCGGTTACAGTTTGTGGTTGACCGCAAGTGCCTGAAAATCGCCACTGCGAGATTGATCGCTTCTCTGATTGCCATTACATTTTCAACTACGAAATCCCTGCGCATTTTCACTGACATTGTATACATGGACGTATTATTTTATGGGCACGTATTATTTTCATATTATTATACTAACAAACTTAGTTTTATTCTTGTTCCAGATGACACGGGGTGATTTCCAAGGACTCAAATGTCGGATGAAAGAAGTATCCTCGAGGCGACTTCCTACGACATGGTAGTACGTCCTATCAAGGCACCACGAAGTTACCCTCCTTCGTAGACTCCATCAAGCCCGGGAAACCGAAGTTATTCACGATCGGCCGAAAGTGGCTCTCGATTGATAATCCGGGGAGTCGGCGTACAGCTCGATTCCAGTGTGAGTTGGTAGGCAGGATGGGAAAGTAGGTGGGTGGGTAGGAAGTTGTAGTCGTAGAAGCGGTGGTTCGTCGTGGATCGAAGCGGGAGGGTCGAAGGTTCGGTGCAGACGGGCGAACAGAGCGAACAGGGCGACAAGGGATATCGAAATAGGGCTGGGGAGAGCTCCCCTAGTAATGTGATTGCTCACCCGTTTCACCTCGTCTCGGCCTGTTCCCGACTACTTGCCGAGTCGTCGTTCAACCCATTCCAAATCTCCTAAACCCCTTCCTCCTGTGAGCATCCTTCTTCATCCGGCAAGATTTCCTTCGCTCCCTGAAAACGACGGGGCTTTTCCGCTGCCCGTGGAAATATAATTCGTAGCCGCGTAGAAGGAAGTGGCCAACGTGCGACCACCTTTCGTTATATCTCGAAATTCTCACTTGAAATACGGCGGAACTTGTGCTTGGAAGGAAACGTGGATGGACAACAAGTGGTCATAAAGATCTTGGAATTTTTTTACTCTTCGATTCTTAATTTTATTGATTCTTTTCAACTCATACATATACACATTACATTTGTTTATTTTTCGTATAAACCTTTCGTAACGAGACTTACTCTCCAGAAATACAATCATTTCTAAAAAATTAATATGCAGAATATTCTGTAGTCGTAGCATCCGTAAGAAAGCATGAAGCTATCAGTACGATATAAGGCGGACGCGCAAACGTTCACGTATCTTCCGGTTGATCGTCTTCCTTATCCGACAGGATTTCCTCTACGCTCCGTAAACGAGCCGAAATTTCAGTAGGTATTCAGCGGATGTGGCAGCTGTGCGGGATGCCTGAAACCGTCGAGCAGAATTTCCTACGGTCGTTGACCAGAAGAAACAACAAGTGGCCCACTGAATATCGAAGCCTCGGCAATGATTTCAACAGTTTTCGACAGGCAGCCGAGCCGAAGTCACTCGCAACAAGAGGCTACGAAGTTGTTTGAATTTCCTAGGATTGGCTCGGAGAATTGATCACTTGGTGGCATCCGTGGTTCCACGGAACAGGTCTATTTCTCTCGGGTACTTTAATCGTCGGTTAGAGGAGGCAGAAAGTTCAAAGAGGATTCCGCAGTCGAGTGGCCGAAGTGAGGACGTGGCAGACTTCAAGGCACTTCGATAGCTTGCTCGTGAATCGAGGTCGTGGGATTAAAAGCGCTCGGAAAGTACCTGTCAAGGATCAAGGGACAGGAAGCACTGACGTGATCGGTTATCGAAGAAAGCTCGATGTTCCTCTACGTTTTTTCCGAGATAAGAGTACCTGATTTTCGTCACGGCACCACCAGCGTAATTTTTAACGGGTTAATTCTTCTATACACTTGAACGGGAATTTTACTAAAATTTCAGGTATATTGGCAAAAATCTAATCTATCTTCAAGAAAGCATGAAACCAGGATAGTGTTTTGAAATATTGTTAATTTTGTATTCGCTATATGTATTTCATTATTTTCTTGATAATTAACGTAGCTTATAGTTCGTAAAAGAAGAGCAACGGCTAATTAAGAAGGCCGATTAACTATAATAGAGTCTGTCCATAAAATGACCGCGATTAAATTCAAATGAATTCCTAAGCAAATTACGGGGGATGATTTAGGAGACAGGAAAGGGGTGGAGAGTGGTAGCCTCTGGATGTCAGCAGGGAGGTTGGTCGAAACCATAAGGGATTGGACACGAAACATCCCTCTTCTGCGTGAAAGCACATACACTGTGACGGTGTCAGTTCGAAAGTGCGAGCAGGCATCGGCCCGCGGCGCGACGCATCGATCCCACTTTCCATCTCTCACCCTCTCGTCGGTCATATCCTCTCTGGTACCGAGCCTCCACCTCCGACTCTGCCACTTCCACCGTTCTCTTTCTCTCTCCCTCTTTCTCCCGGCAACCCTTTCTCTCTTACTCATACCCATCATCCTCTCTCCAGAGTCGTTTTGGTTCCTACCCTACCCTACCGTCCTATCCTTGTCTCGCGCACTCACACCAACCATTTATACCACTCCACCCCCATCGCGTAACGTACGACGGCTAACCATGATACAGATACCAGAAATCCACTTCCACCGTTCCTACAGAAACGAATGTACGCGTGGGAGTGGGTGTGCGTTTACACGCGGCCAGCTCTCGATCCCTCTCCTCTCTCGTTCTCTCTCTCGCGTTTCTCTCTGTACCTGCCGCTGCAATACGGACCGCCATCATTTTAATGAAGATGTAATTACGGCCGTTTCGCCGCCGGAATCAGCAATGCGCCCGCGGTGCGACACATCGACTCGCATTATTGGCTGCCTTATTAACCGCTGCTATGCATACGCCGGCCCCGTCAGGTATTCGCCACCCTGGTACCTCTATCTCCGGTAACAGCCACCGAAAACGATTCCTCACTCGAAACCAAATTTCCACGTGGAAAGTTCTCACTGATTGTGTTCCGGATCGCTGTTCATCAATTGGAACCCTGAGGTTAAAATCGATATTGCCAGCTTTTCTTTCGCTTCGACGGTACCATCTTGCGACCTCTTATTTATAGGACTTTTGCTAATTAATCATAGAGGAAATATGTCTTAGACACAAGCTGTATCATGCAAATTCTCCCTCATAGAAATCTCGATTTTTATTACGAACTATTTGTACAGATGTTGAAACGTCGTCTATTCGAGATGTGTTCAACAAGATATAAATGTTTACATGTTTCGAGGTACCACATAAATATCATAGTTGTTGTCGTGGACTTACCGCTGTGATTCTCGCGCGAATTAAATATAGTATTCAACAGCACTCGTTCGTAAGACCAGGGTGTATATACATAATTGAAATTTATGTATTAAAGGCGATGATCAATATCGCTGATTATATCGTGATGCATAAAAGTAGAAGCGAGTCATCGATGCATGCAGGAGGGTAGACATTTGTCATCATTGTAACGAAGATGTAATTACCGATTTTGGCATCGGAATCGGCATTGTGCCGGCGGGTGGGACATATCCGTCGCATTATTGGCTGCTTTATTAAGCGCCGCTATGAACATGTCGACTATCACTCGCTTGTGCATTCCGATACGCATCTGTACCACGATACACAAAAATGCAAACAAAATTCAATCAACGATCAGGAATAAATACAGTGTAAATTATGCACTTCAAATATTTTAACATCCCTCGGGGAACTGGAATATATTTATTCAATATTATACTACCGTATATCAAGTGTTAAAAATAATAGATTTTATTGAATGTTCTACTTCAAAGGTATTTCGCGATGATACTAGTTGATCGTCGCTGTATAAATCACATTTTCATTGCAAATAGAACCACGTAAACACAACGTGGTGTACATCACACCATATATTAACAAGGATTACCCAGTGAATAAAATGAATTACAACGACGCATCGGAATTCGCGATAAGATCGAGATCGCATTGCACGATAATTTCGCACCCTATGTCAAATTCGATAATTGGACTGCATTATTGGCTCCCTTACTAACCAGTGGAATGCACGCCCAACCGCGTGCATTGCTACCAACCACGTCATCGAATCGCTGCAGATGGTGTGCAGCGTGTTAAGAAAATGAAATATACTCCGTACTTCGAGATTCCACGTTTAACATTGACCTTGTGTCGTAGCCGCGAGAAAAGCTCGAGATATACATATATTTCAAAAGGGATTTATTATTAGCCTCTGGCGAAATCCGTTTTCATGGGATTTGCCGTAAAAAAATGGTTAAACCTGCCCCTCCCCACTCCGACGCTTTTTGCAACGCGTTTCGGGACAACGCACCACTGGTAAAAAGTTCCGACTCCTGAAATGCGGGATTGCCAATTATTCTAATATTTATACGGATCACACCATATATGTCGTTTTATCTTGTTAATTTTAACGATCCGATATTTTGGCAGCATACCACGAATTCCGTGAAGGAACGACAAATTATGGGATCGCTCAAAAATTATGATGGTTGATAGTCATATTTCAAAGACATAATTGTGATATATTAAAATTCGCGCTTTCAATAGGTCATCAATTTCGCGTCAGAAATTTTATATATTAAGGTAATATGCCATTTTGTTGTATTAACACTAGAACGCTAGAAATTATGGCCGAAGGGTGTAAGTTAATTACTGGATTTAATTATATACAATATGTACATAAAATATATATAAAATCTCAAACAATGCACCGTTGTATATTCGAAGAATTATATAAAAAATCGCGGACCAGTCATTTTGACTGCTTTGGTAGTTCGAGTGTTAAGGCGAACAAAATTTCTACCTTTAATTTAGTGAATATTTGGGAAGAAGGAGGAAGGTGGACATAGATAAGCGTAGAGGATAGCGCACGTATGGTTCCGATACTTGAATAGCCAGGAGGAAACCCTTATATTAATTAGAGCAGTTAAGGGCAACTATCCCCTTCACGGTGGTTAATGTGCTTTGCCTGATTCGACCCCCTAACGGGATTACGGAACGTGCGCGCGAGCTTTCGGCGTTGCTATGCAATCCCGTTGGCATACACCAGATATTTGTATGTGTGTGCACATTTACTGGTACCGGTTATAGGTATACGTATTTAGAAACATATACGTGTACGTTAGGTATATACGAATACATAGGATTCGATTGGCTTTCGGTCCCTGCTGTTGATACAGGACAGCAGCCTTCTGCCGCCTCGGGGATTCAAGATCTGATTTTAAATTATATCTATGAATGGACCCTTTGGTTTGCCTTCGAAAAGTTACTTTCACGTTTCGACAGTCAGATATTATCGAATTCCACTAAATTCGGAAACATCGATGAATACGTCCATTAGGGAGCCTTAAAGCACGGAAATAAGCTCGTTTCATATAAAATCATTATTTAATTGATACATCGATATAATAATATAAGTATGGTAGTACGGGTGACTTAACTAAGTAAGTAGTTCATAACGGCAGTGGTAACCGCTTCGAGACAACTTCATTGTGGTGTTTGGAAATATATTTTTGGATGATAAAGTTGATCAGGAATAGACTTAATTTTGACGTTTTCACGTTTTTGGCATAGTACCGTTACGTGTTGAAGTTACGAAAGGGTTAGGTACTGCTTAGCCCTTCACAGTGGTTGAGTCTCTCGCACGAGTATCATTCATCCCCCTCAAAATACTTCCACGATGGCCCTCATCGAGAAGCCTAATGATGCACTCACTGTCTCCACTACGGTATAGTTGAGAATTCAAAATTTGTTATCTTCCTGGCTGAGTTTTTCAACAAATGTTTAACATGATTTTATTCAGTGATCCATACAAACTTTATATCACACTTGATCCAATTAACATTATGATATATCACCAAATTTAATCATAACTTACTGACATATGGCGTTTATCATTTAGTGTTAGAAATGCACAATTATATCGGGACAAACTAGCATTTTTGCAATAATGTAATTAGTAAGGTAATTTATCAATAATTTCAAAAAGGATCATAAGAGACACCGATCAAAAACTGATATGACATATTGCACCGCAAAAACGTTACATCGCAACTTTCTGTTTGATCACTATGGAGAATGTTTTAAAAGAAAGCTGTTTCCATTACACTCTTGAGATTTCATCCCTCGTACCTGAATCCAAGGGGTGATACACGGTAGGAAAGAGTGACCCCAGTAGCGAGGACTACCCCATCCAGTTCGGGGATGCTGCGTGGTCCAGCATCTGAGCTATACAAAACCTTGATCTCGGAGAGGAGGTCAGAAGGTCATCAACGAACTTCCTGTAACGGTTTTGCACGTTGTTTCCCACTTGGTGGTAGAAAACTCGAAACATCCTGTGCGATATATTTGTTGAACGCTGTAAGGTTGAATATTTACTATAAAACAGTAGGATTATGCAATATAATAGTCCTATTTTTGGACTGGAATCAACTTTAATCCACTTGTTTTGCCTTGAAATAATCCTAGAATATGTTTAGGTATCACCTACCAACGATTTGGGCCACTTAGGACCGATTTTGGAGACTTTGATTTTTTGACAATTTTTGAAGGTATACCCCTTTACATTTTTGCGATTTTGGGTCGACCCATTTTTTGGCCGAAATAATTTTTAAACCGCTTCTTCCGACCCAAAATCGTCACAGAACATGTTTATACATCATCTACCATCGATTTGAGCCACTTAGGACCGATTTTGGAGACTTTGATTTTTTGACAATTTTTGAAGGTATACCCCTTTACATTTTTGCGATTTTGGGTCGACCCATTTTTTGGCCGAAATAATTTTTAAACCGCTTCTTCCGACCCAAAATCGTCACAGAACATGTTTATACATCATCTACCATCGATTTGGGCCACTTAGGGCCGATTTTGGAGACTTTGATTTTTTGACAATTTTTGAAGGTATACCCCTTTACATTTTTGCGATTTTGGGTCGACCCATTTTTTGGCCGAAATAATTTTTAAACCGCTTCTTCCGACCCAAAATCGTCACAGAACATGTTTATACATCATCTACCATCGATTTGGGCCACTTAGGGCCGATTTTGGAGACTTTGATTTTTTGACAATTTTTGAAGGTATACCCCTTTACATTTTTGCGATTTTGGGTCGACCCATTTTTTGGCCGAAATAATTTTTAAACCGCTTCTTCCGACCCAAAATCGTCACAGAACATGTTTATACATCATCTACCATCGATTTGGGCCACTTAGGGCCGATTTTGGAGACTTTGATTTTTTGACAATTTTTGAAGATATACCCCTTTACATTTTTGCGATTTTGGGTCGACCCATTTTTTGGCCGAAATAATTTTTAAACCGCTTCTTCCGACCCAAAATCGTCACAGAACATGTTTATACATCATCTACCATCGATTTGGGCCACTTAGGACCGATTTTGGAGACTTTGATTTTTTGACAATTTTTGAAGGTATACCCCTTTACATTTTTGCGATTTTGGGTCGACCCATTTTTTGGCCGAAATAATTTTTAAACCGCTTCTTCCGACCCAAAATCGTCACAGAACATGTTTATACATCATCTACCATCGATTTGGGCCACTTAGGGCCGATTTTGGAGACTTTGACTTTTTGACAATTTTTGAAGGTATACCCCTTTACATTTTTGCGATTTTGGGTCGACCCATTTTTTGGCCGAAATAATTTTTAAACCGCTTCTTCCGACCCAAAATCGTCACAGAACATGTTTATACATCATCTACCATCGATTTGGGCCACTTAGGACCGATTTTGGAGACTTTGATTTTTTGACAATTTTTGAAGGTATACCCCTTTACATTTTTGCGATTTTGGGTCGACCCATTTTTTGGCCGAAATAATTTTTAAACCGCATCTTCCGACCCAAAATCGTCACAGAACATGTTTATACATCATCTACCATCGATTTGGGCCACTTAGGACCGATTTTGGAGACTTTGATTTTTTGACAATTTTTGAAGGTATACCCCTTTACATTTTTGCGATTTTGGGTCGACCCATTTTTTGGCCGAAATAATTTTTAAACCGCTTCTTCCGACCCAAAATCGTCACAGAACATGTTTATACATCATCTACCATCGATTTGGGCCACTTAGGACCGATTTTGGAGACTTTGATTTTTTGACAATTTTTGAAGGTATACCCCTTTACATTTTTGCGATTTTGGGTCGACCCATTTTTCGGCCGAAATAATTTTTAAACCGCTTCTTCCGACCCAAAATCGTCACAGAACATGTTTATACATCATCTACCATCGATTTGGGCCACTTAGGACCGATTTTGGAGACTTTGATTTTTTGACAATTTTTGAAGGTATACCCCTTTACATTTTTGCGATTTTGGGTCGACCCATTTTTTGGCCGAAATAATTTTTAAACCGCTTCTTCCGACCCAAAATCGTCACAGAACATGTTTATACATCATCTACCATCGATTTGGGCCACTTAGGACCGATTTTGGAGACTTTGATTTTTTGACAATTTTTGAAGGTATACCCCTTTACATTTTTGCGATTTTGGGTCGACCCATTTTTCGGCCGAAATAATTTTTAAACCGCTTCTTCCGACCCAAAATCGTCACAGAACATGTTTATACATCATCTACCATCGATTTGGGCCACTTAGGACCGATTTTGGAGACTTTGATTTTTTGACAATTTTTGAAGGTATACCCCTTTACATTTTTGCGATTTTGGGTCGACTCCTTCCCTGACCAGAACAAATTTTTAATCCGTTTCTTTCGATCCAAAACGATCCTAGAACATCATTTGGCATCATATACCATGGATTTAGGCCATTTAGGAGCGAAATTGGCGACTTTGAAATTCGGACCATTTTTAAAGGTTCCATCTCCACTAAACAATTGTCCAGTACAATACATCGATATTCGTGGCACCGTGGCCAAGTCTCTTGGGTTCATGAATGAGTAATACATCGATTACCCAAGAATACTCTTCGGTTCCTTCTACTGTAGTCTCGATGAAAAGAACAGTTCTCGTTAACGGTCGTAGCCGACAGGCATTTTCATGTGGTCGCAATATGCGACCATACGTATGCCCTCGTAGATCTTTCTAAACCCTCGTCTCCGCTCGAATTCCAGTTGCGTATAAAAATTTATATACGAACAGAGAGTGCGAGAGAGAGAGAGGGGGGGAGAAAAGCACACACTTTCCCGGTGAAGGAAATCTCGAGGAAGAAGAACAAAATTTGCGTCTCAGCCGCGTGTGCTGTGGCGTAGATCTCAGTATGGAGGGCACCCTTTGAATTTTGAATGCTCCTCGAGACTCGAAAGGCTGCAGTCACGATTGGTATCGACACCCACCATTCCTTCTTCCTACTCCTTCCTTATATTCCTCTACTTCCCTTCGATCTACCATTCACAACGTAGGTATTCCTTCTACTATCAGCCATCGCCGGTTTGTGCTCTCTTCTTCCGCTCTTCTTCCGCTCTTCTTCCGCTTTCTTACTTCGAGCACCGACCTAAAGCTCTCAAGCGTCTTACGCCTCTTCGTGTCAACTATTGCTTATTCACGTAATTGTGACGTGTTTCTAGAATCCCGAAGATTCTTGCTTTGACGTCATTCGAGAGGATTTCTTATCTACGATTAATGTGCTTTTAGATACACGAAGGTATAGTTGCGAGTCCCAATGTATGGCGGAAGAAAATGTTCGTACTGGTTGACCCCACTCAATTATTGAGTGTGTCAGTAAGCATAATGACTAACGATCGTGAAAGAGAAAACGTTCATCGTATCACCGACAATTTTCGACCGGCGAACGAGTAAACTTCCGGTTCCGTACGCGCTGTGTCAAGTATTATTATCGATTCTTAAGTCTAACCGGGTCAAGCAGTCTACCGTATCTTCGTTTGTTGACAGCACTGAGTAATTAGCAAAATATCATATTCCGAACTTACAGAACACAGCATGGTTTAAATGATATAACTTAAGAGTATCACCTAATTTTGTACATATTATGTTAAAATTGTTTATAACCATATGGTAAAGGAAGAAATGATTGCAGAAATGATTTGCAGTAAGGTACACATTATTTTGATTGCTTATAAAAGAGACAAGATACTCATAAAATAGATAAGAAAAACATTCGGAAGTTGAGCGTAGGAGATGAACTAATGGCGTTAAAGCCCCTATTATTAGCAGATGGTAGATTAAATCGATTTTTTTTCCTATCGTTCGGCCCCTTTATTTCTGTCCCCCCCGCACGGTACACTTGGCCACCCCCTAGGGCACATCCCACCCGCAGTTGATGCCTCTACAAACGCGTCATCGCGCTGCCAATTACTCGACGACACGGGGCGTGTTTCACTGCTAATTAATTTCTAGCGCGCTAACCGACTGCCAAAATGAACCTGATCCTATTTTCAGATACAAGTAATGCAATAATAAGTTGTCAGTAGCCGTGTCCTGCATCGAGATGGAGATGCAAGTGTTGACTTAAGTCTACTACCCTTAATTTTTGTGGTAAACAATCCATTAAAAAATTGACGTCGCATTAAAACTATAATATTCCTTCGTCCACAATTTGTACATTTCACCTTATACTAGTGAATTAGGCTGTGAAAGATCATTGAAAACATATGGATAATAATGTATTCATTATTATTGACTTGTGAGTAGATATTATGTGTGCGGATAATTAATTAATTATCGTACCATTTTATGATATATTACTAAATAATTAGTATTATTTATAGTGGATTGTGGAATATAATACAGGCTCCAAATATTAAATTTTTATTTAATCTGAAACCAAGCAATTAGTCCCAACTTAGATTTTCGTTGGTAATGATACGCTGAACGAAATTTTTGTTAGTTTTGTCATTGGATATTAAATTAATGAGAATGTTTGACATTCTTGTATATTAGTGAAGTCGTTGGTGATTAGTATTGGTGAAGGTCACGGAAGTTTTTCATGGCCAAACAATTCCTTTATCAGATTCAGGAATGTAAACGGTCTCCAAGCATTCGGAAGTAGCTAGTATGCAGTGTCTTATCAGCTTTCAAACAGCTATGATAAGCCGTTAATGGAATCGTTTTCGTTCTTCCTGTTGCACTCTGAGCATTAACTGACCCGGCTATGCGGGTGGTCAGGAACTCGGCTATCCACGTTTGGACTTTTTAATGGTGATTTTTCTGTCGCGGTATTTTGCCTCCCGCATACTCTATAAAAATGCTTGTTCCATTAACTATTATTTATTATCATATTATTATATAATTCATTGTATATGTACATATAAATATTGATTTATATATAGAAATATTGTTAATTTCTGGTTTCTTTTGAAATACTATAACGATAATTATAGTGATGCGATTTACTTGGAACTAATTGCAGAGAATATATAATGAATCGTATGTACCTATACCGTTGTTACAGAGATAAAAGTCATTAACTACATTTTTTTCAAATGCTGTTTTTTGTACTTATTACTGTAACATTTTGTCATCCATCTATTGGAACAGCTGTGATTTTTACATGAAAATGTCGGTTAATGAATTTTACCATTATAATAACGATACATGACTTAGGTTCTAAACTCTTATCTGTAAATGAAAATTGCAAAATTAAACTAATAATTCACGAAGAACTTGCAACGCGTTTGTAGTTCTATTATTCGCAGATAATGTGACAATTTGAAGAGTTCCGGTGACCCAAAACACTTAACAGACTTAAAAGTTCGCACCATTGAAAAAATAATATCCCGCGGTGATACGAGATATCACGTCCTGTCAAGAGGGTTTCAGCACGGAGACGACTTCCATGAACGGAAGCAAACGCGACTGCAAGTCTCGGAATTGGATATCCGATAATCTCTAATCGGATCGGTCTTCGTCGAGGGGTTCAGTCGCACTCGACAACTCCACGAAAATTCATCCATACGCCACGGAATCGTTGACAGAACGACATTCCCTGGCAGCGCTGTACTCACAGCAACCTGTCCTATTTTTATTGTCACGAAACACGCGAAAATTGGTACTCCGAGTTTCTCAGGCAAGTGATGTAACATATATTTCACCGTGCTTTATAATTTATAATTAATATGAAATCGAATTACCAATTCGTATTAATATACGGCTACAAAGCGATGCTCCTCTGTAATGACAATAATTACATTCCGACGTAAAAGTACAAATTGAATTACTTTTTGAATCTTTATAATGAGTAACGCGAGCATGTAATTATAATTTAATTAACGCAATTTGATCAGATACTGCAATGGAATACTAGTCGGTGGAACATGCTTTGTGATTCGCAGGATTGCAATTCGACTACTTCGAGCAGGTTGTAAATGAAGATACAGTATCCGCGCGCAAACATCTTGGTGTAATTGGAATCGGTGATTGGAGATTGATCTCGAACGGTACGTCCTCCGATTAAGTCCATACGAGTGCTTTCTAACTGCTTCGTAAGGTCGAACCTTTCCTTTTTCCACGAAGTAGAGTAGTGAGAACAAAAGAAAAGGTATCGAGGTTGAGGACTCTCTGGAGGAACACACATCACGTGTCCAGTGGAGCCGAAAAAGGCTTAATCCTAGACATTCCGCGCGACAGGTTGAATCACTTGCTGTGGAAGATAGTCGTAACGATAACAGGATTCCAAGAGGCACGAGGAAGGAGAGACCGCCGGGACAGGACCAGTCCTCTCGACGAAGTCACCGGACTGGACGCCTATCCCCGAGATAATTCCGAACGTAAAGTGACAAAGATACCCGTAGATAGAACGAGTGAGATAATCAGAGAGAGTTGGAACGACGGTGGAAGAAAGAACGGAGAGCACGAAGGGATTCTTTAATTCGCGGTCGAACGATTCGAACCTGATTCCCAAATGGTTCGTTTGCATCGCGCAGCCTCTTCGTGGTATTTAGCTGAACAAGTAGCGATCTCGACCACGATACTCCCCACCCCCTCCCCGGCGACTGTAGGGCCGTTCGTTTAAGTGCGAGAGGGTATGGTGTCAAGGGAAACGAGCAGACTGCCGTGAGAGGGAGAAACAGATAGAGAGAATTTCGAATGAGGAACCTTCAGCCAAGCGCGAATTAATTCAACACACAGCTCGCCCTCTTTTTCCTTCCGTCTCTCTTATACTATTCCTCGCTCTCTTTCCCTCTTCGTTTCTCTGCTCCAACGTTCTCGTGTCTCCTTCGTGCGCCACTCTCTCCCTCGCTCCTCGTAAATTTGCCCTCGCTACGCGGAGGGGCTTCCAGGAAAAAAAGGAAGAGAGAGGTGGAGAAACCATCGGGAAGGACTTTGGACGTCGAGGGAGCGCAGGGTAAGCAGGCATCGCACGGCATGATAAAAAAAATAGGATGAGATAAAGAGAAGTCGAGAAATGTTGGTGACGAGATACGTACGTCAAGGGGGCCAGGAAGAAGAGAGCACATTCGGGAAGGCAACTTCGAAGGGTGACGGCATGGCATGGCCAAGGGGAAGACTTGAACGGTCCCATTACACGCACATGTTTTGCGCGTTACGGATTTTTGCCATCGCCCTACTCGAAGAAAGAGAAACTTTTCTTACGATATTAGTCGTTAACGATCACTTTTTTTTATAAATAATGGATCCCCTTTCACGAACGCAGTTACAGCTACGGCGCAGCGATTCTTCCAAATAATGAAGAAGTATTTTTAATTTGATTAGTTTGAAAATTTTATATCAAGAATCATAGCGATGTTACGATTGATTTAGATCCAATTGGAGAATCGGGGTTATATTGATCCGTTAGAAATGATGCTGAACGTCATACAAGCCGAATTTTGAATACAGTTCTTCAACTATGTAAAGTCATAGTTGGTTAATAGCACGAGGTGTGCATCTATTACATTAAAAATTAAAATAGCCATGTAGTTGCGATGCGATATTGTAACATTACGGTATGTACACATAGGGCCGATAGCAGCGCGATAATTGCATATTGCACAAGTAATCCGGAATATGTAATCCAACGGATACACGGGCACGTCCTACGCGAGAAACAAAATGCTATGTAAATTCTAATCTAGTGGTGCGCACGAGCCGATTTCGATATCGATAGTACGGTGGAAAAGGCGTCGAATAAGAGAAACGACGTGCTAATCGGCTCGTTTACAGTCACGTGCACGCCCACCGTCCGGTGGTGACGTTCGATTTGCATCGGCCACTTAACGGGTGTACATAATATATGTATCGCGGCTGCGACGACCGCAATTCCTATGTCTCACCATTGAACCCTCCGGGTCCTCGTCGACCCTCGACTTTTCTATCTACCATCTTCTTCTCTCCACGTTATTCTCTATATATCTTCCCTCTCGATATATATTCGTCTCTCGCGCTCTTCCTACAAGCCTTTCCCATCTATTTTTCTCACCCAGACCTGCCCTCCTTGTTCATCCACTTTCATTTCTTCACCCTTCTCCCTCTCTCTCACCGTCCTCTCGTCCCGTTACCAAGCACCGTTTCTCTCTGTCTCTCGTTCTTTCTCCTCGTCGCTACGCTCCCCCTCTAACACACACTCTCACTCTCTCTCTCTGCTCTGTTTTCATCGCAGTCCTCTCTGTCTCTGTTTCACCCTCTCAGCCAGCGAGGCCGCGCACTCGAGAAAGCATTTCCACCCTCCTGCCACCGAGAGAGTAAAGTGAGTTGGCCCGGAGAACCGTGGACGACGGGGTGAGGGATACCTTGGAGGGTATGGGCGGAAGGGAGGGCAGGGGCCACCCCTACCTTTAACAAGCAACAAGGGTGGAGAATTAATGAGAGAGGGCGCTCGGGCAGACACTTGTGGCTACCGCCCGACCCTAACCATCAAACCGAGCACCGATCCACAGAAAACCCTCGAACTTAACGCACCACGCCCGCTGCTTTTTCGTTTGCGTGTACCGACCAAAAGGAAAAAAAACTTAACGGCGACTAACATCCCGTAATATGTAACACGTGCGATCCAGAAATATTGGAATTTTATTCGTTAGCCCTGGGGCCATGGAATTTTCCGAGTATCAGCGAGCTGTTCGAATATCGAGGGTGAGATGTGTGTCGAAACTAATTGCTCCGAAGCCTCGTTAAGGGGGTGCACGATTAATTGTATGACGAATGCTTCTTAGGAATCGGGCCAGAAAGATTAAATTATATGCAGAGGGATAACTAATCATGACGAGAAACTAATCGTAAATTAAAGCGGTTTCCGTTCGCATATTTGATTATCACAGGATATGATATTTTCTGTGCGACGCTTTACGTATCTATTAAATACATAAAAAAAGTTGGTCAAATATTGGAAACTGTTCACGTGTGAAAGGTTGTTTACTGCGGTTTTGGACACTTTTTAAAGAAGTAGATACGAAACAGCTCTTATAGTCGCGCGAATAACGAAGAATGACACTTTCAACTTTTTCCATATAAACGAAAATCCGCAAGTCTTTCGCAAACAGAAGCAGAAGCGCGGTAGCACTTCCTTCCACGGCCACGTAGCCGCGTACGAATAAATATACGTGTACGCGCCCCTTCCACGTATCCGACGCCGATGTCCCGGTGCGCAGCGTGAATTTTAATTAAAGCAATTAAGCATACGTCCATAGCTAGTCGCATTAACCAGCGCGTCGCATTCATAGCTCGGCATGGTTCAAAAAGGCGACAGCGATGTGTCACGCGAGTGCCGAGCGAAAGGGTGGACATCTGGTTATCCGGTTCTACCCTCTTCCTTCCACCATCTATTAGCCTCCTTCGTTCGTCCTTTACCCTCCAGCCCCGCTGTCATCCCCGCAAAAACCCCGACGCTAATTTCTACTTACCCGCATACCACCGGCCGAGCCTTTATTTTAATTAACACTCAGTAGATTAGTCATCCCCGGCATACTTCCTGGGAATCCTCTCTTCCTCCATCCGTCTCCTTCTTCATCCCGTAGAAGATGGTATAAGTGAATTAGTAGATCGATTTTAAGAAATGGAGTTTCAAGGAGAGGTACGGGTAACTTTATTCTATTTCAATTTCTCGAGATAGTATAACCTTCGGAGTACATGATAATTATATCGCTGATGACTCCATGGAGAGACTTTATCTAATAGCTGATACCAAATTACATCGAGTTCGATCTAATTCCAGGTTCGAAGGAGAAGATACACGGCAGGGCAAAGTAAGGTTCATAGAATGTAAAACGGAAGGGTGATCTTCGATAGGCTAAAGAGGCGAATACGAAAGTACGAATAACTCGGTTTTCTCGTATCGTGGATACTAACACACGATCGGATCGAAGCCGGGTATCGTTCCACCAGGTATCGCCATTTTTCTAGCTTCCCATCCTCGTAACTTAATTCCCCGATCAAGTCGAGTAAACGAAGGGAGCGAAGTAGGGAACGAAAAATATCGGTGGAACGAGGACGAAAGAGAAGGAAAGGGAAGGAAAGGGAAAAGCTAGGAACTGGTGGGGAAAGGGAGGGAAAAGAGGGAAAAGAGGGAACCGGCGAGAAAGAGCAATAGAAGCCCAATGGAAAAAGGAAGAGAATGAAATTCCAGCGGAATCAGGAAGAGGGAGTACGAGGTAAAAACGGTGGCTGGTACAAGGGACGGTACACTGGCTGCCGGGTTGGCTCAACTTCTAGCGGTCTCTTTTCCTCGGCGAGGCTTGCGTCTCGTATCGTAAAAATCGAATATTTCCACGAGCGTAGGCGAACACACCGGGCATGGGAGGCGCGGTGGAGGCACCTTTATATCTGTAGACGTGACTCCACTGCCACCACCGGCACTACCACCGCCACCAATGCCGCTGGAAATATATGGGGCCGTAACACTCGCTGCTGCGAGACCTCGTGCATGGACTCACCGAGTAGAGAGACGGGGAAGAGGATAAGGGAGGATAGTGAGTCGGGAACGAGGGAAGCGAGCTTGAAAAAGGACGAGAACCGCACCAGGGAGCGAAAGAAAGAGAAGGGACGAGGGTGGTAGAGTAAAGGAGCGCAATAGCCTGGGAAATATGGTTCCCAGAGAAAGAAAGATATAACGGGAGACGTATAAAGAGAGAGGAAGAGTTTAGGAGAAAGACGGTGAATAAGGCTAGAAGTGGTAAAGATAGAGAGGAGGAGTGAACACCGGCGCTATGCCTTCCTGTCCGTTGACCCACGGGACCCTCCAGGTTCTGGCAACCCTCGCGACCCTGTTATTTGCATACGCTGACCTCCTTTGCCGATTTCCATGGCCAAACAGAGGCTTCCTGTGGTCGTGGAATCTCCTTCGACCTGCTTCCTCTCTGCCACCAACTTTTTATCCCACTCCGTCTTTATTATACGGAATATCTTGGATTTCCCGTGATAAGACACATGTGTACGATGACACCGGTTTCTCTCTCGCTACGATTCCAGCTGGAATATATTCCGTGAACTACCTCCAGCCGGAGGCGGAATCTTGTACTTTCATTTTTCTTTTAGATATCAGCCGTTGAAATCAAGTACAAAATTTGTCGGAGTGTGGAAAACTTGACGATTCCATATCACAATAGGATGCGAATAGTTAAAATATATTTGTTACAAAATTTTGATTTTTTCCAGAATACAGGACACGTACTTGTCTTAAAGAATATATCTTTAGAATATCACACAACTCCAGTAGAATCTGCACCGAGGAAATATTGGAAGATGTCAGCTAGACCGAATTACAATCAGTACACCCGGTAGAAAGAAAACGCTCAATGATCCCGCATTAAGCGATGTCCCGATGCGAGAACGAGTACGCGAGGCGTTTTAGAAGCGTCGCAAGCCTCGTTCAGGAATCAGGCCGCAGCACTCGTGGATCCATTGTCCCGGGCATGGACAATGAGTTACCGGCGCCTTTATCACGGCGCCGCAAGAAGACGCTTCTCGTAACGAGACGGCACGATGGGAATATGAGATTGCCAGACCTCCGTTCTCTCTCCCTATCCACGTATCCTATATACACGCATACCATCGTGTCGTCAGCTTTTTGGCAGTCGGGCGATACCTCATATTTCCTCTTCCTCGCCGCCGCCCCCCCGACCCCCGCCCCTTTGTCACCCGAAAGTCGTCGTAAGCTGAATGCACTTGACAATAAAGGACCCGCATCTATGTACGTACACGCGGTTAGACGCTATTGCTCCACGTATCGCACAATAGGCCCTGGCACACCTACACACATTTCCCTCTCTCTTCATATCCTTTACACTCTCTCACTTTTACTATCCTGCGTCTCTATCCTTGGATTCTGTTACTGTCTTTCGCACTCTCATTTACTATCCTCTTCTTCTTCCATCCTCCTTGGACCGCTTGCACGTGTAAACTCATACGAAGGAACCCACCGAGAACAGTACTTTTACGTGTGCATTGCATTTTCCGCAGTTACTCGCTCCTCGCGTACTTACTCGAGTCCTTCGCATTCTGCTCCTTATTTTCCAGCGCATTTTTGCCTCGCAGAATACGTCACGGACTAAACTTAACTCGGTAATCTGTATCACGGGACATTATTTAATTACGGTCGTCAAGGACGAAGCTTTATGGTTGTATAACGATATTTCGTTTCGTATCAGAGTGTTTGATAAATGTTTAACAGCACCGAACACAGATTGTTTACGGCATAAAAAAATCCTGGGTGTCAGAGATATGCAAACCCTTTATAAAACAAATATTTGCATCCCAAAATGCGGATGCATACACGTGTGCTTGGCACTCGCTTGCCGTAAACAGATCGTAACTTCCACGGTGGTTTCGGAATAAAAAAATCATTTTATAAATAAACAATAAAACGGAAAACGCGGGAAATGTATGCGGGATCGTATATTACGGTGATTAAAAATAGTGCTATACCCGTTAATCTCGAAATATTAAACGCGGGGAAATGCATTACAGGCATCGAGAAAAACGGCCACGGAATCGCTCGGATAGTGTTTAACACTCGCCGGTACATACTGTGGTATTATTGCACCATATATTATCGTAGGAGAAAAAAAAGGGAGCGATTTTCGGAGGGTATGCTAAAGCGGAATGTGGCCGCAGCTGTGTAACGGTGCGTTGGATTTTTCACGGTTCTGCATTCGCTGGCTTTAGACAACAACGGCGAGATAACATGCGGGATTCGTGCTCTCGAGGCGTACAGTCGTTGCAGATGATTCGTGAACAGTCTGAAGATAGCCGTACCAAATGTTTTCAGAGACACATTTACTAACTTATTAACTCTCCTAGATATGTTCGGTTCGATTAAAGGCGGTACGAGTTCGTTTTGATTACAATTCTGCTATTCGCGCGATATTCTTCCCAAAACTCTACGTTATTTCAATGTTATGGTAAACCGGGATTTGTAAATTATACGGAACATGTCTGTGGCTACCTTCACGGTGCAAACGAATCATCAACTACAACTGTACGGAGTACCACGCTTTAACCACTCAGCCACGGTGATATCTATCCGTAAAAGGGTAAGCCGCTTCCTGGAAGAAAGCCAGGAACCATCCAGGACACGTAAAACCTGTTATCATCCACGGCTTAGACCTCGGCTAATTTTCATCGATATTTCGACTTGTTCTTACCACGGGGAAAGTCGAAGCTGCTTATCTACGCAAAGATGAACACCGCTTAACTACGTATTTCCATGGTGTACACTAACCTCGTCCCATAAAAGAAAAGTATTATAAGCTTAAAAAGTATTTTATTAAGAACATGGTTCACTATTTTGAAATCCTTTATCCGGTAGTCGAACCATATTCGACTGACTTACATATTACTTTTCTGAACAGTGTCTACGATAATAAACACGTTACAGAATGGGATTCGAGAGGAAGGGGTTAAGCACAATAATTCTGTGTTAAGACGATAGTCTAGTCCTAAGACTAGTCCTGCAACAACATGGAAATCGAAGGAAACAGTTTCAAACGCAGCTGTTCGACGGGTAGAATGCAATTTCCGCAGTTGCACCCGCCGGCCTTCGACAACAATCTTCTATGACCATGTCTGCCTTTGCAACTTGAATAGCCGATACTGTACCTCAAGTATCACCGAAGATACGCTACCCCGTAAAAGGGTTGCTTGTCAAAGAGTTCATGTCTGTCCGGTAGAATGCGTTAATGTTCTTTAAACTCGTCTGCTTTCCTTACACAAAGGTAGGGGGAATACAAAAATTACGTAGTCGAGCTAGCCATGAAATATACGCGTTTCTCCTTTACCTATATAACATCATTTATTTATGAGTACATGATAGAGAGCAGATGCAATTGCGAACGATAATCCACGAAAAGAAAGTTGGAGAACGGTCCCACTTGGACGCTTGGAGATTGGCTGGTATAGTTTGCGCATCGGGCCACTCGTGATATCCCGTAAAAGGATAGGCCGCCTGCTGGAAAGAAGCCAGGACGCATCCTGTAGGACGTGCCTGGACAGCTACCAACTTGCTAATGTGCCGGCAGCCGCGACTACGAAACGTATATCGCTCCCGAGATGCACTCATATGCATATGCAGCCTCAGGGACTTCAAACAACCCAACACTGCAACTGCAGGTCTATGCTGAAGAGTCTGAAATTTTTCGAAAATAATCATGGCTTCTGGAGTAAGGTTTTATTCGAGATTATCCATTAGGTTGATCGGGAATACAGATTTGAATAGTAATCAGAAATAAACATCCTAGCTTTGTGGGTGGTATCAATGATACTGCCTTTCGTGGCAGTGTAATTAAATATGCTTATTTACAAAGTAATTACATATTTATTATATAGAATCGTTGTGTTACAAAAGAATTATAATGCATGCTCGATTGAATTTATTTTAGTTTAAATATTTTATTCCAAGCATTGATGTTTTTATTCATCGAGGGAACATAATATTCAAATTAAGAAAAGGAAGCATGTGTCGCTATCTGTGGGAGGGTTACAAAATGGTTTAAAAACGGTAACCAGAAATTATTGAGATACCGTAGATAGGTAAAAAAGATTTTCTTGGGTCGGTAAAAATTCAAAGACAAAATATATAATGGTTATTACCTTCTATCAACGACGAGATCTAAGTGTGCACTTGTGTACGCCATGCAATGCAATCTGTAATTCCAGAGTTACCGAGTCCTAGAGCCGGTAACGATTTTTACGTCACGGGTGACATTTCCCATCAATCAAATTAAACTTGCATAAAAATTGTGACGTAAATATAAAAGGTAAACAGTCTTTATTTATTGCCAAAAATGCTCTAGACCTTTGAGAATGAAGTGCTTTAAATTAGAATTACAATAATAATTTACAAATATGTTTAAACATTAGTTAAAGTTAACAAGACACGCTCCGCGATTGCATTTTTAGAAAAATTCTTGTCATTTGAACAAGATTTGAAACGTCAATATAAAAGTGAAACAGTTTTTATTGATTGCAAAAAATTCTCTGGACTTTTGCGAATAAATTGATATGTATGACATTTTCAAAATTAATTTACAACTATGTGTAAACATTAGTGAAAAATTGAGGAGACACATTCTGCGCGCTGATTTTTCGAGACTGTTTTCAAATTTCCAATAAAACTAGGCCTCCGACGAGGAATCCAATGACCGTACAAGATAGAGCAGAGATTTTTCTTTGGGAAGCACTCCCAAAATACACAAAATGGGCTTTGGCGTCGTAAATAAACGCCAAAAAGTCGCGGAGAACACGTATTATTATTAGCAGGGGTTCTCAAACAGCATCGAGTGTGCGCACTAAACAGTGCTCTCGGTGAACCTCTGCTGACAATCCTTCACTTGCGCTACCCTTTGGCTTTTATTTACGAAATCAAGATCTGTTTTGCATATTTTTTGAATGCCTTTTAAAGAAAAATGTCTGCTGTATCGTATAGAGTAACTCGAATTCCCGTCAGAGATTCAATTTTTACGGAAATTTGAAAAAAGCGTCAAAAAAAACGGGCGGGCCTTGTCTTGCGAACTTCAATCAATATTTAAATATATTAATTTTAATGACTTAATTTACGGAAATCTTAACAACAAAACCTGCTTCGTTAAAAAACAAACAATTTTTGTTAGCATACGTATAGCAACATTTTATTAGTATACGAGATATTTAAAGAAAATTAATTTGCATTTTTATTTCTGAGTAACCCGAAAATCATGTATTGTCGCCCGTAATGTCGAAATTCATGGTAGAAAAAATGCCGTCCATCTACCGGTAAACAGGTGGAACTAAAATCGTTACACCCCTCAGTGATCGACCACCAGTAATGTCGAAATTCATGGACAGAAAAGTGCCGTCCATCTAGCGGTGAACAGGTGGAACTAAACTCGCTATACCCCTTCAGTGATCGACCACTAGTAATGTCGAAATTCATGGGCAGAAAAAATGCCGTCCATCTAGCGGCGATAATGTGGAACTAAACATGCTATTCCTCTCCTATGGACATTTTTTTTGCAAACGAGTTTCGCCCGTGAACAAAGGTTTTCAAAGGGATAGAATAACTGATTTAGTTCCACCTGTTCACCGCTAGATGGACGGCATTTTTCTACCATGAATTTCGACATTACTGACGACGACACATGATTTTCGGGTTACTCAGAAATAAAAATGCAAATTAATTTTCTTTAAATATCTCGTATACTAATAAAATGTTGCTATACCTATACTAAGAAAAATTGTTTGTTTTTTAACGAAGCAGGTTTTGTTGTTAATATTTCCGTAAATTAAGTCATTAAAATTAATATATTTAAATATTGATTGTAGTTCGCAAGATAAGGCCCGCGCGCTCTTTTTTCGACGCCTTTTTCAAATTTCCGTAAAAATTGAATCTCTGACGGGAATTCGAGTTACTCTATACGATACAGCAGACATTTTTCTTTAAAAGGTATTCAAGAAATATGCAAAACAGATATTGATTTCGTAAATAAAAACCAAAGGGTAGCGCAAGTGAAGGATTGTCAGCAGAGGTTCACCAAGAGCACTGTTTAGTGCGTACACTCAATGCTGTTTGAGAACCCCTGCTAATAATAATCCGTGTTTTCCGTGACTTTTTAGCTTTTATTCTCCGAGACCGGAACGTGTCTCGTTAAATTTAACTAACGTTTAAATATATTTGCAAATTCATATTGCGAATGTAATTTATATCATTCTATTCGCAAAAGTCCACAGAACTTTTTGCAACAAACGAATACTCTCTAACTTTTATACTTACGTCACAATTTTTATACGAACTTGAAAATGTTTGAAAAGAGTCTCGAAGAATGAGCACTCGGAGCGCGTCTCGCCAAATTTAACTTATGTTTATACATATTTGCAAATTGATATTGGAAATAAATGTTGCATCATTTTATTTGCAAAAGTGCATAGAATTTTTGGCAATCAATAAAAACTGTTTCACTTTTGAATTGACGTCACAAATCTTGTTGAAATGACAAGGAACGTTCTAAAAATGTGTACGCGGAACTTGTTTCGGCACATTTAACTAATGTTTAAACATATTTACAAACTGATATTGCAAATGTAGCTCACATCATTTTATTCGCAAAAGTGCACAGAATTTTTTGCAATCAAGGAAAACTGTTTCACTTTTGAATTGACGTCACAAATCTTGTTCAAATGACAAGGAACGTTCTAAAAATATGAACGCGGAACGTGTTTCGCCACATTTAACTAATGTTTACACATATTTGCAAACTGATATTGCAAATGTAGCTTACATCATTTTATTCGCAAAAGTGCACAGAATTTTTCGCAATCAATAAAAACTGTTTCACTTTTGAATTGACGTCACAAATCTTGTTGAAATGACAAGGAACGTTCTAAAAATGTGAACGCGGAACTTGTTTCGGCACATTTAACTAATGTTTAAACATATTTACAAACTGATATTGCAAATGTAGCTGACATCATTTTATTCGCAAAAGTGCACAGAATTTTTTGCAATCAAGGAAAACTGTTTCACTTTTGAATTGACGTCACAAATCTTGTTCAAATGACAAGGAACGTTCTAAAAATATGAACGCGGAACGTGTTTTGCCACATTTAACTAATGTTTACACATATTTGCAAACTGATATTGCAAATGTAGCTTACATCATTTTATTCGCAAAAGTGCACAGAATTTTTCGCAATCAATAAAAACTGTTTCACTTTTGAATTGACGTCACAAATCTTGTTGAAATGACAAGGAACGTTCTAAAAATGTGAACGCGGAACTTGTTTCGCCACATTTAACTAATGTTTACACATATTTGCAAACTGATATTGCAAATGTAGCTTACATCATTTTATTCGCAAAAGTGCACAGAATTTTTCGCAATCAATAAAAACTGTTTCACTTTTGAATTGACGTCACAAATCTTGTTGAAATGACAAGGAACGTTCTAAAAATGTGAACGCGGAACTTGTTTCGGCACATTTAACTAATGTTTAAACATATTTACAAACTGATATTGCAAATGTAGCTCACATCATTTTATTCGCAAAAGTGCACAGAATTTTTCGCAATCAAGAAAAACTGTTTCACTTTTGAATTGACGTCACAAATCTTATTCAAATGACAAGCAACGTTCTAAAAATGTGAACGCGGAACTTGTTTCGGCACATTTAACTAATGTTTACACATATTTGCAAACTGATATTGCAAATTAATCTTACATCATTTTATTCGCAAAAGTGCACAGAATTTTTCGCAATCAATAAAAACTGTTTCACTTTTGAATTGACGTCACAAATCTTGTTGAAATGACAAGGAACGTTCTAAAAATGTGAACGCGGAACTTGTTTCGGCACATTTAACTAATGTTTAAACATATTTACAAACTGATATTGCAAATGTAGCTGACATCATTTTATTCGCAAAAGTGCACAGAATTTTTTGCAATCAAGGAAAACTGTTTCACTTTTGAATTGACGTCACAAATCTTGTTCAAATGACAAGGAACGTTCTAAAAATATGAACGCGGAACGTGTTTTGCCACATTTAACTAATGTTTACACATATTTGCAAACTGATATTGCAAATGTAGCTTACATCATTTTATTCGCAAAAGTGCACAGAATTTTTCGCAATCAATAAAAACTGTTTCACTTTTGAATTGACGTCACAAATCTTGTTGAAATGACAAGGAACGTTCTAAAAATGTGAACGCGGAACTTGTTTCGGCACATTTAACTAATGTTTAAACATATTTACAAACTGATATTGCAAATGTAGCTCACATCATTTTATTCGCAAAAGTGCACAGAATTTTTCGCAATCAAGAAAAACTGTTTCACTTTTGAATTGACGTCACAAATCTTATTCAAATGACAAGCAACGTTCTAAAAATGTGAACGCGGAACTTGTTTCGGCACATTTAACTAATGTTTACACATATTTGCAAACTGATATTGCAAATTAATCTTACATCATTTTATTCGCAAAAGTGCACAGAATTTTTCGCAATCAATAAAAACTGTTTCACTTTTGAATTGACGTCACAAATCTTGTTGAAATGACAAGGAACGTTCTAAAAATGTGAACGCGGAACGTGTTTCGCCACATTTAACTAATGTTTACACATATTTGCAAACTGATATTGCAAATGTAGCTCACATCATTTTATTCGCAAAAGTGCACAGAATTCTTTGTAATTTATGAAACCCGTCTAACTTCTACATGTTTGCCACGAACGTTGTTCAAGGGACAAAAATGACTCTTCCCAAAAAAATTAATTTTTTCGAAAACTAAGGGTGATAGAGGGAAACGGTTTGCGGATTCGTTTTCAGTGCGTCAAAGTCTATTATATAAAAATATTATACACATTTTTACACCGCTTTGTTCGTCTTAAAATCGTCCCAGCACATGGTTATACATCATCTACCATCCAGCCACATTTTCAAGAACATCACCCCCCCCTTCTCAAATTATCGATTTTAGATCGTCCTATTTGCTGACCGGCAAAAATGTTTAATCCACTTCTTTTGACTAAAAATCATCCTAGAATATGTTTATACATCATCTACCATCGATTTGGGTCATTTAGGACCGATTTTGGCGACTTTCATTTTTTGACAATTTTTGAAGGTATACCCCTTTACATTTTTGCGATTTTGAGTCGACCCATTTTTTGACCGAAACAATTTTTAAACCGCTTCATCCGACCCAAAATCGTCATAGAACATGTTTATACATCATCTACCATCGATTTGGGTCATTTAGGACCGATTTTGGCGACTTTCATTTTTTGACAATTTTTGAAGGTATACCCCTTTACATTTTTGCGATTTTGAGTCGACCCATTTTTTGACCGAAACAATTTTTAAACCGCTTCGTCCGACCCAAAATCGTCATAGAACATGTTTATACATCATCTACCATCGATTTGGACCAATTTCTGTTTCTGATTTTTATCGGTATTTAATAGTATTTTTATTCTCAATATATGTGTCACTATATATATGAAATCATTATTACAAGTAGTATGTTTGTGATAACGATTTAACGTAATTCAAATAAAAATCAAACATCACTTACTTACTTTCCCAACACAATTTTATTTATGATAAAATATTAACATTTATATGTATGACATAGTCAAACATATATATAAATATATATATTTATAATTATTAAATATATATTTACGACACATTCTATAAATTTCAGCAAACAATAAATTTAACCCTCATGTTTTGTTTATGTTACAACAGACATACATATAAATACAGTTATCTAAAAATAGGAAAATTAGCAATACTATCACTGGTGGACGTTTTGGCATGATTGATTGAATTTTGCTATTGCAGAGTTTCTACATATCAGTGTACTGTTATAACTAAGGTTTCCAAAATTCTATAAGATATATTTTATGGAGAGTGTGTATAAGAAATACAATTTTTAAATAGAACTTTACTCCATTTTGTGTCACAAAAATACTATAATATTGATTACTATACAAATGTCTCATAACAGTAGCACACTGAATAAACGAATTTATATTATATTTAAATATAGACTTAAGGCTTTATACATATATCTATTATCACAATACTTTTTGCTAATAAACTCTGTGTCAAAAAAGAAAATTATCAACATACTACTAAGTCAGGTAGATAATCAGTGAATCTTAATAAATCGGGTGGCACATTAGTTGGTAATGTTATCCCGAATCTTGTTACCATTAATGACGCAATTTTGCAACCCCATTCTAGGCATTGTTTTGGATCACATTGTACTAAAATACCTGCTAAAAACCCCGCGACTAGAGAATCCCCAGCACCAGTTGTATCTACAACAGGTCCCTTTGGTGTAATTGGTTGCACCTGAAAGAAATAAATAAATTAATATAAAGTATAATCCAATAATAAAATAAATGCATAATTAATTTTATCACTTCATGTAATACATACTTGGACTGACTGACCCTTTCCCCAAGCAACAATTGCAGGGCCATATTGACCCTGGCTCATGACAAATATACCACCATTTCGTAACCAATCTCCACTAACTTTACCAGAAATGCCAACACTAACACGTTTTAAACTGTTTAACAAAAATGGTATGTCAGCAACATCATCATATTTAACATTCAAAGCTTGTGCAAGAGCTATCATTTCTCTCGCATTTCCAAACACAATTTTAGCATGTCCCACCATTTCACAGATTGCTGCATGGTGGTCCTTCAACAGATGTAAAAATATTTAGCCTAATTATTCACTAATAGAAATATACACAGGTAGAATAATGTCTGTCAGGAAGCATATTTACAGTGCTTGTATTTACATACCTTAAATAAATATATCCCATTAAGATTGAAAGCAACAATTATATTCTTTTCTTCTGCTTGCCTTACAAGCTCTTGTGCTACAGCCAAACTATGAGTTATAAAGAATCCCTCTATGTACATTATTTTTATCTTATCCATTGGCAAGTTACTTTTCTTGAGATCATCTATTGTATATACATCAGCAGCACCAATATTTGCAACTAAACTCCGGGAAGATTCATTTATAAGTGAAACACAGAGCCCTGTAGGTAGGCTTGGATGAATTGCATATCTGGAAAAGCACTATGTAATCACTACATATTGAAAAAGACATTTAAAAGTAATAATTCTAAACCATTATAGACCTTGCATCAACACCTGCTGCTCTAACTAGCTTTTGTAATATTGCTCCTTTTGGATCATTTCCCAGACCACCACAAAAAATACTATATTGTTTATCAAAGGTTTCATCACATAGCCATTGCAAAATTCTCATAGTATTTTGAGCAGATCCACCTGGGTTTATTCTTTGCTCTGATCTATTAAGTAAATAATAATTTTATCAAAATATGCAAATGATTTTATGATACCTTTGTATGCAAGTGTAGAAAATAATAATGTGTGTATTAGCAATTTACTGTAACTTAGAATAATTAGCATTATAATATTGAAATTTTATGTTTTACAATTTTTGCACATTTAAAAAACTTTAACAATTTTAGTTTTACTCTGATGGTAAATCTCCAAGTAAATCCTGCATTTTCTTGTTTGATATTTCCACCTCTCCATCCTCTGATAAATTATATTTTTTAAGTAGCTCATCATCCTTTAGAACTACATATATATCCAATAAAGGGTTTCCAAAAGCTACAACTGCAGGAACATCCAATTTAGCAAGTGCTTTCCTCAAAGGAAGTTTCTCAACCATTTTCATATGAAGTGTCTTTTAATTTAAAAACCTGTGATTTAAAAAGAATTATGTTAAACATAATAATGTTTTTTTGATATATAGATTTTGATAAAGCACTAAATACCTTGTTTATACAGAAGAATTTAATTCAATGAAAAATGTAATAATTGATAAACTGTAAATCTGGCCTAGAATTACATTATTCTTAACATGGGAGAATTTTAATGTGAACATTGTATTCGCTACAAATTCATGAATATTTTTTAGTGTCATCGGGTTCTTCTACCATCTTAAAACGTCAACAACGCAACAATTCGGTAATTAATTGGTACATAGGATTTATGTACTTTTTATATGCTCGAAGTTGATAGAGCTTATCTGTGAAATTCTTTTCACAGTGGTATTATCATTCTATGATTCTTTTTAACAACATTTTCAGACTGTATTCCGATTATAAACAACTTCGTTTGTAAATGTGACAGCATTTAACTGCGTACAACACATTGCGGAAATATGTCATAAAATTGCTAAAAATAGGTAACGGACTGCTGTACAGCAAATGATTTGCGTCTGGCCTGAATATAACTCAGGAAAGATTATCACTTAAAGAGGGGTGAAAGTGTTCAAAGCAGCTTTCCCGATCGATTGAGCATGCGCATTGCAGTGTTAAATAATGCGCGGCCCATGCGGTGTATAAGCTCCACGATATTTCAAATTGTAGGTTAAAAAACACAAACTGTTTAAAATGGTTCGAAAGAAGATAGATAATCGTATTCGTGTTTTAATCGAAAATGGAGTTACTACTGGACATAGAACTATGTTTATCGTTATCGGCGAGAAAGCAAGAGATCAAGTGAGTAAAAGTTTAAAAATTTATATTTTTATAACTCTGCATACATTGGAATGATGTTATAAATACATTAAATCTTCGGGTATAAAAATCATGTATGGAAATTTGGTATATGTTGTAATTTTAAATATTATCAATTGTTAAGTTGCATCAGATATTAAATTAAGTTTTTCTTTAGGTTGTTTTACTCCATCACATGTTGTCAAAGTCTGTTGTAAAAGCAAGACCTTCCGTGTTATGGTGCTATAAAAAAGAATTAGGTTTCAGTAGTCATCGTAAGAAACGAATGAAATCGATTCAAAAGAAAGTTAAATCAGGAAAATTAGATGTCAATGAAGATGATCCATTTGAATTATTTGTTGTTTCTACCAACATACGTTATTGCTATTATAATGAAACTCATAAAATATTGGGAAACACATATGGCATGTGTATTTTGCAAGTAAGATGTTATGTCCCCACTAATTTCTCTAATTTAAAGAAAAAAATTGTATGTATTTCAAACATGGAATTTATTCATAGGACTTTGAAGCAATTACTCCAAATTTATTAGCCCGTACAATAGAAACTGTTGAAGGAGGTGGTATTATTGTATTTCTTTTGCAATCTGTTAATTCACTGAAACAGTTATATACAATGAATATGGATGTTCACCAAAGGTTTCGTACAGAAGCACATCAAGTATGATGCCCATTCATTGCAATTAAAGTAGTATATTAATTTGTATTTGGTCTAAATTATAGCTGTACCCACATAATTAATATATAATTAGGACCAATCAACAATTATAGATAAACATAATTAAAGTAGTAAATAATGTCTCTAACAAAATACAATCATTTTTGCAGGATATTATATGCAGATTTAATGAAAGATTTTTATTGTCATTGGCTTCATGTATGAGATGTTTAGTTGTTGATGATCAGTTAAATGTATTACCTGTATCATCACATAATTTAAAAATTGAGCCAGTACAAAAAGCATCTTCTTCAGAAGATCAGCCAGATTTAGATGCTTTAAAGGAAAGTTTAAAAGATACACAACCAATTTCTGCACTTATTAATTGTTGTAGAACAATTGATCAGGTGTGTTATATTCACATTTGTTCCCGATGAAAATACTTAAGTATGAGTTAACTATTGACGAAAGATGTTCAGAATGTTATTTACTTAATAGAAATGTATTTTAGGCAAAAGCTCTTTTGAAATTTATTGAATGTATATCTGAAAAAACATTAAGATCCACTGTCTCCTTAACTGCTGCAAGAGGTCGTGGAAAATCTGCAGCATTAGGTTTAGCTGTAGCTGGAGCTATAACTTTTGGATATTCGAATATTTATATTTCCAGCCCTAGCCCAGAAAATTTAAACACTCTTTTTGAGTTTGTTTTCAAAGGCATGTAACTAATCTTGATCAAAGTTTGCTCTGTTAAATAAATATGTTATTTGTTGATTGACTCATATCATTTTTATATTCCTTGTAGGCTTCGATGCATTAGGTTACCAAGAACATCTTGATTATGGATTAGTACAATCTACAAATCCTGAGTTTAATAAAGCTACTGTTCGTGTGAATATTTTCCGTGATCATCGACAAACAATCCAGGTAATGGATGTGACACAAATGTATTAAATATAGCAAACTATATAATAGTTTGCTAAATATAGCAAACTATTAGTATATTATTTCAACATACAGTTCCATGTTTTTGTAGTACATTCATCCAACTGATACGCACAAATTAAGTCAAGCTGAATTACTCGTGATAGACGAAGCTGCAGCAATACCTTTACCTTATGTGAAAGCTATGCTTGGACCTTATTTAGTATTTCTTGCATCTACTATAAATGGGTAAAGTATATTCAGAAACTTATATAACATTTTGAAATTATATAGCAACAATGGAATATTTGTGTTTAATTAGATATGAGGGAACAGGTCGATCGTTATCCCTGAAGTTACTACAACAGTTGAGGAGCCAAACGGCTGGATCGAACAGTCATGGAAAGAATGAAAAGGAACAAACTGAAAAAACTCTGATTGGAAGACAATTACATGAACTAAATCTTGAAGAGTCGATTCGTTATAAACCTGGCGATTCAGTTGAACAATGGCTGTGTGATTTATTATGTCTGAATGCTACAACAAATGCTCCAATAGTTTCTGGTTGTCCACCTCCAGATACTTGCCAATTGTACTATATAAACAGAGATACATTATTTTCTTATCATAAAGCATCAGAATTATTTTTGCAAAGATTAGTTGCACTCTATGTTGCATCACACTATAAGGTAAAGATCTGTACATTGCAATAAGTTTAAAATATAAAAGAATCTCAAATCATAAATATTTCAGAATACCCCAAACGATTTACAAATGATGTCTGATGCACCAGCACACCATCTTTTTTGTCTTTTGGGTCCTGTAGATCCAAACAGAAAGACTCTGCCTGAAATACTGGTTGTCATACAAGTGAGTAACATTAATATGATGTATAGCAATGTAAATACGAATACAAAATTATGTAACTTTATTGCCACTTGTGGATCTAATATTTTTGTGTATAATATAGATTTGCTTAGAAGGTGAAGTTAGTAAGAATACTATAAAAGATGGACTTACACGTGGTCGCAGAGCAGCTGGAGATCTCATACCATGGACTATTGCTCAGCAATATCAAGATCAGGATTTCCCGGCATTGTCCGGAGCCCGCGTTGTCCGCATTGCAACACATCCTGACTATCATGGAGTAAATAGCTGGTATTTTTTAAATCAAAATTAAAAGTTTCGTATCTAACAGACACTAATTCCAGATGGGATATGGTAGCCGAGCATTAGAATTACTAAAACAATATTATGAATTTAAAATGCCAAACATAAATGAAACAACTGTCGACGTACCAGCAACAGAAGTATCGAGAGTCGAGGAAGAAGATGTAAATCTATTAGAAGAGACAATAGGTAATGATGTCCACATTACTTTTATAGCAAAATTGAAATTTGTATATGCTATTCAGATTTTATAATATATTGCTTTAATCAGAACCGCGAGCTTCCCTTCCACCACTTCTGCTAAAATTATCGGAGCGGCGGCCTGAAAATTTGGATTATATTGGTGTATCATTCGGGGTGACTGAACAGCTTCTAAAGTTTTGGAAACGAGCTGGATTTGTCCCCGTGTATTTAAGGTAAATATTAACAATTTTAGCATTTTGAATTTAATTTAAAACTTCAAAATCATTCTTCAGGCAAACAGCAAATGACATAACAGGGGAGCATTCTTGTATAATGTTATACAAAACAAACTTAGAACAGCAGGATAACAGTAGATGGTTACAAGCATATTGGAAGGATTTCCGTCGACGTTTTATAACGCTACTTTCTTTTTCATTCAACACTTACCCAGCTTCTTTAGCTTTGAGCCTACTGATCCATAAATCGATTACGCCGGAACATATCAGTCAGTAAAATTATCATTACATTGCGTTACTCATCTGTTATAATAATCTAACAATATCTTCAACATTACAATTTCAGCACTGACGAAAAGTAAATTGGACGAGTACTTTACATCTTATGATTTAAAGCGACTAGCTATGTACAGTAATAATATGGCTGATTATCACTTAATTATGGATCTATTGCCACCGTTAGCACGTTTGCACTTTTTAAACATGATGGGGGATACACATTTTTCACCAGTGCAGGCTGTAATTATTCTTTATGAAAAATTGTTGATGTGTTCTGTTACTTTACTTTCTCTGTGCCTATAATTAATTATGTCATTAAAAATATTTTACTTTCAGGCAATTATACTAGGTTTAGGTTTACAACATAAAACTGTCGACAAACTAGCGGAAGAGCTGGGTTTACCATCGTCGCAACTGCTTGGGCTTTTCAATCGTATTATTAGGAAATCGATGCAATATCTGAACAAAATTGCAGAAGATTTTATAGAAAGCACCATGTTGAGCAAAGATGCAAATAATGAAAACGTTAAACTGAATCCTTTGCATGGACAAAGTCTTCATGACGAGTTAGAATCTGCAGCTAAAGTTAGTAATCATAAATGTTATTAAATCAAATTAATAATGTATTCACAGTGACGAATGTACACACTTTATAATGATATATTTTATTTAAATGCAAATATGATATAATTTTACAGGAACTAAAGATGAAACAGAAGGCTGAACTACAGAAATTAAAGAAGGAGAATTTAGAACAGTATGTTATTAAAGGTACAGATGCTGAATGGAGTAATGTACTTTCAGGCAAACAAAGCAAAAATCTGATTTCTATCAAAAGCGGTGAGAAGAGAATTACAGAAAGTGACAATATAGCAGATGTAGAAGTTCCAAAGAAGTCTACAAAGAAAAGGAAGAAACATTCCTTTAATACTTGACCTGTATAAAACATTTTTACCTATTCAGAGAATAAATTAGACATTAAACAATCAACAGTTTAATGATGTGTTACATCTACTAATATAATAAGAAGAAGACGCATATGTTTTATAAACTTTATATAGCATTGTCTAATATTTTCAGATATAAAATATAACAATTAGTCAAAAAAATTATTGTCTAAAATATACTTTATACATTGACAAATTAAATTTCTTTCATGTTGTATGGAACGCGCCAATAGCTTATTCAATAATCGCAACCTTTCTGGACGTTTGCTCCTTACATTTCGGTGATCTTTCTCCTTCAAATTTTGACGTAACTCTGTAAGTGTTTTATGTTTTTTTATACAATGTGAATTTACTGAACTAACAGGAACTACCGCTTGCTTTTTTAAAGACTCTTGTGTACTCTCGTTCACTTTATCGAGAGTTTTATTTTCATTAGTCGCTTTCTCTGTATCATTATCTACTTCGTCATCAGCAGCTTTCACTTTTTTAAAGGGCACTTCTTCTGGAGCATCGCCTGCAACGAATCAGTACTGGCTTGCATTCTTCGATTGGAAATAAATGTAGTCTTAAAAGTACGTATTAAATATGTATAGATAATAATTAAAATGTATATGGAACAAATTAATGTACATACTGCCTTCTGAGTCACTTCCATAATTCGCTACTAAGCTCAGCAAACCAGTCTTTGTTATTGGAGATGATACAGAACCAACAAGTAAATCTTCTTCATCAGAAATATGAGTAATGCTATCTGCATCTATTGTTTCTTTAATATTTTCCCTAGTTACGATCTCCTGAATTGTATTTATTTCTACTAGTCTCACTAAAATATATATGCATATGTGTGTTAATTATAATAACTGTTAAGAAATTATGTATACTGGTATAAACAAAAACTCACTCGTTCCAGAAAACGTTTGTAAACCTCTATAAGTCTCTTTTGCTTCGTGCACTATTTCTTTTAGTACTTTGTTATTACGCTTTTGTCCTCTCCGTTTTCTTTCTCGTGAATTTGATAATTTTTTCTTTTGTGAGTTAACAACATTTTGATTCTGTTTAATTATTTCTCCCCTCTGCATTTTTTCCAGTTCTTCAGCTTTTCGTGATTCAATATTTACTTTAGTAGGGTATTTTCTATAATAAGTATAACATGTGCAATATTTTTAGTTTGCATCCAAATTATGTATAGAGGCGTGTAAAGTCTCCTTGATATTTTAATATCTTCAACTGTATTATGATCACTTACTTCTTTCGTTCCATTATCCATTTGTCAATGTCTTCTGGGGTAGATAAATTCTTTATTCTTTCGTACAAACCACTACTGTGTTGCATATTAATATGCCTTTCTACAAGTAATGGATGAGCCGAAAAAGTACATCCGTCTATACCACAAAGTTTGTGTTCTTTCTTATGTTCAGAGAGACTATCTTCTGAAGTAAAATCTCTGTCACATACTTCACAATAATAAGATTCATCATCATCTGAACCTATGTGATTTTCATCCCTTTGATCATACGGTTCCTCTTCCACTGGGTATAGTTGGGCCTAAAAATGGTTACTTAAAATATTTTGTTCATACATTACTTCCCTTTTCTGGCTCACTGTAAAAGTATTTCCTTTGTACCATTTACGGTAAAAAAAAGCTTAATTTCCATAATTAAACAACATTCAGAGTCATAAATACTTTGTAAAATCTAAATGTTTTAACTTTTAAGTAAATTACGTACCGTGCATTTTGTGTTTAAATTTTATTTGTATATAAGTGAAAACTATCACTTGTATGATATTATTTATGATAATATGAACATATATCACTTTCAAAATTAAAAAACTAGAAAAACACTTTTTAAACAATGCAGTTTAGTTTCACTATACTTTAACGTACTTTGTCAACTATAATGCAGTCCAAAAATTAAGTAAATCCGTAGTAGATATATACTCAGAATCTTGAAATATTCCTCATACTATGTATACAATGTCACTTATGTTTTTGCAGTAAACACAATGAAATACATTTGTGTCTAGAGAACAGTATAAAAATTCGTTCATGTTGCAATAATTGTGGGTTAATAAACATCGAGGTATAAAAAACAAATAATTTCCAGGGTATTCAGAAATTGATCCCACATATTCGTAAACATGTAAAAAATATCATAAAATTGCACATTCCATGTAAAATAGAATTTGCGCTGGAGGTATCATGAATCAGAGAAGTAATTATGAGAATATTTCTTATTATGTTATGTTTAATACATCGTAAAAACGCATAAACTAAATAAATTGTACGCTACTATGTGTAACTGCAATAAAATTGATCACACTAGATTGCATAATAATTTAAAAGAAAGCACCTCTTACATGTAGAGATTTGAGATTTCTATTTAGAAATGTATACTGAATAAATTTACTTCTTAATTTAATTATACACATAAAAGTATGTGTAACGAATAAAAACGTAAAAAAGAGATTCATTTACATTACAGGTTGTTTGCCGAAACTATACAAAATATTTTCATATTTCAGAACGATTATTTCGACGCAAGTAATTACTTTCAATTAGTGGTTTACAGAATAATAGGAGACACCAGATTTAGAACTTATAGAAATACGGTTTATTCTTACAATACGTGTCTTAATTACAACTTTGTTTTTCCTTGCATTTGCGATTTATGGAAGTCACGTATCATTGAATGCAATAAAAATATAAGCAATACTATAGCTTACAATAATAAACCATTACAAAAAATGTGATATTTTAATACAGGGCCACAAGCTATTTAGAAATCATGCATATTCTAACTTATTAAACTACGTTCAGTAATATCTCTTGTGTGTCGAATGTGTTTTATGATAATTGTGAATAATTTTGTTTCAAAGTATTGCTTTGCAAAAAATGTATGTTGGGAATGTTATAGCTCGCAGCACTGTATACCAGCCATAGAGCAATTATGGAGCTTCGTGAAAAAGAAGTACAGAAGACCTGTGTCTATACATTTTTTGAAGAAAAGTCATAAATATTTAATCAGATTATTCGGAAAGTATTTAACATACAAAACACATAAGATTTTACGTTGGTTAAATGTGTTCTAACGAATCCTTGAAAAAACAGATTTTTATCTTGTAATGCTATATTAAAACTCGAGTTTTTACTGAAACGTTAAATGCTATCTTTTCAAAGTATTGTATCGGGATACTTTAATAGCATACACTTATGTTATAAATACTAAATTGGGAACCTATGTTGCATTGTAATGATATTGTTCAAATGATAGAAAAAGCAGCTACTGCAAATTCTTGTACATTTTTAACGAATACGAATATTTTAAGAGCATTATATAAAAGATACCACACATCGAAATTAAGGATTGATCAAATCGTTCTGAAGTTTGAAAACAGAATATCTGTGTAGTATATAATTGCAATTGTTCAATCGTTTATAGGAGGAGTAGCCTGAAAGCTTAAGACTGTGCCTGTTCGCTGGAAGGCTGCGTCTCCTCCGTTTGCTCCTTTTGCTCTGATTGCTCAGGCGCATTTTCTGTTTTCTGAACACCCTCGGATTCATTCGTACTCTTATCATCTGTTTTCTGACCACCCTGTAATCAAATTAATCTATGTATTTCCATCGGAATACACTAGAATTAATTAAATTGTGCCAATTATACATAATTATGCAATTTGATTTAATAAACAGATAACTTTTTCCTGCAATGAAACGTTATGTATCTTCTATAAAAAGTTTCTCTATTCTTAGAACTTTTTATCTGACAAGAAATAATAGTAAACATGTACTACAGATATAGAGATATAAACTTCTGGTAAAGTCAGGGGTCCAAGGACTTTGAAAGATTTAAGAATATACGCATTTTTAATATAAATTAATAATCCAATAATAATTAATATTTGTGAATATGAACATATTTACGAAATGTGTAAAGTAAGATTGGGTATTTTGAATTTCAAAATTAAAGAGTAACATTGTTGCAAATTAGGAGCAATACATTATAACATCTTGAACTAATTATGGTAACAAAGAATAAAAGTATATTGAATTACTTACTGTTTATATCCTGCAATGTACATACCATTACATTGACACACTTATAATAAGTAGTCAATTACATGGCAGTCAATGAAATTCTTATGAAAGTCCAGTATTAGGATTCCAAAAATTATGTTAGCAAGATGAAATTAAGACCTAAATCAAGCCTTACTTATTTATACAGGGTGGTCTACTTAAACCATTACAAATGCTTGTTTTTGAGGAAAACAAAACATTGTGAATGTGAAGTATACCAGACATTTTCTTCTTCTCAAAATACTAGACTACTTTTTACTGCTCTATTAGTAAATACAAAAGTTGCAAGGAGTGAAAATTACATTAAAATTATTTGAGTTACACAGAATTAGAATAGTGAATAACAAATTACAAGAAATATCAGAGTTTTCTCAAGGAATATCAAAATATTTACATTTATGATGAATAAGTAATGCAAGACTAGCATCTACAATATTTGTGTAGGCTTTGTACACACATATCTCACATAATATAATCCCTTGTATATGAGAAATATTATATTTGAAATAAGAGAATTTTGAAACAAATTGCCAGATATGCAAGTTCAAAGACTAAGTGAAATAGCATAAGAAAAGGAAAAAGAAATACCTGTTCAGGATGTTTAGCTAGGTAATCATTTTTTGCATCCCTTATCATCCTTGTTACTTTATTTCTCAGATCTTTAAACTCTTCCCATTCTTTTGCATCTTTATTCTTTTTTGCTTTTGCATAAAGTTTGTTCTTCTTTTGTATTTCACTACGAATGTCATCTGTCATCCAAGGTTTCTTTAATTCTAATTCCTAGATAATCAATACAACTTTTAGTGAACAGTTTGAACAGATTACAATATAAATTATATTAAAAATTCTAATGTGGTATACAACCACAAGTGAATATATTTTTTGTAGAAATCCCATAAATTTATCAAGAAGCCTATCTCTAATAACAACAAGTTGTATACATGAGACAAATTAAACAGGATGCTACACAAACTAAAATTATAAACAGCAATTGAGCAGCATTATGTCAAATAAATATTGTTAAAAGGAATTGTTATAGCATTGATTTTAATGAATTCATCCAAGATAAAGAAATGTAGATCAACCTGCAAATGCACAAACTTACTTCGAGTTTATTGACTTTTTTGACATTATTTAATGATTTGCCTTTAACATTCCCATTCCCTATAGAAAACCTTGGTCTCATATGAGACATTATTTGTGGTGGAAGAGCTCTTCTGTGCCATGGTCTGATAGGGGGTCCTCGTGGTCCAGTGCCCCTCAGACCCATAGGGGGTACAATTGGAGCCATTCCTCTTCCTCTTGGACCAAAAAGTGGCATTGGTCCTGCTGGTCGTAAAACACCAGCTGGACGAGGCGGGGGTGGCAATCTTTGTCGCATTGGACCAAACACTGGATTTATAGGTGGTAGTGGCATTCTCGGGTGCAAACCCGGGGGTGGAAGTCTTCCAGCAAATCTTGGAGGAAGCGGCGGTCGAATACCAACTGGAGGAACTCTGGGTCCTAATAATGGTCCTCTGTTTAGTGGACTCATATTTGTTCCGTATATAAACCCAGTAAAAACACTATCAATGCGGAAGTTCGATGATAACGTGTGTCTCGAAAAGCGACCCTTCTTACAAGGTTAAATACTAAGTCCACGACGCACTAATTCTCACTCACACAGAACAGAAATGGATGAAGTATATTTGGACGTAGTAGCTAGATGTTTTCTTTTTATAAAACCGATAACGGCATTAATTTCTGCTGTGAATACCGACAAACCATTACGAATGCATATACAAATAAACTCTTACAACAAAATATGATACTTTAGTAGAGGGGATTTTGCCTTAACAATTCAGGGCAGGTTTCATACTTCAAGTCGTAGAGGTATATCATCAACACTAGAGATGGCGCAAAAATCACTAACGGTGATTTATCACGGTGATCGCAGGATCACGATCACGGCCGTGATTTAACATCATTCACGACCGTGATTGTGATTTTTTCGCGAGCGCCATCTTCAATGAATTTAAACACTGGGGTCGTAATTCTTGCAATAATCTATACAATAAACATATTCAATATGATTTGAAAATGAATTGCATTACCATTTTTGTTTTTAAAAACCAGTAGAAAAAAAGGAAATTATAAAAGAATGATTTGGTATAATTATATATGTTATATAATATATAGTTTTGAATGAATGACAATAAAAAAATGTATGAATTCACGATTGTATTTCTTTATTAATAATAATGATTTATTCAGCCTCACAGCCAAGAATTAGACTTGGTTTATACATTTATATAATCTTACATATTCTTACTTATAAATCTAGCTTATCTATGCATTCTGAGCATTCACTCTCTCCCTTCCCACCATACTCCGTTCTATACTCTAGCATTAGTTGCTTTGTTTATTACACCTCTCCCCGCTTGTTGCACCTATCTTTGGCATTTGTGTTCACTTCTGCTCTTTCCTTCTTTTCTTTTGCAGTTTTCTTTTCTTAACCATTGTATGATCTTCTTGTCCTGTTTGCCGCTCACAACGTCTTCTATCCTGACCCCCCTTTCTGTTATCCTACAGTCCCTTGTTAAATGTTCTAGGTTCCCGAATCTGTCTCCGCATAGCTCGCACTTTCTTCCTTCCTCCCCCTCCCAGTACTTGTTCCAGTTTTCTAAGTTCCCGAACCTTGCCTGTGCTATTAATTTTTGCCCTTTCCCTTCTCTGCTTAGATATTCTGGCAAACCTACAGTTCTTATGTATTTGTACCTATGGTTGTATTTTAACTGTTCTATTTTTGCATATTGTCCCTGCTGTTGTACCTCTACGTCCCTTCTCTTCATACTCGCTACTACGTCTCTGCCTGCTCTTCTCAACTCTTCTGCTCCCACTTGGCTCAGTCCGTTTCTTCTCAAGTACTCTTCCCTCTCTTTACCACTTCTAGTTTGTTCCTTAACAGATTCCTTTTCTTTCAAACACTCCTTAACTATTTTCCTTCCTACGCCCTTCTTTACCCCTTCTTCAAAATTCCATGCTCTGACTCCCGCTTTCACTCTCAGTTTTGCTCTCTTCGTTTCTTCCAACACCAAATAATCTGGGGTGCGCACGTTTAGGCCCAGTGTCCACTTACTATATCTTAGCTGGACCCGTTCTACTTCCGCTGTCTCTGTTATTTCTTTATTATATCCCCAAAATGTTCCATCTTTGACAAAATTGGTGGAACGTTTGTTTTGTATAGTTTCATTCTATAGTTTGTTTCATTCTAAATGAAAAAAGAAACCGTTTGAACGTGGACTGTAATATGTAGTAGTTTAGGCTATTAGTAGTATAGTATATTAGGCTATTATTATTATATACATATATTTTCTCCTATTCTATCCTTGTATTGTTTTTTATATTAAATGTTGTCTTAATGTATTTATATTATTTTATTAAGATTTTATATTATTTGTACCAAGTGATTATGTATTTTTATTATATATTATTTTGTATATACAGAATTATATTACTAGAGCTATATTTTATTAAATCAAAAATTAAGAATGAAACTTACGCTTGTAATTTATAATCATTCATTTATTCATTATTCTTCATTGTTCCTCATTATGCCTTTGCTTTATACGATATATGTAACTTGCATTTTTGTTTTGACGTCGTTGACGTAAAACATACAGTGTTATGTGACGCGTGCAAAGAACTGTTATGTTCTCCACCAATCAGAAACGATCACGAAAAATCACAAATCACAGTGAAAAATCACGGTGATTGAGAACGAACGTGATCGAATCACTCGTGATTCACAAGTAGCAGTTCACGCCATCTCTAATCAACACTAAAGATGGAACTTTTTGTCACCGATTTTAGGGGTCTTTGAGACTTAATTTAAATTGACATTCTTACAAGTCAAATTTGAGAATTGTATGACTTAAAAATTGTATAACTTGAATGACGACTTATTCGTAATTCTGTTCATATAAACAATAACAAATGGAACCTCAACGATACGATTATATTATCGTAATTGATATTATCATACTTATATATCGTTAAATATTAAATCATAATTATTATGTGGTTTATAGACATTTCAATAATGGCCTTTATTAATGTTGATATTTATATATTATTGTCGACACTTGAAAAAGCATTTTCTCTCGAACAGAGTCAAATAAATCGCTGACTAAATTCTGAAAACCCTATTTTTTTGAGGTAATCGATATCTTAGTGTTATTCGTATTCCATGGTATAACATTCTTTTAAATAACAACACAAGATAAACTTGTGTAAAGTGTTGCATATTAACGTAAACCTAAGCAATATTTTTATTCCAGAGTATAATTTCAAGCAACTTTCTTTTTTATGTTTGTATTTTAAAAATGATATCAATGTGAAGTTAATCTCAAGTTCATGTTTTTAGGGGTTGAGACTGGAAACTTAGTAGGTTTAATCGTAAAATCGTATATCGAGGTAAGGACTGGAACGTCAGTGTTTCCAAGGAGCAAAAAAAATAATTCTACGAACGCAAATTTATAATTGGATAGTTCTGATTGGTGAAGGGGCGTCTCTCAACAGACGTGGGTCCCTGATTGGTTTATTTGAGCAACGCTTATAACGTATCGCCAGCTGTTGGTGTTACGTTTGTTTGAAATCAAACGGCAACTGAAGTTTTGTTGGGTTGCTTGGAGCTTTGAATCTTCTCTGCCATGTACGGACGGTTGTAAATACGTTTTGTGGTGAGAGAAAGCGGGCACGCTTATATTGTCTAAAAAACGAAGAAATATCCGCTAAAACGCAAATTAGTTGCTTAACTTTTTAAATATATATCTCGTCAGAGATTTCAAATACAAATAATGGCCACGATTCGAGTACACGAGGATCAAGAGAATCGTCTCGCGGATATTCGCCGCGGTAAAGAAAATGTTAGCGTGCCCGTACAAAGTCAAACGCTGCAGCCAATGAAACGTGCAGTTCTCGGTGTTATAAACAACAATTGCAACAGAAATTCGAAGCCTGTACGTATGCTATTTCCTCATACTTTCTCCCGCGTTTTATACTCTGTACTTATTCGACATTTCTTCTTGTTTATGGGTCATACCAAATGCTTGATATTATTTACATACAAAGCAGTCGAAAGCATACCATATTTAAGGGTTGCTGTAATTTAATCACATGTTCCAAAAATATATATTTGTGACAAATATATATTGGCACAATACCTATATTATTTATTCTTTCATAGGAAATCTGCAAAGATGAGAAGTATCCAAAGTCTAAAGCAATTATACCGACGCAATTTGAACCATTCAAAATCTATGAAGATAAAAAGGAAGAAGCAGTGTTTAAAATTTATGAAGATAAGTTGGAAGAAGAAACCTCAGTTGTGTTAAGAGAAACTAAGGAGAAGAGGGAAGTCAGAGAAAGGCAGGAAATTATAAGCAAGTCTGAACGCGAAAAGCCAAGATTGGAAGTAAATCCTATTAATGTATCAAATATATCAACATTTTGCAATGCTGTTCAAGAACTTAATCAAAAAAAGCAAGAGGATGTACTTTTCCCTCAAGGCAGTCCAATGTCTTTGGAAAAATCTATTACTTACTCAAATTCTTCAAAGAAAGATCTTAGAGCTAGAAGGGAATCCAAGGAAACAAGATTGAATTTCTTTGATGTTGATGAATATAGAGCTGACATATATAGCTATTTACGTACATCTGAGGTATAAATATAAAAGTTTAATGAAACTGTACTAGTTAATTATCTTAATATTAAATTATTTTATTTATTACATTCCTCATACAGTATGAATTAATTATATGGTATAATTCACTACAAAAATAACCTGATAAATATTTGTAGACTCAACATAGACCAAAACCTGGCTACATGAAGAAACAACCAGATATAACATACTCAATGAGATCAATATTGGTGGACTGGCTTGTAGAAGTAGCTGAAGAATATCGGTTACAAACAGAGACACTCTACTTAGCTGTTTCATATATAGACAGATTCTTATCATACATGAGTGTTGTAAGGGCCAAATTACAACTTGTTGGAACTGCTGCTATGTTTATTGCAGCGTAAGTTCTTCTTATCTTGTAAATGTTAAAACATTAAGATAATATTAAATTGTAACAGTTTGTATAATATATGATCCTTATATGAATTTTTAGAAAATATGAAGAAATTTATCCTCCAGATGTTGGAGAATTTGTATATATCACAGATGATACTTATACAAAGAAGCAGGTATTACGTATGGAACATTTAATTTTGAGGGTTCTATCCTTTGACCTTACAGTTCCAACACCTCTTACCTTTCTTATGGAATATTGTATCAGCAACAATCTTTCAGAGAAAATCAGATTTCTGGCAATGGTGAGTAAATATACCATATGTTAAATTATTATTGTTAATAATTCTGTGTGTAAAATAAATACATTCAGATAAATTAATAAATAATTGTTTATGTTACACAAATTACAGTACTTGTGCGAATTATCGATGCTTGAGGCTGACCCATTCCTGCAATTTTTACCTAGCCATTTGGCTGCATCTGCAGTTGCACTTGCACGGCACACATTGCTAGAAGAGATGTGGCCGCATGAATTAGAATTATCAACAGGATATAGTTTAAAGGATTTGAGGGAATGCGTCTCTTGCTTAAATAAAACCTTTTGCAATGCACCCAATATTCCGCAGCAGGCAATACAAGAAAAATATAAAAGTAGCAAGTGAGTATAATTAATATGCATGTCTTTGAAAATTCAGAAAATAGCATAGTAATAATATTAAATTTAATATTAATTTACATCTACTAAAATGAACAAAAAACAATAATATTTTATACATGATATTTTACTGGCACTTATTTTCTATCAGATATGGACACGTTGCATTACTATTGCCGCGTCGTATTGATTCTGTGACATTGACATCTGAAGATGAAGAGGAAAGCGTTTAGTATATACGAGAAATTTGTAGAAGAAAGGCAGAAGTTCGTACATATTTGGCAAATAACGAACCTCCCATAATGAGAATCATCTTTTAAAAGAAGAGGGAGGGGATTGGGGCAAGACTGACCTACCGTTCCGTGAATGGAAATGTATGGAATATTTCTATTAGCCTGTTTAGGGTCAGATGATTTGCCTGGGCAAACATACTGACTTTATTTTTCACATTTCACCACTCCCTATCATCTATTGTAGGTTGTGGATAAATTTTAATAACTGTTTTAGAGCTTTGTCATTATATCAGCTATTGCAGCTCTAAATTATGTTATTTAGGAATTGTATTTTTATAAGCATTTTTTCGATGATTGTTAACACGAAATTTGATAACCACCTACACAATGCCTAAATTTCACTGCCAGTGAATTATCATAATGATAAGGCTTGTAAGAATAGTAACTGTATTTATTATCAACATTATACTATAGAAACACATTATTGTGATAAAAACGCTTCATTTAAATGTTATGTACCAAAACGATTTGCAACATTTCGTGTTAACTTTCCAGCTTTTGTACAGTTATTTATTTACAATATTTTAAATATCATCAATGACATGAAAAATCTATGACCTTCATAAGACAAAATTTGAATGAAAAGTGTGGTATCCTCATGTATCTGTGTGTAATGTATTGTACAGACACTTTGTGGATCACGCTACATAAAGTAACACCCTGTTTATGCATAATACTAAATTGTTAATAATATAAGTTCGATTGCATCATTAAAATGTCCATCTAAGAGGTGTATCACTAATGAAAATTTTTGTGAATATGCATATATGTATGCAAGCATGTATATGCTTGAACAGAATTTTCATGTGCTCATCCAATTTCAATATTGTAAATGGCATGTTGAAATTATATAGCATGATCTTTGTAGGTATATATTAACAGAATAAGAAATACCGAGGTGTTTGATACAACGCGCGTTAAAATAAATTGTCCTTATCACGAAGAATACTTAAGGCATCAAAAACAAATGTGCATAACAATTTTTATAACGCATACTAACTACTTGTTTATTTTAATGACATGTACGACGAAAATACTAATCAACTAATGAACGATCAATGCAGGGAGTAAACAAAAAAGCTGGAGAGAATGTATCAGTAATAAACTGCATGCAGTGTATGCGAATTTAAATTGATTTCTAAGTCAATAACAAGAATTCATCCTTCAAGGGTGAACAAGCGAGCTGTTATTTTCGTATTCATGCGATAAAAGTGAAAAGTGTTTTTGTTCATGCTTATTCGACAAATTTCAAATAAACTTTAAGAACAAGGTATAACATATTAGATTTTATTTATGTCCGTTCACATTCATATTTCAAATAAATAAGAATGTAAACTTTGAATCTCGTCTGTGGTATTGTATAATATGTGTAATATGAAAGTTGGTACTACTGATCATAACATCATTAAAGTGGTAACTGCGCGCATGTGTGCATCACATATTCGTATTGACGTTGACAATCTATAGTTGATATTTAATACACTGATCTAAAGAGAGAATTTGGAGGTGTTTCCCTGTAAGTTTATGCATTCCACAGGACTTCTAAAGTATTGAATTTAGTTTGGCATTGAAAGAAGCGGATTAACAAAGTAAGTAAATCAAGATTCTCTTGCTAATAATAAAAAGTACGTTGTTTGTGGTATTGCAATGTCATATAGTACCCAATTGATATATATGTACATATACTTGCAAATAGCGAGGTTAATATCATAGTTCTGATTACCTGGAAGCAGTGACTAAAAACGTCACAGAATTACTTTTCAAAAATCTAATCTGTCTTCAAATTTTTTATCATAGAATATGGACGCATTTGGAGATAATTTTGTTATGGAACCAGAAGTAGATCCAGCAGCAGAATTCTTGGCTAGAGAACAGGATCAATTAGCAGGGCTAGAAGATGACATTCCACCTGTTTCTATGGTTACAACCATCTCTGCAGCTCCTGGTACTGAAGGTACCTTCTATTTTAGATTAAAGTTTTTTATATACTTCTACTTAATTATGTGTGGGTTCACATATAATAATCTATTTGGAATTGTACAAGAATACATTCATATATATGTGATATTAATGTTATTAACAAGGTGTTGTATGTATTTGCATTTTTTTTATCATTCACATGCAATCACAAACAGAAGCGATGTTGAAAATTATTGTCATGTTACTGTTGTAATGTATCTTTAATTTTTACTAATTTGTTTTGCAACATTATGATGAAACAAATTTGACCAAATGGCAAATGGAGCATTATAATTTGCATGAGGTGATCATATATTAAATTGTGACTAATCTTTAGTAGATGATTTACCTGGAAATTTAAAAGTTGGCCCAGGTGGTGATGCTGAAGATAGCTTTGAAATAATAGATCCAGTGGGACAGCCTATTGAAATACAAGCTCCAGCAGTTACAGGTAAATTATTTACACTGTACTGCCATTTTTAATTGTTTATTTTCATAGTATGATTATGGACATTAATATAGAAACTACTTTTTTAAGAAATGCAGCCTGCTGCTCCACCTGTAAAGGAGGAACCAGAAAAGATAAAGAAATGGAGAGAGGAACAAAAAGCAAGGCTTGAAGAAAAAGGTATTGATTTATATACAGATTGCATGTAACAAAAATAATAATAATAGTCTGAGCAACAGATTACAAAATTTTAAATATAAATTTATAGATGCAGAAGAGGAAAAGAAGAAGGAAGAATGGAGGGAAGCTGCAAAACAAGAATTGGAGGAGTGGTATAAGCATCATGTAGAAGCCATCAGTAAAACAAAAACAACTAATAGGTAACACTTATTCATAATTATGTATTTAACATTTGAGACTACAATTACTGTTATGTATTATTAATATTCTAGTTGAGAATTGGCAAATTTATATCCATTCAGGTGCAAGGATGTATATAAAATTATATTTATTAGATAGCATTTCACAAATAAATATTTTTGAATACATATTATAAAGATAAAACAACACAATTATTACCAATTTAACTCATTTTCTCTTTTTATTTGTAATACTTGTTGGTGCCACCACTATAGATAAATAGTGTATTTCTTTTATCAAAATTAAACGTGATTAATAGCCTTACTTAGTACAAAAATAAACATATATTTATTAATTATTTTTAATTATATACTGTATACAACTATATTTTTTTCATTCTGCTTCTTAGGGAGTCTGCCAAGTAAGTTAAATCTCATTTATTTGCATGTAGATGCATTGCACTGCTCTGTAAGTTGCCTTGCTCATGTTTTTAAAAAATAAGCTACATTTATGCAGAATGGTTATCAATCTCATTACAAATCATATATATGTACACTACTTTTCAGTGACTTATTAGGAACATGTTTTATGCTTGATATAATTATTGTTCAAAACTCAATGATGCTAGCAAGCGACACTGCATAAAAACTTTGCATTTGTTATCTTTACATGCATTATGGCAATATTGTACATATAAAATTGTACCAAAAACTTGCACTACAAAACTAATGCCGGCCATATTATATTACCGTACATTCAAAATTTTAAGCATGTAATCGCATCGTGTATAATGTAACACTTTTATCAATAGGAATGCAGAAAAACAGTTCGTAGCAGAAGCTGATGAAGTGGAGCCAGGAACAGAATGGGAACGAATTGCAAAGCTTTGTGATTTCAATCCTAAATCATCTCGTACTTCTAAGGATGTTTCCCGGATGCGTTCGATTATTTTGCAGTTAAAACAAACACCACCAGCCCCTGTCACTGTCTGATGAAATTAAAGAAATAATCTCATGCAAAGTATAGATATTGAAAATATCAAAATATATTGAGTTATAAGAAAATGTATGCATTCGCATTAATATTGCTAAAACTGAAAAATTATAATTGTTCGGTTATGCAGAAGTGTAACACCACTGTCAATAAAAGTTATTGATAATAAGCGTGCGTTAATACTCTGTGATGCTGCATAATATGTATTATAAAACTAAAAATAATACTTTGACAAGATCGAGTTAAAAATTCCCACTATTGAACTGTATACATACAGAGTTGTTTAATGACATGTAAAATTTTCTCAAAATATATGTATCTTGTTATACTTAACAATATGAAATTACACTATATACTATATAATTAATGTTATCCGTAATATAAACAAATTTATACACGTTTTGTTTTTTAGCACAGCTTAATATTTTGGCATCTTATGTACCTAGTAATTCAGTATCAACTTTCTTCTAATCAATCTCGTGTTATCCGATCTGAAAATTATAATCATAAACATTATTTACAGCTCTAAGTACTACCCGAAATTTGAAGCAACTGGATATTTTGGAAATCTCGAATTTTTTATATTCAGTAAGCACAATTACCTGTATGAATCATGTTTCATGGCAAGTTGCATATCATGTTGCCAGCGGTAAATATTTGGATACATATTAAGATCAATTGTAGATGGTAATGCATTAAACACCGCATAATCCAGTTTCGTTGGTTCGAATCTGTACGACGAAAAATTTTGTTCACAATATTCTTTCACGTAAATTATTAATATTAGTTTTAATACATAATGTATTATGTAGCCCTACCCTTCCAGAAATACTGCAGATCCTTCTTCAGCAAGTTCCATTTCATCACCGGAACTGTCTTGTGACGCTGTTGGTGAGGATGATGGTGTAAAATACTCCAAATCATCTAAAAATAAATATAATGCAATCAGACCTCAACTGCGATGATCGGGAGTTCAATAACCACAACATACCTGTATCTTCTTCTTCTTCGTTATGCACGTTAAGTAATGTACATGACTCCAATTTACTGCATAAATAATCTACATCATCAGTTACTTCCTTCTTTGTTTCTAAATTTTCTGTTTTCTCACTTGTGTTCTATAACAAAAAAAGAAATTATACTATAATCGAATTCGTTTTATATATTGCTATACAGAATACACATTATTTTACCTGGTTGCGATAAGATAATCGGTCCTGAAATTTGTGTTCCAGATGTTTTTCCAGTTTTGTTAATCCATCTCTACAACGAAAGTCTGCAAAACCATTTAAAAAAGGCCAAAATTCTTTCCATGATACTTGATATTCCTCGGCCAGATCTCTAAAATTATAAAGATATAAAGTGCGAATCATTAAAAAAAGATTCTATTTAGTAATGTATACAAAATAATTATAAAAATACCGGCCAATTCGTTCCAGCCCTTTCTCTGTGTCTTTGAGTTTGAGTGATATATTATCAGTAGAATTGTTTATATCATCAACTTGATCACCAGCTGCAGCTTTTGCAGGGGTAAATCGAAGCCGCGGTGGAGTTTTCCATTTTTTTCGAAACTCTTGTGCTCGCGACTTTGTCATTGGCCCAGCAAAAGCGCGTACTTCTACACGCGGACTGATCGGGTCTCTTTTGATATTCTAAAATAATAAACTACATTACAATTATACCGATTAATAAACAATTCTTGATATAGTTTTATCTGATGAAAATTCGGCAAACATACAAGTGGGTATGTTGGCGAAAACGGTTCACCAATAACAGGCTGTAATGTATTATCTTCTGCTCTTAACACAGGTACATAATACTGGTCTTCCAGTAACATTCGTATGTCTTTCTTTAATTCTTCATCTTCCTGACATTTTCTAGTACATATCATCTGCAATATTAGTAGAAATCGTAAAATTCAATAGGCTTCAAATAGACTACAAAGCTTTTAATATTATTTATACTAATATCAACATCCAAATAAATAAGAGTGACATTTTATGAAAATAATTTGATGTATATATAAATTAGATTGAAGCCTATGTTGAAATACATTAACAGTAAGCAATTATTAACAACAGAAAATAATGACAAACGATTATTTGAGACAGTTTGGGTAGCACGTACATCTATTGGCATTTGCTTATATTTGTTTGGTAATATTTTTACACACTGAGGATACGAAATAAGAATACGAACAACATCCTTAAGACCAAACTTAACAGCAAAATGTAATGGTGTCTCATTAAGTCCTTTATCTGGTGTATTTAAATATAAATCTAACATAATCTGTGCACGATCTACGTAGCTGTTACTATCGTCTTCTCCATAAAGCAATTGTATAAACTCTGCATTTCCAACAGTGTTTAATACAAACTCACACAATTCTGGTTGATCTGCTTTAACAGCATAATGCAGTGCATTATAACGACACCCTTCCTGAAAGAGTGAAAAACAAAAAGTATTAAAATGTCAGCTAGTTAAATATTACCTATTTTATTTTTAACAATTAAAGCTGTCAGAGCAAAAGCTGCTCATCTACCATCTGTTACTGCTTTAATATTAACCCAGATAATGCAGGAAATAAAATAAAGCAACTATAGAAAATTTGTGTAATATGGCAAAAAAATTTTACATGTAAAATTGCAGGTGTATCTCCACTACTAATTAAATATCTTGGGTTTCCCCAGACAGTACTCTTCACAGCCTCTATATCACCACTTTCTATTAATTTACGAAAACACACTAGGTCTTGTGATCTAGGAGCCTTAAAGTTATTTGACTTTTCTTCTGTAACTGATGCCTTTGGAGCAGCTACTCCATTGTTTACAGAAAGTGCATCTTCATGCCCAGTTAATGCATATTCTTCAGCTTCAGTTCGTGTTTTAAATGTTTTGAGGCGTCCAGTTTTATACTCCTTAATTACTTTTAAGGCTTCCAGTTTATTTTGATACACACGAATATTCTCTGCAATATAAATATACCAAACATACTAAATATCTATCTTTTCTTAAATATTGTTTAGAAATAACAACATCTGTGGTAGATTATAAATGTATTTTGATATATATACAAATATAAAATGCAAAATGGAAATTTATATATGGCCAGCAAATTGGGGTACTGAAAATAATGCAAAGATACAAACTTGGTTATTGAAATTTATTTTTTAAATGTTTTACCTTTCGAATCATTATCTGCTTGTATTTCACCATTTTTTTGTGGTATGTATACAGCATGAAATACTGATTCGTTCTGAATATTTGGGCAGGAGCGAACAGCAGATTGCGTTTGCGACATTTCTTCGTTTCCATTCATTGCAACCCTCTTTATTTGGTAACCTGTTTAACCCATACAAACGTCAATTGGTTATGTGACATGAGAATGATAAACAACGTTGCGCACTTCCGTCATTCACAACAGTCTTTTATTCCGTATTGTTTACGTTTTATTTTATTATATGAGAATGCATTCCATATTCCCGTTAGTATGATTTTAATACAAAATAATCTTGGAAAAGTAATATCCAACTCCAAAAAATAATTACAGCAAAGTATTTTAATCTGAAACTTTCAGAAGTATAAAACTATGTAACGAAAAAAGCGTTCGAAACAGTTGATAGTTAACAGTTTATATTTTATAAGAACTATAATTAGCAAAATAACAGTTGCATATATGTGATAAATGTACTTTCCAATAATATATTTTTTCCATAAAAGATATTCCTGTTATTTGATAAATGCAGTAAAATTTATAATTTTCGAAGTATACTCCTCTTATACATTAATTTTAAATTTATGTGAGAATCTTCATCGCGCTTTTCAATTTATTATATTTCTCGCAGTTTACAAATATATTAAACAAAGTATAGATTTAATTGATATTGTTTACATACCATTTTCGTTTCCATTAATGTTTCGAAAAAATTCTGAACGATTTCCAAAGTTTAAAATAAAACGTTATAATTATATGAACGCAAGTACACCGGAGCAAGAAATTTGCAGATGCAACGGTATGAATATTATAAGTCTAACATTTCATTGGTTGCTCATGATTCATTGTGTATAAACTGACCAATTAGAAAGGGCTACAAAATCTTGACCAATTGTTGGCCTCCTTTTTGTGGGTGGGAGCTATACCAAGAGTATAAGTAAAAAAAAGACGCCACAGTGGTTGTCATTACGGTAGTAAACGTAATGGCGCGATATTAAGCGGTTAATATTATTCATGAGCTGATAATAATTTTAATAACGGAATAGTACATGTCAAGTATTTTCATGTGGTTCATTACATTACGAAAATAATTAATATAACGTAACAAACGGTTATATAGAAATAGTTAGGACAAAGACCTAATACGAGACATTTGACAAATAAGTCGGCCAAGCCCGTTTTGCAATTAGACTGTACCGTTACTCGAAAGACATTAACAATTCATTTTCGGGAAATAAAAGAATGTTCAGTGATAGGAAAATTAATAAATTTTTCGTTTCTGAGAGTATTAAGTTTTATCGATAATTTAACCCACCTTATCTACCAAATCTTGACAAATTTTTAGTCAAGTACCTCTCACTTGACGTGGGCGTACTTGAAAATGTTATTTTCCCTTGGAGGAAGCACGTGTACCTAGCAGCCTATCGTAATGAACTGATTTGAGAACACCATAGTAGGCGGAGCTATCACCACACCACCATTCTTTAGCCAATCAGGGTGTTTTGTGTATATTTACAAACTTCACGTCATCGAACGCGTATTATCTTTCTGGCTGTTTGTAAGATGTACGTTTTTCAATCGCAGTCAAGATTAGTACAGAGTGGTCCGGAGGATAGTCGTCGTTGGCAAAGGACTAAAGATAGACTTGACTCGAACCACGCGTGAAGTACATCACCGAGGCTTGAATGGTGTTTGGTTCTTCGCGAGTGCTGTTCAATAGTGTCATACGAGAAAACCTTATACAAATCAATTATTTATTCGATATATTATTTTATTGCTATTATTTCGAATAGTTATTAATAGCTTCATTTAACGTACGCGATATAGAAGAAAATTCCGAAATGAATTTGTCATTCGCTGGTTGTGGCTTTCTTGGTATTTACCATGTTGGTGTGGCAGTGTGCTTTAAGAAATATGCTCCACACTTGCTTCTGGATAAGATTAGTGGTGCATCGGCTGGTGCTATCGCTGCTTGCTGTCTTCTTTGTGACTTACCCCTCGGTGAGTGAACTCCTTTGTTTATATATCTAACAGATACATAGTATCTGAAATAATTAGTTTTTTCAATGTTATGTTCACATCTTATGACTCCTGATATTGTACATTTAGCTGTTCCTCTTAATTGTAATACATATTGCGAACTAATTGTTATTCAAGAGGACTCATTTGATTAGCAACACACTTATATCCTGTATTCCTACATTAAGGAATAGTTGGTATTTCATTTGCAAGTATTTGCTCTACCAAATTTTTATAATAAAACATAACTAATTTCACATAGGAGCTTCGTCTTGCTAATCAACAAAATGAATAAATAATCTGAGAATACCAAAAGTGATATCAGTAGTCACTAGTTGATTTTTTACACTTTTGTTATTTAGTTTTATTTAACATAGTAATGGTGTATACAGATATGCATCTTAATAGTAAACATGTTATTCATAGTGAAGAGTCAATAATCTTTATATAATGATTTAGACATTGATGCACATCAAGGTTTGTCAACACTCTTTCATTGAGTTCATAATTTTATTGTCATAACCATTCTTAGTAATTGTATTATTTATCTGATTTATAAGTGGTATTAATGTATTCTTTATCTTGAATTAGTATTTTAAATGGGAAATTCAAATTGGACATCTCATACCAGATATCAAGATATAAATATTATTGGTAGTAGAAGTATTCTCTGCCTACACCAAACAAAGAAAATACTAGTTGCATTGTTTGGATGCTGCAGCACAGTCCATGTTTCCTGGAACTTGAAAATTACTCAGCAGACCTACAAAGATATCTTATGGGAATCTCATAAGTAGGTCATACTTAGAACAGACAAATTAGATGTAGTAGTAGTTGGCTTTATCACACTTTGCTTGTGAGCAACATTTATCAGGAATAAATATGTAATACAGAGTGGGAAAATGTGATACATCTATCATCTATATTAGTGCTCATTGTTTAGAATCAAATGTTAGTGCTAGAATTATCTCAATATTGCGTAGATTCCAAGGGTATTTAACTGTTCCATAAATAGGAACAGTAGGACAGTATTATGAGCATTGAATGATATACAAATAAGATGTTGATTTTTATAATTCTCTAATACTTCAAATTTGTCTTCTTAAGTATTTGGCATAAGAAAGATGATAGCATACTTTCAGAAAAATCATTTATTATTTCACAATGGAAATTTCTAATAATTTATAATATCTCATTAGTTCTAAAGAAAATGTCAAATAAAAAATACTTTTTACTTTAATACACAACTTAATCAACCATTATGGAATGTTAAGTCTTATGTGCATACTGAATTTCTATGCAAAAAACATATCAAGAATATGTTAAACTTTTGTCTATTCTTTGTCCAATATATTAATCAAGTTATATTAAGTAATTTACGATATCGGAGAGCGATATCCTTCAATAAAAAACAGTCTCATAACAAAACTAATGGCTGTGACGTAATCGCGCGTTCACGTAGAATTTGAAAAGTTCTACCCATATTAAATACATCTAAAACAGATATGCGTTGTAAAAATGACCTATAAATAGTTCTGTTGTAAGTATTGAATGTGTCATAAACAGTTATGTTCTTGTTCTGTACGTAAAGTAATATCATGGTCAACGAGAAACTCGAGGCTACTAGTGCTAAACGGCCATGTGTAATTTAAGCATCGAAATGTATTTCACGGTCTTAGAATGAAGGTATAAGCACCCTTTTACATTAGTCGGGTTATATTTCAGCCCTGTTAAATTGATTATCAAATAAAGTAAATATAACGCGAATATTTACTGAAAATTATGCAGAAAGATATGCGTCTTACTCATTTTGCGCTTAGAAATGAACATCACATAAAAAATGTTCGTAAAAATTATCGTCTCCATGAATGTCCTTTTGCGAATTTGCAACGCATGTTTTCGAAGAATACTTTGCTTTAATAACAATGAAATTAATAATGCGGCGAGTCGTGGCGTTTAAATCAAATTACAATAACAAAGATACTCATTCGCAGTGATTGCTAATAGAGAATGGAAATATTCGAAGAAAACAGTATTAAAAGAAGTCGCGAATCCTGTTGTCCATGGAAATATAGATTGAGCACGCAATAAGTTGTTAACAGAGAATTCAAGCGGATAAAAATTGAATACGTTTCAACGGTTGTTTCATATGATTGCAAATATTTTTAGAAGATCAATCTTATTAGTGTCATGGTTGTGACATCGTCGTATCACACTGAAATAGGATAGCAAGAATGTCAACAAAATTCCAGTAAACTTGATTTGCGCGTACATAGCCACTAGACAATAAGATCGTATACAACTGCATATTGATTAATTCGTGTTTACTAGATGCACGCTCCGTTAATAAGTGACGTATCTATGTTATTCATTTCTGAGCAAATATCGTGGAACTCATTTACGTATTATTCGCTGGTATATACATCTCAATCTCTTGTGTAGATCAGATTGTTATGCAATTCCAATAGTAAATCTTACGCGTGCGATTAACCACACTAGTACGCACGATTACTTATATAATATTCATCGAAACACTTATTATACGATTCTATTGGTTTAAAAGCTTGATAAAAATTACGTTTGTGATCAAGTGGTTGGATAACGATGCTTAAATATACATGCACGATTAGATCGTACGATCCTCCCTTTTTTCTAATTGATGTTTAAATTGATACCTTTTGCACCCTGGCCGCTGTCACTACCGGAAATAATTGCACGGGGTAAAAAATGGTTATTATGAAAAATGTGAATTACGTCTTGTTAAAACTCAAACACGTATCCCTACAATCTTATCGTTCTCTTTGTAAGATTTCCGTACATATCTATAAAATGGAATGTCCCAAATTATAATCTAATATTGTCTTTGTATTTATACGTCTAAAAACATATTCTTCGATTAAATTACTTTCACATTTCCTTGTACTGAATAACTTTCTAGGGCGTACCAATATGAAAGTGTAAAAATTGTCATGATAAACGTATATTTAATGAAAGTCTATTTCTGAAAAGTACAGTGTTATCACTTTGAAGATGCTTATCGAATATCTCGGGACTAAAGTCTGAAAAATATCTGAATTAGAGATCGATATCATGATATGATTGTGAGATGCAGGTGGTAATACAATCTAACGAAATAAGAGAGCGGATTGGATAGCAATCTCATAGATATTTATTCCATTGTGTTCTAGAAGAATTTTATGGACAAGGACGTCCACATTATGATAAACGAACTGTTGAGTGCTTTAAAGAAGTGAACGCACAGTATCTCGGGGAATCAGTAATTTTACAGTTTCATAAGAAGACAGACTCTAAAAATGTAAACTTTAAATAAACTTAAACAAGAAAACCCCATTTACCTTTATCGACTTACGAATTGCGATAATTGCAGGGTTTGTTTAAGATTGGCTAATAGAGACAAAGTCGTTACCATGATGGAGATATTGCATTAAAGGAATCACTATTCAAAAAATTCATTGTTATGTACTATTGAAATTAATATGCAAGCTTCTCATAAGAAATTTCAATTAATTTTACAAAACATGATAACAGTAAAATGTTATATAGATATTGCAACGTTATACGCATAAAATTCTAATATTATCACGTTTGGAATTCCCGATCGTTGTCAGATTAAATGTTTCATAAGCGTCACCTGCGATTGCGTTAAAAACAGAACTTTCTTGAATTGTTTCCAACAATGCTCTAAAGTCCAAGTTTCACGATTAAAATTTAAAATAGCCATTGTATCGATACGAGTCATTTAACTAAAATGATGTTGGAATGGTTGAGGCAATGAAACGATGGATAATAGCGGCGCACATCTTGATAAAAATGAAAGCTTTTCTCTTATTATATGAAAATCATGTGCGAAAAACAATGTTACTCTTTCATAGTCATTTATTTATGAAGATTCTTTTGCTCATTGTAGGTGAAATTACAAGTAACGTGTTACGGGTAGCGAGAGAAGCACGGCAGCGTACGCTCGGTCCATTTAGTCCATCCTTTAACGTACAAGAAATATTATTAGAAAGTTTGCAAAAGGTGAGAGTGCGATCTGAAATTAACATACTTAAAAGGAATCCAGATACATGTTTTATGATCGTACTACAAAATATCTTTGCTTAGAATATTGGGTTAATTCTAAGAATGTTTACACACTTTTATCTATATGTTACACCATACATTATCTCTACTTTTGAGTGTTCAGATATGATCAATCTCAGTAAACGAATATAACTTCGTAGATTTACTATTCTGAATGCGTATAGCCCATGTAAAGCTTTGTTAATCTTTTGTTGCAGCTTCATTCATTTCATCTGTTATTAAACTTAACTATATTTTATTCCAGTTTTTACCGAACGATGCTCACATTCGTGTAAACGGCAAATTGCATATTTCGTTAACAAGGGTATATGATGGGAAAAATGTGATCGTTTCACAATTCTCTTCGAAGGAAGATTTACTGCAAGTAAGTTATCTGTCTTTTTTGGCGGATTCGGTTATGCTGCAAATTTTGCATATTACGATATGTCGGTCGACATAACAAACAATTAGAAAAGACACTCAAAGACAGATATTCCTTATAAAACAGACTGATTGACATGGAAACATAAAACTTCCTGATTACAATGTAGAAAAACTCATCAATGATAGCGCTTGTCTGTTGTGTTGACAAAATCCCAATTAAATAATGCACGGACTACTAAGTAAAATCACTTTTACAATAAAAAGTGTTCATATGTACTGTCGATATAAATTCACGTTTTACCTTCGAATTGAAATTTTATCTTATTATCTGCACGCTAGCTTGCGTCCGTAATTAATTTTCTGCGAAATGATCAAATTCCAGTCACGAATGTAAGCATATAGACGCATTTAATCTTTTGAACCCTGTTCTTAAATAACAATTAATCATATTCTGAAATATGAATGCGCTGAAGATACTATCCAATGCTTATCGCGATCATAATTTAAACTTCAGTTGACGAAATCATTCAGTATGGTTTGTCATAATAATAATAATAATAAACACAGAAATAACATTAGTAATAATAATAGTACCGATAATACGAACCTATCTGTGAATTTGGATAAAGGTTTATAGTCAAAGCTCGTAACGAAAATACAGGGAAAAAAATATAATTATATATAATTTTCACAGGCATTGTTAGCCAGTGCATTCATTCCATTATTTTCGGGTCTACTGCCTCCACGATTCCATGGAATTAGGTATATGGATGGCGGTTTTAGTGATAATCTTCCTACACTTGATGAAAACACAATCACTGTAAGCCCTTTTTGTGGAGAAAGTGATATCTGTCCACGAGATATTTCATCTCAGCTTTTTCATGTAAGTATACATGGATAATAATGTCTTAAAAAATGTGCTATGCAATTTTTTATTGAAAAATGTGTAACTTACAGGTGAATGTTGCAAATACTAGTATTGAGTTATCAAGGCAAAACATATATAGATTTGCAAGAATACTTTTTCCACCTAATCCCGAGGTAAATATTTTTCTATTGCATCAACGCTATTTATCGCAAATACTTTTCATTTTCAAATACTTCTGTCTTCTTTAATATAATATTTCATACACGAATTATTAAATTTTCAGATTCTATCAAATATGTGTAAACAAGGATTTGATGATGCATTACGTTTTCTGCATCGGAACAATTTACTGAATTGCACGCGATGTCTTGCAGTACAATCTACATTTGTGGTATCGGAAACTCTTGATGATAATATGGAATACGATCCGGAATGTTTGGAATGTAAAATGCATAGACAGGTAAGCACCTGTGTATAAAATAGATCATATTCCAAATTCAATTAAAGCCAAAAATTATAAAATATATATATTATAATTTAATTCAAATTATGTTTTTATGTAGGAGGCATTGGTATCTAATTTGCCTGAAACTGTTATGACCATCTTTCAAGATGCCATTGATTCTGCTAATAAAGGTCTTATAAATTGGTTATTTAAACATCGAAGTATCAAACTCTTGTCCTTACTTAGTTTACCATACACCTTACCAGCAGATGTAGTATATGCAACATTTACAAAGTAAGCACCTCACTTGTTATTAAATCTAACAGTACCTACAATCTACAATCTCTAATTCTACTAACATATTTCTCCTTGCTTAAACATAAATACTTGTATAAAGCAGCATGATATGAAGGGCATTAATTATCGACAACTTTTATAAGCATCATAGTATTGGATACATAACAATTACAATACTAGCGATAGTGACATTGTATAATATAGCATGCTGATGATAGGAATAGTATGATGTCATTTTTATGTCATAATTAGTAGGTTATTCGTAAAATCTATAATACGAAATGTGATATACGATTCAATAGTACATTTCATATTGTATCCATGCATGTAATACAGTCTTATGTGATATTTAACATTGCATGTCGAATTTAATATTTTCCTCTACTAACAGTTATGATGTTTATAACTCACAGTCACATCCAATTAACTTCTCATTGTTTTATAATACCATTAAATTTAATATCATGCATGTGATCAATAGTTTGGTTGGTAACAAGATAGAAACTCGCAACTTGGAATACAAAGTAGTTGGAAATATTCTTCGTACGCCTCCGCAGACGTTTGCTTGTACTAAACACTTGACAGCTTCTCGGTAAGCATTAGTTTGGAATCCTTATAATGCCTCGTGGTATAAAATGTTTCGGATGTTAGCGTAATGTCTGGGCAGATGTAACTATTATCTACACACTTACATACCTATTAAACCTGTATATATTTATGCATGTTTTTGCAATTGCATGACGTCCTTTCACTTGATTATAAACTGTTATAAATGTTGTATTTGTATCACAGATCACAGAAGTTTCATATAGATCTATTTTTTCAGATTCATATTAAATGTTCCTAAGTTAAGGAGGAATTTGTTAGAATTAAGAACATTCTTTTTGGAACAACTGAGCTTTATGTTCCCCAAAATCAATATTTATTGTCCATCAATTCCACAGACTATTAAATGTCAATTAGCCATTACAGAGTATGGATCAAGTAAGCAAAATGATTTTTCAAACAAAAAAATTATCAATTTGCGTATTTCAAATTCCACAAACTAAAATTGTTGTATGCGCATCTTGTTCATAGATATATATAATATCGAAGCTGCAGAAGATGTTGAGAGTTTATACAAAAAACAGAAAAATTTGAATTTAACCGTTCAGTACAATGATTTGTAAGTATATATACATAGTAAGATTGCATTTAATTGCACTTTTCTCTCGTATAACTGATGTACATTCCCGAATTTTAGACAACCTTGGAAAGAGCGTAGTAATAGATCTAATTGTGTTATAAACATGTCCGATCTATCTACAGTAGACGACACATTTGAAAACATTCTTCAAGTACGTAATTAATGCTATAACGCATTATTAACGCATTATTAATTAACGCTAATATCGTTCCCTAAATCTATTTTTTCCAAGTAGATGTTTGTAATTAGTTTGTTAATTCTTTGATTGTTTTTTCAGGTAACTTCGGACCAAGAAGCTCTAATGGCATACTACTATATGGATGAAAATAATAAAGTACAAGTAACTGAGATATTCGATGTTACAGACTCAGAGTCTCGTGCCATGCTATCTTTAGATGAAGTTGAAAATAATACAAAGTTACAATTTGATGAGTGGGATGAACCTACGTGGTTATCTCAACATACATTTAATGATGGTAAGTTCATATTTAGTAAAAAAAACATACTGTCTTGCGCAATATGAATCACATTCTTGATTTAAAACAATTCAATTCCAGTTGTAACCGAATCTCTATATACTGATGGTAATCAGCAGAGCATAGAGGATTTATCGGATATATCGTTAGAAGATGATTTACTAGATGGTTCCAATATTTTTTCTGACCCCGAAAGTGAGTGGGGAGTTAATAAAAGCGGACATGAACTTGACATTTCTAATCCACCAGACAGCCGACCAGAAGTCGATCAGCCGTCACTAAGTGTATAAACTACACCTTTCATCATCGTTATTAAATTTAAAGATATGGATTTATATCTAATTTATATTATATGATTTTGGGAAGTATCTTATACTTCTAAAATCATAAATAACACTTTGTGTTAAAGATTGCTCAGTGTCGATAAGTTTGTAAAAGCTTTAAAGAGTACGTGAGATTCAGGATTTATGCATACGCGCATTTTACAATTAGTATATGTAATTCGTATTTGTGTTATATTCTGGTAAGTCTGCGGTACGAGTACGGCATACGTGTATGCCAGAAGTATGTAGAAAGGAGCTTACATAGTATTTTGTCACTGATGAATTTTGGTAGAAGAAATTTAAACTTATAATTGAATACTTGCAAAGCAAGTGTCTGTAGATCTCACAAAAAGAGACTGAAGTATGGTTTGCAAAGAAAACGCCATAATGTATGGTGAGGGTTAATGAAACGAAGGTTCCTTTTCCATTTTTATTTTATATTGGCATATGCTACGAAAGTACAAAGTGTTAACTATGTCCAAGTACTAATACAAAGGTACATAACAAAATTAAGTGCAAGGACATAGTGTGAATACCTTTCATTATATGCTTCCACTTTTATTTTTTATTATATTATAATAACATATTTATATAAAAGTATATGAGGGATTCTGCGAAAGCGGAATTAATTATAGATAAACTGTTTATACAAATGTTTTATGGAAAAGGATTTAAGGAAAACGTTGAAAAAATAGTCTCGTACCTTATAATAGGAAAGATTTGTGATTGCATACAGCTGGGACTGAATGCTAATTATCATACAAAGTTTATATTATATATTGTTTGTTATAAAATGTAAAGCCACGTTGAACATGACTAGTTTAGGTTTTAGCAATGTTAGGTGTTCAAATATATTTTTTTAACAAAATCCTGTCGGAAGGATATATGGATTTTTACATAAATCAAAAAAGCTTCATTGCATTGTGCATAGAGCAATTATATAATAAGATAATAGTAACAGTGATTACCAGAAAATACCAATTACGTATTTAGTTTTGTATTAAATTATTTTATATGTTTAGCATATGCGGATGTTGCACTGTTGCCATGGAAACTTATATTTATGAATATAATAGGAGTATAATACCGTGATTTTAGATTTATTTGATATATATATATATACATTAAACATTGTAGCTGTATTAATGAATGAGCAAAGTGCTTGACATCTATAACAGCCACTTATTTTTTACAAGAATCATGTACAACTTTTTGTATAATACATTTACTATAATTGAGTCCTGGATTAGGTAGTTTATAAATTCTAGCGAACGTGTACCAAAGTATAATGGGATAGGTATTCTGTCTTACCCACCATACTTTGATACGATGGTGATTCATTAAAAAGTCAATGGACAATCAATAAATCCAGGCTCTGAATATGACAGTACACTGAGACACAGTGATTTCGAGACATTCTAATTCACAATCGGTCTAATCGGACTAAACATTATAATTAACTACTGCTAAATAATTAAGAGATGATTAGAAACATAATGTACATAAAGTTATATTATTATAAGCTTATTTTATACTTTGGACAATGTTTTTAATTTATTCACTAATTTCTTCATCTGTATATTAAACCACAATATTTCACATTAAATTTGTTTCAGTATTGATATCTATGCCGATTACTGAAAATTGTAATTACATTCATCATGGGCATTTTCTGTTGTACAATATTAAATATGGAATTTCATTTTATTATTTAAAGGGCTATGTTGCACTTGTATTTACTATTATATCCCCGTCCTTATCACAGATTTAGAAGAACAAAAGCGCAATACCGTGCATTAAAAACATAATTTGTTCAACATTGAATTGCCCAAAATCAGTGACTATGTATTTAAGAAAATAATGTACTACTGTGAAACCTCAATTCTCAAATTCGATTTGACATTATTCAATGCAAGTATTGCATAAAAAGGTATCATAATATCAGAGGCGCATACTTTTATTCATAAGAATTCAAATCCTTATGTTGCTAATAATTGTAAGAATATCAAAGTATTACACATTTCACATGCACAAGCAAGTCATAACTTATTGAAAAATACTTTCATCTTTATATAATATAGTCATATCTGATAAGTGATTATTATTTGTACTTACAAGGATTCCGTAGAAACACTTGTATACCTTCTAATAATGGTACTTTTTTAACCATTTTTTAAATTCTAAGAATTCGTGCATTTAAGCGATATTTCATGTTAAACGCACGTCAAATGTAATATCCGAGCGACTAATTTGACATTTCTAAACATATGAATTGGTCGCTTTTACTGCTTTGTCAATACATAATGTAATACTAATAATAATCAGAGCATCCAATCAGAAAAGTTCAGCATGTACTTAATTATAAAATGTGTAACATTGTGAGCGAATAGTATGATCAATAATTTTAACAATTAATATTTAATATCTCTTGCTTGGAAACACAGCGACTAAAGTTTCACACAGTGTCTTCATTTGACAAATAAAAAAGAATCGGCGCTATAAGAAAAAGGGTGAAGGTCAATAAAAATGGAACATTTATTACATTTTTTAATATAAAACAAATCATATTGTATGTATAAGTTATATATACAATAATTGAAACCATCCTCAAAGTAATAGTTTGAGGGAAAATTCATTTTTTGTAGAAATAATTTATTGCACAGTTGCACAATACTATGCTGATTTTTTTTATAAAATACGATGTATATATGTCTTTCTTGATAAACATTGATCGTTAATGAATTAAATTTTCGTAATTTACAATCATAATTGCATGCATAGTTAAAAACGTAAACGTCACATTAACATAATGTACAAACACCTCATTACATTCCTTCTAGGCGGGCTCCAATTATTCGGGATGTAATATGTGATATTATTAATTATTTGAACATGTTCAGGCGGGATCTTCCCCAGGGGTAGACGTGGAATTCCTTTGAGGTTCAATTGGAGTTCTATTTTGCGCACTCCCAGTAGCAACTGCTACTTTATGTTGTGCAGCCAAGCATTGTTGCAGTTGTTGAAGCTGTACAGGTTTAACGAGAGTTCTCTGTAGCTGTATAACAGATATTAAGGATATAGACCGATTCTGACTATGTATAACAACTTTATGTTTGTTAACATGAACATACTTGCTGTTGCGATAATGTGGTTACTCCAAGACTTTGAGTTTGTTGACTGCACTGTCCTGTAGAAGCTCTAGCATGCAAGGATTTAGTCAATAAAGTTTGTTTGTTTCCAGGTACTACTTGGGAAGAAGCTGTTGCCGCAGACGCGGTGAGCACTGGTTTTGTTGCGGCTACACAATAAAATATTTTATACATTTTTATAATTCATATTCAAATATTCGAAAGTCAATATTAAAGTGGCCATAACATAATTTACTATATATAAAAACCATAAATGGAAAACTGTGTAAATAGATATATTTCTGTACTATCACTTACCCATAATAGGAGTTAACACCTGTTTATTACCAGATAATATCAACTGACTTGCTGTTACAGTTTTTGCAACAGTTACTAATTGATTTGGTAAAACAGTTGATTTGACTTGATTCGGTTGACCTTGTCGCGCCATGTGATTAAGTCTTGACCTTTGAGATCCAATAAGTTGAATTGCCTGACCGCCCTGAAAATAGGGTATATATAACTGATTAATGAATATTATGGCAATGAAAAAGTATATTTGTCCACGCTTTATGAAGAATATTATCAACCAGGGTGTTTGAAGAAGGGAGGAAACTGTTACAAGCGTTAACTTACAATAAACCTTTTACGATTTCCATATTCCGTTTACAGTTAAATATGGATTCATACCTGAGAAAGGGTAACAGAATTAGTATTGCGGATGCTTTGCTGCGATAATCCCTTTACTGCCGAAGGTATTATTTGAGCTGTAACATATTTTATAAAGTATATACACACACACACGCATATATATATATATATAGTAAGATTTACACCCTGCACATGAAAGAACCATATTAACTTTGTTCATTATTCTTATCTATTTTCACAGTTCATTCTAAAATATCTTACCAATGGGTAATGACAAATGAGTATTAGCAGGATTAGCAATTACTACTGTTGGAGTACTTCCTGCTACGGCAGTCGTAACAACTGTTGTAGCAACCATCTGAAATAATTGATATATATATGTCAATAAATCACTTCACTATGCATGATGCGTTACTGAACTGTGCAGGCATGTAAAATATGAAGTAACTAACACTAGAAACTGTAGTGCATGTATTGGTAGCAGATGATATAGGCAGGGATACAATGACTCCTGTTGGTGTAACAGAACCAGTTGTCGCAGACACGTTCAGTGACATCGTGATGGGTTGTGATAAGCCAGGAAATGATACCTGTTGTACAATGAATAGTACAGTAGTATTGCATCATCTACGTGGTATGTAATAAGAAGCTTCTCTTCACAACCTGAACATTTTGCAGACCGTTGATAGAGTTTGGCAGACTAGTAAGATTTACACCCTGCAGGTTTACATTGGTAGATGGTTGATTAGTCATTGGGCTCGCAGGTTGACTACTCTGACTGGACGAAGCAGTTAGTCGCTCCAGTAAAGAAGAGGCTGAATTCACTCCTGGTATTGGATTGTCCGCGGATGGTGTACCTAATGAAATTTACGTATGTTAAGCAGTTATAAACAGTCTCTTGCAAAACAACCACAGTAATTAAAGTATGACATTTATGCAGCATACCTGCTAACAAGGCTGAAAGCCCGGGCATTGATAATCCGAGTGTAGAAGTAGGATCTTGCACACGTGCTAATCTTACAGCAGTTGCTTTAACTGGTTGCTGTTTACAAGCGAGTTGTCCTGTTAAGGCAGAGCTTAAACTCACTCTTACCTACAAATGAATAGTGTTCGAAATGTTATACACTGTACTGGTGTGAAATAACTATGCGCAATTTACCTGGCCAGAGGTATTAGGTACATTAATAACATTTCCATGACTAAGAACTCTGGATGGGATGGAAGCATTTAAAGAGATCCTTCGTGGCTGAACTTTCTGTTGAGTTAGATTGGCAGGGCTACTGTTTAATAGACTAAGAATTGCCGCGTTATTTGACTTATTTGTAGTCTGTACATTGTTGTTCATAGCTGCTGCAGCAGCATTTGCTGTAAAGGATTAAGAAATCAATATTTCAGTGAATTGAATTTAAAGTCTTTTAAAAATAGATTATGAGCAAAATAAGTTCCTTCAAATCTAAAAATGTAATGTACCTGCAGCTTGTTGTTGAAATTGATGAGCAGAATTCATGAGTGAAGTTACAAGAGCAGTTATCGCTGGATTAGTAGAATGTTTCTTAAACGGTATTTCATTTTGGCTTGGATTAACAGTTTCCGTAACACAGTTTTGTGTACCAGCTTGCAGTTGGGCTTGCTGTATTATTAATGATGCCATTTGAATAATGCCATGTACATACTAAGACTAGATCATATAATGCAGAATTTAAACACCTACCAAAACTGGCACATTTGTAGTAGTGGTATTATTAATAGTACTAGCTGATTTTTGCTGGAAAACCAAAATTCCAGACCCATTACACGGGTTACCATCTGTTACCGAAATTGCAGAATTGTCGATTTGTACAGATGTGGAAGCATTGGCCCCTCCATTAGTTAATGTTTGGCCAGGACTTATTATTGTAGTATCGTTTTGGGTAATGCCTTGCTGCATATTCGTTGCATCAACACAAGTCAAATTATTCTGTACAGAGGTAGTAGTTTCTGTCATGGCTTTCATTGAAGCTACTTGGCCAGCTAAAGTGTTTAATTGACCTTGAGCTCTGGATAAGATCTGTAAGAATGGTGTGCATTAAAATTTACAGTTATGCGTAAAGAAAATACTTTATGTACCTGCTGTGCAACATGCTGAGACTGAGCTTGCTGTAATTGCTGAGCTACTAATTGCGCTGCTTTGGCTTGTTGCGCCTGAAATAATAATTAAATAAATCAATGGTGGATATTACAGTTATTATATATGAGATGACGAATATATATGTTATATTTCCTTTTTACCTGTTGATGTGCCCGCTGCATACCAGGTGTACACGTTACACGAGGGACCTGCCCTGGTACAACATGTTTTATTCTAACGTTCTTTCTACCTTCCTCCGTGAAAATTTCTGTGAACTGCTGAATATAATGATTGGCCAGGGCTCTCGTACCTAACGTAAACCTAAATGTGAGATAAAAGAAGGAGAATATTGTATTTGACACCTCAGAATCAGTACACTATATTATCTTTTACGATTACTTAAAATAGTTAATAACAGTCAAATTAGGCATGCAAATGTTCATACCGGCATGCAGATCCATTTCTCTCGCCTTCTCGATGGTTTTTGTCCATGTACAGTTCGCCCAGGTACTCCGAATTAGAAGGTCTTTGTAGAATTGAAAGTTTTATGTGATCTACTTCACCTTGAGACCCTCCGGTCTCTAATATATATTCTTCTATAACTTGTGGCAAACAGTCTTTTGTTTCACGGGGCCGCTCATATGCTTTTGCAAATCTATTGAAATCATAAATAGAATACAAAGAGGTTGAGAATACAGTAAACAATACGAATTGCAGTATATAGTTTTAAGAGGGTGACGTTATTCCATTTTTCACCTTAAAACATCGATAGGTGTATTCGGTGGAAGTAGAGGAGGATTTGTAAGAGAAGGCGGTGGGCAGGCAGTGGTTGTCACCAGTCCTCTTTTTGCTCGCAATTTCTGCATTAAATCCTGTATTGTTAACCCTTCTGGTTGTGCTAGCTGCTCTAATTTTCTTTTGCGGTTTACAGTGACCTAACATTTAAAAAAAAGCATGTTACTCAGTAAAACAGAATTGTTTGTTTATAGTCAAATTAAAAATATGAAATTTACCTGAGAGAATTTTTTGGCTTGCCGCATAAGTTGATGATCTGTAAGCAATGATTTAGATTGCCGAAGTCTTGTAGTAGCTAAACTAGGGATTGGATTTGGATCTAAGCATAGAGGTCCTTGGGTAGCTGCCACCAGATGTGATTCTAATATTAATCGTTCTTCATGACTCCAATCCCCATCGTTAGTTAAAGTTGATACATCCGAAAGAACACTCTAAAAATTGTTCAAAGAGTATTATAATATGGAATAAAGATTGTAATTGTATATAAATGTATGAGCCATAATATTTGTTGATTCCGACCTGTGTTGTAGGCTTTAGAAGGACATGATGAACTTCTGCTTTGCTATGGGGAAATGCTTTTCGGTAATCGCGAACTTCAGCTATTATACAGCCATCGTAAAATAAATGAGAATGATTGGTTTCTAATTGCTCTGCTAACATAGCAGGCAACTGACCATTATCTATACACGAAAGCAATTCACCTTGTTCATAACCCATTAGTTGTGTTTCTGCTAATAGTGAATTCTTATCGTATTGATTTCCTTTATCACTGTAAAAAGAATGTTTCTCATTTAAATGCCAACATATTGCCACAGTGCATTTGTACTCCCATGAAAATTATATGGCCTACTTACCTATTCCTTACAGCTAATGAGTATCCTTTATTACCAGCATAGAGATTAACAATTAATGTGTGCAATCCCTCCCTCTGCACCAATCTTCCCAAAAGGTCACACTCATTTTCAAGGTTGTTCTACCATAAAATTAAGACATTAGCTACACTAATATAACCAAATTGTACACAACTCAAAAATATAGATTAAAGAAAGAATATAAAATTAGTATTAATTCTACATACCAAAACTGAATCAGGAGTTGCATGAGGGGCTTTTGTAAGTTCCTCAAAATATAATCTAGTAAGTTTGGATTGGATACTGTGTTTGGAGTGATTCTGTTCCTTTTTCTGAGAAGATAATGGTTTATCAGATGCTAAGTTCAAAGAACTTTGACCTTGCACATTCTTCCAACACTTGGTTACTTTATTAATCATGTCCTGTATAAAGATCAAACTATGTGTGAAATCATTATGTAGTAATATTACTAAAGTAACAACATTAATAAATCAAAATTATGTTTTCTTCTGGGATATATTAAAATGCTAAAATGATTAAATGTGTAAGGTATATAAAAAATTTGTATTGTGCAAAATATCATGTAAAGACCTATGATTATTACCTGAGCTTGCCGACAAGCATCTTCCAAACTACAGGCTGTACCAATCATTTTAGTTTCTTATTAAAAATACCATTTAATGTCATATCTGATGTAATGATAGTCCATCACATTCTGAAACAATTTTAGTCAAATTATAATATGTATGACATACAAATTTATTAATATAGCAGAGATGATTGTAAACTAGATCTTTTTCATGAATTCATTTTAAATTAGGCATAAATAATGATATGTCCTTTTCATTATATGCTGTATTTAATATGTTTAATGTATACTCTCTGATGTGCGGTAATATAATACATATGAATGTAATATATTTTCAAAAGTACTACATGTTACATTTAATTGAAAGTAATACATGATATTATAAATAGTTCACAACATTTATTGAAATGTTAATTTATCTAAAATGCTATATGATGTAGTTTTCTTGTAGATTAATATATGTATTAATAGTCAAAAATTATAAATTATCAATATGTTAAACTCCTACAGATTAGTAAAGCCTCCTACCCTCTGTATTTAATATTATGAAATAATTGGTGATATCAACATTTTTTAGTAAAGCATTTTAATTATCAGTATTATTTCTCTTATTACTAATTGAGAAAGTTAAGTTCCATTCAATAGTATGACTATAAAACATTTGAATCATAGGAATTCTAAGAGTTCTGGACATTGTCCCTAGAAATATATTATTGCACATGAAAAGAAGCTTATTCACTAGAAAATTTTGCCATTACATTATTTAAGATTACAAATATGTATATCAAAGCTTAGCAATGACAGGAACAAAGATCTTATTCTAACTGTTTATTAATAAATCTATATAGTTTCTCATCTCATTTCACAGGGGGTGTGCTTATATTTTAACAGTCATATTTTTTATTGACATGAACCACATGAAAATGTTTGATATATAATTCTAATAACTGAAATTTACAAAAATAATGAACTGCGTGCAGTAGGATATAGCCTTAACCACAGCATGAACTACCGAATGTCAAAACAAGCCCAACATACAAGAGGTTATGTGAATGTTTCTGAATGGGTGTAAACAATACTTTTGAATTTTATGGGAACTCAATAACAACAGTTTATTTACCTTCGTGGTAGCCAAAAAGTAATGCAATAATAAACATTAGCCACAGGATATGAGTCAAATCAATTTTTTGATCATAACCTCACACCAATTGATAAATAATACACAAGTTCATAAACAGTAAGAATATTTGTTAATGAGTTCTGTTGTAGAACACAAGTTATTTCACATCAAATAAATAATATTTACAAGTTACAAACGTCATTTTGGGACACACTGTAACCTATTATACAAACACCACACAGGCACAGACTGGGAAATTGACCACATTTCTCTAGCTAGATATTCAATATACCAACACCCAAGGTAACTTAGGATTGAATCAACTAAAGGCGAGTTCAGTGTTTGTGTTACCGCACTAAAAAGTAATCTACAGAAGTTATCACGTTCAAAAATATTTTTCAAAAACCAATGGAGTTAAATTAGGAAAATTGTACAATCCTGAGTAAAAGGATTTGGAAAAGCAATCTCTAAAATACTAGTATCATTAAAAGAAAAAGGGTGCCTTGTGTGTGTTTACTTCAACAATTTGAATCAGCAGGACTCTTAGAATTTAATTGTTACATCCTCAATATAAAATATTATTTGGTAATATTAAATAAGAATTGTTTTACCCATGTCACGTCGTTAATGAAACTTCCATTTCTTTGTCGTATGCACAGTTTGTGTTTGAAGTTCTAGTAATTCACTATCTCTGCTACATTCAAGTTGGGTAAACTGCACTTTCGTGTATATAGCTTTGCGTTGAAGCCGTTGAGTGAGTGTACTTTGTTAACAAGTCCGATGTAAAAATTGTTGAAGTTGTCCGAGAAATGTACCAGGACAGAGATTTATTAAAGTACACATTGCTAGTTAATATATCCGAGTATTAATACTTTTAAGTGAGTACGCCAGATTTTGACAATGTACCTTTCATAAACCGAAGGTTTTAAACCGGTAGACATATCATCTTTAATGCAATTTAGCAATTAGATTCACAATATTGCTTTTTGTGTGAACATCATCATGAATTATGCACGTATTTATAGATTTGCATGATAATATTTCAATTGGATTTGTGAATTTTTTAATGCAGTCAAGAAGTGCTTGAATATTAGTTTAGGGATAACTATTATAGGATAGTAATCATATAACCAATATGAACCAATACACATGAACATTTTTATTCCAATCACTAGTAAGCTTGCATATTATGCATATTTATTTGGATTAATCACTTGATAAGCAACTTTATAAAAGGGATAGTATATGAATAAGACATTAAAAGTAACAGAAGTTACCTTATGTTAATTATTATTAATAAAATTATAAATACACTTACTATTACAAATTATGATACCTGGATAAGAAACAGTTGTATATGCACAAGCAGGAATTATAAAAATATTAATACCTGGATAATCTTTCAAAGTTTGAAGTTATTGTATGAAGAATCTTTGTATTTAATGAATTATATTGTCATAATTTGAATTTTAGGAAAAGTATATAGTTTATGATACTATATACAGTGATGTTTTAAATAACTGTCAGATAAGGTACATATTTAACCTAACTATATTCTTATTGAAACAAATATTAAGCATATTTATTGCAGTTCATTAACTGGTACTTTTTGATAGGTATTAACAGGATATATGTATATATTTGAAAAATATGTTAATAATTAAAACTATCTCTCCAATAACAGTATACCTAAAAGGATTATTGTCCTTAATTAATTCAGGTTATTTTGAGTATGTTCAGTTCTTATGCATAACCATAAAAGGCCATAGTAATCTACTCTAACAATATCACAAAGCTTATAACAATTAAAATAATAGAGAATATGTATACTGGTTTAATGTACTAACATAAATATTTATGTACAATTTAAATCCATTGCCCTTTTGTTGCAATAATAAGGATATATAAATAGTAAAGTAACACCACAGGTTATCTTTACTGTGTAAAAAATTTCTATTGGTTGTTATATTGTATATTAAATCTTTCTTACGTGTATAGAAACAAATTTCACTGAGCATGGTTTGTTTTAAAAGATTGAATACACCGCCATTTAAAACGTAGTTAGTAAATATCACTAAAGAGGGTAGATGAACCTTTACAAATCTACACCGCGAAATTCCTACCTGTATTTCTTGTCAGTAATCTGTATTAGCCTTAACAAGGATTCGGAAAATGTACCTTTGTCCATGACTGGCAATAAACACGAGAATTATCCATAGAACGGTCTTCTATCGCGTTAAGCGCATTCGCGATACATAAGTGCTGAATGTGTAAATTGCAAACGTGATATATATATATTTCTATTAAGTGACCCCAAATCGTGGTGTCTCGTGCAAGTGTTGATCCGCCTATTCTGTTGTTTTTTCACTTATTAATGACTTTCGTACTTTGATACACAATCAAGAATAATGGGTGTTGGCCTCAAACCATTAGAGTTCACGGATTGTTTAACCGATAGTCCCTATTTTCGTGAAAATCTGCACTATCATGAGCGTGAATTGGACAAGACCAGTCAACAAATCAAACGGCTAATCAAAGAGGTCAAAGATCTTTTGCTAGCTGCCAAAAGTAAGTTTACTAGATCTCTCTCACTCTCGTACGTATTAAGATTGTGTGTGTCTAACAGCTGTTATCTTCGTCTGCCGGTTTATCTCACTGCTTAATCTTCTTATATTTTACCTGCAACATTATAATGTCCCTGTTCATTATCTGATCTTTTAATTTCGAGCTTTATTCCTTAACAAGTTTTCTACATTTATTTTTTATTTTTAATATGTCACATGCAAGTTTGCTAATGTGGCACGTTATACTTTATTCAAAATCTAGATCTTATTAATATAGTATTTTTTCCTTTCATTAAATTGTTTATCTTCATTTACCATTGTTGATTTTTCAAGTTTTGAGAAACTTGTATCATCTGATTTAATATAATTTATTTTATTTACATGTAAGTTGGACAGCATATACATATACTAGTATACAAACACCTAAATTACACAAATTCCATTGAAGTACATATCAGTATATGAGTAAATATTGTAATAATAAATCAATGTAATTTAACATTTGTGATGTGTTTAAAAATGATTTTACATTACATTTTATTATATGCAGCGTGTACTTGTCTCAGTTAATGAAATATAATGTCATTCATTAATAGTTTTTTGTTCAACAATGACTCTTGTTCTAGATTTCATTAAGTTTGAATGGATTAATTGGAAAAAAATAAATTGTTTTAGATTTGTCCAGAGCACAGAGAGCATTTTCCAAAACACTGCAGAATTTTAGTTTTGAATGCATTGGGGAAACTCAAACTGAAGACGAAACTCATATATCTCAAAGTCTTAAGGAGTTTGGTAAACTTATTGCATCAATAGAGGATGAAAGGGATCGCATGGTATGAAATGTCTTTAGTACATATATGTATTACATATATATTAGAAAAGATCAACAGAAAGAGAAAATTCTCATAAATTATTATAATCAGTTGGCAGTTTAACATTCTGTATCTTTTGGTATACAAAAAAGGGCTATATAAAAAAAAATCACCAAAACCTTGTTTTCTTATAGAAGGAGCGTGGCCCGCTTTTTTAATGGTATACCTATTGAATTATATTTTCAAACCAGATACTTTTCATTTTTGTGCATATTGATTTACACTGTCTTGCTGCTAACATAGTTTTACTACAACAATATAATTCATAACCATAAGATCCAGTACAATGTACATACTTTAATAGATGTTTGAATGTGCACACAGTTTTTATCCTGTAATCATCTTAAGACTCATAATATGATATTCACTTTTATAAAGCAAGCAAAGTTTCTAAATATTAGACATTAGTAATAAGTAATAAGGATATTTTTTGATAAGTTTAATTTGGCAATATCATTGTAATTGCAATTGCCTTAATTTTCTTATATAATCTACTTTATAAATTATATGGCTGTATAATATTCTACAAAATGATATTACAAAAGACAACTTAATATCACCTTTTCTTGCTTTATTATAACCATATTTCAAAATATTGATTGAAATATGCTACTTACACATAGTCACTTATATGTAATAGAAATTCATTCAGATAGCTTTAACATACTAAATATCTTCTTTTATATATAGCTGATTAAGTGCTGAAATTGTCTGGTAAAATATTGCAAGTTATACTCAATAATATTGCTACAGGTTTATATCTGAATATTGATATTTAAGCACATAATCAGTTTGTTTCATTTTCTAGCAGGAAGTACATCACAATTTTTTTTTGTGTCTTGTCATAGATACATTCATATTTCTGATACTTTCAAATGTTTGCATTAATACATTTTTGCATAATTTAGATATTAGCTATAAAGTTTCTTGTATATGATTGTTTTTCTTTTGATCTAACATTTAATCTTGGAATAAAAAGATTGTAGTGCATAGATTTAGTATAATATTATTTGTGTGTGTGTGTGCGCATGCGCGCACACAGATTTGGAGATTTGAAAACTTTAAAATGAAATGATTATTATATCTAGTATCAATAATATGTTGATCGAAATTTTATAGGTACTTCCGATAATTAAAAGTGCTGTTTAATGTATAATATCTTACCTTTTAGCTTGAACGAGCTTATGATCAAATTATTCTGCCATTGGAGCACTTTAGGAAAGTGCACATTGGGGGAGTTAAGGTAATATAGCATATAGTCATGTAATTACCTACAGCAAGAATACAAAGCATTCATTTCTCTTATTTTTTAAATTATACAAATTACAGGAGGGGAAAAAGAAGTTCGAAAAGCAGACCATTAAGTTTTGTCAAAGTCAAGAACGTTATCTAAATTTGTCTACAAAGAAACAAGACAATGTTCTGCAAGAGGTATGGGGAATTTTGGATTTAAGTTGAAATACATAAACGTGATTATTTTTAATTGTTTGAACAGCTTTTATACAAAGTATTTTATCCTTAGGCTGATGCAACGTTGGAAATGGCTGAAAGACATTTTTGTCAAGCTAGTTTAGAATACATATTCTTACTGCAAGAAGTACAAGAACGAAAAAAATTTGAGTTTGTTGAAACAGTAAGTTCGGCTTTTACAATTAAGCCGAAACTACGCAGTACAAATATGATAGATTGCAGTACATGACTATGAATTAAGATTATTATATATAATCCTAATATGAATTTTTTTAGTTATTAGGTTTTATGTTTGGTTGGCTAACATTCTACCATCAAGGGCACGAAGTGGCAAAAGATTTCAAGCCTTATATGACTGAATTGCAACTAAAAATACAAAAGGTTTGTTTCTTCACAATTAGAGCATTTATTGCTTAAAATACATTGACAAAGCATTAGGATTATACAAGCACGTCCCTAAAACTTATTACTTACATTAGCGTTGTTCAAACTATAAAAATCTTGCTTCATGGTAACATTGATTTACAAATTTATTAAAGATAACTGTATAAAATTATTTCACATTCGAAATTCCAAATGTAATTAACACAGTATTAAAATATTGATAATTAGAATTTTGATACTGCATATTAATTACTTACATATTGAATACTTATATGGCAAATTAATTATATTCAAAAAGCATATGGTTAGTTCATAACTGTATAATTCCTTACCATGTGAATGTGAAACAATTAGCCCAAATATATAAGGAGTATTTGAAGAGAACATAACTTGGGTATTTTTGAATGTCTTGTGTGGCAGTTGAAGCATTCTTAATGTTAGTAATTCAGAATTTTTATAATTGAATTGTTTTTTAATATTCAAATATTTGTAGAAATATATAGCTGTAACTTTTAACTAAATCACTGTGGTGTATAAAAACATTAGGGTAACAGCATGAAAAATAGCTTACTAATTTTCTATTTTATGTGTGTGTGTGTGTTTTACAAGACTAGAGAAAATTTCCTTGCTACCCGGGATAAAACAGAATCGCTTATGAATAAAATGAAGGATATGAAAAAGGTACGTTTCCTAATCTTTCCATGCTCAGCATTTTTTTTACTTATTGATATAATATTGTACAAGGAGCAATCTTGCAATAAGTGATGAGGAATATGTTCAGTGGACCCATATAAAATGATCAATCATTTAACTAATGATACTATTTATACGCATATACTTTAGTCGATAACAATAATAATTAAAACGAAAATTTCTCAATGCTTATTTAAAAGAGAAGATGAAGTAAACATTATTTTATTGGTACTGGCAGTACATTCAGAAATCAAGACACTATTTCTCCTTTCTAGTCTGCTGTAGAAACGGGCGTCAATAAACTATACTCCCGCGAAGGTTATTTATTTCTAATGGAAAAAAGTAAGTCCATGAAAAGCATATTCAGTATAGTGTAAAGAATAATTATTTATCTTGTGTAGTTCAGAAAAATATGTTCCTGTTGAAAGTATATTCCTATTTGAAAATAATACAAATTTGCAGAGGCTTTTGGTACAACATGGACGAAGCAATATTGTACATATCAGAAAGACAAAAAAGAGTTTACAATGATACCTTACAATCAGCTAACAGGGAAATTCGTGAGTAGTTTTCGTTTAATCAGTGCAATTTGCAATCAAAATATATTTTGAAAGGGTTCATTTTTATTATATTTCAACAGAGTAGTAAGGAAGTTTTGACTCTGGCAACTTGCGTACGACGTACGTCAGATACGATTGAAAAGAGGTTCTGTTTTGACATTACTACTGTTGATAAGTAAGTTTAAATAGATTCTATTTATCTACAACTTTTGTATGCTCTTCTAAAGAAGATATAAGCACATTAAAGCACATTAGTTATATGGGAACACTTATTTTCTTCAAATCATTTTTCTAATTGCATGGTGTGTTTTATGTTTGAACATCTATTCTTCAAAGTTTCATACGTTTTGCTTTCTTGGGAATTTGAGGTAGGTGACTGACATATGAGTTATTATAATGTTATATTCATTTGTTATTATTATTTATAACAGAAACAAACGTAACTTAGTGTGCTATGAAACTTTCGAATACTTAGGGGATTCTGTTGCAATAAACTGCAATGATTCCCAAATTTGAATGTAACAGGAAAGAATTTATGATTTTAGTCAGATTTGAATTATTATTCAAGGAAATTTCATTACTTTGTTTAGAACACGACATTTATATATTGTCAGTACAAATTCTATGTAAAGCAATTTTCTCGTATTTTCTTCTGGTTTAAGCCTACTTTGCAGATAAATTCCTCTGATACTCTAGGAACAAAAAATATCCCACAAACGTATAGATGTTTATACATGCGGAATATTTAAGATCTATATTCAATAAACTTGAATTTTTCAGGCCTAATATAGTGTATACATTCCAAGCACTGTCTGAAGAAGATAGAAAACTGTGGATGGATGCAATGGATGGTAAAGAACCAGTAAGTTGCCTTCGATTGGAAACAATGTCGTATCACTCTGCATCACAAATTATTTTAAAAACAACATTTTTCAATTTCAGAATCATCCTGTATTAGGTTCATCAACAAAATCTGAAGAAACAGTTTTGGATGAAACTGGTTTTGCATTCATATCAAAATGTATTACAGCACTCGAAGACAGAGGTACGCGATCAAATTAATTTTGGATTCGAGTTGTTTATTTAGTTTTGAAATAATTTTTGATTATTCAACTATACTTAGGTCTCGAAGAACAAGGCTTATACAGGGTAGTCGGTGTTGCTTCAAAAGTTAATAAACTGTTAGCTATGGGTCTAGATAGGAGAAAACTCGATAAGCTCAATTTGGATGATCGTTTTGAATGGGAAAGTAAAACAATCACTAGTGCATTGAAAACATATCTGAGGACCTTATCGGAACCGCTAATGACGTTCCGATATTATAATAGTTTTATTTCAGCTGCGAGTGCGTATAGGTATTCTCTACATGTTTGCTTTATTTGCACTCCTCATATTAAGAAGATTACACCATAGTCATATTATAAAGTTTTGATTGAGTGAGTGCTTTTAGTAGCAGAGTGAAAAAAATCACAATCTAATCAATTTGATTACTAATAATTAGTAGAAGATTGCGAGGCATGTTGCAGTTTTCATATATTACCAATTTTCTTATTGTCCCTAACAGAGCAAGAAATGAAAGAAGCACGTATAAATGATATCCATATCCTCATTTACCGGCTACCGAAACCAAATTTTAATATGTTAATCCTTCTTACTACACACCTTTGCAGGTAAGTTTATGCTTCTCGCAAATATAATTATTACAAACAAGTACGTTACGTACGGTAGACATTAGTATACCAGGTTCATTAGCTTCAGTATACATGTATTCATTAAATCTTTCAGTGTAGCAAAAAAGAGTGATAAAAATTTAATGACCGTTGGTAACTTAGCCGTATGTTTCGGTCCCACATTATTGAGACCAGAGGAAGAAACAGTTGCTTCCATAATGGATATTAAATTCTACAATATCGTTGTCGAAATACTAATTGAAAATTGTGAGAGGATAGTAGCTGGTCCACCTCAAGATACACTGCGTTCATCGCAAATTGCGCAAAATACTATTCCTCCAAAGTCGCAGCGTTCTAATACAGAAGATGGATCGACATCGTCAGGAAATGGAACTCCGTTTCTAAGATACCCAGTACATGCCCCTATGTCTCCACCGCATGCACATGTAAGCTTCACACACACTGAACGCCTTTCTACAGGAATATTGCGTTAAATATTTGTATGCGGATCAAAATTACCTGCAACTCGGAATACAAAAACATTAATTCATGACTTCAATGCCGTTTATAATTACTAACGTATATAATTACTAATGCAGCTGGTTACAAGATCTTATCATGATGGACCCCTACCAGTTGTTACAAAATCATCTTCCGTTGATGATCGGAAAAATGGAGACTATGAAGATCCGGAGGTTGCCAGTCACAGAATACCGGTTTATATGGATGGCCGAGGAAGCCGCGTGAAACTAACAAACGCTAATCTAATGTATCATTCCGCAGATAAAGGTTAATATAACATTATGAAACATGCATATTGTATTTACACATGCGATTTAACAGTTTACTGCACACTCAAATTATATATATTCAGTATTAACTAGTGGGAACACAAGCAGTTCAAGTGAATCTATTGCGTCTGATCCCCATTCCTTTTCATCTGATTTACCCGTAAAACAAAAGCGGGGGTCCGCGATGTCCATGCATTATGCATCGGGTTATCCTCAACGGAGCAATCCCTCAATATCCGTGTAAGTTCCATTCTGTATGTCAACTTATGGCTTTTATTGTTATTCTTGTGTTTTGTATCAACATATATTCATAAAAATTCTAGAGTTAATACTTCACCTAGCAGTGGTCGTTCAAGCCCTGGACAAGTACCCGGGATCTGGTGAGTCTAATACGTTTAACATATTTTATTATCTACATTTTGATTACACTATATAATTATTAAGAAAATAAAGACTGTATAATTTCGATTAATTTTAGGAGAGTACGTACTTTATATGCGTGCTTGGCTGAAAACGACGGCGAACTGTCATTTGAGCCAAATCAAATTATTACAAATGGTAAGGAAACAGAATTAACTTATAATGAGTATTTTTGCGATACCTTCGGGTTGTCATTGATTGATTACATAATTGTAGTTAAGGCCTCTTTGGAACCCGGCTGGTTGGAAGGTACGTTAAATGGTAAAACAGGGTTGGTCCCAAAGAATTATGTTGAGCAGTTACCCTAAATTTGGGAAAACCAAAGACTGCCTAAATTGTTTTTACATTCCGCAAACGCTGATTTTTTAATATTATTCTACTAAGCAGGCATAATCATGAAGATAGGAGTAATTGTACGCTGCACATGATGCACGTAATCTTTTCTCTTTCAAATTCTTTTGGGTACAATTTACATAGTCAATTATACATATATCTATATATACATTTATATGTACACTTTTTATTTATTAGGAGCCTCATTGCTCAAAATATATATATATATATATAAATTGTATATACTCAATTGTAGAAAACTTTATATATAATTACATATATAAAAGTTCATAGGGCTAATATATTATAATATTTAAATATATTTGTACTGAAAACTATTGCTCCAGTATGTAGTTCATAGGAGATCTCATAGGCAATAATCATCTGTTTATACCATAGTAATATATGATATGATAATGTGATACAAAATAAATAGATACCAAATATAATCAGAACTTTTAATAAAGTATTAAATGAGATACAATATTTTCGGTTCGTTACAATTTCCTAAAATAAATAAATAAATGGTTTTCACTAGAGTATATGATTCTGCCCTACAAAATTAAAAATAATATCTGTAATGACTTAATCAGCAATTTTCGTAAATATTTAAACTGTGTAGTATTATTACAAATAATCTTTAGTAATTTGATTAGAGACATATAACAAGTCAATTTAAATTAGGTTGATCAAACTGCAGATGATTCGATGAGAGACGGTTTACTTATGCAAGAGATGTAAAACAAGTGTAGTAAAATATAATATTTATTTTCGATATATGAAAGTGGTAACATACTTGCGACTTAGGCTTGTCTCTTCTTTAAGTCTAAATTCTAGCGTTATCAAATTTATATAGAAATTTCCTTTCAGAATATATGTATATTTTTTCATTTCCGAATCATAATGCTACGGAAATATCTTACGAAATGTAAATTTTAGTAAACGCATCAAGTGAAGTAATACTTTTATTACGTTAGATAATACTTACTATCATTTATTATATTAGAATAATATAATTGAGCTAGAATTTACATATATTCAACTGCACGACAAATTCGTCATGCAAAATAAACTATTTTTAAATGCTGAATAATCATTGCATCTAATGCATGTAAATGCCTTCGCTTCTGATTTTCGTGTTGAAAAATGTCTAGACCAAGTCATAATTATTATATCTTATACTCCTAAATAACATTGCTTATTGTCATAAACTGCATAACAGAAGTGGCGTTATTATGAAGAGTATAAGATCCATTCCCTCTTAAAAATATATTTCCTTTCACAATGGAAAGTTTAAATTCAGTTTGTCAAATCATATTTTTAACCGAACAATTGAGAAATTTCGTCAATCCAGAAATGCAACAATGAAATGACGGCCTAGGCAATGTTCGCACGATTGTACTATTTATACAATAATTAATTTTAATTAATTTTAATTAGTATAAATAATTTTACTGTTTACATAAATTATTATTAAATCTTGTTAAATGAATTTCCATTCCAAAACGCCCTGCTTTTAAACCATTCTTTTCCACACTGTTCCATATGGAACACATAAACCAAATATAACACAATATTGCGGTCAAAAAGATTCGGATAGTATTTAATCCAATGCTCATTGCTACTGTTGTAGCAGTACAATCTAATCCCATGGACCAAGTTAATGGCACAATTAGTAAACATCCCCAGAAGAAATACCAAAATCGTTGTCGATGAACGTTTCTTAACGAAGTTTCACATATGCTTACTGCTTCTTTCAATGCATCTCTAACATCTACATTAATTGACTGTGATTCTCCTACAAAGATATATTATATTTAGGAAAGCTAATTTTCAAATACAATTATTAGGTGATTCATTGCCTTACTTCCTGAAGTATTATATGATTTACATTTTTTGATTTCATTTTAAATAGACTAAATAGATTAAACAATATAAATCTAACACAATCCTATTACATCAAGTTTATTTGTGGAAATTAGCAATAAATATATGTTCATATTTTGTTCTTACTCTTAACTGGAATAATCCAGCTATATATTATGAATCAATCTGCTATAATTAAGAGAATGCAAGGTATGATCTAACTGAAGTTATTGTATAACTAACTATATGACTTACCACTACCGATTTTGAAGCTTGCCATGATCGCCTCATGATCAGAGTAACTAAAATTTTTATCAGGTACACGCTTTGGAAATGGATGTTCAAAGTTTGCAACCTCAATCTAAACAGATATATGATATCAGCGGAATGTTAAACGGATTGTTTACTAATATTAAGATAAATACCTTAAATTTCTTTGAACCAAAATATAAAATGTGGTCTATACGTTTTCCTTCAGGAAACATTCTAGCAAGTTTGGTTGATGTATAGCTATTATTGGCAGTTTCATTGGTCCCTAAATTACATGAACTACTTGAGCATGCATCTGTTAAACCAGCAACGCCACATATAATTCTATAAGCTAAATCTTGAGGCTCGGTATTCAGATCTCCACCTAATATTGCAGCATCTGCACCACCACTAGTCATTCTGATAAATTGGGCAGTATCAAATGCTTGTAAAACTCTATGTGCCATATATTCATCATTTTGCCTGTTGTACTCTGCATGTAGCTAATTTGATAAAAATGTAAACTATAATCAATTAAAGATATCCCATATTATATATAAAATATTCAGTGATATTCTACTTATATAATAGTTTTTGATTCTAAAAATTAACTTACATGTGCAACATAAACATTGACATTCATGTTATGAACATTCAATCTACAGAGTCCTACACCTTTTCCTCCAAACCAGTCAGCATGATGTATTTTATGTACATATCCATTTAAAGGCCATTTATGGAACATAACATCTTGAATAGGATATCTAGATAAAATGCAAATTCCTGATCCAACAACACCACTGAAATTCATAAGTAGTTTTTTCAGTTATTCCCATAAGAAATAATTGTAACTAAAGCAAGATATATATATTTAGCTTGGTAATCACTGTATAAAAAATTATTTAAACCTATGAAAATAATGTGAATAAGGTAGTTTCTCCTGAGTTTTAGATTTTATCAATTTGAAGTCATTAATGGACCATACTTCTTGTAAACAAATAATATCATAGTTTTCTATTGTAAATTTGTCTGCAATTGCTTCAATACGTGCTCTTCTATTTCTTGACACATATGGTATTCCCCTAAAATACATAATTGCAACTGTATATAGCAGACAAATAGTAACACATGCCTGATATTTTTAAACAAACAAACATTGAAAATTGTTCTATATACCATGCTAACAAATGTTAACTAAACTAGTATCCAATTACGTTTAAACCTTATTCACACAAGATATGGTTGAACAATACTTTACCAGCAATTCAATGTTAAAAGACTGACTGCCACTTCGTTAGTCATTGTTTATTGATTGTTACTCCTCATAAGCTTTCGAATGTTAACTGCTGTTTAATGAACATTCCTTAATAGGCAACACCGTGATATGTATTATCTAAAATAACAATTTTTCAAGTTACACCGATACGAAAATACACTTCGCGTATTTAAAATGCAGCCTTCATAATTTTTCCTACTCTAACGACATACCGTTAACCGAAGTTATAGAAATGGCAGAACGCTTGTTCAAGTTCAAACTGCTATTCGTTTTCCATACCGTAGATTTAAATAATACCTGCATGATAGAGCATCACGTTGTTTATTGTTATCGCTAGTGTGTTACATAACTAATAACAAATGTTTGCTATGATATATAGTTCTTCTATATAATGGTCTCAACATAGTTCAATATTCCATACCTAAGTAACTGTCCATCATATTTTCACTAAATTTTTGCCGAACGCTTGGCTATTAACAAGCTATTCATAGCGTAGCATATGATATATAATAAAATTCAACTAACTAATTGTTTAACTCATAACAAAGTACTGAACTAAATAAATTTAGTAAATCTATTTTACTACACATTATATATGTATGATGTCATTAACTGCAGAGGGAGTGCTGCGGTCCCCATACACATACGTAGTATTTCCATCTTGATTTATCGTCTATTTTATATATTATCCAGTATAAAATTTATAAATATTAAAGCATAATAAAGAGAAACGGATGAAATAGACGTATGGTGAAAATCCTCTATACCAAAAAAAGATATTGGCAATGACAGTTCATTTTAGAACGCAACGCTTTTCTTGAAAACCGAGCAGAATACATACGATACAAGATACAGCTGTTTATACGCACTGTATAGTTATTTATATAGCTATAATAAATTTATCGCCCTATCTTCCTGTATCGGGGTGGAGTAACACGGAGTAAACGACTTTGTATGTACAGATAATAGGGCTTCGCCCTATTCTATCAGAATGTATAAATTACATTAAAAAGTACTTGGCAAGAGATTCATCTTGGAAAGATTTAGATTCATAATTTATTTAAATTTGCATAACACTAACCTCCATAGAGGTAAGAATTTTATCATGAAGTAAAATTGTGAATTCAAATAACATTTCACATACTTTCACATTAGATTTGTATATGGAATTGTATTATGTGTAAAATCATAATAATGCATTTTATTCTTTATTTAGGTTTTACAAATCTTTTAAAATGGCTACTGATAAAGTAACTTTAGGAGATGCATTGTCTAATGTTGATGTTCTTGATGAGTTTACACTTCCTGATGAACAACCGTGCATTGAAGCTCAACCATGTTCTGTAGTATATCAAGCTAACTTTGACACTAACTTTGAAGACAGAAATGGTTTTGTTACTGGAATCGCAAAATATATAGAAGAAGCTACAGTTCATGCCAGTCTGGTAAGATCTTGTCAAAACACTGATAGATTAATATTCAATTGTTCTATAGATATCTTTAGCACATAAGTCTCAAGCTACTATGAAATTATGTACATAATACTTATCATTCATTATTTTAAAGAATGAACTATTAGAAGAGGGTTTAGAACATGCTGTTATGCTGTACACATGGAGATGTTGCTCTCGTGCTATTCCACAGCCAAAATCAAATGAACAACCAAATAGAGTAGAAATATATGAAAAAACTGTAGAGGTTTTGGCACCAGAAGTAAATAAATTATTAAATTTTATGTACTTCCAAGTAAGTAACCTGTTTTATGAAATCTATATTTTTGTGAAAATATATAGTAAACATGGGGCAATGTTTTAGAGGAAAGCCATAGAAAGATTTTCAGGAGAAGTAAAACGTTTATGTCACCATGAGAAGAGAAAGGATTTTGTTTCAGAGGCATATTTATTGACTCTAGGAAAGTTCATTAATATGTTTGCAGTACTAGATGAACTGAAAAATATGAAATCTAGTGTAAAAAATGATTATTCCACATATAGAAGGTATTTACATTTCTAACTATTTTAATTAAATATATTTTAACATAGCATCATGTATACATATAAAGGCTATATCTCATTCAGTCTAATTTTTTTTTTCATTTTAGAGCTGCTCAATTTCTGAAAGTAATGTCTGATTCTCAGACTCTACAAGAATCTCAAAATTTGTCAATGTTTTTGGCAACACAAAATAAAATTCGGGATACAGTAAAAGAGAATTTAGAAAAAATTACTGGATATGAAGAGTTGCTTGCAGATGTTGTAAATATTTGTGTTCACATGTTTGAAACAAAAATGTATCTCACACCAAATGAGAAACATATGTTAGTAAAAGTTATGGGATTTGGTCTGTTCTTAATGGACAGTGAACTATGCAACATTAATAAATTAGATCAAAAGAAAAAATTGAAATTAGACAGAATAGATCGGATTTTTAAGAACTTGGAAGTGGTACCACTATTTGGTGACATGCAAATTGCCCCATTTAATTACATTAAACGTTCAAAACACTTTGATGCATCAAGATGGCCATTGTCATCTTCATCAAATAGTATGAGTCCTCAAGCAGACCTTATGGTACATCTTCCACAAATTCGAGAAGATCATGTCAAATATATCAGTGAATTGGCAAGGTATAAAAATAATATTTTTTCGAAGTCTTTAACACATTCTATAGTGTACATTTTAATGGCGAAAACACTTTGAAATATAATACAGGTACAGTAATGAAGTAACTACCACTTATAAGGAATGTGGGAGTGATACAGAAAATCGGGAAACTGCTGAATTAGCATTGCGCGGGTTACAGCTACTCTCACAATGGACAAGTGTAGTAACAGAATTGTACAGCTGGAAACTACTTCATCCTACGGATCATCATATGAACAAAGAGTGTCCACAAGAAGCCGAAGAATATGAAAGGGTGCAGTATACTTCCACTCAATAAACTTCTATTAATAGAGCAATTACTAACCGACAAAAGTCACCATTAGATTAAATAAGTGTTATATGGATCAAAATCCAAGTTTTTGTCATCAATATTATATCTTCTTTTTATTTACGTGTATAGGCCACACGGTATAATTATACTGATGAAGAAAAATTTGCTCTAATCGAAGTTATAGCAATGATCAAAGGACTTCAAGTGCTAATGGCGCGTATGGAAACTGTTTTTATCGATGCAATTCGCAGAAACATATACGCCGAATTGCAAGATTTTGTACAACTTATTTTACGTGAACCCCTTCGTAAAGCCATTAAAAACAAAAAGGATCTTATTAGAAGGTTTGCATGGCAATCATTACCATTCATTTAGATGTGATAAATGATTATGTATATTTAATACTATATTTTCAGTATAATTGTATCTGTTCGCGAAACTTGTGCTGATTGGCATTTTGGTGTTGAACCTTTGGGTGATCCTGCACTTAAGGGAAAGAAAGATCCAGATAATGGGTTTGGAATTAAAGTTCCACGAAGAAACGTTGGTAAGAATCTACGAGGAAAATCTGTAATATTTAATATGATTGAAACATGGTGAGGTGAATCATATATTTTGATTCTAGGACCATCTTCCACACAGCTTTACATGGTACGCACAATGTTAGAATCGCTAATTGCCGATAAAAGTGGTGGTAAACGTACGTTGCGAAAAGATATTGATGGACAATATCTTGTACAGATTGATCAATTTCATAAAACTAGTTTTTACTGGAGTTATCTTTTGAATTTTAGTGGTAAGCATGTTTATCGCAATGTCTAAATATGTATCACTATCGCTAAAATCTATCTATTTCCTTTTAGAGTCACTGCAAAATTGTTGTGATTTATCACAATTATGGTACAGGGAGTTTTACCTGGAAATGACTATGGGCCGGAAAATACAGGTAACATAACTTTTACATTATAAAAAGCTGGATAACGAAAACACCCACCTTAACATATTACACAGTCTACAATTTCATAAAATATGAAAATAAACAGTCATGTAATTAATAATACTACGCTGTCGAATTTTGCGATCCCGTTAGTACTTAAAAGAAAGATAAACGTTTTGTTTTTTTCGTCTAAAAAGTACTATGAAAATATCGTTTTCTCTGCTTGATTTCATGACTAGAAATGCCAAGTACGTCACCAGCATAACGAAGAGTGCAGCGACTTGATCACCATGGAAAAACGTATTCAGGTACTTTGTTAGACCCGAGTGATTGTAAAATGTTATGTTATGTTATGTTATACGCACGTTAAATATTTCAGTCTTTCGTATTTTTATATTTGTGTAAAATAAAATACTTTATATACGGTGAAGTATACTTTCTACTTTCGATATATCTTTGAATAATCGATAAGACTTAAAGCATTAAAGCATCGGTACTAATAATACAATTATATTTGAGGAATAGAAAACAAATTCAATATCGAAATTCATTTGATCGGTAATTACTTAACAAATAAACATCAACTACTTATGAATAGTATCTGCACTACTTATTAGTTATATGTAATTATTACACTCTTTAAGGAGTAATATAAAAGGTATATTGGACCGTAAGGGGTTGAAAATTTAAAACAGCTTCATTGTATTATTTGGAAATATGTTTTAGATTACTTTTTAATCTTGAAACTACATGTTTCAGTTTCCAATTGAGATGTCTATGCCATGGATTTTGACCGATCATATCCTTAGAAGCAAAGAGCCCTCAATGATGGAGTAAGCAAGGATTCTCGTTATTCATAATTAATAATCCAAAATTACTGTTCCGTATATATTTAATCCGTAAATTTATTTTTTAGGTATGTTTTATATCCTTTGGACTTGTATAATGATAGCGCCTTGTATGCGTTAACAATATTTCGTAAACAATTCCTCTATGATGAGGTAGAGGCTGAAGTAAATTTATGTTTCGATCAGTTTGTTTATAAACTTAGTGAACAAATTTTTGCTCACTATAAACAGTTGGCCGCGAGCATATTGCTAGATAAAAGATTTCGCGTTGAATGTGTTGCACTTGGAGCATATTTACTACCATATCCTCGGGCTAACAGATACGAGACATTATTGAAACAAAGACACGTTCAATTATTAGGAAGAAGTATTGATCTAAACAAATTAATTACCCAGCGTATTAACGCTGATATGCAAAAATCTTTAGATCTTGCTATCAGTAAATTTGAATCTGGGGATATCACGGGCGTCGTGGTAAGTTCAAAATATATTTATTAAATGTACTATGTTATACATCAAATAGAATATGAAGAAATTTGTGTACAGGATAATATACATTATTATTTTTAAACTACATATACTTTGAAAGCGTCAATAGTTGTTGTATATTACTGTGCATTTCAGGAATTGGACGGCCTCTTACAAGTTAATCGCCTGACTCATAAGCTTTTAAGTAAATGGCTTGCGCTGGATGAATATGATGCTATGTTCCGAGAAGCAAATCATAATGTTTTAGCTCCATATGGAAGAATTACACTTCACGTATTTTGGGAACTGAACTATGATTTCTTGCCAAATTATTGTTATAACGCAGCAACGAATAGGTATTAGGGTATTATAATATATCTGGTTATTGGTTGTTTTCGTGCAAACAAATGTCATGATATTTAACAACCATAACATGGTCAATTTTAAATAATACGGCGAATTAATATTAACCAGGTTTGTAAAGTGCCGTGGTCTCCAATTTGTCCAACCTGTACATAGGGATAAACCACCCCAAATGTCTCATCACTACCTTTGGGGTAGTAAACAATTAAACTTAGCATACAGTACGCAATACGGCCAATATTCAGGATTCGTTGGGCCCCATCATTTTCGAACAATATGTAAACTTCTTGGATATCAAGGCATTGCCGTAGTTATGGAAGAACTCTTAAAAATTGTTAAGTCCTTAATTCAGGGAAGCCTACATCAATTCACAAAGACCTTAATGGAAGCTATGCCGAAAGTTTGCAAATTACCAAGATATGATTATGGATCCCCAGGTGTTTTGGGATATTATCATGCCCAATTAAATGACATTGTGCAATATCCAGATGCCAAAACAGAATTGTTCCACAATTTTCGTGAGTTTGGTAACACAATCTTGTTTTGTTTGTTAATGGAGCAAGCACTTTCACAAGAAGAAGTTTGTGATTTGCTACATGCTGCACCATTCCAAAATATACTTCCAAGGCCTTATTGCAAAGGTATATTATCTGAATAATGAAAATAGTATGTTTATGATCATACGTGATATTTGTTTTCCATTATATTTTAGAAGGAGAAAAACCTGAGACTAAGCAAAAACGTCTTGAGGCTAAATATGCAGCGCTACAAATTGTTCCAAACGTAGATAAATTGGGAACGGCGAAGGTAACAAAAGATTATAAACACAATTATATAGAAGAATATTTTTCTATACACAGTTTCATTTATTAGACAAACTATGTTTGCAGCAAGCTATGATTGCTAGAGAGGGAGATTTATTAACGCGTGAACGATTATGCTGTGGTTTATCGATATTTGAAGTAGTACTCAGCAGATTACGCAGTTTCTTAGATGATCCAATCTGGGTTGGTCCGCCTCCAGCTAACGGTGTAATGAACGTAGATGAATGTACAGAATTTCACAGACTTTGGAGTGCGTTGCAATTTGTGTATTGTATACCAGTTGGTGAAACAGAATTTACTGTCGAGTTAGTAATCAAATAATTACAATTTTAAATGACCGTATTACACTTGTATTTTATTGATTTTTGTATCGTAATACTATCGTTCTTCCAGAGAATTATTCGGAGAAGGATTACATTGGGCAGGATGTGCAATGATTGTATTACTTGGACAGCAAAGAAGATTTGAAGCTCTGGACTTTTGTTATCACATATTGAGAGTGCAGCGTGTTGACGGTAAAGATGAAAATGTTAAAGGGATTGTAAGTATAGATCTATATTAATAAATGCATATGTATATGTATTTATAAATATTCAAACAGTTACATAGATTAACTGTAACATATTAGCATTAGCTTTGCAGCATGATATTTTTAAATAATACTTATGTTATACAGCATTTGAAAAGAATGGTGGACAGAATCAGAAGATTTCAAGTTTTAAATTCACAAATCTTTGCTGTATTAAACAAATACTTGAAGAGCGGGGATAGCGATGCAACGAGCGTGGAACATGTACGTTGCTTTCCACCACCGATTCATCCCTCACTTGCACATGCACAGCAACAACATTATCATACACCAGAATATCTGCGCCAAATGAATCATCAGTAAGATAGTATGATAAGATATAATATTTATAATACAGCATAACAAATATTACCAAGGCTGACTTACATTTTTTAGATAAACAATAAGTATACTATTCTGAATCGAGTCATTGAAAGTTGCAAAAAGCGTCAGACACCAAATTTGCTATGTATTTTTATCCAACTGCCATGTGTCATCAAGATGCTTAAATCAAATATTATTCTTTAATCCGTAAATTATTGTTGGCTACCTTACAGGGTTCTAATATTTTGGCAAATCTATTTAAATAGCTTTCATGTGATGTGATTACAAAATTTCACAAGATGAAATTGTAACTTCATTCATTAATATAAAAATAATTATTAAGGTGCCAGTAAATAAATTATTTGCCTGACAGTTCCCAAGCTATTGCCAACATACAATTTGTGTTTCGTATATATTTACCGCCTTTGCATAAGCATAAAGACGTTCTGAAATATGTTCTTTTAAGTTAGTCTTGTAAAATAATTAAGTAGCATTTTTATACTATCTAGTATTACAAAGAAATAAAAATTGCGAATTTTTCTATATAAACATGCAACATACGTCAATGTCGTAAGAGTGTAAAGAAATATAGCTTTAAGGATTATTTAATTATGTACCAAATTTCAGTTTTTTATTTTATACGCTACGTTACGTAGCATCAGTATTATTTATTATTAATTTGTAGCAAATTCGATGTACGGAAATATTGCAACATGGTGTAATTTTTATTATTTTGTACTATATTTTGCAAGCATATATTAAAGATTATCCCTATTAAGTTTGAATATTCAAACTGATTATTTGTAAATGGAAAAATAAATATGGAAAGTGTTTTTATGTGAGAGCTGCAAAACACGCGTTTAAATTAAAATGTAGAAAAATACTTTTTAATAATCTTCCACTTAGATATCTGTGTATCATGAATCCTAACAATCTTGTTTTAATTATATTACAAAGTATTAACGGCTTAGAATATAAAAAAATTATACATTTCAAAATAAACACATTTATATAGATCAGTATATTTCGTCTTATACATTAAAGATCCGAGAAAAAGTCCGACGCATTGCCGATTTTACTGCTGGGAAGGTTGTGTTTCATTTGTTTTTGCTTCCCTCCCTTTGCACGCTCGGTAACATTTAGGGATTCGAAATACTGTACATTCCAGAACTTAATATCATTGTTATGTGATGATGATGCTATTAAAGTTCCATCACTATTTACATCTAGTGCTTCAATAGGGAAATCATGTTGGCCTACTATTCCAAGTTGATGATGTGGAAATAAGCTTGTAGCCCTGAATATTAGTATAAAAAATGTTATGTCTTAGATAACAGTCTTTCACTTGCATCATATCTTACCTAAGAATTCCATCTTCACTGCCTGTTATTGCAATATTCTCGGTAATAGGAATCATGCAATTTATAGCTTTTTTCGTCAAGTTCGGAAATTCATCAGAATGCAAACCAAACTCTCCCCAATTGAATACATACATTTTTCCTTTACTACTACATGTTAACAGTTTCGTTTCATGCTTAAATAAGCCGAGACATGTTAGTTCCTCGTCGTACTCTTCCGACTGCAAATAATGTAATTTATAAAAGAAAGCCAGTAACTGAATACACTTTTATGTTTAGTGACTTATACCTGAACATGGAGTTTCCTTTCCGGTATATTTATTGCTGTAAGTGAACCATCTCCGCTAGCGCATACTAAGTGCTTAGCATCCCGATTTGTAACAATAGCGCTGACATAATCTTCTATCTTTTTTATCGAAAATATGGGGTTATCACCTTTTTGCCTAAGATCCCAAACTTAACAAATTTTAATAGAAAAAACATTACAGGAAAAACTCATTGAAAAAAGAATGAATAAAAACTAGAAATCATTACATTTTACTGTGCCATTGTCATCTCCTGTTGCAAATGTATGTTCCCCAATTATGCTCATTGTATATATGGGTTCTCTAAATTTTAAAGGACATACTTATAATATAAATCAATCTAGTATTTGATATACAGTGCAAGCAATTTTGTGTTTATACATACTCATGTGCATTCTCATACAGCTTCGTCAATTTTTCAGTTTCAATATCAGTAAGCATTATGCATAAATCTTTAGCAGTAGAGAATAAGGTTGAGCCATCTTCACTAAATTCTATATCACGACAGGCTTTCATGTGTAGTTCTAAAGTAGATATGAGGTTTGTTTCTGTATTGTTATATTTATACCTAACAGACAATTTCAGAATAAGTCTATGTAGATGTTATATAAAATAGATGCTTTATTTTTATGTGTATTTATATAAAATAAAAAAACCTTTGGATATCTTCATTATTCATGTATAGTAACTAAGTTACATCTGTATAGGTTTAATAATATAGGTAACAATAAGGGTCCATAAACATTAATGAATACAAAACTTACATGCATACATCCCCTACAATATTGGCTATAGCTATCATATCAGATTTAGGGTGAAAACATATATCTACTATATGATCCTCTGTTGTAATAGGAGGGGGATGATTTGTATGTAATTCCTTGGATTTAATAATAGCTTTTACAACTTCATCCTCTTCCTCATCAAATTCATTTGTTTCTGCATTGTTACCTTTAATTTCAATTTCAATTTCTTATGGTAATTAAATAATGATCTTTCTACTTTAACCAACATTCTAAGTGTTATTTATATAAAATATTTTGTTATGGGAATTCATACTGATATATAAACCATACCATTACTGGTAGAGACTTGATTATTATTAGGATTGAAGTCTCCTTCATTACTTTCAGAATCTGAGTCATCAGTTAAACTTGAACTACCATCACTATTCATAGAGTCATTACTGCTTTCCTCGCTGCTATCACTGTCATGAGCATCAATATTGTCATCTACAATTTTATTTATGTCATTAGTTTATGTCAGTTAACGAAATCATTTCCTAAAAGGATTATAAAATAACTTTTTAAGTTTTATTAAACTTATTAGTATACATTTGATTCATTACCCTACACCATTATCAATAAATATGGTTTCTATATAATGAAATTCATATGTATCTAATGTCTTTAAGAAATAAGAATAGTGCTATTTTAAAGGGTTCATTTTATAATAAAATATTAAAGCAAACATTAATCCTAATTTTACCTATTAACTTCCCCGTGTTTAGTTGCATGATTGTACAATTGTTTTTAATTTAAATTGTCAATACAATTCATTCAACCTCCACAATAATAAACAGTAAAACGTGACTGTCATTAACCTAAAAACATTTTATTGTAAGGATAGCAAAATAAGAAACATCCCGGTATTTAAATACTGCCATAGACGAGATATAAGTAGCCAAGCACGCAATGCAATTTGTAATTCCTAGAGCTCGGTAACAATTTTTGTGTCACTGGTGACGTTACCCATTAAACATATAAAATAGCTCTTAGTTTTATATTTTTAGTGTCAGAAACATAAAAATAAAACATGCAATTATACATTTTTCTATAATTATGCATCAGTATAAGTACTCTATGATAACGATGGATTTAATACAGCGCTGATTTTTCATTTTTGCAGTGCCAATGATGTAATAGACTGGGCTCATCGAAAAACTTCGACATCGGTTCTGGAAGAAATACATTTACTGGTGCGACACACCAGTAAAATATATTTTAATTACACTAACCATACATTATATACTTATAAATTATATATATGTATAGAGCGTATATTCTGTTTTAAAGATGTATATGATATATACATATATCAGAATATACGTGAATACATGCTCTATATTATATTACAATGTATTATAATTTTAGATGTCAGATTAATGTATATAAAGTTTTTGAGTTGCAATAAATAAAAAGAAACGTAACAAATTGTCTTCTCAATTCAAACCATTCAGTTCCATTCCTCTAATTAAGTCCCAGAAATTTTAGGAATTGGCGGCAAATTCCAGGAATTGTGCGAAATCGAATACCTCCTCGCACCTCCTGTTCTCCTGATACATTTTCTCGATTTTACGGCAAACTTTCAGAATTTCCGGAGAACTTTCGGATTCCAAGAAATGACGTCAAATTCCCGGAATTCGGCGAATCGAATACCTCTTCGCACATCATGTTCTCCTGATACATTTTCTCGATTTTACGGCAAAATTTCAGAATTTCCGGAGAACTTTCTGATTCCAAGAAATGACGTCAAATTCCTGGAATTGTGCGAAATCGAATACCTCCTCACACATCATGTTCTCCTGATACATTTTCTCGATTTTACAGCAAAATTTCAGAATTTCCGGAGAACTTTCTGATTCCAAGAAATGACGTCAAATTCCTGGAATTCTGCGAATCGAATACCTCCTCGCCCATCATGTTCTCCTGATACATTTTCTAGATTTTACGGCAAAATTTCAGAATTTCCGGAGAACTTTCTGATTCCAAGAAATGACGTCAAATTCCTGTAATTCTGCGAATCGAATACCTCCTCGCACATCATGTTCTCCTGATACATTTTCTCGATTTTACGGCAAAATTTCAGAATTTCCGGAGAACTTTCTGATTCCAAGAAATGACGTCAAATTCCTGGAATTTTGCGAATCGAATACCTCCTCGCCCATCATGTTCTCCTGATACATTTTCTAGATTTTACGGCAAAATTTCAGAATTTCCGGAGAACTTTCTGATTCCAAGAAATGACGTCAAATTCCTGGAATTCTGCGAATCGAATACTTCCTCGCACATCATGTTCTCCTGATACATTTTCTAGATTTTACGGCAAAATTTCAGAATTTCCGGAGAACTTTCTGATTCCAAGAAATGACGTCCAATTCCTGGAATTCTGCGAATCGAATACCTCCTCGCACATCATGTTCTCCTGATACATTTTCTCGATTTTGCAGCAAAATTTCAGAATTTCCGGATTCCAAGAAATGACGTCAAATTCCAGGAATTGTGCGAAACGAATACCTCCTCGCACATCATGTTCTCCTGATACCAATTCTCGATTTTACGACAAAATTTGAAGAAAATCGCCAAATCCGTGCATGTCTAATAATTCGCGAGTGTTTCCAAGAACAAGAGAAATTCTTGGACATTCTTAAGATAAATGATTCTTGGGATTCGGTATGTAGAGGGAATATAAGATATAACACAGTGAATTCTTAATAAAGTTGTTTATTGAAGTTGTAAAGTGCATAACATACAACAATTACAACATTTTATACAATATTCTACACTTATAAGTATTGCCATATAATAAATATAAATATATCAAATAAATATATCAAATAAATATATACTTGTAAATAAGATATTTGTCATACATATTTGGTAGATGCACGCAATGCACTTGCATTCCCACTCAATTCACTGAGGCATCTGTCAGTTGCATCAATTTCATCGTAGTTCGTCCGGGGATTTCCTAGAATGAGTTTCTCGTGATTCGCTTATGACTTTATTTTTATGTAAAATTTGATATATGCTACCATTATGAAGTTAGCTGGGAAACTAATGCCATTGTATATTAAGAGAGGAATGTCGGTGGACTTGACCAAACATTTGCTAAATGGAATTTCACTAACTTACTCATAATAATCAGCGACATTGCCTTTGACCGACCACATTTTTTTAAAAAACGAAAGATGACTCCGATGCTATTATGATTACAATAATCGTCATTGTAAGAAGAATGAAGAGAAAGAGAATTGCAATACCTGAGTGCCCTCAAGCTTTGTCAGACGTAGTTGAACAGAAGGCTCGGTACACTCTCTAGATGATTTGTGATTAGCGTCATTGAAGGAAGGACCATGGCGCTATACAATTTAATAAAAATTTATTTTCATAAACTTTAAAGAATATTATCGCGCGGAAATATTTAAGATCGGATACTTTAAGGATGGAGAGTCGCGCAAACGAATTATTAACGGGTATACCGTTAGCAACTGTTAAAGAAGAACCAGTAGAACAAACTGGTTCGAAGCGAGATATGCAACAACCACAGGTACAGGGCGTTTGCACTGAGGAAGAATGCGAACAACGCATCGAATGTACGACCGATGGACAGGAAAATGAGACTCGTGCACTTTTATCGAAATGTGTATTTTGTGGGAAAACTTTTACGTTTGGTGATGATCCCAAACTTCTTGAGTGTTTACATGCAGCATGTACAGCATGTGTCAACAGCAAACTTAGCGATCACAATACATCAGTTGATGTAGATGTGTTGTGTAAGTGAATCTGTCGCATTAATGTTATTCTTTATGTCATAATCTATAAAGTATACTTTATGTAGATGATAAAGTGTTAACAACAAGAATGTAGATGTTTAAGTACATTACATTTTTTAAGAGAAAAGGGAATAATAAATCATAAACCATTATCATTTCATAAAGGAAATGGACTGATCTAACAAGATATATGCATATTGCATTTATTTTATACAATTTTAACATGGAGGTTTTGATTATAATCAATCACATTCTATTGGAAATTTTTCTTTCTGTAAGAATATCAATAAGTAGATGTATATTGAACTTGTTATTAGTCCCATATCTTTGGCCACACATTCATTTCAATATAATCAGCCATTATGTATAATATAATATATGATTTTTGTATGAAACTTTGCAGTGGAGAGTAGTGTGATTACCTGCCAAATTTGTAATGTTACCAGCCAGGCAGAAAGTTTAATAGAAAACAGATTTCTTTCAAAGTTTATAGAAGAGGATAGCAGTCCAGGAACAGATGATGAGTCAAAAGACACTGAAGAAGAAAAGAAATGTACCAGCTGTCATGATAATGCAAATGCAACTAGCTGGTGTGTAGAATGTGAGGAGTTCATTTGTCAGAATTGTGTTATGGTAATGAAACTATAATTTAATATAGTTGCTTTTATTTATGTACTACCAAATATATATAAAAATTTCTTATAATTTTAACATTCTTCTCAAGGCACATCAGAGATTGAAGATAACAAAGGATCATACTATCAAACCAAAGGATGAAGTAGCCAATGATAGAGATAATGTTAAAAAAGGAGATAAAAAAATACCTGGATATTTATTTTGCACAATTCATCCACATGAGCAGTTATCTTTATTTTGTCAGACATGCGATAGGTTGACTTGCAGGGATTGCCAATTGACTGATCACAGAGATCATAAGTACAAATTTATACATGAAATTGCTGCAGAGACTCGTTCTTCTGTATCCACATTACTTAGGGAAGTTAGGTAATTAATTTCTGTTACTGTTTCGGACATTCTTTAAGTAAACTCTGTTTTTTAATTTCACCATTGTCTTAAAATATTGAACTCATAAATAAATTATTGTTGGGAATTTATATTATGTAACAATACATTTAATATATGTTTTCAGTTACAAAAGAGTTTTACTTAAAAGTGCAATGAAAGTTATAGAGGATAGGCAAGTTCTTATCTTAGAGAAGAAAAAGAATTTGGTCCAAGATATAACACAAATGGTGGTGCAGTAAGTTCCATAATAATCATGTGTGATACTCATGTTGTTAATCCATAAAATAACAACATATTCTGTTTCTCCCACAGATTAACTAATGCAATTAACACACGTGGAAAACAATTGGTTATGCGTTTAAATGAAGTTTGTGATCAAAAGCAGAATACATTAAATGAAAAAAAAGTTGCCTTGGATCAATTGTCTAAGCTTACAGATCATTGTATTCAATTTGTAACACATGCATTAAAAAAGGGCTCTGATATGGAATTACTTTATAGTAAAAAGTATGTCTTTACGCAGTAGATATTAATATAAAACAAAAGAAAACGTATTTTATTTAAATTTAATTATCATAGATCTGTCACAGGCCACTTACAAAGAATAAAAAGTAAACGTGCAGACATTCCAAATCCAGAAATTCCAGTTAGAATACATTTGTCTTTGGAGAAAGTACCAGACTTAATAAAAGGTAACATAAAAATAGTATAAACTTGCATAAAAGTGCACTTTTCAAATTGCATAAAGTCAAAACATTGATCTGTTTGGCTTTATGCACTAAGCAAGATAAACAAGAATATAGACAGTTATAGAAATGTAAAATATTTGTTATAATTTTTAGTGGTTTCATCAATTGGAGCGATAGTGGTTGATGGTAGAGTGTATCCTTCAATATCACCATCAGGTGGATCCAGTACACCATCTATTCCATATACTGACCATCAACCTGACCAGAAACAAACATTCACTTCGACAAACGCCCCTACTGATGGATCTCCTTCAGTTGTACAAATCACGCCTGTCACACAGCAATCGAATAATATTCAACAAACCTATCAGCAAGTGCCTCTACAACTACCAACTCAACAACAGCAGCAGCAGCAACAACAACAACAACAACAACAACAGCAGCAGCAGCAAGCACAGTCACAAAACTATGTGCAGCATTATCCTGCCCATAGCATGCCACCACGTTCGTCACCACAAACGCAACATCAACCGCGTGTGCCGTATGGAGTTAATTTTAATAATAGATTACAACAACCTCTTATGATGCAACAACGGCCATTGGGTAGCTGTCATCAACAAGTGACATCATCTACTCATCCTCATCAACAAATGCATCTAGATCAACTTGGGCAAAACACAAGCTTACGAGGACTTCTCGCGCATAATCCTCCTCCATTTCGACCTTCTACGAATCATGTACCATATCGATTACCACCTGGTTACAGGTACCCTCCTAATAGTTCTCAAAGACCTGTTCCATTACCTGCTTACCAATCACCAAATACATCTATGGTCTCGAATATTCGAATGCAGCCATGTAATCCAGCATCCTCTTCAACACAACATGTTAATTATCCCATCCAGCAGCCTGCAGCACGTTGGCATATACCACAAAGTGTAAATCCATGTCTTCCATTTTATACCTCTCGACATCAAAACATAGCTCCTATGCCAGTTCCTATTAATGACACTTATAAAATAACGTTAAAGAACCAACAATCAAATAACAATCAAAAGTATCCTCCAAACGCGAGCACTAGCTCGGAAAATCCACCACAATCACAAAGTTCGACTGTTGTGGGACACACAGTTAGTTCATCTGTGCCTAAAACGCCTAGTCCTGTGCCTCCCGGGAAATCGGACGAAACCGAAAAAAGTTTAGACAAATTTTGCCAAAAATCATTGAATGATTTAATGCTTACTATCGCGAAATTAGATAGCAATGGAATTGTAGTTATACCAGAAGCTCAAAGAAATCAATTGGACTCTGCCCAAGTAGATAGTTCTACAGACGAAGGAATGAATCCCATGACCGAAAATTCTTCAGGTAAATGCATTAAAATAATTTTATAATCAATTAGCCACAAGATAGGTGTTGTAAAATAATGTGGAGGAAATGTTTTGAGAAACATTAATAATAATGAATGAAGCAATAATATTTTCAACAGATAATGCAAAGATTTCAACTGCATCAATGGCAAAGGATGACCCTAATGAAGACTGGTGTGCAGTCTGCATGGATGGAGGAGATGCTGTACTATGCTGTGATAAGTGTCCAAAAGTTTTTCATCTGTACTGTCATATCCCTAGTTTAAAGTCTTTCCCTGAGTAAGTATCATACTATTTATTTTAAGGTAGGCATTAGACGATCGATATAATTTGTTATTCTTGCATGGGATATATTAGTGAAAGCGAAACTTGGCAGTGTATGTTATGTACAAATGTACTCGATTGCTCGGACGATCCACCGGGAGAGAAAAGACCTAACGCAATGAGTGCAAAAGAATTAAGAATTGCACAACGAATTGTATTAGAACTTTACTGTCAATACGAGCAAAGTTTACCTTTCAGAGAAGTTGTTTCTAGTGAGGTATTTAAGCGCGTTCCTAATAAAATTTCTTCTATCCATCATCTATTAAACGTAATAAAAATGTAATTCATTATTTTACTTTTTAGATTGTCGACTATCATCGTATTATAAAAAAGCCTATTGCGTTAGACGTAATAAAAGACAAATTAAAGCCTGGCCATCCAGAACATTACACCCATTTAAGGCAAGTTATGGCGGATATCAGGCTAATGTTCAAAAATGCCTTTACTTATAACCCTGTAAGTTTCAATCAAGATATGAATCCACTGGACTAAAGAATAGCGGAACACTCATTTTATGAGTAAAGTTTAAAGAATGCTGGTTACATATAATTTTGTCCTACCCAGGTGGAATCACAAGTATACCAAGAAGCTCGCAATTTAGAAGAGTTTTTTGAGAAATTGTTACTGAAATGGGCACCGAATTATGCATTTGATGACCCCTTTCTTTCAGCTGATAAAGATGAAGATGAGGAAGTATTCCCTCCAAATAGAAAATATCGGCGTATACTTAGTGATTAATAGTTAAGAAGTTTCGTTGTTGAGCACGCGAATCAAGAATATCATTTTTATGAGGTAGAGCTAAATTATGCTTTAAATTAATAAACAAGATAACGGTCACCATTATACCATACATTATTTTTAGTTTTCACGATATAGATAAAACATTCTAAACTGTAAAATCATTTGCAGCCATTTAACAATTTGTGAACTTGCGACTATAATGTGTTATTATGTTCTTTGTTTAATGGGAGGAATTTTACACTCTGTTGAATACATATTGAATATATTATACAAGCACATGATATAATAGCATGTATATTTTTACATACAGTTATTGGTAAGGTGAAAGGTTGCTTGTTATTGTTAATGAATTTGGAAATCAATTGCATGATCATATATTTATTTGTGAGTGATGCCATTAAGTGGATCAAATGACAATTATTGTAATACTACTTTATCAATAACATTTTTAGTCTTTGTAAAGTAGTGTCCATTAGTATGTTAAACGACATAGATTTATATAAGTTTGAATATTATTTCAATAATTTTATATGAAAAGTATAAGAGCGTTTCACATACTTTATTATATTATTACCTGTAAGGGTGACACAAACGTAGCAAATTATTGCTAAGCAATTAAATGAAAAATCGTATAGATTGGTATAAATTTCACAGATTTCTTGTGAAAGAGTTTTCATCTCCATGCACGAGATTTTAGCAGATACGATATACCTAATATCCAAGCATGTATTTAGTTCATTGTATATTAATGTACTCAAATTTAGGAATATATTAATATTTCCACTTTTTTTAATAAATTATATTTTCATTTCTATATGGATTTGGGCTGCCGTTTTACCCGAAATTTTATCTCACTTGATGGTATTCACTTGTGGGAACTTTCTTTCATCCAAACTAATATCTATTTTGCTATACATAATCGACATTTTTTTATTACTCAGTATTATTACTCAAATTAAAAATGTTATATTATTTATGTTTTATACCATCAGATGATCCTCATACATTTACGGGTCTTAAACATATTAATATACAATTTCATTATAACAACTGATATTAATTGATTGCATGAATCAGAATGACAATGAATATATAAATAAAATGAAACATATCTCAAGATCTTTACGAAGACAAAAATCTATAATGTAAAAGTTTTGTAAAGACAAGCTGATTAGAACAATACGAAATTTTAATAAACGTCCTCCGAAAGCATTGAAGCACGGGGATAACCATATGTAGTATATTTTGTTTAATATTCAATTAGTGTTTCCCCGTTTCCATCAGTCGCAATTCAAATTCGCAACAAGAAACGTACAAACATTTGATTACATGATTCATTGAAAAAATGAAATTTACAAATGCTGAATCCTTAAATCGATATATATCGAATATGGGGCTATATTCACGAAGGACAATTGAATCAATTCGCTGAATACCAACAATTCAAATTATCATTCTAAAATTAACGCTAAAAATAATTGTGATGTAGGCTTAAATGTACATATCCGTAAATAATCGGCACATATAAAGGACGGAACCTTCAAAAGGTCAATAACGCCTTTAAAGAACCAAACCATTCTTTCCTTTTTTGCTAACATACGTTTATTGAGCCAATATAATATATTTACAGGGGGCTAAAGTACGCGTTAAATGATAAAAGAGATAACAAAAGAACAAGTACTGCACAAAACAGGTAGACTAAATGCTTTATACGAGCACGCGCAGTCTTAACAATACGGTAAATCTAAGACAAATTAGAATTTGAAAACGGCTAGAAACTGTACAAACTATGAAGACTTTACGAGAAGGAATGATCCAGAGTCATATGTTATATGTTATATCTGATATCAAGGGTACGTTAGATTTCTATGATCCACCACCTTATATGCCTGGTGGTGGGCATGTACCGAATTTTAGAAGCGGTATATGTACGAAACCTGCATACTAGGGTCGCCAGAAATGGCATCTGGGTAAATAGCGGTACAATTCTTAATCGGCTTACTTCACGACAGAAACAAAATACATTTGAGGCTTACAGTGGCGTTGTCACACAATATGAATTCAAAAGAACAACGGTCGATCCCAGAACTGTGAGTAAAATTGAATTCAATGTAAAGGAACAACGCTGTGTTTACATTCCAAGGGAAATATCATATATTCTTCCGTTAAAACACATAAAAAGATAATATTATAATGGCTGATGTGTCTATATGGGAACCAGCGGTACAAAGAACTGTTGTTAAACTTCGAAGTGTTATGGCACAGTTACATAAAATATGGGAAGAAATTGGATTTACCGAAGATACTCGGTCTATGTATTGCGATCAAGCCTACAATCACATAGAAGATTTATTAAATGATATGGTCGCAGAATCAGAAAACAGAAAAGAGTCTTTACTTACAAGTATTACACAATTGATGGAACAAAATGCTATGTTGTGTAAAGATTTAGGAATGGAAGTAACAAATGCAGGGTATGAACATTTACCATTAAAAGAGTTGGAGGAAGTGCTGCGCACTGACTTACAGAGACTACAATATGTCAAAGACCAACGTGTTGTTCACTTAAAAGAATTGTTGACAAAAGAACAAAACCTTTGCAAAGTTATGGGTACACAGCCCGTTGGTATTGATGAACATTTGCCTTCTGAAGAGGAACTGAATAGCTTTAAATTGTATCTTGAGAAGCAAGAAGGTGAAAAGAAACGCTTGGAGAATATATTCAATGATATGCGAAGATCTATAGTTAAGATGATGGATGAATTAGGAGCAACTCCTTCTAGAAATTTTGAGCATTTGGTATATAAGGACCCTGAAAATTTTGTACTTAGCAGCACTAATATGACGAAGTTAAGAGAACTTCGTGATGAATTAAGAGCACAAGTAGATGAAGCAAAACAACATGTGGAAGAAATGAAACAAGAACTAATTGCATTATGGAAATACTTGGATGAACCTGAACATATTTGTGAGTCTTTTCTTAACAGCTATGTTGGCTATAGTACTGCTACAATAAATGCCTTAAGTGCAGAAGTGAAGAGATGCAAGGAGAAAAGAAGACAAAATATAGCCAAATATGTAACTCAAGTCAGAGATGAATTAGTTAAATTATGGGACATTTGCAAATATGGTGAAGGTCAAAGGAAGCAGTTTACTGCATTTAACTCTCATACATATACAGAGGACTTACTTACATTACATGAGCTGGAGATAGAAAGGGTTCAAAAATTTTATGAAACCAACAAGTCCATATTTGCTCTCTTAGAGGAACGTGAGAGTTTATGGATAAAAATGAAGGAACTTTTGCAAAGAGCAAATGATCCTGATCGTTTTTATAATCGTGGTGGTCAGCTTTTAATGGAAGAAAAAGAACGTAAAACAATACAAAAAAAATTACCAAAAATAGAAGATCAACTAAAGAGTATGATAGCAGATTATGAAAGCACAAATGGAGAAACATTCACTGTCAATGGTGTATCTATAGAGGAACTACTGAAAGAGTCATGGGAAAACCTTAATGAGGAAAAAGAAACAAATAAGAAAGCTAGGAAGGAAGCTAAGGACAAATCAGTAAAGAAAGTCACACTGAGTGCTTCCAAAAAAGCATCTGGCACACTAATTACTCGTCGTCACACACCACTTAGTTCAACAAAAAGGAAATTATTATTAACTCCATCTCCAAACAGTTCAATTAAACGCAGGAATTTGAGTGTTGCAACTAATAGTTCTAGAATCCGAAGAAGTGGGAAAGTTTCCAGGAGGATTATACAAGCTGGACATAAAATTATTAAAAGTGGTCAGAAAAAGGAAAATTCTGTCTCCCACAGTTCTGCTGCTACAGATACAACTTATGGGCACTTTAAAGACCATTTGGAAGAGAGAAGAGAATTGCGCAGCTCTTTATTACCAGAACAAGTATTGATAAATGCAAACAAGTCAAATGTAAAAACGCCAGTACGAACACCAGCTAAACCACTTAGAAAAAAGTTATTGGGTGTACCTAACACAACTCCAAAGTTATCGCGATCGCAGTCGGGGAATAGAACTCCGCGCAGTCCGCGAATAGCTCAAGCAACAAGACTTGCTGCTGTTTCCACACCTCTACCAATAATTTTTTGAACTGGCAAAGACAATTATTTTGTATAACTAATGATGCATATCAATTTAAAGCACCTTAAGGAAGCTGCTTTAAGTTACTATACTTTTATGTATTTGCACTCTAATATAAGTTTTACATATTTTGATTTTTAAATAATCAGAATAGTTATAGTCTGCTTTTAACATTTCATACAACTTTGTTAACAATTTAATATTTAATTACAATGTACGTTCACCCAATATCTATGTATTAATGATACATTACATTATTTACTGATATGTCTGAAATAATTGTATTGTAAATAAAAAAATCACTTTTATATAAGGTATCCTGTTCCGTTTAATTATCATGTATCATATGCAGATCTTTTTCTTAATATATGACGAAACGTATACATATTATTTTGTACAGTTTCGCTATTGTATATTATTTTCCATAAATAATAAATTTGCAAAAAGGATCTTTTATTTTCAATTTCAAGGACGGAAATTTTAAGTGCCGAATAATTTTGAAACAATAAGAAAAATGTGACCGAAGTTGTAACGTCATTGCGGTTTGATTTTCACTAAATTTAAAAAACTGAATAACTTAGATGGAATTAATAATTTTCTAATGCCAACGTCTAAACGTTCACTTATACTGGAAAATTAATGATTATAGACATTTCAAAGTCAATTATACTGCGGTGTCCTCGATGCATTTGTAAGTTGCGGCTTGTAGAGAAACCGCAAGAATTGTCATCTTTTGAGGTCATTGAGTTTGGAAAAATCAATTCTTCAAAATATGAAAATTTGATCTTAAACAATATTGGATACTATTCAATGTTTTATACAAAAGTTTGTCAAATTCAGTAGTAAAATCGCATTTTGTGATTGCTATATTGGCTTATAAAAAAAGCAACCGCCATTCTTATTTCTCTATGTATGATAGCTCGTCAGTAAGATAGTTCTATAGTCCTGTGTATATGTAAATTGAAGTTTCGTTGTATGCGATATAGAAAACAAGTATGTCGCCTCCGCCATTGAATTATTCTCTGTTTACTGTAATGGAGTTGTCCTTCTTCTTGTAAGAATTTTAATTTTGTACAATTCTGTTTTCGTTAATAAAGTTCTGTGTTACAGTTCCTATCGAAAATTAAATATGGGTGACATAAAATCTTTTTTTCATCAATGGTGTGCAAAAAACAGTAAAGAACCACAATTTGATGTTAGACCGACAGGTATGTATTGCTTATTATTTAAAAAAATTAAAAACTTCTAAAGCTTTCAAATTCCTTATTGCTTCCTAGGTCCGAAACATCGTCAACGTTTTCTTTGTGAATTACGCGTACCTGGATTTGATTATGTCGGTGCTGGAAATTCAACTAACAAAAAGGATGCACAAGGAAATGCTGCTAAAGATTATGTGAATTATTTAGTGCGTACCAGCCACGTAAATCCGAATGATGTTCCGGGAGATACTAGTGCTATTATCCCGCAAGATTCGCCATCAGTTTCTCAGCAGGATAAGTCAACTTCATCAAAATCTGTTTTTCAAGATGGAATGGGTCCTAATGATATAGGTCAAGCATATAGAGCTTATAATGAGCGTGGTCAAGGCAATTATACATACATAGATCATATAGCAGAGCAAATGAAAGTTGAAGATGCAGAAGATGTTGATATAAATTCTGGAATTCATGGAAATTGGACTATAGAAAATGCTAAATCAAAACTCCACCAATTTATGCAAACTAACAAAATTAATGCTGATTATAAATATATCCCAGTTGGGCCAGATCACACGAGGTAGGAAACCGGGTCTATTTTTGAATTGGAAAGGACTTACCACTATGACCATGTGACACTGTGTGAAGTCTTGTACTTTATCAAAGTTTCTCACAGCAAATTTTTATGTACCATTTGAAATGCAAGACCATTCTGGAGTACATTATCTATTTACATTTAAGGCAGCACAAGAGAGTCATTTTAACTCACTTGTGCACTGGTGGACATAATATATAACCAGAACTTTTATTGAACTAATTCAATATTGGTTTTGGTGCACTTACTCAAAAAAAAGTTTATTCAGATGTACTCTAATATGGTCCTGGACATTTTCAAATGGTAAGTTTGTTTACTTAATAATGTTACTACTTGCTTGTGAAATTGATTTAAGTCTGAAGTACATTAGTTACTTTTTCTGCATATTCCTTAATGAATGCCACATATTTAATTGTTATAGGAGTTTTATGGCTGAAATGTCAATTTATGTGAAACAGCTAGGGAGAAGTATGTTATTAATCATTTATTGTACTTCCTGCATTAGAAAATTCAATGTCAATGAGTAGTTCTAATGAATAAATATGTTTTAGACATCACTGGTAGAGAAACTGGATCAAATAAGCAAACTGCTTCCAAGAGTTGTGCTTTATCAATTGTAAGGCAGTTGTACCATTTGGGTGTTATTGAGGCATTCACTGGCACATTAAAGAAGAATAAAGAAGCAGAACAAATAAAACCATATGTAATAAAAATTTCGCCAGAATTAGAAAGTCAGATACATGATGTTCTGACAAGTTTGGAGATAAACCCAGTTTCTGTTCATCAAGCTGAGGTATGTATTGACTATAATGTAGTTATGTGATTAGCACTATTCAAGGCATGTTGTGTGCCATTATTTCAACTACAAGAAGTAAATGTAATGCAGACACAAGATGCAAGAAAACCTGAAGACAGTGGTCAGACTAGTACTGGAGTATCCTTATTAACTAATCATGTGTTGGATGATTTTATCTCTTCTGTACCACAACCTGCTGGAGTAGTAAGTTGGTCACCACCTCAACAAAATTGGAATCCCTGGACTGGATGCAATATAGATGAAGGGCCATTAGCAACAACTTCTCTAGAATCTTTATCTGATGAACTGTTGAAAGAACAACGTGAGAAATTGCAGCAGGATGCTAGTATACAGAAGAGTATGAAGGAGAGATCTGGTTTACCTGTATACTCAATGAAAAATGAAATCATGGCAGCTATTAATGAAAATCCTGTAATCATTATTCGAGGAAATACAGGATGTGGAAAGACAACTCAAGTTTGTCAATTTATCTTAGATGATTACATTGCATCAGGGCAAGGTGCATATTGTAGTATAGCAATTACTCAGCCAAGACGAATATCTGCTGTATCTGTAGCTGATCGAGTCGCGTGTGAAAGATGTGAAAGTTTAGGTCAGTCTGTTGGTTACTCAGTACGTTTTGAATCATGTTTACCAAGACCCTATGGAAGCATAATGTTCTGTACAGTTGGTGTGCTATTACGAAAATTAGAAGGTGGTCTGCGAGGAGTATCGCATGTTATTGTAGACGAAATTCATGAACGCGACGTTAATTCCGACTTTATAATGGTCGTTTTACGTGACATGATTCATATGTACCCTGACCTTCGAATTATTCTTATGTCAGCTACAATTGACACTACATTGTTTAGCGAGTATTTCAATAAATGTCCGGTCATAGAAATACAAGGTAGGGCATATCCTGTTCAACAGTATTTCTTAGAGGATAGTATAAGGTTGACAAATTTTGTTCCACCTTTGGATTCAAAGAAACGCAAATCTCGAGATTCGGAAGATCTGCCAACAACAGATACAGAACCAGAAGAGAATTTAAATAAAGTCATTAGTTCAGAATATTCGGTACAAACGAAAAATGCTATGGCCCAACTTTCGGAAAAAGAAATAAGTTTTGAATTGATAGAAGCTATATTACAGCACATTAAAAACCAAGGTATACCAGGAGCAGTATTAATATTTTTACCTGGGTGGAATTTAATATTTGCTTTGATGAAGCATTTACAACAACACCCTGCTTATGGGAGCCAAAGTTATGTAATTATACCACTACATTCGCAATTACCAAGAGAAGATCAACGTAAAGTTTTTGATCCCGTACCACCCGACGTTACGAAGATTATTTTAGCGACAAATATCGCAGAAACTTCAATTACAATTAATGATGTAGTCTACGTGATAGACTCCTGCAAAGCTAAGATGAAACTGTTCACATCTCACAACAATATGACTCATTATGCTACTGTTTGGGCTAGTAAGACAAATTTGGAACAGAGAAAAGGACGGGCTGGACGTGTTAAGCCAGGATTTTGTTACCACTTGTGTTCAAGAGCACGTTTTAATAAAATGGATGAACACATGACACCAGAAATGTTTAGAACTCCATTGCACGAGTTAGCGTTGAGTATTAAGCTGTTAAGGCTTGGAGGTATTGGAAAATTTTTATCGAAAGCCATTGAGCCACCACCCATAGACGCAGTAATTGAAGCGGAAGTTATATTACGTGGTAAGTATTTTTTAATATTGGTTACCTAGGCTCAATATCCTCTATTAGTTACATCATTAAAATATATATCTTTCTTATAGAAATGAAATGTTTGGACAAAAATGACGAATTAACACCGCTTGGCAAAATCTTAGCCCGATTACCAATAGAACCACGATTGGGCAAAATGATGATTCTGGGATGTATGTTCCGCGTTGGTGATGCACTTTCTACAATGGCTGCAAACAGTACAACATTTCCTGAAGTATACAACACTGGGCCTGATATTAGAAGATTAACTGCTCAACAAAAATGGTTTGCTGGTGCAAGATATAGTGACCATGTTGCTATGTTACATGCTTTCCAAGCATGGGAAGAAGCTAGGGGTGGTGGGGAATATGCTGAAATAGCGTTTTGTGATTCGAAAAATTTAAGTATGCCAACATTGAGAGTTACATGGGAAGCCAAAGTAAGTTAAAATTGCAATAAATACAATTATAATAATTATGATGATTAGACCTACTAACATTGGATACCACATGCAGAATCAATTACAAGCTCTTTTACAAAGCGCTGGATTTCCGGAAGAAACTCTTTGCCCAACACCATTAAATTATCAAGCAGGTGCAGATGTACGCCTCGATACAATTACTGCTTTACTGTGTATGGGTCTTTATCCCAACGTTTGTTATCATAAAGAAAAAAGGAAAGTTCTAACGACAGAATCTAAGGCAGCTTTGATTCATAAAACATCTGTTAATTGTAGCAATATGGAACAAAACTTTCCATTCCCATTTTTCGTCTTTGGCGAAAAGGTAAAAATCTTCTAGCACATTGCTTTTAGTTTATTAAAATGATTCGTAATACGTAATATTACATGGGTTTTCAGATTCGTACAAGAGCAGTATCTTGCAAACAAATGTCTATGGTATCACCAATTCATTTACTGTTGTTTGGTTCTCGCAAGGTTGACTACGTTGACGGCGTTGTTAAATTAGATAACTGGATTAATTTAGAAATGAATCCAGAACATGCTGCAGCAATAGTTGCTTTGCGACCCGCTTTAGAAAGTCTTGTAGTGAAAGCAGCAAAAGATCCAGAGACTATTTTGGAATTAAAACCAAACCAGGAAAAAGTAATGTACCCAGACTTAAATGTCAAATGAGTACGAGAATAGAATAAAAATTAATCGACTTGTTGGATTGCAGGTGCTAAATGTAATCAAATCCCTGTGTGGCATGAACGCATGTCGTTATGAATTGGATCAAATTACGGGTGGCGGTTTTCAATCACGTCGACCACCCAGAGGACACATGACCAGTTTTAATTCAGAAGGAAGTAATTTTCCGAAAATCATGCGAGGAAACGGTGGATATCGCGGAGGGCCTTCCGGTTTCTCAGGGAATAATAATTATGGTGGACACAGGGGCTATCCTGTAAGAGGATATGGGATGAGTGGCTCACGCGGAAGAGGAGGAAACTGGGGTGGAAGAGGTTTCCGCGGCCGTTATTGACCAGATGTTTCATTATTATAAAAGAAGACAAAATTAATGGATATGAATGTGATATACAACTAGAGTGTAATATTAATGTATTTATTTATGTCAGTAATATAATTATATTAGAAATGTACTAGAAAGTTCCATCATAACTTGTAATTATATTATGGCGTACAATAAACGGTATAAATAAAACATTGTTAAGTTTTAAGTGATTTGCCTATCGGGTACATAATCCTTCTATCGCAAACTCATGAAGATTTTGAAAAATGCGGAACAGCAACCGGAAGCGCAATTTGACAAAGATGGTCCACGTATAAGATTCTAATTGTGTAGGAAATATTTCCTAATATGGAAATTGAAGATGATATAACCATCTGACGGAAATAAAACATCAAGCAGAAAAAGTAGTTTTTCGTCATTCTTGGTTATTACGTGGATTTATGAACACGCCAAGAATCAAGCAACTCTACGGCAGCCGCGAGTAAGAAAAAATGGCGATGATCTGCGCGTGAAGAGTATCGTCAACAGAGTTGACGGAGTAACGAAAACGACGAACGTTAAGTCTCGATGTCGTGATGCAAGAAAAATGTGTTCTTTAATCTACATTAACGCGATGCATTTTGCGTGATTAGACTAAGTGGTTCGCGAAAGTGTCCATTTCGGTGGATAAAAACGCAATAAAAAGGGGAGCCAGAAGACACAGTGGTTGCGAAACGTCAAAAGTCATAACACGGAACGGACCACTTCAAGGCAAGGCATCCTATCTCGTGTAAAAGTATCTTTAGGGTGATTAATAAAATTAGACATAATACAGTGTTCGAGTATCACGAGAATCAACGAGCTCCTGTTATTCAGTTATGATGACCTGATTAATTTTTAATGCGTATCAGAAACGCCTGATTTACATCGTTCAAACGCCGCAGGTTATAAGATTGACATTCTAATCTCTGATCTTTATTTACCGATGCCACTTTTTGATTTATTTGGTAGTCGGTGCAATATAAAATCATGCTTTATTTTTGGTATTTTAATTACAGCCCGAGTTATCGGTTTAATGATATTTGCGTTGTGTCGATTCTTTAACGGAGTTATAATCATTGAAGGAAAACGATCCTACTGTTGAGTGTAACAATAATCTGAATCTTACACAAATCAGCTAAAAAACACGATATGCTTAATAATTGGAAATATACTAATAAAATGTACTTTATCAATTGTGAAACACTATTTTTGCTTTGTCATTTCTACTTTGTATTGTTGAGCATATAGTTGGCAGATTTCCCAATTAATTTTCTAACATATAAGTTATAATACTATTGAATATTTTCCTATTATAGTATGAGGTATACATATGAAAGTAACAATGGGGAAGAATTATATGAATTATGATTTGTTTTTGTTTTAAACTTATAGGTATAACAAATGAGTCAAATAAGGATGGATCAAGAAACTGTATATGGCACCCATGAGGATAGTCATGTGGTCATGTCAGAGAAGGTCCAGTCTCTGGCAGGGAGTATTTATCAAGAATTTGAAAAAATGATAGCAAGATATGATGAAGATGTGGTCAAGGATTTAATGCCTTTGCTAGTCAATGTTCTAGAATGTTTGGATATATCTTACACTGAAAATCAGGAAAGAGAAGTTGAGTTAGAATTATTGAGAGAAGATAATGAACAACTTGTTACACAATATGAAAGGGAAAAACAACTAAGGAAAACTTCTGACCAGGTATATTTTAATTATTTGTTTTGTAGTATATCATAGGAATAGTCTTTAGAATTAGTAAAATGATAAACTATATTTAGAAAAGTAAATGTAAATATGTTTTTCCTATTAGAAATTGCTTGAGCTTGAAGATGTTGCTGAAGATGAAAGAAAAGAGCTTTTATCAAAAATTGATAGCTTGGAATCAATTGTAAGGATGTTGGAACTCAAGACAAAGAACTCACATGATCACGGTACAAATGCAAATGGCCCTTCCAGTCCATCCCCACACAGAACATCTTTAGACAGTAGAGTAGAATATTTTGTTTTTTTTGTATTATTTAGTATGCATTTTGTTCTCTATCACTTTTTCATGTGGGTATTATGTGCTAAATTATATTTTGGTATATAGCTCTTCTGCATGCAGTTTTCTGCAAGTTTTGTTAATGTCCAGATGCTTCCATGTTTATTGGCTACATGAATTGTTGGATTATTAGTTTTCCTCCTTACGGTTGAATTGGTTCAAATTAGTAACAAATAATAAGTAGAGTTTTGCACATTAAAGTTTGCACAGATGGTTTGGGATTGCTTAATATTACTTATTATATTTATTATTTCTGTTTAACTTAGACAATTAAATAGGAAAACATACAGATCAATACATTAAATCTGTTGGTATTATATGCCAAATCTAATCCATTCATTACTCTGATAAAAAATGTACATCACTGATAAGTGATTTTTATTTCCTTAGTTGTCCGTTTGGAAGAAAAGGAAGCTGAGCTGAAACGCGAGTATTCTCGTCTACATGATAGATACACAGATTTATTTAAAACCCATGTAGATTACATGGAGAGAACAAAAATGTTGGTTGGAAGCACAGAAAGATTAGAAAATGCTACTGGAGGACGGGGTCCATCTCGTTTACCATCTCTTGGGCTAGCTCATATGTCACGAAGTTCTGGACCATTAAGTTATGGATTTCAAAGTTTGGAAGCTAGTATAAATGCAGAAGATGCTCAAGAAGAAAGTCCGCAATCTGCTGTTAACTTACGAGCTGAAATGTTGGATAGTAGTAGTGAAGCGGCGATAGAAACCTCAGATAAAAGTCAATTAACAGATCAACCAGCACAAGAGCATAAGCCAACATCGATTTCAAGACGTATGCATAAGCCTACTTATTCTTTTCCAATTTAAAATCTGTGTATACTGAACGAGTTCATTTCACATGTGCTTCTTTTTTCAACTCAGATGAAAGTCCCGAGACAGAAGTTCCTCCACCATTGGTTACACCAACATCCCCAACTGTAGTAGAAAAACTAGCTACCACTCCGGGTGGTAGGAGCAGAACAGACAGGGAAAAAAGAAGTGGTAATACTTTATATCAAGAACTTAGCTTCCAAGATGCAGATGCCTTGGGGGAAATGGACGAAGGAGCAGATATTACCGGTAATAATTTATCGTGAATTCGGAATTCATAGTTTGAATTTCGTGTAACTAATGTTGCATCCTTAAAATCTTAGGAAGTTGGGTTCATCCTGGAGAGTATGCATCATCGGGTATGTTTCATAATAAAACTAAAATTTGCCGTGATTGTATGTTTATCTGTCAATTAATCCTTTGAGTTCTAACACTTATTTCTAGCAAATTAGAAACATGTGAATGCTGTGTTCTCATATAGTAACTGTTAATGATCAAAACAAGAAATACATGTTTTCCATTATGCTAGCATGTCTTATCTGGCAGTACTAACATTTTCACAAATATTTATAAATTATTCTCATTAACTTAATTCTCAAAAATCTGTAATTAGTTCCAGGCTTACCACGCTACTGCTATCTTTTAAAGTTAGTATAGACTGCAGACAATGGTAGACAAAAGTAGAACTCTGAGGGTTAATAACAACGAGTTTACTATTCTGTATATCTTTAAAAGATATACATATTATAGCAAATTATGAAAAATAACGAAGAAGGAGATATAAAGTTTCAATTTCGAAATTCTTAAAGAGTGACTATGAACTAACTGTCTCTAAACTTGCAAAGCAGTTTTGATTTATGTTTAAAACTTGTTCAATTGAAGATATATCTCAGTATCATAAATTGCAAAGCTATTCCACTAATGTATATCTGTTTTTCATTTATTGCCTCCTCATCTGCGCCTGCCTGGTCATATCTTGAATAAATAATTGCATGATACAAATAACCTGCCCTGCAGTCAATGACAACTTTTTCGGTAAGATATTTTATATCAATGTCTTTTTTCGTTTACGTGGGAAAGTAGTTATGGGTGGCATTTACAAATTTTTAAATTTATCATGCTAAAATGTAGTTTTTGTGTTTGGATCTTAAATTATTAGTATGGCTTGGTTTTAAAATGTTGCAATTTTTGTCAGGAATGGGCAAGGAGGTGGAAAATCTTATCATGGAAAATAACGAACTTTTGGCGACCAAGTAAGTTCTCTTCCAGTATTTAATAGATGAATAGTTTTAGAGTTTCATCATGATTCTAACACATTTTTCTTTTTTTAGAAATGCACTCAATATTGTAAAAGACGACTTAATTGTGAAAGTCGATGAGTTAACAAGGTAGGTGTTCATAATCATTGTAATTAATGTGATGGTGTTATGTAGTTTATAATTTTTTAAACCATACATTTTTCATACTAATGGCATATTCATGTATCAGTGAACAAGAAATATTGCGGGAACAAGTCCGTGGTTTACAACAAGCCAGAGAACGGTTACGGCAAAAAGTTGCAACACTTGAAGAAGAGCTGAAGAAAGTAAAAGAAGAAGCAGAAGCGGCAACAAAAGCAACAAAGAGTGATGATGAGGAGGATGTACCATTGGCACAAAGAAAAAGGTTTACAAGAGTAGAAATGGCTAGAGTTCTTATGGAACGAAATCAGTACAAGGAGAGATTTATGGAACTTCAAGAAGCAGTTAGATGGACTGAAATGATAAGAGCTACGAAGACTGATCCTGCCAGTATATCAGGGGGAAAGGGTTCGGTGTGGAAGTTGTTAGTGTCATTTATGTAAACAAAATGTAGAATGACAGATTCAAAAACTAATTCTGGGTTTCATATTAGTTTTAGTAATCTCTTCACGGGCCCCGCGGATCGAGGTACTCTTGTTCGTGGATCAAACACATTACCTCACATCCGATACAGTGCGCCGACAAATCAAGTTGTTCCTGCACCGCCCTTGGACGCAATGCGTAGACGTACGTTGAAAAGTCGCCATGACTTTCTCGACCAGGGAGACACCATGTGAGAAATCAATTCAACTTTTATACATGCACTTAGATACTATGCCAGTTTGACATTGGCTAATTTTGCTTGCCTAATTTTGACCAGTTCTGCGAAACTTTTTTGGAACAATTATTTCATTCCGGATGTACTCTTTCTAGTCAAACACAATACGCCAATACTTCTGTGATTGTCTTTTACAACGAAAATTTGTATGCAAGCACAATTGTAGGATAACGATATTTGATACCAAAAATAGGATTTTGATACTTTATCATAGCCATTGAAATAATGATGATAAACATGTTACGGTTTAAGAATATGCACAGGGCAGAGTTTTGGTATACGAATTTAGATGGAATTTTTTGAATGCCATTGATCTTTCCAGATCAGAGTCCTCATTGGTCACTTGGGATCCATAAACTTTTGTCACGACTCGATTAGTCTCGATTGCTCTTAAGAGACGTGAGTCTTTTCTAAATAATTCAGTTGGTTAATTGCGCAGTTTATAAATGTTATTGCTTCTAACAAATTATCGTCATGGTGTTCCCTTGCCTGCCATTTTGTAGCGATTCACGAATTTGTCTAATTACTATTTATGCCCAACATTACATTCGCTTGTGACAAAGTATTGAAATAGAATCATAATCCTTTACAAGAAAATCAAAATTAACAATTTTTATGAACTTTTTTCTGTTTACTATATTTATAAATTTTAATTACGTTATACACAAATATATGTGTATAAATTGATTTTTATCGAATTAGAATGATGTTTATATATTGTATTATAAATCAGTATACCGCTTTATGGTGTACTGAAGTGATTATATGGTGGTTGACAAGAGCAATCATTTAACGATGCAAATCGACTGTTAGTTATCTTTTTAGAGTCATGCTTGAAAAGCAATAGTTTTGTAAATAACAGTTTGTACATTTTTTGAAAAAATAATAATATATGATCACTATTGATCAATAAATAAATGAAGTTCTGATTACGTTACAAACTTGGCTTTTATTTCACTCTTGTTACTGCGCTTTTGATTTAATCGTCCGGGTTTCATCCTTGCCTCTCCTTCATGGTGTTGTCAAGAGATACCTGGGTTTTCTGGCTTTCGGTGGGGTGCTTATTGGCCAGCAGGTAAATCTGTCCTGTTCTATTTCTAACGTTTTGCTATTAACACCGGCCCTAATCTCCAGGATATATGTCATAATCAACATACATGTCAAGTGTGATGGAAAAGTTTACACAATAAAGATCAATTCCTAGATTCGATCAAAGAAGATAGCGAGTGATCATCGAAATTTCCCTTGTAATGGGTGATCGATCAAACAACAGAGCGTCCAGTAAAAATGCTCATTTTTACAAATCATAACATTATCTTGATCACGTGCCTTTATAAGCCTATACTTACGATTAATTAAAAATGTTTATATTTTTACAGATCGTCCGAAAAACTCGTAGCCAGGCGTGCAAATGAGCGAAGGGAACAATATCGCCAAGTTCGAGCACACGTCCGTAAAGAAGATGGTCGGCTACATGCTTACGGATGGAGTTTGCCAGGAAAACCAAGTGTCCCGGTGAGGCAACCAGTTCCTGTGCCTGTTTACTGTAAACCCCTACAAGAAACAGAGCCGGGCATGAAGGTATGCTTAAAGTACTTGGCTTACAATTGGTATTAATTATATACTACTTAAAGTTACTGGGGTGTCCATATATTTCCCCAGTCTTATATGGTAAACAAATTTGTGATATTTTGATTTTAGATTTGGTGTGGTGCTGGTGTAAATTTAAGTGGCGGTAAAACACGGGATGGTGGTTGTATGGTAGGAGGAAGCGTGTTTTATGCTGCTGAGGCCCGCGAAGTTAGTACCAATTCTAAAACCGATGCCGAAGATGCAGTGGATCATTTAGATAAAGAGCTCCAAGAGAGTGAACAGCAAAGGGTAGAAGCCGAACGATTGGAACAGCAACTGAGTTCCTTAGTTTGGATATGTACATCGACGCAGAAAATGTCAAAAGTTACTGTGATAGATGCTAATAAGCCAGCTGATGTTTTAGAAGTGTTTAATGTTTGTCAAGGACATTTACTATGCATTGCAAGTGTACCTGGAGCCAAAGAGAGTGATTATGCTCAAACCACAAACGAAGACGCGACAAGAATTATAAATGGACTAAACGATAAAGACGTTGGTGATTCTCACGAAGTAAACATAAGTAGAAATAGTGACCAAAATGGCCGAAAGAATAAAGAAGAAACGGAAGCCTCGCCTGAAAAAAATATAAATGAATCTGACGATGTCTCAGAAACTCAGAATAATGAAAATCCAGAGAAGTCTGATGACACAGATCAGAATACTACAATTGGATCACAAAGTTTGGAAAGTATAGATAGTGAAACAGCCAATTTGGGAAAAGTGCATTTCGTAAAGACGAACTTGGAAACAGTCTCTTCGCGATTAAATGGAAGAGAAACTACAAATGAAGAAACGGAAGATGAAGTGGAAGATGGTACGCCTATTGAGAAAATGTCTTCTATACAGCCAACTATGTGGCTTGGAGCTCAAAATGGTGCAGTGTTTGTTCACTCAGCTGTTGCTAAGTGGTCCGTTTGTTTGCATTCGGTTAAGTTAAGAGATGCAGCACTAGCTATTGTGTACGTAATTTTGAAGAATTATAACCAATTTTTATTGAAACTGTTATGTGAAATACGCTTTTTTCTTTAGACACGTACAAGGACGAGTCCTTGTTGCACTAGCAGATGGAACAGTAACAATATTTCGAAGAGGTGTAGATGGACAATGGGATCTTTCCCAGTATCATGTAATAACATTGGGTAGCCCACAGCATTCAATTAGGTGTATGACTGCTGTTCTGGGTAAAAATGTATGGTGCGGATATAGAAACAAAATCCATATAATAGATCCTGCTACAATGACCCTTGAGGTAAACAAGTGGATCAACAACAAAAAATAAAATCTCCATTTTGCTTAAAATGCGATGGTAACATTACATTCGAAAAATTGATTTTAGTGTACTGTCGATGCTCATCCACGTAGAGAGTCACAAGTGAGACAATTAGCCTGGTTAGGTGAAGGAGTCTGGGTCAGTATCCGGCTCGACTCGACTTTAAGACTTTATCATGCTCATACTTATCAGCATCTACAGGATGTTGATATTGAGCCTTATGTCAGTAAAATGCTCGGAACTGGGAAGCTCGGTTTTTCATTTGTAAGAATTACCGCTCTCCTCATTTCCTCGAACAGGCTGTGGATCGGTACAGGGAACGGAGTTATAATTTCTGTACCATTATCTGAAAGTATGTCGCATGTACTGACAATATCGGTTACGTGGAACATACGTTAGATACGTGACTTATGTTTCACAATATAATGTTGTAGGTGCAGGCGGTTCAATGGCAGTGTCTAGAGTTCAACCAGGACCTGGAAAGACTGATGCACCAGGTGTAGGTGTTCGAGTTTTTGCGTCTGATCGAAGTGTTACACGTGGTAGTTTTATACCTTACTGTAGTATGGCCCATGCACAACTCAGTTTTCATGGTCATAGAGATGCGGTAAAAATGTTTGTCGCTGTGCCTGGTAAGTATAAATATTACGCAGATTCTTATACTGATTTATGGCATTTATAAACATTTTTCCAATTTTTATTTCAGGTCATGGAGGTCAAAGTGCAGTATCGGATGGTTCACAGCCAGCAATGCTTGTTCTTTCAGGAGGCGAAGGATATATAGATTTCCGAGTTGGTATGTAATCTTTTTCAATGTACTAACAAAAGCATTCTGTGCTGTGTAAATGTTTGACATTACATGAATAGAAAAAAAGATATGTCTAATGTAACTATATATGGAGATCGCGCGGTTTCGTAGTGAAAGCATTTTGATAGAGCTCTTTGAGTTAAAATTTTGAGAATGATTGTAGAGAGTAGATAACGTTAGATACAATTCTACCAATTCCAGCGGAGGAGGCAGAAGACGAAAGTGACGTGGCTACTCATCTAATTGTATGGCAGTTGGTCAGGTATGCCCCCAGAGAGAAGCAAAAAGTGGTTTATGGGTCAATGTTTCAGTTGTCGCAAATATCTGCATAATTGAAAAATAATATGTCACTGATCGATCAAACCTTTACTAACAAAATGATTTTTAAATTTAATGCACGAGATAATGAAGTTTAACTAACATGTTCCACGAGTAGTTAGATACATCTAACCCGACGTTTTAAATTGGACATTTACTTGTTGTTTCTGTATACATTGAACAATTAAACAAAAAACAGATATATATGTCCATCCCAAACATTTTGCATTTCGTTCTAACGTGAAACTGAAGATTTACATTTGCTTCTGTACAGCACAAACTGTTTTCATAATGTAAAAAACTATACATGCACTTTGTCTGTTACCAATTTTACACAAAACCATTATCTGCTTCTTTTATTCTCTGAGGATGGGGCATTTCCAGCTGACATGCATCATACTTTGTATAAACAACAATGAATACTTGCACTTCTTGTATACGGAACCTATTTTTTTTAGTATCAACCGTGTTATCGAAAATGAAATATGTTTTGTAGGTGATGGTGAGGAAACAGAGGAAAGTATGGAGCGATCAAACACTGCAGTTGTCGCTAACGCTGAAGAGCATGGAGAACAAAGTCATCTTATTGTATGGCAAGTGCAATGCCCGTTACCAATGCCAATGAATGGCTAGCCTAGAAACTGGACACGCTTGCTCATTCCGACATATGGCTCAGAATAAATTCTCTAAAACAACCCCAAGAATGCGAATGGATCCCAATCACGCGCTGCCGAAGCACTAAGAATCGGATATAATTTCCGATTATGTGAATTTTATTACGTCGCAACTAATGTCGTACCTACCTAAACATACTTATATAAAGATTATAGGGAAGCATGCCAATGACTCCAAAAAAAATAATGGCAATATTTCATATTAGCAAAGGAGTTAGATATTGCCAATTTTTAGCAGTGCTAAGAAACATTTCTAGTATTCATTCACGGATATCCGCATGCGACTCTCTTGTGACGTGCTCTATACTCTAAATATGAAATCGAACTCGTCGATTCCGGTATCCATTGAATGGATTTTGTAAATTAACGGGACAGTACGAATCTCGTAATACCTTATTTATAATATTTCGCTTCTTACAGAGTACTCGCTTAAAGTACAATTGGCATACAAATTTGCTCGAACGTAAATGTAACGAAATTGATAAAAATTAAGTTTCCGTACGTTTTCGAACGTATACTTTTAATCAATTATGGGGAGTAAGAATTTATTTCGATGTAACGCAATCTATGTCTAGAAGCTTTTAAAATGCTTGGAGTTGGTACATTAAAGTATATTAGGAAGTGAATCGTGATAAATGTCAGATTTTACGGGAGAATAAGTTTTAACGCTGCCGTGAAATTTGTTACCTAATCGCGGTAATTTCTTTCAAAGTACTTCCCGCAAGTATCTGAACTTACTTGTAAATGAATCTTAAAACACATACAGAAGATAAGAGATGAAGCTGACTTATGCAGATGTCATGCATAGTATGTCATTTTTATTAGAGAATATATTATTTTCCAGATCTAACTTATTTAACACACATAAAATATACATACATATATATATATATACACACGGAATTTAATATATTTTTTATTTTCTGATGTCAAGCTTTCCTTCGTTACGTTTGACTAACTTCTGACGGCTTTTGAAATATGTTTAATATTTCGAAAAGCGTTATAGTCTTTTATGTAAATATAGTCAACTGTTTAAAATATCTTGTAGATTTGTAATTTAATTTTATGTAGGTAAAGAAACGAAAAGAGATCTATTAACAAATGGTGTTTACAATCATCACATCTGCGACTTTGTTTTACCGTCATCAACCTACCAAAGACAAGAAATAGACCTATCGTATGTTTCATATATTTAGCGGCCAATTAATTTCTCATGTTGAGAACGGTGAACATGATTAATCCGAATAAGATTTATTATGTTTTCATACGCGAAATTTGTCAATATCTTTCTAGCTTGCAAAATTTTGTAATCCTTTTCCTCTCCCTCTATCTAACAAGCGACTCTGTGAAAATTACGAAATGTATGGTAAGGGCTGCGCATTATTGTGCGAGCTCGGTATTGATGTCGAGCTCGGAATTGTACCTGGCTCGGATGAAACTGCAAATGGTGTTAATAAAGAAAGTTGCGAAATAAAATGTGTTCCTTTCATTCTCCCTATATTCTTCCTGTAGAACAAGTCGAATTTTGTAAACTGATTTGAAGCTCTATTTATATGATCTGAAGTAATGTTTAATGCACGACGTTTCGTAACCGACGTGTACGGACGCATATACTGCAAAATTGGGTTACGATAGTTTTATCACAGAAACCATGTGGTTTCAATGCATGTATATATGCATTTAAGGTACGTGGAGTTAATTTTAAACTTAAATATTATAAAATGCATTTCACTACGTAGGTACGTGAAAAGCTTCTAACAGTACGGGTCAGCATTGAATTATCGTGACACGACGAGTAAGGTCGACTTCGTACGATATGCACGGCCGCCTTAACACAAGGACGCATTATTTCAAAATAATTATTATCACTTTCTTGTACGTCATTTTCTAAATACGAACGGGTATAAAACGATAACGCCGTATTGGTGACACTGTTGATAAATAAATATAATAATTTATATATTTTTAAATTACGAACCTCTTGGTAGACAAGCGAAAAGATCTTTTTTTAAATCGTATAAATAATTAATGTGCCGATAATAAGTCAGCTATCATTGTTTGCAAATAAACGCGTTGTGCATGCCATTATTGTGCAAATTAACATGTTGAATTTTAATTAGGGAGTAGTTAATTGATTCAAAAGGGCCGAAATTATATTGAACTGGGTCAATATTATAATACGAATTATTCTGTAAATGATGGACATATGAACCGTATATTATCTATATCGTTAATTGCACTAGTATATTTCTATCGAATTCCGAAAAAATTGTATTTCCAAAATGAGATTATAAAAAAGGAACTTATTCCCATCTTAGGAAACATATGCATTTTGTCTAATATTTTGAAAATTACGCATACCCAAGATTGTTTACCGTATAAATTAGTATTGAACATATCATCTCAATATCACAGATGCAAAGATACAACTATTAAGCAAATAGTATCAAAATAGATGTATTTTGGCAACTTAAAGAAACCGAGGTAAACAATAGGCCCATTCAAAAAACAAGTTCATTGCACCCTTCTTGACATGCATACTTCCAGGATGTCTACCAAGCAAATCATTTCATCTGAAGATGCAATAACATCAATGACTATCTGTGCAGTATAGAAGGATATTAGCATGAAATTTTCATTTTAGAGGTTTAACGAAAAAATCTGGGAAATAAAAAGATCATCTTTGATTTGACGTTGGATCATTCCGAAGAATGTCGAAGAAGTGCTCGGGCCTTATTCAAGTTCTTCGAGCGGCCACGTTGGGTCGCCGATCTGTGCTGTACGCCGCGCAGTCACGCGTTTACCAATCGTCGTTCAGCGGACATGATAAAAGTCCGTTGTCACTACAACTGACCAGTTACTCTCCTGACCAGAGTAAGCATCAGATCAGTGTCACTGTTTTAAGGAAACCGGTCAGTCCGCTGGTTATCCGTCACATTTTAATTCGGAAGTACAGCAGTCACAGCAAACTCTGCAAGATGTCTGGCGCCAAAAGAGATCCAGCCTCAGACCAACTTAACGAATACAAGAAAACTGTGAAGGTATGTGTTCCGTTTACTCGATCTACGAATGCGATTTAATACGCAGTCACCGAACTTTGCGATTCATCTCCGTGCCGGCGCAATAGATCGCTGATGTCAAATATATATAGTCGCGGAAGTTTAAGATACCGATATATGAGTTATCAAAGATGGAATTTACTGGATGAACGTAGTCGGTGTATTATTATTATTACCCCATTTTATTGATCTTTCGAGCAAAGTTTTAATTCAGTTTCTCCTGGAACTCTGCTCATTAATGCCCTATGATTAAGTTTATTTAACGAAAGTTTGGTACGTTTAGTCTTTAATATTTCTAAATGCGAATGCAATCTTCTCTATAGTTTGAACCACAGATTTAAATCTGAACTTAAATTGTGCAACGCATTTTTGTTATATAATGGAATCAGTTAGATTTATTGCTGTTTAAGATAAAGTTTCGTGTTCTTATCGAAATGACGTATTTGTTGACCTGGGCAGTCACCAGTTTTGTAAAAAGAATCTGCACAATATTTATCTTACATATTTTGTATCTACAATCAGAGCGCTTAAGATATTTGTTTCTGTTCCGAGCGTATATCGTGTAAAGTTCAAAGTACGACTATAATAACATTCCGCGGGATATTTTTTTAATTAATAGATTATACATGAAACACGCCTTTCCGGAAGTAATAACATTAATATTGCTTTCGGCGGAAAGTAAAACAAAGAAAAACAGACCATTTGCAGTACGTTGCATTTTAATGAATCTAAGAATAACTTAATGGTTCGGATTAATCGTAAGCGTGGCCTTATGAACGATTTTTTAATATACATCTGAATCAATTTGAGACCAAAATATTCTCGCATTCCATTATTTTTAGTAGCGAATAATTCAATTTCGATACAATCTACATTTTTGCATAATTGGATTAAACTTTACTACTTCTTCGGTGCTTTAACCAGTGTATTATTTATCGAAGCATATTCTGTATTCTTGATCTTATTCTATTATCATCAGATATGCCATCATTTAATAATTAAGTTCGATTATATAGTTGATAACAAAATCATTAATTTAATAAGCACATTATTTGCTCACACTGTACGAAATACAAATATACTTCTACGAATATCTTATTAAAAAAAACCGTAATGATAAGCAGGATGAAAAGCCTGGAAATATTCTAATAAATAAAATGAACGCTAGATTTCATTTTAAGTACTTTTGTACTATAAAGGTACTTATTCAGAATTATCATAATCTTTTGTTTAACCCGTCTAGTATCTTACAACTTTTCTAAAATATATACTTTTAAAAATATTTGTTAAAATCAACGTATTTTTTCTAAAAATAATGTTTGGAAAATTTGGTAGCATAAACATTTGATGAAAAACCGAAATATCAGCACAACTTTGCCGATATTTTACGTTACGTTGCATCTTTCCATCTATAATTACATTGATCAGTAATAATACTCTATTAATTAGTCAGGTTATCTTCGAAATGGGCGTGTTTGTTAAATCTACTTTCACGAGAATTCATTATTAATAATCATCTTGGAAAAACTTGAATACTGCATATATTTCTAAGTACACAGAAGTGTAATCTGAAATAAATTAATTGCATGTACAGAAGCCGCTACTTCAAACTATACAAACACCCTTTTAATCGATTATCAATCCTCTCGATACAAAAGATACACGATAATTGAAAGAATAAAGATTCCTAACCGAACAGAGATGCCTTGTCACGCGAAGACTCCGTATCATAAAGCTGATAAGAATACAATTTCTTAAAATAAAATTTTCGAGTGCCATTCATTACTTTTCGACCATTCACCGTGATTATATTCAATTCCAGATTAAACTTTCATTCCTTTACTTCAAAATAACACTCTTATTTTTCTCATCTCTTATCACTCGATATTTACTACTTACCTCTCGATATTTACTACTTATCTCCATCCGTATTGTGGGATTTGTACAATGCAATCCGTGTTGCCCGATGCTTCGCCGATATCACGTGAGATTTATCCAAAAATAGTAGCGAACGAAGAAGGTTGATAAGTAAATATTAACAATTTGCGACATATTCGACATGGGCCGTTACCTTCTTATCCGTGTGTATTTTTGCGCTATCGATACTTATACATTGTGCAATAAGTGTAAAGAGTATAACTGGTCATCGTGACTTATTATTGGGTTCTATCAGCTATGTTTTATATACCATTCGATAGCTTTTGTTATATTCTTTCATATGATTGTTAAATAACGGTAGAGAATACATTGTAGATTAATTTGTATTAAATATTTGAAAAGCAGAATTTTTCATATTCGACAAAACCGCACTAACTTATGAAACAAGCCAATATTTTGTTGGAGAAATATGAATGAAAATGGAAATAAGGCAAACATATTACATTGATTGGTAGTAGATATTAATAGATAAATATTGAAATGAACTGCGACTGACATTAGTGGTTTTTGTTTATTTGTATGTTGATTTATACGGTTATGTATATAAATTATTATGTAGTACTCGAAACAATATCTACTCCAGGTACTATTATTTATAAAATTAAATTGTCATACTGCCAAGGAAATTATACGGTGCTATAAACTTTATATTAACACAAGAACTACCGACAATATATTCAGCCATATTTGTATATTTGATTAGGTTTAATATGGATTTATAAACCATGTACATTTTTTAAGTAAACAATAATATAAATGGCCAATGATAATTTTAGTCAAATTGATTGATCTGCAAGAGTAAATATTTAATTACATTTAAGGATTGTATTTTTAATACTATATTGAAAACATATTGTATATTGCAATGCTACTTTTACACTTATAGGCAGTCGTCAATCCCTTCATTTTGTATTTATCGAATGCAATACAATTTTCCACCAACGAGCATATTCCGAATATAAACCGTGAGAATCAGTTTACCAGTTAGGAAAAATGTCGGACAAGGCGCCGGAAGTGTTGATTTAAAAACAATAAGAGCTAAATCACGTTGCCCAAGAAAAATCACATACAATATACATAAATCGTAGTTCGTCATTGCTTTGAAAACAGGTTATGTTGAAAGTAAAAATAAAACCGATTTTCAGCATGTCGACTCGAGTCGACATGGTAATTCTGCCGTTTTGCATGATTGGAAATCTGTAATTAGAAAAGTGTCATTTTCCTGTACCGTATGATTTACCGTGTTTGAGCTATTATTTTTTATTAGAATGGTAAACACGTATAAAGTGACTGCTCGACACTTTTATTATCAGTATTCATATCTAGCGCCTTTTTAACGACGCCTATGTCTTTAAACTACTATATCATTGGATGACTGTGAATGGAAATATGCTCGCTGTTAATCAAACATGGAACAGATACGTATAATTGTTGGATAACCAAAATGATAAGCATGATTAGCGAAATAATGAATCATGAATGTCGACAACACTAGAATATCGACATAGAATTATTCGCTATAATCTAGAACGTATGATTATCTCATGTGGAAAAGTATGACTTTCACTTGTGAATTTTATCTAGAAAATGAACTGGCACGACCGTTCTTTTTCGAAGTTATGCAACTAGATATTTATCATGTCTAAGCCATGACACACTTCAAAGTTCTTGTTACGTCAATTAACTGAGATTACTGATACTTATAAGATTCATTTGTGGTTTAAAGCCACAGTTCCCTAATTATAAAGTAGTTATATTCACTACTTTAATTATAACAATTTTATTTGATTCATTCGTTGTTGGAAACATTCAATCAGTGAATCTCGCTATTAATTACAACGTATTCTATTTTTAACAGTGATTATTAAGTCCAAGAAAGTTCTAATACAACAATATTAATGTTAATAATGGCAAGAGTTATCGATTTATGATTTATTAAAAGTATTAAGAAGAATGGCTCAAACAAGTAAAATGTAGATTGGAAAACATTGAAGAGTGAAGTCAGCTACGAGTTATTAACATTAAATACAAACGCTGTCGATCATCATTAAAGTTTTTCTACTTCGTTTCATGAATTCATTCATCATCTAAGTTTCTACTTATAATGGTGACATACTGAAACATTTCATTCTCAAGTTACGATAATTTCCAATAGGATGGAATAATTGCATAATTTGCATAATTTCGAGAAACGTAAACATCAGAAAGACACAAGTGTAAAGATAAAGATGACCTATGAGCAGTAATTTCGCACGGTGCGTTATGTTACTCACTTTATAGATAGCGATTATGTTTCCAATTGCAACTCATGTATGTGACAAGTATTTGCTGATTCATTTATCCGTGGAATCTTCGCAATGACGAAGGAATATTCGGTATCCGTGAAAATAATTTCCTTGGAAACCTGATAATTTAATTTTATAAGTCGTAACGGAAGTTATTAAGTACATAACAGGAGTTGAAGTAAATACTACTGAATACATATAATATTATTCATCCGTGAATTATTATGATATAAATTACGCCGATTAATTTAAAGCATATGAATATGAATTCTTTATACAAAAAGAGAAACTAAACACGAGAGCAGTGTGTTCCAGTTCTCCTCTCGTTTTCGCAATAATTGCGAGGTATTCGAATATATTGCTCTGAAATGGTATCGCACTAGGAATTTGCATTTTCAAACACAATAAAACGAAATGTATTATTGAAAGCTCTTAATTTATCATCGATAAAAGCGCGTTAATAATGAATCTACAACTAGTAATACAGCGATAATAATTCATGATTAAAGATGCTGGCGCATATTACTTTTAAATCTGCAGATTTTTATTCTCCGGATAAAACTCATATTTGTACGAAGCATTTCAGGAATGTTTTAATATCGCAGTCATTATATCTGAAATCGTTTAGTGCATCCTGGCATATTTTATAATTACATGCTTACGATAGAGTCGATTGCTCACGAATAATAGCTCGAATTCTATCAGTAATCAATTTAAAAATTAGGTATTAATAACGTGAAAATAATAAGGAAATAAATCGAGTATATGATTTCTGTATTTTCAGGGTGATCCTCCAGCATTATTAACTGGCAATGGAGCACCCATTGCTAACAAGATGGCTAGTTTGACCGTAGGTCCTCGTGGACCTATGCTGATCCAAGATTTCGTTTATTTAGATGAAATGTCTCATTTTGCTAGAGAACGAATCCCGGAACGTGTTGTGCATGCAAAAGGAGCAGGTATGCTAATTAATTTTATTTTAAGTTACGTAAAGTAAGCGCCAGTTACATTTGAATTAGCTCGTCGCTTTACGACTTCTATCGAAAATTGTTTGGCAAATAATGTTTAAAACTTTGCTAGACATTCAGTAGCTCATGTTTTTACCTTCCAAAGATTGTACCTTCAATTACTATTTCTATATCGTTACTATCGTTTATTATCATTAATTCTATATTAACGTTTGTTCCTAAACGGCAGTGTGCAAGAAGATGCCCTCAGAAACGGGAAAGTTCATTCAAGTTGCATTTAGTAAATAAAAGTACTCGAAGATCAAGAGATTATCCGAGATCTGATAACTTAAATATTTAAGTTTGATGAACATAAACACCGTGTGAGCATTTACAGTTATCGAGGAAAGTCAAACAAAAACCTTAAGGGGGGCATCTTCTAAGACTTAATTTATTAATAAAGCGCTGCCCGATGTATTCCTGCCTGTTTTCATTTGATGCAAAGCCCTTTTTAACTTGTTATTAATTATAAAGTTTTGGAAAAGATAACATTGATTACTTTACCCGTTGATTCATCCCCTGTTCTATCACTTTTAGGCGCTTTCGGTTATTTTGAGGTCACCCATGATATCACGAAATATTGCAAGGCCAAAGTTTTCGCCGGAATTGGAAAGCGAACGCCCATTGCGGTGAGGTGTTCCACCGTGGGGGGTGAGAGTGGATCTGCGGACACAGTCAGGTAATGTTATTGATAAAAAAACTATCAAATGGATTGACATACATAGGTGGAAGGACATTCCCGTTCTCCTCTAAAATAGATATTTATTCAAAAGTACGGCCACTCCGTAGATCTTGGAAAAGTATGTAGCAGAATGGTGATAAGAAAACATGATAGAAATGTTTTATGCATACCCTGCAAGTAATTTTTAACAGCTATTTACATTATATCTGGTGATATCTAAATGTAAGCTGAATTTTGTATTCCATGAAAAATTCTGATTAGGATCACGAAATTACCACTTCATAAGATATGTTGCAACTTGAATACATTCCGATGATAATATGCCTAATCAAGCTAGCTAGTCGTAATTTCCGCAAACATTAAGAATTCCGATTGCTATGCTTGAGTTAAAATTAGTCACGTAGAACCATGCAAAAAGCAAGCGGAAAACCAAACGGAAAAGTAAATAAGCGTGTCGGCCTTGCAGTCAATTCTTTGCGTTCTTAACGATCGCGGCGAAGTAATTTTCCTCAAATTAACAAACTAACGCTCGCATGAATCATAATAATTGCACGAAGCTGATCTTGAATCCGTTTTTATACTGATGATGTGGTTTACTTATTTTACAATGGGCATTATATAAACTTGATACAAGTCATATTGAATAGAAATATTATTACTTCTACAGATTTCGCAATTTGTTTTTCAGTATACTTTTTAAAAAGTTTTGTAAGTGCAGTATTAATAAATATTTATTAACTCATTTTCATTCACAGAGATCCACGTGGATTTGCAGTCAAGTTCTATACTGAAGAAGGTATTTGGGATTTGGTTGGCAATAACACACCGATCTTCTTCATCAAGGATCCTCTATTCTTCCCCAGTTTTATACATACACAAAAAAGAAATCCTGCCACCCACTTGAAGGTTTGTTTCGAATCTATCTTGTTCATATGATAATTACATTATTATCTACTTTGACGATGAGAATATATGCTAGAAAAATGTTATTATAACTCTAAAATTCAATCTGTTTTATAGGATGCCGACATGTTTTGGGACTTTATTTCGCTTCGACCAGAGACAACTCATCAGGTCATGTTTCTTTTTAGTGATCGTGGTATTCCTGATGGTTATCGCCACATGAACGGATATGGATCCCATACATTCAAACTCGTAAATGCTCGCAATGAAACGGTTTACTGTAAATTCCATTATAAGGTACTCTTTCATTCCTTAATTTCTTAACACCATAATTATCATTAAATTCGTTTTCTGAGATGTGGCCGTTAGTAATCGATCTTAATATCGTTGTAAATATACGTCTTGATTTATGTGAAGTATAACTTATTGCAAGCGTAATTCAATTTGTATAATTATGTTTATATAGACCGATCAGAAAATCCAAAACCTGCTTGCCGAGAAAGCAGCGGAATTGAGTTCATCCGACCCAGATTACTCGATCAGAGATCTTTATAATGCAATTGCTAATAAGCAATATCCGACGTGGACGTTCCACATTCAAGTTATGACCTCTGCGCAAGCTAAGACTTTCAGATGGAATCCGTTCGACTTGACTAAGGTAAAACTCAAGAGAGTAATTACAAGATTTAGTTAATCATATTCAGTTACTTTAATTATAATTTACTATCTCAATTGAGATATAAAAATATCAGAGCTACAAAATTGCGGTATGATGTCTTTGAAATAATCTTAAGGTTTGCAAACGAAGAAAATGTTACATTATAAGGAAATATAAATGAACCGTAGATGAAAGTCGTGTTTTTCATGATTGCTACTACTAAAAGAATTGTTATTTTAAATTGACCTAGGTTTGGCCGCACAAGGAATTCCCTCTCATCCCCGTAGGTAAGCTGGTACTGGACCGAAATCCTGAAAATTACTTCGCTGACGTAGAGCAAATGGCTTTCGATCCGGCTCACATGGTACCTGGTATTGAGCCAAGTCCTGATAAAATGCTGCAAGGTCGACTGTTCGCTTATGGCGACACTCATAGGCATCGCCTTGGTCCAAATCATCTTCAGTTACCGGTCAATTGCCCATACAAAGTAATTACTTTTTGCCTTACTTTCATTTGCTCACTTAATGAGACCCTAACAGCACCACCAATTTCTATTAATTACACGTGTCTCATAATATTAAGCTATACATTTACTTTGAATTTAAAGTTTTTTACGAGTACATTTTGTTGTTGTTTTAAAATAGATTTCCCGTTCATTGTTACTTTTAAAGTACATACTCCGCATATGTATGAATCACATTTCAAGTTTGAATAATGTCAGTCTCCACAAATAACTTTATTAGACGTTTATCAATAGCAATCGATATTAAAGGAATGAAAGAATCCTTTTTACGTGTTACACCTTGGACACTGTGATCACTATCGTTTTAACTGTTATTCTATCTAGACTATTTCAACGATGAACTATCAACGAGATGCGTTGATGCCGCTTTACAACCAGGGATCTGCGCCGAACTATTATCCCAATAGTTTTTGCGGACCCAAGGAATGCCCTGCCGCTCGGGCGCCTAGCTTTGAAGTGAACGGTGACGTTGATCGCTACGAACCTGTAAACGAGGATGACTTTGGACAGGCAACAACCTTCTGGCGCGAGGTTCTCGATGAGGGTGCTAAGAAGAGATTAGTAGACAATATGGTAGGAAGTCTACGCAATGCTTCGACGTTTATTATTGAGAGAGCTGTTAAGAACTTCTCTCAAGTGGATGTCGATCTTGGTAAAAGGCTAACGGAAGGACTTCGAAAATCCGGAATTACTATAAACGTTTTCGGAAAGACCGCAAACTTGTAAACGGGCCACGTTTTGTACTAATATTATGTTACGTCTTATGTATGTGTATAACTTGTAATTATGTGATGTTTTACCAAAATAAATTGTATTCTTAATTTCGCTAGAAGTCGGTTTAGTTATTTATCGATGTTCCTCACGTATTATAGGAATTTCTTATAAAACTAAATAGGTGAAAAGTTAATACGTGAACATTTAATTTGAAATCGAGTCGACTAATGTGTAACAGAATTATTGTTCAGCATTCAGATATAAATTATTTTACGACGTTTATAGTTGAAGCAACCATGTAGTTAAATTCATTTTAAGGACCATAAACTTTTACGAGCAGCACTCTTCTTCCTTTTATATTTATTTCTGCTTTATGTATATTTCAACTAAGTAATTTCTTGTACAAAGTAATCTATGTATAATGGGCATTATATTTCGTTAGCGACTTAAATAACAAAATGACATAGTAAGGAAGACTCATGGTACTACAAAAAACAAATACGTTGGAAGCTGTGCATTCAATCTTAAAGAAGATTGTAAGTGTTTTACGTTAATAATACTGTTTTGATTTTCAGTATCAATAATTTCGCTTTTGTAGATATTTAAGAATATTATCGTTTAAACTCGAATATGGACATTAAATAGTTCTTTTTGGGTTGAAAGAAGTGGATTAAAAATTTCTTCCGGTCAAAAAAGGGGTCGATCCAAAATCGGAAAAATGTAAAGGGGTATACCTTCAAAAATCTTCAAAAATGAAAAGTCGCCAAACTCAATTCTAAACGACCCAAATCGATGGTGGGTGATGTATAAACATATTCTAGGACGATTTCTGGTCGAAAGAAGTGGTTAAAAAATTTTATTGGTCAAAAATGGGTCGAATCCAAGTCGAAAAAATGTAAAGGGGTACACCTTCAAAAATTCTCAAAAATTGAAAGTCGCCAAAATCAATTCTAAACGACCCAAATCGATGGTGGGTGATGTATAAACATGTTCTAGGACGATTTCTGGTCGAAAGAAGTGGTTAAAAAATTTTATTGGTCAAAAATGGGTCGAATCCAAGTCGAAAAAATGTAAAGGGGTACACCTTCAAAAATTCTCAAAAATTGAAAGTCGCCAAAATCAATTCTAAACGACCCAAATCGATGGTGGGTGATGTATAAACATGTTCTAGGACGATTTCTGGTCGAAAGAAGTGGTTAAAAAATTTTATTGGTCAAAAATGGGTCGAATCCAAGTCGAAAAAATGTAAAGGGGTACACCTTCAAAAATTCTCAAAAATTGAAAGTCGCCAAAATCAATTCTAAACGACCCAAATCGATGGTGGGTGATGTATAAACATGTTCTAGGACGATTTCTGGTCGAAAGAAGTGGTTAAAAAATTTTTATTGGTCAAAAATGGGTCGAATCCAAGTCGAAAAAATGTAAAGGGGTACACCTTCAAAAATTCTCAAAAATTGAAAGTCGCCAAAATCAATTCTAAACGACCCAAATCGATGGTGGGTGATGTATAAACATGTTCTAGGACGATTTCTGGTCGAAAGAAGTGGTTAAAAAATTTTTATTGGTCAAAAATGGGTCGAATCCAAGTCGAAAAAATGTAAAGGGGTACACCTTCAAAAATTCTCAAAAATTGAAAGTCGCCAAAATCACTTCTAAATGACCCAAATCGATGGTGGGTTATGTATAAACATATTCTAGGACGATTTCTGGTCGAAAGAAGTGGTTAAAAAATTTTTATTGGTCAAAAATGGGTCGAATCCAAGTCGAAAAAATGTAAAGGGGTACACCTTCAAAAATTCTCAAAAATTGAAAGTCGCCAAAATCACTTCTAAATGACCCAAATCGATGGTGGGTTATGTATAAACATATTCTAGGACGATTTCTGGTCGAAAGAAGTGGTTAAAAAAATTTTATTGGTCAAAAATGGGTCGAATCCAAGTCGAAAAAATGTAAAGGGGTACACCTTCAAAAATTCTCAAAAATTGAAAGTCGCCAAAATCAATTCTAAACGACCCAAATCGATGGTGGGTGATGTATAAACATGTTCTAGGACGATTTCTGGTCGAAAGAAGTGGTTAAAAAATTTTTATGGGTCAAAAATGGGTCGAATCCAAGTCGAAAAAATGTAAAGGGGTACACCTTCAAAAATTCTCAAAAATTGAAAGTCGCCAAAATCACTTCTAAATGACCCAAATCGATGGTGGGTTATGTATAAACATATTCTAGGACGATTTCTGGTCGAAAGAAGTGGTTAAAAAAATTTTATTGGTCAAAAATGGGTCGAATCCAAGTCGAAAAAATGTAAAGGGGTACACCTTCAAAAATTCTCAAAAATTGAAAGTCGCCAAAATCACTTCTAAATGACCCAAATCGATGGTGGGTTATGTATAAACATATTCTAGGACGATTTCTGGTCGAAAGAAGTGGTTAAAAAAATTTTATTGGTCAAAAATGGGTCGAATCCAAGTCGAAAAAATGTAAAGGGGTACACCTTCAAAAATTCTCAAAAATTGAAAGTCGCCAAAATCAATTCTAAACGACCCAAATCGATGGTGGGTGATGTATAAACATGTTCTAGGACGATTTCTGGTCGAAAGAAGTGGTTAAAAAATTTTTATTGGTCAAAAATGGGTCGAATCCAAGTCGAAAAAATGTAAAGGGGTACACCTTCAAAAATTCTCAAAAATTGAAAGTCGCCAAAATCAATTCTAAATGACCCAAATCGATGGTGGGTTATGTATAAACATATTCTAGGACGATTTCTGGTCGAAAGAAGTGGTTAAAAAATTTTTATTGGTCAAAAATGGGTCGAATCCAAGTCGAAAAAATGTAAAGGGGTACACCTTCAAAAATTCTCAAAAATTGAAAGTCGCCAAAATCACTTCTAAATGACCCAAATCGATGGTGGGTTATGTATAAACATATTCTAGGACGATTTCTGGTCGAAAGAAGTGGTTAAAAAAATTTTATTGGTCAAAAATGGGTCGAATCCAAGTCGAAAAAATGTAAAGGGGTACACCTTCAAAAATTCTCAAAAATTGAAAGTCGCCAAAATCAATTCTAAACGACCCAAATCGATGGTGGGTGATGTATAAACATGTTCTAGGACGATTTCTGGTCGAAAGAAGTGGTTAAAAAATTTTTATTGGTCAAAAATGGGTCGAATCCAAGTCGAAAAAATGTAAAGGGGTACACCTTCAAAAATTCTCAAAAATTGAAAGTCGCCAAAATCACTTCTAAATGACCCAAATCGATGGTGGGTTATGTATAAACATATTCTAGGACGATTTCTGGTCGAAAGAAGTGGTTAAAAAAATTTTATTGGTCAAAAATGGGTCGAATCCAAGTCGAAAAAATGTAAAGGGGTACACCTTCAAAAATTCTCAAAAATTGAAAGTCGCCAAAATCACTTCTAAATGACCCAAATCGATGGTAAACGATGTATAAACATATTCTAGGACGATTTCTGGTCGAAAGAAGTGGTTAAAAAATTTTTATTGGTCAAAAATGGGTCGAATCCAAGTCGAAAAAATGTAAAGGGGTACACCTTCAAAAATTCTCAAAAATTGAAAGTCGCCAAAATCACTTCTAAATGACCCAAATCGATGGTGGGTTATGTATAAACATATTCTAGGACGATTTCTGGTCGAAAGAAGTGGTTAAAAAAATTTTATTGGTCAAAAATGGGTCGAATCCAAGTCGAAAAAATGTAAAGGGGTACACCTTCAAAAATTCTCAAAAATTGAAAGTCGCCAAAATCACTTCTAAATGACCCAAATCGATGGTGGGTGATGTATAAACATGTTCTAGGACGATTTCTGGTCGAAAGAAGTGGTTAAAAAATTTTTATTGGTCAAAAATGGGTCGAATCCAAGTCGAAAAAATGTAAAGGGGTACACCTTCAAAAATTCTAAAAAATTGAAAGTCGCCAAAATCAATTCTAAACGACCCAAATCGATGGTGGGTGATGTATAAACATGTTCTAGGACGATTTCTGGTCGAAAGAAGTGGTTAAAAAATTTTTATTGGTCAAAAATGGGTCGAATCCAAGTCGAAAAAATGTAAAGGGGTACACCTTCAAAAATTCTCAAAAATTGAAAGTCGCCAAAATCACTTCTAAATGACCCAAATCGATGGTAAACGATGTATAAACATATTCTAGGACGATTTCTGGTCGAAAGAAGTGGTTAAAAAAATTTTATTGGTCAAAAATGGGTCGAATCCAAGTCGAAAAAATGTAAAGGGGTACACCTTCAAAAATTCTCAAAAATTGAAAGTCGCCAAAATCACTTCTAAATGACCCAAATCGATGGTAAACGATGTATAAACATATTCTAGGACGATTTCTGGTCGAAAGAAGTGGTTAAAAAAATTGTATTGGTCAAAAATGAGTCGAAACCAAGTCGAAAAAATGTGAAGGGGTATACCTTCAAAAATCTTCAAAAAATGAAAGTCGCCAATTTCGGTCCTAGATGGCCCAAATCGATGGTAAATGATGTATAAACATATTCTAGGACGATTTTGGGTTGAAAGAAGTAGATTCAAAATTTATTCCGGTCAAGAAAGGGGTCGACCCAAAAATCATAAAAATTTCAAAGTCGCCAAAATCGGCCATAAATAGCCCAAATCGATGGCAAATGTTTCCTAAATATGTTCTAAGATCTTAATTACTGTGAAATAGCAGATGTTTAAACAAGCTTATGAGGAGTATGTGAAAGTTGCTTCAGTTGCCCAGTTGCAATCTTGATTGAAATAAGTAATTAGATATTGTTTAAGTCTAGTTGATAAGTGAAGTTATCACAAAAGGCAGAAAGGTCGCCGAAAGGTATGAAAACATCTGAACTGTGTATAAATCTATAGAACACTCAAAACGTACAATAATGTATTTTTACCTATATTACTGTTATTATAATTATAACCACGTATTACTACACATTGAAAACAAGCAAAACGTGAAATTTTTCCGAACCACGATGCATCTGTGAATCGATTTCATAATCACGGATCAATTAAACAGGCTATACAAAATAATGTTGGAAAGCAACTGATTAAATATGATCAATGAGATAATAAGCGTTCATCTTATTACCATCTATTGCAGTAAACTGAGAGGTTGCGATTCCTTGTGCAAACAGAGGTGTCTTTCATTGTATCACCTGTAAGTAACACGTGCATATTTCCACTAATCAAGGAGTCCAAGGTAAAGTAATTCATTACATGTGCCGTAATAAACAATATTCTCTTTCCGTACAGTTTTTAGTTCACTATTCATCAATATTATCCGGGAAAAGTGAGTAACTGACTCATTTTTCAAATAAACATATGCCTTCAGTGTGTTAATTGTATCATGATACTATCTCGGCAAATATTGACTATTCCAGGAATCTTGGTACTGTCGTCAACCTTGGTGTTTTATCTTAAGTTTATTGTATTCGCAAATCTCGTCAGCTCATTAAGGGACGCTTTTCTTCGCAAATTTCATTTTGTATTCCAATAAAAATGTAAACTTTTGAATTTGATCACGAAAGATCATTTTAGTGCCTCAAACGCGAAATAGAAGTTTGAACTTTTGAATTCTGATAATAGATCATTTTAGTACCTTAACCGCGAATTGGAAATTGGAATTCTATTAATAGATGACAATTTTAATAACTTACATGTGAACTGGAAATCTAAACTTTTGAATTCGGTCAATAAACGATAATTTTAGCTCCCCAAATATGAAGTAGATATTTTAACTATTGGATTTTAATGATAGATAATTATAGTACTTCAAATGTGAAGAGGAAATTTTAACTTTTCGATTCTAATAATTTCTAAAACGTGAAATGCAAATTACAGTATACAGTGGGCTCAAAAAGTAAGTTAACGATTGTTTAAGGATGTTTAATAATGAGGATATATATTTCTGTAACGTATTTTTTTATTACGTATACCATATAGATACAAACAAAACAATAATTTAATTCTATATTAATAAATAAAGAAAACACTATCTGCCAAAAAGTACTATCCTAGTGATAGTAGGAGCGTTAACTTCACTTTCTGAGCCGACTGTATCTAATTATGTCAACACTAATTTAGGTGAAGTAAACTTAAATCTGTAATTCATTTGATTGATAGCATCATACCACTTCTGTTTAATATTTGAGGTTTAGTTTAATTTAGTTTCTAGGTGCGCAGTATTTTTCATATCAGTCGTGAAAGAAGATGGCACAGCTATTAAAATTACTCTACGCGATTACAAACAGTATGTATTTCGCGGGCAGATAACGTATCGTAATGTTCCATATTCGCGCATATGAAAGCAGTTCTAAGATTTCGTATTTGCTTATTCATTTCATTTTGCTAAGCAGTTCTCAAAATCTCCAGAAAGGTGAATATGTTAATTCCAGATAATATAACGAATTAAAACATGCTTCGAATTAGCACTTCAAATTATTGTTTCTAAAACTTTGCAAAGTGTTATTGTTATATTAACTATTTATTCCCATAACACAAGTGGAACTAATTTTATTAAGTTGTTCCTTATCTATGAATTTTGATTTTTAATAATCATCTAAAACACTTCGAAGGAGAAAAGACCAATTAACCCAGCGATTCAAGTGTATCTTCGAAAGCAACTGTTCCAATATAACCAATGAAGTAATAAGCGTTTATCATTGTATTTTCATTGCAATGAGTTGCGTAATTACAACTGTCCATTTGAACAGATGTACACTTCTCATTGCTCACATGATTTTTGCACGTAAACTGCTTATATCTCATTTTATGAAACAATCGGAACAACATAATTTTGTTCCAAGAACATTTTATATTATTGTTATAAAGGCAAAATTCATTAACGTAAAATCACATAAAATCACCGCTTTTCCAATAAATGGATAATAAATAATTACAGTAATAAATACGAGGAAAGAGTTTTTGAACAAAAAAATGTAGTTAATAAATGTTACCTCTATAACAACGATATGCTTTATCTATATACGCTATATCTCGATACATGCTATATTTTATACGCAAACTCCATGTTGTTCTGGGCGACAATTATATTTCGTGCTATACATGTACGGCACATATTTCCAAGTGAGTTATTATATAATTGGAAATATAGGATAAGTACACACTGCGCTATTGTTATTAAAATGTAATAATAATACGCATATGCAAACATGGGTATGCTAAGAATTGTGCAAATATCAATGCAATGCTAATGTTTATGAAATTTCGAAAGCAGGTCGTTAACGTGACTTTGATTAAGCTGAACTTGTAATAAGTAACGAGAAGATTTATCGCGATACAATACTGTATTGGCTTGGTCCGCAAGTTCGTGTGATTCTTATTTCGTATTAAATATATATACGCTATTCGATAACTTTTGTTTTATTCTATTATGTGGTTGTTGAATGATGTTTAAGAATACATTATAGATTAATTCGTATTTCATATTTAAAAAGAAACAGAATTCTTCGCATTCGACAAAACCGCACGAGCTTATGAACAACCCATATATTAACATTTTCTACGGCAACTACCACATGTGAAATGTGGTTCTTTAATATTTACCTTAAGAACCATTTGATAATAATTATGTAACTGTCATTTGTTAAACAACCCTTTGCAGTATTCATATATCTATATAAAAGTACGTATATTATTATTGCAGTAGACTCAGTCTTACTTATAAATTAAGAGTTATTTACCAGTTATATAGCAGAGAAACTAATTTGTGAGACACATGAGGAACACGTTCGCGCTCTACCAAAGCAGAACAGAGTCTGCCTAAAGTCACACGGCAAGAACCTAACAGCGACGTTTCTTTTGTTTACGTGGGTCGCATGATGATGCTCGGTTATTCGAGCAGTACATATCGAATACCACATTATTAATATCAGTATACAAGGAATTGTAACTATATTAAATTATCTTAATATACTATTATAATATTATATTAACCCTTACTCCGCTGTGAGGACATTAGACTTATTATATAAGTAATTTCCGTTTTCGTTAATGCAACTGTTTTCTATAATCAATGTTCTACCGTCCTGTAGATGCTTATGAACGAAAAAATTGTAATAAAGAGATATGTATATTATGATTAATAAAGATGTATAGTCGTAACGTGATAATTGTTTGTGACTGATGTATCAATAATAATGTCGCAGTTTGATAAATGATTGTCACCAATGCATTAAATGATTATTTGTCGAATGAATAATTACAATCGAGGTATAAATCACGGTAAAATTTATTTTTATCCCGTATAAATGAGTTTAATCCCTAAGTAATCGCGCAGGTAAATGATGTATGTCTAGGTCTGTGCAGATACGATATCTTCCAGGTATACGTGGCGAGATGAGTAGATTTCCACGAACGATAAATTCGTGTCATGTTACTAATTCGATGAAAATCGGATATTTGAATTCACGTAGATCGATAGAAAAGCGCAACAACCAATTTCGAATGGATGAAACTTGTACGCCGTGGAACTCGGCACAGAATATTCACGTTAATTTAATTGGCTGACAAACGTTCAGCCGCTAGAGAAGAATATTATTTGTGTTATAACAAATGCCTCGCGAAATGCCTGGAACGCGAAAGATATCGCGCGGCCCGTATAATGGTCTAAATAAATTAAAATGCGACAGTAATTGATTGTGCCGGCAAAGGCATTATTCTGCATAGTGCGGATGTACAAAAACGAATATTGATTGAAATGTATCCTCTCTATTTCAATTTATTGATCCTTCATGCGAAACGCCAAAATTCATGCGTTAAACGTTAAAGATCCAGAATCAAAATTTATGATACTGATATTTGTTAAAGTAAACAAACATTATGTTGATTTTAATGATCTGTAACTTGGATATGTATTGTATGCGCGATATATGTATATCTTACTTAGTAAAATTGGATGAGCATGTAAATGTGGCATATTACATAAATGACATATAGTTACTTTAATAATAATTGTCATTAAAATAATCGAATATTATATTTACTTCAATTACCTATACCATTGATATGTATATAAGTTCCATGTATATGTAATTAATTAAACTCGATGTGCACATAATTTTCTCATATTAAATATATAAAATACATCTTCAATAACAATGTATTATTTTCAAAGTTTCATTGTATCGTTAGTAAAAGACTATCACTTTACGCATTATATGTCCCAAGAACTACCAGGGTGGTCAAAATGATTTGTCTGCCATTTTTAATTAAATTATTTGAATATACCGCGGCGAATTCTTTTAGATTTTATATACATAACGCGCATAATTGAATCCATTAATTCATTCAAATCCTCCAGCCATAATTTATATATAAATAAATGGGTAAGCATAAGCGAGTATATATTCGGTAGTTCTAGTTTTAAATGAGTTTATGTTAAAACACCGAATATCTTATTCGGGATTGTCCACTACCAAGGCAATTCAAACGGAATTTCCCAGTAATTCTTATATAAATTATTAACATGTGTACGCTTAAGAAAACGTGGGTATGATACGTACGGATGGGGAATCCAAACAGTGGTGGAGATCCCGGGAACTCCCGCCTATTTTTTACTGTGTACATTACTGTCCCATATCAATCCCTGTATTGAATCAGAATCGGTATATAAAGAGACAGCGGTTCAGGAAAAAGTGTCAGTTAACTTCTGAACTCCCTAAACACTTCAACATGTTCAAGGTCTACTTCTTCGCCACCCTCATGGTAGTGGCTGCTGTCGCAGTCATGTCCGCCCCTTTGGGTAAGTTTCTATCACGACCTAATACGGATATTGTACTATCAATTGCAATCATACACTCTGATATTGTCATTACTCGCGACGTTGATAAATAATAAAGTTTCGTAAACATAGTTTTCTTACATTCTTTTAATATTAATGTCAAAAATGATTTCGTTTTTATGCCTTGTTTTATTGAATATTATGTACCAATTAAAAATATTATCGAAATTATAATCGTCAATCGATATAATTCCAAACAGTAATTAGTCTTCTTAGCAAAATCTTCTAATTATAACTTAGACTTAATTTTGTATATCGAGCCAGTTGTTAAAGAAATGTCGGTCAAATAAACCACAAATGGGACACAGACTTACGTCGGAATTAAATTGATAACACAGTCACACATTTACTTTGCATAAAATAGAAAAAAATCACGCACAAGATAGCTTAAAGTTTCTTGCACGTTAATATCAAAATGATCGAGTTTCTCAAGTTATCATTCACAATATAAAACTAACCAATATAATAACCAGTATAACAACAGTAATAAGTATGTAATCTAAGAGCAGGGTACTTTAATAGCTTTGTACCAAGATTCTTTTGTTAAAAGAAGGTTTTGTATTCGCAATAAATTAATTTGACTATTGTTCTTATTAGACGAGTTCGAACCCCTTGAGGTCGAGGAACGTGCCGACAGGCAACGCAGACTAACTTGCGACCTTCTCTCCATCAAGGGAATTGCTGAACACAGTGCTTGCGCTGCCAATTGTCTTAGCATGGGCAAAGCTGGTGGACGTTGCGAAGGTGGAGTCTGTCTCTGCCGCAAGTGAGTGCTTTTCCATATACCACTTTCGTTTAAATTTGGTTTTATTCTTAATTGTTTAGTTGAATAAAATAACTTAATACTTAAGTGACAGAAAGAAAATATGAATTTATAAACTACCATATTTCTTCATTATATAATTATATAATTATGTAAGATAATGTCAATCTGCTTTGTTATCAAGCATCGTATTAATTACCTGGGATAACTATTATTAATTGCTTTTCGAATCACTATTTTTTTATAAGATTTGCTGATAATATTATATTAAAATTTTGTTTCACTTTCAGGACCACCTTCAAAGAGCTCTGGGACAAACGTTTCGGTTAAGCCTTGACATCTCAGAATCAGACATTTTGTTTACCTGTTAACGTTTACAATGGACGCATCCTCGTTTTCATTCTAATGTTTGCACATATCATTTGTTATCTGCTCTTAAGTTAACTTTACGATAAATAAAGACATTTCCTGTGCCATAAACATCTGCGTTCGTTATTCCGTATCCCATTTATGCATAAGTTAGATACAGCACATTCTTTCGATGATTGACAGGAAATATATTCTTCGATGTTTGCTACGTGCTGCGAATGCATGAATACGAAATAATCATATTTCGATTTCAAGTCTGACAATTCATACCAGTAAAAAACATCCACGAAGAGTATCTTTGCAATGTCCTTCAAGCTTTAAATCCCGGCTGCATATAATTATTATTTATGTAAGTCAGTAATGAATCACAACATATATTTAACCACAGCATTACATTTTTTAAATATCGTGTTACCAGATATTTTCAATATCGGAAAGATCTTTATCTTTAAGCATTTGAACTCAATATTAAAGTAGTATTATGTTCTCCCGGCACTCGTATAAAAGGCATAAGAATAAAACTTAAAATAATGCAATTCTCTATGTTCACGTTTCACGTTAATTCCAATAAAGATATTTAGAGAGGGATTGAATTTTCTTTCACGTTGGCGGAGGGTAAATAATTCTTTTAAAATTCGTACGAATACACAATGTGCAGTTGACATGAATTTCGTGATGAAAATTTTTTATCCGAATTAAAATAGCTTTACGGTTGGAATGAATTGAAACTCTTTCAATCATAGCGAATGAAAAAGTACGTGTTCCACGGTTCTAATTTGATTCAACATTCATTAGTAATGTTTATCTTCGGGAAATAGTAGATATGTATGTTTCAACTAGAAGTTTGTCTCGTGAATTTCAATGTCTTCTCATTTAGCGGATTAAATGGGGTAAATAGGAAACCATTAGTTTGGCGGTGTAAAACTTTTCATTAAATACAGCTAGTTTCGAAGATGCTAATTATTTTCAAGATGTTAATCTTTATTACGAATTCGTGCGTCATTTCGGACTTCTTACAAAGTTGTCGCGTAGTAAATGGGATTCCCGATGATTTTAACTGAATAATGATAAGATTGATTCTCGATGGTTATTTGATTTTCCCCATTTCACTGCACTCGTTAATCGTGATTAATTAGTTCTCTTTCATCGATATCTTTTCTGCTTAATGTTCCAATCGCGTATGTTGCCGTGAAAAATCTGAGGAGATAAGAGATAAACGCGCTAATGCAAATTAATGTTGCAAATAATGCTTGGAATGATAGAAATGTGAAGGATACAAAAATAAAACAAGAGTTATTATCCTCACATTACACAGAAGCCGCTTCTTTATTTCTCATAATAGAAAATCATTTTAAGCTTTTACATACCCATATCTTTATTAATTCCGAAGTTTGCTAAACTGTTAAATATAATATATTTGTGTTCATTTCCCTGGTTATTTTGATTGACTTATAAAGCAACATTTGTTTATAATGTATAATACATAGACTGAGAACTAATTTCATTTCATATTGCAATTATAATTAAATATTCCTATATCCCATTATTGCTATAAACGCTCTTTCACTAGAAATTTATATTTTTGTTATTTATTCCCGAGGTAATAAATAATTTTACATTCGAATTATTATACTGCATAATTATTATTAAATGTTTCAAGATAATTATATCATAGAAATATCATTTCTTTGCAAGATTAATATTTCAAATTGAGCACGCGGGAAATTAATTATAAAGAGAAAATTATTACTCTTAGTTTGGGAAACTGGTTGTGGAATATTAATATTAATTTTGATCGAATACATTTTTGTAATTTTCCGTTAATAATTTCATGCAGCAATCAAATTGCATGAAAAATTAATATTACTTCTTTCACGGTTACTTTAAAATAATTTTTCATTATACTGCAAAAATTATTCCCAAGTAATACCTAAGAATTCCATGTTTATAATTAGTAACATTAAAAAAGCATACTCTAATTGCCCGAACGTCTGCTTTTTCGCATGAATGAAATCCTTGGATGTAATTGTGCGCACAGATGTTCCACGTGGATGAAATTAGGAATACCATGCGTAATTCTTCATCGCTCATTGCTTTACAAATCTACACGTACTTATTTTGATTGGTATAAAAGGATCAGAAAGTAAGTTATTAAATCAGCCAATTTTCGAAATCCGACTAATCCAATAACTCGAAATCATGAAGATGATCTACCTCATCGCCGCTTTCCTACTCGTAGTAGCTGCCGTCATGGCTGCGCCAGTTGAAGGATTCGTACATTTTTTAACACAATTTCATCCTTTTAATCAAATATTTCAGTACAATTCTATGCTTCAGAGGAATAAAGTACTATTCCACTACCTACACACAATTCAAATTAAATTATTAAATTACATTAAAAATTCCAGGAACTGGAGCGGAGCTCATTACATAGATACGAGTGCATTTTTAAAAAATAAGCACCATCAACTAAAACATTAACTTTAATATCCAACAGCTGGTTACGTTGGTAGAGCATTTCAAAAACCAAAAGTTCGGAGGATGGTATCGTGCCGAAGATAATTAAAATTTATTAAGAATTTGGAAAAAACGTGCAGCAGATAATACGAGAACGCCTGGTGGTTACAGAAAGCATTGAGTGATCCTCTTTATCACGTAATGAGATGTCTCGCGTACGCGGAATTTCCGTTCATATCAAACAAATTATAAATATCTCCTAAAATCCATAGTTCATTCTGAATCAGTATGTTTATATTTGAATGTACACATTCGACCAATGCTTCAAAGTAGATCGGAAAACATGACCATTAAGAAATGTTGTGGAGAGAATACAATATGTTTCAAATTAAAATAAATTACAAAACTTGAATAAATATCTTCAATTTTATTAAATATAGTTCTTGTCGTCTAATTAATTACAAGCCAGTGACTTTTACCTTACGTACTATAATAATTAGCTCTTCAAATAAAAAGTATATATTTCCTTAAATACATAACATAATATATTTGTCCACTGATGATATATTCTACTTGGTTCAAATAATTCTTTCATCACACTAATTGTCAGTAGTGCAATGTCGCGTAATTATATTACAAGAAATTGGAAATTTTCCTACAATTTTTGAACAGCAATTAAGTGTACCGCGATGAAATATAATTTCAATTTTTTTTCATTTCATCCTGAACTTTCTATAGCTTTTCACGTCCATTAAAATGGCGAATCACGGACCTAGGTACCGCTAGAACGACAGTTGCTAATCGAAGTTAGGGTAAATTAATTTCTATCAGTTCTGGGAAGCCCCGTTATTTATAAATCGAACATGGTTTCCCCATGTTATGAGTATCCACAATGTGATGTGAGTACGTTACTTATCAGTTGACCTAACATTTAATGTCTCGCAATATCATGCTTTCTATTTATAAACATCACCTTTTTCGATATTTCAATAACGATTGAAAGTACGTCTTTGTTTAGCATGTATTAACACCAATATATAATAAATGTGCGTTAATAAATAGTATACTGAGCATAGTATAATAAATATACCTTAATGCATACTATATTGATTATAAGTTAATAATATTATATCTAAAATAATTATTTTTTATTTTATATAGAAAATTCAATATTTCATTATCATTATTGAAATTCTTGATCAATGTATCACGACCAAATAATTATCTATCTCAGTGTTTTCATTTTTGAAGCGCAAAACTCCATACTCGAAATCAGAGATGTTGAATCCTACACATTCGTTTTACGGAGATTGAGTTATTTTTGATTGCGTTCAAACAATTTATTGTACAAATTATATTACTCTGCTTGGATGTAAATTGCAGCAGTAACGGAAAAAATACGATATGAAATAAAAATGTAGTTTACATATTTGTAGTCATCGATGTATATATTAAAGAAACTGTATCTTACTTAATAACTATCACAGTAATTAATACAGATAGTTAATAAATAGATCACGGATTAATATACTGTTTACTGTTTTGGTACAGAATAGAAAATACTCTTACAATGAATGACTTTAATTATGAAAGAATCCCATAGCATCCTAATCTATATTTCACTTTAATTATCATTCCATAACGTATACACTATAAATATGTATAACAGTATATTGTGAAGTTTCGAGTGTTAAGTACAGCACTACATAAAATGCAGACATTATAATTTTCACTTGCTTCAAAATTGGTAGGGCCGATGATGAGTTAGCAATATGCATCCCGATTTTTACTCGTTACTCTATATGATACTTCAGAAAACCGAGTGATACTATATTGATAAATAACTGCGAGATACGCCAAGGGCGAGCAGGAGGTAAAAGGGTTGGAGAGGGAGATCAGGGACGGGAAACCAATATGCCTCGTGCTTCGGTGTGCAATTAAAGGGTCGAGAGAGTTTACTGTCGATATTTTTCGACTAGCAATTATTGGAATCCTTTTTTCCCCCTGATATACCCGGGAATAACCGGATCGAACTCACGAAGCGAGTCCTGCTGAACTCTCTCTAGCCGTGAAGAGTCCTTCAGAAGTGGACAAATGCGGCCACCGTATGCACTTATAGGTCTTTCCACGCTTTCATTAAAAATTCGACTACTCTAAGCCACCTCATACTATCCCTCCAACCCACTTTGCTCCCTTTCCCCCTTTATCTATTCCCTCTACCGGTCTAAAGCTCTTCGTTTTATCTCTTTTTGCCACTTTTCGTTCATGTAACGACTCTACTCTTTTTCTTCTCTCCCTTCAACTATACCTCATCGTCATTATCTTCTTCTCTCTTCAGGTACTCTTATTGGTCTAACTCTCTTCCTACCCGCTCGCCCACTCTCAGCTTTTAGTCATTTTTTTCGTTCACGTAGATCGCTGGGATATACCTCAATGCCAGTCATATTCGTGTCTGGCTGTTCATCTTTGTCGGTCCTCGACCATACGTCCGTTGAAAATTATTTCCTCCGGCATTCCGCGGATGCATTCGGTGCTTTTCAACTACATATAATTCGGATACCGGATACCTACGTTGAATTGCAGATAACGGCGTCTGCTGTATGTAACGCTTCAAACGATTGTCTGTAATATATCCAAATGGTCTGCTAATAACATGAACGGATAAAAGTGTAGATCGTTGAAAACTGGATTAAAAATTGGACAGTTTTTCAATGCAATGAAAAGACGGATCCCAAATAAGATCGATCCAATATGAATCACTGGACAACTGGTATATTTGGAATGTTCATATATTAGAGTGCAAATATGATTTCGATAAAAAATATAATATTTTATATATTTATAACAGAATGTTTCATAGAACTGCTTGCCTGTTGGCCGATGAAATATTAATATCCGTTTGTATGCTATAATAATAATATTCTAGGACTATAGTTCCCTAGGATCCAACTAATTAATGAAATAACTAGATATTCATTTTTTCGTCTAAATGACTGATAAACTATATTTTAGAAAACTAATCATTTCGTGTATCGTAAGTTATCAGTCAATAAGTTTAATCTGCCGTGTTCAAATAAAATGTTCCAAATAATATAAATATGACTCTTTTGTTAGCTAATAATATTATTAAAAACAACAATAATTATCTATGTTAATTTTAATTATATTAAAATATTATTCAGAATCTTCGATCATTTTATTTCCAATTAGCAGAAATAAAAAACTCCAAAGGTCAAGAATAGGGATGATTTCTTTCGCAGCGCTTTAATTGACCAATAAAAAATTTATGAGATTCATAGCGTGCTGCGAACCTATAGAACCTCATTATCAATTACATCAGCCAATCAACATAACGCAACATCTTTCACAAGTTATTATTCGCGGATGCGTCTGAATTCGTTTCAGAATAAGATCTTACGATTCATCGATTTCCACTAGTAAGATCATTAACCGGCGGCTTAATCGAAATCCTTGAAGATTAAAGAGCTCAGGATGATTACACCCGTCACTTTGCGAATAAACGTTACTTCAGGGTTACCAGAGATAATGCCAACGCAAATTGTAGAGAATCAAAGAACGGGCTGGGATTCTCACTATCTTTTTAACAGAAACGAACAGCAGCCTTCGACGCTCCTGACTTTCCCTCGGGCGATTAAATGCGTGTTATAATTTTGTATTCTCATTTATTGTGTTTTATTGCTCCACCAAGGACAACGAGGTGATCGTACGAGATTAGCGCGCAGTCATCCGGTTATGAAATGTCTACAAACAACTGACCATCTTTCCCTCTCACTTTTCATCGTTAACCCTCTAACCGGGTTAGATACGTTAGTTCATCGCTCCGAAATATATTTGTTGTCTTATTAGAAATGAAATCATTATTGTTATCCGTATTATCATTGTCCAACTTAATTAAAGTGTCGTGTTAATATTTGGAGGTCAAATTGCAGGCCAAGAGCATATGTTTATTATACTTATATACGTTTTATGTTACATTTATTTCTATTAAGAATTGAATATATCTACGGGCCTTATTTATATTGATTATAAAGTCCTAGAATAAACAGTGGTTAAATCAATCTGTGTATAAACTTGATATGTTGTTTCAAAATCAGCTGTACTTCTTACTCAATATTTATTAAATCCTTTTCACAAAATATTCTTATAACTTACAATTGCTAAACATCGAAGTACCTCGCTCTAAATTGAGACATACATATTAGAGGTATCGGAAAGAAATTAATTCGGGAGTGTAGAATTTTGGTTGCATCAAAACTTGGAAATTTGAATTTGTCAAAAAAGGAATTATAACATCATCGGTCAGGAATCATAAATAACGATGGGGTTTATCTAATAGAATAATGTTTAATATGAAGAAATAAATTGAGTTTTATAAAGTATGTGAAAAATGATTGATTACTTTCCGGTATCCCTAATATATTATTGCAAATTCTTTGAACTCTGGTGAATATCATATGAATTCTCTTATTTACACAGTTTTGTAAATCATCTAGCAGGGATTTTGGTACATTAAAATATTCTCGGACAAGCCGATCAGACTGGCCGAGTCACGATAAACGTAATTTGCTCGAAGGGAGGCTAATGCACGAGTTAGTAGACAGGCGGGTTCTGTGGCCCGTGACATAATCTGATTTCCTGAGCGTTAATTCGCGTATCAGCCGAACCGACCTCTTCTCCTCTAGTCACATTATTTCCAAACTAATTGCTCGTTTCGAAGACACGCACACCAACTCTTTTTTCCCTCTTCCTATGTTTTAAACCATTAACACTAGTCTGATAGTTACACTCGAAAATCGTAGTCTCAAACTACCTTAACGTACGAAGTACAGACATTAAAAAGTTAGTTAACATCTAAGTGTATTAATAACATTATACACCAATAAGGTTACATCTTCGTGGTTACCAACAATGTTTCGATGTCAAAATTCATAAAAATACATTGATACAAATATTCTAACGTATAAATTTTACATCTTTTGTGCCTTACAATTTTTCTATGTATTGTCTAAAAATACTTTGAAAAACGTGGATTTTTGAAGGCATTTATTAAAACCAACATATTTCTTCTAAAAATAAAATTTGGAAAATTTTCCAGTTCAACCATTTTTCTGAAAAGCGGAAATGTCGGCTCACGGTATTTATGATATTTCGGCTTTTTAATACTGAGGGGGTTCATATTCGATTTTTGCGTGTATTATCAGTGTGATACGAAATTATTCGTTGAAATTGGCGTTGTTAAATACTCGTAGTTTTTCGTCTAGTACTATTCTCATTTCATAGAAAACCACGTAATGGTCTATTTCCTCTGTGGAATATAATGAATAGTTTTTTTGGATTAACGAAATGCAAAAACGCCACAAGGGATTTATTTGAATAACCAGATATTACTGAAAGTTACGAGCATTCCCCTGAAGCTAACTTTGGCTGGCCGGTTATTGCGAATCGGTATCGATCAATGTCATATTTTTCAAACGCGTATAATGATCGATGAATGACATAGTGTTTTTCAGGACTGACATTCGAAAAATATCTGAAATTTTTTGCTAACTTAAAGATCAACTTCCGTGAAGGATCGTCAAAATATAAATCAAATGTTGATAGAAAAACATTAACTTTATTATAATATTTAAAGAAATTATAAAGATTTCAAGTTGGAACTGCAAGACTGTAATGTAACTTAATGCCCATATTTTCAACGGTAATAATAAACATTATTCATAAAACTGGCAGATGAATATTAATATTCAATGTCCCGTGTTGAACTCACACGATACTTCACTTGTATTTCAATTTGAAATATGTACGTACTCTATTATTATGAATAAAAACAACGATAACGAAAAACGATGCGAAAATGTAATTAAAAATCAAATCCTGTGCCGATTAAATAATAAGTAATTCCACGCATATTAAACGATATATAAATTGTTTTTTGGTTATTATCAATAGAATCAAATATTGTAGTATGCAAACTATTAAACAATGTATTCAAACTACGTCGTAGAAGTTGCAACTCATATCGAATAATAAACAGTATCTTTACAACACGTATTAATTAATTTCAGCTATTGCTAGACGTGGCATTTATTATTTGATAATGATTTTGATAACTGGCCACATAGAGCTGCCAAATATTGCTTGGTAATAACGTTTATCAGGTACTTACCCTGAACCACTTTCGCTTCCGGTAGAAGGGTGGCGGAACACATATCGGATTTGGCTTACAACCATTACGAGAGTAACATAACAGGCTTGTTCAATCAATCAGCTGTTTTGATATTAGCGTTTCCTGGCACGTACCGTTGGCGATATATATTCTCCCACTTCCCTGGAATTCCGGAGTCGGGCCTCGTCTTTGCCATATTGGAACTCGTGTTCTCCCCTTTGCGACGATACCCCTGGAACACGAGCACGAAGCCTCTCAGGATCTCCTCTGATTGTGCGAATCAGAGCAAAATACCTTCCTCTCGGCAAACCTCACGAATTCATCATACACACCACCAAACTAAATCTACCATTAATTGAAATGCAATTTACCTTACTTCGAGATATGTATATCCTTGAAACAGGAACGTTCTTAAACCCATGTAATTACAATCTAACATTTTTTGTTCAACTTGGAAATGTTACATTTTCCAAGGCAAATTGAGCTGCTTCATTGAAAATGGTATCACTTTAGTAGTCCTTATTTCGTTATATTTATGGTTTATTACTCATTATGATTTTCTGTTACATATTTTTGTTCAAACTGAGGATTGCTTTAAAAATATTTTTGATTACAAACATATTTATTTCAAGAGTAAAGAATTTGTAATTATTCTTAAGTTTTATTGTATGGTAAATATTATCTGGTACCGTAATGAATGCAAGTCCTTTTATTCTTGTTTTCATCCTAATTGAGATTAAAGATTTTAATAAATAAATTGGATGACTGTAATGATATACGAATGTAATAGTGACGAAATATAATACACTGTTTGAAGTATAAGTAATTAAATCCGTTGATTCATCGTATAATATTTAACCAAGCCTTTCGGATCGGGCCAGATTTACTTGATAATCACATGCTGCCTACGGTTTAACAGTAGAATAATTCTCTTAACCGTTTTCCCACAATTGATATTTCATTCATAGGATTCGTGAGATAGACGTTGTAATAAAATTGTGTCGTGCGGTTAACCGGTAGCTAGTTAACCACCACGGTCCGTTAACCGTTTCGGTTGAACAATCGATTTTGTTGTATTACAATTTCCCTTCGCTAATGAAAATTCAGTATAAATTATTCTTCCTTCGACTCTTAATTTGAATACTTAATAGGAATTACATTATTATTAATGGCCAATTATGTACACGTTTAACATCGAGATATAATTTCAATCAATAGGAGTAATTAATAAAATAATAATAATTTTTACTATCGTAGAAACATATGATTAATCCGCTACGTGAACAATAAATAACGTGCTGCATATCGTGAATGCAGTAAATCGCATGTAATTATGTGCAATTAACTATACCTATACAGCACAATGCTTGTGAAAGATCGGTTAAGAATCGATTGCTCAACTCAGTTTCTCGGTTAATAGCAACGGGCTAATCGCAATGGTATTATTGGGGTCAGCATTTTTTTTCATTATTCCGGAATCGACGATTAGATTATATTTTTCACCTGCATTTAATTGGTATCACTTTCTGCGCGAACTTTTTATGTAAATCGAACAATCAGCTTGACGTACAAGGGAAGGTTCTCAAAGGGGAAATTCAGATTGGTTTGAAACTTTCCACGCCTATAGAGTAGATTGACCTAATATAAGAACACCGTGTTCTATCGCCCTCTTTTTGGTTTAACGGGGTGAAAACTCTCGTTATAGCAGCCCTTAGCCTTTCAGTTCTTGCGAAAATACTACCTCCATGGTTTGCGATACGAAAAACTTTCTCATACAAAAATTACACGCTATAAATGATGACATTCAAATTAAAACCTTCCAATAAACGGAGAGTCTGAAAATATTAATCGCCGAACATATACTCATCGTCAGTTATGCTTACATATTAATTTATGTATAAATTATTGCTGCAGGATTTTAGGTTAATTAGTGGATTCAATTATTTTCGTTATGTATATCAAATCTCAAACAATGTGCCGTGGTACGTTCGAATAATTTAACTAAAAATGGCAGACAAGTCATTTCGATCCCTTTGTTAGTTCTAGTGTTAACATATTGCACATAGTGCTATTTTATGCTTATACCAGATAAAATATATTACTGAAATACATTGTTCTTTTATCTAAGACTATTGGCAGATTTAATAAGATTACACTCTGCGCGGGCTTCGGTAATAACAAGCAATCATTCTGTGCATATTATTTCATTATTCAATGAAACCGGTACAAATCGAGCCCTAAAAAGGTTTATCGCGATCGAAGGAAGACATCCATATTAAGGTCGTCCGTATTCTTCCCTTGGAACCTGGGGAGAAACGAATAATGCGATTCCCTTGGTTTACCAAGTTCGTGGAGTACAAGGGAGAGATTTAATGTAACAGGAACACGGGATAGAAGATAAATGATAGTGTAAGATGATGCAAAGTATTAGGAACGAAGTACGCAACAGGGTGAAAGGGTGAAAGCCACCAGCAAGTGAATGGTACCATTTTTCCTAATGGTTTTCAATGCAGCGCGACGAATAAGGGACAATATTCGGAGAATAGTTGTTTAATAGATTAACGAATTGAAATCCCTTTGAGTTTTTACAGCTTTGCAGTTCAAACATTTATATGGTAGAGTGCATTCTTATTTTGAAATGTTAGTAGTAGTTATCTAGTAGAATAACGAATTGAAAGCCCTTTGAGTCCTGATAGCTTTGGAGTTCAAACATTTATTTGGTAGAATGCACTCTTATTTTAAAATGCTATGGTCGATTGGTTTACCTCGACAGTAAAACACCGGGAATGCTTAGTCCGCGGCGGGAATTGGAAAATATAAAAGTTGCGGTAGGCGGGGAGGTGCAAGGAACTGTATGACTTTGGGGAATGGATTTCTAAACGAAAAAGATTCCAACTATGCTTCCTGTTATGTACTAATGAAACATGAAAAGAACTTTTCTTTGAGTCAATATCAAACTCTCGGGTATTATAGAAATTTTGTTTTTCCTTCATACGATGGTGTCGAAGTAAATTTTGTTGAAAAGGGAAAAGGGTGTTTTGGTAAATGAAGTAAATTAAAGGACACCTATAAATTATTATCACCGATAACATTAAGTAACATCACTCAAAAGTATCAAATCTGCATAAGTTTTCTGACTTGTACTTAATCATATAGCATATGAGATGCTCAGGGAATAAATAGAGAAGATGTTGGTATTTAACGTCGATGCGTTCGTCCGCAAGTTGCCAACGTAAATATTATGTTCTATGCTGGGGGATTCAGATGACACGGACTGGTAGATTTTTGACAAAGCAGAATGTTAGAATTGAAAATACAAGGATGGAACAATGGGTGATAAATCAAAATATAAAAATCAAAGGCATGTTCCGGTGGATGGTGAGCTCTTTCGTGGCAATGTTTCGTTCGCTTCTTGCCATAGTTCCGTTTAAATTGCTCTATGAATTCTCATACTTTTTTCCACCCCCGATCCTCATCCCCCGACCCCCTTCGTCCACCCACCCCCCTTTATGTTTCTCTCTATCGCTCTCCTAATACCTTCATTCGTCCTCGGCTTTCCGGAACGTTTCGGTCGATCGATTTCGCCGTGGGTACGCAGGCGGCCGGAACGAGTGAGAGAGAAGGGTACACCGAAGGAAATGGTAGCGAGAGAAACCGGGATACATCGGAGAGAGATAAAAAGAGAGAAAAAAAGGAACACCGCTGCGGAAACGAGATCGCGAAATAAAAGGGTTGCGAGAGCCAGGACCGGATGGGGGTGGAGGAACCGAGAAGGAGAAAGAGCGGGAGGAAAAAAGGGCCCGAAAGAGATAGAAGAAAGTGGAGAAGGCAAGAGAAAGAGAGATGGAGGGAAAGAGACGCAGACGCGTTGTGCCTGGTTTTCAACTACCCGCCTACAGGGGAAAGAACGGGCTCAATTCCTCGCGTCTCTTCCTATCTTCCTCCTTTTTTCCGTTTTCTTTCTCTCCTTCTACCCGCGGCAGGAAAACAAATTTTAGTTCTCCGCGCAGACCCTGTGCCAGTGCTGGTAACACCACCATCCATGACCACCGCACTACTACCACCTTCCATCATCATTCCTAGCTTCACCTCCACCGAATCCTCCTCCACTACTACCCCTATCTTTATACTGTTACTAATACTACTACCTTCGTATTCTACTACCGTATATGAATATGTATAAATACTTCTACCAAGTAAGGTACTGTCCTTTGACGTTGCCAACACTGTCTTTGATTCCAGCATCAGCTACGAAGCAAAATCGCGAACACTAGGAGGGTTGCTGGTATTCGTTGGACCCGCTCGTGTTGGTGTGCAGCGTGGAACAGCGCGGTGCTTTGAATGTAACTAATTAGTAACTACGTTCAGCGTGACGTAATAAGCAGCAGACGGTTTCTAGCAGCGAGCTCGCCGCAGCGTGCAGCGCCCTCGTTATCGTTTTATTTCAAAATTTTCATCCCCTCGACTCGACCGCCCCTTTGCACCGACAACGAGAGCCGGCTCCTCCTGCGCTTCTTGCTTTTTCCGCCCCGTGTACTCTCTTCCTCCCGGCCGTTCATCCCGCTCCGGGGATTTTATTTTTTTTACTCGGGAGCAAGGTAAAAAGGATTTGATATTGCTTTTGCCAGAGAAAATGGGAGCTTTCTTCGGAGGAACCTTCGCCGAGGGTTTCACAGAGTTTTACGTATGATGGACGTTGGAATCCTTTGACGGAACATCGAACCTATGATCAGACGGTGCTTTTAATCAGATAGATCATCCATATATATGTGTATCCGGTTTCAAAAATAAATTTTGCCTTTTCAATTTTCCAGTGTAAATTAAAATACATATTAGACATTTTGTCTAAAAATTTTCTATTTGCATCTGATACTCCGATATAATTATTAAGTGAAACTAAATTAAGATAGGTAAGAATAGTAATTACACGGAGTACGTATCTCCGAGGTAAGGATAGATTCACGGGACACGTTATCTAAGGAACGAATTTAAATTGCAAATTAGATTAGTAAATCTGATCTTGTAATAGGGGTAAAATTTAAGGCTCCACAAAGTGAATCGGCTCACTATCCTTTTCAAAACTAAATTTCAATGGATAGAACAGGTTAGAACTATACTTTCTCGAGTAACGGGTTACCTCCACGATGGATCCAAGAAGTGGTTGGAGCACTAGACGATAAAATCGGGAGGCGGTCGTCTCTCTAATTAAAATCCACCACGATCCGCTTACCCTGTCTGTCCGCGAATGACTATCTACCTTTTGAGGGATTAACAACGATCTCACGACCATTATATTAGACGAAGCTAAGCCTTCAGCCCATACTGGATATTCCATGATTATTATATTAAATCTTCAACGTTTTTCCTTTTATACAGCTGATACCTTTCATATAAAAGTGCAAAATATACGATCGAACTTTAGCTGTTAGTGCAACGTAGTATATAATTAAAATGCAATCTCCAGTTTCCTCCGTGCCGCGCGCGTTCAGATTTAGTATTCTGTCAACTATAAATCCTTCCTCGTTATACGAATACAACGTCAATATACGATTACAGACTTGTCCACCAAATAGAGTCATAACCATTTATGTACAACTAAATGAACACCAGTATTCATTCAGTAAAAATAATTGTCTCGTGCAAGGTGATATTATACCAATTTCTTCGGTGCCCATAAATATACTTTTACTAACAATCTACGATAATAACGAATAAGTATTCCTAGCGAATAAAATGTTCGAAGTATTATTACACTTAATGTGCTAATTCAAATGTAACATTGAAAATATTTATAGAAAATATTTCCTATGAAATACTATAATATCAAGTCACGGATAATAAAATTACACGCGCTTAAATAACCCTGTAAAGGATATTTCAAATAGCAATAGTGTTCGAAAAGAATGCACGCGTAAACGCATGGGCAATTTTGTGTTTGCAATTAACGGTACATTACTTAAAGGCATTGAATTTTATATGAGATACTAACCGGGCGGATATCGCAATCCTCGTTTATCTCGCGGCAAGAATATTCGTCTCTTTCGAGGCTATAACGACTTAGCCGGTGCATGTACGGCTAAACATGATTATAGTTACGCGAGTACCTTTTACGAGCGTCTCGGTGCACTTAAAAGATTCCACGGCACTGGTAATCGATGCCATAACCACCAGGACAACGTTCTGGGACAACAAGCTCGGACGCCTGTCGCAGCCGGAAGCTGTCCTTAGTTCACTGGTGCAATACATCAACCTATAACTAGACACTTATATCGGATACACATAAATATTCGCACCAATACAAACTATTGACCGTGACGTTTCACGTGCTCTACTTATATGAAATTCCAAGTTACTTCTACGTGTTGCCGATTAAGTACCTTGATCTGGAATGTTTTGTGAAAAAACTTGGGTAGTTTTAGATAAATTAATTATATGATAATTATAATCGATATTGGATAGTTAGAATACTTGAAATTATGAGATTTTGTAATGTGCATCTATAGTTTACGGTGCATGTGGGGAATATTGGGTGTCGTTTAAGCAAACATTCATTTACGTGGAAAGATTGTTAGAGATTGTTTTCATGAAATACATGACGATAAAAGGTCAGGAACGTGGCTGGAGTAACAGAGATTAAAATGCAAGTACAAACGAATTTGTATGAACCCAGAGGATAAAATTCGAAGGTAAGAGGATTTAGGATGATTGTGTTTATTGTTTCTGGAGACAAAGGGCGTAGGTGAAATGTATGGAACAGATATTGGAATTCATTAAAAATTATAGCACGGAGTGCATTACCTCTATTATCGTCTTGATTAGTTATTAATACGGTTGATGCATAAAGAAGTTTTTTCAGTAATATTAAAATACTTATTGATCGAAATATATGATATTAGACACACGAATTTGCTAATCATTTTTTATTATTTCGTATTATGGTATGCACGTAATTGTTCGATATGAAAGGTGAATATTACTTTTCGATATAAAAGCTAGAAGAAAATGGTTTTAAAAAGTAATCGAGGATATTATAGGGAAATGCGCGTCTGGGGTAAACATTTCCTCGGGGCGAAATGCTCTTCAACCTGAAGTTGAACTTACGATTTTCTTAGGAAACTGCTTAAAAGTCGAGTAACTATATTAGCGTTTGTCCTTGGAAGTTGACTTTACTTAACAACCGAGCCGCGTGTCGGAAATGTTAAAGACATCAACATTACCTTGTAGCTCTTTTATTTCTACTGTTGGCAAAATAATTAGTACCTTTTGTTAGAATCAATTAAAGCATTACACCACGATCCATAGTTAGCCTATCTCAAGGAAACGCAATGTTATCTTGACATGGACAGTTATTCTTCATTTTCGAATAATTCCCAATAATCGTGGCATCATAATTGTATTTAATGTTACGACTATTGAATATAAACTTAGAAAATAAGAAACATAGATATGGAGTCACATTGAACTCAGCAAAGTAATATATATATCGAAAACGATATTAATTATGGTGAATTAATTAATTTGTCTCGTAAATTAATTTGTAACATTTCATAAGGTTTTCTCTGAAATCTGTGATACTTGCCATAATGAATATTTATTTGCGAATATTCAGATTGAATTTAAGATAGCATTGATATTATTCACGAAAAATTCGCACCGAACATCAGCGAAGTCTAATTATGCCCGAGGAAAAATTGTCCGGACAGTACGAAGAAAGGGAGACGAAAAAGTTAGCCCGAGAGTCTGAGGTTCGTTTGAAAAGCCTGGCACGTAGTAGTTCAACTTTCAGGATTATAATTAGTTTCAGAGTATCGCCGGGAGCACTGCTGGTAAATACTCTGGGTATAGGCACAATTTATATCCACAGGTACGTCATCGTTGCCAGTGACATCCTCTACGAATTCGAGAAGCCACAACTTTCAATTTAATTCATTAACTAATGAAGATGATGTTTACACACGAGCGTAAAGTAATCGGAAATTATAAGAATCCTCTATACTCCAGCGTATAGAAGCTACCACGAAGTATCAGTTATAACGTAGTTCCTGATAAAAATAATAGAATTCGTTGGTCCCCACTACGCAAAAGGAAGTCCATTTCATGCAACCTATCTCTTTCGTTCGCTGACATTTTCGACTTTTTCTTCCATTCTTTTCTATCAATGGACCATTCGATGTCGCCGAAAACCTACACGTACCGGTGCTCCGGAACAATAGTAATTTTTTATGAGGAAAATACGCGCGCGAGAGAGAGACAGAGGAAGAGGAGGAGAAAGGAGATAAGAGAGAAAGGGAAAGAGAGGCCATACGACGAAAGCAGACGGTGAAGGACGTGGTAGAGAAAGGTAAAAGTTGTGTAGATGGTTCCTTCTTCGAGTTCGTTCCCATTAGGAGTACGAGTAACGCGTCCCTTTATGCGTTAACGAGACCCTTCTTGGAGTCTCGGGACTCACGCAAGCGCGGAAAAATGAGGGAAGACAGAAGAGAAGAGAGAAAAAGAAATCAGGGCTTTGGGTGGCCAGGGGGCGACGAGGAGGGTATACGTCAGATAGAGTACGAAAAAGAGTGGGGAAAAAAGAGGGAAAAAAGAGGGAAAAAAGGGAAAGCGAGAACGGTGGAAGAAGAGCAGAGAAAAGGAAATACCTCTGTACCTCTGCAGAGACTGGCGTATATTCGCGTTTCACTCGGAGGAACACGCATATTTCCCCTCTGTACTAATACCAGCTTCTTTCCTAGCTACATGCTGTACACTTTTATTCCAGGTCGTTCGAGCCTCGCGCGTATATGTGCCTCTATGATCTCTAAGTATATAGGGGTAGGTTTCACGTATACGTCGACGTTGGATTATTGTTCGTCCTGCGACAATGTCGCCTTGATTAGGGCGTCGTCTCCTCGGCCGGTTTTGCGTGGCTGCCACGATGATTCCTTTCTCTTAACCGCGGTCCTCTCCCCAGATTCACCAGTACCACACCGGCCCAGCGAAATCTCAAAAATGAAGTACCGCTTCGAGATGAAACGACGCTTCGCCTAATGACTATATGCCGATGTAACGTTGTTGTTATTGTTTTGCGACCGCCATTATCCTGAATGCAAAATTACGGTGCTACGCGGGTTTACTTTTTAAGGCGCATCTTACCATCATTTTCCTCTATATACTATTGTTCTATCTTCCACTAGTGGAAATGTATGTCTCATTAATCAGTTAATGAATATGCTAGATGTTTTCATTACTTTTCGTAATTATCGATAGTATATGAAAACAATATTCTTTGGAAATATCATTCATACTCTACGAATATCTAGGATTATGGGACTTGTATAAATGAAATAATAATAGAGTCGACCCCCAACATTTGTATCATAAGTAATGAGAATCTACTTGCAGCCAAACAAACTTTGCATTCATTTATGTACCCAGTCCACGTATTCCTATATAAAAAGTTCCATGCAGGTCACGTAGTCAGTAGAGATAAAATGTAATCGATAGAGGTATTATAAAGAAATATCTTATTCAGAATCAAATTCGAAAACGTCAAGCTATCTTCGTGCAATTTTTAAAGAAACCAAAGGTTTGGGCTTCGAGATATCCATCGTTTCAAAAGAGCTTCAATCGAACGAAAACCCTTGGTCTTCGATTTCTGGAAAGGTACGATTTACAAAGAGCGACAGTCGTTGTCGAATGCGGTGGCAAAGTATGACATTTCGAAATGAGGAGATTGCCATAGTGCAGTGGATACTGCCATAACTTACAACCGTTCGTTCCGCACGGACTGAAACTACTGGCGATAGCGCGTTGCCGAATATCGCTCCTCGGCTTTACGACGCGGTTCGGACGATCGATACGGCAAATTGAGCGTGACGAGTTTGCCGAATCTCACACGTACCGCTGGAATTCTGCATGATCGAAAGCTTCCTCGCATATGCACATACATTGACAACTACCGAAATTTCATTCCCCGTAATTGTCCGTTTCCTCTAAAATTGTTTTATCACCGGATCATTAATGGATCTTCGTTCACCGCTGGTTCTATTGAACCTGATTTATGTTAATTTCCCACCTACTCAACTATTTCAGTCCTTTGCCAATTTATATCGAAGTGTCGTGGATCTATAAATGCCTGCAATCGAATAGCTATAAAATATGCGCGTTAAAATGGTCATAATATTCCGAAAATGAAATTTCAACGCGATATAATCTTATCACTTATTCAAGACACTGTATGCACTTAATTGAATCGACATTACTAAATTGTTTCTGAACTCAGGAGATGGATATAAAATTAATTAATTCATGGAAGTTCATTCATTTTCTATATCAATAATATGCAATGGATTATCAATAAATTCAGGAGATGTTGTAAGTGTTCCTTTTGTACGAGATATTTTCGAGACTTTAATTAATATTCACATATCTGATGATATTTAGATGAGACAAAATAGTCTCTATATCTCTTCTTTATATTGTAAAGTTAGGGAAGCATGGTTGTATCTGGCAGCAAACAAAAGGGGGAGAATTCACGTACGAAGCGTTGGCTGTCCGTCAAACTGATTGTAATGAGTTTCTACAGTTTCATATGAATGTCAGAAACTTCTCAATTATTCTAACTCCGAATGATTTGATCACGGACTATTATGAGAACGTATCAGCTATGTCTGGCTATATGAAATATTCGTTTTAGCAAGGGAAATAATCGATGCTTTAAATCTATTCAATCGGAGACTCGTACGAGACAAAGATTTGTATGAACCTTATTAAAGAAGAACGTTTCAAGGGTCACTGGTTAACGATTGGAGGAAGCTCCTCCCATTTTATACCGTCGGTTCTTCGAATATTTCCCGGAGAACGAAAAATGACAGAGCTAAGCGGCCGGGCGCCGGCGAACGTAGAATAATGACGAAAGGAAGAAGAAGCGACGACAGTACCTTCACCTCGAGAAAGGCATTCATTCTTCTTGATTGGACTAAATGAGAGTAGAAAGTCGGAGAATAGATCTGAATCTGATTACCGATCTCCGTAAGAAATAAAATTATTATAAGCAACGAGAGTCTGATTTAATGGGAATAATATAATGTCCGCAGTAATATCGATCCACTTGTGTCAGATAACAGATTCAAGTATTATCGGAATTGTATTACATAAATTGTATCTTATTAGAGCAATAAGAAAGATTAAAACGAGACTCATTAATTGATATCCAAACTTTATTTTGATAGGTGTTTTTTTTAGTATCCCCTTGTAACCTTAATTTCAGTTGTACGTTTGTAAATGTTTAATTATTAAAAAACAAATTTAATTTTTTATAGACTTTAATTTTTGGTAGACTTTATTGATTATTCTTACGGTCAAATTCGTAATCATGTGGCATCAGTTGTGATTAATTAAAAGCAATTGAGTTCAAGTTTTTTAAATGCTGAATTCTTGATTTGGATAGCATATGTACATTACGAAGGCTATTTTTAACAAATAGTTAATAACAGAATCTGCAAAAGTCTCTTATTGTATAGAAAGTATCACTTTTCATTATATTCAAACAGTAGTAAACGTTATATTTTAACACTAACTAAAAGATTACTCAACGAATAATAATTGATATACATAACAAATGTATATTAAGTATTATAGCAGAATATAACTCATTCTCTGTCGAGTCTCGGAGGATCAGAAACTTTAAGCATTCCCCATAATAGAGTAGTCGAAAGTTGGTGGAAAAGTTGGGTCAGGTCAAAATCAATGGGACAGTTGCTCGGTGTCTGGTGTATTCTCGATTTCAGTGGAGTTTCTGAGGAGTTTCTGATCTCGGGTTTCCGTCTTCTAGGAGGGTCCGGTTCTTCTAGACGTCGGTTCGGCGTAAATTGGAGAGTTCCAGCTTAATGGACGATTACGAAAGGAGAGTAACGTCGGTAGACGGCCGGCTTGAAACGGGAGATGTCAGGGGCGAGGTGGAGTTGGAAGCGACGCCGGTCGAATAAGACCGTCGAAGAGGAGGTGGAGATGGAAAAGGGTGGAGAACTCGCAATTAGCTTTATTAGGTACGAGATCGTGTAGACACGACACGAAGAGGAAACCCCAAAAAGTAAAGCGGATCGTTTTCTTGTTCGGATAGAGCTCCCACTTCATTAACTTTACACACATTGTCTTTTGATCCCACTTTTAATTAGGCCTTACTGTTAGATTTCTAACTTTTACTGTATTATTACAAATTAACGCGATATAAATGTCAAATTTAATTTGATTTTGTGTAAGATCACATTCGTGATTTGAATTAATAATTATGAGCTAAGTTAATTTTATAATGTGAGTCTGAGCTTAAGAACAAAGGATCATACTGATATTTAGCTGTTGATTGGACTATTTGCTCCAAGAGACTATAAATAATTCTGTATTATAAAATCAAATATAAAACAGTAGTATATATCATAATGTGTATCAATTAATCTTTATCCAGAACACTTTTACTAATCTCGCGAATCGAGACAATTAAGACTGCTTTAAATTTATAAGATTGTTATGTAGAATGATTATTTTGCATATATTTAATTCAATTAAATAATGATAATGTCTTTAGATATTAAAACTTACAGGTGATAACGCAATGAATGTACATATGAGACACGAGACAGTGTGGACGGAGAGGCAATAAGATTTGGGTGGTTCCGGTGTACGTGATAAAAGAACACAGAGTATCGTAAACTTGTTTCAATGTTTCCTGGATTGGTACGCGGACCCGGTAAACGTCTGGAAAGTAAACATATAGCTTTTTCCAAGATGTACTTAGCTTCCACTTTGCTCTCGAATACTTCCTTATCGGAGTAAGCTCTGACCATAAAGATGATTCCACATCCAAGTCAGGTACTTGAGAGCGTGAGCTGCAAACGATACAAGCCGAACCTACGAAAGCGAAATCTGTCTCATCGATTAGTAGAAAAATCACCTGCCTCGGTTTCCCTCGAAATCGTTTCTTCGATCGTACCGTGATAACTTAATCGTTCGCTTCGTGAGGGAATTCTATCTCCACGTAATCGAAATACTTTCGATAAGTTTGTGTTATGTTCATCGTTTTTCTCCGCTACCAAATATATCTTATATATCAAATTTTCCGATAATTTAGTTTCTAATATTTTCATAATTAAGATTTTCTAATCTTTATAAGGACTAGAGTTATCAGCACAAATTTCGGGGAAAGTTTCTTAATAATTAAATAATTATGAAGTAGTTGGAATACAATTACCATAATGTTTCAAACTTCACGCCTACTGACCATCGTTATTGTACATATAATTACAGTTCGTTTTGAAACTCACAGTTAATACATAACAGTTGTATCTCCAACTGTGATCGTATTGAACTTCCTAGTTTCCATGGCGTTGATTCACTTCAAGTTGCAATGAATTGTTAGAATGTAAAGTAAGAGCGGTGGAACTTTCTTGCGAGTGAACGTCTCACGCTAATTATGGAATTGAACGGTGAACTCACTATCGGTCATGTATCCGTGTAGTTTCCTGAGTCAATAATAACTCTGGAGTATTTGTTAAGAGGGAAAGTGGATCGAAAAACGCTTTATAAAGATTACCGGCATTACTCATTTGCTCACTGAATCGAGAGATCAATTATAATATGTGTAATACTTCAAAGTTATCATCCCCTCGTTTACGGTAGGTCATTCATGAGTTTTGATCCGGTAACTTTTCCCAGACAATATCTACTGTTTTCTTAACGAAGGGTGGCTTTAAATGTAAGGGTGATTGCCGCGCGGAAAATCGTTAATTACACGTAGAAAATGAGGAAGTGAATGAATTATCCCTCCCAGGAGGAAGCCTCTTTTTCATGCAGATGCTAACTTCTGCCGTAGAATTCGCGGCACTTGAGATTCATCATCAATCATCCTGTTCTTTAGAACTTGGATGAAAAAAACTGTGCGCCTCGTCATCTTACGAACAAATACGAAGAAGTAGCCTCTCCTTCATCCTCTCGATTAACCAGCCTCATCTCCAGGGCACAGCGATGCCGAAGAAATTATCCTGTATACCGGAAATTCTGGGCTTCGAGTTTACCCAGCGGAAGTACTTTTTGTGAGGGCTTCTGCAGTTTTGCTTCATCCGTATTTAAAATACCGTGATCATAATTATCGTCGATATTACATAGCAATCTTAAACGTTTAAAATTGAAAATAAAAATGATATTCATAATTACAATTATAATTACATTATAAATATATTAAAGGACTTATTAACATTTCAAATATATCAATAATATTATAATGTTCTACTTATAATTTTGCATTTACTTATGTATTGCTTTTATAATAATTGAGTATTGAGAAAAATATTGATTTGTTGGTCTCAGAAATTCTACGACGGTGATTGTCCTCGGTTAAGTCTTTGCAATTAAGCGGATGGCACGTCCATCGAATGGGATCTATGAGATTTGTCCCCTGATAATACGAAGGAAGAGATAAGCTTCCATCTCGCAAAAAGGAATTCAACCTCTTACCAGCATCGCATGGCGTTTGTCCAAGAAGAAACGGTAAAATGGAAGGCGGACGAGGTTTAGCAATAATTAAAAGACATAAGAATGATTGAGTACTCTACATAGTAGATGTACCCTCGGCAACCTACATCTTTCTTTCGTCACTAGATAATTGAGAAAATATGTAAAATAGCCTGGACGACTCGTGTTGAATTGACAAAGGGGGACTATAAAACTACGAAAGATTGCATAAAAATGTGCAATATATTGCAGCCATTGGATTACTTCAAAAATGAAGACATAAATCTATTTACCAATGCTATCACTCCTGGTAAATTTGTATCCAACTACTAAATAAATGTTAATAGAGTATCAGAATGATGATTGATTATTAATTACGCGATTAACTAGGCACAGAATAAGAATATTTTTCCCAGTGTTAAATTCAATACTATTTAGCAAGTAAAGTTGCTAAACCACCCTAAAGAGGATAGGACCTCTTTATTCTCCGCAAAGTATTCAAGATCGAGAGGTAATAAAAAATAATCGCGGTAGCCTGTGCCAAGAAGTAATAAGAATCCATATCAACGCGTTTCCTCTTCAGGCGGTTTCCAAGCGATAAAATTTATTGTTATTATTACTATTATTATTAGTATTATTATAATGGCTATTATAAGTAAGATATAACCTGGTTTCACCAGCGGTGAATTCCGTCCGATAAATTCTCGATTCCATACACAACCGTGGAGGTATTCTGAGGTAAGCATATTTTCACTCTACAAGATCAACAACGGCGTTATCCTTTTCTTTCCCTCTTACGAGCAATTACGCGATGTGTTCCTTGCGACATCCTTGCGACACATCCTGTTTTTTTTGTATTGACCAACAACACGTTGGGAATCCGAGGTTCGTACTGGTAAAAGGCAAAAGGTCATCCGCCTTACCTTCGTGTTATGGGCTCCTTTATTCTTCCTCTTCTTCGTCGTTCAACGTTTTATCTTCTCCCCGGATACAGCCTCACTGTGTAACGGACAGTGAGTGCATTTCCTCGTAAGTGGTTTCATTTAATCCTAAACAAGCAATGGGATTCTACTACGTCCTGGGACGTTCTTCCTTGGTAACGGTAAGAATCATCGTTTGCAAAATTGCCCAGTGGATTCGCCGATTTGTGGTAGTGACAAGCAATACGATGAAATAATTCATGTCGAGAAAGATATTTGGTAACGGTTACCGATAGTATTCGGTAGCAGGCTTTGCTTGGATTTAAACTATCACTCCTAGTAGGACTGTAACCAGGTACTAAATCAATTTTAATAGAGTATCAAAATGATTATCGATTATTAATTATGTAGTTAACTAGGCACCCAATAAAAATATTATACTATTCCTATTGTTACATTCGATACTATTTAGCAGGTAAAGTTGTTATCCAAGAAAGCATCCTCTCTTCGAAAGGTCACTGTTTATAGCCACGTGAGTGTGCACGTAATTGATTGATGGTTGCGTCCCGATTTATGATCATTATACATTTCGCTTTCTTCCTTTCGTAGGATGATATTCATAATATGCCCCAAAATAATAATGCGATGTTCCCCCGAGAGTCGGCCGGTACACGAAGAAGAAAATTATTGCTGATTTTATTAAATGTAGAAATGAAGTCTTTTCCACTTTTGGGTAGAAACAAAATTTTATTTAAATAGAATGAAAAGAGATCATTCATGGAAATAATTTCTATTTTTGTTGATGATTTTTTGCTATTTTTTGGCAGCTTGCAAAAGTGCAGGAAAATATTTCGATTTGAATAACTGGACTGTGTGAATCCAGTCGGAAAGAATTCATTTCTACACCTAATACAAAGTGATGGAATAAATGAATTGAATTTCATCGATAATAAAGTGATTTGTGCTTACTGTACATGTTGGAGAAAATAAAATGTATATTTTGTACTATTCTGAAACGTTACGAGGATAAAGTTGTTGTACTACTTCTCAAGAACTTCGAAATTATACTTCTTTTGGAAAGAGTGGTTGCTTAATCTACCCTTTCATTTTAAGAAAGAAGTCCCGCCATTACCCTGACCTGCTTCCCATGGGTTTAAGAATTGCATTATTTAACAGCCATATAGAAATGCTTTTAAATAGACACGCTGATAGAACGCCTGCAGGAGTCAACTTTTCGACTACGTAATACGTTGGAAAGTTTCGAGTTTCAGATTGAGTTGATAGCAGAACAAATGACAAATGCACGTTTTCCAAGTGGAACGCGTGAAAAGTTAAAGCGTCCGATTTTCCTCTTTGATTGCTCCGAATCTGGCTAGACGCCTTTGTAGTTTAATATTGAATATATAATTAGTGATAATAAATATTCAAAAGGAAGGATCGCTTCGTAACTAATTTAAAATAAGGATAAATTCGCATTAATAATTTAATGTCTTAAAAATTAATTTTCTATCGCCCCTCTGAATATGGATTTACCAGCATTCTATTCTGCCGTTGATTTTCCATATTAATTAGATGACGTCAGTTTCTTGAATAGAACTCATAATAGCTGTATTAACAGATGCGCCGGAATTATTTACGAGCTGTCATCGTTAAATTGTATAATTTAACTTTCACACGGTCTTTTATTATGAAATACATGCCGATCAACAAATAGAGGCTACCAATGGGTGTACCGATGGGGTTGGTATGTTACGACGAGAACTCAGCTCACATGCAAAGGGAATAATTATTTACGTGAAATGATCTTTTGCAATAGGCGAATTAGGAATTACGGTCGAATCGATTCTGCGATAACTAATTATTTCGAAGGCTTAACGAGCATCATAATTCGCTCGAAGTTTTCGAGGAATTCCTGATTAATTTCTTCATCGACGCTGGTGCAAGATCCAATTCTACGCCCAGATTACATGCTATCTTGTCGATATAATCGAGGATCGAGTGTAATTATTTGGCGAAGAGCGAAACTGTTCGTCACGGTCGAGCGCAACCTTCGCTCGTAATCGACTAACAATAATATCCCATTGCACCAAACTATTTGAATTATATTAATAAAAGGCAACCGCCGCTCATAAAGTGCTCTGTAATACCCACTTTATAGTATACAAGCTCTCATTACTCTAGAAGGTATTTAGCTACTTGTATTATAATTCTCTGTGTTACACTAACAATCCACTTTCAACTGTTTTGTAATATAATTACGGAACTCTCGTGAAACATCTACTGCATTCCAATAACAAAAGTGGGGAGTGAGATTGAACGCACATCGAAAAAGAATGAAAAATATGTTCGAATCGAGAAAAATACTAGACGGTTCAAATATAGACTGGACCATGTGTTGCACAACTTTTGAAGCGTGTATAGCTTTGCCAAGAACAGTACGAGGAATGTTTCCTCGCATCTACTTTTTCCTTTTCAATTGCCACTAAGGAACCGCAAAAGTACGAGGAGGCACGATAAACGATCGAAGGTTTGCGGTACGACGATGGTGGAACACGATGTCATCGGCCTCCGGTAGCCGATAGCCTTGACATGGTGCACTCGAGGTTGCAGAAGAGAGGATACTTTTGTTAGCAGAAAGAAGAGAGAGAAATATTAACGGCGTTAGAAGAGAGAAAGGGAAGAAGAGCAAGTAGTCACGGACGGCCGGAACGATTGGTCAGCCGAGATATCTTTGTAAATACATATGCATCTCACACCACGTAAATACGTGATGCAAATTCCATTTGATTCTATCGATTCTTATTCCGTTGCGATATACAAATTGACAAATCCGATTTCCGGTCATTCCTCTTGTCAATACCGGCTTTAGTCACGTGTAAATTGTTGAATTTTATCGACTGCAAAGTATTAATGCATGAGTTACCGAACACATTTATTTTAACTTTATTGCACTTATTATTTTAAATATATTTCCGATCATTTCATTATAGTATTCATCACATGATATTGGAAAGAGACTTTTTGCTGAGACAGGGAATGTGAAAATGTTTGATTTCTTTGTTGAGTTAAAATTGTATCAGGGTCAAATATTTAGCAAAGGTATTGAAACCCTCTCGCAATTGAGGTTTGAAGTATTCAAATACAGTCCGTATAATCCTGACCTCCGACCCTTTAGAAAATCACTTCTTCAGCGTTATAGAAAAAGGCAACTTGCCACAGTGGAACAATAAATGAAGCGGTGCATTCATGCTTGTCATTCAAGTAAAGATACTTTTCCAAGGGTGTATAGAACCACCTGCATGGTCGAATTACACGTTCGTCAGAGCATTTGAATACATTTGCCGGGGCTAATAGACATTCATACACGCTGATAAGTACAACATTCCTATGATGGTCTATTTAACTCTGCTACTAATAAACAAACCCTGTGACGCAAAGCAACGAGCACGGAATACGAGTGGTCCGGGATTCGGCTGTACCGATCGACGCAGCTAGTCGATACAGCATTTGTTCAGTTCTGTTTTAGGAGAGGTACCAACGCGGAACAAGAACTGACCACTCGCCTCGCACCAAAACGGAGCTTACACGCGGCATTTCTCTAACCAAATGTACAGTTACTTTCAGAAATATTATGCAGAAGCTCCATTCTAAAACCATCCATTTCTTTGCCTTCTAGGCAATTTCAACCATCTAATAAATAAACTGGCTTGTTCCGTTCGTTTGGAAATGAAATCGGCTTAAAGAACGGTTTGATAACTTTGAGTACTGATTCTGAACAACAAGAGCTGAATTTGATGGGGTTTCAATTTTTGTTGATCTTATAACATATTCAAATACATGTCAAGATTAAATTTGACATTTAACCAATTCGAATGTGGCCAATTCGACAGGCTTATTATATTAGTCAAAAGATAAAGATCGACGTGAATTTTAGTAGCAATTTTAATAAATCGTCGTCATGTTTGCATCGAGACGTATCTGGTTTCGATTATGTATCAGTGTTGATACCGAGGCATGGTGTCAATGAGCAACTTGCTTTACACTATTCGATGCCACTTACCCTTTTTAATGGCGAGCAAAGTAGCTTCCTCGTGAATTTCGGGCTGAGGAAGAGTATCAACGTGAAACTAGAACTGTCCAGTAAAGTAGGGGCTATACACGACGTTATTGCGGGCGACTGTACACAGTGTGTACGACACGAGCATGCATGGTACCACCCAACAGCCGCAGGTTGCATTCTCCTCCCGACGTGACTACCGTTGCACTCTTGTACCCGATCTTGCGCAATATCGGTGACGATGCCACTTAAGCGTTACAGGCTTCTTGTAACAAGAATTACGATCTAAGTATCGTATGATGCAGTTCATACTACTTTTAGTGAACTCAGACGTAAGTACACTCTAGGTGGAACCCTTTTACGAGTCAAGGTAGAGATTGCAATGGCAATCAATGTCCCGGTGAATATAGCCGAGCACTTTCTACTTGAAATGATGTTCAACTTAGTATAGTAAGCAGGTGCGCATACCGTGAATTCCAATAATTACGACTCTCCGGTACCTGTAGCCAGGTGTACAGACGTTTAATTCCGAAACATGTCCCGGACACCCTCCACGATTAGCAGTAACGCTCGCGGCCTACTTTCACGGATTAGTGCGGCTCCGTTTAGAATCTCTCTGCACGAAATTGCGTGAATTGCGAGAGCATCCGTGACTCTCGGTCAATGATCTTAATTTCCTGTTTCGTGGAGTTACAGATGTATCGTCGGTGTTCCACGTTTTATGTTGAAACAGGCTCCGCAGAAAGTCCGTCTTGCTACGAAATTAAAATACGACCTGTATTTACAACTTATTAAGAATAATTATTATTAAGATAAATGAAGGGCATGTATCACTTCGAACATTAACGAATGATGTGGACGAATGTACACAAAACTCGACAATGTTTTCATTCGGTGATAGCGGACACAAGTATCGTAACACGTGAAATTAGAATTGATAGTGTATTTTTATTCTAGCAAATAATAAACTTATTTTATCAACTATCGTCGCATCTTTATCTCCCTTTTACCTAATGTTTCATTTGCATAATTGCACACGGAATATTTCACAGACTACCAGTGAGAATGTGCGGCACTTGAGTATTGTTAAGCAATGGGAATTAAAGAGAGTTACTCTTTATCACTTAGAAGATTTTAAAAGTATATAGTTTATTATATGGTATATGGTATACGGTTTTCACATATTCCATTTCATAGAGGTTGCAATAAACCGATCAGGAATTCTGATAACGTCCGTATTTTTTGCATGCGATACTATTAAATTTCGATGAATTTAATGGCCGATTTGCATAATCAGTCATAATTATGCAAATAACTTAATTGCGCCTATAAATATTGCCAGAATTGATGAAAAACTTTATATATTGCAACAATTAACATTATATCATATTATTATACAATAATGTATCCTCGCAATTTACTATGTACGTACTTTCTAGTATAATACATATAAGTCAATCATTTACCTAGGCTACTCCAGCTGAGAATATTTGTAATATGGTACCAATATCATTTTAAGTAAAATTATATAATATGTCATTGTATCCAAGTGGACGTTATAAATCAAAAAATTACTCGATCTTTGAATAGGAATTGTTATTTGTGGTTTGTGACATAAACACCTGACAGGTGTTCCTTTAATTTATGAAAAATAATTCAAGACGCAAACAGTATTGAAAGACATATATTAAATCGGCGATAAATGTAAGCTACCAGTAGATTATAGGCATGTAAAATAAATGGTGGCTGCCAGAATGTTATGGCCGTACATTAGCTAATTACGTTGACACTGTTTATTACTCGTCGTAAAGATGTCAGAAGTTTGTGTTTACCGATAAGTGAGTGCATAAATGTTCACTAATAGACAACGAAGATACGAAGTACTGTAGATTTATCTGTCTTAAGTACACCTCCCAGGTTACTCGACGTAACTTCCTATGCAGCTACGAGAAAATCAATAAAACGTTGCATTAAATCTGTTGAAAAAAGCGTTGCGCAAATATATGAAACGCGCGTGAAATATAAGGGATATGTTTACAGAAATACGATATTGGAGGAATATTTAACTTATTCACGGTACGCACGTTTCGACAATATAAAAAAGCAAGCATGTCATGTTTTCAGACGTAGAAGCAGTTCCTAGAATATAAAGCTTGTCCATAAAAGCTTCGTCTACGTGAAAGCTGAATAAAGGTTTCAGATGTGTAACATAATACTCGATTTCACGAAGATGATGTTAGCTGGCTGCATCATAATTAATACTTTATCCTTTTCACTTTGTATCCCGTTCGATATTAACATATTCATTAAGACGTACAATATTTTAAAGTCGAATTCGCGTGGGGTATCATTATGAGAATATTATTATCATTCACTTTCCAGCAGAGCCATTTGATTTATTTGCAACTCTGTAGACAATGAAGTCTGCGGGATATTCAGCTTTTTAATATGCACAGGCCGTCTAGTCACGAAATTAAATATTCATATTTCTAATTAAAATTACGTGTAACTCATTAAGTCACAGTAAATACAATACAACCACATAATATAAAACTGCGTGTATTAAATTTCAATTCTCTTGTTATAACTTTTTCAAACAATACAACGGTGAATAATAAGTACACCTACAATATATGTACATAAAAGAATATTGGCTTTAAATAGTGATCGCAAATGACAATATTACGATAAACACATAGTAAAATTGATCACTATGTTCAAGGATTAAAATTATATCGCGGAACATTGGTACTCGATATTTTGGGAGAGGTGTAAATCCCTGAATAGCTATCCAGCAGGATATTCGAGAGGAGTTTATAGAAGATGCGGAGCATTCGTAAAACCGGTTGCTCACTGGGGTTCGGACCGACGGGGGTCCAATCGGGCAATTAGCGGTTTAGCATACAATGGATTTGCGTGCAATTGACTCGTGCTCAAATCGGCGAACGTTTGCACCACGGCCCTCGGTAATTAGAAGTTAAAGAGGATGGAGCGCGACATAATGTGCGACACGCGATCCATGCTTTCTCTCTGTCATCCGCAGTCTCGCGCAACGCTCGTTTAAAGTGTATCCAAAACGTAGGACTCACTTCCTACTCAGCTAAAATTAGTTAGTGTCGTAGTTTGTCGATGAAATATTAATTAATATCGAGAGCGAGAATCGATTAGAAATATTATTCGACTGGAAACTTAAGCTATTCGTTGCTGCAACTAACGAAAATAAGGATAATGTCAGTAAGGATACAAATGATTATGGTAGTAATGCTATATAATAATAAGTGGTGAAAACATTGAATATTCTATGTTATTATAAGTGTATAATATATAATAGTATATATTATATAATTTTTATTATGTTTTTAAACGACATTTAATTGAAAGATATGCAGAAATATTATAAAAAGATACGTTATGTGTGTGTTGAGATACTAATATTAATAAAGTAGGAGGAAGAAGGCATTCAGGAGACTCTTCCGTTTTAAGCGCTAAAATGATGTGTTTGCAATTCAGAAATTTGCGAGTACCAATTTTAATTTTAATTAAGTACGTCGTACTTCTTGCGTTACATCTTCTAAGTAACATTTATTAAAACTTTAGTTTATGTTGATGTGTGCAGATGCGAATAAATAATACTGCTTCAATTAACAAAGCTTACGGTAATAAATTTAAGAATATGAAGTAAAATCAAATATTAAATATGGCGGCAAATGGTACAGCTGCGATCCACGGTTACAAACATCTCAGACACAGCGTTTTGTGAATAATAATATTTTGGCAGTTAGTAAAAGTTTCTCGGGGTGTACTTTCTATTAGCATAATGTATGTAATTTATACGAGAGGAGACATTTCATTTCTACGAAGAAAATTTATAACGGCGTCTCAATAATGATTTACAATAAAAATTTCGCAGCAGTATTTCATTCGAATCGAAAGTTTTTTGGAATGTCCAAATAATGACTAGTTGTATGAATTATAAGGTGAGCAGAAAAATGTTAATTTCATGGCGCAGTCTTTCGATCGTTCTTGTTTCCTCCATCGACAAATAAATTTGCAAAATGACCTTAAATATGCATATAGCATGCAAAATTGTAACATATCAGTGGTCAGATTCTGAAACTTATTAATTTCTCGATGGGACGTCTACTATATCTATTATTAATAATTCTACAGAAAATAATTCTAAAAATGAACTGTTTCACAATGTTGAGTACTAGTTGAATAATAATGAGCACCTTCGTACAATGATAAAACATAATCAAAATTAAAATGATAAAATGCACGTATTAAATAGTACACTTATAGTAATCTTTCATAGTTCAGCCCGTGATTAATAATACGTAGCCCGCAAGATTAAACGTTCCATTAGGCCGATTTTTTCGATTCAGAACTTACGTAAGAAGGAGAAAAGATATTATATGAACCAGGAGTATGACGAATAGCCCCAGCTCAAAAAGGAGGATGTGCAAGAGGTTGCAAAATCTCTTTGCGGAAGTCTCGAGTATCCTGAGCAATTCTTCACGCCAAGGACGAAAACCTTTCGAATTGTTTAACAGTCTACCACTAAGGGAGAGAGAGTGTTGTAATTTGCCGTAAAAAATTCGCGAGGAAATCACTCCTTCAGATAACATTCTTTCCACCATCTTTCTCATGCTAATTCTCATGGCCATAATAACACGGTTACCTTGGATCCTACCCACGAATCTGGAAACGTTGAACACGATTCCGTCTACTTTGGTTTCTGTAGACACCGTCTCCTACATTTTAAGAGATGGATGATGATTATGACTCACTTGCGATTGCCCCGAGACTCGCTACTACCGAATTTATGGAATCCTCTTAAAACAACATTACCAACGCAATTATGAACGAGAATTTAATATACTCTACCGAAGCGTTTATGAAGATCTTAACGAAGGAATTAAGCGCTTAATGTGTATTACCATTTAATGTAAATAAAATACATTGGGACAAAAGATTGGTATGTTTACTACCTGGTTTTCATTTAGAAAGCTGGTTAAAGCGTGAACTTTCTTGCAGAACACACGGGATGTGACGTATTAAAGATCATTACTTATATTGTTCTATTCTGCAGTATAATTAACTGTGTCGAAGAAAGTAGAGTAATAAGACATCTTCGGGCATCCAAATTAAATTGTTTTTTTAGCGAATATTAACATTGATGTCGCGTGTACAGGAGAAACTGAAACTTTCTATATACTTATGTGTTTTGGAGTTCCGTTTCCTGGAAATATATCCTCTGGCTATATCTCGGCGAATGCTATTCATTTTTCTAGGGAAGCGAGAGTAAGAAGAGGAGAGGTCGATGGAAATCGTTTGCATTTTTCGAGTTACAAACGCGCAACCGATGAAAAATAAACGCGGTACGCGGCGCCCAGGAAAGTGTTCAGAGATCCGTGAAAAATATTCAGAAGGAAGCAAATCGATTTCTGGAAATATACACAAATCTATTCGTGGACCGGTGAACGACGTCTCGCCATCGGAGGAAGAATTGCCTCTAGCAGAGAGAACGACAAGGGAGAGACGGATGAGAAACGATGTTCCGTTCCTCGCGAAAGATCGATCGCAGCCTCGATAAATTTTGTAGCAAGAAATCAAATTTCAGCGTAGTTTCACTCGGTACGTTCACTCGACGCACCGTCTAAAAGGAAATTGTCGGAGGAGCTTGCACCAAAAGTCTTTCATGAGATTCAATGAACGATACGTTATATTTGCGAAAAAGGCGAGAAAGACGAACAATGCATAGCGATAAATTTCCAGAAAGATTTGATCAATCACGTGATCTTTCGATATTGAGTTTACGATACTCTTTAGTCGTTTTAGTTTAAGATCGTAATGGAAAGTTCTGAAAATAGATAAATGTACATACGTATATTTACTTTACATAGTCGTGTTTATTGGAAGTTATATCCTTCGATTTTCGCAAATTATTGTTGACCAATTAGTATATGTATATTGAATGTTTTAAGTAACGTAAGATACAAATTGTATTCATATGTATTCGTTTTGGGGGTCATAAATAAATATGTATTGTGAAACGAATTATTGATAAGTGATATCGCATTATTTATCAACCTTCCTTTGTAAATCCCTCGCAAATTAATGAATTTCTTATACCTGAATACGCAAGTATCATAATTATACTGTCATAGTATATCTAATACACGAATCATTTAATCCAATAATTCTATTATGTTTGGATAACAGACATCAAATTAATTATACAAATTCCTTGATTTATACATGCAAATTCATGAAATTTCTCAAAGACAAATCTCCAGGAAATTTCATATTACACGATAGAGTGTAATCCGAGCGAGGTAAAAGAAGTCGGAGATCGGTATCGATCGTTAGGCGTTCTGCATACGCGGAATTCCATAGGAAAAGCTTGAAATTTAGAATCGAGGGAGAGATACGGAGTAAAGGGGAAAAAAGCGTTCGAATTCCCACGCGACAGAATTCTCGCGTGATTCCTCGAGTGGAATTCCATCGTGTCGACGAGCCGAGGCATCGTCGGCGAACTGGAATTGCGACATCCGCGATTGGCAGCCGTCCACCGCTGTTCGATCTGCCGGTAGATCGTCGCATCGCCGTTCGAAACCCTTCTCAAACAACTCGCGGACATTGTCCTACGAACAATCAACTCGTTTGCTAATCGTCTATGTGAGAACAGATCGACCATCGAGCACTTCGAGATCCCAGATCCTTTGATCTCAACCAATCACCACCACTTCATTCGATATTACTAATTTTTAATTAACTTCCTCATGCTAATTTTCCTCTACCACGTTCACTTTTATACAGTGTTATTTTTATTTTGATTCGCGATTTCAAAGACTTGCGCATTCAGAGATGTACATAGTAACATGAATGAAATAATAACCAAAGTTTTAGAGATGGCCGTGAAGTTTAAATTTTGATTACCATAGTGAAAGTCTATCTCCAAAAAGAACTCTATCTCCACGGATGTTTATATTTACGATTAAATGCGTGTTATTAGCATATTATAATAAAGCATTTAAATTTATGCCTTTCATTAGTAATCGGTTAATGCACTCGTCGATATTTTATTAATGTGGCATTCCTATATTATCATGAATTATTGCATCGTAACGAGGTAAATGAATTCACTTCATTGATAAGAACCAAGCAGTATAACAGTATCAGTTATCAATCAAGAAAAGTGGTAGAACGCTCGAGGACTGCAAACAGCCGAAAACAAATTCGGAAGGTCATATCAATAATTATAGGATATCCGAAAAATAGAAATTTCTCTAAAATCTCCATGTATCACGTTGACAGAGAAACTTACGAGACGGTATAAATTTTCAGAACACAACGTTGCTTTTACAAGAAATTTCGCAATAGGGTTCCGGGTCGAGCAGTTGGACTCGGTGAAGTTTAGTTATCGGTGAAATTTACTTGTCGTAAATGTATCTTAGGAACTGGGGGTTATCAAGTTTGGCGGATGAGGAATGAGAGAGAACAGGTCAGGAAGTGTAGTTAGAGAAGCTAGAGGAAATGGAGGAGGTGGAAAATCAATTCCTCGAGAACCTGGACCGTAGGTTGCTCGATAATTCGTGCGAACACCCTCGATGCTTACACCTCGTTTGACACGAGAGGCCCTACCTTGGGTGTCGCTCGTCAAAGTCGACGATGCGATAGACCCTTAAGCATCGTCGGTTCTTCCGACGCGGGTAGACAGTGATGTCAATGCAGTACACCGATTTTACCAAGAATATACTTCCTTCGCGCAGTACACGAATGATGCAATTGAAATTCTGATCGTGAACCGAACCACTCACTGTCCTCCTTGATTCCTCCATTTGAGAAAAATACCGCACTCCGTTGGATTTGAAACTGCTTCCTTTTATATCCCCGTTTCTAGAAGCAGACATCAACAAATCTAATAAATTGACCAGTAATACTCAATTGGGAATTAATTTCTATTTTAACACTATACTGGATTGAATTTATGAAATAATATATGGGTTCTACTTTGTTAGAGTTATATTAATATAAAATTGTTATACTTGATTTTCTGAGGCTATATTGACTTTGTAGAAATGGTTAATATTTCATATTCTTTTGGATATTGTTTCGTTTTAATAGGATTTTAGAATATATTTTTTCTCGTTGATTTGTATAAGAATATAATTAATGGCTACTTGCAACTTGTTTTGTAATTAAACGTTCACCACGCCGGAAATTGATTTAAAGAGCGCAAGATTTCTCCGGAAGGCGGCGAAATTCCGAAAACTCGGAAACTTTCGATCTAGTAGATTTCACGGCATATTGGCTTATTGTTGGATCTCGCGGAGGCGATCCATAGTCGCATTATCTACCGATGAAAATCTACTTTCAGTATTCGATGACGGGAGAGTAATACTACTTCCGAACTAAAAGCACGGTTATTCGGCATCCGAAAGGTATTTCCGAACTATCTCCAACTTAATTAAAAGTTTTACTGAATTTGCTAAATGGCCTGCCAAACGTTTAGTCATTCGTTTCGGTGTACCTTTATCTTTAAGAATCTAAGACCTTCCTATAAAATATAACTCCACGCACCATGAAATAAATCGTTTACATAATCGGTTATTCACATTCATGAATGCGTGTTTCCCGGACTTCCTTAATGCGTTTCCCGGATACTTTAATTGAATCTGATTGCCGAAGGTTTTCGACAACTATTAAAATCTGGTTCGCGCGTCTTTGCCCGACGGCTTTCAAACAAGTTTCGTAGTTCGAGTTAGTATCCCGCGTAAAGACATTTGCAACGAACGAGTTAAGTTGCGGATAAGAGGGACTTTAAGTTCCCCGAGAAGGAGCCTTCCCTAAAGTGCTAGTAGTCGGCGGAGCGGAATCGATTTCTTGATAGACGTGCGCACTGATTCACGGTTATAACGCGAGGCTCGAGTACGACGGCGTTTGACAACCACCAAGACGGGGACGAGGACGCGTTATCACTTTAATCGCTATTGTCGCTAATGAAATTCATTAGAATTTCTCAACGTCGTTGCGGTAATGTTCGAGTAACGCCCAGGTATTAACCAAGCCCGACGATCGATTCGCTCTCCTCCGACCTTTAATTGCGTTAACCGTTAAATTCGTTTTCGATGTAAAAAGCTTAAGTGTAGCCATAAATATTCGCAATGAACGTTGTAATTCAATTTCAATTTAAATTGGCGACGATTATTTTCCTTGGTATATTCGTAAAATGAATATAATCTTGACGAACGAGTTACGTCATTGAATGTACAATGAAAAGTAATTGTAATAATGTTACTAAAATTATTTGATAATGGTATTTTTTTAACGAGTCGTGCGCTTCAGTAATATTCATAATTATTTGGAAGTAATTCATATGATATTTGGTATTCGTTTTATGAAATCATTTGATAGCTTCGTTATCGTACTTCAAAAGTGTACGATAAAGAAGATGTTGAAGTATTCAATGAGGAAGTAGAATTGATATTTAGAGGATGGCTTAATTGTCTGTATAATTGAATCCCGTTTAATTTCAGGAAGATTAATGGCGGCATTCTTCGGAGCAGATAACACTTCGCGCCCACGCGATTCGGGGTTTCAAGGACATAAACGATGTAAAATGGCCTAACTGTAGTCCTTAAAATCAGATTGCAGACCAAAATGAAAGTAAAAGAAGGCCGATGACGAAATAATGCCACCCACCTGAAAGAACGTTAATTAGTTACGCATTCGGGGAATTTTAATTAGACGTGCTATTGCGCATCCCTGTATTCAGTTTCTTTTGTTCGGGATCCATGAAACGACGATAATATCGACGATAATTCAACCTGATAATAATTCAACGATGGGAACGAGGATTTAACTGGCGGAGTAGTTCTGCCTTTTTTTTCTATTCTGCATGTATTTTCGCGAGGTATTTCCTGCATGCGGAGCTCACAAATCGTGACCGAGTACCACCAGCAGTTCTCCTGGCTGTCGCCATAAATCGAGAGGCAATTTGTCCGAAACGGTCACGCTCTTCCGTCCCTCGTGTCTCGTAATCGTCCGTGGCCAGGTTTCGTTTATACCCAAGTCCCTTTGAATTTCGTACGATCCATAATTCCCAACTAGAAACTCGAAGGGTTGACTCCTCGAGGCAACCCTAGCCATCTGGCCCCCTGTACCAATACCTTGTACAGAGTACTTATGCCGTACTTATTTCAAATCCTTCTAAAGATTTCAATTGCCACGTTTACGATCCTATATAACGTTACTATGACAATGCTTCTGTTTTTATCATTATTGTCAGATAAATGGCAGCGTACAGGCATACGTTTACATTAGACATTTAATATAAAACGGTAAAAGTCAGATACCATACCTAGGTGACATTATACTGCACGAGCATGCAACAATATAATTCGATTGGTTTGAATGCGTGTTAATGGCGGGTGTATAATTCATTAATTCGTATGCATATGAATTACGTATTCGCGATAGTGCGTTTACTATTATCGTGCGTGAAACGTATTTCATTGTTGTACTAGTTCTATAGCGTCTTCTATGGATATGAGAATATATAGAAATTGATAAAAAATGAAATAAATTGATTTGTAGTACTGTAGTATTGTTGTGTAACGTGTGAAGTATAGGATAATTTATCTTATTGAGATGATATTGTTGAAGTGTACGTACAGTATTGTCTACTTTAATACGAAGTTAAGTGAAATATGCATCATACAGTTTGTTGAAGAAATGCTAAACTCTTGTATTCCTTGCGCCTTACGCGATGCAGACGTTTCTTGCGCGTCTGGCTATAAACGGAAATATCCCCTTGTATTTCTACATGCGCAGAGCCACGTCGATTACTCATCTGCCGTTTGTATCCAGTATCCACCGTATACGCCGTTTTATGGAATTGTATTTGCATACTTTGTCTGCGATATATCCCCGTCTGAACGGGTTTTTAAAAGTCTTCCCGGCATTTCTCTGGCGGAAAGAGGGAGGGAGCCCATCATAGGTATTCAACGTGGCGATTCCCTTTTTACCTTCCAGTACTTATCCCTTTTAATCGAAGAATGCTCCTCCGCGCATGAATAATTAATACAATAAAATATCGTTTTACACGCTTGATGCGGTGTATAAAGTATCACTTTCATACCGATCGTGTCGATTCCTCTGCCATGTTGATGTCGAAGTGCTCGACGAAACCATTTTACTGGACTGATAGAATTTGCATACCTTTTTTTATTCATCGAAACGATTTAATTATATGTATAACGTAATACTTTCCATACTTAATTTGGATAATGAAATTGCTCTCTTTCATGGCGAAGCGATGCAGATTTAATTAGAGTTTTGTTAATTATCCTTTTCTTTCCTTCGCCTAATGCACTGCCGTGACAAATCATACCTAGATTATAATAGTTGCGTTTCATCATAGCTATGACAAATGTGTCGGCATTGGTGTCATTATATAATAATACTATGCGGATCGTAGTGAACTATTGTAATTACCGTTATATAATACAAAACGATACTTCATTCATATCCTTTTACTACTACATGATTGATAATAATTAACAGCGTCCTTCGTTAGTATTGCCTACTTACAAATAATTATGATAATATACTAGACATTTCCTTGCAATAATACTACTTGACTCGAGAAAATTATAGGATAGTTACATCGACATTTACGACTGTTTAAGTGGACACTTAACAGATTCTTTGTCAACTAGCAATCATTTCTTTCCTTTTACTCGAACTTCATTCCCCGCATACTATGGGCAGCACTCAAAAAAGTATTGAGTAAGTACAAATTATTGTATTTTAAATCGACCAATTAGTTACTACATTTCACACTACTTCACATCTAAATCAAAACTCTATTTCCATCTAAATACACAAAGTTGCGACGCAAGTTGTAAATATGTTTGTTACTATTTTTCGAAGGATTTCTGCCTTCTAGGAGCAAACTGTCGTTAGCTATCTCGATCACTGTCAAAAGAACTTTCTGGTGATTCGTAGTAAATGATAAAGTGCGCCAGGTGATATATGGCCTGGAAACTGGAACTTTATTCCTTTTTAATTTCTAAGTCCTGTACTGCATGCATCCTTCATTTTAAGTTTGCAAAGAAGTGGGTCATCTATCTGATATTCTTGTATAAAATCGTCGTTACATATCATCTAAAACTATATTTTACTCTTTAAACCGAATTAACAACATGATAACACCATAATCCATTTTTTATTTATTTTATGAATTCAGATAACGAATATTTTATCTCGATACTTCTTATAAATCTTTCCAGAATTCATTGTGAAAATACACAGATAATCAAAAATGAGAAATGTATGCGACTTACTGATCTACAACGATGATTCACGACAATTATTATTATGGGTATTCAAACTATTAACGATTATTAAATAACATCTCTTTTAAAAGGCACCCCTTTAAACACAAAGTTCTTTCAGAGGTCATAAATAACGAAGTCACGAGCCTGCGAATGGTGGTATAAGGTGAATAGCATGGAAGTGCTCGTAGTTTTTATTGAAAAAGATTGCTGATTATGCGTCACTCCATGCCGATATTAAGATCCGTATCCTTTGTAATGGTCGTCGGTGAAATACACGTTTAATAATTAACGGCGTATCCGTGGAACAGGAGAAATGAAAACCTACGGCGAAGCATCGTCCGACAAACAATGCCGCTCATTATCGCCCATATCGAAGCGCCCAAGTCCTCCTAACGAGATGCAAGTACTAGTACTCATGATTTCCACCGTGATAACCTAATATTCATTGTGAAAGAATGTTCCAACCTCGAGTGGGCCCGTCTATTCAAATCAATGTCAATTACGTTGCCATTCTTGTTGGTCCGAATTATAGTATCCTTTCAAATAGTAGTATCGGATGGAATAAATGCATTGAAAAAAAACTAATGTGATAGGTAGTAGATGATGCCCAAATGGGTTTTAGGACCATTTTGGGTCGAAAGAAGTGGATTAAAAATGTTTTCCAGTCAAGAAAGGGGTCGATCCAAAATCGGAAAAATGTAAAGAGGTATACCTTCAAAAATCGGAAAAAATTAAAGGTCCTCAATTTCACTCCTAAATGACCCAAATCGATGGTAGATGATGTATAAACATAGTCTAGGACGATTTCTGGTCGAAAGAAGCGGTTAAAAAATTTTTATTGGTCAAAAATGGGTCGAAACTAAGTCGAAAAAATGTAAAGGGGTATACCTTCAAAAATTGTCAAAAAATCAAAGTCGCCAGAATCGCTCCTAAATGGCCCAAATCGATGGTAGATGATGTATAAACATGTTCTAGGACGATTTTGGGTGGGAAGAAGTGGATTAAAAATTGTTTTTGGTCAAAAAATGGGTCGACCCAAAATCGCAAAAATGTGAAGGGGTATACCTTCAAAAATTGTCAAAATTTCAAAGTCGTCAGAATTGCTCCTACATGCCCCAAATCGATGGTAAACGATGTATAAACATATTCTAGGACGATTTTGGGTCGAAAGAAGCGGTTAAAAAATTTTTATTGGTCAAAAATGGGTCGAAACTAAGTCGAAAAAATGTAAAGGGGTATACCTTCAAAAATTGTCAAAAAATCAAAGTCGCCAGAATCGCTTCTACATGCCCCAAATCGATGCTATATGATGTATAAACATATTCTAGGACGATTTCCGGTCGAAAGAAGTGGTTAAAAAATTTTTATTGGTCAAACATGGGTCGAAACCAAGTTGAAAAAATGTAAAGAGGTATACCTTCAAAAATCGGAAAAAATTAAAAGTCCCCAAAATCAATTCTAAACGACCTAAATCGATGGTGGGTGATGTATAAACATATTCTAGGAAGATTTCTGGTCGAAAGAAGTGGTTAAAAAATGTTTATTGGTCAAAAATGGGTCGACCCAAAATCGGAAAAATGTAAAGGGGTATACCTTCAAACATTCTCAAAAAATCAAAGTCGCCAATTTCGGTCCTAGATGATCCAAATCGATTGTAAATGGTCCCTAAACATATTCTAGGACCATAATGATATTTTTAAAATGCAGCGTAACCCAAAGAGAGTCCCAGGGTTTTAGAAATCGTAAAATATAGATGTATCCTCATATAGTACATCTAAAAATAAAAATTGTCACTATTCCAAGATTTCTAGATGTCCTAAGGACCTTCGTTATAATTGGAGCTTTCTGGGCAGCAAATAAAATAAATATACTAAAATCGAGGCAGTGCATTTTTTTAAACTGTTATACTGTACTCATACTATTCTTATTATTTTGCCAAAATTCTCTCATTTCCTATTAAACCTAATATTTATTTTATTTAACACAATTATTAGAGAATAGACTTTGGTTCTCGTATATTTCAGTTCTCCTACAATGAACGTATTATTTCCAATACTGGTTTTTGTTCGATGGTATTGAGTCTCTTAAATGATCGTTTCAATCGATAAGTCAATTGTTTCATACGATCCATTTCCTAGTAATAATTCAACTTTCATGAATCGTTTCAAACAAACTTCCTCCATTCGATCCTTCACATCCATGATTAGCATTTTGAGACGAAAGCTGATAATTATTATAATTGATTATAATGTAATTTTAGTACTAATTACATTATGAATTATAACGCGTTCAGCATTCACAATCGGCTTACATCTCCTTTAAGTTTGCATTACTAATGTGAACGTATATCGAGAACGTTAATTATATCTCCAGCTTGCAAAGTGTCATATATATTATATACTTTATTGCTTGAATATTCTAATGAAAGATACTTGTCCAGTTTTTATTCCTTTGTTGGGTTGGTGAGTTTAATATGACGTGCGTCATTCGACTTGATTTATACGTATTCCATACGTGCTAAGGATTTATAGCCTTATATGTAATACACCGATGTCTTCGCGGCTCGATTCAACGGGGATCACTTCGAGGATAGAAGAAACTCGTGGCAAAAAAGAAAATCGTTGAATACAGTACGTAGGTAAGTTCTTCTGCTGAGAAAATCTCTCAGCGACAGCAGGTTCGACCAGTTTTCACCTCTTGACCGTGAGCCACGTAATATTACGTCACGTGTTTCAAGCATTTCGCTGCAGGAGAGATTCCCCTGCCCTTTCGATGCTGGGAATGCCCCCGATGATCGTACAACGCACACCCATAATCCTAACACTATATCGCCAATAATATTTCACATTTATTTCAATATTCATCGAGTGAATCTCGCGAGGAGAATAAGATAAGAAGAGGTCGTGATCGAACTTATGAGTGAAAGGATAACATAATATAATATTAGCTTCACGTTGGAAAGCTAAAATTGGATGCTTCGAAGCGTTCATTTATATCCTTATGCTGAGACTTTTTCAATTAAATTTGATCAACTTCGTTATTCGTCAATGTTTAAAAATACATTTTCGAACGAAATCGAATACACGATGTTTATTTATAGATATTTGATTAAAATCATGCGATTTCGAAGGACATAGCGTAAAGGTTATAAAATATTTTTTTAAATACTTCGTATATGCACTTGACACGCACCGGAGGTAAATCAGTGATTATGATAATCGAGACGTATTGATATACCAACACATATCGATTACTGTAAACATTAATTTATCCGTTTATGATATATACTATCAAATTTCCTTGCCAGGGGCAATGTATGTTATAAACCGATTTGTAATTAAATATTATTAAATATTCATGTATACGATCATGCAGAGAGGTCCAGGAATGAATAACAAATATAATTGGCAGAGTATCAACGATAATTATATTAATTAACGCGTGCATTGAAGAATAATTGATTAGACGAATATATAAATTAAATTTGATACGCGATTCCATATACGTTGTAACCTGGCGGCTAATTAATTAGCGTTACGAGTGTATTGATGTTACGAGTAACAAAGATGCTGGGCGCGAAATCATTCTCGAACGAACGGATTAAATAACATGGTCACTTAGCTAATGTTGATTCCGATGACTTTTTAAACATCACTTCCGCAAATCTACTTTAATGTCCAACTAGAGACGCCCTCAAGCGTTCTGGACCCAACACATGCAGCCCGTTCATTCTCCGACATCATGCCGTTGGACATAACATTGTAACTTTCACTATCATAAATGCACCGCTGTTGTCAAGATTGCAACCGCGTGGACAGATTCAATCCGGATCGAACAAATGCAACAATAAAACGTGACAAATCAAACAGGGCGATGCGTTATTGTTTCAACTTAAGCCGCGCTATCTGCATTATTGAAAATCGAAGGGTGTAATAACCACGAAAATGCTATCGGATGGTGCACGATGGCGGCTTTGAAATTTCAATGGCTATCAAATAAACGCTTGATAATACGATCGGTGCCTTGGCAATAGAATTTCAATATTCATGGAAATTTTATTTCACCGGACTTTTTGAAATGTATGCACATTAACGTTTTAACAATTTCGATCGGTCCGAAATATGATTTTGTTTACATTGACTTCAATCCATTTGATCCTTCGTATGATTTTCATGGTTGCAAATTCAAGAATATAATTATACAGCAATTATTTTCAGTAAAAATTTGATCACCTTCAAATATCATTGGTCATGATGCAGACTGAAAAATGGCTGCAATAAATGATACAAGGAACTTGGACTTGAGGGAAGCAGACTTACGATACTTTCCGAATTAATTCTCATCGATAGTCCTTATCCATGTCTACATCTCCTGATGCCATAACAGTGTAACTTTCACCGTTGAAGTGCACCATGATTGCTTGGGTCGGTCGAACGATTCTTGTAAATCATTGAGCATCATTGGGAGTTTACCGATGAAGAAGTATATAGATGTACAAGCCGCGGCAAGAATTCGCTTGTCTGGCTAACCAAGGGTCATCCTCGTGATTATCATGATACTGTAAAGTAACAGGAATGTATCATTTCTATCGTAATTCGCGGGACCAGCGGAGCGTAAGAAGAGGTCGGTCGGTCCAACCTGCGGATGGTGAAAGGCCAGAAAGGCCCTCCCTGCCACGTGAATATCCCAACGTTACCTTTTATTCTAGCGATCGTGAGTAAACCGGACCAGGGTTCACGCACGCGAAATGATAGTTTCCTTGGCTCCATCACGAACAGGCGAATTAGCTGAAAGAAATTCTTCGAGGAAAACCAACCCTCCGGTGGATCCATTATCGACGATCCATTGTTTCTGATTTGGACAATTAAGAAGGAGTTACTTAGAGAGAGAGAATCGGTGCCGCTTACAGACGAGCATCGACACGGATGACGTCAAGTAATGAGGCAACGTTTCGAAGAGTAGCAACCGATTTTATTGCCGATTCTCTGGCATTGCAGTAAGGCAATACTATTGTTGGAATAATAATTGATTTTCGTTGTTTCGATAATTGCATTGCGGTGACGAGAGTGCAATGACAAGAAATGAAAATAGACTGCGTTCATATTCGTTTGCTCGAGTGTTACTTACACAATTTCACGTACTTTTACGTACTGCTACGTTCTTGGTGTACATGCTCAATTAAGTAACATGATTTGCCGAGGAAAAGTTTCACTGTCGTAATGTCATTTTTATTATCGCGTTCTTGGTACACTTATTTTTTCGAGTATGTGGTTTGAATCTTTAGTTTCTTGCTTGGGTAAAGCCGATTTTATAGTAATAATAAGTATTAAAATCGTTTTCAAAGATTCAATGACAATTGCAAGTACTGAGAATTTAAACGCTTATGTTTTTCTTTAGACAAAATAACAGTATGTTTGACTTGGATGAAACTGAAATTTATACATGCACACTCAATCGTTATCAAGGATGATCTGTTTCCATCATCCGAAAAAATCTCATATTCATTGTGTCTTGCGAAATCATATCCTACGAGCCTTCTAAACAATCTTTCATTTCTTAGACGCATATTGGCATATCAAGATATATCTATCATTAGCCTCGAAAAAAGCGAACAAGAAGACTCTTACTCGGCCATCTCCTATGAATAAATATTCTATAGGCATCGAGATTATCTTACCAATGAATCATCGTATTTCCTGCCAACGAGGTCGGCGAATTTCCTCACGATCCTCGATTTTGACAAACAATCAACATCTCCGGTTGCGGAGGATCAAGCGACCCTGTAACCCAGAGGTCACTCCCTCGAGAAGCGATCTTACGTTAAGATTAACCGTACATAGTGTAACAACGTTATCGGGACGCCTCCAATGGGGGGTTCCGAGGTGGAAGACGGAGATGGTAGGGGATTTTTGTCACGATGGTGGTGGTACGAAAGTTAAGTTTTATGAACCAGAAGAAGAAAACGAAGCGAAGGGGAGCAGAAGGGCGGGGGTCCGCGAAGAAAGGCAAGAGCTATAAAAGAGGCATCGGTCCCGACGATGAGCATCAAACACCTCAACATGAAGGTACGTAGTAAGAGCCGTGCGTGAAACGGTATTTCGGATTGTTATTCTTTTTTCCTATCGTTTTTTTCATTATCCTACGTTCGGCATTTGTATGTGGCTATTTCGTTACAGGTGTTCACGATAACAGTTTTCCTGGCTTTCGTCGCCACCGCTTACGGTGAGTACACTCGGGAACGGGATAAACTTTTCTTTGCAATTCGTGTTCTATGAATGCAACCTACGCTCATCGGAGGAAATTACAAGTGAAGTGCACGAATAAGTGGACGCTCTTGGATTTATACCTATGTGTACTTGTGAAGTAATTTTCATTGGAACACTGCTGCAACAAAATTATCTACGTCAGAATATTCCAACTGTGTGTACTCCGAAACAATACTCTGAAACAATACTCACGTAACTTACATGTCATGAATATTTACCAAGTTTAAAATATTAACTATTGATACATGGAAAACTCACGTTATAAACTCAGAATACTACATCCGACACTCTATGTTCGTTTACAGTCGATTAAAACAAGCAAATATATAAAACATGAACACAACATATCAATAATTACCAATTCATCTTGATCCGATTTCTACCTTCGAGCGAACTTGATTGGCAGGCAAGATTGCATCTTAACGAAAGGGAAAGGAAGCAGCAACAAAAATTTTCTTTATGTTTCAGGCGGTTACATAAGTAGTGGTTGGTCAGGTGGTGGCGGCGGTGGTGGGTGGTCAGGCGGCGGTGGTGGAGGCGGCTGGTCCGGCGGCGGCGGCGGAAGTGGCTGGAAACTTGGAGGAGGCGGCGGTGGTTATGGAGGCGGTGGTGGTTATGGCGGTGGAGGCGGAGGCGGAGGAAAAATTATCAAAGTGATCACCGTGAGTGGTGGAGGCGGTGGGTGGCCAAGCGGTGGCGGCGGTGGTGGATGGAAGATTGGAGGTGGAGGCGGTGGATGGCCAAGTGGTGGTGGAGGTGGTGGATGGCCAAGTGGTGGCGGCGGTGGATGGAAACTTGGAGGAGGCGGTGGCGGATGGAACGGCGGCGGTGGTGGCGGCGGATGGAAATCCGGCGGGGGTGGTGGAGGTAAGTCATTTCTTATTAGCCAGTATTGTTTTAAGGAATCGTGAAATTTATCTCAATCTTGGTAGAGGAGCACCCGGAATTAATATGAATGTTATATAACTTTGTGAACAAAAAATATTAATTACAACCCCCATATATATGAGAGAAACAATAATACTGCCAAATAACGTATTGAAATGTATCGAAACATATATGCGTAATACCTATATACAATAGTATGATAAAGAAAACTTCATAAAAGGCACCTGAGAAAAATTTGTTTAAAAGCGCGATTGTTTGTGTTGGAAGTAATAAATTTTGTGATATTAATTGGCTATTTAAAACGAGCTGTTCATCGATACTACCAGTTTATAATTGACATATCGATTATCGCGTTGCTTGAAATAAAAGGAGTAGAAAGTGTAGACTCTTGGCGAAGGAAAGATATTAGAGAAGAAAAGCATAAAGAAGAAAAGGCATACTAATGAAAGTATTACAATACTTCGCGAGTTGCATCCACGGTAGAATATATGCAGGTAACGTCAAATTACGAGACGAAAAGTTAACGCATGAAAAATTCGTTCCAGGCTGGTGGTAAAAGACACTGGTTCCACGAATAATTGGAAGGAAATTTGCTCACCGATCACCAATGCGTACCTTGGCTGTAATTACCGGTTCACGGTTAAGATGAAGTCCCGACCCTACCCCCTCTGACTTCCAACCAGTTCATCGTAGAAGAATATAAAAGAAATACGCTTGTACGAGCAACCACTTTTCCCAATGTTTCTCTGGACACTGGGAAACTGAAGAACAAAGGGAGTACAAGCACAAAGGAGACGAAATGCCGTTTTCAAGACATTTCCGCTCCAAGCACCAGAAGAATTCCCGATAACTGTAACAGATGCATTTCTAGCAATTTTAACTAGCCGCCACAATGTCTGTACATAGCAACCCCCTCTTTTAAAACTATATTTTTTTACTTCCCTCTAAGGCTACGAAATCCTTCCTAATAGTGTCCCATTTTCTTTATTCCTTCTTGTACCTCGACACTTGCGAGAGGGGTAGGGTATTTTCTAAAAAATTATTTACCAAATAACACATAAATCACGTACGTTGGATAATAGATAATTGTTTGTGATGAATGCCCGAGATATTCTCGGTGCGACCAAAAACACATTTCATTTCCATGTACAAGATTCTCGGATTTTTGTAATACATTTCGGATTGTAATATCATGGAATAATTAAATCTGATTAATACAAATCGAAACCCTTTGCTTTATTTTCTGTAATATCTCACGAGCACCATTCACGCAAGCGATCGTAATGCTTTCGGTGAATACTTTACTCCCGATACGAAATATGTAGTTCGGCTGGGAATTAAACGATTGGATCTCCTTTCAATTTATTGATCACGGTCATCTTGCATCCCTTGGAAAATTAAAATCGTAAACGCTCGCAAAACGGGCGTAGCTCCAGCGATATTGCTGAACCGGTGGATTTACTACTGCTGCCCTCAGCAGTAACATAACTCTACATATTTTGTGATACGATGTTGCGGCGAAATAAATACCGTAAGCAAAATACATCCGAATTTGAAGGTTGTTTTGATCCTGTTAAAAACACACTTGAGTATTATCATCAGTCTTTTTTGTGGAAAAACATCCTGAATTTATTGAAATATATTCCTTATATAAATTTAGAAATCGCGTTTATTTAATTTCCTTACTAAAATCTTCCGAACTCAAACCGTGCTGCTTTCTACGTTTACGTAACCAAATTTAAATAGCCTCCTACGCGTAATCAAAAGAATTCATCCATTATGCAAGTTGTATTAAAATGAGAGTCTCTTCATAATTTTCAGAAAGCATTCCTTTCTTACTCAAATTAGACAGATTTTGTTTCAAAAAATATTGCATTCGTGAGATTAAAGTAAAGCATTCGTTTACTAATGAAAATCAAATAATTCAGATGCTAATGTGACGTGCGAAAAGATATTTTTTATTTTTATAATTTTTATCTTGCACATAATATAATAGCATACACGATTCCAATATCTCGTATTTAAAATCAGAATTTCACTTTGGATATTAGAGGATGCGATATGATATTTGTATGGCAATTTGAAATATGTAAATCGAGAAAATGTTCAATTATATCAAGATCAGAAGATGTAAGCGGTCACTCCATAATTGGGGAACATGTGAACATGACAGGAGGTCGTCCGATGCATTGACTGGCCCATTTGCGAAATCGAGTGATAATGAGTAATGCCCATCTTGGATCCTTATAACGAGGAGAAATTGAAGCCATGGTATACGCAAGAATTAATACCATCGAGACGTGTAACGAGAAGTTTATTGCGATAACACTGGCGACGTTAATGAGTTTACCCGATGGTAGAATAAAATGGACATTACTCGCTTACTGGATTATACGCGAGTTTCGAACGCAAAGTTTCCGTCGCTTAATTTAACGTGGAATCCTTGCGTTAGAGCATCCTGCGACTTGCCCAAGAGATTTCGAAAAGGAAATCAGAGCGGGTTCGCGTTTCGTTAACTGGTGGAACTTTCATAACCGTTCGTAAGCTTCCTCTGAAGCCGGCAATGCTGCTGACATAATTTCCACTTTATCAGATAATCAGCCACAATGGTGATAGTATCCCCCGAAACATAACCGTGGGAAATTGAAACGTGTGATAAGTATAAACTTCTAAGAGTAGAATATTAGAGGATCCTGATTTTTCTATATGATAACTGCTGCGGGTAAAAGTACACCCGATATCGCATTAATTAATTAATTTGCTTAATTGAGTTACGCATCAATTAAGGCATTTATGTGTTTTTACGTGCTCTGAGAATTCTCGATGCAGAGATAAAATTTCATGTTGTAAATAAAATATGTGTGCTTCTTTGGGTGCGTATTCGTAGTTACAGAAAATTTCGATTTTGCATTCGAACTGTTCGAATTCGGGCTAAATTTGTACTCTGATGGAACTATGAAAACTGATATTATATGTAATATAATATTTGTTAAATTTGAAAATTTAATATTGATACATTTCTATCTTCAAAAGTGCGAGGTACCTTGATTAAATTCCCGCTGCAAGTATGCAAATATTTGGAATATAATCAATCATAGTAAAACCATTTTTAATAGAAATAATTAATGCTGCTGCTTCTAAGGTGGCACTCAAATTAATATGCATAATTAATAAATATCTAGCAACAAAACCTAGTCACTCATAATATTAATCAAGTATACATTTCGAGTCATATTAAAGTTACGCTTTATAATATTATGTCATAAAAGCAATAATTAAGAAAAATTCTGCAAGATTTTATTTTCACAGAAAATATGAATATATGCTGACACCCTAATATCTATGAGAAAGGTAGTAACTTCTGTAGCATCATGTCATCTTAGTAATACCAACTCTGCAACTAATAATATACTAATTACAACTTGAGGAAACTGTTATTAAAGATCGCTATTGTGGGCCATAAAGGCATTCATAAGCACGAAACCCAATATGATAATAAAGTAATAAATTTCATCGAGCTTCTTCTTACGTATCATTAGCTGTAAAATTTAGCTAATTAATATTAGCGCGGTGATTACATCATGCCTTTGATCACAGAGGATATTGCATCGTTCTACCGAAATTCCAGTTTTGTGCCGAGCAATAATTACGTTTTACCTTGTCATGTAAATAACAAGCGTTCTGCTTTATTCTAATACATGTATTAATATAATCATTATATTATGTTTTTATCTATAATTGCCGTCAATTCAAAAACAGTATCGATGTCACGAATGTTCAAATTATATTTTACATTTCTTCACATTAATTAGCGGATTACATTAAATATGTCGGGTATTTACCTGCATAATTTATGAGATCAATCTCTTCAACCTTAAAATAAATATATTTAATGTAAATAATAAATACTGTTTTATAGAAATTAACGTTTCCGATACATCTTCAATAATTAAATGTTGAAGATGTTTCACACGATGAGTTTTAAACGTTTATAATAATTTATAGTAATGCTTGAATTTCAACAAGTTAATTATAATATTTCTCTACAGTATTCATGAATTTGTATTAATTCATTTTTATTGCACCAAAGATTTAATCAAATGTATTTCTTATAAAATATATATAAAATACATTTATCAATCGAATGGTGACTGATGAGTATAGATTCTACTTAAAGTCTCAGAAACGTATCTCTGCGCACGCGCCCAGTGGTTTTCGTTGTTTTTAATGCAGCCAATTTACGGAGCTCGACAGGACCCTCGAGGAAGCTTCGAAAAGCTTCCGACGCTAATTGGGTCCTTCAGATCTCTGCTTTAAATAATTATGAACCGTCCGTCTTCGAATTATTCGTGCGAATAGCACTTCTGATGCTTCTTTTTCATCTAGCCAGCGAGGATATTTTATTCTTTCGAGTTCGTACTCTGAATGTGACTTCAACATTCGGGCCAGACATGTGCTATTCTTTTGATATCCCCATCACCGTGTATGTTAAAGAAAAACTTCACAGTGCCAGAAACCAAATACATTTGCCACGGTGTGAATAATGTTTTATCGCGATCAAATATTACCCGAATATTTGCATATTATTAGTTCAGTCTAATTAATGTTATCATAAGCTCAACTACTTCTTATCGTACAATCTATGCGAATAATGAAGCTATCGTAATTCCATTCACGCGAATAGTCATCCAAATTATTATTAAATATGAATTTCAAGGTATGATAATTTATTGCGCTCATATGCATCTGTATCTATTTAGTGGCATACGGTAATAATAATTATGCTGAAAATATTCGATGACTTAAATTGGGGACAATATGCGATATAATAATTAAACTTGCAAATTTGAATAAGCATTTCACATAGAATTCTGACTGGAAAGTATGAATCGCTGAGTTTGAATGTGGTTAATGTTTGATGTTCAAAATGCGATTTAGAAAGAAGGTAACGAAGACACATTCGTCCTTGAAAAATGAAATTATAGAAATAAGTCGCAGATGCAAACGATATTCGTTGTACTCTGTTTAGATTAATGACATAGACGACGCACATTCAGCCACGTGACCAATTAGATTTCGAGTGAAGGGTCTTCAACGTAGACAACCGGGCAACATCAATTGTCGCATAAATTTATTGGACGCTGATGGCTTCACGCGTATGGAATCGACTGACACCAATTTACAGGATCGCTTGTGATAGGTTGCTATTAAACCCAGAAACAGTATCATTTGATTCTCGTAATACTCTAATATTTCCATTTATCTCTATTTTCGTATTCACGGGAAACTGACACACTATATAGCAATGTCGGAATTGATACAAACCGGGTGTATTATTATTACTCATATACAAATATATTACAGTGGCCCCCATTGCCATTCTACTTGGCTTCATTTTATTACGCAGCACTTGCAGTAGTTTATTACTGAACAGAGAAATAACGCAATCCAATTCTCGTAATACTCTAGAATTTCAATTTAACTCCCTTTCTATATTAATCAAACAGATCCTGAGCATGTATTCTTGTACATTTCTGTCATTTTTCTACCCGCATAATTGGACGGATTAGCCTGATATATTTTATACGAGTCACATTCCTCACTATATTATAAAACTGATTCATTATGTGTCTTAATAAAGTTACAGTTAAAAATGCAGGGTTAATACACGGTAAATTAATTTACAAAAAATGATATGCAATAATATAGAGTGTAAATGAAAAATAGGAATAAAGCACTGATTCGTATGCTGTGCAAATTTGGTATGAAAATTATGAGAATTAATCAAGCTGCTGATGTTAATTCACAGGAATGTAATTATTGAATCGGTTCGATCTGATCGGAATTCTATTATATTCGAATACAAGTTCTTGCTTGAAGTACGAATTCACCGAAGATTTCTCTCCTAAAGATTCATCTTTTTATGGCTTAATAATCCTTCAGTACTTTATACACGATTTATCACTATTTTGATACATATATGATATACATTATTACGTATATGGCTATTTAGTAACATTAAATATCAATTAAATTAACACCTTATTTCGATCGAAATAATGGAGATTGTGATCGCGAATACTTCTAGTACTTACTGGGTGTGTTTGTACCCGATATTCATTTGCGATACTAGAGACTGATTCTTGTAGCTGTACTGATATTGCCGACAATTCTATCCCGGTTAATGGCCATCGATGACGACGAGCAATTAAATTAGTGCGGATTACGAAATTCGCGGGTGTGTGTGCGTGGCTGGAGTGAAACTGCGGAAGGTCCGGAGAGGAGGAGGTGGATATAAATTTAGGGGCTACGGCTGGTAGTAGTGCGATGTTTCAAACACATCTGTGCCGCATGTGCAATCTCTCTTTCCCAGTTCATCCCTTCAACCCTCTCCTTTTACCATTCTATCTCCGTCTCTCTGTTTCGTTCTATCCTTCGATGCGATACATTCCTCTCTCGCCCATTTCTCTTTGTTCCATCCACCGTTCTCTATTTCAAACTTATGCTTTTCATTTTACTACCCCCATAACGTTTTTTCTATTCGCTTGCCCTCCTTCCATTTTGACAGTGTTCTCTATTTATTTCATCTTTATATTTACTCTATATAGGTACGCTTTCCTTCGTCTTCTCTCGTTTCCATACTTTCTCTTCGTCGTTCTATCTCTCTCCACACTGTGTTCACCCCTTTCCGCACACATTCACCCCTGCCGGGGTGTGTTTGCAGTACCAAAGCCGAATCGACCTGACGTTCACCGTAGTCGATTACAAATCTGACCAATTAGGCGCACGCTGCGCCTGTCGGATCTGAATTGCTGGCTCTACGAAGGCGCCAACTCTACCGCCTAATTTCTACCTCTTCGAGGACCGAAGTCTCCGTTTAATCATCCACCCTGATGTTGACGTATCATTCACGACATATTATACGCATTACCAGTATTACTACGTGTGAACGTAAAGTTTCATTTCGAGTATGAATTTGCCGCCATTCTTGGAAGTTTCAACGATTAATTAAAATTATAGTGATATATATCATATAAATTAACTGAAGTAGAAATATTCTAGGACTTTAATACCGAAACAGTGAGGCATGGAATTCAAATTCGATATGAAGTAGTTTCTAGATTCATTATACTATTTCTAATATTACTATGTTCTTATCAAGTAAGCGTGTTAATTATAAATTCCAATATTACGGGGATCTAACAAAAATGACTTAAACTGAATCTCCTACAATTACATTGAATTCCACCGGGGTAATAACGGAATGATAGTAGGAACGTAAGAGAAGCAGTAACAATAGATTATTGAAATACGATATGAAAATCAGTGTGAGATATTCCGTACGAGATATCGGTAAAATTGGAGCACGGGATTTGCAAAATATCGGAAGCTGCGATTAAATGGAATCACGATATAACCGTGGACATCAACTGCATGACATTTATCGTACCAGTAGCAAGAAACGCATGCGGAACAAGCATGCGGAACAAGCATGCGCTCAGCCGAGAAATAAGACTTTTTGGACATTTCATGTCGGCCGGTATTCAAACGACATGCACTCGACTGGTTTTTAATATTTTTTTAACTTTGCGCGAGCTAGCAGTCCCCGTATTTTCAATGTTAGAGAGTCGCGTACGAGGCCGGAAAATTCGGATGCACGCGCGTTACTGGCGACGATAATTTATTATTCGCTGTTGGGCCACTGGCTCGATCCATACACGGTACTCGCATACGTGCATACTAGCTGGAATTCGTTTTGAAAAGGGAAAAAGAGAGGGCTAACAAAGAGAACGGGAGCGAGTGAGAGGGAGATAGAGAAAGGGAGAAGGGGAGCTAACTGAGGGAGAATTTAAAAAAGAGGAAAAGGGACAAAGCACGAGGGAAACATGCCAAAAAAGAGAAACGAGACCGCGCGTGTCGGTGTTTTATTGCTGGCGGATTTGTCGTATTGACCGACGGAGAGAGAGAGAGAGAGAAGGGGCAGGGGTGAAAAGGAAGGGAATAGGCTACAAGATCGAATAGGTATGGCAAGAGTGACACTCACCAACTGCCGATCGATGAAATCGGCCGATTCCGATTTCTATAGATGATTTCAGGTTAGATAGCAATCACCAACAATTTTGGATTGCTTACTCGCTCATACTCGTTCCACCGATACCAAACTTTGTTATCTGTCGTGTTTTCCTCTTATCCGTTTTAAAACTCGTTATTCTGAAACAGACAAATATTTTTGTGTTAGTGGCAACGCAGATGATGTTCATTCGTACTAATACTACGTCTAAAATATCAGATATTAATAAGGTATTAAAGTCGTGCCGGGTAAACAGTTTGATTATAATCCGGTCGAGTAAATCCCGACTATTTCCTATTCCAGACAAAATATATGAAGGAAATGTTAGAAATGTCCATCCATTGCACAAGTTTTAACGATCACTGTGTTCTTGATAACGTATTAGCATGGTACATCATTAACGACATGTTACTTTACAAAGGCTGATACAACGGAACATTTCGAATTATTTCAACAGTCTGAGAGATTTCTGGAATTGGTAGATGGTAGGTAACGGGTACGGATACAGCCGGATGGATGTAATTAAATATGAAAATTGACGGTGCATGACTAATTCTTCAGTTCCACGTGAGCAGGCTGAAGCTCTTTAGAACATCGTGAAGCAGCCGGGCGTTGGCGTTATCAAAATTACACGCATTTCCATCTGCGAGTGATACCATCAATCCACAAGACTCAGGAATAAAAGGAACACGGAATGAGTCCCGCTGTGAATCGTCCGTTGATTCACGCCTTGCATCCCTCGTTTTTGTATGAATTCTTCTTTCCTCCCTTACATACCGTACTGCCTTTCTCTTACTCACACTCGAACTCTTCCGGACGCCGGAGAAAGGGAGATTGAAATTGCGGATTAGAGACTATCTCTGACGAGAAGTAGACTATGCACCCCCTGAATCAAGGAAACCTTGACTTTGGTGTAGATCTGCGCGTGACATTGTCTGATGACTCTGAATATCTATCATTCCATTTTATCAGCATCATGATTTGAAAATCCTACGGCTCTGATGATTTTCCACTCCGTAACTATTTGTTCCACGTGATATGGGTGTGGTTATTACATTAATTGTCATATACCACTACAGAGAATGTTTGGCAATTGTACTTAAAAGTAGTCCGTAGATAAGTTCCCTTGGTACCATAATCGCGGAGTATTCTTAAGTACATGAAAGTTTACAAAAGTTCCATACGAACCCCCGGAGAGCACGTGGTTGTAATAGCGTATCCAGCTCGCTATCTGTCGCGAAAAAGTACGGGTCGCGATAAAGAGTAGGAGTGTGAGGTAGAAGCAAAAAAAGTACGACTATGTATCCAGGGGTTAGAAGATTCCGGGATATGCAGACGCTTCTTCAGACAGGACTGAGCTTTAACTCATCAGGATCCCCGAGATGAGTTTGTGCGGAAGACAATGCACATCGCTTTTAAATATTCGGCTCCGACTTTCTACTCTATAATGTACCTCGAGTATGAAGCACGAATACATTCTCCCTCTTCATTGTACCAAATACAGTTCGGAGTATCGTGCAGTCATAAAAAGTATCGGTTATTCCTTAAGTTATTTGCCAGCATATCGGTATGCGTATTATGTTGTACACGTCTATCGAATACAATTGAACGTAATATCAATAATTATAATATGTACTCGTTTTAAATATGGTATTATTTGTGTTCCGAATTATTCATTGAATTTCTATTTTTGCGTACAGTGCAATCGTAAAAAGTATCGGTTATACTTTAAGTTATTTGCCAGCATATCGGTGTGCAGATTATGTTTTGCAGATATATCGAGTACTATCAAATATAATATTAGTAATTAAAATATATACTCCTTTTAAATATGGTATTATTTGGATATCTAATTATTTAGAGGTTTTTCATTTATATAGATAGAATTCTATAGATACTATCTTCACTGTGTATTGCTGCTGATATGGACTAACAATAATTGAGTTAATGTGTTTTGTCATACAGTTGATTTAATACCTACACTATGACGGTTGCTTTGATACGTGTGATCAAAGTGTTGCTGCTGATCGATTAATTCGCATTTGATGTATGAAAGCCAATCCAGTGTTGATCATGAGCTATTATTAAACTGTTCAACTGTGAACATCATACCGAGACAAATATTCCATTTCCGAAACAATAACAGTGTTTTAATTTAAATATACTGATTTATTAATTACTGAAATACTTTCTGTGCTGATTTACTAGGTTGCTGTGACGTTTAATGAAACCGAAATTAGTTCTTATATATTCTTTTCTAAATCCGGAACAATAATATTCGATGATCTACATGATTTAAGAAACGTTCCGTTTACGAGTTCCTCTATTCGTTTCACTATAAATGTTCCAGGAAAATTGACATTAGTCTAAATTAGGGAACAATTATCGAATTTGTACTATTTAATCAGGTGGTCGGAAATGTTAAGTAAGTAATCGACTTCTAAGACTCAGAGGCACTTTGGAGGATAGCCGAACGTGTCGAAGTGGGTAGCAGAGTGGCATTCGTGTCGCTCACCCGGGAGAGCAAGTTCGAGAAAGAGGCCGAAAGGAAAGGAGAGAAGAAGAGAAGGAGAGAGAGAGAGACAGAGTGGGGGGTTGGATGAAGTAAGGGGTAAGAAGGGAAAACTCTTAACTCGGTCCCAAGTTCGACTTGAAAGGCGAGAGTTTCCGTCCTTCAGCGGCCATCGCTCTTTAAACGTGAGGCAGAAAGACCTCCGTTCAACCACCCGTTTCTTGGCTACGTGCAACCATTCTCGTACTCCAAGGAAAACGCGAGCGTGGCATCCACCTTACACACATCTACCGACATATTTCAAACTATCTAAGATTCCATAATATAAGTTCCCATAATAACGTGACATGCGAATGCAGAAATAACTTGCATTCTATATACATTCAACGAATACTTAACTATGCTTTCCCCTTATATTGCACATTTTGTCCAATTATATGTAAAGCTCTATTGTATGGTTAACCATAGATCGTGTAATATTATAATGGAAATAAATACTACAATGTAGAGAATTTCTATTAATCCTTGTAGTATAATTTCGAACAACATCCAGTAATAAATATACGTCACAGCGTCTTCCTTTCTATGCTGTACATTAAAGTGTCTTGCATATGAAACATAAAACAGTTTTACTTAGCCATGAAGAGCACTCGTTGGATTTTTTTCTACTCGGTATGAATAAGAATAAATTCATATTTTTGCATTTCGTTAGATGGAGAAGTTGACGTACGATTGCTAGAGTAAGGAACGTATATCTCTGAAAAGTAACGGTATCCACTCAGTTCCGGGCAACCATGGGAGGGCTTCATCGCCCTGCCATTTCATGTACTCGTCTCTTCGACGATTCAAATTTTAATTCAATTACGACTGCGACGACGGCTACGATGTCGCGTACGCAGCTGAGACTTTCGTATGTCTAACGGAATCTCCCGTCGTACCCTTCCCCTTTTTCCTTTCCTCTTACTTCTTTTTCCTCCTGAACTCTCCCAAGCACCCTTCTTTTTTTCCCAGTGCCATTCCCCGCGAAATCTAAATTTAATTATGACCCTTCACGTAACCGTTTTACCTCCCCTTCGTCCTCCCGTACCATAATTCGTGGCCTATCTCACTCTCGCATCTTCCACCTTCTGAACAGTAAGTCGCGCCTACCACCCCTTTTCTGTCCTCTATCCAAGAGCTAGGTGGGCGCAGGCAAGAGATAGGGTCGCAAAGTGCTTCAAATTTAAAGGGGCATTTAATCCTCCTATTACCTTTCGATTTTTCCGTTCGTGTGCCATTAAATCTTCAAACGTGATCCGTCGAATTCATCCTGATTGATAAAAGCTACTTACTCTAGAATCAAAGTAAATCCCACATTTCAGACCTTTTCCTCTCGATAACTTTATTCCAATAGTCCGATAAATATTGGAGATGATATATTTGAAGTTTCGCTCAATGATTTCATTTCATCGATGTTTTACATCTTTATCGTTTGATTGACAATTCTGATTGCAAGATAATTTTCTTTATATAGTTTTATATTCGAGATGATGATATACAAGAAATTGTAAAATTCAAATTAAATCTGCCTATCATTCTATTATTTACGCGTATTTCGTTTGCAAAATTTCGGAAGTTAATGTATATATTATAATACTTAGGTATTGAGATAATACCAGTATATTTTAGCTGGTATATAAGAAATTGAATAAATACTGTCATTACTGGAGGATAACGGTAAAATACAATACGAAGAAAAGTACGGCAAGAGCGGATTCAGAACTGGTTACGGAAAAATCTATTTATTCCAGCCTTCATTAATTCGCTTTCTATTGCGTCCCCTCTTCAATGTGGCGGACCCTCTTCTGTATCTATTATTCTTTCATAAAGTGTCTATATTCACATCTCCCTTCCTATCCAATTCACATTTTCCATTCTGCCCGCATTTCCTTTCCGGTATTTAGCCATTTTTCTGATGTACTCGTTGCGGGAGGATTGATTCCCTTCGAGATCGTGAAGCTACCGCCGGTAATTAGACTAATTCCCATTAAGTAAGCGGATGACCATTAATTGATAGTTTATATCCCTATTCAACTACAGCATTACGCCGTTTTATAATCCCCTGCTGAATCTTGTCTACATATTATCTGATGAATTGTTATAACGCAACATAGTCTCCCTCTTGTATTTCGATATTACAGTGATATCCCATAGGTGGAATGGAAATGCTGATAGCATTTACCATAAACGCATATGAAATTGAGAAACTCGGAAGTACTTCCATATTCCGTTAAATAGAATATGATTTTCATCTTTGCAAAGTAATATCTTTCCCACGAAGCACGTCTTATGAAATATATAATAATGTGTAATAATTGAAATGATGACTTTGCGCAATATTTAATTTGCATAGTTATATATCGAGGATATCTTAAACAATCCGTATCGTTCGCGTTTTAGTATAAGTTTCCAAGCCGGCAACACGAAGTTCAGAGTAGTTACTGTACCGCTAGGAAGTCAACAGGGATATGAAAATCTGTAGAAGTTAATTCTGCTGGGATGAGATGATGTTCCGCATTTAACACAGCAGCGCAGCGCATTCTAATTAAACGGTACAACGGCTTGATCTCAGGATGGAATCCCAAGACCGGCATCGATTACCCAGCCAATTTGCGACAGGCTTCGTCTTCCTACTCTAACTACGCAACCCTTCTCCCTCTCTCTGTTGGAGTCCGATTCCGCGAGTTTGCCCGAGGAAATTTGACGAATGTGCTTGCATCGTGTCAAAGGAGGTTCGAGTTGAATCTGGGCCAGACCTCTTGCGATTACATCGATGCGTCTGCTTTCATAAATCGCTCCGAACATTAGGTAATATTGTGCGGACATATTCCACGGGAAAAGGTCTGGTATTTAAATAGTCCCTCGGCAATAACCTTAATGGGTCATTTGCTTTAAGAACCACCACTGTGCGACTGCACGCTCGAAAAAAGGGAGAACAAATCCGGAAGACGGAGAGGGAACTATTGTTTATGCCAATTTCACGCTCATAGTGCATCGCAAAGGAAATAAAGGAGAACAATTGCACCGTCGCCGAGTGCAATTTGCGCCGAGATATTATAAAAAGAAAAGCAGCAGGGAGCCAGGAAGGGAAATAAAGACAGGCGCAAAATTGTCGGGAGGATACAGATGGAAGAGGTAACTGCTATGAAAGAAATACGTGCACTATCTGGCGCACATATTTACCTCGTTCTGTAGGCTTTTATCCTATGTCGTTAATTGAGAAAATAGTTCAATATCTTTTGCAAAAACATAAAAATCTACGAACAACAATCTATGGCATGTTGTAATTACAATTAAGGACATTGCTGAAGTGCTTACCGTGTATGCCAGTTTTATAATAATTATAAACAAGAAGGTCCTTGAAATTAAATGTTCAGGTAAAATTAGGTTGCTAAACCTTTTCTCGTTAACACAGTCAATACACGACATATGTACATTGTACATGCATACGTACAGGCAAAAGAAGTGGATGAATCTATGTTTATGTAGGTCGAAGTATTCAGTAGAAACACACGTAAGTTGTCAGCCTGGTATATGGATACTTAATTTGTTTGAGCGGGGAACGTGACCCGGGGATAAATTTGAATTTGTGCAAATTGTTCTTGCCTCTTTACTCTGTAGCACTGAACTGTCAGAGGTTCATGTGACACATAGGAAAAAGACGGAGAACCTAAGAGAAAAAGAGAAAGAGAGCGTCAAGACAACAGCCTTAATAGCCGGTACAATGGGCGGATCTTCGAGTCTTTTACGTCGCACTTGACGAAACAATAGTCGAACGAGTACCGGGCGATAGACCGATGCTGGAGGGTGTCGAGGGTGTTGAGGATGCCGAAGTGGGGTTGGTACCAGTAGACGACTCGGAATCCGTAGCCCCGGGTCGGGTTTTAACGACGTGCTCGGACACAGTCGTTGCATCTGTCTGCCTCGAATGCAGATCGCCTTACTCTTTCTACGCAATGTTCTACCTCCTTGCTTGTTCTACTTGCCCATGCTTCATCGGTCCCTTACACTCTCGCGTTCGTTCCGTTTTCGTGAATACATACTGCAACCTGGACGTATCAAGCTCTGCCCCAACATATTCATGCCATCCCTGTTACACCTTTTATCTCTTGCCAACTCATTCCTCTCCCTCTTTTCATTCTGCCGTCTCCAACTCTCTCTCTCCCTCTCTCTTTCTCTCTTCCGTTCATTCCCTTGGGATGTCTACTTCCGATTCACCTACTCTTTCTCCCGCGCTCTTCATACCTCCGTACGTCTTTGACCGCCACTACTACTCCGGTATCTCTGTACTTCCTTTTGTAGTCCAACCTTACCCGCCAACCCCCTGTCACTTAACGTCAAAACTTTGTGATCCCTCATCTTTACCCTTACGTATAGTCAATACATATATGTACTTCCGGGTGAACGGTGTTTGGCTTTAATATAACATGACACTCATTGAGAGTTGGAATACAGTATTCCACTTATGTCCACTCAGCGAATACATAGGGTGTCTAGGATACACCATCAATTGCAAGAATTTATATTTGAATCAATATTTAAAGTTCAAAGTAAATGCATTTGTTAAACTGCGAAGAAGATTCCGAATTACCGCAAATTTAAATTTAATTACGACAGGGTTACAACAGAGTTAATGACAGCGACGTATATGCATATCGGCAAAAAATGTAAAAATAGTAAACATAACGACTTAAATCAAATGGTTCCAGAAGTAAGATAAGTATAATAGCATCTTCCTATTCACGGTAGAAAAAACCTGCAGCTATCTAACTCTCATGTACTTTGAACTTCTAGGTAACTGGCTCAAGGAGGCGAAAGAGCCTGGAACCAGTAAAACATTTAGAAGAAGATGTAACGAAATTTTAATACGAGCATAGGTGGCTGGAATATAGATAAATAATGCACTTTAGAACGCGCGTCATATAAAATAGATAGCAGATGTTTTCAATATTTTATGCTCACTCTTGCGGAAAATGAGAAGCACTTCCCGTAAGCTTGCCTCACTTTCTTTTAGATGTATTACATAATTTATATTTATGCTATTTTTATGTGATTATAAAAGATAATAATTGTTACTAGTGGAAATGTTGTATATCAAATTTAAGAAATAAGGCAGTAACTTTAAATTTGAAGCAAATTTTGAAGTATGCAAGTTCAATTAATGTCTAATTAAAGAGGGTCGGTGAATAAATAACTTTCGATGAAATATCTTTATCTTTCACTGATGCACTACGCGGTTAAATAACTGTACTTATTAAAGGTGCGAAACGAATTTTACGAAAAAAAGGATGGCTTCCGTTATTAAATTATAAACATTGAAAAAGAAGGGATTCTACTTTCATGAAGGTATCCTTATAAGTTATAAAGTTCTTCAAGCTGTAACGCTTGGGAAAAGTTACTCCCTTCGTTCTTTCTTGCGGCCACTTATGTTCCTTCAACTCATACACCAACGATCGCAGTTTATTCGAAAAAGTATAAGAGAAAAGTTAAAAATAACATCAAAGAAGAAGATGATAGTTAATCGAAATGTAGCGGAAAATAAACTTCTTAGTGAAACTGTTGTACGACCATGATACGTGATTATATCTTTCTGTAGTAATATTCAATAAAAACGAAGAAGATATTTATTTCATTGAAACACCTTGACTCTAGGTTTGTAAGTTTGAACCAGAAACTGGATATAGTAAACGAATGCTCTTAGGTTCTGGTGCATTTTTCTATATAGAGGTGAGCGATCTATAGATGTACTCTATCAAAAAGTCTCTGAAAGCTCGATGCATGCAACAGCCGTTTTGCGTACGCCTCCCTTGAACACCCTTTCATTCTTTGTAAAACCTGCATATATCACCCCTTACCCACCTTTACTGCTACGATACACCATCTTTCCTCGAGCACTGGAGCTCGCAGTATACCAAGAAGACGTAGATTTCTCCGATGACGGAAATTGCTTGAATCTGATGCATCGGAAAATATAATATATCATCCCGACAGAAAGTAATAAGCAATACTGATACACTCGCATCAAATTCAATCTGGAACAAATCTCTTGATTAGGTTCCAGAATCTAAATGGAACGTGTCAAAATCTATTTGTACGAATTTCTGTTGAGAATTGGAGATAACGCTGTTTACTGAGCGACTATTGTTCTCAGTACGATGTCTATTCATTAGTCTAAGGTCACCGAAGGTAGTTGAAACATATTAAAGAATAAAATTTGGAAAACGTAGATGGTCTAATTATGAACTATATGTATAATATTATTTCAACGATATTGGTATTGTGATTATCCTATAAGTATTTCTGTAATTAAATATTCCCGTGTATGGGGGGTTATTCTGTATTCTATTCCATCAGTGTCAGTTTCCATCCGGATGATTCTATTTAGGTACACCGCAAAAAAAAGAACATATTTTTCGAGTAACCAATTCGAGTAGTTTCCAGAGCTGGGATTGTATGGGTTGAAAGAGAAGAGGAAGAAGTATTTAGGAAAATATAAGAGATCGCAGAGTTTCGGAAAGCTGGGTGCGTGCAGCGGCCGCGCAGCGTACGTCCTCCCTTTCATTCTTTGTGGCAGTTGCACCCACTCTCCGCGAACCCCTACGACACAGGTCGGTGAGAGGCGAGAGGTGAGAGGCAAGAGGTAAGAGGCGAAGAGGAAGAGGGTTGATAGTGGTGCGAGAGTAGGATCGGTGAGGGTTGAGAGGAGAGGGTTACTCGCATGCGCATAGGTAGTCGCGGGGGTTCCCCGGCGCGATCAGTCGTGGCCGGCGGTGCCGGAGGCCAAAGACTTTCGCGAGGGTGGACGCGCCGCGTTTTCTGTCGGACCTCTTCTGCTCTATCTACCTGATCCATCCCCTCTTCCCTTACGTATCTTCGGTAATACCAGCTAGTCTGCCTGCGCACGTATGACCCTGCATCGGCACCGCGTGCACTTTCGCGGTCGGCTACACCGTCCAACTCGAGAACACCGTAATATCGTTTACCCCGTTCGAGCTGATCTCTCCTCTGTCTCGTGTTACTTTTTAACCCCCGTCGGAGGCAATTATCGTGGATCGTGAATATCAACAAAACGACGACGTGGACCACCACGGTGACGTACGTGCTACGACATCACATTGTCCTCGGGGGTTGTGGCGAGTGCAAGGTTGACCGGGGTCCAAGGACGGGATCGAAGGATGCTGGCCCATTGCCTAATATTTGTGGGTAAGTTATCACTGCTTCGATCTTTTTCCACGCGTTTTTATTATCAGACCCTTTCCTTCTTCGTGAGAGAAGTAAAAGATCCCCAGCATATCGTGTCAAATTGGAATCAACAGGGTGTGCTTTTCATTTCGTCGAATATGTCGTGGTACCGTTTCAGCTTCCAAGAGTATAATCTGAATTTAATTTAATACCGCGGGGAATTCTGAGAGTATCAGATAGTTCTATGCTATTTCGAGTGCAGTATGCTTAATTGCATTAGTATGTTAAAGTAACGATATAACAGTGTATTCATCGTAGGATATGTGTTTGGATATAAGAGAATTTTTTTCGTGAAAACTCGTCTTATGAGAAATGCATTATTTCCCTGGTAGTTTTGTACCTGCCACGGCTATCGAACTTGTAGACTGACCGAGCTTTTTTTCATGAAAACAATTTCAGTCGTCCAATTTCGTTCGGCTATTTCAATGTAAAGGATTTCTATGTGCGGTGGTGTTTTTCGACAAATTTCGCACCGCCGTGTACTGAAAACGAGATAACATCGAGCACGTGACACTTGTACAAATCTAATTTGTGAAATAGATAGAACGATTCTCCGCTATCTTCGAAAGCAAGGAATACACATATAATTTCCATTATCAGAAAGTTTTTACTAAATATTTAAATGAGTTTTAATACGTGATGACTATCGTGAAAAACAGATATTCAAGAGAACTGATAATCTTCAACTTGCTGTGATTTTTTCGAGTGACAGTTATTTGTTTACTAAAAATATTGATGACAAACAAACGATTTTACATTGAAGTATTCTTGTAATTGACACTCACTTTGTTTAGAAAACGAATAATAAAATAGCTTATTTTAAAAAATATATATCATGATATTCACCGATAATATAATAACATTCTTGTTTTATCATTTTGTACCTGCTATTATTTTCCGAGTTAAATTTTCTCCAAAGCTTAAATAGGGGTTTAAAAATCAATATCGGTGGAGTTGGAGTAAAATAAATATTGCAGCCAGACAATGGTTTTAAAAATGATACGATATACAACTACCATGTTCGAAATATTCGGAGTTGAAATATTGCATGAAAAACACAATTTAATTGGTACAAGTGACATCTCCACAAGGCCATTTGGAATATTAAAAATTCATGTTCGTTTGAAAAAGCAATATTTCATCTTTACATGCAACTGAAAGTGTCCACATTTCCTTTAAGTAAACATTTATTGTTTTGTGACGACAATCTGTCGTCTATTTATATTCGTGGTGTCAGAAACTAAAATATTGCGTACTGTCAGACTGAGGTACTAGTATATGAAATTTTATCATTTACCTCTATTCTGAATTCTTGAAATCGAATAATAAATGTATAACAAGATCGATGGCAATCCAGTATTTGTATAGTTCCACAAAAGTAATAAGTCGTTAAGTGGCGATGCCTCTTCTGCTAAGGAAGAGTACTTGGAAAGACAAGAGAAAAGAGAACATCTTATTTACGTTTTTTGTGACGATCTAACGGCGACATCAGTCAGACAATGAAAAACATCGATAATGATTGCGACGCATCTTAAGATCATCCTCGTTAACGTTTCTGCCGTACTTTCTTCTGACTCTTCCCTTTCTTGCAGGAAGCTCTCTGTAGTTTCCTGAAGGAGATCATCTCAACCCCTCGATACTCACCCCTTACCATTTCGCACTAATTGCGGACAATTCAAGACTTGAAATCTCTCGAATGTCGAAAGCCTTTAATCTAGACGGCTAAGCCTTAACGACGTCGCCGTGTTTCGTAGAGCGACATTTTGAAATTTAAGCGCTCGATGGGGTGGAAGGGGTATCCTTAATAAGGTTCCTTCGCCGCCTCATCTTTCCCTCTTTTCCGTCCACCATACTTAACCTACCCTTTTCCTCTGCTCATTCACCTGATCTCACCTACGTTTCCCGGACACGAAGACAAGCGCGTTAATGGAATATTTTAATGGCTAAGTAAACCTTTAATCAGGCTTTGTCGGTTGGAAGAAGCGCTCTGTGAAATTAGGGATAAGTGGATGAGACACTCACCCGTGATACTTTACTTTTCGAAATGTCGGCGTTCTACTTTCGGTAATTCCGGGTACGTGCAGGTACCTTTGAATTCGTATAGAACCCCCGGTAACAATGGTTGACTAATTTCGCGAGACGAAAGACCGAATAAACTCGACGAATCTGGGCCAACCGAGACGTTTCAAAGCGGTATAATTGTTGTCGACAATCCGAAAGGGAGTGCGCCAAAATTAGAATGCAAATTTACTAATGGAAAGGTGAAAGTCTTGAATGCTTCCTATAAATCGTTAGTAATTAAATCACAAGTCCCATCGTCAATTACGAATTTCACGTTTGCCGGTAAAAAAACACGTTCCATATAAATATTTACAAAAAGAAGGCAACGTGCGGCGTTCTGAAAAAAAAGTACACGGAAATCGTTTCGTGGTGTAAAATCCGCAAGTGCTGTCACTCACAGCGAAAATTATCGTTGAAGTATCCGAGGGTTATACGGGAATCTCTAGACAGACGGATAAGGGAAGAGAAGAGACGAGAAGAGTAGGGTGGATGGAGGAACCAGGAAGAGGGACGAGAGATGAAGAGAAGTACGGCTCTCTCGTTGGCACGTTCCCCGATTATGTGGATAATGCAAGAAAACGTGACAGGCCTACCCGTATATCCCAATGGGCTTTCGCTAGCCCGCTGAATAATTTATTCGTTATGAATATAAACTTAAGGAAACTGATTCGAACTACTGTGGCCCCAAAGCGAACTAGCTTCGCTTTAGAGCCCTGCTTCGAGAAGAAGAGGGGTAACGCTGCAAGACAACGCTTGGAAATAATAAAGACTGAAATCCCTACAGTTATGCTGTTTCTACTGCAAAGCTCAAAATCTAACTGGATATCTCATTCAACCGGTTACTTCGAAACTTTCTTGACAAGGTTGCTGTTTGTGTATGCGAAGAACGTGGGAAGCTTTCAATGTAGATATTCACCGCTCGTATTAAATATATTCAATATTTCACTTTAAAAGATTGGATCTTTGCGAGCAAGTTAAAAGTAACTGATTACTGAATGCGAAATTAAATTCGTCATAAGTTGGCAGAAGCACGAAGTTTGTTACGAATATTGTGAAGAATTCTGAGTTTATTGGATTGAAAAATAATATATTATACTCATCCAAGTACATGGTCCTTATTAAAATTATTAGGTTAGAAAAGACAATGCGTTAGAATTTGAAATGTACTCAACAAATTGAAAACTATAACGTTTGAAATATTGTATCTTTAGGGCCATTTAAAAATATCGAGAAATTTTCGTAATTTATTCAGCTTATGTTTGTTATTTGCATTGTGCTGTTTGTATAAAATAGGTTCACTTGTTTGTAATTCCTTTGCATTATTTGGCTATATAAAGTACGAGCAGAAGTAAGTCCTAAAAATTAGAAATACGAAAGCACCTTTTTATCTACTCTGGTTTTTAAAAAATTGTACGATTTTCGAAACTAAGCGCCACATTTAAGTATCCACTTTGAATATTTACGCATCATTTTTCCAGTTCAGTTACTTTCCAAACTTCAACTATTATTTTCTTTATGCCAACAACGTGAGAACTTTGACGTTCCGGATATGCCAATCTTAGAAATTCCGGGCTCTGCCTTTATTTCTAAGATACACATTTTGCCTCCATCAATTTTAAATTTATCCGATTTCTGAGAAGATTAAGTAGAAAGCGCGGGAGAAGTAGATAAAGTACTGTTCACAGTTTCCGCCATGAGAAATTAAAATCAACTGCACTACGTGCATTTTCTTTCATTCTTCGTATTGCAATTGTTCCACGTTTCCCCCAGTTTTCTTTATTTGCGTTAGCAAACAAACTTCATGAACTCCAACCTCTTCAGAATGTCTTATATTTTTGCACGAATTTATTACTATTCTTGTCATTATTCTACTGTCTTTTAATGCTCTTATAATAATTAATATTTCTCTATATCACTTTATGTATGAAGTACAAAATGTAATTTATCTATTATTTTTAGACCTTTGGAAATTTTATAGTCAATATAATAAATATTAGACTTGCATTATCCATTATGCACATAAATCCTTATCAGTATTAACTGCCTGCAAAGTGCTTGCGAAATTAATAAACTAATTCAATTAAGTACAGATATTTCTTTGATAATAACTGCAGGTTCTTCTAAATTCCTCACTATGCAGATACTTAAATGAATAAACATAATTAACAAATATAAAATATACATTATGCGATCTTCGTACCTTAGAATTTTGTAAAATATCCAATTTCAATTTTATACTACAATCACGTATACTTCATCGTAGTATTTCTAAAGCACCAAAACGAAAAGCTTCATTGCCAAGCTCGGAGAGAAAGTTTCCTGACAACGATCGAAGTAAAATTCCGAAGGAAGATAGGTATCTAAAGATAGAACCGCGGAGTACAATAAGTATTCAAGATCAACAGTGAAACTCCGGGAAAAGCGATTTAGACACATCAAGATGTTCGAGATGGGAAAGGTACATCCATTCCTCATGTTTTTAGTGAAATTTTACGTAAGCCATTTGCGATTAAAATTACTTTCCACGGATTATTATTTTTAAACTATACCCACGAATACTCTCATTACTTTTTCCATCCCTTCAAGATTTATTGGAAATGGACTTTCTTCCCAAATCATAATGGAATCACTTCCATTCTCTCTTGTATACATTGAATTTGCTTTCACCCTCTCCATCTTCCTTTCGTGTCTCCTTCTTTCACTCATCCATCCGTCGATTCATCCCTTGATTCATAAGACTCAATGGTACATCCAATGACACTCGCCAAGAGGAAAGAACTCCAGGATCAACAATGTTGACGGAGGAGATTACAAGTTTAATAACCATTCTTTGATCGTCGCAAACGGTTCTACAGAGGAAGGCGGAATGTGAATCGCTGTGAAAACGTACATAGAGTGGAATAGGGAAGAGTAATTTCAACTTGTCGAATATAATAGTTAATGTCGATCTACGGGAGTCTTATTCGTCGAAACTTTCGGTGTTACACTGCGATCCTTCTCAGTCTGGTAAGACGGTGACGGTGAACGTGAAAATTGTCCAGGATGTCGGGGTGGGTGAAAAGAAACCCCAGGACAGTGAAGTCAATTTTCGAGGAGAAAAGTTGAGCAAAGATTTCAAAGAAGAAATTGACACATCGAACTTCGAGCTACCTTTGTTCTTTTCTATTTCTTGAAACGACTTTTCTTTGATTGTTATAGCACACTTTCCAATAGTATTGCGAACAAGTGCCTTCCCGATTTATCCACACATACTCGCACACCATTCTAAATTGCAACTTCCTTTCTTCCATTTGACATCTTTAACTAGTTCGTATTATTCACGAAATTATTCGATGAACATGTTAAATATACACAATTCATTATTTTATATCCGTTACACTTGTATTAATATCTTATCGAAGTATCTTATCAGAAATAAAGTGACACAGTCTGTATTATCCAATACATCATGAGTATAACTTTATCACCCAAAGAATGATTGGCACTCAAAAGTAGTAATTTCTACATTACAAAAGAAAATACTTATCAAACCTTTCGTCGTCACCGTCGGATATCAAGTCGTCATTAAACTCCGTCTAACAATCAAGTTAAAGCGTCACTGTTTCATGCGTGATAAAATAATGAAAGACTGGCCAATTTCCTGATCGAGCGCGGGTGAAACGTCGGCCCAAGTAACTTCGTCCCTTCTGCACCACCCCGAATCCTGTACCCCGAACTCCTTTTTCCGGCATGCCGATCAACCCTCTTTAAACTCTCCAGCGTAACACGCACGCCAGTTGGTTCGTCGAGTGGTTCGCCGGACGGTTTATTTTCATTCGCCGGGATTGCTTTTCATCGACGCTTTCAAGTACTGGGATACGACAAAAGACGCACACGCACTCCTTCTATGCTTGATATACACCTATGGGAACACTTCTCTGGGTCTGTACAACGCGGACGACCTTTCCCATACGCAACCGTACTCTTCATGCTGCCTTGTTTTAAAAGCGATCTTTTGCAACATTCTTTACAACATACACTCCTGCACATATATTATGTACGAAGTTTTAATCCTGTATATATTACTAGCCAATTTGCAAGCTAATGAGCACATTATTCCGTGAACTTCATTGCGGCAAAGATATTAAGAGACAATTTAGATGGAGATAGGGAGTGATGTTGGATAAAGCAATTCTCGTACAGACGATGTTTACTTGCTTGTGTACACAAAATGTTTAGGAATCATGAAGGTGATGGAATAATATAAGCTCGATGGACTCATAACATTATGGAGGTTGAAAACGCGAGATGTTGCTTCATTAAAGTATTTCCTTGGAATTGTACGTAATTATATCCATAGGGTACTATATTATACTATGTACAATTAAAACTCAATTGAAAAGTATTTGTAGAAGAAAATAGCTCTCGACAGTAAGATCGCTCCCTTTAGACTGAAACCAAAACTAATGACGCGTAGCGTTGGTACTGAACGGCTTTTATAACTTTGGGAAATAGATGTCGAAACTTGGTAAAGTTCTACATTCCGGTCGATGCTACGTTCGAGGGTTGAGGATGACACTGTGGTCAAGTGTTACAGATTACACAAACTTTTTTAAAGGAAAAAAAATCTATCATCTATCTGTGACTCGATAGGTATGAAAAAGATGATTATTCTAAGGGGTGGTATGCCAAACCAGAACATTAATGGAATCGAATATTGATGGAAACTAAAAGTAGAACGAATTCCAGTTTTTAATACTACTCTGACATATAAATCTTATCATTGGTTCTAAGATTGTACTATTCACAAACAACCTACTATTAAATATATATAAAACAATAAATATTAATAAAATTCATATAAGTTGTCTTATTTGTGTTAATAAGCTTTACCATCAATTGCCGTTGATATCTTGAAAACAATAATTAAAATATGCTCACAAGAAAGTATTCAAATATTACTTGTTATGTACCTATATTCTTTGGCATACTTCAGTATTCGGCATAAATGAAATTATTTAAAAACCTCGGAGATTCTATCTTTCATTTGAACCAATGTTTTTGCAAAATTCTCTTTAATAGCTCGCGAAATTCGCTGTACACCGTGGTTAACCTCGTGAGAATAATAATTGAAGTACAACCAACCATACGTGTTAAGATGACTCGGTGTTTGCAAGTGGAATTTGATGGAGGCCTTTTGCAATTGCGTTATACCGTATACGATGGCCGAGCGCGTTAGCCTGACTTTGTACTAAATTATTCTACGATGTACATGTTTACCCACGGCTAGTTATAGAGCAAGCGCCGTTGGGGTATCTTAATCCCCCTGGTAAATAGTCGTATCATCTATCCACGTGATTTAATCGAGCACTGGGAATACGTTCGGGTAATCTCTATTGATAGATAAATAATAAGAGAAAAACCAATGCAAACGTTATTCGTAGTTGTCACTCTATAACTCCTATTATAGCGTGAAAAACGTAATTGGAGTTTATCACATGACAAACAGCTGTTTAAATTTGCTACTCATACGTAAAATATTAAGAGTACAGACCTATTCAACATATTAAATTGTTAAATAAATATGAAGTAACTATTAAATTGATCAGTGGTTACAGCATTTAGTATGATATCTGTGAAATCATTATGCATGTTATAAATATAAATTATATTTATAGCATGTATAAAGTTGCACTATTATTAAAGTTGATCAGTATGAAACTAATCGTAAGCATTAAAAGGACTTATAAACATTTATGTCTTGTGTGTCATAAAGTTTGATGTAGTATCAGAGATTAATAAAGAGTGTGGCACTTAGGGCGGATATTATGAAACTAGCTAATGGAGAGCATTGGAAACACCTATAAAAACTGATGTAGATCTTGAAAGGATAATCATTAATGTACTAATTTCACGTACTAATTATCGGTGATTCAATTATACCGCGAATGACTTCAAGCAGAAATAAAGTTTAATATCAGGTGATTTTTATCTGGGAAAAATCTCGAATTCATAAGGTGGATGACGATTAAAGAATTTGCTGGACTCATTATCGTCGGGCATTTTATAGAAATTATTGGTTTAATTAGATCTGTAATTTGTGCTACAGGAAATTTCATAATTTAATATCACGCTCTACTTTGCTAAAGGTAAAGAGAAATTAGCAATGCCAGTATGGATGGTTCCGGAACAGCAGCGTAAAATCAAATGACGTTCGCGAAAATCCAAATTACTTTCTCGTGGAAATTAACGTTTACTGATTCCTATCTAAGTAAAACTGGTTAGTCCAATCTTCCTGAAGGAGGAAATTGAAATTCGCGGGATGACTTAATGCGGTTTAGAGAAACGTGAAGATACTACGGGAACGAGCGAGGAGAATGGATTGATAGCGTTATCTGGAAATCTTATTAATCGATCATCATCCTCGAATTTATATACATTTTTTACTCGCATTTCGTAATGCGCTCGAGCAAAAAAAAACTGATAGTATCATTGGAATTCAGATAGAATTTAAGACACTTAAATTCCCAATTAATATTTGACAGGGCATTTGAATGAATCTTTTCAGTTTAATTAAATTTCTTAATGACGTTACTGTATCAGGTTCTAGCATATGCTTCATACCTTAGTGTAATAAACCCAATAAAATTACACGTCCATTAACTTCACCAGCATAAAACTAATGGAGCCTGACAAAGATACAAGACACGATACCTTTTTTATTCTCCTTTCCACTCTGCCAGATATTTCCGAAAAATCCTCACGTCACGACTAGACGGAAAATTCACTACAATAAAACTTTGACACTGATACTTGTCATCACAAAATTAATGTATCAGCCAAATTATTTGAATTCGAGACCATTTAATCAATTTTCGCATTTGTTAGCATTAAATTGATCCGAATTCCACGTATATATGGAGATATATAGGGGCTTTGTACCTCGTACTTCTTTAAAGAAATTTTATGGCACACGCGATGTTTTATAAGATCCTTACGCATCAGACACACATTCTATATGTATGGAGAGGGAAAGGAAGGAATTTGGGGCGGGGAATAAGATACCTAACGTCAGAGAGCATCTTTGCTGCTCCTTATCACGCCTGAATGGTGATCGGCGGCATTACGTACCGATGCACCGCGATCTCGATAAAGCAGCCACTATCAGCAACCCATCGTCCTCTTATGATCTTCGAGGAGCTCGTGAACGACGTGAGAGAGTGAGAGATAACAAGTAAGATAGCACGGTTCGCTCGATATCCATTAACCACCCTCTTCCAACCAGCATCACGACTCTAGTGACTGGGCTGGCGATACTCTCCTTGTTCTACTGAAAGATACGAATTTATGCCTTCGTCAGAGAGCGAAAAAGCAGGGCCTACGTTCGTTAACTTGCTGAAAACCGAAACTTCAGGGAGAAGGCCACTATTTTTTATAATCTCTCTACATAGTCCAAGCAATTAGCAAAAAGCAAACATACATGGCCTTCTATGCAGCTTCAGCTACATAAAGGGTACATTCTGAGCTAGTCGGCTTTCCTTCACTTCTTCTTTTCGCACTACTTGTTTTGTTTCTTACTTCATTGCACTACGTTTCGCCATTCAATATTCATAGCGGAGCTGAAGTGCGCTATGCTCGCGGTCACGAAGTTCTAAGGTACGTTTAAAAATGAACGATACCGCCTGTACTGCTTGACGAAATGGAAAACTACATTTTCTAGTCAGACACTTTTTATCTTGAAAATGCACTGACGAGATTAGAGTATTTTTGCTATATGTTCAACTAGAACTTTGTATTTGGTCGATGGAAAAACTTCGGCCGATAAAGTTATTCAATCTCCAGCGAGGTTTTAAAAAATAAAAAATTCAGGATAGGGGCTTTTGAGAAAAGCAAATCTATTGTAAAAGGTTCGCGGAACATGATAGTGCAATTTTGGTAACCAACGATATATTGATTACCCTACGACCGCTAAAGCTTTCAGGCTTCTATTCGCCCATACGCGCATACTACCGTTTATTATGCAAGAGAAAAAAACGCTCTCTTTTAGTAAAGCAGGAATATATAAGCGGCGCTCATGTTCTTTTTGAGATTCCCATGACTTTTTCTTTTGAAGTTGTAGAGAAGCAAGAGAGAGTATAAAAAAGGAGAGAGAGAGAGATAGGAGGAGGTGCACGAGCTTTCTTTTTGAAGGCTTGGTCTTTCCATTGGTATCGTTGTCTACGTCTATCTCTCTTCTTTCCGTTCACCGGTATCCTCGAATCTTTGCGTTTTCCCTGGGAAATATATTCCTCGATGTATGCACGGTTTTTGTTGGATCTGAACGTTACACGGTGGTCGTCACCAGGGCGGTACCACGTAGCGCATTCAACGGCAGGAGAAACGTGCTGCAGGGGCACGCGACGTGCTGCGGTGAATGTGGCAGCTCCCTCCTCTTGGTTTCGTGCAACTCTCTCTTTATGGAGATGCAGAGACGTGGATGCATCCTACAGGAGAGAGTATAACGAGCTCGAACCCGACTCTCGGGTCGATGGCTCATGGTTTCGCCTTGCCCTCTCGAACGACCCACCCCTTTCCTGTCACTCCCTCTCTCTGACCCTCTCTCATTACCTCTCTTTTCACCCGTCCCACCCTCCCCCCCTCATTCTCCCGCCCGCCACTCACCCCCCTACACCACTTCCGTCTATCTACCAGCAGTGACGTAACTTTAAATTCAGGACCAGCTACGATCGTGACATGGGGGTGCCCTCACCTGTCCTACGTCTCTTCGGATACCGATGGTTAACGCCAGAGCAAACGTTTTGATCTCTGTTCTTCACTGGCATTGATTTTTGCTTGGCGTCCGGGGATTCGTTACTCATGTCATGTAGATCCGAATATTCGTGGTTTCGCGTTTATCAAAATTTACTTTATTCCGTTAATTACTGGATTTTATTACTGCTACCAATGTCATGAAATTTCTGGTGAAATATCTGTTATTTTCTATAAATGTCTAATTGGAAGCGATTCATTTTTATTCGCTATTTAATTCAACATCGCGTATTAACATGTTGAACACGTATATTGGCATGTTTAACAGATGCTGACTTAAAACTCTCTGCTGAAGATGCTACAAACAAGTTTAAAGAAAAAAATGTCAAGATATTTTACTACAATTGTACGACTAGTAGCATGTAATAAATTCTTGTACTCTCCGTGCCATAGAAAATGCACCAAAGAAATCGCGAAGAATGCGTCTTCTTCGACACCTTTCCCAGGTAGATATGACGCAAATTCGATCGAAGGGATCTCGTCTCCGGTAGACTGACGCATACATCAGGGATGAGATGTGGCACGACTCTACCTGGGAACACGGATGATTTCTCTCGCTTGTTTTCTCACTCCCTCTCTCTTGATATGATCTCTCATTCCCACCTTCTCTCTTTCTCTCTTTTACGTTTCACCCTTCTCCGTTCATCCAGCTGCCTTTCACGATAACGTGTCGACCAAAGTAACAAGTCGACTGCGACGGATGTCGCTTCGTGATGTAAACGCCCTCAGGGAGACGTCTTCCGGTCTGATCGTGCTACCGTTTTCCACCTGTCTGTTACTTTCGAAAGACGTATGAAACTGGGCTACCAAACGCGCGACTTTGATCGCCTGAAATCTTCAATGTTACTCAGAAGACGTTGCTTGTAATACTTTCCTCCAAATACATTTCTTTCACTTGTATTCACCGATGAAATTAAGAACAGTGGAACTTAAATATTTGTGTGATGTTTTAAATTCTTGAATTATTTTAATAAAACTTATGATGTGTATCAACTTCGCTCAATTTAGTTAGTTGATTTTTACAAAAATAACTTGTTTACTTTTTACTCAAAAAATGAAAGTTTGCAATACCCAATGAATTAAATCAGCCAATTCTGTATATAAATATAATTTTGCTACTTTATATGTAAATTGTGAATTTATATAGTGTACCCGAAAAATGGGCGCCAATTGGATAAAATTAAATGTGCTGCATTTTTTAAAACAATCTGATTTTAAGACTCCAATTATTAAAATATAATAAATAACTGAAGACTATCTTGCACATCTATACAATGCTGGCGACTTCTATTTATAACGTTGATAACAAAAGTAACAACAATATCCAGCACGCTAGGAAAGTCAGGCAATATTTGAAGTTGAGCGGTGAAAATTAAAACCCCGACGAAACTTTTTCATTTTCATCAAGCCGTTTTATAGCTTTTGCAGCACGGTATTAGGTAGTTTCGTTGTAGTGAACGTTATTTAAAGGGAACGTCATTTATTTTAGATTGCATATTAGAGTGGACAATGGCCCCTGATAACATTTTTAAATATACATAGTATATTTAATTTCCACGTCGATCTATCATTTGTGGTAGAAAACAATTTCTCTCGGGGTTAGCAAGTTTTAACATACTCTAGCAGTTTCGATTTTGGTGATACACCTTTGGGAGATAAGTATGCACTTCTGCGGTCGTTGACTTCACGTTGGAATATTATTTCCGCTTCTTTCGTTTTCGTCCTTACTAAAGCATCGTGTCTCGTGCGCGTATTAGGCACACCGTAAAGGACGATGCTCCTCGTCCTATCCTCTTTTTTTTCTACCCTAAAGAGCGAGGGTGGATCAAAAGGAAGTACCTTCTCGTCGAGACGTTCATACAGGCGTGTACAATACCAAAGCACCACGATAAATGTACTCAAATATACTGTCAAAACGGTACTCGACTTCGGATCTACGTAAGCTCGCAACATGACTTAAGTAGTGTACTATGTTTAGAGTAAATATCGAAACAGGTATGCTTTACTGCAAGTAGATACCTTACGAAAGCACGAAGATACGGATCGAAATCATTCAGAGACGATCTACTTTTTCAAAATAACTTTGAAGCATAAAATGTTTACTACTCTGAGTGTAGCTTAATGACTAACTTCTTCTAAGTGTTCAGGATTCATTGCAAAGAGTAGGAAATATATATAGACATAAAGTAAAGTTTTCAAAGGAGCAAATATTGCAGAAGTTATGGAATTTTTAGAAACTTCCGAGGCTCATAGAATATGCCGAATTACGACAATGTTTCGCTTCATCGATCGACTTTTTAATGAAGAGGGTGAAGATTGTCGTTGTAGACATCCTTAACCTTTCAATTTAGCTGAAACGCGATTTCAACGACACTGAATGAGTCTCTGGATATTATAAGAGATTTTCAGTGAAGTTTTCTCAAACTAATGAAATTCATCAGACATTTTTTCGAGGGTCCTCAAACTATCCAATTTACTCTATTTCTAGAATATGTGCTATCCAAGTAGAGTACTGAGTAAAAATGTCTACATTAATAAAGAATGTATCAGTTACATATGTCTTCACTTATATTCTTTATCTACGAATCCTTTATCCGCACAAGAAATTACAAATAAATCCTGAACAAGAGATTACAAAGCACGTAGCTCATTAATTTATAATACCCTTGGACAGTGGATTTTGTATTTTCTGTAAAAATCAGTAAAAGGATCACTATCTGTTCGTGATGGTCCGTTCGACGGCTGATTCGTCTTTGCCGAGTACTTGCCCACGTAATCTTTTTATCCTATGTTTCGTATCGGTGTAGAGAGTAAGATAGCAAGAAAGGAGAATGCTGGGTCTGTCCTTTTCCATCTTATCCCTCTCTCCAAGAAGTGCTTTCCTTTTTCAGAGGTTTGCGTTCCTTGGAGAACAGAGCTCCTCTGATACTCTACGACCTACTCTAATACCTATGTACAGTTTTTCCCCTGCTTGTCTTTCCTTTCTTTATCCCTTGCCATTTCGCTTATATTTATTTTTCTCTTTCTGACCGGGCAGCCTTTGTAAAATAAGTTAGTATCAGTCTCTAAGATGTAATCTTATTTTTTATTTTGATATGAAATTGATACTTCGTATCGGAAAATTTCGTACGATATGGAAGTCTCGTGTGAGTGAAAAACGTAAGAGATGTGGAGAGTCTGGATAGCCGTAGTATAGCAACAGTTTGGAGTATAAAGATTGCACGAAGGCGACCTCGGTTTGTTTCGTTGGCCCAGTTTCTTGTAATGGTTGCACTCTCCCTTAAAATCTCAATCGGATAAACCGCATCGTTCTTGGCTCGAGGTCAATACGATGAACCTTGCCAGGAGCAACGATCTCGATTCGAACGCTCGGTGAAAGTTAGATCGAAGACCGAACAATATATCGGGAGTAATAAGATACAGGATTATCGAAACTGTTCGTATGGCAACGTTAAACACAGCTAAAAATATCCGTTTCTTTAAAAGTCATAATATGCTGACTATGACTGTATACACTAGGTTATAAAACTTGAATAATATATTGTGGATTTAATTACAACATAGAGACACAATTAATAATGAAGAAATATTATAGGAACAAAGTTTCGTATTGTACATAAGTTTACATCCTTCATATTAAAGTCCGTCCTCATAGTGGGTTTAATCCATGAAAAGTGGCTATTAAAGTGCTAATTAAAAAAGTTGTTGGTCTTCCTCCGCTCGTTACGTGGATATCTTTTTCCGACATTTTTAGCGCACAAACAACTTTACTTTGTATTCCCGCGGACGCGGGAATTTCAGCCAGCTTTTTGTTACAATAATGAACTGCTCCATAAACATTCTGTTATTGCATGATCAAACAGATATATTTTTCAAGCGGTGCCGAGTTTCAAACTTTTCGAGCATTCGGTTCAGCACTCGTACAATCCCGAATGATAAACTTTTCTGAAATATTCCTTACTGAATTAGTTATTACGCGAGACTAACATATTCCTTAGAATCGAATCGCGAAAGCAACAATACGAAAAGTTCAGAAGTAGTTCGTTAAAACTACTGTCTAACTTTCGAAGGTTGTAGATTATTCAGATCCGATGCTGACTTTACGGTCACTCGCTCATTATCATGATAAATTCCTCCCTGGGATTTAACTCGTTCCAAAACTATTCGTTGTGTACAAATCTCATGGACTCTGGTTAATGGCATTACATCCTGGACTCTACGTTACACAATTTGTTAAAACAATTTCTCTGTTTATATTATCGATCTGGTATATTTAATTGCTAATTAATTAAATATATTCAAACAATTATATACGACGAATGTTTCAAATTGTTATAGCAATAAAAGATAATTAAATTAAATCTGATATGTCAAGTTAAGTTAAGCAGTATCATTGTCTGACTACAGGAGACAATATCTACTGCGCAGTCTCTTTAAAAGAACCGTCAGAAACATAATCGTGTGCATTCAAACTTTCGCCACTTTACATAATTTTCAAGATGATAAATGCTTAAAGCAATTTTGAACAAAATGTTTAAACTAAAGAATAGTTATTTAACATGTATTCTTTACAGAATTTGTGAAGTTTGAATGGTGTTCTACGTATATAAAGACCCCCACTTTCCAAGGCAACTGAATACAAAAATTTCCTTTGTATCCATTCTTTTTGCATTAAACGATTAAACTTCATCTAAACTTTCATAAATATAGAATATGCTCATTAAATATTTATACATACTTTGGTTCGAAAAGAACTCGCGCACTACGAAAATTATACTCAGATATTTTCGCTCAAAGTTAATATCAAAAGCAACTTGGGATTTTCAAAATATATTCCGAGTTACTTAAAGCGTCCCGAGCCCATCGTTACCAGCATAATAATGGAAATTCGCGTTGTACTTATCTCAGAAAGGTACCCGAGGGAATAATTTCAAGTTATGCCTCACCTATTACATAAACACTCTGACAATTCTATAATTATCGTCACACAGCTACGTCAGAGTAACCTAACACAAAACATCGGTCGATTATCTGCCTCGTCAATGTATCCTACTTCATTATTCGCTTCATCAAAATACTAGTAGTTCAAAAAGTTTCGAGATATGCGGGAGTCTCTTTATGGGGATATCAATGTCTAGATTCTACCATGTTGAAGCTACTGAGTCGTAGGGCTCACAGCACGGCCAATTGTGCGTTACGCATCAGATACGGGGCACGTGTAAAGGGGTTGCAGGGTACCTTAACGCCGCCAATTCGTGCAAGGTCTACTACGCGTACTTCTCTCCGTAGCGTCATTTCCGGCTGACACCGGTATTGTGCAGACTACATTGTCCCCGCGTGTATTCAATGAGACGGCCCGCGGCAACAAACCGTGAGGGGCTACGTGGGTGGAGGAGCTTGCCGAGGGAGAAGGGAAATAGAAGAAGAGACTGCTGCTACTACTGCTGCTGTTACTACTGCTACCTCGGCTCCTAAGCGAACGAGCTTCCTTGGAACAATGAATTGTTCTGGAAGATGTCATTGTCCGATCGCTCGCGGGCCCTGTCGCGTTTCACATAGTAAACTCTCATCCTACTTCTATCCTCTCCAACTTGCAACTTCTATCCTGATAGTCACCGACCACCCTTTAACGTCTTATTCCATTTTTTCTTCGTCAAAATACTGAGTAATCTTACTAAGCATATATGATAACGATGATATTGAACATGGTTTTTGTGGTTATAAGATTGATTTCAATGAGTAATGTTCAATTAGGAATATAAGAATGATAGAGCTATGCTACGTGCACATCGGGGCTAGTTGCTTCGGATTTTACGGGATATACCTTCAAAAATTCTCAAAAATTGAAAGTCACCAAAATCGCTCCTAGATGGTCCAAATCGATGGTATATGATGTACAAACATATTCTAGGATGATTTTGGGTCGGAAGAAGCGGTTTAAAAATTTTTTTGAGCGAAAAATGGGTCGACCCAGAGTCGCAAAAATGTGAAGGGGTATACCTTCAAAAATTCTCAAAAATTGAAAGTCGCCAAAATCGCTCCTAGATGGTCCAAATCGATGGTATATGATGTATAACCATATTCTAGGACGATTTCTGGTCGAAAGAAGCGGTTAAAAAATTTTTATTCGTAAAAAATGGGTCGATCCAAAATCGCAAAAATGTGAAGGGGTATACCTTCAAAAATTGTCAAAAAATCAAAGTCGCTAATTCCGGTCCTAGATGGTCCAAATTGATGGTATATGATGTATAAACATATTCTAGGATGATTTTGGGTCGGAAGAAGCGGTTTAAAAATTTTTTTGAGCGAAAAATGGGTCGACCCAAAATCGCAAAAATGTGAAGGGGTATACCTTCAAAAATTGTCAAAAAATTAAAGTCGCCAATTTCGCTCCTAAATGGTCCAAATTGATGGTATATGATGTATAAACATTTTCTAGGATGATTTTGGGTCGAAAGAAGCGGATTAAAAATTGTTTCCGGTCAAGAAATAGGTCGACCCAAAATCGCAAAAATGTGAAGGGGTATACCTTCAAAAATTGTCAAAAAATCAAAGTCGCCAATTCCGGTCCTAGATGGTCTAAATCGATGGTAGATGATGCCTAATGATGTTCTAGGACCATGTTGGGTCGAAAGAAGTGGATAAAACATTTTTTCCGGTCGAAGCAAAAGCCCGGAATACAATTTTTTACAAACGAACTAGTTTCTCATATATTGACAAAAATTAAAAGTGTATCAAGCCTTTTTAGAGGCAATCATCTTTTTACAACGGTAAAAAGATGCCTTTGAAAAATAATTTCCGGAGACTCTCCGACTGTACGATTTTAAAGCAATTTTTATTTTCGGTTCAACAATTATATTGTGCCGACGTACAAGCGCCTTTCAGATTTAGTTATTCACGGCTCTTATCACTGTAAAGGATTCACTGTACAGAAAGGTTCGACAAGATGATTTTATTAGCGGTATGCGCGATATGATCTGCTGCACAGAATGAATAACCTCGGTCACATGAAAGCTCCATGTAATAATCAAACTATCACTTTACCATAATTACGAATTTCTGTACAACTTTAATGCACTGTACACACTTACGTAATCTTTCCACTTGCATTATTATATAATACATTAACATAATTTAAGAATCAGTTTTTAATCTAAAACGATATATGTCAAATTTCTTATCATTCAATTTCAACTTTGCAACCCCCTGCGATACTACTATCCACAATTTTTTCCGGAAGATTTGTTGATCTGGTCAAACACGAGTTAGGCTCAAGTAAATTTTTAAGTTAACTAAGAACTCTTTTGCTAAGAAAATGTAAACACTAGACGTTAACACACATTTTTGAATTACTCATTAAAGAGTGATAAAAGAAATTCGTTCGTACGAATGTGCCAAAATGTTCCATACATATTGTAGTTCACATATAGAGGAAGTCAGAGACACGGTTCTTATCAAGCGTCTTGAGAGATAGTCGTTGAAACGATCGGCGACGTGCCGGCATTCAAACAATGCCAGAACCATCCGACCGACAGTAATATTCCGTTTCTCCTGGAAGGAGTCTGTGAATTAGCGCGACGTTACTACGGCGAGTGCTCGACTCGATGGGAAGTAATATTGTCCGACCGACAGTAGGGTCCTGCTTCAACCACACGGCTCCTTTAAACAACGGGCTCCACGCCAAAACCGGTCTACCCTATCTGCTCCAGCTCGCACAGAGATTCACCGTGAAACTCTAAATTCGCGTCACAGTTCTCGGTTAAATCCAAGATAGATAGAATTCAAGGAAATGAATTTGCATGGTATCGCACTGGCTCCCACAATAAGTATTCTAGCGCCGAATATCCTATTTTTAAATCCTGCCAGAGTTTTATTACGTCTAGGATTTATGGTGTCGAAACGATGAGTACGAAACACGGATGAAATTCTGCTATCGAAATTTTTTGGCTCCACGTAACTTTGTGGAATACGATGGTATTCAATGAGACTTTGCAGAATGACTATAGATAACGGTGAAATATTTTATGTGATGGAACTCCACGGGGAAATTAGAAACAATCTTTCAATATAAAACTGTGTTATACAAATGTACCAGAGTAATAATAAATTATATGATATTGGAACGCGTATTAGATCATAGCGAATACTTAACATATGAAAGCATCACTGTATACGGAAACGCTTCGAATATCATAGGGAAATAAACAGAGAAGATGCGAAGATGCTGCACCCCCTTTGTTATACTAGACGAAAGATTATACTACTTCAGTTGCTCAAGTGCCACCATGACACCCCCAGTCCCAGCAATATCTCAGCTGGCCGTGTTGCTTCGTTTCGCCTTGTAAAAACTGACACGATACAAATTGTACCTATACACCCGATATAAATCATCTCCGCCTTTTTCCTGTCCACAGACCTCCCTACTTCCTCTTTTTTGTTTTCAAGCAAAAACAGTCGAAGTTGATAGGTGTATCTTCAAACAATTACTTACGATATAAAATCACAGATGAAAGCGCATTACATTAAAAATGTATAGAAATAATATTATTGTTAAATTAACATTCTAAAATTGAGGAAAATCTCTTTTAAGTGATTTTCCAGTTCTCATTGCAAGAGAAATATTCATCTGCTGTGTTCGCTTAAAATACATAATAGTCAATGTTTATCTGATTACAGAATGTTAATATTCACAATATGTGACATTTATAGTACATGATAATGTAGATATTAACTAGTATTTGTTATTTTCACACATTATTTTATGTATATGTGGCACAGAATTGTCATGAATTTTTCTTTCAATGATGGTTGACATATTTTTCGTCGTTTTATATATAATCGTATCTTATCATGTAATATTATGAAATATGTTCCTGGAATCATTTGGGATTTTCTTATTTTATCGAGAAAATCCAAGAATAGAAACCTGATCGCGATTTTATAAAATGATGTATCACGAGAGTTTCTTGGCTTCGAAGCACGTAATGCGATTTCACGATGTCTCCGAGAGATCGTACAACTATTAACGTAAATCCGAATGGGGCGAGACAGAAAACTCGGCAAGAATCGATATCGTCCCGACGCACCTGCTTTTTCAATTGCTCCTTTCTTTCACCCCTTTCCCACCGTATGTACACACAACAATCCTTCCACGGGTTCTCGCCATTTTCCGGCGATGTCTCGTCCGCATTTTTGTCGGCCGTCGTGCTTACCGCGCGTTGCCTTTTTCTACCCAGCGATCGTTTAGTCCGCCTCATGGCGACGTTTTCCGAGCATCTGATAAAAACCTCCACAGAATATCACGAAGTTTAAATTGCAGTGAAGCATTTGGGAGTCAGAGTGAAAAACAATTTTCTATACTGTAATTTCGTAATGCTCCTTCTAAATATCTTTAATTTTAATGTCTCTTTTAAACTTTCCACATTCGTGTTTTAGTAATATTGTTCTTCTCAGCGCATTCGTGTTGAACATTTATTTAACATTAATATTCGAAAGTATTATTAAGAAATAGTATCAGAATTAAACTGATTTTAAGATCGTCAGAAAATTATGGTTAAACAATTTCTGTTATTAATATTCCTGTAACAAATATCTTTTTATCCAATGTTTTTAACGGTGTGATAATATTTTTGGTAAGAATTGAGTTGTTACTTTTAATCAAGAAAAGATAGAAAATTATTGAAAATAGAAGCATGTAGACCCTGACACGGTTGCGCATAACTGACTTCTGTTACATGGCAATTACATCATAATACGAATGCGCAACAAGTAATGTGCTGATATACCATATTGAGTACTATTAACTCTCTTAGTGCTTTACAATACTCAATAAAGACACTGGAATTCCACAAACGTTTAACTACTTTTGCAACTCTAACGTGCCGAATACAATAATTAAAGTTGCCATTTATACCGGAAAAAATAATATTACAGCAAAACATTAATACTTCAATTTCCGATACTACTGATCGTGAAAACATGTGAAGAATGCAGTAACATTTAACATAAAAGATCTATACTACTCAAAAATTAGTTATATTCTGATTCGAAAATAATAAAAACGTTGTTAATTTTCAAATATGACATTAAGGGAAAAAGGCCAAAAAATTTAACCGACTCTGATATAAGTAAAATTGTTAACAATATGGAAGAATTCAGGCTTCCATATTGAGCCTGTTCCCTGGGAACAGGGAATCATAGATTTCAGGTATTATTTGTTGAAAGAGCAATTCACTACGACTTTGTTCGTTTGGCTTCGACGGAGTTGCCTGAACTTTCAGCGTCTTCTTTGCTCTTCGTTAAAAAACCGACTGGGGTATGGGGATTAAAAGGGTGGAGAAGGAACGGGGCAAATGGACGAAGGAGAGAAGCTAAGAGTGTTCCAGTTGAACAGGCATAGCGGAGAAGTTTCGGCTCCTTAGTAGTTAGGAGAGTCGATAGCAAGCTTCAAGAAGTTAGATTTTCTACACTCTCACTTTATCGATGCTTATTACTACTTACATTTTTTTCAAGCTCATACCTTTAATAGATTCGTTGCTATCTCACTGGATTTCCTAATATCAAGGTTCATAATGGGAACATATCGTCGACATGTCCATGTAAAGAATGGTAAAAAACAGTAACAAATTGAATTTGAAATACTTTTTTTGTTTGCATAAGGTAACAAAACAATTGCATCGGAAATCGTTAGTCAAGTATCCAACAATGTTCTAACGACGGAAAGCTAATTTATAATCGCATGGAACCGATCAAAGGATTCGTCGACCGTGCAGTGTCAATATTTTAGTAGGTCACATTTTAACTGCTCGGTTCATCGCTCTAATTGCTTCTTCAGAATAATGGATCATTAACCTTCATTTGAAATGCGGTGATTAACGGAACATATTAAGCGCTATAGCCGAATAGAATTAACAACGCCGTATATTACCATGAAACGGAATGCTATGGCGATGTCTAGAAATGCTTGTAGATATTCAATTGGGGGTAACATCGAGGATAATTTGGTACACCCTGTGTAATTTCGATGGGATCGTGATATAAGATTAGCAAAATGCACAACTCAAATATACGTTCAAATAGCAACGAAATTAATTACCTTGAAAAATGCTGTCCTACACACAAGTGGCTCCATGTAATGCACGCTACTGTGCCATGTTACAAAAACATAACTTTTTTTAACGTCGTTTATTGCGCGAAACCATCTCCCTCGGCGAACTGGTTTTATTAAATCCTCATCTGTGAATACAGATTCACCTATCTCTCTGATATCGTGCTACCATGTGACTCTCTTTGAGGGAAATGCCATCCTCGAGGCAACCACCGGTAAAAGTCCAAGCAAGCGAGACAAAAGAGGTCGACAACCCCGCCTTCGATAATTATCGCGGGTGGCGTGGTCGAACCTCTTTCTCACTTCTTCTTCGCCTTTCATCTCGCTCTTCCGTTTTCGTTTCGTCTCTCTTCCTTTCATAGTCTCTTTCACTCACTCCACGGAGCTTTTGCGCATCAGTTGCGGCAAATCGATGGAGTACCCCGATTGTACGATAAAAATATGCTCACGAGGTACATGTATTATTTTGAAAATGGGTTCCCATCGAGTGATGCCCATGGAGAACATTGGCGAACATTGCTAATAATGCTAACGTCGGTGTATGAAAATTTCTATAGCGTTACGTGTGTGTGCGTACAAGGAAGTTGTGGACGGGTAAAGAATAGGGGGCTTGCTAGAAAATGTGAATATACAATGGTGGTTAAACTTCTGAAAGAACGAACGTACTACATTCTCTGATGCCGAAGACGCAACGTTTTCCAACATTACCGGAATTCCAACATAGACGTAGGTATTTCACTCCGTGATATATATTGCGAACAACGCGGAAGAGAGGAGGCCGGGGATGGGGTTGGAGTTGGGGGGTGGGATATGCTACAGGAGAGGGAAACGCATAAAAATATTCGCTCGAGCGATTCTGCGAAATAGTTGCTCCCGATTTCCGATAAAAACCGTTGGGCGCGGTTCCGCCTACTGATACGCTTTAACCGCATTGAGAATTAATTCTCACTTGACAATTTTATGTTATCATACTCCTAGAATGTAGGCGTTAGGATGTAAACTTTTATGAAAATGTGTGAAACTATTTTACTACAATTATGCTCTTTCACTGGTAACAGACAGTTTTGGAAAATTTTTAATATCATATGCTTTCCACTAACATAGTTATTTCATTATTTCGTTATGGTAAGAAGTAGACGTACGTTCTAAGTCTTATAAGTAAAAGAGGGTTCAAATAATATGAAGATAATACTGCATAAAGAAATAATAAAATAAGATAATATCAAAGTACATGTATAATAGATCATTTTTTGAGATATTTCAAGAAGGCTGGAAACTTTATGAAATTAAAATAATACGTCAAAATCATATGCAACTTTAAGACGAGAAATTATTGTCCAATATATACTTAGTAGGTAGCCGTGCTTTTAGGTAAAAATAACATGTTTTCATCTTGCAAGTTATGCGTCTATTGAGACAAATGATCCCATTTACATTAACAACTGATATGTTACCTCAATGGAATGTTCCTAATTATTAATTTCTGAGCACATTTAGAGCCGGTAACTGCGAATGTAAGTGGTCATTAGTCTAATTTACGCCATCTAACACAACGTTATGAATTTCACCTCACGCGCATACGCTAGCCTTTGATGTAAGAAAGCTCTGAAGGACTGTAATCACCGTAATTGCCATTTAGTACATTTAAAGCAATTTGTTCGCCATTTTATAAACACGGAAAAATGGAGAGAAGGCCGCAATTGAAACTTGTATTTTAATCCAAAATATTATCTTCCTAAATTCTACGAATTCGAAATCCTTTGCGAAATAATCAGTAAGAAATATGTATGCCTGAGTATGCAAGAGTTTCTCTATTTACAAAGATTTAATTCATAGATCTATCGAAATTATAATGTTGCAAATATCTTAATAAAGTATAAGAGAGTATTGCAAATTATTAAGTTCAAATACACGACAAACACTTATTTCACATTATTCAAGGGAAAGAAGTAAAGTGCTCATTAGACTGGCAAGTATTCAGATATATTATGTACCATCATACGTATCCAATTTGCTTCACGAGAATTCCAATCTTTTTGAAAGACGACAATGATTTCATTAAATCACTGAGCCGTAAAACTTCAACCTGATTAGCTACGAATAAAGTAATTAGCCCTCTTTGTTTTCGACGCGAAAGGAGAATATTTCATGGATATTATTGAAGACGAAACAAGTGAGATGTCCAATTCAGAGAAATCAGGACAGAGTGGAGTGGTATTAACACTCGAATAAGTTCGGGATTTTCTAACCAGTGTGCCGTGTTAATTCGCTCGTTCGAATAAAAAGAAAAGAATACGTCAGTGTGGCAATCAGAGCACGAGGACATTGCTCTGTCAACGAAAAGAAATAAAACATGAAATTCTACAGTACTCTGGTCAGTTTTTTGTAAACCACAACGCTCGCAGCAGATCAAAGATCAGAGGAATGTACCACTAAATTGAGTCAACAGTTAAATCAAATATTATTCTACTGAATATTAACGGAGGAGTGTCATTTGCCTGTTTTCCACAAACAAATTAACGCGCTACGAAATTAATTTGTGACAACGTAAGCTCTCTTTTTGTAACATCAAAATTTCAACTTATTTATCGAATCCGATCAATATCTGTATACTCAATAAGTACATTTCTATCCGCGAGAGAATTTTACGACACATTTTATAGTGGCGCATGTTGGGAAATTCAAGGGAAAAGTAATTAACAGTAAATTTTCGGTGAAACATAGTACGTGAATATATTATTTGTATAGGATAACGCCGGTGCAGTAGCAATGTTATATTGCATAGGTGGAAATCTCCGCATATCAGAGCCCCAGAGTGCGATACAAAAATAAATGTTTTCGACGGGAAATATATGATAATGAACGTTCATTGAACAAGCCATCCGAAGGGAATAACTTTAAGAATATATATGGAGCACGAAATTATCGCGTATTTTTATTTAATGCACGGTTCATTGATTTGTATATATCGGATAGCGCAACTCATTTCATATTTCCACCCACATTTTCATACTACAGTTGTTATTAGTATTGCACGAAACTATTGATATCATACTTCAACAATGGAAATAAATTATTGTTTCGAGCACATCTCCTTGTACATAAATCATATAAATTATATTTCCACTTTGGACGAAGAACATTGGCTCCTTGCCTGTACCGGAAAAAATAGGAGAAAGAAATGCCCGCTGATATTTAATCAATAATAAATCTGATGGTGGAGTCTCATTAATCTTTTATCATCGAAAACTTCATTTTCTAATTTCCCGGATTCCTGGCAATGACGGTGGAAAACATACTAACTAAGGGGTCATCCAGTGAAATAAATCTCGAGCTTTATCGATCGTTCGGTGTGCAAGTGGTGGGCGGTGGACCCCGTGATAAAAAATCAAGCACGATGAAATTCTTGTTCACGTACGCCCGGCATTTCATTGTACGCGTTTACACATACAGAATAGGCAGAGTAGGTGGGTGTGGGTTGTACCTGCGGGCTTTTAAATTCTGCGCGATTCGAATTCATTTCGAGCGCGGCCAAGCCGTTATCTATGCGTGTGGAGGTTGCGGTTCTCGGCCCCAGCGTGGTAATAACTCCGAGGCAAAAGAGGCCGGGACAGAGAGGGGGATATAAAAAAGAGAGATGGACGGTGGGACCGAGCGTAGACTACCCCTAGAGGTAGATTGGGGATGGTACAAAGGTACAAAGCCCCAGTAATATATTTTGGATTACCTTGACTAGCCTACCCCCCTATTCTCCTTCGTTCCTCGTTAAAAGTATTCGAGCGTACCTCTAACGAGACCACAAGTACAAACAAACAGAACATCCACGCGTAAACGGTAAAAGCTCGAGACCCCATCCGACGAAGGAAAGACGTGGATGGTATAATGCACCGAAACATACAGGGAGAATTACGATGCGTGATCGGCTTAGATTATTCTGTTGTTGGTGGGCTTGTCGAAAATCTTTTATTTAATATAATATGGTTCAAAAGGAGGTTTAAGAAGATTATAATAACTTTATTGTCAACTCATTTCTGTCGGAGTTTTCAAGATCAATATCCGCTAAAAGATAGGTGTAACAAAATAATAGGTTTATCTGTAAAAAAAACTGAAGGTAAATTTGAAAAATCTGAAAAAATTGATCGACAAAGAAGTTACTATAATCATCTTAAATCGCCTACACTTCGTGATATAATTCTCTGCAGTGGCTTTAACAGGGTTAAGAGCTACCCTACTCCATTATTATTAATTTATCAATTTCAAATTTGAACTGATCTTATATCAGATCTTATATCAGATCGCTTTCGCGATACGCGAGAATCTCTTCATTTTCCCTGCTTATACGCTTCTATTCGATTTATATTTTATTTAAGATGTAAATTGTCTGTGTATAATTCTGATATCTACAAATATCTGTCATATCTACAATTACCCGTAGGTTATTTATATCTTGAATAAAATAGCCAAATCTTTCCGTTAGTAAGCTTTTCGTTTATGGCAGATGCTTATCGGTAGATCATAAACTTCGCAATAAGTAATAGTCCCACGATAAAAACGACATAAACATAACATTCCAGCAGTATTAAACATGATACTTATTACTAACACATTCGCATCGACAGTCTAATGGCAGATAGAGATCTCGGAATAACCCATAGAAAATAAAGGAATTTCTGTTCTCTGCGTATCAGAAATTGCGAAATCTAAAATTCTAACCTATAAAGGAAATAGCGCAGTTTCTAACGTGAGATAAAAACTCACATCTCAATCCTGCATTGTGTAGAAGACCATCAAAGATATTGCCCTCAGTCTCGCGATGTGGCCCACAGGATATATCGAAGAAGAATGCGAAACTTTATTCGTTACTCGTAAAAGGACGGAAGGTAGTCAACAGGTGTAAACACAATACTGACTGGGCGACTTCTATCGCACGGGCTTCTAGTTAGTAAGATAAACACACAGGTCATGTGCACTATAAGAAAGTCAAGGAGAATAATATTCTGCTTTTCCGGGAATGTTGGTACCTCCTGTACGACTAACGACTGTTCGACAACTGAATGGAGCAAAGTCGGTCGTGTGGAAATAAGGAGTCGACACTCGAGTTCGTTTCCGAGAACTAGTGTATTGTAGTTTAGTGGTTCTTAACCTTTGTCTTAACTACCGTCTGCTTCGTTCTTCAAATATCTACATGGATGTTTGAACAAATGGAATGAATCGAATAAATTTATTTGATCTCCGATATGCATCCGATAGGTTTTATAAACATATAAATTTGTATATTATAAATTTGTACTTTGATAAATTGTTATATTATATTTTATACATTTGGAGTATAATTTAATTGAAACGTTAAAATGACTAGTATTATATCTGTTTGATTTTCAAAAGATGATTTTTACTATTATTTTTATGGTTCTTGTATCATTATATTCGCGAAACATATATTTATGCAATTAAAATATTTTAATTAGTAGTTTTCATACATGTAGAGGTATGAAAAACAATGTGCTCGTAATAATAAATTTCCAACGGACAGATGTAAAGTTGTTACGATACAAACACGAAATAAATATAAAATTAAATATTCGTCGGATCATAAACAGATATCTGCCCCCGATGAGAATAATTACCAGACATTAAACCATTTTGTACAATATAAAATCATATAAAAGTTAATATAAATGTACAATGATTATGACATTATTATGAGACTTCCAATTACGCGGAGCAACATGAATTGTACACAGTACAAGCTTCCATCTCATTAAACTTTTGATAAAATTTTACCCAAGCACAACTTATTCTTGAAATTTCCAGTGAGAGGTGCATTTATGATTTTAAAAGTAGTTCGGAATGTAGAATAAAGTATACGAAATATCTATGTATATGCAGCAATAATATTTGCTTATGAAAATTGAATACATTTCGTCGATAATCACTGTAACATGTTTTACGATTTCGGTTTCTCCCTAATTAATAACAGCACGTATGTATGCGTGTTAATTTGTCTGGTATCGACATACTTCGTTTTTCATGTGGACCATCTATTAGAAGAGGATGTGCATGGTGGCACATCCGGTGTATTTCCAGGAACGTTGGAGAGAAATATTGCGTTGCCGTTATAATTAATATTTTATCTCATGATAATTATAATTGTTTGATTTTCTGTATCATATTATATATAGTAATATTATTAGTTATATCATTTAAGTACCGATATCGAACTTAATAAGTATTTATATCAAAGTATGTTAATGAAGAATTGTACATATTAACGAATAAATTTCATTGGTTTGCAACGTAGACTAACTAGTATTAACTTTTAGTAAAGCTTTAATATATCCTTTTAACGAATAAAATTTACTTTCAACAACTGTTAGGTATTTTTGGTCACGTAACTTCCTTTTGATCTGCGTTATTTTCTTAATTTTGTCCCACATAAATAAATATTTCGGTAAATCCAGAGAGCAAGTTCCAATATTTGGGAAGAGCTGAACTTTATTAGTTCTCTAGAAATAATTGTTCATACCTAGGCAAAGCTCAGGTTTTCAGCCTTTGATGTTATCCGTACGTATGTACTTTTGCGTTTATAATAACATGAAAGGATTTACGCTAACTAGAAATTATAAATTCGTTTGTTAGGTGCAGGTTTTATTTGACAATGAAATGCAATATTCTCCAAAGCTAAGAGGCCTTCGTGCGATTTTATATTCTCTATGAGATCTTGATACTTTATACATTAGAGAGGGGTTGACAATCCGGATGCTCTTTGCACGCAGATGTTTGTTTTATTCAGAAAAATACAATTTTGCAGAGAAAATTTTAGAGTGCTCTTATTTCAAAGTATCTTCTATCGCACACAACGCAAATATTTCAACTTTCGTGAAAGCTTCTTCCATTTACCCTTGCTTTATGCGATCTTCCCATCAAATGTATACGAAGTACAAATACTTGAACTCTAACATCACAATACAGGCTCCGGTTAGTATTTGGCAAACCGTACAAATATTTGATCATATCGATATTCTTGTAAGTTCCTCTCCTTTCTTCTTTCCACGTTTACACCGAAATACCAAAACCTATCTAACGATCAAATAAAAACCTTGGCCCCCCTTTATTATTTATTCTGCGATATGTACGATATATCCACAATCATATCCTCTTCTTCCATAAGAGACCGCACCGAATATTTTCACATGTACATACCCATGAAAAATCAATTATTATATTCGTGTACTTCTCGAAATTTAATATTCACCATTTATTTTCTTTCGTCGCATACTTACTGCGAAGGAAGAAGGTGCTACACTTATTTTGTACACCGCTGATATTTTCACAACCCCCCGGTTGTAGGACAATATTCTTCGTGCCGTTACCAAGCACGGGTTGAAGAGGGAAATACCGGACAAAAATATAGTTCCTGGTAAATCTCCCCCTTTACTCTGTATCCGAATAAAATAGGTTGAAGAGTAGAGAAGGGAGTTAGCGAAGGGGGATGTAGACAGGGCAGCGCGGCGGAAAGGTATCCTCCACGAAATTTCCAGACGAAAACTTTCCGTGGCGATTGTACGGTGCAAACTCTCAGTCCGGCGTGGAAGAAAGGTAGACGAGAAAGATGAGGCACGAGATGAAAGGACGAGGAACCGGTGGTGGAGGATGATGGTAGATGGTTAGTGGGAGGGTTTGGGGACTACGGGACAGAAGGGAGAAACGAGGTGCACGAAAGAGGGTGGAAGGATGTTGGTGCGCGAGTCAAAGGGGCGCACATAAAACGAGCAACGTCTACACGGGAGAACCGCCGAGGGAATTGCTTCGTCCAGGCAGACCTTAAGATTACCGCTAAATTTTTCGTCGTTTGTCAGGCACCCCTGGCTCCGCGCCATTGCCAACTTGTAATTTCAGTCATCCTACGGACGTTACAGCCTTTATATGCCGATACTTTAATGTCGAGCTAGCGCCTCCCTCTATTAGACCCCTCCTGGTCATTCAGATCTCAACTCGACCAAGAAAAAAGAAGAAGATGAGTAGTCTCGGGGGTGGCAGTCTCGTTTACACTGGGGCGCTAACGCACGATTTTCACCCCACCAACTCTAATGCATCTCATATCTTTCTTAGGGTGAATTGCATTCAAAGCGAGATTCGGTTGCATTTCCTAGTATACGACTCGCTTCTCCTAAAGATTATACCTCATTTTTACCTAATCTTCTCATATAATATTTATAATACAGAAATTACTATTATCTGAATCCATAGCACTCCGACAAAATATTTTACCGGCGCACATTATATCGAAACTGATATTGATTTAATCGTAATATAATGTGTAGATCAAACAACTCTGATTTATTCATCACTTATACAGTGGTCTCAAAAGCAAACATTCTCACGGAAACATTACAATTCCGAATGATGCATAAATGCTGTAACATATTTTTCATTCAAATTGCATCTTGTTCTCTTTGTAACCACATAGTTACAACTCATTGCGTACCCCTTTATTCTACAAGGCAATTGAATCTCTCGGATAATTTCAACCCAATGCATATTATGCTTTTATCAAAGTCATTGTTTTACAGAAAACTATTGCACGTGAATGTAACGAACAATGCATGTCATATTGAAACTAAGTAGTAACATGCGTATTGGTACTCGACACAGATTCGATCACACTTCATCCCCGTCACACATTTTAATACTTAAAGTCCCTTACAGTACGTAGATACATACGATTTACTCTTACAAATCCGTGAGCGGGTTTCACACGGTATTTGTAACATATGCACAAACGCGTTCTTAGAACCGGTGTAAGCTCATGTCCTGCTGAATTATTCATGACCAACATCTACATGAATGCACACCGACATGCAGATTTCGTACTCGGTTTTTTCTCACGTTTTAGTTAAAAAAAATAAACAAGGTCTCTCAGCTTCACTACCGTAAAGTAGGATTAGGATGCTACATGTAAATTTGTAGTTAGCAGTGGAAGCGATATACACTTTATTCAATGAGATATGCACCTTGTAATATCATTTAAAAAATATGTTATTTAAATATGGATATTTCTGCAAAAGCATTACACGACGTGCGGGCAGATTTTTAAAAAATATGGTAATATAGAATTTGATTAAGAGTATGGAATATAACTATACCAAGGAGTAACGTATAAATCTATTTTCTTATGATTATTTGATTATTCATATAACATATGTTTTACTTTATCTATAATTCTTGATTGGTGTTAATAGTAATTTAACTATGCTTTATTTATGCATAGTTAAATAACATATGTTTGAAGAAATCCACGAGTTTAAAAACTCTCTGGGAACAGTTGAACTTTTGCAAATCTCCTTTAGTTTGTATACCAGGATTAGATCAATTGATAGATTTCGCAGGAAGTTTATGTAGTTCGGAATCGGATCACATGGGAGTTTCGAAATACTCTTTCCGTGAGTAAAGGGGGAATGTTCGCTTTTTAGTCGGTGCACGTGAGATTCGTATTTCTGTGAAATCCAATTGTTATTCGAAGAACTGAAAAGAGGCGGGGGGAGGGGGTGGTCGGCAGGTAGTTCCGAGTAGTTTCAAGGGAAAACTTAAAAAAAAGGACAGATTACTGGAAGTTGCTAAAGTCAGTTGAAGCGGGAGTTTGTTTGGATGCAACTACGTACTATCACTCTCTCTCCCTGTCCTGAATTGAACTTGCCGATCCTGGCAACGAATTTTCTCCATCCACCGGAGATGTATACCTTCGTGTACTTCGAAGCTACCTTCGGAATTTAGATTGCGTCGTTAGAGAAGCGCAGAAGACCCCCGCGAATTCTGGCTTTGATTGCGAAGTGAACGAACGATTTACATATTGTTTTCCTCCGGCGTCGTTGCCCCATTATCGTTACGTAGATGAACTTCGTGCTTCTACCACCCTCCATCATCCTGGACTTCTAACTCACCCACGCGTCCCTTTCCATTCCACTTTCCCTTGTCAATCAAGATACCAGACTATCGTACTTCCCATTAGACTTTTAACCGCTACTGGAATTCACGATGGAACGCAAATGAAACGCGACTAGAATATGTGTGCTTCCCGAAATTTCACAATCATTCCCCGAAATTCCTAGCTGTTTTTAGCTGGCTTAAATTCCGATGGTGGCGGAGGGCCACGCCAAAGTCATGTTCCGCTTTTAATTGGACACATATTCGGAATTTTCAATGAATTCTAGATAAAATAGATTGCTTTCCATTTTACGCTCGGTGTCCAACAAAAGTTATGATCTCAAACATGAATACGATACTTTTTCTTCTCGTCTATTTTTATGACTTTTCTAATGTATATTAATCGCGAATATAGTTCTAACGTCAGATATTCGCGGTTTAGTTTTGTTTGATCTAGTTGTTTTACCCATGCGGTAAAAAATAAAAAGTAATTGAACACTTTTTTTATCAATATATTGATATTACTTTGTTGTCTGCCTGTGATGTACTTGATTCCTTTTTAACATGCTAACTTAAAGTGTCCCATAAGTAGTATATACCTCTCTGATATTTCAATTTGCATGATCAGCCCTTTCAAAATAGTAGAAACAAAAACGAAGCCCGTGCATCCAGTATTATACTCCTTCGCACAAAATCAAAATTTAGTTAACCCATTCCAATCCTTTGTTCCCAGAAGTATCCTGACATAAATCGAGTTACTCCATTATTATTTCCCTTCTATAATTGTGATACCCTTCCATTGAATAGAGAGGTTTCTGGCGGTATAGATCGCGCAGGTGGCCATAGATGTAATTTCAAACTCGCAATCGCGTGACTATCTATCTTCTGTTGAAAATGGTACGCGTAATGGAGTCAGACACCAGGGAAACTTAAAGCGTTATATCCAATGCTTAAAGAGCGCACGATCTCAACGATATTGTTCTCGTCTTAGACCACGAAATTCAAGACTGAATTGCGCTGTTGTGCAGGAAACTCGCGCTAAATGGAAATAAGGAATGGCCGTGATGTGTAAGCAGAGGTCCAGAAGCGAGGCTGATAAACGTAGCTGATAAGGTACGCCAGCGTCTGTTCGAGGCGTTCGTGCCGTCGGTCTCAGTTACCCACCTTAATGCCAAGGGTCTTCCTCGTTAAACCGAGAATATCATGCTCGACTATCTACACGAGTAAACCTTATACGTGTTTATAAGCACCATGCCATCAAAAGGCGACACCAATTATATTCCTACGAGGAAGATAACATTGTATTCACCACCCTCGCATCGAATCTGATCCGGCCCCATCACTGATTCCAGGCGGGGGAAATTAACTTTATTTTATAGCCTATCAAATAAACTACACCATTGTATCAATCATAATATACCACGGTTACAGCAATAGAATAACAATTATATTTCTACTAAAATTAATGCCAGTTTCAATATCATGTACAATTAGGTACGTAATTTACTTCAATTCTTAGTATCATAGTTTAAAATGATTAAAGAACATCCAATGGATATTGTTTAATGATTTATTTTTAGAATCAGATATTCTATTGCCATCGAATGCACATTTCACACTTACAGTTAACAATGCGAGTAATATTATAGCTCGCATCTTTACTTTTCATCTCGTTTTCGTATCATAAAATATCGGGTTAGGGAGCAGTTAAGGGTGATTTTCGTATTGCTGCGAACCGAAGTGGCAGTACAGTCGATTTGCTTGCGAACTTGCAATCCTCCTGGGAGGAGGAGTGAGATTGAAAGGGAGAGGGGTTACGTTAGGTGTGTCTGGAGTCTTGAGATAAGCGCCTATGCAGGTGCTAGGAAATGCTAGAGGAAATGGTGGGAGTAATAGAGGTGGAAGCATTTCCCTCAAAAGCGCAATAGCGTGGGAAATGGTTTCTGGTTGGATACCAGTGACCACCCCTTGACAATACTCAATAAACGGTCTACGAAAAGAAACTACCACCTATATAAGACTCTATACAGTATTACCTCTACTTTCCGGTGTACTTGCCGGGATATTTTTTCGAATTCGGAACCAAGTAGATTTTCACACGAATTGGGAGCTTGTGATAAAAGCACCGCACAATAATGCTTTTTCATTGAAGCCTGCTGCAAAAACACTGCAGGATTATTGGAATTTGAAATATGAAATGTAATATTACGGGGAGAGCTTTGCATAAAAATTCCGACAGTTTGATGTTTGTTTCGATAACGTTTCGCGAGATAAATGTGCACGTGACGGATCAATAACGAGTATTCTACGACATGTGACGATAATAATGTGAAGTATAATATGATTGTGTATATGTATATATTATAAGTGTGCAAATCTGCGGGGGACGTATAAAGCGCGATAGAAATAATACCGTCGGAAATACGTGCTAGGATAAAAGATCTGTCTAGAATTTTTCTTAGAATACGCTTGCAATTGCATTTCATATATATATCAGGGAAAGAAGGTAAAATAGGTAGCCAAAGTGCGGCTGGTGCCTCGAGATAAGACCTCCTGCAGGTAAACCGAGTACCAAGAGAAAATGAAGGAGGACAGTGGTATAGGAAAGCGCTCTGTCTGAAAGGGGATGAAGCTATGACTCTCCTTTCTAAATTACAGCACCTGGGGCGAGAGAAAAATAAATTGATAACATTGAATGCAATTTTATGGATGGCATAAAATACTTGAGACCTTCCTGTATCCATTGCAGTACAGCTTGCACATGAAATTTATGTGAAATAGCTACTAGTAAAAAAAACGTGGAACGATATAAAGTAACGAGCACTGTGGGATACGCCCAATATTATCAGCGTATCAGAAACTAAACGAACATCAGTGCCGATAGTTCCATAATACTTTACTGCGATATCGTCCTATATCAAAATTCTGTTCGGTGAAAATTATTGTTCGCTTTATTAGAATTATTATTAGAATTAGAATTAGAATTAGAATTATTTTTTCCAGCATAAATGCAAGTTTATTATTCATCAATGAATTGACTGTGTCATTTATGGCACACGAATTAGAAAATAAATATGAATTGCAGAAGCTACTTACATTACAGGGAAGCAGATTTAAAAATTTCACATTCATGGTATGCAATTTGGAATACTGTTAAAGGATACTTTTTGTAGTTTAGGCATCCGAGACGTGTTACAAGCAACAAGATTAATAAAATAATGATGATACTAGCTAAGACGTAAGATATGCTAGTAGCGTAATAGTATGAGACGGAGTAGGAAGAAATAGTAGGAAAAGGCAGGTGAAGGCGAACCAGAAGCAGTAGACGTACTCTCCTGGGAAATCATTGGTGTCCTTATCCGTCCTTCCTTCATGGTCCTCCTTCCCTATTCTCCTCCTCTACACCCATCTTCTCGCAAAGGACTCTTTCCGTAATACCTTGCGACAAGCATCTCCGTTACCTTCTTGAATTCGTCGAAAGCGATCAAATTTACGATCACGAATCTTCTGGTTGTTAGTGACGAAATATAACCAGGTTATAGCCCCCTTAAATTCTACAAAACATTACCTGCCAATATCCTGCTGCACTTTTTCTATACAACTCTATATTACAGGTTATTCTGGAATAAAATAATCAAGGAAAATTAATAATCGCAATTTTCAGTGAATTTAATTCCTGAATTATACTAAATTTCTGAATTTAACGAGATTTCAAAGTGAGATACGCTCGGTGGTTTTTAGGAAGGGTGGCTCTTAATGTTAGTGTCTATTTAAAATAGATATCTTTTAGTCATCCGACGGTTTTCGAGAACATTTAGATTCGTGTATAAGTACATGTCAAAATATGTTTGTTATTTCTCCAGAGGTTATCTATAATTATGCACCGCGACAGTTGCGTTTACCGATCAATACTAAGGTTGTTGACCGTGGTGTCTCCAGCATCCCGCAAGAATGAATCTTCAGTTATTTTATCTTGCTAGGAATAATCCGTGGAAATAAGGGAAATAATTACCATATTCTTTCCCAGCATTAACATTAATTACCTTTTAGCAGTTACGATTTACTAGCACGTGAGAAATTATTATTAGAGTGAGCATTTCTTTAATGCATATCACTTCAACTATTTCGGCTTATTTCTTATTTGTATACTTATCATTAATTATATTTATTAGTTTACATGTTTAGCTGGTTTACGTTAATGAGGTGTAATGTGATGCTCAATAGGATGTTTCGAAATGGTGTAGATATCTCCGACCGTCCATTGGCCGTTGAGGGTGTTGAATAACCATATGTAATTATTATACCCCATCATTAAAATCATCCCTTAGCTCGTGTTACTTATATCGGATGTAGGCCAGTATTGCGAGATTACATTCATACTGTCGGTCTATTTCCGGGTAATCCCTTGTATAGAGAAGTGTATCTCTAGTGGTATCCGGGATTATATTCTCATTTCAAGTGCTGCTTCAAACTTGAATTGTTGCATTTTATTAATCGTACTATTCTATGGACAAAAATCAATCTTTAATTAAATTAAGAAAACAGTGTAGTTCTTAATTCATATTTCTTCTTTATTTAGCACTTACTATTTGTAACATTTCCTATTCGACCAATGACTCAACTCAGGATACACACATTGCGGTAGGTCAAAGATCAATGCATTCATCTAACTCACGTGTTACGATAATCGATCAACATACATACATATATCCCCAACAGAATATATTTGAGTTTACGTGGAAACGCGTATATCTTCACTACACATATGGCTACATACGTTGATAGAACACAAGTACATGCGTCCAATTTACGAAGATCGACAGAGAAGGTTGTAGAGGAAGCAAGGGATAAAACGAAAGGGGACGTATGCGAGAATGACCTCTAGAAATTGGGTCGTGCGCTGGTCAGTTCTGCAACACGCGTGTTGCAACCGGGAGTATTTGGTAGGAATTCGCCCCATTTACCGTATGGTTCAATCCCTTCGTCCATTTCTCTCTCATTCCCCTCTTCTCTCTCCCTCTCTCATCTTGCACCCCTTGCTTTCTCCCTTTCCTCGTGCCATTTATTTGTCCATCCATCCTCCTTCTATCACTATACTCTGTCGTTCAGTCGCGTACGCACCCACACGCATAAAACATACATACACCATTTTTTTCCCTGCAACACAATCTATATTACCTTCTCTATCTTCCTTCGTCCAACATCCCTTATCCATGGACCATCGGAGTCACTATCTCTCTTCGTCCGGTTCCTCTTTGGCGGGTACAGCGGACACTAAAGGGCGACAAAAGGCAATCGGGGCCAATGGGCTACTGGCGCGTACGCCAGCCGTTTGATTGACGCCGAAGGGGTGCTGTACTGCATTGATTGCGTTCATTGTTCCCGAGGTACATATATCCTTGTACCTTCTGAAGCCTAGCCGAATAATAGCTGCACCATCACCGTCGACACTGGTGTCAACCTTTTGTGACCATTTTCACAATTTTCCCATAAGAAAACAAACCTGACCAAATTGTTACATTTTCTAGCGCTAATTCTTCGAAGGAAGCTCAATCAATTTGCAGCCCAGGATACGGTGCTACCATAAATTACTTAGATTATTAACCTGAACAGTGGCTTATTCTTGTAATCAATCAAAATAATGTTTTCCATTCGGCTAGTAAAAATACTTGTTTATTTGTAGTCATAGTAGCTCGGTTGTTTACCAAGTCAAAGCACGAAAGATTGGGGAAACGAAACTTTAATCAGATTTACTATGCTAGATTTAAAGTGGAGGATTCGGTATCTGGGATGTTGCGAGCCGGAAAGCTGTAGAGAATAAAGTCCATTAGAGTTATTAGTGTAATTACGGGAGTAACGCAAAGTACGTCCGCCGGAAAGTATTCTTAAAAATTCTTCTCAGTAAACACTGTATCCTTGATATACTTCAGGTACATATCTTTTTAGTATTATTTGTGCAATGCGTGACAAACAACTATAAACTACTCTTCGTTACTTAAAGTGTAATGTAATGTTATTGTATCAGGTACATTTTCTCTCGGTTCGTTTTGATAACCGTTGAATATGTTTCGATAAGAAAGAGAGGAAAATTAAGATTTTTCGTGGCAGCTCTTCAGCTTAAGAAGGTTAGGTTTGGGTTTTATCGACAAACTGGAATACAAGCCCGTAACATTTTACGAAAGATACCGCTATGAGAGGTAAAGGGCTCCAACGAGAAAAAAACGAGGAAGGGAGGTAGACTAGTAGTAGAGAAGAGAGAATTGCAGGAGTAACCGAGTCGGTAGTTGAGCAGAGTGCAACAGCACTAGCGAAGCCGGAAGAAAAGCACCTTTTTGTCCCGAAAAACTCAGCTCGGGCTTTCAGAGCGCTTTAAAATGGCGGAAAGGTTACGGCATGAAGCATTCGCGGTATCTTGCGAAAACTGCGCTAGCTGGAAGACAGGAAAGCAGGTTGATGAGAGGAGAAAAAAAAGAAACTGACAGTGGTGGAGTAAGAGAGGGAAGAAAGAAAGAACGGAGAGGAAGAGGGTAGAAAGAGGTTAGAGGTCTTAACAGTGGAGACACTGGAGGATAGAGGTGGAAGTAAAGGATGAAAGTTTCTCTCATATATCTAACAATCACTTCTCTGTCTTCTTTACTCTAACCCTGCACGCTACTTCTCTCTATGCGAGAAATTGAAACGAGCAACGCCTCCGTGAACTCGACACCATCGGAGAGGTACGTTCACCTCGGAAGAAAGGTTGCACGCAACAGACTTTCATGTTTCCTCCCAACCTCCCTTTTCTACCAAAAATATGCATCTCAGGGCAAGCTATGAAAGAACAAGTGTTCCTTTACCTTCGTTATTTTACATTCTTTGGGAAACTTCATTTTCGGAAGTGGCGTGGCAGCTCCTTTAAAAGATCTTCATTCAATTAACCTTTAATTACTATTAAGCTAATAACTATCATACAGTAAGATTAAAATAGTGACATATTTCCTTAAATATTTACAGACACAAAGGTACGTACAAATGTCAACAAACGTATGTTTTTTACGATTATTGATAACCCATTCGATTGTGTATTAGACATTGATCCAGGTAAACCGAGTTCAAATCCGAACCGTCACATGTGGATTATTCTATGAAATATTTATGGTATACTTCCTGTTTGTTTAGTGTCCATATTAAATATAGGCCACACGGGGAACGGTCATAAAAATCGATTTCAATATTCAGACTACTAATCAACTGCACAAATAAATGTTGCATATTTAATGCTATAAGCTTCTCATGATAAAATTAATCCGTGATGTTTTTTTAACAGATTAAGCTAAAAGCAACGCTAAATCGGTTTCTATTACCAATTGAATATAATCCTGTTAGTTATGGCGTGCAATCAATTCATACTTTATAAGTGTATTTTTATCGATATTATATGCACATACAGCGTACCGGCTTTAAGCGAACCTAAATATATAAGTGTATTATATAGCCGGGGCATAAACGCAAATCATTTTTATTAGACCATAAGCTGAATCCTCCCGGTGGAGATATAAGAGTAAAACGCCAAAGTGACATATATCAAGACGAAGTTCAGTTGCCTGGAGTAAGAATAATTTTCCCTCAGCCATTTATACAGCAATCTCGGTTATCAGGAAGAAATATGAGAACTGGAACGTTACGGGTTTTTAAAAGAACAAACTAATTCAATTCCTCCCCTTCCGATATACTCTTTATGAGATACAGGAAACTTTCGAAACGTTCTCCCGCAGGTTTCATATCGGGCTCTTAGAGAAGTAAGAGATTAGACATTTGACAGTTTTTGAAACGCCCTGTGGGCCAATCCCGGGGCGCTGCCACGACCATAACGAAACTTTTCCAACTTGTTGCCTGCATGAAACTTTCTTCCCGACCTACACGCTCGAAAATTGTCCGTGTCCCTACACAGCCATAGTTTTTCAGTTCCGTTCACCTACAGATTGCAAGGTGTCCAAACAAGTTTCGCAACTTGTTGCGACTGAGTCCATCGTTCTCGTAGTAGCAGATATTACATTCGATCGTAAACTCCGTCGATTGTTTTTCGTATTTCTTTCCCATCTGTTTTGTTCCTCGAATCATGTAAGTCAAGAACGTACTGTTCACTCGATACGATTTATATTAGGTACGAATCGCAAATGGGCAAAGCAGCACTATTAGTTCCATAAAACACGGATTTCAATAATTCCTATGTTTATATCAAGTAATTTATATTCATCATTATCACAATGTGATTCATAATTCCTCGATAAATCATATCCGAAGTACTTTCATTATGTGCAAGAATTTAATAAATCAAGGATAAAGCACTAAGAGGATATCACGATTACAATAAGCAAAGTATTGTCAAAGAATTCAGTGGATCGTCAAAGTTTTAATGAAATCGTAAAAATGAAGTATTTCATAAAATATTTCAAGCTGTATTTGGAGTATAGCATGCAGCTTCTTAGTATCGGTTTCGCTGAAAGTTGAATCAGTTGGATGCAGTTGCACCACCGTAAGGGAACTATCAAGTCAGAAGTCGAAGAAGCGGTATCGACCTGACTCGACCTCGTGGCTTTTCCATGACACCAGGGACACAAGGACCCCTTAAACTTTAAACACAGAGCCCTCGAGGGAGAGAAAGACAGCCCCGACTTAAGACCACCTACTGGGATCAGGTGAATATTTCAGGTAACTCGAGAGACCCCTAAAATACGCCGATGAATCTGCCGTACGGTTCTCTGCCGTACGACGAGATACCCCGAATTTACGAGAAGGCTTATTTCACTATGGAATCCTGCCGAGCTGGTTGACAGGGTGAAATTAATGCGGGTCTTATAACCCATTTTCGATATGATGCGGAAGCGACAAAGAGTGACACCGAAGTGGATACTCGATACAATTTTATTACAGTCAATAAAGATATGGACATCTAAAGTATCTATTAAAACGTGGAACGCAAAAATGCAATTGCACGAGAGTAATTTCTTCCTTAGAATGCTGTAAATCTCATTTTCCGAAGAATTACTTAAAGTTAATTTCAGTCACAGAATAATCACGGACTAAATCTAGCAGTGCTTGAAATGTAATTTATTTCACGTCGAGATATGTCCTTAAATGAGAAATATTTTTAAGCAACTATAATGAGAAAGGACATTTATTTCTTTTAAACTGAAATTACTTTATCTTCAGGGATAATATAAATTATTTTTGTAAAATGGTCTCTGGAAAAGTATAAGTTAAAGCTACGTTCAATTGGACATTTAATAAGACTGTTCAAATAATAATATGCCATGTAAATCCCCAGTGGAAAACTCATTCGACATATACAATGTACTCAAAAGTCTTGCTTATTAAATTACAGCGAGTAATGACTCTGGTTCGTAAAAGAGTAAAGTAATAGATAGTAGCCGGAAAACGAAAGAACAATTCATGAACTGGTACATTCCACGAACCGGATCAAATAATTGCTGTCTTGATCGGGAGTGCAAACACGAGGAACTCAGTAGGGAAGAAGGAAAAGTAGGAAAACACGGGGGAACCGCGAGGAACTGCTTTCCCGAGACTGTAGACTCTTATCCGTTATAGCTACTCCACTTTTTTTTATTCGGTCCTTCCACACCGGGAAGAGCGGTAGAGACTGCAAATTCAATCTTACCAACGTCCTCTATCCATCTACACAGTTTGTTCCGCCTATTGATTCTTACTGCCTCCTACGAGCTACCTTTACCAGCTCCTTCTACTTCATTTCTGACAACTGACTCTTCTCGTGATACAACTTATTCAGAGAAGTCATGGATTCATAAGTAACCATATTTTAATAATATATAATAACTGAAGCTATATCATCATGAAACTAAAGATTCTCCTAATTGAACGTAAATGATACAAGCTTTAATTAAATATGCCAAAAGTAAACTCAAGTATCTATGCATAAATGAAATGACATTTAACTTTGCTACGCTCTTGTTTCATTAAATTCAATCGGGTACGTGGACTTGTAAAAGTACAGGATTAAGCTGAAGTTTCACTTAAATTGAAACTTGAATATTTCACCATGGCTCGGCTCTACGCGAATGCAAAATATGTGTCAGATCAAAGAGCAGTTTGGTAATTCATGGTGCTACATCCAAGGATGGGCGACAGTGAGCAGAGTGCAAATGCCACTACTATGGATGCACATAAACGGTAATCCACGTGCAATGTGATTAATAATAATTTGCTGGTCGGCATAAGCGGAACCGATTAGTCGGCTTAGCCAAGCGTTATGGTAATTGGGAGCTATTACCCGCCAAGTGCTCCCTCTCTCTATATCTCCGACTCTCTTCCCCTCCATCGGTTCTTCTGTTATATTACTAAAACATCTTCCCCACTTTCCTTCTGCATTCGACCTCTTCATTCTCTGCCTCTTTGTCAAGTGCTTGTCGTATTGCCGGTCATTTTGGCTTCCGAGCGATCCGCACGATCGACTTTCCCTGACGTTTCCTATCACCTAACACGGACCGTTCGATTTTCCGCACCAGTAAGTAATGTCTTCATGGACGAACCGCAAGGAAGGTTCGTGGATTCGATTCCGATTCTTGGAGAGTGAAGTATTCTCAGATTTCCCGGAGCAGGTTCCATCGAGTAGGATATCAGGGAAATGTAAAGAGGGTGATGTATGCGGAGGGCAGAACGATGTAGGGAAGTAAGAGGGGGCGTTATTGGTAGAAGAAAATAGAGGGGAAGTCCCTGGGAAATTGGGAAAATTGAAAAGAGGGTAGTTTACGAAGATGATCAAGCGTTTAAGTTCATGTCCGGTACGAAGATATACTTAAATATTGTTTATGCTCATTTTAGATTTTGTCATCAAGGAATAAAATCATTTTTTTTATCAAGTCAGAATTATGGTAAAGGTAAAACGCGAATTTTATGCGCTGACATATTTTCTCGCTGTACACATAGATGAACGTATGTGAATAGAAAGCGTTTATGAAATGAATATAAATGCCTTTCTTTTTAATTAAATGCGGGAATTAAGAGTAAAAGGAGAACCCTATATCACTCTGTTTACCGGATGTTATCCCTTCTGAATTGTAGCTCTCCCGAATTAGCACGGTTTGCCTTGCTCCGTTTCTGGGAAAGCAAATGGCAAAAAGCTTCAATTTTTTTAGCTCGTGTTTGCCAAGAGCTTGTAATGTTCCCTTATCCTCTTGAGGGATGAGTTATAAAAACCGTATCGTTTTTACCATTAAAAACAATATTCACGTAGCTCCGTGGCTAGTATACCGTTATTACATTGTTTTTAACATAAACATTCTGTAATACTACCGTGCTTCATTAACTTCGCTTGAATTAATAAATCAATAACTGAAATTGTAATGCACCATGCATCATTCACAATGACTTAAAAATACACAATTTCGGCTCATTTATCTCGGCTATGTTAAGCGAAGCATGCCATTATAAATTCAATTTGTTTTCATGCAAATATTGTCGGAGATAGAAGCTCCTGTGCAAACATAAATTTTTCATAACAGCAAACATTTGCATACTTTGTATCCATCCGAAATCTATGCAAAGCATCCTTTTCGCGTACACGAATTAATCGTTGCCAAAGTGCAGTGTAGTCGAAATTACGGAAATCTGAGGTAGTGCTCATAACTTTCGGTGCACGAAACAGTAGTTAGTCGTAACGCTCGCATGACTGAAGAATTAAGGAATAGTAAGGTGGAACGCGTGAAATTCAACGTGAAGTCGGTATCAAAATACTTGGTCGGAATTAGTAATTAAATGCTCGAGACATTTCCGGATGCGAGCCACCGTGACGACCTGTAATAGCCGGACACTACGGGGATTTCAATTCTCTTGCACCGTGGGATTTGCATACTTTGTGTTTTGTATGCAACGCGCATACAATCCCGGAGTATTACGAAATTTTACTGCGACGCAAATTTCTCTCCCGAATGTCGTTATGAACGAGTTACATCCGTCCCGCGGACATCGTTATGAATTCCGCGTTTCGGCAAACCGTCACTAGCACTTACGGATAATAATAGACATATAGAATATTACCCTATCTATTTCTCGGTTGCCATCACTGTTTATTATCAAGCTAATTTCTAAAAATTCCATAGCGTCTGCGTGGTGGCAAAAATATTTAACAAACTGTAGGAATACGCTTTAAAGTGGTTTTTAATTGCTGAAACGTGAAACGATGTTAAAGCGTAGTTGTCCGGTATACGCCGTGCAGTCATGGATTAAAGCTTAGTTCCTGCATCACGTTTGCATAGCGCCTCTAGTTAGAATCCTGAGTTCCAATCAAATAAACTTTCAATTAGTACCGAAATGTTAGCGTTAACGGTTCCGTCGCAGGGATTATCAAATATTGTATGTAACTAAGAAGGTATTTCACGGATAAACTTATTTCCCTGGTATTATTTTTCATATTAGAAACGGACTAATTTCGTTGACGTAGTCACTGTATAGCGAACCTCGTTATATATTCTTTATATTATAATGAAGTACATTCTCTAATTGTTGAGCTCTCTCTTTGTACATGACCTTAATGACTGTAGCGAGTAGTTGCACACTATCCAAAGTTTCTTTCGTGCCTGTACGAATATTACGACAATTAAACTGCACTCTGAACAAGAGTGCACTGGCCGGAATTATTAGCCTGAAGTGGATTCTAACGACGCAAGAGTTAAGTACTTGCTGACTCGTGTTTTCGCGACCCCGATCAAAGCTTACGTCGAACCAGGTGTCTGATACACTTCAAGTAGGATAACTACTCGGACATTTTACTTGCCTAGGTTACTAAACCAACATTCGATCGGCAACCATGATAAACATGCTTAATTAATATTGAAACTTAGCACACTGTTTTGCGAGTAATCCAACTAGTGAATATACATAGTTTTACAACTGAGTAATGCAAGCTTGTATATGAAAGTAACGTATGTTATTGAATGATGTAATTAAAGGAATCTGATGATAAGTAGGATAACTACTCAGACATTTTACTTGCCTAGGTTACTAAACCAACATTCGATCGACAACCATGATAAACATGCTTAATTAATATTGAAACTTAGCACACTGTTTTGCGAGTAATCCAACTAGTGAATATACATACTTTTACAACTGAGTAATGCAAGCTTGTATATGAAAGTAACGTATGTTACTCAATGATGTAATTAAAGGAATCTGATGATAAAATGAATATTTATGAAACGCGATTATTTCACTTTTTATAATAATTATACCTTTTACTTACAGGTGCAGCTGTAGCAGTCAGATCCGCAGCTGGCCACGGTTTCGATGCGCATTTGCGTGGTCCAAGTTTCGTAATGGAGCCATCATCAAGGGTGGAATTTTCGAATTCAAGTGGTGCCTGGTTAGATTGCACCGCATCCGGAAGTCCGCCACCTAACATCGACTGGTCGACAGCCGATGGACATGCGGTGAACGACGTACCAAGTGTACGAAGGGTACTTAGGAATGGCACTTTAGTCCTGCTGCCATTTCCTGCCGCTGCATTCCGGCAGGATGTACATAGTGCAGCTTATAGATGTATAGCAAGTAACTCGGTTGGAAAAGTGCTGAGTCGTGACGTCCAAGTCAGGGCAGGTGAGACGATGTTTCATATTCAGGATACGTATACGATTAAAATATGGATCAACTTGTTGAATGACATATAAAGTATCAAACTTACTTGTTTTCGTATGGCGAATGATGGCTGTCAATGGTGGCTTCGAAACCACTTATTGATGTGAATCCTGAGACACACTATAATAATAGACGTCAGTTAAGATAATAAAATTCAGCATAAGGCATAGATTTAATTAGAACACGTAAGCTAGTATTTTAACAACTTACTTTTTACGCTGTGCTAAATTCAGTGCTTCAAGTGTTGGAATTAATGATGATAGTTTGCAAAAGTAATTTCGCAGAAATCATTGTTCCTCCAGGGCAGAACTTTCGTGATTGTACTCTTGCTAAGCAAAAAATCAAAGCATGAGACATACTTTAAATATTTCGTTCGACAAAATGACAATTACGTAAACGCGAGCAGCATCGTTGGAAAAGGTAAAATCACGGCGGGTACTGGGCAAGGATACCTCTGAACCTGGACTGATGCAAGTGGAGTACGAGCGAGATTTCTCTCTGAATCCCGAGAACGGCAGGGAGCTCAGTGTAATTACCTCTTTAAAAAAAAGAACGCAATCTGAATGCAAATCCGTGGCAGCTGCGAGGTCGAGCCGGCGCTTTCAGGATTGCTAACTACCCCCATGCAGCTATAAAGTTCTGCCCCGGACGTGTGACCGTTAATTAAAACTTTACATTCTGGTTTCGGTTTAACGAAAGAAATTCTCATTCCGGTCCAGTTCGCTCGGTCAAATCGATGTCCAGAAGTTATCAAGTCGACTATTGGAAGTCAATTCACCGAAAATATACGAAGTTTCAAAATATCAAGATATAAAGCATAATCTCATGCATACTCCTACGTTATAATAAGGAAGAATACCTTACTGCCGAGAAAAATATTCTAGGAAATATTCGTGACGAAATGAGATATACTCATGACATTACTACGCAAAACTTCGCGATGCAAAAAATCTAGATTTCTAAATCTTATCTCTTCATATATAGTTAGATTATAAAACCGGCTTTGCTCGAACCTTGCAATCTACTTTATACATTTCAAGTTTATTTACCAAGTATACGAGCTTGATATTCATAAAAGAGACATGCACAAATACATACGCCGAGTAGATAAAAATTATGAAATCCATCTATAAAAAGATTCCATCTTGATACGTGAAAAGCACATACATATGTCAAGGGAGTTTGTAGGAAACACCATACTCGAATACTCTTATTACATAACATTGCGCAAGAAAAGGACATAGGAAAAGGCTCAACCAGAAGGGGTGTAAAAAAGTAAGAAAAATATGAAAAGGAAAGGGGGGACAGAGAGAGAAAGAGGCAGAAAGAAGAGTGAGCAGAAGACTTGTCTAGGGAGAAGACAAGAAGAAATTCAGCATTGCAACGGGAAGAGAGTTCTCGGCGTCGCGACGCCGGCGTGTCAGACTGCACCGTCGGTGGCAGCTGGCCGTCGCCCTTGGAATTTCCACGTAAATAAAATCTCCGGAAGAGTATAGTGCCTCTCGAGCGGCTGGCTCAAGCTGTAGACAGAAAAGAAAAGGAGAAGAACGACCGACAGACGCCGAGGACGAGGCGTTCGTTACGCTCGTGTTACCTCACGCCTCGTCGCTTCCTCCTCGACGACGACGACGACGACGACGGCGATGAGATTTTCTCTGTCGTTGGATAACAACATAGTACCATACACCAGCGCTGCCCACTATTTTTTTTGTATAAAGGATGTACTTCTATCATGTAAACCAAACTGTGGTTTACTCTCAATAAATGACAGTACTGAAAAATAATATGGTCCTTCTTGAAATCAAAACCTACCCGTTTCTCTAGTCATTTAAGAAAAGAAACATTCTTTAACATGATTATCGGTTAACAGATTAACTTTAACTGATCGACCGATTATATTAAATTAAATAATTAGGTCTATATTATAGGCAGTATTTCTATGTACATAAATATATGCATACACTACTTTTTTGTATACTTAAATACTGATTCAACATATGGCTAAAGACATTATTTCAAAATGCTTTCCATGCTTTATAAGAGTAGGTCGAAAGTTCAAATTAATGCTACCTCGGGAGTGTAACGTAGCGCGCTCGTTAAAAGTATTATTTAATAACGCTATGCATATGTCGTATATTATCCATTGCAGCTCATCTTGTTTTTACGACATATGCATACGTCATAAACTTCTTATTAACGCGATGGTACTCCGAGTTTTTTATGTAGTGCAAAGAATATGTTCGTACAACTTTGATGATGCTTGATAATAATATCCATACATTCATTTTATAATGAAATAAACATAATAGATTACGTGTTAATTAATCATAAAGATGAACAAGAACATATTTAGTAAAGCAGAATTTAGAAAGACTGTTAATGAAAAGTGTAGGTTTAATGTTCCTAGTACTATGATAATCGGTTTGCTGCATAGATTTTAGCAAATAAATAAAGAGAGAAAAATAAGTATGCATTTTTAACTGTTTTCAGTGGTGGCTCAAGCATACACCGTCGACGTAGAAGTAATCGGTGGTGCATCGAAAGGATGCACCGCGGTGTTACGATGCGTCGTTCCTAGCTTCGTAAAGGATTTGGTGCGCGTGGTATCCTGGTTGCAGGAGCCATCATCTTATATTTATCCTTCGTTACAAGGAGGTAAGTTCAAACCCAAATATGCTCTTACCTTTCAACTTTATGCAGCTCTACTCATAATTGAACACATCCGTAAAAATGAATATATTACACCGAAACCGGTACTCGAGGAGATTAAGAGCATAATTAAAATGCATATTACTTTACTCCTCATTAAACGATCCAATTTACTTGATAATTGTTTACAAAGTGCAGCTATAATTAAAGGAAAAATCGCACGTAATTAAAATTCCTTTCCACATTTTAATGCAGTCGCCATTATGTTCCGCGGGGACATAGGTGATTAAATGTGTGCGAAAACAAGTGCGATATCGTATAATCGATAATTTCAACTGATCCCGGAAATTGTAATATTCGTAGACTTTGTGGTGTGAGATAGTGATAAAGGCCCAAGGGACATTTTGTTGTGGTGAAATGTGGTAAAACGTACGCGATAGGTGTATAGTGGGAAGAATTATAGTAGGTTGGTGGTCGGACGATTTTCACATAGGGGTAGTCCCACACGAAGTATTATGCTCCAGCAGGGTATTGCTTAGCAGAACTAAAATTTAATATCCGGCCGCGGACGTAGTAGCTCCGGACTGAAATTTAATATCCACAACAATCTTGCATCACCTCTCGGAATGGTATAGGTCGGGATTGTAGAGGACGTCGACCTCGTAACGCGTCGCGTCTCATTAATAGTCCTAGAAATTAATTAGATTTAAGTGGCGTGGGCTGATTTGTTTTCAAGAGATTAAATTGAAAAAGATGAATTCCCGGTAATTAGAGCCTGATATGATTTGACGCGTAGTCGGATTAATTAGTAAGCTTAATTAATAATCCTTTTTAATTGGATACCACGAATCGTACAAAGCCCTTTGAAACGGCCTTGTAATGTTCATGAAAATAGATTTATATATATATATCCGAATCAAAGAGATATATATCTCTCTTTGATTCGGATGCATGGACTATTCAATGATATCGCACAGACTAATATTAAAAGTTTATTCGATGAAAGTAAGTTGTAATACGATTGAAGTATACAATAATGATGGTCTTATTGATAAAGACAGCTAGGAAGGAAACGCGAAACGTTGTTGGATATCTTCCAAGAAAGTATAGTCGCTCGGTTTTTGAACAGGGAAAACAGACTCGCGGTGCTTTTATGAGACAGTGTAAAGGAGAGCCATAAAAACTACACTTTTCTACTCGCAGAGGTATTGAAGTACATGCACTATGGCTAGTATTGCATAAATCATAAAATCCACTATATTTCAGTACTCCATTTTGAATCATCCATCCAGGAACATCACGTATAACACGCGCCCATAACGCAGTACGAACTTCATCAAAAGGAATTTATGATGTCATGGCATAAATACGAAGCGTTATATACTCGTCCTTTCTACATCTCTGAAAGCATTACATTATAATTATTACTTTTATATTTAATTAACTAATTGCATCCATCTGAAAATTTATGATTCAGTGCTCGCTTCGTTGCAACGTGCAACCAGATCTCGATTAGTGCAAATAATGAATTCTATGAAAAGATCGCCGTATTTGAATTCGCATTATTTGTAGTTATAATTGGCAGGTCTCGATTAGAACGAATAAAGAATTCTAAGAAAACGCCGTGGTATTTGAATTCGTACTATTCGAAGTTATAATTACTGGTAGAATATAATAATTCGTTCCAACTCAATGAAAGAAAAGGATATCAAATTTTTACATCGCATCCATCGAATTTTACCCCGCGTTAAACAAAAATGGCACAATTTTTATAAGTGAAATTTGTCGTGACTACAATATATATTTCTATCATTATTCTTAATATAGTATATCCATATTAAATCAGGAACTATTGAAAGATTATAGTGGCTACTTAAAAATACTGTGACTCTTATCAATTCAATTTGGTCATACTTCTTTTATGATATATATTTGTAGAATATTATAACTCGTAATAACTCACAGATAGTTTATACCTTGCGTGGGCAACCACCATGCATCTTGAGGTCTTTTGTTGAAATGTTATTCAGAAGAGACAGCTGAAAATGTTAACTCGCACAGTTCCAGAGAGCCGAGTATATTCAAGTTTATTTCAGCGTGCTTCTTTAACGTCGACATCCTGAAAAAAGAGTAAATGTCTTAATTGCCTCGCCTAGGAGAACACCGATTCAGATCTCAGACTCCATGTCTGGCCTTGCGTGACAGGATTTTGACATTTTTACGTACATATTATAAGTTGCACTCGAAAACGTATTTCAAGCGTATAAAATAACACTTCATGTTGGAAAATAGTCTTTGTGCTTTCAGTCTGAATATTTCCATAGGAAACAAGCTTATTTTTATATTCATACCGTAACGGAAGTGCATGCACGAATTTATATCGCGCGATGATGAACCACTCTAATAACTTCATTAAAGTAGTACATTCTCCTTTGATTTCGATTATAAAGAATCAAAGCATACATTTTAATTAAAAAGCATATTCCAATATAATTTGCACGTAGCAAGGACCGGAAGTTCTCCTCCTGACCACGATAAACATTTACGTATACTTCGGTATATTTTTTCTTTGATATTCAAAAATCGATTCAGCGATCTAGGAACCGTATTAATAAAACCGTAGAAATGAAACTCTTATTTCAATTGCTCAGTCTTTCTTAAATTTTTATTTGCATTATCAATATTTATCTATGTCTAGTTATAAATTATACACTTGTTAGTAATTACAAGTTTTAATAATAGTCAGTGCGTAAATTTTAATTTAACATCAGGAGAACAGAACTGAGGTCAAATAAGTTTCCTGCATTTTCACTGTATATCTTATTAAATGTTAAGTTCATGTTCACAAATGGCATGCACGCAATTTCTAACTGGAATAATATTTCATTAGTATATATTTCGGTACATATTGTGCATCCAGCTTTGTAACGTTACTATACATGTGCTAAACGTAATTCAACATGCTCACCTTCATCCACGTCGTATGTATATAGAATTATGTATAACATACATATATACGTGTCGTGTCCAGGTTGAATCCATACACGCCAGCACAGACAATATCGAGTGCAACAGTAAACCTAACCCACCCTAGTCACCTGACTTGCTCGACAATCGCTATTTAGGAGGGCCGCTTATCTCGGCTGGTCTTAGCTCTGCTAATGCCTCTTCCTAGAATACATATGCATATATGTACACATACGTACCTAGAATATCAGTACATACACGAAAAACCGATAATTAATGTGGAATACAAACGTCGAATTTCAAATACAAGGTAGAAAGGAATTCGGTGGAAGTGCCTGTACTTTGTAAGCATATCGATATCAAAGATACTTATGAATATGAGGGCAATGTTATCAGGTAAATCATTATAATTAATTAAATGATGTCCAGTTACAAGTAACTCATCATTTAATTTATTACATCGTGTAGAAATTAACGTTTGCTTAAGTCAATGTGAAATAATTAATGTGCAGATAAAGAGTCAGTATTTTATAGTTCTATGATTGCATTACCAGAATTCGATTTTTGCCTCGAATTTTGTTGCTGCACTCCGACTGCTGCTTCGAACGAGTATTTCCGTAATGATTACTTATACTTCCTACGTAGATTCTTTTAAGGGCATATTAATTATTTGACATCGAAGAATAGTGGGGGGTGGATTTTTAATTCGGAGCGAAGTTTGGATGGCTCTAAAATGGAGGAAAGAGAGAGAACTGCAGGAGACGATTTATGTAAAGGATAGTAGAACTTAATCGTGAATTCGTGAAGGAGTTTAAATACATGGTAGGGCAGACAGTTTCCCGAAACGAGCGTGAATGTTTAGGATAACTACCGTCATTAGCGTTTCCGGCTTATCTAAGGAACGGACTCCCGTTTAATCCCAGCAAAAACGAAGGGGTTGGATCTGTACGTCATTCAAGACAGCTCGCCGGAAATCCCGGAATTAGCATAATTATCGTAACGGCAAAACCGCTGGCTCCAGAAAATATCGTAATCCGTGGTGATACGAGGCGCATTCGTTGGTGGAGTCATTAAAGATAACTTTCTATGGTATCTCGGTTTATTGGGAAATGTCGGGACCAATTATTGCAGTGCGCTGATATGAATAATATCGAGGATGCCAAATCATGTGTTATTCGTGACACGAATGTATATATCCAGGTTTCTGCCTTCCGATAAAATCGCTTCATCACGATTAAATAATTCAATTCGGAATATTATCATTTAGTGTGTATTCGCGTCTCTATGGGTACGTTATGTCGCGCCATACATTCGATACTCGAAATCCGTGGAAATTGAAAAGTTCCTTTTTTTTTATCGTTAACATTTTAGATGGTAAATTTCATCTATTACCAACGGGCGAGCTATTGGTGCACAGTCTTGAATTCAGTGATCAGATACCGGGTTATAGATGCAGAACGATGCACCGGCTAACGAGACAAGTGGTCGTAAGCTCCGCCGCCAAAGTTAGGATAGCTGGTGAGTGACTTTACGAATAATTATAAATCCCCTCGGTACCTTTGTCAGATATCAATTACAGTGATTAATCTTTTGCGCTTTGTACAGATCACAGAGGCGTGATGCCTCCAGTAATTCTTGAAAACTCGGGCGTCGTACACGTCGCTCAAGATGAATCAACATCGTTAGTCTGCGTGGCACAAGCCTGCCCTACTCCCGAATATCGGTGAGTGACTATCCTAGAAATTAATTTAGCTGACACCCGAGAGATCCATTTATAAAGGCTAAGCTCATTAGAGATAACATTATCCGTGGAAGAAGGAATTATTTTAATTACTTTATCCATTCAAATACAACAATTTAATATAGAAACAGTCATTATCATTATCGTCTTTTAATAATAACTATTAATATCTTAAATAGTGATATTTGCAAATGGCATTATCATAGAACAGTTTAGAGTGAAATTTATAATAGAATTTGTGAGTAGAGAATGAAAAGAGTGCCGTGAATATTTGAGTCTGATTATACAAATATATAATCATATACGTATATATAAACGATGCATCGTGACCCCGGTAGAAATAGTACATTTCCATTCGATCTCCTTGTTCGATCGAGACTTTACTTGCAAATATAACCCGACAGTTTCAGACATGAGAAACTACTAGTGTTTGGTCCATCAGTCACCTATACGTTTACATGGATTTATTTGTTCCTCCTGGAATCAACCCTTCCTCTGTATACCTTCCCTTGACGAAACTCTAGAAGCATTCAATGAAGATGGAATGGTATATGAACGACAAAGACGAATGCCTGCCTTTGTGCATTCGAAATCAACGAATCAGCTGCGTCTCTATCTGCTATTTCGTACCTACATTTGCCAATTTATAATGTATATGGGATGCAAATAATTGAAAAACACTATTTGTTGGATTTAATATAATTTAAAGCAGATCGTATTACGATAGTGAATGCTGTCTGGAAATTGAATTATTGTTCAAAATATTTAATAATGCAATGATCATTTTCAAGGATATTGAAGCTTATAGATATACAAGGATATTTCTGGAGTAAAGGTTTCTTATCTTCTTGTATCTTTCAAAGTATCTTCTTTAAGAAGATCACATAGTGTAGGCACACCATGTACGTACTTATATACATGCTCCTTTGAACTTCCTCTCGATACTCACAAAATACCTTTGAGAAGATAAACGGAAAGAGAACAACAAAAATATTCCTCGAGGATAGACCTGTCTTTTTCCGTTTAATCTGCTGTTCTCTTCTTCCCGCGGGATATGATCATCGATTCCTGAGCGCCATGAAAATAGATCGAAAAACGGCGAAAAAGACAGGGACGCAGGAAGTAAAGGCGAAGTAAAGGGTGAGATTCAAAGAAATGGTAAACGTATAAAAGAAGGACAAAGACGACTGGGCAAGGCTTTGATCGTGGAAAAGTGGGAGCACTCGATCGTGAGACCTCGCGAGTGTGATACAATCAGGAAACTCTCTATGTCGACTGAAGTGTACGAGGAGTGTTCCACCAATAGCCATTTTCCATCTCGGAATTTTCTGATCCCTCTTTCCGTCGCGCATCTCCCTATCCGTTGCTATTCGGAAAAATATCTGGAAAAATGAAAATTTATTGGCAATATCGGCGTGTAACGCATGGCTCTGGCTTCGTACACGAGAAATACAGTCAAATTCCACAGTGAAATATTCGTTCGAACAACCGAATGAAATTGATACTACTTCATAGGAAATTAGAGACGCCGAATAGAGACCGAATATTTAAAACGAGATGCATGTACATCCGAATTTAATTCATGATTTCATATCAATATTCTATAAACCGTAAAATAACATGGTTTATGGATCTACAATTCTCTACGTGATTTAAATTCTCACAATATTAACCATAGTACAGATATAGATTGTAATAAAACCTTTCATATTTTTGTGGTATTATAATTTGAGTCTGGTTATATACATAATGATGCAACAATGAAACTTTAATACATCATTATTACCTTTAAATATAATGATTATATTACATTCTAGAATAATTCATAAAACGTGTATTTTTTATTGAAATGTATAGCGAAATCTTATTGAAGAATTAATGAAATAGTCTGATAAATCCACTCACTTCGAGATTCAACCTCCATTCAGGACAGCCTCAAAAAGTATTTTCGTGCCGTGAATATTATTTTCCCTTTCCAATTCGAAGTTAACTTTCAACGAGGTCCGGTATAAGTTAACTTTTCGCCGTGAACTTGCGCGCGAAGTGAAATTCCCGGAGGGATCAGAGTCCATTAGATACAAGGAAGACTTAGGCGATGAAGGAGTCCAAAAATAAATGGAGAAAACCAGAAGAGGAAGTAGTAAAGAAGGATGAAGAAGGGGTTAAGGAAAGGAAGGAGATCCTGCGAACGTCCGGAGAGCCGAACGTGCCTCGATCGAAAACTGTCAGGAACTTGGAAGGCCAAAAGGAACCGTGGAATCCTGTGGATAAATGTTCCTGGATGCGGCTCGATGTCGTTTCTAGGTCGACGTACCCAAAAGCCACTGAAATTGAACCCCCACCCTCTGCCTCCCTGGTTACCTCCACTCTCCACAAACTACTTTGCCTTTCGATGAAAAATTATTCCTTGTCGAGCCAGAGAGGAGGATGTTCCAAAAATCTAGACACGAAGACGAAAATAAAATATGAAGGTTTACGGAATAGGAAGACATGACTACTTCTGAGCACGCTATCCCCATTCATTATTAAGTCGTATTAGATATATGTATGATATTATATCGCACGGAATAATATTTATATGTTATATAAATTTCTTAAAATACATATCTATTGATATTTTAATTAATACATCTTACAGTAATAGTAAGAAGAGTGTATATACTATCTAGAATTTTCGTTTATAACCTGCTTCTCTCAAATTTAATTATGAATTTCTAGTGTCCAATATTAATATCATAAACGTAATAAGGACGTTTGCAATATTGATGAAATTATTCATTTTAACCAATTAATTGTTAATCGATTTAGGTGGTACGTGCAAACGGGAGCTGAGCCAATGTTAGTGCTCTCTGGACCGAGAACGAAATTACTTGGATCCGTGCTGGCTATAGAAGCTGTAACACTGGAAGATAGCGGCATATACCGCTGCTCCGCATCTAATTCGGGTGGTGAAGCGAGTGCCGAGATTAGGTAACAACGTCAGATACAACTAATGTGAAAGATTTGTCACGAAACCTGTATGAACTCTACGATTTATTGCACAATTTCTCAGCGTATCATTTTCAACATTTCCCGTTGTATATTATTAAGATAAAGTAATACCTGCTTTCCAGATTCCCGGGAATAAGTAATGGACTGTTATCCAACATATTCAAAGAAATATGATTGTAACTGAATAACATCAATCTTTCGAATTTCCTGAAGTATAACAATATAGTCTAATGAATTATTACGAACTAAGCCCTTGGTTCTTATTTAACAAGGCAGCTTTTTAATAAGAGATTCATAGTAGATATTTATTTGTAATCAGTTTCTTTTACTTTCTTTAATTTGTTGTTACTTTCTTTAATTTGATAAAATTATTCTGGAATTCGTAATATGATGAACAGTAGATGTATTGATCCTGTTTTTCAGGCTGATCGTAACAGCACCTTTACACGTAGAAGTTACACCACCACTGTTGAGTGTTCATTTAGGTGGTAACGCACAATTTAAATGCGATGTTGGAACGCATCCACAAGCTGGTCCTCATTTTGTTACTTGGTACAAGGATGGTCGACAACTTCCGGCAACGGGTAGACAATCGGAGCTCCTGCGGTTGAACAGCATAGGAAGAGAAGACCGTGGAATGTATCAGTGTATAGTCAGACGGACGGAGGGTGATACATCTCAAGCCTCGGCTGAACTACAATTGGGTGGTACGTGATCAAAGTATTCCTACTTAAATCTTGTACTTCGCTTGATAGAATCTTTTCTTTAGTGACAATTATTTTTACTTTCAATAAGTTCTGTCTAAGGTGATAGGATTAAGTTATTCCCTGTTAAATAGAGTTCCTCTTTGTATGTATACACCTGACATGCTAATATTCGTCAAAGTCTTTCCTTCAAATTCAGCACTACGTATTACATTCTTTGGTGTATTCAACTGCATTATCAGAAAACAGCACATAATTAACAGAGCGAATAAACCAAAGGGATTTGATCGGGAATTATCCGCAAGTTATTTCACAGGGATTCGATTCGAATTCCGACTGTTAAAAGGGGGGTAAAGAACGTCAAAGGTGACGTAACAGGGCGCATCATAGCTGTATAGTAAATCGCGATCAATAGTGAGCGTTACCGATCAAATTACAGTGAACTCGATTACCGTAGAAAGAGCAAGGCAACCGCGTGCCCCGTTGCCTCGAGAGAAGGGCTCCACTTTGAAGTGGAGGAGGCTTCTTTTATAGTGCTTTACCTCCTCTCATAGCCCCGTTTGCCATCTCTCCTCACCTGTGTCCTCTTTGGTAACCACCACGAGGCACCCACTCCCGGCTGTTTTGCCCTATATCTGGACCAGCTATACGAGTGAGGAACATTCCATGAAAGAGAAGCGTTTCCGCGCTACGCGAGAGGGACGAGGAGGAAAATAGGTAGAGGAGGGCCTTTGAAACAACAATGAAGTTAGCGTCTCTCGCTCGTCAGCGTCGGTAATGCACGGAATTTACGTCAAAGGGAATTCGAGGGAACGGTACCGCACCATCTCCGTACCGTGTCCTAAAGTGAGAGAAAGAGAGAGAGAGAGAGGGGCAGAGGATGCATACAGGGTGTTCGGTATGCTGCAATTTCACGTGAGCGCAATAACTGAAAAACAAGAAGTCGGAGAGAAAGGGAATACGAGCAATTCCAATGTTCTCATTGTACGAGGCAAAGAACAGTAGAAAAAGTTATTTCCGTGATAAGCTGAAACTCAACGAACGTTGAAAAATCGATGCTAACGAATTATTCGCGTTCGAAATGCTTCTACGTGAACCTTGCTACCCGTTTTTTTTCGGGCTCGACCGGTTTCCTTGTTTTTTAATATTACCATTTTAGATGATTTCGATGGGCATAAATTTGCATACGTATGAATGTATGTATGCGAAAGATGAAAAGAAGGAATCTTAATTTGCCGCAACAAGAAGATGTGAGGGACACGTTCTCTCTATGGAAGCCGATATTAATTTGTAACAGTACTTTATTGATTTTAATAACGTCGGTAGTTAGAGATTTTTATTGCATCATATTTTCGACGGAAATCTTTTTATAATTCTAGTATGAGGCTCCCACTTTTATAACAAAGATACGATATTCTCGGTAAACGATTAAATACTACATAGAATTAAGTTTTATTCAAACCCGGCAACGAGATATCATGGTTGCATGATTGTTCACTGATAATCGCTCGCAGACATCGTGAAGAGATTCATCAATTTCCGCATGGATCCGCGAGCACCATCTACGAAAACTTTGCATTCAACTAGGCAAAACCACTCTTCCTATCTCCGACTCTCTTTCTGTCTGCCTCTTCACTTATAGTAGACGAACGATCCTTTGTAATCTGACGCTCGAGCATTTTTAATGACGACAAAATCGACACTTTTAATTATGAAAAGTTCCCCGTTCTCTTACTCTCCCTCTGCGACACCCGAGAAACTCAGCTCCGTTCGATTTCCAGGTTCCTTCACCTTCCACTACCTACCTCTCTCTATCTTCTCTCTCCTTACGTACAACTACTCTCCTTCCTCTCCTCGTTCGTGTCGTTGGGATAGAAACATCGAGAGAAAAAAATATTCACCGCGCTTCCGTCGCAGCGAACCCATTGTCTTTCGTCTTCTATTACGATGTGCGGCAGGCGTGGTAGCTTTCAATACCAAGAATCTTTTGGTCCTTCACCATTCTCCTTCTCGTTCTTTCTCCTTTTCATCTAGGGCTTCTACTTTCGTTAATATTTCGTCTGTGTCGTAATCCAAAGGACGCTTAATGTGATTGATTCCAGCGGATATGAAGCTGTAGAGATAGACAAGGTTTTTATAATGATTTTAGCATGAGTGAATTTCGCGAGCAGACATTCTATTATTATGGAATACGAGATGGTATCATATACGAGAACTTCTTGTAACCACTCATCCCAAATTGTGAAATGCATAGTGTATGACGGGGTTTTTTGAGTCATGGGGCTTTTTGGATTCATCTAAGAATTTTTTAATACATTCATTTCTTATGCACATTTACGAGGGGGAAAACATAGAGGTAAATAGTTTAAATCGTACTTAACGAGTGACCGAACTTCTATCGGGTCGAAGTTACCAGCCAAGAAAGGGGTCGACCCGAAATCGCAAAAATGTAAAGGGAATGTAAATGTATACCTTCAAAAATTGTAAAAAAATCAAAGTCGCCAATTTCGGTCCTAGATGGCCCAAATCGATGGTAGATGATGCCTAATGATGTTCTAGGACCGTTTTGGATCGAAAGAAGTGGATTAAAAATTTATTCCGGTCAAGAGAGGGGTGTACCCAAAATCGCAAAAATGTAAAGGGGTATACCTTCAAAAATTGTCGAAAAATCAAAGTCGCCAATTTCGGTCCTAGATGGTCCAAATCGATGGTAGATGATGCCTAATGATGTTCTAGGACCGTTTTGGATCGAAAGAAGTGGATTAAAAATTTATTCCGGTCAAGAGAGGGGTGTACCCAAAATCGCAAAAATGTAAAGGGGTATACCTTCAAAAATTGTCGAAAAATCAAAGTCGCCAATTTCGGTCCTAGATGGTCCAAATCGATGGTAGATGATGCCTAATGATGTTCTAGGACCGTTTTGGATCGAAAGAAGTGGATTAAAAATTTATTCCGGTCAAGAAAGGGGTCGACGCAAAATCGGAAAAATGTAAAGGGGTATACCTTCAAAAATTGTCGAAAAATCAAAGTCGCCAATTTCGGTCCTAGATGGTCCAAGTCGATGGTAGATGATGCCTAATGGTGTTCTAGGACCATTTTGGGTCGAAAGAAGTGGATTAAAAATTTATTCCGGTCAAGAAAGGGGTCGACCCAAAATCGCAAAAATGTAAAGGGGTATACCTTCAAAAATTGTCGAAAAATCAAAGTCGCCAATTTCGGTCCTAGATGGTCCAAATCGATGGTAGATGATACCTAATGATGTTCTAGGACCGTTTTGGATCGAAAGAAGTGGATTAAAAATTTATTCCGGTCAAGAAAGGGGTCGACGCAAAATCGGAAAAATGTAAAGGGGTATACCTTCAAAAATTGTCGAAAAATCAAAGTCGCCAATTTCGGTCCTAGATGGTCCAAGTCGATGGTAGATGATACCTAATGGTGTTCTAGGACCATTTTGGGTCGAAAGAAGGGGATTAAAAATTTATTCCGGTCAAGAAAGGGGTCGACCCAAAATCGGAAAAATGTAAAGGGGTATACCTTTAAAAATTGTAAAAAAATCAAAGTTGCCAATTTCGGTCCTAGATGGTCCAAATCGATGGTAGATGATGCCTAATGATGTTGTAGGACCGTTTTGGGTCGAAAGAAGTGGATTAAAAATTTATTCCGGTCAAGAAAGGGGTCGACCCAAAATCGCAAAAATGTAAAGGGGTATACCTTCAAAAATTGTCGAAAAATCAAAGTCGCCAATTTCGGTCCTAGATGGTCCAAATCGATGGTAGATGATGCCTAATGATGTTCTAGGACCGTTTTGGGTCGAAAGAAGTGGATTAAAAATTTATTCCGGTCAAGAGAGGGGTGGACCCAAAATCGCAAAAATGTAAAGGGGTATACCTTCAAAAATTGTCGAAAAATCAAAGTCGCCAATTTCGGTCCTAGATGGTCCAAATCGATGGTAGATGATGCCTAATGATGTTCTAGGACCGTTTTGGGTCGAAAGAAGCGGTTTACAAATTTTGCGGGCGAAAAACAGGTCGACCCAAAATCGCAAAAACGTAAAGGGGGTATACCTTCAAAAAATCAAAGTCGCCAATTTCGGTCCTAGGTGGTCGAATCCGAATATTTCCTTGGCTGACACAAATAGCCCCGCCTTACTTTACAATTATCCTTTTTCTTTCACCTTGGTACACTATATTTAAATATTTACTGCTTTGTTCGATGTATTTCAGATGCACCGCCGGTGTTACTGTACTCATTTATCGAACAGACGTTGCAACCCGGACCTGCTGTATCCTTAAAGTGTTCTGCGGCAGGAAATCCTACACCACAGATCTCATGGGCGTTGGATGGTTTTCCTTTACCAACTAACGGAAGGTAAGCTTAGTGTAATTTGTATTATCACGCAGCATATTCACGTAAATTATTTTCTTATTTCCATATAGTACTTAGAAAAATTAGAATACATCACATTTTATTAAGCTTTTTTGTATTATAATGCCCCTGGTTATACGACAGTCTATGTAATCAGCGAGGTTAAACAATGCAGTTTATTAGTATTAAAACAGAAAATATTCATATTACATTAAATTTCATCGCTCAATTTTATGATTCACAATGTAACCTGATTTTACCTTTTCCATAAACAATTACTGCTTTAACATACAACTTTTGACGGCAATGCATTTAAAAAATGCAATCTATCTCCAAAGGGCCAAAGTATTGATTTTTCGTTTCATAAAATCTCGTTATTTATATGTAAATACTTTAACGTTCGTTTGATATTTTGCAATTAAAATGTAATTTTCTACATCAATATTTTTAATCGCACACAAAGAAGAGTAATTCTATATTAAATCCAAGACTCCAGCAAAGGCTTGAGTTTTTCGCAATAAAACTGCATGTTACATAAATATTGGCGATTTCCAAAAAAATTTAATATCGGTAAAAGGAAATTATTTATCGTAACACTTTAGTTACACCCAGAAAACAAGTAATAACAGATCCTTTGTTGTATCACGATGTTTATGTTCCGCTATATTTAACCATTGAATGACGATATTTTTCCTTTGTTATTAAATATTAACAGCATTAAACAGAATTGAATTTATTATTCCTTTATCACGGTGCACATTATTGCAAAAACTGTAAACGGTAATAAGTTGAAGTTTCCAATAACATAGCAGATGTGGCATTCTAAATAACACGCTTTCCTGCGATGCCAGAGTATTTGTTCGGGAATACTATTTCTAGGGCGTTCATTTAAAAAAAGTTTTTTTGCGATATGTGTTTGAAGGTTCGTCATTGGTCAATATGTAACGGTGCACGGCGATGTAATATCGCACGTCAATATCAGCCACGTGATGGTTGAGGATGGAGGTGAATATTCTTGCACAGCTGAAAACCGGGCAGGCAAAGTCACACATGCGGCACGCCTCAATATTTACGGTACTAATTTTACCACATTATGATTGTACGAACATGTTTTGCAATTGATTCAACTACGTTAATATAATCGTGTTACTCCGTGCTGAATCAGGTTTCAAATTAAATAGATAATTATTAACGCTAAATTACATTGTAACGTTAAATTACAACCAGTTAATTTTGATCGACTAAAGATAAATATTAGTTTATTCTAATATTTACTCGGAAACTAATTTTCTCATTTAGCACTGGTAAATGTGTTCTTGAACGGTGATCGCATTTATGAAAGAAAGATAGCAGCGCTTCTATTACGCGCGGGTCAATGAGTATCTTACGACACGCAGTAGTAAAACCCTGTATATTGTCAGACCGGCTTCATTCATAAGCTACATAAGAATGAGTCGATACTCCTCGTGTTACGTCAGACCAAATAGTAGTAACGCCCAATATAGTATCGTACTCGGACCGTGCGTATAGTAGATGCGGCCGGCCAGTAGTATTCCTCGGACATAGTCAGACCGAGCTCTGAAGCGCGCTATGCTAACGCAGCAGATTCGAGGCCCAATTTAAAGCCATTCACGATGTTTTATTTTTGATATTGATAAAATAATAAGAGTAGATTACATCTACGACAAAACACAGCGAATCCCACTTAAAATAGGGCAATTAATTGTACGATATTTGTTTCTCCGTAAAAATATGGGTGATCTGGAAATTCTGTAGAAAGGTGACAGTGGAAAATAGTCTCGTTCGGGATATTAGCTGTTTGAAGTCATTTGTTTGATGCTTAAAATAATGGCTGTATTATTGTAATTAATGGAGATAATTAGGTGTCTTATATTATACGGTTATGATAGGGTATAGTTAATGATATTCAAACTATTTACTGTTAATGATAATAGAAAATGATATGGAAGGTATTTATCTTTCTAGTCTATTTGTTATATTATTCTATGTTGCACGGTTGTGAATATTTTTGGATTTTGTACCTTATATTTTGATACATAATTGTTTTATATAATAGGGCTTCCTTACATTCGACTGATCCCGAAAGTGACTGCTGTAGCTGGTGAAACTCTTCGTCTGAAGTGTCCAGTTGCTGGATACCCGATCGAAGAAATCAAGTGGGAACGGGCGAATCATGAATTGCCCAATGATCTACGGCAGAAAGTGTTATCGGACGGGACATTGGTTATCACGAGTGTGCAGAAGAAAGGGGATGCAGGAGTGTACACGTGCTGGGCGAGGAACAAACAGGGACACAGCGCTAGAAGATCTGGAGAAGTCGCTGTTATCGGTAAGGCCTCATATTTGATAGCATATTTTACGATTGTTGCAGGTAATCCGAAGTATCTGAGGATGGAAGACTAGCAACTCGATCAGCTTCTTTAAAAGCATCGAGTAAAAGGCGAACAGATACTCCAATGAGAAATCGACTGTTTCAAGAAGAACTCGATATCATCGGAAGCAAATATAATTTCTAGGATACTGAATTGCGGAAGAGTACCTGGACCATGTGTAGTTTCTTCTATGGTTCTCGTGCTCACTGGGTGTCGTTGTTGTTATTATTACAGTTCCTCCTAAAATTAGCCCATTCACGGCACAGCGAGATCAAAATCTCGGCGAAAGAACAACTCTTACTTGTTCGGTGGCAAGGGGTGATCCGCCACTTTCGATCTCGTGGTTAAAAGATGGACGGTCGATGGGACCATCGGAGAGAGTCACCGTCACCAATGTGGACCACTACAATAGCATACTGATGATTGAAAGTTTATCTCCAGATCACAATGGCAACTATTCGTGCGTGGCTCGTAATCTGGCCGCAGAGGTATCGCAAACGCAGCGGCTTGTGGTTCATGGTAATCCTCCTCTAGGCCCCCTTCACATTTGCCCGACGACCGCCTGACCGCCCGAAATCTGAAAGAGTGAGATTCTTTGGGTGTGTATGGTTCTCCTAATTCGAGAATGAAGCGCGTGACGTTCATCCAGTTCAATTTTCGTTCAGTGTCCATAATACGAAATCAATGATTTCCAGTAACCAGTTTATGCAGAAGTGAATTTATCAGTCTTTAACTCAAATACGTTATGGACGGTCTTAAGTGTAAATTATCATTCTTACAGAAACTTTTTGATCCCACGCGCTCTTTCGAAGATGAAAGTCTATTTCAATGCCTCCAACATCACCTAGGAATGTAGTAACACGGTGATATGTATAAAAAAACCGGTTCACGCTTAGCGTGGCTGCTCCTTTTGCATGATACCTGCCTCTATCATTTTCCAAATCCATCCATCCAATCCTATTTCGACTTTTCGAAAAGCCACGTCCTTCCTCTCTTATTGTATCAGATGTTTCTTTTCTTATAAGTCTCGTTGGTATCAATCCGTTGGCATAAAACAAATTAATTATTAAACCAAACCATAAGTACAATATGGACTTAAGGATCCAATAAATGCATGGAATAACTGTTCTTTATTAATATGGAATCTCGTGGAAATTTCGGAAGGACGACGAATGCTGGCACTTGCATTGAAACAGACTGTATGCGGTGTGAGTGTGCAATGCTAAATTATGTGTATAAGATGTTAAAGGGCGGCAGGGATAGGTCTGCGGCGGGGCCAACCTCTCTCTCCTCTACATTGCTACGTTACTATACTGCCTCTATTGTACATATTCTACATATATATATACATATTATATTCTATATATATATCTATACATATACATGGACGTACTACTGTCTATATAATATATATATACATACCGCTACTATAAAACCATATATATATTTATACATATATATATATTAAAACACATGTACCTGGTACAAAGGTTCTTGCGTTTTTTGGTGCCATCTTTTTCTCGCTCTCACGTATGGTTCTCTCTTCTCTCTTGACCTTTTCCAGTACCCCCTATTATTGAGCCATTTACGTTCCAAGAGGGACTTTCCGAGGGGATGCGGACGCGGACGGTGTGCGGGGTCGCGGCGGGTGACCCACCCCTTACTATATCCTGGCTAAAAGATGGCCAAAGCCCTTTTCCTTTACCACCGAATCTGGCCTCCGTCGCAAACGTCTCCCAACTGGATCCTTACTCGAGCCTCCTCAGTATAACGAACCTCGCGGCCGAACACTCCGGCGACTATACCTGCGTCGCCGCGAACCCCGCCGCCGAGGTCAGGTACACGGCCAAGCTACAGGTAAAAGGTAACTAGATGATCGGCGACCCTTTTCCACCTTGCTCCTGATACGATACCGTCTGGTCATCGCCACCAAAAATCCTCCGCTTCATTTCTCGACCTCGACGGACACGCTACAACTCATAATGTACTATGGATAAAAAAAGTTTGGAAATGTTACATTAAATCTCCTGAATTTATATAATATCCATAATTCGTTATTTTCTTGGATTACTTGGACAAATGAATATGGTTTATATCAATATTTTGTGTAGTAATATATTTGGAAAATAAATGATTTGAAATTGAGAAATGAGTTGTGTGATCTTAGTCTTCTATTGTATGCTTGTATTTTGAAGATTTGTAAAAGTTAATTAATTATGTCCTCAAAAGATGCTTTTTTTCTTTTAATGTTCTATAATATTTACTTGCGAGATATATGCCTAAAATATCGTCGAGGTCGAAATTTTTTTAGGAAAATCATATACCGTAATGTATCCCAAAAAGTTCCAAGAAACCGAATTTCCTCGTTATAATTCATCGTCATTCACATATTATGCTTACTGACTCGACTCCTGCGTCATCATTAATATCATTATAGTGGTCTCGCCTGGATTAAAAATACATGATAAGCATACTTTCCTCAACACTGATAACGGAGTTAGAATCTTTCTTAAATAAATGTACAGTCATTCCTAGCGAGATCACGCGCGTTTATCGTTTCCATTATCGAGTCCCTTTGATTCCTGGAATCCAAATAAAAGTCCTTTCCCCAGACACAGTGTGTATTACATTTACGTTGCTTTGGCTCTCTGGGAATGCGTCGGTATCTCGTGGACCCCGAGGTTTGCTTGACTTGACCGAATAATAAAGGTAACAGTTTGCACCTTTCCTTATTTAAATCGTTTCGTACCGGATACAACCATAAAAAACAAATCTCTGAACTCTCTTCTGGCCTGCGTGCGTGCGTGTATGTGAGCAGAACACTTTATTTGCATGATCTCTTATATGAAAGTAGTTTTCAGCCTGCGTACATTATGTCTGTACAGATATTTCATTCTATAATTAGATGTTTTCTTAATCACCTGAGCGCGAGCACGTTGCCACTAAGCTCACGACCAACTCTTCACCAACCCATGCGCTGGCTCTCCTTTGGGCTCGTTCGAAGGCAACCTTTTTTATTACACTTCTGCATGCTTTCTCACTGTCTTTCTATCTGTCACACTCTTTCTTATCTCTCCTTCGTCGTTACGAAATGTGGGGCAGAAATCCTTGAGTTTCATCTTCCTATGATATATTTATGTTTATAAAATGCATTTCGCACCGTATTGTAACAGTAGTATTGAATAACCACGATAGAACTCAAATGTGCTTATTAAATCATTATTTTTTGGAACTGTCCCCTAAATTTCGTCACGAATTGGTATTGTAGGCTAGTAGTACGTATATTATTAATTACATTTGTATTTATGAAACTAGTCGTTAGAAGCGGGTACTTATATATATCTATATATACGTATATATTATTATTCGCCTATCCATGGTATGTCTCGGCCGTTTTCGCCGACGTGCTCTTATCCACACCTCACACTTCCCACCTAATTGCGCCTTACTTTTCGAGAGTTCTACTTGTTTCACGCCACCGTTAATCAAGTATATATATATACATATACTTTCATTACATACATATATATATCTATATATTATATTGTCGCACGCGTTAAATGCGTGGCCGATATCTTGCCGTCTTGTAAAGCGTTGGAACTCCCACTCACAGTATTTCGCTTGTGCAGCGTTTTTCACCACCGTAAAAGTAGAACCCGCCAAACAGTTACACCCAAAAGACAAACCTTTAAACTCTCGACACAACGATGCGCGACGTCGATAGGAAAGATAGAAAGAAAATGAAAAACGGGACTCACTTAATGCGACCTTCAAGTCTGTGACTGCATATTAGGCGATGCACTAGTGGCCAGTTTCATTTTGTAGTTAGGAATTGAAAATTTGGATAGACGCTTTTTGCGCACTCTTTGTTTTTCATTTGTACCATTATGATGTAAAGTGAACCGCTTTATTCATTATCCTTGGTAGAACCGACGAGTCTACTTTGTCCCGTGCGTATGATAAAAGTATCGAGAAATAAAGCCCTTCGAAGACGCCTCGCATCGAATCATACCCGACTTCCACTTTACCCCACCCACGAACCTTCATTCACATTATCTTAATATCTCTCTCACTTTTTCATTACGAAAATTACCATTCAGCCTACATATAACAGAAATTCCAGATAACCAAATCTTCCGCGTATTTCTAACGCTGGAAAGTAAAATTCATTACTCGAAAAGAGATACTACATTTTAAGTCACATGAACGTCGTCCTTTTATTTTCATTATTATCTCTATCATGTACAGTTTATCATTGAATATTATTGACTTGTATCTACGAGGTTTTATCTCTGTGAATTTATACTCTTCCTATATCGAACGCGCTTTTTACAACTCTCTAACGACGTACCTGTCTTTAAATCGCTAACGACCAGTGAAAACAAAATTCCTTTGCGACTTACGATGGATCTTCGTCAATTTCTATCTTCGTATTTTCAGTCCCTCCCCGTTGGATTGCTGAACCAACGGATATGAGCGTTGAAAGAAATAAACACGTTGCCTTACATTGTCAAGCACAAGGGGTGCCGACACCCACCATTGTCTGGAAAAAAGCAACCGGTAATAACTTCTTAAACAAAGTATAACTCGATCATTAAATTGTCCACAATTTTTTATAAGTGCTTCATATAAATCGCTAATTTCTACACGAATCGTGCAAAATTTTGATTATTTCAAGTTTGATCATTTAGTCTGTTTTTTAATTATACTTAAACAGGAAGTAAATCGGGCGAATACGAGGAATTACGAGAAAGAGTGTACACAAAAATCCTCGGTAATGGCACGTTGTTACTACAACACGTGAAGGAAGACCGAGAAGGATTCTATCTTTGTCAAGCAAGTAATGGTATCGGAAGCGGTATCGGGAAAGTTGTGAGACTAAAGGTGAACTGTGAGTAAAGGGTTTAAATTCACACTCATTCTATAAATCAACCTGTTACAGAAATAGGATGTTTTCAAAATAAATTCGTTGTTGTATCGTTGAATTAATCGTCTTGATATCGCTTTCATGTATTATTAGCGTCACCATATTTTGCGGCTCCATCAAGATTAGTAACAGTGAAGAAAGGTGACACCGCGACGCTACATTGCGAAGTACATGGCGATAAACCTGTCACTGTGACATGGCTAAAGGGAGGCAAAATTGAGTTAAACCCCTCAACTAACTATCGGTAACATAATAGTTTGAAATTATTCTTTATGATCGGTGTGTTAATCGACTATCATAGTCCACCTTGTAGTTTTCCTTAAGTAAGGGTTGCATACGAATCGGTTTATCTTATATAAATATTTAACATACTCGGCTGCCACCAATATTTATTTTATGACAAAGGGTAACTGTAAAACAAGAAGTGACTCCGGACGGTGTAGTTGCACAAATGCAAATTTCCTCGGCCGAGGCATCTGACAGTGGTGCCTATTTCTGTCAAGCCAGCAACCTTTATGGTCGTGAACAACAATTGGTACAACTCCTTGTACAAGGTAGAAATTGAAAAAAAAATTATTTTTCACGACGTATGAGGATTAAACGAAGAAAAAGTACACAATTAAAAAAAATATATTTTAGAGCCTCCTCAACCGCCAAATGCTTTAGAAACAGCGATGGTAGCGAGCCGAAGCATTAACGTGAAGTGGCAGCATAAGAGTCAAGATACCAGTGAGGTCACCAAGTACATTCTTCAATATAAGGAAGGGGAAGGTAAAAGGAATTTTACCTGTAATTACAGTAACAATATTATAATACAAACCATATTATAAATAAAGGGTAAACAGTAATTATTTAAAAAGGATAAAAATGGAACAAAACTCAATTCTCAAAGGTGGAATATGGCAGCAGCAAGAATTCACTGGACCACCGCTTCCATACGCTGCGCTTATAGATGAATTAAAACCTGCCACTCGATATACTATACGTGTAATAGCGGAGGGACCAGCAGGCAAATCGGTACCTTCGGCAGAATTAATTGTGAGGACAGAACCACAAAGACCAGCTGGACCACCAATCAATCTCTCTGCCAGAGCACTTTCTTCTTCCGAAATTCTGATTACTTGGTCCCCGCCATTACCTGAACTCCGGCATGGTGATATACAAGGATTCAATGTTGGCTACAGAGAAACAAGGTAATGATAACGGACATTGAACAGTAGATGCGTGTCGAGTGTTTTATATGTTGCAATGATTCTGATCAAGTTTTTTCAGCTCGGGAAATCCGTCCTACAACTTTAGTACGGTGGCTGGGGACGGAGAGGAAGGAGGTGCAGAACTAAGACTAACAGGATTAAGGCCTTATACAAAGTATACTTTAGTTGTACAAGCATACAATCAAGTTGGATCTGGCCCCCTCTCTGAGCCATTACTGACGCAGACATTGGAGGATGGTGAGATATTGTCGGAGTTTTATAGTCCCCCTTACTTGAGCGCATTTAATGATACTCTCACCTGTTATTTAATTACTGAATTGTATATGTAATTATTCTATATTATAATATTATTTATTTGTTTATGTAGTACCTAGCTTGCCACCGGTAGATGTGAGGTGTGCTGCCCTGAGCTCACAATCTCTTCAAGTATCTTGGCAACCACCACCCATCACGCATAGTAATGGAATTATACAAGGGTACAAACTTTTTTACGAGCCCGTTCTGGCAGATGTATGGCGAGGAGTGGATGAAATGGAAGTGAGGACATATAATGCTATTTCTTATAGTAATGCTTCGGTAACAATTATTGCAATAGGGTATGCTTTTTATGAAGGTTCGGAAGACCAGTGTTCTGACTACTGTTCTTACTGGATTAAGAAAATACACGAATTACACCATCCAGGTGTTGGCATTTACGAGAGTCGGAGATGGTGTACCGACAGCAGTATCTTACTGTCAAACTGAAGAAGATGGTAAAAATAACTATAATTAGCAACAAACAGCATAATTAATTTCGTCGCTATTAGATATGGTATCTTATAAACACATTTAATATTTAGCTTTTTTATAATATCGTTCCAGTACCAGGTAGCCCCGCCGATATAAAGGTCGTAGTAAGTTCACCGCAAGCTCTATTCATTTCTTGGCTTCCTCCGCTGGAACCAAATGGAATGATTACAAAATATAATCTTTATACAAGGTAAAAATAATATTCTTATCGGCCGTTAATTATTGGCACAGAAACGTGATCAATATTTTAATTCTCACGCAGCATATGACTGACTTTGTAATACTGGTAATTGGAAAACACATGTAAAATGTAACAGGGTTGTAGACGGCCGGGAAGAGCTCAATCACGGTAAAAGAACACTTCCAGCTACCAACACATTTTTCGAAGCCAAGGATCTTCAGCAACATGTGGAGTATCAATTTTGGGTTACTGGAAGCACACGTATGGGTGAAGGTCAAAGTTCAACGGTGGCTGCACAATTACCCACAAATCGTGTACCAGCAAGAATTACATCCTTTGGAGGACACGTTGTAAGACCATGGAGAGGTTCCGCTACGTTGGCATGTAACGCGGTCGGGGATCCTACCAGGGAATGGTATAAAGGTGCCAACGAACAAATTCGTTCGGATCCTGCGAGGAATATACAGATTTTACCATCCGGTGAACTCATACTGTCGAATCTTCAATCTCAAGACGGTGGAAACTATACGTGCCACGTGGAGAATTCTGAAGGCAGTGATAAATTACATTACACTTTAACAGTGCAGGGTAAGTAAATAGCAATAGCAACTCATACTTGATTATAATATAATATAAACGTATATTAAAATTGCTAAAGACAAATTTTGCTAAGGCTAGTAATGGTAGTACTGTTAATAAATATAAATTGCCTGGAGTATAATAATTATATAATATAATATACTATTTTGCAGTACCTCCTAACGCACCAGTACTTTATGTAACGAGCTCCACATCCAGCAGTATTTTGTTACACTGGAAGTCAGGGCATACCGGGGGTGCTCCTCTTACAGGATACACTTTGCATTACCGAACTACTCATGGAAACTTGGAGGAATTACAATTATCTCGACATGCCACCAGCCATGAATTGAAGGTAAACGTGTTGTATATTTAATAACAAATTCAAATGGATATGAATGCTAGACTTAATATAATTTTGATATCGTGCGACTAAAAAATTCAACGAGATTTGTTATGTATATTTATAAACGAAATAATTGTCTTGTTTAGGGACTCTTATGTGGGAATACGTACCAATTGTACCTCACATCCCATAATAAAATTGGTAACAGTCCATCTTCTCCAGTACTTTCGGTCCGCACGCAGGGTCAGGCACCTGGCATACCACCAGCAGCAGCATTTCTTAGCCCAAATTCAACGACACTTGTCCTTCGACTTCACGTATGGCCGGACAATGGGTGTTCTATACTCTACTTTGTGATTCAGTATAGAGCCATTAATGACTTTCATTGGACGTTAGTTTCCAATAACGTTAAAATGCAGAGGCGATTCGTTGTGACTAATTTACAACCGAGTTCGGCATATCAGTTGAAAGTTGAAGCCCACAATGTGGCTGGTAGCAACCAAGCGGAGTTCACCTTCGTTACGTTAACGAAGGAAGGTGGTAAGCTTGGAAATATAACGGAGCTATTTTATTACTGCTATTATCGCGTGTCAGAGATACCTTGCCGCATTTGGCGGTGACATTTAACGTTTAAACAATTATATCCAAAAGCACTGTGTTCCTGAAACTTTACAGAACCGCCACCTCCAGAATTGTCAAAACGAGGAATCGCTTTAGCCCTACCATTTTACACAGACATGAAGGTGATGCTACCCTTAATTGTAGCCACGGTTGCTCTGGTTGCTGCTGTTTTCATTCTTGCTTTTCGCTGGCGCAACAGTAAGTGACAATATTCAGCAATTACTAATAATAAATACATAATTCACTTTGCGGATAATATGTTCGTTCGATGATTTGAATTCAATTAAATAGTTTCATAATGATAAAAATATATTCATTCGTATACCGGTTCTTAATATTTCTTTATATTCTGAATAGTTATCTTTTACAATACAAATCAGTAGTCTTCAAATTACTTCCGTAGAAGAAAGATATTCTTGATTTCTTCGAAAGGCAGTAATCTTTTCTTACTTAAATATAGAACTTCCATAAGAATTCGGATTTATTTCGAATAGTAGAATGAATGATCATGGAATGAGTTTGAAGATTACTGATGTAAGGTAAACATTGCTCTGCATCACGTAAGTTTTTAGTATATTCTTTCACTTTCAGGATACCTTGGAGACAGAGTGCAACGGCCAATGAAAGAGACACAGGAAAATCAGCAGAATGCCGAGACACAGAGAGAGCGTTATTACGCGACGATTCACAAAGCCGCCCTGCCACAAGCTGCGAATACGGGTGGAGGTCCCGAGAAGATTCCAGGTGAATCTTTATTACGATATGGACAGCATCCAGGTTTGGTAGCATGAGCATTCAGGTAACAATCACGCGGATACTTCCGATTGAGTAAAAACCGTAAGCACTTTAAATTACTTTTTTATAATCTTTTTTATTATTATAATATTTTTTATAATCATATGCCACCTTGTGACGGAGTGCATGCTTGCTTTTGCATATATTAAATAAATACTACAGTTTTTATGCACATTAAAATGCAATGGGTCCCATCTACATAGACGATCCTATTCAACTAATGATGACCTTATCGTTTGACATTCTTAAAAATTCTGAATTAAGCCTATTACAAGACAACTTCGGGTTATATTGAAGTAGTAATTATTCACTGTGTCATTTACGTTTTTCGCGAATTAAGGACGTTTACGCAGAAAGAAGTAAGGAGGAATTGCTGCACTTACATTGAAATTGGTAGACTTCCAAAAGAGCTAGTCCGACGCGATTTGAAAGGTAGGCAATGCCTCTGATGGGTTACAGAGACAGCGGAGGACATCTCGCCGTACGCTACGTTCCAGCTTTCGGAGGGTGGCGGGGGAAGCCTGGACGGGTTGGGCGGCTTCGGAGGACTGGGCGCCGCGGCGGAGGCGTCGGCGGCAGGTCTTCATCCGAACAATACGCTTCTACACACTTTCATGTATCACGAGCACGCAATGACGGAGGGTTGCGCCAGTCCTCCTCCAGCTGCGAAGGTGATTTGTGCACATTTGATCGCATCTTACAATAAGACTATACTATTTGATATTACAATGATAACTAGTGTTTTATGGCAATACGGCCAGTAGAATTAGTTTAATAGCATAACTTTGATGTGCTTTGATAGAGTATGAAGACCGTGTCATCGCGGAGACGTCAACAGAGGAAACAGCAAAGTCCGGGCGACGTCGAGAGCGACAGCGAGTCTGACCAGGATCAACTAACGAGCTCTCGCACGGAGTCCTCCAATCAGCTGGATGCTGGCAAATCCAAACATAGTAAGTTCATAAAGACGTGAAATGGATAATGGACTTATGATATTTTTGATTTATTCGAAACTATTAAATGAACTTGCAGTTCGAGCCATTTCCGATTTCATCTACCATGGTGCGTCGAGCACTTCTTCGGACATCTCTCCCATGTCGGAACAAAAGTCTTTACCACGAAGAGGACGATCTAGGTAAGAAATGAATTTCATATAAAATATCTTGAAAAATATCGATTAATGGAAATGACAGTCTTACTTTATAGTATCGTGATGATAAGTATTGATGTACGTTATTTTGTTTCTTGATTTTCCCAGATGGCAAGTTCCTAGCAGGTGCTCCCAACGTACACTGCTACCACCGATATCGGTCGCTGAGACAGCATTCGTAGGAGGCAACCAGGGGAACGTGGTATCCGTTCCAGGAAGCGGAGAACGCACCGAACGTCCTGAGCTCAGTGAAGCCGAATGTGACATCGATTCCCTGAAGAAATTGAAGCTCGGCCTGAGGACCTCGCTCTGGTCAAGGCCGAGCACTCAAAATAATCCTTCCTCCGATTATTCTATTGCCGTCTAATTCTCCTTCTCCCCTATGTGCCTCCTGCACATAAAACATGTCCACGGTAGACAAAGATCGTTGAACCCCATCCCACCCCGTGGTCCAAGAAATTAGATAAATTAAACTTCCTTTCGTGTCTCGTCGGATGGTCACGCGTAGTTAGATTTCAAAGTCGGACTACCACAGGCACGTTCCTGTCGATAATAGAACAAATTATATTATATTCATCGCTGACGATCAGCAGACCGAAAAAGCTCATAGGTCAAGAGGAGGACAATGACTAGCATTATTATTCGAATCAATCATTCGAATCGCTGAATGAAACGAAGATATAAATCTACGATTTCGTTGTACGATGATTCATGCAACAGTTCATCATCCTCTTCATCACCTATGGTGAATTCCGAAATATTACATCCGTGTGCGTGTACATGATGACTGAGTGATTAAACGACTGAATGAATTAATCGCGTGTAGGAGTGCGTGCCAAATGACAATTTGCTCAGACCGCTGCTACTCGTATTTCCGGCGGGCGACCCATTCGAGACCAAAGACTTAATCGCAAGAGAGCAGAGCACGGGAAGTTCTCCAAGCACGATCGAAAGCTAAATAATCGGCAGCACGAAGAATAAAAAGAAATTTATCTTAAGGATTAAGCGGGTATTCGTCTTTTCTTTGAATACTACCGCATGCTTGAATTTATGTCTGATATAATTGGCTGTGATAATTCGACTTACTACATCATGTGATCCAGTTATACCGACAGTCAAGTCTACTTAATCAAGTCAAATGATCTTTATAGGACAAATTTCCCTATTGATTATAAAATGATGTATTACATAACGTTTATCATGAAAGAATGTCTGCTTTCAATTTCAAAAGACTGATTTTCATATACTAGATTCGATTGCAACGAAAAGATTAACGAGAGCATTGATTAGTTGAATAACAAATAGCTGATGTCATTTACCACCTTAAATCGTGCTGACCTGTGTCCGATACGTGCATGGTATTAGAATCGGGAGCGAGGATATAAATTTGGATTTGGCCGTATAGAAGCAATTAGGATTATCAGAGGAATGTTTAAGGATAGAGGAACAGAAAGATCGTCAACAGTTTCGCTCTGTTGTATTGTAAAGTTTATACGTACCTCTAGCACCGTTGATTATTTTAAGTCCGTCATAATCCTAAGACTTTCTAAGTAAGACATTATTTTCGCGTGGTGTGACTCGATGAAATCTACATCGCCGTCGCGTTTCCAGCTCTGTACATTTCTGCCGTGGCGACCGATCGCCAATCTAGTCGAAGGTGTCTTTTGATGCTGATTTTATCGTGAAACTAGTTCTCTTCGAATGTCGCGCACCTGACATTACCGTATAAGTGAACATTTCAAATCCAATAAGATCAAGAACAATATGTACTTATAACAAACTTCATTCTTTAATTAACATTCGGGCTTATCTTTTCCTTGTACGCGGATATCTGGTTTTTCTATAAATAATGATTTCCTGTATTTACATATGAATTGCATTTATAACATAAATATTTCAATATAAAAACAGAGAGTTGTAGGATAAGTTAAGACTATAGCTGTTTAATGTAGTATTTCATTCAGTTATCGATATTTTCTATTTTTCATTGAAGAATAAATTCAATACCCTTCGTTCTTTTCGTACCTAATATATATGAAGGTACATACATATTAACATATTAAAATATCATGATCTTATTGGACATAGAAAAATTCGATTACCTTTCATTGATCCAGGAAGTATGATCTCCTACGAAGTTCTACGAACTACTTCCTGTAGCAATGTACGTAGCCCAATTCGCAACGAATTAAAATGTTTCTTCAGACTGAGACGAAAGTAAAGGCACCAATGTAATTAAACTTGACGATATTAATTACTATTAATAATCCTACGAGCATAAGTTCCAAAATTTCTCGACACTGCCATTCTATAAACTATTTAAAACTGCCGACCACGGGAAATCTTGTATACTATCGAAACAATAATTTTTTGGGACTCTTCAATATTTTACGAAATCGACGATGCTCTTATAAAAAAAAATTCTTCAGCATACACTGTTTTTTCGATATATTTATTACGGCACCAAAAAGAAAGCCCATAATACTCAACACTACCAATAGTTTCGTACCACGCTGAACTGTAAGTGAAAGATCCGTGCGCGACACTACGAAGGCAATGTAGGTATACGTATATAAATATATATGTACTTAAAGTGCATGTAAACATGCGCATGCATACGATACATACATAAATGTATATATAAATGAAGCACGTCAATCAAACTCGTAGAGTTCGATTAATTTATTAGATCTTCTTCGGGAAGCGGGTATCGTTTATTACGAAGATATATATTAAATTCGTCGGTCTGTTTTGCCGTCATAATTTTTGTAAATTTCTTCCTGCATCATTAATCAATTTGTAAGATCCAAGAGAAATTCAATCGTACGAATCGTGAATAACCTTGTCGAACTCGAGTTACGTTCGAAACCGAAAACATCTGGTTCGAAATTATCGATATTTGAATGAAATTATTCGAAGGTATCTATCGTAAAATAATATGATAATTCACATGATAAAATAGTATTATTCTGGTGGCAGATATGTACATAGTATTAAAATGCAATCATCTCGTACGAGTAATGCAAATAAATCGGATGTGTGTTTAATTTAAGATCCATTAATATCTGAATGTTATACGTATTGTACTAATAATACGAAAAGATACGTAATGTCTGTAATTACATAGAATACTCACTGAATTATTGAAGTAATATGGATATCCGCCAAATATCGTGCAATAATATTTCGAGTAGTTACTGGCACTTAGCAATTTAATCGGATTAAAAGTATTCATGTTATTCAAGTAATGTAGATATCTGCTACTAAGGATACTTGTTGAGATAGATTGACAACAAAAATTCATAATATCAAATATATCGATAGTTTGAACCAGAAGTAATACACTCAGATATATGTGATCCTATTGTCAACAGTTTCGTCTGCGTTAAAAGTTCGGTCGAACAATCGAGGCTTAAGATACCGCGAACGGTGTGCGTTAATTAAAGCAGTGACGTAACTTCGAAAAGCCCTAAATACTTTATACGCTTTCAGCTATATATACACAAATCAATGAACGAATGGAATGCAGCAACGTTCGGTACTTTAATTCTTTCGTCGAACATCATTTAACACATTTCTTTATGACTTTTTCTGTATACTGAGTACACAAACTTTCTTTTTAAGTTGACTTTTATCATCGATACTTGAAGTTTCGCCACTAGCTGATCTCTAGGCGATTGCGATTGAACGGAAACGTAGGGAGTGAGCGAATCAAACAATTATTACTGTAACTAACTATTAGCATCGTTGTAAAAAAATGTTAAGGCGCGAGTCTGATGGTATGTTTGCATGTGTGTTGAAACGTGTTGGTTTCAGTGGCCACGTAAATAAAAAGATATCGGGAACTCTTTGAAGATCTACGGATACCGATAAATCTGCAGTTTGTGGGATCGCTATTCTGTCTCCATTATGCGTGTTTCTCGAGTTACGCGATTAGCAAGTAAATTACGTGACCGATCTACCGCGTTAATTCTAAACTGTATTAACATGGTGATTATTAAAAGCATGTGTGGATCAAAGCATGATGGTGGCGTTTAAAAGCATTGTGTCGATCGTAGAATCGATAAAACGATAAAAATAAATTGATATCCTGTAAAGCATACGCGTGGAAGTCATCAATGTTTTCTTTTCTGAAACTGGAAGATAATGAAGTTATCTCTTCTATTACTGTAAGAAGATTGCTATACTAGTGTTATTTTTGGGACTCTTTTCAATATTGTATTAGTTTCTCTCACCTACGAGAATAATATGAAAAATTATGTTTTCGCGATTTATATGTTTTCACGGAGATTGAAATAATTGGGGCCCAGATGGAAATATGTATTATTGGAGTATTCTGCAAAGTAGGGAGTTGTATATTTAATATAAAAGTTTCATTAAAAACAGCCACGGTACACTTAGCATTAACACAGAATTAAAAGTAATCGATTATTCTAATTTAATATTAATACCCAGTAAGTTCAGAATATGTAGAATCCATGTCATCGCAGATAAACTTATATTTTTCTTTTTCCTTGAAAAGGTAATCTGCAAAGAGAAACCTGTTATAATTAACAGTTAATAATAACTGTTATATTAATATTATAAATGATATACCAAAGATATTTCATAATCACCTTAGCAAGACGTAATATTAAATTGGAAATTACATAATTAAATACTTACCTTCTCTTGCATCCATCTCTTTCGAGAATACTTTAACCATCTTCTCAGCAATTATTGCCCTTCTTTCGGCAGATTTTAATTTTATCTTTAGCTCTTTCAATTGCGTTTTAAATTCCTCGACCCTTTGATTAGCCTGGAATGTTCACAAGAAATAGAAATATATGATTTCGTTAAAAAGAATTTCCTGAGAATCATACAAATTTTACCTTCTCCTCGGAGACCTCCAATGACTTTAATATGTTGCCAACTATAAATAATTCGTCCTCCCGTTCAAGGATCTTCCTAGAAAATATGTTAGATATCATTAAAATTCGTTTTACATTTCAATTCTTATATATTTTACACTCTTCCTTTGCGACTTACGCTTCACTTGATTTAACTCTTTCTTCAGCAGCTTCTAATTCATCTTCCACGAAAGCTAGTTTCCTTGCGATTTCATCAGACTTCGTATCAGCATCTTCCGCGATAAGTCTGGCTTCTTTCAACTGCTTCGTTAACTGATCCATTCTTTCCTCATCTAGTTTACTCCTGTTTTCCAAAACCTTACAAATACTGAAAACAATAATCTCTTTTATGTATTTGCTCTTTCGAAACACATCAAAGTTTGTGAACAAATTTAATAACGACGAACCGTTTTGCATCCTCTGCACTTTCCATCGCTTGCGCGAGCTTCGCTTGTGCAGTTAATCTTCTCTCCTCTGACTTCTCAAGATTTTGCATACACTGTTGCATCTTTCGATTTAGGATCGCTAATTCCGACTGCGTCTTTAAACATAAATATATACGTTCACTTCGAGACACCGTTGATTATTGAATTATGTTAAATTTAATGATTAAATTATATAATAAAGATAATATCAATGTCCTTCATGAAGATCACTGACCATAATATAAACCCTTTCTTTCTGTTCGAGATCATCGATGGACTTTTCTAATTGTGCTTTACTCGACTCTAAATCGCGCTCCATTTGTACTAATTTCTTCGCCAATTCTCGAACTTCATCTTTCAGCTTCTCTTCCCTCCTATTCGCTTCCTTCGCCTGTTGATCGCACAAATCTGCTTTGTCCATCGCTAGATCTTTCTCTACTTTAAGGGTTTGCAGGCGTTTTTTAATTGCGTTCATGTCGCCGGTAACCAGTTTCGAATACTCCACACGGACTGGATTCAGGCGTAATCAACGTGAATCATACGCTTAAACGAATTCACAATGAATTCAAAACATAATAAGTTCAATTATTATTTGATACCTAATATTAATAAAATGTAGATGATTACTACGATTACCAATTCTATAATATAGCATGTGTAGTTTTAATTCATTGAGGTACGATATTAAAAAACATACATATATATATATGTTGGTGATTAAAATATTTGTTAACGTTTAATATAAGTTTAAGCTTCAATAGAGAATATCACAAATCTAAGGGAACTTAAAGTACAAACGTATAAATTTTTCAGAACACAACGTTCAATATATTCAAGAGTGATTTTAGTACACTCCGCGTTAATTTATGGGCACACTTTTAATGATCAATGTGAGACACTGTGACACTTTTATAATGGCTTCTGGCTTCTTTGCGGATTGTAAAAGAGAAGAAGAATATGAAAGGGTGTTGAATTAAAATATTAGTATATGAGAAACAGAATGAATACTAAATCGAACCTACGGAGTTTCAAATCCGAAGCCCGCGGGTTACTGCACTCCGTGACCGATGAGAACAATGCTTTATAGACTGAAAATAATGCAAAAGAACATAATGGACCAATTCTTTAGTTAGCACCAAAGGAATTCTTCGACTTTTTTTGGACGCTTACAATTAGGTTCTTTCTACTGTGCCTTTAGTGTAAGCAATTGTTTCAGTATCACGATTCCAATTCCAACATGTCTGAAAAGTGACAATGTAAGTTACTCTTCTTTATTCAAAAATAATTCTACTAAAATAAGTAAATTACAGAAAAAGATATTTTCCTCCGAAAGAAATTTCTACAATTTCATAATTATTCCCCATAAAAAATATCTTTTTTGCGTATCATTTTGTATTATACGATAAATAATGAGAACAATTGTTATTGAATATGAAAATTGAGTTATGATTGCCATTGATGTTTTATTCACAAGTTAATTCAAATAGTATGTGTATTCATTATGTTACTCCTTCTATAAATAAATAGTAATAAAATTTGACACATAGGCATCATTTGACATCAATTTAGTAACAATCGGGTAAATGCGGCACACATAATTGTTCGTAATACCGTTTATTGTAAATACAGTATGGCATACAATGATAAAAAGGGAACGTAGTATCGTGCGTCTCGCGTATCGCGACCGTTATTTCCTCTTGGTTACCTCTGAAAGAAAAATAGAGAAAATCGTAAATTCTGTCAGAAAAAAAGAGTCGTATTCTGCACGACCGTGAGCCTGTTTTCACCAACCAAACAGTCTTGGCAAGTTGTTATACAAAGCGAAGCGGGTTAGCAAAGAATTAGCAATGTGCATTCTTTGTCCGTGAGTTGATTATTGCGGAACTCGCGAGGAAAGTTATTTCTGAAGCTGCTTAAGGTAATCCATGATACACTATAGCCGATTAATCAGCATAGCTAAACACAGCCGACTGACATAATGCCTTTGTCCATTTTAGATTTAACGAATAAGCAGGAGAAGCACAGGAGTAGCAAAATAAAGTAAGCTTGATATTTCGAATAGTCTTAATATCCTGTCATTTCTGCAAATGTGGCATCCATGTCGTCGCAGACTGCCTTGTATTTCTCCTTTTCTTCCCTGAGCTCGTCTAGAAGATGATAAATCATTGAGAAATTGTATCCTTGATATATGAGTAATAAACCAATATAAATTCATAAATTTATCCATTAATTACTAGCGATCTGCACGTGCTTACCTTCCTTCATATCTACATCCTTTATTAATTTCTTAACTGTCCTTTCTGCTTGAATCGCGCGTTTCTCGGCTTCCTTTAATTTCTTCTTTAAGGATTTCAATTGTACTTTAAAGTCCTCTACTCTTTGATTGGCCTAAGCAAAAATATCAATAAATTACAGCACCTTATATTAAATATAATATTTACGAGTTTTATTTAAGGCACACCTTTTCTTCGGATACTTCCAACGACTTGACAATATTCTGTACAATGAACAACTCATCCTCTCGTTCGATGATTTTCCTATTAAAATCATTATGTATACAATATTACGCGCACACGTCTAAGGTGTAATAAAACAAAGCATAAATATACAAACGCCTCGCTAGTTTTAACTCGCTCTTCGGCAGCTTCTAATTCTTCCTCTACGAATTGTAGTTTCTTGGATATTTCCTCTGACTTCGCGTCGGCATCCTCAGCAATTAATCTTGCATCTTTTAATTCCGACATTAATTTTTCCATACGTTCTTCGTCCAGCCGACTCCTATCTTCTAGTACCTTACACATACTGAAAGAGTTAAGAATTCAAATATAATAAATAATGTAAAAATGTATATTATCCTTTTTTGTAAACTGCTGAGATATAATTTCAATTTACCGTCGCGCATCATCAGCGAGTTCTGATGCGCGGCCAAGTTTCAATTGAGCCGTAAGACGTAGTTCTTCTTTTTTTGTTAATGATGCTTCAATTTCCTGTACTCTTTTCGTCAATGTGGTCCTATCTTGTTCAGCCTATTAGAAGAAAAGAGAACCATTTCATATCGCCAATCTGTTTATAGGCATGTCCTATTTCTGTAGTTATTTTATTCGTTAAAACTAGACCAAATATTTTTCACTGGTTGGCAGTGATGTAATATGTGACATTATCTTGTGAAATTTCGAGTGAATTACATAGTAAGATCGGAATGCTTTAATGAAGATCTAAATATTTAAATGTTCTATTTTAAGTAATTATTGCTTTACACACTTTGGACCAAGACTTTTCACATTGCTCGAGATCGGCGGTATTTTGCTCTAACTGTGTTTTGGAATCCTCGTAATCGCGCTCAAGTTGGGCTAACTTCTTTTGCAAATCTCTAACATCATCGTTTAATTTATCAGCTCTCATATTCTCCTGTTTCGCCTTAGTTTCGTTGGTTTCGACCTTCTCATTTGCGGCGTCCATCTCCATCTTCAACGCCGCAATTTTCTTCTTGATCGCCTCCATGATGATCGACGGCCCTTACTTCCCCCTTTTATCAAATATTTACCCACTCAACCACCTGAAGAATTTTCAACTTTTTAATCTCCTTTTCTTATTATATACATTCTGTAATATAAGCCAATACAAGAAATGTCAAATTTGGTCAATTAGCATGACTTTGTCTGACCCCAATCGTACCATTTCTACTGAAACTCAAAGCGCGAGTAAAAATTACCTTTACCACTTCACTTGATATAATAAAAGGTTTCGACATAATAAAAGAGACAAAAAAAATTCTACTTTCTTCTCTTTGTTTAATAATTTTGCAATAATATCACGTATATGTAGTTGGAATGAAAACAAGATACAATACTGTCTCAAGAATTGAATATAAATATGATTTAAAAAGGTGCACAGGAAGTAGCTGATCGTGTGTGTAGCAGTTTTTTAAAATAAAGGGAGAAAGGTCAATGAATGCAAGATAGAAGTACTTACTCCCGAGGCTTTCATTAATGAACGAGCATTTCAACGAAACATTCATGAGCCAGAAAGAAATCATTTAATAAGGAATATCGCGATTGGAAAAAGAATTCGTGTTAAAGAGGGCAACACTCACTGTGATCGTAGCGATGATCCGCGATGAGAATGCACAAGCGGATGCCTTCGAAAGCTAAGCTAAAATAAAACGAAACAGCCGACGCGAACCTCCTCGAACTCCTCGATCCAATCCAACTCTATAATTGCTTGGTACGTTTGGCTATCGTCCCGATTTTCCCCCGACGCTTAACTCCTCGATACTCCTCACCGTACTGACTACTAACGAAACGCGATCTCCACATCTCTATGCTATTCTCGGATCGAAAGAATCCCGTTCCTGTTTTCTGCCGACCACGTAACAGAGTTCCTATTGTAAACAGTAACGTGAAAAACGTTTTAACGCCATTTTCACCCGAAATTAATGAGAATTTCGAATTCTAATGTCACCCTTTCTTGCGCGATTACTTTCAAAATTACGCGCTTCTACCATCGGCTCCTTTCGATTCATCGAATCGATCTTCGATATGGAATTTAAATTTTCGAGCTTGATCAAAAGGAATTTACAAAAAACAGTGACTTAAGTTTTTAGCAACTATCTATTTGGATATTAATTGGACAGGGTGACATTTTGAAGTGATCAGAAATTACATTAATTTGTAACATAATGGCGAGATACGACCGACAATCAAGGTAAGTAAAACTAATTTAATTGTTAATGAGAGTTTTTGTTACGTGGTATACATCATCAATTCACATATTAGTGTGATATTGAATCTAATAAATATTAATTATTGGGCAAATATGTATTACATAATATTCTGGTGGAGTCCAATCTTGAATCCGAAGAACTATAACTGAATTCGATTATTATTAAAGATTTATTTGCATACTAAGCTATTAATTAACACGAATGAATGTTACGTAATGATTTCTTAAAGCAACAATCATTTTGAATTCTACACAATGAACTCCGATCCTACATCGAAAAATTGCGTTTATTAAATTATATATAATATTGGAATTATTCTATTTTCAGTGTTACACAACTCGGTTCAAGATATTATGAACAAGAAAAATATGCAGGTAAAATTAAATTACATGGGACACGCGAATAACAGTAATTGCGTAGTCTTACGAGTTTTTTATTCAGCAAAACATTACTTCTTTGAGGTGCACACCTTCGTATTATGAAACTTCATCTTAATTCTATCTCCATTACATTGTTACTATGGTGTACGAAGTAAAAGGTAAAAAAAACATAAATATCAAATTGTTATATAAATTCAAATGATCTCGAAGTCAGTTCAACAGAAGTGTAACACCTAATACATTTGATTGATAATACTCAGAAATTGAGAAGTTATTTCGATAGTTTTACGCTGGAATATAATATATGAAGAATAAGAACAATTTTTTTAAAACACAGCGTTAAAAAATTACATACAATAAAGTGGTATATGAAAACGAGATGAGCATATGGTACATACTTGAAATAAATACTGTTGCTTGAAATTTTAGAAAACGATTGATGCTGTAGATGCTTCTATACATTACTCGAGATAAATTCTTATGTTTAATTACATGTATATGATACACCTATAGTACTAAATGTTCATCTTGTAATATATACAGCAAGATACACATATATCATCCCCTACGCGGAAAGAATAAAAGGCAATTTGTTCGAAAGTACTTTCTACGCTCATTTTGCATGAACTCGAAATATGTAGACATACAATTCTTTGGGGGTTTAACGCGTAACAAATACGACGTCACGTAAAATAAGAATATCAACCATTCTCGATCCAGCATATTATGTTTAGAAATTGTCCTGCGAATTAAATAGACACATGATAAACACGAGTCCAGTGTGAATAAGTTATATGATCCGTAATAAAAAAACATTCACCGAATTTTACACGCTTTTTGAAAATCATGTCACAAATAGTAAATGCAATTTACTTCTTACGACATATAGCAATGTGTAAACAATTGAACATATTTAATCTAAACATAGTTTCTCCAAAACGAAGCTTCTTAAATTGTTATTCTTGTCTTGATTATAAGTGACAGCCTTTTTTCCCAATAATAAAAAAATCAACTATTTTAAATAAATATTTCCGATACCTTAAAACGTTCATGCAATGTGTAAAAAGGCACTGTAACCCACCAATGAGCCACGCCATCATAAACGCGTTTAAAAGTGTAATGAGCAAATATTGTATATGGCACATTTTACAGATCAGAAGATATTGATTCAATAAAATGTTTTCATTAGAGATCAGCGCATCTCAAATGTTATACACGAAAACAAGAAATTGTGCGAGCAGTTTCAATGCTTTCTTACATAAATATTATTTAAATGCTTCAGAAGTTAGAAAGCGGCAAGTATTGACACAGAGTTTTGGCAAGATGTGATATATATAATATATATATATATATGTATGCATATCAAGAAAAGTGGTAAAAAGAATACTGGTATCAAACACGATAGTATCACCTTATATATAATGCGATAATGCAATATTTTCTGGGCCACGTATGTGCATGTGCATACATATTATTCAGAAATATCCAGCTAAGATACACATCTACACAATGAAATTGAATATGCATCTAACTAATAATATAATATAATATCACAACATAAGTAAAATTTAATTGTTGTTTCAGTATGGAAATAAAACCTTTGTTTTGAAACTGAAATTTCGATGGCATATAAACATCCACTTAAGTAAACATTTTCAGATTCAACAAAATGATAAGATTATAAATATCCCTAGCTGTACGAATATAAGTGTTCAGATTCCATTGTATCATTATAATGTAAACATGAAAGATTATGAAGGCATATAATCATGAAATACAACCATAGAAAATTATAAAAGTAGTATAACCCCATCACCCTACTTAGAAAACAATCTTATGCTAAATATAGTATTCTAATACCTCAATATAAAAGTATATATCAGTATGTGAGCATTCTACATACTACTGAAGAAGTGCACAGGCAAAATACATACTTAACTTCAAGAGCAATGTAAAATTCACGTTGGGCGGAAATGGTGACGCAGTAAGAAAACAATTCTTTTGAGAACCTATAAAGTATTAATGCACCATTGATAAGCGCAGCATCGTCATCTGGAAAGATCAGATCCCGTTTCGGAGTCAACCGTCGTTGACAATATGTAAGTTGGTGTATACGAAAGTAAGAGATGTGCAGCATCTTCACGATCCAAAGCTCGTAATTGTTGTATCAGGGCACCCACGGTACAGTCGGTACTCGCACAATTTAACAATCTATGATAAATGTAATATTAAATAATAAAATCAAGTTCTGAAGTATGTTTTTCACTTAGATTTCTTCGTTTACCTTAATATTGGACTATCTACCGTACTGTCGAATTGTGCTACTCGATCCCCCAAACCTAATCTTACAGCAAGTAAACACCAATCTCTTCCATGATGATCAGGAGGATCAAGTAGTTGTGCTAATCTTCGCTGCACAGCTGGTTTAATGTGTTTTACTAGTTGCTTTGTACCAGGAATACAACTTTCCATCAATGGTAACCCACAGCCCACCATGTCCCATACAGTTTCATCTCGACCATTTAAAGGATTTTTAAGTGATGCTTCTTCAAGACCTTTATCTATTAAAGCTGATATAACTACAGTAGGCTCCCAAGAATGTATTACCTATAAAACGAAATTAAAAGTTCCATATAAAAAGTGAACTGAACTCTACTTTCGTATTTAATATTTTAATTTATTAGTACAACTTTTACTAACTTCGTCATAATCATGTAGCTGATTGGGACTTAACCAATGACGCTCAAGCAACATCCCTGGTGCAACCAAATCAATAGTCGCTTCAACCGCGTCCAGAATAACACTAAAAAGTGCAAAGCACTGAGTGCTGGTACCCCGCGGTCCACGTATTCGCATTTCTATACAACTGTGATCTTCTTCGAAAGTGATTATACTTTCACATGGTCCAACGCATAACTTTGATCCTCGCCACCACTGATATAAGTCTGAGTTTGATGGATCCCATGTCTGAGTTATTTTTCTCAATTGTGACTGTGTAATAAAGATCATCGTTGAAAAAACGGCGGTACGTAAAGAAGCTTCAGAGTCTTAACTTAGAAAATTTAAACTCAGTGCTAATTACTTGTAAGTGTGGAAAGATAGCGATTAAGTGGTACAAGGGTGCTTCTGCTGGAAAAAGGCGAAGACCTGTGTGTGGTACTATATTAGAGCACCCTTTCCATGGTTCCCATAATCCTGGAAGGCGCTCAACCAGGTTTAAACATGGTATTTCATATTCTAACTCGTCTTCGTCTACTTCGCACTGGTAGAAGATGAATGAGATTTAACGAATTATAGCATGAATAATTGATAATTGGAAAAGAATTAGTATATGATCATGTTAAGAAGACATACTGGAACACATAAATTAACAGCCTGTAGCGCTTGTAACGCTTGACTTGCCGGGCAGGGACAGCGAGCCTGAAAGTCTTCTAAAGCAAAAACACCTGTAGTACGTCCCCCAAGACGTCCTCTTTGTTCTGGACTTAACTGCCAATTTATCACATCCTGCCAGAACCATTCTGGACTTAGAACTATTAAATTATCAGGAAGTAGCATACATTCCCCTAAATTCTGAAGACCAATATGAAGTTTATATAACCATTTTTAAGAAGCGTGTATAGTTTCGAAAGAAAGTACCCACCTGTAATTGCAAACCAAGCTGTTTACAATGTTCCAAACAAACTAGTGGATTAATTTTTCTTACTTCACTCAAAAATTCATCCTGTGTGAGCATTACTGGAGGTACTTCTAATGATTGCATGTACATCCTCCAGGATTCAGCAAGACCAGTCCATACTAATGTGCTCTATAATAAAATTTCAACATCCATTATGACAATATACTTAAAATATTATTAATTAGTACATTGATGCAGAAAATATGTACAAAAATCTTTGCTTTATTACGTTTGATAATAGTGCATGTATGTATTAATGGGACAAAGCATTAGAGCAACTGTTAAATAATAAATTACAATTTCAGTATACACATCACTGTTATGAAAGGAATTGAGAAATAGTTCGACCTGTTTATCAAGATTCGCCAAGGGCACGTACGTGGCCGCTGCACGCGGCGTGTCACGTCGGAGAATACTTTCTGCAACTTCCGGTCCTTCCTACATCATGCATTGCATGCAGTAAGGCTGATGTTAATAAACGTTAATGATGAAATAATCAGCAACTAAAATATATGTTGTTAGTAATTCCATTATGTGATAGATATGATAGCAAGTACAAGAAACTTCGACTGTACTCATAACTTTTTGAAATGTGTGCTTGATTAAAAATCGCAAACGTATTATTATGACAAAAAATGTGAAAGATACAACGTACTCCTTTATAAAATCAGTTATTTGTACATATATCAAATTAACCATGCATCATGAGTGACCATGGGTTTGTGAATCATAACTTCAAACAAAACAATTATATTTTGCATTATATTTTGGAATTTGTAGTTCATTTCGCATAATGTTAACATTGCAGGATTTGAAATTAATGGAACACGGAAAGTACAAATAATTAGCGCTATACAAAATGAAAAGTCCCGCACTTGACCAGAACCGTTCTGTAAAACGTTAATGCACACAATTATTACATGCTATACAAACATTGGCATAATTCCTATAAAAAATGTGGTGATGTCATTATATACAGAAATTACTTAATATCAATCTGAGTTTTTGATATTTGTTAAATCCCACAGAAATGAAATGCTTATGTTGTATAATACTATTGATTTGACATAACGAGTCACTCTGCCAACCAAGGATGAAACGGTCCTGATATTTATTATTTCATAGAAAGCATGCTAATGCCATGCAACTCTCTAAAGAATTTAAGATGGAAGTATATCATATATTTAAGGAACAAACCATGAACTAGAAGAGATTTTTCAGATTTATAAAGATCATTACTTATTGTTTAAAAACTCGGTTAAGGCTGAGAGACTCGTATCAACTTTTAATGATGCGTTTTTGGCGTTGATCGATGATCAGATAAGTTCTCTTCTAGCGTTTGAAATAAGGACTGATATATCTGATAATTTCTATGATACATTTAATCACTTCACCTCAAGGAACTCCATCCTTGCATTATGTAAGTAAGATCTCAGAAGTTTTAATCCAGGACTGGAGGGATTAGTTGCATCCACTGCAACCATTTGCGGTTCATCTCCCAAAATCGATGTAAAATCTTTTAGAAAAGGAAAAAGTGGGGCCAAAAGACTGCTACTAGTAGAATTAGTTGCAAGCGGCTCCGGTGCATATGTACCGACTAAAATAACTTTCAAGTCAGTATATTTGCCGCCAAAACCTGCATGAAATAATATATATGAAAACTAGTAGATCTTTTAATGTCACGGTGAAACGATTATAAAAACTTAACATACCAACATTAGCTGGTGCAATTCGGTCTAAAATAAACCTGAGCCAGAATTTAACTTGTTGAAGTTGAACAGTAAGCGGCTCCCGAAGACTAACTGTTATGAGATGTACTGCAGGTTGTTGAAAAGTGAGTACATAATGATAAGATGCTAAAAATTCCTCACGTCCACATAATTCCCAAAAGACACATTCTCCTCCTGATAGACGGGAATCACGATTTCATACACATTTGATATCTAATATTTGACAAGAGAAGGGATAGAATCTTCTTACCTACATTACCACGAGTCCATTCCACTCCTTGTGTACCTTCATATTCACTATCACTATATTCAAAACTAAGCGATCCATGTTTGCTTGTTACATCTAATTCAATGCTTGGTTCTCTCTAAAAGTAAATAATTCTTTCTAAGAGAATGTTTGCATTGAAGCCATACCGAATATTCACGAAATACATACTTTCGCGCTGTAATTCTGACTTCTCGATCTTCGAAAAAATCCAAAACTAAAAATACCAGACTTCAAAGAATTTATTAAAGACGATTTTCCTGATGCACAGTGTCCTAGAAGTCTTATATGCAAGCGATCTATTGGTCTATGTGTTGGTTGTAATTGTCTTATATAATTTTCTCGTTGAGTAGGCTGGGATTCATAATACACATTATTAGTCTATATAATATATGATATACATATTACAATAGGAATAAGTAAATGAAGGTGTGCAACTTACGTTTCGCAATTTATCCAAGAGACTTGCAATGTCCGGATATCCATACTTGATTGCAGTAACATCCGCTCGAATCCCACGATTTGTTTTATCAACATCACAACCGGCAAGGCACAAATGTCTAACGAGATTAATATATCCGTGCCTAGCAGCCACATGAAGTGGTGTTAAGCCTTTCTTATTAGGTATATCCAGATCTATTCCACTCTCTATCAACAAAGTAGCCATTGCTTCATCCCCAGTCTCACAAGCAATGTGCAAAAGTGTATCTTCTTTCTAAACAAACAAACGTAAATATGAATGTCAATAATTGATGGAACATAAATTAAAAATACAATTTATTTCTTACAGAATCTTTCACATTCAGTGGTGCTCCTTGTAGCAATAACTGGGCAACAGCCTCAACACAGCCACGCTTGACAGCACTAACCATTGCTCCACCAAGACCCTGAGAGCCTTCAGACTCCTGATTAACAGTCCAATATTAGTTGATGTTTTTAATCATATTCAACAATGTACACTACATCAATTACATGTATAGAATGTATACATACAAATATTAGGAAAATTAGTAATTTCGTAAATCTATTCACTGTAAAGAGAAGTTGCTTATTTGTGTTATGCTTCGAGATTATTGTTTTTTTTAACAAATTATAAGGTATGTGTTTAGTAAAAAAAAGATTTTATAGTATTAACTTAATAATGTATATTCTGTCAATAGTATTTCGTATATGTGTTATACGATGTGACTGTACATATGATACTAATATTAATGAAATGATGTATACAAATAAAAAATTTATAAAAAATGTAAAGAAATGTGGGGATGTAAGAAGAAAAGTTATAACCGTATTTGATTATAAGAGAAATCAATGTATTGTTTCAGGAACACACCGTGAGGATCCAAGGATGTTTAAGGCACGATTCTGCAGTTCCTCTTTCTCTGAAATTGATAAGATGCAGAATTTATAGTTTGATTTATTGTATGAAATATGTGTTTCAAAGAATAAAAAGCTGCTTTATTAACAATGTGTTTACTTACTTTGGATCCTTGATCAACAAGGATCTTATAAAATCTTTGGCAATTTCAGATACTGAACTAAAGTACTCATTGTCAAACTGATATTGACAAGCTGCAACATTTGCATAAGTCTCTTGTTTATCGTCGCCTAGAAATGGTGAGGCACCACTTAAAAGAATATATGTCAAAACACCAACTGCCCAAAGATCAGTTCCCAAACTAAGTGGCTCATAATTCACAATTTCCGGAGCAACAAATTCAGGTGTACCAAATAATGCCCTGTGCTCTGACCCAGGTACCAACCGATGAGAAAGACCTAGGTCTGTGTAAAATAAAATGATTGAAATATAAGCATATAGAAAGTGTTATTAACACCATATACAAATTTTAATTACCTATCAACTTTATATGTGGCATTGGTGGTGGAGTTGATAAAAGAATATTTTCAGGTTTGATATCTAAATGAGCAACTTGATGTGAATGTAAGTGACTAAGTGCCATTAAAACTTGACGAACCTATAAGATATTTTTTTATGTAGCTTATATTCCTTCTAAAACATTTTGCATTCTGCCATGCAATTATAATAGCATACCACATGTGCAGCCTCTGCTTCACCAGATGGTGTCCAATGAAAGAGTTCTCCTTCAGAAATCAATTCTAATAATAAAACAACAGTGGTGCCTGTGTCTATAACTTTGTGTAAAGAAACAATATTAGGATGCCTTAATCGTGCCAATAAACCTGCTTCTCTGGCTGTAATAAATAAAAAATGATTAAGTAAGAGAAACAGAAAATCTCAAGTTTAAACACAGTTACCTATGTCTGCTGCTGCAACACCTCTGGCAACACGTCTCTTCCTCATTATTTTTGCAGCATAATACTCCCCTGTCTTTGATTCCATACATTTTCGTACAATAGCAAATTGGCCTCTGTTAATTGAAAGTATAATATGAAGATATCACATTTGATTTTTGTCTATATAGCATATCTGCCTTCCTACTACTTACTTGCCAATTTCCTCCAATAGTTGATAGTTTTTTTCAATTGGTTCATGATGAACCTCCATTAATGTGTCCCACTCAGGACCTAATTCAAATAATAATTGAAAAATATTACATTTTTCTATGGAATTCATGTTCATCACCTATTATCTTATAACACAGAGAGTCACTTAATATAAATATATTGACGGACATCTAGGAAAACTTTAGGTACACAGTTAATGTAGATTTGCAGGAATATAAAATTGCACATCACTAATCATTCACCTTTAATTAGTGCTATTTTATGAAATATTTAAAATAAGCAATACATTTTAAGATTCTATAAAACAAATTATATCTGATATAATAGAAATCATAATATACAACAGCAGTTATTTAGTATTGCTTTAGTTACTCATAATTGAAAATTGAACATAGACACCTGTCAATTCTGTAAACAGCTATGAGATACACTTTTAATAATCCACCTTAATGAAGTTTTGCAAGTATAATATAAATTATCTACTAAAATCATCAAAGATATACTCTGTATGATTAGATCAAACATGAAAGTTAATATTAAACATCTGCCAGCCTTGACAGGGATATAGAAACATAATAGCATAGGAAGCTTAAAAATTAAAAAGTTTATTTTTATCACCGTTTGAAATTTCAAATTGGCGAGACGTGCCCGGCATCATCTCACGTTTATGCTCATCATTCGATCTATCCGAATAGCTTTGACTTTCGCAAAGAGCCGTTACAAAAATTCTATCCCATTCGTCGGCCTTCACCCATGCCGGCCACCCCACACACACAATCGATATACCTGTATCGCGTGAAACGCCACCTTTCAAACGAATCGGGCTATCCCATAAAATACCTTTTTGAATTATTTATTAAACTATACCAACTAGATTTTACTTCCTATTTTGTTCATCGCATCGCAACACTTCTATCGTTTAATTCAACTCTAATTACTTCCATGAAGATACTGTTTCATTATTATAAGATTGTACATCAATTGCATGAAGTTCCATAGCATGCCAGTTGTAATTGTCAATATTAATTAGCACTCTGAATTAAAATTGGGCGGTCCGTACTCGCCCATTAACATTAAACGATGTACTCTTATACTAATTAGTATTTTCTGCAGACTAATGTAAAATTTAAAGGCACATAACTCACATAACTACATAATTTCAAACAAGTTACAAATATGCATTACATGTATGGGGTATTTTAGCAAATACATTTTGCAACATAATGAAAGCTAAATTCCAGATACTTCGCCAGAGTTCAGTAAAGTAAATAAATGAAATAATACTTTGTGGATAAGGATATAAAGCATTTACATGTATCACATGTTAGTCTTCTTAAAAAAGTTTATTTTATCTAATTATTCGAACTAATACTTGCTGTGCATATTTTCTATAGAAGCATTTTTTAATTGATGGATTACCATGCGAAAACCGGTACAAATCGGAATTAGTGTATTATTATATGATAGCAAGTTATCTACAAAGAATGAAGTACATTCAAATATAGTATACATATTATTCTTAATAGCATATTAAAGAATTTTTTTTATTGTGTGGAAATGAGTACAGAAAAACGGGCAATGCTTTGTGTGAACATGAATAGACCTTGGGCAAAACTATTAAGGATCTGAATAATTGAATCTTAACATAGACCAAAGCATATCAAGCACAATCAAATTTTATTATATTCAATCCTTCATGGATGCTTCTGAAACTTGTGCTGGTCCAGATTCATTGTCAGACTTTTTCTTCTTGCTTCCCGAAACAATATCGTCGATTCTCAATAATAAAATAGCGGTTTCAATAGCTGTTTTGTATGTCTGTAACTTAACAGAGAGAGGCTCCCATATTCCACGTTCTTTCATGTCTACAAGTTGTCCTGTTTCTCCATCAATGCCCCAGGTCATTCCATCAGTTGCATGTTTAGCACGAAGTGCTGTCAATGTCCTGATGGTATTTGCACCACAATTTTGTGCAAGAGTTCTTGGTATTATTTCCAATGCTTGTGCAATAGCTTTGTAGGGCCATTGTTCCACCCCAGCCAAGCCTGCTCCCTTTTCAGTCAAAAGTCTAGACACTGCCATTTCCACAGCTCCGCCACCTTTTCAGAAATAATGTGATATCATAGAAGTTCAGGAAAAATAATTGGCAATATAATAAAAAAAATTCATTACATACCTGGTACAAGCTTTGGCTCTAGGAGAAGATTTCTTGCAACATGAAGAGCATCTTGCAAATTTCTTTCAGTTTCATTTAACACATCTTTACTAGCACCTCTTAGAATTATAGTACATGCTTTAGGATCTTTGCACTCAGTAATAAAGCAGAAATACTCATCCCCAATCTTTTTGATTTCAAAAAGACCAGCTTTGGTTCCCACATCTTCTTCCTTTAATTCTTCAGTACGATTAACAACAGTACCTCCACATGCTCTTGCAACTCTGTTAATGTCACTCTTCCTCAATCTACGTACAGCAGAAATACCAGCTTTCAACAGATAATGTTGTGCCAGATCTGACACACCTTTCTCAGTGATGACTACATCGGGTTTGATAGAGATAACATCTTCGCAAATTTTCTTCACATGTTCTTCCTCTAATTCCAAAATCTTGGTAAAATCAGTATCTTTCATGATTTCTATGTTGGTTTGGGATTCGCCCTTTTTATATTCTAGAGGACAATCTAGCAGGACTATTCTTGGATCTTTTATATAGCGTCTCATTTTTGGATGTGTTACGTCCTTATTAAACATAACACCTTTAAGAACTATACTGTCTTCAATAGTACCACCTGGGATCTTTTCTACTTTTGCATAACGTTTTATATCAATTTCCCTTCTGCCATTTTCTTCAAGCATGACAGTGTAAACTGCATCCAAAGCAATGTGGCATGCAAGGTCTGACCAACGTCCAATGAACTTGGTGCCCACACAAGAGTTTATAACTTGGATCAGTTTACTCCTATCATTACAGTCCAAATCCAAACTAACTTGTTCATTTAGAATTATGACCATATCCTCTAAAGCTTGGCGGAATGCTCTTATAATAACAGTAGGATGCATATTCTGTTCAAGGAATGGCTCTGCAGTAGCTAAGATCTCTCCTGCCAATACAATAACTGATGTGGTGCCATCACCAACTTCTTCATCCTGAGTTCTGGCAATTTCTATCATTGATTTTCCAGCAGGATGTTGTACTGTTATCTCCCTCAAAATAGCATTTCCATCATTGGTCATAACTATACCACCCATTGGATCCATCAACATTTTCAACATTGCTTGGGGACCCAGACATGTTCTAATAACATCTGCAATTGCCTTTATACCAAAATGTAAATGTTAGCATTTTGCAAATAGCATCTAAGAAAACTTATTTATAATTATGCCAAATAATTATTAACTCTATTATATGGTTTTGTCAATCAATGAGAAGCAACATCATACCAGTGAACTTATACCTATTCTAATACATTTTGGAACAAAGAAAATTATATGATAAAACCATAAAAAGCTAATTATACCCTATAAGCGCATGATCATTTAATTTTACAGTACACGATATGAAGCTATATATAGCTGCCTATTCTTTGAGAAAATCGCACGTGGGCGTGCCGGTGATGAAGCAAGCCCTTAAAAGGTAAAATTCGGAGTGCCATGTTAGACTCACCTTCCCTGCTTGTATATTTTCCTTTTGTACCTTCTTGCCGGTATCACGTTTAGTGTTCTGGCCTGAAAGAATAAAAGTGTACGACATTGTATCAAGTGAAACGTTTTAAACGTATTAAAAAACAAATGACAATAAAAATCAAATCATCTTTCCATAACTTACTTAGAACCACGATCGGGGCAGCCCTTGGTCCGAACATCCTTCTATTATTTCTCGCCTTTTAATGTTTCCTCGCACAAAACGGAACCTGAGCACACGCGTGACTTTTCCAGAAGAAAACGAAAAATCGTGAGTGACAATAATTGGTTAGAGAAGTAAGCGCCGGTTGGTAACTAGATAGTATCAAAATGAAATAGATTCGATTCCTGCAAGTTGGACACCGGCGAGTATAGGATAGACTAAGCGTTAAATGCGTCTTTTTGTCACCGGTTAGCGGGGGGCTCACAAACCCCGGTATTATTGTGAATATTATCGGCTGATTTACTTCAAATTCTTCTTCTTCCAAATTTTACAGAAGAATAGTACAATTTATAAACAATTTTATAGTTTGTTGCTTTCCGGAAAACTATAAAGCGAGTGATAACAAAATATATTGAAGTCTTGTCTGTTATATGTACCTTGCCTCTACTTCAGCGATTGAAACACTTATAAATATTGTAAAATTTAGGCGCAACAGTATATTATTTTTTATTGGGCCATGCCGATTTTACACAATTTGTAATACATCTTTTAATTTTAAATAGTAGTTATAATACTGATAATATGAAGAAAAATAAGAACATAGAATTAATAAAACTGTAAAATTACTTATTTCAAAAATTATGTTATTTATTTGTTAAATGTGTAAAAATGGCAATTCGAACTATATACTTCAATATTCTCTTAAAATTAGAAAACTTGGGATCTTTTAAAATTCGAACTTTTACTCGCATCAATTGCGTTTGCCACAGAGGAGATATATATCTCTGGTCCATGCATTTACTTTGCCCCTAAGATCATTCATTTTTTCATATAACACCGACTGATGATATTGCAAACTTTTTATGCGAAGAACAAAGTTGAATAAAAAAAAAGATTCCACATTATCAATATTATTTCTATCATATATAATGTAGGAATGGTATGCAAAATAATTGTTTATATACTGTTCTATACCTTCTATATTAATTTCTGAATATCAATTCCTGGAATTGAATCTTTAAGAATTAAACGTTGATTTTTATACGGTATCCAAGTCCGAAATATTCTACGTCCAATGAATGTATTTCAATATTGACGTTTTCTCTCAAATAGAAAATAATTAATGAATATTTTTATTTCTTCCTGTTTTTGTTAAAAAGAAGCATCGTAGTAACAACCGATAAAAAATGGTTCATCCGGTGATCTACTTTTATATGTTCCATCGACAGATGACACAACATGAGAGCTTTTATAAGAGTTCACCAGTGAATTATATATATAGTATGTGAATGTGTGGGTGTGTGCAGAACAGTGCAGAAGTATAACTTTTATGCATAGTAGACGCGGTAGAATGATGATAAATGTAACATACGGGAAATACGTTTTTTATATTCATAAATAATTATGGAAGACATTAATGATAAGTTTTTTTATGTGTACAGTTCATCTTTAGACACCAGAATACAAATTAAAATGTAAGATTTCTTTGAAATGTATACTAGGAATAGGAAACGTCAGTATCAGCTGGTATCAGGTTACCATAATAAAAGCACCTTGGCATATTTTTTCAAACTTTGCCAGATGTACCGGTGACGTCTGTATTAAATATCAGACAATCGGATTATAAAAATTAATCCGGATATCGAAGACAGAGCTTAATATCTTATTCCAATACGTTTCTATTTAGATTGTAATCGAATCTCTATAATATTCAAGTGATCAACATCTACTACAATTGTGTCTTAATTATGTGTACTCCATAGAGGAACACTTGAGGGTAAAAGGCAACGACCAGAATATGACAAGCTACTTGCTGATCCAATGCTGAAATATTCTGGCTTATATGGATCCAATGGTGGACGTGGAGATTTAGCAGCATCTCTACAAGTGTGGGCTGGAGGTAGACCCCTTGCTTTACCTGTTCACACTGCCTATAAACATTTTACATCTCGTTGGAAGTACGTAAGAACATAGATAAATTTCAATTATTATAGAAAAGTTGTAATTGTCTGTAATGTTTTATGTCACACATAATGCCAGGCCATGGCTTTAAACTTTCCTTATTATTATAGCTGGAATCAATGGGTTACTCTTTCAATTTCTTATTCTGACTTACCCCGTGATGCTCAACTATGTATAAGTTTATATGATTGTGCTGGACCTGGTAGACAGTTACCAGTGGGTGGAACTACTATATCCCTATTTGGAAAACATGGGGTATTCCGCCAAGGAATGTTGGATCTCAGAGTATGGCCAGGAGTGGAAGCAGATGGTGGTGTTCCTACTACTACTCCTGGAAAGACTAGAGATCATGGGAAAGAACAGATGCAGAGGCTAGCAAAACTTGCTAAGAAGCACAGGAATGGCCAAATGAATAAAGTTGATTGGTTAGATAGACTTACATTTAGAGAAATTGAATTAATTAATGAGCAAGAGAAAAGAGCATCTGAATACTTGTATTTGATGGTAGAATTTCCAGAAATCACTATGGATGGCATACCGGTAAGAAGAAACACATATATTTCTTGAGATTAATGAATAACAGATTCCAAGTTAGTTATCTATAGAGTGTATTTATAATTAGTTGTCCTAATAATTCTACTTTTATAAGATAGTGTCATGTAGCTACACTTCTAGTGCAAACGTGTTATATAATTTATTGTAAGAACTTTTCAAGTCTCAATTAATCATTATAGTCACAGAATAAATCACTTATCTGTTATATATGACACATAATATTTCTTACTGCTACTTTGTTAAATTTGCTAATATTTTTTAATTTCCATTTAGTATGCTATTGTATATTACGAAAAAGATGGTGATGAGGTTGTACAACACAGATCACAACCAGATGTTGTAACTCTCCCTGACTATGAAATATTGCAGGTAAATAAAGTTTTGATGTTATTTAATAATCTCTAACACAGGCGAAACGAAACAAATACAGTTGACTCACTACATACCTCATAGTTTGGGTTATCATGTTTTATAAAACCAAAGTATACACAAACATTTTATGTTTCAGAAAAGCGAATCTTCGCTTTTTTCTGTTTTACCTGTACAATTCAAGATCAATCGAAATACATATTCATGAACTGCTGTCTTGTCACCACTCACTTAACTTTTCTTCTGAGTTGGCTGTATTCATTCTGAAGAAGGCCTCTAAGGTACAGCCTTGCAATTTTTCATATACTTTGATTTATATTCTAATCTGAAGTCATGTTAGTCAAGAATGTAAGTAGAATATTAAAACAGCAGACTGCTGTAATGGATCACTTTATCAATTTCCAAAATTTCTTTTAATAACTTTTCAAAATATTTGGTATTACTTGTAAATGCATAAGACATAAGAAACAAACAGGTAAAACAAAACATGTATCGAATTTTATAATTTTAAATCACACATTACACTATTTTTGCTGCATAACATTTAATTTTCTGTATTTATTAAGTATCGCCGGAATAGTTTTAAACTTTCATTGCTCATGTACTTTATAACAAAATATTATTTCAGTCGCAACTACAACTGATTATAAAAAATGTTATCAATGTCCAATTTGAAGTAAATACTTAGCTCTTTTAATAAGTATAATCATACATTTTTGATATCTCATCTAAAATAACAGAACACTATATGAAGATATAATAAATAAGAGTGGTTTGGAGAGTGCTATTGTACTTAATAATAAAACAGTGGATTAAATAGCTCTGTTCTACTTGTTATTTCGTAATTGAGCAAATATAAGCAATTGCCTAAAGAAGTATCTTGCATTTGTTGTTTGTCTTATTATCACCAACTTCATTATTTCAGGAGAACCTTGTAGAGGCAAAACATCACAAGCTTGCGCGTAGCTTGCGTAGTGGGGGTCATACCCGTGAATTAAAACCAACATCGAGTGTACGAGATGCTCTAAATACTATATTAGGATATCCGCCAACAACGGCACTTTCCACCGAGGAACAAGATCTAATATGGAAGTACAGATTTTATTTATCAAACCAAAAGAAAGCTTTAACGAAGTTTGTGAAATGCGTGAACTGGAAGGTAGCTGGGGAAGAGCGGCAAGCTTTAGAAATGTTAGCCCTTTGGGCACCACCTGATCCTGAGGATGCTTTAGAATTACTTGGACCAGCATTTACTCATCCGACTGTCAGAAGATATGCTATAGGTCGCTTGAACCAAGCACCTGATGACGATTTAATGTTATACTTGTTACAATTAGTACAAGCTTTAAAGTACGAAGACTTTGAAAGCATTAAGGTGGCACATCAGATGTTGATGAAAGAAAAAGAGTCGGAAAAAGCAGATAAATTTGATAGAGATGCCCGTATTACCGATTCTTCATCAACGCCTATAACAACTGTAAATATTGCATGTAATTCATATTATGGAATAGGTATTACTATCCATATTTTCACAATGTACACTATTCTTCTAGTCGAGTGAAACTGAAAGCGGAAAATTTTCGACAAGTCAGGAATCTCCCATGAACTTGGCTTCGTTTTTAATTACTCGTGCATGTCAAAATTCAACATTGGCAAACTACTTTTATTGGTACTTGTCTATTGAATGTGAAGATCAAACTGATCCACCTATAAGTGCTAAACAGGACACGAGGATTAGAGAAATGTATCTCACTGTAATGAATATGTTTTCAACTACGCTGGCACAAGGAAATGCTGTTTGGCAAAAAAGAAGAGCGTTTCTCTTGAGACAGAAAATATTTATCGACCAGTTAGTATCTCTCGTAAAGGCCGTAGCAAGAGAAAGTGGCAATCGTAAAAAGAAGACTGACAGGTTGAGAGCATTATTGGCAGATCCAGATCCAGCATACAAAATTAACTTTTCCAATTTCGAACCAATCCCATTCCCGCTAGATCCAGAGATCTGCATTAAAGGGATTATTCCAGAGAAGTATGAAGTACATCCCTTAAAAATATATTTGCAAAGTTTCCATAATTAAAACTATGTTTTACTTTCATCATCTAGGGCAAGCTTATTCAAATCTGCTCTAATGCCATCCAAGCTATCTTTCCTAACGACGGAGAACAGTGAATATATTGCGATATTCAAACATGGCGATGATTTACGACAAGATCAACTAATTTTACAGACAATAGCGCTCATGGATAAATTATTAAGAAGAGAAAATCTAGATTTAAAGCTTACTCCTTACAGGTAACATTTGTTATGCAGTTACGCTATTCCTTACATTACCTAATGTACTTATTAATTACATTATCTACAGGGTACTCGCGACAAGTACAAGACATGGTTTTTTACAATTTATCGAGTCTACGACAGTAGCAGAAGTTCTCGCCAGCGAAGGTTCTATATTAAGTTTTTTCCGGAAACATCACCCTTCTGAAACTGGACCGTACGGCGTTGTACCTGAAGTAATGGATACTTATGTCCGCAGTTGCGGTGAGAGAGAATTTTTATGACCATAAAACATAACATGCCGTTTTCTTCATATTCTTATGTATAAAAACTTCGAAATTTTAGCTGGCTATTGTATTATCACTTATGTACTTGGTGTGGGCGATCGGCATTTGGACAATCTTCTTTTAACAACATCGGGTAAGACTTTTTTCAAATATTATAGTTACTCCTATTCTTGATAAACTCGTGCTTCGATTGAAAAAATACCTAAATTTACAATTACCATGTTATGTTGCAGGTAAACTCTTCCACATAGATTTTGGTTACATTTTGGGAAGAGATCCTAAGCCTTTGCCACCGCCAATGAAACTAAGTAAAGAAATGGTCGAGGCTATGGGAGGTGTAGGATCCGAACATTATCTTGAATTTAGAAAACAGTGTTATACTGCATTTTTGCATTTACGCAGGCATGCAAATTTGATATTAAATTTGTTTTCATTAATGGTCGACGCCAGCGTACCTGACATTGCGTTAGAACCGGACAAAGCTGTGAAAAAAGTTCAAGATAAATTACGCTTGGATTTAAGTGATGAAGAAGCTGTGCATTATGTACATAATCTATTGGACTTATCAGTAACTGCCGTAATGGCAGCTTTAGTAGAACAACTACATAAATTTGCACAGTACTGGCGGAAATAAATTGGAATCAATTGCGATTACGATCTCGAAGACTGTGTTCCTCTATAAATGCTACAAATATTATATTGTATATAAACGACCCTACATCTCTAAATGTGACATAATTTATTGTATTTTGGGATTATTTTAGGTAATAAATCTTTGATAACAGTAAACAATTCTTATACTATCTGTCGATCTTTAAGTTGTACAAACTTAGAACACAATATGTAAATGAGACACGAGATTCGTGAACTTAATCTCTATAAAAACATACGGTAATTATAATATAAAATTACCAGAAATTTGTATATGATTATTACATGTGCATTGAATAATTATTCTTCAACAAATTATTAAACGAGAAGACTTTTACACTTAAATTTTGTTTCACAAAAAGCAAAAATGTAAGGAAAGACATAAAATCCTCTTTTCTAGAGTAAAGTTTATTGTAATGGGATATTCCAGATAATAAGACAACAAAAACCTATCCATTCTACATATAATTCGTTACGTAAATATTCATATATTTATTTTATCTCTTAGTTACAATCGTGTATGTGGTGCACACAGTACAAATAAAAAGATAATATTGTTAGTGATGAAAATATCAAATTGTTATTGATATAAGAACGCCAGCAGTGCTATTTTATTCAATATCACTTTATTCCAGTAGATTGAATCACTTCAACGAAGCAATGTATATATATAATGTATATATATATATATCCCAATTTACGATTGTACCAGAAAATTTTAATAGAAAATGTACCATACTTTCCCCATCTTTCAGTATTATATACTATGCATAGGTACAGGAATTTTTATATAACTCTTGAGAGTGGAAGATATATATATATATTTATATATGTATATATCAAATGAATTTAAAGAGCAATTACAGAACATTAACAATTCAGTCCATCTTTGAAAATTTGCCGGGTTGGATATACCCCAATTGCTCTCCTAGTTTTGTGAATTTTTTTGTTTTAGTGCGACGTACAGTAATTAATAACTCATTTTCCCTCATAATAACATAATATGTACACGCGTAACCACTGCTAAAAACGCCACGGGAAATAGAAACATAGATTTATTCTTGATAACATGAGACGATAAAGAATATATTTCCTGCTAGGACGTCTTGGCAAATCTGTCCTGTTTGGGGAACTTTTAATGCATTTTTAAAACAATAAGATTTGTACAAATTAAGTTATGAAAAACACATCGGGCTTTGAATTCTCTGCGAGCGCCACGTTAATTTCCACCTCGCCGACATATAATTCATAACGCAAAAAATTCATTACTCAAGAATTTGATTTGTACATTTTACAAAATTCATTCAGGTCTTATCATTTACAATAATTCTCTAGAGCTATTATAAAAGAGTAATAACTAACAGCTAATTATTTGCATACATCCTTGCCTTTGGGCTATTCTCAAACATGACAGATTCCCGCGTAAATCCCTCCTTCCCACTTTTAAATCTTATTAACACACAGAATACACATTGTTATAAATGAAATAATAGGCATCTTTATTTTTGAATAAATGTTTGTAAACTATTACCTATAAATTAACACTTTCTGTCTAATAAACATATTTATTGTATCAACTCTTTCTCTCTCGGTTTCTTTCAGTGCCTGCGATTAGTCGAAATGTAAAACTGTATTTACCGACCCCGCATTAAGCGCAGAAAGAAATAATGAGAAAAATCATTTTGCAAAATAATCATCTTGCACGATTCCCCTTCGTCTGCTGTTCTTTTATTGTTATCGAAGGTATTTCAATTAGCATTTTTATACAATTATTTTAGCTCTCTCATAGAGCCTTAAACAAACATTAACTACCACTCGCCACTATGGAGCAGTAGTAGAACTTGAACTCTTATCAATTGCATGACACCTTTGCATAATACCTTTCGACAATGTAAAAATACTTTACAGCCTTTTTTATAGTCGTGATCCATTTCGATTTATTTGCAATGGATATCCCGTAATAATTTTTTGAAAATCTTGCTTCAATTGTGTTAAATAGCCGACAACCCTTACCATTACTACTTCAATAACACACAACGGTGTTTCACAGGAAATGACTGACTTGCAGCAAGTTTGTTTTATATAAACAAGCCAGTATGACCGGTTCAGAGAGGAAATTGTGGACGAGACTAACTGATTATATTGAATAGATAATAAAATAAGATCATAATGTCACTGAACCAAAACCTTCCTCTTTCATAGTCTACAATGTATATGTATGCCAATTTTTATCAATGGATTGTAGTCACGGCATATATCTATATGTAGCCTTAAATCTAAGCACTTACTATCTTAGTATTATATGTACATTTGAAAATAGACTGGAGTTCATCTTCTAATGATGGTATCACCTGATGGTGTATCAAAAAGGGATTCCCGGCAATATAACCGTACAGCTATTTTCGATTGCAATGTATTACCTCTCCGTAGGCCTGGTGGCTGGTACCGAACTTTCCACAAGGTCATGCCTCTCTATGGGAGAACTGTCCAAGGTATAATCAACGGGGTATCTTTCCGTGTAAGTTGGCGTAGCCTCTCCTTGTTGCCTTAATTTCAATTCATCTGATTGTTCTTGATAGAAGCTTTGCGATGCTTCAATCTGTTGCGAAGAGGACTGCTCTGTCTTTTCTATGTCATCTGTGGAATAATAACTTTGGCTTGCTTCACTTTCCGGTCTAGGGTCATAGTAACTTGGCGACACATTATGACTGGAATAGCTAGGCGTTGCTTCTTCCGGATTAAAGTAACTTTGACTTGCCTCTTGTGGATTACCTTCGTAGTAACTAGGAGTTACTTCCTCCTGAGGGTCTTCCTCTAATCTAGAATTTGTTTCTTGATCTACAGACTCATAGTAACTCGCAGTTACTTCCTGGTGGTGGGTATAATAACTGGATGGCTCGTTTCTCTGGTCTGTACTCTCAGTAACGAAGTTTTGTGAGCATGTTTCTTCTAGGCCAGGCATAGAGATTGGTACATTATAAGAAGTTGACACGTTTGGTTCCACTATCACCTGGTCTTCGTAACTGGAAGTTGGTACAGAATCCACATGCGTTGAAGTAATGTCGGGATTTAAATTGTAAGACGACGTAGGTATTTCAGGTACTCCATTGTCATGGATACTCGTATGTTCTGCTCTGACAGAAGTGTCTGGTATTACACTAGATGATGCTATGTTCAACTCTTCACACGGCGGTATTTCATAAGATGATGTACTTATTGCACTTTCTTGATCCTGATCTCTTTCTTGATTTTCCGGAGTTTCTGGAACATAAGACGAACTTGCGGTTTCATCTTCATTTAGCCCGGAATTATTGGTCGAAACAGAAGATGTACCGATCCCGTCAGTACCGATATCATTCGATTGTGAAGGTATATTTCCCTCCTGGCTTATCTCTGCATCTGTTTCCAAATTTTCAGAAATATTTTCTGTCTTTCCTACTTCGTAACTTTGCGTTGGGAAAGTCTGATCGTCGATTGGCTCGTCAATGGCTGATCGTTCCTCTTGGTTCTGAAGAAGTTCATTGAACGATTGCGTAGGAGCATTTGTACTTTCTTCTCCAGAAGTTGCGTACGATTGAGAAGCTTCGTTCAATTTGGAGTGTTCAAACGATTGTGTTGGTGGTTCCGTTGCAATCGCCTCTTCATCTATTTCCATGGCTTCATATGTTAAAGATTGCGATGGTTCTCTTGAATTTTCTGATTTCGTTGCAGACTGACTAGGTAGATCTGCAGAATCTGTAGTCATTGATATCTCGAATTGTTCATAAGATTGCGACGGTGTTTCATGACTAGTCTCCGCATTTGTCTCCTCAAAATGCATCTCCATGTTTCGTTGAACCAAATCTGATTCACCTTGAGAGGATGGTTCATCCCTTTGGCAGCCTTCGGATTGTTTGATTGGATCTGAAGTGTATATCTTAGATTCTACAGCTTCTTCTATTTCCATACTGTTTTCATCAGTACGACTTGATGATTCTGCTGGAGGAGTTTGTGATACCACTGGGGCAACTTCTACTTCATTCGATGACGCGGCTTCTTTGCCGATTACTGGAGAATGACTTTTAACTTCTGATTGCTCAGTAAATGGTGCCTGCTCAATCGTATTAGTGCTTTTTGGTTCCTCTGAGGAATCAGTGTCCATTATACTGGAATCTGTAACTTCAAAATTCATTGGTTCTGTCAGTGGAACCTTGGGATTGGATTCCGATGTAACCGTGGAAGTATCATCTATTATTGGCATACTACTCGTCATTGATTCAACAGGCTCTTCCTCGATTTGCATATTTACAACACTATCGTTATTACAAACTTGTTCATTTTGGCTAGGTACCGCGACATTTGAAGTAGCGTCCTCTTTGATAATTGGTTGTTGTAAGCTAAGCTCATCTGATGTAATAGGAACTTCTTGTAAGGGCATTGTGACATCGCCTAGTTGCTCCTTGTTTAAAATAGATGATTCATCTGTCGATGCAGTCGGTTCTTCAGAGGACGACGGAATATCCTGAGAAACGATCATTTCAGATGTAACGGTAACGTCTTGCGTTTGCATATTTTCTACAGGGACAGACGCTTTCGATACAAGCATCTCGGAAACTGGTACGTCCACAAAAGACGGTTCTGTTGCCATGGGCGATTCCATGGATGTCACAAACTGTACACTTTCTGAATAAGTATCGTCAATTATAGGCATTGATGGAGTTGTTTGCACTTGCGAAGTTTGCAAAACTATATTATTTGGCAATGATACTGAATATGACACACTTGGCATCGGCGTAGTGTCGCTTTGTACATTCTGTGTTTCTACAGAAATTTTGTCCTCCAAATTCGGTATTACCAAGTATTGGGTACTTGTGGGTATATCGGTTTGGGCAATTTCAGCTGTACTTGGACTTTTTGTAATATCTCCAATATCTGGCATAGAATTACCCGGGATTTGAATCTGCGCTTCTCCCGTCGAAATATATGAAATATTAGGATTCGTGATTGTTATTGGTAACTCAAGAGAGGATGGAATAGTTGATACCACAGATGTTGGTGTTGCTTCAGACTGTCTTGGTAAATTACTAGGTACCTCAAGAGGTGTCATAATAGGTTGATTCAGTGTTAATGATGTTTCAAGTACAGATGGGGAAGATATTGGTTCTGTAGGTGGGATAATGGTTGATTGTAAAATCGTTTGATTAATCAAACTAGTTTGTGTTAACCCTGCACTCAGAACATTTCCTGACGGATTTTCTGGTAAATTAATTTCCTGTTGGAAATCAGTGTTTGCCAAAGCAGCTGCCAAGATATCTTGATTCGATGTTTGCATTACTTCTGAAGTTGGGAAACTCTCCGATATAATCGCCTGATTAGAATCTGTGCCACTGGCTTGTATGTTCGGCATTACACCATTGTCAAATTGAAGAACAATGTTATCTAATGCACCTGCTTCTCCCAGTGAACTGGGATCTATGTACAAAGTTCTTGTACCATCTGGATTTTGAGTAGTACCTTCAAGTGACATCAGAGTATTATTATCGAGTGGTTGTATCTGTCCTTGCTCATCAATGGTTACTAAAACGTAGGTTTGTGTTCCATCGCTACTCTCTGTCGGCAGAGCCATTATCTGAGGTTGCGCTGTTACTTTTAGCTCCTCTATCTTTTCTGTTTCACCAGTTATTTCCATGTTAAACTTTTCCACTGCTGCTTGCTCTTTCTGGACTGTTTCTGTAGAAATCGTGTCAGTTTTCGCTTTCTTTTCACGCTCAATAGGCTCCAATGGTGGCAGAGTTAAAGGTGCAGACAGATTTGCAGTAATATTAGTAGTTGCTGCTGAATTCATAGCCATACTCAACACATTTTTCTGCTGCTGTGTAACCAAATTTGATATTTGAGCCTTTGCAGTACCCTTCGTAGTTGTAGGACTGCTTACATGTTTTTGCTGACTTGTCGATTTAGAGGTCATTGGTATACTTGTAAGTTGTGTAGAGAGTCCCTGTTTCGATTGAATATTGTGAACTGTAGACATCGCGGGCTCTTGTATTTTTGGTACAAGTTTTTGTTGGATGTTACTTTGACGACTAGTATTACGAGGTATAAATACCCTTTGCACAGTCGGTGTAGGACCGGATTTTCCTTTCTGATGAATGTGCGGAATCATACCCACTGTCTGTTGTGTACCGCTTTGTGACGAAATATTTGCACCTTGTTGCACGATAGTTTGCTTGGCTACTTTCTTTCCATGTTGCACCGTCTTCTGACCAGTTGCTGCATTGTGTAAAACTACAGTATTACTGGCAGGCCTGACCTGTGTAGACCTTCCTTGGGAACTGATAGAAATTGGTACTTTTGCCGATTTTTGCAACATTGGTAATTGTACTTTTTGCTGTACAGTTTGGTATTGTATTTTACAACCTTTAGATGGGCTCTTCGCTGCAATAGCTTTTACTTGTTGCCCAGTTATTGGTGTTAAGACAGTTCCACGGGAACTTACTATGCTTTGAGAACTTAAAATAGTTTTTCCACCAATAGTTTGTGAGACTGGTGTTAAAATAGCTTTCGAAGTACCTAAGTTTTGTGAAGATAAAATAGCTGGACCTTTTGTAACAAGAGTCTTAGAACCAATGATAGTTTTGCAACCCAAAGCACTAGCACTTATAGGGGTATATATTCCACCTTTCGTAAGTATTCTTTGTGATAAAGTCCCTAACAGTGCTGTTTTTGTCATTGTCCCTGGGATTTGAGTCAGGACACTTTTCGATGTTATTATACCTTGTGTATTAATAATCTTGGCGCCAGGAGCCAACTTAGATGTTGTGGGTGATGCTCCATCTCCCTTTGGAGCAATAATTGTCTTTGAAGTTATGACACCTTGAGGATTCACTGGACAGTACACTTGACCTCGATTCGTCACTATTGTTTGGACTTTGCCGCTTAATTGTTTAGAAATATTTAAAGGTAACATTTTGGGCTGACCAGATTGTGTCGATGTTAATATCACCACTTTGCCACCTTGTTGCACAACTTGTGCACTTCCAACATTTTTTCCTGCCGGTATGGCGATCTTTTGTGGCGTTCCAGGTTTTCCCTGTACACTGTAACGCAATTGCTGGCCACCAGCTGTTTGTACAACAACATACTTTCCTGGTGTTCCTTTTTGTGTCAAAACTGGCTGTGTCTTTGCAGTTTGATTTTGAAATTTTAGCCCTTTGACGCCGCAAGTGAGTGGCGGTACGAGAGTTTTTATACTTTTAATTGTAGGTTTTGCTTTGTTTTTGTTCTTTAAGATAGCAGGTGTACCGCTCTTCTTTTTCGCAGGCGACGATTCAGTAGTACTTTCGTTTACAAGTTTAAATTGACTTTGAGCAGGTGAAACAATGTGTGTCGGTGGCGTGAAAGATAACGTTGTTGCTATTGTGCTAGATGAGGGTATAATAGATGATATAACAACAGGCATTTGTTCGATACTTTCTGGTGTCAAAACATCCTCGCTTAAAACAAATGGCATTGAATTTATATCAAGATCCATATCTGCCAGACTTTGAGAACTTTGTTGAATAAATTTTTCAGTTACAGTTGCAGTTGAGGAAGACTGTGATGTTTGTAGATTTAGTTGTTCATTCTGTGCCTCCATAAGTTTCGCCGTTTCTGCTTCCTCTGCTTTTAACACTTGTAATTTTTTTGCTAGAGTCATATGTGCAGTCGGGGTTTTTAATCCAGCGTTGATTTTACTGTTTGAAGCTACTGATTCCATTTTCATTATCTTCGCTCTTGGACTGCTTTTTTGATCCCCCTTTTTCGTCCCTTCTGATTCTAATTTATGTTTAACGCCTTTTTGGGGCAATTTATCCAATAACTTTGATTTTAGAATATGCATTGGTTCGGTTAATGTAACATTCTCAATTATTCTTGGCATTTCACGCTTCTTTACTGGTACTGTAACATCGGACGACGGCGACGGTGTGGACATAGACGTTCTTGAAGAATCGTCCAATTTTGGTACATCTAGACTTGGAGATTTGGAAGTATCCTCTGTTAGTGACTTCGATATATTTGCACACCCGGCAGAAGATGCTTTTAATTGATCAATATTCTGAAACACAGCATCTTCGACTTTCGTTTGCATTTCGAGATTTTGATCAACTACGACTTCAATACCTTCAAAATTAGTTATAATCGGAGCTTGGGAAGTATTGTCTACAATTGGTGAATTCGAAACATTCTCGGATAATTCCAATTTTCCACTTAAATCGTCCGACTTTAACTCTTGAGCAATGTTTGTAACATTTTCTTCCGCGTGTTTACCTTTCACCACTTTCTTACCTTTCTTGGATTTACTAACATGAGTATCACTATCATCTTCCATACCCTTCTTTTTATCCATTTGTAGAGTTTTCAAAAAAGCTTCCTGAAATGTGTTTACTGGCTTCTCATCAGGCAATGGGTCTTTATCTTTTCTTATTTTTGAACCTGTGTCTGGTGTAAACTTTCCTTTATATCTCGTTTGCATGGATGACCTCTTAGCTGGTTGTTCATTTACCTTTATTGTATCTTTTGAAGGTTGTTCTACATTTTCTTGTTTAACTTCTGTTGTAATTTCCGATGTTTTCATTTCTAATAATGGAACCTCTTCCTGAATAGATAAATACACCTCTCCAGTTGGAATTATTTGTTCCTTTTGCGAAATCACGCTCTCAACTGTTTCAGCCTTTATATCTGTTTCGGGGTTTTGTGTAATATGTTTCTCTGTTTCCAATGAAAAATTTACTTTGTCTTCAGTTAATATCGATTTAACTACTTCGACTTGCGTTTCTTCTGGCTTGTCTAAGATATTGTCTGACTGAATATTTAAATCGGGTTTATTAGGAGAAACATCTGCATCAAAAACCTCAATTTGCGACAATTCGAACTTTTTTATCTGGGATTTTTTTGGTGGAAGCATATCTACATCGGATTTTGACGAGTCTAATTGCTGCGGTGGTTCTTCTGTTTCAGTAGAAAGTTGCAAATGTATGGAATCTGTACTCGTATCTTTTATATCAACTACGTTAATTTTTTCTTGGCTTATTCCAGAATCAACTTCCTTGGCTGTTTCCTTCGCTGCTTCCTTTTCTACTTCTTTATCTTCAATCGTTCCTAATTGGGATGTAATTTTGGCAGTTTCCAAAGTATCGTTTTGTACTATGATTTCCATAGTCTCAGGTAATAAAATTTCATCAGACACTTTCGGTATAATCTCCTCTTTAGATTTTTCCAAATTTTCCGAAATATTAGTGGGATTTTTATTGTCGACAGATTTTGTATCAATTTCGGCAGGCATATTTTCTTTATCGGTAGTGCTTTCTATTAAGTCACCTTCCAGAGGATTAATATTATTTTCTATTACACCTGATATGTCCTGAAATTCTCCAGGAGTTTCGTCCTTCCGTTCAATGGATTCAATTTTCCTTTTATCGATTCCTGCAGTTTTCTTACCTCTTCTTGATTTACCTCGCATCTTTTCAGTATTTCTGTCCTCAGTCTCTGATTGGCTTTCATCAGTTCTGGGTGCCTTTTGGTCCAAATCTTGAACGTATATACCTGATTCTAGATATTTTTTGTTAGGTTTCCGCCTTCGACCACTGTGTGGTCTTTCAGTATCAGACTCTGAAGTTTTCTTTTCACCTTCTGAAAGTTCAATAATACTTTTGTTGCATATACTGAGTTTCATATCAGTACTTTCAGTTGCACCATCTTGAATACGAGCAGCTTTGACATTTTTTCGCGGTCGCCCTCTCCGTCTTTTAGCTGTCTTAGTAAGTTGTAACTCGTCATTATTCAATGAAACGTTTATAACATTTTTCTTAGGCACTTGATCTTGATCCATCATGTCCGTGTCCGAAGTTTCACTTTGTTCGGGTATGGTCTTTTCAGATTCAGATACAGTTTCATCTTCAGTTTCCGTATTAAAACGCTCAGACATTGTTTCCTCAATATCTTTCGAAGGTGTATGATCCATTCTTTCTATATCTGCAGTTTCAACTTGTAATTTTTGTGTAAAGTCATTTTCCGGTTCGCATATTGTATCTTCTGTTGACTTAGCATCGATTTTAGTTTTTTTATCTTTTTCAGATATAGCATCTGGTACAGCTGGTTTACCCGGTACACCTGGTACTTGGGTTTTCTGAACAGTTTTTGACCGATTTTCATTTTCCCCAGCCTCTCTTTCATCTTCAAATATTTCTACTATCTCTACTTCCGTTTCAGGAGGATTAATGTTAGTTTTCTGTGAAGGTTCATGCACAACTTCTGTCTCCTCTTTAGCCTCCATTGTTGAAACGTCGTTTACAGTCTGTTTGATTTGTTCTTTCATTTTATTTTTTATTTCCATTTCGGTAGAATCTTCCACATGCGTTGATGGTTGTAAATCTATAGTCGTTTCATGATTTTCTGTAATGTTGTCCTGATTATCAGATTCCAATTTGTTTTCATCCTCACTTTCTCTTTCTTGTTCTGCTTTTAGAGCTTGACTCATTTCAAATTCCTTAATAATTTCTTTTTTCTGATGAAATGCTCTTCCTTTTTTCCTTACAGGAGGTATAGATGGTTCTTCTTCATGAAAGTCAAAACAAGATAATAATGCTTTTTTCTCATCCCCATCAGATGTTGGGAATTTACTTTCACTATCAGAATTTGAAAGATCCCTTTCTTTCTGAGTCTTATTTGGTGACTCATTAGTCTCAGAGTCTGATGTTTTACTGTCTTTTTCCGATTCTAGTGATTTGTCCAGTATGGTTGATTTTACACTTTTTGAGACACTCACATTACTAGCAAGTGAATCTTCGTTAATATTGATCGATGTTAATTTTTCAGTTTCCTTGAGCAATTTTTCTGCTTCTTCAATGATGTCATTATTACAATCTTGTGCTGCATTACTCTTTTGAAAAGCTTCTTGCAATTTATCAAAATCAGATTCAGTTCTTGATGGTGAAGTAACAACAGAGTTTGTGTCTAGAACTTTAGTATCACTTAGGTTGAGTTCTTCATCTGATTCATCATCCCAGTCAGCTAATATTGTATCACGAATTTTGGGATCCATCTTCTTCTTCTTGTTAGCCTTTTCAATTTGTTTAGTTTGTTTCCTTTTACCCAATTCTGATACATTCTCACTTTTGGTCTTACTACCTTGACTTTTTTCTTTCCTGGCATATTTTCTTTTTGGTGTTCCTGGTTCAGAGTGTCTATTTCTATGTTGAGTGTAAGACTTTACTTTTGACTTTGCTGACGATGAACTGCCAGACTTATGACTTTTTATATGACAAATGATAACATTAACTCGAGAAGCAGTAAAGTTACACAAATGACAAGGATATTGTGGAGATCCCAGGCTGGTAGGAGTAGATGGCAGACTACTGGGTTGCTGACGAATTCTGACCTCGTGATCACTTTCCTTCAAAAATCTAGGATGAGTAATTTTTCTTACAAGCTCAAGACTGTCACTTCTTCTACCCATTTCATCACGATCACGCTTCTTTCTAGGAATCTTCTTTTCCCCAAATAAAGCAGCTATATCTGGTTTTTCTTCTGGACTGAATTTTTCTGAGTTAAGTATATCTGGATCACCTCCTGTCAATTTCTCAGCCATTTCGACATCTCCAGGAAACTTATCCATATATCGGGAACCATCCTTACTCTTGCTTCTATACTTATCTATAAAAAGTATTATTACTTGTTAAGATCAATATAATCCATATATCAATCTTCCATAAATGCTCTAAAAAACATACCCAGTCCTTTTTTGATAAATTCATCTTTGAGCGTGCAATTATACTTGTAAATCTGCTGATAATTCTTTACAAATTCACTGCAAAAAAGTAAACCATGTTAATAGATATTTAATAATCTCTTACACTGTCATACATTATGTAAAAGGAATCATGTTAATCTGTCGATGTTATATTATTCATGATATAATAAATATATCTCAAATATGCTACTTTTACCAATAAAGTTACAGTGTATAAATAAATACTTTAAGATTCAAGTTAATTCAGATATACCAGAAATTTTGAAACACTCACTAAGTATCTTCTTGAAAAAACTTAACAGCAGCAATCAATGGCTTTTTCTTAAATTCTTCCTGAATATCTTCCGGCAAATTATGAAACCCTGTGACCTGACCAGGCCACCAACAACCACCAAGTTTCACCCACACAACATCTCCATCTAGGTAATTGATTTCTGTCTGCTCACACATCTTAGAAAGGTGTTTAGTTCTATTCTCTTATACAATCAACATTGAAGTTTAGATGAAAATATCATATATTTTCTCTTATTTGTTTTTCTAGATAAGCACCTCTAGCATTAGTTGCACAGACATTGTATAATAACAGAGAAAAACAATAAATCACAATACAATCTCAATATATAGTTACATTTAAGCAAACATAGACCATTGGAAAAGAGCACAGGATATATGTGAAACTGTAAAAAACAAATGCACAATGCAATTGTAGTATGAAATAAACCAATGGCTGGATTACAATTTACTTGTAACTGTTTAATTATACTTTATCTTAACTACTTGTTATATTAAAAACATTTGCTTTGATTAGAGACTGCACATTAAGTTTTTCTTATTTATCTATTCAATTAGAGTAAGGTCCAAAAGTGCACATGCAATCACGATGAAACCTTTGAAAGGAAAACGTGTATTGTTCTCTTATTGAAATTGTCCTTCCTGATCTCAGAATTGCACCATAAATGTTCTCTCTTCAACTTTCATACAAGATCTTCCTCATACACATGTTTCTTTTTAAGAATATAGGAATCAACGGTGTCGATAAATTGTCTTCGTCGTTGTCGTTGTTATTGTTGTTGTTACTGTTGCTGCTATTGTTGTTATAGCGAACGAATGTAGTACACATCCGTGGTACCATCGGACACCAATATATCTCACAAAACTGACAATCCGATTTGTATTAATTATTCGTGCATTCAGTAGTTGTAAAATCGTTCACCCATATGCACGGGTAGCCATAAAAGAATAATCGGAGGTGTATTCGCGGGAAACCAGGAGTGTGCGTCGCTCCTTTGGTTGTGCACCGCTTGGTTGGTCCTGGTCTCGATGCCGACGTTGCCCGCGGGAGCCACGTCGGGCATCTTAGCCCGCGAATTCCGTGATTAGATCCTTCCACATACAGATATGGTCTGTACCTAACAGTGCAGTTCTCCCGGCTGTTTGTGAATATGACGCCGCAATAGATACGTCCAGCACGAAAATTGACGAGCGTCCCAAGTAAAAGAGGAAGAAGAAGTATTCACAGTTTGCCTCACCTCTTTACCGTACAAACGCACACTAGAATAATTGGTGAGCACTTTTTGGTATCCGACCACGCGACGTTGATGCGCGCACATACAACCGCGAAAGGTGCAAGCCAACCTCGAATGCAATCGACACACTCAACACTCTACGTCGCTCGTACGACGTACGTACATGTTTCGGGTTCCCGACGTGCAACGGGGCGCCGTACGATGGATGGATGAATATGTGTAGATACCAGATAGATACTTCCTTCTCTCTTCTCTCACGAAAATCTCGATCGTCGTTCAGGTCCACCAACTATCGCTACCCTAATCACCTTCTTACGATTACTCACGTAGTATATTTTTACAGTTTCATTTTTCATCTAATATATTATTTCGTCCTACGTAATCTTCTTTCAAATATTTTATAAGTTCACAGAGGCAACTACTGTAATGACACCAATACTTTTATCATTATATGATTATTATAATAAAAATAAGAAACGCATACGAACCGTTCAAAGATTTAAATGTGAGACGTAGATTCTTCCGCTTCTTTCCGCGGTTTCTCAAGGTTTAAAAGATATTGATAGTAAATAAATGAATAATACTTAATCTGCAATGATTAAGAATATATGCTATGTTTCAACAAACTTATGTTATGGATCGTAACAAGAAGTTAGAGTATTATGGTAAATAATTTTAAACGTTGTATAATATGCAAGTCATTAACCCCAGTTTACCGACAACTAGAATTAAATTACATGGTATGCAAATTACAAAAGATAATACCTTAAGTTTATATAGCGAAATTTTAGAAGACCAGGAAAATCTAGAGAAAATCAGAAAAGTTGACTCAGAATATTGTTTTAAAAATAGCATATTCGACCAGACAGTTTTAAAAGCTGACACTTTTACAATTTTTGCAGGGTTTATAGGTTCTGCAATATCCTTTACCATCAGCTGCAATCTTATATAACGTAAATGCAAACTTTACATTAATATATATTTGAATAAGATTGGCATTTGTATAAGTAAAAATTGCACTGCTAAAATAAATTATAATTCGTAATATACGGTTTGATTTTAAAAAGCTTCTTAATGTGTTGTATGTGTTAATATTAATAGTAATGAGACTATTCCTTTTAATAATATAGCTATAGGGTGTTAATATGACTTCTAGAAAATACACGTAGATTAATTAAAGAAATACAAGGCTTCAGGCTTTTCCTAATAAAATCTGAACGTATAGTCCAATTACCATAATCTCCGAATATACTTTGAGATGTGAAATTTATTATTAACGACACAAAAGTGTTCTTAATATAAAAATTACTGCTTGCTGCGAAACAATCGAAGTGTTCCTCTTCAGTTGGACAGCGATTAATTATTTTGTGGTTTATAAATCGATCTTTCGAGAAACATACACATATAATATCACAAGGAAGAATTGTCTAATCTAACGAAACGACTGCTATCGGATTTAAAAAAGAGATTATTAAACAACAAAATTGCGCATCGCATAAAGTCGCGGGCTTTGTTTTTTTAATACAATAGTTGGTCATACTGTGTCACCGGGCGGGTGAAAGATTTTTTTGGAAGTACTTTCCGAAAGAGGCGTTAGTGCTGCGCGTCGGGATTTACATTCGCTTCCGGTTTCAATTGTACACCAACGAAGTTATATATATTTCGTCGTACATACGTTTCTACGTGACAAACCGATCTGTGTGAGTAAAAGAAACTTGATAAGATTATGCTCTACAAAGTTCATAGTACTTTAACGCGAAATTAGTTGAAACTGAGATGTATCGGGAGCACGAGGATACCGGAAGTTCTGTAGTTTAATAAATTGGTGCGTGCATTTACAGTTTACAGAAATGGCTACTGCAGTGCCGTCGCGATTCGCCGTTCTCTTCATTGATGATGATGAATATAAGCCGAAGAAAACTCAGAAGAATGTATCAGGGGCTAAAGTGAATCAGAAGGGGAAAAATGAGAAATCTAAGCAACAACAGCCGAAGAAGGACGATAAGAAAAAGCAAAGCAAGGTGTGACGCATACGATCTTTGTTGTTTTTTTTGTTTTTGATTAGCCGGAGAACGTCATAGGACTGCGCATACTCTGGCGGGAACATTTTTCGATTTGAAATGAATAATCTTTTTCTCAGAAATTTCATCTAGCTGAAGTTAATATGTGAATGTTGATGCAATTTATATTAATAGTAAAAAATGATTGCTTTATATTTCCCTGAGATGCTTCCAACAATTATATTTATAATACCAAATAATACGTTTAAAGAGGAAGGAATAATATTACAAATTATGCTAAATTTCTGCAGCATAAATAAAATCACATTAATGATTTTTTCGAAATTATCATAGTTATATTACAAAGTAAACAAAATGACTTATAAACTAGATAATTCACTTTGTAATTTAGATGATCCAGCTGATATTTAGAATTATAGGCTTGCCTCATTAGTTACATCACTTCTTACATATTACATTACAATAAAATATCATTAATTGCGACGTGATAGATAAATAAATAATTTATAATTGCAGGGAAAAAAGAAAAAGAGCAATAATGACAATCAGCAGTGGGAGCAATGGAAACAAAAAGACACAATGGTAATGTATGCAGCATGTACTGTATATCACTACTATGTATAATGTCTTTATGGATACACCATTTACCTTTCATTCTACAAGTAGTCCTATCTCTTATTAGACAAACTGTTGGACTTATATTTTGTATAGATGTTTTTGTCTATGCTCCACACTTGATGGATAATTTTTGTAAGCGTTGCACAGGCTTATCTAATATGTGTGAAAATGATGATATAGTTTCAGATATGTAAATTGTTAAATGCAAGATTTTGTTTCAGTAGTGAGATATTTATAACTGTTCTGTGTTATCACGTCCAATTGTGATTTCCCTAAGGCTATCGAGGAAACTTTTGAGCAAGAACTACATCAAGCTATCTTGCTGTCAAAATTAGCTTATGAAGAGCAACTAGTAAGTGCACCCAAAACAGACAAAGAACATGAGGCAAGTAAAAAAGCTGGTAAAAAAACAAAAAAGGCAACTATGTCATTGGAGGAATTCAATAGTTTGGGAACAAGTACACCACCAGTAACAGATACTTCGTCGGAATTAGGTGATAAACCAAAAGGTATAATCAACATCTAGACATAGAGTCATCTTTTAACCCTCCACCCACGGCAATGTGGAAATCGCGTTCTTATTCTCTAAATATCGGCGGGTGGCGCTATTATCGCGACACACTGAATTTTTAGAGTATCTGAACAGCTTGAAATGTTATTTGAATTCAAGTGGATTTTATTATGTATTTGAATACAGGGAGACGTTATTTTACGAACTATGCTTCTAGGAAATGTGTATCTTTCTAAGGATATATTCATATCTCTCTAATTATTCAAAAGCACTTAAGCAGTTCAAACAGAAAAAATATATCCATTTTCTCTACTTATTTTGATTTTTTATGTATTGCATTAAAAGTCTCCATATGATAAAGCTATACCAGATGTAAATTTCGTCCGCGATTGCGCACAGAAAACTATGAAACTCGCCCGCGGCTGGAGGGTTAAAGCAATGTTGTTGGAACAGAACATGAATTTGTTTCCTTTTGGCTTCAGTCTGCAGATAAGCTAATCCACTAATTGGATTTTTTAATTTGTGTAGAGGTCGATGACAAGTTCTTTGAAAGAGTTGAGAAAGAAACTAAGGAGGAAATTTCCAAAGGGAAAGGAAAGGATCTGTTGAAGGTCAGATTAAACAAAATCGATGATGAGATTACAGCTGCACAGTTAAGAGTGGAAGTAGAAAAACGGGATAAAATTATCGACGAGCTAAGAACCGAGGTTATAACATTAAAAGAAGAACGAACGCAAGTTAAAGAAAGAAATAAAAAGTTGTATCAAATTTTATCACATGGCGAAAGTGAGTTTAATACTTCGGTAATTATGTTGTACTATACATTATTTTTTAACCACTATAATTTTGATTTATTTTACTTACAGTGAAAGATAAAGCGTCAGTATTAGCAGAAGTGGCGAAGCTTCAGGAACTGCGCGACGAATTAACTTCGGAAGTTGCATCATTGCATGCGCAATTAGAACAGGAAAGATCGAAAACTCGAACTACCAGTACTGATGTTAAACCATCTAAACAAACTGTAAGATCATCAGAATTAACCGTCAAAATATGTGTTGGCGACGTGATTTCATAAAATAACGAAACGATCTCCCAAATCGACTTTTATTTACTATGAATCCAATTGATTGTTTTTAGAACAAGAAGCGACCCGCTAGTGAAAATGCCTAATTTAACGAATAATCTTGGACTCTATGGACTAAACTATTGTGATTTATGAAGTTTAATTGACCGATAATAATTAATAACAGTCCGAAGACTGATGTAAAATTATAAACCTACAAAGCCGCACAATCGGCTATCACGTACTCAACTTTTGCTGAAATTGTATTTGAAATGAAACGTAAAAACGATCAAATGTTCCTGAGTGTGTTTTCCCTCACAAATACAAAAATTTGTTTGTCGAAGATCAGAGATTTCATTTATATATTTTAAGGTACTTTTATGTTCATAATGTGACGTCCCTCAGCTCAGGATATAAAGATCCCAAAATCGTCTCCATTGTTTTAAGGCAATACTATCATGAAGTTCAGACACAACATTTTTATAACACATTGGGTATAAGAGTTTCACAAAGTGTACACAACACCTCTACGTTCCAAATTGTGTACTTATTAAACCAGTGAATGAAATATATGTATTATTCAACTGTATTTTGTAATAAACATATTCTGCAGTATATTTATTATTGGCTTTCATATTTCCCTACTGCAATGTTTCTTTCATGTAATGAAATTATTATATCTTTTGAGTTTCAGTCATACTCGCAAAATTTGGGTAAGAAGTATGCAAATGTCGCGTAAATGTATGTCAAACTTACGAACAAGTATTTGTTTAGTAATTGTAACTTTTTTAACGAATAAAATATTAGTGACATTTATATAACAGTAAATGCTTAATCTCGCGTATAGATAAATCAATATATATGAAATTATTTAAATGATCAATACAAATCTTCTGCAACCGTGCCAATGACGAGAGTTCGTGATTTACATACATCGAAAATGAAAAAGATTTCATAGCCATACAAAATTCAAACCATTGTTCATGATCAATGTCGAAATCCAACTAAAATGGAATTATTCATCAATCAGGATTTAAATAAAGTTATTCGCGCTGCAATGAGCACAGGAATTTCTGATGCAAGCAGGGATCGTATTAGAAAGAGATATAATTCTAATTGAGAAGATTCAATTAGAGAACAAGATTTGATAGTAAAAAGTATTTTCGTTTAAGAGCATATGTAAACTTACTTTTAATACTTGTACCAAAACGGAACACATCCTTGTCGATAGAAAAATCAATATGAAATGGTAATTTAATTATAAGGTAGATGCATATGGAATATTTTTAGTGAAAATGACATTGCGTGTTTATAAGTAAATTTAACAAAATAACTTTACATCCTTCGATTGCCGTCGTATCTGGAAGCCAATTCCCCGCCTTTACAGTCATTTCCATCGGCGGTATACCCATTCGCACGATGCTAAGCTTCATCCGGATTATACGAGCCGTTGCGCATTTTTATGGAAATTTTTTGTTCGCTTTTTCTGCCTCGAGTTATTCCACGAGAATTTTTTTTGACTCGTTCCCACCGGCTTCACTATTCAATTCGATACGTTGCACCTCACATTTCAATTCTTTACCTCGGCTTTACCCGATTCATTTCCCAGTCCATGTAAAAAAAAAAGATTTTCACATTTCATGCAAGATTTAAGCATAGATTATAGCTTCATCAAAAGTGAACTATTGGATTATCCGTCGGTAGTTAGATAGCGCGTTGTTCCCGTAAACGTTTCAAAATAATGCAATCACAGAAAGATTAGCAGACAAATGACAACACTGATCCTTCATTAAAAATAAATACCATTAACTTTGGTCACATTTGCAGTTTTAATATATAAAGTCAAATCTAGAATCATTTGAAATTCAAAGATTTCGCACATTTTTATCGTGAAATATAGAATGCGAGGAACGTCGCACATTTGATTTATTTATTACAACGGTGATAGGATAATAATTTCTTTTCTATCAGGAATCAATACTGCGTGTATTTAAATACGTGCGAATGTACAATGCGGACGTGAAGATGAAATGTTAAGTATTGTTGAATATCAAATGAATCATCCGAGAAATGGATGTACTATTTGCGAACAGCAGTAATCGATTCGTCCGTTTAATTTTTAGCGGAAACTGATGTGGAGAAGCAACCTAGGGAGGCATCTCTATTCAGCTTTTGACTGAAATCTTGACCAATAAAAGGGGCATTAGCGCTAAGTGGACGCCTCGCCTACTCGGTCATAGTCCTGTTTGTTACAAGAGCAGAGGGTGGAAAGTACAAGGGGTAACGTTAGTGAGAGATATGACTTATACGCGGGCAAAAGTCATTCTCGTTTTTTATCAGTTTCACGAACCAGAATTCTTCAGAGAATAACAAAAATGTTCAAATACATGAATTCTTGATTGCACTCTTCATTCACGTAAGATATATGCTCTAATGTAATTATAAATCACTATTTCGTTAAGTGAACCAAATTCTATTCCAACATAGCAATTCACGTTTTAATTTAAAAAATTCTATTCCGATTACGTATTTATTTTAACATCTTGCTGTCCCTGCAGACACTATTCAAGGACCACGAAATATTAAGATTTATATATTTTTTAAGCAATCTCGTTTAAAGACCAATTGTATATATTAAGTGTACATCTGGTTTTACAATAAAAGGATGTTTGTTCTTTAAGATGGATCTCGTGAGTTTCGAAGCCGTCACTTTTGAGGGAGAAACCAGATCGGTGAAAAAGAGATAGGTAGACGGTGTACAGCAGAGGGTGGGTTTTAGGACGTGGGGTGGTAAAGAGGGTGACAGTGGGGATTCATTATCTGACAGTCTATTGTCATTCCTGCGGGCTGAGATTTTACTCGGGCCAAGAGCACCATCCCTCGCTATATACATATATCTACGTATATACATATATATATACATATGCAATGATACGCGGTATCTCGTTTCAAAAACGCGTTTGGAACGGCCGTCATTCATTTCGGCTTCTCTTTTCTTTCCTAACATACTACTACTCGATCGTCTTAAAGTGACATACGGTAACGAATGACAACGAGCATTTTCTCTGAAAACGCCATACTTGGCAAATTATTGGAGACTAATATAAACGATGGGCAATCAAGATATCTTTGAGTTAATACTTATCATACCTTTTCCCAAAACTGTAACTTACTGTACTTTATACTTTCCCTTCTAATATTTCATTAACACGTTGCATTTGTAACAATACATTTTTAGTAATCTTGTATTAAGGGAGTAATAAATGTAATAAAACTTGAGTCGAATATTAAGGAAGAAAATTATGATCAAATCTGTGTGCAATTTAAAGTATACGTAATCTGATGTAAACACAAGATCAAAGCGACAAAAGACCAAGGATTAATATCTTAATAAAAAGGGGTTCAAAGTGGAGAAAGGAAACGAGTAGAATACTCTGTTTCTTATGCTGAAATTTTATTCTACCGCATCTAAGGATAGTATGATAAATACGAGTTATACCTGGCGTAAGTATCATGAAAGTATCAGTGGCCATCTCTGAGGTTCTAGTACACGAGCAATGCTAATTGCGCGTAACATCTTCACTACGCATCGAGTGCGTAGCTCGTGAATGTGAGCCTGCTACGTTCTTGGTTTGATGTGATAAGAGTACATATGGGGCGTAAAAAAAGACGAGAGGAAAATTAATCTAAACATTAGGCAGGAAAATTAAGGAGCTGGTGCAAACAACGGTTGGCACTCGTTATTACGATGTTATTCATCGCGTGTATCCACGGTGTCATTAACGCTCCTACGGATGTACTGTCGTCCGCGATGCGACTTGTCGCCTACATCAGCCGGCAAGAAAATTAAGACTAACGAGGAAAGCTTTTCTGTATCGTAGAGGGACCTTCTTCCGGCGAGAAAGAACTTTCACGAGGCACTTTCCTCTTGCCTTCATAATAATGAGATACCACCAACGACAACCCGATTGCGCCCTATCATTTTTCACTTGATTCACGACAACCTTGTACACCAAGTGACATCGATGCTTTAAATTTACCTTTCAAATTTCATCACTTTACGTGAAAATATATGTCCACGAATCCTTGTGTTTATATGTTGCCTTTATATCTGTCTTTGGATGCCGGAGTACCATTTATATCTATCCTTTTCTAGGTGTATATTATTGGTCACCATAATCATATCATTTTTGGAATTGTATATGGATTCCATGCATAAAGAACTGGCTTTAAAATTCCTGTAGTTCCTTAACTTATCTGGAGAGTTTAGTGCGAATTGAATATGCGGTAATTGAAATAATTTCAATTTCGAGTGAAAATGTAACAGCAACAGTAACTCGTATCAGAATCCGTTATCAATTAGTATTAGTGGTATCAATTAATAGAAATCAATTAAACTACCCCCGATTCAGTAAACTGTAATCGTCATCCAGTTTTCTGAGAGTAATTAATTTGTGGTAACTATTGCCTAATAATTTCAAACATTCTCTTCGTGTTTGTTTAAAATTCTTCTATGCAAACTACTCTCCGAAATTAGTCCGAAATATCTTTCCCCGAGTCGAATATTAAGCATGTGATATACCATCGTGTTAATCGTAACATATTCCATTTCCAATCAATCAGTGTACGTATCACTATTTTAGTTCTCCGCAGAGATACCTTTAACTTGATTGAACGTATTCTTTCAGGGTTCGTAGGATAACACGCCGAAGGGGGACAAGTGTTATTCTCTATCCCCTATTCCCTTTGTCATTATGTGATATAATAAATTCCAACATTGTACAATTAAACGACGTCAAAAGGTTTCTCACATCGGTGACCCGTTCATCAAGATCAATCAATCAGATCGTCACTTATAGGTCGTTTTTCATCTTGAAAAGGATCCGCGTGAATTGGAGTCTCGTATTTATTCAATCCATTCGATTGGTATCGGGAGTAATGATCACCGCGGGCGCAGGAATATTTTTACATGCGGCTTAGCATAGACGAACGTCACCTATATATGTGAAACGATTAAAGTTTTAGAAGTATCGATTCCGTGGCGTTACCGTTGACAGACAGAGGGATCGTCAAAGAGCATAATAATTACTGCGCCCGCAGAGAAGAGGCTCAACCCTTTGTTCTATAGTCACTTTGCGAAAGGGGCCGTAGCAAGAGTGCGGGGACAGGAGGGTGTCGGGCTAAGGGGGCTCGGGGTGCTGGTCGGAGAACATCCGTTTCAGTCGCGCCATTATGTAATTGATCTGGGCTTTCCGTATGCGATGATCGTGTAATGCGTTCTACGTACTCGACGCTCGCGGTTCCACACGGATTTATTTCTTTTTCTCATTGCTACCCGAAAACCCCCAGAGACAGAGAGGAACAGCGCACCAACTCAACCTTACACGCCTACACCGAGATTAAAAGAAGCTCTTCGGCAAAAAGGTGTAACTTCTGCGTGGGTCAAAGTTGATATATTCGTATCTCTATCAATGACTCCTACACACGGACTCCTTGATTTACCGTATTATCATATTTATTTCCACGCTTTTGCAGCCTGGAATAATTTAACGCCGAGCCCGAACGATCCGACGAAATCAAATTTTCGACGAAGTTCCAAATCAAAACTATTATCTGCCGATTGCAATGGCAACGGTAATGAGTTATTAATGTATCGGGTAGGACTAATGATAATGCTGATCTTAAAATTAGATATCTGAAACATTCATTCCTGTTATTTCCATAACGAAATGTTAATCCATGCTTGTGACTGCATTTGGAGTATCTCAATTATGATATTCATTGATACCATAGAAAACGATGAGATATATTATATGAATACTATCATATTGTCATCGACACTCGATCGTATGGTGCTCTTGAGTCATTATAATTAACGAACGCAGGTACACGGTAATATTATTATGAACGAAAGTAGAGAGTATCCTTGGATTTTAACACATTTCCAACATTCTATAATTACCGAGAACGAGCATTGTCCAGTTTACATTAGCGAGTCTTTGAACGAATACGGTGGCCAGCTTTTGTAAAGACAATCAAAATCAAGTTTTCGTTAATGGTGTACGTTACAGCATCTCTCCCTCGATCTTTTACTTCCTCCACATCGGCGATTGTATAAGACGTATACGTACACACTAATGGCAGATATTTAATTAAAGTTGTTTGCGCGACCAAGTTCGGAAACTTTGAGAATAATTTACCAGCGGGAGGTACTAAAGGGCCATTTAATTGTCCTCGCATTTAATGAGTCGGATGTCCCGCGAGTTATGTTCGTCATGATTCCACCGGAAGTTACTATGGTACGATACTTCATAGCTGTCTAAACTTCTGCTATAAAGAACTCTAGACCTTTAATTTCAATGAAATTTCACATTTAACTTCTTCAAGAATTTTCTTTCCGATATTCTCTTTACGACCGAAAACCGCTTCGATCGATCGAGGTTTTGCATTACTTTTATTGAAGAAATTAATAGACTTATAATGAGAAAAATTGTCTCGTGCTAATCGTTGGAGTCATCGAAATAATTAAGCAAAGCCGAGATCGATTTCAATAGAGTTCAATTTATACGACGTATAATATTCCATCGAATTGTTCTTATATATAGAAACACAATATCCCTCCCAGTTTAATATAATTCTATTTACCATTAAATTTAATGCTCGCAATGGAGCCGAAGTTATGAGAATTACGTATTCACCGTTAAGTCGATGAGCATAAAATTCCTTTCTTTCAAGTTGCTCCATTTTACGTACTAATAGGTTCGCGGTAATACTTCTCCATGTATTGGTGTATAAAAGTCTGGCTTATATATGTAAATGAGTTAAAAAGCGAGTTTTGCAGTCAGCATCTTTTCTAGAGCGACATGATTATGTAGAATGATGAACCGTTGATATCAAACGGAGATTCAGATGTATCTAAACAGACATCTATACATATTGTATAAAGGGAAAAAATTCTGTGATCCGGTTGAAGAATCTCTTTGGAACACTGTCTAGTAAAAATCTTTCTTTCTGGTTTTCGTGTGAATCACATACGTGAGTGTGTACTTACTCTAGCTGAAATAAAATACCGATGAGCCAGTGTTCGTTGTGGATAGAGCCTTAACATGAGAAACGAGAGGCCAAGTGATCGCATAAACGTATTCGTGTCAAAAGCAGCTCCGGTCGAGACCCAAGTTATCCTCTGACCCCACTCCGTCATCTCGAACTTACTTCGCCTCCTCTCTGCAGGACCGACACGTTATTTCATATACGATTTTCCATTTTCCCCTTCAAGCAATCTCACTATCCTTTTATATGTGCATTTCAAACAAAAAGATTATAATCAGGACACAGATAGATCGAAATATACCAAATGTAACTATAAAATCAATAAACATTTCCAATATTTAGCAATCACTAACAATATCATACTCCTGCATTGTTTATCTACCAATTAAAGTATCGAAATTAAATTCAGGAAAAAATACTACTTATTAAACAACACATACTGATGACTTCAATATTGAATTGACACGGTATGCGAGTGTTATTAAAATCGCAAAGGAGTGCTTTATAATAAATAATGATAAATAAATTTTGTTATGTTTTTAATATCAACTGTTTACGAGCACACCGCGAAGGAAGACATCAAAACAGGAGAAAGTAAAAAAAATCTTAAAAACATAGATATAAGTTTTTCGGTTGAATCGTTGGGAAAACATTGGACGAAAATTGCTTCGTGTATCCGCAGTGCATCCTGTACGTTTAAAAGTAAACCTTTGATATTGAATGTGAACGCGATAAGTATTGGATAGCTGTGCGCCGGGATTTCGCGTAAATCTGTGTTTGCAAATGTACACTTTATCTCTGCGAAAATTCTTCTTCGCTCCGCTACATCGGTGCACTTTAAAATTCGAGTTGCATATTCCACGAGTGCACGCCGCGAACACTTTGCACTTGATGTTTACCGTGATAAAGCTTCAGCTGCTATCACAATGTTACTAATATGTGTGCAGTCACGCGAAGACGAGATTCAATGCGAAATATCAGAACTTTAAAGACAAATTAATGCGAACCTGTGATACTTTATATACAGATGTGCTCGTTCAGAAGTAATTTTTAAAACCGTCCTATAATAAGTTAAAAGTAGTTAAAGAACTCTGAAACGTTTCGTAGGAATTAAAAAGTAGGTAAATCGTACTAAATTCCTCTAATTTACGACAAGTCCACAACGATAGTGAAATTTCAGCAACGAACATGTACACGTATATGAAATTATCCAAAAGCATGTTTTAAGTCATTATGATTATTCAGTTGAACTAATAACGTATGTAAATAACGAGTGTAATATTCAGTAATAATTAAACAGATTTATTTCTATTATATGTAGAATGTTGATGGAAATGCTTCCTTTTGTTGTAGTATGTAAACAATGCTGTTGGCTGATGAATATATCTGGTAAGCAAATCCTGAACAAGCGTATATTCAATCATCGATGATTGATCTAATAGTAATGTAATTTCCAATTAATGTAGTAGTTATATAGAATAACGCGTTGCAATCTAAATCTAGTAGGTTATCATGGTTCCATTATGATTAAGTAGCTTCACCGGGCTATCTGAATTGAATACTGAGGCATTTGTCTGACCATACGCAGACTTTTCTACTTAGTCGCGCACTACTTACCTATCCATCCAATGGTTTTATGTACAATTCGTGAATACTTAGAATCGTCGCATTATCCTGCGGATAATATAAGACGCAAAATATCTGAAACTTAAAACTGTCACCAGATGAGACAAGAACAATACCCTTATACATCGTACTTTAGATAATATACTCGTAGAGCACGCTGTAACTTTTACTCCTTGCATCCGGCAGTTCGGAACATTCTGCTTTATGCAGTACATTTTGTGTAGAAACAAGGAACAATCTTACCAAGTTTCGGTAGCATTTTGTTAAAGTCGATATTATGTAACGTGTATAGTAAAAATTCGGTCTATTCCTTGTTATATTTAAAGAAACATAAAAGCATTACGTTCTCGATGCCCCTCTACGATATTTATAATGGAATTACTTATATGCGGATAAATCTGAATTCTAAATTCGGATGCTGGAATATTTATCTATGTTATCATCTTCATCAATGATAATAGAGTCTAATGCAGAGAAAGGGGTGCACAGCAATGAAGAGTAAATCAGGACACATAAGGGCAGAGACATGTACTATAAGGTGTCGATGTTATAGAGAAAAGGGTGGACGAGAGCAAAAGGGATTACAGCCCTGTTGAGGAGAGTGAAATGTGGATACGTAAAAGGGTGCAGATCATGCGATACGAGAGCAAAACATAAGGGATGGAGATCAAAACGAGCGATGGTAGAACAGCAGGTGATGCAACGTAAACAAAACAATGAGACATCGGATTCTTCCAGGGAAAAGTGATCAAGTGATAAAACGAAAGATCGATTTGAAGCAGAAGAAGAGATCGAAAGAAACGGGGTCAAAGTAAAAGCTCAAGGGGTCAGAACAATAAAAAGGAATGTGTGAAAGTAAGGGAAGGATGAAGAGACGGGCAGAAAGACGGATAAAGTAAAGTCGAGCAACGAAGAAGAGAACAGCGAAGGTGGATATGTATCCAGCAACCCGCTGACAACAGGACCCCAATATATGAGTTGAAGGTAGAAGTTTACGTGCGCGTACCGAGGTGTATATGCGTATATATATAGTAATATGCACGTACATACATATGTACGCATGGGTCGCGTTAAGTGTAGCGTAGCTCTATGATTCTCACCCGGCACCCAGCTCACTTCTCCCACCTACATCCTCCCTCATCCCCGCGGCGCTACTCACGGCTCACCCACACCCTACACCCACTACTATCAACCCCTCTCTTCGCGAATTCCCCACCCTGAATACTGTCACCAGCCTGGCAGGCCCATCGTATCGCAAACAAAAGACGAGCGAGCGCGCGCCACTCATCGCTCGCGCTCGATGCGACAGCGAGTGACGTCCCTCCACCTCTTCCTCACCCTCGCTACCCTCCGTATGCCAGCTTTCCTCGACCAGTACCATCGTTCTACACCCTTTGCCGCTCTCATTCTCTCTCTCTCTCTCTCTCTCTCTCCCTATCTCATCCTTCGGTATACTCTTTCTTTCGTAGTCTCTCCCTCTTTCTATCTCTCATTCATTGCTTTCTCTAACCTCTCCTTCTCTCTCCCTCTAGTTTCTTTGCTTCTTCTCCCTTCTGTGTACATCCTTCACCACCTACATACTACCTACCCTTCCATCTACACTGCCTTCCAACGGATCTCTATCGTCACCCCCCTCCCACTGATCCGTCAGTGAATCTCTCTGCACTACGATTTCTACCAACCTCTTCCGCCCCTGTCTCGATCATCATCCACCCCCTACTCTCTTCATCTTCCAGTACGTCTCTCTTTCTCTCTCTTCGTTTCTCCCTTTTATATCCCCTCCTTGCCACGGTTCCCCTTCGTCCCTCGAAACCTAAACCACCACCGAGTTATAGTAACCGCCACAGATACAGAAGCAGCCGTACCGGCAGAGCTATCTGTTGTTATCACCAGTTATTTGCATCCCTTCGTAGTCGGTGGGGAGGTAGCCAGTGCCTGCTAAAGGGGGTGAGAGTAAGAGGAATCGAGGGGCAGAGTAACGGGTCCTGGTAACGGTAGGAGGACGGGGGGTCTTGAAATTCTCGGGAGCTTTACTTCCCAGGAATATTACACGCCCCGTCGTGAGCTTTCGCCGATTCGAGTGATTCTTCATCTCTCGCCTTTTTTCCTAACTGCTCCGTTTCTTTCAGGGAGGCAGGCGCGCAACAACGGTGCTGCATTTGTCCTTCCCCGTTAGATGAATTTTGATTTGATGGAACGCGATGCGTTCAAGATTTAAGCAGGTGGCGGCGGTATTCTTCTGTGTTACTTTTTTCCTTGCCGTTTATCGGTATCGTTTGTATCTTCTTTAGATTTCCTTTGAATTCAATGTAGAAACGCTTCGGTAGTTATGTAAGTATACCAAAGATGCATTATTTTTCCACGCAATTGGAAAACGACGATCCATCAGTGATGCTTTGCTTCGCGAAAAGGCGGGATCCACTTACAATTTATTGGAACTCTTAATTGTCAAATCCACTTAATCCTCTCCTTGGTTAAGGACATCTTATACGATTTGCTATCAAGCGTGCTAATTATTGTACTTGTGATCGAGGGCCATCAAAAGATACGTTGAAATGTAGTTCAACTACCACTGATCCTTGACAAGTGTTTCAACGTCAAGTTACTTTCCAAGAAATGATAGCAGTCAGACATGTAACAGTTATCACTTATCAAGTAGATAAGGAAAGGCAGAAACAATTGGGACATTGGTACATTCTACGTAAATAAGACTATGTCGGCGACTACAATGATAGTAGACCGTCGTCCTGATTATTCGTGAAAGATATTCCGGTCGACCAAGCCGGAAGGAGACAGTGCTGACGTAAAGAAGGACGGAATCGAAGTGATAGGACACGGAAAGAGGAATAGGCGGAAGGAGGGGTAACTTGAAGAAAGAACACTGACAAACCACCGGTGTTTAAAATTCCCGTGAGGCTTCGCGGTTTCGCGCTTTCAAAAGAAGAAATGGAAAGAGAGGGAAATACCGATGGTGGGGACTGAAAGTTGAAGGGGTAGTTTGGAAGGTGGTAGAGAACTAGAAGGAAACGAGGAGAAGGGGTTGAGCGTTCGGAGTCGACAGATTGCCGAGGGGACAAATAAGAGTGTATCCAGTCGCCAAACGCGACGAGGCGAATTTCGGGTAAATTGTTTCCCCCGACACCCCACCTCCCCCCCCCCCTCTTTTCACTCGTACTCTTCAGATTCTCTCGCCATCGCCCAGAGGAGAAATTCTCCGGCATCGTGGAATCGACGATTTAAATTTGGGGTGCCCGATCTACCCCTTTGGACCTTCGAGTGGCCTTCTTCTCTTCGAATTGCCGATGATCGGTTCGAAATTGTTAGGCTTTGACCTCATCTGTTACTTCCCTTAAATTCTATTCGAATTATTATTACTACTTATTATCGGAAAAGGGATGAAAAGATTGCCCCCATCCGGTCATTACTTAAATATCGTTTGTGAATCTTTTAATATCTCCATAATAATCAAAAGTCATGTGAATTGAAATATCTAAATGTATACATACGTATACACATATATTGTATATGAATTTTGTATTGATCTATGATTAGTATTTAATTTCGTTGAAAATACTATGCAAATGTTATTTTAAAATTGATATCCTACTTCCACAGTTTTCACCATATTACAGGATATTAGCAAAAATATCACATTTTATAACATACCATTCACACAATCCTTTGGAGTGCTAAATATGATTAATATAACACCTCTCCGTAACACTAATGGAAAGCATACATTTTACAACAAACAACGGCATTCAACTGCGGAAAATTAAAAACACGTTTAGCCGAAAAAATTCGACTACATAAAAATCAATTAATATTAATCGTCCTTGAATTCCTACTGTTAAAGCTTCCATGAAAAAGTGATAAAATATTCTTCCGCAAACTACAACGTAATCCATTCGCCTACAGGAATAACAAGAAGTGTATCGCAAGGTGATACCATTCCTTATGACTCAGATATTCATTATGTTATTACATCTTGACATTGCAACATATTATTATAAATCTCCTAAGAATAAGTGGTAAAATAATATTGCAATGGAGTACAATTTAATTCTTCTTTGTAGTAAAATAATATTGCAATGTCGTGCAACTTAATCCTTCTTTTGCCAGGAGCGCCGAAACCAAGTATGGCTTAGGGTGGTAAGTGTTACGACTGCTTTCGCATATTACCCCTACTGCCAGGCCAATTAGTACCGTTTCAGGGTGTTACGTAAGCGGTCATCCAACTTCTATGACGCGCAATACGCGTTATTCAAGATAATGCATAAAATGCATGGAAAACATTATAAAGCGTGATATATTTATGATACCACACACACGGTAAAGTTTTAAAAAATTATTTGCTTAGTACGACGCACGGTGACCAGCATATTTGCCGTCGCGTAATCCTGCTTACCGAGTCCCGGTTTAAAATAAAAAGATTGATACAATACATTCATTACACATTTAAATGAAGTATTAATCGAACGTTTTGAATAAAATGTTTATTAGAGATTTCAAGTAAAATGCGTGAAATTAATACACGGTTTTGACGAAGGAACAATTTCATAAAATGAATTAACGATATTATGCATAATGCGATATATACGTGCTGTTAAAAAGGCAATATTTTGTATGCAATCTAATTTTATTCGATGAATTGAAATTATTTACTTACTTATACATTGGATCCTCTTTGACAGGAGAATCAAGCTTCCATAATGTGTAACTTTACACGCACATGCGAGTTTCACATCCATTCAGGGGTAGATCATTCGCCGAAAATCCCCTTTTGCGAATTAACGGGACGCGTTCGCTACCACAGAGGTGTTAGGGGTCTTTCCGAAATCCTTCAGAGACTAAACCGAATGGTGCAGATTTTGTCGTCATTTATCTACTTGCGGAAATCGGCTCGCCGGGAAGATTTATATGTGGGGTACTCTAATTGCATTATAGAAAATCTTGCAATAGTGGAAGATAGAATACGTCTTTAGTATAAATAGAGGATCCATTTAAGAAAACTATATATCATAGTATTTCAGCGTGTTATGATTACCTCGGTTAGATAGCAACAAGTACCAGAGGGGTTTTGATATTCTATTTTGAAATTCGGCCTAAGCGAGTATGTTAATCACCGAGACCGATATCTAAATTTGCAGATTTGTTAACACAATGCTCGCCCAAGTAAATGCACATTAATATCGCCAGAAAAATTGATTTGTCTTCTAGTTAAACTTTACAAAGACAGATTTTTCAATTTCACTATGCATTAAAGATCGATATTCGAGTTGTACACCAGTGGATTCTACCTCCACAGTGTAAACATATCCTCTATATATCTGTATGCCGAAGAGCACGAACGAAACGAGTCACGGAGGGAGGCAGGGTACGTAGAGGAGAAAGATTCTCTTTTGCCTATATCTGTTTCCACTTTTTTCATCCTCATAGCAAGATACGGTTGTACTCTTCTCCCCCGTATCGCCCCCCCGCCCTCCTTTTTAGTACCGATTTCTTCCTCTCTCTCCTACGCATTTCCTATTTGTATCTATCTCACCGGCACTCCCTCTCCTTTACCTATCACGCTCTTCTTCATTCGCATATACCTTCCGTCTGCTTTCAACCCTCCAACCCTCTCATTCTAACCCCTTATCCTTCCATCCCTTTCTCTTCGCCCTTGCCTCAAAATGTGGCATTCAACAGGGGCTTCCACGGTGCATGCGGTGGTGCGGAATCCGCGCCGGTTTGCCGCGATGCGGGGTGCATCGGGGAAATGATGCGCAGATTGGCCGGATCATCTCAAAAACCACCACCCTCTTGCTTCCAGTCCTCCTCCTCCTACTACTACTACTAACATTCGTCCCCTCTGATTCTCTCTTCTGCTTTCCCTCTCTCTGTATTTCACTCGTTCCCTTCTACTTTCTCACTCTGCCCCAACGCAACGTTCACTCGCACCCTTACCGTCGACGGTCGCCAGGGATGGAATACAACCCCCACTGCCAGTACCACCAACGAACAACCACCCTGCCACGGCTGCCTGCCACGGGAGCCGACGACGAGTGACTGAATCCTCCGATTATTATCTCATTTGCTGGCACGAGCAACGCGCGCGACGAACCACGCCACGTTGCTTTCCTCTACAAGATCCATAGATCGCTACCACCGAGTTCTCCTCACGGTGGAATTCCTCCGCCACGAAGAAGACCTCTGCCCGATACCGAACAACCTGTCGAATCGTACTCAGGTGAGCTTCAAGAAACTTACTCTTCGGATGATTATTTGCATGTCGGGGCATGCATGTTTATTTAGATGTAAATCATAGTTGGATCCTGCTGGTTTACTTTTTCTTCTTTTATCATACGCGGAAGATGGTGTTACAAGTACGGTGAATAACATGAACATTGTTCCATTTGAATGATCGCTTGAAATTAAAGTCTGGAATATTGTAATGCACGAGTCGGGAACCCGTCGATGATCAATGGATTAAATGGAGATCCGAAAGTCTTTTTTTAGATAGAGATTATTTATAATTAAAGATGTTTAAAGTATTGCTGGGATTACTGCACAGTAACTTCATTACGTTTTGGAGTTTCAAAGGAGAGTGAATTTCACGTGAGTCATGAATTACGTGCGGTGTGAGTGTTAATAAAATAGCAGTTACATAATTGTTCATTAAATTGTTGGGTTCGTAAATATCTCGTGATCAATAATGGACATAATACTCTTATTAATTGCAAAAATATACCGATATGAAATTAATCCAACATTGCAGAAAGTAGCATCACATACTTATTTGATTGGGAATAATCCAAAATTTATAAACAGCATGGATGCACCGTGAGCACCAAATCCTCCCAATTAATTGAACTACCAATCGGTCAATGGTACTGCACAACGTTCCCAACTGTTTATTTTCCTGAAGGTGTCTGTATTGTCGGTCGATTCGTGATACCATATTTTTCCTGGATAATGGAAAGAGCAAATGTTAACAATGTTGCGGTAAAACAACATTTGGTTGTTCAGTAGACGTCTACCTTTGATAATATCAAATATTTTTGGGTTTTTGTATACGTCAGTCATTGAATTAAATGTTTATTCTCCGTTTCGAATTTCGTTTTAAATTGAAATTTACCAGTAACTCCCTGAATCCATTTCCAATAATATGTCAATAAACGGCCACGAATAATCTGAAAGTCAATGTCTTGACAAATCAAAGTATGGAGTTGAAAAATCTGTAACTATCGATTAATTGGCATGAATGTATCTGTTTATGTAAATGTGTCCGAATATTTTGCATTTAGTATTCAACGAAAAACAATTTGCATTTACACTAATTTGACAATGGATATTACGTAAAGCATAGACAGATTATCCTATCACTCCACACTACTCGACATTGAACATTTATTAATATTTTGTAATCGCGGACGTTTCAATTTTACAGAAATGCCACAATTAATTACTGGTGCTCCCCGTATATCTCTTTGACGTAGGATATAAAATTGCAACATTTTCTAGTAAAATTATTCATAATAAAGTGGATATTACTTAAATTCGCACATTCGAGTAATTATTTGCACAATAATTTCTATGTCGAAATGTTTTTGCTCTCGATATCTGTTCGTATCATTCTGCATGTTTCAATAGGTGGAATATACGAACACAAATCGATCTGAAAATATAAAATATCGTATTTGTTTCGCGGACTTAAATTAAACGAGAATAATTGTGGTTTCTTTAGCATTCGTCCAAACCACTAATTTATTCGTGTAAGCAATTTCGAACATATCTGTACTTATCTTCTTAGATTATGTTATGTGATTATCATCGAAAAGGTTCTTCCAAGTGATAATAAAATATTCTCCAGGAATCATCATCATTTATGTCAAGTCTTACACTCGCATTTGCTCGCCTTTTACCCGGAATATTTGTTTTCGATGGACATAGGGAGAACGTTCGAATTACATAGAGAGTTCAACCGTAAAAAACCGGGTTCTGCTGCGACTGACATTTTTTTTCTCGCTATGTAAAGTGAGATCGTTTTGCGCGGGAGTTGCCTGCAATAAAAATGTTTATGTGGGCGGTAAAGGAATCGTCGTTACTTGAAAGGAAAAAAAAATGAGGACATATGCTGCGAGACGTAAAGATAAACGAAAATACGATCGCCGGAGACGGGGGGGTGAAAAATGAATATACTCCGTTATACTTTTTCATTGAGTAATAAGAACCCAGGTAATAAAATCTTGTTTTAAGAAACCTCAGTGTTCTTCGTCTTAGACAATTTATTTCATTTTACTTTCTTCCTTTTATTGCGTTAAGTATCCATCTTGTTTGGTTATTCTAAACAAACTTTAATTCGTTAACGTTTTCACGCATTCTGTACGTTAATATTTAAAATTATTTGAAAAATAGATTCACACGTAATGTGCATGAAATAATGTTGCCACTTAATAATCTTTTGATACATATCGTTTGGCACACGAATACTGACTTCCGCATTTCCCCCTGCATCACAGAAATGACAATGTAAATAAAATCTCATGAGCTGACAAAGGGCAAATTCGTGCATCGCGTGAAATTACCGAATAAATTGTGCTTGTCCATTTGCATGGTTTGTTTATTACCGTGAAATATCATATCATCAAAGAACAATAAACATTATATTCGTGAATCTATTTGACAAATAAAATATCATTCTGCATCATAAAACAATATTTAAGAATCCGAATCCAATTACGAGTCAACTTTGAAACCAAAGTCTACGGGGCTGACCATAGAGTACATACTCCCCTTCGATTACCGCGTCTGACTAAAAACACTGTATACTACTTCCAATCTACCGAGCAACATAAATGATTTAAAAGCTTGAGAAAAATGTACAAAAGAATATTAAAGGAATAAGAATGCATTTAAAGAAATAATATTTTCCATATAAAACTAACAGTGCAATAAAATCAGATTCCCAAAAACTTTACGGCTAAATGACAAAGGAAGGTACACAGAGAAACCGATAAAGAGGAGTAGCGCATTTCTAATGAAAGTCAGAGTAAAGAACTCCAGAAATTCTCTTCGCATCAGGAGAATGGTGGAAAAGGGAGGGGGGACGGGAAAGGGGAAAGTAAACGAAAAACAAAGGGTGAGGGAGGAACTGATGCCACCGGGATGAGTATCTGAACGCGTCGGAAGAAAGGAAAAGGGATGGCGAATCGGAATGAGGGACGAGCGACAGAGAAAAGGGATGGTACGAGAAAGAAGGAGAAAAGAGGGTAAGGCAGGGGGAGTCGAACGGAAACTGAGAGAAGGAGGAATGCAAATATTCGCAGCGACAGAGATTGAAACAATCCGCCAATTAGAATCGTCGACGTGAACGGGATTATGCAGATTCGCGGTGGGTGCGCGGACACACCAGAAACGGACTGGCAGCTGCGGCACACCACGCTTAATTCAATCCACCGAGTTGTCTTATGAATCGTAAACCGGTCTTCTCCCATTCTGTGAAACTGAAACTACCTCGCGCGACGCCGTCGTCGTCGTCGTCGTCGTCGTCGTCATCGTCGACAAACGTGAAGGACGAAGAACGAAGGACGACAGGGTAGTCTCCAGGCACCGCCTGGTTGGTGGTTTGCCTCGAGCAGAATAATAATATAACGCCTGCACATAAAGTCTTTGGTGTAGGGTGGGTGCTCTTGGGCGTTATTATTGTCTTTCGACGGAGATACCAGGAGAGAAAAAACTGGGGAATTTTAGATCAATTTGGATGCTGAGATTCATTTCACGTTAAACTTCCACTATAGCGTCTCCGCTGGCTATTTTTATAAATGACCTTTAGCTTTCGTGACTCCACTTTTCTTGCTACTAACTACACTTTTCTTTAGTGTCTCGGTAGTTATTATTATTAGCTAGTTAGCAGAATTATATTTATCATACGCATTAATAATTTGTTTTATTATATAAATTACTTAGTACCTTACGCGAATGAAAGATAATATTAGAATTCATTTTAAGCAGTATAACTGACGTTATTCCATACAAATATTGATGTAGAATGAATGTAGAAAAATTGTTAAATAATTGGATTCTATGGAGTATTACGAAATTCACCGCGGAAAAAATGATTTCGCCGTGGAGAATTCTTTGGAAATTCTGTGATATCTATGAGACTTCTCGCGAAACTTTTCCACAGGCTTTAAAATCTCTCCCTGGGAGGGGATACCACGGTGTAAGAGATGAAAACGCATTATTATTATGCTCCCCGAGAGATTCCGCGGAGGGAAAGAATCGTTTCGTCCCCCGAGATTCTTCAAGAAATTTTGTGTATTTCTGTATTCCTTCTCAAACCAACTGCATATCTACTCCCAGGTTATAAAATACGAGTTTTTGCTTTTTTACATATTTAACATTTCATGCATACCTCCCTTTAGTTTATTTATTTGAATTTTTATGTTGGACCAACGGAGCAAGGAAGTTCGCATAAATATCATCTAGCTTCAAGTAGTAAATATTTGAAATATCCCATGCAAATATAAATTTCTTTTATCTCAAAATAATAATACTTTTTCCTTAAGAATTTAATACAATAGATTGATTCATTGTTTGTATTGTTATCCAAACGATGTATAGTAATTGCTTCAAAATATAATTGAATCTCAATCAGAATTTAATTCGAAGATGCATCCTTTCTAGAATATCATTTCCTTCGTAATACAATCTTTCCAACGACTTTAACGAATGTAAAATATATCCTTCCGGAACTGCACTATGTACAACAATTAAATTTCATCGTTTAACAATGTTTATATTACATAAATAGAGAAAGAAAACCGCGTTTAATGGTCGCGATAGCGATGGATGGAATTACGGACACGGCGCGTCGCGGCGGACATCGACGGCGGGCTCGTATTTATCACGAAGAGTAAAACTGACAGCAGTCCATTTCCTGTTCGTCCTGCCTGTCTGGCTGAGCATAATATCTCCTGACGAAACAACGTGGACGCCGTTTGTTTGGGAAACAATGGACCGAAACAATACCCGATCCCTCTTCAGTTCGCGGACACAGATACAGACCACCATTCTGATTTCCACGCCCCGTTACTCTTCTCTTTTTCCCCCGTGAGAAAATCTTTCCGAATAAGACCGTACCGAGTCTGGATTTACGAAGAAACACCATAAACAATTAATTGAGATATAATAATAAACTACTCCTATGAAATTAATCAGAAGATCGTTGTCGACTATCAATTTCGATTAATTGATTATACTGATATCAGTATCGAAAGGCATCGATACCAAAACTAGCACAATTAATGCGTGAAATAAAAATAACGAAACATATTCATATTTGACCAAGTTTCATTATAGTATCCTGAACACTGGATCATATCTATTCATCTTTGTATTAAATATGATGATATTCAAACGGATTCGAATTCTTTCAATATGCTTTGAACCTCCAGGAATAGTCGACTAAATTATATTTTCCCAGATAGATTGTGTTATGCCGTTGAATTTTACATATTAATTTTACAGAGGATCATACGTATGATACGTATAAAGGAATTTAAAATCAAGGGAATAATGTTCCTAATGAGTATTGTGTAATACGGAATAATATTTCTAGTAAATATTATATAATAAGGAATAATGTTTCTACTCACAATGAGGAATTCCTGTTATTGCAATTGTTTTAGTGTATACCGGCATCGCGGAATTTAATTAAAACATCTACGCTCGTGATTTCTCATTAACGATTTCTCGGAAGTTTCGCGAGGATTCCTCGGTAGACATCCGTTCGGAACCGAACGTGTACTTGACAGAAATTAGTAATCCTTAATGGATGAAGCGACGCAAGACTTGTAGAACCCACCCCTTTCGTAGACGTAGCCTGCGTGGTCTTAGACTTAACAGCGGTAGGTATTCAATTAATTTCAGGAGACAATAGTAGCTCGCTTCCGTTTCATCGATTTGTACATATCTCTTTCATCCTTTGTGCACGATCATTACAATGCCCTGCATGCATTCATATATGGAACATCATAAGACGCCACCCATTAGCTTGTTATTGTTCTTCGTTCCCATGTTACATGGAACTTCGAGTGATTTATATTTCCATAAGTAATGCAATATAATAAGAATAAGAAACTGTATATGCTTAGAACTGTACACGTATACGGTAATGCAACATCTCTCGACACGTTGTATACTCGGTCACTTAATTAATAAGATCTGCAGATCAGCATCTGACTGAATTAGATGGAAGTTAATTTTAATCTTGTACTGATAATATGCAAATTAAACAGTAGAATTGTCGGTATTAGTTGTAATTGTTTTGGTTTCAATAGCAATGTCTGTAACATATTGCGTAGAAAGAAAAATTAATTCTTAGGGATAATGAAATCTTTATATTGCATTAAGTCAACAGTTTAAGGATGAATTCCATCCATGGACAGTTTAAAAAAGATGTTTTATTGTTTGATTTGATGCAGTGACCTGTTTTGAGAACGGACAAGATGACTACGACAACGGGTGATCCGTCGACGCTGAAAAATCCTGCCTCGCTTTCCGGTGGTGATTTAGTGTCACGATTATTGGCGGCAACACCACCCTACTTGTACAACGTTCCTCTGACACCCCATAGTTTCTTCTTCAGTGAAATGTTACGTTCGTTCGTGCAAGCTAAGTCGGAAGCTACTACCACCGGAAATACAACCAGTGCGCCCAGACGTCGAAAGAGATCCTGGCGAGACGCACGTGATCGTCCATTAGAGTTAACGACAAAGGAAAGGCACAATCATCATCAACAACAGCAAGAGAAATACTTTCACGTGCAACAACAAGTACCGCCACCACCACAAGAGACACGGCTCGAAAGCAAGGGCAAACAAAGCGACGGCTACGATACCGAAAGTAAGGTTGCGAGCTTCGATCAAAAGCCAGACTTTGTGCCGGATATATCAAAACCAGTGGAAGAGAAGCTGGACTTCACGAAGCAGAGTAAAACATTTTTCGACGAACGACCTCATCACTTCGAGCCATCGCAACCGTCAGACAATATCTTTTCGAATGAATTGCAAAGGATCAAACCAGAGGAGACACAGTCGACTGATCGTAAGAATTCCAATTACAATGATAGGAATGCATATGAAGAACGATTAAAGGGAACGATAAATAGTCAAGAATTACCTCTACTGGCCGATCAAAAGAAACTTGATTTCACACGGAATTTCCTTCCTGGTCTACCTGGAAGGGGTTGCGATGTATTACAAGGTGTAAAGGGCTTTGGTTTACCACCAGGGAACGTAACGAATCCAGAGTTTCTTCCTGGTCCACTTTGGTATCCACCTTATCCCATGCCTCAATCTTATCCTGGCATTGATCCTTTACATTTTTTTATTGACCTTCGTGTCTCGGGACATATCTGGGATCGTAAGCTTAGCGAAAGGCAACTGCCATTTAAAGGGAAACATTGCTCCGCCTTTAGCGTGCCGCAATCAAAGGAGTACAGTAATAGGCCACTTAATTTAACGCGGGACGAGGCAAGTACGTCTAGGAATGGTGATGAAAATCTGCGTGGTACTAATTACGTATTAAAACACCTCACGAGGACGTATCGAGACATTAAACAAATGAGAAAGGAGTCAATACCAGAGACTTCAACGGTAGAAAGTGAAGATAGTTCCAAGGAAGTTAATGATAGTGAGTGTCACGATTCTCCTATACTACTTCCTACTTCCGTGTTATTCTAATCAAATGAGATTGTCATCATCAGATTTACGCGCACGTAATTACAAAATACGTCAAACATCCAAATTATTATTTCAATCTATACTTACGATTTATACGAAATTCACAATCACGAATCTAAAAAGATCTCTTTACAAAACTTGATAATTCAGAGCTCTGCCTTTAGTAATATAACTTGCAAAGTTTATGACATCAATAAGTTCTTGTGTTTTTCTACAGTAATGGATCTTTGTTTTGTATGATAATAATTAATACAGCTTGCCTGTTTTACTAACAGCTGGAGAAAAGTCATCAAAACCCGAGGAAGCAAGCAGTTCCTCTACGAATCAGGAGGATGAAAGGAAGGACTTGCGGGCTTTGATTGGCCTAGAACTAGTGGTGGATTACGTTAAGGAACCCAAAGGTGCTCCGACGAATGAGCAAGCTCTACAGGAAACTGAATAACTCGTAAGAACGGAAGGATCCTCCTTTATTCTTTCCCGTGAAATAAATGTAGCTCCGGTATTTCTATTTATGATAATATCCGAACTTCACTCGACTATATCATTCACGATAATATAGAATGTTCAGCTATCTTCAAATTCTCGTAAAAAAAGATAAAGATCGAAATTTCCGTTATACACGATTCGGTATCAATGCGTAACAACTGAGGCACATAGACTGTCTGAAAGGAAAAAAGTTTGTTTATCTTTAGAGACTTTTGTTGAATTTATCGTTGCATTTTTAGATTCGAATTACCTTAGTTTGTTATATAATTCAAATTACTATTACATCCTTAACATAGATGAATATATGATTTCTGATACTCTGTTTCTGAGTCATGACAAGTAATATCGTTATTATTACAGAGTGTTGTTATATTGCAATATAATGCACATCGTTCTAAGTACCAAGCTTCTGATTTATCTGATTATCACCTAATTTACACAATTATTCTGCACTCATTCGTTACCTTAGACGCGGAATACTCGCCGAGAGGGTTTCTAGCAAAAATCAAAGAGTCCTATTAGAGAGCTCTAAGGAGCAGGAAAACCACCGCTCCAAATTCGACTGTATGTGATATGCACTGTAAATATTATCGTAGCATTCTGTTGTATCTATATGTATTAATAGAAAGTATTCCACACATATATTGAACGTAATAAAAAGCCATGCGAATTAACACTACGAGTTGCTCCAAATTTATTGAACAACTGAATTCATTTATAACCGTCTAATTGAATAACGAAAACTTACTCGGAAGTTCGTGATCTAATCTCAGCGAAAATGATATAGTGCATTAAACAATGTGTTCGTTCAAAAAGATAGTAACCCCGAATGAAATAAATAAATTGTCTCGCAGAATAATTAATATCTACGTACATACGAGTTGTAGGAAAGAAGTAGAGTCGAACAACTTCAAGGATACGCAACACTCATCGGAACAAACAAAAAGGTCTTAATAAACATGGCTCTAAGTACGCAGTGGGTTCGGCATTTGAGGGTTCGAATGCTCGTAGCACTCGAACTTAGAAGGGTGATTCAAAATGATCCCATGTAGAGATACCGGCTCCATAGACCGTTTCTTCATCTTTTTTAATGTGCTGCCTCGTTATAATTAAAGTACCCTTGAAAGAGCGCATACTTAGAGCAACGTGACACTTCGCCTTATATGTTCGCACCAATACCAAACTCTTAACATTATTTAACTAATAATCTTCTATTACAAACCCCTTGAGATCACCTCTTTGCCGGGCTTCGTCAACTTCCTTTGGTTTGCTTCGCGCATTCCCGTATTTTTTGTTTGACTCGATGACGAAGTACAATTACGGGAACAAAGTCCTTGATGTGTGTAGGTACATTGTACATGTATGTATGTACATACTAACAATAAGAGACAAGAGATATATGGCTTTTAGGGGCGAGGACAAATCTGACAGAAGGCTATCGATTTCCCGACTCATTTACAGACTCACTCTAAGACCCCGGCAGTATATTTTCGGGTTACACCACCGGAACGATGTTACAAGATGTCGTTACATCTTTTCCGTGTCATGTTAAACATTCACACTTTTACATCGGTCAAAAAAATGCACTGATATCTTTGTATACTTGAGATGTTACATGTTCATTCCATAAAAGCATGTCGTTGTAAATATACAAGTTTAAAGGAATTTTATAGATCGAAAGATAGAGTTTTTATTGTTTTATATGTCTTTATTTGGAATAAGGAGCGACAATATTGTTTCTTTTGAATGTCGAAGTTCATTTTTTGAAGGGGATGGTTAGGGTATTTATGAGTATTAAATACTATCGTGATTAGCAATAACACGAAGTTCCAGGATTACTTCACCCTTGGTGTTACCAATCTTCACCAATTTCCGATTCTTCTCTGGACCGAAAACGACATCATCAAGACCGACTTTCTTGATTGGTGCGTCGGATAATTTATAATATGTTACTGGAGAATCTATTTCTTTGTTCACTTCGTAATATTGCCTTTCCGGTGCGACAAGTTTGTACATCTAGTATAAAATTCATATTCCATGAAAAACAATTTCTTCACCCTTCAGAAGAGTAACGTTTCAATAATACCACTGATTGTAATTACAAAATTGGCAATATTTAAATATACTATTTATTTATGCGTAGAATCAACCTAATCGCTTGCTACTCTTCCGTACACAAACTACTCACATTCATTAGACACTGTTTCACAAAGTATACAGTAATAATATACAAACTATGAATAATAATACATCATTCTGCAAACATTGAATTTTATCTGACCCTTTAAATATTTAACTTCATATCAATTGTCAAAATATGCCTGCTATTCGAGACCAACTTCCGCTCACCTTTCTTACTGGATGTATCTTATCATTATCAGCATCATCTCCCGCGGCAAAACTAAGATCCAGATCGCGCGAGGATTGTTCATTTTGTGCAGGATAACTGATATCCCCGTATACGTTATCATCTAAATTCTGCAAACGATATACCCGTGCATTGGCAAAGACCGCGAGTAGCAAAACAATGATAACAACTTTCTGATGTCCCATGATAATGTCCTTCTTTAGTTGTGGACGTGTCGGCAAGAATCGAAGAACTAACATTCGATACGAGATATTTTCGATCGGTCCTGAAAGTAATCAAACGAGACTTTTCTCGTGGCAGTTGCCAGACTCGTTAATCCATTGTAAGGCGATTACAGACCGTTCCGCGGAATGATTAATTAAGAGCGCAACCCGCCAACGTTAAAACGAGTGACGCTTTCGTGTCGTGTGGTATACATATGTAATGTGTACATTACTTTATGTGCCACTGTCGAACGCAAATATCCAACGCGAGAAGAATATTCCGCGAGACTAATAACCCGGAGTGCTACAGACGAATGCGCTTGGAAAGAAATGAACAAAAATATTTCAGTTAATGGAAACTTGATAAAAGTTTAATTATCATGTGCAGAATTCAGAACTAATGAATCCGAATTTTAGTTTTTTTTTTAAAAGCTTGTTAATCAGTTCTAAATATAAGTTCTTCATATTGATCCCTAATTAGCCGTTATATAAAGAAGAAACACTGATAGACATAATTAGAACTCGAAAGCTTTCATGCAGAGATATTGTTAGAATGCATTAACTTTATAGAATATATTAACAATCTTGCATGATTATATTAAAGCGGGGGATTTAATTTGAAAGCAGGGATTATTGTGAAATTAACATTGTACACCTGCGTGAGATCAATCCCATATGTATGATACTTCTGTACATATGCATTAAATGACATTTAATTATTATGTAGCAGTAAAAACATTAATAAAAGACAGATATACTGTTTTGTCCAATATCTACGAGAAATTATAGAATTTATAAAGAAACTATTAATATGTAAATACACTAACCCCTCAAATGAACTAAGATAGCAAATTTAATATAGCTGTAAAGTAACAAGAAATCTTATTCATTCAGGTAGTAATAAATTAATGGGTACCATTTTTACTCTACGATTTCAAAGATATAAATCACATTATTTTATGTTTCTAAAGTGTTCCAAGAAAAGAACCTTTCCTTTGAAGGTTAACATTCCTAGGTCACTGTTTATGATACGAAAATATGCGAGATAAGCATAAAGGCGAACGCGATGCTTCTAAATAGGAGGAGGTCCTGGTTTATTGATCATATTCAATCTATGCTTTGCGCTAAAAGCAGAAAACATGGATTTCGCACGTAAAGAGTAAAGGTAGGAAGACAGTGGAAGCGCGCGTTATTGGAACGCGAGGAGAGATTAAAAACGACTTTTTATCAAAGGATCGGTTCCATTGACTGGGGTGCATTGCGGCAAGCCTTGAATAATGCATGAAATTTGTTCCCCAGGATCGAATCACTTCTCGTCACCAACGGCACGAGGACAAGAGAGCGGGCATAAATCTAAATAATTTCACCCCTCGAATTTTTATTATTCCTATGACTACGGAGGCCCTCTCGTTGAATATGCATGCATCGCTTTCCACACTTCGCCCGAGTATCCCACCTTTATGTAACTACCACTTGCAACGAGACCGATGCACCTTGCGCTTACTTTGCTGACCTATACTCATTATAACACCCAGGCCTTCCAAAATCTTAATTTTAAATTATTATGTCACCCAACTCAACAATTTATTGATGTCCAATAACGTCGAAAGGTTCTCCACATAGTGTGGAAGATTTTTATACCAATTATCTCAGCATGGGCACATTAATCTTGATTTAAAGACTCACTAGGTCGCTGTTTGCAATTTCAACAATGTAGTGTCCTCGTACGTAGATACTTTGTAACTATCGAAAAATAAAAACTTTGCAAACAATAAACATGATTAGCTTGACTTCTAAGAGAATTAATCGCACTTAGGAATTTGAAGTGTGGAATATAAAATTATGTCACTAATCATTTCATCGATGTTAAACAGCTCCGTTATATTATTTATGGAAATTCGAAAGTGAAATAGATATTAAACGTGCATAGTACACATAAATAATAAAGCCGTTCATGTATCACTTTTTCGAGGAAATATCTAACATCTCGAGTTTACAAGAAGTCAGTCATTATTCACTCGGGGCGTCTCGATAAATCAGAGAAAGAATTAACGAGCAGCGAAGATGACACTGGCTCTCCCCTCATTCCTTCTTTTCCTAGGCCCGGTAAAATATAGCTGACAACTTTCCTCATGCTTGAGAGTTTTCGCAAGGAGCATAACGTTTCACGAAGAATATACCAGAAGGGAGAATTGCTAAGTGCCTGCGGCTCAGTATTATGACACTCGAAAGGGGTAAGCCTGTGTTATACTGACGTCAAAAGGATTTTTTTTATGAAGCCCTTTTCTCCGAACTTTCCATACGAAAGATGTAAACGTCCATTACTTTATTTAGGATTAAATTAATCTACTATTAATCAGTATCATCTAATGTGGTGTTTCCAAAATCTATATTTTACTTTTTAAATATATTTCCCGGAAAACCACAAATTTAATATGTATCCGGAGATATATTTTCGATTGTAATGCACGAGCCAAATCCGTAACAAAAAAACTGTCTTTCAACAGTATTTAGAATAATAAATGAATAATAAAAGAGAACTACAATAAATTAGTTAAAGAATGGTTTTATCCTTTACCGGAAAATATATGAATATTTTTTATTTCCTTGAATGTGTTTTTAACACCTGCCTGGAAGAAATTAATACTTGTTGGATACCTATAAATTAGTAACTCGTTCTACTCTTTGTTCTAATTAGAATATTAATTATTAACTTACAAAATAAATCTACGATAAAAAATCATGAATTTTGGTTTACTCGCGAATATTAAAAAAAAAACAGCACGGATGATGCCGTAGACTTGCCATTTTTTTCTTACAAGCCCTCATCGTATATCTTTATTCTTTATCAGTTTGAAACGCGGTTGAAAGAACAATAAGAACAATCTATCTCAATCTATCTCAATCATTTCCGGTATATAAAAATGTATATTGAGAGGTTTCGTTTTACGTATTACGAAGTATTGATTCTAAAATTTTACAATATCGGTAATATCATTCCCCGTCAATATTAATATTCTTAAGATTGTTTCTGCGTTTTACAGCAAATGAAAATGAAAATAATTCTTTTTTCACATAATCCATTTCATTTGCAATTGAATATAGAACAATTATCATCATTGAATTAACAGTTCAAACTAATTTAATCTATATTGTAACAACATTTAGTAAACATTAAAATAGCATCTATATTAAAGAAATGGTACTTACTCAATAATAGAAGAACTATACTTCTATTATAAACTAGAAATATATTAGTGAATAATATTCTTGAGGAAAAACCTGGTATTATAATCATAGTTTTTTAAATGCTGTTGTATTTTCTACTGTACAGATTTATAACAATTTGAACAGATTGCGAACTTCATTGATTCCTATCAAAATATTTGTTATATCAACATATAATGGGAACAGAAGAATAAAATAAATTGTCATTACTATTAAAATTTAACTATTATATATCGTTATGTTATACAATATGGACTGTCAAGTGCACCAATTCCTGCTGCTATTCCACCTTCGTTTTCTTTCTCTGGCTTTGTCCTTAAAATATGACCTACCTCTTCATTATATACAATATTATCCTGATCTCTGTAGATAGCAAAGGATTTGTTGTAAAATTTCAGTTAAACTGCTCAATGATAATAAACAAATGAAGATTAATTACCCTATGACAACTCCATATATACCAAGTTCAGTTACAACATCTAATAAGTAATTATGTGGTTCCGACGACGAATCCTTTAATGCGCGTATTATATAATTTTTTTGTACCGGAGGATAAAGGCGATCCATAATAATCCATGCAGCTCTCTCTTCCGAATTTTTCATTAAATCTAAGTGCACTTTTATATCATCATTATATATGTTATTACCTCCACCTTCTCTTTGTGGTTTAAGAACATAATTTTCTGGCTGTAACATTGCCTTTCTAATTATTTCTTCTCCATCATCATCCTGGATTATTAAAACAGTATGCATTATTATTATAATATAATTCGTACTTCTCTACCAATTTAAAGATATAAAGAAAATTTACAAAATCTAATGAATATAATCCGGCAAATACTTCTTGTACTTCCTTAATTGCGTCTTCGTCTTTTAAAAATATACTCAAGGCACCAGGTTGAGCTAAAGATTGTTGCACCTGCGAAGAATTATATGTTCTAAAGAAAGAAGCAAAAGCTTACGCTATTGATTCGATTTGTCGTGTTATGCTACTAAATAGTAGTCTCATTATACAATAATTGATTATTTATCTTCCACACAATTTTAGTGCACACACCTTCTTAGTTCCAGCTAAATGATACTGGATAGATGGACATTTTATTGCTCTTGAACGCTCTATCAATAATCTAACCAACCATTCCTGTTCTGTAGGATAAGCTTTAACTTCATAACCGGAACGAAAATATACTACAGAAACTGTTGTATTTCCACTAAAAGTATTTTCGATAATCATTAATTCAACAGTATATCAATAAAAATTATGAACAAGATAGGAACTCTACATAGAAGTGTTGTAACGAAAATTAAAGTTTCCTTTAATGATATAAGATAATTTATAGAAGCTTTGTTACTAGTGCATTATTTGTCTCTTTAAAAAGTGCTGTATCTTGCAATAATGTTAAAATTATGGAAATAGATTTAAATCTATGAATGCACAACCGCTTTAATGTTGGTAAGACTGTTACTTACACCAGTAATTCTTTAGTATTCCCTAATTTTGCCTGAGATACCAAGTCCTTTAAACTCCTCCTAATAATTTTAATATCTGGATTTAATTTACGTATCTCAAATTCATGAAATCTTTGATCGCATATATTATGTGTAACATCCTCAACAACAAATAATATCACAGATCTGAAACCATAAAGCTTTAAATATGCTGAATCGTCATTCAAATGTTTATCAGTATAGGCCATATTACTTTTTATCATTGTACAATTCCCATGCATGTGCTAATCCTTTGCTAAGACCTATAATTGTACTATTTTCTGGAATCTTAAAAAAAACAAATCAGTATTTAACCAATCAAAATTTGCCAATTCTTGTCATAAAGCTTCAAAATAACAAGAGCCTTACATTTTTTATTTTATCACCGTACCCAAGTTCTGTCAACATATATCTGGAAAATATTTATCATTGAAAGAAATTGGTGTTCATTTGAATAGATAAAAAATATATATAACTTTGAAGAAAATTCATTTACTTGTGAAATTGGGTAATAATCGTAGATAAACCACCAAAGCTACTTGCAATGGTATTCAACTCAACTTGTTTAACCTCATTATTAACACCTTTGTGCAACAAATAATCAGACCTCAGTAAACCAATGCTTATTGGCTGTAAGAAAATGATAACATGTATCAAATGTTCGGAACAATAGTAACTTACAACATGTATTTAGAAAGCAGATACATAGTATATTACCTGACAAAATCCTTCATTATATACAATTTCATATATATTAAATAATTTTGCTGTGAAAGGGTCAGTCTCAATTGTACTGAAATAAATCATATATGACATTATAATAAACGTCTACAGGCTACTATCAAATACATATTACCTTTTTAAACTATTTGTGATAAAACTATTATTATGCGCAACTTTATGCATAAGCTCATTGATAAGTGTTTGTATTCTCTTTGCCTTTTCAAATTTCTCTTTAGGAAAGCTTGAAGGTAACAATGTAAATGGAAGAATCTGCACTTGATTTTTATTAAAAGACTCCTTTGGCTGCATACTTATACCTATGAGTTAAGAAATCCAGGATTTATTTAAGTTTTTGAAATCAGACTATAATACCATATATGGTATAGGAGGAAAATGAAGTACGACTTTTAAAAAATTCAATTCAAAATCGCTTTTACCATGCATAAGTCCCCAATCTTTTGCCTTGTCTATAGTAGCTTCCAATTCTTCTTCTGATAATGTTAACTCAACACAAGGCTGCAATCTTGCTGGCTCCATAATAAAATAGATTTTGTTATGGAATATAACAAAGGCAATTTGATTCTAAATACGAATGTATTTGAAATAATGTCTATGCCGCAAGTACTAACGATAAGGCATCAGCCTTGTCTATGATGACAAGTCACGATCATGCCAGATAACAGGTGCAATTATTTACTTAAAGCTCAATTCATATACATTGTTACAAACACACTGACTAAGTTGTACGCTATATCTGACATATCTGCATATGTTCATGCATCTAAACACATGCTCAAAATGTTTGCGACTATATAGTTTAAAACTCCCTAGTGTGATAACGAGTTGGGTTGGATGCATTGCAATCCACCTCCTCACTTCGTTCGCATCAACTTTCTCATATTGATGCTAAATGTAATTTGCTTAAGAATTGTACCAGGTCAATTATACGCAGAGAGTAATTTTTTCAGAATATGTAATTTATTAACTGTTTGTACACTTCAGTTACAAAGTTCTTAAAATCCCACAAAGTTATATAGTTTCAAAATCTCTGCTTTTGCTTTTTTACGAATGCTTACAGCCGATCTACGTATAATAAATATTATACTTTATGTACCAACGAGGATATTATTAAAAAATCACAAATTTAACTGTCCACAACTGCAGTTTTATCTGCAGTTCTATCTTGCAGTATTATCACAGACGAGATATTAGTAGACAACACCTCCTATGTACTTTCTTGTCGCAGAAGACGTATAAAATAAACGTCATCTCAAATACATTTTTTCTGATCCGTAATTAATTTCATTTCACCAACGTTGCCAACATTCATATGAGTGGACCCAAAATCGCAAAAATGTAAAAATACCTTCAAAAATCGTCAAAAAAAACAGTCGCCAATTTCGCTTCTAAACAGCCTAAATCGATGGTAGATGATGTACAAACATATTCTAGGACGATTTCTGGTCGAAAGAAGCGGTTAAAAAATTTGTATTGGTCAAAAATGGGTCGATCCAAAATCGCAAAAATGTGAAGGGGTATACCTTCAAAAATCGCAAAAAATTAAAAGTCGCCAAAATCAATTCTAAATGACCCAAATCGATGGTAAATGATGTATAAACATATTCTAGGAGGATTTTTGGTCAAAAGAAGTGGTTACAAAATTTTTATTGGTCAAAAATGGATCGATCCAAAATCGCAAAAATGTGAAGGGGTATACCTTCAAAAATAGCAAAAAATTAAAAGTCGCCAAAATCAATTCTAACAGGCCCAAATCGATGGTATATGATGTATAAACATATTCTAGGACGATTTTGGGTCGGAAGAAGCGATTAAAAAATTTGTATTGGTCAAAAATGGGTCGATCCAAAATCGCAAAAATGTGAAGGGGTATACCTTCAAAAATCGCAAAAAATTAAAAGTCGCCAAAATCAATTCTAAATGACCCAAATCGATGGTATATGATGTATAAACATATTCTAGGACGATTTTGGGTCGGAAGAAGCGATTAAAAAATTTGTATTGGTCAAAAATGGGTCGATCCAAAATCGCAAAAATGTAAAGGGGTATACCTTCAAAAATCGTCAAAAATTAAAAGTCGCCAAAATCAATTCTAAGTGCCCCAAATCGATGGTAAATGATGTATAAACATATTCTAGGAGGATTTCTGGTCAAAAGAAGTGGTTAAAAAATTTTTATTGGTCAAAAATGGATCGAAACTAAGTCGAAAAAATGTAAAGGGGTACACCTTCAAAAATTCTCAAAAATTGAAAGTCGCCAGAATCAATTCTAAACAACCCAAATCGATGGTAGATGATGTACAAATATATTCTAGGACGATTTCTGGTCGAAAGAAGCGGTTAAAAAATTTGTATTGGTCAAAAATGGGTCGATCCAAAATCGCAAAAATGTGAAGGGGTATACCTTCAAAAATCGCAAAAAATTAAAAGTCGCCAAAATCAATTCTAAATGACCCAAATCGATGGTATATGATGTATAAACATATTCTAGGACGATTTTGGGTCGGAAGAAGCGATTAAAAAATTTGTATTGGTCAAAAATGGGTCGATCCAAAATCGCAAAAATGTAAAGGGGTATACCTTCAAAAATCGCCAAAAATTAAAAGTCGCCAAAATCAATTCTAAGTGCCCCAAATCGATGGTATATGATGTATAAACATATTCTAGGGCGATTTCTGGTCGAAAGAAGCGGTTAAAAAATTTTTATTGGTAAAAAATGGGTCGATCCAAAATCGCAAAAATGTGAAGGGGTATACCTTCAAAAATTCTCAAAAATTAAAAGTCGCCAAAATCAATTCTAAATGACCCAAATCGATGGTAAATGATGTATAAACATATTCTAGGACGATTTCTGGTCAGAAGAAGTGGTTAAAATATTTTTATCGGTCAAAAATGGGCCGATCCAAAATTGCAAAAATGTCGAAATGATGGTAGATGGTGGATTAATATTAAAAATCACGAATGGGTTATTTTACATTTAGAAATAAAGTGTTGATTCCACTTATAAATGTAAAATAATCCGCAGCTGATTAGCTCGAAATTATTTACGGTGTAATAAGACCGACAATTAAATTATGACGCTGATACCTTTTACGTAACTTCTTCCGGAATACGAAATATTACGAGCTTTAGGTACTATAATTCTACATAAATTTGATACAATCAAACAATGCCTTAAAATAATTCTCTTGTCATTATTACACGACAAATAATTCCGATTGCCCAGGTCTCACCACGTGGAGGTTGCTGCTTTGAGACCCGCCCTATACGGAGGGCGGGAGGTAGAATCCTACCTCCCAATCAACAAAATTTTAACTCTAATTTATATTCAGCGTAAACAAGTATATGCTGAACTGAACAAAATTCCCTTTTTACACCAATGCATAACGTATATTATTATAGCGCTTTGCACGAGTTATAAAAAGGTACTTGACTCGACCTACCCGAGACAAAGCTATCCCACTTAATTTTACCAGAATGCATTCTGTTTAAGGATGGTACCATCCCCCCTGATCGGTACTTAATAATAATGATATCATTTTTCTTGCCTTAGCAAGTATTATATACCCATAATTGCACTTATACGCATATATTGCACTTATTAAGACTGTCACGTGCTGAAACGTTGATCAGTATTTCTTTCGATTGATTGATCGATCATTAGGTATACCTCGTCGTACATTCAGTAGATCTTATCTTTCATTCAAACCATTACACATAATTACTGATTTAACACTTTTACACTCATAATTCTTCCCACTTTGTTCGCGATAATTAATAGAACTTACTCTTTCACGAGCGAAGTGCTGAAACGTCAAAGAACTTTTATATTAACTTCAGTTCACTTAGGAACTCTGTTCCATTGTGCATTCATTATTGTACCCAAATTTTATATTTGCTACTTAACCCATAACTTAAATTTAAAACCTGAACCTGATCCGTTCTTCGGAAACTTTGCTCCCAGATTAGATGAAGATCTGAAACAACTCAACTGAAAAATTAAGTACACAGGAAATAGTAAAGAATATGGACAAAATGGGGAAACAATATGAAAATTGTCTCGTCGGTCGTTCCAAACACTACAATCGTCATACCGGACGGTTAGAAAACGGAATTTAAAACGAAATTCGATGAATTTATAAATACATTAATACATTAGCATATCGGCCAAGATATACTAAGGTATTAACAGTTCTCAGGTGAGGGACGGCAAAAAAGAAACTCAATCACATCAACCCACTTCACTCCACGGTTCTCACTCAAAATTCATACCACGAAAAAACACGACAGCAGTTTTCCGCAAATCGACTGACAAAAGGCTACGGTCCATTGCGAATATCTGTAAGCATATGAAAAAATTCAAAGTACACTACAGGTACCTTTTAGCGGTACAATCCACGATCGCGATTCCATTTACGTCATACAGGAGCTAACTGTACGAAGTAATTGGAAAAAAATCGACTCTACATCAAGCTGACATAACTTGATTAAAAGGAAGCTACTTGAGATCGAAGACTACGTATATTCATAGTCGAAAAAACACACATAGTCAAAAGTAGACTACGGTTTGGTAGACTAAATCGGCCGGCTAAAGTAAAGAGATTCACTTTCAAGCGGGGTAGACAAAGCCCTCGGGCCGCCAACCTGGCAAGAAAATTTATCGCTTTACCAAAACTCAAATAATCGACGCAATTCCACAGAAATTACCGCACACTCACACATGTGGAAATACGTCGTGCACGGACCGCGAAAACCCCTGCCAGTCGCAGATTGTGATTAGTTAAAATACCACAATTAAACCATGCCCACTGTCCGCACGGCTGACTGCGGACCAGGCAAAATGGGCATGTAATAAACTACGATTTTTATCCCGGACCGATTTCGAAATGGAAGTTTAAATAAAAAAAATGGAATTCTCGAAATAAACTAATCAAAAGCACAGTTCAGAGCCAACGAGACGGTGTGGAATCGAAGCAGAGAAACAAAACAATGTGCAGAACTGCGAGAAAATGAAACTCACAATTAGGGTTGAAGAAAAAAATCAAACCCGATTAGGGTATAACGCGATCGAAAACTGGCCCGGAAAAGTCAGGCATTTTTTCCGAAAAGAAACGATTAAAATTAATCTAATTAACAGGGAGTTATTCGTCTTCCTTGAAATACATCGCCGACAACTCTAAACATCCTACTTAAGGATGAAAATCAAATTAATCTATTCGCGATGCGACTCTCCAATTCTGGCATTCGAACAGGAAAAGCGGGATATTTAGTGGATTTTAGAAAATCCATTTCGTCGAAAAATGAAAAAATGCATTCAGCATTGCGATGACCGCGTCGATGCGTCATCCAGGAACTTTCCGTCCGTTGAATCTTTTGAGCAATGCCAAACTTTACTCGCAACTGTGTTTCCCCGATATTTCACAGACTTCAGGTATTCCAAATTAACTTTGCGAATTTAATTACCAATATTGTCACGATATTGTGACATAAGGAAATAAAAGGGCTAACAAATTTCATCCTCCTGCATGGCTTTTATATGCAACTGCAAATTAGCATCATGCTTGAGTTTACGTGAAAACATTTCCGTATACCTCTCAAGAAAGGGATATAAATCAAATCAAACATTGAAAATCACGTGATTTTCGGACACGTACAACTGAATATTATATTTCATATATGAATATGCCGTAATGTAATAATATATTTATTGGAAGCTACTGAGAGCCAGAATTTATTGAAAATAAAAATGCTTCTTTTACTCGGTTTTAACCGTGACGATAATATCCGCCAGGACAAAAGTTTTTAAAATATCGATACTTGTAAGAATGAAAATATTTAAATATTTCATTGAAGCACGGAAGGTGGAAAAAATAGACAGCTTCATTATAAATTATCAATAATAAGATGTTTTAATAGTGTTATGCAATGAAAGTCAACCTTTCACAAACGCTTGGCTTATCAATAATCCCTTTCATGGGATTTCATATCGTCATTTGGACGAGCTATCTTAACTCTCCAGAACCCTCTTTCACACTACTCTTTATTTTATTTCATTTCCATTGTTATCAACAATTTCATAAATATTACCATCATTATTATCAACAAATAAATATATATATATAATTAATTATACTTCCTCTCAAAAACAATAAATATGATCATCGTATTATTATTTCATACATAACATATTCGAACCCCATCGAGGGATTCTCGAGGGGTTATTTGCAAAAACATTACCAAAAATGGTGTTAAAATATGGTACATTTTACAGGTAGAAATTCTCTCTCCTTTGTATTTCCATAAAAATGAGGGTTCTGAACAGCCGAACTGGTTCGAGTGACTCGTCAGTTAGCTTTTACAATCGCTACAACCCCCTCGGCACCTCGAACTGTTTCGATCAAACAAATCATCGAGAATTTTCGCAATGACGGTCCGAACTCTATCCGGATACAGTTGCCACAGTGGACTCCGTACAACCCTCTCAATTGTTTAAATCGATCCAGTTCAAGACCTCGGAAATCTACGACAAACCGCCCTCGGAGTTTATACTCGTGCAATGAACCAGTTCTCCTACGTCCCCCCAAAGAATTTTGTGCAAACAAGGCTCAACTCGCCGGAGAGTTCAAAATTCTCATGGGGGTCCCTTCCTTCTCGTGCCTCTTTTTGGGCATTGAACTCCTTCAAGACGCTTTATCGAAAGTATTTATTCGGATACGTTGCCAAGTGCATATTAGATTGGGCAAAATGTATATTGTGATACAATTCTTCATTTATATATATTTGCTGGATAACAATTTTTAATCGCGCAAGAATTCCAACAAAATTCATCCTCCATACTTTTGAGCTGGCAGACACATATTGTCTTCCTCCTTGGGATCTTAAAAATTGCAATGTCCAGCAATGTGCCTGAAATGATATTTGAGAATGCTCCATATATACATGGAACGTGAAATCTATTATTTTGCATTTAATGCTTGATTTAAGTAATATTATTAATTGTTATAACAATGAGTCTTGAAGGAGTTCGTATTATTATATTCTCCAACAGGACTTTCTATGATGAATTGGTTGGAACTATCATTCAACCAATTTTAGGCCTTATTGTCATATTCCAAATATGACCATTCAAGATATAATGAAAGCCGTAATTTCAGCTTTCGTGTGTGAACCCTGGGGACGCGGGGCAACGGAGTTCGAACACTACTAATTCAATAAAAATTACTCATAATATACTTCTTCGAAAAAGATTTGAAATCATAGAATCTATAAATATAAAAATTGACTCGATTTCAATAATATTTATGTTACCTAGAAATATAAAAACTGATCCGATTCTAATAATATTTATGTAATCTAGAAATATAAAAATTCACCCGATTTTAATAATATTTATGGTGTTCCAATAATTACTTCGTATAGTTTGGATTTTTTAGGAAGGGTGTCTTTTCGGACATTATGGGTCACCACATAAGAGACGACTTATGTCGCATGACAGCGCCCCGTGGTAATGCTGTGTAGAGAGGGATACTATACGAAGCAACTGGAAGATAATTGACTCTATCTCAAGTTATTTATAATAAAAGTTTGCCTGAAAGAGTAAAAACTTTGTAGGGATATGAAACTATTATTTGAATAAATATAACTTTAACTTTAATCATCAAATTTCTTAAAGATTCGCGACGCGGATGTTTGCGTCCCAGGTTCACAAGGGGGTATGGGGGTATGGGGGCAGGGTGGTCAGAATAAAATATAATTAGCGAGCATAGCGACTTAATAGCATAAGAATGACGATCCATCCGAAGATGAATCGTCATTAAATAGGTCTTCGCCACTTGGGCTCTTCGCACTTGGCTCTTCATCCCGCGTTGCGTGAAAAGTATTTGCTCGGACATTCCCTTTTCGTACAAAGAACTGGTGGTTCCACAGAAACGACGAGTGTTCCGGTGCAATAAACCAGCTCATAAACTACATTTACTACATTTATATATTTTGAATTATTCTTGAATATCCGCGAACATTCATCCGTCGAATATCCTTTAACATTCAGAATTTGAATGTTCTCCGGAATATCCTGCGGTGAAACATTCTCGAGTACTCACGAATAGGATATTTTCGGTGACATTCTCCGAAAAATACTTGAATTTAATTAAATTTAATAGGATCAACTTGATTATATAATATGAATATAATGAATATAATATTGAGATTGACTTTACTTCGACAGAAATTAGATATGAAGTTAGATATATTAAAAAGTTTACTTGTATCCTAGCACAGAGCACGCCCAGCCATTTCATATTAACGAAATGGATGCTCGTACCTGTACACATTTAATCGAATGTTCAAGCAGAATACAATCCACGTGCTGAAAGAACAACCTTACTAGTCCGTGATTTAAGGACTCAGCGAATTCAGAAACCGGTGTTTAAGAACCACTGCAGCCTGTTAAACTACGTGCGTTCTAGGATTAATACTTATGAATACATTAACACTTTAGCATATCGGTGATGATATACTAATTTATTAACAGTTCCCAGGTGAGGGATCACACCTTTACAAAACAACGCCTATTGCTAACCGAAGGTGAGTCCTCAGCCCTGGCCCTACCTACTTAAAATTAACTCATAATCAAGCACACAAAGTTAGAGAAGATATGCTACCTGCCTCCCTCAAGCTATATTTAAAATGGCAAAAAGCAAATCAGGCACACCAACACAATCAGCATCAACCCACTCCACGGTTCTCATTCATGAGCCCTGGGTGCAAAGCCTACACTAGGGAGAAGGTCCCGGGACCCCTCCGACACCCGAACTCGATACCAACTCATACCACGAAAATGTACGTACCCTTTTTCCTGAAATCGACTGACAGAGGCTGCGTCCATTGCGAATTTTTATGCTTTGAGCATATATGCAAATATAAACTCGCGTTCCAAGAATTACTTCGTATAGGCTATTTTTTAGGAATAGGTATTTTTGGAGGGGTCACCACATAAGAGACGACTTATGCCGAAAGACAGCGCCCCGTGGTAATGCTGTGTCGAGAGGGATACTATACGAAGTAACTGGAAGATAGTCGACTCTATCTCAAGTTAATTTAACTTGAATAAAAGGAAGCTACTCGCGTCTAAAGACTATGAATATTCATAGTCGTCAAAGTATAAAATATAGCAGATGACTATATTTTACAATCTATTACGATGGATTACGATGGATAGGAAAAGTAAAGAGATTCACGTCCAAGTGAGGTAGACGGACCCCTGGGGGCTCGCCAACCTCGCAAGGAAGTTCATGGCTTTACTTGAAATTTAAAAACCGACGCAATCCCACGAAAACAACCGGTCATACACACGTGTGGAAATGCGTCGTGCACGGACCGCGAAATCCTCCGCCAGCCGCCACACATGATTAGGGAATATTCAAATTAACCCATGCCCACCGCCCACATTCATCCGTATCACACCTGGGATCCACGGATAATTGCGAGCTAAATAAAATGGGCATGCCTTAAGACTAAATAAATGAACACAGTACACAGGAGTTTGAGGTTTGCTGAAAATCCTAACTAAAAAATCCACTTAACAGAGTGAAAGAATAAGTATCTGAACGGACTAAATTGACTTTACTTTAAATCATTTACATAAAGGGAGGGCAGAAGAATTTATTTATACGAGGGTAGGGAAAGGTGTATTCTTTATTTCAGTGACGCGTGTCAAAGGGGTATGACAATATTTCATTTAATAACCAGCAAAATTTCATTTCAAATAATATATATATGAAAATACGTACTGAAAAGTACATATGGAAATTGAAATCTCTAAGTAACCTCGAGCGACCCCTTCATCGAAGACATTACATTCGTCGTTCGACTCCGGAATCTACCCGTCGCGAACTGCCTTCTTGCTCATATCAACAAATCATTTTTTTACGTGAAGCGTACGAACGAAAATCGAACGGACAAAATGCACATACTGAATACATATTTTGATGTATAATCAAATTAATAAGGACTAATATGAAATATCAAATCGGATGCATGATCCATTTTTAATCGAATAAAGTGAAATAAAGTCGCAATTAATTCATGCGACTCGCGTATCCGCGATTCGCGATACCACGGTACGAGACTCTACAATCGGCGGAAATAATCCGCGCAAGCATATTATAATTGAAACCGCGCAGCCACAAAGAAGACAAGAAGACCTACCTTCAACTAATAAATATAAAACATTCAATATTGATGCTACCCACGAGCAGATTCCACAAGTAGAATCTACTCACGGTCGCTATGCTCGCAAATATTCAGAAAGAATTATAACCGGCACCCCATACCGATTCGGATCAATCGTCCTACGGCATAGGATACCGGGGGGGCAAGACTCTAAATTTAAAACTTTGAAAATTGAAAATCGGGTCAGAGGGTATAAAAAATATTGAAACCATTGTGACTCACTCGGCGATGTCTTGAAACTGCCTGTAGTAGGTTGATGATGAAGATGGTGTTGAAGACAATGATGAAGATGATGCTGGAGCAGCTGGAACTTACGAGCGTGAATTTAACACTCCCGAAACGGATTTTAGAGTCCATTATGTAGCAAGTTTTAAGTCGCGGCCGACTTTATTTTTTCCGGCGAAAAAAGATGCACTCCCGATATTTTATCCTGTAACAAGAGAGAAGAAATTCATGATAAGACAACGTTCATAGAAATACCCAATATAATGAAAGATTGAAAATTAGAATTGAAACAGAGAAATAAAAATGGATTTTGAAACTTACCGATCCCTTCGCTGCAGCCATGCCCGATGGAGGACCTCTCCGCAGGAATCGCCTTTTGACTCTAATTATCGCGGACGAGCAAATTGCAAAAGATTTTTATAACTCTAAATACTAACATCGCGACCGTACACTTATTTCCGGCGAACAACACTGATTCTAATTTCCGCGAATTTTATCTAAGATCGCATTGCACGCGATCACAAAATACGGAACTCAAATAGCTGGAACCTGGAACCTACGGACTTGAAGTTAACACTCGCGAAACGGATTTTAGAGTCCATTATTCAGCAAGGTATAAGTCGCGACCGACTCAATTTTCTGCGGCGACAAAAGATGCACTCCCTATCTCGCGATATTTTATGCACACACTGATGAATCCTGTAACAAGAGAGGAGAAATCCATCATAAGACAACGTTCATCAAAATACCCAATATAATGAAAGACTGAATTTCAAAATATTTCGTTACTGGAAAATTAGAATTGAAAATGAGAGATAAAATGTGGATATTGAAACTTACCGGTCCCTTCGCTGCAGCCATGCCCGATGGAGATCCTCTCCGCAGGAATCGCCTTTTGATTCTAATTTTCGCGGCGAGCAAATTACAAAAGATTTTTTTAACTTTAAATACTAATATCACGACCGAACTCTTACTTCCGGCGAACAACACTGACTCTAATTTCCGCGAACTTCTTTTCGGAGCAAGTGACTCTAAGATCGCATTGCGCGCGATCGAAAAATTGCTGGAAAGAAGAAATATTAAACACAAGAAATATTCAAGCCAAGCGTTTGTTCGGTTCTATCAGACTCAATACAAATTTAATAACTTAATAATTATCGAAGATATAATACCATAATACATGTAATACAAAAAGTTTTTGCACATATGGTGGATGACTATCGTTGTAGCCAAAATCGAGTATTAAAGCCAATGATTTAAATCAGAAAATAAACCGGCTTCCTCGTTTTTCAAGAAACTTTAATTGGCAAGGTCAAAGTTTCTTGAGAAGACGTACGGAAATTAGGTTTATGCATACACAGAAATTGAAATCGAAGATACAATTGCATATTAGACACACATTTTGAGTGAAATTTTAAGCCCTTTATACGTTGATGCAATGGAGAAACGAACAACGAAGAAAGAGAGGTAATAAACTCCAAAATGAAGCCCGCGTGATACCTGAAGAGATTGAAATCTCGGTGAAACAAAGACGTGTAAAGTCACACAACACCCACTGAAAAATTAGTTCGTGACTCTGGATCCAACGAACGTCCAATTCCTGACAACGGACCGAGAAAGCCAGGCAACGCGGAATACAAAACTCTAAGGACATTCATTTTTAACAAGAACTTGCGTCTCCGAAATCCCACAATTCTTGTCGAGCAACGAGAACAGAATCAAGATTAGAAAGAGAAAGGTTATTGAAAACTTTTAGCACGGAAAATCGCAGAAAGAAGTTCAAGCGAGGAAGAGAGAGAAAATGTCGCTAGCGTACCTGCGCCGCGTACGAGATTTGACTTTGAAAGGTTACGAAGCTATACAAACCAAACCGCCTCGTTGAGCTGCGTAATTAGCTGTCTACCGTCTTCCACACGAAAATTCGTAAGTTATTTTCACGAAAATCGAACTTCAATTGATATTAGAACGATGAAATTACTTGTAAATTGGGTATGAAAGATCGCGGACCACAAAGCTTGCTAAGTAGGTCTATGTCGGAAAATACGAAAATTCGCTAATTAATTATTAAGAAAACTACAAAAATGAACCGAGTAAGCTTTGTGGCACTTGTGGAAACAAGTTTCGAAACGACAAAGTGAAATTTTGAGGGAATAAAAACCGAAAAATCGGAGCACACCGACAACACGTCCGTACTATTCGAGGAACGACCGGCGAGAGAGTTTACCGCAACCCGCGCCTAAGGTCCCGCGCAGCGCACGTGTTGGAAGAGTGGGGAGCCGGCGTGCCGAGCGCCGAAGCCCTACTAACACTACTTAAGCCCCTCGTACGTGGGAGCTATTTTACGTACTTACGCATATAACGGTGTAGAGAATGACGTCATGACTTAGGAATATTTCTTAAATAATTAATTTTAACGAGTTATTAACCAATAAGACATAGCTCATTAATGAATATGTCTTACATTCTACTAATATTCATGGAAATTGTTGCGTATAAACTTAGAACAGCATGTTTAAAGCTAAAATTGTTCATATAATGAGCTTAGAATGTTAATTAACACTTCATTAATTACCATCTACTCGAAATAAATTGTTAAATAATATTTAGATTAGGAATAAAAAATAGAATATGTACGATGCAATCTTTGTTAATTAATTAACAACAAAATTCGACAGTTTGCAACTTAAACGGATCGAAAACGAATATTGTTATACTTAACATCAGTTTCCTGACTGAATTTTCGAGGTTTGTATTGCTTAATATTAGAAAATTGAGGAATAAACAACAAAATTACAACGAATTCGTAACCTAGCATCATACAAATTTGCAATAAAGAAACACGATTTGTTTGATATATCATCTAAATTTATATCAAAACGTGTCATTAAACAAGTTAGTCACGATCAGAATCATTAATAACGTCATTCGATGTGTTATTTGATGTATTCATAATCCAGGATTATGAATATTCGTAAAATTAATTGTATTGTTGATAAGATTAAATTGTTCGTTAACTTCATATAAGATGATATACATTCAAAATCATTGTGTATTTAGTTCTAAAAATTGGAAAATATAGGATTTTGTAAGAATATTTTAGAGGCTACGCATATATCGTATTTTGCACTCTTTCGGAATAGAGGCGATAACAAATTATATACAGTACATTGAACATTCTAAGAAACACACTATTTCTAAGAAATCTCAATGTTTTGATGTCGACCTAGCTTGTGTATTCAGGCATTATCGGTTTGTTTACATTAAGGATTATTCGCTCGGTAACATCAGGGGCGTAGGCACTGAATTGCCAGCACAGAATTTTCTTTTGATCATCAAGTAATATGTATGCTACCAGATGTAAGAGTTTTTAAAACAATAATGCCATGCCTTATTTTTACACTTTTGGTAAAAAAAACGGCTATTGTATGTTTCTTGGGTAACGTCACCAACGACACGAGAATGCTTACCAGGCTTTAGAGCCCGATAACTCTGAAATTATAAATTCCATAGCGTGCTTGGTCTATTTATATCTCTGCCTGATTTGAGGACGGTTGGCAGCTTAAAATACACTAAACTGATATGATATATATCGATTCAGGCGTGAAACAACCGATATATCAAAAATAATCACAAGCGATCCCTTAAATAATTATAATTGTATCATCTGGATTATTACAAAATATACAAATCCTATTAATTATGAATATTTAGCACCACCCATTATTGTCAAATACGAAATGGGGATGGTTTACTCTCGAAGTACTTTAATTCCCTAAGGAATCACATTTTTCGCGCAAGCGATATCTCCAAATGAAAGTACGGGCAACATGGGGTTTAGCAACATTATTTAATTCAACATTACAATAGCCTTATTTGATTCGCGATTCATTAAAAGTCAGGTAAACCAGATATCATCAGGCTATCGAAGTTTAGAAAAAAAGGCACAAAGTGATATGATCCATTTTATAGTCAGAATTACTATAACCTGAAATCCGATGTTCTTGGCTATAGGTCATATATAAACATGTTTGTCAGAGCACGGAATTGTTTATTGAACTACCCGGTGGCAGTGGTAAAAAATAATACACGAAAATGTACGGTGCCGGCAGTTGCTGGGAAACAAAATGCGGAAGAATCGCAGTATCCGCCGATACTCGATCTGTCCTTTCACAGCAGACAGAAAAGGAAAAAAGAGGCATTTCACGATAAATTAAAAGCACTTCCGACTGTTGAGGAGAAATTATTTGCGCTTAATATGCGTTATTATTATGGCTGGAGATCAACGAATGTCGAAGAAGGAGAGGTACACTATGATTCTTTGCCACACACACAGTATATTACTCGAACGCATCTTGTTAAAGATTTTAAGTTACCGGAATTTTACAACAATCTGATTGTATCCGAGGAATTAGATAATATTTTACAATCAGTCAAAAGTCAAGTAGAAGATGGTGTTGCATTTGAGTTTTCTAGCAGGCTGTAAGTATATATGAACCATTGGTACAAGATATTATTTTATGCTCCATGGAGTAAGACAAATGGATATTGTAGGAGAAAACAAGAATTGCCAATAGAGACATTAGAAGATGAAAGTCAAATGGAAAATATACTTGCTAATGGAGTAATAAATCAGATCAACAGAATCTTATTAGCAAATCTGTCTTTAAACACATTGCCCCACTTGTTGGAGGCTGATGTTGATTTTGATCCTAGAAGAGAGGCATTTTGGTTTGTAGGTGGAATGTATCCATCAAGCCGTACAGTAAAATCAAAAGAGAATACAGGATGGTTGAAAGAATATGCTAATGATCCTGTGGATATACCTTTCCACTATACAGGTTCACCAGTCCTTCAGCTAAGGCATCAACATCCTTTAAAAGAGATTATTCCACTGTCTGAATCTGAAAACGGTGCTTTCGATGTACCAACATTTAAGTATGATCCCAGAACGTTAGGTTACCGTTTTAAGAGGAAACCTGCTGCTACGATACCTGGTTTTTGGCCAGGTGACCCTTCCGAATTTGGTATTTTGTCTTATCATAATCGTGGTCACTTATTGAAAAAATTAAAAGATGCCGACTATAATTTTGAGGCATTAGCAGTACAAGCAATTCTGGCTTCTTATACTTGGCTCTTTTCACAAGCTTGCTATCAAGGTATAATTTTAATCGCAACAATGTGGGATTCAAGTTTATCCACATGTATTCAGGTCATTAATATAAATTTTCGGTTTCTCGGATTATTTTTCCAATCCATCAGGTTTTTCCACGTTCCACGATGTTACATATCCGTTAACCACGCAAACCATTATAACAAATGGACAGTGGTGGTCGTTCTGTGCTTATCAATTAAATACAGTAGTGTTACACTCGGACAATGCAGAGAACAATCCTAGACGTAATATTTGTTGGATAACAGAACCCATGAAACTCTTTGATAAAATCGAAAATAATAAAGTCTGTGGTCTGAATGAGGACACACTAAAAACCTTGCTCAAATTTTATATTAACACTCCACAAGAAAGATCAGGAATTAATATGAAACCATATTTAGGAGAAAATGTTAAAAAGATAGCAGATTACGAGGATCCTGAAAAGAGGGATTGGTTGGAAAAAACTTATAAACATCTTGTATCTAATCGGCCTAGACACAGGTAAATAATCTGATATCCGTTTCGGCTGTATACTTTTCCGATCTAATTAATTCGTAATATGTATCAAATTTTACTTGGCTTCCATTTTAGACGCATACCTGAGATCGATCATTGGCAAAAGATTTACCTTATCGATCACAAGACCCGTCCGTTGGACAAGAAATTTTATAAATGGCAATTTGGAGAAACGATATCTTCTCGTAGACTGAATGATCACGCGGCGCCATATATACCAAAGAACATCAGAGCAGACCCGAGAAGGAAGCAAAAAGAACGCTTCGCTAAACAGTTCTATCCCGATGTAAATTAATAGAATGCTTAAGATTGTATACGAGATATGTAGAAATAAAAAATTTATTTTACACCTTGTTACTTGAAATGTCCTTTCCACCGATATTTTCGCTATTTTGAATACGTGTTTACTGACTCGCTCGTTATATTTATATTAGGGATCACCATTGATATCAAGGAGTTAGTGCGATTCACATATCATCATTGTTTTAAAATCTTACATATTTGTCGTTATCAAATTTTCACCATACGTAGAAGATTATAAAAATCCTTGATTAAAGAGATGGCTTGTTTCATTGGTACGAGTCCTCTTCCTTCCGGGTTGCAGAAATTGTTTTCGTACGTGAAATTGAACTATTGGCTATATATTATGGTGTGCAAAGAGTACGGTGGTAATTCCAAGGTCATTTTCCCTCTCTGAAGGTCATTGATGGTAATTGTTTGTGCCATATGTTTCCTGCGAATAATACAGTTTAGCCGTAAAACGTGTGATCATATTTTGACCACATAATAAATGGAAGTACGTGAAGAAATTTACATATTGTAGAGGACAATCACGATCTCCTTTGTTGGTGTGGCAACGGCTACTGATTTTATATTATTCGTATCAGATATCGAGATTCTAACTGCGCCAGGTTTAATAAATTTACTGAAATGTTTCAGTGCATAGTACATGGGTTGCTTGAAAAATTCGTCGGTTTCCGGATTCACTATAATCGGCGAGTCAACAAAGTTTTTCACCCAGTTTGGTCCACCGGTTTTGTCAAGTGCCAAGTTCCAATCTATCCACCCGGTAATCCAGTGATTCAAATCCTACAATTTATTCGAAAGATTGGATGCGCTTTATCATTTGTATCACAGTATTACGATTAGACTATCTTGATTTAATTAAGATTTATTTATATATAATACCTCTATTATGTTTAATATATATTGCTCCCCTCTGGACCACGATCCCAACAGCACCTTCGGATTCGCCCAAACCGCGCTGCCTGAATTCATGGAACGTACATATCATGCGTATAATGCGTAAAATAGTCCACCTCATTAAACAATATTTATTCCCGCATGAAAAATATGAGTGATCAGGAAAATTCTGTAAAAGGACGACAACGGAAAGAGTCTTTCGGATTATTCGCCCGTTCGAAGTCATACGTGTAACGCATAAAACATTCTCCGTTTTATCGCGATTAAAGAAGATAATTAGGTGGTTGGTTTCATACGGGACACCTTGTATATTCGGAAAACCTAGCACGCACGATCTTCAAAATGAGGCAGAGATTTCGTGATATTTTAAGTTAGATTCAGAAATCTTGATTCCCGATAAATATAAATCAATGATGGATCCAAACCAATCATTGCAAGTTGATCGCAATCAAAGAGGATGAACGATGATGTTTTAAGTGGAACATACCTGCGCAGGCCTCGGTCATAATGATAAACTTATCGGGATGTTTTTCGTGGGTTCGATCGATTCGAGATATCGAAGTATAGGTATCCCAATACCAGTGCACAGCGATTCCAGCGATATACTTCTCCGTTTCTTTATTCCTAAACATAATATCTATGTACCAAGGCAAGTTGAACCTTTGATCATCCAATGCCAACAGCACCGTTCTGTTATGTTGCGATTTCGCTATTGTGGGCCCAATATTTTCAGCGACCCACTTAGCCACGGTGGTCGGCGTCCAACCCATTTTGTTAATATAAAACGGGAAGAAAGCATTGGCCGGTTCGTTTCCAGTTGAAATGCCCCAAATCTCCACACCGTTTTTCTCGTACTCATCCAAGAATTTTACCAAGTAATCGGCGAAGGTCTGATAATATTCATCCTTCAAGAAACCTGTTGAAAGGTTTCTTTTCAGCAACAAGATTCTTTTGAAATACAAGACTGTTTCATCTTCGACAAGGATGATTATGATTTCAATTACCAAAGCCTGTATAATTGTCATTGGTCTTCATCCATGGCGGTGCTGTCCAAGCAGCACTGACGTATCTGATTTCAGGATTCATTTCACGCGCTTTTTTCATTAATGGAATCTTGTAATCATAATCTTCCATTTGGAGGGCGAAATGTTCGAGGTTTTTATCATTACTGAAATCATCGTACGTATAAGGTCGAGTAGAGAAGTCAGATCCACCAATGGGAACTCGGCCCAACGTATATCCGCTTCCTTCTTTCGGGCAGAAGTATGATCTACGGAAATGTCGATGTTAATTTTCTCGTCGATTTACAAATTCGAACTTTCGATTCGCGAAGGAATTCGATTTTTCAAGTCTCACGGTACCGTAGTAATTGATCCTGCGTTTCCGGGCTGAGCTTTTTGATATTTAAACCAGCGGAATCGGTAAAGGAACCGCCGAATCCGTGGATCGTTTGGAACCTACTCGTACTATCCAGTATCAGATTCACTCCCGAAGATGAACTGTCGTTGAACGTCCCCTTCGAAAACTTTAACCTCAGGCCATCCTTACTCGAGACGTACCAGTAGAAACTTCCTGTTTCCGGTACCACTGGATTGTTCAACGGGGTTGTATCGCAGTATGTCGCGTTGCAAACGCAGACCACACTGTCACCCTCGAATTTGCGGGGCACGCAATCATTGGCATCTCCTGTTTTCAAAAATTCTCGATTATTTCTTTAGACCAGGTTGTAAAAATTCGATTTTAAGTACAAAACGATACCCGTTGTATGATCTCGGATATTAAATTTAGAAAATTATCATTATAATCGCAAATTATAAATATATAAGCTTGTGTTTATAATCTCGAATTATAAATGTTTTTTTCAGAAATACTTGATTATTTTCTTAGACCAAAGTGTACAAAATTCAATTTTAATTTCAAATATTAAAATAAGATTGTATTTATAATCTCAAATTATAAATATATGAGTTTATGTTTATAATCTCGAATTATTAATATATATTTTCATTACTCGAGAAAATAAACATTGAAAATTAACGCGTGTAAGAACGCGAATTTAATGTCTCCGTGAATATTGTTGCTGATAGTGTCGTTATTATAATTATTTTTATTTTTCTAATCATAAGATGTGGGACACATTACCCTCTTTCTCTTGTTGTACACTAAATGGATTTTGCCCATTTATATTAATAGATAAATATATAAATAAGTAAATAAAATCGATACTAAATCGAAACTAATATCGTATTAATTAGAATAATTGTCTTACCTTTCGCAAGAAAAAGCCCGATTAGCAGAAGGACTGTATACATCGTGTCTCATTAGTTCGCGAATGACAACTGATTCCTGAAGGCACTTTCCACCCGCGTCTGTTGGCTGCTTTAAAGAAATGTTTATGCGAAGCGTTATCAAATACGACCGCTTGCTTTATCATCTTTTTCCATTATCAATTATCTTTCTATTTATCGTGCTTCAAATTTGAAACTGGCTTGTATTGTAATCTGCTCCTGATAATTACCGTTTAACTTCGAGCCCAGCGTAATTCTTCTACCAATAATATCTTGGAATGTGCGATACAAATGAGTCAAGAAAATCAAGAGAATACTAATTCATTACATAAATATCGGCGCGTTTCCTACGCATTATTACTTCTCCAGCGTGATTGATAGATGTATCTTTATAGTTGTACCGGCAGTGGTTATCACGCTCTTATCATGTGTTACGCTTTCGTTTTTATAAATGTTTGCCACTTTACTTTCGATCCACGGAGAATTGCAGTCGTTATGATAACGGCAGACTATTTTCTATGATTTTTACGAAGAATTAACGCGATAAGTCTAAGGTACTTGATGTCATACGACATGCTAATATTAATAGACGTTAACTATATGCAATTAGAGTAGCGACCTCGGTGCTTCGTCTCTTCGTCACTTAACCGGGGCATAATGTTACTTTCATGGTAACAAATGGACTCGACTGTAGTTATATTAATACATCGATATTCATTTGTTTATATGAATTACAATTTAACCGTTTATTAAATGAATCGTGTTAAATCACTCAAAGAAAAATGCCTCGCGATAGAATTAATAGAATAATAATTTTAGCACGATAGTTTCAATGTTATGGATTGTAGATATAATTTCACATATTTAAATATAGTATACAGGAAATATTAAGTCCATGACATAAGTCAGAACCGTATCTTTCACCAGCACATTTTTAGTTTCTTATCGTCGTAACTTTTGACTTAACCAGATTATTAACATTTTAAACTCCATGATTTATATTTCTGAATAAAATGTGAGTAGAAAACACATTACAGTGTCGAGAATGGAATTCATTATGCTTAATTTGAATGGAAAGAGTGGCGATAATAATGAATGCTAGTTTCGTGTGTTGGAGTAGGGTTTTTATCATTTTTCGATTACGTAAATATATGCTTTTTCGTGCGACTCTGTGCCGATGCATTTTTTGGACTGGAAACAATTTTCAATCCATTTCTTTCTACCCAAAATGGTTCTAGAACATCATTGGGCATCATTTAGCATCGATTTGGACCACTTAGGATATACAGACGGATCTGATCAAAAAGGTTAATATTGTCATACTTGTTGGTCACTTTTATTTTCAGTTATTCGCGAAATGTTAAAATCTGGCGGACGTTAGATATCGTTGGGAACTTGAAGAGACAGAGCAGACCAGACGAGACCCAACGGAACCATAAAACTATATTGTTGTGAAAGTGGCATCGCGGCACCGAGTACTATTAGATTCTTTACAGTCGTATCCGAGTATATTCTGCACCACGGATTTTATATCAAACGAATATGCCTACTTTCAACGAGTTAAACCGTATCACTAATATTTATAAGTCTAACATTGCACACTAACAAACAACAAGTATTACACTCGATATTTGCTTACACAAATATTATAGAACTTATGCAATAATAGTAAAGTAACAGTAAAGTAATACTCTAATATTATGCAAATTATAGTTTGAAGCGGCTGTACAAGAATTGGATTAACATCGTTTTGGGAAACTGCGCGTGCGCAGTACGAAGAACTGATCGACACACTGGAAATATTGAAGAAAGTGGGGAGTGCCGGTTCTAAATCGTGGTTAGGTATTTTCGAGCGAATTGGAAGCTTGTCGCAGAAGTTTAGCGAGATGTTATCTTCCTCGGACAAGTTAAAAGAATTGTCGTTTCATGGGACGAGAATGGAATCGAGATCTTCGAATCCTGCCAATGGATTTCCGAAGAAAACACACAAATTTCATTCGTTTAAAGATTTGGGAAAACTTATGTTTATATTATTAAGAGCTTGACTTGAATCAAAATGAACTTTAATAACTTCAACTCTTAATAGTAAAACCAGTCTAAGAATTCCAATGATTTAGTTGCGCAGAGTGAATCATAAAATTACCATCGCGAGGATATTAATTTTCATTAGTACTTCGTTATTAATATAGCGAAACTTTCGAGATAAATCACTGATATATTTCAGGTAGCTACGAAACGAACAGGTGTTTCCTTACCAAAAGTTTCTCCGTAAAAATCGTTATTTAAGGTGTGATCGGTCAGCGGGCGATCGTAGACACTCGCCGAACATGGGAAGTATAATTTCTCTCGTGACATTGGCATCACTACTTTCGTCAAAAATTCCCCACTACCGAAGGAACTGAATAAACAGGAAGGAAACGAAGTCAACCAAGTTGTTGTTTCAACGATCTTTGGAATGTGCTGTTTTTTTAAATTCTTATTCTCTTCACGAACATTTTTGTCCAAATTATTTCGAGTATGAAAAGTTGGTTTCTCGAAAGCAGTGAATACGGAATTAGCAGGTTCGAGATTGATGGTAGTTTCTGCCTTGAATCTGATTAGCCAGCAATCCGATTGGAACGATATATTCACGATAACGAGAATAGCACCGGAAACACTGACAGCTGTTAAACTTGAGTTCCATTAGATTATTGCATTTCAGAATGCGAACAGCCACGCCAGCCAATATCGCGATGTTAATATGCATAAACAATCGTCGGAATCGAACAATTGCCTGTAAGTCAAACTGCCATTCTCGTGGATGCGTATATCGAGAGAATCCTGTTAACACGATGTATGCCGTGGGGGGCACCGGTGACCGTTGATGCCAATATTACTAAAACTCGAATCAAATATATCGCTAATTCTCGTAAAATTTCGCATATTTTATAAGGTTTTTAATATTTTGTTTAAGAGCACTTAAACAAATATATTTTTAGACGTTATATATACGTTACGAATGTGTATCGCGAGGTATCGTATAACACGGATTTCGGCTCGGTATAATATTGATCGATGATACTTGACGCTCGGCGGAATATCGTAAGTGAAAGTTGGATGATGAAAGTCGGATACAAGGTATTTGGAATGGAGACACTACCTGCCAGGAATCTTAGTGTCTTTCTATTGGAGGGACAAATAAAAAGGAGCAAATAAAAATTTGGTAATCTAAGTTTCCCGGTGGCGCTTATTTTCTCCACGGGGTTGTAAATTGTGTTCTGTGTCACGGAGTACGCGAGACTCGGGAATACAAATATTAGAGGAACACGGGTCGAGTGCTTGCCAATGTATCGCGGGTTGAACGATCGACTGGGTTCCCTGATTAAAATGCCGATATCGTACGACCCCAAAACCGATGCTTCCTAGAAGGTGAAGCTAAATCCAAGAACTAAAGGAATTATTCCGGAAAGAAAAGCGTGCGGTTTTAAAACCTGTCTTAAAAATCGTTTATTTGTTGAAGAACGTATGCGAAAGCCAAATCTAAGAACTCAACACTTTCCGGTATAAAATTATGCCGGAAAGAATATCATGCGGTTTTAAATGGGCCAAAAGCAATTTAAAAACCAATGATTTATGAATAATAATTTATTGAGCATAATTTTCTGATCTCTTGGATCTTCGACCCTTTACGTAGTAAACTACTTGTTTAATGGTGTTTCAATAATTTATGATGATACTAAAGCGATGTAAGTTCGAATATGGCGGAAAATGTAAAAAATGGGAATTTTTCTATTTGGAATCATAGTAGTGGAATATTATCGATAAAACGATACGCAGATGAGATCGACGGAAATCGAAGCGATACAACGAAGATTCCGTTAACCCTTTCGTTACGGGTGCCGTATATATCCGGCATCCATTCGATGACCTGTGTGTACGGGTGCCGTATATATCCGGCGTCACCGGCGAACACCGAAGACTATCGACGTTCAATGGCCTCACTTCGGCGGATCGGACTGCCGTAACGAAATGGTTAACTGCGGAAGAACGAATCGTGGGATAATTTTGTCCGCGAATTACCTTATAGAGAAAAGTCTGCTCTTTCGAATGCACTCTGTTGCATCAACAAATATTCACGGACTCCTTAGTTATGGACGATTATTCGGGACATTCATTCAACTTTGTTCGCGAGTGTCACCCACCGCTCGGAGGAGGTCCCGTATTTTAATTAATTGCGGAAGAATGAATCGTGGTATTTTTTGGTCCGTCAATGATCTTATAGAGAAAAGTCCGCTCTTTCGAATGCACTTTGTTGCATCAAAAAATATTCACGAACTCCTTAGTTATGGACGATTATTCGGGACATTCATTCAACTTTGTTCGCGAGTGTCACCCACCGCTCGGAGGAGGTCCCGTATTTTAATTAATTGCGGAAGAACGAATCTTGCGATATTTTTGCCCGCCAGCTATTTTGTAGAGAAAAGTTCGCTCTCTCGAATGCACTTTGTTGCATCAAAATATCTTCACGGACTTCCTAGTTATGGACGATTATTCGGCGACTTTCATTCAACATTGTTCGCGAGTCTCACCCCCCGTCGGAGGAGGCCCCGTATTTTAATTAACCCTTTCGTTACTGGTGCCGTATATATCCGGCATCTATGCGACGACCTGTGTCTACGGGTGCCGGAAATATCCGGCGTCACCGGCGAACACCGAAGACCATCGACGTCCAATGTGGACACTTTTCAGCGTGGTCCCCGTTCAGTGGCGTCACTTCGGCGGATCGGACTGCCGTAACGAAAGGGTTAAACGCATCCGCTACCCTCATTGATTTGCATACCAATCCACATCCACACTACTTCATACTCTTTTTTTATTATTATCTTTCATTCGATTTCCTCAAAAAAACTTCCTGCGTTTTCCAATCATTACTACCTTCTCCTTCCAGACTTTTTCACATGCATTGATTTACATCAATTAACACATTGACCGTCGCGTTGAAATCCATGCTGTCCGATATCTCGCGAAGCGTCCGTGAAGCTTACATAACATTTAAAAATAAAACTGTTTAAGCGCTCTCCGACACATTGATTACTCTACATCGTTATCGTAACGTTAAAAATGTTACAAATTTTACAGATATTAGCGATATATTTGACTCGAGTTTTAGTAATATTGGTATCGGCAGCCATTTGACTGTCAGGATGTTCAACTTATTAAATAGAATTATGATATGAAAGATATTAACACCTTCGCGTCGAGCATTTTCAGAGGAATGTTACGCACGTAACAAGGCAATTCCCGGATTTTGCTAAATAAAGTTATGCTGACAAAAAAAGGGTTAATACGAAGGACGCATAGGTCGTATGTTAATTAGAACATCTCGAAGACTAATCGGTATTCTTCGAATTCGGGACTGTTTAGCGTACAGAATTCATCGATAATGGCGAATCTCGGTTCCCCGTGGAGTCAGTGTTGCGGACAGAGGGTTGAAATCCCTTGGAAATTACATCTGGCATGGCTGGAGAGGGTAAGGTTTACGTTCACGTTAAACAGATCGTTCAGAGACGCAGACAGCTCGATAAGTGGATACGATACGAATGAGGAATATTTGTGAGCATTGTAAATCAGTGAGTTACCCCTCGTGGAGGTTAGGACGCGGATAGACGCGTCTCGTGACTTAAGCCCCACTAAAGTGATATGAGCCGTAAAAGGCCAGGAACCCGAATTTCCGAGAGTGAACCTAACTCGAGCCAAGGGAAACGGCTCGTTGCTCCACGAGCATGTCGACTCACGATAATATTATCTTCTCGGTTAAGAAATCACCCTCCTTTTTGTCAAGTCCTGTCCTAGGCGAACCAAAGGACCTCCTTCGTTTGGTTCTATCTCGTATTTTTTTTACTTTTCTTCCTTCCGCCATAACCTTCCAAGAATCTTCGCAGTTAAAAGTTGTCGTAGCTTTCCTTGGATTATATTGGTCTTTTTCCTATGAATTCCCCCAACCTTGGATTACTTCCGCGAACATTATTCAAGCACATGCAATTGGCTGCGTTTTAATGATTTGAAAGGTTTCCGCCATGTTTGTTGGACACTGATATTAAGCCTATTCTTAACAGTGCTAACTTTGGTACTTTGATATTCAAAGTTGTGGAACCAGATTTCGGGAAATGCTGAGTTGCATGGAATAATAGCTTTTTTATATTACTTCGAATTAAATTGCTGTTTCAAGAAAGAACTTTCAATAAAGCACTACTAATAAATATTACAATCACGTGTCTCTCAGCGATTAGATAAAAAAGGTTAGTTATTAGGATAATAAACAATAAAATAGTACACAATGTATAATAAAGATAACGGAAATTCGGAGTAACTATTAGTTAATACACATATGGATGGTAGTAATTGCAACAAATGAAACGATAACCACGGTAAATCCGCAGGTACAGGAAATTTAATCTTACGTTAGCGAAGTGTGCCGAGACAACAGTGTGGGTGTTATGCAAATGGCTCGAACCAACTTTTTAATGAAAATTTGTAATCTTGGATTTTCTACCAACTTCGAACTTTTAGTATGCGATGAAAATGTTAATCAAACGGAGTCACTCTCGGTGAAGCCTCGAGTATCCCTCGTAATTTGTCATTTGCATCTAAATCTCTGATTTGTTTTCCATCTACCGCTGTTAATATTAACATGAGAGATTTATCGCGCCGGGAAATGGTCCATTCGTAGAATTATTATTTTATTTCGCCGTAATTCACGGAAGTAAGTGTACAATTAAGGAAACGATAAAGTGGATGCTTGGAAAGACAAAGAGTCGTGGAAGTGGGAAGATATATAATTACCTTGCAAGGGAATAAATAAATAGTGGCTGTCTTCTATGGCGGATAATGATAATCACGAAACCCTTATCTGAATACCGCGCAAAATTTCAAAAATTTATAACTGAATACCACCGGATTCTGCTATTTAAATGAGTGTGAATATAAATAATAATACTTCATGACATAAATTTTATAATAATTCTAGTTCAAAATACAAAGAATTAAATATTACAAGTGCAAGTTGATACCGCTATATTAACTATATTCAGCGATATTATTATGGTTGGATAATTGCAATATTGCTCACTGGTGTATTAAATGTTCATATATTTATTAGACAAATGAAAATTGCATTCAGCCATCTTGTGTTATATATAAGTCACGACTAGCAAGAGCACGAATTTTGAAATGACGTAGAACTACGTAACCGGCATTCAGCTAAAGAATTTGACGTGACGTAGGACTACGTTACCGGTTGCGAGAGTGTTAATAGATATATTCGAGAAGAAAGATGCGGAAAGCCGGATAGGAAAGTAAATAAAAGGACAAACGGAGGAGAACAGTTCCTGACGCAGTGGCGTTCGTAAGAATAAGTGGTACTTTACTCGGCCGGGCTGAAATTAAATTCAACCAAGATAAATGTTCGCCGCTAAGCCAGCCCTGGGTGCGAACATGTGAAATGTAAATTAGTTTGAATTAAGGCACACTACGCTCGCGACTCCTATTAAATATATAAATACACCCACCTATTTTGGCTCCTTCCACTGAACCTTCTCTCCTTCATCTTCCACCTTTCCTCACCATTCTCCACCCACCTCTTCCACCCTCGTATCTGCTTTTAATTAAACGAAACAAATCGCTAGACTTCGGTCCATTTAGTCCACGTTGCTGCCTTTTGATAATCCTATCAAACACATTTAATCATCCACATTATCAGTCACATTTCCGTGGACCAAATTTTCCTGACACTTGGATTAATTAGCGTGGGATTTATTTTAAACCGCACCTTTGATTCGCGTCGGTGAAATAATTAAATCCGCGAGATAAATTGCAAGGAAAATTTTCAGTAAATTGAGAAATAAGACAAGTAGGTGATTACGAGCGTGAAGATTTAATGGCTGGGATGAAGGGGATGCGACAGAAATAATGGATCGGCAGGAGAATTTGCCAAAAGAGAGGACATGTTTTGAGGGATGTTTCGGTAGTTGAGTATGCGCGTTGAATAATTTGCTTTTCGTTAGCCGGTTCGCCACGGCAGATGAGAGGCAAAGCTCTTTGACGGTAGTTTCGAGTTATTACGCCCGTCGAATATAAAATTAGTAGATCCGCGAGAGCGCGGATATACAATAAAACATCCCCATGATTTATTCCGCGGTATGCACTTTGTTGGCTTTCTAAGCGGTTTGAATATAATATTACTAGTTGCCAAACCGTTAGATAGAGAAAGAGATATATTATTCGACATTCGCTTATTCGGGTATACAGCATATTCGAACATAACCTATTAATTCATATATCCGATATTCAGCAATATCTCGTTTATTCTTCGTTTGGCAATATACGTGGAAAAATAGAATGGCCCTCATAGAAAGCGCTGAATATGTAATGACGTAAGCTTCTAAAAAGTAAAAGAACGAATGGAGGTGAGAGATGAGATAAATATGGAAAATAAGGATAAAAGGAAGCAGCCAAGAGACTGGTACTCCCAGTGCTTTCCTTCTGTCTAACTAAGGCCACCGCTTTCATTAACTAAGCTTTCATCCTAGCCGTGGAACTCATTAACCATCCACCGATAAAGGATTCAAGTTTTGATAATTTTATTTTCAAACCGTTATACCTCGTTATTCCCAACAAATACGAACGAGCTTCGCAGTTCTCAACCGAGTGTCGTGCCTCTCCGAAAAGATCATTTCGAAAGATCGTTTCGTTTCAACAAATATTCATTCTGACTTTATGAAAGAATTTCATTAAAGATGTTGAGAAAATTGGAGATAAGATTCCATGTTTTATAAGACTGTAAGATGTAGAACACGCACAATTTACCGTAATGGACTTCCCTGTAATCAACAGGATTCTTCGAAAATCCCTAATTCGGAAACACCGAGCATGGTGTACCAACACAATATGTAGTAACTAGCGGAACTGCGCCATTGGAAGCGTTCTAAAAATAACTCTTAGTTCAGGCGATAAGAAAATGAATTCTATAATAATATCACGCCGAGTTATTTATGTTTGCAGTATCCACATTTTTAGCATTAAGCGTAGATTAAGTTTAGATAAAAATAATAAAGAATTTCACGTGCCAGGTAAGGCGATTCGGTGTGCATTAATTCCACGAAAGTGTGTGGCGAAGTGAGTATGTGTGAGTGAGAAACTTAGGGTAATTTTTTAGAATATTATTTAAGCCGATTAGTGCCGTTGTTTTTAATTGTCTTAAATAAACCGTACATTCTCATTTATTAACTTAAACCATCACCATCTTGTTTCGCTCAACAATCAATACATACCAGAATCCCTACATATAGACGTTCACGACAGCAAGGTAATCGTAGTTTCGCGAAATGTGTCAATTAGAAAGATGACGATGAAGAACGCCGAAGAAATACGAGTGCTCGCGTTAATAGTGGGCTTTCTTAGCCGACCAGCCTTTTCTCCTCCGCCTCTTCTTTCTTCCGGTCGAGCTTTCGCATGGCCTTGTAATATTTTCCGCTCACGTCCGAAGTATGCATGAACTTTAAAAAGTGGATCCTCCGTGCTTACGGAATATTAAAGCCATTCATATTTACCGGTGACTAGACACTGTAGGCACGTAATAACGCATTTTCTTTTTTTTTCCACCTGAAAATTATCATCCCCATCTCCGTGAACGGAGGAGGTTCGCCTCCTCTCCACTTCCTTTCCGCTTCGTTTTCTTCTCGGCTTTATAAGTATTTCATGATTTCTTTCATTCGAAAAGCCTCGACCCAGCTTCCCCGGCTGCTGCTAGACACGTATTTACGATTATTACTTTATGAATAAGAATTACGGGAACGCCGAGTACGAGCGGCTCTCATACATTTTTAATGTTCTTGTAATTCTGGATTAAATCGTTATCGGAGTCATTTCCCCTCACGTTTTTCACGATCGAAGCCCGAAGGACTACTTGATTAAACTTCTTGGTATTCCACTTGCATGGGAAACTTAATGATATACCCGCCAGAGGTTACTTCGTGTAATACGGTCCACCGTTTGATTGTCGTATCATTGAACTGCGATACAGCAGAGGAAAATCTGGATGCATCAATCGATTGTCAACGCGTGACTAATGCGGTAACTCCAGCTTATTTCTTGACATCAGGATGCATTAGAGGTTCTTGGACACTTTGAGTGGCTCTTTCAGAGTCCCCCGGGTTTACACACGAACTCACTTTGGCAACGCTCGCTGCGCTTCTACCTTCTTCTCCTTTTCGTTCAGTCCTACCAACACTACCTATTTGCAACCAACTTTCTCTCCGCGTTACTGAATCATGTCTCTTCAACTACAACTTTGTGAACACAATTTTTCTACACAGCCACCGAGCAATGTTGAGAAATGTACGTTTTTCGGGATAAGTTTAAGTATCCGAGTTAACATTGTTTTTGAAGAAAGAAAATAACTAGACGTAAAATAAATGTTCGTTAGGATTTTGAGTGGCAGATGAGACGTAAGAGGTTGTAGGTTCGCGAAACCTTGAATGGCAGAACGAACAGTCACGTAGCTCTTGCTTTTGATCGCGAGGGTCCAAGTTTTCGTAATGGATGCAGGACGCATCTATCATCCCTCCTCATCAACGTCAAAATCCTCGCCAAATACAACGGCCATCAGCTACCTACTGAATACCAACTGCTGAATATAAAAGAGCAACATCGAACCAAACACCATTATATCGTCCTCCACTATCGTTTTACGCTCTGCTATGTACCGCGTATATAGACCTTTTTATTTTCCCTGTGCCAAGAACGCTATTATTTTCATACTTTCGTGTAACCTGGATGATGCGAAACTTAATTGAAATTGTTATGACTTTTTTCTCAGGATGAAATAATTATTTCAATATTTTATATAACTTCAAAATGATCAGTTCCATTTTCACAGTTTTTGTCTTAAAGGGCCTAAATCGATGGTTGATGATGCCTAAACATGTTCTAGGACCATTTTGGGTCGAAAGAAGCGGTTTAAAAATTTTGTTCGGCCGAAAAATGCGTCGACCCAAAATCACAAAAATGTAAAGGGGTACACCTTCAAAAATTGTCAAAAAATCAAAGTCGCCAATTTCGCTTCTAGATGGTCCAAATCGATGGTAAATGATGCCTAATGATGTTCTAGGACCCTTTTGGGTCGAAAGAAGTGGATTAAAAAATTTTTCTGGTCGAAAAATGGGTCGACCCAGAATCGCAAAAATGTAAAGGGGTATACCTTCAAAAATTGTCAAAAAATAAAAGTCTCTAAAATCGGTCCTAGATGATCCAAATCGATAGCATATGATGCCTAAACATGTTCTAGGACCATTTTGGGTCAAAACAAGTGGATTAAAATAAAATATTCTAGGCGAGATAATAAACCACGAAACTTTGTATAGTTTAATCAGTATTTTCCAAGTACTCCAGACCCTATCAGAGTCCGCGTAGCGTGCATTAAAGGCGTGCAAACACATTTTTGCACACGAGCTACGGTTGTTCCGATTTCGATAAGTTAGACTGGAAAGGGGGCAAGAGTTTTCATGCTTTACAGGTAAGACGGCAACAATGCGATATAATGGTCGCCTATATAATCACGGGGCATTATTCTTATTATCTTTTCGTGCACCAGCAGCAGCAAATTAAGCTGTAGAACTACGTGAAGCATGGTCTCGACGAAGTAAAGTATCTTACATGTTTTTTAATAAATATCCTTGAGTTATTAAGATTTCATAATTAACAAGATTAGGACGTCGGGTGATCACGAATTATTCTAAATCTTTGAACATACTTCGATATAATTAAGAAACTGGGAATTAAGGTTATTTTTAATAACATATAATGATATATATCGCACACGACTTATTTTGCCTGGAAATCTTTGCTATCAAGATCCTGTTATATTTTTACCTTTCCATTATTTTTTATTACATATTCAACGCATCTGAATCCATCTTACATTTTTTAACAAATAGCGATGCAATTATCCCGTGATAATTACTTCTAATGAGGAACACAGTTTCGTGTGAAATTTCTGCTTCCTACAGCAGTTCTCTTAATTATATGCGTCATTTTTTAGTTTACCAGACGTTTACTCGAGGAATATAAAAATAAACAAAGGAACGTTGACGAAGTAGAACATAAGCGTATTTAAATCGTGGTAGTTCAGAAGTCGTGGAATATAAAACCATAAATTTGGAACCACCTTCCGGTGGCAATAAATTACATTTTTCCGCGACGCGGAATTATTGCAGCGAAATACACAAATCTGAAACGACAATGGCAGTAGATGTTCGCGAAATTTACATAACTGCATTGCTTTGAAGGAGAGTGAATGGGAAGATGCAGTTTCACGGTTGAGCGAAGTATTACTTGTTTATGTATGAACGATATGCTAAGGTGGAAGTGTTATGCTTGCTGTTACGCGTAATATTATTTGACCAAATTCCCTAGGAATCGATACTCGACTCATGAATGTGAAATCGAATCTTTTCTTTCGTATCTCGAGTCTTGGCATTTTTCCTGCGATCTTCGCGTACGCTGGGAGCTCGTTATTTCGCAATTTGACGAAAACCTGATAAAGGTATACGAAGAATTAACGAGTCGGTTCACCGCATTATAATCTACGCGAGCGTTATACGATAAAGTTTAGAACGCGAAGGTTAATTGCACGAGCAATTAAACGCAAAGCAAAGATTTGCATAAAAATTGAATACGCTCACCGTAAACGTAAACGTAGACTCTATGATATTACGAAGTTTCATTGTAAATTTATAAACTTGTAAACTCCGCGGAGAATGATGCGACCGTTAGAAACGTATCGCAGAATGTGGACGTATACGCGCGTCCCATTAATTAAATTCTCATTAGCAAGGAATTCTCATATTACGTGCGCGATAATACACAGGAATTTCTCATGTAAGTTATGTTAATTTACATTAAAATGCATCGTTAATTAGAATATCTAAACAGAGTCAGCGAGGTACCTTTTGGCAGAAAGGTTATCGATTCCTGTTTCATTCCTCACTTACTACTCTTTTAATTCTTAAAAATGGCAAGTATTCAAAGTCGCCAATTTTTCACCTAAATGGTTCAAATCGATGGTATATGATGTATAAACATGTTCTATGACCATTTTAGGTCGAAAGAAGTGGATTAAAAATTTGTTACGGTCAAGAAAGGGGTCGACCCAAAATCGCAAAAATGTAAAGGGCAATACCTTCAAAAATTGTCAACAAATCAAAGTCGCCAATTTTGCTCCCAGATGGTCTAAATCGATGCTAGATGATACCTAATGATGTTTTAGGACCATTTTGGGTCGAAAGAAGTGGATTAAAATTGTTGTCTCAGAAAAATAGTTTGTGTTATTTTGTACAGTACGCTTCCCAGCATTTTTACGTTTCCATCTTTATTATAACTTTTATATTATAAAACTCCTTATGATTTATTTTATGGAATTCCCTATTATATAATAATTTGCTTTAATACCGTTCCTTCCGTTAGTCTGTTGGACAACGAGAGTGATACTTACAAAGAGAATCTTATTGTTCTTTTCTTCGTTTCATCTTTTTCATCTTCTTTTTTAAGGAGAGCCGCTTGTAATGAGAATTAATTTTCATGGAACTCCGAGTTATATGAAATTTATGGTTAAATACCAAGTTTTTAACGTTTCTACGTTTTCCATTTTCCGGAAAGAATGAACTTCCGAGCGGCGTTCCGACGGAAAAATAAAGTTCCGCCGGCTGTGCTACATCCATCCACCTCCTTCTTCGAATACTTTTTTCTTTGTTCGTTAACATAATTTTACCTTAAACTCACGGTTTATGGGACTGAGTTTGCTTGCATTCAGTGATTTCTCGGTGAACCGTGGAAAACCAAATCTCGATTGAGTTCTTTCATTTATTTCATTTTATAATTCGATAGCTTCCGAAAAATTATGAAGTAATATAAGAGGATGTTTATATATCAATATTAATAACCTCGTATCTCAATAAGACAAGTTATATTCATAATACATTTACCGACAATATACTCAGTCATATTTGTATATTTTCGCCAAAATGGCGGGTCCGCGGTTTTTAGTAAAAACATTTAAATTGATGAATTATGAATTTGAACATTTTTATTAAGTAATTCAATATTAAGTACACAGACCCTTCATTTTGACTGCTTTGTTCATTCTAGTGTTAATAATAACAACGATTCTTTGGAAATCATTGTCAGCTGCATTTTCTTTGGAATCATTCTTTAAGATCGTGTACCATTAAAAAGAAGATAAATACGAAAATGGAGGGTGTAATATACGGGTTCGAGAAAATCGCGGTCACTCGCGACAAATGGAACTTTTTGCAGTTCCGAACGTTGCAAAATGAGGCGGCGAGGGAGGATGGGGTTTGGAAACACGAACGAGTAGATCGATGAACAGGCATATAGGTTTACGCGAATTTTCTCTCCACAACGTTTCCCATTGTCCGTTAAAAGTCATTGAATGGCCTCAGTTAACCAAATCGTCGCGGCGTGTAAAAAAAGAGACCTGTCGTCCGCGTGTTATTTTATTATGGGCTTTGAATGGCGCTTGATTGACCGCGCACTGTTTGCCAAACGAATTCCTTTCGAAACATCGAGCTACCTGTCACTAACTTGTCCATCCGTGGAATCGACTCTTTGCACCGCCAGATACTTCAATTTTGACTAAAATCTTCGCACGTTAACTGTTTACTTATCCCTATCATATTTATCTTCTCGAAGAGATTCTAATTGTTACTTATCATATTTCAGATTAATATTATACTTCGAAATTTAAACAGTTTTAATTTAAACGGCACCACAAACAAAAGATTCTAATTTTTTACATCTCTCAACCACATTTATCTTCTTGAGAATGGTCAGATTTGTTCACATTGTATGAAATTCATTTAGTATATGTATATCATATTTCTGAAAGAATACTTCTTGCAGTGCAAAAAATGATAAGAAAAATATATTAAAAGTTCTAAAAGAACTAAAAGATATTACAATTATATTATTAACACACGATACGCGTGCGACTTAGAAACGTAAGATATAATGAGTCCCAAGGCAGGTGTAAAGATTCGACGATTTGTTCCGAGAATGTAAGTTGCGATTTCGTACACGACGGGAGATACAGCTTGGAAGTGGCTACCATTATTATCGCCATCGGTCAGCTTTATTTACCGTTTCAGTCCCGGAGAACTTCGAGAGGATAAGGAAAGGGTCGACCGGATGCCATAGAATCTTGTAAAGATTTGTTCCGTACACGATCTTCCAACGATTCTGATTCTGGAGTACACATACGAAGAGCCTTATCCGAGATCTTAATTGCAAACACGTGTTTATGAGGAGGAATATTTATTACAATATTTATTTATACACTGCAACTCTACTTTTATATATTATGAGATATCTTCCAGCAATTCTTTTCTATTTTTGTAAGCACCTGGAAGACAGTTGTTTTTAACATACAAAGTGGCCCTGTTTAAGCTCCTAATTCTAAACACATGCCTATGAGAAGAAATATTTATCGAATACACTGTAACTCCACTTTTATCCAATATTTAATTCAGCATTTTTCAATAATTCTTTGCTTTTTTGTTAGCACCTTTTTAACATACAAAGGGAGCCCTATTCGAGTTCCTATTTGCAACTGCATTTTTATATATGATTCAATATTTGTCAACAGTTCTTTTCTTTTTTGTAAGCAATTGCTTACAAGAAGAAATATTTATTGAATAGACAGCAATTTGATTTTATATTTCCATTCAATATTTTCCTTTAATTGCTTTCTTTTTTGTAAGATAAGGTAAATAACTACGTGTAAGAGAGTGTTTTTTATCTAAGACAGCGTTAACCATCTTACGATGTCAGTATTTTTTATGCCCCGCACGAGCATCGAAAATGCTTCTTTCGACGCGTCCTCGAAAGGATCGAGTTTCAGCAGAAGACAGAAGGAAACGAAGTAAGAGGAATGAAAAGTTTATGGATGTGTAACAATCGGCACCAAGGGATTCGTCCTGGCCGAAGTTCGGCCATTTTGTAGGTAATAGCAGGATTTGAGGATAGTTAGAGAATAGCACATTTCCTGGTGTGAGGAATACGGTGGCAAGCGAGTTTCTTTATTTTTTTCAGAAAACCTGCCGGCTTCTCGCCTATGCAGGAGATATGGTGGCCATTTTAGCCAACTTTTCAGGTGATTTTTTGAACGTATGTTTTTTGGCAATAATATCGAAGCCTGTTTCAATTCTCTTATTTCGCGATGTCACAAAAAGGTCTATGTTAATTTCCAATAATAAATACTCATGTACAAATTTGTGTGTCTTTGTAACAATTTAGATTAAATTTCAAATAAAATATAAAGAAAAATAAATATTATATTATAAAGGAAAATAAGTATTATCGATTAAATATTTTCCTGATAGAATTTCTGGTGTCTTCGGATAAATTTGGATAAGCATTGCGTGATAAAAATTAAAAACTTAATTTAAACATAAAATATGAACAGTAAATATAAAAATTGAATATTTTCGTAGTAGAATTTCTGGTAGCTAAAGGGGAGACGAAATCTAATCATTGATTACGGAAACTTTCGATTATAGTCGGGTTACATGAAATCCTGTCATGATTCAAGGATTGCAATCGTCGCGGGAGAAAAGAAAAATGGAGTCGGACTAAGGGCAAATCTGTACTGTCCGCTCCTAAGCGAACCCTATTTTTCCTAAGATTTTTCACTTTGGCTATTTCGCAGGAGTGGACATTCGTCTTCGGCCTAGCCTTCTTTCACGGACATCCGCCATTTTTAAAGGTCCTTCCTCCACAGCACTCCGCTATTTTTTAAGATCCTTCTTCCACGGCTCTTTGCCATTTTTAAAGATTCTTTTTTCTAGGGCTACCATCGTTTTAAAGAATCAGGCTCGAACGGTCATTGCGACTAAATGTTTAAATTAAAAAAATTTATCTTATGGCGATGCGCGACCAACGTCGAACCAGTTCACGTTCGCAAAAAGGGAAGGACGGAAAAGTCTGGGAAAGGTAAGCACGTGCAAAAAAAAGGAAAAATCTCGTCACCGAACTCGGTAAATCCCGTCGGTACGCCGAGCACGTGCTTCACCTCCCCGAGACAAGGCTGGGCTCGGTGGATTCAGAATGTTCGGATTCATAAAAAATTTACGAGAAAAATGAATTGTTCGGCAATCCTATTCTAGAATTCCGTAACGCTAGTCTACCAAGATTCCTGTCACATTAATAATAAACTTTCTTTATCTTCGTTCACATTGATTATGAATCATCCATCACTACCGCCTTTTACAGATTAGAGCAATAAAGTTTGTAGAAGTGATCCAAAGAACGAACTGTGATCATCGTTCCGATGATTACTTTGATGTCTTATATTATCTCATTATTTAATCAATGACATATCGTATGCTAATATTCGATCGTCCGAATCGATACGTTTAATAAAAAAGTTATGAAGCTGAAGAAAACAAACGATTCCTCTTCGAGATGAGGGGCGATTTTCCTCGATAATACGATAAGTCGAACGAGTCGAACAAATCGAACAATTCGAACTTTTATCCGATCCGCGTCGGAGACAAAGAATCACGTTTTTCACGCGAATCACTTTCCCCGATAGATATCACTCCGTTAGAGTATCACACTTACTTTCATACATTTTTTATTCCACCGATGACGCCAATCCATTTCGCATTTGTTTCGAAGCATTTAATCACATTGGGTCACTCGTTTCTTGGTGTTTTTTATTCAAAAATCCCGGGGCTTCTATTAGAGTAACGAGTTCCAATGATTTCATCTCCCGCTTCCAACGCGCAGGTTTACTTCCGTTTTTTCCTTTCCTTTTATGTCTGCACTTGTCGAGCATCGATGATCACATTTCCTCTTCTGCATGGACATTGTTTTCATTCTTTACGAGGCAAATAATTTTCACTGTTGCGTTCCAGTCGATATACAGGTTTCTAGAATCTCCCGAATCCGAGGTCGTTGCGGTAGTCGAGTGTTAAAGGCTCACACTTATCTGCGTGAATATTTCACCGGGCAGCAAAATGGCGCGGCAGAGCAGCGGCATAAATCTCCTCGCGCGGCAGCACTCTAGACTGTAAAAAACGTCAGATGGTCAATTCGATGCTGCACGGAGTAACGGAGTGCCAACGTCCGAAAAATATGTGCATCCTTGAAAATCACGGCAACCGCAAAGAGTTATTGGCTCCAGTTTTTTCGCGAGATATCAGTGTCGTTCACCTTGCGCGAAATTTAACATGTAGTTCCACGTCTTTCGTAAACTTCATTCGATTATGAAGTTGAAACTGATCTCCTTAAACCATCACGATTATAAAATTTCTTAGATCATTAAATTAAGACCAATACATTTTTGCGAATATTATATTAAAATGATTACTATTGCAAATATATCAGTCAGATATAATATTATATTAGCTAAATAAATAAGTCGGACTTAAATGAAAGAAATTAATGGGAGGAAGATGATCGTGCTCGAGTACTTGGTTATCTTTTTTAATTTAACCCGTTACGTTGGTAGGCACTGGAAATCATTGGTTCGCTCGGGAGACTTCTCTGGGAGTTAATTACTTTAAGTTGTCGGGCGTAATTAACGAGTAGTAGAGGCGTCATTATAAATACTTGAAACACATTCGCCCTTAGCTTTTTCTCGACTGGTCTCGTGCTCCAAAGCGGATCTTAAAACTAGTCTACAAGATGGCAACACCACCGGTCTAATGCTTGTTAATGCATTCTACCAGTTGGCTCTCCGAGTGTTTTCAGCTAACCCCAATAAAAACATGTCCCTAGCAAAGGAGATCAACACACGCATTTTGCATTCGTAAAACCGACCACGTTCCTTCTTCGAGGATATCAACTTCGTACAATTAATTTAATTAGAAAATTAGTGCTTTCTTCGTGTTTTCATCCTCAATTGCAGGAACGTGGTATTTCTTCTGATTTTATTAATTATGCGAATGTGAGATTTTTCGGATTTTATTCACTACTTCGGGGGTGCAATTTTTCTGAATTTATTAATTATTTCGAGGCTGAAATCATTTGTCTGATTCTGGAGCTATTTTGAATATCAGATTTGAACAGCTTGCGGAAACTTAAATTTTTAATGATAGAATTTTTTCTGATTTTCGAGCTGTTTCGCGTGTCGGATTTGAACATGCTCTCGAATCAAAAGTTTGTAATAATAGAAATTGTTCTGATTTTTTAATTATTTCAAGTGTCGGATTTCGACATTTCCACGAAGAACAAAGTGATAATAATAGTATTATTTTTTATTTGGTTATTAGAAGAGTAGTTCGAATAATATTCTGGTAGTCTTCGAACGAATTCAATTGTAGGCAGACATTTTTGGTGGATTTCAAAGGCCTTGAAACTAGAACGTGGTTAGGTACAGCAAGGGCTCCTATCAGAAGCGTATATATCACACGGTAGAACAATAAAGCTCACTCTTTCCGTCCCGCAACATCACGGAACTTTTCCTCCAAAACGGAGGAAAATTTATGAAGTACGGTTAACTGGCCGCTTGGAGAACTCCATAAGCTAGATCTAACAAGGTAACCGCTATACCATTTCTCCCTCCGCGGAAGGGATGTCAATAAAAGCATTCTTTCCTAAATAAACAAATGGAATTTGTCGACGTATCAAAAGCTCTTCGAATTTCTGCATTCCGTTAACAATAAAGTAACCAACAATAAAGACGTGTAACAATAAAGATATGGATGCTGAAAATAGAGAATAAATAGTTATTAAGTTCCCACTATTTGTTTATTTATTATAATAAATCTTATGTCTTATAATTAAGAAAAATAAAAATGATTATAATAATAGTAATAGTAACTACAATAACAAGAACAAATCCGAGTGATTGGATCATTGTGGTTATTGAATTGTTTGCGTATCGTAAAAGTAGGAAGTTTTAGGTGTTTCAGGTTAAATAAAGATTGGATAAATCTTCCGAAGATCGACTACCTAAATTTGTGTTGTTTTTCGGAATATGTCCTTTTGGGGATCCCCTGCCACTCAAGATGGCAGGGTTCCAACACGGTGTATATTTACACGATTTCGTTCTTTGTGTGTGATAACATGTCAAGAGTTTGACAGAAAGTAAAATTGATCACGTTTGGAAGAATTGCCATTAAATGAGATGGCGAGAGCGTTCGAGCAAAGCTTGATGGCCCCAATTCCACTTTAACCCTTTTCTCTAATTCTAAATCCGCCCGTTTCGTTCTCTCCCCTCGTTCCAACTATTTACTCAAACCTACGTGATCTCCACATCGCAAACTGCATGGAATGCACAAACGCGAAATCCAGAAAATCGACACCTAAACCGACACACCGGAACGTTTTCCTGTTCTTTCATCTTCGCCGCTCGTACCGCGTTTTACGCTTTTACTCCTAGTTCTCGTGCGCTCTGCAAACTTGATTGTTCCAACAAAACACCCGATAAACCACTCTGGATAGTCCATTTCTTGTTAATTGACTTTTGTGGAAAAATTGACGACACCGTCGAAAATACGTAAACTATTACGTACATTCTATTGCACCGGGAATGGATCTTATATTAGTTAGAATTTATTAGTTGAATAGTTAGTTATTTGTCATTTCTTCGACACTTAAACTACTATAATTCTAGAACTATGGACAAACATAAAAAGTAGCAGTTTTGAGATCCGCAGGATGAAGTTCCTTTAGGAAATGATAACGGATTTAGCGGGGATCCGATTTTGGCAATCATGGTATCGAATGCCGTGTGTTTGGAGAGCGAATTCACGCGTAAAAAGTTGCGTAAAAATGAGACAGGTTGCAGTGACGTGATTCGTTAGCCGAGAAAATTGTTATGTGGATATGCAACTTTTTCGTGACATTTCTACGATGAAAAAATAACGTGTCAGGTTCGCTCGAGTGTTAAACATTGTCAGAACATATTGCGGATATTCGGAATCGCGAATGTGCGAAACACGGAGGAGCGTATAAAATTCCGTGGATTTGTAGTAGGAGTTCCTCATTTTTCATTTTTTTTTTCGTGAAATTATTCCGGTAGCGAAGTACTTGATTTATTGGTCCATAAATTACGTTAATGCACACTTTTTAGTTTCATGAGGGAAATTTAAGTAAATGAGAGTGCGAGGGAGAGGCAGTTAGAAAATTCGTCGGAATAAAATGCTACCAGAAATTAATACGGTTGAGTCCGGAAATATACTTAACGCATTACGCGAGACTCGTAAATTATTCCGTGCATTTTCCTCGATAAATAACTGTTGCGAATTATTTTTTAAGGAACTTAATCAGGATCAATTCCAAAGGAACACGTTAATTTCCACGAGAGCACATGTTTTCGCTAATAACTCAGTCAAGTACAAAACCGATGCAACAATCGAAAATGTTTATGTTGAAAGTTCATTCATCTGCTTCCACCACTGGTTTTTTCCAATAACAAAACCATGAACTTCTTATTTTTATTATGAATTGGACTTTGAATTAAGTTTTATTCAACTTTTTTTTTAAATTCACGGGAACTGTTTTAAGGCCTTCCATTATGAAAGGGAAAAAAGGAAGATTACGTGATCGATAAGCATTCGGTAACGCGATAACTCAATTGATTCGAACGGATATTTCGTCCGGCGAAAAAAACATGATTTTCGCAGCGCGGAGGCTTTGTCAATGATAATCTGGCGTAACGAGTACGGCGAAAATGTTATTCCCTCTAATGAGGCGGAGCAGGGAATCGTTTCCCGGAGATTAAAGCGTTTCAGGCCCGTAGGTTTATAATTATAACGCGTTTGATCAACGTCCCGGCAGGTTGCCATTACGGAAAAATTCAAATCGTTTCATCGGCCGCTGTTTCAAAGACGCATCCATTATTATCGAAAACGAGGTACGATGGTGTTAATTCCAACAAAATTGCCACGTGACTCAAGTATTCGGTTACGCCGTTTATCTCGACAATATTTTCAAACAAGCATTTTTTAAATTCGTTCAAAAAGTGGAATAGTGCTTACATAGATTGCAAAGAGTTTATTATATATGTATTAATTAATAATTAATAATTCACAATTTACGAAAAAATTGTCGAATGAAAAAATCTGGAGAATTATATCAATTTTAGTGTGTTATAATTATGATCGAGATTTGTAACCTAGGACTTAAATTATACATACAAATGGCATGTAATTGAAATATTCAGTTACACGAATTATCTCGGTTTTTTCAAGCACTTTCGAACAAGAATGTTGTATATATGTTGTAAAACAGCAATGGTGCATAGATAGGCCAGAAATAATTCTCAATTTACGAAAGAAATTTTTAAGCGGAAGAATCTGCAGAATTATGTTTATATAATATTATTATATTTATCTTTATATTCATAATTATAAATATCTAGGATATATTAGATTAGAAATGATTCGGTTGCGCCGTTTATCTCACAATCAGTTCCTCCTGAAATATTGTCAAACAAGAATTTTTATGTCCATCGAACAATACCAATAGTGTTTAAACAAGTCGCGAATCATTCATTATGTACGAAATAATGTTTTGACCGAAAGTATCCGGAGAATGACATCATAATCTTTGTGTATTGCAATGACGATAGTGACGCGTAACCCAGATTATAAACGGACGATCGGCATCACAGGTTTGCTGAGTTTCCGTCGCGCTAGATTTCCAGTTACCTATCATTGACAAATACTCAAGGTTATCTCTGTCCCTCTCTCTGTGGCTTCGCGTTCTATGCACGAGGGATAAGCCTCTGCAAATAGCGACATTAATTGCCCGCGTGCCCTCCTATTTGCATGCCATTATTCAGAATAATTGATGACTATTGGTCGCCTATGCGTTCAACCTCATTACCATATTTAACGTCCCACGCATCTCTCCCACTCCCACCCTTTCGTATTCTCTTCGCGATCGGATTCATTAACTAAAAAAAAATATCCGTCCGATATATCCGTACATCAGCGCCCATAATTTCCGTGTTAAGTGTCCGACTACCATAAACCCTTTGTGATCCAACGTTCAGCAATTGAGCATGTGTCAACCACCGTTGTTTAATGTTCTGGTTGTAGTGCCATGGAACCGTAACGGATCCCAAAGCAAAGTTACACAAACGAGAACGCCCACTACGCATCGTGTTGTGTAATTACGTGTCACTAGTCGTACGTACGTAACAAGTTGAGTATACGACAAAAAATAAGGAAGCTTTTTTGCGATGGTCGAAAGTAATTCTCCGGCAAGCAGCTTATTGTCGTCGTAGATGAAACACTTTCAGTAGTAGAATTAGAAATAAGTCAGACATGTCGGACAACTCGCGAATATCCACTGTGCGCAGGAAAGCGTGATCGTTAACGAAAAATTACAAGCACCGAGGTGTACAATCTTGTATTACAACCATTGATATACATATGTTTGTTTACCTATTCTATTATATATATTATTAATATTATTAGGATTCTTTAGGATTATTAGGAGTCGTAAAAAAGTCCGTTCTTTAAAATAAAGTGTTCTTCAATGAAATGAACTATAATGGACTTTAGTCTAATATATTCCCTGTCATTATTAATAACTTCTTGCCATTGTCGAGGCAACTTGTCGATTCCCTTTGCGTGAAACTTCTGATCGGCGGTTTTGGATAAAAAATCTCCTGGACGAACGTAACTTATTTATAACGCAACCCAGGCATCATCGTGATAAGATCGTACATGATTATGGAAGTGTTACATGCTTGATGAATCATATACATACGGTTATGTAATACGTCCATACGTATATACATATATATGTACGAACATCGATCAAGCAATTGTCTTGCAAGTGCGGTATTCGGTTCATTGGCGAATTAATTAAACCCAGATTAGTTTGAACAGCGTTAAACCCCGCGCACTCATCAGGACATCTAACGGACCGATGATGCTGCGTTAGTTTGTTTGAGGTTACAGAGAAGTTATCAGCGAATATTTTCAGCGGATTACTTCACTGTGGAATCTAAGTAAATAAAAACTGTTAAACAGAAAGTTATTATAACTTGTATACTCGACTTTCATGAATAAGAACCAGGCATTGGATTTCATTCTTTGTCGGTGCACCCTGACTTCTGTGGTTATCGAGGCAAGCCGTCTTGTCCGCCACATAAAGCCCGATAGTTCGAAAGGATCGCCATTTTCTGCGAAAGTTTTTCACCGGAGTCCGCCGTTCCTGGATTACTTTCGCGATTTATCGAAGCAACGTGAATCCAACGATAATCCTGAGAGGCTGAGCAATCTGTTTTATCAATACGAATGGCTTTTTTCAACCGACATACAACTTTAGATGTTCGTTATTTAACGCAATTGATACTTCGTTAAAAGTTGCGTGCCGCTTAATGCCGGACATTGTAAGTCATCGAAAAACGGTTGTCACACGAAGCCAAGAAAATAACCCAAGTAAACGCGGCACGCTTGAAACTCTGCCGCAATAAAAGTGATCTAAACCCGTTTGGCATCAACATTCCGTACGATTTGCACATTTATGGTAAGGGCTGTCGAGGCTTTTGCAAATAATTACTCATTCCATATCGCGATACGAGCAAATAAGTGGGCATTCAAGCTGACTGAACGCTGAAACGTGTCCCGGCATCGGCCAACTTTTCACTCAACTGAAACTTCACAAACTAAAGCACAGCGTTTTGTTGGAAACTTTAATTAGCTCTCAAAACCGAGCTGGCTGAGCCAATATTTTTTTGATCCACTGACAAATGTCAGCTCGGATATTAATGTCGTTCGTTTAATGTCGTCAACGGCTTGAACCACCGATTAATCAAATATAGCGAAAAGTACTAAATTATTTCATTTTTGTTTCATAGAAGGACAATGGATATTGTTTTAAATCAAATTGCTGGAATAGAATCTTCATGTATTTTATACATAGTATATGTATACATAATATCTCTAAATATCATTGTTATAGTGGCAAAATTCATTAACCAACATTCTCATGTAAAAATCGTGGCTTTTCCAATCGATGGATAACAAAATGTTACAGTAATAAATATAAAAACTAGTTCTTGAAAGAAATGTGGTTATTGAATGTTGCTTCTATAACAACGATATTATATCTCTCACTTCTTGCTTTCTAATATCTGTAATATTTGATACAGAAATTAATAGTAATTCAGAATATATAAGACGTTTAAAAATATTTATTTATATTATTCAATAATAAATTATCCGCAATCACACCCCGATACGGGCCAATTCCAATTCCGGATTAGGTTAGAATTTGATTAATTCAAAAGTTTGCCGGTCGGTGTGTTCCTTAGTTTAATTCGCCGGAGTTTTTTCGACCCGGTGAATTCGCCATGGAAATCAAAAGAGTCTTTCATACTAAAAACAGAAGTGGTTCTTACAGAAAACCGATTGACGATGGACGCAACTTATAACGTAAGCAAGTTGGCAACTTTTGATTTAACCGAATGCTTTATATATCGTAGTATATATTAAAAGCACACGTATAAACGCAATGCATCCATTTCAACAACTTTTCGTAACAAGAACGCGACAGAACTTTTAAGGGCCGGTCGATACTCGTTTAAAATGTCTGGATAACTGCACTCCTCGATAATAATGTTACACAACATATTTAATCCTACCTGCAACTTCCACAGCTAAAAATGCACGCGTAATAATTAATTAACAATAATCGCGTAATTTTATTTCCAAGTAAAATGCTCCTCACGGATTTTTTCCGTTGGTGTTGTCCGGATTAATTTAGAGGTAGGAATAAGGCAGATCATAATGATACTAATTACGAAGAAGGAAAGTACCAATTTTCTATACAGTCGTCCTTTGACTGAGCAAAAATCCAAAGGCAAAATGTACGTCTATAATTTCAGCGGAAATGGCAGGTAGACGCCATTACGCGGATAGATTTACTTGGAGCATTAAAATTAAGGAAGCTAATTTATTAAAAGCTAGCTGGTAGTATGCCGAGGTAATACGAAACTTAAAATATTTTGTTATTCCTTATTTTGGGAAGATTGAAGTCGGTTTGAGTAGCGTCTCTTAACAACATGGCAGTATATTTGAGGTTATGCGAAAGAAGTAGCAACGTAGCGCGGTGGTTTGGTTCGTGGCAGGATATGCCAGGACCTTTTTACTTGGCATGCAATCCACGCATTCAAACGTATCCACGTATCTCAGAAAATCAGGCTAATGAAAAAACTTTCCTCGATTAAAAAATACTCGCTTCGAAGGGACCCTCGCGGTATGGACGTTGCATTCGTTTATTTGGGTTTCGAGTGGCGGGGTAAGGAAGGTTGATGGTTACGAACGAAGAGCGGCAAGGTTTACCTTTCCCGCAGGTAGATTTTAATATAAGAGTGCGGCCACATGGATTTTAAACGATGCGGCTCCGCTAGCCAACCATTTTCATTACGATTCCGGCCCCAACTTCGAACGAAAAGCCTCCGAAAATTCCGAGGCCACCCGCCAAAAAGAGAACTTTTCACGTAAGGCAAGTGACCTGGTTTCCCTCTACTAATTACGACCCACGTGAAGCCCTCGCCTGACGTTTTGTCGATACACTTTCCACTATCTTTCGATATCTTATGAGAACACCACCCTTGCGATATCCACCAATTATTCTTCCACCGAAATGTCCTTATATAGGCATATCGAATCGTGAAAGCTTATTAGAACTTGACTAGGACTTTCTCTTTAGGATATTCGTCCTGTTTTACACCGAAGCGTCATGAAGTGATGCTGTACAACTAGCTATTCTATATAATATATTAGGATTTAGAATATTTGAACCTTAGAATTATTCCTCCGTTTCAATTTTAGAATAGAATTAAACAATTATTGAATACCTGTTTTTAATAATAATTTATTTATTCACCTGAACTCCGACAGACGGAATTAAATGATTTCCATAGGTAACTTGTGAAACCGGAAGGCAAAGCGCACAAGGAATAACGAATCTTTGTACAAATTTGCATGCGTGTTTTATGGAGTTACAAAGAACTGTTTCCGCGAGTTCCGGTACAAAGTGCATTTATATAATTATCTGGATTTCCTTTGATCCCATTAATATATCCTTTAACCTCAGGCAAGTTAGATCATCCGGCAGGAAGTTTATTTTAAGCTGAGATACCAGATCCTTCCGCAACTTTCATTTTATACGTTACTCTGATTTAAAATGTATAATTACGATTTTTTATTAACAAATTATAAGACATTTTACATTTGCAAGACGCAAACTAATTACTACACGGAAATTGAGAAACGTTCCAAAGTTATTTCCAACGTTATATGATTCTCCCTTCGGTGTTCAAATGAACAATTTTGCAAAACGAAAAGTTTTGCACAGTCGCCGGAATGATACGGCGCAACTGGCGCAGAAGTAGTTGAACTCTCAGTAAACCGGTACTTTATGATTTTGCAATAATTAATTTTAATGAAAACTAGTCACTTCTCAATATTAGGAAATATCAGCTTAAGAAAACAAATTTGTAAAAGAGCTTGATCTGCAAAAGGGTGAAATTGATCTGTGAAAGGGTCAATTTCGAATGCAAAAAGGTGAATATGATCTGCAAAAGGGTTAATTTCGAATGCAAAAAAAGGTGAATATGATCAGCAAACTGATTAATTTGAAGTACAAAACCTTTATTACTAAGTTTTAAGTACCTCACCTAATCTCATTTTTGAAAGAACTCCTCGGTTAACAGGTTAAGAACCTTAGAAATGTGGCCCTGAACCTTATGAAGTAGAATCCCCTTGAAATATGCGATAGGCCCTCCGAAGGGTCGCGAGAATAAGCTTGAAGTGGCTGTTGTCACATTTGATACCTCATTTCACGGTACTCCTTGTGTTTGTGGTGTTTGTGACGTCTGTGTCATGGCAGGCTAATGTCGGAATAAGACTTAAGGTGCATCCAAGGAGAAAACTAGGAGACGATACGCTCGGTGTCGACGCAGACTTGTTCGAAGTACGCTTGAACCGGTCCACAAGTGTTTCTACTCTACCGAATGCGTAGCTCTTAATTGGCAACGCATGCCAACGCAAGATCCACTCACGAGTGTCATCCACGCATCGCAGTCTACAATTTTTCAAGCGTCCTTCCATGCGTCCTTTCGAGTGTCCTCCAGTATTTCATACAAGCACGGCGCGTGCGAGTTCCCTCGAGAGTCTTAAAGTAATTCTTCCACGGTTTCTCACACTTCTTGGATACAAATATTGCATTCGAGTCTGGTCTCTCACTCGAATTTTAGTAGTCACGCATTGAAGTATCTTGTAATATCTTGTTCACTTTTCGAACGTCATAACTTGCCGGGAGTTATGATAAATTAAAATCGATGTTTGCAACCTTTATATGAGGTGATACAAAAGGAGAGTACGTCAATGAAACCAAATGTTTGTGAATAAAAAAATGACTTGTGTTACGATTTCGACTATTATGTTGGTCAATAAGTCCCTGCGGTTTTAACAGGCAAATATTATAGAACTCGGTTTTTATTCAATTTGGTATATTTTTCGCATTTTATTTATTCAATGTTCAATGGATCGTCCGCTTTGACTTATAACCTTTTTTTTATGCTTTTTTGGTTAGTTTTATAAAAAGATTTTCAATTCGAACGAGGAAAGCTTTTTTGTGTATGGGAATTATTCTCTTCTCTCGTTATTTTCAATAGAAAAATATAAAAAGAACGCAAATAAATGGATAAGCGCATAAACGCTGTTAAACTTCCTAGATTTCTTAGATTACTTAATTTTTCTTGTTTTCTTTGCTTCACCACATAACTGCAAAACCGCATTAAAAAGACGCATAATTCAGACGCGAAATATATCTACAAGGAAATGAGGAGAATAACAGTTTTCTTTGTAATTTCTATGGCTACGCCACGCAGTACGTTGTCTGAGTTCTTACCGGGTTTGGTGCTTTGTTGTGTGATTTCTTTGCCAGCGCGTAAAGTTTATCGCGCGAAAGTGTGCAGAATAAATCCCGTAAACCGTTTGCTTCGGTATCGCGTGGAATTTTGCGAATTTTCCAGGAAAACTGTTTCGCTACGCTGACGAGCTGCGTGTCACAGTCGTTTTTAGTGGCAGCGACGTTCTCCAGCAGCGTTTTACATCTTTTTATGACTGTTAAATTGCGACGTTATCTACGTCCCCTTCACCTCGCGCCACCCTCGTAACCCCATCGTGACACCCTCGCTCCCTGACAATAACGTAAACATTTTTATTTGTCATTTTTTTATATATTTCAAACATACACCATCTACTCCCTGTACACTTTAACTGAATCGCGCGAATCAGCTTTTGTTCGCGCATTAAAAGCATTTTACCTAAAGAGACTTTAATTCAGGTTCAATGACCTCTTTCAAAAACCATGAAAAGGACGAATCACAAGGGTCGATTTATTAAAGGCAAATACGATTTTGATGATGGATTCCATAAATTGGCGTGCGCTTAAAACACTAAATGAGTGGTTTATCGTAAAAGAATGTGTTTCACAGACCAGCAATGCTGTTTATGTTACATCGGCTGTTACAACGAATAAACGACTCGAGTCAACACCATACACGTATCTCGCGAATGGTGCTTATTTCGAGAGCACTCTTCCCCGCATAACGCTTCTGTTACACCACTTCTTTCGAGGATTTATTTACGATTCGATCCGACATACACGTAGATCTGGATTTTATGAGTTTGATTAATGCTACCTCGTTGTACCATTCAATTTTCGTTTTTAGTCGGAGTTAATAATTTCTCGTGTTTCATTGATGATATAATGACTGCAGAAATTCGGGAATATGATAGTTCTAAATAACATAATAGTTCTAGATAATATAATAATTCTAATAATATAATAGTTCTGGATAATATAATGGTCCCAATAATATACTAGTTGTAGATAATATAACAGCATTAAATAGTATAATAGTTCCAATCACTTAATTGTTCTGGATGATATAATAATTCTAATAATATAATAGTTCGGAATAATATAAGAATTCCAGACAATACAATCATTCTAACAACATAATAGTTCTATTATTATTGTTCCAGGTAATACGTATAATAGTTTCAGATAATACAATAGCTTCAGATGATATAATAGTCCCTGATATTATAATCGATGATATAATAGTTCTCAAGAAATAGGTATTCCATAATAATAGTATCCCCGGGTGTCGCGGGAAACCGGTTAAAAGCGGGAACAGTAGCGTGAGAGAGGACGTTCGAGGTAGTAGATCGTTAAGTTTGCGCGAGGCTTTGTGCTTAGAAGACATAACGAAGGGAGAATATAAGCGAAAGACACACAATCTCGGTAATGGGAAGACCGCAAAAAATGGCGTGAATGGAGGATATTCAGGGTGAGAGGAGCCGAGCCGAGCCGAGCGACACGAATGCCAGAGGCTCGCGACTCCGTAATTAAAAAGTAGAAACGTAGACGGAAATTGTTGACGCTCAAGTTCCGGACGTCGCCGTCGTTTTCCTTTCATTCCCATTTCCCTGCCCTTCTCTTATTTTACTCGCTTCTATGTCTTCCAGTATCTCGTTCCTTCTTTTCCTTTTCCCTCCCCTCCCACTCTCATTCATCCTTCCAATTTTCTAACGAAGTAAGTGAATACCGAGTCGCTGATGACACGTCTTCTCCGAGCGTTTCCAGGAAACGAAAGAACACCCTGATTACCTGCAGCCAATTATAATCTATATCACCGATATCAACTATCCGATTCTCACCGAAATTACTTTCCACCCCGTTTTACCTTTTTTCGAGGATTCGCGAAATCGATTCGAAAGCCCCGCGGAGAAAATTCACTTCCAAGATGTAACTCCTACTAATTAGCCGAGTTGAAATTTTAATTAGAGAACGTATGTTAGTTTACCGTTTCAAAGTAGTAGGAATAGCACGGGCATTAATTATTGACAATTTCATGTTGGTCTTTTGAAAAATTTGTTCCAAATTCCATGTTGGTCTTTTGCAAAATTTATTACAAATTTTAGGTGGTTCGTTTGAAAAGTTTTGGGGGGTATTCGAAGTAAGACATTTTCGCAGCGACTAAATCGAAAAACGAAAGTCTGATGGCTACGGTTCGCGATCGTTTATCACTGACAAAAGTGGAAGCGAAGAGCCAGCAGGCTCATTTAGTTATGTTAATGAAGTATTAAACCCGTTGATAAGCTGTCTCTCTAAAGCGACGCGAATTAAAGCCGCGGGAAAGAAACGCTGGATGACACTGTGAAGGATACATCGTTAAAGCAACTCCGCTTTCGAGATAATTTTAAATGTACAAAGTAATCCGTGACTCGGTTAACTCGTCACTTTGAGTCTCGGGTTGTAAGAGAACGAAGATTTAAATGGACACCGCTGGTTTAATGTGGACTTTAATTTGAGAACACTCGTCAGATAAACTTGTGATTCTTAGCCCCCGCCATTCGGCGGTTTTCAAAAATGTGACGGAGTATGAATATTATTTCTTACCATTTTTTTAACGGAGTTATTTTATGAAATATAAGTAATTAAAAAGAATACAAAATCTTCGGCAAGAATTATATCGCATGCGATTCATGATACGGTTAAGGAGAGAAATATATTTCAGTATTTAAAATCATTGACATCTGATTATTTTATGAAATATTAATTATTAGTTAGAGAGAATGCAAGATCTTCGGCAAAAATTATATTGTGGGCGATTTTTGATAAAATTAATGGCGAAAAATATATGGCAGAAATTAAAATGGGTATTTTGAAGATAGAAAGATAGAAATACATTTTAAAACATTTTAAAGATAGAAATACAATGTGACACAATTTAAAATGGAAGTTTTCTCATCTTATACCTTAATTTTGTTTACCTGGTACATCAAATCTTCGGGAAAAATTGTATCGTACGCGATTCATGATAAAATTAAGAGGGGAAGTATATAGCAGAATTTAGAATGGATGTTTTGACATGGATCCCGTTTCTATCCAAAATGAATGAAAGAGCGCATAACTTTTTACGAGGTATGTGGGCAGTGTTTGGGAGACTATAAGGTTCGATCCCTAGGGATGTTGCAGAGAAAATAGCGGCACGTATACCCGAAGGAATCATAACCTTTTCATTATCTATTCCAAGGAATTTGAGCGAGAGTTATGGCGTACAACTGCATATTCGTTAAATCATTCTTTTTTCCACGTTTATCCGGTGGCCGATGAAAACCTAGATAGTTTTATTTCTACACGAAAGTCCGCAAGTAAAAAAATTGGTATTAAACGATTAAACATCGGCGATAGATTTTATTTTCACAGTCATACTATTTGTTAATTTTATCGTGCAATTACACTTCCTGAAACGACAAAAAGTTTGCAGTGCTTTTGCCCGGAGGCAAATGTAAATAGAGGGGAAAAAGGTTCATATCGAATCGAGTAATTTCTGGTATATTATAGATTCGTAGAACGGCCATTCTAATAGAGATCTTTTTAGAGATCCGCTCGACGATAGAACCGGCTAAACCAGTTCCTTTATAAAGGCCTCCGAGTCTTTAGTCGTATTACCTCAACATAATGCGACCGACCGCTTTTCTGCTTTCGACCTTCCGCGGAAAAGACGAAACCACCCTGACACTACGGAAATTATTCGACTTCCTACCGAAGACGTCCCTGCGAAGTCCCCTTTCAATCTTCAACCTTTTCCCCCTTTCCATTCTCTCGCTTTATACGTATAAATACGATTAGAACCCGAGATTGGAACGTCGGGAATCTCTGCTTCGATCAATTTGTCTTTTGATGTTATTCTATGTGTCGTACAATTTCCGTCGCGAGAGATCAGGTTTGAATGACCGGAAATTACTACAATTACAGTAATTAACTATTTATATCAGGACACCAAATATATTATCCAAAATAATAAGTCGATTTATCCATAATATATTTTTTAAATATATTTACTATGCAGGGTGTCGCATATGAAATAAGCCACATAATGGTCTGCTTTAATTGAATGATTTAATAAAAATATTTTACGCATTTCATGAATGGGTTGAAACGAGTTTGAACGATTTTATAAAGAGTTAAATATTGTTGTATAATTAGGTGACCTATTTTACGCGGGATACTTTGTGTACGAATGCTATGTTCAAAGTTAAAAATGGAACCAAAGTCCTAACACGTAAGAACACAAAATAAAAATACAAACACTTTGGATATTAATGATTAAATATACGTAATATCGGAAGAATCTTTATTGAATCTCGCGCATTAATGGCGACGAAAGCCTCGACGAAGTTAAGGAGATATAGACAGATAATGTGGATTCCTGCCAAGCGGTAACAAGAGTTGACGAGTAGCGATTTAAACTTAAATGGATTCGGAGGTGAACGAGATCGCTTTCTTCGAAGGCCTTGTCGTCGACAACGCTATCTAGGCGTCCCATCTATTCGACGATTTACGAGCGAGAAAGAACAAAAATGGAGACGCACTTTCCGAAATATCCTGATTGTGAGATCGAAAGCCACTTCGTGTGCTTGCAAAAGTACTGTGATCCTAAGTTCGACTTTTGACGTGGAACCGCTTTCATGTATTCCTCGGTTTCAGGGCAAAAATCAAATTGGTGAAAACTTATATTAAGTTCTAAGTTCCCACATTAGAAAATTAAAAGTCCTTAATTTAGTGAGTTCCAATATTATAATTTAGATTTTGGACTCTCAATATATTAATATTGCAGTGGCACTTTGCGAATTGTCTCGAAATCGAAAGCCAATTATATTTCTGCAAAAATACTGTGATGCTAAAACGTTCGGTTTTTTTAAAAGCAGTCACTTTCGACATCCCGTATTCCGCGGTTTCAGGAGAAACGATTCAATTAAATGAAACCCATCAATATTAAGTTCTAAGTTCGTACATGATAAAATTAAAACTCCATCCAACAATCCTCAATTTTGCAAGTTCTAACAAAGTTCTAATTCAGATATTCACCTCCCAATATCCTTTGGTAGTCCGACGTTTGCGGCGAACGCAACTCGAGTGGCTCACATTGTTGGAGTTTATCGAGGAGACTAAATCGCGGCATAATCAATGTCAAAGTTTCCATCGATAGCGCGGTATTTATAGGCAAGCGGTATTTCATTTAACCGAAACTATCAGCGCTTTGTTGGCAAAAGCGAACGGGGGTTTAATGAAGCCTCCTTCTGTGGATAGGTAGCTTTGTTTCGTACGGAAGGGGCGAGCAATGTGTGTGTCGGGCTGTCTAGAGCCATGACAAGAGAACGATGTCCGAGATAATCTTGTGATTGCCTTCGGCCACCAATTACAGCCTTGACACGAACCGTATGGGATTTCAAGATTACGTTTTCCAGCGAACTCCTTCGTGTCTTCCGTAACCATCTAACCATCCACAGTTTCCTTCCTTTTGAACGAATCTTAAGGTTGCCTATCGGGAAGCGTAATTACCGGAGACTTGTTTAACACTAGAACTACCGACAATATATTCAGTTATATTTCTATGTTCACGTATGCGTCTTTAAAAATAAGGATGGATAGCAAAAATTAATTAAACGATTTAATTATGTCTATTATGCAACGTGAGCTGTAAGAAATTTCAGAAAATGGAACGTTATAAATTTGAACTTTTTTATTACATTCTGCAGATCCGTCATTTTGACGGCTTTGGTAGTTCTAGGGTTAAATAATACCATACGTCGGAAAAAGTCTGTGAATAGATTTGCGACGATCTTAGGGAGAAATACAAGTAGAAACATAAAAAGAAATCACTGCAAGACTGTCAGACTTAATACTTAAACTACTGGAATATTTCGGATGTTTAATAGCGCTAATGTGAATATATTTTCGAAAAACACTACGTGTAAACATTACGTAAAATACTTATCGTTTCTTTATATTTATAAATTGTCAGGAAATATACTATTATTTTAAGCTAATCCCACTGCAATTTCGAGGGGAACATCCAAAGTTTCGAGCAAATGGGAATTGCAGGCTCATTCTTACCGTAGCAAAAGTTCGTCAATACGATATTAATTAGTCCTTTGACGTCGTTCCCAGCAATTAGCGTGTTAATTGCGACCGGTCACTCCGTTTCGGGAAATCGTGATCGAACTTAGTACCCGGTGTCCGTCCAATTCAAAGGACGGAAACATTTCATCAATTATATTTCATTAAAGTTCGGTGCAATTAAAATGCAAGCGCTTCTAGCGCGACTCCGATACAAATTCCGAGCAATTTCACTGTTTGATGCAACATTTACGGTGTAATTTCGAAAAAATCCGGTCATCGTGGAAGCAGAGCTCCGCGAGGATAAAAATTAAGCGGAGAGAAATTACGAAATACGTACCATCTTTATCATCTCGCGGAGCATCCTTTAAGAAATATAAATGGAAGGGCACTCTCGCGATGAGAACGAAGTGCTGCCTTCTCGTAAAACTTACACAGCGAACAAAAGAGGAGAGTGCAAGTATGAAGTCGAGAGTGTTTCATAAATAAATCTAGCGACATAAACGAGAAAAATACTCATCATATCGTTTTCATTTGACTTAAGTTGCATTAAGAAGGAACGCTGGGTTGGTGTCCGTGTGACCCCCCTCCGATTTGTTTCATTCTTACATATATTCCAGAATAAAAAAACAAAGCGACACGTATTTTTTTATATCTGCGGAATTATGACTGGAGGATATAAATTAATTAACGGATTCAATTATTCGCGTTATGTACATAAAACCAAAGTATATAGAGTCTCAAACAATTCGCCAGCGTATATTCGTATAATTTAACTAAAAATCGTAAACAAGTAATTTTGGCCCTTTTGGTTATTCTAGTGTTAATGAGATGTACATATATATGTACGTACCGATACATTTCAGGGGTATCGAAATGTTAGTGGTAGATATGTGTACAATTTGGGGCGAAAGGGTTAACGGTAACGCTGACAAAAGGAAAGAAAGAGGCGAGCTGATATTTCGTTAGTACGTCGATAGAACCGCAAGGACAGGGAAGAAGGGAGACGCGAGCGAAGGGTGATACTAGCTGATGATCTTCGTTGACAAAGACGAACCACGGAAGAGGAAATCCTTAGGTGTGTTTCTGCTGGTACAGCACTATAGAAATCCTCAATTTCACGGTTCACTTACTCGAGAGCAGCAGTTTTCCTATCCCGAAACCATGCATTCGAAGAACTCTTACCATAAAGGAGTGAGATTCACCCTCGATCTTTCAAAACAGTTTTCCCTCATCCCTTTCTTACTTCCCTTTATACTTTTCCCGGAAGTTAACCACGTGCTATCGTACGCGAGAATCCACGATGACTTAACCTAATTAAATTGAATTCATTACTCGCAATATATCGGAAGTTCGGATCGACCTAATTTCCTCGAAGATATTTGAAGAAACGAATCAATGTACCATTTCTCGTTCTTTATCGTCGTTTATGGTTAATTCGTGTAGAATGATCGATGCGAGATATTCCATGCCAATTAGTTCAACAATACAGTTCAACATGGCCGGCATAATTGTATCATTAACGTCGAAGCTTTCTTAATGAATTTGCTACAATGGGAAATTATATAGGAGATAACATCTTGGAACGAAGGCATTAATGATTCGACAGATTTGCATGGATTACAAGGTACTCTTCTATTCTCAATCGAGCTGCCCGACTTCCTCCTTCATTCTTAATTCCATTAAATCAATCCATCACGTCGACTCATCGACAGAATCACTAACTTCGAGTCTTTTCTGATTTTACCCTAAAAGTACACCCAATTCTGCTTTTACACGAATTTCGTACAAAAGTGTTCCAAAAGCGAAAATAAAATTCTTTTTATTCTACAAATAATAAAATGGACATTTTAAAGATTCCATAAATACTATATATATTTTTACACGAATTTTTTTATACTCATCCTTTGGGTTCGTATTTATCGTGTAAAAAGTCGAATTGTATGTACTACATCATTGTACTGATATTACCGCAAATTACATTTATTCCGTAATTATACTAATTCGTTAAAATACGAATTTTCTGCAACCTGCTTTACACTCGTTACGTTACGATCCAGAAAATGGCGCGCTAAAGCAACACGCGCGTTCCTTTCGAGAAGGAGAGAAGTTTGGAGAATGTAAGCGTCGAGTTAACGAGCTTGCGACAGGGTTGTGCCACTGGAAGGGGGAAAAGGGGTAGGTTGAACCTTAGGAGAGGTTGTGGCGTTAAAGTTGATCGTAGGTCCTAGCGTTTTGAAGAGGAATGAAGCGTCGAATGGAGAATAGTAACATGGCCGTATCGGGGCTGATGTCTTGACAAGAAACATCACATTCCTCGGCGAGGTATCTCTTTGTTTCGTTAATCTGTCCCGTAGCTCGTAGATAAAGCCGCTAGTCTCAACTTCACGATTATCAAACTTCACTGAAGAGAGGGTGGAATTATATAATATATAGATCTATGTAAACTGGTCAGAATTCGGGTACATAAACCCGGTTCTTATGTCATCTGCAATCTACTCAAACTTCTCGTCTCTCGCGTTGATTGTTGCTGTCCACCCTTCATTTGTGTCGCCCTTCTTACCTACGACATCTTGGATTTTCTTTTATTCGCACTTTAACCTCTTCATGACCTCCGTCACATACGTGGACATTTAATTTAAATTCTATAGAGAAGCTATTTCCACATCTTTATTAAATTATTTAACCAGAAAATAAAGGAAATTGTCGTACGGTAAATAAAAGCGCTTCTTATATATTTTTAAATATCATAGCACAAATACCGGTATTAACAAACGGCTCTGAAGGGGTTAAATGCTACGATTTCGGTATTATGTTGATTCTTGTTTCATAATTTATATTAATAATTATATAATGCAGAATAGAACCTATATATTTTTCAATGGTTTATAAAAATATCAAACATAGATTAGTATTTAATATATCCGAAGAAGCCAACGGGTCAAGAGAAATGGGTTAAAACAGAGAGAAATAAAGAAAGAAGTATTCGGGGGCATCCATGGCCGGCGGTCTCACAGTCGATAGATCACCTATCTAAGTGCACTAAATGTCTCTTTCCCAGTCCGTCCGTTATTACGGAGCAAACTGCAGCAGGCTTTTTTTATTGCGGGATACATTTATCAAACCCAACGCCACCAGCAGAAGGCTCGTACCATGTTATACTTGGTAAAAGATGCCGCGTATCTCATGATTTCTTACACGTATTATATAATATCTATGGTATGTTAATTATGGAAAATAAATCTATCTATCTAATAAGTAATATCGGAGTAGTTCTTAAACTTCTGTATTTCTATAAAATGTTAATTATGGAAAATAAATCTGAGTCGCGTAATATCGGAGATGTTCTTAAACTTCTACATTTCTATAGTATTTTGATTATTTAAAATAAATCTGAATTGAACGATATCAGAGAAGTTCTTAAACGTGTATTTGAGTAAATTCTCTTAAAATAGCAGCGACGAGACTCGCGATTTTGTAAGACGGTTCAATGAAAAATGATCGGCATTTTTTGTCGACGAACGCCAGAATAAAAGTCTTGCGAATTGTTGGTCTTTGGAATCCTCGGTGCAGGGATTCCGCGAGGAATATAAAAGGTAAAACTGCAATGGTCGAATAATTGCCCGGTCCCGTTTGTCTTCCGAGTACTTTAAGAGACAGAGAATCACTACGAATACCATGCATTTTTACGGAAGCATTAGAGCAGCGAGAGAGTAGAGTATGTTTTTCTCACGTAATTAGCCACTCCGAGCAAGAAAGGACTCCGGACAGGAAGTCAAGTGGCTCTTTCGGACGGACGAAAAGTACAATCTCTCTTCTCGTAGAAAACAAAATGACTCCGGGAAAGACAAATAATTAACTCCGCTTCTCTACAAGCATACGCGATTCGAAAACTAATGATTATTCTTTGAAGAGTTCGTTAAGACAATCCTTGTAGAATTCCGTTTCCAACGTAAGTACGAAGAGTCTGTTATTCTGCCAGGATTGTTTACAACTTTTTCAGTCTGAACACACGCTGTTAGATGCGAAGTAAGAAGTTTATATAAATATAGCTTCTAGTAAAAGTATTTCCAACATTTATAATTATGTTGGGAATATTGGGAATATTTATATTTGCTGAATAGTATTATATTATAGACGTGATATTTAATAATTTGCTTAACGATATTAAGCGATCCCAAACTAATGGCCGGTAGTGTATATAAAAAAAGAACCGTATTGGATAAGAAGATAACAGAAAAACGTGAAGGAAGCTCTTACGGTTCCGGAGAAAAATACGTGGCTATCGAAAACCCTCATTAGCACGGCACCGATGAACCGATCACATGTTTCAGATACGTGACCACAATGTAAACTGCGCAGTGTCGAAACTTCGTGAACCGGACAAATCTCAGGAATTTGCCGAAGAACTTTATACGACACCGGTATATTCCTGTACGAGGAAATGAGATTACGAGGCTGGACCTTGATTAGCCAGACTGATCCCACGAATCCATTTCCACTGAAACCCGAATTTTCTCCTCAACGTTTAATCCCCGGTTACCTCTGCGTTCCCTTCGTCCTTCGCCACTCTACTGAGCTCATGGAAATGTTCTATTGTTACCGGCGATCTATGTTGTAGATCGTAGAATGCATCGTAACGTTTAAAGTATAACCGTAAAATTCACCAAACAATCATTCTACGTTCCGCCAAAAAATACCGTTTAAAAAAGTGCCAGCGTTTATCTCGAAGGATGTGCGTGAATCGTACACTCCACTCTTCTCCCGGGATTGAAATACTATTTCAAAAGGGAATATAAAAATTGTGGACTGTTAAAAACCCGGAAGACTGGCGTCCACGAGAATGGAAACATCATGGAAACCTGGAAACTTTACTCGCCGGTTTTCAATGCGAATATGTAAAGCGGATGAGGAACAACGGGATGCAAAAGTGGAGCAGTTTCTGAAGAAAAGTGCTTAGCAAATAAGAATCCACCTACCGCAACGAAGACATTTTCGTTTGAAATTCGTTTACCTCGCATTATATGAATTATCGTATTTACCCTGTTAACCGGTGATGACGAGGTAACTCGTCATCGTATCTATACATGTCTCGAAGGTTACGTCACAATAAATGATAAATAATAATTACAATAAGTATACCGCACGATTTTATTTTATATTAAATCCAAAGTACTCTCGCGATGACGTTCTTTTTGGAAGAAAAAGAAATCCTGGTTAACGAGTCAAACTCCACCATACATAACATGCGTAACATAATTTCTCATTTCACGATTGAACACTATAAATGTGAAACACTGATCACTACATTTTATGCTTGTTATAGTACATAATAAAACGAAATATGTTGGGGGAACAACAAATATGAATATATATATAGTACGACTGATATTAGGGGCGTCCACCATAAATATCGTTACGAGTAAGAAGCACGAGAGGACGATGACCTACCGGAAGTCATTCGTCCACTTTATTTCCGCGAGAGAACTACTAAGAATGTGAAGGTGTCCACGTAAGATGAACGCGTGACCAGAGTTCCCAGAATGATTCCGGAGGAAGTTGAACCAGCTCAGCTTTATGATCGAGGCTATGCTTTGTCTTCGATCTCCGACGAAAGCATTCCGAGCTTATGAAAGGTTTCGGTGATAGAGGAAGACCTTATTCTTTTCGGTGATTCAATATCTTTTCTACTTAAGATCGCCGAACTCTATGAAAGAATGCTCAACCGCTCGGCAATTGGTTTTTGCCGTTTTCTCCGAGACAACGTGCTACGGAAGTAATGGGCGGCCATCTTGGACAAAACATATAGAAAATCCACGGAAAAATTAAACACCAAGAATGAACTTGCACAGCGTCTTGATTGCATTCATGGGGACTATTGTTTAATTATAAATTACGAAAATGACCATTAAGAGTGAAGAGAACTTTAAAAGCATTTAAACAATTGTCGTATCTTTTTTGAATTTCGTGCACGCGGAGGAGCCAGCGGGTGGAAATAATTCTCCGTGTATTTAGGGAAAAGGGAGGGTGAGACGTTTCCATTGAAATGTACATTAGCGTAATAACGGAGGGATGAACGTACGACGCGTAGTTACGTTGCAGGAATGTCGTTACTTTAAACAGAAAATGTATGGCGGATGTGAATTCTGAAGGGAATAAGGGGTTAAAATCGTGCGAAAGGTACTTTCGATCGACGCTCCTGTAAACCGGAATAGCTTAACTAGCTAAGTAACCGCGCCTTCCCTTTTCTCCCTTCATCCCTCCGCCTCCCACTCTACCTCTAATCACCAAAGCCATCCGGAACCATTTTAAACTTTCCATTCGCAATTACATTCTTATTCATAGTATATAGTGCCCTCTCTATTAGACTGGCCATTATACTAATTATGAAGTCCAAAAAAGAACGCTCCAAGATGTATCAGCAGAAATCGAGTTAAACGCGCCCTTCGAAAAAGGACTTCGGTCGCCTTTGCTTCAATTGTCTTCTAATTGGAACTTTTATACCGATCTTCTTCCTAGTTTTGCCACTTTGATCGATTAATAATTAAACTCGATAAGTCGCTACTTTGTTAATGTATGTGTGTGTGGGAAATAATTGGACGTATTTTGTGGACGTAGTTAGATATATATGTATGAATACATTTAAAGAGTCGATATCCCAAAAAGGAAATAAAAGAAAGTAATAAAACCAAATCTTGACATAAATTTGGGAAATGTATTATTTTAATATTTTTTAATCGCGATATGCGATGAAACACACATTTTATAAAATATCAGTGGCAGGTGCCATAATAATGAAGATTGGAATAAAATAAATTGGATTATAAATACGCACTTTAAAAAAGTATCGCGCTTGCCTTTATTTTAATTCTCTTTTAATTGTGACATTATACCGATCTTCTTTCTATTCAAGCCATTTCGATTTCTCGTAAAACTCGGTAATCAGATATTTTGTTGACGGACATGTTTGAAAAACACCATAATAGATCAATAAAAACAAATATGCACATCGTGCACTTAATTACTACGAATGAATAAATTCGGTCGGTTTAATGTCAACGTTGAACTCGCAGTAGAATATACGAGTCACCGTAAAGTTGATAGCAGTTTAATTTATAATTGACGGGACGAATGTGGTTTTATATAAATAATTTTTAATCGAATGGAACGGAACAGTTAAAATGGCGAATTGGTCGGTGATTTTACAGGAAAGGCGGGGAATTTCGGGGGATGCATGGATATTAATGTGTATCGGGGCTGAAAATATTCGGGTTCCTTTGGAACACCGGTTATCGGTGGAGGACACCGATTGAATATTTTATATCGTCGATTTTGGAAATTTCAGTCAGTTAACGCGCCATATGGTACGTAAAATTGTTTGCTATTGAATTTTGCACGATTTTCATTCGACAGCAATGAAATATGAAATCAAGATATAAAATTTAGACTCGATGAATAATCAAATACGTTAGCGTCAAATACGTAGTCGGTCAAAATCAACGACCCGTGCGAAATAGCGTTGTAAATTCGCGAATATAAAAGCTTGTCGTGACATCACTTTTTCGAACACAATGGCGGATCGCGAGATATCCTGTGATGCGCGTTCACCGGTTTTATCGCTAATGAGAACATTAAAATGTATCTAACTCATTATATTCGCGAGGAGTAATTTACGATAAAACCACGGAAAACAAGTTTTTCCAAAGTGCCGTTATTAAAATGTAAATAAATTTGTAATATAAACTTTAAAGACTTGCTTATTAACGGTCTGACAATTTTGCATATTAAAATTCTTTACAATCCTTTATAATATAATATGCTTCCAATACTCACGGTGTTGCAACTAATCATCGATAACCAAAAGTTCACGATATCCAATATAATATTAACGTTACATGCATCGTAACAATTTACAGAATTTGTCCATCTGCTCGGTCACACGATAATTCATCAAATTCTGATATTACACGTCCAGCGGAAATAATTTGTTTGTCCCCCCGGAACGTAATTAAACGCGAAACGAGCGGTTAACGAAGTGTCCAGATTTCCTGTCAATTTCATTGCGACGTGACATTAATCACTCGCGATTCTCGAGAGAAAAAGTCGAAGTTCGAGGAGAAGTAACATGTCCGTCCAGTGAGATACGATCGAAAATCCCCAAAAAGAAGCTTCATAGTAAACAGTTCGGAACAAATCTACCATGAAATAAATTTCGGAGTTTTCAACAACATCAACATATTTAGCGGAACATAACAAACAGAAGCCACCAATCAATGTAAAAAATCATCATTCATAGACATCATCAAGGTGACTGTCAAACAAACCTTCAAAGTTGACATAATCAGTACATACATTTTATAGATATTATATATTATATCGTTGTTATAAAGGCAACATTCATTAACTACATTTTTCAAAAAACTCTTCTTTGCATTTATCGTTGTAACTTTTTGTTACGTATCTGTTGGAGAATTTTACTTTTGCAACAACGAAATTATATAATTTTTCTCTACACCTCCACAGTTTCCCGTGAAATCGATACAATGTTGAATCGGCGAATAAGAATCACGGAAGTACACGAAAAATGGTTCGCTCTAAGTCTGCAAGATTTATTCTTACCAACGAAAGAATATTAAGAACGAAATATTTGATGCAACTTTGAGAATGGAGGCGTGCACGAGCGAAGAAAAAATCTTTCCAAACTACTCGAATTTGGATCCGTCGAGTATCGTTCATAGAAAGGAGAGTCCAGTGAATCCGTATAATCGATCGACTTGCACGAAGATCAGTGCGTGTTGGCTACCCATCGACACGGATCACAATGAGATCAATCTTGTTAACAGTTTGCCGGAGCTCGATTCTGTTACATTACCGAAATCCTACATGGAATCGTGTTCCTGTTCACCCCGTCGCTCTTTTGACAGAGATCACTCGGATGACAGCGAGGAAGCCAGTTCTCCGAGGGACGTCGGATGCTGTGCCAAGCAATGGACCAGGAAGAATGCTTATCAGAAAATCAAGACCAAGGTGCAAAACGCCGTCAAGGTATACCGACATTTATAAATATATATTAGTCTGTTTTTATGCGGTAGATACAATCCACATTTGAATTAAAGGTTTAATTAAAGGGCTACTATTATTATAAGAAAGTGGAGCTTAAATAATTATTCCAAAAGTTCTATAATCATTTTCAAAAAATGTTCTTCCTAGTAGTTAAATGAACGAAATAATTATGATAAATCTTTGGATCAAGTTCTTTTAATGGAATGGCAGGGAAAAGAGTAACAATTAACCGGATATTATTCCGATGAAAAATTTGTTATTACGCGTCTTCTTTATTTAACTCCATCCAGAAAAGGTTGAAAGTTTACGGCATTGATGATGCTTAACATTATGTCAGACGGAAGTCGTTACAGCTGGGACAGTTTTACGATTTGTCTTCCGTGGGTTCATGTGTCCCGTAGACTAGTAGCAATGAGACATCTTTTATGTCTACCCATAACGAGGCTTTATTGACATCATAAATTTCGGGTACCTCTGGACTTCGTGCGAGTCGTCTATTCTTTGCGATGTAATTATATTCACTTCTGTCGTGATGACGAATTCGTACTCTTTTATCCCCTGCCCCGATAATAGTAATAAGACAAATTGTCGTGAGTAGCCAATTTTTGGATTCGCCATTAAATTCGATTCGTAATTAAATTCTCTATATTTAAATGTTGTCAGCAACGAAATTTGTGTAATCTTTGAATTTTGTTACCAATTAAATTTGTCAAATATTTAAATTTGATTCGTAATTAAATTTTAGTAATATTTAAATTTTATCAGTGATTGAATTTTGTTACCAATTAAAGCTTAATATTTAAATTTGGCTACTAATTAAATTTCTATAAGGTTTCTTATAAGAATTTTATTAGTAATTAAAGTTTTGTAATATTTGAATTTCGTTAGTAATTAAATTTATTTAATATTCATATTTCATTATAGAATACATATTAATGTATTTTATTATCATACGAAACTCCCGTTTCTCATAGAAGTGAATATACTACAATAATTTCGTTATTCCACTTTCACCTCTTTCTATTTTTATTATGGACGTTCGAAAGACAGAAACTTCGAAATTTAGAAACAGAAAATGGCTTCCAACGATAGAATATGTATTTCAGAGGCACAAAATATTTCTGATACGCGGAGAACTGCCAAAATTAAAGGAGGCTCTGGAAGAAAGGGGTTGGGTACAAAAGTACGAAGCTACGAAAACCAGGAACTTTCAGTACGGTTAGTCTCTCTGCTTTCGGGAACTTCATTTTTCAAGATTTTTTGGCAAAATCCATTTATCGAAGACATTTTTTGTCTGCACAGGCAGCGTGGTCAGTTTAGAAGCACGATCATTGGGCGATGTAACACAAGCAGATGGAACATTAAATGAGAAAGCTGTTGTTTTTGCTTTACTGCGACACATTACACCGGACTTTATTTGGGATTGCAGGAATGACTTTATAGAATGGCATCATGGTTTACCCGGAAATGCTCTGCTTAATCGATATCAAAAACCCTCTCTTTATACTTCTAAGGTCAATAGTCAATTATCATATTGAAATTATAGAAATTATTATATTAAAGTAATGCATATTATTATATTATTTATTATATTGAAGCAATTTTTCATTTCCTTTTTCGAATATTTGCCCTTTGAAATGACTCATCTGATACGTCATATTAATAATTTCCCAAATTATTATATTAAAGTTATAGCAATTATTCCATTAAAGTTACGCCAATGCTTGTATTAATTTTATACCCCCACTTCAATATTTTAACTATTTATAAGGGAATGTCCCCGGTACTCTGTTATTAGTTTTAAATATTTGCAATCGCGATTAAAACAGTTGGGAATGGCACATTTACTGGAAGAATCTCATTGGTTCTGCGAGAAGGGCGTTACAAGCGTACTATTTCCACGAAGCTATAATCTGAGCAAAGATCCGAAAGCTTTTCTCGAGGATTTTCGTGTAACTGCGGCGGTCGGTCTTCTCAAATGGTTTGTTCAAAGAATGCAAGATGGAGAGGACATCACCGATCTCGGAAACCATCCGATTCCACCGAGCCGCTTGGAATTCGCCATAAAACGCTGCGAGGAATTTGTCGGTTGCTTAAACCATCAGGACGTGGATGAGGATCTCATCGAGGACATTTCTGAAGAAGACTGGAATCTCTTTTTGAACGATTATAACGCGGTACTCCATGAGGGAAATGGACTCGATAGTATGGTGGAGGGACTTCGCGACCTTTTGCAGGTAAGTGACCTCCATATTGACGTTAAATTCGAGAAAGCTGTGAGAGCAGTTCCGCATGGAAATTTGTATACCAATAAAATGAACTGGAGGAATAGAATATGGTTAATTTCGTGCAAGCTTCTGAACGCTTAGTTACAGGGTATGTGAAAGGCTCAATTCAACAGTAGTTAGTGCCTCAAAATATTCTAGGACAATTGTTGACGAAACAAGTGAAAATGACAAAAAATTCAAAGTCGCCGGTTTTGCTCCTAGATGGACCAAATCGATGCTAGGTGATGTCTAATGGTGTTCTATGACCATTCTGGGTGGAAAGAAGTGGATTAAAAATGTTGTCTGGTTGAAAAATGAGTCGACCCAAAATCGTAAAAATGTAAAGGGGTACACCTTCAAAAATTGTCAAAAGATCAAAGTCGCCAATTTCGGCCCTAAATGGTCTAAATCGATGGTATATGATGTATAAACATATTCTAGGATGATTTTGGGTCTAAAGAAGTGGATTAAAAATGTTTTCCGGTCGAAAAATGGGTCGACCCAAAATCGTAAAAATGTAAAGGGGTACACCTTCAAAAATTGTCAAAAAATCAAAGTCACCAATTTCGCTCCTAGATGGTCCAAATCGATGGTAAATGATGCCTAATGATGTTCTAGGACCATTTTGGGTCGAAAGAAGTGGATTAAAAATTTTTTCTGGTCGAAAAATGGGTCGACCCAGAATCGCAAAAATGTAAAGGGGTACACCTTCAAAAATTGTCAAAAAATCAAAGTCACCAATTTCGGTTCTAGATGACCCAAATCGATGGCATATGATGTATAAACATGTTCTAGGACGATTTTGGGTCGAAAGAAGCGGTTTAAAAATTTGTTCTGGCCAAAAAATGGGTTGACCCAAAATCGCAAAAATGTAAAGGGGTACACCTTCAAAAATTGTCAAAAAATCAAAGTCACCAATTTCGGTTCTAGATGACCCAAATCGATGGTATATGATGTATAAACATGTTCTAGGACGATTTTGGGTCGAAAGAAGCGGTTTAAAAATTTGTTCTGGCCAAAAAATGGGTTGACCCAAAATCGCAAAAATGTAAAGGGGTACACCTTCAAAAATTGTCAAAAAATCAAAGTCACCAATTTCGGTTCTAGATGACCCAAATCGATGGTATATGATGTATAAACATGTTCTAGGACGATTTTGGGTCGAAAGAAGCGGTTTAAAAATTTGTTCTGGCCAAAAAATGGGTTGACCCAAAATCGTAAAAATGTAAAGGGGTACACCTTCAAAAATTGTCAAAAAATCAAAGTCGCCAATTTCGCTCCTAGATGGTCCAAATCGATGGTAAATGATGCCTAATGATGTTCTAGGACCATTTTGGGTCGAAAGAAGTGGATAAAAATTTTTTCTGGTCGAAAAATGGGTCGACCCAAAATCGCAAAAATGTAAAGGGGTGTACCTTCAAAAATTGTCAAAAAAGCAAAGTCGCCAATTTCGCTCCTAGATGGTCCAAATCGATGGTAAATGATGCCTAATGATGTTCTAGGACCATTTTGGGTCGAAAGAAGTGGATAAAAATTTTTTCTGGTCGAAAAATGGGTCGACCCAAAATCGCAAAAATGTAAAGGGGTGTACCTTCAAAAATTGTCAAAAAAGCAAAGTCGCCAATTTCGCTCCTAGATGGTCCAAATCGATGGTTGATGATGCCTAAACATGTTCTAGGACCATTTTGGGTCGAAAGAAGCGGTTTAAAAATTTTGTTCGGCCGAAAAATGCGTCGACCCAAAATCACAAAAATGTAAAGGGGTACACCTTCAAAAATTGTCAAAAAATCAAAGTCGCCAATTTCGCTCCTAGATGGTCCAAATCGATGGTAAATGATGCCTAATGATGTTCTAGGACCATTTTGGGTCGAAAGAAGTGGATAAAAATGTTGTCTGGTCGAAAAATGGTTCGACCCAGAATCGCAAAAATGTAAAGGGGTACACCTTCAAAAATTGTCAAAAAATCAAAGTCGCCAATTTCGCTCCTAGATGGTCCAAATCGATACTAAATGATGCCTAAACATGTTCTAGGCCATATACATAATACATTCCCCTAGTATATGTATATAATTTATCAGAGATAGCATTTTTTGGATATCCTGATCGAACGTTTACCTGATCGAAAAAGAGGGGAGAGTAAACATGAAGTATTATCCGCGTCTCCCAGGGTTCTTTAAATCGTTTCTAGATCAGATAGGCCAACACAAAAAACCATGCAGAAGTCGTGTGTAAAATCGACAATGGTTTTGTTCGAGGGTTTCAGAGGCGTGAAAACTCTACTCATCAATGCTCGTGTCTCCTCGAGTCCTTGTAGATTCCGGCGTTCGCTCTGACCGAGTAAAGGAGAGGCTGCAATTGACACCTATTTTACGACGACAAAGCGGCCTAACTGGTCTTTACAAAGTATATCGAGCTCGCCTTTTTTTCTCCTCGACAGAAGTGCTTCGTTGCTGCAGTTTCGACTCTGACGAAATTGAAAGCCGTCGATCCTGAATACGAGCTCAGTGGAATGAGGAACATCTGGATTCTGAAGCCTAGCGAGCTTTGTTGTGGAACAGGAATAAGCATATCTCACAATCTGCGAGACATATTTCGTAGGGTCAAAGGGAAGCCCAAAGATTACTTCGTAGTGCAAAAATACATAGGTGAGTAACTTGGCACACGGAATTAATACTAGAACTACCGAACATATACTCAGTTATGTTTACATATTTATTTATTTGTAATTATGACTGAAGGATCTAAATTAATGTATTCAATTATTTCCCTTCCTTTTATATATATATATATATTAACGATTTTTATTTTGATAAAAAAAAGTATATATATATATATATAAAAGAAAAGTATACACAATCTCAAACAATCCGCGGTGGTATATTCGTATAATTTAACTAAAAATCGGAAACAAATCATTTTTACCATTTTGGTAGTTCTAGTGTTCGTAGTACGCGCAGCAATTGTCAACTTTTTTTGTGACTTCATATAATAATATTGTTACTATTTTCGCGTAATGTAGTTTCCATAGACTTGCGATTGACTAGTTTCATGTTAGACAATTTTCTTTTACACGACAAAAACTGGGTTATTATTTCCTAGGTTTTTCTTAATTCGAAAAATATAATATTATTTCAGAACGACCTCTTCTCATTCAAAGAACGAAGTTCGACATAAGGCAGTGGTACTTGGTGACCAGCACGTTTCCGCTAACTATATGGATATACAAGTAATTCATTGATCTGCCATCAAATTGATATTCTCTTCGACTCATAGATTGTCGGAGATATTTACCGTCGTAGTAGATAGTGATCGTAGATATCGGTAAATAAGTGTAGAGTCAAGTATGGGATGAAAAGTAATCCGTCGAGGGGAGGATATTTTCGGGGTATTCAGGGGTGGCGGGTCGGTGGGAGGGTAATAGTTCGTTCAAGTTCTACGAGATTCCGAGTATTTTCCTGAATCCTTTTACGTTTAGGGAAGGGCTACTACGATTCAGCTCGAAGCCGTACACTTTCTCAACTTATCACGAGGCGATCCATATCTGTAATACCGCCATTCAAGAGAAGTACGACGAGGAGAGAAGACGAAGGAGGAAGCGTGGGAATATCGAGGAAGTCATAAAATCAGTTCGTGATCAGGGATGGGACTGTGACAAGCTCAATGAATATTTAAAGTAATTTCTCTTCTCCTCTTCTTTACTTTATGACAACGAAGTTTCGCTTATCGTCCATTCGTCACGCTCGGTAGCCCGCGGGAATCTCGAAAATGTATCTCGAAAATTGATAGCTTAGCTGCTCAAATATGCCAGTTTCCGGCAGACTCTCGATGATTTTCAAACTGTCTAATACTCTAACATAGAATTCATTTAACCTTCTCTTTTTCTTGAATTATTATGGTTATGATATTATGAGTGCATTTCGCGAGGTACTATTTCATCGGTATCACGACGGTGATTCGAAGGACTACTACAATTTCAATAGCGATAATGACTTCTTCCCAACTTCTTCCCGTTCTACGTCAAAGGGAAATCAATTTCGATAACCTTTCAATCTCAAATATTGAAGCTAAGAATATCAGGGAAATCGAGATCCACGGTTCCCGATATCGATGATGAAACAGCTCCCGTTGATTGTATCTTAACTTTTTGATTTTCGAGCAGGGAAGTGGGTTACGAGGGTGAGCCCTACTACGATACGATCTATCCAAAAATGGCGGAAGCGATAGTGATGACTATGCTGGTGTCTCAAGAATACATGGACCGACGTCGTTGCAGCTTCGAACTTTACGGGGCGGATTTCGTCATAATGGATGACCTATCGGTTTGGTTGATCGAGATTAACACCAATCCACGAATGCATCCACCCAGTTCACGAATCACGAAGCGTCTTTATTCCGGCGTGCTTGAAAGCATGGTGAAAGGTTAACAAACTATGTTTCATACTACGCGATATTAAAGATTGCGGAATCTATTTTCGAATTATATTAAAGTTGTCTGACTAGAGATCAACTCTTTCGGAAGTGTCGGAAGTACATTCCCCTAACACGTGTAGTGTGCGGTACATGTAGAAGGTACGTCGACATCGTCGATGTACGTGGTTTCCAGGCGGAGGAAAGTTGTTGGAAAGCCACACTGCGGAAGGGAAAAGTTTCCCACGTCAAGATCAGGGGGATGAAACTAAAGGGGTTGACAACGAACCGGTGTTCTCGATGTTTGCTTACGTACACTCGTATAAGCCTTCGAAATCTCTTGTATCGATTGCCGGCTTTCCTGTTTCTGATTAAACGAGTCCCGCCTGGGAAGCTTCGAAGCTTCTTGAATTTCGCGCAACTTCCCGGATGCCGAGGCATAAAGTCTTGCTTACAACTTCTGCTACTTTAACGCGTTGTTTACCTTTGACGGTGATTACGGATGTACAGGTTTTATACTCCAAATTAATCCTTTTACGGATCATCTTCACCTTTTTGCAAATCAAATTCACACTTTCGCTTTACATTGGATTTCGTTTTTATTACAATGGCTTAAGAAAACAAATTTGTAGGGAAGCTTGATTTTCAAAAAGGGTGAATTTGATCTGCGAAATGGTTAATTTGGAGTGCAAAACCTGTATCGGAGGGAAAATAAAGATTTGCCCAAAATGCGGAACTAAATGATTTAGAACAAACGTACACAAGTTGTGTACTAGTTTCGAATCGAATTTGGTTTATTTCAGTGGTTCTGGACGTTCCTTTGAACGAGTATGCGGATACGGGCGGCTTCAACCTTGTATACAAGCAAAATATACCCGACTTCCGGCCATATCTGGGACCATCGCTCTTCGTGTTTGGCAAATCGATCACGTTACAGGAAAATCCGCGAAAACGTGAAAGAAGGACGAAAGTAAACGGTGCGTGTAAGAAGCAGCAACAAAAACAACAAAGAGCTTGGACCGCGCCTCCAACGATCCCGCGAATCAGGGATCCGAAAATTGTAGACTTCATCGACTATTTAAATACTGCTCGTTGTACGGCTGCTAATTAACGAAAAACTTAATTATAAATGTACAAAAGCATTTTTTCATTTCCCTGGAATATCGAATTAAAATAATACTTTTGTCGAAATACTCTAATAAACTCTATGAAAGTAAACCGTGTGTAAATCAAATATTAGGGGTACCGGAAGGAAATCAATTATTGTTCACGTGCTTTGTGAAACTCCATTTATTTGTTCATATCAAACATTGTTCTATTAGATAATCACCGTCGTTTCGATGCGAAAAAATTCTCCACTCCCGAATTGATTACTTTCCGGTACCCATAATATTTCGAAATATGTGAGAGTCATAAATATTTATTATTTACCTGATTGTGTTGGCTCGACGTGGAAGCGATGATATTTTTCAATCGGATCAAACTGGCTTTCGAGCACTTGGTTGCTCTTCGCTGGAATTACGTGGAAGTACATTTCGACGAAAGTCTGTCGTGCGGTTCCGTAATTAATGGGCACAAGCTAGACGGAGTAATTAACATTGTCATTAGCCGGTGCCGTTGCTGTGTCGACGTTTCTTTCGGTCTCTGCCACCCGGAAATAGTGGTAACGACTGCTTTGCAGAACTCAAGAGCAGAATTCTCCATCTTTCACAGAGAGCAGCGCAGGAGATTTTCCGCGTTTGTTTTAACGCGGAAATTGATCCACAATGCTCCGAAACACTGTGATGTCATACGTCTTTTCTAAGATTCGTTAATATATTTAATATTCTCAATATTCTATAATTTCATTAAAATTCCAATATTGCAAATATTCTGTTTGCGATGAACGATTTCGAGTGATTAATTTTTTAAATTGAAATCAGATTTTAAGTTGAATAAAACAAGAGAATATTACCGATTATTGTGGAAATATGCGGTAAAAAAATGTTTATTTACGCCGGTAACGTTGCATGGCAAAAGCTACGATGATCAAGAGAACTGTAGATTCCGTCGGCAAGCCGTCTAAAGATAAAGACAATTGTTTTATTGATATGTACATACAATAAATTTATTTACAAACAATACAATAAATTTTGACGTCGCAAGATACTCGTGTCTTGATGATACAATTTAACAAAATACTACGCTCTTACGGATTATTGTGCCGTGCTGATATTCGAAAACTCTTTTGGTCACGGAAGTTTGAATCATTAAATGGTAATATTCGGTTTTACCCTGCACAAATATTTACCCAAAAAGGATCTTGAACCGGCATACAATTGCGATGCGATTCGCGGAAGATCACGGCGTGTTATCGTGTCGGGGTAAGTATTCCTCTTCATCTCGTATCTTTCTCATATTTCTTTATATAAATATTATATTAGCTATTATTAAAATTATAAAACACACCGGTCGCGTCTTGGCGTACGAAGAACTTCCATCCCCGTGGTGCATCGCAGCAGGATGTTCCTCTGAAACAAGAATTTCACTCGATTCGCGTCGTTCCTTTTCTGATCTTTCGAATCAAATCTATGTCGATATCACAATTTTATTAATTTTTGCCCTTATCAGTCAGATGTCACGTGGGAGGTGGCAAAACAAGTGAAGCACGAAACAAATGAAATCACACATTGGATCATCACACGCACATCACACATCAAAGACATGTAAGTAAATATTAAAAACTGTGATAAAAATTATAATAATATCATCACACGTCACGTGGGAGGTGACAAAACAAGTGAAGCACGAAACAAATGAAATCACACATTAAATCATCACAAGGATATCACGCATCAAAAAGATATAAATAAATTTCGTGTCAAGTAACTTTAGCGAAACACTTTGCACGTAAGCACCAAATAAAACTGCATGCAATGAATTGCAATTAATCATATCTGATTTGAATGAAATATAATTATATATACATATTATATATACAAACAAACCATAATTTGTATCATTTTAATCTTTCACCCTGTTCCCTTTTAATTTTTCATAATTTTTATTGCACGAACAGAAAGGTGAAAACAGTGAAACATTCGCAAGGTTGGGATATTTAATAAAGGTTTAATCGAGGGGCGATGAACGATTCAATCTTATCGTGTAGACAAGCACGTCGAGAACATTGCGTTTTAATGGAATGAAATGTAAAGTGTAAGAAGGGTGGAATGCAAAGCGGGGGTTAAAAGTACGAGGATGACTGATCACCTATCACATATGACAAGTCGTATCGATCTGCCAGTTATCGTGTCGGTTAAAGGCGTACGGGCCATTTTAACAGCCGCCTCGGCGTACGACCAATTAACGCTTGAAGTTGACAAATAACCTACCGGAAACTCAACTTAGTTCGCCACGATTTATACCGCAACAAAAGAGAGAGCGAGAGAGAATTTCGAATATCAGAAATTAAGAACTCCGACGACGTGCTAACATATATTATAGTACTTGCATGTACGTCACCTAATAAATCTCTTATTTCAATTTTATTATACTGCTACTTATGCAAGGTGACTTGTATGAAATGGCTTAATAAAATTTAATCATTTTCAGCAGTACTCGAAGCATATTATTCCGAATATATCAAATTTAAAATTATTATGGTATCACGAAATTTTTATATTCATAGTGAATTCATAATGTCATGACACGATATAAAATAATATGAAACTATTATATTATGCGGAAACATATCGTACTTGTAAGACTGTAATTTTACGTCACATAATAAATCTCTTATTTCAATTTTATTATACTGCTACTTATACAGGGTGTCTTGTGTGAAATGGTTTAATAAAATGAAATCATTTTCAGCAGTACTCGAAGCATATTATTCCAAACATATAAAAATTGAAATTATTGTGGCATAACGAAATGAGTAACATGATAAAAAATGATATGAAGCTATAATACAGGGTGTCCCGTATGAAATAAGCCGCCTAATTATTCCCTTTATGCGTTATACGAATATATAAAATATTTTATGAATTATCCGAATGGCTTCGAACGACCAATAACCCGAAAGAAAATTTGTCACGTTATTGTTTTTTACAGAATTTTCCAGATCATCCCTACTTTTATAATTAGATGTCCTATAACCCGCGAGATATTTTGTATATCAAAATTCAGTTATATAGATATATAATTAAATTAAATTATATCATCTATATCGAAATTATAGACTCCGCATATACACCTAAATTCAAGTGCGTTACTATTTTATAAAATATCTTTTTTCTGACTCGTTCATTGCATACTACTTTAAATAATTACCACCAATTATATCATATAAAACAAGCAATTTTTTTCTGCGACGTAAAACACGTTTGGGATTCAGAGTTATACCGAATATCGGAATCGAAATCGGATAGTTTCGAGGAACAGCGAACCGATTGGCTGTTCGATTTCGTTGGCATCGATTCGAGAGAGACATTCGTGCGACTCCTTCCAGGAGCGCAAGAGTAAAATATAAATGAGAAGTCAATCAATGTTACCGTGAAATGGCGGCGTTTCTATCATACGAGACAGCTAAGTCTTCCAGTAATATTTCTTGAACCACTTACCATTAACAACGTGGACCTTTATGCTGTTAGGATTCGCGTTGCTCGGCTCGCAGCTGTAGATTCCGGAGTCGCTCGGCACAGCTTTTTGAATCATTAGACGACTCGTTGTTTCGGGACCTTTTTCTGTTACGAGGCTGATTCCACCACGAGGTGAGTCAAAATTGATAACCTGCACAAAAAATCAATCGCTCTTTTTTCAAACTCCATTTCCAACTGAAACGTGAAGATATTAGGTACCGGAAAAAGTTCGTGCGCATTTTTAAATCAACATTCAAATAATCTGGATATTAATTTTATTCGATAAAGTTAGTTGTAAGTTACTTACAGAAAGTTTATTTCAATAATTTTCATTATATCATTTATTCCCAGCGCTTACGGAAAAATTATTTTAATCCAACTGCGTAAACATTTTAGATGATTATGAATTAATTAATTTTGATGTTTACTTTGTACAATTATGAATGGAAACTATTTTGCACAAATATTAATCGCTCGTTTCGAGCTCCTTTTCCAAGCACTTACGGAAAGATTATTTTCAACTAACTACATAAATATTTTAGATAACTATATACAGTTACGAACAATTATGATGTTTACTCCAAACAATTATAAATAGAAACTATTCGGGGCATTTCGGTTTGTTTGACTCTATGTCGTTCGAAACAAAATGAATTACTGATCAAGTCAAACTTCAACGTCGAGTTCGGCGTACTTCTAATATTCTAGAAATGAGTAGCAAACGAAAATGGCGAGTGAAATCAAAATTTCACGAGTAACCTTTGTGTATATAAACAAGTGCATTGTACTCGAGTTTCGCAATGAGATTTGACTTAATTAGTGCCGTTGGAATTCGTAATAGATTCTGGTTTTTCTCGACTTGGGTTTGTTTGGCGGGAAAGGATAGACATTAACAAAACGGTCAGAAACAAGAGAGGAGTCGTAACGAAGTGCTGGCAAAGTGAATAGAATCGAACGGCCATCGATGGATGAGAACGAAAGAATAAGAATGAAATAGATTTCAAACAAACCGATTTCAACTGCATTTCGCAGTGGCTTTTCTTTCATTTATCCGACATGCGCTTCCTCGAGCATCGAATAAATATCTACTACGATTAAAGCAGAAATTTAATGGAAAGAGAATTTCATTAGTGGAAATAATATATCGCTACAATTTAAAGCGGTTATCTCCAAGTGAATCCGACTGAATATTATTTGGATACATTATATTTTTATATATAATATTAATTTGATATTTAATATAATACATTTTTAATGTATTATATATTTTATACAAGGTATCCCACGTGAAATAAGCCACCCGATTATCCCCTTCAGTTGCGATAATAAAAAAAATATTTTATCCGTAACATGACTGGTTTTAAAGGGCCGATGTCCTGAAAGAGAATTTTCTCCGTATTGTTTTTTTACAGAATTCCCAAGAATACGCATATTTTTTACTCATAAACAAATATTATTATATCATTAGGTGTCCTACTTTACGTTGGACATCCTGTGTTTTGCTTTCATTCGCTTTCTGAAAGCCAATAAAAACGAAAAGCCGAGGTACAAATTGTGAAATAATATTTCGAAGATAAACCTATGTGTGTGGACGATATACTTCGAAGAGAAATCTAATCGCACGACAATTCGAATTAGGTCTCTCATTTATTGGCTCTCACGTCAGAAAGCCAATAGAAACAAAAGACCGAGGTAGAAATTGTGAAATAATATTTTCATGCGGAATCTATGTTGGTAGACAATATATTTCGCGGGGAAATCTAATCGCGCGAGAATGCGAATTAGGTCGTAATATGTTTGAAGTGGTAGAGGGAATCGGTATATTAACTTTCTAATCAAGGTTCGAGCATGGCATGCGGGGAAATATCGTGAATTAGGAAATACATTGTCGCGGATGGACGATGCACGCGATAAAGTAGATGTAACATCATCGGCGTTAACGTCGATGCGTTCTGCGGGTTTGCTCAAAATCACCTAATACCTCGAAATTTCAGCTCCTCGCGTTACAATATCATCGTAATTAGCGGTAATATACCACCGAACGCGAAGCTAATCTGCTTCAAAATCTACACGCGGTGGACAATAATAATTTCAGATACGTTTGCGCGAAATTCGTTAACACTAGAACTACAAGGAGGGTCAAAATGACTTGTCCGCCATTTTTAGGTAAGTTATTCGAATATACCACGGCGAATTGTTTGAGATTTGATGTATATAACGTGAATAATGGAATTTATCAATTAAATTGTATCCAAGTTTTATTAATTTTCAATAGCAAATAATATAATATATAGCCGATTCATTTACTAATATTTAAGTTAATATTTATAATAAAATGATATTATATTCCTATTAAAATTAATATATGCTGTATTATTGTTAGATTTGAGATGCAGACTTATCATTCTTATCCACTTTGGAATCCAAAATGTTGATGTAAAATGCAAAATGCAAAATGTAGAAACGACGTTTTTCACAAAAATGCTGAAGTTTATTCTTTACATTCTGGAATTATGTAGTCGAACAATAAAGAATGCACTTTGACAAATATTCGAAACCTTAAACACACTACTTTCAATGGACAATCGTTTCTACAAAGATCTTAATGCTTTCTCTTTTCCATTTGTAGGAAAATGGACCCATAGAATGTTATAATACGATTCCCAGGTTTACAATTCGATGATAAAGTGCACTCTGTTTGGATATTACAAAGAATACTGATAAGAAGTTATACGTTCACTGCGCACGTACTTCTCCCACGTATTCTCTTTGACGTAATATTCCTGAATTTGTCGAAAAACTAGAACAACCTACTTTAACAGTGCACGTCTTCGATTGTATTAACATTTTCTTTTAATACACGGTAATTCTATAAAATAGTATTTATAGTGGAAATGAGAGGTTAGAAATAGGAAATGAAAGACAAATAGACCTGTTCCAATTGGAGGGAACGTTGTTCTATCACGTGCCAATACTGTCCGCCATGTTTTACAATAACGTTTGCTTTTAATTGTGTATTTCTGAGAGTGGTTCAATTAATATCTCGATAATTATTTAAATATTATGAACATACGTGTTCATAATATACTTATATATTGTATAAGCTACCAAAATCAGCAAATATTCCACTTACTTCGGAATTGTGACTCCAGACCATCATTGGCGGTGGTTCCGGAGCGTATTTAACTACGCAAGTCAGATTGATAGTGCTTCCTTTATTCACATAAAGGTCCGGGGCTCCGATGATAATAGTAATTGGTTCTGAAACACGAATGACAAAAAACAAAATGAAAATAATCCGCAGCATTAAAAGCTTCCAAACATTCCAGATATTTGGATCATTATGTAAAAGAGAAGAGATGTTGGAAGAGGTAAACGTGATGGAGAGTTTTCAGGTCAAGCTACGATGATAAGATCCACTCGTTTAAGCGTACTGTAAGCTCAAAGCATCAGGGCAATCATTAATGATATACCTGGGAGAATATATAGGAGCTTACAGACGACCTGGTTTTCTGCACATTATAGATCGTAGATCTTCGATTAAGGATCACGGTTTCAACAATTTTAGTAACTTTTCTCGTCTTTTTAACGCTAGAACTACTGAATATGTACTTATTTGCAATCTTTAATACAAAAAGATTAAAATCGTTAATACAAAGATCAGTGTATTTATTATGATGATGTGTTACGTAAAATAAGGATACATGAAGTCTCGTAAGAAGTACCATTTTGTGCTTGAATAATTGCAGTAAAAATTGGAGACCCGCCATTTTGACTGCTTTGGTAGTTCTAGTGTTAATATTGGCGAATTTGTTTATGTTTGTATTCATGCTATATACATATATGTATGTACATATAAATGAATGTGATGTAATAAATAAATCTGATATTTATTAACTCCTACTGCACGATATTGAAAGTTAATATTTGTTCATGAATGTTATTCAATTAAAATCTTTAACAGTTTCGCACAAATGAATCTTTTCATTTAATTTTCTCGCATGCGACGTAATGGAAAAACATTATTTTTCAATATTGATTCATCGTGTTTTACTAGATCTAATAAGTTCGAAATATTACTCTGCTTGCAAACGGCCGGATATTTTCACTCACTCAGAAAAAGTTGCAGTAATAATACAACAGAATTAATTGAATTTCTACGCCAATAAAAAGTAAAGGCATATGAATATCTTGATACAGAGGTATTCATATTTTCTCGTGGTAATAGATTTCAATTTGAAGAGTTTCTGGACTCACCGACTATCGTTAGATGAACCGGATGTCCGATAGGAGGAGTGGTGGATATTTGGCACTCATAAATCCCAGAGTCCTTCCGCTGCGCGTATCGTATCTTCAAAGTCCATTCTTCCGTGTGAGGAAAGTGTAGTGCTTCGAAACGCTGGTCGCTCGTATAAGTGTAACGACCGACAGTTAGCAGGTGGATATCTCGGTGCCTCACCCAGGAAACCTGCGGTAAAATCTTATCGTTTAACTCGTTCTGATAACCAACGACAAATTCTGGACAATTCACTTGGATATTTTCGAATTTCCAAACTCTCAGTTCCTTGTCCTAAGGTAAAATGCGCAATCTCTCTGCAGGAGAGCATATCCTACATACACTACTGTTAACAATGATTTGAACGGTTTGGATTCTGAGACTTCTAAATTTCTGGTGTGATAATTAACAGGGATACGCGTATTAGGAAGAAAATAATAACAGAAGAAACTACTAACCCTAACTCAGACCTAGAAGTCAGTGATGTTAGTGTTTGTTGCCATTTTATCATCATAAGCAGCCAATTTTGCTTGCAAATAGACCAAATCGAGGGTAGATGATGTATAAACATGTTCTAGGATGATTTTAGGTCGAAAGAAGTCGTTTAAAAATTTGTCCGGCCAAAATATGGGTCGACCCAAAATCGCAAAAATGTAAAGGGGTATACCTTCAAAAATGGCCAAAAATTAAAAGTCGCTAAAATCGCTTCTAGATGACCCAAATCGATGGTAAATGTTGTATAAACATATTCTAGGACGATTTTTGGTCGAAAGAAGCGGTTAAAAAATTTGTATTGGTCAAAAATGGGTCGAACCCAAGTCGAAAACAAGTAAAGGGGTATACCTTCAAAAATTGTGAAAAATTAAAAGTCGCCAAAATCAATTCTCAATGACCCAAATCGATGGTAAATGATGTATAAACATGTTCTAGGACGATTTTGGGTCGAAAGAAGCGGTTTAAAAATTTGTTCCGGCCAAAAAATGTGTTGACCCAAAATCGCAAAAATGTAAAGGGGTACACCTTCAAAAATTGTCAAAAAATCAAAGTCACCAATTTCGGTTCTAGATGACCCAAATCGATGGTATATGATGTATAAACATGTTCTAAGACCATTTTGGGTCGAGAGAACTGGATTACAATTTTTTTCCAGTGAAAAAAGTCATGATTGAAGTTGGCAAAGATGATCAAAATTTCGACCACGCCGATTTCGGTTCTATAGGGTCAAATTCAATAGCAGATGATGCTTGAAAATGTCCTATGACCATAATTAAGTTAAAAATAAGCTAGGTGACCCAAACAGCCGCATCTTTCTCTATCCGCCTAACAGCATTACGTAATAAATAAATGAGTAAAGTGTATTGGACACTGTTTCTTGACGAACCCTCGATATCGCGAATGCGAACCGAAGAAAATATCATTGGGAAGATATGATATCGCTATCATCGAAATTTGCATCTTGGATCAACCACTCCAATTTCTTCGGAAGAGTAGCACTGCGTTAGGAAAGTAAAATACCCGAGTTTTCGATATTTATAAAATAAAAGAACTCGAATATTTGTTCGATAATCCAGGACACTGGAACTTCCACACAATGAATACACACGGAATAGTAGAAAGTATACACGACTCAAAATATATGTATTTATATTTTTTGGCGGCAATTGAATTCCGACATACAAAAACCCTTTAAAATATTTATCATATTTACTCTACTAAGCGTATCAATAACAGAATCGCGACATTCGTTACACGCATTGCACTTGCAATTATTTAGAGAACCTTGTTAAAAGGATAGACACATATGCGAAGAAAAACTAATATATCAAGATTGATTCTTGTCGCAAAGTCAACAATGTCCAACATAATGCAGCTTCATTCAAAATTCTTCAACAAACTAAGTGTATCGATAATATTATAGAATCATGAAATTATTTACGCACGTGTTACTTCCAATTATTTAGAAAACCTTGACAGAAGAGAAGATAAATAAAACACGAAAAAATAATAAATCGTGCGAAACTTTTGTTACAAAGCATTGAAAGTCCAGCATAACACAGCTGCACTTAAGAGAAGCCATGTCAAGCCGGAGATTTGATATTGCCGGTGCGAAACTGTTCGCAGTAGCTTGAAACCTGTTCGGAAGCGGTTCTCGAGATGACAGGATTGTGTCATTGGCATTAGCCACAGCATTGTACAGTGAAATCAGGCGAAAATCTATGCACCCCGATGCGGATTCGTGTATTATTCTCTGAATCCTATTCATTCACCTTGATGTGTACTCGTGTTTCATATGCGAGCGAGGGAATCCATTGAACCGACGTGTAATCCGCATCGGGACGTCAATGATCTTAATTTAACCGTCATTCATCCTCTTGAATTTATTTTCTTAATTAATTCGGCTTAATGAATGTACAAGGCAAACCCTGTGTTTATAATATTCCTCTATCGTGTATCGATAATTTTTATTAATTTTTTACGAAGAGAACTAGTCACTGATAAAATATACTCGCGAAACCATCCCGCCATTAAAGTGGTAACGAACTTGCATTTTTATTTAATTTCTTATTTATATTTTTACCTTTGCGAGAATTTATTCGGCTTAATTAATGTACAAGGCAAACCCTGCGTTCATAATATTCATACATCGCGTACCGAATCTACTATATATTTAGAGTTTATCAATGTTCACGCATTTGCGGTGACGCGTTCATCGACATTCGCGTCTCCCATCTGAAAATATTGAAAATACTCGGAGTTCGCGTTTAAACATGATTGAGCACATTTTCCTAGATTGATCGATTGTAACTAATTAAAAAATTATCTGTGTTCATTGCAGATGGGAAACATAAAAATAAATGGATGAATGGAGTACAATGGGCTTAAAACTTCTACTGTTCTGAATTTAAAAGAACTCCAACAAATTATCGAAACAGTAACGTTGGTTCGCAAGAACAGAATTTAAAGTACAGTTAGTTGAATTAATGATTTTTAGAAGTACAATTGAATGTTACCGTGTTTCTCGAATTCGCAAAGAGTTTGAGTACATTAGAAGACTGAATTCCAACTATGTCTAATTAAAATCAATGTTTCAAAGGACTAATCAGATTAAAGAAATATAATATTAATTATGTATGAAGAGGAAGATAAGGAATATTTGAATATTATGCTTTTTATAGGGACCGGCAAGGAAAAAGAGAGAAAACGGGAAACCTGATAAAATAAGAACTTGCTGATCTTTTGTCGGAGAAAATTCGAAAGAAGTGCATTTGCCTGGTGCATATCTGCATCTCTTTGTAAAAAGGCTCGTCGACATTTGCCTATGTCTTTAAGCCTCGCTTTCATACGATTCGAGCAAAGGCTATAGAATGGTATGATAATCTTGAGTGCATTGTCGCCGTATATTGTGATCTTCCAGTGCAGTTTGAGAAACATTAAAAATCCATTTGCAGAGTCTATGATCAAAGTCAGCTTCCGAGAGTGTCGGAATTCGCCGAATTCGCGTCCCAGTTCTTTCGTACTGTTAAATCATATTTCTATCTACCAGCTGCGAAATTTGTATACATATACGTAATTCATGATATTTATCAAATTTATCGTCGTTTATATCACAAACGTTACATAGCATTCTTCTCCTTGTAAATCATTTCAAATTTATATTTATTTCCATTGGCATTTATTTACGATACCTGCCAATTTATATACCCTACAATAAATATTATTATATATTGCACGCCACCTTACTTTTAATATTTTCAAATATATGAAAATAATGATAAAAGCAGACATAAACGGTTCGACTATTTAAGTAATTGACGAATGTGCCCAAGTTCCCGCAGTTTAATGAAATCAAACGAACTTGATCTTTTTTTAAGAGAAACAGTTTTTACTCCAAAAGATATTCTCCACTATTTTCTATAACCTTATTCCACCGATCTACAAGCTTTTTAACTGCATTTGTTTCCTTTCAAAGAAAGTATAACACATAAACTGTGTTATCTAAAAATGGCGAGAACTTATGTGCATACCTAATATATTAAAGTCAAGACGAATGCGCGACATATCTCGCATGAAATTCGATTTCCGACAAGAGTGTCGGAATGGATGGCCATAATTCGAGGACTAGCAGTGGACGAGGAGCATACAGTGAATGCGTGTGGCAGGACTCTTAAATTATTCAATACTCCTAAGGAAACTGGTCAGCCGGCAGTCCGTTTCAGGCTGTTAAGATCGAGTGTTCCCGGTCACGGAAGGGACGATAAGTTTTCGGCGAGACTCACCGTTCGATTTCCCAGGTTCTTCACTTTGCAGACAAGATTCACGGTCTTCCCCACGAGGCCAGTGAAATTGGACTGCATCGATGTGTCGAAATGGGGCCCGGTCCCGGGTGTCGGCCATTCCTCCAGGAAGTCGGTGCGAAAGTTTCGTAGGCATGTCGCTATACCACCTGCAATCAAAATAGTTATTCAAGATAAGAAGAAATTCCTATTTCTGATGGAATTTTTTGTTGAAATCTAACAGAGTAATGCCCAGTATAGGAAGTCCTCGTATAACGCGGGAGGTAGGTTCTAGAAAAATGTCGCGTTATAAAGATTGCGTTACGCGAGACTCGAATTACGTTCGAAAAGTGGGTCTACGTTCTACAAATGATTCTTTTGAGTTCTTTCGTGTTCTATCGGGTCGAAACAAGTACACGGTTGTATTTAATTCGAAGAAATACATTCAACGAAACAAAAAAGGAAATTATTAAAATTTGATTCTTAAATTAAAAATTATTAAAATTATTAAAATTAAAAACTGTACGTACGAATGCGTTGTATCGGAATCGCATTGTACAAATACCGCGTTGTACGAGAATCATTGTATTACCAGTTCCTCCAAGTAATTTAACAAAACGTACTCCGCTTTAATCACATTACTACGAAATTTTTAATCTGTTTATCAACGACCTCAGCTTAATTTAATCCCGTAACTCCTACGCTTTAAGTTCTGTAATCTGTCGACCACAGTGAACAAATAGAAAGGAAAGGTCACCTCAAAAGCGAAGTGCGCGAACTGATCCTTATCCCTTTAAATCGCGAGTGTTTAAATCGGCAATCGAAAATTAATAACGGTGAATATTCCTTCATTTCACACGTTACTAACTCTGATCTTTGCGATAATTGGAGTGGAAGTCGAAAGTAAGGAATTCAACGAAATCGTGAAGAACCACTTGTCGAGCTAGGCAAAGGAGTGCGGAGTTATAATTAAAGACTCCTTCTAGAAAATACGGAAAGTGCCATAATTAAAAATTTCTTTTTACAATCGTTAAATATTCCGCATACCAGTGATAATACAGTAGTATGGAATTTTAGTACAAATTTCTTTTGTAAATAAATAATAAAAATACTAAAAGATGGTAACGTTGGTGCCTCCAATGAAGATTGTTTTTTTCTCTCTCCTGAAAAATTTGATTTCTGGCAGTTACAGTGGTTTCTACAAGGAGTCTTCAATTAAGGAATCAATGCGCGATGTTTGATCGGAATTTGGAACGATCGAACAAAGTTCCGAGCATGTAGAAGTATAATGGGGAACGCTTCTTTGCGATTGCTCTTCAGCATCATCTGCCCATGCAGCAGCACTTTTACAGTCGGGAATTCTTCTCTTTCGTTAGTTTACGAGAGGAAGTCCGCATAGAGTGCGCTTTGCAGTTTTCTAGTCGAGAACTACTCACGAGACGAGTTCATTTTAAATGGCGAAAGTGCCGCGATAAGATACACGTCTAGCCACATATTCCGAGAATCGATTTTTAACGCTAGAACCACCAAAGTAGTGAAAATGACGGATCCTCGGAATTTAATAAAAATGTTAAAATTTATATGATTCCATTCTCTGAGACTTTTCGCGATTCACGTTGCATATAATGAATATAATTAAATCGATTAATTGCTTATTTCCATTCATCCTTATTTTTAAGGACGTATACGTGACTGTGTAAATATGGTTGTAGAATAATACAAAACGGGCAATCTCGTATGAAATGTTATTTCATATTTCATAATTCGAGAAATTCGACTTGTAAACAATCATCTTACACAGTTTCAGACTTAAGATTATGTATGCGTTAAAGGTCTTTTCACCTGTAATCATTTCTTTATTCCCGGCAATAAAATAATGAATATTAATAATCGTAAAAATGAAGAGCGAAATAAAGAATATGAACAGTCACTCAAAATGAGACGAGGAGAATTTTTGTTCCCAGGAGATAAATTCGTTTATCCTTGGATAATCCATTCGTAAGAATGCAATGAACGAAGAGGAAGCAGAAAATATTCGAATGTCGGATAATTTAAAGATCCAAGTACCGTGAACGGAGTACTTAAGCTTTGAGGAAGAAGTTAAGTGTTCGGCGTATAATATCGGGGACTGCAAGCTGTGCTCGCACGAAAATTAATTCTCCCTCGAAACATTTCACCGGAATTTTCTGCCCGACGATTATTGATTTTTCCGCAAATTCCTGTTCTTCCAGTTGGAAAAATTTCCCTGAAATTTGAACGTAACGGCGGTACGAATCGTACTTCCAGCGCGTCGAATTATTTACCTTGTGCAAAGTTTGAAAATTTTAACTTGAAATACGTTGCGTGGGTTTATCTTTGCTTTGCGCTGAAAGGGGTATGATTTAATGTATATATTAATGTGTTACGATATTAAAATATTATAATCTTGTATATATTATATTGTATCAGAATATTATACCTTAACATGTTACGATATTAAAAGATATCGAAATACGTATATTAAGATACATGTACATATAAGTTATAAACTAAGATATTACTAGCATTGGTACAAATATGGAAATCATAGCCAAGCAAGATGGAATTATTAACATAATCTCTTTAACCATTCATCTTTCCTGACTGGCATCTTGTCTTATTCAAATTGTATACCTCTAAAATAGACCGAAAACATGTTTTGATATCTTCCACTGCCAAATATAATTACTTCAGTTCAAAAATAGCGAGGTTCAGCTTTTGACTATTTTCGAGGAGAACGAGGTCAACTAGTTCTGTGGTCAGAAAATGATTTTACTCCACTTGCATCGGTTTAAAATAGACTTGGAACTTTATTTCTGTTACAATAGAAACTAATTACAACGTTAATTGATTTTTTTCAAAGTAAAACTGGCGGGTTTTAAAAACTGAATTTTTAAGATTATATATGCGTCGTATATTTTCGTGCCTCGCTCATATTTTTGCAAACAACAAAGTTTTAAAGGACGAGAAAGATTAACGGCACATATTATTAATTGTGTATTATGTCAGTGCTAGAGGATAGATGTCGAAGACGAAGATAATGAATTTTCAGGAATATTATGATGATGTTCTGACCTTTAACAAAACCACGGTAGTAGAGAATGGTCCGCGTATTACGATGGCTTGTCCATCATGGGTTAGCGTCAGGGGATGGTTCCGGACAGTGAGGGACAATGGTGGTTCAGTTGCTCACCACGAAATCCTATTTCGTTCTACAACCCCTTTTCACTGTTCCCAACCCTTCTATCTCTCTGCCCATCCCTATCTCCTAGTCGACCAACTTCCTATTCCTTTTCATTTTTTTCCTCATCTATTCCACTTCCTCTTCCTCTCTTTTTCGATTTACAAGCAAGAAAGATCGAAAGCAACGCGGTTCGTTGGGGGGCGGATATGAGAGCGGCGAATGCATAAAGGTATCTGGGAAAGTTTCGGAAACGGGTAAACGAGCAACCGAAAGAGATAAGGGGATGAACGAGATAAAAGATACGTTTGCCTCGGTGATTCGATACGATACGAATCATCCGTGGATCGACCACGAACATCAAATTCACATATCACGATTCTAGCGCGAACTTTCCGACTTATCTGTTGAAATAAATGGCTCTGCGTAAAAGATTTCGGAGCGATTTAAAAATTCAGAGGGTGACTCTCGTCTTTCTTTTTCTCGTTTAATGTGAATAAAGCGATGCAGATGCCTCTGCGAACGTTACTCGCGCAGTTCGTAGATGTGGCCCCAAACGTTTTCACATTTTATATATACTACGCGAACTTGTTCTAAAATTGTACTTCCTTCTACACGCGACACAATATTTTTGTCGGAGGAACCACGGAACCGAGTTGATTTGACTTAACGAGGCATAAAGAAGTCACCGGCACAATGAAATCATCGGCTTGTGTAAAATTAATAAATGGCAAGTCCGCTCGAATCGTAATTACTTCATCCGATTCGATTAAACGCGGTGGTAAACGAAGTTTGAAAATCGTGCCACGTAGATTTCGATGGTAACAACATTAATATTCGACATAGCTGACATCAATTTCGGAACCAGAACAAACTGAAATATGGCTTCGATCATTCCTGGCCAATAACGAGTCTATATCCGCGGTTGCATAATGAAAAATCAACAGACTACCGGATCGATCTAAGCGTTTATTAAAAAAATAGGCCAGCCAATTCTGATATAAATTCGGCCAAAAATAACATGAACTTCGCGTCTTGGCACCTGCAATTTTGAAACTCTTTAATTATCAGTTATAGTGCAACAATGCAATTAAAAGCTTTGGCTTATTCCGATGCATTGACCCACTAATTATTTCTATACGATTTAAAGATTAAGAATCAACATATTGCGTCAGTCTGCGTGCAGCATATATATATAATTATCAATTATTAATCGACTTATAAAAACGATGTAATTATTAATTATTGAAGCGACTTCCGGTGAAAATATGTACATACATGAACGTTTCCTTCGACCTCCTAAATGTCTTCTCACGATGTATATATGAATGCAAATATATTATAATATAAAGTAAATATAATTATATATATACTTACATTGTGAAAAGAAATTTAGGAGGAAGGAAACGGTCGTGTATCTACATATGTTTACCGGAAGTCGATCGTTGTTTTCGATCGATCGCTTGTGTTTCGACAGGGGACTTTAATCCACGGCCCTTTGTACCTTGCGAAACTCGGGACAGCGATCATTATTTTCGTTAACGCGCCGCTTTGTTCGAAGCAAATCACGGACGAATCTTGGGGCCGAGTAGGTGGCGAACCGTGACAGGAAAATCCCGCAGTAAACCGATGCTATATATATCGGGGAAACAGAATTACGAGGAGCGTTTCTCGCCACCAGGAATTCCATGGAACTGTTTCTTGCATAAACGCCTTCCACGGTTTATCGCCAATTTAGAATGATCAGCTCGTCGGCTGAACGATCAAAGTGAATTTGTAACCCTGATTTCATTCACACGATCATCTGTACTGGATTCGTAACTATCACGTGATACAATGTTTTTTATCATCGCAACAAATAACGGTAGAAGAAGAGAGAAACGAAAAGATCATCGGAACTATTAGAATTCAGAATACGCAACTTTGCAAATATTCGTTTGATGTTTGAAGCTCGTAATTAATTGTTTGTTAAAGTCAAGCCTCGTATTTTCAACCGGTTTTCAACATGTTTAGATGTATGATTTATGCAAAGATATTATTGTTTATAATTAAATCAATACAAAGGAATGGTAGACACACATTGTCAGCCCGTCTTATATACTTTACAAAGAAATTAGTGCATATTGTTTAGTGTCCCGGAAATTTCAAGATGTTTCTAGTATACTTGCTTCGAAAGTATTGTTGGAAGCATGAAACACTAATAGATTCAATTTGTATCGCAAATTACTCTTTCCACATTTTCATGCGATTACATTCCACCACTTGGCGAGTTGCTTGCTATTCCAATATGCGCTTGCGCGCAAAAATTCGACACTCGTCCTACCTAGTCGATCGTTTATCGTTTTCGACATTTGTTATGTCACTATTGATCTTTGCTCGCCACAAGTACGTACGAGTAGCGCGAATACTAACGAACGAACAAATAAATAGCGAGGGTGCCGGACAAAGGGAAAACGAATGAAAAGCGGAGGGCAAATGCGATAGCGCAAAAGCAAACGCGAGCGAATTTCCATCGCATAATTATGTTCGATTACATTGAATCGCACTTTAAACGTGAAAATGCATTTTCCGAATGCACGTACACCGACTAAGTAGATTATCGACAACGGTCTACGATATATACAAATATCACACCGAACTTCGCCCGATTCGTCTTTCCCGGAAAATGCAATTTTACATAATCTTCCTGCGATGATGAAATTCGAAAATTATTGGAAAAATCAAATAACTGTATGATATTTGTTTTGCGGTTTCCGGGGCCAATATTGTGTGAGCAATGTAAACAGCGTAAATGAAACGTGTTATTTGAATTGAATGTAATACAGGAATTAAATTCTGTTAAATGATTTCAGCTATAATGATTAAATAGCTAATTGCGTTCAATGTTATCTTTTGTTCGCCTTCTCTGCTCTAATTTGTCTAATTATGATAATTATTCAACATTTATTTGGCGATTATTATCTCTAATGGTTTTATTTGAATGCAGATACGTTACAAAATATTTTTTATGAAATATATTTTTGACGTTCTAACGAATATTTTTGTTGACGAGAATTTCTTTTATTTTAATATGGTATTAATTTTAGTCTAAATTCATTTGATTTTACTATGTTTTAGTTCAGTAAGTTTTAATAATTCCAATTAGCGCGAGTCTTTGACTGTGAATAGATATGCCGTATGGTTTGCCTAAATTTGTCGCATTCAATTGTTGGTAATCTTGATTCTCTTCGCTTGATCCTACGTCATTTATTTTGATGAAGTAAATAAAGGACTCTATTGATCGAGGATGTAATATAAAAGGAGAAGAGGAAGTGACAATAGTTTCGGACCTAGATCATTTCGCGATCTACCAAACGTAAAAGAGAATGCGAATTAACTGCGCCACCCAATTAGTTTCGAATCTGCATGCGCGAGTCTTTGAACCTCTTTCCCACTTCGTTACAAGAAATTCAATTTACCATTTACCACCGCCCTAATAAAATAGAGTTGCATTACAAGGATCCAATTTTCTCTTAGCTGACGTTATCTTTGGAAATATGAGATGAAATTTATGTAACAGTTTATTATAACGTAACGTGTTTGGAAATAATATTCAATTAACTTTGTGTATCTTAATTGAAATATCCTTATATTAAAATAGAATCAATTTTAACACGCATCTAAATAAAAATATGCTAATATTAAAACTGAATAAACGAAAAAAATATCCCTATATTAAAATAGCAGAAATCTTAGAGCAAGCCAAAATTAAAATAAAATCAACTAAAGTAGAATAAATTCCAAATGTTCCTATATTAAAATATGCCAAATTTGCCAACGTGCCGATATTAAAACAGAATACATTTTTCAACGTGTCTATATTGAAAGAAAATACATTTCAAAACGCGCCCATATTGAAACAGAATACATTTTAACGATCTTTCTGGTCGGATTAAAAATATCAATTAATTATGTATCAAATGTATGCATGGTTGATATGTGGATAGCATTTTTTAGCCATTTCTTGTTCCTTCAAGGTTTCTAATGGAAACATTTTACTATACGAAGCCACGGAATATTAATCAGGGACTGGTTTCTTTCAGCGTAACGAGCAAAATAATACAAAACTGTTCGGAGATCTTTTTTCATCCCAAGATTAATATGCACAGATTAATATATACGAATGTATGCGTTACATCGTAAATCACGTGGGTCAATATTTCAGTGACTGGACACATACCGTAGAATCAAGTAAGGGGATGAATTTTTTTCTAACCGTGAACTTTTTTTTACCCCGGTTTGGGTGGAGTTCATCAAATTCAATCAAACCACGCGATGGACTCTTTCCAGAACTCTTTGATTTAGTAAGATGTTCAACGGTCAAAAGATTAATGTACAAATATTACTGATACAAGAAATGAGGATAAAAAATTTATAAAAAAAAGAACAAAGATGTAAGTAATTATCAAGATAATTCTAAGATAACGATAAAAAAGGAACTTTGGGCAACTTCGTCTTAAGTTGTCGTATAAAGAGATCATTTTTATCAAGAAAAAGAGTAATAATCGGATGGCATACTTTCTATGATTGTTTCATTTATTATCTAATTGAAACAAAGAGTGATTAGTCATAGTGATTAGCAGTCATAATGCTAAATTTTATACGTGTAACATTGATGATTTGGAAACTTACATCTTTAACTATTAATTAGAAATTGAGGGAATTAATATAAGTATTAATATAATGTATACAAAATATGTAACATATGAGTATTAATCGGAAACAGAATGAAGTAATGGAATATTATCAGGTTAACAAGCAGCACGATATAAGTATTAATTAAAAACAGAGGGAATTAATGGAATATTACTAGATTAATAAGCAGCATGTAATCTTACCAAAAGAAATGATAAAACAGACGAGTATGGAAAGAGAAGTAGACATCGCTTTTCCTCGGCGAGGCTCTTTCACATATTGATATACTATCTTGGGTGCATTTCAGGTATATTTCCCAATTGTTCGTCCCTTTGACGGAAAATCAGCTAGCACTCCACGTAGTTCGATGATCATCACATTTCACCCATGTTTTATCAAATTTTAAAACCACCTGTATACTTCATTATCCACACGAATCGTTTATCTTATTTCAATAAATACTATGATCAACGGAACACCAAAATCATTATTGTTTCTCGGTGATTCAATCTTACAAACTGTCTTAAATACTCCAATTAGATATTCCACTGGCCGACGATATCCACGGTACACTTTATTAATGACGTAAGTTAATCACACGATTGATTTGTTAGCATGATTACAAAAATAATTGAATTTTTATCAAGCGTTTCCAGCGCACTACGATATTAATCGAGTGTCTTTTGGAGCACTTAGAAAATGCAAGTTTACTTGTCTTAAGATATAATTCTTAAAATGACTTCTTCGTGAATATTCCAGTACTGTATTTTTAAGTACGAAAATATACTTCAATGCAAAGTGATTACGCGCGTGGTTAACGAGACTAGCACGTAATTAAAGTCGGAAAACCCGCTGGTAACGTTACTTTGCACTCAATCGAAGATTACTTGGAGAAAAGGGTTGGCTCCCTCGCGGTTTCCCCTTTTCGAATTAAGGAACGTTTCTCTGCCACTCGTTTACCCTCGTTGCCATGAAATTCTTCGCTATGCATTAGCTAAGTATATTTCCAACGATCTTCTTGATACTCCATCGATCATTTCCTCCAGATTTTCGAGTTCTTTTACGAGTTCACTTTACACGGTTCACGGGTAGCCTTGTTAGGAAAATTTTTCCCGCGAATTACCACTATTTTTATCGTAATACGTCAGACGACGAGAAGAGTTGCAGAGATAAAAGTTTCTAGTGCGGACTATGATAGATATTAATTATAAAATTGTTTCAACGAGTCCTAAAAGGTGAATTATTTGGAATGGAAGAAGAAGATATTGCAAGCTGAATTTACGAAGACACGCGTCTATTCTTGATCCTCCTACAAAGATGCACCGGTAAGTAATTTAGGATAAACGTCGTCGCTAGCGCAGTTTCGCCAGATTTCCAAGAAGCTTTCGACTCAAACGACCCATCGGATTCCGACGGTGTTTCTCATGATAGATGCTATTCCAAGCTCACGAATACTTCTTTCTTCACCCTTAAAGACGGAGGGTAATCAATCGTGAATCCTTTCGGTTTAGGATACTGACAAGTTTGAACTTCGCTGATTACTCCTCGCACTGAGAAGACTGGAAAAACTGTGTCAAACACGAAGAAATACGAAGTCCAAAGATTTAGCGGAGATCGAGAACGAGAGCTAAGTGTCTGTCATTTATGTTCATCGATATGTATTCCAATCAATCTCGTAATCCGACCACCGTAATTCACAACAGATGGAATCCTGTGCCAAGTTCGATCGTGTGCACTATAATCGTAAGTTAGCCAGTTCCACTCGGCAAACATTCACATAATTTTGAAACCTTCGAACGGCTTCCGGCGATTGTAACCCAGAAATCCTTACGATTCCAGAATATTTAGTTAGACATTCATTCCAGTTCACTACATTTCGAAAGTACTGGAATAATGTTTCAGTCGTCTGATAAATCTGCGAATCTTTCGGTGCCAAGATCATCTGCTGTCAAAGGTTATCTCTATGTCAGTGATCCCCACGTGGCAATCACAGAAAACGTATTGTACGAAGTACAGAAGGAAACATCATGAAAATGACGGACTTCCAAAGAAACGTTATTTGTCAGAGTAAAAGTGTAGACATTCCACGGAAATTATTCGCAATGAACAATGATAACCATGATTCGAAGAAACGTTTCACTCACTGAGATCCATCAACAATCCTTTACGAAACATTGCAACATCGCGAGATAAAGTGTTTAGTTTGATGAGATGTTTATCCATGATGAGTATTGGATCATGTAACTACGAGGTTCGCAGCTGACCACCTTCAGCGACTATGTTACTGTCAATTCTATTCACGTATCACTTTCAGTGTCACAACACAGTCGTTCACTTAAATTCCCGAGCTTTCGTAGTGTCTTAAACACGCAAGTGTCTATGGGAACGTGTAACGTTTATGTCGCACGGTGTCAAGCATCATTTTGTAAGAATATATTCCTGCGACGTGGAATGGAAATGTTGTAGAAAATACTGGCGGATTTGTAGGTATGGAAAGGCGTGTCGATGTTTGTCTGAAGATCTAAAGAGAAGGGTGTTTAAGTTCGTGAAAACGAAGAGGAAAAGGCGCGCGACGGGGAGAAGATCGTGGCTCTTTCGAAACGACGATGCTCCCGCGTGAAGAATAGCCGAGGGACTAGATTGCGCGAGCGCCACGACCGGCCTCGAGCACGCAGCCGCCCCATACAACCCCCTTCCACCACTATTCACCCGTGCACCACTACAGGGTGCTCTTTTCATCCGAATCATTTCCCCCCTTTATATCGGTAACCCTCGTACAACGCGATACAACGTGGTTTCGATAAAACGCGGTTCACAAATTGCGCCGATCCTCGAATATCGCGGCACTTGTACAACGTGGCTTTGATACAACGGCTTCGATATAACGATACGATGCGTGTATGTAATCACAGTCGCGCATAACGCGATTTTTATAACGCGACCTTCCTCGGTACTTTTAACTCTAAATGAAGCTACGTGATGATTCGGTCGCTGGAATCACTACGTGCGCATAAAAAACTATCAAATTATATGTATAATGAGTATGTACATCTGGGTTTCTTTTAATACGATATTTTTTACATGATCCATAATTAAATGGTTTCTTTTAACACGTTTTATTCACAGTTGTACGATTTTTTAACACGTTTTATTCGCAATTACATGATTTTTTAACGCGTTTTAATTCGTGGAAAAATCTCCAAAAATGCTTAACGATTAATAATATCGAATAGTGTTCTCGCATTTGCAGATGCTCCACCCGCGGGTATAAAATAATGAAATCAGAATGCATATTCCAATAATTCTGAAATGTTGTATTCCGAACGACGTGTTATAAATATTACTTGCAACTCTGTCGAAATATGGAATCTCATTCCGAATATTTCTCAAAATTGATATCCGATAAAATGGGGTAGTTTATATAAGTTTATAAAAGCTCTTCGAGAAATATAGCACTCAATGCTGCTCTCCAAGACCTCGACATTTTTCATATATTTTTTTTGTAACGGTTGATGAATATTTCCAAATATATTCGGGAAACTTTTAAGAATAGTATGTTCACAATATTTTCCAACCAAATAATTCTATGGAGATATTTTGTACCTGGTAGAAAATCAAAAGATTGAAAGGTGAACAGGAAGAAGAAGACACCCTATGCATCCCTGCGCTTGCGCTCTTATCAGTGACCGTGTCTCTGTACTTTGTTTTCGTATCACTCCTGTGCATCACCCCGTGACTTTTCCATCCTTACATTTCTTCTTCCTTTGTACTTCTTCTTTCACTCCTGCTTCTGCATTCGTTCTTCTTTTCCTGCCTCTTCATCTTTGTGCACTCCTTAGATTCTCACAGTGACATGTTTCCTACTTGGCTACTCTTCTTTAAACTTGTTTTCTCTACACTTGTATTGTTTCTTTGTTTACTTGGATAGAAAGAATGACTTTGATGCAATAAACAAAAGATTACGCGAATCTGATTTCAACTTTTGCGATAATTAAAGCGAGGACTGATATCAAGTGTCACTTTCGTTGTACCTTCTCTTCTTGAATGTTCTTACTCTGCTAATATCAAGTGACAAGAGTCGCGCTCTTGAATCTCTGACATTGTCTTGTCTCTTAGAAATCTCTCGAGAAGTTTTCGGGACATTTCGCGAAGGGGAATCCGTTCTTTGAATTAGAATAAATAACGAAGTTATTAATGACAAAACACTTTATCGATGTTCAAACATCTATTAAATGACTGAAGAAGATGTAGATAAAGTAAATTGATGCGTTTAAAGTTAAAATCAAATGACGTTCGAGTATCTAAAACACTGTTTTGAAATGAATGCAAACTTATTAGGTGATCACAGATTTGATAGTATTTATAATTACGGAATTATATGGTGCTTCCGCGAATCGATAGGTGATTTTATTCGTCAGAATGATAGGAATAGAGTGAACATTTGTTATTCATTCGGCATACGTGTTCGGTCGTGGCTGGCCTAATATCACTGCCTAAACGAACCATTCGATTGAGATGAAATTTGTAAATTTGTCAGCTTTACCGCTTCGGCAATTGTGAGTTTTAGTGTTACGTGGTCACGTTCGCCTGTGACCCAGTACAAACGATGAAAACGGATCAACCAATTACACGGAAATAGCTGTGTTTCAAGTACCTAATAAAACTATCAATCGATGCGGCTGTCGGTGGTAGCGAATCGTATAAGTACCCTCGTGAAAACTAAAACTTTCGATTGAACACATTTTCTGCTTTGACGTAAATCGCGTACATACCATGCTTATGAAAGCTAAACCAAAGCGCCAAATAATGTGTTCCTTTGCAATAATTAGGGAACAAGAAGTATGCACTATAACAGAGTTCAGTTAATTCGATGAAAATTGTTTCACCCGGGGTACGAAATTAGAGAATCTGGCTAACATTGTTTCCGGTGTTTTCTTATTCCAGAATTACCGGAGTATACATCGAGATAAGGGGTACCGTTGACATTACAAGTCAAGTTGTTGGCAGGAGTGAGAGCAAAGGAAGATATGGGGGAATCAATAGGCATATTCATGCGTTCTAGATTCCGAGGATGTTCGGAGCAGGGTTTCGGACCCTTCACAGAATTATGGATACGAGGGAAGGGCGGTTAGACTCGAACCGAGTGGACTCATACTCTGTCAGGGAACATAACGATCCGTTTCTAGACGTCGCTCATTGATGGATCGAGCGATCATCATCGTTGCCAATTATGTGCATCGTCATTTAACGATCACTGAATTAATCGGACAATAATCTAGGCTCCTAATAGGTAGATGAAAGCAAACGATAATTTACAGCTTACGATGGCTTGCAAAAACAACAATCGACCCCACTTTCTATCCGTGCTACATTGCGCGTGGAGAAGAGGCTTACGGCATAGTGGCACGGTAAACCACTTCGTAAAGGGAATGCGGAATGACGAATCCGTCGGGCACCCCCAACACACCATCAACATGACATCCGCATATGCCTTTGATACAAGTTCCAAATCCATACAAATTACCTGTCATTCTTCTTTCGCATTTTACACAATCCGTTTTCCCATAGGTATATTCTCTTCAACGAATGTTTTAGTTAAAAAGTAATACACTCGCGTAAAGTATATTTAACACTGGGATTACGGACGATATATTCAGTTGTATTTATGCATTTCAGAAGATGTTCTTAATAATATAGAATTAATGGAAAATAGAAATTAATTATGCAACCTAAGTCGCAAAAATCCTTAGAAAATGGAATCTTACAAATTTGAATAGTCTATTAAATACAGCTACTACGCCGTTTTGACTGGGTTGATAGTTCCAGTGTTAACGGAAGAAACATTCGACAGGGCTGCAACCAGTACCAACAAAACTCTTAGGTATCTCCAAAGTTTGGTACCGCAGAGTCTGACTTCGGCACAAGAGTTTCGTAGTTGCGTTTCTGAGAATCGACTGACAGAATAAGATCAGAGGGGGACGACACTGTGAGAAGTGATTTTTTAAAGCTATTTGATCTTCTGGGTGTGATTACATCGAGGGAGAAAAATAGAATGGGCTGAACTTGGCTGGACTATTCTCCGATTTGATTCCAACGATTCGAGGGGAAAGATAATACTCCTTAAATCTTCCCCGAAATGCGGCTACGATCTCGTCCTTGTTTTCGAGCAGATACGAGTGTTTGATACGATACGAGCAATATGTATCAAAAACAACTTTATATGTTATTTAGCCAGCGATCACTAGCGATATTGCATTGGTTCTCTTAACAGAAAGTAAATGAGAATTTAAAAAGGTTTATTACGTCCTTCGAGGTTCACCTTCGAGTATCCATAACATCGGTAAAACACTTAAAGTTCTAAACCGGGCGCGTTCTACATTAGTTCTTAAGAGGCAGACGTCTAGAATTTACGTCGAAGCGATTCGAGTCGAGTCAATGTCTCGGTGTCACGAAAGGTAAAAGGTTTCCCACTAAATAGACTCCACTCAGTCAGAATATTGCATGCTATTAGAAACTGAGAACCGTTCGTGAACCTTATAACAAGTAGCAGCGGTAAGTCAAAGCTCCGCCAATAAAGCGAATGCAAGTTCTTTGAGAGATGAAGCCGAACACTTGGAGGACAGGAACAAATGTTCTTTCTGCGATACCTTTGAAGGTATAACATTTTATCGGCAAATACCGAAGTAATAAAACTGAATAATATTCTTGCAAATTAAAGTATGCAGGTGAACCATTTAAATATAATATTATTTAATGTCGTGGATATGATATACAGGGTGTCGCCTACGAAATAAGTTACCTAATTATTTCCTTTAATCGCGATAATGTGTGAAATATTTTATGCACTATATGAATGGCTCCGAAAGACTAATATCCTCAAAGAAAATCGTTCTCGTTGTTGTTTTTTGACAGAATTTCCAGATCACCCATATTTTTGGCACGTAAACAAATATTGTGGTATGATTAAGTGGTATATTTTCTTTATTTTACACGAGATACGCTGCAAGAGTGAATAAGATTAGGGAAAAGCACCGTTCTCCGAAAGATACTTCGAAGGGAGATTCTTAGATTTCACGAAAAACTTTCGTCGAGCTTTCCGACTGAAACATTTCTGGTTTTGCATTATGATGCAAACATAATACAAGCAATACATAGTTCAGAGAGGAAGATGCGGATCTTTCGAAAGCAACATATGTGTGGAAGCTTAGCTACGGAAGTGACTATGTTCATAGCAAAAGGAAGCAGGTTATACCGTGGAAAATGTGCGGCACGGTGAAGTTCCAGACTTGAAGTTCGCCTATTATCGTATATAATAAAGAGCCGTTATTCCGAGGTGGTCTTATCTCGAAGGTAACCGTGAAATAAAGCGACGTTGAAGGTAGACAGGGCGAGTAAGTAGAGTCGGCTGGTCTGTGTACCGGCGCGGTGCGCCGCGACGCCTAAGAAGCCCAAGGGCCTCCGCAAAGATAACGAGCTCGAGCCTCCGCGCTGATGAAACGCTCCTTAGATACGTTTGTCACTGCCACCATAGAAAAACTCCCCCCCCCCTCATTCCTGGTTTTCTATGCTACCAAGAGACAATGGCAAACTCGCGGAATGTAATACGACCCTCTCCGAGGAGTTTCTCTATGTTCACCAGATGAACAATAGGGTCACGTGGAATTTGGATACAATTAAGCATCGAAGTATTGTAGTCTGTAGAAAAAAGGAGAGCATTCGGCGCAGTTCTCTAATTTAAGCTGCAATAAGATCTAACATACAGTTAACCGAATCATTGAAATCCTGACATCCCATCACCTTTTGGCAAACGCCCTCAGCATCCTCTACAGTGTAACAATTTGTTTTGTGGTATTTAAAGTAGGATTTGTTAATAATATTTGGAAAGTCCGCCTTTAGATAGCAGAAAAGATGGATGGAGGAAAAGTTATCCGACGGATTAATAACGCCGGGGATTGAGGTCAGGATAAATTAAAGAAGGCAAAAAGACTGGCCGAAATCATTTTATAGTAGATTGCTCGAGACATTATGCGATATCGTTTATCATCGTTCGCCTTACTAACGGGGACCTGGAAATACTAAGTATTCGTGCACGCATTTATACGGCCCTATAAATTGTTTAAGGTCAAAGTAGCCAGGACCCTCCCTCGGGTGTGCCGTATAAATAGATGGCAGGAAGAGGGAGAAGCGAGATAAATGCTTTCTATCCTAATGTGTTTTCATAAAGTACGAGCCGGTATAATTCGTATTTCGATGCCTTTTTCGCATGGTTTAACGCGCACGCGAATATTAACGCAGAATGTGATTCGTTGCACGATAATACGTCGTGCCTATTATTATTGGCGGAGAAAGATATCTTTCCATATTCCGAATCCACTTTATTATTTAATTCGATATATTTCTGATTTAAGTACGCAAGGAATTCGTGAGAATTTTCAAGCGAAGATGATCAAAGGAGATTCTAAAGCTAGCGCGAGGAATGATTTAAAACTATTGAGAATGCTCGCAGGTTGGTACAATAGCGGCAAGATGCTCCAGAAAGTATTCAACCGACTGGATTCCCGCCAACTCATCAGTAACTGTGGGAGGCGATGTTAAATCAAAAAATATAGCTTCTTCGAGGGTTTGCCCAGCGAAAAATCTTCCTCGACTACCTTCTGAATTACAATTTTCACGTCGAGTCGTTCAACGTGACGTCGAATCATTCATTCGGTACTTTGTTCGGTATCAATCAGCGAGTTAAAAGTTCACCGCAAAAACCTTACCCGTTCCCATCGATTTCTACTTCTTCCTGCTTCTCTTCGTCCGATTATCATATTATCATTTATATTCGCCCGAGTCTCAGCCACGAAGGAAGAGAACATAAAGGATTCACCGAATACCAATTTCACGGTGATCCGTATAAAATCAATTTATATGGACGACTCTTTAAGATAACATCTATATTATTCTCCTTCCTGTCTAGAAACTTATGATTGATTTTCTTATCAATTTAAGCAGTCTGATTCTAATATCGAAGATTTCGTATACTGCGTATGTTAAAAATGCAGCCACAGATAATCGTTATACGACGAGTTCCTCGGATGCGGAAAACACTCGGTTTTGCACTTCCCCCTTTATTCAGGTGCTTCCCGTGAGGCAGCTTCGAAAAAAAGGGCGAAAAAACGGATCTTTTGGGGTGGAGCATAGAGCTCGTTGACTTTGTAATTTACGCTGGTGTTTTCGTGCTTTCGTACTCCGCGGACGGAACGAATATTCCTCGTACACAGGCTGGTTGTTCCTCGTGTTCTTCTCTCTTTCGTAGGGGTTTTTATGCGTGTCACGTACCGTCGACCCGAAATTTCACACCCCATCTTTATTGTCCCAGGGATTCTTCGTACTCGTACTCGTCTCCTCTATGAGCTATGAGATTTCCTGCTCGTTCTTCTCATTCCACTAGTTCCACCATCTTTCTGGCATTTCCGCAAGTATGCACCAAAAATCTCTCTTTCTAATTTACCACGGTCTTCTAATTAACACACTCCGCGTCTACTTCATTTGTAAATACGGACTATTCTCCCGCTGCAACAGCACACATTTTACGGCCACGCAAATGCAAAGTTAATAACACGATGGTAACTAAATAGAGCAAGGAATCGAGACATTCGTGTTGCACGATCCATTCTTCGCTCTTTAGATCCAAGGAATTAGTATTTCCTGATTGCTTGTAGAGATGCAAGAATCGAAGGGAATAACTGCCCGGCAGCCCCTTTAGATAAGATGAATGGTAGCTGTCTTGAGAATGTGTAGGAAAAAAGCATTATCCTGAGCTTTCTAAGAAAAACATTATCCTGAGGGATGATGGGAAAAAATGTAGAAACCTTGAATACTAAGTCCTCTTTAAACATGATCTATATCCCCCTTTTCATTCCGCCTTTCTCCATCTCTTGCCGGAGGCGGCCGCACTCTCTTCGTTTTGCCGCACGACTCGTCGCGTTACAAAAGAACTTCGATATTTCAATGGGATCGCATAATTTCCCTTTCCACAAACGGGCTCTTGTTTCATGCAGCCTAATAAACGATAATAATCACTAATTTCAACGGATTCTCTTTTTTCCACAAATATCTCTGATTTAACGATAGCAACGGAACACCACAAATCTTAACGCATCTACATCTTCGTCCGACTTTCTAGAAGTCTAAACATAGCCACTTTCTCGACTTTGACAAATAGAATTGATTTTTTTACTGACGTCACCAACCGTTAATTCCCTGGCAATTTCTTTGGCCCACTTCAATCCGTGCTTTCGGATTGTACTTATTCGGGGAAATTTAAGGGTGGGTTTGGGACGAGGTTGAAAGTGAATGGTTTTGGCGTCTTGCGGCGGCATGCTACAGTGAAACTATTTATTGACTCGAGTGCCCCTCATTTGCGCCTTTATTCTCTTCCCACGGAAGTACTACTGGCACCGAGGGTTCTTCATTAATGGGTTCGTAGATTACCTCGAAACTGGGCAATTCACTTCTTCTTTTTCCCTGCCTCGCGCGATGCAACGAGAATGGAAATTAGACACTGTTTTTACTAATGTTTCATTAAGAGTTTCCAAGCGTTGGGGGATTAAAGTTTACAAACGAATACTTGAGGTCCAGCGAGCAAGGAATATATTTGTGTAGTAATTAAACGCTTTAAAACGACGCTAAGGAGAGAACAACAATTCTCCCGTAATTTTTAAACATAATATAAACTCTCTGTAATCGCCTTTAAAACATACATATATTTTCCTTGAAAGCGCACATTTCGCTGACGGCTTAATTTCCGAAGACGAAACGAATTCTTTTGTCTACCTTCAAATAAGTAATTTACTGCTTCACTTGATTTATCTTAATCCGATTCTAACTTATTACATACTTCCGGAAATACTTGCGCCCTTGCGTGTCGTCGAACGAATACACATTGCGATACCTGTATTTTCACTGGATTTATAAAATTGTTATTCTACCAGATTTTATGTCAACACCACTCGAATTCACTCGAAACGTACATTTCGTTCCGTGAACGTCAGTGACGAGTTAAAACGTTTACGTTCGCGCGACTACTTTCGACGTAAGGAATTTCAACGTTTTGTAGATTCTTCTGGGAACATTATGCACTTACTCCGCAAAGTATAGAACACCTAAAAAGTCGACAGCGAATAGGTGTCGAGATTATAAGGGTCGTATTTTACTTGGAACAAAGGTGTAAAGGTATTTTGTAGTAAACTCTCGCGCTACCTACCGAAACAAAACATTTTCAAGATTGTTACGAATAATACCACCCTACACGTCGTTCTCCGTAATTCGCGTTAAATTAATCCGGCGACAACTTCTTTCCATCGCCCAGCGAGAAACGATGATTATATTCTGAAATGCTTCCCGTAAAATTTCATTGTTACGATTAACTGGAATTGCAAAGAGTCACGCTGAACTGTTTAAAAATGTCCGACGGAATATTATTCAACAAAGCAATGGACTTTCACAACATTTTCCTAGGAAGTATAAAACAATCCCTTTTGACCTTTTGATAATTAAAATTTGCATATGTAATTTCAGAAAGCATATTATAATATTAGCGACGAAATAAGAGGAGCGAAATGCAGTGTGCTTGAATTTGAGAATCATTTTTTGCTTATTTTTGCAGACGTCACGCATACGTGATCTTCGCCAAACCTAAACTCTTATTAAACTCCTATGTTTATTTAGAGTACGGGTCGAGATAAGAATAACAGAATCCGTCGTTAATTGAAAGAATAATCTTTCTTATTTGAAAAAAAATTCATTCATTTCAGATCGAACCGTGTGACGGGTATCCTTCTATAATTTTCAAACGTATTGCGATATTCTACATTATTCTACGTTGATAATTAAAAGAGTATGATTATAATACCCTAAGAATTACGTAATAACAGTTTTAATAATTTCTATACAAATAATGTTTCTTATAACGGGCAGTGTCGTCTGAGCGACTGCGAAACGTGCTGTGAAAGTGTTTAAGTGTGTACGTGGCAGAGTACACGATAAACATAATTATGGGCCGCAGAGTTAATCTAACATGTTTATAGAATCGGTATGATTCGACGAAACGTAAAAGTGAGTTTCCTCCCATGAATAAATATAAGAGAGAAAGAGTGGCAGGCGTGTATAACGGAGGTTACGCGGAGGTGAGAATTTGACGGATGGCAACGATGAACGGCTGACAGGATAAAATTTGGAGATGATAGATTCGACATCACGCGATTCCACATGTATGTATATTTACGATCTAACGGGGAAATATTTGTAGCCGTTCCGACTTCTGTCTAGCGAGTCCGTAAAAAAAACTGTTCGCCACAGTCGGGATAGCGAGTTCCTCTTTCGGGATAGCGAAGGCAGGAACGAGAGCACTCGGGTATTTATCTTATCATATTCCGACAACCGATTCCTCTCTCTTTTCCTTCAATTTTTATTCTCCTTGACCCCTACGCGGCTTGACTATGAAAAATCGCCGCTTAATGGATTTATAGACCGTCCATACGAACGAGCTGAATTTTTGAATTCCGTTTTACCTCGAGGAACCAGAAAACCGAAAGAGTCTCCCGATGGAAGATTAGAAACGGGGGCGGACACTCCGTGAATCTTCTCTTGCAAGATTAATAGACTGAAATTTTCATGAGCTATGTACTCGGAGAAATATTAAATACTAAATGGCCCGTCTCTTTTTCCAGTGAAATGTACGAAGAGGCAGACACTATTTTGGAAACTCGACACTGATACGTCTCAGACGTCTTCAGAAGACACTTTTGGGCGAGTTTTTTCCCCGCAATAGTCATGCAAATGTTTACTTTAAACGAACTCTCCGTGCATCTTGAAAAACTCCGAAAAATTGACGAGAATAATAATAAACAAATTATTCTATAGGGTAGAATATTGAGGAAAATGTCATAATGTGTTTGATTCATATAAAACATATATGCAAAATATAATTAAAAACACATTAGTTATAATAAAAAATTGTCCCCGCTTAGAGCAAAGATCGAGGGTTTTGCGTACTTTACGGGTGATTCGGCGCACAACGGTGAAAGATACAAATGTAGGGGGCCATTAAAGCATGCGAACCAACCTAATGGCTTCATAGATTACTCATTTTAAAGAGAGACTAATATGCTGTTTTTTTTTCTGTCGGTAAAGAATGACAAAGATACTGGCGGAAGTACAAGAAAACTTATTCAGCGCCAGAATGCCCCGTGCAATCGTATTATAATTCTTTATGTTTCATCTGCGGATTATTATACTTCTTACTTCGCAGCAATAAGATATAATATAAGTAATCATAATGTCTCATAATTTCAATCGTAACATACTAAGATATTAAATCACGGTTGAACCAATGGTAGTCTTACGTAGCATGAGAATGCATACTACATATAATCGCAGTAATACCACCGTAATATTACATAATAACCGAGGAGAATTTCACGAATAGTATTTGTACGAAGTGGAATTACAACGTTGTTGATTTCGGTTGGGATAATTTTACATGGAATAAATTACACGAAGGGAAATGTTATAATTTGCAAATGACCCGTGCCGGCCGATGGGGGGGCCGAGGCCTTAAATAAACATTCGAAATGGCAACAAATGTACATGTTTGCATTCTCATAAAGATATTTACATATTTTTGCGGAATGCCTTTATTTATGTACGCGAAAGCGTGGCTGAGGGCTGCGTTGGAAATTTCACGGAAAACATCCAGGTTGGCATGATTAATGTCCTGTCCCATACCGTTAACCGATTTTGAGTAATTTCGGTTAAGTTTCATCTTCCTGGTTATCGATTCGAAGAAACCACGGGGTTTCCAAAAGAAAATTATTCTTTTACGAACAAAAATCAAACCGAGGAAGGCGAGGAAAGAATAATTGTTCGCGAGATCCTGTAAAATTTCGCAGGAATCTACTAAAAACATGGTTTTTCCGTGGAAGCAGAGACCGAACTTTGGAAACTAGTCGATTAACTTTGCTTTTGTGAGGAATAATTACAACGCTGTCCGACTTTCTAGTAAAATGTCAGAACAGAATCCAGGCATTCGTCGCGTTGCATTGTAATCGCGCTGGAATCATGGCCCTCAAAATATTGGACAACTGTCGTTCGTATAAAACCAACGCATTTATCCAGTCAATTGTTGAAAGCGTAAAGCTTCCGAATCATTTGCAATGGTTTATTTGCATCGATAAAACCGTTGTATGCTTTACAACGCCGGAAGATCGTGAATTTGACGAGCACGGAACGATATCAATTTGCGGGACGATAAAACGCATGCATTTCGTGGCGAGAACCGGGAGGAAAGGTTAGGTTCCTTGGAAATCTTGAGAAAGGTTAGGATTCGCGGGTTACTCGTTGCGGTAGTTTGCATGCGTTTAAGGACGACGGGTTCCTCGATAAATACAAAGCAAAAGAGATACGCTAGTTCCGAGGTTCGCGGGAGTCGGACCAAGTTTACTCGTTGATATACCTTAGAACAAAGTTCCTTAAGAGCGAAACTTAGGTATATAGGCGCGCATCGCCTCTGTCGGACCGAAACTTACCGTGGAATACGAGGTTATGGAATATATACGGTTATCGTGGTACTTTCCCGACTATATCAGCACGAACTATCGTTCTTACCGAAAAGCGAACACGTGAAAAACCTGGAAAATGAACCGCTCTACCGCGCTGCAACACAATTCCTCGAATAAATAACACGCCAGATAGACGTGCTGTAACTACCTTACTCCTTCCCTCACTGAACGATCTTCGTTGCAGATAAATTCCCTTCCCAGAATAGATTGAACGCTTTAAAAAATTGCAAGAACGTAACTGCCGCTGCAGAATAAAATATATCAGTAAAATATATTCGTGAAATATCTCACTTCTTCTAACTATTTTCTCAACGATTCATGGAACAACTCGAGGTGGTCCTGCGTAAGGTCGCGCACTAAAATGGCGTCGATTATATCAGCCGATAAGAATAGGGGTAAGGAGGGAGGTCATGGAACGAGGTATGACGTCGTAGGAATCCCGTGATTGTTATTTATGGTAGACGAATTCGCGTCTAGTCATGGCGATATTTCAAGGAAAGTGGCACCCGGGGAGTGTTGGGGTGGGGGGTGGGGGAGAGAATCGGTGAAAAGTGATGGTTCCTATCCTCCATCCTACCGAATCTTTCGGTCTTTCTCGTAACGCCTTCGTTCGGCCCGTCTGTAACCCCGTGGGAACGATTACATCGATCGTTTTATGGAGCCAGTCTTGTTACACGATCCCATAGGAACACCTAAACCGTCCTTTCTCTACTCTACCAATATACTTGCGCATTCACCTACCTGCGCGATCCATAATCTGTTCTATGCGCGATATATAATCAACCTTTTATGAATAATATTATAGTCGAGGAACGTTTTGACAAGCACGATATTAGGGAATAAAGTATAAAGCGGTTTAACATTACCGTAGTTCGTTAGAGTAAAATTGCTGCTGCTGCTTCTGATTACAACGTTATCGAGCAATTCTCCTCTCTTATATGTAAAAGCCCCGCTCGAATTGTTTCCCGTGTACTTACTATTATATTATAACATATTGTTCGTAAGTACTTCCATCGTACTTCTACGATATTTACCATTAGCTTAGAACGAGTAAGAATATTAAGGAATGATCTAGGATCGAGACACGAGTATACCAAGAATATTTCATTACAAAACTGTAGTTCGTTAAGCGATTAAACAAGTAACGTATTCATTATTCCATGCGCTATTATTTTGAAAAGAAGAACACGGTTCTAGCGAGTAATTTACGAGCGACGAAGAAATGAAGTCTTCTCCTATCGTTTATATTTATCCTTGGTTTCGGGTTTACGAGCATCATTATGTCTCTCGAATACAAAGACACGAAATTGTAAAACTTCGGAATAACGTAATAACTTAATAAATATAAAATGCATGTCGAAAACTCGCGTACATACATACATATGTATGTACGAAATAGAATTCGTGTTACTCGGATAACTCTAGGGAACGAATGCATCGAGAAATGTTTGAATACGGAGTTACATTCGCCCGAGGTGTTCGAGATTTTATATTTCGTATTATATAATTTTATATTTTATATATCTCCTGCTCTTATTCATTGCTACATTTACCGCGGGGGAATTGAATTACTTTCTGGGATGCATGAACTATTGTTGCTAAATATGTTTATATGCGACGTGAATTTATAAAAATTATCGAAGTAGAGGCACGGTATTTTAAAACCAAAGGTGTTCCCGAATGAATGCAATTATATTTGATATGTCAATATCAAAAGATATCCCAACTAAAGACAGGCACTGCTATCGTAATCTGGTCAAAATAAAAAATGGAATATGGCAGATATATTAAAGGTGAAAGATCGGAATGCGACAGGAGTATAGTAAATACCAACATCGCACATTATTTGTAATGGTTGCGTGTTCGTCGCGTATTTCTGCGTGGTGATTCGACGTGCGAACGTTCGAAATTGTTCGAGTTATTCGAAAAATTGGACCAGATCCAAGCACGCTCCGCTTTATTCATATTGATTGCGAGGAGGCATGCACGTGTAGCTGGCTTTGATTTAAAATCCCACTTTCCATATCGGCGCATTGCATAATTTTAACGCGGAAACAATGAAGGGAATATTGACCGGACCTCGTTTTTACGAGCTATAACCAGTCGAGAATAGTTTATTCCTGCGTACCTTTCTTACGGTGTGCTACGTCGGTCCACGTTTTTCGAACTCGATGATTCCGTTGTTGTGACGCCAAAATGAAAATCTATCCTTCGTAAAGTTCCAAAATCACGATTGTGGTGTCCGAGATATATTGAACGAATATGTCTCTTAGTTTCTTTTGTATATCACTTGTAAATAAATGTTAATTTGTAAGTACGAATGGATCTACTACACGCGTGTCCATGACACCACTGAACTGCCTTACTGTGTATCTCCATCGCACGTAAAGCGACCTTCGAACAACTTCGCGACGCAGCACTCGTAAGCCAATCATGCCGTAGCGGAAACATAACAAGCAGCGTAACACTTTAAACCGGAAATAACCACGGTACATTAAGCCGAAACATCCTATCGTTTTCCGTACTTAGTGAGGTAGATGGTTCCTCGATCGTAAGCCAATGAATTTTGATTATTTCTATGAAATATTCAAGGAGAACCGTTTCACGAGTAGCTCGAAATTTCAGCTTAGGTTACACCTCGTATTCACATTCATTATCGGAGGACTGGTGAGTTAACGATCAATTAAGCGATCGCGGCTAATAGGGAATGCAAGGCACGTAGTAATGACTGCAAGGATCGCCACTACAAGGAGAAACCAGCCATACCTTCGATATTCGAAACCGTCCATTACAATAGATTGAGAAACGCGCGAAAGGATCACGTGATGTATGTATAAGAAATAATATTATTAATTCGATTTGTAATTTATGTAAACTACGATTTATGAAATGAATTTCTCTCTCGCGATTTAGTTATATTTCACCTCTTAGCTACTATACGCCACTATAGTATCTTTCACGCATGTCATCTTTTTGAACGTATATTATCTTATTATGTTTCTTTTTCAAACTCTTTCCGTGAAAATGTATAAAGAAATTAGAATTTATTCATCTCTGACTCTATTTTAATGTGATTTCATGGTGGAAAGCACCACCAGGCACAAATCGCAGTGCTGTTTACATTATTTTTTGCGCGCAGTCCGCGTCGAGCATTGTCTTACAAAGATACAGCGCCGCGGAAAGTCCTGCCGTAGCTAAGAGGTTAGTGTTCGAGCACGTGGATAATGTTTATATTACCTGTATGTTCCGGAATGTTACTGTTTATAAAACTGATCAGACGGCCGTTCCGAGAATTAAATTCATATCTTGAAGTGTGTCATTGTACACTTTCCGAACGCGGACTGTGTGTTTACATGCAGATAACCTCTTCTCGGAAATAGTAAGTATTTGACAATATTGTCACTCCGCGCTATGAATCGAGTTTCCAGTTTTTCTGTGACGTTCTAACAGACTGTATTTGTGAGTGTTCGTACTCTACCTCTCTGTGAAAGTTTCAAACGTGGTGCTTTTGAAGGATCTTTTTGTCTCCTCTCCTGCATGCATGTTCGGGTTTAATGAATTTTCCGCGACCGTATCACTGGAATCAAGATGCGATCGCTTTTCACCGGTGTTGAAAAAGTGTCACGATGCTTGGAAAACGGGAAATGAAATATGGTCCCCGTGGGACTCCTTAAAATCAGTCTAACGATCGGTGTGAAAGAAAAGAAAAGCTAAGTATGATGGAATTTTCAAGTTTAATTCGAAAATCAATCAAGATTCACCCTCGGCAATTCTCCGTTTTGAAAACTACTCTATCTGATTATATCGTTCAAATCGAATTCGTGTGAAATATGGAAGTGGGGAGTTAAAAATAAAATGAGAATATTTAAAAAGAAAATTGAGAGGTTACCGTGCGACGGGGGCATTGCACGGTTTACGATTCGAGATACGTCGCGCGATTAGAGTGGCGATGCTTATCGAAGATGGATGTAAAGAGTTCCTTTCTGGTGTCAGAAAGTATCACGGTATCTTGATAACGTCTAAAGTGGAAATACAATGCAAATATATTGGCGTGCAGGCTGACCTGACCTGAGACAACAGTATCCGATAAGCGGTGCAACTGCATCGGATTTCAAATGGAAATCAATACGGAAACAAGCCTCATATCGAGCTATTCCTGGCTGTTCTTCCGCTTGGAACATTCATCACTTTACTTTGGTATTGTAATAGATTTTGCCAATCCGAACGTACTTTGAACGACTACTAATCCTAAACCGATCTGTTTGAGAGAGTGCAACGTAAACTAAAGTTCTCGAGATATTTGGAAAGCCCGTTTATTAGGATAATTCTGTAGCCACTATATCGAAGTAGCAATTTAAAAAAATTAGTAATATAAGAAAAAGTTCGACGAAAATATCCCGTAATTCGTTTCCCCGGTAATTGCCGAAGCAAAAAACTTGAAAGTTCTTCGACTCTAATGGTATTCTTTTTCTCGAAGAAAATTGCATTTCTACTCATCTCGCGGAATATAGTCGGAGGGTTGAAGATCTTAAGGATTTTGTCCTAAGCGTGACATAAATCGAAAGTTTTCTGCTTCCCGCAATCGTACGGCAAATCGGATTAAGAAATTGAATAGTCCTGTGCTGACTCTTACGAAGGAGAATGGAATGAGGAATTTTCAGCTTCCGGCGTTTCTTCTCTGACCTCTCGAATCAATGTCTTCCGAAATTTATTTGTCTTTCGGATCTTTGCGTTAAACTCCCGATACATACAGCAATTACATTGAGCAAACTCCACGACATATATACCCTACGAAATCAAGTTGCCTCGTAGAGAACTACCAACCATAATTCCAACCACAAATGCTTTCCAACCGCCCCATCTCCTATCTCCCATCGTGGAAATGGATTTTAGGTCAACATTAACTAGAAATCCTGCTCGGGAGACACCGTGCAAACAACTACGTTCAAATATTGTCCATTAGTATTATACAATTTTATTTCAATTCCGACGCGATAATTATATTCTAAGTGAACACGAATGTGGATGCTGTTTATCGAATATAGTTCTGAAGAAGTAGTTTCAATGCTTATAATTAGGAAAATATTTCAATGACGATAATCGAGGGCAGACGTCAGGTAAATCGGTAAGTTGACCGAAATTTATTCCGGACGGTCTCCGGAGTAACTCCGTGAAAATTGGTTGGCGCGAAACTTGGCGAATTCAGGCGAAATACCTGACGTGCCCAACGGCCAGGTATTCATCTTCAGAATGGAATCGATATTGCCCGTAATAAGTTAGCGAACAAGCTATGGCAAATATTAAGCCTCGAACGCAATTACCCCAGCCCCCTCCTGGTAATCGACACAAAAGTGTTTACCGTAATCGTGAGTTATTTTGCTGTAATATCGAGATGCAATCCAACTACCGCGGGAACGCAATTAAACTTTCTAACAAATGGGTGGGATTATGTAAATGTTCCTTTGTAACCGGGCATTCGGGTTGCTCTCCAAAAATCGATTTCGATATTGTTCGTACCGCGGATACCAAAACGTACGAATTTAAAGACGATTTTCATTATTTCATTACTTTACTATTCTAAACGACTTTTTCACAATCCTTTAACTGATAACGCAACAACGAATAAGAACGAGATTGGCTAGGAAACGGAACATTTCTATAGCTTTTATATAAATCCTTGAGTACACGATATTCCCGTAGCCCATTTCTTCGTGAAACGAATCTCCGCTGGGAGAAGTCTTAGAATCGTGAACGTATTTACAGTCGAGTGGTATGTACTACTTCCAACGAAACCAACTAAAGTGTAAACCAAAAAACGTCCTTCCTGTAATTGCATTGTTACACCTCTATAGAATGTGGCTTGGAATGCAATATTGTATCAAAAGATACTCGTTACCTTTACCGGAGTTTTTCTCATTTTTACTCGTGATATATTAGGCTCATTAATATCGAAATTATATCATCTATATCGGAATTATATTAAATTATATATTGAGTATATCGGAATTAGATCGAAATTATATTATCTACATCGAAATTATGTATACCATCAATATCGGAATTAGATGGAAATTATATTCTCTATATTGGAAATAGATCGAAATGATATCATCTATATCGGAATTAGATGGAAATTATATTCTCTATATCGGAATTAGATCGAAATGATATCATCTATATCGGAATTAGATGGAAATTATATTCTCTATATCAGAATTAGATCGAAATGATATCATCTATATCGGAAATATATCGAAATTATATCATCTATACCGGAAATAGATCGAAATTATATCATCTATACCGGAAATAGATCGAAATTATATCATCTATATCGGAAATAGATCGAAATTATATAATCTACATCGAAATTATGTAATCTGAATATTCATACATCTGAATTCAAGAGTTTCCTTTCAATACTCTCTCCTCCCTCCCCCACTCTCTCAGAATTGTCCAATCGGATGTAAGGATATTCCGGCAGCCAAGATTTCGCGGAGGAAGGACCATTTTAAGATCGTTCGCGAACTTCGAGGGGGTGATTCACTCGATATTCTTTTGATAGCGTAAGATCGGTGGTTGCTAATATAAAGAGTGGTAGAAGAAGGTAGAAATTGAAAGTTGGTTCGGCGACACGCTCGATTGTTTATCCTTGAGAAGTGTTTCTCAATAAACTCCAAGGGAACTTGGACAATTTATCTTTGACGTTTGTTGGCGGCTTTGCTAGCTACTCGGCACAGCCGGTACTAAGTAAACTCTGACGGGGTGGCCAATCCATTAATTAACTTAATTAACTCTAGACAGGTTACACGCTACTGCCATGGACACCAAGTATACTCTAATGTCGGCCTAGAAACTACCTGGTATTATCCTCTACATACGCACCTAATTAAACTAACTTACAACGGATACAATCTACTCGACATATATATTTCCCTCATTTTAGATTAATCGATCAACGGGCATTGTCGTCTTTAATTCTTCCACCTTAATTACACTAGCAATTAAGACACTAAGTTATCAATAATTTCTTCGCAGAGACATCATTTCTGCTTTCGCAAATACGTAGAAATATGTTCATGTAAATTTGCAATAATATCTAGAAATATAGCGGAATATTATTTCAACGAAATTCGGAAATTGTTGGAGCATTCAAACGGCAGAGTTTTCACGGTGATGAGTAAATTTGCTAACGAGGCAAATGTAGGGTAAATTCTGAAGCGGGGAGATAGGAGCAAAGTGTGGTTGTTGTTCTTGACCTTTTAAATCAGTGCGCTGTACCCTGTTCAGGAACAGAGTTGATAAACTTTTTCCGTTCAGCACGTTCTTTAATATTTATTGTTCGTATAATATTTAAAGAAAACATACAGAAATTCTCATGTAGAATCCTTATAAATTCTCGTTGTACTAAGATCGCGCTTTGGCGAAGTAATTAATATACTACACTTCAAATTAATGTCGAAGGCTCTCTTTTATATAATAAATTATACGGTAAGATTTAATTATGTGATAAAATATAATATATAAAGGGGAGCTTCTGCAGTGAAATATTTAGTTAATCACGGATTAGAATATAGTCTGTCTAACAAAAAAGATATTTTCGTCTTTTTTGGACCAAATTGCTGCGGCAAAGAGAGTTATATCTGGGTCGCGGTGATAAATGTCAAAATGGTATCTCTGCGCTGTGTCGTTAATTGGGAAAATTAGCGACGACGTTAAATACACGAGACGCTAATAACTGTGAACATTGGTGCAGGATAAATATGTACGACACGATAAGAGGCTATTCATAAACAAATCGCTTTGGCGTTTGGTTTGTTTAAATTTGCAACACAATGCCGTGGAATAAAGTGCGACAGAGCATACTGCCGTTAACCGCATTTCTGTTTAACGACAACCCTCTTCTCGGCTGGACGTCCACCAAGCGACAGCTTCCTAGGAGATTTAATACGAATTTCACGACTAAACTCGTCATATAAATGGAATAATTATAGGATAGAATAATAATTATTCTATCAAGTAAAAGGACTCTTCATAAATACTTTGAGAATAATCAATAAAGCGCGCAATAAATTATGATCCCAAAGTATCCTTTAAGGTCGGACTTTCAGTTTGCGTTTACCGATATGCAACTTTCATGATCAATTCAGGGAGATGAAATTTTAATACCACTGACTTATAAATTTCCACATTAAAACCATGACCTTCTCTTTTTGGACTGTCGAGAACGAGGGTGAAAAAGAAACGGCACAGCCACCGATGCCGCGTCTACGAAAATCATGAATTTTTAAGGGAACCATTTTCTGCGTATGCATAATTAACGATCCACGATAACGTGAACCTAAGTCGTAAACAAACGTGCACGAAAAGTATGTAAAACGAGGGACTGAGTTCTATTTGGAAAAAGCGAAGTGATCGCGGAGTAGTTTTAGATGTTAAATACTTTTAGAATCATCGAATAATCGGAGTATTCGTATTGTCAGCATTCGGGGCATTTGGGAGTAAGCGGTGTATGTATAATAATTTTCCACAATCACTCCGACTGGCGCGTGTACGCGTCCACTGTCAATTTATCATTCCAAAATAGAGGATAATCTAAAGCGTTGTACCGTGCGGTACGGAACCGGTCCTCCGGGATACTGGTCCTCTTGACGAGACACTAAACACGCGATTATGCGGCTCCATTATTATGCCACCAGAACGCAACCACGCAAGATCTGAATCGCATCTCGTCTCCTCCTCTGTTCTACCTATTCTCATACTAAACGCATCTCGAAAATTGATATTCTCTATGCACCGTTGATTATTCTTTATGTGCTTCTCAACGTAAAGTTAATGTGAAAAATCGTTGTCGAATTGTAAGATTGCAACAGTTTAAGAAGTAGAACTTTGTTCATATAGAAACTGTTTAGTTGGCCAGAAAGTTGGTGCGGTAATACATTGTTGAATAAAGGAAATTGAAACAATTTACAAAATCGAATAAAAGTTGCTTTTTATTTATATATTAAAAACCACAGGAACTATCGAAATTATATTAAAATTATAGCGAAACTGGGACCAACTTAATATTATAAATAAATGTTAAATAAATAGTTATTATGTATATAAATGTACGTATAATTATGGAGCACAATATTTTCCAACGTACGTGAAGCATAATATATTATATCTTTTATTTAATATAATTATCTGATCCTGACGAAATTACTTGCAATTATTAAAATACTACCCTCCCTCGGTATCATACATGATCGTTTTATTTATTTCAATATATATTGAATTTTTTCGTAGTATTCTTCGCAGTTTGTTATGTTTATGGAAATACCACCGTAGAATATCATAAAAATGTCCATTATGGAATTTACTTCGGTATTGGTTTCGGATAAATAGGAAATTGCTCGTTTGGTCAGTGAGCCGAACATCCGGTTAATCAGGAGGTGATAAACCCATTCGGTTTTTAACTTCACAAACGTGTAGAATGTATCAGTTTCGACTCTAAAACGCGTGACCATCAATTTTTCATGACTTATTTCCTACACTAAATTCAATGCCGTTTATCGAGAATTATGGTATACGGTAACGATTGTCGATTTTCATTTCAAATCTAATCGGATGGAATGCTGATTGAATTTATCAGTGATATTTGAAGTTACGATACGCAAAGGAGTTTTGAAAATATATTGTCAGAAAATGAACCCGTAAATTTTGCAAATTTGTAGCACGGAATATAGGGAACGTGTAAATATAGAAATACAGTAATATAGAGAAATGTAGAAATATAGAAATATACAAAATATAGTAATATAAAGAAATATAGAGAAATGTAGAAATACAGAAATATAGAGTTCTACTTCATTTTCTATGAAACAAGTCTCGGATTAGTCTCGGATTAGTCTTTTAAGTATAATGGAATAAATCATTTCAGTAGAACTTATGGAAAGGAGCAGCTATTCTTTACAAAAATCTTCGGAAGTTTCGTCAATACACAGAAAAACTTTTACAAATATATTATTAAAGGAAATGAAACAATAAATTCGAAGTGATAGAGTTCTATTTAATTGTCTACGGGGATCTCCAAGATAGGAATTTTACTGTATAGAGTAATGGAAAGGTAATGGATTAATAACGTGGGTGATGAACAAGATAGAGTCGAAACTTTTTCCATTTCTAACAGCTTGGCACACGGAGTTCCGCGGACGATGAATAATAATACGAACGGATCTGTCCCCTGATTTCAGCCGTGAATACCTTTTGATCCACTTCGTTGTCCCTCGGGGGTAAAAAACTTCCTTCATGACACTGGACTGACTCTTTAAATCTATCGCATCTTTGCAGACGGGGGAAAGAATATGAGAAAACAATTTATTATGGTCCCATAATAATATTGCTCTTGCACTTAATCCTATTCACGTGTCACTGAAATCGCAAAAATATATATTTTCGAATAATTTTATATATACAATATTTTAATCAATTAATTTAAGGCATCTTGATATAATAATTATATGCTGAAGGAGCTGTTCTGAATATTTATACCAGTAATTTTTATATTGGATTCTTAGGTGTAATATTAATTATGGCAATTTATTAATATTTCTTTTTACGTTCTTCTACTGAAAAATTGTTGATGGCCCTTCGAGATACGGAACACATTGGACTTTTAGATTCTAATCTCCTGAATAAAAACAAATAAGACAATTGCTTATTACGGTTTTACTTATTGGAAAGCTATATTCTCTCTTCGGCGAACATCCTTGCCGCGATCCGATAAAAGAGCAAGGAAGAAAAACTGAAGTTTATTATAATACTCCAGGTGACCCGGATTAGTCTCTTAAGTATTATAGAAGAAAATATTCCAGCGGAATTCATGGAAAGGAGCAGCTATTCTATCCAGATCCCTTCGAAAGGTTCGACAAAATATTTCAAGGTTTTTATTCGCGGTCTTTTACGTCTGGAAATTCCAAAATGCTTCGCTTTATGGAAATCTCCTTTTTTTCCAACGGAGTAGGAGACCATTAGGTTAAGCTGCTGCGAGCAGCAATTTTTAGCACGGAAATATTTAGCGGCTTCATAATTCGCTCTGCAGACATTCTTTTTCCTTTTTCCGTTCCCGGCATCCATTTTCCTCCTCCTCGTCTCTCCTTCCTTCCATCTCGTTTTTGCTCCCTCAGCCCGTTTCTCAATTTTGCTCTTGATACAGATCCATGAGGAGTCCCCCTTCGCGTATTTTCCTTGAACGGCCAACCAAAGATACCTTGCCCTTCCGCTTCATATATTTGACTTTATGTTTTCCCCTTTCACCCTCTCGCGCCCTTTGCACCCTCTCGGACCCCACGGGATCACGGTCAGTTTCAGTTTCCGCATCAAGGTCACTAACGTCAAATTTCCCGGTAAAATAAAAACAGTCCCTCGTACCTTACTCCGCTACTCCATCACGCAATGTCGTTACTCTTCTTTTATCCTTTGTATTTAACGGTAAGTCCTTTAGATGTACGCTCGACAAAGCACAAAACTTATTGTCGCTCTGCCCGAGTAAGAATCTTTTTCTCCGAGGAACGGCAACGTAACAATTCGTTTCGCTGACTTAATAGGGAACATTAATCTCCCTCTTTCATAAATCTCAATTACTGTAAGCTAATTAAGCGTCTTGGACTAATTAAATTATCTACGAATATAACACTGTGCTTTATCGTTTATTTAGGTCTCCTGTACCGCCATTGTGCCTCCCTGACTTTTCACCTGTTTCGAATCTACCGAGACATTTTAATATTTTTATTGTGTATGTTTGGCTAACAAATTTCGAAGTATTTTCTTCGAAAGTTGGAATCATGGAGATTTTATTATGCGAATGAATCTCGTGGTTCCGTACAATATTTTACTATGCAGATCGTACTAATTTCAATACTAATTTATCTTAATTACGATTCATAATTAATATTACACCTAAGATTCTAATATAGAATTTAAATATAAAATTAATCGTATAAGCATTCGACAAAAAATTGCTGGGAATACAATTATAGTATTAAGATTACTTCTATCAACTAATTAAAATATTGAACAAATATATGTATTTCTACGATTTCAGTGATACACGAATAGAATGAATATATTACAATTGCAATCATTAAATTGGTCATAAAAAGTGCAGTACTAAAATTTGTCATAATAAATTGTTTTTTCATATTTCTTAATGTCGAAGTAAATTCGATCAGCAAAATAATTTACTTATGAGCTGAAATCGAGTGTTAGTCCAAGAACTTCGAATACTAATCGTAAGCATCACGTAAGATGGCCGCAACTTTCTTTTATCTCCGTCAAGTTTAACTTTACCGAATTATGTCGAAGGCAGCGTGGAACTTTGGTTACTTTCCAACTTCCAAGATATATGGATGTAGAAGATAGAATGGAAGAAGCGTCCTTTGTTTACATCTAATGAAAGGACTATAAACAAAGAAAAGGTTTCGTGAAATATAGTACAAATGATTCTTTTTAAGAGCCACTTCTTCAAAGATTGCAATCTTCCATAAACTCACGAAATTTATTTGCACGACATCCATACAACCTACATCCACGCGCGCAAACTTTGTCACGTAAACATTCGCTATTTTCCATTTTGTCAAATTTCATGTATTTATTGTCATTGAAAATCATAATTTAATGTCTACGCCGAACTCAATATGCATGACAGGAAGGAGATCGCAGTTCGCGTAAGTCGTTCGGAAGAGACAAGGGAACGTTTACGACACCACTAAAACTTTTATTCTGTTTAGGATTCATATTGACGTAGGGGGGAACTTGATTCATGAAAAACAAAATCTTGGGGGGATGCGATTGCCTAAATTCTCTTTCATGAGATACTCCTGACTCCGTGTAAACTTGGAATTACCCACATCATGAAACTGATAACGTAATAATTAATTTTGCGCTGCTAATGTCGTCATAAAAGTTAGTCGATTGTCATGTCGAATAATTTGTATCTGCTGTAGGGTTCCGAAAAGAAGGCACAACGTGGGTTTAGACGATTAGTGAAGGGAGAGATCTAATACATAATATACAGTATATAATATATAACATAATATAATATTAATTATAATAATATATAATTGAAATTAATTAATATAAGGAATTTTATTATACATTCTATATCACATAATATATGTAAACAATGTGAGATCGAAATTCCACCTAACACTTCTGTCACGGCTGCCTTCTATTCAGAATCCAATAGTTGGTATACTTGTGCTAAGTTTGATTAAAACACACCACGAAATTGAGCCCCGGAATTCCTGAATGTGTCTGGAAACTTTATTGTTTCCGATCAATATTTTATGTTGTTCGAATAGCTTTATAGTTTGCATGGTATTTTTTTCGAAAACAGAAGTGTGGCTATTTCGATAGCATAGTGCGTCCGGTATTCCGTAACGGGGAAAAATGCATTTTTTCGGTCGATGCCAAATCGATTGTGCCCGTATTGTTCCTATAAACTTTTACGCCAATGTATCGTATATAGCTATATAGATAAGCAATGCTCGATAAAACTGTCCTCGTGTTTTTATCCTTCGGCATCCATCCCGTTGCGAGTCTCGAACTACTCGATCCTCGAAGCTTTCCAGGAATAAGTTTGGAAGAACTAGTTTCGCTTCGATAATGTTTCACATCTACTATACCGGTCTCTTACTAAACCTTTTATTATCCTTCTTTTTGTAAGTCTGTAAATCCAAAAGAAACTCGTGGTAGCTGGCTAGTTTCACGCAGAAAATGAAAGAAGCAAGATGGCGGAGGAACTTATTTGAAGGATAAGAAATACAATTACCGCTAGAGTTACGAAACACTACTCAGTTATACTTGCACATTTATTTATATATTATATATAAATTGTGTAAGTTAATTAATACTTTTGATTAGACGTATTATGTATATAAAACAAGGGTATATAAAATACAAAAATGCGCCGTAGTATATGCGAATAATTTTATTAAAAATTGGAGACCAGTCATTTGGACTCGTTTGATAGCTCTGGCGTTAAGAACTGTTAAATCGTTGGATTAATTTTTTGGAGATATTTTAATATTTTATGGGACTTGCTAATAGCGTTATTAATGTTGTATATTGCTGTAAATAGTAATCACGATTTACCAAACGCGCATTTCATTATACTGCTATGGAGTTAACTAAGAGGAATTGGACTCCCGGGAAATACGAGGATATTACAGCGAAGGCAAGTTCTCCGGGGTCCTTTCTATTGTTTCAAACAAACCATCGATTTGACGGAATATTTTTATTAGAGGTGCGCATTTAACCCTGATCTTTTCCTTATCTTTTATTCTCTTATCGGCGACCTATATCCGTTGATATTAGCTGACGCCGTTCTGAAAAACGATGAGTAAGGACGAACGAATATCACCAAGTTTCGTCTGCCTCTTTATCCGCTTTACGACACGCAATATTAGACCCGCTGATGGGAAAACGATCTTTTTGGATTCTTGGTTTCCAAAATGTGTTGATACGCAGCTTAGTATCACGTGATTCGTCCTTCGAGATGGTACTCGAAGAAAAATGCTCAAGATAATACTCTTCTTATCGAAAAATTCACGTCTCTTCTTTTGTGTCTCGGCTACTCGTGATGATAGTGAGGCAGGTTTACTTCTATCACTATGGTATTATTAAGAATTAGGAATTATGTGGTTCATTAGATGTTAATGATTCATTATGGGATTTAGATTAATATAACCTTAGAATAATATAACCTTAAATTAATAGAAACTTAGATTAATATAATATAAAGCACATAGCTACATAAAAGTTCTGATAAAAGCGGATAAAAGAGATACATAATGCACGTTATGTTAATCCATAATGTCAAAAGTATATTCACCCTGGCGAAGCTGTAACCTTGACTACGCGCTTAAACCTATGTGCACCAGTTACTCGTTAATAGAACATATAGAAGCACTCTTGTCATAGTTTGAAAGTTTCGTCGTTGTTAACAAACTCATCTCCCCTCCTCGTTGTACCGTACGTCCTGAGTTGCCCGGTTATACAACCTTTTACAACGACCCAGGGAACGTACGAAGTGTAAGGTAGATCCTTCAGATCCTACATAATATTTGCGATGCTTCCAAATTGCTCTAAACTTCCTCTTACACGGCTTGCGTGCCAAAAATCTTACGGAAGTTTTGGCTCATATTTTTTACAGATAAGCTAAGGGAGCTTGATTTATTGATTACAGCACCACGAATTTTACAATACCGAAAAAGCACGGTATTTTTTCCTATATTAATTCTGTGCCGATTCCTTAATATTGCAGACTATCAGAATCATGGAAACGAATTGCAAGATCTAAGGATAATAATTTGGAGATTACTAGAAACTTTCACTGTGCTAAAACTTTAGTCAATTTTGTATTATGTTACAAATTTCCTGGAAACTTTTACTTTGCTAAAAGTTCAGTCAATTTTGTACTACCCCCAACAATTTACTACAAACTTTTATTATGCTATTTTACCACTTTATTAGGAAATAAAAAATGTTAGGAACCAGACAAAAGGGATGTCTTCGTTTATAAAGGCTAACGCACGAATGGGGTATCGTATGAATAGTGCAGTTTGTGGCTGCGGAATTTAAGTTGTATGGTTGGTAGACTCATGCGTAGTCGATTTGCGGATTACACCGGTCGACGAGTAGCCGACTCTGCTCGCACGATTTACATAGTTACATGATTTATTTATGTTAGCGGCGCAAGCAAACACGTTGAATTTTCTAGCAGCGAACTTTGCGCGAACCGCGCTCACACTTCCAGTCTTTCCTTAATACACCCACCACTCTTTTGACCTTTAGATTTCAGTGAGAGTCGCCATTTCGACTTCACGATTATTCGAAACACTGTTTTCGAATAATTTTATTTCTGTTTATTTGTTGAGCAAACATATATTCAGTTATGCTTTCATATTGATATATTTATACACAAATTACGGCTGGTGCATTTAAGTTAATTATTCGATCCAATTATTTGCGTTATCTATCTAAAATAAAAGTACATCAAATCCCAAATAATGCGCCTTGTATTTTCGAATAATTTAACAAAAATTTGTGGGCAAGCCATTTTGTCTCCTTTGGTAGTTCTAGTGTTAAGCGACAATCATAATCGCGTATATTAAGAGAAGATCATTAAAATCGTCATTCGTTGGTTGCTGGTTAAATAATTGATATCGACGAAGCATCGTGAAATTGGACCCGAGAGAAGGACGTCGAAATATGTAATAAAGTCAACAATGTCGAATAATCCTAATGAAAAGATATAAGGGGATATAAATTTATCGGCACGTGGCTGAGTCCACGATCGCCATTACTCAACTATGAACATCTGTTGAAAATTGCACGCCTTGAATGTTCAATAGGTTTAATATAGTATCGATAACTCATTCGACTTAATTCAAGATTCATTTTATTCGAGTAGCATCCAAACAGTTCCTGTCAAACATCAAAAACATCAAAATCATCACAAAAGGGTATTTCTTCAATGGTAGCCATCGTAAGTTTTTTTACGACAACATCAAATTTTTGGTGGGAAGTGAAGGACTTTTAGCAACCGTTTCTAGCGAGTTTTATAAATCGCTTGGGAAAGTTTGACGCGCTACCCTCCAAAAGCTTCATCAAAATTTCGTTTTCCATCTTGCAACGTCGCACTCGAAAGCATCGTGTTTCTACGGGCAACTAAAAAAAATCGTATTTTTCGAGATAACATTTTTTTGTGCGGAAACATCGAGAGACATGGCGCGAAGTATATTCCATTTTCTAAGTGTTTGAAACATCTGCTTCGACAAAAAATATACATACTCCACTGGAAGAGGAATAGAATATAAAATCGATGTCGAGTTCCTTGAAAACGTAAGGTGTAGGTGATGGTACGATATCGGTAAAAGATACGTATATATATATGAATTTTTCATATCTTCCGCACTAGTATCTTGCTTCCGACAGAACACTTTGTCACCATTCGCCATCACTCTGTAACTAAAGCCAGCATCTACTCCAGACTTTCAATATTTACTCTGTTTACTTTCGAACCAGTCACGATGCAACTAGTCGACATTCTTTGAAACATTCTCGGCGGCTCTTTTGCGATTCATTCATCGATTTCTATGGATCTCTATCTTTTGCAATCGGTGGTAAAATCTGTGAATATATCTCGAATATCAGCGGGTTAGTTTTAACGATGAGATTCGAATATCTCGATTTTACATTTTTTCAGCTACGGCGACATATCTGCCGTTTCCATCCGGATTGTAAGTTAAGAAGGATGCAGACGTATACAGGTAACCCTCGTATAACACTGGAGTTAGGCTAAAATAGAAAAATATCGCGTTATAAAAATAGCGTTACTCGAATTTCACACGGAAAGCGAGTTTACGTTCTAAAAATTATTCTTTTAAATCAAATATGAACTTCATTTATCAAGTCGAGGAAAAAACATAGTTTTATGTAATTCAGATATTTCCATTTAACGAGATGAAAACAAAATTATTAGTAGCAATTAATAGAATAAAAATGAGTAGAATGAAATATTGATACACTTTGTAGTTCCAGAAAAAAACGATATGAAACATTATTTCACATGAGCGCGATATATTACAACTCCATTCATGAACCGCGTTGTACTAGTACCGTGCTATACGAGAGTTCCCTGAACATTATTCAGCATGCAGATGTATGAATTATACGTTTCTTACCATGAAGTCTACTGTTCCATTCGTATACAGTATACACACGAAAATCCGACGTTTCAAGCGAAACTTCGAACTCCCGTCGAGAACTTCTGTAATTTGTTCTCCCGGTGTATTTCTCCGAGGGACCTTGGCGTAAAGGAGACCTGAAACTAGCAGCTCTTCTCCGTTAGTATCGTGATTTCATTTAAGCAATGCGTACAGATAGTTGTACAGATAGTGAGTGGCGTCTGGAAACTGCCATTCCCTAACTTCCTGTTACACTCGCGTACTCATTTAATGTGTGTCTTATTACATGTAACATCTCACGGAGTATCTTACTATTGTTACTACACCTTACACTTACGACTTAACTACTGTTATAATTTAATTACTTAACATAGATTCATGTCTTTTGTCACTCAAATGCGTTCGATGTAAACAAATGCTACGTTTGCAATAATGTTGTCCTTGTTTCTCTTTAAGGTAACTCGTCTTTTTTTAGTTAAATGCGTTAGAAGCAAAGAAATGTTTAGCAAACGCGTTTGAAGCAAGCAACGTTTGCGATAATACTCGTCTTTTTTCAGTCGAATGCGTTATAGACAAAGAATTTTTACGTTTGTAATAATATTATCCTTGTTTCTCTTCAAGGTAACACCTCTTTTTCAGTCAAACGCGTTCGAAACAAACATCGGTTGCAATAATATTACCCTTGTTTCTCTTCAAGGTAACTCGTCTTTTTTTAGTCAAACGTGTTAGAAGCAAACAAATTTTACGATTGCAATAATATCACCGTTTTTTTGCAAATATAAGACCTGGTCATATTATCGGAACAACTAGAGTTTCTGTTAAAAAAATATTTTCGGAAATAAAACCAGATCCTATTTGTGGAACAATATTCAATAATGAAAATTTAGAACAAAAATTGGGTAAAGACCTTAATTACAAATCCAATTCATAATCAGTGAGACCACAGTCTTATTTTTAGGTGGTCTTATTATATTATCGGAAAAAATCGGTAACCCTTGTTTCTCTTCAAGACAACTCGTCTGTTTTCACAATCATTGAAACGCATCGCAGACAAACACATTTTATATTTGCAATAATATTACCCTCGTCTTCTTTTCAAAACAACTCGCAAGGTTAGCAAGAAGGTATTAAGCAAAAAAGGGGGGTAGATATTCGTAAGCTGGTTGCAAATTCATGCAGGTGGAAAGAGATCCAGTGACTGCGAGGAGGAATCGCTAAGGACGACGCAAGAAACGCCGACGACGTGGGTAATGTATCCCAAGTACACGACGTAAAACTTAATCCAATGAATTAATTATAAACTACCCCTCGAGATCACGAACTAGCTCTACGAAGAATTACCATAAATGCTAAGGGTAATTTTCTACCCGGCAATGATGTCTTCGGACTACCCCTAGGTATCAGAAATCGAAAACAATTTGCGTCTTGTAGAAGTAGTAATTATTGGCGAAAATGTGTCTTCTTAATTCGGGAAAAAGATTGGATGATAAAAGTCGTCTTTCTTGGGAGTTTTACTGGTAATTGTATTAAGTGTACTGGCTTGATACGAGCTAATAGTCCTCTCTCACAGTACTTAAGGCTAAAGTTTCACAAGCGGATATCGAATGCAATGAAAGTCACGAGTTTACGTCCGCAGGTTTACGCCCGGAATTGCCAAGCGAATAGGGAAAACGGCTGTTTCGGAAAATGGTTATGTTTCGCTGGAAATGGTTCGAGTGGTCGGATAATTGGAAATACCTTAAGCCTTATACTACCCGACCTCCCATATATGCGAGTTGTATTTCCATATGTTCCAAATATTAGTACTGTCGAGTCTCTTTTTATGCGGTGGATACCTTCCAGAAAAATCGACATTAAAAGACCGCACAAAAATAGATATAGCTTTGTTCGTAAAATTAAGGATAATTTGCTGAAATGTTATTATAGTTGCAGAAAAGGAAGAACTTACATACATTCAGTTGTTCTGTTCTGTTTATGCATAAAAAGATTTTAAATTCAAACGGGAAAAGCTTTATTCCTGTGTGGGAATTACTCTCTTCTCTCTTAACTCCCAGCAGAAAAACATGAAAAGAATGAAAATAAATGAATAAGCGCGTTACGTTGTTAAAACTTCCTACATTTCTTGGATTACTTGTTTATTCTTTCTTTTTTTACTTCACTGATTAATTTCAAAACTGTATTAAAAAGAGTCGTATCAAAAGAGACTCGACTGTAGAAAGAAATCTGTTGTGTAATATTATTGACCTTCGTTACAACCTTCAAGTATTAAAAACTCACTGAAATTCGCAAAGAAATTATTTTATATAATAATTTCATCTTACGACAGTCATTTTGGCTTCCATTCCACATATTCTCCTTCTATTATTTCGAATTTCGGGTGGCATCAACAAATTATTACGAATAAGTTCCAAAGATTTACAAGACGAGAAAAAATGGTTTTCTCGTCTGGCAAGCTGGCAAGCATTTCTACATATTTATTTACAAGAAATATTTCATTATTTATGGCCCAAGTTAGTCAGAAGAGTATCAATATGACGTATAATGTAACTTAATAGTACAACGAATTGAAGTGCATTTGAATTCGTAAAGTGAAGATTGAAATAAATCTAAAGCAATTAACGAATTTGAATAGTTTGATAATTTAATCTAAATCAGTCGAGTTCGCGATTCGTGAGTTTCTCTATGCAACAAACGCTCCCAATTGAAACCGAAACCCTTTGTAATCGTTATACGACAAATGGGTTCAATGCTTGAATGTCGAGACTCTCGACATTGCTAATAGCGCTTAAACAACACCTGTGAAATGAAAATACCCTTCAATAATAGCGGCAGCAAGCGATATACGTTACACGGATAGAAATTCTAATAGGATTAAAGTTACGAAAATGTGAGATCATTGTGTGTACATTACACTGGCAGATGTTCGCGATGCAATATGCGGTGACGATTTAAGCGATACATGAAATCTACGTTTTATTAATTATTGGTGTGATAAGCTAAAAATCGGAAATTAGTAATCTATCAGGTAAAAAAATATGAAATTGGATATGAAATATGAAAAGAATGTGAAAAAAAAATGAAATTCGAATATCGCGGTATCAAAAGTTCTATAATTTTTTATCAACTTGGAATTTGTTCAGAAAATGCGCTTATTGCATTCGGGTTGACCTAAACTTAACATTAAAATGATGACCTGAAATTAACATAAAATGTTCCACAGCTCTCGAATATCGCGGTATAACAAAATTCCTCAATTTTGTATCGACTTACAATTAGAAGTTTACCCAAAATTAACATCAGAATGATGATCTAAATTAATATAAAAATGTCCACAATTTTCGAATATGGTATCAAAATTCGAATATTCTTGCCATTGTGTCAGCAAACTTTTGACCTGATTAAAAGCAGTCCCACTCCATTTATGCTCCACCGAAACAGAGGGATGGGGTTGCAACTAGCTAGATAGCCTCATTCATAACTAACTCCGTAAACGATGTGCATATGCGGTAGAGCCGCGTTATTAATCTTAGAACATATGCCTGGATATTCGAGTTATGTAAGTAGGAGGTGTATGCAGTGATACGTGTTGCTTGTTCAATGTTACGCGTCTCAGCAGCGCATATGTACGTAGAATTCCGATCCCGGCTAAATCTAACGTGGGATATCTCTGTTATGTTCAACATTACGCAGCATTAAAATGCTAATTTATCTATAGCAGACATATTCAGATGAAAGATAGCTGCTCCCTTCTCCATTGCAATCTGAACAATGCGATTAAATTAATTACATTATTTGCCTAACATCAGATCTGCCTTGATCTCATTAATCTAACAGTCAGTATTAATATATTAATAAGCTTTAATATATTACAGCTCAATATATCAATATATTAATAAGCTTTAATATATTACAGCTCAATATATCAATATATTAATATATCAATCTTAAAAAGTCATAATGAATTATCATGTAATAAAATTACCCCTCGAGAATTTGAAGTGCAATAAAAAATAGTTTTGGTCCGAAGAGATGTTTTGATTAAAATAAATATTGCTGCAAGACATAAATTTCGATCAGCATGGACGTAAGCTTAATGTAGCCGATATAACGGTCACGGAAAATATAAAGTGAAAGGCTGAAAATCAAGGGAGTTTTCGAGGGCAAAGTTGCAGGGAATACCCTGTATGTAAATATGCAGCGGCTGTACGTGTTTTATTCGCAAAGGGTTTGTATCTGTGCACGTATCTTCCTCCGTGTTTGCGAGCGTGCCAGTTCTCGTTCACGAACCTGTAGGATATCCCCGTGTAATTGCACCTTTCGTGCAAATCACGTAAATCTGCTAGGGCAATTTCAATGCGCGTCTAGTTGGGACATGTGTTCGATACAATCTTTAATTGAGGACGAGCACAACCGCCATGGAAAGAGAGAAATCTCGAATCCAGAGATTTGGGAAGTAATCCACTTACTTGTCACACGGCGGATTTTGCTCTCGAATTCTATATTTGTTCGAAAAATTGTTGTTACGCCTTATTTTGGTGTAGGACTATGCACTATGTTACTATAGCAAGGCGGGGCTGCTTGAGTTAGTGACAGAAACAGTCAGATAAAAGTTTTTAATCCACTTGTTTCGACCCAAAATGGTTATAGAACATCATTAGGCATCATATACCATCGATTTGGGACACTTAGGAGCAAAATTGGCGATTTTGATTTTTTGAAAATTTTTGAAGGTGTACCCCTTTACATTTTTGCGATTCTGGGTCGACCCATTTTTCGACCAGAACAAATTTTTAAACCACTTCTTTCGACCAGAAATCGTCCTAGAATATGTTTATACATCATATACCATCGATTTGGGATACTTAGGAGCAAAATTGGCGACTTTGATTTTTTGACAATTTTTGAAGGTGTACCCCTTCACATTTTTGCGATTCTGGGTCGACCCATTTTTTGGCCGGAATAAATTTTTAAACCGCTTCTTTCGACCCAAAATCGTCCTAGAACATGTTTATACATCATATACCATCGATTTGGGCCATTTAGAATTGATTTTGGCGACTTTCCATTTTTGAGAATTTTTGAAGGTATACCCCTTTACATTTTTGCGATTCTGGGTCGACCCATTTTTCGACCAGAACAAATTTTTAATCCACTTCTTTCGACCCAAAATGGCCCTAGAATATGTTTATACATCATCTACCATCGATTTAGGCTGTTTAGAAGCGAAATTGGCGACTTTTATTTTTTGACAATTTTTGAAGGTATACCCCTTTACATTTCTGCGATTTTGGGTCGACCCCTTTCTTGACCGGAAACAATTTTTAATCCACTTCTTTCGACCCAAAATGGTTACAGAACATCATTGGACGTCATCTACTATAAAATTTGGTCCTTCAGAATCAAAATTCGTGGAGCATTTTCCATCGATTTTTTGGAGGTGTCGATTTCCACATTTTTTCAGAATACGTATCTGGACACCCGATATAATTTTTTACAAAATTTATCTCTACCGGAAATTCGAACTAGCCGTAGAATTTTTGAAAGAGCTAATATCGGCGAAGACAATAGCAGAATAATGGCGCATATGTCATCCGCGGTAGCAGGTGTACTTTCAAAGTAACACGGACGTATACGTTTTCTCTTCCTGATCCACGTACACGTCTTTCACACTCAACTTTTTGACATTTACACGGAAGTTTCCGGTGACTGACGACAGTCACATCATACGACCTACTATGCTATCCTCGGAGAATAATCAGCAGCGTGCAATGTGTCGCGAATAACTCTGCTTTGAGCCTAATAAATTCTAAACGCGTTTAGACTTGTCACTCTGTTTTGGATTAATTTCAATGGAGTCACCGAGCCAATTTCAGTTGAAACAAATAATGTGTTTTTACTGTTTATGTCAGAACTGCTGAATTTAATTTTAATGCTGCATTTTATATTGCGGGACATTAAAGGACTCGGAACTACTATTACTTTCCGTAATATTTTGTATTTTATTCAAAATTATTGTATAAAATTAATTACCAGCAGAAATCAGTTTTGTACAAAATTATATCCAGTATCCAGACACGTGATTTAAGAAAATGTGGAACTTAGTAAATTACCAAAATCTAAATAAATATGATAGTTAGTTTTAATACTTTAAAATGGTAGAATTGCAAACCCGGTAGACATTCGAAAAAATTACTACCCCTCAAGAAATATTATTTTATGGGGAAAATAGGTTAAAATCAATACACCGATTATGTTCAAACTTTTTAATATGACAGTCAATATAATGAAACTATAAATTCAAAACGTGCATACAACTTTCTAGAAATACAACCTCTCAGAAAATAAATAGTTGCTCTCGTTTGATTCGCTATAAGTCAAATGTAGTCATAATTATTACGAACGTCTACCCTTCTAGGGTTAAAGGTATTCACAATTTTGCAAATATTACCGGTATATTTGTTTCGAGTTCTAACAATATTTGCATAATCAGTCACCAAGGACCCGCACGGCAATCAAAATGTTGAAGAACCTTGATAGTCTCGGTACAATTATGAATATATTATGCCTAACGTGATACCAGAATTTTATTGCAAACTGCACGATAACCAGACGTCGAGGGAGGACGGATGATTTATGACGTAAGCGTGGCAGAATATACGAATAAGAGTAGACTTTTACGAGTCCTAGGCACAGCTGCTCGTCTTCGAGAAATGCGTGCGTTTTATATCACCTTGCATAAACTTGAGCGATGATGGCTCTCAACTACTCGTACCATCGACTGCTTAGCAAAATGAAAGAATTTAATCACCGAAGATCAGTCATCCAAGCAAAAGAAGACACGAGCCAAGGGAATCAAACGATTAGATCTTTCTTAATCCCCAGGGAACCAACTTGATATAACGATAAAGAATGAATTTCCAGGAACAACCCGATGTTTCCCCCGACCAGAAAACGACAAGCAGAATTTCATAATTTTTTTAGAACGAATTTAAAACACTGACGCGAGTCACGGTTTAATTTCCAAAGTAGAAATGACACGCGATAATGGAAGGTAGATTAAAATCGCATGGACTTGGTGATTACATAAATTATTATAATTGTGTAAATGTGTATAATTAATTGTGAATATTAATCGATAACTTAATGCAGCTTGATTATATATGTACGTATTTAATAAATTGATCAGATAGAAGGCTGATTAATAATATAATTAACGCTCGCGAAATCTGGGTTAATTCTTCTTTTATGTATGCGTGCGAAAATAGAATTGTGCTTTCTAGAGGAATTATGTTCCAGTCGCGTTCACATTCATTTTTGTCTGGTAAAATAGTAATTTTTATTTTGTAATTCTCGCACGAAGTGCAAAGAAAGTTATAAGCTTCATGCTGTTACAATATTCGTAAAAACCCGACGGTTTAAAATGTTATAATTTGTACATAGAAATGGATAAACTGTAACATCGATCTCGCGGCAATATAACGAGTCTTCATTAGCCGGATTTCAGAGACAACAAAGCCGTCGCCTCGTGGTGCGACACGTGACTGGATTCGCGAATATCTCCGCGTTCGATGTATCCGCGCATTCGCGCAAAGCGATGCAAAATTTCTTGCCAGACGAAATGTCTGGTTTCGCAGATTGTAACGATGTAACGAACTGCTATTATTACGTGGCTGTTTAGGCAATCAGAAACGGATAGCATAATAAGAATTAGTACGTGATTCCGTATTCTCGATCCACGAACTAGTTATTTACGGGCGTGATTTTCCCCGCAACAAATTGAAATTCCGCGATTTATGTGCCTGTCGTTAAGCGTACACCCCCGCCGTTATTGCTCTCGAAATCAAAAGCCCATTTATCTCGATACTATTCTCTCGGTGTACGCGAGAATTCTGCCGCAAAACAGATTCATACCGTAAGAATAGAAAAATCGCCGCGAACGAGGAAATAAAAATGGAAGTAGCGATGCTTGGTTTGAAACAAGCGTTTGTTTAATCAATTTGTTGCACGTCGATTTGTAGTGTCAAATGAAAGAGTGTTTTGAAATTCTTCGCAAAACGTCGTAATTATGGAATAAAGTTAATTTGAATTAAAGAAGCTCCGTCGCGTGTTTTTGCACGATTTAAGTCGTGTGCTTTATGTTTCGAGCGCTGTCAAATCATGGAAAAGGACTCGTGGTTATTGCCGAGGTTACTGGCTATTAAATGAACGCGAGTTAAGCTAGATAGCGGAGCAACAATGAAAACGTGTCGTAAAGTAAATTCTTGTCGAATTATGTTTCGTGAGATTTGCCGGAGGAGATAGTAGAATATATTGTCCCTTATCCTGGTCAGTTATCACATCGTTGTTTGCCGGTGTTTGAAGAGATGTTTGGGGATCTGAAATTTAGGGCCACATGAGAAATGACGAGCGCGGCCCAAGGTAAAAGCTTGGGGAAATATTCCGTTGTTGTTTAGTTTGGTAAACTTGGTCAATAGGGGTTGCCGGACATTGTCCATTCTGTGATCTCCCGGGACATCTGTGTCCTCTAACTTACGGGTATTTCTGAACATGTAAATAGCAGCAAACTTTCCTTATGATTTCGGGTGCGCTGATTCTTAGAAACTACAACAATGCAAATATTTTCATAGCTTTCAATATACTTCCAGACCAGATAAATACTTTAATCCACTTCTTTCGACCCAAAATAGTTATAGAACATCATTAGGCATCATATACCATCGATTTGGGATACTTAGGAGCAAAATTGGCGACTTTGATTTTTTGACAATTTTTGAAGGTGTACCCCTTCACATTTTTGCGATTCTGGGTCGACCCATTTTTTGGCCGGAATAAATTTTTAAACCGCTTCTTTCGACCCAAAATCGTCCTAGAATATGTTTATACATCATCTACCATCGATTTAGGCTGTTTAGAAGCGAAATTGGCGACTTTGATTTTTTGACAATTTTTGAAGGTGTACCCCTTTACATTTTTGTGATTTTGGGTCGACCCACTTTTTGACCGGAAAACATTTTTAATCCACTTCTTTCGACCCAAAATCGTCCTAGAATATGTTTATACATCATATACCATCGATTTGTACCATCTAGGAGCGAAATTGGTGACTTTGATTTTTTGACAAATTTTGAAGGTGTACCCCTTTACATTTTTGAGATTTTGGGTCAACCCATTTTTCGACCGAAAAAAATTTTTAATCCACTTCTTTCGACCCAAAATGGTCCTAGAATATGTTTATACATCATCTACCATTGATTTAGGCTGTTTAGAAGCGAAATTAGCGACTTTGATTTTTTTACAATTTTTGAAGGTGTACCCCTTTACATTTTTGCGATTTTGGGTCGATCCACTTTTTGACCGGAAAACATTTTTAATCCACTTCTTTCGACCCAAAATGGTTATAGAACATCATTAGGCATCATGTACCATTAATCTCGACCCTTTAAGACCAAAATTGGCGACGTCGAGGTTTTCATTTCGTAATATCATTCTACAAAAATGAAACTGTCTTCGTAGTTTTCAGTAAACTTTATGTATTATAAATCTCTTGCTGTCAATTGAAACGTTATGTTTACTCATTCAGGAGCGACTACTGTTGATATCGTCACCTTTACCGCCTTTTTTTATGATGTAGTTAAACGTGATAATTGGAGTTTATTACTAATATACGTACGAAGTTACTAATCCGACTGCGTTTGATCTCGATTTCCGTCGAGAGTTTCGTTTAAACTGCACAAATCGGTACGATTCCGTTTGGTTTACGTTCAGAGTTTACTCCTCGCTGTAAGTACAGATTTCCTCGAATATTTCAAGAACATTAAGTTTTATGCATCGCGAGAGTAAAACGACATAAATTTTGCGTTTCTCAGCACGGCGAGAGTATTTTCCGCGAAACTTTTTCCTTTCCCTCGCCTACCCCGCCAGGAGTACTTAACCAGATATAGAAGATAATATTGAAAATTTTGTTAGATATTCCGATCGTTTATCACAGTAACTCGCTAAATCATAAGTCTCTCTGTTTGGACTTTTCCCTTTGAATGTGGCCATAAATAAAAATGAACGTAAACCGCGATACGTATCAGAACTTCGAGCATCTCAGAGGAAGCTTGAATATTATCGATATTATATTTGATTCGAGTTTTAGTAATAATGACATTGGCCGTTACCGGTGACTCCCTCGGGATTCAATGAAGTTAAAGAAATATAATATTAATTATCGAAGAGGAAGACAATGAATTTTCATGAATGTTATTATAATTTTTATAAATCGTATGTAGAAGAAATTTAAGGGCGTCACACCCCTCCCTTGAGTATTTAGGGCCTACCGACGCCTTGGTGTCGCGGCGATCGTCATAAGGGTACGTCTTGTGTAGATTAAATTTAAACAAATTAATTAGAAACAAATTAAAACCTGAAATAAATTAGCAACGGAATACTGCGTTATCCACAGGTAACGCATAGGCCGCAGATAATGTAATATTCCGAGACCCGCAGATTAAGAATTAATTTGTTAACCTTCCGCGTAGGTCGGTTTCTTGATATTGGCTGGAAAAAGGAGTAGGAAAAAAATAGGAAAAGCAGCGTGCTTGAAAATGCGGAATGACAAATTCCTGTTAAAGGTTATGACGTGTTCAGATCGCGTCAGGAGTTATTCAGCCCTTAAATTGGAATCGGCCGTGTAGAAGTCGGAGTTGGAGACGTAGAGGGAGTCGGTGTTGGAGTCGCAGTGGTTTTTCTCAAGGGAAGAAAGAAGGTAGACGATTTTGCTTCGGTATAAAACGAAACGGGGTAGGCAGACGTAGATATTCTCAAACGAGTTCGCGCATCATTCGCGCGAGCCCGCTATAAATCTCGTCGAAAGCAATTTATGCCCAGCAATTCGATACCCTCAGCCCCCTCCTGGTTCAACCTGGTTTCGCCCGAATTTCAAACAATTCTTGTTCCACTTTTGTTGCAAGTTTCACCTTCCTTCTAATCTGATTAGACCAGTTTATAAATGATTTCTCCTATTATATTATTAAATGTACTTAATTAATATACTTGATATATTTATATTCACATATACGTTCTTAAAAATAAGAATGGATGGGAAAAATAAATTAATCGATTTAATTATATTAATAGTATTTGTATTATTAATATAATTAAATTTATATCTACATTAAAAATAATATTATAATATTTATTACTCAACATTAACCGCAGAAAATCTCAGAAAGTGGAACTCATAAATTTGAAGATATTTCTTTTCAATATTGGTGTAATGTCATTTTGATTGCTTTGGTAGTTTCTTTGTTAAAGTTGGTTATACTTTCCTCTGTTATCACTTTGCATTTGATCATAATTTGTTATCGTTTCGCAGAATAACCGCTTTGCGGAGATTGAATAGTTCATGCGCGAAATATTAATAAACTACGCGACCAATCGCAGCATGACATAACGCGAGAGTTCCATTATGTAAGCGATTTAGATCGAATTGAAGAGTCCACGCGCCGTTTGCTGTGGAATTTACGGTCGAACACGTAGCCTTACAGAAAAGAGGATGGTATCGAGGAAAAAATGGTAAAATTCAAATGCGCGAAGTGGTGTATGTACAGATAACCGGTGGTGCAGTCGCTAATCAGCTCGGCAGTGTTTGGAATTGCGAAATTTTCACGATGCGATGCCGTGCACCATCGCATTTTGCTGCAGTGACTCTGCCCTTTTTGTTTGGAATCGGTAAACCGGAATATCAACACAACGAGGGTTAATTAAACATCACTTCCAGGTATGTTTTGACAATTCCCACTAGTCTTCTTCGTTTGATTCGATTAGAAACATCGATTGCTTCCTAACCCTCGTTCAAATTTTCATTAAACACTCGAAAAGATTCAATCTTTCTTTTTTCTCTTTAATTCAATCACCAAACATGTATTCGATTTTGGTTACACGTTTATTTATATCTAAATTATGACTGCAGGATTTAAGTTAATCATTAGATTCAATTATTCGCGTGTATATAAAATAAAAGTATATAAAATCTCAAGCAATTCGCCGTGGGATACTCGAATAATTTAACTAAAAATGGCAGACAAGTTACTTTGACTCTCATCGTAGTTCTAGTGTTAAACTTTATCGCGCAGATTTGTTTCTTTGTTCCCTTGAGTTTGTTTTCTGACATTATTATGATCTATGAGATAAAGTATTGTATATTGTTCGATTTTTAATTGATGAGCTTCAATTTTTATTGAAATCATGTGTCGAGTAAACGGCGGAATTAAGCGGGCGAGTTGATACATCACAAGTAGAGTTCGAGATGTTAAACGGAAAGGTATTTTGGGTTATTTGGAGAATGTCTGGGTTGCCAAGATGGTAGAATCGTAGCGCCGCGGGAAATCCGACGTCGTCGCAAGCTTCTTAGCGTCAGAAGGGAATAAATCGTGCAGGAAGAAAGCGAGAAGCTCGGAGAACGTTGACACTGTCGCGAGATAATACATCTTGGTGTAAAGGTTGCATAAATAAGAGCCGGCAGACCAGTCACGGCAGACTTTCCGCGACGCTTCAATTTATCAGCGATACCGAGGATACCTTATTCTTTATTTTATCTCGCGAAAAATGTATCCGCATGCATGGCAATGAAGTCTTAACAACTGTTCATGGTTCCTTATCCTATTCTGTATTCTTCCAAAATTTATTACTTCTTCTACGACGACTCCTTCTTGGAAAAATTGATCGACTTTCGAATTTAGATTCTAAACACTGATATCCTACGATAATCGGTTATCAGAGATAGATCAGTGTTACATTTATATTGTTCAAAGGCCATAATAATGAACTCCACATTTTTCAATTTTTTTGGATGATATAATAAGAAGTGATAAAGAAATATTTCAAAACCTAGAAAAATCGCGCTTACAGACATACAACCAACGTATGCTGCTGCGCTTTGATTTAATGTTGATAAAAATGTTGCAAAGTGAAATTGTCAAGTAAGAAACATTGAAATCACAGTGTAATTCGATTCTATTGTAGTATTTCGCGGTCGGTACAAGCTGTTCCTATTTTCTTGGTAAAAGTTGAAACGGAAACTGGCATCTGTTTGGTACGCGAGCAGATTTCGTTATGTCGTGCTAGTTCGGATGACACCTTCTGTATTAAAACAATACCGAATGATGTGTGGCGCCTGTAGCCACCGTAAAATATAGTTTCTATGCAAATTCTACCCTTCTCTTTCAAGAGACAACAGATATTCTTCATTCGCAAACGGTAACAAACACTACGGATTCAAAAATATATATTTTTGTATCCGCCGATGCCACGTTGAGTCTGTTGACATAGCACATTATCAAAATCAAACATATTATTATAAAGATCCGCATAAACTTTCCGGATAACACAACACATAACTTGCACATCGTGCCACAAGTTTCTCGTCGTTTTTTCCATTGGTTTAGAATAAGTCCACTAAGGAAGACAAAGTAACTATATCGTATAAGAAAATCTAATCTGTCTTGAGATCAACCTTCGAGGATTACACGAAAGACCAGTGGCCGCAAGTATTTCGGTCTCTCGTGATCGATGCGAGAAACCAGTCGTGATTTCTCTCACGTTCCGAAGTTCTCGGGGAAGGAGGAGAGGAACATTTTTAAGACAGGCTCTAACTTACGTCGAAAGTTCCTGCCAGCTAGGAAAAGTGCTCTCTTTCTGTGTCTCCGTCTTCCATTTTACTGCCTTAACCCTTGTTGTCTGTTTCTTCGCGAATAACCTACGATACATCAACCCTTTGCAATCCTTTATTCCAACGTTTGATCTCTTACACTTCCTCGAAATCATCTTCGTGTTTATATTGCGTCGGACGTTGCTTTTCTGTATCCGCTAGGTTCGTTTGAAAGTGATGTGAATTATCGGAATTCGTTGCGTCATAAAAATTTATTGTTTCGATAAATAAATATATGAAAAATATTTATTATATCGATACGTAAATCATTGATAAGTAGAGATATAGAAAATTATTGAATATATCAATAGATAAATATATAAAAAATGTTGGTTTCACCGATACAGCAACTTTTATATTCAATAATTCCGGGAATTAAGAGGTGTTCTCGCCGAACGAGATATAATTTTGAAGAACGGACGCGCCCTAACGATTTTGCAAGCGCGATGTAAAAGCGCCTTTAAAAGCCAATAAATCGATGAGTCTCACTCGACAACTAGTTATCGCATTTTCTTTTAACGAGGGAACTTAAGGGCCGCGGTTTTTTACTTTTTGTAAACGAAGCCCACTTAAGAAATAACCGCCCTCATATTTTTAATTCGTCCTCTTCCAGCACACTCCACACCTATAATTAACAACTTATTTCTACGAAGCCGATACTTATTAACGAATAACCGAATATTTATATGAATTAAATAACCACTGAAAATCTGTCCAAATAAGTATTTGACTTCATATTTCAAGAACCCTTATTTCAATCTACAATTAGAAGCACGAAAAATTTTCTTTCATTTTTTAATTTATCTGTGTTTTGGTTTGCCAAACATTTCATAGTGAAAGAAGTAGATGAATAATAATTATTGATCGAAACTAAGAAAAAGATGGATTAAAAATAACCAAATCATTCGTCATTTGTATTTATTAAGGTCGTCGCCTTTTGAAAGCATCGATTAACGTAATTTATAACGCTGCAAAACGAATGTCGAGTTATACGATTATCGAAGTAACGTTTTATTTGAACGAGCCGAACAAGTCTAATTCATTATTAAATATCGGCAGTTAATAAATCAAGGCTGACAATAAAGTCAATCGGGTTTTGTAAAACGGTAGAAGGGTATTACCATGCTTGGAATTACGATAAATTCAATTAAACTCGGCATTTCCATAATCTGCTTTATTATTTGCTGGTACCGTGAATTATCGTTAAACGGCAGCTCCCGAGGGTGATTCATGTCGGACATTTATATGTGCATTTATTATTCACAAATGGCCTAATTGATTTACTGTAATCATGGAGTTATTATTCCGCACGCACTTTCCATTTGATGAGATAAAAGTAACTGAAAATTCTCAGGAGAATATTGACACTGGAACTACCGATAATATATCCCGCTATATTTGTATATTTACGTATACGTCCTTAAAAATAAGGATGGATGATAAAAATAAATGTGAGGCCAACTGGCCTCCTTCGAGAATACCATGAATTACATTAAATTTTAACTTTAAACGACCATCATTAACACTTTTTTAAAGTAACTGAAAAATGATTGGTTTAATTGTGAGTTTTTTGTATAGCGATGGCGATTATTGCATAAAAGATGTTTATTTTAAAAAAATAATATTTTATGAATCTTAGTTCCGGATTTCTTCCGTCTTTGTATTATTTTCTATTCTTATATTGTTATAAGTTAACTGCTCATAATATTTCTGAAATTCCATGAATTACCATGAAACGAAAGCATGCGTCTTTTTCGCACGCCGTTTGAAGAGTTATAGAGTTATGAATTTTAAAAACTCGCGAAACCTATCGCCAGGTTTATTAACTATGTATCACATACTTCTTTTCTTCAGCCTTTTTTGACCTTTTTCTCGTACGTGTTTGTTTGCAATATTCACGATAACATCGATTTTCTTTAATACCACGGTAACTCAATTATGCATCCCAGAACGGGGCAATACAGTTTTATCGTTCGCTTAATTGTTCCCTTGGAAATCAGTAACGCATTCCAGTTTACATTATTTTCTGGAATAACTATGACGTACTCGTTTCGTCGAGTGTACATTCCAGATAACGTGTATAATTCAGTTACTGCGTACACAATCTCTGTACACACCGTACAATAGACGGCAAGTTTGAATGGCGTACGAAGCGAGTCTAGTTTACCTGTATTTACAGATATAAACGTCATATACGTAGATTTTAATGCGGTGTAAAGAACGCCATATTGAAGTGTACATACTTCAAATGTATATTCACATATTTATTTATTTATACATTAACATAAACGGGGAAAACTTCTTTACTATACGATTTAACGAGGTACGATGTATAAAGTTTGACAATTATTCTCATTAATGTCTGTAAATAGTTTTTCATACATAAAATGCACTTTCTTGCAACGGTTCTGATACATAAACTTATGTCGAGTTTACTCGACTCGTACTTATTTAAAAGAATCGAAATCTTTTCTCAAAACTTCCTTATTTATTTATGTGATTATTAACGTAACGGAGAAAACCCCTTTTGTGTGCAACAAGAGAAAAATAGGGAGTACAGATTGTGCACTGGAAATTAATCCTTTTGCAGATCAAATTCACCCTTTTGCAAATCCAGCTTCTCCACAAATTTCTTTTCTTAAAGCTATTGTAATAAAAAGAAAATCCAGTGTCAAGTGAAACGGTGAATTTGATTTGCAAAAAGGTGAATATGATCTGGAAAATTGTTAATTTGGGACGCAAAGAGGTGAATATGATTTGCAGAAGGTTTAATTTGGAGTGCAAAACCTGTATATGTTACATTTCATAATTTGGAGTAATAATAATAATTGTAATAATTGCATATTCATATAAAACGACCTAATACATGACGTTATAGAGGGTTACATAAATCTAGAATCTAAGTAAAGGAAAGTGCACTCGGACTTAGCTGTCCTTATTCTACTTGGCGAATAAAGAACTGGAAGCCTAGAATAGTGTCATAATTTCGGTTGTATCTCACTTTGATAAAACTAAGCTCCTTGATCTCGTAGATCAACCGATATTAGACTAAGAAGGTTGTTACAATTAAGTATTCCTTCTGTACCTCGGAATATAACTAGAAGCTTATCACGATCAAGTTGAAAAACTGCTACCGTTTTATATGTTAAGCATGCAACATGCACCGCGTCTTGGGATATGCATCTTCGAAGTAAGCTTCTTTCCTTGTAACACAGAATATAACCCGAGGACACCGCTGCTCGAACACCCTGAAGAAATACTTCCATTTTTCCACCGCCTTTCTTCTTCGACCCTTCATCCACACTTATGGACAGTTTTAAGATGTCGAAAGTACTACGAGAAATAATGCGATTCGTAACAATTAATTGAAGACTCCTGTAGAAAACAGTATAAGTACCAAAAGTCCAATTTTTCAGGAGAAAGAACAAACTTGCCGGAAAGCTGCGTTTGTCGCACCAGCGATATTATCTTTTAGCATTATTATTAATTATTTACAGAAGGAAATTACACTAAAATTCAGATAGCAGAGAAAATTGTTTATTCTGCCGCTATCAGTGTTTTCTACAAGGAGTTTACAATTCTGTCGCTTAATGTCAGAGTCAGGAAAACCTGACTCTACAAGGAATAATAAGTGACTTCTGTATTTGTCATTCATTTCTTTTCTTATTTTTTATCAACAACATTTGTTGATCTACTTCTTTCAGCGTGAAATGTTTAGTAAACAATTCAGGCACCTTAAGGGTCTGATAAAAAATAAAGGTAAGTTCTAAAGAAAATCTTTCGTGTTTTCAACGGTAGATTGAAATAAAGCTTCTTAAAATATGAAATAAAACATATTTAATATTTCGCGATTTAATGGAAATTCTAATAAAGCTCGATGTACCTTGGCCATTCAGCTTCAACCGGCTCAATTAATGAAGTCTGTAACCACGCTTGATACAGTGCTCGCTAAATTACATGGCCATTTTTTCGGTAGATGAACATGATTAAACGTTCAACTTACAAACGTACAGTGGCCGCTTTATCAATGTTTAAAATGTCTGCGAGTGATTTATCGGTATTCTAGACGAAGTGTAGAAGGAAATATGAAAGGCACATATTTTATATTTTGCCAGATTCAACTCAGGCTTTCGCCGAGGCCAGTTCGGATACTTTATCATTTTCTAAAATTCTCATAAATCACATGAATCGCCTGGGAAAATTACCGAAGAAACAATGAAATCGTGCATACCTAATCTGGCATTTTTACGTCATTATTCTTAATTATGCCGATTATATAATTATACCCAATTTTATTGGCAATATTATTAACATTATTTGAATGGTATGTCATTTCCTTTCTTTATGTTTATATTGTTTCCTATTTTTTCTTTTCATTAAAAACATTTTCTGCGTGAACAAAATTTAAGATGCAAGACGACGTAAAACGGCACTTAGATAACTTATTCGCCCAAAACCCAACTCTTTTTTATAAAAAGGGAATTGTGAGGTTTCCATACCGTTGCAAGAAGGTCGTAGAACAAAATGGAACATATGTTACGAAATACATAAACCGCGTTTTTAAAAATCAAAATGGCTTCTTTGCTGACAAAAGTGTGACAGGAATTTCCAAACAACCTAATAGAATTCATTTTTTGAAGGAAATAATTAAAAACCTCTCAAGCTGTGGCTTAAGGAAGTAAATAAGAACAACTTCAACTGAGACCCTGTATTAACTTGAAGAAGGTTCAGGCAGTCGTTTCTTTTATTTCAGGAACACTGCAGCTAACAATAAGTGTACGATAAAGTAGCTAACACGATAGTTTTTTTGGAAGAGTTTCTTCGGTTTCGCGTTCGTTTCGGAACTTCGAGGTACGCGATATATTGGGGAAACAAAATTTTATCGGTTCGAAAACGGGGAAGTTTCGAGTGGGCTATTGTCGACGTAAAATCGCTGGGTCATTTTGGAGAGTCGAAACGTGACCCTCTTTAAATTCCATGTTTCCGTTTGATTTACTTTTCGCATTAACCCTCGGTGGTTCCAGGTACATGGAGATTCATCGATCATGCAAATAACTCCGGCTCGCCTTTGCGTGAAATTAATTTTAACTGTTCGTTAATTAGTTCCTGGTGGAAGTATGTGCTGCAATGCGAAAGTAATTCGATCGCGGTGTGCCAAGACATTAATTTACCATCTCACGCTTTTTTAACGAACTAACGATAACATTTCTTGGGATAGCAACTCGTACCATCGATTTACGAAATATCCGGAATGATGAAAGATGGAAAGACAATTTTTGTTTTATTTACATAAAAAAGTCCTTAACACTAGAACTACCGAATATATATTCGGTTATTCTTATACATTTATTTATGCATTTATTATTGTGTAACTATTTAACTTGATTTTTTTGAAAAATGGACTTAGGTCACTTTCAAAATAAATGGCTCATTTTTATGAAAAATCGCTGACCAGCAATCTCCGTTTTTGATATACGAGTGTTAAAGTTCCGTACGAAAGACCACTTCGGATATGATTTAAAACAATAGAGATCGGTCCGGAAATAAAGATTATCATCTTATGGATTTAATAAAGACCGACTTAAGATATAAATCAAGGAAGGAGAGTGATAGAAGGAGTGATTGATGTCGCATTTGCGAATAAGAGAGGAAGATAACAAGGTCCGATGGATTTTCTGAGAGGATCTCCAAAATCGGAAGGAAAGCGTCTTGAGATAACTCGAGGAAGATTGCGCGGGGGAGATCGTAAAGTTAAAAGTTGAGAGGGTGTATCTTCGTAGTCGATTAAATGATCGACTATGTCCTCCATTGTCGAAAGCTTCACCGAGGAACTTTCCTCCGTTCAATTCTGGCCAATCTCGTCGGAAGTCGCCGGGTCAAAGGGAACCTGCACGAAATTAAGTTCTATCCCGATTCACGTGTTCCCTCAACGGTACTCGACTTTATCGATCAACCAATTATATCTCTCCCCCGTTACACCTTTCATATCTGTCTACTTGTAAAGATTTTCAGGTTAACACATTTCGGGCATTACATTTGTCGCGGCCATCTTGAGACCATTTGTAAAATTAGCCACTTGAGTTAGAATTTAATCGACGAATTTTTTTTACCATTTTAAAATTAATCTTTTTTGTCAAAATCATGTTCCGGTAAGTCACAAAAATCACTGCCACTATTATTTTTTCACATGACGTTGTTTTAAGATGGTCTATTTACAAGGAAAATAATTCTAAATTTTAATAATAACTGATAGTGACTACAAGAAATATGTAGAACCGTCATCAAAGTGAAAAAGTCGGACCACGCGCGGTTCACTTTCTGTCGAAGTACGTGTACCGTGTGAGACACGTTATTCCAATTCAAGTGGTTAAATGAAATTGGCGCGCGAAAGAATCCTAATACGAGGAAAAACAGGCTTCACGTAAACACTTGGTTTTTTGGCCCTATTTTTCGTCCCCTTTCTCGAGAAGGAGATTGCAAGCGTATGGAATTCGGAAATAATGGCACACTCATTTCACCTCGATTTCCGTGACCGGGTTGTTCGCCGGCATTGATTTTGGATAATGTCCAATCTGTTTGTTATTTATGGGGAAACCAGGCGACTCCGATCGTAACCTCGCTCGCTCTCTCTACCCTTTCACCATTTCACCTCGACTTGCCACCCGTGAACCCATTTTCCCTGTTTCTCTCTATATCTCTCTGAAAAGAGCAACCACCTACATCGGACTGGCAAATCAATTTTCGGGACCAACCGAATGTCCGCCCTTTCGACAGTGCTACCGCTGCGAAACTCTATCGCGCTATTATTCGAAATGTCAATGCGTTTCTACAGCACGCTTTACGTTTCTTCGAACACCCCTACTTGTCCGGTTTGAAACCTTCTCGTTCCACGCGCTGGAAGAACGTTTCCGTCGGCCATTATGCAGAAACATTTTATCCTCGAATAACACGCATTAACACATACAGAGCTGGGCCGACATCCGTGTTATACGATCCATCGCGATACCGATCCGTAACATGCATATAATGTCTAAAAATAAAACTGTTGAGTACTCTACGATACTTTGGGTACTTTAGAAATTGGTTTCTTTTTACGTTAAAAATATTGCAAATTGTCAATATTACTGCCAAAGCGCACGATTGGTGTTAACCCTTTCGCCGTTGAGCCCGAATTTTGACGTCAAATTGGAATTTGTCTTTTTATATAAAAGAAATGGTGGATTCAAAACGCATTTGCAGTTTCAACTGGATTTAGTGTACAGATTGATATCGAAATATAACACGTTTCAAGATTGCAACGTGGGACTATGTATTCAATATTTTTACTCATTTTATTGCAGAATATTATCGTTTTAATTAACAGCGAAAGGGTGAACATTTCATTGTTATCATTTTTCTCTGATTTTTCTTTAATGGGGTTAGTCACTTTGGCGGTGGTGCGGCTTAAATAACAGGCGCGAATGGCTGGGCAAGATCCAGGATATCGAAGGGATGGAAACTATTATATCGATTATATCAGGCAATATAGGAGATTCGGGGTTTCCCTCGGTTTTCGCACGCCGTTAACATTCGATTCGCCACAGTCCGGGATTAAATATTCATGAGTCCTGTACAGATGGCTATTCGAAACGTTACGTTGGCCACGTATCTCTCAGGAGATCCCCGAAAGTTTTATTGCAACGACTAGCTGTGCCGACCGTTTTTCGAATCTTTCGCTTTAGAAGGAAGTCGCGATTCGAACCTTCGCGATGCTAATAATTCAGAGTTCCTTAAACTTTTTCCCTGTATAGCTCTTCCTTCCAATATTTTTGAAAGGGAAATATCGTGAAACGATTCTCCGGGGGTCCCCAAAACAAATCAGTCAAATTATTTACATCCTTGTTTTTTTATCTTACAATTCGACGATGCTTCTTTACCTCGCAAATATCGAAATAAATTTTGGTTTGCCCCTTTAATTCTCAATACTTTATTTGTACCTATTATACATACATATATTAATAAATAGTTATATAGTAAATAAATAATATTTGGCTTTCGGTAGATTAAGCGAAATGCACGCGAAATTGACATGCGAATTTGGTCGAAATCGACTAAAATGTAATCAGCAGTACGTGTAACGTAACTGAATGGAGTTCCTTCATCTCGGTAGCGGAGATAAAAATTTAGGTCGCTTTCGAGGCGATATACGATATATGTATTCACGGAGGAGTTTTTCACTTTAGCATCCCTTTGTGGAGATTGGTCAGAACAGTTTTATTCCGGTTCCGGTTTTAATACTCTTAGTTCCGATGAACGCATGAAACATTGATTAATGTGAAATGTTTTCACTGAAAATTCTGATTAAAATTTCTAAAATGCTCCCGGGACTTCCGGAATACCTCGATTTCCCTTGAAAAGCGAGTAATCCAGAAAAGTGAATATTTCTTTGCTCGTAACTTTTGCCCCTGGTGTCATAATTTTTTTCTTCTCTCCTTCCGCTTCTGTATTTTGCTTTCAGAATATTACTTCCAAGTTACGTCTAAAGAGATCAGTGTTAATATACAAAGGGGAAGTGTTTTAAACATTCGAGTGCAACTAGTGAATCCTCCCAGAAACAAAGTTTTCAGAATAGTATTTGATCAGAAGTTGAAATGCGTAAAGTATTAATGACAACTTCGATGAATCTCGATCGAATCTTTGATGAGCCGCGAATTTTTTATTGTGTATATAGATTATGTGGATTAATGCAAATAAATTAACCCTTTTGCAGATCATATTTACCTTTTTGCGCTCCAAATTAATCATTTTGCAGATGACATTCACCTTTTTGCAAATCAATCTTTTCTACAAATTTGCTTTCTTAAGCTATTGTAATAAAAATAAATATTGCAAAAGGGTGAACTTGATCTGTAAAAGGGTGAATTTGATTAACAAAAAGGTGAAGATGATCTGCAAAATGATTAATTTCGATCGCAAAAAGGTGAATATGATCTGCAAAATGGTGAATTCGCAGCCACAAAGTTGAATATGATCTACAAAATAATTAATTCAGAGTGTAAAAAGTTGAATACGATCAGCAAAGCGGTAAATTTGGAGTGCAAAAAGTTGAATATGATCTACAAAATAATTAATTCAGAGCACAAGAAGTTGAATATGATCTGCAAAGGGATACATTTCGAGTGCAAAACCTGTACAGAAACAGATTAACATCGTGCTCGATGTTCTAGAATTTTATAAGCAGAAGTATAAATTAAGTAAAACGGCTAGTATTTTATTCGCAAGTACCGGACCATCTGTCCGCACGCAATATCTCCCATATTCTTCCATGTTGATATTCAGTCGGAATATTTGTCGTTATCCTTTCAACGTGAAAGATAATCCGTAGTGGCTTAGAGGGTTCGCCTTTAATCGTGGAATCCAAGCGCTCTCGAAAATTCATCAAAATCCATGACGTGCCTTTGGGCTTGATGGAATTCAGTTGACAGTTATCGAGTATTCGAAGGCGAGCGAACGTCCGAAGTTGACTGTCGTCTATCGAACGATAATGCTCGCGCCTTGCATCCCACGTAACGACCGGAAATCGTTGCTGCGTCGGAGTTCGATCGCGGAAATTATTTCGCAATCAGTGCCTGACCAAGATTAATTCGAGCCTCGCCTCCATGGAGGTTTCGCCGATGGAGAAAGAGGTAGAAATCAAACTGGGACGAACGAATGTGGGGAGGGGGAGAAAGTACAACGAGGCGAAAGGACGACAAGCGAGCACCGGAAACGTGGAGACGCGTACCGGCCAGCATCGTGATGTATGTGTTTTAATTCCGCGGCAAAGCTGTCCTTTATTTATTGGCTTTCGTTACAGGATATTGCGACAGACTTCGTCACACCGTTACCTTTTCCTCTCGGCTCTATCCCCGTTTTTTGTTCTGCCTTCTTTCTGTCCCTCTTTTTCTTCCCTGCCAATGGTCCCACCGTGTCCTGTCACGTCCTTGCTTTACCGACCTTATTCTCTTTCTATCTATCTAGATAAATGGATAGCTCGTTTCAGTGCAGGCGTGTAGAATCTGTCGTGCGTCCAATAAATATTCGGCCAATGCGCATGCGGGTTAACCGAATAATACGATTACTTGCGGCGAACGTTGCCGTCATTTCCTCCCCGCGTTTCTCCCCCTTTTCCTGATTTCATTCTGCCGTACGTTCTTCCTGAATGAAGATGCAACGCGACACGAGTTTGTATTTTCAGATGTCAAGAATTAGCAAATTGTTCGCTGTACGTGTGATTCGGATTCGTTATCACATTCTTTAACCCGAAAAAAATGGGGCTGTGGAAGGTTAACACGATAATTGAATAATGAAATTCTAATCTTTTACAATGTCATGATAGCAAAATTGTATAACAATGTTCCAAGTTTGACACAAAAGTTTAGGCAATAGACGGATCGATTAGCATAATAATATTCTAGTGGTGTTCCAAGTGAGCCAGGGTGGGGGTAGCGTGAAGTAATTCGTTTAACCACTCACATTTAAGTGCCCCCTGATGCATAATCCAATGAATTCTATTAGCGAATCCTGAAGGAGATCGAAGGGTGACTGTATCCAGTCTCATAACATCCTACGGGACAAAGGATTCCGGGACATTGGAATTTTATTTAATTACCACATCTATAACTCCTTATTCCCCCTTCGGAAGAGTTCTTATTCTTTTCCTCCTCCGGTTAACGCTCGTAATTCTTCGGAAAATCGAGATTATCGGGAAATACGATGACCGGTATTATTAATCCTTTGCGGTCCGCGGTATATTCGAAATTTCTATTGTCTTTTCTTATTTCTGTTATCTAATGATCGAATAATATACAATTATAATACTGCAATATGCAAAAATTCCTACATGGAGTCTAACTCGACGTAGGACCTGTTAGAATGAAATGTGATGTCGAGTCGCACTCGACATAGGACCGTAAAGGATTAAGCTACAAATTGCAATCAGCGGATTCCCCGAGAAAGCAATTTCCGCGTTTGAAAAAATTATATCTTGGTTATTGCGCAAAAAATATTTTACAGGGCTGAGCCGATTAGCAAGATCGGTTATCATCGTCGGATGATTGGTGGTCGAATTTTAAAGGTGCAATGAAATTTAATGACATTGTTTATGGCGTTCCCATGGGCATGGGGACCCGTAAGTCCCATCCATGATGTTGCTAATTATTCGACAATATTCCGCAGCCAGTCTAAGGAGAGCTGTCGAACTAATAGTGAGGGAACGATTCAGAATTAAAATATGGAATATTTGATCGACCCCCGTCTATGCCATTCCGAACCCCGATATTGACGGGATTTCTCTTTCGCTTTAATAATTCGTAATGCGATTCCATTATGATTTTCCATATTCCCGATTGCACCAGAATTTCATTTCAAGTCTTTCCTCCATTCATTCTGCCCGCTCCATTAATCCCTGGAAAACAATTGATCTCTTGTTTTCCAGTTTCGTACCTAATCGTTTTTTTGGCTACATTTTGTTGGCAACAAAATGATTTGTCTGCCATTTTTAGTTGAATTAATTGAATATATTAGGGGCACCGGAAAGTAAAGTAAGCACAACTGAGTATATGTTCGGTAGTTCTAGTGTTAAGATTGGACCCGAATAAAAAAAATCATTGTAACTATATCATAGCTATTTCTTTTTAAGTACACCATGTCAATGGTAGCAGATAACTTCAGGGCACTGGAAAAAATATAGTTTCATCTACACGCGAAAGCTGACCACATAAATCACCTTTCTACACAAGGTGAAGCTCCACATCGCGACTGACCATCCGTTTTCTGATTTACCGCTCGAACTTCGTCCGCGGACTTATCTTTACAGATAGTTCCGTGTGGTATCGTTTTGTTATTTTTAAAAGAGTTTTTCCTATTTCGGAAAAGGCCGAGAATTAATGTGGTTTCAGGAGGAATTTGGTGCGTTCTGTAAAAGGGACTTCCACCACAGAGAAAAGCGAGAGTATGAGAAAAGTGCGCGAGAAAAGGGCTCAAACAAGTTTGAAAGAGTCCAAACAAGTTCATAACGGTCCATACAAGTTCGAAAGGTCACGACTATATAACGCCTAAAAATAAAACAGAAGTGCTCTACGATACAATGGTTACTTTACATCAATATCGTAACGTTAAAAATATTGAAAAGTTGACGAATATTAGCGACATATTTGATTCGCGTTTTAGTAATATTGGCATCGGTGGTCACCGGTAACCATCATGGCGTTCAACGTGTTAACGAATAGTTAAACAGTAGTTCTTCGGATGTAGAGGAGTATCGTTTTCAGGTTGGTATGGTTCTATAGCGGGGTAGATTATTAGAATGTGATTAAGGTGGTAGGGTATGCCGTTGGTATGCACCGTGGAGAGGTACGGACTCGGTTTAATTTATGGCCGGTGGTATACGCGGGATCCAGGAGGGACAGTTGGTAAGGAGATTAATGAAAATCTTAATCATCGAGACGTGGAACCTGGCACAGTATGCGGTGTCGTCTTTCACGAGTGCTGAATCTCTGCCATTAACTGGGATCACGTGATTACTCTCGGTACCTTCGCAGAAACGTTTTCTCTGACAATACTTGCAATCCCATTTCCAACCCCATCATTTTCACAGTTATTACGTTTACGGATCTACCTTAGATAGAAAATTCGCGCAGGCGAGCATATATTATTCCATATTACCGCCGACTGTTATCAGTTCGATGCTTTAGATTACTTCGATTGAATGACCCTAACTAAATTTCCCTGGTTAAATTTTCCTACGATTGCACCGTTTAAATAAAAAAAATCGGTCCCCTATTGAAGTAAACTTGTTTCTATTAGGAATACCGGAAAGTAATCAATTATTTTTCAAATACTTTATGAAACTCCATTTATTTTTTTATACTAAACATTATTCCATTAGATCATTCCCATCATAATCCTTGACCGATGATTCACCAATAGCGTAATTTTCTTTTTGGAAAAATCATATTCCTAACATTCGATGCAAAAAATTCTCCATTCCCGAATTGATTGCTTTCCGGCACCCCCAATATTATTGCAGTCATACAACACATTTGGTCCTCGATTATGGTAATGAATCGAAAGCCACTGGTTTAGATAATTTTTTGTGGTGCTCTTATTGGGAATTTTTTAATAATTCTCGTCTAAATTCCGAAATAAAATAATCGATGTGTAAGTATTAGAGTGAAAAGATGTTCATAGTCGGCTGACACGATTGGCCCTCAGGGCTGGCCTTCTCGAATCCAAGTTTGGCCTGGGATGCCATTAGTACCCAACGAGTTTGCGAGTTTTCTCGCACCGTCGACCTGGAATCCTCGAAAGAAGGAGAAACCACCGTTCTATTTACTTCCATTCTTTTCGAGGCTTTTTTAAGGGCGAACACCCTTTTCTTGCTGTAGGCTTTTAGAAGTCCATAGGACACCTCCGGGCGGTGCTCCACGTGTACGAGGAATACATAGAAGAATCTCCTTGGTTTCTTTCTTCGGAAGAATTAGCTACGGAGATTGGTACTCCTTCCGCATTGTGTTCATTAACATCATCGAGTCCTTCGTACTGAAAATGGAGTCACTTATGATCCTGAATTATAACTTCATTATTATCAGTTTGACGCTTTAAATTAGATCTGTGAAATCTTAGTTTACGATTGGATCACTTATATAGGAAAAGCTTCGTTCGCCTGTTGAAGTAAACTTGTTTTTATTACAAGAAAATTGTAATTGTAAAACAACAACCTTAGATAGTCAAATCGTGGAGGCAAAGATATATCATTCCATATTATTTAATTTAATTTAATTTATTTACGGGTATCCTTTACAATGTTACGATACAATTAATTAGACAAAGTATAGCAGTGTAACTTAATTATTAATTATAATTATTATCACGATTGGATTATTTCAATCAATCGAATCGGATAAGATTCGTCCGCCCAATGTATTACTGACAATAGATGCTGATAATAGATACTACAGTAAAACATCAGATTTTTACCGAAAAGGAATATATAAGCTTGCAGAACATTGAAGAAGAGTTTTAGAAATAAATGGTGACTACTTCCTCAAATAAAATCACTTTCCAGAATGCCCAAAGTATTTGAATTCTGACTTATTAGGTATAAATAAAATTGAAATCCTAAGATCAACGTCTACATTTATTGTTTGTAATAAAATATTCTTACCCATCGGTAAGCGTGTTTCACAGGTATAAGTTAAGTCGGCTTGTGGAATTGAAGGAAGATGAGGCGCGAGATGTTTCCGGCGGTATGAAAGGTTAGGTTTGGGTTGAGAGGAAGCCAGAGGAGATGTAAATGGTGCGCTTCATTAACGTGAGTTACCGTCACATCCATTATTCGCGGTAACCGCGCTGACGAGCACGATTTCGGAGCACCTTGTCCAGAGTATTACTCCTTTCTGGCCACCGAAATTCTCAGTCGCGCCGGAAAACGTTCCTTGCGACAGCACCGCATTTCTATAATCATTTCTAACAAGACTGATTTCACTTCCGCGAAAGACTTAAGTTGCACTTTCGAGACGCTGCGATACTTGGAAGACTGCAGTAATTAAGTTGTACGTCACCGGATAATTGACGTGCGTTTTGCGTGATAAGTAAGAAGGTGCAATTAGCATGTTTCTTAAGGTTGTTTTTCCGCCGTAGATCTACGAGTTAGTTCTTCGACTGTATCGCGTTTACACGTTGAGCGCCACGCTGACATCCGTGTTATACGATACCTCGCGATACGCGTTCGTGTCGCCCATACAACGTCTAAAAATAAAATTGTTTAAGCGTTCTACAGTATATTCATTACTTTATATCATTATCGTAACGTTAGAAATATTGAAAATTTGACGAATGTCACGATATATTTGATTTGATTAATTTCAGGAATTTTAGGATTTTAGTGTATTTGATTTTAATAATATTGGTATCGGTGGTCACCGGTGACTGCTATGGCATTCAACGAGTTAAAGGCTGACCTCCCATTGGCTGATCACTGACCTATTCCACTAGGCGCTCTGGCATCAGCAGCTCAACATCTTCCCCAGCTTTCTACTCCAATTTTTTCTTGGAAATTACAAAGAAAAAACTTACATTCCCACGGGTTTGAATATTAATTATGTCGTGCATCAGTAAAGACAAGTAATGTCATAGTTTTCACGACGGATTTTATTCAAGATGAAGCAACATCTGGAGGAAAAAGTAAGCAAACTTGGAAGGATTTCAACTACGTCAAATTCAAAGTTCGCATAATTTATATTCTCACGTCTTAAACGTCCACGTGAAAAATAAATGATTCGAATTTCGCGAATCTTAATGGAGAGGAAGACAGGAAGGGTTGCCTTCCTGGTTTCCATTATTACTAATTTCATATTTCAAACTTTGACTGTGAAAGTTTGCATCAAGAAATGCAGGAATTACCTTTCTGAATATAATTTCAATTATGATGGAAAATATAATGTATTGTGAAACAAACCGAGTATATCATACTATTAATATGGAATCTAAATGGAACATTATTTTAAATAATCGTGGAAGAAAAATGTTAGAATGTCTTAATTCAATTAGGAATTAAGTTAATTGTGGGCGCGCTTATATTTAACATGTTTGTTTACAATGTGTTAACGCAATGTATGCGGGCTATTTTTTGCGATTTGAAATGTTGGAAAAGGATTTAAAAAATCACAATAATTAGTATTGTACTGAGAATAAGAGACGATAAGTTTCAAACTCAGTGCATATGGCTTATTTTTCAAACGTTTAGTTCGGTGTCAATGTGAAAAAAGTATTACTTGCAAATTTGTTTGGAGAAGTCGTATTTTGCAAGACGAAGGGTGTATGGAATAAGTTTGGACAAAACGTTCGGGCGATTTAGCAGATGTATATGGGAATCGGAAGACGGAGGATGAGGAATCTCTTCGGTTCTCACTCCTCTCTATATCCACCTCGATTCGGAAACTATTCACAGAAATTCACCGTCAGCATGCTGGCGTCGCTTCGGGGAATACTAATCAAGTTTTCAGGTGCTCCGTAATAGGGAGAAATTAATTCCAACTCCAATTAATATCCGCGGAATACCGCGCTTAACTATTTCGAGATTCCGCTACATCCACCCGTCTCGCCTTTGTTTGCAAACGACAATAATGTTGTATCGTTCCAAGATACACAAGAATACAAGATTTTACGATGTCAATTTTTTTGAAGGTTTCTTCGGAAATTTTCTTTGAAAGATTTCAACGAAGAAAATAAAAAGGACAGTTTGTACGACTCGAAATTCTTGAAATATTTCAACGTAGAAAATAAAAAGCACAGCTTATGAAACTTAAAATTCTTGGAAGATTTCAACGTAAAAACGAAAAGAACAGACGCCGTAAATCAAAACTCTTGGAACATATCAACATAAAAAATGTGCAGTAATTCACGATCTAATTATAATATACTTCTACCACAAGTTTCAGGCATAGAAAATTATTCTGCCGTGAATAAAACCCATTTCTACGTACTCTAAAAAAGCTTGATCTTGTTTGCAATTTTTTACTCGTTCCATCGAAGCTCATCGGGATGATGCAAAAATTGAGGAAAATGTGCTGGTAATTATCGGTGTTCCATGCCAGTGGCTCCGCGTAGATGCGACATCGCGATTAATATGCAAATCGACTTTCCGTTCGTTGTAGATTGTTTCAAGAATGGCGAGCTAATAATTAACGCGGAAAATATATCGCGGATATCGGCAACGATTTAACCGGCTAAGGGCTCGAATGCTGAGAGATTCGAAGCGTATTAACTCCATCGATTTATTCCCCTTGTATTTCAAATTTGAAATTATCCAGCCGTATTATAATATTTAGTATTATTCGTAAAATACTGAGAATTAACCAACGGTGATATTAGAAATTTCATCTATAATGTGTTGTTAATAAATACGAGGTTAAAATAAATAAATGTCTAATTGATCGGTTGTATTGTCAGAAAGAACGAAGTAGTTTCAGAGGAGAAAATAATTGATATTTTTTAATATGACGGTTCACGCCGATACAAAAATAATGAAAAGAAACCTGGAGATACATGGTCTTGTGGCAATTTCCTGGCGGTGCTTATTTTTGATAGCTTGAACCAACGCCAGATCGAATATATACGTATGTCCAACCTATTAGAAGAAAAATACCGAAGTGTGAGGATTAATGTCTTACATATATCAAGCATTAATTTCACATACTTTATTTAACATTATTCTACATACGGCAATAAATATAGTATAAGAATAATATCATGTATTTATAATAAGTACCGCGACCTACAACTTGGAGCAATCGGGGTGCTGACGATTGTCATCTCCATTAATAATATTTTGTGATGACCAAAATTGATAGTATGTGACATATGATCATGTTCTGGGATGATTTTAGGTCGAAACAAGTCCATTAAAAATTGTTTCCAGTCTAAAGTTTGGTAGACCCAGAATCGCAAGAATGTAAAGGGGTATACCTTCAAAAATTGTCAAAAAATGAAAGTCCCCAATTTCGGTCCTAAGTGGCCCAAATCGATGGTATATGATGTATAAACATGTTCTATGATGATTTTGGGTCGAAAGAAGTGGTTTAAAAATTTGTTTGGTCGAAAAACAGGTCGATCGAAAATCGCAAAAATGTGAAGGGGTATACCTTCAAAAAATGTCAAAAAATGAAAGTCCCCAATTTCGGTCCTAAGTGGCCCAAATCGATGGTATATGATGTATAAACATGTTCTATGATGATTTTAGGTCGAAAGAAGTGGTTTAAAAATTTTTTTGGTCGAAAAACAGGTCGATCGAAAATCGCAAAAATGTGAAGGGGTATACCTTCAAAAATTGTCAAAAAATGAAAGTCCCCAATTTCGGTCCTAAGTGGCCCAAATCGATGCTAAATGATGCCTAAACATATTCTAGGACCATTTTCGGTCAATTGGGTCCATTTATATCCGACAAATCATTTCGATTGCCCAGGTCTAACCACGTGGTGGAGGCTGCATTCCAGAGCCAATAATATTTTATATTAAAGGACTTATTAGCCTGCTAACCAAAATAAGTTGGAATTGGAAGTCCTAATAATAGTACAATAATTCCTATACTCATCGGTAGAAGCTCATCGGTTTTTTAATAACGAATCATTATCCACATAGAAAGTATAACATTAGAACGATCTTAATCTCGCGGCCGAGTGGGTGGTTATAGTTTAAACCCAGAAGACCGGGTTTTCTGTTTAACGCCCGGAGGCGGTAAGACAGAAACGAAGGGAGTCCAGAGACTCCGTATCTTTTCGCGTGCCACCCACGACCTGTTCATTTATCAACTCGCCTTCCATTAATATCCGACAAAATAGTGCATGGACGCGAGACATCCCATACGAGACACGGTTGTCCAACAGTTACCCCAATATGTCCACATAGATCCACGGGGGAATCTAATCCGACTTATTTGGTTAGCAAATTTCCACGTCTTTCATGAAAAACACCTTAAAATGCCAGAATCTTATACATAATGTGTCTTGTTGATTTTACATTCTCTAAGTTTGCATTAATGCAAACTTGAAAGGTGAACCTTGACAATGCCGAGGCAAACTTATCAGTGAAATCAATCTCCCGACTTGTCAGAATATTACTTTGCAATCCTTTGTTCGAAGGCACAGATCAGTCTTGTATTTCACGAGAGAAAAGTGAGTGATTCTTCGCAGACGAGGTTATTTAACTCCGTCGTCGTCGTCGTCGGCAGCGTTGGCGTCGTTCTCGCGGTAAATTGACCGAAGAGTATTGAAAATTGATATGTACATTTTTCATGAGAGAAGTAAGCTAACCATGAAAGATGTATTGTATGCGCGTTTACACACGTACGGTTCTTCCATCGCGCTCATTTTTTTTCGTAGCTATGGATCCTTCGTGTAGGTTGATCGGGCCTCGAAACTTTACTCGTGCGAGAGCCATGCGACGTGATTTACATCGGAAAGTTTTGTCGGCCCGCTGTCTTATATTCCTTTTGGATTGGACTAAAGAGTTTGGACCGTTTCGCCGCAAATGGAACTCACGTGTTCTTCTGGATTAACGTGATACACCGAAGCGATTCGATCGGCGAAACGGATAACGTTTCACACTGTTTCGGTAGCCGGTGAAAATTTTTCGGAGTTTTCAACGATTCGGCAAGTGAGCAGGATTGAGATACAAATGAATTGGAATTCTTCTTATCGGGTATTTAAACATTTTTTATCTCGATGTTTACCATTTATTTCAATTGTTTTCTTTGAGATTGGGATACAAATGTTGGAAATTCTTCTTATTGGAATTATTTAAACTCCTATTTTCTCCAAGTTCCCAAATAAAGTCGAATAATCTTTGGATTGGAACGATATAACGGGGGCATATTTTTTCGAGTTGGACCAAACTCATAATTCGGGTTTCTATTGGTGATTTCGGAGATATACAAAAGCAGATATGTCAATAATGCCGGGGACGCAACGCAATGACTGGATACGTATGGTACGAGGATTATTTGACGAATGGTAAGTTTTCCCGATAATGGGAATGGATTCTCGTTCCTTGTTTTTTCTTTTGGTTCACCCCGGAGCTATGTCGACGATATCGATGGTACCAGCATCATCAGGGACACAGTCTAAAAATCAACGAATATATTTACGATGTTTTTTTCGATCGCCGCCATATATCATCGCGCAAAAGACCCCGTGAAAGAACAGTTTGCGTGCTAGATAATTAAAAAGAAAATTTCAATATTAATACAATTTTTATATATTTCAACGATAAGTGCAACCGCATCGTGAATTTCGATTATTCCTTTGATATAAGAGTTTAAATAAACAAAATCGGTCCTTTGGTGCTCGATTGTTATCGGTCAATTTAATATCGAAGAATGCTGGGTAACACTCGTCGATATTCGAAAGCAATTAAAACTTTTTCCTTCGCTTCTACCTTTTTATCTTAACCACACGTATCCAGCGACTTTCTTTCTCGGTTCCTCTTTCTTTCTCGCTCCCCTCTTTTCCTCCTCCATTACTCACCAAGGTAACTCGGCTTTCAAAGGAACTTCGGTAAAGCAGCCTTTACTTCCCTAACTAATTCACTCTATTGTGACAAGGTATTCCAGGAGAATTCTATTCGTTTACACTGAGAATGCATAATTATTCCTTTTTTCCTGGCGGTGTCCACTTTTTGAGTATCGTCTACCTCGTAGGAATCCTGCATCTCTGCGATGTTGTAAAAATAACAAAAAAGCATGATCACGTCAAGATATAGTGTGGTTATTATTTTATAATTCTACCAACGTATTCGACAGCTAATATTAGATGACTCGTTTATACGAGATTATTTTATATTAGATGCCTTTCAAAGATCAACAAAAAGATGCTACCGACATTCTACGACCCATAATCTTTTACGACATAATATGGTTATTATTTTATAATTGTACCAACGTATTCCTCCATCGAGCATGATGGACAGCTAATATTAGATGACTCGTTTATATTATATTATGTTATATCAGATTTCCTTACAGCTAATATTTCGCAATTTAAGTAGTCTATACTTTCCATCGGAGCATAAAGATCGACTAAAAAAATGATGGAAATCACAAACAAAGACATATTAAATTTCACATTAATTATGTATATTCCACACACTTCCTGATAAACAAAATTGAAGAAGACCGTATAAAAAGACCAAGGCGAATCACTTACAGCTGAATAAAGTCTTTCATATTTACCGTAATATTCTTTTTGCGAGCGCGCAAAAACATTATTAATATACTTGCCACCTAATGAGGACGCGAAGGCTGCCGGTAATTGCACTTATTGTAGAATACGTAGATTGCAATGATATTATCATAGACGCCATACTGGTTTGGTCGTTTGAAAAAAAGTAGGATGAAAAAGAGAGACGAATGTGGGATGGCAGAGAAACTACTTGAATGTCGTTCGATAGCCGAGAAACGAGGTTATGTCGAGAGAACATTATATGCGCGACTACATCCATTGCATAATCGTGTCTACCTTGGTGCAGTTACATATATACATCTATGTATATGTTTACAAACATTAAAAGTATATTGTACACGTGTATATGTGCATTACATATGCATAGCATATGTGCATTAATGTTTTCAGTGGACTGGAAAGTTGGCCGTTGTGGATATACGACCCGTCGTTCCTCTTCTGTTCCGCGGGAATATTTTTCGCGATAACCCAAATTCTTTGGCTCGTACTCCTCTCTAATGCCATTGTGATTCACCACGGTTCCACCCCCGCACCTTAAATTCCCTCGATCTCTTTCTACGATTCACCGAGTACGGATACTTAAAAAGTTTCGATATGCCCTCCGGAGATCGTGTTTACTTCATCCCGCGCATTCGCGATGACCGATTTTCCAGCGAATGAGTAATAAACCCTATCCATCGGTTTTAACTCTGTCACTGTGGAAGGCGTATATATACGTTCTCATATATCCATGAATGTATACGAAAGGTGTATATATACGACCAGTAAATTTTACTGGGTACCATGCATTTACCTTCTTTTTTAGTAGATTAATATAATATGGAACATACTTTTATGTGTCACATAACGACAGATCGAATAACTGAAGCTCAATAATTCCTCGATTTTTCTTATTTTCGTCGACACAATTTAGTGTCAACAACTGTCACGCGAATATCGCATCGTACGATCGTGGTTAAAATGACTTGTGAAAATCAGTTGTCTACCATTTTTAGTTAAATTATTGGAATATACCATTTATATATTTTATTTTATATTTTATAGTTTTATTTTATTTCATATTTTGTTTTATTGGGTCGTTCCATAAGTAATGCGGTTTTAAACGGAATTTATACGTCCACAAGATAGGACGTCGGAACGATGCTGTCTGAATTTTTTGCTTCAAAACACAAAGAATTTTATAAAAATGGAATTAAAAATCTGGTTGGAAGATGGCAGAAAGGTGTAGTTTTACTACTATAATATAATAGGGGAACGACCCAATATATACATAACGCAAATAATTGAATCCATTAATTACTTGAAATCCTCCAGTCATAATTTATATATAAATAATTCTAAAAGTATAACAAAGTGTATGTTTAGTAATTCTAGTGTTAATATTTTTTTGTTAGAACACACCGCAGTCAAAGGGTTAAGGTTCATCCCTGTTTTAGATCGGTTGCATTAAAACTTGCCGATGCAAACATCGACGATCACTCATTCGATATTAATTAATTTTATTACCTCGATAATTATTCCGCGGATCTTTCGCGTGGCTTCCTTGCGGAACTGTAATTGATATATTGGATATTGTAATTATAACGTCAATATTATTCTGCCATTGTTTCCCAATATTCGAAGCAATTATTACAAATCAATTGATTTCCACGAGTGGAGGGACGTAGATATTGCTGGTTTACACATCCGTTAAACTGTTTAATGTTCTCGTAAACATGCTGTCGGCGCGACGTGGCAGGTTCTATTGGACGGAGCCAATTGTATTTCTATTATTTTACATTTCCTTGCTAACGTGTTGCGAATCACCGTCTACTTCGATATTATTCCATGCATTTGTAAATTCTGAATATAACACATTCAAAACTGGGCCGAAATCCGTGTTATACGGTACCTTACAACACGCGTCCGTAATGTCCACATAATGTTTAAAAATAAAACTCTTTAAGCGCTTTACGATACATTGATTACTTTACATTGTTATCGTAACGTTGAAAATATTGAAAATCTGACAAATATTAGCGACATATTTGGTTCTAGTTTTAATAATATTGCCTCCCAAGTATTATAAAAAATTATTAATAGAATGCCACAGTTTGAAGGAAGCATAATTAAATCTTTTCGAGAGTATATTAAACTTCAGTCTACCAATTAGAACGGTTTCATTAGTACGTTATTTGCGATGATAAGGGAAACTCGGATAGATTTAATTCATTTGATTTAACTCGATTTCAAAGACGATTCGTTAGAGGAACATAATTTGATACTCTCCGGAGAAATTTCCGTTGTCCTACGCAACTCGCACGAGCTTACAGTGGTAGAAAGAATGGAGTGCACTCTCCATTATGGTTTATAATTTCGTGGAACGAAGTGGATCAAAGACACGGAAGACTTCAATCGTGAAATGGATTTCGCCATTACGAGGATCGTTTATCGATCGCGAGATTCTCCTTTCATTTCCTGGAAGCACGTCGGAAACCTCGTCAAACAGATTCTTCTTCCAGTTTCGATTGTCATGATAATCGAGAAAATTCAACGCGCATTACTTTCTATTACAATCTCGGCCCAGTTTTACCACGAATAATTTCTAACCCCGGGAGCAAGAGATTTCATAATTCCCGAAGTGATAAAGCGAGTAACGAATAAGATCCATCATTTTTCCATTTCGACGAGGAGTGAATCGAAAGACGACGTTCGTTCGAAGCTTTTAAAACGAAGTTCTTTCGAAGAGGATTTCCGGTTGAATTCGAGCGATACTTTCCTCCCCGTGCTAGGATGTACTTCCTCTAATGGTTTATCGTCTTCCGGTAGAAAGCAAATCGAAGATAACGAATTTTGGAGTTGGTTTTGCAGCGTCCCATTAAATTGGTTTCGCGGTTGCTGAGCTTGTAGTTTTTTGTACACCGACATGCCTTTATATTTCAGATTTATATGAAATTACGGTATCAACGCCTCTCCGATCTTCCCAGTTTCGTTGATATTACAAATATTGATTTTAACTGTCTTAAATAATGTGATTGTTAAAGGTGACTATGGCCGGGAGAATCAGGATGTTATTCGATTCAAGTGGACTGTATATTTTTGGGTTTAAATCAACTCCCGAACACACCTTTATCTTTTCCGGATATATATTCTGATAACGATAACAGTATAATTTACACGAACTTTTAACAATGTATTTACTTCTACTCTTATCCTGGATCTTATCGTGAACGCGTGTCCAGAAGGGCTAGTCAGTACTATTCTTTCAGTAATTCTCTAACTCTGTTCTCAATCATAACTATTCATAACTCTAAGGATCTTATATTTATAAGGAATCTTTAGCCGATGTGCCCTCCCATCACTCCCACCAATGTACAAATTGAGTCCCTTGACGCCCTTCAGGCCCACTGAGGGCGTAACCTAGTCAGAAGTGACGGCCCATCGGTTCCTGGAATCTCACCCCCAGGTTGACCGGATGGATCCGTCGTGACGTCAAGGGTTTTCGCCGGTTCTTGGAACCGCGGTGTGGAGGCACATCGGTAATCGGAGTTTATGATACGTCTATTTCTATTGAGCGCAGGAAGGCAAATCTGGAGGGGCTTGTCCAGGTGTCCTCCAACTGTTTTGCCTTCCTGAGAGAAGTTAATTACTAAAAACATGCATACTAAGAAATTCTCTAATCCTCAAAAATAGCTATTTAGTCACGTCCGTATCATAAACTTATTCAAGCGGAGTCCTTTCGTAAGGGCTGCTTGAACATGCCGCCCACCTTGAAAGGCTCCCTTTCAATTATATAATACTGTATGCTTAGGTGTAACGATCTTACTTCTATGATGTGTAGGTTATGACCCTACGGTTCTGACATGGGCAGTATGCAATTTTTTGCAATCGGCCTACTCATAATTCCGTCCGATGGTCTCACCGAAACTACACGTGTTACATTGTCCCATGCAGGTTTTATTTGCCATAGCTCGTGCCTACTCATTTTCGCCGTGATGATGACGTTGCTAGCGCGTGGATGCTGTATTAGATGCATCTCACCTAATTGTCTCAAAACACGCGTTGCCAGTTTTAATAATGTTTTGAGGAGTGTTTCTTCGACGGGAGGAGTGTGTTTGATGTTCCAAAATTGTTGATCTTGGAGGTCTTGATGCGTGACTAGGTTACAAACGACCGTTGGTGGTCTACCTGTGGGTCTTGTCATCATCGGCCCTGCTAGTACCCACCCGAGAAGGGTCTTTTGTAATAATGGGTATCCCTTTCCCAGTTTAATTTGTCCTACACATAATAACTCCCAGAATAGCTCTCCGCTGAGAAGCATGTCGATTTTATCTGTCTTATTAAAATATGGGTCGGCAAGCTTAACATTAGATGGGATTGGAATGGTCGCACGCGTAATTGATTTGTTTGGCAAATCGTCGGTGATTTTTTCGATGACTAAACATGAGAGCTTCTTTGTGAAGCTGCTGTGTAGCGATCGTAATGTTAAATGCGCCTTACGCTTAATGAAGTTTGTGCTGTTTCCAATGCCAGCAACTGTCTGATACGTAGCGTTACATTTGAGACGTAATTTATCGCAGAAGGCCTGTGTAACGAAGTGCGACTGAGAACCGGGATCCAGGAGTACTCGACAATCATGTTTTTTGCCCGCGTAATCTGAAATATACACTACGGCGGTAGGTAATAGAACGTGTATGTTCTGATCTTCCGAATTTAGTTGGGTGAGTGCTACGGATGTCTGAGGTTCCGGGTAATCAGTTGCCCTTTTCCATTCCCGATTTGTTGTCTTACTTTCTAAGTGTAACAATGTATGGTGGTTTTTGCTACAGATCTTACATTTTCCACGCGTGCAATTCTCACTTGTATGTCCCGGATTTAAACAATTGTAGCAGACGTGCAAGTACCGAATCTTCTCTGTACGTTCGACGGGGCTCAACGTTTTAAACTCTGTGCATTGGTATAACGCGTGGTGATTGTTGCATAATCGACACGATACTTGAGTATTCGAGATATACGATACTGATTGTGAGTGTGTATTTGTATTTCGTCTGTCCGTTTTGATCGTTTGTTTCGGTGGTTGTCTGTCAGAATATGATCGCGCTAAATATTTGCAGTGTTTTTCTAAAAAGTCCATGAACTGTATGAGTGTTGGTTTTTCTACATACGACATGAGATGTTTCTCCCATTCTTTCTTTGTTAAATAATCAAGTTTGGTCTGAGTCAAATAAATAATAATACTGTCCCAGTATTCTGTCCGTTCGTTTAATGACTCGAGAGCTGTTACGTGATTTGTCGTGTCGTCAATGAGTTGTTGTAATAAAACACTAGATGGTTTAGACATTGTGGGTAACTCGAACAGTGATTTCATATGATGCTCATGAAGAGCGATTGGATCGTTGTATCTTTTTTTGAGTTTTTCCCATGCTTGGGTATATGTGTTTCCTGACGCTCCTAACGAGTGGATTGTTCGCGCAGCTGCACCGAGTAGTGACGCGTTCAAATAATGGAATTTCTTAGCGTCGGTGAGCCGGTCATTATCGTCAATCATGGATTGAAAACTATCCCGAAATTTGATCCACGAGTTACACGCGCCGTCGAACTTAGGTACCTGAACGATTGGTAGTTGCAAGTCTGCTTGTGTATCCGACGGAGCTGGAGACGATACGTTTGTATTTCCAGAGTGCGTATTATTGCACGTTCCCGGATGATAAAGTCGCTTTTTCGTGGTGGCGATAACCTTATAATAGATTGATTCGAAGTTTTCGCGTGCGGTTGCATGCGTGGATTCTAAATCTGTATCAATTACAAGTGATTCTATTTCTTGTTGAATGACATCAAATTTGTCCGCGAGTGGTGTAATTCGATCAAGTCGTTCCTTGATTTCTACGTTACAAGTGGATGCGTCCCAATTGTCTACGAATGTTTTGTAGCGGGTTAAAGCTGCCTTTAAGACGCCGCGATCAGCAATCAATTTTCTTAGTGATGCCTCCATTTTAGAATATCGTTATTATGTTTGGAAAGGACTCACAGAAACAAAGTTGGAACTCGATGTGTAAGATCGCTCCAGCGCTCTGCAGTGGCTTCGGTGTGATGCGTCCTTGTCCTGAAGTCTCGAATTGTATCGAGGGCCTAGCGTCTCGCGAGAGGATCAGCGTAGGTTATCCTTGGAATGGAATCTTGGTGATTCCGATGTCCTTTGTAGATGATTCCGCTTTCTGAACTCACTTGTGCCAATGTCCGTTTAGGATTGACCACAAGTCTTGATTCACGCACACGATCGGATAGAGCACTTAAGTTCGCTGTATATCACTGTCACTGGTTAATATCATCCGGCTCGAAGGACCAAATGTTAAAGGTGACTATGGCCGGGAGAATCAGGATGTTATTCGATTCAAGTGGACTGTATATTTTTGGGTTTAAATCAACTCCCGAACACACCTTTATCTTTTCCGGATATATATTCTGATAACGATAACAGTATAATTTACACGAACTTTTAACAATGTATTTACTTCTACTCTTATCCTGGATCTTATCGTGAACGCGTGTCCAGAAGGGCTAGTCAGTACTATTCTTTCAGTAATTCTCTAACTCTGTTCTCAATCATAACTATTCATAACTCTAAGGATCTTATATTTATAAGGAATCTTTAGCCGATGTGCCCTCCCATCACTCCCACCAATGTACAAATTGAGTCCCTTGACGCCCTTCAGGCCCACTGAGGGCGTAACCTAGTCAGAAGTGACGGCCCATCGGTTCCTGGAATCTCACCCCCAGGTTGACCGGATGGATCCGTCGTGACGTCAAGGGTTTTCGCCGGTTCTTGGAACCGCGGTGTGGAGGCACATCGGTAATCGGAGTTTATGATACGTCTATTTCTATTGAGCGCAGGAAGGCAAATCTGGAGGGGCTTGTCCAGGTGTCCTCCAACTGTTTTGCCTTCCTGAGAGAAGTTAATTACTAAAAACATGCATACTAAGAAATTCTCTAATCCTCAAAAATAGCTATTTAGTCACGTCCGTATCATAAACTTATTCAAGCGGAGTCCTTTCGTAAGGGCTGCTTGAACAGTGATATATCATTAGTCTTTCCCCGGTTACATGTAAAAAATAATGTAGAAAATTATACAGAAAATCATGTTGAAAATTACGTATAAAATTACACAGAAAATGATATAGAATATAATATAGATACTTTTAAGACAAATACACTTTAAAGTAATTCAAGGTCAACCGCAACCTTGAAAGAAGTAGTTACATTTATTTATGAATAGACGCGGTTGTAACTAATAGGGAAAAAGCAAAGGGAGCGAAGTGGATGGCCAGTTTAGATTGAACCGAAGAAAGTTCGCATCGGGCGATGCCAGGTAGGAAATTTGGAGCGATAATGAGTTATAGTTTCGGTGGAGGATTTCAGGAACCGATCGGTAGTATCAAAGTTTCGAATCAGTGTCGGTGATCGTCCTTTGTTGAATTCTATTCGTAAGGCAAGGTAGAAACGGTTAGTTCTTGTAGGACGTCGTATTTCGGGCTTTTCTCAGAGCACCGAGCAAATGTTGACCCACTTTCTAGCTTCGAATCGGACGTTACTCGCTCCTCTGAAACTGCTGAGTAGAATACGCTATGAGCGAGAAGTTAGGATGGCTGTTACGTCCTTTCTCTCCTGGGACGAGGGATCACCCTGACACACCAAATGTTCATGTTGAAAATACAATTCTTTGCATTCCAAATACTTTCCATCGAAAATCCTATTTTTATTATCCACATATTCTTCGACGATATGAAACCAACTTTCGATTCTAGTGTACCTTAACACTAGAACTATGAAAGCCATTAAAATGACGGGTCCGCGGAAATGATTAAAATGAAAATTCAAATACTTTGGGGTTACTGGAAAATAATTTTAATTTCCTATTCTGTAAAAATCTATTAAGCGCTTAGTGTACAGACTTTCTACAATCACAAATAGTATGTATCTTCTCCGTGGAAATATCTTTTTATTACTTTTCTCCGCCCGTTTTCTCCATTAAGGGAAGAATCATTTTTTGAGTTCTATTGAATCGAAGAATTTCTGTTCTCCGGTAAATCTACCCACGCGAGTATCTCGTTACTTCTTTCCGTACGATATCCATGGAACGAAGTGGAAACGGAAAATTTGTCTTCCCGAGGATGAAATGGTATTTAAACTCGTGCTTCTATTAGAAGATTCCACGTGTCGATATCATCGCTGTAAATCGTAGGTAAATCGATGAATTAACCGACTCGATTAAAACTTTCCTCCTCATAAATTATCGGGAATAATTATAATTCTCGTTCTACGAAATATCATCTCCCTCGATGACTAGACTCCACGAGCATAGCACAGAAGGGAAACTAGAAACAGTTTCAAGCGGTGGAATTACGATTAAAACTGATAACTGTCGTTAAACGTAACGACGAGGTTAACGTCATGATACGTGAGTCAAAGGAAAATCGCTTTAATTTCAAATTCCAAACGATGAAGTGTGTACTGCGTTCGCTGATCTACTTCTATGTACTTCAAAGGTACGTTACAATCGCTGGAGATGCAAGTACAATTGCACCAATCACAAACGAGTATCAAAAGTCTTCTACGAAAGAAGTGGACGAGGGTGAAGTCGGAAGTATACCGATGACGGAAGAGGTTATAGATCCTAATATAAAGATCAGCGAGTTACCGGATGTTGTGGATGCGACGGAAAGCTTGGATTCGGATTGGGACAAGAATAAGGTTATACGAGACGTCGCGTATTTTATGCGCGCGCACAAGTTCCAGGATTACGATCGACGTTACTACAAAAATGTCGACGAAGCGCGTAGCAGGCTTTACGTTGAATTTCCTAAACCACTCTTGCGATCTTTGCACTGGGAAGTACGCAAATACTGCCATGCGAGCTTCGTCGAGTGTTTGAAATATCTCGAAAGGATCATTAAACAGACTTCCCTGAGGCGAGAGGACGACACCGCGACTATCGTGAAAGAACAGAAGTGGAATCTTTTGAACAATACCGAGCAGATTTTGACCGTGCAAAGAGACTGCCAGACGGCACAAAGACGGGATAATTTGACGATGGCTCCCTTTCAAGGCCCGATTGGCAAGTAAACTTGTGTGCTATCGTTCTACGAGTATTACGAATCCCTGCTTTATTACCTCAATTTTCAACTCCAATTTCTTTTGTTCCTTACTTTAGACATTTAGGGATTTTGCTAGATTTTAATTGTTCAGTGAAACAAGATAGAGATGGTTTACATGAATGAATAATTGTATACAGTTTATTTTCAAGAATTAAAAACTACGACATGGATCAACAGTAGTTAACACTAATCCTTTATATTCTAAAACTACTCTAAGTTTAACTTATACTATCACACACTTTCCTGGAATTCACGCGAACCCCATCACCCTACTTGCCACGTCAAATACTTTATTACTTATATTTAAACTGAGTTTACATTTAGCGCTAAAAACGCAGATTTTCATACAGTATTCATTTTCTTAGCGTCAGGATTCAATGTCATTTTTAGAACGATTCCAATGGCGTACTTCCGTCAGTTACTACATGTGCTGGTATACCATGCTCGGTGTTCCCGAATTAGGGATCTTCGGTGAGTCCTGTGACAATCACGCGAATTGTTTGATCGAGAATGTTGGACGTAATACCGATCCAAGGGCCGACGACACGAAACCATACGCCTGTGCGCTCTACAGTTTCTGTCCGGATCATTGTTGTCCAATGAAGCACATCCGCTACATGAAAGACTGTTTCCAGTCACGACTAAATCCTTGCTATCGTGGGAATACTCCAGGTGTGTGAAAATCACCTTACACTTCATTCCTAAGAGGATTCTTTATCTTTGATAACTCAGGTGTTCGTTTTATTGAAACTTCACTGCCGCATTGTTTACGTTACGTTATTTATTTTATCTCATATATTTCATTACTTTGATATCGTGACAAATTGACAAATTCATTTTATTGAAATTTCAATGCCGCGTTATTTACATATTTGATTTCATTTGTTTTATTATTTGTATGGTGAAGAATAGGGTTTCTATTTGTCGGGACTTCGATTGATTCGAAGAGTTTGTCAGCCTCACGAAAGAATTCTATTAAATTACTGAATTAATAGAAAGATATTCATATATGTAATACAAAAATGTCTACACTATGAACTACATATTTTTGCGCATATTTCTGGCAGCACATAGAAAATGCATTTTAAAACGAGAGGAGAATCGTGATTTCCATGCGCTTCAAGCAAACTGGATAAACGTAACGTGCGAATGCAGCAAACCAGGATACGAATGGTCTTCGAGATTCGGACTATGCGTCGATATAAACGAATGCGCACGTGGAATGCACAATTGTTCGAATGAAACTGGTAAAACGTGTATTAATTTGCCCGGTCGTTCAGAGTGCATCTGCAAACTCGGTTATGTTTATAACGCGAGATTGAAAGACTGCATTCATAGTCCAATAATAGAGCAAGTGTTAGCCGAACCAAAGATTAAGGTTACAGAAACAAATATTACGGAAAGAAAAAGTCTTCTTGCTTTAATAACTATGGCGGTCACCAAGTCAATTAGTGGCCGTTTAACCACTAATTATAATATTGTTGCAATTGTTATTGTTCATTTTCTTGGAGTGTAATACCGATGTTAAATTCTGAGCTGACAAGGGCGTATTAACTAGTCGAAATCGTTGAGTTCATTCATTGAAAGCACTTCTACTTTAATAATTATACATTAAATTATCTGTGTTTATTAATTTTTAATCGCATACCGGTTGCTATTATTAAAGAAATAACGGAAATAAGGGGTAAATGAAGTGAATCGCGCGCAAGATGAGAGACATTCGGGTAAACGTGAATAGCCCATAAGCAGCGTTATTGCATAACAGTTTCCGGAAGGAGTAGGTACTTAGGATGCGAAGCAACGTTGAAATTTGCACCCGTAACTATTCAAACTTTAATCTTACCGTGTAATCACGCGATTCCATGTGTTCCATAGAATATCGCGAATAAGATCCTCCGATGGTGATTCGAATCGTTGAAGGAAAAACAATGTTGCTGGTACTTCTGGCCTGGGTCTCGTATCCCTAGGTTTTGGGTTTCGGATTCTGGGATTCTAGGTCTCGATTTCCTGGGTTCTGGGGTTTCTGAGTCTCGGGTTCTGGGTACTGGTATCTGGGACTCGACTTTCGGGGTTCCAGATCTCTGGATCCGGGGTTCTGAGATTCGGGTTATTGGGTTCTGGATTCTGGGCCTCAGGTCCCGGGTACCGGAGTCTGGTTCTCGGGTTCCGGGGTTCTGGGACTCGGGTTGCTGGGTGCTGGGTGCTGGGTTCTGGGCCTCAGGTCCCGGGTACCGAAGTTTGGTTCTCGAGTTCCGGATTTCTGGGTCTCGGAGTTTTGAGTTAGGCCTAAGTTTGGGCTGGGTAACGTAAAAAGCAACAGAATAATCGAATCAAAAAGACTCGAAGATCGTCAATTTTCGTTTGCTCCGCAATCTCCAAATTTTCGTGTACAACAAAATCGATTGCTGCCATATCTCTTTCTTCTTCAAGAAATATTTGCTGTATACATTTTATTATACTAAACATGGTATAATTTAAGATAGGTCCATTTTCATGATGTATAGCTTAGTTTAGGTGTCATATTTCGGTAGCAAAATAATAAATGAGTATTTCTGAAGATGAAATTAAATGAAATTAACGATGATCGCGCAATGAAACAGTGATTCGTAAGCCGAGAAAATAGTATGAACACGGTATTGGATTTTGTCCAGAACGAGCGTGTGCATTCGTTATTCGCGTACAACAAACCTTTCGCGGGATACAGCTGCGTGTAACTCGCGGTTCGTTTCAAATAGCTTTGATTTTTGGAAACAATGGTTGGTCGGGCCATCAAACCAAACACACGCCGAGGAAGAATGCACATATTCATATATGAAAATAAAGCGAAAATAAAGCGACAGGAAAAAGAGGATGAATGCTAGGGACGAGCCACAGTTAAATCGCGGGTCAGACAACCGGAACAGCAAAACCTGGCCGGTGCACGGAAAATATTTCGCTGTGAGTATCATATTTATCCCTATTCAAAATCGCGTCCCGTGTATGGTGGATTTTATTAATGCCGCGTATCAACGCCGTTTCGTCGCATAAATGCAAATTAATGACCATGCCTACCAATCACTGGGGAATGCTTATTTATTTTGTCGCGGCTGCGAGCGAATGCCGTGCGTTCCGTTTTTATTCACGCAAACCGCGGTTCAACCTCAACGATGCCAACTTTTAGGCACCTTACTGGTCAACACGTTCACTGCCCAACCGAAATTCGTGTTATACGATACCTCGCGATGCACATTCGTAACATATATGTGTATATAACATCTAACATTAAAAATGCAAATTTTCAAATAAATTATCATATTCTAACGATATATTTGATTCGAGTTTTAGGCGGCATTATTCGATATAATTAGCATTTTTGTAAGTGGAAGTGTCGAGGACATTTGAAGGTCAATATTGTCTCCTTCGAAACTACTAAACTGTTGTATGAGACAAGTTCCGATATAATTCACAGTTTCAAAAATATTTCAATTTTCAGTCTTAGGTGAATCACTCTGTATATTCAATATGAAATCATAACCTCATGGGCTTATAGACCAACCTAATAAATTGATGATTCTGGGTTAAGATTTCATTGTATATAATATAATATTAAGCTTGGTACGGAATATGTGTGATTGAAACACCAACCGTGTAGCTACAAACACGGAATATCGTTGGAGCAAGAGATTCCATGTAAATTCGGAGTCCACACTGCTCGCAATTCTCGTAAGCGTACAGCGAGTCTCATTTACATGGAGATGTCCCGAACTCCTGTGAAACATCTATGCATCCAAGAGGACCAGGTCCAACTCCTTTCCTCTCTTCGATCGGACTGCAACCAGGATTCTACTCTGAACGAGCAAACCAAGCATCCGTTAAGGTTACGAATAACTCGAATATCCACGTTACACGTTGAGTGAATCAAAACCCTGAATACGTTCACGAAGAACAGATTCCTTCGTCGGAATGTGTATCGAGAATCGCTGGAATGCTTATTTGCCAGTGCATATGTGTCAGTATTTTCTTGCGGGGTTATTGTTCAGTGTCCAAGGCTCGCTTTCGTTCTACTAGAATGATCAACGGAGAAAAAACAAGCAGGTTCGATCCCCTCCTTTTGTATGATCTAACGAGCGAGAAGGTAGACGTAAACTTATGGAAAGGTAAAGCGTACAGTCGATCGCTACGGTTTGGCTTTCTTCCGCGATCCACCGCAGTCAATGAATATGTCTCTGAACGACTGGTTCGCGAATCGCGAGATCCTTTTAATAGGAGTGACAAGTGACTTCGGACGTGCTCTACTCGAAAAGATCCTCCGTGTATTTCCGAAAGTGAAGGTCTACGTGGTTCTCCGATCCCGAAACGGATTCAATAAGGATGACAGAATTAAGAAAATCTTCCAGACACCACGGTACGAATAGTATTCCTACCACTAGGACTACCAAAGGGGTCGAAATGATTTGTCTGCCATTTTTAATTCAATTATTCGAATATACCACGGTGCATTCTTGGAAATTATATACACTTTTATTTGATATACATGACGCAAATTATTGAAAGCATTCATGAATTTAAATCATTCAGCTATAATTTATAAATAAATAAATGTGTAATAATAATAATACTAACCTGTTGGAAAACATGTTCTGTGTATAACATATATTAGAGTTGAATTATCGATGCGTGGAAAGTTCCTGTTTTCGTCTAGCAATTCTGCTAATTATCCTGCAAGCAATTACGTGCGTCTGCAGATTTATCCTTGTTGTGATTAATTATGTCGAAAATCGGTTGTTTATTTCGCGGCTTATTAGTCTCGGTATTCAATAATATTTTCGGAAGTCTTTTGGCGTCCAAATATTTTGGGGCCAGTCTTTCGACCGCGATAAACAACTTGATGACGTAAGAAGCGGACGTGACTTTGGAGTTCATTGGAACCACACTGAAAGTCTTCACGATGACAGGATGTTTTATTTGCTATATTATTTTACTGCATTTGTACATTTCTATTATCAATGTGACAAGTGATAATAATACAAGATGAAGTTAATTTAAATGTTTTTAGTGTGTAAAGAAATGTTGATTTCGAAATTATTCTTTCTTTTATTTATGGTATTAGCGTGATGAAGCATTTCTTGTGTTCATTATACATCCACTTTGGAGATTTCAATGCTTGAATAAGTTTTTTAAATGTCTGCTATAAATTCATTAAGATATTCGCACATTTTTGTCGGTCATTTTGTTCGACGCTTCGGTTAGAGAGAGACGTCGCAACGTCTACTTTTTATGAGCGAACATCGCATGAGTCAAGCTATATTATTATAGAAAATGAGTCTGAACTCTTTAATCATATACGTTTTCTTTGCAAGTGTGCTCGTCAGTTGTCGAAGTAAAAAGTGAAAATAATAAACCTCCAACCACCAAGAAATGAAAGCAACATAGTTGAGTATTTCTTGCCGTTAACGATACGAAGGACGATTGTAATGAAAATACCCGGTTCGCGGACGAACGACGATAAATATTAATGGCTCGTATTTTGATTCCGACGCGGTGCAGTTTTCTTTTACAAAACGGCCGATCATATCTGTACAGCCGCTACTTTAACGAGTGTTTATATTAACGCATAAAAATAAATGAAAACTGATTTCTATGAACAAATTCGAACTGACTATTACAGCTCATAGTGGGACGTAATTTTATCATCGCGTGGATTTTAGTTCATTCGAAGAGTGAAATACTTGTAATTCCAGGATCTAATTAATATGATCCGTAACACGCTAAAAATATAAATTTAATAAACTCGTTGATTACGCATCCAAGATTTTTATTCACAGAATTGAAATTTCTCTTTTTATATTTACGATGTAGAGAAATATAACAATGGATAATCAGAACAAAAATGAGTTTTTTTGAATAATTTACTTCAATGGGCGTTTATATTAGCGCATAAAAACAAATGAAAACTGATTTTTTATAGAAGAATGAAAAGGCTTAAATTTCGGGATTTAGTTAATAGACATTTTCTTTGAGTTCAAATTTTTGCTAAATATCTCCCAGCTAGTCTAAGGGGTTCTGGTAGTTTTGGTCGGCCAGGTCTTTTACAAGAAGAACTGTATTTTCCTATAATTTTATAATCAAACTATAATTCTTTAATCGACATCTAATTAATAAAGATAATACTTTAAATACCAGGATTTAGGTAATAGTAATATTTTCAATTCCAGGATCTAATTAATAATGACAATACCTTAGATTCCGAGAACCAATTACTGACGATCCATTAAAGCGAACAATACAAATTGAACGAAGCCGCTAATAGCACTTCCAAGATTTTAAATTCGCAGAATTGAAATTTCTCTTTTTGTATCATTTATTCCGGTTCAAATGCAATACGGTAAACGAGGAAAAGTAAGTGAAGGAAATGAAATCAATGATCCGTCTACATGTATTTCTCGCTAAACACCTTAAAGATTTGCTGGCCGATGCAGTGAAAGTTAGAATGCAGTAGGTCTTCGACTTGATGATTTCTCGTTACTTGAGAAAGTTCGTAGAATGGTCATTTTTTACGGTATCTTGTAGCAAATGTGTATCTTGTTCGTACATAATTATTATGTTGACAAATAATTTTGAGAAATTAAGTTTCCAAGTTGATGACTTCTCGTTAATTTATTTGAGAAAGTTCGTAGATTGATCTTTTTTTCGGTATATACAAATGTTTGGACGTAATTATCAATTAAATGTCGTGTTGATAAACGATTCCAGGAAATGAAGTCACAAGTTTGACGACCTATGTTCGTCCATGTTTATCGAAGCAGGTTACGTCAAATATCTTTTGTTCTTAATATTCGTCGTTGTAGTTCTCTGCATTGTATTATAATGGTAACATAATATTTATATTGATAAACATAAACTTCTGTCAATGAAGTAAGAGGTTTAGTAAATTGAGGGAAATGCATACGTGCCATGTTCTCTGAGGAAACTTTGGCGCAAGCTATGCTCACATCAGTTTTCCCATCCATTCCTAGACATTATCATCTTCCCTCGTTCGTTATCTCCCATCGTAAGATGCTTTGTTTCAAAACACCATTTTCCTAGATTCGACCTTTCAAAGTAACAACGAACCATTTAATTTCGATTTTGATCTTATCCATTCAGTCCTGGAATTATTTTCCGGTAAATAGTCTTATTATTTTATCATGTAATTTGCTTGAATGCGTTATAAAAAGTAAAATATTACGAGAAACATATAAGGTTGGGAGTTATACGACTGTGCGCATATATTTCAAGATTAATCTTTTATTGTTGTTTATTAGTTTTATATTTATAACATTATTTTATATTTATTTATAAAAATTTTGATCGGCGGGGAATCGACGTATTTTATAGCTCAAAGAATTTGGAAAGTTGGAACTTAGAAATATAGGAAATTGTAACTTTAAAAAATAGAAAATTGCTACTTTATATAATAGAAAATTATAACTTACAACATAGTAAATTGAAATTTCAACGAGTAGAAAATTGCAACTGCAAAAAATAAAAGATTCTAACTTAAAAAATATAGAACATCGTAACTTTAAGAAACAAAAGATTGTAGCTCAGAAAATTGTAACAAAAAAGGATAGAAAATTGTAAATTCGAAAAGTAGAAAATTGTAACTTACAGAAATTGAAGCAAATTGTACCATAGAAACATAGGAAATTGTAACTTATTGTTAGACAAATAAAAACAAATTGCAACTTAGAAGATTAGAAAATTGTATCTTAGAAAAATGAATAAAATTTTAACAGTAAAGACATATTTGTTTAGATATGAGAGGCTAAGACAGGAAGATCCCGGTGCGATTTCTCGAGTGAAATCGTTCGAGGGTAACCTACTGTACGACGGACTCGGAATCAGCAAGGACGACCGTAATCTATTAAAGAAGGTTAGCGTGGTTTTTCACGCAGCGGGTCCACACGAGGCGGTCTACGAGTTCTGTCAAGAATTGCCGGAATTAGTGACAGTCGCATCGATTTCGAGCATCTTTCGGCACAAAGGACAGATCCTCGAATCCCTGCAAAACGAACATGTACCGGAAATACCCCTTGCCATGGTGCGGGTGGGGTTCATGGGTCCAGCTTACCGTGAACCCATGCCTGGATTCGTGGAAATCCTCAAAGGATCGACAGCTTTCATGGTCGGAGCAGGACTCGCTCTTGGTCACTTCGAAAATCAAGCGGAAGTGATTCCGGTCGACCTCGCGGTCAACACTCTCGTCGTCGCCGCTTGGGAAAGGTCCACACTGTGAGTCTGCCCACTTACTAGTTAATTTTAATTAATCACTAATTTTAACCGATTTAACGTAATAGTAAGTGAATATTATCCAGCATTCGACCAATGCAAGGAAAGAGAAAGTAAAGGCAAATTAGAAACCGGAAAAAATGATGTACCGTATTTGCTGCACGAAGCGTTCAGTATTCTTACGTAAAATCGTGCAATTGTAATGCCACGTTCTAATTCGTACAACTATTATATTTACACAACCATTTTCCCGAGTGAAGCAAGCGTCGTAAATAAAGCTTAACTGTCTCTCGAATCAAGATATATTTAAGGATGTTCTTCGTACTATTTCATAGAAAAGACAGGAAAATGGCGGTCGTTTATAACGCGACCACCCTGGGATGCACGTGGAACGACCTCGTTGCAAAAGGTGCCAGAGCCAATCGCAATTTCGGGTACCCATCTTTCGGTATTCGTGGAATGACATCAAACAAGACTTTCTATTGGATCATGGTTCTGCTTCTGGAGTGGTTTCCAATGTTTCTTTGCGACACCGTCGTCCGTTTATTTGGCGGGAAATCAAGGTATAATAAATTCATAAATTCTAGAACTATATATTTTAGTATGCTACTTTCTAGAACATTGATCGGCAACCTATGTGCACTGAAATTCTGAGATTGTAAGGGTGAAATCCACCACCCTGTTTACTGTATCGGTATTCTTATGACTAGTAAAGCAAAATGGAGGGAATGAACTGTTAGGGAAATGAAAGTGTGGTGGAGATTTTCGGAAAAGTTTGATCGGAAGGAGTTTTCGACGTGTTCATTCGCGGAGTCATCGGAAACGCGCCGCTGCGCACTTGGAAAATGCGATGCAATCGTAAAAGTAAAAGTTATCTCCAACTACGATTTCGAAGCGCGGGAAAGCGAACGGCGGGAAAGGGAAGACGAAAAAGAGTAAAGCTGAAGGAAAACTCGTTTTCCCTGCGGGAAACTTGTCGACTTGGTGGTTGATTGCTTTCAAAAATAGCGTATGGTCGAACGCTGACGGAAAAACTTCGCTGAAGAATCTTGACGGTTTTCTTTTTTTTGAAATGCACTTTTTCTACGAGCCATTTGAATTCGTTTTCGCGACTTCGCGGTCTTAACCCTTTAACACGCCGTAAATTAATTTCAATTAATTCGTTTTTCCAAAATTTATTACATAGTTTTTATATCGTTTTTCGAGTTTCGAAAGTCTCGTTAAAATGTTACGGTTAAAATAAGTAAATTCTACCGAATTTACTTCTAGAATATAAAATATAGAATATCGAATATAGAAGCATTTCGAGAGGCGAATTAATTATTTTCTAATTCCTGTAAGATTCGAACCTATATAGATATAATAATTTCTAATCTACGCCTTACAGGAATTAAAATAATTAATTTCCACTCTGATTTTAATGTAATAATAATATTAGTTCTTTAATATTTTATATAATATTATACATTACTTAAAGATTAGAAATAATCTTCCTGTGATTCGAAAACCGTACCAAAAAATTAAAGAAGTTTGCGCGTTTCTACACGTTTTGGAGACGAGTTTGCACGAGAATTATTGCATTCGCGAATATACTGATTGCATATAATCACTTAATAATGATCAAATGTAGAGTGTTCGTAGTCTAAATCGTTGGAATGTTTCCGTATCCTACGTTAGTGTGCGTGCACAAGTACGAATGGGTTATAGGGGATATCTGAAGCAGTTTATCAACGAAGGGAAATTACGGTACAGCCCTCTGCCTAATTGCTTAGATCGATTATACAACAGGATGATACACTTGATTAATTCGATAATTCCTCGCGCGATGCACGTGCGAACCTTGCATCAATATCCAAAAACCAGTACCTACAACTTAACCATAGTATATTCCCCAACATTCTAATCTCGATATAATCCAATTAGTTCCATTTTAATACCCACATTGGTATTAGAATTGTAGCAGCAATTCCACGGGAATTCATAATTACAAATGTCCCAAGACATTTACAATTAAAGTCAATGAATGACATGCACGCAATCAGCACAAATTCACGAGTATTTTAGTTATCCATTTATAATAAAGTTTCCAACGTACATTTTTATGTTTGCTGTACGTCTGCTACATGATTCAAGTATTTAATTTACCGATATTTATTCCTCGAAGAGAATCTTTTTGAAACTCGACAACTGTACTTCCGCGATGTCAAATTCCGATATAGAAACATTTTACCGAACACCGCATCAAAGCTGGTTGAAAAGTTGCGTATCGTACCCTTGAGTCCTTCAACGGTTTCTAAACAATATAAGTCCGTGATATAAATCGAAATCGGCGGATGATTACGTCAGAGACACACGGTACAGCTGCGAGTAAATTCATTCGTCGAATATGTAAAAATAAAGAAGAAGAGAGTGCAAAAGTGATAGGAACAGTTGTAGAGTCATATGGGAATCGAATGTCGGAAGGGTCGAGTGAGAGAGATATCGGGAATGAGAGAGACTGAGAGAGACAGAAAGAGATAGAAAAGAGTAAAAAAAGATCAGTTTGCGAGATAAAACCTTTACCGATGCTCAGGTTTCAAGCGGACTACGAGAGAGTTCGTAATGCACTTCAATCCCTGGAGTCGATTTCATCGCGAGCTTGGCCAGCGGAGAGGAATCGCGTGTATCTCCTGCAAGAACGTCTCAACCCGGAAGACCGAGAAGCATTTCCGGTCACGACGGATATCGACCTCGAAAGTTACGTTCTATGCGCCGCTGCTGCCGTCAGGAAACACTGCGTGGATGAAGAGAGTGTCAAACTCATCACACTTTTTCGGAGATTTACTTATTTGATCATCGCCTCGATTCTCGCGTATTTATTCTTCTTCAAGTATAACAAAGTCACGGTGCAACACGCGGAGTCCATCAAGATATAATTTTTGTCTTCAATATTCTCTTGAAATGATTATGGGACAAGAGATTATTGGAGGGTTCCGTGATAAGATATGATATAATTATGATGAAGAAGAAATATTCAAGGAACCTTTTTCAGACTTTGAACTTTGTCTTCGCTGAGATGAAAAACACACGACTTTTATTCAGGTAATTCTTTCTGTTTATTAACTCGGGGTTGTGCGTCTTCCAGAAAGCAATTTCTTCACTTTGATCCTACATTTTCATTTACACGTTTTCGCGCGCCGGAAGTTCACACAGTGCATTGTAGTATACGATGCATTCATACCGGATGATCTTCTACGACAGGGAGTATCGATAAGTCAAAAATTTCCATTGAATTGTGGATTTGAAGTAATGCAATTCTCGAAGAGGATCAAAGTTCACGATCAATTGTCAAAGATATTACGTTAGCTTAAGATTAGTAAAAGATCGTAGGAAAAGGCATTTGGTGGGTTCACGTGGTGAGTATCGAATACGTAAATGCGGCTCTCGTTGAGCCGAGTGTATTGCAAATATCCGTGAGAGCGGTGCAACGTGGCTTGCAATGCGCCGGTGAAAGTTTCTTGGAGAACATCTACTATTCGCTTTCCTGCACTACCAACATATACATACATATCTCTAGCTCGTTTTCTCTTATGTAATATGTTACAGCACGTTGCGCTTGAAAGTACTGTCTCGCTATTCGAAAATATGAAATGCACGAAAGTCCATACATTAGTCATAGGTTCCCTAGTGTTACCTCGAAGAAGCAAAGTTTCTTTGTACTATCAAATCTTTTCATGTCCTTCGGACTCATATGTATCTTTATATCAATTGATTCCTCCTTATACATCGAAAATTAACCTGGATAAGTATAAATGAAATAAGTATAATTATATTATACTTGTATTAGTATGTTAATATTAGGTTGTCCCGCAAGCTTCTTTCGAACTTCGCGCGCGACTTTATTTGATAAGCGACCGTGATTGGTCGCCTTGTTGGCGCGCTTTGGCGACGCCATATTGCCGAGTGTGTCTTGTTTTCTGCGGTGTAGTTGCGTCGGACGAAGTTCTTCGATATTTTTGTGTGTGTGTTGAAAAATGGACAGCCAAAGGAACTATTTTGGACATGGGACGTTGCACTGCTTCGAGGAAGACATCAGGGCTGCAAAAACTGTAAGTAAAATTTGCGGGGTTTAATAATCGTGTGACAATGCCGTGCTCCTGCAAATTGCTCGTACCTGGTTCGGAAGATTCCGAGCTTTCGTAAAACAATTCCTCGCATCAAAAAACATTTTATTCGTTAACCGAAATAAAGAATCAGCTCGACGAATATGTTGCCGGTAAATCAAAAACTTTTTGAAAGAAGCGCATTGCAAATCTTTCTAAGAGGTGAAAGGTTATCGAACGAAAGAGAACATGTATTTTTCGATAATATTCGAGGATTCTTATAAATTTTTTGGGACAATCTAATATTAGTATACTATACTATACTTATATTAGTATCTTATTATATCAAGAAATATATATGTAAGTGTAATATTATATCCTTTAACTTGTCAACCGGAGATGTCTGGTTAACTGGTCACTCGAATCTCCACTTATCACGATAATTACGAATTAAATGACACTTATCCACCTCATAATTCCCCGATTTTTATGCGTAAAAAATTCAGTAACGAACAGTCGAACCCATGTAAATGTTTTAATTATAAATATTGAAAGTATCTACGTCATGTCGTTTCATGGAAGAACTCCCCGGTTAACAGGTTAATATAATATTACACTTGATACCAGAAATTGATTATGATTTATTACTCTTGGATCGTTTCACGAGACAATATTGTATAATCTGATACCTTTATTAAAAGCATCGGGAAGATAGAGTGGAATAGCATATATCCCGATATTATTGTTATTTAACGAAAGGACGTTAACCCTTTACTGTTCCACTCGTATTTCCTTGTATATGTTTACACCGTGAGAACTTTAGTTCGCGTGACTGCATTGGAGGCACATTGGAGCCAGTTATGCTTTTAAAAGCTTATTACAGTTACCAAGCGTGAAATTTAGGAAAGAAACTTGCGATTAGTTCTCCGAAATATAATTACTCTTAGTTCTATGAAACAGGATACCTCCGTTATTATAATTGGGAACGTCCATGCTTCGTCCACGTGCCAACTTTTCATCCATTTGACGCGTTAATTATGAGATTATATATACATTCATTTATTTCCCCTTATATCTCGAAAATTAACCAAATATTATACTTAATACACATCGAAGAACAATCCCATAACACGTTAGGGATCTTTGCAAATATTCGTCCGATTTTTTAAAAATATTTCATCATATTTCTCGTGTTCGAAAATATTTCATATTGTTTCATCTTCTAATGAGTTTCGTTTATTAGAATCTAACATTTTTAGCACGGAACACTTCTAAATTAATTTAAAATTAAATTAACCCCAAATTTCAATTACTCAGTACTCAAACTTAAAGTTGATCCAAAGGTACACAAATAACAATATACCCCAATAATAATATTAATAATTGTTTAAACCCATTACGATTACGCGACCATTTCGCGTAAGACATAAAAAAAAATGACTCGTGGGAAGATTGCAAGGAGAAGGTGGATCAAAAGGCGCAGTGATTTCGCAAACGAGTAGGAGGGTCGAGGACGAAATGAAACGTGAGGCAGAAGTACGTATTCAATTTAAACTCTAACAGATATGAATAAATTGTATATATATATGTATACGCACATATATATGTATAATGTATATACGTATATATTTATGTACATTCGAATTGCCTCTCCGAGGAAGTGGCTTACGTTGACTGAGCTTACGAGTCTGACGACAAAATGCTACGTCGCATGGAAAGAACATCAAAGCGCGACCCCGTAAATCCATTCGGTTCGCTTTATTTCCATAGAAATCATTTTAGCGAAGGTTGCAAGCTCTAAGTGCCGGCCCGTTTGCCAGCGATACATTCTGTCAATGCACTTTTTCATATTCACCAATGCAGCCAACTTTCAATCATGTTTCACATTTTATAGTTATACTGACTTCCCTAGACAGACTAACGCGGATGGCGATCGTCCGAAAAGAAATCACTAATCATTGATATGGGGTTTAACCCTTGACTTTTTAACCGCGGTGTTCTTCCGAAAAACAACGTCACACGCATATTTTCAATTTAATGGTCAAATAAATCCGTGCGAGAAATTTCTAAGTACGACATATATGGGTTGGTTTTCATTAACACGAATGTTTTCTCGAAACTGAACCAAAAAATTGCTGATTGTTAATAGTTGGATTAATAAATCCAACGGGATTCAAATCATCATTAAAAGCTAAGCAAATCGGGTCAAAAGAATTGTCAACCGATAAGAGTTAATATGTCTCGCAAAAAGGAATATTCGAACCACTTTTTTGAAACTTTAAAATTTAACTCCGCCGAGGAGAAGATAATTTTTTTCAAATTGCGCACCAGTCATTTCGATTGTTTTGGTATTTCTAGTGTTAATATTTAATTGCACTAGATATTTATTCTAATTCATTATAAATCGGACTGCAACATCACCCCAAAACAGACACCGTGAACGCGATATGTTATATACTATAATTTCATACGAAGTAATTATATTTCTCCGTGCAATTTACATATAGATTACCACGCTAGGTTTCAATTAGGTTCTACATATTTCGGGAAGAAATTGACTTCGTTCGAGTATACATATGTAACATGATAATCAGCTTGGAAATTAACGCTTGATTTCCTGGCGGATGATAATTACAGGTCGAAGTGGAGAAATATTAAATCGAATAATTATCTACTGATTCCTTGCACCAACTACAGTTTCTAAGTACTTAAAATATATTGAAAAAAATATATATACAAAGTTCTAAATTTTCTTATTAATATAAAGTGATTGTTCGTTGTATTTCTTCCTGTATTTCTGCCTAGGATCATTGCAAATATGTTCACAAATTTGTATCGACATTTGGTCCTAAAGAGTTTCAGTCCCTTCAATCCTATAGGGAAGTTATTTCCAATCATGAAACCGGTACAAAGATAAAAGTAAAATTTTTACCAAATTTTCTAACTAGAAAAATATCCAAATTATCGTTAAGTAATAGAAGCGCATATTATGTTTTTGAATATCATAGTTCAAGCAACGGCACTCAAAATTCGGCCCTGAAGAGGTTAATAGAATTTCAGGATGATAAACACTGAAGAACAATTACACGATTTCGAGATATATCCGCGTCGGTATAGAATCATTTCGAACTATTTCTTTCGGGAATCTGTAAAGTTGCGCAACAGCTGTTATGAGCTCAGTGCTCGTTTCTTCGTTGATCTTATTTCGCCGGAACTGAAACAGATCCATTTCTTGCACGTAGTAGCAGTTGCAGCCTTCGCGAAACGTTTATCCGATGTATCATCGCGCGAATTACTTCCCAACAACTGGAAACGTATGAAAAGCGAAGTCTCCATTAAAGTTAGACACGCAACAAAGTGGGAATCGTAGGGGAATTAAGTCTGTCTGAAACAAGCGTGGATTCAATTTCGTATGAAATGGATACGTTATCAAACTTCCGGAGGCGTAACAGATTTTCGTGGGATTATGAATATTAATATGCGTTAAGTATATCAGAATTCTAGATTAATAATCGCTTTGGACGAGTTTAACGAATTATTAGATTAATATTATTATAAAAGATTGTCATCTTATTAAATATTATAATCATAGTCAATACTTCTTAACCATATACAAATATTTTTATACGAACACACCACGTATTCCTCATAAAATAGGCCACCTAATTACATAGCAATATTTGTTTCCGCGTAAAAAAATTGACGACATTAATCATTCTGTAGAAATACGGCATTAAAAAAGTTTCAGGATATTCGCCGTTCGAAGCCAATTTCAAGGCCGTTCAATTTATATAATGCGTACAATATTTTCGACAATATATTATCGCCATTATAAGAGATAATTAGGTGAATCATTTTATATGAGACACACAGTATATGGTATAAAATCGTATCAGTTACTAATGTAATATTATATTAATATTTCTTATATTACCGTTCTAAATGAATATAATTATCGTAATCCACGTTTGATGCGGAAACCTCATCGAAGCGACGATTATTTTACAAAGCTCCCAGAAGTGCTTACAAAAGGTAATACGAAACCGAAGTCGTTAGTACACGTCCGAAGGTAATTGAGAGATTAATCGAGTCGGTAGCGATTCCATTTCCTCCGAGATGTGGTACCGCAAAAAGGAATGAAAAAACTCCGATTCCGCGTATAGAATCGACCCGAACGGAAATGGAGAACAATTGGTACATGCTATTTTTCGCCGGTTCAATTAATCCTTTTGCTGCTAAACTAAGCAAATGTGCACCTTTGAAAACCACCTGCCCTAATTTCCCCAAAATTTATAGTTTCACTCACGGATCTAGAGCTACCGTAATTATGATTGTAATTAATATCACGTTTTACATGAAGCTGAACGTATGCCGTTTCTCTATACGATGTATTCCAATTTTTAGTTAAAATAATATTTTGATATCCTGCAGAACTGAATTTATTTAACTCGAACTGAATGTAGATGGTTCGAAATTGTGATAATTTTTGCCAATTTTGATATACTTATTATTCCAGCAGGAAATTATTTTTCAGAATGAATAGAAGCAATTAGTGTTGAATCTAGCTGGTTCGAAATTTTGATAATTTCCGACAATTTTGATAAGGTTATTATTTCAAAAGAATATTATATTCTTGAATGACTAATCAATTAGAATTTGCCCAGACTGACACTTCAATAGTTTTTGACAATTTTGATATTATTCGAAAAGAAAATGATATTCTTGAATAAATCTAGTTAATTAAGGCTGCATTTTTCCAGGTGTTGAAACTTTAATAATTACTTTCATACTTTTACTTTTAACAATGCAAACAATCATTTTCTTAAACACCTTTTCGAACGTTATTACTTTCTAATAATAGACCAATATACGCTTTAGACTTTTTATTTACTTCATTTAATAAGACTGTACATATTTAACAGAAGTCGTAGTAACGAGTTAATTATCCACCAATTAACAAACAAGAATAAGAGTTTTTGTAACAAGGTCGAATTTGGTGCTAAATGAGAAAATTGCAATTACGTTTAAAAAGACTGGTACACCCTGTTGCGGGTTCTCGTTGAAGGACATATTGAAGATACCAGCGTTATCCCTTTCGATCTAGTAGATTAATAGCGTAGATCTCATCGAAAACAACGCAATCCGAAGGAACCTGTTAACGTTTTCAGCGTGTAGAACTCGTTCCTCCGTGCATTTACTCCGTGAAATCGCCTTAAGATCTTTCGATACATTTAGCAACTTGGGATTTCCAGAGAGAATGCTCCACGTTTCCGTTTAATTAAGCCGCACGGAGAGTGTGAGTATCGTGGAACGGGATAACACGGAATCTTGTTCGATGTAACGTTCGTTGAGGTGCTGCAACGAAGTTCCAGGTTGCAAATCAATGGAATATTATCTTTTATGCAATTCTGATATTTTAATCACTGGTTTCATTGATGTAAAATCCATTGAATCTTTTTATGTATTAAGTTCTAGCATTCAGTTCTTTTTAACACTGGAACTAACAAATGACTTGTTTGCCATTTTTAGTTAAGTTAGTCGAATATACCACGATGTATTGTTTGAGTATATACTTTGATCTTATATACATAACGCAAATAATTGAATTCAATAATTAACGTAATTAATATAACTGAGCATATGTTCGGTAGTTCTAGTATTAATTAAGTCCAATTTAATTAAGCATAGGAAAGTGTGTTAAACGTTGTAAGAAAACAGTGTTGTTGAATTGTAAATTGGAAGCATCGGGAAACACTGTCGTAGACAGTTGATTCTCGTATCACTGGAAACTCGAACGGGCAACATTCCCGCGCGTAATATTTGTGAGAAGAAACGGGAACCGAGGGACGGCTGGAGTAAGAGAATAACGTAGAAAGGATCCTACTTTCGAGTGACAAAGAGGAGAGAATGGTGGAGAGAAAGAAGAGAAAGAAGAGAAAAAGATAGGGGAGAATGGTGTGTAAGTTGTAGTTAGCATTGTGCACTGTGAAAGGAGAAAGTTGGTGGAATTCGAAGGGTGGCTTGGTAGCTCCTCCGGCAGCTAAGCAGCTTTTCCTATGAACGCCTCGGTTAATCTACACCCTCGTCGCTTTCGTTAAACTAAGCTTTTTATGTGGCTTCTTTTTCTACCGCGTCCTTTTCGATTCACTCTTCCTCTCTCACTCTCTTTCTCTTTCTCTTTCTATGGTGACGAGTTCATTCACCAGATGCTACGAAGTCACCGTAGTTTAATTGAAATTCCTCCTCTTATGTCAATGAACTGGACACCCGCGAGCGATACGAGCCACTCCTCCCCTTTGCATCTGATTATAGTCGTGTGTTTGTTTATTTTTATTTCTTCCACTCTCCAATAAGTGAGTTTTACTTTACCGATAAAAATAGTCCAGTTATTTTCGCAACAAGTTATTTGCACTTTAATTTTGTAATTAATTGCGCTCAAATATTCGTATTTTAACTTTCTCATTAGTTGTACTTCATTATTGGTATTTTTACTTTTTAATTAGCTGTGCTTAATTGCTTGTATTTTTACTTTTTAATTAGTTGCACTTAATTATTTGTATTTTACCTTTTTAATTAGTTCTGCTCAATTGTTTGTATTTTAACCTTTTTAATTAGTTGCATTGAAGTATCTGTATTATTTGGATTGTAATTACAATCGAAGTAACACTGTTACAGAAGCCTGTTAGTTTCAGTCACAAATATGTACCGCGATATTTTAATCGTCGGTCTTTAATTATTAATTAAAACTTCCGACTTTTATTATGCATTTATTTGCAAAGTTATGTTCCTTCATATCTTTTATGCCCTTATGGTTATTATGCATAAAAATTACCACGTTCGGTGTAAATTTTATGTAATATCTGTATTTTCAAGGTAAAATACCCCCATGTCGCAAAACATCCATATATAATTTTTAATATAAAACAAAAATATTTGATTATTTCTGCGAATGGTATAAATGTATGCACCTTGGATTGAAGTAAAAAATGATGAAATTTACATTGAATCTGAGGCGCAAATGCGAATTTACGTGGCGTGACTAAGTAACTTGCTCACTTGGTTAAAGTTTCTTACACAGTGGCTAAAGTCTCCGGAATTCTCGGCGTTAAGTACACGATCTTAGTAGAATAAACAGAAGCCGGAGTTCGGGTTCAACTTGCGAACTACTAGCATGCATATTGCTCGAATCCGTTAGATAATCGAAAATCTCAATGACGAAGATCTCCAGCATATGAAGCTTTCCTTGATTACGATCGGTGAGATGAAACCCTTAATTAAAGGAAGTTGATGCAATTTAACCGTTTGTGTCCCACGCAGCGCAATCGCACTGCTCAGATTTCATGTAGAAAAGGCCTACTATTTTTTTACTGCTGTGAACAATTGACGGTGTACTGGGATTCTGTTGAAGACAATGCGATATAAATTAATTGCAAGACGAGCGCCATTGCGCTGCTTGATGTTTTTCGACATAAAACAGCCGAGCGCTATCGCGTCGCTTGGCTCTTTTCGACAAGATTTTCCGAATGAGTCCTTGGACTCAAACGGTTAATAGGAATATGACACAAAAGGGTACTTGTGTTATCCTTGAAACAAGGAATGCAGCAGGGAACTTATTTAATTAATAAACTGTTGCAAACTTATAGGAAGTTATGATAAGAGGAGTTTTCAAGCGAAGCATATTTGAATGTAATTTCGCGATATTACAACTAAAAGTAGCATCATATTTTTGTTGAAAACTTCTAAAGTTATAACTTGAATTCAATGTTACATCCGAGAACAGTATTTCAAACTATTTTATCACGGACCTTAATTTGATTTACATTATAACAGTTCTTTTTATAATTAAAACAATAACCACGTTATTATCGTGCCAGATCTTCGAAGTATCTTATGAAACAAATAGTCTCCGGTTGCAAATTGAGAACACCCTTGGGACACGTTTCTATCCGCGAAACAACGAGAACACGGGAGAATCGCGAGTTACAACTTCGAGATGCGCAATAGTTCGTATCACGCTTGTTTCCCTTGTTTCGCGCGTTTAATAGAAATTCATTTATTTCTGTGTTCTGGCAGGATGGAAGGTCAGAAAGATAGTAGTAACCGCCATTATAAGGTAAGTTTCCGTGTGAGTTCGTCGAGGAGAACGGGAAACTTTGTACGTGCGGCGGACGTCCTGGAATCAGGAGTTACACTCGGCAATTACGAACACCGCTAGGCGAATAATTATTATTATTCTCTTCCGTATGATCCTCTAAGGAAATTCGGTTCCGTTGAGATTCCTACCAACACTCCTTGTGCTGGATAATCATCCTTGCGTCTGCGCATTCTGAATTTTCCTCAAATCTATCTTGTTTGATATACGATATAACAAAACATGTCGCGGAGCAACGTATCACAGGATACTTTAATATTGTCGGCATCGTGACAGACGTTAATTGTGAGTGAAAGAAGATGGAGACGGTTTACGTGAATAAATAACAATGGACAGTTTATTGACAAGAATGAAAAAGTACGAGTATAGAATGTATAGTGCTACTAAAAAATGAAGCGGATCAACGCGAATTAATACTGCAATCGATTCTGTCTGTTCATTCGTCGGTTTTCCCTTATATTCCAAAAACTACTCTGAAGTTTCTCAGTCACTCTGTCGCACACTTTTTTCGAATTCACATGGAATCGCATCTGCTTGGCACGAAAAATACTGTATTACTTATATTTAAACAAAATCTACGCAGAGTGTTAAAAACGTGGATATTATTGACAATATTTCCCACGGATCATTTTCATTTAGTTTTACACTCGCGTCTCCTCCGTGACGTAATCTTGAGGAGCCTAGAGAACACAGCAAATAGAGGATAGAGTATATTTGAGTTGGGTCTTAGGACGTTAAGGGTGTATCGTTGCAGCGCGGAAGAACATGTGGACTTTAAGCGAAAGGGTGGCGTTTCCACGGTCGGTGCACCGCATAAATGATACATAAACAGTGCTCGCGTAAGTCTCCACGGAAGCGCGAAAGACACGAAAAGCGCGAAACTCGCGGTCGTTTCAAGTAACGAGGGGGCCTGTTGAGCTGGGCAAACAAACGTGGAAATTGGAGCAGCCCTTCCTATCTTGGTAACTTTCTACTTTCGTATCTCCCTGCTTCCACATTCTCCTCGTCAGTCAATAAACCTACTTACGCATTTCTTACCTTTCTTCTGCTTCCTCATGCTTTGCTACGTGTTCTACCGGATTCCGTATTTTTATTATTTTTTATCAAACACCTGGAAACTCGTGCATTTAAATATTAAATATTAGATGTACAATAATATCCGAGCACATTCGTTAATTTAATTGTCTTTTACTTCTGCAGAAAATCTATTAGAATGAAAAGTAGTTCGTTGTACTTTCACCGTGTTTGTAATGGGGAATGTTTTGAAACATTTCTTTGTTAAACAGACGATTAAAATTAAAATAATCCGTGATTATATTCAACGCGTACGGTGATTAAAGAACGAAAGAAAGCAGTTAAAACTTACCTTTAGAAACGTTTTAATTTTAATATTTATTTTGAAAGGGAAGCTGATGAAAGATTGGGATAATTCAACCGTTTCAATTATGCAAGCTGCATAAATTTATTTTTATGAATAGAATTTAAACTATATTATATAATAATTTCAATAAAACAGTCACTTATTATTAAAATCATGAATTTCATAATAACTCTAGTATGCGTTTCAACGATGAATCAATGAAGGTGATGGCATTATTATTAAAAAAATTCAATTTCTCCCAGCTTCGTTGGAGTTGCTTTCTCCCGTTTTGAAGGTGGAAATAAAAGTTGCGTTGTGCCTGAATTCCTGGAATGTTTTCGTCAATTTTGAGGCGCGCGAGAAGTTAGAAATACTCGTCGTGTGATGTTTTTATATTTTCCTCGGTGTCACTCTATAGAAAAGAAATGAAAAGCAGAATGCATAAAGGACGCATTGACGTCTGAAAGTCTGCGCGGTCGTTTTCTTTCCGCCGCTACGTTACATACACTCCGTGGGAAATATGATAGTGCTTACTATTTCAGAGTAACAAACAAAAAACAGTCTGCATCTTTCGAATGCTTTTACCTATGGAGTTGTTTGCCGAAATGCATCGCAATGCGCCAGTTCCGTGCAGATACGCTGCGATACTTTTTCCTCGATTTTCATTTTAGCGTACGATCCAACATCGATTAATAGTGTCGCTCGAATCGTGAACGGTTCTAAAGATGCGATTGAAATTTTTCCAAATAAAACCCCCATCGCTTTCATGAACCTCGATCAATTAAAATCGGTTCCTGCGATCGTTGCAATTTCGTTGATTGTCGGATAAGATGTTATCAGTGTTAGATGATAATTTTAATATGTTAGAAAGGTGTATCGCGAGGTATCGTATAACACGAACTTCGGTCCGGCAGTCAACGTGTTAATGATGATACCATCTTTGACAGATACATCTCTATATTCGATAATTTAATTATAATATTTATTAGAATAATTCGACTTCCAGGTAAGAAACTCTGTCCATATTAGAACCCTTGCTTTACGTTGGGTTTGTATTCACGATACGACTACCAACCCTCAAGAAGTTAAATTGTAGCTTTCGTCAGAAAATGTTATTTCTAGGCTGCGTTCTTTGCGCAAGAATAAGGGGTTGTACGTGAACACCTGAAACGGAGCTCGAATTCCACTATTTTCAAGAAAGATTTTCCCTTCCGCGGACCTTTATATTTTTCGGTGAAATCGGCATAAATCAGAGTCGAATAAACGACAATTATTACTTTATTACCTCGAAGAATTATTACTCGGGGAAGTTTAATCAATTACTTAAGGAGATCTCCGTCTTTTGAAGGAACACAATGAAATCTATATTCAAACAAATCCTAAGTAACACCGTAAATTTCGAGCAACCGTAAATTAGCATTTATACGACTCCACGTTTCTTACGGTTCGAATGGTTTTTATGGAAGCTTTCTTGTTCGGCCGATTTTTCTGGATAATTACGAACCATCCTCGATTAAGTGAATGCAAATTATATTCGATGAGCTGGTCGCATTAATAATTTAATTAACCGCGATCTGTCGCATTCGGTGCATTATGTCGCTTCCAGAATCTGTCCGCCGTTGGATAATATGTACTTTATAATCAAGGTAACGCGGTGATTAAACATGAATTATGTAAATTTAATGAAACTGACTGCCAATGTCATGCACCGATTGTCTATGAATCCTATTGGTTGTACGTCGAAGATTACAATATTTCATGTGTTTCTGTTAAATAATTAAGAAAGTATTATTATTCATGGACATTTCTCAAATATTAGCAATATTAACTTATTAATGAATTTATTAATGCGACTAGCTTATCGATTATAATTTGCAGTTACTTTATCAAGGAAGGTTTTCGATTATCCAGAAAAATCGGCCGAACAAAAAAGGTCAGAACTATCAAACACTTATAATATTCTTTACGTACAATTTATTGCTGGAGGATGTAAATTAATTAATAAATTTAATTCTGCATTATGTAGATCAAATAAAGACATAAAATCTCACATAATGTGCCGTTGTATAATCGAATAATTTTATTAAAAATTGTGGATCAGTCACTTTATCTGCTTTGGTAGTCCCAGCGTTAACGTATACAATATTTGAAGGTACATCGATTGTATTTTTCCAATAACCTGCTAATCTAAAATTGATTCACCAAAATGTTGATCGACAAGAAAGGCAGCCAATTTTTTAACCGGTCAATCCGAGATGTAACGATAGTTCGAATGTTCGGAGAGTCTTTTTTTTGATAAAATCATGAGAAGTTGAGTGGTATATTAAAAAACGCGTGAGAAGTCAAGAAGTTTCTTACTCGCGCTGTCTCGAGTATCATCTATCTTGCAGAAAGCGAAATTGTAGGTGGATCGTTCGGAAACTTTCCTCTGAACGTTCTTACTCTGAATGAGAAGTTATTACTAAGAACTCGAAATTGGTCTTCCGTTGATATTATTCATATTTCACTGTTTCACGTGAAGTGTTCTTTTCAATGTATTCCACGGTAAAACTTCTCTATTTTAATATTGATTTGGTTTCCACTATATCCAATTTTCGTAAGATAGTCATTACAGGGTGAATATTATACATATGCGATTCCATAGCGTGTAGTATTTCTCCAGTTAATCTCACTATAAATATTTCCATTTATATATTTTTTTTTTACTTATTTCAAGTGAAAAGTGAAAAATCTTGAGGTATGACATTATTTAGTTCCCATACTATATATTCAATTTTAATAATATAGTTATACATTTATAAATATAGCCATTAAAGGGTTCTCCAAATTCCCATTATCTTCGATAGAAAAGAGACATTTAAAATACGAGGAAAATATAGTCAGAAAAAACAAAATATAGTTAAATCGTTTTGCACGAGAAGATGAAATAAAACGAATAATGGTACTTTTCACTTACACCTCAACAGGGAATCATTAGAGAAGTCTTTATCGAAATGCATTCGGCAGGCGTGCATTAGCGGAGGATCGAAATGCACAGCACGTGTGAATCTCGAATGCGCTGGTCGGGGGATGCACGAAATGAAATGATCCCGGTAAAAAACGATTGTAGCGTGGGAAAGTGGTCTGGGTATGAGAGAGGAGTAGGAAGGAAGATAGAATGATGAAAGAGGAAGGAGGGAGAGGAATGGACAGGAGTAAAATATTCTCCTCGATGAAGCGTTAATGGTAGCATTGATACTAAGGCAGGAATTAAACGATGCTGGCTGTTTCATCTCCGAGCGGAAATTAGTTTCGGTCATCTCGGTACGTGCCGGCTCGGCCACTATTGCTGCCGTCTCTCTACAGATTGAGCGCATTTTAACGAGAACGGTATCCACCGCTTTACGTCTCACCTCTCCTCTCCTCTCTTCGTTTCCCCCCTTTATTCTCTCTCTTGGGAGTAACGTTAACGCTGTTTTCCTCTATCGTTACCCCTTGCGCATTCCCTCAGCTCTTTCCCGCTGAAATTCGACGCGCTTCGTCGCTTATTCTACCTATGCTTTTGCATCCTCTTACTTTATACACAAATCGTTGAACCACACCTTCCAGCAATAAGTCAGAAATACGAAGCAACTGTCTATGGGTTTCCATGAATTGTTTTATGGTTTTCCCAACTCGGAATCATCGAGTCATTAACACTAGAACTACCGGCTATATATTCAACTATATTTTTATGTTTATATGTACGGCCTTAAAAAAAAGCAGAGATGGAAACAATAAATTAATCGTTTTATTTATATCCACTGTGCAACATGAATCGAGAATATTCTCAAAGATTGAAATGTTATCAATTTCAACGTTCTTATTAAATGTCGTAGATCCGTCATTTTGTTCGCTTTGGTAGTTCTAGTGTTAAAATTTATATGCAATTGTTAAAGCTTGGATTAGCCTCGTTTTTAATGCGGTATGCTTCAATAAAATGAATGAATAAAATGTGCATTTTCAGTCGGATTATATAATACGTTAATGGAGAGTTTCCATTTTTATTTTAATAAAATTGATATTACATTGATGTCGATTTTGCTGGGCGGAGGCATTTAATGGAGGAAGTGAAGTACGGTGAATATATATAGGTTCTCGTCGAACGGTTTAATTTCTTTTATCTCTGTATAATAATTTCCGGAATGTGGAACGCGCGGCATACAAAATTGGCCACATTCTAAAATTAATCGTTATCTCTTTTTATTGAACGCGACAATAATTGCCGGGGGTTTCAAGCATCCTCTGATTTATTCTAATCAAATACACTTCAGTGTTGGAAAATATACTTGCGCATATACAGGAAATCCTCGTACAACGCGGTTTCGATATAACCCGGTTCACCAATTGTAGCGATTCTCGTATAATACGGCACTTAGATAATGCGACTTCGATGTAACTCGTGTATGTAATTCGAGTCTCGCATAACGCGAGCTTTCTGTGGAACCTATAAAAAGGAATAGTGCATCCAATTCTCTTTTTATGCGGTAGATACGATCCACAGAAATCCGTATAAAAAACGCACAAAAAATATATAGCTATTTTTGTAAAATTAGGGACAACTTTTTGAGATACCAGCAGCACAAAAGAGATAGCTTATATATATTCAATTGTTTTGTTTTGTTGTGCATAAAAAAATTTAATTCGAACGGAAAAAGCTTTATTCGTGTGTGAGAATTATTCTCTTCTCTCTTAATTTCCAGCAGAAAAAAAACCTAGAAAGAACGAAAATAAATGCATAAACGCGTTATGCTGTTAAACTTTCTAGACTTCTTGGATTACTTATGTTTTTCTTGCTTTCTTGCTTCACCACATAACTGAAAAGCGCATTAAACAGTTACCCATAAACAAAAACTCGACTGTATATAATAAATTAGCGATGGCGTAGATATTAATACTAGTTGACTTTTCACGTTGACGAATAACCTGACATTAGTTCGATGATAATTAACGTAACTCCGTGTACGTTGGGATTCAAATGAGCGTCTGTTAATGGCAATAATGGAAACATACTGCAACGTGAATCTGGCGAATCTCGTGAAAAATCTCTGTCGAAATTGTGCCGCTTCGTTGAGCGCGGATGAAATATCCTCCCTTCATTGAAACGCGAAAACTGTTAATCGGCGGACGCATTTCTTCATTCGCTTCGGCGAAATACGTTTCGAGCGGCTATAAACGCGTTCACTGATAATTATTCTATTATGTGTAACAAATTTAACCAGATGTTCGAGCAGTCCTCCAAAGGTAGGTGGTGAGTTACCCTCACCCCCGGCGTACGTTAATTTATTAGTTTAATTTATTTGGCAAAAACCGCGCGCACAGCCAGCAGAAAGATAGCCCGGTTGCGAAATGAACGTTGGCGCGATAAATTCGCGTGAAAAAGAAATTAAATTACGAATGAATTAACGGTGCCGGTTTCGCGAGCGATTAAAGCACTCGCGCCGAATAAATATCACCTGGCAAGTATGGATATCGTTGGTCTTACGAGAAAAACGACGGCAAAGTTTGGACAGGGAACGTTAGGATGCTACGATGGAATCTGTATTCCGTGAAAATTAGCAAAACCTACGGTTCTCGAAGTTCGTTTACTTTTGCAAGAAGTTGGTATGGTAGTCCTAGAATTCGTTTCCCTTTACGAACTGACTTGCTACCGAAGTTACTTCATTTATAACTGGCTCGAGTTATACTGGCTGCGTAACAGTCTTCACACTGTAATCCATTTAAGCGTAATAGTTTCTTCCGCGCTTACTTCCACCCTCTTATAAACTGACAATTACTTTTCGGAAGCTCCTATCATCTTCGTGCGCTCCGGAACGATGCTCTTGAATCTTTAACTATTTCCAAACTCTCGTTCCTCGCGCATGTAACCATCCGATGCAACGTGGAACGGTAAAAAAGAAAAGCGTGAATCCATGAAACCGTCTGATATATACAGGTAACCCTCTACAACGCGGTTCACTAGATGTCGCGATCTTCGTACTACGCGGCATTTATACAGCGCGGTTTTGATGTAACGTGGCTCTGAATTCAATTTCATATGAATATTATTTCAATTTTTAATTCTACTAATTTTAATAATTTCCATTTTATTTTGTTAAATGAAATTTTTGGAACTGACTAACTAAAACTATAATATATTTTCCTTGATTCGATAGATAAAGTTTATGTCTTATTTAAAATAATTGATTTGCAACGTCAAGTTTTTTCAATATAATTATATGTATATAATCCGAACCTAATTAGGTTTCTCTGGAACCTAATTCCGCGTTATACGAGGATTACCTGTTCTTGGTAATCACCGAACACTCGTTTATCACAGTGCGTGGATCTGATAAGGATGGGACTTGAAAATATCTTGCCGATGAAACGACTACTCGTACAACGATGCGCAAAAAGTTTTTAATTAAACCGCTGCTGCACAGGAATATGACGTTTCGGTTTCATAAAAGTCGGAGAAGCAACGATTATATCGTGCCAAGTGAAAAGTCGCAAACGTCGATCGTTCCGTTTTTCCCGGATGATATGTTTTCGTTACACAAAAAGATAAAGGTGTGGGTGTTCGGTGCTATCATATTTCAACGTTATCCGACGTGATGTTTTATGGAAAACCTTCGGGAAAGATCGGTCTACTTAGACAAATTAACACTTATTATTTTCGTTGTTCGAAATAGTTTACCAGATGGGAACAACAAAGGTCACGTTTGGAAATCTCGTTTCAACATTATTAGTTAAAACTTATCTGTCGTTGTTTAATAATAATTTATCTAATAGAAACACCGAAAGACACATTCAGAGATTTGGCTTCAACACATTATTCATATTTTCTTTGAATATATTAGGAAAGTTACAATTGATTACTGTTGTTATTTAATAATAATATATCTAATAGATCAAGGATGATCACATTTGGAAACTTAATTTTAACATATTATCATACTTTATTATTTTTAGTTCTAATCGTATTTTCTTAGTCGAACGGAATTTAGAATTCCACCTTCTTCTTTCTGTATTATTTATTCCTTTCCGTTAATGGAAGTATTCCATTCAGCATGCCATCGTGAATGCATTTTTTGTATCCACGAGATGTTCCTCAAATACGTAAGTAAATAAATAAAATACAAGGAGTGAATTTTAACCCCGAAGGGGAATTCTGTGCGAGGAATAACATATCGTCCGTTCGATCTTTCCACGTGCAATCTTCGCCGAATTAGATGGAACTCTATGATGCGTACGTATTTTTTAGTGTGTGTGTGTTTCGTGACGAACCTTATCAAGAAAATCCTTTCAACTTTGACGATTAGATTGGTGCTCCACGGAAGAACGTTTCGGTCCCGTGATTTATCATTGGAGCACCACTTCTCGAAGGAACGACGTAGACACGCGATGCACAATCGATACGAGAAATATTGCTCTTGTAATACGATATAGCAGTGAAAAATATTAATAGCTAGATCGCTAATTAAAAAAATTAAAGTGCCCAAAAATCAATGTATACTACAATATAAGTAATCAATTTCAATTTATACTTATATGTCATCTCGATCCAACATTATTATAATCGATATTATTAATATTAGGCCTCCAGAAAGTAATTATAATAATTTGGAAGCAGAGAATTTTTTCGCATCGAAAGTTCGGCATGTGATTTTTTTCAAAAAGTGAATTATGGCATTGGTGTATCGACGATCAAGGATGACAGATAACGATGAGGATTATTTAATAGAATAATGTTTAATGTGAAAGTATGAATGGAGTTTCCTAAAATATGTAAAAAATATTGATTACTTTCCGGTACCCCTAACATGTATCATGTAAAATGATATCTTTAATAATATCGACATAATAATATTAGAGACGTAATTAAGTTTGTATCGGATAATTATTATTAAAATACATTAACAGCATGATTACATCAATATTATTCAAGATATCACTCTACATAATATTACTGATTACATTAACGATTAGAGACATAATTTACTTTGTGTCGGATAATTATTATCGAAGTACATCCACAACACGATCGTCAATTGCGGCTGTTAATTGATAGTCCAACTGTAACTGAGAATCTAATTGAATGTTAGCCAACCACACTTTCAGACGTACTCGCATATAATACAATAGAACTAACGCGGTATTCAATTAATATTAGTTCAATCAATATGTATATAATTGTTAGTCGGTGGCAGGCAATCAAAAGCTTCAATTGTAACCGTGAATCGTTAATTCAATTAAATTTCGTCGAGCACCGGCTTTCGACGGGTTTACAAATGCGTTAGATAGAAATATTGCACGCAGCGTTTAATTAATTGCACGCGAAGTGAAAAATGGTGGAGCTCCATAGTTTTTTGGAACGTAAATATTGAAGCTCGTAACGCTAAACCTTCGCCGAGGTTTTTCTTCGGCTGAAAGAAATAACGTTGTAGGACGATAAGAAAAGCAGGAGTAAGGTACTCGTAAATAATATTGCGCGGTAACGTATTAATTACCTGCGCGATAGGAGATGCGTGTGTTCTTTCATACGAATGGAGCCTTTATTTTTCCGCGGATAAAGTACTCAAACGCGGTGGAATAAAATAACCTACTTTGGCGAGAAAACATGCTAATAAAACCGGGATCAAGTTATTACATCTAGAAGTGAATTCTTCCAGATTGTTGGCTGCAATCAAAGTTTTATTTAAAACGAATGAAAACAGATCAGTCATCGAAATAATTTCCATGACTTTTTATGACCTCTTGTTATTTTTCTGGCAGCTTGCGAAAATATCACGGGAGAATATTTCGATTTGAATGGCTGTTCTGATTATGTGAATCCAGTCGGAAAGAATTCATATAAATATAATATATGTTCTATATTCACAAAATTTGGAATTTTTTAAAAATCATTTTGTAATTACTAAAATTGACCGAGGAATTCTTATTCGAGAAAATAAGCTGATAATTCGAAAAATTCCAGCTCGGTTGTGGATGATATTTAGAGTGCACTCGGCAAAGGTCACTTTCTCTCTACTTTCTCTTCGTTATCAAAGTAGAGTGAAACACGTAGAACGAAATAATGTTTATGTTTTGCTTATGCTTCGATTGGCTTCCACGGTTCTTTTTGTAGCTCGCCGGTGGAAGGTCGTAATAACACGATACACGTAAAAGCATCGAGTTTTTTTTTCTTTGATCGGTCTTCCCAAGTTTCCTTTTTCTCTTAAGAGAAAGCTGGAGCGTAACGATAACAGCTGTTACTAGTGGTAAGTCGCATTGTCTTTTTTCGGCGAGGATTCGGATAAGTGTCTCCTGACAAAGTCGTTGATGCATTTTCGATGATAGCAACCCGGGTACCAATAAAATCCTATTGTTTTCGATATCGGGGAATATGACTGGTTCCGCGCGAGAATGCCGTGGAACGCGATAGTTCGAATTGAACGTATAAATTTATATTTCCACACACGGATCTGTACACGTAAATATCATTTCATATGACGTTTATTTCTATGTAAGCTCGTATTTATTTGTTTATGAATATATGAGGATATATATTACATCATTCGATTAGAGCAGTTACACACATGGAGATTTTAATATCTCAGCCTTCGGTGTTTAGTATTTGATGGAAATACAATTGCGGGTGCTGGTATTATCGGTGCTGGTCAGGTGCTCCTTCAAGAATAGTCAAAATTTTTAATTCGCTAATTTTGGTCCTAGATGGTCCAAATCGAAGGTAAATGATGCCTAATGATGTTCTAGGACCGTTTTGGGTCGAAAGAAGTAGATTAAAAATTTGTATTGGTCAAAAATGGGTCGACCCAAAATCGCAAAAATGTAAAGGGGTATACCTTCAAAAATTGTCAAAAAATGAAAGTCGCCAAAATCAATTCTAAACGACCCAAATCGATGGTGGGTGATGTATAAACATATTCTAGGACAATTTTTGGTCGAAAGAAGCGATTAACAAATTTTTATTGGTCAAAAATGGGTCGAATCCAAGTTGAAAAAATGTGAAGGGGTATACCTTCAAAAAATGTCAAAAATTAAAAGTCACCAATTTCGCTCCTACATGGTCTAAATCGAAGGTATATGATGCCTAATGATGTTCTAGGACCATTTGGGGTCGAAAGAGGTGGATTAAAAATGTTTTCCGATCATAAAATGGGTCGACCCAAAATCGCGTTTATGTCTCGCAGTATTTACTTTATCCTGCGATGCAAAAAACTCGCGATGAAGGTTCCATTGAAATCGTAATCATAATAGAACCACGCTTTGTATATCGAAAGATCAATTTATTATCGAGCGTCTTTATTTACGTTGAAACTTCTGGAAATATAAAATCCTGAAACAAAACTGGCCGCGAGTGGAAGGAGAGGAAGAATGTAAAAACTGTAGGTTTTTTTTAGGAGAGAAGGTTAAAGTCTTAATGGATTTTGTTATCAGCCACGAGGTAAAAGGGCAAACGTCGATGGCACAACTTTCGGCTACTATTGCTCGAGGAGGACCTCGGATGCGAATTCCATGGAATTCCATCTAGAATTCCTCGATACTTCCTTCGTACTCTTAAGCATCCTTTGAAACGCCAGTATCCTCCTGCGAACTGAAAACATTGTTGAACTTTTTCGAACTTGTCAGCTGCAGAATGATAATTGAAAAATAATCGCCAGAATATGACTCCTTATAATATTAAGTAGTATAATAATATGCAAACAAATATTATGAAGTACAATATTATATAATATAATGTTATCTAATATTATATTATTTAATATACGTCAAATATTCATTTTTAATGAAATATTAAATTACTTACAAGGTACACTTCAACGTTATTCGTGCTGTTTTGCAGGATATAATTCAGTACTTTAAAGGAATTTATTTGACGGTAAATAATTACACTCTAATTAAGACATAAAACCATAGCTCTGTTTTCCGTGTGCAAGTCGTCTTCGATAAGTATTTCGGTATACAAGAAAATCCCTAGAAAGGAGAACCGAAACGCGAAAAACAAAACCACCCTTCCGTGCGCGTTAGCTGAAAGTCTTGCTGCAATATCAACCAGAAAGTACATTTAAATCTTTAAGTGCCGCTGTCTTTGTGTGTGGCATTAAAACATTTATTCCCCCAAGACTCTATTATCTGAATACAAAAGCATAATCTTCCTTTCTCAGCTTAAAGAATAGTAACCATTTCTGATAAAACCACCGACTATTTTTTAATACCCGAATCAGTAGAAGCCAAGTAGTCACTACTCGGGAAGTAGTCCAAATTGAATAGATCAAATATAAATTTTATTTTGTTCCGTATTAGGTGAAAATTCAAATTCAAATCAAATTTTATTCAAGTTTAGTTCAAAGCTAAAATTTAAACTTAATTCAAAGTCTAAATTTATATTTTCAATTTTATTCAAATTGAATAGTTCATTTTTGACGGAAACCATTACTTATTTATTACTTATTTTCCTAGATTGTTCGTTAGATATTATTATACATTATACTAACATGTAATATTGAAATGATATAATATTTAATAGATATCCGAATAGGTTAGGAAATAAGTACCGTTGCCGAGCCGTAACTTTATCCTTAAGTCTGAAAGAAGGATATCCCAGGGACACCCATTTTGGAGGTACACCTCGGAAACGGTTGATTTAGCAGTCTTGCGGTTTCGAAAGTTCAAATGCTTGGGGTGGTCTTCGATAAATCACCGGCTTTGCGATTTGCCTCACGTTCAAAAGCCAGGAACGTGGTCGCGGCCGAAAAAGGAAAAGAAATAATATTGCTATCGAAACGTATACACACGTAAAGGACTTTTTAAACAGATCGAAACCACTCTTTGTCTTTTCCTCCTCGAAGCAAATACGTCCACGAAATGCTGCTCCCCGAAGTTTGCGATGGATTTGGAATCATAAATCCCAAATAGAATAAGAATATATCCCTGCTCGAAAATGTTACGATATTCCTATACTATATTTTAATATCATAAAAATCTTGAGGAATATTCTCGTTTTCTTCATTTATTTAAAGTTCGAGATACATAAAATGCAATTCTTTAGACGTCATATCCTGATAGATGCTCGGTCATTAAAACTTCTAAGCTGCCCAGAAAAACGATACCTCGTGCAACCTCACAGAAAGGAAGATCTAAAGGAAAACGAGACCGGTCTCTTTGATCCTTTTCGTTGGTTGTAATTTAAGGCAGAAGAAGCATTTCGTGGGACACCGCACGCAAGCCTCGGTGCTCGCGTTCGGAGAACCACCTTTATCGATCATACCTCTATATATAATCCTATATCTACCCGCTGACCATTTTCCAGACCAAGATCAATTTTGTGGTTCCGGGAAAAATACATTTCTAAAGATAAGACGTCTCAGGATTATCACTGGAGATCGATTGCAACAGGAACTTCTTATTTTGAATATAAATTTCTTACATCTAGTTTTTATAGAAATGATCTCTTGAGTTCAATATTGGATCCTAAAGCTGAAACGGTTAGTGTCTTGTTCGAACATTTCTGGGACCATTTTGGGTCGACAGAAGTCGATTAAAAATTTGTTGTGGTCAAAAAATGGGCCGACCAAAAATCGCAAAAATGTAAAGGGGTAAATCTTCAAAAAAATCAAAGTAGTCAATTTTGCTCCTAGATGGTCTAAATCGACGGTAAATGATGCCTAACAATGTTTTAAGACCATTTTGGGTCGAAATAAGTGGATTAAAAATTTATTGTGTCGAGATCATATCTGACGTTAAAACTTTGAGAATATCTTCTTTCACATATAATAGATTCACTCTCTATGATCTAGACTCATTATTCCTAATTATATAATTCGATTATTTAATGAGAGCGATCGATAAAAATCTCGTTGGAACTAGCGTTGATTAGGCTCATCTCATATAGGAGAGAAACGTAACACAATGAATAACTTGGGGTCTCAATGGGGTATAGTTTACAGGAAGTTGCTTCAATCTTGGAACCCCTGGGACAACCTGCTAATTTGCTTACTAGCTCCTTAAATATCTTAGAACTTTAAGTGATTCGCCGTCAACTATCTTTGAGGTGTAACAGCTTATTGCCTTACACCTTTAAACCTATTGACAATAACGGTAAACATTTCCTTATGTTTATCATAATGAATAATCACACCAAAATTCGATCCGATAAACTATTATCCGATAAGACATTCGTTCTTTATCTAAAGATGATTTATGTTGTATGTTCATCTAGATTTTTAGACGTTTTAATTAATTCCTTACGAAAATTTGGTGGTTTTAATATATAAAATAATTTTGTAGAAAGTATGAAATAATAAAAAAGTAAAGACAGTATATGAATGTTTGTCCAAAAGTTGACGAAGTCAAGGATCGATTTTCGTTCGCGCGAGTATAAAAACGATCGGTTACGATCGGTTACGATCGATGAGTAAACACTGTCAGTGTCTTGCCGATCAAAGCTCCCCTAACAAACTCGATTATCAGTTCCTTGTCCGGCGATCGTTTGACTGAAGCTACCCTTTCGACGAGCATTTTCCTGAGTGATTAATTATTCGCGCTAGTCACCACACTGCATTACCTCGTGGCTTTCAGGTTTTATCGATCTTCCTTCGTCCAAACTTTCCACTTCGTTCCAATTACGATGCAATGAAATCATCCGAATCTCTTGTTTAATGACACTGCTACATTGATTAACTTCTTCCCTGCTATTTGATAACAGTGTTGATTGTCCACCGCGAACATCGTTTTCGATTTCTGAATATAATATAATGCTCAGTAAAACAATGAATGTTCGGTAAATTAGAAAATATTTGTTTCCTAAGATATACATATATTTTCAATTTGAATGTAATATGATATTTAACAAAATATATATTCTCCTGTAAATTATTAAATGTTTCTGTGTTAGAATATGTAGAATAGGGACTGAGATAAGAGATAATTCTTTTCCTTCCATCGAATTTTTTTGTGTACATAATTTATGCAGATGATGGGGTTAGTCGGAAAAAATTCTTTAGATAACATTGCAGCTTCGGAGAATGGTGGTAAAAGTCTTACAGATTTAGTCGGACGAATTTGACATAATAATTATATTTGATAACTTGAATTATATTTATCAAAAAGATTTGACATAATAATATAAAATACCACGCGAATTTGACAACTCCAGTAATGTTTGTCAAAAATATTTGACATAATAATAATATTTGTCAAAAATATTTCACACGATAATAATATTTGTCAAAAATACCTGACATACATAACTTGCGGACAGTTTGTCGCATGCGCCATCAGACTGACTTCAGCCGCGGTTTTAAAAGCGTGCTTAAACCTTTAAGAAGGCTTGCCAATCCGAAGTCGATATAGTCGGCAAAGGAGATGAGTCCGAAGCTCGAGAGCTTCCCTTGGAAGAGATCAGCAAAGAACTCGCGAGTTCGAGAGGAAAGCTTAAGAATTGGCGTGGACTTTGACGTCGAAGCTTGAAAGACACATATACATACACATATACCCAATCGATGCATGAATTATGGACAAACTAGGAAGGAAACATATCTCGGAGTTATGCAAAATTTACATCCGTCTATCCACTCTTCTCCATGAAAAATCTCCGTACACAGCTTTTCGTTAGCTTTTCTATAAATGATGCCCATTCAAAGAATCCCACCCAAAGAAACTGTATTCCCTGGCTTTAATTCACCTACTAATATTAACGAATTATTAGACCGAAACACGTTGTGTTTACTTTGTAAACACATTATCCCTTTGGTTTCCGTAGCTCCAGGAGTAACCTGTTTACGATAAGTAAATTAATACAATATTCCAGAGTTACTACAGCGTAATATGGCATCTACATAAGATATCAGAGATAAGATAATCTAAGTGCGGTATTCCATCGAAGTTAGACATCAGAGATAATGCGGAGACGGGCTTAGAATCCTAACGAGCGATCTGGCGGAATTTGTGGAAGGATATTGATACAAGGAGAAACATAGTAGTGCGATAGCTGGAGCACCGCCAGAGAAGGAGAGTAGTGGTTATTGCTCGTAATGTAGATGATAAATTTAGTGGGTCTTTAACGCAGGATACCGTGGCTGCCTCCACGTCGAGAGTCCTATCTACGAATTCTATTTCATATACCAATCCATAGTTGGAAGATCCTACTACCTTGGCACACAACCTACCCTCGAATCATCGAATCCCTAATGAACCAATAATTTCCCTAATGATCCTCGATCAGGATCTGTTTGTCGTACACCTGCGGCTCTCGATTAGAATTAGCATGCCAGGAATTCGCAACAACGCTTCTGGAACATCTTGTTCCTTAATCGGGGTCTTCAGGATCTCGCGACCCTTGGCTGGCTTCCGCGATACTTATTCTACTGAAATCGATTTTAAAGACAAACGGTTGTTTGTTCATTTAAATATCTTCCCTGTGCTATTTTAGATACTGTTTTGGAACATTATGTTTGTTAATTTCAATTTCTTCCTGCACAATTTTCATATCTTATATTCGTAGAATTACTACAGAAATTAATGGCGTTTGTCGAAAGCCTCCAAACAATTATTTTCTGGTGTGGAAAGTGTCAGGAAAGGAGTTAATGGACAAAAAAAATTTACGAGTGATTTTCCGTGTGAAAACCCCGTGAATATTTTATGGAAAACCAATGATGATATTTTCCATTAGCATTGGTTATCTGAAAATATTATTTATGTACTTTATCGGTTATTACGGAACGAGATTTCAGGAGGAAATTCTATCTGGTCGAGGTCCATTCTGTGCGGAAATATATCAAAATATTTTCGTAGAAAAGTTTCGTATGGTACCATAGAAATTCCAGGTTATTCTCGTTGAAGCTTTCTTCTCTGCTTGCTCCACAAAATCAATCGCAAAATGCAGTTTTCTCGATGCTTTTCGTGGAAAACCCACTCGAGATGGGTGCGTCTTTGGATTATCCTGAAACCCATCGACACGCGGAATACGATGTTATCCCACGTTTATAGACAAAGTCCTGCAGCGTGCAATTATTTTATCACCACGGGAGAGAGAGAGAGAGAAAGAGAGAGAGTTTCCTCAGAGTTTTGCAAGCTGCATGCAATCCGGAAATTTTTGCACGCGATCTTCTAAACGAAGACCCTCCCAAACCCTCGGGACTCGCGAACATAATCAGCGGCTGTCACGAAACAAAGTACCTTACGTAGAATCCTGTAAAAAAACTTCGTACAAATCAACCGCAATTACTTTGCTGTGCGTTCCGATCGTGCAACCCGGGGTCACTGACCTCACCTTTCTTTGACTCGTTAACAGCTGGCTAAAGTTCGTAGCTAATCCTAGAAGTATATTTGGAAACTCGCCAATTTGGCTGTAATTAATACGTTATACATCATTCTTTGTTTATTATTATTATTAGTATTTAATTTAATTAATTAGTTCATTTATTATGTAAGATCTGATATGATAATTTGGATGCCTTATGTTGGTTAATTATAATGTTTTCCTGCATTATTTTGATACGTTATGTTTGTAGAATTGTGGTAAAAATGAGTAAGAATTGGTCAAAAATTTCCGAAACAATTATTTTATAATTAACGTTTTTTTCAAGAATAGGACCACGGTCTTATTTTTTATTATGGATTGGAGTTTGGATTAAGGATTATTTTAAATTTCTGGTTTAAATTTGTATCATTATCTATCGTTGCAAAAATAAAATCTGGTCCTATTTTCGAATATATTCCTTTTTATCAAAAGCCCCAATTGTTCCAAAACCAGGTCTTATTATTCGAAAAAAGGGTACTTCTGAATAATTATTATATTACCGCAAAAGATGCGAAACATTTTTAATCGAGTTCTAATACCAGTTGCATTATCGACGAACATATCAACTTATTTATGCTAGAAAAGCAAATAAGCAAGTAATAAAAAGGGTGAATTTCACTCGGCCACATTTGCGTTAGAAAAATAGATTCTTCCGTGCGACGAGCATTTCTCTTTAGCGGCACAAAATTATACTTAAATTTAAAGGGTCCGGGAACCTTGTTCCTTGTTAATTTGAAAATAATTTAAGACTCCGAGCTGTACAAAATCCCGCAGGAAAATCAAGAAGGGTAATTTAAAAGAATGCTTATTACGGTTCAACCGCGGAAAGAAGCGGTACGTTTCCGTACACTTCGTGCGTAGAATTATGTTGAGAAATCTTGCTTATATTTACGGAGGATAGTAAATTCTCTTTTAAATTCTCCTGGCTTACTTTCCTCCATGTGCCGACAGAATAAAATTATTTAATTAAAAACATACTCCCCTAGGGTTACCACGTAAATTAATTCCGGCTAACACTGAAACTACATCCGCTAACTTAATGCAACGTTCCCAAGGAAACTGCGATTCCCTCTTTTGTTTTTGTCCAAAGGAACTCTCCAACGGCATTCATCCGGGAAGCAATTAATCAAATGTTTTCGGTGTAAATAAAACCGCTATTACTCGCAAAATCGAAAATACACGAAGCTGCGAATTATTAAGCAACGCCATGGAAATCTTCGAAGAATAAACTTTGTATTATTATTAATTTCATAAAGATATTAACAGATACTCGTAAATTATAATTCACAAATTCACATTCATTGATAACGTGTTTGTTAAATTCAGTTATGTCGAGTACAATTAAAGTAAAATCATGCAACTCTAGTAAAACATTCGTAGAGCGGTAACCAGATATATGCTGGAAATTCGGGCCGATCTTGTTGCACGCAGTTTGATGAAATTCGAACCTACGTTAAAATCTTTGTTTAAACAAACATAACATCGATGTATGAACTAGAAAATTCCTTAAATAATCGGAGGAATTTTTCACATTCTTCTGATTCAAGTTAAAATGTTTTCAATCATTCCATGTATACTGGGCACCTTAAGAAAGATCTAAAACTCCTGAAGAATTATAATTTTATTCACTCAGAGATTTACAAACTTATATTAAGAATTGAATGTATATCATGCAGAGGGGTACGGTATAAAGGGGTGGGAACAGGTGGAAAGCGAGTGAAAAGAGGTGACGTTGAGGAAAATGAGAAACGATAGGTTTAGGACTGGGAGACTATTAGGTCTCGTAGGTGCACTTAAAGAGATAATAAAACGGTGAAGCGGCAGAAACGGGACGTAGAAATCGTCGGTATTCTTTGAATTGCTCAAGATTACGTTTTGCCACGGTGTGCAGTTTCTCTGGCTCCTGGTGGGCTTGATAAATGCTCCGACGAAAAAACGAAGCCGGGACCTTTAATTTTTCACTCGCGCGCAAGAAGAAGAGAAGGAGAGGAAAGTCGTTCTAAATATCGTGAGCGCTATGCTGGAAATATCTTTGGCAAAGGAGGAAGAAAGTGGTGACGGAGGTTTTAGAGCTGAAAAATTCTCTTGATTCTTATAAATCTCACTAACGACCGAGCATCGATTTTATGCTCTACTGTGATACGGAAACACATTTCTTTGTATTACGTTGGTATCAAATGATTTTCGCCCGTACGTCAAATCACATAAAGGATCATCCGTGTCTTTTCTTTTAATGTTTTATGTAGGGATTGTGGTAGATTTTTTATGGAATAGATTTTTTATTAGAATAATTATATACTCTGTATTACAATTATTGAAGATACGACTATAAAAAAATGCCGTTGCAACTAATGAAAGGATGAACGTGAACCAAAACTGTAATCGATTGTGTAATCGATGCACGACACTCTAATCGACAATGCGATAAACATTCTTAACTTTCGCGTTTATTACTCTCCGTTCGTTCGTCGGTTGTTCCTTATATTCTAAAAACTAACCTAAGTTTTTTACTCTCATGTGCACTCGCTCTTTCGCACGCTTTATTTATATTTTTATCGTTCGTATGTAAACTAATTGTAAGCCTAAGCTTAATGCTAAAAACACAGATACCTTATTTTATCATATGTAACTGATTCAACACGTTAACGCCGGATCTGTAATTCATATTTCGCTGTATCGAACGGTTTTATTAATTGTATTTAACTCCTTCAATCGGCACTATGTTAGAAATTCGAAAACCCGCTTTTAACGTGATAAAACCTGGTGCGAATAACTGAATAGTGGTTTCAAAATGATTTCACTTTTTATTCGTTTTGGAATTGGACTTTAAAGACATTTTATTACTTGCAAGAACGATATTGTATATTAAGATGTGCTATCTGATTAGTTTCGTTTGGACCACCGGTGGTACACACCGGTACCTGTTAAACGTATAATTGCGAGATATCAGACATCGTTCGCATATACATATTTCTGTAGTATATGCAACCGAATTATCTGACTTATGTTGTGTTTTCTGCTGAAATGCTACTTGAAGAGAACAAACGGACAAATTCGAAATGAAGTCTCTTAATACTTGCAGAGTGCAGAAACTTGGAGAGGAGTAGACGGAAGGAGCTCATGGGCAATCGAAACAACAATTTACTAGCTGCTACTTTCATCCGTAATATTGGACGACGGAAACTCCCGTCGAACTGGAATGAAAACAATTCTATCGCGCTACTCGTTCTCGACAGTGCATTCCTTCGTCGAGGAGCAAAAAAGAGTAAGTTTTCCGTCAAACAGTAACCATATATATTTGTCTAATTATTTAGAGCAACTTTCCTATTTAACACTACAATTACCAAAGCAGACAAAATGACGAGTCCACGGCGTTTAATAATAATGTTCAAATTTATAGCGTTTCATTTTTTGAGATTCTTCGCGGTTCTAGTATTAATTATTAAATTTAATCGAGTAACAAAACCGTTAGACTGTTTTGATTAAAAATGGTGTTTATAAGAAACATATCTACAATTTAATATATGGACCGTTTATTTTGAAAGTGGTGTAAGTCCATTTTCTCTTGTTTCGAGAAAATTAAAGGTTAGCATATTTCTCAATGAAAAAATATAGGTTAATTATATCAAGTTTGGCAATGTTTTTACTGATTTATCGATATGTAAGTTGATTATAGAAATTTGTTTTAGGCGAATTTAACTAAAATAATGTATATTTACGGGCTGCAAATGGACTTACACCACTTTCAAAATAAACGGTCCATATAATTGTTAATAATGTCGACCGTTGCAAAAATATAATACAAGTTCAAAGTCGGCAACCGAACGAAAGAAAGAAGTAGTAGGTAGTCCTAATGAAAAATTACAAAGACACACTGTGCCTGGAAGTCAGGAACCGAAAGGTCTTCCGTAGATTAAAAACTCTTTGGTTCGAAGGGGCAGAAGAATAACAAAAGGAAGTTAAAGGGAGTAATAGAATAGCGAGGAGAGTCAGTAACCTTTTTGAGAGGGCTGTTAGGGTATTTGCTTTTAAATTTGCTTTCGGATAGTCAGTCCGCCGGAATGGAATGGTCTTCGGACGTTTGTCAGTAAAGAGGAATAGGTTGGTTTCGCGAGGAGCAAGTGAAACGGAAGAAAGACAAGCAAGTCCTATCAGTCTAGGCGAGAGACGGACTTTCGAAGATAGAAGAAGGATTTCGAAGATGGGAAACGAGGGAAAGAGTAAAAGAGAAAAAAGACAGGAGAAAGCATTTCTCTCAGTGGCTTCGACCACGGACAATTCGCTTCGTTTAACCGGACCGGGCAAGCTGGACTACCGCCAACCAGTATCACACAGACGTTTGCTGCTCTTTTCAACGTCAGTTATGAGTCTTTCAAATTGCATCAAACCTGTACAATAGCACTTTCTCCGTCTCTTTCTCTCCACCCTTATTCCATCGGACTTCTTCTTGGGTAGTCGCAAGCATTCTGAAATAAAGGCCGATGTAAGGTGGAACGAGGACACGGCATTCTCGACTAGCTTCCTCTTGTTCTTCTTGTTCCTTCTCCTCTGCCTCTTCTTTTCCCTCGTCTTAGTACATCCTCGACTTCCGCTCTGTCCTTCCACTATCTTATCTACTTTGTAAGATACGATGGGGGATCAACACAGGCCTGGTCTTGCCGTTTGCTCTTTAATGTTGGTCCTAAGATTTCGGGAGCAGCACGATAATCTTTAAGTAAACCTCCCCCCGTTTGCTTCCTGAATAGTGCAAATAATAGTGTTATCGCATTACGTGTTGCTGTTTCCCTACTCGCATTTCCGTGTTGATTTGTTTGAAATCGTACGGGAACACTTTACTTCGCGCTGCTCTTTAAATCGTGTGGAACACGAGACTGCCTTTACGTTTAGAAAAATAGCAACGGTATATCATTCTTGATATTTCGGGACGATAACTCTGGCAGGTGGCTCGTTAGAGAGCCGAGTCATTTTTCTTTCTTGGTTCGTTTACATCGACAAATAAGAGGCTCGAGTTTGCCTGATTTTCTCAGTCACGGTGCACTCGGAAGACCAGGAAGTTGTTATATGGCTGCGTGCTGGCATACACGAGACCACTCCGGAAGTAATTTCCTAAGCCTTCTCTTCGATTACTTACATTCGATCGGTGAATCCTTAAGCACTCCAGCCAATTTTCAGACTGAAATAGTGTATAACCCAGTTTATCCACACGATTCGTGTTACCGCTTCATTACACTCGTCAAAGAAACTTTTTCGATTCTTTACTGGTGTCAATATTTTAATTTGAACTCTTTGAATTGTGCTTCGCACGAATAACGTTACTAAAATTTCACGGTGAATTGATGAAAATTATGAACGTAAATTAAAATGTGGCCAAGAATAGTGAAAAGTGGAACGATGAATTTTACGATGAATTTATGAAAATGCTTAAGTTAAATTAAAACGCGACACAGGATAGCCGGAACTATAAAGATGTACAGATATAAGTTTTCAGTTAAGAAAGTTTCCGGGAATACCGGGATTTTATTTAGTAACCATTTAAGAGCGCGGATCTAGGAATATTCTGAAAGAGGTTTAAAGGTGGGACGTTAAAAGACAAAGTTTCATAAAAGAATCATATAATATTTAGAGAATAAAACTGGGTCCTCGGCGTTTTGGAAGCAGGAAAAGTCGCGTTCCAAAGTTTTAAACAAGTTGCAGCTGCTCTAACTTCCGAAGGAAGAGATGAAAATTGTGTGCCTTCTGGTCGCTTCCCTGCTAGTTTCCGGTTTTATTAACTTCTTCTCCTTAATTTTCCTGCTGTGAGAGAGAAACCGACTGTTGGAAGACGAAGTACAGTTTCCCGAAATCTGATCTTCCAGCTCTTGGTTTTCGTTCAAAATCAACATACCCAGTATCGAATTCTAGTCCGAGTCGTGTAATCCTGTTTCGTGTAAACGCAAAATACGCGACATTATTGCATCGCCATTCGACCGACTATTATTCCGTATAATATCCAGAGTTTCATTCGCGAAATATAACAATAGATTTCCTTCTTCCTCGAACGCGAAAGTTCGGAACTCCGGAGTTAACATGCGGGTGAAGTCAGGAAAAGGGAACTTACGCTAGTTATATCTGAAGGAAGAGATAACGTCCATAGTTAAACTAGACGCAGAATTTACGAAGAATCTACAGATTGCCTTTGTTCCGTCCCGGAATCTTACTGTCACTGCGTACCTGGACGGGGCTATAAATTTAAGGCAATAGAATTGACCGTGCTGCAATCACGCAGCACGACACCATAAACAACATTTGGCCGCCAGTTACTTTCCGGGAACTTATAACAATTAGTTCTCGGAAAGGCATCTGACGGTCTGACGAACACATGTATGTACCGAAAAACTTGCGGATACCGACGTTCCAAAAACATCGACGATCCCTGACCCTTTTCTCACCCTCGCGAGGTCCTGCCCACTAAGTTCTCGACCAATTAACACTCAAGGAATGTGGAAGTACTCACAACTTAGTGGGAGGACAAGGCTTCGAGGAGACCAAGGTGTCAGGGAAAAGAGAGAATAACTTTAACGTTCAACAGAGAATAACTTTCACGCTCACGAAGAGAATAGCTTAACGCTCCATACACAAACAACACTCTATTACATTATACGTCAGCGGGACGTATCGCATACATAACTTGACCACCATCGAACTATATTAAGTTTTGGTTAAGTTTTTCATATTATAATAACGTTGTGTTTTCAATAAAGAAGCAAGTTGGCTTACAACCATACATATTGCTCCTGAACCTCCGCTCACCACCAATCTGTGAAGATATCAAGCAGCTAAGAGCTACAACGATTGGTTGCTCGATATCTAGCTTCCAACACGATAGAACAGCCTTCTTCCTTGAATTCAAATCAGAAAATGAATATTGTAACAATTAAAATTCTTGTATATCGCTGAAAATCAGGACAGTAATAATCGCATACAAATCTTATTTATTTATTTAATCGCAATGCAGAATGCGTAGAGTAAAATTGCAACATTAATATTATCATAATTTCATTGATTTACGTCACTGAAAACAAGGATGTTAATAATCGCATAAGGATGTTATTTATATATGGAGTTGCAAGGAACATGTTCGTAGTAGGATGCAGTTTCAAGAAACGCAATCAAAGTGTTTCTTCGATCGTCGTTTTATAACGATATTATTCAAATTCTTATACAAAGTTGAACATCATTTAATTTGGTTTATTGCGTAACAGTGAAACACATAACGGTGGTAGTTGGTGGGTGAGTTTCGAGCGAGAATGGTAGGTAGATAGGAGTTTAGTACTGCGGCATCGCGGGGTCCGCATTACCGCAGCAAAGTTAAGCATGTAAACGCAGCTGCTTTGTATTTGCGGCATGGCCGTGACTCGTGCTTGCGATTATATTATTATGGATCGTGGAAATCCAGGTTTCCAGTATTCTTGCTACGCGCCATATGTCGCCAATCTGCTTCTGTTTCCTGCTCTTCTAACTGTGTTTCACGAGTCACGAACAAACTTACGATTCCCGGTTCGAATGGATCTGCATTCGATACTTCCGCTGTCTTTCGCACACTTCCGCCAATTTCGTTCTGTATCTAATACCATCCACTTCCATTGGATCTTTATTTATCAACGTAACCAACGTTATTTACTTTTATCTGCAAACGTAAATGAAGTTGAGAAATTTGTTAATAAATATATCTTTAGCATGAAGTGAAAGTTGAATTTTTTATAAAATCCATTATATATCTCTAACATAATACGATTACAGTTTTCATAAGTATGCAAATGCACTGGTAGAATGAGAAGGAAACACGTAGAATAAAACCAGTTAGTATTTCCAGTAAAAGTCTAACGGACATTTCTTATATTCTCGTTACTACGTTGCAACGTGCCGCGTAAAAAAATGAAAATCAAGGATGAAACGTAAACGTCAGGATGCGGAAACTGCCGAAAGACGAACGAGGGAAGTCCATGAAGGGGGAAAATAGTGCGAGAAAGTAGAGAGTAACCTTGTTTTCTTTTGTAAATGGATCGTGGGTCACTATTGTCCAAGTCCCTAGTAGATAATCCCATGCATAACGCGGCATGATCTTACGGTCACACCAGGAGAATAAATATTCCCTTTCTACGGGAGAATAAATCCTCGTTCACTCTAAATGCTAATGAGCCCCTCGCGTGAACGATACTTTTACATCGTTTTAGGGTAAACCGATGAGACGAACAGTAACTGCGAAATGTTACTTTCTTCTTCCATAAATAAGGACTTTCGAAGTAGTCCTTATTATCCTTCTTGAAATAATTCTTGTTTGTCGATTTATTGCAATACCGGGTGCTGTCGATTAATAGTATTACTCTTCTCTTAATTGAATAATATTATAATAATTAGGATAATTATAATAATTGTTGGCAATTTTATTTGAATATTTATTATAATACCATATACTGTCCTTCAATATTGCTAGTCTTTTTTAATTTAATTATATGCTAATAATTGGTATTATAATAATAGGGAATTTTAGTTTTTAAATTATTAAAATACCATCTGCTATCGGTGAATATTACTACCCGCATAATATTATACTAATTGGAATGATATTATAATGATTGGCGTAATTATAATTAGGATACCTATATAATAATAATAATAAGTAATTTCATTACCCGCAATTGAATGTAATATAAATCTGCAACATCATTTTATTGTGCTCTAGAAAAGTACTTAAACTTAATTAACAGGGAAAAGTAACTCTATAAATTATACACGAAAATTCTCGGAAAAGGCGCCCTTAAAGAAACAGGTTCTTATATATATAAGTGAATATTATAAATAAATCGATAAGAACCATTTGTTATCGTTATAGGATTTATACCCTGGTTTTAATAAGGATTTATAGACCTCGGGTTTTCTTAATTTAAATTACTCTTACGTGAGATAATAATTCTGATACGGTCCCGCAAAAACCTCTATACTTGATAATATTTGTTTCCACATTAAGCCTTCCACAATATTTCTTTTTGATCATTTACTCATCGCGTTAACGAAACGAAGTACGATAAATCTATTTATAATATTTCATTCTAAATTAAGTCTTAAATTATATTCTTTTTCATAAGACGAGGATTTTTCATTTCCTCGACGTGGTAATAAAGTACGATTTTCTTTATATTATATAATTCAAAGTTAAGCGTTACACGATACGTCTTCCTGGTAACATACTCCTCGCGTTAATAAATCAACAACTTTTGTTGCAACAATATTTAGATCACAAGTAGAGTAAGTCTCGGTTTATACGACTGTCGATGATGAAATGGAGTACGATAAACTTATTATATAGAAGTATAACCGGTAAGTACGCGGAGACGAAACTATTCACTCGTAGCACGATACACCAAATTGTTTGCGAACTCGTGCAACGTAACATTTGCATAACAACGTTAAGCTTATTAAGCTACGTTCTATCCGCCATCCAGCACATCGCAATCGAACACTTAACAAACCTTCAACTTTACCCTCCTTGCGTCATTATACTCCGACCACCGACTCTGATGTGGAGCCAATGTTTCCGGTTTAAAACTGAATTTACCTAAAATCAAGGAATTCTTAAAATACCAATCTACATAAATTCTATTCGAAGCATGTCAGGATTTCTTCTCCGAGGATCCCTAAAATATTAAAAATATCTCCATTCGCGACTTACTATCTTTCCTAATATGGAAGATTTTAGATACTTTTTATTATCCAGTAATTATTACTTATTATTTATTCCACTATTGAGATCTTCATTTTTTCGCAACGGAAGTTAAACTCTTATTATTCTTCGATGATAATAATTTTTGTAACATGAACATTTTTGTAGATCTTAAATGTGCGAGTTGATTCAACTATTTATATGCGGTCAATATAAAAGATTCTAACTGCTTTTTATTTCCTTATATTTATTAATTAGTATTTGTGCCACAACGTAGATCTTCAGTTTCTTCGCAAGGAGAGTTAAACTCTTACTATTCTTCGATGATAATAATTTTTGTAACATGAAGTTTTTTGTGGATCTTAAGTGCGGCAATTAATTTTCAACCGTTTATCGGTACACCGACAAACATTGTCAAACTGACAGTGAGACTTTATCAGGCAGAGTTAGGTGATTCGTACACTGCACCCTTCCAAGTGAAATGTTCAAGTAAACGAGGAGTAGTTAGTCTCGGAGAGGTTGTCCGTCGGGTAATTCTGGGCGAACGAGTACTCGAGTGGCATACCGCTTACAAACTTTCCAGGTAGAATTGTGGTCGAGGTGTTAATGAGCTTAATTGTTGTTCCATACGGTCCGCTAACTACCGCGACTTACTGGATTTCTTTCGCAACTATGTGAAATTCGATTGTTAGGAAACAACCAGGCTTTTGCACCAAGAATAGTAATTAATATCCCTGCATTTCGAGAACTGTGTTTCGCGTTCACAAATCGCTGGAAGTCTGAGCGAATTTTGAACCTATTGAAATATAGCCAGAGATGTAGACTTAAAAAATCTTTTTCATCTACTTCTTTTTATTTATAAAATTATTTTGACATTTTATGATATTCTATGACTTATAGTAAGCAATGCAACTTAAAGTTGGAGTAAATTAATTACAGTATGTATTTAAAAAAGATGTTGCCTTATGAACTTACATATAAAAAGTTTAAAAGGCAATGTCTTTCTGTTTCAAAAATGGTGTCAATGGATGTCTATATTTCAAGAAATTCCCTAGTTTTCCGTCGTTCCATTGGAATTCTCCACGGGACACTCGATCGTCTATTTCGCCATTTCGAATTTTCCACGCGACGTTTCGATCGTCGTTGTTTTATCTTTTGCAAGAGATTGATTCTTCTCCGGTGTGTTATTCGATTAACAAGCTATTCCGAGATCCATTGAAATTTCCCTCCACTCTCCTTCCATGCTCTCGACTTTTGCCGAGGTATAAATAAGCCTTTGGTCCAACGCAGTCGTGGAATAAATAAAGTTCGAGTCAATCTAACTTTAGTCCTTCAGGTAGTACGTGAGTTCTAATTCCACAGCGGTCGGAGGTTATTCACCGGGGATGCAATGTGGACTTAAAATTTTCGAAATTGTGATCGACTCCATCACTGGCATTACATAGTCTGACATTATATTTCGTTGCTCTAAAGATAAAGTCCATTAACTAACACTTTCATGTATAAATCATGTCCTTTCCAAAACATGGATAGAAAAAAGTTGCAGCAATATATACGATAAAAATTTTTTAGAAAAATGTAGTTAATAAATTTCATCTCTATAATAACGATTTTATAGAAATTTTGATCACCACAGAAGATTTAAATGTTAATAAACTGTAGTATCCCACGTAAAACAGATCTCTTAATTATACAACAATATTACTTCGCGTATAACAAATATGGCCGATCTGAAAAATTCTTTAAAAAGACGATACTGGATAACATTCTATTTCGGGATATTGGCTATTTAAAGCCAATCGGATAACGTATAAAATATTTCTAATATATGTTATCGCAGTTAAAGGAAATAATTAGGTGATTCACAAAAATAGGGGATACCCAGTATATGTTCCGAATAGAAAACCCATGACATTGTTGCGAGAAACGGACATCGAAGTAATATCATTATAAAGGTTCCAATAATAAGTGTATTAAGAAGTTGTATATCGCGCGAGTAATTCTCCTAAGAATAGCATTGTGGAAGCAGTAATAAAGCGTTAGATAGCGAACGAGAGTCACGTGAGAAAACCGTGTGATACCGTGAAAGACGAAATGGCAAGATGCGATAGGAGGGGTGTTTACAGTCGTAGTAATAGTAAAATAAGTATCGACGATGTTACGATAGGAGCCAAGAAGAAAGTACGAAGCCATCGTAAATGTTAGGAGAGGATGAAGGCGATAAAGCGTCGTCGATTTAACCGCAAGGAATATATACGGTAGATTGAAACTCGACCCGTTTACCACGATACTCCTTTCCACATTGTAACGATCCTCTCAGCCAAAAACAACAACAAAAAATCTCTCCGATAGCCTAAATAAAAATATGTCTTTCACTAGATCTATTTGAAACCTTCGAATCTAATTATAATTATTATTGTTCGTTTATTCTCGTCGTTAACATAATATATAATATTTAAGCACGGATGAGACACCAAAATATCTTACTAAACTCCTCAGTTTAATTTAAGCAAGTTTAATTTTTTTTTTATCTAATTTGAATGAAAAGTTATAGAGTTATCAAGTTTGTTTGCCGTTGCTGGATTGTAAACCTTCAGGTGTAATTATTATTATTCATTTATTATCGTGGTTATCTTAATATATAATATTTCGGGACGGATGCGGCACCAAAACGTTCTACTTTTCCCAATTCAGTTTAAGTAAATTGAATTTTTCTATCTAATTTAAATCAGAAATTACAAAATGATCAAATATCTTGTTTGCCAGCGTTGTATCGCATTTGACTCGCAAGTACTTTCGCGAGTGGTAGGTATCCAAAGGCGGTTATTACAACAAGATATAAAGACAAGGAAAGTGGTTATCGGGATGAGTCAAATTTCGGGATATCGCGGTAACGTTTCGGTCTATCGTTGACTATCGAGTACGATAGGCAATAGTGTTCGATCGGGGTAATAATAATAGAAGCACTATCGACTGGGCTAACGGCAGTAGTGTTGGCATTTGCTGGAGGTGGAATAGGCGTCGTAGGGGTATCGTAGAGGGGTGTTTTCGGGGTGGCGGTGGTAAGAGTCGGGGGTTGAAATGTAGGTAAGCGCGGGCGCAGTTGCCTCGCGGTCTCCAGCACGGCAGCATTTCGCCAACCGGTCTTCTTACGCATCTGCCTCTGTCGCGCTTTCGCTCCCTTTCTCGTTTATCTTCCTTTCGCCTGCTACTCGCGTCTCAACCCCATTCGAAATCACCCTCCTCCCCCTTCTCACTCCATCTCTCTCTCTTTACTTCCTCCTTGTCATTTGCCAGGAAAAGTTTACCTGTCTGCTGCGTGCCTGTCTCTCCTTTTCACCATTTCTATCCTGTCGATGCACACCTATACGACCAACACGTTCCTCTTATCCTCCGATGATCTTTCTCGTATAACGTTGTTGTCATTCGTACCATGCGTGTACGCATATGATGTGTGTCCTCTAGACGGAATAGTGCGTGTAGAATTTCGGCACGGTGACAGTTAAGAGACAGAAGGTAAACGTACTTGGATTTCCCTTTGGTGTGCATCGGGACTGGTGGTCCTCTTGGATGTGACTTGTCACGTGGAAACTCGATTTGTCAGAATACAAAGACTCTCCCGTTCCTTTCGACTCGTGCGAAACACCTCGGTGACTTTGGTGCTCGGAATTATATCGTTCCGTTTGAAAGTGTTAGTCGAAGTATGCTCGAAGCGCGAAGAATTCCACGGTCGAGAATAGTTTCCAGACGATGGAGCCCGGAATGATGTTACTCGGTGTGAGATTTCGTGGTTTCGAGAGGGAAAGAACCTTTACAACGACAATCTCGCGGGTGCGTGAAAGCAAAGTGCACTTGGGAAAGCAACACAGGAAACACGGGGAATGAAATCGAGAGCGATGCGTTCGAGAGAGAGGGAACACGTGGTAACGACGTGGACGCAATAGCCGTCGAGCTTTACCACTGACAGTCACTCGGATACGCCGAATAGGTACATTCTCCTGCAATTACACTGATCGTGAAACGAAAGAACGTCATTCCGAGAGAATCCTCATATAGTCAAAACTATAATATTCATTAAACGTACAGTTTAGAGTAGATATTTATATAGCGCTAATTTAAGAACTTTCTGACAATTTTCACTACCGACAGTCACTCGGATACACCGAAGAGGTACATTCTCTTGGAATTATGAAAAAACGTCATTCCGAGAGAAATGACATATAACCAAAAGAATAATGTTAATTAAACATATAATATAAAGTAAATATTTATGTGGCGCCAATTTAAGAACCTTCTTCCGATTATGTTATCTGATAATAATATTAAGTGTGAAAATCAATTGGAAGTCAAAATGATATCATGAATATTTCTATTACAGATATAAAAATCAATGTTTGTTGTGTTCGTGATTTTCCTTCAATTTCTACTATTTTTGTCCGATTCAGATACAATTTTGTTTAGCCGTTCTTTATGGAACGATGGAAAGTGTAAGCTACTTAATTCGCGGAAATGTTATAATATAAAATTTAAAATCCATGTGTTGTTTCCGAAACAATATTAGGATGTTTGTTACTCGGGAAGGCGAGGAAACCTTTTAAAAATAATAGAATTTTTACGGGGAATGTAATTTATAAGGATATTCTATAAAAAAAGATTTTAATATAAATAAACAGAAGTACAAGAATCTGTTTTCTAAACCTTAGTCGTCCATCGTGCTCGACGGGGGAATATGCTAGTAATAATATAAAATTACAGCACCGACAAGTTCATTTTATTAATGAACCAAATTCTGTTCAACGTCACTACGACATAAAGCTTTTTATTTGATTAAACTCAGTAATAATTAATTAAGTTGAATATGAACTCAATCACCATCGCTAATAACAATATTCTCCATTTCAAATGCACACTTTTATCATACTAATTAAGTCCCAGTTCAGTTTATTCGCGCGATTATCATTGAGAGAGTACACAAGCTGAGACCACGGAAATAATGAATTTCAGCCGACGGGGAATTTCCGAAACGCGAAATAATCCGGCGGGGTTTTTTTCATTCTGAGCTCTATTCAAATCTCCGAGACTCTTACTTGATACGCGTTATATATGCGTCAATGCATTTGCATAATTTCGAATAAATTTCCAGGGAGAATTACTAATTTGCATGCGAATAAAATATGAGCCCCGGCTAGTTAAATCCTTTCTACGCGCGCGTGACGTCACGCGCGCACAATGTTTGACAGTTTTTCATCTGACTTTTGGAGAAATTAATAATAATTAAAAAGGAAAGGAAATATTGATGAATATTTCCAGCGTACAGTAAACAGATCTGAAAATGGCACGGAAATAAATGAAATGCTGACAGATTCGACTGACGGAATTAAATATATAAATAAATGTATAAAATAAAGCTAGCTGTGGTGCAGTGAGTTTTCAATAATCTCTGATAGAGAAACGCTGCAATATTATATTATATTAGTTGTCCAATAAATGAAAGTTTCATTCGTGATATTGGAATATTTTACTGCTTCAGTGAGTGATGTTATTAATGTTTTTCTCGATATGAAAGAGCCGAGTAAACAAAATTGAAAAAGACAAAGATGAATAAATCGAAAGGTTGCATTATTATAAACGCATTCGTGTATTGGTTTTCATGTAGCGAACTGAATCAACAGGCCATAATAAGTTCAGCGATAGTCCGGGAATTATTTATTCATCATCGGACAGGAAAGATACCAGGAAATCGAATGACAATCCAAACTAATATCCCATATCGTATCATGTTAGCATGCGGAATTAATTTTCTGGATTATGTCGTGCGGACTATGCATCAAGTTAATCGAAACTAAACATTATTGATTCGAGTATCTGTAATGGCGCTGAAATAATGGAACAAATTGCATGAAATCTCTTAACACGTTCCCTACCTTGCTTCGAGAGCCGGACGTCACGTATACGTGACATTTAAATAAAATGTTTTCTTTGGCTTATTTAGTATATTTTATATGAATATAATTAAATATGTGCGATATATTATTTAAAACTATTACAAGAAAAACATGAACTGTAGCGGCGGTTTTCCAACCAAACCGTGGCAGCGAACGTGTTAATGTCAAAATGTTATTTTGTCAAAAAATGCCAATTATAAAAACCACTTGGTACCATTTCTTTATATAAATTCGTTATAAATAATAAGTGTCCCTGAAAAAATGCACTTGTTGCATACCCATTGAAAATTCCAATACCAAAAGTGGAGTTCGTACGCGTTTGCTTTTGGTATTAACCTGGGATAATATAATACAATAATAAAATATTTTAATAATTGGTTAATTTTTTTCGTTGGATTATCAAATTGAATTCTGTTATCGCGTAACGGAATTTTGTAAATGCGAAATATATGAAGGCAGATGATAAGCAACGTGGATTTTTGTTGGGTTTCAGGCAAGACAGGAAGGGGTTGGAGGGTGATATCGCGAAATGTACCGGAAACGATGGACCGTGAGAGCACTGCGAGTAGATTTACGGTGGTGCACGCCTAGCAGGATAATCTACATTTTGTTCTTTACGATGTTGCTTCAAGGTAAGTGTTTGATATAACTTGATATTAGATTTCATTAACTAAAAATATCCGTGTGAATTAATATACAAATAGATTGTATGAACGTATTGTTAATTAGAAACAATTTATTCGAACGTCAGGAGACTCTGAATACTACTTCGATATTGATTGCGCAATTTTAATTAAATGGTGTTATTAAATTTACTATTAAACAGGAACAATGTGTAACTACGGGAAAATTAGTGGATACATTTTTAAGTCGATTCTTAAATTAAATTTTTGAATATCCAATTAAAGTGATCGACGCCTGAAATTTGCATTATTAAAAAGTACAAAAATTGGAGATTATTAAACTCATTCAATTAAACACTGTTATTAAATTTACTGTTAATCACTAATAACGTATATTTATGGGAATGTCAATAGATATATTTTAAACTCAATTCTTATATTAAGGTTTTTAATATATCAATAATTTTTATAATTCTTACATTATTATATTTTAATTCAATTAATTTTATAATCTTATAATTTAATAGCGATAATTAATGAGTTATCAACATGTGAAATTTGTACCATTGAGTGGTTCAAAAGTAGGGTTTTTTCCCAGAATTACGAAACCGAGAAAGAAATGGCAATTTATTCGCGGAAGATCCTTGTTAGCCATTTTTCGCGTCTCATCGTCGGAATTATTGTGTTGGAGGATGGAATGTGAATCTGATGCTCTATATATGTTTAGCCTCTTTGAGATAAAATTTTATTTCCGTTATCATTTCGAGCAATTCGCTGAAGCGTTTCGCGTGGATGAGAACTTTTTAGGTTGCTCAGTCTGCCGAGGCATAATAACTGTTATTATTATACTAACGACCATTGTTACGTAAATCCGTCAGGAAATACTTGTCTTGTTATCCCGTAGAATTTTTCAGAAAGACGCTCGCGTCAGATAACAGCATATATCGGGGCTACGGTATTTTTTAAACACTCGTTCCAGATTCTTTAAAAAAGAACCATTTTTGAAGACACGGTACTAGGGGTGGAAACGCCCCGGAAGTATGAAAAAATATTTACGAATTATCAGACTAGATAACGAAAAGTAAAAGAAAATAATATATAGATAATAGAAGTGGAGAACGTAAGATTGTCGAGGAAACATTTCAACATTTTGGAATTTAAGTAAATTGGCCGAAATCGTCAAAATTTCAAAGTCCCCAATTTCGGTCCTAGATGGTCCAAATCGATGGTATATGATGTATAAACATATTCTAGGATGATTTTGGGTCGAAAGAAGTGGATTAAAAATTGTTTGCGCTTAAGAAAGAGGTCGACCCAAAATCGAAAAAATGTGAAGGGGTATACCTTCAAAAATCTTCAAAAAATCAAAGTCGCCAATTTCGGTCCTGAATGGCCCAAATCGATGGTATATGATGTATAAACATATTCTAGGACAATTTTGGGTCGGAAGAAGCGGTTAAAAAATTTTTATCGGCCAAAAATGGGTCGAATTCAAGTCGAAAAAATGTAAAGGGGTACACCTTCAAAAATTGTCAAAAATGAAAAGTCGCCAAAATCAATTCTAAACGACCCAAATCGATGGTGGGTGATGTATAAACATATTCTAGGACGATTTCTGATCGAAAGAAGCGGTTAAAAAATTTTTATTGGTCAAAAATGGGTCGAATCCAAATCGAAAAAATGTAAAGGGGTACACCTTCAAAAATTGTCAAAAATCCAAAGTCGCCAAAATCAATTCTAAACGACCCAAATCGATTGTGGGTGATGTATAAACATATTCTAGGACGATTTCTGGTCGAAAGAAGCGGTTAAAAAATTTTTATTGGTCAAAAATGGGTCGAATCCAAATCGAAAAAATGTAAAGGGGTACACCTTCAAAAATTGTCAAAAATCCAAAGTCGCCAAAATCAATTCTAAACGACCCAAATCGATTGTGGGTGATGTATAAACATATTCTAGGACGATTTCTGGTCGAAAGAAGCGGTTAAAAAATTTTTATTGGTCAAAAATGGGTCGAATCCAAATCGAAAAAATGTAAAGGGGTACACCTTCAAAAATTGTCAAAAATCCAAAGTCGCCAATTTCGGTCCTAAGTGACCCAAATCGATGGTATATGATGTATAAACATATTCTAGGACGATTTTGGGTCGAAAGAAGTGGATTAAAAATTGTTTCCAGTCAAGAAAGGGGTCGACCCAAAATCGCAAAAATGTGAAGGGGTATACCTTCAAAAATCGGCAAAAATTAAAAGTCCCCAATTTCACTTCTACATGGCCCAAATCGATGGTATATGATGTATAAACATATTCTAGGACGATTTTGGGTCGAAAGAAGTGGATTAAAAATTGTTTCCGGTCAAGAAAGGGGTCGACCCAAAATCGCAAAAATGTGAAGGGGTATACCTTCAAAAATCGGCAAAAATTAAATGTCCCCAATTTCACTTCTACATGGCCCAAATCGATGGTAGGTGATGCCTAATGATGTTCTAGGATGATTTCGGGTCGAAAGAAGTGGATTAAAAATTGTTTGCGCTTAAGAAAGAGGTCGACCCAAAATCGAAAAAATGTGAAGGGGTATACCTTCAAAAATCTTCAAAAAATCAAAGTCGCCAATTTCGGTCCTAGATGGTCCAAATCAATGGTATATGATGCCTAATGATGTTCTAGGACCGTTTTGGGTCGAAAGAAGCGGTTTAAAAATTTTTCCGGGCGAAAAACAGATCGACCCAAAATCGCAAAAATGTAAAGGGGTATACCTTCAAAAATTCTCAAAAAATCAAAGTCGCCAATTTCGCTCCTAGATAGTCCGAATCGATGGTAGATGATGTATAAACATATTCTAGGATGATTTTGGGTCCCAAAAAGTGGATTAAACTTTTTTTCCAGTCAAATAGTGAGTCGACCCAAAATCGACCAAAAATCAAAGTCGCCAATTTTGCTCCTAAATGGTCCCTAAACATGCCTTAGGACCATTTTAGGTCGAAACAAGAAGATTAAAAAATTGTTCGGTCAAAAAAAGGTGTTCACCCAAATCAAGTCAATTTCACCGATGTATATTCCAAGAGCCACCGATATATTATCGAAAAATGCAATGAACTTTGATGGCTGAACCTTATTTACCAAAGATGTCGCCATATATTGGGTACGAAAATGTCGAAATATCATTTCAGCATCCAGGTACCTTGATATCTCGGCATCTCACACACCGTAGTCTGCATTTGCGGAGTAGATAGGATGTAATGGCGCGAGAATGCGACGTTCATAACTACGTTAGCTCAAAGCATTGGCTGCAAATGCGAACAAGGTTTATTGTTTATGAGCCAGGGGCTATTTCATTTTACTATCCCTCTGTCACGGTACGTGGAAAATGGGAAATTTACGCCTCGCGCCAAATGCGTTAATAATTTACGATGCTTCCCCTCCTATAAGCTATACATTGTCACCTCCAACGAGATCCATTCGCTGCACTTTGTCGCGACATCTTTCTCGAACGCCTTTGTTTACCTTGCGCACCAGCCCAGAAAAATGCAACGTGAAACTTTTGAATTCATTAAGCGCCGAGAATCAAGAGAATACGTTCAGTTAGGAAACACCCCGAAATTTATGGAAATTCTTATGAATAAACATTAAATGTAATTACGAGGGTCCGTATTCAAAACGTATAACGGGCCGTTCATCAAACTTTACACATGAATGTTCTACGCTGTCGCGAAACGGACGGAATTCCGAATTATTTGTGTATCGAAATTTGACATCTTTCCAGGATTTATTCAAAGACCGTAAAATGGTTATTCCAATATCCCGACTGTAATTACGTTAACAATTGCAGCGACATATAAAAAATATAATAAGAATAACAAGTGACGTAGGAAAGAGAAATCCAACTTTCTTATGGTCTTTCTTATTTAATTGTTCAAAACGGATATTAATTTTGTTCCTGTTCGGAATTACAGGATTTTAAAATACTTATTCGATAGTAAATGATAGTAAAATGCTTATTCAAATATCACAACTGTAATTAGGTTAATAATTACATAAACGTTTAATAAATATTATAAAAATCATAGCCTAAGTAAACAAGAGAGATTAAACTCTCTTATTATGTATTTAATTCTTCGAAACGGATATTATATTTTTTGCTGTTCGAAAGTACAGGTTTTTATACATTGTTTGTTTTCTACTTCGATGAAAGTAAATGAATAATCCATCATTTTCTGCAGTTCCGGTTAATCTTTGCTAGCAGGGTCGAATGCGTATGTACTCGGGTGTAAATCGAATCGTACTATCTCACAGAGTTATTTAATATTTGACATCTAGGATTAGGTTTATTTAACAAGGTAACGGTAGTATCTGAACGCATTCGATAAGTTATATACGACTAATGCGGTTTATGGTTCGTGTTGCAATTTCTCTTTGACGCACAAACTGCACCTGCCGAATGCAAACACCATACCCTCTGGGGTCCACAAACACGTAGCGAAAGTCGCTTTCAGCTACGCGTAGTTGCATTCAAACATTCCAGATATACAGTGTGTCCCGTATGAAATAAGCCACCTAATAATCTTCTTTAACCTCTTAGCTACTGTACGCCACTATAGTGGCTTTCGCGTACGTCTTTTTGAATGGTTCGCCACTATACTGGTTTTCCCATATGTTATCTTATTATTTTTTTGCAAACTTTTTACATAAAAATGTATAAAGAAATTATAATTTATTCGTCTTTAACTCTAATGTAATTTTATAGTGGAAAGCACCAACAGACACAAATCGCAGTGCTGTTTACATTATTTTTTGCGCGCAGTCCGCTTCGACATTGCTAAAAGTTTAATCGCGATAATACGGGAAATATTTGGAGCATTATACGGATTACTTTAAACTTCCAGTATCCTGAAAGCGAATTTTTCCGATGTCGTTCTTTTACAGAGTTTTCCAGATCACCCATGTTTTTTACGCGGAATAAATATCGTTGTATAATTAGGAGACCTATTTTACGTGGCATACCCTGCATAATAAATTACATTATAATAAATTACAGTACCGCGACACGTTACGTGAATTTCCAATCGTGCCATATTTTAGGAACACGAAACAATATTTATCGGGAACCGCTTTCAAGTTCCGCGAATATTCGAACTTTTATAACCGAATGGTAATTCAGAACAGTAATAAATGAAAATTGCGTCATTTTAAAAGTATTTGTTCTGAATCTAAGGATTGCAAAAACAACGACATGACAGTCGCTCCTCAGCCCTTTACGTGTTTGGTCGCAAAAATTGTATCCGTAGTTTATTAGTATCTGTTTATAAAGAATTTTCTTAATATTCGAGATGTTTCCAATTGGTTCAACTGTATATTCATAACAGGTATTCATACTCTGCTACCACTTTATTACCAGCATCTCACAATAATAATAACGTAAAATTAATCATCGTTCAATTAGATAATTGTTTATTAAGCGAGTGGTATTCAAGTTCATTGCAATTCAAGTATCTTTCTTTAATGGAATGTTAATAAGAGCACTTTGTCGTTCCGAAGCTTCTGTGGGAAGTAATTAATCCGACATAATTACGATGATCGATAAACTAGCATTAGCTTAGAATATTAGAGATCGCTCAATCATCGGCGGATCAGCCACGAGGGAAGATCATTACTTTAACGGATTATCGGTCGCCCGTTTCTTTCTTCATAAAAAGCATAAATCCCTCGTCTTGGTTCGGCCAGTCCGAGACTCCTTTTTTTCCCTGGAATCTTGATCGGATCGGGAATTCATTCCGCGGTAACACCTCTGATAAGACGCTTACGAGTAAGTGCTCCAAAGTAGATAAATCGGGAAAACCATCCATATAACGATCCACCGGAAGTTCCGGAGATCTTCCTCCCTTTTTACCATTCGTTGCCGGAAAACACGGACTTAAAAAAAATTATGACAAAAATGATTAGGAATTTTAACGCATTTGCATGCCTTTAACGCGAACATCAAATACTTTTCCCGCTTCACTGATATCGTTGCTGATATCGTATTCACATATGTTATATGTAAATGTAAAATGTAAATTATAAAGTTTCGGAGAGCAAACAACACATTGTGGAAGAAATTGTATTGTTTTCTGGTTAATATACCTCGAAACAATTATATAATACCAACGCAAGGATTTATAAGCTATTGTCATTTCTATGTGATAAACTCCGTTCTTATTAGTACTCGAGAATTGTCCGAAAATTATTAGCAAGCAAGGGTACGTGATTTAATTATCGAAGCAATTAACTGCAGAGAGTGTTCGAAGGAAGGCGGTAGGTTCGTAGCATGCGAAGACTGATTATCCTTTAAGGCGCCTAATTAATTGGGACCTGCTGTTAATTTAATATACTAACTTCGTTCCACCACGTGGCTCTCGTAAATGACCCAGTTGTGGACAGAGTTCGAGTCGAGCAAGATCAATCATCTCAGCGGATCACTGTTTTACACAGAAAATAGTGCAATCGTTCGGTTCGATAAAAATTCCGCAAATGATATACTTGAATCTTTTAAAATATTGGCGCTTGTGTTAGATATTACTGATCTTCAAAAATAGCCAAATTTAGATCGCCGATTTTCATTTCATGATAGATGGTGCATTCAAGTAATTTTCTGAACCACCTTTTGTTGAGCCAATAAAATTCAACGATACATGTATATATTAATCTTCATATGATCGCCAGAAAAATGGAACGATCATATTCGGCCACGATTGATTGAATAATAACGGTACGTGATTTCTCTGGGAAATGCAGTATAGTAAAATCGCTGGTAATCGGAATTCCAATGCGAGATTGTGTTGTGTAATTCTCAAACTATTTCATTATACAATTTGATCTTGCGCTCAGAATCAACAATGGCAAGCAATCTCACAGCTGATATCAACGAATGCAACTATCGGGTTGTTTAAAATCGAATCGAGAAAGTTGGCCCCGACCCGTTTGGAAAATTGCCAAAGTAAAGAACCGTACACGTTAGCAGCTCTTTCTACCCTCATCCCTTCGGTAACCAACGCTTTAACACCGCTTAGTGCTTTCCGATTTTTCTATATCGGCTTACATTAACAAGTTTTCGATTAGCAAAAAGACTCTTTCGTGCAAAAATGTACGTAACTTCCGAGGGATTTATGTCGCTATTCAACATCAAGAACAAATGAAATCAATACGAGAAGAAACCATTCGTTTAGTTGATCTTCATTCAGAAGTATATCTGGATATCACCCGAGTTATTAAAATATGAAAAATAATTATGATATTTCATAACTCGTACTGAAATGATACGGATATTACTTCGGAGATATGAACTGGCGGGACATATTCGTACCGTCAAATTCTGATTTTTAATTTCGTTCAAAATTTAATATGACTTTTTCCATCGCTGAAAGCTCGCTTGAAAGGATTTGCAGGACCTCGCACTGGCTTTTTCGCCGGTGTGTTTTCTTTTCTGTATCGTACGTATTAAAGATATAAATAAATATTACTGATGCATTCGGATAAGAAAGATATGAAGATTCCGGTGAGTTTGTAAACTGAAAGCGAGTAGTGATATAAAGTGCTAGCGAATGGGGAAATTGATTGAGGAAAGTCTTAAGTCGTATTAAATTTTGTTTGCAATTTGTATGGCAACTTTAATGGTATTAAAGCCGGTGTGCAAGTAAAAATGACCAAGTAACATATTACTTAAATTCTATATAATTCATCGATGAATAGCAGGCAAAATAAATTGGCGAAATTCGTCAGATTTCTCTTTATCAAAAAATTTGCCAAATATTAATATTAATATTAATAATAATGATGATGATGATTAATAGTAATACGAAGCCAGCATTTAATTAAAGTGGACGAAGTAGGTTCGGTGTACATAAGTTGCATGTCGCGATGGGAATTCATGATGGATTCAAGTCGCATCCATCATATTGATTCATCAACGTCAAAATTGCGGCCGAATAAACGGCAGATCGGAAGTCATTGAACCATGAGCGACAAACATACGGAATTTCGGGTTTAAACTGTACAACATTGCCGATTGCCGTCGGCACTGATGGATAAACGTCATTTCTGCGTAGTCTCTTTGAAAAGAATATTTTCATATTCCACGTTCCGTATGTTTCGACGGTAACCTAGCAAAAAGACAGAGGCGAGGGAATATGTTTACCGTACAGGAGTTGAAGCGCGATCGCTTTAGACGCGACCTTAGAGTATCGATGACGTGCAATATATACGCAGCAAATATATATCGAAATACCGGAAATTGATGTGACAGGGAGGTATTAGCCTTCGTATCAAATCTTGCTTTCGCATATATTTTTGACAAATCGTAAAGATATGTCAAAAGATACTATGAATGTATAGTAGTATTCAGTATTAAGTAGTTTAAGTTGATTTTGGGTTGGTACAAGCAGAACAAAATAATGTACTGGTTAGAAAAAATGTTGACCGAAATTGGTAGGAATATAAAGGGGTATACCTTCAAAAATCAATCAAAAAATTAAAGTCGCCGATTTCGCTTCTAAATGGTCTAAATCGATGGTATACGATGCCTAATGATGTTCTAGGACCATTTTGGGTTGAAAGAAGTGGATTAAAAATTTTTTCTGGTCAAAAATGGGTCGACCCAAAATCGCAAAAATGTAAAGGGGTATACCTTCAAAAACCGTCAAAAAATTAAAGTCGCCTATTTCGCTTCTAAATGGTCTAAATCGATGGTATACGATGCCTAATGATGTTCTAGGACCATTTTGGGTCGAAAGAAGTGGATTAAAATATTGTACAAACATATGTTGATCCAAATTAGCAGAAATGAGAACGTTTATTACTACGTTTAACACATGTCATTTTCCTACTTAAAATTCTTACCCTTTTACTAGCGATTATTCCATCCTCGAATTTCTACCGTCACTCACATCTTTGTCCTTATACTTTATATTATTCCATATTCCAAACTGCAAGATAATAATTTGCAACTCAAAGCGCTCGCATCGAAAGGGGAAAGTTTCTAAGCGACAAGGTACTCCCGAAGTGTTCTTTGTACGATCAATTCCACACGAATGGAAAGCATATAGTTCGATAAAAAACTTCCACTGAACATTTATGATAATTTCACGAGAAACATAACTGTATGGCAGCGGAGAGTTTGCACTCACTTTTCGAATATATACATATTATATCGTGCTGCCAAATGAATCGTAGTTGAATAAAGTAAGGTATACTGTTTCTGCGGTGGAGTTGTATTTTCAGTAAAATATCGAGTATGAAAATCAAATAAATATGAAAGTTAACTAATCCGCTGTCTTTAATATTATTGTATTTATCGCGGGAGCAGCCGGTGAATAAAAAGTCGCGATATAACAAAGGATACGTATAAAGAGAAAAGTGGAAAGAGCCTTCGTCGATTTCTATATCGGCTTCTTAATTAAACGGCAAAGCTCTTAAGAAGCTTATAGTCTCAAATTGGCGGGGCCTTATCGTTAAGACCGTTTTCTGTTGTCAGCAATTTCCTTGCCTCGTGCCAACTGTCCACCCTCTTTGCATTAATAAGGCTTGTATTTACCAAGTTTTTAGCCTTTCATGGCAATCCAATATCCGTTGTTTCACAATGGTGTCACTCATTGAAATAATACTTCTTAAATCTAGTTTACTTTATTTCAGTTTATTTCAAAGAGACGTAACTTTTATGCCATTCATTTTAAAATACCAAAACGAAAGTAATATAGAATACAATATTAAACAACATAATATGCATTTTATTATACAGGCTATCCACGTAATACACATACAATAGAATACCTAATTATACAACGATATTATTTCCGTTTATAAAAGAATGGGTGATCTGGAAAATTCCGTAAAACACCGACAACGGACAAAATTCTTTTCAGAGATATTAGCTGTCCGAAGGCAACATGTATAATGCAAAGAATATTTTCTGTATTATCGCGGTTGAAGGAGGTTATTAAGGGGCTTATTTTATGCGGGACACACTGTATATTTATATAATATTCTGTGTATATTAAATTCATTCCAATTTAACAAAGAATCTTAAAAGCTCTCCGAAGTAGTTCAAAGATGCATTTAATTCGTCATAACATAAAATAATATAGTATATATTTATACATTAAACTCTCTATGCATTAATCAGAATAAATTCATTCCAATTTAGCAAAGAATCTTAAAAGCTCTCCGAAGTAGTGCAAAGATGCATTTAATTCGTCATAACATAAAATAATATAGTATATATTTATACATTAAACTCTCTATGCATTAATCGGAATAAATTCATTCCAATTTAGCAAAGAATCTTAAAAGCTCTCCGAAGTAGTGCAAAGATGCATTTGATTCGTCATAACATAAAATAATATAGTATATATTTATACATTAAACTCTCTATGCATTAATCGGAATAAATTCATTCCAATTTAGCAAAGAATCTTAAAAGCTCTCCGAAGTAGTGCAAAGATGCATTTAATTCGTCATAACATAAAATAATATAGTATATATTTATACATTAAACTCTCTATGCATTAATCAGAATAAATTCATTCCAATTTAGCAAAGAATCCTAAAAGCTCCGGGAGGTGGTGTAAGTGTAAGTTTTTGCATCGGTGAATGGTGCACTTGATCCGTCCAGGATCTCGTGAGAACAGAACAGTCACCGGTTGGACGTTCGCTTGTTCCGTTCCGTCTAATTAAATCGAGTCTCCTTCGAGAGTCTTAAGCGGGGACATTTTCCCGCTCTGTCTACCGTCATTTACTTCCCCCGTTATTTAGCATCCCGTTTCTTTGAGGAAGCTTAACCCCGTACATCGAACGGGAGAAAATATTCGTCTTCCGATCCAGGAAACGGCAAACGTTTCCGAGTAACGAGAATGAAACGATTACGATGCGGTTTGTAAAAGCTGTTTTCCCGGACAACTGAATCCTCTTTCGCATTCTAAGCCCCGTGCAATGCCTCTTAATTACAGGTTAATTAATTTTCAGAGGATATCCTGAGTGTTTTTCTTCCTACGTCGGAGTGCGAAAACTCAAACCCTGTTTACCGATAACTAGATTTCTGAAAAGTAAGTTGTGAAGAATGAAATTTCCGTGAATTTTATATTCTGCAACTCGAATGAAAATTTCGAATATCTCTGCTGAAAGATGCTGATATTTTATGGAAGTTAATTATGACTTTGTTATTTTTTATTGTAGTCTTATAAACGCGTTTGATGTCTCAATTAAATGCTTATCAGTTCTCGAACTCTGATTAAAATTTCTAATAACTCTGCTGAAGAATACTGATATTCTGCGAACATGCCTTTTTTAATTAATATTGTAGCCGTAAAATTCATATAATATCTCAATGAAATCCCCATTAATTATGGAACTCTAGTTAAAATTTCATATAACTCTGTTGAAAATGTCGATATTCTATTGAAATTAACTACGCCATTATTAATTAATATTTTATCTCACAGACACATTTGATGCCTTAATTAAATTTAGTATCAATTAGCATCGTCAAACGTTATAAGCAGCGAATAAAAAACCCATCCGATTGAATTGTAAGTTGCTTATCATATTTCCAGTCAAAATATTTTGTATAGCATTAGCTCATCATTTTTTGAAACCTCAAAAAATTTAACGAAAAGCACAAGTGGAATAAAAATTATCCCAACTTCCAGATGCGAAGCGTAATTAAACACCGCAATTAATTTGATTCGCAACGACTGTTAAAAATATTTTCTGGGAACGAAGCGTTTTTGATTCCATTATTATATTTCATTATTCGTCATAGCATAATTAAATAGGAAATAATCGCGATGGCAAAGTCAGGAACTAAAGAAATTATTAACTATCGTTGAGGCAAAGTTCGCGGGGATACTTGAAAGTTTCGATGGTTTTTACATTCGCGAAAGTTTCTGCGCGTTTTTTTCTTCGCGAGAGAAGACAAATATTTGTGCTGAGTAAACGAGGTTCAAAGTTCACGGAGCACCGAAAACGTGTCTATAATTGAGGGGGGAGTAGTAATAGTAGTCCTTATCAGGAAACAAGCTATCGAATCTTTGTTCCATGCTTCATCGATTCGGTTCCCCGGGAACCCTTACTTTCGACTAGCTTCAAAAGAAAATTATTTCATTTCTTCAGATTTACGTTTGTATTAAAATATCTTTTACTGTATACGTGGATATTGAAATTTTTACATGCCACAATAATTCTGGATTTCATATGTTCCAAATATAGGTAACCCTCGTATAACCCGGGAGTTAGGTTCTAGAGAAAGGGCGCGTTATATCGAAGTCGCATTTTATAATTGCCGCGTTATACGAGAATCGCCAGAATTTGTGAACCGCGTTATATCGAAGTCGAATTTTATAATTGCCGCGTTATACGAGGATCGCCACAATTTGTGAACCGCGTTGTATAAGTACCGCGTTCTACGAGGGTTACCTCTATTAATATAATATATTTCGCGTGTCTCTGAAATGTAGTTTCACGTAGGTTTATAAACGCATCGGCACATCGAGAAATATCCTCCGCTAAATATACTCAAAGTGTGGCACAACGTGTTGTTGCGGGGGCAGCATAAAACCGTTAGCAACCGCGTTCCTCTGGAAAACGTGCATTCCAAAGGAATGCTCTAATGCCTCCATTAACCGAATTCATTGAACGACTTACACTGATACAAGTTTTAGACTACTATCCTTTCGCACCCTCTAACTATGTCAGTTAAAACAGTGAGATGAACATTTTTACTACCGAATTGCATCCCTTCGAACTGTTTTCTTGCATTGTAAACAAGATTTTTCATCTGTGTATAGAGTTATGTATATTTCGCAACAACCTAACAGTTCAGTAGAACGCGAAACTGTTTGAAGATTTAACAAGTTGTGTTGGTATATAATCAACGACTACGTTAGCGATAATTATCTACTGAATTTATCAGTAATCAATCAAAGAAAATCTTCGGCAAAGTAAGAAAAGGAAATGTTTATCCTTCTTGTAATTATAGCGCTATAAAAGCAATTTCCGTGATGAACAGTGAAACCCGTGTATTAGTCGCAATTATAAATATATCTCGCGGATTTATTTATGTGGTTTTTTATTTGCCATATATAAACATTCATATCATGTTTCACTGATATGATTATATAATAGAAACTTTTCTTTTCGTATTATAAAGAATATTCTTTCGACTGTATGCAACATGCGTTCGACATAATCAGAATATTTCATTTGATACCAAAAATGCGCGCTTAGAGTCAGAATCCAAAAACGACATTACTTATTGGATGACCTAATAATTGATTAACTCATAAATATCAAAGACGCGTCCGATCGTTCAGAATTTCTTTGTGCTTGGATAAAAAAAGAACGGATGGATTCCTAATGAGGAAGAAGAAGTGGTTTATTTTCTTCGAGGTTGCCGGAATTCGATGTCTCGAGAGCAAAGTCGAAGCGTTTGACGCGGCAACGCGGAATATAAAAAGCTGCGATAAAGCTCGCTCCGCTACGAGAGTGTAAGCGACAGCTTAATTACCGGTCGCGGAGCGTAGGGCAAAAGTAATGCCTTTCCAATTATCTGACCGGCAGCCTCGGATTTGCCATTTGCATAAATAAACCAACCACTCTGACAAACCTGATGCGGTCCTCTTTGTCGAGCTTTGCACGGCAAAGATGAAAATCAACAAATTGATTGCATTTCCTGGAAGTAGCTGCACTCGATGCTATCAGAAATATGTAAATATTCTTATTTGTTTACTCTTGATGTGTACAATGAAAGAAGGGCTTTGAAATGAATCAATAACAGTTTGTTCTAATTACAAGCTATATCATTAATTGAGTAGCTTACTACTTCTATTTGTATTGTTTATTTAAGAGAATTGAACTGTGCTTCGATTTGTAAATAAATGTATATAATACTAGTATAATTATTACACGAATTTATAGTGCGAGTCAAAATATAAACCATGAAAGAAAGTACGAAAAAAATATTATTAAATTGTCTGAATAAAATGCGCAAAAAAATGTACTAACGAATTCATTTTCTCTGCTTGCAAATCGCGCAAAACGGTTAAGTTAATTCTAACTTGCAGCAATGAACTGCTACGGTGCTTCCAATGCTTGACCTATTCTACTTGCATACTTTCCTTTTTCATACGCTCCATTTATCTTTCGAATTCTGAAAGATTAAAAAAAATGAACTCCCCTATTTCGCGTACCACGTATTTGATTTTTTTATTATGCGAGAAGGCAGATCATCCATCGCATACTCAGATTTCCACAGGATTTATCATTCTACGGTGAATGGAATTGTCGGATGAAATATAAATCGGTTGCTCGATTAATCGTTTCGCGCTAATACACTGTTCACTTATTTATACGCGATTCCGGTTTAAGGTTAGACTATCATAACCATTGAAATAAGCCAGTTTGGACGTAATCCAATAAAGGCGTCTGATAAAGTTCCGCATTAGGTGCAAACCGTACTTCGGAATGTCTGCAGTAAATCCCACTCGTATATCGAATTATTTTCAGCGAGTACGTTATCCATTCGGTGCTCGATTAACTCTTCTCTTGCAGTGTAGACTGAAATTTCAATTTGGTCCTTTCAGAAATGATTTACTGCATTATAAATGTACCTTAATAACGCCAGATTCATTTGTTTTAATTAATACCCTGTAATCAGTGACTGATAATATTAGAAATATTAGAGTTTCAAGATGAATGTCATGAATATTCACTCTTAATCTGTTATACTAAATAAACAATATGAACTATAATACTAAATTAAATTTCGTTTGTGGTTCTACCCGACATGATTCACTGAGTAATAAGTATACCTTAATGACACCAGATCCATTGGTCTTAATTAATATCTAGTATACCAACTCTGTTTTTACACGATCTTTTTTGACAAAGATTAATACAGTATTTATTAATATATTATATTAATGCTATATATTGTTTTACACGCATTTTTCGTGAACATATATTTCTTGTAAAACTGATAGCATTCCAAGTGTTATAGTTTAAGGATGAATATTAAGGATACTTCCTAGCAGCTTTTTCACCAGTATATTAAAGGAAGTTTATCAATTATGTATATCTAGTGGATGGAATATGTTTCATATTATCCTTCTTATAATATCACAGTTGGGAAGACATTTAGAAAATAGCGGATCACTAGAACAAGGCGAGGTAATTTCACGGATGATATTCAGAGGTCGAGTAGTGGGACCGAGAGCAATTTGGTATTAATATCGACCCCAGTATCTTCGTAGCCGTTCCAGGAACGGCGGCGGTTTTGACGTCAGTTTGATTCAATCAGGCTTCTCAGGAGTGTTCCATCCATCCATCCCTAGATTATACGCGGTAGCTTTATGGCGGCAGAAAAAGGAGCTTTCTCGTTTGTCACACGTGAAACGAACCCCCTGGGTCAATAATCTTTCGAGCGACTTACTTCTCGGGAGAAAGTAAGAAGGATCTCTCTTGTGTCCTGAGCCATCACCCTCCTTTTGCGGTGGCATGATGTTTTAATATAACCGACGGCACGCCCATATTTTCCCGGCATCTCGTCACTCCTCTCTCTCTCTCTCTCTTCCAATTTATCTATCTATCTATCTGTCTCACTCTCTCTCTCTCCTTTCAGTTCCCGAAACTGTGCCTTTCCACCCCGGGAATTCCAACGGACTTACAGTCGCGATTCCATTAACATTACACATATCTCACTGTTCGATCATCTTTCGAGGGTTAATTTAATTGAATTCAATTTCGAAAACCTCATGGTGCGAATACACGTAATACGGTTCAGTAAACTCGGTGGTTACGAGTGCGAGTTAGGGAGCTCCTTTTGATTAAATTTTGATCCAGTGACCTTGTTCATGGAGGCATGACGATTTAATATAACCAGAAGCATGCCAATGTTTTCTTGAGTCCATACTCTCGTTCTTCCTCGGCCACCTTTTTTCGTCACAGTTTACGTGGGATTTGCGAATATGAGACAAACCCGGTCATTTTTTATAGAACACCCCGAGGGAAATGAAACGGGCGGACGATTTATTATATCTTTTTTAAAAGAACTTCGTGAATCGTGGACGATGCAGGTTAATAATTCCATGCTTGCGTCAAACCTATCGGGTAACGTGGAACTAACCAATGACCAAATTACCTGGTCGTTTTTTAGTCATCCAGAAATTCGGTCGGATATGGCCCAATATCCTATGAACCAACGAAATCCAACTTCCTGTAGATATCGACACGCGTATGTACACGTGTTTCATAGCCGGTGCAATGTCAAATCAACAACGAGGAACGCGAATTAATCGGAAAAACATATAATAGAGTGTCGGGTTATCGTATCCGTAAAAATATTTCTAATTCATAACCACTGATAATTTTCGAAAATACGTTCAAGCTTTCACTCGAATTTGATAGAATCAATGTTAAATGTGTGAGGGAATAATAGTTGGTAACGTTAGTTGGAAAATATTGATAAAAAAAATATTTTTAATCCGCTATACTCGAGATCCACTTCAAACGCGTTTGAATGTCCACTAGAAACAAATGGAACCGATTCCGGAATAAATATATATTTTTTAGCCTCGGACAAAATATTGCGGTTTTAATGTTTACCACATAATCAAATGCCTTTTCGCGTCGTTCTGTTTGAATATTAAAAAATCTTATAAATGGAATTGAATATTCAAAACTTTTAATTACCGCTAAGAAATAGCTAGTATACTTTATTAAAGTTCTATTAATTTATATAATAAGAGAATGACTTTCGAGTGGATAAGATCCACTTATTTCAAACAGAAATTCATTATCTCGAGATTCTAATAACTTTATCGAGTATAATAAATAATATTCTAAACAAGATTATAAAAAACTGATTGTTGAGAACGTAATAAAATTGCTATATTTATGTACAATATTTGTGTACAATAAATATATTTATATACATTAAGTATACAACTGTAGAACAATATTGATGTTTTCAACACCCGGTTCTTCTCGGAGCGCGTGCATTTAGGTTTCATAAAAAGCGCATATTAATTTTCTCCGACCAATAGAAGCAGTTTGATAGATGAATGCAATTCTTACCGTGGAGAAGAAAGCCGCGAAATAATTCATCGAGTATTCCAGAGCTCGTGAAGTGTAATATGGAATAATGTTTTACAGCGTTCCGAGTCTTCCTGGTGTCGGTTCGCATGGTTGCCACATGGTTGGTGGAGGGTTGGGAAGGTTGGTACGGGGTGTGATGTTGCGACCACAGGGATGAAATGAATTTTCGAGTATTAGGGGAAGTATGCACTTCATCCGTCATAGAGTTTTTGTCGCGGAAACTGGCACTGAGCCAATGGAGGAACTTCGGCCAGTTATTACACAGGAAATAACCCCCTCATTATTAACTAAAGACAAGTCACGAATCATAATTCCGGGCGAATTAAATCCGAGAGAATATTTCCGATTATAAAACCACCTAACGATTTAATCGTTGTAAATTCCATGCTTTACTTGAAGATTCCATCTTTGCTAATTACATATTGATAATTCAAATTTGAGGATTCCTTAAATTCTTGATAGGCCGCGAGCTTTTAAGTATCATCGAGGAAGATGGAGGGAAAGAAAAGTTTAAAAGAGCGAGTTAAGCCGTTGCAACGTAGTACGAGCGAAGAATGAAATCATTTCGTTATCATCCTTCCCCCCGCCCCGGTTTTACCTCTTTAGTGGAACTAGCTCCTTCGCCTACGGGCATTCCCAAGTGATATCTCCTACCTAGTGCCCCTCTACCAAGAACTGGGTTAAATACAAATGACTTCCCTCTGCTCTGTTTCCGTAAAACTGGAAAAAATAGCTTGCGCTACAATTACCACGGAATTAAATATTCCAACCATTCTAGTTAATGTATTCAATACTGAATATAATTTGTTCATAATTCGAAAGAACTCGCCGTAAGAAATTTCCAAAGAAGATTCGTCCACTTTGTTTCTTTATTTTTCCCGGACTAATTTCTATTAATTTTGCAACCATTCCATTTTCTATATAAGAAATTGCACTACTATTGAAGGAACAGGTTGCGGTACAATTATTATCAGGGAATTTAATATTCCCCCCATTCTCGTTGATATTATTAATTATTAATATTTCGGAAGAACTCACGAGAAGACATTTTAGGATGAAGATACGTCCATCGAATTTGTTTATTTCCCCAGGACGTACTTCTACTAATTTCAAAACGCATCGTTACTTTTGGTTTCGTCAAACATTTCGTGCGGTTTGCATCAGTTTTTTTGCGAGGAATCAGGGATTTTTATGAACACGAGATTACGAAGTTGTAAAAAATATATGTAAATATTATAAGCCGAAATGGATGATACATTATTGAATAAAGAAAAACGCAGAGCCCGGAATTATTAAGCTGTCCAAAAGATAAGAAAATATAAGTCAAAACGAGTAATATATTGTTGAATAATGAAAATCACGAAAGTGTACAAAATTGAATAAATCTCGCTTCCCATTTATATGTTAAAAAGCGCAGAAACTTGGCCGCACACGTGGAAGTACATACGCGAGTTGTCTATTTTATCTAGCAGCCGTCAAGTTAGTCGGGAGTTTTATCATTTCTCTTGACTCGCTAAAGTACTCTCCAAGAGATTATCTCGTTGATGAAAGTCGAGAGAAATAGAAAGAGAAAGAGAACTCGAGCGAGCTACTTTGAAGCTGCGAGAAGCAAAAATCTGCCAGTGGTAAATAGGTCATCTCACGCGTATATTTCTTCGGTAATTCTAAGAGGCCATTATTATTCGGAACGGAGTGTTTTTTATCGTGGCCGGAGTCACGCAATAGCGGGATGCCTGAAATTCCAGTAGGACGTAGACAAAGTTGGCACGGAGTACCGAGAGGACCTTAAATCTTCCTGGCCCCCTTTTGAGAAATTGGACGAAGGGCTTCCGTTAAACCGCAATCGCCGCCTCTGACGGGTCTCTAACCCCGTTTTAATAATAAATTTTCCCGGTACATTGGCACATTACTCGGGACATGACTAACGATCGGCGCGATACGATCCGTGCATCGATATCTCCTCTGCTTCCAACCGACTTAATAAACTTTAATGAAATTCCATTTGCGGCCGACTCTGCGATGGCTTCTTCGAATTAATTTCATTGTCCTCGAATCGCACCTAATCCCTCGTATTTACCGGTTACTTCGAATATTTCATCCACCGGAATGTTATTTAAAAACATTTTTCATACGTATGTATATTATGTCAATAATAGGACTGCCAATGCCATTCATCCACCGCTGCAATATGCTGTAGTTTAATATTTACAATAATTTACTAAATTGGAAATATTTGCCAATTTATATTACTTAATATTACTTAAAAATATTTGTCAAATTATATTATTAGTGGGACAAGCAATATAATTCATCTTGCACTTCAATATTCTGTAGTTTAACTACAACTGATGAAAATATTCTCGAGATAAGTTTCCTAGTAGAATTGCGGAAGAAAGATTTTGAAACTCTCGATAATAGGTGGTATCCGTGACAGTACGTCGGTGGGTGGCACAAGTGCCGTTTCCCTTCCGATGTACTTTTCAGGGAAATTTTGAGAGACACAAGTCAGGGTGCATGGCGGGTTGAGCTCGATCGTGAACGTCATCGTTTTTAACGCAAAAATGTCACTCGTCGTGAGACCGAGACGTCTGTTTCCGTGGAATTTCAACCGCATTTCCGCTGGCAGAAATTTTCGACGTTACGTCTCAGCCGCATTCTCTTTCTTCCTCTCTTTTTTCTCCTCGGCAGAAGCATTTCGTATTCGGTACTTGGTTGGTACTTTTGCTCGTTGCTGGTGCTGGGTGCTGCTCTTATGACTTCTTCAATGCAGCCCTCTTAAAGCATTCATTTTTTTCCATTTTTAACCTTTCATTTTCTCTCTCTCTCTATCTCGATTTTTTGTTCTGTTTCTCGTGGCACGCTTTGTTAGGTAAATTTATCCGCTTTCCAGGCACTCGTGCTAATTGTACCGGCGACACCGTGAATGTTCTCCCATCGACGCTTGCTTGAATGCGAAGGTGCATCCTTCCGAAATACAATGCGTTACGTTCGAATTATTATGAGGAATGTTAAATATTAATAATATTAGTACAAGCCATAAAACATATTGAAAATAGTTTGAATTTCGCTGATTCGTGGCTTAACAGATGGTCTTTTACTTAAAAGTGTTAATTATTATATTGTCTTTCAGTAAAAAAGAGCGTATTAATAAATTGGAGGTATAATAGTTCCATATTTGACTCATCTACTCTTTCGTTATCAATAAACATGTTGAGTTTCACTGATTTAGAGCTTAATAAACTATCTTTTACATAAATAGTGTCGATTATTACATTACTTTTTATTAAAGAACTTATTAGTAAATTACCGTCATAATAATTCCAGATTTTACTCATCCACAATTTCTTTATTAATAAAAAAAAACTTTCTTACATATATAAGAGTCCGCAGCGAAGATTTATGTAAAAAAAAGATATATATTTTTCCCGTGGAACAAGAGAAAAGGGAGAACACTGATAGGCGAAGTTGCGTGGAAAAGTAACGTTAAACTGGTTGTTAGCAGGTTAACACGAAATTCGAAGGGTGCGTTGAAGATTCTTTGGAGGCCGTAAATCACGGCGCTAGTCATCGACGTACAATGTACGATAAGAGAGTTCGCCCTTTCGTTTCTAGGTCAGTTGTTCCTAAAGGGTGATTCCTCGGAAAATATATGTCGAAGATATCGCGATCCTTAAACTCGTGGGTTAGCAACGTTGTCGCCAAATGTGAATAATGTTTCACTCGTGATTTATGCGTTATGCATTCGAATCACCTAAAGAAATTTCAGACCCACAACGTACCACGATAAAATATCCCTTCGTGATATCCTCAAAAATATTCATAATTTATGACCATTTTTATTCCATCGAATAGAAATTCTCAAATTTCAATCCTTATCATACTTTTCGCAGTGTCCTTTTCGTAAAGTATGAATCTTAATTCTCAGAGGAATTATTTATGAAAAGTTCATTTTTCTATAAACCTTTTCTATGAATTCTATTTACCTGGAACGTCGATACCTTTATTACTTACCTTGAAATTAACACTGGAACTACGGAAGCCATCAAAATGACGGATCCTCGGAATTTAATGAAAACGTTCAAACTTATGAGGTTTCATTTTCTCAGATTTATTTTTTTCTAATTAAACAGATTAATTTAAAATTGGCAAAGAAACGCGAGTAATATTTCACCTCCGGTTTATTCTTTATGCATCGAAAATCGGGAAGAGGAAAGAGCATCGCGTATCCGTCGAACCAAATCGTCAACATCTCCTGACGTTTCTGACTGGGATATCCATTTCCATGGAATTTCTCCCATATTTTCAGCAGCAGAAATCATGACACACGTCCCAAGTCTTTTCACGTTACTCGAACTGCCTCCCTGCGATTTCTCAGCCTTTCTCGTGTCTCCCCTTTTCAGCTATTTTTCTCCCTGATTCGTCTCTCAGCCGGCGAGTTCCGGCTGTTTGAACAACCAGACGAGTATTATTCCCCCGATTACACTTACTTTTCATTCCCCTTCTATGACCTTCTTTCTCCCTACCCTCCCCTTTCTCCCCAGAATGCACTTGTCGCTTTTAATACGCGATATCTCTCTTTGCAAATCAGGCTGCATAACTTGTATATATCCTGTATGCCACATAAATAACGAAGAGAGTGAAAAACGGGAAAATAATGATGAATAAACATCACGAGAACGGAATCCACGAAAACAAATAATGAGTAACCTAACAATGCAAATACCGTTACTTTATTCGGGTCAGACCTCCTTTTTTAATATAATAAATAATCTAAACAAATAGCATTACTAACAAAATGAAGATGAGTAACTTTCATTGACCCTAGAACCAACGAACGTGTAATTAGTTATACATTTATTTATATATAAATTATGATGGAGGATGTAAATTAATTAATGGATTTAATTATGATTTAATTATGCGCGTTATATAAAATCCCAAACAATTCGCCGTTGCATATTCGAATAATTGTATAAAAATTGCAGACCAGTCATTTTGACTGTTTTTATAGTTCCAGTGTTAATTTTGCAATCATTACTGGTAGACAATCTATTAGAATATTTGTTAATTCTCAATTATTAATGCGTTGGGCAATGTCTTAGAATATTCAAGCGTGTCTTCACTGTTGGCTAAAGGCATCTTCTCGCATTGTAAACCAGTACAATCGTACCAACTTTGGCTATAGTTTACGTGTTAAGCAAAAAGGGCGCGAATAGCTAATTTAATGCAAAAACGTAGATTTAAGTGGGAAGGCCGTAGAAGAGATTAATTTTCGAGTCTTTGGTGAATCCTGCGAAGGGTTGGTAAATCTTGTTACTGTAAATACCTTGCTAGATCGTGTATCATATCCCCTGCTGTTTTACCCTTCCAGACCTAACCCAGACCTAACCTAGACTCGTTATCCCCTCCGCTTGTTTGGCTCCGGATTTAGGCAAATATTTTGGAAACGATACATGATATATTATCTAATATACATTACAAAGTACCCTGTGCTCGATGTTTACATGATCTTAACACTAAAACTATCAAAGAAGGTAAAATAACTTGTCTGCCATTCTGGGTTAAATTATTCGAACATACCACGACGAATTTGTTCAAATTTAATATTCTTTTATTTTATATACCTAACGCATATAATTGAATTCATTAATTAACTCAAATATGCCAGTCATAATTTATGTACAAATAAATGTGTAAGCATAACTGATTATGCACTTAGAATTCCCAAACTTAAATCTTTCTAGATTTCTTGGACTACTTATTTTTTCGTACTTTCTTGCTTCACCGCATAACTTTAAAACCGTATTAACCCTTTGCACTCGAGCGGCGCCGTATTCGCGCCAGGCCGGTTTGACGCTTCCACTCGAGCGGCGCCGCTGCGGCGCCCGAGAGGTTTGATGCGTTTACTCTAAGGCCGCTCCGGCGTTTTCGAACTCGATATGTTTGTTTCCAATACGATCCTAACGAACAGAAAGGACTTGCCTTTAGATAAGTCAGATAAGAAACCCAACATTTTTAAGAAAATCCACGGTAGCTTACCGAAGAGGTAACACTCTATTTTTAGCGTGGAAGGATAAAAGGACCGTCACTTGTTTGACCACTAGGGGCAATACAGGAATGAGTAACGTCAAAAGGACTGTACAAGGTGGTGTCGAAACCATCATCAAAACACCCAATGTTATAGTAAATTATATAAAATAGATGGGTGGCGTTGATCGAGCGGATCAATATGCTTCAACATATTGTTTCTTACGAAAGTCCTTAAAATGTTAGCGAAAACTATTTTGTTGGGGTTTAGAGATCTGTTCCATCAATCTTATATTCTTTATAAATCAGTAAAGAAACAGAGAAACGAACGGCCGCTTACTCATCTGCAGTACATACAAACTTTGGTTGACTAATTGAGAGGAGATTTCCGACAAAAACGAGATCGCGCTTCTATTACTTCGCGCTGCAATTCTGATGAAATCCGATTGAATGGGAAGCTACATTTTATGCTAACTGGAATTAAGAAGGATTGCAAGGTTTGCTTTCAACGCACTAAGCCTGGCGAAAGACACCAAACCATATATTACAGTGATACTTGCCCCGACAAGCCGAGGATGTATCTTGGAGGTTGCTTTATAAAATACCGCACAAAGCAACAATATAGAGCTTAATGTTTAAACAATGTCCTTCTTTGAAGTATAGAGATACATAAAATGTTAAAAAATAAAAGTTTTATACGATAAATTCTACGTGAAATCAGTTTAAGATAGCTGTAAGACATCCACCAAATACGCGGGAATCGTCTCGAGTTGCTGGTTCGCCCGAGCGAAATAGGCCTCGAGTGCAAAGAGTTAAAAAGAGACTCGAGTATAGAGTCATTTTAAGATAATTGCAGAAAAGCGTTCGCAGGTTTGTTGCACATCGACTTCCAAGATTTTCAGTTTTAGGAACAATTTCACGATTAATGTTTCGGGGGTTGAAGAATATCCCCGAAATGACACTCAGGGGTTTAAAATAAGACTTCGCAGGGTGGATTTCACGAGGCATGACTCGAGGTAACCTGTATAATGGCGGACGGCGAGCGAGAAAGCGTAAGGGTAAACGCAAAGGTAACATTGGCTTTATTAAAGTTATATTCGGCTGGGAGAAAGGTAAATGCCGTGAAAAGGAAGTTGATACCTTCACCGGGACAGGCAGTTAATTAACGATTTAATGGCTACGCCGTGCGCACCGTATATTAAATGAGTCACCTACCCCCTCAACGATTAAACCGTTACCGTTAACGCCTTTAATATCCACTATCTTTTCAAACGACCATCTATTCCTCATCGAATCATACCCATCTATTTATCTTCCGAATATGTCTTTTGAATATTAATACTGGAACTACGAAAGTGGTCAAAATGACTCGTCCGCGATTTTTAACAGTAGAATTACCAAAACAGTCAGACTGGTGGCCTCATTTCCATGAATATTATTCGAGTATACAACGTCGCATTGTTTGAGATTTCGCATACCTTAATTTGATGTATATAATACATGCAATGCAATCCATTAATTAACTTAATGCATATAATTGAAATAATTAATTAACTTTCACCTTCCAGCCGTAATTTATGAATAAATATAACCGAGTATATTTGTATATATTCAGTATTTCCAGTGTTAAAAAGATCGCTCGGAAACCTACGCTATTTGCATTATCACCGTGGAATATGAAAGAATAATAAAAGATGCTGACATATGAAAAATGTTCCTAAAAGAACATCGCGTTCCTTAAAAAATATCGTGTATCGTGGAGAATAATTAACGAACGCAAAACGCTTGATTTATTTAGCTCATGGTTTATTAAATTCTTTGCATTTCGCACTCTCGCGAGATTGTTTTCAAAGGGCGATGCATAACGTTTCTGCCGTGGAAACGAAACAAACAAACAAACAACGAAATATTCCATATTAAAAATGCATCAGCTAGGTAACCGGCTGAAAAAGCATTTTAAACATCTACCATAACCCCCCCCCCCCCCCCCCCCCGTGGATGCTCTTTTTTTCTTACAAATGAGACTGCGGATCGTTTGTTTTCTAGAAATGAAATTACGTGCTTTTTGTCTCCGAGACTTCGAAATAAATTGCTGTTCTCAATCGCTGTTTGTATTCGGATTAATTGACGAGATTATTTGAAAGCGCTCTGTTTCCTCGAAGCCGTCGGAAAAATCATCTTCCAGGTAACTCGATGGATGAAAGGAATTTCTGGATTCTTGTGCTCGAGAATATCCATTTATTTATAACATCAACGAAGGTAGGGAATCGATTAAGCGGAAGTTTCCATTATTTCGGTGCAGCTAGTTAGGAGTAATTGGCGCAAACTAATTTAAACTGGGGTTCAACTCGTGACCCGCGGAACAATTTATCTATCCTGAATTGCCATTCCACGACTTTGATTTTTATTTTAGGCAATAATAATTTTATTGGTATAATATATATAAAAAACACAGTAGTTTCTTCTAGAAGGAACTGTGTGTTTCTTCACCAAGAATTGCACCATACGACATATGACAAATTTAACTACATTAATAGAATTATAATGACTGTTAATGAATATCGCGATTCGTTAGATTTTTTCTGTCCATATTCTTATTTTAGGCATACTATTATAAGATTATTGTCACCTACTACGGAAAAGTCAAACAGATTGTATTGTATACTAAAGGGTACCTACCCGTAAATTAAATTAAATTACACTAAATTAAATTAAATTAAATCTTTAAAATGACACAGTCAGTAAAGGAATTATTGGGTTCCTTGGCAAGGAAATTATCCTTCGAAATCGCGGCAGACAATGCACGAATATCTTCCATCACAATAAATGTATTTTGGCCGATCCGAGAGTAATCTTTGCCTTCGACCAGTTGATTTTGATGCAGAGAGTAAAACATGAGTTGTGTACGCGATTGTATACGCGGTTGCCTGCACTCGTGCGAACGAGATTGTATTTGCCGCAGTGCAGGACTACTGGCTAGTTATGTACATACATACATATAAGTTACATATCTGCACCATTTCATTGTGTTGATTTTCTTGCGTCGAATTTCATGAAAACACTTTATAATTACCACTCAAGTAAATTATATACGCCCTTTTAATATTACCATCGAATAACAACATTGGAAGAGATTAGGTTCTTAAATACATGCGCGAAGTTCATCTCCAGGATGATTCTAAGACTATGTATTTAAACAATTTTTTGATTACAATTTTCCTTGAATAATCGAACGAATGCGATTAGGACATCTTTCTTTATGTATTATATACATAATAGTATTTTTTCTTTCGACCGATTTTCACACTTAATATTATTATCGGATAACAATATAGAAAAAAGTCTTTCAAATTGGTGCGCGTATCTTTCTCTGACTGTAAAAACACTGTATTTGAAAATTCCCTCAAATAATCGCACGAACACCATCACGACATCGTTCTTTACGTATCATATCCATAATAAGATTTTTCTGCCGATTGATTTTCACATATTGAAAAAGATGATGGATTACGAAGCAGCGAAGTGTATTGAAATTTTTCGGGGTTACTCGAATACACCGAGTTTAGTTCGCCCCTTTTCACAGTTCATTTTAAGGCCCTAATATGTCGTGTGTCCACACGGCGTACAGAAATTTATATAAGAAACTGTCTAAAGTGTTAGATATATTATACTTAATATATGTACGTCGAAGAATATGGTCGGTGCTTAATGCCAAGAGTCCTCAGACTCCAGAATTTTATGTAACACGGTTAGTGCACGGTATAAAGTACTTTAATGTTTAATACGAAAATTATAGTTTTACGTAAAACGTGTTTTACGGATATTTTATGGGAGATTCGTTACGAGCAACTGATCACGGATCTATGATAGCAAGATGTCGACAGATTCTATCTTCGAGGAATCATAAAGTTTACGACTCGATCAGGTGTACTCGAATATTCACGACTTGTTTGAAATTGTACAGATGAATGAATTATTCACTGGTAGATAACGATTCCGGTAAGTCCGAATAAATTGCTTCTTGATATACTTTATGTGCTATTAATATGGTCACACTTTGCTTGGGAACATTCGAAGTTCCAAACTCAACATTAGAAGGGAAATGTAATAAATTATATAGTTTTTGTAAATTTAGAGATTTTTGTGGATTATATGCTTCAATTATTATAGGTATGAAATGGTGAAATCATACATATGAAAAAGTTTGTGAATTCCAGAATTTTGTAAACTGCAGGTTTAAATTATTATGAGTATGAACAGGTTCGTAAATAATAAAATTTTGGTCAATTATATAATTCTTATGAATTATAGGTTTTAATTAATATAGGCATGAGAAGGTTTGCAAATTACACAATTTTTGTAATTATTTATCGAATTCATTTTCGTCACTTGATAATTTCCCTCAAATTCCTAGTTCGGAATTTGGTAAAGCAAATGATTCACAAACATAAATCATACCTATATTCGTTGTCTTTTATTCCTCTCTATCACTGCCGTGACCAGTTATTAATACACAGAAAATGGAGGCAATACGTTAATAGTGAATTTCCAATTTGATTATCATACCTGACCAGCGCATTAACCAGTTCCGACAAAAGCTACTTCAGTATTTATGTAGTTTCACGATGGGCTCATTGAATTTCTCGTTAAATATAGATGCGTTAAGCGATAGTGCATTACAATCAACCCTTCCACGTTTCGCATTACCTTCTATCTTCCGTTGCAGGATACGTTTAAACAGAAAACTTTTTACGACCCCCTTCAACATCTCTCGAACCTTTTAGCAAACCTTTTATCAAGTGCTTTACAAAATTATAATTTTATATTCCAAAAGTAAATTACAAAACTCCTAGCACTTTGGTTATTTCAGAAATAAAATTAACATTAGAACTATTAAACATATACCTATTATAACAACCTAATGCATTCAAGTAATTTCGATAATAATTAGGGACCAACCATTTTGACTGCTTTATTAGTTCTTGTATTAATACACACGTAGCTTAACAAATAATAGAAGTTGACTAAAAGTTATCGCAACAAATATTATATTTCTATGGCGCATCTTGCAGAGAAACCGACAATTCTTCACGGAATCATTGCCTAACCAAAGGATGTTTTCTGTTCCAGAAGAAATAGTGCAAAGCACTCGACTTTTCCAAAGTGGGTTTTTGCAAGAATTCCCAACTCCAGACAGTGGTCCCTACTTCGACACTTCGGTTCCAGGAAACGTGACAGGACTAGTTGGGAAGACAATCGAGCTGGTTTGCAAAGTGAAGAACCTGGGCAACAGAACGGTAAGTAATTTATTATACACTCAGAAATAACATAACACATCACGAACTGACAAAACACAGATTGTTGTAATAAATCAAATACTCCCTCTGTCCAGAAATAAGTTTAAAGAAAGTTAAACAAAAATTAAAAATTTAACGAAAGAAAGCCTTGACTTTCTACAAGTGAATGTCAAATTTGACATTTAATAGAAAGTGAGTTGTATTTTTGTAGACACATTGGATTTTGTTCGGTATTTGTGAATAAGAGTAAGAATTTTGCAAACTCCATCCGAATAAAGATCACTTATAAAGAAACAGTCAGCTTCCTTTTATTATATAAATATAACCTGTATAATATGTAATAATAATATTATAATTTGTACATTAAATTATATCGACTTAAATTGTTTTTTAGAAAACGGAAATTTATTTCCTGACAGAAGTACTAATATATAGCGGTACCGGAATGTTAACAATTCGGAACTCTTTCATGTATCATAGATAACGATGAAGACGATCTATAATAATAGAATAATGTTTAATATAAAAAAGTAAATGGAGTTTCATAAAATATATGAAAACTGATGAATTACTTTCCGGTACCCCTGATATAATGCTGTAAAAAGCTTAATAAAGATTAATTAAGATTGCTATAATAAATAATAAATCTATTAAAATCAAGGAAAATAACCATTAGAAATATGACACACCGATATGAATGTTAAATAATAATACCTTGGAATTACAACAATTTTCTTGCGATTTTACAAGCCACTTTAGCAGGTGTTTTAATGGCCGTGTATTCTCGAGTTGCCTGAGTATAATTCGGCGATGAAATCTTTTCTAATGACTCGAAAATTTCCCGCGTTATTATATGAATTTAGTTTCGTGATGCAACGTATACCTGGGTGTATTATATTTTGAGATAATAACGGAGTATACGCGTGTATCAACTGGCCATAATCTAGGTGGTGCACTTATACTATTAGCTCCTCGCGTGTTGGCCCACCACTCGCTGTTACGATACCGTTTATTCGCCGTATCAGATTCTGTTTCACTATGGCGGTTTTCACAGTCTTTATATTAAGGATTAGAAAAATGCGTGCAACGATCGGCGAGTATTAAGTCTAAACTTACGGTATAACAATCAACGACACTTATGAATAACGCAAAACATCACGAACTATTTTCATATTATACAATATTATACAATAAACCCCCGTCTACCACAAGTTCCTACAACACGCTAAAGGTATTGCGACGATTTTTTTTATATAATTTGTGTTTTTTTAAAATCTTAAACAACGCGTTGTATAATAAAATGCGGAAATTCACTGTTTACTTTAGCCGGGCGTTGCGTAGATTGTTATCTCCTCCGATTTCTTCTGTTTCGTAACTGTTAAAACATAGGAAACAAAGATTGACATGATAACAGTCATCTCAAACATGTTATTTATATTATTCGTGCCATACGAGGATAATTCTCGTACTACACCGTGTTATACGGGAGTCTACTGTATTATGGTGGAGATTGCTTGTAGAGCGAAAACTGTAAGAAGATCGGTCATAAATTTGTCGTTAAAAAATTGCAATTATTAATACTTCATTTCCGTGGTTATTTATATGAAAGAATGTAATACACAATATATAATATTTCTATAATAAACTGATATATATATAACAATTAATTAATTAAGATTGCTATAATAATTGATAAAAGCAGTTAGAATCTAAGAAAGCAGATGAGAGTTGGTAAAAAATTTCTCATTTGGTTTGCAAAGCACATTAATATAATATTCCATTTCTGTAGTTATTCATATATCAATATATAATATATAATATTGCAATAATAAACTGCTATGCAAATTATAATTGATCAATTCAGGTTGTTATAATAAATAACAAAAGCTATTAGAATCTGAGAAAATAGAAGAGGGTTGGTCACATTTCCCTGACTCGGTTGCAACGCGCATTATTAGTACTCCATTTTCGTAATTATTTCGTGCATAATTAAACAATATCCCAAGAAAGACTTTGCGTGGGTTGAAAGATCGATGAGGTTAGGTTGTGTTACCATTTCCTTGGAATTTGACGAATGGAAGTTTCCGCGGGATGGAATTAATTCACGAATTACGGGGGTTATGTAGAGGCAACGAAACGTTTTGGCGACGATGTTCCGAGGACTATTTGTCTAAGGACGAAGTAGGGAAAAGCCGAGGTTGAATCCTCCGTGGATTAACCGCGCTGAAAAGCGCCGAGCGATTATTTCAGTTATGCTATTACCGTGTTCTCGCGACGTCTCTTGTTGATTAACTTAAAGTACTGTCTCTCCCTGGTCTTAGCAGGAACTTTTTTCACGAGGACGATTCTACCATTGCCGAAAGGGAAAGGGCGTCGGTAAATTAACTCAAAGCGAGCTACAATCGTTGGGGAATTTATCTCGGTGACAGTTTTCTTGTAGTAGTCAAGAGGGAGAGCTCTTTAGTATTAATGAGTCTGAGAGGTTCTTACGGATTATCAAGACGCTTAAATACTCCACTCGCATTAAAGAAGAGTACAACTACTTCGTGCGAATCTATCATTTTTGCAAATATATTTCTGTTTACTTTACCGAGACGCATACTCTTGTTGTTTGTCCACAAAGTTCCAATAACTTTTGTAAATACATTATTTCAACGGAATTTTTGCACGCCGGTGTAATAAGTAGAAGATATACGTAACTACTTAAGTAGAAAAGAATATTCCCGATCCGGATTGCGGACGTTATTGATGCACGAAGCTGGTTACATTTTTAATCCCAAAAGTCATTTCTATGCTAAACTCGCGGTGCCATTTACAGCGGCGGGAAGTACGTGTGTACTGGCTAATATGTTTCGGTGATATCGTACATTTATGTCTCCTGGGTTTCTCGTACGTGCACGTGATGGCCCGAGTAAAATTGAGATTCCTGGCCGAGTGAGCGAAATTACACGAAGACCCGGGCGTTGGATAAAAGCCTGAAGAACGCGGAAGAATCTCGAAAGCGATATTATACGGGAAAAGTGTTCACGTCGTTGCTGCGTTCAAAATTATATTAACTCGAAACAACTTCCTTCGAATATTCGATGATCGTCCTGCAATAGTTCGTTCAAATATTTTCAAAATTGCTTTGATATCTAAATGAAAATAATAAAGTTGTCCACAGAACATTTTTACGTGGGATAAATTGTGTCGCGCGATTTTGTTGTTTTTGACTTTGTTAACTAAATTGATGATATTAGTTTCTAGATTTATATAAATTGTTTGGATTCCGAGTGTTATGGCAGGTTCGAATCACTGATTAGATTCCATGCTGATTATTTTCAAAATTATATTGCGTTACAATATTTCTTTGAAATATTTCCAAATGTGGTTTGGTATTTCAATGAAAGTTATAAAGTTGTTTATCAAACATTTTTATGTGGAATAAATAGTTCGAAATGATTTTGTTGTTTTTGTAGTGCAGACTTCTGACGATGATACTTTCCAGATTTATATAAATTGTTAGGATCACAAGTATTATTAGATCTCCGAATCAACGATTAGATTCCATTCTAATTAACGCTCGAGAAGTTAGTAATATTAAGGAAACTTACCTTATGCCATTTTGCGTGTTCCTCTCAGAAACTTTGCCAATTTGCTTATAATGGGAATGAAAGCCTTCAAATGCGTACTGTTAGCCCCATCTAATTATCATTCGATTTCAAAATTTGAATATCATTAAGTTCTTCCAATCCGCTCAATTTCCCGAGGTACGCTGTTCGTGGATCACTTTTACGAAAAAGGGTCGTAAAAGTATATTTATACAAAATGACTGGTAGCGAATGGAACTTTCACGGAACGGTGCGAATTAATCCATCAAAAATAGTAATTATACGTTGGCGTAGATAACGATGGGGTAACTATATATTATCACCGTTAAAAGCCGTGCGGTCGAAATAATGATAATATTATCGCTGCACCGCGTATTGAATGGTGGAAGTTCGGCTGCTGTTTCCTTCTGCGGGAGCACAGTAATTATATATAAACGAGGAACGGGCATTCGCGGGATTCAATGGAACGGGTAATAGAGTTAGAATTTCTCAGTGACCGTACAAAGCCAGCAAACAATAGAGCAACGAAGGATAAGCATGCGCTGCCAGACATTAGCTTGTTCAACGTACACGTCGAAACCAAGTCGAAATATCGGCGAAACGTCAGTTACAAGATTCCCTTCGATCGTAATTTCCCTTTCCCTACCCGGTGCAAGGTATAAGTATAAAGAAGTAGGTATGTGCCTCAATCGCCTTTCTTCTTTTTTTCCGTCCCTTTGCTTCCGCGGGTATCCTCCGTCGCGTTGTCCCTTCTTCTTTTTTTATCTCTTCGCCCCCGCGAATGTCCCTCTTCGTTCTTCCTTCTTCGTTTTTGTATCTCTTCGCCTCCGCGAATGTCCTTTTTTTATTCCTTGGCCTCCGCGAATGTCTCCATTCCTTCTTCCTTCTTCCTTTTTCTATCCCTTGACCTCCGCAAATGTCCCTCTTCGTTCTTCCTTCTTCCATTTTCGCATGAAATTGATACCCGCTGAAAGTGGACCCATTCTATTTCCGGTTTCTTCGTCCTTCCCAGGTGTCCTGGGTGCGACATCGCGACATCCATTTGCTGACAGTGGGTCGTTACACTTACACGAGCGATCAACGATTCGAAGCGATGCACACACCTCACGCCGAAGAATGGACCCTGAAGATACGATATCCGCAGAAGAAGGACTCTGGGATCTACGAGTGCCAAATATCCACAACGCCGCCCATTGGACATCCGGTTTACCTCACCGTTGTTGGTGAGTTTAAAAATGATATATTTTAAGTGTAAACTGTGTCAACACATATGTACATAAATTATAGTTATATTATTTACGCGTAAAACTGATATATTGGCAGACTTCAAATTTAGCAGAATTATTATCGTTCGATATATCTTTTTAAATATTGTAATATATAATACTATGCGTTGAATGTTCTGCCTCAAATATTTGCTGCAATTTCTACATTCTAGTTTCTTGACATAAAAGTAGAAAATTTCTACAAATTCTTCTTTTCATACTTTTATGTATCGGATATATTAAATTGGCCCAAAATTTCGTGCATTTTGCATTATTGTTTTGCGGAGAAACAGACGGATTTTTATGAACGCGAGGTTCTAAAGCTGTCGGAAAGATAAGATAATATTATAAGTCAAAACAGACAATACATTATTGAATAAAGAAAATAGAAAAATATACACAGTTGAATAAAAATCGCTTCCTTTTTACACGTTAAAAGCACGAATTTCTTGGCCAACCTAATAATTTCGGCAGTTTTGTTACGTGATTTGAAAGGTATTCTTTAAAGGTATCTTTTCATTATCAATTCTGGTATAAAGTAACAATTATTGGACGCACAATAATCATCGTAAATGGGCCATCAGTCTCGAACATCCGGTATAATTTTTCCATTTGCTAAGCCCCTATGCATAAGATACAAATAAATCGTAGCCGCAATTTCATCGTGGCACTTGTAACGTATCCTACAAAGCGAATGAGATACTTCCGCGGCTACGTCCTGGCGTATATATTAGAACAGTGTTTCCCAAGCTATCTACACCTCTAAAAAAATCCCTAGAATCTCCATGAAATTCAAGGTGGGATGCCATGAGATACACTGCGCGGCAAAGTGGGAAGTAGGCAGTAATATATTCATGAAAAATACGAGGGAATCGAAGGAATGGGACTAGTTCGGGTCATTCGTGATTCGAAGACACGGTCCCAGTATCTTTAGTAGATTCGGAGCGAAGGAAACTTCTTCGAGGCGGAAGTTCCCGTCGGCGTTAGGCCTCGAGGGAGCCGGAAGTGCTCGCGAGAATTGTGAGTCAATGCGGGAAGGTTCGTCCTCGGAAAAATTGCCAGTCGTGAAAAGCTTATTTTTATTGAAAATAATGTGCTGGAACTCGCCGAGTGACTCGGGATTCTCAAGAAGCCGACGTAATTGATGAACCTTGTTGAACATTTTTTAACGCGGAAACGTATTAAATTTGGAAATCCTGTTCAACATTTCTGAGGTTGATTGTGCAGTATTATATATAAACCAGGAAGAAAGAAATGAGGATAAGATGGAAGAAATGGTGGATTAAGGAAACAAGAGGAAAGTGGAACGTGATTGATGGAAGTGGAAGAGGAAGAGGAAGACGAAGGATATCGAGTGACGGCGAAACAGATGCTCTCGATTTCTCTTGTTCGAGTTGTTCGTAGAAGCAGCAGGTTCATTAGCTTCGGCGATAATTGGCTCTGTTCGTGACTCGCCTTCGCAAAACACCGGCCGATCCTTGACGTCGTTATCTCGGGAAAACGAATTCCAGAAAACTTCCACTTTTTTCAAGTAAGATCCTCCGAGAAGAGAATGGATCCAGAGATGTTGGATTCCGCGTAAAACCCGGCCGTAAATCTATTGATTTCGCATTTCTTCCGCGGATTTAAGCGTTACGTGGATTTTGAAGTCTCAGGATAAAAGCTGCGGACATTGATCGATCTCTTCTTCCGCAAAACCGGAATCAATATCCCGATCATTCGGCGAAGTGCTTCTAATACGATCAAAGTGGAAACCAATTACTCAACTTAGGACAAATCGATTTGATAATATCGAAAATTAAGGGAGTCCTACAATTACTTCTCAAGATCTTTTACAACGATTCCAGTAACTTCGATACAAGACATTTATAATACCGGGTTTTTCATTTTCGAATCAAGTATTTCATTTTATTAATTTATTGATGATTTTCCTCGGTTAACACGTTAACTGCCACACCCATTCCAGCCTTAACTGAAGCTATCAAATAGAAAATATGATATTTCAAGATATTCAAAGTTAGAGAAAATCAGCGTGGCAGTTAACATGTTAATTACTAAGAAATTAAATACACATTCATGACCTGCATAGTTGCCCATTAAATTCCAAACGGTAGTTCAATCCATTAAATAAATAATTTGTATATACAACTTTATATTTACAAATGGAGCGATCCTCGAATAACGTTCTAATTCTTTTTTCACATCTACGTCTTTATCCACTCGAAACTGTTCGAAGCTTCGAAGTAGAATTAGGATGGTTTCACTGGGAAACGAAAAGGTGTTCGATAAATCGTTGATTCGCGGTGAATCAGCTGGAATCGCTGTCCCATTCTATGGCGTCTAATAAAGGAACTGAAGGAGGATGGATCGAAAAACAATTGTCGAGCTTTGAGCGGCATTCTTGGCACGCGATACCCGTGAAATTGTAGCGACAAATTGAGTCTTTCCGTCGACGTCGACGACCTTCTCCATCGAGTCCTTCTTTTTAATACCCGTCCGTCGAACATTGCCTTTCTCTTCTTTCTCTTCTTTCTCTTCTTTCTCTTCGACTTACTTCAGGAATCTACGCTGACTGCGTGAAAAGGAAACGACCGTCACTTCCTTCGACGTTTTCCTTCGAGCTTTTCCTACCATTCTTCGGGGAGAGCTTTTTCTTGCCTCGCTAGAATGCGTTCCTTTTCAAACTCCCCCACAAAGAAACCTTACATTATTAACGCGAGGAATTCCTACACGCTACTTTCGCATTACCGACAACATGTACACTGATGCACGAATTTATTAACGGAATTTATTGATGTTCTCCGTGTAACTCCATTCGCGATCGGTACTTTTCACTTTGAACGTAATGCTTAATATTGTATCGGAACATGTAAATATATTATTACTGTCCTAAAGTCTCTGATATGTCCGGTCTTTCGATTCAGTCTCCTTTGATGTTTGAAACAATTTCAAGTTTGAAGTGTTGGATAAAAATTACAATGTCGAGAAAATAGCGAGATATCCTTTGAGGACCGCTGTACAGGTTTTGCAATCCGAATTAACCATCTTGCAAATCAAATTCACCCTTTCACTTTCAGATCAAAATCACTCTTAAATAAGTATTTTACGTTCATTCTATGCCATATTGGATTTTATTTTTATTATAATAGCTTAAGGAAACAAAGTTGTAGAAAAGGTGAACATGATTTGCAAAATGGTTAATTTGGAGTACAAAACCTGTATTTATCAATATAAAGTTGTATATAAAATGGTATACATATTAATCGATTTAATTAATTACATGAGTCGTTTCATAAAAGTGTGTTGTAACGAAGAATTCATAGACGTTTTCCAAGCGACTTCCAAGTAAAATCACGACCAATGTTTTTCACTTCAAATTGTGTATATTATACATAAATATCTGCATTGACATTTATCATGTCAGAAGGCAACATACATTGTAAAAATAATCGAATTAATGCGTCACAATCGGGTGCCATTTTCGAGAAGACACAATTGGTGTAATATAAATTAATATGAGCAGTGACGTGCAGGACAAATATAGCGAGTACTCAAAATAACTATGTTATATTCAATTTGTCGGAGTTGTGGAAGGGCCTTGTTCGTGTTTCACGTAACCAGCTCAACTCTCCTGTGAACTCGTCCCACTAGAAATCCTTCGTGCAGAGAGAGGTCCGGTGAATCTTGTGCAAATCAGACGACAGGATTATGAAGTGAAATACACGGAGCAACGGTTCCGAGGGAAAACTAGATCAAGGTAATCCCGAGAGATCTATAGAAACTACCTGATGTAGAATAGTTGCGGAAGCTATTGGTCATAACGTCCTATGGAACCATCCTTGCCAGAATGAGAATGATATCACAGCCTCCGACTAGTTAAAATTATTAATTCAATAAATAACACAATTATAATGGCTTTGATGTAAACAGTACGATATAGTCCTTCGTGGTTTAAAATATTTATTTATTTATTATTCACAATATTATGGGGGTCCTTTTATATATTTTATGTTTCACTATATTATGGTGGCTATTTTATATATTTTGCATTTCACAACATTACGGTGGCCATTTTAAATATTTCACATTTCACAATATTATGGCGGTCTAATTTATGCATTTTACATTTCACAATATTATGGTGGCTATTTTATATATTTTGCATATCAAAATATTATTGTGGTATAATTTATAGATTTTACGTATCCCAATATTATGGTGCTTTGTTTTATATATTTCACATTTAACAACATTATGGTGGTCAACTATTTTGAATATAGGGAATATAGCAAATTATCGAGCGGCCGAAAATACCTTGTACTTCGTTGCTAAAACACAGCACGAAACCGTCATCGTGACGAATTAACGGGACGCCGTTGGAAATGCAAAAAGCTTTCATTTCGATGACTACAGGCTACCGTAGTATAATTACAAAGTAGAACCGAGGATCGCCGTGATAACAATACACGGATCTTGCCGTCATAAGCTTGCTTTTGTAATTAGTCCTCGTGCTTAAGTCCAACCTACAATTTTACGGAAATACGAGGGTTCACGGCTCTCGTTATCACGGTACACCAATATTCTCTCGAGAAATTTTCCCTGCATCCGGAACACGAAAGTTCACGGCTGACGAATTTTTAGCACCTGGCCCGCCCTGGCTCTTCGATTGGTCGAAGATTTCCGATACCGAAACGTGCTTGTCGCCAAATATTTATTTCTTATTATTATTGCAATCTTTTTTATTACTGCTCAACACCTGCTGCCATTTTTTCGAGTATTAATAAGAGTTGATTTATTAAATTGCTATACGACATAATTTAGAAATCCGAGTACTGATAAAACTATTATAGAATTTTAAAGAAGCAAAATGTAAAGTAGAAAAAATGGGTGAATAAGAAAATAGCTAAAATGGAATTTTAGGATAAGCAAAATAGAATATGGAAGAAATAGGTAAAAATAGAATTTTAAGATAAGCAAAATGTAAAATAGAAAAAATAGGTGAAAACAGAAATTTAAGATAAGCAAAACGTAGAACGGAAACTGATGTAAAAATAGAATTTTAAGATAAGCAAAATGTAAAATAGAAAAAATAGGTAAAAACAGAAATTTAAAATATGCAAGATGTAGAACGGAAGCAGATGTCAAAATAGAAGGTTAAGATAAGCAAAATGTAAAATGAAAAACATAGGTGTATAAGAAGGTTAAAAACAGGATTCAAGATTAGCAAAATGTAAAATAAAAAACATAGCTGAATAAGAAGGGTAAAAATACGGTAAAAGTAGGATTCAAGGTTAACAAAATATGGATAAAGTGACATCAGTCACGCGTTGGACATCCGTTCGCGTGGAGTTTAGATCGCAATCCCCACAGCGCACATAATTGGTGAGAACGTCAGATAATCTTTACTTAATTTTAATCGCTTTCCGGCGCTTCCGTATTCGGCAATTTAGCGGAAGGATCCAATGGAATGTAGGTGCATCGATGAGAGGATTATCGAAACCGGATTAAGCAATGCTGCCATAGTAACTGGACCAACCTTCCTGTGTTACTCCAGCAGATATCCTCGAATACTCTTTCGCCGTTAAAAGCTTTTCCCTCTGGTAACTAACTAGTAGACCCTCTCAAAACCATCCAAACGAACCCCGCGAAAATTTGCAAACTTCATCTCCAGCAATGAATTTCATTTTAAACGTCCAAAGTCCTTTACATGTTGCGGACAAGCAATGCCATTTCTGCAGCTCGTTTTACTTCAATTTCAAAGAAGAGTTCAGGTTCTACCCTTCCATATACTTTAAAGCATAACGGTACTTCATTTCCAATTTCTAGAATTTTTCATAATTATGCAGTCACCATAAAGTATAATTTTTTCCAATAAATATTTTGATGCAATAAAACCACGAACTTATTGATATCGTTGGGATGAAAGAAATGGAAACGCAAGAAAATCTTTGAATTCTTGAACCCTTTACTTCAGTTCCATTTTTTAGTATTTTTAATACTATATTTATGCAGCCACTGTAAAGTATCATTTTTTCCGATAAATAATTTTGATATAGTAAACCTTGAATATATCCATATCGTTCGAATGAAAAAAGTATAATTGTATAAGATTCTTCTAATTTCTGGACCCCATATTTTATTTCCATTTCTAGTATTTTTATTATTTATACTGACACTACAAAGTATAATTATCTCCGACACATATTATCAAACAATAAATCCTTGGCCTTATCCACATCGTTCGAAACAAGCAAACAAAACTGCAAGAAAACCCCTTTTTCATTTTCACACTCCGTTATCTTGAAATGATGTTTTTTGACATTGGCTTTTTCATAATCAAGGAAAGCATATATCGATGAAGCGATTATCGGGTTGAAGCATTGGTTAATCCGGTTTCGATAATCCTCTCATCGTTGCCGATATATTCGAGCAGGTAGATTCTGGTTAAAGAAGAAGGGAGGAAAGTAGGAAAGGGAGAATTACCGGATAGACGTTTTTCAGAAAATAGAAGGGGATTAACGGCGGAGGGGGGTGGTGGGGGGCACGGTTGAAATAAAGTTTCGTTAGCTCAATATGGAGGCGAATGATTTCCGATTCTGGCATAACGCCAAGCTCTTTCCAGTCGGTTTAACTGAAATAAAAGATGTCACATTGAGAATATGCCGAAAGTAATGTCCAACCAATCGTTATTATAAGCACACTAAGTCTCCCGAGGTATCTTTATGTTCGCCGGTGGCCTAGAAAAATGTTATCTTTTCACAATATCACAAAAAAAGTAGACAGCTTTCGCCGTGGCACATCGGTAGTCAATTATGATTTCAAAGTAATCTCGACTAGTTTCAATTATTATCGGCATTATCTTAATGTTTAAGTAACTTAATATGATAAATGAATATGATCAACTTAATCTGGATTAAATTCATTCTTTATTAACATTAGCTTAATATTTAATTAATGAAACATTATCGATATCGAGCTTAGCAAAGATTATTTTGAATTAAATATATTTTGTTTTAACTTTTCCTGTATGATTATTATTATGTCACTATCTTTGTAGCCAATGCGTTCTTTACTCGTATAACCTAAAGAAACAATAATTTTAATTAATAATTAACAAGTAATGAACAAGCAATAAATAAATTCGATAAAAATCTATGTGATTTGAAAAGTAAAACATGGCCAAATCTCAAGTAAAAAACAGTATGTGTCGCTTAGTTTGTTGAGTTTTACAGTATACGTGAAAACGAAAAATTCGGAGCCGGACACCTGCCTAGGGTTCCTAATTACTCGGATTAATATTTTTCATTTGAAAAAAATGTACACTGAGAGGTAGAATCCAAAAACGATGTTACTTATGGGGTGACCTAATACTACTCTAGATCGACTTATCGATCTAAATCAGTCTTGTTTGCCCGCCATATTTGAACATAATTGACCATAAAAAACCAACAAAGCACAAGTATACATATCTTGGAATTATTAGAATTATTAGAATAGAACCGATACTCATGAATGTGATTAAGTAACTGATACGCATGATGTCTTATTATATACGTAGGTTGGCAGACTTGTGGAAGTAAAACTTTAGCAGATAGTCTGAAGTTACAAATCTAAGTATTATGATGGTCTTTCAACATAAGTCGGTCACGTGGGAGGGATTTCGTAGGTAGTTCCCTTATGGCCGGTGCAGAATCGTTTCCCACGTGGAGTACCCAGAGGTAAATGCATGTACGGTCATTTAAGTTCATGCTCGAGAACACATTTTCCATCGCGTTAATAACCTTAAGCTACGCCCCTCCAAAGTCTTATCTCTTTGTTAATGAGTTATCGATCTATCACGGAGATCGAGTCCGGTAATTATTACTTTGAATTAGTGTCAAGGAAATTTTAACACGTCAGAGAAAAATGATTACACAGAAGAGCTGCCTAGCTAACACTAATTTTTCTCATCTCGTATAAGCTTTGAATAAAACAAGCATTCCCCGATTCTTCGCGAGTGGCGAAACTTAAAGTTTCGATAAGACTCAATTAAAACTTGGACAAAGTTGCGGGCCTTCAAACATCTCGGAGGAATTCATAATGAAATACGAAGGTCGGAACGAGGTTTGATTGAATAGGAAACGCGGAGGAAGAGGACGATTTTTATTCTAAATATTACATGGAACAAGGAAGTGGAATATGAGCAATATTTAAAAATGATTTAACACTAGAATCACGGGCAATATATTCTACTGTATTTAGGAATTTTATTTTTATTACAACATTATTTTATACCTATATTTCAACAATTATAAGGATAAACTACAAAAATAATTTAATCGATTTATTAAAATTACGTCCGTTATGCAACGTGAGCCGCAAGAAGCTCATAAAATGGAACGTTTTAAATTCGAACATTTTTATTAAATTCCGCAGACCCGTCTTTTGTCACTTTGATAGTTTTACTGTTAAAGTCCAAGTAAATTTATGTCCAGTGGAAACATCGATTTCGATCCACCGTCGATCTTTACTTTGGCACGTACATCCTCTTCCAATGATTTTAAACTAGAAGAACTGTTTATCGATTTCGTGGGAGACAGTTGTCAGCCCTTTTTCTGTTTCACGATCATTGCCGGAGAGTGTACCTTCGCAGGAAGCAGGAAATAAATCGTGAAGTACGTGGGATGAGCGCAGGTTTAGCCGCAATTGAATCACCTCTCCGCTGTGTTCCAAGCAAAAAAAGGCTAACAAGTGACACAGCGGATAGTAAATCGACGCTTCGCAGGAGAAATTCACGACGAACAATGAAATCCCTTTCGACATTGATAGACCGAGAACTTGAGATCTAATCAAGACGGTGATCTGATCCCTTCAGGAATCTACCTTCCCTTCTCTTGATTCCTCAATAAACCTCGATAAACTAAATTATTTTCTTCCGCTGCTTTCGATACACTCCACCTCGCTCCGTTTCTTAATTTCGTCGTTTCTAGCAAATATCAAATTCTGAGTAATCGAATTAAACAATACTTTGATAATATTTTATTCGTTTGAGTTAAATTCACCATGGGTTATTCTTTGCATCGAAGTTTTGTGTATTATTATTAGTTGTGAATATTAATATTTAGGATGTTCAAATCAAAGATTAGGTATCTTATATTAATATTTAGAGCTTCAATTATATCGAAGTCGCATCGTATAACTGCCGCGATATATGAGAATCGCCACAATTTGTGAACCGCGTTATATCGAAACCATGTTGTATAAGTATCGCGTTGTACGAGGGTATCTGTATATACATATCTTGTACCGCAGCAAATGGCGTCGGCTCCATGGTTTTTCCAAACTACCCAAAGGTTCTCGAGGAAACAATTCTTTGAGTAACACGAATGTCTCGTAATATAGTTGGCGTACTAATACCGGGCTTCTTCTCCATCAGACACCGTCAAATTCTTCGAAGCCCGAAGCAATATGCCTTGAAAGAGAGCACGGTTTCACGAAGGTAGAAGCTTCTTCCGAGAAAATGAAGACCTCTCCTTACGCTCTTCCAGAACTTCCTCGAAGAGACATTGCACGACTTTCTTCGACAAACGCGTAGAAAATCTCCGAGCGTTTTCTCGAACAACGAAAGAACCCTAAGAATACAAAGTCTCCATTACAATAACACCAACGCGCTACGCCAAGAAGAAGGAATTACTCTTCATTCCAGAAAATGAGATCGTATTTCGCCTTTGACACCGCTCGGCAAATCCGCTCTATTAAAGGATTCGTATGCTTGGTTGCAATAATTGTGGAATAGGAAGAGGGTAATATACGAACTAATGGAAGTAATGGTAAATTCTTGTTTCATAGAAACGGAAGAAAAATGTCTGCTGCTTTGGATCAAAATTTTGTTTTCGTTGAAAGTGGGAATTGAAGAGGGAGACTAAATAAATATACTAAATTCTTAGTACATCCAAAATTAAGGTCCGAACATCTCAATTAATCTGAATTAAAAGAAAGTAATTGACTAGCCATATAAATTTGAAAATGAGAAAATTAAAGAACGGGAATAAATAAATAAACTAAATTCTTATTATATCCCGAATTACGATCGCAGCATCTCAATTAATTGCAATTAAGAGAAAGTAACTGATTAGCCACATAAATTTGAAGATGAGAAAATTAAAAAAGGGGAATAAATAAACATACTAAATTCTTAGTATTTCTAAAATTGAGATCGCGGCATCTCAATTAATTGCAATTAAGAGAAGATGGCAACTGACTAGGCATACAGATTTTCATTGGTTACTATCAAAGCAGAAACAATCGCGAAAGGAATTGGCAACGAGAGCAGGACTCAAGGACCACCCGAACAGGACTCCAGTAAAGAGAATTCGAGTGACTCGAGGAATCCCTGTGGTCCTGTTCGTCCTTGGTATCCTTGATATTCTAAGGAACGTTTACATCGGTAAAGCTCTTTGCAAAATTTCACCGAGACTTCGAGATCTTTCCACCGAGATAATCAAAAACATCGACATTAGAATTCAAATCGTACGGTCACTCGTAGATTTCATTTAAATTAGTAATTGTCCAGATTGTTTGCGAAAGAAAAGGACTCCAAATTTATGAAAATTGAAGATTTCCATTGTGTCGTACGATCAGATTTTTAAGAGATCCTTCGTCGGATTACGAAACTCGTGTATTATAATACACAAAATAATACAGTCCTGGAAACTCCATTCAGACAATTGAGCTGAGAATTTGTGAATCTCCGCAGCCCGGTATTCAAATCTCGTTTTCTCCAAAAATTCCATCGCGAGTATTATTTCGTAAGAAATATAAGATTATTCACTTAAATATTAAAAGTGTTATTTATTTAAGAAGAATAAATTTAGAAAAATGCATCCTCAGCAACCTCAGTCAGACAATCGAGCTGATAATTTGTGAATCTCCGGTGCATCGTATTCGAGTCTCGTATCCTCGAAAAATGTCATCGCGGGTATTATTTAAGAAATATATGTTTAATAAAATATACGTGCTGTATGTGTCGTTTTTCATCGTAGAAGAAAGTTTTGTAAAAGAATCTAACGGTAGAAACTTGGCAGTTTCATTGCTCCCTTGGAAAATTCTGTTTTGAAAGAATATTCTGGGATATTACGTTTACATATTCCTGTTCGACGTTATTGAATTTCATTCAGCGAGTTCACTCCATCTTTCTTTTCTTTTTGTGTCTAGCGGTAACTTTGTACCGTTTGTATCTGATCATGACACTGTCTACTTAATATTATAATATTTATTGAAAATATAGCGGTGTATGAGTTTAATATTATTTACAGAAAATATAGCCTTATCTCTATCTCCTTAATATTAATTCATTACAGTTTTCTTCGTTCTTCTTCGTGTTTTACGAGACACACTTATTGTTAGTCCATTTAACTAACAAATGAGATTTTGGTGTGTTGCAGAGCCGGTCACGGAAATAGCGGGTGGACCGGACATCTTCATTAACAAGGACAGCACGATAAACCTAACTTGCTTAGTGAAATTCGCGCCAGAACCTCCAAGTGCGATAGTTTGGAGCCATAATCATCGGGTAAGCAAAACTACGATGTTCGAACGACGCTTTTACATCGTCGGGAGTCATCTCACTAAAGCGAAACTTTAAAACTCGCCCCGTAAAGGTGCTCGGCACCGTGTTCCATCTAAATTTCATAAGCCACAGTGTGAAACGTGAAACGTAGACTCCGGAGCAAAGAAAAACATTTTTCATAGCCGTTCCACACCCGTTAAAGAGAAACGTGCTGATACTTCGGTTCCATTATTATCCTGAGGTATCGATTCTCGTTCTTCTCCAGCTTGTTTTTATCGGCGAACGGATATTCGCGAAATATTCTATAATATAATTCTATATTTACAGAATAGCACCAAAGTACTCCTTGTACAACTTGATCCTTGCACAACGCGGTTCCAATGTAATGTGGTACTTGTACAACGCGGTACTTATACAACGCGGTTGACGAACCGTAAAGATCTCCATGTAACGCGGTACTTGTACAACGCGATTTCCATATAACGGGACATATTTCTTGAATCTAACTCCCACGTTAGACGAAGGTTACCGTATACACCTTATTTCATGGAGGTTAAACAGGAATAATTTCGAAAGGAGGCGGGTATTCTTATTAAAATCTTTTTACTATCAGAAACCAATGCTACTTTATAAAATATATCGTGCTCCTAGATCTCTCATAGTAAACTCGTTCGAAAGAGACGGCCAAATATCGATTCTCGTGCAATTTTTACTTCATCCCGAAGGTATCAAGAAAGTAGCTCTCAGCGAAGTTTTGAAGTTTCTCTCTAGTGGACTCAAGGCAGACGAAGTCCGAGCTTAAACCGTGTTTTTAAGAGACCCGTCCCGCAATGCTTTCCACCACTTAAGAAAGACACTTCCTGTTGGCTGTTCTCGTCCCCCCTTGCAATCCCGCAAAGTACCTTTATTCGCATCTAGTCACGTCGTTCTTAAACCTCGGGAGATGACAATCAGAAACGCGCAATGGACTTCTTTGATTCGCAGGCTATTAACTTTGATTCACCGCGGGGTGGTATTAGTCTGGTCACGGAGAAAGGGCCCATTTCGTCGAGTCGGTTACTTATTCAGAAAGCCATCGACAAAGACTCCGGCCTCTACACCTGTTCGCCCAATAATACTCATCCCAACAGTGTGCGGATTCACATAGTTAATGGTAACTACTGTCATTTTTCATATCTCCACTTATTTCATACTTTATATTTTTCAAGTTTCGTATACTTCAGATTTGACATATTTAAATGTCGTATACCGATAGAATGTACAAATAAGAAAATCAAGTTAGAGAACATTGCGGATAAAAAGAATTAACGAAGGTTCAAAGGCAAAGATTAATATATATTTCACATTTACTTTACACAGAAATTATACATTCTCGATGATCCATGTCACAAGCCTCCAAAGTTCATTATTCTTTAAACGCCATAAAAGTCTATAAAAATTACGGTATTATTTACAAGAGTATGCGTTACGAGTTTAACTGTTTTATTCATGAAATATAGGAGAGATGCAAAGGAAGATCCTCGCACGGTGTTAGATAGAGTGTTTTCATGTAGTTTGTCCTCTACGCTCGACACATTAGGGACGTTAAGAGCGTAGAGGGAAAGAGTATTAGAGCATGGCATTTGTTTCAGAACACCCGGCGGCGATGCATCATGGGAGCGGCGACAGAATGGCAGCGACCTTACTTCCTCTCGTCCTACTTCTTTGGATGATATTCTAGTTGCTGTACACTTAACACTTTAACAGCCGCTGTCACGTATGCGTGACTTCACATTACCCATTCTAAACCGGCATTGTATACATGATTCGCGATCAGCAGATCGGACTTTGTGTTTTAACACATTCGCTACCGGCGGTTTTCAAAAATATGTAGCTGAATACCGCAGGGTTCGGTTATGGGTTCTATTCATTATTATATTCACCGATATTATTATACTTTGGATAATAGCAATATTGTTGTTCATTTATTTATTGAATGTGCGTATATTTATTAGACCAATGAAATTTATATTCAGCCATCTGGTGTGATATATAAGTCAAAATAAATAAGTAACAAATTTGAAATGGCATAGAACTACGTTGCCAGTAACGTTGAACTACATTTCAGTTAACAAATTTAAAATGACGTGGAATTCGTTAACGGTCGCGAATGTGTTGATGCATTTCAACTGCTTTTGCGTTCCTTTCCAATTCTTGCAAGCATTGTTAACGTTTATCGATTCTCAACAAATTCGTTTCATAGACATTCCGTATCTTACTACGCGAAAGATGCCGGCGGTAACCGCGAGTCTTAGAGTGAAATGTGCGGCTATCAAAGTGTTAACGTCGACAGTGTTACACGTGAATTTTAGTGACATCAAGATCGAAAATGGTTCTAATTTGTAACCGATAAACATTTACGCCTCCCATATCTTACGGGACGTGCTTTGTGACCAACAAAACGTGACGTCACGGAACTGAAAACTTTATGTCGGACTTAAGAAACTTATTCGTCTCGAAACCCGAATAATTTGAGCGAAGAATATCTGATTTCGGAATAATTTATAATACGAACGCTTGAATTGATAAGTCGAGGTGTTATTTAAGGTGCGACCTGCGAAATTCAAGGCTATAATTCAAAACAAACGGTGCCGGAGAATAACATGCCGTGTAGTCGCGCGAGTGATCTTGGATTGTAAGCATCATGGAAGACAAGAATCAGCAGGGATTTCAGTTGGAATATTTCTTTTCGCACAAATTGAGAGGCGACAATCGTTCCCGTTGGAAGAACAAATTCGCGAATCGGGTTCACAATAAACAGGTAATTGTCGACAGTCAATTATTAAAAAATATTACTATCCGGTGCAGCAGTGTTGCGAAATCCACTACGAACGACGGACTTTCGTAGCGAGTGAATTCCATTATTAATTTATTGGTTCGTTATTAAGGGAATTGGGAGTTGGAAAGTTTGAAATTAATTAAATATATGAAGTGACATGAAAGCCATTTTCGGGGAAGTATTCCGGTAATATTTCATTGATGAAGTTGAATTTCGTTTTGCATCGATTGCAGGCTTCAATCGTCCGCAATTTCGTTTGAATGTATTTGTGAAGTATTTATTGAAGTGACTTGATATCGCGATAATATCGGTGCTGTTTATGCGGATCATCTGAAGTTGGTCGATCATATTTGGACATTAACCCTTTGACTACGAAATACGTATATATACGAAGGGCGTATATATACGATCAATAAATTTTGCTCGGTACAACGCGTTTACTTTTTTAGTGAATTACTTACTGATTTGATTTGATTTTTCTCCCTGAACTCCTTGATATTCTTCGATATTTTTCCCATCAGTTGCTACTTTAACCCTTTGCACTCGGAGGCGACTGTCAGTCGCCACTCGATTTATTACGACGATTCGAACAGCGATTAAGAGGCGACATTAAGGTTTACTCGAGTTGTCGGTGATGTAAAATTCAATAACAAAAAGTAACTGGAGTAAATCTTAATGTCGCCTCTCAGTCGCCACACGAATTACCACAAGAAACTGAATAGTGACTGCGAGTCGCCCTTCGACTGCAAAGAGTTAAATAACTCTTCAACTCCATATGAATCACTTAAATTATGACTTAAAACAACGTATAACTACTGTCACGCGAATATCTCATCGAACGGTGTTAAATGATTTTTTGTTGGAACCCACCGCAGTCAAAGGGTTAATGTAGTCGGCAATGTTTTTAATTCCCTTCCTTAAATCAATTGCGGAGGCGTGCGAATAAATGATTGTACCCTTCGCCAGGCGTATAATTCAGGAATATCGTAAAACAAACACGAACGTAGTTAAAAAATCGCTAGAATCAACAAATACAAAATTCACCGTAACAAAACTGAAACTTTATTTACAAACTCGCGCTCTCCATATTTCTTCAAAATTGGAAACCAAAACATTCAGCTGAAAGAAATTGGCAAACCTCCATTTTCTGTCCGTCCAATTAATAAATTATAAAAATCTAAAATGCATCTGTTATACCTGAATTATTCGTGCTATTCGTGCTGTATGGACGTTTTCGTCTGTAAAAACATTGAAAATAAAATCCAAGATAAAGGAAATCCCGGATATCGAGGAGAACGTTACATAAGTCGATAAAAGAAAGAATGTATAAATAAATAAATAAAGATGGAGAGTATGCCGGATAAAAAGAATTTACGGAAGTTCGGAGGCAAAGATTGATATACCTGGAAGAGCTTTTGGTGGGATCGAAGCTGCAACTAGGAAGACCTGCATATTTTAAAGAATTTCCGTAAATGTAAGTTTTTCGAGAATATTAGCGAGGAGACTCAGAAGTATAATAGAGGAGCGGAGAGGAGAGGAGAGAGCAGGTTTATTCAGCGAAGTTATAATGGTACAAGTTTGAGAAGGATTTTATCTTCGTTATGGCACGTGATGTCACCAGACAGAAACACCTTATCCGGAAGTACTATATCCCTTGCTATCGAATTCCTTTTTTGTTTCCCATATCCTGGTAGTCTCATTGAAATTCTTAAGATGTCGACGGAGAAATTCTTGTTTTCGTTCTACCTGAGGGACCATGGAAACGTGCAAACTGGAACGGTCCAATTATCCCGTTTAACCCTCCTAAGGTGTTCGAACACTTATTACATAATTCCGGAAAAACGATTTAGAAATATTTAATAGATTGCCAAAAATGTATGCTCTGCAATTAATTGTCTTGTCGACGGAAGGAGATTTTTTTTCTTGCTAAATATTGTATATATATTACCCTTTGCACTGGAAGACGACCCTCAGTCGCCACTCAGTTCATTGCAGCAACTCGAACGGCGATTAAGAGACGACATTAAAATTTACTCCAGTTATCGGTGATTTAAAATTCATTAATAACAAAATAAGTGAAGTAAATTTTAATACTGTCTCTCAGTCACCATTCGAATTACATCAAGAAACTGAGTGGTGACTGAGAGGCGCCTTTCGAGTGTAAATGGTTAAATATTAAATATTTATATAAGTACGAGATAAAGAATGACAGAATTTGAGGATGTAAAATATTATATTAATTTTTCTCTTTTTGGAATTATTATTATCGATTTGCTAGCGCTTTAAATTAGAAAGAAGCAAAAAAGTTGTAACAGAACATGTAGTAATATATTAATATTTTTTGTCATTGGATATTATTATAATTATTAATATGACACCAATTAAAATTTGAGAAGATCATATTAATTTATTATTATTATTATTATTATGGTTACTTTGGCAACATTTTGAATTTGAAAAAAACGGTAGAAAAAATACACCGTAAGTGGAACCTCTACGAAAGACAGCCTTAGGAGGGTTGGATCGCAGTAGAAAAGGAACGCCGATGTAAGTAAGTTTTTTAACGATTATTACGTTTCCTTCGCGAGAAACGCGGAGAACGGATTTAACACGTGTGTTGCTGTTTGATCTGAAAAATATTTAATCGATCGACGCCAACGTTAGACAGAATTTTTCTACGGCCCCGGAAGTATATGTCCTTGCAGTTATCATGAAACAAGAGAAAATCTATAATAGATTAAACGGCAGCGGGAGTGTTAAATAAAAGTAAAAAGACTTACTTGACACGAGTCTTTCATACAATTCGCAACAATCGAAACTTCATTGTATCTTACATTAAGTATCGTACGCGTACAACGTTAATTGTAAACAATTTTTTAATAAAACTGAACACTAGAACTACCAAAGGGGTCAAAATCACTTAACCGCCATTTTTAATTAAATTATACGAATGTACCACCGCGCATTGTTTGAGATTATATATACATAACGCAAATAATTGAATCAGTTAATTAACTTAAATCATCCACCCATAAATTATATATAAATAAGTGTTTAAGCATAACCGAGTATATTTTCGGTAGTTCTAGTGTTAAGGATCTCGTAGGATCGTTCGTTAACGAAAGAAACAGGAATAGCCGGTATTTAAATGAATTAGATAGTATCGAATTCCAGCTAACAGGATTAGGTGTCCTCGTGTATCGTCCTTCTTCGAAACCATTTTTTACACGTGTAAATATTTGAAAGAGTCAAAGTTTATAATGGCGAAGTTGACTTCCTCGTTGTGAACGATTAATAAAGTAAGATGAATATAAAACCTATCGTTATACCTTCCAGCAATATTTTTTAATTAACATAATAATAAACGGATCATTACAAATATCACCTTCCCCCATAATTGTCTTCTAGACCATGAGTTAAGAAAATTCAAACAAGAAATTGATTTGTTTACAGAATAAATTAATTTTAATTAAATCTACGAAATTTAATTATTCGAAATATCGTTCGACTTTTTTATTATCGTAATATTCAATTTATTACCTCAAAGCGCACGCTGACTTTCCGCAGGATGAGAATAATTCCACATATAATATGTGACTTAATGAATATTATATAATAAGAATTTTTTAATAAGAGAAGAGAATTTTTTCGTTGCAGTTCAACTACAAAATTTTTAAGATTACCATTCTTTTTTATATGGAAATAATATTGGTGTATAATTAGATGGCCTATTTTACGTGGGTCACCTTGTTTACGTTAAAAACTACGAAACTAAAAAGAAATCGTCTACGTTTCCATCGACAATAAGATTTCCAGAATTTCGATGGAATAATTTTCCCCAAAGATTTTCCCCTCGCGATAATTCGTGAACTGGAAGTCTCCTTCCGTTTCGAGTTACCAGTTAGGTTCGCGTTTTAAAAAGAGCCGTTTTAATTAATCTCCGAGTCTAGTGACGCTAATTACCTTCCTTTGTAGCGGGAGGACTTTTTCGCACGTTCACCCTCGCTTTGTAACATTAACCGGTCACCCTCTTCAATCTTCCGTTAAATTTCACTCGCTGTAGGCGTATACTCGGACACACCGAGGCACATCCAGTTTTCCTTTTTTTCCCGCCTTACTTTTCCATCGCCTTTTCTGTGGAATATACATTTTCATCCGCATTTAAATACCTTGAAAAAGTACCTCGCCTGATGGTTGCTTGTCACCGAAATTCGGTGACTTTTGCGGTACTTTCTGAATATCGTCAGCCATCTAAATAACTTGCCGCGCGACACTCTACCTTTTAACTCATATTCGTTCATACTGTGATAAAATTTTTCTTGGAAAATTTTCAGTCAAAAATGTGCTTGAAGCAATTTTAAGACATTTTATTAGATCGCTACACGAATAAAATAATTTAATATTTGAGATATCATATTTGTACCATATTTATATTAGCTTCTGATCCTGGAGTCATAAAATAATTTCAGCACGAAATTTTATTCGTGGTTATGAAACTAATGGTGTACTTAATTATTTAATTACATATATTTTAATATCTTTAATATTATTTAGCAGTCTCACTGTGAGTTAATAAAATAATTCATCGCGCAATGTACTTTTATTCATAGCTTTGAAACAGTAATCGTGTATTTACTTATTTTCCTTGCAGTTGAATTTAATAAAATACTTCTTCCTTGGAGGATGTCACCTTAGGTCTAAGAAGTCCCGAGGACTAAAGCTTTTTTATTCCCGTCATATGATAGCATTAATGAATGAAATTTAATTAAAAACTTGAGACAAGTTTCGTGCAACAAATAAAGCCACGACGCAAGAAGCAAAAAATAGTTCTAATTGGATGCCCCACAGATTGTGTTCCGCGCAATTATTTTTCCGTATTTTCTTTTATTTCATCTCGAAGTCTTCCTCGCGATCTTAGCCCGGTAAGCCATTAATTATTTCACGACGAATCAAGAGATTAACGTCGATTCTTATTCACCTGACTGATCATTATTTTCTTTGAATCAAACATAATTATTGGTCCCTTTAACTCACAATTTGTAAGTAATGTGCTCTGCATGTAAGTTATTATTGCAATTAATAACTATTATCATCGATTGCGAAGTATGTAAAAATATATTATAAGATCTCGAAGTTGAATACATATTAAAATACGTAGAAATATGTTATAGGATCTCAAAGTTGAAAATATATTGAAATATATAAAAATATTTTATAAGATCTCGAAGTGGAAAATATATTCACGTATTTCTATATGTTTTAATATCTTATTTTCAACTCCGAGATCCTATAACATATTTTCATATATAATTTTTTAATATCCTTTTGGTTGAGTTTCTCGATATATATCTACAGAAAGGAGAGAAATTAGAAAAAATATACTGCCATTACGAGCGACATAAGCCACTTAGAATTCTTCTTTTGATATACGTTTTGTTGGCCTTTGCTTTAACCCGGTTCTTTAATCAAGGAATTTAAACGTCAAGATAAAATTGACAAGGTGCCAATACAAAGGAACGAAAAGACCATCGTAAATCAATCGATTTAAATATTCGAAAGAATCCTTATCCAAGGATAGGACGGATTTGCAAAGTTGAATTTAATTCGAGGGTAAGATTTATGCGATCCGATGTGTTCTCGTTAGAGTCAAACTCTTCTTCGCTTCTTAATTACGTCTCCCAACGTACTCTCAGTGTTTTACGATTCGCATTTATCATGGCCTCCGTAAGATTCTCAGTGAAAATATACTGCCGAGAAACTAAAGAAGTCCGTGTTTCAGTTCGTTAAAACATTAATTTCACAATAAACTCCAAAACTCTCCCAATTATTGTCAAACATAAAAATTGAGACTGAATATTAGTTGACGACACACAAATTCAAATTAATTACGAATGAGTGTATTAATTTGTGGATCCAATGATATATCATCCTCATCGAAGATGGCTAACGAAGACGGTGAGTTAGAACTCAACGGAAAGGTTCGCCATTATTTTTTTGCGAAAACCAAAATAACAAGAGTCCCATCGAGAGCGTAAAAGTAATCAAGAGAAAGGTTAATTATCCCCGTCAGCAAAAGGAGGGAGGAAAAAGTATTCGGGTAATCGACGATTCGAGCATGTAAGGGTTGAACCCTCGCGCGATGGAATGTATTTGTGGTTTCCTGGCGGAACGACACCCAGGAGGGTAACTTCCGGTTGTACTCGATGCCTTTAAAAGAGATCATTACGAACGCTAGTTACGCCGGGAAAGTGGCCAAGACGAATCTCCGGGAAGAGTTTAAGGGGAAACGAATACAGTCAGCTAATTTCCTCCCGAAGAATGGTTAAGTACCGTTGGAACGGCTTACCCTCCTAATTATAGTCTCCTAATTATCGGGTGTATGATAATAAGAAGAATTGCTGACCCGCGTGAACTCCATTCGTAAAAACTCTCCGAGCTGAGCCAGCTCTGCTAAATGACGTAATAGCTAATGTTCCAGTTCCCTTCATTTCTTTTTAGGGGTACCGTCTGTACAATGAATAATGACTGAATCACAGAGTGGAGCTTGTCAACAGGTGTTTTTTCCTCCTCCAACTTATCACAATTTCATTTTAAAACTTATACTGCGTGTATTTCAACAGACGTTACAAGGAATTAGAGGGACTTTATAAAGAAACTGATTCATTATTTAATTGGACACTTTAGCATTGAAATTGGCGACATTCAAGTTTTTACCACTTTTGAAGAATAACTTCATACATTTGTTTTAACCCAAAATGGTCCTAGAACATGTTTATACATCATCTAACATCGATTTGAGCCATTTAGGAGCGAAATTGGCGACTTTGATTTTTTGAGAATTTTTGAAGGTATACCCCTTCACATTTTTGCGATTTTGGGTCGACCCCTTTTTTGACCGGAACAAATATTTAATCCACTTCTTTCGACCTAAAATCATCCTAGAATATGATTATACATCATATACCATCGATTTAGACCATCTAGGAGCGAAATTGGCGAGTTTCATTTTTTGACAATTTTTGAAGGTATACCCCTTTACATTTTTACGATTTTGGGTCGACCCATTTTGGGCCCGAAAAAATTTTTAATCCACTTCTTTCGACCCAAAATGGTCCTAGAACATCGTTAGGCATCATTTAGCATCGATTTGGACCATCTAGGAGCGAAATTGGCGACTTTGATTTTTTGACAATTTTTGAAGGTATACCCCTTTACATTTTTTCGATTTCGGTCGACCCCTTTCTTGACCGAAACAAATTTTTAATCCACTTCTTTCGACCCAAAATGGTCCTGGAACATCATTAGACATCATTTAGCATCGATTTGGACCATCTAGGAGCGAAATTGGCGACTTTCATTTTTTGACAATTTTTGAAGGTATACCCCTTCACATTTTTGCGATTTTGGGTCGACCCATTTTTGGGCCGACAAAATTTTTAAACCGCTTCTTCCGACCCAAAATCATCATAGAATATGTTTATACATCATATACCATCGATTTGGACCATCTAGGAGCGATTTTGGCGACTTTCAATTTTTGAGAATTTTTGAAGGTATACCCCTTCACATTTTTGCGATTTTGGGTCGACCCCTTTTTTGACCGGAACAAATATTTAATCCACTTCTTTCGACCTAAAATCATCCTAGAATATGATTATACATCATATACCATCGATTTAGACCATCTAGGAGCGAAATTGGCGAGTTTCATTTTTTGACAATTTTTGAAGGTATACCCCTTTACATTTTTACGATTTTGGGTCGACCCATTTTGGGCCCGAAAAAATTTTTAATCCACTTCTTTCGACCCAAAATGGTCCTAGAACATCGTTAGGCATCATTTAGCATCGATTTGGACCATCTAGGAGCGAAATTGGCGACTTTGATTTTTTGACAATTTTTGAAGGTATACCCCTTTACATTTTTTCGATTTCGGTCGACCCCTTTCTTGACCGAAACAAATTTTTAATCCACTTCTTTCGACCCAAAATGGTCCTGGAACATCATTAGACATCATTTAGCATCGATTTGGACCATCTAGGAGCGAAATTGGCGACTTTCATTTTTTGACAATTTTTGAAGGTATACCCCTTCACATTTTTGCGATTTTGGGTCGACCCATTTTTGGGCCGACAAAATTTTTAAACCGCTTCTTCCGACCCAAAATCATCATAGAATATGTTTATACATCATATACCATCGATTTGGACCATCTAGGAGCGATTTTGGCGACTTTCAATTTTTGAGAATTTTTGAAGGTATACCCCTTCACATTTTTGCGATTTTGGGTCGACCCCTTTTTTGACCGGAACAAATATTTAATCCACTTCTTTCGACCTAAAATCATCCTAGAATATGATTATACATCATATACCATCGATTTAGACCATCTAGGAGCGAAATTGGCGAGTTTCATTTTTTGACAATTTTTGAAGGTATACCCCTTTACATTTTTACGATTTTGGGTCGACCCATTTTGGGCCCGAAAAAATTTTTAATCCACTTCTTTCGACCCAAAATGGTCCTAGAACATCGTTAGGCATCATTTAGCATCGATTTGGACCATCTAGGAGCGAAATTGGCGACTTTGATTTTTTGACAATTTTTGAAGGTATACCCCTTTACATTTTTTCGATTTCGGTCGACCCCTTTCTTGACCGAAACAAATTTTTAATCCACTTCTTTCGACCCAAAATGGTCCTGGAACATCATTAGACATCATTTAGCATCGATTTGGACCATCTAGGAGCGAAATTGGCGACTTTCATTTTTTGACAATTTTTGAAGGTATACCCCTTCACATTTTTGCGATTTTGGGTCGACCCATTTTTTGACCGGAACAAATATTTAATCCACTTCTTTCGACCTAAAATCATCCTAGAATATGATTATACATCATATACCATCGATTTAGACCATCTAGGAGCGAAATTGGCGAGTTTCATTTTTTGACAATTTTTGAAGGTATACCCCTTTACATTTTTACGATTTTGGGTCGACCCATTTATGGGCCCGAAAAAATTTTTAATCCACTTCTTTCGACCCAAAATGGTCCTAGAACATCATTAGGCATCATCTACCATCGATTTGGACCATCTAGGAGCAAAATCGGCGACTTTGAAATTTTGACCATTTTCTATGCTTGTCTTCATATTTCCATTGAATTAACAATGAATTAAATCTTACAATGCCATTCTTCATTCGATTGTAATGTATCCCATAGCAATCGGAATAGGAAGTAATAAAAGTATATTCACCAAAATAATTTAATAACTACATGCATGGCCATTAAAAAAGCTACAGCATTTAATCAAATTTACTTAAAAATTTGAAAAAAGTGGATGCAGAATTTAATATTATCTATTATCGAATTGGGCGTGGCAGATGAGCCTCGGGCAGAGATTTGCCAGAGAACTGTTCGTGTGCGTACCACTCAAGCGGGAAACCGAATTAAGGGAAAAGTTAAATTCATATATTCATTAGTGTTACCATCACTCCAGCATGGCCAGTTATTTCAAATGAATTATCAAGCATACCGGACTGCACGAAATTCCAGTGTGCCACTATAATATCTTCTGATTCCATCAGAACTTAATTATCATTCACAAAGTGATCCGGTTTCATATATAACGATGTAATTCTATATTAAATTATTACGATATTGCCACTATAATAACGTGCCCGTATCGCCAGCGCTGTGCTAATATTACTCGCAAGAGTTATAATGGATATCCATTTAAAACCCAGTAATCTGCGAGTGCAAAGGTAAATATGAACAATGAATTCATTTCTTTAATATCCATTATTAAATGTATTAAATTATAACGTTTTAAGTTTCCAATATATGAATTTCATCGTCCTGTATTCCGTATTCATGGAATATTTGAATGTTTCGAATGGCCACTGGTTTAATTGGATAAAGTTCGAAGGTACAATTCTAAAACGGAGAAAACTGGAGGATCGCCGACCCGCATCAGAAAGTTCATAGTTTGAAAGCCAATAACCGGACGAAATTCGAAAAACTATCTTTGGTTCTCAAAGTTGAATCGATTCGCGGTATCTCGCGAGTTAAACTGCACTTCACTCGGCTAATCGACGCATAATTAATTACTATTTAATTACAATTTGACATACAATTAATTACATTTGATTACAGTGTGACACGTAATTAATTACTATTTGTCTGCTAATGATTATTATCGTTGCAGCATCACGACGAAAGATAATAGAAATTGTCTGACGTCATATTTAATAATCCGGATAATTCGAAGGGATAATTCCATAATCCACGTGGAAGGTTTTCGAGAAATTTTTTTTATGATTTTCACGATGTGTCCATCGATGAAAAATATCGAGGCAAATAAAAGGGTAAATATAAGGGCCGAGGACAAGTGGATATACATCCTTGAAAAGTGGTGACAAGGTATCTTTGTGGGGTTCAAATAAATCCATCCTTTATCAATTCGCATAACCCTTCGACGGGAAACACATATTTCGTGTTTCTCCTATTTCAATCCTCGTGTTTCTTCTTCCAACACCTGAGAATTTATATTGTATTCCGATAGAAATCATTCCGTGAATTTTCATATTCGTTTGCGGGAAAGTAAAGCGATATATTTGTTTCATAAATGTGATAAATATGGTACTGATTTTAATATTCAGCTATATTTATACAATTATTTATGTGTCCTTAGTTTAATTATGTAATTATTTGATCAAATTTGATCAAAGGGAGCTTATTAATTTGAATATTTATATTAAATATCGTACGATATTATTACAATCTATAATTATATATATACTTCATAGTCTAACAACGAAAGTTAGATACTAAAATAATCAGAATTAAATTGCTCTCAACTTTGTTTGTAAATTATGCTGCATATAATTCAAATCCTGTCAGTTACTTAATACTTGCATTAGACGCACATGATTCCCTTTTAGAACCGGTAATTCTTTTAGCTATTTATCAATGCTACGAGCTCTTTCCAGCAACATTTATGAACCTCTTAATCCGCGGCTCCATTAACGCAGAGTATACCGAGACAAAGTGTCGCGCATTAAGGCTAAGTTAACTATAAAACTTCTCGGTGAATGTTATACAAGTATCGCTTTAGATTCCTCGGAGCCAGCAACGTAAGTGCAGTCTTATTCCTTAATTCACGATTCCAGCATTCTGCACTGATTAAAAGTCATCATTAGAATTCCTTGCGACCACCTTATATCATACGCACTCATTCGTTTTAATTCATATTAAAGCCGGTTGAATTATAAAGATTCATTAATGAGCATTAGTGGTTATGCTTTCTGCGCTCCCTCGAAATTACTGGCATTAATGACACGACACTAAAAATTGATATTTTTCTCCGCGCGTTACTAAACTGGAAATATATAAATACACGCATTTCCAGGATTCTTCGTGGGAAGTTGTCTGACATATGGCGTCTCGTTTTCATACGCTACTCGCGACGCCAAACGATCGCAATTTCGCTTCTATCCTGCAACGCATTTAGAATCTGTCTGCGCCGTGGAGATAAAGAACTTTCGTAAATAAAGGTATTATAAATCTACTCAAAGGATTGCTTGATCGGATAGCGCAACAAATCTTAGATGATGGTTTCGTCGGGATTTATGGGTTTCTGGATTTTAGATTCTGAAATGTGATTAGGGATTATAGAAAATAATTGAGATCATTTATCTGTACTATAAAATAATATTAAAATAATATATACAATATTAAAGATAGAATGTCTAAATTAGTCGAATATTTCATATATGAAAGTAAAAATATAAAATAATTCCCGAAATTGTTTTCTTTAATTTCTGACTTTTAAAGATATAATTAAAATGGATCTAACTGAAGACATAGTTTCGATCAATTAAAATGAGATATAAATGTACAAAATGTTAAAAATAGATAGAAATATGTCAAACATTAAACATGAACGTCCTTTACAAAGTCGCATCCGTCACGGCAAACGTGCATATAATTAGTGAAGCCTTTGGTTTTGTAGAAGTAGAGACTTGTGATTGATCTGCAAGCCAATTTCAGTCGAGCCGTAATTATCGAGAGACTCGCTTAATTGGCTTGACCGCCTCAGTCTGGTTACGCTGTAATTTAAAGTAATGCAATCCGCTTTCTAATTAGCGTTCTCTATTAAGGATCCAGAAAATTGTTGGCCTCGAGATTCCGTGCATTATACACCAATCAGTTCGCCGGGTTATCTCTATACGTCTGTTTCCTCGGGCTTCACTTTTCACCTCGGTGCCATTCGATAGAACCGGTAATTTAAACGAATTAACTTCCATTAAGTTATTTTAAATTATTTCGCGCTTGCGCAAGTTATTTTACGTCTAATAAAAGAAACGGACAATGGATATATTGAAGATACGAATTTATACAACTAAAGCAATTTCTGGAAAATTCACCGATTTCCGTGGTGTTGAATTTTATAGTAGGAGGGGAACAGAAACGTGTCCCCGAAAATCGCATATCCGATCACTTGCAGAGAGTCGGGTGAATAATACGATAAAAGAGGTGTGATCCACATATCGTGCCTAAATGCGATTCAAAAGAGAACAATAAAAGACGTGCGACGGAATCAATAGTCACCGGTGTAACGCTCAACTTTTTCCAGTAGAACAAGACCATTGTTGATCAGACAGGGCTCATCGATCTCCTACGAATCGCATCCCTTTCTTTCTCTCGTCCTATTTCTCTTTCTCTCACTCTTTTTCCTTTAAAACCCTCGAATTCTGACTGATTATTAGCACGATAAAAATTCCTTGCAAACGCCATTCTTAATCGATATAAAAAAATCAGTAAATTCTTGGCACAAATTAATTTGTCGTATACCTCCTAATTTTCTTTTTTCTCGCCGTTTTTCTTTCTTTCCCTACCTTTTATAACCATCGAATTCTAACTGATTATTAACGCAATAAAAATTCTATGCCAACGTCATTTTTATTTCATATAAAAAAAAGTAATATTCTTGGCGTGAATTAATTTGTGATATTATTTATCCCCTAAATGACTCACGCATTCATGGCGTAGTTTCTCAACAGCTTGATATTTTATCCCTGTACTTAGTAATATCATTTCTTTGTTGGCGTGATTTTTCTCGGTGTGTTATCTGTCAGGTGTGGGAGCAGAGGTCGAGATAAGCCTCGATTATAGGGTTCCTCATTAGCATTTTCCCTTGCAGCAGGTTGACCATTTACGACGAGAGAATAATAGGGCAATCAAAGTCAACGACAGTTGGATCTTATCGGTCGGCAGGAGTGTTTAAATATACCTACGTTGTTTCCGCATATTGTTGGAGTCCTCGCTTTAAGGCAACTGTTACAGAAGCCTTCAATTAAGCCCGGAAATCCGTGTAAAGTTACCTTTTATTATCCCACGGATTACTTCTTCTTTCGGATTAAAATACTACAATAAGAATACCGTTGAAAAAAAAATGTTTTAATACCGCGTGTAGAGTCATACTTTTTTTACATATTTTGTAACCTCCAGGGTACTTCAAATTAACTTATGAACCGAGATAATTTGTTTGCGCTGCAACCTCGCAAATTTACACTTTCTACTACGGTGTCAAGCTGGTAGATTAATTAACAAGGATAACATGGGCTGGAATTAATTTCTCGAAAATACCGATAATTACATGTACATTCTATTGAATCGGCGTAGTCGCGAAACTGTTCAAACGGCTGTCACGTCAGAGATATGGATATGATATTAAAGCAATGTAGGTTCACTAATATAGGGTTTGAACTCGAAATTCACGATTTTACAAATCAAATTTACCTTTTCCAAATCAAGTTTTTTTACAAACTTGTTTTGTTTATGGGTCAGAAAGTCAACATTTCATTTCATCTATATAATAATACTTAAACATAAAATAACGTAAAACAACATAAAACATTTATTTAACAGTTATTTATAAATGAAATCTTTTCAAATGTTTTTGGTGCTAAATAAGTATTTTATGTTATTTTATTTTATTTTATGTTTAAGCATTATTACATACATGCAATCATATTTTCTTTCGGAGCAATAACTTTATACTGGACTTCACTTTTATTACAATAGCTTAAGAAAATAAATTTGTAGGGAAACTTGATTTGGGCAAAAAGGTGAATTGTGTTTGCAAAGGGTTGAATATGATCTGCAAAAGGATGAATTTGGAGGGCAAAGTCTTTACACGAGATAAAAAATTGCCGATGGATCAGAGATACGATCGAAATGCATCCAACGCGTGATTGATGTATTTCGCGAAAGTAAGATTCTCATATTCCGTGTCACTGCTTTGCAGCCGGGAAAGAAACAACGATGTATTAATATAATATATCGCAACAAAAACGAAGACCGTAAAAACGACACTGCTCGGAGAAGGCAGAAAATGCGAGTTTCGAAAGAATAGAAATAAACTAGAATAAAATATAATCCATGAGTCAGACGCAACGTTTGAAACGCAAAGAGGTGATTCAACCGAGTATAAATAAAAAGGTAAACTAACGAAGAAACTTGAACGTACACTGATAAAACTGCTAGATAAAAGAGATACGTAGAAATATATAAAGGATTTATCGTGTCATGAATATTTCGTGTTTCCTAAAAATGGTGTATTCTACGAGAGAAGCTAGTATGATCGCGAGGATTTAAGAACAGTGATTATGTTACCTATAAATTTCGCGTGCGGTAGATTTGATTACTGACGGATATTTTATTTGCATCAACTTTTTCCCGTATCATTTTTCTATAGAATTTTCAAGATTAGTCATAACTTTTGTAGAGAATCTCGAAAATGTTTACTTACAAATTTTCTTTTACATCTTCAAATTTGTTTACAGAATCTTCAACGTCACCCAAAATGTTTCCCGAGAATCTTGCAAATGCTTCTTTAGAATTTTAACATTTTTTATATAACTTCCAAGATCATTCATAATTTTTACAGTGAGTCTTGATAAACCTGTAAAAAAGAACAAGACTGAAAAAATTAGTGCAAATAAAAGATCTCTCGTGAAATTTTCCGTTTCAAGCCATTCGTAAAGTACATAAAACAGTTTATGAATTATCGCAATTAATGGTGATCATTATATGGTTTAATTCACCCTGTATGTATAAACAAAGTTATCAATACAAATATTGATGAAATACAACCAATGAAAATAGGTGATCGGAGAAGGTGATGATGGCCTGATAAAAGTAAGAGGAAACCATGAAATACATGAGTTTACGGTGTCGGATGAACGATCAAAGAGAACGCGTACCGCGAATCGAATCACGCGGATGTATCGCGATAAGTGCTACTCGGTAAACGAGGGTAAGTAATTAAGCCTCAGGTGCAGAGGTTAATTACTTAAGTGTCCAAACCGATTCATATTTTCTGGAACGCTACGCTCCAAAAGGTGATCAGATAAATTGTGCAGAATAATCAAAGGCGATCCGTCATCGTCAGGAGATAGTTTCAGGGTGTACACGTACCTTGCACCTGGGTATTGGTACACCTGGGTATCCTGGATTCCGTGTGTTTGAGAAATGCCCTTATCGACCGATTTATATCTCTAGCTACCTGATAAGGATATTCTCCGAGCTTATTATGCACGCATACACAAACTCTGACTCAAGATATGATAGTTTTTTCTTCTACCAGTATCATATTATTTTTTATGCATATTAGAACAGGCTTATAAAACGATAACCACCTGAGTTAGAATCTAATCGACGACTACGTGGACCACAAATATTTATTCAATTTTTCAATAACTAAACGAGGAAAATCTTTGATGCAGTGATAAAACGAAATGTTTATCATTTTTGTAATCATAGCGTTATAAAAACGCACATTTTATTATTATAATTCAAATTCATCGTTTACATTGCATGGAGTACGCACACGCGATTCTTGAGGGATAAAAGAAAATTAATGTTATTATTCTAAGAATTATTCTTCTAATTGCAACATAACTTGGCGAACATAATTTTCCATTTGTTCGCGGTTTGGCTGCGTTTGAGATGGGTTTGCCGAAATAGTGGATTCCACAGTGTTCCCCGAGCTTTTAAGGGATACATCAAAATTGATATAATTATTCTAGGAATGTTTTTTCTAATTGCAATGCAGCTGGACGAACATAGTTGTCCATTGGTTCGCGGTACCGCTTTGTTAGAGATTGGTTTATCGAAATAGTGGGTTCCTTCGGGTTTCCGGAGTCGAGTCACGCGTCCGGTTTACGTGAGGACTTTGGCTCGTTACTCTTTCAGGGCTCAGTGCTTTTCAACTCCTAGCTAATGAAGACGTGCAACCGACGTAAAAAGGACCAGTTCCAATCCATAAATGATTGCTCTCCTCGATTCCCGATGATGAACCCGAACGATTATTATCTGCCTTCGACCTTTCATTTTCGGTGACCGTTCATTACTTTGGTCGCGGAAGCTTCTTTTTGCGCCGAGCGACCCCCTTCATCCTCAAGAAATACTGATCACAGGGATACTCTTTTCATCTTTGCCTATTTGCTTTCGAACCTTTCTACTTTTATTTCGATTTCTTACCGACTCAACGGGAGTAGTGATATTAATGTTGGATAATGTAAAGGAGGACGATGATAACATCCTTCCGACGCGTTATGTATGTAATTGAATACGTAAGTTCTTGCGCGAGGGAGTTAGTTTAAATGCATTAGAGTTTAGAAAGTTTCTTATTAACTCTAGACTTCGTGATCGGATTCAGTGTGCTATTTGTATCTTGAATATTTCATGTTGCGGTCGCAAACAACTTGAAACGAAGTACTCCTCCCTGTAGACACAAGAACAGAGTATCTGCGAATATTTGTGAATGAATTAGATTCGACATCGGTTAACGAAGATCAGAATTTGTGTCGTTGCTGGCTCAGCCTTGTAAAATCTACGAAGAAGTTATTTATATTCTGATTCATTTAAAATCTTTAATATCTTTTATACTTCTATGTAGTTTTAAGAGACTGAAATTATGTATGTCTTTAGTTGTATTTATTTTGATTAGAACTTTATCCCTTTGCATTTCGAACGCGATTCTCAGATAATCTTGATTTATTTAGGGTTATTTCGTCCGGTTTATGAAATTATAGAAAGTAATTTGGAGAATTATTTCAGAGGGGAATAGTGAAATATTTTATGTTTTTACTTTAATATATAAAATAGTGTAGTAATTTGAATATTCTATAGTACCTTTAATATTTTATATATTAAAATAATATGTGGAATATCAAAGATAGAATGAATGATTATATTTCGACACGTAGTTAAATGGAATGTTAATTGCGAGTATCTCTCGATCTAAATGCAATAAGGAAAACACTTAATTCAAAGTTAAACGATAAACCTTGTAATTAGAATCGAAGTAAGAAATAAAGTATTAATCCAGTTAGAAGTTGCTCTTCCCGTTGAGATGTCTGCGTGTAATCTCGCTCGGAGGACTGAAACAAACTTTCGAAAACTGTATAAAACGTACTCAAGGTTCATTCGAAGTTGGGAAGTTGGCCGTCCTTTCTTCGCGGGGAATTGCAATTTTCTCCTCCTCGAATTTGCAATGTTTGTTTGGAACACGTAGATAGCCTATCGGCATTTAACGTTACCTCGCCTAGCTTGACATTTTCACCAATACGAGCCTATCGATTTTCAGTCACGATATCTTACAATCTACTAAAACATGTCACGAACACTCTTCGGAAATTTCATTCCTAAAAAATATCCGGACAACAAGGGACTTTAAACCATCAGCGATCGGACGTTATCTGCAGCTGGGTTTCAAATTCCATATCGCGTGTAATGAAAAAATTTTTTAGTTTCGTATTTCGTGTAAAAATTAAACCGTGATTTTTGTTGTGCATTAATCTCTTGAAAGTTGGATACAAAGCTGGTGGTTAGGGCTGGGATTATTATATGCTATCCCTTATTCTTGGAGTATTATTTAATATTATTTAATAAAGTTAAATACAGCAACCTTATACTATTTTATTTCTACGTTACTCTAATTGGCATAATTTTATATATTTTCAGTTTCAACATGATCTAACGGATTCCACTTTAATTCCAATTCGAAGACATGTCACGGATCATCCTATCTCGGGGTTCAATATGATTCATGATCCACTGAAAGCAGGACACATATTTATAATTCATTCGAAGATATCCATTCCGCGTAAGTCTGCTCTCCTCGTCGGACTTGCAAAACGCGTACGTTTTCGAATTCGAGTCGGCACTGAATCTGAATTCCATCGGCATCGACTCGCGCGGGGGCAGTGATTTCATCCAACTCACGTAGGCGTTCCTACTGTAAACTCCTTCGTAGGAATAACGACGTATTCCCCGGCGTTGTACAAAGGTACGTCTAAATCCTCCGAGCTAAAGGTACACATCTAAATCCTTTGGTCCGATAGACGTTCTAAACGTAATGGAACGCGAAACTGGAATCGACCAGTAGCTGAAGACCGTTGGAATCTAGGCGCGACTGCTGCTCTCCAACCTTCTCATCTTGATCCAGCCTGCTACTTCAGCTCCTCCAGCTCTCTATGTAGATGGATGGTAATTTTGGCAAACATACTGTTACTTGCATTTTAGATCCCGATGGAAATTGCTGGTCTCGAATACGCTGGGCTGCAATGACAACAATCCTTCTCTTGGTTCCTTCATCGACATCGTCTTCCTTTCTTCGATTCTAATTCTCATCTCCAACCGTTTCGTTTCATCCTTATTACTGTATCGTTCTTCATTCAAACTTTATCCTTCTTCCTTTTTCCGCCATCGTTCTTCCTTCAAACTTCATCCATCTTCTTTCTTTCTTCATCGCTCATACTTTATCTTTCTTCGTTCATCCTTCGTCCTTCTCCCAGATTCAAACACTAATTTCTCGTAGACGTGTTTTTATTTCGTTTTTCTTCCCCGCAGACGGTGCTTTATTAAAACCAAGATTCCATAAACTACTATTCTGCTTATTAATTTTAAATATTAATTTCATTTTACTAACTTCATAATCTGCGTGTTTCTGATTTCCCTGTAACTTATACTATTCTTGTTTAATTCGGATGAAATTTTGTTTAATATTTCTCTAGATTCCGACGGAAAATATAGGCTACTTAATTCGCGGAAATATTTTAATATAAAATTCAATATTCCTGGATTCGTTAAAAAACGATATTAGAATCTCTATTACTGCAAGAAGAAAGCCTTAACTTTCGGAAGAAAACGTTTTAAAAGACAATAGAATTTTATAGTATTTCTTAGAGTAGATACTTAAAATACATTTCCAATGAAGGGTTCCTCATTTAATTTCTCTTAAGCAGAAGATAATAAGACCTCTTAAGTATAACATTTACCAAACCGTGTTCCATTGTTGCCAGCTGATGCATTATTAATTCTCCGGATAATTAAAATAAACAAGCCTCCTTTGTAGAACTCAAACCCCTGGCTCACCTTAACACGGAACATGGAACACCAGTTAAACATTCTTCAATTATCAAAACACCAAAAACTCTGCTTTTTCACTAAGCGATTACGAATTACGCTGGTATTTACATCTTGTAAATCGAATAGTTGGCAACAGTGCATTATGTAAGCACTAATTAAGGAACTATGAGATACTTAACATGTTGAATGCCATGACGGTCAACGGTGGCCGACGATACGAATATTACTAAAATTCGAATCAAATATATCGCTAATATTTGCAAACTTTCTAATATAAATAACTTTATGATAACCATGTAAAGTAAGCAGTGTATCGTAGATCGCTTAAACAGTTTTACTTTTAGCCGTTATATTGATATACAATATAATATAATATTATATTACGTCGTATTAAATTATATTACATTGAGTCACAAATAAGTTCCGTTCATCCAAGAGTGTTGTTATTCAAAACCGCCAGAGTTGTACATAAGGGGAATCGAACGTATCGCCAGGCATCGTATAACACGGATTTCGGCACGGTGCTCAACGTGTTAACGGTCGATCGGATTCTGGAATGTCGAGTGGGCCGTTGTGTGCGCAAGAATACTTGTAAGAATACTTTGAGAAAAGGGATAAACGAGTGGCCGCTAGGAGGAGAATCGAGCTGGGGTTTCGGGTTTCTATACGGTAAGCACTTTAGGAGGATAAAAGCTCGGCTACTACATGCCGAGCTTTCGACATGCAAGAATACCTCGAATCCCGATGTCAGATGAAAACCACGAATCACAATCACTCTTCCGCAAACCACTTTCCATTGGATTCGTTCCTACCGTTGGTGTTCCATCTTAATGATCTTTTTATTCCGCAGATCAATTTGTGCTACAGTTGTAATTTGGGATAAGTATTAGATATGTGCATATCTTTTCGGCGTTTTCGGATGACAGTGTATGTACCTTCTTTGAAAGGAAACAAATGCAGTTAAAAAGCTTGTAGATCGAAGGAATAAAGTTATAGAAAATAATGGAGAATATTTTTTGTGATAAAAATTGTTTTTCTTAAAAGAAAGATCAAATTCGTATGATTTCATAAAACGGCGAGAACTTATGCACGCACCTAATACTTTGACTGTGTTCATACGTTATCGAAGTAATTCTGATATCAGAACGTTTTGAACTTCGTAAGTACCGTAGAGTTCTGGGAAGAAGACATATAGTGACCATTTTGATCTATGACAGAATATTTGAATTATAGAATGCAAAATTTGATTGAGATATTAATTGTATATGAAATGAAACACCTATTTTCGTTTAATCGCGATAATACAAAAAATGTTTTATGCATTATGTAAATGGCATCGAAGAACCGTTATCTTAAACGAGAATTTTGTCGGTCGTCATTCTTTTTTTGCAGAATTTTTCGGATCGCCCACAAGTACTGTACCCTATATATTACATTATATTATATTATATTGGGTTCGGTAATAAATAAGATCCGCTCGTCCAGGAGTTTTTTTTATTCAAAACCGTCAGAGGTTTACACAAAGGGAATGGACAAATTTCCTAAAAAATGTCAAGAAGTTATTGATAATGAGTATGCGAATATATTGGATTAAATCAAATCTGTAGTTCATTTCATCGACGAATAAACTTTATTTCTTAAAACGGAAGTTAGACTCAGCCCAATATTATATTATATTCAAGATAATAATTTCACGAGAGAGTTACGTCACAACTGCCTTCTCCACAGAACCCAACAGTATGATATAATAATTCATATCATAAATCGTATTTGTATAATAATTTGACGTATCAATTATATCGGACTTAATTCAACTGAATCAATATTACAAATGATTACCAGAAACAAGGCGAAACGTGTAATCGAGTTTACGTAGGGCGAATAAATTGTTTAGAATAATTGGCATTCGTGACGTAGCGAAGTACAGCGGCGATTAAAAAGGCTCGTCTTACAAGAGAATCGCATGCGGCGCAACCGTTCCTTAGGAATCACCGGATTTCGGAAGGACAAATTACGGGCAGGGTTCCCCTCGTAATTCACCGGTAAAATAGAAGTGTGAGACGCGGGGTATCGTAAAAAAATTAGCCTCGTACCTTAACTTAGTACCATGAGCCCCTGTAATTACGATGCATCACGATGGAATAATGTCAGGATACGTTTTACATAATTCCCATTCTATGCATATCGTAAACGAATCTTCCTCGGCTATGTACGGTTTTATTTTATCGCCAAGTTTCCTACTTGTTTTTCGTAAGAATCAACGGTTTATCCTAATCGATTAATACTAGAACTACTGAGTTGTATTTTAATATTATTGTTGTATTTATTATGTATTTATTTATATATGCAAATAATGGCTGGAGGATAAAAGTTCATCAATGGATTTCATTCCCTATTTATTACATATAATGTAATGTAATATAATATAATATAATTGTGTGTGTGTTATATATAAGGTAAAGGTATACAAAATCTTGCGAAATGCACAGTTTTGTTAAGTGCAATGCACTAGTTTTTCATAAAAAACAACTGTTTACGTGATTGGTTAACAGTAGAACTACTGAAGATATATTTATAAACTGCTTTGGTAGTTCTAGTGTTAAAAAATGATATGTCACAATTCGACAACGATAATGAAGAATCGATAGTGAATTTATTTTCATGCATAATAAAGCTTCTTTGATTTATGACCCTCCGACATGAGAAGTTTATTGTTTGATTAAACATCGGGTTTAATTAATTCATTATCGAAAACTTCCAACCGCAAAAATATTCAAATGGAAAAGCGAAAGTAATAATAACAGAGTTTCGCTATTATCATTCACTTTGCATTTCACGAATAAAAACTAATTCTGCTCCGAACAGCTCCATGATTTGATTATCTTGCTCAGAAAATATTGAATTTTGGAAATGTAATATGTTGAAGATTATTCATTTGATAATTTACAGATATGAAAGTAATTTTCAATAGAACTCAAAAGTGCTCAGAATAAAGTCCCAACTACCGAAATATATGGATATAAAATGAATTTATAAAAGAATTCAATGGAGATCGAAATAAAGACTTAATTATCGACAAATAAATTTTCACAAAAAGTTTTCAGAATATGAAATTTATGGATGAAATATTTGTTGAAGAAAATGTTAATTTGTAGACATATTGTGTTGAGTCATAAACAAGTTCTGTTCGTCCCGGAGTTTTTTAATATAAAACCGCCAGAGTTTCACACAACAGGAATCGCAAAGTTTTCTAAAAAAATCGCAAGAAGTTATAAATAATGACGGCATTATAAATAATAGTAGCGAATTGTAGTTAATTTTATTGCCAAATAAACTTTACTTTAAAAACAGAACTTATTCATGACTCAAACCAATAAAATAAATCTCAAAAAAAAATTCGATAATAATTTCGAATGGAGCATATTCTTTCAAAAAATAGTCCAACGGAATCATTCATTCTTTTTCATGGTAAATCAAATTTCATTTGCTTCCAAAGTTGATTTAAAAAATCCTTGAAAATCTTATAACACCTGTGTTCTTCCATGGATATTTTATAGTACTCTTTATCTTTCTAAAGACTCCGAAGAATTTATCTCGCGGCATTTTTCACAAGAATCATTGATTTAAGTTTCCCCGATGATCGAGAGCCGAGGTATATCTGTATAAAACGCATAAACATATTTCACCAAGTTGCAACAATATAAAGAAAGGAATCTTGGAAGCCGTTAACGCGTGCGAATAAATTCTCGGAATCGCGTCCGATATGAGCGAGTAAAAAATTTGTAGAAACTTTTATCGTTCGTACGGCATGCTCGTTTCCAGTGTTATTAATGGTCAGAGATTTTATTGTTACGAGGGCGTACCGACTTGCGTTCTCCGTGTGACTGCAAATTAAATCGAATCTAACCGGCTTCTTGTATTTACGCAGCCAGGTGTGAAATGCTTTTTCTCACGCATCCTCGCGTGTCTCGGAATCCCCTTAAGCCACCATTAATCCTTCGATATCCACTCTCGAACTTCTGAAACCACTTTGTACTCCCTCCACCCGTCAGCATCTTACGTTAGATTTCGATAATTGTGGAATAACCTGAATTCACGAATCATATGAATTATCGAAAACTTTGTTACGGAAAATTTACTATTCATAGTCCTATTATTCCATAAGAAATGCTTTAATAATTAAATTTTCCATTATTAAGTTCTTTGGGAATTCATATTGTTCGTGAATTCTTGCTGTGCCCTATTTATCGGAGTTTACTATATTATCCATACAAATATTATTCCCATACTAAATATTTGACAATTCAATTCTTCCTACAATCCACTATCCATATGGATCTCCAAAACACATAATTCCCACAATAAATCTTTCCATAACGAAATTATTCATAATTCAATTTTGGAAAATTCACGAATCATACGATTTCATTTCCATAATTAAGTTCACGAGAATCCACAAAGCGTATGAGTTGATAATTGAATTGCATATATTTTCTGTATTCCCAAGAACTTAATTATGTACAAATTCATTACAGAACAATTAATTATGGAAACGATGAATATATGAATATTCCAAAGCATCGTCCATATTATATCTCCATTTCCTGAAAAGTATCACATTCCCTCCATTTATGTCCGTGATTTCTTTTACAATATAATACAGTGAGGTAATCCGTAAAGAAACTTCGAACTACATCTTTCACCGTAGCCTTAACAGCCGCGTTAAAATTCGTTATGCCGGTACTCGTAATTCGCCTTACATAATTCTTTACTATCAAATAAAAATGAAACGCGGTCTTAAAACAAATACAGCGTCGAGATAAAGCATGAATGGTGACTTTTATCCGACTCGTATATCGTTAAATGACCGAAGAGTCGGGTACCACGATGGCGACCGCAAACGCGGGAAGCGCGAAGAATGAAATTGAACGATAATCCCGATACTTTGAGTTCGAATTTCACGTAACAATGATCGCGATCGGGGAAACGTGATAATCGTTCGGTATACCATACAATGATAGCTGATAGAAACAAGCAGCATAATGTAATGTTTCGACCAGGAAACGACAATGTTTACCATTACTGGGGGAAATTCACGAATGATGCTGTATTATCGAGCAGCCGCATGCTTATAACTAAACTGATGCGATCATTTATAAACACATCCCGTTCCATTAATCAAGTATTCCAACGGGTCGACGAGCGCGCTAATTGAATGAATCGATAGATTCGTTTGGCCATGTCGTTAATCTGACGACTACCTGTTCTAATACTATATATAATGAAGGTATTTGATTGGTAGTTGCTGGACACTATGTCCTCAGGATTAACTAGCTGACTAAAGCCAGATCATTCTCGGTTAGCTTTCGTACCAACTGCTTCCTGGATAACATCAAAAAGCTCAATGTAATAGGCTGATACATTCGTACTTGAAAACTGTGAGTTCGAGAAGTTCCTCGGACGAAGTCGTTTCCGAGAGATGTCCGTCTCAAACGGAAAATCTACTTACACACTTCCTTACGAAAACGGCGAATAGCGTGTCTTCGTAACGTGTAAGTTCATTAAAGACTTAGTTCTCTCTGCGAGGTCTCAGCGGACGAGTTAACTAGTACTTCAGGATTTTAATAAATAATTTCGGAATACCGCATCTCGTAGTTGATATAAGGGAATTAGTTAAGCAGTAGGAGATCCGTTAGTGGTCGCTCGAGGCAAACTTGCTTTGGTTCGGATAGCAAATAGAGTTGCTTCGTTCTACAAAGAGATTTGTAAGCTCCACCAGACGAGAGGATTTCTTTCTTCGACATTGCTGCTACTGCTCTTCCTGGTCGTGTCGAGTCATAGCTTAACAAATGGATAAGGTAAACGACACGGAGTTCGTGGCACAGACCAGTTTTCACCGGGAATACAAGTACAGTGAAAGCTCGTCGATAAAGAGTGAAAGAGAGATGATGGGGAGAAAGGAGGAAGGAGAATAGTAGGGGTGATGTTTACACAGCATTTAACGGGCAGGATAATTACCCGCAATACCTCCAGCATGGCTCGTGCTTAGAAACACCTTCAACATCAATCACTTACGCCGCGATACGAAACTCAGCTGCTATGGCCGACAACCACGCAAATACCACTTCCGATTTTACTAAAAGAAATAGAACTCTGTGTGTGTGAGTGAAATGGGGGAACACGAACATCTCGAAAGAAAAGGATGGGGTTTAATCTTAACACTAGAACTACCAAGGTGATCGAAATGTCTGTCATTTTTAATTTAATCATTCGAATTGTTTGAGATTTTATATACTTTTATTTTATGTACATAACGCGAATAATTGAATACATTAATTAACTTAAATCCTCCAGCCATAACTTATATATGAGTAAATGTGTAAGCATAAGTTGGGCGGTGATTAAGATTGCGTTTACTTGTAAAGGATATCGCGGTTGGTGAGACATTATTATTATATTTGTTGGGCAATAATGAACATTAACTTGTTTAATGACTCAATCTTAACACGAATATACAAATCGTATATATAATCGAATATAAAGAATCATGTACGTAATACATATATTACATATGTCATGTGCAACTAGTTAACAGGTGACGTGTTATGAAATCGAAGATTAATATTTTGTAACTCATATTTTATATAGTAACATATACATAATTGAATATACAACATATATATTATTATACACGTAATGCATAATTAATTATCAGATGAAGTATTATTAAGCTGAACAGCAATATTTATATAACTTATATTTTATTTGCGTAATAAAGAATTATATTGAAGATTACAATTACGATATACAAATCGTATTTACAATATATGTACATGTATAATATACACGTCATATAAAACTATTATAAATATCAGGTGCAGTGTTATGAAATCGAACATCAACATTTTATAACTTACATTTTATTTGATAATGAGTAATAAAAAATTACGTTTCAAGTCGAAATGTGTGAACCAGGACTTTATCGTATCCAGAAATTCGGAAATTCAGGATACGTGGATACCGTGGTAGAAGCTACGTACGAAAAACTAGGAGGGTTGTGGAGGGTGAATTTAACGAGCGGTTTTACTGTGGGGTTTAAGTTACGTGGGTCCCTATTCCGAATCGTTACTATCGCTGGATCCGTTCTCGAAGTGTAAAACGATCCCCCGAAGAATGATCAGTCCAGAATGGATTTTAGATTATAAATATTACTCCAGTCGTCCACATCTCGGTCGTTTTACATAACTTTTATTGATACTTGTCAAGTATCTATAATAATAATAATTGGAGATTCTGTTCGATCGCAGAAAACTTAAATTATTTCATGCGTTCTGATTAGATTTCGTCCTTCAATTTTATAAAATATCATATCAAATATGTAAAAAAATTAAGTTCCTTGTCACATTGTGATTAGATTTCGTATTTCAATATTTTAAATATTATATCGTGTATATACAAAATTATCTTTTTCGGCACGTTGTGATTAATCTCGTCTTTAAGTTTTCTCATATATTATATGATATATACTATATCACTGATATATAAGAACATTAATAAACGTAGCATTACAATAAGCAGCATTGAATTTAGAGTGAAATTGTACGAAAATTACGGTGTGCTAGAATTTAGTGAGGCATAAATAATGGAAATAATGGAAGGATGTTACATACCTTAAAGCGTAAACCATTCGGATAAGTAATAGAATTTTTTGTCCGGGACATCGTAGATCTAAAGAAGAATTCCTTAAATATACTCGAACTACGCCAGAGAAAGAAGGGTCGATTTATACACGAGATAATATAAAGAAAGGCGAAATTTGAAGGGCTCACTTAGGTGCCTTACTTTCGTAAGTCCATTTTTAGTAAAAAAAAATCATTCGAGTTAAATTGTTCAACATAAAATCCCACATAAGATTTTCATTTCAATGTAGAAGTCTGAATTATCCTCCGGTTTCGTTTCCGGTATATCCAGGAATTCATTTAATTTTGAATGGCTTCTCAAATGGCTTACGTAAAAAGGATGCGAGTCTTCGATTTTCGAGTTGCAGCAAATGAATGGCAAAACAGCGGAATTGCTGCTCGAATTTCTTAAGAAAAACTGAGAGAACCTTAATGGCGGTACAAATCTCGGTGAAATGGAGCCATTTCCGTGTTCCTCGAAGATCGTCCTCGGTATTTCGTTGGTGTACTGCGCGACAGATATACAATTCCACGTACACCAACAGCACCGATAAAAACGAAATAATCATAAATCAACGCCAGTTTGTTTAATGTACGTATTTCTCCATTAAAAGGAGACGTTTAACTTGGACTTCTTTCTCTACTCGCCTTCCGAGACTCTAACTAATAGCTCGAGAATGCAGTGTTTTGTATTCATATTCTTTCTATTTTTTATGGAGCCACTTAACTCTCATAGAGTACTTAATAAAGAGTTAAAAGTGGAATTATTTCGGTTGGCTCTGATCGCCATTCTTACTTAGTAAATGTATTAATAAATTGTATAATAATGATTATTAAAAATGAGTCATTTTATTTCCTCCACATTTTTCTTGTGGTATTAAATATTATGAATTAATATCTAATAGAAGAGCTCTATAAAATCAACTTCTGCATACGTATATATATTTATTACGAATGTGTATAAATTCTCGCCGTTTTATGAAATCAAACGAATTTGATCTTTTTTTTTAAAATAGTTCTTATTCAAAAAAATACTCTCAATTATTTTCTATAAACTTATTAACTGCATTCAAACTTTCCGAACTGCGTTTGTTTCCTTTCAAAGAAGGTACATAAACTGGGATTTAATGGATTAATGGCGATTGAATTTAAGGAAACTGTTTTAGATCTTTTTTCACTTGGAAGAAACGGAAGAGGAAGAAGCAAAGAGTTCGAACGAAGCAGGGGACAATTATTATGGAAGGTGAGGTGGTTCATTAAGTATTCGCCTCTTGTTACCCGAGAGACTAAACTTTTTAAACCGCCATTTCTATCGGTAAAAACCAGACAGTCTGGCATTTATATCGCCGTATGAGAAAACAAACTTAACAAAAATTCGAGTGGAATACAATCGGACTATTTTCCTAGAACTCCTTTTTATTCGTCCCCGAGTGAAACTTACCTTATCTAAATTTTGCCGTATTTTTTTATTACGTGGAATGCTTTAATTGTGTGATACTAAGAATTTTATACAATCAAACCTGAAGCTTATGTTTTGATTACATTCCAGGAACCAAAATACAAAAATTCTTTCCGTATCAAAATGCTTTCGAAAATCTCAAATTTAAGGTAATATTATATTTCTCCTTACATGGAAGGCAACATTAAGACTTCACTGTAATCTGAAAATTAATATACTATTATAATATTTTTTAAACTTGAATTTTTAGACTATGAATTTTTGAGGGGATTTATTTGTTGCAAAACCCATAATCTTTTTAACAATAAATATAGACCATTACGGATTGTTCTCAGCTGTGTTAAAATCAGTACAACGTGAAATCAAATACAAATTTGTAATCTATACTGAAAAATATCGTACGCTCTCAAATATCACGTACTTCGATTTGTGTTTTCAAAACAGATAAAATGTAACTTAAAATTCCCTTCTACACATTTATTAAATAATTGTCATAGAAATATTCGCAAAAAAATTAGAGGATAAGTAAAGGAAACTTAAAGAACAGTGAAACGTATTCTAAGTAGAATACCCGTATATTGGTCAGACGCGTGAAAAGAATTGGTTTGAGTCATAAATAAGTTCTGTTTTTATAAATAGTTTATTCGTCAATAAAATTGCAAACGTGCCACATCAACTCTTAAATTTCATGAGAACCAATTTTCTAACCGCCACTAAAACAATTTATTTCGCACGAAATATAATCAGTCAATTCTTGGAACAATAATTCTAATCTACCTGAAGCGGAACTTATTTATGATTCAATTCAATGGGTCAGTCCATATACGAACATTTTTTTAAATGAATAATTTTTTTTTAAACGAGTGACTTCCTTTCTGTTATTACACATTCATGAAATGTCGTCGTAATTCGGTGAAAAATATTGACGTTACTTGCGCGAGAAAGAAAAATCTGCAATGTCAGCCGGTTCTCGGTGGTGGAAGTTAAGTCGAGGTCACAAGAATTACCATAAACCGCGGATTCGTTCTCGTGAGTTTATGAAGATTGAATTAAATTGTAGCTCCTTCGAGGAAATGCGGAAACGAAGGGAGATAGAGATAGAAGTAACGGTAGATTATAAAACGGAGGGCAGGGAGAGGGGGCATAACGGTGGACGAAGCATCGGCTCACAGAAAGGTTTTCTTTTCTTACAGAGGAGGGTCGCAAAACGCATTCAAAATTGCGCGCTCGTAAATCGGCGTTAGCCTGAACCGCGATTCGCCGATTTCCTGCACCCTCCTGCCTATTATCTCCCTCGTTTCCTGGAGTTAGCTTAAATTAAGGCACTCGATAAGTTTTTAGGATTTAGCCGAATTTCTCGTGGAATCCATCCCAGCGTCAATCGCTTAAATTTACTTCCAGTGGTGGGGTTGATTTAATAACTTTCCAGTTGCATCAAACGAAATTGGAATTAATTGTGAAATCTGACTGTCAGCTGTTAGACAAATTATTGTTCCAATTAAAGTTACATTAAAAACTATATTGAACTGCACTGAATCGAACTGTAATCGAAGAGACATCGATGATGCAATTTCATGGAAGATTAATATTGTCGCTAAAAAATTATCATATTTTTATGTCGATGAGATGTAAAATGGCGGCTATTAGTAGAAATAGATCTGCCTAGGTTAATTAATTCTAGTTGACCTTCCACTTCGATATAATTAATAACTTTGTCTGCCACGTTAAATCAGTTCTTAACAGCAGCAATAACTCGAGAAGGAATATTTTTCAGTTTCATCCGGTACCCTTTTTTACTTAGAAAACAAATTATTTCCTGAATTCTAATCGAACAGTAGCTAATTATGCCGACTTTATAGAATAATCCAACTATGAAATAACGGAATATTTCATTCTTACAATTGTTAATCCGCGAGCTTGATAGGATACATTAATATTAGTGGTACCGGAAAGTAATCAATTCGGAAGTGGATAACTTTCGCATGGAAATTTGGGAGTTTAATTTTTTCAAAAAGGGAATTATGAAAGCACTGAATGATCCTTGGGCAAGGATCATAGATAACGATGGAGATAATCTAAGAGAATAATGTTTAATATGAAAAAACAAATGGAGTTTCATGAAGTATGTGAAAAATAATTGATTAATTTTCAATGCCCCTAATCCGTTCAAAAAGATCTTTATTGAAATCCTCATAATATTCGAGACGGAGAACAACGTGGAAAAAAAAAGTTCCCGGAGGATTGCATTGACCGCATGGCACAATGTCGTTGGAAAAATTTATTATGGGAATAAACAATTCGGTATACGCGACAAATGTAAATTCAAGCGTCAGCTGGTACTGCAATTCAGGCGCTACCGCGATACGCTTGTCCGAGAGAATATCCCCGCTGAAGTTTGTCGACGTGTACCAACAATATTATTTAATATTCGGCATTACGGGAACCACGCCGGAATCCGATCACGTTTTGTAAGCATTTACATTGGATCATGTAAACTTTTTCGAATACCCCGCACCATGGCTTGTGTTCGTTTCCGAATATTAATTTCATCGCGCGAAACAACGCAAGGGAGAAAGGTCGAAAAGAATATTCGAAAAATGTTGGTTTACAAAAATGTTCATTTTATTATAATAAAATCCGTGTACTTTCAAAGGCATATTAGATTCGGTATAAAGTACAGATTATAATTCTGAATTATGTACACCGTGAAGCGGTGTATTAAAATATTATTAAATATTTTCATATTTAATTGTTACTGAAAATGTTCACATTTAATTATGACTGAAAATTCTTGATTTTAATATAAATCCAGCAATAAAAGCGAATCCATTATTTTCGGAAACAAAACACGGATTCGATTAGCATCCGGCGTTTTAATAAATTCATATTTCTACGCATGGATGTTGAAAGAAACAAGAATGAGATGAAATAAGATGATATAAGGAAAGAAAATGTAGTGGTTTTTGGGATCCCTGAAACGCGGTCGCTTCCCTTATTATACCTTTCTACGACTTCCGGCTCCCGTTCGTGCGGGAAGACTCCTCCTTGAGTACATATATTTTAAATACAAACCTTACAGCGTTCCTTCCGGTTCCGTGATAAGGAAGTCTCTTACGCCTCCACCAGTTTTCCCATTCGGTAGTCGGAAAACAAGTCGTCCAAATAGTTTGAATTGCTAAATTCGACGGTTGGAGTGCCAGCGTTCTTATTATTATTCCGAATATAATAAGTCGCGTTGGTTGATATATCTCTTGATTCTGCCTGTCGGTTTCCCAGCCTGCCTTTTCAAATTTGCATATCATCGAACATCCCTCCGTTAGAACTGCTCAACTAACCTGACCTCGATCACAATTGACTCGTTATTTCATCGGGAGTTTCCGGGAGTTGAAGAATTTATTCGCGCCGATATTTGATTACCCGTTGTCTAAAAAACGATGGATAATTAAATGTAAGTAATTATGTTTTCTACAGGTTTTTTCATAACACTAAATATTAGGAATTAATATCTTTCGAATAGAAGAAAAAAATCAGCTCCATATAAATATAAATAATTATTATGACATTCGCCAAATTAAATGATATTTAATTTCTAAAGAAAGAAATCAATATTATTATTAGAAAAATTCAAATAATGGCTGCTATTATTATTAATATTAGAGAAAAGATATTTCATACGTGATAGTGAAATTTATGACGGCAACTAATAAAAGAGATATTATTCTTATGTGACAGTGAAATTTAAAATAACGACGACTAGAAGTATATGATAGTGAATTAACACTGGGAAAAAAAGTTTGTGCGTCGAACGAAATGTTATACTAAATATAGTACTGTCATGGGTTTATCTTTCCCTGCAATATACTTAATAACTTTGTCTTCTACACTAAGTTCTTAACGGGCCAACTACCATCAGGGACAGCCGCAATGACTCGTGAAAAAATATTTTTAGGCTTTGGCCGCTCCCTTTTTTAATTAAACCCGAGTCCTTAATTTTGTACGCGGTGCTTCGAAGTTAACTTCAATTTTCAGTCTATCCTTTAAGTAGACCTGTCGTGATCGAAACTGGGGAATGGTCCTCCGAGCTTGATTTCGAATGAAGGAATTATTTATTTACGACCTTTTCCCCGTGGAATCTACAAACCCAAAGAAATAGCTTTAAAGTTGGCAAGATTTAAAAATTTTCCAATTCATATTACGACACAAGTTTTTTATTAGAACTCAGAATTTTAAGGAATCTTTGTTTATCGTGATTCATAATTCTATGAAAAGATTTTTTTGACTCATAAAAAATTACGATAAATTTCTTAAAATTTTGGTCGACGCCCATTCGATGTCATTAAAGTTATATTAAATATTAATAAATTAATCTTCTATCGAAGAGAAGACCAATAAAAAAATCATTCACTTATTATGGTACTCAACGGATGAATAGATATTTAATTCCCAAAGAAAAAAATTAATAACAACTAATCGGGAATCGGTTGCGTTAAGTTCGTATATCGGTGGTGTTTTTAAGAGCGATATATATTTCTTGGGAAATTCATTGAACGTCGTGCTTCTCTAAATTAGTGGCACTTACAGAGAATTTAGTGAAGGCCAGCGATAGTATTTTCTTCTGCGAAGATTACGGCATAATTTACGGACGAGTTTCACCTTAAATTGAAAATGCCTTGTCTTTCAAAACCGGGAGAAACTTTTCCCGTAGCACGATAATGCTTGTATTAAACTCTCGTTGAAATTCGAAATTTGTTATCGATCGGGAGTGAATTTATTTGATGGAGATATGATTCGAATAAAAGGAATAAGCCGTAGAGAAGTCCGAACATTGAATTCGATGGGACAATCTTAACGGTATCTCTGCTAATTCACGGAGAAAAGCATTTTTCAAGGTAATGTTCGATTAATCTTGTGACGTAAGTTCTCTTTTATATGTTTCCTGCAAACGGTTCTTGTATCGTTCTATCAGATATCAAGATAACTATCTGATCCTACATTTGATTGCGTATATAAATCGTTGAAATAATCATCTACTGAGTAATTAAATGTGGAAGGACTATTAAGGAATATTATATTATAATTCTTATAACGTTGTCATTTTTGTAACGTGCTTATGAAGAGTATGGGGAAGCGTCCTCTGAGATAAATAATGTCCCGTTGTACGTTACTACATTAAAGCGATCAATGTTGCCAATGAAATTACACAGCGGATAATGGAAATACTAATTTCATAATAAATTGAGTCTAAGTAAATATAAAGCAATCTACGAGGAGATAAATGCCTTAATTAAATTCCTTGATATAATTTAATTTGTATTATTGAAATATTAGAGTCGATCCCGGGGAAATTTTACAGTAGATTTTAGCGTAGTTCCAAGGTCAGACAAAAAGGTGATCTTAATTGACAAACAATCAAAGTCGCCAATTTCGGTCCTAGATGGTCCAAATCGATGCTAAATGATGCCTAATGATGTTCTAGGACCATTTTGGGTCGAAAGAAGTGGATTAAAAAATTTTTGTAGTCGAAAAATGGGTCGCTCCAAAATTGCAAAAATGTAAAGGGGTATACCTTCAAAAATCGCAAAAAATTAAAAGTCGCCAAAATCAATTCTAAGTGGCCCAAATCGATGGTATATGATATATAAACATATTCTAGGATGATTTCTGGTCGAAAGAAGCGGTTAAAAAATTTGTATTGTTCAAAAATGGGTCGATCCAAAATCGCAAAAATCTGAAGGGGTATACCTTCAAAAATTCTCAAAAAATAAAAGTCGCCAATTTCGCTCCTAGATGGTCCAAATCGATGCTAAATGATGCCTAATGATGTTCTAGGACCATTTTGGGTCGAAAGAAGTGGATTAAAAATTTGTTTCGGTCAAGAAAGGGGTCGACCGAAATCGAAAAAATGTAAAGGGGTATACCTTCAAAAATTGTCAAAAAATCAAAGTCGCCAATTTCGCTCCTAGATTGTCCAAATCGATGCTAAATAATGCCTAATGATATTCTAGGATGATTTTGGGTCGAAAGCAATGGATTAAAATTTGTTTCGGTCACAGAATCGCGAAAATGTAAAGGTATACTAAAAAATAGTTTAAACTTGTTTAAACGTAATTTTTGTTTTCGCACTATTAGATTTTTATTTCCACTGATTGGCTCGTTTAAATATTAACACAGTTTTCGATGTAGACTTTGGAATTCGTCAACCGTATCACGAGGGCTGAACTATGTAATTCATTTTTCCAAGGTCACGATTTAATTCCGACTGCAGCTGGATCGTAGTTTCCCACCGTTAGGCCAGTATTTAATCTGCAGCATAGAGTTTTGGAACCGCGAACTGCATCGCGAACATGCCTTTCCATAATTAACAAATGCTGCGGTTTCACGAATGAACTTTTATTTCGCCTGCTTCGTGTATCGCCCGTTAAATATTAATTTAATTTGCAGGACAGTGTCTCGAATTTGACATCTGAATCCCAAACGCTTTGTCATATAATAAATTGATTTCGCCGTCTCGCGATTAGATTCTTATTCCAGCTGCATCCAGTCATCTTCGTCAAGTATTAATTAAATTCCATACAGTGTCTCCGATTTAATAATTGCATCGCGTGCGTGTCGTTCCATGATTAATAAACTTTGCAGTCGCATGATCATAAATATGTTTTTCGCGATCGCGTCTCATCTCGATAAACACAAAATTCATTTGCAATATTGTCTTTCGAATTTGAAGGTTCTTCGAATGTGTTCAAAATTCAAAACTGCAGAGTTGAGTCACGTAGTGAGTAATTATAATTGACGTAATTAATTCGATTAATTTATTTTTGTCATCCATATATATATTATAGATATATTATATTATATTGGTTTATATTATTATTTAATTGTCTGCTTGATATCTGTTTATCTATCGTCTAACATAACATTCCCATAAATTTCGTGAATCAGGGTTTAAGGTGGGCTGCTAACCCCCGCCTGTTCCTCCCCCCGAAATAAAAGAATTATAGAACTTTACCGTTCTTCCTTCGCCCTAATTTTATTACTTGTATTAAGGATACCTTTATTAAATATATACCCTCATTCCCAGAATCTCCACGGAATTACGGCACTTTAACTTCTTAACTTTTACCCGCCGGGGATATTTTGCAGCGTAGAGATTCTTCGGAACAATTTGCTTGAAAGCTGCACAATAATGGAACGCCTGTTAATCAAATATAATTATCTTATTCCGTTTAAGATAATTTTCATAAATATTGTTTGCACCATTCCCTTGCACTGAGAATGCATCAATTACTTATCAATTAGTTATCAATTAATCATCATCAACTACAATTAATTTCTCTTAGATTCAGAAAACGGTGAACTTTCAGTCGCAATATTAATAACACATATCGTACATAATTATGTTTCCTTGGAAAGAATGGTTTTCGAGATTGGTGAAAAAGTTTCAAGCGAGCGGGTGGAAAGCGGGGTTCGGAGGAGGGTGTAAGAATTACCGGGAGGAACTCAAGTTTCGGGGACAAGTTATAAAAGTTTTTTTAGCTGGTTTAATCTGAACTTTACGATAAGGAGATTGCATCAAACGAGCATTGTAAGTCACCTCGGAGACCGAGAAAGTGGCTTTTACTGTAGCCGTTTCGAGGAGCAACTTTTTCTTTCCCTTTCTTTCCACTGTACGCTCTCGCTGCTTGAAAATGGACTTAAATATCTAGAAGGAAAAAAATTTCCTTTGAGTCAATTGTATTTTGCCCTCTGTTCTTTCTGTACCGCCTACCAACCCCCCCCCCCTTTCTTACCGAGAGAACAAATGAATGTACCTTGAATTTAAAACCATTACCTTTCCACCGTTTTAAGGATACATAAAGAACATGGAAAATATATTGCGCTTGTAAAACCTCGAGCATATTCTCAATTGCCTTATTACCTTCTTCTTAATCTTAGATCTTCTTTAATTCTAGGCTTACCTTGATTTCAGATTTATTCAACCAATTGTTATATTCTTGTTTCTAACCAATTCGAATTCCTTTGCCACTATAAACACTATTTTAATTGAATCGTTGTATGGGATGGAATATTTTATTGTGGAAAATCAAGTGGCTATTGAGAGGCGACGTTAAACGTTGAATCACCTGGGGTAAGTTTTAATGTCGCCTCTCAGTCGCCACACGAATTGCTGCAATAAAGTGAGTGGCAACCGAGAATTGCCCCTCGAATGCAAAGGGATTAAAACTATTAAAAATAATTTCGTATACGTAATATTAACTAATGTGTAAAATCTGCAAAATTTTATTTAATCTTGCTATATTGATGTATTTTATTAGTTTCAGTGTGCTATAAATTTAGGTACTTTATTGTAATGTTATTATCATTTATTCTAATATTTATTATACTTCTCTAAAATATTTTCTATATTCTTGACATTAACTCGCTTAGAAGCGAAAGGTGAATTTCGGAACTGTCCGAATGTTGTCAGTGTGAGAGGTCTTTTTTTGTTTCGAGATCGATACGCGACACGCTGCTTTTGTCAAAAGGTTCCCTGCCCTTAATTTTATCAGAGCGAACTCCCTTTTCCGGCGGAAATACTTGGTTCAAAGAAGAGAGAAAGGGAGAAAGAGGAAGAGAGTTGGGGAAATATTACGTTGAATTTTTAGGGAGGCCTAAGGAATGATCAAAGGTTTCCAATTTTTTCCTTCGGTTTGCGTCCTTTTATCTCTCCCGCTTTATTCGGAAAGAGTTGGCTGTTTGTATCGAGGTAACTTTTCACTTTTCTAATAAATATATAATTTCTTAGTTAATTAATTCGACTGAAATCCATAGCTGGTAGATCATCAGCAAATATTTATACAAATTTTTCTACTCCAAGTTGGATGGTTAAATACTTTGGTTATTATTTATTACTAGAAATAAATCGATCATAGAATAAACAAATGAGTACGTATTTACGATAATTTTTCTATTCGAAGTTGGTGAAATATTTTAGTAATTATTAATTACTAGAAATAAATCAATCTTAGCATCGGAGTTTAAGAGCTTCACCATTAATTATCATTTCGATTAAAATTCGTAATTAAATTGCGATATCGCCATGTATATTCAATAATTCAAGATAAACAAATGGAATCAACGAGGTGACATATGTCCATATTTACGTTCACGTATCGCCGGAAATTGGACCTCGATCGAGTAACTCCTTCGTGAATTACATATTTTAACAATAAAAATTATATTTACTTTATGTTTTATTAAAATTTAAAGTGTTCCAAATCTCTGGTTCACGCAAATAATATTTTTTATATCGCATATTAATCGCATCTTGCATTTCTAAAACTACTTTATTTTGAATATTGATCTAACTTAAGAATGTATTTTTATTAGAGAAATTAATTCATTAATTAATTAACAACAAATCTCAGCACAAATCCGAACCATAATTTGGTTGAATATTAAGATTACATCTACATAAATAATATTAATACTGAAATTATAGTTCAGATTTATTCTGAGGTCTGTCATAGATTAATTAATAAATACATTTTCCTAATAAAATTAAACTCTTAAAGTAGAACGAAAATTCGAAGTAGAACTCTTAACATTATATCCGAAGAAATAAATATGGCTAAAGAGATTAAAAACAGATGCATTAAAAATCTTTCGAAATTAAATGTTCAAGTTATACTCTTTAAATCGGGTTTCATTTTTTATTCTGGGAGCGTGGAATGTGTAGTGCTTTCCTCGTTTAATTTCGTTGATTCTGTTACTCGAGGTAAACATTCGTGTTACGTACATAGATATAATAGAGTTTAAGTTAGAACGTGACTTTGCCTCACGTGTTCGTAGAAAAAAAAACAATTGGAAGCTGTTCCTAGTTTAATCAGCCAGCTTTGCGTGCTTTTTTTGAATAGATTTTATTACCATTACTTGTTGCGTTTAAGTATATATATATACATATATTCGTACGAAGTTACATTTATGAAAATCTTTTCTAATAAAATAATATTTAATTACACATCTACTTGAGAAAAAGTCAAAAACATAGCACAATTAAATAATTCAAGACTATTCTTCTCCGTCCATGTTTAACTTTGTATTATCATCAACACAACGAAGTACATTGTTTTCTTCCACCATCCGTACTTCGATAACCCTGTATTTTTCGTAGCGCGGTACGAAAGATCGAATACTATTTTATAGACGATATTTTTCCAGTATATTATCTTTATTGGAAGCATTTTTTCACATTGTTATCTTTTTCATTAAATATTTCTCCAACGTGTTACGCTTCTTTCACGAATAATTTCTTCGCGTTGAAAATATTAAATATTTTCTATGCGCAAAATTTGTGTAGAATTTTTTGTGGAGAATTGGGATAGTTTGGATAATTCAAATAATTCGGATAATTTGGATAACGTAGATAATTTAACTCAAACAATCCTCCAACAATTTTTTGCATCGTCGTTACCTAATTAATCATAATTAATATATCCATGATTAATACAATAAAAATAATACTCTTCCAAATTACTGTGTATCAGAAAATAGAAATGGTTTCTTGGCAATAATGCCGCGTTTTGATTCATTCCCTTACTCACAGTGGTCACTGTGAATTATGATAAGTTGAGAAGTAGTTGTAATAAAAGCTGAAAGAAGTGAAAATGGCCAGTGAGATCGTTAGGTAGAAAGTGGTGTTCGCAGATCCTCGGTAATGTCACCGTCCATTTCGGTCCATTCAGTGAGAAGCGTCCCGTTTTTTTCCCTCCTTTTCCACGATCTATACTCTTATGGCGAAAACCCTTGAAATTCTTTGGGAGTCAATTCGAAACTAACCCTATTCTCCGAGTTAACACACAAAGAAAGGTACCACTCGCCAGACGGAAATTACGAGCGTAAGGATTTTCATTTTGTCCCGTTCGTAGCCCTGGGATGATCAAGGATCTTAGTCCCACGCATCCTTTTTATCCGTTCAATTTTATATTCGCTTCCAAGCCACCGCGACAAAATTCCTTGATACGTTTTCTTACTTCGAAAATGTCCGTTATATTCTTTCGGTAAATTTTATTGCTATATCTTTCTAAATGTGGTGACAATGTCATTGCACGTGCGGTGCTCTCCTTTATTATATTTATTATTATTAGAATGAAGCACAGGCTTTTCTTTTATTTACTTCTTATATCCAACTCCTATATTTTCTCCTTATATGGCCTTTACAATATTCCAGTAACTATTTTCTAATTAATATTTTTAATTGTGTTTTTAAAGTATTAATTTAATATTGGAAAATATTAAGTTGTTGTTGTATTTATTACCTCCTTCGCAACTTAAAAATTCAATATTTTATACGTGTCAGTACTGACTTATATAAAACCTAGTGTTATTAGTGCAAAGATTACTGTCATCAGTTGAAATTAATTATTTCAGCTGAAATATATTAAATTGAATGGCTTCAAATACCTTTTTATAAAATTATTATTAACTTCGAATACCTTATTACGGAATTATTATAATCTTGCGATACCTTATTACTAATATATTATAAACTTACACCTCATTACACAATGATTTACTTTATATTACATATTTTACAAAATTACGTACAAAATATGAACAGCAACCGTATTATTATCCCCTAACAACCAAAATGAGTAAAATAAAGGCTATTCTTCGGAATGTATTTAAAAGAAATATCTCGCAAATTTTAAATATTAAAGAATAATGAAAGAGTTAACCAAATTTGGTTTAATACGCCTTTCCGAGTATATTATATCACTTTCGAGAAAGAAAGAAAAACGCCGCTACACAACGCCGCAACGAAGAAGAGCAAGATGGCCGACTATATTCGCGGTAATACTACGAGCTCCACATACGCCACAATTTTCGCAAAAGACACAAAAGCTTTTTATTAACACTATTGTAAGGCACACGTAGTAGACATTAAAGCTTCTCCTTCAACATTTTTATCCTCTCTTCTAAATTTCGGGCGCATAATAAAAATGTTACAACCTTCATACACCAAAAATATTTAACGTAGTCATAGCACTGAAGGCAGAAAGTATAAAAAGATATCTTCTTTTGGAATAAAAGCACCGCAGGAATGTAAAATTCTATTAACACTACTCGGCATCAAACTTAACATTTTTCACATATAATTTTAAAATCATGTACGTATTTTTGTGAATATCAAAGGGGTGGTAATAATATTGTATTCATATGAAATATAAATATCTAAGAATAGAAATATAAATTTAGATAAATATTAAGATAACCTTGGCGCAAGAACTCCATAGAATAATATATTTCCGTGGCATTATAGAACGTGCAATTAATCCGAGGAAAAAGAGGTTTTCACGATAAACCAGATTCGTTAGCGGGCACGCGTTCATATACGAGGCATACAAGATTTTTTGTTACATATACCGGAAGTAGGTCAGGCCAACCTTTCAGTAGAGATGAAATGTATATCGTAAAAAAAAAACGGAACAACCGAAGCGTGAATTGTAGTTACGAAAACACAACATACACGCGCATCCCTGCCCTTTGACCCTTCGACGCTTCTGAATCATCTTCGCGAACTTCTATGATATTGCTTGATTAATTCTTTTTATGATACACTCCTCGATTGTGTGATATGACTTGAATTGTTTTCATTAATTTATTACTGTAATATGAAAAATCTATGGTTTAAGGTAATTACATTCTTGTTAGATGAATTTGAAATTGTGGTTCCACGAAAAGTCCAGTCGGATGGAAAGTTTTTGTCCCATCAAATACCTCATCATTTCAAGCGGTCTTTTTATAATAATATAAAGGAAACTGTTGAAACACCGGAAGATGCCATCCACTATCGCTTGCGAATCGGAAACGAAGAACACCATCTTGAATTATATCCTAATTATCGTCTACTCAGTCCAGGCGAGTGATTAAAGATTATGCTCAGAATGTTATTTATTCGAAAGTAAACATTTTTCATATTTTTATATTAAATCCATTAAGTTGGTTATCATATCATCTTTTTCGTGTCTAAAATGACCTTGTTCATAACAATGTTCCTTCGTCGTTATTTGCAAGTAACTATGTCTATCATAATATTATCCAACTATTATTAAATTCATAATAATTAATAGAATGTACAAGTTAATTCCTAAATTATAGAATATACGCTTTTTTAGTGAAATATTTTATCCAGGCGCCGTGCACGCAGAGCACAAAAGATCGACGTTAAACTTCGAACCAAACGTTGGAAACTTTTGGGATGATTCGAAAATTCGCCGAATCAGAGACCCACAATGTCATTACATCGGGCGAGTAAGGAATCATTTGGAAAACAGTGCATTATCCACTTGCTACGGACTCGTTAGTAAAATGAGAAACGATGATCTTAATTTGGCCTTAATTTACGGATAAATTCGATCTTCCTTGAATCGTGAAGATAAGGGTAGACAAAGATAAAGGTAGATCTCCTAATATATCCTTGGACGTGTCTAGGCCGGATATATTAGGACGAAAGGAGGGTGGTACAATATCGAGCCCGTGCAGGGTCACGATTTCACCAAAGAGGCGGAACACCCGCATGTCCTTTACAAAAGAAAACCAGACGATTCCGGGGAAGAGACTCTCTGTAATGTCACCGACAATATGGGCAAAACCTTTGCCAAACGTGCTTTGACCAACCGGAAAAGGCTATCCTCCAAGAACGAAGCCAAATCGAGATATACACTCGAACTACTCCTTGTACTCGACAAAACCCTTTTGGATTATCGTAAGGACTTTGATGTCGAGAATTATGCTTTGACATTACTCAACATGGTAAATAGTCATATCATTACTAGTATTATAGGCGTTCCTTCGGTTCGGATTTTGAATGGAGAAGGGAAAATAATAAATCCTTGGTATTCTGCTATGGTGATTTTAATAACGTTGCTCTTCTGACGAGCTCTCGCTGAAGACTACTGTTTCTTTTCAACGGCGACGAGCCTGTTCGGACACGCCGGGCCGACAAAAGACTCGCGCGTCCCGATTCGTCGAATTCTCAGAACTGGCCATGCATTTAACACACACACAACAAACTACTACAATTCGGCCATCCTGATTATTAATCGTCTCGATTAAATGAATACAAAAGTAACTTAAAAGTAACGGCTAACGTAATACATTGTAGAAACACTTAATTATAAGATACTTACTACTAAAATTAACACACAATCTTACTTAGCTACGTGCAAAATATAATATGAATAAATGGCTTAATGAGGTATCCATGGCTTCATATTTGCCGCATGCCAGGTCCCTTTATACGGTATCTGCGATACTTGGAAGTCATCAATATCTTCGATAACATACCTATCATTTCGCAACACTTTCCCGATCTGATAAGGACCTTTGTATTTCGGTATAAGTTTAGTCGCTTTCCCCGGTTGAGTAACAAAATTCTTTATCATTACACGGTCACCGGTTTTATAATTTTCGGCAGCCCTTCTTCTGTTATCGAAGTACTTCTTATTAGCATCTTGTGCCTTTTTTATAGTCTCGCTCGCTTTCCCTCGCAGTACTACTAAATTTCGTGTCGCGTCCACGCTAGCTTCTAAATGATTTCGTAGTTCATCGGACACATGTCCCCTTTGCACAATGCCGAATAATAGTACGCTTGGACATTCGCCCGTCGATCTATTCACCGTATTATTTAAGGTGTACTCTACTTCTGGCAACACCTCGTACCAGTGCCGATTTTTCTCGGCCGATATCTTCGCCATCATTGGCGTGATTATCCTGTTAACCCGTTCGGCTTGACCGTTGGATTGAGGCGACGCGGTAGCAATCTTTACATGATTTATTCGGTTTTCGTTAATAAACATTTCAAATTCTCGCGACGTAAATGAGCTTCCTCGGTCGGACACTATACATGAAGGCTTGCTGTAATTTTGAAAATAATCGCGTAAATGGTTTATCGCCTCACGCGCATTCGTCGGTTTTGTGGCAAATAATTTTACGTATTTCGTAAAAGCGTCGACGACTAAAAACACATACTTTTTCTTAAGCGACTGACTCTTCGAGATTGGTCCCATATGATCCACATGCACGGTTTGGAAAGGGCGATCGCCTTTAGGAATATTATTTAAAAATCCCTGCACTTTGCCGGACGGTGGACTAAACGCAATGCATGTTAAACACGACTTAATATGTTCATTCACCTTTATACGCATTTGAGGGAACCAGTAACTACGCATAATCCCTTCGACCGTCTTATCAACGCCTACGTGTCCCAGTTCGTCGTGATATTTGCGCATCACACTACCCTCCATTTTCTCGGGCACATAGAACAACACGCGATCATCCTTTTTCCGATATATTATTCTATTTCGCATTTCGAAAAACCGATCTTCTGATTTTTGTAGCTTCTCAATTAATTTTCTAATATTTTTGTCGGACTCCTGGCATAACGCGAGATTGCGCTCGAACGAATTACTTTCGAGCACTAGGATATTATGTTGGCGACTCAGAGCGTCCACATGAGCCATGTTTTTACCTGCCCGATGCTCGAGTATATAATCATAATTTTGCAGTTCGAGGGCCCAACGAGCAATACGCGGGTTTATTTCTTGCTTGTTTAGTGTTAAGGTAAGCGCTTGACAGTCCGTTACAATTTTGAATTTGGTCCCATGTAAATAAGTACGGAACCTCCTCAAAGCATAAATAATGGCTAGCGTCTCTAGCTCAAAGCTATGATATTTGGACTCGATTTCAGTAGTTCTCTTGGAAAAATAAAATAAGGGATGAAACTTTTTGTCAGATTTCTTTTGGACTAATATTGCTCCAAATCCTAATGAACTGGCATCGCAATGCAGCTCTGTTTCATCATGAGGCGAATAAATAGATAAAATAGGAGACTCGACTAATTTCGCTTTTAATTTTTCGAACGCGGACAGCTCTTCTCGCTCGAATCTAAACGTTGCCTGTTTTTTCACTAAATCATAAAGCGGTTTGGCCGTTATCGAGAATCCTTCTATAAATTTCCGAAAATATGAGGCTAGACCCAAAAAACTTTGTACGTCGTGCGCGCTACGCGGAACCGGGAAATTTTGCACCGCCTCAATACCCCGACCGGTTGGACGAATACCTTCCTTCGTAATTATGTAACCAAGATACTCAAGTTTCGTTTGCAAGAAGGCACACTTGTCGACTCGCAGTTCAAGACAATTCGCGACTAATAATTTAAATACTTGCTCTAATACGACGAAATGGTGCTCTAAAGTCTTCGTAGCGATTAAGAAATCGTCGATATACACCGACACATCACCCGAATTAATTAATTCTCGCAGAACTGCCGTGACGTGACGTTGAAACTTCTGAGGAGCGGTTTTCAAGCCGAAGGGCATTCTAGTATACTCGTATTGTCCAAATGGAGTAACAAATGAAGTATATTTCACCGACTCCTCATCCATTTTAATATGCAAGAAACCGTCTTTCAGGTCCAAAATAGAAAAATATTCTTTCTCGCTTAATGAATCCAATAAATCTTCGATCAACGGTAGCGGAAAATTTTCACGGGCCATAATTTTATTTAGAGGGCGAAAATCTACACACATTCTAACTTTGCCATTCTTTTTCTTAACTAGGACGATTGGCGACGCATATTCCGATTCACTCGGGCGAATAATATTTCTCTTTAATAGATCATCAATAATTAGTTTTAATTTTGTTTTCTCGTCATGTGACAATCTTCTTGGCCGGCAACTAAACGGCTTTTCGCTCGTCAAAGCGATTTTCATGACTGTACTAACGTGCGGGTTTTCCGGCCGCTTCGGCTGGAGATATTTCTCTTCAAATAATTTACGCATACAAGCTTGCGTTTCTTTCGGGCATTCCTCGTTAATTACAATGTCATCTACCGCTTCGGTCTTTTCGTCAACAATGTCAATATTTGCAATATCATAATAGCCACTACATTCCGCAATCATAAGATTAGCAGCTCGAAAGAAATCGCGTCCTAACACCGCGGAAATACCCATAGTTTCGTTACTGACTACATAAAGATTTAACTTGACCTCTCTGCACTCATATTTTATATTTACCCCTATTGTACCCAACGGTGCTAATTTGCTGCCATTAATACCAGTAAAATTCGAATTCGTTGGCACGCTTAATATGTTCTCCGAATAATGCGGAATACATCTAACTTTGATAAAACTAATCGGGCTTCCCGTATCTAATAAACAGTTAATTTTTACATAATTACTCACGCTTACAAACTTAAATTCTAACATACGTGAGAATTCGCTGTCTTCATGGGCCACATAATTTATACTTTCCCCATTTCCGTTGCACTGGCTCGCTTGATGAGTCGTACTGCCGCACTTAAAACAGGAACCGCGTTCTCGCTTCGGCTTCTTACAGGCTGATGCATAATGGCCAGCTCCATTGCAGTTGAAGCATCTTAATCGTAGCCCTTCCCGTTTTGGCGGCTCCTGCCCTTTCGGCTCTTTCTGCCCTTTAGCGAGGGTATCGGACTGCTGACTAAACATTTTACTTCGCTGCTGCCTTTCGTTTTTATCACTAAGCGAAACTTTTGCAAATGCCTCTAATAAGTCTTTCGTGGTACTGAACCGCTGTATTTGAGCCTGTGACCGCAAGCTCTCGTCCGGGATTCCATCGATCACATAATCCACGATTTCATCCGCGTCGATCGGTACGGCGTTCGCACTCACTATTTTATCATGTAGATACTCCGGAAATGACTCATTCTTTTTCCAGATTCTATCTTCAAATTCTCGGCGCAAGCGAAGCTTATTAACTCGTTGCCCGAACATATTCTGCAGTTCATTTAATAAGTCCGCGAACGATAAATCTACACAATCAGCCCGGGATTGAAACCATTTAAGGGCTTTTCCCTTAAGTTTCATGCAGGTCAATGTCTTTCTTTCAAACTCACTTAAACCATAATTTTGCACTAAACTATGTAACTGTCTGGCCCACGTCTCGTAATCACGACTACTTCCGTCAAATTCACCAATCATTTCTTTTATGTTACGTAAATCGCGAGTACTTTGATTCGACACTGCCGTCGGCGGATGTTCCGAGGTTCTCCTTAACAGTTCAAGTTCACGTTGCAGCAGTTGTATTTCCCTGTCTGCTAATTCTTTCTCGCGTCGCAACAATTCCATTTCGGTATGTGAATTTGAATTCGTAGCCGACTGGCCTCCACTTGCTACATTGTCGCGCACTTCTTCGTTGTCTTGGTCGTGCATAATTTCGGGGATCCCAACAAGATCCGTCGCTGGGACTCCTGAATCTAATAATCGTTTGATTAACTCATTTTTATTGCCCGTAGTCGGCAACTCCATTTCCCGTAGCCTTTCCTTCAAATTGGCGACGTTTAAACTCATTTCGAAAATCCTCTTGAGACACTGAATTGACTATGTACTTATACAAAATCAGTCACTCTCGTTTCGCACTAATTTTCGACACTGAGGTTCATAAAGTTCATAAGGTTGAGAGCTCGTTCGGAACTATCATAAATTGGCGTACCGCGTAAATCTAATTCAAATCGGCACGACAAGTTCCTTTCTCATAAGGTTCGTAAAATCCCATGCACAAACGTAATTCCTGCGCAATTTCTATTCCCTAATCCGTAACTCACAATCCGCGTATCCCACTTCTGAAAATTTTATAGGCGTTCCTTCGGTTCGGATTTTGAATGGAGAAGGGAAAATAATAAATCCTTGGTATTCTGCTATGGTGATTTTAATAACGTTGCTCTTCTGACGAGCTCTCGCTGAAGACTACTGTTTCTTTTCAACGGCGACGAGCCTGTTCGGACACGCCGGGCCGACAAAAGACTCGCGCGTCCCGATTCGTCGAATTCTCAGAACTGGCCATGCATTTAACACACACACAACAAACTACTACAGTATTATCGTCTGAATTTATTTCGAACTCGTTAAAAATGAAATAGTCGTTATTACGAAATTAATATATATTATTAGTAAATTAGTATTAGTAATATTAGTAAATGAATATTGGTAAAGTTAACTGTGTTAAAGATACTAAGTTAAAATCAATTTGGTACTAGTAATATAGTAAATTAACAGTATTAGTAATATTAATGATTTAATACTTGGACTACGAAAATAATGAAAATAACGGATCCGCGTTATTTAATAAAAATATTCGAATATATAATATTCCATATTCTAGAATTCCCAGCGGCTCGTGTTGCACAATGAACATAAAAGAATCGATTAATTTATTTTTGCCATTCATACTGATTTTTAAGAACGTATATGTAAATGTACAAATATAGCTGAATATATTGTCGGTGGTTCTAGTATTAAGTATAATTAATTGCACGATTGTTTTTCTGAAATATGTTTATATTTGTGTGTTATAGGCAGCTGTATTATTTCATGATGAGAGTCTCGGAATTCCGATTGAATTAGTGATAGTTCGAATCATCAAACTGGAAGTAGAAGAAAAGGAGGTACTCGGGATAAAAATTGTTTAATTAAATATGGAAATTACAGTTTTGTTTAAGTAGATGTTAAATGTTTCAGATAAATTTATCGCGTAACAAAGATGTCGAGCAGACACTGAAGGGATTCCAGGAGTGGCAGAGATCAATGAATCCCGGTGAAGATTCCCATCCGAATCATCACGATTGTGCACTTCTGATTACCAAGTATGCAATCTAATAAAATCTATTAATTAAGAGTCTCCCTTGTTTTCATAAAAATATTTTATTTTTGTACAAAAGTATACATTTTAAAATAGTAGGATACAAAGTGATTACAATATTTATATTATGCCGTGAATAACCTTAGAACGTTTAAACATTCTATAAACCTATATTTCTATAATTCTATAATTCTACTATTCTACAATTCTGTCATTCTATAATTCAAATCTTTTACAATTCCATCATTCCATAATTCAAATATTCTACAATTCAAATATTCTACCATTCCATCATTTTATAATTCAAACGTCCTACAATTCCGTGATTCTATAATTTAATATTCTACCATTCCATCGTTCTATAATTCATATATTCAACAATTCCATCATTCTATAATTCAAATATTCTACGATCTTTAATCATTCGATTACCAGCGAGTGATGATTATTGACTATCATATTTACAAAAATCAATAATTACTGACAATAAATCATATTGATATAGGACCGATATATGTCTAACATCGAAGGTTTGCGGTATGACGGGCATCTCGACGATCGCCGGCGCGTGTGACCCTTTGAAGGGAGCGGCCATTCTCGTGGACGTCGGTCTTCAGACTGGTTACCACATCGCTCATCACATAGGACACACGTATGAGAAACATTTGTTCGCGATTCCCCTTTCTCTGTGCTTGTTTCTCTTTTTCTCCCTTTATTTCCCAAGGAGTTGTGTAGGAGACTCCAATAGAATAGATCTTTTCAAGCTTTCACCGTTCCTATGATACATGCGTATCCCATTAAGATCCGAACAAAAAACATCCCCCCCGCCTCGAATCTCCCGGCAACATTACTGGAATAACTGATAAATGGGCCGCGCGCCGGAATGACAATTGAATGGAAGATTGATTGTTTATTTGTAATTCATTTGTTTGTTCTTTTATCGGCGTTGATTCAGTGGGCGGAGCCACGGAACAATTTGCGAGAGCTACGCTTCCTTGCGGTGATTCCGACACGAAAAAAACCTGTAGGGATCTACCGAAGCTCGTGTTAGAATTACACTTTTTCCGTGTTTTACCGATGCCGCAAGGGAGCGTACAATCTAGAATACAGCTTGTTAAAAAATATTCAATTCACCCGGTATAATACAATTTACATTAGTTGGTATGATTTGAGTGATCTTTTAAACTCCTCTTGTATTGAAGATGCTAGGTTGAAGATGCCCCGTGTGGTTGGTTGAAGCATCGGGAATTCTTGCTATATCTATTCGCTCGATTCCATTACCCCTTTCCCTCGATCCGCCGCATTCCGGGGGAAAAAAAGCTCGAAATAAATTTCTAAAGAGCGTGCTCGTTGCTCGAGGGGATGGAATAATCGTATGCTGGGGTATTGTCGTAAATAAGTCACGACGGAGGGTGTTGTTGTTTAATGGATGAGGCGAATCTTCGGCGTACATCGAATACCTTTTAACATCTCATTGACGGAGGCTATTGCGTTGATTACTTACACCTAATACAGGAAGTCAACATTAATGGGGATGTCCTATAAATTCGTTCCTTTGATTAAAACACTGATACTCGTGATACTGGCGTCGTAAAAATGCATGAGATAACACGGGAGTCTTTTTTCCTTTCAAATTTAACTATCAATTAAAATCCAGTGGATATGCGAATCTTTCTTTTCCGAGTTCGAACAAACGTCATATCAAGTGATTCATAACAAATTTATTTAGTAATATTAATTACATTAATTTTTGGTTTCATTTTGTACGCGTGAAATGTTAAAAGGACTATCAGAGGGATTTTATTTTTTATTAATTCTGATTCACCACCAACTTTTTATTTTGATGACGAATAAAATTGTAAAAATGTAAAAATCAAAAGTCCATGGTACAATTAATAAAATTTTAAATGAAAACGAAAAGTCAGTTATGGATATATGGATTAACAATAAAAGTCGGTGGTGGATCAGATGGTTTAAATTAATAAAACATAAAATCCCTTTCGAGACTCGTCTAGACCCTCGGTGGTTATCAGTCTAGGTATGTCGCACGATGTGGAGAAGGAGAATGGTTGTCGCGGTGTCGTTCACCATGGAAATGGATACCCCGAGATGACGATTATGCACCCAGGAAGTATCTACGTTGCGAAAAAGTGGTCGAAGTGCTCTAGGTCTTATCTCAAATCGTATATAGAGTAAGTAGTATATAGCGACGTTATAGTCAGACGCATTTTTCCGGAAAGCCATACCTCTATTTCCTTGCTACAGAAAAGCAACGACTCTATACATTGCATACTATACTTTCATCTTAAAATTATATGATTAATAAATTAAATTACTACCAAAAATGATTATCTAAGTTTTGCGATAATCTTAAGTTTCAAAAAATAATTCAATAAAATAGTTTATGAAGTTGCACGGATAATTTAAGTTTGTAATTTAAGTTTATTTTATTTATATCATATATTATATATTACTGATCTTCATAATTGAAAGGTCTGGACTCGGATTTTGCTTGGAAGATGTTCCCCAAGATCATCGTTTCCCTTCAACGGAATTATTGCCAGGAGTAATGTACAACGCGGATGATCAATGCAGGTTGCAATATCGGCCGGATGCACATCAATGTGATCTAGGAATCGTAAGAGAATTATTACTTCGTCTTTGAACGTAATACTACGTCCACCATTTTGCTTTACAATCCGGAATGATAACAGCAGTGCCGCAAAACCTTGGATATTCTACCCGCCGCTAAACGCGATATTAAACCCGCGACGGAATTTAATTTTATAATCCTGGTGGCATCCATGCTCTTATTAAGGATTTATTTTATAATGCATCCACGGAGTAATATTTTACAGTGGTTTTAAAAATCCATACACCTTTAAATAACGGGAGCTTTAATTACATTTTTATATTTACAAACGAAAGTCTATAATGGACGGCGCATTAATTAAATTTAATTAAAAATGCTTCCATTGCTAATGCATGTATAAAACGCGATGTTAATATTGAATAAATAATATGAAAGTTAATATATACATAGAAGTCCGCGAGGAATATTCCCCTCGCGAAACCTTTGTGCCGTAATGACTTCCGACCTATTTATCGTGTCTGTCCATTCTTATTATCGAGTTAGAAAATAATTAATTAACGACTTTGAAATCGGTTACTTTGGAAACGCCCGTAAAGAGGCACCATCTGCCGCGTGGCATTTCAACCTGGTTTCTACCTTTTTACTGGTCGTCTACCTTATCCATTTAGGAAAATACGGTTGATGGAGTGGAGGCTTGATAAGGAACGCCACGATAAGGATATCGGATTCACGATATCGCGATCGGCACGAAACCGATCCAGCGGAATACAATTCACATTCTATTTCAGACTTGCGAGAGCTTGAAGTGCGCGATTCCGGGAAAGGGTTGCGTGTCTGCGAGGAAGCCACCCGTGGAGGGCACCCCTTGCGGTGAGAAGAGGGTAAATTATCTTGAGAAAAAAAATATATACCATCGTTAATTAACTCGTATCTCCCGAACGAATCGCGATCTTACCACGCTAATATTGTTTGATATTTCTGCATTATTTCATATCTTCCTACGAGAGTAGAAATCACCACGTACAGAATCTATGACGATTTAATTAACAGGTTTCCTCGAGTGCTTCTCGAACTTCAATATTATCGCACACATTTTATTCGAAATTGGCACGGTTTGCGTCTACTGCAAAGGATAAGTTATCGCGAGGAAAAAATACGATCATTAATTAACGGGTAGCTTCCAACGAATCTTGATGTTATTGTACTACTTTCATTCGACTAATTAAATTCCATGGGGGAGTTAATAAGGGTACAAGATGAGGGGTAAGATGCCACTAAATCGTTACGATTGTGGAACATTCGTTTCGGGGCTCAAAGGATCCCGTTAAATTAGGGCTTTCTTTGCTCGAATGGCAATTAAATTTTATGATTCTTGATATGACTAATCTTAGGTAATTGTTTTATTAGGAAAAGCGTGTAATTTGAACGAATTTATAATAGTTAAATTTATAATGTACCTTGAATATCTTTGGAAGTTATTTTATTATGAGAAACGTGTAATTCGAAGCAACTTATAATACTTAAATTTATGACAACATCGCGGATATCTTTCGAAATTATTTTATTACGAAAAACGTGTGTTTTGAACACATTTAGGATCATTACATTTATAACGATACCTCGAATAACTTTGGTAAATTATTACTTACGAAACGCAAATCGTTTGATCGCGAATACCTATTTTCGCGTAAGACTGCAATATTTTTCGAATCACGGAACTTTGAACCGTTTGCATTGGAATGACAATCCGATTAGAATGGAGTATACGTGTGAATTGTCAATGTAGATTTTTTCATAGACATTTCTCTTTTTAAAACACTTCGATGTTTCCTGTCGTCTCTTAACGCTTTGCGGATCCGTATTTTCCGAATAAAGGCAACGCCCACACGAAAGAAACCCGTTTATTATACACGATATAGAAATAATGCTACACGGGTTGAAATATCCTCTAATTAAATTTTATATTCCGAACTGAAGCCACGTTCCGATTCTAAATTGACACTACTCTGCATATCGGATTCCATATTAATATTCGCACTTTGATATTACAAACGTATGTTAATTAAATGTAAACTTTCCGTTAAGATAACACGAACGTGAACTTTTCTGTACTTTGTTCATGCGATTAATTAATTTCGTTACAAAAACCTTCATCTGTTGACACTGTGACTACCAAAGCAGTCGAAATGATGACTCCATAGTTTTTAATAAAAATATTCAAATATAAAAGATTGGATAATAAGAATAATTAAATCGATTAAATTACTTTTTTCACGCATCCCTATTTTGAAGTACTTATGAATAAATATACGAATATAGCTGAATAGATTGTCGGTTGTTTCAGGGTTAATTAAAACATTCATAATTCATAACTGCAACACACCTTTTAATTTTGGCTCATTTAATAACTGATATAAAATGGAAACAATTTACTAGGAAATAATGTACAGCCGTCCCCCGTATAGCACGGATTCGCTGTAGCACAATTCGAGAATTGGAGAAACCCAGATGCATTCTGGGTTCGACAATGTGTACAAGTTTTGATTAATTATTGATTATTTTAATAAACATATTTTGTAGTTATGAAAAGAACGTGGTATATTTTCGATAATTTTTGGAACCCTATTTTTGTACTAGTCCTTTGTTTCTTATTATACTGATTCTTATAACACGTCATTCTTTCGGAACCCAACTACGGTGTTATACGGGGGAAGTCTGTACTATGAATATAAATTAGGTTTCCAAGGAATCGAAAGGTGTCTTAATAAACAGAAGGTAGATCGGCAGATATGATTATTAATATTTCAGTGGTGCTACGAGATGAAATGCTTGATGGAAGGCGAGAGACCAGGAGCCGTGGATGGAAGCTGGGGTAGTTGGTCATTCTGGAGTCCGTGTTCCAGAAGTTGCGGTTCCGGGGTTGCTACTTCCGCCAGACGATGTAATAACCCTTCACCCTCAAATGGCGGGGCTTATTGTAGGGGAAACAGAAAGCGGCATAAAATCTGTGCCATCGAAGTTAGTCACAAATATATTCTAATTCGCACTGAATTATTCCATCGTTCCTGGAAAGTGATTTTTATACACGCGAATTAAAAATGATGAAACGAGGAAGATCGGGAAGTTTGAAAATTACAGTCTAAAAAGATGTGAAATGAATGGATGTGACCCATAAATTAAAACTCGATTAAAGTTGTTTCAACCTCCCGGCCTTGGAACTTGGCTCGCGTTATTTTAATATTTCTAACAGGAATTTATAACACTTGTTCGTTTCCATGAAACTGCACATGGTACACTATATTTGGAAATGAAATTAATTCCGTAGCCCTGCGAAGCTGGGACGCTTTCATTTCGGGACGTCCAATGTGCTGATTTTAATGACTGGACTTTTCCCGAAGATGGGAAGATTCATAAATGGAAAGCTTACAATTTGCGCGAAAGTAATATTTTCCAAGTCTTCGGTTTACGAACAACATTTCGGATCAATATTTTCTAGACACTTTCAATAATTCTATTTATTACTGAACGACACTCGATGAAACTCGACTTTAAATGACACTTATAGAACGCATCTTCAAATAGTTATTTTAATTTTTCACTAAACATGTTAATAAAGATTCGACATCAACAGATTTAAAAGACTTCGAGAATTCCAAATTTCAGACATATTTTCCGAGCAATTAAAATAATTTTATTTAGTTCGAACAGACACTCGATCAAATTCAACTCTAAATGACACTTATGGAACCCAACGTATGATAGTTACTTTAAATTTAAACTTACTAATAAAAGTTCGACGGTAATAGATTTAAGGGACTCCGAGAATCCATGCGCGCTTTATTGCGTAAGCGAGACGAAGATAGTAGCAGCTTTGAGGCCAAAGGTAGTAGACGGCACGACGTGTTACAGAGGCATACGAGATATTTGCATAGCAGGAAGCTGCAGAGAGATTCCCTGTGACTTAAATATGGAATCGAACGCCGTCGAAGACGTTTGCGGAGTCTGCCGGGGTGACAGCACCTCCTGCAGACTCAAAGAGGGGATGATTACCCTCCAGGAAGATTCCCGTGAGTCTAAATCAACCTAAATTCCTTGGTGCGTCACTATCTTCAATGCGAACCTTTCGAATCATAAAGAATCCACGTTAGCTTGTACAATAGAATTCAACTATCAATAATTACTTTAATTTCAATTAAACTCATTAATCAAAATTGGACCCAGACACGAAGAAAGTTCTTGACGTACCATCGGGCTCGAAAAATATACGCGTCGAGGAAACCCAACCGACCAAGTCCCAAATTATAGTTCGAAGAAAGGACTCGAAATCCGTGCTGATCGAGGGGTAAATAAAACGTTGAAAATCCGGAAAGCAAATATGTCACGATATATAGAGTCAGTACAATTATTTCAGTAACCGTTTAGGAATGTACGACGTGCCGGGTTCGAAGGCGTGGTTGGGAATGATAAGGCCGAAGCAAGAGGCTCTTAGCATACCTGGACCCGTTTCCAAGAATTTAATTATATTGGTAAACTGAACGAACAAGATCCACTAATTTTATCTCCAACCAAATTGATACATTATCACCTACAGCTTCTCTGGTCCGCGAGTTTTGTAACAGATAATACAGAAAATAAAATATTAATGAATTTTATCCTCGAGATTAAAATTCTACTTAAAGCTAATTTTATCGATTGCTTTTATATTTTTATTACGTTTTTTTCGTGGTTTTTATTGTCATTTAGTTATTATTACGAGTGGTATTACTGATAGATGTTGTATATCTAGCGGAAGGAAAAAGGATTTTCTTAATATTTTCGAAGGATTTTCTCAAAGGATTGATTCCGTTCGTTAGGTTTCTCCGAAAGAGAACGTGACGTTGAAGTACTCGTTGGGTTTGAAAGAAAAGAAACCACGTAAGCCGGTATTTTCTTGGGATTTTGTCGATTGGGAGAAATGTAGCGCGAATTGTGGCCCTGGCGAGCAGATATCTAAGCCACATTGCGTAGAAAAAGTAGGTGGATTGGTGGACGACAAATTTTGCAAGAATACGCAGAAACCAGACACTAAAGTTAGACCCTGTAATCAGGCGCCTTGTCTATCAAGGTATGTATTTTATTTATCTTCGACTTTTATCTCCATTTCTTTATTTATATTTCTCCTATCAACATATTATGACTAAGAAACATTCATCATAATTAAACAATTTATTTATTAATTATTTACTAAGGGAATCTAACAGGTTTTTCAGCGATCATCGCATTTCTAAATAAAGTAACAAAATCTAATCGCAGGTGTTTCAATGAGCATTGCATTTCTATTATAATAAACTAAGAAAATGTAATGGAAATTCTTTCAATAAGCATTCAATTTCTCAATAAAATTCAAAAATCTAAAAGTAGTTCAATGAGTATTGCATTTCTAAATAAACTAAGTAAATTTAATAACTGTTGTTTCAATGAACATTCCATTTCTAAATGAAATAAGAGGATCTAAGGTTTATTAATATATATTTATTAATTATAAACGAAGGAAATTTAATATGTAGACTTTCAAAGAGCATTGAAATTCTAAATAAATCAAGAGGATCAAAAGTATATTAGTATATATTTATTACTTGTAAACTGAGAGGTTTATAAAATAAATAAGTAAATATTTCGTTAAAAGTTGCATTGCTAAATAAATGAAGAAATCTAATCATAATTAATATCACTGTGATTACAGATGGATGGTTGGCAGTTGGGAAGGATGCAAGTCCTGCGTCGCAGGATGTCAGAGAACTCGCGCCATAAAATGTGTTCGTCCTGTCGGTCGGGCAGTGCAGGACATAGATATTATCGCGGACAGCTCTTGCCAAGGACCAAAGCCGAAGGAGCGAGTGTCCTGTGCCACTCGTACCAAACGAGATGGTGTCTTCCCGTCGAAGAAAATGGAAGATGTAAAATTAATCGAGACACAAGATCAGATTATCAAAAATGGCAACCCTGCGAAACGTGAATCCGCCACGGAAAAATGGCGAGATAACGTCGCGATCGAACCAGCTGGAAGTGGAAGTCCAGTTTCACCCTGCAAGGAAAACAAATCCACACGATCCAACTTGGAAACTGCAAGATTGGAAAAGGTTACTTTATGCGATGGACGTTATAACGGTCTCGTAACTTCAGAGCCAGAAAAAGGATTAACGAACACCGGATACCACGTGGGTTATGTTCGAAGTCTTAAGAACGAAATAAACCTTAATGCAGATAACACGAAAGTCGGGAAACGGTCGAAAATGAACGACGATAAGGCTACCAGTGATCTCGAGATAAGAAAGGGTCAGGTGGTCATTGATAAGGACGATATTAGGAATCTCACCCTCACCGTTATCCTCGAACGGGACGAAGACAACAATGCATTAAATTTTCCAAAGGATTTCAAACCTCAGCCATCAAAGAATGCCACGGAATTCATTCTGATAGGAATAGATGCTGTGAGATACGTTCAAAAAATACAGGAAGAAAAAGGCATCGATATAAAAACCGAGCTACTTCGATGACGAAGTCTAGGATTCGAAAATGGGAATCGGTAAGAAGAAGTATATACATAAGTATGTTTAAGAAGTATATCGGTAAGAACAAGTTTATTAAAAACATATTTTTAATTGTATTAAATACTTTATATTAATGTTTGAATGTAATTCGTTAAGTTTCCTAGCGGACGTTTTAACGTTTCTCAATATATGTTCACTCGGGACAAATATAATATAAATATATAATAAAAGGTAAATAACCGTCAGTATTTTAACATGGGACATATAACAAATTTATTTTATTTATACACGCTGAAATTACAAAGCTTTACCACGAAGTAATATATTGCTGTTTCTTTCGCAGTGATTTTTCATGGTGGGTACACTCTGTTGCAACAATTGTTAAATATTTACGGATGCGCTTAAGGGAAAGTTATTATTGAAAAGTTATGAAGAGATAGTTACACTAACTGTTTATATTGGAAACACAGAATTTTGATTTTAACGATATCATTTTTGTATAATATTTTAATCAACTTTTATGAATACCTGCATGGTTTTCCAATTTTGGAGCCACTGCAGGTGAGTGTACCAGTAGCATCCAATGAAGATGCAATCTGCGCGCGGTGGTACATGACATTTGCAGCCATGATTGATCGTGACATTAAAATCGAGACGTTGTTCGAACTGAACTAACACAGTTCTAATGATTACTAAAACACCGGTACGTCAATTAAAAGCAACGATAATCTCTCAATAAGTGACTCTGCCCACGTTCGAGAGGCGACATAAATTAATCTCAGAATGCTAGGCGATCAATCGGTTCTGACCTACTAACAACGATCCTTCCGTTCGTCGTCTTTCGAATAAAATCGATGAATGATCACGTCTTGTCAGCTACTAATTATTCCCTCAATCGATGTGTCACGAGAATGATCTGACACGCTGAAGGATCGCCGAGAATGTCTTCATCGCGTTATTCCACGTAGAAGCAAAAACTTTCTGAACACGTAAAGTCATTGATTGGATTCTTGTTGATCCTTGAAGATCAATATCCCTTCAACGTTTTCCCAATCGAGATTATGATATTATTATATTAGATTGGCCATTAAGTTCGTGCGGTTTTAACGTGTAAATAAAAGGCGATTTTAATTCAATTTGATATATTTAGAAAGATGTTCTTTATTGAAACAATATTGTTCGTTTTGATTTACTTTTTCCCACGTTTGAAAAAATTCCCAAATTCAAGATTAATGTCATCAAAATGACATATCTTGTGTCATCTGGTCCCTTGAGATCATAGTAATATGTAAACACAAGACACAAATGAATATCAAGAAGTATTATTTATTAATCTTAACAGGCATTACATACAACATACACCTAAAATAAATCTACTTAAATATCAACTATGAATCGGTATCTTGTCGAGTATCGACGCTATCGACGATATCGGACAAACGTTCGTAGATTTCGTTGGAATCGTCTTTGATCTGAGCCGATCGTTTGGAGACGGTGGAGTTATTATGTATCAATTCCTCGATCTTTCTCACTGCTTCGGCACCTTTGTAGATTTTTCGTTGGCTCTTATCGAAGCTTGTTCCAACAAGGTTACCGGCTTCTCGAAAGGCCTTGTCAGACAAATTGGAGGGAAGTTGGTCCTCCATGTAAGGAGCCTCCATGAGGACGACATTCTCGATTCGCTCCGGGTCCTTGATGATCGTACCCGGTTTCGGTGTGATGAAATCCTTCGGGACCCCGCAGGTGCGCTGTCTCTTCGCCGTGTTCGTCATCGGCCAATCATGGACCAATTGCCGGAACTTGTCTCCCACGAACTTGTCGTCCTCGTGCAACGAGCTCCGAGCCTTTTCCAGATAATGTTCCAAGCTGAGGTCTACGAATCTGTCGATCATTCTACGTTGATCTTCCAAAGGCAACACTTCGGTTTCTTTCAAATCGACTATCGGCTGGTTCACATTTCTAGTCTTCTTCGCACAAGCTTTCTTGCAGGGTCTCGCACCTGTCGTGGCAAAATAGGATGAAAAATGGCATGATGCCAAGTGTGGATTTAGTTCGTTATAATTATGGATATTTTTTGTACACTTCATACCAACGCAATCCTCTTTTTGTTTTGGTACACGGCCCTTGCAAGCATCTAAGTTTGCTTGGACATCGTCCTCGCCAGGACGCGCAGCGGGTTTCACGCATTGGACTTTTCGACGTCTCGTACCTTCTTTGCCGTCGCACGCGCTACATTTGCTCCATTGACTCACCCTCCACCTATTAATATTCAGTTTTTAATAATTGAGAATGTTTTACCAAAAGGATCTTATTTGCGAAATCATTGAAGTCTTAAAACATTTATTTTCATCCAAATCAATATTTGCTGCATTAGTTCAACTTAATCAATGTTATTTTCAGCGAAATAAATATTTGCTGTATTAGTCGAGTTCGATAAAGATTTATTACGTCTAAATAAATATCTTATCAATAATATTATTATACTTACTTTGCGGGACAAGGACTCTCATTGCAGATACGACTTTTCCGTTCCGGCCGCCGTATTCCATCGCAGAAATTAGGGCTCACTTTTCCACCTTTCTCCTCGATGCAGGTTGGTTCGGATTCCTATATTAACATTTAAACATTATAAACAATTACTTCGAACGAACTACTCGAGTTTATTAATAATTCAGCCAACGCCGAGAATTTATTCATAATTCCACATATTCGAGGAAAGCTTTTCTTCGTAATCACGGAAATCTAATTTTATTGTAAAGAAATTTACCGAGTTGAAAACATCTTTTCATAAACTATTTGAAAACGCGAATTCCCTGTTTGTTTCGAAGAGAATTTAATTCAAATAACAAAATTACCATCGTGCCCCCGCCGCACTTAGCGCTGCACTCGGACCAGACTAGGAAATCCCAGGAATACTTTGGCTTGTACGACGGATTAGCTGACATAATATAATATTCATAATGAATTCCAGGATTTTCCTTCCGAAAGAAAACGTACTGCAATTGAAACAATAATTATATCCATAATTATATAGCTTGAACCATTACGTAACTTCAGAACCAGGGGATTCCATTGTTAACTCTGCGCGCTCGAAGAATTTCTTTCCGATATAAACGAGGTATTATACTAAAATTTATTTTAAATTTTGTGATACCAATTAACAAATTACAAAGTTCTATTTCGATAGGAATTGACGAACGAATCGTATAATATTAATCGTGTAGGCTTAATTGTTGCAAACGCGTGTCGCCGATGAAACTCCTCCGGAGTGTGGAGTTAAGAGAAAAACGATTTAAACTTATTATGACTGTGATCTTTATAACCGCCATTTTGCATGAAATTATAAACTATTAATAGAACATGCATTAAATATATACTATAAACATCTACTATTTAATTTAAATATATATATCGAGACAGATAGGATTTAATGCCAATATTAATACCAATATTTGAATGCTCTCCGATATCGGTCCTTTTATCTCGATCTCTTCTCTCTCACTTTCCGGATGCGTGTAAAATATCGTCGCGCCAACGCAATCGTATTCTCCGTTCCGTGCCTCGGAACTATAAATATTTGTAAAAAATATACGTAGATATTATTTACTAGCTTACCGAAGTGAATAAATCGAATAGTTTCAAACCGCAACATTTACTTTTGACCATTTAAGCAATAAGTTTTATTGGCCTCTGTTCTCACGGATAACATATTCTGACTGCCATTCTTTTCCATTACATGAATACTACGGGCGCCGACGGGAACGGTTACGAACTTTTGACGACCTACGCATTATTGTATTACGAACTCCACATATAATAACTGTCGTATTAATTATCGGTCGATTATTATTTATTACCCTTTCCGACAGCGTCGTAGTTGCCCTCCACGACATTACACTTTGTACCGTCTCCTTTGCAAACACCACATTTGTCTTCCACGGCATCCGAGTCTATTATCCAGTCGCATCCAACTTTCTGGTATTTTATCAACATATTTAAAATCTTTTATAACTTATAATTTTGCAGTTGAGAAGTGTACGATTTACGGTCTTATCATTTTCAACTATGAGATTTGGAATTTTACAATTTACAATATAGAATCTTGCAGTTTCTAATTTTAAGATTTCCAATACTACAATTGCCAATTTCGTGGCATTGCCCAGATTTCCAATTTTTTACTTTGCAGCTTATAATTTTACAACATTCAATTTATTAATTCTCCATTCTGAACTCCCAACTTTGCAAGATTTAATTTGTTAATTTTCGATTCTGCAACTTCCAATTTTTCAATTCCACACTTTACAATGTGCAATTTTGCATTTACAATTTCGCAACTATCAAGTTTTCAATTTAGAATTTCACAATTTTCAATCTTACGGTTTTTAGAATTATTATTCAGTATTATGCATACAGTTAAAGTGTAGACTTGAACCAAATATACTACTAAGATACATTATTAATAATAGAGTATTTTACGTATATTACAAAAGCTTAAAGATTATTATTTCAATTAGGAATTAAAACGAGGGTGGGCAGTCTTACCCTGCACGTGCCAGATAAGCACATGTAGTTAGTTCCAGGTTTGCAGGGGGTGGAATCATTCACGGAAGGCGAAAGCTTCACGAAGGTATTTTTCTCGTTGACACAATACAATGCACAAATTTCCAAGTGTTCCCTAATATACGGTGTCCATTGGTGTAATCCATCCGACATGATTTCCTTGTTATCGTAGGAGGAACATTGAAGGGCGCGGTACGAAATCGAGGTACGATCGCAAGGCTGAAAAATGTTATATCACTTTTTTTTACCCAAATACCTAATCTACCCCTAGTTTCCACACTAATCAATAATAAAAAATGATAATAACAAATAAAATAAAAAATGAAATATCACTATGATAATAAACTTTAAGAGACTAATTGTAAGATCGGAAATACTTTGACGGGGAGGAAGAGGAAAGGGGGATAGTATGGATATATTGAAGAATATAATAGAAATTGAGTATGTACGGTAGAGAAAATTTGTGGAGAAAGATGGAAGGTGGGTAAAGAGAAGGGTTGTCGATTATTGGAGGAAGGTGCATTACCCAAAGAGTGCATGAAATTTACCTTAGTGTTGCAAGTAGACATCCTCTTCCTTTCGCCGATGCAATATCTGCCACCGCTTGCCGGTGCCGGCTTGTCGCATTCCCTCTCGGAATATTTCACCCCTCCGCCGCAGGTTCGGGTGCAACTGCTCAAGGGACCCCATTCGCCCCAACCCCCATTCACCGCAGCCGGTCTGCTCCCGATTTCCACGCATTTCTTCTTAATGCACCACTGCATTCACGTATATTGTTTTTCTTATTCCATTCTACACTCTTCCTATTCTAACAGTTTTGCAAGATACAACAGTTTGTTGGAAGCTAACCCTTCTGGGGCTGCCAAGCCTTTCTGAACCCGTAATGAATTTCTCATTGTCTTATGCTTAATTTTATCGAATTATTAAATAACGGATTCCGAATCTAATGATAATTAAAAGTTTATGTTGGAAACCGTGGGAGGGTTGAGAGTTTTAGGAAAATATTTTAATGTTTACTATTTTGAATTTTACCGTTTCTAATTTTGCAATTTCTTACGTTACAATTTTCAATTTTACAGCTTCCTGTTTGAACAATTCTAATGTTACGGTTTCCAGTTTCGTAAATTCTTATGTTACAGTTTTCAATATTACAGTTTCCATTTTTGCGATTTTCAATTTTCTAATTTCCCAATTTCCAATTTCGATTTTGAGTTAAATCAAATACATATTTTCTGGTTTATCTGTTGGTTTGTTCTGCTTCGGATAATGTCTTATTTCGACCCGCACAAAATCCTAACAAACTATGGTTTTCAGGAGAACAATACTGAAGATCCATGGAAGGTATAACTCTCCAATGGGAGTCGTAGTCCGGCGACAATAATTTAAGTGAACAATAATGAAAACTGTTGAGGTCGTAAATGAATTTGGTCCGGATAATCCTTGGAGATTCATAGAAGATACCTTGTTTTCGCCGCACTTGGTTCCTTCAGCCATCGGTGCCCCTCTGGAGACGCAGCTGTTATTTCGCAAGCACCAGAGAGACTCGCAGTCGAGCGCCTAAAATACATACAAACACAGAGATGTTCACCGAGAATGAGAACAATGAAATTACTCTTGGAGGAATACCACTATGAGAGCCTGCAAAACGACGAGCAGTAATGCAATCTCTGGCGGAACGAAATCCCGCGACAACCAAATAAATTTTACGACGGAATAAAAAGTACTCGAAGAAGCTCAAACTAGCCGACTCAACACCGCCACCGACTTTCATAACGAACGAAAAGATTACATTAATATAGAATTTGTATCCTTCTATCAAAAATAATATACTTAAAATGACACACCAGGTAATGCACGATACTTAAAAAGTGATGTAATAATTAATGCAATTATAAATGGATACACTGAGGAATATAAATAAAAGGAAAAAATTACCTCGCTGGATGGACACAATTTTGAGCCCGGAAACAGCATCTGACACTGAAAGTTTCCGTCGTACATCGCACCGGGCAGCATATCCGGATATTTGAATTTTTCTGGAGGATTTCTTGGATCGTCATTGAGACAGTCACCCAGGCCGCTTCTATTAGAAAATGAAACCGTTGACCACGAAACCCGTAACTGGGAGTTGATAAGATACCCGGACGACATTTACTCGAGGAAGGAGGTCATGAATTTCCTGCTGCACCTCGACCACCTAATGGTGTAAATGAAAACGATGGGGGACATCATGAAGTAACTCTGGTCCGCTTCGTCCTGCGGTGGACATCCACTGGATTCTACTTCATCGTGAGAACATCCCATTCTGAAGCAATGAACATGCCACGGTGCTGATTATCGCGCGTCCCTTTTCCTTTCGGAATTTGCAATTACGAATCTCGCGATTCACAATTTTGCAATTTCCAATTCTACAATTTCCGATTTTGCAATGCGCGAATGTGCTATTTCCAAATTTACAGTATCTAGTTTCGTGATTTTCAGTTCGCAATTTACAGTTCTACTGTTGCCGATTTTGCGATTTGCAAATGTGCTATTTCCAACTTTACTGTTGCCAGTTTTGTCATTTTCAATGTTACAGTTACCGACTTTTAAAATTTGCAAATTTGTTATTTCCAATTTCACTATTTGCAGTCCTGTCATTTTCAATTTTGCAATTTCCAATATTACAGTTTCCGACTTTAAAAATTTGCAAATTTGAAATTTCTGATTTTGCAATTCCTGAATTTGCAGTTTACAATTTCGTAATTTCTAATCTTGCAACTTCCGATTTTGCAATTCCTAAATCTGCAGCTTCCAATTTTACAGTTACCAATTTAGCAACTTCCGATTTTGCAGTTATTACGTTTTACATTAAAAGGGAGGGAGACCGTCCGTAAAAAGTCTTTCTAGTTCTGCTAACAAACAGTTTAACGTGAAAATATATAGACAGTACACGTGACCAACTTCGTGTGCAATTACGACACCAAGAAGAATTCCTCCGTCCTCGTTGATGCAAGCCGCTTTTGGAGGATCGCAAGCTGCAGCGACGAAAGCCAGGCCCATTAATTCGCATTCCGTACCATCCGAACAAATGTCATACCTAAAACAAATCAGAGTAATTATGTTCACAGCAGACTTATCAATATTACGAATTAAATATGCATAATAATAATCTAATATTTAATTGAATAACTTAATAACAATTAGACAAAAATCATCATCAAACGAAGACTGCAAGATTATACCTGGTGACGAGAACAGCTATATCATAATGATTAGGATGAGTATGATCCTTTGGATTCATTTTTTCAGACCATTTTGCAAAACTTTCGAGGGTCTCTTCTGCAGCGGCACTGATCAGTAAGTCTATCTATAAAATAGTTATAATGGCATAATTTTCTTTTAATAATCGATTACATTACAATTGAATAACTTCAGCTAAATATTTAGGGAAACCAGAATCAGTAACAGGTACTTTGTAATGTTATTATGTATTCGACATTACCTCCTCTTTTTCCTTCTCCAAAAAAATCATGCGAACGACAACAACGTCGATTTGATTCCCGGAAGATTTATCGTGATAAAAATCCGACACCATGTTCATAATTGTTAGTAAATATTGCTCGTAATTAGTGTTGTTGTGGAAGTCGAGGAACCTCCTATCAGCGACTAATCCAATTTCTATGTAACGATGTATACTGTGCGTACCGGAACCAGCCGGAGTTCTTTTCACATCAAGGGAATTACTTTCCGCTAGACGTTTCTCTCGTTTCACTAATTGTTCCGCCCACGCAGCCTCCCAATTATCTTTTTTACAAACAATGTGCTTTATTTTAATTCAGTGTTGCACAGTTTGGTATCACTGGAATAATTATGCTGAGGTTTCTTGAAGAGAGTCGTTGAAATTCGGAAGTAATTAATGTGGTTCTCGCGAATTAAACAAATATAATAATGATATAATATAACTGAATAGAGTATATTATTTATTTATTAACATAAATGGGGAAACCCGTTTAGTGTACAGTAAGAGAAAAATAGGTAATATACCTTATATGTTTATTAGGAAAAATCAAAATAATTGTAATTATATTATATATAATATTATAAGCATATCATAGTTTCTAACCACTGGTTCCACAGTGTCTATTTGGGGCCCCATTGGTAACCCCTTCCTTTTCATGGGGGGCTTCCCTCTTATAAGCGATATGAACATGTTGACCATCGGATTCTGGTTCCGCTTCTTCTGCAGGTTCGATAAAATATCGTCCATGATGTGTTTGAATATATCCAGCCTAAATTAAAGAACTCGAGTCATCATTTCAATTTTGAATACTTAATCTTCCTACAATTTTTTATTAAAGGGATCGCAACTTATTTGCGATGTAACATCATCGCAAATATCAAATTAATACAGGTATATAATATCCGGAAAATATTAATCAAACTTCCCAGAACGAACAATTGTGCAATTCCCGAATTTGCAATTTATAGTTTTATAGTGGTTGATATTGCAATTCCCGAATTTGTAATTTCTCATTTCAGTTTCAGATTTTGCTATTTAATAATATTTTTAATAATATATTCATAATGTCATTATATATTTGACCCGAGTTTTATGAATATTGGTATCGGTGGTCACCTGTGACTCTCATTTAACGTGTTAATCATGTTCTATTTAATAATTATTTTCTTTCACGCGCCAGCGAGAATTTGCCCCGAATAATCTCGAATATGCAAATCGGCTTAAACTAAACAGGATTATTGCATTATTATAATGTGCGCGGGATGAAAATCGGTTTTTAAACAGAATAATAGTTGGTGTTCACTATGCGCAATTGTATCGTGGAAAATGTACACTCTCGCGAAAATCAACAAATCCAAAGCACTTAAGGGTGAAATGCATTAGGGTAGGAAATTCTAGTTTATTTGGATTGTGGTATTTCGCGTGTGGTGGAGGAGGCGGCGGAAGAGGAGGAGGAGGAAATCATAGCCGGTTGCACTAAGCTCGTGGGATTGGATGCCCGTGAAACATTTATTGTCGCTCGAATCGACGATATAATTCAAAAGGTTTTCGCGTAGGTATAATTCAAGTGCGAATACACGCGTGCTCCGCAATTTACTAGAATTTCCGGTATATTCGATCGCATTTCCCTATCCCCGTGTACATTCCTCGATAAAATAGCATTGTGTACATTTACATTCGGGAATACCACATTTTGCGTCGTTATCCTGCAAACCCTTGCATTACAGAGATCTTGTACTATTCATCGAACTGCATTTCATATTTTTTATTGGAATTTTCATATTCTCATGTGTGATATAAAATTATTATATTACCATTTCGTCACGTTTGAAAATTACTCCCAAAATTCTCGACCGAGAAATTCGCATTGCTTTAAAAACCTAAACAATCAAATTTGTTTTCAAAACCTAATAGAAGTTATATTGCATTACATAAGATATGTTATATAAAATTATTATACTCCTATTTCATCACTTTCCAAAACTATTTCAAGAACGTAAGAGACATAATATTTTATGAAAATCTATCTCCGATCATTGAAGTTGAATTAAAGCGAATACGTTCGACATTAAATTCCGAATGAAATTATGAATTGAATGCACGAGAGTTCCATTGAAAAGAGAATGATCGATTCGATGCATACGAAATAGTAGCCTGTATCTCATAATGATCCATTTGATGGGAAATAGATGAATGGCTGGGAATCGAATGAGAGATTAATTTGAGCGGGAGCATTATAATAAAATGCAAACTAAAGATCTTTATCGTTTGTTGCAAAGTGGAATGCTCCAGTTAGAAGTGCAATTACGATGGAGTCCGATAGTAGATGGAATCGGTACGCAATACCGAACTACGAGAGACAGAAAGGCACGTTGCGACGCATGATCGAAGCTTATCGCGTTTATTACAATGAGGGCGTCCTACTCTTCGAGGCTAATCAAGCCTCTTATTACGCGTTTAAGTGCATGCAAATTAATATAACATATTTGCATATAGATCGACGCGCAGATTTCCTTCGCAATCGTGCCGATTCCGATGTGCCTCGAACGATCGTAAATTTCGGATTGAAACGAGTCAATGTCGTGCCCACGTATCCGCTCCGCGATACGATTGCCGGACGCTCCCTATCTCCAATCATTCCGAGGAAAAATCATTTTAATCGAGCGCGATCGAGTTCTACCCTCGATTGACGATTCCATCTGAATTCTAGTATCATAATTACATACGTTACGATATAAGGTGAAGTGTCTTCCAGCAATTATTTTGAAGAAAATATGAAGAAGATATGTAGTTATTAAGATGTTACTAAAAAATATCTGTTACTGATTTCTCTTGCTCGAACATAATTTGAAGTAATTATGTTGAAGAAAATAGTTTGCAATTCTCAAATTTGTTACTTCTCTATTTTACTATTTCTGATGTCACTGTTTACGATTTCGCAATTTGCAAATTTGAAATTTCCAATTTTACGGTTTCTGATTTTCCAATTCCTGAATGTGCAATTTACAATTTTAAAGTGTCTGATATTACAATTCCCAAAATCCCAATTTCCAATTTCAGTTTCAGATTTATTATAATATATCTCTTACTGATTTCTCTTGCTCAAACATAATGTGTAAGCAATTATGTTGAAGAAAATATGAAAAAGATATGCTACCCTTTCGCATTATGTCTTTCGCTAACATAATTCGAAGCAATTTTTTTGAATAAAAATATTCTGAATAAAAATGTTAACATGATACGTTACACTTTCGCACGCTAAATCGTGTATATACTAAAAATATCTGCAACTAATTTCTGTCCCTTGAGCTTTTACTCAAAACGACACTAAATCTACTTGGATCTTAACCCTTTCGCGACTATTGGGACACATATGTCCCAGTCAATTAATGTTTCGTTTTATTCCATTATTTGAACAAATTCGTCAACTGAAGTATTAAAAATGTAGCCTACCTCTTTCATTTCCCTTAAAAGAAAATAAATTGGTAGTTCATAGGTAAACAAATAAATAGATAGTTCATTTTGAAATTGCTGAATGCAACAACTTTCAAAATAATATTCCGAGTTATCTCCCTAGTCGAAATGATCCAGAATTACGTAAAAATACCAACCACACCATCGCACAAGGAAAGCGCAGCCTTGGAGTTCTCGTGTCCTCTGACAGTTCCACGATAGTGGCACTGTTGATCCGGTGCCCTCTTGAATCTCAAACCCTCCTCCAAATTGGTGCTTATTCCGGCGCCCCTCGTCTCGATCACCATTTCCGGTGAGATGAAATCGTGGTACGGGTTAAGTTCTACGTGATGATCGATTCCGTTGAAGGGTAGCACCAGGTGCACTTTATCTTCCGCTTCGTCTTCCCTGCTACCGGTTTCCACCGATCTCTTCCGGCGAGCATTCACTTCCTGACGATCGTAGTAACTCGCCAGAGAATACGTATCGAAAGTACCGTCCTCCGAAACCCGCCTCGGGATCAGCAGTTCCGGATCCTGAATGTTTCTCGTATACCTGAAAACCGGTAACACGAACTCACGAAGAATTCGATCGAACACCTTTCGTCGGAAAACGTGCCGCGAAAGAATAGTTCAACGTCCTCAAAGCAGAACACTTACTCGAAAATGGTGCAGCATTTTGTTTGCGATAATAAATAAAAGCAATATATAGTTTGAAAGGGTTACCATTCTTTCATTTTAATACGCAATCATTTTAAAAGCAATTAAGGTTTTTCGGGTATTTCGTAATTACTTGCGGAGGTACAAGGAAATGTTACAAGGAGTATTTGGTTAGGCAAGCTACCGTGGCTTTTCCCTCGTCGTTGTACAAAATTGTTTTCAAACGTAATTAAGCGTTAATAAAGTTTGCAAGCTCTTCGAGTCACAATTAAAAGTATTTTTGTTCTTTTCTGGTTTTATTCGCTCGGAACTCTTGCTTTAACTAGAATCTGAACAAGTAGTCCCTCGTGGCTGACTCTTGAAGCTCGTAAATGCTACGAGGAATTAAGTGACGTTTCGAAAAAGGTGCTTGTGACTTTAATACGTTGAATAAATTTTAAACAATTCAATAATGATTCTTAACACTGAAACTACCGGCAATATATTCGGCTGCATTTGTATGTTTATGTGAAACTCCTTAAAGAAAGTATGAATGGAAGAAATAAATTAATCGTTTGATCTCCGAAAATGAAACGTTATAAATTTGAACGTTTTTATTAAATACCGTGGACCCGTAATTTCGATTGCTTTGATAGTTCTAGTATTAAAATCTAGTCAAAATCAACTGAGGAATTTAAGAATAGCATTAAACTCCTGTTTCGATTGTCACCCGATATAAAGCCGCAAAAGGTTAGAAGTCGCTCTTGAATTTCGTGGTTAACGAAAAGGAAGGGGATCATAAATTCGAGGGAAACTCTTATCTGGCGGTTGTCTTTCGTGGTTCATCTTCCCTATTTTTCGGAGAAAAGTCACCGATGGTTGGAACACGTTGGAGTGGAGAGTAAAGGAGACCGGGGAGGGTAAAAAGGGTGCAAAGCATGGGAAGGGTGGGAATCGAAGCGTGCTAGGACGGATAGAGAGCATTTGTCATCGAAATGCCGAACTTACGTATCAGCTCAAGACAGCCGGAAGATACTGCTCGATCTGATCGAATTCAATCGATTTCACCGAAAAGAGACGGTTGAAATTGTCATCGAGAGGTGTATCGGGGGTTAGCTTTTCTACCCTAGAATTGATAACCGTTTGCGATCTTCCTTTAGAACTTACCTACCATGGTACGCGTCTGCACGGCCAGTTCTGCTAGCATACTTCTTTAACGCGTCTCCGTCGACGAACACCAAGATGGCGAGGAATGTTAGAAGTGCCAGGAATTCATTCATGTCCGACTACTTTTTCGCCATGGATACGCGTCTTCTCGACTCGAACCGATCGCGCGACTAACAAAGAAACATCGCTGCAATTGTTTCGTTTCATCGTGTGTCGAACACTTTACAACTTCGCGGATGATATTCCTCGAACGTTATTTACAATTTTTCTTCAACGTAGATTTATTTATCACTCCCACTGTCCCAAAATATCATATATGTTTCATATTATTATAGATAAATACTTTTCGGAATGACATTATTTGTTGATTTAAGCATTTCTAATATTACGTAATAAAATCATTAAAACAAGTGTTTTTTATTGTAATTCATCATACTACTTTCAATTCGTGTATAAATTAGATAACACACAAATCATGCTAATTCAATAAAAACTCAAAGTATAATATTATTTCATCTGTGATTGAACAACAATATTCATTACTAAAGAAATATCTTGAAAGTTCACCCTTAAAATGTTCAGTTAAGAGTTTTGTATGCCATAATTTCGGGCAAAATTGTACCCCCAAAAGTATATCATATTTTGAGACAGAGAGAGTGTAACGTAACATGCCTCTGAGAATCTTTTCGATCGATGTAAAAGATGAAAAGAAAATTAGGGAGAAAGGTTTGGAAGTCTTTTCAAAAGCATGGAGGTCCCGGCGGATCGTTTTCGGAGGTTCTAGCTAAAAAGTTAATAGAGTAAATATAAATTGAAATCCGAAGGATCTTATGAAAGTCGCCGTTACGGTTTACGGGAGGACGAGCATCGAAGTAAAATTACGAGCGCCATTGTATACTGGGCCGATATTACTATTCGCATTATCGGCATCGATGCTCGTTCAATTTTACGCTCTGCTTGAGCTAACGGCAATCATTTTATGTGCACTTGTTGCACTTAATTCAGTGCTAACGGTCACTGGTCGAACGTTGCCAATAAACTTCGTCCGCTATTGTTTGATTATCCGATAACACAAAACATCGAGTATTTCACTCGTCGAGCTGTTAATCACGCGCATAAAATCACCGCCATTTTCTAATTGTACTTAAACCAGGACCTTTCTACCTGCAAGTAAAACATTTCTCCACGATGTTCATCCATCTATTCACCGCAAGAAAATAATAAGCTGCAACGGGGATATAGTGCTTGATACGTAATGTGCTTTACGTAATATTCAAGAAAACGAAGAAATAAATGTGGAGCGCATCACGTTGGTTGCTCGTGTTTTACCAGGGAGCCTGTCGAGTTGAAGCGGTCGGTAGATGCCGTGACGACAGCGGGAGCTCCGGGTGGTCTTTTCACGCTCGTCACTCGTGCTGTCGATGACAACCGGTCATTGGCCGTGGAAATAATTAAGGCTCCAAGAGAAAAAAAGAGAGAAACGATGGAAGAAAAAGGAGATTAAATTGCGAGGATCGAGAACGGAGAAGTCTAGGATGATGACGAGCGGAACGGCGTGTGTCTTTCTCTCTCCTCCTTGATTCTCTTGCCTGGAGGATGGCCCGACAACAAAATGTCCACTTCTGACTAACGACCAATTATCCTCTTCGTGAACCTGTACTAGCGATGTATTAGCGATGTTAAACGAGCGACAACCACCGAGTTGACTCTATAGATTCCCTTTAACCGTATATATTATCTATCTGCGCATACATCATCCCTTTTGTTCTTTCGAGTGACCAATCACTCGCTGGACTTTCTACTCGACGCATGCGTGTCACGAAGAAACTTTCACTTTATTGTCCATTTATTATCATTTTTAATACTCTTAAGTCCTTAAGAGAATTTTATTTTTATTGAATTACTTTCGTCAAGATCATTTTTATTTTCACCGAATTGCTTTTATTAAGATCATTTGTATTTTCACTGAATTATTTTAATTAGGATCAGTTTTATTTTCACCGAATTCCTTTTACAAAGATCATTTTTATTCGCATCGATTTACTTTGATTAATTACCGAATACAAAAGAAGCCATGGTAAAAAGTGAGATCATCCCGGTCAAGTATCACTGAACGATTTAAATCTAGCTAATGTGACAATAATGGATACCGATCGGAACATATCGGTGGCTAAGTATTTCATTGAAAAGTCAAATCACAGTAACGTGGTCAGCGTGCGCGGTGACAAATGGGTTTTGACAGTTGGTGGCAATCGAGAAATTGGAACGATTCGCAAGTGTTTTACAGTCGGTTGATTGCCGGTGAGGAAAGGAGAGGTTTATGCACATGAATGAGAACCGAATGCATCTTGGCGAATACGGTCCGGTAAACTTAATTAAACGTAAACCGTGCGACCGTTCGAAAGGTAATTCGACGTCACGGCCGATCGTTTGTCAAACGCGAAAGAGCGGACACACTTCGCAAAGAGCAATTGCATTTCATTGGTACACGTACGAAGACAAAATTCATATCAGGTCGGTCACTGACGTATTTCATTTCACTTAAACTTTCAAATGTAGATACTTTTCGTTTTATTAATCACAGATGTATGTTTCTTATATTGCTCCAAAAACGATTTTTATTTGTTCTCCATATATCATTATTCTTGTATTCAATCTTCGTAAGAATTTCCTTGCAAAATTAATTTCAAGGAGGTTAGTTATTCAAACATGGAAGAGCACCGATGTCATCCATATTTAAATAATTAAATTTCCTGTTTCATATATTGCTCCAAAAACGATTTTCATTTGTTCTCGATATATTATTATTCTTGTATTCAACCTTCCTAAGAATTTCCTTGCAAAATTAATTTCAAGGATTTTAGTCATTCAAACATGGAGGAGCACCGATGTCATCCATATTTAAATAATTAAATTATCTATTTCATATACTGGTGCAAAAACGTTTTTCTATATGCTCTCGATATGTTATTACTCTTGTATTCAAACTTCCTAAGAATTGCCTTGGAAAATGAATTTTAAGGAGTTTAGTTAAACAACCGTGGAGGAGCACCGGTGACGCCATATTTAGATAATTGAATTTCCTACTTGGGTTCCGCTAGATCTGGTAGTTAATATGGAATTAATTGTCTGCGGAAGATAAACGAGCTTGGAAACGACTTTCTTGATAATAAGCACCTGGTAGCTATTCGTACGTCCTACGAACACGTTCGCGTGGGCCGGACATCCGTGGATTTTAGAATCGGCGCGACCTTCGGCTGCAGCGATTCTGCAAGATCAACAACTGCAGCGATACCTTTACTAGTTCATATTAATATTTTAGAACGAAGTGATTTTGATAATTATTACATATTCCAACAAGAATTATATTTTTTAAATTTCCCATATCTAAATTTTAATCTACCAATTAGATGACGTTATTATCTCTTTAATTTCATTAATCGGTAATACCCCGAAGTAGTTTACACTTCGACCATTTCATGTTCACGGAACTATTTTATATTTATGTTGCAAATTTCCCATACATTTCTAAATGTGTATATTAATATATCATTATATATGCTGCGTTTATTAGTAATTACTATATTTAATAAAATTCTTGATTTGTATATTTAAGGTCCAAGTAGATTAAACGCCGTTTCCAAGTAAAAGTTGGATCCTAATATTAGCGAAGCTACTTCACCGTGCAGGACTTAATCTGCTAGCGATACACGGTCTATTCTGTTTTTTGTAAAACAGATTTCATTCGTAATCCGATCGACCTTTCCATCTTCTTCGAGATTCCGTTCACGTACGGATCTACGTTGGCTCTCTTGTTTCGTCGACGAGCATAAACAATTTCATGCGTGGGACGTTAGTGGGCTCAATTTCGGACGAAAGAACTCCAAAAAGAACGATGTACCTTGCTACGTAAGTAGTCGCATGAGAATTTGTCGTGGGTGCTCGTGAAATCGGAGTAATTCGCAACAATTCTCTAGAAAAATAAACGACGTTTAATTATATTATCAATTACATTATCAATCATAACATATTACCAATATTTATTACTAATATTACTAAATTAATTCTATGTATATTTCTTTTGTATTTCAAAACAGGCAGACAGATTAAACATCGTCTGACTACAGTAATAATTATTTTATCATTCATAATTGTATATTACTAACATTATTCATTATATATACTTGTTTTGCATTTTGAAGAATCCATTAGTAACTATGATCATAAACGAATGCAGAAATCGAAGAAAATGGGGAATAAAAGAATAAAACACACCATGTTTATCATAACCGAATTTTATTAGCGAAATAATAATTAGGTGCAACACAATCCTTATATTTATCATTCTTACAAATAAAATAGAAAGTCGGAAGTTAGAAAGGTTGTGAACACCAAAATGGAGGGGGTTCGTAAGAGGGTTGCGTTGGTTGAGGAGACGGGCAGACAGACGAATGGGCAGACGTGACTTCTTCGATGCTCGCCCACACTTTACCTGGTAACATCATTGTAAGTTCTGGCTTCCTCGACAGGAAGAATTTCTGCGAATTAAAACATAGAAATCGACATTGAAAACAAGGTACGACTTACTTAAATAATTGATTATATTACCAACTAAATTCGCAACTTTTTGTTTTGTGCGTTCCTTTTTTATTTATAAGAATCGTATTCGTCGATTATTTTCGTTGATCTCGTTGATTTCAAGTCGTACAATTATTATTTCATATAATTAAATTTGTTTAATTGAAGATTATAATGATGGTCGCGAACTTAGTTGCGAATCTAAAATACACGATGTACAGGTATCCCTCGTATAACGCGGAAGTTAGGTCCCAGAGGAACGTCGCGTTATAAAAATCGCGTTAAGCAAGATTGGGATTATATACACGCGTTATATTGAAGTCGCATTGTATAAGTGCCGTGTTACATGAGAATCGCCATAATACATGAACCGCTTTATATCGAAACCGCGTAGTACGAGGGATCACCTGTACTTATAACGTACTGAATGATCGCCTCATAAACCAGTCAAAGAAATTCACTTTTGAATAATTACAGCGAACGAGAATAATTCCACGTTAATTTACTTCGGCAATTAAAATATTCTTTCGCGTTTGGAAGAGAATTTGTTGTTTGTCGAATGGCAAATATTCAAATCTTATTTATGTGAGTTCGTGGCGAGTTAAATGCGTTCATTAATCGTATGGAAATATTCTAAGTATACAGGGAAGCCTTTTTCCAGGAGGATACAACGCACGGTTTATTCCGCGTTTATGGTAATAAAAATATGATATATAATTTAATGCGAGGGCTCGCGGAACAACGTAAGATCATTGCCGAGTAGAATGCGAGTAACAATAAAAGTAAATGAGTACGGAATCATTCGAAAAATCCCACGTCCCTCCTCATTCTACTAATTCTACCGTTGCCCGTTCCACAGCGTCCTTTTCTACTCGCCAGGATTCCTCGCGGTGTTCCAGCCTCGCTGGAAGCATTTATGGTACAGCTAGGAAGTTTCTCGTAAATGTTTCAGTATTTTTTTACTGATCGTCAAGCTACGAGGAATTTAAATCTCGGTAAGAACCATCGTACATCGCGAGAGGGATATAAACTTGAATTATGAAAGTTGCGAGACATTACGCGAGAATTGTTTCCTTGATTCTAGCGGGACTTCATTGATGTGTGGATTTAAAGAGGAAGATTATTACGGGCTCAAAAACGAGGGACGCGAAAGTGAAGGATTCGCATTGTTCCCGTGGTAGGACCAAAGGCGAGAAGGATATCTATCGGCTGGTAAGAGAAGGGCGAAGTTAGATGGATGTTAAAAGAGAGAACGTATGAGAGAAGAGAGAGGAGAGGGAGTGAAAACGGGTCCACGGTTGGGTGGAGGAACTAGTCTTAGCTAGAGTGCTTTTGCAAGGCGCCCAAGGTAGGAGGGAACCTCGGTGTTCCCTCTTAGGAATATAAACCGACCGACTCGCTCGGAGGAGGCGGAAAACAGAGAGAGACCAGATCGAGTTGTTAGACGTGTGTATAAACTAACCAAAGTGGGGAGATATCGAGTGAGCGAGTGAGCGAGTGAGACAAAGAGAGCGACAGCGTGTACGTATCATCGGAAGAGTGAACCAGACCGCTAGTGTTGTGACGGCGATCGTACTCACGACTTCTCTTGCCGTGCCGGCATCCGCGTTCTCTCGTTTCTCTCTTTCTTTCCTTCCCTCTCTTTCCTTCTTCCACAGTTTCTCTCCCACCCCTCTCTCTCCCTCACTCTCTCTGTCAATATCACACGGTCTTTTTCACTCCCGATCATTCTTTTTGTTTCATTTCGTCTCTCTTTCTCTCGGTCTCTTACCCTTTCCCTCTTACGATCTCCTCCTCCACCAAACCACCAACATTTCCCTCTCCTTTTCGCTCTCTTACCTGCGAAGTCTCCGTTGCATTCTGACTCGATCTCTTTCCAGTAACTCCCTCGTTCTCTCTCTCGCTTGTCTCTCGTGCCTTCGTCTCTCCTACCCTTCGACGAGGACACCGCGATCGGATTTTCGTGATCGGTACGTCGTTATTTCCGCCGAAAAACTGTTCCCTTAGATCCTCGACGGTAGTTGGTAACCGTACGCGGTTGGTTTTTGGCGAACGCGCGGGGGGAGAACGGCTCGTTGCATCGAACCAGTGTTACAGATCCTTCCTACGGATCGCACGGATCTACGGAAGCTGGGATCAAGTGTCCCTAGACCACGTGCAAGGATTTTTTAGTTTCCTCCCCGAAAAACCTGTAAGTACAATTCTCCTCTACTTCGTTTTCCTCGTGTTTACCTTACTCGGAACTCGATGTCCTTCGCGACCAAAACACACGCCTTCCTGATGCAGAACATTACTCGCATATCATCGAGGAAAGTGCGCATTCCCTTTATCATTACTACGTCTCAAAGTATTTGACACTTTGAATGCAACGTGTTCTAACAAAAAAAAGACCATTAACACCGTACGATGTGAAATTCGCGAGACAGTAGTTGAGACTTAATTGTGTCGATAAAAATAGGACAAATCAAGGAGTTACTGTGATTCAGTTATTCGATTGGTTCCATACTGTATTAATTCACTAAAAAGGTGAATGCGTATATACGCCTTTTGCAGTCAAAGGGTTAACCGACAGCAAAGCATACCAAGGTTACTCGGTAAACAAACCTCCTTGAGTGTCCTATAAATTTCAATCAAACGGAAGGCATTTGTTTTTTTTGTAAATACGTACGTTTCTTAGTCTTCGAGATATAACTGAATGTTTACAAATGATGTTTTGTTCGCAAAGAACAAAAACACCTGTGGATGTATTTCCGTGTGCGGACTAATTCCATAGATTCTTTTACTTGAAAATAATTCTTGATCGATCAAAGAATATTGCAGGATTGATTTTTCTTTGTCGATATGCTTTTCAAGGAACAGGAGTTCCATAAATATCAATTTACGAGGAAACCGAAGGTCTCCGTAATAAGTATAAATTTCTTTAATGATAGTGAAATTAGTTCCGATGACATTAGAATTGAAACTTCTTCTGCGATTTCTCGACTTTGTTGAGTCAGTTTAATTGCGTCCATTAAACGATTATCGTAATTTACGGGAATCTCTAAGAAAGAGGACTCGATAGGGAATTATTTAAAGGGGTAGTTAAAGTGCATTTAAAGGTGAACGTGGTTGATTAAAACGTCTAATCGCACTTCAGATCTCCCACTGTGGATGATCGAGAGAAGCTGCTTGGAAAATAACTGGTTTTTGATAGCTCCCTACGGCTCGCGTGATTTACTACCGGCGAAAATGTCAGCGCCATCAACTGTGTCACTTAAAACGTATCAACTGGTCATAGAATCGCGTTATTCCTTCAACGTATTTCCAAAAAATCTTATTATATTTCTTGGAGTATATTTTTAGTTTATGTTTGTCTCACATTTTCCATCCGACGGAAGAATAATTTTAAAAGTAAGTAATAGGCAAAAGACTGTTTGTCTCTCATATTTTATTATAAAGATTATAATATATGTATATAGATTATATATCATGTAAATTGTATATTATCTAGATTTTATAATATACAAATTATATATTTTATCGATTATATATCTAGATTTTTCTTTGTGGCAGAAAATTAATGCAAACGGCAATTAAATTCATGAGCGTAATTTATAGTTATTGGTATTAATAATTAAATAATACAGATTTAGCACTCCAAATTAACCTTTTTGTCGATCGTATTCACCTTTCTGCACTCCAAATTAACCATTTTTCAGATCATATTCACCTTTTTGCTTATCAAATTCACCTTATTGCAAATCAAATCCATCGTTACACTTTAAATTGGATTTTACTTTTATTGGGATATCTCAAGAAAACAAATTTGTAAAAAAGCTTAATTTCCAAAAGGGTGAATTTAATCTGTGAAAGGGTATATTTGATTTGCAAAAGGTGAATATGATCTGTGAAAGGGTGTATTTGATTTGCAAAAGGTGAATATGATCTGTGAAAGGGTGTATTTGATTTGCAAAAGGTGAATATGATCTGTGAAAGGGTGTATTTGATTTGCAAAAGGTGAATATGATCTGTGAAAGAGTGATTTTGATTTGCAAAAGTGTGAATATGATCAGCAAAATGATCAATTTTAAATGCAAAACCTGTAGTATTAATAATAGTAATAGTATTATTAATGATAGAGATACTGTATTGATGAATAATACTATAATACGTATTACTAATAATATTAAGAATAATATTCATTTGTAATAATCCTCGTATTAGTAGTAATATTACTACTGACCAATGAAAGCTGATTGTTATTACTGAATTCGGATTAAATAATATGAAATAATATCAGACTTCCACAAATCCCAGAAGTAAACGAACTCTCGTGAAAGAAAGATCCCCCTAACGATTCTTTACTCGAAGTCTGAACGCTGATTTATTTAATATGATTTAAAGAGAAATCGCGCCAGAAGACACAAGTCCTCTGTTCTTACACGACCCGTTAATTACATCGTTCCCATAAGTCGTCTTATTATTTCGCATTATCGTATCATACAATTAGAGTTAGTTTTAGAGAAAGAGACGAAGGTTGTCGAATATAGGAAATTTCTACGTATAAAATATTAAAATATTCAATATAAAAGAAGTTCATAATGGGAACGTAAATTGAGTTAAAATTCGATGAAAATTCAGTTCAAAGTGAATCACATACTGTTGGGTTCTGGAAAGCAGACGCTCGGACTTTTATTGTCACATGGAATTTTAATTTCTCCTACTTATATATTATAAATAGAATATGCATTCAATACATTAGATATACAGATTATGCATTATATATATTTTTTTCCACTGAAAACCTGAGAAGTTCTGGAAGGATAGGATTTTCAAATTGCGTGAAAAATGGAGATAAGTTGTGGAACAAAACGGTGCATTCATAATTGAATAAATATACATATATCGACATATAAAAATGTTGCCTTTAAATTTTCCTTAAAAATCGGCAAGAACTTTTTGGACAACCCAACAAATTAGACTATAATATACATATTACATATTATACAGAATTATATATTATATAAGAACTATTTATATAAGAATGATTTTTCACGGACTTTATGAGACTCCATTTATTTTTTCATTTTCAATACTATTCTATTAGGTAATCCCCATCGTTATCTATGTTCCTTGTCCGACGATTCTTCAATACCATAATTCCCTTTTTGAAAAAATCAGATTCCCCAATTTCGATGCGAAAAAATTCTCCACTCCCGAATTGATTACTTTACAGTACAGTAGAAATGATTATTGATATACATATAAAAGCACGAGTTTTAAACGATGTTTTAAAAATCATGCCATGACATTATATCTTGAAAATTCACTCCAGGATGCTAGATCACTATCGATCATTCAATGTATCTTCAGAAAGTTACTCCGCTTGTTTTTCTACGCGACAGAAACTGCAGTCTAAGAAAATAGATCACGCGTCAGGGATCACCTATGAATCGATAATAAGACGTACGTAATAATAGATTTATGTCGAATGACATTACGAGGAATTAATAAGCAGTCTTAAATTAATAACTTCATACGACTGCAATGAAATGTATTACCGGAATTCATCCAATAAATACATGTGTCTCCCGTACAATACGATACTCCTACAACACGATTCGAGAATTGAGAAAACCTAGACGGTTCGTGAATCTGTAATAATTTCGATGAATTATTCATTATTTCAATAAACATATTTCTTTTAGTTATGTTCTTTAAAAATGTTCACATTTACGTCCACATTTTTATACTTTATAATAAACTGATTTTTTCTTGCATAATTATGAAATCATAAGTATGAATTATGTACCATAATTCTGGAATATGTATCGGATACATGTAGATTATTTAATACTTAATACTCGATTATTTTAATACTCGCGCGATTTAATCGATGCGACAAAACCGTCGGCGAATCGCGGTACTTTAATCCCTCGTACGGATGCATTGAAATTACTGGCATCGATAATTATGTCTCGAAATATAATTACGTTATACACGCACAATGATACCCTTGTACTAGCCCTTATATTATCTCTCGTTCCCCACCTACATTTTTCATTTTTTACCTCGTTACATAGGTAATTGAGTCGATGTCGTCAAACTCACCGTATAAACGGTACCTATCATCCCGACTTTTTACGTCGTACATAAAATTACGGTAATTTCCAATTACGATGCCAATTACGGACATAATTGTAGTAAATATCTGTAACGTTATTTGTACTTGATTATGCGCCACCGGCGGAACGTAATTTCATGCTTCAAATCAAACGAAACGATGTATCTTTACGAACAATTTCTAAACAAGTTTCACGTTAATTAATTAACTTAGTTATGGAATAATACAATTTTGATAGTTGAAGAATACCGATAAGAACGATCCATAAGAACGTTGATAGTGATTGTAAGGTCTCTTAATGCAATGGTTCAAATCAAAGGGTGAACTAATTAATTGGATTGTGTAATAATTAGAGTTGAACGGAGACCCGTTATTTCGGGGGCCGATTTTCGATTCGGAATCCGATGCTCGATTCAGAACCTAATTTTAAACTACCTGCATCTGATTACATTGCAAAATCACAACTTGAAAATCTATGTACGATGTGACAGAAACATTATGTTCTGAATCGAGCGTCGGATCGTGAATCGAAAATCAGCTCCCGAAATATTTTTATGTTTCGACAAACTTTTGGGATCCCGACCCGATCGCTACCCGACCCGGCCCGGGTTACGAACATAGTTTTAACCCTTTAACGTTAATCCCTTAGAAATAATACACTTTTTATAGTCAAAAAGTATAAATTATGACAGTCGTAATAAGTCTCTTGATACAATAGTTAAAATCAAAGAGCAAATTCACTCAAAGAAATAATAATACAATTTTTATAGTGAAAAAGTATAAATTGTGTTAGTCATTATAAGTCTTTTCATGCAATAGTTAAAATCAAAGAGTAAATTCACTCGAAGAGATTCGAAGAGACTATAAAATGATAAAATAAGAAGTATATGGCGTCATTAAGAAAGTGTCTCATGCGGATAATTACAAGATGTCCGATAACGAGGATCTTGTACTTATTTATTTATACCCTTCGAATTCCGCATTCACTTCCTTTAGATTACAATTCTATTCAAAGGTGAGATAGCAAAGTAGTCTCGTTATGTATCTCCATATCGTAATGATGTGCAATGAGTACTCCTCGAAAGTGCATTTTTTGCATTCGTATATTATGAGGTTTCAAATGTTTTGGGTTGCGTCCTAGTTTGCCACATCATCGAATTTTTTGACCCAAAAAATATTTGGACGCGTGCGCCACTCTTTGGTGTTTAACTATTGCACCAAGATTTCAAATTCATTTATCAAATTGGAGATTGGTAGATACAATTTGTTTGGAAATTAATTGATGTATATGAACGATATCAATTTGAATCAATTTATTTATCAAATTGTTTATTAGTAGATAAAATTTGTTTGGAAATTAATTGATGTATGTGAGCGATATCAATTTGAATCAATTTATTTATCAAATTGGAGATTGATAGATAAAATTTGTTTGGAAATTAATTGATTTATATAAAAAATATTAGTTTGGTTAAAATTTATTTATCAAATTGGAGATTGATAGATAAAATTTAACTCCTCATTCGGACCTACACTTATCTCGAAGTTTACGAATTAAATTACAATTATCTATTCCATAATTCTGGAATTTTTATACGCACTTATTTCAGTACTGAACAATCAAACCCATATATACATCAAAATTATAAATATATCGCGTGATGTCGTTTTTTTAGAAGAACTCACCGGTTAAAAGGTTAAATCGTTGAGATGAACAGTACACGAAAGGTGCATCTCGTAATCATACCTTGCTATCTTTCTCCTTAAATCATTATTGGCTCCTCATTGCACGCAATCCAACTTTCTCATCGCAATAATCATCTTTTCACAGAATAATAAGGAAAAGCATGTCGATGATTTTGACCTAGGAAAATATAGCATCGAAAATAAAACAGAAATAATTTGATATCTTTATTAATTATTACGTTTTAAATGAAGAACAAGCATTACATTATTGGTTATTAAGGTATAAATTAAAAATAAACATTACATTCGAAAAGACATTATTATCAAAACATTTCGAAACTGGTTATTACAAAAATAAATAATTATTGAACATGGAAGATGAAAGAAAAGTAATTTAGAAAGATACCTTTATTAGTTTTTACGCTTTCAATTAAAAACAAGCTTTATAATTGAAAAACACATATCGCTACATGTGGAAAGAAATATCGATACATTTCGGAAATGGGTTTTGAAAATAAAAAATTGTTTGAACTCAGAATTCGTAGAACGGTGCATAGAATATAAAAGATAGAACGATATGAATAGCTGGTCCTATTTCGTAATTTTTGTGGGATTGGGAATATAAATGTAACGAAATATATATATATATATATATATATTCTAGTCCGGCCGGAATGAAAGTGGCAAAGGAAATGTATCTGGGCTTTTTTCCGCAAGCAAACAGTTGTACCGAGTAATTCTCAAAAACATTGCGGAGCTAATTGTATTAATTGCCCACCGCGTGTTTCAACGAACGTCACCGCGCTCGCAACATTTTCCCGCCGAAAAACAAAAAAACCTTGCCCCGCGGACATATCTGTCTCCATATTCTCCTGACAAACTTTTAAACTTTGCATAATATTTTGCGCTTATGTGGAAAAAAATGTTCCATTAAATTCGTTAGTCTCGACACCTGGAAAATTGCACCGCTCATCGCCGCGATCTTTCACCTTCAAAATTGGGCCAATCTTCCTCGAGCGTATCAGCCATTGCTATTTGAACTTTTTACAAAATTCTTTTATCCCAAATATTATTATTCCCAGATATTTATAAACATTTCTATGTCCTATATTATACAGGGTATTCGGCATGAAATAAGGCACCTATACATTTCCTTAAATCGCAAAAATATAAAAAATATTTGATCCAATATATGAATGGTTTCAAGCAGTCAATATCCTGAAAGAGAATTTTTTCAGAAAATTCACGGATGACGAAATTTCACATAATTCGATATTAAATTCTCAATAAGCCAATATTGTCCAATCTAATTATTGATATTTCAAGATCGAGAATCGACATCGATCTAACGAAGTCCTAGGACACTCAAACTTCGAAATCGAAGGTCATTTAATTCCTAATCAATTTCCATGGATGGAGATCATTGAAAATTCGCCGTTCGCGGAGGCATAAGGAGTCGCTCTAATATAATCGGCCGAGGACGAAGGTTCGATTCATTGAAAAGAAGGGCGCGAGATTCGGAGGTGGAACGGTATAACGGACGTGATTAATTTGAAAACGTAAATAACCTTTCTGTTCCACTTCGATCCATCATTCTCGGAACAATGAGGGTCCGGGTCGTTGCATGCGCTTTGTGCTCTCGCATAACACATCGGCATAAATCACAAGCTGAATATTTACTTGACAACAAACTCGTCGCCTTCATCCATGCGATCGAGATTCACTCTTAAGCCTGATTCACACTTAATCTGAAAAACTCTCACACCATCCTCCGCGATAACCGTCATATATTCTCGCGGCGTATACAAAATTTCCCCACTGAATTGCTCGTTTTGCTTGAATAAAAAATTTGACAAACTGCAATGCTACTCCTGGAAATATATGCAAATGTTGCAACTAGCGCGAAGCGAGGTGAAGGAACCTTGAATAGAATCCAGGTGACTCAACTTCGCGTAACGTAGATCAACATTATTTATTTCGTTAAACTTCGAGGAAATTCTACGCGAATATTCGTCGTTTATTGTTCTTTAGGGTGTATTCTTACACGATCTTTATTTTCAGAAAAGTTCAAGGTGGAAGTTCAGAATTTCACTCGCGAGCTAGTTGCACTGTAATGACGAAACTTTTCAAAGTAGTCTGTTCTACTTAAACGTTAAAATAAGACTATGAAGTGTTATTATTCAAGGGTTCAAAATTTAATTATGATTTAACACTTTGGTATTATAATTTGACCACGATGAGAAGATTTTCATTATTCGGTGTGTGAGTTGTATTCTGAGGTACATTGTAAAAGAACTTAGAAATAACACTTTCGTAATCATAACTTCACGGGTTACAGATTACTTTAATGTTGTTGATTGTTTTCATTATTTTGACCTTTGGGACGTTAAGTTTTCTTAGAGTTTCTTAATTATTTTCATTATTTTAACTTTCAGAATATTAAGTTTATTAGAATTTAAAAATTACTTTTATTATTTTAACTTTGAGAATGTGAAGTTTATTAGAATTTTATGATTACTTTCATTGTTTTAACTCTCAGGATGTGAAGTTTATTAGAATTTTATGATTACTTTCATTGTTTTAACTTTCAGAACGTTAAGTTTATTAGAATTTCAAAATTACTTTCATCATCTTATTATTAGAGCCTTCGGGTTATTTTTATTATTTTGATCATCAAGTTTATCCCAGAATTAATGGTATTTTAATTATTACATTTTAATCTTCGGAACGTCAAATTTAATAGAACATTAACAGTATTTTAATAATTACATTGTAATCTTCAGAAAGTTAAGCTTATTATAACATCAAGATTATTTTAATTCGATCTCCTTAATTATCATTATCGCAATCAAGCAAATCCCAGCACTATATTCTTCCACGAACAGCAAAACACAGCATCCACATAACATTGTCAGTGGTTTCGGTCGGAGTCAGACGCGTCACCGTAGAAGAGACATTTCATTGTCAGCCCGAAACGCATAGACCAGCATTTCTCTCGTAAATTATGCGCGAGCTGTCGGATATTGTATTATTCGAACGCGATATAAATTCGTTAGCCGCAAAATTAATTTCAAAAATTCCACGAAACCATAGCCGACTAATTCTTTCTACCTCTGTATGCGTGCCTGGAAATGCGTGGTTTTTTTAACGGCGCCGTATATTCGTAAAGGACGATCGCACCGTGGAATGCCAGAAATAAAAATTCGAGAAAAAGCCGTACAACAATTGAAAATTCCGACCGATTGTGAAAGATTAGCATACGAATAAGTTCGTTAAGGGTGGATAAAAAGTAGTATAAAATATAAAATCATCGCCTCCGTGTCTTTCCTGACATTTCATTATCATCGCCTGAAGCATCGAGTGTCTTTGATTGGTGCATCCTTTTCACGACATCCTCCGCGGATATCGTATGCCTTTGTTGTAATTACGCGGCTTTATTACACGCATAAAGTGGAATTTGATGTTGATGAATGGAAAGAGGATCGTTCTGCAATCGCTAATTAGGGAGGCCATAAATTATATCATTTATGACGGTATACTGCAATGGCTGTCTAATGTTGATGCGTTATTAATATAAAAGGGCGATATTAAGTTGTAGCGAAAGAGTACTTGGATCTTTATTACGGCCGTTTAATAAATGCTTTTTGTGTTTAAAAAACTGAATTATTTGTAACATGTATATTATGGCGAATTTTCATTAAAAATTATTGTAATGGCAACTGACGATATTATGGGAATGCGCTCTGTTTTATGCGACAGGGAATAATATATTAATAGAATTCAATTCATTGCACTAAAATAATATTGAAGTTGGTAGTAAACTTAACGATCTGAAGATTAAAATGTAATCATTTTCATAATCTGGACATTTCGATAAACTTAACGTACCGACGATTAAAATATAATAATTAAAACAATCTTAATATTCAGGAAAACTTAACGTCTTCACGATAAAAATAATGAAAATCTAAACGTTCTTATAAACTTAACATCCTGAAGATTAAAATAATGAAACTAATCTTAAATTTCTAAGAAACTTAAAATTCTGAAGATAACAAAATCGCAATATTCTTAAAGCTCTAGTAACCAAAGTAATCGGCATTCCACTTTAATGTCCGCCGATTGCGAGGCACAGTGCAATAATTGTAACAAAGTATAGATAGTTACGTAAATACTGATTAAATCCAACAAAAAGTAACAGCCTTTACTTCCCTTCTAATAACGAACGGGAATAGCCATAGGATCAATGTGCGTAATAGAATTCAAATAAAAACCCTCATTAGAGGGCTCTGTGTTTCCTTTTTCCTTCTTGCATAACGATCGAGATAATCGATGGATTTCCGATTGAAATCAAGTGAAACACTCCCGTCCTGGCCTGGTGGGCTGTCAATTAAAGGATACTTAAGGTTAGTAAATTAGTCGGAGGCGAATAGATTCGTGGGAGTAGATACCGAGTCTCTCGTGGACTTTTATTGCTTCTCCTGTGGCCAGACCTTTTTCTCCTCGCGTTTTCTATTCGTATTCATATTTTCCTCGGGCAGTTACCCACGCGTTCCAACAATTACCGAGGCGCATTTCCGCTCTCTGCCTCTCACTTCGCACGCTATTTCCTCGGCTCTTACTCTGCCCACGTGCTGGATTTCGAGTGGATCCTGGCTGCCATCATCGACGATTGGACACGGCACTGTTCTCCTCCCAAAGATCACTTAGAATCTTTTTTGTTGTGGTATGAATATTTCAAATATAACCCGTTCTTACGTCTACGAGGATTTTTAATTATTTACTACGAAGGTACTTAATTTTAATCCGATTAAATATAATATTAAATTTAACCTGATCTTTCGACTACGAGGCCGGATATTGCCACATTATTTTTTTCATTTGAGATACAAATATTTAGAGTACAACTCAGTCCGTTTCTATTGTAATAAAATATAGTAACGGCGTTAAATTATATTTGATTAGTTATTTTAAATTTCGATATTTATTCCAGATTTATGTATTTGAGATATCAGTGATATTAATTGAAACTAACTCGATCTTAAATCTCCATTTCCGTGGTATTAAATATGGTGATATCACAATATTATATTTCTCCATTTATTTTAAGTCTAGATATTTATTTTGGGTTTACACATTTAAGATATGAATATTAAAAGCATAACCTGATCTTCCATCTCCATTTCCGTGGTAGTAAAATACAGTAAAATTACCATATCGTATTTCCTTATTAAATACAGATTTCGATATTTATTTTATATTTAAATATTCATTTCGAATCAGTACATTTGTTTTAAACTTCCACATTTCTTTGATATCGATATATTTCTTTTACTTTCATCAAGATTATTTATTGCTCGAAGCATATCGCTCTCGAACGAAATAGTGAGTCACGGTGTCACAGTTCGCGCGCAGCGTACATAATTAATAATCGATTTGAAATTAAAATGATTTTAGTCGGAAAGTAAGGAAGTGAAATGAGAAAGGACGATGGGTAGAAAGATTTCGAAGGATTCAGAGAGTGTCCTCGAGCGTGAGTGGTGGCGTTAATCTCGGAAGGTGTCCCGATGTTCCACGGCACATTACACGCGCGACAACTCAATTGAGAGGACAGGGGACGAGCCTTTAAAACCGCGCCCCGCTTATAAATATTCCGCAGTCGCAGTCTTCGAAGTGGACTGACTCTCTACTTCTTGAGACGTTTCTTCGTCAATGCGAGTTCTCGCATGCATATGTAAATCTCTACAAGCCAATAAAACTGTTCGACTCGCTTGGTAACACGCGTCTTTAAATTGGCCGACCAACCAATTTGCACGGCCGACTACATTTTTAGGGCTCTTTCAATTTCGCATAATTACCATTAACGATTACGAGCCGGGAATTAGCGCATGCGTCAATCTCCGACCGATCCGGTGACACGTGTGGCTCCGATAAGTGTGAATAATTAGACGATTAACTTAATTTAATACGCGAATAACAAATGACTTATGAAATACGTAGATGTCTTGTTCCAGTGAAGGTTTCTAAGCCGTTGATTTTTGTATCCCAAATTACATTGTATTTTGAGTATATTATTTACTATTTATGTATATAAGAAATTAATAGTGTTATATAATAAAGTTAAAACTTTATGTAATCAAATTTAATATAATAAACTAATACATGCAATGTATATGTAATATATATATAATAAACTAATACCATATGGGATTCATACACGATTCTAAGATCATAAAGAATTAATAATTTCCAGCAAGAACTTTATGGACGCCGGAAGTTCCATGATCTCGAATCGAGACTTTTCGCGATTGGTTCTTTCGGAATGAAACCCTGAAATTATGATATCGCGAAGAGGTTCGTTAATCGTGCTCACGCGAGCCCGGCGATTCGGACAAATCGGGCGAATCGGTTGAATCGACCGAATCGGACGATTCAAGCGCACATGCATATGTAAATCCGAATACGGCAATAAAACCACGGCAGGTGAATTCGTAATACGAAACTTCGTCTCGATCCGAAAAACGATTTGCCGGACGTGGACACTTTTAGCGATATTTATAGATCGGTAATTAAATACAAAATGAATACATCGTAACGGCAATGATATAAATCCCGGTGGAATATCATTTAGCGCGGTCAGTCTCGGATGATTGTAAATATCGTAATTTTAATACTAATTTTAGCTTAGTCGACCGAATAGCGGTGCCGATAAAAATCACCGCTAAAAATGATTTTATCCGAAATAGTTCTTTTCTTACTAATCGATAAACCGAAAGGATTCAATGATAAGTCGATAATTGAAGTACACTTTACTTTTTTGTATGAGACGAAAAATTAGTTCAGAAATTCAAAATTAATATCGCATGATGTAACTTAGATGCTAATTAATCTCTGCATATTGAGAGACTTCGAATCGAATGAACATCGATTTCCACTCGGAAGCAGGTGTGAAAGTGTAAAAAAAACGCTGACGCGAGTTGTTTGATGTCGGGTTATCAGAGGAAATCGAAACACGTTGGGAATAAATATTAATTGGCGAGTATACATAGATGCGGATACGCTGGCGAAGAACTCTGATTCATGTCGACAGATATCCCTGAGAGACTAATTCAATTTCGCAGAGCGTTAATCAACTAAATTTGATTTTGCAGAATCGACATCCCTCGGCTTTGCTTTCGCGCGCGCTCGCTTTGCTTTCTCTCGGGAAGCCAGTAATTAGAAGAAGTCTCGATCTCAAACGCGAAACTTTTATCGGGAAGAACGGAATAAAAACAAATTTTCAAATTAATGAGTATGAAACAAGAACGATCCAGAATTACGTTTCGCGGAAATCATTATTTCATAATCGACGAAGGACATCTTCAACCATCGCAACGCAACGAGTCAAATACTCAAAGCTCTTCCAAATCAAATTTTTATTTTCTATCCGAAATTTCCGATTACATTTTTTTATTTCATCGAATAGAATTCAGGAAGTTATACATTTTGCACTCGAGATTATTTATTATTACTTATTGTTAGATTTTGTACGGCAACTGAGCGAGTGGCGACTGAGAGAATATTTCTGCTGCGGACTTTTATCATTTTTTTAATATCTTATTTTTGTTGCAGATGGAGGAGTGACCGTTCCAGCTGCTGGTCCAGAAAATCCTGGACCGCTGGAAACACGTTCGGAGAAATTTAGGTAGAAAAGATACTTTTGAGATTCTTTCTGAACCATGCGATATCCGTTGATGCTTCAAATATTCATCGCCGTGGTGAACACGGTTCCTGAAGCGAAGTTACCCCGGCCGAATATCAGGGGTGAGTTTAATTAGTTTATTGCCATATTTTATTGCTTTTCTGTCATATTTAATAATTAATAACTTCCAAATATAATACATTCAGTTTCTAGATAATAATGAATATATTCAAAATATAACAGAATTAATCCCGATATAATAATGTTCATAATATGTACATATTATTCATTTCGATATTATGATTATAAATATACGTATATAATATAATATTATATATTATACATTCAAAATATAATAAATTCAGTTCCTAGAACTTACTAAGGGACACAATAGTAAATACTTAACAAGAGAACAATTAATATGTGATGAGCTGGTCGCATTTAATCGGACATATATTTGTATTTCCTCGTTAATCACTTAGGACTTTATCTTAGCGTGTTTCCGAGTAGCTCATTTAAAGCAATTAGTCGAAGAGCGCAGGATATCGTTTCGCGACAAGATTTTCTTAATAAACCAACAGCAGAGTCATATTGGCGCGTGTATAATCAGTCGATAAGAACCTGCCGGCGGAGGTGGTTCGACGTTGTCAATAACAGAAGAGGAGTGATAAGAAAATATACAGTACCTGTCGATTTCTCGAATCTAACGGGGATCGCGTGAGAACTGTCCGTGACAAGTTCTTAAGTGGTTTATTAGCAACGTGAAATAGTAGGAGTTGCACGATCTAATGTAGTTATTAAATGAAATCAAATTCTAATCAAAATAAACCAAAAATATAATTATATTATTTAAAGTTTCATCAGACAAAATTCCACCATCTGCAAATCATGTTATTTTTCATGGAACAAAAAACATCCCACTCGATTTTTGTACCATTTAATGTAACTCATCTTTTAAAAATAATATCGTATAGGAATTAAACGAATTTAATATATAATCAAATCAAATCAAACCAAACACAGCAATATTATTGAAACTCTCCTCAGATAAGATTCCATCATCTCCAACAAATTTTGTTTTCCTCGAAACGAAAAATCTCCGTTGATTCTTGTAGTTTTTACAACGTTAAAAAGAGGAAGGATGTCTGAGGATATCGAGAGGAAGGTGTTCGATCAGGGTGTTCCTCCGTAAAGGAGCCTCGTAAAATGCTAATCACCGAGTTATTTATACGGTGGTACGTTTTACTGGCTGTTAAAGGCTGAAGTTGATTTTTAATTATGTCAATAAATATTTGGTGTGCGTGTCACTGTACGTGGCAGTGGTAGCACGGCACGCTCGCTCGACTAAAACATAATTGATTCTCCATCCGTGCGGTATAAATACATCGGGCTCCTTCCTTTGATGCTTCGTCCGTAGATTTTTGCTGATCTTATCGGAATATCGGCGCGACGTTAAACCCGGCAAAGGTCTGGCCGACCGCCAATTGACATAACTTTTAGCGCCGCTTTTGACGTTCGAAATCCACGACCCACGACGATCCGCTGATACCGCAAAACCAAAGGTTCCCGCCGATTCTTACCTTTCACTCGGAAATACATGCTTATCGCAGGAATTTTGATCGGTCGTTTAGCAATCGACCTTAATACATTCGCATCAGGCCATTTTCAATTCGCATCAATCGAGTGTTTCGGTACTAAAATTGAAATATTTGCGAAAAGTGGAGAAAATTGATAATTATGAAAAACGGAGCTTCAAACGATTGTTTTAACACTAAAATTAGAGAATTTGTACAAAGTGAAGAAAACTGATTATTATAAAAAACGAAGCACCAATCGAGTGCTTCGGCACTAAAATTGAAATATTTGCGAAAAATTGAAAAAATTGATAATTATGAAAAACGGAGCTCCAAACGTTTGTTTTGACACTAAAATTAGAAAATTTACATAAACTAGAGAAAACTGTTTATTATAGAAAACCAAGCACCAATCGTGTGCATTGGCACAAAAATGATAAAATTGGCAATTAATCTGTGATCTAATAACTCATCACCCAATATGGAGTCAATTACTTTGGCATTTAAACGGCTTATATTATAAGTCAATTTAGTAGTCTTCGACTTTCAAAATACAAAATTAAAAGAATGATCTTCGCGGATAGTTTTCGATGTAAATCAGGGTGTCGTTGATGCAGGATAAAAGTCCGTCAAAGAAAGCACTCGTAAATGTTAATTTGTTGGTGGGCGAGGCACCAATGCGAGCCGTTAAATTATCGGGATAATTTAGAAATTATCCTCTCGTTAGGAAAGCAATTATCATTATCAAAGGAAATTACAGTGTGGAAGAGAGTTGTTTACCCAGCTTTACCGCTTGGGGACCTTGGCTGGGTTAACTGACACGAATAATCCGTCCACTTCTCGATAACTACTTGCATTCCTCTCGTTATTATAACGTTATTAACTCGCGGCGAGTATCATAATCACCCGACATTCACGGAACTTGCATATCCTTTCTCCGACATCCTTTTCAAATTAGCATCCAAAACTTAAACAGCCTTCGCTCCTTCGGAAGTTCGGATCGTTTGACCCGATCGAAAGTTCCACGGGTTCAACTTTGGAACTCCGTCTTCTCGCAAAGTAAAACACTTTATTTAAGCAGAAACGTTGCTGCTACTTGAAACTAACAATCAAAGTTTCCACCGCTAAATATCCGTTTATGATAAATTGGTATATTCTACAATTTGTACATTCCAAATATTTAAGTATCGTAGAGTTTAGATTTTCGAGTGGAATCTTCTGTTTTTTAATATAATTGCTGAATCCAACTGAGAGTTAGGTTCAAAGAATTTATCGGATATCTTCAACTGTTGAAGGATATTGGGGCTGTTGATTTTTAAAAGATACACTTTTGATCATCCAATGTTATAAAATTATATAGATATTAATCTCCAAAAGATACATTCTCGATTATTCAAAATCTTCAGATCTCCATCGTATCGGATATTAATTATAAAAAATTCATTAATTAAAGCTTCGATTAATCTTTTCGATGAGAAAATAAAATTTGTATCCTCGTCGTTACCTAATTAGATATTTTAATATCAGATATAATATATATACATTAATATAGATATTGAATTATAATATACTTAAAGTACGTACCTGAATGATCTTTAATATCTCATAATTGTAATATCAGTATTAATTAAATTTAATTCTGCGAATATTAGAACGAAACTTTCCTTAATACTCTCGATATTGCCTCATCATTCGAAGCGTAACGAGTCAACGCGTTACGTCGTTATTCGATAAAATCGGAATAAATAGGAATATAAAATTTCGAACGTCTCTTTAAGCGACATAAAGGAAGAATATCAAGTGACATTTACCGGAACATTTATAGAACATTCTTGGTTTCCTCAAGTATTCATAATAATACAATGTGACGAAGAGATATCTTACTACGAGTGTCTTTACGACGTTGAAATAAGATAAAAAAGATTTTTATAATCGCGTATTACGAGGTACACCTTCGTCTCGGACGTCTCGAATGTCTGTCGAGTTTTTATTCGACCGGAGAACCAGCATATACCTAGGACGGCGCCAAGTGTCCGCAAAATCGACGAAAAAAAATACAAAGAGACTCGCGTCCGTAAAAGCAACACAACCGGCCGGCCATTCATGGTTCGAGATCGTTGAAAAATCGCTCCTCCGTTCAGTAAATAAGTAGTTGAAGAGTCCGGCGTGGGTGAGAGCACGAGTATGTGTATGCTCGGCAACTTAGTAATACCAACAACACGATTCAAACCGCTCGATATTTATCACGCAGAACTTGGACTAAATCAAACATCCTACTACTTTATATTCGGATATCTTCAAACCTCGATCGTATAGGATAATAATTATTAAAAGATCAATCTTGTTGCAGTTGTGGGATCAAACTGTGATTTAAACTAAAAGATACATTTTCGATTAACCGATATCATCGAATTTTAGAGGTATTAACTTAAACAGAATAAGAACTCCTTTTTGGTCGACCCCTTGCTTGACCGAAACAAATTTTTAATCCAGTTCTTTCGACCCAAAATGGTCCTAGAACATCATTAGGCATCATTTAGCATCGATTTGGACCATCTAGGAGCGACATTGGCGACTTTGATTTTTCGACAATTTTTGAAGGTTCCCTTTACATTTTTGCGATTTTGGGTCGACCCCTTTCTGGACCGGAAAAAATTTTTAATTCACTTCTTTCCACAAGTAATCGTCCTAGAATATGTTTATACATCATATACCATCGATTTAAGTCATTTAGAATTGATTTTGGCGACTTTTAAATTTTGGCAATTTTTGAAGGTATACCCCTTCACATTTTTTTCGATTTGGGTCGACCCCTTTCTTGACCGGAAACAATTTTTAATCCACTTCTTTCGACCCAAAATGGTCCTAGAACATCATTAGGCATCGTCTACCATCGATTTGGACCATTTAGGACCGAAATTGGCGACTTTCATTTTTTGACGATTTTTGAAGGTATACTGAAGGTATAATGAACAACTCTTTTCGGAATAATTCCCCAAATGATTCCCTGGCTCTACATAATTAAAAATAAATTCAAACACCCCAGAGTACAAGAATTATAGTAATGAAGCTTGTAAAGACGTTGTAAGACATACTTTTTGAATATTGTATGAAAATATTGCAAAAGGATTGGCGACGATGATCGCGGGACTGCAAAAGTGGAGTGCAAAAGCGGACGCACACCTGCGATCCTGTTTGATCCGTGAACGAATGCAGAAGGTTGGTTATGGAAGCGTGGGCGACACTCTGAATGAACCTTACACGCTCGCTTTTTGTCTTTCCTCCTTTCATCTTTTATTCGGTGAATTCAATATCCTCGGCGATGCGAAACCCGCGCGAAATGAAAGCCAAGGCGCGTAGGTTGCACCGTGCAAATCCGAAATCGTTGAAACACATTCGCCGACTCATTTCTGCGTAGGCATCTCGATGACGATGCGTTTTCGTTGTTTCGATTTCGGATCGAATTACGTGTCTCCCTCCGTGACTTAATTAATCGAGTATTATTATTTAATTCTTCTTCGGTGACTCCTTTTTTTAATTCATCGAGTATTATAATTCTTGTAATTCTTCTTCCGTGACTTCTTTCATTAATTAATCGAATATTATTATGTAATTCTTTCTCGGTGATTTCTTTCTTAATTAATCGAGTATCATTATTTAACCATTTACAGTCAAATACGCTCGGCTATTCGTTAATTATCAGTTGGAACTTTTATAAAATTATCATCCGCTCCACTAACTATATTCAAACTTTTTTACCGGGATATTAAAAGCTGCACTTAAAACACAGGAAAGTGGCATCGTTAACATGTTACAACCTCGCGGTTACAGAATTACCAATTTTCCCGTGGAATATTTCATTATCATTAAACTGGATATTTTCGTAATACGCCGGCCTGCTTCATTTAAGTTTTAAATCTAATTTGTGGCAGATAATAGCTTCTGTATCAATGGACAATATAATTGATATGGCATTAGTTATCGCTGATAATTGCAGGTCAATTATCGGGACAGGAAACATTAAATTGGCCTACGCCAACGAAACCCGACTCCACTTTATTTCCAAAAAAATATTAATATTAATATCCAAGGAAAAACGCGCATAAATATGGCGGCATTGAAGCAGAGATTATGGAACAACACAACAAATATGGCGGTATAAAAGACGAAATATTAGTCTTCGCTTATAACGGTAATATTTTTCGAGTGCAAAGGTTCTAATTATTTGATATAACTTATATTATTATATACAACAACGTGTTATGAATTGGTATTTTTCCTACTGCTTTATATATTTCCATGAAACAAACCAAACATTATTAAATTTCGTTTAACACCGAATTTCCGACAAAGCAGAACAAGCTTATCAAACCAATATCGCGAACAATGGCGGAACACTCGAAAGCATTGGATTCGCTGGAAGGAACTAGTTGGAAAGCTTGGCTAAGTGGATGGAATCTGGGTAGAAACTAGATTATAAAATGGAAGGGTTAAATTCCAGGATAATCCAGTTTGTCGCATTAACAAATTACCATTCGCTAGTTTATGGGGAGCTATATCGTTTCCTCCGCACTTGGATCGACACCAATTAAAGTGTTTCACCTAATGAGATCTCTTGTTAATGGTATCCGTTTTCCGCCATTTTCTTATCCAATTTTCTTATCCAACTCGTAACACGTACTTGTAACATATGCTCATATACATATACTGTATATACCTGCTGTTTTAACGAACAAAATATATATAATAAATTTCGTGGTCAACATAACCTCAAAGCTTAAACGAGCAAAATGGCGTGCTAGGTACGAGGGGGTATAATCTAGTGATCGGAGTAGGACATTAAGCAGTACGATTTAGATAAAATATAGCGAGTAATAGGCTTGTTATGGCAAAGTATTCGATTTCAGTTATCCCGATATGTAGTTGGTGTTTTAAGAAGAATACGATCGAGTGTTAGTTGTCTCTTGAAAATGGTTACCGTGATAAGACGCAGCAGCTCGCGTTGAATACTGAGCTCCCGATATCTCGACATAAGCAGACTCACGTAAATGCCGGGTTATAAGGAGAATTTATTGGCTCCCCGAGTGATAGATGTATTTCGTGGACTCGAGGCCGAACCTACTATCGGACAGCTGGACAATGAATGTCTCGATAACGATTTGTCAATCAACCACCATAATTCCTTGCGGTAGTTGATACAAGTTAAACGTGAGAATGACGGGCGAAGAGAGACATCGCCATTTCAGGCCGAGCAATTTTTTGACGGGAAAGAATTGTTAATGCACTTGTTTCGAACCAAATGATCCTACAACATCATTAAGCATCGTCTACCATCGATTTGGGCCGTTTAGGAGCGAAATTGGCGACTTTGATTTTTTGTCGATTTTTGAAGGTATACCCCTTCACATTTTTGCGATTTTGGGTCGACCTGTTTTTTGACTAAACAAATTTTTAAACCACTTCTTTCGACCCAAAACGGTGCTAGAACATCATTAGGCATCATATACCATCGATTTGGACCATGTAGGCCCGATTTTAGAGACTTTCATTTTTTGACAATTTTTGAAGGTATACCCCTTCACATTTTTGCGATTTTGGGTCGACCTGTTTTTTGACTAAACAAATTTTTAAACCACTTCTTTCGACCCAAAACGGTCCTAGAACATCATTAGGCATCATATACCATCGATTTGGATCATGTAGGCCCAATTTTAGAGACTTTCATTTTTTGACAATTTTTGAAGGTATACCCCTTCACATTTTTGCGATTTTGGGTCGACCTGTTTTTTGACTAAACAAATTTTTAAACCACTTCTTTCGACCCAAAACGGTCCTAGAACATCATTAGGCATCATATACCATCGATTTGGATCATGTAGGCCCAATTTTAGAGACTTTCATTTTTTGACAATTTTTGAAGGTATACCCCTTCACATTTTTGCGATTTTGGGTCGACCTGTTTTTTGACTAAACAAATTTTTAAACCACTTCTTTCGACCCAAAACGGTCCTAGAACATCATTAGGCATCATATACCATCGATTTGGATCATGTAGGCCCGATTTTAGAGACTTTCATTTTTTGACAATTTTTGAAGGTATACCCCTTCACATTTTTGCGATTTTGGGTCGACCTGTTTTTTGACTAAACAAATTTTTAAACCACTTCTTTCGACCCAAAACGGTCCTAGAACATCATTAGGCATCATATACCATCGATTTGGATCATGTAGGCCCGATTTTAGAGACTTTCATTTTTTGACAATTTTTGAAGGTATACCCCTTCACATTTTTGCGATTTTGGGTCGACCTGTTTTTTGACTAAACAAATTTTTAAACCACTTCTTTCGACCCAAAACGGTCCTAGAACATCATTAGGCATCATATACCATCGATTTGGATCATGTAGGCCCGATTTTAGAGACTTTCATTTTTTGACAATTTTTGAAGGTATACCCCTTCACATTTTTGCGATTTTGGGTCGACCTGTTTTTTGACTAAACAAATTTTTAAACCACTTCTTTCGACCCAAAACGGTCCTAGAACATCATTAGGCATCATATACCATCGATTTGGATCATGTAGGCCCGATTTTAGAGACTTTCATTTTTTGACAATTTTTGAAGGTATACCCCTTCACATTTTTGCGATTTTGGGTCGACCTGTTTTTTGACTAAACAAATTTTTAAACCACTTCTTTCGACCCAAAATCGTCCTAGAACATGTTTATATATCATCTACCGTCGATTTGGGCGGTTTAGAAGTAAAATTGGCGACTTTGATTTTTTGACAATTTTTGAAGGTATACCCCTTCACATTTTTGCGATTTTGGGTCGACCCCTTTCTTGGCCGGAAACAATTTTTAATCCACTTTTTTCGACCGAAAATGGACCTAGAACTTGTTTAGGCATAATCTACTATAGATTTGGACTATTTAAGAAAAAAATTGAAAAACTATCTTAAATTTTTCACTCGCGTAAAAATCCACTCTCACGCGCGCTTTCCTGGGATCCATGCACATCGGATCGCATTTCCTCGCGCGTCGGCTAATTTTATTGTTTGTAACTAAACTAACAATAAGCTACACTGAAAATGGTATTTTTAGTCAATTTCAAATAGAATTCAAACGTTGGAGAGTACCAGTCAAAAAGAAAGGAAGCTAACAAATATCAAATATTGAAAGTTATATTGAAGCCCGGGTTGTTGTTCAGTTTTGTACGATCCGTTTCATCCCTTTTATTACTATTTGCAGTGCATTATTTGCGGTTTTATTCACGAAATAGTGCCTCTGGAAAAACGTTGAAATTTCGCGAGAGCTCAAATTATTTTATATGATTTTAGGGGAAACGTTTAATAACCTACGCGGAACGGTCGACATGAATCAGTTGGTTAAAAATATAAAAGAGTATGTTTTTCTCGTTTGTATCTTAAAATTCAACCACCAGTTTAATTTCGCGTATGATCCTTTTGTATGAACGGTTTATTTTTTTATCAAAATTCACTGCTGAATTGAAATCTTATACTGCTTCGAAGAGGTTCCACTTGCATTATATTTAATATCTTCTAGCAAATAAAATTGCATGACAATCATATTTATAATTAAACGTATAAAATAGTTACGTAACTTTAATTGCCTTAAATATAAAATTTCCCAAGAAATATTAAAATTAGTAAACAGCAGTAAATAAGGAAAATAAAAATCAGTAAAAAAACAACTACTAATGAATCAGTCGATAAGGAATATGAAAATGGGTAAATAAGACTACTGATAAAAACGAAAATTTATTAAGGAATGTGAATATCAATAAATACAATTTGTATTGCAACTTCTAATCGAAAATATTTCACTTTAATTCCAAACGAATTCCGCTTTGAAATTCCATAATAATCGTGCAAAATTCCCATTCTTCCTCGATCTCCTTTACACGCTCGACAGTTGGAAGATATACATTCCTGCGATAAAAACAACGTATTATTAACACATATTTTAACGGCATAACTTCGCGGGAATAAATAGAGAGCTATGTCGATCATTACCACCGCAAGAAAAAGACAGAGATCATTGGAAGTAGTCCGTACTCGAAACACGCATAAATCCATCAAACGGGAAATTTCCACTTCTTCAAATGTCAGGGGGACGTAGAACCGTGCTAAGATCATATCTCGAGAAAATGCCTAAGGTAATTAATGAAAAACGAAGGAGGCAGGAGCGAGTGCGAGATTGTTACACGAGCACCAAACCACCCACGTAACCGGCACGGACGTATTTATATGGTGCCCTGAAAAATGATTTCACCGTCGTTTCTTCGGCTCGAGAGCCCAATAAAAATCAGATCCGATTAATTACGTGCTGGCGATTTATCGTGAATCCATCGAGTTGCTTGTGGCCTACCTGGCCTCACTTGCCTGCCGTAGAGCCGTTCAAGCGAAACGGAATCATGCGACTAAACTTATCCCTTACACTTCGATATTCACCCTCTCACCTCTTTTGCTGGCTAGTTTCTTTCACCGATTTTCATATCCCTCGGCAAATTTCATTTTTTAATCCGCAGGTATTATGATTGCGAATATAGGGTAAGTCGCGGCTATTTGTGTCAATTAAGGAAAACCGTCGGATACATCATTGATTTGGATCATTTAGAAGTGAAATTGGCGATTTTTGATCGACTCATTTTTTGACCGAAATAAATTTTTAATCCACTTCTTTCGAACCAGAATGATCCTAGAACATGTTCGGGCATCATCTACTATCGATTTAATCATTTAGCAGCAAAATTGAGGACTTCAACATTTTTGTCATTCGTTAAGGCATGCGAAATATGAAAATAAGTGTCTATCTTGGAAAACAATTATATTCTGCTGCAATGATCTCCTCTCCATACAATCCTATTCTACCTTCACAGTAATTATGTTAATTTTGAATTACCTCAGGAATTAATTCAATTAATTCCAATTTTATCCATTCGGTTGTATCAAATTAATTCAATTCATTCGAATAAATACAGGGACGTAAAGGTTGCACGAATTTTTGGCACGAATTATAATTACTTGATATTTTTTAAACCGAAGAACATTGAAATCATTGATCGTCGGCGAGAATTCTTTGGCGCAAACGTATACGTGTTGTCGAGTTTATTTGATCGTAAGGATAAACCAAGAATGTCGCATTAACCGCACCGGTGGATCCTCGGTAAAGAAAAGGAAAGAGAGAGAGTTTGTCTGATCAAAGCCATCTAATTCCCCGTAAAAGTGAGACCATCTGTTGTGCCAGGATGCTCGGAGAACTGAGCAGAGTAGTTTACTTTTTTTGCGAGACTTCCTTCGAGTTTCTGTCTGAACGCAATGTGTCTATGCTTCGGATGTTTCACCAAAGTATTTCATCCCGCAGAAGTCATTCCGACTCCTTTCTCCGCTTCCAAATAAATTCCGTCGCTATGTTCTTCGCATTACCGTATAATACTTGAAAACTCCATTTACTTTCAATGAAAGGCAGACATAATAAAAATACCGAGTTATTCCTTCATAAATGACATCGCTAAATTCAACTGGAACGACACTTTCATTTAATGCCATGCAACTCTAATAAGTATTATACTGTCGAGTCTCTTTTTATTTGGCATAATTCAATTATACTATCAATGTTGCCAAATTAATCGTAACTTGTAATATCGATATCTGACACACATTTTTAATGCGACCGATTCATCTCGAAATAAAAAATATTTTGTATTTGTATTTTAGGGATACCGGAAGTAATCAATAATTTGTCGCATACTTTATGAAATTCCATTTATTGTTTCATATTAAACATTATTCTATTAGATAATCTGCATTGGTATTTATGATTTCTTACTGACGTTCCACTAATGGCATAATTCCCTTTTCGAAAAAATCAAATTCCCAATTTCGGATGCGACAAAATTCTCCAAACTGCCGCATTGGTTACTTTCCGGTACCGCTTTCCGGCGTCTCTTTTTATGCGGCAAATACGCTCCACAGAATTCCGCATAAAAGAACCGCACAAGAAACATAACTTTCTTGATAAAGTTAGTAATTTATATTTTCAATTCAAACGAGAAAGGCTTTACTTCTGTCCGGGAATTATTCTCCTCTCTCTTTTAATTCCGAACAGAAAAACATAAAAAGAACGAAAATAAATAGATAAGCTCCTTACGTTGTTAAAACTTCCTAGATTTCTTGGAACACTTATCTTTCCTTGCTTGTTTTCTTCACCATGTAACTTGAAAACCACATCAAAAACAGATGCACAAAAAGAGACTCGACTGTAATACGTTTAGTGAACACATTACATAAAACGGTGAAATTCCCGAGAAGTTCGAAGAATGAAAATATATACATATATATATTCTCGAGAATTCGGAGGTGATGGATAATAAATAAATTCGAGGCTATAAAGCGGAAGAATAATTTAACCATGTCTTAGAGAAGGTCGAAAGCAGTATCAAGTTTCATCTGCGTTAAGCCACCGTTTAATCCGTACCCGGGGCGTGAAATAAAACTAGAAACGCAAGGATTAAATAATGTAATATAATATGTAATATTTCTCTGGGATCATTTTTACTTGGATAATTATTAGCACGTATAACGTGGAATAAAGTTGTTCTCATTACATGCGTTTTCTTCTAATCCCAGGGAAAGATTGTTGTTGTTATGGATGGCAATGCGTTTCCGTGGGGAATCGTGGTGACTTTTAATGAATTTGCTAAGTAGGTATATGCTAATGGCGAAGAGGACTTTTGCGTGGAAGTGGACGTGGCCGAGAGATCGTCTCTCGGGCGAGAGTGAGTCATCGGGTTGGAGAACTGGTTTTATACCGTAATACCAGGTATATCAACGATAAAGTATCGTCCCGACGCCTAATAACTTTGACTCCTGGAACTCCGAAGGATCGAGCCGAACCGACCCGGTGAAACCGGAATCTAATAAGACCGCCCCGCGATATCCAGTCCGAATTTATTTTTCACTGATTCCCAACTGTCCCAACAACCTGGCCCAGCCAACTTGACCTCGACAAGTTTCGATGACGCTTCACTTACCTTTTTTTTCCATCATCTTTGTCGGACAAATATCCCGACGGAACCTTGTTTTTCAAACTGTCGCAATCCTTCCTGGAGAATACTGGACCTCGGAAATGTTATGGTAACTTCTGCAGTAAACATGAGCGACTTATGTGAACAACGTAAGTCAGGTTTATGATGTCCCGTTTTGATCTTATTTTGTAACCGATTTTAACTGCTTTATTGGGTTAACAAAGTATTTCTTGTGCTTTGATTTCCTGGTGTATTTTGGATATCCTTTCGCTAGGATTATATTCATATTTGTTTATTGGATTTTTGTTAATCCGAATATTGGACGAGCTTGTTTAATACTGGAACTACCATGGCGGACTTGTCTGCTATTTCTACTTAAATCATTCGAATATACTGCGACGCATTGTTTGCGATTTGATCGACTTTTATTTGACATACATTACACAAGTTATTGAATCCATTAATTAACTTAACACTAGAACTACCAAAGCAGTAAAATAACGGGTCCGTGGTTTTTTATAAAAACGATTAAATTCGTAAGGTTTCACTTTCTAAGATTTTTTCGGCTCACATTGAATAATGGACATAATTGAATCGATTAATTTACTTATACCATCCATCCTTATTTTTAAGAACGAATAAGTAAATCTACGAATACAACTAAATACATCGTCTGTAGTTCTAGTATTAAGTAAGAGTAATTAAGTATTAGGGGTACCGGGAAGTAATCAATTATTTTTCATATCATAATCATATTTTTCGATATTAAACATTATTCTATTAAATAATCCACCAATACCATAATTCCCTTTTTGAATAAACCAAATTTCCAAATTTCGATACAAACCAAATTCTCCAATCTCGAATTCATTACTTTCCTGTACCCCTCACATATCTTCTGTACTTCTAGTTGTTAAATTCTTTCTACCGACAAGCGAATGAAATGATTCAATAATAAACTCGATGAAAATAAAAACTCCTAGGTGAAATCCGATTGGCAGATGGCGAAAGGTCTCTCGGTTAGACTCGGGCGTAGAGTATCCCGCATGTTGATCTGTCGGCAGGTAACACCGTCTAATTAATAACCCGGCGCAGAAGTCGCGTATAATTACGTTAAGCAACGATAGCGTGCATCATCAATTACAGGTAATTAAGCCGGTGGTTACGGTAGTGTACGTACAGTGCGGATAAACGATCCGCCGTGATTCAGAATCGTAAGAGTAGGTAGAGAGAGAGGCTATATGGGAGGTCCGAGTATTACATCGTAGTCCCCACCTGCATTTAACCCCGTACTCGTTCAAGCCTCCTGTTCATTGGTCGCCCCGCCATTTTTCCGACTTTAATGATAATGGGATAATGATGATTATACCGTTCACCGAACACACTCGATGCTACCTCTCCCTTCCCACTTGCTCCCCTCATTTATCCGTAGCCAAGAAACCTGCACCGAGCGTGGAAAACCGGGTACCTCGATTTCTACCTCCTCGCTTCCCTCTTCCTGTTTTTATTACAGGATTACCGAACGTTTCGTAGCCGGGTATCCTGCGGCAAGGATGTCCTGAATCTGAAACGAGAGACTACGATTCAAGATACAATGATACCTTGTGAAAAATTAATAAATAAGAATAAGATTAGTATTAATGTATCGTCACCGTTATCGTCACGTAAATCAGTAATTCAAGATCAGTGTGCCGCGAAAATGTGTAAATATCATTAATTAAATTATTTTCGAAAGAAGTCCGAAACACAATGAGTGTAGATATCAAAACTGAAATCTCTTAATGCATATAGTTGCAGAAATGCAACAATTTGTTCATTTCGCAAACAAGGAGTTTTCAATTTTTTGATGTCGGTTATTTTCCTTATATTTCTTTAAATAAACAGATCAAAACGAACACTTAAAAATCGTTTTAAGAATTTTCAATAAATACATGTGCATAAACCAAAATATAATATAGGTAAATGATTAATTTATACAGTTTAAAAGTAAATAATTACTATAAGTTCAAGTGTGCCGTGAGATAAAAAGGCCGCAGAACAAATTGTGGTAAACATTAAGCTTTAATAAATCCAGGTGAATATTGCACATTTCCGAGGACCAGGATTTCCGAAAAAAAATAGATTCATTGGCAATCAAATATTGAGAATTTTAACGATGATCAATTTGAACTAATGAATTTCAGCAGTGAGTTCTTAATTAATTACAAATCGAGGACAGGTTTGATTGAACCACTGGCAGCGTTATTTAACGAGTAATATGGCAGTAATTAAATTCGAGTGTTAGGTGTATTTATTGAAATGACAATTAAATCCTGATGTTAATTAAAATGGATGTGATTTGCAATCGAGAAGGAATAATCTTGTGGTTTTGTTTGGGTTGTTATTCGTGTCTCATCCACGAGACCCATACATTGTTCGGGATTCATCGACGTGCGAAGGGACGGGTTGAATTTACGAGATATTTTAGATAGCGCTTCCATTATATTTGTAATAAGCCGTGTAACGTGAATAACGCTTACCCCGGTTGTATTTCAAATCGACGACATTGCCGAGCAATTCAGGCTACCAACAGGCTGATTAGGGTTTAATATTAATGTAGAGATGAAATTAACCGATAAACCGATGTAAATCCCGCTAGTCATTATCGTACATCCCTTACAGAATCAAACCACCGAGTTTCCACTTCGCTTCGTGTTTCAGCTTTCAGATTTTCCGCACTTCGTCAACCTTTTTCTTCCTCCCTGCGTTTTCGCTTCATTAAAATTCGATGCAATCGGGTCTCGATAAAATTTAACGACGATAACTGAAAAGCTTCTTAACAAATAAAAATCTGCGTCTCGTAAAAAATGCCACCGCTTATGAAGAAGTGGAAATACTTCGGTTATTATTGTTTCTTTCATAGCTTTAGAAAAGTACTTCTTTTCTTAATAAATTCTATCGTCTGAGTTTCGAAATCATTTTAAGAATAATAAAATATCATTTAATAGAGAAGCGTAGTATGAAGCTCTTTTTATGTATTTTTAGATGTGTAGTGAACGGAGTTTGGTATAAATGAAGTGATTTACACGGAGAGTGATTTCGACCGGCGCAAATGCAAAGAAATCGGCGGGGTCAAAGGTCTTAATTGGCTTCGGGAGCGAAAAAGATCTCGTATGAGATTTCTCGATGCAGTTGATTGAAGAGGATGTATCCGATGTTGGTATGCAGATTGAGTAGCGCGATCGGTCGACTGTCAGCCTGTTGGTACATGAAGACATATTGCCGCAGCTGAACCGCGGCTGCATTCCCGACGTCATTTTCTTCTTTTTTTTCGCGTTCTCCTTTGCGCGGCCAGAGGGTAACCACAATTATTCTATTAACCGTTAGATCACCGTCAACAATAGTCAACCGTAGTAAACGGCAGAAGCGATCACAGCACGGATAACGACGGTCAATCTGTTCCACACACTTCGTGACTTCGTGACTCGATATCGGTTTTACTCCTGCGATCACTAATTCATTGTGATAAACAGGTAGAATAAATTAGAAATATTATTCATTGATAGCTTTTCTATTAGCAAACAGACCTTCGGTATCGATCATGCGGAATCTAATTAGGTGATAGATGTTAATACTTAATCCGAGACTTTTGACCTCGTTTTATATATTATATATTCTGAGTAAAAATATTGTATTGGACGGGAAATATATATGTGCATTATTGATGATTATTGAAAGATTTTTGAAAACGGTCAAAATTGTTATCTCGCCAATTTCGATTGTAAATGGTCCAAATTTATAGTAGATAATGCCTAAACATGTTCTAGGACCATTTTGGGTCGAAAGAAGTGGTATAATATATATGTAGCTTACATTTACCTATAAACAATAGTTTAAATATACATGATATTCCAGGTAAAATAGACTACCTAATTATACAACGATATTCGTTGATTTGTAAAAAATATGAGTGATCCGGAAAATTCCGTAAAAAATGACAACGTATACCTTCAAAAATCGTCAAAAAATCAAAGTCTTCAATTTTGCTCCTAAGTGGCCCAAATCGATGGTAAATGATGCCTAAACATGTTCCAAGACCATTTTGAGTCCAAACAAGCTGATTAAAATATTTATCTGGTTGAAAAAATATGTTGACTCAAATCGGCCAGAATGGTCAAAACATGTTACCTGATTCAACTAGCTTCGTCGTACCCTGTATTTTACACTACTCCGAGGAATATATCTATTTATTAAGTTTCCTGTTCTGCAATGTTAAAAGTACATCCCCTAAAATCTTGACGACTGTCGAAAGATCTCGGAATGGTGGCAGTGTAAAACTCTTAAATCAATTGAAAACGACAGCCTCGGTTTTACGGTGCATAACTGTCGGCCAGTTGCTCCCGCGTTGTCGTCTTTCTCTCGAGACAAAGGCCACTTTTCATTTTTTTTTTGCGCGCGCGCGGCGGCATTGCGTAGTGGCTGGGTCCGCGCAAAGTCTCCACCGGCTTTCTCGACCTTCTTCCTCCTCGGCTTTTACGAGTCTGCCCACTTGCCGGTAATATAATAAACGTTACGTTTTACAGCCTCAATGAAATCCACGGCGATAAACACCCAATAAATATTAAATATTATTTAGTGATCGCACACCGAGGCGCCACACCGAACACGGTTACTTTAAGTAGAATCAGACAGGTCGGTTAGCTTTGGTGAGAAATATGTATATTAAACCGGCATGATTGCAATGTATGAGGCATTTATTTCGAAAATGGTGGAAGTACCTTTTTCCTTTGTCTCGAGATATTAACGGGTACATATTTTGGTTTTCTTAAAAATGTTGATAAGCGGTGACATTATGGCTTCGCATTCTTGTGATTCTATGTAGCTTACATTTATTTATAAACAATAGTATATATACATGGTATTCCACGTAAACTGGACTACTTAATTATACAACAATATTCGTTTATTTCTTTAAAATATGGGTGATCCCGAAAATTCCGTGAAAAATGACAACGAAGAAAATTCTCTTTAAGGATATTGGTATTTCGAAACAAAATATTTGAAATATTTGAAATCAAATATTATCTATATTATCGCAATTGAAGGAGATCATTATGTGGTTTATTTCATACGGGACACCCTGTATAAATATATATAGTACTTCAGTACGAAATTAACTACCAAAAATAATATTAATAAACTTAAATAAAGTCGCTAACTCTAAATGAACTTAAATCACTGTCAACATATCTTTTTTATTTTTATTATATTTCTTTTCTTTCTCCGTATGTATCAAAGGGTGATATCCGTAAATAAATAATTAAATAAATAAATAAATAAATAGATATATTAACATAAACCGCTCATACATTCTTAAGAATTCTGTAACCGCGAACAGGAAATACTGCCAATCGCCGTGCGTGTTAAATTAGCCGTGTTAAACGCGCCGCATAATTTACGGAATATTTACAGCTTCGTCCCTTTCGATTTCAGGAATGTACACACTGCAGCAGCATCTCCATCGTCACGAGATCGTGATACCACGAAAGGTGAGCGCGAAAGGTGAAATTATCTCGCACAACGTGAGCCATCATCACCATGTTGATGGTCCAGTGGTTCACTACCGGTTGCTGGTCGCCGGAAACGAATATCATATCGAACTTTCTGCCGTGGACAACTTCATTGGTCCAGGAATGGTTGTGGAAAGACGAAAACGAGACGTACACGTCAGAACTCCGGCGAGAAATCATTCCAGTAAATGTCATTATCGTGGATTCATTCGGGGTCATCGGAATTCGAGGGTTGCTTTGTCTGCCTGCGACGGATTGGTGAGTTTTTTTAATAATTCGATATTATTAGGTATCTGCACAAGTTCTCACGGTTTTGAGATGACACAGTTTGTGTACCTTCTTTGAAAGGAAACAAATGTAGTACGGAAAGTTTAAATGCAGTTAAAAAGTTTGTAGATCGATGGAATAAGGTTATAGAAAATAGTGGAGAATGTTTTTTGAATGAAAACTATTTTTCTTAAACAAAGATTAAGCGGGTTGATTTTATAAAACGACGAGAACTTATGCATATAACTAATATTATAAATATAAGGACTTAATTGCATATAAATATGACATTTTGTATAATTAATATGAGCTAAGTAATATACAATTGTATATAATATAATTATATAATTTCTAATAGAAGTATTCGAATGTATAACGGTAGAAGGTATGGAATGAATTATTATTTCTAAAAATATCGAATTATTGTTCTGAAAATGTAGAATTTACCTAAATTTAATTTGTGATATTTAATTTAATTTTCTGTGCAGAATTATATGTGGGAATATATAAAATACAGAATTCTGTTTAGAATTAAGGTAAATTCCATATTTTTAGAATAATAATTCTATATTATCCTTAATTCCATATAGAATTACATATAGGAATATAGAGAATATAGAATCCTGTGTAGAATTAAGAAAAATTCTATATTTTCAGAATAACAATTCGATATTTTTGGAAACAGTAATTTATTTTATACTTTACATCGTTATCTTCATACTTCACTCAACATGAACAAACCTATCGGGCTAAATATTCTCTTCGTTTATGTTATTTATTGAAGCTTATTTATTAACATATCTGGTTTCTAGTCAAACATTCAACGATTAAAATTAATGCTGGAACATTTTAGCATATTAATCATAACGAACATCTTTCGTATCAATCTGTTTTCTCAACGAACGAGTAGAATGAACGCGAGTTTGTTGCGTAAGTAGAATAAGTCGCTAATATCTGACAAACGATATGTCCGACATGACGTACTACTATTCCACTGAAATTTTATGACGAGATAATAAAGTACATTTTTATCTTGCAGATATAAAACTTGATAACGCTAAATGTTACGATAATATTTAATTATTTATCAACGCAAAGTTTATACATCAAAACAATACGTATATTATTATTTTAAAGAAAGCTTTAGGATTTGAGTAGAAATATAAATTAAAGTCCCAAGTCATATCTTAAGTCTATTAAATTTTGTACTCTGAAATTAATTCCGACTTTATTCGTAATTTAATTTTCCAAGAAGTATACTTAAAGTGGACGATGAAGTATAATTAAATTAATATCATTTATTTCAATAATTATTTGGAATTATATTATTCTCGAGTCTGAAATTAATTCTTACTTTACCCTTAATTTAATTCTACAAGACATATACTTAAAGTACACTATACAATATATTTAAATATTTATAAAGACAATAATATACACGAAATAGATTATTTTCATAGTTCGAAAAAAATTGTTACTTCATCGACAATTTAGTTTTACAAGAAATATGTTCAAATAAATATATTTCCTTTAGATAATTAATTCTCGCTACAATGAAGGAGTAAACTTTAACAGAGATTCGCTATCGTGTGAAATATTTATGGGGCTCGTAATACACGTGAAATAGAAGGACACTTAGTTGAATGATGATATAAAAATATTTTTGTTCCTTTTGCTTACTCACAGACTCTTATTTATCGGGAAGTGTATGGTATCTCGAGGAACTTCTTATGCAGCTTTATCTCCATTCCCCTGGCGAAATATATGAATATTAGCATATATGTGTTGGATAACGTATTCTAACGGCCGCTGGTACATGGAACGAGCAAGTAAATTTCAAAGAAATTACACTCGAGCCCCTAAATAGGTAACGGACGATATATTGCACTTACAACCCGCAATATATCCCCCTGAAATTATGATTAATATCTCCAGACACTGTTCGCCAAAGATACAACTTTATCCTTACCAAGGAAAATGCACCCCCCTACTTTCTACCTTTTAATTTTTTTTTCACCTCGCTCCTCGACTCTCACGATTTTATCTGCTTTCTCCGAACGTGATATGATATGCTTCAGAATTTAACGCGACAGTTCATTACACGTCAATATCGCTAATCACGTCGAAACTAATAATCGATACCTAATTTCCAGCGCGTATTAAATATTAATAATTTACTGACTGGATGTAATCAACTAAATATCCAGCCTGTATTTAATGTCACTGTTAATGTACAGTTCTAAATACCAATATAATAACTAATAATCTTTCATCAAGAATCATTTACTACGTCGCTAACTATTTATTATTAATAATTCCTATTTCATTCACACAATGTTTTCGACCATTCGTTCTTGTGTTTGCAAAATTGTCACACACTAGACTCGCCTTATAGAAGAACAAGGATGAAAACGCGTAGATTTATTACTTATTAATTACACAAAAGAACCACAATGGATATATAAAGAAATCAAAAGCCAGGGGAGAAGAAAAAATGGCGGGAACAATGGATGTCTAAAAGGGGAAAGAGAACGGAGGCGGGAGAGGGGAGAGGGGGAGGAACCACGGAGCATGCATCAGTGCAATTTGCTCCCAGCTTCCAGATAATGATTTAATTTGCCACGGCTTGGCAGATTTAAGACGGCGCACCTAGTCGTCGTTCACCTGTAAATCTATACACGTCTTACGCTTTTTCTACACCTCGCTCTACGTATTTCTGTATTCGCAGCTACGCGGACGGTGCTCAAAGGTGTGCTACCGCTGTGCTGCAACTTCATTAAAACATTGCACTCGTTGAAGCCTTGGTTTACGCGCGCTATTACGGAAGAAATATTGCGAAGTAACATGGCGCCTAGAAGGGACATGTTTCTCGATTAATTGCTCCGTCAAAGGTTTTATTCTTCGCTTGCAACTTGGAACGTGTTTGGGGACTTCCTGGTGCGCGGTGCGACCGAACTCGATCGAAAGTGAGGTTAGAAATGTACTTCTTTCGCTACTCTCGCTAAATGAATACATCGTGGAACATATCGTGATGTGTTACATCACAATCGATCGAATAACTGAATCTCAATAACTCCTCCATTTTTCTGATCTTTATCGACATTATTTAGTCTTAATAACCGTCTCGGTTATTAATATCGCGTCGTACGATGTTAACGGGTTTCTTTTGTTAGAACCAACCGCAGTTAAAGGGTTAAGGTGGAAAGTTCGAGGTAAAGGAAATAAAGGAGATCATCGAATCGAGCGTACAAGCGATCGTGCAGAATCTTGATAGCGGAGTATAGAAAGGGTGGATCGTTGTCGGATTGAATTCTAACTCAGAGTTAAGCGGCTAGAATCGTGGCAGCGTACCACCGAATTAACCCACGGGATAATATCATTACCTTGGAAGCCTGAAATTACTGAACATTACGTATCGTCGCCAATTACACTTGGCCCACTCTCGACTCTAAGAGCATGCATGGATCTACGTATACGTAGATCGCGCGCGTATCTATGTACGTAGTACGCCAGCCAGAACGATTATTCCATTTACATGCCACGTAAATACTCCCAGATCTGAGACATGCCCTGTGCACCGACACAGATCGTTCATGATTACGAAAATTGCCTATTCCCGAATACTACTCTCTGCTCTCGAGTTGAATATCCTTGAACACCTACCATTCGTCTCGATGATAGGATCAACGTAGAATGGATTCTGATGTCCTATGCTTATCATTACCAGCGTTATTCTACGACGGTATTCCCGAAAGTAGAACTTTCGAATTTAAATACTTTGACCTGGATCTCTGGATGTGTTTCGGTTTGAATGAACCGAGGTGCGAAATAAGAGGTGGTTTTTAATATTTGAAAAATACAGTTGGGGTATTCGAAAAATATTTGGAACGTTAGACAAACATTTGGAATGTCTGAAGAATATTTTGGAGGATTTCAAGGGTATCTGAAGTATCTGAAAAATGGTTAGAATGTTTGGAACGTATTGGGAGTGTTCACAAATTATTTGGGGTATTTAAAATGTATTATATTAGGAATATTTGACCAATATTTGAAATGTTCGAAATATATTTGGGGTATTTAAATAATAGTTGGAACATTTGCAAAAATATTCTAAATATGTAATTCCTTCTTAATATCGAAGTAACAAAATTATATTATTATGAAGAATACAATGCATATCATTTAAATAGTCCCCAAATGCATTCGGGATCTCGCGACATACTTTTCAATCACATTATCTATTCGTAACGCGCGCGAAAGCTAGAGAGTCGTTCTCTAAGTCCCCCGCAAAGATTCCGGCAATTGGCTTGATTTTAGTGAAATGGCTTCCGCTGATAACTCTAACTTCCAAGCTAATTGCAACTTACGAAGGGGCTTCGCGAAATTTCGTGTCTTTATAATATCATGTTCGAGTGAATCGCTCGAGGGATATGCAGTTTCGCTGGTTCCTCGGGAAAATTGAGCAATTACGTCGCATTGCGTGAGAAAGCGGCATCCATAATCCTTTCCTCCTTCCTTTATATTGCTTCGATAGAATCCCAATCTTCATCCTTCCTGTTTTCTTTCCACTTTCCAATTTTCAGGTTCTACACACAAAAAAATCCGCCTCCACGGTGCTCGAATTATTCGAACAGCGTGGAACACAGTTAACCAAATAAGATAAGAACTTTCGAATAACCTGTATGGGTTTTGGAAGTTTGATTATTTTTTGGATGTACGGATTTTCATTTGCATAAAACTTCCCACCCTAGCCAACTTAAATTCGAAATTAAACTTAAATGCCGGGAAGGCAGGAAACTTTGTCATCCTTCTTTTTCATTGAAAAAGACTCGGAATAATTTTCGAAGAATGCGATCAACGCGATGCATTCAGGATAGGACTATTCCAGGTGTGAAATAAATGTAACTGATAATTGCTGCTGATAATCGTTTATTCGCCGCGAAGGTAGAAATAATCGTGGTAAAGGCTACCCCGAATCACTTTATTCGCGGGGAAACGTTATCAGCGAGATAAGAAGAACGTTTTCTTTCTATTGGCGATACGAGCCGAGAAGTTTTATGTCGCGAGGAGAAGAGAGGTTATCCTCGCGATAGGACGAGGTGTGGCTTCTCTATCCGTTATCTCGAAATGCACGAACGAGTAGAGTCTCCGGTGGGACGAGGACGAGTATCGTCGTGGAAGAATCAAGGATACGCGACATAGCCAGGACGTGTCTCTATTAAATTTCCAAGAATGAGATCGCGAGACCAGATAGCCACGGTCACGCACGCGGCTGCAAAATGCACCGTGCCCGTGCATCTTGTCGCGTGAGTTTTCCTTAATGAATTACGTTTCCGTAGAAGTCATTAGAACCATCACACGAGATTAATTGCACCGTCGTTAATCTTCCTCGCCAAAAATCGAAGTCGAAACAAATGCGTTAAAATAGCTTTCTGGTTAAGGAAGAGGAGTTCCTACAAAGTTAGAAGTGTCCGAAGAATGCTAAATATGTTTGAGGTCATTTCGGGTTAATGCAAGACGAATAAAATGAGTTTCTAGCTAGAGACAATGTCAATTGTTAGATACAGTCAATATAAAAAGAATGGAAAGCGGTATACCTTCGAAAATGACAAAAATTGTAACGTCGCCAATTTTACTCCTACATGGTTCAAATTCATGGTACATGATACCTAAACATGTTCTAGGACCATTTTGGGTCGAAAGAAGTGGATTAAAAATTTGTTCTGGTCAAAAAATGGGTCGACTAAAAACCGCAAAAATGTGAAGGGGTATACCTTCAAAAGTTGTCAAAAAATCAAAGTCGCCAATTTCGTTCCTAAGTGGCCCAAATCGATGGTATATGATGCCTAATGATGTTCTAGGACCGTTTTGGGTCGAAAGAAGTGGATTAAAAATTTGTTCTGGTCAAAAAATGGGTCGACAAAAAATTCCAAAGTCGCCAACTCCACTCCTAAATTATTCCAAATCAATACTAAATAATGCCTAACCATCCTCAGACTTCCTAACACAATTTTCATCAAACGCTTCCATCGAACAACACTTCCAAGCAATTACTTCCAAATAAAAGGAAACAAAATCATTTATCGCCGCACCTCGGTAACAACTCCCAGGATCCAAGCTTCCATATTTTTGTGTAAACAGGATACACTTAAACCGTATTTACAGGGATGAAAATCGTAATTTGTCATCGCGGTGGAGATAAAGATGGCAGTTAACACGGGGGAATTGACAGGCATCGGGAAGAAATATTATGGTTGTCGAAGTATTAATCAGGATCTCCTTGCGAAGCCTCGTTGGAAATCGATAGACCCTGAGGAGAAGGTAGAGCCGAAGAAACCCGGTCTCCTGTCGGAGGAGAAATTGAATTATGATCGTTAGAAGCAAAGAACTCGTGATTCGAAGGAACCTAATAGTTAACGTAAGGTAACGTAAGGTAACGTCGATAGCCGAGGGAACCTCGATGGAATTATTTACGACTAGGTCTGTCCGGTAGCGAAAGGTTAGGAGGCGTGAATAAAGTAAAGGCGTATAAGCGCGTGCACGCAATTTGATTCAATGTCCTGTTTCTCTCGATCCTGCGGGCGAACAGGTTCCAAGCGTACGTGCTTCTTAACATATAATTATCGGTAATAGCTAATCACTCCAGAGCAGCTCCCCCAAGTTCAATTAATGCCTATCTATTTGGTTGCATCTAAACCGATCGATGGGTGGTCCTTATTACTTTCGGCGTCCTACCCTTTAATCGTTCCCCCCTCATACTTGCCTTATTTTTCTCTTCGATATTAATCCTCCTGGATGTTATCATCCGATAAGGAATTAAAGTGTTGATCCACCTCTTCCCTCTCCATTATCGGCCATCCATGTCGAGACGTGGGAGGAAACATGCTCCGCTTTATGCTCTATTTATTTTTGTCTTCTTACATAACTACCTCTTGCCTTTTTAGATACTTTTTATTATTTATCCGCGGTGTCTTTTAATTATCGAATTCCTTTGATATAATATCTCTGCCTTTAATTTGAGATGATTTTCGAATTCCTTTAATTAATATCCTTATCTCTAATTTAAAATGAATGTCGAATTCCTTTACTTTAACATCCTTATCTTGAAGTGAAAATAAGTTTCAAATTAATTTAATGCAATAACCTTATCTTTAATTGGAATTAATTTTCGAATTCCTGTAATGTAATATCCTTATCATTAATTTAAAATAATTATCAAATTCCTTTAATAGAATAATCTTATCCCTAACTTCAAATCCCAATCAAGTCCGGGGTGTTATTCCGCCATGTTGCAATTCAAGGATTGAATAATTCAAGAACAAGAATCATTCAAGATTTACAGGAACAAGTTGTAAGGAGTCATAGCAGCCATTAATTCAGATTATAATTTTTAATCGACTTGTCCGTCGATTTCCTCACCGCCAGATTACGCGCATTTTTATGGAGATCCGCATCTGGGTTTCGGTAGTTTAAAGTGTATCAGGATGCACTAAATTGCATACATAAAACATGATATACGTTCTGAAAATCATAGAGCTACGGTAAAACTTTGTCAGCGTTGCAGCATCAATCACTCTTGATCGTCACTATCGCCGCTCGTTTTTAACATCCCGGTGATTGATGGACGAAGTAATTAATTGCAATAATAACTCCTCACTAGTTTCATCCACCTCTGTGTCACCTGATAACATTCCACCCTACGCTATTTCAACCCTGACAAATATTACCACCCTTACGCCGGTTGCCGCAAGGAAAACTGTTCAAAATGTAACAAGTAACAAACTAGTATCAATTTAGTGGTATTGTAAAATTAGTAGAAATACGATTTCTACTGTAAATTCGAGATTACAGGAGTTTTAACACTTTTTGTGCATTTACTGATTCATTTATTTCGAATAACATAACTTTTGTTTACAAATCGAACAATATTCCTTTGTATATTATTATTTTCGTTTACACTTTTTACAATATTTCTATATTATTATTTTTATTTGCACATTTTACAATATTTCTTCGTTATCATCGTTTTCATTTACATGTTTTACAATATTTCTTGGTATATTGTTATTTTCATTCACAGGACTTACAATATTTCTTCGTACATTATTATTTTTATTTGGACACTTTCCAATATTTCTTCGTACATTATTAACGGCTCATAAAACATCGAGTTTTATCATAACCAGTAATGTCGGCCCTTTTCGAAGCAATTACAGAGATTCCACGGCAGAAAAGGGTGTTCGAGATGGCGGAGATAAGGATTTCAGTGTAACGAAAGATGTGCATTGGGAACCGGTACATATCGGCATATTTTATGTACTTATCGCGACGTATAGTTACACGCGTGAGATTCGATGTTCTTAAATCGTAGATGGTTATGAGAGATTATAAATTAACCTGGTTCTATGTATCACCGTCTGATTATTGCGATTTTCCATTGCATAGAAATGCGCGTGATCGACGAGCCAAGCTCACGAAATGCTCCTCGATCTCGTTAATCTTGTTTCGTCCGCTTTGGAACAGATTCCTGAATCCTTTCGCGGTAAAACCGGCGATTAGTACGGCTACAAAATAATAAGCCATCCTTCACGTATATCTTATTAATAATTTACCGTTTTACAAACTATGGAATTATTATTCTTCAGTGTACCTTGCTTTTCGAAAGATATTCAGTTTTATATAAATGTTTTGCTCTTTCTGAGTTCGATTAGTGAAGTATTCTTTTTAAGTGAACCTTGATACTCGACTCACAGATCGAAAAATATTTATAAATTAATTCCAAAATAATTAAAGTAATACAAGACATTATTTATTTTCAGTTCTTATTTCATTCAAACTTCTGCATTCTTAACTACCTTCTTTCATTAAAATGATATAAAAACATAAATATATGTAAAACTAGATGTGTACTTCCACATAAAAATCAACCAGTAGAATAATGTTGCTAGATAAAAATTAATGATCCAAGTCTCTATCAGTACTCCAATAAAAGTTATAACGAGAATTAATAACGATAATTCTCTTATGTCCCCCTTCCGCGATAAATTTCAAGAGAATATATTGATAAATGATAACAAATCATGATGAAACGATTAAGCGGGACATTAGTTAGCGCTTTAATAATATGATAACTTGTCAAGCAGGTATCGCATTTGCGCGATGCGTAGAATTTCCAATTGCGAATGCAAGGGTTGCGCATTAAGTGTTAGATGGGGTACGTCGAAGTTAAAGTTATGGCGGGGAGTGTCGTTGCGGAAGGTGCAGAAGGTGCAGAGGCGCGGTACAATAAGGTAATACGTCGAGTTAGTTAGTTGGTTAGTTAGTACCGGGATTATGCCCTTCTGCCATACCATGGAGATTTATTAACGAGCCTATAGATTATTTTAAATGTCAATTGGCCGCGCGACTCACCTGCGAACTAATCGTGCGAACGATCGCAAATGACATCACACTTTGTGACCGATCACTTCTTAACCGACGGGAGGAACGCGCAGAAACACTCTTATGGGTGTGTTACCATCTCCTAGTATCGTAAGAACGCTGGGGGAACAAGGTTAACTTCGACCTATCGATCTTACGATCATTGACACGTGTAAAACTCCTCGCATTGATAGTGCTACTGATAACAATTGTCGAAAGGAAGAAATGAAAACCGGCGTAATTTTCCGATTACGATAATACAATATTCGAATATAATATCTATACATTTACATAATATATGGTTCTCGTGTAATAAGCTCTCGCGACACTCTGTGTATGAAAAATATTATTCCCATGAATTAATCCCCGTATGAAAGATCCTGTGCCTTCCCACGTGCACCGGTGATACCAGTACCAAGGAGCAACAAAAATGGCGGTGCTTTAATTACACTGGTAATTGTAATCGAAGTAAAGTCGATTAACCATTAAGCGTCGATGGAGCAGGGTAATTAGTCACGTTGGTAGGAATAACGAGGTGCGAAAGCTCGTGAATCATAGAAATCGAATCGCTATGGTGTCCAACAGTTCCATAACTATTCCCGTGGACAATGCTCTCAGCGAATAGAATAAGAGCGCGAAGTGTGGTTGTAAGAACACGGTGGAAAAGCAAACGCAGAGTGTTTTAACATTAAACATGGGCGTCGACGTGTCAGAGTCTTACGACCGCCCATCGATACCTCTCGTTGGTCGGACAATAATAATTTATACATACGGCACGGCTTCTAGTTGTACGGTAAAGTTGCTTTAACGATTGCAATGTATTGCCTGGCAAGAATAATGACTGCACGGCTGCCATTAACTAACCACGATCGAGTGATTCTATGTTAAGTCTCCAGGTAACGTGCATTATGCTAATCCCACCTACCTTTCAGTGACTTACAAGCAATTTTCTCGCTGCCACCCGCTTGCTCTTTCTACAATGCTATCGCTGCAACACCGTCCTCTCGGATATTTCAAATATTTATTTTAATATATTCGAGTGCAGGTATGTTACTCAATTGCGTAAATATGGCTTTCCATCGAGCACTGAATATTTATTTGTTTGCGCCTTGAAAATTTACAAGTTTACGCCCCGAAGAACAGGGTGTGTCGTAAGTCTTAGAATTATAACCTCAAAATTATGGAGCATGAAGCGAGTAGATTTTTGGACATTGGAATATTAAAAGGGCGAATTAAGTATATGAATTCTGTTCTATAATGTTCAAATTATGTTCTGGTATCCTGTTTCGGCTACTTTTTTTGGATGTCCGGTGTGAAAAATCACGGCGCCACTCGCCGAAAAGTAATCTCGATACGAGACGCCATCGAAGGACCTCAAAGTGAAAAAGGTTCGGCCGTGACTCAGCGCCGCATGGGGCCTCACGCTTCTCCCGGGGGCCCCTCTTTCTTTCGTATTCCCGATCCTGCTTCTTTTTCTTCTCTTCCCCTCCGTCGTCCACTTCATCTTTTTCTGCCACGACGCCAGCCATTTCTTTTTACTCCCTTTCTTTTCGTCTTACGCGCTCGGAAGGTCCGATCGGCTATATAAGGAGTGATTTGTTGCTCCGATACTTGCAATCACGCCACGAACATTGTCGTCGGCTTGCTTAACGATCTCATGGATTCTTATCCTCTTTCTTCGACGAATTATACTTCCCACGAAATAAACTCTAGGTATCCTTCGATAAGAAATCTCATCGAACAATATCAAGGAAGATCAAAAACAGAAACTACATGTTTCTATAATTCCAAAATATCACGGATTACTGCGCGACTACCTATAGTTCACTGTTCGACGATATTCGATATCCAGGTATTATAATAAATAACAAGATCCTATGATTTGATTTACTATCACTTTATTCCACAAGAAATCATACCGAAAGAGCATTATACATGTTGCAAGCTTATTGATAATACAGGAGTATTTATTATCCCTGTTCCATGTTTGAGTAACAACATAACCGACGACATTATTGCTCAATATTTCATAGCTCGTAGCATGGCAGCGCAAAGAGTAAGGAGCAGAATTTCAAAGTGCCTTAATCATCGGTACCCTCTTCATAAATAACAATCATTCCCGATGTCCAACGTGAGTCCTCGTAAATGAAGTAATTCCGTCCAGGACAAGGTGTTACTGCAACCACCGTGAGTCCAATGGAAATGGATGAGGACGTTATCAACGTTGAAATCTCATCGGTCATTCGTTATTTCCCTCTAAGAATGCGCGTTCCATCGACCAGTGAATTGAATGCGTCTAATCGCAGGAAAGTACACTTCTTTGACGCGATACAAATTGACCAGAAACCAATTTGCAAGTAACTTGTACCTCTAATTAATTCCGTGTATATTGTGATCACCTGGGGAACAAATATGTACGAATACGACTTCATATGTTCCTTTAAATCATCCGATTATTTCTTTGTGATATTTGATAATATACAGGGTGATTCACTTAAGACTGGAAGTTGCAATATTTTCGAAACTGTTAATTATATCGAAAAATGTTTCAGACAAAAATTGAATGGTTTCGAAGGGGACATTATTTGATATAATTAGCATTTTTATAAATGAACGCGTAGAGGACTTTTGAAGGTCAAGTTTGTTTTTTTAAATGGGATTGTATATTTTTTAATGCATCAGATTTAGCTTGTGATTCTCTCTAAAAGAAGTAGTTAATTATTTGTACCGAGAAAGTATTGGTTTAGGAGATATTTTAGTATAATTCTAGTATAATTCTTGTTCGCCTTTCGATCCCGAACCTATTCGTACCCTTCGCGCCATCCTCTAATTGCATCTAACACGCGAGGATCCTCGAATTTGATTCTCTTCGCACAAACTTGTTATAATTAATCGATGTGCTGGATACATTCGATGATTTATATCAAGTAGCTAGTAAAATGACGCGATCGTTTAACATTACTTTGTTTCATCCAATAGAAGTATACAAGGTGTCCCAAGTAAAATGGTCACCCAATTACACAACGATATTTATTTATCTGTGAAAAATGTGGATGATCTGAAAAGTGTTGCAAAAAGACAGCAAAGAAAAAAATTCTCTATCAATGTATTGATCCTTCGAAACCATTCGTAAAATGCTTCAAATCTTTTCTATATTTTCACGATTAAAGCTGATAATGCGGGAATATTTGTTAATAATCTAATTGTAAAATGGCGTGTGTAATGTCATTCATAATCGATCGTTACGAGGTGTCCATCTTCCATCAATGGTGGGTGGCTAAAAGAATACGAAGAGGGACTTGACAAGCAACACCTTCGAAACAAGGAACGGCACAATGTAAATCGATCTTGATCGAGCCAGAGATTGTTACGTTTATAGGCATGCGGCATCATTAATCATTCCTGATCATTGATAGCATTCACCATTTGCTGTCAAGTAGCAATTGATTGGTGGAACACCCATCGTCTTTGATTTCGATATATTTCCTGCTCCTCTCCTGGCCTTCTCTTTCTATCAGCTTCTCTCATCAGATAAGCCTCATCGTGTGTATTTCTTCCGTACTTACAATTTCTATTTATCAATAGTCCTCGGACATTACAAAAACCCATTACAAAACGCGGCACGCTTCGTTGTAACCAACGTATGTCTTCGATACACTACTTCGATAGTATCGATACCATTAAAACAATTAAAAATATAATTACGTTGGTTGATTATTGACGGACAGAACGTCGAAGACATATGAAATTGATATACAAATAAAATGCATCGTTTTAATCGCGCGATATCTTGTAACCAACGTATGCCTTCGATTCACTACTTCGATAGTATCGATACCATTAAATCAATTAAAAATATAATTACGATGTTTGATCATTCTGGTGTACAACATGGGACATATACGAAATATTTATACAAATAATTGACTTCGTTCTAACCAAAGTATAACTTCAATATAGAACTTCGATAGACAACATCGATATACGACTTCGATAGTATCGATACCATTAAAACGATTAAAAATATAATTACGATGTTTGATCATTCTGGTGTACAACATGGGACAGATACGAAATATTTATACAAATAATTCACTTCGTTCTAACCGAAGTATATCTTCAATATAGAACTTCGATAGACAACATCAATATACGACTTCGATGGACAACATCAATATACGACTTCGATAGACAACATCAATATACGACTTCGATATACGACTTCGATAGTATCGATACCATTAAAACGATTAAAAGCATTATTACGAGGATTAATTATTGTTGTAGAAAATATGGAACGGATAGAAAACATCTATACAAATAATTTAAAGGCACGACAAGTTATTATTTGAGTAATTTAGTGCTGCCGTATATTCGTATAATTAGTATAATTATTATTTCGATGCACTACTTCGATGTACTTTTTCGATAGTATGGGTACCATTAAAACAATTAAAAACATAATTACGATAATTGATCACTGCCATATACAATGTGGAACACATATGAGATAGCTGTGCCAATAATTTGAAGCCTCGACAAGTTATTATTTGAATAATTTAATGTCGCTGTATATCCACATAATTATCCTAATTATTATTTCTGGTGAAATGGTTTATGCAAGTAATAATTATTCATTTGAAGAGTAAATCGTTCATGTGCTAGTCAAATAATGGAGTATTATTAAGGATATAAATAATTGTGTGTGTTATTATATATCCTCATTAATGGTTTTCCCGGAAAAATATTGAAACGTTAAAATATTAACATTATTTTTCATCAATTGCCCTTTGCTTCCTTTCTGTACGAATGGCGAATTCAATTTATTTTAATCCGTTCGAGGTTTTTATACTTTTGTGTATAACGTTGTATAATGAACATAAATGTAATATATTAATAATTTAGAAAAATGAAATTTACCAAGTTTTCGGTGCGCTGCAAATTCTCGACCGAAACAATGTCATATTTTTATCAATCCATAACCAACGCAATTAATACAATATAATTAGTTGAATTCTGCAAATAAATACTGTCAGACAAAGTAAACATTTCAAAGTCAAGAATGCAAAATTTAATTATTTAGGTAAACTCCAAAATTCATTATTTAGATTATCCCACGTAAAATAGGCCACCCGATTACACAGGAATATCTGTTTGCACGCAAAAAATATGGGCGATCCGGAAAATTCCGTAAAAAAAGGCAACGGAGAAAATTCTCTTTCAGCATAATCCATCAAATATTTTTCGTATTATCGCGATAAAAGGAGACAATTATTGACTTCTTTTATACGGAACATCTGATTATTCTGCTGGACATCTAATTTTATTACATATTCTGTTGAATACATTATTTATTTAACACAATTACAAACCTTCTAAAGACCCAATTACAAATAACTCTTATCAAATTATAAACGTACATCTTAAAGTCATCTTCAGAGTAATAATGTCTACTGCTTTATTTATGTAAAGTGATACGTTTCGACGTCCATATTTGATCCTCCTTTGATGCAAAGAAGTGTTCATTAATTGTTACAGCACTCTCAGATGTTCAAAGGGTTCAAGTATGAGTTTTAGGTTATTAAGAAATTCAATTATTAAGGAAAAGGGTTGTAAAAGGGACGAATAAAGTATGGAAAATCCGAAGGTTGTCTCGGAAGAGATAGAGCGGTCCGCGGTATCGCGAAACCTTTAAAAAGAGTAAGGACGAGAGACGTCTGGGTAATCTGGTAAGACGAGACGGTTGGTTTTGTGTTTCAGGCGGGTATGCTGCGTGGCGAACACGGTGAGTTCTGGCTTGAACCAGTCGCCGTATCCCCGGAACAAGAAACACTCGAAGAAAAAGTTGGCTTTTATGCCGGTAAACCCGAGCAAAAGAACCGGAAATCGTTGGCCGGCAGGCCTCACCTCGTCTTCCGGCGATCCACCGAGGAACATCTCGAGATTACCTCCGCCGCGTCTGCCAGTGGGCGCACCAGACGCCGACGAAAAAAGCGAAGAAAACAAGAAAGAAATTGTGGCACTCGCGGTGAGAGAACTACTTCTTTTTATCCCTCGTTTTATTATTCTTATTCCTCTTCTATCGATAATAGACTCTGCCTGGTTTCTGCGGAATTACAAACACGAACACGTTGACGTTACTTCTTCATCGAGAATAAAGAAACCCGATTTATTCGGAGACGTTACTTGCGGGTTTCCTTCGTACATTTTATGTTATTCGAAGTAACATTGGTACAAGTTTAACTTTATTTTCGTGGAAATAATTACGAATTTCATAGATGAAATTGATGGAAGAAGATTTAATTTGTTGAACAGGTTTGCGTTTCTTCGTGGCGAGTTTAATTCACGACGTCCACGAATTTCATCTCGCGGCTATATTTACCATTTATCCCGTGCAATAATCTGCCTCGTGGCGAGCCATTAATATCGAATCGTGGTTCGAGTTGTTATCTAGGTGCGAGTTCCAATTTGAAATACTCGACTTGTGTGCTCTGTTTAGAGTTAATCGTAGAATATTCATGGCTCTGCTTCCAAAGACCACCATGGAATCCATGGAAACCATGATAAATATAACCCATAAAAACCTGTATTTCAAAGAACTCCAGAAGATGCACATAAATACTTGAATAACGAAAGACGTAAAGTTTCAGGAACGAGAATGAATATCTGACAATCTTTTCATAGTAATTCTTCAAGTTATAATATATTATTTCTTTGAGTCTCCTCGACTTCTTTCGTGTTGTGAAGAGCCGTCGCGAAGGAATAATGAGAAAGAGTCCCTTTTCCTGTTTATAAGTTATTTTCGTGTTACTTCTTTGTAAGCCCTTTGAATTTGTTCAGAATTTTATAATGGGAAAGAAACGAAGTGAAGAGTATTATTTATGGTACGCGATCTATAGAAGATGATTTCACGATAAAAATCGCGAATTCTGTGATAATTGTGAGGAGAAGGTGGGACGAAGAATACCACCCTCGGTGAGCACTCATTGACACGTTTTTCTTACCATTTTTTCCTTAAGTTTCTTTCACTTCCTCGCGACTTTCCTGCATCGTAATGCAATATAAAATGTTGAAAGGTTTCCATGGCTTTTCGTTTGTATGCCATTTATAACATTTTGCCTCTGCATCTGCAGTTGTGAGGCCATAAAACTTAGAATTTAGAATTTCAATTAAACTGAACTTAAATGTAACTCATACGACTCCGGATGTTTTCGGAATTTCATTTTAGCCGATCCGTGCTGACTCGATTAATATCGATTAACCCTTTGCCCCCGGAGGCAGCTCTCAGTCGCCACTCAGTTTACTGCGCCATCTCGAGTGGCGAGTGAGACGCGACGTGACGATTTTGTCCAGTTATATTTTGTTATTAGACGTTAAATCACCGACAGCTGGAATATATGTTAATGTCGCTTCTGAGTCGCCCATTCAGGAGGCGACTAAAATAAATGCAAGACTTTATCTTTGCCGAATTAGGTTAATTTTTATTGAAGTAATATTAGCCGAGGTTATTACAATAATAACTGCCGTAATAACTTGAATAGATCATTGGCTGAAGCTTCGATCTGAGATTGGGTTTTGTCGGAAATAAACTCGCTATTAATACCGATGACCAACACCCCAATTTAAGACGTAAATAAGTTGGCATATCGTTGTAACCAGTTCTCCGATTTATATTTCCCTTTTGCCACTTCCTTATTGATATTTGCATAGGTTTCTGCATCCGCGATAATTGGATGTATATCGAGATGTAAAGCGTGGGCGTGCCACAGATAAATATTAACGTGTTGTCGTTCGAGCTGTTCGCGGGAACGACAAATATTGCTGTTCTAAATCTTCTTTTAATTACTCCACGCCCCTTCAATTATGTCGCCTTAAGATCGTGATGGACACAATCACACTGTTTAAGAGATTCTCCTAAAGAGTTGCAACCTTCGTTGCACTCAATTAAAATGTATAATTAAGTGTATAAAATATACAAATTGTCCCATATAAAATAATCCACCAAGTAATCTTTCTTAATTGCGACAATAAAGAACATATTTAATGCATGATAAAAATTACTTCAAACGGCCAATTCTTTGAAAAAGAATTTTCTCCATCAACCCTGGCAAAAATTTAATCATACCACGAATTATGAAAATTAGAAGTTTAGTTAGAGTTAAAAATTGGCTTTATCCAGAATTTTGAAGAGCAGCCATATCTTTTAAACATATATTGTTAATTTTAAACGATAATTAGGAGGCTTATTTTCCGGGGGATACCTTGTATTATATACGATATATTATTTATTACTTATTATTTATATATGATATTTATATATATGGGAAAATCTTAAAGTTAAAATTGCATATTATTTGTTATGATTTAGGGCCACTAAATACAAAACCGAAGCAGATAGAATAACAGATAAAGCGTTAATTAACTGCGCTCTACTGCACATTTGTCAATATTATCTTCCTTAATGAAAATCTGATAACGATAATAATTAACAGCGTGGCAAGTACGTAAAGATTCCGTGGCTCCAATCCTAACAAAAAAAGCCGGAACCTTTTTCATTCGCCTCTTCGTTCTCTTGTTCCTGTTCCCGTTGCTCTTATTACGTTTCTCGTTATTCTTTTTTCACGACGGCCGGTGCGTATTACAAGTATTTATGCGTCTACGCATATAATGTAATTGGATGCATCGAGATAAAGAAGGTGGGCGTGGCGGGGGCAATCTTCGAATGGTTATTTTACCGGCGCGAAACCTCTTTGAGTCTGATCACCTGCTAAAAATGAAAATTCACTATTTATGAGCCTGTCAGAGAGCCGCTGCCTCCAATAAAATCTACAACCGGATACGTCCTCTTTTATACGCCAATCAGATCGGAACTAGGTATATTAACACACCTTCAACTTCTTATAGTTCGAGGTGCTATTAAAAATTTTTATTATTTCTGAGATATTTTTAACTGTAACGAAATTATTAATTTTTATAGTTCGAAGTGTTATTGTAATACAATTTTTTGATTATTTCGGAGAAACTTTTAACTCGAACCAAATCTCTGTTTCTTATAATTCAAGATGTTATTAATATTGTTCCGATTGTTTTTGAGAAATTTTTCATTGGAACTAAATTATTAATTTATTATGTTATTAATATCGTTTCGATTGTTTTTGACAAATTTTGAACTGTAACGAAATTTTTTATTTTCATAATTCGAGGTATAATTAAACTTGTTGGATTATCTCTAAGAAATTGTTTGTAATAATAATTCTAATCAAAATAATGATAATAATTATAAGAAAAATGCCATGAATTAAATACTTATTTTCAAGTTGACGTAAAAGCAAGGGTTTAATTGACATGTATATCGTCGAATTGGACGAGGCAGGCGAATGAAGAAGGGATAATCGAATTCAGTGCGAACCTATAATTAACTACAATGAATATCCATTTCGGTAAGATAATGTGAACAATGAAGATGCTCGAAGAAGGTCTTAATTACAGCCTTGCTACCGACAATTTGCATAATTTAACTTTAGCGTGTTAATAGTCTTTTAAAATTGGAACGCTTTAAGATCAACCCGATTCAGTGGTTAACGAAACTGGTACCGCTAAAAACACTTCGAACTCTTAATTACTTCATAAAATAGAAAATTTGCAAATCAGTAAATAAATCATGTGAAGCTTCTTCGTCATCGTCCATTCTCAGATCTCTATTAAGTAATTGTTATTATTAATTTGGAGCGTTAATAAATTGAAATTAGAACGTTTTAAGATCAACCCAACATAGAAATTAAAAAAACTAGTATTCCACTAAAAACACTAGCAATTACTAGTTCATAAAATTAAGAATTTGCAAATCAATAAATAAATCATATAAAGCTTCTCGGCCATCGTCCACTCTTCAATTTCTATTAATTAATCATTATTAATTTTGAGTGTTAACAGACTTTAAAATTTGAACGTTTTCCAATTAACCCAGTACAGTAGATGCGTGATTAACAAAACTGCTGCTGCACTAGGAACACTTCGAATCATGAATTCATAAAATGAAGGATTTAAAAATCAGTAAATAAATCATATAAAGTTTCTTCCTGATTATCCATTCTTTTTTACAATTTTTATTAACCCAAATCAACGGATATCTTCAGAACCAAGACGATTAACGGAAACCCGACTGGAGTGGCAAACCCAGCCGGGTTTGGTTCAGGTTCAAGGACGAGGTCGAAGGAAACATCATGCAAGCAAACGATGGCAGCGTTCCAAGAGATCGATCAGCCGTCCGCGACACGTCGAGGCGCTTGTCGTCGCCGACACGACAATGATGGCTTTTCACCAGGACGGCGACGTCGAGACTTATCTCCTGACTATCATGAACATGGTGTCGTCCCTCTATCTCGACCCCACCATCGGCAACTTCATCAGCATCGTCGTAGTGAGAATTATTCTCGTCGAGGAGGAAGAGGTCGAAGTATGTCGTCGAGTATCTACTAGTTACGATTCATAATTAATCTCTTACGCGCAGTCTCCATATTAGATTTCCACCGTTTTCTCAGATATCTTCATCTGCTGCTTTATTGATTTAAAATCAGTCCAAGTTAAAAGATATTTTAGTAACATCTTCGGTGGAGATGGAAGAAGCAAGAACGTGTGATATGGTCGGTCGTCCATGTTTCCAAGCAGGGATTGGACATCTCGGTGAACGCGGACAAAACGCTGTACAATTTCTGCAAATGGCAACAGAAACTGAATCCGGGGGATGATTCTCATCCGAATCATCACGACGTGGCAATTTTGGTGACGAGAGAGGACATTTGTTCAAGGGCCAACACACCCTGCAGCACGCTAGGAGTGGCTCATGTAGCAGGCATGTGCCAACCAGATCGGAGTTGCAGCGTCAACGAGGACAATGGAATCACCTTGGCACACACGATCACCCACGAATTGGGCCACAAGTGAGCAAAATCACGGCCGACCATTTAGTTTCTCGTTTCTACCGTTAACCCTTTCTACCCGAATCGTCGGCTCGATAGCACTGTCTCTCGAAACCACTCGTAATCGTGATTCCTACTCTACGTGATAACTGATATTTGTTGGGACAATGCAATTGTCAATTGGGAATCTGCAGTTTCTCTCTTTGCGACATAAAGTCGCGTTTCTTTGACTTGCATTCATTTCTTGTAGATTTTCTTTGATAACTTTAGAGTGATATGTATTCACTCGAATTTCGTCAAATATCTTGTTCCTAGTTAGATACTTATAGATTGATATAATTAATATTTATAATTAATAATATTCCTTGGATTTGACGCAATATTTTCTTTCACAGCTCGGCACTTTCAGATGAATATATGTAGAATATATAATTAATAATATTCATTAGGATTTGGTAAAATAGTTTGTTCTAAGTCAGATACTTTTGCATTATGAATTAAGAATTGATTTATGCCAAATATTTTCCATGAACCCCCAGTTTCGGAATGTACCACGATACGGAGAAAATTGGTTGTAGTAAACGAGACGGTGACACCCTTCACGTGATGACACCAACCTTCGAGGTGGACACTATCGGTGTCGCCTGGTCTAGGTGTTCCAGAAGGGATATTACAAATTTCCTCGAGTAAGTCATCAGAATCATATCAAATAATCATTAATTACAACTATCTCCATCGTATAAAACCGTCGTTAAAACAGTTTAGTCTTTCACTTCATCTCGAAGCATACACAGTAGAATGTGCCGTATAAAGTCAGCCACCTAATTATCTCTTTTAATTGCGACAGTATAAAAAATAGTGTATGCATTGTACGAATGGCTTCGAATGACCAATATCCTGAGAAAGAATATTTCCGTCGAGGTTCTGTTCTTTTACATCCAGATCATATTTTTTATCCTGTATTTTTAACCCTGTATGCCCTCCCAAATATTCTCGATATAAAATATCATAATTTCATCTGTATATTATTCGTGTCGTGTATAGAATATCTTACAAGTTCTAACTTTGGTCTCAAAATAACAACTCTTCCAAAATTCCGCGATAGTTAAACAAAATGTTCAAACTATACACTGTTGATATCATTTATATACTGAATATCATACAACATCAACAATGGAATATCTTAGTCTGGAATTTGATCTCAAAATAAACAGTCTTCCAAAAGTCCGCCATAATAAAATAGCATAAATTCAAGCTGTAAACTATTCGCCGAATAAATGTCGAAGTTGTCCACCCGTCAGGAATTTCTCGTGAAACAAAGCGCCCTCTATGCACGGATATTTTCAATAATGGAGATCGCATGTAGGGTGATTCTTTGTAAGGTTTACAAAGTATAAAGCGTAGGTTGCATAGAAAGTGGTTTTTAAATCCGTGTGAAGTCAGGATGTTTCTGGCGATAAAGAAAAGTTATTGCAGTCAAGGTAAAGGTGAGTGCCTGGAGGACGAGCCAGCGGATAATGATTATGCGTATCCGGATTTACCGCCTGGCGCAATGTACAACGCCGAGCATCAATGCAGACTTCAATTTGGCGTCAGAGAGGCCTCGGTCTGTTCTCCCTTGCAGGAGGTAACTTAGAAATAAATTCCCAATCGCTAACGAACGATTCTCGAGCGTGGAATTTGCCAGAGCTAATCTCTTTGCAGATCTGCTCGAAATTGTGGTGCATCGTCGACGGATCTTGCACCACGATGCTGCATCCGGCCGCGCCGGGTACACACTGCGGCAAACACATGGTACAATTAATAACCACCAACAACTTCAAGTAGATTTAAAACATTCTTTATATCCACTAGAATTAGATCACATATTTTCATTCATAATTACGATGCTTTTAAATTAATATACAGGGTGCCCCACGTGAAATAAACTACCCAATCAAAACCTTTAATCGTGATAATACAGAATTTATTTTATGCATTGTATAAATGGCTTCAAACGGCCGACATTCCAAAGGCGCATTTTTTTCGGCGTCGCTTTCTCATAGAGTTCTCAATATCATCAATATTTTTTACAGAGAAACAAATATATTCTTAGGTAGCCAATTTCGAGTGAAATACCCCGTATATTATTATGCATTTGATATAATATTTTGCTTCATAGTCAGACACTTTTAGATGAATATACAATTAAGGGTATATAAGTAATAATGTTCATTCAGATTTGATAAAATATTTTCTTCCATAATTAGATACTTCACAGAGATCAATTATTATCAATAAATGTTAATTTTCAAGAATTTAAGACGAATCGCATGCTATTAACTTAGTGCAATTGAAATTCGAGTCATTCTTGAATAAGAGTCAATTCATTGACTCGCAATTAATTCGTGCGCTGATTTCCACACGACACAATTTCCAGTGGTGTCAAAATCAGGAATGCGTGCCAATCGTAGATCGACCTCGGCAGATCGATGGAGGTTGGGGCGAATGGGGTTCCTGGAGCGAGTGCTCGAAAACTTGCGGCGCCGGTGTTTCGATTGTCGAAAGGAAATGCGATCATCCCGAGCCAGCACATGGCGGGAAATTTTGTATTGGCGAAAGACGGAGATATAAAATATGCAACAGCAATCCCTGCCCCGAAGGTATGCCCAGTTTTAGGGCCATCCAATGCAGTAATTACGATGGAAAGGAATATAAGGGAAAGAATTACACCTGGCTCCCATATTTCGATCAATGTACGTCCATTTTCTTACGAAGTATTTAATGTACAAATGAATTCTTTCCGTAATTAATTTTGCATATTCAGTACAAAGCTATCTAGTTTCTATTGCAATGGTATTCGTTAGGTGTTAGAAAATTGACAAAAGGTCATTGAAAATAATGAATATTATTTCGATGATTGATTTGTTTTCATACTTTTTAAATAAAATTTGGTTTGCAACCCAAACGTTGCGAAGAATACATTTGTATACCTGATAAATGATAGGCGATTTATATCCTCGACGTAATTAATCGAGAATGGACAATTTAGCGGAACCTTGTGAATTGTACTGCACCGACACGGAGGAAAGTGTGATTGTTCCGTGGGGTGAAGCTGCACTCGATGGAACACCGTGTAATGTTGGCACCAGAGATATGTGCATCGCCGGAATTTGCAGGGTTAGTTCAATCATTTATTATAATACTAGAAGTAGCCGAACATATACTCGATTATGCTTACACATTTATGTATACATTAATTATATCTGGAAGATGCAAGTTAATCAATGCATTAAATTATGCGCGTTGTTTATTAAGAATACAGAAAAGTAATCAATTCGGGAGTGACGAATTTGTTCGCATCGAAAATAGGGAATTTAATTTTTTCAAAAAAGCAATCACGACACTCGAAGACCGTCAGTCAAGAATCATAGATAACAATACTATTATCTAATAGAATAATATTTAATATGAACAAATAAATAGTGTTTCATAAAGTATATGAAAAATAATTGTTTACATTCTGGTAGTCCTGATACATAAAATCTCAAGCAACGTTGTATATTCGAATAATTTTATTCAAAATGTCGTACCGATCGTTTTGATTGCTTTGGTAGTTCTAGTGTTAATTTAATTGATCTAACTCTGTTATAATATAAACTTTGAAGAAAGTCGGCTGCGATTGGACGGTGGATTCCGATGCGACCGAAGACCGGTGTGGCATTTGTCATGGAGATGGTACACAATGCGAGACAACTGGTGGTGTTTACGATAAAAACGAGGGACCTGGTTACAAACAAGTCATCGTTGTACCATCTGGTTCCAGGAATATTAAAATCGAGGAAATCGGCAACAGTAAGAATTATATCGGAATAGGTGTGCCGAACTCCGACAAGTATTTCTTAAATGGAAAACGGTACGTTAATCGGAATTAGAAACAACTATCTTATTAATATTAAACTAACGTTGTGGTTTAAATGGCCACTCTGCTGGGACAGGCAGATCACTTTAGCAGGAGAATACGAAGTCGCTGGAACTCCAGCGTTATACGAACGAGAACGAGACAGAGAAAAGGTCCGAATTCCAGGACCAATTAAAGAGGACATTGCAGTTTACGTACGTACGAATTACACACAATTGTTTTATATCGATATTTATATTATCTACGAATCTCTTTCGCGTGTTTTTTATCAATTCTTATTTTATTATGTTTCATCTCTACATCAGTCCTTCTTTCATTTCTTAGCAACCTTAACTTACAGAAATTATTTCCTTATTTTGTTAATAATGCAAAATAAATTAGGTATTCTCTCCCTTCTTATAAGATAAATTTGTATGTAATTAATTATTTTTTCTGATTAACACGTGGAAGTTGAGAAATTAATTAAACCATCGAAAAATATTTAGCGACGTGTAAGATACGTCCATCGCTATTATCAAGTAATACAAAGATTTTGATTGGGAAATATAGTTCATCTTCTACAAAACCTGGACGACCAAAATTACCGATATCCCTTAGACTAACTGGGAGATATTTTCCAAAAAATTGTACCAAAAACAAACGCTCGTTACGCGGTTAATTGGTAGTGGATTGAAAGAAATTAATCTTGTGATTTAATATGATCCAATCGAGAGAATTGACGAACTATGAAAGGAATCACTAGAAGGTTCTTTCTCATTCTCAATAATGTCGTCCCATTCCTTCAGTTAATTTCCAGGGGACATTATCGAAATTTCGGATTACGGTACGAGTACACGGTGCCAAAAAAGGAGCCGGATCGGGCGCCGGAGTACTCCTGGGTGTTTTCGGATTGGTCACTGTGCACTGCTACCTGCGGTGGTGGTACACAAACTTCGAAAGCGCTTTGCAACGAGAAGAAGAGCGGCCTTGTCGAGGACCACTTCTGCGAGGGTATCGAGAGGCCGGAGTCCATTTTGCGGGAGTGTAATCTGAACCCTTGCCCCGCTAGGTTAGTCTCGTGTCAAAATAAATCAACTATTTATATACCGTAAGGCGACTGAACGGTATCAAAACTGAGTTTATACAAAACTTATTTTAAATTCGTATCTTTGTATCTACTTGGAATCCCCGATAAGTTAAACCACGGCTCGAACGAGTTTTCGTTCGTTGTGCGCAAGTCCCCACTATTATTCTCTCTTCCGCACACGCTATTGGCTCAGTCGCAGCGTCGAAGTCGGGGATTGGAGCATTGGTGGGAAGAAGGGAAGAAGGGAAGGGGGCTGCGCGAACTGTGGTCAAACTTATCGGGGACTGCTAGTATTCTCCTTTAAATCTTCTCACGAAGTGCCTTTCGACCTATGAGAAGACTTGAAGGAGAGGAACATTACGGGAGTAATAATTGATTCGCAACTACACACATTTTATATTTTATTCTATGATATTGTAACAACGAATCAGATGGTGGATCGGGCCATGGCAAATGTGTCCGGTGACCTGCGGAGAGGGTGCAACGAGGAAGAGGTCAGTGATGTGTGTATCCTCCGGAATGGGTCCAGATCGTTCGGATCTCGCGTTGCCCGATCGAGATTGCAACAGAGACGTAAAACCAGAGGAAGTTGGTCCGTGTCCCGATTTACCACCCTGCGGACCATCGACCGAGGCACCCTTGATTGTTTACGCCGAGAACAAAGACGCCTCTTTCTATAATATCAGCTCAAACGATCAGGATGGCAATGTGGTTGATGGACAAACCACCGAGGAACCGGAGATCCTGGAATTCGACAACGTTGTCGATGAGAATCCGGATAATTCCATGTACAACACTAAGTCCAGGTGGATCGTGTCGAGATGGAGTCACTGTACGAACGGAAGAAGAAACAGGAAAGTCAGTTGCTCGATCCAAGGAGACTGCAATCCGGAAACCAAGCCGAGCATCGTTGAAGTTTGTAAAGGTGGAAAGTGGACCACCGGTAGGTAACCTACTTTAATATTTACTAAGAATGTTTCACTTCAATTAAATTAACCTAAAGAATCCTTGATATAACTAAGTAATATAGCAGATATGAGTTGTTATAACGGATTAATATAGCAGATATGAGTTGTTATAACGGAGTAATATAGCAGATACGGCTTGATACAGCAGAATTAATTTCACCCTCTATAACTCAATATAACTATAATGTCACACATTTGATGTTTTCGTTGTAATAATAATTATAAAAGTACGCCCAACGATCGTCACCTTTTTCGCTGCGTTTAAGTAATAACTTCGTTACTATCTTCACGTAATATACCTTCGTTAGAATCGCATTTACCAGATTTACGTTATACGATTTAACTTTAGACACGAAACAAATTGGGCTATAGAGGGTTAAACGGATCAGTTATTATGTACTCGTCTAACACAGTGAATATAATAATGTCAGCGTACGCTGTATGAGGATATATGTATAAAATCAATATTTATTCCGCTTGGAATATATCTGTCTATCTGGTGAGTATATTCATAGGAAATTGGGGAGCGTGCAATGCGAGCTGCCTAGCAAGATCGGGCATTAAATCGAGAGAGGTCGAATGCCGTGACCGTATAACGGACTTACTGTCCGATGACTGCAATCCTGATAGAAGGCCGATCGATACCAGGCGTTGTTATTACAGGCGACAATGCGCAAATGAGAAACCCGGTAAACTATCACTGATAATTCAAAGATATTTCAGCCTCTTTTGGTAATAGAAACCAAAATCTACCGTAGATTACTGTATTTAACACCTGGTATATAATTGTCCCAACCCTCACGAACCAATTACAAACATTCTTTACCATCCTCATCTAAAGCAGCACATCTTCAACGCGACTTACGAACCCCGACACAATTCTTAAATGCCAGATAAAATTCAATTTCATATTTAAATGTGAGATTTAATTAAAATTTGTTCAAGAACAAATCGTTATAGAATTAATAAGAACTAACACTTTGTAAATAATTATGTTACCTGCTACCCTCACTGCACTTAGATGCGCTTGTTAAAATTGTCCTTCCCTTATTTAACACGTTAACCCTGTATAGCTCCATGTAACTTTGAAGTCACATACGCGTCTACCCGTATTTTCCATTTCATTTCATTTTTTCGATGCAGTAATAATTATGAAAGTATGCGCAACAATTGTCACCGTTTTCGGTGCGTTTAAGTAATAATTGCGTTACTATTTTTACGTAATATACCTTCGTTAGAATCGGATTTAACTAGATTTACGTTACACGCTTTCCTTTTAGACACGAAACAAATTAGACTATAAAGGGTTAAATGGTCCCTTAGAATCCGTCGTATTTTATGTTTCTCTAACAGTGTCAAATATTTGAATATCGAATCAACATTTCTAAATAAATTTTACCGTTGAAAGAATAGGAAAAGCATTAACGATATCAGAAATGTTTGGGCTACTTATTAAAGTATAAATATAGTGATTAATGAATGGTAGTAACGAAAATGTTCCTCGGAAGAAAATAAGATATTTTGGGTCCTCCGTTTTCAGATTGTAAAGATATTCTAATCCCAAATTCAATGTGCGTTACGTACAAACGCATGTGCGAAATGTCATCGATTGTGCGAGAGAAATGTTGCGCAACGTGTTCCAAAAAACGGAGACACACTCGTCACAATAGGAGGCAGAATCTCGAGTATTAAGCGATCGAAAGAGTTTATGTTTTACCGTCCAGTACCACGGAGAACAAAAGAAAAAGACCAATCAAAAGACGGCAGCTTTTCACAGTCTGTGATCCAATAAATTTGCATTTCCCTTGCGAGAATATTTTACGACGAACCAGAAATTTTGTTTATTCTACGAGATTATATTTATACTTCCGAATTCGAACGTGTATGTGTATATTTTGAATTTAAACTATGACAATAAATGCCATTATTTATCTTCCCATCCCTGTTCAAATAAAGTTTCTTTCATTTCAAGGATTCCGATCAAAATATTTCCAGAGGTTTGAATAATTATCGACGATAATATTCTTGGAGGTGAAATAAGCGATGAAGAGTACTTGGTTACGACGCAAGTGGAAGGAGAGAGGTGAAGGGGTTTCAATTTAAAAATATACTACTTAGGTGATTCAGTAACAAAAATGATAAATATTGTATCTAAGGGAAAAGGTGAAACATTTAAAAGGCATAGTATAAAAGAAACATTCATTTTATTATCCAATCATCAGTTTCAACCAATCTTGAAACAACTTCATTATCCTATAACATTTGCATTGTACGACTAAAGATTCCAAGATGGAATCAAGATTTACTTCTTGTAGTTTTTGAAGTTGGCGGAGATGTACAGTGGTACAGCCATTATTCCAATATAAAATACGAAACCAAGGGCGATCTTTTCCTATAACAGATTATATCAAAAGACGAACTGAATTAATATCCTAACCTATGATTGGATATTCGTATGAATAAAAAAACGTCGGTATTCATGGCAACAATATTGAACCCGATACAGATATTTCTGAATTAAGAATATAATAAGTCGCGTAATAATTCGAGTGAAATAACCTCAATGTTACTCAACCCGGCTAATCATCCGAATAATATATCGATTAACAACCAAATAAAGAATCCAAGTACTTTATTACGTGTATCTAAGAATAATCGGTATTTTAAAAGCTTATATTTATCATAGAACAGTGAGAGAATATAGTTTAAAACATATATAAGAAATATTATATAATTCTATATCGTGGAAGTAGAATTCTAATGATACTTACAGCCAAAGATATTCTGACTTCCGGAGGAGTGACGAGCATTGTTCTTTTTGTGATGACACTCAAATTCATCAAGCGAGGTACTCGCCTTGCTGCTTGCTGAATCGCGAACATTTTTCTTTTGAGATTTTACCTGCAACTCTTCGAGGCTAACCAAAATCGAGTGTCGTTGAAGTGCACAGAATCTATGCGTAAAAAACGAACCTAGAATGCACAACTCGTGAAAGTTCTGCTGCAGAATCAAGTGTCACGGCTAACTTCACTCTTCTTCCCGATTGGTCGACAATGTATAACAGAGTCGAGTATACATAACGGTTTCAAATTGTGAAGGGTTGGAAGGGTAAACCGTTTCAGTTTGCTTATGAAAGCGTGTGTTTTTGCATGTTTTCCATAATATTCGGTTATTTTTTAAGTGTACAGTAAACAGATGAGTTTCCTTGTAAAAGTAAGTGCTTGTACTTTGATTTAATCATGTTAGATTACTTTGCAAATTGTAGAAAATGAATCTTACAATTTGTGAACATAGAAGTATCGAATACAATTAAAAGTTCGAGTTTAGTTCTGAATTGTCAGGATTTAGTTGTTGATCTTCTTCAATTTACTGCGTGGAGATTCGGAACTTTTATTTCAAAAGAAACTTAATTTCTGTTTCAGATGATGCGCAGTGGATGAGCTTCAATTTGGAGAATAATTTTGACGAAATTACGGAAGAATTTCGGAGGTCTGAAGTTACCCGTTTTGAATGCTTCTTCTATTCGGTGAGCCAAAAGCTGATTAATTATGTTATGATAAAACAAACATTTTTGATTTCCAAAATTTGTAATTAATATTCTATATCATTTTTGAGAAATTACAATTTTCCACGTAAAAAAGTAGCGAAGTAGGAAGTAGGATTCGTAAATTGCAATTCCATTGAACAAATGAACAATTAATAACGAACAATCGAAAATATTAAACGAAGACATTAGTATTTAAAAAAAAACGCATATTTGAAAGAACGAACTTTATTTCGAACTTCTCGATGATGGTCAGATTTTATTCTTCACTTGCACTTGTATGTCAACAAAAGTACGTTCTCGCATTATTGAATATATTTACAGTGTGATTTATATAAAAAAGAAAGATATACAAATATACAGATTTTGCTAAGTACAGTATTCTTGCGACGAGAACAAGAGACATTCATACACAAACACGCAGTTATATACAAAGAAATTCTTCGGAATCTTAGAGTTCGCAAAATTCCACCGATTCACCGTTCGGAAAAGAAAGTTGTTTATCCCTGAGATTGTTCTGTCTCCTAATCGACGGTAATTGAATCGTCCTGCTTCCAACGAATACTCAAAGAAGACACATAAATAAATAAGGACTTAAGTCATACGCGTTAAAAAACAGATGATAATCACGTCATTATTCCAATTACACTAATTGGTATACACGAACTCACACCACTGAGTTACTCTTCATTATTTCTCGATCGTTGGAAACAAATATTACGCTTGTGGCACGCCAATATTCCTATAATATTAGCACACATTCGCAAATCTTCAGCCAGTATATCGATTAATCTCGATGTCTTATATCGATATACCTTTAGTATATCGGTCCCATTCGTCCCAATATATTACTCCTATTCGGAGCGCTTAACATTCGCGATTATTGGCCCTGCATTAGAGTCGATTATATAATAAATAATTTTCAATTCATCCTAAAATTACTCGATCGGGGCCGCCCACGGATGATCGGGTATGAAACCGTACTGAATGTCGGTCAAATGTTTATAGAACATTTTGTAAACCGGCTCTGGTTGCTCCAAAGTCGGAATGTGCAATGGCCGCCTTAAGTAGTCGATGTACGAAATTGGACTGACTATACAGGCGGTTCCCGCGCCGAATAATTCTAATAGCTGCAACAAAAGAGATTATCAGAAATTAATCATTAAAACTGAATAATTACTATATATTTTGCAAATCAAATTCACCCGTTATCAATAGTAATTACACACCTAATGAATTGTTAATTACAATTAAATAACTGTTTAATGTACATCTTTATATTGCATACAATAAAACTTAGAATCGCTTACCAATAAATTTACAATTGATTTTATTTTTATCACGAAAATTGGAGAAAACCATTTTACAGAAAAACTTGAATTAGAAACGGGTGTATTTGATATACTAAAAGTTGAATTTCGAATGTAAAACCTGTATTTTATATAATATCATTGATTAGTAATAAGTTCATTATAAGTTATATGTACCCTATTTTCGGAGAGCAATTGGCAAACTTCGTCTATGCAGATGTTCCTTTCGCTCACTTTAAATTGGTTCCATTCTCTGGAAGCCGTCAAGATGGAGTTCCTTGTGATTCCGGGTAGAATTAAACCGTTCAAAGGTGGCGTCACTAATTCCTTCTCTATAATAAAAAGAAATATGTGCATTATAGTTATTGCTGGTAATAAGGTATTAAAATGATTTTCACGGATACAGGAATTTCACTTACCGCCATCGTCGTTGATGTAGAACATGAAAATATTCATGGTTCCGACTTCGGTTAGTTGATTATCTTCTCCGTAGAGCCACAGAACTTGCTGAAGTCCTCTTTCCAAAGCTTCCCTCTGCACGTGAATCGTAGGAGCATAATTGCTGCCCATTTTCCGGTCCCCGCAACCACCGGGCCAGGACCTCGTATATTGTGGGTCCGCGAGTAAAGAGACGCCATTTTTAGTTTGGGCACCTTTGAAGTAGGATCCCACGGGCGACAAAATGACGTACAATAATGCCGATTCGGAGGCCGCAACTCCCAACGTTGGCTGCAAGAAGGATAGAAATAATAAATTTGTTATTAATTCAGTTTAATTAGTTTGGTTAAATTCATTTTTCGCATCCGCTTTTCCGAACGGTGGAAGCTGATCGAATAATCTTAAGTTCTTTCAAACATATATGACACAACTAATGAACAACGTATGAATGAAACTTGCCGATGCATTTCCGCGATTACAAGAAAGTTATGTCGAAACGTGTGACGCTGATAATTAAAGAAATATCATCAGCTGGCAATGACAATTTATTGACATTTTCTAACGAGGGAAATGAACGATGTTGGAAAGAATGTTGCATCACTCTGTAATATCTCACTCTTGCAACCCGTTCGTAATATAAGGAAGTAGGAAAGTAAATTCAAAGAAAACTCGAAAGTTATTGCGCGCTAAAAAACACTGCAGCGTGTTTTGCATAGCGCAGCGTAATAAAAGTTGGGAAAGCGTAGAATGACAAACAAATCAAGTGGGATATCGTGGAAACATAACATTTGCAGTTACGATGACTTCATCAAATCACGCACATCTCTGACGAATGTTTCGTCATGCTTGGTCTAGTTTTTACAATTAGATAAGAATGAAAAAAAGTCGCGAATAAGGAACGAAATTGTACGAGACATAATCTTTATTCCGCCATTCTGCTTTAAGTGCGCGGCAATGACGGTGATTGATGAATAACAATCCGACAAACATTGTTCCGCGTGTTACAGTAACGTAGTAACTATTCTGAATTGTAAAGTATCTAGGAATTGAACATTCCGGGCTCGCGATTCTTGAACTTTCCGTAAACCCGGTCGACGAATATAAACGTGAATCATAATATTGTTAGCGATTCGAGTATATCAAGTGGCCCTGCCCCAACAAAAGAACATCGCGCCCCTGTTTACCGTAATATTATCATTTGAATTGAGAAATATTCCGATTACTCTTATATATATACAACTAGCAATGACGTCGGTGACATAAGTGACATGATTATTATTCTTATCTCGCCCGTTGATGTTCTTTTAACAATATCCCCATGCGATGCATCTCAGCATCACATTTCCCCATCCATAGATTAGCCTCGTAGTGTTTATTCGAATAATTTAATGATTTTAATCGGAATAAATGGCGAGAAACACTTACATCGATTCCGATGAGAGTCGGACGAATATAGAGACTAGAAGCCATGGAATGCGGCACCCATTCTTGATCTATACTAATTAATCTACAGAGACACTTAATCAACTCGTCCCCGTTGAAGTTTGGCAAACCAGACCTCACCGCGGAACTGTTCATTCTTTCCATGTTTAATTCGGGCCGGAATATTCGTATTTTTCCATCCACGCCACGGTATGCCTTCATACCCTCGAACAACTGTAAAAACGATATTATGCAATACTTGAAAGTGATCATCGTGAAAAATATAATTAACCGTGAGGCGGTATTTGTTTTTATAAGAAATTATTAAAGATATCAATGCGATTGTAATTATTGATGGAAACAAATTATTAAAGATATGAATTCGATTATGATTATTGAACGAAAAAATGATGAAAGATATAAATTCGATTGTGATTATCGAAGGAAAAAATTATTAAAGATATAAATTCGATTGTGATTATCGAAGGAAAACATTATTAAAGATATGAATTCGATTATGATTATTGAAGAAAGAAATTATCAAAAATATACATTCGATTATGATTATTAAAGGAAGGCATTATTAAAGATATAAGTTCGATTTTAATATGAATTATGAAACATCAAATTTGTATAAAACCGATCGCGTGAAACCAAATTAGAATTTTTCATTTTCATTCCGTTTTAGCTCGAAGATCATAAATTACAGAATATAAAAGATATCTTGAGGAATTATTTAATTAAATAATCTTGAAGACACGTACCTCCACCGCATAGTGAAGCACTTTGGCCGCCGGATGTAGGACTAGATTTTCGAAGGGTGTAATTTCCGGCATCTGCCATCCCCCGAGTGCATCGTGATAATAGATTTTGAGCATGTGATCCGTGAAATACTTGCCAAAAGTGAGGTCACTGACATCTGGCTTAGGTTGAAGTTGATGAGGTCCAGCCAGGCGGACCATTAAATCCGAATACTGAAAGAAAAAACAACAATTTAATTCATACTTCTTATCTATTTTCCTTATAGACACTTTAGACAGATTCATTCAAGCAAAATAGATAAGCACTTTCAAGTTGATTAGATTCATGTGAACCACCGCGATTCATTTCAATTTCCAAGAATTCCGACTCGAGACTTTTGAATCCTTTGACTCGATCTTCTACGATTTCCGTTGGATTTCTTACTTCTTGTTGAAAATCGATCAAAATTATAATATTTCAAGAAGTTATACCTTGAAAGACCTCTCCGGTTGCAAAACCTTTTTGTCCCTGATCTTCAAAGATGAACTCCATCTGACGCTTTGTTGCAGCTGATTCAGTAAATTTCCGCAGGATAAGATCTGTACAAAGATATTTTTACAAAATTTCATCGAATTTTAATATCGAGAAAATACAGCTAAGATAGTCAAGCAAGAAAAGTAGCGTGGTTTGTTTTTCACTCGTCATCGATTATCTCTTATGAAATCGAATTACGAGAAAAATACTTGCGATGGTTTCGGTGTGTATTTACGAGTCCGGATAATCGAAACAGCGTGTGCCAGGTGAAAATATATTTTTAGAACCACCGCCCCTCCCTCCCCCGCATCGAACAAATTACCATGCGCAGCTTTGCTTTCGTGAGACATTCCGAAAAAAGTGGCGCGATCAAAAAAAAAGAAGCATCATCGAGGAGCACGTGGAGATTAAATTAGCATTGCAATCGTGTGGTTCCTATCGGTATTATTACGTAACGACACTCTACGCGACAACTGATCGCAGATACCTTCCGATAATGTATATCAATAATGAGAGTTGAGGAAAGAAAGGGGAGAGAAAGAAAGACTGACTGGCGTTATGAATTCTGGCTTAATCTCGTTCCATGTCGCACATCGTGTAAGAAAAGAATTCAATACATTATAATTAAATAATACAATTAAATTAAACGAGTAGCATTATTGAATGAAGCATAATTAAGTACATATAAGACAACTGACATTAAATATCAAAGACAATTCATTCATTTAACATTCGAAGTAATAATTCCCGATAATAAATAACGTCGATAATAAAAATCCACATAAATAGGGAGATTTTATAAATATTATTATCTACCGAAGATTGATGGACTGTTGGTACATCAGTGATTTAAAAACAAATGAAAAACACCGATTAACTCACGTTTGGATAGCGATTCATTATACGCGCCACTTGTTCGATAATTATCGATCATCGACTCTGGTCGCTTATCAAGATCGGTTATCTCGATGAATCTGAGTTTTTTTTTACTCCTCGCGAGCCGAACAGGGTAAGGTTAGTCCGAAACGTGGCCATGAGTGGTTTATTATTTCACGATGAGTGTTATCCAGCAGATATCTATTCAACTTACAGGAAAAGTAAATTTGATCGGGTTGCACATCACAATCGTACGATGTTTCTTTTGGAAGATCCGCTTATCGCAATGGATTTACTTTCATCGTGCCGGGAATACACGTGTATCGCACTCTGTCGACTCGAGTTTCGGGGATGTTAGGTTTCGAACTAGCGCGCCAACATTTCACGCTTCGAAATTGGTTTTTCTAATTTCCTGACACCGAAACTCTGTTTACTACATTATTTCATAGATACTGTTGATAATAGTCCGAATTTGATGATAAAGATTCGATACGTAAGAAGACATACATATATTAGTTCATTCGGAAATGAAGATCAAATTAATTGAAATCTCGGAGATTTCAATTCGTGGATTGAAAGTAGAGAAAATCTTAATACACCGAATTTATTTCTAACATTTCTTTATGTATAACGCTTAATAATTTAATGAACAGACGAATTTAAATGTAGTAGAGAAATCATATGTTTATAATAGGTACGATCAATTATTAATCTTTTCGAAAGTCTCATTCGGACTACGTTAAAGATAACGTAATAGTGTTCCTTTATAGTTTCGCAAAAACGTATTCACTCATTTGCATGCATTAATTAAACAAGGTACCTTTACACTGTTCCATAATACTTAGAAAATTCATGTATTCATTAATATGGAACGTATTCAAATAGTGGCGATTACCGTGTTGACATTATCTTTCTTTTTTCAATTCTTGCTTAACTATTGGTATAAGAAATAAGTCCTATTTACTATGTTAAAAAGGAATTCCCCTCGATGGAAAAATCAATTCACGTTTTTCCACAAATATTTATGCTAATTAAGATAACTGAATCATATGCTAATTCTTAAACGTAAGCTACAAAGTCTAAAATTATAACACAATGTATTACGAATGAAACGTAAATTGAAAGCCCTGTTAGGAAAACAACGTTTTTTTTATCAGGATTATCTTGCCGAGGATTCTTTAATTTCTGAGGTCTTTGGTCAGATTTAAACTCTTCATTATTGATTTTCGTTATTCGTTTTATTCTAATAAAACGCATATTATCGGAGTTCTTCCTAACGTTACAATGTTTTGTCTACTTTAATACGATTAAGGTCGGCCATTTAGAAACCAGGATCTTCTCGTAAGTTCTTCGCGAGTTCGAGAATCGCTCGAGAAATTGAAACGAATCGATGGAAGAATTTGTATGAATCGATAAAAGGAGCATGTTATTCCGAAACAAAAAAGTATTCGGCTCTTTCTGAATTCGTGTTTGCACATAATAATTATCAATCGTATATTTATAGTTCGCGGGAGTTCCAAGCGCGAAGGTGATAATAACGCGAAAGAATAATATGTACTTTTGCGTTATCGCATTAATGAAGAAAAGATGCAATCAGTAATAAACGATGAACAGATTGAAACCGCGTTTATCCATCACCAAATTTGTACATTTTTTTTCGCCTTCCGTGTTTAATCGCGCGAAATTTATTTGCACGTAAAACAGCACGGCTTACCACCCGAATCTCGTGGCATACTAATAATTTCCTTCGGGTGAAACGTTGAATTAATTATGAACCGACGACAAAATTCGCGCGTAGTTATCACTTTCTCGAAATGTCTCACAATATTACACATTCTATTTTATTTCATATTTTTCTATTAATATAACGTAACACCAAATGTGATAAAGAAATCGTTCGGAAGTTTTCCACCGTTCGGGATGCGCACAGCAGATTCTAGTAACTTCGAAGATAGATGTAAGTTACTTATAAGTTCTTTTCTGTGTGTTTAAGTTTCAACTTCAGTTTTACTTCAGTCACAACTTTGTCTGTGTTTCAATATTCCAAATTTTCCAACAAAAATACGTTAATAATATTTGCTCAGACATAATCTTAACAATATTATCTTGCCACTAAACATCGCGTAAAACACGGAGATTCTGAATGAAATAAAAGAAACGAACAAGTTTGTAATGAAAGAAAGACAAATCAAGATTCTATTGACTAATGGAAGTTCAGATAACGAAAAACACATTGGGCAAACGTACGTAAAGAGTTACGAATCCATTAGTGATTCGTGCGTATAAGTTCGAACAGTGAATATTAAACAACATGGCCGGGCGATCGGACTTACCTGTCGTCGAAGGTGAACCATGTTAATAATCTATAAACCCTTGATCACTAAACGTAGATTATCTCAGCATAGACCCTGCAGTAATCCACAACGATCATCATCCGAAACTGTCAGCTCTCACCATGCGACAAAATCGCAGAAAATTCACAATGCCCTGTGGAACCTTTGCGAAATATCGTTCGAGTCACAGTGAATGGTATAAAAGTAAACTAATGAGAAAATCGGTTAATAAAATACGATGTAGAATTCTTGGCAGTAAATCGTAACGACACGAGGTAGTTCGTTGGATGGTAAGTTTGCAACGCGACTTCCAGTGATTCGAGAAACTTTCAAAAAGTGGCGCGGATCGGTTTGATTATTCAGGTAGAACACTTGTATTCGTTTGCTCGCGCGATTCTCGAGTAGTGCCGTTGAAATAACGATCGGTTAATATTTTATTTATTAGCGGGCAAAGGGCGCGAGAGGGAGAGACAGAAAGAACCCCTCCCACTCTACGCGATTCTGTATGCGAGAAAATTGGAAGTGGGGCAGTTTGCGATTTAATGTATCGGTGTGTACGTACAGGGTGTCCCGAGACTCTTGAATTGAATTGGGTTTTTAACGCCACGAAACTTGGAATTCTTTGAATAGCCTTATCTTTACCGATACGATGTGCCCCGTAATGTATGATTATCGGCACAACTATTCAAACATCTTTATTCCTGCGTGCTCGATAAACGCCCGCTTTATTTGGTGAGAGTAATTAACCTAACCTTCTAACGTACCTTCTAGAATGATTCCGCGGATTTTAGTCTGCCGTTTATCTCATCGGAATTACACGAATTTGAATCACACTCAGTGTATGAATATCAATCTTCATTATGAATATTGTTCGCGGATATCGGAGACATTTAACATGTTCATGCCGGCGTGTACCACTGGTGGTCCAAAACTGGTGGAGTTCATCTCAATATAGCTCATCTGAATATAGAATATCGTACTCGCGGGTAGTAAAAAGTCTTTAAATTCCCAGTTCTGAAACGAATAAAAAGTGAAAGAAATTTTGAAACGATTATTAAGTTATTCGCATCAACTTTTGTCACGTTGAAAGTGGTTTTTCAATATCTAACGCAGTGCCGCCCGAAGGAGAAAAATATAATTAATAAAACCGCCCTATACAACGAAATATAAATTACACAGCTGGTGTGAACTCTCTATAACAGCATTTTTTCGTGTCTAAAAGGAAATCGTGTAACATAAATCTCGTTAAATCCGATTCTAACGAAGGTATATTACGTGAAAATAGTAACGCAATTATTACTTGAACGCACCGAAACAGGTGACATTTGTTTTGCGTACTTTTATAATTATTATTGCATCGAAAAAATCAAATCAAATGGAAAATACGGGTAGACGTGTATGTGACTTCAAAGTTACATCGAGCTATAGAGGGTTAACGTGTTAAGGCAGTTTCGCAAGTTCTCGTTAAATAAAGGAAGGACGATATTAACAAGCGCATGTAAGTGCAGTGAGGGTAGCAGGTAACATAATTATTTACAAGGTGTTAATTGTTCATTGTTATGAAATTGAATTTAATCAGAGTTTAAGAATTGTGTTGGAGTTCATAAGTTACGTTGATGTGCTGCTTTAGATGAGGATAGTAAAGAATATTTTTAATTGGTTCGAGAGGGTTGGGATAATTATGTATCAGGTGTTAAAGACAGTAATCTACGGCAGATTTTAGTTTCTATTACCAAAGCTCTTTTCTTAATTAACTGTAATTTACCGACGAACGCCTCCGTTTGAGTTATCGCGGCTCATTAATGGAAATACCATTGCACTGTTCAATGTTCATGCGAGGCAATTTTATTCCAAACGTTCTTATTCGTAATGCAATTAGCATGTGCAAGGTAATTAGGTACGTATCATCAACTAAGGTGTTCACCACCCGCGCATTAAGCGATGCAAAAGTATAGCTAACAAGCGCCATATTTCTTTCAACTCGTCCAATTATCTCGAAAAATTTGCAACAAAATGTAGAATTATGCAAGTAGAATACAAAGACAAAACAACTGGTGTTAGATTGTAAGGACATTCCTTAGTTATTCTAAGGTATATTAGTATCTGACTTCCCAAGTCAATAATCGTCGTGACTCACTAAACAATTAACAGTAAAAAATTCTAGAAAAATTCTGTAATCTATTCATTATTAACTCTCTCACGATTAAGCGTACCTTTTTAATTCCAATATTACTAAATAATATAATTATCTCGACCTACTAAGAAAACTTTCTTGAATCACGAAAATAATAGGAAATTAATAGAAAATCGATAGAAAAAAATTCTGTCGCTCAGCAAACACGGGGGAATTAAAAAATACTTTTCACTGTCATTGAGCTATTTTTGAATCGTAATGGTGATAACGTGATTGTGGTTAATGCAGTGGATAAGAGCTAGATTTCGGTGAATACGCGAAAAGTACGCTGGATTACGTTAACGGAGATAAGACGATGGGCCAGTCTCTTTTTGGGACACCATGTATGTGTTAAGATGAGGCTGCTCATGAATAGTGTACGATTAGGAAAGGGGAGGAAAAATTGCGACGGGGGCAGGGTGTTGAAAACATGTTGATAATACGGTCTCTTCGCGGCGATAACGAGAAGGCAGCACGCGCGTTGTTATTAAGAACGTCGAACGCCTCTCGATTCTCAAATACGTGTAGAAGTATCATAAATATTTATTATGCGCGCCATGGAATTACGAGGATTGCTGTGCGATAGTCTGCACGCTTTGGGGAGTTTCTTACGTCTTCGTAAGCTGGAAAAATATTTTCTCGGATTCGCGAAACGTAGCGCAACACGATGAAACGTAAGCACCGAGCCCCCCAGCGAAAACACGTAAAAACTCCGCAAATACAATACGTAATGAACCATCTGTTTAACCCCTTGCTTTTTTATTTACGGATGACTTTTCTCCACTCTGTAAAAAAGACCTACCGTTGAGCACTGAGAAGAAGGGAGTTCTGACGTAGGTGTCACGCAAGTCTCCCATTGGTTGAACGTGACTCTTCTCTCCTCTTCTAGGTTCACCGTGCGCCATGTTTCTAGAGCCTTACAGTGCATGGCTCGTACAATTAATAGATGCTCGTATTTCTCCATGTTTTATTTATCTCCAAGCTACTTTAAATATGCTAGTTTGGTTAACTATTCATGCAAAAGCTTATTGAAAACCTTGAATCATATCAGTCAATGATAAATGGAATAACCCACGGTGCCGAGATAATACGTTAATCTAAATCATCGTTTAAATATATTTTTTTGCACCGCAGTGGAAGAACGCGGTACCCTCTTCGTGATAATACGATTCGTGATAAAGCTTAAACAATCAATTAATTTGGGAGACAATTTTTGTAAATTATTCGATATAGCGAGGTAGATCGGTCGATCGTTTTTGTGTAAAGTTGAAATTCATCTATTTATATGGTATTATCAGTGCGCCGTGTATCATAGCTTGATAAAAACACGATGACGAAACGAAGGGTTTTCGTACGTATTACGGCGTCGATGTTTTCTCTTCCTTCGAACGTAATTGGTCTTTTTTTCGGATCGTACGACGCGTGACGCGAGCGCGAAATATTCTTCCCGAATAATAATATATTTGCAGGAGGGAGGAGGGAAGGATAAGATAAGGGAATAATAATAGAGGAAGCTCTCGAAGAGGAGGGGAGGAGGTTTGTTGGTTACGTCAACGCGAGCGCACCAGATTACCTCTTGTAATTATAATACGTGAAATTTCTCATTAATTACTGATTACATCTACCGAAGCGTGATCGCACGATGAGATAACGGACTCACGCAACGGAATTTTCGATTTTTATCGGTGCCGTTATGACACTAAGAACACATTGATAGCATATACGAAGTGGTGCCACCGGAAAATACGTAATCGAATGGATTTTAAGCCTTTTATCGTTAAGCACCGTGTACCTCATTCGAGTACATTGTTGTACGCCGCACACCTTCCACTCACTTTTCTCCAAAATACTTGAGATTAGGAATCTGATTGAATTATTTTTGACGTATTTGTCGACGATAAATATTTGTTAAAACCGTGCTGTGGAAAATTTAGTTTTCAATAATATTAATATAGTCGAGCCTCTTTTTAATACTAGAACTACCAAAAGGGTTAAATTGCTTGCCCTTTTTAGTTAAATTATTCGAATATATCACGACGCATTATTTCAGATTTGATATACTTTTACTTTATATACATTACGTAAATAATTGAAACTACTAAATAAGTTATTTGGATTAACATTAACACTTATTTATGTATAAATTGTGGCTGAAGAATTTAAGTTAATTAATAGATTCAATTATTTGCGTTATGAGTATAAAAAAAGGAAAATATAAAATCTCAAATAATGCGCCGTGGCATATTCGAATAATTTAACTAAAACTGGCAGACAAGTGATTTTGACTGCTTTGGTAGTTCTAGTGTTAAGTATCTATGTTAAGTTGGTGTGCCTTCCGGAGTATCAGCAGAATTTAAATGAATGTCATTCGCACGAGTACATTAATACGTACTTATGATAACAATTTGTTATCTTTATCACTTAAATAGTTACGAAAGAGTACTTCTGAAAGGAGTGTACTGATTAACAGCCATATCAAATAAGATCCACGAGCCTTTCAGAAATAATTTATTTTAATTCAACTGTTTCCTGTTCGTCCTCAAATATCCGATATTCCAACAAATTTCGGAATCGCCATATCGAAATACAAATTTGATATTACTTAAAGTCGAACATTTAATTAACACTTGGGTGATTAAGAAAAGATTTAAATGAAAAATGTACTCTGCAAACTTACTCTGGAATTTAAATTTACCAAATGGGGGGAAATCAAAATATAGTCGCAGAATAAATTTAATCGAAACTGTTCGATTAAAAATCAACGAATTGATGTACTCAATGAAATCATAACTCGATATTGTTTAAAGTTATGGATTTCGATCACAAAAAATACGTGTTAACAATATTAAATAATACGGAACGTTAGTACCTTGATCTCTGATCAGAGATACATGGTATCTAATGTCTTCGCTACAGAATTGATTTTTCTTAATTACTAGAAATTACATCAGTGAATTATGTAAGAAAGTCTTTTGCGTACGTTTGAAAACATTTATTATCATGAAATTTTAAATGTTACGTTTGTTTTGTGCTGGTTTGCGTACAGATCATTTCTTCCTTCTTTTTCATATTTACTGTTGGTTTTGTTTGAGCAAATATTTAATAATTTGTTATGAAGTATTTATCCGTGATATCACTGGAGATAAATTCAAAGTGGCATGTAATAAATAAATATAGAGATACAAAATGAATTGTGACCAGTAGATAAAGTGTTAGGAGTTTCTAATTGAACTTAAAAGCTTAGGAATTTTCAACTGTATTCTATGCAATTTAATATGAGGAAGTATAGATAATTTTGACTGTGAGTAGTCACTCGGAAGTCTGATTTTAACGTGAGCTGTCCTACTTATATGATCTTCCAATTACGAATGAATCATCAATAACTGATCGTTTCGAACCGATTTTCTGTGAATCTTAAAGATTCTGAAAATCGTTGAGCCGCGTATCGCCATCTATCGAAAGTGCAGTCGTTTTGCAGAACCAATAATAAGTGGTCCTGTACGTTGGGTTGGGTTCGCCTGTCGCGAGGACGACGTACGAGTCATGATGCAGAAGTGACTGTTTTTCCAGTCAGAGTTTCGGTGTTTCCAGGAAAGTGTTGATTAGATATTATCGTTAATAAAACGGAGGACCGCAAGAGCGCGAGGCTTCGCGCTAAGATGAGCCTCAGCATAACGAAGTTGTTCTCAAGGAAAAAGAGCGGCACGATCGACACAGTAGCGGAGATCGGTTTGCCGACGAACGTTTCACATGAGTTTCACGTGAGTAAAAATGCGGAGACAGGACAACTCGAAGGACTTCCGGAATCCTGGATCCGATTTATCAACACTCAAATATCGAAGTCCGAGCAGGACGAACATCCTGCCGCGGCGCTCCAAGCTATCAAGTTCTATAACTATTCGATTAAACGGAAACCCGAGGAACTCTTCAAACCCTTCGTTACCGAAGACTTAATCGAAGAGGAATCAGAGGCTATCGATAAGATTTTAACAAAGAAATATCAATCGGGTGATTCAGATGGTTCGACCTCCACAAGTTCAACCGCCAGTCAAGTCAAAAGGTTACCCGAACTTCCGCCGAAAGTCAACAAACCACCGAAACCCGCACCTCGCAAATGTTCTGATAGAGAAGAGAAAACTCTCACGGAGATTCTTGAAGATCTAAATAATTATCAGATCGAAGAGGATCGTGCACAGGAACAGGAAGAGACGCAAGATAAGCTTGAGGAAGAGAGTCCTATTCTTAGGAGAAAGACGGACAACTCAGCGCTGAAGTTGAACGACGAGGAAATCTTCGAGGAACTTCGAAATATTTGTAACAGTGGAGATCCGAATGTAAGGTTTAAGAGGAGCAAGGAAGTTGGAGCAGGTGCTTCAGGAACTGTATTCATTGCAACCGATCTACAGACCGATCAGAAAGTTGCTATCAAAGACATAGACTTGTCCAAGCAACCAAAGAAAGAACTTATATTGACGGAGATCAAAGTCCTCAAAGAGTTTCAGCATCCAAATTTAGTTAATTTTCTGGATGGCTATCTGATAGATGAGCATCTGTGGGTAGTCATGGAATTGTTAGATGGTGGTCCACTCACGGATGTTGTCACTGAAACTATGATGAACGAAACACAAATAGCTGCAGTGTGCAGGGAAGTATTAAAAGCCATTAGTTTTTTGCATACCAGAGGCATTATTCATAGGGATATAAAGTCTGACAATGTACTTCTGGGGATGAACGGTGCTGTTAAAGTTACTGATTTTGGTTTCTGTGCCAATATCGATGGGGATGAGAAGCGCCAAACCATGGTTGGTACGCCATACTGGATGGCACCGGAGGTGGTGACCAGAAAGCAGTATGGTAAGAAGGTAGATATTTGGTCGCTAGGTATTATGGCTATTGAGATGATAGAAGGTGACCCGCCTTATATGAAAGAAACACCGTTAAGGGCTTTGTATTTGATAGCCGCGATCGGTAAACCCTCTATTCCTAGTTGGGAAAAGTTGAGTCCAAGTTTCCAAAACTTTTTAGAAAGATGTTTAGCGGTCGAAGTTGATGATAGAGCAACGTCGGATGAGTTGCTCTCTCATCCATTTTTAGATAATTGCGCGCAATTAACGTCCTTGACACCATTAATTCGTGCCGCGCAAAGAATTCTGCATAAAGCGTTTCATTAAATAAATAATAAAGGCGCGGTGTAAGAAGCATGAAAAATTTACGGAACTGAATTGTTCAAAGGTACCGTTTGTACCAAGCATCATACATGGAGTTTCACTGTAATTTTTCGCGTACAGTGATTACACAATTTTATATTACGACTGCCTACTATATTTATGGTATTCCATATACAGTAAGAAGCAAATTCATAGTAGGAACGGATTATATCGTTACAATATAAATACTGCGACGAGAAAGTATTTATCAAAATAGTTATTTTTCATTCGAGGGACTTAAATTTCTGACTACTGCTGCAAAAGCAATGGATTCGATTTCTCTTTCGGAGTAACTTCGATCGTAATCTTTAACGAATTATAAGTAGAAACGAAGTTAGAAACTTGAATTTCGCGTGCAATAACATTCGCGAGAGCACGGTATTTCTTTCTGTTGATACATTGTCGCTCAAGTTTTATTTTATTAAGTGCAATCTGCCGATTAACCGAAGTATTGTCTACTAGTTAGCTGTTAGAGCAAGGAGAGTAAGTGCACGGACAATAATATCAATTATAGCAAGCGTGCTAAACGAATCGGTTCTCTTCTGGTCGTGCAAGACTAGAATATGTATGTCTGAAGTATTTTACATTTAGAATAGTGGGCATAAAAACGTTTAATTTATACTATCCGATTTTTCCTCTGCAAACGGTGTACTTAGTTTATTCGATAATTGAACATATGCAAAGGTATGTGCGCGTGGTATCTATTACAGATAACGTGCAGTTTCTTTTTTAACGAAACGAATAGAAATCAATGATTCCCGTGTAAACCAAATAACAGATCGTCCCGTAAGTCTTTGCACTCACAGTCTGATTCGAAACGAACCGTTGAAAACAAAATAGATTTTCAATTAATAGCAGGTTCTTACTATACATTTTCTACTATTAAACATTTGAAATAACAGATTTAACTAAATGTCGGTACCAAATGCTTTTACACATCGTACGGAATCACAGAATATCTTCTCTCGACGATAATTTATATAATACGTATATTCTTAAATCGTTCCATCTATGTTTTATACAAGATATATACTGATCATTTTAATAATATTCCGCCTGATCTCTGGGTTCTTTTTATACGGAATTTCCGAGTATTCCAAGCACCTTTGGATATAATAACCTCAATTTATATCTGAAGGAATCTGAACGATTCGTAGAGATACGTGTTTTAATTGAAAATACCAGGCAAATCTGCGACACCAAAGTCGCAGAGTTCGTTAATTATTGTTTATTCGCTGGGTTACCAAGCCATACCTCTGAAACTATACAAAATAATAAGACCTAGGACCTGAGAGAACGGGTATTTAAAAACGTACTATTTTACGTACGTTTAAAATGCTATAAAAAATCAACTTGCAGAGAACCAACACTAAAGACTTGCAAATATTTGTCCGAAAAACTGTATTAATCCTTTGGCTGCCAAGCTGCACAGTTTATATTTTCAAAACTGCCAGCCTTCAAGGATTTTTTTTAAAAATCAGTATTCACCACAGCCTTTTCGATATTCCAATTTTGTAACTGTCTTTAAAATGTTTGCTTTTGATAAAAAAAAAACGAAAGACCTTGGCAGTAAAAGGCTTAATTATATAGTGAGAAATGAAATCGTTCGGTGTGATTCGATTCTGTATTTGAAGAGTATCCATCGATAATCGAGTATTATAAATGGTATGCGAACCAACCGCACATTCGATAATATGCATTTGTCTTTTTAAAGTTGTAAGAGATACATCTAGTTTTATAAGACTTTACCAAATTTCGCTTAGGTATATCTTTTTGAGGACATTTCTATCGATATACATATGTATCGGGAGCGTAATCAGTGCTCATCAACAAATGCCAAATTTTTTGAGTACTATACTGTGTATATAACTATGTTTTACAATTCTACGAAATAATACCTGAATTTCTAGTAATGATACAATAATTCGTCCGGTCAAAGTTAAAATGGCGCATGTCATATCGTTGTCGAGGTAAAATTCATCAACGAACATTTCCGTCTAAAAATCACGGCTTTTCTAATAGATGGATAATAGAAAATGACAGCAATAAATACAAAACAAGAGTTTTTGTAAAAAGCATAGTTTATGAATTTTATTCATTCTTATTTAGAGTCGATAAGATTTGTCACAATTTGTGAATGTTTCACATACATTATGATAAAACTTGTTCCTTAAAATAGGAGTAAGTGTGATATGCGCCATTTTGAGTTGGATTGATTCAATTGTGAATAATTATTTAGTTTAATGTATGAGCAGTAATATCAAGGACAATCACAACTGTGATACTGGAAATTAAATGCTGTTATTATACAATTAGTAGTGTCTTTGACATTGTGATCGCTGCTTCATTTTAATATCGAAAATATATAATGCATCTTTACCTTCGAGAGAATTTATGCAATAAATCATGCAAGAATGAATGTGAATTATTAGCGAACAGATTTTGTTTGCAATAACAATTCGATGGTGCGTGTGGTTTCTTAAATGCACGGTTTTCGAAAGCAGCAAAATTTGTGCCTTATCAAAGTGCTAAATCAAACTTTATGGTGACTGACTTAAATATATCTTTATCAGTGATAAAAAGAAACGTGAGAATAAATATATAATAGGGATTCAAGAATGAAATCTTCCGGAACAAAAAGTCACATGAATTTTCGAAGGATGTCAGAGATTATTAACCAATCAGTAGTTAGTTTAAGCAGCAGATGTAATGAACGACGCAAGATGTAATGATGTAATGTAATTTTCTATGCATTATACAATTATCGTGGAATGTAATGCTAACCCGGAAATGAATGTTAGCAGATTTTTGTTTTCGAAATAAACATCACGTCTACTTTTAAACAATAAATACTTTATTTACAAGATGAATTTATCGTTTTGTACATCGTACTGCCTAGAAAGTTCCGGTTGCACCGCATGAAGGGTTCAAATAAATTCCTAGTTAATTCATATATTTCTTTTCTAATAAAAATAACAATAAACACGTGTACGCAGTTTTAACGAAGTGTGTTTAAAAATTGTGCACAGTTTTTACGTACCGCATCACGTAACATCTTCCTGTGCGGAAGCTATTTCGTTAAAAGAAATACAAAGTTTATTTATTTTTATACCAATTACCTACTTATTTACAAAAATGAGAATTATATATGCTGTACACGCTTCAGGTGTAAAATAGTTACTTTACAATTCACCAATTACTTTCAGCTTTGTACTTTTAATACTTCCGTATACTACGATACATTAGGCCAAGGAAATATACCTTTTTTTATTCGAATTCTTCGTCAGAAATCTATACTCCGTTTGTGTGTTAATACATTGATTTTTATACGATTCTCGTGGAGTTCATGAAAGAATTGCAGTTATTTGGTAACTGTACCATTATTTACAATTCTAATTACATTTACAAGGTTTCTATACAATTATCGTAATAATTATGTTCGCTTACTGAATTACTGTTTTGAAATGTTTCTTTTGGCAGTATTAGGAAGAAGCATATATTTCTCTTTGGCCGGTATTTCTAAGACCCTAATAGGATCTCGAAAAACTTTCGTTAAATAAACTCTCAGTGCCTTTTTATAAAACACACTTTTGGGGTGTAAAATTTACATTTACCGACAAGAAGTAAACTACATATAATATCCAGCGACTTGCTCATTCAAAAAACGGTCTAAACAATGAAAACGTTTCATGGCGTTGATTAGTGTATTTCTATCGTCCACCTGCATCTTTGAGGGAATAAAAATGAAACCTTTTGCAAGGTGGAAAATTACTAGAATTTACAGATGTGGACCGTTTTTAATGAACAATTCGGGTTCGAAAATTGATTCCATATCAATCACGGTACCTGAGAGCTTGTAATCGTCCAGCGATCAGGAAATTAGGTTCCTCCAACATGGCTTTCAAAACCGCCAAGAAATCGGCAGCTTGGTCCTCGCCGATCGCTCTTCTGTCGTAAGACAACGTCACCGTCATTCTCGTCATTTTTTGCAAAGAAGAGTCTGTAACAAAACAAATATTAATTATTGTATCTTAATTGAATATCACTATGATATTTCGGAGTTTATATTTATTTCTGGCATCGTAGTTATAAATTAACTTACCTAATTCTTCGCGACCAGAACCAACAGCGAGGATGGCGGTTTGTGGTGGATTTATGATGGCAGAAAATTCTTTAATTCCAAACATTCCGAGATTGGAGATTCTATAATAAAATACGGTTTTTATGTATGTCATATAATTCGTATAAGTTAATTTTTATAACTATGCATATGAAAAATCGCGCTCACGTGAAAGTTCCCCCTTGGAATTCGTGTGGCTTCAGCTGGCCACTTCTTGCTTTTTCGGCTAATTCTCGAATCTTTGTCGAAATTTCTACCAAACTTTTGGACGCTGTATCGAACACAATTGGTGTAATGAGACCAGTTGGTGCCGCGACAGCAATTGAAACATCGACTTTCGGCACGCGTATAATCTGTAAAATAATGTCAATATTTGTGTTTCTTACAAATTGTGTAACTTCTTTTTTCTGACATCAATATTTCTTATACAGACCTGGCCATTTTGGTATAAGGTATTAATATCAGGGCACTCAAGAAGTGCGTGCGCGACTGCTTTAGTAATGAAGTCGTTTATAGACACGTTGATGTCATCGGCTTTAAGTTCGCTACGTATCTCGGTTAATCTATCAATTTTAATATCGGCAACGGCGTAGGAATGCGGTATAGTGCTCTGAAAAAATATTCCATGAAGGAAAATACATATAAGTACAATAAACTCCCGTATAACCCGATTAATATGTTACGCGAGAGTATTAAAATTTCAAATTTACTTTCAACTAGTATCCAATAGTTTAAAACTATATGTTTTCAAGTTCTTACTTTTGATTCTCCCAGCCTCTTAGCAATAACACCTCGTATATTCGAAACCGGAATATCTTCGTAAGCGGATGGAGCTCCACTTGGAACGTGAGTGGGAGCCGCTGCGCGTTCCTTTCCCGTCTTTCCTACGTTCGGTGCTGGTGCTGCAATATTAATAGAAAAAAATATTAATCACATTTTGCGTTCAGCTTATACCGCATACAGTGATAAATCATATATTATACATAATTTACCCGCTTGAGGTGCTACTTTCTGCACATTATTTGTTTGGATGTAGGATAACACATCACCTTTAAGTAACCGGTTAGGTCGACCTGTGCCATTGATTTGTCCTGAACTTAATCCATACTCCTCCAATAGTCTCTTCACCGCTAAGCCATATACTCTGCAAGAAGTACAATGTACTTTCGAGTTGTATAACTTTTATTAATACATCGTAGAAGTGAAATATTTCATACTGTCCACTAGCTGGTGGCTTTGCACCAGCTGCAGCTGTTGGAGCTGGTGCTGCAGCTGCCTTTGCAGCACCTGGTTTAGTAACAGCGGGAACAACTGCACTTTTCCAATCCATTCCTTTCTCAACAGTAATTGCAATTAACTGGCCCACGTCAACTTGACTTCCATCAGGAGACTAAACGAGCGATTTGAAAATAGTATTTGGTTATGTTATCCTGTGTATATTAAAGTATCTAGGAGGTAACGTACAAGAATCTTGGCGAGAACAGCTTCCTCCTCGAATTCAAAGGTCATTACAGCCTTGTCAGTTTGAATTTCAGCGAGTGCATCACCTGGTTGTATTTCATCACCTTCCTTCTTCAACCACCTCACTATGGTTCCACTTGTCATAGTAGGTGATAGAGCGGGCATGGAGATATTTTGTCTAAGAATAAAGCAGAGTTGTGCTTCGAATCAATCTGGAATTAAATTCAATTATAATTATATTGCATCAAAAGTACTCACTGGCCAGGTGGAGGTTCTGCAACTTCAGCTGCGGAGGTTGTAGTTGTAGCAGGGGCTTCTGCCGTAGATGAAGCAGATGCTCCTGCTGCAGATACAGAATCTGGCATTTCTACAGCTTTCCAGTCTTCATCTGCATCTACAGTCAGAGCTATTAATGTTCCTACTTTGATGTCCTTTGTTCCTTCTGACACCTAAGGACACATAATATGAAGACATTTTTAGATGAAATGTGTTATTCCTGTATGATTATTTCAATGCATTCCATTTCTTACAATGATCTTTGCAAGGATACTGTCATCATCAGATTCCATAGTCACCACAGCCTTGTCAGTTTGTATATCAGCAATTGCATCCCCAGGTTCAACTTTATCACCTTCTTTTTTCAACCATTTCACAATAGTTCCAGCTTCCATGGTTGGTGAGAGGGAAGGCATTAAGACTTCCTTGCCTTTTACTTGAATAAGAAGATAACATTACATTTATTAACAATTCTTATTAGTGAGAATTGATTAACATAAGATAATACTTCAGAACTAGAATTGCAAACAGTATATAATTATGATTCTGCATTAATATAATTCTTTAAAATATTTAAGATCGCTGCCGACATTAAGTATTTAACAGACATCGGAAAATACTTTAACTCTTTATGATATCTAAACATAGGAGAACAAAATGTATCATAGTGTTGATGCTTTTTATGTGATTGCATAATCAGTTTGACATAGGGTACCATAGAAATTTCATCGAAATTAGACGTTAAACAACATCGGAATAAAGTTTGCATTACGGGACAATGTTCTACGTGACAAGTATTGGGATTCTAAACAAAATTCATTCAAAGTTTTCGGAACTTCTAACTTGGCTAACCTCTTCTTGATTAAAAAGAAGGGGGAGAAAAGACATATTTTTGAATAAATTGCATACCGTCCAGTATCCAACTCGTGTGGAAGCATGTTCGTTGATATTTGAGGGGTAAAATTATACGAGGTAACGTACGGTTACTGTATTTAATGGAGAGAAAAGTCAACCTAGATATTATCATTTGCGCCATGTTCAACACGGTGCAGGGGTACGGATCTATCAAGTTAGATTTCTCTCTCTTTATACGTATGCTTAAATGTAGATTAGAAACTTGATTCTGCCACATGACCTCCATCGACCTCTAATTTTATATCACGTTCTTGCATCGGACATTAAAAACTTGAAGATTATTTTATAATTGACATTGTACAATAATTATGTAGAATTTAAACTAAATGAATATAGAACAATTTAGTTGGCCAGTTACCATTTCAAACGACATTAATAAAACACATTGATATATTAATACGTATACATGATCTAAATTTTATTTAGTAACCGAGAAATTCGTAAAACTCGTTAATTTCGTGAGACATTAAAAAAAACCTTGCTGAAATAACTTAAAATCATTTTTGTTTGAAAACTGTAAGTGGTGGCGTGTTGTAACGCTATTTGCATCATACCCGGAAATTCGAAATATATTCTCAGTACATCTTGAATCTAAGGGGAACCAAATATTTCGGAAATTTCGATTGAAACATCTCTATCTTCAGGAGAGGAGATGTAAAATGGACCAAATCTCAAATTACTTTTTGGCAATCGCTTTCGAGATTTTATCGAGTATTTCTCGCCTATTGTATATATAATGTATATATAATGTATGCAATGCAATCTGTAATTCCAGAGTTACCGAGTTCTAGAGCCCGGTAACCAAACACATGAAATAGCTGTTTTGTTATATTTTTAGTCCTAAAGATAAAAAAAACATGGAATTATTTTTCCAAACACGTTTTATAACACGCGAGTCCGGGTCTTTGTTTTTTGCACTGCCAATGATACAATGGACTTGGCTCATCGAAAAACTTCGACACCTGTTCTGGAAGAAGTTGTGCGGATCATTAGTGAAATATACTTCAAATGCGGTCAACTGGATGCGCTGATTATTATATTAGATTATATATTAGAATATATGCGAATACACTTTCTATATATTATATTATAATGTATCATAATTTTAGATGTAAGATTAATGTATAGAAAGTTTTTGAGTTGCAATAAATAGAAAGAAACGTAACAAATTGAGTTCTCAATTCAAACCTTTCATTTCCATTCCTCTGATACTAAGAATTTCTTGAATTTCGCGGAGTCCAAGAAATGACGTCAAATTCCAGGAATTGTGCGAATCGAATACCTCCTCGCACATCATGTTCTCCTGATACATTTTCTCAAATTTTCGGTGAAATTTCAAGAAAGTAGCACTATCCGAGCAATTCCAAGAATTTCGCGGATTCCAAGAAATGACGTCAAATTCCAGGAATTGTGCGAATCGAATACCTCCTCGCATATCATGTGCTCCTGATACATTTTCTCGATTTTACGGCAAAATTTCAGAATTTCTGAAGAACTTTCCGATTCCAAGAAATGACGTCAAATTCCCGGAATTGTGCGAATCGAATACCTCCTCGCACATCATGTTCTCCTGATACATTTCCTCGATTTTACGGCAAAATTTCAGAATTTCTGAAGAACTTTCCGATTCCAAGAAATGACGTCAAATTCCCGGAATTGTGCGAATCGAATACCTCCTCGCATATCATGTGCTCCTGATTCATTTCCTCGATTTTTCGGCAAAATTTTAGAATTTCTGAGGGACTTTCCGATTCCAAGAAATGACGTCAAATTCCAAGAATTGTGCGAATCGAATACCTCCTCGCACATCATGTTCTCCTGATACATTTTCTCGATCTTACGGCAAAATTTCAGAATTTCCCGATTTTGATCAAGAAATTCGAGGAAGTTTTTAGTACATATGGGATTCTGGATATTTGGTACGTCATGGAAATATTAAGTATAACACAATATATTCGTAATAAAGTCATTTATTGAAAGTGTAAATTTCACGGGGTACAACAATAATTTCATACAATATCGTATACTAATAATAAATATTATAATGTAACAAACATAAGTATCTAAATGTATGCAATAAATAATCACTTGCAAATAAAATATCTTGACGATGGCCCTTCGTTCTTTTATCTTCTTTGACTGTGGACGTCCCGGCGAAACGAGTAGTGGCCAACCTGTAACCATTAATAAAATTAGTAAATAAACAAAATTAACTTTATCCGAAAGTTAAAATATTATTTAATTATATTTAATAGTTCGAAATATTATTTCATTAAAATAAACTGCGTGAAATAATTAATATAGAATTATTATACGCATAAAAGTGTCGACATACAAGATAGACGAAATTTTGAATGCATTTTTCGTCGCCATCTTTAAGAATTTCCGGGAGGACCTTACATCGGTCTAAACTAAAAATTTGTAATTATTTAATAAGACTTTTAAATTAATCTAAAAACTATAGAACAGATAGAAAATGGGAATTAACTTACTGCAATTAATGTGTTTAATTAATTTTATTCAAACAGCACCTTAAATTGCACTTTTCATATTATTGCGTATATATATGTATTAATACTTTGCATTATTTCTGAATTAATTGTTATCCTGTTGAAAACACAGGAAGCAAACAAATTGATTAAATAGGGAAATCATTTAGGTATATAATTGGATTGTCTTCAGACATTTATATGGAATGTGATGTTTATTGTTATTACATCGATGGGCAAATGTATTTTACAAATATGAACGAAGGAAATGAATGAACGGAGCCACACATTATTCGTGAATTCAATGAACTGTACACCGTGCGTCCGGTCTCCGAAATCGCGGAATAATTATGAAGGAAATAACAATATTCCAATGTTGATTATGCTTGATACCGCGTGACGGTATTTTTCCTTCAGCGATTGTCAGCCTGCAAATGCAATCCTCCCAGTTTTATCACTGAGACTTGCATTCCTCGCGATCCGCGTTATCTGGCCAATCACAAATTGAGCGCTGCACGTTGAATACCAAACCTCCTTGACAAGTGAACTTCAGTGGTTTTCCATGGTTGCATTGGTAGTACTGTAGAAATGACAATATAAATGAGCACATTAAAATTGTTCAAAATGAAGTACATCAGCAATCGTAATTAAAGAAAACGTCTGATAATTTTATAGGAATATTTAATACTAGAACTACCAAAGTGGCCAAGATAACTTGTCCGCCATTTTTAGTTAAATTACTCGAATATACCACGGCGCATTGTTTGAAATTTCATATACTTTTGTTTGATATACTAATGCAAATAATTGAATCCATTCGGCTGAAAATGGCCCGACGCGAATGTGTTCATTAAATTAAGTAATTAATTATTTAATTCGAGAAAAAATATAAGTTATTTTAATTGTTTCTAATACTTACGGCATGACAATTCTTCGACGGGTAAAACATGGCACCTTCGCAAGCGATGGAGCTTGCTTCGTCGTCATCGATGGGTTTTTGGGTTGGTACTGGTTTCGTGGGACCACCTGGGGTCGTTATTTCCACGGATGGTTTTTTAGTTGTAGCTGGAGGGACGCCATCGGCGGAAGGGGTGGTTGGTGGTTTCGCCCAATCAGGCTGTAAATAATATCATTGTTATTAATCAGTATATGAAAATAATGTAGAATATAATTACGAGTTAATTACTGATTAACCCTTTGTACTCCGAGAACATTTTATGATGCCGATTACCAAATTGCAAACGTTAAGATTCTCTGGCAATTGTCGAGTAAACCTTATAATATAATAAATAGTATAATGTATATAAATAATAATATAATAAAACTGAGTGAAAACAGAACAAATATATATAATAAAATACATCTTATATGTTTCGTTTCTTAATTTCGCACTTCTATGCGCAGTGCAAAGGGTTGAATAATTTCAGTGTACGCGCAACGCGAACGGTCTTACCGTTTGTGTAGTGTGATATTCCTTCTCTGGAACTACGTATCCGTCCAACTCTTTCTTGATGACCTTCATCAAAGGGTTGCTTGGACCGCAGAGTCCCCGGAAGTCGTCCATGTCGATGGCCCAAACCATGGCACCAGCGTACTTCGATTTCTTTATGAAGTCACACTTGATCTTCACGCTGTGTTCATTCTCGTATCCAACCCATTGGGTTTCTACATCAAACAATCATACGATATAAAATATTCTATTTCTTGTAAAAAGGGTTAGGGCATCTTAACCCGCCGACTGCAATTGTATTTCTGCGTTTCAAATAAATTTGTCCGTTAAAAAGCATAAATGAGCCGTTTATCTTGAACATTGACTTTTGACGATTAGATTTTGACAAAAATTATCAGGATTTTGTAAATTAAAATTAAATCAAGATTTCAGGAAACTTTCAAAATAAACGGCTCTGGCAGTGACGGAACTACAATACCGAACGACCAGATTTTTAATTCCATTCATATAAAATTCTTTGGATTTGAAGCAACAAAATCGGACAGCACCATTTCGACCATTTATTTCGTTTAAAACCGTATTACTTATGAAACGAGCTAATAAATAAAAATCTTATTAAAGAATCATACCTTTGTATGCGTAAGGAACTTCGCCAACTTGGTCGTACTTCTCTGTCCAAACGGTTGGTGCTTTAAGGTTCATGCAGATCTAGAAAGAAATATTTCGATTATAAAAGCGGGAATTTAACGAAATACATGAAATATAGTTAATTATGTAATAAGATAATTAGTATTAGGTAAAGTTACCTCGTAGTAGGCAAGGAATCCTTTGGCCCTGGTGTAATCTCCAGGTTCACCACCTCCAGCTTCCTTGTTGATGTAAGTACCTGGCTCGTAGTTGGTATTACCGCGGCTGAGAGTAAAACTGCGTCCGTAAAGTGGAATTCCAACCACCAATTTATTAGCTGGGCAACCCTTGTCTTCCCAGAGTTGAAGACCATCGTGCTGAACAATATATAAAGTTATTGTAATACTTTTACGAACGATGATATATAAATAAACAGTCGTGTGTAGTATATTAGGCTATGGAACAATAAATGTTATTATCTTATCAATTTCATAAAATCTAATATCGGAATCAATTTCATAAAATCGAATATCAGAATCAATTTCATAAAATATAATATCAGAATCCATTTCATAAAATTTAATACCGGAATCAACTTCATAAAATCTAATATCAGAATCAACTTCATAAAATCTAATATCAGAATCAATTTCATAAAATATAATATCAGAATCAATTTCATAAAATATAATATCAGACTCAATTTCATAAAATTTAATACCGGAATCAATTTCATAAAATCGAATATCAGAATCAATTTCATCAAATCTAATATCGGAATCAACTTCATAAAATCTAATATCAGAATCAACTTCATAAAATCTAATATCAGAATCAATTTCATTAAATCGAATATCGGAATCAATTTCATAAACTATAATATCAGAATTAATTTCATAAAATATAATATTGGAATTAATTTCATAAAATCTAATATCAGAATCAATTTCATAAAATATAGTATCAGAATCAATTTCATAAAATTTAATACCGGAATCAATTCCATAAAATTTAATATCGGAATCAATTTCATAAAATCGAATATCAGAATCAATTTCATAAAATCTAATATCGGAATCAACTTCATAAAATCTAATATCAGAATCAACTTCATAAAATCTAATATCAGAATCAATTTCATCAAATCGAATACCGGAATCAATTTCATAAACTATAATATCAGAATCAATTTCATAAAATATAATATTGGAATTAATTTCATAAAATCTAATATCAGAATCAATTTCATAAAATATAGTATCAGAATCAATTTCATAAAATCGAATATCAGAATCAATTTCATAAAATCTAATATCGGAATCAACTTCATAAAATCTAATATCAGAATCAACTTCATAAAATCTAATATCAGAATCAATTTCATCAAATCGAATACCGGAATCAATTTCATAAACTATAATATCAGAATCAATTTCATAAAATATAATATTGGAATTAATTTCATAAAATATAATATCGGAATCAATTTCATAAAATATAATATCAGAATCAATTTCATAAAATTTAATACCGGAATCAATTCCATAAAATTTAATATCGGAATCAATTTCATAAAATCGAATATCAGAATCAATTTCATAAAATCTAATATCGGAATCAACTTCATAAAATCTAATATCAGAATCAACTTCATAAAATCTAATATCAGAATCAATTTCATCAAATCGAATACCGGAATCAATTTCATAAACTATAATATCAGAATCAATTTCATAAAATATAATATTGGAATTAATTTCATAAAATATAATATCGGAATCAATTTCATAAAATATAATATCGGAATCAATTTCATAAAATCAAATAACAGAATGAATTTCATAAAATATAATGTCCGAATAAATTTCAACTATTTCACCCTCGTTTAACAAGCAAAAGAAATTTGCAAAAACTCCTATATATTATTAACACTCACAACATTCAATTTCTCGTAAGCCCATTGGTCGTGGGGCCTCTTGTAAAGTGGACTGTGAACATCCGCGAATCCGGCCCAGTTTCCTCGGAGATCGTAAGACATTACGTGAATGGCATCGCAAAGTCTGCAATAAATGATTACATTCTTTATTTATTTCTTTCCTTTAAAAAGAAACAAACCCAGATAGATTCTTAGAAATATTAAATAATTGTTCTTTCATGTAATTGATATAAATCATTGCTTTTTGGGGAATTGGTAATTCTACTTACCGGCATAATTCAGGTACATGGTATCCTTCGTCGAGGCGGAATTTCGCCATTGGTACCGCCATTGTGATTTCCCATCCCTTGTTTTCCTTGTCGAATGCACGTCTCAATTCTTGGACGAAGAACAGGAAGTTGAGTTTGTCCGAGAGTTTTCCGCTTCTGTCAGTGGCACCGGGATATTCCCAGTCAAGGTCGAATCCGTCGAAGCCATATTTGTACATAAAGTCTAATCAAAATTAATTCATTAATTATTAACACCTCGATTGATAAGATAATATTATAAGTACCGTGTAATAATATAAAAGATACTTAGAGATATGCTATATTTTGTTCGTGACAGATATTAACCCCTTGGCATACAATGATGTCTGGGAGACGTAGGACGCGGACAGGAAAAATGTCATACTTTACAGAACTACTTATCTATTATTTAATAATATTATTTCATTATTGTCCATTAATATTGTGTATCAATCTTATTAAATGATATTTAACATTATAAATATTCCGTTCTGTTTCAAAGCTTACATAACCGTTCAGTTGAGCCAAATTAAATAGTATTTTGTGGACCCATGGAATTCCGTTTTCTTTGTATGTCAAGGGGTTAATATAATATTAGATTACCCGAAAATAATATTATATCGAGAAAAATCAATATATTTAATAATATAATTAATACTTAGTCCATTTAAAAAAATCAAGTTAACCTTTATAATTGTCACATAAAGATACTTTGTAAGGTTTTAAACGTTAAATTGATTGTTTAAAAATGGACATAGACCACTTTCAAAATATAATAAACAGCTGAAATCATCTCGCGACTGATAAGAAAATTAATAACTCACCAACAATGCTCCTCACGAACGAATCACGTCTCTGCTTAACGTCGACCAATTGACTGTACTTCTTGCCACCCTCACCCCATCCACCAACAGCGACGGAAGTCTTCAGATGAGGATACTTCTCCCTCAACTTATTGAAGGCTACGTAATTACCCTTCTCGACGTCCAATTCTTCGTCGAGAACCAAAACTTCCCAGGTTACATTACTAACACCGACGAACGAGTAAATAATGTGGGTGCAAAGGTCACCGGGCACATCATCGATGCCATAACTTCCGACATCCGGTCGGTAAACGGCCCAGTTGCTGAAGTAACAGACAATCCTTCCTTCTTGTTCGCCTGCAATTAAAGTTAAGTTCACACAAACGTTGCTTATTTTTCTGTGACAATTATTCTTCGTAAGTTCGTTGCTCGTTTCTAAAATTGTTTGTTTTTTCTAAACAAAAATTCTTACCTGACGCGAATGTTAGAGCTGCTAGCAGCAGAGGAATGGAAAAGAGGATTTTTCCTGAGGCCGACTTCATTTTCCGGCCTGAAAAGAATAATTAAAAAAGAAGTCTTCGTTAACAGTTTATTGAGAGTCTGATTTTGATTATATTAAATCTGTGGATTATTCGAAATTATTGGCAGTCTAATTCTGTGGTTTTATTATATAAATATTATAATATAACCACATTCTAATACAATATTAGAATACTTATATAATAAATATTGATTAGAATATTCATATATTAAATATTCTAATACACTGATTGAAATAATAAATTTGATAAATTTATTAATAAACCACTACTTAATATTGGCATACATCTGAATATTTATTATATAAATATTCCAATGCACTGATTGATATAATAAATGTAATAAATTTATTAATAAACAGCTACATTATAATACCAAATGGACTAAATAAAAACCACTAAATAGAAACTAGACTTATTGCTAGTTGAGTGTTCTGACAGACTCACTAACGATCTCGAGTAAAAAACAACTGTCAATGGACGATCGAGAAGTGCGTTTGGATCAAGAGTCAAAACATATCTGAAGTAAGAACGAAGTAAAGTTCTTTTAGTGAATGGAGATCGAAGGAGATCGGTTGACCGAAGCAACGTCGCAGATAGGTGGAATGATCTACGGCCGACCGGTTTTCAGTAAAGCAAATAACGTGTCATCTCCGTGAAATGTTTAAAAGACAATCTTGCTACCGTAATGGTAATCCGCTGTCGAATCAAGTTCCCATGTAAGTCTACCAACTAACGGACTTAGACGATCAACATTCGAGGTCGTTTCCCCTGATCTTGATCTTGAACCCACCCGATCGATCAACAAAGAAATCTCATCTGAAATTCGTACCCGTTAAGCCGTGTTAAGCGGCTTGAATATTAATCGCCGATCACTTAATCCACGGGAACAATAATCTTGCCGAGTTTAATGTAGTCGGAATCGAATGGATTCGAGAATTATGAATGACTCGAGAAACAATAAATTACCAGTCGTTTAAAGTGAATATATTATTTTATAATTAAATGCGCTTCGGAGAGATTCGAATGATTGAAATGGGAATCACTGCACAAGAATATTATTTGATTATATTGATTATTATGTTAGATACTATGTTATGTTAATGTGATATGATTTTAGCAGAAATGGAATGTATACTTCCAATAATATATCTAGGAAAGGAATAAAAAGAAAAATGTTCAAGCACTTCTTCCCGAGTTTGAATAAAAAGCGTAGGAGTATTTTCAACCGCAAAACCCACGTGGAAAGACTCGCCAATGATGATCAACAAATTCTTTTACTCTCTTTTATACCATAAAGAAGCAATTCGAAATCAACTTGCGGATATGCGATCGTAAAGTTTTTATGTTCTGCCGAATTTTCCATTGAACTCGATAGGTCCATAAAATCCACTGAAACAGCAACGCAAAAAGAGTTCTGCTTCTTTTACGACCTTCCTAATTTGTTGCTAAAAATGTTCTTGCTGTCTTCACAATTCGGGCGGATTGATATCGAATACTTTTTATTGACTTTAGTGGAATATTTTGTATGTTATACATAACACAATAATAAATAATTCCAGCGACTCATCATGCACAATTAAATTATTCATTATTATATATACATATATAATATATATTTAATTCTGAATAATACTGCTACTTCATTATATATAAATATACAGACATCCTTTCGATGAAAGAAATATATCTTCCGAGAATAATAAATAAATATGATAACCACTTTTATTCCTAAACAATTAATTAGTGTGATAAAATATTATTTATGCATATTTTTATGGAAATTTAATTAATTCCTTAAGTAATAGCACAATTTAACGTGGCAAAAATCGATATGAATAACTTTTCAAAATGATTTCACTTTTTATTCATTTCGGAACTAGCATTTAAAGACTTTTTCCTAGCAGCAAGAACGATATTGTATATTTGACCTGAGCTTTCTGATTAGCCCCGTTTGAACCACCGGTGGTACACACGAGCATGAATATGTTAACCTCTTACAATTAGCTACGCCTTGACACAACATAATATAAATAGCACTGCAATTTGTGCCTGTTAGTGCGTTCCACTATAAAATGACATTAGAATAGAGTTAGAGATGAACAAATTATAACTTCACTATTCACTTTCATGTAAAGTGTTTTTTCAAAGAAACATAATAAGATAACATACGGGAAAGCCACTATAGTGGCGTACCGTTCGAAAAGATGACATAAAGAATAAAAAGAGTGACGCGGAATATTCGTCTACGATTAATTCTCGTCGTTTCTCGACGAGATTAAGTTGTCTACATGGAGGAGGTAGGTTCCTTTACCTCCAGCAAGCGCACCAGAACGGAATGTTAATCGGAATGACGAATACTAGTTAGAAGACAAAGAACTAGAGGAAGAAGTTAGAGGAAGATCAAGGAACGTCCTTGATTCGATGGCTTTCCTGTGGAACATGGTTCCTATAAAGCTTCTACCGTTGCGAAAATATGTAAAGATAGCATGGTGGTTCGGTCGCGATTCCAATTAAAATGCACCGTGCATTCGAACCTTCGACTTCTATTCCACTCGTTGCACCTCGAATACGAACGTCCTCCGAGTCTTCGAAAGAAACTTCTTTCATCGAACGATGTCTGCACGAGTTCTTCGGCATTCCATCCTTCGATTAGATTTATTATTTCGAAATAAAAGGGTTTACAACAATCATTGGCTTCATATTATCAAAATACAGCGAGTGTAAAAAGAGAAACCTCGTAGAATTTTGTTTCCGCATGAAACAACATTCTGAATATTTCCATAGAAAATATGAATAAATGATATCTCATTTTATTACAATTTTTAATCTTGTAGAAATAAATGTCTAATTATTATTTCAGGAAGAGGTATATTGATTTAGGAATTATCTATTATATAATTGGAAGTAGTGGTTGAAATGATTTATATTCATATAGAAGTATTATGAATATTTTCAATATTAAAATCGAAGGAGTGGAATCTCGTTAGGTTTTCGGTGACACACAACGTGGGCGAGGATCCAACTCCCACCGTTTCCGCTTTTGTTTTTTTTCCACGATCGTCGGAGCGAAGGTCAGTCGAGTCCTGGGACCACCTACGTCTAAAAGGATCTCGAAGTGATCCTATTTCCATAAAAAAATAGACCTCCACGATTTTCACCGTTACCGTCTTATCGATTTACCGTTGTCAATCCGCGACCGATAACGAGCCATTAATGCCACAATCTATCCACGCAGAATATTGATTCTTATCACTTTAATTCACTCCTTCATTAATTTATTCACTGATTCTTGTCAATTCTAATTTTTGTTTAACTACTATACATGTATGTTATGATTAATCTTGTTTGTGATCTATCTGATCTGTATTTATCTTGAAATATTAATATTTGATCGGTTTTATGATCGAATTATTGCTCTTGTAAATATTCTTCTTCGATGTATTTATATACAGGTAACCCTCGTATAACGCGGGTGTTAGGTTCCAAAGAAAGGTCGGGTTATGCGAGACTCGGATTACGCACACGTGTTGTAACGAAACCGCGTTGTATGAGGGTTTGCTGTATTATAGTCACGAATTGTAGACATTTTTAGTTTTCAAGATTATTATGTTTTGATTTGTTTTATAGACATTTTTAGTTTTCAACATTATTATGTTTTGATTTGTTTTATAGACATTTTTAGTTTTCAACATTATTATGTTTCGATCTATTGGATTTTATGATCGAAGGACATCGCTATAAATATTCTTCGTCTATGTTTTTATGTATTACAGTCACGAATTACAGTAATCTATAGTTTCAAGATTATTATCGATACTCTCATTATGCGGCAGGGTTAATTGAAAGAACCTCGAAACGCATCCCGGTGTGCATTGAGAATAAAAATCGTCTATCAATCGCAGCGTCCATCTTGGACGCGAAAGAAAGGGAAGAAAAAGGAATTTTCGTTTTACTTGAAAAAATAGTAATTTTATCACTGTTTCTCTTTTTCACAATAATAATAACATTATATTATTGTATAATGATTCATTGTTGACAAAATCTACTATTTTCATCATTCAATGGCCCTTCAAAATCGTTTAATTTAATCGTTCGAAATAGTTTAATTTAATCGTTCAAATTATCCTTGCAAAAATGTATGTAATTTATAACCGTACGAGAGTAGAATGTTAAATCGGTGTGTTGTTTATGCATTGCCAAACGAGTTTCGCAAAAATGTGTATCTGAAACTTCTTTTTGAGTTTAACAATTCTTGTTCTTTACTGGCCGCGTATTTGCGTCACGCGAATTCCTAAACACTTGGGGTAAACCGATCTTAAATCGATCTCAAACATGCGCGCGCATTCATTGCTCCCAGTAGAAATTTACTTGCAGCAAACACGATAAGCACACGTGATTTAATTTGGAATATTCGATCGATAAACAATTAATATTTTGCCGTTTAATTTTGGTGTGGATAAGTTTGGCGCCGATTAGAATTCTTTCCGACTATTATTGATACAATATATTGTATATTATAATATATTTCATTCGACAGAGTTACCTACGCTATATTATAATATATCATACGATAATATAATGAATGAAAAATCGCTTACGTTACATTATATTAACTATTAATTATATTATAATATAACGTATTATATAATCGACATAGAATATCGATTTTATCAATTCGAATTCTGTTCCATATTCTATATGAATTAATATTATTAATATGCCGCAATGTAATATGTTGTACCAACATTCTATTACAATATTATCAGATATTAGTTTCCAACTAACATGATTACATAAAGTTCTAAACGTTATCGATTCGATGGTAAGCAACTATTAATGTCTTTATCGTTATCAGGAGCTACGAGTTCCGAGATTTCAGATCCCTAGTTGCAAAAACAATGAACGAATTCGTCGAAGACCTTGGCGTTGCACTTTCAGATAACAGTTCGGTAAACTCCACAGAATCAAAGAATGGCGGCCATGAATAGTGAAATATTGAAAAAATGTACATTTAAATTTTCCGCGTGAATTTGCATCTTCCACTATTTCTGTTCATCCGAAATTTCAAATCATTTCGATCGTATTTTACATTTATTTCTATATCGATTAATTCTATCCTAAATTGAATATAGATTAATATAATTAATTTGTAATAATAACTAGAATTTCTATTAATTATAAAGTCCGTGTATCAATGTTCATATCTGTTTCTATATCGATAAATTCTATCCTATATTGGACATCGATTAATACAATTAATTTGTAACAATAACTAGAAATTCTATTCATTTTAAATTCCGTGTATCGAATTCCATACTTTCATATTTCTATATCGATTAATATAATTAACTTCCAACAACAACCAAGCTGAATATATCAGATGAACATTATCCGAACGATGGAAGAAGTCTTTACCCAAACGAATGAAAATGAACCAAACGATGAGTCGAAAAGTCGCGAAACCACTAATTATGCATATGAGTACCAGGAGGAAATATGAATTCACCAATAACAATGTCTCGCAACACAATACGACCAACAAGTCGAAATATCCTCTCAAGAATCAAAGGAGAAACATGTCGTTAAAAATGCCTTTGAATTTCGAGACTTGAACGACGAGTTAGCCACGGATGTCGCGAATGATTTTCGGCGGATAAGTGGAGTGTAAAAGCAAATGAAAGTAAAGTAAAAGTAAAGTAAAGAATGGAAGACTCACCTTGACGGTGATCGGGTGGTTGTGAAAAATACACTCGTGGTGTTCCGCGGAGGTAAAGCTCATATATAGGCAGGTGGGCATCTCATTATAATTCAGGTGCAAGGGGCTTCGCACGATTGGCTGGTTCGTCGACCCTCTGCCTCCCAGAACCACCAGTCATCCTCTCTCGTTTCATAGAAACCACCACACGATCTGTCATCGCGAATCTACCGTCTCCTCTACCTTGTCACCCTTGTCTTGTTTCGTTTCCTCCCCTCCCGGCTCCTCTCCGCCATCGCAACTCTTCTGTTTTCCCCTCTTCTCCTTTCCGCGCCTTACCCCTCTTCTCGTCTCGTTATTGTAATCTCTGTCTATTTCATCCATCATCCATCACATTTTGTGCATTCATTCATTTTCACAGTTATATGAATCGTCTCTTTTTATTATTTCTTGCTTTATTTTAATTGAATTATTACTTTATCGCTCAAAGGACAGCCACGTGTATGCCACGTCCATCGATGTTATTAATAACAAATTAAGTTGTATACTAAACTTAATTATAACATGCGCGTGCCGCAAGGTGAGCTGTCATTGACAAAGCAACTTCAGTGAATTGGAATTAATGACTTATTAATGACTGAATGAGAATCGAGGAGTGTGCGACAACTGAACACACTGAAACCGTAAGTGCAAATAAACCGATCTGCTAAAAAATCGTTTCCAGATCACCAGACATTTCTTCATTTCGAATGTCATAATCGAATCTTTTAATACACTTTCGGAATACTTTGTTAAAAATAACGCGCGCTTCGTTTACTGCATTCCTTGGCATCGTTTTTGTACAGTTTTCTTTGGTAATGGAGTCACTATGTCGATCGAATATTAACATTTTTATTTCTCCGATAAAAACAAGGAATGATGTTAATAGCACAGTAAGAGATTTGTTTATTGTAGACGGATAAACAATCCTATGGTCACAAAGGATTTTTATAAAGAAAATAATAAAGCGACGTAATAATAATAACGATGAAAGAGAAGGTTTTAGAAATATGGAAATAGATGTAAACAGTTAACCGGTTGTTTGAGTTTGACATTAAATATTAAATGTTTCATATCTTCCTTCGGCAAATATTATCGACCAACAAATAAAGATTACGTTTTGTTCATGAATTTGATTCAATTCAAGTTCAAATTACGTTATTGGATAGATAAGATTGTCGGAAAAACTAGTATCGCAAATAGGGAGATAATAATAACGGATATAGAAGATAAACAATATAATGGAAACGCGTAAGAGAATCTATGTCAATGACTTGATAAGAATAGAAATTAATGAATCGGATTATCCTCGGAAGACTATATTTTTATTCTATTCTTCAATATTCGTCGTACTTAAGTTTAATAATAATCAAATAGATAAGGAAATCATTAGTTACCTATATTGTTCTATAGTTGTAGGGTTAAAAAGATACGCATTAAAAGAGACTCGGCTGTACAAGTGTTTACGAAAAAACGTGTCCAAGATTGATCGCATAACATCATATTTAAAGACGTATGTCAATTAAAATATTTTACCGAAGATTACAAAAGTAATCGCCTCACCGGGTCTGCCACGATAAACTTGATTGACACAAGTTTTTCACGAGGCCATTATTCACGTTCGCGCGAAGTATTTGTATTAATTATTAACTAATTCAATTGTGAGAAATATAACACTTGCGTTACTTTCAATGAATGCACCCGCAATATTCATATAATGAAACCTACGAAAACATTATTGCAAACACAACAAAGTTGCGAAAGATTCATAAAACAAGATGGCGTCATCCTACCTTTAACTGAACTTCCGGAAGCCGGTAGGTCCTGGAAATTTAAAAAGACATTAGGGGAGGTTCCGGAAAAATCGTTTCTCTGGTAATATGGTTTTTATTGATATAACAATAACAGTTCCTGTTTTCATAGTAGTTCTTTGCAGCGGAATTCCAGCCTTATCAGAGTCCCTAACGATTCATTTGTCGCAGTGATAACGCAAGGAAACTCTACTAAAAAATGTCCTCCTTACCATGAACCAATGTTCTTCGTCGAACGACGCTCTCATTCTCTCTTTTCCTTTCTTTATCTTCGTCTCTCTTCGAGATAAACATCCGATGAAATCGGCAATGATTTCTCAATTATCCTCTAACTTTTCATTACTCGGAACATCTTACGACAAGCGACTTTATTCTCCAATGAAACGAGAGCATTTTATCCGTTGTCCGCAAAAATACCTTTCGGCGATGTATTCGTGCAAAGAATCGCAAACGCGCAGCCTCGTAAGCGCCATCTTCATTTCCGACACTGTATTTCGTACATTAGTATTATACACGTATTATCCTTTATAAAAAATTATTACTAACGTCGGCGATTCCGGTCTCCGATCGTGTTTCCGATTGGTTAAGCGACGGAAACGATTCCCTAGTCTTAATTGATTACCGTGATTAGCGAGATACCTTTTCTCGGGATAAATAGTCGTCGAGAGAAACTAAAAAAAAAGCGCATACATTTTCGCCGCCGTAGTGCTGCGTTTTCTTGAAATATCCTCCGTCGGTTTCTGATTTCAACTTAATTGACTTCATCGACGTGTTCTACGACTGAATTTGGCACCTTAAATATCGGGTACAAATGTGTCCTCCATTTGATGGAACTGAGTTTCGCATACGTTAGGTCGCCTTATTAATAATTCCATTAATTGGCAATCGATTATGTCGATTCTTTTTAATGCACATCTCGGTGCATTCGAAATAAAACTTTTAAGTAATACGCACTTATTCCACTCGGATTCTCAATGTTCGAACAGGACTGACTACGAGCCTGAATATTCTAAATTAATTTTTATCGTCGTAAATATGTTACAAGTACTCGTTACTTATAACGTTAACAATTTTATAACAATTATAACAATGTATATATACGTGTATATATATATGTATATATAGAACTTTAAGTTACCCTCTTCTTCCATATAAAATTGGTAGAATAATGAAAAGGGAAAATATATAAACAGCGCGAAAGGCAAATATATCATAATAATACGAAGTGTAAAAATATTGTAAGTCGAAGTCCCAGGCGATTGGATTCGTTGAATATTTTTACGATTGTCAAATCTCTCGCGAACATTTTTATCGAGATATTTATCGTATATATATTACGTTAACAAATACGATATCGTATTCGTATAATTTTATCAAATTTCGTGTATAAAGAAAATGCTCGTAACGACAGACTCTCATTGTGGTCCATTTACTTTAGTTAGCACGTTAACGACGATTTTATGGATGATCTTTAGTTTACGCGTTGCCTTTTTATTTGTCATCTCAATCCTGTCGCGAAGCTGAGAATCGAGTTTTGCAAATCATGGTTTTTATAGCCGACAAAGGACGCTTTTGCAACAGCCGATTATAAAGCGCGTTACATTACGTTTCTCTTAAATTCTAGCGAAATATCTTAACACTTCATCCGCGTGTTGAAATATTCATTTTCTTTCGAAGAATTTTGTAATTTCCGAATTTTCATATTTCCGAGATATACCGAAATTTCTAGTATATTCTAAAAAACTTCAAAATCTTCGGATTTACGAATGTCACAAATTTTTTAGACTTCCAATTTTCTAAAGTTTGTCAATTTCTGATTCTCATCATTTCCGAAACTTCAGACTATCAGAACTTTCGAAACTTCAAATGCTCAAGATTTTCGAAAGTTCAAATTTTCATATGTTAAAAGTTTTCGAAACTTCGAATGTTTAAATATTAAAAATTTTCGGGTCTTCGAATTCCTCTTCTTAAAATATTTTGACACTTCATCCGCGTGCGAAATATTATATTCGACTACTTTTGAAGAAGAAAGAAATAACTATTCTTCCATGCAGCGGATAAAGTGTTAATTAATTTTTTCTTATTATTCATAGTCTCTTGCAATGATTGTGACACAGAAAAACTGCATGTCGATTCGAGGAGGTTCGTTGAATGTTTGTGATTTAATATTACGTGTGTCGTAATTATAATTATATCTTCATTAGTATACATATTGTTACACTCTTCTTGTGTTTCGAATAAATAATAGTCATCCTTCAGTGTTCTTTATTTCTGGCTCGCCATTATTGCAAGAAAGTACACGGATATTTTATTCATACGTAAGCCACGATTGTCGCGAAGTCCAGGATAATATTTAATGAAGAACTTGGCGGCAAAATGGTTCGCGTGATAGTGGTTTATTAATGAGGTGGATAAAATCGGTTAATAAGAATTTTTCGATCAAATTCCATTCAAATAAAATGAGTTTAATTTTTGCATCGATACGTGCTGATATATAAACATCTGAATAGTTTAAATATCATTATAGAAATACGGAAGATAATTCGGATAAATGGAATAATTGAATTATAAAAGAAATTCCAGATTGAACACTCGAATTATAAAATAAATTCCAATTTGAACACCCGAAATATCAAAAAATTCCAGATTGAACAACCGAAATACAAAAAAACTTCAAATCGAAGTAATTAATTAATCCTTAATTATAACGTGTCTGGTTTCTTTAATTATTTGATTAATTAAACTTAATTATTTTAATAATTCAGTTGTTCCATTTGGAATCTTTGAATATTTCCTAAAACTCTTAACAATTGATCAAAATTAACAGGAAACTAAAATGACCATTCTTATTAACCGAACTTCGATTACGCATACCTTTACGACCATTTTTTACCGTGACGATAATAAATCGTCTCTTAATTTTCTATCTATTGTTACACCCGATTTTCACGAACCGCATGATACTCGCACAACAATTGAATCTGACTGCAGCAATTTGAATGCTTTGTGCGATGGTCTTATTGTTAGTTTATCATTATTGCTAGTGATACGAATTTACGGAAGCATTATTTATTTCACCTACGTTAGTGGAACGTCTCGATGGAACAGTTTCGAGGCTCAAGTATTTTCTTTAATTAATCTATGTACAAGACTTAATTATATTATTTGGCTTATACAATGAGTGGTGAGTATCGGTTTTAATTCATTCATTTAATCGGTTATTAAATCAACCCTACGTTACATTGTCTTATTAGTAAACTAGTTGCATAACAATGTACAGGTGGAAAGTAATCCGAAACCTTAACTTAGTAATATTTCATGGTGCAGAATTGTTAGGCTGAGCGAAGACGTTCAAAAATATTTACATTACAATGTTACGGTAAATTATGAATAAACTTTTAGGGAACGAGACTCGAAACTATTCACTTCGAAGTCAGAGCTAAACAGAATAGTATTTCGAATACAAAATTATAAATATAAATCATCTGTGTTATTACATTGTTATTTATATAAATAATCGTGCTTCTGTGTATCCTATTCTGGAATAAAAATGGCGGTTAACGCTAGAACTGCCGAAGCAGTCGAAATGACTGGGCTGCAATTAAATAAATTTATTCTGAATATACGCAGTGCGTTGTTTGAGATTTTATGTACCTTTATTTTATATAAATAATGTGCATAATAAAATGTATTATTAATTTCCATCCTCCAACCATCATTTATACATAAATAAATATGTAAGCATAACTGAGGTTATGTTCGGTAGTTTTACCGGTAAGCCAGTACTTCGTATCGAATGATGAAAGTCAAATAAAAATTTGAATAAAAAAAGGAGTTTCCGTCGTAGAAGAACAAGAAAAGGAACATCCGGTGTTTACTGTGTTCTTTAACAAATACTATTCCCTTAGCTCCGCTAGACGTCGATTAATTAATTGATTATTAATTAATCGAAACTATTACGAGTTTTCCCCGACCTCCGCGAGGACCGACTGTTTTATTATCGTGAGTTATCCGATGATTATGTACAGTATATCGATGCAAATAAAAAAGACTCGTTCTTATTAATTATTGTAATGGCTCTCGTTGGACCATTTCTCGTTAAGCTTGGAAACGAATTCGTGTTCGAGGAAGGATCTTTTTTTTTCTTGTACAATATATCGATTTAAATAAAAAAAACCGCCTTTTATTATTATATATCCGGCGATGGATCTCGTTGGACCATATGTCTTCGTTTATTTTATTTATTTTAAATCTTCACTTTGAACTTCCGAATCGAGTGATTCTCGTGGAAGGATTTCTTTCTGCTGTTCCGAATTGGCAGTAACGTTTTGTTTTGTGCTGAAAATGTTCGTACTCACGAACTTGTGAAGTTTCTGTCCACGGATTACGGTGGAGTGGTTTTTTAATGATGCTTTTTTAGGAATAATAATTCTCTCTTTGTTGATAAAGTGGTAGCGGCGTGACTGGAGAAATATCTTCGTCGTCCAAGCTTGATTCGGTTTTCAGGGGAAGCGTTGCGAGGGCTTTCACTGAATGATATGGAAAGATAAGGTCAGACTTTTTTGTCTAACGATAAGTATTCGCCAGCAAATAAGTTCGATTCTTATAATATATAAATATCAGAAATATAATATCATCGAAACTGTAGAAATATTATATAATTTATGTATGATACAAACTTCCCTGTTGAAACCGTCAAGAAGTTGATAATTTATATATCAATATATTATACATTACACTAATATATTATGTAACTATTATAAACAGAAAAATAAAATAATTTATATATAGAATATATTATATCCATCTTTTTTCGATATTTTCGTTATTATAGATTAACACTATTATATTATATATTATATGAATATATTGTATAAATCCTTAACTTCTCGGCACTCCGAGGAAAGTAGTTAGTATCTCATATAATTTAATATTTAACAAATCATATCCATATTGTTCATTTTTATTACCGATGAAATAACTAAAGATAACTTGTGTGAAAAAGAGTTCCGATTCGTGAAGTATTTCACTGGCGGATATTTAATTACCGTAATATGGGTTCGATATAAAAAAAACAATGCTGGACACTATCAATCAGGTGAGGGAAAAAGGTATGCAAGAGATGATGGATAAAATGAAAGAAAATGTAAACAAACCTGAAAAACGATAATGTGACGTGCGTGTCCTACATGGAAGGATGGAGTAAGCATGTCAGTCAGTGCGCCTGGTTTCCTACACACAGCACAAACAATTCCAAACAACACTCACTACGTGTTACAAGTCTATTCTCCTCAAAGACGAAGTCCTCGAAATAATAAATGTATTACTTCACGGAATAATAAAAGTAACGCATGCCGTTAAAAAATCGTCTTTCAACAAAATTTATGAAATTAACACGTTGAGCGTCGCGCCTGAATCCGTGTTATACGATACCTAGCAATACGCGTCGTTCACGTCTATATAAAGTCTAACAATAAAACTGTTTAAGTGGTCTACGATATATTGATTACTTTATATCATTATGGTAATATTAAAAATATGAAAAATTTTACGAATATTAGCGATATATTTGACTCGAGTTTTAGTAATTATCAACAATAGAATTTCACTTGGAATCAGTCTAATTCTCAGAGGTCTAAAATATTCAATTACATTAATTATAATAATTGTTGACATTGTTCTTGTATATTAACTGAGTATAATAGTAATAACAATGAGAATTAATTATTAAGAACAATATTAATAATAATAAAACACACAGTACAATTACGATATCTTTTACAAGCACGAGCTGTTTTACTAAAACGAATCAGTTCATCGCATGATCTGCTGCAATGAGGAGAAATTCATTTTCGAAAAGCTACTCAATTAATCGGCATGCCGTCACATCACTAATAAGTCAGCATCATGCAAGACGTGTCAATGAAAAACGATTCCTTTGTTTATGTAATGTCTGACTTGAAACGTACCCGCCACCATTTTGCTTTTCTCCATCACTTGTTTCGCTAGAATCTGATTCAGTTGCAGTATGTGTTCCCTTTGTCGCTTCTCTTCGACCACCTTCCTCTTCAGATTGTCTGACTTCTCCACGTTGATGTTATCATCTGAAAGTAGATGTCGCGATTCGTGAAGTATATTTATATAATAATATGAATAATCAGGTTTTATGCTTTTTATTTATGTATTGTAACACGTGGGGCCCCGTTAGAGGGTCCAGGGCTGCGCTATGGAATTACTTGGATGGGCTACGTCCCAGGTAACCTTTCACTCGGCTTAGACGAGTTTGTGTTCGTTCTGCGCATGTCCCCACTACCATTCCCTGCACCGAGCACGCTATTGGCCTTAGTCCCACTGTGACGTCACAGAAGTCGGGCATAAAGCAGTGGTGGGGAGAAGAGGTAGTGGGGACTGCGCGAGCCGGGTGAAAGGTTATACGATCTTTCTTTAGTTTTTACCTTAAAAATTAATTCAACAAAGATTCTCTGTATCGCGCACACCTTGTGACTTTCGGCACTTCAAAATTACATTGTAAAACATTTCGTTCATTTCTCTTAACTTTAAAATGCTTGTTTTGAGTTGACTTTAATTGAAAATTGTTATAATATTATAATATTACTTATTATAGGATCACGAACTTTAAAGGACTACGCGCTATTTTAATAGACCGTTCATGTTTATACGAAATAAATTGCGGAGATTCGTTCTGAATGTATTTTGAAATTATTAATTACGATAATAATTCGGAATACTTATTATTTATTATTATTTTAAATAATTACGTACCGCCACCCTCGGATGCTGTGACTGTCGTCTCCGAAAGCATCTTCCGTATCGCTTCCGCTTTCTTTGAGCGCTGTTCCTGTTCCTCCGCGGTTAATTCCGGTGTCTGGAAAATATTTATTTCGAAATAAATTCGACAGAATAATTTTATCTTGATTTTGAAAATGTGTAATTATCTTTGACGTTGAGAGGAAGTTCTTTACCTGCTCGGGAATATATCTTTCCGGAATGACGATCTTGTTAGGAGTGCCGAGAAGTTGATCAATGGTGGTCTCATTATATTTGAGCTCCTTGTGGCTCAAAGTTGACCTCACGACATCCGGTGCATTAATCCTGGGTCTTAATGCCCGTTCCATATCCAAATCATCCCTGGCTCTTCCCATACCCTGTCGAAAACAACCCTCAAAATCATCCCCCGACACTACATCATCTCTCAAGCGAATCACGATAAAACGACGGACAGAAACCCACACCAAAAATGCAAGGACACCGAGAAAAACCAATCGAGCAACATAAAAGAACAGGACAACATCGAAGGCAACAAGGAGCAAACGGGACGCAGAAAAAAAAATAGAACCAAACAAAAAAGTACCATCTTGGAGAAGGTGTCTTCTAGGTCAAGCACGGGTTTGCTACTGGACACAGTATAATGGCGTCGTTTTTCTCGCGGGACTTGTCTTCGCCGGGGTCCTTCCGTTCTCTTCTCAGCCATCTCTTTGATGATCTGCTTTGCAGCTTCGCTTTTGAATACCGGCGACAATTGCGGTGAGTTTGGTGTGTTTACGTTCGCCGTCGAACCAAACTGTTTCCCTTGTCCCTCGGAATTCGTTGGTGATAACAATTCCGGAGTGAATGGTTCTAGGATATTCTCTTTCTTCATTGCTATTGGACCATCGTATTGTCTGTACTGTCCAATCGGTGTCGAATAATATTGCGGCGGATGAGTCGGGCGCATTGGACTCGAATAATTCTGGTGACTCGGACTGTAAGACGGACTTGTCGAGTAGTTCGGCGAACTGGTTGGTACGTGAGAACTTGAAGTAGGACTTTCGGTGTACGGCGAGAGTGTACTGTCGGAACTTCCATCTTGACTCTCGAACTGCTTGCGATGATCGTTAAACACAATGGTAGGTGAGGTGAAGGTATCAAATAAAGAAAACAATTCAAATAGAGGAAGCCGAGAATAAATGAAATGGTGTGACACAAAAATCAATCTGTGTACATATTAACTCTTGGATGATCCTAGTTTCCAACGACGACTATTTTACTGTCGTGTAAAAACCCAATGAAAACTTACCCTGACTTTGTTCCTTCGCGCTATCATTGTTCTTAGAGCGTGCATACTGTCGCTCCTTGGTGGTGGTACAACTGGACCCTGGTGTATTCCAGGTTGCTGTCTCTGCCCACCGAATCCACGCGGAAGGGACATGCTCCTTTGAAATTGCACGTCGTCCAATTCCGATAATTGGACTGTACTTTGAGCATGCGCGATTGGGGACTCTTCTATGACTCTACCGAGCTGCGCCTTCTAAATGCAAACGAAGATCGAATTTGTGGAGGCAGATTTTATAGAGATTTTATCCGTGGAAATCTTTCTTTCAACATATTTTTGTGTAATAATGACGCATTCATTTTATTTCTTCAAGTTATGTACGTAAAATATGGACAACAACGTAATAATAAGCATTTGTTTTTCGAGGAAACAATTGCAGGTCGCCATATTGAAATGGCACTGTACGAGTATTAGACTGGATATCATTTTTTTAAATAACGAGCATGCGCGTTAAGTCGTTAATATAAAGTAAAAGTTAATCAGTATTACCTCGAATTTCTGAGAACCACCTAAATCATCATCGGAAAGTCTCTTCGCACCGCCGGGTGCTTGAAGACCATTGGTCAGTGGAATACCGATATTTCCGGTTCGATCTCCGCGATCTCTTTGCCTTCTTTCCGATTCTCTTTTCACGATTCGTACAGTCTTAATTTCTTGCTTCTCACGATTATGCATTAATCCTTATTAAAGTAAACGACATAATGTATTAATATCCTGCGTAATTGACAAATGAATAATTTAACATGGCAGACCAGCTGCATAATTTATAGGATCCATAATGCCATGTAATATATAAAATTTTAATATCAATATTAAACGTGAATATTTAATGGTTACATCATAAATGAATATTACTCTCACCGGCAAATTTATTATCCTCGCTTTGCCTATAATTTTCATTCAGCAATAAAGTTTCATCGTTTAATGGCGGCGGCGGTGGGGGTGGAATATATTCCGGCGCGGGGGGCATTGTACCGTTAGCTATATGTTCATCGTGCTTATTAATATCTGTAAAATATTACAACGTATGTGTTTGTAAAATTATCCGTTACATTCTGCTGGAATATAAGTGTAAAAGTTAAGATATTCAATATAAAAATATCACAAATATATAATGTAAAATGGAAGAAGAATATATGTATGTGATATTAAAATCAACATAAATAATATATAATAATATTGACATCAACTCTGTATATAGGTGAATAACAAATATCCTAATAATATTATTTATTGAAGCACGTTGAATAATTTATTCACCTTGCATCCTGGAATCCCTGGACTCCGTGTTGACATAAAGCGGTGCAACATTGACTTGCAACAGGCTTCCTTTTCCTTGCATCTGATCCTTCAGCAATTGTTGTTTCAACTGATGCTGTTGGATTTGTTCCCGCAACTGTGGCGACAATGCCGAGATATGATTCTGCGGCGACTGCTGATACGATTGATGATTCTGTGCCCGATTTAACGGTGAAGTATCCTTGTATTGATTCGGTGATACAAATTGCTGATAATTTCCACCATTTTCTCGACTTCGCGGCGAGGAAGATGGCGCCGGACTCGAAGGTGAGTCCAAACCGTGATCCAACGTGATTCCGGAATCCAAATCAGTTTCCAGCCACGAATTCTGTGTTCGTTTCTTGGAATGATGCACTTGGGGAGCTGAATTAGATGATCGTTACTCGTATTATTAATTGCAATGCATTTCAATCATTTGTAGAACATTGAATGTTAACTTCGCGAAAGAAAATTTAATGTGACTTCTAATCGCCTGTGATTTTTGCCTTAACATCGTAATTAGATGTTATTCTCATTAAATCCTACACTGTATTCGATCGTTTTATCCAAAGTTATTGGTATCTTTAAATAATTATATTCATATATTTTTAGTCTTATTTTATTGCATATGATTTATAATCAATCTATGGCAAAAATTCTTTCAATGTCTTCCTTATTTTATACCTAATTATTATTGAAACAGGGATAATAAGAAATGCTTTCTGGACTTCAATATCGCTATTAACATCGAATTAATCGCTACTCTTATTAACTGATCTTATCAGAGGAATATTTTGCATGGAATTATCAAACTTGCTATTAACACTTTGACGGCCGCTCGTTTTACTCCAAGTCGCGCTACTACCGCCGGCATCTCTCGCGCACTGATATACGGAAAGTTCACAAAACCAATATTTTGAGAATTAAAAAACGCAAATAGACTCGTAAGAATTGCAAAGCAGTAACTCGAAAACAGTTAAAATGGATTAATATACAAAAGTCAAATCTACGATCTCGAAATATTTATATGATGCTGCTCTAAGATTACTAGTGCGAAGTCACATTTACGTGACACCGGCCGATAACCGCTGGATGTTGAAGTCACGTATACGTGACAGCGGCCGTCAAAGTGTTAAAGTATCATCTGTTGCTACACATTTAGATAATTGATCGAGATTCATTCAATTTGAACGAATTAAACTTCACGAAAGAGGATTGAATCAGAGACATCTTTGAAAGCATGTCACGTACGTTGGTTCTTAATTGCTATTACGAGTTGAATTAATTATTATTGCTATTAAATAATGTTACCTGAAGAAGATTGGGGTCGTATTTGCTGCACCAGGCTGTGAGACTTCTCAGTTAACTGTCGAACTTGAATACTGAGTTCCTTCCTCTGCCTTTGAAGATCACCCACTAATTGCTGCACTCTTCTCAGCTCAGCTTCCAACGGTCCAGTTGTACCGGAAGTATCCCTCGCCATGTTTCCGCCATATCTTCTCGAAGCTTGAAGCTTCTGCCTTATCACTACTAAATCTTGTTCCAATCGGGCATTTTCCGCGACAGTTTCCTCGAGTTTCTGAAACCAAGACGAGAGCAAAGATCGTCAAGGACTTCCGGCGGAACAAGATGCACGAACGTCGAAGGACAAAAATGGAAACGAAACGGACAACGTAAAGGAAAGTCTACGTGCTTTGATTTTATTGATTTACCTGGAAGAATACCGGCTTTACCTGGAAACAACGAATCGGTAATTTAATCAACCGCAGTTTGAATGATTATTTTTTTTTCGGTAAAACCAAGAATTCGGTGTTCTTTTTGTAGATGAAGATTGAGGTAGTGTTTTACGTAGACGATCGTACGTTGTGATTATAAGCTTGGAATTTTTTAGATGGAAATAAATCGTAATTAACACTAGAACTCCTTAACATATATTCACTTATATTTAAATTTATTTGTATATAAATTATGACTGCGGAATGCAAGTTGGTTAATGGATTTAATTACGCGCATCACGTAGTTAAACAAAGGTTTGTGAAGTTGCGAATTACGCGCCGTTGTATGTTCGATTACTTTATTCAGAAATGTGGACCAGTCTGTTTTGACTCCTTTCGTAGTTCTAGTGTTAAGAAACAAGGAGAGGAATCGTGTGGATGATTACTAGAGAAATCGCAAGGTATTTCAACTACCTTCGAGTTGTGAGCCAGCAATACTCTGACTCTGCTCAATTCCTTCTCCAACAGTAGTTGTTGCTTTCTGTATCGCTCGGCTTCGGCTAAATTGCTTCTGCTGCCTTGCAGTTTGTGACGAAGGCCACCCAAAGCCTTCTCCAAGATCTCCTGTTGAAAATTGTTGAGTTCAGAGGCATTTGGACGTTTCAAATTATCGCGGAATAATCAGACTTTCCTTGTGAGTTGATTTAAAGTAACAATTATCAACACATTGTAAGCCGGTCCCACGATATCACGAGATTTCGTTATTATTATGTAAATTGCAGATGGCGAACATTCAATAAAATTGTAGTATATTTTCTTGAAATATATACTATATATTATTTTGTGTAAATGTGAAAAGGTTTTAATATATTGTCTTAAGATATTTTTCAATTTATTTGTTACTTTCAAGTATAAATACAAATTGATTCTTTGTTGGTAGGAAATATAACCGTCGGCGTACAATGTGTTAGAAAATACTGACAATTATTCAGAATTCCTTGAGAGTTTATGTAAACTCCGAATTATCAAAACTGATGAACACACAATTGTGAAATATGAAAACAATAAATTCAATTCAACAAAAATATTCTACGAATTAATTAATTCTTACACTAATTAAAGACGATCACAACAGATTCAAATTTGTATAACATCATCAATGTCAATTCATTTTGCAACAAATCTTATAATAATGAATAGTTACTTCAATAAATGATTAAGAGTTGCATGGATAAAAAATCACAACACCGCGGTTCCACAAAAATTCTCAAAGTTTGATGTAACAACTGAAGTAATCTACACTCATCCGATATTATTATTATATTAAGTTACTACCCGGAATTTGTTAGTTGTTGAAAGTTATTCAAGAGACACTAGAATAGAAGCGATTCGGTCTGCACGGTGTTTAAAAATGGATCGCGTTACTAGCCTTGTCTTGCTGAAGACTGTGAAGTGTTCCGGATTCCTCCTGCAGCAGGCGATCCAGTTTATAAAGTTGCTGCACCTTGGCCTACGGCAGAGAAGTGACACCGGGTTAGCCTTGAAATGTTCGCGCTAGCAAAAGGTCGGGAATCGCGTTTCAACTGGAATCGTCATTTCACTAGAATCTCATGTTTCCACATTTAACGCTTCCATCTGCATTCCTCCGATTTTTGAATACTTCGCGACGAACCATTAAGTTCTTACTGATATCGTAAGTGTTAAATCACACGCTGGAAGATCGAGTCACGTGGTGACCTAATCTTTAATATGTCGCGTTACTCTTCGATTAAAAAATAATTTAAAAAGTGTAATATAACTTTGGTATGTTTATTAACACGTTGTGAACCGTGCCGGAACCCGTGTTATACGATACCTCGCGATACGAATCCGGGACTTCTATGTAATGTCTAAAAATAAAACTGTTTAAGCGCTCTAAAATTTGACGAATATTAGCGATATATTTAATTCGAGTCCGTTTATTGCTATCGTTCGGTTTTTAGTTTCCCCGCAAGAAATCACTTTACTACAAAAAGGTTGGCGAACTATGCAGCAAGAAACATTACGCAAGCTTGTCGGGGTATGTCAAAAATATGTAAAATAGTAATAATGAAAAAGGGGGATACTTCGACGAATCGGGTATTAAGCGAAATGTATAATTAATATAGAATAAAATATACGAAATTTATACGACTCTTCTATCTTATAATATCAACATACATCAACCTACAGATATGCACAAAGAAAAGTATCCCGTTTCATTTTGTAGATAAGATATTTAATAATTTGCTTAACGCTAGTAAGTGATGCCAAACTTATGGCCGGTAGTGTATGTACAATTCTATAAAAACCGATGAAACTACCAACGAATGAGGGCCGAGATTATGCGTACGGTGAACTATGATTGGATACGAAATTGAATTAGAATTATAACGGATATAATAGCGCAATTCGATTGGAATTCAAATCCCGAGTGACGGAGAGCGACAGGTAAATTGCAATTGTTGTTTGGAAAGTAGCACGCTATTCGGTTTCTCCTTGTATTATTATAAAGTGCACTCACGTATTATTCTATCGCGATGCATCAATCAATGCAGTACTAGAATACAGTTAACCCTCGCACAACGCGGGAGTTAGATTCCAGAGAAACATCGCGTTATAAATATCGCGCTACACGAGACTCGGGTTACGTACGAAAAGAGGGTTTCCGTTCTAAACATGATTCTTTTAAATAAAATAAAAACTTTATCTATCAAGTCGACAAAAAAACATTGCTTTTTCATATTCGGAAAAGTTCATTTAACGAAGCAGTTATAAAATGTTTAAAATTAATAAAAGTAATAATTTTGCGTAACGTTCGGTGTGTTGTAAAAGTACCGTGTTACCAGAAAGTCACCAGTACTCGAGTCTCTTTGTAAATATTAATAATGAAAATTGTGAATTTATCAGAGTAAAAGTTGAATTTATTTTATTACGTCAGATATAAAATATAAATTCGAAAGTACCTGTAATTGTCCATGATCCGGGCTTAATCTGTCCCAGTCTCTTCGTTCCTCTGCCAACAGTCGTTGCTCCTGGACCTTCTGATTAAATTCCAAACGATCCCGATGATCCCTGGAGTTGTCGTGTGTCAGGTCGTGACGAGAACCCGAGACACTACTGCTCCCATTGGCAGTGTTACGATTATACAGGGAGCCCAACTTAACCATATTGTCCACTAGGTTCACCAGGGGTTTACCTTTCTCGTACTTTACCACAGAAATGTCCACATGTTTAGTTCTATTTTTAACCTTCTAATAATCTCATGCTTATCCTAACATTTCCGTGTAATCTATTTGTTTACAAGTAACTTTCGTGTAATATCTTAATTAGATTTGGAATTAAATTACGAGCGATAACCGGATTAATTTCTAATTTCGTGTAATATCTTAATTCATAATTAAAGTTCACGCGATATCCTAATCCATAATTAAATGTCACGTAGTATCTTAGTTTACAATTAAATTAGGAACAATATTTGGATTCATTTCCAATTTCTTGTAATATCTTAATTCAGAATTTAATTTTGTGTAATGTGTAAAATTATATTTACAGTTTCATGTAACCACTCGAGATATTACTATTATTTGTGAAAGAAAAGGCGATTGTAACAGGTGACGTATTAAGTCGACAAGCGAAAGTGAAATAATTTTTGCCAAGTAAATACGTTTCTCGAAGGAAATCATAGGGTTTGCGTAGAAATGACGGGTCATCAACGAGAAAGTGACTGATCTTACCTGCTTCTCGAGATCCATCAGATGTTTCTTGAGTTCCTCGAGTTTCTGAAGGTTCTCCAATCGTCTCGGGGTATCGAGTTCCGCCAATCTAGCCTGCGAATCACAAGAAATCGAAACCTTAAACCTATTATCGTAAGAAATACCATAATCCGTAAGATCGATGTCGACCACTCCGCAAGAATTACATTAATCCTGGAAGTAAAACAGATCTTAACGAATCTAATACATCTAAGCACACTACACAAAAACTCGTCAAACAACAAAAACACACAACTCTCGGAAAACGGCATTCGTAATGCTGGACAAATTATTTCATTCTCCATCAGATTAATTAACATTTAGAAACCAAGATATATTTGTGACACGAATACCTTTGCAGACTAATAAACAAGTGTCACGGATTAATAATAAATTAATTCGAGTTAGCTATCACTGAAGAATTGTATTGATTATTTAATACAATCCCATCGATATTTTAATGTAAATAAGTAAGTAAAAAATTATCAACCAAATATATTTTCCTTCTGCTTTTTTCCTCTTCGATAGAATTTATCTACTTATTTATAATTCGAATTCATTCAGACGATGAATCACTTCGTTGAATCGAAGCGGAGGTAAAAAGACGGTGTTAAAAACCGTGCAAAATTGAATGGAACGAGGGAATAGAATTTCCTGCAAGTCGGATGAAAATCGACGTTATCTAAGATTGATGTCGAAACGTAATATCTTAATGTGTGAGATATGTACGTCGATTGTATTCACCCCGCGAAGTTAATGGCGAATTTCACAAGGCTTGGAAAAGGTTAACCACACTTTCAACTATCGAAGATGTTCCGATAGTCGAATAGCTCGTACGCCTAAACTACTTGGAAACATAATAGCTGGATTATTCTACTCACGAACTATGTACACCTATTTTTTGATATGCTCCAAGATACTAGGATTTAAACTGTGAAGCATGTTTACATAGCAATGCAAACTATGATCTATCTTTTTATCTAACTATATTTATTTAGAAACAATAAAAAGGGTAATTCTTTGAAATTCTGTAACAATATAATCATTCTAATAAAATCCTATATATTATCCCTGTTTGTGAATTAAACTGTGGAGTTTGTTTACATAGCATGGCAAACTATGATCTATCTTTATATGTATCTACATTAATTCGTAAATAATAAACAGTGTAATATAATAATTCGAAAAAGTTCCTTTTTGTGATTTAAACTGCGACGTTTCTTTATATATATTATACGTGTTAAAATATCCATCTTTTTACCTAGCTGTATCAATCCACAAATAAGAAATAATTCATTACAAAAATTTTAAAAAATTCCTAAACATCGTTCCGTGATAATTCTTCGATCTACCCTTCCACATGTGAAATCAACAATATATAACATATATGATATAAATGATTGAATGTCTACTATGAAATAATATATCCAAGCCATCGTTGATCCGCATCCTCTGGCATCGTAAGATCATTTGAAATCATCTTTTTCTTCCCCAAGCGAAGGGAAAAAAATGTGAAAATATCCATGAAATAAATAATAAATTGTCCTCTCTGAAAGTGTCTTCGGACCTGTGCCTCGATCTCCATGTGGCAGGTTTCCATGGCTTTGTAGATGGTCGCGTTTTGTCGTCTAAGCTGGATGAGAAGGAGTACGAGCTCCTCGTGGGTCCTGCCGAGTAGCTCGCCAGCGGAAACACGGACCAGGCTGTGGTTTCCGGGTTGCAGCGTCTTGCTAAGTCCACCTTCTACTCTCTGCGAGCTGACGTTGCTCTGTCGAGGCATGCAATCTTTCGTTAGCTATCACTCAGACACCAAAACAAAAGCGCCAACCGTGCAAACAGTATGTTCCTTCGCTTTCGAACTTCCTCGATCCATCGCTAATTCCGTGGTGTACGATTCGGTGGCTTAAATGGTCGAGCTACTTCAAATAAATCCCGACTACGATATAGATTTTCATCAGTTTGATAGTAAATTATTATTAACCCTTTTGCACTTTGAATACAAATTTAAGTCCTACTTGTCGTCAGAAAACTAGTGAATATCTGGAGATACAAGTCTAACCGCTAAATAATTGCAACTCGGAATAATTGTATTAACAAATCAAATATGTAGGACTTAAGTTATAAGGTTTATTTGACGATTGCTAGGAAAAAAGAACGTTTGTAATTCGTGAATCGGTAACACCAATCGGCGTGAAATAAGTCATCGTTTGCGAATTAATTATTCTTGGAATGCAAAGGGTTAAACGAGCCGATTATTTTTAAAGTGGTCTAAGTCCATTTTCTACGAAAGTCAAGTCAACGTTTTAATACTTACAAAGTAATTTTGAGTAACTATTGTACAGGTTAACTTGATCTTTTTTGAAAATGGAATTAGGTCATTTTTAAAATAAACGACAGAAATATGAGTTGAAGCCACCGAATTGTTTCACCGAGTTGTAACTCCAAACGACTTCGAATCGACTGAATAATGATGAAACGATAGAAGCGAATGAATTTGATTGGCATGAGGAGAAACGAAAATTCGACGGAACCAAAAGGGATGGTCGTGAATGATACGATTGTGACGTCGAAATTGGTGAGGATGCAAATAATGTTAATGATTGGAAATCAATTATTAATTACGCCGAAACCACGCTGATACTTTCTTTCACGATAAAAGAATCCGAGGAGAATCCCTGCTTGGCAGAATTCCTTTCACCCTTTCGGACGTCCGCAACTTCTCAGAGATTCTCAAAGCAATTGAGTTTCCGAACGCTTTTACGTAAATTCCAGCATTTCACGACAAATAATTTCGTTGACAATTTTCGAACTATTTTCGATCATTCTGTATCAATATTAGATTTCCAACTAAATTCGCTACCTTTTATTGCATGCCTTCTTTTCTTATTTATAATAATCATATTTGTAGATTATTTTTGTTCATCAAAAATATTGAGTTCTCATTTTGCGATTATTTTTACATACAATTATGATTTCATATAATGAAGCGTGTTTAATTGAAGTTTATAACGAGGGTCGCGAAGTTAGTTGCCAACCTAATAAAACAGATTAGAAATTGCGAACTTCATATCGAACATTTTTTATAATGGCAAGTATAATTTCCGATTGCACTTTTGTAAACATTTCAATCTTTCAACGTTCCCTTTAGCAACTCGCGTTGACAGACAATGGTGTTTTACAAATATGAATGTTACAGCGCCGTAAATTGACGGTGAATTTCTACGGAATAATTTCGGGTACGTTATAAATTCTGATATTCCTGTAAAAAGACGGTCGGCTGTAAGCGCAAGCTGAATTTTAAGAGGCTAGTCGTAACTCCGCTGAAAAAGAGCAACTAAACTTAACCGCTCGATATCCTGCAACCACCCTAACCAACAGGACCAACCAGAAAATACATCGCATTCGAGCACAACGAATACTCCGCAAACCACACCGCACTATCACGAAACAACAGAAATATTCAACAAAATTCGCGATTAATTCAAACAATGTACCACTCTACACCCATGTCGAACACAGTTGTATCGATTGCTAAACAGTTCTGTATATACATAATGTAATAAATCATAGAACAGTATAAAGTTACGATGTACAGAATTCCTATCATTGTATGCTTATTCTTAGAATTGCTGTTTTATGTAACAGAATTCATTTGTTTTAATTCCATGGCACATAATAATTCGAGTTAATCATTCGAATAAATATTCGATATTTATGTTGAATATGTTTGTACCGATTAAAGACTTGGTAGACACTACTTATTAATTTAATATATTAGGATGTATTATAAAAGTACGATGTACAGAATTGCTATCAGCGCATTGTTATTCTTATAATTGCTGATTTATGTAACAGAATTCATTTGCTTTAATTCTTCAGATTCGTAGAAATAGTGAAATAAATAATTCTACGAAATAATCCTCCAAGGAAGAATCCTGAAATTCGTCGGCACTGACAAACAACTCTATACATATTAATTGAATAAACCACAATATATTACAAAGATACGATCAACAAAATTCTTTTCAGGTCATCATTATTTTTATCCTTGTTCACTTTACGTAACATATTTAATTCCTTAAGAAATAAGAATTCAATGAAATAATCCTCGCAGAAAGAGTCTCGAAATTCGTTTGCCGTACCTGCTTCAAGCCACTCAAGATCCTCGAGCCGGAACTTCCATCCTCTCTCAAACGACAATAAAACCGGAGTCCAGTGGTTCCTCCAGCAAATGTATCCCGGACTTTCAATCGCGGATACGTAAGAAAGACAGCGGCGATTCCATTTCGACGAGATGTGTCCGGAAGGAATGCACCGGAGGAATATTCCCCGAAAACGGAACGGAGGGTACTAAACGTGGCGAAGGTGGAAGGTGGAAGGAAGACTTTGGAAGACTGGCGTGATGCCCGGCTCACCGATCGGCTTCTTGCCTGTTCACCAACTCCTACAGTACCCGGCATGCACCGTGGTTCCTTGCTCGGCTTGTCGAGCCATCGTTTTGTATGTTTTGCAACCAACGATCTGGCTGCCTTCGCTTCGACCACACGCGGCTCTTCTCCTCCGTTAAAGTACCGATCATCTTTTAAAATGCTTTTTCGCGATTGATTCGAGAACACCGATGTTTGTCAAACCCCGATGTACTTCGAAGACATGAATCACACGAATCTTGATTAATTATATCGCATCGTTTCGTGTACATTTATTTCATTATTTAGCATCGTCGGTTTACGGTGGATTTCAACCCTCTTCAAACGCCAGGCATTCGATCGCTCGATGAAGACATTCGTCAAACAAATAGCATTCTACTGAATTATTCAAATTGCTGTCTAATTAGATAGCAATTTCCTCGAAGAGCAGAAGCAGCAATTCCTTTAACCTATACTTCCGATGATTACCTGAGTTTAACGACCTCGTATCACACGAAATAAATCGCTGGCTAGTCTACGGTTATAACTTTCCAATTCGCAGATAACGAAGGAATCGAAAAAGGCATTGAAGGGCTAGTCAAAAGAGAGGATTTCATTCGTGCAGAAACGTAGAGGAACGAGGAACATTGTGAGGAGTGCTTTAGGTTCGTCTGCAGTTTCCTGGCACGATGCCCTTGCTGACCATTGCTGACCGTATGCAGGATCGACCCTTCTTAATCCTCTTTTCCTCTCGCATCCCTCTCGCACCCTCGCCATTCCACCGGACCACCTCTTTCTTTCTTCTTTCTTCTTCGCCTCCTCCCTCGCATTTCTTCGTTCTCTCCTCCTTCTTCTTCTTCCTTCGTCTCTTGGTTCCTCTTCTTGACCTTCTCTCTTGGCCGAGGTACAGGTAACGCGACAGTGGGATATTTTTACTCTCTAAAACTGTACCCGGTTCCGTCTCGATACAAAGTGATTTTGACTTTTGTTGCTTCTCCTGCGAGTTCTAAGATCCAAGATCTTATTTATAATAATATCGAAACCGAAAGAACGAAGTGCGCAGGAGAAGTGCGCATACGGTGATCTTAGAATCACGGTATGTTTCATTCCTAATTTGTAAGGTCTCATTTGTTTACTTATAATATTACTTATTTATGAAATAGGTAAAATATAATCAGATCTTCGAAATTAGAAATAATCATTTATCAAATACGCACTTTTATCTTAAACTTTATATTTCTACATTTATAATATAACTTATTTATATGTTTATAATAAAATCATAGAAATTAGAAGTAAGAGATAAAATCGTTCGAAGATCACCACCCGCGCACGTTTCTGCGCACGTTGTTCTTTTGGTTCACAAACTTCCATCTTTCTCGACGGCGATTATTACATTTAATTATACAATTATTACATCGTATAATATTCGAACGTGGAATAATTCGTGGATCATATCCGACAACGGACTCGTGAATTCGAACTAATCAAAGTGGCAGGACTGCAGTTAGCAGTGGGTGGCAGCAGTGCAAGCATATTGCAGTTCAGCATAAAGCCGAAAGTGCATTCAGCGCTCCTCCGTCTATCTCCGTTATCAGAGCATACGCGTCGTTTATGCTAATGAATTTCCGCGACAGATACACACCGAGTACTCCTCTAATGAAAATGGTACTGGAAACTCCACTGGAAATGGACCTCTCAATATCGCCTCGTATTCTCATTGGTTCCTCGTTGTTCCTTGCACAGGAACCATTGAACCAGCGTTCACGTTATCACTGTCGAGGAGGTTTCCCTCGTCGAACGATAATCGCGTTTCTTCCTTGAAATTCAAGCGATCGGAATAATGGCACTCTTGCAACTCTTTTATTTAATTCTTCGCGTTACATCGCGTTATAAATCCGAGGAAGTACACTGAACATCTTCCGGGTCACTATAAACTCGTCCCTCGATCTACACGGTATTTTTTATAAGCCATTTCCTACACGAATATTTTTCTAACTTATATTGGTTCCTTTTTCTAGTAATTTTTTCGTACTGCCAGTCTCCATTTTCGTGATTTTCATTCGCGTAAAAGAATCACTATATATATTACTTGATAATATATTATATACTGTATATATTTATATATGTATTATACACCCATCCCTGGATTTACGCGGCGATAATATTATCTTATATAAGAGTGTATATTATAAAATAATTAACTAATTCTATGCAATTGTTTCGAAACGTTTATCACAACGTTTAATTATCACACTGAATAATTTGTAGAAAAATAATCTGGTGACACAAGACTAACCGCGAAATAATCGCAACTCGGAACAACTGTGTGTGACAGTAACTCCTTGTTTTTGCGGGTTCACTTATTGTTTCAGTAATACATTTACCAGTTTTATAATAAGTAATTTCTTATTAAGCCCACTGCTTTACATATTATTCCGAAAGTATAATGGCACGCGCGAATGTAGAACGTTCTTATTCCATGAGAATTACACCTGTATCCACCAAGTAAGTCCGGTACTCATTAAGTTTCTAGACATACATTGGCTCTACCTTTCCTGTTACTCTTGCGACATCGCATGCCTCGAGTCGTAATTACCGTGATTTATCCCATTCTACGTTTACCGCGTTATACAGGTTTCGCACTCCAAATTCACACTTTTACAAATCAAATTGAATCTTATGAAAATCAATTTCACCGGTTTGCAATAATAATTGCATATGTAATGGATTGTTAATTACGATTATCTCGAGTCGTAATTACCGTGATTTACCCCAATCTACGTTTACCGCGTTATACAGGTTTCGCACTCGAAATTCACACTTTTACAAATCAAATTGAATCTTATGAAAATCAATTTCACCGGTTTGCAATAATAATTGCATATGTAATGGATTGTTAATTACGATTATCTCGAGTCGTAATTACCGTGATTTACCCCAATCTACGTTTACCGCGTTATACAGGTTTCGCACTCGAAATTCACACTTTTACCAATCAAATTGAATCTTTTGGAAATCAATTTCACCGGTTTGCAATAATAATTGCATATGTAATGGATTGTTAATTACGATTAAATAAGTGTTCCATGTATATCTTTATATTACGTACAATAAAATTTGGAATATTATTTTTCATATTTGGAATATTGAAAATCTTACGAATATTAGCGATATATTTGATTCGAGTTTTAGTAATATTGGCATCGGCGGTCACCGGTGACCGCCATGGCGTTCAACATATAAATAGTGCGGCGTTACAGGATCTTCTGTTAGACGAAAAAAATTGGATTGCAGAGGGTTAAAAAAGAAAATTTAAAATACTGGTGATTAACAATCACCACGTCAACGTATTAAATAACATGGAAAACAATGGTGGAGACAAAGATGGCGTTCATTACATCACGTGTTCGAATATGTACTTCATCCATCGAAGTTTCCAAAAAATATAAAATCGTAAATCGTATAAGTGCTAATGAAACAGATAATAATTCGTTGGCCACCGACAATGTGTTAAACAATTCGCGCGAACAATGCACCGTAATATGCGTGGTCCACACAGGGGAACCACACTGACGCAATTAATTTCATTCTCACTGGTTCGGCCGAGCCATGTGCGAAACTGTTAGCCGCTTGGCGCAAGATTTTAATTAATTCGACTAATGGAATTTATTTGCTACGCCGATAACGCGCGGACTAATGACCCTAGGTGTCGATATTGAATATTAACTTATAATAAAATAAGCTGGCGCACTAAGTTTCGGGTCACCAGATTTCAACCCTTTCGTTATAGAAAACAACTCGAGGTGATTTGAAAGCTTAATCAAAATCATTGTTTAAAGGTAAAATTCATTAATTCACATTCTGTGTTAAAAAATCACGGGTTTTCCAATAAACGGAAAACAAAAAGCTACTAAAAAGCAATAAATGGAAAAAAGAATTTCCGAACAAATTTAGTTAATTTACTTTACCGCCATAACAAGAAATTGGACATTTATTTCTTAAATATTATTACTTAAATCAAATTAACCTTTTACGTAAAAGGAACAAAAATATACTGTTAACTTAGATCGACATACGAGGAGCAGTTGTAGCATATTTGATAATATAATTATTAATAGTACCAATATATAAATGTATAAATGCGTAAAAAATATGGACGACCTGGAAAACTATAAAAATCAACAAAGAAAATTCCCTTTTAGGAAGAATCAAAAATCTTTCATCCTACAGGTTGGATATTCTATGAATATCGTTATTTAATATAACTATTGAATATTTCCAATACAGAATATAGTAAATAATGTTTTTATAATTTAAAATGCCATTGTAAAAAATGCGTCGAATATGTCGACCCTAAAAATTGATTTCACTGTAATGATACAATTGATGCAATGAACCCTTTCGAACTAATTAATTGAAACAGGATAATGATGACCCTAAAAATTGATTACACTGTAATGACACGACGAACACCCTTCCGAAACTAATTTAATCCGAGCTGGATCACCGAATTTGGCATCCTAACATTTTTAACAACAATTCAAAGTTTCCAAGTGCAGACAATCGTGTTTTGAGTGAGTTACAAAAGCGTGACACAAATCGGAACAACATTTGAATTAATCGGGCTAACGAAGTTTACATGCCACGGGGATAATGCACAAAGAAATGCATTCGTTGACCGCTTTGCACTCGAGATTATTTATAATTATTTAGACTTATCGTGGCAACTCGGGTAGCGACTGAAAAGCAACATTAAAATTTGCTACGTTATTGGTGATAATTTATAATGCAATAACAAAAAATAACTCAAATAAATCAAAACGCGTGGAGTGCCGGGCCGAAATCCGTGATATACGATACCTCGCGATACGCGTCCGTAACGTTAAAAATATTAAAAATTTGACGAATGTTAGCGAAATATTTGATTCGAATTCTAGTAGTATTGGCAGCATTGACGGACACCGACGACCGCCACGGTATTCAATGTGTTAATGTTGTTTCTCTATTGGTAGTCGCAATAAACTGAGTGGCGACTGAGAGTCGCCTCTCGAGTGCGAAGGGTTCAGTGTTATATGTGCGCACATATATGTACCGGTGTAAGTGTGGTTATACACGCACAGTGAACGATACAGATAAACAGGGAAGGGAGACAAATACAATGGAAAAGGGGTAATATAAAAAGCAGCTAATCGTTAACCTCTTCAAGACCTCCGCCGCAAATGTGAAAATTTCATTTTAATTATAATTAAATTCAGTTGAAATTTTATTCAAATTAAATTAAATTTCTCCTACGGGGAAGCCATTGAGTTGAGTCTTAAAAAATGTCGGTTTTAGTATATCAATTTTAATGTTCAATAACACTATTTTCTAACCAGAAAATGAATTCAAGTTTGCCGTAAGATAACTAAAAGCACTTTTTACATATTCTTGAATATTATAGTTCGAATAGCGGTTATAAAAATTCGGCCCTGAAGAGGTTAAAGCGAAATCGACATTTAGTTCGTTTTTCGTATCATGCTCCGCCATGCCAATCAAATCGAAGGTTTCCGTTGCACGGAAGTCTCTTTCACTCACCCTTTTATGCAGCAGGTCGTTGCATTCCCGGCTGCGTTGATTTTGTCGCGCAGTTGGACCTGCGCCACGATCCACTTCCCTTCCAACTGGACTCACCAATTTTCTTTCGTCTGGAAACACCGGTAAACTTGGTTATTTCTCGTCCCCGAGATCTCTCTTTTTCTCGTGAAAGTTTTACTTAATGAGAGAAAATGTCGTCGAGTTATCCCGTGTCGTAGCACGGACGACTGATAAAAGTGAAATCTATACGTGTTAATTCTCCGAGAGAATTATTCTAACATAATTCAATGGAAAATGATCTGACCGAAGAGTGGAACTCGTGAAAATAACAACAATGTTAGCGTTGCTTCATTGGCATATTAATTATTATACTTAACCTGTAAACCGGGGAGTTCTTACAAAAAACATCACCCGGCTACTTTTTATATGCAATATTTATAATTTGATGTATATATGGGTTTGACTGTTTATTATTAACATTGATGGCTAAAGCGAACCAATCATGTCGTTAGATTTGGGTTTAAATAGATTCACGATAAACAATTTGTTAAATACGAAAAATGGGTCGTAGATGGTTCAATTTATTTGACCCTTTGCACTCGAGTGGCGACTGTGAGGCGACGTTAAAATTGACTCCAGTTGCTGGTAATTTAACGTCTAATAGCAAAATGTAACTGGTGAAAATGTCGCCCCTCAGTCGCTACTTGAGTTGCCGCAGTAAACTGAGTGGCGACTGAGAATCGCCTTCGAGTGAAACCGGTTAATATTACAGTAAATACACGATTAAAGCAGTCTAATACGTATACAAAATTGAGAATTATGAGAATTATTAAAATAACGACTTAACTCATACACCTTCGGTTAACAGATTAATTTATAATAATTGGCATCCAATTTAAGTGATCAATATAAATATAAATATAAGTATAAATACACATTTAAAGTGGTCCAATTTAGTCATCTTAATAGAAATCCAATAGTTCAATTTTTAATTTCCATCTACAATCATCTCACCGGTTTATCATCAATAAAAAATACCGTAGACAGCATTCACAATGGCGGTTCGATTATTCTTACAGCAGGCTTCATTTCTCACGGGATAAGGAAAGGATCGCGCGGGGAATCATTTGTATCGAATATAATCGAGGGTGTTTTTTTTAAAGTCGAGATCGTTGTAGCTCGAGGATCGATAACGAGATATCTCGGGGGATAAGTTTGATCAGGTTAACGAACGAATACACCAGGGATTTCCATTATTCGCGATGACGCTTTATGCCTCCGTTTCCCTGTGGATCTTTGAATAATTAACCCCCGGCACACGAGCAACTTCTCCGCTAGAATTTATGTCCTTTTCAGGGAGTTCGGCAGTTCCGGGAGTCACTCACCCCCGGGGGGTGAATATCGGCCGAGTCAACCCCTAATGGAAAATTTCATTTCTAAACCTCCGAGATATTAATTTTCGATTTCGGAGGAGCATCGAATTTCGCACCCAACGAAAAAACGTAGACGGTTAACACCCCGCGGACCAAACATTTTATCGTTTTGAGGAAAACATTTTTAAGAGCATTAATTCAATATTTGAACTGTTAACATCTGACGATTTCTTACATTAATTATTAATACGTTGACGAACGATGTGAATATTGCTAAAACTCGATTCAAATATATCGGTAATATTTGTACAATTATGAATATTTTTAATGTTACTATTTTCAACGTTTTTATCCCATGGCACTCATAAACTAAGTACTACAATTCTACTGCACAAAATATATTACATTATTTTCTGTTTTTGGTCGAAAGTGGCAATAAAATAACTATTTCCCCCCACTATATATTAAATGGCATTTAATGATATGCGACACAAACTTCGTTGTACTTTCTTTTTGAAAAATCTTGCATTAAAAAATCTCGGCATATCGGTTGAGAATCACTGCTCTGTACAATCATTTTTATTACATTCTATCGGAACAATTTTATGTCACATATGAAATAATTCCACTTAAAAAGTATAAATCGCTCATAATTCATCAACAAAAAGTTTGAACTTCTAATTATTCGTACTTGCTAAATAGCAAAAATACAAAGTTCTTCGTCATTGACCTCTAATATAATTCGTGGAATACAAAACGCGAGGTATCTCGACATTGGTCCGCAATGTGTTAAAGGAATTGTATTTTAATCATTCAAGGGGGACTCCTCGGCATTCGAACGTTTTCAGAAATATTCCATTGTGTCTTCTTCAGGTCAGTTATTGTCAGTTGCGAAAAGCATGCGCGCCATTGGCGGAATAAAAATAAGTTTCCCGTCGCTCAGCAGTTCCTTGTCTAGACAAGAAGTGTCACTTATTTTTGCCTTCAACTCCGCGAGTCTCTTGCAACGTCACGTATTCGTTCTTGAAATCTCGCGAGTCGAGGAGAAAGAAGGAAATGTTGGACGGATGATCGACAAAAATAAATGTTACTCAGGTCGATCGATATTCGTTGATTTTCACGAAGAAACAAAGAGATAGACTTCGCGATAGAATTATTAATTTGGCCAGAAAGTTCGTGCGGTTTCGAACTGTGTTTTTTAGGAATACTGGGTTTTTAAGAACGCGGCATTCTAAAACTGTCCGAAAGACAAGAAAATGTTGGAAGTAAAAGTCAGACAATATATCATTGAATTTCAGTATTCAAGAATTGAAGAATTATACAGAATTGAATAAAAGTCGATTTCTATTTACAAGTTAAAACCGTACGAACTTTTGTACCTGTTGGCTAAGACGATAAAATGACAACAGATACTAATATGAATGATTACTAATTTATTTGTTTTTATATTATTGTATTCGTAATTAGCGAGTAATTAATCCCTGGCAATTAAGACAGTAAACATGTAGGGGATAAATTCAGAAGCCATGGCGTTCAAATCATTCTGAGCAGTGTATGTGTATCGTGATCGTAGAATTTGTAACTCGTAAACTTACTTGGACTGTGAACCCGTATTTCGCTGTCACTGGGACTGGAAACACGATGATCGTTCAAGGAAACGACCCTTAACCCACCCGCTGGACTGATCAATCGTTGCGTTGAATGTCCGCCGGGCGATGTTACTCGCAACTCCTTCCCCTCGTTACTGTTCACCCTGCAACACCATTGTTGTCTATCTTAGACTCTAATCACCTATTTGTCTACTAATTTCCTCTGCTTACGTGTTAATAAAGTGGAGGGTACGGAGTTTGTTAGTAATCGAGTTTAATCAAGTCTTTGATTAAACGGGAAGACTTCCAATGAGGATAATTATGTATATTTCGTATTATTCGTATTATTCGTATTACTCGTATTATATAATAGCTGCTGTGTAAGGAATAGTACTTACATGGAATATGATAATTATAGAAAATATAGTAGTTCTATCAAATATATTAATTGTATAAACTATATCAATTATATTGTGTTTCGAATTTAATAAACTTCTGGGTGAAACTTATTTAATGTTAGTTTATATTTCAATGATTAATAGCTTTCTGAAAAATTATCCAACTTTTGTCGGAGGTTAAGGAAAGAAGGAAATTCAAGTAATAATTGAATCTACTTCAATTTAACATTCTTTTCCAGAACCATAAGATATAAAATAAAACAGAAGATATAATCTACGCCCAAATATGAAAATGATTATGAAATCGTAATCGGCGTAATACATATAAATGATCCAAGTGGCCGAAAGTTTGAAAAGCGCAACAGAAGTCGGAGTTAAAGTGTCTTAAGACAAAATAGAACTATTAATCTTCCCGCTCGCGCGTAGCTCCATTATTGCTTTACCCGGAGAGGCAGTAAGGACTAGAGCAAAAGTAAGAGCAAGAGCAAGAGCAAGAGCAAGAGCAAGAGCAAGAGAAAAAGGTCGAAGGAAGGAACCGCGCCCAGAGGAGACCCGCTGACGTGGTTCGAATGGACCAGTTATGTCGGTGCTCTCCGTGGATGTGAAACACCCGAGAAAAATGTGTCACCGAGGGAATTGCAATGCGGACTTCGCGCTCTCCACGAGATACAACCGACCTCGACGATCCTAAGCGTTTCTCGCACCTATCGCACGTTCTCCGGCTCACAGATATTTCCAGGTGATTCGTCACCACCTCGCCGTTAAATCAACTTAAAAGAATCTACTCTTTTTGCCCGAAATTTGTTACCCTATCCATTATTACATTATTATATTCTACTATTTCTAGAACACACTTTGTACAAGATAATATTTATAATTCGAAATGACCTTGTTCTTAAAACAATTTTTAATCGCAACTACTATTTTTGTGATTTGTGACCCTATCATCCCCTAATTATATCATTCTGTCATTTTACATTACTCCATTATTATATTATCATATTCTACTATTTCTAGAGCTCACTTTGTATAAGTGAATATTACAATATTTATAATTTGCACGAAATACATTAGCAACGAGCAATATAAAGAATGACATTCTGGAATCATTAACTTTCGGATATTGAATCGTATATGAAATTTTTAATTATTATGATTCTACGAGATATGAGAGGATACATTTAACTTACATCGTGGGACTCATCCCGAGTTCCCCGCTGCTTGCCGCGCGGAATATTTGCGAGTTGACAGTGATATCGTTGTCAGACTTTCTGAGAGACTGTTGCGGTGTGGATTGGTGAAGCGGAAGTGGTTGCTGTCGATGCCCGGCACTAACCCTTGGCAATGGAAGGGTCGATACCGTTGCCGGTGGTTGCGTCAGTGTCTTTTGAGCCAAGTGAGACGTACTGACCGCCCTCGGTGGAAGCGGGTCTCTTCCTATGACCGACCCTGATCCCGAGGCTGAAAATCAAAATCACAACCCTTTAGCAAAATCAGAATCAAAATGACACGCTGCAATCAAAATCAGAATTAAAATTTCGCTTCTTGATCATTGCACTTCCGTCATTATATTAATTATACTTCGAATCGACTACTTAGTGGCCTTTTGACTTCAACAACTTATTTATGAAATTAGGAATTTTCATCGGTATGTTATTTTCTTTTTGTACTTTGAAATTATATAATCTCTTCGGCATATTATTTGCTTCTTTATTACGAAATTCTTTATTTTCTTCTGTATATTATTTTCACTTTACATTACGAGATTATTTTTCCTGTTTCATGTTTGATTTACGAAACTATTTCGAACGAAAGTGTTTCTTTTCTGCTCCACATTATTTTCTTTTTTGTATTTTATGTATAAAGTGTACGGTGGTAAGTTAAATAAAACTATTTAACTGTTTGAATGACATCGTTCATTTTGATTCAAAGCGCACACTTCGGTATCCCTTAAAGTCAAAGATTTCCTGGAAACTGTAATAATTTTCTGTTGCGCGCGATTGGCAAAAATCAAATATTCCGAGGCCTTTGATGTACGTCCAGGTGAAACGGGAACCGAATATAAAAGTTCTTACTTAATATTTACTGCCGTATCGAAATTGCAGGTTCAACCTGGCTACTAATCTTTAATTCTCGACGAAAGATTGCTTTCCGCGAAACTTTCACCATCGGAATTTATAACTCCGCGTTTATTGGAATTTTCGTCCAGTATGTAATACAGTTTCTTATTTCTATTATCATAGTTAATATGCAGATAACCCCCGTACAACGCGATTCAAAAAATGCAGCATTCCTCGTACCACGCGATTTCGATATAACGACGAGGAGTCGCTTGCATTTCTATTCTAAAAAATTCAGTTTCAACATGCAAAACGAGATCACGAAAATTGTGACCGCATATAAAAAGTACCGCGTAAATGGAGGAATAATTTTTCACGTATAAAAAGTACCGCGTGAACGCAGGAAGAATTTGTCGCATACAAAAAGTATGTAAATCGAGGGGTGAAAATATTAAATTATTTGGCATCGACGAAGGAAGAACGATGCGATTCCGTGTCATTGATTGGCATGTTGTACGGAAATCGTCTTCCATCGGTACTCGATATGCAAAATGACAATAAGCGATTAACGTGGTGTATCTGCTCGATCAGAAACACTGCGATATTGCATCCGAGCGTTCTATGGCTCCTGTTTGCTTCTCTATAATCGGTTCACGCGTCATCGAGTTTGCATCTGTTTCTACCGACGATCCACCCGCTTTAGTTTCAACAACTGCTAATAATTTCGAAGCTCGATCGATGGAGATCTATTGTTCTTCCACGCGCGTATTTGGATTATGGGATAATAGTTCTTCGACTGATTATGATTAGTATATGCATTGGTATTCGTTGAAATTTCTGTGATAGAAAATTACCCTGTACTTCAATCGTAAGTTATTCATCATACGTTATCATTAAGTTGGGTCGAGTTGGTTCGAATTGATTTGAGTTGGTTTGATTTGGTTCGAATTGATTTGAGTTGGTTTGAGTTGGTTTGATTTGGTTCGAGTTGATTCGAATAGATTTGGGTTGGTTCAAATTGATTTGAGTTAGTTGGAGGTGGTGCGAATTGATTTGAGTTAGTTGGAGGTGGTGCTAATTGATTTCAGTTGGTTCGAATTGATTTGGGTTGGTTTGAGTTGGTTCAAATTGATTTGAGTTGGTTGGAGTTGGTTCGAATTGATTTGAGTTGGTTCGAATTATTTTAAGTTGTTTCGAGTTACCTCAGGTTATTCTGAATTATTCTGAGTTATCCCGAGTCATTTCGATAGTAAGATAAATATGTGAAATTGTAGATTTGTGACAGATTCAGTAGGGTATAATTAATTTCCAAACTTCTGTTCAGAATATTTTAAGCTTTTAATACCTGTAGCTTGATTTTATTTTAAAGGACATTAAAAAATACTTGATTCGCACTTGAAAATTGGCTCGTTCTACGATCGGCATTTTTCCTACATAGCAGCAAGCAATCCATTCTATTTTCGCAAAGAATTCCTCGCAACGCATTCATTAATGGACACTCGTCGTCCTTAAAAATAGCAGGTTGGATTCGATTTACTTCGACCGCATTCCCACCACCGGTACACTTCGTGATCTGAAACTTTCAACGAGCGCCACAAAGATTTTATGAATTTTCTTTCTCTCCTTCAAACTTTTCTATTTTCCTGTACGTCATAGTTCCCTCGCGATTTTATCGGTTATCGGATAAGATGCTTTATTAATTTTCTTTCGAAACTTACCGAAATAAGAGGCATTCGTTTGTAGACCACGCCTGACTTCGATCAATCAAATATAACAGTTTATTTTTATACGATTTTTAAAAATGTTACGAGTAATATTGTGCAGATATATCAGTACTCTAGCTCATAATATTAACAAATATATATTACTTTTAATACAGTGCAATGATATTAATATTTCAGTTTATAATATTTAAAAACACACACTTCTCTAATATGTCTCAAAGACATCGTTATTCCAATTTCTAATCTTTCAAAAGTATATATTATTCCAATATAGTGCAAAGATATCAGATAGTCCAACTTATAATATTTAACATTTTTGTACAACACAGTGCAACGACATTAATATTTCAGTTGATAATATTATTAGACGTATATTATGCATAATATAATCCTGATATACTCCAAATATCAGTACTCGATTCTATAATATTCAAAAATATCTATAATTTCAAACGCAGTGCAAAGATGTCAGTACTCCAAATTCATAATATTTCAAGATATACATTATTTCTAATATGGCGCATAAATATCAGTATCGCAATTTATAATACTCCAAAACATACATAATCCACTATAATCGGAATATATCCAAATATATAATTCTTGTATAACCGAAACACATTAGTACTCCAGTTTGAAAGACCGGAAGCACTAATAAAAGTGAATCCTGTGATAGAGGGATTAATTGAATCTCACGGTGGGAGGTTTTAGCGGGTATGCTCGTGGTTGTGACGAGCAAACGGATGTTTGGCGGGCACGGGAATGTCGTGAAATCTAGTAGAACTAAATAAAACGAAATAGAACGGAACAGTCGAGTTTGCCGTGGCGAGGAAGGACCGGCTCGTTTGAGATGAGAAGAGATGAGAGACGAAGAGAGAAGAGAAGAGAAGAGAGGAGAGACGCGGCGGGAAGAGAAGAGAGAAGAGAGACAAGAGACGAAGAGAGAAGAGGAGAGAAGGCCGAGTCAGAGTGGCACGGGAAAGGACAATTTATCTCGCGCAATTAACCCACCCTCTGAAACCAGGCCATCCGCGGACTCTTACGTAAGGATCCAGATTCCCGCGCTAACTACCTCGCATACAACCTGCCAATTCCCTTCACCATCTTTCCCCTTCCACCTCCCCTCGCCCCTCCCGCTCCTGATTCGTGTGTTAATCGCCGCTAATACCACTCGATTGTCTTCCCTTAATTTATTACTATTTATTAACAGCGATGTGTCGCCGGTCAAAATGTCGGCAGAGAATCGTGCCAATCGTGATTGGTCGGAAGGAATTATTAGGGTACCGGAAACTAATCATTCTTTGCATATGTTTTTGAAACTCGATTTATTATTTCATAATATTATTCCATTAGCTAATTGCCATTCTTATCTATGAACCTTAACCGACGATCTTCCAATACTATAATAACCTCTGAAAAAATGAAATTAAAAAATAATAATTATGAGTCAGAAATTATACAGAATTTTTAGAAGATTGTAATTGCTTTATCAAGGACAATCGAGTTAAGAGTTACAAAATAATTTATTAGTTTCCTGGCACTCTAATAAGTTGTTGAAGTATTACAATAATTGTTAGATTTTGCGAATAACAATAAATTGTTTGCGCGACTAGCGAAAAGATTCGCGATAACGATGGTTAATTGGACGCGACCTTAACGGGAGCAGCAGATGCACTGAAACGAGACTCATTTTCTCGAATTCAATCGCAACGATGGCAATTCATTTGAGCCAGAATGCATGACGACGCGTTTCAAACCGAACAATTTGCCACGCTTTGTCCCCGGTGTTTTCGTAGAAACGAGACTCGATGGCGTTTGTTTGCGGTGAAAAAATAGTCGCAATGTATTGGAAGAAATGTTTGCAAAGTTTAAACGTATTTGAGGCTCGGAGAACCAATATCGCGTTTGTAGTGTTTTAGAAACTAGATGGATTAATTAATAAAGAACCAACATGGCGTTTGTAGTGTTTTAGAAACTAGATGGATTAATTAATTAAGAAGCAACATGGCGTTTGTAGTGTTTTAGAGATTAAATGGATTAAATTCAAGTTATAATTAATTTGATCATCTAATTTATATTTATTCTATCTAATCTTTAATGAAATAAATATTTGTAAGGCAATTAATGAATAGTCCATAATTCCAGCTTAAGTATCAAATAATATTCAACTGATAACTGTAATCGCATTCTAATTCATAACTATTTCTGGTAGAACTTCCACATAACTGTTCGAGAAACTGGATTCCCCAACCCGGACTAGTTATATATAATATTATAACTAGACTCGAAGGGAAATATAAAAAGTTCGGAAATTGAAATTCCCCGGCTATATAGGTGAAGTTTGTGCATTGAAAGTTCGGTATAAAAATTTACATGAAAGATTACGAGCGGGAAGTTCCAAAGTCGATCGGCAATTTATGGCACTTCCAGCTGTCACGATTGGAATTCAGTCCAATTGGCGGAACGCGTGACATTGCACTCCGGATGTTACTGATTTCTGCGGTTTCATCATTTGGAAATATTGGAGTCATAAAAGTAGACATATTAATATCTTCCGTGTTGTTTTATGATAAAGTGTCGTTTTACTTCGAGGGTCCGTGGAATTTTATATATTAAAATCGATATAATAATCGATTTAATATATCATATGACACATTATATAATATATTATGTGATTATATAAGAATCATAATATTAATATTGTTTTAGACACTTGAGATATTATATGTTAATATTATAATGCAAACATTATATAAGTTTCCAGGAATCTTAATATGTTAATATATTATAACATTTATATTATTCACTAGATCTCTTGATATAATAAAGTGAATGTATCCAATGACAAGTGTTTCTTACTTATTTTACTTTTTATTTACAGCACTGTCGATCGTTTTACTCAAATTGAAAATGATCTGCGACTATTCAATAAAAATAACTGAGTTTTAAAACTCCATAAAGTTAATCTGACATGAGAGATTAATCGATAATAAATAATAAGTACCAACAATCCAAAAGTCGATCCAAATAGTTGAACTTATTGTTAGATCAATTCAACAAAATAATTTAATTCCTAAGTCAATTTAATAAATAAAATTAATCCGACAAAGGTTAATAAATATAGCTAAATTTAAACCCCCGATAAACTTAATCTGACATCTGGAATTATGAAATGCCAACTAATAACCACCAAAATTGGGAGGGTCAATAAAAATATCCGACATTAAAGATTCAATAAAATTAATCTGACATGTGAGATTAATCAATAATAAATAACAAATTCAAAATTGCGATGGTAAAAAAATGACCGAGATTACTGACAGTTTCAACTCGATATTAGTCTAACTATTTTTCGACTTCGACCGAAACAAAATGTTATTGGCTAGAAAAATGAAGATGCGGGTTTCAGACACATCGCGAAATAACGAAGAATCCACGACACCTTGATCTTTTCTGTTCGCATGCCAAGTGGAGCGCCTATATTTACCGGATCCCTGCGCCAGCGAGAAGATAACGTTGGTAGATTAAATAAGCGCGCGGATTAAATAACGACAGGCAGACTGCAGTTCGCGTCGACCAAAACGAGTGCCGCGTAAATGGGTCGACGAGAATTAGAGCCAATGCTAAATTTCTAATAAACTCGGTGGAATAATCGAGTTACGCCATTTTTTTTGTAGCAACTTCCCAGGGATCTCGTTAACGTTTAAATTTGGAATTCTCGCAACATCCCACATTCTCATCTTTTGACGTCTGTACTCCAATTACGTTGTGCGTCTGCATCCGCCACGAACTATTATTACTCTCGTTTTGTTTGTTTATTATTATAATGATTATGAATATTATACGATTATTCGATATTAGTAAATTTTTATTTCGTCTGCGAAATTTATTTGGAAGATTTCGTTGGAGATTATTTTTAATAATCTATTTCGAAAATCTTCTTTTCGCAACTCGGAAACTTTAGTTGATTTATTCCTTCTATTATTAGGAATATTATTTATATACAGTTTACGCAAATTCCTGGATCATTTTCTTTCGGGTGAAACATTTTAGTTGATTACTTCTTCCTTTTATGATGGATACTATTTATTTATTACGTATTATTTATTTTTTATTTCGTCTACGCCATTCATTTTACGCGAATTCGAAGATTGTCTTCTTTCAACATAGAAATGTCACTTGATTTCTTCTTTCTGTTATTATGAATATTATTTGTGATGAATTTTTTATTTCATTCATGAAATCCATTTTATACGACTTCGTTTCTGCGTGCAGAAATTTAATTTCATAATTTGTTTCTATTATAAAGATCGAATACCGGGAATACACAAAAATAAATTAGGTCTCGATACAGAAAGGAATCTCGATATTCCGAGAATGCAAGGGTGTTAAAGAAGCGGTTGTTCACCCTAGGATCCAAGGGTACGATGAAAAGGATGGCACGAGGCTTAATGGGGGAAGCGTCGCGACGCCGGAAGTGGCGCCGAAGGGTCGACGACACTCCGAATCAGGGATTGGGATTGAACCGTGCCATCCGTGGAACGAGTTTCCCGATCGAAATTCTATTTGAAATGTTTTCGAGATCGTAATAGGGTGCCCGGAGGAAATTATGAGTCACGTTTACCCTCCCTGTGTTTCTCCATCAAATTCAGTCCCCCGAATTTGCATTAATTTTTCATAACTTCGATACTCGACAATATTCATCCGGCAAAGTGTATCCAAATTTATTACACTCGTAACTTCTCACGGATGTAAATACACACTCATTCAAAAATTAATTAAATACCACTCAACGACGCGTTCCATCTCACCTTCGATTAATCAATGATTTGTTGATATCATTCACAAATCACTAAATTATGTATGCGTGAGATCACACTTTCTCCTCCAATAATGTTGCAACACGAATATAATCGTTGTATCATTTCCGACGGGGTTTTGTAAGATGGAGGGAAGTGCGTTGTAATGGAATGTCGAGTAATCCGGTGGCTCTTCACCTTTACATAATCCGTCAACTCTTTAATCCTCGAGGTAGCAGCTGATTTCAAAAGCCTTTAGTAACTTTGGATTATATTTTTAGTAATTTTGTAATAGACTTATGTTATAAAATGAACAAGCAACAAAATATATACTTGCTCGCTTCGGTTAAGTCTGGGTTCTATTTTTAATCATTTTCATTTTAATAATGTAATTTTAATAAATTCGTATTACAGAGTGAACTGGAAGAATATATTATGTATATAATTATTTGACTGGGTTAGGTCTGGATGTTATGTTTAATAATTTTTTAATAAATTGGCTTGACTTCGATTTTCAGTAATTCCGTAATAAATTCATATTACACTATAATTCAACATACAAAATATATAATCATTGCTTGACTTCGGTTTTCAGTAATTCTGTAAGAAATTCATCTTACACTATAATTCAACATACAAAATATATTATATAATCATTGCTTGACTTCGGTTTTCAATAATTCCGTAATAAATTCATCTTACACTATAACTCAAAATAAAAAATATATAATCATTGCTTGACTTCGGTTTCCAGAAATTCTGTAATAAATTCGTATTGTACTATCACCGAACATAAAAACTACATAATCATTTGGTCTGACCTCGGTTTTCAGGAATTCCGTAATAAATGCGTATCGCAGAATGAACAAGCAGAAAACAGACGTAATCGTTGCTCTAGTATCCAGGTTTATTCGCGAACTATTTATCGTGGATAGTTTACGGAGGATGCATAAATCCGACCGAAGTGAACTCCAGTAAACCCGCAAATATGCACGGAACAAGAGAGGAGCGTAAAATATTTATTACCACTGGATGTAACCGCAGCTTGTTCGCCTCGCTCTTTTTTCCCTCCCTTTTTACAATCGTATATAATAAAAAGGAGCGCCGGTGCTAGAGATGTTGGTAACAGGCGGAAAGGGAAGAAAGCAGGAGAAAAAGGGGGAAAAGGAAAATGAACGGTATCGTTGGACGGTGGACAGCAACAGGTCGAGGACGATACAAATGACCATGGAATTGCGTTTCTATTCTCTTCCCGACGGAAAAGAATCTCCGAGGAAATACTTATTCGACTTTTTCACTGCTATTCTACTATTCATAATGCCAAAGAAGTCCTCGATGAAATTGGAATGCTTTCATCGGCAATTGCGACTACTGTTATGTTACTGTTACATTTATCATTATATTATAATAAATATTAAACACCCCACTAATTGTCATCCGAGTGTTTATAAGGGTATTAGATAACAATACGATATAAATAGTTTTCTGGCCGAAAAATATGTTGTTAATTGAAAGAAACCATCCGCGATCAAATTATATACTTTTTTACTTAATATTGAAGATTGACTTACATTTATTTGAGATAGAACTTAATTGAAGTCTAGGGATCATTTTGGGTCGAAATAAGTGGATTGAAGTAATTTTCCGACAAAAAATCTTTTTAACCGAATGAGGCACCATGCGCGATCACATTGTATACTTTTTTAATTAGTGTTGTATATTGAATTGTACTTATTTGAGGAAGTACATAATTGAAGTCTAAAGATCATCACGCACGATCAGATGATACACTTAAAACCAATGAAATCAATAAACTGCTTCGAGTGATCTTTACATTGAATGTATATAGTTCTACGGGAATTGCAAGTTATTATCGGGAATTTCTCTCGCGGAATTCGGGCAATGGCGTCCTGCAATCTTCGGTCTATGATTGCAGTAGTAAAGTAGCAATTGCGCTAGCGGCAAGAGTGTCGACTGGATGCCAACTAACGGGATCTGTAGTGATCAAGTAGGTCAGATGAGTCGATACACGCTCGCTTTGTCTCTTCAAGGTCCGGTTTACATCGTTTTGGATAGAGTTGCACGTTAATTAACTCATTTTTGATTGGCCAGTTAATCGATTAATTCAATTACTTATTGTGCAGATAAATGTTTATAGATAGTATTTTCTAGGTTTCTCTTATTAACGCATTCACTGCCACGTGTACATACCATTTTTGGTACACACTGAACTTTCTCATTGGACCAAGTGATACTTTGAAAGTCAAGATTCAAAGTTAAGTGGACATTTTCTCTTACCAGAGAAATGATTTAAACCACATGTTTCGACCCAAAATGGTCCTAGAACATCATTAGGCATCATATACCATCGATTTGGACCATTTACGAGCGAAATTGTCGACTTTGATTTTTTGACAATTTTTGAAGGTATACCCCTTCACATTTTTGCGATTTTGGATCGACCCATTTTTGACCAATCAAAATTTTTTAACCGCTTCTTCCGACCCAAAATCGTCCTAGAATATGTTTATACATCATATACCATCGATTTGGGCCACTTAGAATTGATTTTGGCGACTTTCATTTTTTGACAATTTTTGAAGGTATACCCCTTCACATTTTTGCGATTTTGGATCGACCCATTTTTGACCAATCAAAATTTTTTAACCGCTTCTTCCGACCCAAAATTGTCCTAGAATATGTTTATACATCATATACCATCGATTTGGGCCACTTAGAATTGATTTTGGCGACTTTCATTTTTTGACAATTTTTGAAGGTATACCCCTTCACATTTTTGCGATTTTGGATCGACCCATTTTTGACCAATCAAAATTTTTTAACCGCTTCTTCCGACCCAAAATCGTCCTAGAATATGTTTATACATCATATACCATCGATTTGGGCCACTTAGAATTGATTTTGGCGACTTTCGTTTTTTGACAATTTTTGAAGGTATAGCCCTTCACATTTTTGCGATTTTGGATCGACCCATTTTTGACCAATCAAAATTTTTTAACCGCTTCTTCCGACCCAAAATCGTCCTAGAATATGTTTATACATCATATACCATCGATTTGGGCCACTTAGAATTGATTTTGGCGACTTTCGTTTTTTGACAATTTTTGAAGGTATACCCCTTCACATTTTTGCGATTTTGGATCGACCCATTTTTGACCAATCAAAATTTTTTAACCGCTTCTTCCGACCCAAAATCGTCCTAGAATATGTTTATACATCATATACCATCGATTTGGGCCACTTAGAATTGATTTTGGCGACTTTTAATTTTTTACAATTTCTGAAGGTATACCCCTTTACATTTTTGCGATTTTGCATCGAATTTTTTTCTCACGAGAAAACACTTTATTCGGCTTGCATCGAACCAAAATGGTCATAAAACATGTTTAATTCTACGACCAGTTTTAAAGTAGAAAGAACTTCCTTACAGAATTCTTGTTAAACTGTTCACGTTTGGAGACAAGTTTGTTGTTTCTCGATAGCATTGGAATACACACCGGCAAGATTCGCCTGAACGAAACGTACTTTACATAAAAATCAAAACATTCCCTGCCCGTAATTACTGTTCCATGTCCACGCACTTTTCTCGTCAATCCTTACACCGCTTTAAGGGGGTGTCCTGAATTAGAAGGTCCAAAAAATCGGTTTTTTTTTTATTGCTTAAATCGACAGATAAACTATCTAAGAATATATTTACAAAGTTACAGAGGCCAATTTTAAATATTTTCAGAAATACGAAGCCGAAAGCAGAGGAGCGGCGGGCAGGTGTGCGAACGCTCCCCGCTCTCCGACTTTCTATTCAGAATTTCATACCTGAAAAAGGTAGAAGGGTTTTTCAATACAATACTTAAAATTTATAGTAGGGTGGAGTTGAGTCCTACGGTGGCTTATGGAAGTGTAAATGTGTATGATTCATTTATGTGTACGTGCGTCTACTTAGCAGTTTGTAGCATCAACGGTTAGTTTTGCTCAGATTTTTGACGCATACACTTCGTAAGAATATCATGGCAAGTTATCCAAAAGGTACAAAACCGATTTCTGAACGGGTTTCGAAACCGCGTAAACGTCAATTCCATGGTAATCGCTACGTAAGAAAAACAGACCCAGCAGTGCAAAATGTTTGCTGATATCGCTGACGTGCACCGGATAGACAGACAGAACAAGCGCCAGGCATTTAGCAGCAAGGAGGCTCGTACAGCTCGTAGACTTGAGCAAATCCATCAAAATGAGAATTTTGAAGAAATAGAAGGATTACTATATGGACCAGGAATAGCTGATTAGCAGATTATTAGCGTAAGTAACTAAAAATTGATATTTTTTCCTATTGAAAACTTTAAAGTGCGTTTTCTCCAGTTTTTATTTTCACGATTTTTCTAAATTGGCGGGCGTGATAGCTAAAAAACTAAACGACCTATTGAATGGAACCAAAGTTTTTTCTCTTCAGTATTAAATTCTCTTCTAAGTGAACTAAAAAAGTTAGTCAAAAAGTCTATTTAAATAATGGTTAACGCACCTTAAAGTGTGTTTTTTTTTTAAAAAGCACGCACATTTTTTTTAAAACCCGATAAAAGTTGTAATTTCACGATTTTTTCAACTTTTTTTAGTTCACCCAGAAGAAAAATATATAACAATTTAACATTTTGTTGGTTTTTTTATTTCAGTCAAGAATTACGAGCTGGATCTTTCCCGCCGATTGGAGAATGCAGCGGCAAGACGCCCATGACATAGACTAATAAGTCTGCTGTAATTTATTATTTCGCTTTCAAAAAAATGTGGTATATACTTTAAATATATACAAAAATATACCACGAAGTTCAATGGGTTCATTTCTTTTTTTCCCTTCTAAAAAAAATCACGAAAAAACGCTGATTTGGACACTTCTAATTCAGGACACCCCCTTAAACGAGCCACTACTTTTTCCCAGATTACTTTCTTCCTAGCTTTCCCTCGATCGCCACTTACTGCTTAAAACAGATTCGCTAACGTTACACGTGTCCATGAATTGTCAACACGCCGCTCGAACGGCGAAATTAATGTTCCAAGTCGTTAAACCGTTTTCTCCAAGCAAGCACGTTTACTCGCTCGAGCACGTTCGCCACGAAATTGCAAACTTAACCGTTTCACCGTGGAAATTAGATAAATTAACGATCGAACTTTGCACGAAAATGTAGCCACGGTTTTTGCCTAATTCGTACTTCCCTTTGACTCGACAAGTTTCGTGTCCTCGTTATTGTTTCAGAACGAGATCAATCAATATTTGAGGATACCTATTTCGCTAATTAATTCGACGTGTATTAGTTACTCGTATTATTTCATTAGTTAATCGAATCGCCTCGCAACGATTATTCAAACGCGTGTCAAACCAAGCGTGTTTGTCCGTTAATATAACAATTTCGAAATTAATTAAATATGATAACATATCACTCAACAAAATTTAACTAAGAGTTGTAGATCGATATAGTAATTTTTATCTGCAATTTTTATTCGAACGATTTCAATGAACTTCACATATTACATTAACGCTAGAACTACGAAAGCAGTTAAAATGAGTAGTTTGCGATTTTTAATAAAATTATTCGAATATGCAACGGAATGTTGTTTGTTAATTAATTAAGTAATTCCTTACGGCAGTAATTTATATATACAGGTAACCTTTGTATGACGAAGGAGTTCGGTTCCAAAAGAATGTCAAATGAAATGTTATTTCATATGAACATGTTATATTAAAACCGCATTGTATAAGTACCGCATTATATCGAAATCGCGTTACACTGATATGATGATTACAATTAACTTAAATAGAAAATGATTTCGAATGAATTTCTTTTGTTCCGACATGAAATAAGGATACTTTTCCAAAATTGATTTCGATATAAAAACGATAAAGTAATTCAAATACCTAATTATCTGAAATATTATTTCTTATCTTGTACTTCAGATAATAAATGTCCAGATCTGTTATGGAAACCCAATAATAACATTTTCGTTATTGTTGATTTGACACAATTAACTTAAGTAAAAACTTTATTTCCAATTAATTTCTTTGGTTCTGACATAAAATAAGGATACATTTCCAAATTTGATTTCTATATAAAAACGATAAAGTAATTCAAATACCTTATTATCCGAAATATTATTTTTCATCTTGTACTTCAAATAATAAATGTCCAGATCTGTTATGGAAACCCAATAATAACATTTTCTTTATTTTTTATTTGGCACAATTAACTTAAGTAAAAACTTTATTTCCAATTAATTTCTTTAGTTCTGACATGAAATAAGGATACTTTTCCAAAATTGATTTCGATATAAAAACCATAAAGTAATTCAAATACCTTATTATCTGAAATATTATTTTTTTATCTTGTGTTTCATATAATAAATGCCCAGGTCTGCTTAAGCGTAAGGAAAGGTGAATTCGGTTTATGAACCGTTAAGGAGCACGGGTTTACGTGTCTGTAGTACATACGTGATGCAGGACCATTCTACTTGCTAAGAACCGTTAGCTGCCTCGCGAGACTCGTGTCGCGACTTTGTTCATTATGTAAGACCAACCACGATATCTTGGTTTACATTTTTCCTATCGATCCGAGATCCTCGATCGTTGGATTTACTCCAAGAACTGACTTTCCGTTACTACATAATTTATCACGGCACCAACCAGAGTCACGGTATTTAGTTTAGATTGTAATTGACGCGATCGAAGATCTACTAAATTACAGTTATCGGCCGACCACCATATTGAATCTGAATTCCATCGTTCTGTCTGTTTAATTAAAATTATTTGTTACAGTTATAAGTATAGGTTTGTTTATTATATGATTATTTAAATGTAGGGGGGAATCAATATTTGCTGCTGGTATATAATTTATTGGAAAAGTAAATATGTGGTTATTGGTATCTTGTTGAAATTAATGTTTATTAATAATTATGATCTGCTTCATAATCGATATCATTATACAGGCCAATTGAGTCATTAGGCAAAGTGGCGGAAGATAGTGCTGAGAATTTTATTATGGGAATCCTGAAATTTTAATGCACTTTGATTAAATCGGCTTTTATTTGAACTTTATTTCATTATTAGTCCTTTTGATTACTTCATTAGTTGAAATTCGAATTAGATCCGAATGCTAAAACTGACTCGCAATTATAGATTTTCCGATAGTAATTTATTAATAAATTTTGCATATTCGATTTCTATTCTTGGCCGAAAAATAGAGTAATACGTGATTAGTTAATTAAACTATTCGAGACTATTTTAAGTTCACCTACGAATATTAGAGAAACTGAATATTAAGTTGAAAATATGAAGTATAAGTTACGGAATCAAAATATACAAATATTTAATATCACGTCGGTGGATATTCTAAACCCACGGCTAATTAATGCTAATTAATCTTAGAAAACTTCGTACGAAATAAGTGTACAGCTTAGAACAAAACAGGGAAAAAGATATCGCGAAGAAAGGGCTGTTTGACAAACGAAAAGCACCGGGCTGCTTTAGAAAGACAATGACGATGTTGAAGCAGCCGAGAAAATTGTCGACTAAATAAAAAGGTCGAGTCTCGAGCTGGTTCGCAAAAACGAGACGGACTCCTTCGGCAAACGAGTCGGGACTTCAAGTTGATCGTTGCAGGTGGAATTACTTTTTCTCTCTCGGAAACAGGACCCGTAACGGATGCTGCACGCACGAGGGAGAAATATTTAAGGAGATACTTATCCGTATAACGCGACTTTAGTCGACTGGGACGCCTAATTATATCGTTATCAAAATATTACGTTCTTCAAACATTCCTCGAATCATATTCGGCACACGCCTTACACGGCACAACTTCGGTTGGTGATTATTATTTTTCAACTTCGGTTGGTGATTATTATTTGTCAACTTCGATTGGTGATTATTATTTGTCAACTTCGATTGGTGATTATTATTTGTCAACTTCGATTGGTGATTATTATTTGTCAACTTCGATTGGTGATTATTATTTGTCAACTTCGATTGGTGATTATTATTTGTCAACTTCGATTGGTGATAATTATTTGCCTATCCACTATGATTATTGATAATTATTTAACTATCGACTATCAACTACGATTATTGATAAATATTTAACTATCAACTATCAACTACGATTATTGATTATTATTGAACTATCAACTATCAACTACGATGATTGATAATTATTGAACTATCAACTATAAACTACGATTATTGATAATTATTGAACTATCAAATATCAACTATGTTTATTGATCAATATTTAACTATCAACTATCAACTACGATTATTGATAATTATTGAACTATCAAATATCAACTATGTTTATTGATAATTATTCACCAACTATCATTGTCGACAATTATTCGTCAACTACCATTGTTGATAATCATTCGTCAACTACCATTGTTGATAATCATTCGTCAACTATCATTGTCGACAATTATTCGTAAACTACCATTGTTGATAATCATTCGTCAACTACCATTGTTGATAATCATTCGTCAACTACCATTGTTGATAATCATTCGTCAACTACCATTGTTGATAATCATTCGTCAACTATCATTGCTGATAAGTATTCATCAACTAGCATTGTTGACAATTATTTATCAACTATGACTAATAACTAATTTATCAACACCACTCCATCAGTGAATAAGGATCGTAAAAAGATTTATCCAACAATTTCAGCAAATTATAAACCTGTCGTTACTCGGAACACCAAACTTTTCATAGTTACACCTGACCCACAGTTTTCACAGTATAAATTCTACTTCGACTTCCAAATGAAATTTTGCCTAAATCCAAAAAGAGTGGAAGCAAGTACGCGGATGCAAAAGAGGGGGATAATGATCGAATCGTCGAAAGTGGTGTGTCTCGATGATCGAGTAACGGTACTCTCGTCAAGGGGGTTCGATAAAGAGGAACGATCTTGCATCACGTGTAGCCAAACTAGATACACGATAAATAGGTATCGAGCTAAAGCCCCAGGTGATTCCGGGATCCATATCTCTGGATCCACGTGATCTATATTTCTCGGCTCTGATTTTCGACGTTATGCCTCGAAACCACTCTCATTCCTTCGATAATCCAGCTGCTGGCACGGTTTCGAGCAACAGTCATCCTGGCATTATTCCAACCGAAATATTCTCGAGTTCCACTAACTAACGATCACCAGTCTCAATGTTATCCATCAAAATCTCTATTCCGTTTCATATCATTGTAATACGAATTATACTACGAATTACTCTATGATTTCGATCATATTTGTTCTTATTAATACTTAAACTGTGAATAATATATTCAGCCATATTTATACATTCACGAACACGTCCTTAAAAATGAGGATTAATCGAAGAAATAGATTGATCGATTTAATGACGTCCATTATGCAACGTGTGCCACGAGAAATCTGAGAAAATGGAACCTTATCAATTTTTATAAGAAACCGTGTTTATGAAATTCCGTGGTCCCGTCATTTTGACAATTTCCGTAGTTCTAGTGTTATGATTTAAAGTACTGTTTACAATTTTGTACTCGTAGAGGCGATGATATTTTTATGCTATTATGTATTTTCATAATACAAATTATAATTTGAATTATTCTAAGATTTCGATTATGTGTCGTTTTATTAATATCAGAGGCCTTCGGCCAAGAATAGGAATTGAATGAATATTCTTTGTTATTAAGATTTAATATACTTCCTGATATACTTTAATCTCTAGAATTCAAATATATTGACTTTGCATGGTTGTCGGTTAATTTTTTACTCGCAAATCACATGCTATTTTGCCGGAATTTAACTTGGAGAAGATTGTGTCGCTCGTAAAAATTTTATCGTCCACCTCACAAAGAAGGTTCTATCTTTTACTTCAACGAGTTGCCTCGAAGATCCAACTTCTCCCAAGCTTGTAATTATTTCATCTTACTGTAATAAGGTTTCGAATTTATGTTGGAAGCCTCTAAATACCATGACTTTTTTTACCGTTTTTATGATTTTTTTATAATCACTTAAGCTTAGATATTTCGAGGAATAATAATAAATGTAAAATGTCCACATTAAGACAGTAATAAAAATCGCATTTGAAGAATATCTGTGCAATTGAGTCACCATTTTTTAGCCATTTTAACGGCATGTTAAAGTATACTTAAAATAATGTCTTTATTTTTATTTACTCATTTGCCACTGTCAGTTTTAGGCGCCAGATAAAACCTCTATTTTGATCACCAAGATAGTCTGCTATAAAATTAAATTTGGAGGTCTTTGCACTCGATATCTTCTATTTTTATTGTCTTCGAACTCCGACTTTTCCAAGAAAAATGACTAGAATTCGTAGCAGACAAAACATAGTCAAAAATAAATAAGTGCGTATAAAACTAGACTTTTTGATTTATACGGAGTTTTTCGCAAAGGAAGTACGATGTATAATAATTCATTTCAGCCGATAAATATCAGTTAGGTTCACTATTTAGAAATATAAACATTTGTTTCATTCTTGAAATTAACACAACATTGGAAATATCTATAATTCATAAAATTAAAGATATTGACATTGTGCAAAATTATAATAGAAATATCCATAATCCATAAAATTAAAGATATTCTTAATCCACAAAATTTGAAATATCCATAATTCAAAAAATAAGAAATATCCATAATCCACAAAATTAGAAATATCCGTAGTCCATAAAATTAGAGATATCCATAATAAAAAGAAATAAGAAACATCTATAATCCGCAAAACAAGAAATAACCAATTTCGCGATATAATTTCAAACAGTTATTTTCGAGAGACTTCGATTCCAATCCAGCATTTAAAGAGCCAGAACCACATATGTATGTATATATGTATTACGTACTATATTTCCCGGACCAGCAGCTGCCGCATATGAGACCAACTTTTCCGCCCATTTTCTTATTTACTCAGCTTCCGTTAACAATTAAACGTGCACTCGCTGGCACCACTATTTTCCACAGCAAAGACGAACAGTTTATTCTCCGGTTATTACGGAGGCAACTTTCGAAAGGGCCCGGCACGTGTCACGAATACCTCAACGTCTTCGTCTCTTTTCGGGGCACACGCGTCTTTTCGAGCAAACATCGATGGGACCGATAAAACGTCTTCAAAAAGGAATTCGATACGTTGAATCATGCAGCTCGATAATTATTCCACCGTTAACCGTGCGATTGTTTCTGCGTGAAGTTTCAAGGTTTTCAAAGCATTGTCACAATTCCTGGTAACTTCGATTACGTGATATCGCGAGTGTCATCGTTAATTATGAATTAAATTGTGGAGATATTAATAGTGTATTTCTATAAACAAGATTTTCATAATCAGATTCTGTTTCAGACGTATTGTTACAGTTTCTTGGTAACTTCGATTACGAGATATCACGAGTGCCATCTTTAATTATGAATATATAGTTGTGAATTTAATGGGAATTCTATTTTGATATTTCAAGCAGTGAATTCAATCTGAATTCGAGTTTGATATTTGAAGTAGTGAATTCAATGTGAATTCTATTTTGGTATTTCAAGTAGTGAATTTAATGTGAATTCTATTTTGATGTTTGAAGTAGTGAATTCAATGTGAATTCTATTTTGATATTTCAAGTAGTGAATTCAATGTGAATTCTATTCTCATATTTCAAGTAATGAATATAATTGTGAATTCTATTTCGATATTCCAAGTAATGTATTTAAAATGAATTTTACTATATTTATATATTATTAAATTTCAAGTCGCACGTTATATGTACTGATACAGGACGAATAAAATATCCTTTAAACTCGACACATTAACCAATAAAACAGCAGGAAATCACCAATGAAATCGGTCGAATCGGAAGAAGCAAAGTAGCGAGATACGCACTTCGAATATCCGTTTCATCGCAGCGAAATGAGATACAAATACGTCGGTGTTTTCGGTGCGCGTAAATGCTTTTGAAATTCGGCCGATAAATTGGCCGGAATTGCGAATTCATCGATGGATCGACGAAATAACAGCGTCGGGTAAGAGCGATTCTCGAGGACCAATAGCGTGGCACACATTCCTCAAATATTGGCACTAGATATACGGTCAATAAATTTTGCGCGTTTAACGATATTACCAGGAAACTGTATCAATATTGTAGGCGCAGTTTGCGCTGACCGAGAACCGTTTACGTCGCTTGTTGTTAATTAAACACTGCCATTAACTAGGCAATTACAAATTTGAGAGTCTCAAAATGATTCGGAGGTGCTACGTTATATTATTAATATCATATATTCTTATTATTATATACATTATTACTACAAATATTTCGTCTCGAAAGAAACTTCGGAAAATTGATCAATAAAAAGGGTCCTCGCATCTGACAGTAATTAGTTCTAATTAATTTATCCACACGTCTTACAATTTACACGGTAAATTGTTTAAAAAGCAATTCTGTTACAAATTTTACATAGATGTGTAAAATTATTAGTATTATATTATTACTACGAATATTTTCTTCATTCTCGGAATTAACCTTCGCAAAATTGACCAATAAAAAAGTTCATCACGTGCGACAACATTTAACCGTAATTTATTTATCGACACATTTCACACTTGCCACTGTAAACTGTGCGTCGAATTGTTTACAAAACAATTATGTCACGAGTTCCATGCGGATATGGATCACGAATCGATAGACTCAATTTCAAATACGAGACAGTCACAAAATTATTCGAAAGTGGTAAGTAAAATGATTATTATTTTATATTATTACTGCGAATATGGTTTCATCGTTGCAATAAACTTTCGCGAAACTGATCAATCAAAAAGGTCATCGCGTGTAACAGCAATTAATCGCCATTCATTGATCGACACATTTCACACTTGCCACGGTAAACTGTGCGTTAATTTGTTTACGAAACAATTATGTCACGTTAAGTTCTACGAGAATGTAGATCACGGTCCACGAATCGATCGACACGGAAAGACACACGCGAGAGTCAAAGAGGAGACTGGCAATGTAACGCGTTAACTGAACGGCAGCCACTCACTGACTGACTGACTGACTCTCGCCTCTGCCTCTCCAACGAACCACCTACCATATGACCTCTTTGTGTTTCCCCGGATCACTCGACTTTCGGCACTAAACTCTACGACCTCCACGATCCTGATTACGTGATAAGAATTTCATCAACGAAAACTCGACCTAATGAATACACAGCTTCCTCTGACGATTAATAATTTTGTATAAATATAATAATAAAGAGATTTTTAGAGTAATATATATATGGAATTCTCCTTCGACGAAGTGATTGTACTTTCATATTTGAGTAGCGAATTTAAGGTGGATTTTATTTGGATATTTTGAGTAGAGAATTTCAAGTGAATTGTACTCGATATTTTAAGTAGCTAATTTAAAATAGAATTCAATTTGATTATTTATTAATTTGGCGGTTGATTATTTTCAGCGTAAATCTAATTTTATTCATTTTTTGTGCATAATTTTACTTGTCAAAATAAAGAATAAAATGAAATTCATAAAATTTGATATTTTATTAAGTTTATTGAATACGCAAGGATAATTATTATTATTTCCTATGCTGCATTATATTTTTTCTGAGTATCAAGAAGATACAGACCCCGAATGAAATGGTTGAAGATTAAAATTTTGTAGATTCTAGTGGTGCCACCATGAGGCACGAATAAATAAATATTTCTGACAAGAATAATCGTCGTTTCCATCGGGGTGAACTCTACAAATGTATTCTTGTCGCAAATACCCTCATCGAGAGAGGATGCACGGTTGATTTTTCGGTGACTCGAACTCGACAAATGGAGGATGCCTGAAATCACATTACCGAGCTGCCAATCACAGCGCTGACGGTCGACAAAGCCTTCTGCGTTCAAATTGCAAAAACCATCTGATACTTTCGAATATCTCTCCACACCCGTGAAAAGTCTATATTTTTGTTCGATAAATTCCCTTATCGCGAATTTAAGAAGAGAAATGATAAAGGAACTGTAAAACGAAATCCAACTTATATAACGCTCTGCTATATTGCAATATAATATAAGAAAATGTATTTCTGTCATTTTTCATGAATGGAATGTATTCTTGTCAGAATCATAATTTAATAAATAATCGAATTCTGGCTTCGGAATGTTTACAATAAATATGGAATAAAGTTAAGTGGTCCACGGGTGGATTAAGAAGAAAATCGGAGAACGGAAGTATAAAATGTTTCCCGAAGGAGATGGAAGAATAGAATCGATCGACTGTAAAGAGAGACGAGAGAGAGTTGGATAGCGAGAGAAGGAAAGGGAAATAAAAATAGAGAAAGAGAGAAGGAGAAGAGACTTCTGTGTTTCAGTTTACGATAGAAGTAGACCGGAAAAGTTCCATCGGGGGTCTCTCATCGATATTTAACGATACACCGAGAAATCGCAGGAAATCGAAACAACGACCTCTTCGTTCGTACTAGCCATCAATTCGATTCCACTGAAATTGATTGCACTACCCTTCAACCTTCTTTCCATTATCGTATCCAGGAGCAAAGCGTTCCTTGCACTCGCCTTCGATCAATATTTTCTACCAATTTACGGTAAATAATTCCACGGCACTCCGTCAACGATAATGGAGACAGGATACGAAAGGAAAAATATCGTTTTATCGATGGCGGAAATTCTATTAGAGCAATTCCTCAAGGAAACCGATCACCCCACTTTTTCGAGTAATTACTCGTCTTACGAGTACTAACCCGCTGACTGTTTTTCTCACCATTCATTTTCAGCCACACATAAATAATTAAACTTTCTATAAACTGCTTATTTAGTTTAGTTTTACAAGGACATTTGAGCCGTTTATTGTGAAAGTGGTCTAAGCCCTTTTTTCATTTATATTTTTCAACAAACAAATTTATCTGAAATGCAGAAGCACAATCACAGTCAGTTCGGTTTAATATAAAATTTAATCGACAATATAATTCCCTGAATTGGATAATTTTTAATCATACCAAACATTTTTCATAAAATGTTTATAACGTTACAAGACTCCTATTCCTGCAATTTTCGAAAGCTTTTGGAAAGCAGAACTTTGTTTCCGCACGAAACAAACTGTGAATATTTCCATAAAACAAATATGGACGAATAATATGTTTTTATGAAATTCATTGGGAAAATCTCTAAGAATATATGCATACCACTTGTTTCTTAACATGTTTGAAATAAACGAAATTCTCACGTGGCTTTTGTTTTAATTACTTGGTGTACTGTTTACACTCACTGTTTTTTTCCGACGCTAATGTCAGAATTATCGTAAAGATTCTAGGCAGTGGAAACGTAGGTGGTCAAAGCCCAAAGAAGATAATACTCTAAGCACATTAGTTGGAGATTGTTCGTTGCACTTTGCGGCGGGTTCAATAACACTGGCATTCGATCAAAACAAAAGAGCGCCGCTGTCAGGTGGTCGCAGGTTTGCGGTTAAAATAGATATTCCAGTAAAACTGTCATACGTGCATATTATTCATTACGTTGTTAGGAAAATCAGCCGCATATGATGTAAGCTTGTCAGCTTAATGTATCTATTGTACTTTAATTATCATCTCCATATTTATCCAGCAAAAACACGTGACACGGTAATTAGCACTCTAAAGAACACTCGTTGAATAATTTCTAATATTCTCGTTTTGGGTATAAAATGGAGATTGCACTGATTGTTATTTGATTTGGAGCAGTCGCGTTAAAAATAAATGATGCTTTTCCTACATTATTTCCCTGTGAAATTTGTTCGCTTTATCCGTGTAATTAATAATTTCGAATTTTAACGGAAATCGGTTTACGTGAAAATAAGCGTCCCCGTAAACGAATAATGTTGTAATATTACAATATTAATTGCATTTGTAATATATTATTATTTGAAATAATAATATATGTAATTATAGTTATATTACAATTAATTACAATTGAAATATGATATTAATAAGATTCAGGAATAATATTGCAATATTATACAGGTAATCCTCGTATAACGCGGGATTTACTAGGTTCCAGAGAAAGGTCGCGTTATAAGAATAGCGTTATGCGAGACTCGGATTACATACACGCGTTATATCGAAATCGCACTGTAAAAGTGCCGCGTTATAGGAGGACCGCTATAATTTGTATACCGTGTTATATCGAAATCGCGTTATATAAGTATTACGTTATATGAGGATCGCCACAATCTGTAAACCGCGTTATATCGAAACCGCGTTGTATAAGCACCGCGTTATATCGAAAACGCGTTGTATAAGCACCGCGTTATATCGAAATCGCGTTATATCGAAATCGCGTTAAACGAGGATCGCCACAATCTGTAGACCGCGTTATATCGAAACCGCGTTGTATAAGCACCGCGTTATATCGAAAATGCGTTGTATAAGCACCGCGTTATAAGTAGCGCGTTATACGACGATCGCCACAATCTGTAGACCGCGTTATATCGAAACCGCGTTGTATAAGCACCGCGATATACGAGGATCGCCACATTTTCTGGACCGCGTTGTACGAGCTTTACCTGTATATCATATATCGATCTGAAAGAATTCGAAGGCCACTGAAATTTTAGGGTCTTCCAATATTATAAAAATATTATAGAAAATTTATAATACTATAATCTTATCGAAACGGGGGAATTATATTCTTGATTAAATTTTATATTAATACTTGTAAGATAAGTCAGTTTAAGTAGGCTCGTTACAAGACTTTGCAATTCCAAGAAATCCTTTCACGGATGAACTCCGTTTATTATTCGAATATATATCTATCCAATTGCGGTTAAGTAATAGTCATCGCAATAGTCATCGTCTTCGATTACGATTCCGAGGCTTGCGGTAAAGTAAGTCGTGACTAAAGAAATGACTATTGTGCCGCAGAAATGACGATTTATACGCGACATTCCACATGTGTCACCGAACTTTCACTATCGCACGCAAACTCGTTTGCTGAAAAATATTTGACCTCACGCGTCCAAATGTCACACCGTTTTAAACATTTTCGTATTCAAACCAAAGATCTTTTACTGTTTTGTTTTTGTTTAGCATTTTCAGGTTACTTCATATCGAGTTAATAACCTGTCAGTTGTCGAATAAAATCCGGATTTCGAGTGACGTCGACTTCCAGATTTTATATTGCAGATATTGTGTCATTTTTTATTTAAAAGTCGAGGACGAATTTTAACTTATTTTAAAACCTATGAATTATGTAATGACTTACCGTTGATTCGCATTTACAAGAATTTTCCGACCAGCCGGGTCTTCGTTACAGGATATAAGTTGCGCGAAGTTTTTTAACGAGATAAGAACTGAGTATGGAAGAAGGACACTTTTTAATGATAAGATCTTGAAGAATAATATATCAACATTATTTCTTAGTAAAACACTAGAATGAAATCTATCCATCGCACTTTAAAACTGTTCCATTTGCGATATTAAAAATGGCTTCCAAACCTCAAATTTTTTAAATACTTCTTTATTGAATTAAGCAAAATTGAAAGGAATATTTGAAGATATAACTTGATGTAATAAACTAATTTTAAGGAAGATGATATTATTGCCAAAAGTGTAAGAAGCATAAACGAATAATTAGGTGACGAAACCGAAAGAAACAACAAATATTTATTTGGTCCCTTGACGAAGAACTGATTATATTCTTTAATGAGCCGTCAATGGAAAGTGTGTACAAATCTTGAAACAGAAATCAAAGTAGTTCGAAATTCGAACATTTTCGAGAATCTCCGTATAACGATAAACCGTATCGCAGCTTCATTGGCTTAATCACTAAAATATTAGTAAACGTATAAAAACAGTCGTTACTTATCGCGTATATACACCCTGAAAGCTCCACAAATTTCGGAGTATAAGAAGTCAAGATGGCGTTGCAGTCGTACAAGCGACGTTGCGATTAAACTCTCAGAACCCCAGAATCCCATATCCTACCGGAAGTCACTTCGGAAGAACTTCACACCGTGGATATTACATTAAAACTGACCACTGAAAAAGATTCGACGGCGTTTACCAATCGGAACGATGTAAATAAATATAAAAACTATCCTTCGTTTCATCGTTTACAATGTGTTACTAAACAATGTACATTGTAAATCATCATTTTTGGATATAATTTTTTTTGGTTGAAAATAATTACCGGAATTATTCCGTTGAATCGACGACGGTGGAAGTTGAGGGAGTTTGTGACTCGAGATAATTCGCGAGCTGATTTCCGCGGAAACTCGACTACCGATTTAGTAAACTCACGAAACTTTTTTCGCCCGGTTCTACAATAAGTTCTAACGAGCTTCGCTTACAGACAGACATACAAATCCACGCGAAACATTCACATCTACCAGGCCGTGTTCCAACTCGCACTGATCTCGAAACGACCTTGCAATCCAACTTCCGGAGCGAGGAAGGGACCGAGGAGAATTTTACTAAATTATCCCTCATAGAAATTTCTCTCGCTATTAAAACGGCTACGAGTTTAATTAAGGATCTACCGATATTATTACGCCCGCCAGATGCAAGTTGGAACGCGGTGCCTTTCTATTATAAACTAATTAAAAAGAAAGTGGCTAAGACACTATACATGCCAGAGTTGGATGGGCATTTATTCGAATAATGGATAATCGATTTCATAATCGATTGATTTCATCTAAAGTCATTCAAGTATTTAATTAGTTGGACAGTTCCCAGTGTCCGCTAATGAGTTGTTATTAAATATACACCCTCGTGATTCTAATCATTATTTCAACGTATGTTGATTATTATTTAATACGATTCACAGTTGCGGGAGTAATTTGGATAATTCAATTATCATTAATATCATAACTGGATGATAACACGTGTAATAATAAACAAACCACGAAATCGAATTATCCAAAGAAATCTGCACAACCGGCAGTCATCTAGCTAATCAATTTAAAGTTCATAGGATGATCTAAAACAATCGAATAAATGTCTACAAAAGATTCCATCGAATTATTCGAACAAAGGTCCAACTCTGGTGGAGGCCACCGTGAACGCAGGTACATTTGGTAGTCAGCGAGTCCATCGAGTTTGGAACACCGACGTAAGTTTGAGGGTCGTTGTTCGTTCCTAAAACGAACTAAAACGGACGTTGTTCATTGTTCCTAAAATGGTAACGAGCGATCCAGTGGAGGATTTGGAACACGGCCAGGTCGTCACTTCCTGTACACACCAGCGGTCTTGATGATCCACTCACCTTGTGCCTTGTTACATGGCTCCTTGCTCTCGATTAAGTCCTGTCTGCCGATCATCTCTTTCGTCAAGGAAATCTCTGCTAGATCGGAATCGGCTACCTTTAAGGCATCCTCTCCTCGAAGGATCTCGCCACGTCTTAAACTGGTCGTCGGAGTTGTCGTCGAGCTCGTCACCATGATGTTCGTGTTGGTCGTCATGTAAAGGCTGTTCCTCAAATCGAGAACGTCTCCAGGTCGTTCTACAACCGGCAACCCTCGCCCTGAATCCGCCATCGAGGTTCGCTGCTGTTCCTGGAGTAAGCAGGCGCTCGACAACAGGTCCCACTGTCTCAGTTTCTCTCGATCGAGTTCGAACGACGCCGATGTCGTTGACATTTGCGTGTCTGTGATCAAGCGAACCGGGGGAAGGTTGCCTTCCTCTAAAAAATGACTCACATCTTCAGCCTTCCTGTAAGCCTCGTTCTGGGAGTCCCAAACGTAACCACCGCTACTGATTCTCTCCATGGAAAGACTTTCGTATGTCAGATCATCAACTATGTTCTGTTCCTCTTCATGACTATTGTTTATTCGACGTTTTACTCGTGGCCTTTCCATGGACGATTCTTCCAAACCATTTTCTCTTCTTAATGTTACACTGTCATTCACGTACGTAGCTCCACGAGTTATTTTGCCACGTCCTTTTGACTCTACTCCGGATGCGGTTGGTCTCGGTGGACTGTCTAAGTTCTCTAAGGATCTAGCATTTCTTAAGCTCACCCTTCTCAGACTTTCTCGCCATAGGGAGTCCTGTTCCCAAGGATCTTCGGCACTGAAATTTGTACTAAACGTTGGATTATTGGATGCTGACATGGAGGGAGTTTCTTCCACTTGCGTAGGTTGCACGGTTACCACTCGGTTGATACGGTTCCTCTGTTCCACGAGATTTTGAAGGCCAACGTCGTCCAAGAGTCCTTCCAAGGATCTCGATCTACGATGAGACGTTTGTGTACCTTGGGTTAAATCGAAGGTAGAATCGTAATTGCTCGCTTGACTATTGGACTTATCTCGGAGACCGTGTGGGTAAAGATTCCTAGCATTGATTTCAGGCAACGTGATATCCGGCAAAGGATCCGTAGATTTCACTCTTCGTAAAGTATCGGCTTCGTAGAAATTCCTTTTGTCAACAAGGTCGACTTTGTTATCCCGTAACAATTGGCAAGTTGTTTTTCTCAGTTCCGCAGCAATCCTTCTTGCCTCCTCTATTCCCTCTACCTGAATTTGCCTTGGCATTTGTCTGGTTATTGGATTCACTATTCGACCAATGTCATTTCTTTTGTTAAGTCCTGAACTATCGTCTCTTTGATTATTTAATTGAGGTAATCTAGATGTATGTCCGATTGGTTTCGAGAAATCGAGATCCATGGAGCTCACGCTGGCCTGAAGATCGGAGTAATAATACGGCGCACCTGATTGGTCGCTTTGAACACGTTGTTCGCTAGGACTTGATAGAAACGATGGAGGAACTGGATTTGTCCTGACAGTCGTCGCCGAAGTTGGATAATGACTTGAGTCTTGACTTGAAGATGATCTGTGGTTTGATGTCAAAGAGTACCGAGCGGAATCGTGGCTAGCTGATCTTGAATGATTCGGATATCTGTGATCGAAATAGGGTTCCACATTTGGCAGCGCAGTCATTACATTCCCTGCCATCGAATACATCGCCGATTGGGCACTCGCAGGTCTTTGACAAGCCATAGATGTGGAAATGGAGGCAGTTCCCGATGCAACGGAATAACTTGAGTCTCTGCTATGAGACGGAATTAAAGGACTATTATTTTGAGATCCACTTGGAAGCCTATCGGTGCTTTTCCTAGTTTGTTCACCGTCTGATCGAATAGCGGGAGAACCTCGAAGGGGTGAAAAGCTCGTAATATTTTCGTAGTGAGCATCGCCAGTAAAAGATTGCGAGTGTTGATGAGACGGAGGGACATCGCAGACTCTCATCGATGGCAAACTACTCGCCGATCCGATTTTATTTCTGGGACCGTAGCCGAATGATTGTTCCAAGTTATTAGAAGCTAAATTCATCTGCCTAGGTAGATCGTTACACGTTATTTTTTGAAGTTTGTCTACTACCATCATGTTCTCGTTGAATCCATAAATACTGTTGTAACTAAGGTCCTTCGTGTAAAGATCTACATTGAAAGCATCGCGTGCTTGAAGTTCTTCTAAATACTGATCGAGATCAATACTAGCTCCATCGAATCGGCTTCCCAAAGATTCCAGTTCATCCAGGCTGTCCAAGACCTCGCAAACTTCGTCGCTGACTGGTCTCCTCTTCATTTGTCTATGCCTCGCTTCCTCTTCAGGATTCCTGAGTTCCACCGAGTCACTTCCGGATGCGCTTTCCAAGGATATTCTACTGTCTCTGAAAGTCGAGCTTATCGTTGCGTCCGAGAACCTCGAAGGTGGTCTGTGAGTCTCAACTTGACCCATCGCTTTGTTCCACGATTTTGGGGAACCCCCGTTCGACGTGTTGTCCTTCGTCACTGCGACCTGCGGCGATACCTTTTTAATTTCCAATGATTCTTGCATGTCCAATGAGTCCAAGTCATCCAATGGTGGTGGAGAGGTTGGAATAGGAGGTGGAGAAACTAATTCGCTATCCGAGGAATCATGTAATTCAGCGATCATAGTTCTAGTAGCTCCAAGATAATAAGAAGCTGGTCTAAAAGTATCGGACAAACTGAATCGCGGATGCCGAGGTGCATCTAGGGAGTCAAGATCCTTCGAAGACTCGTCATCTGCATCTGAACTGTCGGATTTCAAGGCCGTTAAGATGTCGGGAAGATCCCCTCTCGAGTGGGACTCGTCGTTCGAAGTACGCTTCTTCAAGGACACTCTACCTTCTTTCTCCTCCTTCTCGGATAATTGACTCACTTCCATGTAAACGGGCTCCATTTTGCTGTCAGACACGCAAACGAATTCGTAATGAGCATTGTCCAGAGTAGAATAATCCCCAGAGTCGTGTTTTCTTCCATCATCGTTAGGTGCAAGGAGAGAATGAGTTACTCCATTCTGGGCCATTTCTACGTACGAACTTTCCTCGTGGTCCAAACTAGCGAAAAGACTCTCCATCATCTTCGGATTTGGTACATCGTCACAGTTAGGATCCAAAATAGCTTTTCTCGGTGTCATTGGAAGATAGTGCCCTTCGGAATTAATGTCGTCCTGCTTGACACTTGGACTTGTTGGTCTGCTATCCCCAGATAATTGGTCCCCGTGAGTTAGCAAAGACTCAGTGACACTTAGTCGCGCACAGCCAGCATCGGAAATTAAATCTAAGTCATCAGTGGTCTCTTTGGAAGGTCTTCTTTTGCGTCTCAAGGAAACATCCGTCTTCTTATTCAACGTGTCACTGTAAACCATATCATTAGCAATCGACTCCGGTACGATTTGATCAGCCTTACTCTCATCTTCGTGCCACCTGTCTTCGTTCTTATCATACTGGTCCAAGTCGCTTCCGGTGTCGTACAACAACGTCTCAGTATCGCTGAACACCACTCTCTGCTTCAATTCTTGCCGTTTGTTGTATTCCTGCCGTTGCACCTGCTGCGACTTCCGCTCAAAGTCTGCCAAGAGGTCCTTCACTGACTTGTTGCTGTCTATTGAAGCTTGTTTACAATGGCCATCTTCGATGTTCTTATATTCGCCGGATTCTTCCTGAGAATTGGTTTCACCAAGAGCGAAGCTTCGTATGACTGTCGCCGACTTCTTTGAGGAATCTAATTTCGAAACATAGGCTTCGGTCGCCTGATAAGGGGACACCTTTAATGGTTCCTGCATAGAAAGCACTTCTTTAACAGGACTCGAACCATCGATACTCATCTCGAACGACCTAATTCTAGATTGAACCAGATTCTTAGTTTCAACCTTCATCGCAGTCTCCTCATCCTTCATCAATTCAGCATCCTCTTTGGGTTTGATATACTGATAAGAAAATTCCTTGATCACCTTGCTCTCATCAATGTTAGAATCCCAATCATCACGATCCTTCTTAGTATTCCACTGGACAGTCTTCTGTGCGTGCCACGATTCCCCGGAAGCATATCCACTTCCGGTACTTGATCTACCGTCATTCTTCATAGATGATTGATCAGTCGCGTATGCCGTGGTGGTTTTCAAGATGCCGAAGGGTTTTCTTTGGTTCTTGTGTCTCTCGGATTGGTCCAATGAGGTATCTGCATCTGATTCGTTCTTCCTTACAGCTCTTCTGTCCATCGATGAGTAGTTTGGCGTCGTGGAATCATTTCTGTGTGACGTTGGGAAGCTAACTTCCTCGTAACCGGCATCGGGAGGTATACTTCCCATATTTGAAGCTCGAAGGGAAGCATTGAAGTTCGTCTTTCGTTCGTTTGAACCTCGCGTGGTTGTTTCAATATGATTACTCGGATATTCGATTCCAGGAACGATATCTTGGACCTGGGTCCCCGATGACCGATCGTCTCCGGGCTGCCTGGGGCTCCTTCCTGCATGCGAGGGTCTGCGCGTACGTTTCCTCCGGACATCTCCCAGCTCTGATGCGTCCGTTACAAAACAAACACACGGATACGTCCGTTACTCACGAGTGAGATTAATTGTTAACCCAATTATCCTAGTTTCCATCGCATAATGCGCAACGTTCATACCCTCTTCTTAACATATCCGCATATTAACACATTCGCACCGTATGACGTACACCTGAGTCTTTAAGATTCTTTATCAGAACCCGGATAACTCAAATGTAAGTCTTTAAATACGTTACATTTCGGACTTGTTTTGACTAAGTTGTATGTTGGTTTTTATAGCGCTTTTGTCAACATAACCTTATTTAGGCAATATCTGCTAATCTACTGAAAATGCCACAACGCGAATGTGTTAATAATCGATTACAGTGTTCTCGAATTACACTTAAAGTATTCCCCTAATAAACTATCATTTTTCGTCCTGCCAAGAAATTTCATCTTCTTTGTAGTTTTACATTTTCATCGAGCTATGGATGCGACTTATGCGATGGAAATTACGATATTCAGGACCCACTCGTTAAAAGGCAATCCAATTCAAGCCAAGTTATCAAGCTGCGAACCGACGTATTAATAATCATTGCATAATTAATTAAGCTTGCCTAGAAGTGTTCGTTCGATGTCCATTTTCTCCAAAGTAGTAATTAATCAGAAGATCTATAACGATAATCAAATCAAATCATCTCCGAGCAGATCGCCATAACTGATCTACTTGATAGATATTTAATGCACTACTCTTTAATAGCAAAGTAATATAAATCCCGTAGGAATAAGTGAATGCAATGATCGTAATAATCGGTTCGTTCGATATGCAGTTAATCGTATGCAGCGGACACACGTGTTACGAGCTGGAAGGTAAATGGCGGCCGTAGCTGTGTAGACTTTCTACGGTATTGGTTAGTGATATTTCTCCGGCATGCCATGCTGACCCACATATATATATTTATAAATATATAGATCCTAAGGTAATCCGATTCTAATCGGTGGTGTTAGGCGCAGACAGCTAATACCGGCCGCCATGAAACAATTGTTTTTTAGAGATGTTAATCGTTCCCATTCACCAATCAGCCCAGACCCCCAACAGCAGCAAAGAGAAGGAGCCCCCGAGCAGAAAACGCAATTCCGGATTTCATCCTCTCCACGCATTTCCTTTTCACTTCTTTTAACGTCTCCGTTTCCTCCTCGTTTGGACAGTTTTCTTTTTTTCTACGCCACGAATATGGCCAGGTTTTTGCGACAGAGATAGGTAGACAGGTTGATAGATAGAGTTGAGAGACAGGTCAAAGTTAGAAGACGATAAATGAAGGAGATCGTAAAGGAAATATACAACACGTGTAAATACAAATTTACAAGGAAAACACACTCCTTGGGTTACGAATACGCACGAAGTCCAAGGTAAACAGTTTCACTGGCGCAAGTGTTTTCGAAGAACTGGGTGTTATGGAAGTGAAGATTTACAAAATATTAGTTGGATAACTATGTTGATTATACTTTTGATTTGGTTGGTAATGAAATTGCAATAGAATATGAATACTTTTCATATTGGAAATCATTTTGTAAAATCATTCTTTGCGATATTAAAACTATGTAAAAAAGATTATTCAAAGAACTATGTTGACTATATTTTCATTTGTCTGGTAAGAAACCACGATGTGAATATTTTACGGATTGGAAATCATTTTGTAAAATAATTCTAATAATAATTTCGACGTTAAAAATACATTTTGGAATAATCAACTGATGCACCGTAATATCACAAATATGACATTCATATATTTATATATTTATGTATTTAAATATATGATTGTCGTAGATCATTATTTGGAATTAAATTACTCCTTTGAACTATGTAAAAAAATTATTGAAATAACTATGTCGACTACATTTTTATTTTTTTATTTATCTGGCGTTTTTTCGAAGGGGAAATAATTTTGTAAAAGAATTCCTTGCGACATTAAAAGCATATTTATGAGAAATTAACTGAGGCACCGTATTATCACAAATATGAATTTATATATTTATCTATTCCAATATATGATTTGTTGAAATCATTATTTAAAGTTAAATGACTTTTTTTAAGTTCGACGTAACTCGCCCAGTTCTGAGTACAGGTTAGTTACACGGGTTTCACGAATTAGTCGAAAACATTGAGATGCGCGTGCTTTCCAATTAACGCAGATTAATACGGTTTATGCCAACAGAAACGTTCCCTTTGTTTAGATATGTCTCGCTTGTGTACCGTGCGTATTTGCCATTCTCAATTCCCTGCCGGTTAAGTTACAGCAAGGAACATTTCCAAAATTCCGACCAAAATTCTGGACGTGCAGCACCGTACAGAGAAGCGGTTCATTCGAAAACAAGAAACGCCAAGATTCCTCGACTAATGTTAGAGCGGTTAATAATTCAACCTTCGTGTTAGATTCCGCCATGGATATCAAGGCAACTATCTACTCGCTGGTTTCTATATTCTTTGACCCTTTGACTGCGAAATGCGTATATATACGATATCATATGTACATGAATATATACGAAAGGCGTATATATACGACGTACATATAATATTTCTTTAATTCACACATTTACTTTTTAAGTAAATTAACTCTTATTACTCCAACAGTTTAGCGCCACTGCCGACTGGCAACTAAACATATACTCCGTACATGTTTTCTCGCGATAACATGCAAATAGTAATCTTCAAATCATTTTAAGACAAGCCTTATTCATTTCAAAGTACTATAAAGTTCGATAACAATATTTAATAAATTAGTTCTAATTCATTAATTTGTAGTATTTCTTAAAACATTACAAGCGTAGAACTTTTGATATCGACGGTACCTGACAGGCACACTTTGAGTGATAAGGGCTAATGCAGTATACAACATACTGTTATGTGTCACATAACAGATCGAATAACAGAATCTCAATAACTCCACGATTTTGCTTATTTTTATCGACACAATTTAGTGGCTTTTACTGTCACGCGAATATCGCATCGTTTTTTATTAGAACAAGTCGCAGTCAAAGGGTTAAACAATCGGCGCGTTCGTAGGACCCACGATTATATTCTTACCAAGTATTAAAATATGAGAGATATCATTTTTTGGCATGAATTCCTCAGCCAGGAAATATAAGGCACCCTTTCTTACTTTGGTAATTAAGTCTTCTCCGTATGAACATTGTATTCAATATTTATTAATATTTTATTACTTCAGTATTCGAAATGAATTCAACACTACTTACACTGGGTGAAAATGTTCATTTACACGAAATCCATTAAATCCTTACAACACGGTTGTAATTAAAACTCGATACAATATGTGTAAAACTAGTTGCATAAGTCTTCTTCTAATTAACATTCTTTGGTAAATTCAATAAAAATAAGGAAGAGTATAGAAAGCATGTATGTAAATAAAATCTTGATTGTTAATTAGATTGGCGTAAGTACGCGAAATAAATTGCACCGCAAGATGTAAATTCTTCTTGTGTTATTATAAACAAAATGTAAAACAATTATATTCTTGTAAAAAAGGTAAACTAAAACGCTATTCTTCCTTTTCATTATTCGGTACTCGTTCGTCCCTAACTGTGTTTAATTACGGTAGAACTTAATTAAAACCCTAATAAACACACGCAAACTTAGTAAACCAAGTTTTCTCAACGACTCGCGCAAAAAATAACCCTAGTAAAGGTTTATAACTAGAAACAGAATTTCGCATCCCTGCTTCCTTGGGTTTCCTACTTCGTTTAAGGAAAAATGAGATCAACCTATCCTGGGTGAGAATGACTCTTAAAAAAGTTACGATTAACTAAGTTAGTTCGCTCTTTCGTAAGCTTGGAAATTTTACTTCCGACTTAAGCCTGCTTATCAACCAAGAAAAATAAAATTACCTCTTCGTCCTCTTTTTCGGAGGATAATTATAATTGATATTTATCGCACAAATTCGGTAAACTTGTAATAAAGGTATCCAAAGTACTCCAATAGATTAATACGTCAAATCTAATATTTTCTAACGCAAGAAAAATAAAATTACCTTCCTCCTATCTTTCAGTGAAGGATTTATCGAAAAAATAATCGAGTAAACTTATGATAGAGGTATCAAAAGCACTCCCGAAGATTAATATGTCGAATCTAATATTTTCTAGCTCGAGAAAAATAGTTATTGTTATTATATTTATCAAAAAATTGTTCTAAACTTTTAATAGATATATCAAAAATACACCCAAAGGCTAATAGTTTCTAATACATAGAATCTAATATTTTCCATACTAATATTTAATAGAAATGCTGTGCTAAAAATAGCCTAATATTAATGATATCGATATCCTACTGTGCTGAAATTATGGCATAATGTGGTAAATCGAAACTAAACTAAACTTAATGATATTAATAACCCATTAACGTGGGTTTAATTATGAAATTAGTAAACCAAACTGTCTCATATTCATCGTTCTCAAATAGTATTATTTCAATTCATTACAGTGATGATTGCAACAACGCAATTTTATATTATCATTTACAATCATCATTGTGAATGAAATCAAGATGATTTTCTGGTTCAGTCTCCAATCAAAAAGTGAACCTTAAAACCGAGATATTAATAATAATCGAACGTAAATGTTTATTAACGGGGTCCCACGAAAGGCTCGACGACACAGCCACGACTCAAATAATAAGTTCAGGCGAGGTGTCCCTACCTTCGTCGTCGCTGGAGTAACTGTTGTATCTCGAAACGTTTGTAACAGTCCTTCGGCCATCGGAGCTTTTACTTCGAACGTGTGGACGATGTCCATCGTCTCTTCTCCTCGAGTGTCGACTTTCTGCCAATGTTGCTTCGTGTGCAGCAAGATCGAGAAGCGCTTGTTGTTTATAATAACTCGAAAGCTCGTTCTGAGTCCTTCCACGATTCGCGGATCCCGATGGTTTCCTAGTCAGCGGCGACTGCAGCATCCGCTGCTTCCACTCCAGCAAACGCTTCATTGATTCTTCGCGCTGGTAAATTTGGAATATTGTATACTTTGTATATGATATTTATATGATAAGCAGTTTACTGTATATTATATGGTAGCTTTTGTCAAGCTTTTTGCTGTGACCTAAGATATTTGTTTATAATAGTACCGCGATGTAAATACTTATATTGTAAACCATTGTTGAATATGCATAAAATTATTTCACTTGTTTCTCGCTTGGTTTAAGATAGCGGTATCATATTGCGACCGATATGTTGAGAAATTCTAGTATATGATATTATGTAGTAGTAAATAGTAGTAAATAATAAGAGGTAGTAGCAGCTAGTAGCAGCTAGTAGCAGCTAGTAGTAGATTAAGAAGTGAGAATGGCAAGTAAAGTCACGAGTCTAAACGACAAGTGCGAAGTTTTGAGTACAAGTTGATTATAAAAATAATAATGAGATCGTTGATATATATTGTCACGGTGCACTGCAAAATGCACGATGACCCTGCGTGCACCTTCTTATAACGATGACGACAAATGAACGGACTGCAGTGAAAGCAAAATTGCGTAGCAGTGAATCGATGAACGTGACTTAAATGCAGCTACCTAACGCGGGTCGTTGCAACGAAGTGAATCATTCTCGGAGGAACAACTTCACTTACGTGTCCATCAACTTTGAGGACATTTTTATGAAACTTTATGTTATTCTTGCTTCAAGAAACTTTACGATGTGTTATATATTCATCGATTTATATAATCACATGTCGATGATACTACGAGCTCTTTCTTACCACTTATTAACCCTTTGCACTTGGAGAGGGGAATCTTAGTCGCTACATAATTTAATGCATCAACTCAAGTGCTGAGTAAGAAGCGACATTAAGATTTACCCACTTGGTGATTGGTGATTTAAAGTCTAATAAAATAAAATAACAGGAGTAATTCTTAATGTCGCCTCTCGAGCGCCATTCGGGTTGCCGCGAAAACGGCGCTTAAAGTGAGGACTGAAAGTCGTCTCTGAAGTGCAAAGAATTAATACTAATAATAATATAATGATCTATCTTTAAGACTTATTAAGACTTATTTCAACATAATTTACCGAATATCAATAACATATTACAATAATATAATACGTGTCAATGGAAGCGTTCTGTTTAAGAAAGGAAAGTGACCTCCGAATACCACGTGGATTTGTCATTCCCGAAGTTCTCCCGCTTACGTGTTCGGACTCTTAAGATCGAAATTTTGTGAAAACTCACTAAACTCACTAAACTCACTAAACTCACCTGCTGAATTTTTCGTTCACCTTCCCTGGAGTCCTGTTCCGAAGATCTTTCACCGTAGTCGTCGTCGTCGGGATCCAAGGCAGCGGGATGACGTGTCCTTGGAAGACGCGCCGAGGCCGATCTGCAGAACTGTTGGTGGTCGTTCCATCGTCTGACAGGTCCGTGAGTCCCGTAACACGTTTGAACCAACTGAGGCCCGTTCTTCGTCTGACTCGTACCTCTGCCCCACCCGATGGAACTTTCGTATTCTCGTGGAATTCTTCGTGGCATGCTTCCGTCTTCTCCGTGACTCACCAACTCACTGCGACCGTTCGCCTCGTAGCTCTTCTCGCGTAACGATCTCCTCACTTTTGCCTCGTTTGCATTTAATCTACTCGCCGGCGAACCCAACAATTCGATCAATGAGAATACAAATACTCGTGGTTGCATTATTAAATAACTCGTGAATGTCACGGGGTTCAAATCTTTGGCTCTGCCACGATTATGTAAGTTATGTAAGGTATGTATTTCGTAAGAGCCGACTCGTTATAAAAGTTTGCCCATTGAGGTCAAGTGTTTGCCAGTTTGTCATATTACTGAGAGGACGGATTAATAGCGGGAAAGGAATCCAGACATACTTTACTTTTTAATGTCTATTTCTATGTCAATGGTGGAATTAATTGTGTGTTTTAATTTCGTTTCTTATGTGGTGGAATTTAATAAAGTTTCATATCATGGAATTTTACGATCACTCTGAATTAGTTTAATATATCGACTCATAATAATTATAATAGAATATGACATATTATTAGGCGCAGAAATGAATGTTATTTAATAAGAATAAAAGCAGATCAATCATCGAATTAATTTGCATTATTATCGATGACCTTCTACCATTTTTCTGGCAGCTTGCAAAAGAGCGGGAGAATATTTCGATTTGAATGACCGCACTGATTATACAATATGAATCCAGTCGAAAAGAGGTCGTTTTGACATCTAATAATATTATATTAGACATAAAATTAGCAAGATAAGGTAAAGGTAAACGAAGAAGACAGTAAGGGTAGGTGACTCACTCGGTATGTCTTTGGGGAGATTGAAGAGGTATCACGTGCTGCTGACGAAGGTGTTCGCGTTGACTTCGTCTAACGGCGGAAGAGGAAGCCTCCGGTAACGTTGATATTCTACTTTCTACCTTCGACGAAGCCGGCGTTGTCGCTCGCGAAAGAGATTGGTTCCTTTGTTGCTGATGATGCTGAGGCGTTTGATGGAGATAAACTGCAGACTGCCGCATTTGTGCCGCGTATCTAACCAGGGCACACCGTATAATACTTTTCGAATGGATAACCGCGAGGATACATATCCCAAAATGAAACTTCTCTAACCCCTGAACTCTATGCGACCCATCCAACATTTTGCTTTTTGTATACTAAAAGCGTGGTATTCTATCTTTGGAAACTCACGCCGGACAAAATGTTCAGAGAGTTTTGATTTAAGAAACGAATTTATTTATTTCTTTGCTATCATTAACGAGAAACATCTTTTAGTGTACAAGGCGAGAAAAATATGTAGTATATCGTATATTTTATCATTCAGAAGAACAAAAGTAATTATAATAATAGTAATATTAACGAGAATAACAACAACAATGATAAATGTTATTGTTGTTTACTTTGAATTGAATTATTGTGCACTTGCGAGGTAAACAACTCGTATCAATGCAATGTAATAAATAAATATAGAAATAAAGTTATAGCAGATGACAAGAAATGGTGTAAAAATTGACACTGACCTTTCCTCGGAGTAGAAATAACCATCATTGGTAACTTCCGACGGAGTTACTATGTCTAAACTTGATTTAGGCCTCTGTGGACGTCTCTGCTGGTTCATCGAACCTTCCGATTGGGCCGGAATTTGTTGCTCGGGTCTCCTTGTCGCCTCGTATTCTAAGAAGTCAGCACTGTGAGGTCGTGGGGGTGGTTGAGCTCTGGGTTGCCTCATTACAGGCACTGGATCAATTCAATTTGAAATCATGTATATCACATACATGTTCAATCGATTCGCAGCGATGCAACGTACTTGGAATTCATTCCCGTAGTGCGACAAAGCATAATTATCACGAATACACGAGACTCTCTTAACCCTTTGCACTCGAGGGCTCCGGAGCGGAGCCATTTAAAATTTGTCTTCAAACTCGAGGGCTCCGCTATGGAGACAATAACATACAATGATGTCTTTCCGTTGAATGCGCACATTATTTACGTATATATAAATATGATGTTTTCACTGAAACTGCTTCGAGTTGCTGGTAATATGAATGAAAAAAACTTCGAGTGCAAAGGGTTAATACAAGAAACGATCTAAATTAATGAAAAAAATGATTCAACATATTCCCCGGAATCCATTTCCGGAAATAGGTTACGTGCAAAGATTCTATGTAGTCATCGAAAATTTTGCAACCCTACACCACCGTGTCAGCAGTTTGAACGAAGAAGAATTAGATCGCAGTTCCGGGAAGCGTGAGATAATTGCGCGAAGAAATCCAGTGAAGTAATATATTATAATAAATACAAAGCAGGGTACTCACTGTTAGGTGGCGTAACAGGAGAAAGAAGTTGTTGCTGCTGAAACTGCTGATGCTGTTGATTGTAAACAGGGATGGGAATAGGTGCTGGTGATGCTCCTTTCGAGTAGCCAACTGGCCCAGCTGGTCTCTGATATAATTGTGGGGCCCCATAAACTTCCTCGTAGTCCCCGTTCCCTCTAGCTTGCCTAGGTTTCGCGCTACGACCGTACGTGTCAGGTGTACGCCTTTCAGTTGGCTGCACTTGCGTGTATCCATAATTCAATCCTGACTTATCCGTCCTAAGACTCTGCTGTGACGGTTGGCTCATCCTGGTCCCATAAATCATACTGTTCCTGTCATAATCAGACATAGGACTCTTGCTGGTCACCGTGACATCCGGTGACACAGGAGACTTCCTGTAATCAGGATCCGGAGACGGCGTCGAGTATTCCGTCGAACCGTCTGTCAGTCTTCTAGGTTTTGGCGGAGCGTTCGCGTAAATTGGTTGCACGAATTTCCTTGGCATAGGTTGAACGGTTTGAACGTTGCTGGTCGCCGAATGCGGCTGAGGTTGCTGAATCTGAATCAGATGCTTGTGTTGATAAATTTGATGATTCTGAGCAACGTTCTGATGAGACAGATGTTGGTGTAGCAGCGCTTGATGTTGATGAGGATGAATTTGAGATTGTTGAGCGGATGGAATCAATTGCCCGTATTGCTGCTGTGATTGTTGCTGATGCGATGTTCCGGGTTGTCCATACTGCGACTGTTGCTGGATCCAGCCGTTCACCATTGGTTGAATCTCGTTTATGTTATTGTTTCCTGGTGCACTGACGTTGGCGTTGTTGTTGTTATTATTGTTGGTACCATTGCCAGTATTACCATTACCGTTACTGCCACTAAGGTTTGGGAACGAGGCAGTGTTCACGCTATTCGGACTGGAATTATTATTGGACGCGTGACTTGGTTCGTCTCGAGATTGAAATCCGTGGAACCCGGAATCGCTGTCGTCGGCACTTTGATTTAAAATCGAGGAGATCGACGATACGCTCGGTCGCGCGCTTCTTTCGCCATCTTGCTGGCCTGCGATCTCGATCACGACCGCGGCTTCTCCCGCTGCACTGAATTCAAAGTAGATTATAATAATGTAATATCAGAAATCAAATACATTCCTTAAATTAGCATCAGATATTTACCAGCGTTTTCGTCAACAACTAATTTTTGTAGACGATAAAAATTGCTAAATATCTATAATATTAATTAGTATAAGGAAATTTGGGGAGAATTAGAGAATAGACGAAATTGCAGGGGAAACTGCAAATATTAAACTTTGTCATTTATATTGTATTATATAATAGATGCACTTAATCACACTGTTAATTACACGTATTTATATCCGTGCAGGAAATGGTGGCAAAGGGAACGAAAAAGTAAGCGTGGAATTTGGAAGTAAACAAATTTGAGTAGTTGCGAAAGAGTTTCGTTTGCTTCGGAGTCGTTAGCTTTGTAGACGGACACCGGGAAGTTGAAGAGGAACTTCGCGGTGCCAAACACAGGACTGAAAACTCGGAACCCGTAGAGGCTTGCAAAGTAAACCAGCCTTTTCCTGGTTTTTCCATACGAAGTTCAGTGGACAACGAACAAAACCCTCGCCCAATTGGCCAACTTTTCGAAACTAACTTGACGAGCCCGGCTAGTTGCATCGCGATTACGTGCGAACCAGTGGTTGCTTCTCCAGGTCGTCCGGATGCCTTTCGGCCAAAACGAATTTCCCAACTTCCTTCCACCGAGACAAAGCGAATTTCGCGTTCCATTTGCTTCAGCGTTTACCGGCCTTTTCCTAATTCCCACCACGTAATTCTACGTCGAATCGATGCACTTCATCCTGCATCCTTTGTGCGATGTAAAATACATCAAGTTAAACCGTTATCAAGTGCATACATATAGTTACTTGTTATTAAGTACAGGAAGAGGAAACAAGCGTATCTCGCCGGCAATTTTTCGCTGGAATTTTCGATGTAATCTCTCGAAGTATAAAAAGGAAGAGAAACGGAAGCCACTGAATATAATTGGTAAAATCTCGGACGTCAGTGAAGGGGAAGACAATTTTCTAGGATTCCCGTAAAGCCGCACCCTACTTTCCACCCTCGGATACTTTCCTTCGCGATACCAACGTGGAGGACTGGGTAATACGATGAGAGATAGAGAGAGAGAAAGACAGAGAAAGCACGTTAAGAAATGAGAAATGAATTCGTGTAACCGTCCACGGTGCTGATACCAGGGAGGTCGAAGTGCAGGATAAAGAAAACGAGGAACAATGTATCCAAAATGGAAGGACAAGGTGGGGAATAAGAATCGGAATAAAGAGAGTTCCAGTGAATGCGAAATAAATGGTTTACTCGAACGTGGAATGAGAAATGGGATATGGATGAATATCGTGGCATTGCCAGAGGATCATCTCATCAATCCTATTCCGTCTACCTCTAATTGATGGAAATTCGATGGAACCAAATACCACCTGTTTCTTACTCGATATTTAATCGTGCGGAATGGAATCCGACTTTACTCCATTTTTTTATTGGGATCATTTTACGTCACTCTATTCGACACGAATTAAACATCTAATATTGAAAGTGTACTTCAGATATATTTAATAACTTCGTTCCCCCACTTTACTAGGACGTCGTGTTATTGGAACATGTTTGTTCACCGGCTTATTTCGTGGATGTATTTTTATTGAAAAAATTGTTCGATAATAATGCATATAATTTTAAACGCAAATGTTGCACCTAGAGTTAATGTCTGTCTTTCTAAACACTTGCTTTTTTAACGGAACAAGCATTGTTATGTAATATATATTTTATCCTGGAAATTGTTTCATTATAAAATGAAACTTCTTGCAATTATTTTCAATTTCGTAATAGATTTTGTAGAAAATATACAATAAGTTATAGTCGTGCTAAGTTATTATTGATGGTGCAGTGAATGCGTTTGCAGTTATGGTTCTCTTATTAAAAATTAAAAGACAACTTACGGACTAGGATCCTGAAGAAGGCTGGCCAGAGTCAGGGCGTTCACCCATTGATTCATGCTTTCCCGACTCTCAGCCGCGAAATGGTAAGTCCTCATATTCGCGTGCTCAGCCTTGAACGCGAACTTCTTGTTGACCTTATCTTCAGGTTTGCAAACCGTAACCCTGTACGAAGGTAGCAGTATCGAACCCAGTAACTTCTCTTCCTCGGGTCCTGTAATCCAAGAATTTCATTCTCATATATTTTCTATCTACTATTGTCAATGCAAAGAAGAATATTACTCGTACAATTCGAGTAATGTTGATAATGCAATTTTAATATATTCGAATACCCTTACTTCGAATTTCAGGAATTCCAAAGTGCCCTGATTTCCTTCGTCATATAATAATAATGCCAGTCGCTATCAATATATTTTATATTATATTATATAATAGTATTATAAGTTTAATATCATAACATTTTGATATTAATATTCGTCGAAACCGAGTTTTAATATTAATCCGCATTTTATATTTTTAATATAATATTCTCCAAGTTTTAAGGGGTTAGAAATATCGATTAATATTCTCTTAAGATTTAAGGGAGTAGAAATATGAATTAATATTATTACTATAATATTCTCATAATTTTTAAGGCGAGGGAAATATGGATTATTATATTTCCTTAATGTTAAGGCGAAAGAAGTATGAATTAATATTATATTAAAACACAGGTTCGGCAACAATGTATTAATACGAAGGGGTTAATAATACTCGAGGTTCCATTCGACGCTAGACGTCGAGCACTTAAGAAAGCATTTGATCCCATAGTTGGGGCCAGGGTTGAAAGGTACGAAAGTCAAGGTGAGAGGGTAAAGCGTTCTCGTTCGTTAACGAGAAATATTCATCGACATTCCCGGCTGCACTTCCCGCAATCTGAGCTTGGAAAATCGTGCGGTTGTGTTTCCATTCGGAACATACGAAATGCGCCGGATAGAAACGAGGGGAGAAACTTGAAAAGGATTTTAAAGGAGAAAAGCGTACGAGTGCGCCGAGACTCGCAGGGAAGTGCAACCTCTTTGGTCAACTGCATTATTAAACGCTTCTCTTTCGCACTTCTTGTCCACTAACTTCACGTTTTCCGCAATTTTTATACATCTTCGTGGAAGGAATCGAAATCTCTTGTTGAAGAGGATCAAAGTAATGCTGGCATAAATAACGAGTCGATGAATTAAAAATATTAAATGCTGCGAACTATGTGTTTCAGAGGTCGAAATATAATAAAGTTTGAAATTAAATATGGTGTAGTAAATATTTAAGTTACATTAAACTTCATATTGAATTTATTTGATAATTGATTTAATTTCAATATTTACTGTATATCGACCTGTAAAGCATGTAGTAAATATAGAAATTAAATTACGTAATCTAACGTGTCCCAGGTAAAAACCAACGCTTAATTGCGGGATACTTTTGCAATTAAATTAAATAATTATTATATTTCTGTCGAATCCAGTATTTCATTGAATACAGTAAATATACCAATAAAATAAATACAGTCAGATTGGAAATTGTGTAACCAGAAAGTTGATTAATTTTTAGTTATCATTGAAATAATGAACCAACAATATATCTAGTTATATTTAAATCCCAACTTTGATCTACTAATATCGACAATATAAGAAAAATATTTTCCTACGCAAAAAACGTTGAAACTGTATTAAATATTCCAGTAAAATAGTGAAATGACCTGATTCCGTGGTAAAGTGCTTAAACGTTTCATTTTAAATTGAAACAAAGGGATACTGGAATTAGCTGGTTTTTTAGTTCAACGAATATAATATGGGTGAAGGTCGTAATTTAATAAATTTCCTCTCGCAAAGTATTTGTTCTACTTTCGTCCTCGGCAGCGAGTTAAAAACCAGGCTTTTTTTATCAGAACAGAATTTTAGAGGCGAATCTTTTGTTTACGAACGATTTGAAATTCGAAGCACTTTCGACTAACTAAGATACTCGACGGAAACGCTTGCTTTGTCGCGAAAGAGATTGGAGAACATCAAAGTAACTTTCTTCCGGCGAGTAAAACACTTCTGTTAGACACGAATGTCAACCGAATAATCCAGAAATGTTACTTTACCGGAAGTGTTTAACTGCTTTGACACTGTGAAGCCATCCCCAACTAAGCACCGTCACCCGAATTTCTATGGAGTTCTGGGAATTTCGTGTCCCCGAACGTTTACGTATCTCGACACGAAATTCCTTCGAATACATATTTCAGGCATTCGGTCGTAAAACATGGTAATTACGTGGAACAACAGAAAGTCAACTTTCGGGAAATCGATTGTAAAGTATCGAGTTAATAATACTCAATCCGTTGATACCAATAACTCAATTTTGCAAAAAATATCAGATTCTATGTTTTACGACTGAATACCTCATTTGTCGAGCAGCCGGAAAAGCAAGTATTAAATTCGATCGAAAATAAAACAAACATTTATAAAACTGTTTTTTTCAGTCAAAATTTGTGTAATTCCAACGGTACTTTGAAAAGAAATTGGAGATTTTCTTGGATATAAGTAGCCATTTTCTATTGCAATCTAATATTATATATAAGCGGGTTCTGAAAGCTAACTTGCTTCTAAGCCGATTTAATTGATTTATTAAACCTGAACTAAAGTTTAATTACTTGATGCTAGTATTATTGGGTACACTTCTACTTAACTCATTTCGAACATTAACTTGGATGTAACTTTTAATTAAGGTTCCGGTTACCGACATCCTCTGCTCGAGTATTCTCTTTATCGAAAAATTCTCCTGGATGCCTTAATGTACCGACTACCAAGTTGAAATTAACTTAGGGTGCAAGATTGATTAAGTACCGATATATCGGATATTGGATTAACAAACTAAAAAGCAATTCATAAACTATTACTTGGATACCGAATCAATCATTTTCTCTGAATAATGATTCTCATTAATAACCCATTTTGAAGCACATAATAGAATAATATTTTGCAGTTCGTGGATGTAGAACTTATGTCGAAGTATAATTGATAAGTATTTTGTAATTTGTGAGTGCAGAACTTATGTCGAAGTATAATTGATAAGTATTTTATAATTGGTGAGTGCAGAACTTATGTCGAAGTATAATTGATAAATATTAGGTATAGTATGTGCATAAGTTCTCGCCGTTTTTATATGAAACAGTTTATTTACCTTCTTTGAAAGGAAGCAAATGCAGTTCAAAATGCAGTGCAATTAAAAAGCTTGTTGATCGATGGAATAAGGTTATAGAAAATAATAGAGAATATTTTTTTAATAAAAACTATTATTCTTAAAAGAATGATCAAGTTCGTTCGATTTCATAAAACGGCGAGAATTTATGAACGTACCTAATATTTTGAGATTTGTAAATGTAGAACTTACATCGAAGTATAATTGGAGAATATTTTGTGGTTTGCAAATGTAGAAGTATAATTGAAGAATAATTTGTAGGTTGTGAATGTAGAATTTATATCGAAATGTAATTGGAGAATATTTTGTGGTTTGTGAATGTAAGACTTATGCTGAAGTATAATTCAAGAATATTTTGTAGTTTTTTGGATGCAGAACTTATGTTGAAGTATAATTGAAAAGGGGATAGTGAACTGACCCTTGTAATAAAAGAGGCAGTACTCGGAGAGGACGAACCAGCGTTTCTTCCAGAGCATGAGACCCTCGGATCCTTGCTTGTGTAGCCATCCTTGAAGCGCAACGGGGGCGGAAAGAGGCCTCTTCGCGGCGGGTGACCTGAGCCCCTGGGGCCCGCTTCGTCTGCGAACCCCGGAAACCGAGGCAGCCACCCCCGAGCCATCGTTTTTGCTTCGGACCTGGACCGCTACGGCCGCCGGTGTCGCTTGGACAACCTGAAACGATTATGATTATGTTCTGATTAATATGTGATAAATAGATAATTAATGAGCACTGAAGCTTATTAATGGAACAACTCGAAATATCAAGATGTAAAAGTGATGAGAATTGAATAAAATTAAGTGTTGGGAATGTCAGGAAAATATAGATTTTTGTGTAAACCTAACTTAATTCAGGCTTAATTCAGAAATATATAGGTTTCAATGATGATATGATAAACTTTTGTTGATTCTTACTGGTTCTTGCAGTGTTCGATTCGTATGGTGTTCGATTCTTATGATATTCGACTCTTATGGATTCGAATCTTATGGTATTCGATTTTTATGGTGTTCGATTCTTGTGATATTCGTTTCTTATAGATTAAATTCTTATCGTATTCGATTCTTATGGATTCGAATCTTATGGTATTCGATTCTTCCGACATTCGTTTCTTATAGATTCGGTTCTTGTGATATTTCAATCTTATGGTATTGGACTCTTATGGACTCGAATCTTATGGTATTCGATTTTTATGGTATTCGATTCTTGTGATATTCGTTTCTTATGATATGCGATTCTTATGGTATTCGACTCTTATGGACTCGAATCTTATGGTATTCGATTTTTATGGTATACGATTCTTGTGACATTCGTTTCTTATAGATTCGGTTCTTGTGATATTCGAATCTTATGGTATTCGATTCTTGTGATATTCGAATCTTATAAATTCAATTCTTATGATATGCGATTCTTATGGTATTCGACTCTTATGGATTCGAATCTTATGGTATTCGATTATTATGGCATTCGATTCTCATAGAATTTCGATTAATTAAACGACTATAATACTAAGACACTATTCCTTAACTTCTTTTATTTAATTAAACCAATACGCGCCAGCATCTTTTTTACTCTTCATCACCCTCCCCGAATTTAATAAAATACAGAATAATAAAAAGACGGTAGAGTCAAATTATTTCGCTCGTTATCGTAATCCCGGTACCAGTTTCGAAAATATTATTTTCCGTCTGGAAGCGCGATCGTACAGTGGTTTAACAAGGTAACCCCGAAATTCAAAAAATTCTCGATTTAACGAGACGCACGCCAGTTAACGTAAAAATACAAGTCCTGCCAACCAAACCTTGCGCGCAAATATCTTTTGCACAGAAAAACACAAAATATTATGTTTACCTTGAAACGTCGGGTGTGCTAATAAATGGATCACTTATGAATAGTGCTGATATGAATTATGCTGGATGGCTTCGGTTTATTTCACGACGGAAGAAAATCGAGCAAACAAAATGAAGCTCGTTAATTGAAGAATAAAAATACTCGCGGCGCACGTCGGTTTTCGATGGTGCATAAAGGATCTCGTAGAGCGAAGTGCTCGTTAGGAGAAGAAAGGGTGGTAATCCTGGTTCACGGATTTGTCAAGTGTATCCAACCGCTCGTCGATTTACATTGTATCGGTCTTCCATGGGCTGCCAGACAAGCAAGAATTTTCATTTCCCAGAAAAACCGCGGGAAATATCGTCAATGGATATTTTCCCGACCAATTAACGTAGCAATTAATATTTCCTCGTCTATCACTCCACAAATCGTTTCAGTTTTCAGTTAAAATACAATGAAATTGTTTTGTTCAATTAATTCATATGCACCAAGTACATATTTGAAAAATGGTCGTATATTATTTGTTACAGTTATTAATATTCCAAGAGAAATAATTAATATACGATTATATTGGAATATTAAAGTATGACTAACAATTGAAAATGACGCATATACTAACTATTATTGTTATTAATATTCCTCTTCGAATATGGTTATTAATATTTCAAGAGGATTAAAATCCAACCATAGTTAGCATTACAAGGAAAATTTGCCGAATAAAAAGTATACTTAAATTCCGCGAGAAAGGATGCAAAATATACAAATAAATAATTGAAGTGTTGAACGAGTTGAGATCTTGCGACGAGGACAAATCGTGGGGAAGTATTCAAGGAATCAAGCGGGGGAAACTTGCTCTCGTCATTCAGGAAACGGTAACAAAGTTCTACGTCGGTTTTTCCAAGGCGTTTCTCTATTTTCTCCACATTTTCGCCCCTCGTGTAAATCAGCCCTCCATAGATTCTATAGGCCTTTGTTAAGCGCCCCGAGCAACCCTAACCTCCACAATTTACACAAACTTACCCCGCTGTCCATCAAACGTTCAAACTTTCCAACATATTTATTAATTATCTTACGGAGAATTAACGCGTCCAAGATTCTTTGGATCGTTTAATTGCAGACGAAATTGATCCGCGATGCGATTAATTAATTGATAGAAACTTTATTGCACCCTTTATTATCATGATATATTTCAAATATTTATTAAACTTGCCATCTTTAGTTCATAATTAATTACAGATGAAATTGATCTGTGATAATTGATTTCTAGGAATCATAGTGTATCTTCTTTGTTACCATAATAAATTTATAATATTTATCAAGCTTTCCAACTGTCTTTGCTATTTATTAATTATAAACAAGTTTTTAGTTACGGCCAACTATTGATTCAAGTTATCTTATGAAACATTAATCCTTTGGAAGAATTTATTAATTATCTCGGAAAGGTCCGAGATCCGGGGTCCTTTGGGTCATTTAATTACAGATGAAATTGATCCGTGAAACGTTAATTAACTTAGGCATCTTGTTGTACGTTCCATATTGCCATATCAAATTTATAATATTTATGAACTGAGACAGGTGTTACTGTTATGAAAAATAAATCAGAACAAACTAGATTTCGGTAGCTTCAACGACCCCGTTGCTAAGCAACATCGCATATATTAGCCCAGAGAATAGTTACACTAACATAAATTTGCGAAACTTTCGCCAGACTACGTAAGTTCGGTAAGCTTCTGTAATTTCAGCACCCCGAACTACCAACATTGTACGAAATAATATTTGTAGCCTCCCTGAAAAGCTTTAATCGTTTACGACCAGGCCAAATCTATGAAGCTTTTATCGTACGTTGCACCAAGCACAATGAGAATTAATCCAGTACTGAATTAGCACATAGATGTATTATTTATTATGAATTATGTTGTACAATGATTTTACAGGTTTTGCACTCCAAATTAACCCCTTTGCAAATCAAATTCATCCTCTCACAGATCAAATTCATCTTTTTGCAAATCAAGTTATTCGACAAATTTGAATTCTCAAGCTATTGTAATAAAAATGAAATCCAATGTAGAGTGAAAGGGTGCATTGGATTTGCAACAAGATGAATTTGATTTGCAAAAAGGTGAATATGATCTGCAAAATGCTTAATTTGGCATGCAAAACCTGTATAGTTGGTTCGTAACGTTTTTCCTACCTTTTTGCTGTCCATTCCCGATGTCGAACTGGTCACCGGCTGGTCGAGCCTGGAACCAGAAAAAATATGTTGTATTAGATACTCAATTTTTGCGTTTTTATAAAGTGTTTTTTATGCAAGATGCGATATTAAACAATATTAAAATACCCTATGAATTGTGGATTCGTTTAATCGACCAATTGCGAATAAATATGATAACATTGATATTGGAGGTCGAGTTGATAATACTATTCTCTTTAAATCGAAACCAAACTCTTGGAAATAGAATAAGTTTGAAATTCGGAAGAATATTCAGATAAAAATATTGCGTATTAAACTTGATTCGATTGATATATAGAATATATAGAATATATATACTATATGAATATTAAAGCTCGAGTAATTAATTGTAATAATTAGTATTTCCAGAATTATAATTATAAATAATTCAGAACTAGAATATTCAAAATATCACTGATTCGAAAGCAAATATATCTGTCCGCGAGTTAACATCGCGAGATGACCCGGCGCGAAGGATTTACAAGAAAATTTACTCGGCTATCAGTTTCGCACTCCCACACGGAACTCCTCTTTTATCGGTTCCTTTTTGCCGCGCAAACTTTATCCACTCCGCTTTCGGGAACCGGCGCGTGTTAACAACATCTGCGCCCTTCCCGAGATGCATGAAATGCGTAGAATCGCATATAGGATCGACTCGCAAGCTTTGAACGTGCTCGAAATGCACTTTGCATCGTACGCCCGACAATTACAAGAGAAAAAGAGAAGCATCTCGAAAGCTGACTGGTTTTATGGCGTTTCACTGAGTCCGGAGTTTTCCCTTAATGAGGACTACTTCGTTCTAAAGAAGGAACGAGGGAATATCGAGCTTTGAAGATCAAGGAATCCCTCGAGTTAATAGCATAACGTACCATTGCGAAATGTGAAGTCTAAATAAAAAGATGTAATGTTATTTCTAATAATATTGCCTATTATTCTAAGAGTAATTCGTTATTTATAATAATCTCGCGATATCAATTGCGTGGGAGAATAAAATTCTGATCGGAATGATATATTTAGTACCGCAAATATAATTATAACAATTTAATATAATATGAATATGAATATGAATATATTATAGTATTCCGTGAAGCTTGTAGATTTACAATACTGGTTGATAAATGAATATTTATACACTTATATTGTGCCAACATATCAATATTACACGAATCTTATAATAAGATTAATTTAATATTATACTGCTCTTTAAAATACGAAATATAATATTAACATATTTTTATACGCTATAAATTTGGACTAACTAAAATAACTGTTAAAGAAAGGTGATTCGAAAATTCTCAAATCTCCTGAAATAAAAAGCTACGAAAAGAAAATGTTCAAATCGGATTTATGAGAAAGCGGATCAAACAATCTCGAGGATATTTTCATTCTGAAACGAGATAATACTCTGCAATCGAATTATCGGCACTATCCGATCAGCACTTGCCTTTAGCAAAGAATCTTACGAATGGAGTAATAAAATTTGTAGGAGAATATAAAACGCAACGGGGGAAAGCGAATATTAAAATCGTGCCTCGTAAATCAAATAAAGGAACGAAAGGGTTTTTGTTCGGTCGATCCCGTATCGTTCCGGCAGCCTGAGAAATTCCAACAGCTAGCGGAAAGGAAATCCTTCCTTTTCCTCGCATTCTCAAAGTCGACCCGCGAAATTGCATTTTCCTGCGAAATTGTAAATATTCTGCCTCCCCGAGTCCGCCGCGATGAAAGGGACGATTGTCTTGCCGAGGAATTCGATTCAAGGACATTTTTACCCAGCACTTTTTCTGAGTGCCAGACATCTTTTGAAGCCTGCTATTAATATGAATAATTTTTTAGACTACTGTATATGCTATATCATTTATATACTGTATACTTTTATGCTATACCTTGTATATGCTATAAATCGGTAATCAGTTATGATTTTAGAAAATCCAATCTTCCACCGAAAATATTGCCGTCCAATTTCTAGTATATGCTGTTGATAGTATATGTTTTTATGCTAAATATTTGCGTGCTATATATTTCTATATTATATATTTTTTAAATTATATATTGTTATGCTATATAGTTTTACGCTATACATATATTTCTACACTATTGTTTTCTGCTATATATTTGTATACTATATATTTTAATGCTATTTCTACACGCTATAATTCAGTATTCAATTCTGGTTGAACAAAAATCGAATCTCTAATATTGCACAAATCCGAGAAAATTGACAATTTTCAATTGAATACTGAATTATAGCGTATAGAAATAGCATTAAAATATATAGTATGCAAATATATAGCATAAAACAATACAGTGTAGAAATATATGTATAGCGTAAAACTATATAGCATAACAATATATAATTTAAAAAATATATAATATAGAAATATATAGCACACAAATATTTAGCATAAAAACATACTCTATCAACAGCATATACTAGAAATTGGACAACAATATTTTCGGTGGAAGATTGGATTTTCTAAAATCATAACTGACTATTAACACCAACTACTTTACATTTTCCCGAAAAACAACCGTAGAACACAAAGTCACAGAACAGGTTGATTAAAATTCATAATTAATTCCACTGGACAAGTCGTATTAATCTCATACATAATTGAAGACTCGAGAGTGCATCCAGGACAATTTAATATGGCGAACACAAAATGCTATTCAAAATTCAGACTCATTCTTCTCGTTTACCGTTCTACCTTCCCCATATTATACTTTCATTGTTTGTATAAATTGTTTTCGGCGAAGGAGCCAGGCGGCGCAAATAAATAAATAAATATGTGTTTCCGATAGCGTTGATACGCCGCGCAAAAAAATAGATTGGAAAGCGCACTAGGAATTCTATGGAGTGTCCTAGATTTCGGTATTCCAGACTCCGTGGGTACCGTCGGGGAAATTAGGTTTTCCTTCGGGAAAAACCGGCGCACCCGCATCGGGAACACAACTATCGTCTTTTATTAGTATTCGCGCGACAGAAGATACACCAGCGCTCAAAAGTGTATTCGAAGGACGACGGAGTTTAAGAAGTTCGCAGGTTTCGGACATAAAAGAGTTTGCATTCGTATCTGCTGTTTAAAATGATAAAATTATTTTGTTATTATTTTATTCCTAATTAGCGTACTTAATTCGTCGTGGCTCAATTTTTGCTTTCGCGTTTGATGGCATAATTTAAGTGGAATATATCGTTGATTCAAACGTATTCGAACGATGACAGAGTTTAAGAAGTTCGCAGGTTTCGGGCATAAAAAAGAATTTGCATTCGTATCTGCTGTTTAAAATGATAAAATTACAACAAATACTGACATCAATTACTACCGATTTGTTTATTTGTTATTATTTTATTCCTAATTAGCGTACTTAATTCCTCGTGGCTCGATTTTTGCTTTCGCGTTTGATGGCATAATTTAAGTAGAATATGTCGTTGATTCAAAAGTATTCGAACGATGAAGCAGTTTAAGTTCGCTAGTTTCGAACATAAAAAAGAATTTGCATTCGTATTTACTGTTTAAAATTATGAAATAACAACAAATACTAACTCAATTACTACTGATTTGTTTACTTTTTTATCATTTTATTCCTAATTAGCGTACTTAATTCGTCATGGCTCGATTTTTGCTTTCGCGTTTGATGGCATAATTTAAGTGGAATATGTCGTTGATTCAAAAGTATTCGAACGATGAAGCAGTTTCGCAAGTTCGCAAGTTTCGAACATAAAAAAGAATTTGCATTCGTATCTGCTGTTTAAAATGATGAAATAACAACAAATACGAACTCAATTACTACTGATTTGTTTACTTTGTTATCATTGTATTCCTAATTAGCGTAGTTCTGGTAATTAAGATAGTCAAAATTTGAGAGTAAAGTTCGAAAGACATGCCTTTCGAATAATTCTGAGCGCTATCGGATATTCAGGATTCATAAAATCCGTCGGCCAAGAATTCTGCCTTGAAAATTTACCTCCAGAACGATGCTGTAAACTTGACAATTTTATGAGAATATTTGGATAAAAGCATTGACGTGGAATTGAAAGAGTGAATTGGTGGCGGCAGAAAGTGGATGTCTTCTTGAAAACCGTGAAATTCAATCAAACAATATTACTGTTATATTGAAAATATAGTAATTTAAGTCGCGTTGAAATATTTCATTATGTAGATTAGAATACTTCTTTGGTAATGAAATATTTTTGAAATTCTCAAATTACGCACAAGTTGGTTTAAATATAGTAATCCAATACGCGTTTAAATACTTAATTATGAAAATGAAATGATATTAAAATATTTATATAGCAGCAAAATCTTTTTGGAATTTTCAAAATTGAGATGAAAATGAATTAGAGATACTCAATTCCCGAAGTGGTAGGTTTCCGTTGCATTTACTTGGAAGTGGAAGACTAATGCTGTTTATTAAAGAAAATTAATGGCGGATCGAGCTATCGCACCTTATGCATTCTAAAAGGGGAAAGATGCAACGACGTGATTGGCGGTAAGAGGTGAAGGGAGGAGAGGAGAGCAGGGTCGTGCGGAAGGTCAGGTAGCTTCGAGTGAAATCGATTGATCGACCCCGACAATTTTCTGCCTGGAAGAGGGGACCAAATCCCGCAAAACTTGTTCGTCCATGTACCTTCCTTGTACAACGCTTCCTTGTTCTGTTTATTAAAGAAGAACTACTGAAAACAACACTGCTTTAAACATTTTATATTTTCAAATAATCCCGAAAACGATCAATTTTAAATACCACATTCATTTCATTGCCGCGAGGATGATAATCTGTTTACTTTCAATATTTAATGATAATTTCATATATTATTATATTAATTATTGATAATTTATATACATAATTTCATACTAAATTTATAAACGAAGAACGTTTAATTTTTAATCGCTGAAAGGGGCTCTTTAAATTTTTTTCACATTTACTTCACATTTTATTTCTATTTTGTTAACATTTACTTGAAATTTTCTTTAGAAATTGCGGTTTACGGGGATATTTAAAAAATGTTTCTCGATGGAAGATTCTACGCTTTTACTTTAAATAATTGTTTCCAAGGAAAGATACAGTGAATGTTTAAAATATCTATTTTCTTTTCCACTTTTTGGGATTCTACATAGATCGAATAACCGGCAGTGTGGTTGATAGTGGACAGTAATTGTTTCATTCGTTTTGGTCGGAGGGTAGCTGGAGAAATATATAGAACCGTAACCAAAGGGTAGATTGGTCTATTCGATGGTGCGTTCTCCTTTCCAATTTCGCCGATTCGTGCTTTCCATTAAGCAGCTTCCTTACTCGACATTAAGCTGACCGTATTACGGCACATTAACCTAACTGACCTTAATGAACCGTCGATTCAACGGGATTCTCATTAGCTCCTTGCTAACGTAGCATTCGATGTCACCAAAAACGACCGCCGGATAGTCGATTTTGTAATAATAAATCACTACATTTCTCGAATGAAAAAAATCCTTGAATTATCAGCGAAGATTTATTATATTATTTAATATTTTTATCGTGTCACAACTGCTTCCGTGAGCCCTCGAATTAAAAACTCTTTAAATTAACAACAAAGATTATTATTTCATCTTTTGATGAATCGTCGAATTAAAAAATCCTCAAGTTAGTTCCCGAAACAAAATTCCCCAAATTACAATAAAAGCAAAAATAAAATAATTTCCCTTTTAAAGCGTATAAACTGAATCCACCATTAATTTTATTTAATGTACAATATTAATCTTTCTGTTTCCGGAAAATGCAAACAAAAAGGTGCGTTTCCGAAATTTAGTATAATTAAATAATTCAATGATATTCTTTTCCAATACCCCGTTTGAATTCGCTTCATTAGTTCGATTATATTATCATTCAATATTATTGTGTAAAACAGTCTTAGATAAATGTGATTGGTTAACGGTAATTGCTCGAGGCAAACGAATGCGTATAATGGCGCGTAATGCGAGGATTACCGTGCTTTAACTAAGGCACATTGATTTTGCGAAATTATGATTCCAAGTGAATACGCGGGAATCACTGATTTAGAGCTGTTTACCTTGGCTACATAATTGCCGACATTCATTATCGGGAACACGCGTTCGTGGCATACCAAATTGTTACCAAACGGATCGTCACTGTGTGCTGAATAGATGGGAAAACATATCAAATTGATTAGAATCAAATTCATGTAAATAATATCACTTATGCTTTGGAATATATTAGCTTTTGTATCCAAATGCCTAAGTGATATTTTATAGAATTATGGAATTCAAATATTCGAATGTACAAATCTACAATTCAAGGTACCTTGAATTCATTTTTTATCGACAATAACGTAATACATAATATAGCTTTATTTTTTCATGCAGTTTATATTTCTCTACTAAAAAAATACTGTAATTATTTCTACGATCAAAATGGTAGACTGTAATTGCCGTAAACAGTATCGCTTATGTTTCGAAATATATCGGGTTTCATATGAAATTACCTGCAATATATTTTATACAATTTTAGTGAGACACTTCGCGAACTAAATTATACATATTTATATCCTCTTCTTCCAAATATGAATATGAAACTATAATGAAACAATCCGAATTATAATATGTGTATATTTATTTGTATACTCTTCCATAAAAAATAACGATGATCGTAGCAGATAATACGTCTACCTTTATTTTATTTTGTCTTTTATCTCGCTTTTCTACTATTTCGATTTTCCAGCACTTCGTGTTTCCAGTACTTCGCTTTTCTACTATTTTGTTTTATCAACTATTATATAAAAATGAAAATAAAGTAACAAATTCTGCTAATAATAATTTGCATTCACCGCAGTTAATTGAATCATTTAACGTATCATATACCTCGACCATATTTTTAATATGCAAAACATTGCAACAATCTCTACGATTTCCATGATCCACGTGACAAAAGGAAAACAATCTCAATCCGCGTACCATGGTAAGAGAATTAGGAAGTTTCCAGGAAGTGAAGTTTCTAAGTGGTTAATATAAACGTTTTTATTCAGTCTCATTGTGTCGGCAAGGGGTTACCGCATCGCGACATAATGAGATGTAAAGAGGCTTTCAGTGGACTCTTATTAAGTCGTCGTCGCCATTAACAATCGTGGCGCGCTCGCTCGAGGGGCAAAAAAGAAATGCCGGGTAAAAAAAACAAGAAGAAGAAGAAGAGCGGAGAAGTTACGAGATACGAGTTCCTAGTAAACACGCTTTTGTCTTCCCGCGCCTTGCGCCGTAGATCGCGTTAATAGCTCGAAAACAATTAGGATCTCGAGGATTATCCTGATTTGAATTTGAAAGTATGGGAGTGGGTTGTTCCGGAGAGTACTTCCATTAAGCGATTTTCAAGTGGAATAAGAAACGCTCGAGCGTTTACCTTGATTATGCCATCGCGTGTTTCGTTAAATATTCACCCGGTACGTTACACAATTTTTTGTCACGTATGCTAATCGTGGAATATGGCTACCGATTAATGAATAATCACCGCCGTCCCTTATTGCCAGATTACTCTTATCAATCTACTTAAACATAGATTACTTACGTTATCTTTTAACGAACGCGTCGATCTTGGAATTTAAAACGACTGGATTAATAATTAACGAGTTCAAGCGAAGAAATTAATAATTACCGAGTCCGAGCGAAGAAATTAATAATTAACGAGTCCAAGAGATTATATTAATAATTAACGGATTCAGTAGGATAACTCGCGACTCAAGCGGCTAAATTCATAATTCGCGATTAAATAGATTAAATTAATAACTCACGATTCGAACTATTAAATTAATAACTCACGATTCGAACTATTAAATTAATAACTCACGATTCGAACTATTAAATTAATAACTATCGACTTGATCGATTCAATTAATAATTACCGATTCAAGACGATGCAATTAATAATTCACGAGTCGATCGATTAAATTAATAATTACCGATTCAAGACGATTAAATTCATAACTCTCGTTTCAACCGATCAAATGAATAATTCACGACTCAAACGATCTAATTAACAATCCCCAAATCAATCAATCAACCCAATCATTCACGACTCAACTAATGCAACTAATTACCGAACCAAACCGTTAAAATAATAATTACCAACACAAACATTCCCCCCCACCTCCACCCACGATCCAAACACCATTAAACACCAATAATTAAATAGATAACGAACGCCTACCAACCAAAGCAATGCTTGATACCAACATCAAAATGGCTTCGTTCTCGGAACTATTCCGAGAGGTGCATTTAATTCGATGCTAGCCATATCAGACATTCTGGTATCCGTCCGTTCGGTGGTTTGCGCGAAACGAAACTTGGTATCTTGGCAAGTGCAGCGTTCCCGTTATTACTGCGAGTTCCAGCGATATAGAAATATAGATATACGATGGTGGCGGGGAACGGGGGGACAGGGAAGCACGAGGAGAAACAATGGCAGAGAACGCCGGAAAGAGAATGCTCCCGCAAACCTACCGACGATCTTCCCTTGGCGTTATCAATAACGCCGGCGACATTCCTGTCGGTGATAATACTCCGCAAAGAGAAATGATAGATTGGCGCAATGAGAAACGATAGCTGGATAGAGACAATGCCAGTGGTAACGACCGCGAGTTCCACTACTACACCGATTCATCCGAGAATCCTCGTATCGGTTATGGTAATTATTCATTTTGTGATATTCATTTGCAATCGATGCCTTGAGAATATTTTTTAGTATCGATATTAATAAACTTGTTATGGTTGGTCATTTTTAGCGGTGGTATTTTTGTCAAAATTCTGCGGGGTTTATGGAAAGTAATTGGTGATTAATTTAAGTAGTATTAATTTTTAATTGCTTAGTTAAAAATGTTTTTTTAATATCGATATTAAATAAATTCGTTCCATTTTTAGCGGTGGAATTTTTGTCAAAATTCTGCGGGGTTTATGGAAAGTAATTGATGATTAATTTAAGTAGTATTAATTTTTAATTGCTTAGTTAAAAATGTTTTTTTAATATCGATATTAAATAAATTCGTTCCATTTTTAGTGGTGGAATTTTTGGCAAGATTCCGCGGGATATATGAAACCTAATTACTAATTACTTCGTTAAATAGATTATCGAAAATATTTGTTGACGGCGATATTAAATTAGATTTATTGTTGCGGTTATCTGCGGTATAATACTCGTCGAAATGAAACCAGATACACGAAACCTAATTGCTAATTATCTCGTTAGAACGTCAATAGTTCTTTACATAATCAAAAGTGGCTCCTTAAATTCGTGGGACAGCAGAAATTGGGTCGGCGCGATGCACCACGATGCGCCACGAGTGTAACTCTTTAACGTGGTTTGACGCATACAGCCATTTAAACTCGTAACTTTGAACTTCGGGTAATTACATCGTGTATCGTATCACAGGGCGTTATATAATGCACCGAACTTCGTAAAAATGTCAGCTTTAGAAGTTACGTCGTTACTCTTCCTTTGCACGATCCGATACCTCGAAGGAAATCAAATTTGCCTCGTCAAATATTTCTCGCGCGTGAATGACGGCAAACAATTTTACTCGAAATATTTACTCGAATCACGGTTTGAAAAGGGCATTCGGCATTCAATACTCCCAACGATGTTTTCAAAACATCGCGATTCTAAAATATGATATAAAACACGACAGAGTAAGCCGGTGATTTTTGTCAACATATTGGAATAAAGATAAAAGATTAAACATTTCGAAAGTATCGAATGTATTTGAGGAAACGAAGATATGCCGTGCCTAAAACATGGCGATATTAAAATATGATATAACACGACAAAGTAAGTGGAGGATTTTTTTGGCAACATTTTGGAATAAAAATAAACGATTAAAAGTTTCGAAAGTATTTAAGGAAACGAAGATATGCAGTGCCTAAAACATGGCGATATTAAAATATGATATAACACGACAAAGTAAGTCGAGGATTTTTTTGTCAACATTTTGGAATAAAAATAAACGATTGAAAGTTTCGAAAGTATTTAAGGAAACGAAGATATGCCGTACGTAAAACATCGCAATATTAACATGTTGAGTCTCACCCCAAAGTCCGTGTTATACGATACCTCGCGCGTTCGTAATGTGTATATAACGTTTAAAAATAAAACTGTTTAAGCATTCTACGATACATTAGTTACTTTAAATCGTTATTGTAATATTAAAAATATTTCAAACTTTAAAATAAAAAATATTAGCAATATATTTGATTCGAGTTTCAGTAATATTGGCATCAACCTCCACGGCATTCAACATGTTAACATGATATAGCGTGACAAAGTAAGCCAGTAATCATTCTCGAAATTTTAAAATGAACATAAACGATTGGAATTTCGAAGATATTCGAGGAAACAGAAGATACGCCGTGCATTTGATGACCGGGACAATATGGCTACTGAATAAGGGATGAACGCATCAACGGTGAATCGCATCACTTTACATTCGCCGGGCGAGCAACTCGCTTGACCCCGAAGTTTCCATTTTAAAAAAAAGCTCGAATCAATAATCTGTCGAAATACAACCAAACAAATCTTTGAATAATTCACCAATGGCAACATTCAAATCAATCACGGCACTCCAAGCGATACTTGACTCCTCGAATTAAGATTGACATCTTGAGTGGATAAATACAACCTTCTTTCATCTCACAATCAGCTAAATCGGCAGCCATGTTTAACCTCTAAAAATAAAACCACCGTCAAAATACCATCACGAACACAATATTAATAAATCCCTCCGTTAACCCTTCTGCTGCAAACGGCGTATACATACGCTCTTATATGTCCATGAATATATACGACCAGTAGATTTTACTCGGTACCACGCATTTCCTTTTTAATAAATTAATAAAGTATTGAATATACTGTTATGTGTCACATAACAATAGATCTTTCTTATTTTTATCGACACTATTTAGTGTCAACTACTGTCACGCGAATATCGCATCGTACGATGTTAATGGTTTTTTGTTAGAACACGCCGTAGTCAAATAATTAATGTGAAAATTATTTTCAATTTTCGTAGCATATCAAACGGTCATGAAATATCTTTGAATTAATTTTTTGTTGTTCTACTATCTTGCTTCTGCAACTGTTATATAAATTATTTTCAATTTTAATAACATATCGAGCATGAGATATCTTTCAATTAATTTATTGTTGTTTGTCTATCTTGCTTGTTCAATTATTATATAAATTCCTTCGTCAGAAACAGCACAAAGACCTCGGAAAGTATGCAATAATCTTAGCGTATTACGGGGGACGTAAAATGAGAGTGCAAGCATAGAAGAGTGGTATACAAAGGCGGCTGCGGAACACGCAAATATTTTTGCATCCTCGAAAGCTTTTTGCATAATCCATCTTGAGACTCTTTTCTGCGATACACCCGGGTTTCGTATATCGTACCGTAGACGGGTACTTCCGGTTCACGTAAAAAGGATATAACTCGATCGATCCGTACTTTCGATATCCCTTCCTAGGATATCGCCATCTTCAAAGTTCTTGCAATCTTCATTCCATCGATGTACAGACTTCAACATATTCTTTTTTAATTTCTCAAAAGTCATCCCCGAAATTACTTCGCCAGTGTATGGGAGATATTAAAAAACGCGAAATAGACGGCCGCTGTATTTCACCCCGAGGTCCAATATGTCTGACTAGTCGATAAAACTCCCTTATCATCCTCCAATCGGCTTTCATCTACCTCTTTTTTTCTTTTCTTCTTTATTCCACGTTTTATTCTTCGCGGACCTTTTAAGAGCGCCGCGAGATTATACTCGAAATATCGGTCAAGATTTATTTGTTTAAAACTAATTGTAAGACCTGAACTTAACATCTCGGTGAAATCGTTAATCTTATTAATATTGTTATAATTACTTTTGTTTTTCTTGATAAGATATAAAATATAAGCTCAGAGCGCGATTGAGTTCCTCGATAAATTTGCATTTCGTGTATTGAATCACATTTAATTCGCTTTGAAGTCTCTTCCTATCATTATTGATAACGCGATAAATTATCGAGAACGGGATCTACAACATTGATTACAACGTTTAAAGACTCAGGGAAATTAAAAAATATTACGAAGCTGCGATCATATAACTTACGATGCTCGCGTACTTTGCAGGGTAGTCTCGGGGGAAGTTTTAGTAATAAATTGACGGAGTAAAGAGCGGGTCGAATGTGAAAAAAAGGAAGTAAAAAATCGATGAGATTTCTTTGAAAGCACGCGAAGCGGAACGCGGTGGGCTGTTTGAGATAAAAGAATAGGAGGATCGTAGATCGGAGTAGAACCGTGGATAAACTTTCGTCTGGTTTAGTGGTTCTCGAATCTTTGCTAGGACGGTACTTGATCCACCGAGCTCGTTAAAACCATGCTACGAAACTTTATTCCACCGACCAGTAAAAAGATTTCTCCCACTTTTAGGAAACCGAGTTCCCGCCACGAATGCTGCCAAGTCAACTTCATTTTCTTTACCGAGCTCTCGTCTGCCCGCGAGAGGATTTTTCCTATTTTATCCTAACACCATAAAATGTGTTTATCCTAAACCCTAGTCTCATCGATGTCCAACACAGATCTGGAATCCAGCAATTAGTTATGATTTTGGTGATATATCGAGTGATCATGAAATATCTTTCAATGAATTATTTCTTTTTCTACTATTTGCTTTTTCTTCTATTTTATTTTTTCTACTATTTGCTTTTTCTTCTATTTTATTTTTTCTATTACCTTGCCTTTTCTACTATTTCCTTTTTCCCACCATTTTATTTTGTCTATTATCTCGTTTTCTTATTACTTCGTTTTTCTACTTATTATTTGTCATCTATTGTATAAAATATGAAAGATAAAGTATTAAACAGATTCTGTTGATAATACTTTATATTCAACGCGGTAATATTTATTTTATTCGCCATAAGCGAAAAACATTTTGCTTTCTCCACCATTAAGTTGCCCTTTATTACCTGCTCGCAATAATATCGCAAATATCCATAAAGATAACGAGTGCTCTTCTCGATAAGTGCACCACGATTCCATGAGAATTACCCTCGTATCATTTCCAAATAGAATCGTAAATAACCGATCGTAGACGATTTAGAAATGGCGACCCGATAGTCGCTTGGAATCTCGAGAGCATCTTCCTGCTCGGATGAAGGGAAAACCGGAAGAAGGAAGAACCGGAAACCTAATTCCTCGGGAGGAACGGTCATAAAAAATGAATGAACGACGGAAGTACCGAAAAAGAATAAGGGTTAGTTGGAGGAACCATGAAAGAAGAAAAACAAAGCCAGAATTGGTCAAAACAGGGTTGGTACCCGTTAATCCATGTCCTTTGTCCATCGCAGTGACCTTTCTCTAATCGTAGTTTTTAATTCTTATAACTAAACCGTGCATAATTAATTATTTACGTAAACAGCCTCCATCTTGTTTCACTCAACGTCCACCACAATCCCTGCATCACATGGTACTTTATTTCTCCACGTTCCACTTCGAATGCCACTTTACGCTCAGCTTTCCAGACGTAGAATAATCTGCACATTTCAATCCCAGCATTTTCTAAAGTTCGATACATGATGCACTGTTGCACTTTGCTGGAAACTTGCTACGTTGCTGAACTATGTAGAATCTCAAATTTGTACGTTTCGAGTGTCTGATATGTTCTTCTTCGATTCTCATTCATCTTTTCCAACATGGATTCCAGCGGCACGTACTATCCTTTTCCAAGGGTCGCGATCAAAGAAAAAACAGTGTAAATCTTACGACTACACGTTCAATGTTTTTATGAAACCTCGATGAAGAAGCAACATCAGATCGCGATATATCCTTTTCCGTTGTCGACGACTCTTCCTAATACGACCGCATTTTCTCCACTCTCTCCACTGTATTTTCCTAGGAAAAATCTAGTGGTTTCAGACCAAACGGAAAAAGCTCAGACCGTGGTGCATTGGAGCAATAATTCAGAGCACAACTGAAACCACCGTTCCTCAGCTTTCTCAGATTTTCGCGAATTAGTTGGTACACGTGCTACTACATGTATGTGGGATCAGGATATTTTCCTTTGTATACTGAAGAGGTATCACACAGTGTCATGGATACGTCAAATAAAACTTTTTAAAATATATTAAATTGAAGGTATTAATGTAATTCGAAAAATGTGGTTTAATTAAGAAAAATTAAGTTCCTAATGTTGAGAGTAATTAAGAAAGCTTCCTTATAGTATAATATACTCAGTTTACAATATAAATTTAATTCTAAAAATTGAATTGAATTATATAAAAAGTGTAATTCCTTATATTAGATATAAATAAAAGTCTAAATTCCTTCTATTATATCAAGAATAAACAAGAAATATTAAATCTCTTTGCTCCCAAATACAGTTATTAATATTATAAGACTTCAAAAGTATTATATATTAAAATAGTTACAGACTATTTAATGCAAAGTATGAATTTAATTCCAAATAATTAAGTTTAACTACACAAATTAAATGTCTTATATCAGTAATAAATGAAAAGAAAGTCAAAGTTCTTTCTCTCGAACATGGTGATTGATATCATAAGACTCAAAGAGTATTTGAGAAGTTGATAAACATCGGTCATCAACCACAATCTTTGTTTTCAAGACTTCTACGAGAAATTCTGAAAAGTTCGATATAATAGGAAAATGGCGGTGGTATTAGCGGGAGCTTTGAAGATCGCGTGGCGCAGTCTTGGCAATTTTGTTAATAACGACTACTTTTGAATAGCAGTAAGAGCCACTTACCCTCCGCCACTCTACGTTATACATACTCGCGAGTATACATAGGGAAACAACGGTGAATTATGTACATTGTTGTGTACGCGTATGTATAAAGTACACGTACATAGAGGAAGAATCAGTGAGGCGAGCGTAAACTCCGGTAGCTTCTACCGAGGCTGAATTATTGCCCGAATATAACAGAACTCGCGCGCCTCCTCCATCCGCGCTACCAACATTGTCCGCCATAACCTGAACGTTCGGGGAAAATACGAAGGAACAACCTGAACCCCGAGAAAATATCTTCCACTTTCATGGAAAAATTCCTGCCTCCACGTCACGAGAATATTCTTAATATTATATCGCAAATTGCGTGCATTATATTGTTGATTAATTAAGTACAAAAATGGGTGTTATATTATATTAAGAATAAATAATAATGATTAAGTTCCTTGTATCAAAAATAAATAAAGAAGGTGGAATTTCTTTGTTCTCCAATATAATGGTTAATATTATAGGGCTTAAAATCTTATTATTAATCTTATTCAAATAAGTTATCATTAATGTTTCAATAACTATGATTTCATGATTCAAATTTCAATGATTTACATTTCAATTCAAATCAATTATCACATCATTTTAGTAATTTTTAATATAAGGAATTATCAACTATTAAAAACCTTCACAAATGTGCTTGCATTTCTAGGAAAAAAATTCCGATCTGCTTCGTCGGGAAAATTCGGGTTGTATCGCGTGACAAATGGCGTGTTTTACCGAGGAATGTTAAACGCGTTAGAAACTGATATACACCGCGAAGAGTATTATAGATAGTAGAGTAATTATAGTTTCTATATCAGGAAGCTTCGGAGAGATCTTGTGGTCACTTAAGACAGAAACTAATTACGAACTTAAATTAATCCCCTTTAACGTCTCTATGCTTCAATTACCGCGCTTCCTCGTTCAAGTTTTGATATAATAATCAGAAGAAAAGTAGGAGGAAGCTATAATATTTACCGAATCTTTTTATTATTACCTGGACCGTATTATTAATGTTATAACATTTTTATGCCCAGGTATTATATTACATTCCCATGGTAGCATCCTGCTTTCCCAGGATACAGAATTTCCTCTGGAAAATATGAGTTATGGAGGTCAATGAGCTTATTAAATTCGATCCATTCCTCAACGTTTCTTAGACGTATTCGTCCCAGAATTGCCGTATGCAAAACAGGAAAAATGCCAGCATTCTTTATGCGCTATCAGATAAGCATATGGGGGCAGTCCATTTGAAATCGCAATATTACGATGGAAGGTTAGATTGCATTTGAATTGCATTTCTCGTCGGGCATAATGTGCATGCGAGGAAACAATTATAATCGAGTTCCACATGATGCAGATTTAAATCAGATCGGATCAAGAGTGGAGCGCATTCTTGGAAAGCTTGGAATTATGATACGAATGCTATTGAAATACCTGTTCTGATACAAGAATATTAATGGGTCAATTTGTCTTTCTTAATCAAATTATAGCCCAAGAACCAGATTATGTATCACTTACTATCGACTTGGGGCATTTAGGAACGAAATTGGCGACTTTGATTTTTTGACAATTTTTGAAGGTATACCCTTTACATTTTTTCGATTTGGATTCGACCCATTTTTGACCAATAAAAATTTTTTAACCGCTTCTTTCGACCAGAAATCGTCCTAGAATATGTTTATACATCACCCACCATCGATTTGGGTCGTTTAGAATTGATTTTGGCGACTTTTCATTTTTGGCGATTTTTGAAGGTATACCCCTTCACATTTTTTCGACTTGGATTCAACCCATTTTTGACTAATAAAAATTTTTAAACCACTTCTTCCGACCAGAAATCGTCCTAGAATATGTTTATACATCACCCACCATCGATTTGGGTCGTTTAGAATTGATTTTGGCGACTTTCAATTTTTGAGAATTTTTGAAGGTGTACCCCTTTACATTTTTTCGATTTGGATTCGACCCATTTTTGACCAATAAAAATTTTTTAACCGCTTCTTTCGACCAGAAATCGTCCTAGAATATGTTTATACATCACCCACCATCGATTTGGGTCGTTTAGAATTGATTTTGGCGACTTTCAATTTTTGAGAATTTTTGAAGGTGTACCCCTTTACATTTTTTCGATTTGGATTCGACCCATTTTTGACCAATAAAAATTGTTTAACCGCTTCTTTCTACCAGAAATCGTCCTAGAATATGTTTATACATCACCCACCATCGATTTGGGTCGTTTAGAATTGATTTTGGCGACTTTCAATTTTTGAGAATTTTTGAAGGTGTACCCCTTTACATTTTTTCGATTTGGATTCGACCCATTTCTGACCAATAAAAATTTTTTAACCGCTTCTTTCGACCAGAAATCATCCTAGAATATGTTTATACATCACCCACCATCGATTTGGGTCGTTTAGAATTGATTTTGGCGACTTTGGATTTTTTACAATTTTTGAAGGTGTACCCCTTTACATTTTTTCGATTTGGATTCGACCCATTTTTGACCAATAAAAATTTTTTAACCGCTTCTTTCGACCAGAAATCGTCCTAGAATATGTTTATACATCACCCACAATCGATTTGGGTCGTTTAGAATTGATTTTGGCGACTTTTCATTTTTGGCGATTTTTGAAGGTATACCCCTTCACATTTTTTCGACTTGGATTCAACCCATTTTTGACTAATAAAAATTTTTAAACCACTTCTTCCGACCAGAAATCGTCCTAGAATATGTTTCCACATCACATAGCATCGATTTGGGCCATTTAGAATTGATTTTGGCGACTTTTAATTTTTGGCGATTTTTGAAGGTATACCCCTTCACATTCTTTCGATTTTGGGCCACCCCGTTTTTTGGCCGGACAAATTTTTAATCCACTTCTTTCGACCCAAAATGGACCTAGAACATCGTTAGGCATCATTTACCATCGATTCGGACCATCTAGGAGCAAAACTGGCGATTTTTAAATTTTGATTGAGTCGCATAAACGTCGACCCCCGATTGCAGAACATATTGATTTCTGCTTATTATAGTATCGACAATGACAAGGTTGACTTTGCACCCCATGTAAATAAACATCTATTATTATCAGTTCCGATTTCTAAAGCAATTTCAGGGTCAATCGATATATCCGATAAGCAACCCTTGACATTTAACGATTTAGCGTTCGTTTTACGTTAAATAAAAGTCCCCGATAAAGTCTCTCTCATATATTTAATACAATTACAGTATGATTGGATTTTTGAGATATCCGAACTGAATACTTTGGAATTCCAGATTTGAACAACTTAAACTGTCCACCATACCAAAGGTTTAAACTAAAAATAGTTCGAAATTCGGATTGAAAACGTCTGAAAATAGAATTGACATTTCAATTCGCCGTCGAAGAATATTAAATATCCATTTCTATAACTGGCGTATCTACTTCGAAATGGACCCACTGAAATTTTGAACGCTTTTAACGTCGACTTTAAGGAATGTCATCCAAATGGCATCCCTGCATAAAAATATTTGACAGTTTTAAATGTGGCAGCCTTGGATTTGAAGCATCTCAGACGATCAGCAATTTTTAGGGATAAAAACAGCGCAGGAATTAAATAACAAAATGTATCCGTTATAAAAAGCATTTCACCCTCGAAATGCACGATAAAAAATTGCTTCTGTCTAGAAATTTTTAGCTACAAAATGGTACCTAAAATTCCGGCGGACGCTGCAAATAAAAAGTGAGATATTCTCGTTGATATCCCTAATTAAGACGCACTTAATTCTGTCATTAAATGATTTATAGTAGCTGAAATAATAAGTCACATACTTAAATGAAAATGGGAGTCTAGGGAATTTAATGTAGCATCGAGGAGGTTGGCAAACGATGCTAATTAAAAAGCGAGTCTCGTCGAGGCGGTGAAAAAATGCTGCTCTTTTTATAAATGACGTTAAAAAGTTTCGAATGGCTACAATGTCAATTAACGGTCTAAACCAAAAAAGCTTTGAATTCAACTCGGGCTTTTTAAGGAGCGACGGCTCTTTGGTTCGGCAGACTTATACGGCTCTCCCTGAATAAAATATATTCAATTTCGAGTGGAATTCTTATCTGTTAATTGCACTCCTTTTAATTTTCCGTAGTCGTTCGTACTCGGCTCTCATTCGCTCGAGTCTTACTCGGTTTTCCAGGACAAAGTACTTTCTCTATCGCAAATGCAATCCTACCGTGGTATTCCAAAATTGCGCCACTTTAATTCACGATCGGAGTCCCTGTTGATTGAATCTCTCGGAAGTCACTAACCCAGATTCGAAGATCGTGTAAAACGACCGAATAAAATGTTCGAATGAAACTATCGAATTCTTGGAGGACCATTTTGGAAGTTGATGGTTTGAGTTAAAAGTGTCATTGTAATGTTAGTGAATTGAGTAATATTACGATATTAATTACTTTAAAATCAAATTTGTCAAAATGCCAATTCTCGGAGGACCATTTTTGAAGTTGATGGTTTGAGTTAAAGTGTCATTGTAATGTCAGTGAATCGAGGAATATTGCGATATTAATTACTTTAAAATCAAATTTTTAAGTAGTAAGTAATTCATTTTTCATTTTTTCTTCAGTCGAAAACAAAAATTATAATGTTACGGAATCGTCAGATTCTGATTATTAATATTTTTATTACAATACTAATTACTGTAGAATCAAACGCATATTATCTTAATGATTTATGTAATCGACTAACTTTAGAAGGACGGGTGCCACCTTCTAAATTTGAAAATAAGATCAAGCCGATTTTCTTCTCGGGGAATTAATTAATTTCTGTCAACCCTTCGATCGATGGATGCCAAACATTCAGCCATGACATCCCCCTTCAACTTCATGGGTTCTACCCTCGCTTTTTCTTTTGAAATTTAACTACGTATTAACTTGGTATCAATCTTAGTCGAAGGAAATGTCTATCCAAAAAATTGTGGAACACGGAAGTGATGCAGAAATAATTTAATTAATCAGAAATTTCTCTGAAATTGATTGCTAATTTCATCATAGAAATTTTGGTTATTTCTACTCGTTAAGTATAGAAGTTTAAAATAGTTGAGTATAGTAATTATTAATTTTGAGAATTAAGTAAAGAAATGTTTAATTTTCATAATTAAGTATAGAAATATGTAATATTTCTATTATGATTAAGTATAGTAATTTTTAATATTTCGAATAATAAAACACTGAAATTTGCAATATTTCGAATAATAAATATTCTTACCAGTCGAAGAAATTCCAAAGACACGTGAACATCTTGGCAGCACGTTTCACACATCGAACAGATCTTCCGAAGCACCAAGTATTATTCACTCGCGTTCGCCATTTCGATCAAATTCAAACTTTCCACATATTTACGGAAAAGTAATTTTATCATTAAATTCACATATCAATTCTTCGCGACATTTATTTATTACATACATAAGTCTCGTGTTTCTTATGATGGAACTCGAATTCTCTTCCATCTTCAGGCGTGAAGATCATAAATCATAAGCATAGTAAAATAATAAGAATTCATTACTTGGTTTCTAATTTCCAGTATTTCTTAGCCATATTTCTGTGATATTAGAGAATATTTAAATTATTAAGAATCGATCGACTAATTATTTATTCGATCCATAATATTTACTGCTATCTCTGACACTACAAATTAATCTTAATTAATATTGATATTGATCAATAATTTCAAACGCATTCAAATAATACGAAACTTTAGGAATTACTTAGAAATTCCATATTTGTCATTCATTTAATTAGAGAATATTCAACCGACGAAGTTCGAATAATCTCTGACAATAATTTGGCAGATTTAATTAAGGAATAAACGTATCAATAAATAATTTCAAATCCATCAAAATAACACGAAATTCATTATTTGGAAATTGTAAATTTACTATTTATTTAATTAGGGAATATTTAACCGAACAAAATTAATGTCAATTAATACCGATGTTAAACAATAATTCTTTTCAGCAGCATTAAAATAATAAGAAATTGATTATTTAGGAATTTGACACTATATTGTAAGCTCTAATAAGAATAAACATATCGATAAAAATCTTAACCCGCCTCGTTTTCAAACTCCGGCAACTCGTCGACTAATTCGAAAGTGGAATTGCAAATTAGTCAGGAAATATCGGTCGTTTCGCGGTGGAATTTGTAATTCTCCAACCCGATTCAAACCCACGGAAGAAAATTGCATACACGAGACATTAACCCCTGCTGTTTGTTAACCCCCTTTAGAGGGTTCCATTTACCCTGCGAGGACCGATAAAACTACATCCGAGTCTTAATAAAATTTTACTGCTGATTAACAATTTACAATACGGAATTCTCTACGTACAATTAATGTCTACGAAAATTAGTAAGAAATTATATTCTGTTTTAATTCCATTGAGATGAGACAAGTTGCCTAAAAAATGACAAGTTATTAATAATGACGTTGAATATATATTAGATTAAAGTCGATTGTAGTTCATTTTATTGACGAATAAACTTTGTTCAAAAGACGGAACTTATTTATGATTCAATCCAATATTAAAATCAGTTAGAAAATCAGTTTCGAATCAAATTAAGGTTTTTAAGCGTTTGGCTCTTTTCAGATGTCAATATAAATGTTAAATAAAAGAATGTTGTTATATTATTTTATAAAATTTATAACATCCATAAAGTGTAATTAACGTTTCCGGTATTATATTATTCGCATTTAATTCATAATTCCTGCGGGGCTGAAGTTACAAAATAAATACGGGTTTCTGCAAATAAAAAGGATGTTTGTGGAAATAACTGACGGTTTAAATATTCCGATAATTTTCCATAAAGGTTCGTTTAACAATTCCAACCGTCGGCCCGTTGCAGATGAAATATATGAAACTCATCAAATCTGTAAATCGTTGAGCTAATTATTATGAAATTCAGTAATAATGCAACCGTACTGTTCCCATTAAATAAAGTAGAATGGGAGATCAAATTCAATGCTTTATGCGTTTCTCGATGTGTTACGTTAAAACTCTTCGAAATATGTTTATGTCTTTAAATAATCTAAATAAATAAAAACAGATTGGAATTAATACAGTTACGGATAACATTGCTTCTCAGAATTTTCAAAATGGCACTTATCACATTTATATTCCAAATCTTGAAAAAGGCAGATGTCACAATTAAATTCCGGATTTCGGAAGATATTTATATTCCAAATCCTGTTCCCCTAATAAACGTTTAATCCCCTTAATTCTATGAAAAACAAAAAATCAATATAACCAACCACGAAACGGGAGCCATGAAAGCGAAGTTATTGTTAAAGCCAGACTATTTAAAGGGACCAATCGAATAAAGGGAACAGAAGGTATGGTATGCATTGCCGCAAAATTTCGTGTACAAACGCGGGAGTTAAACTCAAGCAAAGTGGTAGCAGACGGTAAACAAGCGATAAAACAACGGTAAAACGGTAAAACAATAAGGTGTAGGAGAACACGGTGGGGCGCGAGCATATTGTAAAACGACAAGGTCAGTGACGCGCGTTGAATACCGAGGATATTTTTCCCCTCGTAGCCACCCTTTTTTAATTCGCACCCATCCGAGGGGACGTGTGTTCCGATTAGCATTTATATTTCTGCGCGAACTGGTTCACCGATGTTGGCAAAAGAACGGTAACCCACCGCTCGGCTAAGCTGGGGGGACCTTCGAATAATACCGGAAAAGTAGGGGATTGGTGGACGAAGAAAGGGCGCGTGCCATGAAAAACGACGATTCGATTCAACATTTGACGATTTCGATTCAACGATTTTAGTATTCTTCGACTTATGTCGCTTGGGAATTATACGCTTTGGATTATGATGCGTGACATTTTATTTATTGGTGCTATAATTAAATGATTGAATACGGACAAAATTCGATTCCATATTTGACAATCTCGAATCAAGGGTTTCAGTATTCTTCGACTTATGTCGCTTAGAAATTATACGCTTTGAATGATGATACGTGAAATCGATCTCTGAATGTTATAATTAAATCACTGAATCATAAAAATCGGTTATCCATGTTGTTCTCACAGTTCGTGGAAGTAAATCGTATCATACTCGTAATTTTCATCGTTTAATTCAATTGATTTAGTTTTATTGAAAGAGGTAAATTTCCACCGAAAATTAAATTTCAAATGAAATCCTGTATTTAACGATGCTATTTTTCCAAGGATTCTGTTTTTATCATCCGATTTACTTTATATCTTGATATTTATATTTATATTTTGATATTTTAATATTTATATTTGTATTTGTATTCATATCTTGATATTTTAATCGGTATATCGGGAACAACGCATGCTATTTCACAAGAAGGTGACTAATAAATCAATTATATGTGTACAAATCTAAATTATTCTAAAAAATTGCTGTTTTAAGTGTCTTTTTGCAAACATTTCACCGGCGACTAGAATTAACTCGCTAGGTTGAAACAGCGCGCTTACATATTTCAGCGGTTCATTTTCGCGGTAAGCGAAATATCCCTGAACTTGTTCGGTCCTTGACCTTTCCACATTTTCCATACACGCGCCCTTCTTGCATTTTGCAAATATTCGTTGACCCTTTCACGTTCTGAGTCTCCCCTCAAACAAACTTGCTTTCACAAAGGATTACTCTTTCCACCACAGACGTCGACGCCACCACCGCGACGCAGACCACGACGTTTTCCATTCTTAACAGCGTCGCGAGAATAAACCGCAAGATTTTCAATTTTAGCTTGTCTCGGTTCGCTTAATGCTTCGATGCCTAAATTGCAACTCGCGATTTCAAAAGCTTCATATTTTCAGTAAAATATTCCTTAAACAAGTAATAATGTGTTTCTTTCGAAAACAGCATACTGATTGAAGACCAATTTTGAATAGAAGTTGTAGATCAACATTTGGAATATTAACTTGCTAAAATAAAAATGATAGGAAAATTTTGTTTTCGTTAAACGAATAATAAAGTGTTTCTTTCGAAAACAATATGGCGATTGAAGACAAATTTTGTGGAACTAAATTTCGAATGGAAGTTGTAAATCAAAATTCCGAATATTCCCAGGAAAAGTAAAAGTCATGCGCGAGTATTAAATTACTGAACGGAAGTTACCACTTTTCGATATAAATTACAAATATTCTAAATTAATGAACTCTTTAATCCCGTGATAATTAACTCCCGTAATGTATATCCACCGAAGTGGACAGTTACGTAACATAAAAAAGTATTCTCTTTTTTTATGTGAAGTTTATAACGCCGAAAAAATTGCCATGCGCATACAAACGAACATCAGCTACCACTCGTAATGTAAATTGGAAAATGTTTTAATAAAAAGCGTGATTTTCTACGCGTTCGCGCCGATAAAATAGTTTAATTGGAAACGTGATTTCCAAGTAAAACGATTCGGTTATAACATCCGGTACGATTGGGACACGTAAAGATTAATGCGCAGATATTTTCCAATCTGGCATGTTTCGGGTGTTTCTCTTTTTTTCGTGTTCCCCCGTTTTGTTTCGATATCTTTTTTTTTACCGACTAATTTTCCGCAACGGAGAGATACGCTTTGTCGAGGACAGGCCAGCCGATGCGGAATTCCGTGATACACCGAATATCGAGAAACTTCATCGCGTCAAAGAAAATTCCGGTCTCTTTCTCTGACTGGCTTTGTTGCGAGGAGAAAAGCGCTTCGCTTTTAAAAAAATAACTCTGTTTACATTTTATCGTACGTTCCACGGATAAGTGAAATGGAATTACGCGTAAAAGAGGCCGTTTATATTTAACTGTTTCTTTCAGCCCCGAGGAAGGTCAAGATTACAATCACCTATTACATTACATGTAATAGTTTATTGATTCGGAATTTCGAACTTAATAATAAAGCTTTGTCGACTAAAAATAAATGTATAATATTATAATAATATTGTAGTAATATTGATATTATATTTTCATAAGTATCCTTTAGAATTAGGTGGATTTATTTCATGAGAAATTTAAGAAATATATAAAATGACGATACTCTAATTGGAACTTAAATTTGATAATATATTTCAATTCAATTAATTGAAAATGATTTTGAAGTAATTGACAAAATAAACTATTCATGGTATATTATATAATTATTTTATGGAACTTTATATAATTATTTAAGTAACTCACATCTTTCATGTATATATATATATTTTAGTGTCTAATTTTAAAGAATGTTCTTTAAATTTTTTGAATAAACCATTATCCATTTCTAAGAAAATAAATGTACCCAATTTTAAAACATATTTAGGAAAGTAAAATTAAAAATATATAAATACAAAATAATGAACGGATAAAATGTATTCAAATTGAAGTATATATATGTGCTATTTATAGTGTTTATATTATAGTAATTTTTAAACTATGACATTATGATATATGTTGACTTTTAAGGAAAATTCAAACGCAATATTTTTATATGTCGTTATATATTTATTCAATTTGATATGCACCATTTTGTTGCACAACTTTTCTTTATTTTTCCCGCAACTTGAACAATCCATTCTCCCAGAAATTCTCCGGTGTTTTGCCGAAAACCTACTAAAAATCGGCATAAATTTTCCGGACAACCCAATACTAATTTTGGTGTTGTAATTCAATTATTAATACGGCCGAGTATATAATATATTGTAGTATAATAATTGGATTTTAGAAAATACTTTAATAAATAATTCGCGATGAATGTTGCTTTGAATGCAAATAATCCTAATTATAATTCAGGTCACACGAAACGCAGTGCATTTTGAAGAATACTGGAAACAAGCTATAAAACTTCGAAAGATAGCACGATATCTCCCCGATAAAAGTGCAACGACCGAGAACGCTCGCCTACCAAAGAAAACCGCACAAGAAGTCTTTCTCCGTACTTTAACTAACACCCACCAAAGTTTTTATCCGTCCTGAATATTTTTTTCATTCGTCTTTTCTGCTCGCATTTCATTGCCGGCGTCGGATACTTCTTTATCATTATTTCTGCGAATGCAAAATTCGAGTGCGTTTCCATCAGAACTTCCGACGTGGTTTACATTCTTCCAACAAGTTATTAGATCGTTTTATCGAAGATTAAACAAAATTCCAATTTTCGAATTTCGACATTTTTGCAAAGTGTGGAACTCGTTCGAACACAGGCGAGAACCAGACACGTAATCTCCAATTAACATGTAGATTGGGTCTGTAATTAAAAGACGTAGTCGGATTTCGCGATCGACTCGGTCGAATGTTGCGCGTCAATGATTTTAATTAACGAGATTAGATTGCGACGGTGTTTAGGGTTGATGCTGTACTTTGGACAGTATCGATTAGTTTGATTATAGACAGTTTATCAATTAATTACTAATATATTATAATTTAATATTAATTCATTATTGAAGTAACATAGTAAGAATTTCATTTTCGATTACCAGATTTTATCACGTTGCCAAATGCCGATTTAAGTTTATATATATTCCGCGACATGTATTATATATAGTGTATAGAGTCATGCAATTTGGAATTCCAAGAAGAAATGATTACGAATCGAGTACAAATGCAATTAGCCGGAACACGAAGGTCTCGCGTTAGCAAAAAGAATAATATTATTTCGAGTTCTTTATTCGCGAGGAAGACGAAACACGGGATAAAACGGAAGTCGCGGCGCGAGGAAATTTATTCGCTCGCGTATTTCCCGGTGATCGTTAAAGCAAAATATTACTGGTTCCTACTAGGAGAGAAGAAAAGAGAGAGAGAGAGAGAGAAAAAGCCAAGGGCGGTTTCCCTTTGAGCTTAATTGCCTCGACTACTATTAATCCTCGGATTTTTATCGAAGACTTAGAAGAAAACAGGGTTTGCACGAGAACGAGCCATATATTTTATTCGCATATTAACGCCGTTCTTACGTCACTTCCTTTTCCGCTTATTCGAGGTTTCTTCGTTCTTCGAAAAATCCGGATATTTCCTTCAATGCTTTTTAATATTACTCGCAATATTATTCAATATTTTTCTTTATTTCGCAGGATCTTTCAGTATTTTTTAGTATTTTTAGTATTTTTCAATATTGTTCTTTCGATATTGTTCGATATTATTGAATCTTATTCAATCTTATTTGATATTATTCGTTATTATTCGTTATTATTCGATATTATTCGATATTATTCGATATTTTTCAACATACACGTAATAAATAAAATGCGAATAAATATTCAGTGAAAGCAGTAAAGATTATGACGAGGTTTTTCTCGTATTGGTCGAAATTAATAACAGATTTCCATGCAAATGATGTTCCTTTATGCCACTAGACACGATATTTGCCTCGGTTTATTTGATCAACCAATATGAAACTATAACTGCGATAAAGGGAATAACAAATCTCTCTCAGTGTTACTACCGAAGTACGTGTTTACTTGTTTACTTCTCCCTGTGTTTGTCGTTACATGCTGAAAGTGCCGCGCGTTTAACTTTTCGCCTTATGAACTCGTTGCGCGAATAAATCGATAGAAACACGAAGTGTACAAGAAGTACTCGTCTCGTTCGACCTGCAGCTCGAATTAAAAACTTCGGATGCTGTTTTATAATTTCATCAACTTTATACGCTTCTGCCTTTCAAAATCGATACGTTAAGGATGTGAATTAAATGCAGCAACTTACGATGGATTTATTAACGATACTCAAATTGGGACCAAAAATGTGGTAATATATCCCTAACTTAATTCAATAATTAAAAAACAATAATGTTTAAGTAACTCAAATTCCAATCTTACTTCAATCATTATTGCAAACTTATGTAAACGTGTAATTTTACGGGGTTTCCAAAAGCAGATTCTAAAATCAAGAAAACATGTTTCTAATTTCAATATACACTTGTTATTATTTGCATTTATAACATCGAAGTTTTTGCATTGTTAACAACACGAATTGAATTCTATGAGAAGGTGAACTTGTGAATTAACGTTCTGAGCTGAATTTCGTGTTAAGAAACGACACGATAATTTTTTACTATACCATCTTTAATACTCGAGTAAGGTACGTCCAGTCTTTTAAGTTGTCACGTCGAGGTCATTGCCCCCTCGCCTTATCACTCCTCGTTATCCCTTTATCAAGAAACGCCCCGGCATCGCGATTAAAGCGATTTACAGACAACACGGTGTAACGAACCGCGAACCACCGCCGGTAGTCGATGTCCCAAGTTCCAATCGTTCGATAATAAGAATGATCGATGATAACATGGGAAAAACAACTACGAACGTAACCGTGGGAAAATCACAGGAAACGACGCACGAGGAACACAAGAGATCACTGGCTTCACAAGGAAATCGTGAAAACGATGCACGAGAAGAGAATATCCCGGGGGTTGGCCGACTCGTAGCGCGGCGAGGGCACAACTGGCATGCGCCTTTTCCACCCTCCTTTCATCCCTTGCCGCTCGGATTTCAGCCCCATCTACCCTTCGCTGTGCCACACTCACCACTGTCCTTCTTCTTTTTCCGTCAAACTCCACTTTCTATCCTTGTCGCTATCAACCCTGGTACTGCCTTCACCCTTGCACCCCTAGATCCACGAACATCCCCTCCAAGCCGGAGAATCGCCGACGGCGCATTGTCCTTACGAGAGCCGTGCTGCGAGTCCTGCACGATGGATCTCCTTTTACTACCCTCCCCACTGTGTACACCCGGATGTTGTTTCTCTTCAATGTTTAAACCCCTCCTTCCCCTTTCATTTGTTAACATCGCCGGCATTTTCCAGCAAGTGGCTTTTCCAGGCATTATATTAAACCTCATTTTATCAAGCTTTCTTCGAACGAAATAAGTTCCGCACAAACCTGCTCCTGGCTTTCATCGCCAAGTTAACCCTTTGCACCCCTGTTCGGCGCCCCAACGGCGACATGCGTTCGTACCAATTAACTCGACATTCAAGACAAACAAACTGAATTTTTTTCTTAGCAGTAGACGACTTTGAAATGTTCACCTTTGAACTTTTTTTGGGAGCAAGGTGACTCATTTACATCTAAAATTGAGTGCGTTGTAAAACACTCGTCGGGACCTACAATTTGAGCTATGACTTGTGCAAAAAGTCTGGGTACAAATTGCGAACCACCCCTTGTATGATTTATTTATTAATTGCCATAAAAGAGGTCGTTTATAATTAGTTAATCGGTATCTGAAAACGTCTTAGAATAAGTCGCTGTTTATAATCGAAATTTTAACACGTTGAACGCCATGACGGTCGTCGATGGCCGCCGATTTCAATATTGCAAATATGGATTATTAGGTAAATATAATTATTAGATAATATTTGCATTGCATAGAATAAATGGAAAGCGACATGCACACTGGCGGTTAGATCGGTAATCGTTTCGCGATTATCGTTACAATGATTTTACCCCGCCGGGATTTCGTCACCGGTGAAGTATCTCCGAAGTTCATTATCGCTGTTTCATTGGTGGAGAAGAGACTGGACCGTAAATGGACATTAAAAAAGATCATCGAGGGTGATCTTCCCCTAACTTCTCTGTGATCGTCATTCATCGACTCGTTGGATGAAATTACAGCCGATCGTGCGTGACGAGGGTAAATCCCCAATCATCGATGAACATCTGATTCTCCGATTTACGCGTAATTAACTTGCCAATATATCTATTATATTTATTACTTTCCATGGAACGCGGTACTCGATTGACATTATCTATCGGGGAGTTTTATTATTTGAAACTTGTTCATATTAAGTATTAAGTATATTTATATATATATATATGTATGTCTAATATTATATTAAGTATTGTACTCACATTAAGGATGAATTTCATTAAAAATGTGAAGGAAGAAATTTATTATATAATTGGCACAATCTATAAAAAGTTTAGATCTCCAGTTTTAGATCCACACTGCATTCTAAGACATTTAATTATCCCAACTTAATTCGTATGAAATATGAATTCACTTGAAACTGGATAAAAGAAATATTATTAAATAATTGACAAAGAATATAAAACGTTCGGGCCTCCATTTTTAGATGACTCACCGACATTGCATTCTTAAAAATTTGATTGTTCCAAATTAATTCATAACAAATACGAGTTCAGTTGAAACGGTATAAAAGAAATATTATTAAATAATTGACAAAGAATATAAAACGTTTGGGCCTCCATTTTTAGTTGACCCACCGACATTGCATTCTTAAAATTTTGATTGTTCCAAATTAATTCATAACAAATATGAGTTCAGTTGAAACTGGATAAAAGAAATATTATTAGATAATTGACAAAGAATATAAAACGTTTGGGCCTCCATTTTTAGATGACCCACCGACATTGCATTTTTAAAAATTCCGTTGTTCCTAATTAATTCGTATCAAATATCAATTCAGTTGAAACTGTAGAGGATACATACTAATAGATAACTGACAAAGAATATAAAAAGTTTAGACCTCTACTATTCAATATAGATATACATTTTCACATAGAGCTTCGGAAGCCATACCGAATGCACCCGACGAATCCTTAACCCGTCTTCATGGAGAAGAGATATTGACTGTACTCGTCGAACTTCTTATCCACATGTAGCTTACATTTTACAATGCTTTCCCTATCAGTCAATGAAAACATGGACGACATTGGATGACAAGAAACAAACATCGATCATTTGAAGACCCACCGGATTTACAGACTCGCGAAACGGTTAACGAATGATTGTTTACGAAGGAATAGAGACGATAACTTTGGAATTCATTAACGCCTCACCTCGCAAAGGATTTACGTATAAAAATTCTCCGAGGTATTCAACGCGGGACTCATTTGAGTTGCTAAAATTCTGTAGAAAAGGATGTAATAAAATGCAGTTATCAATAGAAGAATTTTAATGAGAATGCATATCCAAAAATGGATATTTTAAAGAATATGTTCTGCAATGCGAATATTTAAAGGGGATGTGTTTCTACCTCGAGCAAATTTGGATACGGGACTTTTTGAGAGTTGTTGGTACGTGCGAAATTATTTTGCCATGGTTGTTTATTTAAAATGAGGATAAAGGAGATAATGAAGTAATTCGTGCAGTAAATGGATTCCAAATTAAGTTTAAGTAATTGAGCCGTGCACTAAATGAATTTTATACTGAATCTGCATGTAATCACTATTTAAAGGGTCAATTTAAGTCGAACTGTTTAAGATGTCAAACTAAGTTGAACTAATTAAGTCGCAGGGTAAATCAATTTTAAATTAAGTTGAACTATTTAACATGGTAAATTAAGTTGAACCAATTACGTCGGCCACTAAATAAGTATCAAATTAAGTTGAACCAATCAATTTGACTACTAAACAAATATCAAATTAAGTTGAACCAATTAAGTCGCTCACTAAATAAATTTCAAATTAAGCTGAACTATTTAAGGTGCCAAATTTGTACAAAATTAAGTTATCTACTAAATGAATTTTAAGTTAATTCGAACTAAATAAGTCATCCACGAAATAAACCTAAAATGAAAAATATAAAATAACTATGATATCTCTAATAAAATAGATCAGTTATGTCGTAGTGATTACTATTATCAAGAATTTAAATTATATATCGACGCAGAAAATTATGGCCATCTTTTAATAGTCCACAATGATTTCAAGGGGGATTATCATAAATGAAGTACATTTGTGAATGAGACATGTGTAATTAAATAAGATAAAGTCTCGGTCACCATTGAAGAAGCAGGTCACCGGGGTGAAAGCTAAGAAGCTTTTACATTTGGTCAGCTTCCAAGTTCGATCATCCCCCCGCGATTGTCAACCCCCTTCGTCCTACTAACCGTACGGATAATTTATTATCTCACGCGACCTACTACTTCTCCTTCGAACCAATCTTTTCCTTTCTTTCCATCTTCCTCCCTCTTCATCCCTCTTCCATTCGCCTCCCGTCACACTATCCTCCTTTTTACCCGACCGACCCAAATAATCTTATCGCCCTGATTTTCTCGGAAAGGAGACATTCCGTGAGGCAGATGCGTTCGTTCCTGTGAATGAAACTAGTACGAAGTCGTGTGTCAAGAATTCAGTGAAATTTCTTTTTCGCAAATGTCAGCTAATTATCGGATATCATATCGCTGTATCACATGTTCGATATTTAATATCATTTTTGTGGCTCTCCGAAGTTGATGTCGGCGACGACTGCATTTATTTAGCGGACGACTTAGTTCAACTTAATTTGAAACTTATTTAGTGGACGAATTAGTTTTTACAATTTAATTTGGCGCCTTTAATAAGTTTCAAATTAATTGGAAATTTATTTAGTGGCCGACTTAACTAGTGAAACTTATTTTAAAATTTATTTAGTGGACGAATTAATTTGTACAATTTAATTTGGCCCTTTAAATAGTTCAGCTTAATTGCAAATTTATTTAGTGGACGACTTAACTAGTTAAACTTAATTTGAAATTTATCTAGTGGACTACTTAATTTGTTGAACTTAATTGGATATTTATTTAGTGAACGACTTAATTGGTTCACCTTAATTCGAAACTTATTTAGTGGACGACTGAATTTGTGCAATTTATTTTAACACCTTAACGAGTTAAACTCAATTTGAAATTGATTTATTGGACGACTTAATTAGTTCAACTTTATTTGAATATTATTTAGCGGACGAATAAAGTCGTCGATAGGGAAAGGGGTAAATAAAGAGGGGAACATAAAGTATTAATGAAATTAAGGAATCAAGGAATTCCTATATAAGCCGAAGAATAGTTTAATCCAATTCCTTCCTAATTTAAAGAACAGTATAATTTAATTCTTCTCTAAGCAAAAAAGCCCTTAGTTTATTAACAAAGTTGTCTCCTTGAGCTCGGGGCCCTGGGTTCGCCATACCCATACCTAGTGAATTTTGTCACTAAGTCCCCTGGGGGAATTTTGAAAGGAACACTTCACTACTACATAACGCGTGCAACTTTAATAAAACAATTTCACAAAGATTATATTCTATGAATACTTTCTTGAAGAATACCTTAAACTTTAACGAATGTCCCTTTAAATTCACACTAATAAAACTTCGCAAACACGTCGTGTTACAAATTTGACGAATCCAACTTTTGACTGGAAGCGTACTAATAAGCATTTCAGGTGTACGAAATTAGTTTATGAAATTAAGCGTAGTTGGAAGGAAGTACGTTAACGGAAACATCAGACTCGGCTGTTCCAAAGTCGAGTTCACGGAACGGCGCAGAGTTGCGTGGGTTCGTGGTTTGATAAAGCAGAAAGTATGCTAAATTTCCAGCCGCCATAAAGCATCTATCGTTAGTGCACAAACCTGCCGAGTTCCCCTCGGAAAAGCCACGATTTTCCTTTTATAAAGCATCGCGTTATCCTGCCAAAGGCATTCATCGTATGCAAACACAAATTAAAAGTTCGAGGCTTTCCACCTCGAAATTCGAGTTTCTGTTTCGCCGCTGAAAGCACTGCCTCTACTTTCCTGTTAAACATAACATTATGCTGCACGAGTGTTTCTTCCTTCGCGGCACAAAGGATTAGGATATACTTCGAGAATGATGGATGAGGAACTAACTTGAATTTGTTTGTACTTCGCTAACTTTCTCGACAGCTCCGACGCGTATATATTGTGAAGTAAATAACGGAAGATTCGTTCTAACGGTTTCTAACAATAATTCTATTTTAATCGTTTAATCGCCTATATATTATAAAGTAAAGAACGCAAGGTTCGTTATAATAATTCGGTACACCCTGATTTTAATCCTTTGTTATTTCAAGTCACTTTGAGAGACTCATCCTGTATAATATTATAACTATAATATAATGTATAATATTATAACTATAATATAATGTACAATATTATAACTATAATATAATGTATAATATTATAACTATAATATTATAGTAATATTATACTAATTATAATATTTTACAGCAATATTATACTAATTATAATATTTTACAGTAATATTATACTAACTACTATGTATTATATTATTACTAATACAAGAATCTTCAAGATCACCTACATTTGTTTACACAGAAACAAGCGTGGTATAATTAGGTGGTATGTTTCACCTAGCACACCCTGTACATTCCTCGTTGCTGGAATATCAACCGCATATCTCGCTTCCCGCAACCACCCCATATTTTTTCGTCCCAGGAAGATTCGCGTATAAATACTCTTCCGTGATTTTTCATTTTCCCTACAAATACCGCCATCGCCCTCGAACCACGTGGAATTATTTTCCCTCTCGAAATTTTCGAGTCTTTTCATGAACGCCCAGGGCACCGCGCTACCAAAAATCTGTACCGTACATTTCTCTCCCGGAGAACTGTGTCACAGAGGGCACGTATCATTTGGGGAAGAGATCACAGGCAACTTTTCTATTATGTGCTTTTGGCCCACTTTTCCCTACTCTTTAACATCCCAGTATTATTATCGCTGATATAAAATTAAAAATCTTCCTGTTCGTTTCTGATTTATATATAACTTCTGCTATTGTGATGCAATTCAGATAAAACCGAAAAAGTACATTCTTTTGCAATTATAGTGAAACATGTAATTATCGAGATAATTTTATTCCGGAAGAATCTCGGTTTACGCGAAACAAGAATATTAATTGAAGAGGATATTAACCCTTTGCGACTCTCAATAGCCACTCAATTTATTGCGGCAATTTTTGTATTTTTTAGTAATCTTTTAGTAATCTTAGTAATTTTAGTGTGAACATACGTAAATTAAATATTTTTCTAATTTATACTGGCTTTTCTTTCTGCTGCTTCTTTTTGTACCGGCATACTCCATTTACACGATTTTCATCCGTGTAAAAAAGAACACGTAGAACGGACACTCGTTGGACTTAATTAGACACTAATTAAGGAGATCCTTGTACGTGAGACACAAGTATTTCTAGTATCGAGTTTACAAAGGATATAAAGAAAGAGTTGACTCCTGAGGAGCCACAGGAGATCACGTAACTGTTACTTATTAGTTATTCGTTATTAGCGAAGATGTATGCTGTTGCGGGTAAACCGAGCAGACCACCGTAACTCTTAGTGGATATCGATAATGGCTTAATTAAAGTGTCTTCCTGTGTGCACGCTACGAGATTTCGGGAACAAGTAGAATTACTGCTCCAAATGGCCCACTAAATATTCTACGAAACGTGCTCAAGAAATATGGTTAGTGCTATTTATTTTCATGCTCTTCCACCGCCGTGCAACCAATTGTTTTGTCTCCTGTGATTTATGTGTTCAGCGCGCTGCTGAATTATGTACAGTTATTCCGAAAAGTATTCGGGCACTAATAAAATTTGACTACATAATGATGTGGCTATGTTAATTATGGAAAAATTGAACTAAATCTTTATTTCTGTTGAACGTCGTTTATTGTACTTGACAATTATATATTGTCAGTTTAATAATGTTTCCATAAGGTTAATAGAAGGATGACATTCAATTAGTGCAGAATATTTAAAAAAAATAACGACAAATATGCCAAAACGCTTGAAGCAAGGGATACAATAAAAGGGGTATCCAACGAAATATTAACACTGCGTTTATTTTATAAAAGATGTAAATCGATTAATTTAGTTTTTTTCGTCCATCCTTATTTTTAAGGACGTTTACGATAAATATGGCTGAATATATTGTCCGTAATTCTAGTGCTAACTTCATTTACGTTTCACGATTTCATTTTAAACACGGCAAAAATTGGGATATAGTGAGTTAAATATATTTTATAAATATATATACGTATATTATACTGATCAAAATTGGCTACAATTCAATAATTATTTCTGAAATTCAATTTCTAACGGCACGAAAAATCATTTGCCCACTCGGTATTATTTATTGTCCGATGTTAGGATTATCTCTATTAGCAATTATTAATATATAATATTTCAAATATATATTATATAAAAGGTGTCATTTTATAATAGGAATATATTATTATATATAATATACTGTTTGTATATACAAAGTAATGAGTATAACATAAACAAAATGTAATAGGGATCGAAATAATAAGAGTAAAGAAAAAATAATTACATCTCCCGTTTCTCCCTAATTATCTTAAACCCGATTCCAACGAAATTAAATTCTCAGGGATAATTGATTTCACTTCGTTAAACTGCGGCTCATCAAAATTCTCTGTATCCTGCAATTGAAACGAGGTAGTTTCAAACAAAGAAGAACGAAAACGGAATAAGAGATATAATTAGGACGTACGATCACGCCCGAGGAAAGTTTTTCGTGATTAACCCCCTTACTTTGCTAATGAATGATTACAAATTAGAAATTAATAATCGCGAGTCCGGATGAAAGGTGGCGGAGGGCATCCCAGAGAATTTACTTTTGTCAGGCCGCAAAACCACTGGACTTTCGATATCTCTACAATCCCGATTCATCAAGGAATTATCGCTGGTAGATCTGAAAGCTCGCCGTTTAATTGGCTTGAATCTATTTAACGAGGATTTTCCTAAAAGCAAAGACCAGTAACCTCAAAAGGTGGTTTCGAATATTCTCCGAAAATAGAACTTTCTCGAGTACCAGCAGCCATTTAATATTTTCAAATATAACTCCTTGATATTATAAAGTACAATAAACAATTTCTAATACGAAGAAGATGGTTTCGAATATTCTCCCAAATTAGAAATTTCTTGAATATCAACAGCCATTTCATATTTTCAAATATAATTCCTGGAAATTACCGACTACTTTGAAATGTATTTAGTGGACCACGAAGATAATTCAACTTAAATTGAAATCTCTTTAATCAACGAATTAATTGATACAACTTAATTCGGAACCGTAGATTTTTCAATTTAATTTGAAATCTATTTAGCAGTCAACTTAATTACTTGGTAGTGAATAATTTAACGACATACATAGTTTTACACGAAAAACTACTTGTTCGCTCGACGTTCGAATTATTTCTATTCACGATATTTGCAAAAATTCATAGGCGATGATGAAATCATTATGCACATGCTTATTTGCATAAATATTGACATTGGATTTATTCAGTGCGCGTATAATAGGTGTTTCATCAGTTCATAAACACCATGCGCATAAATTGATCTCCCGAATTACTCGAACATTGAAACGATTCGATCCAATTATCGCATATTGTTTAACCCCTTAGCTACGGCTCCACTTTCCGCGGCACTGTATCTTTGTACGGCAATATCCGACGCACAAATGAACTGCGCACAAACAATAATGTAAACAGCACTGCGATTTGTGTCAGGTGATTCTTTCCCCTATGAAATTACATTAGAATAGAGTTACAAATGAATAAATTATAATTTCTTCGTACATTTTCATGTAAACAGTTCGAAAAAAAACATAATAAGATAACCTACGGGAAAGCCACTATAGTGGTGTACAGTAGCTAACAGGTTATTGTGATTCCTGATAAGTGAAGCTTGATTCACGATTCGAAAGGTGTCGGGAACACGATAAAAAATTCCTCGGGGAAAATGTCGAAGATTCGAGTGCTAATAGAAGTAGTTAGGAGGTCTGAAAAGTACAAGGGAGATACGGAACTCCGATAGAGAGGGTGCCTTGGAGCCCGTCGAGGAAGTAACGCCCCAAGAAGAGGATGTACGACCCCAGACTTAAGTTATTTATGGGCTCGAGACAACGGTATCCCAGGTAAACCGACCATCCACTTCCGCTTTCTAACCCCGCAACTTTCCAACTCCAGAAAATTTCACCCCGTACCGCTGTCTGACTCCAACCCTTTCTTTATCGAACTGCATTCGACGCTACTTACACATATATCGCTTGATAAACGATATGATTATATCTTCGCCTGGCGAGCCGGTTGATTCTTGAAATATGTATTAGGAATTATATGAAGACGTCACGTTATGAATATCAAATTATTGTTAAAGTTGTTACGATTTCTATATTGTATGACGACTTTATTTATATTTATATATTGTGTATCATATGTATTATATTTTATATTGTATATTATACGTCGTTGTTATTGAGATAAAGTTCAGTGACTACATTTTGTTGGTTTATTTATTTATACTTATAAATATATAATACACAATATGTATTATATGAGCTGTTTATTTCGAAAGTGGTTTAAGTCCATTTTAAAAAACATTGAGTTCACGGTTAAAACGTTGCAAAGTAACATGGTGTAATTATTATAAATGATAAGCGAATTTTGTTTGAAAAGTGGACTTTCAAAATGAACGATTTAAAAGGTTTATTTATATTTATTTATATTTAAGTCCAAACCCAGGTCAAGGGCACTTGTACTCAAAGACTAAGTCCCGCATCGGAACAAAACTAAAAATGTACCGTGTAAAGAATAGAAGAATAGTTTTCCAAGTGAAATTTATCAAAACTGTCGAATTAGGGCTTTGTAAAGAAGCGATGCTTTTATCACGGCTTGCAATAATACCGGCGTGTTATAACATAACCTCTCAAACCTCCGCGCAACGAGTACAGCGAAAACTTTTCAATCGGACATTGATGGATCCTCCTTTGTTCACCCTCTCTTTTCTTCCTCTGCCATTTTTTCTCTCAATTTCAGCTAAATCCATCGAAATGAGAACATTCACTCGTAATCTAGGATCGGCTTGTATTTTATCCGAAACACACTCGCCGGTTGTTTACATGGAAAATATCAGTATATAACGTGTAAATCCGGAATAAACAAATGCCACGAGCACCAGGTTTCGTTGCCGTAAAATTTAAATCCCGCGAGTAGATCAATTTCGGTTGCAGTAATATTTCAAGAAACGCGAAGAAAAAACCACGTAAAGTTTATTACGCTTTCAATGCGAATAATGTAAATAATGTAGATCAAAGACTTTGGAAAATGGGGTTCGCGTAAAAAAGCCAAATGTCCCGGAACGGAGTTTTGATGGAAGGTGGCTGACAGAGATTTCTTCTTGGCATCCATCTACTCAGATGCTCGGGGTCAATGACCCTTCCTTCATTTCCCCTCGCGTTCTTGTATTTCCATTTGAAATTCCACGAATTTTCGCGGAGTACAAACATTTTTCCTTTCCTCGTTACTGTGTCCCAATATGCTTCCTCTACAAAGTATCCTGGATGCTTCATCAAAGTGTCGACGCTCGACAATCATCTTCCCTCAGAGACTTATTAAATCAATACTTACATAATTCATTCAACACTTCATACGTCACTTTAATAGATATTACTTAATATCGACAATATCTCACTTCTTATTCAATTATAAAATAAATCTCTGGCACGAATTGTTTGACGTTTGTCCGATCGCATAATTAAATGCCGTCAGGTTTTTGATGTTATTAAATTAATAATTACATAATTCATGCAAGTCCTCATATCGCGTTAATAATTATTACTTAATATTTCCAATATCTCATTTATTATTCGATTATAAAATAAATCTTTTGTGCAAACGTTTGAAGGAAAATCGGCGCCGATTGCATAATTAAATACCGCCGGCTGTTCGGCGTGCAGAAATAGCTCGAAATGCAGCGCGGCAAGATTACCGGCGGAAGCATAAAGCGAAAAGTGAGAAAAATTCGTGACAAATAGAAGGAGTTTCAATCAGCTTCGGAAAGGCGAAACTGGGCCCAAGATGGCAGAAAGAGCGACAAAGGAAGAGAGAGGGAGAGAAACAGGAACACAAGAAGTGGGAGAGAGAAGAAGAGAAGAAGAGAAGAAGAGAGAGAGAGAGAGAGCAGGTTCCAAAGCCATGAAAGCAAAGAAGACAAAAGAGTGGGAGGGGTAACGTTTAATCCGAAGGGAGCGACGAAGCGTCCAAGTCTCACGTAATTTCGTCGCGAACATTTTTCTCCGCGCTGCTAGGCTACCTCATTTAAACGATAGGAACGACGAGGAAGACGACAACCTAAGGAAAGGAGAGAAAGGAGACCGGAAGAAAGGAAGGAACTTACAAGGGGTGAAACGTGGTGACGTTGAAAACCCAACCCTCTCCGGTTGAAACGAAGACAGTGAACGAGGGTTGCGAGCTCCTGGGGTGGAGTGTGACGGATAACGAGGACGTTAATCACGCGTTATCACTCGCCTCGTGAGAGCATCTAAAAGGGGGAAGTGGAGTCTCATATATGAAAGAAAACCCCGTCCATATTTGTCGGGGGTGGTAAATATTTTCATGTGGCTCCTCAAAGGGTACTAAATCAAAATATATTGTGTACGGGGAACTTTCCCTGTCTTAAAATAAAGAGATGGAAACATACAAAATTCCTGTATAATTTATGGTTCCTATGGTGACGTAATAAAACTGCGGTCCTTTATGTTATTGAATTATATATACTTATTTCACTTTTCAGGAATCGTTCTGATTGAAATAAAACATTAAGAGCTGATCATTTAAGGTGGTAAATATTTTCATGTGACTTCTCGAAGGATATTAAATTAAAATATTATATGCAGAAAATATTTGTCTAGTTCAAAATAAAGAGATGGAAGCTGACAAAATTATGGTGTAATTTACAGATTCCATAATGATTTAATAAAATTGCAGTTCTTTACGATATTCAAATATAAATACACACTTCGCCTTTCAAGATACAAAACAGAATATGATTACAATATTAATTATTAAAATCGCATCAAGCGTTTCCGAACTCGCGGAAGTAATTTCGAAAGTTTGGAAAATGCACGGAAGACACCATCTGTTAGAATACACGTCGATGAAATGTTTCGTTTCGTGGAAAACTTATTAACTCCTCATCCAATCCACCAACGTCGTTATAATTATCGCAAAACGTCTGCCAATGAAATTCCACGAAATCCTCTTTACAAGTAATTTCCCTGAATTAAACTTGGACACTTTTATTCCGCGAAAACGAGTGGCTATTTCTACCGTGATCCGACCAAAGTGCTAATGAGTTAATCAGTGTACATTGTAAGGTTGGAACATGGAAGGATCCCGAAGGGTAGAGATTAAGATGGTCTACTTTCTCCCGGCACGATAAAAGGGAAAAGGACAAAAATGAAGAGGGTTAAGGGACAAAATGGTATTGCGAGTTCGTGTTCGTCCGTGAGAGGGGGCCATGGATAAAGTTATGGCACGTACCACGATAGGATAGGATAGGTCAGGACGACGTCATGAATAGAAAGCCGGTGAAAGAGCGGTCAATCGATTTCCACCAAATTGAAAGATAGTCACTCTAACCCTGTTAATCTAACGGATCCACTTTGCAGGATGAACATTTACTTGCGACGTGTTTTTCTTAATATACAAATATATATTAATGTCATAAAGTAATGTTGTTTTTAGACTCTAACTCTTGGAGCAATTTTTTCTTGTTTTTTCAAATAAAAAATATTGTAGAAAGAATGCTCTTTATGAAACGGGAAGATAAGTTCGTATAATCATATCGGCGAAATATGATATAAATGTTTATATATGGAAAATAAGAAACGATATTACTTGTGGGATGATCTAATATATTTTCAATTGGAAATTTCTTGGAGAAAACACTGAAAGTAGCAAAATTAAAATCTTTTTTGTAATTGGTAAATGTTCTATGTACCAGTGGTAATACTTTAGTATAGAATTTTGGTGGTAATTTCTTTTGGAAATAGTTAATAATAATATTAAACGTGTTCAATTATATAATTTCGAGTATATAATCGTACAAAACATTTTTTGGGCATTTCATCCCTCGTTGAAGTAAAGTATTCGACGACGGGGATGCTAGAAAGGTTAACGAACCCCCAGAGAAAGTAACTTCTCATAAATCGCCTGGTATCGAGAAAGAAAAAGGGGGTCGAGGAAGAAAGAAAAAGCGGATTGAAAAGGGGGGCAACGAAATGTAAAGAACGAATGGGAGAAGAAGAGGGTGAGGTGGAGTGAGAAATCGGAAATGCCTTCCATCCGGTTGATTATTTAAATGGCTCCATTCGCGGGAGAAAAAAGGGACACCGGAGAGGACAGAAGCGTAGGAAACGCTTTATTTTCTTTATCGGTCGGCTGAAAAGAAAGAAAGGATTCACTGCGGTGTTGCATTCTGGATCCATGTGTGCGCCATCTAGAGACCAGCTAGCTGTAATTTGTGCACGTATCCGGATCTTCCGTAATCTCCCCGTGAATCCGGTGAAACGTGACCCGCGACACCGATTTTTACAGCGGCACGTAAAAGAACGATACGTCTCAAAGCCGATGAAACGAATCGCGCGAAAAAAAAGCCCGGAAGGTAAACCAGCTCGGGTCGCATAGTCCGCGAGCCGGAAATAAATTCGATCCTTTCATGGCTGTTGCGAATTACGATTAAGAAGATATGCATACGTAACGACGATATATACTTCTCGGACTTTTATAGAATGTTTAGAATCATTATTAATCGTTACACTTATATTGTGTTATGCTTATTTGAAGTATAAACAGCATATTATCAAAAGTTCTCAAAAACGAGTTTTTTATTCATCGCCGTGGGGGTACTAAATTTATAACGAAATATAAATGAATAAGTTTATATTACAATTTATATAAAAGTATAATATAAGAAATATTATGTGGTACATAAACATTTGTTCATGGTTGGTATTCAAGAATTGACATCCGAAATATGGTTTCACAATTGAAGAATAAATAGCAGAACGGATAGTAATGTTGTCCAAAAAAATGTTCATCTTATTATATCCTTTAAATGCTAAGTTCTAAGTATAATATAAAAACATTACAACTACCTAGTAACTTTTTCAACATTTTAATTCTAGATTCGAATTCCGAAACATCGATACTTAATTGAATAACGTATCACTTGCACGGTGAGAATAAATAGCAGAACGTATGAAAATAAGGAGAATGCTTTGTTTCCAAGAGAAGCACGAAGGCAATTGATTAAACCGTGCCGTATCTCCGTGAAACCACAAAATTAATTCATGGAGGGTTTTTTTTGTACGGTTGCCCGCGAGAGTGGTTTACTGGTACACGTGTAGAGTAGTGTACACGTGGTAGGCGTTATAGTAGTTACACTCCTGAAAAGTGCCACGGAAACAGCCTCTTCGTAAACCACTAGACTTTTTTCCCCGGAGCCTTTAATCGCGCCATCATTTCTGTTTCGCTCGAAACTACCGAGTACCACTCGTTCTTTCTGTCGTTGCTCTTTCGCCATTCTTATCGCCACCACCCCCTACCCCCCAACACCCACACCATTTCAATTCCCTATCCTCCAGATATCGATAGATCGTAAACAAGTAGATGACACGGCGAAAATCTATTATCAACCTGTCCAAGTCTCTTAACAACCTCAAGAAAAAGGGGGTTGAGAGAGATCGATTCTGTTTCAATGGAAATCTGGTGCAACTCTGATTCCATCGTTTCCACGTCTACGGCATAATTAGCGGAAACTAGATCAGCAGGAATTAAAGACGATCGAACGAAATTGATCTCTTATCATTCCACATTGTGATATTAATATAATAGTGACGAAGATGGAACGACATTTCTTTTATTACCCGGCAGTCTATTATTAATATAATAGCGAATATCGACCGAAATTGATTTCTTATCGCCCCACATTCTACTGTTAACAGAGTTTTTCCCGGTGACGTAAATATACGTCTTTTCCGTGTGATGAGTTATCCAACGATGATGCAAATTTAAGTCTTCCATGTAATTTTAAATCGAATCCAAATGCAGTTGCACTCTAACTCGAATATTAACTACGAGTAATCACTGCGTACACCGAATAATTTACACCCTTGCTTATCTCCATTACACCCCCTTAGACACAATCGAGAAGACTTCACTCGGAAGAAGGGTTGGAACAAAAACAAATACTACGCCTCCGGAGTTCCATGGATTAATTGACCGACCTGCTCCCGACACTCCAAGGGGTGAATATTTGAGGCGGTCACATTTGTGTATCTTCTCGAGGCATTAACGAGGGGGTGGGTTTTGCAAGTAAGACGATTAAATATTCGGTACATGGAATGTAACTTACCTCGAATGCAGGGCACAGCCGTGGTAGAGGGTGGGATATGTAGAGAAGGCCGGCGGTGGTGGTGTGCAATATGTCCTCGATGCTGGTGGCTCATGTCTGTGGGGATGATCATGGGGATGATTATGGTGATGATTATGGGAATGGCTCAGAGAACCTCGTAGACTCCCGGCGAGATGGCAATGGGATGACGACGACGACTGCTCGCTGAAACATTAGCAAAAGAAATGGTGCTCGTTAAATTTAGACTACACTTGCTTTCGCTTTACTCGAGTGGAACTTGCTTTCGAATATTGTAGAGAGTCGGTGCTCGAATCATATTTGTCGAATCGATTTGCTAGATACATATACAGGGTGTCCGCGGTAACACTGGACAAGCGTTTGTTAAAGTTTATTTCTTAAAGTATTGCAGTTAGGAAGAATTTTTGTATGTGAACATTAGATGATACACGGGCGGCAATTATTTCTGGGAAGGGAATTGTTTCTAACTTTATTAGTTGAGAAGATATGAAGGTCAAGTTCGGTTTTTTAAATGGAACTGTATATTTTTCTTTCGATTGTGTGATTGTGCTTTTCAAAGCGAATTTATTGGCCCTTTATGTATGCGACCGATTTCAATTAGTTTTTAAGATATTGAGATTAGAAGTTTATCAATTTTGCAGGAAGAATACTTGGTCGCGAAACACGGAAAGCAACTTTATTCTCTGCCGTTCAAATCGAATTTCAGGTTCCAAACTTCGCTAGGTGCAAAGTTGAAACTTTATCGAATATCGTAACCCCAGCAACCCCTTCATCGCTTATCGCGAGAGATACTGCAGCGACCTGCAAAATAGGGGTAATTTCTACCCTTCCGTGGTAACGGAGGAAACCCGATAACACGCCAGCTACTGATAAGTCTCTTCCGCTAGATAAATTCGGGAAAAATGTCAGAAAAAGTTGGGGTGAAAATCATGACCACGTGGAACACATCAAATATGATAAAATAATACATACAATATGACACATCTATAAATATCGGAATTATTTCTACTACCAGAAAAATAATTAAAAAATATATATATTACATTTCGTTTATGTTATTTCATTTACGTTTTATTTTGATTACAAAATATTATCACGTTTATATTTATTGATAAATGTCAGAATTTTAATAACTAATCTCTGATTATTTTATTTTAAGAAAACCGCCTTCCACGGATTTATTTCACGTGGAAACAATTCTCGTTTAACGCGAATTGTCACGTGCCACAAATTAGAGAATAATCCGTGGCACGTGCTTTCAGTTCCAATAAATATCCGGAAAGTGAGGAAGAACTATTCGAGTGCGAAGTAATTATCTAGGAATTTATATTAGCTATTAGTTTGAACGGACAGTGTTAGCCATAAAGCTCGTTAAAGGTGTGCACCCTCGTAGCCGGGTTGCTACGTTCCAAACTGATAACGACGTTATCCGAATCAGACGTGAGTTTCAACTTCGTTATCAGCTTGTGCGCGAGTCGTTTTTTCTCCCACGACTTATAGTTCGTTGATCATTTACTATTAGCTCTAGACAAATTTAACGACTATATTGACATTATAATATAAGTTATCACTGCGTTGTTGTAAAAGTAAGATTCACTAAGAAAGAGAGGTTCGTAATCTGTATCCGACTTTTTGGACGAGTCATAGCTCAAATTGTAGATCTCGACGAGTGTTTTACAACGCAATAAAATCTGGGCATAAATGGGTAACCTTGCTCCCAAAAAACGGGTTCTAAGGTCCAAATTTCGAAGTTGTCTAATTGTAGGTATTAGCTTCTCCGGAAAATTCGTGCCGATTTTTAAATAAAATTCAAAGGCAACATTTTTATATGTCGATATATATTTATTCAATTATATACGCATGTTTTTGGCATGAACTTTCCGGACAAATTAATACATTTGATAAAAAATTATTGCTTGACTCTTTGTTATCAATCTACTGGAGAATCCGCGGTTGTTACATGAAAATGTTAGTTTGAATTTTACCTTTATAACAACGTTTGGCTGGCTGACTGACTGACACATGTCAGTCATTTCAACCCTCGAATTTAATTGATGACGAATCATCATGCAGATGTTATACGTGGAACATCGGTTCCCCAACTTTTCAACATCGAAGTTTATCAAAAAATATATTTAATACTGTATTCTGATAATTCTGATTATAGTGAAATTATTAACAACATCGTTAATTAAATTCGAGGGTCAAAATAACTAACGCACCGTTAATCAGCCAAAAATAAGTTATTTTCTAACACCAATTCAGTCGTGAAATTAATTTTATTTATTTCACCGCTTCGGTGTTATTAATAATTTCACGGCTTAATGTAAGAAGTACGGCACATATGTTGAAATAAAAATTGAACGAAGAAAGAACAGTTTAACTATTATTAGATTAATTATGAATAATATTGTAATACAATTTTTTTCATGGCGAAGTAGATTTTTATGAATACGCAAATATGAAGCTAACCAAAGCTGACTGACAAATTTTCTAAATCTAAACAAACGACATATTATTGAATAAAGAATATTGAAGAAATATACAAAATTAAGTAAATATCATTTTCTATTGTTATGCTAAAAACCGCATAATATTTTGTTATTTATTAGTTACAGTTGCTACTGTTAATAAATACTCTGCAACAGTATATCTCGGTTGAACGGTTCAGTTATTGGTTGTTTACTACTTTCCGTAGACACCGCTGAATTTCACACCTGCCAATAATTACGAACAAAGGAACGCTCGTTACATCCGGTTTCGGTAAACTATCCCACCTGGAGCCCACCGAGCGTACCAATTCCCACGAACCTGTATTTTACGGAATACTCGATAAACTGATTTTCGCTCCCTACGAATTGGGTTAATATATTCAAATATTCACGGCAATTATTCTACGCCGATTTTACCCCAATTTCGAATAATTTCCCTGAAATTCTATTAATTCGCTCATCTCAAGAATCAAATGTACGACGTATCTTCTGTTTCCTCGAACATCTTCGAAATTCCAATCGTTTATGTTTATTTCAAAATTCCGACAAAATCGATTTAACGCGTGTATGTAATCCGTGTCGCGCATAACGCGAATTTTCTTTGGAACCTAACTCCCGTGTTGTGCGAAGGTTATCTGTATATATATTTATTTCGTAATATATACTTATATTATAATAACAATGAATTATTCACGATTTTATGTTCATATAAATTTCGGAATAAAGTAATTATTATAATTTGAAACTGGTGAAGATCGAATCTAAATTTACATCGTGGAATTATTTGCATCAGAAATTATTTGAAATTCAGTGTTACTCAAAATGCGGTGTTATTTGAAATTCAGCCGTGTCAACTTCATCACACTAGAAATTCAAAATTAGTAGAAGGATATACATATATTTGATAGAAATTATTCGAATTAAACTGATATAATATTGGATTGTCCGTAAAGTTCTTGCCGATTTCCATGGAAACTTTAAGGCAACACTTTTTTGATGTCGATCAATATTTATTCAATTATGTATGCACCGTTTTGTTTTACAACCTTTCTTCATTTCTCACGTAATATGACGATTCCGTCGTCCCAGGACTTTCCAGGTTTATCACGGAAAAACTGCTGAAAATCGGCATGAACTTTCCGGACAAGTCAATAAAAATATGAATGAAAGGATAAGAATCACACGAATATAAACCGAAAAGTGCATCAGGTGGTGGAAACTCGTTCGAACGAAACTCCGCCGGTAGACGATTTTATCTCGAATACGGTAGGTAAAGTGTGGGACCGGAAATGGTGAAAGAACTAGTTAAAGACGTTGACGGTAACGAGTGACTTCTTATCTACCACCGAAATTAAGTTCTACCGCGATACCGCGGTATCTATATCTACGGATAAAAAGAAGAAAAAAAACCTAACTAAGGTACTAAAATAAACGGAACACTTAACGCCGACGCAATTATCAATTTCACCGAGATAATCTCTCAATGATTCACACTTAAATTTGGCTGTGAAGCCATCGTTCTTTGTTTAGCGCTTCTCGCACACTTCCCAGACTTTCACGCGTCGAATGTAATATGATTCGTTTTTTTAATTAGCGGAATACTTATTTTTATATAATTGGGAATATTACAGGATTTGATGCGAAAACGAAACTCCACCGGTAATTATGATCTTAAGACAACAGCTATGGCATATATTTTTTAAACTGATTTCTTCGACGTTTTTAGCCTTCAGTCGATTTTTAAAATTCGGCAATCAAATATTTCAGTAATAAATTAACTGTTTTTTAGATACAAATTGTATATAATTTATTTATGTTATATTCAACTTATATTCATTACTGTGATTACGGTATCAAATATTCCCAATTATGTGAATAAGTTTGATAAAACTATCGAATATAATATTATTTAGAGTTTGATCAAAAATGGCGAATTAACATCTTAACGATTATCAAAAAAAAACATTCCCAATTATTCCAATAAGTTCAGATAAAACGATCGAATAATATTATAATACCCCATTAATTCGAAAGGATATTTATATCTAATTACTATTATATCTATTTTTTAAATATAATACTTTATATCCTAATATCATAAGATATTATAATATTGTAGAATTCGATGGGAAAACGGCGAATAACGATCTTAAGATAAAAATGCATCTCAGCGAGGAATTAATAAAATAACTAAACTCTTTCGTTGCTCGAAATATTATTTCCAATTCTGTATTCTAAACTCCAAACAGTGCACGCGTAAAAACATTCCGCGCAAACTTCCGCCTTATTCATTTCTTTTTTCGCCGGCAAAGTCGTGCGCGGACTTAAGTTTTACCATAGAAATATCCTCGCTACCGTGACTTCGGAGTTTACTCTCGTTTAGTTAGTTAATTATTTATCAGCAGACTCCTCGAGGATCCAGATAAAAATTACGAGGGCGCATCGAATTTATCGATGGAAAGTTGACCTCGTAAAAAGTTACGCCCCTCGCGCTTACTTTGCTTTTTTCTCGATCTTTCTATCCGGTTTATTGCCGTATACTTTCTTCGGATAGAACGATAATTAATCGTTATTACTTCGATCAATTTTTGCAAGTAAACATTAATTGGATTCGGCATATGTTTAGAACCTACTTATGACATAATACTACCAATATTATATTTTTAAAACAATATGAATATTTTGTTCCAAGCATTGAATCTTTGCTGAACATCGCCAATATTTCATATCAAAGGAAGCAGATTTAAGCGTTCCACAAATCATAAATTATATCCAGCAACAAAGAAAAAGATTGTTTTCAAGATTCCTGTATGAAATTCATAATACTTTGCAATACTACGAATATAATCATATATTATTATATATTTTATCTTTGCAAAATATCGCCAAATTTTAATAACAAAGGAAGCAGATTTTAAGCGTTCCACAAATCATAAATTCTATAGCAACAAAGAAAAAGATTGTTTTCAAGATTCCTGTATGAAATTCATAATACTTTGCAATCCTACGAATATAATCATATATTATTATATATTTTATCTTTGCAAAATATCACAAAATTTTAATATCAAAGGAAGCAGGTTTTAAGCGTTTCGCAAAAATTCATTTACACAGTAATATCGGGACAAAATATATATAAAGTAAAATGGGTTAATTCGTGACTTGCAAGGTAATCCATTGAATCCATTAAATATTAACCCTTTGCACTGGAAAGGCGTCTCTCAGTCACCACTCACTTGATGTAATTTCAGTGGCGACTAAGAGTCGACATTAAGATTTACACCACATAATTTTTCTTATTGAATTTTAAATCACCGGCAACTGTAGTAAACCTTAATCTCGCCTCTTAATCGCCATTCGAGTTATCGCAATAAACTGAGTGGCGATTGAGAGTCGCCGTCGAGTGCAAAGGGTTAAACAACCGAGTCTGCTCAAGAAATATTATAACTCCTCTCAATTTAGAACCGAAGGAAGTCGTCCGAGGAAAATTGTAGGAGTAGACTGCAGAAGGATATCACCATGTTTTCGGTGTAATTCCGAGAACTCCGCGGGAGAATTTACTCGACTGCACTCAATCTAAATGTTTAACGAGCGGCACGGAAAAGAGAAATTTCTTTGCTTTGTCGTCGCGCTCGGGATACACCGGGATTATATCATTTCTTATATAACTATATTATAAACCAACGGAAATAATTGCGTTCACATTTATTGTGCTGAAAACAGTGTTGTTTCAGGAGCTCTTTGTCTGAAGAAGAAAAAGCGTGGCGGTGGTCATCGTATTTTTTATTGCGAGATTTCAGCGGGTTTGCTGTGCATCTTCCATTATTTTTTGTCCCTTAATTGGGTGTAAAATTGTGATGTAAAAATTTCACGAAAATACTGGACTTCAGGTATATGTTTAAGATCAATATTTTAATGCGCCGATATTAATCTTCCAATATTAAAAATGTTGCAATATGTAATATTAATGCTGAATATAATATGTAAAATATATAATGTCAATTTAATGGATATTGTAGTTAATATATCATTATATTATAATAATATATAGACAAATTTAATTCAATTATCTATGTCGACATTATATAATATATATATTGTATATAATATTCAGCATTATTATTATGTACTGTAATATTTCCAATATTGGCAAATTCATATTAATCATTAACTGTTAATAATTGATAATTATTATATCTATAGTATAATAATATAATATTTTATTTCATTATGATTCCAAAATTGATTCGATGCATAAAACAAGGGTGTAAGAACGCGAATCAAATAATTTCAATTCGAAGAAATATCAACATTAATAAATCGCGGAATATCACGAGGAGGAAACATCGATGCGTGGAGCAGGCTTTTTATCTCCCTATTTTTCTGTCGGTGGTTGAGAACGATTATACAGCATGGAGTTAACCGCGAGGAGAAACGAGAATCCTTTACGAGGATTACGCGGTAAAATGTAAATACTCGCGGAAAGGAAACGGAAGAAAAAACTGTGAGGAAAGCCGGAGTACTTTTCTCTCTCACAGTAAATATTCCGAGCGCAAGCGGAGAAACTACGTTCTCTTATCATGGCGGCCACCGTTTTCCCGTTTCTCGGCCAATTTTGCAATTTCGCCACGTGGCTCGCGTTGTAATTCGCCACGGATTCGTTAAAAGATTGTTTCTACATTTCGTCGTGGATAATCGACGAGTATAATCAAAACCAAGCGCATCGGCTTACCAATTAAATTGTTGATTAAACTTCCCGATGCGGATTAAATCGAGTCAATTACTCGCGGAAATGTTACATCCTACGAAAACGAATGGATTCAAACATTTGATTTATCGCGCTTATCGTAACCGAACACACGTGCGACTAATCAAATAAATTGTAATTTAATAGGTATATTTAATAAGCATTCGATGATACATAATTTGTAATCAAACTGTCTGCATTATTCAATAAATTTCTCTCTGCAAATCATATGTGATGGAATAACGAATAATAATAAAGGTAGATGATCAAATAGCTAACAATTAAATGGATCAATTTCATAGATATTGTAAATAACCTAATAATATGATATTATGATAATACATAGCTAAATTGAATTCAATCATCTGCATCGATATATTAACATTCGTTTCGATAATAGATCGATTACATTCAATTATCTACGTCAATGTATTATTATTGTAACAAAAACAATAATAATAAATTTACATAAACTGACATATTGACAACCAGGCATCTACTCGTGAAACTAATAAAATAGCTTACTTAATCACGATTTAATAGTTAATAGATCAATTTAATATCTACAATGCTAATATAATGTAACAAAAACGATAGTAATAAGTTTACATAAACTTATATCTGCCGTGGCACAAGGAAAACAGATGCAGCTGACCACGAGGCATCGACTTCTCAACGGACATTGACATTTCTGCTTGCTAGACTAGAAATTATTATTCCCCTTGGGAATCCATCGCTACGGTATTTTCTGCAGCGTGGCATTCAGATAACCGTATCGGTTCATTTAATGCACCGTGCATTATTTCTAAGTATGCACTTCTACATATATGGATCTCGTATTTAACACGGCGTTGATATTTTAATATTCAGCTGTATTCAGATAGTTATGTGTACGTCCTTAAAAGCAAGGATGAATGAAAGAAAGAAATGAATCGATTTATTTATGTTCATTGTGAACCGCGAAAAATTGTTTGAAATTGAGAGATTATAAAGTTGAACATTTTTGTTAAATTTCGGGGACCCGTCATTTTGACTGCATTGGTAGTTCTAATGTTAAGTTCAAAAGTTCAAGAAGTTAAGTTAAAAGTTAAGTTCAAAAACATTATTCAGCGATCGAGCCAGATAATCGCATCGTTAAATCCTTCATATATATTATTATATATTCGCGTGTATATTTCAAATATAATATTAACAGAGCATAAAACGCTACTAATTATGGTATTATTAGTTATGTTAATAAATACACTTGGTCATGTCGAGGGCGCAAAGATAATATCGAATATCATCGTCGATAATTGATAAAGTTTATTAAGGTCAGCGCAAAAATGATACGCAAAATCTGTGTGTTTGTAGCCCTGATAGAAATCACGTAATCTCAATAATTCTTCTATCGGGATAAGATTATTGTCCGACTATAATCAGCGATAGGATATCTCCCGCTGAAGTAAGTGTGTGGTAATTCCACGGAATCCGTCGAACTTTGAGCTAACTTTAAACAGCGGGTGCACTGTATTCGAAGTTAACATCGTTCCTGCAAAGTCTGAGAACCCTTCGCGGTGGTCCTTCCAGGTTTTTTACTCCTTTCTTATCCCTAAAATCGCCCGCGACCTTAAACCCGGCGAAGTTCGAGGTAAGGGTTTTTTTTTTGGGAGATAAAAAGCAGACGGAACACGAGACTAACATTTTCATGTAAAAATCGTGGCTATTCGAATAGATGAACAACAAAGACGTACAATAAATATAAAAAAAAGAGTTTTTAAAAAATATAGTTAATGAACTTCACCTCTATTACCTCTGGAATATTATAGGATAATAAATATGATGTAACAAACGCGAGAGTAAGTTTATATAAAATATCTGATGTGACGCAGGGAAATAAAGATGCGGTGGACGACGAGACATAACCTTAAAATATTATAAACTTGAAATGGTAGAAAATGAATATTAAGTGAAACTTATTTTCCTTAACACATTTTTAACTTATTCATGTCAGGGAATTTTGAGTCAAATATTACGCGCGTAATTATTGCCAAAAAATGTTAAAAACGCCAATATATAACTTACGTTAATCGGGACGTACTCAAACGTTTTGAGAGCAAAGTGTAATGTATCTAAAGACTCACATTTGTGTTATCTGGGTTCTGGTAAAGATTCACAAAGACTCATACGTGAGTCATCCGTTGCGAATATGTTAATATTTGTAGTTATATAATATTAGGGACATTTAAAAATTTTGCATATTCCAGGGAAATTGGAATATATCTTGTGGCCAGGATATATATTAAGGGATATTAAGGCAAGATTGATATCGTATCAGTAATCTGTCTAGGATAGATCGTATCGATGACCGCAATTTCGGTAGTTCGGCCATAATCCTAGAGATCCAATCAGAATACCTGAAACCGTCGATGGAATCTGCAGTCCATTGCAGCGGAAGTGCAAGCGGTACCAGTAATTTCGCTATCGGAAACTTGACAATGGATCCCGGCTCCCTCGCAAACCGGGGATTTCAAACAATCGCAAAAATTTTCTAGCGAACCCTCTCCCCCATTGGATGACACGCGAATCCAACTAATATCGGAAACGTAATCGCAACTTTTGAACGGGGAACAAATGTTGGCTAAATCCATTGAAACTTGTAACCGGAGATTCGATGAATTCCAAATACCTCCGCGATTAAAACTGAAATTCCCTGTTTCACGAAACACGATTTTTTTTCAACGAGCCGTTATATCGGAAAAACAAGCCGGAATAAATCTACTTGCGCGCCAACCAAATACCTTCGAGCTCTCGAGATTTCAATGTGTAGGATGTTTATTAAATATTTATTTTTGGAAGTACAAAAAGAGAGTGTAAAGTGAAATTGTAACCGGTGCACGGCAATGAAATTCATATAAATATCATGTAATATTTAGATCATATAAATATAAAGCGATGTAATTTCGTGTAAACAATAATATTTGCTAGGCTGGTGCACATAAATTATGATACAACATAAAAATTCGCCATAGTTTTGTTGTAGCATTATGATGTTCTTCGATGATCTGGTGTGAAAATATTTTAAATACGTTTTGGATTTAAATGTATTATAATATACTGTAAAATGGACGTTTTGGTCTAAAATTTCTCTGTACGCATCATGGAAATGTTATGAAATTTCATTTGAGAAATATGGCTGTAATATAGTGATACAATTATAATGTTACATGACGCTGTGGCTTACTCATGTATGAATACTATTTAAAATGGATGCAATGAATATTATAGGAAAAGAAGATCGTAGTGTTAAAATATTGTAGACTTAGAATATTATAGAAAAATATTATAAATACTACAAATATTATGGAAATACTACGGAATTAGAATTGTATAGAAAAAAATGTTACGGAATTAGAATATCATAGAAAAAAATGTTACGGGATTAGAATATTATGGAAAAAAATATTACGGAATTAGAATATTATGGAAAAAATGTTACGGAATTAGAATATTATGGAAAAAAATATTACGGAATTAGAATATTATGGAAAAAAATATTACGGAATGAGATTATGGAAAACAATATTACGGAATTAGAATATTATAGAAAAAAATGTTACGGAATTAGAATATTATAGAAACAATATTGTAGACTTAGAATGTTATAAAATTGAAACACTGTACTTAAAATATTATAGAACCAGAATATTATAGAATTAAAATATTGTAGTCTTACAATATCGTAAAAAACTAATATTACGGAATTAGAATATTGTAGGTTTTAAAATATTATAGACTTAGAATATTCCTTGCAACCATTATTCTGATCCCCGGTGACTGCACACATTTACGATTGATATTTATATTATCGTATGCCGAGTTCCATTCGGAGCAACAAGGACGACAACATAAATAACACGGAAATCCATGGTCTCCTTCTGGCTAGAGCGCGCGTAATGTCACGTACTACGGCTAGAAAAACTGCGAAACCTTCTATTTCAAGCTAGCATCGTAAACATCGCGTTTCACCCGCTAATCCTTTTATGTTTTCACTCCTTGCATTCTACGCGGAAAGTACCTCTGTCTTCATAAACGTATACAGAGTGGTGTTACATTAAACATGATAACTTTAGGAGTTTTCTGCATGCAGAAACATGTAAAATGGCGGTTCAAAATATGATGATTATTCCGATGCTCTAAGATCGTTTCTTCAAAGAAAAATATACGAAGTCGCATAAGATATGAAAAGAGTTACACATTTTAGTGATAGGTTAAAGATAGGATAAAGATAACGAAAAGGTTTTTGCTCTAAACTTACGAATACGAAATAATGGAAGAAACCTAAGGTTCTTGCGACAAGTATTAACTTATTAATTCTTATATAGTTGAAACACTGAGGCGACCAATGACAAGTTTAACTAAGGTTTTACTTAGGAAAGGACGAATCCGCAGCAATTATTGTCGTTTCTTAGTAATAAATATCGTATGAACGTGAATAATATATTCTTAATTATATCTTAATATATCTAGTTTCCTCACAGAGAATTCCAATTCATGGAGAACGAGGGAATTAGTTGTTTCCTTACATAACAAAAGTTAAGACACCTTGGGGAATAATTCCCGTACAACGCAGTGAATGCAGCAAATGCAGCAAATGCAGGAAAAGATAAAGAACAAGGGGACCCATAGAAATGCAGTGCGTTCATACCTGGACAAGTTATTGCTCTTAAAGCTGACCATTCCGTTCCCTGCGGCAGGTTCACGCATAATCACTCACTCGTAACCACCGTTAGAACACCACCCCACGACGAATCACGATCGAAATACGAAGCGCTAATAGTTTTAGAAGAATAAATGCGATATTGAACATTAAGAAACATTGTCACGTGCACAGAAATAATAATTAACAACTAAGACATCCCTCAACTCTCGCGCTCCCGGAACGACTGACTCGATGCGCGCTGCCGTTCCGTTCAGCGCCCCACTTCACTCGATTCTATCCCCACCAACTTCGCGTCGAACGACAGACTACAGGTAACCAGCTGACGTTCTTTTGTCATTTTACTAAAAACGTATCCTGTGACAACCCTGATTCTGCATCCTGTTGCCGAATATTGCTCAATTAATATTTCTACACAATGTATTTATGTGCTCCAAGCATTTTGCGTGATTTTGCAGGTTTAATTTGCGGAATGTAGTTTTAGTTGCGATTGTTTGAAATGGTCTTTCAGGATGTTTGTTAATTTTTACTATTTTGTCGTTATAAAGATTATAAGATAATAGTAGTACTATTATATATTATTGTATTCTATTGTAATATTTTATTTATTTATATATATATTTATCATATAATATAATATAATATTATAAGCCTGAGCCCTGAAACACAACCAAATTTAAGAACTGAAGAATTCTCTATTCCTTTCATTTCACTTTATCATTGTAATAATAATTATAAAAGTGCGTGCAACAATTTTCACTCTTTTCATTGCGTTTAAGTAATAATTTTCGTCATTGATCCACGAACACAACTGTTCACTTTATCATTCTTCTAATGTTGCATGCATAATAAGACGTGTTCGCGTTCAATTACAATTAACAATCCTGTCTATGCGAATCTCCGCGGTAAAAGGAGGAAAGACATTATTCGCGTTGGCTAGACTCGCGGAGAGTTTCACTGGTTTTACGACACAGGTAAATACCGTGGGAACGTGTACATCGTCGTCCGACATTGTGCTTAAACCTTTCTCATATTAGCACTTGATTTTTCCCCTGGACTGACGGGACAAGAACCAAGAAATTACAGTCGTCGTAATTTAAGGTCGGACTTAATGTTATTATCCTCTTGTAACTCGAGATAAGTCACACGAACGATATACCGAGCTACTTAACTCGTTCTTTCGTTGCGAGCCCACTAATATCGCGATCTTTTATTCGACCAATATAACGAATGACTAACTCTGACATTTCTTTATTGAGGATTTGTTTAAAAGTGACGATATTTATTTCAAACGGAATAAAAAGGAAATAAAAAGCTTCTAAGCTTAGTGTGCTTATATTTCATGCTTAAATATATGTTTTATTTAAAAACGATAATTTATATTTAAAGAGCACGATATACGTGGAAAGTTTCAAATACATTTTTTATACACCTTTCTTTCACTATTTTAAAACTGGACTATTCATCCTGCAAAAGATGTAACGGACTCACATTTTGGCGTTCTATGTAACAATGAATTTACATGAAGTCTATTACATACTGTTCGAGGACAATATTGCATCCCCTTTTCACTATCGATGCTATTGAAGAAAAACAAAGTTCTTCTACAGTTCTCCCAGTTTTTGTAAACTTTTTAATATTAATTCGTGAATGCATTGTGCGACTTTGAATGTCCTGTTGCAGGATCTTTTAAAATCCATTCTTATTTAAATCCATTGTCTCTTTAATAATGTCCTTGCTTAAGTGGAACGACAAATGGCGCCAATCGACGTCAACGAAGAATTAAATGATGAGACTTGTTTATTCTTGAAATTGTCATCGTCTATTTAAATGTCTAATAATAATTTTGTTTAGTAATTCTGTCTGATGTTGATTCTAATAATTTTATGTGATATTAATTCTAATAATTTTATGTGATATTAATTCTAGTAATTTTATCTGATACTAATTCTAATAAATTTCTAAAAGTTCTGGATTGCTCGTGAATGCAAAAAGGAAGCAAAATTTGGAATTAAATTTGGAAATTCGAATCGAATTGGAGGCCACTTTGAAAAAAAAGAGTTTTCGCAAATTCCGTGAGAAGTAATGTAGACGTCAAAGATGGAGAAAGGATCCGGAATTAGAATTATTAAGCATTCGGACGAATAGGACTTTCGGTGATTGAACTTTCCCGTCACGTTTGTTCCTTCCAACCACGAATTCTTAGGCCCCCTTTAGACTCACGAATTTTTCGGTTCCCTTCAAAGGTCTCCATGTCAAATTCTCGGAAAATCTCACGCCTCGTCGACGGGTTTCCGGTGATATTTACAATTTAAATGACCCGTGCAATTTGGGTCTGAATTTATTGCATTTTTACGGAGAAACGATGCTGTATCCGCCACACAATCATTAACACTAGAACTACCAACATTATATCCAACTATATTTCTATTTATATCTATATTTGTACTTTTACGGGTGTATATTCTTATATTATATATGTGTGTATATTTTAATATTTACATTTATATGTACATCCTTAAAAATAAAGTAGGACGCCAAAAATAAATCAATCGATTTAATTATATTTATTAAGCAAACAGAAAGCCGCAGAAAATCTTAGAAAATAGAATGTCGTTCATTCGAGTATTTTTATTAGAAACTGAAGATCCGCCATCTTGACTACTTTGGTAGTTCTAGCGTTAATTAGTCGAATTCGATAAGTGAAAATCATTTAACTCTGCTAAACAAGTACTGTAATTAATAACTCACTTCGATGCTTCCCAAAGTAAAATCATTAACAACATAAACCCTTTACGCGTTAAACTTAAGATCATTCAGAATTCACACATTTAATGAGTCTACCATTTCCGATAATAATTTAACCAGCTTCAGTGATCCTGATCAAAATAAACACAATCAAATAAATATTGATCGGAGAGACAGTTCGAGTTTGAAGTCGTGTGAAAAGAAGACCGTTGGAGTCTTTTCTCGTTTGTGCACCTGAGGAAACTCGTTTAAGGGGCACAGGTGAATAGCACAGGTAAACGAACCCCTCCGAACCCCCGCACCGGTGGCCCATTGTGTCACGGAACTCGAAAGAATCGAAAGAAAGGCATTAATCCACACGAATCGGCAAACTGCAGGTAAGAAAAGGGCTCTTCTCGTTGGTTAAACGGTTCGTGGAAAAAAAAGGTACAATCGGAGGACAATGGGGTTTGTTTTACAGGTCGATATTATAACGATGCCACTTTAATTCACAAAGTTTCGCGGTTTCAAGGTGTACTTTGTACGGAAATTAGAACCGCGTCGAGTGGAGGCGAAGTCTCTTTCTGGAAAACCAGCAGAGAAACCTTCAAAGAAACGAATCAGCATCGCATCCAACAGTTTGTGGAACGAGACACGTTCCTTTCAGAGCCGGACGAACGGGTAAGAAGATTGTATTTATTCCTGGTCCGAGTCCCGCGGGAATGCCGAGGGAAATGTGCTCTTCGAAATACGTCGATCGGATGCGCACCGGGAAAATGTTATAATTGGAAAACGTGCATCAAGTGCAAATTAATGACTTATCGATCTCTGGATAACTCGAATAATATTATATTAACACTTTATCTGGCGCCTTGATTCCGCATATCGCGCGGGAATGTATGCTTTTAATGATAAAGCGTTAGCAAAATTAAATCTCTCATAATATTTGAGATTAGTGTGTTATTAGTATTTTATTGGGTTTGCTCGGAAAGAAATTCGTGCCGATTTTTAAGTAACATTCAAAGACTACATTTTTATATGTATATATATATATATATATGTATTTATTCAATTATGTACGCAACGTTTTATTCCACACTTTTCCTCCATTTTTTATGCAACTTGAGGATTCCATCCTCCCAGAATTTTATCAGTTTTTTCGCCGAGAAACTACTGAAAATCGGCGTGAACTTTCCATTCAGTGGATAATTTCTTCGCATCGAAAGTTCGGAATTTGAATTTTTTCAAAAAGGGAATTAAAGCATTGGAGGATTGCCAGTCAAAAATCATAGATAACAATGAGGATTATCTAATAGAATAATATTTAATATGAAAAAAGAAATAAAGCTTCATAAAATATGTAAAAAATAATTGCTTCCTTTTCGGCACCCTTAATACTTTGCTTTTAATAGAAGTCTTGCAGAAACATTAAGTAACAAGCAACCCAAGTATCAACTCACGATCTCCATAGAAGTGCAATACATTGTCACCGTTCAAAAACTCCAAAAAAATCAATTTGCATATTAATTTCTTTAGGATATTCACAAATTTGTCACGCATTCCTCGAACACGTGTACCACTCGATTAGCATAATAACGAGCCAATTGCAACCGAGACACGTTGAGAAGCATATGGCGGCAAGCACGTGGTTCCTCGAGTAAATGAAACAACCTCAGGTAAGATCGAAATAAAAACGTCTGCCAAGAAACGATCCGAGTGATTCACGTGGATGACATATGTCGAAAACGTGGCTTGGATTTCCATGAGAATCACTGCAAATTGTCAGAAAAGTTTCGCGACACGTGATGGCCGGAAGGTCGTGAGAATGGACAGAAGACGACCCGGAAGTGAGCCACGAGGATACTCGGTACACGTAGACCAAACTTTCGAAGTGCCGCTTCGGGCGGATCTATTGTGTAAGGCGAATCTTACAAAGGCTACGAGTGTCTTACAAAGTGTGTATGGCTATCGGATAAATTAATATCAAACAAGAAGAATCATTTTCGACCATTGATATCGTTGTTCGTGAGAAAAACAAAAGATGCAACGAGAATCAAATTCTTCTACGACCTATTTATGGTTAGTCACACCTTGCGATTTACGAGTTCCGCAGACGGCAACTGTGAATCCTTCTTTCTTCTCTCCCGGACTTTACGAGTCTGGAATTTCTTATCTCTTAATGGCTGCCCGTCGTGACTTACAATAACTTGGAAATACACTCGCCTCGAGCTTTAAACTTCCATGCAATTTCTCGATTCACTCGCTACGAAATTAATTGCGAGTAGTCCTGGTATTACCATGGGTTATTTAGACAGTTTCGAGGATACGTCGAGCCATTCATTTTCTTTGACAACGAATACATTAACAGCTTACTTCTGAGTCGAGTAATTGTCTGGAATCAAATAAGGCGAGTGTTCGAAGTATTTCGAACTCCACGATGGATTTTGTATTCGTCTGAATGTAACGGAAAAGTGGAAGTTAAAGTTTGTCAAAAACATGTTATCGATTCTCCGATTGGAATATTATTGCATTTTGCATATCAATAATTTATATCAAAATCCTGGAAAAATTGTTGAAGGACACCATAAGAAAGCATCCTTTTATTTGCCAAGTTATATATATATTTGTTCAACATAATTTTATGATCCGATTATCACTATTAATAATCCTCGCAGATATACAGGATAGCCAACATGAAATAAGCCGCCTAATTACGCAACGGTATTCGTTTCTGTCTAAAAAAATATGGATAATCTGGAATCAATTCCGCAAAATACGACAACGGAAAAAACTCTCTTTCAGGATATTGGTCGTTCGAAGCCATTCGTATAACAATAAAATATTATCCATATTATTGCAATTAAAAGACATAATTATTTATACATTTACATAATTGTATATACATTTTAATGATGTCGTATTATAGTAATTATCTTGAAAGTGAATAAACCGAATGAACAAACTATTTCAAACTCCTCGATGGCGTTTATTATAAGATAAGATTACTGATTTAAATATATACTTTAATGATATCATATTATATTAATTATCTTGATATAAACTAAAGAGAATCCTTCAAGTATTTTCATCTCCACGATAGCTTTTATTAGAAGATAAGATTATTGGACATCCGAGAAAAATCGTTAGTGTCAGGGGAGATGGTTTATCGAGCGGAGTGCGGAAGACACAACACATTATCACGATTCAATTAATAAAACGTCAAGGACAGGCGATCGCGGTTATTCGATACTTTATCTGCCAGGACTCCGCACACGAGACTTCCTCGAAAGGAAAATCAATTTTCGCCAAAATCTTTCCTATTCTTCTCTTCTGTTCTTTCTGCGAAGGACACCGAGTAACTGAAAAATATTTGATTATTCCTTCCTCCAGAAATTCGACCATGCAGTTTTTCCTACAATGGCGGTCTTCGGTGGAAGTACTTTCGAATTCGAGCGATCCCGATTCGCTTTTCCATCCTTTCATAACTTCCCTCGAAGTTCCATCTCATCGAATTACCATTTTCAACCAACTTCCTTTTCCGGTATAATGTGAAGTATACTTTGTCCTTTGATTCGCGCTCAGTTTGGCAACGAACTTTGCGAGTTGCAAATAACTACCGAAATATAATTGTTGTCATTTGAATATTACTTGGGAAGCAATAATTAACGTAAAAGATGATCGTCACTGATTCAAGTAAAAGTTGAAATCAAAGTTTATGATTTCAAATAACCACAGAAATATGATTTCTATGATTTGAATATCATTTCGGAAGCAATGGTTAATGAAAAAGATGATCAACACTGATTCAAGTAATTCTCGAACATTATTACGATTTTGATTATCATTTTAAGAATGAATTTTATGACCCAGAAATAACTAAAGAACTATAATCGTCATAATCTGAATATCATTTCAGAAACAATAATTAATGAGAAAGATAATCGCCACTAATTCAAATAATTCTCGAATATCATTGCAAACCGTCGAATCTCGAATGCCAAGTATCCTTCGATCAATCATTTCACCGAACAACAATCATCATTAATATTAATATTCCACCGCAGCACTCATTATAATTGTAATTAACGTCAAATAAATTTAATCACACACTCGAAACCAAAGTGGACGTAAAATCCTACGTTAATCCGAACGTCGAACTACGAATAATTAAGGTCTGTCTAAGTAATGCTAAGAGGAGCTCTAAAAATGAGCGGTAATTCGATATAATAAATTTGCGAAAATCCGCAACTCGGAAATGGAGGTCGTAAAGGGCCGAGAGTGGCGTAATTATCGACGAGGTTGTGCGGTTACAAGAGGGAAAAAGGAGGGAAAAAGGAGGGAAAAGAAGGGGGAAAAAGAGACCAAATTTTCCCGAGTTTTTCGTGTGAAGGCACTGTATGTACCTTCACCGTTGCACTCCACGTATCTCTTTTATCGGGTCCCACGGCAGATAAAACTTACCGGGTGTTCGGGACATGTTCGATCCGCCCCAACCCCCGTTATCTACATTTTGGCTCGATCGGCGCACCCTTCTTTATTACGGATGTCGTATTTCTCGAAAGAAATTTTTTAAAACCATTTTAATTCTATTTTTCAGCACATAACTGAAAGTACTCTTACATAAAACAACACCAGAATGAAGTATATAATATCTGTAATATTGTCGTAACTATCTCTAAGACTTCTATACAAATAATTTATGTTTATGTTTAATCAGTTCATTAAACTAATGAAATAAATAATCAAATCCTTAATCCTCATTTTATCTCAGAATTGTTCGATGTACAATTTAGAAACGCCTTGGAAGTTATACGTTTTAGAAAGTATTTATGAAAATTAACATATCTTTGCGAAAAATGAGGTTTGCACAATTTTGCAGCCCAAAAGTGAGCAAATTTTGAAAAGTCAAAATATCGGCGCAAGGTGTTTGTGACAAAAACCGCGGAGGCCATATTTTGGTTTTTGAATTCTTAAGAAATAGAAGGTGCAAATCTGTGTTATAAAACGTGTTTACCTCGTCGAAGAAGAAGACTTATAAACTTGAAGTTTCTCGTGCGAATATATTCTAATTAATTTACCTCCCAAATGGCATATAAAATCCGAAGTCCCAAAAGCTAAGTTTCCATAGGTTCCAAGTCGCGCAATTTCTCACCAGGGATTCCACGGGGTGGAACGCGCAAATAAATCTTCTCCCACCTTTTTTTTCTTTCAGCCAATGTGTACGCGAACGAAAAGTTACGCGTGCAGATATCTCGAAGAATTTTCAAACGGCGTTCTTCGTTCGCAAACTTTCTCGAGATTCTACGAAGAAACGCGAGCCGCGCATCAGTTCGCTTCCCTTCCTCGATGTCTTCCTTTTTCCTTGATTTCACCTTCAATGTCCCATCCTGTCTCCCATTTCTCCTTATATCCTCTTGAATCGCTCCATCTTAACACCTTTGATATCCTTCTACTCGAACCGATACGAATTTTGGATTTGTTCAAATTCTAACGGAAGAGTGGAAGCACAAGTTTGTGCCAAAAATATTGTTCATTCTTCAACTAGAACATTATCGCATGTTCCGTTTTGTATATCCAAGTTTGAATCAAAATTAATATTAAAATCCTCGAAAAACGGTTAAGGATACTTAAAGTATCTAATTATAATTATTCCAATATTATAATACATCTTCCAAGCAAGAAAAACTAACATCCAATTAGAATTAATCTACTAACATAATAAATAGTCCATTAAAGGATAATTCCAAGATCCAATTAATATCGCTATTAGTTATACTCGCGAATCTATACAGATAACCCTCTTACAACGCGAAAGTTAGGTTCCAGAGAAAGATCGCATTATAAAAATTGCGATATAAGTACCGCGTTGTACGAGGGTTATCTGTATACCTATATTAATGATACCCTGTTGTACTGATTAATTATATTTTCGTCGAAATTTTATACTCGACAAATTGTATTCTAAAACTTGCCGAGTCGTGGTTTACTTGGAAAGAATTTCAGCCACGGTTAGGATTTTTCCTGTATTGTATACCTTTCGTATATACTATATAGGATGGTTGTGGTTGCCGGTAAACGTATACTTCAAGTTAGGAGGGAATTTCGAGGCGCAGTGGGTTCGTTAAGCTGCTTCGCCATGGGAAGCTAAGAGGCTTAAAGCAGGAGAAAAGGGCTCGACTCGCCCTTATTAACGAGATATCTCAAAACAAATGCATAGCAAACCAAAGTCTCCGACTCTTCGCGAACCTGATTTAACAGCTGGCCATTCTAAAGTAAAACCAAAGAAGAACCCATTTTCCAACCTGGTGTCATAGATTTAATAAACTGATCACATAAATATATCAAATATGATTGGATATTAAAATGTATCTAAAGTACAACATTGCAGACATCCTACAGAATGAAAAGATGAAGGACTTAAATTACGATTCGTTCAAAGGGTGAGTGGATACAAACGGGAATACGGTGGAAGGAATTCCTGTTATTTCGAAGTCGAGACGCATCCCGGGAAATATTCGATCCTGTTGCAACCATCTTCGGGAAGCTAAAGGACTTCCCCGTGGAATATATTGTGCTGTGTAAAGTATGAATTCCCGGATTCCTGAAGGGTGTATCGTGACAACCCCCTCAACTCGTGGTCCCTTTGTATGATAACTTCCCTGACGTAATATCTCGAGGATGTTCGAAAGTACGCATTGTACTCTCCTCCTAATTCGACTAATTACCGACGAATTTATGAACTCCTCTTTGAGGAGAACAAATGAACCCGCGAATGTTGCTAACTGAAACGAGGTATGCAAGAACTACGTTATTATTGTTATACCGTTATATCGTTGAATGAAAATTGGTTTCTATTTCGCCGGATAATAATTGGGCCGACAAAAAAGTGTTGCCAAGGTGAACTCGGAATTTGAACTTATTTAAAAACTTATTAAGCTCGCGCCATTATACGAAGTTACTGGAATATTCACGACACCAGGAAAGACACTAAAAAGGAATATTCCTTTTCGAAGGCGTGTTTCGGTATATAGGACAGCGGTACTTAACAAGTAAGACATTAAGTACCGGTATTAAGTAGCAGTTAACCTACTTAAAAGATGTTTCACGCGACACGTTCGCGGAGTCTAGTTTTATCCGATGCCCGGGAAGATCTTTACTTAATGTCTACGATGTATCTAATTACTTTGAGATCGAAATAAAAATTTCTCTCGTTACAAACGGTTCAATCCAATAGTAGATGATGCTTAAATATGATCTGGGGTGATTTTGGATCGAACAAGTGGATTAAACATTTATTTCAGACAGAATGGTGTCAAACCAAAATATCTTCAAAAATTGTCAAAAAATCAAAGTCGCCAATTTCGGTTCTAGATGGTCCAAATTGATGGTAGATGATGCATAATGATGTTCTAGGACCATTTTGGGTCGAAAGAAGTGGATTAAAAATTTTTTCCGGTGAAGAAAGGGGTCGACCCAAAATCGCAAAAATGTAAAGGGGTATACCTTCAAAAATTGTCAAAAATTCAAAGTCTCCAAAGTCAGTCCTAAATGGCCAAAATCGATGGTATATGATGCCTAATGATGTTCTAGGACCGATTTGGGTCGAAAGAAGTGGTTTAAAAATTTTTTGGCCCAAAAATGGGTCGACCCAAAATCGCAAAAATGTAAAGGGGTATACCTTCAAAAATTGTCAACAAATCAAAGTCGCCAATTTTGCTCCTAAATGCCCCAAATCGATGGTATATGATGTATAAACATGTTCTATGACCATTTTGGGTCAAAACAAGTGCATTGAAAATTTGGTTCGGTCAACAAATGTGTAAATTCAAATTGGCAAAAATGATATCGAATAAATATATTACCCGGTATCAAAAGTTTTGATTTAAGACCATAGTTTGCGTTGTTCAAGAAATCCAAGGTTCGAGGTACACTCCGCAGGTTCTGAATAAAATATCTGATGCATGAATATGAGATATATGGTTACCCAACAGGATTGCACAATGCCAATACCACGTTATATATGTTGAAAAGTAATTCTCTTTCTATATTCGAATGCGTCAGGGATGAAGAGTCGGAGAAGAAGAAAAATCTGAAGGTTATCGGCGCGTTCGGTGATTTCGATGAAAGATAAGAAATCCTAGAAAAGAAATGCAGGACGAAATTTTTCAAAATAAATAAATATTGACGTCTATTTAAGGTCAAACATTTAACCCACAAACGCTTTCTTTCGTCTGCTTCAAACAATTTTAAAAATTCCATAATACAAAAAGTATGTAAAATTGAAATATAAAGCAAGATACAAAATTGTAGGATAATAATCTATCATGTCAGATAAATATTAAAAGTCGAACTTTTAATGAGGAAACTTTAGTTAAGTAAGTTAACACTCGAACTACCGACATTGTATTCAGCCTTATTTGTACATTCGCGTATATATCCTGACAAATAAAGATGGATGACAAAAATAAGTTAACTGATTTAATTAATCTGATTTTAACTGCTTTGGTAGTTCTAGCGTTAATTAAATACAGTAATTATGTCAAAGACTTATTAAATACTCAACAATTTGTTGGTCGAGGAGGACTTAACGATTGACGAATTATTAAATCATAATAACATGCCTAACATAACAGAATTAATAATTCTCAGAAATTCGTTGTTTCCTGGCAACATTTATACAAACAATTTGAAAGGAGAGCAAAGTGGCCGATTTTTTGAATCGAGAAAAACGTGGCTCGTATATCAACCGACGAGGATGTAAGTCTTCGAGGCGAGGTAAATTTCTGGTAGCGTCGCAGAAACGATTAAAGTTTCCAGTGGCATCCATAAATGACGTGTCTCGAAACACTCGAAACTCTCCTGGAATCCCTGTGGCTTCTCCGAACCCTCCGGAACCCTCCTGGAACCCCGTCCCCCGCAAAACCCCTCGAAACCAACCCGAAATTCGTGTCAGATTGCAAACGCCGGTTGCTCCGACTTCGCCGCAAAATTGCCGAACTTTCGTTCTCGCGTCACCAACGAGATTGGCAGCTTCAACCCCGGATATAGGATCCTTCGTCCTGGACATCCGTTTTTACGCTAATTCACCTCGATTCTGCGCGAAAAAACTCGCGGAGATAAGATCTCATACTAATTGTCTGCTTTATCAAAGATGGTCACCGGTGACCACGAATGTCAATATTATTAAAACACGAACCAAATGTATTGCTAATATTTGTAAGATTTTCAATATTATTAACGTTACGATAACGATGTAAAATAACCAATATATCACGAGGTATCCTATAACGCGGATATTCTAATATAATATATGTTCATGTTGCCGCTTAAAAAAAGCGTGGCTGGAAAATTCAATAAAAAACGACAACGAAAGAAATTCTCTTTCGGGATATTAGTCGTTCAAAGCTATTCGAGTAACGCGTGAAATATTTCTTTTCGTATTATCGCAATTAAAGTACATAATTAGGATGATTAAGTTATTTCATACAGGAATATTGTATTAATTAATTATTATTACTTAATTATTATTACTAAACCGAAGAGTTGCAAGAATGAATTAATACTCGTGAATAAAGAAACTTAGCAGGGGAATAATGGCAGAGAAATTAAGGCTCGTTTTAATGTAATATCGTTGAAATCCGTGCATTCGTTGAGAAAGCTCGAAGTTCAGTGAGTCTATCTCCTAGTGTCGCAAATACACTTAATAATATCGCTAGGTAAACCGATTAATGATTTCACCCATCTCTTGTCTCGCAATTTTGCCAAATTTAATTATCGAACTACCGGAGACTCGGCGGAGGGGTAGGCTCCGGAAATTAATGAATATCCGACCGGAAATTCACATCTGTCCTATAAATCAGTGCCACTTAACGTTCATTCGTGCGACACGCTCGAAATTTGCTCTCGTCGATGTTGACGGCAAATCATTCCTCCTTTCTCGATCGTAAAGTCGGCGCGAGCTATGAATTCAATTTTTAATGTTTAAGGTGTTCGACGTGAAAAATGATTCAAATAAGAAAGTCATAAAATACGCGTCATCTAAACATTGACATTAACACTTTTAATTATACGATAATAATTGTTATATTTTGTATTCAAGAATCTTTGATTGAAGAGGACTTCACGATTCGCGAGTTATTCTTTAAAATAATTCATTCAAAATGTTTAAGGTATTCAGTTTGACAAATTATTATATTAAGAAAATAATAAAATATGCATAATCTTAAATATTCATTAAATTTTCAGGAACTCTTTGTTCAAAGAGGACTTCATAATTGACGAATTATTTTAATACTTAATTGGTGCTCTGCTCAACAAATTAGTAAAATAAAGATATAATAAAATATACATCATTCAAAGATCGATAATGACCCCTTTCATTGCACAGCAACAATGTCAACGTTTTATTAAATATTCAAGAATTCCTTGGTCGAGTAGAAGCCTGATATTCCTAGATTAAAAAGAGGCTTCATTTTGAATTCTTTGATAACAGTTCTTTTCATCTTCCAAGTTTCACGGAATATCATTCAACCTCGTTCGAGGTTCTCTTCATTCAGTTTACTGTTTCATAACAATGAGAGGTTTCACTTTCATTGAGAAGGCGACGGTGTCTTGATTTTCTTTAATGAGCGGCTGGTTTTTCCCTAAGAAAATGCTTGGTTTACCAGCTCGCGAGAACCGTGATACGTAAGTGCAGAAAGCATCGCGTAAGAGACTTACGCAAAACCGGAAGTGCTCGGTCAAGGTAAGACGTTGCCTCTTAGACACGCAGCGTGCATTTTGCACATTCATTCGCTGCTACACTTTTCAGTTTTCTTCTCGTTACTTTGCATAATTTTCTTCTCCTTCTCTCCGTCGTCTTCTTCTCTGTATTTTACTCGACAATATTACGATACATTTTATAACCATTTAATTTAACTTCATAGCAATTTATATTTTTAACAATTTAGTTACCCGTGAATTTAATTAATGACTTTCAATCTCGGTTTTTAGATTGCTGATATAACTTCTTTCTTCTTCCGCTTCTTTCGTTCTTATTCTTCTTCTTCTTGTTCCTTTTCTTTTTATACCGTCTTCTTTTCTTTATTATGTATACTCGATAATATTGCAATAACTTTTATTATTAGCGAGCAGAAAGAGGTTTCTCATTCCAGTCAAGATCTCATTTTTCCATAAATTTAATTAATGTCTTGAATTTCATGGTATAATTATATGGATCAATATATTGGATTTTTATATTCTTGACTTAACTCTTTCTTCTTCCACTTCTACTTCTTCTTCTTCTTACATCGTCTTTGTTAATAGTCTACCGCCTCCTCGTTTTTTACATTTTCCTTACTTTTTCATACGCTCTTCTTCTCTCTATCTTATCCTCACTCGAGTCAATAATAAGTGTCCATTCTTCTCTTGCCTTAAAGCGTCTCTTAACCCTTCCTCTCCCTTTCTTAATCGACCACTTTCCCATTGTTTACCCCGTCTTATACTCTTTCTCACCCTGACCCTTTCTTTGTTCCTTACCTCAGGGCAACTAATTTTTTATCGTTGCAGGGGTCAGTGAAAACCAGATGGCAAGTTACATTCCGGTGTAATTACATGGAGGTCCATAATTTTGTCAAAATCCAATGGAAATTACACTCAAATATTCATATTTGTATTTGCATCTCGTTAAAACTCTGGCCGGTGAATAAAATTGGTTTTATTCAAAATTGAAGTTGAACAAACAACATATCGTTCTACTAATCTTCAGAAATACGGAAAGCAACATATTGTCGAGACATATTGTACTCGTTCAAAATTGTCGTGGAATTTGGAACTCGACAATATTATGTTAAATCTTACGTCTCAATTTCTAATATAATAATGCACTTTACACTTCCTTTTCCTCTTTCGAATGACATCGATGACGTCCCTCCATTTTTTCGGGCGATGCTTGATAATGTATATCGTCTTCTTGGGAGAGGGATCTGGCAAAGAAATCGCTTCGCCGATCATCGAATAAGATAGAATACTTCCAAACACGATGAGCAAAAACCAAAAGCAGTTTCCGCGCATTTCATCCACCTTTCCGCCGCGAGGTTTCCCGATGAGTAACGCGGCCAGAATCTACGCGAGCTTCTTATAAGTTGTGACTTTATCAAAAGCTACGACTAAATCGTGACACCGCAGTTGTAAATATTGTCGGTCGCAAATCTCGTAAAACTTCGTGAAATCGATCGATAAATTTTATTACCGATACTTTAAAGCGATGGCTACCCCGATGGTTTAATTCTGATATTCTGATATGTGGATATTCTAATATTCTAATATTCGAATACGCCAATATTTTAATATATTGATATTCTGATATTCTGATGTTCTAATATTTTAATGTTCAAACATTCTAAGATTCTGACATTCTGATGCTTTAGTAGTATTCCAATATTCCAAGGTTCTAATATTCTAAGAATCCAAAACTCCGATTTCTGATATTCCAAAATGTTTATATACCGATATTCCAAGATTCTAATATTCTAATATTCCGATAATCTAATATTCCAATATTCTGATATTTCAATATTCTCATATTGCAATAATTCAATATTCTAATATTCCAATACTGTATTATTCTATTAATCTAATATTCCAATATTTTAACATTTCAATATTCTAATATTACAATAATTTAACGTTCTAATACTCTATCATTCCAATATTGTAATATTTGAATATTCTAATATTTTAATATTTTAATATTGCAATAATCTAATGTATCAATAGTTTAATATTCTAATACTCTAATATTTTTATATTCTGATATTCTGATATTCTAATATTCTAATATTCCAATATTCAACCACGGTCACCGCGTACCAGATAATCGAATTTCATTTTAAACCATTTTCTTTCCGATAATATTTAAAAAAGTCGCGAGGAATATTAGTTTCAATTATTATCTCGGATTCCAAGTCACGTATATTTGTACGTTGTTCCGTAAGGTCGTACAATGTTGAACATAACGGGTTTATTTACTTAAAAGTAGAGCAAGCGAGACTGTAAACAGAGGTGTAATAAAGATATATTACGTGAAATGTAATAACAGTGCGGCAAATATACGAAAGAGAAATTGAAGGAAATCCAAATTTATCGAAAACCCGGCAACTAAGGCAACGTCGGTAAATCTAAGCCAAAGGTAAACCAACCGGATTCTCTCCGCTAACTTCCTCGAATCTGGACTCGAGATTTACTCCTAATTCGAGGGCGGGGGTGGTAGATGAACGGGATTCGTTTATTTTGGCCAGGTAAATCTGCCTCGTCGTCTTACGTCCCGGGGATTTTCGCGGAATTACAGCAAAGTTTTGTCTTTCTACGTAAAACGATAGCCGTGCATCGAGCAAAGGAATTTAAAGAAAGCAATATGAAAATAAAGTAGTGCCTCGTGTTTTTTCCTTGTAATATGAAGTTCCACGGTATCTTTTTACTATAATCTGGTGTAATATTCTAGTATTCTAATATTCTAGTATTCTAATATTCTAATATTCCAATATTCTAATATTCCGATATTTTAATATTCCAATATTTTAATATTTCAATATTTTAATATTTCAATATTTTAATATTTCAATATTTTAATATTTCAATATTTTAATATTCTAATATTCTGATATTCCAATATTTTAATATTCTAATATTCTGATATTCCAATATTTTAATATTCTAATATTCTGATATTCCAATATTTTAATATTCTAATATTCTGATATTCCAATATTTTAATATTCTAATATTCTGATATTCCAATATTTTAATATTCTAATATTCTGATATTCCAATATTTTAGTATTCTAATATTCTGATATTCCAATATTTTAATATTCTAATATTCTGATATTCCAATATTTTAATATTCTAATATTCTGATATTCCAATATTTTAGTATTCTAATATTCTGATATTCCAATATTTTAATATTCTAATATTCTGATATTCCGATATTTTAATATTCCAATATCTTATTCTAATATTCTGATATTCCAATATTTTAATATTCTAATATTCTGATATTCCAATATTTTAATATTCTAATATTCTGATATTCCAATATTTTAATATCAAAATTTAATATCATAAATAATGTAAAATATGCAAGGTAAAGATGAAATAATCGTCGAGCTTTTAATTCGTTACGACAAACACGATTATTTGAAGTCGGATGAAAGTGGTTCTTAATTCGTGCAAATATCTTTGTTTTTAGAAGAGGACGTTGAGAGAGCAACGAAGGTACGAGTTATAAATTGAAAAGGAATGGTCGAAGTGAAGGGTGCTGGATGTAATTTAGTTAAGAAACGAGCGTTATTGTTCTTTCGTTAGACTGTCTATTTAGGTGTACCGGTTAATTCATGTGCGAAGCACGAACCCCGATAGCTGTTCGGTAAGTTTGCTTCCTCGTGGAGGAGAACCCCTCTTCTAATAGAATTACAGTTCTACCAGGAAAGACTACTCCGTAGACTGGTTTTCTCGTTTTCAGAAATATCTATGGATAGTTCGATGTTTACTCGTAATTTTACAACGATTCCATCTAGAATGTTTTTTTTAGTATATTAGAATAGTAGAATATTGGAATTTTGGTGTATTGGGATATTCGAATATTAGAATACCAAAATACTATAGTATTGGAACATTGGAATATTTCAATATTAAAATATTAGATTATTAGAAAATTAGAATATTGGAATATTCGAACATTAGAATATTAAAATATTAGATTATTAGAACATTGGAATACTAGAATATTGGAAACTAAAAGATTAGAATATTGGAATATTAAAATCTTATAATAACAAAATATTAGAATATTGGTATATCAAAACTCTAGAATATCGGAAATTAGAATTTTCACTGTTAGAATATTGGAATACTAAAATATCAGAATGCCAGAATATCAGAATATCAGAATCTTAGAATATGGAAATATTAAACTATTAAAATATTAGGATATTAAAACATTGAAATATTCGTATATAAGATTACTCGAATATGAAAATATCAGGATGTACGTATACCGAAAAAGATGAGTGCCGAAGATAATTTCCAAATGTGGAGTAGGTGATGTCATGAGTATATCACAAAGGCATAAAGCAAGGCGGGATAACAGCGGTTTAAAGGCGATCGTGAGAAACAACGGAGTCGTTCCGCGGAATTATCACCCGACCTTGGCGAAACACCTGCAATAATATCAACCGCGATGGAAATTATACGAGCCATGTATTATTCGCTGGAATTATTCCCCCGAACTGCAATGAAAATTCATGGAAAACCATCATATCTCGTGTTATGCCCGAATTTATTTAACCCAGTTCACTTGACACAGTATAATTATTTAAAAAGTATATTAAAAAGGGTCCAAATGTTTGACAAATACTAATCAATGTTTTCAATAAAGAATAATAGTGGTAGTTTCATCGACCAAATATTAATAAATTATATTCATAAATTATTTCATTAAAATATGTCGATAGAGTCACCAACCAAATATTAATAAATCATATTCATTAATGATTTCAATGAGTAGTTTTGGTGCCACTGTCGTCAAGCAAACATTAATAAAATATCTCAAAAAATGTTGTGTCGATGGTAGCTTCATCGATCAAATATTAATAAATTATTTCAACAAATTATCTTGGTGGTACTTTCATAAACCAAACATTCATAAAATATTCCGATAAACCATCTCTGGATGGAAGTTTCCCAGGCGTCCTTTTCGCCAAAGAAGCACCTCGTCTTTTGGATATTAGTTAAATTTTCCGAAAATGTGGTAGATTATGGTACGCGTATTATCGCGACCTCGAAATTCCCGTTTGCGATTAAATTATGCAAGTCGAGGGTCGCGCTGGAATTCGAATCTGGGTTCTGGGTGGCCCTTATACCGGAACCACTCGAAATCGTAGAGATCAATATCTCCTTTAAGCCCATTAACCACGATAATGTTAACTCCACTTAGACCTACGATCTATCCAACTTCCTGATCCGATTTCCGCTTATTTTCCCACCGCTGCACTTTCCTTAAAACGCTGCCGATGCATGTTGACCAGATTCATTAATTTCGTTATGAAAAATTAACCGATTAAATATAGCCCTAAGAATTATTCTTGCCACTTTATCTAATCTTATCTTATTATCATTACGATCATAATAATTATTGATAACAATCATTATCTCGGTGATGGTTTCATCGAGAAAATGTTTACAAGTTATTTCCATAAATTATTTTGCGGTAGTTTTATTAACTAAGTATTATAATGTTAAATCAAGAATGGTATTAATTGTTGACGATCTTATTCTTCGATTTTCGATTTCTCGATTTTAAAGGATTTTCAGGGATAAAAATTGAAGGTGGAAATATAAATATTTTATCATAAATATATTTTGAGATGGACGATCTATTTCTAATCTTGAAATTTCGTTCACGAAGTAACGCTGATAAAAAGTGGATCTATCTAGAAACTTCGCATTGTATTTTATGTCATAATATATATTTGCGTTTCGTATTTTAAATAAATATTCTTTCTGTTACGTAAACCGACAAGTATGTGTCTTTAATACTCCTGAAATAATATCACCTACAAACTTATCATAATTATGAAATATTAATACGATATTAGCAAAAAACGTGGTGGCTTTATAGAAATTTCGGGGACTGCAGAAAGAAACCCCTGGAATTCGAGGTAACGAGTTATCCACGAAAGACTGTATTTTAAGAAAGTTCGTAGGTTAATGATAATTTACGATACAGAAGGGCCTTCCTACCACCGCGAACCCTGACCACCGTTACAACGATAAATTACACTGCCAACGAACTTCTTCGAGCCGTTAACTCTCATCTCCTTGCTCTGAGTTTAGTTTGTTTAGAATGTTCCCAAGATATTTCCGCAGTTCTCTTTTTCCAGATGTATAATTAGCCAGAATTCCAAGTGACATTTTTAATAAATTAATTAATATGTGGACCGCACGTAAGACGTGAGAAATCAATGAATTTTGTCAAGGAACACAAACCCAAGCCAACAATATAATACTACAACATATAGTAATCAATAGTTTATTTTTTGGTCCAATAATAATTAATATTTGTGATTTTGGGTTACGGCTTTTGATAGACCAATGTAACATTGTTGTCACAAATACTACAACATAATAAAGAATTAAAATATTTTATACGAATTTATTATTCAACTATCCATTCGACAATTTTCCAAATTATTAATATCAATATATTATTCCCAAATGCGATTTTTGTCAACTTAACGATTTATATGTCGTTCGTTATATAAATCGATTATATTTATTTATATTATATTATCATAGATTGGATCAGTGGAATTTAATTTTTCTAATTTATTAATACGGCTAAGGTACTCTAAAATAATATAAAATTATTCAGCTACTTATTCTGACATTCTCCAATTTCTATTCGTTTTTTTAATACACGAATAAGATTTTGCACTGTTGGATCACGGAACAAGTAAAAAGTCGAAACTCGTAAAATTAATGACTCATAGGTCGAAGCGGTAAAAAATAGAAGATCGCGGTTTCTTTTTTTAATCGAACGTGAATGGGAGATGAATGCGGAGTGAATGGGGGTTGAAGGGGCCAAGAAAGATCGGTCTAGTTTCCGCGGTATGTTCGCTTTTGAAACGATCGCGACCCTGAGCTTCCTTTCATCGAAAGAAATACGCTGGCCATTCATTCCACCGCCTCTGTCCACTGTTTTTCATTTCCACCGGACTTTATACCGTTTACGCTACGAATTCTTAATTCTCCTTTTCCCACTTCCGCTTTTATTCCACCGGCTATCTAATCTCGGCCAGAAAAGACTTCCAAAAAATTCTCGTTTTTACGTTAATGTCAAAAGTCACGACTTTGAGGCTGACCTTCGTCCGAATTCCGTGTTCTATAGCTAGGATCCTTTGAAACTAGGAGCTTTCGTTAATCTAAGATTTTTTTAATGAAGAAGAAATCCGCGGAATATGCTTGGAAATTTGATATTCTTTGATTACTGATCTCTCAATTATTTGTTGATTATATCTACTTATTCTTTGATTATCGATTTGTCGATTATTTATATATTACATTAAATAGTTGATCAAAAAGTGGTTCAAATATTCAGAGAAAAATAAACACAAAGGAAGGAGAAGTTAAAAGAAGATTCAATGGCGCCATATTTAAAAAAATGTGTAAATCTGTACGAAAAATATTTTCGTTGTGCAAATTACGTAGATCGCAGTCTTACAAATCCCTGGAATATTTCTGCTCGAAATTTCCTCCGGGAAACGCGGAATTATTCGATATCAAATATGAAGAGTCAATTATCCCTGATACAAGTCGCGAGCGAATAGAAGTTCGGTAAACGGCGCAATCGACCAATAATAAATTAACGTGTCCTTTATGAAAGGATATTCATAAATCCGCTTCGAAAAAGCGGCACGTTACTCCGCCAGCACAATTATCGATATGCTCTCGCAATATTAATAACGTTCACTAGCAAACACTCAACGAAAAAAACCCATAAAGATTGGAAACTGTCGCGCGATTCGAATATTTCACCTTTTAACGGATACACATTTATTATTCACCGAATCGTTCCAATCGTACGTGCATCACGATTTCATTGACTCGATGAAAAGAGTCGAGCGAAATGAGTCAATGATTTCAAGTGACTTCGATGACTGTGCAGGAGATTACTCAGAAATATTAATATACTACAATGTACGATGCACGATTTCAAGTGAAAAGGATAAAGTGACGAATAATATTGTAGTACAGGAATTATATGTCGAAAAACAGAATAGTTAATGAGTAATGAATAATAATAGTTACTGAATAATTTCTATTTATTACATGTAATTATTTGTTATTATTCAGTTTAATGTATTCCATATAAGTTTCTATTGTTTCTCCCTCTCTCTCTGTCTTTAATACAAAAATTATAATTATAATAGTACAAGAATTATATTCTTGTCCCTCACACTCTTTTTTCTCATTTATTCTATTATTATTATTATTACCATATATACATATATATATTATATTGCACTCATAATTTTCCCTTTAATGTTTCCGTCTTTGCATTATAATGTGCAAAAAAGTTACACTTTTATATAAACTAGTCGATTAGCGATCAACTAGCATTACAATTAATCGACTAAAGTAAAGGATGCGCACCGTCAATCAACCGACTGCAATAATATTAATAATAGTAATAATTACAATGAATTCTATGAAATAATTCTCACCTCAATGTGGTATCCAGCGTACGTCTCGCGATCAGATCGAGCGAGCGATCTGATACGGCATCTGGAAATCGATCGAGCTCGATCGGAGAATCGCGTGGCACGTAAACGCGTGTTCAGAAGTCGCGGGCGCAAATCTCACGTAACTTTTTCACTTTCACCGGTCGCACCGCGCCAATCACAAGTGAGGAGCGCGGGGTGTCGTAGGAAGGTAACGCGGTGGAATAACTTCGTTCCGGGAATGTTTCGCCTCGAGATGAATTTCCTTCGAGATTGCTTCGAGCCACGTCAAAAATTCGTTCCACCTTTGCCAGGGAAAGTGAATATTTATGAACATGCAAAAATGGAAAACACGGATCCAAGGCATGCTAAGTGACTCCGATGACTGCAGGAAATTACTTGCAAGATTTACTGCAACGTACGATCATAATGATTCTAACATACTGATTGACAACTTAATTAACGCGTCTATTTAATAATTTAAATTATAACGTCTAAAAATAAAACGCTCTACCATACATCAATTACTTTACATCTTTATCGAAACGTTACAATATTAAATTCTTACGAATATCAGTGATATATTTCATTCAAGTTTTAGTAATATTTAAATTTAATAATATTAGATATTATTTAACATCGTTATGGTGTTCAACGTGTTAACATTTAAAAGGCAGAAATGTCACGCGAATATCGCATCGTACAATGTTAATGATTCTTTAATAGAACACGCCGTAGTCAAAGGGTTAATAAGTGCTCTTTCTTCGCACGGCGATTCTGAATATCGGATGAACGAAATTCCAATCTGTCTCCGTGGGAGAATAGAGTTATATAACAAAGTGCATCAGAATTCAGTTCGTTCTCTTCGCGTAACGAGTGGATTCTCACAGAAGTGATTCCTCCAAGGAACAACCAATTTATTAGCTACGGTAACAGCCTCTAATCGTTTTTCCTATTTCACTGGTTATTTAACAACGCCGATATCGGCTGTGTAAAGATTTGTATTATAAAAACTGTAAAGTGCTGATAAAGTGGGTGGGGGGTTAACAAATCTGACGGTGAAACGTTGTTCCATCGGGCGTGTAATTGGAAATGGTAGAATCGGTGAAAGGAGAGAAGAAAGATGGTCGGAGGGTAGGAAGAAGTCCTTAGCGACCGACGGTAAGATGATTTTACTGTGAGAGGAGCTAAAGAGAAATTTGTCGGACGTGGCGGCAGGTCCTGGAGGAGAATGAGAGAGAGAGAGAGAGAGAGCAACATACACAGAGAGAGAGATAACAAGGGAGAGCGATATGCAGAGAGAGAGAGAGAGAGAGAGAGAGAGAGAGAGAGAGAGAGAGAGAGAGAGAGAGAGGAGGGGGAGAGACAGCAAGAGAGAGATAACGAGCAGAGATGAGAGAAGGCAGAGAAAGCAAGAGAGAGAAGTAGAGGGGGTGAGAGAGAATCAGAATCGCTTTTGTCTTTGGTCGACGACTCGAGAGGTAGTTCCACAATGCCGCGACATTAATCAGAGTCCTTTCGGATGTGCGACAGCAATTTCATTTATTCTACCAGAATATCCCGGGCCCTTCCCCGTCCACCAATCCCTCCCCCGGTTATTTGCACGGTAAAAGCCTTACAACTGAAATATTCCGAGGAAGGGAGCTCCGCTCTGCCTCGCCTGAATTAAATCGTTCCAAGTAATCTTCGAATTCCTACAAGTTGGAACTATTAAATGGCGTCTCTTCCTTCAGTCCGGATTCCTGATCGACTCGAACGGAATTCAAATTCGAACGAGGAAAAAACCTCGGAAGAGATTACGCGATAGACGGAGGAAAAGGGATCCCGGAATGCGAGATTATCGTGGCTCCCTGATTGTATCTGGTTTCGTTCTGTTTCCGAGATTACTCGTATTTGTAAGAGAAAAATCGTCCGGATGATACGATTGCCGGAAGAGCTTCGTAGCTCCGACGGAATTGAATCGTTCGAGGAAAACTTCGGCGCCCCTTTGAATTGAAAATATTAAACTAACCTAGAAAATAATCGAATGAAGTTCTAATTATTTTCAAGGAACGAAGCTCGTTAAGTGTATCCGTAACAAATGATTGTTTCCTTTCATTTTTTCCTTGTAATAATAATATAAAAGTACGCAAGAAACGTCACCCTATTTGGTGCACTTAAGTAACAATTTCGTTAGTACTTTCATGTAAAATATTATAGCTACGATAGATTCGCGATTAACTAGTTTCGCGTTATGCGATTCTTTTAAGCACGAAACAAATTGGGTTATGGAGATATCTGATTAACATATTTTTTCCAAGGACATCCGGCACCGGTGTCAAACATGGTTTCTACCGTATTCAGACGTCACAGGATACACAAGAATCCTATTTTAAATCTCGTGCTATTTCGAGTTCGCGTTGACGTAGTCGAGCATTAAGGTAGTTAGGATGGCTAAGCTGGTTCCTTCGTCCTCCGCGATTCCCGGTTGTCTACTCGTTTCGTGCAGTTTATTCCCGCATAGCGCATCCACCCTTCGGCTTTAAATGTTTCACTACGTTATAAACGTTTTACTTTCTTTCGATGTCTGCTCTTTTATGAGCTTTACGACTTCCACGTGGCGCGCCGTTATGAAAATATTATCACCCTCTCATTTGTTTCCGACGATTTCGAATGCAAAATGGTAGAGGCGCAGGGAAACTTTGTTACATTTTATTCACTCGGCGGGACTAGTTTATTTAACCCTTTCATTGCGGCGTGTTGTAATAAACAAGTCATTATTATCGTACGATGCAATATTCGCGTGACAGTAGTTGACACTATATTGTGCGGATGAAAATAAGGAAAAACGAGGAGTTATTGAGTTCTGTTATTCGATCGGTTGTTATATTAATTAAATAAAGGTATTAATTTACTAAAATAATAAATGCGTCGTGCCGAACCAAATTTACAGGTCGCATATATACGCCTTTTGTATGTATTCATGGACATATGCGAGCGTGTATATTCGCCTTTCGTAGTCAAAGAGTTAAATCAAAGATGAAAGTATATATTGTGTGAAAAACACCACGCTTTGAGGCAACCGGAGTCACGGTGTGCTTAATTGAGTTTCACGTGTTTCTGAAGTTACGGAATAAGAATTAACCCTTTGCACTTGATGAATATTTTCATTATAAACGAGGACGTATTCTAAGACGTTTTGTGATACCGATTAACAAATTATAAACAGTTTTTTTCTTATAATATAAATCTTATATGTTCATTTTGCAAATGAAATAAGAAATATGAATAAGAATCAAGTGAATCAGATACGTTAACTAAATGAAGTTTCACACGTTTTCGAAATTACGGAATGAAAATTAATATTCCCAAATAAAATAAGAAATAGAAATAATAATCAAGTGAATTAAGTACGTACGCTCAATTAAGTTTCAAAAGTTATGGAATAAGAATTACTGTTCGCGAATAAAATAAAGTATATTAATTGCCCTCTAAAAAATCGAAATAAAATATCTTCGTTTTCCCACGAGCTCGCGGCATCGTGTACGCTAATCGTTCAAAGAAATTACACGAAATTACACGAAATTACACGAAATAAGGAATTACTTGGAAGCAAAGCCACGCACGAGGATCCCAGCGTCGTGGATGAACGAGGTGGTTAAAGATTCACGAAATTGATTAGATAACGAGGAGATAAGAGAGAGGGCAGGTTGAACGAAGGGTCGTGGAATGAACGATATTACGCGAGAGATTTGTATCGGTCACGCACGACGAACGAAAGACAATCGCGGACGAGCGAACGGCGCGAGAGTTCCTGCGGAACTGGCGGTACTGGCGAGTCAGTTTCCGCGCAATCGAGGAAAAATCACCAGACAGACACCGCCCCCTATCTAACCCTAGTCCACCTTTTCAACCCCTAACCCACTTCCACCCTTCCACCCCTTCTCCCTCCGTCACCCACTCAGCAACTTTCGATCCAAAAGTCTCGCCAATCCTGATGTAATGTCAACACATGGAATTGATCGAATTTTGCCGATTTTTTAGGATTGAACGACTTGAAGGACAAAAAGGTATTTTTTTATGCGACGTATTAACATTTCTGGCAAAAGCAGAATTATCCAAAAGGTATATTTCTAATCAGAACAGAATATTGAATCAAATTGCCTGGAATAAAAATGATTGATATGCAACGATATGCAACCTGAACGGCGTTAGATTTTGTTGACTGTAAGAAATCGATTAAAAATACACTAGAAATAATAATGGCCACGAATGATCCGTGGAATATTACTTTTTTGTTAGCAAAAGCAAAATTATCCAAAGGTATATTCCTAGTGAAAATAAATATTTAATAAAGCTGCTTGGAATTCAAATTTTTGCGATGCATAACGCGAAAGTCCTGAAATGTTTTCGACTGTAATTATAATCGAGAAATCGATTCAGTCGATTAATTCGATTCAGTCCATTAATTAATTAATCATTCGATTGACCTACGCGTATTATAGGAATTAATCGAGATATCGATTGTAATTCGAAAACAATAGTAACGGAAGCTCGATAAACCTGAAAGCTTCGTGATACATGACTCACCACCTCCAGATTTGTTTCTAGACGATTAGAGATCTAGGAATCGGAACTTACCTGAAACAGAAACAAAGTAGCAAATTTTAGAAACAATAATGTCTTTCGAATGAATAAAGAAGTATTATATTCAACAAAAAAATATTCAACAACAAAATATTCAACATGAAAATGTTCAAGAAGAAAATATTCAACAAGAGAATATTCGAAAGAATTCATTGCGCCGATAAAAGTACCGTATTCTTCCGAAGCTTCGAATATCTGTCCATTTAAAGTACCCCACTCAACAAATTTCTATCATCATAATAATTGGCAATAAAAATTCAAGTCACTCTTACAATCGGTTACGTAAGAGATCGAACCATCGAGGATAAGGGATTTGATTTCTAACCTTCCTCTTCGAGCTGGTCTAACAGCGTCGTAACGAACGCTGAGCTTTCTGCGGTGATTTCTTGGACTCCTGAGGGTGTCTCTGCTCTCCTTCGAGAGCTTAAAACCACCAGCGGTGGATTGCTGGCTCAACGGCTGATAAGTGTCCGAGATACTTGCAACGGTGCAACTACCGATGCAACTGCAGCACTTGGACATTGCACTTTTCGATTCTACCTGTGCCAACTGTTACAAAGATATTGCCACTCGACCACGATACCCTAATTCTCTCAGAGTGCCGCAGAAATACGATCAAACCATCTACGCACTAAAATTCATTGTTTGTTGGTTGATTCGTTGCCCGGGGAAACCCCGAAGACAATTCTTGCGGGTCCCACCTTTACGAGACCTTTCGTGATACTAAACTTTTAGTGATATACAGGCGACGAGGGTTGCACGCCAAGCTACGAATAACAGCCACCAATCACGAGATACGTGGATAATTCTCCTTGGCAACTTTTATATGAATCGATTGTGTCGTATGAATTATAGGAATTATAAGTTGCATTGGGTTTGAGTTACATTGATATATCGGAGTCATTATTTTCACTTAATTCGATATATCTGCGCCACTATTTTGAATTACTACGACACATTTGCGCCACAATTTCGGTAAATATATATTCAATATTATATTATTATAGCAGTTGCGCTCAAGTATGACAATATTAATACAATCGTACGGCGATTTTTCTAAAGTTCACTCAACGATGTCTTTTTAATGTTTCGGAAGAAACCCCGATAAACCAGCGCGGTCTATTTTTGAATTACTATTGTGATCGCCGGAGAAACAAATTCCTGAGGCGTGTTCCAGAATGGTGAAACATCTTGTCGTTAATTCGATCGATGGTCCTGGCGGCCGATTGTTTAAAATGGGAGACGGTTCCAAACCACGTCCGAGCGATTTATCCGTGGTCCGCGAGGAGTCCTAGGAATGGCTGAACCGTAATCGGGATTCAGGAAAGCGCGAGATATAGCCGATAGAGTGCGAAAGCCAGGACGTATGTCGTTGTACCGAGATACCGCGAGGGGGAGACGGAAAAGACGAAACAATGTTGGTAGCAAACCGGTTGCGTACTGGTCCTCGGTATTTCAAGCACGTACGTAGGAAACGTCTTTCGAGATACAACCTTCTTCTTCTTCTTCTTCTTCTTCTTCTTCTTCTTCTTCTTCCCCTCCACCACTCCTCGCCCTGTCCTTACGCCGAGCCCAACGCGAGGACAACCTTTTTAAATAATTCTCCGATGACTCTTAATATTCAACAAACACGCTGCAAGCGAGGCCTCTCCGGTTCGCGATTCTTTACGGAGAATTTAATTATAACGCCGACACGCTAGACTTTGCAACGTCTCTGTGAAACGTGCGGATGCACTGTAATGTATTAATTAAGAATTATCCTCAATATTTCGATCTTATGATATTCAGAGAAAATTGCATTTTGTGTCCATCGATTATGTTCGAAGATTTATTTAATTGCATCGAGTAATTAAAGTCACTGATCTTATGTTATTTATCTTCGTCCAGTATTCTTAGTTTGAGATTACTGTGTTTAATTATTACGTTTAATGCACACGAAATATGCACTCGCGATCGTTCCTGGTATGTCAGAAAAATAACACTTAAGAAATTCTGATTTTTCGGTTGGTTTAAGTATTTCTCATTTTTTTGAAAGGTGAGTTCGAGTAAAATTCGCGGTTCATCGAATCGTCGACGACATCCCTCGCGTGGAGCGTTTGAAACGACACTGAGGAGAGAAGTTCGTTGGAAAAGAAGGAGAGGACGAAGAAACGTAAGAAGAAGCGAAGGGAAGAGAAGAAACACGTGTCCTCCTTGCATACTGAGGCTAGATATGCTTCAAAACATCTCGTCTGTCCGTCTATCTGCCTTCCCGTCTCTGCTCTTATGCTACTTGGTCCGCCCGTCTGACTTACCAGCCCTCTCTACTTACGCTCTTTTATCAATGAACCTTCCAACTATCTACTTAAGAGCACCCCAAATTAGCTCAAACAGAATATGGAATTCATCTTAGGACCTAACTTCCTCGAAATAGACAGTTATATAACACTCTTAACGATGTCAAAATATCGAATTATTTAAAACATTGCAGCTCGAACAGAATTTCAAATTAATTTTAAAACCAAAGTTAGCTCAAGTAGAATTACGAATTCATTTTGGTACTTGAATTCATGGAAACGAGCAGTTTATGTAATAATATTAGCGATATGAAAATGTATAACAAGAAAATATAGCTTAGGCTCTCGAATAAATTCAGGAAAATAGGGAGAAGGAAAAGTTCGCGGAGCAAAAATGTGGGGATTTTCAACGATATTCGGTGCAGATTCGAGAGTGGTACGCCAATGGGAAACGCATATGCGATCGCATCGTGTAAGAACATTAATCGGCGAAACACAGCAACTCGGTTTTCTCGACACACGCACTTCTGTAGTCTGCCGACCAGCCGGATCAACAACCGGACGTTCCTCGTGACTTCTCTGAACCTCCTTTTGCTTTTCATTCGCTTTTAACGGGCCCTGACACATGCATAGCAATGGGAATGAGATGATTCCAAGTTTCAACAATTATTATTCGAAATAAAGTTAATGGAAGAATGTTTTGCAAACTTTCACCAAAGAGAATTCCCTCTTTTGGGACACCAGAGAAGTCGTTAAAAGGACTTCCACCGTAGGGCTACAAATTGTAGAAGTATTTAATGAGATACTTTAAATCCCTTTGTATTCAGCCTCTCCAAGCAACTTTTTCGAAGCAGAAAGAATAAACGGCTCGTAATAGTCCGATAATTCAATTACGCCAGACGTTCGGTTCTTACAATTAGTTCACAGTTCGTAAGGATATCTCGTTGGAATTGAAACGGAAGAGGAATGCAGTCGATCATTTATTCTCGCTCGTTTCGACCAGTAGATTAATGCCTCTTTACCACTTTTGAAGCTCTTCCCTTTTTCAGTATTGGAAATTAAAGCGCGTGCAAACTTAATGATTGTTGAACCAAAGGGGGAATTTTCAATACGCGCCATGTATATCTTCAAATTTAAACTTCAATTCAATAGTTGATGTTGCAGGAAAATGTTCTAGCCCGATTTTGGGTCGAAGCAAGTAGATTAAAATATTTTTCTATTCACAAAATAAGTTGACCCAAATCGCAAAAATGTGAAGGGGTATACCTTCAAAAATCGCCAAAAATTAAAAGTCGCCAAAATCAATTCTAAGTGGCCCAAATCGATGGTATATGATGTATAAACATATTCTAGGACGATTTCTGGTCGAAAGAAGCGGTTAAAAAATTTTTATTGGTCAAAAATGGGTCGAATCCAAATCGAAAAAATGTAAAGGGGTATACCTTCAAAAATTCTCAAAAATTAAAAGTCGCCAAAATCAATTCTAAACAACCCAAATCGATGGTAAATGATGTATAAACATATTCTAGGACGATTTCTGGTCAAAAGAAGTGGTTAAAAAATTTGTATTGGTGAAAAATGGGTCGACCAGAAATCGCAAAAATGTAAAGGGGTACACCTTCAAAAATTCTCAAAAATTGAAAGTCGCCAAAATCAATTCTAAACGACCCAAATCGATGGTAGATGATGTATAAACATATTCTAGGACGATTTCTTGTCGAAAGAAGCGGTTAAAAAATTTTTATTGGTCAAAAATGGCTCGATCCAAAATCGAAAAAATGTAAAGGGGTATACCTTCAAAAATTGTCAAAAATCCAAAGTCGCCAAAATCAATTCTAAACGACCCAAATCGATGGTGGGTGATGTATAAACATATTCTAGGACGATTTCTGATCGAAAGAAGCGGTTAAAAAATTTTTATTGGTCAAAAATGGGTCGAATCCAAATCGAAAAAATGTAAAGGGGTATACCTTCAAAAATTCTCAAAAATTAAAAGTCGCCAAAATCAATTCTAAACAACCCAAATCGATGGTAAATGATGTATAAACATATTCTAGGACGATTTCTGGTCAAAAGAAGTGGTTAAAAAATTTTTATTGGTCAAAAACGGGTCGAAACCAAGTCGAAAAAATGTAAAGGGGTATACCTTCAAAAATCGAAAAAATTAAAAGTCGCCAAAATCAATTCTAAATGACCTAAATCGATGGCATATGATATATGAACATATTCTAGGACGATTTCTGGTCGAAAGAAGCAGTTACAAAATTTGTATTGATCAAAAATGGGTCGATCCCAAATCGCAAAACTCTAAAGGGGTATACCTTGAAAAACCATCAAAAAATCGAAATCGCCAATTTCGGTCTTAAATGATCCAAATCGAATGTAGCTCGACTCAAATCGTCCCACCTTGCCCAATATTCATGTGTATCCAAATTGCGTTTACACGGAATTTATTAAATTTACCGATGAAATTTATTCATGCGGAGGTATTTCGGTTGGAAATTTGCTTAATACTTTCGGCGCATGCCGCGCAAAGTTGCTTCGCGTTTGCAAATAGGATTACGTTAAATACTGTTAAAATTAGTTTACGCGTGCAGGTGATCGTATCTGCCTCTCTCGAGCCTCGCCGCCATTTCAGCGTCTGCATTTTTATTTCCGTTTGTTGGCTAACGGTGTTCGTTAATTAAAAGGGCATCCAGCAAAAATCATATCCGGAAACACAACCGCACTCCAACACAACTTGTATGGAAGGTTGCAGATATTTGTTCGTTTAAAACGTCACAGCTCGTATCAGGTACGCCGCGTTTTTATTTGAACAAAAAACTTTTTTACGACACACGTAACACGATTCCGACACATTAATCGCGGTGTAAAAATGATTGCACAGAATAATTGTCCCTGTGGTGCATATTGGAATAATTACTACGTGCAGCAGAAACGAATGGAATCGCGCAGCTGTTTGCTCTCCTTTATCCTTTTCGGAGTTACCAACGTGTTCGCAAAAATTAAAACAGAAACTCGATCCGATATCGAGGTTGTATTCGACGTATCGCACGAGTCGATTATTTCTTTCACAAAAAGATCAAATATTTCTACTAAGTACTTGTCAGTAATTATTTGTTTGCAATAATTACTTATATGAAACAACATTTTTGTGTATCCAATTATCCTGAAGTAATATGTTCCAATTTTGGTTACTTTTTAAGCCACGGCGGAGGATCAAACACCTAACAAAATTCTATAAAGCCGATTATTTCTATGCAAAAAAAGAATACATTTCTACCAAAGACCTTCATTATTTATAATTGCTTGTTTGTTTTAATTATCACGAAACAGTATGCTCCAATTTTTGTTACTTTTCTAAGACTCCGTGGCGGGACAAACACCTAAAAAAAAACACTAATATGCCGGGGAAATATGCAAGGGTTATAACTCGAGGATGTGCTCTCGCGAATAAATTTCAAAAGATACTCGGGCAGGCAAGTGTCACTTTAACAGAAGAAAAAGTTGTAAACGTTCCTCCTGACAAACTCCGGTGGCTGAAAAACACGAGCGAACGATCACGTAATTTGCCGGGAAAAAAATTCCAAGTGGTCGCTCACTGGCGAACGAATTCGAGAGGAAGAGGAATATGGAGAAAAAGAGGCGAAGTCGGAACCACCGAGCAAGGTGCATTCACATGGATCCGCGAGACACGTGCGAGCCAGAAACGCCATGATCTCACGCTTCGTCAAACGACATCGTTTCTTTGCTCGTTCAACTTTACAACCGGCATTCAAATAAGCATATTAAAACTGATCCTATTCAAAGTTATCTGTAATAAATATAAACATTTGTAAATGATGTAAACATGACTCGTAATCGAAGGAAGAATCTATTAGAACTGCTAACCTAGTTGAGGTTGTTTGTAGATAAATGTAAGTAAACATAATTCGTAATCAATAAAAGGAAAGAAACGGAAATAAGCATAATTCGTAATCGATAAAGGAATATTCTATTAGAACTTATTTGTCAATAAATGTAAACAAACATAATTCGTAATTAGAAACCAATAATCTATTAGAACTATTATTCTATTTGAAGTCATTTCTGAAGAAATATAAATAAGCATAAATCATATTCGATAAAAGCAGTAATTTCTGATCAGACTTTATTCGTTTAAATATGCATTTTTCGTGCAAGTCCTGCATTGAAATTTGAAAGAAAGGAGTCCGTTTCGTGACATAATTATTAACTTATTAACGTTCTCGTTAATTACGTGCAATATTTAGATTACAAAGAAGGACGACTTTAGCACCGACATTAAAATAAGCGTATTAAAATTCATATTCCAAGGACAATATTCGTAAATAAATAAGCGATGTGTATTTATTGTATGTGACTGTATGTAACATCATGCAATAGCTGTAAGAATAAAGAAACGAGAGAAAAATAATGGAAGAAAAGACATATCAATAAAACGGATTCATACTAATTTTTCATAATAATCGTAGATCGTTTCTAACTAGGAACTTTAGTCGGTTTGAATATGCTGAACGTCGGAGGGAGGTTTTATTGAAATTTACAAGCAACCTGGCGAATATTGCGCGCACGAATTCGCACACGCGATACGCCGAGCAACCACCAACCAACTTCCTGTTTGAGAAGCTTAAACACCCTGCCAACGCTTTGGCCAAAAACTGGACGACTATCAAACGAGTACACAGGAATTGTAAAATACTAGGAACAATGCAAAATGAAAAATCACTGGCGTAACGATGTGGATATTTTACAAAATAATTCTTGATCTCAAATCAAACATATGAATTCGAAATTAAAGTTCTTTCACCTTTTTAACCCATTAACTGGGGAGTTCTTCTAAAGAAAAGGATATCACGTGGGAACTTTCGATTTAGTAATAAAATAAATTGCGACATATTTATAATTACAATGTTTATATGGATTTCACTGTTCCTTAGTGACATATACGATTAAGAAAACAAGCTAATGCTCAATTAATGCAGATTTCATTCTTAAATCAGGTAATTCCTGTGTTTGATTATTTGCCGCGTTGTACGAAGAATCACGGTAAATGAAAACAGTAGCAATATCTTTGGCGCGTTACAGGAATTCGCGTTATACGGGAGTCTACTGTATATTGAAACGATCGAAAATGTTCGATATTAGATGTAAATGAGAATCGTACGAGTTCGATGAATTCCGTGTAAGCAACGATCTCGTAACTCAGCTTAACATGTAATATCGAAGATCTACGGAGGTGCAGCGACAGCACTTTCGTATTTCACCTGAAACAGGTGGATATTGCTGGCGATGCGTCACCCGCGTCACGGTTCCCGCAACCGGGCCAGCGTCAAATCCACTATTCCGATTCATCTTCAAAAACCCACCCCATATATTTTTCTCACGCTTATTCATCCTCGGATGACTAAAAACCGAGTTAAAATTACTAATTTTCATGGTCTTCTAACACGTAGTTACGCTAATCAATATAATAGAATACGAAAGGCGTATATATACGACAAGTAAATTTTGCTGGGTGCCATGCATTTCATTTTTGGGTGAATTAATACAGCATGGAACATACTGTTATGTGTCACACAATAGCCGATCGTATAATTGAATCCCGATAACTCCTCGGTTTTTCTTACTTTTATCGACACGATTTAATGTCAACTACTGTTACGCGAATATCGTACGAAGTTAATGGTTTCTTGGAAAAACCGCCGCGAGTATTTTTTATGTAATTCTGATGGGAGAACCATATTTATGTATAATACCCTAGTTCTTTCTAGTAAATTTCTTAAAAACTCTAAACTTTTAAATTCACATTATTATATATTCTTGGAATTATTATATTTTGAGGATGCTTGACACGATCATTTCTTCGATGCATAACTTTATGCAGAATTATACGTTCAAACTGTTTTAAGTATTATTAATTTAAGGTAATGGATAAATAGAAGAAAACGGAAAGAAAAACGGAAAATAGGAAACAGGACTGAAATAAAATTTTATGCACAGTCTTAAAATTATAAGGCGACAGTTTCCAGAAAATTGGAAAACATCTTTCGAAAGCAGTACTAGGTGGAATGCGTCGCGCAACCAGCGTTCTGCAGTCGACGCACGTAGGATAATAAGAACTCTAGATACAATTCTCTGATAAAAAAAACAAGGAAGAAGGGGGGGAGGGGACCGTTTTCACGGTCCGCAGTTACAATCGCAGGCGAGTGTACACGAGAAATTTTTTACCAGACTTTCAACGATCCTCGGAGGTCTTTCTGCGTAGAGTTAAATTGTACGTGCACTAACCTCACTTACGGAAAGAACCGGGAAAAATGGCTCCCTTAAAGCAGAGAAGAAAGAGTGCAGGAAGTCCGCTAGGATCGGAAGCTGTCTTACTCTCCTGCTCGTGAACAGGATAACAAAAGTTTTATCTTTTACCCGACCACCGTGTTCTTTTGTTATTCCAACGCATTCTGGGTTCCGTTTATTTTTAATAGATTTATTAACTAATATAACCTAACCCTGTATAACCTAACTTTTTTCGTGTCCAATGGAAGATGCCGCGATGTACAACTAATGGGTTGGTTCGTAATTTCGTAGCGGTTTCTTTCTCACGGAAGTTTGTCAAAGAAAGGAAGAATTTTTATAATGTTTTATACGTCATTTTAAAGCCCTAGCCTTCCTCTTTCAGATCGTATTTACATTTTTTTATTTAAATAACTTTATTGTTAGTTATACGTGAAAAATTATGGAATGCCAAGTCGAGAAAAGGAATATGTCCGACATGCTAAACTCTACGCTGATCTAACGAAGCTACATTAAGTGAAAATAGCAACGGAATTATTATTTAATCCAAGAAAAGCAAGATAATTGCTGCAGTTACTTTAATAATTATTATTATAACGAACAAATTAAACTAGAAAAAGATACAGTTCCATAAGTTAATAAAATTCTAAGGCTTCGATATGTCCAAATATAATACAACAAGTTGAATAAATTATTCCTTTATAATAAAGGATCCTATTAAATAATCCTTGAAGTAATAAGTGGGGAAAGTAAGTAATGTTGTAATAATAAATAAGTAAATATTAATACAAGTAATGTTTTGATAATAAATTAGTCATTTTAATTAACACGATAATTAACAGTAAATATGGAACCGTTCTGAAATTAATCGCATACGATTAAAGCCACGAAACAATATCTGATTAAAGATAAAAGCAGGAGGTACTATTCGGCGACCACCTTGAAACTGATCAAGGAAACATTTCCACCGACGTCGCAACTGCATGCAAACGTGGAGAACAACAACGCGATCGCTCGACCGGAAACGAAACCTTCGTGTCTCGGTATTCAGCAATGCGGAAATTCTTATTATCGCAAACCTTTCCTTGTTCTCAAATTAGCAAAAAGTCCATTAAGAAACGGTCATCTACGACCTTTGATTCTAAGATGCCCTTTTAAGAGCTTAAATTGTACTCCTTCGAATGTTTTTATTATAATACAATATAATAAGCTGATTCCAGTGGTGATTTAAAAACGACGGAGACTAATGGAATGAACGATACTTCAGGTGAAATAAAACGTCCATAAAACGACATCGCGTGGCTACTTTCGATTAAGTAATAAAATAAATCCGTGTGATATATTTATAATTGCAACGTATAAATGAGTTTGACTGGTCATCATCGAAATTAGTATTCATACAAATTTCAGAATTACGGGAGGAATAATCGTAATTTAATTCGTAACCTGTGAGATGAGTAGATTCGAATGACGAGTTAACTCGTCATCCCCGGTTAACATTAGAACTTAGACTTCATTGGAACATATACTTAGCTATGCTTACATATTTTGATGTGTAAGTTATAGCTGGAGGATTTAACTTAATTGATGAATTCAATTATTTGCGTGATGTATATCAAAGAAAAATATATCAAATCTCAAACAATGCGCCGTGGTATATTCGAATAATCTAACTAAAAACGGCAGACATGTCTTATTGACTCCTTTGGTAGTTCTAGTGTTAACAGGTTGAGGAAACGGTTGAGTGCCGGATAAGTCGAGGAGCGAGTCAATGTAAGATTCCAAGGAGAGAAGAAGCGGACACTCACCTTTCTTGTGGTCTCAGCTTCTGCTTCGACGAACTGCCTCACGGCTTCTACCATCTTCCATTCTTCGCTCTTCTTCGTCTTCTTCTTCTTCTTCTTCGCCGCGTATCTTTCCTTCTTACGTTCTTCCCTTTCTGCCTACGTAATCGGAAACTCTGACCTGCGAAACAACGTCCAGAAACGATTAGTTTGAGAACCACTGAATGCTAGACGTAGAACGACACCCGACTGATACGAGTCGTATCTCTACTTCGTTATTTCATTCCTTATCAATCCCGCGCATTTGTGAATGATAAATTTAAATCAATTAAAAATTCAATTTTTATGGATCACTGAATAATATAATTGATCAGCTCGATTCACTGATAATATTCAGTTATACTCGTGTCTTTATATCGTGAGAGGTATCAACGAAATTAATAATGCGGATGATTCTTTGCACTGAAAACTGTTCGGATTTTAACACACTTTGCGGCGAATCTGCGAAACTCGCTTAAACGCCTGCCAAATGTGTTAAGATGGCTGACATCTTAGAAGTTCTGAGATGAAAACTTAAGAATACAATTTTACATCACGTTTCTTTTATACGGTTCATTTTGCGCCGCATTTGCGAAAGTTCTTAGGTTTCAATTTCAAATTAAATAAAAGACGTACTTTTACGTCACTGGCGCAATATGTGTTAAGATGGCTGACATCTTAGAAGTTCTGAGATGAAAACTTAAAAGTAGAATGTTACATCACTTTTCTTTTCTACCGGCGGTTTATTTTATTGTGAACAGGGAATGCCTTTAAAATGTACAAGAGTCTTTGGATTTTCAAGTATCTCAAAGCATACGCTGCTTTTTGGGGGCATTCGATACTTTGCGAAGCATTCGGGAAATGAAGACTCTTCAAGGAGGCAAAGAGAGTTCCGTTTCCTGCAACTTTTCCGGACTGAAGTCGGGAAAACCTTTCGAATCTCATCGATACTCGCGACTTTACGTTGAATCTGACCCGAAGCTTTCACGATGATAGTAAATACACGGCAAACGTTGGAATACATAACTTCAAATAGTGAATTCACGACATATTGTATTAAAATATTGTATAAATTTTATGGTTATTCTAACATCGATTAGCAGAAACTAGAAATCAGACTACTAAACTGTTGAAAGTGTTAGTAAAAATCCAAGTAATATTCTGCGACAGACAGAAATAAAATAAAACACTTCAATTAAAGTAATACGATGGAGAACTTTAAATCGTATAAATTTTTAACACTTTTCAATATACAAATAGTAATTAATAAGCTGTAAATCTTTGATGTGAATAATCTAATGATATAAATTTCCAACATTTTGCAATACTGCAATTGAAGGAAATAAATCGTCGATCTTTTAAGGGAATAATCTAATCGTGCAAATTATCAACACTTTTCGGAAGTGTTCAAAGTACATTAGCACAGTGTAATTAGCGCTTCTATTTACTAAGCCACCTGAAAATTTAGCTTAATTAACGTCCGCATTAATTTCGTTAAGTAGACGAGAAGCGATCTTTCATCGCTGGAGCATTAATTTCTGACGAACGCCAAGCGTATTAAAGGGAATTAAGAGTTGACGAATATCCTTCCTTGAGAAAGGCGCGTTTACAAAGGACCCGAGTGTGAAGCAACCGTTACACGTATCAAAGAGTTTCGTAATTCCGTTAAAACAGCTTCGGCTCTTCTTTATTATTGCGCAATCTTCCGTTCCTAGCGCATAATTGACACCGAACAAATATAATCTCGACGAGGCTCCATATTTTTACACCGCAAAGGTCAGTTCATGGATATTTATATATAAAACGTATGTCGATTATTAACCTTCCTCCCCGATGTACATTTATTGATATAAAATCGTAAACGGAATTATCAGCGCGGTGAAACGCAAATAGTTTATCGACTCGCTAAAAAATCAAATTAAGTCAATTAAAAGATCAAATAAATAAAATATAATACAAATCAATCAACCGAACCGTAAAAATGTAGTTTACTTAAAATGACATCTTTTCGACGTTCGTTTATTATATTGTCACTCAAGAATAAAAGTTCCATTTCACTGACTTAGCATAAAAAATTGTCAAACTTATGAAATTCCAACACTTTGCAATACTGAAATTGAAATTAATAAACTGCGAATCTTTGAACCGAATAATCTGTTCGTATAAATTGTTTAATACTTTTTTATATTGAAATTAGTAAACTGTAGATCTTTGAGCGCGAATAATCTAATTTAATTTAATAATCTAATTAATCGAATACAACGTCGATGTAATCCATCTTCATCGATGAAAATGGGAAAAATTGGTAACGCGTTTGCACGGAATGTTGACGTTGGTTATTTACGGTCGCGATCAATCGAGTAGAAAGATTTCCTTTAATATATCGCGTGTAAAGAATAAATAAACTTCAACTATGGAAATACATCGGGAAGCGCATAAATAAACTACGGTGTCATCGAAATATCGTGTATCGAATCAATATCGCGAGGCCATATTTCTTTTATGGCGGATGCGAGTCCGCGAACTTGTAAGGTACTCGACGAATTACGATATCCGCGGGCTCTAAAGGAAAATTGGATATATTATATATTATATTTGTACATTATATGTATATATATTCAAATATTCAATATTCAAAGTCGATTTTCTCGAAAACAAAGCTTCATATGAAAACAATTTGATTCTATAATTTTACAAAATTATTACTTACACGCACCGAAAAAGGTGATAATAATTATCAGAATTATTGTTGCGCATACTTTTATAATTATTATTACATTGAAAAAAATGAAACGAAACGAAAGACATGATAAGTATTTAACAGCGTTATAGGGGATTAAATATTTAAGTGTAACTTCGGATATTTTCAATGCTAATATCAATGAAATGGAATTTTTCGTTTTAAGTTGAGTGACATTATAATCAATGAACAACTGACAACTTTTAATATTAATATCATGGAAATGTAATTTCTTATTTTAAGTTTAGTGACATTATAATCAATGATCAGTCGACAATTTTCAATGCTAATATAATTGAAATGTAATTTCTTATTTTAAGTTTAGTGATATTGTAAACTATGAACAATTGACAATTTTCAATGCTAATAGTATTGAAATGTAATTTCTTATTTTAAGTTTAGCGATATTGCAAACTATGAACATCGCATGGCTACTATTTTAAAAAATGAGTGCTAATAAATAAGTAGCCTTACTTTTCAGTAGGCAAATGTCATAATAAAAAATTGTCTTGTTTTTATTGACACCCGAGCAACAGTTTTCCCGGTTACCTGGGTGTTATCGACACGAAAGGAATTCGTGTCCCCGCCCACATCGAAAATGCTTACCTGCGGCACTCACTCTCTCGGAAACTTATGAGTCACGAGTCCGTCGCACGCTTTGCTAAATAACCCGACATTTTGACACGTATTTTTGAACGCCGTTCTACTCAAATATTCGATACCAACGAAATGTCAAATCAAATTATTTAAAAACTTTCAGGTCGTCACTTTTTATACACTATCGTCTATTATTCCTAAATATTACCGCATATAACTCGCGACTCTATCGATTGTCGAATAACACTGCAAAATGCAGTCATTCGAATATCTCTACCTTAATACTTAATTTATGAACATTGAATATTCAATTACTTTTGCAAACCATTCGCCTCTTTCCATCGTAATATTTCATTGATAAACATCGGTTACAGGTAACGCGAATATAACGCGCGTACATAATTTCAGTCTCACATAACGCGATTTGTATAACGCGACGTTGCTGACAGCTGCGTTGTACAAGGGTTAATTGCATTGCATTTTTTGCACGCCATTCGGACTGTTTCGAAGTTCGAAATTCATCTACGTTCATTTCGAAAACAGCACGGTAAGCTTGTGACATAATTAAGCGAAATACATTTGAATGAGTGAGGCACGGGTTTGACACGCATTGTGCGCCTTGAAAAAATGACACAAACGTGACATTCCTAACTAGGTGGCAATATGCATATCAATGGAAAAACTAGGAGGATCGTTTCAGGGAGGCAGCAGTTCGGTGGAACAAAAGGTAGCACAATGGTGAATGTTCACAAAAGATCGACGCACTCTGAACAGGTATTCGGTCTCACTGCACTTCGAACAAACTAGCCGGGAAGAAAGCTTCCCTTTTCTCATCCGAGACGCAAGAAGAGACGCAACGGAACTCTTAAAACCTTTCGAAGGATCGGGTCAACGATGTACCAACCGATCGAACAGCGTTTCAAGTTCGAGAACTATTTGTTAGCGAGAAACTCGAGAGATCCTTCAGAGATGCCTTCACGAAGAATTTTAGCTTACGAAACGCACGATGAAATCGGACGCTCGATTAGTAATCGAAAATTATTTGCCTCCTGGATTCCTAACCGCGTCGGGTAATGTTTGAATATTGAATTGGTTAATATTTCAATATCGAGTCGGTTAACATGTTAATATCGGAAGGTTAATCTTTCAATATCGAATCGGTTAACATTTTAATATTGGATCGGATAATATTTCAATATCGAATCGGTTAACATTTCAATATCGAGTCGGTTAACATTTTAATATCGGAAGGTTAATCTTTCAATATCGAATCGGTTAACATTTCAATATCGAATCGGTTAACATTTCAATATCGAATCGGTTAACATTTCAATATCGGATCGGTTAATATTTCAATATTAAATTTCGATAATATTCGAATATCTAATTAGTTAACATTTTAATATCGGATCTCTTAATATTTCAATATCGAATCGGTTAATATTTCACTATTGAATCTGTAAATATTTCAATATTCAATCTGTTAATATTTCAATATCGGATCCATTACTATTTGAATATCGTATCAGTTAATATTTTAATATCGGATCTGTTAATATTTCACTATTGAATCTATAAATATTTCAATATCCAATCTATTAATATTTCAATATCGAATCGATTACGATTTCAATATCGTATCAGTTAATATTTTAATATCGGATCTGTTAATATTTCAATATCGAATCGGTTAATATTTCATTATTGAATCTATAAATATTTCAAGATCCAATCTGTTAATATTTCAATATCTGATCGATTACTATTTCAATATCGTATCAGTTAATATTCAAATATCGAATCGGTTAACATTTTAATATCGAATCGGTTAATATTTCAATATTAAACCAATTACTATTCGACGCTGTACCTTTTTCTACTCGAACGCTTCTTTCTCACAGCTTAATCTTGTTCACAAAAGAAACCCGAACGGCAAGAAATATAAACAAACGTAAACACTGATATAATACAAGAAGTTTTGTAAACAATTTTAATGGAATAATTTTGCAGAATAACGGTTTGAAAACCGACATGTAATTCTCTGGAATCCTGGAAATATCAGGTCCGTGGTATCACGAGAACTAAACACGATTAACGGACTCCGAGTACCGCGATGACTGCGATTGAGCTCGCAAGGGCACTCCGCGGACAATGCAAAAAGTAAATAGAAAAACTGCGTTTGTATTGGCTCCGAGTTCACCGATCAAAATACGAGAGGACATTCGTGTAAACGTATCATGCCACTGTCTATTTTTATTCAACAAAGCAAAGCTAATCATTGAGGAACCTAACTACTAGGTGTACAAATGAATTATTTCCAACTGGATTCACATAATCAGAATAGACATCTGACGACATTTGATAATCTGCCAAAAACATGGTAAAAGGTCATCGATAATAATGTAAATTACTTCGATGATAGACCTCTTTTCTTTCTTTTTAAATAAAACATTAATTGCATCCAAAAGTTGGAAAGAATTTGTTTCTATACTTAATATATTGTATTTTAATAATAAGATTGTATATAATAAAAGAATCCTGATTTTCCGATTTTTAATATTCCATGATCAATGAATTCATAATCGAATATTAAATAAATGAAACGATTTAATTACGTTCATTATTCAACGCGAGTCGCAAATAATCTGCGAAAATGAAACTTTATTTTGAAGGATTTTATTAAATTCCGGGTACCCGGATTCTGATGGCTTCCGTAGTTCCAGTGTTAAACACAATGTTTTATAACGTCTTACAATCTTGGAAGACTATAGATATATTGTTATCAAAAAGATGCGCTTACCAATCACACGACAGAATCATATTCCTCGAATGACTGATCTCCTTAATTATCCACTGTTAATCACCGCGGAACAAAGGAGCGAAGATGCCCTCATCATGAAAATATCGAGGAGCTAAGAAGCGATCTCACTCAGGAATTTCACTGGTTTCTTTCACGAGTCGTTTCACTGAGTTTCAACTCACAAGGATAAAGATATGGAATATTAACCTTAACTCTTTCTTCGATGCACTTCGAACAAAGAAACGCGAGAGTATTTCCACCGATCCCGGCGAATATGGACAAAGAAAATGCACCTTTGGAATTTCACTCGTGGCGTTTCACCGAGTCTCGATTGCGCGCAGTGCCCCAGCCGTGTAATCACTTCGGAGAAAAACTTAGGAAATCTTGTGACTTGCGACGCCGTGGAACACGCGTACCAATCTCCGTCGACCGAAATGCACACTTTTTAAATCATCCTTTCGGGAAGATTATTATCGCGATTGACGAACGGAATTCGAGAAACGGTTTCCGTAAAAGGAGCAGACGCGTTTTAGTGTAGAACCGTCCTGAATGCGACACGACACTGGATGAGAACAGGCAACAGGTTCGTCGGGTCGGGTCGAACCGAACCTCGGGACGCGGAGGAAGGGGGGATGGAAGTAAAGGCAGTCGCCAGGTAAGCGAGTTGCCGCCATTGCTCCTGACGCAGCATCCACCAATGCAAAGGCGTAAATACTTTAAAGTTGCCGATCGGCACCGACGAACGTAAATTCCACGGATATATTTCTTTCAGTTATGAAAAGAAAATAGTATACTTTCATCGATCTTAAGAACCCTTTTTTTGCAATCTTCTTTCGGAATCTAACTGTCGTGTTATACGGAGGATGCCGGTATTTATTTCATAATACTGAATTCCAAGGATAATATCCATAATAATATTAAATTCTATAGAGATTATCCTTGGAATTTAATATTATGTGATAAATTAAATTAATGAATTGAATTATACGAATATATTGTTAAGTGCTATGGATATTAGCCTTGGAATTTGCTATTATGAAACAAATACAGACGTCCCCCGTATAACACGGCAGTTAGACTCCGAAAGCTAGTACAAAAAACAGGATTCTTAAAATTCACGAAAGTATGCTACTTTCTTTTCATAAATAAAAGAAACATGTTATATTCGTAATACGTAAATTCCGAGGTTAATATCCATGGAATTGAATAATATGAAATAAATCAAATTTATGGAATGATAAACTAATTTTATAAAGGTAAATTTCATTAACTACATTTCTTTCAATAACACTTTTGTCGTATTTATTGCTGCAACATTTTATTATCGATCTGATGGCAAAACCGGGATTTTTACATTAAAATGTTGTTTAACAAGTTGATTGCCATGCCGGGCGATGCGTGCCGGCGAATGGTATTTTGTTTTTAAATTTCAGAAACATAACATCTAATGATACGATTGAACAATTTTATTTCATATACGATTAGAAAGAACGTATTTCAACAATATTTAGCCAATATGATATTCATAATATATTATAATAGCCAACAATGTTATGCAACGGTCAACGTGTTAATGAATTTTGCCTCTATAACAACAATATGTGGTGTAAATAAACACCCAGAGTCCAATAGATTAATAAACAAATCCGTTAGTTTTTAACAGCTCCCTCAAAAATAACTCGGTCACCAAAAATTGCAGGTATCACCGGAAGCTTTGGAAATATTTAAAATACTTATTCATAAAAACATGCTGTACATAAGATAGTACTTAAAAAATAAAATAATTACTTTGACATTATTTATAATATTTTTATTCCATCGTGAGAAATTATTCCAAGCAAAAAAATAAATAATTATAAAAATCGAATTTTAAAAACTTATTTGATATATGTTATTCGACTGAAGTTAGCAAATAATGAAGTATTTAATTAAATACTTTATAGAAATATTTTCAATCGTGGCGATAAATTTAATTGAAGAAATCAAAGTTCTGCGCGATGATTTGCAATAATAAATTAAGAGTGCCATTAATTATGCGATATTCGTACCGTTTTATCAGGGCCGAAATGTTTTAATTGAATCAACGACTAAATCGATCACTAATTAAGAAAGAAAGGATGATTACGCCTGTGCAGCAACAGGTTGTCGCCAATGAGAACCGCCGTGAATGGACGCGTTCTCTCATTTGATGGCAGCACGACCTGCCGCTACGAGAAATCGGGCCGATCTTTTCCATCCAAGAATCCATAAATATTTCATTCCGAGCCGATTAAAACATCAAGAAGAACGTTCTTGATATCGGAGGATCGATCGATTTATTTTGAATATTTCACTGATCAATGATACGGCATATTTTCGAAGGATTAAAAAGACATCAGGATTTCCGTAATATCTGGAATTATGCGAGGACCTTGACCCACATCATTCGCGATACTTTTTTCATTTGTAAACCGCTTATTGAACTTTATTATTCTGAACGTTGGCCATCAATTAACTTCATTGTTTTTTGATGAAATGGCAAAATATAATAAGAATTATATACTTGCCGGAAAGGTGTATAAGCGGGTGTATGTAAGCACTGTACTCTTCGAGTTGCGTTGAATTTAAATTTTAATAAAATCTTATCTGTTATCGCTGCATCTTATTAAGTCAAATCTTAATTTGCATTCATAGGACCCAAATATGGAACCGATTGTGATACATTCGTAAATTAAATAAATAAGTATACATGGAATTGGCGTATATCAGGAGAGGAGGATAATTTTATTAAGAAATCTTAAATATAATATATCCAACAGATTATGCAATCCCTTTTTTTCAATTAGGTAATTATTTTTCATTTTTGATCGATCATCCATTAAACCCAAATTTGTCAAACCCTTCGTGACGTATTCATTCTCAATTTGTTTCACCAAGAAAATTGATCACCTCAACTTACAAAACGGTCACCAATGAGAACCCCTACGGTCTACGTGGGGCACCCAGGAGCACCCAACGCTCTGATTCGCTCGGTAAAACGTGGATAAAACACTATACTCTCCCAGAAGGTGGCAGCAGAATATATGAAACGAGAGAAAACCGAGTATCCGTGGAAGTGGGTGGTGATTTCTGCTGTCAAAGATGAATACTCGCAACGTAAAAGCGAGTAGGATCGCGTGTCGGGAATCGGTGGGAAGTGTAGAACCGTAGAAATCCGCGGGGAGTACGATGCACCGGAGGGATAAGCGGCCTGGTCCCTCCCTCTGATGCAAAACATCGTTTGGTTTTGATAGACCGACGGCAGAGAAACCAGATCCAGGATAACCTCTTCTCGGGGCCAATCGACAAGAGACCGTGTTTCTTGCCACGTCCGAAGCAGAAAATCTCGGGGAAAACGCGAAATCTCGACACCCGAGGATGGCCTGTCTTCTACTCAATCAGGAGAATGTTCACATCAAAATACCCTCTGCGCACACCGTCGATGGTGTTACATATTACAGCATCGAGGTTAGAGTTGCCTCGATCAAATGGACCATCAAGCACAGGTCAGTTCTTTCATTGAAATGCTACGCTAATGTTCTTCCTCCTCCGTGTCTCATACTTCCCCGAATTCGTTACTCATCTCCGTAAGTAAATCATGCATTGTCTTACAATCATGATTACTGATTCACACAAACGATGATAAACTCCCTCAAGCCGCTCCACATATTTTCTCTTTCAGTGTCGCGTTGCCGGTGATTGTTCAGTGCTCCTCGTTTTTAAATATTATTCTTCCTGTGTATATTAATATGTGTACCTACAGTGTATCTCCGTCACGTATCATTTCATTATTCAAATATATACCAATAAAAGTTACCCTCCTCTCCCGATTCCATCCATGTATATTTATTTGTTCATTTAAGCATGTTTCGCAGCCGGATCCATATTTGGGTTGTACGAATGGAAATTAAGTAACATTCGCGAGTAACAATGGCGAATTTAAGACAACAATACGTTGCATTAATAACGGAACGTTAATAATAATATTTGCGCAAATTAATTCTTCGCCAGCGATTAACTGTTTACTTTTTACTTCACTTAGGTCTCATAAGTCTTTTTGTTTTACTGAAATTCTGATTGTTGTGGTTCGATAATCTCGTCGGCGAATATTTTTGTAACCACTCTTCTTTACGATTACGTTGTTGGACTACTGATTTTGCTGTTTATTGCTGATTTTCGTCTCTGGAAGTTTGTGTAGATTGTAGACTCGAGATATGTTTGTGAGTTGGAGTGTTTGCTATAGATAGGACAGTAAATAGGACAAGATTCTCAGATCTTCGGATTCAGGTTCTTCCCCGGACACCTCGATCTTTCACCGGTTGTAAAATAAATCCAATCAAAATGTTTTGTTGCTTCACTTAATATACACTATCGGTCAAAAGTTTGGAATCACTTGCTTCGTCTTCATTTTAACGTTTACTTTAAACGTTAGAATCAACATTAAAAGTAAATAGAATACAAAACCTTGGACCATATAATTTAACCATTAATATTAAACTATTTTCTTGCCATGTAGACACAAATTATATGGCACCTGGGTGTAATAAGATTTTGGTGCCTTTAAAATCGGTCGGCTCCGTTTATTGCTATCGGTCGGTTTTTAGTTTCCCCGCAAGAAATGACTTTACTACAAGAAGGTTGGCGAACTATGCAGCAAGAAACATTACGCAAACTTGTCGGGGTATGGCAAAAATATGTAAAATAGCAATAATGAAAAAAGGGGGATACTTCGACGAATCGCGTATTAAGCGAAATGTATAATTAATATAGAATAAAATATACGAAATTTATACGACTCTTCTATCTTATAATATCAACATACATCAACCTACAGATATACTCAAAGAAAAGTATCCCATTCCATTTTGGAGCCAAGATATTTAATAATTTGCTTAACGATGTGATCATAAACTTATGACCGGTATCACTTATAACTTATAACCGAATATGTTCATTTTGGCTTCGCTTATTTAATGCAAATAAAATGACGAAGTGCTATTTGTTTTGTCGCATCAGAAATTAGTGTGTGTATAATATATCCTGTTTCTGTTCCTTCATTTTTTAACATTCTCAGACCGATATTCATTATTTCTTGTAAAAACCTCTCAAAAGTGATATTAGAATTTGTATATCATTATATTTGTTCATTCATTGTACTTATTGCTACTCACTCATATATTAATACCTTCGGAAATAAATATAATTGAAAACGTGCCAATTGGTAGTTTTCATGATTAGTAGAATTTGTAAATGAAAACGGTAATTGTTTCTAATGTAAATAATTATATATGCTAATAATTTAACGTTTCTAGCTACGACGAAATAATATAAGAACAAATGTAATCATGTCTCAGATGTATCTTAAGTAACGAGACAATTATATGAAAATATCGTGGCAAGTCTTGTTAAATTATTAACATTGTTAATCAAAATTGCAAATCAAAAAATCATCACTGTAATCATCTAGGTACAATGATTTCGCGGAGCTCCACGAGAAACTCGTTTCCGAGCACTGCGTGGAGAAAGACATTCTACCCCCAAAAAAGTTAATCGGCAACAAATGCGAGGCGTTCGTGGAAAAGCGTCGGGCTAACTTAGAAACCTACTTAAACGCCGTTTACAATTACTTGAAGAAAGCGATGCCCAGAGAATTGGCGGTGTTCCTGGATCTCCATGTATACGACATATTCTTCCTATTGCAAAGCATGGCATTAGAATTCTACACGCAAGGAGACACCATGTTGTTGAAGTCAAGAACGTATAAATTCAATCCGGTGCAGGTAATTCTGAATGATTATCACTTAGTCAACGTTGTATTCTTTATTCTCAAGATTCGATGCGATCTTAAATGTTCTTAAACGTTCTTTGTTTCAGTTATATGCGATTAGCGAGAGATTAAAGCAACCTTGTCCATCGCTGGAAGTCGTAGACAAGAAGTACGACTTCAGTCACGTGTTGGACTTCAACTGTCACCTAACAAGCCTCGTGATCGAGGGTAGTTCGGAGTCCTACAAAACGAGTAACATTTACTCGTCAGCACTTTCGATCGAGTTATCGACCTTCAAGAATGTGGAGGAATTAACGATCACCCAGTATCCAGTTGACAAGATATACAACATGGGAAACCTTCGAGACACAGTCAGAGACCTTAAAGTGACCAATACGAAGCTGAGGAATATCGTGGAACTAGCGATGTGCGAGGAGGTTCACAAGAATATTGAAAACGCGAATGATTCTCACGTCTGGCTGAAAGTCACGCATTTGGACTTAAGTGACAATCGAATAGAAGTGATAGACCAGGCGATCAAACTTCTACCTCACATCGAGTGTCTAACTTTAAACAACAATCTCTTATCGGAAATATCAAACGTGACCTTGCTACCGAGATTGTCGCAACTGTATCTAGCGTCGAACAATTTTACGACGCTGCCGGATGACTTACACACGAAATTAGGATACATCGTTTACATCGACTTGTCGCAGAACAAACTTACGTCTTTGTCAAGTTTCTCGAAATTGTATTCTTTGGAGGGTTTGGACGTAAGTTGCAATCGTATCGAGAAGATCGAGGAGGTGAAGAACATCGGTCATTTACCTTGCTTGGAGAACCTCAGGCTAACCGGAAACCCGGTGTCCACCATTGTCGATTACAGGGTCAAAGTTTTGGAACCTTTTGGCAAAAGAGCCGCGGACATTTGTTTGGATAATGAGAAACCTAATCAGAAGGAACTCGATACGGTTTCGGTTCATCAGGCTCTGAGAATCGCGAGGGAGGGTAAGTCGCCGACTTTCACGGCGTCCGATGCACCCCTGTTTTCCGCGGAAATACCGAGCACATAAAAGTGTCGAAATCTAGCTTCGCTAAAATGAGAACAAATTAAATAATGATCAATCACTTTCCAAAGAAAAGGATGGATTTTGTGTAAACGAAAACCGAATGTTTATCGATCCACACGAATTTCATTTTAACCGGACTGGATTTTGTCTAATCGATCCACGCGATATTTTATTCCTTCTCAAGTTCACGCCCCTCGGTTTCTCTTTTTTATTATATATTTATTAGAAATCTTTGTATATCTTGTATCGAACATTAATGGCATTAATCGTGGTGACGCTTTTTTTTATCGTCTTTTGACATAATTATATTTTATCAGTATAATGAGTACCAAAAGAAAGTCAATCGTGAGTTCACCGTGTTGTGCTTTGCAGGTTTCATTAATTTCTGAAGTAAACGAAGTAATCAAGAGTACATGCGAAAACACGGTCTTTCTCCGCGAAACTAATCTGTTCTTGGATCATTTCTATAAACAAGAACAAAGATGAAACTCTTCGATGTACATAATTGTTTTGAAATTATATATTACGTGTTAACACCAAATAGTTTTTATACGAATATCGTGCAATTGATATATTCGATAGGAATCATCCGATCATTTTGATCGTTATTTCTACCGCGAAGGAAAGTCGCGAATCAATTATTCACGGATGTATGGGATATTTAAGTACGTTCCGATATTAATTTCACGAATATTATGGGTACTAAATATTGGTTTAGATAGAAATTATTTATTACTCGAGAGCATAATGAATTACGATTAATTAACGTGCTGTTGGATGAATTTTAATTAACAGCTCATAGACGTACGTGAAAATGAATGATATTTAGGAAACCGACCGCGATTCTTCGATAGTAATTAAATCTCTCATAGATGTCGGTTATCATGTTTCAATCATTAGCATATGTTATTTGTTGTAAAATAATTTCCAATGCGATATTATTTTGAAAGATGTAATACCACCCGGGTGCTTCGATTTTTACGATCGCTCGACACCGATTACCGATCTGTACATAAGATGACAGAGTATTTTGTTAATAAAGGAAAGTAAACCAATTAATGTGTACAATATTTCGAATTATTCTCCTGAACCCGAAATTAGAGTTAACAAGAAAGGAATACAATCACGAAAGAACAAGATCTCATCCACATACAAACCTACCTTTAAAAACCTTGGAACTGCGTTCTGGGAAAAGGAACGCAGTAAATAAACAATGTTTCGAAACAAAACTTTCGAGGGGAGTACACGTTTAAAGTTAATTTTTATTTCAATTTCCATGTGTTCCGCATTACTTTGAAACATTGTACGCAATCACGATAATATTAAAATATTCATAAATAATAATATTAATAATGCTTACGTTCCCTAAGCATTTTTGTGTTATAGTCTTTTTTTGTAACGTGATACACCTAAACTAACACATACGTAAGTTACAGACGATCGCATTGTTTCTTGTATAAGTTTCCGTTTGCACGAAATTTGCTCGCGGTTTGGGACTTTTAGTCCCAGAAACTGCGACCCAAAGTACGCGATGCGCTTCGACCTCTCCTCGAGCAATATTTTGGTCGTTTAATATCGTTAGACACATTTTTAAAGGCAATGCGCGATTTCTGAAAATAGTCCGTATCACCTCAAAAGATAATATCAAAGCGACAAAAAGCTGGTCGTATGAAAAAGAATCAAAATTTTATCGAACATCGATATCTAAGCTTAGTCTTCCGAATCAGTGATTCTTAATCGAAGGTAAAACAAAAAATAGTTCTTTTGCGCGAGAATACCGCGAGAAACTAAATTAAGACAAGTAAATAATTATATATCTCGAACAACCTATAATTATTTTTAAAAAGAAATAAAATCAAAGAAATAATTTGAATTGTCGTCCGCGGTTTTAAGCACGAAATTTGCTTGGCAATTTATAACAAACTTTAAGAATCACTGATCCGTTATATTAATCAAGTTTCTTTATTCCTTAAATGGCGACATCGATGTGCCTTCCGATCAATTATTTCTTAATTGGATCAATAATTGGATCAATTATTCCTTGATTGACTGGTTATCTCGTTAGGCGATATATTTGGTCGTTCGGCCATTTTCTACATCGAGCCCATGTACACACTGATTATAGGCAATTCGAAAAATCATATTTCATCATCATTCTTTATAATAATCTCGTTATTATAATACATGAAAATGGGGTTTCATATGAAGCGCTTCTGTGATAAATAAATTAATTAAGCATCCTTCTTCCTAGGGGAAACAAATCCCCTAGAATCGTGTACTTCGCGAATAAGTAAAGACATCGAAAAATTTCACTCAATAAAGATCTCGTATCGAAATATACATATATAACATTACGTTTGATTATCCGTTTTGCATCGTCTGAATTTAGCGTCGAACCATCTGATTATTAAAGTGGAATATCAAAAAGGAAACGATCAGACCTCCATCGCTTCCGCTATATTCAGGAAGTGTAAGAAAGAAAAGGAACGAATAAGAAAAGTAGAGAGACGACGTCCAAAGGTGGAGTAATTCAGGGAAAAAGAAATGGCGACCGGAAAGGTAGAAGGATAGTGGATGAATAAAGAAAACTTACGGTAAAGGATATCCGATTAAGAAGCTGTTTTGATGGATTTTCATGCGTCGATTTTCGAGAGGGATTTTTTTGGGAAGAGGATGGATAGTTGCCGTAGATTCAATGGGATTCGTCCTGCTTTTTACTGGTGCGCGATTGGGATGAGTTTTTCTCCTTGGCCGATCGCCGGAAGTGGAGCCTCCACGGTCAGGACACCGTCCTTGCTCAACGAGGATTTGATGCTCTCGGGATTGGTGCCCTTCGGCAACAAGAATTCACGATTGTATTCTCTGTACACTGATTTGCTTTCCGTCTTTTCCTCGTGTTTGGCGTGGACCTACGCAAACAAGATAAATTTGGTTAGATTTGAAAAATGCGGGAGATAAAGAAAATATTAAAGTGCATGAAAATATCTAAATATTGAAACATGTGAAAAATATGTAACAATAAGTATTGAAATATATAAAAATATGTGATATTAAAATATATGAAAAAAGCCTAAATACTGAAATATACGAGAAATATCTAAATATTAAAGTGCATAAAAATATCTAACAATACGTATTGAAATATATAAAAATGTGATATTAAAGTATATGAAATACCCTAAATACTGAAATATACGAGAAATATCTAAATATTAAAATGTATGCAAAATTTTTAAATATAAAAATATGCGAAAAATTTCTAAATATTAATTTATATGTCATTTGTTGATTGAACAATAAAATATTTGCTTCATTTACTGCTCTATCGCATCAGATTAATTAACATGTTTTTTGTAAATATTAGCTCGTTTAAATCAATATCGTAGCACTTGTATCATTATTTGAAATATTCTTTTTCAACTTTATTATTTACTTAACTATCAGCAAATAATAATGGCAACTGAATAGAGCGTGATACGTGCGCGCAAATAAATTTGTGCAAATATAAAACTTGATATCACTCCTGGGAAAAAAACATATTGGTAAACATTGCCGAAATAGATAAGATTACGAGAATAAGAATATAATATATATTCACACGTTGAAGAGGATGATAAAGATAATTATAGTGGCTTATAATTAATTAATCAAACTTTATTATCGCAGTAAATGCAATATATTGCGAGACACTTCGCAGTAGATAAGATTAAAGGAATATATACGTCTATCGCATCACAACGCGGATAATTATATTGATAATTAAAACAAGATAGAATTAATCGAGAAAATCTTGTATCACCGTTTACAATTAAATACTTCACGATATTTTTAAATAAGTACTTCATGACTTATATTATTATTGCCAAGATTAAATGGTTGGAGAAATAACTCTACATTCTATTCACTGATACCGGAAACGATAACTGCGATCCATTACAATGAAAAATAAACTTATCACTATTCTCTTATCATGTCATTCCTAAATAATCTAACTACTCCCCTCGAGTATAAAAATCACTCAAGTAGAGCGTTCCAAAAAAAAAGAGGGCTCGACTAAAACTTCGTCGGTTAGATGATTAAGATTTATCCAGGAAAATGGAGGGCCGAATCGTTATCTTCCGCAATAAAAAGTTCGCTTTACCAGCCGAGGTTGAACGAGTCGGATATCCTCGAAAAATGTTGACCGACGCCAGCCAAGTTTAGCAACGTTCTCGCGTGACCCCGGCTATAAGGGTTGTCGCAGCTGATTTATTCATACGGACATTTAATCGAACAGTCGACCTACATCCTTCGGCTCTATTCTCGCAGAAAACGTTTCTTTTTTAACTCGAATCCCGTATGTTGGATTTAATATAAGACTTTCATCGAAGTTATCGTTTTATCCAAGATCCATCATATTCCAACAAAATTCCCTCACAAATCCTAAGAAGATTCACAGTTATTGTTTCTGATAAGAACTTATCCTATCAAATCTGTTTGAAAGACCCAGAATATTTATTCTGCTTAAACAATTCAATCGCAATAATTCGGGAAAATATTGAATGCATTACACGAATGGATTCGAAAGGCAATATTTCAACAAAAGAATATTTTTCGTTATCATTTATTACACAATTTTCCAGATCACCGTATTTGTTTCACGTGGAAATAAATATCGCACATTTAATTGGCTCTATTTATAGAATTCACCACGTGACATCTACCGTCACGAGTGCCTTCTTTCCAGAGTCCAACACTGATTTGCAACGGTGCAGAAATGGCGAATATGATGAAACGAAATAATATTACGTAATGTACAGTAAACTCTATAACGCGAATTCATAAAACGCTCCGAAGATACTGCGACGACATTTTTATATAACACGATTCTCGTGCAACACGCTATATAATAAAATACGGGGATTCCCGTTTACTTTAGTCGAGCATAGCATAGTCCGTTATCTCCAATTCCCTATAACGCATAACGTATTAACCGCGTTATACGAGTGTTTACCGTGTACTGTATACTCGAGGTGACACATATTCCGATGAAAATCGTGAACGAGGGTTCATGGTAAATAGGAAACGCCTGCGCGTCGTAAAGCCGAGGACGATTCAGGAAAAGTAGGTTATGGGAGCCAGCGATAAAGTCAGAACTTCGGGATGTTTTACGAGCCTCGTCGAGCGCAATTGCTATCAGTTCTGCTAGTAATAAAGCGAGCTAGAATACGACGAAACCAGGGGAGAGTATGGAAGAGGAAAATAACAAGAGGAAGAAAATGCCGACAGAAGGACGCCGTAGTTCCATCAACCCCCGTTCACCCCGAACTATCTCCGCCGAAATCGATACCCACGTAATCTTACCCTCGAGAGTACCATTTTATCCTTCCCTTCCGGCAGAGTATGTTGACCTCACTATTTCATACTTCATTTATCTTTACTATTTCACCAAAGAGGTCGTCACAATGACTCGTCTACCATTTTTACTTAAATTATACGAATATACCACGGCACATTCTTTGATACTTTATAGAATTTTATTGTATATACATAACAGAAATAATTGAATACGTTAATTAACTTAAATCCTCCAAGCATAATTTATATCTAAGTAAATGTGTAAGCATAACCCAGTTGATTGGTAGTTCTAGTGTTAATGATTTTACAGGAGGTAGTCTTTATTTTATTCTTGTAATTAGGTTGATAGTGGAATCGCATCGATTTGTTCTCCTAATAATGGTAATTAGAGGAACAAGTAAGCGAAATGGCAGAGAGAATACCGAGTAGCTTGTCTCATGTATATTGTAGCAGAATAGGTTTTTCGCCGATAGGATCTAGGCGAACCATTTCGCGACAGGGAATGAATAACAAGCGAGTTTGCGATCGATCACGCGAACGTGTGTTCCTGGAATTTAGAACGACTTCTCTTGCGTGTGCTTGAGCTAATGCGAGACTTCGTGATTGATCGATAAAAATGTAATGTTTCTTAATTCTTAATTCAAGAAAAATCTTGCAGACTTCAAGTCCAAAGGTTCTCTACATATTTATTTATATGTAAGCTGTGGCTGGATGATTTAAGTTGATTAATGGATTCAATTATTTGCGTGTTGTATGTCACTGCTCAAACAATGCGCCGTGGTATATTCGAATAATTTAACGATACAATGACTTTCGTAGTTCTAGCGTGAAAATTAGAAATATATATTCCTCATCGACTAACTTTTGTTCGCCACTTGCGAATAAAAAATACTTTGTAAACGAAAAAATATTACGTTCGTGAATTTGTCAATTTTCAACTTCAATTTTTGATCCGTAAACAAGATACCTTGCATATATAATTAGTTAATATTCGTGAGTGTATAATTCATAAGAAATGATGAGTCCATAATTTCGTTGTAACTCTTAACCTGTTAACCGGGGAGGTTCACCCAAAAACCGATATGACGCGGCCATTTTCAATTTAGTAAAAAAATACATCTATGCGACATGTTTATAATTACGATGTATACATGAGTTTGACAATTCTATGTAAATATATAATATAAAAATAATATAACTAATATTATAACTACTTATAACTAATATAAAAATTTCAGAACTATGACAGGAATAATTGTAATTTATTTCGTAACCCTGGAGATACGTGTAGATTTGTGTGACGAGTTAACTCGTCATCCCCACTTAACAGGACAGTAATAGAATTACTGGATATAATTTCAAATATGAATATCACGTAACAAAACACCCGCAACATCGATAAAGATCCGGGTTCACGAGGAGCATTCGCACGACTTCCGTTATTCCATCGAGATATTAGCATAAATGGAGAACGGGGTTCTCGAAGAAACGATTCGACAGTCTCGTAAGAGTAGATTTGAGCATCCCACCAATTTCTAAATACGTCGATGACCTCACTTAACGATTCTCCGTGTACCGTGATGCAACGTATTCCCGCTAATAACATTCATTTATACGAGATCCACCGAGAAGTCACCTGCGAGCTACTCGTAACGTTCGCGCATCGTCCAACGGATCTGTTCTTCGATGTTCTAGCTAACCGACTGATGCAATTTCTATTTTTAATACTCCTAGTATAAGTATGAGTACCTCGTTTGCATACTTCTCGCTTTTACCGGGACAATTTCTATCTTCGATGTAACGCGTGGAACAAAACTTGACGTGTCTTATTTCACTTTATTTCAAACATGGCGATATTCGACTTGCGATAAGCAGCTTAAACCTTTGTTTAAGCTGCGAAAAAGTTTGCGATTACTTGCTTTGTCTAGTAATAAACTAACGTTTAGAGTAAACGTTAGAATGAGCATTAAAAGTAAATAGAATATTAAACCTTTGTCCATTTTATAATTTAACTATTAATATTAAACTATTTTCTTGCCATGCAGACATATATTGTATTGCCACCTGGGTGTAATAAGGTTGTGTTGCCTTTAAAATCGTTCGGATCCGTTTATTGCTACAAACTGCGGTGCATAAAAGACAAAAAAAATGTAGATGCAGGATATTCGACCGCACCTACTGTTCGCCGCAAACACATCAAAGGCGTTGCATCGAGTGCATTAACAGTGTTGTTGCAATCATTGTTTACCAGACAAATACAAGTTACACGGAGACTAGTATTTAATCTAGAGACAAAGAGTATGAAGAAAGAATAACGAGGAATATATTCACCGGTGAACATATAATTGTACACGTAAATTCTGCAGACAGTAATTACAAAGTTGAGACGCGGTGCCGCGAATCGATCGAGGGTTTTTCTGTGTCAGAAACATCGGAGGAGTGTGTGCATTTGGTAGGCGAGGCTCGTTGATCGTACTAATTGCGTTACGTAAAAGCTGTTAATGAGCACCACGTCGATTCATTCTCCTCGAAACGTGTTCTCGTTCTTGGACCACTTCGACTAATCTGTCCGCGCTTTAGCCGCTTGCCAGCAAACAAATAACTTAACCTTAACCCTGCGAAAAACCTTCGAGTAGCCCGCCGTGACCTTCGAATTCGATTCAATTCGATTCAATTCGATTCAATTCGATTCAATTCGATTCAATTCGATTCAATTCGGTTGAATTCGATTCGATTCGATACGATCCGATTATTTCATGTCGACTATATTCTGTAGCGAAAATATTGAATCGAGCAATATTTATGCAATATTCAACCTTCAGAATGAAAGATTCTCGATTCTTTCCAAAGAGAATTTTTTCCGATATTCACTTTTTTATAGAATTTGAAAGAAAATTGTAATATCTAAATGTAGTGAAAATTGTAGTATCGAATATTCTATAACTGCTCCACGTAAATCGATTTAAGTTTTACTCATATAAAAAAATGTGAAGAAGAAATACAAGGATAAGTCAAGAGAAAAAGTATTTCTTATCCTTTTACGTAACCGATTAATATTATCTAAGACAATGTTTTAAATTGTTCACCTATTTAATTGTACATCCAGTTGCATATTCGATTGTTTTCATTCGTTCCAAGTCGGAATAAATAACGAAAGAAGGATAAGCCAAAAGAAAAATATCGCCTTATTTGTCCCGAAAAATAGTTACGTGCTAATAGTCGCAAGAAATAAAATAAAAGGCAACGTGAGTCCTGAAGCGGATTAAAAAGGGAAGGATAAACACCATCGTCCTCTTCCTGTTGCGATGGATGCGAGAAACCATCCTGGATTTTATCCCCGGGCTACGTCTCTTTTTTTACTTCCGAAGGAAGATTATCTTGCGGTCGAGAGACCAAAAGAAAATACGAGGAAGGTAATAACGGTAGAAGAGAAGATGCACTCCTCAACCAATGGAAGACGGTGCAAAGAACGTAATATGATTACGACTGTCACTTTGGATAAGATAAAAGTATATTAATAAGAAAGAATGTATACTTCACGAGTGTATTAATAACAGTATTCCGAGGCGTGAAAACATGTGGTGGAAGCACGTATTGACGATAAACCTTGATATTTGCGAGATTTGCTGTAACTCGAATACGGAAGCGCGCGCAAAAATATTCGAGTATGAGAAATGATAACAAAAATATTGTTTGCGTACTTTTTAGTGAAATGCTGCGGAAATATTAATAATAACGTCGAGAATATTTCAAAGAGTTTTAAATCACTCTGTAATCATTTACCCATAATAATAAAAACCACTGTAAATCATAATTAAGCGCAATAATTAAACACTCTTTTTATTACAAGTTCTTTAACTTTATCATTATTGTAACATTTTGATTCATTATTGTTGAAAAACGAAATAAAATTATTACTAATCGACAGTTAAATTCTATTTATTACTATTGGAATTTTTTTTATCGAATTTCAATTTTATGCGAAATTTTTAGTATTCATAAATTATTTCAATTAAAATTAATACTACAAAATGTATTGCACCATACCAGCTCCACCAATATCAATGTAAGCCGAAAGCTTATTTCTACTCTAATAGTCGCCATATTGGGAGCTTTTATCGAATTTCAATTTTATGGGCAATTTTTCATATTCATAAATTCTGTCGATTAAAAATAATACTACAAAATGTATTGCACCATAACTGCTCCACTTAAATCGATATAAGTCGGAAGCATAATTCTGTTTCCTTTCAAGCAATCGATTAGGTTATCTAAAAACCGTTCTTTATGTTGTTTATGTTGTTTACGTGTTACCAAGAAACATTTCCACGATATTTATGCCTCACAATGGAGGTCTATCGACCAGTCGAGAAGAAAACGCCCCTCTGTTCGGAATAATGCCGAGGCAAATCGATGAGAGAAAAGGAAGAAATGGATACTTGACGAACGACAGGTTGCGATCTCGATGGAAGATGGCTTTTTATTTGTCCTCGCGATATCGATCTAGCAGTAAAAGACGAAAACCGCTGTCGGTGCGCCGCGTAATCTTAGATGCAACCAGCTAGGAAAAGAAAGAGAAGAGAAAGGGAAAAAAGTGGAAAAGAAAGAAGCAGGAATGGATGAGCTGCGACACGGCGCAGGTAACTTAACTCTTAGGCGGATCTAAGCTTTCCACGCGAATATCGTCTTACCGGGTGCGAGGATTACGCAAACCTCCTCACCGGCCCTAACCAATCGTCATCGAGTATGTGATGACCTTTCTATCCGGTACGAACGATCTCTTACTGCAAAAGTATTTTTATTTTGCTTTGAATTCTAGAAACTTCAAGAATCTTGTAGTTAAAACATTGGATATTAAATAATTATGGGATTTTAATACAGATGATAATCGAAAGGTACATCGAGTAACGCATTAAGTAATCAAGTAGCTAAACTGAATAATAATTTTATTATTTCATATGATTCGTGTAAACTTAGATCTAATTTCAGGATGGATATCCAATTTCACTACAAATCGGACAAAATCTGCATCGACAGGATTTCGGTAAAAATCACTTTCGACTTATGACTTCCTCGTTCGAATATGGAATAAGATTTTGAAATATCATCGGAATATTAGCAATCTTTATCGAAGCTTTCGACGGCTCGTTTTCAAACTAGATTTTCGAGTAGTCGATTGTCCGAAATAACGCGAGCTTCTGGCACGGCTGAGTCAGGAACTAAATATAACCACGAATTTTGAGCTTCCATACTACTTCTTTCCGCGGCCGCTCGTAAAGGAGCCTTCAAATCGTTCGAAGCTTTTCAAAGTTCAATTAAAGCCACGCTGTAACGTGACACGCCTTTTCGAAACGTCTAATGCAAGACTCCGTTTTACCGAGAAAGGAAAATATATCGGACACCTTCAATTTTCATAATGGCACTTCGCTGTAATTGAAAATCTCAGCTCCAATCGCGAATACCTTCCGCGTTAAAATTCGAGTTTACTTAAATATTTTCAATGTGGCACTGAATCTCATGAAGGGAATCAAGAGATTTAATGATTAAATAGTTCTCCCATCGTCTGGTACAGGTAATCAAGGTAAAAGCCATTAAAATCGATCGCTCTATTCTCTTAACGAACTGCTCTAAGTTCATTAGCCTTAAAATGGATAAAATGGACAAGGTGAGTCGAGATTTCGTAAGCGCTAGCTGACTTAACTTTACGCCGAGTGACTTAAAATGAAACTCTGCTGGATAAATTAATCCAAAATAACATCATCTCAATTAAGTATATTATTTACAGCAATACGTTGCAGTTCATTCAAAATCATTTTTGTAGGCAAAATATAATGAAGATTGACTCTGATATTAATGCCAATAATAACATAAAACTTGCCAATACTTGATAACAGTCCACCTTCGTTAATCTTTTATTTGCAAAACTACTATGGGATTATCGCGAATATTTATGAGTAGCTACAATTTGATAACAGTTTAATTTCATGAATGTCCTATTTGCAAAATATGGAATTAGGTGAATATGGAGTTACTAAATATTAAACTGAGTAATATTGTAGTTTCACGTAAGACACTAATATTTGTTGAAAGCGCGTTAATTCGAGAACCGTGTTCGCTAATTTTCTCGAGGGGAATGACGTCAACCGAGACTAATTCGTCCAATACGTGAACTGGACACAGTGATCACATTTTTCACTTGGACTACTCATCCTGCGGACGATCGTCCTTGGATGAACCCTTTAAGGCTCGACCTGAATTTGTCAGAACCTTGACCGCGATACGAGCCAACCTGTTTCGAGTTATCCGTTCCTTAAAATTCCGCTCGCAGAGGACCGGTTAAGGAAGATCGCTCTGATTCATTCTCCCTCGACAACCTACCAAAAAGAACTCTTCCTTGCGACATCGGACCAAAAAGTTCGCCGACAAACTAAGCCATATCTCTTCGGCTACCATTCGTCCCAAATCGACCAACCAAATTAATTCAGTCATAAATCGTACTCGAGAAACAAAATTTCTTTCATTTCATTGATATAGCGGTATAATTCATTAACTATCATTTTCACGTAACAATCACGGCTTCTCCAATAAATCGATAACAAAAAGTTGCATTAATAAATACATACAAGAATTCGTTGAAAAAATGTAGTTCATGAATTTTACCTTTATAGCAATGATTTAAACATGGTACACTTTAGAGTGATATTGTGTCGCAAACGAAGGAAGAAATGTATCAAAGCCGATGAAAGAAGCAGAATTAAAAATACCTCGCGAAAACCGACACTCTAGAAGCACGTGATAGAGGAGAGGATAAAAAGATTTATCGCATAATGTCAACGTCCTAATGACAATGGAGTCGTTCAGTGTTTCAGAGTCGAAGGAAGAGAGGAGAGCATTATCGTAGGTAAAACCGACGGGCGGCGTGTCGAGTAAATCAGAATAAAGGTTCGTCTGTTCGTGGGCGGAAAAGAAGACAGAGAGATCCACCATCGCTTTGATCTTCCTACCGTTCCACTGCAAGAGAAATGGCAACGGTGCAACGACCTTACCTTTCGAGTTTGCATAACGGTACCATTTTTTATCCTCCATCTGGTTAAAGCATTTAATTCTGCACTTACGATTTACTCCGAACGACTGCGAACAATTTCGATGCAGAATGGCATGCTTCTTTGTGAAGTAAATACACTATACTTTGTGAAGTTATCTGATTTCATTCGCGTTTGCCATTTCTGTTTGAAATCTTTGTGTTTATCTAAGTGCCATTATTTCTTTGTAAGAATACCGTACCAATCATATCTCGGTAGCAAAATTCACTTGATTATCTTTATGCTACTTCCGAGACAATAAATATAAATAATCCAACACCGCGAACGCAGTGAATGCGTTAAGTTTGCAGATTTAGGTTATGAAAACAACAATCTGCCATTTATTATAATAAACGGAGAACAACTACTTATATCTATGATACTAATTTGTTTATTTTGGTAATTAAAAGATAACAAACTTAGAAGCAAAGTTCACGATCGATTAGATTCGAATCATTCTGAAAGATGGTGAAAGGATGCGAAGAAGTTCGGAAGGAAGGACGCTACTCCCGTTAAAAGAAGATGGCGCCGAGGAATTAGAGAATTGAAGACTCGCTAAATTTGGTTTAGTTGGAGGACATATATGAAGTGAAAGTAGGTGCAAGCAAGAAGAGACGTTGAAAAGCGAGAGTAAGTTGAGCGACTTCCTCTTACTTTTTAATGGCTCCTGACTTTTCTCTGGACTCGTTAACCAGCGAACCATTCTTAATTCTCGGCTATGAGATTCACAATGGCCGAAGATTATTCGAAGCCAGCGGTGTGACGGCCGCCGTAAAATTATTTTCGGTCGGAGTTATTTCCGTCCAGGTCGGTGCGAACACCGGCCAGAGAAGAAACTCGAAGGCACACGTGGTTCGAAGAAAATTCTGGCTCAAACTTCCAACGTGGATTCTTGGTTCTCGCGACTACGAAAAAGATGGACGCGCCTATCGCGAGATTTAATTCCACCACCAAGTCACGTTAAAAAATCCCATATAATTTTGACAACGCGGTTCATAAATTGTCGAGGTCCTCGTATAACGCGACCGTTCCATGGAACTTCTATTTTCATGTAAGCGAATTATACAGATTTTTGTATACTTTTTATAATTAAAATTGCAATACCAACGAAATAAAATATTTGAATATAGCAAGTCAATATAGGAATAATATAGTTAACGAATTTTATCTCTATAACAATGATATTGCGTAGAAAGATGCTACCATCTCAAGAATAAGAAATTCGGAAAAATTTGACGGAGAGAAAATTCTACTAATTTTTCGGATCAATAATGGAGAGCATAAAAACTGGAATAAGCTACTCGCGTGTCTTTTATTAAGTAATAAAATCAGCAGACAGAGAATTACCACGGACCGGTTTATTAAATCCCAGATGGCTACTCGATAAGATAAGATTGGCCAGAGTCCATAATTATAGTGCGAGACATTTTTTAACGAGAGTTACCCTCGTATAAGTATGTACCATCGCCGTAGTCGGTGGAGCCGACTTCCCGACGGGAAGTGACGTAATAAGAGCAATTAGAATGTTCCACATTGTTCATGAAGAGTAGTAAGTGCCATTAAAGTACTATAAAATACCGAGGCTTTTTATTCACCTTCCTCGATGCAACTTTAGCTAAACTAACGAACGGAGATGTAGAAGTGGCACAACGAAACACGATAATAAACGACGTGACATCATATTTTCATATTATATAATGTCACGTTTAAAACCGTAAATTGTTTAAATGATCATGTGATCATGTTTCGATGTCACACTCGCGTTATTTCTGCTTAGTAATGGATTCTGCCAGGACAGGCGTGCACATCAAAGTAAGGGGATTTGACGATTTATGTTGCATCAGAATGCACGGCTACTTGGTGATACGATATATCATTTAATTGGGACGAAGAGACAATTGGCAAAACGTGGTTGCTTTCTTCTTCTTCTTACGCGAAATCAACCGTCTGCTCCGGCAAACGCAAAATTATTCTAACCTGACTCAGCGAGCGCATATTTTGTAACTTGGCAACGCGCGAATCTGGTCCATCGTTTTACGCAATCCTCAACGTGGCGCCGTTATGAATTTAAAGTACGGTTATGCTATCGCTGTTCTTACTTAGAAGTAATCGAATATTACGAATACTTCTGGCACACCTGAACCGATAATATATTAATAATAATTCGGCAAAAATAGATTTAGTATAAATCGGATTCATGTACTTTGAACACCACGATAGATTATCACTTATATTGTGATTATGTATTAATATAAACGTAAATATCAACCTAATATTTTGTATAATAATAATTAATATTTACTGAGTATTCGAATACTTGTACCTTTGACACCGTCATGGATTATAACTTGTACTGTATTTACTAATTGATTAAAATTCAAAATGTGTGTGTTTATGATTTCCCCGTAACTCCGATGATTTTTTTAGTTGTTCTTTATGTTCCAACGAAAAGTCGTAAGGTACTTAATTCGCGGAAATAAAACTTGACAAATCAAGATTTTAATATAAATATGTAGAAGCACAGAAATCTCTTTTCGTTCCGTTATGTTTGACGGGCGAATATATTAATAATAACTAATATCTGTTGAATTCGACTCACCAGCAACTTGTTGTCCACGGTTTTAACGACGATTTCTTCCGGCGTGTACTGCGAGACATCGAACCGGAGCTTCAGCATCTTATTGTCACCTTCATCCTGGATCAGAGGACTGTTCAAGCCATCCAACCAGGTGCGCGAATCATGTTGCGGGCTCAGAGAGCTGTTTTGAGTGCTCTGTTGGGTGGTGGTGCTGAAAATCAAGCAAGAAACACGGTCATTGCGTGCGTCAAAAATGTCATTGACATTTGTCAGGCAACGTGATAGTTGAACGATAACGAAACAGTGGATCGAAGACATCGAAAACAGTGGCGAGAAGTGAAAGAAACGGAACGAGTGATAACGATAAACGGCTCCCAACGAGAAATATTGTGAGTCCTATGGGTGCCCTACGTGCATATTCTAAGTCTTACCTACGATGAAGATGTTGTAACGAAGAAGGTTGTACACATATCGAGAGACTTTTTGTAAAGAATATTATTGGTTGGCCAATAAATACGTGCGATTTTCACGTGCGAATAGATACTGATTTTTATTCAATTTTGTATATCCTTGCAATTTTCATTATTTAATAATGTATTATCTGGTTTTGAATTATAACTTTTCTCTATATTTTAGGAAACTTTGAAGCTCCCGCGTTTATCAAACTCAGTCGATTTTTCTCCAGAAAAAATTGACGAAAACCTCACGAATTTTCTGGCCAATCGAATACTACCGTATCGAAAATTGCTGGTGATTAAAAATATTGTTCATATTTTCATATTTTCATTTCGTTCTTCGCTTAATTTATCAATATTTGATCGATAATTATCATTCAGTTAACACTAGAACTACCAAAGCAGTCAGAATGAGGGGTCCGCATTATTTAATAAAAATATTAATATTCCTAGCATTCCATTTTCTTAGATTTTCGGCGGATCATGTTGCATAATAAACATAATTAAATCGATTACTTGATAATAAGGACATATAAATAAAAATATATCTGAGTATATTGTCGGTTGTTCTAGTGTTAATCGTCCTTATATTTTGTATAGGATATAAAAATAACCTATGAATTATTGTACTACTATTATTCAGTTAAGAACTTCAACTACAACAATCAATAATTAAATATGATATGCAAACTTTTTAATTCACCCAGCATATCGATACCGTAGTATTAATTATATTAATTCATACACTTTATCGCTACACGATCATCACTAAATAAATGATCTGATATAAAATTCCGAAGTGTGCTGATTAGTGATAAGAGTGAAGCAACGGAATAAATCGAATTGATGTAAAACTAAAAATATGATTGGCATAAATTCGTGCGCATCTATCGAAGGGTTACTACAGGTGTTAACTTAAACGCTAAATGTGCGACATATTCGACCAGTTTCACTAGTCTTGTTAAGAAAAAAAACAAAACGGATGAAACTGCGTGAGGCGATTATGCGGAGAGTTAATTAATTTCGGCGAGCAAACTTATCGTTTGATAACACTAGCGATGCGTTAGTTCGTGCATTCTCGTGGCACTGCGATTTGCTCTGCAAGAACGTAAGGATGGAAATATGATAAAAAATAAAGGACGAGTTTCCAGGATTTGCGCAGGTATTTGCAATCAAGACAAGCCACTTTTCTATTTGCGACTAATTGTGTCAGTGGTATTCGGTACACGGTTTCATTTTTTAAAGTAAACTTTCAATTATCATTCGAGGTTTATCGTGTTCTATGAAAGTCATATTTCAAGACTCTTTATCCAACGTAATAATTCGTTGATATTTTTTGTTCAATTTAATCGAATCATATCAAAATATTATATCAACTATATCATTATATTTAACTAGATAATATAAAATCATTAAATATTCTATGAAATATAAACAATATGAAATCTGTTTTCAATTGTATAGATATGGATATTAAGTGTTAATATCAATATTGTTATTGAAATTATTAAGATTATTATTCTTCTAATACCTTGCTTAGAATTAACCTTTCCATGATTATCGATTAAACAATATTTATTAGTGCACTGCGACATTCTACGCGTAATTTCATGTCTTACGAAAAATATATGGATTTCATTGTTTTCGGTAAGTCATAGAACCAATATCAATAGAAATCAATTAATCAACGGCGAATATCACTGACTTGAAAACTAAGAGTATCTACTTGGTGTGTCGGCAGGCAAGACTCGCAAGGTGCAAAATGGTGGACGATTGTTCACCGGTGATGTTCTGTTTGCTAAATGGTGATCCTGAGGCTATTTCTTCAGATTTGTTTGTAGTTTTTGGTTTAGATTAGCGTCACCTTTTGAAGCTGTCGAATGCGGACCGCGTTGGCGGTGCAGCAGCGTCGACCTTGTCCCAACCTTCGGTCTTCGAGGTCGTCGACGTACGATGCTCGCTGCTGCTCGTGTGATGCCGACTTCACGGTTAGTCACCACGTGCGCCAATGCAGGAGAGATAGAGACAGAGAGCGCCAATCGGAAGGCGGAAGACGGAAGTCGGAAGACGCGAGCAAGGGAACAGGGGAGATTATATTATATTAATTTGGTTAAATCTCGGCGGTTAGTTCGTCTGGATTTGGTTCCCACTGTCAGTGGCCATGTTATCAGCTAAATCGTCAACACTCTTTCAACTAAATCATCCTGTTTCTTGGTGACGAACAATGAAGTTTAACAACGATGACGATCAAGTTGGTATCAATGTATTGAAATAATCAATTTAGACTCGAAATATGACAAAACTCTAGGAACACCGAGATAAGAAAATAAGAATTTATACGAAAAGTTGGCTAAATAATATATGGCTAATAAATAAGTTGGCTAAGTAATTATAATATTTGTGTGGAATAATATCAAAGTTATGATACCAAGAATGCATTGCTTAAAAAATGTTAATTACGGCGTAGTATCGGATATTATAGATGTTATTATTTGCAGGAATAAAGTAAGCTGGATAATTAAATTTGTTTAAATTTATAGTCAAAAATATATTTTATAATTAATAAAGAAGCCGCCGCGAATCGTCACGAAGAAACAGTGCGCAAGGTATTCCGAATCGGGTCCACTAGCATAGCATAATTTACAAGTTCCTCCGATATTTACAAGTGGAAACAAGATGTTATTCCAAGTTAAATCGACTTGCTCGATAAACATATTACGTGGTTTGCATACTAATATTTAAAACGCCTGTGTATATTCAATTGGGAAGCGATGTAAACGTCGAAAGGGGACCGCGATATTATTCTTCGCGAAAAAGATAGCATACCATTTATCATACGTTATCGCTTCACGATTACATCGCTTGTCAATTCCACTCTGGATTGATAATTAATACGGCAAAACCAAACGCCTGCATCATGCTGATCAGCAACGTTAAAGCCAGACCAAGAAAATACCGTGAAATGTAAGCCAATCATCGAAGTCGATTCATTAAATTCAGTGTACTTTACATTAATCATAGATTCGCATTATAAATCATTCCGAATCTACGATTAAAATCATTGTACTATATATGATACATAAGACATGTGTCTAAAATATATGTCAACATAATATGCACCTCTTAAGTTATATTAATCACTTAAAATTAATAACGCATTGAAACCATAAAATTATGATTGATTATCTTATTCGAATGAAATTAGGTTGATTTTATAAAAGATTATCTAATTGAAGTAAAATTATGTTGATTTTATAAAAGATTATCTTATTCGAGTAAAATCAAGTTGATTTAAAAACAGGTTATTTTAGTTGAGTAAAAATCCATTTTTCCGAGAAACTAGGAAAAATGGGGTCAATTAATTTGGTAGATAAAATATATCGTAAACTAAAATATATCATAATCTAAAATAAATCATAAACCCAGTCGAACGAATAAACTTAAAGCTACTTAATCAAAGATCGGAGCGTATCTCGCAAACTAAAGTCGTATTCCGAAAATAATTCTCCTCGATTTTGATTCTTTATCCAAGCAAGACTAACATTTTTACCGGAGGCCATTCGAGTGGAAGAAACTCACGTAACTCGTAGAAAAACAACGCACACTTAGGTGTCACGTCACTGTTTGTTTAACTGGGTAATAAAAATATTGCGGGATCGAGGTCTGTTTTACAGACGGAACACAAACATTCTCTCGAAAAAAAATAGTGGAAAAGAGTTTCGGGTAAAATTACGTTGATTTTGTAACCGTTTATCTTATTCGAGTAAAATGACGGTGATTTTATAACCGATTATCTTATTCGAATAAAATTACGTTCATTTTAAAATCGATTATTTTATTCGAGTAAAATTACGTTGATTTTATAACCGATTATCTTAGTCGACTAAATTGAACTTTTTCAATAAACTACCAAAAATTGTAGCAATTAATTTCATAGATCAAATATATCGCTGTTTGACAAATTGCTTTAAATTATTCGTAAAAATAGATTATCAAGATCGATCGATGCTGCACTAATTACCGAAGATAATGGATGCTAAAACAATGAACGGGCCACCAGAAGCTATCATGGTTTCACCGGGACCATTATTTATAGTCTTATGGCTTTCGTGTAACCAATAACCGGAAGTCGAGGCTCTTCTTCGAGGAGGTCGACGACCGGATGGATTCTAAAATAGTGCGCGACTCTGTCCTCCTATTACGCCAATATCGGTTCTCCGTCGATCAGACTCGGCTATTTATTATTTAAACTATTATTTTATAAAACGAAGTATATATTTCAAGATTAAAATGATATCGCGTTTTGCCATGCCATTTAACGTGTCTCCACGTTGCAATTTTTCAGCGGACTTCCTTCCTTATATGGCGGCCGAAGGAGAGGTTGCTCGTCAATCATGAAGCGATGACGAGAAAGAACGGTGGTGCTAATAAAAAGAACAAGATGACGGTACTCGCAGTCATTACTTGCTCAATGTAATCAACTGTTATGAACGTAATAAGGAAGGAATTATTTCTTCCTGGTCGGGGAACGATGAAGTAGACAAGATGGCTGCGGAAGGTCGAAGAACGCTGCGGAAGCACATCTTAAGAATTGCCATCATTGAGGATGTTATAACATGTGAATTAATTAAATATTCTATCGCATATCCTACTCCCATCCTTGATCCTTATCCTGATAATTATTATAAATTATTTCCGAAGAACTTCCTTTTCCTAGAACCCCGCCATTTCTTTTTGTCTAAGCCCCTATTTTTAACTCTTCCAGAAAGAATAATCTTCCAAGAATTTTCGGAGTTCTAATTCTTTTCCAAGAATATATCTGTTATAACGAAGTATTTATTCGAAGACATTTTTGTTACCGTTTAACAAATTAGAAACGTGTTTTTCATATAAAAAGCTGAGTTCGCTTTACGATCAGTAAAATGTGAATTTTTATGTAACCATTTAAAACGCATGTCCCGTGGCGGCGCCTATGGAATGCAAAGAGTTACGGAATCACTTAAAATCGCCGAAAATCGGCAATCTTAGGAAACTTCTTGTTTCGTGACTTTGACACTGGTTATACTTTATTAAAGTTTTTCGTAACTCCATCCACAATTTATGTTTCTTCAGCAATGAAAAATAAAAACGAGAAGAACACATCAGTCAAAGATTTACGTGCCGTTAAATATCCGCTCAAAATTACACAAAAGAAAGCGGAGAAAAAAGTATGAACACGGAGGGTGGCAAAGTGGTCGGTGACCGTGGCGGGAAAGCCATGGGGGAGAGATCAAAGGAGGCTCTTTCTCCGTTGGAAGGCCTCTTTCACACGGAACAAAAGGTGAACCATATCGAGGAGATCGTGATGTCTGTCAAAATGTCTTTTAAAGTAAAACGAACTGAAAGTCTCGTGGGAGTGAGAGAGAGAAAGAGAGCCATGGAATACTACAGGCAACAATTATCCTGGGTAAGGAGAAAGGTCAAATCTGGTACCAAGAAGTCAGAGGAGGTCAAGCGTGCCGAGCAGGATCTCCGAAGAAAAGGCCACCAGATACCTTCTTCCCTTTAAGTTTCCTTTCTATTCGAACTCTCGCGATTGTAATTTATGTCCTTTCCTGGTGCAGCACGACGACACTTTTATTTTAGATTCAAATTCACGATGCTTTCTATTCATATCAGTTTTAAAACTATAAATCAAAATCATATATCTACCTTGACAAGTATTAATCATTAATGAGATACGACTTGTGACAATTAATTAAGCAATTTCGAGGGTGAATCATTGATTGGTATAATAAAAGATTATACTACTATAGGAGTGACCTAATAATGATTCCTCGACGAAGGTGATTCGAAATAATACGATATATGTAGTTTAAAGAATAAATTTAGAACACAGGAGGGCTAATTTAACTCATATCCTTGGCAATAATTCAAGGAATAGTTTATAAATTAATCAGAAGCGAAGGTGGCCATGTAAATCGATTTGAGCTTGGCCTAGAAAGGTACATTTCAAAGAATAAATATCGCGAGGGAAACCTGGTTCCGAGTGATTGATTAACGTTCGGTTCCGGACAAAGGGAGTAATAAATAAACGTGTCTACCGATCGATCGATGCGAAGATACGCGCCATTTCCAACGGGAAATAATTGTGTATTTAAAGCAAATTGTTCGATAATTTTACGAACGACTCCTATACTTGGTTGGTAACAAACAACAAATTTATCTGCACACGTATTACCGACAATGATTATAATTTAGAAACCCTTTTTTGATCGCAATAAATAAAATATTCAGAAAATTAATATGAATAAAATCATAAAATTGTGTTTGTAGGCAAATTGGTAGAAAATTTGAAAATTCATAAATCTTTAGCCATTAGTTATTATATTTATGCTATTATGCACTATTTACTATTCTTCAATTTATTATCCACGAAATAAACCAGAATTCGTTTTAATATTTCCAATTTCAATGAAAAATACGTGACATTTTTTGTACTGTTATTAAGATGATTATTATTAGCATTACTATTCGCGAATTATTGGCAAAAATAGATAGTCGAGGGACATAATCTCTGAACGGAGTTCGCCATTGCACAACCGCCATAGTCAACGAGTCAATCGGTTAATTCCATTATGCACAGCGGGTTAACTCGTCGAGTAACCGAGTCACCTTTTCAACTCGGTATGAGTTCACTAACAACATCACGGAGAATCGCATTATTGTTCTTTAAATCGTGGCTTTCCAGCGCTTTTTATTTTTCTTACGAAATAAGAATAAATTAACATATTTATTCACCCCATGTTGAGCCGTGTAATTAAATAACACTGTAAACAAATTAGTATTAGAATTTTATTGTCGTAACAATAGTATTAGATAACAATAAATAATATCAATTGATATGACAATAAAATTCTGATTGAATTAATAATATTGTTATATTAATATCAGTATTAGTGATCAGCAAAATATTATTATTAAATATTTGTATGAAGATCACGAATTAGAATTCTATTGTCGTAAGAATAGTATTAGATAACAATAAATAATATCAATTGATATGACAATAAAATTCTGATATTAATAACATTGTTATATTAATATCAGAAATAGTGATCGGCGAAATATTATTACGAAATATTTTCATGAATATTACGAAATAGAATTCTATTGATAAAAGAGAATTAGTGTTAGAATTCTATTGACATAATAACTGATCAAATCGACAATCATATTAAATCAAGAAGGTACTATTATCGTTATCAGTGTAATCCACATAATTCCTCGATATAGGAAAGCCTGTTATTAACCACTCAAGCTAAAGTGCAGGTATCTCTACGTGTGAGACTGAAACTAATCATCCCTAAACACGCATCCAGCCATACTGGCTTAATCTTAAAACGCTCGAAAACCTCCTATTAGAAACGTATTAGAAACTTTCGGGTTTCGTACGCTCGGCTAAAATCTAATAACGCGCGGCACGCGAATTTTGAGATTAATATCCTCTCGTTCGAAATATTTAGTAATTGGATGATTTTTACTGAAAGGCCACAAAACTGATATTAATACAATCCAGAATTAAGTAAACTTATAATATATTAGAAAATTCGAGGTTGGGACCTGTTTGAGAAACAATCCTCAACGATTTGTCAACATCGTGAAATTGATGTTAACAGACAAATTATGTATCCTCATAAACAATAATAAAACGTTCAAATTAACGCAAGATAAGACTGGCAAATAATTTTCGAAAATACTGCAACACCTCGAAAACACTCTCGAAGATCTCGAAACCGATGTTAACAGAAGTAAGAATTGAGTAACCAGACGAAGAAATTATGAAATGTCAGGTTAACGTAAGAAGAGACTAATGAACAATGTTGAAAATTGTGCAACAATGAAAACAAGTATCTGCGCCTACCTTGCGGACGCAAATACGCCGACCTTACGATCCAAGTTCAAAGCTAAATAGAAAAAGCGCGTAAACAAGTGGGCTTGGGAGTTGTGTCATCAGTCAACGAGACAATGAAAACATTTTTCGAGAAGTCGCGGTGGTTGCATTTGCTTGAAATGACGGATAGTCATCTATTTGCGGTAGGTCGTCCTCGAACGAGAGGTTACGTCATTGACACATAACTACGGGGACCTCGAAATGGTCCATATTTGCCTCCCACGTGATCACCGACCATTTTCCATCGAAATTGAGCGTATTCCGAACGAATCCGCTGGAAAACGTGCGGTCGCAATAGCTATGTTAACACTGTTTAACATGAGGAAGCCAATTTGCGAGAACTAGGAACAATATATTGTGCTATATTTATATTCATATTATAATTAATATTATATTATATTTATATACGTCCTTAGAAATAAGGATGGCTGGAAAAATAAATTAATCGATTTAATTACGTGCATTATGCAACGTGAGTCACACAAACTTTTAGAAAATGGAACCCTATTAATTCGAGCGTTTTTATTAAGTTCCGCTGGTACGCCATTTTCGTGGCTTCCGTAGTTCTAGTGTTAAGATAAAGGTCGGCAGGACGCGCGTTTCCGGGGAACACTTCTCGAAACGATCCTGGAGGAAGACTTCCAACTTATTCCAACAAGTTCCACCCGAGGGAATCGGGAGTATTATAAGGAATTGGGCACTTCCGGGCAGGAGGATCATTATGAAGACATTTTGTGGAGCGCGTTGTTAAGATTGACGAAATAATCGTGTGAAACGTTTGGTACAAATGGACGGTTAAATGTGGGAACGTAATTCAAGATGGAGTCTTTTGGGTGATTGAAATTTAGTATGACAGATTACGGTACTGAAACGAGAAGAGCTTTAGTACAGATATGTATTTAGAATAGTGGAATGGTTTATTTCCGTGAGCATTTTCTGACTTAATTTGATAATATAGAGTTTATTATTGTCAGATAAAAGATTGCATTATTCAAAATTTCAACGTACAAAATTTTAACCTGAATGATCAAATCAGGTACTGGATGGTGCTAAACACGTTATAATTTTGAACGGATACAGGTAGATTAAAGCAGTTTTCAGAGCAAAAAAATGCTGACCCAAAATCCCCAAAAATGAGAAGGGGTATACCTTCAATAATTGTCAAAAAATCAAAGTCGCCAATTTCGCTCCTAGATGGTCTAAATCGATACTAAATGATACCTAATGATGTTCTAGGACCGTTTTGGGTCGAAAGAAGCGGTTTAAAAATTTTGTCGGGCCGAAAATGGGTCGACCAAAATCGCAAAAATGTGAAGGGGTATACCTTCAAAAATTGTCAAAAAATCAAAGTCGCCAATTTCGCTCCTAGATGGTCTAAATCGATGCTAAATGATGCCTAATGATGTTCTAGGACCGTTTTGGGTCGAAAGAAGCGGTTTAAAAATTTTTTCGGGCCGAAAATGGGTCGACCCCAAATCGCAAAAATGTGAAGGGGTACACCTTCAAAAATTGTCAAAAAATCAAAGTCGCCAATTTCGCTCCTAGATGGTCTAAATCGATGCTAAATGATGCCTAATGATGTTCTAGGACCGTTTTGGGTCGAAAGAAGCGGTTTAAAAATTTTTTCGGGCCGAAAATGGGTCGACCCCAAATCGCAAAAATGTGAAGGGGTATACCTTCAATAATTGTCAAAAAATCAAAGTCGCCAATTTCGCTCCTAGATGGTCTAAATCGATACTAAATGATACCTAATGATGTTCTAGGACCGTTTTGGGTCGAAAGAAGCGGTTTAAAAATTTTGTCGGGCCGAAAATGGGTCGACCAAAATCGCAAAAATGTGAAGGGGTACACCTTCAAAAATTGTCAAAAAATCAAAGTCGCCAATTTCGCTCCTAGATAGTTCAAATCGATGCTAAATGATGCCTAATGATGTTCTAGGACCGTTTTGGGTCGAAAGAAGCGGTTTAAAAATTTTGTCGGGCCGAAAATGGGTCGACCAAAATCGCAAAAATGTGAAGGGGTATACCTTCAAAAATTGTCAAAAAATCAAAGTCGCCAATTTCGCTCCTGGATGGTCTAAATCGATGGTATATGATGCCTGATGATGTTCTAGGACCGTTTTGGGTCGAAAGAAGCGGTTTAAAAATTTTTCGGGCCGAAAATGGGTTCGCCCCCAAATCGCAAAAATGTGAAGGGGTATACCTTCAAAAATTGTCAAAAAATCAAAGTCGCCAATTTCGCTCCTAGATGGTCTAAGTCGATGGTAAATGATACCTAAACATATTCCAGGAAAATTTTAGAGCGAAAGAAGTAGATTAAAAATTGTTTCGGGTTCACACTGGGCACCCTGTACATCGACTCCCACATCTATCGAAAAGGGATACCATAAAAAGGAGACCAATTTGCAGAATAAAATAGAAATAATAATCCCGATGGTACTGAACCAACTTACGAGACAGGCCAATTTAAATTAACGAACTATCTACACCGGATTAAATCATCTTCCCCGTTTCTCAACTCAAACAGATTTATATCCCATTCTGTAACCGCAGCTTTCAAATATAGCCATAAATATATTCCTTAAAGCGCATTCTCCAGAGTGCAACGCAGTGAGATCCATTTACATCATCCGACTATATTATTTCGTGAAGTCGCGAGCGAGTATCCAAAGTTACGAAGAGAATCTTCGATGTGTTGGAAGGAAGCCAAAGGCATGCGCAACATGTGCCGTGAGAATTGCATTCGCCGTTCTATTACGTACCGAAATTTGATCACTGTTTTGTGTCTCGGTGGATAGAGCTCCTCGTCGATGATCATGTTTACCGATCTAATCTCATTCCAAGAAATATATGCGACCCACTGACGAAACTATGACGAAACAACCACTCTCCTCTCCTCTTCCACGAGAAAAGATTCTTCAACGCGGAATCCGGTGGTTCGTGTTGCTTGTACCGAGTCGGAAAAATTACTGCGCAAAACTCACTCCATCATCTCCTCACCTTTTCTGCACCGCGACTTGCAATTTAGAGCTTCATTAAAAGTGGGGATTTTAATGCACGTGCTATTCATTGTCAAGGACGCGTTTGCACAGTAAGCTGGCGTTACTACTGGAGTTATGTGTTGGACAATTTTTCTGGTTTATTATGTGAGATGATAATAATTATTCTTTTTTTACTCATTACTTTGAAGAATAAATATTTTTCTTGGTCGTTATCTTGCACGTTTCATAATTAAGTCAGCTAAACTTGACATAAGAGTTATGTGTTCTATTATATCATATTAATTTCTGTATTCGTTACAGGTTTGATTTAAAGGAACTAATTGAACCAGCAACTCTTGAAATTATTTTAATTTTGATCCTAAAAGCTCCCTAATTTAATCTAATATATTCAGATTATCCGAATATATTCTAATATATTTTTCATCCAAATAAAAGATATAATATCTATATTTTGAAAAACCCGAACATATGTTTTGTTATAAAATATAGTAGATTCTTATTTTATTTTAAAGGACTGATAACCAGATGAGCGATAATAAATAATATTAGACTACATTTATTTCGTAAATAATCTTATCAAACACAGTGCAATTTTGTACACAACAGGTGACAATGAACCCCAATTGTTTCCTCCACAATTGCCCCAACAGAATGCGCATCTTTTATCTCGAATAATAACAATCGTAAACCAGCTGACTGGATGACGATAGGAAGTCTGTACCATTAGAATTCAACAAATCCCAGCGAATGGCAACGCATTATGCAATAAATGACGCACTGCTGTAACCAATGAATGCCTTCCACAGAGTATTTAACACAACGACCATCATTTGCATTGTAAAAAGATCGATTACTCAGTAATTAACAGAACTAGGAGCGTTTAGTGACTCTTAATTGCAGCCGGAACTATGCAACACTAGCGAAGATCAAATTTTTAATTTTCGTTCATTTCAAATGGAGACCTCGAATTTGACTAGTATAATAATAATTACTATTATTATAATTATAATAGTAACCATGAATACAAAAATAAGAAATTCACCAATGTTATATCAGAATAATTATTGGAGTATATTATTTTGTTTAAGACCACAAAGGTTATATCCTGCGCACTCGAAACGAGCGATCTAACATTTTTCAAAGGGTGGAATATATTCCGTGGAACATTCCTCTGCGGAAAACTGCCGGATAACGTGTCGGTGTGCCTACTATTTCCTCCCCTCAACATAAATTCCGACCAACCCTTAAGTTCACCTCGTCCTTCAGGAATTTATCCCCTCGATAAATTTCGCGTCGCGTAATAGGCGCTCTACGTTGAAACTTTACGCCTTATCTACGCTTAATTTTTCGGAATTCCGTAGGAGCAAATTTATCGTAATATTTATTATCGCATGAAAATTCTACCTAAAAATACCTATTCCATAAAACAATATAAAATTCACATAAAAGTCAGTATTTAGTACTTCAATATAATATTCTCACGTAACCTGTAACATTATTATATACTTTTACATATAGTAATATTATATTATATTATCATAATGATAATAATGACTCTCAGTAATAACGATTACGGGCTGCGATAGTTATGTATAATAAGAATTATATTATAATTTTGGATCCCCTTAAAATGTTCAGAATCCGATTCCGCTACTCGATAATATCCTACTACTGGTTGATCTTCCGATTAACTGGAAACATTTCCTTTTTTACGCCTGCAATTACGTATGCGGTAATCAACTTGAATAGTATCTGACTTGGACTACGCCATTATTATACTATAGTCAGATCGAAGGATAGCAAGTAAACCACTGGAGAACAGAGTTTCTATTAAAGGAACAGAACTGGGTGTTCTCGAATGATTGGTATGCAAAAACCGTGGCATATGGAACGCATTCGTCCGATTCATGTACACGGAATTTCTTTAACGGGTTTCCACGCGAATGCCTTCGTACGATAAGTAATCTAAAACTTCAGGTTTACTTCGTTCGTCGACCGCGTCTCACTTGAGATATTTATTCAATAGACTTTCGAGATAATGCAAATTAATTTCTTCATTCAACTCGATAATAATCTAGTATATCGATATTAATCGTTATTCGATAAGAATAACAGATTTCATCGTATGGAATGCAAGTTAAGAATATTTCTCAAAGGACATGTTTGAAAGAAAAAGATGTTGTATATAAATACTTTGATTTAAAGAGGCTATGTAAATGATTCAGATAATATTTCAGGTTAATTAATTTTCGTAATGTCTCTCAATTTTTTGATATTTGATTCAATAATTAATATAGGCTGATAAACAATGTCGATTAATAAATTAATATAAACTGAATTGATACAGAAATTAATGTAGAGTAATAAATTACTATAATTTGAATTAATATAGACTAATAAAATAATATAGCAGATTCGACTTCATCCCACTATAATTAATATAAATGTAATTAACTTATGATGCGCTTGAAATAAAAATGTAGATAAATGACGGTAAAGCGAGGGATAGAAAATGGAGCGGATTTCCCTATTATGTCGAAGCAGGTGTGAATTTTCAATAAATACAACCCGGTTTATTTCAGTTGCCCCCGCAATCATGGTTCCGAGAGAAATGGGAGAACCGAGGGGCCCCCCCGAACGCACTGACGAAACCTCTATAAATAGCGAGTGCGTTACTGAAATACGCGAAATGAATATATGAACTTAGGAAAAAATGCGAGACCGATTTCATTATCTTAAAATAGCTCGTTACTGATTTGCATTCGTATGTTTCCCAACTCTCGAACCCCAACGCTATGCAGATCTAACGATACTCGTTTACTTGTCAAACGTGTCGCCAAATTCCATTCAATTTACTAACCCTATATATTAAGTCTTGGATAATAAGACATAAAGAAATAGAATTATTATATACACAAATTTGAGTGAATATAATAAAACTAAATTTGGAACCCTATATTTCATTAATTTGGACGCGAATCTGGATTAACATAACATAAATGGATGATCTAGAATAGAAATGATCTAATTAGATTAATTTACACATTCACGTACACGTCCTTAAAAATAAGGATAGACGGACAAATAAATTAATCGATTTAATTACGTCCATTATGTAACGTGAGTGGCAAAAAATCTCAGAAAATGGGATCTCACAATTTTTAACGCTTTTATTAAATTAATTGTTAAATTAAATTAAATTCATTGCTTTTGTTAAATAAATTGACTTTTAAACTTCTCGCAAGAAAGAATTTTATATTTATGATAATTTTAGTAGATTTAGTTATAATTACTTTTAATTATATTTCTAATGAATAAATTAATATTTAAATACCTTGTTTGTTCTGATTAGAACAAACCGCGTAAAATGTATATTATGACGAATAAATTCCGACTTTAAAATTCAATTTGCGTGGGTGGTGTTTGCATCAAACAGGTAACAGAATGCGCGACCCGGAGATATCTATATAAACACCGACGCATAATCAACGAGATTCCTGATATTCGCCCGTGCAACGCGATACTTATGGATACCCCAAGGTCTTTAAAGTATCGTTGAATCGTAGAATAAGATGACAAGAAATAATACAATTGAAATAATAGTATAAATAATTAATTATAACACGAACGAATGTAAATGAAATAAGTTTAGCGCGTGAAAAACTTTTCGCAGCACCGCAATATATTCCAGTTAATAAAACAGCCTCGTATCTCGGCCTTTCACGAAATTTTTAACTGCCACACCTGTCGAGTGCTGTTGCTATATTTAAAGTAAAAAGAGACTTTTTAAGTCCTACTAATTTGTTGATAATTATATATGTTAAGTGTTGCAAGACTTTTCTATTTTAGAAATTATATGACTTTTACTTTCATATATTATAAAGCTATTAATTAATATGGTCGAGAAATGAATTCTAATAATAAAATTATTACTGTACATAATATTAATGTTCTATAATGCAACTGGCGCAATATTCGCAGAGCAAACGATTTCTAATTTCAATTAAATAAGTACGGAATTATAACAGCGAATAAATGATAAAACGGTCAGGAAAAAGAATTCGGTCACCAAGACGGCGACGGGGAAAGCAGAATACCTAAAATACTTTCTGGAATATAAATCTGTTATCATAAAAATGAATAATCTACGACACAAGTTGATGGAAAGAGGAAACATTTGGGTCGCCGGATAAATCTTCGAACCGAAGGAATCCGGCAGAATAAAAAAGAATTAGTTGGATTTCAAGTAGATCTGCCGAGGTAATAAATTCCTCGGCGCCTTTCGCGAAAGATTTTCAATGTATAAACAAAGTGGAAATCCACTTTCGAAGAGTCGTGACATATAATTTTATAAAAACTACAGGTGTCGCGTCGTAAAACTAATCCATATTTTTCTGTATTTTTTGTGTTCCGTTTACGAGAATATTTTTAGTATTTATGCATGGATATTTAAGGCGGTGACTAGAATATTATTCCAAGATGGCCTGCCACGGCGCGCTGCTAAAACATAGATTCATAGAACCGATCGAATCAAGGTCTGATATAATATCCTGGTATAATATTCGTGGAGCAAATGATTTTTTATTTTAATTAAATAAACGTGGAATTATAGTAGCGAATTAATAATAAAATATGGCGCCAAGGAAAAGAATTCGGACACCGCAGACTGAAGTGTGGAGAAATGGCGTTAATTCGATCAGAAACTAACGCTCGTAAGTTCCGAAATATAAAAAACTGACGAGCCTTAAATAATCGATTCAAACTAATATTGCTTATAGTATAAAGATGAAAATTTATAATTAAGTTATTAATTTAAATTGTTGTCGACACTGATGCCTTCTTATAGAACCTTATGATTAATGTAAAAATATAAGCTATTTATTAATTCGAGCCGAAGCGAATTTCTTTCTCGATCAAACCAATCGTTATTCTGGCTTCTTTACGTTCCTAGAAATACGCGCTAGAAATTCCCTCGAGATAATTTGTGATGTTTTTACGAACAAAATGGTGGCCCATTTAATCCGCGAAGGAGGAGCATCGATCTTTCTTGTATTATCTCATGTCTCAGATATGAATATTAATACTGATAATCGATAAAAACTAACGACTCTTAAGTACTAAAATAATCGATTCGAGGTAATATTCCTTATAATCTATACTTGAGAAATTGTAATTAAATTTTAATTAAAATTGCTACCGACCCTGATATCCCTTTACGTGCATTTTCGATGTACATTTTATTATTTGTTGGATAACATTAAGATGAGTATTTAGAGGTAGGCAACGTTAAAAAGAATACTTGAAATTTACGTAAGTCGAATAAGTAAAATTACGGAATGTCGGGCTCCCGTGCTATGTAAACAAACGCCTTAAGGACACCCTAAATGTAAATACAACAGTTGTTCTCGAGTGTTATTCGATAGAATACACAAAGGGAGTTTAATGTAACTGCGGAGTTGAAATTCCAAGCTTTGCTTCGACAAATTTCTAAGTTCATTCTCCAAAATTATTAATCACTTAAAACTCTAATTGTCGTGAACTGTAGATTCCCGATTGTAAAAGTATATAAAAATCATACGATTAAAATAATCCAGAAATATTAGAATAATAACTATGAATAATAGGAATGGATGATTTCTTATATCCTAAAATATATGATATAATACGAACTCTTCCAGGAGTCTTCATAGGTGCATATATCTTACGAAAATGCAACAATTTCAGTGATAAAATTTGCAAAACCTTACGTTTCTAAATTATTGCACTGGAGAGTACATTATTGTGATATAAAAAAGAATATTTAAAGATCATAACGAAGAGTACTGCGTGCGTGATTCGCAAATACATCGAAGGTACACGGAAAAGTATATCGTGCCGGCAGAACGAAGAGGTTATGTGTTTCTATGGGAAGCCGGTGTACATACCTTGTAGTGCTTTTAAAGAAGTTGTTGCTCTCGCGATTCATGAGCTCGCTACGGAATCGTGACATCTCGTCCTCCATCTTCCTCATCTCGGCATCGAAGCGTTCCCGTATGTTGGAGAATTCGGTGTCGATCACGCTGAAATCTCCGAGTTTGATGGGAATATTGCGCTTGATACCACTGTCGGCCATGATTTTTCTTTCTTCCTGTTCACTACCCTTGCAGTCTCTTTCACAAAATCACTTATCGAGATTCGTATCTCTTCAGATTAAATCACAGGTTTCTTATTTCCACGGTCGCACGAACGAGCAGCTTTTACGTGTAGACTCGGTATGTTTTCAGACACAGCGTTCACTTTATGGTGGTTCGCCTAGGAATGAGCGCGGCTCAAACACTGCTCCTTAAATAGCCGCGAAACGATCGCGGAATGGCTCGTGGGAGTTCGACTAACTTCGTGGACGCTCGGCCGTTTCCGTGGCACGTACACGCGGTCCTCAACCGTGCCGAACTCTCACGAGGTTTTCACACGCTGGATACTTCGTTTTTAATTCATACTTTACTTATACGTTTCATACTTTAATTATAGATCCAAAGAAATTTCATGAAATCTTCCGCTTATAGCAGTATCATGGACCCCACGTAATTTTCTTCACGGTTCATTCTATCTATAATATCCCTGCTTTTCTATTTTCGTATCGTTTTTCCTCGAATTTCTTGAACTTTTTCGTGTGTGTTGTCCTGATATTTTGGGCAGTAAATGTGCATCCTGTAGATACATGTCTAAATATGTATTTGAATCATCCGAGTAGCTTGTCAGTTTGCTTCAATATTTTATACATCGAAGCCTCTAGAAACGCGGAAGAAGTGCAAAACAATCGAGGATGTTTCCTAAAGGAGATACGGTGTAAGCAAGGAAGTGAATTCGTAAGTGTAGACAGGAGGCTTTGAATAAATGAATGATCTAACAATAAAAAGCATGCGTGGGCGTTGTGGAGCTACCACAGACGAGACAAATCATTGCCTTCCATCAAGAATGAGGAATGATGACTAATGCAGTCGCACAATCATTTCCTTATTTATTGTCACCCCAAAGATGTATACGCGGTATCTGGATTAAGGTGGAGGTGGTTCCAAGAAGCAAATTCTTCCAGAGTTTTAAAGGCCGTAAGTAATACATATAAAACGAGACTCAATTAATTCCGCGTCTATTCTCGTTTAATAATGAGTGACGGTATTCAAAATTTCATTAAACGTCCATAAAATAATATTCTTCTTAATATGAATTTGTTTGCGAACATGGTGCGTAAAAAATGTTCAAAATACCACACACGGGCTAATGAGACGTAATCACGGATGATCCGGTTTTGTCGACACTAATTGGCTAATTAGAACCCATGGTGTATCAAGGGGTCTCCTCGAAGTCAACAACGTTAATCAAAAAAATGCCTAGACGTCAATTACCATGACAATCTGCTTACGAGGAACAGTCTTAGTTAGCTCCAGTTAATCATCTTAATCCCTATATTTAAACCACTTAGTCTGCGATATATCCGATAAATGGATCGGAACAGATTAAAGTGCACTGTTTCTCACATATTTTGAATAATTTGTGCAATTATAATGCAGTATTTAAACGAAAACTGAACAACCGTTACAACTAACACACTTTGCACTTCGATGCACAAAATCCAACATGTCGGCCGTTGCATTTCCGTATGAGTCAATATTTTTCGTTAAGGATAATTTATACAACTTATGGAATTTGTTAATCAAAATCGTTCTGATTTAAGTTTTGAGTATTGAGTATCGAACAAGTGTCTAACCCTTTGTATTCTGTTGATTAATAAGTATTTATTATATCTATATAATATGCAATTTTGAATAATGCAGTAATGCCAACATAATTTTAAAATATATTATGACTAATTTTATATTAATGCATATTTTCTTATTCAAAGACTTTCGCTGCCAAATTAACTTCATCTGAATACAATTATAGACTGATGAGTCTGAATTCGCATAATATTTTACAGCTTATTTGTTTCATTAATTTTCACCACATGATTTCATCGGAGAAATGTAACAAAAGTCCCCGACCCTTTTTCTGTGCGCAGAGGTTCTGCGCTGCTAGTATCATGGCGGACAATTTGTACGCAACAGTAATTTAGCCAAGTGTTTCATTTCTACCTATGTACTTCTTTGGTAAACGATTAATTAATAACAGTATTCCTTTGGCGAGGTGAATCATAATTACAATCGTAAATTATGAAGTATACAGTAGTTACGTAAGTACAAAAATATATGTAAATAAGATAAAGTACTTATTATAGCAGTAATGCATTTGAATGACACGCCGGCAGATAATATAATAAAAGACTAAAAATATCTAATTTGTAGATTGATCTTTGAATAATAATTCCAATAATCAAAATTATTAAATAAAACACTAAAGTAGGAGGGTGATCTTTTCTGCAAACGTTTTAAATATTACTTAACCTGCATCACGTAAGTCTGGAGTAACCGCCAGGAACAAATCGAATTCTTCATAATCGTAGTCGAAAGTTCACGCTATAAATGTACGTATATCTACATAATATTTCGTTTTTACATGCATATGTATACCCCATGATTTACGAATGCCATTAATCTATCCTTTTTTATTATTTACGCGTGTCATTAGCCCGAAATTTTTGCACACCGGTAAATCTCGCGAATGATGCCGACTCTATTTTCGCATTTCTCGAGGCGTTGGAGGTAACGCGTAACTGAATGGAATAACGCGTCATACCGCCTCCTTGTTGTTCATAAATAGTCCTGCTATTTGCCCTCCCCGAGGATTTCCGACGATGAATCAAACATCGAGAAACGTAACGTTTCTTTGAGATCTATAAGCGATAGTAAACCAGGCCAGTGGGTGGCAGTAGGGGGATGAATCATCCCCGATACTCAACTCGGAAGTAAGTGACTAAGGGAAGTTCCGCTCGCTTCAATATTCCTGCTTGACTGACTTTTATTTTTAACCCTTATAGTACTTTATAAAGTTTCCGGGTACCGTCGAAAAATGCCTTAAAAAATATGCGATCTTTTAAGTATCTATTAATTCTTGCATGTCATTACATGCCTTTAAATTATATTAAACAGAATCGCTTCCAAATTGCATTGTAATTTCATACATCATTACGAGGATGAAATACGGTTTCAAAATGAGTGATGAAGTCAGCCTCTCAGTGCGAGTCGATCGATCAACGGTTTTATCATAATTATTATTGTTAATGATATACGAGGTTAGGTACATCTCTAAGAGGGTGGTTGATGATATATTCAATGATTGTGTGCGTAGATATTATATAATATTGGAATTGTTATGAGGCTGTAGTAAAAGAAACAGGTTGATCATGAATGACGAGATCGTTCAGGTTGATGACAAAGTATGTCAATGTCAAATTGTCGGAGCGTCGAGACGTTACGGCAAGCGATCTCTTTCGAGACCGGTTGATTTCTATCCTGGGTTTCTTAAGTGTCCAAGGAATCCTCCGGTTTCTGAGTTCTTGCTCTGCGTGGGAGAACGTGGCTAACATGACGTCATCTTTGTGGGGGTTTTACTGATCGATAAACACGCGTCAGAACGGACCCTAATATGGATTGGGCATAACTTCGTTACGTATTTACTCTCACGGAAGACGACCACTTCCTTTTCCAATGAAACGTCTTATTAAAATTCCGAGTACGCATGCGTTTCAAAGAAACCAAGAACAACGTCCAATTAAGACGAGCCAGGTAAGTTTAACCCAAGTTAATTTTCATTTCCCAGAAAACTTCATTCTTCGTTATCAAATACCGCCAAGAAAACTATCGAGATAAATACCCGAGTTTATAGTTTACTTGCAATATATAACTGTAAAGAAATATAATTTAAATGAAAAAATCTACCAAATTTATAATATCAATTCATAGTACAGTACTTTAATCTGAAGGAATCTCGAAACTATGAGTGACACGGTCGGCATTTTAATAAAAAAGAGTCCGTCATTAGCATTCCAGAGACGTTTAACTGCCAAGACAAATAGAGCGTTTTTGTTGGACAATTATATGTAGCTTGGTATGTAAAACAACTAAACGGAGGTTGCAAGGAAGATAGTAGTACCTCTTCGCAACGCGCCACGTGCTATTAATAGCTGAGAAAATCCGAAACAGCCGTAGTATCCGAGGCCAGTTTCGTTCGAAGGAATTCTTTAACCATGCGACCCTTTCGACCGTCATTTTTTAACAATTCAATGTCGAGGATACAATTTAAAGTAGAATCGTATCTCTTCTCCATTCACGTATTATCATAAAGAAGAATCACCATAAATTCTCATGGACAAGGTCACTGAATATAATACAACACATTCTTTTCTCGACATTATCAATATAAACAAATTCGTATCTTCATTCTTGCCGTATCTTTCAAGATTACGGAAAATGGAATGCGTGCAGAAGTAATTGAAAATGTCTGAATATCGAACATCGTAGGTGTGAAGGTGTGATAGAGCCTTATAAGGTGATTTCATTGACCGTTTCGCCTCCGAGCGTACAATAGCCACTTACCAATCATTTCTACTCGGTTTACTTTTAATGGTTGAATGAGGAGCTCGTTGCTGGTACTCGTACGACGACTTTGCATCATCGACGTTGGCTATGGTGTTTGCAAATCGTCAGACTCGACGTCATCCCTTGATATTGCAAGGCCCACGTACCACTTGCACCTTTGACTTCACATTTCACAGTTGTTAATGTACTCGCCAATGGAATCCTATTAAGTGAGAGTATCATATGGCTCCGTCTCAATTTATACATATTATACATGTATATTTACGATATTTAATCGTATCATATTTTATATGAATTTATGGCCAGCAATTATTTTCATGTTCCAATGTGATGAAAGTCACGCGAATCTCCTGCAAGAATTCATTGCGAGCTATTATCTCACCATTTGTGTTTCACAACGTGAAGCCTTTTAAATGTTGATTAAGAGATAATAATTACAAAGGAATTATCGCCGAAATTGATTTCATTTTAGCGACTTCTGTGGAGAACTGAGAAACGGGATACCAACCGGTTTGTTGCAAGTAACATTCGCGGTACGTGGGTTTGCAATCTGATCCAGCTCTAACTACCTATAGCGTCATCAAGTAAGTGTAAGTACACTTAGCCCTCGATTTACACGGCATTCGAATTGCACGATTTCGGTTTAACACGCTTGAAGAAATGCGGAGGAAAATATGTACTTTTGAATTATGTTATGTGCATCTGGCTTGAATTAATGAGTTTCCGTTTAAAACTATCTAATCTGATTTAAAAAAAGTACATAATACTGTTTCATACGAATTTGTTAAATTTCTTACATATTTATTATCAATGTGAAATGGGGATTCGAATTGCACGATTTCAATTTAGACATTTTACGGCATTTTCGGGGATCCAATCTACCGTGTAAAACGAGGGTTAGGTCTACATGCCTCCGTGTAAACGAGTTTCCAATAAATTCGACATCCGTCTTCGTTGATTATAATATCATATTTCCAGACTTTTCCTAGCAGCTTACGAAACTTTACATGAAACTTGAGATCAAAATATATCATAGATTTAATATGCATAGCAAGTTTAATAACTAAATAACAACTTTTCTTAGAACTATTCTATAATAAGTGTAACGTATTCACTGAGTAAAGAGCGCCATTATCATCTTCCGCGTATTGACTATTAATTATAAGAAAGTATGATGTGCTAAAAAAAGGGGGGTCAATCGAAGCGTTTTATTAATTTATTAGAACGAGCTCTTGTTAAGTTATTAGCCTCAAGGTTCGGCTGCCGTGATAATCGAATCGGTTGGACGTAATCTGTATCGTGTTCAGTAATGCAGACTGGCGCGACTCATTGTTTTTTATTTTGTTCCACTACAAGCGAGAAAATATTGTTACACGTAAGCCGATGCTTGTAGTTACCAATGTCACTGCCACGAATAAACTCCTCTGTACGTAACTCGATGACGGCTGACAGTGGTCGAGACCGATTGCCGATTGTGAAAGTCGCATTTTTTAACGATTCATAGTTGTTGTCTACTGCACTTCAAATTTACCTAACAGTACAAATGTAAAACAATTGAACCGTTTATTAATGTGTTTATTAATGTGTCCTAAGACCATTTTTCCAAGAATAATCAGGTTAACCTTTGTAATAGTTACAAAGTTTTTGAGTGGAAAGGCACAATAAACATTTATAATAGTTACAAAGCCTTTATGTAACTATTATGAACGTTAATATAATTTTTTTGAAAAATGGACTTAGGTCACATTCAAAATAAACGGCTTAATTATCATACATGAATTCTTTATCGAACTTATTTTGATGCTTACAGTATTTACTGTGCATTTATAGATATTAATTTTCGCGGTAAATTTATATTTTCGACTATGTTTTGTGATTATAATTACTTGAGTTGATGTGGTTAGAGGCATATCGAAGGAGTACGTAAAGTTTGAAGTTTGAATGAGATACAGCGAATAAGTGGTTCCGATTCTAACAAGTTAAATGAAATGAAAGGGTAGTTCAGATGATGGGTCCACGGTGAAATTACCAGAGTAATAGTTAATGTGGTTATATTGAATAAAGGAGGCAAAGAATTCCATTCGAATTGTCGCCACTTGACGCGCTACTTGATTGCTCTTAAGTCCCCCTTGCGTTTTCCTCCAGTACTAAAACACACCCTGTTTTTTAGCACTGGCATCTCATAATATCTGATATTGTTTTGACAACAATCATGAGGGAACACGTGAGGGAATCTGGGAGTAGAAAGGGGTCGAAATCGCAGACGAACACTAAACAGAACACTGAAAAGAAGCCCTTCGATAAAAAGAAGTATAGATTACAGAAATACAGTAACAAATATAAAAGTATGTCGGGATTTTTCTTAAAAAACTTGCTATCGATAGGTTAGACGTAGACACATTTACTACGATTATTAGTGGTTTTAATCGATCACGAATTTTTGTTGAAACTCGTGATTAGTCAACCAATGGGAGGAACGCAGGAAGAAAGCTGTCCTACGAGATTTTTACAAGGAAGTTGACAAATCTCAGCGGCAAAACGAAAAGAAACCTTTGCATTTGAAGAATGAAGCTGAAGATGAGGCCAACAAAAAGTGAGTATCGAAATATAATTTACATCGCGAATTACTAAATTGAATATTGTTTCTCAAGCGATTCACCAAAGAAGATTGGTGCTTTCCAAAAAGCCAAACAGGAGTTTTTACGGATGAAAAATGAGAAGACCAAGAAGAAGGAGGAAGCACTTAGGATGAAATCAGAGAGAGAGGAGGCATTACAAAAATATAAGGAAAAGAAAATGCAGGCTTTCAAGAAATTATCCAAGAAGACAAGGAAAGGCCAGCCAGTGATGAAAGATAGATTGGAGATGTTACTTGAAAGAATTCAGCAGAATGTTTCTAATTGATATCCTTGATTCTTGTACCTTATTTCTAGCATGATTTTTTAAATGTAATATACAGTGGTTGACTATATATGTAAATATATATTTCGAAATAAAATGTTTTCCATAAATCTAGTGACTACTGTAGAAGAACCTAGATCTCTGCATGTTCAACTAATCACTACTTGCAATTACATTAATTACTTTTAAATATGCACTCCTCTACTCGTTTTAGTGGTACAGGTATTAAGTGTGAAGTCTAAAGTATTAAAAAAATGTTGAGAAATATTAAATTCTACTTGGAAAATAGACAAAAATAGAAATGTTGTCGGAGCGCGTCGCATGCGGGCCGTGAGTGCAATTTTCACCGGGAGTCACCTATTATAAGCGATTAAAAACTGGTTTTCCCGGCACAAAACCGGTAGATAATGATTCCCGAGGTACAAATTAACGGTCGAAAGAATGTCCACCGACCGATGTGATCGTATAAACTAGGAAATTCAAATTTCCCCGCCGAAAGGGGAAAACGCAGACGTAGAGTGAATTCGGGGGGCACGTAGCGCGTAGTGTGTCAGCTATAGCGAGAGCTAGTCAGCGGTGGTCAGCGGTTGCAAATGGCGACAGCCACCAAATCTCTGGCACCGAACCGCGAATAGTTTCACGCCTACCGTGCACTGCGTCACCGAGTCGTGCGTGAACATTATTCCAACTCAGATCGGTAGGTATACTACGAATTCAAATAATTCAAGTTAAAGCGGTACCAGCTGTTTCATCGAGAAACGCAATCGAAAGTCGGAGTAGTCGGGTGCCGTGCGACAGGTCATCGAAGGCGAAAGACGTCGTTCGATTTGTACTTTTCCCTTTCGAAAACTTCCCCTTTACCCGCCCGATCGACACGTCATGAATCTACGATCATTTTCGATTGATAATTCCAAAGATTCCATATCGAATCGTTAGATTTCCATCGGGCGGGGGTGGTCGGTTATCGAGATGCTTGAGACGGTACTGCTGTCAAAAAGTGTTTGCCGTCTCTGCGGAATCTAGGACGCGGTACCGGCTTAATCGCTCGATTTTACTTCGACGGAGACACTTGCTCTTCGAACATCTTTCTCGTTTTTAGGAATACGCCTATCGTTATCGCGGTTTTACCCTCTCGGTTTCTACGGTTCTGATCGTAACACTCTCGCAGCGGGCCACATAGTATTCCCCGTTTTCTTTTCATTGGTAGAAATTACGGCATTTAAGATAGTCTTTGGGAATGCAAATAGAACGATGGATTTTACCGACTATGATGAATAGCATTATAAAGTACTCAATGAAATATCACTAAACTTACAGATGAATTCATTTTAGCGAACTTCTTTCTTTCACGAGGTAGAAATTCATTGATTCGAAGTCGCTAGAAATTTTCTACACGGAATAAATAATACCGTACGAATTACCTATTTTTCAAATTTATTATAATTCCTTGAATATCACTGATATTATAATTATCAATACTTCGTCGATTCTTCCGAGTTTTTATACAGTTAATAAATTCGGGGGAATCAAGATATGCATACCCCGAGTTTCACTCTTAACAGGAGTGGAATTATTTGATTCCTCCCGAAAATATTGGAGTGTACAATATGTTTGGATATAGTTAAGGATACATTCTTTAATATGGTTTAATTCACAGGTGGTTCTAAAAGAAATCAGGCAAAATGCCGGCAGTGAGAGGAGATGGCATGAGAGGGCTAGCTGTATTCATTTCTGACATTAGGAATTGTGAGTTTACATCATTCCACAAACTATTTCCTTTCCTCTTTTTTTTTTAAACATTTTCTTAGATTTTGCAAATGAAGTATTCTGTTGAGTCATATATGCAGAATCTAAGAAACCCACCTATCATTAGATGTCTAGGTGCTCGATTCTACCATCTTCCTACCATTCAAATTTCTTCCATTATTTCTATTCTACAAAAAGATAGGATGCCATTGAAAGCGATGTGGCACGCTAAGTATTTAAAGCAGGGAAGAGTAGGAGACAAGGGGGCGGAGTTCTGATATAAGCCTATCTCTCTGATAGAGCTTGACTTTCAAACACAAATATGTAATACTTTGACATCATATAATAAACATCTATTTCCATCAAATTTTCAGCATTCTGAGAAATCTCTTACCAATTGAAAAAAATCTTTTTTCTAATATTTACATACTTATTAAGATAACATTACAATAATAGTTAGTTTGAAGCAGTTGAAGAAAAAATAGAGAAATCAATACGTATAAGGGTTGATACTAGTCCAAATGGCATGCAGCCATTACTGTTTTGTATGAAAAGTATCACACAATGTTGTGTATCTGTGTCTGTATAGTCTGTATATATATGTAACCTTGAATGATTAATACATTTTTAATGATGAATGGAAATCTCTGAATATCTATATCAAATAAATACCGGGAACATGAATTTCGGGATGAATACCATCGCGATACGCCCCGCGCGGATTTTTCGTACGATTGGAAATTACGATAACAAATGATTCACCAGGTAAAAGCAAAGAAGCGGAAATAAAACGTATAAATAAGGAGCTGGCAAATATCCGTAGCAAATTCAAAGCGGACAAAACGCTCGATGGTTACCAGAAAAAGAAATATGTTTGCAAGCTCCTCTTCATTTTCCTACTTGGCCATGATATCGACTTCGGCCATATGGAGGCTGTTAATTTACTTTCTTCTAATAAGTACTCCGAAAAACAGATTGTAAGTAGCACACAAACCAAAGTTCACCCCTCAGCTTCAATGGACGGGAATCATTTACGTTAATACTTTACCACAAACTTTGTGTTTCTAAACTTTCCAGGGTTACCTTTTCATATCAGTCTTAGTAAATACCAACAGTGATCTCATTAAGTTGATAATTCAGAGCATAAAGAATGATCTGGCATCGCGTAATCCGATTCACGTGAATCTAGCACTACAATGTATCGCTAATATCGGTAGCAAGGAAATGGCGGAGGCTTTCGGGAATGAAATACCAAAACTACTTGTTTCGGGGTACGTGGAAATAATACAGAATTCGTGGATGGCAATACTGTTGTTGGAGAACATCTGTTAACTAACGATTGTTATTATTCAGCGATACAATGGACGTGGTGAAGCAGAGCGCAGCATTATGTTTGTTACGATTATTACGAACCGCACCGGATGTGGTTCCTGGTGGTGAATGGACCTCGCGAATAGTTCATCTTTTAAATGATCAACATCTCGGCGTTGTTACCGCGGCAGCATCGTTAATCGATGCCCTCGTTAAAAGGAATCCGGACGAATATAAAGGATGTGTCAGCCTTGCGGTTTCCAGATTAAGCAGGGTATAATATAACGTTATCACCGAGATTGTCGTCGAGTTATAATTTGCTGATGCTCATTCTATCCTATTAGATCGTTACCTCGAGTTATACGGATCTCCAAGATTATACCTATTACTTTGTACCAGCGCCGTGGCTATCAGTCAAATTGTTACGGTTACTACAGAATTATACACCACCTGGTAAATTTAATAAACATTTTGTAACATTTGGGATAATAGAAGATTACGAAAGTCGGAATTGACACACGAATAATTCTTCCAGCTGAAGATCCCGGTGTGAGAGGTAGATTAAACGAATGCTTGGAAACAATCTTAAATAAAGCTCAAGAACCGCCAAAATCCAAGAAAGTACAGCATTCGAATGCAAAGAACGCTGTATTATTTGAGGCCATTAGTTTAATTATACACAATGACAGCGAGCTACCTTTGTCGGTTCGCGCGTGCAATCAACTCGGCCAGTTTCTTTCGAATCGCGAGACGAATCTACGTTATTTGGCCCTCGAGTCTATGTGCCACTTAGCTACTTCGGAACTTTCCCACGAGGCGGTAAAAAAGCACCAGGAAGTGGTGATATTGTCCATGAAGATGGAAAAAGATGTATCCGTTAGGCAACAGGCCGTCGATCTTCTCTATGCCCTCTGCGATAAAAGCAACGCCGAAGAAATAGTACAAGAAATGCTGAACTACCTCGAAACGGCTGATTACTCCATCAGGGAAGAAATGGTACTCAAAGTGGCGATATTGGCCGAGAAATACGCTACCGATTACACTTGGTACGTTGACGTTATCCTAAACCTGATTAGGATAGCTGGAGATTACGTTTCGGAAGAAGTTTGGTACAGAGTCATTCAGATCGTCATCAATCGAGATGATGTGCAAGGATACGCAGCGAAAACAGTTTTCGAGGTAAGTTCTTGTAATCAGTATTACAAATATTTGCCAATAACTCATTTCATATTCCGTACTTTTTAGGCACTGCAAGCACCTGCTTGTCACGAAAACATGGTTAAAGTAGGTGGTTACATACTCGGAGAATTTGGAAACTTAATTGCTGGTGACCAACGTTCATCTCCAGCTGTTCAGTTTCAACTATTACATTCCAAAGTAAGTTTCTTTGTTTCTCTGTTTTTCGAAAACCTTAATCAGCACGGATATGATAAACTTTGCGTTTTACAGTATCACTTATGTTCTCCGATGACACGAGCATTGTTACTCTCGACGTATATTAAATTCGTGAATCTATTCCCCGAGATGCGAAGTCAAATCCAGGATGTTTTCAGACAACACAGCAACTTACGTAGTGCTGATGCTGAGTTGCAACAAAGAGCATCGGAATATCTGCAACTTAGTATTATCGCGTCCAGTGATGTTTTGGTAAGTGATATTAACACCGTGTTCCGCAGATAATGATGATGTAACATTTATTATTGACACGTGTTCCTTGTTCGACCATAGGCTACCGTTTTAGAGGAAATGCCAGCATTCCCTGAGCGCGAGTCATCGATTCTTGCGGTACTCAAAAAGAAGAAGCCGGGACGTGTGCCGGAAAATGAAATCAGGGAAAATAAAAGCCCGGCACCAACTGCAAATCATCACGCGGAAGCACCTGCAACTACTGCGGTTGTAAACAATACATCCGCCGATTTATTGGGTCTCTCTACGCCGCCATCTTCTCAGCCAGCTAGTAATACGGGCGTTCTCCTGGATGTATTAGGAGATATTTATAATATGCCAAATAAAGTCGGTGCTACTAATGGTGCCCAAAATACTTATAATCCTAAAAAGTATGTCTCTCTATATCTGCATTAAATTCTTCCTCGTACAGCATTGAAACTTGCATCGTTTCAAATTATTACTAATGCGAGGGATTTACATGTTTCAGGTTTGTTTGTAAAAACAACGGTGTGCTATTTGAGAACGATTTGATACAAATTGGTGTCAAGTCGGAGTTCAGGCAAAACCTTGGACGAGTCGGACTTTTTTACGGGAATAAAACGCAGTATGCGCTTCACAGTTTTCAACCACAACTTTCCTGGTCGGATGATAATCAAGCGAAATTGGCCGTACAAGTTAAGCCTGTTGATCCAGTGCTCGAAGCTGGTGCTCAGATTCAGCAAACGATCAATGCCGAATGTATCGACGACTATAATGGTATGTTGAAACCAGTTACGTAACACGCAAAAAGAAACATACATTTAAATACTTCGTGTATGATGCATGCGACATTCCGCATATAATTAACGAGTATTTTTCCCGTTACAGATACACCGAGCATGATTATTTCTTTCATTTATAATAACGTGCCACAAAAAATAACAATGAAATTACCATTAACGATCAACAAGTTCTTCGAGCCGACGGAAATGAACGGCGAGTCGTTCTTCGCGCGTTGGAAAAATCTCGGAGGGTCAGTGGATTATAATTTCCAATACTATAATGAATAGTATGATTAACAAAGATCAACAATTTCGATGGTGAAAATGAAATAACGGAAAAATATCAATTTCAGAGTGAATCAGCAACGGTCGCAGAAAATTTTCAAAGCACAGCAACCAATGGATTTGGTACAAGTTCGCACGAAGTTACAAGGATTCGGTATGCAACTGCTCGATGGTATTGATCCGAATCCCGACAATTTTGTTTGCGCGGGTATCGTTCATATGAGGGCACAGCAAGTAGGATGTTTGTTACGTCTTGAACCTAATAAAGTAGCACAGGTACATTTGCAACAACAATCATCAATATTATCAGATACTGGATTAGTATCTTACTATAAAGACGCCGTTTTTCAGATGTTCCGATTAACGGTACGCTCGAGTAAAGAATCAATGTCAGTAGAGATCTGTGACCTGCTGGTGGACCAATTTTAAACGGCCTAGCGGGCGTGAAACTAATCTATAATATAAAGACACGCCGTGGGAAGACATATCGTGATCATAAAAAAAAAAGGATGTCATCTCTCGCCGTATCCAGAAAGATACTGATGATTACTTGTTAAGGAAACTAATATGCGATGTACCCAAGCTTACACTCACGGCGCGGTTACGAGAACTGTATCCTCGTGTAGGCGGAAGCTTTGTTACCATGTATAATGCTACGAAACAAAAAAAATTGAAAAGAACGAGGCACAGGATTGCCACGCAACGATCGAGGTTTATTATGTACAAGAAAGAAAAACACAAATGACATACAATGACCTATGCTGGCCGATATTAGCTCGTGATCGAAGGTAACAAGCCTAGACTCTTTTGTTTGTTTTCTTTTTGTTAATTTAATAGGTGTCTTTAGTCGGGATTATGAAAATTCGTAACTTATCTGTAATCATACGTAGATGTTTCGTTTTTGGCCATTAAGTATCGGAAAAGCAACACTCGGGCATTCAAAAAGCGCGGTCGAACTCTAGCGTACTTTAACCGCGAGATATTTTCTAGCGTTCTCCGTCTTCCCGTTCGTGGGAAATCATTCTCGTACGGTGTATCTCGATGTCGTTGCTCGAACGAGTTTCTTCTGAAATGATACGACTATCGCGATTATGATATCGTATATTTTGAATTCGTGTAGCTTTGTGTGCTCGTGGCGTGTTTTTGTCTATGCCTCGTGAATCTTCGTTACGTCGTACTCTGCTACGAGTTCAGTTCTGAGATTATTGCGTGAAACGGGAAAGTAGATTTCGGCACGATCATAGTAGCTGTATGATATTAGTTGTTTATCGTAGATTTCCTTATATTCAACGGAGCTCAAAAAAATGTCTCTTGTAATTAGTAGGTTCGATATATGAGCGCTCCTGTTCCGTGTCCCCCTGTACCCTTCGTATCCTTTACATCCTTCACTTCCTCCATATTCCCTTTGCTCCACTTCTTTCCTTAAGATTTTCTTTACCTCCGATGTTACTGTAGAAATCCATGGCTGGTTATTCTCTGACTCGTAAAAAAAGACGATGCGAATAAGTTAAAGGAAACGTTAAGTTCAACCGGAGAATTGGAAATGAAATCACACCGTTACTCTGCAAACCCTCTTCTACTATGAATACGGTTGCCATTTACTTAGCAAAAAGGTACACTATACCGAAAGTGGTGGACATTTAGAAAACACCGTTATAACATTCGCAGGAACTTCGAGAGATAATTGTATACCCTGTGAAAATGAATCCGACAAATGGTTACCGTAAGAATAGAGGAAGAATAAAGAATAAAATGTCTCGCCGCGGATGAACGGAATAGAATGATTTTTCTAAGTGAATTCTTCTAATTGTCTTTAACGAATCTTGTGTGAGATGTATATTTCAGTAGTGTATCCTGTACAGGTGATGATTATTGATAAATGCGTTAAAAGTTATTAAGTTTTCTATGAGTAACGAAGAAAAGAGCAGCTCTAAACGATGTTTACGTACATGCGTTAAAAACTAAAAGATTAAGCCATGTGTCACTTGTTCTTCACTTGAAACAAGGGAAACGGAAACGATCAATTGTAAAGCTCTACTCGATTTGTAAATAAGAGATATCCGATTAATGAAACGCACCGATGAGGAGCCATTGCACGAGACACGAATAATCGCAGTGCTAACAGCCAGTACGAAAACACTAAATCGTTTTCTCCCTACTGATTCATTTATATATTACTTTATTCGAACGAACATTGAGATGTATATTTTTTACTACGTTCGTACAGTATAAACTTACAGTTCGAACCTTTTCGAATTGGGAAATATTGGAATTCAGACATTTTGGAGATTTTCGAATTTTGTTATCTTGAGCTTCTGGCATTTTCGAATGTTGTAGTCTTGAAATACTGAAATATTGAGATTTTGGAATCGGGGAATTCCGAAATCATTTTGAGATCCTCGGATTTTGTAATCCTGAAATACTGAAATTTTGAGACTTTGGGATCTTGGAATTCTGAAATTTTGGGCTTTGGAATTTCGCAATCTTGAAATACCGATATTTTGAGATTTTGGAATCGGGGAATTCCGAAATCATTTTAAGATCCTCGGATTTTGCAATCCTGAAATTCTGGAAATCTGAAATACTGAAATTTTGAGACTTTGGAATCTTGGAATTCTGAAATTGACGGATCTTAGAATGTTGCAAATCTGAAATACTGAAATTTCGAGATTTTGGAATTTTAGAATCTAGCATCCAGTACGAAAACTCAACATCGTTTTTCCCCATTTATATATTACTTTACTCTAACGAACATTAAGATGTATATTTTTTTCTACGTTCGTACAGCATAAACTTACAGTTCGAACCTTTTCACCTTAACTCCTTTTGCAACCTGATTTTATTTCTCTTCTATCCGGAGAACGATTTCGTTCCTTCCATTGGACAGTCTATTTATTGCCAAGTATTTCGTATCTTCCTGTATCAGACATATTTTTACCACAATTATACACCACGATATTAAAAGACTATTAAACCGGGGCAAATAAACTTAGAGTTCTTTATCTCGATTCGATCGATCACAGTATTGGAATTGGCAAATGCTCATGAGTTTCCCCGAAGAGTTTATAGCTCAATTCGATTTAAGCGAATCTAAAGAAGACATTAACGTAGAAGAAGGAAACATTCCGCAACAGCGTACATCGAAAAACACTAACGTTTCGTAGTGATACTTTAAGTTTAAGCGAACGATCCGACGACGATCTTCGAGATCTTGATTTCTCAGTGAGAACGAACCTTTAGGATTAGTTTTACACCGTTTCTACCGCTCCTACTAATTTATTCCTAATTTATCGAATCTCACGTTACTCGCGATGTGCGCGTTCCAATCAAGATCATGAGAATAATGAAATTTATTCATAATAATGGTGTCGTTGACGAAGGTAGTGGTATACCTTGGTATTCTTTCCTAGCATTCACGTAGAATAAACTAGTAGAATGGGAAGAGAAACACGCTAGAATTAAACGCGACTAATCGCCAGTCATGGATTTGTGTAATAAAAAGAAATATATATATATATATATTGATATGTGGAATTATCTTTTACGACAGCTAACGAGGTTTACGCTAATCATATTCCTTTAATTAACGCGTCACTGTGTGTGTTACGTGCATGTATGTACGGAATGTGAGAATCTTGTTCACGCGATTAAATCTACCTTCGAATGATTATTAAGTTATATGATCGACAAGTATATATATAGATATATATATAATATACATAATTCATATAAATATACGAATTATTAAGAACCGTGTGTCGACACACGATTGTTAGATTATTGTGTTACGGTGCCCCGATCGACTGGCGATCGTGACGTGCAAGTAAAACGCGTTTATTATCACGATCCGCAGAATTTATTCCAAAAGTCTCTCCCCCCTTCACCCTTCCTTTTTATATTTTCCATATTAATGTCCTTTTTTGTATTTAAGAACTCTATTTAGTCGGAATTACAGGATTTATAGTTCGTAATTAATTAAATGCGGTCTAATCGTGTACAGATTAATCGAGTTAATAAATATGATATTATTATATTTGTATATAATATTGTATTTATGAAACTGAAATACTTCTTTGTCGTCGATATTAGATCAAAAGGTGGTTATTTATTAAAACGAAATATTCCCGAGTTAATAAATATGATATTATTATATTTGTATATAATGATATTATGTCTATTATTATGACAAAATCTGAAAGTACGAAAATGGTATATTACGTTTTTATGGAGGTGAAATTCATTAACGAACACTTTCATGTAAGCTAGTTACAGTGTTTTTTATTTTTACCCTAATTGAAATGTCAATATTCACGCGATAAAATGTTTGCACGTAGCAAGTTATTTATATATCCTGCCATTACTGTTTAATAAAATTGTGCTTGTTAAATTATTATGTTCGATGAAGAAAACGGCGGAATTGTGGTTAATGAATTTTGTCCCTGTAACAACGATTTCACGAGGAACGTCAGCCATATTGAAACCTTGATAAGTGAAGTTCGCAATGAAATATTTGTGAATTAATATTGGATCTGTAAACGATGAGACACCGCCATTGTTTTATATCCATCTTCCTTTTCTTTCTTCCAACGTATCGTTAAGTTTGATAACAAAAGCGAAGTACGGCGTGCGAGTTTGATAGAATTATTTAATATTACAGGCTCTAAGATGTTATTAGTTTACAATGCCGAACGATATACGATAGCTCTCGTACGAAGTCTGCCCTTTTCTATCGTTCGAATTCTTTATTAAAACTTTATTAATAATTCTTTAGTAATAATGGTATCGTTTTGTATTCGCCATGCGTGGGTTGAAGAATTTTCAAGTCAGAGAGATGCGTCGGCATCTTTCAACGTTGCTAATAAAGTATTGGGTTGACCAGAAAATTAAGGCGGTTCGCATGTTTTTTTGCAAGGAAATAAAGGGATTTTTATGTACACGGGATTATGTTCGAAAAGCTGTAAAAAAACAAGGAAAATATAAGTCAGAAAAATACATTATTGTATAAGTAGTAATCGTACATTTTTAGGCTTTGGAGTTGTGAAATTTTTAAAATCCGAAATTTGAATGCGAGGATTGAGACAAAACTTAAACTTTGAAACTTTGCACATGGTGAGATTTTAAGATTTTTGGATTCTTAAATGTTTAGATTTTGTAATTTTTAGAATCTTAAATTTTGGGATTTTGGGTTTCTGAACGTTGAGATCTTGAAATCCTGACATTTTTAGGCTTTTAAGTTTAGAGATTTTGAAACTTTGAGATTACGCCATTCTGGAATCTTGAAATCTTGAGATCCTGTAATTTTTACACTTCTAAGTTTAGAGATTTTTGAATTTTTAGAATCGTAAATTTTGGGTTTTTTGCGGTTTCGGAACGTTGAGATCTTAAAATCCTGGAATTTTCAGATTAAAAATTTCGGGATCTCGGAATATTTAAATTCTGAAATCTTGGCATTTTAGAATTAGGAAATTTTGAAAACCTACAATTCTAAAGAAAGTGCAAAATATTATAAGTCAAAACGAATAATACATTATTGAGAAAAGAAAACTGAAAATACATACAAAATAGACATCGCTCTCCGCACAAAATTTGTGGTCAGTCCAATATTAAAAGTAACGAGTATATCGAATTTGAATGTAATTCAAGGATCATGGAAACTGAGACGCCCCGATCGTTCGATGCACTCGAGCACCGTGCCAAAAAAAAGAGATTCATTCTGCGATTTGAAAGTATGCTAAACACTATATAGGGTCCACGCTATGTCAATGAAGGAACAATTGTACAACTCCGTAGAAAGGTTTCCGAATTCCCGGCAAGTTTCGGTAGAAACGTGGAACGAAGAAAACGATCTTCGATCGATTCAAGCAGATCGATTGAATAGCGTAAATTGAAAGTTTTATATCTATTCGTGATGTTCCTTAGGAGAGTAGATGAAAAGATAGAGCTAGAACTGGCCTTGGGCATTTATTATTTCAAGCGCGAGACAACAAATATTCTTGAAAAAAAATTAATCGTTATTATTAATTGCACGTTTAAATCGGACGTGTCAAATGAGTTAATAAATGGTACGTCTATGTGTACGATATGATATGCTTTATGAAAAACATTTATGAAAATATTTATAGGGGCGAAATACGTGGTGTATCTTCCGGCGTGAGAAAGAACAAACGAAATCATGTTTATTCTGAGGTTGCAGACTTGAATAATTGAATGCCCAAGTCTGGCTAGGACCTTAATTAGAGAATCGTTGAATCAAGTCGTCTAAGAGAACACTTTACTCGCTTTTATCTCATTGCGATATACACTTAGGATAATTTGACTTTTTAGTACGAGAGTATTGTAATGACATTTGTTGCGAGTCTATCCGATGAAATATTTTTTATCGTCTCGAGTACATCTTGCGCAAAGCAATGTCGAACGTTAATTCATTTAAACCTATATTTTGGTACTCGAAGGTACCTTATTCAGAATTATTTATAATTATGAAATTTCTTCTAGTTTGGATCGTGTGTAATTGTAATTCATTCGCTTGAAGGAATATGTGGAATGTGTCGTCATCTGAAATTCTTAGATTCTGAGACTTTGAAAACCTGAGATTTGGGAAATTTGAAAATCTAGAAATTTCTGAAATACGACATTCTGGAAAGTGTAAATTTTGATGTATAATATGCCACAATTGCTAACATTTTAGGAATTCTGAAATTTCGGAAATGCTGAAATTCTGAAAATTCTGAAGTATTGTAAATTCGAAATATAGAAATTCCAGAATTTTGTAAACTCGATATATTGAGATACTAAAATGTTGTAAACTCGAATTATTGAAATACTAAAATTTTGGAAACTCGAACTATTGAAATACTAAAATTTTGGGAACTCGAACTATTGAAATACTAAAATTTTGTAAACTCGATATATTGAGATACTAAAATGTTGTAAACTCGAATTATTTAAATACTAAAACTTTGGAAACTCGAACTATTGAAATACTAAAATTTTGGGAACTCGAACTATTGAAATACTAAAATTTTGGAAACTCGAAATATTAAAGTTCTGAAATTTTTGAATTCTGTAGGCAACTCAGAGTATCGAAGGGTGTGAATTTCTCCGGAAAGAGTGTCCGAAGGGGCCATTTATTTGCGCAAAATGTACCAAGATAATTTACCTCGGAAATATCTGTTCAGACGGTGGATAATTACTATCATTATTTTCTCTCGAAACGTGCAATTATCATGAATTTATTGTACCGGCGTCTTACACGATAACGATTGTTGACTTTCGTTCGATGCATCACTTCGCTAGTTACACTATCCTAGTATTGTATATACTTCCAACACGCCTCAGCAATTATTCGAGTCAGACTTGGGCGTTTGTTATTTAAAATAAATCATATAAATCAATATCAAATTCACGTTTCCTTGAACATTTCCACGATGGTGCACTATTAGAAACTATTCTTTCCGCGTAAACCCAAAATCTACGACACCTCTGATTTATTTCATTCTTTGCCACGAAAGCTAAATAATATATTTATTATCATTTATCTCCACTTTGAGAACATAGATCGATTTCGAAGAACTTAGAACAAATAAAACGATGTGCTCGTTAAAATCAACAAATGCATGATTACTCGAAGACAATCGTTGATCGCATCACGGAAGTACTTTTTAATAACAATTAGATTTAAATAACAGCCAAGCCTGATCGAAATCACTGCTTTCCTTAGTAGCCCGAAATACCACTGTCTGATAATATCCGATAATATGTCCGATAATATCTGACAATAAGTAGAAGAATCTCTGAGAACACGACAATAGATTTCCTCGATAAGCGAATCCTTTTTCCAATTTCGATGTTAGGAAGAATATTTCTTCGACTTAACTGGAAATCGAAGGTCCGATCGTTTGTTCACCGATCACTTTACGATTTCACGAGGAAGTAATCACGGAATTATTTATTGGATATTAAATATTATTCGTAAACAGAAGATTACCGTAATCACCGATTCCTTTACTTAATCATTCGCACTTGTTAAACTCGAAGCAAATCCACTCCAAAATAAAAGAACCGACTGTTTTCAAGTGGAATCTTGAAAACATCTGATCCAAATCCTCTTCTAACGCATTGAGGACGGAATAGAATATTATTCCTTTACGTCGTTCTTGTTATTATCGTTTTGGCGAATACCATTATCATTGTCGATGAGATTTTTAATAGATTATCGAGACTAATAAGACGATCATTTCCGTCTCCTCGAACTGCCACTATTATCTTCCTCGATGAGCCATTTATTGTATTATCGGGCTAAGTCCGTAATTTCCGTTCGATCCGATCGAAGTGGAAAAGAATATTGTCGGAGATGTTCCGCTCTTTAGATCAACAATTGTCTACTTCCGTTTTCCCTCGACGATTAACGTGTATTAAGTGGCAAGTTGTCCTTTGGCAATTGTTTATAATTATTAGTAATAATTCTCTGCTTTTGTATAGATATACTTTATCCTTTATTCCGTGTCTCGGAAGGAAATATTTTATTTATATTTAAATCATAATAATTATGTGGCCCAAGTTTTAATTGATTTCATCACCTCTTGGATTAATATCTCGCGATAATTAATTCATTGTCTATATATGTTATTCATCGAATTTTTATTCCCTTCGTTTGATAAATATTCTATTTTGTCAAAGTAATCTGGTTGGGTGTGTATTGAAAGAAATCAGTTGTTTTTATTACAATTTTATTGTGGCCCGTATTAGGCTTCTCTTGGCACGTCGTCGACAACCAAGATTGATAATCGAGGAATGCGAATAAATAAACGAGTAGAAAATATAATCATTTCCGGAACCTTCTTCCGAAGATAATAACTTAATTAAAACGCATCGTAATTTTCTCCTAAAAGTAAGGTATTTCGGTCGGGCATCTTATGATTAAACTGCAGTCATTCTGGGTTCCATATTTCCGATGGAAATCAATAGTTTTCCTCTTCGAAAAAACTGTCCTATATTTACATCAGTTGTAATTATATCTTTTACTATTTCATTATTTCTCCGAAGAGCCGCATTTCCGTTTTTTAACTAGAATTATTTTCGACCAATGAGTACTTCCTCCGCATCCATATACAGGGTGTCGCACTTGTAACGAACCACCTATTATCTCGTTCACTCGCGATAATATAAACAATATTTATCCATTATATCCGAGTACCGGAAAGTAATCAATTATTTTTCGCATACTTTATGAATTTTCTTTGAATTTTTTCATATTAAATGTTATTCTATTAGATAATCCCCATCGTTATCTATGATTCTTGACCGACGATCTTCTAATGCCATAAATCCATTTTTGGAAAAATTAAATTCCCAAAGTTCGATGTACAAACATTCTCCACTCCCGAATTGATTAGTTTTCGGTACTGCTAATATAAACAATATTTATCCATTTTGTCTTCAAAGAATTAGTATTCTGCATAAGAATTTTTCGGTATTATTTTTTACAGAATTCCCAAGATGTGTTTCCATAGTTTGTCCAAGATTTTCCTTATTTGTTGCACGGAAACAAACACTGTCGTATAATTAGGTGTCCCAGTATTCGTCACAATGTACTTTCATTACATTCACACAGAACCAACACACTTTAATAATTTATTAAAATCCATAAACTTATGTAGTTGATGGACTGATTTTGAAATGATACGCCATGACACCGCGATATTGTAACGTCGCGATGCGAAGTCAAAGGTAGTTGAAACCGAGTGATTCTAGTCGGAAGAAATGTCCTCGATGCGTTAAGCGGCTTATCGATTCTCGAAAGGACAACTTCGAGCGAATTCGACGATAAGAGCGAAAGAGATCTTTGGATATGCATAAATATGATAATACAATAAGGCTACGTCTATTATAAAGGGATTCGTATTCAGGTCTCGCGCGAGCGGAACAAAAAGTTCACGTCGTAAGCACTGAATACGAATCGAAGTGTTCGGAAACTCTTAGGTAACGTTTTCTCGTCATTTTTAAAAAACTTGCGTTCGATATTGTTGAGTACGGCCATTTGACTCTCTTTTTGCGAGGAAATAAGAACAGAACGATCATAATTCTCGAAATACCATGTAAAAGTATCGTCTTGTCTCGTTACGTTAACACTAGAACTACGAACGACGTATTCAGCTAAATTTATACGCTCACGCATGCGCCCTAAACCCGTTAACAGAGGAGTTCTTCCGAAAAATACATCGCGCGGGTTCTTTCGATTCAGTCATAAAATAAATCCAATATATTTATAATTACGACGTATATAATGGGTTTGACTGTTCATCATTGACATTTATACGCATTAAAATTCAAGAATTAGTGAGGCATAACAAATCTCTGGAAATGAAACCTTACAAATTCGAACGTTTCTATTAAATTCTACGGAACTGCCATTTTGATGGCTGCCGTAGTTCTAGTGTTAAGTTCCGATGTAACTCCTGCGAACTTATCGGAAGTTATGAACTCTGCTAATTCCGCGTGAAGTTTAGTGATTGAGTTATTAACTTCGCTGATTTGTAAATAATGAGCGGATATCAAGAGTTTCTGAACATCTTAACCACACATACATTAATTTGTAATTAACGGTGTGACGTCATCTTCTCTGCACACAGAAATGGAGGTTCACTTTGCGAAGTGGCACTACGGAGAATCACGCGAGAGATCTTTTCGAAGTGTCGAGTAAGTGCAATAGTTCTATTAAAACGATTCAATTAACAATAATTAATACAAATTCTCATCGAAGTATTAGCAGAAGATCGTAATCATTATTATCACCTTAAGATTTTCAAAATCATGATGACCCTTTGCTCTTCCAAAAATTCATAACTTCCATGAAATAATTCACTCCGAATTAATGAATTCACTCCACGTTAATTAATGAAATTTTTCAATAACAATGAATTCCACGATTTTGGTAATATTTTGAATACTACAAAAAGCTTTATACACAAAACTCCATATTTTATTGAGATTCTATATTTGAATTAAAGCTACTATTTTCATTCCATTCTTGCAACTGATTATTTCGAATTCAATTATATATTCTTATGATTATATAATTATAGAGATTATTGTAAAAATCGATAGAAGTTTTGCACTTATTCGATAAGAATCGAGTAAACAGGTTTGTTCGCATATTTGGACGTTAGCTTAGAAACTAAAGGAGGGATTGTTGCGTTATAAGAATAATATTAATTATAAATTATTGAATTGTACGATCGAGCGAGGTCCACTGTAATGGTTTCACCAAAATAAACCACGTGTGTACACTCCTGTTTGAAAGTTAATTTTCATCGCTTTCTAATTCGCCGAATCCTTCGATTAACCCCTGATTTAAAACATAATTAACATTATCCTTCGTTAATTACGCTACCTTCGCACGATTATGAAAATCGTAGCCGTTAGAAATTATTTCATAAATCAGACTTGAAATTATTATTAAAAGTACTCTACGCGTTATTATGATACATATATTACACCATCTTCGACATTACTTGGTACTTACATCCTAATTGACTAGTTAATCAAGGATTCAAGGACAGCGCCCTTGATTGGTAGTTCACTATTTTTATTACGTGGGGAGTCTGCTTGGAAGATTACTGGAGTCGCTAAATATTAAATATTCACGTATCGAAGATAAATTGAATCAAATACTCGATTAATAATTTGGTTCGAATATTCAGATTTTGTCACGATTTCATCGCGCCATTTCTTACGATGAAATTAAATATATGGACATCAAAAATTTGGAACAGTTCCTAATTACTTTCAACGACGACTTACCTCGTCTTATTAGTCGTATCTTGCTATTTCGGATAAATTGCGGTATCTCGTTACTGTGTCATTCGATACAATTTTTCGTGTCACATATTTCTGATTGACTCGAATTATAGTGTTGCGCGGCAGCCATGATGGAAGGATTACGTAATGCGTGGAGATTCCGAAAATTTCGATAATACTGCTGAGAGATCAGATGCTTCGCGTCCTTCGATTTTGATCTTCTTTAATATTTCCTTATCGTTCCTTTATCCTTATTATATTATTTATTTCATCCAGTACATCTTCAAGGATCGTAATTAATTTAGATCTCACCATGATTCCATCTCTTCGAGTTCCAACGGTAAACCTTTCGAAGTCTTCGCGAGATTCTCAGCTGACGATGCAAAGACTCTTCAGCGTCAGTTCTCCAGCTCCAAGGAATTAGAAACTTCTTGGGAGAAGAAGTCTAATGATTCGTTAGGTACTTCGATTTAAGCGTTGCTCGAGAACCTTATCGTTTATCTTCGTTCCTTAACGACGCCCAATTTCTCCACCAATTTGCGATTCAAATCGTTCCAAACTCTTCGAACTCCTCCGAAGGAGTTCACAACTTTTCCAAGGAGTTTAAATCCCGGTTGGAAGCAGCAGCTTCTGCATCTTTCTCCAGGACTTCCTCGCCGTCGTCAAGTCGATCTTGACCATCGGATTCGTTCACCAGGGCACTTTCTTCCCCGGTTTCCTCCGCGTCTTCCGGTGCGAGAAAGAGGTTAGACTCTCCTTTACACTTCCGACGATAATCGGGATTTTCGGGAGCAACCCGGTGGCAGGAATCGCAAATGGTGTCCATCTTGGTGGTGCATGGATGAGCTTCGTAGAGTCCTGGACCACATCTCGAACAGATCCAACATGGATGAGTGCTGTGATGAGGACTATAGGTACCCGGGGCACATTCCCCGCATTCGGTATCACGGCCTCGGGAACACCGGGTAATGGCACCCCAACCTGGAGCACATCTGCTGCAATGGGAGCCGCCCCTCTGGTGCCTGATGTGAGGCCTGCCTTCGCTCACCTGGAACAAACAGATGTTCCTTTATGGTTTGTTTCGAACAATATCGATGTTCAAGCTGCTGGTGAAATTATATATTTGCCGGGTTTAAAACTATCGCTATTTGGGGCGTGATTGGGAAATGGCACTTTTTGGACCTTACATGGTACCACTTTGGTTGACAATTTGACAAGTTGACTGTTTAAGAGTAGTGGTACGTTAAACGCGATTAATAATGATTTTAATTAAATATTATTTCATTAAAATGGTGACTTTGAATTTTATATAGGATACCCCTTTGGTTGACGATTTGTATATTTAAGAGTAGTGGTACGTTAAACGCGATTAATAATGATTTTAATTAAATATGATCTCATGAAAATTATGTCAGTTACAGTATCTTGGGAACTTATGATAATTCTGGAAATGAATTCTGCCTACTCGTATATATAAAGATTGGAGTATAATTCGAATATATATTGGCGGATAATATAAATATTGGCGGAAAAGTTTAAAAGACAGAGATCGAAGTAGCACGGAAAATAATAAGATAGCGGCGAGCATAAGTCGTCGGTTGGAGAGTTTTATAACGTACTCGATACAAAGCATCGAAAGTCGGGGAACAGGTGCCCGAGGGTGGACCACCTGACTATACGAACACCTTGCGCCTTTCTTGCGTCGGCCTCTTGTCCCGAATTGCGATCGAGACGCGATGGGAACTGCGCAACCATTCTTATCCATAAAAATCTTATTTCATCTTTCCACCTGACTATCATATATTTCACAATTTCAGCTAATAATGGTGTTCATAATTTCCATTTATGTTTAATACATAAAATGTTTCAAATAAGTATAAATTATTACCGGAAATTAATTAATATAGTAATTACTTCCTTGTTGTATATAATATAGAAATATATAATATCAATTATATAAGTCACCGATCGTATATTTTAGAATGTTTATTTATCTTAATATATAAACCCTGTATATAACAAATATATAGTATATAAATATATGAGATCACGCGATGTGTACTTTACTTTACTTTATTTAATTGATTCGATTAATATTCTTGATGAAACATCGTTGAAAAACAGACCAGCTTATTCGTTTCAACCGTATAAGGCACAGTTTTCATTAAAAAGCAACAGATGCAAAAATATGGACCAACGATGGAAGATAACGAGATGATCGGTCGGATGCAGTTTCAACGAAGTTCAGATGCAGGTAGGATGCAGCTGGTGACAGCTGGTAGCTGGCACGCGCCACCGGTCACCAAGCCATAAACAACGAGCATCAGGTGAATCGGTTGCACCAGGCCTGCCACTTCGAAACCGCAAACACCTTTTCGCCCTCATTAATGTTCCATTCGTCCTCGAATGCTCTCATTGAGCTTTCCTCCTCTACTTTCTCCTCTATCGCCTCTGAACTACTTTCAACTTTGGCGCAGGATCAGTTTCTCCGAATTCATCTACATTTTTAACACTTTACCTCCTGCATTCTCAAAATCGGCTTTCCATCGGCAATGCTTATCGACAGGCAGTCTGTGAGTCAGCTGTTCAACGGCAGCCATATTGCTACACTTTGTCCAACAATTGTTCGAACGAATACTAAAACACTGCCATACTTTAATAAAATGGTTATCATTCGAATATTATTGAAACTTTAATTTTTCTAACTTTTCTTTCTTTTCTTCGAATTTTTCTACTTTATTTATTTTGTTTTAAATACGAAGAAAATTGGGCTATATTAATATGTTATCTATTATAATATTTATAAAAGAATTTAGAATGTCGTAAGACTTTGTGGGTGTAGGAAACATGGCGTGTAAAAATGGATTCAGACGAGTTATCGAACTCTAGTATTACATCGAGTTCATTGTTCACGATGAAGGGGTTTTTATGGTGTCTCGCGTGTATTTAAAATAGCCGTCACATTATCGGCGAGGTAATACGAGCTCGAATCCTCACGTAAGGATGCACCATGTCAATTTGTGGGTGAAACGACTCCTGTCCAGGAAGGGTTAAAAATAACGATCACTCGACCTGGACAAACTATCTCCGCCACCGATCGCTTAGGGCTTAGGGCGTCATCTGTTACCGCAGAATAAAGAAGTTAACACTGGAACTTCCAAAGAAGTTAGAATTACCTGTCCGCCATTTTCAGTTAAATTATTCGAATATACCACGTCGCGTTGTTTGAGATTTTATATTCTTTTATTTGATATACATAACGCAAATAATTGAGTCCATTAATTAATTAAATACTTAAATCATAATTTGTATATAAATAACCTTCGACAAATTGCCTTAAAATAGTTTCAAAAGAATAATTAAATTTGAAAGTAAAAATTGAGTTTGAAACTAAAGCAATTTTATTACATTACGACACCATTTTGATAAGCCTGGTTCGAGTTATTTTGATTTATAATTACGGATACTTCGAACGTTGCAAAGAGGCCGCGACCCTTTTATATAACGCGATTCGCGTACAATGCGCTGTATAATAAAATGCGGAAATTACTTGATAACGCGATTTTATATAACACGTAATGTATTAACAGCGTTATCAGGGGGTCTACTGCAACTGATTCTAGTTCAGCTGCGACTTGTAGTAGACACTGTTTGTTTCCAAGGGATTACTCCTCTGGGTGATAGAATATAATGCAGAGTGGGTGAAGTAATTTCCGATCGTTTTTCCGAGGCAACTACGGGCACCTCGTAAAATGCCGGTTATGTAGCGTGAAATCTGAGGCCAGTAAATCCAAGGAATTCGCGATGGCCTCGTAACGACGATCTTTCCTAACGAACCGTGCAGATCTAACGATCGGAGTCGCTGGGAAGTTATATTTTTTCCATGAATATAATGACCCAAAGTGGAAAAGGTTATAGAGTTTTTAGGAATTTGTAAATCTAGAGGGAGTCTTTCGAACGGCAAATAGACTTATATCCTCCAGTTGAGCGAACACTCCGCGAACCTTTCTCAGGTTCAAATAATTACTTCAACATTTCATATACCTTCAAAAATGGTTCAAATTTTATTTTCCCCAATTTTGGTTCTAGAAGCTCCAATTCAATAGTAGATGGTCCCTAAACATGTTCCAGCAGTATTTTGGGTCGAAAGAAGCGGTTAAACAATTTTTATTGGTCAAAAATGGGTCGATCCAAAATCGTAAAAATGTGAAGGGGTATACCTTCAAAAATCGCCAAAAATTAAAAGTCGTCGAAATCAATTCTAAGTGGCTAAAATCGATGGTATATGATGTATGAACATATTCTAGGACGATTTCTGGTCGAAAGAAGCGGTTAAAAAATTTGTATTGGTCAAAAATGGGTCGATCCAAAATCGCAAAAATGTAAAGGGGTATACCTTCAAAAATTGTCAAAAAATGAAAGTCGCCAAAAACATTTCTAAATGGCCTTAATCGATGGTAGATGATGTATAAACATATTCTAGGACGATTTCTGGTCGAAAGAAGCGGTTAAAAAATTTGTATTGGTCAAAAATGGGTCGATCCAAAATCGCAAAAATGTAAAGGGGTATACCTTCAAAAATGGTCAAAAATTAAAAGTCGCCAAAATCACTTCTAAACGACCCAAATCGATGGTAAATGATGTATAAACATATTCTAGGACGATTTCTGGTCGAAAGAAGCGGTTAAAAAATTTTTATTGGTCAAAAATGGGTCGATCCAAAATCGCAAAAATGTAAACGGGTATACCTTCAAAAATGGTCAAAAAATTAAAGTCACCAATTTCGCTCCTAAACGGCCCAAATCGATGGCGGATAGTGTATAACCATGTTCTAGGACGATTTTGGGTCGGAAGAAGCGGTTAAAAAATTTTGATTGGTCAAAAATGGGTCGATCCAAAATCGCAAAAATGTGAAGGGGTATACCTTCAAAAATGGTCAAAAATTAAAAGTCGCCAAAATCACTTCTAAGTGGCCCAAATCGATGGTAAACGATGTATAAACATATTCTAGGACGATTTCTGGTCGAAAGAAGCGGTTAAAAAATTTTCATTGGTCAAAAATGGGTCGATCCGAAATCGCAAAAATGTAAAGGGGTATACCTTCAAAAATCGTCAAAAAATCAAAGTCGTTAATTTCGGTCATAGATGGTCCAAATCGATGGTATATGATGCTTAAACATATTCTAGGACCATTTTAGGTCGCAACAAACACATTAAACAGTTGCTTAAACAACAATATATGCCTAATGTGAAAATTGCTTCGAAGGTTATCCAATTTCTCGAGTACTTTTAACCCAACTTTTTTCCTTAACTGTTTCAGATAGCCTCGCCTTACTCTATTTAGATTTAAGCGAGTGTAGGTCAGAGCGGAAAAAGTCGCGAACAAAATCGGTCTCGTACTCCACGTGGAAGGAAATGCCAGGGCATTTATCGGCGGGAATAAACGGAAGAGGAAAAACAAAGAGAGCGAGAGGGAGTGAGAAAGGGAAGCGGGGACGAAGGAAATGGCGGAAAGCGAATGATGTACAATCGGTCGTAGATCCGTAACGACAATGACGGAAGTAACGGCGCTCATAGTGACGAGTATGAATAGGACTTCCGGAAGGGCGGACAAAGCGGAAGTGGTAATTGCCTCCGCCTTTGTCTCGCGACCTTTTTTTATTCTTTTAGTGCTACTATACAATCGACGCGTCAATAAATTCCAATTGAACAACGCTTCTCAATTTTGTATTTGCTTTGTAAATTAACCTCCGATAACTTGGATCGGAATACGATTTCAATTCGTATTCTTCATTCATTCCATTTCGATGGCACAAAAGTCAATTCTTATTCAAACCGAATTTTATATCTCTGTTGATAAATTAATTTTCCAAAATCCAGGATAAATGTAATAAAATTTATGGTAAATTTCATTAACATCGAATTCAATACTTGAGACATATGGCTTATTATTAACGTGTTAGTTTAATAATTTCTAGTTATATTTATTTCTCGCGTTGTTTATAAACGATGCTGATTATTCCTCCGATAATAGGTGAAATGAGGCAGGTTGTAAAAGTATGCGAATGCAAATTGCAATTGACACTGGCGACCTATGGAAAGGGACTGCGTGAACTTTGCAACGAGATTTCCCTGTTAAAAATTAATTATCTGAACGTAATTCTCCACTGCGCAAAACAAACATTTAACTCGCGATAACGATACTTTCCAGTCTGCTCTAATCATGAACCAAGTCACACCAAGTCCACTGTCACACATAAATCACAGTTACGTATATAATAACAACTGTTACAAAAATATAATTCCCGGGAACATCTGATTTCTGCAAATTTTATTAAATCGAATCAATAAAAAATAATAATTAGAAACAGAAGTGGTATCGATATTCGGTAGATAGATAAGCCAATTCCGATTATGAGTATTAACACATTGACTGTCCGACAGAAATCCGTGTTATACGATACCTCGCGATACGCATTTGCATCATATATATATAACATTTAAAAACAAAATAGTTTAAGTCCTCTTTGATACGTCAGTTACTTTACATCGTTATCATAACGTTAAAAATATTAAAGATTGAACAAACATTAGCGATATATTTAACACAGCAGCCAAAGTGTTAACCCTTTGACTGCGGCGCGCTCTCGGACGAATCCATCTATATGGACAGTGACCAAAACAGTACCCGGAAATTTGATGCCATTCTTAGGGTTTAAAAAATAATAATGGCAAAAAAATTAAAAATATCCATTTTTTTTATTTATATTAAGTAACTTTTTAAGCTATTTTAATTTACAGAGGGCGTATATATACGCTTTTCGTATATATTGATGGATTTGTTAGGGCGTATATATACGCCTTTAGCAGTGAAAGGGTTAATAAAAAATATTTGATGACTCCGGTCATTAAAATCGTGGGTTTCGGGCGAAATTTAGAGCGCACGAAAACAAGGAGGATGTAAAGCGTGAGTCGGAAGATAATACGATAACGAAGAAAGTTCCATGGTGCAGACACGGTGCACCCTGTTGCATTAATGCAACGGCGCGTGTAAGGACGGGTTAGGTCTGGGAGGAAAAGGGTTGGAAGGTTTGCGCACGTGTTTCGAGGACCAAACAGGATACGTGTGGGTCGGACGTGCCAAAAGAGTGAACCGAAGTGAGCGTGGTGTCACGGTAGGTTGAATTTGCCAGTAAGCCAGTTTACCAGTTCGTGGTTACTTCGGTTTGGCCCCAACTAACGAAAGGAGCTTCCACGAGGAAGAAGACTCGGTTTACCCCGAGGGTCGAACCAAACGGTGCAGCTGCACTGCGATAATTATCTTCGAACCACCCCATTGTTCCTTCGACCATCGTCCCGCATCCTATATTTCCCTCTCCCTCTTCCCCTTCTTTGCTTTCGGCAACCGATCCGATGTTCCTACGACGCACCTGTCTTCAGCTGTCTTCAGGCTTCGAGGACCAAGAAACCGAACTCGCGCAACTCGCAGAGCAACGACAAAAATACCTCGAAACCAGGAACCTTAGAATTCTCGACGGAATCCTACAAATTATGCACACTTTTGCGATTCCTATGAAATAAAGGAGCTGCGGAGCAATTGAAAATCTTACAGTGGTAAGTTTAAGTCACCGAAACCTCCACGAGTTATGAGGTTAAAGATTGCAATAATTATAATTAAAACGTGAGATCCGAGATCGTTATTTCGTGGAGCGTACTCGAGTTTTTCCTGCTTGCTTGCCGCTCGGGAAGATTACCAAGAGAGAACTACGCGGGTAATGACACTCCTCTAACTGCGCGTCGTTTTCCTAGAGCATTTTTTATTTAAAGAGGTCCCTTTTTGAAATCGGCTGCTTGTAACCGAGCTCGCTAACGAGCCTGGCCAAAATTAACAAGTAACGACAAATCTCGAGGAACTTGGCAACCAAGGAACGACGAGTATTCGGTGATACGATACAACTAACTTTACCCTGCTCCCCGGTGATGCTAACTTTGTATTTTTCTTTTAAACATTCATTTCGACCTGGGTCACGAACCTGAATAAAGGTGTCCGCGAATAACCAGCACATCTACAAATATAGAATAATTCGCGAGTTGGGAACAGGCCAGTTAAAATTGTTGGAGGACGACTTGCATCGAGAATTGCTGTGAAAATCTACGACGAACGTCCGGAACTCCCGACGCCCGGTTCCCATGGTATGCTAATGAGACACCGGTAAACCATGAAATACCCCAGTGAACTGAATAACACGGTGACGCGAACAACGTCGGATCTCCGTGGATCTTTCACACAGTCCATTGAAATTCGAATTCTTTTTAAATTCCGACAATTTTAGTTACTCTTACCGTAGATTTATAATATTTTTAAGTGGAATTAAAACGTCAATGTTTCTCGTTCATTTTCTTATATATCGAGCAGATGGGATTTAAGGGAAATAAAACGAATCGGGGCCAATATGTAATATATTATATAACATATAATATAGAATACCGCATGTATAAATTTCAAGTTATAATTACATTCGAAGGTTAATTCATGAAAGCAAACATAAAACGTCATTCAATTTCCTCGTCAGTAAATCGAAGACAAGTACGAAGCATTAAAAGCGTCGGATTGTTTTCTCCATTTTTTGAAAGCATCCTCGGCTGTCACACAGCATGATAAATGGGTGAATTTAAGAGTCACCGTGAATGCGGCTAGCGCGGCACTCGTTAATTCGCGGAGTTTCAGGATGCGCCGAGTCGCGAGTACGAAAGAAACGCGCGGTGCACTTTTGTCCCGGTGCGTTCTACCGTAGAAATATTTTCAAGCATGGAGGTACCAGTAATCGTGCGAAACTCGGCCTCGAGGATAATCATTTTCAGCAAACAGCCATGAGAATGAAAGGGTGGAACATCGCGCGAGAATATTCACGGCACTCCGCGGAACCATTTTGTTGGGCTGCCTTCTCGTTTCTTTCGCAAAAATATTCACATTGCGTTCGGATGCATAAAAATAAGGACGAGTCTATGTGGACTATGACACCAGATATTAATCGAGTAGATGAATAAATATATGATTACCAGATATTTTAATGTTGGTTATTGATATCGATAATAATTATTAATTTGCATTAATCGGACATTTATGTTTTGTTTGTGATATAGTTTTACTTGGTTCTTATGAGAATTATTAAATTTGTCTTCGGTTATCATCGGTTTTAAAATATATCGATAAGTGTTGGATGCCATTCATTTCAAGATTAAAATTATTGGACAATCGAGTTTTAATTGTTTTGCGTTTCTCGGCTCGAATGATTATATATTTCGTAATAATAACTTCAAATATGAATTATAGGATACTATTATTAAAAATGTATTATTATTCCAATAATAATATATAATTATCCCTTAATTCTAATCTTGAAATAAATAATCATCAACAATATATATGTACATATTTATATTCGTAAATTATAAATAAACATATCAAGTAGATTTATTATCGATTACACACCGTTCGAGTTTTCAATTATCAGCAAAATACTTGCAATATTAGGATGAGCCTAAAATTGAAAAAGGCGAATTCGAAGAAGAGTGATAGAAGACAAGCTCTGTGTGTTCAATGTTTTTGCGATCGTTGGAAGGAAATCTATGAAGACACGAGAAGTCAAGGCACTTCGCAAAGAATGGTTTTCGATTCGCTCCCACGATTGCGTCAGGCCGTTGCCGTACGTCTAGACGTTAGAGCAGTCCTGATCTTTAAGTCGCTCTTCTTTCACCTTTTTCCCTTGAACTCCTCTTTTTATTTTGCACTTCAGCGCGTTATCGTCAAAGAGGTACGCCTCGAATGTGAACCGTATCAGTAACCAAGCTCTTTACAACACGAGTCTAATTATGAGTCCGTATCAATTGTCGATCGTCATCGAGTGATACTTTAAATCGTAACAATAAATCATCATACAATGTCAAACATAAAATGGAACACTGTTAATAAGCTGATAAGAATACGCTAAGTTCGCGTGTTTCGGAATATGATTTCTAACGATGCATAATTTAATTAATAATAATTGAAGATTACTTGTAGAAAACATTGAAAATGACAAAATGATAAGATTTGTTTTGTGCTATCAGTGAATGTTCTTTTATATGTACATACCAGTAGTAATACTGCAGAATAGAATTTTAGTGCAACTTCATTCTGTAAATAATTAATAATAATGCTAAAGGATTGTTTTAAAAGAAGTTTTTTTCTTTCTTCAGAAAAATTTGACTTTTGGCGCTCAGTGTTTTCTACAAGGTGTCTTCAATTGATTTATTTATATATAAATTATTGCTGGTGGATTGAAGTTAATTAGTGGAATGAATTATTCGCGTTATTCATATAAAATAAAAGTATATAAAATCTCAAACAATGCCCCGTTTTGTATTCGAATAATTTAACTAAAAATGGCAGACAAATCATTTTGCCTTGTTTGGTAATTTTAATGTTAATGTCATCTGGGTAGCTTGTAATGGAAAACTATGAGTAAATAACGCAGAAGTTTCAAAACAATTATTCTGAACGAGTTCATTATAATATTGTCAAGCAAGAATGGCATAATACGACAGAAATGAATCTTAAGAGTATGACAATCATCGGGAAAGCAAAACAGAATCGATTTATTTTGGAGTAAAAAATGTATATCACAGAGTTTAAAGCGTGATCGAAGAATCAAGCCTTAAGTATAATGCTTGGATGCAAATGTACATGATAATATAACCAGTATTGCATAAAGAGATATCGTAACGATTTCAAGGTTTCGCAAACGAGGAAGTCGCCGATTCATTATGCGGTAACGTAACATTAAATATTCAATTCCTTTCAAAACAAATGACATCCTTTCAAAAAACATCATTTTACGCACGATTTACGGTAGAGTTTATTAAAAACTAATCTATCAATTTTCCTATGCAATACATTCGATATACAAGGAATATATCAATCATATCTTACCAATTAAAATATATCAATTATCGGCTTTCAAAAACTCTTAATGTTTTATGTACATTTATATAAAAAATGCCAATTTTTATGGTGAGACAATTTTGCAAACTCGTCTTTAAAAAGCGATGGAAATTCGATCTTTTCGAATTAAGGTTCAGTTACTTTATATTTCTCCCGAGTTCCGGAATCCTTTGTATTTTTTAGTTCTTTAATAAATCAATAAATAACAGATAAATAAGAGATTGAAATAATAATTGCGATCTACTTTCTTGTTTACGATGTCAAAAGATGTGCATTAAAATGATTCATGACATAAATATTAGATAAATAACACTATCGACTTACAACAGAAACCTCAACTCTTATAAACAAAAAACTATAGTACCGATTAAGAGCACGTGTCTATTACCTTGTTAATAAAAATCATAATTCTATGCAAACAAGGTAACAAACACTTCTCACTTTAACCGCCATAATTAATTAACAATGAAAAAACTCATTACTGTTCTTTCGAGTATGCGCATGCACATTCCAATAACACGAAACAAAAACTTCTTACATTAATGCAAAAAAACCCGTCACTTAAATACCTGCGTAACTCAAAACACCCTATCCTATTATTTGAGTGATTTATATTGAAAATAGCATAATTTGCTTCTTCGAGAAAAGTCCGAGTCGAAGTTACTTCGATTATAAATAAATATGATTTTTGTAACCATACTCTTTTTAACTCGATACAATTTATTTTGAACACTTTCGTAAATGTTGCTGTTGGGTCGACAGAAGATTAAGTAGAACTTAGAATTACGACTGTAATTCTAATAAACGCCGCATATATGCATCGTGATTTATGCGGGTTCTAGAAGAGTTATATCTACATGCAATGCCGATAATAACAACTAGTAGAAGAACATGATCATACAGTGGTAGACGAGGTGGGAGAGAAACACCGATCACCGATGCAGCTTGCACAAGAATTGAATCGAAATCTAGTTATCCGTAGTAGTTCTCATAATTCAGATATGTTTTTATTGAAAGGCGAAAGAATAAACTAAACAGTTTTAACATCTGCAAAATATCATTTATCAATCGTGTAAATCGTGGATCGATAAACCTTTGTGCGTCAGAAGTTTCGGAATATCTCGAGGAAATGGTGACGAATACACCTCCGAAGATATCCAAGTCGAACGGCACTTACGAGTCCGATACGTCGAAGAACTGGACGCATCTCCCAAAGGATGAAATTAAACAGCGAATGAGAAATATCTTCGAAGCGGAGTGTCTTCCGAAGAATTATCAAAAATGGTCACGGAAAGAACAGGATGATTATATAGTACAGAAAACTCAGGAAATAACATCGTATCCTTATTACATTGCCAAAATGTCAGTGGGTTTGATGCATCCAGTCGAATCCGCGGATGTACCGTTGGAAACTCCAGAATGGTTGGATATGGAGAAATTTCGCAGAGGACAACGATTTCTGTTGAATCATATTTTGCAGATCAGCGTGGCACTGCTGATAGCATTTCTTGGGACATTTAGTTTTTCTCGTTCGTTACAGCCGTTGGTTATGACTGGTAGCACTGTCACGCCTTACAAGTCGTTCTTAAGGTACTCCTTTTTGTTGTCTCTCAATTAGTTCATTGACACAACCCTACTTCTTTGACTGACATACCCAACGTTCTTAAAGGAATCAATATTCACGACATTTTTGTAAACTACTTCCATGCGTTGGTGTTTTTCACACAAATTCAATTGTTATTCGGGAATAATAGTTCTAAATAATTCATATGTACCGATAAGAGTGTCAACTAGATCTCGCTGTGTGTACACTGTTTCGATAACCGCCATTTCCATGGGATAACAGTTCACGACGATTTCTACTCTTTGCTTTGATCAGTGGTTGTCAATGCGTTTACGCGGCACACTTTCGAGTGCCATTAGAAAACATGTCGGTATCTTTTTGCATTGATCTACGACATTATTTCCGTAAATTAATGTAAATCAAAGTAATAAGCTGCAAACGCGTAAGGGTTTGGCAGACTCTGCTGCGATCATGTTTCGAGTATAATTATATTTGTACGCGGAAATGAATTTTGAGATTTACATATCGTTTTAAACGATTCATTGATAAAACCTTATTGGTTATTAAAATTATGATAAACATAATAAATTCCTGTTTATGACACTACTATATAGTCGGGGGTTTTAGGAAGCGAATGAATTCCATCGAAAAATATATTCCGAACATATATTTATCTGTAATCGGAGAAAACTGAAAGCAAGGACACTTTCAGATTTCTGCGGTCAGTTCGATCCATGCGTAGCACGGCGAACACGGATCCATGGGTGAGAGATTCGGAAAGTGGGAAAATATTGACTTACGCGCGGAAAGTTCATGTCCTGCTGACACGGCAATGCTCCCAAAAGACTATCGAGGAATTGAATCAAGTCTGTAATATCAAAAAACCATGGTGTCCTGCGCGGGAACTAATCCTGAAAGACTTCCGCGAAGGAATACAGGAAATACCCGGCGCTGAAAATGTATACCGTTCCGCTTACACTTCAGCCTCGAAACCGAGGGGGGTGACACAATTGGAGATGAATATGACGTTGACCGCTTTCGTTGGTTATCTCGTGTATAATCCAGAATTTTTTGGTGTCCATAATGCGTCCGAGGAAGATTTGGATGCGTTCTGTTACATGTACAGAGGAATCGGTTTTCTCCTGAACATCGAAGACGAGTGAGTCTTGATTTTAATTGACTTACATACAATTCGCGCCACTTTGTTTTGTTATTATATAATATCTTTCAAATTGAATTTCATTAAAGCTGCTTCCATTAGAGCGGGAATAGAACATTCTAACGGATACATTTATATATGAAGAGCATAGGATTCAATGGATCTGAATTCGCACGATCGAAGAGATCTTAAAATTTTTATAAGAATCGTATTAGAGATTGAATTATTATAAGTCTTCGATCAGAGGCTATTTTTTGCAGTGAGCTTTTTCGTAATGAAGGATGTTCCGTATGAAATAAGCCACCTAATTATCTCGTTTAATACTAGAATTACCAAAAAAGTCAAAATGATTTGTTTACCATTTTTAACTAAATTATACGAATATACCACGGCGCATTGTTTCAGATTTTATAGACTTCTATTGTATATACATAACTGAAATAATTAAATCTGTTAATTAACTTAAATCCTCCAGCCATCATTTAAATATAAATAAATGTGTAAACATAACTAAATATATGTTGGGTAGTTCTAACGTTAATAGCGATACACGGAAAACATTAATGCGCTTTAAAATACCTTCGAACAATATAACAATAATATCTTGAAAAACGATTTTATCTGTTGCCGTCATTTCACATAATCTTCCGTATCACCAATTTTCTTTACACGGAAATAAATATTGTATAATTGGACGATCCATTTCACGTGGGATACTCTGTATAATAAATTCGAGTTGCAAGATATTAATAACAATATGAAACACATTCAAGTAACCAATAATACTAATAAAATTGTAAGGGTGTTCAAATACAATTCTAAACTCGAAACCAAACTGTTGGAAACTCACAGATTCATTGATAATATTGTTCGAATTTGATAGAAGTCTGGTCCGTTTTTTGTTCGACCAATCAGGGGTAACTTTGCCAACGGCTCTGCGGCTGAGGTGAAGCAAAGGATGGATGATATTATCGAGTACTTGTTGAAACCAAATCTACGAGAACACGAACCGCAATGGGAGCATTTATCGAGATGTATGATCACGGGTGTCAATTATTACGTCCCACTTATGAAGTTTGAGCCAATACTGTTATTCTTTGCTGATTACTTGAAGATACCTATGACGAACTTCCGCGGGTCTGTTGGATACGTGGATCTGATCTTGTACAAGTTATACAAGTATGTAATCAAATGATCACATAAAAAACCAGAATTATGCCGATAATTATGAGATTTTCCTAAGTCATTTTTCCGGAAGAAGTGAATAAAGGTTTTTCAGCTCGTGTATAGATATAATCTTCAATCTAGAATCCATTTTTTTGTCAAGAACAATCAACATCCTTATCACAGGATCATAGAAGTTTTACATACCGGTATTGCTAACCGGTATTGTAAATATATTTCTTTTAAGATGTAAATATAGTTCTTATATTTCCGCGAATTAAGTAGCTTATACTCTCCGTCTGACTAAAAAGAGCAATGAAACAAAATTTCATTCTAATTGGACGACAAATTTTAATTGGTAATTAGATTTTAATTAATAATATGCAAACGGTTGAAATAAATTGATAGAAGTCGATTACTGTGTCAAGACCGTGTTGACATTTTCGGTGAAAAGCTTGATATTAAAAATAATAAATATCAGGGGTACCGGCAAGTAATTAATTCGGGTGTGCAGAATTTATTCACATCGAAAGTTGGAAATTTAATTTTTACAAAAAGGGAGTTATGTCATTGGTGGATTGTCGATCAAGAATCATAGATAATAATGGGGATTACCTAATAGAATAATGTTTAACCCTTTTCACTCCAAGTGTGCCGGTCAGGCATCATCGATATATTCTGGCTTGCAATGAATTATTCCAAATAATAATAAAATTCCACAATTCCAGTGGCATTACTGCCGGTTGAAGTGATAAGAATTAGTATGAAATAATGGAGTTTCATAAAGCATGCCAAAAAATGGTCGATTATTTTCCGGTACACCTAATGCATGTTCATGGTACACATTTCAGATTTCTCTTCCACTACTTGTTCAAATGGCAATTCGCATCTTGGGCCGCCAATAAATTATTCCATTTCGGAATTGATCGAGCCGCGGCTTATTCGCCGGAGAAACTTGCGGCGCTCGAAGAAAGATCCAACAATACATTTTTAAAAGCATCAGTTGTTCTGTAATATTCTCACATTTATAAATATATTATATACATGTATATATTATACAAATATATATATATCGAATTGCTCAATTTGTAAATAAATAAGATTATCTTAATCTCTGTGGACAGTTAATATTTCACCGAACAAGAATCAAATTACCTGTTAGGTAAACAAGGCGGTGCTTTGTGTTCCTTAGACTGATACCGAGTGTCAATTCTAATTATTACGCTACGTTACACATCGTTGAAAAACGAACTAGGATTGTCAGTACTTCCGTCATATCGGTATAATTTCTGAGATGTTCAATAAATTACGTTACGTAAACGACAAGCAAAAAATTCAAAACCTATGAGTAATTGATCGAGGACAATAGACTATGAGATCAGGTTCGTATTGGAGCGTCGCCGAAATGTCATTCGAAGGTGTGGTGTCATTGAACAGGTCAAGTTCGCCTTAATTGAGATGTCGATAATTAAAGAACGTTTCCTGGCGTAAGTTGAAGACGGAAGGGGTACGTAATACTTCATCATTAAAGGCGGTAAGTGCCACCTCGGCACAGAATCCTAGAAGAATTCCAAGGGAGCACTACGTTTTCGCGAAGACTGTTCCGTGTACGTTACATTAATTAGCTTCTATGCCACGTTAATTGAACTTTACGTTAGATTAACTAGTGTTTTGCGTTACACTGATTACATTGATTCTTGCTATAAAAGGAGTGCAGTGGTCAGACCCCAGTTGGACACACCAGTTATGTCCGCCGATGAAGCTGGAACGATTTAATTCGAGGCAGAGTCCTGGAAGCATTTCGAAGTAACGTGACTTTTCTGCGAAGACAATTCCACTGTTACATTAATTGGACAATTGTCGAACAAGTGGTTCAGCATTCGACGATCAAGAAACTTTTCGTTCGACAAAAGCGATCGAATATATCGAAGAAATCATGACAACGAAGGAGAGATCGAAGATTACGGAGCATAATAAGAATTCGGAGAACGTAACAAGAAAAATGCGTCCATCGAAGGAAGAACAAATAGAACAGATGAGGAATTTCTTCAACCCCGAGACTTTTCCAAAAGAATTCGGAAAGTGGACGGAAGAAGAACAAAATGCTTTCATTGATCAGAAACTGTTGAAATATAAGGAAGTACCGAAGTTTGTGGTAAATATGTACTCAGGAATAATGCGGCCCCTGCGAACCGGTAGTTTGCCTTCCGAGATACCAGAGTGGGCAGACGCCGAAAAAGCAGCCAGAGGAAAACAGTTTGTTCTCAAGCATTTTTTAAACGTATCTCTAAGTGTCTTAGTAGGACATTTCATTGTGTTTTCGTTTCGCGAGATGAGACAACCAATCGACATAACGAGGAACAGTTTCACGCCGTACAAGACATTTTTAAGGTATTATATTTTACAAACGGTTACTTTGTAACTCTGGAACTACCAAAGCAGCTAGAATGATTGCTCCTCAATTTTTAATAAAATTATTTTAATATGCAACACAAGATTATTCGGGTCTTTATAATTAATTAACTCATTTCCTTCAAAGGTAATTTGTACAGAAATAAATGGGTCCGTATGAATTTATATTAATAAAACAACTTTTGTTCTTTCGTTCGTCAAGCAAAGCCTTAAAAGAACCTAGACATTGGTTTCTGAAAAGGATTGTATATACTAAAATAAAAGGTATCTCGTGTTTTAGATTTCTGAACACTATGAGAGCAGTACGCAAGATGGCGGAATCAGATTTGCTGAAGAAAGGATCGCCGGGATACGCCGCGGCGGAACACAGCCGTAAGATGCACGGTGTGATAAATAAAATATGCGATCGGAAAACTGTCGCCGAATTGAATGAAATAAGCCATATTAAAAAACCGTGGAGCCTGTCGATAGACGTGCTTCTCAAGGACTTCAGGGAAGCTGTACCGGAACTGGAAGTAGATCACCGCTGTTACGCTTTCGATTACGATGAGCCTTGGAGACAAAAGAGTATCAGTCAAACCGCCATGTCCATATCACTCATTGGTTTAGTGGGCATCTTTATAGACAAACCTAAATTCGTTGGTGTCCACAACGCGACCGAACAAGATATAGATGACCTATGTCACTGGGCCCGTTTGTTCTCTTATCACTTGGGCATAGATGATAAGTAAGGCCATGTATTGAGATGCACCTGATCTTATCAATCAAATTATCAACTTCCTTTCAATTGCTTCTGCGTTCTATGTAAATGAATAGGTACAACACCTTCGGTGGTACAGTGCCAGAAATTCGGGAGGCAATCCATATTACGATGGAAATGTTTGCGAAACCAAATCTACGAGAACTCGATGACATCTGGGAACACATGGTGAGATGCTTGTCGACGGCAGCCAGCTATTACGTGCCATTTATTTCCTTCGAATCGTACCTATTATTTGCAACGGATTATTTGAATATCCCCATGAAGAAATTTCGCGCGTCCATTGGATTTCTCGAAAGGGTCAGATACAGAATCCTGAGGTAAGCAATTAGACGAGCGAAGAAATATATTCAATGACACGATATCGGAGTGTTTCAAGATATTCCGAGCGTGGAAGTGTAACCCGAGAGTAATATTAGTTTTAGAACGATAAATATTATTATATACACCAATGATCATTAATTTATGATAAACGGTTTCGATTATAGAAAATTCTATAATAAGAATGTTTACGATGTACGTTACAGATTTCTAATCGATCACTTAATGAAATGGCGTCTAGTATCTCGAATTGCCAATAAAGTATTCGACTACTTCATGGACAAAACTTTGGTGTACGGTCCTGAAAAACTTGCGGCATTGGAGGCGCATTCCAACAAGATGCTTGCAGCAGCATCGGTCATCTTATAATAACAGTGAAAATGAAAGAAGTCACATTGCATAATTAAGTTATTTCATATGTAATTGAAGTCTGTATATGGTGCTTGTGAAGTGTAATTCGGAAATATTAATAAAACTGGTGGTTTTATCTATGGTTTGAGCTTGTTCTTTCAAAACAAGGTCTACGAGATGTAATTTCTATATATTGAAAATCGACTGAGAATACTGTCAGTAAGAAGGGACTCAAATGTTTACTTACTCGTCGGGCAAAGGTGGATGTATGCATAATCGATAAATATGTATTAAAGTTACATATGAATGGGCGTAAATCAAACCGCCACTCTACGGGAATTAAATAGGCATACTGACTTACAAGACCAAAAATATGATTACGCTTTTGAATAGCAAATGATTTGAATAAAATAAACAGTCGTACAGTAGAAATGGCATTAATCAAACTAGGGATCAAGTAGGTGCAGTTCATGAAATATTAAGTAGCGGAAAAAGTTCGAGCGGATTTTTAAATTGAAATTCAAATACTCTGGACATTCTGAAAAGTAATTTGATTTGTCGAACATTTATTTCTACAGCTCTTTTTTCCAACGTTCTACAAGTTTGTACATTCCTGTTTTGTTAGAATCTGGCGTTTTACTCACAAAGAATGAATCAATTGCTGATGTGATTTTAGCATCATCTTTAAAACTGCTATTTGCAAGGAAGTTTGACATTCATAATAAAAAGACGGTAATCAGAAGGAGACAGATCAGGACTGTAAGGAGTCATGTATTATAATTCATTCTTTGCGTCTAAAACACTAGATTTTGACAAAAATGGATTGTATAAAATGAATGGTGACTATTTCTTCAAATAACATTGCTTTCCAGAATGTCCAGAGCATTTGAATTTCGTTTCAAAAATCCGCAAGAACTTTTTCCGCTACCTAATAGCTCGGGTACAGAATCATTGATACTATCGAGAACGTGCCGTGTGCCAATAGTCAGCCGCTTATTACGGCAATTAATGTACATGCATGCATACGTCTAAAGAGTGGTTGCAAAATTCAATGAAAAGAAAATTTTGAAACGTAGCACGCGAGGAGCAATTCAGTGAGGAGTTGCGTATGCAGGGAGTCAGTGTCTTTTCCACTTTACCACTCCGGTACTGTTTCTTTTCCTGTATATACATTTTTTTGCATATAAAAGTGTCTTCTATTTGTTTTTTATTAAAATTAGAGAATGAATTTTACTTAAATTCTTTTCCCACAATATAGTAATACTTCGACAAATATTACTACGATCATCTAGTTAGTCTTCCGTAGTCTGTGAGTGTGATTCGAAGAAGTTACTGTTTAAGAATTATATTCATAACAATAGAAGAGGGGAGAGACATTAATGCCTCCACCGACGAAGCCACTCGTCGAGCAAGTAGTTCAACATTCGATGTTTACGAAATTCTTCATTCGACAGAGGCGATTCAGGCAACGACCAGGAATTGAAGACAACGAAGAAGACATCGGAAATTATGGAGCACAATAATAGGACGAAAAACGGAGCAAGGATAATCATGCATCCTTCGAAGGCAGAACAAACAGAGCAGATGAGGAATTTCTTCAACCCCCAGACTTTTCCAAAAGAATTCGAAAACTGGTCGCTGGAAGAGCAAGATGAATACTTTGAACAGAAAATTGAGAAATATGCCGGACTACCGAAGTTCTTAATGACGAGTACCGCGGGTATATACCGCAATGTACGTGCCGGAAACATTCCGTCGGAAATACCAGAATGGGCAGACGCCGAAAAAATACGCAGGGGACAAGAGTTTTTTCGCAAGAACTTTTTGCAGGCTTCGTTGTCGATAATAGCCGGGCACTTTGTGCTATACACTTTTCACGCACTTAGACAAGGGATCGACGTGACCAGGAAGAGCTACACGCCGTACACAACATTTTCAAGGTATTGCATTTTGCCAGGAGATTGTCACACTTATTTCCCTCTGATTTCAATCAAATTTAGTAATACGATACTTTCATATTCAAAGTACAGAGCCAGCATTCTTCCCGTGAAATAACCCGTTGGCCCTTTCATTCGGAGACTAACCTTTTAAATTAAACTATCCGTTAAATTAAAATGATCCGGTGTTTTAGATTTGTTGGCACCATGTCAGCTGTGCGCAATATGATAAAGGAGGATCTGTTTATAAAAGCATCGCCGGGATACGCCTCAGCTGAAAAAGGCCGCAAAGTGCACGGTGCAATAGACAACATGTGTGCACGTAAAACTGTTGCCGAATTAAATGAAATGTGTCGTATAAAAAAGCCGTGGAGCACGGCGTTGGACATCCTCCTCGAGGACTTTAGAGAAGTTATACCGGAACTGGAGATAGACTACCGCACGTACGCTTACGATTACGATGCGCCTTGGAGACCAAAAGGTATCAGTCAAAGCACCATGTCGTTTGCGATGATAGGTTTAATGGGACCCTATATAGAAAATCCAAAATTCTTTGGTGTTCACGATGCGACCGACCAAAATATTGATGACGTGTGTCACTTGCTCCGTTTGATAACTTATTACCTCGGCGTAGATGACAAGTAAGGCTATGTATCATATTACGATGCAGCTTATTTTGTTCATCAAATGAAACCTTTCCTTTCGATTTCATTTCTATTCGATGCAAACTAATAGGTACAACTTGTATAACTGCCCTTTGCCCGAAGTTCGACAGAGAATGAGAAGCATACTCGAAATGTACGCGATACCAAATCTGCGTGAAATCAATGCCACCTGGGAACACATGATGCGGTGCCTGGCGGTCGGAGCCAGCTATTACGTGCCTTTCATTTCTTTCGAGTGTTACTTATTATTTACAATGGATTATTTGAATATCCCCGTGAACAAATTTCGCGGATCCATTGGATTTCTCGAAAGGGTCAGATACAGGATCCTGAGGTAAGCAATTAGACGAGCGATGAAATATATTCAATGGCACGGTGACGGAGTGTTTTAACACTTTGACGGCCGCTCATTTTACTCAAAGTCGCGCTACTACCGCCGGCATCTCTCGCGTACTGAAATACGGAAAGTTCACGAAACCAATAATTTGAGAATTAAAAAACGCCAATAAACTCGTAACAATTGGAAACCAGTAACTCAAAAACAGTTAAAAAGGATTAATATACAAACGTCGAATCTACGATCTCGAAATATTTATATAATGCTGGTCTAAGAATGCTAGTGCGAAGTCACATTTACGTGACAGCGGCCGATAACCGCTGGCTGTCGAAATCACGTACACGTGACAGCGGCCGTCAAAGTGTTAAGATATTCCGAGCGTGGAAGTATAACCCGAAGAGTAATATTATTTTTAGAACGATAAATATTATTATATACACCAATGATCATTAATTTGCGATAAACGGTTCCGATTATAGAAAATTCTATAATAAGAATGTTTACAATGTACGTTACAGATTTCTAATCGATCACGTAATGAAATGGCGTCTAGTATCTCGGATTGCCAATAAAATATTTGACTACGCGATGAACAGAATCTTGTCGTTCGGTCCGAAGGAATTTGCGGCACTGGAGGAACATTCCAACAAGACGCTTTTAGCAGCGTCAGTCATTTTGTGATAACAGTGAAAATCGAAAAACTTGACCGCATTGCATAACTGAGGTATTTCGTATGTAGTTTACATTTAGAAACAATGTTTGTGAAATGTAACTTGGAAAATATTCATAAAAACGGATGTTTCATCTATTATATCTTCGAGTCCCGTTTAATCAGTTATTTCATGATTCGAAGGATATTTATCTTGTTTTCCAATACGCGATGTAAAACTTATTATTATTACAAATCCATTGAATACGGAGCGCATTAAGAAAATTGAGACTAAAAGCAGTTAATCAAAACTGGCAGTAAGAACTATATAAACGAGAGTTTATCTTTCACAAAAATTAGGGCTCTAATATTTGTATAATTATAAACGAAGTCGCGAGCAAGTAAAGAGGCAGCAATTCCTATGCAATCACTCGAAGAAGATGATAAGCAAGGAAATTTGGCAATCAAAGTTAGATGAATGCGTAATCTATGAATTTTAATGTTACGTCTGAACGGCCATGAATGAAATCGATATTCTTCAAGAGGCGAAAAAGGTGATAGGCCATAAGACGAAAAAGACTTGTGATCCCACATTTGATCGAAACTTTGAACGGCAAAAAGAGGACGGGTTTCTTCCGATAATAAGACGTTGCATAATAATCACAAAGATGTTAAAGGGTATACCTTCAAAAATGGTCAAAAATTAAAAGTCGCCAAAATCACTTCTAAACGACCCAAATCGATGGTAAATGATGTATAAACATATTCTAGGACGACTTCTGGTCGAAAGAAGCGGTTAAAAAATTTTTATTGGTCAAAAATGGGTCGATCCAAAATCGCAAAAATGGGAAGGGGTATACCTTCAAAAATTGTCAAAAAATGAAAGTCGCCAAAAACATTTCTAAATGGCCTAAATCGATGGTAGATGATGTATATAAACATATTCTAGGACGATTTCTGGTCAAAAGAAGCGGTTACAAAATTTTTATTGGTCAAGAATGGGTCGATCCAAAATCGCAAAAATGTAAAGGGGTATACCTTCAAAAATTGTCAAAAAATGAAAGTCGCCAAAATCACTTCTAAACGACCCAAATCGATGGTAAATGATGTATAAACATATTCTAGGACGATTTCTGGTCGAAAGAAGCGGTTAAAAAATTTTTATTGGTCAAAAATGGGACGAACCCAAGTCGAAAAAATGTGAAGGGGTATACCTTCAAAAATTGTCAAAAATTAAAAGTCCCCAAAATCAATTCTAAACGACCCAAAGCGATGGTAAATGATGTATAAACATATTCTAGGACGATTTCTGGTCGAAAGAAGTGTTTAAAAAATTTTTATTTGTCAAAAATGGGTCGAACCCAAGTCGAAAAAATGTGAAGGGGTATACCTTCAAAAATTGTCAAAAAATGAAAGTCGCCAAAATCACTTCTAAACGACCCAAATCGATGGTAAATGATGTATAAACATATTCTAGGACGATTTCTGGTCGAAAGAAGCGGTTAAAAAATTTTTATTGGTCAAAAATGGGACGAACCCAAGTCGAAAAAATGTGAAGGGGTATACCTTCAAAAATTGTCAAAAAATGAAAGTCGCCAAAAACATTTCTAAATGGCCTAAATCGATGGTAGATGATGTATAAACATATTCTAGGACGATTTCTGGTCGAAAGAAGCGGTTACAAAATTTTTATTGGTCAAGAATGGGTCGATCCAAAATCGCAAAAATGTAAAGGGGTATACCTTCAAAAATTGTCAAAAAATGAAAGTCGCCAAAATCACTTCTAAACGACCCAAATCGATGGTAAATGATGTATAAACATATTCTAGGACGATTTCTGGTCGAAAGAAGCGGTTAAAAAATTTTTATTGGTCAAAAATGGGACGAACCCAAGTCGAAAAAATGTGAAGGGGTATACCTTCAAAAATTGTCAAAAATTAAAAGTCGCCAAAATCAATTCTAAACGACCCAAAGCGATGGTAAATGATGTATAAACATATTCTAGGACGATTTCTGGTCGAAAGAAGCGGTTAAACAATTTTTATTGGTCAAAAATGGGTCGATCCAAAATCGTAAAAATGTGAAGGGGTATACCTTCAAAAATTGTCAAAAAATGAAAGTCGCCAAAATCACTTCTAAACGACCCAAATCGATGGTAAATGATGTATAAACATATTCTAGGACGATTTCTGGTCGAAAGAAGCGGTTAAAAAATTTTTATTGGTCAAAAATGGGTCGATCCAAAATCGCAAAAATGTAAAGGGGTGTACCTTCAAAAATTGTCAAAAAATGAAAGTCGCCAATTTCGCTCCTAGATGATCCAAGTCGATGGTACATTATGTCTAAACGCGTTCTAAGACAGTAATAACATAAAACAAAAACAAAGTGACCCAAATAGCCCCACCGTTTTAATAAATCGCAAGCTCATTGTACCCTCGTACATTAAATTGTAAATTAAAAACTGTCAGGTGTGGTTGTATGACAAATACTAGATAGTCGAACAAGCATATAATGGATATGTGGAAATTGTTTCTATGATTTCTAGAGTCTATTATCTATTTCTATTATCACTAAGAAGGCAACCGAAACGAAACTCTTGCGGCACTATACACAACAAAGAGAATTGTTTACATCGAACGGTGGCGAGTAGAATAACCTTGTTATCAAACGATGATTTACTGACATACCTTGAGCAATGCGGCGAGAACACAAAGTAGAATGAGGACCAGCACTAAACCCCGGCTGGCAAACATCTTCGAAAGATTATCCTCTTCCTTTTATTCACACTTGTCTCTTTAACTTCCAGCCACGTTTTGTTTACTCTCTTACGATGTCATTCACCGCGCTATTGTCTTTCTAATATACTAATAGTTACTTGGAGTCACGTTCAGATGGTTGAAAATACCGTGCGATAATGAAGCGTGATACTAAAAAAAGCAAGTTAGGCGACGAGTCGAGTGGGAGGACAAGAGAAAGCAGTAGTACCTCGACGAGGTCCAAAGGTGGATTGAAGGGTTTGCCAGGAGTGAAGCTGTTATTGAGAACACGCGCTCGGTCACGTGCCGCTACCCCCACCACAATTCGGTCGGAGCGAGCGCACCAACCAATTAACACGTTGACTACCGGTCCGAAATCCGTGTTATGCGATACCGCGACACGCATTTGTAAAATGTATATAACATTTAAACACTAAACCGTTTAAGTGCTCTATGATACGTTAGCTACTTTACATCGTTATCGTAGCATTAAAAATGTAGTAACGAATATCTTCAAAAATGCATATTTTCTAAGATATTACTAGGTGATACATAGAAAATTGTAAGCTATTAATACGGTTAAAATCAAGTCTTATTTCTGTACCATAATATGTTGACATTTCAGAGCACACTCGTTAAAACATGATAACAAACTGTATTATCAGCAATTTGTTAGCTGAACTGTAACATTCAACTCGTTGAACTACTGTTACACTGATCATTAATCCCTGCGCTGATCTTAGATAAATATTCATAATGTGCTAAATAGCATCGTCGTGAAAGAATGAGTATAACATATATGTAAATGGGAATAAAAATAGAACATATTAACTTGTTACTAAACAAGCAACAAAAGAATAAATAGATTTTGAACATCAAAGAATTTGTCTCTCAATCGAGATGGTGTAAGAAATAGGGTAAAAAATAGTAGTTTCAAGGTTGAGCCGTATCAGGTTTTTTACGTTTAATTTGTGAACAATTTGCTTCCCCGAAATGCACAGAATGTATGGCACGACAGTAAGCTTAAAAATCTCAGGATTTTTAGGCCGGACGGCTCAGAAATTCGAGAGCGACGCACACGCGCCATGATCTCGACTTTGCCACGAATTAGTAACATAATATCATAATTTGCGTTAAGCACGATGACTTACTGTCAACTATTCTATGAAATACTGTATATTTATAATAATATTTAAAATATCACGTGTTCTTCCAATGTTAAAATACCAGTAACGAAACCTTTTTCCTAAAAAACTATATTCACCGAGTGACTAATATATTTATAAAATAACTTTTCTTACCAGCTTCGACTAATCCACTAATTAATCCTGTTATAAAATATAACCCCTATTATATATTATTATATATTAAAGCTGACCTTTCACGTTACGTTTTTAAGTCGACATAAGCAGATTGTGTTCAACTTATGTCGACTTACATATTTGTTTTATGTAACTCGTGTCAATTTAGTTTCCATAACTTCAACTAATTTCATCTTTTATTGTGGGCTTCGCTTCCAAATCTAAACAATCCATCGAATCGAAATCCACCTGCTGAATGCGTATCAAATTTTCGAAGCATGGCGGTGTTTATAAAAAAAATCGGAGTAAGGGGAGGATATTCGAAGCAGTACCCGTGTACAGATGTATCTTACTCAGGAGGATCATTTAAGGCAGCTGCGACACAGCAGCTGACAAACCGTCTGTAAATTTTTGTAGCTGCTTGCAGACTGGCCACGCGACAGCCGGCATACGTAGCCGGCTATTGGTTATCATGCTCCATCAAAAATCATCTCGAGAACCACTAATATCACTGTCAACGAGTCCGGAGAATGAATTAATCATCTTCCACAATCTGCATCAGAAATACTCACACTAGTTACTATTAAAAACACAATAGTATCATATAATATCAGGAAAGCTGATATTGAATAGTTTTACATGGAATTCATATTTATTCATATGTTTTGCGTCCATCGGAAGAGAAATTAAGAACGAGCAATTAATTCAAAAGTTATAGCGATTATCGATTTTACAAAAGAGTTAAAAATTACGATGTTTTTGGCGACTCTTGCATGAACACTGAACACTCGCAGTATTAATGACCTGTATAGTGTTAATCAAGAAATAGCGCTGATAATAGATTCAATGATTTCTGGCATAAGGATTCAATGAATATAACACGAAGGATCACACGGATTAACAGTATCTAATGTTCTAATGTTAATGACGAGACTATCTCTTATCATCGGTCGGAAACGCGCATCGAGTTTTGTATGTAAAGACTTTACTCTACCGATCGATAATATCGGAGCATGCAGAGATATGCATTATTATCCGTTTAAAGAAATTAAACAGTCGACGTTGAGATCAACGCACGGACGCATTCTGCGAAACATCTCGGAGAATAGATGATGAGGCGTTTCATTTTCAAGGTAATTCCATTCAGCCGATTTATGTTCAACGTTCCGTCGCGACCTTTTTTTTACCGATTCTCGCGAGTTCACGTTGCAAAAACAATTTTTTCAGAAAACCACCGAACAAAAATATTACGGATCGTTGCGGTTCATAAAATGACAATAAGTCAAATGTCATCGAAAATCGGCAATCGTTGTACGATCCGATTAATATTTTGATCACAACTTAACGCATTTCCACGAATAATTTTTAATAATGTTATCAAAGATGCAGGACAATGGTGAGAGTTAATATATCTGCAATTTGTGTAATAATTTTTAAATATTATTCATTTGTGTTATAATTAACTCTGAAGTACAAAAGGCCATTTATCCGTCGGAATTCTTCCGGATTATGATTGGAAACGTATTTGCAACAATGAAAGGAATGAAAGAAACCGCGATTCTTCTTTCAGCGAACTTCTTTGTTTCATATCGTTGTCATAGAGATCAAATTTATTAACTAATATTTTCATGTAAGCGAGTTACAGAGGTCACTGCATTTGTTTTATAATTATCTATTATCCATATTAGGTTCAAAGATTTTTATCACGATAAAAATCTGAAACTATAGAAAACAGAATAGTTATTATAGAGACAAAATTTACTAACGAACATTTTCATATGAGCGAGTTACAGTGTTTTTGATTTTTTTCCTAATCAAAATTTCAATATTCACGAGATAAAATATTTGAATATAGTAAGTCATTAATATATCCTACCATTACTGTCTAATAACATTGTGCTTGGTAAATTCTTATATTTAAAAAAGAAAATGGCAAAGTAAAATCTATGAATTTTACCTCTATAAGAACGTTATTATTTGTTTTACGTAACGTTCAAACTTATTTGTGTAAGCAGAATAGAAAAACAATTGTATATCGATAGACTCCTACGTTTTACAATTCATCTTTTGATGATACAAAATATTATTTTTTTTTCAAAGTTTCGTCGCTAATGCAATACGTAATATCCATCTCCGAATGTCTTACATGAACGACGATCGTAATAGGTCCGACGTTAAATTGCTGTTATTAAATAATCAGGAAAATTATGTCGCAGTTTATCATTGAAGGCACGAAGGCGTCCTTTCAGTAGTCGAGGGACGTCAGATCATACTGAATACGAATATTATATTATAAATAATAAATAAAGTATGTGCGATATTAAGTTATTTATCCTGGTGAACCATCTTGGATCTAAAGTTCTAAATCTTCAGGTATATTTTTTTACAATTAATTAACTAATTATTACATAACGTTGTTATAGAAGCAAATATTGTCTAAAATTTCGCCATTTTCTTCTTTAAATATAATAATTTAACAAACACAATTTTAAGTCACAATTTATTAAAGTATGGTGTTGTCATTTCATAATATGTGATCTAATTCCGGCTTTGGTCAAAACCTTATTTCGTGTCACCTTTTTCATCCGCGTCCAACGAATAATATTTATGATTTAATATAAACAATTAAATAAAAAAAAACCAAGTATTTTATCTCATGAATATTGAAATTCGAATTATAAAAAAATACAAAAACCTTTGTATCCCACTTACATGAAAATGTTGGTGAATTCATTTTAACTCTATAAAAATGACATAGACGCGAGTTATAAAATATCAACGCTTTCCACTCTTTAATGGATATCAATATTATTTTCGCGAGCACCTAATTAGTTGAAATAATCCGACAAATGATTTCTAAGATTCAATTCCGACTTTGATTTGCAACTCTTTATACGAACACAGTTTAGAACTAACACTAATTATTCTCTTTCCTGCGCAATCGTTTTAAAAATTATTCAAGTATTCTTGAATTATATCACCACTGTTGACGTATTCAACATAACGCAAACTTCGGAATTAATAAACAATTTACCATACTAATATTCCACTTCTGGAGAAACAATGTTTTTGCAGGATTCATGACATTTCCGTGCAAAAGCATATATTTCTGCCGACCCAAGGGGCACCCCGGTAATAAAAATGTTTGTTGTAAGTTGATTTTGTCAATATAATTTAAATATCTCGATGGTGCGCGGGCCCGCAGTTGCATCTAGAATAAAAGCTAGTATGTATGTCCTTGTAAAACTGCTCATTCTAATTTTGATGCTTAAAAGGCGCATGCTTGGACGAAACAGCGCATTTAAGTCGATCGATTCTTGACTGCACGGATTCATTCTGCGTTTACTCTTCCGTCAAACAACCAAGTTCTCGGCCTCGTGTTCGGTTTTTCCATTGTGTTGCATTTCCGAGTGAAGTTAAAGTGACAATATTGATTTATCAGTTTAAAATCGTCGAATTTGATTCTTTAATTGTCTAAATTAAATCATAAATATTGGTTGTTGGACGCGAATGAAAAAGGTGGCACGGAGTATTGTTTTAATGAATTTAGATCACGTATTATGAAATGACAATACTATATTTTAATAAATTGTGACTTAAATGCAACAAAGGGAAAGTAAAATGAGGTTATCTGTTTCCTCGTCCTAGGTAATCTTTTTGCAAACTACCTCTGTCAGTTTTGATATCATATAATTGTAACTTTGGTGTGTTAACAATTGTTGATGAAAATACTTCGGATTACTTTGGATTACTTTGAATTAATAACCTCACGATACACTAAGTAATATTAATTTATTTGTGAACACGAAAGCATTGTTGTCGGTTATTATATTTCCGCAGAAATGTCATAATAAAAATACTTTGATTATCGCCTCAATTAATCGATAATGTCGTTTTACTTGCAGCATTAAGAATTGATTGATTACGTGATTCGCAAAGTCGACTGATCGCCCAGGGATTTTTGCAAAGTATTCGCGATGACCGTGGATACTATCACGCGAATATCAACCAATAATATTAAAGAAAATGAAGTTCCTCGCGAAGATACATCCGAAGAATCTTTTATCAATAATACTATCGATAACAACAATGTAATTAAAAGGACGAAAGACAACGTAAAACAAGTGCACTTATCACCAACTGATCCTCCGAAGGACATCGAAGGAATCGAGAAGAAGACGGACTCGGAGGTCCTTGAAAAATTAATATCCAAAGGATGGGAGGATAAAGATTATGATAACGTATCGAACGAAGACGATGAAGGAGATTGCATTTATTCGGAAATGTTGGAAAAAGACGATGGCCGAAAAGAAAAACTTTTATCATACATTAAAGAAACGTTCGATGTATCGATTATTCCGAAGGACATCGAAAAATGGAGTTGCATCGACATCCAAATTTGGATAATAAAAACGGAGGATGAGAAACTTCCCGAGGACTTGGCGAGTATAAAGATTGGATTACTGTATCCTGGAAATCATCACAAAGAGATCACCGAGAAACCGGATTGGTTCGATGACGATCAATTTCGACGCGGTCAAAAGTTTGCGAGAGATTACGGTTTTGGATTATCTTTTTCGAATCTGATATCGCTATTTTTGATTTTCACTGTCGAGGAAGGCCTGAAACCTTTAATCTTGAGCAAAAGATCGCACACTCCGTATCTCGCTTTTCGAAGGTATTTAAAGATATTGTTTATTTACATGTTCGAGCATCGTTGTATTGGAAATCACACATATCGATGTACTTTTAATTCGATTAATAATCTGAATCAGTAAACGAAGATTTAATTACAATTGTACAGTGTATTGTTACGATATCAGGCTTTTATATTAAATTCATATTTTTGTACTTTGGAAGACATGTCGTAAAATATTTCATTAATATTTTCCGATATGTGTTTCAAAGTGTAACATATTAAATCGCTTTCTAGGCAAAAAATAATGATTGGATAACGAGTGCAAATCACGTATTGATATTCTTCTTTTTAGGATATCTCTTTTTTTGTTACTTGTCTAATGAATCACATCTGCGTCATTACTCGACGCAGTATGATTTGTATGTGTTTCTTGATTATCATTGCCAATAAAACGCAACTAAATTTTATGCCAAAATCCAAGGTTGAAAGTAATAATAGGATAGATAAGATACAGTGTGCACTAGCATAAGAAGCGGGGCCTTTAAATAGAAATACGTAAACACTGCGGCTATTTAGTTCCAGAAAAAATCCCCTTCAATAATCGGGCAAAAGTCCACTGGTCAGATTTCAACGTATATTTAATCACTTTTTTGCCATTTACGTCCTAAACATTCGAGTAAAGCGTAGGTCAGTTAAGAGGCCAAATATCCGGGACAAAATATCCGAAATGCCAAAAGGTGTTTTCTTACATAAATAATAATCGATGTCTGATCGAAAAGTAACAGTCGAGCGTAGGTCAGTTAAGTGACCAAACTTCCGTGACAAAATATTAATCGACCAAATATCAGTGATAAAATATTACGAGACTAAACATTCAAAATGCCAAAAGACGTTTGACGTATTACATAAATAATAGTCGATGTCTGATCGAAAGGTACCTGTCGACCAGTCAACGTCTGAGGAATTGGTACACGGAGGATCCGTGGAACAAGGAAACCAGAGCGCACAAGGACATCCGGGTGGTGCAAAGGATGCACTTCGCCATGAGACGAGAACTCTGTAGATCCTCCTACGATGAGATTTACAAGAAAGGAACCATTAAAAATCCCGGGTGTCCAATGATGAGTTTACTCCGCGAGGATATAAAAGATTATTATTCACAAGGAGAATCTGGGACTGATTTCATTCGTACTGGGGTACCGATTATACCGAAAGGTTTGAATCAAGGCGATATGGCGATAACACAGTTCGCATTTATGGGATTCTTTCTTACGTATCCGGAATACTTTGGTGTCCATAATGGCACAGAACAAAACTTCGAGGACTTTTGTCACCTGTGGAGAGTAATCGGCTACCTTCTGGGTATCGAGGACAGGTATGATTCATCGTGCTTTTTGTAAAACAAGATTGACTTACTATGAACAATTCCGAATGAAATCACTGCTACGAATAAAAGTCAATATAGTTGTGTTATAAAATACTTCGTAATCACATCAAGCGTGAGATTACCTTCCACGTAGAATTTTGAATTACACATAATTATACGAAAAATATCAACATCATTCAGCATAAATTAGAAATTAGAAATATTGAAATACAAGGAATTATTAGACAATACTTTAGACTTCACTTTGTTTCTTTTAACGGGGTTTATTAAGTCGCGTTGTATCGAAACCGTGTTCTCGGAATATCGTCTTATAGGGGTGTTGCCTGTGTTAAGTGTTAATATATGCGTATATTTCTATCGCAGATGGAACTTCTGTCGTGGCACCCTGGAGGAAGTGCGACAAAGATGTCGGGATATAATACAGTATTGGATGAAACCGAATTTCCGAGAAATCACTCCCGAATGGGAACACATGTCGAGTTCCATGGTGGAAGGGATTTCCTATTATGTACCTGGTGCAAGCTTTCCTCTCTCATTAATTTATCTTACTGATATGTTGGAGATTCCTATGCCGTGTCTTTATAATAGCCTGACTTTTTCCCAAAAATGTAGACACTATTTTCATAAGTAAGTAAAATTGTATTGCTATTAAAAAGTACTAGATATCATATTGATTATAGAATACATTTGACGTTTCAAATATTCATATTCATATTTCGTGTTTTAGATTGCTCTTTTTTGTGCTGGCAAGGTTCAAAAGCATGAGAGACCACTTTAATAAGGTGACAGATAAAGCTTTGGATAAAGCTCTAGCTTTTAGTCCCGAAAAACACGCGCAACTCAAAGAAAGATCGTCGAAATCGATATTCAATTATTCCATGAGTTAACGCTTGGCTTTAGTCAATTATTCCATAAATCAACACTTAATTTGTTGATGCCTGGGAATTTCCGAGCAAGTAGCCAGACAATTAACAGAGATTTTAGAGTACAAATTACGATGGGTGCTAAAAGTCGGCCTAGAATATAAATAATAATATTTATAGAACGTATCTTAGGATTTTAGTCGTTAATTTTCTGCACCGTGCTATTTACTTATATTTATCACGCAAAAATCATTAGTATTTAATGATAAATACACGTTGCAATACCGCTGAAATAACGCCTTAATATATTTAGAATGTGAAATGTTACCATCGAGAAAAGAGTATATTTTATACGCGCATTTTTTTCTAAATAAAGAAACGTGTAGTTCTATTTTGTCATAATGCCTTGTAAGTATTCTTGTAAGTATTCTTGTAAGTATTCTTGTAAGTATTGTTGTGAGATAGTAAAAGATTATTTGTTACTACGAGTTTTGTTTATTCTAAAATACCATATATACCCAGAATTGAACAAGATTAATTAATGTGTCGAAGAAAAATCGTATGAATTAATGTGAAATGAATGGAATGCATCTTCTTTGATAATTTCTTCAAATTCGAATGAAACAAACACAATGATCGAGTGATAATTCAAGTTTATCTTAAGTTACATAAACATGTGCGATAACTAACATATTTTTATAGCTTATAAATTCAAAACTAATATAACAAGCTCATATATGAATACATCATCGAATTGAAAACAATGGATTGAGATAAATCGAGATTTATGTGTTATCGGATAATTTCAAGTCTTAAAAGTCTTGCGCCATGCGTGTTGGCATTGAATATCGCAGCACTCTAATTAATACATCGCGAACAATGGACAAATGAAACATCGCAAAGCTTAATTACTTTTTGAAATTGTAATTACGTGCTTCTACAACCAATTAATAGGTGAATAAATGAAAATGAAAATGAAGAAGTAAAGAAGTGAACAATGGGCGTGAAAACGAAGACGTAAAACGACATGGGCGCACCCGTCGTCTGACAATACGTTCCCTTCTTTAATCGCTACTGAATCTTTTAATTAAACTATCTGCCTGTCCTCAAATTTTATATAATACAAATTTTAAAGTAGTGCACAAGTAGTACACAATGCTGCTGATCAAATCACAAAATATTTGGAGAGTGCAAAGTCTTAAAAATCAATATTCAGATGGTGTTAAGCTGAATATCTAAAGTCCCACGAAAATCTTGCTTTAATCAAGTATACGCGATACGCGAAATCAGATGATTTCAGTGGATCATTCACGATGTGCGCCAGCCGCTTAGATGCCGTTTACAGAAGTATCCTTTTAACTAAATTTTTCACAAAGGGCTGGGGTAGCCCTCAGAATTTAAAGAGGTAAGATAACCTACTTTAACCTAGGATTAGGCTTTAACATCATAATTCATTAACTAATTCTCTGCACAGATATGGATCTAGCTCAAGACCATTCATAATTGTCTGCGTAGATTGTATGGTTTCTAAATAAATCCAGTCTCACATCATTGTACATTAAATTTTTAAATGAATGGGCAATCATGTTAGAACAAGTACCAGTTTGAAAGATATTTGAATACCATTCATGAATATTAAGCGATGCTTTTTTTACTTATTTTTTTATACATGAATTGTTTCTGAAGAAATGAAATTTCGCGCACGGCTCGATAGACCCTGCACGAAGAATTTTTTTCGTCTCTAGAATTTTGTTGTTCACATCCTGTTCCTAAGGTTTTTGTAATATTTTCTTTGTTATAAACGGAGGATTGTGGAATACCAAATTTTGTTTTAGGATTTTTGAATTTAGAAAAGTCGTTGCCGATCGAGAACTATGTTATAATCTGATACCTCGCGACTATCCCATAAGCATAACCAAGGTACTCACTGTTTAATATTGAAAAAACCATTGAAGCATATGAAAGTATGATGTCATATCTCCCTGAAAAAAATAGGACGAAGAATGGTCGGACTGTCACGTGATAGAAGGGTGTTTTGAATCGCCCTTCCACCAACATCTCCCAGGAATAATGCCAAACGAAACACAAACAGCACATTTCCAAATGATTCTACCACGCAAATGGTCTTCTCATAAAACAAAACCGATTTGCTTGCATCTCGCAGGCACTGGAGATCATGTATGTTGATAGATAATCATAATTTCTAAAAAAGATAAATATGTAACAATTAAAATTATAATTATTGCTATTCAGTTTTTTTGGAGACGAAGGAACTTAATTGCTAAACCATTGCTGAAAGAATACGGAATTGCATCAATATTACTGGAAAATCCATTTTACGGTTTAAGAAAACCACAGGATCAAATGTAAGAATTCATATACGTAGAAGGTTTGTAAGGGTAAAGGCTTAATTTGTTCTGAAAAGATTTTGATTTTCTATTCACTTAAATATATCTTATAGACGATCTAGTCTACACAATGTATGTGACATTTTTATAATGGGAGGATGCCTGATAATGGAATCTATTGTTTTATTAAACTGGTGCGAACAGCAGGGTTTTGGTCCTTTAGGACTGACAGGATTATCAATGGGTGGACATGTTCGTAATTTTTATATTTAAGGATGAATTTTGTTATTTAAACAAAACATTCGATCTATTGTTTAACAGATGGCTTCACTGGCAGCGACTAATTGGCCAAAACCAATATCACTGGTTCCTTGCTTATCTTGGTCAACCGCATCACCTGTTTTCACCCAAGGTGTAATGAGTGCATCAATAAACTGGTCACTCTTACAAAACCAATATTTCGAGGACGAATTTTATCAGAGCGAGCTCGCAAAAATGGTTAAAATTATCGGCGAAGATGTAGGTTAAGTTTCGTACTTTCGTTACATCGTCGAATTACATTAAATTTCCGTGCATTAATTAATAATTAACATGTAACATTTCGCGTTACATGCGTTGGAAAAGATAATTTTTGCTTATTTCTAATTGAGCGGATAATCGATATGATATTTATATCATATACTTAATACTATACACTATACACAATGGACAATATCAAATAAGAAGATTCAAACATGGATTCTATAATCGAGGTTAAGAAAATTGCGGTATTAAGAAAAATATTAAAACCTATGTTATTTGGGAACCAATTATCTCGAGATTCGCTAATTCGAAAGCAAACTCTTGAAATATCTTAATGATTCGAACGACGAATTTTCGAAATATAAATACCATTACCAATTTCGCAGGACGCTTTCCTCGCCGGCCAGCACTTCGCTCAACACTATCCAGCGAGTATGACAAGGATAAACGAGATCAGAGAGAAAGAGGTAAAGGAAGACAATATCGACCGCGACAAAAATACGAATGCAAAAACTGTCAATGAATGTGCAATAGTCGAGAATTTGAAGAACGGTTGCGTCGACAACAGTAAAAAGAACACAGAGCAAGTCGCGGAAGAGAATGCGGCGGCAAAAGTCTTTCCATTAAACCTTATATCTAGTCAATTTAAAACGAAAGACTCCAGTTTCTTCAAAGGTAAACATCGAACGAAACAAACAAAAAAAACAGTTGAAATCCGTTACAATATGTTGCGGTTAACAATTAAGTAATTGCGCAACGTAATTGTGAGTTGTCGATGAAGGTAATCGTTTGACTTCACCGTAAATAATTCACATTTGACGATTCAAATAAGTATTATTTACCGATGAACAGGTATATGTATGCTACCTGTAACGAAACATCCGATGCTCGCCAGGTACAAATGGCGTGAGCGAGAAGCTATTCAATTTATGTGCGGAATTATGGACGAATTTACGCACTTGAAGAATTTCGAAGTTCCCGTGGATACGGAACTTATTATTGCTGTTTGTGCGAGAAATGATGCGTATGTACCGCGTGACGGATGTATGAGCTTAGAAAAAATATGGCCCGGTGCCGAAATACGATATTTAGATGCAGGACACGTGTCGGCTTATTTGCTACACCAGAAAGTTTTTCGGTACATATTCACAACTCTTTTTCGTTCTGGAATAGGTAGATGATATGTCGAAAACATTACCCGAAAATCAAACCCCAAATATTACGAGCTAAGATAAAATTTTGCGAAGCATACATTTTATCCGAACGAACTGGCTGATGGAATGATAGTTCAAATGTATCAATAATAATATTGCAATTTAGTCAAGTAGTTAAAACCCTAAAAATGGTTGCAGTGATATTATCCAGTTACCTATTCCAGCGTAAAAAATTCAAATGATTTCCGGCGAACGAAATATTCAATTAAAATGAATTCTTGTTTTTATTACTTTCAGGTCTTCGATTGCGGACGCGTTTCAGCGGTACTTGAAGAAGTATCCGATGGAAGTCAGTTGACGTTTGTGAGATTAAACAATTGGGGTTATAAATCTGTTTTTAGTATCAGAATTTTAGGAACCTCTATATTTTTCGATCCTTTTTAAGTCACTCACCCTTTGATACTAATTCATTATTCGTGGTACAGTGAAAGCTGACCCGTAGCGAAAATACCATTAATTGTTTGGTATAACCCAAAATTACTCACAGATATGTGTTTTTCGATATTTCTACAATGTCGTTGGAATTTTATGATATAGAGACGTCTCTAGATGAATGTACATTACAAAGTGAAATGTGTAAATAATAATACTCTGAGAATTGTATGATAAATCCTCGTAATTGAAATCCTTCCCGCCAATTTATATTTTCTTTCTCATAAAACAATGAGTTTAATATCCACAAATGCTATCAATATTACGCGAATAATCAGAAGTAATAATTTAATGTTTTTTATTTCTGCCGTTTAGACGGTGCTAATTACGCCTAATTACGCAACGTCGGCTCAATGTTTCCGAATTACCGGGAATAAATAGTATGTTCGTCTCGAGAATTGCCTTTGTTTCGAAAACCCGAAAGTAATGAAATATTTTTTGTACTCACGTATTTGTTGAATAGAAGAAGCACAAAGTTCCGAGGCAACCGAAGATGAGGTAATTTTGAATAATCACCATGTCACTGGATGAAAATGGTGATCAAACTTGTCCTGCAATCTCGATCGCGCAATCTTAGTTCCGTAATATTTCTCTTTCAATTCTTCTGAAAATAAATGCTGCTCGTGATATTTTTTATACAGAACAATTATTTCGTAAATCTGAGTATAATAAGTTATTAATTTCTCAAGAAATCCGTAACGAATATTTGAAATTTTGACCGGGCGTTAACCATTAGTTAGTTCGCGGTTACCGAAAATCGCGTCGATTAGGAGCGATAATTCTTATTTATATTAATTAGAATACTCTTAAGAAAATTACCCGATAGTAACACAAATCAGAAGCAGAATATTCGTAAAATATTTGAGACGCAAATTATTCAATATTACTTGTCATTTAAAACAAACAATCATTTATTATAAACGGAACTTGTCACAGCAGAAAATTCGCAAGCACCCTGAATGGAACCACCGGAAACTACGTCACTCAAAACTCGCTTTCTTCGTACGATATTAAATATTTACAATTATTCAAGTCCCAATAATTATTTATGTATTAAAGTCGTGCAAAGCTTACGATTTTAATTTTTATCGATAAATCGGCAAGTATATAACTCGTGTATGAACACAAATATTCGAATATATGTGACAAATGTTTGGGCAGCGTAATTAAGTTTCTCATTTGATTCCCGCAGTGAATAGCGCGGAATCTCTTCGTCCCAAGAGTAGTGGGGAGAATTTCTTCGTATTTATTTCAAAAATATATATTACCAATGTAATTAATAAAATAACATAGTAAAATCTCGTGTTATATCGGAAGTGTATCTATGAAATATATAAACATGTATCATGAAGGTTAATCGTTTAAAAGGTAGTTTGACATCGAAAGTGTCAACGATGGAAAAGGGTTCTGGTGTGCGATAAATAAATTCCCGCTGTTATGTTCAGACGATGGAAAAATGATTAGCTCGACAGTAGTTCTCGGAAGGACAAAGAGAAAGGTTAGCTCGGCGCAAAGCAGCGAAATATTTCAAATGCTGGCGCAGCTTGTACGACGGATATTCTGTGAGGCCACCTGGTGGCGATAGTATAAGGAATCGATTAAACCGGAAGCCCGGCTGGCCGCTCGCGTAAAGGCCAGGAGGCAGCGTTGGCCACATGTGTTTTGCAGACTGCTTTCCCGTGGAAAAAGATCGCCGAAAATGCCGTGTTTACGTAATCCGTGGTAACGCGACGTTGTAACTCGTAACGCTCGTCGACTACGGTGACAAGAAAGTTGTTGGTCGTTCGCGGAGGAACCGTGGCGAAGAAAAACGAGAGAAATCAAGAAACTCGGTGTCCCGGGGAAGAGGAAAAATTAGTTGTGCTAACGAGGCTGTCTGCTAGTACCTCCTCTCTCTCACTCTCTCTGTCTCGTGGTTTCCACACCTATGGCCAGACACGGTACGGCAGATCGCCGATGATAGAGATTCCACGGCATAACAAGGTAGATGAAACGTCATTGTCAAAACATTGTTTATTAAGTGAAGAACATTTTCGTGCCGGTTCAGTCCTAACCGTACTCGCGAAATCGCCGAGTCAGCGTGCTCCTAACCACGCACGTTGTGTGCAACCTCGTGTTCACCACTAAAATTATTATTCTACCGTCATCCTCGATATTATTGTCAGACACAATATTATTGTCTGTACGATCGATTATTCCCGAATTCACGGGAGGGCTCTGTGTAGTTATTGTCGTAAAAGAAGTAACAAAATAATAGAAGAAAACGTGACTCCGGTTTCGCCCTCTCTCTCTTTCTTATTGCGCGGTGCGTAACGACCGCGTGTGTGTGCACGCCGCGCCTTCTGGAAAGAGCAATTCTATATATCTTTCTTCTTGACGAGCCTCGAGTGGGCGTTCTCGCATTAGGAGATACATTTTCGAAGTTCTTCGTACGAAAAAGGATCGTCGTAATCCCTCTAACCTCAGTAAATCACGTCGTTCACCCTACCTACGAACGGACTCGCGATGACGAGAACGTACGTCCGCTCCTAAGCATGGAGGGTGCCATTGGTTCGTTACTTTAAAAAATCGGAATAGAATTCGCGCAAGACATTGGAGGAGTCTTTCTGTTTCGCGTGGATAGGGGAATTTCGGGGGTAAATTAATGTGCCCGAGGGTGCACCACATTCCTCGGGAGTCCTCGTTCGCCTGAGAACGGTGAAAAAGCTTACGGAAAAAGGCGAAGAGAGTTCCCTCGTGCCCGGACACCTCGTGTTTTTGTCTTTCGGCGCGTGCAATCCAAGATGGCGGCCAAGGTGGCCAGCAGCGGCGCTCAGAGCGGTAACAAAAGAGAGGAGGGCCCCGGTCTCTCTTACGCAAGTATCTTGAATCCCAAAACCGGAAACGAGGCCAGAGTCACTAGCAAGGGTAACAACAAGGAGAACATTGGTGGCCAAGTGGCCCAGCAATCGGCACCGGTTAAAGATCGAATCACCTCCCAAAACGTGACTGCCAAGGGTAAATCCTATCAAAGAACTGGCAGAAGATTTAATCCACAATCCAAGCTGGAGAAACGCTATGGAAATGAGCCATTGCCTTCCTCAGAACATAATCAGTTTACGATAGAGAAGGAGTCACCAGCTCTACAGAAGGTAACGCCAGTAGAATTGAGGCAAGAAGATGGAATCAAGAATGGACAGATGAATGGTGATATTGGCAGTGATGGGGAATTTCAAACGGTAGCACCCAAGAGTGCAAGAAGGAAGGAGAAGCTGAGGGAACATCACAGAGAGCATAGAGAGAGACACCGGCATCAAGATCATAGGCACCAAGTTCGCGGCCACAGTGGAAGTAATGAGAGAGCACATAAGGAAAGGGATCGCAATGATAGACATCCCATGGAACATGCACCAGTAAACAAGGAAGCTCAGAAAGATAAGGACGAAACAGATCCAGAATCAGAAGGTCAACCCGTACAAGTTAAGTACGTGGAGGCTCCATTACCCACTATCAATCCCTGGACTAAAAGTAAAGCTCCTGCACAACCAGCAGCAATAAATCCACCTGCAACAGCAACCCTTGCAAGTTCACAACCTGTTGAGAAGCAAGTGGAACAAGAGAAGAGAGTGTTGCAACCACAGCAACCCCAGCAGCCCCAACAGCCCCAACAGCCTCAGCAGCCCCAACAGTCTCAGCAGCCCCAACAGTCTCAGCAGCCCCAACAGTCCCAGCAGCCCCAACAGCCTCAGCAACCTCATCAGCCACAACAGCCCCAGCAGCTTCAACAGACTCAACAGCAGCAGCAGCAACAACATCAGGGGATAGTTGGTATGTACCAAAAATATTAACACATTTACACATAATATGTATTACATGTATTTTTCGTACATATTATTTTCATCCATATTGTTTTGTTATTTGCATGTTGGAACATTTCAATATCATAACTGTCTCATTTACTGACAATACCTATAAATAATAAGGAATGGTTAAAAGTAGGGTGCTATCATTTTTCTAACACTTTGTCCTTGTACTTTGAACCCATGATGAAAGCTTCTTATCAAGTTTGAGTATTTGGAACACTGTTCCTATAAGAGCAACGTTGATAAAGATTAAACATTGGGATTTTCGGTAGCAAGATTTATCGCAACTCGTAACTAATCATTTACATCGTAGACGTGGCGCATTTCATGATTGCGTTAATTCTTTGCAGCATTTAATTAAGAAATCTCTCACGTAAATATTAACGTAACTTGTAATAACATCGACATCAAGTTCTATTAATCCCCCTGTTTATTTTAATCGAACAGTTGTTTGTTCAATTGGAAAAGTATCGGGACGAAAATAATATTCGATTCAACTTCTGAAGAATTGATTCACCATTACTTTATTGAATTTTATTATAGATATTGATAGTTATATATATCTCTGTGGGTTCATATTTAAACACTGTAATGTACGATTTGTGAAGTGCTGTAGATATGTTGCGACACGTATTACAAGTCCACCGGAGCGCAATTAATCTTAATTAAAATGACAAAGAGATCTACCTTAAACACCAGTCTGATTTTTACATGCATGCTTTGCTGGAACTTGAAGCTACGAGTATAAACCGTTCAATAATTATTCAGTTTCAAGCAGTGGAAGTTTTCAATCTTACTTTACACGAAAAATATGACGTAATCATTTCTTTATAAGGTTTCTCGGAATTGTCAAAATCCCATGGAACAATTTATTCCTGCATGAGTAGTATGTTGAATTAGTTAGCAGTATAATAGTAAGCAGGTAGATTTTCAAAAATGCAAAATGCACCTCACGTTTTAATTTCGGTTTATATTCTAAGAGATTATTCGGAGGGCACCTGAGCACAAACCGTGTTTTGGAGGTCTTTATTAGCCGTGGTGTATATTACGAAACTCCGCATGGAAATAGAAGCGTGTATTGCGGTGCCCGAAAAATTTGGGACTCGATACAATTCTCCCACATTTATCTTAATCGCTTCACACGTACTCCAATAACAGTTAAGTCACATCAATGGCGCATGGACAGATATAAAACACGATAATAATCTTCAAATCCAACAGGGTTAAGAATTCAAGTACGAATACATTCAATATTTAACTTTGTTTTATACCTAACATACACGAAATTCCATAAAACACATTAATTTGAAGATCCAATGGACAACGCATATTGACTGATATAAATAAATATGTTCATAGAATATTTATTTAAGTCGCGTGTAATTATATTTATTAGTATTTATAAGGTTTCATAGACATTATTATGTTGATACAAGCTTCGCATATTAGAATTTTCAATACCGTAGTTTATAAGAGGTTTATAATTATCGGAGAACTTCAAAGCAACAACCAGAAGAGAAGAATGCGGAGGTATCAAATTTCAAGTTCTACCGAAATCCCAATACACGTAGTTCTATATAAAACCGAATGGTTTAAATTTAAAAGTCCAGTGTCTTTTTGTAGACGAAAACAAGTCAGCCAGGAAAAACTAGATCATCGGTATATACGATGTTTTAGTAAAATATATACGGCCAACCATTCTATAATGCGATGTTCTTAGAACACACTTTTGACGTAACGCGATTTAATCTAACCTCTACCATTTTAAGTGATCTTCGAATATTAATAAGACCTTTTAATTACTTTCGTTTCTTCCTATTAGTTTATACTTTTCGCCGAAACGTTGAACGAAACAACGTGTATTATTATCTTACGTAGCTGCATGAACCAGATCGTAGATTATTCGTGACTATTGAGTTAGAAATAATTTCTAATTAGATTAGCTGTGATCTTTGAGTCCTTAAATTACAAATATCCTTTTTAGTCAATGTAGCTGTGAAAAATTTCATTGGGTAGGGAGTCTAAGGAAAATACAGTAGCTTGCATCACAATACATTTTAGTTATTGCGCAATCATTCATTGACCGGTTCCAAGTACATTGCATGTAAAACTGGGTGGAATTACATGGAGGAACAATTAATTAAGTGTATATTATACTCGCAAAGTAGCGTGGTTAGGTCCAGTGATACGGGTATTTAATTTTTAAATTACCACGGGACTCCTACAATAAGTCTGGTTACACGAATTGAATGAAAACAAATGACAGAATTCTTACCGTTAAATTACGACCACGTTCTTCGACGTGGAACAAAATCACCGTAAATTTAAACGTTCTATCTTAATTTATTATTTAATTATTCAATAATTATTCAACGAAACAAATAGTATATCATTGGTGCAGTTTAATAAGAGAAGCATTAATCAGATAAGATTATTAATTATGTAATATTGTAGGAAGAAATATTTAATCGCAGACAGCGAAGGCAATATGATATTCAGTAAATAATTGAGTTCCATATATTCGGTTTTTCAGTATATTTACAAAGTAACGATTAATGATATTAATAAACGCTTTGTTAACAAGCGTGATATCAATAGTTACATCGAATGCATCGAACATAATAATTATCAATTAACGTTGTACGGTAGAACCTGTTAATCCATCAATCAATCAATTATATCATCAAATTAGTCGTTCTGCTTTTTGTGGCTCTTGGCGTAATTAGATAATTAGCAGTATCAGTGGTATTCCGATTAAAACACGCGAAGTAAACCGCATGAAAAAACTTTGGATTACTCCAAGTATTTTTTGGAATAATATTCTCAACATTTAAAGGACGGGCTATTTTATTTGCAAATTAAAAACAAACCGTGGACATTTATTTTGATAGTTTCAAGAATTTACCTTTCAATGGCAAATGAGTGTATCTCTTATGCATCATTTTTAGGTTAACGTTAACCGGGGATGACGAGTTAACTCGTCGAATACAAATTAAATTGCGATTAACTCTTCTGTAATTCTTAAATATTTGATACGCGTGAATTTCATTAGCGAACAGAAAAACCAATTCATTGGCGATAATTATAAATGTATCACGTGAATTTATTTTATTATCAACTTCTAAATACTCTTTTTGGAAGACGTCCCCGGTTAACAGAATAAGTGTTAATTATATTTAATAACTTTGGTAAACTGGTGATTCATAACCAAGTATTATTATTATTATTATTATTATTATTATTAAGTAGAATTATAATTCTCGTAATATTGGGTTGGCCAGAAAGTTGACCAAAATATTTTAACTCAACACGTACAATACACTATCCAGCAAAAAAAATCAACAAATATATACGGAATAGAATAAAAATCACTGTCTGTTTATAATATATATTAACATAAATTATGGCACGGGGATTTAAATGAATTAATGGATTCAATTATTCGCATTATGTATATAACAAAAACATATAAAACCTCAAACAATGCGCCGTGGTAAATTCGACCGAGGTAAATTCGAATGATTTAATTGAAAATAGTAGACAGGTCATTTTGATGTTTTTGTTAGTTCTAATGTTAAAAACTGAAAATCGTGTGAACTTTTTGGCCAGCCCGATATAAGCGTATGAATATCTTCAATATTTATTTATCCACTATCTCAAGGATATAGATTTAATTTAATTAAGTAGATACCGGTAGTTCTGGGTTTAAAATGATACGATAAGATATACTAGTCGCGTGGTATACCTAGTATTAGCTACGCGTACAAAGTTGACGAATTTATGTCGGCGACGGTCACAGCATTTTATTAACGGCGGAATATCGAATAAATCTGACGCGGATCGGTTAGAAAATTAATCGTGTAGATCTTAAATGACATCGAGGCATACACTGCGATTTTGAAATCATCGAATTTAATTGCAAGTGAATTCGATCAACCATTGGGTCTCCATTCGAATTTGGTTCCTCGCGAAATCAGAAACTCGTGTTACGAGAATACAAACTACATAGAAGCGATTTTATTGACGATCTGCCAATCGCACTCTTGGCGTGTTTCAATTTAATATAACTCGAACGAGGTCAGAAATATATTTTATCAATCCTCTAAGACCTCCGATTCTATCTTATTACAATTAATAATAAATTGTTCACTTGGAATAGATAGTTCGAAATGCCATCGCCATCAGCTTTTGCTGTACTTATTCTAACCAATATCAGTAACGCTATTAATATTCTAGGAAACTCCGGAAGATAGAAATTGCAAGAAAAGCAGTTTCATAATGCAAACAGTTGTTTGCAGAAAATTCTGCTTTTTTTGTTTGTATGATAATTTTATGTTTCACTTGGAGAACGATATGATAAATCTCTAAGAAAATGAGCAAGGTTCGTAGAATAAATTGAGAGTAGAAATAACGAGTGGCTGGTAAAAAGTTCGGCGTTCGGCGACGGCCGAGTATGCGTGATTCGTTATCAAGTGGGAGCGGAATAATTCGTGTTTTTACGTAATGTGGACATTTCGCAAAGTTTGCTTAGAGCTATCAGTGGTGGTTTCTCGCGAAGAAAAGGCGCCGATGGGTTTAAAAAGAAAGAGGAGAAGGAAGGAATGGCGGGGTTGGCGAGGTTGGCGGAGTTGCACGTGTCGATGGTGTCCAGGTGGCTCCTCTCGATAACTGCGATAATAATACTAGCAAACTCGGTGGCATCCGTTCAGACTCGGTCTTATCTTGCTTGTACGTACTGCCAACAAGTATCAGGCATACGTGGCAAGAAAGCATCCATGTTGGCATAGAAATCAACACGTCAGCCACACGAGACGACACAATTAGCATAACGAAATTCGGATCTTCTTCTACCGTTCACCCTTTCTCTAATTCGACACATTCCGACCACGTGTTCCGCGATCGACGTCGTACACGTCCGACGATTTACGATCTTCCACGAGTACCACCGGCACGTGCTCCCTAATTAATTTCGTTTAACAACTTTTTCGCGAATAATATCATATACCCGACCCTCCAATAATCGGATTATCGGTAATTACATTTTTACGTCATTGAAATCTTTCCAATATGTGCTTCGATGATATGTTCTTCGTTTGGCACGACTGACGTAATGTGAATCGTGACTTGCCACTGCGCATCTTTCGACCACGTGGTGATAGTTCTTCCTCGATTCGTAATGATTTCTAATATTCTTTTATAGCGACTTACATCAACCGGTGTAATATTATGTCACCGAATCAAAATCATCGAATAAACGTAGAATATTATACGCGAAACTTTATTCTTTCATAAATTTCACAACCACGTGGTCGATCGTTTACTTAATTAACTTTCGACGACAAGAACCAGGACTTTATTGGGAAACCTTGTCTTTTATTATTCGACTTCAGCGTGAGATGGAATATCTTATTAATACTGGTTTAAGTAATATCAGTTTTGAAAGAAGTATTCTTAACAGGGTTGGCCTTTATGCTATGATCTTGTATCTATACATATCGCGTTTTTTAATTCAGAGAATGTCGTCCAGTTATCTATTCTTTGTTGAATCGGATTTATTGCGCATTGAATATTTTTCTATGGGTCATCGAACTGTGTCAATGCCGGTGAATTCCGATCTACTTTCCGCCGGCTCTTTCTAACTTTCGACCACGTGGCCGGATATCATCTCGCCGATTCTCCTCGGCTATAACCTTCGCCTTTTACGTCGCCATCTTTGAACGTCGATGTTAATGCAACTTTGTAGCAAATATTATCCTCAACGGTTCAGAATATTATTTTCAACAATTTGCCAGTAAAAGAGGATAACAAATAATTGGCATCCCGCAATTCAAACAACTCAACGTAGTAAATAATGAATTACAAAGTCGATTATCATTGTGCGCCAGAGGAGGATTTGAAATGGTTCATTCATTGGAATTCCTGTTTGGCACATTCGTAGAACGCGACGATCTTGTTTTCGCAATTGCTCGAATTATGAAATGACATTATGGAACTAAGGAGGTAGGGGCAATGAATAGTCGAGAAGTAATAGTTGGAGGGCAAGGACATTGACACCGTTCGTAGGTGGTGGAAAAAGAGAAGGAGTCGGTTGCACGTGATGCAATTACCGCAGTGTCTAAGTGCATTACATGCTTAACGATACGCACAATCCAGACAAGTGCTGCTCTGCGAACCGAGGATGAAATATTCCTAGAAAATCGACCTGGAAATGCTTTCGTAACGTATTATATGAGATTGTTCTGTGTAAAATTGAAAGTCCACGCGAGATCCCCACCCCCTGACCTAAACTCTACCTCTGTGAGAAATCAACGCGAATTCCATCGAAGGTCTTTCTCGAGGAACGTCGAGTTAATCGTTTTGTGTGTCGTTCGAAATATTTGAACGAGCCAAAACTATTTGTTTAAATAATAATTCCCTTACAACCACATTTGCCTCTTTTGCTTTGTACAGTGACGGAGAGAATTTTTCAGGGAATATGAACTTATCGATTCCTTCTACGTAGTTATAGTTATCGATTCATGATCAGCGGATTAAAATAAAAATCGATTTGCATTGAAACATGTCGCGGAAAGTGAGAGTGCCGAGAGTGGAAACCTGTTTTGCGAAGGCAGGTTCTCGAGTTGGATTGACGTGGAGTTCGTAAAGGCGAACGCACCTCTCAAACACATGGAACGAGCTCTTTCAAATTAGTGACAAAAAGTCCAAAATAAATCTTCAAAGTGACGAGTCCTTGAAAAGAACACTCGACGAAACGTAGATTGAAGGAGTCTTTTAATTTTTTGAGTGGAAAAAATAAGCGCACTTCGGTCGATCTTTTATATAATCATTCGCGTGTATCGTCCTTTCGTGGCTGAAGTTATCTCGAGGAACATCCGTTTGTTTTGTTAATAACGCGCGTACATTGTTAACAGGATCTTTTACATAAATTCATATGCACTGTTAGGAACCTTGGGAGTATTATTTTTCCGTGGAACTTGCATAGATAATCGATGTGATAACGAAACATCAAGCTTAATTGATTTCTATTATTTAACAGTATATTAAAGATCGCGTTTAAGAATATGTTCCACCAAGCTCTGATATTACTTTAACGATAATACAAAAATAAATCCAAACTTAATACATTTTCTTATCAGAAATGTACATCCACAACCCTAAAGGACTTATCTATACAGCAATATTAAGTATTAGGATTGTTTTTATACTTCGAAACATAGATATTTTAGAACACCTTTGGAATTACGATGTTCGAATTGTTTGGATGTGTTTAAATCGTTCAACAAAGGTAGACAAAATATTCAAAATTAGAATCGGGAAGGTCGAGATATTTGACGCGGGAGCAATTGAACGATTAGTTAGTCGACTATTACATAGTTTGTAATTTAAATGACACTCGGTGTACACTTGTAAATGGGGCTTGAAATATAAGAACTAGATTAGCAGCTGACAAGAAAATTGGCCGAACCTCGGGGACGGATCGTTGATACACGTTAAAGGGAGAGCTATCATTTATTCTCCACGAATAATAGCAATACCGACAAAGCAATGTGCTCTTTACAATCTTCAGTCTACACTTAATTTTATCAATCTACCTTTAAGCTTATCAATTGCCAAGCCACGGTGAGTTCCACCGACAAATTTATGCGTTGAATTGCCCGGAAGCCATTAACTGCACGTACGCCATTCTACCGGCTGATTATCGATATAATATCCTTCGAACCACTCGATTATGTCTCTCATTGTTATTGTTCCAATAGTAACATTAAAATAATAACATTATTTCCACTAACAGAATCAAGCACGAGATAAATATCCAATATCCCTTTATGTTTACGCATTAAAATCGTCAACAAAGTTATAAGTAGCATCCCGATTACATCTCGGGAACGATGTATGTTCCGAAAAAGTTAGGTTAACTCGAGTAGAATTTTGGCGGATAAAGAAGCGGTTGGATGTTCACAAAAGATTCATGGCGGAGAGGAAAGGAGGATATATAAAAGGAAGGCAGAAAGATGGGAAAGGTGTTTTTTTTGAACTGGTGGACAAAGGGTCGTGATATAAAAGAGAGGATAGTTGCGTTTAATGCAGCGATGGTGCTGAAAGCCGGTGCGAGAGCCAGCTGCGCCGAAGCTTCCTCCTCTCGATGCTCCGACAGCTCAGTACGTTTGCGACTCTCGAACTGCAACTGCATTCTGTCCACTTCTCATTCTGCACTCCTGGAAATGTTACATCAGTTTTGTTACTTTAAATACTCTCTTATTCCTCGGACAGTTGAACTCAGTTACCAAACGACAGTGTAGTGGATCGTTAACGAATAGGGTGGAAGGTTTAGTGTCGAGTTAAATCGATTAAATAACCGTGGAGCCACGAATGTATTTTCCCACGCGATTTTCAGTGAGTTCGAGTGCCAAAGAAACCTTAAACTCCTGTACTGTATGTACCCCGTAAATAAACTATATTTAAATATCGAGCTGGTTCCTCGAAAACAACCAAATCTTACCTCGCAATCGAATGGTTGATTTAACTGATACTTTTCGTCAGTGTGTTTATCCATAATATTAATAAAATAGTTGAAATATCGTACTCATAAAAGTGTGATTCCAAAGGCGTGCTTTGAAAGTGAAGTTTTACATTCGAAAAACAATCCGGAAGACAGAAAGCTGATCATATTCCACGACATTTTTCGTCTTCGTGAAAGTGCATCTTCTCGAAGATCGTTTTGTGACAAAAGTGTGAATTCCTGCGGAAAAACGAATTGCTGGAAGTAGTTCTCTTATCGTTTCCTCGAATAATATTGCCAGTGTAATATTTTTATCTCGAATTGTTTATCGTGTTATTGCCGATCGGCTGGGAGTGTGTTAAACTTTATGATCGGTGAACATTGTACATTCGCTTTATGAGATTTCGAGTAATTATTCTCAGTCGTTATTGCGTTCGAGGACGTTCGAGTGTAGTTCTTGAAAACCTTTCGAACTTCGTTCATTTTAGCTTTGCACTTCGACGATGAAATGAGAAATCTTATCGAGATTTTCGAGAAAATCGTTTAATACTCGATCAATTATTAAATTATTCGTATCGAGAGGCTTAATGATTCGACGAAAGCCAATGAAGAGCTGCGGTTAATCAACGTTTATTCAGCATTTCGAGATAAACAAGTTTGTTGCAAAGCGAAACGAAGGTGTAATCAAAGTTGCAAAAGAAAGAAGCACGGAGCAAGGGTTCAACGGAGTTGCATCACATTCGCGAATATCTCGATTCGTTTCTTAATGAACAAGCAAGTAGTGCAACTTTAACACGCAGGGGAAATTACACGATACTGCGCCGGGATTTCTTCACCGTAGTAATTAACGAATTACTTATTATCAACTTAATTACTGGATTACGGAAAGGCACCGTGAACATTTTATATCATTCACGTTGCAATATTAACGCGAGTGCAACGATTTAGGGTCGAGAATATATTATACGTCAAATATTCGATTAATTCATGCTTTATAATTATCGAATTATTTATTATCAACATTTTTGAGTACCCGTTTACGAAAAACGCCTGCAAAATATATAATTACATGATTAATCTCAACGACAAACAAGTCAATTAATCGAAAGCAGAAGTTAACGATTATATTGAAAAATACGCGATTAAAGAAATATAAAGAATACAGATATTTAAACATATAATCTGTTATATATCAATCGTTTCACAGTTGGTGGTTAAATAATAAATCCACGTAAGAATTATTTAATCGTCCAGTTGAATTTTGTACATCGAGTTATTTTCGATCAACGTATTCAAGTAGTAGATTATTGAATATATTTAAAAAAATCGTCGAGTCAGTGTTGAATATCGAATCAATAAATCAGCAAGGATTATCGCCGTCGAGTCGCGTAGGAAAAGATCGCCGAGCACCTATCAGTGTTTACATAAACGTTATGTAAAGGGTGAAATAATCTTCGCGAACGCGGAAAACGAGAGGAAGTGGCATCAATTACAAAAATTCAACGTTCGTCGGCAACTCGTAATGTTCCACTGCTGAAAAAGAGTCAAGTTGCACCTGACACCATGAAGATCAGCGAAAATAAAACAGACAGCCTTCAACGTGAGTCTCCTCGGCCTGCTTGCTTCTCGCCGCCATTCTCTATTCACCTGCCATAATAATATCAAGATAAAGGTTTTCGTTAAATAATTACGCTCGATGCACCTGTCATTCTTTCCTAATTCTTCTTTGATTAATTGATATTATTAATTATCGATATTCATGTATTTTATTTATTGATTGGTCCACGGTAATCATTGCCAGATTTTTCGAAAGATAATCATTAACGCTTTTAAATTGAATAGATTCAAATTTGGAGCGCTGCCAGGCATAATTTTCATAAAATCTTATATTTTATATGCTTATTTATAATTTGTTTACAATTTGAATTTGCGCAAACAATGATTCATAATTCAGATTTGCGCGAAGAGTGATTCATAATTCGAATTTGTGGAAAGAGTAATTTATAATTAAGAATTGTGCATTTTTTCCACTGAAAAGAATTAATGAAGGGATACCAATCTTACTGCATTGGATTTAATTGGCTCGCGTTGATTTCCGGCAATAAAAGGATCGATTATATTTCAACAATTTTTACTAGTTATTTCCTACAAAGATAAAGCACTCCGTGGTAGTTGGATAATAATTTTTACAACACAATAATATAATCGAAATGCGCAGCCGTATATAATACACAGCGATTTCGTTATCAGTCAATGTTTAGCAGCCATGCGTTACAGCAATTTTCTTTTTTCCTTGGCCAACTAATAAAGATAAAAATGACCGCGGTCGCGGCATCACGTAACCGCAATTTTTTAACAATATTTTACAGTGACACTTTTCGATCGTGACACGTAAACATTATAGTTTCTTCGGTATTTTGGCGTTATCTATTTTTTCGTTGGAATGATCGAAATTAAGGTAGCTCGTAATAATAGTGATTTTCAAGGTGTTTGGCTTCCGTGCTTTATTGTCCCGTAAAAGTTGTTTATCTTTGAACTGCGATAATTGTTGACAGCGTTTTACGTTCACTGCACCGGTGCCATTATTATTCCGGCGTGGAATGTCTTTTGAATTAGCTTGGCAGCGAGACAAACTCGAGCGGGGACACGGGTACTGCCAACCGTGTCTCGAACAATCCTTTAAACCCCGAATCCAAACCGCCGAACCTGCCAGATTTTCAAGCAGAATCTAACTCGGGTTTCTGCGGATAAACGCCCCCGCCTGATATTATTTCCACGTATTATCTGCGTTGCGGACATAATCTCGTATTCAGATAATTCTTTCCATCTGTTTGAAGCAAGAAATGGAATATGAAATGTGCATTAAAATCGTACAATAAAAATCCCACAAACTACATCTTTTCCAACATATCGACAAACATGACTTTTACGATTCTTTCATATTTTGTTCGATTATAATTCCGTTCGTAATATCAACATTTCATTAATATACGTAACGTACTTGAAGTATATCTCACGTAAATTGTATAGTCATTGGTAAACAACAACAAAGGAGTTTTTTTTATTTACGACCTCGTGACATTGCGTTGCTTAAATTAAAATCAAGGGGAAGAGGAGCCCAGTGTAGATTTGCAAAGAGAATATATCAGATATATTTTCAATTAAACTAAATGGAATATTTAATAGTATAAACAATACCGTGTGGCACTATATGTAGTAATATTTAGTACTAAGCTAGATATGCGCTGTTTATTATGAAAGTAATGTAACTCCATTTTCGGAAGAAATCGAGTTAGGTTTTAATTTGGTTGTAATTCAGTGTGAACTTTTAACTTATGAACAATTTTCAATCCAGATGTTAAACAGTTACACCACTTTCATAATAAATCGGTCGTGTAATATTTTAAACTATATATAGATATATAATAAATATTCTGTTTAGAACTATATATAGCACATTTCCAATAAATATGAATTTATCTGAGTATGATGTTAACCGGTTGAAGGATGACAGGATCTCGGAAGATTACATTCGCAGTTGGCGTGTTATTTAAGTAATCCTCTTAGTTGGTGTATTTACTTGTTCCCGATCGTTGCCGGTATTCGGTTTAGTTTTCAAGTAGTATGGTTTTATGTTAATGGTATAAAGGGAGAATTAGGGTGCAGCCGGTGTAAAAGGGTTGAAGAACGCGCGAGAAAGAAACGTGAAAGGTTAAGGCTTACCAGTAGGGCGAGTCGAAAGGAAACCTTGTAATTTCGGTCAGGGCGAATCAGATCGTCGTCCCTGTAAACCTGTTACTTGCGCAATCTCCCTCGATATCGGTATTAGCGATTTCAAAATTATATCTCCATTCTGCACGTCTTTCATCGTGTGTCGGCCATTTTATTCTGCAAGCAATGCCATCTGAAATATTCTCAAACACTATTGTATTAAGAATTATTTATCAATACTATAAACTCAACATCGTTTGACAGCAATTACAATTTATTTCCAATATTATCATAAAATAAAATCAACATCGTTTGACAGCAATCGCAATCTATTTTCAATAATATCAGACGAAAACAACTTAATATCCAAGGTGCCCCACGTAAATCACGCCAAAAATCGAACATCACGAAACAGAAATATTATTCGGGGTTATGTTTGACACCGTTTCCAAGCTCTACCATATTCTTAACACAATGACAAATATTGCTGTATAATTAGGTAGCCTATTTCACTTGGAACGCTTTTAATATTAATATTTTTAAAATCCTAAATTGAATAAAATTATTAGAAAAGAAAATATGTTTGGTAGGAAGCTGTGTTTCGAATGAAAGAAATAATAGTTTGGAGGAGAGTTAAAATGGATTATAAGTTCTTATAACGCTCGAGGAATGTAAATAAATTCCGTGTCGCCTTATATGGCATTGCATGGCTTTCAGGGGATGAAAGCCTCCGTTTAGTCATCCGCGAGACGTCGAAGCGAATACCTATCCTCGAATCTCTCCGTTCTTACTTTACCAATTTTCCTTATATCGAAATAAAACGCGTATCGATGACTGTGATACCAAATAAATAATGTGTCTTTATCGAACATGGTGAGACGGCATCTGACAAAATTCAAAGTTTCGTTCATCAATCTTGCGACTCCTAGGATGTACATTCGTTAAGCAGTGAGTCAAATATGATTAATGAATATATATTAATTAAACCCTAAATGTTATACGTTAACGAATTATGTAATTATAACAATAATCTCGTGAAGAAGGCACTTGAAGAATCTTGTTCTGTAAAAATTTCCTTTGGAATTCATGGAGAAAGAGAAGACAATTGGAAATGCAATCTGTTCGTAGTTCTATCGATTAATTGAAATATTAAAAGGCACGCGAGGATTTAGCTTTTTAGGTCAGTCGTAACATAAGAATTACTTAAATTGCAGCTAAATAAATTAACGTGCAATAATGGTTTCTGTTCTCGATTTGTATGATAGATGAACATAATTGAATTATTTAATTAGTGTCAGGTTTAATGTCGGCGCTTACTAAAACCAAAACTGTTTAAGCGCTCTACGATACATTAGTTACTTTACATCGTTATCGTAACATTCAAAATATGGACAATTTTATGAATATTAGGGAAATATTTGATTCGAGTTTTAGTAATATCGGCATCGATGTTCAACCTGTTAACACTAGAACTGCTTATATATAAATTATTGCTGGAGGATTGAAGTTACTTAATGGATTCAATTATCCGCGTTATGTCTATAAAATTTTAAATAATTCGCTAGGGTATATTCGAATAATTGAACCAAAAATGGCGGACAAGTAGTTCTGACTCCCATGGTAGTTCTAGTGTTAATAATGGTACGCGCGGTTGTCGATAGACTCTCGCTTTCGCGCTGATTTGTCTTCGCAAAAGGAAGGAAAGATCGGTTTAGATGGAAAGAGGTCAACGAGCAAATCTGCGGCTGTATCAGTTACGCAAGAGGCTGCGGTTAGACCCTCTATAAACTTCTAGCCCGGACTCGGCATCGATTATTTATAGAAAATAACAGAATCGATAATATCAGACGTTTACAATCCTATTTACGAGAAATTCGGGAAGTCTAGACGGAAGAACAGTTTTCTCCGATCTAGATATAAAACGAACACGATTTCTCTGAAACCAAGAAACTAGAAGTACATTCAATTTTAATATAACATTTTATATTACTCAATTAATAGAATAGATTAATTTATAGTCTGGGAATAAATTCACTCGATTGAAATTTAATTTCTGTTTCTTCTACGATAAATTTAAGTGTTTTTTCAATTTACATTTATCAGTTTTTTAAATGTACCTTATTGGTGTTACTGTGTTTATTTGATTAATATTATTCCTCAGTATTTAATATTCCGGATTATTCAGTTGAAGTTAATTATTAATTATTCCTCAATTTTAAATATATTTCCAATTACAAACGTAATCATCAATAATTATTTAGATTTTGACATTTTAATTTTCTTTGCATTTAACGATTAGTGGTAAAAATCACAGCTCATGAAATACAACTATTTTACAACGATACTGGAACAAGGAAATTCTTTAATTTCAGTCATCATACATTCATTTCGAGCAAATCAAATCCACGGGGAATTATTCTTTGAATCATACCGGCATGCAGGAAAATTTTAACAAACTCGTTTGGAATAATTAATAAGTGGGAGTCCATTATGATGTCTTTGAAGAATTAGGAATGATTCGTTTCCCTAGAATGGCGTTACTCGGAGACACCGAGAATTGTATCGGGAGGTTATGAAAGATGGTTCCTTCTCTTCTTTTTTAAAGATCTTCCAACCCTCGGTAACTTAGTTCGTGACAGATAAAAATATGCGTGAAAAGAACACGCGTGTTCTCGACGGTGATAATCGAGGTCACGCAGTTTCGAATAAGTTATAAGCACCAAGATAAGAATATAATTACGAATCCCGCCAGACGAAGAATCTATCTCGGATTCTCGTAATTTATTAAAACATCCTGCTTTCCTTGGACTTCTGATGAAATAATAATGTAAAAGAATATTTATCAATTACTTCACTGCTACACGAACGATATAAAACATCTTCGTTTACCTGGATGTTTGATTATTTAGACAAACAGTTTACTTGTTTCTTATTTAATAATAAACACTTCAAGTACAAGACTACAGTTATTATACAATTACGATATAATTCGTTTACAGTTTTATAGGTTAACTTATACTCCGGAAATAAAAAGAGGTTTCGTTAATGAGTTCATTAGCATATTTATAGTTATTGTAATTAATTTCTCTCTTAAATCACATGACGTAATATAAATAACAAACTCTGATACGTGTCTAGATTTAGGAAGTAATTAAGTATTCGGAATTATGATAGAAATAGCAGTGGATATTTCTTCTTGCAGAAAATGGCGTCAGTCCCGGAAACCAACAGCCGACCATTGTCCGGGCTCCAAAGGATAGAAGAAAAATTAATCAGAAGGTATTTACCGTAGTAATTAATTCACGTGGCTATTTATAGAAGTAAATATAGTCGACGATAAAATCGATACTAGCTACACCTGATTACTAGCGTAATTACATCGAAGGACAGAGATTCTTCTTCGATTAATCCGAGTGCATTGATGTATCTGTACCATTAGTTGCTAATGCGAATTAAAAACTGCAAAATTAACTGCATTCATTTATTGAGTAACAAACGTAAAATTATTCATATTATAAAATTGTGTTGCAACAGTCGTTGAATACTTAACATTGTAAGAATATTAATGAATTATAACCAGCAAATATATAATTATCTCGAATTCCTCAAATGCGAAAATATACTTAAACGATTCATTAAGAAATATGTAAAGGGTTGGAGTCTTTGTAAATTTTCATTTAAGTTTGTAGGGGCATAATTAAAATGTAACGGGTTTTCTACATAACAGGCGAGCGACTTCTCGGATATCGGTGATTGGCCAACCTTGGGAGCTCAAGGAGAGGTGAGTTAAATTTATTTATCGTTTTTCTTCGGATCTTCCAAACGAACATCTCTTAGTTTCTTCCGTTTTTTAATCCTCCTCCACTGTTGGGCAATTTTTTGAATGACATTTAAACAAGTTATTCTACGCCTATTGTGTCTTCGGGCGAGATGGACCAAGCCGGGGAACCTATTCCTGCATATATTTCTAGATAGTCTTTCAATAATTCATTCGACCTTTCTGAAACACCATGATTTCATTGTGACTTTTATTACTTATATTCTCTTGTATATACGGCTTCTTGTTTATTTGTTAATATTCGTATAATCAGAATCCGATCTTTAGTTGGGCAATTGTTACTGTAATTATCAGATGCCACGTTCAAAAACACAAAATACAAAGGCAAAAGCTAGAACTTGTACAATATATCTATATATGTACGAGCGTAGAGATTTTGCCAGAGAAGTTCGAATGCGGTCTTACTTCGGATAAATTTTGCATTTGTCCAAAGAAGTGTGAAGTGTTCGTACAATTTTTCGGAAACTTCGATATTTTTCTCGAAGTAATGTTTGTCTTTCTACTTGCTCTCCTACGTATCGTTGACCCGTGGTCTCCTTGAAAAAAAACTGATCTTTTGAACGCGCACTTTGTTTAGAAAAAGACGAGCGTGTCGACGCAGAAACAAAATGGGGTCGTGGAGCAAAATAACGCAAAAGAGAGTGGGAGCAATGGTGAGAATCGTGGAAAGGAAAACAAGGAGCAGAATCAGTGCCAGGAGGATAGTGACGAGCCCGCGGATGCCAATGAAAAGAAAAAGAAAGGTTAGCGATTCGTCGATGCGTTTTATCCCCAGACATTTCCTGGAACTGGTTGACTCATCATCTTTTTATTTTGATATTGTACAGTGAACAAACAAAAATGGGTACCCCTTGAGATAGACTTGGCAAAAAATCGAGGGAAGAGGGAACGAATACCGAAGCATCAGAACCAAAGAGAAACAAATGAAGAAGGTACTTTTTCTATCGAGTTCAGACTCTAAACTTCCTGCATTGTTTAAGAAGAAGATTTCAATGTTTTCGATATATTGTTGTTAATATGCTTTTAAGAATTATTGTCCATTACTTTATAATCTTTTATTAACACATTGGCTGGTGGACCGAAATCCATATTGGTCGATATCTCGCGATACCTCGCTGTTTTTAAGTCTTTTGTGACACAAATCAATGGTAGATGATGCCTAATGATGATCTGGGATCATTTTGGGTCAAAAGAAGTGGATTAACAAGTTTTTCTAGTCGAAAACTGGGTCGATCAAAATCGCAAAAATTTGAAGGGGTATACCTTCAAAAATTGTCAAAAAATTAAAGTCACCAATTTCGCTCCTAAACGGCCCAAATCGATGGCGCATAGTGTATAACCATGTTCTAGGACCATTTTGGGTCGAAAGAAGTGGATTAAAAAATTTTTCCGGTCAAAAAATGGGTCGATCAAAATCGCAAAAATGTGAAGGGGTATACCTTCAAAAATTGTCGAAAAATTAAAGTTACCAATTTCGCTCCTAAACGGCCCAAATCGATGGTGGATAGTGTATAAACATGTTCTAGGACCATTTTGGGTCGAAAGAAGTGGATTAAAAATGTTTCCGGTCAAAAAATGGGTCGATCAAAATCGCAAAAATGTGAAGGGGTATACCTTCAAAAATTGTCAAAAAATTAAAGTCGCCAATTTCGCTCCTAAACGGCCCAAATCGATGGTGGATAGTGTATAAACATGTTCTAGGACCATTTTGGGTCGAAAGAAGTGGATTAAAAATTTTTTCCGGTCAAAAAATGGGTCGATCCAAAATCGCAAAAATGTGAAGGGGTATACCTTCAAAAATTGTCAAAAAATGAAAGTCGCCAAAATCACTTCTAAACGACCCAAATCGATGGTAAATGATGTATAAACATATTCTAGGACGATTTCTGGTCGAAAGAAGCGGTTAAAAAATTTTTATTGGTCAAAAATGGGTCGATCCAAAATCGCAAAAATGTAAAGGGGTATACCTTCAAAAATTGTCAAAAAATAAAAATCACCAATCTTGCTCCTAAACGGTTCAAAAAGATGACAGATGGTGCCTAAACATATTCTAACTTAAAATCGTTTAAATGAACGTACAGCTGAATCTATTTTCCGTAGTTCTAGTGTTAACTATGATCAATTACGAAACACTTGTATCCTATCTATATTGATACACTGATATAATATCAATCTAATTGTATTCGAATATTATCAAATATCTATCTCGTTGCCCAATGAAACAGATGCGGATTCGTGGCGTGAAAGAGAATACGATAGATCGGGATACAGTTCCCGTGGTGGACACGCTGGAAGAAGTTACAGAGGTAGAGGAGGCAGAGGTGGACGTGGTGCCTACCGTGGTAATTTTCGACACAGGCACGACCAAGAATATCAAAATTATGCAATGCACTATCTGCAGGTGATTATTTTCAACTTGTGTCTGCAAATACCGCGGAACATTATCCATTTTAATGATGACAAAGAAATGGGAATCTCTCTGAATACATTCTGATGAGACTATTTGATAGTAGAACTGAGTTTGCATGAATGATTTAGACATTGAATTTATAAGAAGTACGACGTACGAACTGAGAAATAATGTATCGTTGCAGATGCAAAAGTTTGGACTACCACATCCCGCGTACATGATGCCTTACACGGGAACCTTTTATTTCAGTCACACAAATTATATTAATTTAGACACAACGACCCGCAAAGAGTATATTAGAAATCAAATGTAAGAAACGCCATTTTATCCTTCAAAGTCGAGGCAAAGTCAAGGGGATAGTTTATATAACAATTTATTTCGATATCACACAGAGAGTATTACTTCAGCGAGGAAAATCTTCTGAGAGATTTTTACATGCGTCGGAAAATGGATGCCCAAGGATTCGTTCCGATTACTCTGATCGCTTCCTTTAATCGCGTACAGAGTTTAACGATCGATATGTCCTTGGTGATCGAAGCGATCATGGAATCCGACCAATTGGAACTCGTTGACGGAACGAAGGTGAGTGGATAAATCACACTGACAGTTTTTCAATCCGCACGAATCTTCAATAAGATCGAACATTGCCCGAGGATGTTGGATAAGCGATTTGTGCTAGAGTAAATTAAAAAGAGGATTCGCTAACGCCATAAGAACGTAGTTCAATGAATGGAGTTTGATAGTAGACCTCTTTACACTATCATCATTAATAGATTGAGTTACGCATAATTAATGAAAGCGCGTTACTCAATATTTGTTCTCGAAAATGAATTTATTCAAAAATCGTATAGTATTTGCCACAGAAACTTGTATTGTAACGGTGATGTTTTTGTATTGTTAGGTGAGAACGAAAAGCTATCCCCTGAAATGGCCGATTTCTCGGAGAAGCTCGTCCAAGGAGAATATCTCTGAATCGTCCGATAATGGAAATCCTTCCGAAAACGAAGTAATAGCCCCCGCATCTGACAGTGAATTTTGTCCCGCTGCCAAAACCTTATCGACAATTCCTGTTCCTCCAGTTCCGCGTGTCCTTCACTCCGAGCATATTATCTCGGCAGTAGGTAGACTCAGTGAATCCGAAAGTATCTCGTCTTCGGTTGGTGATAGTTTAAATCCCGACGTGCCGGAATTCGTACCGAACGAACTCACTAACAAACTTAGCAAGTCTTCCGGCAATGAGAACGGAGAGGAAGGTAATGGAGAATTATCAGAAGATGGAAAGAGCATTCCGGCGCCATCGAGCAACAATTTATCACCGCCCTCTTCGAGTAATTCGAATAAAAAATCCTCCCCCGTTAAATCCTCGAAGCAAGCACCGGAAGTGCAGGTCAATGGAGAAGCGGAATTAACGAATGATGACGTTTGGAAAGAGGTAATTTCAGATCAAAATTAGTTCGTTAAACCATGATTTTAATGAGTTCCATTATGGACGTGATTTACTGAAATTGGTTTCTGTGAATACATCAGGTAAGGCGCAGGGTAAAACAACCCCATAAAGAGAGAACTGAGGAGAGGGAAAGAGCGGATAATATTAAGAGTGAGGAAAGAGAAGAGCTGGACTTCCAATTTGATGAAGAGCTCGACACACCACCTCCAACTGGACGACACAATGCCTTTTCTGAATGGTAGATTGATTAGTCTTTTTTTAAACTGTTTCCCCTGTGAATGACAATAGTGCTTTTATATAATCGCGAACAAATAAATATTGCAGGTCTGAAGACGACGAAGATTACGAATTGTCGGATAGGGATGTAAACAAACTCTTGATTGTTACACAAACTTCGGTCCCTATTTCGACTCGGATTCCAAAGCACGAAGGTCACGACCGAACCGGCGATTGGACCACGAGAGTGAAAATGACTCAAGATCTTGAACAGGCTATCAACGACGGATTATATTATTACGAGGAAGATTTATGGGGGAAGGATGGTCAGAGAGTAAGTATCGTTTCTTATTGATAAAACTTGAATATTTATGTATGAATAATTTACATTCTATTTTATTACAATATCATGAGAATTGTCTTCTTTTGCGCAACAGTATGGATCCTCTTCGTCGATCGGAAGTTACAAGACTGTAAACATAATCAGTCGGGAAGACTTTGAAAAAATGGCACCTAAAGTACCTAAGAAAACGAACCCAGAAGTTCCTCCACCACCTCCCTCCGCCATGGAGGATGTCGAGCTTTCGCAGTCGCTACCGGCTCGGGTAATTTCATATATAATCCTTCTATATTATTTGATCGAAATTCATTTATTGATTTATGCTAAATATATGATGATTCCTTTTTATTTTTGTCTTCTTTTCCCGACAGAAAAGTTTGTGGTGATAAATATTACCTGACAAAGCTCTGGTGTATATTAAGATAAACTGCTGTTTGACTTAAGTTAATTCGGATAATTCTCGAAATAGGTTCCATCAGAAGGGCAGGAGAAGAGAGATCGCCGATCCGATAGAAATCGTTGGAACGAGAAACCACGATCGGGTAGAAGCGGAAGAAGAGGCGTTGTTCCTCGTTTCTTCGCCGTGGTTAAGGATGAACCGTCAGTGGATCCTAGAACGCCACGGAAAAGGAAAACTCGCCATAGCAATAATCCTCCTGTTGAACATCACGTTGGTTGGATAATGGATGTGAGAGAACATCGACCAAGAACGTATTCCACAGGGTATGTATGCTTTTAATTACCTTTCAAGAAAGATTTCAGACATTTATTAACAGCCGGGGTATAATTTGATTACAGAAGCAGTGCCGGAACGAGTCCAAACGAAGGCTACCTTGCCAGTAGCTATGGAAGTGGGCCACAATCTCTTCCTACTTTCCAACACCCAAGTCACTCCTTGTTAAAGGAAAAGGGTTTCACACAGCAAGTGTATCACAAGTACCATTCGCGTTGCTTAAAAGGTAATAATCTTACATAATAATAACATTTCAAATACATACACTTCTCGGAGCAAAAGCAATATGATGATTCCCATTATTTTTGTCTTCTTTTCCCGGCTGAGGAATAGTTTTGATGAGAGATTTAGACCTGACAATGTTTTCATCTGCATCAAAATGAACAGACAATATTTCAAGATCGATTTTTTATATGCGATGTATTATCTGATTTCAGAACGCAAGAGGCTAGGAATCGGCCAGTCACAGGAAATGAACACGCTCTTCCGCTTCTGGTCATTCTTCCTGCGGGAGAACTTCAACCGTACAATGTACGAGGAGTTCCGAGCCTTAGCCAAAGAAGACGCATGCGAAGGCTATCGCTACGGTCTTGAATGCCTCTTCAGATTCTACAGTTATGGTTTGGAAAAGAAGTTCAGGCACCAACTTTACAAGGACTTCCAAGTCGAGACCATTTACGATTACGAGAGTGGTAAGCTTTAATGATTGTTCTTCATTTGTTAAAATGATTCTCAGTACATAATAGGTTGCTTAGCTATTAGTGTTCGTGGTAGTTGCACGCTAAATTTGTGCGAGAGAAATTAAGTGTTACGTGAATATCGGTAAGACATTTGTCCTATTACCGATATCCAGCAATCACATTTTAACAAGGTTTTTCGTAACACATTCGCGTCTGCCCATTTTCAACCGAATTTTATGTACGAAATGAGGCATATTCACTTGCTAAATAAAGTTATGTCGATAAAAAATGCTACGAACACCAACATATAAGTTAGTCAAAACCAACTCAAACGTTTTGAGACCGAAGTGTAATTTATTTAAAGACTTACATTTGAGTTATCCGTGTTCTGGTAAGAATCTCAAAGACTTACAGCTTACCATATATTACAGTGTTTACAATGCGCATGTTTGTATTGTGTGTTGCAGGTCAATTGTACGGGCTTGAGAAGTTCTGGGCGTTCTTAAAGTATTACAAACAATCAGATCAACTGCCCGTGGATCCCAAACTCAAGGAATATTTATCGCAATTCAAGAGTATTGAAGACTTCAGGGTTGTCGAGGTGAGTACATATGAAAATAAAAATTGAATTGAATATTAGTCTGTAGCTTAAATCAATGATGCTATCGTGAACTTTGTGTGTCTTCAATGTTCCAGCCACAAATAAATGAGATGCTGAAGAGTTTCGCTGCGAATTCGCGATCTCAAGCTGCCAAAAGACGAAACAGGAGTGTTTCGGAAAGTGCAGGTGATAGAGAAATGTCTCCAACAAACAGAGTCCGACGATTATCCGGGGGTTCTAGTACAGTAACACTGCCAACCTCGAGTTCGGAGAATCCGAACGCGCAAAAGTCACGCTTGGATAGTGTGAATCTTTCACAATTTCGGAACAGGGCCGGTTCCTTTGGTTCAGGCCGATTAGGGCATTCCAGAAGACGAAACGATGCTTCCACGTCATCGTCGAGCAGCCAACGAGATCTCAGTAAACAGCAACCACGAAGCAGACATAATTCCGGTTCGTTTACGAAGCCACAAGAAATGGGTAATAAGACCCAGAACACTGCCAGAGACCGAACTCAGGGACCCGTGAAGTCTGAGCAATCAAAGTCTGTTACGATCAAGACAGACAATAGCGCGTCGAGTTCTCAGAAGTGATCGGCACGATTCACGCAAATAAATGTATAAAGCGTCTGCGCTTCCTCGATTGCTCGAACGATGGATAATGGATGATGGAAGATAGACGGAGATGGGGAAAAAAGCATCGCTTTGTAAAACGGCATAGCCGTGTTCTCTCCCAGGAAGAGCAGAAAATGGAGACCTAGTGACTTCATGTTCACGGCACACGCAGGGAAACTGTGTCACTATTAGCAATGTAAAAGGAACGAGCACAAAACTGTACATAATGGTCGAATATTCAACGCATCTTGTTTTTAATTGACGTTGAAGGATTGCTTGAAAAACAATGGTAATACCGCAGCCGAGGGTGAGAAGGATAAATGGCCCTCCTTCGAGTGAAACGTTCACGGAGCTCCTTAAAATAGCTCCGATCACAATGGTTGTATTTGCCGATATATCCGAAAATCCCTTGTTTGGTGAGATGAACTAACACGAATTAATTCTTTACTCGGTTTCTCCATTAGGACTCTTTGCTAGAATTTAAATAGTGAAAATAAGAGGAAGTCCAAATAAAAAAAAACGAACGAACCAGAGAGTCCCGAGCCATGATAATGTGTACATTTGATTTTCGTTCATTCATACTCGTACTCTCGCGTAGAAAAAAACAAGTTTCGTGATAACGTGATCGTCGCGATCAAGGACTATAGAAAGTGTGCGGGGAGGATAAAGTACGAATTAAAAATATTTATATTTTAGAATGTCATTATTCTCATCAATGACGCAAGAACGTGAACGTGCTTCTACCTTCACATTTCTGGTCCTCTTGTTTCCATTAATTCCTCTTCGTAAATGCGATAAAAAGTCAAAAGCTTGTCATATGTTATTGAGCATTCTTGATATACGAGAGATTCTGTTAATATAAAGAAATAGGTTTCATTTATCGCAACGTTCCGGGCTTGAATTTTTTTTTTTCATAAAATCCCAGAATGAAATGAAAGACAATTCGCGTGTTCGAATAGTAAAAGTTACGCGAATTGGAAGTAACGTATCCCGATTCTAGCTTCTCACGAAATCCGGATAAATACGATTTTATTCTACTAACGTCGTTGTTCGAACGATTAGACAAAATTGGACATTCTCGAAGAATACGAAAGCGGAAGATAGAAAGTTCTTTACTTCAATCTTCAGTCCGAAAAAAAAAACGGGGTGTCTTGAACTCTTCGTGACGCAGAATCACGTGGAATCTAAAAAGCTGATTTAGGGGAGAAAAAGTATTTTATAATACCTAAACGATTTACGTTTTAAAAGTGAACCAGTTGTAGAAATTTAGCGAGAAAACTGGGGTGCTGAAGGAGACCTTAGACAAATCTTTTATCTACCCAGTGTGCTATTAAAAAAAAAAGAAACGATGGGACGTTGATCCACGATCCTATATATCGAAGCGTTTTTAAGACGTTGGAAAGTTCCAATTCTTCCGGCACGATCGAGAAAGAGAGAATCTCCTTTGCGGTTCGACCAAAGGTGCTTTTTTAACGAAACATTCAACATTTCCTTTCGATGTAGCATAGAAACAAAAGTAAATCTCTAAAGTTCTCGAAGGAATAACGTGCAAGTTTGAATCCAACGTTATTAATACCTCAAAAGATGATTGGATAGTGACCTTTAACCACTGAAGTGGCAAACCTTGATACTTTATCCGCGAGCAGTTTTCCTAACCTCATAAGGGACGCTGGACATTTACTAAAATTAATACGTGTACAATTAATATTGTATACAATAACATTACATCCTTCCGTTCGTATGTCTCAATAATTTATTAAACGATTATTAAACATCGTGATTTGTACCAATGAAAGAACACGAAATAATCGCTGGCTCACGGATAAGGCGTTAAGAATACCTTAAATTCCTTCTGGTTTTGATACTTGATGAGAAAGGAATTTATTTACAGTTCTTAAATGAACGGAGGAGTGATTAGATCGATGAATCATAATTTCTCGATTTGAATAAACAAAGATGCAGCTCAGGAACGAGCGAATTCGCTACCGAAGTGGTTAAATATATGAAGGAAAAAGTAACTAAATCGTGTGGATGAAAAGTTCACGAGTCTCGTTTTAGAGTGCCGAAGAAGGTGGGATTAAAGTGCGAGGCTCTCGACAGCATGCAGTTTGTCATATTGACAGACAAGAGAAAGGAAATCTATAGATATATAATATATCCAGTCTTTGGCCGGTGCACAACTACATATTATCTGTAAGCATAGAAATTTATACGAATGTTTTTTGATAAGGCAATTAGGTGTAGTCTCTCGATATCACTAGTGAAAAACCGCGCGTTAACGTTACAAACCGAAAAACAGAACATTTACAGACTTTTTCTGAGCTGCCTAAAAAAACAAGAGAGTGTCGATAAACTGAACGGTAAAAGTGATAAGGAAACTAAGTTGCAAACAGTCGAAAAAGTCTCGTTGATTTCAAGTATGTCGTTAAGTATTAGATAAAGTTCACTTCTTCCACGTAGCAGTTCACGGAACTAATTTTCTTGCGAATGAATTTCATTCCAGTTTCGTAAAAGTACAGCGAAAGGATCATTTTTGAATGACGAATGAAAATTGGGAGTCGGAAGGGACTTATTAAAAACAAAAGAAACGAAATGAAATTTCCTAATATAACTTATATTTATTGAATCGGTTATCTCTTATCTCTTCGACTTCCGATCATTTCTGAAATAATCACTGGTGCTCCGAATGAATTCTTGACTCTAATCGCCCTGGAATTATCCTGGAGTAATTATGTTACTTTCGCATAAACCATTTGCTGTAATTCCACGAAGTTAGTTATACAATTACAAGCGATTTATTTGAGTCGTGTATAATTACGATACGCTGTGAAACTTAAGTTCTATCTCGAACATCTCGAGCATCCAAATAGACTCGAAGTCATATTTAATTGTGATAATTCATTTACAGGTACAACGAAAGGAGCGCATTAACAAAAAAATCTTCATCTTTCCCTCGATTATTTTACCACGATATGAAAAAACAGAGTTTCCTAAATTTCCAGAAGAACGTATGCTTTCGTTCGAAGTAATGTAACTTGAATTTTGATAATGTTTCATCAAATTCGTCCTTTTATTCTCTTTTAAAGAAGTCGTTCAAGCTCGTGCAAAAGAGTGAGATATAAACTCGTGACCCGCATAGAAAATGTATTAAACGATCTTACTTAACGATTCTCACCGAGAACAATAGGTAAAAACAACGGTAAAAACGAAGAATAGACTCGATTAATTGTCGAAGAACTTAAATAGTTAATGATTGCCCGTGATTCTGATTGAGAGGAGAGGATTAATGAATCAGAAAGAATGATCACGGAGGATTCGAAGTCCTTTAAGGATTTCACTGATCCTTTTAAATATACTAGTCACTCATCGAGCCAACCTTAGCATGCCACAAGCATCTTTCGCATTTCGCCTGGAATTGTTACAAAAAAAAATGTGAAAAACAGGTTGTTCGGTCCACGCAATTTATCCGATAATATTCTTATCCTCGATCTTCGTCATTTCTGATAAGAAACATATGTATAAATATTGGACTTGGGCATTGAATATTTGATAGAATACGAGAATTAATATTACGAGCATTAATGGATTATTTGGAAGCAGTTAGTTCTGTGGCGCAGAATAGTTATTACTTTGAATAATGGCATAAGTGAAATTATATAAAAGATAGACACTAATGTAAATCGATGACGATTGGGATTAATCGAATGTATTAATCTAATTGTACTAATAATTCGGTATATAATTACTTAAAGTAACTGTTGATCGAATAACATAGATAATTATGATCGCGACGACTAAACATCAATTAATGCTCAAGTCTGGTAGTTTTAAACAATATTTAGGCTGACATAGAATGACAAATGAACGACTTTGTTTGCGACAGCTTGCCTTTTTGCGAACTTCTCCCGCGGACTCTTTCCTCTTGGTAGTCTTGCCCCCCCCCCCTCCTCTTCGAATTTCGTAGAAAACAAAAGGGAAAAAAAAGTGGATTCGAAAAATGGCGATCTCTCTGCGTCCGGGACGAGTGTCTCTGGAAATCTCCGCGAGTACGGAGTTTCTAGGTAATCGACGATTAAATTATTTCGGTCGGATTTCATTGATATTTTGTTGATAGTTTTTAACGATATTGATTACGTAATATATTAATGTTTAAGTATAACGGTTATTATGATTATTTTTATGTTACTTTTAAGAGACTCGTCCCGACACTACCCCTCCGAAGAGGTCGCTCGATATTTAACCCTCCTAAGATTATATTTCATAAACATTGCAAAATATTGTAATATCGAGATATACACTTTTCCAGCTTAGAATTAAATTTACGTTATTGTTCTCGCGAATCGCGATAAGACAACTTTATCGTTCCAATGTATTTTACAATAATAAAATATCGCAGTATATTAAGATTTACTATAACAATGGATTTTTTGTCCGAACACCTTAGGAGGGTTAATTAGCGCGTCGATTTATCTTTTAACGATGACGATCACTTTTAGTGTTCCTACGTCCGTTCGAATTCTCACCGCATTCCCATTCCGGGGACAATCAACAAGTTCACTCTCATTAAGTTTCAGATTATTTAGAATTCGTTGAAACTTCAAAGCATTTTCTTTTTAATTTCATCGAATAGTTTCCACGCGAACTCGACGTGACACGTGTTGGAACCGTGACTATGTTTCACGAATATTTCTTGGATCCTCCTAAGGTGTTCGGTTTGAGAACACGCCTTTACAGTGATTCGTTTGTAGCCCAGATTGTTATAAATTAAGACGATTGTTCTCATAATAAAATACAATGTTCAACCAGAAACATGGCGAGAAAACGATTCGATTATGTGTGGTGATTATATCAATACTATGAGATGTGTAAACAAAATAAGTGAGATATGTTCTTCGTATCGAATCGAAACCAAACACCTTTGGAACGATTAACGATCATCCTCGTTCGCACGTTCAGATTTCCTGGTTAATTTTCCTGTAATTTCTTCGAAATTGAAACAATGCGCAATTCTCTGTATTTAGACGATGTATTTATTGTTTTATATCATCATTGCGCGAATCGCACTGCCATTAGAGTATAACAACCGTCAGGATTCCGATGTCCATCCGACATTTCCTTTTCCGGATCGCATTAATTTCCTTCCTGCATTGAAAATGAGAATAATTGGAAGTGATTCGTACTCTTAACCCTTGGCAATGAAGAGTGCGACTCTCAGTAGCCACTCAGTTTATTGCGACAATTCGACTGGCGATTCAGAAGCGACATTAAAATTGACTCCAGTTGTCGATGATTTAACGTCTAATAACAAAATATCACTGGTGAAAATGTTAAAGTCGCCTCTCAGTCGCCACACGAGTTGCCGCAATAAACTGAGTGGCGACAGAGAATCGCCTCCGAGTGCAAGGCGTTAATTATCTTCGCGTTACTCCAATATTCCTTTGTAAGGATCACTCTATAAGACTCAAAATGGCGCTCTTCATTGATTTCTTTATCAACAAAGGTTGTATTCTAATATTGCCAGTGATATAACTCCATAAATTATAACACTACGAATGTTTATTAAGGGACAAATTCGGAATTCAATATCTTGGAATTTTCAGGATAACGTTACGATGCAATCATTCCCCGTAAATAATTTTTCTCCAAGAATTGTACTTAACAACCGATTTTACATCAATATTCAAATTGCACATTAATTTCGCGCGATGTTCGTCGCGAGTTTTCTTCCGATTCGCTTGCTATCGTTTCTTCATCGCAATTGTTTAATAATCTCGCTGATTGTTAACAATTGTTAACACTTTGGCCGCGGGTCTTGTTTTACAAACTCCGAGAAATACGAGATAATCGGGAATAATTGGAGACCCGGGGGATAACGAGTTAATTGTTAACTGACGAAATACAGGTTGTTCAAAATAAGATTGAAAATGGTGGAGACTAAGGAAAATGAGGTTAGAAAGATTGAAAAAGAGTGGAATACCTCGAACGGACGAAGAGCGATTAGCACAAATGCAACGTAAAGGAAGATCAGAAGAGATATAGAAATAGGGAGAAGATTGTTAAAAAATATGGAAGGGATCGTAAGACACGATGATAAGAAAAGAGAAAGAAAAATCCCCGAAAAAAACTGCTCACAAACGACTACACTGTACATAACTTTCATAGTGTCCTATTTGCCATTTTTCGTACACGGCGACTCGTAGATGTAATTGTCTCTTAGTTTTTAAGCGAGTGACTACCACATACCTGTACTACGGCGATGATAAACGAGAATAACGGTATATATAGATATACATATAGATAGTGATTAAAAAAATGGAAAAAAAGGTCGTAGGTTTAACGAAAATCGAATTAAGTTAAGGATCGAGATGATGAGCATAGAATTGTTCTAGCCGGGGGCTCGTTCGTCGTGACGTGTTTTTGGCATCCCAGATACCGAAAACACCGGATCTAAGCTCTCGAGAAATTCAAAATACCGTCAAACGCGTGACAAAAAAAAACACTTTCCGATTAAAATCGGCTCGAAACGAATGCTTTATACCTTGTCGTACTATTCATACTTTATTATCGATATTAAACTCAATCTTGCGATATATCGTGATTTAAACCCCTCTTCCAAGAGATTCGAATTTCAATATCAACCGAAATAACATCGATTTGATTTGATTAGTGTTATCTCGCTTTAAATTTAAATATTTACCGTAAAAACATTTACATGGATTCCAAAGTGAAAGGATTTTTACTGTAAATATTTTTTTTAACACCGCAAAGTGTTCTCGCGATTTTCATTGTCTTTTAATGCCGTGCTAATAATAATAATGGCTTGATCGAAGAATAAATGAAATATCTCAGGTTCGATTTCTTCAAAAAGGATTTACGATGAATTGGAAGAATTTTCTTCTCGCGCAAACTATTAGGTCATCCTCCATAAATAATTTCATTTCTTTTTCTTTTTTGAAATAAAGTGATCAATAATATCAATATTTTTCATATGAAAAAAATTTGCGCTGAGAGTTAGAGTCCAAAAACGATATTACTGATTAAGTGACCTAATACATTTTGCCAAATCACTGCAACTAATAAATGAATATTGTTAATGCATACGTAAATGAAATACCGAAAGATTTGGCGTAGAAAGGTTTAATTTCGATGAATTTATGGTTTGATATAAATGGAGGATTTTCCGAGGAGAAATGGGAGTCTGGTACTCCCTGATTTATATTAAATATTTGTGATAGATACTCAAGAAAACGTAGAACAGAAGTAGGCGAATTCTTCATCGCGAATAAAGAAGTCTCGTGCGATGATTTGCACGCGCCTCGATCGAAATGTTAATAACCGATATTTTATCGATCCAATATTACTCGCCGATTTAAATGTGTAGAGATAATTAATGTTTATAATAATTCTCAACGATCCAAGATAAACAAGTATCCAGGATGTCCAGTGTGAAACAAGCCACCTAATTATCTCATTTAACCGTAATAATATAAATAATATTTTATGCATTATAAATATGTCTCCGAATGACCAATATCTCGAAAGAGAATTTTCGCTGTGTCGTTTTTTTTTATAGCATTTTTGAGATCGACGATATTTTTTTACACAGAAACAAATATCGTTCTCTTAATTTTTAGCATTTTAAAAAGTACTTTCTAGCAACAAATTCTTTCATTTTGTATTACTTAGGAACAAACAGTTTCAGAAACTATTTCTTCGAAAGAAATTCCTTTATTTTCTTATTTTCCAGCAAGAACTAGTTTTAGACACTATTTCTTAGAAACGAGTTCTTTTATCACTATTTTTCAAAAACAAATGTTGAATAATTAGGTGACCTATTTTTCGTCAGACAGCCTGTATAACACGATATGTTAAACTAATCTCGAATTCCACGAGTTACAGGAACAGTGCCAGTGATCGATTAATCGTTAAAGGTTCGGGTGCTCTGTTATTAATTATAATCCTTCGCACGTTGTTTGAGAGGATCGTCGACGAGACGCGAGTGATTCGCGATGAAGAAGATACGAAGAATATCCTCGAAGTTGTCGATCTTCGAAGAACAATTATATGAAATGTTCCGATAGTATGAAAAATAGAAATGCAAATTTCAGTCCAAGTAGTACGACACGGATAAAGAGAAAAGTCAGGCGTGAAAATTGTCAATCCTGGAAGAAAATGCATTTTCCATGGAGGACGAACTTGTAGCATAATAATGTAAATAGTTTTTACCGGAAAGTCCCTTGGAATCGCGTCACGAGGCCGATGTCCTATTGTAAAGAAACAACAAAAAAAAATTGAATGCACTATACATATTATAGATTCTTATATTGTTACTTATATATACATATATATATATTGGTAATAAATCATAATTTTACACTTAAGGCTTACATGCTGCGAGTATAAATACAGAGGGCTGGGAATTAATAGCTGGGAGATCGTTTGATCCGGCGAAACGAACGTGTTCCAATAATCTCTTACGAATTAATTAACCCTTAATCATTCGACAGTGATACGCAACATTTATCGCCCCAACTTTTCATTCCACTAGGGACATTTTCATTCGAACCTCGAATCGGTACTTCGACTCCTCGAATTCTAGCTAATATATTACTGACATATCGTTGTTGTAGACATAAAATTCATTAACCCTTTAACTGCGTCGTTTTCTAACAAAAAAAAACATTAAAATCGTATGATGCAATATTCGCGTGACAGTAGTTGACACAAAATTGTGTCGATAAAAATAAGAAAAATCGAGGAGTTATTGTGATTCAGTTATTCGAATGGTTGTTATGTAACACAATAGTATTTCCCACACTGCATTAACCCTTATTACTCCAAATGTGTCTATCAGATACCGTCGATATCAAAAGTTCTACGCTTGTAATGTTTTAAGAAGTACCACACATTAATGAATTATAACTAATCTATTAAATATTGTTATCGAACTTTATATTACTTCGAAATGAGGAAGGATTGTCTTAAAGTGATTTGAAAATTATTATTTGCAGGTTTTCGCGGGTAAACATATACCGAGAATAAGTTGCCGTTGCCGGTCGACAGTCGCGCTAAACCGTTTGAGTGATAAGGGTTAATTTAGTAAAAAAGTAAATGCGTGGCACGGAGCTAAATTTACTGGTCGTATATATACGCCTTTCGTAGTCAAAGGGTTAACTACATTCTCGCCATTTCCTTCAAATATAATAATTTAACAAAGAATTTTAGTAGGCAGTATAAGCAGGAATATAAATGATTTGTCATGTTGAAATATTTATTATAAAAAAAATACAAAAACCACTGTAACTCGCTTACATAAAAATGTTAGTTAACCGGCTGACCGTTTTTGGCTACTATTTTCAGCTACTCGTAAGTAATCACACTTTTTGTAAACTGTTTATTTAGTGTTTTTGACCCAAAATATTTGAGCCGTCTATTTTGAAAGTGGTCTGACTACATTTTTCAAGATAAACGGTTTTATTTATGTTTTTCAACAAAGAAATTTATCTGAAATGCTGAAGTACAATTGCAGTCAGCGGATTAATGAATTTGATTTCTGTAACCACGATATAATAGTTACGCGATCTAGGAATTCCGAGCACGTAGATAAATAAAATAATCAACGAGGAGTTGATCGCACGATTAATAATCAAGTTTCGATACTCGTAATTATTCATTCCTAGGATTATTTCGTTCGATATAAAAAAAAAATGATCAACATTATTGTATTAGATGTTGAATCAGGAGTAGTCGATTCGTGTTGAAACTGTTAAACAGTTGCTCCGATTATAATGGAAACTATAAATATCGAAGATAAATAATTGATAAAATGATTACTGTAAGAAATAAGTAATATCGGATTAATCACTTCGGGTGGTTGAGGATTAATTTTCGTCGAAGACATATTAAGGGTATTAATTTAAGGGACGAGAGAAATTTCGAGTGGAGAAATCGTACCGCGATCGAGTTTTAGAGTCTCATCTTTTCTTCGAGTTTCTCTGAAACGATCAGCTTATTATCGACTGTTAAATAAAAGTGATGTTAACGCACGTTTTGATCGAAGCGCACGTAGAATTCGCTTAGAGGAAGCTCGACCAATCGAGGACATTTTCCCTAGTTTTAGTGAAATGAAAATTTACCCGATTTCTTTTAAACAGCTCGAACATAGAAATAGAATGAAATGTTTCTGATAATAATTATTATTATTGTAAAGGAAAATGCACCTGTTGCCTTTTTCGGATATTCATTTTATTATGATAATAATATTCATTCTTGATATTATTAGAAATTGTAATATTAAGAGTAATATTATTATTGAGAATTTCTTCAATTGTTTGTCTCATATTTCAGTGGGTTCCGACATCCATTATTTTCATTTGGGAAATTCAAATAATGATAGGAGAGTCGAATTAATAAATATGGTCTAAATTCGAGTAGTTGCTTCAATGAAAAGGGAAGAAATTCTTGGTTCATACAATACTGTGCCTTCGACAGAAATTCACCTTTCACAGGTTCCCGTTAATTCTAAAAAATTCATCCAAGAAAAATTGAGACGGAAATATATAAAAAATTCCATAATTAACACTAGAACTACAGACAATATATTCACCTATATTTGTATATTTATATTCGAAAATTTACGTCCTTAAAAAAAGAATAGCTGGAAGAAATAAATTAATCGATTTATTCATCCATTTGTCTATTGTGCAACGTGAGCCACATTAAAATCTCCGAAAATCAAACCTTACAAATTTGAACGTTTTTATTAAATACCGCTAACTCATCACTTTGACGGTTTCCGTAATTCTAGTGTTAATAACTATTCAACTCAACAATAACAATTATTTATCCGAGTATCAAGTAATCGCAGCGCTAATTTTGATCTCTTTATCTAAGAGGATAATTCCAATAGCTTCGGAAACGGAAACGAAAATTAATCTCGCACCGATTAAAACTACCGAGCGGAAGTTATGAATGAATGGAGAGAAAACAAACATTTGTTTATCATAAATCATAATCGTCGAGAATGTACATACAATCAGCATATTGAAACTCGGATGCGTATTCTCAGCGCGGAGGGTGGGGAGATATATAGATCGAGATAAAAAAAAACAATTTATTTTGCATAAATGATAATCGTAGTGGATAAAGTCAGCCATGTAAATATATTTGCATACTTATATTCGTACTATAAGAATGTAAGCATCGGAGGTAGGTAAATAAATGAATTATGAGATAACGAATTAGATTAGAATATCGTAGGTTTAAGTGACTCGCCTAGGAACGTGTGTTAAACTTGTTGTCGAATGATTGCTGAATCTTGTATGCGTTAGCGAAGGTTGTAACGTTTTGTGAAGATATCAAATAAAAAGGAAAAGCCAAATCTCGTGGATAATCACTTCTGCTTTCAACTTCGGAGTTGATGAGTTATCTTCATCTTAAGTGTTGGATAAATTGTAATTGGTGTCAGCTTCTCCAGCAATAGATTTACATGCTTCAGGCGGGGGGTGCAAAAAAGTATTAACCCTTTGCACTCCGTAGGCGTGCCAACGGCGACATGCATTCGCAGCAATTAATTCCAAATTCAAGTCTTCCATTTGTCACACAAATTGAATTAATAAAATAAACATATAAGATTTATATTAATTCATTCGTCAATTGCCATAGAAAAAGGCCGTTTATAATTCGTTAATCGGTATCACAGAAAGTCCTAGAATAAGTCCTCGTTTATAACCGCAATATTCTTTGAGTGCAAAGGGTTAAAATCATATGTAAATTTCAGAGGTACATGTTGAAATATCTGGATAAATTTGAGATATAAATAATAATGTATCTCAGTAATTTGGCAGTGTATCATTGGAGGAGCGGAAGGAAGAACGAAGGGAAGGGAATAAAAGTTAGAGAAGCAATTCTCTCCGTGGAGCGGAACTATCGTGGGCCATGTGGCAACATAGATCCCAGTCATAACCATAAACTTTCAAACACTGCCACCAGATACGAGTTAACTCGTTCCTCCTCTTCGCCGTCGTGGAACAAGAATAACACCGTGTTCTCCGACATAAATTTCATTTTGTCCCATATACGTCTGCGTATCTTTTTTCGAGGTTAGGAAGCATTATCTTGGAGAACATAATTGAATCATTTTTTTTGGGAAAAACTAGAATTGAGTTTTATACCCTTGTTTCTTTGTTATTAATTTAAATTTATGAAATTCGTTAATTATTCATATTTATTTAATACGTAAGAAGTAATTGATTTTCCACAGAATTATACATTTTCGGTAAAAATTAATATTGAATTTTTAAAGACGCGCAGTTTGTATAGTAACACTTTTTGTTTCGCATATACATATATACATATACATCATTTCGTTTCAGAGAAGTTAATCGGCGGACATTTAATAGATCGATTATGTTTTTGTCCCCCAAAAAAGACGAAGTTTACGTCGACCCAATTTCAGGTCGAGGAACCATATAATTCTTTCAACGGTGACGAAAAGAATTTCAAGGAGGAAGAAAAAAGGCGTGCGGAGGGAAAGATACTGAGTCGATAGTGAATGTTCGTAATACAAATAAATGCAAGTGTTTTATTTTGCCACGTCTTATTCGTGCTTATATCTTCAGTGTTTTCTCCCGGTAGTCATTCCGTTACACACATCATTTTATCAAGGTTTATTCGTCGGAACAGTCTTAGAAGCGTAATTCACCGGGATATTGTCTGGGATTCTCAAAGGCAGCTCGCAGTTGGCGACCGAGTCTCGGAGAAGGCGTCCAGGGTACTCGACGACCGAGTCGCGGTGCGAAAAGTGGTGGAATTATTTGTTGGTCCGCTTGAAGGTCCTCCTGATCCTTCGAGTTCATGTAACTCAGGAAATCCTCCCCAGATTCGCGGCCCAGCCGGGGTGTGAATTGTGTGGGTTGCCTCTTCTCGCCCCCTGTTTTTTTAATCATTTAATATTCGCCATAGATCTACTTTACCAGCAGAACCACCACAGCAGTCAAAACAACAAATCCACGATTCTCAATAAATATTACTCTCGCGATTTAAATAAACAACAACGCGTTCATTGAGATTCTATGTACATTATACTTTATATTTTCGGTAGTTCCAGCATTAAATTCATTCCATTTATTATACTGGAATTTCGTTTACCAACGAAACAACAAAAACTGCATTATACTAATTTCTTCTAACATAACGATGAACTCGTAACTAATAAACTGAATTAGTTAATGTTGCTCTAATCGAATCAAAATTACGGTCTTATCACAATGCATCTCATCAATTGCAAACGACGCGTTCTTATCACAGTATACTTAAGTACTTCAACGCGAAGATTTCTATTTCCAGTATATTACTGTATTACACTTCTAGCAATATAATTTACCTGGAATAGTGATAACGGCCCAACGTGCTCCGTCCAGGAGAGTCGCCAGTGTCTCGAGATCGGAATCGACCTCGACTTTTTTGTCGGATCTACGTCGTCTTCCCAATCTCGGGCCAAACCACATGCCGCTGGTTACTTCCTGGTTCGTGCGTTTGATGCACTTGCCGTCGGTGCAGGAACGGAATTCATTGCCCGGTGTTCTGTCGTTTGACACCACACTTGAGCCCTCTCTCGTGTCTGAAAATATAATAGTTCACATTAGAAAATAACTTGTTAACACTAGAAGTATCAAACAACGTTTAATCACGAGTACCGTGAACGTACGTTATTTATTAAAGCAAATGAAATAGGCGTACAGTTGCAATTAAACGATTGATCGAATATCAAGTTATCAAGGAACAGTATTTAATCGCAGTAATTAAACAATTGCTCGAATATCAGGTTATCAAGGAATAGTATTTAATCGTAATAACATACCGTATTCACCATAGGCGCAGGACACCAAGTAAACCAGAAGAAGCAGAAAGCAGGCGGAGGAGGCACGAGAGGGTAAAAAGGTGATGTCGATCATTGCTTCTTCGAATGTACCCTATCTGAGGACTTCTGCTCGAATGATGTCGATTCACTGGTGATTCTCAGGTTTTATAGGAATGCCGGACTACCTTGCTCTTCATTGTTCTCTCTTTCTTTCACTCACGGAGAATGTATTTGCATCTTCCTTTATCGTACGTCTTCGAACGAGACGACAACCCCCGCGGAATCACCCCCCGGGGCCAATCTCGGCGACAACTTGCGACGGCCATTCGTCTCCATTTAAATCGGGAGCCACGGTTCTCCATACTCAATGAGGATCCTGGATCCTAGATTCGTCCTGGAATAGCGTGGAATACCACCCACGCCACTTTTCCTGGACTCCCTTTTGAATCGGAAAGAAACCGGGAAGTCGTTCGTGGGTGTTCGAATCTTCATTAGTTCCGCCGGCGTCATTGGTTCCGTTTGTTTCGCGTGTACTTCTTTGATATCAAGGTAGACGACTTCCGTTTGATCAATGGAGACCATTGAAAATTTGTAGCTTTTTAATTATCGTTAAATTAATCGGATACGTAATTTTGCAATTTTTGCAATTATTTTGAAAGTAGTTTTTGAACGATTCTTAAAATTAATGTAATATCTTGACACAATTTCGGCCAATGGAGAACAATGAAAATTTGTGGATTATTAATTATCGTTAAATTAACTGGATACGTAATTTTGCAATTATTATATATTAGAGTAATTTTGCAATTATCATGAAAGTAGTTTTTGAACGATTCTTAAAATTAATGTAATATCTTAACATAATTTCGGCCAATGGAGAACATTGAAAATTTCTGGCTTATTAATTATCGTTAAATTAATTGGGACACGTTGTAATAATTTGGCAATTATTTCGAGGGTGTTTATTGAAAGATTCTTCTTAAAGCTAAGGTAATATTTTAATATATAGAAGTCTCGATTATTGGTTGCTTTAGTATGACATAAAAATAATAAGTTCCTTTTTGGTTCTTTAAACATTTCTAATAAAATTAGATAAGAAAGTATTGACATTGAGGTCGATAATTTGATTACAATTGTATATCATTTATTTTAAGTTTATTCAAAGTTTAATGAAACGTCGAGTGACTTGCGAAAGTAGAGACGAGGCGAAAGTCATGATTTACTTTACCGAGGAAAACATAAATTCCAAATTCAGCCCTGTATACTCGAAAACACCCCATAGTGTGTAATAAATGAAACCGACACTACGGGGCGTTCACGTGGAACAATCTGTTCTCGATTAAACCTGTCAATTATCCAATTCAATTTCGGGATCAACGAGATCGAATCCTCCGACTATAAAAGGACACCGCACTTCCGAGATTACGGCACTCCTTCGTCTGCCACGGAACGAAGCGGATCACGTCCCGTATTCCTTAGACATTTATAGTCCTTTGCTCTTTTAAAGCCACTTACATCGCGATACTTTATTCAAACAATTGTATTCAATAGTTTACTTAATTAATAAATTCAACCAAATCAAGTGAACAAAATATCAAATCATAATCGTTCGATAACAATCATTACGTAATCTCGTTGTAGATATTATCTCTTTTGAAATCGTTTCAAATTGATCCAAACGAAAGTTTCCAACATTTCTAAATTGAATTGAACTTCACTTAATTCCAAATATAAATTCATTAAAATTACCACAAAAATGAAAACGTGGCGGTATTTATTAATGAAATATAGTGGAATTGTGAGGCTAATATCGGTGACCTAAATTATATATATTAATAATTCCAAAGGATTATTATATTAATTATATGTGTACATAAATACAGCTATTTGTATGCTATCGTATTACACAGCGTATCACGCGTAAAATACTTATGTAACATATAATTATAAAACAATATTTGTTTCCGTGTGAAAAATATGCATCGTCTGGAAAATCCTGCAAAAGCCATTCGTATAACGCATAAAATAGTTTCGTCCTTTATTTCATAATATACACAAATTGTTTTACATATCTATTGTAATAGATACTTAATTATTATCATGTAACAGTAATTAAGGAAAGACAGTCCAATATGGCGGTATCGAGAATACCATCATCCGGTAAACACCAAAGTTGTATTACACCAGCGGACCAATTAGGAGCGAGAGATTCGACACATGTATCGTGGCGTTTTTCAGGGAAGGTCCCTAAGTGGCAACACTCTAATATGAACTTCATACGTGGACTTTCGATACTTGTCAAAGCAAACAAACCTTCGTTCATACTTTTTCAGACTTTTTTCTCGGGTATTCTGTGCATTCGGCTCGTAAGACACCAACTTACAAGACCACTTACATCCGCTCCCTCGATTCTACGAGTTGAAAATATTCCCACAATGCTTCGCTCGAATTATCTCGTAACTATCTTTAACAATATTCCTAGATTATTGTTTTGTCCAGTGATTTATTATTTTTGAAAAATGTCAGCGGATGTAGCAAAGAACTTCCATCTCAAGTTTCTAAAAGGCGATAAAAACCCGTACGTTTAATAAATGTGCCGTTTACTTTGAAAGTGGCTTAATTCTATTTGTTCAGAAAAGTCAAGTTAATTCAAAGTAAGTATTAAATCGTTAATTATGTAATATAATGAATATCATTTTCGCAATATAATCTTCATAATATAATGTTCAACCTAGAAGGGAGTTGACTCATTTCATTATTTTATAAATTATTCGTCATTTAAGTTTATTGATATCACTGAATATACTTCTCTATGTGATCCATACTTTAAGGTTTTCAATTTCAATAATACAGACTTAATTGAATCAGATTATCCAATGAAAATTTGTTAAATCAGAATCAACTTCAAAAGTGTCTCCAGAAGATATCATTTTCACGATGTCCACTATCTCCACTCTCCACAATGACGTCATATAATCAATCCCTAAATCAGTTGATTTTCCCTGCCAAACAGATTTCCCGATCTTATCACAGCCCATTCAGAAATTACCTCTCTTTCCAGATATACGGAACGTGGCTATAATTGATCTATATCAATTATAGTATATCAATTATTAAAGTGACAGATTAACAGGAAGAGTGTCAACGGAACAATAGCCTGATCTTAATCAGCATTCGAGTTAATCATTCGATCTGATATTCTTTGTTTCCGACATTCTGGCAGATGGCAGGACGGTTGGAAACAGTGGCGGAACAACAACAATTTTGGGCCCTTTACGACTTTGGACTCCCGCGGATTGCGGGGTCGTACGGTATTGTAGTTCCGCCACTGGTTGGAAAAATAAAGGCACATCGATTCCGTGGGTTAATTCGCTGATCGGTTGGACCGGAATTTCCGGTAGAACGAAAAGTAGTTGTCGAGTCGTTCCGCGGTACCGAGAATAACCGAGAGTTCCTTAGGTAGATCGGGAGTGTTTACAAAGATGTCTCGGGGGTTTCGTGGCTGCTCTGGGTTTCGTCAGCGGAAGAGTTTACAGAGAGCTGCCGACTCACCTTCTCGTGTTTAACACCTTCTATCGGAATAGCACGTGCCTACTTCAGAACCAATGCTCTTTTTATTTAATCCTGGCTTCCACAAAAAAAACCCCTTCTTACTGTCGACACCCTCTTTTACATCCAAATTCTTTGATTTATTTATTTCATATTCCTGTTCTCTTTTTACTTGATAGATTTATATTTTAATCGCGAGCATGAACCCTGTGGTGCACGTAAGAAGTGAAATGCATGAAAACATAAAATGTGTAACAATTATGAAAAAAACAAATATGTAACAAAATAGATTCTACCTTCGCCGGAAGAAAGAACGTTTATTATGATGGCATTCGAATTCTATTATTTTTTACCATGCCATGGTAACCTAATGGCAAAATATAAAATCAAATTTTGAAACCTACTCTGATGTGAAGAGAATTGATAAAAAATACCCCAAGGAATTAGTTCTGGAAATTGCATTTATTAAACAGGAATTCCTTTAACATAATTTCTAAGAGGAACTACATACGCCATTGTATTACATGTATAACATTTTTTCGTTTAATTTGTATCCCTTCCCACTCGAAAGGCGACTCTCAGTCTCCACTTAGTTTCTTGATGGAATTCGAGTTCGACTTCGCTTATTTTTTGTTATCGAATTTTAAATCACCGACAACTGGAGTGCATCTTAATGCCGTCTCTTAATCGCTGTTCGAGTTGTCGCGATAAAGTGAGTGGCGACTGAGAGTCGCCTCCGGGTGGAAAGGGTTAATAAAGCATGTTTTGAAGCGAACGAAAGCGGAAGACGTCACGGTTTCCAGGAAGTTAATCAAAGTGTTTACGAAAGACGGAGGAGGAGTTCTAGAAGAGATTCTCGACTCGAGTAACGAGTATCTATGCGCGTACCTAGAAACAGTACCACTCGAGAAACAAACACCCATCGATCGGCTTTCGAATTTATCTGTCGAAATATTAAGGATACCGGAAAGTAATCAATTCGGAAGTCGAGAATTTTTTCGCACCGAAAGGTGGGAATTCGATTTTTCAAAATCAATCTGTCAAGGATCATAGATAATGGGAATGATTTAATAGAATAATATTTAATATGAACAAATAAGTGGAGTTTCATAAAGTACGTGAAAAAGATTTGATTACTTTCGTAAATTGATAGCCGCCATTTTGATCTTCGGTAACAATTTCTTTGTCTTTAAACAACTATTAAGAAACAGAGTAATATATAATATCATAGAAATTTTTAAAAAATTGCGAAGATTAATAATGGTTTGTATTCAGTGATAAATAATTTCAGTAAATGGCTCGACCTTAGTCATTTAATTATCGCAAGAACAATATTTATATGAACAATGTCGCCAAGAGAGTCTAATTGTTTAGACTCCAAAGGACATTGGATGACACTTCGAGAGATCTCGCAAATATTTAGTCACGATTAATCGCTCGTCGGATTCATCGTTTGTTAAACATTGCGGATCGATTTAGCGAGATGGCGATCGCGAAATTAGTCGTCGTTTAAAGTTAGCACTACGTGCCTTTTTGCTAAAGTATGTTCTAGTAATAATTACCGATGAAATTAATAAGTTACGGTAATTAATAGGTTAGAGAAAACCGATGCAAAAAGTGGGATGCAGAAAGTACAATATTTTATATTTTTCCTGCAAATTAATATTTTTGTAAATCCTGAATCATGTCCTCTTCGACTTCTCCATCAACATAAAATTTTTAAAAACTGAATTAAATATAATGTTTAGTTGCAATAATTTAAGAATCAGTAGTCTTACAAAATTATAATAAAAGTCTATCGAGATTCAATATTTTTAAAAGTTTTTTCTTTTAAAGTGATACTTTTGTAAATTCTAGGTCGTGAACTTTTAAACTTGTCCATAAACATCCAATTTTTGAAAAAATGAATTAAGTACAATTTTTCGTTGAAATAATTGAAGAATCGGCGGTCTAATAAAAGTATCATAAAAGTCTATCAAGATTGGAAACATGGCCGTTTCAACTTTAACATACTATAATAATTGATTAAACAGCTATGAATTTGATAATGTTATTAAATACTCGTGGAAATCCATGCCAATCATGGATTTCGAAGGAGATTTTTTGTTGCCGAACGATAGTGATTCCGGCACGCGAAGATTAAGAGGCTGACGGAGGATGGATCAAGTAGTGGCGCCAGGACAACCAGGTAATTCGAAACCCGTCGTCTCCGGACAATCATTTCCGAGCCATAGACCCACTAAAAACATCCTCCTCTTTAACACTAGAACCAGTCATTTTTTTAGAAAAAAAGCTGCCGGAACTCACGTCTTGTTAAACTTTTTGTTAAAGAAAACAATATGCAAATCTTAAATTAAATGGAATTTAAAGCAGTTACAGCTATGTCACCGAGTCGCATAATTATAGATGTTGAGTTAAAATATTATATATCGTTATATATGGTGCTTGATCGACGATCCTCCAATGCCATAATTCCCTTTTTGGAAAAATCGAATTCTCAAGTTTCGATGAGAAAAAATTCTCCACTCCCATCTAATTAATATTGAAAGAAATATTATGTAGGAAAGTGGAGTAAAGAAATGAATAATAGAGTCGAGTATTAACCCGTTTAGTACCTTAGAGTCGATATATCGGCTTTCCGAAAAATACCTTGAGCCAATAAATCGGGTTTTCATTTTCAATATAATTAATTAATAACGCATCTAATGACATATATGAAAATATTTGTTGACGGTACCTGAAGAACTTATAAGGTACTGTAAGGGTTAGTAACAATAATGTCATAAATTCTGGAATCGGGTAAAAAAACACATCGTAAATAATTTGTAACATTACATTTATTGCTATCGACATATTATACATCTAACAATACTTTATACAAAACTTTACAAACACCTCGTAATCCTAAACTTTCATTCGTCCTTCGACTTTTCAACCCTCGCGTTACTCGTCATCTAAATACTACTTTTTTCATGAATAAAATAATTGTATCTTTAGACCGAAAACAAGAAAGCGGGGTTCGACTCGTCCCACTTACGCTACGATAAATATCGCTAATTAAATAAACACTGGGGAAACATTCTCCGCGAATCGAAACCCGTCTCGAAAAAAAATATCGCGATTCGCGGAGGGTTTTTTATTAGTTGCCAATTGATAAGGAATTTCTATTTACACGCCTAACGTAAACTCGCCGTCGGCTATTTACAAACGATCGCTTACTTTTTACAGGAAAACCACGTATCTCCCTTTTTTTCAATAATCTCAGATTTCTGAATTTTTTCTATTATCGTTTGAACATTTCTCTTTTAAATTCATCTTCCCCTTCCAAATATACCTCTGAAATTTTCTTTCGAGATGCTTTCTTTGTAATACTTTTTTTCCATATTTTTCTTAATACTTTCAAATTTGTATTTCTATTTGTATTTGTATTTCTCATAATACTTTCTTAATACTTTTAAATTCCATCTTCAAATACAATATAAACAAAACTGCATATAAATTATCGCAAATTATCCGCAATGAAAACGACATCAAAATTAAAGGATTCTAAAAATTCTAAAAACATTTTGAAAGATTCCAGAGGATTAATTTTGATCCTTTTCGGTCTTAATATAAATAACTTTATAAGCACGCAAAAGTACTTTTTACCAACATTCTTGGACTTTTCAGAAATCGGAATTTGATCATCGATGTTGATGCCTGGGTTTGAGGAATTTGATCGAATCCGAGTTTTCGGTGGAGGAAGATGAAAACATAGGAAATCCTACCGTATCGGGGAAGAAAAAAATCGATTCTTATTGCATCTGGTTGTTGGGTGATTCTTGCTTGAGTTCGAGGGCCCACATGTGTTGCGGCCATCCAGTTCGTCCTTTGCCCTTCGGAGACTCTTCGGACCCAAAGTTCCCCGTCGAATGTAAACACGCCTCGTTCTGCAAAAAAAAAAGAATTTTTTTCTTCGATGACTTCACTTCCCACGCGCACCGCCCGGAAGAATTATTTGATAGAATTCAAGATGTCGCGAGCTAATTTGGTAATTAATTAATGATTTAATTGATGATAATTTATTGAAAAAATTAAGTTTCCAGGCACTTCGAGTAACTCTGAAAGAGAAGGTTGAGAAATACAGTCCAAGAGTGAATTTTAAGATTGAAAAAAGGTTCATCTTTGAAAAGGAGAATTTTATTAATTTATTATAAAATATGAAATTTTAGAGATACGAATGAAATATAATCAAATATGGACGTAAGAAATGATATAATTTTAAGTCGGACAGTAATAGGATAAAGAATCGAAATGAGGACAAACTGACTGTGGGTGGCTCGAAATCGAAGGAAATTGGGAAAACCACAAAGTACGGGGTTCCATGTATCTTTCGAAAGATCGGAATTAGAAAATAATGATACAATTCGAGAGATTATTTCGGATGCTTTCGTATCACGAATTCTAACTAATCAATTTCTTCTTTCTTTTATTCTTTCTCGAGTATCTCAAAAATGAATCCTAGTGACGTATATCAAAAATTAAATGTCATTAAGAAATAAAGTTAAAGAATGTATTTATATGTTCTTTTTAGTGTCAGAATAATCACCAAGGTTTTTAACAAAAATCATCCAAAAATTGATTACAATATTCATGTTAAATAAAGTTACATATATCGCTATACATAAATGCAAATAATTTTAAATAAACTCATTTTTAGTGCCAGAATAATAATCAATTTTTTTAGCAAAAATCATCCAAAAATGTATTAGAATATTCATGTTAAAGAAAGTTGGTTGGGACATGTAAATCCGTGAGAGGACTTCTCGTGTTTTTAAGACTCGAGTTGAAGGAGGACCAATTAAAGAGGGCAATGTTTACTTTAAGGCAACGCTTACGAAAGTGTTCTCGGTGAAAGAAAGAAAGGAAGAACGAAGGAAAGAAAGAAAGAGTCTCCGCGAGGACAGAATAATTTCAGTTAAAGTGTCTTAAAGGAATTTTCGCCTTTCCTACTTTTACCGAGATTTAGGAGAGAACAAAGATGATCCTTTGCTTGGAACAAGTTCAAGGAGTTTTCGGTCGATCCAAGTATCGCTGAATTATTTTCTACGTCGGAGAAGTAAATTATGTTGCCGTGGGAACTTACGCCCACGCGGAACGCGTCACATTATTTAGAACCGTGGAACTCGGCCGAGAATTATCTTCCAATAATATTGATGTAGATTGTGTTGATAAAATCATTTATGTAAACATCAATTCTAAGACTTTTCTCAAATGGCAGTTGTGAGAATATTACAATTATTATATATTTGTGACGATAAAAGTATTATATTTGTTATATTTGAGAAAGTACCAAATATTTGTATCAACAATTTCTGACACTGATGCTGTGGATATTATTCTTGAACTAATTGAACGAAATTTAATTTATTATTGATTATTATTATTATTGATTATAACTGAACGAAAAAGAAACTCGCTTGACTGATAACTCTAAAAAAGGAGTACAGACAACCCTCGTATAACGCGGGAGTTAGGTTCCAGAGAAATGTCGCCTTATAAAAATCCCGTTATGCGAGATTCGAGTTATATCCACGCGTTATATCGAAATCTCATTGATAAGTGCCGTGTTATATGAGGATCGCCACAATTCGGGAACCGCGTTGAATAAGTACCGAGTCGTACAAGTACCGCGTTGAATAAGTACCGAGTCGTACAAGTACCGTGTTGAATAAGTACCGTGTTGAATAAGTACCGTGTTGAATAAGTACCGAGTCGTACAAGTACCGCGTTGAATAAATACCGCGTTGAATAAGTACCGCGTTGAATAAGTACCGCGTTGTATAAGTACCGCGTTGTATAAGTACCGCGTTGTATAAGTACCGCGTGGTATAAGTACCGCGTTGTACAAGGATTACCCGTACTTAATAAAATATATATAATAATTGAATAATCAAAGAATAGACTCACCTGACTGATTTGCGCGGACTTATTTCTCCTTCCATTCGACAGGATCTCCGCTCGGAAAGTTTGCGGTTCCTCGCCGTCGTCGCTTTCAAGCACCGCCATCAGGTAACCAATATAAGACGCAGCCAACCTGAGAGTTTTGATTTTCGAGAGTTTCGTATCCGCAGGGACATTCGGTATGCAATCTCTTAGATCCGCGAAAGCATTGTTTATACTCTGCGTCCGTCTTCTTTCCTTTTTATTAGCAGTATTCCTTCTCTTCGGTCTGATAATGACACCGGCGGCGTCTCTGGTAATACCTTGATGAAGATGTTGCTCAAGAGAACTGCCACCTTGTCCAATCGTCGACGTTGCTGAGAAGTCGTTCTCCCTTCTGTGACTCTCTTGCTGATTCTGATGATGATGACTGTGATGATGATGTAAGTGATGATGAGAACCCTCTTGTTGAGGATAAAGGATGTTTGGGTAGTGTTGGTTCATCGAGGGATGATTGTACTGTTGCAGAGGGGAGTAACTCGTTTCTTGGACACCGATCTCCTCGATTAAGGGTGGAGTCGAGGCGGTTGGGCTACCTGCGCCGGAACTACCCCCTGAGATACCGGAATCCGCACCCCAATATGTCGACTGGCTGTCCGCATGCGGTACGCTTAGTGGACCTAAACAGAAATTGTTTCCATTATTATACTAATTTTTGCGGAAGAATTATCTGTTATTCGAGCTTTATAGTATGATAGTTTTATACTAATTTCGACGTGAAAATTATCTATCATCCGAATGTGTTGGAGAGCAACTTCTTAAATCTACTATCATAATGATCTTTTATCTTTATCTTAATGAATTCATGACAGCAATTCGTGTTTGAACTTTAACTTATTATTAGCCCTTTATTTTTTTACTAAGTTTCTTTCTCGACGGAATAAATCCGTGAGCAAAATTGTATTATCATAGAAATTTTATTAGAATTTGTATTATCATTTATATTGGAATATTATATTATAATCTCATGAGAATATTGCGGACGGAGAAAGCAACGACACATCCGTCGGCCGCTGGAATTAGTTGACAGTGGTACTAATTCAACAGACGTAAATTTGTAGAAGGATTTCCGGTGCGATATTTGCACCACAAAATACTTCATTTTGATAGAAATTTAATGTACGGCACATTTAAAATTGAAATTAATTCAATTACAGTAGATCAATTACTGCATCGCTTCATTTTAATCAGCAAACAAATAATTAGCACACTTCGATCACCCCAAATCCACACTCTAACAATAAAATACTATAAACTCCAAATATTAGGTCGTATGATATGAAATGTCCGATTTTTTATCAGACTTTTACAGACTTTATGTCCTCGCCATTTTCGAAAGACAAATTTTTCATACCGTACATATTTTGATTAATAAAACGTTTATTTGAGTTACATATGTTTCGTTCTCTTTGAACAATCGAACATATCATATTACATTATTTGAATTAAAAATCAGTTCTCCTTGAATAAAATAAAACTAATATGCATAAATAAAGAATCACATTAAATTCCAACCTACCATAAGGCAACTGTGTGACATAATTATAAGGCTGATGCCACTGCGGATAATAATCCGCCTGTGCTTCGTATCCTCCCAGCATCTTCTTTCCGTTTTCTATCACAATCACAAAACTCCTATCACTCTACTTTGCACACTAATCACTTCCCCAAATCAAGCGTATCTTATTAACACCAAAATACAGCTACAAATGCTTCCTTTCCAGATATAAATGCAATGAATCAACAACCAAATTCTCTTTCACTCTGCGACGTGTCTTCTCAACAAGTTTAGGTTAACTTTCTTTGAACGTTTCTCGAAGTAAAGAAGATCGAAGTAGCGGATGCATAGACTTCGAAACACACGTCGGATGAAGGAATTGAAGATGTCAGTTGGTGAATCTCGAGTTTGTAAGACACGATGTGTTTTCGAACGATGTGTTTCGCAGTCAAAATGACACTGGGATGACGAGGACCCAGTGATTCGGATGTTCGAAGGGACTGGTGGTTGGGGTCTGGATACCAGTCGAATATCGTGGGTGTCATGGCGCAGGAGGGGGTAAAGAAGCCAAGCCCAAAGGCGGAGCTTCTATTGGTCTACGCCCATCCATGGATCACGATATTCAATTAGTAAATTGAATCCAGAATCCACGAGAAGTGGGGCATGATTTAGGATAGCAGTCCACGAGAACCATCGCCATCTCATCCCCGATTCGCGATCTCTTTCTTCGATTATTCACCGCGCTTTTTTAACCGGAGCTTCCATTATTCGTGGGTTTCATTGTCGGTTCTCGATGATTCTACTTCTGGGTATTCGAAGGTGAGTTAGATAATTATTATCTTTATTATGTTGTTTATTATATTTTTATTAATTTGTCGTGTTTCATCAAATTCAAAGTACATGTTGAGAATACGTTTTCAGATCAAATTCAATATAAATATCAAATATATTTGTAAATGAAATGCGACACTAGTTTTGGTATTATTACTTGAGGATGGCGATTATTAATTATTCGAATTAACGGAACAGTGTGGCAGATATAAAGTATGAGTTTCGTTGACCCGCGAGTCGGAAGCAGTAATTAACAGGATAAAAAAGAAGGGATGGTGCAAGAAACATGTAGAGTTTCCGGTATAACACGATCGGATACGTCGGAAAGAATCCCCTAATTTTTCTGTGTCTAGGGTTAAGGGAAACATCGAGGAATTTAGTGCACCGCCAAAGGGATCGTCCGGAACAGTAGCTCCTCTCCGAAACTCCCGAGGGACTTTCCTTTCGCTTCTCACAACCTGTTCGCATAAATTACACGGCACCTGTTTTCTCTTCTTAACGATCATTGAGGCCATCGTGTCGTATTAGTTTCACTAATTAGAGTAATACTTTAGTGATTGTCGATTAGTCTAATTAGCAACTTCGAGTGGTTTTAATGCTTTGACTTTTTTTATTTTGATTATGAACATTTATTTATCTTCTTATCGAAAAGCAAAAGGTGTTCTAAGACTATTTTCGGTCGGAAAAAGTGCATTAAATATTGTTTCTGGTAAAAATAGATGTCGACGCAAAATCGCAAAAATGTAAAGGGGTATACCTTTAAAAATTGTAAAAATTTCAAAATCGCCAACAATGATTCTAACTGACCCAAATCGATGGTAAATGATATATAAACATATTCTAGGGTGATTTTGGGTCGAAAGAAGTGGATTAAAAATTTGTTTCGGTTAAAAAATGGGTCGACACAAAATCGCAAAAATGTAAAGGGGTACACCTTCAAAAATTGTCAAAAATTAAAAGTCGCCAAAATCAATTCTAAACGACCCAAATCGATGGTAAATGATGTATAAACATATTCTAGGACGATTTTGGGTCGAAAGAAGTGGATTAAAAATTTTTATTGGTCAAAAATGGGTCGACCCAAAATCGCAAAAATGTGAAGGGGTATACCTTCAAAAATTGTCAAAAATTAAAAGTCGCCAATTTCGCTCCTAAGTGGCTTAAATCGATGGTATATGATGTATAAACATATTCTAGGATGATTTTGGGCCGAAAGAAGCGGTTAAAAAATTTTTATTGGTCAAAAATGGGTCGAATCCAACTCGAAAAAATGTAAAGGGGTATACCTTCAAAAATTGTCAAAAATTGAAAGTCGCCAAAATCAATTCTAAATGACCCAAATCGATGGTATATGATGTATAAACATATTCTAGGACGATTTCTGGTCGAAAGAAGTGGATTAAAAAATTTTTATTGGTCAAAAATGGGTCGAACCCAAGTCGAAAAAATGTAAAGGGGTATACCTTCAAAAATCGTTAAAAAATCAAAGTCGCCAATTTCGCTCCTAAGCCGCCCAAATCAATGGTATATAATACCTAAGCATATTCTAGGGTAATAATCACATTAAAAATAACAAAATTACCAGATTAACCCTGCCTTACCCTACTTGGGGTTCAATAATGGAAAACATAATATCATACAATAAAATGATAATTAACTGACATCGTTATAACATCAATTTTAATAACAGTATACCAATACATTTTTGAAGTATGTATTCATTTAATTATATCATAACGTTATCACTATCCATTAATTGTATTCCGAAATCTACCAATTCACCAAGAATGCCTGGGTTAGGTTAAACACTCCATTACAATGTTCTGGAAAGTGAATGACAAAAAATATAGTGAATTATCGATGATAAGAGTAGACGTCTGGTTTTACACTCGAAAGTAGCCAGACACCGCGTCGACATTTAAATAATTATTCTTATTTATCTCTCGTTCGATTGATATCTTCGACCAAATATCATGAAAGTTATTTTCTTTATCTTTACAGCTTTACATGCATTCAATTTGTTGACAAATTCAATGTCGAATTCAGTTAAAATTAAGCTCCATAAAACTGTCTTATCTAGCCATCTCGTTAAAAAATATTAACCCAGGAGATATCAAACATATTCGTCAACGTATCATATTTCAAATAAAAATCTCGTGATTTCTTATTTGATTAATAGATAGTAATAACAAGTTAGTAATTGCTAATAATAATGATTTAACTAATAGATAGTAATATTTTATCACCGTAGTCGTAACAATGATTTGTACAAACTGAGATATTAATTCCATAATTAACTTATCCAATAAAGGTGTCAGGAAAACATCGCGAAAATATTCTCTCACAGTTTCCCGGGGAATTTTTCCGGAATTCCTGGTCGATCCATAATCCGTGGTCTCGTTTTTTGGTACTTGTGATAGATAGGAGAGAAAGTGATTGGTCGAGTGGCTGGCTGCCAGTCTGGCAGTAAGTCGGCGGAAAGTTCTTGACAGTGCTCGAGGTTCACTGTCAAAGAAAGATGCCGGCGATTCAAGATGAACCACTTATACACCACGGCGAACACTAATTTCTTCTCTTTGATGGCGGACCGATTACCACGCCTTTCCACCCGCAAACGAGATTTCTTCCCAAAACCACCCTCCGGGTTCCTGATACTTTGGGGTGCTTTCAACGAGAGAAAAGCACCCTGAATCTCTTTGCGGCTGCTGCTTCGGCTCTCGTTACCCACCACTCGAATACTACTTCTAATAGGAATTGCTTCTTCTTCGTAGATAAAGATCGTTCTTATCGTGCGATAATCTGTGATCCGCAAAAAATTTGGATATCTTGGAAGTTGTATTTTGTACTACTTTTAATAAGGAATTACTTCTTTTCATGGAAAATACTTCTTTCACTAAAGAATTGTTTCTTTTTTGTAGATAAGGATCATTGTTGTCGTGGCATAATCTGTGATCCGCACAAAATTTGGATATCTTGGAAGTTGTACTTTGTACTACTTTTAATGAAGAATTACTTCTTTTCATAGAAAATACTTCTTTCAGTAAGGAATTGCTTCTTTTTCGTAGATAAGGATCATTGTTATCGTGCCATAATTTATCTCCCGCAAAAAATTTGGATATCTTGGAAGTTGTACTTTGTACTACTTTTAATGAAGAATTACTTCTTTCCATAGAAAATACTTCTTTCAGTAAGGAATTGCTTCTTTTACGTAGATAAGGATCATTGTTGTCGTGCCATTATCTATGATCCGCAAAAAATTTTGATATCTTGGAAGTTGTACTTTGTACTACTTTTAATGAAGAATTACTTCTTTTCATAGAAAATACTTCTTTCAGTAAGGAATTGCTTCTTTTTCGTAGATCAAAGTCTTCGTTATCATCCCTTAATCTGTGATCTAAATTAGAAGATAATTGATAATCTAAATTTGAACATATTGGAAGTTGTATATTTGATTAATTCTAATAAGGATTTACTTCTAATAAGAAATGACTTCCTTCTATAGAAAATCTTTTTCGTAGATAAAGAGCATTGTTATCGTGCCTTAATTCAACGGAAGTTGTATATATAATATTCTAATAGAATTTGAGGTAAAAATTTAAGGATATATATTTTCCTTAAGGGTTGCAACTGATCCCTAAATAAAATTCTTAAGATCAACTGTGTCTCCAAGTTTCCAGAAACACAGGAATTTCAAAGAAACACGGGAATTTGTCAAAAAAAAAGAAGAGGAAGATCCGATGACGAGCGGCTGGTGATGCATCAAAAAGGAGGTTGAAGTGCACTTAGTGCGCATAAGGGACATGTCCTGCGGTTTCCCACAAAACCGGGGGAAGAAGCGATTAGAGCCGATTAGAAGGTGTTCTGGATTGCGTTCCATCACCGCAAAAGCGACCGGCGACTTCATCCCACCCCTCTTTTCCACCGACTCTACCAGTTTTACACCCTCGGCTCGAGCGGAGGTTGCCGAAACCGGTGGATTGGTCGACTGGAGGGTAGTGGGGTCAATTTCCCATGGTGGGGTTGGAACTCCCCTTTCGCTTTTAGGTGAATGCCAGACACCCTCGGCACCACGCTTTTTTCCCTACCCACCCCTACCACTTACGTTAGCTATCATGATTATTACTTAATAGATATCGCGGGAAATGCAGGCGTGCGACGACCATCCGACTTCCGCCGATAATGACGAGAATCGAGATTAAAAGTCTCAGCCCCGAAATTTTATTTCTTGCGACTGGCTTGCGCTAATTGGTCCAACTACTCGAGTTTTAGGGCATATGGGAAATTAAACCTTGCCATATGGGGTTTTATTCTTGTGTGTGTGGTAAGAAGAATTCTATCAGTTATATCTAGGTTAAACACTTACCAGGTAAATTATTAAAAATTATTATTAAATGTCAAGGGGAATTATACCTTCAAAAATTGTCAAAAAATGAAAGTCACCAAAATCGCTTCTAAATGACCCAAATCGATGGTATATGATGTATAAACATATTCTAGGACGATTTTGGGTCGAAAGAAGTGGAGTAAAAATGTTGTCCGGTCAAAAAATGGGTCGATCCGAAATCGCAAAAATGTGAAGGGGTATACCTTCAAAAATTGTCAAAAAATCAAAGTCGCCAAAATTGCTTCTAACTGACCCAAATCGATTGTAAATGATATATAAACATATTCCAGGACGATTTCTGGTCGAAAGAAGCAGTTTAAAAATTTTTCCGGTCAAAAAATAAGTCGAGCCAAAATCGCAAAAATGTAATAGTACAATAATATTGCATCAACTCCTTGACATTTATACTACTGACATATTACTTATTAAAATACTAGTCACTAAATAAAATAATCACTCCGGATGTCGAATAACATTATTCTCAAGCATATATCACTTCGAATCCGTAGGTGAACTTTAAAAGAAGACGTAAAGGAAAGAATATAATCAAAATTGATTTATCAGTCGTAGAAAGGTCGGATATAGAAAATGGCGAAGGAGCATTAAGGAAGAAACAGGATGGCGAGTAATTAGTTCGAGTGGAAGCACCGTCCAAAAATCGAGTTAGAAGCAATAGAGTGGCGGAACGCGTGCCAGTCTCGTGGCACGGAATTTCCGGGGAGATAGCACGGCTAATTATTATTTCCGTCGTTAAGTAGGGCATTTTTTTAGAAAAAGCACGGTAGACGTAAACAAGGAGTCGAGCCACGGTGTTCTGTACTCCATCGGTGAGCAGCTACACGAATTTATTTATTTTCACCACGATGACACGTGGTTCCTCTTCCCGACTTTTTCCCCCTTTTTTTAATCCCTCTTACGTTCCTCTCGCGCTTGCACTCGCATTTTTCCAATTCTCAATCTCCGATTACCGATATCTTCTTAAATAATAGAGTTCCTTTTCTTAAACAATAGACTTCCCCTTCTTAAATAATAGAGTTCTTTTTCTTAACTAATAGATTTCTCGAATTAGCAACATTATTAAAAACTAGAAACATATTGTATTAAATTGCTCTTATTTTCAATATCAATCAAATCATTCTCGCAGCAAAAACAAAATATAGAAAACAGTCGAATACCAGGAATACAAACATCGAGTATGAAACTCGAAGTTTATTCAAACTACCTTAAAACATGGTTCATCTGGGAAGCAGATCAACGAGAAATTCCAGCAAAGTTATTTCATTGGTCGACGAGGCAGTCGATTGTTCGTTAAACTTTAATCTCTCGGAAAGGAGAGGAAGTTAAACTGGCAAATTGAGGTGATGGAGAGAGAAGAAAATAGAACGTGTGGCGGAAGAGGTGATGGAAGAGGGGGTTGGACAGGGAAAGGAGTAAAAGAGAGATAGGTTCATGATAGAAGGGGGTGAGAGAAGAGGAGAGGAGAAGAGAAATTCAGTGGGGCCATGTGGCGTTTCAGGAGATATCAAATCATACTATACGCGTACGCCATGCCGCCCCCTAAATATAGTTTATTGCGTTACCGAGTATTAATGGACCTTCTATAGAAACCACGGAGACGCCATCGAGAAACATTACTCCCTTCGTTCCGCCACGGGAAACCCAAAAATATCATACCGCCGAAATTACCGATATTAATCTTCTCCATTAACCGAACAATTAATATCGCCTCAGCGAGATTGACTCCATCTTTGATCCTCCGAAAGACGTGTTTGTTTATCTGCAACAAATGCAACGTGTGACTGTAAATAGTCATTTATCATTTATTCGTGCTTAGAGTATAATTGAGCCGTTTATTTTGAAAGTGGCGTAAGTCCATTTTGAAAATAAACGGCTTAACTATTAACGATAAAAATGATTATCGAATTATTATATATAGCAATAATGTTTTTAATAATTTAGAGTGTAACATAAAGTTCGACTTGCTGAATCAACTCGGAATTATTATGTGAATTAAACTCGTAATAAATCATTAACTACGATTAATTGAAAGAACACATAATTAATTAGATGAAATTCTTACTGATTTATAAAATCACCGAAGAGAAGATAACTATTCGTACACCTGTTTCTATTTTACCTGAACAGCACGAATTTCGATTGAGAAATATTAAGAAACATATTGAATCCTGTCTTCTACGGATTCGTGTGTGGTCCGCCATTAGTGCTCGTAATAACCCTAAATAAAGACCGAGGATAAACAATGTGTTTTTTAGTCTACCCGGTGATTATTCGATGTTTAGGAAGTAGCCAGCAAAGGGTAGATAATTGAATGAAGATTGCGGTTCGAGGGTTATTTCGGTTGACCAGCGATCCTTATTAACTTAGAATTATGATTTTGTCACAAGATTAACGGAAGGAAGTTGTTCCGACGAAAGAACCACGCGTTCACTTTTCTTTGATTTCGTGCGAAAATGAATTTCTATTCATTTCTGAACGACGTCGGAAAGTCAGGATAACAAGATTACCATACGTTTATTATAACTTATGTTTATTTTATAAAAAATATTTTAAGATATAACAGAATTAATATTAAATTAATTTCAATATAATTTACGTCAGACAGTTTAATTGCTAACATAAAACTACGCTGATTATATTAAATAATATTATACACGAAGGATGAATTGAAATAAATAGCAATTACTAAACGACGTAATTGTATCAAGTATTAAATCTTGCTACTCTCCAATACTATTAAATAGTATTTGTAGTTTTGTTCACAAAATTATATTTATTATTAATTAGATTCAATGCAGTATGTATTTATAGAATTATATTATTTGTTCATATTTAATCGCTTCACTTTTGAGAAACAATTTACTTTATCATTAAGTCCGTCGGTTAGTTAGTAAGAGAAGCAAAGGGTTGCTTCCAGTCGTTTTTTTTTTAAAGAGACTGACACGCTTTTATGAATGAACCCCCTTCGCTCGTAGTAAGCTCAGGATGAACGAAGTTACAACGTTACAACGTTACATCCACGAGTTTATGATATACAGAAGACACGTGTACCAACTCACTGTTTACATTTTCAATTTCTGACACCGGAACAGATCCGAAATCTGGCAGAAACGGGAGACCCTACTCGAAACAACTCACCGCTTCTAACTCCTTGTCTCTTCAAACATCCACTAGTACTACTTCCTTCCTCTCTCGCATTCCCTGAATATCTTAATCCTTTCATCTCAATGGAGACGTCAAGACATCATTTTTAGCATCCCTCCATCTTGTTGGAGACGTTAAGATGTAGTTTTTCGCATTCTTACATCTTGTTGGTGGCGCTGCGATGCAGTTTCTCGCATCTTTCCGTTTCACGGAAGTCGCCGAGATGCAGTTCTCCGCATTCTTTCATCTTTTTGCAGGTGCCAAGATACAGATTCTTGCATGTTTCCATTTTATTGAAAATGTTACGATGCAGTTTCATGCATTCTTTTATCTAATTGGAGATGCCAGAATGCAATTCTTCACATGCTTCCATTAACGAAAGTAAACTGCACAAATTCATCTAGTTACATTTAAAAATATGATCGACGGTACTTGCGAAGTTGTGCGCCTGTTTCGTTCGATGTCAGAATATAAAAGTCTATAATGAATTCTATGAATAACTTGCGATTGAATACAATTATTTAACGCCAATGAATTGAATTACGTAAACACTTTACTTGATTATACTTTATGGCGTGTATTAATATCGACAATTTTGAATATCCAAGTAGAGAAATATTAAAAAGTCCGACTAGTGGAAGATCTAAAGATCCGACGCCGAGGATTCGAGACAAAGTAACTTCACACTACTCGAATAATAAACAAACCCTTTTTATTGGTTGCAGTAGGAGATACACAGTGGCTCCTTGTTAAGGGAAAATCATTCTTGATCCGGGTTAATAAAAATTCGAAGGATATCGCGTTTCAAGGAACACCGACGTGTTTCGATGATGGAAATTACAAAAAGGTCCCGGGGATCGGTGGAAAGGGCAAATATACCGGTGTGCACCGAAAAAAGAATTCCTTCCCAGAAGATCGGACTAAATCATCTTTACTACTGTATACTTGACTTTACCGCGAATAAGTAAACTCTTCCACGATTGGTGCGCTGGATATTAAGCCTTGAATTTTGACGACTTTTGTTCATGTATAACGAGTCGAAATGGTGTAAAAATAAGGTTTTAATATCTGGTATGTTAGCCAACTTTTTTTATGTCCATTTAACGTAAATTAGTTAATTCTTTTACACATATAATAGATTATACTATTTCTTATATATATATACGTGGTAGATTGCTTAATGTGATAAAATAGTCAATTTTTTTTTATATGTATATATATATATATATATATAAAAAAAATTGACTATTATATATATATATATATAGTGTCAATTTTGTAACATATTTGGTAGATTAGAGAATTTTTGTATATATAAGATAGATTAATGTATACATACATCTACATATTATTTTGCAAACAATTGGTTGCATATTTTTATTTTTATTATATGACATGTTTCTTTATATATATTAGATTAGATTAGACAGTTCTTTACATTAATAACAAGTCATAAAATGTTTGCAAAGGTTTTCAATAACTCACGACATTTAATTTCTGGTCCTAAATCAGTGCTAACCATAAAACAATCATGACACGTTTTCAGGAATGAACCACGCCAAGATGTCCGAGTCGCTATCAAAGGAAGCAATTACTACTTAATTAATTCGCTGGCGCAATAAACTTTCACGCGAGCCTCGAGAGTGAGACGATAAAGTATACTGACAAGTTAGTGACAGTAATTCAGCTTGGCAGTCGCGAGTTTTTACAGCGTCGAGTATCGTTGGCCCGTTGGGAAAAAGGCAGATAAACCCACTTAGATTCCAACTCGGAGTCGATGTAAATGGAATGCTACTCATTGTAACTTTTTTCGAACTCATTGTAGCTCGTTGGAGTTATTTTCGTGAGTTTTTGATAGAACTTGATAGTGGAATTTATTTGATATATAAAATACAGGTACATATAAATATCTTAATATATTTAAAGTAAACACCGATTGAATAGTGAGACTTTATAATTCGGATTAACAAACCGGAAGAGTTGCACTTAAAGACGTTATAAATAGCACGTTGAAATTCAGGTAAAAGTAACATTCTATTAATATTGATACAAATCTAGAAATATCTTAATATATTTAAAGTAAACACCGATTGAATAGTGAGACTTTATAATTCGGATTAACAAACCGGAAGAGTTGCACTTAAAGACGTTATAAATAGCATAAAAGTAACATTTTATTAACATTGATACAATTCCAACAGTTTTTCCTCGCTAATTACGTCCCTCGTGGAAGGAACTTTATCGAAAGCCTTTCTCGGAGTAGCCACTCGAGATTTCGGATCCAACCGATTTAAAATAGAATCCTCTTCGTCAAACTTCGACGAAACGAATTAACCTTGGAGCCAGGCTTTAATAGTCGCTCGTTAAACTTGATACGGTTACGTCTTTTATTAATATTTATTGAAACGTTTCGTGCTTGGTTTATAATATAACTTACTATAATCTGTGTAAACGGTAGTATATGATAATATAACACATACTGTACTGTGAATAATATTCTACTTAATTATTTTACATACATTAGAAATATTCAAGATGCCATTATTCTTGTCATTAATATGAAATCAATTCGATTTTATTATTTTTTAATAATTCCTGTATAATTTCATGTAACTTTGACGATGCTAACACAGTGACAATATTTTCCGCAGCGAAAGTATAAAGAATTAAACTAGAAAGAATTTAATCAATTCGGGATTAAAGACTTTTTTAGCATCGAAAATTTCGAATTGAATTTTTTCAAAAAGGGAATTATACCATTGGTGGATTCGTCGGTCAAGGATCATAGATAATGTGTGATTATCTAATAGAATAATGTTTAATACGAAAAAATGAATGGAGTTTCATAAAGTATGTGAAAAATAATTTATTAATTTCCCGGTACTCCTAATATATAATAATACAATAATTCTTCAAACATAATGAAATCGAATTCATTTCTATGTCCGTGAATAAATGCAGATCAAAATGGCGTCGCATGAAAGAGGAAGGAAGTCTGATTTCGTTAATTCTTCAATTCTTCAAAAAAAAGCAAAGGGGTTCCGTTTGTGGGGTTAAAAGCTTGCTTTCGAAGTAACAAGTGAAGTGGAGTCGTTCGAATGCTGAAGAAGAAGCTTGTCAAGATCGAAGAGGATTCCTCCGGTTACGCCCTGGTTTCGTATTACACGAGGAGATCGTTCCAGCGGTGGGCGTCGATCGGTAGGATCTTTTACACGAAACTCGAGATCGATTTTTAGCCGGCTAAACGATACGCAAACTTTTTCTAATAATGTTACAAATTTGTTCTACGCTGCTTCCATCTTCCTTTAACTTCACTACCCTTTTTTCTCACTAACTATTTATTTACTTTTTATAGGTGACACTTAAGTCGTAGATAAAACTACGTTCAGCTTAATACAACAATCTCAAAAATGAAGTTACTTTTCGCATAAAAAATTCGAGAATCAGAGATGAGAATAGAAAGTACGAATCATATTTCTTTTCCATTTAATTTTAATGATTTAATTATTTATTTATGTTTAACCATTTATTTTTTACGGGTGGAATTGAAAAGTTAGCGGTTCATAGTTCGACTGATACAACATTCACCAAAATGAAGTTGTTTTCCGAATATTAGAATTCAAAAGCCAGTGGCGAGGATAGAAAGTATGAATTTGATTCGTTTTTTATTGAAGGTTAAACTATTTGATCATTTATTCTTAATTATTGACTTTGTTGTTGTAGAGATAAAGCGTGAGTGGTCCTTTCGCTGGACTCAAAACGACACTCTCGAAAATGGAGTCGTTTTCGACAAATTGAAATTCAAGGACCACCGAAGAGGATGTAAGGTACGAATTTTAAGTAGCCACGGTGGGAAAATTCTCGCAAGGACGCAACTGATTTCCACGTGGTTTCCGTATGACAAAAAACATGCCTTTCACGACCCCGCAAACTTTCACTGGAATATTTATTTACTATATATTTTTACTAAGAATTTAGTGGAAATTCGAGTTGCTTAATAAATAGATATATGTTACTTATATGCATTACTATATAGTATACATTTGATTGCTTACATTTATTAATACATATAGAATTTGTAGGTACCGATTGGTTCGGATGCCGATCACTATCCCGGTTTCTCATCATTGACGATTCACGAGTTTTTCTCGACTATCACGGAGAAAGTAGAGAAAAGAGACGAGGAAGATGTGCGAGAAAATAATCGGTGACGTAGATAGTCGAAAAGTTTGCTCCTCATGTGCAACCACTTGAATCTTTTTGTAGGTACTCTTTCCTTTCCTACGTTTCACACTACTTCGAGTTTACTTCCATCTCTTATCTTCGCTCTCCCTCGTTGCACTTTAATGGACGTTGTTCGACAAGCAGGAAGCAAGAAAAGTATGTGTCTTTTTGTAGCACATTTTAAATTAAATTACTGCATACATCGGGAAATACATATTACGTACTTTACTTTAACTTATTTATATTCTTGCAATTAAATAACCTGTAGACCAATCAGAAATTAAATAATGAATATAGCAAATATAGCGAGTATAGCAAATATAGCGAGTATAGCAAATATAGCAAATATAGCAAATATAGCAAATATAGCAAATATAGCAAATATAGCAAATATAGCAAATATAGCAAATGTGGCAAATGTGGCAAATGTGGCAAATGTGGCAAATGTGGCAAATATGGCAAATATGGCAAATGTGGCAAATGTGGCAAATGTGGCAAATGTGGCAAATGTGGCAAATGTGGCAAATGTGGCAAATATGGCAAATATGGCAAATATGGCAAATATGGCAAATACGGCAAATACAGCAAATACAGCAAATACAGCAAATACAGCAAATACAGCAAATACAGCAAATACAGCAAATACAGCAAATACAGCAAATACAGCAAATACAGCAAATACAGCAAATACAGCAAATACAGCAAATACAGCAAATACAGCAAATACAGCAAATACAGCAAATACAGCAAATACAGCAAATACAGCAAATACAGCAAATACAGCAAATACAGCAAATACAGCAAATACAGCAAATACAGCAAATACAGCAAATACAGCAAATACAGCAAATACAGCAAATACAGCAAATACAGCAAATACAGCAAATACAGCAAATACAGCAAATACAGCAAATACAGCAAATATAGCAAACATAGCAAATATAGAAGCCACGTTATTTGTAAGCAGGAGTTATCCCAGGATCATCGTAGATCGCAGGATAGTTCCGCAAAGGAAAGGATCCACGTGCTGGCCAGACATATCAGCCAGGAGGAGTTTATTGGGAAGAGAAGGAAGAGGAATAATCCTTAGCACTGTAACATGGCATTGTAAAGGACGAGAGAGAAGCAGCAAGAAAAAGTCACCGGACAGATGAGTTTTCCTCGAGTATTGTCCTCGGTCTCTCTCCGGTTACATTTTATTGCGACGATTCTCTTAGCGGATGGCGCGTGACTTGCTCGCTTAGCATACTTTCGAAAAAGGGAGCCTTTTTTTCGTGCTTCCTCTCGTTTCGCTTTTGCAGTAAACTCCGAATCTACGCGTTTGCCGATGTAAACGTCGAGGGAGGTCGGCGCCAGTCGCATCTACGAGTATATTCTTGCTGTCAATATTGCGAGCGAACATCGCGCTAGGATCGGTATCCTCGTAATTGGAGAACACCTACGAAAAATGCACCGGTCTCGGATTCTTGTAAGACGAGATCCATCGTGGAACTGACCCTACGATTTTACTCACCGGAAACGAAAAATTTGCATTTTCCTTCCGTTAAATGCTACACGCTTGCCATTATTCTTTAAACGGAGAGTAGGTGCGCGCGCAGGGGGTTGGTTGTTTAAAATATTTGGTGGTTTAAAGTGATAGCATTATTATTGGCATTGTTTTGAACATTGTATTATTATGCTGTTTGTTTCTTAAAGTTGTATTATTATTATTATTATTACCATTAGTCTTTTAAAGTGATACTATTATTATTGCAATTATTCTTTAAGGGTTATTATTATTATTCCAATTCTTCAAATAAAACGTGGATTCATTGAAAACATGGAAATTTTAAGGATCAAATTCACAAAGTCACTCGAATTAAGTACGAAAATTCCTTAAAAAATTTGGATGAACATGATTCCATTAATCGGCCATATTTTTTCAGGGAGAAAGAGAACCACAGAAAAACTTTCGAACTGCGATTGGCCCATAAATATAGTTAACTGCAATACGTTGATTCCGCCTGACATAAATCGCAGGGTAGCAAACAACGTGGTAGGAAAACGGAATAATTTCGCATGGTTCATTGTGTATGCTAATAACGCGTGAAAAAAAACTCCGAATGCAGGAAGTCAAAGCGGCAGGACATAAATAAGTTGAAAGTGGTGGAGCTGGGACAAATGTTGCGTTTTCATTGCGGAAAAACGGTGGGCTCGCAGATGTCGACCACACGTTGTCCTTCCATGAGGACGAAAAGGACGTAAAGGACGACGATCCCACTGAAATTCACTCCCTCTGTTCCTCTCCGCGGGGTGCCAGAACCACGAGAACGAGGATTCTCCCCAATTTACGCAATGACGACCTGCCACCCTGTCTGCCGCAATATCTAAATGCGATCATAACTGACACCGTTCCCTTGGATCGCTTCAAAGTTACCCCATGATTCAACTAAGTGTGTTACTTAATTAATCTACCATCAGGAAGTTGCTTTGATTCCATTGATATAATAGGTATACATTACCTAAGCAAATATAGAGAGGATAGAAATTTGGAAAATATAGAAGTTTAGAAAATATAGAAATTTGCAAAATACAGAAATGTTGAGAATATAGAAATATAAGGATTACAGAATTTTAGAAAATATTGAAATCTGAAAAATACAGAAACCCAGAAAATATAGGAATTTAGAGAATACAGAAATTCGGAAAATATAGAAGTTTGGAAAATATACAAATTTGAAGATACAGAAATTTACAGAAATATAGGATTTAACAGTCGAGCGCAGATTGTTGACCCTGTGTCCATTTCTTCTATTCATTAATCTCCTAATTATTATATTTATATATTTAATAATCCCTCTTCGGAAGAATTAAATTCGTCAAGTAAGGTTATTTCTTTCATCCCTTTGGCCTCTGTTATTGACAACACTTGCACTCAAATATTTAAACATTTAACATTTTCATAATTCCATAATATTTCTTATAGAATATTAAGTCATTCAAATATTCTACAAATTGAATAACTGTAGAAGATTTAAATATAGCAATCATGTATTAAAGGTGCAACCACAGCCTCCATTTTCACTAAAGAAACTTGTGAAGACATTAACGTAATATATAAACAGTAATTATACGGTGTTTAGGATAATCCTATTGTCCCATGGAGTCAAAGACAACGGGTCGTTTATAACCATAATTAATGGGTTTATAATAGTATTGGCATCCTTTCCCACGAAAAGGGCCACCGTCCCAAGGGTGTCTTAAGCACGTGTTGCAAGTGCATTTGCAGGATCCCTTAAACCCACCCAACGACTCTTAGTGATGTCATCAAATTCCCACATAGAAACCGTGCCAATATTCTATAGTTATTCATGGTACTTCGTACGCATGGTGGTTATGAAAGGTTACAAGGGTAAGGCAAAATATGTTGCAGCATTGTTCAACATCTGGCGCAATTATGTGCCAGTAGTTAGTCCTAACAATATATGAATGACTAGATTATTAACTATTGATTGTAGAAATAAATAGATCGAAATTAAAACATTATTTCACTGTCAAAATACATAATAATCCAAAATGAGTAGAGCATTAAATACTCTCTGCAATAATAATGAAAATATTAAGTTTCAAGAAGCATAATCCAAGAACTTGTCTACCGTTTCAGATTTAATTAAGAATTTTAAACTTTCTGTACGTTGTAAAATTAAAAAACTTGGCAATTAGTAATTCTCGATTTTTCTAAATTAGGATGATATTATAAATTTCTATGTTTCTCGAATTGCAATATTGTTTAAATATCAGTATTTTATAAATTTAGATATATGGATATATAGAGAGGAGACGATAGTATATCCATATATTAATACAGATTCTTAGGAAGGGTTGACAGTGAATCGAATGCCTTTCAGAAAAGACAAACACGGATCACGACATATCGATTTCTTCCAGGGAGAAAAGAAACGAAGCATTGTCGTGATCTCGGCTTACTTTCACTCTCTTACGGTAGGGTCAGTCCTTCTACGAGGAAAAACGATGGTGGATCCCTTCGACACGCACGTGTGCCAAAAAAACATATTATTCGACGTAAGAACACTGCCCTAAGTAAACAGTGACACGAGCAAACGATATTACTCTGAATTCGTGATCGCCACAGCCACTTTATTCATATCTCTTTCTAACTTATACCTGAATTAACTCAATCTCGAATAAGATTTCATTTTAATGAAATGTAACTTATACCTTAATTAACTTATTCCCGGATGAAATGTCAGTTTAACTTCATTGTTTTGTAATGTTTTATTTCATCTATGTTAATTTTAATATTACCTTCTGCACGTTCATTCTTTCTCTGGATTAACTTCGTTAACATCGATATCATTAATTACAGTAATCTCCATAAATCTATAAACAAGGAATTAATTTAGTTAACTCAACTTGAATTCGACATTTTTCCCAAACACTAGGAACTCGGGAATTCTTCCGGCAATTTTTGGAAATTTAGTATAATGGAAGTTTACGAAACTTTGATAAATAATTTGGTACATAAGTGTTCGATGGTTTCTTCTTTTAATAATCGTAATAATAATTCTTTTGATAATGTTTATCGTGGAAAAATATCCATGGACAAATACAGCGTTTTTTACCTTCATAAACATTAAATAATTACTATAACAAATTGACCCTGGTAAGAACATCGGACCGAGTCGAAATTTACAAATGAATAAAATGTTCCTAATTTATTATAATACTGCTACTCCATGCTCTCGTAAAAATGTGTTAAATTACAATTATTAGCGTTCATTATTTTATCAATTGACTGCATTTCTAATTATATTGAGCGTATTAATCCCTCTCACATCTCTGCATTAAATTATGTTAATAATTATAAACAAATTAAGCCTCGTAGCACTCGCGATCCCGATTTACTTAAATACTTTAATGCAAAGGATATAAGATGAATATTAAATAAGAATAATGACAATAATACTTATTAAATAATAAAACTACCGAATCATTCGGAATAAAGTTATTCATAAATATCTCAAATAATATCGGCTGGTGCATCTCTTGACTCCTGTTGGAAGCTCATTAAGCGTCGAATAAGCTTAATTAATCACAGTAATTCTTAATGAGGTTCCAAGGGATTGTATCAACGCGAAGGCAGCATATATTTTACAATGAATTCGTCACGTTAATATAATACATAACCTAACATAATATTTACAAACATTATATACAATATCTACCCATCGCGCATGCGCACCGTACATGACTTGCAACGATTATGATGATTAATGACGATTAATTATAACGATTAATATATTAACCTGCCAATTCACTGTTGACATTTCAATAATTAATGTTCCAAATTAATGAATCTTCCAAAAATTAATTTTCCGAATTAATCTTTCAAAGTCATTTTTCCGAATTAATCTTCCAAAGTTAATTATCCGAATTAATCTTCTATAAATCGACATCTTGCGGGTGCTTAAAATTTATTGATACAATAAATTTACGCGATATATTCTTAATTAGCGTTCATATAGGGGTTTGATTAATTATTATTGAAATTTGTGCGTATAATAATTTGAAAATTATAAGAGGAATACTTCTTATTTAGTTTGTAATCATCGAGATAAGTGGCGGGTCACGTGACAAGTTAATTCGTCATCCCCGGTTAACCGGTTAACCATACAGTGATTACTTCTTGCGGTGTTAATAAAATAAAAAGTAACCATTGTATGATTAATATACTTTATAAATACTTCGGGTCCCATAATCGTTGCAAAGGAAGATATCTGAATAAATTTCGTTAAAAGCTCATAAATAAACCTCATATATTCGTTGATATAAGCACTAATTATTAATAAGTGACGACGAATCAGATAATAATTCTAAGAACCATCCGGTCGAAGCGTTTCCATGGAAACGGCTCGTCCGTCGTCCTTGCGCCGATCGTTCCACACAGTTGATCCTCGGACCGCGAATAATGAGATCGAATTAATTAACCCACGCCTGACTTACAAATTAACACTTGACCCGCAAGTTTTTCTCCGTGGATGCGGCGTAGTTCATATAATTCCTTGGATCTATGGATCAGCTATTTATCACGGTGCCATTATATCCCTTATCAGTTGGACAAATTTCATTAGAATCTTCTCTAATTAAATATGTATTCGTATTATCCAAGGAATAGTTTTCTTTCTCTGACTGATTCCTGGATTCTTTGTTTAGGTTTTCATCCAAGTTCTCGTGGAGAGTGATATCAATATGGCCGCACGGTTTGGGAACCTGAGGAGTCGACCAACCCGATGCATCCTTTGGATGCTCGGCTGAAGAGATTACGTAAATGTGATTGTATCTCCTCTGTTCCTCGTCAGTTTTGCGACAGGAATCGATATCCTGTGGATTCTCCGATTCGTGAATCTCGCAGTGATAACTGATGTCACCGGCGGAATTGTAAACACTGTCGTCGCAGGACTTCCCTTGAATGTCGTCGTTGTATGTCTGCGATATCGTTGACGATGTCTCCTCCGTTGACCGATACATATCTTTTCCAGAATCCGTCGAACCGAACAACTTTCCTTGACTCGGCTGGGTTGTTAAACCCGATTGTTGCTTCCGGCGAGATATTAAAGTTCGATCGATCGTCATGAATGGCATCTCGAAGCTGAGACTCCAAATCGCTGATAAGAACATCGTCAGGCAGAGATTTCCAAAGTAACTTCGTACCTGATAACCAATATGGCGGTATGGTTTATTAATCTTTGTGTGGATGATATTGGGAATTATTGGTAGAGTAAAGTAACAGGCGGTGCCACCGAGGTTAGATGATTTTATTACTCAAATTAATATATAATAGAATATTAACTCTTCGATTTTGAATGACGAATGTATCGTCACTTATTATAATTTATGAAATTATTGTAATAATATTATACTATAATCGATATAATATTATTGCATTAATGAAATATATACAGAATGAAAAGTTACACGCAGAAATTAGTCAGTCTATTGATCATAATTAGCCACGTCTATAATCAAATTTAAGAGTAATTGATTGATTTATTTTACGACAATTGACTTATTAATGCATGACACAGTTGTATTACAATGACATTTTTCTCCGATACTTAAGCATCAGCTTTAAAAGAGTTATCTTTTATCTGCGTACGGCACTTAACGTAAGTAAGTACCGTGAGTAAGTGAATTAAAGAAAGAAGAAAAAGTGAGGAAGACGTAAACAAATGTCGATGGCACTATTAAGTCGGGTTTTACGAGAGTTTACAACAGTTTACAAGAGTTACAGATACTTACGATACCCATCGGCGTTAACATCCCCGTAGTTCGTACTAAACCCGAGTCCGATAACAGGAACACGTAATGGCAGAGATAAGCGCTGTATGTTAACCTGCTCAGAGGAATCCAACCTCGCCAAGATAGGAATTTACCCACCGGTCCTTGAATCAATATAATAATATATTTATTTATGTTTATATTTGCATGTCATGTTCAGTAATTCTATATAATACTCCTTTTATTCTTATATTTTATTTTCTATGAATTGTTTCCCGGATGAAATTCAAACTTAACAAGATTGTCGTATAAAAATTATATTTGTATAAATTTGTTATGCAAAATTATATTCGTATAAATTTGTTATACAAAATTATATTCGTATAAATTTGTCGTACAAAATTATATTTGTATTTTGTTATACAAAATTATATTCATATAAATTTGTCGTACAAAATTATATTCGTATAAATTTGTCGTATAAAATGAGTTTATGTTCTGCTATAAATAATCGTTTTGAATGACTATTCCTAGAATTATTCCTTAATGGCGTTAACAGGTATTTATTTGTTGTTTCGATTCGATAAAAAATTACCTCCGTATCCGTGGACGCTGCAGAAGATGATCCAGGAAATGGCGAGGACGAAAAGTTGCCTGTGGAATCCTGCGTAGAAACTCGCTTCTATCCTGTTGTAAACGTGATCCTCGAAGTACATCGCCCGGGGACCAAAAACTACAGCCAATCCAGCCGCTGCCGCGATTAACCATCCACCAATTACGTAAAGCTAAACAGTAAACCATAAAATGAATACGATTTCTATTAATTAAACTTTTATCTATTAGAAACTTTTACACATCTATAATATAATAATTTCTAAGCTTCGAACGTATCGAATATTTTTCAATGATCTTGTATTTATATTTATTTTATTATAAGATTTCGAGAAGATATATGCATATATAAATCTTGAAAGAACATTCGATATGTTTATATGTTTTATCGTTGCAACTTTTAGGTATCACTTACGATATATAAATATAAATATAATAAACATAAGAAGGATACTCACTTTATGTATTTTGACGACGCAAGACCGGGTCTTGTACAAAACGTAACCAAGCGCGAGCCCAATAATGTAAGGCCCAAATCTGCAGTAAACCCTTGTATAGATCTTCTTATAAACCTCAGCCACCATTGTTGGTCTAACAAAAAAACCATAATACAAATAAATAAATGAATCCTCTTCAACAAAACGGAGTCTTAATAAAATATATACGAGCCATTTATTCTAAGATTTGCGCGAGTCACTTTTCTGGCGTGATAATTTCAAATTAAACGATCTGCAATTCTGATTTATATCTAATCCTCCATTATTCCAAGAACAAAAACTATTGACATAAATTGCTTTTAAATGAAAAAATTTGAGATATCAAAATCTTAGAAAAGGAATTGTAGATGAAAAGTCGTAGGTAAAAAAAATTTAGTTGCAAACATTTTAGATATAAAAATTGTGGGTAAAAAGAATTTAGATAAAAAGATTGTAGATGAAAATAAAAATTCATTTTCGCGGGAAAAATGGTGTACGCCATCTTCGAAATAAATGGCACATGTATGATTCAGAAAGTTAAAGTAATGGAAATAAGAATTATTCTTTGATATGTACAACCAGCATTGACTACTTATAATAAAAACTCGACTAAGAAAAGGAGGAAGATAAATAGTGAAAAACATCGGAACGAAGATCCGAAGGGAGAAAGTGAAGATAAGCGAAGTACAACAGCTACGGTAGACGGTAAAAGAGCTTAAAAGAGAAAGAAGAAAAAAAGTAAAAAAAGGAATTCAAAGAGCCTTTCTCAACCTTTTTGCCGCGTGACCCAACATATCTGTAGTGGTACTTCGACGCTAATATTTATATTATAAACCATTATAGTAAATCATTTCAATCAAAATAATTAAAACAAAAATTATTCTTTTATATTATAATATATCATTTCGAGAAAAGTATGTAACAAGCTACCAGCCATCATTTCGCGATCGATTAACACGTTGCGTGCCGCGCTCAAATCCGTGTTATACGATACCTTGAAAAATAAAACTCTTTCAGCGCTTTAAAATATTGAAAATTTTGCGAATATTAGCGATATATTTGATTCGAAATTTAGTAATATTGGCATCGGCGGTCAACGGTGAGCGCTATGGCGTTCAACGTGTTAAAAATTTAATGTGACTCACTATTGTCTCGCCACTCGTAGGTTGAGAAACTCTGAAGTAGAAGATGAAGTAGAAGTAGAAGTAGAAAAAGATTGGTGGGTAAATGTCTAGACTCACTCCTTGTAATAAAGCATAGTTCCCGAGAGGCCGAGAAAGAATGTTATAAGGAACGGTAGAAGAACGGAGAAAAAGAGGGCCAGTGCAAAGACGAGCCAGAAGAAGAAGCCCCGTGTGAACTTGAGCATAGGATACAATAAAATCGGCGATAACCAGACGAGTTGCATATCGGTTGCCAGGTACCAAGACTGAGACATGCACTAGAAACAAAAGTAACAAATCAAAACAGATCAGTCACAGACATATTCATTATTCTTCAAGTACAACTATGTTACAACTAGGTTATTAACCATGTATAAAAGGTGTGGTGAACATCCGTCCGAAATCATTTAGTTTGAAAGGAAAAGTTGTTTCAGAGAGATGTTAATTAAAGACATAATTAAACGTTTGACTAAATATAGCAAACTAATTTTTAAGTTGATCATTTTATATGACCCGCGAATCATGTTATAAATATTCAAATTTCCATTGGCAGAAAAATGATTCACCACCCCTGTTCTATAACCTAGTTTGTTCGTGACTAAACGAAAATCGTATAACGCGAACTAGTTAACCGCGAATCGAACGAAGCTACTTTACGTGAAAATAGTAACAATATTAATGTAGATTATTTTAATGAAACGTAGTGAAAACGATGACAATTGCTGCACGTACTTTTATAAGTGTTAGTGTAACGAAACATGATATGAAAAAAATGGCGCGGACAGATGAGTATGTGACTTCAAGATGCACAGGGTTATGGAGGGTTAAACTACATTGTGTTATTATGCATTATATTACCAATTATGATATCACTTGTTGTTAGTTCTTGTTATATGCAAGTTTTTAATAAGCTGGTGATTTTTAACTAAGATATACTTTTTGAATTAACACGCGAACTACACTAGTACATTATTCAATTATATCTGTGTATTTATGTGTACGTACTTAAAAAAAAGATGGACGGAAGAAATAAATTAATCGATTTATTTATGTGCATTGTGCAACGTGAACTGTGAAAAATCTTAGAAAATGAAACCCTTATAAATTTGAACATTTTTATTATATTCCGAGGACCCGCCATTTTGACTGCTTTGGTAATTCTAGTGTTAATATATTGACGAGGGCAACAACACTTTTTTGTAGTCAATTAAGATCGCGTGTAGTTTTAATATATTATAAGTGTATTTGATGATTATTGTTAATCTAACAAAATATTGCGTGCATTACTGTTTACTGAGTTCATCGTAAATCGTGTTACAAGTATGTTAGTTTAGAATGAAAATATTGTTAATCCTTAAACGCCATTTTGGAACCATAATAATCCCGAACCATTATGCACCCCAGATGCAGCGGATTAATTTCTTTTTTTATTTTCATTCAGTCGAATTCAATGAATAAAATCATAACAATAAATCAAATCAATCCTTGATATAATAATATAGAATAATATTGAAAAGAGGACTTAAATCTTAAATCTTAATTATCTTATTAACCTTAAATTAATACATTATTCTGTTATGTTATTATCTTGATAATATTTCCTTTATTCTTAGTAGACTCCAAGTGTGAATATCAAAAAGGCGTTGCACAAAAAAATGGCATAAAAGTGTTGCATATATACAGCGAAGCTTGTACCGAAATTAATAACTGCAGTGGTTAAGATAGTCGAGCATGAAGTTCATAAGGTGAGAGTTAATTATAAAGAAAGTAATTAAAATCGAATGCAATTAAAATTCAATTGAACGTTTAAGTAATACTCGATAGCTGACTCCGCGTTCACGTCGCTAATAACGTTAATTGTTCAGTTGTGTTTAGTCAAAGTCAATTAATCTCTATAAACGTCAGTGAATGAGTGTTAACGATAAGCGTGCGGCGTCGGTGCTTCCTCTACGTTCGATTGGCTGGTTGCGCCAATAAAATGATTAACAGCTTTTACGTACCATGGATGGTAAGTTGACGTAATTGTTAACGTAGAAAAGATTGGTCCACCAATTTTCACGACAATAATCCCTGTTTGCACCAACCCAAGTATTCCAATGGGGCCCGCTGCCGAACTTGTAAAAAAGGGTTGCGTAGAAACCAATCATCATGGCGTACGCCGGTGTTAATCTCAAGTAACGATGCACGTAAAGACCGATCGCGTCGAATCGCCAATTGGATTCCTTGTATCGCCTTGCCATTTCCGTGTATGCCAATAATATTCCACTTAGAAGGAAAAAGGTGTCGGTGCAGATGTTTCCATTTAACACTAACATCGTGCTCCAATCGTGATGCATCTTAAAATCAACAAATCCATTATCGTTTATAAATCAATATTCTGAAGTTAATTTTAGTATATAGATTAATATCAATATATATCGTTCACATAGTCTTACATATAAATATTAGAAGTCACATAAATATTACCAGTAAATCAATATCTTTCGTGTAATCTCAAATGTAAATATTATAATACGTAATATTACTAATAATTTTGCGAGGGGATCATTTTTACTTACACGTGGAATATTAAACATAATGGATAAGCAAAAATGAAGTAATAGAAAAAAAGCATAGAAATACAATTCTGTAGAATTTTAATGATACTAATAATTTGGCGAGGGATAAGTTTTATTTACACGTGGAATGTTAATGGATAAGTAAAAATAGAGTAGGAAAAAGGCATATGAATGTTTTCTCTTACATGTGGAATTTCGGCAAGGTTCATTTTGACACCCATTGCTTCTCCATAATGGGTATGACCATAGATTATCCAACAGATACTGAGATAACGAAGACCATCCAAGCATCCAATCGCGTCACGGTGTCTATCGGTTCGCAGAAGATTCTTCCCGTTTGTGTAGAAGGAAAACGAAGTCAGTAAGACATGTTTCGTATCTAAACAAGGAAAACGGTAATTGCATTTCATCGAATCTTCCGAGTATCTAGAGCTGGATTTAATTTATTATTCTCATTGATTCATAAATTATAACTGGTACTATGTGGAATAGTTAACATAAGGAGAAGGAAAACACAATTTAATAAATTATTATCATTTTATAAGTAACTATAAATATTACGAATCAATTTATGTCGTTAATGTGGTCTCATATACAGTGAGTGTAAAAAGTATTCGTACAGCAACGAATTTTAACAAAAACATCGTAGAACTTTGTTGAAACAAATTATGAATATTTCCAATAAAAAATATGGATATATAATATTCTTTTTACTGAAATTCATTTCGAACATCTGTAAGAATATGTGTATACCACTTGTTTGTTGAAATGTATTAAATAAACAAATTTCTACGAGGGTTTTATTAAAATTCGTTATTATACGAGTACTTTTTACACTGGTTGTATAAATATAAAATGTCGGCCTGTAATTTGTGCTTTCTTAATCTAATTTGCTTCGAAATTTAAGAGGAAAAGTATTAATATAATATATGAGATGATTATTTATTAACGATACAGTGATGTTTAATGCGATAAAATATGACAGAATCATTAGTATTTGGTGCAAGAAATTGTAGAATATCGAAGGAACCAATTGGAAGACGACGTACATTCGAGTCGAATGCAAAATGAGGTTGATTGATAGCGTACCTTTTCGGTTCAACGTACGTAGGTGGCCTTGCTTCGCGATGTCGTAACTCGTACTCGCAATTATGATCAGCGCGAATATCGCCAGAATCGATCTGAAATTGAAGAATAATAATTACACCTGCCATGTTGAATATGTATGGATAACTATATATTTGCCATAAATTATGGAAGTGGTTTCCTAAGTCACTTTTCCGGAAGCAACGATTAAAAGCTTTGCAGGTTATAAATAGACACATTCTTCTCATCTAGAATCTATTTATTGTCAAAATCCTTATCAGAGGACCGATAAAAGTTTTACGTATTAACTGGAATTGTAAATATATTTATTTGAAGGAGGACAGATAAAAAGTGAAACAAAAGAAATGAGACCACTTTCATAATTACCGGCACATATATTTCCCGTGATCATTTTCTAATCGTCTATTTAAAACGCTTAACACTTTGGTGGGCACATATTTCATTTGCCGAAACAAATTCGCGGAATTCTACTAAATAAAGTTATGTTGACAAAGAAATGCTACAAAAACCAACATATAATGTATTCAAAACGTACTCAAACGTTTCGAGATCGAAGTGTAACGTATTTAAAGGCTCACACTTCATTTATTCGAGTTCTGGTAAAGAATTTCAATTTGTTTGTGGTAAAGAAAACAATCCTTCTGAGACTTGACTCTTGTAAGAATTGAAAAGAAGGAAGCAAAAGCCGTTGAAATGCATTAACAGAAAAGCCTCAAATCTGCAATCTCGAATCGTTTACATAATGCCGATCTAAAAGTCCCATCCACGTGACACCGGCCGGTAACTGCTTACTGGCGAGATCACGTATACGTGACAGCGGCCGTAAGAGTGTAAAAATCCGCGACGACCGAGCTTATTGACTTTATTTTCCAAAAATAACAAAATCATCGTAAGAAGTTAATGTGATAAAAACGAATGCGTCAAAAGTTACGCGGCGCCTAATTCGTGTCAAAATGAGTCCACGGAGTCAAATATTATCCTAGCATTGTTTAAATCGTTCCACCTCTGCCATATTGATACAGATCCAATATTGATTCTCCGAGTTGTATCCTCAAAACAATCAATATTGACGTAACGTTATATAATCGGCATTACGATACTAGTATTTGACAATCAGAATCTGTAAATAGAAGATAGGACATAATCACGAAGCGCTGGCACATAGGAAGGGAATATATACATATGTATTTTACATGTAAATCCAATCGGCGAGATCGAAGACCGTGCTATCGGAGGCGAGGGTGCGGCAGGATTGTTGGGTGACACTGACAACCAAATCGACACGACCTTCGACCTTCAACGGATCGAGGGCGATTTCTAAAGCCTCTTGAATCTCCGTGTAATTGCAACTCGACGGAACGCACCACATCCACTCGTAGTCCACCGTGTTACCGGAAGTCCACTTTGTTGCCTTCTAAAAGAGTCACCATAAATGGGTTTATAATTGGAATTCTTCCCTACGATTTTTATTGTAGTACGTTGATTGCCACGTTACGTCCACCGGAAGTTAAGCGTTCGTCTTTCGGATATTGAATGTTTGCGAATTTCGGCAAAAGACAATTTTGACTAAATTATTATGCTTCTTCTCCATAATAATTTAAGTACGGTAGATTTATCTCTTTTAATAGTGGTATCATATTACTCGACTGGTATAATATTCTTTCGTATAATATTGATATCATACGAGTTCAAGTTTATTCGATAATAATATTCGTATATTAATATCCGGAGATATGAAAATTAATGACAACACCAAAATGTCTCGACTACAATGTTTCAACAGCCACGTGACAATCTCTGCCTCTATGCAATACTGATTACCTTCTAATCGACTATCTTCTAATTAATTTTGAATTACTCTTCTAACGTCCTCAGCCAATCATATTCTTTTACGTTTGAATTTATTCTAAAATATATCAATGCATGTATCTCGCCTTAAAAACTATCAACAATATCATTATTTCATAAATACTCTGGAAACATGCGAGTTAAACTAGCAGTGGATTGGTTAATGCAAGTTCCGTGGCCAAGTTATTCTCGAGTTTAAAGTCCACCAATAAATATTCTCTTGCAAAATATTTGTTTAATTTTTCATTGAAATATTTCATTTATCAATATCTCAATTATATATCACATTCTAATTTCAATTGCAATATTCAATATTCCTGTTTAATTCAATATTAATTTATGTTCCCTTCAAAATATAGTACGTTATATTTCGATCTTTCTGACAGTGATATATTTAATGTTACAAATATTACAGAATTACAGACATATATAGTTACATAATAATTAGCGTATTCGGAAGGTTCAATATTCGAGGTTCTACATCGTAGACTACGGAACGGGTTAAGAGGGTAAATGAAATAAAAAGTTTCGAGAAATGGTTATAGTTCGGTAGAAAATAATTTGAATTCACGTACCGATGCAATGGCGACGTTCAGTAGAAGATCACCCATATCCGGTTCACGTGGTGCGCCATCATCTTTGGCGATCTCGAAGTGCACTTTTGCGCTGCAAGCTTGCCCGACGAATCCATGCCCGCTCTTCACCCGAAGGCACTCGTCGTAATTACCAAGCTGCTTGTAATTACCCGTTATTAACCCCACCGGAATTTTCGCGGAAGCGTCGTACACTGTGGGTCAAACAGAAACCCGCATTCTGTAGAATTATTATTCGTAACACGTGGATTTCGATCTCGGAGGTTAATGAACTTTGTGTAATCAGGAGTACTAGGTATATCTTGTTTCATTTTATTAAGAATATTATTATATTATAGGGATGCTTATTATATGAATATTATTATATTATAGAGATACCTGTTGTAGGGATATTATTATGTTATACGGAACTTATGCTTACATATTTATTTATATATAAATAATGGCTGGAGGATCTTAGTTCATTAATGGATTCGATTATTCGCGTTATTTATGTAAACTAAAAGTATATAAATTCTCAAATAATTCGCTGGGGTAGAGTTACAAATAAATTAATTAAAACTGGCGGACAAATCATTTTGACTCCCTTCGTAATTCTAGTGTTAAGAATAGATTATTTCCAAGATATTTTTATCAAGGATACTAAAATGAGATAGATGATAATATAGTCCATGGATGGCAGGAATTAATAACTAGATTGATAGAGTTTAATATTATTTATGATATATATTAATATGTTATATAGTACGTATTCTTTTGTGGAGATTTCCGAGATTATTATCAAATATTTCCCAGACTCGATAATTAACATTCACAATTATTTCATTACAATACCCAAATCATATTTTACTCGAATCAACGTAATGTTTCAGGAGACTGAATAAAATTGAAAGATCAAGGGAACTGAACTTTCATCGAGTTTATGGAGGCGTGTTTTACGGAAGTCGAATTTGAACTCGAGCATCTCGGTAGGTTTTTTTAGCGAACATTTATTTGGAGGTAGCCGATAAAAAATGCAACGCGATAAATAATCGAGGGTATTGAGGACAGAAGAACTCCTTGACGCCTTTGCGATCCGTCGTCGAACCATCAACCGGTTCTTCACTGTATTTATTATAAACGAAGCGAGGAGTAATTATTAAATGCCAAAGCCGATATACGCGGAATGTGTACCGCGGAATGTGTACCCGCAATCTCAAATATCAAAACAATTAACGGGTACATCGCCGAGACCCAGTTCTCGAATTCCATCACGTTTTCGCGAATGCCACGCTGAACCCTCGTCCTTTCCTTTCTTTAGCTGATCGGGTCAACTACCTTTCAAATAAACTACCGTGTTAGCAAAATTCACCGATTTTCCATCCACTGCGAATTGTTTTTTGAACATTTCAATTTGATTTTTCAATATTCTTGGATTTATAGAACCCTTTACTTAGCAATTCGAGAATCCTTCGATTTATGGAAGCTCTTTATTAATAACCCAAAAACCCTTGGATTTATAGAACCCTTTCCTTAGCAATTCGAGAACCCTTCGATTTATGGAAGCTCTTTATTAATAACCCAAAAACCCTTGGATTTATAGAACCCTTTACTTAGCAATTCGAGAACCCTTCGATTTATGGAAGCTCTTTATTAATAATCGAAAAACCCTTGGATTTACCAAACATTTCTGTTGACAACCCAGAAATCCCTAGATTTATAGAACCTTTTAACTGCCAGTTCAGAAATTTCCAAATAAATCATACAAATTTAGAATCAGCTAATAGAATCTAAAAAATATAATCCAATCCAATCTTATTATTCTTATTAAGTCTATCCCCAATAAAATGATATGATTAGGTTCATATTATATTATAGATTCCAAATAAAATGCTACGTTTCTTCACTAACCTAACCTTACATTAATTAACTTTAGGTTAGACTGGTAGTCAAAGGGTTCTGCTATTTATTAGTGCACGTTCTATAAAGGTTTAGGTTCGTAGCCAAGAAGTTCTTTATTTAATGATTCACTTTCTTTTAAGGTTTACCTTTGCAGTCAATGGGTTCTGCTATTTAAAGATGCCTTCTTTATTGATTCTGTTATTTAATGGCGCAAGATTTCGGTTCGCAGGTATAGAGTTCTGGTCAACAATGTAAGTTCATTAAAGTTCAAATTTCAGTTCAGATTCGTAGCCAAATCGTTTTGATTTCGATAGACTTGGAAGAAACGAGTGTAAAAGTAAGAATAAGGAAGTACATGGAGGGAAGCGTAGGCCTCAATGTCGCGGATATTATTACGTACTGTTCAAGGAAAGTGCGTAACGTGAATTGTGAAACGGGTCGACCGATAAGGGATCCTGAAAAAAGAACGGCGCTCGATAGCACGGATTTTTCTCACGCAACGTTGATAGTACCAGCTGGAAAACTCGAGCAGTTTACGATTTTCTAATCGCGAATAACATCGCAATAAACAACAAATAGCTATCTTGACGAAGCACGTTGACAAGTCCTCCATGTAAACATTGCATTATATAAACCAATCATATGATTATAACCCCATATTTCTTAAACAATAACAATTATTTACATCGACAATTATCTATAGTACCAGTACTAACCAATGTGATACAATCCGAGAATCCAAGAAATTCACATGAAAAGAATAATATAAAAAATGATATCTACCCTTATCATTTTGGAAGTTAAACTTGAAGTGACAATAATTATCGAACTATTCCAACAAAAAAAAATCATTTCAATACAATACAAATTATATCATAATACATTGAAATGTAAAGTGTAGAAAATAATTCTGCAAAAGTGTCTTTATGCGGATTAAGCGATTCGAAATAAAAAATATGAAAAAATAATACCAGGTCAAAATGTGAAGCAGCAAAGCTGTAAAACTTTCCTTGTAAGATCGAATCGCGACAAAAAAAAGCAATGTTATCATTGGCTCGGAGGGAGAATTAAAAATTGCGGATGCACACTCGGGGAATCAATTACGTAAGTTTGCGTACGGTTGATTGTCCTTCGTGGAAACGGTAAGCGCAGGAACGAGGAAAGATCTATCGATGAACGTTCGATCTTTGTATCGTTGGATCGTTCGATCGGCGTTTGCTTGGCAGATCGGTCGATCATCTTGAGTTAAAAGCCGGCGCACGGTTCGTTTTACAAGGACGGTCATCGGCATCGGAGTCACTCCTTGCTGACCCACTTTGACTCGAGTTGTACGATCCACCGTGCAATCGCGTCGATCCAATTTTTTGCCGATTTTTCTCTCTCTCTCTCTCTCTCTCTCTCAACGGTGCCAACTCGACCTTTCGGATCATTTGCATTCCCCCCGCGAATTTATTTGCCGGCGGAACCAATTCCGAGTATCACATCTCTCATCTTGTTATTCTCCTTTGATACTCGATTGACTCGTTAAGAAAATGTTAGCAAACAATAACATTTTAATTATCCTTAGATAACACTTCGAAGATGCGATAAGATAAAGCAACGCGAATCTACGGAGAACTGGCGAACAACGTCATCTCGAACGAGAATAATTAAATCACTATAATAACATGCAGAGCACAGTATGCGAATGAAAAATAACACTGAATAACTGATATATCTAATAACAGTTTGATTATTAAAATCGAATTATACTGTGCCAAAATCTAATATTGTACAGTCTGCAATATCAATCTGGTTATTTAAAGCTGCTGTCAGGAATGCTTAAAATTAAAATCACTATGATGTAATTATTCCACTGTGGATCCGTTTTTTTTGCGAGTACGATAAACGAAGTCTTTTCGGCCTTGACTCGTATAAAAATAATTCCAAATCCCGCACGAAATATGATTCAGAAATCAAATCTTCCACGATGCCCGATTCTCGCTGTGAACTCTTGGCAATTTTATTTTCGTCCACGGTTCGATAGCAGGCGGATTCGTCGAGCAAAATAATACGAAGGACGATCGCGTCTCAATAAAGCGTATCTGCGTTAAGCGATATTATTTATGGATGCGCAAACGCGATCTCGCGTAGTTATGTAAACAAGCGGTACGGCAAATGTCGTGCACATTACGAATGTTATGCAACGCGTATCGATGGGCAGGATTGTTGAATCGCGATTGGCACCATGGAACGGCGGGGAGGAAAATATCGTACAACTTAGCGAGATAGTGTGATTTATGAATACGTATTCTCTCTAGTATTATGAATATCGTGCTCCTCTTTGCTTCGTGACGTCAACCTCGTCTCGAATTGTAAGATCGATGCAATTACCGATCGGTAAGATCAACTGACAACCGCAACTTGCAAAATCAACTGAAGGACAGGATCATTGAATACCCACCGACACTCTATTAATATTAACACTAGAACTACCAAAGCAGTCAAAATGACAAATCCGCAGAATATAATAAAAAAGTTCGAAATCATATCGATCCATTTTCTGAGATGGTTTTGCGGCTCACGTTGCACAATGGACATAACTAAATTGATTAATTTACTTTCGCCATTCATTATTATTTTTAAAGATATATACGTAAAAATACTCAGCTATATTTTTATACCTAGGTATATGTTGTTAAGAATAAAGATGGTCGGCGAAAATAAATGAATCGATTTAATTATGTTTATTATGCCACATGATCTGCGAAAAATCTTAGAAAATGGAATGTTATGAATTTCAATAGTTTTATTAAATAATACGGAACCGTCATTTTGACTGCTTTGTTAGTTCTAGCGTTAACATGGTAACTTTTTGGCCAACTCAGTATATAACATTTAAAAACAAAACGAAAATGACCCCCACGACAGCCAACCTTTTGAATATTAAATAAATCTTCCGCCTCGCTGCTTAGAAATCGAAGAATCGCGTAGCGTAGATCGATTAACAACAATGGAAATATCGATACTTAACGATCCAACAGTGTTCCAAACAACAAGATATATTTACATAAAAACCCTGATAAAACAAACACCTAACAAATATTATCTTTATATAAGTAAAACAAAGAACAATAATGTAATAATAAATAATTAATTAAACTGTGCTTGTATCTGTTGTTAAATAATATATTATTAAATAATATCGTTATCTATACGAGCATAAGTTAAAATATAACAATACCAACATACGTACCACACAGGTGGAATTATAAAATGGCGGGGGTTAAAAGAATATCAGATACGAAATATTTCAGGGGATTCATACATTTTCACGCATGATTGGTTAACTTATTCACGTTAATTAATGCACGGTTCAGGTGAAAACGTCTATACTTAGTTTCGATTATTAATAGAACGATCGGTGGTTATTATGTAAATGTATAAATCCGTGGAGTACACGAAGTAACAATCGTAATATTGACAGACTGATAAGGAAGACATAATCGTTAACGTGGTAGGCGTAGTTGGTCTTCACGTAAGCGAAGATTATGGTAGCACCACACTCGTCAGATTACCGTAATACACGGTAATCACGTGAGAAGTAGAGACTTAAACGACTGATAATAATGCAAATATTAGATGTGCTCAATTTGTCACAAGAAATAAGCGCGAATCACTTTTCAAACAATCCACGGCTACCGTCACGACAATGATAAAGGGAGATCCACAGGCTCATTAACTTTATGGTCAATAATACAATTCGTGTTACTGATATTAAGTTACCGCCGCAATAACAGGGAAGAGCCAGAATGATAACCTTCCTCTGCCAACACGCCGATTCCTTTCTTTCCTTTTGCACTAATCTCAACCATGTGCTAGACGCTACGACTGATATTTCATCGTCAAGAGATGGACAATAAATAAATAAATATGTGTCTGATAATGTAAAACAAGTCTGGTGGCCTTGGAGCTGGAGATAGGTTAGGATTCCATGCAAGTGTTAGTGTTATTCGTATATGAATTCATAAAGTATAGGTTATGTGATTTATTTGACTTAAATCGCACAATGACAATAGAGTGAGTGTAAAAAGTATGCGTACAGTAACGAATTTGATAAAAAACCTCGTAGAACTTGGTTCCGCATGAAACTAATTGTGAATATTTCCATAAAAAAGATGGATGAATAATATTCTTTCTTCTGAAATTCATTGCGAATATCTGGAGGAATATGTATATATGTACTACTTGTTTGTGAAAATATTTTAAATAAATAATATTCTACGAAGTTTCTGTTACAATTCGCTGCTGCACGAATACTTTTTACACTCACTTTATATACTGCTGTTATATTTTGAATACAGCAATATATTTATATAATATTTGATACTTCGGATGTAATAATATGAATTCATATACCATTGTAATATTTCAAACCTGAAAATACATATTCATATACTATTGTCGCATTTTAAAACTACATTCGCGAGAAAAATTCGAGGGACAGATCCAACGTGCAAGATCCCACGCATGCCGTCAGAATTCGCGGAATATGATATCGGGAAAAAAAGTTGGCACGATAAAAAGTTGCATCAAGCGCCTATCGTTTTAAAGCGTACGCGCGCACATCCGCGGATTAATGGATCCTCGCTGTCTTTTTTTATTAATGGAACTTTTTAACTTGTAACATGTCGGATTGTGAGTCACTGGACGAAACATGAGAGGCGATCATTATGTATCCGGCGTGACTGTAATTGATAAATCAGTACGCGTTTTTTAATGCTTTTTTTGCATTATTTTTCGAACGGCCAGTGTCAATGCAATTGCATCATCGCCTTGAATGCCGAACCAGCATTGTAAGTCATTGCTGAATTCAAGGATGAAGTTTGATTATCTCTTTATATATACAGTTATAAAACGATTATTATTATATATATAAAGATTATTAATACTAGAACTACTGGCGATATATTCAGCAATATTTGTATATTTCACGTCCTTAAAAAAGGATCGATGGAAGGAATAAATGAATCAATTTATTTATGTCCATTAAATAACGTGAACTACGAAAAATTTCAGAAAATGAAATCATTTTGTCATTTTGACTGCTTTGGTAGTTCTAGTGTTAAGTCATTTTAGACTTCAAGAATAAGATTTGATTATTTCTACCTGACAAAGTGGTTTCTTCTAAAATAATTGATATAAGTAATAATTATTCCAAGATAATATAAAACAAGAAGTATTAAGTCACTGCAAAATCAATTCTTCTAAAATAGTGAAAATAAATCACAATTAATCCAAGATTATACGATTCAATGTGAATAAACGGTTGATTATGATAGTTTAAGGAAATATTATGTTAATATATACAAAAATGAAACGTTTCGCGGTTGGTTTTTCCAAATTCCTAAGCCGCCATTACCGCTTCGATAATTCTAGTGTTAAAAGCACCGCTTTCTCTTCGAGATTTTACGAAAGGTTACCGCACAATTCATTTCTGGTTATATCTTTCCGATGACCTCTTTAAAAAAACTATTTTGGATCCTTAAATGTTGAATGCGAGGAGTTATACGAGGTGCATTAAATCGAAGGATGTCGGGTTCGAATGTAAACGAATGTAAAATTCAGTTTTTAATTGGATCTGTTGAAGGATAAAGAGATAAAAAATTTGCATTATGTCATTTATCGAGAGAACGGGAATTTTGTCGTGAATTACTAAATATGGAATATATGTGATTCCTTGGTATATTTTTATACGAGAGGTGTTAATTATTTCAATATTTGAGGAATGTTTATTCTAACTCTATTTTCATGTCATAAAAGATGTTGAATTTTATCATAATTAACTTACAAAATAGATCTTAATAATTCAAGAATGTTATAATTATTCGATCTCTACTTGCATTAATAAAATTCCGTTATAATTAATATTGAAGTCGTACAACGTACAAGAAATAGAAATATATAAACAAAGTTTCCAACGAAATCCATAAATCTATAGTTACAAAGCATTATACCATTTATACTAAATTGTAGCAATAAACTTCATATAAGTAAAGTGAAGAACAAATGAAGAATTATCAATTTCATTATAAAAATGAACTAATTACTTCATCCTACGAACTCGCGGAATTAGTTCCGAAAATATCACCTCAAGTTTCTCTCGAAATTAACAGAAAAGCAGTTTACATAATAATATCGGTTTTCTTCATTTTGAGGCGTAATTTTCTAGTGTCTTGGGGTTACTTTGCATTACATTCTATCAGCACGTTCATTAATCCGATTAAACCGAGAATTGTAAACACTAGCGTTTTCCCCTAGTGATCCGCATTTAACGTGCGCGCAAAACAGTGCAAATCCACGTCGATCAAATACAATTCCGAAGAGGATCTTTTTTCTATGGGTTTCTCGTGCTCTTTCGGTGCATCGACCAACGATCTATCCCCCGGTTTTTAGATATCGGTATGTTGCCCTTTCCTTCCACATTACTAACTCCCAGATACCGGTCTGTTGCACTTTCCTACTCACGGGAAAAATACTGTGAATCCAGGAAAACAATCGATGGTTCGGGAAATACTATGATTAAATCTCCTTCCCTCGAATTTTCTTCCGCGAAGCATCTTATTTTAAGACGAATCTTGAAAGCTCTTGGAAAACCTTGGACTATACAGTTCGTTGCACTCTCTTACTCGCGGAAGAAGTACTGCGAATCCACAGAAACAATCGATAGTTCGGAAGTAATATTCATAATTATATATTAGGTTGGCCAAAAAGATCTTTCAATTTTAATTTGTTTGATAATGTATTGTCAATTCTGACTGAGGATATTTTCTTATATTTTCGTCAGCTTTGTAATCCCGGGTTTATAAAAATCCCTGCATTTCCCCAGAAAAAACTAATGCAAACCGCACTAACTTTCTGGCCAACCTAATATTAATAATTATGATGAAATATCCTTCCTCCAAATTCTGTTCCAACAATCATTCTATTTTAAGGAAAACCTTTGAAAACGAAACTAAAGTACGAAGTAAATGGATGAATAACAGTGTTACCAATAGCCTGAACTTAAACTTGGATCTCGATATTCGAAGTGTTTAAAATGGAGTCTCTCGAGCAGCTCTCATATTAATTTTCAATAATATGTTAATACATATCAATATAAATATCAATGCATTCTTGTGTAATTCTTTGTGTCGTGTTATTAATTTATACAAGTGTATTATAATAAATGTGAGTTTAAAGAATAATATATTATTCTGAGTGGACAATAAGAAGGTAATGGATAAACTTAATGAACCGTGGTAATTATCTCGAAGTATTGTGAAGAAAAATAAGTATTAAACTGTACATAAACACCTTGCAACATATTGATGAAGTAACTTCGATCTCGTATCTCGTTTATTTACCTTCATCATTAATAAAAATAATCGATAAATACATATAATAATATATGTATTGTAATGTATAAACTCAACCCGGATTATGGATAGCAAATAAAGAAGTGAAGCCGATCGAACGAAGCAAAGTTCGGGTAAATATTCATTTTCTTCCAATAATATTCAAATCAGAATAATTGTTAATCAACTGTACAACAAATTATACAACGATATTTCCTTCCGTTTCAAAAATATGGGTGATCTTAGAAATTCTGCAAAATGGCGCCACCGGAAAGGTTCTCTTTCAGGTTATCCAATATTTGAATACCAAATAATTTCCGTATTATTGTGATTAACACTAGAACAACCAAGGGGGGCAAAGTGACTTGTCTGTCATTTTTAGTTATTAACTTAAATCTTCCAGGCATATTTTATATATAAATAAATGTGTAAACATAACTGAGTATATGTTCGGTAGTTCTAGTGTTAAAGGAGATAACTTAGTGGCTCATTTCATACTGGACACCCTGTATATATGATCCACGAGTGAGTTAATAATTAATGTTAATAAATGAAGTTGAAAAGCATCATACGGGGAAATAGAATATCTTGAATTGTTGTACTGTGAATTATTCGTAATCGAGTATGGACTGTCTATTATTACCGGTGATTATTGAATGTCAGGAAGGTGTAGATCAATGGGACTTATCAAAACTAATTTGATTAAAACAATGATTTCACGGTCAGCGGAGAAACTAGGTCAGTTGTAATCGAATTGAGTTAATAAGGTAAAACTCGCCGGCAATGGAAATCCGAAGGACAAGAATTTTCTTCGATCCAAACAAATACTCGCTTTTAATACCTCCAGATATTTCTCGCACTCGATTTCAAATTCCCGCCAATCGCGACGATTCGATTTCTCAGACACTTCCTATACCCCTTATTTCAATATTAAAATTCATATGTGATAAGAATCGCGATAAGTAAATAAACGATATTTGACAATGTTTATCTTACTGCAGACTTAGAATTGTAAGTCAACGTTGAATCTTTCCTGTACGCAGACTTGGAGAAATTAAAATTGCTCGAGATTCGGCTCGGAAATATAGTATTCTTTTGCGATTTAATAAATTCTGTTTCATGTGTCAACAGGAAATAAATATATTTTATTTTTCATATTTTCGTAGCATTATTGTTTGTGTACTAATAATACAATAATTTTAAAGACATTGCAATAATCATAGAATATTCTATTTCCCCGTATGATACTTTCTAATATAATTTAATAAAACTAACTATTAAGCATCACTTAACTGTTATAATGTGACAAATAATAACATAAATAATAATAATAATATAATTACGACAGAAATCTTTATAAAGAGATATCAACAATGTCGTCACTGATCATAAAATAACTATTACTTTTCCATTAAACAATAATGTTCATATATCACCGCGGAATAATAATTATTCATTTACATTATTCTAGAAGAATTCTTTCTCTCATCATATTCTCGTCGCATGAAAACAATATAATCTGCTACGTATTATTATTTAAGATTATTATTACTTAACGCAACCTTGAAAGCAACCAACAAAAGAATGCTGGATTTTGAAACTTGGTATTCACGTGGTAGTTATTTCTAAAAATTAATCTAAATTCTTGATTCCGAAAAAGCCGCCTCCTGCGACACTTCAATCCGCGATAATTAGTTAATCTTAACAGTGAAACTTGACCTTAAACTCGCGCGGATAATGGACTTCAGTGGGGCACAATCGGTTCCCGGGAGCACATAATAAATGCGGTTTGACGGTGCACAGAAAATCGTCATTATTCGCTAATGTAATTTCCATAAAATGGAAACTCGGCTAATTCTATTGTCACGAAGATAACTGCAAGTCTTTTATTCGCGATACACCGAAAGTAATTGTCGATTATTCCGCTTACGTATGCACATCTCCGAACCACAAACTTGCGGAAGTAATATAAAATATTCCCGAAAATCTGAATAACTTAAATCACTGACTTTGCGAGCTTTTTTTGCGATACCCCGGCGAGTTCATCGGAAATCTGCTTCCTTCAAAGATTTACGAAACCCGAAGCACTTCTTACACAATTTTATAGATTAATTTCTGAGGGATTAATATTTCGTAAACTAAAAATAATATTCTAATATTAGTTGAGGTTAGGTCGACCAATCTTAATGTAGATCCTCGGTAATTAATAGAGGATCGATAAATACTTAAATCAGAGAATTAATGAATATTAATATAGTGTCATTATCACAGTATTAACTAATTATAGTATTAAATTAACACGAATCAAATTTAACAAATCAGCTGTTAATCGACCACCATCTTTGATTTAATTCCATCACGTATCTGCATTCTAAATATGCGTCTGATCTATCGAAATTACTTAAAGAATTAATAACGTGATCTTATAAGAAGGTTCTGATACAAGTATAAAATAAATACAATCAAACTGTATTAAATAAACGCTTCAATTATGTCAAACGTACAAAGACAATACTCGAAGTATTTTATCTTTGACGGACATGCGCATGGTCATGCGGTTAAGTACATACATTACATCTCCGACATTGTAATAAAAGGATAAGGAGAACAAAAGAACCGAACTGAAAGTACGGGGAATATCAGTGGAAAATATAGCTATCGGGACGGCTACTGTAACCACTCAGACAAAAATATTTTTCTCTGTCATCCGGTAAGCCGACACGTTTATCCCGACGATTACGTTTATCGTCGGGAATTATGCGCCAAGCAGGGTTCTTTTCACGTACTTTCCACTCGACACTTAACCCCCCTTGCATAATACGCTCTCTTTTAATTAATTAGCCTGCTAATTATTCTCGCATCATCGGTTGCGACGACATCCATTCACGTCGTTGTCCGGCACCTCTAAACTGACATTTGTGTCGGTGCGATGTAACTTAATTTAGTTCCAAATTATTTTCGTCTTTGATTCAATCACTTAGTATTTGATTTAGTAACAATTAATTTTCTTTATTTTTTATAAATACGTAAATAAATTTTTATTATTATTATTATTGGTATCTCCTAATTTAGATTACCGGTCGAATTATTCGACGCTTAAATTGTTAAGTGTAGTTGCATTATTGTTTATATTATTATATACACGTTTTATAAACAATAATGTATTTAACATTTAAAAAAATTGAGATAAATTTTGAATGATTAAAGAACACCACGCTATATGTATTCATATAAATAATTTATTGCTTTGTTTAAAAAACTTGAATTGAATATATTGGTCGAATGGAGACTCGACAAGTTAATTAAAGTAAAATTTTTATTTAATAAAAAGACAATGTCAATGAACTCTGCACCCGACAAGGTGGTTGCCCAATTCGTTATTGACTGCATTCCTGACTGCGTTACATAAAAAATGTCGCCTCTAAAATAAACGCGAACGAGGTGAAATGTTTAAATTGTAATGAATTCCCTGTGTGACGACACAGAACCCGTTTTGCATATGGGATTCAAATATTATCAGGAAATTATTCATTGGTTTACGATACGAACGTCCACCGCAGGTAGCCCACCTGTTGCACCACCTGCTATCAGTCTCCTATTTATGGTGAAATCTCATAGAAAGGGTGAAAGAGCCAAAATAATTTCTCCTCGCGGAATATTCACCGATGAAATTCTTTTCCATTCGGAAAATAGATTCAATAGAAAATAGAAGTAATATTTACTGTAATAATTAAAACTCTCCTTTTAAGTGTTTGTTGATCTCTTGGGATTTCCGTATTATTATGATTATGACGGTGAAACGATAAGGGATGTTCGCCAAGATTCCGTTCGTTAACGGATAATGAATTGAATAGAATTTTTTTGAAGAGAATTATATATAATTATTTTATTGTTCGAAAAATCCCGGTAATTTTTCAATCTCTACTTTTTTAATTTTCAAACTCGCGGAAATTCTTAAAATTTGTTAAATTCTAGAGACTTTTTGCAATTGAGCAAACAAATGTTTTTAACAGCGTCACCCCGAACGATCAACACGTTTTCAAACAAAGTGGCGTTTTAAAAAAAAATGTTTTCGATGTAATTAAAAATGAAATTCAGACAAGACTTTAGATGGCTTGTTAGATACAACATATATGTATCCGGTTCTTCATCCGAAGAGAAATTGAATGCGTTAAATGTCCACGATTAATCTCGATGTTAATGTCGAATCAAGAGGGAGCACTTAACATCGATTGGTAAGTTACGAGTATAAGTTAGTAGGACGTATCATTATGATCAACGATTATCGAGATAAAATCATTAGTTGGTACACGAGAGAAATGATTATCAGGCTTATCTAGTCCTAGTACCAATAGATACTAGATGCGAACGATAACCGACACGGTTTTGTGTACTAACGGCACGATTATTGTGAAACATTACTCGGTGAACCGTGGAAGTGTGACACGATATCGAAATTTAGGATTGACGGCCTGAGATAGAGTAAAACCGATACGCGAGAGTAAATGTTCGATAATCCCACTACATCCTAATGAATCCGCGAACCTAACAATTCTATCCACTCGTTGTTTATTCCATTTCCGATTACAATATGCGCACAATCCTAACCTTAACGTAGTGTTTCCCTGAGAAATTAAGGTTAGAATGAAAGTAAGTAATTCCGAGAGATGATATCTGAACATCAGAAATTTAGTCAGATGCATTAAATCCATTTAATGCATAATTCACATGAATTTGTAACCGCGTCTTTCAATGGTAGAATATCAATCAGTCTTAGCTGATGATTTTAATGTTCTTGCAAACATTTCCGAGTACTATATTCAATTCTTATCCAAAATATTATTTGAACAAGTAAGATGCTATATTAAATGTTGCATTGCAATTAGTATGCATATTAATACAAGTATACTCTGTTATTGTAATGGGACAGGATAATTAAAGTAAGAATAATTAATGATGTCTTAAGTACCACCCTGAAGACACTGCAACCCGTGTAACTAATACAAAGCCAACAGTGCGGGACCAAGAGTGATTCCGTAATGGTACCGAATCATTAAAAGGCACTTATTATTTTGCATATCACCAACAAATAAAGGAATCAAAATAAAAATTAATAATATTAACTTACTTTGAAGGGCCCATGGCGTGTATCGTGAAAGTTCCCTGAGATAAAGCGCGCTGTCGCGGAGGCACTCCGGTGACCCCCAATCGGAGGGTGCGAAAGGTTTCGCGAGGAAGTCTAGGAGGACGGTTTCCGGTCTGGCCGCCGTATTCAGTGAACCAATCGTAGACTTAATACACGGTAGAATGAATAAGGTAAGTATCGAAGAACGGTAATCGGTGAGACGCATGTTTGCACGCGGTTTGTAAGGAATCCGTCACACGTGTCTTCTCGGTTGAAGCACGTGGCTTGCCCGGTCACGTGTGAATGCTCGGATGAATGTATACGTATATTTGTCTGAAGGCGTAAAAGGAGCGTAAGAGACGTCAAAACGTGGACTGTACGTTCGGTGTGAATCGCTGGTGCATTTATATATTGGTGGCGAGGAGGCGCAACGAAGCAGCCAAGCACGATGATGGGGGTAAGAGCATTCGACTCGCAGTGGGCACCTCTTATCGATGTGCCGAGGATTACGCACGTAATATGTGTCTCTCAGACCGGGGACCGGAGTGGTGGGAGCGGTCCCCTCGTAGGAATTCGATCATCAAAATCGTCCAATTCTCCAACTACATTGGAAATTCGGTATAACTTCGAGTACACCAACTTCCAGGGACCCATACTTGCAATCTTACAAACATCCACCCTCTGATCACCGTCTTACATCTTATTCATCCGAAATCCTCTCCTATATCCTTGTAATACACTTAATTATCTTCGTAAACCACGGTAACACTATTACGTTCCTTTCTCGCGAAGATAGGGGGTAGTCTTCTTTCACGTTGGCTACACTGTTATTATTCACTAGAAGTCTCATCGTATGAATTGGATTCTTATTCATTATTATAAGTACAGAATTGGATTCTTCTTAATTGAAAGAATGAATTGGAGTTACTTCTTAATTATTATACTTATGACGCCAGAAAACATTCATAAAAGATACGATTTAAATACTGCACATTTGTGAACATATTAAGTATTGAATCTTTAATGATTGTGTTATGCTAAAAGGGTGAAAAGTACCAACTGAAATGTCTAAAAAAAACAGTCACCTCTGGCAGTATCCATAATTGAAACGTTGCTGCAGTGAATCTAGGAGAAATGAAATACTGAGATTACACGCCGGTTGCAAATTGATAAGTTAACTCCTTCATGGCCATTTTCTCGGTTAATCACGCGCGGTGTTTACGATATTGGTAAATCAACTTGTATCGTACTCGAACGTTGAAGACTTTCTCGAAGATTCATGTTAAGCGAATTCTTTGGAGGTGTGGAAACTCCATCGACATAGTAACATGATTATCAAAAAATTAAAAAATTTGAATCAAATAAATTGCTGTTAGAAATATAAGCCTAGTTCTGTATTCATAACAGTATTGAAATCACTTGCGTTGACGCATTGAAGGGTGACTCAAACATGGCGGACAGTAGAACACGAATATTGTAAAAATGTATTTATCAAACACGGTTTTAAGAACACCGGAGCATGTAGAACATGTAGCTAATAAAATGTAAAATTACATAAGAAATAAAATGATGAAAAATAGAAATATAAATGTAGCTTAAGTTTCTAGATAATGGGGTAATAACGAAACTCATTAATAATATTCGATAATAATTAGTAAAATGGAATGGAAAATTAGAAGATTTAACTTAGGATAATAGCATTAATTACTCCGTGTACTTACTCGCTTCATCGATAAGAACGGTAACATTAGGTCCTAGAAAACAATGCCTTGCAGTAAACATAATTATCATTGTAATTACTCATCGACAGAATAATTACTCTTTAAGTAACAACAGTAGAAGTCGGTTATTACAAATCCATTCGATTATTCAGGATTCCTGACCGTAAAGAGTTCGACAAGGTTCAATTTAATTATTGGGATGAGTCACGCTCGACAATGAACTCTGATTAAAAATGAACTCCCAGTAAATTTCAAGAATGTTTTAAATCCGAAGTTACTTATCCAGTGATAATTTGTTCATTGATCATCCGACATTCGTTGATTGGATCGATGGATGGAATCTATCGGTCGTAGGTTCGATGAAAAATGTAGTGGCTCGGTATCGATGACCCGTTGACTTTCGCCGTTTCGAATTCTAAGACGGTCGATGTAACGATGTAACCAAGTGTCAATGACTTAGAAATTTTCCTTCCAACTCTGCCAACGTTTTTTTAATGTCAAACGATCCGCATACATTTTTATCCCGGTTTCGTCAGGATTATCGTCATCGTCATCATTTTTACGGGAGTCTTAAGTCGACACGTCGAACTTCGTGGTTCGAAAGATGGAGGCGCCAGATAACTAGATTTTATTTGGAACACTTTCCCTAAGGGCATTTAGAAAGTAATTAGAGCCGCGATGACCGACGCATACTAAAAGAAAGCGACAATAATTATGATAATAACAGACTCAACATATATAGGAGTACATTATCTCACAGACACGTTCCTTCGGCAATTATAACAATAAACCTGCAAAATTAATCATCAACAACGATATTAACATCACTGACGTCAAAATAAACTATAAATTAATCTTCCCCCAAAAGATAACCGAATCTATTTCAAAGTCATGTGGCATTAAAAAATTAAGCATTGTGATTTCGTTAAAATTAAATTTGCGAAATTTGATATTATATAAATAACGATAAAAAAGGGAATGAAATTATAGGTTATGAATAGACACAATCTTGTTACCTCGAAACCATTTATAATTAATTTCCATCACTACCTTTACCATTCAAATCTAATTATAGATACAAATCGACAGAAGTTCAGCTATTAAGGAGTGTCACAAATATATTTACTTTAAGCGAGCGATAAGGATAAAAATGGCGGCTCGATTATATTCCACACGTGTATATATCTGCAGTGACGTTGTAAGCGAATTAATTACACGTGCAGCTCGAGCGATATAAAGTTATTAATAACTGATAAAAAAGTTGCTTCAGTTCCAAAATTAATAAGAAGTTCCTGAAACAATGTCAAGTTCAAAGGGTAAGTGAACTCCTCTCGATGAAAGCTAGCGAAGAAGCTGATTTCCGAGTAGCCGATCCACGCGCGCATTTGAATCTCCCGATTGAATTCTTAATGTTGTCGGCGTAATTAGTCAACGGCGATTGATCGTGTTCTGGAAAATATTAGCAGGATGTTTTCCAGTATTGTCATTGGTGGAAGCTCTCTTACGCGGAAACTAACATTTTCCCTGTCGTAACGAACCGAGTACGTGCACCTCAAGTGCATCTCCTTGCAGCGTAAGGAAGGACGAGCGAAACGTGCCGGTTGAATGGCCTTATCATCGTCTTCCTCGCAACGTGATTCGTGTGCGAATCACGCAACTTGCGTCAGCGCGCTAATCGTTCCTTTTCAAAACTGTTTGCTACAGTGTGCACACGCTTGCATTTGCCTTCATCCCCCTTTCAAGGTCCCGCACTCCCCTCCTCGAGTAAACAGATACACTGCATTATCTCCGCTTTCGTCATTCGCCCGTCAAATAGATGACAAATGATCGGGGTGCTTAAAAATGGTTAAATCAGACCCGTTGATTTAACGTCACTCGGTGCATGGCGTCGAATTGAGTGCTTTGAACTGCAATCCATTAACTTCGGAGATTAAAGCATTAATAATCTTTGGACGATTATGTACTTAAATTTGAAGTTTGCTGAGTCAAGTGATATTTTGTGTTTTGGTAAGATTGTTTGTAGTTGTATTATATCGTAGAATATATTAGTCAATACAACAAATATATCTAATTTATTCAAATATATGTAACTTTTAAGGTTCTTATTCTTGTCATATTAAATTATAGTATTAGAATCTTAAACAATTAAAGTAAATCTAATTCTAATATCTCAGATAATGTGAATTACTATAAAGTCATATTAAATTATTAAAATACATCTTATTTATGATATTAGCTATGATGCTGTATTATAATAAATATAGAAATTGCCCTACTGTTTCGCAGCGACATTAAAACACATTCAAAGATGTTAAGCTTCCGTGTGAAGTGGTATAAAAACCGTACTTATTTCGTATTACTGTTATCACTAATTGTAGATAGTATCTGATTATATCTGCAATACAAGAGGAAATCATTCATCGTGAGTTCATTGACCCCGCGAGTTATCGTTCCTTGGGAACTATTGCAATTAATCTGTCCTTAACATTTATCGATTACAAGCACGATAATCTTTACCGTTTTAACTGCAATTTAACTGCAACTAACTGTTTTACGTTTTATAATCAATAAGAAATCTGCATTCGTATTTCATTGTAATATATTTCGATTGGAAATATCACGCTCGTGAAACTAACCTCTTTCATTCTTCCGTTCATAAATTATTCAAGAAAGGAAGTATTGATCATCTAGAGCGTCGTTCCTTTTGATAATTAATTCAACCTGGTTATCAAACTGAATGAACCACCATTTTCAGATTTGTCTTAAACTTCATATTTCTTCAGCTATTTATATGTTTTATCATCACGTAGTATTCCATCCAATTTAAACGTTGCAAGATTAATTGTATAATTAATTTCGAGTATTAAAAAAACTCAATTTTGGAAGAAATTTGGTTGTCTCGAATCCTTCGAGTTGTATTGACTCGCAAGATTCACGTAGAATTCCATCCGGTTGAAATATTGCAAAGTTAATTGTAAAATTAACTAAACTAATTATTGCGCTACGTATCAATTATTATACTAATTGAAATTATAATTTAAACCAATTGAATTTTTCAAGGAGTTATGATATCGTATTACTGTAATAATTGATAAACGATCATAATAATAGATAATATAGATATAATCTATAATAATAGATAGACTATTGTCTATTCGATAAGGGCCGAAACAGTAAGAATACTTTATTTGTCTTTCTACAAATAAGAGCGGATTATCTTAGGAGGTAATTGATCCGAAAACCTAGCAATTTCTCCTGTGCAAGAAATCTAATCAGTCACCTTCGTACAAATTGGTTCCCACCTATTTTAGCGGGCTGATAATACAAAAGAGAGATGACGATTCTAAAAGACCGATAAGGAATTACTGATTGTCACGATAAGAGTCACTGTAAAGGACAATGTTAATGACAACCAAGAATTCTTATCGTTCATGACTCTTGCAACAAATGAATTCTACCGTGGACATAATTTTATCCACAGATCTGATAAACATTATTTTTCATTAAAGAAAGTCGAGGATCGATAAAACGAAAGTACTGATATATTGGGTGCATGACCGATAACGATTTTCACCTTGTATGCAAGGTTAATTATTAATGAGTACCTCTCGAGTTTTGTGCAAAGTACTTTGCGGCACGTGTATTCTCGTGAAAATTAATAAATCGTCTCAAAAACAAATACAGACTTACTTAAATGTATTATACTTAAAGCTATGCTTGATACTTCGTGCTAATTCACAATGGCGGACCTACTTTACTTAAGGCAGAAAACTTCTTAAAGGAAAAAGTTCTCAAATATAACTTTAATTAGAATATAAAGCAAGATTCTAGTTTTAAAAATGTAATGAAGTTGAAGAAAATGATATTGTATTTTAATAAATTAGATCGTCTTAGAAACACGAAGAACTTGATGACCTCTGATATTCAAAATGGCTACCTACATCCGGATCTATAGCTACCCATTAAATAAATGTGTATCTTATAAATATAGGGGTATAATTAAACCTGAACAAAACATGGTTGAGTTGTGCAGAATGGTGAAAATAATTTAATCGTTAAAATTGTATTATGACTGGCACAGGGTCAACGTATTGGAAAACGATAAAGTATCGCGGGACGGTTAACTTGACTTGTCGGTATAAAATATTTTCAGACAATATTTGGCAGCGGCTTATTAACGATACTGATTTCGGCTATCTCGATGAGAAAGTTGAAAACTGGTCGATCTTTCGACGAGTGAACGTACATTACGTGGACCTTGCCGTAGCGGGGATTAATTTAATCGGGAAACGAAAAAAGTCAATGCTCTCGTCAAGAATCGAACCTGGAAATACGAGATTCGTTTCTTAAGTTTCTTCTTTCATACCTGACCCTATACTTCTCCCCGTTCGAGAGCCAGATATTACGTTCATAAATTAATATCTCTCCTGTCTATTTAAATTCCGGACCCAAACAACCCATTATCCTATTTTTAGCGAATTTAAATATGAGAAAAGCTTACGAAATAATGAACTTTCCATTGCTAAATCCACGTAATATTTTGCACTGTTTTTCAATATCATTCTCCATTGGAGATTAGAATGTTTTTTATTATCGAAAGAAACTTTCCATCTGTAGTTTACTAATATTAATCTAATATTATTTGAATTTTTGTATCACAAAAATGTTTGAAGGAACTTCGGAAGACATGGAAGATTACAGTTAAATACGACATCTCATCGATAAAATAAGGTTAAACGTGCTGAGTGGACTCCTTCAAAATTTTTTCAAAGTGCAAACCGCTAATTGCTGATGCACATTGTGTTATCTAACGGCGATGTCGTAATGCGTGTTTAGGTACAAAGTTCTTAAAAATTAGAAATCTTTGATAAGAACTGAATGACGTAGAAAGGATTTTACAATTAGAATATCCAACAAGTATTAGCATTGCTAGAAAAATTGTATTTCAGATATTGCATACACCACCAACAATGTCACAGATGCTTCCAACCACTTCCTGTTTCTCGGTGAAGGCTATGGAAAATACTTTAGAGAAACATTCTTTATAAATATATGAGCAGTATGTAATACTTTTTATTGTATAACTTATTTATCAAAGGGTTCCTCAACCAGCCGAGATTTCGGCAAACGTTTATTTTATACAAAGCACATGATTTAACCAATATATATATTGGAACAAAAATTAAGGGAACTTGATTTCAAGGTTTATTATAATCCAGAATAAGCGCAGTAGGCATTAAAACTTACTATCCTGATCTTAAAAATGCAGAAAGGGAATGTACAGTAAATGATATATAATCTATTCCATGCAAAAAGTTCTAATTGAACGCTTTATACAAAATCTACCATACGCCCAATTCAAAGCATTATAAATAGCAGCATTCTGAATGCTATATTATTATAAAGACAGTGTTATATGAAATATATATGTGTTTGTATGTTTTATATTTGCCATAATAAAATAATTTCTGTGAAATAAACACTCAAACACTTCTATTTCCTCATAAATTTTTTTCTGAATGGGTTACCATCCTAGTTGCTTTAAAATTAGAACTACTTGTTCCTTTACTTCATTTCGCGTCTTCATAGAATCAAGTTTATAAACTAAGCCCTGTTTCTCGTAGTGCTCAATTATGGGCAAGGTTTGGTTTATGTAAGTTTCATGCCTCTTTAATAGGACTTCCTCATTGTCATCGGTACGACCACTACCTTTAGCACCACGATTTAGGCAACGTTGAGTGCATACTTCCTGACTACACTCACAAAATAATACCCCCTTTAAAATAGTCTTATCAGACATCGTCTATCAACAAAAAGAATTGTGTCAGACAAAAACGCATAGACTTCTCTAACAAAATTAATATATTAGGAAGATCGTGATACCTTCAACCAGCCATCGACATTGTCCTGGTTTCGTGGAAAACCGTCAATAAGAAACCTTTTGTGTGGACTCTCGGAGGTTTGCATAGCACGATCCAAAAGGCCACAGGTGATTTCAACGGGGACTATAGTGCCATTTTTAATATGATTCTCGATCAGTTCACCAAACTCCGAACCGGGCTTTTCTCTTTCCTCTCTCAGAAGATCACCGGCCGACAAATGAACATAACCATACTTTTGGACGATGCCCTGGCACAAGGTACCCTTTCCGGCACCCGGGCCCCCCAAAATGAATAAAACTTCTGGCTTCTGAGTGGCAGACATTGCTAAATGTCGCAGTCCAGCTGCGAATGCCTTCAACATATAATAATGCAATGCGGAAGACACGTCGATCAATTCCCCTTCGCCTAAGCCAATTAGTTGGCCGCCGGTTTTGAAGGTCACCTTAGTAAGCTTCTTTAAACAGCTTAAATAAGTCCTATATTTTTTAGCAAAACCTTATCTACATGATATAGGATGATTAATGTGAAAACCCAGGATCAGGAATATCAAAATATAAAGATTAAACATCTAAATTTCAGTTTATTATTACTTATTATCCATCAACTGTGCATGCGCACGATATCTGCTATAAAATGCGCTCTTGTAGTCAAATGAGAGACTTTTATGTATAAAAATTCAGTTTTACTTTAAGCTAATGTGGATAAATCACTCCATCAGCGATATGAAAATATTGAAAACACTATGATTTACGTCTTTAATGCAAGAACTATTGTTAAGATCAATTAAAATACATTTGTTATAAAATAAAAATGGTAGATAGCAAACTGCACTTAACTGTTTCCGGAAGCACAACCAACCAGGTTCTGGATTTCCCTTCCATAGTCGACGTGGTCTTATGCAACAACTGCATCTGCAACGTATACATGGCATGACATAACCTACGAACTTGAAACGTAGATGTAATTATGCATTACAATAGCAGCCGGATTTATGTTCCATTACAATAAATAATAAATGCCAGGTAAAATGTATTGTCGCAATGAATTAGCAAGTCAGAATTTTGTAAAATTAATTGTACTCTTAATGAAAGGTATAAAATCGCGTATAGATCTCTCCCGAATATATTTATATCTTTACAGATAAAAAAAGAAGAGAATGGTAGTAATAAAAAATTGTCATCGATTCATTAGACCTGCTAGGCTGCTCCCAGATTCTATTCATTCTAGTCAAATAAAACATGCCATTACATATTCTTATCCTACCACGAAGATTAATACCGCATCCTTCGTGTATAATAAACATAGGGAGAAATATGATTATAATTTACCGAAATCGATTAAATCGTTAGTAAAACCGAATAGTGCTTTAACATGTGTGCAAAGCGTGAATCTGCAGCAAAACAGAAACGCGAGTATTGCTGCAAAAATAGTAGATAACTCATCTCCAAAGATACAGCCATATTTGAAACTTATGAGGATAGACAGGCCAGTAGGTAATTAGTTATTAAATATACCTGGTATATCTTATATAGAATTGTATTACAATTATTAAACAGTTTCTGAATATTCATGTAGGTTCCTGGTTACTGTTTTGGCCTTGTGGTTGGAGTATTGCTCTTGCAGCACCAGCAGGAGTCCTACCCGATTTACATTTATTAGCACTCTTTGGTCTAGGTGCCTTTATCATGCGTGGAGCAGGATGTACGATAAATGATATGTGGGATCAAGATATAGATGGAATGGTAAGACTTTCTTAACCATTCCTTGCGATTCTCGCCAAAAGTGTGGAACGTGGCACTTGGCACAATAAATCGCGTTCTTCACACTTTTGGTATAGCAGTGGAGGAACATGAGCATGCTTCTCTCCTCTCAAACAGTAATATAATACAACGATATTAGGTACCATAATATTAAATATGATTTGAATCATCAGGTAGCTAGAACAAGAGAAAGACCTTTGGTTTCTGGCAAAGTATCCACGATGCAGTCTCTTGTCTTTCTTGGTGGCCAGTTGAGTTTAGGTTTGCTGGTATTATTGCAACTAAATTGGTACAGTGTTATACTAGGTGCAAGTTCTCTATTCCTAGTAATAATGTACCCTCTCATGAAAAGAATAACATATTGGCCACAATTTATTTTGGGGATGACTTTCAATTGGGGAACGCTTTTGGGCTGGTCAGCTGTCCAAGGAGCTTGTAATTGGTCTGTTTGTTTGCCTCTGTACACTGCTGGAATTTGTTGGACCATTATTTACGATACAATATATGCTCATCAAGTGAGTCCAAAATGAATTTTACATAAACCATTTACTTTTTTTTTCTATGGAATTTTTCTCATATGTTAGGATAAAGTAGATGACTTATTGGTGGGCATAAAATCAACAGCATTAAAGTTTGGTGACAATACAAAATTGTATTTGTCTGGTTTTGGAATTGCAATGATGGCAGGGTTAATTACTTCTGGTATATTGAGTGCACAAACTTGGCCATATTATACAGCATTAGGAATAGTTGGATCTCATTTAGTTAATCAGGTATTATATTGTCATTCCAGGATAATTTTCCGAGAAGATAATTTAATTTAAGAAAACATATGATTCCTTTTAGATATATACTTTGGAAATTAACAATCCTCAGGATTGTGCTAAAAAATTCATTTCCAATCATAGAGTGGGAATGATTTTATTCGCTGGGATTGTTTTGGGAAATTTAATGAAAGATTCCTTGCATAAAAAGGAAAGTGAAGAAAAGAATGTCGAAACGAAAACATACGAATTTCAAGAAAACACATTTCTATTCAATGAAGATGCTACTACGAAGATACCTGAATAGTATCGAATGATTGCACATTTAAGTTACTACTTTAAAACTAGAAGAATGTAAAAAACATTAACAATAACTTTAGTTAGATTTTTAAGCTGGCTGGTTCCAGCAAACGTGCCATGAAGTGTCATCAACTTTCAGATAATGGCTTATCCCTATAAATTGTTATAAAAACTGACTACAACCATAAATAAACTACACCAAAGATTGTACTATAGAAACAAATTATTGACTCTGTATATGGAAGTACAAGTTGGAGACGTTTTCATTTGTTAGTGCTCATTGTTACACATAATTGATTGCAATCAAAATAAATTTATACAGTTTTCTGTAGGCTTTTGGTTTATTCTTAATGTGAAAATAAATACAATGTATTCAATGTACAATCATGTAGTGTGTAGAAAACGTAGGAAGAAAAGTAGAATAAGATTTTTCGGGATTGTTTGTGAATCAATCCAATGACGAAAGCAGATCTTCGTCATCAATATCGGCATTTAATGGAGGTGTATTACCTGTCTTATTGAGAATATTAGATTTCTGACGTTCTAAAATCGATAGTTCATATTCCTCTTGTGTCAATAAACCTTCTTTCATTTTATCTAACAGTTTAATGTTTGGTAATATTATAGCCAAGTATCCACCTTTATGAGGAGGTTCTGAAAGGAGTATTGGATACTCCACCAATTCCTCATTTACTTCTACTAACTTTCCAATTAAGCAACACTTAATTGTGTACGTTTCTCCATTTGAACAAGAAATCGTACAAATATTTGAATTAGCCTGAAGTGGTTGTGCACCGTGCTTACTTTTTCCTGATACTTTATTCATACATCTATCCAACTTATCGCTGACCTTAAAGTTAACTTTCGTTATTCGTTTACCAGCTTGTAATGCCGAATGACTTGGTGCTAAAGTAAGCATACAGACGCGATTACTATGTATTAATATACGAATATCATCTGCAGTACTTTGTACGTTTAATTTATAATACGATGTAAAGTAACGGTCTGTAATTGTAGGAAAAAATCCTGAATATTCGACTCCGTCCAACATGTCAGTAATATCATCATCAGGTGGAAATTCAAATGAGTCATCATCATCTTCCAAAACATCATCATTAGCCAATGTGGAGACTCCAGCTTCTTTTTCTACCAATTCTAGAGTTCCTTTATGCTGTTCGGATATCTTTGAATCTACTGCATTCGTGTCATGCGCACAGGGCTCATTCTCTGAGACATCTACAGACTTAATCTTTTTTGCGGTAGGTTCACTAACTTCTGAATCCATATTCATTTTAAGAGTAACATAAAATAAAATGTTGTTATCAATCCTATGCTACTATTCAGATGTGCACATGTGAGATATTACATAAAATTAGAATATCATACGCTCATTGTACATGTATATCATGTATATACAATATACATTCTAATGAAGATTTATATACATAAAGACAAATTATATAATTGTATTATGCTTTAACATTCTCTTGTTTTTGTGCTGATCGCATTTTTTCCATTCGCTCTAAAGACAACTGGTAATTTTGTGCCCTTTGAATCTCGCGCTAGAATAAAGTATACCCAAAAAATTGTGAACATTAAGATTTCCAGAAACCAAAGCCCCAAACTCAACTCACCTGCTCTTTTATGCACGCTTGCATTTCCTTCTGAAGGTCGTGACAATAACCGATAAATCTACGAAACGAGTGCTGGAATACAAAGTGAATAAGAGTACGAACAGGTTAGAATTACGTCTCAGAGCACCGTACGTTAAATGACTGCATAACTACCTCCGCTTCGCAATCCTGAAATCTGTAAAAAATTTCGTTGCATGCAGCATTATGTGATGCTAATGACCTGTATTTGGGCATTATATTTACTAATTTATTTCCGAGTAAATCTACCCCCCTTATGCAATTTTTTAATACTGACCATCCTCTTTTTCTTTACGGAACCAACGCATTGAAATACATCCACGTGATGCTACATTCTCATTTTAATCAAACTGATAACTAAATATGTTTTTAAATATCAATTGTGTTGAAATAATAACTGTTTCAATGTTTGTTCTGTAGAGAAATAGAAAGAGAAATATTTATTGAATTACGAACTGTAATCTACATCACCGATGAACTTACACATATTATATTAAACCCTTAGAATCGATATATTTTAAATTTAATTAAATAATATTTTAACTTGCGGATATAGCTAATTTTGATTATTAATTAATATATTAGATTTGTTAACTAATCTGGATTTTTATTAATGATTACAGGGTGGCCACTGCTTGTTTCACCGGGACGTCCGCAATCAAGTTATGTTTCTTATATTATAATATTTACTTTGATTCAATATTGTATGAAAGTTGTTATACCTCGTGAAATTTACACTTACAATAAATGACTTGATTACGAATATATTGTGTTATATTTAATATTTCCACGACGTACCGAATATGCAGTTTCCCACATAAAAGTTAGACAGGTTTCATAAATTGCAAAGAATTCTGTGGACCTTTGCGAATTAAATGATATTAATTACTTTCGCAGTACGAATTTTCAAATATGTTACAACATTATTTAAATATTGCGAGACACGTTCCGCAAGCCAATTTTTCGAGACTTTTTTAAATTTGCATAAAAGTTGTGACGTAAATATAAAAGGTAGGCAGTCTTTATTTATTACCAAAAATTCTCTGGACCTTTAAGAATGAAGAGATATAAATTGAATTTACAATATGAATTGGCAAATATGTTTAAACATTAGTTAAAGTTGGCGAAACACATTCCGGGCGCTGATTTATCGAGACTCTTTTCAAATTTGCATAAAAATCAGTCTCTAACAAGGATTCCAATTGCTATATGCGATAGAGCAGACATTTTTCATTGGAAAGCACTCCTTAAATATGCAAAACGGACTTTGGTGACGTAAATAAAAGCCAAAAAGTCGACGAAGTCACGGATGGTTAGGAAGTTTTTAAGCAATATTTAAACAAATTAATTTTAACTATTTAATTTACATAAATATTAGCATGAAAGCCTTCCTCGTTAAAAAGCAAACGATTTTTGTTTAAACATTTCCTTTCCATCTGCTCTAATAAACGAGATATTAAAAAAAAACTATTTGCGTTTTTTATTTGTGAGACACCCTTATAAGGCTGAGTGAAGATAGTTGCAGCAGCAGAAACTCAAACAAAATCGCACTCGAAAAAAAAGCTAAAATGACGTTACGGTAAAAAACAATCCTAAGTGCATCTACGAAATGACAACTCGAAGGGCAATTTAAACATACGGAACTGAAAGCATTCTCTCTATATTATTGTTGTGTGCACCGGGGTCCGCAAGTAGTAAAAACAAGTCTGAAAAATACAGAGGAGCCAAGAGTTCCTATCACTTTTGTTTGAAGTTATGATCTTCGCTCGGTTTTAATGAGTTTTCGGTGCAGTGCACTTTAAAACGATAATCCTCGGTTGTTTTTGTAAATGACTTGACGAAACACCGTTGCTATTTTTATGTGTTCACCACGTCACCTAGAGAAACACAGGGGGACGCTTTAACGGTAAAATATGTCTTCGCGAACTCTCGTAATTTGATAATTTTCAAGGAAACATGTCAGAACGGAAACTGGATAAAGAGATCGTGCAGCGGCAGTATGTGAATGATGACACTCTCATCAATCAAAATGATATTATTGATGTCAATGCTTTCGACTTCGATGACACTCAAACGTGGTAATCCTCTTTAACCCTATACTTTATTGTTCTTTTGTTTGCCATAATTAGAACAAACATTTCTTACTGCTACCGTTATGTTTGGCTATGACTTATCCCTGAGACAAATTGAATCGAATTTGGATCATTGTATTTGATCGAATGTCAACGACGTATGAGCAGAATTAAATGATCGTATATCAATTAACTCTTGAAATGCATTCTCATTAGTTACATATTCTATCTTAGTGCAATATCACCACTACTCTTTTATATGCTACCAAATATCTATATATTATATTCCCGATAGTGGTTTAGTGTATTTTCAAATATCAGTACTTATAACCATATTTGGTTTAACATAATGAAAAGATTATTATCAGCACATTTACCCTTAGGCTATATAAACCTGTACAGCGTTCAGTGGAACCTACAGTCCATGACCTATATGCCTGGTTGAGAGACGAATCTGATTTACCTGCACTAAATATTGAAAACAGTAATATTATTAAATTTTATAAGAACCTGTACAGTAAACTCTCGTATAACGCGTTAAATATGTTACGCGTTGTATGAAATCACGTTATCGGGGAATTCCCGCATTTTATTACATAGCCCGTTGTACTAGGATCGCGTTATGTAAAAAAGGTCGTCGCAATATCTATAGCGCGTTATTGGAATTCGCGTTGTAGGAAGCCGCGTTATAAGGGGAGTTTACTGTATATATGTATATATACTGTTTAACAAAGCATATACCAGTAGATTCATGTGATAATACTTTTTCAGCGAGTAGAAGATGCATTGATACAAGAACATTTACTAGACCTAAAAAGCGATCTAGTAGAACTAGTTTTGAATCTATTTTTGAAGGATTATCTGCTCCTATACAAAATATATGGAAGAACCAATATTCAAGTCTGAGTAATGCAGATGGAGATGTAAGATTTATTATAAATTGCATTGCAGTCTGATTACATTCCTGGTAGTTTATTATGTAAACAGTTTATAAATAAATTGTTACTTTGCAGAAGGTCAAAAATTCAAGCTACACGATTAGTCACAAAGAAGACCATATTCCAGCAATGTTGAAATTAGCGTCAATTCCGGCTGCACATTTATTGGCAAATGAAAGCTTAAACATGTCAGGACAAGAGAGTATGGAAGTGTTTCTAAACATGTCACATTCTAAAGGAATTGATTCTTTTATTAATTTAACCGATCCAGAATTAAGTGACCCCCTAATGAATGTTTCACAACCATCCATTTTCTATTCTTCTATCACATCTTTGTGCAAAGATGATACAATGAAAGAAGGAGATTTCGATGGAACAGAAGAACCTGAGAATCTCACTCAAACAATAATTTATAGTATGAATGATGCTGACGGATCCAGGAGCCCAAATTATATGAATCAAACATTTTCAACAGCTGATACAACTCTCGAAAATCAGAGCATTTGTGAAAGTTTGGCAGATAGAACTTTTGTTAATCATCCCGAAGTGTTCAAAACCATGGACATGAATGCAACATATAACGCGAACATGTCCGGAAATACGGTGATATTATCTGATTTGAACATAGATAAGAGAAGTACAACTAATTTGTCTTCCACATTTTCAAAGAAGAAGGATCATAATAGTAAGTTAGTAGACATGCAGAATCACCAGAGGGGAAATCTAATGTCTTTGGATGCTACATATGTATCTTTGGAAACTAATCAGAAACTGGATGCTACGTATTTATCATTAGAAACTGAAGAAGTGGATAAAAATGCAACATTGACGATTGGTATCAATGTGCATGAAGCAGTAAGCGATGTAAATAATGCCGGTAAAAATACGATTTGTACTCCACAATTGGGGTATGAAGGTAATTTGGACTCAACGTTCAAGTTACCTGTTCCATTAGGCAATCACTCTACTCCAAAGACAGCGGAAACGTTGAATTCTACGTTTAACACTGTTACTCAACATTTGGATCAAACAAGAAAATATAATCCTGCCTTAACAGCAACTTTTAAAGCACCTACTTCACTTAGAAGAGAATTGTTAGCAGAGATACATAGAAGTGGAGAATGTAGACTGGATTCTACTTATAATCATATAGGTGGCGAACAATTTACTGACAAAGATAGGAAGGAAAGTTTCGATTCAGTCTGTGATGAGAATATCAGAAACGATATTCCTAAAGAGAATAAGTATAATACTTACAAAAAAGAATCGTCATCATATCGGATGCAGAATAAGGTCGATACGATAACTAATAATGTAGAAGTGAGTCCTCAAAAGGATCAACAAGATCGCAAATACTATACTTTTACGAAGAAAAGTCTTGTTCATGGTGGAAAGACTGATATGGAGAATGCAGAATCTCTTGAGAAAGTAAATTCTACATTTACGAAACCGCTTCCGAAACTGCCGAACAAGAAGCAACAGCATATACCGCGGGTGCTCTCCAAATTACCACAGTTCCTTCAGAAATCAAACCCAAATCTTGTATCCAGTTCTTTGAAAGCAGTAAATATGGCTGGACGTTCAGATTCATCTAGCTTGACATATATGAAGGGTTCTCAGCCTAACATTGTACGAGATGTTGAGAAGTCGCTAACAAATAAATTATATGCCCTTGGGAAGATGAAAAGTGGTTCGGAACAACGATTATTGGAACTGCATTCCAATGCAGTGGAGTTCCAATTAACGGGTGCTGGAGGGTCTACTGAAAGTATCGAAAGTACACAGAGTGCTCACAGTGCTCCGGATCTTGATGACAGACTCAGTACTTGCTCAGATAGTAGTCATAATTCGTATACGACGCAAACGATGAATATAGAACAACTTCATCACATAGTACGAATGCAAGAAGAAAGTATGTAATTCCTTAATGAACTATGTTTGAACGCTTCCAAGATGAACTACTTTTTATACTATTTCTGTTTAGGTTTGAAACATGAATGTACGCCTACATTAAACAGGAGGGTATTAGAGAATACTTGGATCGAAGCAAAGAAAGACTTGCCATCACCAATTCAAAAGAACGGAGTTCATGACTTCAACAGCGATTTTACTTTACCGTTAAGCATCGATTCCACTATGAAAAGCAGTTCACCCTTGATAAGTCCGACTGAACCTAGTAAATCTATAAATACCGATGGTAAGTATATCCCGATTATTTACAACTATGAAATCATCGACTGCTGTATATTTGCATTGCATAGCTTTGTTGTTTGACTTTCAATCATTTTATAGAAAATATAATGAAGCCACAGAATGAAGTTGTGCCTGGGAAAAAGGTGGAAATGTTGAATAATCCAGTGGCGAGGCCGGAGAGTAGAACAAGGCTTCGGCAACCAATAAATTGGGCTGGAAATAGACCTCCAAATGCTTTAAGTGCTATTCCCAGACCAGCGTCTCGAATTCCGGCTCCAAGGTTCACTAGACCAGCTTTAAAAACAATGCAAGGTGACGTTAAAAAGGGGTACTGAACAATATTAATGAGTTTAACAATTGAACTAATCAAAACTACTAAACGTGATTCTGTTCATCTCGTATATTCCCTTGCGGTGATCATGAAACACAGAAACTCGCTGGTAATGAATTCTGTAAGTCAGCAGACAGCGGTCTTGTTTACGATCAATGCAAGAGAATAAATATACTATTACCACGTTTTTAAAAAAAAACTATTTTAAGTTACATTCTTAATGGGAACATACATTCGTTTGAGGCAAAACAATTCAGTATTATAAAACTTCGAAAAAGATATATTGAAACAGGGTAATCGTGGCCATAATTTTCGTGAACGAGGCAGACACCAAAATGTTTTCCATTTTTCTATACATGTATATTAGGGGGATAATGAATCTGATAATATCTTTTTGGTCGCTTCATGTAAAAGCGAATTTGTTTAAAATTACACATTTCGATGAGATTATATTTGAAGCTATTTTACAAAAATTTTATTCGTTAGTTATTATAAAGATAAATCTTTGCTATGAACATAGGAAAAAAAGCTTCAGTTTTAAATGGCCAAATATACCCGCATAGTTTTTTCTGTTTTTTACAATTTTCAATTGCCGTTTAGTATATAATGCTCATATTCGCATTCAAATCAGAAACTTAAATCTGGAGGAATGCATCCTATCAAATCTCCAGCGTGATAATCCTTTCTACTTATGTAGATACTTGCAAATAACTTTTTATAAAAGTATTGTTAAAATCGAGATAATATTGTATTTCAGCAAGAGCATTTACGTTTAAAGCATGGAATGTTTGTTACACTTAATAATATACTATGAAACATATAATTTGAAGGAATTATTTGTTTATCAAATTACACATTCCCTTAGAAATTGGAGATTTCATCTACCGATAAACGTTACTAAACATTCGTAGAAATTTATGGTATATTATTAATGTAACACGATACTCGAGAACATTCATCATAACTTGACGAAGTTTCTTGCTGATCTACAATAAGTATATTTTTAATTATCGTTTTTATACGGATCTGTAAATTAGTTCGAAAATTCCTTAAATGCTTTTATAATACGCAGTAAATCGTTTGAATAGTTTAAAGTATAGATAATATGAATTGTAAATTCGAGTTACCAAGAAGGGACATGATGTCAATCCTATGGGTGTTCATAATGGAAATTTTATGTGATTAGTAATAACAGCCAATGGCTTGATATGCCAACAATTAATTAAGTTGAGATGTTAAAGAGAGAAGGTTTAGCCTTCACCTCTTCTTTGATATCTTTATCGCTATTTCTACTTGTTAAATTTAAACAAATATTTAGGACAGTTAGTTGAGATTTAACAGAGGAAATAAGCATGAAGACATCAAGGAGTTCCCAAATTTTTAAACAATAATTAATATCTCTGATACGTGTCAAGATGTACATAAAGTAAATATATAAAGACAAGAAATTTCAACGATGTCCTCTGTTAAATAATTATTAGAAGCATAAACATTCGCAAGGCTAGAAAATCCAATTGAAAGCAAAAGACTGGAATTGTGACTAACATCTTTGTAAACAGTTTTCTAACAGGATACGATAATTCCATATCAAAAGAGCAAAACCCAGTAAACTCTTTATTATTATTGAATATAGTTTCTAGATATAATCTTCATGAAGAGACTATAGATTATTATAACTGATATCTTTCTACTCTATATGCCTTAACTTATGGTGATATAATAAAATAAGCATTATAAATAAGCTTATAGAAAGCATACAATTTGAAAATCATGGGTTGTAAGACAAAACGCTTAATAGTCCAAATAAATAATAAAGAGTTTACTGTCCAATGTGTACGATAGCTAACTATTTTTTAAAAACTTTTTAAATCTCAGTGAATTCAAATAAACAAAATGTACAAGGTTTCTAATGCTGATATATGCGAAGCTCTTGAAACATGTAGCTGCTTACGGTACACCCTATATTTAAATTGTGTCTCCGTCCTAGGGCCTCTAGTTACAGAACTTTTATGTTGAACGATCAGCATATTTATGAAATCCGACACATATCACAAACTATGCAAATACGAAATATGAAATATACAAATATGGATGCTAAAGGGAGTGTAGAAGTAGCATACAAACGAGACTCGTATTATAATCATATCAATGGAATTGAAGGGCTTTATATCATTCTGGGTGCAAATAGTGACTTTCATAACATATTCAGTTGATCAGTACTTTCATAGTTCTATTATTATTCCTTTTATTTGAATCTGTATTATGATTGTCACGAAAAGTTAATTCAAGTTTCTAACATCAAATTTAATGCAGATTAAAATAAAACAGCAATAGAAATATGAATGAACTCTGGAAGTCCAATGCAAATGGAATTCCTACTGGATTCGAATACTTCAATGTTTTATGAAATACGCGACAAGTATTTGAACCGTGTTTCGTTACACGCTTCGTAAATATCATATATTTTCGATTCCGTCGAACCGTTCCTTTTCTGTAATTCTTTACGATTCGAAGTAATTGCAGTAAGAGTAACACAATACTGTTTAGTGTTCTATTTTTTTAAAGTATTGACAATTTTAAGTGTACAATTCTGTCGCTCTATTATCCAAGCTTTACGGTGAAGATATTTTATGAACAATTGTTGCATTGCGGTTATATTCAGAAATAATATGTAGAAGGGTTCGTAGTTAAAGCAGGGAGAAAGAAAGAAAATATTATCCTACGAATGCCAATAGTTTTAGGTGACTTACTTTGGCAGACACAAATTCGAACACTTTGCGCTCTTAGAACGTTTTACTTTCCGTGCTGGTAGATTCCGCTTATTAGTTTAACATTAATAATTACATTCTAAGCGCATATCGATACTAATATAAATACAAGAGAATTTATAAACGGACTGAAACGTGGAATGTTTTAAAGTGAGTGAAGAGAACAAATTGGAAACTGCGTGGGATCTTTTTAGGCGCAAAGTGTTGATTCTCGGATGTAGGAGTTTTAAAAGTTAAAGGTCTAATCTCTAAAAAGTTCTAATAATTCCAAAGGAACTAAAGAAGACGTGGAATTGGCGTTTTTTATATAGATTTTTAATCTGATTCGTCGATCGTTTCTTCTTTTGTTAACACTAAAAGACGACTATGCATAATGATTTGAAAAACAAAACTTGTATCCACTTTGTAAATAATAAAGGTGAAAGTGATAATCATGTTACATCCTTTATTTATATTTCTTTAAATATTAGACCTTAAGTGCCTTTATTGTATTACGATTGATATAAAACGAAACTTTTTTTATATATATATGTATGCATATGTACAATTATGAAAAACTGTGTGTCAGCTCGCTAAGTAATACAGCTGCGTTTTACTGCCCAGATAACGGTGTAAAAAGTTCATGTGATCTTTTTTCTATAAAACCTATGATAATAAATACTTTATAATGCTCAAACTAATTCCTCGTTTTAAAAAACTCCACTCCCCATTGAAAGAGTGAAATGCGATTAGCGTAAATTGAATTTCCTTCAATTTCATTATATAAAACTTAGCGGACATAAAAATGTGTTTTTAAAAAAGTACTTTGCAACGTTAATAAGTGCGGAATCGATTGGCGGAGTTAATTTATTTTTTACGTGTTTCAAGTTTATGATCCACGTTTAAAGTAATATGTATATTCTCCTTACGTCTATCACTAAACTAAGAACACGTATTATATTAATTAATTACACTCTTCTTGCACGTTCCTTCCGAAAAGGGAATAAAATCGCATCTTATATCGGTTTTATCACTAAAATAAATAAGCTGGCATATGAAACTGGAAATATAAAAACTTGATCGATTGCGCGCGCTTGAATCAATGATTCAGCGTGGATAAATATATTTTATATCAATTAATTAATACTAATCAAAGTCATGGAATGATTTACTTTTACACAGATCTTAAGAAATACTGGGACCAATGTTTCTCTTTCAATAACAAATTAGTCTTAACACGTTCGCTATCACGCCGCCGAGGAGAAATTCCCACCACAAGCCATGTTTTATTGTTCGAATTTCTGCAAAATATACTGCAGATTTATTCTCATATATGATTTAAATCTAATAAATATGAATTAAAATCTAGTTTTCCAATGTGTTACAAATATGTAACGCTGGCCTATGCGATAAGTAGCGTTATTATTTATTCAACAATAAATGAAATTCGGCTACCGTCACACATGTATGACGTTCGGCTCTCAACGGAAATCGGTGGGGTAGTGAACGTGTTAAACACAGTTGTTTAAAATTACTACACGCTAAGAGAGCTATGTTTGTGTTGGTTTGCTCGCCATAAACATCGACTATACTTATTTTACCGCAAACACAGACATCTTTTTCGAACAGTGTATATGGTAATGTAATATAGATACAAAAAACGTTGCAAAGATTTGCTTGAACATATCTGGTGCAATGCAATATTGCGGCAAATATCCACACAATTAATGCATTCATTATGTTTCCATTGGAATTATCGTTTCCTACACAAATATTCATTAAAGTTCAATAATATGATTCATCATAATCTCTACACATATCTCAGAGAAGTAACACTTCTCTGTAATGAATATTTAAGATGACCACCTGGTCTGCAATATTCATTTATTATTTATCCGAATAATTCTCATGCATTTTTGAGGTGGTAATCTTATCTATACATCAGTACCTCATTTATATTAAATTCATTAGATGCACAATCAGCATTGTGCGAAGGCACGACATTCAAACATTTTGCAACTAATAAATTCATCCTAATCTCTGTACGTTTATAGTCGTATCTTTGGTTTCTCTAACTTCGCAATCTTATATTTTTAATATCAAAGGAAAAAGTGTGTTCTCGTGTATAAATGATATGAGGAAGCGATCTTCCGGCCAATAAATATTTTGCGAGCAAACAATGTCCGTTTGTGACGATTATAAAATGACGCTTGTGACAATGATACACCCTTTTTTTGTACCTCTTACAGGGGCGTTTTAGATTTACAAGGTGAAACCACTGTAATGCATTCGTGCATTCGTGCATCATACGACTATGTTGTAACAGTTTATGTATTACCTGTAAACAACCTATAGGTAATCTTATATTAGCTCAAACAATGATTCACTGTGTGTTTTGCACACATCTGGTACGGATAACAATTATACCTATTTTAGTTTCATATGGGCAGTAAACTATACGACGTGATTGACAACTTTCCCGTATAGTACTCAAAATAACTCCACGTGTGCGGTATTATAGTCGAAATATATATATAGTATATAATACAATCAAACGTCAGCTTTAACAATAACCTATCAGCTTCAATCTTAATACTTGAATCAGATCGGCTTAGCTACCTTACGAAACAAAATGTACACATACCTTTAATATATTGAATCATCTTTCTCAGATATAGGAAAAGTGAACACACATTTGATAGTGATTGTTATGTACCAAATTCCGGTAAAATGGCTTATTGTTAATATGTACCCTTTGAAAGAACATTGCAGCGCTGATTGTCCATTGTAGATATCTCCGAATGAAATGTCTTCCGATCTGTTGTTACAAATATGCGAGTGGCATTGGTCAGAATGTGATATCGTTATTCACAAGCCAACTTGCTATCAAAGCTACTTAAAGCAATTGCAAATGCTTGTAATGTACAAAGAGGAAATCTGTAATCCATGGTGAACACATCTTCCGCTACGCGTCCAAATTGCATCACAACGTAATCAACTGAAATAAGATATTAATAATAACAATTAACAAACGTAACGAATTATAAATATATTTATAAATTATTATATTTGTAAAACGAACCATCGCTATCGTGAACAACTTGGAAATTTTTTACAGAAGCCTGTGTAACACGCCCGTGAAAATTGAGTACATAAGATTGTGTGTCGTCATTCCACACCGGAGTTTTATTATGTAGTTCTATTAAGTTATCCATGTTTTTCGTTTTCCAACGTTCTGGAAACATAATTAAGTAATTTAACTACTTCTGTTTTAACAGCATGATTATAGTTAAAAGAATCACATGTACCAAGTAAAGTCTCTGTTTCATCCCTTGGACATATTTCTACCCTTTTTTGGTCGGACGTCATACCAGGAATAATAACAGTCATTTTTCGTGGCCCTTTAAAACCCAGAACATTGGTATCGTATATCACCGCGGCTAATTCTTGTCTTGGATTAAAACGATCGTCGCGTTTGTCGTCTTTCATTAATGAATATCCGTTATCATAAACAGTGAACTGCGTTCCTAAGAGATTCGATCTTAGCTTTCCGATGAACGATTCACCTGCTCTTGAAAGGTCCGTTGGATCGGTTGAAATTAAATAATTACTCGTGGCGCTCTTTTTTCTTTTACGTCCGGCCAATAAAAAAATCTGGAAGTAAAATATTATTAAAATAGACCAATGAGGTCTGCAGGTTTTGCACTCCAAATTAACCACCTTGCAAATTAAGCTTTTCTACCAATTTATTTCCTTAAGCTATAGTAATAAAAATAAAATCCATTGTAAAATGGATATCCTTCTATAAAAATGTAAATACAATAATTACCTTTTTTCCATAATCTCGTTCTAGATGCAAGAAATAAGTCGGGTATAAACCTCGATCCATGCCTTTCCTATCGCGAGTTATTCTACATTTGTAATGCATTTTTTTGTTTGCTGGTTGTAGTACAAAATGTTCTATGTTGCCTTCCACATTGCCTTCAAGTTCTGGACTCTGTATGTAAAATATGATACATGTATCTCTGCTCAATTCACTAAATACAACCCATTGCATTCGGAGCCGATTCACAGTCGTCACTCAATTTATCGCGGCAACTCGAGTGGCAATTGAGCGGCGACATTAAGATTTTCTCCAGTTATATTTTTGTATGGACATTATGGACATTAAATTACCAGCAGCTGAAGTAAATTTTAATGTCGCCTCTCAGACATCACTGGAATTGCCGCAATAAACTGAGTGGTTACTGAAAGTTGCCTCTAGAGTACAAAGGGTTAAAAATTTACCTAACACAAAGATTAATTAATTCATTAAATACCGATGAATTATTATCTCTACTAATAAGAGTATTTGTGCCATCTGATGGTGCCACTCTGAGAGGAGAAGAACAGGGCAGAGATTCAGAAGGTGAGTGAATGTCAACTGGAGACGACTCCTCATCAGCACAGTCAGTTTCCATTGTTTGATAAAATCCTCCTTCCATGCTCACTTCTGTGAAAGTGCTCATATTATTTCTATAATAGTCTACAGGTCCTTCTAAAAGTGCCAGTAAAAATGGGTTTTAATGTTTCAGGTACATCATTTCTACGTAAAATAAATTCTAATAACAAATTTAGTGTAACTACTACTGTTCCATAGTGTATTTGGGTATAAAACCTAATAAATATACCAGTGATTCTTGCTTCCATATCCTTAGTCTCTGTAAACGCACCTAAACCAGGGTTTGGTTGTGATACGTTAAAATGCAAGGGGTTATCGTATCCTAAAATAGTTTTAAAAACTTCATGACATTTTTCTTTTTTACTACCATATTTCTACCATTCTTCTTGAATCTCATTTAATTTATGAGGAATCAGATATTAGAGTGGAAAACTTGATATCTACCTACCCTGAATTTCTTTATTAGGATTCATCCACTTGGTAGAATGGCTGCTAAGTTGTGTGCTAGATATGTTAGATGCTTGAACCATTCCACCAGCACCACTCTGCCTCTTCTGTTTCATTTTTTGGGCAATCAATTGCCTCTGAGACAATCAAAGTGTTTGATTAGTTTGATATGTATTCACATATACATAATGAATACTTAATCTATAACTATAGTTTATTTCATTTTAATAATTCGGAACAACGAGAACGTCAGATTTTTTAAGGACTCTAAAATTGAGAAATTAATAAATAATATTCTCGCAAAATATGGATAATTGATATATGCCAGAAAAAATAGCCAAAAGAAGGATCCGATTGTCCGATAATTGAGTTAACAAGTAATATTCGCAGTTAAATTGAATTAATACCTGTTGTTCGAGTTTTTGTTGCCTTAAATCAAGTGATGTCATATTGTCGATTGATATCGAAGGGAACTGTCATAGGCGATTGATTTTTACTTGGCTACTCAGCTTGTCAGAAAACCAGTTTGTTTACGCTAAACACATTTCATCGCTTCGGGCTACCTAGGCAACCGTACTCAATTCTTTGATATGACCTTAAGCTGTATTCACACAAATCAACCATTGTCTACTTGTATAGAAACTCCTAACTAATTAATTGATCGTAACTTTCCTTTGAAATGTTTCTAATCAATTTAATGTTAGACATATATCATGCTTTATTCCAAACTATTACGTGTTGATGTTTCTTTACTTTGTTCAAAATGAATCCAACATGACCACTCGCATAACATTCTTGTTTGAATATGTTCACACCAAATACTCACGAATTTTTATTATTAACTGAGAGATTTATTAATAAAATTGTATGTCTCAGCAAAATATATAGAACAAGATTGATTCTTTTGTATGATATACATAATGTATTAACTAATTGAGATATTAAGAAGGGAACCTATGCAAAAGCATATAAAGAAGAGCTTAGGGGAACGTAAACAAAACCTACAATGTCCGCTTCCAGAGTCGACGAATTAATTTCGTACTTTAAATCACATAATAAAATTAGGGAACAACAAAGTCATTCAGCGAAAGTACATAGTGTAGGATGGAGTTGCGATGGGAAATTATTAGCATCAGGTTCCTTTGACAAATCCGTTTGCATCTTTTCACTTTGCCCCGACCGCCTGGTAAATAAACTTAACCTCTTAGTAGCCGGCCTTTCCCTTTTATTCGCTTTCATTCGGTTGATTAACGATAATTTAACAATTTATCACAGAAACAAGAAACAACGTTTAGAGGACACGGTGGAAGCGTCGACCAATTATGTTGGCATGCATTCTGTCCGGAACTTTTATCTACGGCGAGCGGAGACAAGACAGTTCGAATCTGGGATACGAGAACTCAAAAGTGTACTGCAAATATAAGCACAAGAGGAGAAAATATTAATATATCCTGGTCCCCGGATGGCAATACGATTGCAGTGGGAAATAAAGAAGACTTGGTTACATTCATCGACGCGAGGGTCATGAAAATTCGGGCAGAGGAACAGTTCAACTTTGAAGTTAATGAGATCTCATGGAATAAAGACTCGGATACGTTTTATCTGACAAATGGTCAAGGTTGTGTCCATATTCTCAGTTATCCAGACTTGGAATTGTTGCATGTAATTAAGGCACATCCAGGGACATGCATATGTATAGAATTTGACCCAACTGGAAGATACTTTGCTACTGGCTCTGCAGATGCTTTGGTGTCTTTGTGGGATGCGGATGAACTATGTTGTTTAAGGACATTCTCGAGATTAGAGTGGCCTGTAAGAACTATATCTTTTTCTTTTGATGGGCAGCTGCTAGCTGCAGCTTCAGAAGACTTAGTTATTGATATTGGTGAAGTAGAAACTGGAGAGAAGATTGCTGATATACCTGTAGAAGCAGCAACATTCACTGTTGCTTGGCATCCCAAGCAATATCTATTAGCCTATGCTTGTGATGACAAAGATACTTATGATAGGAAAAGAGATGCTGGTAGCCTTAAAGTATTTGGATTTGCCAGTGATTAAGAAACTATCCTATTACATATTTTTATTAAAATATACCATTTTATAAAAAGAAAATGTGTCTTCTTTTGCCTTATCATCCCCTTCCTAGTATAACTAAAATCTCTTTAGTTCAGTACAATTTGTATATAAGTATATTCAATACTTGAGTACTTGTAAAATCCAATTCATGAATCATATTCTGTGTAACTATATAATATTGACTGTTGGCATGTTGTTGACATGGTAACCACATACATACATGAAACTATTCAATTTGTTAAACCCAACAGTATTGTGAGAGTAATCAGACTTTTGCTGTTTAAATATTGGAGATATATTTCATTGGCTCTTATTTTTTACACGTTTTCATGACCTCTTACTGTAATGACACAGGCTGGAGAAATTCAAACTAAATGTGGGTGTCAGTACACCATTACACTGACTGACCAAGTTCCACAAGGAATTACTTCTGAAATGAAAGACAATTATAACCATACACCTAATATACATGAAGTAGATGAGGAGGATACGGACGAAGAATGTAATAACGAGGTCAGTCTACAGGAATATAATCAGGATGTGGAATTAAAAACAGCTATGATGGAAGATGAATCTGCTTACTCTGGTGATTCATTTTGCTCAGACGAGTCAGAAGAAACGTCCAACTTTTCTGTTAATACTGGTTTATCAATGAAAATTGATAATTATAAGTTGAGAAACAACAATCGGTGTACCTCATCAAACATAAAAAATTACGAAGCGGCAACGCAAGACGACGAAGACGATGGTGAAACAATCTGTTCTTCTCATGGTGATAAATATTCAAGATTTGGAGAGAAACAGTTAGGCCTGAAACATATAAAAACTGGAAGGAAAAACATGACTTTCACTGATGAGGAGATGCGAAAAATTGAACGTGAAAATCAACTTCTTTTGAGGAAAATAATGGCTTCACAGAAGCCACGAGATCATTCACATCACAATGGTGTACCGCAATCCAGAACAAGCAGTTCTGCGATAAACAGAAAGAAATTACAAAGGAAAATAGAGATTGATAACATGGTATGTAAATACAGGAGACATTTTTGTTAAACAAAATATAATACTTACTTCAAACTATTTTCAGTTATTACTTCAAAGAATACAAAGAGCTAAGCCATGTGTGATGAACACAGCAATGAATTCTGGTTGTAGACTTACATTCGTCTAATCTGCAACAGCCAAATGCTTTTATACATTTCTAAGGACTCTATTATACAAAAATACAGAGCTCACATTTCATGAATCTTCAGTATTAGAACTTTGTGGTATACACTTTAGGTATTTGATATCTTATTACTCTTTACCTTATTTAAAAAAGTGAGGACTATGTACAGATTACTGTATTGAGATGGAAGATAAATTATAAATAAAAACATCCTCTTGAAAAAAATTATTGTAGGGAATTCTTTGGATTATCCTGAATCATCTCCAACCATCACACGAAAATCATTAAAACACTGCAACTACCAGTCTTGAAGAGTAGTTACACGTTTTTTTTATTTTATTTGTATACATCACAACTTTGTAAAATGTTTTGAAAACTTACCGAAGAATGACTACAAGTCAAGACTATAAAAATCACAGTTCTCACTCGTTTCAAGTAACTTAATTATCATTTTGTGTTATACCAAGACCAATGCCTTCCGGGAGTATTTTTTTACATTGTGATCAATTTTGTAAACCCTATGAATAATTAGTAAAAACTAATGATGGTGCAAACAGCCTGCTCGGCTAGAAATCATTTTACAATCATGTACTTTCGTCTATCAAATTTTGTCGATCACTGTGCAATTTCCTTTTTTTACTTACTTTTGAAGTTCACAATTCTGCGGACAAAATCGTTTAATATCGGCGGGAAAAATATATAAAAACAGCAAGTACGATTATTGTACTAGGTAAAAACAAATTCCAACATAACATATTAACGTTGCAATTGTAATACAATTTTAACAAATGGTGACATAAAGATTTAACTTTCAAAATATCTTTAAGTATAAACAAATTTGGTCCAAAACTTATCCGACATCATTATTATGCGAGGTATTATTTAACAACATATCACAAGATCTGTGAAACATGGATATATAACAAAACCAGCCAGTAGGTTTAAGCGTTGTTGATCACAATCATAGTGCTGCTAATAAATATGTTATTACTTTCCGTATTCGGACAAAGAAATTATCAAACAAGTCTACGATATCACAAGATCAAGTATTTGTAATTTGGGAAACAATTAGTCTTCACTCTTCCTTTTCCAAGATTCACTGGATGATGGCGTCCATATTGTACTGAGAGATCGAAACGGATCAAAGCCTGATCTTTCCTGCAAGGATTTTAAATATTTGTGAATCCACAGTTCTATTACACCAATGTACAGAATTAATATCCGTTAATGTTTTACTATTATGAAGCTATAGTACGTATGTGCCGCTGATTATGAAAGTGGTCCAAGTCACTTTTTATCTATGTCCCTTAAAATACATTAAAATATATTTACAATTCCGGTTAATATGTAAAACTTCGATTGATCCTGTGATAATAATGTTGACAACAAATAGACTCTATATAGGCAGATTGAATCTATTTATGACCTAAAAAGCTTTTAATCGGTCCTTTCGATAAAGTGACTTAGGGCACTGTCATAATTACCGGCACATAACATAATATGTATTTACATATAAAAATATATAATATATATAGCGTACTTGTGTATCTGATTCAGATTGTAAGGAAGATAAGTGTGAAGTTATAGGGGGTGCAGCTGCGCCCCATGGAGCAGCAGCCCAAACACCACCAGTATTTACTCCCCGTACACCACTTCTTTCTTCTCCAACAGCAGCTCTCGTGTACAACGGTTCCCAATTTGTATCAACTGTAGCCCAATTGTCTATAATTTTAATAAATATATCAATTATCATAACTCGTAATTTACGTTTCTTACTCCCAATTTAAAAGAAACAAATTCAGGTATTACCTCTTAGTGTGTCTGTTAGCACAACTGGTTTTTCGAGTACCTTTTGTGATTCCATCTGAAAACTACTAGTATTCTCGGATAATAAACTCATCATTGGATTACTGTCTTCCCATAATTGACACCGTGTATCTTCTTCAGGACTTTCCAATTCCATTAAGGGTTCGTCGGTTTCTGGAAGATCGTCGTACGGTACCAACTCCCGTTCGAACTGCGACGCAAAAGAATTTTATAAACACATGTTTCATAAACATGGAGTTATGTACTTCCCGAAAGTTTGTATTAATTACCGGTGGTTCAGAAAAGGTGTTAATAAAATAGCTATTTGAATGCGGCGAAGTAGTTTGCATCTTCAGTGGCTCTGGACAAAGTAACATTTCTTTTTCAGCAGCTTGAACATAAGGAGGTGGCGACTTCGATATCGTTCTGTATTCAGCTGTGGTTTGCAATAATTCTGGACTCGTCTGTTGCTTAGTATAATCGAGATCTTTGGCGTCGTTATTAAATACTATCGATAAATTATGACTTGCTTCTTGATTCTTGTGTATTTTATTCAAATTAGTAAAAGGAGAGATGTTATCCTGACTTCGTGCAACAACATCACTGAACTTTGCTCTGTTTTCTCCCCAACAGGATGGCGGTGGTGGTGGTACAGGAGTTGAAACAGTTCCGAACGATCTTGTTGTCTCTTCTTTTGGCTGGCATGTACTTCCATTTAGAGCTACTGCTGTAAAATAAAATCAATGAGCTTATAAACATTTCTTATTATTAATAAACATTTCACCATGCATAAATTGTACTGCCTAGTGATATTGTCGTTATCAAAAATGTGTACCTTTTACGTGTCCTTTCTCAATACCTCGTCGTTTTTGAGATCCTTTATCTTTTCTTGGAGGATTTTTATTCTGTCGTGGCAATTTAAAGGACGATTCAACTGTACGGGACGTATGAACATGATGCTTTACAGTAGATCTAGTTGTACTAGTTTTCCATCTGTTTGGATTGTTTTGTTTTTCTTTATCGTACTCGTCGTCATCGCAATCTCCTTCATAGTTATCTCTGTAATCTACGCATGGAACGGGAGTGATTGTTTGTGGCTTTGTCTTCTTAGTTGCAGGTTTTCTCTGTACCTTCTCGTTTTTCCCAGACGACTGATCAAAATTCTGCCATAAGAATCACGGGATTTAAATGTTACTTTTAATAAATAAATAATAATAATTGATCTATCTTATGTAAGATTCCCACCTTGCACGGCGGTGGATCATCGTGGACCGAACTTTCCGTTGTTGTCGAAGAAGTTTCTTCCTCCGAGAGTTGAACATTCCTTTGATTGCTATTCGTTTCGAACTTCTTATAGGACATATGATTACTGTGAATACTATTATTGACAACCGTGCTTTGTTTGCGTTTGTTATCGGATTTATTGCTTCGAGAACTATTAAAGAAACCCGTTGCATCTACTTGAACTTCATGATCAACTAATTTCGGTTCCTCTTTCACGTTTCCAGTCGGATTAGATTTACCCTTCCTATTAACTACTGGGCTCGTTTTCATAAAAGTATTTACTGTATATTTTTTCTCTTGGCTTGCTTGGATATCCACAAACTGACTTTCTGGCGTTGGAATTTCCGCCTGCATCTCCTGAATATTGCTCTGTTTCTTATTATTCTTTTTCTTAGCACCAACTGTTGAATTTACCGTATGGTTACTATTATCTAGCGTGGGTTCCTCACATCTCTTAAAAGATAATAAGTCTTTTGTCTCGTTATCTAGCTTGAACCTTCGTTCTTCTTCTGCTGACCAGTCTGGTATTTTCAAGCCTTTCTGTACATCTTTATCCTTGCACTTCTTTACATTCATTAATGTCCAATCTGGGAATGTGTCCTCTTTTTTCGTAGATTTTTGCGTTTCCTCACTTGTTTTCTCTTTTGGCGAGTCCGTATCCTGATTGGAATGCGCTTGCATGTGCGACAACAGCCGCAGATCCAAGGGTGGTTGAAGAGGACTTTTACGTGGAAAAATATCTAAAGTTCCTAACAATATGCGATCTGCTTCGAGGAAGGAAACAACAAGAACGCAGACTAATAGTATTGACGATAGACTTATTGCAATCCACTGCACGGTTCTTTCCCAGGATGGCCTCATCAATGCAGCTGCACAAGACTCTAACGAATGTGGTGGAAGTGTTGCCAACAAATTAAGTATCACCATACCATTTTCAATATCTTCACCGTCCGATCCTAAGCTCGTTGTTATGAAAAGTTTTCGTTCCACTCGGGACAATGTGAAATCGGGAGTGAATGCTATTTCAATCTTCTTCGTCGCGTTAGGATTTAACTTGAAAGATCCGCAGTTTAGTACCTTAAAGCCATATCCTTCGCAACGTAAGCCGTTAATCGAGAAGTCATAAACTTCAATTGGCAATTCTCCTACGTTTCTAGCAGTAAAGGATCTCTTGACAATTAGATTCGGTACAGGATTTCTTCTGTATCGATCACCTGCTAACGATTGATATTTAATAGTACACTACTTATATCAGAAAATGCCTAAAATGTCTCTGACTACAAAATGTATCTATCAAAAACAATTGCATGGACATCATTCCAGGTCACCAAATGAAAATAATTTCAAGGATATGACCATCCATAGAACAAGGGTAAATAAACGTACATACGTTCACAATCTTTAAGATGTTTGTCGGCGAGTTCAAATAGTAAAGGTGTAATGGAACCTGGTTTACGATTTCCAAATCTAAATTGTGCATTTGCGCCTTGACCAATCACGCGCAATAATTCCAAGATCGACATATTATTCCTAAAAGTTAGTATTATCTTGTTTCAGAAAGCGTGAATTAAATATTTGTATGATCACATAATAAATGGTTTGAATTGCTAACCGAATATATAAAAGAGCAGACGACAATACAGTTGAAACTGGTGTGTATGAGACACGTATCATTTTTGACTCCAATGGTTTCAAATATAAAGGAAATGTATCAGGGGCAACGTTAATGTCCCATTTCTTTTCAACCCATTCCCTTTCATCTATACTTTCTTCTAGTTTAAATTCTTCTGGAACCGTAGGTCCACATTCCGCACACGTGGGTTTGAATCTGTAATACATATCAGTGCACTCTCATAAAACTGCATGTATCTAATATGGAACATATTATTTACTTTTTCATTTACGGAGAGTTATGTTCTGATCGGGAATTACAATTACCTTGCTGGCAGTGAATGGTAAAGTCTCGTTCCTTGAGGATAACTCCAATCCATCACCAGTTGCGCGATCAAAGGATTCGTACTTGGATTATGCACTTTGATCGTTTTGTACGATGTATTACCCACTTGTGTTAAAGGAAACACAAGAACGCTTTTCTGTTTTACGGAACCAGAACCTGCTAGCAAACTGGGCCAATACGGCTTTATATTCAAATAAAATTTGTGTACTCGAACTTCTGTTGTTTCCATATGCATTGTAATGTTGTCCCAAAAGCGGCCAGCAGTTGCATTCAGATAACGCATATATTTTGTATTTAATAAATTTAAATCGGTATCACGAGTATGCGACGGAAGAGACAGAGTATTCAACCATTGCTTGCCGGCTGTAATACATTTAACGTTATACAACTTCTTCGATATTTTCTATTAAACATCGCGTTTTTAATAACGTACCACTTGTGTCCATCGAAAGTCCTAAATAACATTGCTGCTTACAGATTACTGATGGATCGATTTTAATAGATCCAACATTATTTTCACCGTTCGCAATCATAGGTGTGATCGTGTCCTCTAATGGAATATATTTTATTCTATTATCTTTATTGGCTGGCATGATACGAGTTAACTGCATCGGTTTCAAAAATGTCGAATACACCTTTACTTGTTGCGCACAGATTGATCCCTAAATAAAAATTGTTGGATAAAATATTCTCTTCCATAATTCGAAATGCAAATTTTTAAGATAGTTACTTACAGGAAAGCAATCTGTAAACGTAAGTTTTTTCAAAGAAAGTCTACCATGTGCTACCCGCATGTAGACAGGTAAAATGAACCTTTCATACGTCGTTTTAACGAAAACTTCACCTACTATCGTATCTTCTTCGACCATAGGCGTCTTTACTTTAATTTTAAAAACCGCTAAGAAACCGGGCTTTATGTATTGCTAAAATTATTCCAGGTTCCATTATATAATGATGTAGTATAGATAGTAGTAAGTATAGAATAAATATTCTTAAAAAATCTGCTCTCCCTCCACTGGTATATTCTGCTAATTCTAACAAAATGTTATGACTTCAGTGTACCATTGTGTACCATTGTGTACCATAGTATTAGAATTAGGAAACATATTCACGTAATCTTTGTTATTATTAGAATTAGTAGAATACGCATTTGGTATTTCGACTGTGATTTTTTGCACTATCAGTAAAAAAACGTACGTTTCCTGTATAACTGCAGACAGTTATATTACGAAGCTCTTTATCGTACGAATCAGTTGGACCGCTTAAGCAACCCATTAATTCTAATACAGCGCCTGGCATATTAACACCCCATCCATGTAAGTCTATATTGATGGGATTCTGATTTTCTAGAGCGAATATACCTTCGCTTTCGGTACCGCTTCCGACAGTACCAAAATTCATTGTGCCCTTATCATAATCTCTTTCACCTGGTACAATTTTCTTGAGTTTACCATCGTAACTCAACAACGGAACTTCCGTAACCGAAACGTTTGAATGGATTAAAATCGAAGATTCCATTTTCACGTTATCACTTTTCCTGTCTTTGGCAAGTTGTAAAGAAAATATATTGGCTTTCTGTTCAGGCTTTAACACTCTAGGAATAAAGTTTTTTATCTGAAAAATGTCCATGCCATATTTAATAAAATTGAAACATTTTTAAGCATTAAAATATTTTCAGTAAAACTGTAGCGTTTGATTAAGTTCACGTACCGTAAAAAGTGATTTCACGTGCGGTGACATTGTAACATTTGTAATAGCTAATGGTAATTTAAACTTATTGACGACGCTAAAGTTTCGCGCCTGATTAGATTGTAGAGAACAATAGTGCGTAATTGATGAGTTTATTTCTAGTCCACCCTGTAGAACTTGTGCTATCCATGGGATTACTACTTTTTGACTAGAACCACCTGGACCTATAGCTTTTATCACTAATTTCCCTTTAAAATGTTGTAAGTCTAAACCAGTCTTCCCTGACAAGATTAAATATATTGTAATGAACTTAAGCACAATTAACGAAATCCATAATAGTATACTGTCTTGTTTACTTACAATCGTAAACTAACGCTCCAATTGCAATTGGAATATCTGTATCACCCGGAATTACCGCCGGTTCGAAATGAAGTTTTAGCGCCCTTGATACGGGCGTGTTAATTATGTTCTGCGAAAAAAATAATGATTGAAGAACAAGATACGATATTATACGAAGAAAATTAATTAAACGTACCACGATTTTGACTGGCTTCTTAGCAGAATTTTTTAAAGCAATAGGGAATTGAATGGGTGGCTGCAGAGAGCCACCCATACCCAAATTGATAACACCTGAACTTCCACCCCAATGAAGTCCAGCACCATTTTTTACTTCTACTTCAACTGCGACAATCAGTATTTCCGCAGTATTATTTACTTTAAGTCTGCAATATGTAATAAAATATACGAATATATGATATGTGCATTAAAATCCAAAATTGATTTATGGAGATGCATACAAACCTAACATATGCAGTATGATTTTTTTCAGTATACGCATTAAAATGTAGTCTTATAATAGGCTTAGTTTGATATGGTGGAATTTCCCATAATTCGCGCGCACCTTCGGCTTCGCCGGATGGTAGTTCTAATTGAAATTCGGCACCGCTACTGTATACTTCTATCACCTTTCAAAATTGAATAATTTTAATGTTATAATCACTGTATCTATCGAAGGAAAAATATATGCATAGACAGTTTGGATAACAAATACATACTTGCAAAGCTTCTGGATGGGGATTGTGCATATATATAAGTGGGGTGAAAGATGCGTTTAAAGGTAACTTGACACCCACTACAGGTCTCAAACGATAAGGACTACTCACGCCTACCCCTTTTACCTAAGAGAATTGGCAGTGTTTTTAAAAAAAATTTGATACATGTAGTAAAAGACTGAGGCTATGAATAAAATGATATTATTACTTGATATTTTAACGTTCCATCCGTCGTATGTATTAAAAGATGAGTGTCCATATCACCTTCTTCGCGACCCAGAAAAATAACGTCAAACGTAGTGTTCCCTAGTGGTGGAATCACCTATGCAAAATAAATGTTCATAGCGCCCCAAAATTGTATTAGCTGATAACAATACTGTTTTAGTTAATAACATATTCTCATATTCTAGCACAATGTCGATGTTTAGAGCCTGCTAGATATTACATTAACAATTTTATTTCAAGATACAGAACTTACTTTGCTTCGAAAGAATGATGAATGGAAATGACGAGTATTTCCAGAAATCGATATAAGATGGATTGTTTTATTGTGATCTCTATTAAATAAGATCACAGTTTCTTGGTGGGGTATACCAAGTTGTCTGAGAAGAAAAATACGCATATTGTATGTGCACAATTGTTCACAATAACTCAATCAATATTCAGGTTTAATTTACCTCTGTTTAAAGTCCAAAACACGTGGTTTAAAACGAACATGAGACAATATGTCTTTTACTTTATCATCATCCGATGTTGTATCCCTTAAAACAATAATTATCGCAATTTACAGTTGTGGCACAAGCACACAGAAGCTACTCCTAATAGTGGAAATTGAAAATAGGAAAGGTATAAGAAAAATTAGTTTGAAGTAATCACAGTTAGTAAAGTAGTGTTTAAGTCCTGTTTCATTGAATGTGTCACTGTGATGAGATGATTACATGATCCATGAAAGTGATTAAGTATTATTAATATATCAATTGTGATTAATTTATGTTATTCAAATGATTACTTTATGAACCATCATACAATGCTCATAATATATAGCTGAATATTTACTTTACAATTATAAGATGTAATGTATAGTATTATGTATATACATATAACTATTATCAATTTTATGGATGGTTAGTAATACTTTGGGTTTCAGCAGATTCATTATATTCTATGGCCGAATAATTTCATTTATTGGTACATAGTAATTAATTTAAAACTGTTAGCAAATGATTTTAAAATATGAGAGAGGAATACTATTACAAATACCTTTCCTACTTCCACTCACCATTATCTTAATGAGTATTATGCTTACCCAGCCCCATGTGCTGAATTAGTAAAATCCTATGGAACAAACAAAACATAGAATTGGTATGGCTATCCAATAATTTTCTATAAATAAATATCACTCTAATCAATTTTAACAAAAATTTTCCTGAACATCAGAAGGCCACTATTCTACTCATATATTTTAGACAATATCAAAGATCTAGGAGAAAGTTCATAGAGATTATGATACAATATAAATAGTTGTACCAACCTTATGCATAGACATTGGTATGTTGTCCAAAAGATATTGAACATCATTGTCTTCCTGTACAAAGGCTGTAAAGTATAACAGAACAAACTTTTTTAGAAACATTTATCTGTTGCAATTGAAATCCTAATGATAATTTTATGAATCTGATTAACCCATAATTTGATGCATTATATAAATAATCATTTATGAAAATAAATGTATGGTAGAATAATGTAGTTAATAATTCTGACCGATTGACATCCATTATCACATAATGAATGAAAGAGGATACAAATTTGGTTTTTGATAATTTTAAATGATAGATATTAACAATGTATGATTAGGTACAAATGTTTCTTTAGAAAGATTATTACAAGTAATGCTATAAAATTGTATTAATTAGTATCATATATGAATGAAACCTTTGCTTTTCTAAGATTAAGATACTAGGTAGAATCTTACCATGCTATCTTATCATTACACATTTTACAGCATACTTAGATCTTTATGATGTATAAAAGTTATCAGGTAATTGTGCAAGGATCCTGAAGTTAACAAAGGAAATATCTATATTAAATAAAGTTATATATCAATCTTATGACTGGCAAACTTCCTGAATTTACTGTCACATAGCATTAAATATATATTTGAAATTCTTTAGTGTGAGACACACTGACCAACAGTTTCCAGTAATTCTAACTAATATTTCTTATTCATGTTAAAATAATGAGTTTTAAGAAACATAGATCCACAATCTCTTCAGTGAAATGATTAACATCAATATATAATGTCGTATAAATATGTCAAAAGCCCACAAAGCTTATTCTTATTCTGAAATGAGTAAATTAGGTGGGAGACCAATATTCCATTAACATCGCGTAATACATTTTCGTTCGGAGAGTATACAAACATGATCTCGTGCAAGAGTGTGTACAATCATAAATGAATCGGTCCAAGAAACAGAAAAAAAGGTGTTCGATAGAGATAAATTCGTAGAGGAAAATAATAATATCGATTGACGCTATGTTAAATAATAGCGCATAACCATTATCGTGCTGGTTAATATTAACATTTATTAATGCGGGGGGTAGGTTGATAGGTGCGTAAATATAAACTTACCATTGTTGTGCCCGTGCAAGGACGGTCGAATTTGTGAGGTCAACTCGAAAAACGTTATTAAGAAAAGAGAATAAAATACTTTGAACTCAGTCATAATAATAGCGTTCACTGTGTTGTTCGCTGTTTTGTCTTTAGCAGAAATGAAAATCCGCTTTCAGCCATACTTCTGCACTATCGAATCCCGTACTATCGATTCTACCTCCATCTGATTTCAAATCTCTCCGCAAACGAATTTCGTCCGACGAATTTTACTATCTTCGATAAGTTATCTATTAGTTTCCTATTTTTTCTAATATAGTTAAAACAGACTAACATTTCCTACTTATTGTTTTCTATTTCTTCTCAGTAAATTATTTAAGTTGTCGAATAAAACTGTACGTTAAACCTCGTTTATGTAATATGAATTGTATGAAACTGAAAATAATAAGCAATAATTTCTGACGTCACTTCTAATCCAATAAATAATATGTTTATATTTAACTCTGTTAGAAGAATATTCTAATTTCTGTTGTTTATAGAAGATTAATATCATTAATAAAGTAATAAGTATCACTTCGGCCACGGCTGTGTATGGAAACCTTTATACGATACACTGTATATTTATATATCTGAAATTATTGTAATATAATAATTAAGCTCCATATTTCACAAAATATATTAATTATTGAAAAGTTATTACCCACAAAGCATACAAAATATTCTTCCTGGCAGGGCGCTCGACGCCACTGCACTCCGAATCGCGCGTCGCGACGTCCTTTGGAGCACGTGACAACTTAAACGAGATGCGCGGGGATCAATGTCGGAGTTCCTGCAACTAAATTCTTGAGGTTGCTTTATGCAGTTGTGAAATACACGCGGTTTCCTTAACCTCGTAAATAAACATCTAAAAAGACCGATGAATTTGTCATAAAATTGCATAGGATATTAGAAAGTGTTCGGTAAATTCACGCGAGTTTTTCTTACTGTAATTTATTAATTTATATCGCAAGCATTACGGTGGGAATTGTTTATTATTACTGTATAAAACGTAGATCTAAGTTTAGTTGAAATGGGTAATGCAAAACATGGTGAGTTGAACTGTAATTATTAAAAGTTTTGTTATTTTGAAATTGAATTTTATTTAACTAAAATAAAAAGGAAATAGATTATTATATATTTAAAATATAATTTCCATATGTGCAATGTAGGTGACAGAAAGAAAGTGTCCTGGATTTATAGAAAGAAAGCAAAAGAACGAAGGAGCAAAGGACAATCATCGAATGTGGATGACAATGTACAAGTGCAAAACAAAAAAGCGCGAATTATTATTCGTAATCTGCCGTTTAAGGTTCGTATCACTTGTTAAATCTGTATTTAAAATATTTCTTTACAAATGACAGAAAGTATATTTTTATAAAGTAACTGATATCATTAGGCTACAGAGGAAGATGTAAAACGACTTTATGAATCATTTGGCCCAATAGAAGAAATAAATCTTTTGAAACACCCTGATGGCAAACCAGTTGGATGTGGTTTTATACAGTTCAAGCGCATAGAAGATGCATCCAAAGCTATATTTAAAACAAATAAACAAGATTTTCTAGGTAATTATTTATTTTATTAGCAATTAACTTTCTCCCAAGAAGTTTTAATAGATACTTATTTTTATATCATTATGAAACTCAAATATGCTTTCAGGTAGGCCAATAAGTACTAGCTGGGCTATACCTAAATCAAAGTTCTGTCAAAAATTAGAAAAAGATCCTTCTGGCGAGAATGTAGATACTACAGAAAATAATGATGAAGATAATCAGGAGAATGACAATGAGGATGAAGTTAAAAATGAGGAAGCAGAAGTAAAAGATGAACCACAAGGAAGTGAAGACACTTGTACAAAAAGTAAATCCAAAAAATTTAAAGAACACGATCAAAAGTCACAAAAAGAGAAAAATAGAAAGAAGAGGGCTAGGATAGTTGTCAGAAATATTGCTTTTCAAGTAAGAGTGGCCTGTATAAAATAATATACTTTATAGGGTTTATAAACTTGGCATAGTAGATATAGTTATCCTCTTATTTTGTGTGACTAGGCCACTGAAAACAATTTGAAGGAGCATTTTTCACAATATGGCACCATAGAAGACATTAAAATTTTAACAAGAAGTGATGGTAAAAATGTTGGTTGCGCATTTGTCCAGTTTGAACGTGTTCAAAGTGCGGCACAGGCTATACATTATGCCAATTTACATCCACTTCTTGGTAGGCCAATTGTGATAGATTGGGCTGTGGCAAAAAATAAATTTTCTAAAAAGGATACAAATGAAACAGCAAATGATACTACAGAAATAAAAGAGGAAAGTATAAGCGACGATGATAAAGGTGATTCTAAGGTCAAGCAATCTAATGTGGAAATAGGTAGGTGAGTAAATAGTACAATCAATCAATTTGCCTACTCATACTTAAAAAATAAATTATGGAAGTGATATTTTTTGTTAAAAATATATTGTTAAAATAGTGTTTGTAACAATTCCACAATTATGTTCTGTGCATATTATAATTATTCCTTTTCAACAGTGATGATGAAGATGCTAATACAAATACTGAAGGTAGTGAATCAGATGAAGAAGAGTTAGATGTCAAGGACGAAATGAAAGATGAAGATGAATCTTCCGACGAAGAAAATTCGATAAAAGATGAAAAAGAAAGTAATGTAGAAGAGATGGATGAGGAAGATGAAGAAATGGAAAGAAAACGGCCGAGATACGAGTCCCACGATGTTACAGAAGGAAAAACTATATTTTTTAAAAATGTACCTTTTTCCGTTAGAAATGAAGATCTCAAGAGGTACATGGAGAAATTTGGACCAGTTTTCTATGCACTTGTTTGCATTGATGCCCTAACAGAGCATTCAAAAGGCACTGCATTTGTGAAATTTCGGGTATTTATTACTTCATAATATTTGTCCTTTATTAAATTTAAGTTGCATTTTACCATTATCATTCTCACTACAGAATGTTGAAGATGCTGACAAGTGTTTAGCAGCAGGAAGTGAGTTAAAAATGCAGGATGAAGTATTGGAAGCACATAGAGCATTGGATAGAAAGGAAGTTGAAAATAAAGCAATGTCGAAGCATCAAAAAGACAGAGATTCTAGAAACTTGTATCTTGTAAAAGAAGGAGGTAATTTGAGCAATAGAGACTAAAAAAATATTAATTAATCTGGATTTAAATTTAAAAACTTCAACTGTTTAGTTATATTGGCTGGCAGTTCAGCAGCTGCAGGAGTTTCGGCGGTAGATATGGCAAAACGATTACAAATAGAACAATGGAAATCACAGATACTGCGAAATTTAAATATGTTCGTATCGAGAGTACGATTGGTAGTACACAATTTACCACCCAGTTTAGATGATACCAAACTGAGACAAATATTTCAGCGTCATAGCGGACCAAATGCAGTAATTAAGGAGGTATGTTTGCATTAATAGACATCGTTTTTTTATTACGGAACATAATATATGATTTTATTGTATATAATATTTAAGGCACGCGTTATGCGAGATTTAAAAAACGTTGACGCGAAAGGAGTCGGAAAATCAAAAGAATATGGATTCGTTTCATTTACTACTCACGACGATGCATTAAAAGCGTTGCGAAGTATAAACAACAATCCAAATGTATTTCATAAAAATAAGGTAAAACAAATTTATGAGGAGGGACTCTTATTATTCACTAAATTTGTTTGTTTGGGACTCTTAATCTACTTATAATTATTATTTCCCCGATTTACATTTAGAGGCCCGTAATATCATTTTCAATAGAAAATAGAATTATGGTTAATGCCAAACAAAAAAGGATAGAAAAGAGCAGAGAACACAATCCTTTATGGTCAGGAAAAGGAGAGAAGAGGCTTAATGATGAAAAGTTTAACAAATTCCCAGCTAAGAGACAAAAAATGGAAGAAACGAACGAAACTGACGCAAAACCTTATGTCGGAATGGTTGGAAAACCAGGTGAAAACAAAATGAGATCAAGATTTAAGTTGAGAACCCAAGCGGCGATACACAGTCAAACGGTGAAGAAAGAAAAGAAAAAAATGAAATCTGCCAAGAAACAAGTGATACAGAAAAAGAATGATGCAAAATCGAAAAATGAAGTTAAGGTAATCTAAACATTTTTCTTTTATATACCATTAATTATTTAATCTTCATAACTTAACGAAATGTTTTTTACTTATTTTTGCAGCCGAAACAAGGAATGAAAGTTAGTTCGCATGATATAAATTTGGACAAACTAGTAAACAATTACAAAAATAAATTAAACAATGTTAAACTAACAAAATCGAAGTGGTTCGATACGTAGGTCGAATTGAAATAGGTGCAACATATTTGAATTTGCAAACCTTATATTGTTGTAAATTTAAAAATAATTATTCCTTGTTTACCGTGTGATTAGAATCATTGTTACATTATTTCTGTACGTCACTAAAGTTATTTAATGAACTATTAGTTAATTCCTAATAGTTTATACACCGCAAGAAGACCAACCAAAAGATTGCCGACGTTTACCGAGGCGGAGTTTAATAAATACCGCTAATCCTATACTTTTCATACAAATGTAAACTGATTTGCATATTTTTTAATTATTGTTTAATAAACTGAATTACCTAATAGCTTTATCGTGTATGATATTACCTTTTTCCTTTGATTCACACCCAACCATTGAGCGTAAATCGCGCTAACACGAAGACATTTTGCTGTAGGATGAATATTTACTATTATATTGCAATTCTATTCAAGTCATTCATGATGCCATGGAAAGCCATTTTGCAAAATCGTATCCGAATGGATAAAATTATTATAGAAATTCATGGTCAAGGAGATAGAATCTGTTTTAGACCGACATCCAATTTGATATGTAGCAATAGACTGCCCCTCCTAACTTACGTCTCCCACTTTCGGGTGTTTCTTCTTTCAGCTAAGCAACGTGTTTTACTTCTTTATTCGTTGCTCCGAACTCTGTAAGGCATCACAAACTGTATCGTACCTTTCGACACTTTCAATTTCGTTCACGGTACGCGCGATTTTCTTATTTACCGCTTAACGCATCGAGGACAATGTTGTGATTAGTGCAATGTTTAGATGACTATTAATTTAAATGAAAGTGAATCGAATTCTTATAATTAATCTGCGGCACTAGTCTTCTATGGTGAGTCTCGATTTGAATATGTTCCTTTAATTTAATTAATTTCTTAGTTTAATTTATTACCTCCACCTTACCTTTTCTTTGATTGATCTTCTTCTACTTATTTCGATCTATGCGTATGTCATCTGAAATGAAAATTTATGTTCCACATTCTGTAATTTCTTCGTGCTTCCGTTTAGATCTATATTTTAGTTTAAGTCCTCTTAGAATGAAGATGAACAAAATGTCACTGTAACATAAAATTGATAGGTTTACGATTATTATATCGAGTTATCTTAAGCTAAACAAAATATATTTAAATTATGACGGTATTCGAACCTTTTCTCAAGGTTGAGCAGATCCGACGTACCCGATTTCGGCAAGGAATGTGATAATTGTCCTTCCACGCGCTCAGACATTTATCAATTTTTTTCGAGGTAGCACGAAACTATCCGCTACCATATCTTGAGATTTTTATTTTAAAAATGCATTATACAACCATCAGAATATATAACACATTCACTGTCTACTCGAAGATAAAGATAAGAGAATTATATTATAATTATATCGTAATTAATTCTTACTGAAAGTGGATTTAATTATAACATAAAACTGACCGAAATATTCCGATTACGGTAGAGTCAAACGTTTAATTAATGAAATCAAGTAATTAGCACTATCCAGTAGTTATAGAAATAGTAATAGTAATAGCATAGAATCTTAATCCATTTATTAGTTTAATACCGGAAGATAAAATTCGCTTAGCGTGACACTTTAATAATTATTTGATTAGTGTTCGATTATCGGTCAGGAATTAAGCAATTTGCGTGCTTTTCATTTAGGCACGCGTAATTTGCTTCAATTACCTTTCGTACATAAGGTTGAATTGGGAAAGTCAAGTTTAGAAAGTTTGAAACTATTATCTGGCTGGTTTTTGTGCAGTACGAAGAAACACATTACGCTCGTGGTTGTTATCATCCCGATGATGCCACCGCGTCTAGAATATCGCAAATAAGACCGGTGAAATTGATTAGCAGACAAACCGATCTCTGAGATAATAATCGTGGAAAATTGTCACGGTTACTAACTACATTTCCATGGTTTTCTTTTAATCTAAGCAGCAACGGGAAATCAGAAATTAATTGGAGCACTTTCATTTCTCCGTGTTAATATTGTTCGGATATTTTCATGTCATATATTAATATAAAGGCTAGCATATAAAATTAATATAAGCCACGAATTATGAAACATTCTGCTGCAGCCTTTTTACCTTTACTCCAATAAATGTGTATTATTTTAGGGAATTAGTTATTGTAATGATAATTGTCTCTCTGGGACAAACAGGAAAAATTAATATTAAAATTAATATTGCAAAAACTCAGAAATGATTTATGTAAATACACGATTAATTAACTACTAATTAAGCATAGTCGTTTATCGAGATGCAAGCTGTAAATATTCTTTAATGCATCCACGCAAATGTAAAACTATGACTAAATAAATTCTTTGTAGTTCTAGTGTTGAAAATTCCTGTCGATGCATCGCGGTATGCAAAGTATTAGGCGGAACTACTTAAATTACTTGAAAGTTGCAACAGCAGGATAAGTTCTTTCAGACGTCGACCTCGATAGCTTCAATTGGAAATACAAAATACCGGGAGATTACATGGTTCTCGGTAATCGTTCCGCAATTTCACTCGAAGGGTAGCCGCGGTTATTTCCACCTATCCAATTCGCGCGTTTTTGAACGAGAAACTCGTCTAATATCCTAATTATATATATTTACGCGCGAAAATCACTAACTTCAAAGTATGTTGCCACCTTTCGTAAACTTAAAATGCTACCGTTTTTGGACCTGGTGAAAAACGGTAGCATTTTAAGTTTACGAAAGGTGGCAACATACTTTGAAGTTAGTGATTTTCGCGGGTAAAAATGGTTTGAATCGATAGCAGTCGTAGAAGAAGTTACGAATAAAAATGGAAATTCGTACGTGCAGAATCTATCTTCGAAGGTTACACAATATCCCCGTCTCGTTTATCGTCCATCACTCCCTACTCGCTTTTTATATCCTCATTAAAATTCACAGCCAGAATTAGGAAGTCTGGATGTCAAGAAAGCAAGTTTTTGGTATGCTTCGGAAAGTTTAATTTATGTCGACCCCTGCTATTGTAAATGCCGATGATCTCGACGTTGAAGCCTACCTGGGTGAAGCGAGATATTAAACTAAGTGACTCGGTAAATAATTACTCTTTACAAACTATCCTAATTCACGATTCTAAGTAATAGTACAATATTTACATACATCACTTTTCTGATAGAAAGCTAGCAAACAAACGAAGAAAATGAATTATAACACGTGGACTTCGTTAAGTTCCATCGAAGGGATGTATTGAGAAATATTTCAAAAGACTCTTAAACTTCGATTGCACCGATTTATGCATTTCTGAAAGAAACATATCACTGTTATAATTTTCTTTTAAAAGGGTATATTTTACTATCTTTTTATTATAATTCTTATCAGAAACATTTTTAAACATTTCGAGAATTCTGAAATTGTCGAGACTTGTACAAATTTCTTCGCATTTTAGGATAAAAAATGCCACCGTTTAATCGTGCTGCGACAAGGTTGTTTACTCATACCAATAAAGATACACGCAATATTATTAGGAAATTAGATACACTGGCTACAGAAGTCGAAGAACAGGATTGGTCCCACTGTAGGCCATATTCGCAGATCCCAGGACCAAAACCGATTCCCATCCTGGGAAATACCTGGCGGTTTCTGCCTTATATAGGTGAATTTTAATTATTTCTTTCAACAGTTAATGTCCTATTTCTATGTGCTTTCACTAGCGCCATAGTAAACGTCCGCGTTGCGAAATATGAACTATATTCTATACAGTTATTTTAGAATGAATGAAATTAAATATATTCTATATAGCTAGTTTCTGTGCAATTAAATTAAATTGATAAAAACCAGTATTCCGTTTCTTCATCCAAAGAAATTAACTCCGCAAAGCTCATCGTAAAGCGCGAGTCGCTTCTTTCACTAAAGTTAGATTAAAGATTACAAACCCAATGGTATTTTTCAGGTGACTATAAGATTCAAGAGATAGATCAAGTTTCAAAGAGATTACACCGACAGTATGGAGAGATCGTGAAGATAGAAGGTTTACTCGGTAGACCGGATATGGTCTTCGTCTACGATGCGAACGAGATCGAGCGAATTTTTAGGCAGGAAGAAAAAATGCCCTTTCGACCGTCCATGCCTTCTCTCAATTATTACAAGCACGTACTAAGAAAAGATTACTTTCGAGACAATGCAGGTGTCATTGCAGTGTAAGTTATGTTATTAAAGCATGTTTTCTATTAATGTATAAGTATTACTGTATATAGGGCATATTTTACTATTTCCTTATCACGATATACTAGTATATAATAATATATATAGAGTTATAATATATTAGTGCTGGAAATACTTGTCTGATACACCTGATACATATGTCTAATTACATGTTTCGTATTATGCAAGTTCGATATTTAAGATATTTAAGATCGTAATAGTTCGAGATCAGTTTGCAAGATATACTATGTAAATAAGGGATTACGTAAACAATTATCAAATATTTTGTAGTAATTTGACATATTCAGAGTGAGTGGCATATATTAAACAATGCGGAATAGTTCGTGTCATCGGTTCGAAAGTAAATGGCAGAGAATACGATATTGTATGTCAGTGCAAGTGTTACCACTTCCTGTATGCAAGCGATACCACGCACTGTAATTACGTGAATAAGACCACCACGTCCTAATATTTATTCGGTGAAAAAATTCTGTCAGTCCTAGATTCCGTTTTCGTAACAAGCGCTCTCTCTTTACGCGATTCGGTTTCTCAATAAATACTTCCCGGTTTCGTGTCTACAAATAGAACCACGTGCTTTGGGCACAGGAATCTCTTAAGCTTATGCGACTGTACTCTATTAGTTTATTTGAATGATTAAAAGTTAAAGAACTAAGGTATCACTGCAAGTTTCTATGACTTAATATTTTGGGTTTGATTCACAGGCATGGCGAGAGTTGGTACAATTTTCGGAGCAAAGTGCAACAGGTGATATTACAACCGCGAACCGCCCGAATGTATGTCGGAGCTATCGAAGAAGCCAGTCTCGCATTCATAGAAAGGTTCGGAAAGAATTAATTCTCCATCCTAAATATTACGCGTGGCTTAGTTTCGGAAGTTTCTCGTACCTTTCACTCTCTTCCGTTGTCCCTGCTTTTTTCTCTTGTCCCTTTCACGCGATCGCATGCTCAACTACCCGCTCCGGTTTGCAGGATTGCCAAAATACGGGATCTCAAGGACGAAGTGCCGGATGACTTCCTCAATGAAATTCATAAATGGTCGCTCGAGTGTAAGTGTGAGCTCATAAATATTTCAATAATGATTTAATCACGCTATTCAATTTCATTATCCCTTTCATTACCTGGTTACGTTCAAGAGTTAATATCTACACTTTCCATGATTAACTGCTTCCCATAGTTCATATACACCGCCTTGAACATGGATATATACATATAATTATAGAGGCATTGCAATTTGTCGAATCCTTTTAGCGTAAATGTCAAGATAATTTAAAGATGAGCCACTGGTTGAGCAATAAAATATTACATTTGAAGTAGAAAATTACGCTGTTGATGAAACGTTAGCGTTAGAGAATGATTATAAAGTTTCCCACAATCGATGCATTTAATATAAGGAGCCAAGTAATGATGTATTATTGCATTTCAAGTATATTTGTTGTCAATGTAAATAAATTACCTTATTTTATTCTCTACTTGAATTGCAATACGATAATTCTCGTCGTGAACAACTAAATTGATTTGTGTCATTTATTTTCCAGCCATTGCGCGCGTCGCATTGGATGTCCGACTGGGTTGCTTGGACAACGACTCGAATGTCGAAACTCAGCGCTTGATCGACGCTGTTACCGTATTCTTTAAGAACGTGGGAATTCTTGAGTTGAAGATTCCTTTTTGGAAAGTTTTCAACACACCTACGTGGAAGCAATACGTGCAAGCATTAGATGTCATCGTAAGGTGCTCTACAAAATTTAAGTCTCGGTCACGGGTTAATGACTCGACGATTCCGTGGAATTGTATTTAAAAAGTTGTATCGTTCCTACGCATCTTGAACGTTTGAGTACCTCGTTAATACCTGATTCGTGGGTCACAAATTATTTGAAATTTCTTTTTCCCCGAAATACCAACAGTAATTTTCAATAAAATTAGAGAAATGCGAACGGAAAAATGTCTTCACTGATACTGAGTATGAATGTTAAGCAGAAAATGTAATACATATTTTTTGTCATGTAGCACGACGTCGAAATATGCATCTTTAGCTTTGTCAAAAGCGAAAGAGACGGCCACGTCCGGTAAAGATCCATCGCTTTTGGAAAGAGTTTTAGCATTGGAAGGGGATACCAAAGTTGCCACGACACTTGCCTTAGATTTATTTTTAGTTGGTATCGACACTGTAAGTGTGTGATAATTACTAATAATTAATATAGCTCGCCTCTTAAATTATGATAAATACCTCTCCAATTTTTCTAATAGACATCGAACGCGGTGGCATCCGTGCTCTACCAATTAGCTTTGCATCCGGAGAAGCAAGCGCTCGCTTATCATGAAATTTCTAACGTGCTTCCACCGAAAGATATGCAGCTCGAAGGGAAGCACTTGGATAACTTGAAGTATTTAAAAGCGTGCGTAAAAGAGACATTGAGGTAAGGATCCTTAAGTTATATTCATTATTTAAGAAAGAATTATACGTTAGCGCGGGGCTTTTTGGGTCAGTGTAAAGTGGTCAAAAAATCAAAGTCGCCAATTTCGCTCCTAGATGGTCCAAATCGATGGTATATGATGCCTAATGATGTTCTAGGACCGTTTTGGGTCGAAAGAAGCGGTTTAAAAAATTTTCCGGTCAAAAAATGGGTCGATCCAAAATCGCAAAAATGTGAAGGGGTATACCTTCAAAAATCGTCAAAAATTAAAAGTCGCCAATTTCGCTCCTAGATGGTCCAAATCGATGGTATATGATGCCTAATGATGTTCTAGGACCGTTTTGGGTCAAAAGAAGCGGTTTAAAAAATTTTCCGGTCAAAAAATGGGTCGACCCAAAATCGCAAAAATGTGAAGGGGTATACCTTCAAAAATTGTCAAAAAATCAAAGTCGTCAATTTCGCTTCTAAATGGCCTAAATCGATGGTATATCATGCCGAATGATGTTCTAGGACCGATTTGGGTCGAAAGAAGTGGTTTAAAAATTTTGTTGGCCCAAAAATTGTCAAAAAATCGAAGTCGCCAATTTGGCTTCTAAGTGGCTTAAATCGATGGTAGATAGTGTATAAACATGTTCTTCGACTATTTTGATTCGGGACAAGCGGATTAAGCTTTTTTCTCGGACGAAAAATATGTTTTGAAAATTTCCTTAAATGACTCGTATAGCCACGCTTTACCCTATGTTCTTTTTGTTCTAATTAGAATGTATCCCGTTGTTATCGGCAATGGACGAAGCATGACGAAAGACACGGTAATCAATGGATATCGCGTACCTAAAGGCGTAAGCATTATTTCATTATTATTCTATATATACATAAAATATAGCCTTGGAAGGACAAAACAAAACCAAATCTACTTCTTTAGGTGCATGTAGTCTTTCAGCACTACGTGATAAGTAATCTGGACAAGTACTTTCCTCGAAGCAAGGAGTTCCTTCCGGAACGTTGGATAAAGGAAGGTGGAGTGCGTCATAGTTTTGCATCTCTTCCGTTCGGTTACGGCAGAAGGATGTGCCTTGGTCGACGGTTCGCCGACCTCGAAATAATCATCGTTGTTAGTAAGGTAATAAATGTATTACAAAAATTGGTATTACTTCAACAACCCGTATTCTCGTGTCGTGCTCTTTACGTGAAAGTGAAAAGTAATAATACGTCGGCGAGGCTTTAATCACCGGATAAAGAATAGAGAATTACAAGGTTCAAGAACCGATTGCGGAATACCTGATGCTCACCGTAATTACGGCCCCCGTTAGTCCGCGTATTTAACAGTCACGGTAAATGCACAGAGACAATAAACTTCCTCTCTCTCCTTGGATCCACTGTATTAGACTTATGTCCTCTTCAAAATCTCCAATTCATTTAATGTTCATTTTAAACTCTAATCACCGTTGTATATTTTATAATGATTACTATTTTGTCTACCAAGAGGCTTTCTTTAGAGACTCTTTTTACCGCGGTCTGCGAGTGCTCTCCACGTTTGTTGGACAAATAAATTATTGGTGAAATGTATAAGGAGAACTTATAATGGATAATAAGATTTGCGATTTACTTTCTAGGTTTCGAATAATTGAAGTTTCGCTTTAAATCGCATTCCGGATAAGGCATAATTAAATCATAAATCAATTTTATAAATTATTTAGATTTGTAATTTCACTTCAGAGGTCGAATGTAATTATTATTGCCACCGTGTTAGAAAGTTATATACGTTCCACAAGCTTTGATATTGAATTTTTACAGCATCCTTGTTTTTTTCTGTTTTAGATTCTGCAAAGATACAAGGTGGAATATCACCATGAAAAATTGGAATATTATATAAATCCCATGTACACGCCTAAGGGACCTCTCAACCTGAGATTCGTTGAAAGATAATATTTTTTATAACAAACATTACTGTACAGAAATTACATATATATATTTATCCGTGCTTCTCGAAATGACCTAGTTAATACTCCTTATCATGGTATTATTATCCTCTTCTTATTATTCTATATTTCATATTCTAGTTTTAAGTCATCAAAATATTATGCCTATGCAATTTTTACTATCATTATCGTGGTATTAATTTGAACTTAAGTTCACCATCCGGAGCATACATAAACGTTACTTTGTACTGCAGTGGCTTGTGATGGTACTCCAATTTGTAAGAACGTATTAGCTGCAAAATAAACGTTATTAAATTGATTAAGTGGAAGATAAACTCTCTTAAAACATGCAATTCATGCGGTACAAATCGTACTAGAAAATGATTGAAAGCAATGTTGTCTTTCGTTATTTCGAACAGATAATACAAGTGTAAATATGCACACGGCTAGCCTAATCACTTCTAATAGGTCTAACTGGTAGTGATAATTGTCGGCATTTTTGTTGACTTACTTTTGCGAGAAGAACTTGCATTTCAAGATCAGCGAATCTTCTACCTAAACACATGCGAGCACCGTGGCCGTAAGGTAAAGATGCAAAGGGATGTAATTTATTATCTGGGGATGTTTTGAGCCACCTTTCAGGTTTGAATGTTTTTGCATTTGTTACGTAGTTTTCCATGTTTCCGGTTACGACTGTTGGAAAAACAACTTGTATCTGTAACAGACAAAGTACACAATTAATTATAATTATAACATGTAAAGTAATTATAAAATTAACTGAAATGTAAATTTTTATTTACTCCTTTTGGTACTCTGTAACCACAGATCGTAGTATCGTGCTGTAAAGTTCTACCGTTTCCAATAACAGTGGAGTATACTCTGTAATATATAATTTAAAAACAACTTAATTATTCGGATATTTTTAGTAAAGTGTTTCGATTAATTTACCTGAAAACCTCGCGAATAAAAGCCTTTGTGTAAACTGCTCGATCAAGATGGCCGGTGGTAAGAGGTATTGACGGATCAGGGATAATTTCAAGTAATTCTTGATAAATTTTTTCTTGCTCTTCAGGCCTTGTCGCTAATTGATAAAGTATCGAGCAAACAGCCATCGAAATCTATAATCAATCCACAGACAAATAAATATATCTGCTTAATTCCTTTTTACATAATTTATTATTAATTGAAATTCTAATAAAAATCAGCTTTACCGTGTCTATTCCAACCAAAATCAAGTCTAAAGCAAGAATGTAGGCCATTTTGGGGTCTGTCTCTTTGGCCAGAATTCTTTCGACCAAAGACAACTCAGCCTCACTAACAGCTTTCTTATTTTTAAGCCTCTCCATAGCTGCATCGATATGTTTTGTGCATATTCTACAATAAAAATGCGTTTATATAATATTCGATGACGTTGAATAATTAAAATATTGAGTTGAGTCATAAATAAATGCCGTTCTTCCAGGAGTTTTTTATTCAAAACCGCCTGAATTATGCGCGAGGGGAATCGGCAAGTTGCCTAAAAAGTGGCAAGAATTTATTAATAATGACAGCGAATATATTGGATCAAAGTCCATGGTAATTCATTTTATTGACGACTAAACTTTATTTTAAAAAAACAGAACTTATTTATGACTCAACCGAATAATACTTCGGTCCATAAATTAACAACTTACTCAACGAAGAAGTTCATATTTTTTACGTATCTGCTCCAAAGTGGCGTAGGAATATATCTCCAGTAAGGAGCTTTCAATTCAAGGACGGCTACATTTCTCAAAGCAAACTTTGCCGCGTCGATGATCTTCTGCGGTTCGGAATCCGGAGATAAGCTTCCTCCCAAGCATCCCAATCTTACATCCAGTGCTACTCTTCCTATACCTGTGCAATAACATTTCTAATTATACCTAATATTTCTCTAGAACAGTGTTTTTCAACCTTTTTTATCTCACGGCACACTTAAACCTATAGTTAAACTTCCGCGGCACACTTAAATTATGATGATCAATATATTCTTTACTATATTATGTATACGTTTATTATAACATTGTACTCGTGTAATCGATTTAAAGAAGTTTTAATTTCGATATGTGCCCTTACTGTGCTTTGAACTTCTTTCGAAAATAATTTAATTAATGACCCTTAAAAAATAGCGCAACACATCTAAAATTCTCTTATGGCTGAAAATCGATTGAAAATCACTGTTCTAGTATTATTAGACCTTTTAAATTATCCCATTTAAATTCGAAGGTACTAGTGAAGTATTTTAGAAATGTACATCTATTTAATATCTAACGAAATATTTTAAGAATGTATGTCTATATGAGTTTATTACTACTTGATTCTCTATGTAATCACAGTAAAACCTGGATTCTTATGCAGATCACTAAAATATACAAGGAACTTGAAAATATTAATGGAAGTTATTACAGTGTATTTACTATGCTATCAAATAAGTCATGTTTGAACATAGCATTTCCCTTAGATATTAAAAATAGTATTTCCTAAGATATATACATATTTTATGATTATGAATCAGGAGAGAAGTGTATAGCTCTTACATTCCAAAGCCCACTTGTGTATTTCATTGTCGAAATCCGCCGGAAGTTCTCCATCTTCATCCTTAATTTCTTCGATCCTACATGACGAGAGTTTCGGCTGTAATATGATTTTTTATTGATATTTACATTTGTTATAAATATGTACCTTTTGATGAAATCTCGGGTGACCACCTCGATCGGCGTAATGTATTTCCTAACGGTTTGCGGTTGTAGAACCGGTTTCTGGACTCTTGTACGAAATTCTCTCCAAGGTTCTCCGTGACTGAACAGAAGAGTGCCAATATTTTACTACACCATTCACATGAGTGGAGTGTGTAAACGTTTCATTTTTTTATTCCATTATTTACTAGCCGACTTGTTAACATATCGTGAGACTTCTAATATTTAATGATATGTAAACATAATAGTGCTATAAAGAATATGAACAATGGGAGATATTTTTCGTTGTAAGATATCATGTAATCGTCAAACTTCAGTTCCTCGAATGTAACAATGTTTCTAAACAATATTCGACGGTAGAATATTACACGTCGCATAATCACATTGTCATAAAACTGCGGTAAGTACGTGACAAAAGATCCACGATGACTTCATCCTTAAATTATTCAACCAAATTTACATTACATTAGCGCGCCACTAATTAGCATTTTTACGGTAATTCCTACGTAATATAATATTTCGTTAAGCAGTGTGTTATTTATAGTACTCCCAACGATTTAACCCCCTATAGCGGCATTTTACTATTCAGAATTAATTGTTTACATTGTGAAAATCACTAGCATTACTATATCTTTTAAGTGTAAAGCAAGCGTGCGCTTATAATATTGCTAAATTTCAACGACAACTGATAATGATTACGAAAAATACGTAAAACCGTTATCAGAGATAAAATGTCGGATCACGAGTGGGATACGCGCCGTTAATTTTTAGCTCGCAATAATTATCGTGTATGAGAGACGTTATTCCTTTGCAAGTAGTTAAAATAGGAAACACAGTCGAGGAAATAAAACCCTACAAACTTTCCAAAAGACTGAATAGGCTCGCATAGAAAATTCTAAGAGTCCGAATTATATCGGAATGCCGTTGACTTAGTGACTTTAATGGTGCCAGTATAATCCTAGCACAATGAAACGGTACTCGGTAGCAGCTTAATCTCTTACACTCCAACGACTCCGGGTAAATCCCCGAAAAAGTCCTTCCTGACGATGCTTTTGTAATGCACCAAGCAGGGCATCGAGGGCCTGAATGGTGTGGGTCCCTCTTGCCGATAGATTTTTTCGATTTCCTCGGCATCGTAGACAAAGAGGAGATCCGGTCGGCCAATTAAGCCTGAAAGGCGCACGATTCTTCCGTACTCCTCGTAAAACATTCGCGACACTTTCGCCATGTCCGAGATTTGATATTGTCCGATCACTGGAAATAGACGCCAGGTGTTCCCTAAAATTGGAACAGGTTTCGGACCTGGTATCTCATTGTACGGCCTCACAGGTGCCGATGCTTCTTGTATGCCGGCGCATTCTCTTGTCGGTGAAACCGTCCCTGTGCACATTTCGCAAATTATCCCCTCGAGTCGACATTCCCGTCGTTTCAACAGCATTTGCAGTTGACGGTTCATCGTTCTGTGTGAAATATAAAATATCATTATTTGTATTATCAATTATTACCGACTATTAATTATGTTTATTATTGATTATTACTGACTCTTAACCCTTTCCACTCGGAGGCGACTCTCGAACAGCAATTAAGAAGCGACATTAAAATTTACTCCAATTGTCGGTGAATGACAATTTAATAATAAAAAGTAAGTGGAGTAAATCTTAATGCCGCCTGTCAATCGCCACTCAGTTTCTTGCCATAATTCGAGTGGCGACTGAGAGTCACCTTTCGAATGCAAAGGGCCAATTGTTTTTATTATATTTTTATTATACTGACAAGATATCATTGTTATTATAATGTTGAAATATGCGAGTATCAATATAACTGATCATTAATTAATTAAGACCTTTTTTAATAATTTTATAGTTTCATTTGTTTGACGGACACAAACTTAGAGAGTTCTTGTGATATACTTGGAGTAGCAATCACGTTCAATTCACTCTAATTGTTCAGTGAAACTCTACTTTCACTTCAAGGTCCGCATTCTATCATTTATACTCGAATTCCAGTCCGACAGTTGGATTTACATTAATCATTAATCGCGATGTAAATAGTCGTTCCTATTGCCATTAATTAATGTAATAATATGCAGGAGGGTGTGACGACCTATTAGCATTTTTATGACAACATTATTCTACCGGTATTTTAATTTTTATATCCTTATACCGTTAGAATTATACTAATATTAGCACACGGTTTTTTAATTCATTTTGATTTTAAAATCCATACCCTTCCTTAGCTGCATCATTTACAATAAAAATTTAGATTTTATAATAATTGTACGTATAATAATAACAATTTATGCCTTTCTATTTAAACGTAAATTATCGGTAATTATATCCGCAACACATCTAGTAATTGATAATAATTACTAAGGAAATCTACAAGCTAATACAAATATCCTAACTGAAATAAAATATACTAACAAATTATGCTAATACAAATGTATTGGAAACCCAGTGTTACCGATTCGCCGATATACCTCGTAGACCATCGCACAATTTCGAGCACCATTTAATTGTTCGAAGTGTCAATATTATGTCAGGTCGTATATTACGCGCTTGAAGCACCCCCTCAATATTACTTCCGTGTAATAAATTACATCGACCCTTGGAGTACCCAGAAATTACAAAGTGTACGAACCTTCCAGCGGGTGTACAATGCTTCCTATCCCTTTCCTCGATTTGCAACCGTGTCCCGTTATCAGGTAGCTGCTTCACCGTAGGTAGAAATTGCACTTTACGCCCGAATGCAACACCATCCTAAACCTCTTGAATTTCTTTAACCGGGCATCACTAATACGTTGGACATATCAATGTCTCATATTTAAAATATCCAAACTGGTCAAAGAAGACGCCGGTTTTACTAGAAATAAAAGGATGAACTATCCAAGCGGCACTTCCGGTGGAATGTTACGGAGAAGTGCAACAAAACGGATGCACTTGCCGTCGAAGGAGACGAGCAGTGAGTGAGAGGGTACCTTCCGAAACCTCACCGCGATCCCCACCGATCTTTCTCCGCTCCTACCTTTCGACTAACGGATCCGAATTCTCAGTACCCTCGCTCCGCCACTAAAAGAATATCTATTGATATTCATACGATGCCGTTCCTTTCGCATGAAGAACGTTCGCTCATTTTTTTAACCGTTTTTTTAGAAACTCCTTCGGACTCCAGTTCGCATGCAAAAAATTCATGCTCCGCTGCTCGGTATAATTTTTTCTAGACAATACAAAGTTAATGATACGCAATAATTATATTACCGTTACTTTCTTATGTCTCAATTTTCGAAACTAGTAATACATGATAAAGTTTTGAAAATGATTTCAAAACTATTTTACATTAAATTTAAGTCATATTATTCAGGCATTTACAAATTAATTAAGGAATAGATTAGAAAATAACATAAGATGCTATTAAAACGAAATTCCTCTGTTTACATTTATAGGTTTTGGTTTAATATTAAAAAATGATTATTAAAATATTCAATGATACGATTGAAGTCGAATATGGAACTTAAGGGTGAACGCATTGACTCGAAACTAAATTGTATAATTTTTAATATAATATTCTATATGTAAATGTAAGAAGAATTTCATCCGTGAGAATAATTCGCGAATTTCAATAATGGACTTCGAGTTGAGTACGGTATAAATTCTCCAGGGTATAATTAATTAAGCTTACATTCTAATATCATTTCATTGTGTCGTTGCTCGATTGTACGTCGAGTAGTTTCATTGTCAGCAAGAAACTAAAAGTATCGCCGGTAAATCGGCAGTCCGGACAGGTAGAGCTTTCTCGGAATTGATTGTACTCCGTGTCGGCTTTCCGTTTAATGCAGACGGCATTTTTGCGACCGTGATTATCCTGACGGCAGAGTGGCTCCTCCTCGAGTGGCCGTAATTACCCATCTCCAATATATCCCTGGTTAATCCAGGTACTCCTTGTAATTCTTCATCCATTGTCCTTCCGGTAATACCTGAATCCCCGTGACATTTTTTCGGTTAACTCCGACCTCTTCCGGGATACCGTTTAATATTCTGGGAATGCGGATCTTAACACCTATACCGCAATGTAAACAGAGGAATTTCATTTTAATGTTTTATTATACTGATGTATGTTAAACGTATGTATTGAATGTTTCTAGAAAATCAAAGCAGTTTGAGTATCCCTGAAGATATATTAATGTGTTAATATTAATAAAAGATGTACACCCCTCTCCCGACTTACGCCAGTATTCTTTTACGTTTTCACGCTAGTATTTTTCCCCCCTTTTATGCTAGTATTTTTTTCGTATCGGCATATTCCATTTAAGCGATTTTGATCCACGTAAATCGGGGGCGGTTGTAATACGTAATATAATATAATATCATATAATATCAGAAATATAAATACCGAAAATTATAGTTTTCCATCGAAATCAGAAATACGAATCAAAATTTCACTCCACTTCATGATTTTCATCGATCCTTTTTAATAATTAAATGATTCGAGATATAAAAAAATTGTGATTATTCCACAAACAGGTCGAGCTGTAAAATATAAATGAAACATTAATTGCATTTGCACTTTGCATGTTACACTGCAGAATGAAAATTGTTAACGAGTTTTATTTCTTTCTTTCTCCTCCTGATATAATGTTAGACAATATTGTATCGCTATAATTATATAATTTATGTGATCATATGATGCATTATTAGATGTAAATAGCAAGATAAATTTATAAACTGGCAGAACGTGACAAACGTAATATTATGGGCAGCTACAACAACGCTAATAATACGCCACAAGAGTATTAGAGAGTTTCTCAACGCATTCTCCACGCATAAATTTCACAGGCTAGTAAAGTTTCACATAATTGTCAAGTATGATTAGCAGCTCTATTTGCAGACGACGATTTACGCTTCAGTTAAAGAAATCAATTATTAGCTAAATAAATCATTCCGAAAATTATCTCGAAACCGCATCTACCACGTTCAATACGCAATTTTATGTTACCTATAATATTCTGCAGTAAATATTATCCTGATACCTGAAATATATTATTTGCTTAGATTAACAACTTGTATTAACATTCTATGCTAATTTGTCCTTCCATATTATCCATTTACTATGAATAACGGCGCATTCTTTAGGATTTTATATATTTTTCTTTTGTATGCATAACGCAAATAATTGAAGCCATTAATTAACTTAAATTCTCCTGCCATAATTTATATATAAATAAATGTGTAAGCATAACTGACAAGAGTATATGGAAGTTCTAGCGACTCTAATTTGAGTACTTAATACTAAGACTTCAAAAATGTCAATATTAAAATTATTAAAAACTAACTTGAAATTACAAATCTTAATATTTATGTAAAGTGGTAATATCGTCGAACTTTCCAGCACTTAGGGATTCATTGAACCCTCCCTTCCGGGAAGCAATAAAACTACCCCCAGCGGTCGAGCGTCGGAAGTGTCGGTGGAGGGAGAAACTAGGGGTAGTTTTCGAATATATTAAGCGCCGGGATCGACGTAGATTATTCATTTCTTGTTGATTGCCGTCAGTGATCGAACATCGATGTTATTAAGATTATCTTCGTGTTCCTTAGATCGTGGAAGTCAACATGAAGAACTTGTCTTGACAAATGTGTTTATAAACTCGTGTTCGAAATCACTTAGTTCAATTCCAATCTAACTGATTTGATTATTAATATTAATATCAACGTACCTTTTTACTCTCTGTGATATTTAAACCATGGCTGTATCCGCGATTTGGATTAGAGACAACATGCTGAGTTGCCAGGACCAACACGTAAGTAGACATTTATCTTTTTATATTATTTCTAGTCATCATAGTATTTTCTAGAGATTTAATAAATACATTATATTAATATTTTGCTATATATTAATTGTAGTATTTTCTACAAATTCTTTTTTGGAATTTAAGTTTTGTTTATTTACTTTGTATTAATCAGTCTGGCACATATCTAATATGTATCTAATATATGATAAGATAATATTTAGTAAATAAACATATGAGTAAATAATTTGGAGAATGATTTAGAAGCAAAATAAATGCGAGACAAATAAATAAACAATTTGATTCTTTTTACAGGACAGGCAACTTACGGAGGCAGAACTGAAGGTACAGCGATCCCTTCAGAAGCTTTCCATTCCGGATTGGTATTTGAACAAACGCTCGAATCCGCCAAAAATTTTGAGCAACGTCACACCAATCGAGTCTCGGCCGTCTTCCTGGAAGAATCCGGCGTACAAAAAGAACACCGACACAATGTCATCCACAACCAGTCATACAGGTACTAATACTTACTCGTGTTTTTCTGTCAATATTGATATTTCCAATAACGGTCGTAATAACGTCTAATAACTCTAATAACTTTCATACCAGCCCGTCATTTTAAGACTGGAGTAACTCAATTTTCCGTAATGGTGCGTTCAAAATAAATATATGTGCAGTTTCAGTTAGTACATAATCTTATCGTTTATTTACTGAGTAACAAGAATTTCGATAGTACACCGTAAATAATTATTATTCTACTCTTTTATTTATTTATTATTTATTCAAATTATTTTTTCAATGTACAACTGCAATTTGAACTCAACTTCCAATACTTCGTATTTCATTGTTTTTATTATAATAAAAGAAGCAATTTATTAACGTATATTTTGAATTTCAGGTACTTACACATTGGAATCGAGGGCTACAACGGATATCCGTGACGACACAAATACAGGAACGTACAAGATAACTCGTCAGCCAAAAACATTGGAGTACAGTCCACGTAAATCGCCGTCGAAGAAGTCGTCCACGAAGAACGAAGTGTTCGACACAACGATTCCTAAGGTGAAGCTGTCGACAAATATCAGCAAAACCTTTCCCAAGGTGTCACCCTCGAGAAAGATTCAAAACATAAACATCTTCTTCCCACCCGGTCCTCCGATTGATATTTCAAGTATCTTGGAAAACGAATTGGAATCCGTGGATTCGAGGTACACCACGTTCGTGGTGAAGAAGCAATTCGAGAAACCAAAGCCAACGCAACATCTCGAAAAACCCACGGAATCTCAATGCAAGACACCCACGAAGACATACGTGACGAGGGTCCATTCGGAAATATTTGAAACGTCGTTCGACACACCAAACGAGAAGGACGGGTTTCAAGTGCGAGCCGTTTCTACCCCAAAGTGTAAGCCGGTTAACCTCTTCTGCTCCACCATCATCGAGGACGCTCCTAAAACGAAGAAGTATCTTTCTGAGAGTTATATCGAGCCAATTATAATTGATGATACCATGAACTCAAAGGTAACCGACCAAAGTTTCCTGGAGAACTCGACTCGTGACGATTCGGAGTTCAACGCCCGCAAAGTTCGCCCGAACTTCATCATGGAGGAAAAAATCCGGTCCATCGACCCGATTCTCTTCGAGAAGGATGAGTCTGCGCTTTTAATGTCCCCGAAAAAAGGCCCCGCATCGGTTCGGGATATTGTAAGGAAACTCGACTCGCAGAACCAAGTCTTAGGTAATAAGAAGTTCAATACGGAAGTGCAACAATCGCCTTGCATCAGGTTCTTGTACACCAAGAAGAAATCTACGGAGTTAGAGAATATCGTGAAGAGTAAACAGCCAACTCGTGGCAAGGGATTGGTTCAAGGTATAATCGAAGAATTCAATGAAAAATGTAAATCGACCTTGACCAGACAAAACCGGGTCGCGCTGAACCAGGAGAACTTCGTGAAGAAACTGGTGAACGCTTTGGAGAAGGGTGACAATTCCGAGGTCGAGGAGGTCCTTCTGAGTAGAAGGAAGCACACGGACGACGAGGATACTGAAAGCTGCAGTGAATCCGAGAAGTCCGCGGTTTCCTCTACGTCGATATCTCTGAAGGACACCGACAGCAGCAGCGACACCGATCAAAGGTCACCGAGCTTAAAGAGCGACGATGAGAACCGGTTCGAGTACGAGGACCTCGTCACAAGTCCGTTTTCAATATCTGAAAACGAAGCACGTATTAATGAAGAAGATGATTCGGTTTATTGGATTCCTGTGTCGAAATGCAAACTTCCACGAACGAGTTCTCTCCTGAGTATGATGTCCAGGTTGTCCATGCATCACTCTCCTTGTGTCAGTCCAATCAGAAGTGACGACAGTGATCATACCATCCACGCTTCCTGGGGTGTCACATTCAAGAAGACTGGTTCCTCTTCGAGGAAATTGTTTCGCATCGACGAGACCGCCATCACTGATTCCGGATACTCGGATAAGTCGGACAGATCTGGTGCTAATTCTTCTTCCGGTACCTCGACGATCGATGGTACCTGGTCCGAGGATACTCAAAATGAATCCGAATCGGAGTCCAAGTCTTCCCGCTTCAAGAAACTCACGCCGAGACGCAAAACTATCGTTGGTTATCGCACCTTCATAGTTTGATTTCGAGGGTCTTTCTACGGAGATGTGAAGGTGTTGTGAAGTATTTCTCTTGTGATATTCTATATCAATTGTGATAACGATATTCTATTAATGCGCTTAAAGGAATTCAAGCGGGAAGAGTTTTCTTGGGAAAGCGTGTTATTGTTTATCTTCTACGCGACGACGAGTATAGTTTATATTAGGTTTAGCTACTTGATCGAATTTTATGTACGAATTTGAGAATCCTCGTTTTACTAGTCGAATGCATGATGCGGTGTTAAAGTAAAGAGTATTTAGAGTGGAGAAATAAAAAAATGGTAGAATAAATTGTTAATAATTAAATGATTAGCAAAATGAGGATATCAGATGTAGGAAGATCTGGCGGAATATATTCGTTTATGTTTAATACTTTTAGAAATTGACCTCGATTCTGTAGTATAAACAATAGTATTATTAGTGTAATAGAAAGTCTATTAGATGTATGGAATGTTTATCGAAATAAAGTTCGATATCACACCGTTGTATAAATATAAGATGAAATATAGAATGAGATATTAATTGTAGGAAACCAAAAAACGAGCAATACTGTCTGTCTTCTATTTAGAAATAAATAGTTAACGATTAGAACTGCGTTATTGTTAAACTATCAGAAATTCATCTACGAAGGGCATCGTAGATACACCATTTCGACTAAAATAATAATATAAAAAATGTGTACATATATATATATTCGATATAGATCTTCTAATATTGTTGAAATTTCGATATCCAGCAAGTTTTGCGATTGCCTTGGAAATGTTAATTTTGCAAATGTCAAATGAGCGTAACGATATTTTTATCTCGAAACCAACGAAAAAGACGCGTCTCGAATTATTAATTAATATTTGAAATTCCGATCAGTTCGGCTGTTTACAATGTAGAAGGCGTAAAACCCTGATGAGCCAATAAACACACGTAACTCGAAACTCTTTGTTTTTTCCTTTTACGAAACAATGGTGGAATCGACCTCTGACGTGTTTATTTATCTTTCAAAGTAATCAAACAAAATCTTGTTCTTCTGACTGTGATTAGTTTCGGGTTAGTGTCGAAGTGAGAATTCCATGTAGAAGCACATAATATTGCAACATAAGAGTGAAGATCTGACAATTTCTCTTTTAAATCTAAAACAGAACTTTGATATCAAACTGGGAAGCAATTAACTTCGGCTAAAATTATTCTCAGTTTCATTCAACCGCAACAATGCCAGTGGGATTCAAATCAAATCGAACGAGATCCTCTTCGAACATCTTGGATCATTCGATCGACGACAAAGACAGCACAACTTCTCTTCTGGACACTTCCGCTTTGGAAAATCCATACAGAACTTATACATTCAAAGATCTAAGCAAAAGCAAACTGTATCCAACCGAGGATGCAGTGAGTTTTCTCGAAAAGCGGAATGAATCCACGAAGTCTCAGAGCTTTATTAAAAAGCTGGTCGCGAGTTTGGAGAAACGAAACGAAGCTTGCAAAGCGAACGACGAATTCCTATCGAGATACTACAAAACCGACGACGAGACATCCAGGAAAAAGATGAATTTGATTACCGATTCCGGCACGGAGAACATTCCTCTGCGAGTCGATATAAATAGTTACGACGAGGTACAAAAACTTGATCCATTATACGGGAATAAATCACCGAAGAAGCTAGATAAAAAGGAAATAAATGCCGACCACGTGTTTGCTGATTTTGAAAGTGACAGTGATTACGTAAGAGACGAATATTCCGATCACGGGAGATTAAAAGGACTACGATCTTTCGGTAAGGACAGGTTGTCACTTATAGATCCAAGAGTGAACCGGAAACGATTCGAAACCACCTTCGAGGATGACGATGAACAACGATTTCATAGTATTTCGTTCGATCTCGAGCGATCTAGCGTGATGATAAGAGATCGATTTCATTCGACCGCGTATAATTCTCTGTTAGAAAACCACGACAATTACACGGATAATAATTACGACGAGATATCCATAGAACCAGCGAGAGAAGATATTAATTACTTAAATATTCCGGATAAATGTTCGGGTAAAAAGAAGGTGGTTAGAAAGAGGTCTTTTAAGAACCTTATCGGGTCGATGATTAAATGGAGGAAGTCCGCGCCGAAGGAAAAACCTCGTCGTTTTATGTCCTACGATGATTTAGTTGAAAATAAAATCAGCCGTAAAGCAGAAAACGCTGATGATTTGTCGAGAACTGCATCGTTGCACGCTGTTTCTTTTCAAGATTGCGAAAAGCAGAACTTGTTGCAAGTAAGGAGATTGGATATCCGTTATTAATGTAATGATAGTTAATGCGCTGGTAAATTAATGTTGGTACCTGAATTGTATTGGTGGTGGAGTCGATTCGGGTTGGGTAGTTATTTTGACCCACTTTCCCTTCGGTAATAGGATCTTGACGTATCACGTAATCGCGCTCATTTGGGTTGATATTTTTTTCTCATTTCCCGCGTAGATTTCTGCATTATTCCCATAATAATATTATAGTATTTTCTTCACATACATTTTTCATCCGAATTTATTACTTATTAGCATGCTGAAACAGAAATCCCTTTTTTAAGGATTTTCCTTATTTCTTTCATTTATTTTTGTAATAAAATTTTGTATAGAAAATACCTTATTCTGGCTAAAATATTATTTCATTCTATTTTTATCCGTCCGAAATGGACTTGGAACATATTTGTTTTGCTCCAAAACCTAATTGAACCAATCTGATTTTTGCGTTTTATTAATATTGTTTGATAATAAATGTATTACATTATTACAAAGACCATTTATATTATTTTGGATTTTAGGAAACGGTACGCAATGCAGTGATTCATCCGGTTTACGGTGGTAAAAGAAACGGCAGAGTTTTATCTGCCTTTAACAGCGACAGGAAACCAATCACAAAACAGGAAGAAAGTGAATTTACCTTGGAAGAAAATGCGGAGAATTTTGTAAGGCCATCTTTGGTGAAAAACGCGACAAGACGCCTCTCACAGTTACCCGGGGAAGAAAATGGAACATCTACAAAGAATCAACGTGGATTAGAAAGAAGAAAATCTGTGATCGAGAAAGAATTGTATCCAAAAAAGATATTTCTGGACGAATTTTATGAAAACACGCATACAAGATCGATTGACAGACAGTTACAGAATGAGTATTCATCAATACTTACGAATCGAATGTAAAAATGGTAGACGATATTGTAAAGCAAATATATAACGACATTAACATTGTATATACCTACGCTAACGTACTGTAATGTAATTTACACTTATTGTTGATTGTAAAGTAATGTGTCTGAATAAATCAGTTGATTTTGCAAATATGAAATCATCTTATTACAAAAATGTCTATTCCTTTGGAAAATCTTCATTATATTAAAACTTTAAATTTAACATTCTTTACATTCAATCTACCTTCCTTGTTTAACTTAATCTATCTCTAAAATTATTATAATTTTTAAAAGAAAGTATATTTCTTTAGGTTACAATTCTTCAGCGGTTCCGAAAAGTTTTGTTTATTTTGAGTGGTTATGAACGTAAATATATAGCCTATTTCACGTAAATACGGTTAATTAGTTAACTATGAATTAATGTTTAATACCTCAGGTTCTTGAAATGAATGTAGAAATCCGTATTAAGTTAATTGGGAAATTGCACCAATTGAAAATAGATAGAGTGAAAAAGCAGAATAACTTTGTTCCCGAATGGGTCCCGCGTTTTAATGGGCCGCAAAAATGTCGTCCATCTGGCGGTGAAAACTTGGAACTAACTTTGCCGCATTTTCCCTGGAAATTCATAGGTCAGTGCCCTTCGAATGATTTAAGTTTTAGTTCCACAAAATTTAGTTCGTCCATAAAATCGCGTATTATACAGTGTGTCTCGAAAACACCTATCCTCCCTGGGCTCAGTTTTTCTTAACGCAAACAGTTATTTAAAAGTAGCACATTATCACAATATAAACATAAATAATTTATAATTATCATTTGCGCATAATTAAAGAAGCTTTAGGTCGGAAACATTCAAAATTTCAGTCGTTTAAATGAATTTTAAATATTTAAGTAATTCTGGATAATTTGAGTCTTAAAATAGCTAAGAATTAATATATGCTTATTAAATACTTCAAGATTTGATACTTAATTTTTAAAAGTTTATATATTTGTTAATAAACTCTTATTTTCTTCTTAAAATGTTTAATAATAACAAAGTGAGGCTGTAAATCGGTAACGTTGGCTACGATATTCAGATGATATAAGGGTCCATGAGACCCCAGTAATCAGTGATAAAAAATGCACTTAATAGACTATCCTATATATATATATCTTGTGGCAGTCAAGGTATATATGCACCGTGAATGTCAAAATCTATCGCAGTCATCCCGGTCCGTCCGAGAGGTGATTTTCGCGCTTTTTCATCTTGCTTATCAAAATCTAACAATTTTAAACAGACTATGCAGGACTTTCCTTATGTGCTGTCAGAATATGAGGAAATTAATTCCATTCTTTACAGACCTATTAATTCTACCCAACGAATTAAGGTATACATATATTATTATTCGAACTTTTTTGCATATAATGATCTGAGTACTTAAATTGCTACTAATAAATAGGATTATTCATATTGTATTAGTTTGATCCACATCCAGTACTCTATTTATACAAAATATTTATTATAAAATTATTTTCTACCGGTTAAAAATTAAGAGCAGTGTTTTTAAATTAATATATATATATATTTATATATAAGTATATTATCATTTTTTTATAAAATCAAAAAATACTTATGTGCACAATGATAATAATTATATACTTTCTCCAGTACACATGCTTTCATATATCCTTGAATTATATCGTATTGGGCTCAACGAGTGGGAGTATTTATTTATTCACCAGGAAACCATGCTCGTTCCTACAACTGATACCTTTATCGGTATGCTACATTTATTTTAAGCAGCTACAATGATAAACCAGTAGATTTGAAATTTATGCGAGCAGAGTCACTCAAAATAATTATTAATCATATCAATTGACAATAGGAAGGAGCACTTTCAAGGCTGTTGATATCACCGGATGAAAAGACAATAGCTCTTGCAACAACTCGTGGATCAGTTTGTTTAGTATCATTAAAACCTACACCGAAAATAATAGCGATCTCTATGGAACATGTACACGAGCAAATAAATAGCCTCTGCTGGAATGACAATAGTTCTGAAATATATGTAGGAGACAGTGCTGGGAAAGTATCTGTTATGGTATTATCAATTTTTACTGTAAGTTCACATATTAATATCTCGTTTCGCATATTAATATCTATACCTATGATTGTAAAAACGTTGTATACACAAAACCATTATTTCTCCAGGTCAATAGCATATTCCAAACACCAGCATGCGTACTGATGAACTTGGATTCAGCTATTGTACAGCTCAGTTTTTCTTCTCCTCTGTTAGTGGCATCAACATTGTCACGATGTTACGTCTGCGATACTGTGCAAGAACAATACAAACAAATAGGGAACAAAGCGAGAAACGGCGAATTTGGCGCGTGCTTTTACAAGACATACGAGGAGAATAAGAATACCTCGACAATGCAAAGAGATGATAAAACCATTAACAGGAAGCGATCTTTCAGCTTCGTTCCTGAAAGTGATAGCAATGTTCTTGAAGAGAATTTCCCGAAAATCTTCTGTGCGCGACCAGGTTCAAGACTGTGGGAAGTTTCCGCGAACGGTGTGGTTTTGAACACTCATCAATTTAAGGAAGCTTTGGCAGTCCCACCTGTAACTATATGCAAAACAAATGTTAGAACAATAGTTAAAGGAGAAACGAAGGAACAAGTTTGGTCAGCACAATCCATTAACTTCTCTCACCTGTTCGTTATCTCTCAGAAATACTTATTTTCTTATACCTCGAATGGCCTATACGTTCTTGATCCGTTAAGCGCTGGTGTTATACTATGGTGTAACGAATTTACAAATATTTTATCAGTGGAAACGATAGAAAATCGGATATATTTGATGACCAGCGACGCTGAATTTCATTGTTTAGCACTCTCTTCGCTCGACTCACTTATACTACGATTGTATGGTAAAAAACGATACTACGACTGTCTGGAAGTATGCCTTCTGTACAAATCCGAGTTACAAAACTTAATTAGCGATAGAGAAATTAATGATATACGTGATATAGAAAGTAAATTAGAAATCTTGCGTGAGGATGAATTGTCGACGATGTTACATCCAATAATAACTATTCTACAGTCGAAATTGGATACCAGTCCAATAAAGTTAGATTCGGGTATCGTGGTTGTTAATCCTGGAAATATGGATTTAAAAAGCGAAGAACATTGTCGATATAAACATACGGCTAAAACGCCTAGCTCTTCTTCTAACGCATCCAATGCATCGTCTTCCGAATCGGAACCAGCCAGAGAAATAGAAAAGCTTTCGATAGAATCAAATGAGTGTGCAATGATTACAAATAAAAATGTGTCTGATGCAAATGAACCAATGATCGAGGACACCAAAAATGAGAATGTTCTAACTTCCATAAATAAATCCAATCAAAACATAACGGAAAGAGTGCAGTCGGATTTAGAAGCGATATATACACTAGTTAGCAATATCAAAACAGCGATGCGCGAAATAGAATTAGAAGATATTATTTCGGACATAGAATGGCGGATGAACACCATCAAAGATTCGTACGAAAGTTTAATCGAGATGAAGAGTTTCGTATACGAAGTAATGCGGAGCGCGGAATTATATTATTTCAACACTTTCCTGGAGAATACGTCCTTGCAAATAATTCGCTCAACTACTAGCAGTAGTATTGTAAGACAATTAATTAGAGCATTCATTAATGTGGATGGACAGAATTGTGTGAAATGTAATTGCGGATGTCCGTATCCAGTAGATCAATTAACAGAACCAAAGTTCCTCGAGATCGGTAGATCTCTTCTTAAAAAGTTAGAGAGAAACAAGGAGGAATGTATGAATATATGCAACGAAGTACCTTACATGTGGAGAGAATATTTAGCGATTTACGTCGAGCAGAAAGGAATATTAAATGATGTACTACATCAGTGCCTTCAAAGCAGAGATAATATTGTACTTTCCCTTATTTTACCTCTACTAGACACAAACCAGTGGACTCTTTTAATAACTTATTTGACAGAGATGACAGAAGGAAGATGCCTATCCTGTTCAAACAGTACAAAGAAAGTGAACTCTGATCCGTTCATAGACTGGGCAGGTGTAACACGTGAGATTATGAAGAAACAGGGACCTGATATTGCCATGACAGTTTTAACAAAGTTAGAGGAAATGATGCCAAATATATCCATTGATAGAAGGTATCCATTATACATGTATTTTAACTAATCCAATCCTCATATTATTATCATACACTAATTGTTACTATCCTATCACAGCATATTTCAATCACTGATATTCACAAAGATCTTGTACCAGCATGGAATGAAATATGCAATTGATTTTAATAAAAGTAACCTGGAAGCATCAGAATACAATACAGTATGTTCAGAAAAGGTAAGCACTTATATTTTCAGTCATTTTATAATATTCATTTAACAAAGACTCTGTGTACAGGTACGGGATCAATTGATAGAAGTTCTGGAGAAAGATTTGCGCAGACCAATCAGCAAAAGTGTATTTGGTAATGGTGCGCATCATTGGGGTATGCGTTATCAGAACAAATCATCAACTTGCCCTTGCTGTACGCTTTCCCTTCAGACTCCAGTTCTCTTAGGTAATAATGGTATCGCAATATTTTCTTGCGGACACGCGTACCACGTGAATTGTATGATAGAAAGGAAACTTACAACTTGTAATTTACATTGATACTTGTACACACAGTCGGCGAAGGAAAATAAATTTTGCGCACGGTTTTACGACGAATGAGTACTCTGGTATGTAGAATGTTAGAGAAAGAACGAGGAACGGGTAATCTCTATTTACGACGTCGAAGACGATAGATCTCATTTTTCTACCTAAATTATAATATAAATTATTAGCGCAGATAAACTTATAAAGTCAGGTGTAATAAGAAAATAGACACTGGGTACTGGTTGACCCTCATAGTACCTTATAATTTTTCCGGGTACCGTCAAAAAATATATGGACAAATATGCGATGTTTGAGGTATCTATTAATTTTACATGCCATTACATGTCTTTAAATTATATTAAAAATGGAAAGCCAATATATCGGCTCAAGATATTTCTCGGAAATCCCACAAAGTCGATATATCGGCTTTAACGTACTAAAAGGATTAATAAAAGTATGGTACCACTGAACTTATAATTTATACTTCGCTTCGGATCATCGATAAATGTAAATATACTTCGTTATGGAGTAGCGAAGTCAAATGTTTATATGAGAAATATATTTTGAGTCTATAGATTATTGTTCTTTTAATAGCATTAAAAATAGAATTTCTTGTGAATATATAAAAACATAAATCAAAGATAATAAAGATAGTTGTTCGTCCACTATTATTTTTCTATTATGTGTGTAGATTATCCATGAGAAATATATTCAATTTGCTCGAGTGATCGTATAAATCTATATCATTGTAAAAGTTCGTCACAAATGATTTTAACGGGGGTGATGTATTACAAAAGTTTGTTAAAGTGGGGTATAAGTTAATTCTTCCTTTCATTCATGTAACAAAGTAGAAATTGTTTCGTATTTCTTAATCCAATAAATACATCACTGCCAATCATTCGATCTATCGAGTGAACAATGTTCTATAAATCTTTTTCAACACTGTCTACACGATTATTATGAATAAATAATTGAACGTTACTCGTTCGATTCGTGATGTACAAATTCTACGTGTGATTTTTTTATACGCTCGAAGAAATGAATTTAATTAAATCATCAATAAATGTATAATTCGATTGTTCCACTCTTATAAAATTTATTAGTTTGATACACTTTGTATCACAGATGAATTTCATTAACAATGTAGTACATTGAAGTACTTATTATCTATCGATCAGTTAGTTAAAAATAGCCAGAACTTTTTGCTTATAAACAAGAATCGAGTTTCTTCGCAATCTGATTTTATAACAGAAATAGGCGTCGAAAATTAATTGATATTCAAGTAATTTAATTCTTCCACCATATAAGTTTATATCTCTTCGAAGATTAACATTGTATTAATATAATAGGAAATTAGTTGCCAATTTCAAAATTTGAATAAATGGCATATAATGTGATTGAATTTCTAGTCTCTGAAATCTTGTAAATCTTAAAAGATTTCTTCGTTTAATCTAATATTTTAATTGCCATTTGATTCATTAATTAAGCTACCAATGATAGCTAATTATAGAGCTTACAATATATTCAATTCATTAAAATCTAATACAATGATTGTTTATCAGAGCAATATAATACAAAATTGGAAAATGTTACAATCACATATAAGGACGATTGTTGTGTATCGTAATACTTTGTGAAAAAAATAATATCAATCTTGTTCCATTCTGTAGACCCGCAATTTGTATCTTCGTTTATGAATTATATATGTATAATTTGCAATGCAATATGACATTTCTATTATGTTGAACACTTACCTTATCGGAATGTTTATTTTTCTTAAATTGATAACATATACAGGGTGAGATACGAAGTCTTCCTTTGAGTAACTTCCAATAAATCATTAATTACTTAGCTCACCCTGCATAATTATCATCTAAAAATGTTCAAACCAGTTATGACTCTCACATACCGCATCTTAACAATAATACAAAAGATCTTTGGTTTACAGAAACGATCTTAGAAATCGTGACGCGCTAAATCTTCAACAATGAAACGACCATTTTGTTTAATGCGTGCCGATACAATTAAAAATTGTTTGCTTTTGCTGCTAGTTATATAATTGCTTGTAATTTACCAAAGTCTTTTAACATAGAATGTAATATTTCATAATTGAATTTCATCGAAAGAGATCAATAATTCATCGATTATTCTTTAACATATTATAGCAATTGGAAATTTATCACAGTCAAACTTCTCTCGGGTCGTGCTTATAAATTTCGGCTGTAAAACGACTAGACAATTGGAACAAATCTCTTTTCATTATAATTACTTAAAACTATTACAAACTTTATGTATACGAGTCCTAGCTGCTTGTTTAAATCTCGGGTTTATAAAAATACATTCTTGTATAAGGAAATGTCTTCCGTGATAAATCGTGAATAAAGTTATGGTATTTAAAGTATGGGGCTATCGATGTCAAGTTAAATGTTCCTTTCCTTTCCCTTTTTTCGAAGACTGTTTCGTGAGAATTGTTCGTTCTTTGAACATTATTCATTATGGATTGTAGGATATATATATATATATCGAAATAATCTATGATAGATTACTTAATTCCATTATAAAAAGAGAATCAAATAATCCTATAGGCTTAAACGTGCCTATTAAAATATCGTTATCAAAAATATATGTTTAGGAGTTTACACGAGCCTTTATCGGTGTCACATAATATCGAACTATCTTCCATCCAGTAAAAGACTGGTTTAAAATAGATACATAATTGTATAACTAAATCTACGTAAAAAACAGTATTCTTACAGAGAAACTAAAGTGATCTCTGTAAGATTTCAAAGTTTAAGTGTCGAGGAGGTATTCGACTTGAAGATAGACTTAAATATGACCATATTTTCAAACACCTTAAACAAGTTTGTTAAACATCTTTGAAAATCAAAGCGTATAAAATTTAAATAAAATTGGTGTTTAACACGTTGACTGCCGGGCTGAAATCCGTGTTATACCATACCCCTCGATACGCATTTCTATTATAAGATGTATATAATATCTAAAAACAAAGCTGTTTAAGTACTCCGTGATACTTTGTTACTTTACATCGTTATCGTAACATTAACGTATTTAAAATTTTACAATTATTGGCGACATATTTGATTCGAGTTTTAATAATATTCGCATCGTCGGTCGCTGATGACCCCCACGGCATTAAACGTGTTAACAATCGGTAATACAATTATAAATAAAATTGCCGTTTAACAATCGGCATTGTAAAAATCGGTTCTTCGACATTTCAGAGATATATTATAATGATTATAATAACGGTCTGAATCAATCTCGAATCCTCCTCGTCGAAAGGATCTTATAAATCTAAAGAAGAAGCGGTCCGTAAAGGGTGAACTAGAGCTGCATACGGTGATTACCCATTAATTAACACTTACCCATTATAACTCCGTATAAATATCTCCAGGCAGCTCTATATTCGTGGCTTTTAAATCGGTAATATCTAATAAAGGACACGCAAAAATTAAATACCATGTCAAACGAAAGCCATGAATGAAGTGTTCGTAAATGTGAAACGGCGGGGTGAGTTTCGTGATTAACTTTAGTATGAACACATTCATGTAACGTGTCTAAGGAAACAAATATTAACGCCGAAAATTGCTTACTGAATTCGTCGAAAAGAAAACTTTCCTATTTATACAGTGCGCTGTTATAATACATTATTTGGTGGTTCTGTTTTTATCAGTGCTGATAATCATTCTTCGTTACCATTAACTTCTACTTCTCCTCTCATTTCGTCTTGCTTAACTTCGGAGTATCGCTAATTGGCTTCTCGAATTGATACACATACTTGTACGATCGCCAAGTAATAACAATAACTTAAGTCTCGTTAAAATAATTAAACTGCGTTAAATAAACGTATCCATAGTTTGTATCGAATAGATAAGATTGATACTCCTTTCGAGCTCGAGAATAGAAGTTCTTCGTGAATCGGACATCAATATCGTATTTTATATTATCTATTATCTTCACTCGTTAATTATAAACGATCATTAATATATAATATTGTGATTGGCTTCTTCATCAATATATAGTATTATTTTGAGTTTGCAAAAAAGAATATTGGAATCCTGAGATCATCGCTTTAATGTACTACTGTTAATCATATAAACGCTTATTTTAGATGTTCATTTTTTGTTTACAAAACCCTTCTTCGTGGCAGTAGTAGCAGAAATCTTTTTATTCTTATATTACCTTTAAATATTTTCTCATAGAGATCAATGGTTTTCTAAGCTCAGTCTCCAATTGCGAATACGTTATAAATCAAAATACCGGCTGTTCTTTTTACAAGGCAGAATTAAATCAAGATCAAATGCCGCTGTAAATCGTTGTCATTTTAACTTACTGAGGAAAATATATTGGCGACAGCCAAACGTTTCTTGGTATACAATTAGTCTCCAGTCGGGACAGAAATTCTTTTTGCAGTCAAGGACTTAAATTTACAACTTAAAGCAATTCCATGAGCATAAACAAAAGATATCTCGTTAATAAATAAAAGTAGAAAATACGACGTGGAATGTCCATATCTAAATACTTTTTAAGGTAAATTACATTCCCATGACGCTCTTTAAATTACTATGATTTAGCGAACTAGCGAAAGTAATTGATTATGAAAACCTTATGTGGAACAGTATCATCAAATGTTAATATCTGAATTAATAAATGTTCATGTCATCTCTGAAGAGCTATTACTAGATATTATATTTGATCTCCCTACTTTCTTGTCAGAAAACATCGCATTTTTAAAAATTGTACGTCGAATTGATTTTGTCATATGTCTTAAGTTTAAATTTTCTGAGCATTAATTATGCTGAAGTGAAAGAGGAACAGTTAGAGTATGAGAAATGAATAAATTAATAACCACGTCGAAGTTTCGACTAGACGCAACAAAAGTCTCATTTCGGAAAGATCTGGAAAAAAGTAGCACACACAATGCTAAAAATTCCACGTAATCGGGGTGACTTTGTAGCAGTATGTGTGCACCTTCCTACTATTGGTGTAATATAAATTGATCAACTAAAATTATTTTTCCACTCAAGTTGTTCTTCCATTACCATTATTAAAAAATAGGTTTCTTTGTGTTGCAATAATTAGACGAAACAACTTCATTCAGATGAAACTTGTATAAAAAAAAAGAATCCTTTTAACCCTTTACGACCTTGTAAAGTGCTATATACACTATTTTCTTGTCCAGTGAGATGAAAATGTATCGTTAGCCTACATTTACTAGCATTGGTTTGAAATGTTTAATGTTACATAACAAATATATGCAAATAAAAATAAAACGATTAAGATTAAATAGCATTCTTTTCCAAGATAGGGTGTTTCTAAATTGAATCTAAGAAATTAATTTTGAATAATTGCACAATTAGAACGTGAAGGGTTAAAATGAAATAACTTAAATAATTGGATTGTCGGTAGTTCATGCATGTTTTTGTATTCCTTAGCCCTAATATCTTTTTAAAATATATTTAAAAGATCTCATGGCACATGAGAATTTTCAAGTATGAGACACGTGTAGTCATGCAAAATGCTCTCATAATTTACAACACAAAAACTCAGGATTTTCTTGGTTCTGGTGTCTAATAGGATCAACTATCGTGTACTGTACTCTGTGAGAATCCATCAGTTTCCTGGTACTTGCTAGGAGTTACCAGCAGCTCAGCCCTTTGCGGTCCTCTTGCATTTCTTGTCTCTCTAAAAATTATTCCAAGTGTTAAAAACATTCATTACTATAAGAACCCATTGTGTCGCACATACATATCAAATCAGAGAAAAAATTAAATACGTTAATTGAACCCGCCGTCGCTTATCCCTGTAAAAGGTTTACAGACAAATAAAAATGTACCGCAAAGGGTTCGATCGACCCTACGACTTATTCTCACAGAGTAAACATCACGTACAACAGATTCGACATATTCCTATGTTTTTCATTAAATCAGAATATCGAAAAGGGAACCGCCATTTACGCTGAATTTCTCGAGGGACTTCTTTTTCGCAAAGACTTTGTACGTTCACTTCGAATTATTTAAGAGCGTATTTTATAGTCTGAGTGGTTACTTTAACTCTTTCATGTGCATCAAATTTCACCCATATATGTAATCATAATATACAGATTAGTAAATATGTTTGTAAGTAATTGAAAGAACAATTGCGACTTGGGATCATATCCAAAATCGTAATTTAAAATCAAACCAAATAGTGTGAAGACTGACTATTTGCAAAACAGTAACACTGATAAAATGATGACATTCTAGACTTTTCGAGCATGAAAGAGATAAATGTTTAGCAATTCATTGAATGGTTCTTAACTCTCGTCCAAGTTATAGTCATAGTGCAGCGGTCTAAACATTTGCAACACAATATACATTATTATACAATATAATTATTAGTATTGTCCGGTTCGAATTACGTTCAAGTGTACACTGCAATTATATGTACAAATCGTAATTTGTTCTGGCATACGAGAGTTAAAAAGTACGCATAAAATAGTTACAAAGAGAAAGATGATCGACCTTATAAATTAGGTATTATAATAAACATCATCTTTCTCTTTGACAAACAGGATAAACTATTCTCAACAAAAGCGGTGGAGAAGTGAACGTCCAATACACTCTTGACCCGGCAATCGCTTCTCGTTACATAGTTGGATACAGAAATCAATCCAGATGGATATGGCAAGGTCAAGAGTGTCGAATAAAATGTCGATGATCGGGCGGTTCCACGTTTCGAACAGTCGTTGGGATGTCCCTTTAAAAATAAAAATAACATTTTCAGGAAATTGTGTGTACTGATGAATAAAGTAAAGACATATTAATCATGTATATTTTTTTTTTTGAAAGCGTATATATGTATTATATTAAGATACAATCTTGCATCGTCGCGTAGCTAGAAGATCGATGAATCCACTGAGACGTCTTCATTCTTCCCCAAGATTACGAGGCCATCATCTTTTTCTATCCGGCTCCAAAAGTGTTTCCACTGCCATTATCTTCTCTGTGAACCGCAACTCTGCGCAATTTTCATGAAAAACTCTGCGATGTTCATTCTCATCACCCTCGTAATGCATTCATTTAAAAATAATCCTTCTCTCAAATTAAACCGACATTCCGTCTTAATTGTTACATATATATGTATGTATACGTGGGTTTGCTAGTAAAGTGTAATAATGTACGTTGTGTAAAAAGGGAAAAGAAAGAAGTTAGGGGGAGCAGGGTGGATTCCTAGAAACGTTACGCATGAATTCTACGGTGTCTCTAAACGAATCACCCCGAGTAAAACCCCTGAGGGAAAACTTGGTAAATCTAGCGAAAAGTCTCTGAAAGATCGTTCACTATCTTAGAATTAGCGTGAACTTAACACTTTCCCGGCAAAACATTTACCTTTAGATGCCCAACAAATTCATATGAATGGATTGCACGTCTAAAAATGTATGTTTATGCCATGATATATATATACAGAACAATCTATGCAAGCTATTTTTAATCTTAAATTGACTAATCAGGTTTCACTGAATTCTATGTGAAATTTATATACTCCTTCCAGAAATGACATTTTTACTGACCCCCATTTGACTTGGAAAATATGTAACGATTGGAATTAACGTTCATTAATTATCCTTCATCCTTTCGCTTGATTGCCTTCGTTTTAAGCAATTGAGTACTATTTAGAAATATCTATGCTTATATGGACCAATACTTTGTCGTATCCTATAGATTATATAGATAAAATTTCAAGGACTTTAAAATGTATTGGAAAAGTCTTGATCGCCAATAATCAATTCCCAGATAAAGCCCTTCATTCCCATAAATGTATGGATTCCAAAGAATAGGGCTAATCATTATCTGTTGAGGTCAAAACTATGTTACAGAGTAAATCTACTCATTTCATAGCATATATCAGTGTCATGTGCTTAAACATGGCGAGTAATTCTTGTCCTCGGTTTGTTGATACAAAACTTGATTGTAGATCATGCATTTTATGGTTCTCCAAAACCTGCTGAGGAAATGCAAGTCGTACATCTTAATGATGCTCAGGAAAGTGTTAAGGTACTATCGAATGTACTTAGCGGGGTAAATACATTCTTCCTGAATCTGTTTCACTATCAATCTCCATGTAACTGATAGTTCCATTTGTAGTAAATCAAAATACGAGGACTCTTGGTTTACTGGTTTTCTACCGTATTTCACTCTGGCTTTTCTTAGAGAATCCAGCGTTCTGTGTCTATTTAGAATGAGATGTTGCTGTTTTAGTGTCTCGAACGATGCGAAGAATCACCCCTTTCATCTCGGCGATCTCGTTCTCGTTCACGTTCCCGTTCACGTTCCGGCTCTCTTTCTCTCTCAGCTGGTCTTCGGCTTGATTCTCGTTCTCGATCTCTGTCTCGTTCACGCTCTCTGTAGCGATCGTCATAATACCTACACAAGTCACGTCAGCCAATTATCTTACTTTACTGATGCTAAACTAAACGTGTTTTTATTGCTTATTTATTCACTTATATACTACCTTAAACTATTCTCCCCTCGACAACTCTATTCACTGACACTATACATTCTCAAAAGACACTACGTACATTACTATAAATTATTACTTGAATGACTTTTTAATAAACAAAATCTCGATTTAAGAAGAATGAAAGATTTTCTTTCTATTTATATATGAATTACATTGTGGAACAACTAGAAAGATACTAATCTTAAGTGATATTGATAAATATTAAATACAAGTTCAGTATACACATATTCTGATATGGTCCCTATTATTAGTCGCAGCTATAAAGCTAATTCGTATCTTACTATCATTTTAATGTCATTACAATGATGTTAAAATACCTTTATCATCATTATGTGCATGTGGAAAGACAATGAATATTAGCAATAGCAAAAAGTCAACATTCTTTCCGGACTCCCTTCTACCTCCCTCTCTCTCTCTCTCTCTCTCTTTCACAGTTTAAGCACATTAAATCTTGGCTAGTTACAAATCAGATAATAAATTGTAAATCCTAAATACAGGTGTACGACGGGTGCGCATAAGATTTGACTTGAAATCTTTTTCTTTCGGACGACCGGCAACATGGAAAATTTGTGAGAAGTCTACATGCATTCACTTTTAATGAAAAAAAGTAAATTACCTAGACGGCTTGGAAGATGAGACGGGAGCCGTCTCTGGCGGTTCTTCTTTTACTCTTGGCCTGGCTGACTGACGTGTTGTACTAATGGAAAATGGATACTTTTGTTATGTATGACCTCTTATACCATTACCCGGCTTACTACTTTTCGTTTAAAACGAACTACACATATTCTATTAAAACAATCTTTGATTCCTTTCACTATATCTTAACATAAGAACGATCGCGTGTACGGCCAATTTCTACGAAATTTAACTTAATCCGTGTCCTGCGAAATTATACTTGTACATCGCATTAAGCCGACTGCTTACTTTTACAAATAAAATCTTTCTGTACAGCAGGAATTTTACTATCGATTATTATAATTAGAAACATATTTCAAGAATTATCATCTAAGTTCCACTCAGATTGGATAATTTGAAACGATTAAACCCTGCTTTTTACAATTCTTCGAATGTTATAGTCGACGTTCCAAATCGATTGCTTTGTATTCGTATTTGCCATTTACATGTATAGTAATCGTCTATAAATCAACAACACCTGACGAAAAAGCTCCAATGTTATTATATTATATCATTTAAAAATTTGATGGTACGTTCATCATGAAGAAATGAAATAATTTACAAATTTACATTTACCGCCACATTATGTAAAACTTGATAATAAATGGATGACCAATGCGTTTGATATTTAAATAATTAGAAGCGACATATGACATCCGATATTTGATCTGTATAATTTCATTTGAGATCTTTCATTATATTTTTGAAAGGCGATTACTATTTACCTACGATACATGAGGAAACGAAAAGGAATGACGCAGTTGTTGATTGCATCGTATGTCGGAAGCTGAGGCTCTCAAACTTCTTTACGAGTAAATTGGCCAATAGACGCCTCGCATATTTATTTTTGCAATATAATCCAAATAATCTTGGATGTTCAGTGTATCGGTACATACACGTGACATATCGAGCCATAACATTTCATAAGTTCTTCATTAAGGCATCTTGGAGAAACCGGTAACGCTTTACTATGTGTACGTAAATGCAGTCATGTAAATTGGTACACTATTTTGCAAAATTAAACTTCGAATATAACATTCGAAACGAATTCAATGCATTGATTCTGGAACAGTGGAAGTTTTTCAAACATTGGTTTACCGCACCGAACATCGTTTCTATTCCAGAATCACTGCATCCGACTGCATCTCTGTGTAATATAAAGATGAACTCTCTCATGATTAAATATTGTCATTATGTCAAAAAAATAAAAATGTATGTTCGATCGTGCATGTCTGAGATATTTGCTATCTCCAACTTAGTAAAATGTCTAATAAACTGTAACCCTCTATGGACCTCCTCTTTTTAGTATGAAGTAATTAACGTGGCCTTGTATTCAATAATCATATACAATCACCAATAAAATTATATGTTTACTTTAAATGTTTTCGTTCCCGAATTAAGTTCGAACAAAAAATGTTGTTTATAGTAAAAATGTCAACATTGAATATACTTCTTTTGATAGTTGAGTTGACTATAGAGGGTTCATTACAAAGAATTCATTTTCTTTACTTTCGGCGTGCGGTATTAATCTTTTGCTGTCCAAGTTTTATCATTTACTTATATTATTCATTCATATTTTATTAGATTTTATACAAACGTATGGCGATGTTTGTACGATATTTCATTACGTTAATGATTTTCGAACGTATGAAATTGCATGAATCTTGAAAGTAATACATTCATGTCGAATTAATATTACTGATACATATTACTGCCTATAATTAGGGTAACAGAGACTTATATAGGTCAGCAAAAGATTAATAACTTTACAATGTAGTGCTCCGAAATCCATGCTACTCTTTCAAATCATATTGTGAGAAGTTTCGGTGCATAAGTTTAACATCTGAAAAGAACGACAATTTTCGTCGATTTTGATTCTTCACATTACTGAAGTATCAATGTTTTAAACTGTCCAACTCTTTACAAATATTACTTCCACAAACACTCATTACAACTTTGTAATCGATCAGTCGTTTACATTTTTTGAAACTTTACGTTCTGTTAACTTTTACAAGTACATATATTTGAATTTGTTATTTCTATATTAAATGTGTATTTGCTCACAATCCCGTATCATCCCATTTCCATTGTGAATTGAAATAATCCACTGTTTAATCCGACTCATATACCGAACTTATAATTGTTGATGCGACCCGCAAACTATATTTATAATGTAAACATATACATTTGGGTATATTGGGTACATACATTACTGACTGAAAACATAAAAATGTCTCGAACTCGAGGAGCATCTATATGCATTTTTAAAATAACATTGGTGACACAAGTCGGAGAACTAAAGATGAAAATGGGATTGCTACGATAGTCAGTACAATATTCGAGCAAAATGCTGTTAGCGTAAGGTAGTTTACGGCACTTTACAATGATCAAACATGACAACGCGCATTATTATTAAAGTCGTGGTTAATTGAGTTTCAATTTTGGTCAGAGATTTATATTGAGCAGAAATATTTAATATAATAATATGAAATGCTGGGCTTACCTTTCTTCTCTGCTACGCTCTCTATACTCGCGATCCCTTTCGCGTTCACGCTCTCTCTCTCTGCTGCGGGATCTCTCACGTGGATATGGTTCACTGTAATAACGTTCCCTGTCACGATCACGATCCCTCTCTCTTTCACGATCGCGTTCACGATCACGTTCACGGTCCCTGTCTCTGCTCCGCTCACGATATTCTCTATCCCGGCTCCTTGACCGTTCGCGTCTTCTTCTATGGCTGCGTTCTCTATCGCGCGAACGGGACCGTTCTGAAAAAAAGATTTATGTGTCCAACAAAGAACTGATGAAAATCCTCGAAACTTATTGAATGTGATTCAATAAATTCTTTGCTTAAGATTAATTTCCCTAAAATAGTGAAGGTGATTGCAAACTCACCTCTGCGTGCTGATCCATAGCTTTTCGTTTCGACGCCGCGTAGGGTATCTTGGAGAGAACTGATTAAAATCTTGCATCTATCATCTGCAGCTACTTTAGACTGTTTTATCAAAGAAATCGCTGTAACCAACGTTTCGATAGCACTTGCGTATTCTCCTGCTGCAGCATCTGACACGGCTCTTCCAATAGCGGAAGAGGAAACGGTTCTATTGCGACCCATTATCTCCTCGAATTCCTGTTCTGTAAGTGGCGGAGGACCTTCTGGACGATGATCAGGTCCAGGGGCACCATATGGAGGCTATAATGGAATAGGTGAGTATAGCTTTGAACTAACATTACAAACATTTTATTGTAAAATCTGGCAAATAATTAATACCTGTGTTGCGGGCGGTCCATAACCGTGAGGTGGGACATGTGGTGGTCCATGAGGTTGACCATGAGGAGGCCCATGAGGTGGCCCATGTGGTGGCCCATGAGGTGGACCGTGAGGAGGCCCATGAGGCGGACCTGGTGGTCCTGGAGGATGTTGTCCAGGATGTTGGTGAGGTGGACCTTGCGGGAAAAATGCTGGGTTCACATGAGGAGCAGGTCCACCGGGAGGTCCTTGAGGTGGGCCTTGTGGGGGGCCTCCATGTCCTGGTGGTGGTCCTCCTGGACCTGGTAACATTCCTGATCAATATTCATGTTAGCTTGCAGCGGTGCGGACAAGCAGCATAAAATGTTATTTAACATTCGAAGTCCGCTAGTTTCGTCGCAAGTTTCTACGTAAATGTGATTATGTTGCATTACATTAGCATTTTATATTCTACATGTTTTAATAAATCAATACTCTTAAATGCCACGTGCATGCATAAAACAAAATAATACATCCAGACTTGAAGTATATTTTGAAGAAGAAAAGATATAGCCGGTAGATTCGCAAATCGATTAGAACGTTTTTTGAAACACCTTGTACTTTTATGCTACACAGAATGGTTGTTTCTAAAGTTGTGCAAAACTTCTAGAGTTTATTCCACTAATATGTTCCTCATTATTTAAATTAGTAGAATAGACTTATGAAGTTTGGCCAAAAGTTTAGGAACACCTTGTACATTTCCCTCAATATCATGCATATTATGTCAAGTAAAACAACTGTATTGTTAATATTCAATGAACATCCTAAATTTCTCACCACCCATAGAACCTGGAGGAGGTCCTCTCTGTGGTGGGCCTTGACCAGGTTGAGGGCCTTGCATGTGTTGATGTTGAGGGAAACCTGGTGGTCCCTGAGGCCCATGATGCATTCCTATGCACATTGAACAATTTACATCAGTCAACTGTTTTCGTGTTACGTATATACTACACGACCTATTGTTATTTGCTATTAACTTGTAGGTAAAATACAGGAAAAACATGTTAGTTACCAGCTTTTGCAAATGATATCTTTCTATCACTACAGTAATTAAGAGCAGTATATTTCTCAGATATGGATCATGTAGCTATTCTATCATGCAGAATACAATTCATAATACATGAAATGAAGGAAACACAGGGCACCCGAGTTCAAGATGTTTCAACGTTTAGTAGCGTTAAGAACATAACAAATAAATGGTACGACACAAACCTGGTGGTCTATTCCATTCGGGACGTGGTTGAGCTCCTCTAGGATCACCCGGGGGTCCACCGGGATGACCGGGCGGACCACGAGGAGGTCCTTGACCCGGTGGGCCAGGTGGACCACCATGGAACTGCTACATCGAGAGAAATAAACATTCAAAATTTGCGCGTCTTACAAATAAGACAGTTATACAAAAAGGGAATCATAATTTCAGTAAAAACTTAATGAAACAGGTACCACACACAAGGGGAGGGCGACTATTGAAATAATACCTAATATTTTATCGATTTTTTTAGCAGAAAAACATTACTAAGTACACTAGTATGAAATATATAATTGCTAGTAAAGCCAAAATATACGATTTTGTATTGTCAGAGCCAGTTATATCTTTACCAAAAGAAATTTATCGTTTATTAAACTTTATTACGTTTATAAATGGAATTAGAAGCAGTTATAGGTTCTAACAGAAATTAGTAATTTGTACAATTAAAACAGGGAAAGAGAAATAACACGTTATGTGTTACCTGTGGCATATGGTAACTGGCTTCTGAAAGGTCTCTAGTACAACTCTGTATAGACAGAGCGTAAGACATGTAAGGGCAAAAAATATTTTTGTAACTTATGTCATAATTATATGAAAAATGTATAACTACTTCATAAAAGAATGCAATCACAGAAAACTCAATTTATGCAAAACTTTGCACCACCAAAATTCTGTTGATTAGAATACTAAAAACTTGTATGCTACTAACAAAAAATGGTTCTCATTTAATAACTTCAAAATACACAGTTATATAAATTCTGCATATTTTGATCCACAATTTTTATACAAATTATTAGCACATTGAACATAAGATGCTGGACTTTTAATCACGAAAAGCGACAAATTATTATTTTACAACCACTTCAGCGTCGGCACTAAATCCATTGACAACAGAAATCTATACGCGAAATAAGTATGTAACAGAATTGAAACTCTAACAACAATAATTTGCATTTTGATGAACAAGTATAGGTTGCTTTCTATCAAAACATAAATATGTTAAATAAGAATATCAACTGAACTTACCATTCCGGGAGGTCGATGTTGGCCAGGTCCAGGGCCAGGTGGTCCTTGCTGAGGTGGACCACCAGGTCCACTTGGTCCTCTTGGTGGTCCAGGAGGTCCATTTGGTCTTGGACCATTCCAGGGGCCTTGTTGATAACCGGGTGGTGGTGGACCCTGATTGGGATGAGATAGAGGACCATGATGAGGTCCAGGTCCAGGACCAGGACCCATTGGTGGACCATGCATTCGTGGTGGTCCTTGTTGACCAGGTCCACCAGGGCCTGGAGGGCCCATTCCTGGTGGTGGCATTCTCTGTGGTCTAACACCTTGTGGAGGACCCATCATCATCCTAGGACCATGATTTTGTTGAGAATGTTGAGGGTGCTGGGGATGTTGAGGATGTTGCTGATGAGGTGGCATTGGTGGTTGATGTTGATGTGGATTATGTGGTCGTTGGCTTTGACTCTGCTGAGGAGCTGGAGCTGGTCGTGTCTTGCACTGAGACTCAAACTGAGAACATACAAATAACATAATGAGTCACTAAACATTTAGGTTGTTTTTTCCTAGTAATGAAATATTCATTTGAATACTAAAAATATTTGTTTTACATACTTGATTCAATGCTTGCTTTGTTGGAAATGTCACTACTGGATTTTGGCCATGTAATTCTTTTTTGGGCAATCTTTCCATGCAAATTCTCATACTTTGTTCAGACCCAAGAGAAATCACACAGAAACCTTTGGACTGTCCATTTGCTCTGTTTTCAAAGAATTTTACTTCAACAAAGTCTGATACACCAATACTCTGTACTGCATCAGTTATATCTTGATCACTTGTCCACTGTAATACGTTAAAATATCTTGTTTTTAAGATATAAGAATAACTTAATTAAGAATAACTGTTTTTTACTGAAATTCTTTCATTCTAACATAAAGATGTATGCATACCCAAGTTAGATTTCCAACATATAATTGATGGCGTCTTCCAATTTGATTTGGCTGAATATTATTTCCAAGTTGATGATAAGGTGCACTTCCATTTGTTTCTTCGTTTGGTGAAGTCGTATCGCCGCCACCCTCTCCTGCATTTCCACTAGAAACACCGCCGTTGCCACCAGCTGGAGCTGCTATTACGTCATCATATAAGTCAACACCGTCTCCAGCGAATTCATCCTGAAACAAATTAAAAGTAGACACTACAGAAATTTGTATAGTAATTAAAATATATAATATATTCACATTTACTTTCTTTGTGATTTTGATACAAAATCTTAATATTGTATAAGTATCAAATCTGCAATTTAGGTTAATCTGTCATACATAAAATAGTAGGAGTGCAAAGCATAATTGTATATCTAAATAAGGTAAAACTTGCAGTTATATTCCTCATACAAGAATACATACATTATTCTCATACAAAATGGAAAAAGTATCGGATATAATACAAAATTAAGAAAAACCTTCACTGAACATAGAAATACAATCTATATATTAAAGGTACAAACATTTATAATCACAGAAATTACCAAAAATTGTATCAAAGATAAATAAAAGAATTATTAAATTAATAAACTTTTCAGCGTCATGCACCGATGTATCGGAAACTAACACATTTCTGCAGCTGTGGTCTCAATTCGGTTCTAAACGGACTTCCAAAACTTCGACAAAGCTTTTAATTTTTGTAATAAATTTATCTCTTAAATAAAAAATTAATTGCAATGTGATATTATAAACAGCATTCCGATATTTAAATAAGAAAAACTGTATAAAACTAGTCCGAACGAAACTTCCGCAACACTTATAGATGCACAAAAAAGAGTAGTTAAAATGAAATTGATAAAAATCTTGATAAAAACAAGGTCTAAATTGAGTATGCTTGAGTAAAAATACAACCTCTATTTCATGATTATCGATTATTAAAATTCTTAAGCGAACATACTTTATGCCATCATTAATCGGTTAATCACACCGAGGGGTAGAAAGAAGCCTTTTCCAAATAAAAAGGTTCCATTCCAGGTAGGACTAAGAGTAACGATCCACCAAAAAAGAGCGATGTTTCGCATGCAGTTTATTTTATACCTCTAATAAAATCGCGAGAATACGTGTGCATAGGGAGGAAAGAAAAATACTACGACATTAGCCTTACCGCTAACACCATTTTGCTTTTCCTGCTGCGAGAACCTCTCTATTACTTCGTACTCGTTTCGTAGATAGAATAATTCCCGCACGAACTACACTACTTATATAACTCGTGTATAAAAGGGAAAAATGTTTATCGCGTGTTCAAACCATTTTTAAGCGGACAGAATATCGTCACAATAAAATCCCGGTGTAAAATTGGTAGCCGGCGTATCAATGTTACAAGGCCACCGCTCTTTTTTCCCTTCACCGATCGTTACTATCTCTCCTCCTCCATGACGCCGAAAAACACTGCGCTCCTGCTCGCGCGCGTTTTTCTCACGTTTTTCCGGGAACAGTTCACACTGGCGTATCGTGATTGATCTAATGACTTAAGGCTAACGTATGAAAGCGAGCATCGTGATTATTAGCAAGTATAGAGGCGAATTACCTGCGCGAAATCTTGCTCAAGATCGTCGGCGTACAAATCAATGTCACCGTCCGCCATTTTACGTACACCGACGCTTACTGCATTTGACCAAGGCGCCAAGCCCACCGTAATCACACAACGAATATGCTTTATACGATAGTTTATACTCTGGCGATACACCTATCGCCGAATAACATTACCTTCCTAAAACCCCCATGAAACGGATGTGACGTAACGCTTCGCCATCTTGCTTTCTTCCTCCGCCATTCGACTGCCAGTAAGACTCCGAAAAATTACCATTTTTTTGGGAACTTCGCAGCTACACTTGATTCATTTCCATTTCCTTCTTGGATTTTGGAGTATCTGAAATTCACAAATTATGGGTTTTAGAAATATTTTTAAATACTTTTAACGTTTTATGTAACAAAATTGATGCTGCAGGAGCTGCAGTAGGATCGAAGATGAAATACTTTTCTACGTATTTCTGAATATTTTACTCTAAGCGATGTGAATTAATTTTCTTAATATTTGTGTTGGACTATTTATTTACTATTCAAAAAGTATCGAACTCCCATAATAAAATATTTATGCTAATAGATCTGAGCTGATTATTTCCGTACGAAAAAGAGTACTTGGTATCAAGTGCGATTTAAATTCTACTCCGTTTAAATTTAAAATAACTATTCCCTTTTTTCGAAGAAGTTCCAATTTATTTCAGCCCAAGAAAAACTATTATCCAAACTTACCCACAATTTTCAAATCTCCTAAATATTCTGCCAACCCTTTTTTAAACAATTCTTTGAATATTAACAACCGTCCAAATTTCTAACAATAGGAGTTCCAAGAAATCATCACTTCCGGTGCGATAAAAAATTAACATTTTAGATAATCAAAGTATTTTACTAGATATATATCTTCAGCATTCTGTTCATCAATATTGTATGTTAAAAATAATCGTATGGGAAAGTAATACGTTAATGAAAATGTTTAATGATGTCGCATCCAGGCCAATTCTTGAAGGAATTGAAAGTACTTTGGATGAAAGAATAAATAGGGACTTTCGAGAGTATCTGATGGCGAGACTTAAGAATACCGGAGAAGGCTAACAGAGGGACCAAATTCGCGGCGAGCGATTTTCTAGCAACGATACAATCATCCGCGCACAACGACCGGTTCGTTGTTCGTTTTCTCTGTCGTGATCAGCTTCAGTATTGTAAGGTATGTGTATTCCGCGTATTTAATCGTCCTCCCCGAATCACGCTTTTACGGAGAAACATTCTGAATGTACGTCGCTTCCTTTCTCGATTTTAATATCGCGCTTGCAAAGCACGAAGGTATACCTCGCTTTTCCCCATTTATCCCCATGTGCACGTTCATTTTGCACATTCGCTGAACGATTGGGACTCTCTTTTAACGACAACCCGATCGTCCTTACAAGTCTTTCTATGATTTAATACAACAATAAACAACTAGACTTTTACCGATCATTTCTCGATAGTTGACGCACGAGTATCTCATGAATCCATAGATTAATATAATTTCCGCCTTTTTTCTCTCGACTTCCTACGCGTGACCCTCGTGAGAATAACCTTTCCTCCCTTGAGAACGTGATGACTTTGAAACGTCACTTTCCTTATGTCTTATTGGATGAATATCAATTTTTATAGAACCCTTTAAATTACACTTGGAGCTCGTTTTAAATGAAACTGTTCCATTAAGCGAAGATTTGCACAGTTCAACCTCGAAAAGGAGGGATCTACGACGTAAAGAGAATTTCAACAATGCGTGCAAAATTTCGGCACGCTTGCCAATTTGTTGAATTTAAGTTGGGCTATGCTTCCGATACGTTGCAGTATTTGTTACAATTATTTCTTGCTCCTTTTACAACGTTATGGAATTTAGTTTCTCATAATTAATAATTTTTTCTGTTAAAACTTCGACCGTCTAGTGGAATTCATAAGACTGTTTTGAATCGTGTCGTACTTGCATACTAATTTCCTGGTTTCTTCAACGGCACTTTCGACTTCCGTTTTTTAATTGAACTTAATTAAGTACGTTCCAATTCTGAATCCTCATTGGACTTTTAAGGAAACATTCAAAACTCCGTATGTTTCTGTATCGTAGGTTCGCACTTTTTAATCCAGAATATTTCGATCTCAGTCTTTTATAATCCCTTGTTTCAATTAAACTTTCATTGATTATACTTATGAATTTTTATTCCATCACGTGAAAAAAATAAAATTTTGGTGTCTTAATTTTTTGCCGGCAAATTGTAATATTCGATTTATAATATAAATATCGAAATATTGTTTATAAAATATATCTACTACAATCGAAATTGTTATTTATCACATAGAAAAATGTTTTAAATACAAAATTAATATATATGTATATATCTGAACATGAATATTTATGAGCTGAAATTTGATCATTGCTATTTCAAAGATGATAAGAGATTGTTTTAAATACATCAGAATTGAGGTAAAGATGTTTCAAAATGAAAAAAAATAGTTTGCATTGTAAATTTGGAAGCATGACTGGCTAGAATCTCTAGTGTGGAAATTCTCTTCATGAAAAATACATCTGGATTGTAGTATGACAACTGATCCAGAACGTGCCGGAGATACTAGTGATATGGAATCTGTTGAAGATGAAGATGATAACCACACTACAGGCACTCAATTCGGTGTGTTATCTGCTCAGCAAGGTCGTATTTCTGAACCAGCGATAGAGGTATCCCCATGTGTCACATTCTCAATTATAATCAGCTAACAATTCATTAAGATTCTTCTTTTCGACAACATCTTGCTGCTCCTAGTATAGCTGTTTTCCATCTATGAAATTATTTATTACACTTTTTTTTACATTACGATATTTGTTCTTTTATTTCCAACAACGATATCCTATTCATTTTGTGTATGTGTATAATCCAATGTACCGCTTGTATCCTAGGTATGCATATTAGTACAGCTACAATTCAATAGGCACAGCATTAGAATAGAGTGCAATATTTAAAATTAAGATGAACATATTTTATTCGTCCTTCACTTATGATTCGCGTAAAAGTGCGTGACTCCCGTGAAATATTTTATTGAGAAACATAATTCACTATTTCTATCTAAGTACATAATAATATAGAGAACTTTTTACTGTAATAATAATCTACATTCAGACTATTGAAATTTGTCTACTTAACTTTCATTAGACAGTTCGTCTTCAGTGATGAATGTAAAGCGAAGTACTTGTTTTCATTCCAAACAGATGCAGAACCTCCCAGCTCCTGTCAAGCGTAGAATTAAAGCTTTAAAACAAATTCAATTAGTTGCCACAAATATCGAAGCCCAGTTCTATGAAGAAGTGCATGCCTTAGAATGCAGTTACCACAAAATGTATGCGCCTCTTTATGAGAAGAGGTGTGACATCGTGAGCGGCGCCTACGAACCAACCGACGAACAATGTGTTTGGGATGATAGCGACGATGGCGATGAGGAAGCACTGTCCAACGATCTCAAGGCAAAAGCAAATCTTGAAGACGACAAGTCGAAAGCAAAGAAAGAAACGTATGTGAACATCTGTTATATATCAAATATATCGAGGTAGAAAGTAGAAACTTTCAACCTGATAATTCATTATTAATATGCAGTGATCTGTATTGTATTTCAGAACTGAGAATGAAGATGTTAAGGGTATCCCAGAATTCTGGCTAACAATATTTAAAAATGTTGAATTGTTGGCAAATATGGTTCAGGAACATGATGAACCAATTTTAAAGCACCTAAAAGATATTAAAGTCAAATTCCTTGAATCCAATCCAATGGTAAGATATTCAATTAAAAATGTAATTCTCTGTTACTTGATTCAATTATGTAAAGGAAATTTTCTAGGGTTTCATTCTCGAATTCCATTTTGAGCCCAATGAGTACTTCACTAACTCTGTTCTAACTAAAGAATACTACATGAAGTGCGCTCCCGAAAAAAATGATCCATTCAGTTTTGAAGGACCTGAGATATATAAATGCAAGGTATACACATTGCCTCTACTTTTGTCCTTAATTTTTTATTAAGGAGATCAAAAGGCAAGATCAATTATTTAATATGTCCAAACTAAAATATTCTTGGTAAATTAACAGGGATGTACGATTGACTGGAAGAAAGGAAAGAACGTCACAGTAAGGACGATCAAAAAGAATCAGAAACACAAGTCCCGAGGATTTATACGAACTATAACGAAAATGGTTGAAAATGACTCTTTCTTCAACTTCTTTAGTCCACCAGTTGGTACGTGTAACATTTCTGTTAACACACCGACATATTAATTATACCAGTAATTAAAGAGTAAAACGTTAAAACACATTATAAATTAATATTCTAGTACCCGACGATCCAGAGGCAGAAGTAGACGACACAGTTCAATTGATAATGACAAGCGACTTCGAAATTGGCCACTATTTTAGAGAACGTATAATTCCGAGAGCTGTACTTTATTACACAGGTATGTAATAGATAGATAGATTTGAACAGCGCATAAATAAATCATTACATTATGATGAAATCTGATAACATATTTGAAAAATTATAGGAGAAGTGTTAGAGGACGAAGAAGAAGATTACGAAGAGGAAGAAGGTGATGATGACGATGAGGACGAGGAAGACGAAGACGAAGAGGAATCTTCACCGACTAACGCACCATCAGGTGGGAAACTGCAACGTGCTGACCCTAATGAGTGTAAACAGCAGTAGAATATAACGTGATAAAAGGAATTGGGAGATAAGAAAAAGCACACAAAATTCGATTGTGCGTTAGCGTATGTTCGAGAACACAACACACACACTAACGAAACCTGACCGATAACTGCCTAGAATAATCCTTAAACCACGTGGCTCCAAACATAATCATCATTTCCCCCGTGTCAAAATTCATCTAATATCATACCATATCTCCTATTCCAGATCAAGCCTAGACTCTTCAACATACCAGTGACAAAAAAAAATTATGCGTATCCTACTACCCCCTTTATCGAATGTTGACGATGAGTAGAAAAATATATGGCTCATTATCGGAACACGTGTATCGGAATATACTGCTAATCGATCAGAAATAATAATGGTCATCATCAATGATCACCTTTAATATAAGTATATAGATATGATATTGCGCTCTCCTGGAAAAAAAAGCTCTTAGAGAATTAATTGTCATTCTTGAATTGCTCTCCATTTTATACTATATTGTTACGTTTATATGCAGAGACAAGAAAGTTAGTTGAATTTCTTTCAAAACGCACGTTGATCTATGAACAAATTTTGGGTACTGTTGAAGCATTTTTAATACAAAAATTTAAAAAAAATCACAATCTACGACTATTATTCATTTCCTCTTATCGTTTCTCGATAACAAATCTGCTTGGTTTTACCTCTTTTTATTTCCCTCCACCCAGAATTCTGTGATTCGAAGTTTTGTATCCGTTTCGAATTAAATAATCCGATATTTTTGTAATGTCATTTGTTGTGTATTTTAGTAATCCACACACAGAACACGTAACACATTTCTTATTCTTTTGAATAAGATATAAATAATTTCAATCGATGGAGGTAAGTATTCAATCTGTATGCGTATATCATTAAGTTGAAAATGCAGATTTTGGAACTTACATGGTGCACAAATAATGTGTTAATTTAATACAAAATACAATTCTATTTTCGCGTCCTATAATTAATCGTTTAATATCACACTTGGCACTGCGCAGGCGCAGAAACACGTGGCGGTATATAAACGAAGCGCGTTCGCCGAAAGCGGGGCATTTTATTCCAGAAGTTGCGAGGAGGATAAGTTTTACATAAATTTATCAAAAACTTGAAAGTTTAATATAATCGGAAAGCTTGAGAATAAAAGAATGTCAAGCTCCGATAATATTTTTTAAGCGTGTCATTCACAAATCACGAGTTTACTTTCATTGCAAATTCGTTTAACATATAAGAGGGCCACGTTTGTTTACTGCAAATTAATCCTCCAATTTCTAAGTCGAAGCATATTATCATTGTAATTCGAAGATAAGTCTCGACAACGCGTCATTGGATGTTATTTTATCGAATAAAAATAACACACTGCGATATTTCTAGATAAGTACACTGTCCTAATGTTTCGAAAGAGGCAAACGAAATAAATGTAAAATATACCGTATTTTAACTACGAATTGTTAGACACATTTCTGTCACAAACTCGAATATAATGAATACACACAAAGCAGACATCCGTTCTTATTTCTGTGTTAATATCAGTAATAATATAAGAATGCAAACATAATTCGCGAACAATGTACATAGTAGTAGTAACAGTAACACGAAGATAAATGTATAAAATAAAAAACTTTGGAGAGAATGAGCGACATCTTTGTAAGATTTTTGCAATTTAGGGGTCAATGCCATCGTGTAAAAGTATGAGTCTGATGATACGCGAACCCAGGGTCGTTGATAATTTCGCCAGTAGCTGATAATGCATCATATGATAAATAGTATTTTTTATCTTTAAAAAAAGTAGCATTTTTAAGCGAATGATTTGACCTCTCCATAAAATGTCGCCGAACGAACGAGGACTTTTGCAACAATTTTACAATTGTCGGATATTGCGGAATGGGAAGATCCTTAAGGAGGATCTATGGGTTCGTAACGGGAAGATCATTGATCCAGAAAAGATCTTCTACGATGAAAAGATCAAACCAGATTCGAAGATCGATTGCAAGGGTGCTTTGATCTCACCTGGATATATTGATCTACAAATTAATGGTAATTTGTTTAAACTTATGTTACTTTGCTTAAATTTCCTATTTGCTGACATTTATATGCTGCTATATCTCTGTTCACCGTTTTAATGATTAAAAAGATTGTCAATTGGAAATGTAATATATTACAATTAATTCGGCGGAATTTCCACTTTTAATTTATGGAGTTTAACAAATTATATTTGTAAAATTATTATTTATTAAAAAGGTATACGTTCATAGTAATAAGTTGATTAACAATGTAATTCTTTCGAACATAAGTATTGAATAAATATTTTTCACCTATAACTGTGTTATATTTATTGCATTACTAATGCAGAATATTTTTAAAGAATATATATTCCTGCTAAAATGTTTCATCACTGATATATTACTCTTAACAAATTTCCTCTATTTTTTACTAGGTGGTTTTGGTATAGACTTTTCGTACAATGTTGATAACGTTGAGGAGGGCATTAATAAAGTTGCAAAAAAGTTATTAGAATATGGTGTTACATCTTTCTGCCCGACCTTGGTAACATCCCCTAGCGAGACTTACTATAAAATACTGCCAAATATTAAAAAACGATGCGGTGGAAGAACTGGTGCCGCTATATTAGGAGTCCATGTGGAAGGACCTTTTATTAGCCCAAGTAAGAAAGGTGCACATCCAGAGAACTGTATCAAACAATTTGATGATGTAAGAAATCGATACATGGCTTTGCATATACAAATGGTTTGTTAAATCTAAATACCATGAATAATTAATCATGATACATTACTCCTATTCCAGGGTTTCAAATCTTTAACTGATATGTATGGAAGTTTAGAAAATGTATGTTTTGTTACACTGGCTCCAGAACTGCCAAATGCTATAGAAGTCATAAAAGAATTATGCAAGAAAAACATTAAAGTTTCTGTTGGTAAGAAAAACTAATCAGCATTAAAGGATCTGATGTATATGATTAACACTAGAACTACCAAACTTATTCTCAGTTATGCTTACACATTCATTTATATATAAATTATGGCTGGAGGATTTAAGTTCATTAATGCAATCAATTATTTGCATTACATATATCAGATGAGAGCATTTAAAATCCCAAACAATGTACTGTGGTATATTTATAGTTTAACTAAAAATGGTAGACAAGTCATTTTGACCCCTTTGGTAGTTCCAGTGTTAATTACATGTCAAATTCTTGAATTTCAGGTCACTCGATAGCAAATTTATCTGAAGGTGAGGAAGCTGTAAAAAATGGTGCTTCCTTTATTACACATCTGTTCAATGCAATGTTACCTGTAAGTATAAATGAAAGGCTAATAAATAATTTTTCGTTCGGTTATATATAACCAATTTCTAAACATTATTGTTTTGGTAGTTTCATCATAGAGATCCAGGATTAGTTGGTCTTCTAACTTCCGATCAAATTCCCCCTGGAAGAATTGTTCATTATGGAATAATTGCGGATGGTGTTCATACGCATCCAGCAGCGTTAAGAATAGCACACAGAACACATCCCAAAGGTCTCGTTCTTGTGACTGACGCAATATCTGCCTTAGGTTTAGAAGAAGGTGTTCATCAGTTGGGACAGTTCCAGATAGAAATTCGATCAGGACGAGCGTACATAGCCGGTACTAACACATTGTGTGGAAGTACTACAGAAATGTCAAAATGTGTAAGACATTTCAAGGAAGCAACTGGTACGTGTCTTTAACACGTTGAATATCGTGGGGGTCAGCGATGACTACCGATACCAATATTACTGAAATTCGAACGAGATATACATCGCCAATATCCATAAAGTTCTCAATATTTTTAACGTTACGATAACGTTGTAAACTAACTAATGTATCGTAGAACGCCAGTACACTTTATAATAGTAAATTAAATGGTAATTTGTTTTAGGTTGCTCGACGGTAGAAGCGTTGGAAGCTGCGACTTTACATCCTGCAAGGGCTCTTGGTATCGAAACTAAGAAAGGTGTTTTGAATTTCGAGGCTGATGCCGATTTTGTGATGCTCGATGAAAACTTGGAACTTTTATCTACGTGGATATCGGGACAATGTGTTTTCAGTACTTCGAACAGACTGCCAATAAAATTGTCAATTTCGTGAAGCGCAGAAATATTTTAAACTACAGCTTCTTTCGTGTAAAGTCTGACTGTCGTGCGTCCACGTTAAAATTGTACTCGAAATGTGTACCGTTTAATTCGTACACAAACTATTATTAATAGTATTTCTACCTAACATGAAACGAAAACACGCCAATGTTGTTAAAATGATTTAACAGTACCAGCAACAAGGATTTTCATTTTACAAAGATTCTTGTTTCTCAACAAAACCGAATTAGCTTATATTTTTATACCAACTTTGTTTGTAATGAAATGTACTTATTTATACATATCTTGTATATAAAAATTAAAATATGGTAACAACATTTACACCTACTTTCCTTACGATTTTATTTATAAAATATATTACCAGAAGAATTAACTAAATTATTCGTTATTAGTTTTGCCTAATAAGAGCAAAATATTTATTTAGTAAAAGCATCGAAAAAGTTCGCGAGCTTTGATGTTTATTAATACTTGAACCTTTAACATCCGTTTAATCTTCCGTTGTTGTAGCGTAATAAGAGTAGCAACATTAAATGCGACGGGCAAGAATTCCTCAAAAAAATAGTTTTAGTGTTATAATATAAGCGGCATTAAGCCTATTAGGAGCTTTTCAAATATCAACTCTGAGCACTGCAATTACTTTAACATTTTCGTACGGTAAACCGTAAGCTCTCTTTGAGATTGCTTGACTATTATATATTCATAATATAACGAGCCATCTCGAAGAAATGCGAGATACAAATAATATATAAACTCGCAATCTTGGCAAGGCATATTAATAGACGGCATCTTTTAAATTGCAAATATACGGCGAATGTCTAATTCCAAAGGAGTGCGCGGGTGGAATGTCGACGAGCACCTGAAACAAACAATTGTTTTGAATCAGCCGTTGATCTTTTTCCAGGTTCTAAATTAACACATTCGCGTCGGGGCATTTAAATAAAGTTATGTTGACAAAAAATACTATAAACACCAATAACTTAGTCAAAACGTACTCAAACGTTTCCAGACCGAAGTGTAACGTATCTAAAGACTCACATTTGAGTTATCCGGGTTCTGGTAAAGAATTCCAAACACTCAGATGTGCATCATCCGGTGCGAATGTGTTAAGATCAGGTTTTAAATTATTATATATTATATATATCAGAACTCCGAATACTTTTTCAGGGCAATGCGCTCCAGGTCCAGGAATTTTCGAATGGTCGTTCGGTAATTGATAACGAGCACTTATACTGTAAGCCGGACTCTTCATCCTAACAGCATCCGGTTTAATGGATTCGTAAGCGCCGGGACCAGGAACCAGAATACGATCGTCCATGAAAACCTTTTGTCTACCGGAAATAGAGAACGCTGGTGCCGCTTTCTTGTTACCTTCCTTCGTTCCACCGAGGGAAGAAGGGATGTTATAAACATTCGGAGCTGAAAAATTTCATATCTGGTTGGTTGGTAGAAAATCTACAACAATGAAACTTTTTCTGTAGAAAGTATTCCCTTCAAGCACTGCCATACTGTAGAGATTAAGTTTTACAATTAAGTTTCAGCTTGCAGAAGAGTTAATGAATGTTAGGTATTACGGGGATCCTGAAACACACGAAGCATGTTCATTGAAATATAATATTTTAATTGCAACATAAGCCATAAAGTATTCGATCCTTTGTAACTTTGAAGAACGTCATTTTTCATACAGACTACATTGCTTAACTTCTTAAGTTACAACCTCCATATATACGCAAGTGTAAACTTAAAAGAACTTAAATCTGGAAGCATGTCTAGCATTCCGAAAGCGTGCAAAGCTGTTTAAGAAATGGAAATTCATGCGGAATAAAACAGGCGAAAGAAGAAGCTGTAAAACTAGATCTACAAGTTTACCTGGCACGTTGTCCGACCTATGAACACTTGTTCTCAGACCGAAACTAAATCGTAATGCTTTTTCCAGCATAAGCATAGCTTTTTCGGGACTATATTCCCCAGGTCCTTTTAACGAAATGATTAAACATTGAACAAAATAAAGAAAACGTTTCATGGCTTAAACTACAGTATCTCCTAGATGTTATAGTAATCACTAAATGAATTATGATAATACCTGGAAAGTCATCAACTTGTTGCTTCTCTACCTTTATGCCAAAGCTATATTCCGGTGATTTGTCCAGGTTTACCTTTTCCGGGCTGTATGTTCCAGGTGCTGTTTTTTATTCGAACAATACAAATTAAAACGTATTACTTAAACATGTCTGTCATATTTTCCATCAAAAAACTATTTTAATCCAATTGTTTCAACCCAAAATCGTCCTAGAACATGTTTATACACTATCTACTACCGATTTGGACCATTTAGGAGCGAAATTGGCGATTTTGATTTTTTGACAATTTTTGAAGGTATACCCCTTCACATTTTTGCGATACTGGAACGACCCATTTTTTGGTCAAAAAAATTTTTAAACCGCTTCTTTCGACCCAAAACGGTCCTAGAACATCATTAGGCATCATATGCCATCGATTTGGGTCATGTAGGAGCGATTTTGGCGACTTTTAATTTTTGGCAATTTTTGAAGGTATACCCCTTCACATTTTTGCGATTTTCCGTCGACCCATTTTTCGACCAGAACAAATTTTTAAACAGCTTCTTTCGACCCAAATCGGTCCTAGAACATCATTAGGCATCATATGCCATCGATTTGGGTCATGTAGGAGCGATTTTGGCGACTTTCATTTTTTGACAATTTTTGAAGGTATACCCCTTCACATTTTTGCGATTTTGGGTCGACCCATTTTTTGACAAATAAAATTTTTAAACCGCTTCTTTCGACCCAAAACGGTCCTAGAACATCATTAGGCATCATATGCCATCGATTTGGGTCATGTACGAGCGATTTTGGCGACTTTCATTTTTTGACAATTTTTGAAGGTATACCCCTTCACATTTTTGCGATTTTCGGTCGACCCATTTTTCGACTAGAACAAATTTTTAAACCGCTTCTTTCGACCCAAAACGGTCCTAGAACATCATTAGGCATCATATACTATCGATTTAGGCCAATTAGAAGCAAAATTGGCGACTTTGATTTTTTGACAATTTTCGAAGGTATACCCCTTTACATTTTTGCGATTTTGGGTCGACCCATTTTTTGACTGTAACACATTTTTAAACCGCTTCTTTCGACCCAAAATCGACCTAAAACATGTTTATACACTATCTACCATCGATTTGGACCGTTTAGGACCAAGATTGAATTACATTACTTCATATTAATTTAATACAAACACCGTGTCTTCTTCTGTCTTATTTAAAGTTATAAGTATGTTCTTCATTGAAACATTCTAATTTATTTATGTAAATATCTTAGTTCATGTTTCAACTTACCGGGAATGTCACTGGACTTGTCAGTAGAAGTTCTCAAGCCGAACGAATATTGAGGAGATTTATCGAAATTGACTTTTTCAGGACAATAAGTTCCGGGTGCTGAAAAATTTTTAAATACGCAATATAGTCACTTAAAAAATAAATTCCACGATTACATACACTCTAAGCACAAATAAAACGATATTATAATTAACATAAATTCTGCAAACGAAAACATAAAAAGACATGTCGAAATACAAATACATGATAGGTAAAAAACACATTAAAAAATAAATTGTTGCGAAATCTGTTAATTATCAACATTTGTAAATTAACTGAAGGAGACAGGAAGTAATTAAATTCTCTGTGAGACTGATTTGTGCTATTAATTCTATGCTTTTAGTAACCGAGGATGTTATTAATATACTGAGTGAAATAAGCAATTTAATATATATAAAAAATGTTATAGCAATACGTTTTAATTAAAGTATATTGCGTTCCAGCGACATTGTTAATTTGACGGCTTATTTACAAGGAATAAGCTCAAGCAAGCTGTAATAAATTTAGTTAAAAGAAAATGATATTAAGTATTGTTAATATAATATGCGTACGTGTTATGATATTTGAAGAGTTTCTGTTATCAGCAACGCGAATCTGTTATCACGGACACCGTTACCTGGTGTGTCACTAGGTTTATCCCAGGGTTTTCTACTACCGAAACTGAAATAAGGTTTATGCTCCAGATTTACTTTCTCTGGGTAGTAATCAGCGGGGCCTACCGGGTCAACCAAAATTTTAATCTTTATATCCATAATTCTATGTTAATTCCTCGCGGGTCGTTAAGCCTTATCAGAGTGTCAATCAAGAGTTACCTGGATTATCGTTGGGTTTCTCGGGCATCCCTTTCCCCGATAAACTGTATTCAGGACCCTTATCTAAGTTTACCTTCTCAGGGCTATATGTACCGGGTGCTGTAAGAAAACAATGTGAAAGATGTACAAAAATAGGAAATTACAAATGTCACACCCAGATAACATATATCGGAAAACTCACCTGGATTGTTATTGGGTTTCTCTGGCATCCCTTTTCCTGACAAACTGTATTGGGGACCCTTATCTAAGTTCACCTTTTCAGGGCTGTATGTACCTGGTGCTGTTAGAAAATAATATAAAACAAATTCGAAAAATTAGAAATGAGACAATTTGTCAATCAATTACGAAGTGTCAAGAAACTCACCTGGATTTTCATTCGGTTTTTCTGGCATGCCTTTTCCTGACAAACTGTATTGGGGACCCTTATTTAAGTTTACTTTTTCGGGACTATATGTACCCGGTGCTATAATTAAGGGGATTAACAAAAATTATTATAAAATGAATTAAAAGATGTAGAAACTAAGTTCAATGAAATATTGATGGATAATCACCTGGGTTATCGTTGGGTTTCTCTGCCATCCCTTTACCATACAAACTATATTGGGGTCCTTTATCAAAATTCGCTGTTTCGGGACTATATGTACCGGGTGCTATAATTACGTCGCAGAAAATTAGTAATTATTGAAATTTACAAACGAATTAAAAATGAGCAGTAAATTATTCACCTGGATTATCGTTGGGTTTCTCTGCCATCCCTTTACCATACAAACTATATTGTGGTCCTTTATCCAAATTTATCTTCTCGGGACTATATGTACCAGGTGCTATAATTACGTCGAAGCAAATTAGTAATTATTGAAATTTACAAACAAATTAAAAATGAGCAGTAAATTATTCACCTGGATTATCGTTGGGTTTCTCTGCCATCCCTTTACCATACAAACTATATTGTGGTCCTTTATCCAAATTTATCTTCTCGGGACTATATGTACCGGGTGCTATAATTACATCGGAGCAAGTTGTATCAGATAGTATCAGACATTAGAATTTACAAAGAAATTAATAAAAAATATTAAATCATTTACCTGGATTATTGTTAGGTTTCTCCGCCAGCCCTTTGCCGTACAAACTATATTGTGGTCCTTTATCCAAATTCACTTTTTCAGGGCAATACGATCCCGGAGCTGCGACAAGCAATAAAATTATTATAATTCGTGTACAAAAATTCCACATAATTAATTAACACTAATACAATACCTGGATTATCGTTCGGTTTATCGAGGGAGGTCCTAAGACCAAAGCTGTACTGCGGTGATTTATCGAGATTTACTTTCTCCGGATTATAAGTTCCGGGCGCTACAATCATGTTTCCAAAAATGAATATCACTGAAAATGATCACTGGTATTTTCTGAGATATTTCATAATTATAATAATTCATAGACCTGGCGTGTTATCGTGCTTTTCCTCGGCCGCTTTTCCACTTAAACTGTACTGTGGTCCTTTGTCCAGATTCACTTTTTCCGGACTATAAGTACCAGGTGCTACAATCGATATTTTCCTCAAAGTAATGCGTATAAAATAATTGACTGATCATTATTAATTAATTCAACTCCGAATTAATGTTACCTGGTGTGTCGCTTGGCTTATCTAGAGATGGTCGAAGTCCAAAACTGTACTGTGGTGTGTTATCCAACTTAACTTTCTCCGGACAATAAGCACCCGGTGCTGCAAATGATTTCTTACATTATTTTCTATCCTGTATATTAAATCACCGATAACTGAAGTAAACAAATATTAATGTCGCCTATCAGTCGCCACTTCAATTACCGAAATAAACTGAGTGGTTACTGAGAGTCGCCTCTCGAGTGCAAATGGTTAAATAATAACAGATAATTGAAACATTTCTCTTAAAATTTTACATACCAGGAGTATCTGCTGGTCGTTCAACACGACCCTTTCCAGTTAAACTATATTGAGGACCTTTATCCAAATTGACCTTTTCGGGACAATAGGATCCGGGTGCTGCCGAAAATATTCATGTATACAAATATATTTTAATATTTCAAGAAAAATATAAAAAAGACAAAAAAATACCTGGAGTATCGCTTGGTTTTTCGATAGGAGGCCTGTGTCCGAAACTGTACTGCGGCGTATTATCAAGCCTTACCTTCTCGGGATAATAAGCTCCGGGTGCTGAGAATATTTCATTTAAACAATGACTCTATTAACATGTTCAACATAATCTTAAAAAATCATAGATACTCTACTTCGCTTAGCGATCGACGAATCTTCACTCCAATCATGCAGCGCAATTAACAATTAACAATTAACAATTAACAATTAACCATTGCAAGCGTCAATCTACGCAAAACTACTTCTACGCAATCTAATACATTAAACACCGATAAGAAGACTGCGTGATATATACAAGAATAGTAACAATAACAATAAAAATGCAGGTAACAAGAGGAAGCTGAATTGTTCTAACAAATATAACTACATCGAAATCATAAAAAATGTGTCTTACAAAGATAATTATTAATTAAAAGGATCGAATACTTTAAGTCTTATTACTCTTATTCCGTGGTTATTTCCATAGGCTGGTTTTTGGATTATGGATATTAGGGGTATTATTAAGCATATTAATGCGGATTTGAATAATCGCATTCCAATAAACTGGATTCTTAGACATCACTCGGTATTAATCATTTTTAGTCTTCGTTGCGCATTAATTAGAATCGAATAATTACCAGGGACATCGCTTGACTTGTCCAGTACCGGCTTTAAGCCGAAACTGTATTCTGGTGCTTTGTCGAGATTCACGTTTTCGGTGCAATAGTCGCCCGGGGCTACGATTAACACGTTATTAACGAAGATATACCGTGGGAAAGTCGATAATTATGTTATAATATAAATATGTAAGATATCCAATATCCTATGGCATTTTAATAGTTATCATTATGATATAATATAATATAATTAAGTACATTATATTACGGTAAACTCCCTTGTTTCCCTTGAGAATTGTTTGAAATATATACGATTTGAATAATTTTGTTTCTAGTCGCATTTGCAGGTGCAAACGTTCACATTTTTTGAACATATTGAAACAATTTCAATTTTTTAAAATTATTTTGCATTGAGTACTCACCAGGTGTACAGCTAATCTTTTCGGTTTGAGTTTTAATACCAAAAGAGTACTTCGGTGAACTATCCAAAAGAGCTTTTTCGGCCTTCTCCGGGTTGTAATCACCGGGTGCAGGTGTGACTTCCGGTTTCACTGATTTTGTACGACCGTGAAGGGACAATGCAGGTGCTGTATCTTTACCTAAATTTCAAAAAACATTCTCTATTCAATCTTTCTTAAGAAATTAATTCATTTTCGAATAAAATAATTTACCAGTTGGATCAGATTCTAACTGAACATTAATTTTTAATACTCCTGAGACTACTTCGTCTCTTAAATACACAATTAAATTTAAATAAAAATTGCATCCCTTATATATTATACGAAAACATTTCCATAACATATTTCAAAGTGATAAATACAATATCGATAAATACAAGTCTCATTGTACTTTGAAACGCAATACAGAAAGGAAGTACTAATTATACCATTTACTACGTCGTAACTTATTGTTAGATACGTAGAAAAGTTACGAAGTAAACTTTTCCAACGTGAAAAGTTCCAACTGTCCCGAATTCTCAGACTGTTAAAAATATGAGGGTCAATAAACACAAACGAAGAGTAAAGAAATTTCCGGAAGGACGATCACTAAAGGCTTGCATTCTTGCGCACGAAAATCAGTGGTTTGAAGTTTGATCGATACTTTACCATAACATAGCGCAACATTCCTCGAAGACCTCATTTCGTGTTTGCAATGTGTATCATTAATTTAATCACACACAAATGTTATTTCATCTATCATATAGAACTAAATAAATCAACATTTTCAAATCTATCTAACCCTTCTTTGATTCAACTATTTTAACTAATTATTTCTTTTAATTCAATAATCCTACCTTTGGCACTAAGTCCAGAAACGTTGTATTGTCCCGGACCAGGTCCAGCGCTATTGTTTCTTGCGGCGTGTCTAAAAATATTAACAAATTCCATAATCTTAATAATTTATATAATCCAAGATCAATATATTAATCCATTTTTTGAAGTCATTGATCTTTGTACCTGCTTCCGAAGGAAAAGGCCGGTGCCCTCCCACGTTTCGAGTCGGGTACTGTCTTCCCTAAATGAGTGGATCATCAAGATTATTAATTTATTAGCGATCATTTTTGTTAGTGATCATCTTTATTACAATTTCTTTAGTTTTATGAAGATTCCAAAGTTGGAAACTGCGGTGTTATATTTAATTCATTGCAACAAATATCTAAAGGTAGAAAAGGTTGCCAACATTCAGGAGGAAACAAAGAAGGAGAATTAACTGACCTATTAAGGGTGGCAAGGTCACACAGGCGGGTCCTGGACTACTGTATTCAGCCGCAATCGGACCACGTCTTTTCGTGGGTGTCCATGGTCTCTGGGTCATTCCACCCATATTGTCACAGTTCGATTTAAATTTTCTAGGAAAAAAATGATTACGTTATACATCTCAACTAGCAATTATTAATTTACATTGCAAAGCAACATGAGTTCTTTTGAACGCTTTAATATAATACGTTAACGATACGTTTTAGGACAAATAATGATCGGAGAGCAAGGGTGTAATTAACAAGTACGTGTTGTAACCCGCTGTACGCTCGAAGAAAAAGGAATACTTCTGTCGATTGTATTTGTTGTCTGATAAGCAACGCGATCTCCGTCAAACGCGTCCATGGATTGTGCAATGGATGCCCGACCTCGAAAGACGGTCACAGAAACGCGACTCATGGCAAACCATATAAGAACATGTCCATGGTGGGTATTCAGAATCGCCCACCAGTGTGTTCAGCAAGTTATATCGTAAACAGCAAGAAACTTTTTAAGAAACACCCAAATAAATGCACCTTCGTCGTGACTCATGGCCCACTTTCGGGACACCGTACAATGCAACCCGATTAAGTATCGCGGATCGGTATACGGCTTACGATTAGTGACTGCTAATCAAGTAATATATTTATACGTATAGTAATATAATAATATTCTTATAATATTCTCGGAACTATGATCTATGACTGTTAATCGAATATATTAATATATATAATAATATAGTGGTACATTAACGCATTCGCTGTCAGCCAAAATTAATTTAATTTTTTATTTGACTGTTTTGTTATGTAATCTTTGCACTACGGAAAAGGATGTTCTTTATACACTGGAAGTTAATACTCAATTGATTAACACGCGTATTGTGTTAAGGTATTCTATGGAAAGAATAGGAAGCGATCGTGCATTGTTTCGTTGCGACATTTTCCGCACGTACCACCATCAGCATATTTACTTTCCGTGATTCCGCTCTTAATAGATGCACCGATACCTCGTAATTAGCGTCACAGTGTCGCATCTGCGTAGTACAGAAGGATATTTCATCGTTAAAATATACGACCTAGTATCAAATGCAAATCGAAGACCGATAAGTCGGAAATAACTCACTTACGAGGGTGTAAGAAAATATACTTCTCTCGTTATTTATAGAATTATTTTGCAAAGCTGGAAGATCAAATGTTTCACATAGATTTTAATCTACTTCACACTAAAACTACCGAACTATACTCGGTTATACTTATACACTTATTAATATAAATTATGACCGCAGGATGTGATTTAATTAATTCAATCAATTATACGCGTTGTGTATATAAAATCTCGAAGAACGTGTCGTTGTATATTCGAATAATTTTATTAAAAATTACGGACCAGTCATTTTGACTGCTTTCGCAGTTCTAGTGTTAATGAAAACCTCGATGGCGCACTTAATAAGTACTCAATCGTTTCTCGATCTCTTGCATTCCTTGATATAAGTGCTCCAGGGCAAAAAGCTGTAAGCCACACGACCAAGTTAAGTCAGAGTTTCATACGTAATACGTGGTTGTTCTTATGATCTCCGCGCGTCTCGATCATTTGATGAATGCTACCGAACATGGCAAAGACGAGTGACTCGCGATTAGTCATTGCGAGCCGAATTTCTCGATACTTATCTAAATATGGTGATCCATTAGAAAGTAACAATTACTCCAAATAGATCTTCCAGAGTACAAAGAGTACCAAGCACTTTCCACGAATCGCTTTTCCACTGATTGTTACGTGCCATTCTCGTTTTGGTGAAACCGTGTGGCAACGTTCAGCCACGTGGTTTATAAATGCAGTTACCATGAGACTTTCGTGGCTGTATTAGGGTAATGATATTCTACGGTTATACGTCTACCTATAGTTCCATTTAAATTGAAATCTTCTAGTCGCATATGATTGTGCTAATTCCATTGGTAGTTTGGAAAACACCCCTTTCTCTATAATATATCTATAATATGGGGTGTGCTCGAATAAAGTAAGCCATCTAATAATTTATTTTAATCGTCATGATGCAGAAAATATTGTATGCATTATGCGAATGGCTTCAAACTGCCATATTTTAAAAGAGGATTTCTTCCGATGACGATTTTCTAATTTTAAAGATTACGAAAATATTCAATCTAAGTTTCGCAAAATGTGGGCACAATTTGCAGAAGGATGTAAAATTAAAAATATACAGATGCCAATACCTTCATGAATGACAATTATTAATCGTTGAACGTTTCTCGGTATTTCGTTTCCTCGATGATTCGAGTGCCTAATGAAACTCATTAATCTCGTCCCTCGATACTTCAACGAGCGTGACACGATAAATTACCATTTTCTGACATTTGTAATGCCATCAGTGGTTTTCATTAGCACGTGGCGCGATGACATAACGTTTGTTTACTACGCGCTACACACAATACAAAATTACTCATCGCCGTCTACCGCAACGACGACGTAATCAACGCCAAAATATCCTTGATGATCACCCTCGTAATAACACGTCAACGCCACAATCAAAGAATTCATTGATATTTATTCGAAAGCAATTTAATGCAATTGTGTAAACATATTCACCGATTAATTCTTGCATTCCTTTTCGTATTGTACGTTCGCATCACGTTCCGAAAGGTTCGAGTCTTAATATAAATATTCGTCATAATTTTAACTTTGTATGTTCCGCTGGAGTGACGTAAAAAACATTTCGTTTCTTAATCCCGTTATTAATCTTTGCTTTAAGATACCAAAACACATTAACTCATCCATAGTTAAATTACAGTTAAATTATACTATTAATAAAATGTTACGCATAGCTTTGCTTTGCTACGTATTGCAGTTCATAAATTCATAAATTCGATGTAAATCGAAGATATCCATCAAATAATGAAGTAATAATTATTCACAAGATAAATCATATAAAATCATATAAAATTTGCAATCGGGATAAAGATATGAAAGTTTTATGTCAAGTTCAAGAATCCTTGGAGCTCGAAAAAAATTCAAATCCTCTTAAAATTAGAAGGAATTTATTGCCGTTGTTTCACTTACCAAAATGTAAAGTAACGATAAATATTCACTGACGAAGTTCACTTGCACGGTCTTCGAGGGTTAAAATAAGGGTGAGCCAGAGTTCGGTGGAGGAATTGGAAACTGATTGATAAGCGATATCGTGTAGTGGAAAGCACAAGAAACACTGTTGCGCGTGTTATCGAAGCACACCTGAAACGTCGAGTCGAATGACTGAGCAGTCAAGGTATCCCGTCATGTGCTCGACCACCTCTCGCCGTGTAAACTACTCCCTCTCCGATTTACCCTCGTCGTGATTGGTGATATTAAACGCAAGCGCTCATCCCTGAAACACCGAAAAGATACTCTTATCATGCTATCACATTTTACTACTTAAATTAATCGCGATCTATCATATGAGCCGCTCAACAACCAAAGTGACTAACTCCATCAAACAAAAATGAGAGAAAATTGATAATTATGAAACGTTAAGCAACAATCATGCGCTTTGGCAGTAATATTGGAAAATTGTCAAAAAGTGGAGTTAATCGCTTTGGCATTGTAGCGGCTCATACTACTCACTAAATTTAATCGACTAAATATTTGAATAAATTCAAGTTGTCACAAGTTAATAATTGCTGATGCATTTAATTTCTTGTAGCGAGAACTATTTCTAATCTCACTTGTCCTTCTTATTCCAAGTACGTGTGCTTTATACTTTAAATCCTAAAGTCACGTAAAAGAACGCATAAAAACAACATGTGCGTACGGTAATTACTGGAGTCGTTTTTGCCACGAAGAACGGAAGTAGGCCTCGCGTTCACTTTGGAACGTCGTCATACGGATGATGGCGTGAGTCCCTAATTTTAGATGATTTTCGCCCTGAGCGCAGGATAGCGCAAGGCCAAAAGAATCGACGATCGGAGATCGGTTGGGGTTGCGTGGGTCGCAAAATCAAGTACATCCAATAAAGGAGCCAAGGAGACACCTTTGTATAATATATAAGTGGATTATCTGTCGCATAGTTTTTTAATGGACTATATGTCCGAATCAATCGTCTTACCGGATTGAATATCATTAAAATTAAAATTGCACGTTCCGATTAATCATGCTGGAATTTCGAACTATGTAATTTGAAGATAATGAACAAAACTCTATGCAGAACTCTATCTCTACCAAGAAAGGCATTATATTATGCAAAGTAAGCATAACTGGCAGCCATTACTAGTGTTTTATGATTGCCTGTTAAGAGACAAAAGGAAATTGAATGTAGGTCATATATTAGCGGTCGTAAAAATTTATAATTAATTTTAAATTAATTATTATATTAAATTCGATTATTCGAATTATACTAAACCGACAGTTTTAATATGTTAAGAGATAGGTCGGAAAACAGGTAATTAAAGGCCACCATTTCCAATAGCTGCCACATATAGAATTGCCTGCATAAACAAGATTCGAGGATTCGAATCCCCAAATCTGTGAATCTAAAAGTCAAATAAAATCTAAATCGGATGGTTTAAGCGGCAAAGAACGGGGCAGTGTTCTTTGAAAGTGTTGTCTGAAGAGGCACAGTTAAAACTACTGTCTGACACTTGATCGTTCCCCTCTCCGTTGAAGCTGACATCACGATCGCAGTGGAACTGGTCAGCAAGTGTGTGCCTCAGTCTGTCCGACGTTCCACCGACTCTACTTCAACAATTCCCACTTCTTTTTCATTATTCTGAATCATAAAGTGCACTCAGTTTACCTCGCATACCACGTGCTCGTGATATGATAAGATGTGACAGATTCTAGATCGACTTCCGAAACAATAATACAAATATCTCGCGAGCATAATCGAGTCAGTGGACCCGAAACCAGTTTCCACAACGAGTGGCCGCGTTATTAGGTGTGCCATATAACTCTCTGGAATTGAATTCCATCCTTCATCTGTGAACCTTTTATTTAGCTGTGATATATCGACGTATAATGTGATATATTTGATTAATAAATTCCGGTGGATCAGTTGAACTACATTTAATTAACGTGATAGTGGTGACCTTTAATTTACATCGCTTCCCAACCGAAAGGTAAGTAGAGTTATTATTCAATTAATCTTCATAATAATATCGAAATGCAACACTAAATAGAATTACTACAGTTTTCTGGTTCTGTAATTTTAATAAATCGATGTATGACAAGATATAATCGCCAAGATATAAATTGCAATAGTAGTATCTCATAAGAGCCCACCTTTAATTATTCTTCATCGTCGTAAAGCAATATGGTGCATTATTATAGGCATATTATTTAATGGAAGTCATTGTTCCGAATTTTAAAGTTTGTCATTATTCACGTAGCCGGTGTCTTTGACTATAAAGTTAATTCCGGCGACCGGAAGCGCATCCGGACAGAATTGTCACTGTGAATGATAAATAGATTTTCCAATCTCTCGTACTTTAAAATTGAACGGGAACTACGCGTCGATATACGTTGTCTATTTTTCTAACCGAACAACGTCAGAAATTCTTATTGATCAATGTCAAGGAATCGAATAACTCACGGATGTCATTATAACACATCTTAATGACATCATTTCCAGGCTCCAGGCGTTATATACGCCTACGTAATATATGCAGCATATTCGTCACAAAGTAGATTATCCCGTGGCAGGTACGCTTGTCGCAAAGAACATACCGAATATGGCACCGCGTATGATTTCCACGTAATTCGTGCAAAGTATTCTGTAATATTAATAAACGAACTTGTACATAAAACCATAAATGTAGGGTCATCCATGTACTACAGATGTAAAAGATCTAACAAAAGAACTTATCCGTGATCTTATCACATCAGTCGCGTTGAACTCGGTTTCCAGCAGCTGACGATGACACTGTCCAACAAATTTTGACTTGAGCGTGTTTCACCAACTTCTAATGTTTAAACATATTTGCAAATGCATATTGCAAATGTAATTTATATCATTTTATTCGCAAAAGTGCACAGAATTCACTGCAAATAATAAAAACTGTCTAACTTTGGTACTTATGTCACAAATCTTGTTCAAAGGACAAAAAAGAACCTTTCTTTTGAAAAATATAGTTGCTGGCGAGAAACGGTTTACGGATTTATTTTCAGTGCGCCAAAATCTATAAGAATCGCCTATTCGTTGTTACAGATTTTTTTATGTTGGTCAGTGTTATTAAAGAGTCATCCGGGGGTTTACTGTGACCAATCGAATTAAATATTTTTTTTAAATGTCAGATGCCGGTTTAAGCGATAATCACATTTGAAAAAGAGATCTTCTAATTCGTTCCAGAGCTTTATCTGAAATCTATATTTATCAAGGTCCAGTGAAATGGTGTTCGGCATTGTGTCCGTCGCTGAATTTATCTAATCGAAAATTCCATTTGTATTAATTGAAGAATCTAACAATAAGATTGTTTCTATTGTTGGGTTTCTTTTGTATACACGATTGATATGAGTCGAGTACTTCACTTATTTTGTATATGTGATAAAGAAAATGAAAGATATCATTAAAAATATACCTCCTCAGATACCATCATGGATCCTGACGAAGGAAGCCTGGAGATGCACCTCTTGCACGATTACAAAACATTGCAGGGAAAATCTCTAATAATATCTAGATTATTACTCGAGAACTTATTGTCCGAGAACATCGATGCCTTCAGGAGCATCGTGGAGCAAGAATTAAGAAAACCGAAACTTATCATAAATATAAATTACGGTTATCCTCATCAATCACACAAAACATGTCTCGACATAGCATGCGAAAAGGGATTAGCGGACTTTGTCGAATTTCTCGTACAAAAGGGAGCGGATGTGAATAAAATCAACAAAGCGCACAACCGCGCACCGATCCATTTTGCCACGGAAAATGGGAATGTGGATGCTCTTCGAGAATTATTGAAAGAACCTACGATAAATCCTAATCTTGAAGCGGGGCAACAAACTGCATTACATATGGCGATAAAAAACAAAGACTTTAACGTAGCAAAGTTACTTCTCGAGAAAGGTGCCAGTCCAAATATTCCCGACAGTAAGGGTCGCACGGCTCTGTATATGGCAGCTATGAAGAAACAATCTGATATAGTAAAATTGATTCTTCAAGAATCCAGGCAACCCTGCGACCTGGACAGTTATAAAGACTACCGTGATCAAACAACACGAGATATATTACGAAAAAGTTTACCGGACATTCCACTGCCCTCCAAAGACGCTGTCCCACAGAGAGAGAAGAACGTTCACGATTTAAAATATTTCCTAAGTGCTAACGATGAGGTGAATTTTTTGAAATGCCTCGAAGAGGTTCCCGCGGAAGATGTTAATACAGCAGCCGAGGACTTCATCGAAATGGCAGTACAACGTAATTTCCCAGCGGTTGTGAAAACTCTCTTGAGCAAGATCAAAGGGAGAACATGTAATTTGGAAAAAGCTGCCAATTTCGCGATCCAGCAAGGTCAACCCGATATTCTTCGACTGTTGTTGTACACCGGTATGGATGTAGGAAATGATTTGCTGCGCAATGCTTGCTTGGAATTAGGGATACCAGGAAAGAAAGGTTCCGGCAACATGTCCGACCGCATAGAATGTCTGAAATTAATATTGGAAACGGATAAGGCAGATGTTCGTCACGCTGATAGTAAGTATAATTATTTTTAAAACATTTTACCATGCACTGTTCTTGTTAATAAATATAATAAATAAATCTTTTCGATTTGGCTTGTAGTGCATATTTTAATCAGTGGTTCAATTAAACTTTTTAGATACAGGAAGAACACCCTTGCACTATGCAGCCAGTGCAGGTTGTCGGGAGGCTATAACATTGCTCCTGGAAAAAGGTAGTTACATTGGCCATATGAATAAGTTTGGAATTCCACCTCTGACTGATATACCCGCATCAACGTTATCAGATTACCTTGATAACTGTTTGCAAACTAAGAAGGAAAGAACAAATGAATTCACGATCGAATTCAATTATCGATGTTTAATGCCACTGGAGCCGTCACCCTACACTCAAAGCCGAGACAACGGCAAGACTGATTACGATTGTCGCGAAATGGGTGTCTTCCAGTATATCGCCCGCAATAGTAGCTTAAAACATTTATTAAAACATCCTCTCTTATCTTCGTTTGTATATCTCAAGTGGCATCGAATAAGGCATATATTTTACCTGAATTTCCTCTTCTATGTTTTCTTCTATTTGATGATTAACACTTACATTCTATACAACGCGCGCGGTAACATACGAAAATGTAATTCATCTGCAGATGCGAATGAAACGGTGAACGAGGATTCTAAAAAATGTTCATCATTCGTAGGAAATCTTCTGTTAATATTAACAGGAATATCATTATTCCTCTTTATACTAAGGGTAGTTCTGCAACTGATATCTTCTCCGTGCCACTATATGTCTAGCTTTGAAAACTGGGTAGAGATGACTTTGGTTATTCTTGGATTATACCTATTGAACGGTGCAGCTGCACCAGTCGCTGCGATAGTGATATTATTATCAGCCTGGGAACTAGTTATCCTAATAGGTCAGCATCCACGAATGTCAACAGCTATTGAGATGTTCAAGACTGTTTCCTTAAACTTCATGCGATTCCTTTTTCTGTATGCATTCATCATTCTAGCGTTTGCTCTGGCATTCTTTGCATTATTTAAAGATGAGGGTGATGACCATTTTACAAACCCTGGATACTCGTTGTTTAAAACCGTCATCATGCTCACCGGCGAATTCGATGCCAATGACATCCCTTTCATGGCTCATCCAATATGGAGTCATTTCATTTTCGTATTATTTGTGTTCTTCATTGCTATAGTACTTTTCAATTTGCTGAACGGTCTTGCGGTCAGCGATACCGCGGAGATTCTTGAAACGGCGGAATTGGTTGGAATAATTTCCAGGATACGTTTAGTGTCCTATGTCGAAAACATGGCGATAAGAAGATTCGTTCATGGTCCACACTGTTTGTTGTGTCACGGATTTGGACATTCGTTGCCCTGGAATCCATTTGGATTTTTCGTGAATCGAATTCTTCTTTTCCCAAATTATCTTGGGGGCGGTAAACTTTGCGTTAGACCATACGATGGCTTAGAAGCGTATGGAGAGAATAAAGTCTTTCCCACTCCAAATATGGATCCTCATATTCTTAAGCAAGCTAGGAATGTGCTTCTGACAAGAAACAAGCAATCGGATGTCGAAAAGATTTGTAAGGAGCTAGAAAAAATAAAGGACAGATTGGAGACGATGGAAGTAACATTGAATACTGTGAAACGAGGAGTTGAAAATAACAACCTTAACAGTTCCACAGAGGAAAGAGGAGAGAATTAAAATTCGAAGGAATTTATTTTAAAATTTCGATCTTAAACACGGAATTTATTCTTTATGCGTAAGAATAAGTTTGTTAGTTTGTTGATGTTGCGAGAATATTTCATTTTCTACTTTCTTGCTTTATAATCCTAGAAATGAAAATTTTTTCGAACGTTGTATATTAAATATTTATAAAAGAACATATTTAACATTTTGAAATTTCATTCAACCTAGTCAAACTAAGTTACGTCCAATAAACCTAGTTATTATATTATCATAATATTAAGGACCACAGTTCACAGATAGAATAAATTACTTTTTATTTTCACGTATATATAAACATCCTAATATCTTCTGTAAAAGATTTTATGATTCGTAGCTTTTTATAAAAGAATACTGTTACAATAAATAATGTTTGATCAAACCAGCAAAATCTCTGAGTATTTTTCCCACTTCTTCATCAGTTCGTGAATAAACACAACGCTTCTGTGCTTAACCAGAAACGTCTTGTTGCGGTGCTGTCTTTTCTCTTCCACGGTGTATCAGAATATCCGTGTAAAACAAGTTGAAGTCTAGCCTGTTTAAGCAACATTCAATTATTACGTAGATCTTAAAAATTCGACAATATTAATATCTTTACCGAGTGGCAAGTATATTGAAATCTCGAAGGAGGAAACATACCTACAGAAAACATTGAGTAATTTTTCATTATTATTATCGCAACCTAAATCACAGATTCTATCCAGAAGACGAATCAATACTTGAGTAAATTTCTCGTCTAAAGAAACAATTGTCTCTTCGAAGCTTGCAGCATTATCCTCCGACATATCTCCGCTCTCAACCTATTAATTATGCAATGTTGAAATTATGAAATCTGGTAAGTAGATGAGCCCGATACAGGGATGAAATCAGATTAAAAAAGCATTAAATGTAAACGAAGAAGGCATGAGATATAAAGTCGAGCCTGGAATAATCAATGAACATGTATAATCGCAGGCCAAGATGTATGAAACAGGCGATGTTTATTATTTCAAATATATCTGAAAGTAAAAACATTACGCACAAAAGTAGTTTGTAGTTTGTAGTTACTACGATATAAATAACGTAGTTCTACGATAAAAGTTCCTTCGTTGATTTAACTGAGTATCCAGTACAAACACAAATAAATATATTAAAGTTACATAATATAATAAAGTTAATTAATATCATATACTGCATGTATAAAGCGCTCAATGTTTTTTATAGCGTGGTATCAACAAAATGATTTGTGTATCTTTAAGAAGCAAAGTAATTGAAAATCTATCACATTAAATATCATGCAAATATTTAATGAAAAAATTATGTAATCTATTTTCATGCAATTTCATTCCAAAAAGTCAAACTATAAAAATATGTTTCACACAAAATTGTAATTAATCATTTCTGTTTTTTATTATAGAAATATTCGTGCAGACTGTAGCATAAATATTCTGATATTAAGAAGATATGTAAAGTATATTATTTAATGAAGCCACTTTGTATCTGTATATTTGTAAAAAAATCAACCTGCAAGATAGAACGTTATATCAAGAGAAATAATTTTATGTTAAAACAAGGGTCCTGTTAGAAACTAGACATTGTGATAAACTGTATCCAGCACATTCCATCCTGGTCTAAAGTCAGTCCCAACACTTATTAAATGCTATATTTTACAACTAACAACCAATTATACCAATGACGAATAAGTATAGTTGTAAAGAATTAATTTTATCTTTATAATAACATTATTATTATTAATTGACTCTTTCATCTTATTCGTCATTAATAAAATATCAAATAAGTGCACATTAATGGGACCAGTGTGAGAAGTCACCTTTCTCTCTTCCGATATCCTCTAAAATAGATCGCAAGAAATATTCAAGATGTAACAATTAATTTAAATCCTTAATTATAATAGCATTTCTATCATGTACTTAAATTACAGAATGTTCAATGTACTTTAAAAGTGTTTGGTTGAAGATGACTTGCAATGAAATGAGAACACATGAAAACTAAAGCTCTTAATAATCCCCTTTCATACAGAAATATAATCAAAATAAATACAATTATCAGCAAATTCTCGATTTTCTTTCGATATACATCGAGATATGATAATCCTAGGATAAAGACATGCGTACTTTCCGGTGATAAATATCTGACGCATTCCTCAGAACTAATAAAGCCACGATGGTTTTCTATGTAGACTCTGATAGACTAATAAAAAAAATCAAAACAATTAGGATCTGATGATTCTAAGGCTACACAGATGCATGGAAGCGAAGTTATTGAATTGTTGGGGGATTTATACCTCGGAGTCATAGTCATCTTCCTGATAGGCACCAATCATGGAAGTCAATTCGGCATCAATGTAGTACGGGCTCATACGCTTAACATTATCAAAACGACATTAACACTCGTTTTACAATATCTCTGTACTTCATATGGTTGATTTCAATAAAGAATATACACGACACGAATATCTTGCGATCAAATTTGTGGAAACCTAAACTTGTTCCTTGAGAATCATTAATTACGAATGAAGATCTAAGTTAGCAAAGTCCAATTAAGAATTGGAACTTTCTTTGAATATGTATTTTTGTATATGTTGATATTTATCTGCATATAAATAATGTCTACATAAAGAGCAATATAATAACATTCACTCATTGTGCTTTTATAAGTTTCCGCATGTAGCGCTTGCAACAAAATGTATCACAAAGAATTCGAATCAAAGCGAGGAATGCAACTCAGAAGAAGTCTGATAAATATTCTTGTGTAAGTGTTACAATGTGTATCAAACAGCACCCATTTAGTAATTAGTTAGTAGTTGTGTCAACGAATACAGGATAAGACTGTTAAATAGAATCAGTCTGTTTTTATCTCAGGAAGACAAAAACAACTATAACAATAAATTAAAGGACTTCGTCCATTGAAGTATTTGCTGATTCTAGCTAAACATCCCATCCTGTACGGACATGAAACACAAGGGCTATTAAAATTACCTGCATAAAATTACAGAACTCGATACAAACGGTACAGATACCGGTAATACATCCAAGCAGATCTGGATCAGTTAACATACATTCTTTCAGGTAACTATCTTGCAGGTCCTGATGTACGCTTAAAACGTCATCGACGTTACTCACCTAATTATACAGAAAATTTAATATAAATTCTGAAATTAATTATACCGTGCAGGATTTTCAGTTCAGCAGTTCCTATCATACCTTGCTCATTTTATTTAAGAATGTGAGCCAATTTGGTTCGATAACTTCGACCATCATATAGTATGCCAGGTGTTGAATGCAATCAAGCATTCTTTGTCTCAATGAGAAGGCTTGTCGATATGACATCGCTACTGCGTGAGTAAACGTCTTTGCAATTTTATTGCTAACCCACACCCTGTAAATGGTAAAATTTGTATAAGTTAAATGGGATTAACAAATGTAATGTTTTAGTAAAGAATTGGTAGTCTTTCAAATTCCCTGACCTGCACAAAAGTCTTTCAACATATTTGCAGTAAAATAAATGTCTAAATAACATTTGATAACAGGCTATAGCCTTCCTATTAATAATCAGGGAAACTGGCCATTTAACATCATAATTGAATACAAAAGCCTCTAATCCTGTCAGCGTTTTATCCGCTTGAAAACAGTACTCTGCGATAAAGAATTTTATGGTAGACCATTAAAGTAGATGATTCTTATATTACTATGTTGAGATCTGTGATACCTTTTTCGTCTCTGGTTTGAATGGAGAGTATCCGAAACATTTGAAATTGTAAGTCATATGGCAAGAGTTCGGGTTTCAAATCGTCCTTATAAGGATCAGAATCTGCTGTGGATACACGTAAAGCAACTTCGAGTAAGGAAGCCAAACGATGGAGAACGATATCGTACATGTTTTTGTTTAACTCGGCTTCGCACAAGTTCATAAATTGCACCTGACAAGTAAAATAACATCTGTTTTAACATACTGTTCTAACGAAAATTTCTACGACTTTCACAAAGAAAAGCATATCTACCACAAAATCTCCTTGCGCGAGAAGGAAGTAATTTTTAACACTACGAAGTCTACCCATTAAATCATTCTCTTGTATGAGAACTTCCAACAAAGTTTTAGCTGCTTCTGAATATGCTCTATCAATTGCAGCAATATATTTTTGTCCCTGATGTTGATAGATCAAAGGTTCTTGTTTTCCCCATTGTATAGTTTTACCTAATTTAGCCACAACATTCCTATTTGTATTGTAATGATTACCATATTTGGCAACTATATAATATTATATGTATATCATACCGCACTGTCTGATAACATTGAAATATTTTCCCGTCCGTAAAATTGTTTGTGCGTGATCGTTAAGGAATATCGGAATTCTTTCGGATCTCATCGTATAACGTTTCTCCCAATAATCTGCTGAATAATCAACAGGAAGTTCTTCCCGTTGGATCAACTCGTTATCTTCCACGAGAAACTACGATTGGTATATTTCAATTTTATTTATGAACTTTAACTCTTTACCACATCGTTGATGGGCATTTAAAATCCAATAACAAAAAATAACTGGAGTAAACTTTAATGTCGCTTCTCGGTAACGGCGATAAATCGAGTGGCGATTGAGAATCGATTGTTGATATTAAATAATATTAGGTACAAGATAGTGTTTTGTAAAAATAAGCCAATTATTTTTACCTCTTCGTAAGGGTCACAAATAACACCTTTATAAACCCATTTCTCTAAAATCTGCATGTAAGGAAGACTAGCGGATTGAATGAGATAGAGACACAATTCTTTGGACTTTGCTTCCCCGCTAATATTACTTGCTTGTTCGTGAAGAAGACTCAACACTTTTCCACCCTTAGCGTTTGCCTGAATACGAATTTTCCGTGTACGTCACGTAATTAAAGAGCAAAGAAATAATTAAATAATCAAGCACGAACTGACCTTGCATATTGTGGAAGTAATTTGAGAAAGTATAGACATTGTAGTCATAGTCGGTTGAATGTAAAACCACAGCTTTTGTAAATTTAATTTCCCGCGTACGTGTTCTGTTTCTAATTGTACTACAAATAACTGAAATTATATCAAGTTAACTATGAATATACATCAGTCTCATTAATACATTAATCATATTGACATGAATAGCGTTTTACATACTAAATAATCCTTTAATAAACTTCGTATTGCCCCTCTAAGAGCATGATTAACTTGACCATCTTCGGGCAAAATTTTCTCCTCTACGAAACGAACGGTCATGGAATAATGGGAAGCTAAGGGTAATATTTGTTGGGCCATTTGTTTATACGATATACCTAAAGCACAGCGATATTATATTTTTAAGATAATTATTACTTTAAATGCAGTCAGAAATTCGATATTTTATTCTTACCAACATCTGACGACATCGTGAAAGTTTTTACCGCGTAAGGACTAGTCAAAGGTTCTGAAACAATATAGGATCCGTCTATTCCTTTTAAACAATTTAAAATATCCCAGAGCAATACGGATTCTTGGGAAACAAGTGGAACAACTTCTGCAAGTATTAATATTATTTATCAAATACTTATCGATTATTTTATGTTTAAGTGAAACTGGATTAATTAAATCTTACTTTGGCAAGGCGCGGCAGTGGGATCATTATAGAAATCCCACGAAATACGTGGTCTTTCCAAAATCCAATTACATTTCATTACAGTAATTTCGTTCTTTTTAACGACTGTACTGACTTGCTTGTTTAATTTCCGTTTCCCTTCCACAGCAGCTTTAATTACATTCTTACAAATCTATGCAAGATATTAATATAAATTATGTTTAATTAAAGCCTTTGCATTTGGAGGTGATTCTCAGTCGCGACATTAAGATTTTCTCTAGTTATATTTTGTTATTGGACGTTAAATCACCGACAACTAGAGTAAATTTTAATGTCGCCTCTCAGTCGCTACTCGAATGGCCGCAATAAACCGAGTGGTTTCTGAGAATCGCCTCTCGAGTGCAAAGAGTTAATTACAATTTCGTCGTAATTTAAAAATATTGTTTTTTTTAACGCAACAAAAGTCGTAGTTATATTGACATGTATCATGAAACACATGCATGCAATCAAAAGATCTATTAGTCTATTGTTTTCTATATAAATATATTTAGAAACCTGTGGCAAATCATCGGTAGTAATAACAGCATTTTTCGCAGAATTGTGAGCTGCTAATCCAGTTGCTTGCTTAGCTAAATAACTCTTTAATTCCTTATCCTCCGAAATTAGTTCTAAAACTTGTGTGAACAAGCCTAGTAAATCTACCCTGCAAGGTTGATTCTTTGCATTACTACCGTGTATAATAAAATTACATGTGAGTCAATGGAAAAAAGTATGCTAACTTTTTTGACTTTAACTCCTCATATTTTTGGAGGAATAGTTCTGGTGAAGGAGAACCTTTTGCCAAATGGCGAATACAACTTTGGGTCGCTACAATTGACAAAGCATTTGCATTTGTGGGAATTCCTTCTTTTTGTAATTTTTCAACATGTTTCTCTGGCGCAGAGGTCGACCTGAATAAATATTATGTTTTATGACCAAATATATAACTCTAACACTTTCAACTGTTTTATATAGAAAGCTATTATAGATCATTTTTTTATGGAGTGAAGTAACATAGATATTTTTTTTAAATGATATTTCAGTAATAGTTAGAGATTGCCTGATAGTAGGAAGAAGAAAGAAATTCTATATACATACGCATAATTAAAATTCATAGTGCAGAAAATTTAGCAATTAAATTTTGGTGATGTTTGCATTCATTATTTATGTAATATTTTGTGTAACAAATTGATTGTTGAATTATGAAGCACTTACCCTAACAGCTCAATTAACTCTACTACCAAATGGTGCAATTTGAACTCACTCATTTTTCTTGAATAACTAATAATTTCATGGAATATTTGTTTATCACGGCTTTTGGCTCAACGCAATAGTATCACAAAAAAACTTAAATTCGAATAATTTCTTCTTAAAAAGTTAACATTACTAATAATAAAATCAGTCAGATCAAATGGATTTGAAATGTTTGTTTACACTCTAAATATTATAGGATTTGCAACAACGAGGTTAGGAACATGACATTCAATTTGGCGCGGATTTCCTGCTTCAACCCCAACAAATATTCTTTTTGAGTATTAATTGAGATTCATTGTGATTTTCTTTTATTATAATTAGGAAATTAAGTAAACACTAATCTTACTCGACTACTTTCAATGGCGACATTGACACTTTGTCAGACGCATGCATCACGTGATCAAATTGTGCATATCACACGATGCCATTGGTCGAAATTTGAATTCAAATTCACAAATCATAATTGATTTGGATCTTTAAAAATCATGGAAGTTGTGTGACATGGACGAAGTAGCACACACATATAAAAAGACTCACTACTGAACAAACTTTCGCGAAACATGTTCTAAGATGATTTTGGGTTGAATTATGTGGATTAAAAATGTTTGCCGGTCAAAATAAGGTCGCCCCAAAATCGCAAAACAGAGAAGGAGTATACCTTCAGAAATTGTCAAAAAATCAGTCACAAATTTGGTTCTAAATGGTCCAAATCGATGGTATATCATGTATAAACGTATTCTAGGACGATTTTGGGTCGAAAGAAGTGGATTAAAAATTTGTTCGGGTCAAGAAAGGGGTCGACCCAAAATCGCAAAAATTTAAAGGGGTATACCTTCAAAAATTCTGAAAAAATCAAAGTCGCCAAAATCAATTCTAAATGGCCCAAATCGGTGGTATATGATGTATAAACATATTCTAGGACGATTTTGGGTCGAAAGAAGTGGATTAAAAATTGTTTCCAGTCAAGAAAGGGGTCGACCCAGAATCGCAAAAATGTGAAGGGGTATACCTTCAAAAATTGTCAAAAAATCAAAGTCGCCAATTTCGCTCCTACATGGCCTAAATCGATGGTATATCATGCCGAATGATGTTCTAGAACCGTTTTGGGTCGAAAGAAGTGGTTTAAAAATTTGTTTGGCCAAAAAATCGGTCGACCCAGAATCGCAAAAATGTGAAGGGGTATACCTTCAAAAATTGTCAAAAAATCAAAGTCGCCAATTTCGCTCCTACATGGCCTAAATCGATGGTATATCATGCCGAATGATGTTCTAGAACCGTTTTGGGTCGAAAGAAGTGGTTTAAAAATTTGTTTGGCCAAAAAATCGGTCGACCCAGAATCGCAAAAATGTGAAGGGGTATACCTTCAAAAATTGTCAAAAAATCAAAGTCGCCAATTTCGCTCCTACATGGCCTAAATCGATGGTATATCATGCCGAATGATGTTCTAGAACCGTTTTGGGTCGAAAGAAGTGGTTTAAAAATTTGTTTGGCCAAAAAATCGGTCGACCCAGAATCGCAAAAATGTGAAGGGGTATACCTTCAAAAATTGTCAAAAAATCAAAGTCGCCAATTTCGCTTCTCAATGGCCTAAATCGATGGTATATCATGCCGAACGATGTTCTAGGACCGTTTTGGGTCGAAAGAAGTGGTTAAAAAATTCTCTCGGGCCAAAAATGGGTCGACCCAAAATCGCAAAAATGTAAAGGGGTATACCTTCAAAAATTGTCAAAAAATAAAAGTCGCCAATTTCGCTCCTACATGGCCTAAAACGAAGGTATATGATGCCTAATGATGTTCTAGGACCGTTTTGGGTCGAAAGAAGCGGTTTAAAAATTTTTTTGACCAAAAAATGGGTCGTTCCAGAATCGCAAAAATGTGAAGGGGTATACCTTCAAAAATTGTAAAAAAATCAAATTTGCCAATTTCGCTTCTAAATGGCCTAAATCGATGGTATATCGTGCCTAATGATGTTCTAGGACCGTTTTGGGTCGAAAGAAGCGGTTTAAAAATTTGTTCTGGTCGAAAAATGGGTCTCGAAAATCGAAAATTGCTATTATTTTATTGCTATTAATCAGTTATTAATTCTTAAGTCTTAAGTAATACTTAAACCACAGTACGTTGTCGTAGTAACACAAAATAACAGTTCCTTTATATTTCCCGATACTGTTAAAATTTACCAATGTAATTGCTGCATATATAAAATACTTAAGTATCCAACATTGGCCCAATGTTATCGTCAATAAAATAACTGTCTGAAGGAGTACAACAGTCTAATTCACAATATACTAATTCCTCAAATTCCGCCTCAAAAATCTCCGTCTGATTTATTTCCGATACAAATAAACGATTGTCATTGCGCACTTCAGGATCCATTTCGAATAAGACATTACTTTTGGCAATATTCTCCGAAGGTTTTCTGAAAGTATAACAATCGTGATACTCGATGTTGAAGTTTATACTATTTCGCTACGTAGATGATTATTCATACTGAAAATTTAAGATGCAAACTGTTTAGAAAAGCCGAGAATATCACCTAAAATCGATAGTCGTTGGACGAGCTGACAACTGAAGCTCTTGCTGAAGATTATCCGTATTAGTATTTGTTGCTACATCACGAGTCTGTTTTGATATGTTTTTATGTAAATTATCAAATCCTGCAGCAGACGGAGTACGCGAGAAATTTGTATGTTTAATGTTTTTCTTGAAACGGTTAATTACGTCTTCCGTTTCCTGGTCAAAAACTTTCTTCTTCTTCCAGTAATTTCGGTGGAAATAACTGGGTATATCATTTTCTTTGGATTGTCTGAATTTTAAGATATACGTAAAAGAATTATGATTATAAATCAACATAAATTCGTTGCTCAGCGGGATCTTTCGAATATTTTCTTACGTCGCTGGACGTTTGCCTATCTTTGACTTTAGTTTTTCTATAAATTCTTCATCGTCGTCTGATGTATCGTCAATTAAATCATCCGCTCGCAAACTCTGTCGCGTAATATTATCCGAACACATGATTCCTGTGATAATTTAACGTTTAATTGCTTCCTGATCCAGGAATCGAAATTACCAAAATGATGTAAGATATATCGTACTTGAACTTAAAATATTCAGCTTATCTGGATTCCAAACGGTAGTTTCAACATTTGGTATAAACCACCTATCCAAATCCACATTTAAATAGTCACTCTCATTTGAATTGTTCAAAACAGGCGACATATCGTCATTATTATTTAAATGTTTCGAAGCCGGCAACATATCGTCATTAACATTGTTATCACAATTTGGCGAATTCTCCATTGTCAATTATTATAAATAGTCAACTGTTTTTGCACTTTCTAACCGAATTATAGACGACTGAAAGATATAAGAAAGTCCGGTTCTGTTAAACTATTCAATATCAATCCCAGGTGCGATAAATTCCGTTATATAAAGAAATTATTTAAAAAGATGGGAACAAAATTATGATAAAAGCCTATCGTATGTCCAGCAAAATTATATTCTTTTACACGTTCACCCGTACAAAGTATCACGAGAAAATAATGATACGAGGAAGAACGATTAAATTCTAATGCAGAATTACGATATTATGTTGGCAGTATAAACGTATCGAATGCGCTTCTTTTCGAATATACCGAGCATGTATGTATATAGCAGTAAGTACTTAAACAACTGAAACGTTTTTTAAGGTTAGGTAACACGGTGCGGCACAAAATTTCATCAGACAGTAAGTGTGGAAGGTCCAAGAATATTCCTTATCAAAAATACGGAAAGAGACTCTGGCAGGCTCAGAGCTGGTTTGACACTCGATAAACGACGTGTATGAAAATCGTCATTAAATTATTCAGAAAGGATGCGATTCATGACAGCGGTCAATCTGAAATTACTGCCAGTATTTCGACATCGAGCGACGGTCGTTCGATCTTTCTGTAAAAACCATCGTTTAGATAGTGAAGGATTACCCGTTCATGTTAGACCTCAACTTACATTAAATGGACACCTTAGAACTTTCAACAGAAACGTTGGCGGTGTTCGCCGAAACGTTTCTGCACTTTTCATGACACGCTCTTTCAGTACTAAAAAACCCACTGATAGAGAACCACCAAGGTAAAATCGCTGTTTCGTCTTTGTCTGCTTATTTCTATTTAAACCATTTTAATTACTTGATTTGTTCTAAAATTCCATTACAAATAAACATCACTTTTCTATTACTGAGTAGCTGAGCATCTCATTGAAAACCATTAAGGGGAAGAAAAGATTTACTAAGTTCAAGCTTTAATTTTTAGTGATGGAAATGGAGATCAAGGAGAGAATTATACTGCCTCTTTACCAGCCACAGTTGCGGTACCAGAGGTGTGGCCTCATGTGCCAGTCATAGCAATTAATAGAAATCCTGTATTTCCAAGATTCATAAAACTCATTGAGCTTACTAATCCAGTTCTTATAGACTTAATAAGAAGAAAAGTAAAATTAAATCAGCCATACATTGGCATTTTCTTAAAAAAATCTGAAGAGTAAGCTTCCCACATATTAATAATTCACACTATAGAGGACACAAGTAATACATATTTCTCATAATGATTATAATTATTCAACAGAAATGAGAATGAAGTTGTACAGAATTTAGATGAGATTTATCCCATTGGAACTTTTGGACAAATCCATGAAGTACAAGACTTAGGAAATAGATTAAGATTGGTGGTCATGGCACATAGGAGAATCAAAATTGTGGGTCAAATTTTGGAAGATGTTCCAAAACCTAGCCATGGTAAGAAATTTCTATTTGAGAGAGTATAAATAATCATGAATCACCAGAACTTTAGAGTACCTAGAATTTTAATAATTGAAAAGCTCTAAACACCTAAGCAGTGTTTATTGGATATTTATTAAAGTAATTGTTGTTAATGTTTCTGTGTCATATCAAATACTTCTTAAACATACTACATATAATGTTTGATACAGAGATGACACTGACGTTTCCACTATTAAATACAACAATTACCGTCCCCGTAGACGATTCAATGGCCGGCGGAAAATTAGGTCGTAGAGCTTTATTGCGTAAAAAGTCCGAACGAAAAATATCAGAGCAGGCAGACAAACCTGCGAAAACCGAAGAAGCAAGTGTGCTTGAAAATACGACTGCATCTAAGGTTCCTGAAGCAAAAGAGGAAAAAGTTACACCACCTGAATCTACTACTCAAACCAATTCCCAATCATTGTTAATGGTTGAAGTTGTAAACGTTACACATGAAAAATTCCGGCAAACTGAAGAAATCAAGGTAATTAAAATATTATGCATTACAGAATCATACAATAATGCAGTATCAATGTAAATTTGGACAGCACTAACAAACATTAACGAACATACTATTGTTTAATAGGCTTTAACACAAGAGTTGATCAAAAGCATTCGAGATATAATAAGTATGAATCCACTGTACCGAGAATCTTTGCAACAAATGTTACACCAAGGTCAAAGAGTTGTCGACAATCCGGTCTATCTTAGTGACTTGGGTGCAGCTCTAACTGGTGCAGATGCACAGGAATTGCAACAAGTTTTGGAAGAAATGGATGTAAGATAACTGTTTCGAAAAGACGAACGGTTTTCATTACAGGGCTCTCAGAACTTCCAAATAATATCCAACTTCTGCTTTTGCAGATTTCAAAAAGATTAAGATTATCTCTCGCGTTATTAAAGAAAGAATATGAATTGAGCAAACTACAGCAAAAGATTGGTAGAGAGGTAGAAGAAAAAGTCAAGCAACAACATAGGAAGTATATTCTACATGAACAGTTGAAAGTTATTAAAAAAGAATTGGGTCTCGAAAAGGATGATAAAGACGCTATTGAAGAAAAATATAGAGAGAGGATAAGACAAAAAACAGTTCCAAAACCGGTAATGGACGTGCTCGATGAAGAATTGAATAAATTAAGTTTCCTCGAGAGTCATAGTAGCGAATTCAAGTAGGTGGATATATGATCGTCATAATGCAAAATCATACACTGCATTAATTATTGTGAACAAAATATATTTTCTTTCAGTGTTACGAGAAACTATTTAGATTGGCTTACATCTATGCCTTGGGGTTTAACTAGCACAGAAAATTTAAACCTTCAACAAGCGATTGAAGTTTTAGACAAAGACCACTATGGAATGGAAGACATAAAGAAACGAATATTAGGTACTGTAATCAAATAGTTATGAACTTGTATTTCATATTACCAATCTATTTGTATGTTTAATTCAATTACTCCAATTTAGAGTTTATTGCTGTCAGTCAATTGAAGGGCACAACTCAAGGAAAAATAGTATGTTTCCATGGACCACCGGGAGTGGGAAAAACTTCCATAGCTAGATCGATTGCACGCGCTCTTAATAGGGAATACTTCCGGTTTAGTGTCGGTGGAATGACGGATGTTGCGGAAATTAAGGGACACAGAAGAACATATGTGGGAGCTATGCCTGGCAAAGTTATCCAGTGTTTGAAGAAAACGAAAACCGAAAATCCACTGGTTCTTATAGATGAAGTCGATAAAATTGGAAAGTACGTACATTTCAATATAAATGATCAACTTTGATGAGTAATGAAAAATAATTTTCAGAGGTCACCAGGGTGATCCAGCTTCTGCTCTTCTTGAAATGCTGGATCCAGAACAGAATGCATATTTCTTGGATCATTATCTAGACGTTCCTGTAGATCTTTCGAAAGTATTATTCATTTGCACAGCAAATGTAATCGACACTATTCCCGAACCTCTAAGAGATCGAATGGAAATGATAGACATGTCGGGCTACGTTGCTGAAGAAAAACTTGCAATTGCCAAACAGTACTTAGTTCCTCAAGCAATGACTGAATCTGGTCTGTCAAATGAACAAATTAACGTGCACGATACTGCGCTTAACGTGCTTATTAAATCATACTGTCGCGAGTCCGGTGTAAGGAATCTCCAAAAACATATTGAAAAAGTTCACCGCAAAGTAGCATTTAAAGTTGTTAAAAAGGAAGCGGATAAAGTGGACGTTACTGCGGACAATTTATCTGATTTCGTGGGGAAACCAGTGTTCACTCATGATAGAATGTATGAAGTTACACCACCTGGTGTTGTAATGGGTCTTGCATGGACTGCAATGGGAGGATCTACTTTATTCATTGAAACAACAATCAGAAGACCTGTAGGATCTAAGAAATCTGAAGGTTCTTTTGAAGTAACAGGGCACTTGGGTGATGTGATGAAGGAATCTATACACATTGCTATGACAGTAGCAAGAAACTTCTTAAACCAAAAAGACCCATCTAACTCCTTCTTGTATGATTCTCATTTGCATTTACATGTACCAGAAGGTGCAACACCAAAAGATGGACCCAGTGCAGGTGTTACAATAGCAACAGCATTCATTTCATTAGCAAAAAGGCAAGCAATTAGGCAAGATGTCGCAATGACCGGAGAACTTAGTCTTATGGGAAAAGTTCTTCCCGTCGGTGGTATCAAGGAAAAAACAATTGCGGTATATACAATTATTAAATATTATAGTTTCACGCAGACCTTACGAATTATAGCGCTATGTACTAAAATGATGCTCTAATTACAGGCGAAACGCGTTGGTGTGAAGTGTGTAATTCTACCAGAAGAAAATAAGAAAGACTTCAATGACCTTCCGAAATATATTACGGATGGGCTTGAAGTTCATTTTGCGACTACGTTTGAAGACGTATATCGGATATGTTTTGCAGAAGGAGAAAAAATTGAATCTGTACGTACCGAAAAGCCGGTAGATATTCATGTATCTACGCCACCGCAAACGGCATCGGTTCTTGGAAAGACCGAGGAAACCCTGTAAGATAAGTTCTTAGATTTTTAATTTTTTGACCGGATTTGAAATGGCCGGTTGTATCTCATTTAAATATTTGATATTTTATATAATATTAATATAACTGCAAAAGAATAGACTATTACAATATCATTCTGGCAAATAATGTTCACAACAGGTGAACATATTCAATTACATTTCTTTTTCCAAAAATAATAAATATTTGTATTTAACAAATATATTAGAAAATTCTGATGGACTATGAATGGTCCTAGAGTTGGTTTACTGCCAATATATACAATTTTTCCCAGTCATTTCTGACTTCCTGCTTTTCTAAAATTTAACAAATCTGCACAAATAAGGCAGTATTGTACATATGAGGTGAATGTTGATTAGTTTCAGATTTGTTGATTAAAGGAAGAAATGTTTTTTTTTAATGTCAAAATGTAAATAAGGTATATTGTTTTCACTTATGCAACAGTGATTGTTCCATTAGATTCATACCATACAGGCTGCTTTATTATCGAAAATATGCAATTAAATGTGTAGTAATACAATGTTCAGTTGTATTAGACTACAAAATGATGAACAAATAAAAACTATATATTTTCTGTACAAATTAGGTACAAACGTTATATTGACATTTTCATATGTTCACAGAGTCACAATGATGTAAAAAAATTGTATAAAGACAAATATAGGCAACTTTTAATTATGTACAGCGATTACAATAAAGACATTCTATCATTATATATGATGATTTGCCTAAAATAAATACCTTTGGGACCAAAGTTTTCACTTGTAAGTTATATCGCGTTCAAGATTGTTACCCTTTAAATTTGTACTTGTGCCTCACTGACACAAATCCAACAATGTTTACTGATACTGATAAAATAATCTTTATAATACTCTAATAAGTTTGGCTAACTGGGTATATCCATTTTGCTCAGTCTGATGATAAAATCACAAAGCCTCATTTGTACTTGGATCTCCATTGGATTATTGATAACATAAAACCCAGGTACACCTGCCTTCTCTAAGATACTTTGCTGATCCGAAACTTTCTGATCGAGTTGCAACACTAACTTCATATCCATCTGTTTTAGTTCTTCCTTGTGTTTCTTGTACAACACATTTTTTATTGCTACTTTTCCCTCATCTGAGGATAATGAAGACAGTGCTTCTTGAGTCTCTATTTTCTGTTGATTTAATAACTGAAGACGTTGTTGAAATAGGTGTTTCTCGGTGACGTGTTGGATCTCCATTAACCCTTTTACTATTTCGAATATTGTATCATTCAATAAAGAGTTAGCCAAACCAGATAGTAATTCGTAAGGTAATCGCATCTGATATTTTGGTGGAAGTTCACCAGTCATATGTTGAAGCTGTTCGACTAAAAAGTATAACTTTCTCTGTAAGTCTTGGGGTGTTGGTGTAGGAACTTCCATTATTCGTGTATTATGTTTTCCAGGTATTCAATTATTTACTCTTCATGCACTCATTAATTTAATAAATAACAGGTCACATATAGGCTCTTTTACTCATGGTTAGTTTGTTGTAAATAGAGTATCCTTTGCAAATAACCTTACACAAAATACATTCGTGGCTATAGTTCCATCGTATGACTCGTAGAGGGAGTGAGATAGAAATATATCAAATTGGTGGAGGGAGGGAGGAGCCAGAGGGGAAGTGAGTAAACGTGTGTGTAAGACAAAGAGGGAAGAAAATAGAGAAAAAGAGAGAACGAGAGATGCAAGATCCGAGCGAGGAGAAAAGCATCAGGAAAAGACGTGCGTGCAATTGCAGTGGGCTTCGTATATAGAGAAGAGTTCTACGGGTGGTTTTTTTAGGAAAAATCAGATCAGGGCGAATGTCGAATTTTCTTATCGTGGGACGGAGGTGTGCGTGTCAGGAGACCGCGGGAAAATGAATAATGACGATGCAGCCAAGAACTGAGACATGAAACGAACAAAATGAGGAAGACTTACAACGCGCCAGCAGATGTTCGAACCACCGATTGCCTCGAACAAACCAGACGCTTGCACAAGTAATATTAATTATTCATTCCTATCCTACATTATTCTACGTTTTACCACATGCGCGATCAATCTCGAGGAACAACCTTTAATTTCATCCATACAACTTATCAGAAGAATACGTAACCTAACCTTACAAACGTACGAACACTGTGATATCTATAACAATGAAATGCAATTTTTAGCGTACCGATTGGTACGAAAAAACCAAGCGAATATTGTCCTTCTATGAGTTAATTATATCATATATGAGTGGCTGTTAGTTTATTATTTATTCGAATGCTTGAGGAGATTGGATTGATTTAATTAATTATTTAGAATGGTATAAGAAATCGGGATGATATGTTAATATTTACTTATTAAGTCGTATTGTGTTATTACACGATGTGTGATGAACATATTAAGATGAAATTTAATGTTTTAAATACGCATCGATTTATGCATTCCTTGGTATAACCTCATTTTATGTGATTTTGTATATCGAGACTAAGCAGGCAACGTACAATGAATGTTTATGTAACGTTCCACCGTACATTGCCTAGTCTTAACATTGCGAGCAACGTTATTATTATAAGTCGATTTATTTTTGGTATTTTTGAAAATTGAAATGTACGTTGCCGTAACATAACCTCTTATATTCGTACTTTTGAATAGCACGTTTTCTACACGTGTTTTCGTTTATAATCTAGTCGTTGAAAATTGTCTTCATTGAATGATTTTTTGTCGACATGCTAGAATATAGGTCAATGATTAACGTGCAAGTATCCAAACTTTACGAACTGCGTAATAAAACAGCATGTATATATAGATAAATATTCCTATCTTTCATGATCTGAAGCACCTACACATCACGTTAGTTTTAAGTTACAAGCTTAGATTACAATTTTTCGATTACATTTTTATAAAAGTGCACCATTGCATAAAACTTCAGCGTTTTATATAGATAGGATTGGTAAATAATAAATTGTTAACAATTACCCTTTAAAAACATTTGAGTATACATGGCATGATTAATCAATTGAGATATATTTGATTAATAGGGGTATAACGGATATTGCCAAAAGGTTAGATGAACAAAAGAACCGTGCGTTATCAGTAACAGATTTATTTACCCCATCAGGGGAAACTTTACGTGTGAAACTTAAAGATTATTGCATAAGATTAATTACTAAAGATCCAATTGGATATGCACGTAAAACAGAGGATTTATTGTGGAGGAAAGCATTCTATGATATTGTCCATGCTTCTAAAAAGTTACGGAAGGTAATGCAAGACAAAAGTTATTCAATACCTACATACCCTACTTTATAAAATTTTCAAGAATTTCGTTTAAAAATCAAAACATCTCTAATTAAATTATATAGAATAACACATGGAGCGATACTGAGAAAGCACTGTTGTCGGTACATTTGGCAGTGGGTGTGGGATTCTATCATCACTTGATACTTAAATTGGAACTGGAATATAGTTTAAATCTGTTTGGTGCTATTGACTTTGCTTTTAAACAGAATGCGCATGATTCGTCGAATGTAAGTTTTATAATAACATGCACATTGCAGATACAATATAGTAATTAATCCAAATAATTCAATAGTTTATTCCTCTTTATTGATTAAGACAAAATACAAGATTAGCAAACCGAAGATTGAGCATACCGAGGAAGTAAAGCAATGCGTTTTACGATTCATTCATCGAAGTTTGGTGTGTTTGGGAGATTTGGCGAGATACAGATTAGAATTAGATCCAAATTGGGATCCGATGATAGCAAACAGATATTACAAAATGGCTATTGGTCTTGATCCGAATGTCGGGATGCCGCATAATCAGTTGGGTACGATTGCGGCAAATAAAAACTACGGACTCGACGCGGTATATCACTATATGAGATGGTTAGAATGATTTGCCTTCTTACTTATCAAATATTATATATGTTTAGCACCGCTGCAGTGCAGTATTAACAAATTGAAATTTATAGTGTTTTGTGCCCTGAGCCGTTTGAAGGTGCCGATGGAAATTTAAAAAGAACCGTTATTACTCATTCCACCTGTACCGATGAAAAATCTTCGACCCATTTATGCATATCGAAATTATTTTCTTTGTTACGCTTGTGGGATTTTGATGTACCGAATTCTGATAGAGTTAATCAAGAATGCCAGGTACATATCTTGTACAAATATATAAATACAAGCGGAAATGGAAATTATTGCATAGACTTAAAAGTTTCTTAGCTTAAATTCTAGATTTGCAAATATATTTTCTTCCAGGAACTTTTGACTAACATGGAGATTTGCTTAAATACCGAACCATTAACACCCGATAAACCATATTCCATCGAAAGAGAAAGTAATATCGAGGTATACCTTCAAAACTGTAAAAACGGAGAAGCTATTTATTTATCAGATGATATGGTTTTCAAAATCGTAGCTATATGCTTGATGTCAATTTCGAGATTAAAACTCAAAGAGTCCATTGAAGTACAGGGTGTCGTTGCAATAACTTTAGCCATATTATCTCAATTAGTGCAAGTCGTAATTACACGATTACAAGAATCAATAATAGACACGCCATTACCAAACACAAAAGAAGCAATAAATGCAAATACAAATGTCTTTGAAAACTCTAAAACTTCGAAATCTCAATCAAATAATGATGCGGCAGATCATCAAGTTGTAAACGTAACTAATTCAAAAGGATTTGATACAAACAAGAACAATAAATTCACCGACTTAAATGACAATAAAAAGATATTTGATAACGAGAAAGAAAATTCGGAGAATAACGTGAACACGCATAATCCATCACGTAAAACCCGGGAAAAGGGTAAAAGTTTACTTACGAAACTCCGAAGACGAAAACGGAGGAATAGTTCTGATTCTGATGGAAGTGATATAGATCGTGCTGCCTTGGGATCTTCCAGTGACGAAATTAATTCCGACGTTTCCGAAACAGAAGACGATGTTTTAAGCGACGAAAATATTTTATCAGATGATGCTCTCTCCGAGGATATCACGGACGACGAGAGAGTATTTGCGCAAACCAAACCAGAAACTGGAGATAATTTTGTACCTGAAGTATCGAATGGGCATAAAAATACTTCAGAAACAGAGATTGACAATGGCCCTACTTGTAATAATGGCCATGCGGAAAATGGTGAACAACAAACACCCGATGATCAAGTTGACTCGAAACTTAATGATAAAGATTCGGTGATAAATTCTGGAAGCGCAGCAATTTTAAGTACTAATATAGATTCAAGTAGTACTGCTGAGGAGAGTAGCGGCTCCGGAAACACTGTAACATACGTGACTCAATTAAAGATGCAGAATTTAAAGCCAAATGAAGTTATTAACATATTAATGGGGAAAGAACTACTTGCTCCTATTAAAATATGTTGCGACTGGTTGAAAAGTAATTCGGATATTATAAGAACCTGCTGCAAAAGTTCAAGAACGTTGTTAAAGCGCATTACAATTCTGTTGAATTTAATTAACATAGACGTAGATGCGGTAATAAACAATACAATGGAGGATAGTGCGATGACATCGAATGCAGATAAATTGAAAGAATTTGTCAAAACTGTGCCTCTTCCTGAAGACATAGATTTAAGAGGATTAAATTTGTTGGAGGATGCACAGAAATCTCTAGATTGGAGAATATTGTATAAGTACAGAATGAAAAAACGTGAGGAGACTTTGTTGAGAGTATTGAAGTTGATCGAGTTCGGACACTTTCTCAGTTCCGTTGAAGATGCTGGAATTAAGTACGAAGAAACAAACAAATTATTCGTAACAATTGACCTACTTCCTTCTAATACAGTTAAAGATAATACCAAGGAATTAGATATGGAACATCCACGAGGAAAGCTTATGAGACACATGGGAAAATTATGGTTGAAAGCGGAAGTTCGAGCGTTGGAAAGCCAATTGAGATCTAGACTCATCTCGCCATATTTAGTACCCGATCATGAAGCATTTGCGAAACATACACCTACCCTTAAGCGTTTGGTTTATGCCAAGAAATTTATCGTTGTAATTCCTAGTGTTGGTATGTACGACAAGTTTGTTATTCTTACAAATTATGAAGGAGAACCTATCATTAACAATCGCGAAATTTCAATATTATAATGCATTACATTTACAGTCGTGTCTGCTTTGGATGAAGTGAAACGTACTAGCGGCCGTGCTAGAGAAGCAACGCGTTGGTTGGAAGCGCAATTAAAACGAGGCTCCAGATTTTTACGTGCTCAAAGACCTCACGAACGTTTGGCGCTTCCCTTAATAAAAGGGCCAAAGCCGAAGGATAAAGAAGCCTGGTTGTTTTTCCAAATCATAGAATGTTGCCATTATCTCACTCAACAAAACAAAGTCGGTTTATCCAACGATGTTGAAGCACCCGTCGTTACATTGTTAACTGGTTGTAATCCTGATGACAAAAAAGCCCTTACTTTCAGTCCTGATGGACTGGCCAAAAGTGCTGGTACATATATACATACAATTGAATTATACTCAGAAAATAATCTTGTGGAACATATCGTAATTTTATAATTTCAACATATGTGATAGGTAAACATGATGTTTGATTTCAGGTGTTAATATCGAATATATTGAATCATTTCATTCAAAATGGAAGGCATCGAGCAAAAGTCACGGTTGAGAGTATTTGATTCATCGAAACGATGTTGGCCTGCTGCCGGAATACACTGAAACTGAAAAAAACAAGTGTGACTAATGCCCTTCCTGAGAGCTGTTAGGTTGAAGTCAGCTGAACGGGCGAGTCTGAGAGGGTTGGAAACCCAGAAAAGAAAAAGTCGATGGTTCCTCCCACGATGAATCTATTGGTGGAACACTAATACCTCTTTCCAGGGAAAAATTCCAAACAATAAAACGTTTCCCTTTTAATTACTCGTATTATCCTTTACGTTAACGAAATTGTATTTTTAAGCAAATATTATTTTCAATATTAATAAACACATCGTTACAATCTTTTCATCTACGAGCATTGCAATCCCGAGAACATCAAAGGAGATACTTAAACTCTGCCAGAAAGTGAGTAAGGAAAGTACACGAATAATCCCGTCGAAAACATTCGTAACATTCATATATTAATAAACGGAAGTGACATGCAGGTTATACTTGACTGTTGACTTTATTATGCAAAGTGAAGACGAATTGCGCCGTGTACTTTATACATACATATACAATAATGTTAATGAATGATTTCCTACGAAATTCCAGGGGAAACATCGTGTAACATGGCTTCATTTTTAACAGGCAGTTAGGCGATAACAGTCTGATTTTCGTTCTAAAATAATTTTTGATTGCTAAACTGCAATTATTAAGCGTCTTCAAGTATATTTGCAAGTAAATAACAAATAGATTTTTTGTCAACTTTTACATTAATATATATTATATATATCATATAACATATTAATATATATTTATTACTTCATACTAAACGAGCTATGTAAGACTCAGAGTCCTTGAGAAGGCCACTGGACAATCTACAAAATTGAAGATCTTAATTACGGTTTTATTAAACCATATTTTTATTAATATATATTTTATATTTTATCAGCTATTACAATTTATTTGCCGGATATTTATGGAATAATACGTAGACATATTGTTTTATTTTAGATATAAAGTATCCGAAAATATCTGATTTCCGGCAATACCGGTGACCTAAATGAGGTAGCCAGAATGTTCTGCTGTTACACGTTGCGATCGTACATTGCGTTACAGCGTTACATAGGTACATTGAATCCCAGGAAACCTTTCACCCGGCTCGCGCAGTCCCCACTACCATTTCTTCCCACCATTGCTTTATGCCCGACTTCTGTGACGTCACAGTGGGACTAAGGCCAATAGCGTGTTCGGAGCAGGGTATGATAGTGGGGACCTGCGCACAACGACCTAAACTCGTCTGAGCCGAGTGAAAGGTTTCCTGAGATAGGCTATAGAGCTCAATTAATGAGGAATATTGTAAATGCCCTCCCCCTTCCCATCCTACATACTTATCATATGACGTGTGAGTACATTGATATCGGCAGTATTTTAATATTATGGTAGTGGCAACTCGATATAACCTATTAAAACATCAATTCGCGTGTATCACACGTAAAAGACTGGATGATTATTCGATGAAAGATTAAGGTGACATCTTTAACATTGTGTGGATAGTCAGGAGTAAAAAGAAAAAGGTGATTCTACTGAGGAAGCTTCCACGTCGTGAGTTTCGAACCGACTATATACCGGGTTGACATATCGCGTAGTTTGCTCGTTTTCTTCTGGTTATTCTGGCTTAGTATGGAATAGTCTTTCAAGTTGACCCTTCTACATTATCTTTATAGTCCTTTGGAGTAACTTGTTAACAAAATTCAGCGTAGTTTCCTCGGGAACGAAATCGTGAGAAATAAACGCAACGAACAGCGCGGCGAAGGGAGGAGTTTACAGTTTTTCGTGGAAATTGGTACGCAATTCTGGTTACGACGAAGGAGAATCGAAAGCGTCGAAAGTAACGAGTCATCTACCGATTCAAGATGGCAGAAGGCCAGGACACTCGAAAGAAAATTACTGTTAATGTTAAAACACCGAAGGAAAAACAAACCGTCGAGATCGAAGAAGATGCCAGTATCAAGGATGTAAGTCTCGTAATTCTTGTCAATTTTTTTTTTTTGAAGAATTATCATAACACTGCGCGTCACACCTGTCACTGTTGGGTTAACTCTAACAATTACTTCTTCTCTAAATCTACAGTTCAAAGAGGCGGTTTCGAAGAAATTCAATGCTCAGACAGAACAGTTGTGTCTGATCTTTGCCGGGAAGATAATGAAAGATCATGAGACTCTTGGTACACATAATGTCAAAGATGGTTTGACAGTGCACTTAGTCATCAAGGCACCACGTACACCATCATCAAATCAGAACCAGGAAACAGCAACTTCAACATCCACCAGACCTCAAGGTACTGAAACATTTAAAGATAACCAATTTTATTTTTCAATAACATTTCATATTAAATTTTGTCCTTTTTTTTAGCTGACATCAATGCTAGTCCTTTTGGGTTGGGCAGTCTGGGTGGTTTAATGGGTTTGGAATCCCTGGGTTTGGGCTCTTCTAACTTTATAGATTTACAGCAACGTATGCAACGTGAATTATTGTCAAATCCAGACACAATGCGTCAAGTATTAGATAATCCACTGGTGCAAAGCTTGATGAATGATCCAGAAAATATGCGAAACTTGGTTATGGCTAATCCTCAAATGCAGGAGCTGATGCAACGTAATCCAGAAATTAGTCATATGTTAAACAATCCTGAACTTTTGAGGCAAACTACTGAATTGGCCAGAAATCCATCAATGCTTCAAGAATTGATGAGATCGCATGACAGAGCTCTGTCAAATTTAGAAAGCATTCCTGGTGGTTACAGCGCATTACGTCGTATGTATCGTGACATTCAAGAACCAATGTTGGCAGCAGCAGCAGATGAGCGTAACCCTTTTGCGGCATTAGTAGAAAACAGTAACAATCAAGATAATCAGACTAATCCTCAACAAGGTCAAGAAAACCGAAATCCATTACCAAATCCTTGGAATCCAAATCAAAGTGACTCCACTAATCAAGGACAACAACCGACTCCGGGAAGAGGTCTCTTAGATTCACCAGGAATGCAGAGTCTTGCAGCTCAAATGATGGAAAATCCACAACTCATGAGAAATATGTTAAATGCACCATACACTAGATCAATATTAGAAGCAATGGCTGCAGACCCAGCTATGGCTAGTAGAGTGATTGCTGCGAATCCGTTTCTACGATCGAACGTACAGATGCAAGAACAAATGCGAGCAATGATGCCTGCATTTATTCAACAAATGCAAAACCCGCAAATTCAAAATATTGTTACTAATCCCGATGTTTTGGCGGCTATAATGCAAATTCAACAGGGTATGGAACAACTACGTACTGTAGCACCAGAACTTGTTGAAAAGTAAGTTTAAGAAAATGTAGTAACTAATGCCTACTGCACCACAATTAACAGTTGACTCTATTCTGTACATCTAATCCATGTTCTAGTTTGGGATTAACAGTACCGCCTGCAGCAGCAACAACAACACCACCAACTGCAACACCAACAAATCCTACTGCACCCAACCCAACTACACAACCAACAGACACAAATCAACAAGATGCATTTTCCCAATTTATGGCGCGTATGGTAAGATTTTTACATAGCCAAACCATATTAACGAGATACATAGGTAATTATGAGTTTGTTAGGTCTCTGCAATGGCAATAAACCAAGGTGTTGAAGTCGACGGGCAACCCGTACCTCCACCGGAAGAACGTTACAGAGCACAGTTAGAGCAACTTACAGCAATGGGCTTTGTTAATAGAGACGCGAATTTACAAGGTAATATGCCTATCTTTATCAAAGTAACATATTTGTAGTTTGAAGAACTCTTATTTGATTTCCATTGAATTGTACGCGAAATCTTGCATTGATTTTGGTCTCTTTAAATATTAATGTTATTTCTCGGTATGTCCCATTGGATATTATAATCAACATGTACTGATTATTTCTGCATCTGGAAACCATTTCATTTTTATTTGAACATTGTCACGTGTAATTCCACTTCTTTCAGCACTAATTGCCACGTTTGGAGATATAAATGCGGCAGTCGAGCGGCTACTGGCTAATGGACAAGTGTCTATGAGCTAACCACCAATTCGCAATACTGTTATTCCATTACTATTTTTAATTTCCTCCTTATTTACCTCTTACAACAGGCGTGGTGAGAGATATTTGAGGTAACTGGCTGTCCGAAAAAAAAAACAATTATAAACTTCTACCCTAACTCTTGACAGAATACACGCTACTTACTCGTTGAACATATTGCATTTTTATTTTGGATCGTCATTTCTTTAACTCGTCTATATAACGCTATGGACGATAGTGTAAGTGTCAGGAATTAATGATTATCAAGTTTCACGAGCAATTTCACTTGTTTTCTGCGAGAATCTCTAGTTGAATTTCCTTTACGTATTCCCCGGTATTCTCGGAAGTTAGATAGGCTTTGTTGATGTATCTCTATTAATTGTCGATTTATGTTTTACGACGAGTATCACGAGAGAATTCTATTAGATCGTAACACGAAGGATTTATGCCCTCTTTCCTTGTCGTTGTATAATTACGACGTTTCTTAGTGGAAAAAAAAAGAATCGGAACCTGCGTGGAAAATAGATTGCCGCTATCTAAACCTGCTTTTGGCTTGACGAATCGATCAAACCGTACATTTCTTGAAAGATAAAAAAACAATTGATTTGCTTGAGTGTACGTAATCATATTAATAACTGTACTTGCATGAAATGTGACTCTATGTTCGCAAAACAGACACGAGTAGAGATGGGATGAATATTGCGAATCGCTAACTTTCAATGTATAGAGATAGTGTCACCTACGAGAGGAAAGATAATCCTCGTACTATTTTCCTGTTTCATGTTTAAACGAGAAGAGAAACTCTTCTCCGTGGGATGTTAATGTTTTCCATGTAAGTTTTCTACGTATAACGTTGGAAAGTAAATTCACAAAGTTTTGTTTCATCTTCGTAAGGACACGCACTATTGTCTGCTCCACTTTGTTTTATTTAGTTACATTTCGTGTTTTGATTCTATCGTTATATTGTAATAAGACAGTGCTAAGCATTAACGTGTCTTGTATTACAAATTTTAGAGATTTGTAGCGTGAAAGATCGAGAATTATGTGGTGTAGGTTGTTTATAGGGAAGAAATGATGCGGGCGGAATGATTTAATGAAAGTGTCGCATTTTAAGTGTGTCGAATCGGGGATGCCGATTAGTCGGTTAGTCTTAAGATACAAAAAAACAAGGTGAATGTTGTAAATTATCTTGTCGAGGAAGAGCAGTTATTAATTTTACTATTCTTGATTGATGTATCAATTACATAAATATCTATGCGCATTATAATACATTTTATGTGTACTCGGTATAATTCACTGAACAAGGAATTCTGTACAAGCGACTATATTATACGAAATAAAATTATGGTTGATTCATATATTAATTGAGGACTTCAACTGACGAGTATGCTCTGAGATCATTCCCGGTACCTTCGAGTGTAACATCTTTTGATTGGATAATTATTGCGAGATATAGAATTACGTGTTTAGAATTAATATAGACTGGAACCTATGTAAAATATATAGATACATTACACACTGAAATTGTATTTCAATGTATATAAATAATTCCTTTATTAGTTATATCCCGGCATAAGTATATTCAGAAATTTCTAATATTTCGCCATTTTTATGTACGTTTCAAATTAATGTTTTAGTTGTTAAATTTCCGGCTTGTAACCCCTGTAATGTTTTTTAAATTATCTGACGTATAGAGTGCAATATTAATATTTTTCAAATAGTACTAATTGTAATAGTATAACAATAACAGTAGAATGAGAGTGTATCAAAATTAAAGTATTACATATTACATGCAAGCAGGCATATAGTATAGACGGAACGATTAACCGCCAATATTTCGGTAGTACTGAGCATTATGAATGATCCAATAGGATCGACCGATTCGAGGACTCTGCATTTCGATTGGCGAAGAAGGTCGGTCGTTGGAAGGGGGGTTCGGCGGAGCGCGGCAGTACCGGTCAGTCTGTGTTTGTAAGTCGTAGGGTACGGACGCGGTAACTGAAGAGTGTTGTTCGACGCCGGCTTCGGAATAGCAGCAGCTGCTTGACGTTTCTTGAAACCCAAATCCGTTGGGAGTCTGCGCGAAGGCCGCCGACGAATCGCGTCGCGAGTATACGAGCCCGGTTTGTCGAGGGGTGCGTTTGAATTTTGGAAAAAGGAAAGAGAGTGCCGGACGGGTCAGTGCGAGTGTGTTTTTCGGTGGAAAACCTGGTGGCTTGATCGGATGGTCGTCGAAAACGTTGGCAGAGCCAGCGGAATGTGGCACGAGGTGAGTTAGCAGCCCGCCCGGTTTCGCTTACCGAGGCCAGGGACGGATTCCACCGGGCCCTTTTTGCCTTTCTTTTTCATTCAGACCTCTTTTAACCCTTTGCACTTACCAATCTTTCTTATTCCGGTCTTTTCTAATATCATTGATAAACATCCGTTATCGTAAGATTCCATATACCACCAGATACCGGAACCAACAGTTACCGAAGGTAACAGACGCTCGACGAATAATTTGCGAATATCGCTCGACCCTTTCCTTTCACGCGCGTTCTTACATATTCTAACCGTTTGCTCCTACGAGTTTCTCCTGGTATTTTTCTGTAACATTATGTAAAAGGGCTTCTCAGGTCATCTCGATGCGGCATCGCAGTTATGCATTATGGATCGGCTTTCGATTCAATGAAAGACTCACGTGTTGCTTTTATTTGCCAAAATTCTTGACTCGTTGCCTCGAGGCAGACAAATGACTCCGTAATCATTTTCACTGGGATATTCTAATTGAAATTCCTTTCGATTCATTCTCTTCTTGTACGAACCTTGTATTGTGGTTTGACAATGACCTGTTGAAACCTGGAATGTTTCGTGTATGAAACTTCGTCCCAAAGGGTTAAAAACAAAAACATATTTTATGATTCTGCTACGAGCATTTTAATCGTTTAACATCAGTGTTTCACGTAAAGTTTCGAAGTAATTCATCAATGTTAAGCTTATAATATAATGATGTAATTTGCGAAAGTAACAAAAGCCGACTTTGATCTTTAACACCTTTATTACGAACGAGCAAAACAATCACCGATAATTGTAAAAATAAGTCTACTGCGACAGCACATCTATTTTAATTTACGAATGCAACAAAAATCATTTTCAATCTTTGACACCTTTCGTTCGATGGAACTATTTGGTTGGCCAGAAAGTTCATTCATTTTGCTGGAAATCGGGGACTTTTTATGAACGCGTAATTACGAAGTTTTTCCAAAGATAGGAAAAGATTTTAAGGCACAACGGACGATACATTATCGAATACAGAGGATTCAAAAAGTATACAAAACTGAATAAAAATCGTTTTCTGTTTGCGTGTTAAAAGCGCACGAACTTATTCACTAACCTAGTAAATAATCGCCGATAGTTGTAAAATTAAGTATTGAGTTAAAACACGAAAAAAGTGGACGTAGAGCTAAGATTTTATAGATTTAGACGAAAGTTCGAAGGAGTTGAAAGTTATCGTAGACCTCGAATAATTCTTAAGTAGTGCTCCATTAATGTAATGCTGAGAACGACGTGCTTTTCGGTATTCAAAGATACGATCGATAAATACGTTAGGCGCCAACTGCTTCCGAAGAAAATTGGACACCGTGGGTAGCCATTTTTAAATTTCGTATCGATTTCAGTCTTTGATCGAGCAGAAATCTATTGGGTTATCCAGAAAGTCTATGCCGTTTTTTAAGGGAATTTCAAAGGCAAAGGATTTATTCAATTATGCATACACCGATTTTGTTCCACAATCTTTCTCCATTTTTCACGCAACTTGAAGATTCCATCTTTCCAGAACTTCTCAGGCTTTTTGCTGAAGCTACAGAAAACCGGCATGAACTTTCTGGACAAACTAATACAAATGATTCTGCATAATATCGTAATTTGTAATATTATCATTTCATAATTCAATTCTCAACTAACTCTGTGCTTATCGGAATGTTTAAAATCAATTATTTTTAAGTGCTTTTGAGATATGATGAATGAATTCCAAAGACGCCAACTGATCAATTTCCAAGTCGACATTGTTAGACATACAAAGAAGGCGTGTTTGGTAGTGAAAAGTCTTCTTTTTTATGGAAATAATAGTCCACCAGAGCTTAAAGGAAACGAGATCCGAAACTGCGTAGTAGGTTGTCGCTGGGGGTTCGCTCGCTGTTTTTGTTTACTTTCGTGTTACGCGAACCGCGTGTCAAATACCTTATTCTCGGCTCGTCGAATTTTGAATGAATAAACAAATTTCCGTCGATTATCGTACATGGACCTAAGCAGATACCAGATTTAAAGCTACTATGCCACTATGAAAATTACCGTATAATGTATTTCAATTATAGCCATTATTTCATGTACATCATTAGTATAATTAATAATTATATTCAATTATATTATGTTATGTTATGTGCCATATCAGGTAAACCACACATTTCTAATCGAGTTAAATCTCATTCATAAGTTGAACTTCGTATCGATTTCAATCTTTGATTAAGCAAAAACTACAAATTGAGCCAAACGAGAATCTGCAGCAATAATTTCCAATCTCTATTTCGGATAACTTCTGTTTCATCGATTGTCGGAATTCTAGATTGACAAACTCGATCCATTTCCGCGCCCCAAATTAAGTCATATTTAACCCTTTGCACTCGAATTGCTATAACAAACTGATTAGCTACTGAGAGTCGCCTCGCGAAGGGTTAATTTAAAGGACATTATTTGATGAAACCAACATTAAATCAGATGTGCAATAATATCTTATATTAATTGAATAATAGGACTACCGACCGAGTGATTTTTTAATCCCTCAAAAAGATTCATTATTTACAATTTATGACAGATCGAAAAATCACTCGCGTTTGTCGGTAATCTTATTATTCGCTGAAAGATCAAAGGGAATTAGGACTGGAAGGGATTAAGGGATAGGAAGAATATGGTCGGTAGAAGCGACGACATCCGAACAAATGGATCACAGTTGGCATAAATAATGGGGTCACGTACGAGATTAGCCTGTTTCTTACGCCACCGCCATAACTTTACCCTCTTCTCCGTTTGTTTCGTACATATCTATGTCGATCTTTGCTCGACTGACCCAATTCATCCGTGGAATAAAGTACGCGTATAAAACTACACGAAACACACGCCTCTCAATTTATTCCCAACGATTACGTGTTCTTCCTCGGAACGACGAGATGATAACCCGGATTTCATCAACGCAATAAACTGAATTTCTCGGCAAAAAGGTCGCACGGAAATTGCGACACTTCGTGCGTTGAATCATTGCGCTTTGATATCGGAAGTCTCCCGAAGGAGAAAGGATGTTGCACTCATTCTTTGCGCGGTATTTTTAGGTCCGACGAATTCGTTATTTCGTTCTATTTAAAGATCGAACGAAGACAAGGTAGAGATTGTACGAATATTCTTCGAATTTAATCAATCACGGCTGCCGCGTTAAAAATATCTTTTCAATTACATCTAAAAAGAATTCATTTGATATTAAAATGTCGTTGCTCATTTTTGGTTTTAGGTGATCATGTCAATTCTTAGTTTCATTTAGACGAAGGGACTTGATTTCAAAAGCACTTTCCGCTGTACATAAAAACATGCCTTAAACATTGAACTTAAGTGTAACTTATGAATTATTTAGTTATAATCCAGCTCAACTATGTTTGCAAATATGATTAACATCCGGTTGTCGATCAGATTTAACGTAGAAGTGAATTCACTTCTGGATTTCGTATTGAACACGTTAAACACTATGTCGGTCCCTCGCTGAAACCAATTTCAAATATAATAGTTTATAGTTAATATAATATTAAGAAATATGTTTACACGTTGTTAATGGATTTTATTATAATATTTAAGAGAAAATGCGGGCTTTCCTTTACGAGTATTATCAAATTTATTCTTTTGTTTATACACAGAATTTTTCTATATTTATGCGTTCCGTAAATGGAAAGTACAATAAAATGAGCTCCGCGTTTAACGTGTTAAGGGTGCTCCCGTTTTCCATGCGAGTTGCGCGTCTTCTAGATATGAACATAGTCTATGGTCGAAGGGCGGTAAAACTTGACTGTACGTTAATTTATTACGAGACTACGATGATATGGTCGGAAATATTCAAAGAAAGGAAGGTCCCCCGTGGTTTTGGAAGCTTACGTCGTCCCTGAGCCCGAAGGAGAGGTGGCCTCGCGATTCGTGTACGCAGGATATTTCGTACCCGTTACTCCCTCGAACGCATTCCATCTCACGCTGTTGAATCGCGCCGAAGATTAATTTGTCTTCGGACAAGTGCCAGCCGAACAGAATATCTCTCTTCCGTTCTCCGACTCTATTCTTCCCTCTATTTTCTGGTAGATGGTTGTAGATAATTTTCCGCCAATCAGGGAGTACATCGATTGAGATACATGCAGGAGTACCACTACTTACCATACAAAATCTAGACTTTCCGAGATCATGATACGTAGTCATTCTTTCCTAATTCGGTTTAAAACTTTGTATTAGGACTTTATGTGTATTCAGGTTTCATTCTCGAGTTTTCGTTTCGTTTTAAATGGACGCAGATATTTGGAATGTATCCCCGGGACTTGAATGTTTTTATTCGCTTAGAATGAGTAATGGTTAGGCTGTTTTAAGGCTAAAAGGACTTAACGACATCGGCATTCCATTCTGTACAGCTCGGAACACGTGTAAGAGCATTTGTCCTTTCGTGGGCTTTGCAGATCGCGCGAGATTCACTTTCCGAGATCGAGGTCGCTCGAATACCTTTAATCAGTAAAATGGATTACTCTACGTACCGGACACAAGGTCGGACAAATGCAGAGCACCTTTTTACTAGGTCGTATACCTCTTGCGCGTGCATTTTCTACTTTTATAGACCATACCTTTTATACCATTGCAAAGTCGTAAGATATGCATCGATGCTATCTCAGGAACCTCCGTGGAATTTCAATCAAAGGAAATATTCCATCCAATAAATAAGATTCCAGTAAACGCAAGAATGCTTCCACCATAAATCTTGAACAGAATCGTACCAGAAAGATGCCTGAATAGAATGCAATGGTCGCAAGAAATTACCGAATAAAATAAGATTTGCGAATGTAAGAATAAATGGTCATAGATTGAGTATTAAGGTAGATCGACAAAATGTGATCTAATAATATACCGGATCGCTAATAAAGACGGTATCTGTTTCTATAGTCTTCGTAGACTCAAAGGGTTCCAGAAGCATGGAATTTATACGGAACGAAGTGACTCGGAGGAATAAAAAAAAATGCGAGTAAAGGCGCGTAAGTGTCGTCAGTCGTAGATCGAGCCCTGTTGACGAAGGTATATGAAGGTTATGTCGTAGCAAAGGCACTCCTTAGTTCTGGCTCAAGGTCGGACTATTAAGAGGCTAAAGCACACCGACGGGTTTACGTGGTCGTTACAGGGAACAGCATACCGCGACATTCAGTTAGGAAATAGAGAAAACAGTTGAAAATTCAAGAAGCCGATGGCTGCCCTCCTATTAATCGACACAGTCCCTTATTTCCCCTTGTATCCTTCCGTCTTAATCTTTTGTTCCTTGCTGCTCCTGCAATTATGTTATACGCAACTCTATGTGAAACATTTCATCTTATTCGTCCACTTTCGTTCGAATATTATTCAAGAATATTTCTAATACCAGATTAATTTTAAATAGGTAACACCTTGTAGATGATGAACTCGTTAGAGTCTCCCGAATATCGATTGGTCTATTTACATGGTAAACACGAAGAATGCGTATTGTAATGTTCGGTTTGCGGTTGTATTATAGTTCGCGTGTCAGTTGAATACATATTGAATGTAGGTTTTAGCCTGTTGTTCGCTTTGTAGGAACGAAGGCATTCGGTAGCGTTAAAAAGTGAGTCAAGAACGTTGATTGTATTGTTACGGAGCTGCCTCTTTTCTAGCAGGTTTAACGAGATCTCATTCGATGTTTAATTAACTGCCGATTTGTGAAACGTTTATTTAGGCGAACTTCGAACACTTGTTCGTTGGCCATTGATTTTTCTCGTATAAAGTTGGCAGGTATTCCTCGATATTTTACGGTGATGGTGATTTTTGTTCACTTTTGATGGAGTCGGTCATTTTTATCTTAAACTTCTGCACATTTGTATATCTTACTAGGCATTTTGAATTCTCGGGGTTCTAGGAGAATATTAGATAAATTGATTCCAATGTGTCGCAAGATTACATTTCGTTATTTTACGAGAAATATAGGCGAAAAAACAAGAGCGAAAACGGAAGTAGGGTGAAGAGTTATCGTCGCGCGGACCGCCAGCGAAAATCTATATTACGAAGATAAGCGGGCAACGCAATAATTTCGTCGTGTGCGGTCGCACCGAAAGCAATTTCGTAATTTTCTCTTTTCCCATTATTCCCTTGTACGCGTTCGCCTACCTTTGTCGAGAATGTTTATCCGCGCCATTCTTGGTATTCGTTACTTTCTCATCCACTGTCCGTCTCATTGTCTGAATCCTGGAAGACAAAAGATAGTTTCGCGTATTACGCGCATCCATCGCGCGCAGAGATAGTATTCTCGGGAAATATAAACTTACTTCGGTTCCCCGACAAAACCTCCACACGTGGAGCCATAAAGTTACTATTTTCATATCTAGGAACTTCATTAAAATTAGACTAACAGAATTAATAGAATTACTTAAAATGTTCCGTTAAATACGAAAGCTTTCGCTAAGGAATTCCTCCGAATTTTAAGGTTCGAATGTTTTCGGAAAATGGTTGGAAAACTCGAAGTATAGACGATAAGATAGAGTAGATCTTGAAAGGGTGAGGAGTGAGAGAGAGAGGGGGTGAAGAATCGGGGCCCAGTGTCCATTCAGTAGGCACCTGCCACGTTAAATTCAACCGGACCCACCGGGCCCCAGATCCATGCGTATAGCTTCTTTCGAAGAGCGGCCACCTTCGAACCAGAAAGAAACCAAAGCTCCCAGCACGTCGGATGAAAAAGAGGGAGAAAGATACGTAAGGTTCTCTCGGGGAGAGGATAAAAAGGAAGAAAGGAAGAGATAGCGGAGGAGGATGAAGGATGAAGGAGGAGTGAGGAGTAGGAGGAAAGGGCGGGGTGTAGGTACATCTCTCTTACATCACTATGCCCTTGCCTGCCTTCGTCGTCCTTAACCGTACCGGATACCGGAGAAGAAAAAAGAAGAGATATCACGCCGATAGTTTAACCCTCTTTCTCCTTAACCCTTTCCCTGGCTAATCCTATCCCTTTCTTGCCCTCTCTAGACCCCAAATTTAAATTCCTCTCGGGTCTGACCTGTCTCACGATCTTCCTCTCTAATCGATTTTGCGCTTTCACTCCTTCGAACAGGATTTTTACGAATTCACGATATTCTTGGAAAATCGAACGGTTTTCGTATATAAATGATACGAAAGTTTAATATAAAAATGGCGGTCCTGGAAATATATATGAATATAAAAATTCCGACTAAAATTGTCCGGAGTTGAGGTCCAAAATTAAACCAACTGGATAATACATACAGTGATCACTTTGAATTATATAACGAAATTATAACAGTTAGATAACAGAGACGATAATCGTGAACTTATCATTTCGTTGATTCCTAACAATTTTAATTATCCACGAAAGAATGAATAATCCTTAAAGAATTATTTTCCACGATAACTTCGGTCTCCCTTATGCTTGCTTGGCATCTGTTTCCTCGAAGGTTCTTCCCCGCGTTTGTTTCCGAAGTGGTTCCTGGTTGGTTGCGTTGAGTCGAAGGGTCCCTTTCCCTTGTACTCCCATCATCGTCCTGTTCCCCGGCAGTTGCAAGGCTCCGTGTGCATTGCAACTGTACCTTGCAACTGTTATCTAGGCAACGACCTTGCCTCCTCTCCCTGTCCCTTTCCCCTTTTTCTACCGCGATGTAGTAGATATATGTATATAGTGTACACTTAGAAGTCGTAAGTTCATCGGTCCGCTCGGAAAATCATTGACCTTGCGCGTTGCGTCTTCTCCGAGGGATTTAACGTCCCTGCTAGATTCCTCCAGTTCTTATTACGTCGTTCGCCACCCGTTACGCAGAAACGGAAACAACCTCCTTCAAGGAAAAGCCCCTCACTTCCGCACTCGCTATGCAACGCGAGTTCCCTCGAGTTCTTCCTTGAACGTATTCGTATCATTAAGGAATTTTAAATCCCTATCTTGTACGCGGATACTCATCTTACATTCTTCCTTGTATTAAATCACTGTATTTTTAAATACTCCCACGAAGAGTTTCATTGGATCATTTCAAGGGAAATTCTTTGACTTTGAGCCTTAGAAGACGAAGTGTGTACACTAATTGGCCGGGGATTATTTAACACGTTGAACGCCATGACGATCATCGGTCTCAATATTAGGAAAACTCGAATAAAATATATCGCTAATATTCGTAAAACTTTCTATATTTTTAACGTTACGATAACGAGGTAAAGTAACCAATGTATCGTAGAGCTCTTAAACAGTTTGATTTCTAGACGTTATATAGAGTTTACAGACGCGTATCGCGAGGTCTCGTATAATACGGATTTCAGCGCGGCACTCAACGTGTTAAAAGTAACTGTTAAGTTGTTCCGTAATTATTTGCAAAGGTTACGGATTTATTGGTAAAAGTTTATTATCTCGTAAACAGACAAAAATCTAATCGAAATCTGATAGAAATCTGTAAACAGATAAAAATGATAATTACTGAGTTCACATATCGACGGTACTCTACGCATCGTTCTCAGCGGATAAAACCGTCGTTAGGTTACAGTGACAATTTTCTCCGATGGATATATTTTCTCCGCTACTCCAAGGATTAATCATTGCAATAACTTGATAATTATTCTTCCTGGAGTTAATGATTTTCCGTGAGCACACGGTGATGATTATCGTAAGCACCCAGCAGTTGTTCCGCGTACGGATTATTTGGGAGTACTTGGAACAGGTGAATGCCGGTCCTAACATTTGGCTATTAGAGTGGTTCGTAGTGTCTGACTCGTGTAAGCCGTAAAATATGTCAGTGATATCGTTTCTTTGACTCGACAGACAGGTGTTGATCGAATGATAAATGATTGTTAGAATAGCAATCAAAGCCCGTATTGTGGCTACAAAAAGCCTTGTGAAACGAAGAGGCCTATGGAGTACACTTATTGTTGCCTTCCGCTCGAACTACGTGAGATAAGATTTGTCTTTTTGTCTTTTCATGGCAAATAACACGTTTCCAGTCTGAACATACAAGATTCTAATAATGGTTTCGTCATAAAAACATGTTTCATGAATGCTCTAGTAATCTAGTATGTAGTAGATAATAATGTAATGTTATCTAGTGGAATAAATGTAGAGTATAGGGATAAGTGGTACCGAAGTGGTAACGAAGTGGGGGATTTTAGGTGTAGCAGTTCGAAGGATCGAAGCGAAAGAAAGGGTGGTTTGTGGCCCTTGGAAATATTCTCGTGCGAATGATCGGAATAGTATTGGAAGGATTAAAGCGATACGGCTTTCGCTTATTGAATTACACCGGGCACCCACGAACAAAAAGTTAATCTCTCTTATCCCGTGTAATATTTCAGCATTACAAGTACGCGTGGTGTATCCAGCTTACTTCAACTTCCTCTTCTTATAGTCTTTCGAATTATCATTAACCCATTAACACGTTGAACGCCATGGCGATCACCGTTGACCACCGATGCCAGTATTACGAAAACTCGAATCAAATACATTGTCAATATTCACAAAATTTTCATATTTCTAACGTTACAATAATGATGTAAAGTAACCAATACATTGTAGAACACTTAAACAGTTTTATTTTTAGACGTTATATGAATGTTATGTAAGAGAACAATAACTCATATTTTTCTTTGGTTCCTTTACTTCGGTTATTCATCAGTGAAAATATTCAGTATCAAAGATTGAAAATGATGATCGATATCGTTGTAATGGAATCAATCTGAATTTAATGATTTTCGTAGGTGCATCGTCCGCCATTATTTTCAATAATAGTTCGCACGTGAACAATGCGTAATATTAATTGATGTCTGTAACACGTGATTTATGAGAGCGCTGGGGCCACAGGATCCTATGGCGTGGAATGGAATTACTTTGAAGAAGCATTTGCCTTTATGAAATCGATACGATCTTTACGAGGCGTAATTTTATTCTCGGGAACGCGTACCGGACGTCCGTTTCATTAAGTATCGTTTCGATGAACAATGCCAGGGCCATCGACTCTTTCGCTCGGAGACCAGCAACATAACCTATTAAACTCTACCCGCAACAAGTTAACGTAAATAATTAAATATGAACAAAGTCAGTAATGAATTTCAATCAAAATGTGAATTTCAGACGTATAAAATGTTAAGGTTATGATTAACATAATTAATCTTGCTTCTTGTCATATTATGTTCAGTTTTATCTCACTTTACGCAAATTCATTCTTCCGCGAAATAAATGAGCAAGGAGTTCGAAGAACATAAAAGGAAACTCGTAGCGTAATGTCATAGTATTTAGATACTTTTTTGTGAGCGATCGCTTATATTTATGCAAATCAAGGTAACGAGTAGTTGGAATCTATAAAAGAAAACCGTGGAATCGACTAGAATCGCGTGAACGAGGAGGTATAGGATCACCGATGGATAATCGATACTCGCATCCCCAGGAAATAAAAGGGAGAAAAACGAGCGGAAACCGCAGTGGAAAGCGACAAAGTTCGGAAATTGGATAAAACCCGCGCGGATAGGACTTCTGTCGTCGTCGAAGAAACCTTTCACAGCATATAAGCTCATAATAATTTTAGCAATGCTTGAAAGTCCCCGGAAAAAAATATCCCCATAACTAGTCGTCTTCCGATTCTCCGGTATTCAACGTTGCAATTTATCGTCAAGTATGATTTCAATATAACACAAATTTCTTCTTGAATATTGTAAACGTCGGCCATTTTGCATCTCTACTAAACATTCCTTTTATAACTAGATATAACGAGTCGCAATGCCGATTATTTAAATCGAATTACACGCAGTGTGCAGAATTCAGTGCTTTTAACTTGCGAGATATTCAGTGGACATTTAATTGATTTCATTTCATTGATTTATTTCATTGACAAATCCGAATAATGTATCGATCGTATCATCATTTAATTATCTTGATGTTAGAAAATTATGAAATTTCGACGATGAAATATCAGCCGTTTATTTTAAAAGTGAGCAAAGCCCATTTTAAAAAAAATCAAGTTAACGTTTTAATACTTATGGAGTAACTTTGCGTAACTATTGCAAAGTTTAGGTTGATTTTTTGACAAAAGGAGTAAGGCCACTTTAAAAATAAACGGCTCGTATAGTTGTGAAAAAATGGTGGTATTTTCAAAGTGAAATATTCTATGGTTTCAGAGTATTAAATCATGGCTGTAGCATAAATAATCTCGTTCGCGAAAGCTCGGGAGTGAAGAGGAAACTTAATACCGAAATCTGCATTCATGTGCAGACGTTGCTTTCGATTTGCGCGAGGCATCGCGCCCTTCACAAGAACGCCGAGGAGACCACTGAAATATAAAGGCGTCTAGATACACGTACACCTGGCTACAAACGGGGACCGTACATCATACTCAATTTAAAATGTCCAACGGTAAATGTCCACTCGTTCCTTCTCACAGTGTTCCTACGCTTAGCTAAACTTCTCTGAATAATTATTCATTAATTCTACCAACGTCTATCTCTAAGTATCTTTCTGAAGTGAACTAATTACATTGGGTTGTTCCACAAGTTCGTGCGGTTTTGTCGAATGTGAAAAACTCTGTTTCTTTGTTCAAACATTTAATACGAATTAATATACAGTAAAGATATTGTGACAACTTTTTTATATAACGCGAATTCCTACAACGCGCTGAAGATATTGCGACGCCTGTTTTTATACAACACAATTCTCGTACAACGCGTAACATACTAACCGCATTATACGGGAGTTTATTATACAATGTATTCTCTCCTATTATTTAACAATCACATAAAAGTATAAAACAAAAGCTATGGAATGACGTATAATACATAGCTGATAGGAAATTGTTACGAGACATGAATATTCAATATGATAACAGACGAATCTAATAACAGTGTTCGATGGATAATCACAAAGGTGGATGAAATTAGATCGTTGCTTTTGATAGTTTTTAACACGTTGACTATTCGCATCGTCGGTCACTAATGATCCCCATGGCAGTCATCGCGTTAATGATGTATTATTTATGATTGTGGTGTTAGTTAGTGTTAAGTGAGTATTAATTGACTTTATTTGGAAGTATAACGTCGAATATTGTTGTAAGGTGTTACCAAGTTCTCATAAAACATTGGATATTCGAGGATCAAGAATGTGAGTTTTGCAAAGTTTGCTTCAATATCTGTCTAACATGGCGAATACTCTGCAAATAGAATCAGCTTGTCCGTTAATATCCAAACGTAAGAATATATTCGTACGTTGTACCGTTTGAAGTTAGTGAATCGAAAGAATGTAATCTCCGGTGTTGATCTATTCGATTGGATAGTGCGGGCCCGGTACTCTCTTCATTATGTTACCGCCATGAAGAACATCGATTATTACGAAACTCCGTTTTATACGCCGATTCAGAGTTCCTCGGATTCCAGGCATATTTCTCTTCTTACTTTCAATATTATCCCGTGTCTTCCGGCAGGAAACATGAATATTTAATGCGCCGAGTAACATAGCATGTTTCCAGCGAGAAATATCCTGTTAATGCAGATCCGACGTTTAATGATTATTTAATAAGTGTCTAGCAATATTACGAATGTAAAGGACGATGGAACAAGGTGATTCTCAAGGAACTAATGTAGAAAGGAGATTATGTGTTAATATTTTTTGTACACACGATGAGGTATCGCTCGACGCGTAGAATTGTGTGGTATTTTTTGCGTATATCTGCATATATGTGTATATCGTGGAGAAGCGAAGGAACGGGGGACGAACGGTGGGCTGGACGTCCGGAATGCGAGCGGAACCCGTTTCTATGAGTCAAGTCTGGCTATTGACAAGAGCCAGGTCTCCTCCGGTAGATTCCCCACGGCACTCGATCCTCCCTACTCTTAACCATACAGAATCCTGCCACGTGATCTGGAACATCGTGCCAGGGAACCTGGAATTCGCGGTATATCGAGTCGTCTTACACCATGGAAATCCACCTTAGCACTCGACTCTGGTGACAATTTTGCCTGCAGGCTAATCAACCGGAGTTAGAACGTGTTTTCGTGCTCACCAAAGCCAGTTCGGCTAATTTGACTGGAAAATAGCTGATTTGAAAGTTTGACCATTAAGGGTGGTAGAAAAAGTTATTGCTATTCTTATTGATTTTGGTTAACCCGCTTCCTCGCTCATAACATAACATAATTTATTTTCTATTTCATTGATGTCTATGGAAAAGGGTTTAATATTCGCAATATTTTCTATATTTCTAATATCCTGGAGCGTTGAAATAGTTTTCTTTTTAGACGTTATATGAGCGTTACGTTCCGGTAGTCAACGTGTTATACGATACCTCGCGATTCGCATCCGTAATGTTTATATAAGATCTAAAAATCAAACAGTTTAAGCGCTCCTCGATATATTGGTTACTTTACATCGTTATCATAACGTTAATAATATTCAACATTTTACAAATATTTCCGATATACTTGATTCGAGTTTTAGTAATATTCGCATAGTTGGTACTCCCACCGGCAACACCTACAGAATTCAACGTGTTAATGCACTCCTTCGTCCTCAATTCGATATAGTTTCTCCCACTAAACAAATTAGGGTTAACGAGAGTTTGATAACTCAAAATGGAAAACTTACAACGTTCAATCACAAAATCGCTTACTATGATTACGCAACGTCTTACGATGAACAGTAATGCTTCCTAGTAATCTACGCATACCTTATGCAATGTTACCTATCGAAGTACAGTCTCTGACGAGAAAATAACTTGGATCTTCCGGTGCATACGACCGAAACGTAATCTCAAGCCGAGCGTTACCAAGCTTCATTGTGAACGATAAAATAACGGTACACATAGAGCACTGTAGATCGAAAAATATATCGAGCGTGTTAAATTCACCGTACTTCGAGTCTTTGATTCCACGAACTCGAATCGTTTTGATGCAACGAGACATGCGGTTTTATTTATGATCGATGTCCCTCGTTACATTTATATGTATATGTAGGTGTATTCTTGAGGTGTTTCAATTCAGTGGTGAGATGAATGGGCTGATAATTTTTCTGGTTGACAGTAAAGTCGATAGGATCCATGGGGAATGTAGCACAGTAGCGTTTTCCGGCTGGATCGAAGGGCGTGTCGTTAGAATCGGGTTCATCGATCCATAATCACTATCCGTTCGCTCTTACGACCGGTAATAACGGAATATTCAATAAAGTATATCCTCACGATGTAATCGCTGCCTTCCCGATGTACCGCAGAAATCGAGATTTCCTCTGCTTCGTAAATACTGCACCATTACGCTATTACGTAACCGCATATGAATTATGAAGTATCGCGAAAAATGAAAGTTGGGTAGAAGACTATCGATTTAATTATGAGAATGCCGCGAGACGTTAGAATTATATATTACTAGAATTTTGAATAGATATTTCTATTTCGTTATCACAGACTTAAATCAGACCACTTTGCTTCGTTAAAAACACGAAAACACGGAAAATGAAAGTTGGAAGGAAGACCATTCGATTTAATGTTTGAACTCCACGAAACATTACAATTTCATATTATTAGGATCTTTGAAGACTTTGGTGTTTTAATGAACCGGAAATAGTCTGGCTTAAGTCTAGATTAGCCAATTATAAATATCTATGTATAAACTTAACCGTATATGTATAAATACATATTAAAAATTCTAGTAAACTAAAATTCTAACGTCTTGCTTCGAATAATTAATTAATTAAATCGATCATTTTCATTCCAACTTTTATGTTTCATGTTACTTCATAATTTGCTTCATAACTCAGATGTAGTTTTGTAATGGTGTAATAATATTAATCTTTTAGTGTACAAATATATATATAAGCTTATCTCACACGAAATTCAATTCATAAAAGTAAAGGGACCACTGTGTTAGAGTTAAAAGGGTTTGTTCTTTAACATCCTATCGCGTGGGAGTTAACGAGCGGAAAATATGGCAACGGACCACTTGAGGAAGTAACCTGTAAGTGAAGTGGTCACCATATTATTAACATATTGCAAACCGGCCACGTAAATTTACCTAATTCCATAAGGAGGCTACGGTGGTTCTGTCTGGTATCTTTATCTACCAGCGCATTCATTAACTCGTTTGCCGACAAGGCACGTCATAAAAAGAACGCCGTCAGAGCCAATAAGTATCATAAATCCCTTTTATCGTACAGTCCTAGCAGACGATTTGTTTCCATCGTGAAGTTAACCACAGGAGACAGCTACATTCTCTGTACAATTTACACATTTTTTTACGACACTAGATTCCAATATTACACTGATTTCAGAAGACTATTGGATGCATGTATTTAATATAAAGTGGAATCTAATTTAAAGCCAACATCTATTTCTTTTATGTTTCTCGTAAATAATGGTTGGACAATCAGGACTTTTAACCTCTTCTAATAAAATGTGGACTCTTTATACATTATCCTTGACATCGTTCTTTCTGACATGTTTAAAGGTACCGAAAATATAACTTTACCGAGAAAGACAGTTTTAAATCGTGGAGAGCAGGGGGGAGGGTAGTTTATCGAATCTCATTCAAGACGTAGAGAAGAGATAGAAGCGTAAAGGATTCTCCTGCGAGGGGTCTCGAGTGGTGTCCTAGAGGGGTCTTAGGGGGGTCTCGAAGGGGTCGAAGATTATATACCTCATATCTATCCATTCTTTTTACGGTCGGACGATCCACGTAGATGAACAGTCCATTAATTATTTCCTTGGACCTGTTTCAGAGGGACCAGGACCATCTCGGAAGCCATGCCGGCTGACGAGCTCACCGGTACTCGAGACGGAATCATCAGGCCCAGACTACAACCACCTTAAGGATGTACTTATATTCTTTGAGAAGTTTAACCGGTAAATATCGCCAGTAAGAATCTAATGATGCGGCCTAACAATGTTATCCGACGTTATCCGACGTTATCCGTACTATTTACTGGGAAAAGTTTCATCAGTGGTGATCTGAATTGAAGTCTACGTAAGAAAGAAGGCTAGCCGCGCTATGTAGGCTACCGCCTCTTGGATGCCATCGCCATGGTGGAGTTGGTGTGCAGTAATTCCTTGAGCCCAGGAACGTAGAAGAGAAAGAGTGGATATCAGTATCACGATTCGAAGAAAGGAAGCTTGATCGAGTGCCTTAAAAGAAAGTACAACGCTAAACGGTGTTGATTCAGGATAATAAGTTACAAAGAGTATTAAACGAGTTGCATTGAATTCGCGCCATGTAGAGGTTTAAGGAAGAGGAGCAGAGTGTCGATCTCGATAAATCAGCGTCGAGTAATGCTGAAGCATATCCTGACGGGGCAACCGTCGTCAGCAGCGGGCTCCAGGCATCACCACAATGACTATCCGGCGAGCTCGGGCTCGTTGCACGGCGGGCACCTTCATCATCATCATCACAACACCCATCACCAGGATCAGCACCAGCAGCCACAACATCAGCATCAACATTACACCGGTAGCGCGGTTCGCACGCCAGGAAACGGACCAAGGTCTATCGACGTGTACGATTCGGTCGTTCACTCACCTCTGCAGAGATCCACGGCGGCGCCTCCAGGCGTCCATCAAACAGCGACGACGCCTTCCTCGACGCACAGGCATCCGCTTAATCACTCGCAGTTGAGCGTCAACAATCTCTCCCAGAGGCTTAATCACTCGCACGCGCTCAATCTCTCGACCCTGTCGACGTCGAAGCACTCGGTGAACAGTGTCAGTCCTGTTGCCGGTGGAAACAATAATAACAACAATAACAACAATAATAACGTCTCGACGACACTGGGACACACGTTGGTGACGCAGGTGCCACCGTTGCATCAGGATAGGGCAAAAGTGAATGGAGGGTTTGATATATCGAGGCTCTCGAGGTTACCCAGTCAAACGACACCATCGCCGGCACCTGCTCTCCAGACATCTGTCGGTGTCCAACTACCTGTTGGTTCCACGGTCCTACCATTAAATGCTTCCTGGTCATCCTCCTTATCCAGGAATCATCGTGATCAAGAAGCCGGTGCTAAAGAAACTCTTACCAGCCTTGGATTGTTGTGTCTGGTGTCCTTGTTGTTGGCGCTACTCTCCTTGATCTTCCTCCTGAAGATCTCGCCGTTAACGGTCACGCAGAGTAGTCTGATCAGCCCGGAGGAGTATACGATCGTTTACGAGGTTACCCTGGCGCTGTGCGCTTTAGCCCTTTCCCTGAATCTCTGCTGTCTCCTGGTCTGCGCCATACAGTTTCTCTTCACCGTGAAACTCGTCAAGACCTCCTATCAGGGACACTGGTGAGTGATTTGCAAACTTTTTACACTCTTTTTCATTCCGCGATGTCTCTGTTGGTTGTTCCTCTTCGAGGAACGTACGTCATCATTGTGCAAACTTTTACTCGTTTCTTTCGATTCCAAGAAGAACCGACGCGTTTTAAGAATGTCGTACTAATATTTCGTAGGTAGCCGCGATACGATAACTTTCGATGAATCGTGAACGAAATTAAGAGACACACACGGAGACCGTGGTATCAAACGTTTAAGACACGAGTTTGACGCGATGGAATCCAGTTCAATTATTTTTAAGTTCTAACGAGACCGCCGCCAACTAAAGATCCGCAATTAATTAACGCAATAAGAAAAAGGTATCCTCCCGCCGATTCTCCCGAACGATTCCCGAACGATCCTCGAGCAATTCGGAACGATCGACGCGCCGTAATGTTCTTCGCGACCTCTTAGCCCCTTCGCTCGTTTACAAAGTCGTTTTACCTGACTCTTTACTTTTTTGTCGGCGATCTTTCACCGGGATACACTTACGCCGAACATTATGTCCGGAATTCGAGAGTCCTGCTGGATACGCGCACTTATACAAATCGAAATTAACACTTAAAACCACTTAGGAGTCTGCGCAAAAAAAGCAGCTTTTTCGAATGCCTCTACGAGCGTATCTCTTCTACGGTTTTATTATAAAGTTACTTCAAAACCCTTTATATTTACTAAATTCATGTTAATAATCAAAAATATGCCACTCGACTATTTATGACTCTCCATATCTTGATTATAAAATTATGTAGCAAATTTTTATTACTAAGTCAGTTTTATCCGAATATATACTGATGAAGTTTACTTGATATTAAAAAATCCTAGTTGTATATATGAATTAATTAATTTCGTTTCCATAAATCAACAGCGTTTCACTTACATAAGCTTGAATATTAATCTATCTTATCATCCCACAACTTGTCAGCTTATTTCATAAAGAAAACAAAAACACACCGAAACAAAGGGCACGTATTATCTCCGACACACTTTGCACGCCAAAACTCGCAAGTTTAAATCAGAAAATCTTATCGTAAGTACGAAACGATACGAAACGAATCGAGGATTAAACGAAGAGCAAAGCAAAGAGAATCAGGTAGCAAAGATGAATACAATGTATAAGTACATTGGTTGGCCGGTATCCCGTGGTTCAGGTAGCCAGGAAAAGGAATTTACGCGGATCGCACTGGAAAGGCGATTATCATTAATTTCTATAATCTCGCATCGTTGCCGACGTCCTCAATCAAGATTATCCTTGTGCCAGAATGAGTTCCCAGTCATCCATGCGTGCCCTATCCGTCGACTGAAATACGGGTGTCTCGTATCCTAAGAGGAGATCGGTGCCCCGAGTACGATATATCAGCTACCGCTCTGTCTAGTGTTTCTTATGTTCTTCTCACGGAGAAGTCCGAAACGAAAAAAATCAACACTCCGCGTATGTGATTCTTGCGTATCGCGCACCTACATATACACGGTGTCATAAAAAGATAGCGTCCAATTTTATCAATGTACATTCTTTCCATTATATTGGACGTGAATGTTGAAGGGACATTGATTTCATTTAGATGGGATATGGAATTAGTTTAAAAGGCGACGTTAATGATTGAAAGCAGACGAACTTGGAGTTTGAGTCCTTTTATGTTAATTATATAATAGTTATATTGTTCGTTACTTTATTGATCGAATAATGATAATATTGCATAATTTTAATTTTAAAGTTGAAATTGATGATAATATTCGACTAATGAAGAATAGATTAATTATTAGATGTTACTCTAACGAAGTATTCAGACACGGACGATCTATTTAAGTAACTATAATAAAATCGCGACAATCATAAATACTTTTTTAAGTAATCACAATAAAGTTGTGACAATCGTAAATATTTCTTTAAATCATTACAGTAACAATCGTGACACCCGGTATAGGATATCACATAATAGCAGCACGAAGACACCCGGAAACCTGTAATCACAATACAGCGCAGTCGCATTCCCGATACACGGCATGGACGAAATAATAACCCCCGTTAAAAAGCGCGCGATACTATCGTGGCCCCGCGTAAAATGCAACATCCCGAATCTTATCAGATAGCGAGTTAAATTATATTATTCCGTCCTCCGACACGTTTATAAAGTACAATTAGTTTCGCATAATATTCCGGGTGATTCTCATATTCCTACGAAACAGCATGACACGGCATGATATTAATGATCATTAAGAAAGCAGAACCGCGAAAACGTTTTCGTGCGACCCACCATAATTGCTACTGTATTATTCGTCGCGTTCATCCTTTACGTTGGAAGCACGCGCAATCATTTCCTCGGGAATTTCGAGTATCGTATCGGAGAATGAAATTGGTGGAAATATGTGCAACCCGGTGAAAGGAAATAAAAATATGGTGGGAGCAGGTGGTAGGAGAAACGCGTGATGCAAAGGTAAAAGCAAAGCGTAATCGCGATGCGGCACCGCCGGTTTCTGTCGCGATGCAACTCCGACGAAATAACGCTTGTTAAAGATACGCGATATTATCGAGGACCCCTCCGAGCGTGACTCTTCTTTCTCTTTCTCTTCTTTTCTACTTCCACACATTTTTCCTAACCAACGGAACGACGAAGGATTATTTCAGCTAGAACTCCAGAATTGGGTTACTCGATTCTTAGCGTTAATCATAATTATCCCAATTAGCCAGACAGATTTTCTTCCCTCGTTAATTGTGTCACGGATACTCGAGTCTCATCGAGATGTAACTCGTGTGATATTTTTTTGTTTGATTCTTTTCGCGGCGTTAAAATAATTCGTTGTAAACGAAATAGTTTAAATGGACGGGATATTAATCTGGATTCCAAAATTGTACTCGGTGATCGATTTTACTGAATTAGCTCGTTTTTCTCTTAAGAAATGAATCGAGATAAAATGGAATATTGTGATTATCATTGTGACATAATATTTCGAATGCAATTGAAAAACTAATTTCATTGATTTTCATTATTGATCTTGATTTGTATTAAAATTTAATTAGAAATGGCAGTCAAGTCATTTTGACTTCTTTGGTAGTTCTGCTGTTAAATACAAGAATGCGGGAAGAAATTCCGCCTCGGTGAAACGAAAGCAAAGTTCCGGGAGCGTCGAGACGTTCTCCGTTTTGTCGTTCTTATCGGCGCGACAACGGATACCTCGTCTTTTATCTACTTTTTGCATCACCGGCCACATTTCCAGTCGGCATCGTACACGATTTTCATTTCTAGAGCGTATCTAGGGTACTCGGTTTTTTCGAAGGACGTTTATAAAACGTCGGGGCAAAAAAAAAGTTTCGGGTGGTCCAAACTCGACATTCTTCCGCCTGGGATTCGTTCCTATCGATCCCTTACCGGAATAATCAATTTCAACCAAGATTACGCTCGACGTATCTTCGCTTTGGTTTAAGAGAAAACGTTCTCTAAGTTTCTAGGTAGAACTGTAGCTTCCGTGATAAGTCCCGTTAAAAATAACCACGGTACGATCGATAGTTATGCTTATCAGTTAGTCAGGCCTATTGTTTGTAGAAAAGGGCACAAACCCTATTCTCCTACGTTTGCTACCGTTCTGCCATTCTTTAACTGTTCTTTTATCGCCTCGCCATTTTTCTACCGACGAATGTAGTTCCTTCCTTGGTAGACGTAATTAACTTCTAAATTGGCTAATATTCTTCCATTCCTCTGCCAGAATTACTATTATTAACAATTATATCTTATCATATATAATAATTATTATTTTATCACATCCAACTTTTGCCGAAACGTTTCTACTTTAAAATAAAGAAGTTTAAATTGTACATTTGGTCTATTCCCAGCCGATACCCAAAACTACACATAGAAGTTATTAGTGGACCAACAAATAAACTATTGATTACTTTATCACATCCATTATTAAGTCCCCGAAATATAACCAATATAACCAATAATAAATAATAATAAGAAACAAGCTCAGAGTTCAAGTACTTCGAAAATGACGGCCATACTGGCATCCGTTACTCGAGTCATTAAAATGGTCTGAAAGCGGAAGAAAGCAAAAGGTAGTTTTTTAATCGCTGGTCATTGGCAGGTTGCCGTCTGGCTTTGACAAAGCCGTAGTTTTCCGGAAAAACGTAATGCCAGTCTGTAAAGTGGCATTGTTAGGAGGACGTGCCCGTCGGGTTTGCAGACGTGCTCTCCGAAAGCAGAAGGTTAATGGCAGGTTGCGAGACCCGGGACTCTCGGTGATTGTCACATTTGAGCGTGGTGAGGGTGTCGGTGGATGGGGCAAGGCACCCCGGGGTGCTCCGTGTGCCCGTGGCTCGTCTTGCCCTGAAGAAAAAGACAAGTCGGCTCGAGATCACAGAGAAACAGACAAAGAAAGCACCACCGAATGAAAGACAACCGGTACTGCTAAGTGCTGGCTCATTACTTAAATGCCCTCTGATAAGGGATCTCCGTCTCCATTCCAGCAAGTTTGCTGAATAGACTTCTTTCCCACTGCACCACCTCTCTGAGCGAATTTCACGTTGATTCTGAATGTTAGTTTTATGGGAATGCAGGTTTAATTAACGATAAGAGTTGGTTAAAGAGTTATTGGTAATTTATTATGTAAAGTCAGCGAAATGGAAGTCTAGGTATTTGATAGTAATTGTCAAATTAGTCAAATTTGGTTTGATCCTAATTCATTAATTAATTCCTTCGCGAAGCTTATTAGATAATACATTGCTTAATGAATGGATTCATATAATAAGCGATTAATTACTTGAGTAATTAATTAATTACTCCTTTTGCATAACTTTTTAAGCTGGATATAAAATTAAATCGGATATTATGTAAATTACGGAAGAATATTGCGTGAATAGCAGAATCTTTGTTAAATCGAATATTTATTTCAATGAAAAATGTGTCAATTCTTACACGTACCAAATTCTAACCGTTCAAGTTTTCCACTAAAAATAATGGTTCCTTTTAAGATGAGGCTAACTCGTGATCCAAGTTTGAAGGAATGCAACGCACTTGTAAGAGAGTGAATGATCAGAGAGCACAGAAGATCGAATGATCCGTATGGAGAGAGGAGAAGAGAGAGAGCGAGAGAGATAGGGGGAGAGATTAGAGTGGGGGATGGAAAAAAGTGAGATCAGAGACATATCAGTGGTTTTTGTTGGATGGCCCGGTTTAACGTTACACGGTTTAGCGTCTGGTTTCTGTTGCGGCCAGGTTGGCTGCGTCAGTAGGTACTTAGACTTACAGAATATTATTCTTGAGTTCTCCCGATGTAGTCGAGTAGTAGAGTTGGCATTCCACGGGCTCGAAACTGGGCGTCTGGAATTTTTTTCCGCGCTAAGGGAAAGGGAATAAATTTGGCGGGCCATAACTACGCCTTAATGTCGTGCCCCGTGGGTTTCCTTGGAATTAGTAAGGCCACCGTCAACGGCTTATAACAGAACCTATTTCTGAATTCAATTTCGTCCGGTGTACACACGATTACGGTAAAACCAAATAATCCCCTTGTCATCTACTATATGTAGTTATGCTCATTAATAGGATTTCTTTGGGCCTACGAGATTTCTTCTTATTTATCATCTTTTAAATGTATGGAAATTTAAAGTCGAAGATAAATCTTGCCGTCGTTTAATGTCACTTTATTGTACTCCTACGAGCATGCTACGAATGTAACTAAAGATAGATCTTTGAATATCTATTTTAATGAACATCGATTAAAGTTAGTTCGAAGAAGAATATCTAAAGCGTAGCTATAATAATTATCGGGTTTTTATATTCCTGAATAGTACTTGAATATTTAAAAAGAATCAATTGAATTATTGTATGCAGAGTATTAAATTATGTAAGATATATTAATATATAATGTTAAAAGTTAAGGCAATAATATGAACAAATAATAAAGGAGCTCGCACTGGAATTAGAAATACCAATTGGTTACAACCACTACCAAATAAGTCACGCTGAACCAACAATCACCGCGCGCGCGCCGGTGCAACCAAGAATACCAACAATTTGGCAGTGCTTATCAATAAATAAAGTAATAAAGGAACGGTACTCGGTCAGAGCGGTTAATAAAGGGAAGTCAGAAAGCATAAAGAAGCCAGGCAGAAGGTCGAGGTCAGAAATCAGCCCCGTGGTCGACGAAAGGGGCGCGCGCATTCACGAAGAGGAAGCGAAGGAAGAAGAAGAAGAAGAAGAAGCAACGGCAGGAATCGTAAAAGGCACAATGCGCTCGGAGAACAGGTGTGACTCTTCGTAACGGTTGTCGCCCTTTCACAAAGGTCCCGTGGGCACCCTTAATTTCAACCCAGACGTCATTAACCCCTCGTCCCCTCCCCCCAGCTATCGCCATCCAAAGAGAAACCGAGGAAATTCCGATGGTAAAACGCGTGCTCTTCGTCCTAAAGAACCTCCTTTTTTTCTACTCTTCCGTGCGACACGATTACGGACACCTGTCACGGGAACCCAATGGAGGAATGGAGACCTCGAGGAAGGGGATAAAATGTGAATCCACGTACGATCCATCATCCGCAGTCCGTCGGAGCAACTAGTATGATCCATCATTCTGGTAAACACGAACCGTCTCCGTACCGTGGAAATCCCGATCTGCAAACCTATTCCCATAAACTGGCCGCCCCGTGGCGATCTGTTATTCGGATCTTACCAGAAACGCAGAAACAACCGATCTCGAATCGTCCTGGAAAAGTTTCGTTCCCGTTTAAATTCTAGAAAAATTTCATTTCTTCGGAATTCTAGAAAAGTTGAATTTCTTCTAAATTCCAGAAAAGTTGAACTCCTTCTGAATTCTAGGAAAGTCTAATTTCTTCTAAATTCCAGAAAAGTTGAACTCATTCTGAATTCTAGGAAAGTCTAATTTCTTCTGAATTATAGAAAAATTGAATTCCATCTGAATTCTAGGAAAGTCTAATTTCCTAGACTTAGAATTAGACTAGAAAGTATCATTCTAGAAAAGTTTAATTTCTTCCAAATTCTACACAAGCTTGATGTCTTCTAAATTCTAGAAAAGTTTGTTTCCCTCTAAATCCCAGAAAAGTTTAATTCCTTCTAATAATTCCTCATATGTTTTATTTAGGGAAATTCTGCTTTGCTTAAAATTGTGTGGTCGAGCATGCTTGATTTCTGGGGTTAAATCCGATAAGAGGTTACAAATACCAATTTCCTGATATCGATTTACCGGGACTGCCTTTCGATGAGTAATCGCGGTTTTTCGAGTATACCGGGTGTTTCGGAAATCGATAGTTTAGAGATTCGTTTTGCAGCGAGGAGGTGCTTCCGAGGCGGAAATTGAAAGAGTTTAGGCGACCGTCGTGCGCGGCTTCCGTCCGGAAATGCTGTGGCCCCGGCACGGCTTCCGCTTATTTCTAAGGAAACATTTCTTTTGAATGGATTGATTACACTTTTTCTCGTACAACATTTTATAAAACTAGACTGAAACACTGTGATTTTAAATTTTTACAGAAATTACAGACATGACACACATCAAAATATTTAATGAAGTTGAATAATTAAATTATACTCTTTAAGTAAAATACAAAGTAAAATATAAAATATAAATAACTTTTGAAGTCATCCAATCGAGTCGTAATATAAACACATCCTAATAAAAACAGACGTCAATGAAAATTAGGAGTTCAAAATGATGTTTAAATGACTGGTTTAACTGCAATATGAACCTAAATTTTTCATTCGTACATAGAATTACATATTAAAACAGATTGTCGCGTGGAGGTTCTAAGCGTTTCCTGGGAATGAAAATGTGTGGGTGAAATGAAAGCCTGCGAACGACGATTTTCCGTATAGCCATTAAAACCAGGCTCGGTCAGTGACTTCTTACGTTGGGAATACTGTCGTCCTGGCCAATTAATGGTACGTCACGGTTATAAATATAGAGTGGGTTTACGTGTATTTTCGTTCCTTCCCCGTCGAGGATAACGTTAGGTCAATGTTTCCGCGGATTCGCTCATACTCTCTCTTTCTCTTTCTCTTCCTTGCGACCCCCATAGAGTCTGCCGAGTTTATGGCACAGCCAATCTGCCGCCGATAGAAATCCTACGATCACCGAATTAATTTATGACGGGGAAAGTTTCGGACCCAAGTTCTCCGGACATTTTCATATTCTTGGGAAACAGACCCAACATCATAATTATTTGTTATTTTAAGTTGGCTCCAAGTTGAATGATTTTTACTGTAATGATTAACACGTTGAACGCCATGGTGGTCACCGGTGACCACTGATGCCAATATTAATAAAACCCAAATCAAATATATCGCTGATATTCCTAAAATTTGCAATATTTTTAACGTTACAATAACGATGTAAAGTAACCCATATATCGTAAAGCGCTTAAACAGTTATTTGTAGACTTTATATACACGTTATGGACGCGTATCGCGAGGTATCATACAACACGGTGTTCCACGTGGCTTCGATATTGAATATACACTATAAATATTAATAATAGTCCAGTACTACATCAAGTTTTACGGTGAGCAATAAATTATGTTATCCTGAAAGTACCATTAATTTAAATGCCATGTGAAGGAAAAGGAATGCAATAGCTTGGAATTTGTTTAGGGAATAATTTGTCAAATTTGGATTAAGGACACCGTCCTTTTTCGAAGAGTCCATCCATTAATTTTTTCTAAGCGAAACTATTCGAATCGGCTGGAATGGGAGTGAATAAGGTTGAACAGGGTCCGAAGGTTTAGTGGGTTCGTAGGTCGTCGCGTGTACGTACACAACTACTCAAGCTGCGATTATGAATGAGAGGCATCTCCTACCGAATCAAACCTCGAAGGGGACCTTCTTCCTGCTTAGCGTAACACCGGGATTCCTGAATGAATTCACGGAGTCACCTCGACATGACAAATCGCTGGTAGTTGTAAAAAATTGTGAGTGATTCCTTGAGATTTTTAAGACGTTTGCGTTCTTCCGGATGCTGCAATTAAAGTAAACAGATTTATTATTTATAATTATACATATTGATTATACTCTACCTACATATAGCTCTATATAGTTATATTCTATAGAATATAGTTTTATATGTAATAGTTACATTCTATAGAATGTGGTGCCAAATAATTTTTTAATCGATTTAAATGAGATGATTTAATTACACTGCTTTTTTAATTCATTCGTGACCTACAAACTTGTCTTGTTTTCGTTACATAATTTAGCAACTAAAAGGAAGAAAATCAAGCAAAAATGAAAAGGTAATTTCTGCTTATTGTATAATATTGTATTTTATACGTTTTTACTATTAATTCGTATTAATAAACAAAGGAAATAATTGCGATTCCATCGGTGTCTTTTTCCGTGGATTTCTCCGGCATACTCGATTTCAAGTCGTAACCTCGATCGTGTCGTTTCTCCTTCCTCGTTGGTGGAAGGACAAAAACTGACGAAAGCCCGGGTATCTGGTGTATTTGAAATGAGGTTCATCTGCGGGAGTGCAATGAGAAATTCCCACGGAGAGCCGTTCCTCTACCACCCCTTCGAGGTCGGCAACCTCATTGGATACCTCCTTTGGATACGGGACTCTGTGCGAATCGAATCATCCTACTCCAATTCATTCCCATAACTTTGAACTTTCCGCCATTGGAGACCTTCCCGCTCGCACCTTCTCGCTTTTCCTCCGCATTCCTCTCTTGAACTCTGCCGAATAGTTCATTAACACTGTCCAACACAAAAAGCAATCTGTAACAACGAATAGGCGATTTTGATAGAACTGTAATTGTTGTCAAAAATCTCTAGGAATTGCCTTTTCGTTGTTACAGAACAGAAAAAAGTCAAAATTTGTTGGACAGTGTAATTAGTCGAGTTTGTAATTGCAAGATCGCAGTGTCAAACTCTGAATAATTGTGTCGTAATTAATTCTATTACGTGGACATAAAAATGATATTATATTAACACTTTGAATTTCGGGTAAATCTTATTATTATTATTGTGATTTATATATGTTACTACAATATATTGTAATTACAATATGAACGGTCCCGCGAAAAGTGCCGGCGGCAGATAAAAGTATTTTATAAAAAAGTAATTTATAAAAGAGGTAGATCTTCCTTTGTTGCAACGTTATTGGCTGAGGAATAAATGAATTCGATACCTATCAGGTTTGTGCAGAAGATACATAATTAATACGCATATTGTGTACATATAATACGTGTACATGAATTATAGGTAGAACAATTATAAATAATTATGTAATAGCCACTTCCTCACTGTAGTAAAGCTCAAGAAAATACCCTATTTAATTAATGAGGTTCAACTACCGGTAATTAAGTAGGTTCAATTATGTCCGGGAGGAAGAGTACAGTTGCGACGGACGATTCCTTTGCAGTCTGAAGTTAGCCACATCAAGTGCTTTCATAGATACTTTTCCCATTTAAATCAATTTCTTGAATACAGGTATACTTAAAGATTCTACTGTTCGTAGTAGACATTAAAATTGACTCCAGTTGGCGGTGATTTAATGTCCAATAACAAAGTATGTAATAACTGAAGAAAAGATTAATGTCGTCCCTCAGTCGTTACTCGAGTTACCGCAATAAACTGAGTGTCGACTGACAATGAGAATCGCCTCCGAGTGCAAAGGGTTAACTATCAGTAAACTGATAGTTAATATCAAAGAAAACAAGCCGCCTACTGTGGCTGCCTTCACGATGCAAAAGAATCGTTTGCTGCAACTGTACACATAGAATCATATGAGAATCTGGAGGATGAAAGGCTGCTCGAAATCGATGATTCTAATCTCGCATTTCAGAAAGAGGTAATAATCGTTATCAGTGGGGTACTTAAGGGCATTGTAACCCGGGTTATTTACGAGGAGCACAAGGTGATTACGCACCTAGGGACTACATTCGAACTCTACGCTGTGTAGGAATTGAAGACGATTAGTTGCCTCCTGGGAAACACCTTCCATGTTTCCATCGCGCATCATAAATTCCCCCGACTCCTTTAACTTTTTTCCAAATGAAAAATCCTCGCTCCTTCATTGGCTTCGGAGAGTTCGGAGATAGAAAGGGATTTAATTGAATTAATTCTCTTGTAACTGGTTGGTCCGCCAGATCTCGTATTCTTCGGATGGATCGACTGCAAGAACTACAAATGTTTGTTCTTTAAATTAACGCGTATTTCGTACGTGAGAAAGTTGTCTGTTTGACTCTTATTTTCTTATTTGAACCTGTTGGATGTTTGAAGATGGATTATACATTTTTAATAAATATGAACTGTAAGATATCTTATAATACAAAGTCACACAATTCTTAGATCGAATCTATCACTTTCATTATATTATAATATATACTTTATTATTGGAAGACGGAAATCATTTTCTCCAGCTGCTTTCCTCGCATGAACTTCGTTTCTTTACTTTTTTTTTACTGGCAAAATTACCAGGGAACCGTGGAATTTATCATCGTTGGATTTTTTGTTTCAGGAGTAACAAGTACCTGCAAAAATCATCCATCAGCCGCGTCTGCGCAGTCGGTGGGTTTTTCATTAGCATTCCAGTCTTCTTAACTGGTGAGAACAATGTTTACTTTACATTGAATGGGATCGTTTAATTGACTTGGTCGGTGGAGTGTTCGGTGTAAAAAAATATCGTTGAATATTTTAGGTATGATATTGTACACATTCATCCAGTTTCACTCGACGCCAGCTATTGTGACGTCGGTTTTTATAGGCCTTGGCATCGTGTTCTGTGGATGCGCCATGGTCCATAACGTCTTCGTGTGGCAAAGGGTGAGATTTCTATAACCTTCAATTATAATAAAAATACAGGTAACCCTCGTATAACGCGGCCGTTAGATTCCATAGAACCATCGTTTTCAAAAAATCACGTTATACGAGGATCGCAAGAATTCGTGGGATCACGTTAAATCGAAACCGCGTTGTATGAGGATTACCTACTAATTATATTGATAAATAACAACGATATTAATTAATATACTCTTTGGACCATGAATCTTAAGAATTAATTCGATAACTGATTATATTAACCCTTTTAAGAGTTTCAAGTTAAGAGTTTTGTACACCATAATTTCGGACAAAATTGTACCCCCGAAATGTATACCAGATTTTGGGACAGAGGGAGTATAATTTTATTATTATTATTATGCGGAGTTCGGTGCATTATATCAATGAAGATATCGAGTAGTATAGCGACATGGTGCTTATCAGATGCAGCTGTATTTGCATATCGAGGATTACTTGATATCATCGTGACTCGTTTATTTACGATATCAGGAACTCGATACAAAACAGGATTCCTATATAGAACGATCCGCGTAATCGAATTGATGCGAGGATCTATTTATAAAGTTTGAAAACGAGTGCATTATACGATGCGATCAGTTCTGGAGCTCCGCGAATCACGGCGAGGGGACGGATATTAAATTAGATGGAAAAAGAAACGGGCCTCGAAATGATGCTGTTTCGCATTAGTAGATTTTATTAGTATTTAAGTGGCGAGTAAAGAGTACGATTACACGGTGAATTAGTAATTCAGGTAAGCTCATTCGGTGCATAATTCCTACGTGCCTTTACCGTAAGCAGTTTTAATTCCCGTCACGCGCATCTGCGACCCGTTACCGCAATCTTCTTACGTATGCTTCCTCTCATCTGCCTCCGCAAAATTAGAGGACACTCTTCTCACGTGTTACCCTGAAAATCAATTATTCTTTTCACACTCTCGATTCTTAATTAGTTAGACTATATTTACACTATAACGATTTACGCCTAACCCCCGATTTACACGGTAGATTGATTCCCCGAGAATGCCGTTTAAATTGAGATCGTGCGATTCGAATTCACATTTCGCATTGAAAATAAATATGTAATCAATTTAATAAATCCATATGAAACAGTATTATGTATTTTTAAAACAATATTAGAATACATATTTTTCAATTAAGATTCATTAATTCAAGCAAGATATGCATAACATGATTCAAAAGTATATATTTCTTCCGCATTTCTTTAAGAGTGTTACACCGAAATTGTGCGATTCGAACGCCGTGTAAATCGAGGGCTAGTTGTAATTAGTTTTATCACTATTGATGATTAAAACATCGGAATTCGAACGAGCGAAATATTACTTAACCCTTTGACAGCGAAAATCAAAACCCTTTGGCTACTTTTTATTCAACTGATACGCCACATCATAACCAACCGAATAACTGGATTTCAATTATTCCCCGATTTTTCTGATTTTTATCAACCCAATTCTGTCTCAGCGATTGTCGTACGAATATCGTACCGCATAATAATAATGGTTTTTTTGCTCGAACATGCCGAAGTCAAAGGGTTAATGGATTAACATACGTAATTAATAAGAATTTACTAATATTAATGAATAATGAATAATATATACGATATGTTTCAGGAGAAGACGAATGCCGTGAAGGCCTTGGCGCGTGAGCAATGCGAGGCCGCGGTGCAATTGCAGAGGCAACAACTGCAACAGCAGCAGCACCAGCATCAAGCACACCTGCAGCAACAGCAACAACTGCGGCCAAGCTTAGCTTTGCACCACAGTGGATGCAACACGAAAATTAGTGGTCTGGCATCTCACCCGAGTACTACTCTTGGCTCTCATGCCAGGGGCACTCAGTACCAGCATCATCATTATCATCATCATCATCGACACGTCTCCATGTCGCCACCCCTTTTACTCTCCTCACCTGCGCCGATGGCGGCGACGCACAATCATCTAAATATCAGTAGTCACAGAAATGTGATAACACCACCGGCAACACCTGGCGACAGGTCACCGCCGAGTCCAGGGAATAAGTTAAACAGATCACAGCACCTTCCTCGGGAAGCTAGTGGTAGTGTTAGTCCTGGACTACCAGCTGCTACCTTGGACCTTAGTAGTGCTGCCACTACCAACAGCCCGCATGAACTCTCCACGTTGGTTTAGCACTTTACTGGTTTCAGTTCGTTTGGCACCAAAGGTGGACATGATATCACAGGATGCTAGACAGTGGAGATTACATGCATGGATTGATAACAGGGATACTTAACGTTCATATTGATCTTTGATACACGTTCGACCAATGTTGGAACTGATCGCTGTGGTTATCAGTAGCATTTAAGAATGAACTGATATTTGGAAAGTATCGTTTAGTGTTCATCAGAGAATTCGATGCTAATGGAAGAGGCTGTTGGGGACACGAATTACTCGATGTCGACTCTCAGTTAGATGATTACTTATCCTGGCCTGTATTTCTTGTGTTTCAAAAAGAAATTAAGGACCCTTACTGGGAGATCATGAGCTTAAATTCCGAAGTAAATTGAATTTGTAAGAATGAATCATGCAAGGATAATGTTTCTTATAAATTGGAAGATGTTTCATCGAAAGCTTTGCCTTTATATCGAGAAGAAGACGTAAATCAGACTTGACACATTGTTGACCGGCAATTTTATGGAAAAAACTAAATTGTGATTCAAAGTTAAATATCCAGGAAAATAATTAACCCTTAACACTCCAACTCTCAGTATATGCTTGCTTGCGAGTTTTCGAGCATCGTACCTTAAATTGCGACAATGAAATGTAAATAATAATCTTCAAGTCATATAAAACAATCTTTATTCATTTCAGAAGTGATATAATTTTGATTATAATATTTATATATTGAGTTATAATACACTTGCAGTATGAGCACCTGATATCGGTGGTGCCTGAGAGGCACACTTGGAGTGATAAGAGTTAATATTATAATAAAACAAACACTATACAACAAAATCCACAACGCTGTATTAAAAACATACATTGCTTTGAGCTTTAATCTTGGGTTGTCCGGAAAGTTCATGTCGATTTTCAGTAATCTTTCGTCGAAAAACCCGAGAAGTTCTGTGAAGATGGAATCCTCAAGTTGCGTAAAAAATGGCGAAAGTTTGACGAAACAAAACGGTGCATACATAATTGAATAAATATATATCGACATATAAAAATGTTGCCCTTGAATTCTCCGAAAGAATCGGCATGAATTTGCTGGACAATCCAATAATTACATAAGTTTAAGGGTCTACAAACTCGTTACCGGTCAAGAATGTGTTAATAACGTAAAATATGACTGACCCATGGCCACGTAGGTCTTGCCATTTACCTACTATTAATTCTATTTGTACTTATCTTATGAAAGCTCTAGTCCTAGGTTACTTTCGTTGACACGAAAGAATAAGATCGTTTCTTTATAGTACACTTATAAGAGGCACGCGTGAAGTTAGAAATTTTGGAAAACTTAAGAAGACACGTTTCGCAATATCCAAAACAGAGAAAGGAATTTATCGTTTGCGGCGCTGCTTCTTAAGTTTGAAATTTCACGCTTTATGGTAACACGAGAGAGATTTCTAGCAGATGCATATCTACATCGTTTTTAATTTGATTACTTTACGTTTCTCGTTCCTTCTCGCACAGGCTTCTAGCTTAATCACTTTCAATACTCACAGGTATTGAGTTGGGAACCGCTATAAACTTAGAGTTAAATACTTACTTGTTAGTATTATTTTGTTTGAATGTTCGCGTATAAGACGATTGATGACATCTGGGATTTGTTTGACCTGTCGTATATACTCGTGTTTAAATAATGTTAATTATATATACATGAACACTTTTGTAAAAAACTCTAGTAGTAGATGTTTTAAAGCGGTGTTCCTCAACTTTTTTCGCCGCGCGAACCAACATATTTCTTTATAATGGAACCGCGACCTAAATGTTTATATTGTAAACCATTCTCGAATACGTTTAAAATCATTTCCCTGGTTTTTCACTTTGACACAGAACAGCGGCTATTATTTTGCGATCCATTAAAAATTTAACACGTCTCATCGGTTGAGAAACTCTGCTATAAACAATGCATTTTGTTTTCCATTTCTAAAAATAACGAGTAATTCAAGGTAAACCGTGAAACAGTTTAAGCACGAGTATATTCTTCAGTAAGAAATTAGCCGTACTTAAAAATAAGTATAATCAGTTTGATCTAATTACAGTTCCAGTAAACTCACGTTCATCTTTCATCCATTCCTACATGAAATCATTTGATGAATTCCATTTTGCATTTTATACATCGCGGTCCAGTAATCATGAAACAGAGAGATTGATGATAACACCACAGCCTCCAATCTTTTTGTGCCAGGAACACTGGATGTGAGTGTAAAATATATGAACAGGGTATAAATTGTGTATTGTACCATATAATTACAAAGATTCCTAATTAGATCTCTCCGTAAACAATCGATAAACCTGGCTATGCACGAGGTGGTGGTTCCTTGTACCGTTACATTGCCCTTCTTCGGATAATTTCCTACTGGTATTATTACAACGTATCGAAGTTATAAAGAAAAGGAAACCGATTTATAAAAGTGGTGGCGATTCGCTGAACATTCTCTAAAACAGTAGATTATTAGTTTTCTTTCTGCGGAGAGGCTGGCATCACGATCGAAGTATTTGTTGTATAATCGGGTTTGTTCGTATGTTAAACTAATAATCTATTCATTGACTAAAAATATTGATTAGCGTAAACACAATTAAAAGGTTCTGTAGAAACATTTGTAACATAGTAGATTAACTGATTATCGCTACTATTTTCTTTTAGTTATGATCATTTGATAACTGATTCGATTACTCGGAAATGTTCGAGTAAAATGTCGAAGATCTGCAAGTTCTCTGTAAGATAAATATACGGCGATCGCCGTTGGTTTCTATTTCACGATATATCCTTAAGTTGACATTTACAGAGCGAGGGGAAAAGAGAGAGTTTGTATTAAGAATAATCTTGTATATAATAATGGAAAATGAAGGAATAACGGATATATCGTTACTTGTGTACGTTTCGAAAGATATTTGATCTGGGCAGGGTAGAGAAAGTGAAAATATGTAAATTTCCGCAAATAATATAAAGTGTATACTTTTTACCAGGTTTGTAAGTAGTGTAGTAATAGATCTGTTTACACGAAATACTGTGACAATACATGACTAAATTATTCGTTGGGTCCACGTATTAACATACATAGTACAAAAGTGTTTTAGCTTTATGTACTGATACTTATGTTATACCAATTTGATAGATGTATTTGGTATGTACCTTATTTAGATAACAAATAAATTATTCTGAACACCTAATGTAAACCCTGGGGCCAAATATTACAGGATTATGTTATATAGAAAAATCGTTTTATTCGAGTATTTTTCTTATCTCCAATTGACACGTTGAACGCCATGGTGGTAAAATTTTCGATATTTTTAACGTTACGTCAACGATGTAAAATAACCCACGTATCGTAGAGCGCATAAATAGTTTCATTTTTAAACGTTATATGAACGTTACATTCCGATAGTCAACGTGTTAACACGTTGAACGCCACACCGAAATCCGTGTTACGCGTAAATATAATGAATTAAGTGAATTAATGGATTTAAAAAATTGGAAATTTTACGAATATTACATCACAATGGAGTGGGAAAAATGAGCAACAAGAATTATAGAACAATAAGATACGTTTTGATTTTTATTACGATAAAATATATCATTAACGATTCAATTTTTCTACACATTCATAAAGTATTTATACAGCATTCAAATATTATACAACCTCCTTTCATAGACGCAATGGGGAAGCATATTGCTTTGAATTGTTTTTCAGTATGTACATTCATTATATTCATTATTGTACATATATTGGCCAATCACTGAGAATAGATGTCTTTTTATATAAATTGAATTGTAAAAATTGTGCTATGGCGAGAACCAATTTCGTTACGTTCTCGCGTCGTTTATAGTCGTCGGCACTCGGACTTCGATCCCATCTAATTCTTTGGACATTATTATTTGACAACCTAGTCGCGATCTGAAAATAAACAAATCGAAATACTATTTTAAAATGTTGGAGTTTTAGAAATTAATAAACGCCACTCCAAGATTGAAACAAACGCTTTAGAAGTTAACAGATTGGAATTGCAAATATGGAATCGAATTTGTGTCTATTCCAAGTACTGATTATACTTGGATGAGATACACCACATATCTCTTGGATCATGAATAAATGGAAGAAATACCTTGAATAGAAATTTGAACTCTTTCAAGATCCATGACATACAAAAATTTAGGTTTCTCATGCACAGAAACAAATGATATGTTTTCATTGGAATACTATTTTAAACTTACGTGTCTGTTAAGTCATAGGCCAAGTCAAGCATATCTAACTCTTCGTCGGTCGGCTTATCGGGAAGAGCATCATAAACCTCCTTAGGGAAGATTAAATGACAAGTGCTACAAGTTAAGGTTCCTTCGCACGCACCTACAAACATTTAAACATGGTAATCATATTCATCCAATCCTTCTTATGATTCATTGATAATAACAATGATATTTTTACCATAGCCATCTAAGTCTATATCATTGTTCACTACTATATCTAATATGCTGTCCCCCACTTTACCCTTTGCCTTTATCTTTTCTCCACTTGCCCTGACAAATGTTATGTGCACCCTAAATAACAGAACAAGTTATTAACAATCTTATTACTAACCAGTTCTCACAAATTTCTTAGAGCTAAATACAGTTAATCTTGAGCATTGAATAAAATATATAAATAATATTATTCACATCACATAAGAATACAGCATAATAAACAAGCAATGATGTACATGGAATTAACTCAAAATAATAAGGATTTAAATAATCCCGTTTGCACAACATTGAACTCCCATTCTTTCCATAAAAACAGAAAAAAACTCACTCTTCCTTTTCGGAAAGTGGTTGAGTAGTGGAGGTGTTTCTAATCGTTGACACCAATGGTAGAACTGTCTTGGCATTATATTGGAAATAATTACTGGTGACATTTAACATCGTCCTCGAGATCCTTTGGAATTGGTTCACTAACGCCATTGGGTCTTAACAATAAATAATCGGAGTTCCAAGTGAAGCAATTGATACTCTAATTAGGAAGTAAAGGACACCGCGAAGAACCGTCGTTTTGTACCACTTTCACAACATTCTTCTGGAATCTAATGATCGTTATGGTCAAGTTGGGGGCACCGGAGGTTATGAAACACTCAGTGGTACATGTGACGTATATGGTCAACACGTGTCACCCTACCACCATTTTTTCAGCAGGAATTCTTAGGGGTACCGGACTTAGGTTGATACTTATCCTATCTTATATACGATACATGTAGATCCATGCACAATAATCACATCTTAATTATCTGGTCCATCGTCTATTTTATATACCAGCGTTTCTTTATATTATTAATTAATTTCCGAAAACGTTTAAAATCATTTCACCCGTTTCTCGTTTTGACACAAAGTAGAGGACATTCTTTCATGAGCCATTAAAAATTTAACGCCACCCAATATTGTATTGCATAATAATTGCTATGTAATTTCTGTGTAAGGAATTATTATGCGCATAAAAGCACAGACGGGATATAGGAAGATAAGCACTAAATGGACTTTCGTGATTCCAGTTAAAAGGGTCTAGCCGGGTAAGGTAGTCAAAAGTGCCCCTAAACCAAATTGGACTTGCGATAGGTCATTCGATAGCTTATAAAAAAAAAACAATCTGTGCCAAGTTTCAACTTTGTATCTCGACTAGGGGGGGAGTAAAGGGCAAAAATCGAAAATCACGTTTTTGCCCAATTTCTTCGAACTCAGTAAATGAAAAATTTTGAAAAAAATCAGGAACACATCAGTGAGCAAGGTACATATTATCGAATTTTTTCAGATTTTAATGTTGCAAATCCCAGCTGTGAAAAATAAAAAACGCAAAAAAAAGCCGAAAAATGCCGATTTTGTATTGAAGGAGTCCCGGATCAGCGTTTATATTTTTTTAGTAAATGTGTATTATTAATACTATTGCTCTCAATTTTTTTTAGATTTTTTGTTAAGGTGCGCCGTAGTTAAAAAAAATAAAAACCGGTTTTTTCGGCGTTTTTGCGTGTTAGATTGACTTATAGGGCGAACTTTCGTATTATTCTCTATTAAATAAGTGTTTGTGCAGTAATCAATGTTCTTGCATCCGGCAAAGGAATATAGGAATATAGGAACCAGCTCCTAACTGGTCCAAGTCGATTGTAGATGATGCATTAACATGTTTTAGGATAATGTTGGGTGGAAATAAGAGCATTAAACATTTCTTCCAGTCAAAAAATGGTTCGATCCAAAATCCCAAAAATGGAAAGGGGTATATCTTCAAAAATCGTACAATTTTCAGTCGCCAAAATTACTCAGGTTTATTTATATAGAGTCTATTAAAATGCATGTTATTTATGATTCATTTAATATTGTAATAAGATAATTAATTAAGCTACGTTAATTTAAGGATCTTTATTGTTAAGTTATTAACTTAAGGGTTGAAGTGTATCCAGTAGTACCTTCCACTTCCTCCGCAAAAAAGGGGGGTAGGGTTCCTGTCGTTTGTTTTAAAATATTTATTGCTGCCATATGTGACATAATTCATTGAAATAAAATATCGGTGAATATTCACGAACATATAACAAAGATTCAGAGGAATATTTGAATAAATGAGAACCCCTTTCCTTTCTTTAAACGAAACGAATTTTTCGGTGGCATTTAATGGTTGGCAATCAGTACTGCCATACTATTGTTTATATTTTGTTATGCTAACGGCAGCGTAACTTAATTTTTGAAATTCATAATTATAAGTTTAAATGAGCGCAATAGGATAACATGGCAAATGAAAATAACGTACTCTTTCGACGAGGAAACGGAAATGTAAGACGATGATATAGAAATTATTTTTCTCTTAGGTTATAATTAATAGGCTGCACTAATGTTCTAAAGATATGGATTATATTATTCAAACTTAATCTCATTTTTATTGCTTATAAAATGTCCATTATCTGAACCTTGATAGTTTAGTATTTTATAACAATAAACAACTATGTATATCAAGTATCGTATTAAAACCAAAGGTATATTTGCATGATATGCATATTTCATTCTCAGAAAAGCTCTGCTACGGAAAATGATGATGTCTGGGACGACAGAGCTTTGATAAAAGCATACGATAAGGCTGTGAACCTAGCCAAGACAGAACTTTCAAAGCGCATGGGTGTAGAAGTTAAGGCATCGCAATCAAAACCGAAATCACAGAATTCTAAGCATTCCAATAAATGTTCTAAGGTACTTTTACGTTAACTTGTAAAATAATACTTGCTGTAAAACAGAGATGTTTTGCAGAAATGGACTGTTGGTGCTCCATGTCGAGCAATATACTCTGAGGATGGTCAAGTATATGAGGCGATAATATCGAAAATTTATGAAAATACAGGCACATGTATTGTCAAATTTGTAGGTAATGCTTGTAAAACTATTATACGTCATTGATATATCAAAGATTTAGAGAGCAAAGGAATTTAATAGATATTTTATGAAAATAATCTGAGGAACACGTTGCATACGTAGGATACGGAAACACGGAAAAAGTGGAGCTGAGCTCCCTCGAGGAGTCCGAGGGTCTTCAGAGCCAGATAGCGCAGCAAAAAGATGCTTCCGCGGCAAATGAAAATGCTAACAACATAGAATCCAGTCCATCCAACTTTGCCTCTAATCCAAATGCTGGAAGATATAATGGTTGTGCGGATGAAAAAATGGATTATGAGAATGAGGAAAGGAAGTCCTTTAAAAAGGGCTTCATGCCTGGATCGTCTCTTAATTCTGTTTTAGACATGATGCCACCGGCACCACCCTTACCACCGCAATTAATGGCGAAGTAAGAGAAGTAATTTTGTTCGGTTGAGTGTTTAACCGTTTGAGCCCCACGCAGCGCGATTGCACTGTTTTGTTTTACCAGTCACGGTGTATTGGGATTCTGCCGAAGTCAGGGCGCCCAACTTTACTGATGCATGTCAGTTGCATTGTTACTTTTTTTTCATGTAAACTAAGACTAGCGCTATCGCGCCATTTGGGTCTTTTCGACAAGATTTTACCAATGAGGCTTGCGACTCAAACGCTTAAATGCAAGAAAGATTCATTTGCTTGAATAATAAAACCGTTTTCGTATACAAATATTTTAGACTCCCGGAAAATGATGCGGACGCGCTCTCGAGTATGCTAATGTCGTGGTACATTAGCGGCTTTCATACTGGTAACAAGATCAATTTTTCACACGTATCTCTCACTTGTTTTGATCGTTTACCTTTTAAATATAAGTATGATTTCCTTAGGCTATTATCACGGTTTGAAGCAAGCAAGAACTAACGAGGAAAAACGGAAAAAATGCTAGTATAAATATTTCTCACGAAACACATACAAAGGAATTTTTATAAAGCTTGTATTCCCAATATAGTAATGTAAGAGTTCATTTAATCTTTTTACAACAAACTCAAGTATTTTATCATAACGGATTCTATCAAAATACATTTCGCATAGCGATCTTCTAATAATACAAATATCATTGATTTCGGGGATTTTGGTAAAAATAAAGAATTTTGGATTCTTTCCTTAGGCGTCGCTTTCCACGTACTTCCAAGTGCACCCCCGGTTGTCATCTCTCGGCTTGTACTTGTTATTTTCCACGTCGATGTTTTTCGCCATGGGGTTTGCGAATTGCAGAACAGTTGTGAAGTAATCAAATTCCTTAATGCTGTCATTAGAAACATCTGATACACTTATAGCTCCGCTATCGAGCTGTTGCCACGTGTCACGTAATTGTATCATCCATGCTTTTTTACATAGTAATTTCAAGTCAGCGCATGAAAATCCTATGGTTTTCGATACCAAAAATTCCAACTCAGGGGAATTATGCAGATTCGGTTTTATATGAGAATGTAAGATCTCCTTTCTACTTCTTTCATCGGGTAGATCCACGAATATCGATCTCTCGAGGCGCCTTAATAGAGCTGCATCTATGTTCCTAAAAGTAGAGAATTTTTCACAGCATGCATATCAAAGTTCTTCCTTCAATGGTTAACGATTACAGTTGATTGGTTATTAACAAATAATTGATTAACTACGACGAAGAAAAATTAGAGAAAATTGATAATCATGATACGTTAAGCACCGATCATGCGCTTTGCAAGTAATATAGACAAATTTTCAAAAAGTGGTGTTAATCGCTTTGCCATTGAGCGGCTCAATTTACTATCAAGCGATGCTGGATTTAATTGAGCGATTTGCATTTTTAATCCGTTGAATGCCGCGGGGATCACCGTTGACCGCCGATGCCAATTTTACTAAAACTCGAAACAAATATTTCGCGGCACTTATACAACACGGTTCACATATTGCGGCGCGCCTCGTATAACGCGGCACTTATCAATACAATTTCGACATAACGCCTGTATGCAATCCAAGTCTCGCACAACGCTATTTTATAACGCGACCTTTTTCTGGAACCCGCATCCCGCGTTATACAAAGGTTATCTGTATATCGTTAATATTTGTAAAATCTTCAACAGTTTTATTATTAGACATTATATATATGTTACGGACGCGTATCGCAAGCTATCGGATAACACGGATTTCCACCCGGCGCGCAACATTTTTAATGACGGCATACAGTGATTATTGAGCGGGTTCAACCGGCGTATATTATTATAACTTGAATGTTTACCAAGGAACATTTGTTGCCCCCACGATTGTTACTTTGGAATTTGCGACGGATAAAAGACCGTCCAATCGTGCCAGGAGCTCCGCACGAAATCGTCTGGCTGGCTCGGAACTGGATGTCCCGTTGTCGTATTTTGCCGCGAGCCAATCAATTTCATCGATGAAGATGATCGATGGGGCATAGTAGTCTGCCAGTTCGAAAAGGACCTATTTCATGGAACAAAAGCTTTTTTATATAACGCGATTTCATACAACGCGTAACATGTTAACCGTGTTATACGGGGGTCTACTGTACTTACTCGGACGTATTTCTCGGAATCGCCCCTCCACTTGCTGATGATCGAGCTCGACGTGATGTTGAAGAATGTGCTCTTCGACTCGGTGGCGACTGCTTTCACCAGCATTGTTTTACCTGACGGAATATAATATACAGTCGAGTCTCTTTTTACACGGTACATATATTCCAAAGAATTCCGCATAAAAAAGGCAATTTATACAGATTCAATTGTTCTGTTTTGTTTATGCATAAAAAGATTTTGAATTCGATCGAGGCAAGCTTTATTTGTGTGTGGGAATTATTCTCTTCTCTCTTAATTGCCAGCAGAAAAACATAAAAAGATCGAAAATAAATGGATAAGCGCACTAGGCTGTTAAAACTTTCTAGATTGTTTCGATTACTTATTTGTTTTCTTGCTTCCTTGCTTCGCCGCATAACTTCAAAACCACATTGAAAAGAGACTCGGCAGTATGTAATATGATTTCGTATAGAATCATATTTTTTGTATACCAACGTACCAGTTCCAGGTGGTCCATAAAGTAGAACACCCTTCCAGGACTCAAATTTACCAGTAAATAATTCAGGATACTTTACTGGGTAAACCGTAACTTCCTTCAAACATTTCTTGCACTCTTCCAGTCCTACGATATCCGACCAATGGACGTTCAAGTTTTTCACGACAATTTCCTACGCATTTCACAATACTATAAGTGTCAAACGTCTAATTTTTCAGCAGAGAAAAAAAACTTGCCAAGAGGCCGCATTGGAAGCACCCGCTGTACAATCTTTTAGCATTATTATTAATTATTTATAAAAAGAAGTTTCACTAAAATTCTATACTACTGTATTACCACTGGTATGTAGAACATTTACCGATTGTAGAAAACGTTTTTTAATTTGCCAATTTCACGAGGAGAGTGTCAGTTGTGCGTGAGATTTTCCAACGAGAGTTTAAAGAGACGTAGTATAAACACAAGTAATTCTATTGCACACAATTTTTGGGTGCAATGGTCCAAGTGTCTTTGAAAATGGACGCGATTTCCATACATTTATGCATCTTTCGCTATAGAACGTGATGAATGCGTACTGCGGAGAACCGTATAACACGGATCCCGGCTCGACACTCAACGTATTAATATCGTCCCTAGGAACTTACCCTGGCGATATTCTCAGCGATCTCCCGCCATTCGGAATTCGGAGGATACAGATTGTCGACGGGTTTCAATATCTTTCCAACAGCGTCTTCATTTAATACCGTGTCATAGGTGATCGGTTCGCCGGATGCCGATGGAAAAATCGATTTAATCGATATGTCAAAGTCGCGTTCGTCCTTTGAAACCTCATTGGTTAATGTCTTCTCCGGAGGCTTGGTCAGCGGAACCTTCGACTTTACCCTTTTCCTGCGGATGCCGTTGCTGGCCCTGGAAAGGAGATAATGAAACTCGTACCATCGAAGTAATAATAATGAAACTGGCTTGCTACAGCAAGAACAATAAATCACTAGATAATTCCAATGTACAATGCGTACATAAATTGATAGTGCAAATATTTTTTAGTAACTTTTACAGAATTAGAGATTTTGAACTCATACGAAGTAACTACGAAGTAACGACGGGGATCAATTTGTATAAGATTAATCATTTATGTGCACTCTGATTATGCTTTTAATTAACTTCAATTAAAATCCTTTTTCTTCTTACGAGGTGCTAAGAGGATTCTCGTCTCTTGGGAATTCGACAGTTTTACAAATCTTCGGATATCTGTTGAACTTAGCGTAATAATAGTCCATGTACTCCTGCAGGATATTTCCGAGGCAAATATTATCGCAGACTTTCACATACAGGGATAAATTAGCTGCTTTAACTATCCCTTCCGCACATTGCAAGTAACTGGCAGGGAAATAAAGAAAATTATGAATTATCGTAATATCTTTTCAGACATAATAACGTTGTAAAAGATCGAAGATAATTATAAACTTAAAAATGGCGTTGTTGGATATTTTGGATGCCATCGAATTTTTATATTAAATTCACCGTACAAAATTGAAAATGAATTGCATTATTACGGTGAATTTAATATAATAGCGTGATATTTTAAATACAAGTAACCTTCGTACAACGCGGAAACAACGCGATGGTTCCCTGGAACCTAACACCCGCGTTAAACGAGGGTTACTTATATTTTATACTCAGGTACGCGTATTATTATTATTATTATTATTATTTCTACGAGTTGAATTCTTTAACACTAGAATTACCGACGAAGATTTCAGCTATTTATAATTATTAATCAAAATTAAATGTTTAATTATTTACGTATATATCGTTAAAAATAAGGATGGATGATAAAAATAAATTAATCGATTTAATTATGTTCATTATGCAATGCGAGGTGAAAAATCTTAGAAAATGGAACGTTCTAAATTCCAGTGTTTTTATTAAATTTCCTAGATCCGCCATTTTGACTGCTTTGATAGTTCTAGCGTGGAATGAAAATTAAATAAAAAAAATGCGAAGAAACGTAAATAAATAACAAACATGTTCACCCTTCCAAGTTGAGAAAATCAACGATGAGGTAAAGCAGTTGGCGGCGTCGCTCTTGAGCACGTTTCTCCTCCTGATTAAAAGTTAATGTATTCGTTATTAAATCTTTTTACTGCTCTTCCCATCTTATGTAATATGGATGAACTTCGACCGACATCTTTTAACTCTTTCGAAAAGATATCTCCTATTTGTTCCACAATTTCGCGCACTTTCATGACAAAATTTATAGAGAAAGACATATTATAAACAACTTATAAATATAAGAAATATTAAAAGAAAGTTTTATAAGAAATATGATTCTCGATATAATTATTATTATTGCAATGACTTAAACATTTTGAATTCTTATCAATCCGAAAGATCTACTCTTCCGGAAGAGCTATAAAATATCCTGGTTTCGAATCATTTGTTGAAACAAGTTCGATACATTGTTTAAATCATTTCCGAGATTAATATTACATGCCTTGCAATATTATATACTTTAGACTTTAATACGTATAATATCTAATTCCGAGAACTAATTTCTTTCTATATTGATATGACTATAATTAGTACGATAGATAAATTAATAATCACGTCGATAATTAACGAGTATTAATTAATTACTATTAACATTAATAATCAGTTGGAATAAGGGAGACAGTTCCGTCATTATGCAACACGGAGATACTGAGTTCTTCCATACAAAAATTATGTTTTTTCAAATATTTCATACGAATTCATCTACAATGTATTCTCCGCGATTATTGAACAATCACATAAAAGAATCAAACAAAAGCCATCGAGTGTAGTACAATGAATAACTGATAGGCAATTGTTACGAGATATATTTAACATGAAATTAAAATGTCACGAATTTATGGACCAACCCAATATTTATTGATTCTACGCAGAATGTGACTTAACAAAAAAGGAATGAGAAATGAAGTTCGTCATATTCCGATACTTCTTTGCCTTCGACTTTCGAGATTAAAATAAATACGCGATTAAAAGGTGGCTTACCGTTTTGACGAGTTGGGTCATATTGACATTGGAAGCGTGGCAGTCGACCATCGTGGTTGCAAATTTCACGAAAGAACCTTTATTTAAACTGCTCACAAGTCAAAGCTCCTTTAATTAAACTCTTTTCGAGTAGATTCTATATAGCTTGTACTCGAAGCAAGAAACGTATGGTTTGTTTGAGAAACAGGACAGTTGGGTTCGTTGCTATGGAGATATCCGTAAGAGGGACTTACTACTGGTATGAAAAAATATGCCGGAAAAGAGACCCATTTCACTGTCGATTGTCAGATTTCTTCAGCTTCTTCCACTGTTGATTGTGAGATTTCTTCAGCTTCCTCCACTGCCGATTCTCATTTCTTGGAGCCACTTGTATTAGTGGAATCGAATATAATTTTAGAATAACTCAAATAACTAATAATTAGGAATTATTAAAATTAACCGCTAACTTTTCGTTCTTCATTAATTTATTAACTGCTTCAAAGTTCGAACTTTTTATCGCGATGTTTTTTTACTCTCGATCGTCAGACTTTTTTCTTCATTGCCAAAGTTTCTGGCGCCGCTTTGAACCTCCATTCAATCCATGCTTCATATTCTTATTTACGATTTAATATTTCCATATGCTATTTATTTATTCATTATCTTATATCTCTTATTTATCATCTACAGTTTCGCTTATTATTTGAAAGCCATCAAATTGCACCACTCGTTTTTCACATTCTAAACATAAAGGAATAGTTGCGAGAGACAAAGTAGCCAATATATTTCGACGTACATGTACGTAATATGTCCACCCGTTTCTCTCTAAGAATTCCTCGGTATAGGAATCTTCCATCTTGTATTCATCTCCCGTAAGATCTTCTCGAAAAGACCCCGGGAAGCCTTAGGGAAGCTGCAAACCCCTCGTAAAAGTCAGACAGTGAAGAGTATCCGGGGGCTAACATCATCAACAATGACTCGAGAGGGCAAACCATCCGAACGCTCAGTCTCTCAAAGAATAAAACTGTTATCTTTGAAAATTACAAAATTTATCGCATCCCAAAAAGCTAACACTTTTACTACAACTTTCGAAAATTTAGAATTAATCCAATCCAGTAGACTCCCGTATAACAGAGTTAATACGTTACGTGCTATATGAATTCGCGTTATTGGAAATCATGCTGCACAAGAATTGTTCTCGTATAACGCGAATAATCTAAAGTAACATGTTTGAAATGATTATTGCTATGCCAACTTTGATTTTCTATGTTTTTTCAAGTACACCTAATTCTCTTTTTACACGATAGATACGTTCCCAAAAAATTCGTGTAAAAAGAGAATTAGGTGTAAACAATATTAAAAAATTCTTGTTAGAGTTCACTTAATTTATTTCGTGCTTACACATTTTAATTCATTAAATATATTATAAAAAATAAATTATACTTTGGAAAAGGTATACTTTGCAAGTTGGTCTAAAATGTTAATTTTTGTATCTAAACTGATTGCCTTCCTCTTCGCTTTTGTTGCAGGTGAATTATGTGACATTGTGTTAGGGCTACCAAAATATTTTTCATATTAATAATGCAAAGATTTGAAAATTATTTAAAATTTACCTGTTATTGAGTTAATAAATCTATACGAGCTAGAATATTAAAAATCGTGTTAAAACAAAACAATTCGTGTAAAAGAGAATTTTTTTTTCTTTTTAACTCGTGTTAAATCACATTCGTGTAAAAAGAGAATTAGGTGTAGTACACTATTTTAACAATAAATTGCATATATAAGTAATATATAGCACATGCTATGAATACAGAATGAATTACTTTCGTTATGAACAGGAAGAAAACAATGAGGAGCACTATATTAATATCATATTATTGTTGTTTATTAGTAAAAGCTGGAAGATCGAGACTCGAGTGACTCTCGAAAAAGTTGAGCCTCGAGTAATCGTGGAATCTTAAATCTTTGCGAGAAATGCCGTGCGAGCTGGCAAGATTCCATCGGATCTCGATAATATCTTTGACACCGGATACCCTTCCGCAGTATCTGGAATCTTCGTACAATCGCGCAGTCTTTTGGCAATTAACTAATGCAATTAATTTGAGACAATGATACAATCAAGGCTAGAATTTCGATCTATTGTTAAGACTGACGAAAATGTACGCATGAAGTTTTTCCAAATTCTGCACCACTTGTTTAACCATCTGATTATTTGGCCTTTTTAAAGGTGTTCAAATACGAAATCCGTAAGTACGACTTAAGCACAGCGCAAGTCTTATTGCAATAAGACGCAATTTCGATTCAGGGAGCACGAAAAGTTCATCCACTTTTGCGAACAATTTTGCGCAGTATGACGTCAGTTCGACTACGAAATTCGCGCGGTTGAATTTTTATTAATTTCCGCCGGAACAGGTGTTCCAAACATTCCCGACTACTAATGAATACCGAACAGATATAAGAACATTCGTTCGCTTAATTATTTCATACAAAATGAAGCCGAATGAAGCTGAACTAACCGAACACCCGAAAGGATGGAATCCGAGTATTGTAAGATTTAAAAGGCTGCGATCCGCAGCGGATACTTTTGCCTAGAATGACGTCAGTGCGATCCATTAGAGCTCTTCAAACACCGAATCTTCGAAGGATTGAAACAGCGCGTTAAAAAATTCAAAGGATTCCACGGCGCGTCGAATACCTTCGAATACATTCGAATAATCGAACACAATGAAACCACACCATTAATTCAATTCCACATAACTCGCTCAATAAAAGTCCTTCAAAAACAATACTGCATTAAGTGGTTATTAAAGACGTATGAAAAAGAATTCAACATAAAAAGTAACTCCATCTCGATTCCCTAAGATCCTTTGGGACCCAGTGACGTCATGGTGGTTCGTTAGCCGTGATCCGACAGGGTTAATCGGTGAAAAGTTTGTCGGGGGGTGGTTGCGGGTGTTGGTTTTTTTCGCAATCGCATGGTCCACGTCGGGGTGGGTGTGTTGCGGGGGGTGGCTGGGGGTGGTGAGGTGAGGTGGAGAGGTGCAGAACGTGTTCGATCGACCCGCGAACGCCGGCGGGCCGCGCTCACTGCGACAGAGTTCAGTCAGTCGCTCGAAATCCATCAGACCTCGAACTACGTTCCGCATTTCGCCGAACCCTTTCGGACCCGTGGCAACCGGTTCCTGACCAATCCAAAGTGCCTGGTATCTGAATTGGTGTTAACAACTCTTTTTTCGTCCGATTTCGATTCTCCGAGTCGTGAACTATTCGAAGAAATATTCGGTCTTGAGGGGTTGTTTCTTTTGGTTCGAACTCCGCGGAGGCACATGGACTGAGACACGAGGCATGTCTCGGGAAACGTGATGCAGTTTGAAGGTAAACCATGACGTCAGATTTAATTTGGATTTTTAGGTTTGCCGATTAGTTTCGGACGATTATTACGTGATATTTTTGTGGACATAATTGCTCGCTATGAATAGGGGTGTTAGATGAATTATTGATAACCATGGACGACGGTTGGGTTGGCATTACACTTGTTTATACATTATAATATACCTTATATTATAATTGACGTTATAACGAAATATGTATATGTCAGTGCCATTTTATAATATTCAAAATATTAATATATACTTATTACAGTATCCATGAAAATATGGCTATGAATTCATCTGTATTTTTTATATAAATAATAAGCTGACGCAAAGTATGGTATTAAATAACTTCTTAAGAAATATGAGTAATATCTTATTAGTATTTAAGAAATACTCCCTTTAATTAAGCAACAATTAAAATAACATACTGCGTTTCAAGGCCACCGTGAAAATGCAACAAAAAGCGTAGACGTACTTTTAGCCGACTTTTAATTTCTTTAAAGAAGTTGAGACAATTCATATTTTATTAAGTAGATACAAACTTAACACCACAATATAACTTCATAATAATCCAAATACCACTAAAATATAACACTATAATTGTCTAAAAAAACTCGAAATTTGTTGAGGGGTTGAAATCGTAAGTGTAATCATAAATAGTTACCAATAATTTATAAATCAATATGATCATGTCAACAGAAATTATGTTCACACGCAATAAAAATCATTTTCATAATTTACATTGAAGTGCCCCGAAATTAAAACACAGAAGTCGTGGGTGGTTGTCGACGATGGAATCACTGACGTATCTTAAGATTACTTCCGTGTCGTTGACTTTCTTCCGGTGAAAAAGGATTTCTTTCGGAAGGTTTTTTCAAGCAGATGCCATGCCTCGACGATGTCGAAAATATGTTTCCGTAATTAATTGAAGTCGCGATTAAATGGCGTAGTCGCGCGTGACTGAAATTCGGAAGTAATTCTTGGCCCGAGTGTAATTAAGTTGAGGCAGTTATGAATACGCAATATGCAGTAGAAATTGAATGCTAACGATCTCCTTGAACTTTGTTTCTTTATAACGCGAGTTTATCTAATAACCTTCTTTCGTAGTTTAAACTAACATCCGATGTTTATCGGGTCATCTTGATATACATTAATTATGTATCGTTATTAGGAGAATAATCTTTCTCTTGTTATTTATACTATTTTAATATGCAGTTGTTATATTATTTTAATTCATACTGTTTATATCAGTATTATATATATTAGTGTATTAATATATGTATAAAAGATCAATTATTTACGTCGAATTGTAGTAATAATTAAGTTGAAAGTAACGACTTTAAATTTAAAATTCACACTAAGAGCTTATAATTTTAATATTTATTTGTTTATTTCAAAACAATTCATGTTTAAAAAATAATGAGTTACATAAATTTATTTAGATTTGGATTTATTATATTTATTAATTCAAATTTATTTTTGGATAGAATATAAATTTAATTTTTGAATATTAAGATATTCAAATCACATTTATAATAACAGACTAATATTTCTCAATAACTTATGCAATTTATTGAACCGCCAATGACAGTGAATTGGCAAAGTATTAGTTTAATATCGTTCCAATTGTGGCGATCGTTTAATTAATTGTCTCCAGGGTGACTTTCCTCGGTTAACGGAACGCCAAGAATGATTCAGAAATATCTCGGTGATGCGGCACTCGAGGTTTTCATTACGCTTTAATTACGACTGTTAATTATAATAAAGTTTGCATCCGAATCGTTACGAATTGCGAGAGTTTCGCGGTTCGGTAAACGAATCGAGTTGAAGGAGTCCTGCTTGAATTTTGAGAATTCGAGAGACAGCGAACGCATTCTTTATCTTACTGCGAAGTAATTAGATGTTATTAATAGCCTATTGATTAGTTACGCTGATCAATTATTTCCATTCTTCAATTGTTATTGAAATGAAGCCTTTGTTCATTATTACACTTGTATTCACGAAGATGTCCGAATATAATAACAGTATCAATTGCAAAATTACCAGAAGGCGCAATAAATAATAATCTTAGCGGAATAATGGACATTTAAATTATCGGAAATTGTAATAAATAACAACAATTTAGGTTTCTCTAATTGGATCTTACTGGGATAAGGAAATCTCGAGTTTGGGGAATACAAACAAAATAACCGGAAATTGCAATAATTAATAATAATCCAGGCCTTTCTGACAACGTTTTATCGAAATAAGAGAAATTTGAGTTCAGGAAATGTAGACAAAATAACCGGAAGTTGTAATAAATAATAATAACTCAGGCCTCTCTGATAACGTCTTATCGAAATAAGAGAAATTTGAGTTCAGGAAATGTGGAAAAAATAATCGGAAGTTGTAATAAATAATAATAACCCAGGCCTTCCCAATAGGATTTTATCGGAATAAGGGAAATATCTTCGGGGAATACGAAAAGTTCATCCGCATTCGTGAATAATATTCCGTCATAATACTCTGCAGTTGTGTTTTAAGTTCGGAACTTATTGTCCACCGCAACATATTCAACTCGAAACTACCATACTTGCTAATTAAAGTTCCACGCTTCGCGTCCTCCGCGGGGGATTAATTCGAGAATTGTCACCGAAGTATAAAGTTATTAAAACTTTTGAAGTTGTATAAATCTGATTAATTCTTTAATCTACAACTTTGGTGTCTAGGTCTGGGTGATTTAATGTTTCTTCTGTGAATGGAGGTAGCAGTGTAATTATTAAATAAAATAATGCAATGAATTGTAAATGAAAGAGTTAATAGAGAGTTAAGAGTTCTGGTCGGGAAATGAGCCTTAAATAAATAATAAACAAACTTTGTGAATTATTACTAATTATTAAGAAGGAAATAAATATGGAAATGAAATTTATAAAATAATTGTGGAAGGAAATAAATATGGAAATAAAATTTATAAAATAATTGTGGAAGGAATTAAATATGGAAATAAAATTTATAAAATAATTGTGGAAGGAAATAAATTTTAAAGTAAAATTTATTTTACCCATTTCTAGTATATTTTACGGTACTTTTACGATACTTAATCGTCGTTAATAAAAATACAGTAAAATACATAGGACACGGAACAAAAAAATTTGATAAAATTTGTAAAATTTACGAGTATCGTTATATTATCTTCCACAATTATTTCATCTATAATTTGCATAGGCTTTTTAAATAAGGCTACTTTTCGAATTAAATATTTTAATAAATTGCTGCAATTGAATAATACATTAAGGTACCATTTATTAAGATACTTGATCACCTTTGATAAAAATTCAGTAAAATACATTGAGAATTATATGTGGGAGAAAATACATTTTAGAGCATTCGGAACTAACAAGTAAGTTGGTTTCCTGTGTAAAGACGAATGGGTCGATGTAAATATTCTAAGCAGTAGTTTCTAAGTAAAAAGATATCGCGTTACGTATCACGGATAAGATACTTTCTCGGCTTGTAATACCTTCGCTAGTCGGATTAACTTTGATGTTTTATCCTCTTTGCCAGTGAGATATATTAAATCTGTCAACACATATTTTCCCTCCACTTTGCCGAGGACCTCCATGGAACTCTTCGCTTTATGGATCACACGATAATCCCTTTACATCGACTATTCGCTTTAAACCCTCCGACATTTTTATTTCATCATTCGCGATCTAAATAATTCATTTGTCAGCATTATTTGTATGCAACAAAGTACTTCTTCTCATTTAAACCAAATTTACATTGAAATCAGAAAATACTGTATAATTATTCCAAGAATTATTTCATATATTATACACGTATTATATATGATTAATTATATGATTAATAGACAATATGTATTATATAATATAAGTATAAATGTGATCTTAAAATAAGTACATTTTTGATATCATTTATATAACGAATGAAATCATACCTTAATGAAAGTGGTTCGATATCAAAATAAGAATAAATTATTATGCAATATGTACGATAGATGATAAAATAATGGATGCTACAAAGTGAGGTTAAAAGTTCAATGGATGCATTGGTATTTCGAAAACGTCAAAGGACGCACGTTTTAAAGAGTTAGGTCGAATTAAAAAAAGGATTCGTCGTGGCGGACGGGGGGGTGGGGAGATTAAAGAGGTTTCCACGGTGGCACGCGATCGTTTCCGATCGATCGAGCGGTGCACTTTATTTATATCAAACATGATTTCATACCGGCGACTTGGAACTGCGACGATTTTACGACACTCGAGAAAGAAACTAAACCAGGTAAACCAATCGAATTCATCGATCCGTAATTCGATCGTTCGAGTTGTTCCACGTACATTCTTTCGATCTTTTAAGTCCTTAAGTATTTTCCGGAATAGGATCGAACCCTCTTAGTTTCCGCTTTACTTTTCCCATCGACCTAACCTTATCACTGTTTTTCCTTTTATTTCTTATCTACTTGCATTCCAGTGCACTTTGTGCAACATTGAAAAACAACAAGCTTCATCAGCAAACAACTCTTTACTCTTCTTATTTATCACGTATTTATATCACCATGTTTTAATTCACATTCCCGTAAACACAAGGTGTTTTTAAAGGTGAAAGTTGCACAGCCTGGTCGTAGTAAACGCTTCATTAGTCGGGGGTGTGAATTAATTAACTAATTGGGAGGTTAAATTCAGGCCAGTGGATTAGATTCATTATAGCAGGATAAATATGAAATATCGGGGGTGCAAAATGATCTCGTTACTAATTAAAATCTTCCATCGGTTACTTCCGGTTCTGGTTTGTAGAACCTCGTAATCCGATAGGGTCGGTGGCTCAATGAGTCCGGTTTGTTGGCGGTGTTGATTATTTACGTTGACTCGGACGGCTTTAGTTTTACAATTGAATCGATGTGTGTCCGCGAATCGACTGTAATTAATTGAACGGATAATAAATTGCGTTTCCCTTCGTGCCACGGCGATGTTTGGGTATCACTGGTATGAATAATAGATTCGACTGCAATCACGCGCGAACCAGGCCTTGCGATAAGTCTACGTTTTGTTACGACTTTCACAACGCTTACGATTCCCGTGTAGATAGAAAAACAAAGTAGAGAACAATATTTATTTTGAATTTAAGGACGAATTTTTAGTGCCATTACTGGAACTATGATATTGACAAATATATAAGAAGCATTTTTATTTATCTTACGACAATTGGGAATTATTTTCAGGTGTCGCACATTTATTTTTATTTTATTTAACGATTTCGCGAATGGAAATATCTTTTCTGTAGGACATAAAAGCTTTTTGCATATGAAATTCACCTGAATGCAAATCAAGTTCACCCTTTTACTTTACATTGGATTTTATTTTTATTGCAATAACTTAAGGAAACGGATTTGTAGAAAAGCGGGATTTGCAAAAGTATTAATTTGGAATGAAAAACCTGTATACAACACTAATAGCCTACATTTATAGTAGTTCCATTTTTCTAGTCGCAAAGTGCATTTTACTAAGTGCTTCACACTGGCACAGCATTCCCCATGAAGTTCATTGTTAAGTTCACCCTTTCAAAAAGTATAATCAACATCGTGATTTGCGTCAGTTAAAAGAAGCTGAAAAAAGTCCATGACCCAGTAGGACGCGTTAAATCATAATTTCGCAATGAGCCGGTATGAATCAGTGCACTGTGTTCCGTTTAAAAATGGCAGTAAGGGAGTGTAGATTTCGAGCATAATGCAGACGGGATATATAGGAACTCTAACCAGGTTTTCTTGGTAAGTTCAAAGCCCGTTTCTTTCTCGTACCTTTCATCCCTTTCCACCGTTTCCATATACACCCCCCCCCGTTCAACCTTCCAAAGGGAAACGTAATATGCCCCCCTTTCCGCGCGGAATAATAGAACGACTATCATTCCTAATTTTACGCTCTACCCAACAACTGCCTTTACATTTTCCTCAAGGTTTACACCTTCGCGGAATAAATAGAATCTGGAGCATATTGGATCGCATTCTACGTGTACATTAGTGTACATATGACAGTGACAGATTATATTCAGAACTTAATTAGGACTAAGTGGGCCGTGATAATTATGACAATTATCTAATAAGTCTTTAGAATACGATTCTAAGTTTTTAATAGGAATTGGGAATTTTATAAATCAATTAATATCGTCGTATAATGGCACTTAGGAAAGAAACGAATTTCCGAGTTTCGATTAGTGTTTTCTTCTAATTCTTATTTCAGTAAGATATTAATTAATCTACAAAATTTGATAAAAATGGGGACTAGGAAAAACGGCAGCAGACTATTTTTCGAATTTCGCTTCCTTTTCATCTTAATTCCTGTTATATTGAGATATTAATTAATCAATTAAATTCCTAATTCTTATTATATCAACTCAATATCAAAGACTACCCTCGAATTAAGTTTAATATCTTAATAATATAAACAGGATTAGATAACATGGGGTCTGTCAATTCTGATAATACCATATTCTATATTAATATCTATGATATTTATATTAGTATATATATATTTCATACTACATTAAGATCCTCCGGAATTAAATCGTACCAGTAACACAGAATTAATATGTTTCTCAATACTTCCTTAAGTTGCACGTTATTTTTAATGCACTGAATCGATCGCACGAGGAAGGGTTTCATATAACCGTGCCATGTTTTATTTTTGGTGTCATTATTCACTTATAGTTTTATTGAATCTGTTCTGGTGAAATCATTCCGTAAACTCGCTAGTGGGTTGCGTCACGGTGTCATCGTATTTGGCAGACAAATGATAGAGAGGTTAACTTGTCGGCCAGTCTTAGAAGTTGCAATTGCATCACGAGCCAACTAACGAGGAACATCCGCGAACTTTCCTCGCCGGGTTTTAACGAAATAACCACTTCGAGCCTCGAAACTCGAAACTCGAAGCTCGCGAAAGTCGAGGCCACGGATCTTGCTTTATTATTACTATCATTACTAGTCTTTTTTTGGTTTGATCGAAGCACTTTCACGAAATTCCATCTTCTTGGAGATAGATCGCGGATGATCCTCTTATGAAAATAAACTTACTTCGTACGATAAAAAGATACGATAAAACGACCGTAAAATAAGAAGTTAAATTGTTTCCACTCCTCGTGCATCCTTCTTCTTTTTTCTCTTCCTTTTCTACCCTTTTTTACCTACTTTCGTGCTGAATCGTGGATTATACGTATGGCTTGAATCCTTGTTCCACCAAATGTCTTGTTTCACTTAAAAATAAGCGAAACAAGAATGAAAGTCTTGTTCCACTTATTTTTAACTCCAATTCTGCGCCAGCAATTTATATTGCTCCTGGTTTTCGGTGTTTATGCAAACTTGTTTCTTCGTTTAAGTTGAAAGTAGTTCAACACTGGAAACTTATATAATTTGAAGATTCGTGATATTACCTTTTTTTCAGACATGCTTCTGTTGCTCGTGAAAAAATATTGCATTACCGCTAAGCACTCAAAACTACAAAGGGCTCTGTGTTAGGGGACGTTGTAAAAAAACGTGCAAAAAGTGGTAGAAGCTTTTACACCCTCGGCACTTTACTTGTAAACGGCATTCTCACGATATACTTCACATCTCCTTCACGTGTTCGCGATTATTTACTTATCAAAAATTCACTCGGAATTAATACTATTCTATGAATGTCAATAAAAGCAACAATTTATAGTCTCAATAATAATACAACGAAATTAGCTCCGAATCGAATTAATTATCCAACTATTAACACGTTGAGTGCCAGGCCGAAATCCGTGTTATGCGATACCTCGCGATATGCGTTCGTAACGTGTATATGACATTAAAAATCAAACTGTTTAAGCGCTCTATGATACATTAGATGCTTTACATTGTTATCGTAACGTTAAAAATATTGAAAATGTTACGAATATTAACGATATATTTAATTCGAGTTTTAGCAGTATTAGGACCGACGGTCACCGGTGACCCCCACGGCAATCAACGTGTTAATCATTCGTTGACTAAATAATCAAAATATATTCGCAATATAATAAGAAATATACAATATATAAAACAATGGTAATAATATTCCTATTATTACGGAAGCTAATTGAAAAATAAATAACATAAATGACCCTGATTAGTATTACTTCTAAGTTTCGGTTAACACCGATTCGATGCAACGCGGAATGAATGAATGGTGTTGTAAAAGGGTTGACTGTACAATGAGATCGTAGCCATTCGGCGTCCTCGTGGAATTCTCGAATTGGAGATAAGCGCGTGAGGAATTCGTGGCAATCAGGCGGGTTGGCGTGGAATAGGAAGATAGGAGGAATGGAGGATAGGAGAGATACCATGAATTATTAACACGCGTTAGGATCAATCAGCGGAGTCCCACGCGAAATTGATCTAACGATGACGAATGTATCCTGATTCGTTTGTACAGAAAACATGCTCTCGACCGTAGTGAGTGGACGGAGGTTACTCGAATAGCCGTTTCAATCTCGATCAGAAATACACCGAGTGGATCTTTCTCTTGAAATTGAACCAACCTATCGAGGACCATGAAGAGATCCTCGTCCCTCCACGCGAAGATCCTTGCTTGGACGCTTTCGCTATTCCTGCTACTGTTGGTTCCTTCGAGAATAAGTAAGTTCACTTTCCAATTATTTCGATAATTTTACACTAAAACTAACGAACTTATACTGGCTTATATTTAGATATTTAACTGTATACAAATTATGGCTAGAAGATCCGAGTTAATTAATGGATCAAATTATATGCATCACGTATATCAAATTAAAATGTATAAAATCTCAATCAACGCGCCGTTGCATTTTGGAATAATTTTAATGAAAAGTATAGGTCGGTCAGTTTGACCGCTTTGGTAGCTTTAGTGTATAATTGTTTATGTCAAGTATTAATACGTTCCTTGCCACGTGGATCGCATGCGCTCCATGCGATAAGTCTTGTTTATAACATATGCCTTATAATATTTATAAAACTGTAAGGCTTGTTATTAAAGAAAACAGTGTCACCGAAAATCTAATATAAAATTAGTAAAACTAAAAGAATTGTATATTACTTTATATTAATATTGTTGTATATTAATATTAATAATTAAATTGGTAAATGTGCCAGGAATACAGCTGATCACTTTAGCGTCCAGAATTGTTAATAACCAATATATTCGCGAAAAGTGAACTTAATAAGTTTGCTCCTTCAGACCCAGATTATGTCGATAATGGAAAGCACAAGAATTTGATGGAGTTTCAAATGTAAATCTAATTAAGATTAGGAAGTATTTGTAGAAGAAGTGAGGGTGACCAATGGCGTAGATAATGGAGGAATATTCGAATAATCGAATCGTCGAACTATTCACTGAAATGAAAATGGCTTTCAGACGGCTTGGAAGAGAATTGCACGGACTTCCAAGGTGGAACGGTTCGACATGGCCTCCTCTATGTGCCAGGACCTGCGGTTTGCAGTCTCTGTGTCTGTTATCATTCCGAACCAATGTGGTGTCAGGCTATCTACTGCACACCTCCATATGTGAGTACACGTATCTTACGAAACTTCGAACCATATTCCAGGAAATATTTGTTAGACGAACTCGCCAATGATTTACAGTAACAAGCTAGAATGTTGTAACCCTTCAAAGCAGATGCCTTAACATCTACAACGAATAATTTAATAGACAAAAAAGATCTAACTCATCTCAGTGGACAATTTTTCTGAGTATCCCATGTTGTAATAAAATTAATATAATATTTTATTAACGAATATCTGAGTCTAAACAATTTGCGACGATAAAGTATGATGTTCTCTGTTGAATTCTAAGTCACACTATATTTATTAATATAATATTTCATTAACGAATATTCGTGTCTAAAAAGATGTGTGATAGCTAAATATGAAGTTTTATGTCAATTTCTATATGATACTATATTTGTTAATATAATATTTTGTTAACGGTTCTTTTTAACCATATCAATTTGCGATAATAAAACATCGACCTTTCCATCGAATTTGCTTGGATTTGAGTTAAAGGAATATTGTTCAATAGAGGAAGAACGTCTCGCGGGTAGTTTATTAATGGGTGGCAGTTGCTTCCGTTTGAAATATGTAGCCCGTCTTTTGAAAATAAATATACGAAATCCTCTTGTGTGCCGGGGTAGAATATGCCCGTGATATTCCCTGGTTGTCGTACGGGACAACTAATAGGGGTTGCGTTTCAGATTTACGAGATCTCAGAAAAACCTATATTATTCCTATGAATCCTCGAAGGATGTCAAATCACAGATTTCTCGCGTAGAAAAAAAATATCGTCTTTTATTGCGGCTCTGTCTGCGCATATGAAAAACGATATACGTGAAAATATTAATTTATGCCTTAAATTAAGTAGTTCGAATATAATGTCAATTATAACGTATTAATAATACAAGATTAATTAATAGCTGATAATCGGATTCTAATATCAAGTACTACGTATATTGGTACTCACCCTGTTAACCGGTGAACTTCTTCAAATAACTAAAAAACATCACACGAGTATTTACAATTTAGTAATAATATAATATATTAATTTATCAATATCTTAATTAGATACTTTCAATATAATTTACATTTAAGAAACATTGACAGGACACGATTATTTAACAGTCAACAATCAACAATTTTCAGATCAAGTAGTAGAACTCAATATATTGGTTTACTTCAAGTGTTTTTAGTACTCGCGAATAATTCGTACTCGATTTTCCATATTTATTTTGGAAAAATTGTTAAACTATGATATTATGCAATATCAATATTCATATATTATCCATAACGACGATATTACAAGGACACAGATTAATAAAATACAAAATAAAATAGATGCGCGCGGTACATTCGTAATTACTATTATTATTAAATAATATTCATTTAATGCAATTATTCGGAAAACTGGTCTTCGATGCCATCCTTGGTTACTTACATGTTCGAAAAACTCTTATATCTAGCTTTTTAGTTACATTCTATAATAATTAACATTTATTATTATTATTTGCTTATAAAAGGCATCCGTGTTATCTTCAAGTTGGTAGCCAATGGCAGTCTGTTTGTTTGTCATGTGTTCTTCGCAGAAATGTGTCTTTCTTTATCCACTGACGTTGGAAAAATTGGGTGGGAAAATCGTGTTGCAAAAATATCACGTTAATAATTCAGAGACCTTCCTATCACCGTACGCCCCTTTTAATAAACGTGTAATTCACCGGCTAATCGAAAGTATATTATCCGGAAGCACGAACCTTGTTTTCGCCTCGTTTCCTCACATCAATTCTCGGGAAAATTCCGAAAATTCGTTCGTGAGAATGTTCTCGTTGGAATCCTTGACACCCTCAACTCGAATCGATTCTCGTTTTCACCGTGAAATACATTTCGTTTCGCACGAGAATACATTTTTTTCATCAGCGTGTTTCCGCGTATTCATTGTTTTCATTGGCTCGTTAGTTCCCTGTTCGTGCTCCTCCGTCCAATTATCACTGCGGGAGATCTGTGTCCTTGCAGTGTCGCCATGTAATACAATGTATAGTCCTTATGGGATTAAATATGAATATTGATAAAGTATAATTTTATAGAGCATACGTGAAGTATTCGTGTACATTGAGTTATACTACTTGATCTTAAAATTGTTGGTCGTTGACCATTAAATAATCGACTATTAAAATAATTAACTACTAAAATAATCGACTATTAAAATAATTAACTACTAAAATAATCGACTATTAAAATAATTAACTACTAAAATAATCAACTATTAAAATAATCGACTATTAATTGATTATTAAATTATGCTACTTGATCTTAAAGTTGTTGATTGTCGACTATTAAATAATCATGTTGTTAATATTTCTTAATCAAAATTATATTCAAGGTACCTAAGTTGATATGTTGTTAATTTAATATATAATTTTATTATTAAATTGTAAATATCCGCGTGATGTCCTTTGTTTTCTGAAGGAGCTTTTCGATTAACAGATTAAATACCTATATATCTTTTCATATCATATCATCATATTTAATATGAAATCGGATGATAATTCGATTCGATTATTGTAGATCAGAAGTTAGCACCCGACTTACAATTACTCGAGGGAACTTTTTTCTTAAACAATTCACCCTTTAGACCACTTAATCACTTCATCGGCTAACTTCGTTTACATCTCGGACTCCTCGTCCGCAGCTAATTAGTTAATCCAACTAATTACGAGATTTTCTCGCTTTGATTCTCGGTAGTTTGTTCCCGAAGTACATAGCTTCTCAGCTTTTTAGAATTTTGCCTCGTTCGAAAATGGATAATAATAATAAAATAATAATACAATGTATATTATTAAGTCTACGGCAAGATTGTATGAGGAATATTGTAAGATAAAATCAAAACAAATTAATTGTAGTTCGAAAGGAATGTTGTTTAATATTATTTATAGTTTGATGATGAATATCAGTCCAATTTTGTTCAATTTTGATCAGTTTTGTTATTTTGATCGAGGATGAAATCTTTATTGCACTAATGCGGAAATATTAGCGATGCTTCTTCCAAGATGAGTTATGGTTTAAGGAAATTATTTGATTACTTGGTAATTTTGGAATTGTCTTCGCGATTACCGTTGCTTCCATTTCACAATTCGTCGAGTTAATTTCGCTTCTGGTTTGAATTAATCATTTAATGGGACCTTCTACGTGAATTAGTGATTTCCGTGATTCCATGAATGCGATTTACTTCGCGATCACTTCGCACGGAAAAAACACATTAGTAGTCTCTCGTTTAGTCACTTTAAACATTAAAATCTAGAATATTAGTTACTTTTAAAGAATGCGCCGATTCTAAGTTATTTAACAACTTAAGAGTACCAATGTTCTGTAATAAACAGATTCAAATTTAATTGAGATACAATCTATGATCATGAACGTATCAAACATAATTGTTACAAGTTATATTAAATTATTTTATCAACGTAAAAGCATAAATATTCTGTAAAAAATAATTACAAATTTAAATGAGATACGATATATGATATATTATTATGCGAGTAGCAAACATAAATGTTATTGCAAATAGTTATTCGCAAGCATAACTCGTTCGTGATCGAGCACAATTAAGCACAATATCCTTAATGGCGTCATAAATGTCATTGGTTTCCATTAGAATATGAATTTCGTCGAAGGAATTTTTTGATGAAACTCGCCGATATCGTTCGACGAATTGAAAGTGGAAGTTTCTCTGTCGACTGACATCGCGGCTTTAATTTTTTTTTGCGACCATTCGAATCGATATCGTAGATTGCCGCGATGTCTTACTTGATTCACGGCACCAGGCTCTTTCAATTTTAATTGCAACCTCTTCGCGTAAACGTTCGCTTCCCCTTTCGTTCGTTCGCTTTGTTTCAGCCAACAAATTTCAACTTGACATTAACTTGAATTGGCAATAATTGTTCTCCTTTGCTTCGCGCATAAAACACTGTTTTAATTAAAATTCCCGTTTAAAAATTATACTTCGTCCTTCGTGCTTTTGTCCCACTGTCGGCGGTTTAATTGCAGCTGTAATTAAGTATTATAATATTTGCAACGTTAATTTCGTTTTAGACTAACTGTTACTTGACATTAACTTGAATTGGTTATAATTGCTGTTTTTTATTGCGCGTAAAACACTGGTTTCATTTAAATTCCTGTTTAAAAATTATATTTTAACTTTCATGTTTTTGGTTCACTTTTGGGGTTTAAATTGCAGGTTACAAGTTAAATGCTCTAAACATTATAGCAGTATTTATATCACATAGTAATTAATACTATAATATTTATAGCACTTTGTTACAATTTTGGCTGTTTTACAACATAAGTTGTTATCAGCATATAATAATTTATGAACAAAATATTTTCTTTTGCATAACAAATAATTACAGATCATTCATGATCAGAAATATTAGGACCTTTTTATTAACAATAAATAATAATATCAAACTTATCGTTATAAAAACTAGTATTATCAAAATTAATCTTAAAATAAAAATTATTTCTAATAATCAAGAATTAATTTCAAACATTTTTCAAGGCGGCTTTAATTATCGTTAACTGTACCTCAGCGTTTATTCATATTTTATATCAAATAACATTTCTAATATGTAATCCAATTGATTGCAATTTAATTTGCAATTTCATTGCAGCAAAAAAATTGCAGATTAATTTCCGTATAAATAATGAAGTTCACAAAAACAAGAAGTGTAAACGTTGCTTCTCTTTTTATTCTTTTGCATTGTTTTAGCCAACAAATTTGAACTCCATATTAACTTGAATCTCATAATTGTTTCATTGCTTCGCATACAAAATGTTTATGTTTACATAAACAAGAAAGTATGAAACTTATAAAAGCCGGAAAACATTGTCAGTGGTCAGCCTGGTTACACATTGCCTTCATAACTTCTCTACATCTTACGTAATCCGATAAATGACATAATAACACGGCATAATAAGGTTTATGACGTTTCAGTGAACTCTTCAACGATCTCGGAACGAAGTTATTGAAAATGAAATTATTTACGAATTGCCGGGAAACGTTTCCGTGGGGAGTTAATGCAATTACCGGGAGCTTTATTAAATTTCTGACGAATATGACATCCTAAAGAAGCTAATAAGATTTTTTTTTTTCACCGCGAATGTTGCGCTGTAAGTTTCAGTCGACCGGAATAAGTTCCATAACGTTCTGGTTTAATTAAGGAGACTACTGCAATCGGATTTAACGAGAGATTTCTGTAAACAACATAATAATATTACATAATAAATTTCACGAATGTTCCACGAATCTTTGCATAAATATTGGGAAATAAATAGATAAATAATATCGTATCCAAGAACTTCAAGTTCAACTCAAAATAGTATACATATAATAATACAAATTTTATATTTTCTTTTTAATAAAGAGTTATCAGTATGTTTGATAGTTACTACTTGTAAGATAGTGTCAATAATAATATGATAAATTGATTTGAGTTTAAAGAGCGAGAATAATTATAATTATTAGCACAGCTGATCATATTATATTATAAGAAATATATTATTACGGATGTTATTACTGTGTTATAGTTATATCATATTAGAACAGTATATATAGGTATATGACATGAACTTGAATTGGTAATAATTATGACAAACATCTACTTATAGATTATGTTATTATATTATAGCAAGGATGCGATGGTGAATTCCTTGAAATAATTAATTCCGTGTCATTGATCGTCCAAATTCCCTCACCATGATATTTTGATTTTGGTTGGCCGAGAATGTAGGCCAAAAGTGGTCGGATTTGCATGCTAGGAGTTTTATGCGACGCTAATTTCCCAGAACAATTACAATATCGTAGACTTCCTCGTTTAACGAAAACCTGATACGACGGTTGCGTGTTGTTATCAGCAGGAAAACTCGAACCATGCAATCGTGACTTTACGAATGGCGGAATTATTTTTTGAGCACTAAACCGGGTTGTTAATGGAATTAGTGGAATTAAAGTATTGTGTTTAACATATTATCCGAGGGTCATCATTTATGACTTGTTTTCTGATTATGGATATAAATTATGACCCGTAGCAAATTTATTTAACACGATACATGGCGTTAATTTTTCTTAATTCGATTGATCCTCTTTATAGTAGATAATATTTGTGTTAATTTTTTGTCGGGATTTTTTTGCTTTGATGTAATTGTTGTCGCAGATTCAGGATAATTAAATAATAATACTTTGGGAATGGTGTGTTTTGAAAGTTGAAATTCGACGGTCAAAAGTATGAGTGGTGTCGAATTAGAGAATAGAAATTGGCGAGGAAATTCGGGTATTTCGAAATACGGGGCAAGATCGAGTGAACTTTGATCTTTGAAAATAACCCGCCGACAGAACACAGGAAAATTTCAGTGATTCTACGTAATCGGCAGAAATGATTTTCCATTGTATTCACCTTCCTGCTGACCTCACCGAAAATATACTCGGCCTCCGTATTGGAAACAGAATAACGTTTTTTGAACCTACACTTTATATAAATATTTTTCTATAGCGATTAAACAATATTTGTTTTCAAATTTGCCATTTCTGCTAATTATTCTTTGCATTATATGATCCTCAATATAAATATACAGAATTAATAAATAAGTATAGTATTTCTTACCGTTTAGCTTTTGACCCATTTTTCCCCAGTATATTATTTTCAATATACGTATCCTTAATCAATAAATAAATATAGCTTATTTTATAGGTTATTTTTCGACTAACAGTACTTTTCGCTAGTTTATTTTTAATATATTTATATTTAAATTATAAATAAATATCGTATTGCAGTTTAATTTCCACCTTATCATTCTCCTCAGTATATTATATTGCACATAACTATATCATAAGTAATAAATAAATATAGCACCGTCAAAGAAACCAATAAACAAAATGTCAGAAGCTTACCGAAAAGGTCGCAATATCAATTTCAAGTCGACTTCACGTACTTCAAAATTGAGGTTCCAACAACTTGTTAATAAGACCAGTTTAACCAGTTTAATGCATCCGGCATTTAAAGACACTCTCCGCGAAATTTCAAAATCTGCAAAAAACTGAATGACATTGCAAGTTGTTGCGGTACTCTAGAGGCGATTCTCAGTCGCCATTCAGTTTATTGCGGCAACTGAGGGTCGTCTCTGAAGTGCAAAGGGTTAATCTCGTGATAGGTCGGTTCTAATGGCCAATAAGCGATGAAAGAGCAATTCCATTTCTACGGAGACGTCCGATTAAACCGTCGAATTAAAAGCGACAGTGTTAATTCCTAACGACGTAACATTATGCGAAACCGTTCGAAAAGCTGAGGGAGACTGGAGGCATGCACTTCACAGTTGACTCCATTCAACGCGGCTTCCAATTAAACTTCCATTTTGAATGCAACCGGATGTTCATTTCTATCCGGCAGCCCTTCACTCAGCCACTGTTTGTGTTTTTCGTGGAAATGTTCGTTTATTTATTCATTTCCGTTGGAAAAATTGGGTGAGGAACATCCTGTTGTGGAAATATCACGTTGTTGTTAATTATACGAGATCTAATAATTCTGGAGACTTAATAATTCTCCGGTTTGAGTTCGGGGAACAGTAATTTAATTAACATCGTAATTATGATCTGAATAAATTATTATCACCAACCAGAGAATTAGTACGTAATAATTTTTGGCCGGATATTTCAACGCGAATATTAATTGTCCTTTCAACTATTACAACTTAATAATATTATTCCATCGAGTCGAATTTCGAAATTTGTAATCCACAAAAATACGATTAATTTTCTCGCAGATATTTCAATGCAAATATTAATTGTCCTTTCAACTATTACAAATTAATAATATTATTCCATCGAGTCGAATTTCGAAATTTGTAATCCACAAAAATACGATTAATTTTCGCCCAGATATTTCAATGCAAATATTAATTGTTCTTTTAAATATTACATCTCAACTATTACAACTTAATAATATTATTCCATCGAGTCGAATTTCGAAATTTTTAATCTACAAAAATACGATTCATTTTCGCCCAGATATTTCAATGCAAATATTAATTGTTCTTTTAAATATTACATCTCAACTATTACAACTTAATAATATTATTCCATCGAGTCGAATTTCGAAATTTGTAATCCACAAAAATACGATTAATTTTCGCCCAGATATTTCAATGCAAATATTAATTGTTCTTTTAAATATTACATCTCAACTATTACAACTTAATAATATTATTCCATCGAGTCGAATTTCGAAATTTGTAATCCACAAAAATACGATTAATTTTCCCCCAGATATTTAAATGCAAATATTAATTGTTCTTTTAAATATTACTTCTCAACTATTACAACTTAATAATATTCCACCTTGTCGAGTTTCATTCTATCCGCCACTCGCGCCGGATAACCACCCACCATTGTTTTAATTATTATTGTACAAGATATTCGCGAAAGTTTTGGGACGAACTGTCAGAGAACTGTTATAAACATGGCTTCCAAAGTGGAGGAGTGCGGATGGTGTAGATATTCCGCGAGGTTTTATTTTGAAGAGTCTTTTACTGACAGTCCGCTTCGGTATCCAGAGACGTCGGAATGTAGTGCCACTGGAACTGAAGTGCAGGCTTCGAGCCAAGTATCTATAGGTGTTGGAATGAATTTCCGGTCGAGTCCTTTTCCAAGGACTCGTTCTACCGAAAATATTCCGGATTTTTCCTCGCGTACGGCTTCCATCTACCTTTCGGCGCCATTATTTTGACTGACATGTCAGATCATTGTAAGCGATTCAAAAGAAATCGATTACAATAACCAAATTTTTATTACATGACAGAAATAATTTATTATCTTATATTTATTGAGTTCGTTAAAAAGTTTGTGTGATTTTCAACATATAAATAGAAAGCGATTTTTATTAAATTCTGTATATTTTCATATATATTTAATTAAAAAAATTAATTAAAATATTTTCTGGTATATTTAATTAAAAAAATGAATTAAAATATTTTCTGGTATACTTAATTAAAAAAATTAATTAAAATATATTCTGGTATATTTAATTAAAAAAATGAATTAAAATATTTTCTGGTATATTTAATTAAAAAAATGAATTAAAATATTTTCTGGTATATTTAATTAAAAAAATGAATTAAAATATTTTCTGGTATATTTAATTAAAAAAATGAATTAAAATATTTTCTGGTATATTTAATTAAAAAAATGAATTAAAATATTTTCTGGTATACTTAAATAAAATAATTAATTTCAATATGCTTATTAAATCTTACACGATTAATAAATAATTTTCTCAGTAAAGTCTCAATTTCTCTCAAAGTGCCTCCATATTTGGATACCAAGAATATTATTATTCTCTTTTAATAGAAGACGATTCTCACAAAAGAAGATGCTTTTAAGTGATTGGAGCTCAGAGGTTTTCGAATCAAAGTAATATTTTTAAAGCAGTGTGAATAGAAGTGCAAGAATAGCTTGAATGAAAGAAAGAAAGAAGATCGTCGTTTCCTGGAATAGAACGAGTTTCTGGAGCTCTTTTATTGGTTGGCGATGTAAGAGTCAGTTTGTAATTCTAGGATGTGTGACTTGGCATCCTTCGTGGCTCGGGACAAATACAAAAATATCTTAATGTCCTTCGACTTTGCATTCAACATATTTCCTTATATTGCATATTATTTATTTTAATATTACTAAATACTTCCCTCTTATATATTAGATATATAATATTATATATTAGTATTGGAAAAGAATGAATTGCTTTGTAGTACTTGATTTTGTATTAACTCGACTATCCAGTATAAAATAATATGAAACAATTAGAAGTAGTATAAACTCGAAATTTCATGCTTTATTTATAACTTACTTTTTCCAAAATCCTGCGTAATTTTTAACTCATTCGAGTGATTCTATAGAAATAGCCTTCGTAATTTCAACAAATATTCAGAACAAACGCGTCGATTATTAATATTTCCTATGTAGACATTTTATAACTACGAATTTTTCAAAGACCACGTAAATCCAAATCCAATGCTGTATTTATTGGCTTGGCCAAAAAGTTCGTGCGCTTTTTAGCAAACAAATAGAAAGCGATTTTGATTGAATTTTATATATTTTATCAATATTCTTTATTAAATAATGTAATATTCCGTTTTGGCTTGTAATATTCTCCTATCTTTTGGTTAACCTTCATAATTCCGTTTTCATCAAAATCCCACTACGTCCCCTAAAAAAACTGACGCAAACCGCACGCACTTTTTGACCAACCTAATATTATTGCAAATACAAATATTCACGGTAAAAATTGTTATGTTATTTTCAATATTAAGGGCTTTCATGATAAGGACTCTCAATATCGCTTATCACTCGCGTTTGTTTCATAAACATTTTACTCGGCCAAAATAACGTATTCCGTATCTGCATTGCAAAATGGAAAGGAATTCGTGATATAATATCAAGGCGTCGTAAATGAAACTGTTTTCTATGAATAATTTTTAAACTCGAAACTCGCGCGAAGCTTTCCAAGGATATCGCGGCTAAAAGGATAACTCGTCGAATGTCCACAGAGTGGAAGTTAGTAAGTCACGATGAGCCAGGAACGACCAATGAGAAAAGAGTACATACTTTGAAAGAGCGGTTACAAAAGGAAAGCGTTGGAATTTTCTATGCGCTCGCAGCCCCTTTTTCTCTTTCAACCCATTTTTTTCCGTCACAACTAAATTAACGTGCCGCACTTTATCAAAAAAATGCAAATGTCCCAGAGATTTTACGTGCAACGAGTACGAAACATGATGAACGAGACAATTAGTTTTGTGTTTGGTTAAATGACGAGTCTTTGAAGATTCTTTTTTATCTCGGACGAGCGATGAGCAATTATAGAATTTAATTAGACACGCGAGATATAAGTTTGTTTTATGTTTAAAGAGAACGTTTTAGATTCGCAATATTGTTATTTTAGTATTGCAAAAATAATTACTTCTAAATGAAGTTTCAATTGTTGAGAGATAAGAATATCGACTTGTAATATTATTATATTAGTGTACCAAAAATAATTGTTTCTAAATGGAATTTAAATTCGTGAATTTTAAGAATTTAGGTGAAATTTTATTCGATAAATATAATGATCTAAAATAATTGAATATAATCGGAATATCTTATCATAAATTAAAAGTAATTTAGATAAACTTTAAGGATTACCTAAATGTATATTATATATATAACTTAAGATCTTAGTATACAACCACAACCACTAATGAAAAATAATTTCACGATCTCAAACTGCCAATAAAGAACATACTTATCATAGCTAACTAAAATGATCAAAATAACAAACAAAAATTCCCAATTCCGAAATTTCATTAATAATTCATAACACAATGTCGATTATTAATACTTCATACGCGGATATTGTTTAAACACGACTTTTTTCGAAGACTAAAAATCCAAACAAATTCGATTCGATTGGTGCTCGGACGCCAATGAATAAGCGGCTTGTTTACGAGTCCAATCGCACAAACACAATTGAAGGGAAAGGTCAGAAGGGAAGGGTTAAGAGTGAAGAGACATGGATTGAGCGTTAATCGATTTTGGTGCAGAAATGCAAGAGGTTTCGCGTGGGCGAGCGTTGCTGCGAATTCGAGTGCCTCGACGGCACGGACGTTGATTGGACCGGGCCGGATCTGATAATCGCTGCAGGATCATCCAGGATCCAGGAACAAGGAGTTCTCAGCCTGTTCGGCTTAATTGCCTTGCTGAAGGTACTCTAGTTCCTGCCACGCTTCACGAAGATGGACAATCGGGATTTCGTCGAAGCTTAGACGGACTCTTCACACCTAGGTATATTATCATGCGTGATAAGGTGATAAGAAAGTACGCGTGGATTCTCGGTAGATATGATTCAACCGTATTAGCGATGAAATGTATTTTTCGGTGACTTTTAATCCTATACCCTTTCACTTCTATATTTTTTTGTCATCCGAAATACAGTCGATTCTCTTTTTATGCGTAGCTTTTTCATGGCATTTCCAAGTTATGCGGTGAAGCAAAAAAGCAAGAAAAAATAAGTAATCCGAGAAACCTAAAAAGTTTTAACAGCGTAACACACTTTTCCATTTGTTTTCGGTCTTCTTATATTTTTCTGTTGGGAATTAAGAAAGAAGGGGATAATTATGACACACAAATAAAGCTGTTCTCGTTGTAATTTAAAATCATTTTATGCATAAACAAAACAAAACAGCTGAATGTGTGTAAATTACCTCTTTCTTGTTGCCTGTATCTCAACAAATTATCCTTAATTTTACAAAGAAAAGTATATCTTTTAATACGCGTTTTTTATGCGGATTTCTGTGGAACGTATTTATCGCATAAAAAGAGACTTGGACGTATAAATGTTGAAATAGTTATTGAAATAATAAATAAACTGAATAAATCTGTCTTCGAGGAATTGGATAATTCAATATAAATAGAAGAATAAATAAAAATCATCCATGTGGAAAAATGCAATTTCACGGATGAAATACTTGAGCTGGTATCCGGGCCAAGTGATAAATTAAATTAATAAATGAAATTACTGATTTGATAAATAACTTCGTATTTCTTCGCGAAGTAACGTCGCGGGGCGAATGGTAATTTTTATTACTGAGAAAGTAATTAAGGGGAAGAAATCGTGGTTGCAAATGACACGTTTCAATCGCGCGCAAGAATGCGGGAAAGGAGTTAATTAATTTCTGGAGAAAAGAAGGGAATGAAGGGAAGGAAATTCTCATTAATTAATAGCCGATAAGAGAGGGGTTAAAAGTCACTGATGATGATAATTATGGCGTTGCTGGAGCGGCAGGTTCGCGATGCAACGAACGATTTTATTCGATAAAAGATTTATTAAATAATTCTTGTAATTAATAATTATCTCACCCATCACTCATAACACATATATACCACATATTAATGGTTATACGATTATAATAGAATATTTTATTATTCCTGTTTTCCTATAAAATACGAAGAAGAAATTCTCTTTTCATCAAATCAATTGATCGACATATTGCATTTAATAAACTCTACGATAAGATGAAAGAATTAATGACATTATTAAAACCATATGGAATTAAAAATCTGCCAATTTTCATTCGAAATCGTACAATCATACTATTTATTAAATTATCTACTAAAATATCTATTAAAACATATAACGCGATCTATCTTACAACTTACCTACTTGTTAGTAGGAAGCCATTGTGGAAATCAAGGGTACCACATTTGAGCGTCGAATTTTGATAATCTAATAACTTAAATACTTGGGAACTCAGATAATCCCGATAGAACATATCCTATTAATTCTTATTCTTTAAAGGGCAGTTAATAAAACATGTTCATTTTGGTAATTATATTCTTATAATTGTTAAACTGTGGTATTAATATGGAAATGAAACTAGGTTTAAGGTTTAAGGTTTTAAGGGCATTTCATAGCTAATACCGAAGCGTACGTGGGATCGAAAGTAGAAAACGAGCCCTCCTATTGGCTACCTCGCGGAGTTGCGTTTCAGAAATTTTTATTTTTTCATTGTCGCGATAATAACGATGTGATAACGATGTCAGGTTTCTGATTCGATGCAGGGAAAGTGAATCCTTCGTCGACGGAAGCTTATCAGGCTTCCTCGAGTCGTGTGATATTTTTTTTATGAATGATGCTCGGTTAAACTTAACTGTTAAGGTTCGCTTGTTATCAGTCTGATAGCAACAGATAATATTGATATCATCAATATATTAATATATGAGCAGTTCAAAGACCAAAGCGATTAACTCCATTGAATAAAAAGTAGTGGAAATTGATAATTATGAAAAGTTAAGCACCAATCATGTGCTTCGACGTTAAAATTGGAACGATTGCAAAAAGTGGAGTTAATCATTTTTGCATTTGAGCGACGCATATTAGAGGTACCGGAAAGTAATTAATTCGAGAGTGGAAAATCTTTTCGCATCGTAATTTGAGAATTTGATTTTTTTAAAAAGGGAATACGGCATTGGAGCATCGTTGGTCAAGGATCATAGATAAGGGGATTATCTAATAGAATAATGTTTAATATGAAACAATAAAAGGAGATTCATAAAGTATGTGTAAAAAATGAAAAATGTTCGGTTAAATTAATCGAACTTAATAAGGAATTCTATAATTCGTTGCAGAATTATAATTGATTATATGTACATTGGGATTTAATGGTCGCATTCAATTCCGTTTTAAACTCAGAAAAGCTGGTTGCAAGCGAACCTTAAAAATAGTCGCATTAATAATAATTTGGTGGAGGTTTCAGGGACACGTTGAAAGGGGGATATATTTTAACGAGGTCTTCTAATTATTTCTGACTCAGAAACGAGGTAACTCTTTGAAAAGCTACAACGCGTTATAAACTGTATTAATTACAGTTCCGTCAAAAATGAATCTCACACAAGCATTATATATACACACTGCATTTTCACCTTTAATTCACGAGGCATAATTTTGCAGCTCTTGTTTATAATATTCCGCTTGAACAATCGAATGAATACCGCCTCTTTGAACACCCACGCACTTTGAAAGTTTACGCGAATGATATCCGAATAAAATGTTACCACTCCCGTTTTCTGCGGCGTCGTTTCGAGAATATTCCGAAAAAAGGTTACTTTGTTTCTGAAGAATCGATTGGGACGAAAATTGAATGAATATAGCGGTGTCTCACTTTGAATAAAGTTTATCGTCAAGTAATTCCTCGTTGCTGTTTTGTTGGACGTTTTATTGGAAATAACGACAACACGATATCGTGTTGTTCTGGGGTCTGAGTCGGTTGTAAAATCCTGTAAACTCGTCCTGCACGAGGGACGGTTATATTTACATAATCGCGTGTATGTGTGTATGGGGATTCGTGTAACACTCGGGTGCTCGCGTGGCTGACGATATTGCTTTGCAGGGATGTCTCAAATTCGAATATTTTTTCGGTCTGTTGACACTGTCGATTTTGCAGAGCGCGGTAAAAATACTGAAGGGACACGTGTCGGGATTGTAAGCGACGAGAACCAATAATTGATTCAAGAATAATTCGTTTATAAATTCGAAAATGCAAATATTAACAAATAACTCGTATATAAATTCGAAAATAAAATGTTGTCCAGATAATTCGTATATGAATTCGTAAATAAAACTTTAAAAAATGAAACATACAAAATATCTTATAAAAGTCGGATAGAATATTGTGACTCAAGTCGTCCACGCGAGCGACAATATTACGAGTTACATAAATGACATGTCATTCATTAATTGTAATGTTAATTGCGGAGTGTTAATGAATCCCGATCAATCCATCTATCCGCTCAATGGTCTCTGTATATTTCGCTCAAACATATCATTGCAGAGGTGAAAATATGAAAAAAAAACCCGAAGTAAAGAAGCAGAGAGTAATATTTCCTAGTAATTTAGTAAAAATTTAGTAAAAATTTCCTTAAAAATTTCCCCTGCGAACACATTGTTCGAGCGAGCAAACGAGGCGGAGATAACTGGTTTGCTAGCCGGGTTGAAAGCGAGTCGAGGATAATACTGGCGGAAGATAAGAAGTCGCAAACGGAAACAATAAAACGCTAGGACCCAAAAAACGAGAAATTTCCAAGTAGATAGTTCGATTAGCCTTAAAAGCTGACTACACAGCGAATAATTCTAGCCTGTGAATCGGTTAATAAGTGATTGATTATTATACGTATATCTGTAATAAAAAGTGTGCTTGTCACTCGAACTGGAAATCGAATGTCGAAGGAGAATTGACAAAAAAGAAAAAAACAAGTCGGACGTGGCAGGTGTCGATAATTAAGCTGAATATAAGTAGAAGTTTAAATAACGAGAGGGTTGCAGCGGACTCAATTTTAATAACTTATCTATGTATATGAAATCCGCGCTCACGTCGAGCCGATTAATTAGATTGTTTATTATCGATATCGGTGATTAATATTCGAGGACGGATTCACAATAAAATCAAAGGACGCATCTTCGGTTTCGATGCGAACGCGGCTTTATAATTTAAATTCACTCGGGCTGGATGAAGTTTCATTGTTTCGACCATTATCGATTAATGTGAAATTGAAATTTATTATCGATATCGATATTACCGAAGAATATTAGGTGTGTTATTACGTTGGCAACTAAATTCACGACCTTTTGTGCCTCCTTTTTTTTATATGTTTGTTTCATTGAAGTTTATAATGAAGATCGCGAACTTAGTCGCTAACTTAATATTATTTATGGATAAACATCAAACTTTTGTTGATTGGGAGTTAATGACGTTAATAATAACAGATCGTAATAGATAATGGTCATCGTCACTGATAATATATCAAACGTAATATTACTATCAATTAATTGATAATTCTAGGGGTGTATTAATATCGTTCATATTAATTAACGATTTTATCCTCCAGCCCCGGTTTTCACCTCACCAAAAATTTTCCTTCTTAACTCCTAATATTCACGCGCTTTTCTCCATTACCACTTTTGATCGTCGACGTATTATTACGTCCATTCATATACTACGAATAATGCTGAGAAAAGTAGACGTATTACCACGTCTTTCTACAGGTAGTCCGGGAGTCGCTTACGTAAACCTCCCAAAAAATCTTTGTATTCTGGCTAAAATTGAAATTCGGGTGAAAGAAAAAACCCGCAGAGCCGTCCGATGACAACTTTTCGGTTCACACGAAAAATATTAATAATCATTTCTGACGAACAGATATATACGATCATAATAATTGCATTACATGAAATTGAAGAATATAATATCGATGGAGTTAACACTAGAACTACCGGCGATATATTCAGCTATATTTGTATATATATATGTGCGCCCTTAAAAAGAAAATGGATGGAAGAATAAAATTAATCGATTTATTTATGTCCATTGTGCAACGTGAACCGTGAAAAATCTCAGAAAATGAAACGTTATAAATTTAAACATTTTTAGTCAAATCCGAGGACCCGTCATTTTGACTGCTTTGGTAGTACTAGTGTTGAATCCATCGATATAAACAATATTCATGGTCAATTAAATAATTGAAGACTCCCCGTAGAAAACACTGTAAGTATCGAAAATCCAATTTTTTAGAAAAGAGAACAAACTTAACGAGAAACTTGGAGACATCATCGGTTCAATTTTTTAGTATTATTATTAATTATTTACAAAAGGAAATCGCACTAAAATTCTATATTACAGTATTGTCACTGGTATGTGGAATATTTATTGATTGCAAAGGAAATTGTTTAATTTTAGCACTCTCAGTGTTTTCTACTAGGAGTCTTCAATTTTCATGATCGAATTGAATAAACGATGGAAATTATTTTTTATATGCGTTATGCCGTTGCATTGAAATCACTGCTGTATATATTTGATGCAAAGAATTAATTGATCCCGTGATAACGAAGCGTTCAACGAATAAAGATGGCCAACGATTAGACATTAATTCCGAGTTTTATTATCGACGTTTCATTCGAGAGTCCAAGTCTGCTCATGAAGTTGACGATTAATGGAATTGCCGATTTTCTTTAGTTAAGGGGCCTCTACTCGTCGTACAGGGTATTAATTAATCATGTTAATTAAACACGAGAACGTTAATTAAATCGACATTCAGTACGAGCTTAAGATTCCAATACTATTCACGCCTCGACAATAGCCTCCATTTTGAATCCTCTCGTTTTGTCGGATTAATTCTTTATCTATAATATGTACGGAGCATCCGTTGTCCGGCGAAGGAGATTTCCGCTGATAATCACGTTTGATAACGTTTGATTACGATCATTAAGATTTATCCCTTCAGATCTAATTTTGTAACTTCGTTGAAACATGAAAATCAAGTTGACATTTAAAACGTTGGAAAGTATTATAATTTTGTCTAACTATTGGGTTGAACGAAAAATTCGTGCGTTTTTATGGCACGCCTGTATATGGTGGGATATGTAGGGAATAATTTATTATGAACTTGCGCAACCAAATAAAACCATTAATTCAGAAGTTTATTGTCGGCAATTGCCAGGAATAATCCGCGAACGCGTTTGAGTTTTATGACTCAAAACAAAATTATGGAATTTCACTGTGAAATAATGAAGCATCTCTCATATTCCCTTGATTTGACACCATCTGATTACCATTTGTTTACACCGTTGCAAAGTTATCTAAATGAGACACAATTCCAATCTACAAGAAAGTAAACAATACCCTTCAAGAATATTTCTCCTCAAAACCACAAAAATTCTATCAAGATGGTATTGCGAAGCTCGTGGAATGATGAGAGAGAGTAATACACTCATGGAAATTATATAATTGATTAATTAAATCAGACTTTCCAAAACCAATACAGTGGAATGTCGTAGAATAAAAACCCACGAACTTTCCGTTTAATCCAATATTCTAAACGTTTTCCGGATAGTGATAGGATCTGAAGTGTTTAATTCTTAGCGGATCAAAAGCACGAAGGGGTGGAGGGGTGATGCATTGTTGTGAAACGAGAACGGAAGAATGTCTCTCGGAGAATTCCGATGGGAATTGATATTAGCTCGGCGCGTTGATAACGCGTTTATATATATCGGGCTCCGATCCAACGGGTGCTCGGCGGACATTTTCTGATGTAAATAGACGCATTGCAGATTTAAGGTTTAACGTACGACGGAAAGTATCCGATGGCTTTTCATTATTGCGTCCTTTCAAAAGTCTCTGCATAAATATTAATTGAATATGATTAGAAAATATGAAGGATCTAATAAGAAATAATATAATTTTCTATTTTCTTGCTGAACGAAAACGCGGTGATTTTGAAGGAAACCAAACGTACCAGGAATTAACCCTTTACACTCGAGAGGCGATTCTCAGTAGCCACTCAGTTTATTCAGGTAATTCGAGTTGCGACTGAGAGGCGGCATTAAATTAACGTCTAATGACAAAAAATATAACCGGAGAAAATCTTAATGTCGCCTCTCAGTCGCCACTCGTGTTACCGCAATAAACTGAATGGCGACTTATACATTTATTCATCCATAAATTATGGCTGGAAAGTGTAGGTTGATTAATGGATTTAATTATTCGCGTTATGTATATAAAATAAAAGTATATTAAATCTCAAACATATCATTTTGACCTCTTTGATAGTTCCAGTGTTAAATATGATAAGCCAAGACTTTTGAAACGACCTGTATTCGAATAATATATTATAACAAATTTCCGAAGCAAACGCTGCGAGGAAATGTTTTCTGATCTTGTTTTTAGAATGTAATTCTTGTAGGTTATGTGTTAAGTTTGTTCATAGAGATTTATACGAGTATATTTGATAACACTTAACCCTTTCGAGACAGCTTCTTTTCTTGTCTATGATTAATATTTTAATGAAATTATGAGTACAGTATGCTCGTTTTTAAGTATAGTGATAACCAATTGTTGTGATTCACCGTGTCAACGGTTTTAAAAGGGTTATATAAATAATTTAATAACTACCCACCCACATGGCGGGGGGTTTATTCTGTCTAACGCGATTACGAATTTTTGCAATTGAACCTTTTCGCGAGCGTATCGTATTACGATATTAATCGACCAATTTCTCTAAGCTTACATTTTACTCTAACATTTACATGTAAACAGTGAGACGAAAAAAAACAGTATCAATCTATTTCAATGTAAATATTTAGAGAGGATAGCTTTAATATTTAATATTGCTAACTATACGTAATTAATTTTGATTGTAATTATATCGTTTAATCATCGAGGGGCCTTTTATGTATGAGTAATCATTCTAAATCCATTAAATATTATAATAAATTAATCGATCTACATCAACCGTCTTCCAAATTTCCCAGGTTCCCAATTTTTGTTTCACTATTGAAAATACTTTTCTGGGCGACTGAACGAAGATGAATTCATCATGATATGGGTGATTAAATAAGATATTTAATTAAGTAATTAATTAATGACATTTTTGACAATTTTTTAGACTTCAAGAAGAATCCTGAATGTAAGTTACGAGGACTTAATGTAACATGCAAGTAAGAAAAACAGAATGTTATACCTTAAAATCCTTGTTTTTAAACATTTTCTATTGAATCTGTTTTTTTTATAAACCCGCAAACAATTTATAATTTCCCATGACATTGCGATATTTAAAAATAATAATAATACATTACGTAATCCTTCACTCCTTTTTCCAAACGGTGTCGTACAAGTCGGTGCGCCGTTGACGGAACGTTGGTATCTGCGCTCTGACTTCATCCACTACTTTTAGGTCTGTAAAACATGTACCGAAATATTGTTTTTTAGATTCGATTTTATATTGGAAGAAGACATTATTGGAATTAGGAATCAAATATATCGCTAATCTTTGTAAAATTTTCAATATTTTTCATGTTACGATAACGAAAACACGTAAGCAACTAACCGACGATGCAAAAATGGCTAAAACAGGAATCAAATATATCGCTAATGTTGATAAAGTTTTCAATATTTTGCATGTTACGATAACGAAAAAGCGTAAGGTAAATAACGCAAGGTAACGTAAAGTAACTAACGTATCATACACTGCTTAAACAGTTTGGTTTTTAGATGTTATGTTGTCGTTACATGTTACAAGTGCGTACCGCGAGGTATCGTGTAACATGGATGTCTGTGTGGCAGTCAACGTGTTAAATATATAAAGTTTAAAGTGGCAATTACCAATATCGGCCACCACCATGTCCTCGACAGCGTCTAACTCCTGAAGAATTTGCCCCCAGGGGTTGGTTAACTGAGTATGTCCCCAAGCGACATACCCGGGTGGCGAACCACGGGCTGGTGATACGCAGCCAACGTATAATTGATTGTCATTGGCCCTGGCACGTTGCAGCAACGACCAATGCAGTGGTCCGGTGGTCATATTGAAAGCAGCTGGATATATCAACATTTGGCAGCCTGATATACAAATAAAAATGACGGACTTACTGAATTTTTTATCACCTCGTTGTCTTCTTATCTTTAAATATATCGTTTCCTTAACCCTTTGACTGCGAAAGGCGTATATATACGTCACGTATTTACTTCTTTCGTAAATTAATACAGTATGGAATATACTGTTATGCGTCACATAACAATCGATCGAATAAATGAATCTCAATAATTCTTTGATTTTTCGTATTTTTATCGACACAATTTATTGTCTCCTACTGTCACGCGAATATCGCATCGTACGATGTTAATGGTTTTTTGTTAGAATACGAAGTTAAAGGGTTAATTATATCGCGTTTATAATAGTTTGATGTCCAATGGAGAGTTACTGAGATGCCTCTACTTTGTGGCATAGTTGGTATAATAAGGTATACAGATGTCAAATGAATTGGATAATAAATGACTGGAACGTGAAAGACATAAATTGTACCTTTGTTTCGATAAAGTCGAGCCATTTCCTCGAATCTAATATCGTAGCAGATGCCGATGCCAATTTTGCAACCCTTTGCTTCAAACATCGTCAAGGAATCACCGGGACTTAATGAATCGCTTTCACGGAATGTTATTTTTCCCTTAATATCGATGTCGAATAAATGCATCTGAGAATTTAGTCAAATAATGTCATGTGATTATTTGTTCAATTGGCAACGCACGGGTATTTAAATATAATATGTAGAGATTGATATCAAAGTGGAAGAATGCGAATTATATAGGGTAGGGCAGAACGTTTTTAGTTACGGGGCTTTTTGGGTCAGTCTAAGAGTTTTTGGTTTTGCAGAAACAGCAAAAATTTAGCCGCCTATTTTACACTTAGCTGGTCCCAATCGATGGTATATGATGTATAAACATGTTCCATAATGATTTTGGGTCGAAAGAAGTGGATTAAAAATTTGTTCCGGTCGAAAAATGGGTCGACCCAAAATCGCAAGAATGTAAAGGGGTATACCTTCAAAAATTGTCAAAAAATGAAAGTCGCCAATTTCGCTTCTAAATGGCCCAAATCGATGGTATATGATGTATAAACATGTTCTAGGACAATTTGAAGTCGAAAGAAGTGGATTCCAAATTTTGTCGAGTCAAAATTGCTTCCAAGATTTGTAATTGTGTTGAAAATGTATTATTAAATATTTTCCTTAACAAATCTAAATAACCCTGCCATACCCTATGTTGTGTTTATAAGTAGAATAAATGTTAATCTTTATATTTAGGGGATATTGGTAGCCGAAACATCTTGCATTAAACTCTACACATTCCTCGATCTTTTGTATTCAATCCTATCCCGTGATGAAATACATATGTTACCTTCCTATGTTTTGTTATCAACGATCCATCGGGTGCCCACACGGTACAAGTATTGTATAATTTATTATCTTCCCTCTCGGGTATTGTTCCACCGATTATATAAATATTATTTTTCTTAGCAGCTTCGGATAAAGCAATACTAGTCTGTCCGTCGGGAATGCTCTCGGCGTATTTTCCAAAGTGTGCTGTTTTCATTAATATGGACAATGTTAATAAAAAGATTGCGTTATACTCTACATATTATTGTTTAATACGATATTATACCCCCTAACATATTATTTATTATATTTATTGTCCGCTTTTGTTATTCTATCATTTATTATGTTATAACTTCCGGGAATGAGAGCATCCTGATAATTGGATAGTCAACGACTTCAGTAGTAGTTCTCAAATTGTGAAGCCAGACGCACGCTGAATTTTGCTCCGAAAAATATTCATAAAAATCTATTCTTTAAAGCGATTAAATACTAAAATGGCAAGAAGAACTCGAACACAGAATATTCTCAGTGTAATTGGAAGAAGAAAACAAAGAAAGAAATCCAAGAAGAAAGAAGAAATCGGGGAATCCTTTCATTGTAATGGACACGGGCACACACAGCACACACACACACTGTTCGCATTGGAGCCGGGTGAGCCAGCGAGTACTAAATTAATTCACTAATATGCAAATTAACTGATCTATTCATGAAATAATGGTTATTTGTAACATTACTCGTTCCATACGGCGAGTTGAAACATTCTGGCAACGTGATAATGTCAGCTTGTTGTTGCTTCGCTTTTTCGATGAACGAAATTGCTCGCGATATGTTTTCCGACTTATTTTCGCCTACTGTTAGCTGCGCTAACGCCAAACGGAATGCTGAAACAGAATAATAACATATTCTTTGTAAAGAAAACGTCTTTACAAGCAATAAATTATACGTTTACGTAATAAATAAGCAAAGCAACAGAATAACAACAGAAGCTTTCAAGTTTCAGTCATCTCGTATTTTGTATCCAATTATAAACATAGGCTTATTTAGCTTTATCGGCTGGCGCTAAAGGTCATGTTCTACAATTCCGAGAATTTAACAGGCCGACTATTATAAAGCAAAATTAATAAATAAATCCTAATTATTATACATAGATACAACAATGACAGTTTCAACGCAGAACTTCATCAAATCGTCGCTTTAATAGCATTTAATATTAGGTGTTTTACAAATGCCTTTTTATCGGCTCATGCTAAAAAGCGAGCGATCTGTTGGTAGTCGTATATATATTGAACTCCATCAAATTTTGTTTATCCGTATAAAATAATTTCGATTTATAAAGAATTTTGCGAGTTGCTAAATATAGGTGGAATTTTATATTTAGAATTGAAAATATATCAAGATGATCTGCAGATCGATATTAACGAATATATTTATTCATGAAAAACAGCCTTCGTATGAATATCTTTATGCTACATAACGAATATATTCAAATATATCTAGTTATGAAAAATTTGGGAAGCTAGGAATAATGTGTACATACTTGACATTGTTCTTAGACCTTGCCTAGCGACGTTCAATTGTAACATTATACGGAGGTTATGTTTTTCTCGCCGACCACATCAGGCGATTACCGCAACTTATCTAAATGACGTAAAAAATTGTTGACACATTATGCTCCGATTTAATTCACTCTCTCAGAACAATTATCTTTTACTATCGTGATAAATAACAGGCATCATACTCAATATTTTAGACAATTATAATTGTCTGGTATGAGAGGGAATTAGACAATGTGTAAAAATAAGTTTTATTACAAAATGGATAGAAACGAAATTGTACAGGTTGTCAGAAAACGTAAAATCGCGGGATCCAAGTCTCGTATATTATCTTATTGCCAGTTACGACCTAGATCTTGACCTTGATCTTCTGTGCTTTTTGTGCTTCCTTTTCTCAGAATATTCTGAATCCCTCGATTTCTTATCCCTGGACTTTTCTCGTTCTTTGTCCTTCTTCTTGTGCTTCCTACTCGATCGTTCCGACGAACTATCTTGTCTCTTATGTTTCTTAGATTTTTTGGATTTTTTGGATCTTTTCGAGTCGCTACTGCTAGATCTGCTACGTCTTTTCGATCTTTTTCCATGACTACTATCGCTATCACTGTCGGAAGAGTATCTTTTCCGGGACTTTGATTTACTTTCGTCCGCCCGGTGCGATTTGCTTTTATGGCTGACTTCGTGTTTCTCTTTACTTTTTTCTTCATCTGTATTGTCACTGTCTTTAGGATTTTTTGAGTCTTCAGAAGATTTCTTCTTGTTGGATGACTCCTTGTCCTTGTATTCCTCATACTTCTTGGCATCTAGAATCAGTTCAATAGAATACTAAAGGCTAAAACTCCAATATGTAGCCTGTTCTATGTAAAAAGTGGAGGGACTTTTAAAAACAATATAAGAAAGTATTGTTTTCCATCCAGTCTGATTATAATTATATAGCTTCAACATTTCGGGATATTATCGAAAAAAATTATCTACTTATTCGTAATAACAGACAATAAAAATTCCGATGTAATTTTGAGCATACATCTTTTAAAAGTCCCTTAATGAGTACTACTTATTTATACTAACTTAGAACTTTCGCATTTTTGGCATATTCCGATTTTGTCACAGGTTGAACCATGAATTCATTGAGTGACAGAATGTTTCCCCCCAGTGCCATTTTTATTATTAATCTTCCAGCATCATCGTCGAGTCCTTCAATTTGACCATAGTTATCACATTGCTTCCCAGCAATGATTTTTACAAAAGACCCCTTCTCAATTTTCAACTCCTCCTCTTGTTTCTTAGTACTCATCGGTTGTTTCTGCAATTTTGCTTTGTCCGCACCTAGACCCATTCCCTTCGGCCTTAGCTCAGGAATTACTGCTGGCACAATTCTACAAAGTTATTAGTGATTAGATATATATGTGGAACATAATTAATTAGTAATACACAGAATACATAAAGTACATATCGGTATAAAATAATTGTCATACTTTTCATTTTTACCAATCCCTTTTCCTGGTTGCCATCCCATGCCCCGTAACATGGCCACACCAAATGCATCGACTGGAATTTTTTCATAGTCCTCTAAAGTAGACTAGAATGTTAGAAAAAATATTTAACATGTTAGTTATTTATTATGATATATATGTAAATGAAACATAAATTATAATAATAATTCCACATACCTCTTGCTCTCCTCTCAAAGATTCACCATCTTTCAGAGGTAAAGTCAACTGACTATTATCAGTAGTTTGTTTCTCTGTAGATGTAAGATCCTCTATGATTTCCTTAGCTGCTTGTTGTTCCAAAGAAACAGTGGCATTCCCATCATTATCAATAGGCTCTTCTTTAATTTCTATTACAGGAACATTATTCGTGGGCGTCGCGTTTCCATTGGATAACTTATTTTCCTCCTGCTTTACTTCAATCTTTGCAGTTTCTTCATTCTTGATTATCTTGGGTTCAAAGATATCTGCATCGATTTTATTTGTAATTCTATCGTGCCAAGTCTTCGATCCGAGCAGAGGAATAACGAGCGGTTCATCCTTCTTCTCCTCCTTGCTATAAATATCATTGTTTGTAACAAAACAATCATTGTTATTGTTTGATGCTTAGAGGTTATGTAAACATTGAGGTTAAGTCATTTTAACTTACCCTATTATTTTTATGGACTTTTCATCGAGACACTCTATGTAATCTTTTTTCACTTGTTGTTGAATTGTACTTTTCAAACCCGGCTTCTTAATAGACTTGGCAAATCCGAAAGAAATTTTTTTCCCTTCTTCTGCCATTCTTTTTTCATCAAAACACAGAGGATATATGGAGTATATTCATATCTTGATTAAGTACTTGATTAAATAGGTTCACGTGCCATTAAACGGCAGAAAATGTAAGTCAAAATAAAACGTTTACATGGGTCTTAATATAAAACTGACGGAAAAATGGTTAATATATATATAGACCACTTCAATCGAGCTTAGGGCGGTTTTCATGGAACGATTTCATGCGGCGCAGCCGTTGATATCCATTTTCATGAAGCTGCAGAATTAATTTACTCGTTTAAACCATTTATACGCGTAGATTATACATTTATATTATATTAGAGTATTAAATAAATTAAAACGTGAAAGGAAATAAATAAGTTTAATATTATTTCTATACAATTAGGTGTTTAATAATTACTTGATACTTTGCTTATTATATAATGTAATACCATCAGTTTTTATTTAACAGCAATTATATAAAAAATAGTGTAAGTTTTACATCACAGTTATCTGGAATTAATTTTGTAAGAATACTTCTTTTCAGAATAATTCTATCAATTTAAAGATTATTTTACTGTGTTGTGTTATTGGTTGCCTATTATTTGCGAATGAAAATCTACTTTTTACAGTAATATCCTGAATATCAAGTTCACTGAAATATCTTTATTTGCCATCAAAGTTATGTACAACATATTTATCATATACTCATTTATGCATCATAGTGCATGACAGTGCTATTATGTATTATGTGGTTCCCAACAAAGTCACTCGTTCATTTTACTCTTCTTTTTATCTCCACTCTCTATTCCGTTTCCACTCAATACGGGAACGATTCTATAGAAATGCAAAGTCAAAACGACACATCATTGCTTTTATTATGATATGACGTCCGATTTACAACAATAACCAATTAAAAATTAATTATAACGACACACATTAATTACACCATTGCACGACACGAATGGAATCATCTTTGTCAATACCATTCCATGATCATGCACGTTGCATTAAGTTCAATTAATAATTTCGTAAAGATAAGTAATTCTGGAAATTATGAAATGTCTGCAAATTTACAGCTTTATACGATCTTTTTCTTTTAGATTGTAAAATGTGGGAGATATATCTAAAAATTAGTAAACGAAATTAGTAAAAGAATTTCGAATCTACGATGGAATGTTAATGCTTTGGAAGCACAACATGCGTTCGACGTGTTGAATAATTACAGTTGATTTCTCACTCAGCTATTTATTTAAAACTATCAAATCTTTCTGTTATTCGCTAAATTGCCATGAAAGGGTAATTTAAATATAAATATGGCTATATATTCTTTCAGATTAAAATAGCTACTAGATAATAATATTATCACGTTATCGTTAGTCACTCAATATTTGCGATATTTAATGATGGCGATTTTCGGCAGCCATTGTAAACGGAAGACGTAATTTAAGTATAATTTCGTACAAGAATAACAGTTAAAAAAGTAGAAGGAAGAGAGAACGGTAGTCTGGTTTCGGAGTAGAGGGGTAAAGCGTGTTTTAGCTGTGACAAGTGTACGGTATGCAGATACGAAGCCGCTGGGGTAAACCGGGAAGCCCTACTCCATAGAGCGTAGTAATCGACCTAACACCGGACAGACGACATTTCAAAGCCCCGGGCTCTCCGGTTCTCAGGTATTGTCATTTTTACTATCTAATCTCACATTTTCCAACAAATACCATGAAAATACTCCTTTCTTAAATTAAATCTTATATCTAAAAAAAATATGTTATGAAGAGCAGTTAGTAAAATTTATATTCTTTAGTAAGAATTTAAATTCTGAATGCTTGTGTAAGAGTCATATGTTATATTAACAAAAATAGGTATTGAGTATTAAACTCAAAAGTTTACTTTTTGTGAGTTACCATGTTTTACGACCGAATATCTCAGTTCATCGCATAAGTAATGTCGTTTTGAATTATGTTATGTATATCTCGTTTGAATTGATACATTTTTATTTAGAAATATGTACTCAAATTTTAAAAAAATGAATAATACTTTTTCATATAGATTCGTTAAATTTATTATATGTTCATTCGGATTCGAATTGCACGATTTCATTTTACACGGCATTTTCGGGGAACCAATCGGGGAAACATGATATATATTATGATTAAATATGATTATATTATATATTGTAAATAAGAAACGACATTACTTATGGGATCACCTAATACTTTAACCCATTAACCGGGGAGTTTTTCTAAAAAAACATCGCGCGGAATCTTTCGATTTAATGATATAATAAAATAAATCCATGCGACATATTTATAATTACAATGTATATCTGGGTTTGGCAGTTCGTTAATAATATTTATACGCAAAAAAATGTGAGAATTATGGGAGGGATAATATCAATTTAATTTGTAACTTTGGAGATAAGCGGGTTGTGTTTGATATGAAAGAGTTGGCGCCTGCGCGAAGATAATATATTTGCATCGTGTCAAGAATATTTGCATTTCTCTGCTTCTAACAACTATTATACCCCGATTTCCATTAAAACAATAGATTATTAAACAGTATAAAATACATTTTATATTTAAATCTGAAATTCATTTATGAATTATGATACAAGTATTATGTTGTTATCTGTGAGACATGTAACTGTATAGATGACATCTGAACATTTAAATTGGTGTTTTTTATCATTTCTTGGTGCACTTACAATAATTATCGCGACATTATATTAATATTATAAATGAAATATTAATTGGTGCCAAGTTCTTCATTAGTAAGTTTGAATAAGTTATGAAGGCAGATATGAATCGAATTAAACAGAGATAAAGATATGCATGAAATTAGTGATATATTGAATATTACTTGGATCGATGTGCGAATATTATTCGCATAATTTCAGAATTGACAAAAGACAAATATTTCGTCGAATTAACCGTTCCTTCTAACTGTAAACCGAGTTCCTTATTTACGCCTTTCGAGCGAAGCGAACACGATGCTGATCATAATCAAGTTTTTTGCGCCAATCACTGTCGATCCTATTATTACGCGTCTTATAGATAGTCTTTCATTACATGTTGCATCAATGAAAAAATTTCAGTTTTTTTAAATCTGCGAAACACTCGATTCCTTTACTCGAATATGAATATCGCGCAGCGAACATAATTAATATCATAATAAATTACTTATAGAATGAGTTCCTTCATACAAGTAATTGAATTAATATCGATTTAAGATTGAAGTACAATTCAGTATAAATAATGTTGCGTCAATATAATAATTGTGTAAAGAAGGGATAATTGAATATAGTGCAAATTCATGTAAATTAAGTAACATAAATAATGGAAACGCTAGATGCAATAAAAAGAAATCATTAAAAATAAGAGAACATTCTTTGGACGCAGAACATTAAGTAACGAAGTTAATGTACAGCTAAGATTACGCGCTATGTTGCTTTCGATTCAGCGAACCAGTGATTTTCTTCCGTTGTTCATATCGTATTACCAGCGGGATAATTAAGAAAAAAACTTCAAAATCTAATTAGAAAATAAAACGGTTTTGCGAGCGGTGTCTAACTGTAAAGCCATGAACCTAACTGTGCGATCCTCTTCGAGATTTGTTCCGCTACACCGTGACATCCCATCCTCTCACCTGTTTTATTCTCGGTTACAATATTGCCACTCGGCTTTACAGTTCTAAGCAAGAATTGTATGCTAATCAGACATATTGACAATGTAATAACACTTCCCGATAAAAGTTGATTTTAGTGTGCATAGACAACATATATCTTAATATTATAAATATTGTAACTCTCATGTTTATGTTTACTTTTAGTTTCAGTGGAAACTGAATCTGATATCCCTCTTGAGTGATTTTGCAAATTATCATATTCCAGATTATTGTTAAAGTGAACATGTATTAATTGTTTAGTAAACATAATTACTTATAAATAATTTTTTAAAGAGGAGATAATCGATTATAATGTAAATTATGGAAATGATATGTGGGATAAAAATTAGATTTGCTTATAATATGATGCCATCGTGTGCTTGTGAAATTTAAATGAATTACTTACAGTTATTCTATTAGAAATTCCCCTTCTTTGGAGATTACGTAACGGCTTTTTATAATATAATAAAAGGGTGATTCCACGATATAATAAGAAATCCAGTTTCTATGTAATAAATGTCACGAATTTCCATGGAAACAAAGAAACGGAGTTTTAATAAACTATATTGAAAATTGCCCTTTTCTTAGATTGCACAAAAGATTGACATAAAATAATAAAAGGGCGATTCCACGATGAATTAAAAAATCCAGTTTTTATTTAATATTATAAATATCGCGAATCTGCATCGAAACAAAATAACCGGGTTCTGTTCCAATAAATTCTATCGTCCCGCGATAAATCGGAAAATTCGCAATCCGTTTAAAGTTTAATATGATTAGACGTAGATTCAGATCGGTGCAATGAACTCCGATGGCGGTAAGGGAATTAACAAGTTGAGTTCTACTCGGCAGGATTTCGGGGGAAAATACCATGGTAGCATAGTAAATGTAACCGAACAATCGGCAGACCGGATCTACGTGTAGACCGGAACTCGGCATAATACCACGGAAGTGGCCGGGAAATGATATTTGTTATGGGGAATCGGGAACCCGTAGACCACGTTCGAGGACACGATCTCATCTGACCGAGCTCGCTAACCGGACGAGGCACTCATTAAATCTCCACTGTTACTTTTTTTTCGTGTTTTCCAGCGTTTCGGTGAAAGCCCACGATGACATTCACGGTTTATTTATACGCACGAACGTTATCGTCTTCCTTCCAGTTTTTATGATCGACTATTATTTGTCAGCAGTTTATTATATTTGATTATCACACCACGAATGAAGTCTCTTACATGCGGCAGAGTTCTAACTTTTATTCCGTTCTATTTTTATCCTATTCTAATAGACTTCTATTATGCGTAACGAGTTGCCATTATTTATATGTTATTATTATTGTTTATCATCTCTGAAATTTAGTCGTTACACTACGAATCGACTGTCTAATATGGCAGCAGAGATCCAAGGTTAATTTCATTATATTTTAATTCTCTTCCGATACATTTCTCTTACGCGTAACGTGTCGCCTTTATTTATTTATTATTATTATAATGTATAATTATTATTATAAACGGCGGAGTTCGACATTTAATTCCATTCTATTTTAACCCTTATTATATACAATGCGTTACCTTTAGTTAGTTATTAAACCAAATATCCACGAATTACGTAAACATAAAATATCTCCATTATTTATGATGCGAATAACAGATACATTAAAGTGCTAAATCAAATAATATTTAATGCACCCAATTCCTCTTGTAATAAAGACTCTAACGCGTATCAACATAATTAATGATAATAGATAGATATATGTTTTAAACCTTTGTTTACAGATCAGTCAACATGAGGTTGTTTCTATCCGAGATATTTACAGTAATATTATTATTGGTGAGTATTAACGCAGCAGGGGTCGGTAAGGCATGGCGTGTCTTACCATACACGAAGATCGACTACTGGGATCATCCATCTTGGCCGCGATTGGATACTTCCGCTTTCGAAGTTCGTACAGTAAGTGGTGTAGGACGTCTGGCCACCTTCGAGGACGCTGAAAACTTGGAGAGGGATCCAAAATACAAACAAAACCCGTATGAATTCAATGCTCCAAGACCCGAGGAACATTTTCAGGATGATAAAGTATTGGATGATCAACCAGCGTCTTATAGCCGGCAGAATAGTTATGATAAACAGAGTATCAGAAATATGGATAGCTTTAAATCTAAGCGGTACGAAGAACCTATTACGAAGGAGTCCTATGATAAGAAGAAAGTTAACGAAAAAGATGATAACGGACACTTCGAGAAGGTCTTCAAGACAGGACTTATGCTGCGAGTCCTACAACCTGATAACGATAAGGACTCGGAAGTCCTCGGTACACCAGGAAGAATTATATCCCGAGTTCGTCGAGAGGCGGAAAACGAAACGAAACTCGAGCAAATCGCGACGTCGAAGAACGTGCGCGAAGTGCGAATGAGTTCCCCGGAAACGTGGTCAACCCAACCGATTTCCGTGGAGTTCCGTCGTCGTACTAGTTTGGATCAAATGATTCAACAAGCGGATAATGAAGATGATACACCGTTAAACATCCGAAGTCATCACGTGCCGCACGCGGACTTCGTTACGAGTCCTCATCGTCGAAGTTATCATGAAAACCGGGAATCCCGGGATATGCCGATCACCAGATCCTATGACGAGTACGATGTCCCTTGGTACCGGAACACCATAAGGGAAAGGGAATATGAACCCATGTCCTACCGACGGAATTATAATTATTATTATCCTGATCGGTATAGAACGGAGAGGGACTATTATATGCGCATGCCCAATGAACCCTCGTACTATTACGACCGATATAGAGATGACGATTTCGACCTCTACGGTCGAAGCAGACCTACACCGAAACCCAAGAGAATTATTTACTACGCCACGCTTCCGGAAGTTGCGAGAAAACCGGTGGATCTTAGAAATTATCCTCGACCTTATGACGGGCTGATGAGATCCTCGGTGTCCAGGGATACCAATTACAAACGTGTTCCTGGCAACGTCGATCCCAGTAGATACCGATACAGGAACCTTTACGATGGCTATGATTCTTATTCGAAGAGATCGAATTACTATGATAGACCTTATTCCTATCCGGATGATGATGGCCGTCGTAAAGACTCGGCGAAGGAGAACCTGAGGAACAACGATGCCTTTGATCAACATAACGACCGGAAGTTGTCCAATCAAATATCGGGGAGGGAGGAGGGTAAGCTTCCGTGGCCGGTACAGATCGGTACGGAAGTCAGTGTAAAGGATGACGAAAGGATTCCTGGTAGAAAGATCTTTGGGGAGAGTAATGGATATGAAAGGTTCCAAAGTGCGCAGTTGCAGAAAGCACCCGATGCTACTGGATCTAGCGAATTGCAAAGCGATAATTAAATTTATGATTCTTGGTATTATTTTATTGTAAGTCGACTCGTTTGCTCGCCATCTTGGATACCCTAATACTTTACCCAATTTTTATTTACACATTTTTATCTATTATTTATCTTTTGATTGGCATTGGTACTTAAATTATTTCTAACACTCACAAGTTTCTTACAAATATCAAGAATATCTCCAATATGTTTTTAAAATATTGTCAATGAGTCTTTCAATATAAAATCGATTTCTCGCATTATTCATTTCCCCTAGGGAAGTCATTGCAAATAAAAAATAATTAATCGACACACTTCTTTATCCAGGTCAATTAAAGGTTGATTAAATGGCTAACGAAGCAAATGGTTGATTACAAACTATTCACTGCCACTTTATTTTTTGATAATAATAAAATAAAACTTTTTATGGGATGGTATACTTTGATAAGATTACGGTGTTTTATGGGAAGGATTTTTGGGGGGGGTCGATATTGAATTCGATAATTGAAATGGTTCGGGGTTGGGATTTGGACGAGGAAATATTAAAGTTAGGTGACGGTTTCTAATAATCTGCTATTGTACTTCTGTAAGGAAATTGTAAGTTTTTTTACTGATTTGATACACGCAAAGTTAGGAAATTAGTTACGAATTATAGTAGCGAAATAACGTGGAAAACGTTCGACTTTTATTTATAGATACCTGCGTCAAATAATATTGTATTATTAATCGTTAAAGGAAACGCATCAAGAAGAATATAAGAATTATTTGTGACAATAAATTTCATCCAATTTTTTATTATTTAAGATCCAACAAATCCTGAGGTTCTTAATTCTCATTTCTTTAGGGTCCTCTGATATAAAAATTTCGATAAGATTCTCGAGAATCTGCTTTTCGAAGTAATCTTGTTTAGTTCCTTTATCCACGAATTAATCTGAAGTAATAAAATAATAGCTAAGGATAATAGTTAATAGTGAATAATATTTAGCGATGGAACAAGAATCCGCGATAAAGAAATTCTTTGTAGAAATGTACCGAATTGGGTGGTTTTCCTTTAATAAAACCGGATAATTCTGACGGAGACATATTTAAAATTTTGCACGCAGTTCGGTGAGCTTCTCTTTCGCCATCTTCGTTTCCACAGAAATTTTTATTTTCCTCGGAACTTTCATAAAAATTGTAGATTTTCTTCAAAAATTCCTAACACCAAATATGCTCATAATACATCAGAATGCATTAGTTCAGATATAAGAATTATTTTTTCAATAATATTTTCATTCATGGAACATGAATAAATATTAATAATTAATATGCTGCACTTTCAACCTGTATAGCTTTCGAATATTCCATGTTTTGCATTTCAAGCTGCTTCCTTTGAATTTTCATAATACTAATATTCTTTTCATATTTATTTTTTATGCCTGCAATTTTGATTGGCATCGATTCTTCGATTTTTTTGTCCGACTTTAAATCGGTCTAAAAATTAGTATAATTTATATGATTAAGTTTAAAGTATAAATAATCAGAAACAAAATCTCCTGATACATAAACATAGTGATTAATGTTATTGCTTTTTATCTAGGATAATATTGCAATAAAAATTAACTTGATCCTCGAACTTCGTCCTTACCGACTCCGAATGTGTCCTTGGTTTATCGGTAACCGAAGTTAATTTTTCTTTCTCATTATTTAACAAGGAAATCTAAAAGCGCGATTAATTATTAATTAAATATGAGAAGGGACGAGTAATTAATATTAGATAATTATAGTTTATATTCGATAATTAATATTATAGGTGTAATATTAGCAATACTTTGGCTTTTAATTGCGAATTCTTATTTCGCAGAACACCAAGTTCATTTTCGAGTCCACTTATTTTAGTCAGCAGTTCGTCTTTTTGTGTATTCAAATCTGTTAATTGACTTTTGTAACTATTTAATAAGAATCCTTTATTTGCATTGGCGGACTCCAATTTCAATAATCTAGAAATTATTTATCGAACAATATGAACCCATTTTAGCACTTCCTATAAATTTATTTTCTTTTAATTAAGTCTATGATTCCTAACTTGCATTATAAGTGAGTATATATTAAAAAACAATATTTTGCATTAATAAAATGTTTCACTTAAGACGATTTCAAATTTGCAACTTTTTCTAATTTTTATGTAATAATAAACATTTTTATTTTTTCAATAATCATTTTGATATGTTGATATACCAAAATTATTTATTTAATACATCGTCATATTTTATTTATTATTATCGTTATAATAACAAATATGACTAAATAATAATATTGAAATAATAGTAAATATATGATATGTAAATAATATACTCACTTATTCCTAAGTTGAGCGACAGTCGCAGAGTCCTCTTCGGCCTTCTTTTTAAAACTCATTAATTCTCTGCATCGTTGAATATCCTTTAATTGAGTACCGCTACCCTTCTCGTGTTGTTCCTTTCCTATCTTATTCTCCATCCATTCTCTGGTATCTTCGATTTTTTGTCGCAAAGAAACGTTCTCCGCGATGAGATTGTTTAAATTTATTTCCGTGCTCTCCATTTCTTGTTTCAATTTGGAGAAGCATTTATTCATCGAATCGTACTTCGTCGATTTATCATTCAGTGCTCTTCTAGTCGCTGCCAATTCTCGTTTCAACTTACTCGATGTTTTCACTGCCACTCGCAACTGACAGGATAATTAATTAATAATTAGAATATAGATGGAATAAGTCATTTTTAATAAACAGAATATAGGCAGAATAATTCATTTTTAATAATTACGATATTAATAGAATCAATGTGTCTTCATTATTAAAACATAGAGAGAATAATAAATTTATAATAATCCGAATATAGATAGAATAATGAATTTCATATTCTGCCTCGGGTTTTTGCTTTATTTAATTGGACGACTGAAACTTGCTTTTCTGTGTAATTTCTTCGAGATCCTTTCGTAACATCTTAATCGACGAGGTTTCCTTAACTGATAAGAATTGCGTCGACTTTTTGGCATCACAAAACTGCCGAATTTTTCTAACACCGATGTGCAGATTCGAACAATTTTTTCTTGCAACTTTTGATTTTCTTTCGAAGCATCGACTTTTACATTTTCTAATATCCTAATCGAGATCAGAATATTTCTTAAATTTCTTCTACTAATTGTAAGTAAAATTTTGCTTAACAATATTTCTAAACTGCTTTACTTTATAATTATTCCGTTACAGTTTAATTATATATACACTGAAAGTAATTAATATTGCAGTATTGTAATTATTTCACAGTAATTCCAACCTTTTATATTTTTCTTTAACAATAAACTTCTCTCTTAATGCGTCTTCGAGATCCGCTTTTGTACGAAACAGTTTCTTTTCCAGTTCCGAAATAATAGTTTCGTAACTTGAAACGAACCAAAATATTATTACAAAATAAAATAGAACATTCCTTCCTTTCATTACCACTCTTATTTTATTCATTTTCGTAAATAATAATTATATTTCTGCGAATAAACTCACGCGGTTATTTTATTTATCGCGTCATCTCCCTTCGGAATTAGCTTCGTCCTTTATTCAATTCACATTATGCATACGAAGGAAAAATAATATTATTAATAATATTAATATTAGATCTAACAATAAGATTATGATTGAATAATATTATTACAGTAGGAAAGAAGTGTTTTATAGGAACATCGGGTTTTACAATAATTTAATAACATACTCTTTGCATTCTTTCGTTCCTCTGTCGAGGGCCTCTTCGATCAGCCATTGTGGTGCAAGGTCATCTTCGACGCTCCAAAAAGTGGATGATTTCTTATCTTCCAAACTAACGAATGAGGGAGGAGAATGATTCATATTCACGGTATCTTGAATTCGCAATATTTTCTGGCCCTCGTCGATATTTGTATTCGATGTTTGAGTACTCATCTCCTTCTTTTCGACCTGTTTTTTCTCATCTATTTTAGCATATTTGAAACACTTAGAATGAAACACTTAATTGCTTAGTTTGTATGAATCGAAGATAGAGTTGTAGATAGATTGTTGACAGAGCATAATAATTTGGTTACGAATATAGCGTTAATGGATAGACGTATTAATATGTAATTTTTGAATTTATAAAAAACTAATATTACAGATTTTTTATAATAAATTGGAAGGTCTTATCAACAGAGTAAACGGAGTTGAAATTGTTCCGTGCGCTACTGCCACCTGCTGCAAAGCATTCCCTTCATCTTTTTAGCTACCTTCAAACACACGTCGATAAAACAACACAAAACTGACCTACACTCGTAACAAAATTGGTTGACAATTAATTCCAGAAATAGAGTATATCCTTACCATTTAAAATTATATTAAAAAACTAAATTCTGCCCGAAATTCTACTCAATCTATTCTCAAAATAAGAATGAAGTTCCAATGTTTCTTACAATTAATATTATCATAATTAACATTATTCCATAATTGAATTTTATAAGCAACAATGCAGAATGAAATTAGAACTTGGGAAGATTACAAAGAATTATTCCTTTAAGTTTCTAATAATTATTAAACAATAATCAGGTTGCTTAAGAAGTCAAAAATCAACCGAAAATTGAGTGGCAACAATGCAAAGTTCCAAATCGAATAAACTCAAATCTCTGAGTTGGATCGGTCATTATAAAAATCAAAAAGAAAGAAAGGAGGAAAGTAGATCGTTTAACTCGACCTCCTGGTCAGTGGTATTATCGGATATTATCGGACCATATGGAATTTGGGCCCGAAAATAGTCCCGTGCAGGAAATTGCTAACGACTTAAACGTTGGGGCGGTGCGCAGGGACTGCATGGGACTCATGGGACCCATGGGACCCATGGGCCCACGCGTGATGGATGGAGCTTGGCCACTCTGTAATTTTAAGGCGTTATATGTCTACCCTCAAAGCGCACTCTGGCAAACGATCCTCCATATGTTCCCGTTCTCTTCCTCTTTTATTCTCTGAATCCCGATTTTTTAATTATTTTAATCAAATTACACCACACAGGTGTTCTCGACAATTACTGTATAATTACTGCTTGGACTTGGATGTTAAATAAAATTATATTAATATAATTTTTTATGTGACTTATGAAGCATCCACTTTGAGCTATGTTGTAATTATCCCATACGGTTATATTATAAGTTTGAATATTTTTAATTAATTATCGGGATTATTTCAGATAAAAATATAGCATGAAATATAGTAGAAATAATGATAGTTGCATAAAATGTAGCACATATAATAATGGCTATATAAAATATAGCATAAATAATAATAGCTGTATAAAACACAGCATATAATAACAGCTGTGCAAAATATAACATAAATAATAACAGCTGTATAAAACATAGAATAAATATTAATTAACGGTGGATTTTAATTAACTGAACTTTAGCAATTCATGTTTAAATTTTATTAAATTTATGCGAACAACTATCGATATAATATGTATGAGCATTCGAAATTTTGGACTATCGTTAATAATAGTTAATAAATGATTCTGATTGTGTTGAAAATAATATAAAATATTATCGATAACTCGAGTTAAGTAGAGTAAAATTACGAATGAATATAAATCGATAACCGAAGTAAGTTACGTGTCAATTAAGTGGGAAATACGTGTAAAATTTTCCTCATATTTTCCCATTTGGTACACTAATTAATTTCCACGCTCGACTTCACTTTATTTACGCGCGACATGCCTCAAAATTGCACCGAACCATCATGGAATATTTACGCGGGTTAGCTAATGCACACTCGCGGTATGCAAAAATGCCTTCGCCCGGCTGAAACTACCGTTTGTTAAACAATTATGGTAAAACATTAAAATTTCGCCGCTAAAGAAAAGGGTTACATTTAAATCTTTAATAATTACACTCAGTTTGGATTATTAATTCAAGATTTTCCGCGACGTGCTCAATTCTGAATTCTATTGTAACATGATTTATATCATAGAATATATTTGATAATTTAATATTATATCATTTAAAACAAACATAATTAACATTATTATCGAAGTGCAATCAAATTCATGTAGCTTGAAAAATTACCGTGCCATTTTTTCTACAATGTGCGAGAGTATAATAACAAAATATAATTCAAATTGAAATAACTCAGCAAACTGAATATACTTTTTTTGGTCTTTCATACAAACATTATATAATAAAACAAATTAAAATATATATTAATTTATACATATGTTTTATAATGTCATTATTATGTCAATATTATGATATTATAAATTATACTATTTATTATATATTTTAGTGGATCATATTTTTACGGCCCTCAATAATACCTCCAATAAAAATTCTTTCATAATTAATATTACATGGCATAAAATTTAAACGAGTTTCACATAAAAATAATATCAAACACAACCTCCTTCTATCCATCATTAACAAATAAAAATCTACCATTTCCAATTCTTCGAAAACCAAGTTCTTTTTTAACCGGTTAACATACAGCGACGTGATCTACTCCCAGCCATCGTAAAAATATTCAGCGACGTGTATGTCACGTCCATCGCCATTATGAAGTAATTCAACTATTTTAATTCTAGAACATAGTTCTTCTTCTAAAATATCTGGCCGACTAAAATTACCAGAACTCCTTAGACTATCTGGGAAAGATTTTCTAAAACTCTGCGCCGCAATAAAAGCGTGTGTTAAGCGGTTAAAGTCCTTCTCGACCATAAACCATAAAAGCAGAAAACTCTCGGACGAAGAACGGGTCTCGTGGAGTCACGTTTAATTTTCTTTCGATAGGAAAGATCGACTCCCCGGCCAGCACCCTGTGATAGCATGGAATTATTGTAGATAATACGTGGATAGTTAGTTGGTGATTAGTCTGTCCAACGGATTATATTCCTCCCCACTGATTCCCGCGCTGGCCCCGGAGGCAACGTAGCCTCGTGATAAATGACCGAATCCGCCGTAGTTTTTAGTCGATCTATACCCTTTCTCCCTCTCGCCCTCCCGCCCTATCTCCTGGCACGAGAGCTGTCCTACACGAAGCCGAAGGTCACCGCCACAATTTCCCCGTAAATCATTCGAAATCGTTGACGTAAACGCCAGCGGTAATTAGATACACTTACCCGCGATAATCTTCGCTTCTTGCGCCGGCGAGCGTGCCTCGTCCTCTTTCGGGTCCACTTCGATGTCGACCTTCTAAAATACGTAGAAAGTGAGGTTAGATGGGAAGACATATTTGATCTTATTGTCTTCGTATCATATAAAACCGATTATTAACGACATATTTTATTTTATTATTAATGTTATACATAAATAAATGCGTAAGTATAATTGATTATATGCTCGGTAGTTTTAGTGTTACATAAAATATTAAAAATTGTAATCGATGAAACATTAACGCTTCATTGCAAATGGCAATGTGTTCATTATGTATTCCACCTTAATATTTTCTTATTACAAAGAATATCTTCTTCGAACGAGAATTTTCTCGGTGTTATAAAACCATCGAAAATTTACGGTGTTGCGTTATTAAAATTAAAAGGACAGTTCGTAAACGAAGTATAAGCAGAGGGGTTCTTATTCGACGATGTTCCTCGTTGCTCCTAAGGTCGTTAATCCATTGGTCCAACCACCCCAAAAAATAGAGGGTTACCGCGATACGGGTAAGTTTTTTGACGCAGAGACTGGGACGGCACCGAGCCACGGCTAATTTCGTGGCTCGCCGTTGTTTATTGCGAAATCCTTTTAGTCTGGAATCGTGGTTCTAAGGAGTTTCATCGGTAAGGAAACTCGTCCCTCGATGTCGAGAACGGGAAGCTGGGATGGGAAAAATGTCGTCATTAACGCGACGGTGTTCTTAACGATGTTACTCCTGCCTCTTCTATTTGCGATTTATCTCCTTTTAATGCGTGGACTCCATTTAAATAATTGCCGCTCGTTACATGATTAGGCTCTCATTTTTAAGGCCTCGTTAATGCGCCTGATTCTTTATGTCACTTAAATCGCGCACTTTCAATCGTGAGTTGGATGTCGTGGATTTCACTTAACCGGTAGTTTGCGAGGTTTTGTGGAGTACGGAACGTAAGAAAATTGTGAAACTCGCTGCAGGGGCTTGAGAGCGGGTCGTTAAGGACACACCCGTGGAAAATACGGATCGCACGGGTACTTGACATTAAAATCGCATTTGCCGCTTTTCCAGAGTCTACTTGCGTTTATTCATCGATTACCGCGAATACCTTGCTGCGAATCCATTACTCTGGGAAATCTAGCTCATGATTCTCGATCTTCGGGCGACGTTCGCTGTAATTTTCCCGCGACATTTACCTTCAGTTTAAGTGATTTCTCCGCGAAGTCACTTCGTGGAATGCTTTCGTCGAAGTATCTACTTCCACGGCAATTTCATTGCTATTCAATTAAATATAATATAATATTCAAGGTTGATCATAAATTCAACATTTTAAATTGGATGATCATATTTATCTGTAATCGAAACAACTTTCGTCCATTGATAAATCGATGTCGAATTTTACCTCGAATATTAACGAAATTCGGTGTAAATGGAAATCGTCGACAAAGTAAACGAGCAACATTTTTCGTCCACTAATTAATCGACGTCAAATATTACTCGAATATTACTTGAATATTATTCGAATATTAACAAAACTCGATGCGAACGATATTCATCAACAAAGTAAAAGTAGGAATATCTGTCGTCCACTAACCAATCGACGACAAATCTTACTTGAATATTATTCGAATATTAACAAGACTCGATGTGAACGATATTCATCAACAAAGTAAAAGTAGGAATATATGTCGTCCACTAACCAATCGACGACAAATCTTACTTGAATATTATTCGAATATTAAGAAGACTCGATGTGAACGATATTCATCAACAAAGTAAAAGTAGGAATATCTGTCGTCCACTAACCAATCGACGTCAAATCTTACTCGAATATTAACAAAACTCAGGGTGAACGATACTCGTCGACAAAGCAGAAGGATGATCAGTGCGGTTTGTCCAGAAGGGAGGAAAACGGCAAGCGCATATCGGTTCCCTCGTTTCATCGGGCTCTCCAATAAGAGTACACCTATAATTTGTAACGTAGCCGGGGTACCCCAGCCTAATGGAAAAATGCGTTCCGGCCAATTTTACTGGCAGCCGTCAGGGCCAGGTTGTCGGCCGTGGCGTAGGGACGGTAGACGAGTAAAAAAGAAGGAGTTATAAGGATGATAAGGAAGAAGCGAGGAGGACGTGCGACCAAGGAATACGTACACTGGAACCACCGGACGATCGCGTAACTGGATTTAAATCTACCATTAAAACAAGTAAATCCTTAATAGGATTATTATATGCGAATCATCCTGCCGACCTCTACGAAAATCAAGCAGGTGTGGCGCTTGTTGTTATCCCGTAACTGCTCCGCCCGACTTCCTTCTTCTTCTTCGTCGTCTTTCTCTTCTTCTGCTCTCGAACGACCACTTACGTACCGTGCACTTACGATCCTCCGATTAACTTTGGTTCACACGTATCCCCGTGAAACGAGTGAACCGTAACGCTCGAAGGAAATACCTCGTTTTCCAACGCTCGCCATTTAGTTTCCATTTTTCAGTCCATATGCAACTGGAAGTCGTGCTATTCAAACGCGCGGCGAGATCGCATTCTTTTGCGTGCAGAAAAATCCGGCGAACCTTCGAGTGAGTCGTAATATCACGAATAGTGAAGCTCACCGAAGACCGTCGATGGAAATGCGTAGACTCCCGTATAACACGAGTTCTTACAACGCGAATTCCTATAACGCGCCGAAGATATTGCGACTACCATTTTCATATAACGCGATTCTTCGTACAACGTGCCAAATAATAAAACACAGGAATTACCTGAATTAAGAATGAAATCTGTTTTAGTTCAGCATCAGATTGTTTTCTTCATCGCATATATGCCATTTATTTTTCCAATACTATCCTATTTGATAAAACATAGAAAATCAAAGTTGGCACAGCAATAATGATTTCAAATATGTTACTATAGATTATGCGAGTTATACGAGAATAATTCCTGTACAGGAATAACATATTAATATAACGATACCATGCTGACTCTACCGTAATATTTATACTTGAAACCATACGTGAAAAAGCAGTGGAACGATATGAGCGTTGTAATTAATCGAACGCAAGGTGATCATCATTTAGGATGGTTCGGTGGATATCGTTGTACTAAAAAACAGTGCATCAGCGGAAAACAATAATTGCCGGGAAAAGGTTAATTTTTTGTTGGTTTGTTTACGTGGGTACATCGATGCCAGGTATACAGGATATTATTTGTATTATTTGTCTTTTTCGGAGGATATGATCGCCTGGGTTATTATTATTGGAGGACCGGTTGGAGTGCAGGCTAGGAAGAGCGAGGGCGGATGATTAACGGGTATGGCGGGCTCAGTTTTCCAAAGACAATTATTTAACTCGTCAATATTGAACAGCGTTCAATTAGAAGCGAATTGAAATGAACACCGCAAACGGCCCCCCGAACCACACCCTCGCCCCCCATCCGTTGATACACCGATATCGGTATCGCTTTTAAATCCCCATATAACGTTGCAATCCATAAACGAAAATCTTTCCGCGGGCTTCGCGAAATAGCTATATGCCCCGGGTATCCGGTAACATTTACTTCGAAGGGATATCGCTGAAATAGGATCGCGTTTTTAATTTTTTCATCACCGTCACTGCAAAAATTCCCCTTTCTTTTTCGAAATCAAATAGAACACACTAAATGGAAAGCTTCGAATACTAATTCGTACAAATAATACTCGATATATTCTTGGGGGAAATGGGTGAAGTAATTTCAGTTTGGAAGCAAGTCAAACAAAACGATTGCCGAATAAGGTCAAGATGTGACCGAAAGTTCTCCAGATTTTATTCTCCGCCATTTTATATCGAAATTAATTTAACTCGATGTTAGGGTGTATTATAACAATGTTTTGCATTGCGCGTTGATTCCTGATCGATTAAGATTCTTAACGTTGGAACTACCGATCACATAATCGGTTATTAATTATTGCCAATTATAATTAATTATCTGCATTGAGTACATAAAATAAAGGCGTATAATATCTCAAATAATTATTAAAAATTCCAGACTCATTTTCACTGTTTGGTAGTTCAATTCTTATCATATTCCAGGTTCACATCGCGTCGACACAATTCAAATAATATAATTCACGATATAAATAATCGTAACTTCGCCAATATCATCCGCCATATTTTGACACCGACATAAATAATGTGCTTACGCTTGTAACATACGAAGTATTTGTGTAACGCACAAATACAAGCATTACACCTTCGTTCCTCGAAGATACCAAAGACAATCGTTACAAGAGACACGGGTCACTTAAGCGGTGTTACGATGGCGCGGTCGTTATTGCTTGTAAGTCTTTGATTAACAACCACGTTGGTCGGCGTGAGTCGAAAGAAAAGGAAGGAGTAGGCGATGAAACGAAGGCGAGAAAGTAGCAGGATGGTAAAAAAAGGACAGAATGTATCGTAGTCCTGTAACATAACCGAGTAACAAGCCAAGGATATTCGAACGTAAAGATGTCTTGGCGGCCGAGGCATGGTTATATCTTCATTATAAACGCGGCTTTATAAGACTTACGTACTGGCGCGGCTCGCGGTACTCAAAATTATGCGCGGCCCGAAGTTATCATTGCCTTTGGGCTCTTCCCCGCTCACGAATAATTGGCTTCCACCCATGTAATACCTTCCATACATTGGCTCCGTTATCACGGAACATCCCACGATCTTCCTTATGCGCCAACGTCTTCACTCATTCCAGTGAAAAAGAATCCACGCGACGTTGTTAACCTCTTGCACTTTCCCTCCCCAGCTCTTTGAGGACATGTAACGTCCGTTACATGAGAAGAGGCATGCGTCGAAGTGCTTATTGTTGTATATAACAGAAAATACAATTATTTCTGTATGGTGGATCGTTTCTTTGACACGTTGACCCCTGTGGGGTCAATGGTGACCGAGGATGCGAAAATTACTGAAATTCGAATCAAGTATTATGTATTGCTAATATTTGTAAAATTGGCAATATTTTGAATGGTATGAATTCGAATCAAATATATCGTTAATATTTGGAATGTTTTTTATACTTTTAAGGATTGAAACTCGAGTTAAATATATCGCTGATGTTTGTAGAATTTGCAATGTTTTTAATGGTGGAAACTCGAGTCAAATATATCGCTGATATTTGTAGAATTTGCAATATTTTTAATGGTGGAAACTCGAATCAAATATATCGCTAATATTTGTAAGATTTTCGATATTTTTAATGGTGGAAACTCGAGTCAAATATATCGCTGATATTTGTAGAATTTGCAATATTTTTAATGGTGGAAACTCGAATCAAATATATCGCTAATATTTGTAAGATTTTCGATATTTTTAATGGTGGAAACTCGAGTCAAATATATCGCTGATATTTGTAGAATTTGCAATATTTTTAATGGTGGAAACTCGAATCAAATATATCGCTAATATTTGTAAGATTTTCGATATTTTTAATGGTGGAAACTCGAATCAAATTTGCCCCAAATATTTGTAAAATTTTCAATATACTTAATATAACGTTGACGATGTAAAGTAACAAACGTATCACAGAACAATTAAACGGTTTTGATTCGAGATGTCATATAAATGGTACAAACGTGTATCACGAGGTATCGTAGAACACGGATTTCCCGAAGGGTGAACTGTAATAATTCCATTCGTGACACTATGGTTTATGGAATGTTTCTACTATGTTCTACTTCCTATGTGTGTTCTTGGAAAACGTTATCGATAGTGCTTCTCTTTAATAATTGTGCTAATGAAATTCGCGATGTATACAAGTAATTAATGTACTTCAACGATATCGCGGAAGGTGTGCAAGGTACTTTGAAATAGGAAATGGGTTAACGGAAGACCAACCGTTAAATCGGAATTAGATTTACGCGATAAGGAAGTAATTCTTGTTGCATCGAGGTTATTGCACTTCGGACGTTGCGTCGGTGCAAACTGCAACTTTTAATGATAACTTCATTTCTTTATAAATCTGTCGCATTCTTTCACCAACTGAAATATTATTCGAAATTTACTTCCTATAAAAAAGATATTGCCATTCGCGAAACCGTTACAAAAATAAATCTGCAATATTACATTTCCTAAGCAGAAAATAATTTCCAATTGTCATAAGGTAAATAAAAACGCTTCATATATATTTTTTAATATCATAGTCTAGAATTGTTTCTTCACTGTTTATTTAATCCCCCTATTTTGATAATAATTTCGCGTACGAAGAATCCAGAAAATATGATTTCATTCCGAGCTGTTGTCATAGTATCAAGTTCATCAAACCTGGCAAATAGTCCCCGGCGAAGATGTTCACGGATTCGGAATAGTTCGCGTTTCTTACGAAATGAACGGAATGTATAAGTATTTCCGGCGATATCCTTTGGAAGCGGAGGGAGGATTCTCGAGGCGACTTCCGGTTGCGAGGCGAGCTAGTGTCCCTAATTACCGTGTCGGTTCATGAATACGATTGCCGCCGCGGCACGGAAGCTAGCGTGGCGTCACCGCTTGTTACTTCGCTCATGAATTTATGTATCTGCATTCTCCAACGATTCTCCAACGATTCTCCAGCGATTCACCAGCGATTCACCAGCGATTCACCGGCGTGGTTCGAAGCACCCCGAACGCCAACCATCTTCAACAGAACAGAACGAATCGACGACAGAAAGAATCCTCTTCCACGCTGGTGGAACCCGGTTCCTTACCCTCGACTTCCTACGCCTCGGTACCCTCCGGTGATGTCGCGTTTCTCAAACGTGCTTTCAAACAAGCCCGAAACATCCTGACGGCAAAGCCTTTCTTATATTTATATGGACATCTTCAAGCGTTCAAGTTTTTTGCATCGAAATATACCTTTTACGAAACTCATGCATGCCACTGGATTCTACGGTAAAACATACCCGGAGAATTCATGAGAAGGTGGTGTCTTGTAATACGTCATTCTTGGTGACTTTGATGGGATCAGGTTCTGATCAGATTTAAATATCCACTCGCAGTATCGTGCGACATTTTTCCACTTCGAAGTTGGTAATATATTATTCTCGCGTGTAATGTATCGTGCGATCAGGTGTTTATATAATTAATTGGATTAATTGATTGAGTACGATGGAAGCACTGATATTCATTATTCTTGATGAGTCTTTTGAAACAGGGTGGGGATATTTGATTAATATTTAATATTTATGTACAAATTGTATGCTGAAAATGAATCATTGGCAAGTAATTTAGACGTGTAACTGTTTCTTGTACGTTTCGCGTGTAATGATAGCCATAGATGGAAAGATAGAGAAGATAATCTTGAAAGACAAATGATATTGGATAGGACGTATTAATTGCCTCGACTGAGGTCGTTGATTTCAACGAGATACCTGAAAGTCATAGATCCGCAGTAGGACGATGGACAAAGGAAACCGTCGCGATTTAACATATTAGCGTTAATTAAGGCAATTATGTCTCCGCGTTGTGAGCATGAGAGTGTGTCCGCTTCTATGCTCGACTCATCCATATTCAAAAGTCGCTTCCGACTAGGGTTATGTTGGAGAGTCGGAGAGACTACCGTCTCTACTAGCTTCGCTTGTCCTTTCCCTTCCCTTCCAAGAAGTTCTTGCGGGTTGACAGTCATCGTGGGATTGTCCCCTTCACCTCTTCCATTAAAGAACGAGGACGCGATAACGTGCGTCTCTCTAACGTTTTACCTTCGTCTGACTCTATATATGCTCGTCAATTAAGAATGCAGTTTTTTTATCGCCTGTACTGTGTCGTGGGTTCAGTCCTACTGTGGACGAAGTTAGAGTTGAGCTTAGTATTTCAGTTGTATTCTACGTCTCGACTTTGATTTGGGGTCTAAGTTCGATTCTAGATTCCGGCTTGGAAACTAATTTCGATTTTAAGTTTCGACTTAGATCTAAGTACAATTCTACGTTTCAACTTGGAGACCGAATTCAATTCTAGGTTTCGACTTGGAGTCTAAGTCTATTTAAAATTTCGACTTGAAACCTAAGTTCGATTCGAAGTTTCGACTTAGGGTCCAAGTTCAGTTCCAAGTACCGACTTAGAACTCATCTTCAATGCTAGGTTCCGACTTAGAACCCAATTTCAATTCTGCTTCGACTAAGAATCTAAGTTCAATAGCAAATCACGGTAAATCAGGTTCCAAACTACCCCAACCAAGTCACCAAGGACCAAATATCAATTACTAGTCCAACGAGTAATAAATGATAAAATTAAAACAATTGAAATTCTTCGAAACACATTCATCCTCATCCTGCATAACTCCATCACCATCCACAGTGTCTTTCAACCCTAAGATCTCCACAGACACACCCCCGTGTATACCACGGCAGGTTCATTGACCCGCAAGGAATGGTATTCAGCAACGTGTAGTACCATCCCGAATACTGCCTCGCAAGAAATATAGGCATAAAAAAGGTCCACCAGGAAACGGCATACCGGAATACAAGTCCGGGCTTGCGTTATTTTGATCCACGGCCATCGTATCTATCCATGATTGGAAGCAGACAGAGTCCGGTCAATATAGGCGGCAGCAATAGCACGCTCGCTAGGAGACGCGGCCACGGAAAAAGGACTAAAAAGTGGAGGAAAAGCGAGGCCAGTCTAAAGAAACGAATCGAAACGAAAGGAAGGAACGGCGAAGGGTGTGGAGGTGAACGGAGGGAAAGAGTGAAAACGGGGTGGAGGAAGGATGGTCGGGGTTCGCTAGGTCGGGTGGCTGTTCCCTGGATATAGATAGAGTCCAAGGGGTGGCCGGATGAAAGAGGATGGAAGAGGACGGAAGAGGGCAAAGAGGACAAGGGTGGAGGGAAAGAGCGAGGCAGAATGCGGAGAAAGAGGAAAGGAGAAAGGGGGGGAAAGGAGAAAACCGGGCACGTCTAGGTTTTGCTATGACCAATGGCAGACGGGGACACAGCGCGCGCCGTTCGTATCGATCCAAGAGAGACTACTACGTCGAGTACCTCTTCTCTTCTCCCGGGTCACCTCACGTTCGTCCAAACCCCGAGTCTTCTTCGTCTTCCACGTTTTTCACCTTTAACCCGTCCAGGACCACCCTGCTACTTTATATCCGCTCTTGTTCCATGGAATTTATCGTGCAACCTCTGCTTCCATCTTTCTTTCCATGTCACTACCGAAACCCGACGAAAATCCCTTTTCCTTTTCACGTTACGCCATGGATATATTATATATGTATATCTCTTATTTCTTATTAAGTATTATTCCACTATCGTCTTACTGAAACAGTTGACTATTGTTTTACTGCAACGGTGGAGTTGTTTCAGCTAATTGGATCCTTCTGATGGATTTTTGTTTTAAGTCTGACCGTTTTTAAAACCCGGATATGAAAATATAATGATTAGTAATAGTTTTACTATTACGTGGAATTAAGAGGTTATAACATAAATTTGTTCATTTCGATATGAATTTACCGATTCTTGTATCGCTCAGGTAAATATTTGAAGAGGGATTCATAGCACAATGTAGAAGTTCAAGATTCATCCTTGTTATCGGGTTTACTTGAGAATTGAATTTATCCATTAAGAACTGATATGAAATCCACCCCATTCATCAGACCCTCATCCATTAGATTCTGCTTGTCACGTCTTCGGAGAGATGTACCATCCTCCTTCGAGAACGCGAAATTAGTTTCGTAATGGAACTCGAAGACAAAGAGTTACATTGTAAAACCAACCTGGTTTCCTCCGCTGATTAGCTATCTATATATTAATTGTAAGTTATATGAACAGTAATTATATATTAGTCGCAATACAGATAGATGTACTAATGAATTCACAATAGAATTCATTATAAAATTCATAATAAAAAAACAAAGAGTAATCGATATATTATTATGCTTCGACGATACTCATAATGGCGTCGATAGCCATCGTAACAAATTTGGAATATCTTACTCCTCGATCCTCGAAGGTATCGTAATTTAATTACCTGAGCAATATTCTTCAATGTCTATTATCTTCTATTGATAAGAATACATGAACCTTCGAGACAAAGGGGTGTGCGATATCCTCGACCCTCTTGATAACGAGGCGCATGCGTGGATGTCTGGGATAGGATTCAGACTGGGTCCTCCCTGGCAGGAGACACGAGTCGAATCGAAGAAGAGAGAGGAGTCGCGGAGGGTAGTTCGAGGGAGGGAAAGAGGAATATTGTGTCACCAGCGAGTGCGACACGCACCCCCTGGTGACACACCATCGGACATGCGTACTTCCTCGACCTATCGTTGCTCGGGTTATTAAAATTTTGCGAGCCAATGAACATTCGTAGATCGAGGGGTTGTGCCAGCGAAGGATTTACTTTTCCGGGATTTGCAGGACATGCGAAATGTCACGGACGCGGATCGTTATCATCATGAAAATGATGATATAAGAGAGCACGGAGTATCTATGTATCATAGATGCAATGTTAATTTCATATCATCATAATATCCTTGCAACAACCGACTTATTACATTTAAATACTTATCGAAATATGAGTCTTCTAAGTCCAAATATGTAACACATTATAATTATATAAAAAATATACAACTATCGATGTCTGATACCCTGTCATCCCGAACCACCACGGTTTATCTCTTCACAGTCGATCATCCCACAGTAATCGCATTGGTCCAGCCAGTTAGATTAGCGCGAAAGGAGGAAGGGTTGTAAACGAGGGGTCAAAGAGGGAGGAGTATGGTGGCAGAGAACTAGGCTGATTTTATGGTCGTGCAAGTCGAGTGTCGGTTTTTGTTGAGATGCCTCGGTGGACTGGGTCCCTGGTCCATCCTCAGCATCTCTCCTCCGCGAACCGCCCACTCCATTATCTCGGTGATGATGAGTGCGCGGGCGGCTGGGCCTCGTAACACACATCACCACAAGGATTACTCTTACCCTACCTCCTGGCATCGTCTTCTCTCTTTTGTTTTTTCTTTACCCTTTTTCTATCTTTTGCTTTTCTTCTTGCTCCTCTTCGTCTTCACATGGTCTCGTCCTCCTTAACGTTCACCCCTCTCCTCCACTCCCGATATATATCGTCCTACGTGGTCTAATGGGCAAAATGATTTGCGAGCAAAAAATAAATTGCCCGAGAAACCTCCGATGACGGAACCGTAGAGGATATTCTTCTCCCGAAGATGCTCTGCCGCCGATTGAGGATCGACTTTTACGCTTTGCCGAACCTCTGCGCTTCCCAGCTTCGATAAGTTGTTTGGCAACGCGTGTATGGCGACTGATCCGAATTAACACGAGCAAGTCTCCACACAAAACATCATTGTTCCGCGGTTATCTCGTACTGTCAAAGAGTAAGAATTTCAAACGAGTTCATGCGCGCGGAACGTTATCAGTGCCCAGCAGAGTACGCCGGGCAAAACTGACTCGTTACACTCAACGAATCTCGTTAAGCACTCTGGCTGGCCGCCATGTTTTGATTCGGCAAAGGGAATTATTTTTACCGCTTCAATCTTACGCGTTTAATTGATATACTTTAAACGCTACATGTGCCGTTGATTATGAATGTGGTCTTAAGTCACTTTTTATCTACGTCCCTTAAAATCACTATATTTAAAATTCCAGTTGGTATGCAAAACTTCTGTCGAGTTGGCCAGAAAATTCATGCTTTTTGCACCATTTTTTGAAAGAAATTAACATAAGAAAATGATTGCGTATCTGGAACATTATGCATTAACTAGATTGCGTTGTTCAATTTTCACTAGACAATGCTACTTGTTTCCGGAATTAAATAAATGTAATTTTTTATTAGCCACTTTCTCGACTGTGTTACATTTCTGCAACTTTAAGCATTTAAGGGTTAATAATATATTAATAATAATAGAAGAGGGATCATAGTAATGTCGAGTTAACTTGTGTCCGATAGAAATTCAGAAATGAATATAATTCATATTATATTATTCAATATTGTATTAGCAAGATTGATCGTCCCACTTGAAGATGCAATATCTGATAACAAGGCTGGTTTATTAATGAACAGGCGAATTAACGTTTTTTTTGCAAATTTGTCACGTACCAGGGGAGCATGAACGATGTTCCCCGTGGCATCGACTTCCAGGAGAAGTCTCTCCGTCATCCTGAACTCCCGGACAATCTTATCTCACGTGAAAAAAATTGAGACGTCGGTTTGCGTCTTTGTGAAGTTCTGGACGGATATACATAACCGGGTGCTCGCTCGTATCAGGTTTTATGGTGGCTGATGCACGGAGATACGCGCCCGGGTCAAAAACTTATGCGTAATCAGAGACGTATTCGCATTAACGATACGCGTGTGCGTGTACCACTACCACCCGCTTCCTTCCACCGCATTGCATTCACGTGCGACTGCGGATTTGCATAAAAAATTTCCCCGTGAACTGATTAATTGCCTCGACGAATGCCAGTGCACGATTACTTTCGTTGATTAAGTTTGTCGGGCGAAATCATTTTTCGCTCGCAAATTTTACACCATCGAACTGTGCATAGTTTAATGTTAACAATAGTTTAAATAGATTCCCGAATTTTATTTTATAGCGCTTTGTGGGAATTCATGTTGTAGGAACTCGCGTTATACGGGAGTTTACTTTGTTAGTATCTATTAAATAATTAGATAAGTAAATTAAAACGTAATTGGGTTAAATTAATCCTTGAATTCATCAGTTATATAATAGATATGATAATTAAGAAGTTAAATAATAAATATAGAGGGTGTTCCATACAAAAATAACCCACCTAGTTATCTCCTTTAATCTTGATAATACGGAAAATATTTTATGCAAACATCCCAAAAGAGAATTTTGTCGGTTGTCGTTTTTCTACAGAATTTTCCGGATTATCTATATTTGTTATATTGAAAAAATATCGTTCTATAATTAGCCGCGGGGTATTCCGTATATGCGAAATGATAGATTCCAAGGTAAGATTTATGAAAATAAGTTCGCGTCGTGTTTCAAGATACGAGGCCTTAAAAAAAGTATTCCATTTCGTTGGTCTGATATGAAGTTATAAAGCGGAGCATATATGGAATTTCTATGAAACAACAAGCAAGAATAAGAGACACGGTGTTGCGCTGGGAAGTCCTATGAATTTCCATAGTTCAATTCAGGTTCCATTAAAGCAGTCGAGAGCAGCAGTGCGTGCATGGAAGGAGAGAAGGAATAGAAAAAAAAAGACGAAAGAGGAACGTTAAAACCGTCGGGAACCGGGTTGCCGGGTGTATTATTCCGTGAATATTACATTTGTGACTTGGTGCGGCTATGTTTGCCTCGCGTTTCCTAATTTCCTTCGGGAAACGGCGCGAATAATGTCGCTCCGCGGTAACTGCACCTCCCGCTACACCCTGCATTATTCACTCGTTCTGGAATTGTCTTTTTGCCCCGCCGAACCTTTCATTTCGTGGAAACATTGTTTCCTGTTCCGTGACATTGAAACAATTACATTAAATCACCTTTTACTCGACTTAACTGTGTAATTCGGAATAACAGCGGGTAGTAACAATTTCATTTATTAATTATAATATCTGATTCTTGAAGAGTTTCCTGGAACGTGTTTCATGATAAATAACACTAGAATCTACATATCGAATATTATATATTCCAGTTATTTTATGTAAAGTTTATACTTATATTCTATAATTTATTTTATAATAAATAATATTAGAATCCATATACGAAACATAATTCACTCCAGTTATTTTTTATTATGAATTTTAAATAACCGATAACTCGAGCGAATTTTAACGTTGCCTCCCAGTAGCCAATCAAATTGGCGTGATAAACTGAGTGGCGATTGAGAGTCGCCTTATTATTTGCCGCGATAAACTGATTGGAAATCGAAAGTCGTCCCTCGATTTGCCGCGATAAACTGAGTGGAGATTGAGAGTCGTCGCGATAAACTGAGTGGAGATTGAGAGTCGCCGCGATAAACTGAGTGGAGTTTGAGAGTCGTCGCGATAAACTGAGTGGAGATTGAGAGTCGTCGCGATAAACTGAGTGGAGATTGAGAGTCGCCGCGATAAACTGATTGGCGATCGAAAGTCATTTCTCGATTTACCGCGATAAATTGAGTGGCGATTGAGAGTTGTCCCTCGATTTGCCGCGATAAAGGCTGTGGCGATTGAGACTCGCCGCAAAAACCGAATGGTAGCCGAGGATCACCTTTCGAGTGCCGGGGATGAACAATGAACAGCATCATGATCTGTTTTCATTGAACATCGAAAACGTAATAAAATATGTAACAATAAAAATTTGCCAAGAAAATAGCCAAGGATTCCTTTCGTAGTTTGTGTCTTGTCAATTGTGAGAACAAACCATTTTCAACCTTCCACGGTGCAAGGTGGAAGGTATGTAAAGTGGAGGGTTGTTATAAATAGTCGGTGTTCAGAAGTAAGGGTAGTAAAGAAGCGACCGAAAGGGATGGGAAGAGTGGGAGAGTTTGTCAGCGAGAGCCAAATGAAATTGTATTAAAGTTTCACCTCGTTGTAAAGACGAGGTGGGAGGATATTCCAGGGTTGGTTTGGGGGTGGATGAGTAAAATCTAGGAGAAATGGAAGTCAGCACTAAAACGATCTACGGTGCAGGATATTAAAGCTTGTCGTTCGGCAACAAAATGAACCGGGATTCAGGTTTCAGCCAATTACCACGATTTTCCTATCACCAGCTTCCCGGTGTGCATATAAGTACATAAACAATTTTAAATATTTAACATTATGCTACGGACAATATATTCAGCTATATTTTTACATTCACGTATACGTCCTGAAAAATAAGAGTGGATGGAATAAAGAAATTAATCCATTTAATTACGCCATTATGTAATGTGAGCCGCAAAGAATTTCAGAAAATGAAAGCTTATAAATTGGAACGCTTTTATTAAATTTTTCGGACCGGAATTTTGACGGCTCACCATTGTTCTAGTGTTAATAATTGAAGATTTTGTTCCGACCCTTTGAAAATTTATATTTTTGGAAAAAGGAAATTAAAGACTTACAATTAAATTAAAATCCAAAGAAATTTAAGAAATTATAAGAAAAGAATGATTTATAATAATTTATTTAAAACTTGTTCAATCTGTTGGGAATTATGAAATCGATGAAGAAATAACTTTATAATGATTTTTATCATAATGATTTAATCGGAGCATGAAATGCTATAAAATTTGATGGGGAAAGGTGTGAGAAAAAATATCCTTAAATCCTCTTTATTCCTCCGACGGGATAAAAATTATAAAATTAGAAGAGGATTATTTTATGAAGATATTAATATTAGTAATTTGGTAGCAATAGAAAATGAGCCAAAGTCTTCCTGAAATTTTTTAATAATAAGTTTCCGAATAACCCACTGTTCCATAATTCACAAAGTTGTGTAATAATTTTGCATGATGTACTTTGCGATATTTCTGCCTCAGTAATTAATATATGACATATTCATGTACAATATATTTATATATAATATTCGATACATGAAATATTCAGAATTTTTAAAAACATTCCATAACAGATAAACGATTAATATCGGAATATTAATATTTAAAAAATAGTACAATAAATGCCTGGCAAACTATCGTATATTTATATTCTCGAATAACTCGATATTTGTTATCAAATATATATATTCAATATCATTAAGCATACTCTCGTATATCGATCTTTAACGAAACCCGCAGCAGCAGAAATAATAAAAAAAATAATTCTCAAGTATTATTAACGTTATATAATAAATTTAATATCATTTTGCGTAATCCATGCCACTCTGCGTTGGTTTCGGGTTACGTCGAACGTATCAAATATAAAAACGTGACCGTTGCCCAGGCCGGTTGTTATTAGTGGATTTCGTTTATAAAAGCGCTGCGTCAAGATGGAAAATCAATGTTTCGGGATATTAAAATTTGACGGCCCCTTGGAAGTCGGTTATATTCTTATATTCTTCGCACCCTACTGCCGAACCATCGGCATCGTCTCTCCGTTAGATTTTATACCCTCGCGTCTCGGTAGACAACGTTCGAGCTTGGCGCGAGGGGTTCTTCTGGACGTTAAATGCTTTTTAAAATTTAACTTTCCGCCGAGTTATTTCACTCCGGCTAAGAAATCTCCGCGAAAATTTACCTGTTGTTCTCCACCGCGCGGAACACTGCACGGATTGCCGAGGGAAATCACCTTCCGTACGTTTAGTCCCGCGAAATCTTTGCATATTTCTGTCGTTTAAGTCCCGAATTGTATGCTGGGAATTTTAAATACCGAATTAATACGAATTTCGCTCGAAATACTCCATAAAACTACGAAACACTACATTCCTTTAGCAGATATAAAATAATAATTAAAATATACTCTATTTTTGAATATAATAATTATAATCAATTTTTATCGATGATATTCGAACATTTAATCTAAGAATTATTGTGAATAAGGTGTTCCGAAGAATTCGTCGAATTAATACTAATTTTTCTCCAAACACTTCGTAAATCTATGAAACACTACATTTTGAGCACATCGAAAATAATAATCAAGATATACTACACATTTCAGAGTATAATAAATATAATGAATTTTCGTCAGCGATACTCGAGCGATTCATCCAGGAATTAAAGATAGTTGTACCGAAGAATTCATTCTTAAATGATTCGAATTCCTAGGGGATTAAAAGCAGCAGGGAAGATGGATATTTAAGGTATCTAATAAGATGCATTACGGATCTTTTTCGCAGGAAGTTTAAATCATAGCTCGGCCGCGGAGGTCGGCGCGGTTTATTCTTCTACGGCAGCGCAGCTGGACGTCTGTATCTCACGTTTCAATATATCTCAATTATATCGTAAATAAAATATGACTGGCTAGTTGCGTGCGCACCGCTAAATTGGCAGCTCACCTGTCCATTACCGAACCTGTTCTTCTCCTCTTCTACCACCTCTCCTTATTCTTCTTACTTCTTTCCATTTTCTTCGCCGATATTCGCATATATTAATATCGGGAGTATCGATACTTCCTTGTTTTCGGAATCAGTCTTCAGTCTTATGCAATTAGATGCCACGTGGTATCATAATTAAATGTTATCTTTGAACGTTATGGCAGAACTAATATTCTTAATATAACTATAGTATATTATGTGTAATTAATATGTGAAATTCTTTGATTTTGCTAATTCGTGTCTTCCATATTAGTTAATAATATTAAACGTGATTTGATCGTGGAATACCGTCGCGTGCGACTCTGGAACTTTATACAGTAAATTCGTGTATAACGTGGTTTCATACAACGCGCTAAAGATATTCGGATTATATTTTTTGTATAGCGCGGTTCTGATACAACGCGCTATATGATAAAATGAGGGAATTCACCGTTTACTTTAGTCCACTATACCGATCTCTACCGATCTCCACCGATCTCTACCGATTTCTACCGATTTCTTCTATTTCATAATCATTAAAACATAGAAAACAAAATTTGACATCAATACCAACACAATACAAAAATAGACAATAGTTATTCAAAACAACACGATTCCCTATAATCCGATTATGTAGAACGCGTAAGATATTAATCGCGTTATACGAGAGTGTACTGTATTACGTCCTGAAATTACCGAGTAACCGTGAGAGTAGAAAAATACGAGATGCAATGGGAAATGATAGAAAACTCTCGAGCCACGTAACAACTTACACGCCAGTGGCGATTAGCCTGTGATTTTTTCGCGAAAATTGCAACGGAAATGCACGCTTGGTATCGTTGTCTATTAGTTGAAATTTATGCAGCTATTACGGATCTTGATGCCAGGTGTCCGTCTATAGACTCTATACGAATAACCCTCGAAGACTTCTTTGACCCTCACGTCCTTGCGCCTCGCTTTTTATTCAAATTTCCTTCGCGTTTCACTCTGACTGTCTACCCTTTGATTGCTCAAATTGACTCGATGGCTAATGCAAACCTTTCTTACATTTGTATGGAATTCATGTACCTCCATTTTACGTTGATAACGCATATCATTAATTCCACTAATTATCTCACATCCTGCAGCCCCAATTTAAATACAGGTTTTGCGTTCCAAATTCAACTTCTTGCAAATCAAATTCAACATTTTGCCAATCAAATACACCAGCTTCCTATACAAGCTTTTCTACGGAATTGTTTTCTTAAGGTTTTGTAACGAAAATAATAGCAAATGTAAATTCATTGATAAGAAATTCCAAATTTTATTGTATTTAATATAAAGATGTACACGAAATACTTATTTAATTGTAATTACTAATTCATTACATATGTTATTACTATTTGCGAAAGAGTGAATTCGAAGTGCAAAAAGTTGAATTTGATTTGCACAGGAGTTAATTTGATTGGCAAAAGGTTGAATTTGATTTGAAAAAGAGTGCATTTGGACCGCACAACGGTATAAATAAATATGTAAACATAAGCGAGTATACGTTCAGTAGTTCCAGCGTTAACGATGTCCATCATCTACTTAAATATCATACGTTATTATCTCCCGTAAAATTCCATATATTTATAATTCCCGTATTAATTCGGGTTAGGAAGGATTAGAAGTTTGATTGATGAGGATTCGCGAGATGAGTGGGGATCCATTAAAAATGTATGAAAGCGTCTAGATTCGTTGTATCCAGGATAGAAGAAAGGGACTTAGATCCGAAATATGGCTGGACTACCGCGGTGAGATTTATCCACGTGTAATGACAGGGTTGGGGCGCTTTAAGGATTGTTATTGGTGCATTTTAATGCGGCACTGTTCAACGGGGGTGTTATTATTCTTGCGGTTTTGCGGTTGTCCGAGAAAATTAGCGGTTGCCCGAGGAACGAGCTCGCTTCGGGACGGACAGCCAGGTAACCCTGAGATCCATCTGTCACAGCGAGGCCGTTCGCAATTCGTCAGTCCTCGGTCTACGGTTTCGGGCATTGAAAAATTTATCCCCTAGAATTTACATGCCCGTCTCATCCAGGAAGAGATTTCTCCCCGGCTGCCATTGTTTCGAATAAAAGAGAAATCTCTTTCGTAATGTGCTTTTCCGAACTCCAATAGTCCTTCGAATAAAGCTGAGGTGTTGATATTTCTTTTTATTTTATGTGATTGGAATGTCGATTATTTTGAATATCGTGCGATTTATCTTCAAAATTGTACTTCTCTTAAGATAAATCTAGATATATAATAGATAATCCTAGATGAATAACAGAATTGTTTATCAAATCTTTATTTTCTAGGTGAAATTCTAGAATAGTTGCAAGTTGGATCTGATTGATCTTGAAATTGATTTTAAGAGGAACTCAAATTAATTTTTTTTTAGTACATGTCAAGGAATATTTAATATGAATAAACAAATATATAACAGAATATAGAACATAGAATATGAAACATAGATAAAATAGTCAAAAGTTGGATCAAAATGACCTTGAAATTAACTTTAAGTGAAATGTGCAAATGTGACTTAATTTATTTGATTAAACTTATCCAAGGATATTCAATATAATTAATATAATACTGAATATAGAATATAGAATTTAGAAGTATTAAAGAATAATAGGGATACAATATTAGATAAAATAGTATAATATAATAGAAAGATATATGAAATCACGTTTAAACACTACACGAGCGGAGATTAAAAAGGAAAGATTAAGTTCACGTTACGGTAATTCGTTGTAACGTGGATATCTGTTGAATTACGATGCTCGGAAGGAACAACTTAATTCCTCCACCTGTCGTTGTAAACTAGGGGTTGTTCCACACGAATCTATCTCAAGAAAAAAACCGCGCTCTTGGTCACATCCACCTGTCGTCCCTTCACAAATTATCATACAATCATAATTAATTTCCCCGGATCTAAATTACCGCTTAAACCCCCTTTCTGAGAACGGGGCACGAACCGAGCTATGTGAAACGTTCCGCTCATAGAATTAATGTATACTTATTGTTACTTCATATATAATTACCACTTTAAAAATATTCTTCGATACTAATACTCGAATCCTTCAAATCCTACATTCCACTAAAATATGAATATTATTCAAAAGTAATTAAATAGTAGGTCCTAATATTCCACAAAAATATTAATATCAATTAATAATTAAAAGTTAGATAATAATATTTCCTTATCCATCCCATTATTTATCCAATTAAAAATTAGTTTTATACGTCCGATAGCTATATACGATCCAATGGCATTCCAGGCCGCCATTAAAATAAAAATCGCCGATCCGCAAGCGTCTAAAAACCCAGATAAAACAAAAGCACGTGAAGGTATCGGAACGAGGCAGTACATAAATTTTTATAGAAATCGAATAGAATTTCGGCTTCTTCCGAGAGAATGGTGCTCGAGTGGAGGTTTATCCGGGCTTAATTACAGACACGTCCCGTCGATAATAGCCACCTTCGAAAAACTAGCGTAACGACGATGTCAGTCTTGATTTATGTCCGGGAAATGGGTCGTGCCTTCGAGGCTAGGTCGTCCGTCGGTTTCTGCAGAAAACGGTCGGCCTCCATTAAAAGTCTTGGTAGCGCGAGTAACCGGAGAAGGAAGGAAAAAGAGGAATGGAAGAAGAGGAAGATCCCAGGGAAAGGAAGAGGAACGAGAGACTAAACGCGGCTCCTTGGCGGGGGCAGACATCATAAACTGTTTATAAATCACCGGGATATACCTGTCATAGGGTTTAACAGATGCGCGTGTACGCGGTGGATGCAAAAACCCAACCGGGTTGTTCCACTGCCGTTTCTGGGGACGAGGAAAGATCGTATCGCGCGTGCGCGGTCTCCGCGAGCCGACTTTAATGTATCCTTATCTCCTCTTATCGGGACGCCGCCAGATTTACGTCCGAGCGCAATTTTTGCCGCTAATTTGGAGCCAGAATTATTCCACTTTTGACCTACTGGAAGTCTGTGTTTTTATTATCGTTGATGATTACTTCATCCTAATTTAATCACAATTTTTGATATTACGAGTCTTCAATTTAATTACAATTTTTTATATTATGAGACTCAGATTTGATTATTGTATAATTTATTACAAAGTGTTTCATTATCGTTTGTACTTATATCACCACAAATTAATTACAATTTTCTGTACTATGAGTTTCGACTTTGATTATTAATATCTATTTTATTCACCCTGAAATAATAATTATATCTTATTGGAGGGACATTAATACTAGAACTACGGAAGTCATAAAAATGGCGGGCCCATGGAATTGAACAAAAACATTCAAATTGATAGGATTCCATATTTTGAGATGTTTTGCGGCTCACGTTGTATAACGAACGTAATTAAATCCATTGAATTCTTTCTTCCATCCATCCTTATTTCTCGTACATATGCGAATGTTTGATTAAAAGTATTCCACATATATATGAAAATAACATCACATTAATATGTTTCAAGAAACTCATTATTTCTTTTGATTCCTAACATGCTCCAGACTTTTCAGGGGGATTATACGGACTCATACGTGAATGTATAAATCTAGTTGAGTATATTGTCCGTAGTTCTAGTGTTAAATGAATACGTTGCAGAGTCACCCAGTAGATTAGCACGTTCCGCGAGGAACGGTAGTCATGTGCATCGTAAATTTTCGTTTTCTCGTCGCATTATGTATTATGCATTTTCTGTCCACCCGTTTCAGGCCGTATTTAGAGCTCTTGACAATTATCTTTCCGGTGGGTAAGAAGCCATGTAATATTCATGCAGCGGATTGTAAGTGGACGAACGCCCGGGTATACAATACCCGTAGATTCCGAGATTGCGCGCTCACCGTGACACTAATACCGGAAAGGAAACGAAGAAAATCATTCTTAATTGGGACAGACTTTAAATGACGACGTTCAATTTACCTCCCCGCAAAATATACTTTAACGCCGTGATATCCCTGTTATTCTTTTGCTATTCTTTTAACCACCTTCGATCAACTAACTTTTGAAATCGTCAACTTCCTTTAACCATCGAATTCCATCGAAATCCATAATACCTGTTTACCCGTATTACGACAAGTTATAATTCCTTAAACTCGCTGAACCCTTTAAACATAAACACCGACAATAGTTGGCAGGTTTCCCAAATATATTTATTAATAATTCCATTAAAACAAGGTATTCAGCGTCCAGTTTTAATTCCAAGACTTTATCTTTGACTTATCCAATTCTTAATCACCATTAATTTAAATTAATGCAAACAGTCGATTTATATATCGCAGTCGTATTGTGTCAGACGTTATTCCTCGGTTACCGCTAATTAATAATAATTATTAATTACACTCACGGTATTCGACTCGGCATGTTACCAGGCACGATAAGGAATTATAATAAAATGTAGTTTTCTCTATCGCGTAGTAATATGCAAATAACTAAATAATTATTACCGTTGTCACGACTTAAAGCAGATGCTTATTACGTTGAATTAAATGTTCGCGGATACAGGTTTCCGCTTTACTCCAGTTCCTCGTCCGTTCGAGTAACTACTGCTTCTAACGTATACTAATGTTACGTACGGAATAAAAGAAAACGTCGCGGATGTGTATTTGTATTATTAATGAGTAATTATTGCTCTTATTATATTTTTCACGGTTTCCTGCTTGCTCGGCATACGTCGCTGTGTCTCGTTACGGGATATGTTAAGACAATCTCATTGGACACTGACAAACAATCTGGATTTAAGTATGCAAGGTAAAACTCACCGTGAAAATAATTACCACCTTCAGCACCCTTCGTGGGAAGCTATTCTTTAACGATAAATATATGCAAATTTCGACGACGCATTTTGTATGCAGACCACAATTTTTCTTTTATTATATTTCGTGGCTAAATATATAAATGATATGATTTGTAATATATAACAAATTTGAAATGTTCTTAAGGGAGGAATTAAATGTTAGAAGTTAATTCTTATATCTCGCTTATTTTTTATGATAGAAGAAAATATCAGGGGAAAAGAATATTTGTTTCGAGGGGGGAAATATTATGATAGGTAAAAAACTTTTATTAAAGTCATTTTTCTCGGGATTTCAAGGTCATCGAAGCTTTTTAAATGGGACTATATATTTCTATTATAGCGACATGATAGCTGAGATCAAAATAAATCGAACGACTTATAATACTCCGACCTTCGCGTGACCTTCAGTACAGACATTCATATTTAATTCAATTCTGTCTGCAAGAATTTAATCTGCTAATTTTATACTACCATGACATTCAACTATTAATTATTATCTATCTCAATTATAATATTATATAATAGATTAAATCAATTCGTTCTCAAAGTTATATCGATTTGAATTTGATTCTAAAATACGACAGATATTATGCACCAACCAAATAAAGTCGAGGGAATCTAATTTTGAGGTGAACGTCAATCCAAATGGAATCCAATCAATTCCGGATAATCGAAGTATCTCATCATCCGCGATTCCACTTACGTCGAAGGACACCCCGCGATTTTTCATGCGTCCCTTTCGAGCATTAATATTTGTCAATTATCCCAGCAGTAGATTGGTCGAAGGGCGATTCATCGAGGACATCACGCGAGTCCTTTCCGATCGCGCTATCGCGACAGGCCGAGAGAGAAAAAGCAATTATAATTCCCTGTGTATCGTCGCCGTTATAATTGGAGCGCGGGCTCCGATAATGGACCTCGAAAGAAGATTAAGAATAGGTGGCTTGCGTGGGGAAAAAGTGAGGAGGCGAGTGTGAGAGTGAGAGAGAGAGAGAGAGAAAGGGATATAATACGATGGGGTAGAAAAGAAGGATGGCAGAGGTGGTCCAGGGAGAAAGAATAGATGGCAAGGGACAAAGGAGAAAGATAGAAAAAGATGGAGAGACCCCTAGGTATAGTCTCGATGACTTATGTGGCTCTGACGCTATCAGCGAAGCGTCTCTAGAGTCCGGCTTCAGCCCCGGAACGGCGCTCCTCGTAAATCATTTCGATCCACCCACGCCTTCGTATACCTTCTCCCTCTCTCTCTCTCTCTCTCTCCTCGTCGAGGAAGATCCGCAGTTACAACTCCACGAGATGCGATATGACAATTAACGAGGTCAAAGGGAGGACGAACTTTGCCTACGGACCTTTTACACACTCCAGCGACGATAACACCGTCCCCGGAACTCGCGGAGATGTTTCCTATCATATGGCAATAAATTATGCGCCCGCATACTTTGTAGACTTTCTTCGAACGATATACATCTAATATTAGATTCGAGTCATTCGGGATTAACGATTGGTTTGAATGCAGGTTTCGTACTCCAAATTCAAATTCTTGCAAATCAAATTCACCCTTTCGCGAATCAAACTTATTCTTTCGCACTCCACATTCAACTTGTTGCAAATTGAATTCGTCCATTTCGCGAATCAAACTTATTCTTTCGCACTCCAAATTCAACTTGTTGCAAATTGAATTCACCCGTTCCCAATTCAAGTTTATCTACAAAATTCTTTTCCTAAGCTTTCCTAATAAAAGGAAGAGAATCAAATGAAAATTTATTGGTATGAAATTCAAATTTTTCTTATATATAATATCAAGATGTACATGAAACACTTATTTAATTGCAATTACCAATTTATTACATATGTAATTACAATTAAAAATGGGTGAATTTGATTTGCAAAAGTATCCTCCCTTTTTTACAGAGATTTAAAGATATCACAATTTTTTATTTTAATTACCAGAGATATGCTAATTAGGAATAAAATAATAAAGAAATAAACAAATTGTTAAGCACTGCTGTTAGTATTTGTTGTTATTTTCTCATTATGAACAGCAGACGTGAATGCAGATCATTTTTCATAACCGAAACCCGCAAACATAAATGATGCAGAAAGGACTACTTTTTACGTACTAAAGCGACTCCTTGGTCGAAAGGACAGTCTGTTTTCGTGCAAAAGGAGCGTCATCCTTTGATTGTCATCCGATGTCAGGGTGCACCCGTGGAGATACAAATGACGACGATAGCAGCACGGTCCAGCTACCGCAACCGCATCCGCGCTTATCTCCGAGGAGGATCGTCGGAGTAGCAGGGACTCCACTTTTTTCAGGGGAAAACCTTTTTTTAGTCAGACAGTTCTTCGACTCCCACGCGAAAGAAAGCGGAGGCGGCGGTAACATTTTTATTAGGGCAATTCTCTGCGACCCACGAGTGCCTCCTCGGTTTCCACCGATCCCCTTGACTTGCTCTTCTAAACTTTTTACTGAAATACGCTACCTTTTTGGTTACTTAATTCCCTGTTTCGAGCCTCCCTCGGGTTACCTTTCACCTTTCAGCGAGTGATTTTATTAGTGATATTAAATAGTTATATCGGTAGCAGTAAATGATACCAAATACTGCGAACTAAATCGTGGAATTATAAGACCTCTTTTAACATATTGTTAACCTGCAACGAGTTAACTCGTGTTTGTAAATGCATGAGTTTATTAAATTATTAAAGCTGAAAGCAATGCACGTTTTCATTATAGCATTATTGATGCGTCATTGGTGCTGGATAGTGTTTATTTTATTATAACATTAATTATTTTCCTGGGTACTTCGCTTTTTAATCACAATTTTTATATTAGTTTCTGCATAAAAGTGCCGGTCAACGATGCGTTAATATGATGGAATATTTGATAGAAAGTTCGCGTCACCGATGAATATTATTTGAAAACCGATCTTGACACGTTGACCGGTGACCGCCGATGTCAATATTTTTAAAAATGTTGAATGTTACAAACTCGAATCAAATATATCGTTAATATTTGTAAAAGTTTCAATATTTCTAACGGCAAACACTCGAATCAAATATGTCGCTAATATTTGTAAAAGTTTCAATATTTCTAATGGTAAAAACTTGAGATCAAATATATCGCTAATATTTGTAAAAGTTTCAATATTTTTTATGGTAATAACTCGAATAAAATATATCACTAATATTTGTAAAACCTGCAATATTTTTAATGTTACAAACTCGAATCAATTATGTCGCTAATATTTGTAAAAGTTTCAATATTTCTAATGGTAAAAACTCGAATCAAATATATCGCTAATATTTGTAAAAGTTTCAATATTTTTTATGGTAATAGCTCGAATAAAATATATCGCTAATATTTGTAAAACTTGCAATATTTTTAACGTTACAAAGTCGAATCAAATATGTCGCTAATATTTGTAAAAGTTTCAATATTTCTAATGTTACATACACGTTACGAACGCGTATTGGGAGGTATCGTATAACACGGATTTCGGCCTGATACCCAACGTGTTAACGAATCGAGTTTCGTCAGAGTTTGCAATAAATTCTGGATAATTTGTTAGCTATTAGTCGTGGCAAGAAAGTAGAGGAGAGTGGGAGTGGAGCAGTGGTGTTGCAAGGTGGTCGAATGCAAGTGCAACTCGTGGCTCTGGGAAGCGCCGTACCGTTGCGTACATCGCAGAGATGTCCTCAGGATAAAGAGCCAGGGCTTTGTTCTACGCTTATGAATAAAACATTCGATAGTGCATCTCGGAGCCATACCGTACTTACACATACCGACGCAATCTACTTCGCCTTCTGACTTCTTCGCCCTCCTTCTGCATTTTACGTTCTGACATTCCACTCCCGCTTTCGTGTCTCCCGCGAGGACAACGGTCTGCTCTGCATTTCGAAAAAGTGGAGCAACTTTTATCGTGTCGTATCAAAGAAATACAAAGAAATATGGAATTACAACTAAATATAATGTACCGCAATTATCTTCAAATTAGAGATTTTTATGTTTTTCACGCTTTCGTGTATCCCGCGGAAACAACAAACTGCTTTGCATTTCGAAAAAATGGAGCTACTTTTATCGTGTCGTATCAAAGAAATACAAAGAAATATGGAAATACAACTAAATAAAAAGTACCGCAATATCTTCAAATTAGAGATTTTTATGTTTTTCACGCTTTCCTGTCTCCGGCGGGAACAACAAACTGCTTTGCATTTCGAAAAAGTCGAAAAATATATGAACGAGACTTAACCGCCAATAAAAATTCCAATATTGCGATTTAAAATGACATACATTACATTTTATTGAGGAATAAACTTTATTTAAAAAACAAACAAAATTTATATATGACTGAACCCAGTAATTAACAAGTCTGTTTAATCGAGAAGACGCGTTATCCTCGATACTAGATTCCGTAATAAAATTTAATAGAAAGAGGGTGCAAGTTAAGTCGGAGTTTATGAAACATTTGACAAGAACGAACGAAACGGGCGAAGATAAAGAAGAGGAAGAGAGGAGAAGGTAAAAAGAGAAGGAGATCTCGGAGGATCGTTGGAAACGTAAGGATGAGGTAGTCGAAGAAGTGGAGGAAAGTCGAGCGTGTCTCAATGTCTCCCCGAAGGCGCGCTCCAGCAATTTCTGCCTTCATTCGCACAAAGCTCGCGCTGTGGAAACACCCTGGAAAATGCCGACATAAAAGAGAAGTTAAAACTATGCTGTCGTTCTTATTACTGCCTGGAGCCACCCTTACCACTCAAAACCCGAGAAACGCAAAGAGAGGGAGAGGGGGTGGGGGTGGGGGTGGGGGGAGAGACTTCTACCCTGACCTACCCTCTCCTCCTTTTCCTTCCACGCGTTTAAACGCCTGCCTCCCGGGGATCACCGGAATACGTATTTCAAGCGGTAAATAATTAATATCTCGAAGAGTAGTCGCAAAAGTGCACCGTGAAATTAAAAGACATACAGTGAGTGTAGAAACAAGTATCCGCAGAGCAGCGAATTTTAACAAAAAGATCGTAGAACTCTGTCTCTTTCGCACGAAACAAATTGTAAATATTTCCATAAAAATTTATAATAATATTGTTTTTATGAAATTCATTGCGAAGATCTCGAGGAATGCGTACATAGCAGTTGTTTGTTAAAATGTTCTAAATAAACAAAGTTTTATGAGGTTTTTGTTGAAACTGTATATGTTTTGGAAGAAAATATTCATGGAAATATTTGTATCTTTTAAAACAGATGAAAGAAGAATAATATCATTAAAGCGAGAGAATAAATGATATGAGAGTTGATTCTTGTGCTTTAAAAAAATTGATAGAAAATGGAATACAGATATACAGAAATTATAATAGAAGTACAAATTAATTAATCTCTCTTATCACAATTATTTGTTATACAAAATTATAATAAATAATCATTTTAGCACATTTTTCTTCTTTATTTCAACGTAATAGAAATCAACACTATAAGTTTTCTTTTTCATAGTATACAAGTAAATACTTTCAGTATTATTATTCTCACGCAGCATTACGCGTTATTTTTTCCTTAATATTTTAATCGCAGTTCATATCAAAGAAATGCTTATCGTAAAAGTATACTTCCGAATCAACTACTTTAGAAGAGTGATAATACGCGTTTCCTTGTTCTACCGAGTTGTTTCCATCCCCCGTTTCCACCCCCGTCCGTAATGGTGTAAATATTTTCTTTCCGCTTACTTCTCCGTAGTAGCCGACTTGATTAAATAATTTATAATCCAACGGTGGAATGTCATTTTGAAGGGGAATACTCGCGTCTCTTTTTAACCCCTCTGAATCACGGGTTCGCTTAACCACCCCCGCGGAATTTATAATCCGTCCTACGCGAAATATCGAGCCGCTTTTCGCTCCTGGATTAATTGGAGTTTCAGTTAAACATTCGAGTTTCCACATCGTTTTTCAAATTAAATTAAATTAAAAATATTAATTGTCCATCATTTTCTATACAAAACTGAGCTAGAAACATTATTTTTCCACTATTTTCCACAGAGAATTGAGCTAAAAAACATTAATTTTCCATCATTTACTACTCGAAATTGAACTAAAACCAGTAGTTTTCCATTATTTTCCACACCGAATTCAATTAAACACATTAATTTTCCATCATTTTCTACACAAAACTGAGTTAAAAACATTTGTTTTCCATAATTTTCCACACAAAATTGACCTAAAAACATTAGTTTTCCATCACTTTCCATACGAAATTGGATTAAAAACGTTAGTTTTCCAACATTTTCCACACAAAATCGAACTAAAAGCAACAGTCTTCCATTGCCTTCCACACAAAATTAAACCAAAAACAGCGTATATTAGGAACGCGTTAAAGTTGGAACGTTAAACCGGAAAGTATCCTTTGAATCGTTGAAAAATGTTTCCCCAAGTTGTAGGCGTAGCTTGAGGAGAAAGGAAACACTGAGTTTTCCGGAAATCCTAGAACAGCGCGCTTGGTAAATCCTGGATTTGAAACAAGGTAGAGTTGGCGTTGTTTGCAGGCCGCCGCATACCTGGCGTGCAGTCTACCGCTCGAAAATCCTGGAAACCAGGATCCAGGATCCTGGAGCCGCGTATAAGCCAATGCAAACTGGCCGAATCTACGGACTGCTTCGTAACATGAAATATGAAAGCTCGCAATTATATAAAGCTAAGAGCGGACTCCGGCCGACAGAGAAGCTCAGAGGAGCCCAGTGCGAAATGCAAACACCCCCCGCAACCACCGTTTTCCAGAACGGTTCTCGGATAACACGGAGAACAACTCGGCGTTTCATTGATTTCTAAATAAACCTTTATCCGGGCCAGTGTTTAATATCCTTCAACGTTCTCCTCTCTCGAAATTTTACATTTTTCAAAACGCGCAACTCAGGTTTTACTATATTTCATTAAAGCACGTAATTAATGAAAATCTTTGAGAGCAATGTTTCGTTATTGAATTCTAAATTCGAAGTTATATTACAGTTGTTATTGATACTATTCTTTGATAGATTTCATTAATATTATTATTTTATATTGACATCATTCTTCGATATTATTATCCCTCGTTTTATAATATTTCGTGAAAACGCGTGAATAACGAAAATTGTTTAGAATAATATTTGATTATCGTATTCCAAATTCGAATCTATGTTATAGTTGATGTAAATATTATAATATGAATGCTAGTCTTTACTAGATTTAATTATTATTATTATGTATATTACATTATATTATACTATGTTATATTAATATTATTCCTCGATATTGTTAGCGATTCACATCCTTAGTTTCTTCGGCAACCAAGACACTTTGGAATTCAACTTTCTTTCCCAAATTATTTGCTACAATTTTAATTCACTTGAAACAATTAAATAATACGCATCGAGGCACAGCACTGGGAAGTTGATTCGAACCGGTGGACACAGGAAGAGTGTGAGAAAAGTGAAATTAAAGGAAACACGTGGGTACCGTGGATGAAATCCGATCGCTCTTTGTCAGTACGACGTGTCGCAGTCACAATGTGAACTCTATTTGATCGATGCGATTTCGGCCTCGGCGAGGAGAGATAATGAAAACAATCCGTTATGAAGGTGTACCCCGAATACTCGGTTGGACACCTTTCCATTCGATTATTCCAAATCTACCGTATAATTATCTACATCTGTAAAAGAATGACATTATTCTTTCCTCGACAATCATAACATTTATTCTCCACATATCCCTGAAAGACTATATAATAAATATTCCACCATCTGTTTCATCTTCCAATCAATATATGTAGTTGAATATACATTGTTCCGTTTAAAAAACAAGGTCAATTAATTGGTCATTTATTTATTGACATTCATGTCCTTTTAGGAATTATGTTATTTACGTATTTGCATTTCAAACTCCTTGTATTAATTGATTTTATAATTTCCACTCAAGCTGTTGAAATTAATAATATATGTACTTGTTTCAGTCGATGAACTTTAGTATTGAATTATAGTTTTGCATCCTCGCTTCTTCAACCACTTAATCAGCCAATTTTTAATCCTCAATTAATTCATTTAATGTACCAATAATATTATATGTTTTATTCATGAAAAAATGGTGCTAATGAATTATACCCTCGGCGCATTCACCGTTGAAATGACAAAAGAATAGCAAACATTTTCTAGGCCAGAAGAATAACTTGCTATTTTATAATTCCATTAGCGATATTAAAATAAGAATTTGATTCGCTCAAATACTATGCCATTAAATTATATCTTCCACTTCATCGGCAAAAATTTATATTATAATTTGGTTTCCTTTAATATATCTAATCGAAGATAAGAAGAATACATTTATTTCATGAAAAAACGGTGCCAATGAATTACATCCTCGGCGCATTCACCGTTAAAATGACAAAAGGAATAGCAGGTATTTTCTAGGCCAGGAAAATAAAGAGGGTATTAAATCAAAGGTGACATCAGGAGATATACGTGGGAATGTTTTCTATGTACGCGCGACAAAGGAGTACATAAGGTACAGGCACTCCTACGATACGCAAGTTCCAACGAATAATTGCAGTTTCCTCATTTTTCCGTGGTAAACGCGCCACGTATGTCTCGTGAAAACTCGGTGAAACCGGGTTTTGTTGCAAGATCGCGATTCGTTCCCGATGACGCCATGATTCGGAGCAAGGAGTTGCGCTGAAGTTACGCGCGTCGCGCCGCTTCTAACGACACCCTGACTAATGAGAGCGAATCCACATCGGACTAATAAGGAAACCAGTTCCGATGCGATATTCCTAATTAAGCGAACCTTCTTCGTCAAACAAATTACCATTCCTTTGCCATATTGTACTCCGCTCTTTTCCACCGCCGTAGATCTCTTATCAACATGATTTAATGCTTTATTGTTACCGCGACTCTGATATCTTCTTGATGATTTCATCCTGAATCAGCAGTCGCGTGTCATTTTTACGAGGTTGGTATCTATCCGTTTTTCCTGAGATTGAATATTATATCTGAATCGATTATAATATTTTAAGACGTGCTAAACTTGTCTGGTACATTTTATATTATAAGGAATATTTATTAAATTAATATTAAAAATTGGAGTCTCCAACACCTGACAGAATTAACTACGCAACTAGGAACAACATAGATCGAAAATTATTAGAACAATAAATGGAAAGTTTTATTATTATAATCTTTGAAATATGATATCGAAAAGAGAAATATTAAAGTCACCGGCAATTAGAATGGGTTCTTGTTTTACCCTCGTTTAACACGCGAGGAATTTAGGGACAGTTTCCTGGAACAAGGAAGAAGTAGCGCGGGAAGCTCGAGCGAGTAAAATGAGTACTGCATGGACAAATTTTAATCAAAATCCTTTGCCACCGGTTCTTTTGGAATCCCTTAATTTTTACTTGCGTTTTCCTCGCGAGATGTTTGACATACTCCAATTGTGGCCAGTAAGAATGTTCCCTTCGAATAGTTGGGTTTTCGCGGTCGCTTTGTACAGTCGTTCAACAATCTACCTATTTGTCTCTCTTTGTGTTCCGCGGCGCTGGAATTTTCTGTATCGTAATTTCGACCATTCTGAAAATGCGCCGGTTTATGCGATCAACCGAAGATATTCTGACCGGAATACGATTAACGTTTTAATTTAGGGACGAAAAGTAAAATCGCGATCACTGAATCGGGTAATGCAATAAAATGTTATGTTAACATTGTAGACATACTTGAAACAATTAGAGAGGGAATGGATATCATTGATAATAAAGCTTGGTAATAAATAATAGGATAGTTAAATGCTATATAGAATACGTGTAATTCGAAATTTCGCCCTCCCAATTGTGGACCAAATTCAATGCTCCGTCGTAGAAACATACTTTAGGACTATTCTGGATTGGAACAAGTGGATTAAAATAGTTTTCACGTCAAAAGATGCGTTGATCGGAAATCGCAAAAATGTGAAGGGGTATACCTTAAAAAATTGTCAAAAAATGAAAGTCGCCAATTTTAATCCTAGATAGTCCAAATCGATGGTATATGATGCCAAATGATGTTCTAGGACCAATTTGGGTCGAAAGAAGCGGTTTAAAAATTTTTTCGGTAAAAAAATGGGTCAACCCAAAATCGCAAAAATGTGAAGGGGTATTTCAAAAATTGGCAAAAAATCAAAGTCGCCAATTTTAATCCTAGATGGTCCAAATCGATGGTATATGATGCCAAATGATGTTCTAGGACCAATTTGGGTCGAAAGAAGCGGTTTAAAAATTTTATCGGTCAAAAAATTGGTCGACCCAAAATCGCAAAAATGTGAAGGGGTATACCTTAAAAAATTGTCAAAAAATGAAAGTCACCAATTTCGGTCCTAAGTGGCCCAAATCGATGGTATCTGATGTATAAATATGTTCTATGATGATTTTGGGTCGAAAGAAGTGGTTTAACAATTTTTTTGGTCGAAAAACAGGTCGACCCAAAATCGCAAAAATGTTAAGGGGTATACCTTCAAAAATCGGCAAAAATTCAAAGTCGCCAATTTTGCACCTAGATAGTCCAAATCGATGGTAAGTGGTCCCTAAACGTATCTTAGGACCATTTTGCGTCTAAAAATGCAGATTAAAGTAGTTTGTTGTTCAACGAGTTTGTCGACTCAATCTGGCAGGTCTTAAAAATTACTGCAAAGATCGTAACAAATCGCGCATCAATAAAGCAACAATTATTCGTCACAACTTTACTTGTTAATGGCAAAAACAACACTTGCTCCGATGGGAAAGTTTCCACCAAAAATGGTACACGTCGCAGTGAACGTGTTAAGGGACGTTAGTGTCGAATGCGCGAAGGTAGATATGTATCCATGGTGGTTTATGGGAAGGTTCCCGGTGTGTATGAGTGTGGCTCCGTTGTTGTTATATTCAAATTCAGTCACTTGGCTAGTCCATGATTGTGCGTCGGCGAATATTCCAATATGGCCGTTTACAGTCCATATTGCAATTCTATTACCGTAAAATCCCACGACTGGCATAAGCAGCGCCGCGGAACCGTTCCTGAGAAATCTCAGGAAACCCTCACCTGTTCTTTTTCTAGATACCTTCCACCTTTCTCCTTCTCCTTCGCCCTTGAATCTGCAACAAATTCTTTAGGATTATTGCGATATGATTTTATGCGCCTCGAATAAACGCTGGTTGGTATCTCGAGTGTAACATCGACTCACTGGCTTCCCTGAATAGGTGATTCTCTTTGATGACCACCTATTTCTCCGTAACCCGTTAACTGACTTATTTTAATAATAAAAATAGCTTTGAAAGTGTGTTTACAAATTGACGAGGATAGACAAGCACGGCATAGAGAGATATTCGATACAAACAATATTTTTTAAATATGATGAGGTACCAAGATGAGTACAGGTTTGATAATACGGCGGATTTAAATACAGTGGTACTTCGTACTTCGAACGTTTCAGAGTTCAGACGATTCTAAATTCGAACGTTTCGGAGTTCGGACGATTCTAAATTCGAACGTTTTAGAGTTCAGACGATTCTAAATTCGAACGTTTCAGAGTTCGGACGATTCTAAATTCGAACGTTTCAGAGTTCAGACGATTCTAAATTCGAACGTTTCAGAGTTCGGAGGATTCTAAATTCGAACGTTTGAGAGTTCAGACGATTCTAAATTCGAACGTTTCAGAGTTCAGACGATTCTAAATTCGAACGTTTCAGAGTTCGGACGATTCTAAATTCGAACGTTTCAGAGTTCAGACGATTCTAAATTCGAACGTTTCAGAGTTCGGAGGATTCTAAATTCGAACGTTTGAGAGTTCAGACGATTCTAAATTCGAACGTTTCAGAGTTCAGACGATTCTAAATTCGAACGTTTCAGAGTTCGGACGCTTCTGACTTTGAACGTTTCAGAGTTCAGACGATTCTAAATTCGAACATTTCAGAGTTCGGACGCTTCTGACTTTGAACATTTCAGAGTTCAGACGATTCTAAATTCGAACGTTTCAGAGTTCAGACGATTCGAAATTCGAACATTTCAGAGTTCAGACGATTCGAAATTCGAACATTTCAGAATTCAAACGCTTGAGAAAGCAAGAAATTGGATTCGAAGTTCGAACGTCGTTTCTAAGTTCGGACTATAGTCCAGGAGCAATATTTTCGTCTTTGTAATTTTTATATTAAAAAATGATTCTTCACTTCTATTTCTATGTTGTAATAATTAAAATTAATAAAATCAACATTAAATTATTTTCTTGAATTTTTTCTAAGTTATTGACATTAAAAAATCTAAAATCTTGATTCGGACTTCGAACGATTCATAGTTCGAACGGGGTTTCTAAATACGAACTGAATACGAACTACGAGGTACTACTGTACTTCCAATGACGAAGATAATGTTAAGTCACACTGAAGTAATACTGTTAAGTTTACCAAAGAGCTCAAGGAATGATTATAATATCGGAAGAATCCCGGTTTACTTTTCCCTAGCAGTCTGCCAAACGGAAGGCGAATCGCGTGCCCGCGGCAATAATATGACATTTAATTAAGAAACTTGGGCGAGCTCGCGGAGTGATATTTGAGCTAATTAAAAATGTATCCGTCGCGGTTCTTTGAAGACAAGCTATTTTCATTGCTGTACAAAGGAGCCTCCCGGGGCTAATCTCTTCTCCTCTCCTCTTCTCTTCGATCTTCCTTCCTGTTCTCATTCCATCTCTCTTTCTTTCTCCCGGTTTCCTTTTCCCTTCCGCCACGTCCTCCCACGCTGTTTTCGGCGTGGCAGAGAATTGCCGGAAGGTGACCGACAGTCGAATCGCGCAGGGGTTGAACGGAGGGTGACAACGGAGGGGAAATTCTTTTAATCGTTTGATAATCTTGTTTAAACCTGTCAACCCCTGTAATACTTCCCCGTCGCTGCAACTCTCCGCTGGTTTTCATCTCGCTTTGTTTTTCCACGAATTATGAACAGTTTGTGAATGAAAAAGCGGAGGAAAATCTGGGAGGAAAATTTTCGATCAGATTCAATGCTGCGTGGTAGTGAAATATGCTTTAGGAACATTTTCAAATTGGCTTTAGAACTTGAAATAAAATACATCTTGGAGTGTCCATCTGCTTTCGTCTTGATAACTTTTGAGATACATCCTTTTTCGAGGAATCCCCGGGATATGCAATTTCCAAGAACGTTAGATTAAACTCCATGCTCTTCGTGATTATACGCTACAAAAGGGACATCCTGGATACGCGTATCTATTCATCTACTGGGTTACCGTGGGCGGTGAATATTACGTGCTCTAAGAAACGTTTGCCTCGATGTTGTTGCCTTCCTCGGCTCCGAGACCAACCGGCCTAATTTTTACTACTTTTTGATATTTTCTCCGAAAAGAGGAGGGTCATTGACCTCGCAAAGTATCGTATAATACGAATTTCGTCGTGGCACTCAAAGTGTTAATAAGTAGATTTTCCTGGTTTCGACAGACAACGAACCCTAGGTAGATTATCAGTCTCTGATCCTTTTCGTTTTCACATTATATTACAGTACTCAAAAACCTAAGCGACACGTGATTGTCAAATATTTTTCATCACAAAAACCCAACATGGAATTCTAATTATTCGAATAGGTTTCCTTTCCAAGGATAAACTTCCCCCATATTGAATTTTCTTTCTCCACATAAAAAGTGTCTTTCAACCGAATTTCCGCAGATATAAAAAACTACGTGTCGGTTAGTTCTTTAAGTATCACACATATATAACAACGTACAAACATCGGAGGTGGACATCTTGTATCTAGTGTTCCTTGTGAGTTTATATTGTATTAACTGTATTTCATTTTCTATTTATATTAAAGGGCTTGTCCCGTTAATAGATAAATATCAAGTATCAAATATCTTTGATTGCAGATTATCTAGTATCCGGGGCAACGAGTGAGAGGCGTTGGTTGGTCAGTTCGATGGCAGATAGAAAGATGAGTTTGCCTTCCGTGGAAGCTTTGGTGGACTCGGAGTTGGCAAGTATAATATGCGCGATACACAAGCGGCTCATCTGCATAACACCGGCGGACGCAGCCTCGACATGAATATTTACCGGTCATTTATAAGGTCCTGCCTCTTCTTTCTTTCTTTCTTTCTTTCTTTATCTCGCGACACGTCGTCGTCGTCGTCGTCGTTCACAGCGCAATCGTATTCGAGAGGCCAACGCGATCGTTTCATGGATCTTCGCTCCCGGTGTACCGGAAGTCGAACGAGCACTGCTCGGTGTGCCGGGATACGTACGATTACAGGACACGTCTATGTGTAACTCGTTTCGCCGATCGCCAGGCCACGCAAGCTTTACGATATAACTGGATTCACTTTATTACCGCGATTAATCGTTACTTTCGATACTTCGTGGAAGTTCCTAACATCACCCGCTTCAGGGTTACCGATCGATCGCGCATGCGCATCCGTTTATCCTCTACCACCTCTTTATCGCTTTACAGAGAACCAACGAATCGATTGATTCAATGAGTCATTAATTCCGTATCATTTTAATCGTCCACACTGATCCTACCTCCGCGAACCACTTCCCGGAATCCATGCATACCAAACTACTGATATAAAAATGATCGCGGGAAAGAAGGAAGTGTATCAGCGTGCAGTAGTGTAATTTATGAAAACCGCGAGTCGGTTGCTCGCGGAGTTAAGCATTCGCGGAAAGAAAGGAGACAGTGAAAACATGAGGATGGAGAGCAAAGTTGATGAAGAGAGCGTGTAACAGAGTCAGAGCATCCGTGCTCCATGATAGGTGGAGAACGGGACAAAGGGGTGGGGGGTGGCGCGGCGTGGCGCGAGGGGAAGGATTTTTCATATGCTTACTTGCACAGAAATAATGAGCTTGTCCATAAATAAAGAATAGAAGACGCTCGCGGCGAATGCGTAATGAAGTCTCTCGTGGATAATTGTTATCGCTGGAAAACGGTGCCAGCCTTGCATTTTCCACGATGAAATGATGTAGATGCGGCTAAATAAAACAGCACGACCCGCTCCTCTATCCGCCGTAGGTTTCAACGCTGCCTCGTTTTTTCTTCCTTTTCTCGTGCATTTTTGCCCTGGGAGTTTCCCTTGTTTGATGGACAAAGAGAGACGGAGGAGGGTGAAGGGTGGTGCCATGCGGGCTGGTGGGAAGCGGGTGGGGGGCAGAAAGAAATTAACATGCTATTACTATGTAGAATGTATCGCACGGTGTGTGTATCGGTTGGATGCATTTTATATCGAAAACATATTTTTAATGCAACATTTATCCTGGCGTATAACGAACCAAGTAAAATCTGTGATATACAGTCGATCTGCTTACACGATTAATCCGTGCGCTTGCGAAACATTGCGGTTTTTATGGTTGCGCACCCGCGGATTTGGATTTTATCGCTGCCGCGTCTAGTGCTGTGAATTGCGGTACATTAATTTTATATATTTTATGGTCAGACGACTATATGTGCGATTAATAATTAGTGGATACTTCGAAGAAATGAAGTAGTGGAATATTAAGGAAGTAAAAGTAGCATCGAAAGTAACTCCATATTTGTCGTTGAGAAGATGCCAATAATTGCTGTATAATAATCACGTATTAATGATTTGAATAAATGTCCCAAAAATTCTAGGATGTTAAAAGTGAGAAGAACAATTTTTGTTGTTGAACAAATCCAATAATTATTCTATAATAATTGGATATTGATTAATGCTAATAAATATCATATAAATTCTACGATGTTAGAAGACAGTAGAATATCCAACAAAAAATGCAAAGTGCGTAACCCGAACTTTCCAGATTTGCACATTTCATTTCAACAAGAGTAAAAGGTTTTGGTACTTGCACCAATGGACGATGGAAATTTCGATCGTACCGTTCGCGAACTATTTTCATTTACCGCGTGGTATTCGATCGAGTCCGTCGAGCGTTCCGCGATTCGCCAAACTTCCCTTCGAGTAAAGTAATGGATCCGCATATACGCGGATGGGAAAAATCAGCGCAAACATAACGCTATGTGGATACAGATCTCGATACAAATATTCCACTATCAATATAACATTAATCCCACAATAAATTCAACTGATTTTTTTTAATTAATTCCACGATTCTAAACATTCCGTTCTGTTCTTCTCAAACCGAAGCAGCTGACAAAGATTTAAAGTTTGATGATCCGATATGAGTTAATTAATTTAATTAGATTACTATGGCAAAGTTTTTATTTCAAATTTTTTCAGGTGGATTTCCATAATAAAGAAATAATAAATTCACTGATAACACCGATGTCGACTATCGATTTACATATCGAATCCGTTAAAAGGGTAGCACGGAATATATACTTATATTATAAAAAGTAAGACACGGGGATGTAGTGAGCCCTTTAAATAAGGTAAAAAGAGGGAATAAAAATGCTCTGTCTTCGATGGATCTGGCTTTGGAGTTCATAATCGAAAGCATCTAATTTGTTTGTATTAATTTCCATAACAGGATGCAAGTAAGACAATTCATTGATATCACCAATGTCGACTAGAGGTTCACGTATCGAGGTTGCTACAGGGGTAGCGCAGAAGACACAGGGATGCAGGAAGGTTTTTAATTAAAAGGTAGGATGAGGGGGTGGAAGTTCTCTGTCTCTGGTGGGTCTGGTTTGGGAGTTCAAAGTCGAGCCTCGGGAAGTCAATATCAAATACCTCGGAGGTAGACAGAGTGGGTGGTGTGCGCGAGGTAAGTACTGTAAGCACTCTAAGCACAGTAAGCACGCCCGGTACCGACTAGAGACAGCTTCCCCGATACCATCTAACTACGCGAATCTCCCTTATCTCTTTCCCTCTTACTCCACCGTCATTCGTCTCGCTTTGTCCTCCTCTATCGTCCTATCTTTCCTTAGGAATTGTAAGTACAGGGTGTCTACGAAATATTGCCTTCAAATGTGTTGGGACAATTATCATTTTCAAAATAAGACGTAGTCTTAAAAATACCCCTCTCGGGAGGTTTCTCCGATCTCAAGTATTCTAAGTCCATTATGTTTAATTTTAGGTTATTGTATCATACTTGTATCGAATCTTAATTATAATATTTTTAGTACTATTCTGGTTCTGGTACTAGTAGTAAATAATTTAGTACTTTTCTGGTTTTAATACTAGTACTAAAAACATTTTATATATTTGAAAAATTCATGTATAATACATGAAATAATATTATACTTGAAAAGCTTTTTCTGGGAATATTCTTAACCACATTGTATATAACGTTAATTTCGTCAGAAGCCCAGATGAGGAGAGATCTCGGTACCTCCCTTTCTGGTGCTCGTTCGTCGGCACATAAATCGAACTAGGGGCCCTTTCGTGTCGCTATTTCAGTAACCTCGTGCCGACCCTATCGAAGAAGAAGGGCACACGGTGATAATGCTTACGAGCAAACAACACGATTCCTCTTTCTCTTCTTTTGCACACACTTTTCCTCTTCGTTTCCACGTAAAACGAGAGGATTCCTCGATTCTTTTGGATCTTCCAGATACAAGATTCTTTTCAACGATTTAATGAACTAATTCCTTAAAAGTAACTATACACGTTAAAGGCGATCCGTTTGAGTACCTTTTGACTTTTAAGTTATACGTTAATGGCTAATAGTTTCTATAGAATTTTTTTTAAGTCAGCTTCATTTCTAAAAATGTTGCCATTTTGTCTCGATACGCGCATAACATTCGGCTGCAAATGATCCGACGTGACTGTTTTAATAAAAACAAATATCAATTGTACGTGTAATTACTTGGTCGTCACGTTGTGATTCGATATTTTTGTTTCCACTTTGAAGGAGATAGAATTCCACGGGTTTCGCGGACAGTGAATAGCGTCATTAGAGCGCGTAGCCGGCTACATACTTTCTTGCGACCGCAAAAACCGTGATGGACGAAGTCGCGTGTGCCGTCGTATTTCTCATTAACGCGTCTCCTAGCGTGTCCGTGCGGTAAATGATATCCGCCTCGGTGAAATAACGCGAAACAACACTTCCAGCTTTCCACTCGTTTTCCCGCCCGATGGCTTACCCCACGTTTCCATCGAATCCATGGCGCGAATTAATACGTTGAAAGACCATGGCCAACTGATGCCAATATTACTAAAACACGAATAAAATATATCACTAATGTTCGTCAAATTTGAAATATTTTTAATGTCACGAAAACGATGTAAAGTTACCACTGTATTGTAGAGCGCTTAAACAGCTTTATTTTGAGACGTTACATGGAAATTACGGCCGAGTATCGCGAGGTTTCGTATAACACGGATTTCGAAAAGTTAGCTACTTTAAATCCGTGTTAAACGATACCTCGCGAGACGTGTCTGTAACGTCCATATAACGTCCAAAAATAAAAATGTTTACGCGCTCTACGATAGATTGGTTACTTCACATCGTTTTCGTGACAATAAAAATATTAGAAATTTACAAATATTGGCGATATATAATATTTAATTCCTGTTTTAGTAATATTCGCATTGTCGGTCACCGGTGCACCCCACGGCAGTCAACGTGTTAAACAGTCGACAAAGAAAAATCGGGGTGAATTGAGGAGAATCGAGTGCGTAAAGAAGTTGCACGCGCAGCCGACTAACAGACACGCGAGCGGAGCTACGTTTTCCCGCAAACGGGAACAACAAAACCGAATCCGTTACGAACACTCGTCTTTTCTTTGCAATCAGACCGTGTTGCGACGAATACTTTGTTTTATTCGGATTACACGGCCGCACAGCGCGCACTCGACTCTCGGTCACGTAACGCTGGAAATGAATTTTTTATGAGCCCCTATCTGTGTTTCCTTTTTATTTCCTATTTTCTTTCTAGGCTAAGAATACTTAACACTTTGATAATGGAATAATACGGTGTATTTTATCTATGATAATTATGTTCTGTAATGGACTCATTAGGAATGTGTGGTATATTTGAATATTATATTAACCTCTTCAGAACCTTTGCCACGTATATCTAGTTTTCCTAGTTTTATCTAATTATATATCCACTCAGTTAATTTCCACTCGCGAAACCGCGAAAGAAATCAATGTCAATCAATTTATGGCATTTTCTATCCAGAAAATAAGTTCAAATTGTCGGATGGCAAATAAAAGCGTTTCTTATATCGTCGTCATAAAACTAAAATCCATTAACTAATATTTTCGTGTAAGCGAGTTGCGGAGGTTTATATATATATTTTTTTATAATTAAAATATCAATATTCATGAAGTAAAATATTTGATTATAGCAAGTCGTTTGTATATCATGCCTGCACTGTCTAGTAAAATTGTGTTAGTTAAATTACTATAATATTTCCGTTATTTGCGTTATTTGAAGAAGAAAATGGCGAGATTGTAATTCATGAATTGTACCTCAATAATATAATATAACGGTATTAATATTAGCTGTCCACCATGTTGAACGGGAGAATATACTTATTTTCAGCAATATAATATGTAATACTTCAGTATCACAAATTTAATATATAAAATATATCATTCCTTATCTACACTTCGCCAGAAATCGAATTTCATCCCACGTTCTTTTTATATTATATCGTAATAAAATAAAACGGTACATTATATCATAATATACAAATATAATGATATATGTTTGAATATCATAGTTCAAGTAACGCTGCTAAAAATTCTGCACTGAAGGGATTAAATTCGCAATAAGACGATACATCTACCTCGCTTCTGCAGAATATAATTCTGCATTCGTTTAAATGATGGAATAGTTTTGTTGATAGAAATAAGTGGTAAAAAAAGATAGGATAAAAATCGAGATGTAAGCTAGTGGAAGTCGGTGTTAAAAGGAAAATAAGAGAGATCGGAGAGAAAAAGTAAGAGGATAAATCGCAATGATCTTGGCGCGGCGGTTCGAGGCGATTCGAGGCGGTAGTATCCTTGTAATTGGCTCCGTGAGAGACCGAGAATCCACTTGGCGATGATTGTCGCCAACCAGTCGATATACATCACCCGAAAGACACGGATGCGCGGATTCACTGTAAGAGGATCTCGGGCTGTTCGTAGTACGAGTTCGTAAGCACCTTACACTAAAAGGACCCCAAAGGAGACTTGAAAACGTGCGAGCGAGCCAAAGATAGCGCTGACAACCGGCCACCGGGAGCTCTCGTACCCTCAAGCCCTCAAAGCCCTCGCGTGCACGCTTCTCTCCCTTCTCGCATTCTCTTTTCACCTTTAAAACTACCCATCGATTCTACCGATTCTTCTCACCCGGGATCTTACCTTCTTCTTCCTTTCCCCGACGTAACCACGAATCCAAGTCGTCACTAATTTGGTGTCGATAACAACTCTCGATGGCACTTCGTGAGAAAAACCGAGGATGCTGACTTGCTGTAAACCTCCTGGAATACCTTCTTCTACTATCTTCTTCTTGACCTTATTAAACTTCTTCGAAAGTGTGATCGAAATTGTAAGATGAAATTGTAAGATGAAATTGTAAGATGAAATTGCGGGACGAAACTTTAGGATGAAATTGTGAGATGACGAAATTCTGGGTCGAAATTGTGGATCGAAATTATGGGATGAAATTGTGGGATGAAAATGTGATCAAAATTATAAGATGAAATTGTGGGATAAAATGTTGGGATGAAATTATGGCTTTAAAATGCTGGGATGAAATTGTGGATCGAAATTATGGAATGAAATTATGGGATGAAAATGTGATCAAAATTGTAAGATGAAATTGTGGTATGAAATTGCGGGATAAAATGTTGGGATAAAATGATGGCATTAAAATGTTGGGATAAAATCGCGAGATTAAGTTTTGGGATAAAATGTTGGGATGACATTCGATTTTCGTCGAAGTCTAACAAAAGATTTTTAATGTTATATTCAAAATTGTGAACCTTTACATCTCCGCGTACCAATCAACGTCTGAAGAACACTTCGAGAAACCAACGTGAAATTTCAATTTCCGCTACCCGTTAGGTGATGTCGACATCACGAGACACCTTTTTTAAGGAGATCGGTTCCATGTACGTCTCGGTTGTCGGCCGGGTTGACTAAAGCACGAGTGTCGCCAAGACGCATTGCCATACGATCGACAAAAAACTATCGGAGGATTTCCAATTGAATTTATTCGACTAACGAGTATAGATTCTCGGCTCCAGGTATGGCTAGGACAAATGGCGCAACTCTCTCTGTCTCTCTCTCCCTCTCTTTCTCTTCTCTCGGAGTATCAAGAACCAGAGAATCGAGAAGCAAGGAACTCCGTTACGAATGGAAAGCCAGGAGAAGAGACAGCAAGGATAATCCTCGCTCGCGGAACGAAAGTTCACGGGAACGCTTCGTAAGTCGCTCCGTTTACGATCTCTCGTGATCCATAGATCTACGCGGATAGAATCTAAAGCATAAGGAAGCGAACATGATAACGCTGGCTCACATACGTGATCCAACAGCGAACTGAATTTATTTTGCTCTTTTGGATCGCGTGTAACGAGCGAGACATTTTGTTCTTCGCACTGTCTTACTTCGCTCTGTGCTTTTGTTTATTTTGTTCTCTACGAGGTTGAATAAGACGCGGTATGTTTACGGAAAGTGCAAGCCGAAGAATACGCGCGAATTCCAGGCAAAGTGGAAAAGCTGACGAAGATGCAATATTAATTCTATAATATAATATGATATAGTAGAATATAATGTAAGTTGAATATCAGTCGAAGACAATGCAATATTAATTATATGAGCAGTACAAGCTGCAAACGAATGCGGATAAGATGTGAGGCTGTTATTCATTATAATTAATAGTAATATAAATATAATTCACAGTGGCGTCACTGTAGCACGAATATATTTATGTCAAGTTTAGTTTGATCTTCCATAACTACAGTTGATCATTGTTACAACGAGATTAATAGTACCGGCGCTAATCAGCTTTGGAATTTGGAACATGGAGTTTCACGAAACTTTAGCGGTAGCCTCGTATTACTATAGTTATTTTGTTTATATAATGAAACGAAATTAATGTAAATTATATATATACCAATTATTTTTGTTCGGTATGTTTTCCCGCAGAAAATAATTTGAATATTATTAGAAAATAAGTAGAGATTTACTAATTATTGGAACTTATTGGAAAATGTATAGAAATTTACTAGAAATTATGAGAAAATGTGTAGAAATTATTAGAAAATAAACAAAAATTGAGCAGAAAATGACTAGAAAACTGAACTTTCAGAATATTACTTGAGCTCCAACTACAGGCGAAGTTTCTTGAAATTCGTGAAATCCGATCAGTAGAATATGTCAATGGCGGTCAGCCGCGAGAGTCAGAAAAGTATCGCGCCGAAATCCAGGAAGCGGTGGTGCCGGGAGGATGCATCGAGTGCAGTTAAGGTGCATTGTTGCGAAGAACGGTTTATACTCGGTTTATACTCTGCTTATACACGGGCTACGAAACGGAATCTAATCTGATGGCGCGCCGGGTCCACCTAATGGCCAACCCGTGTCCGGACACGCACCTTTCCTCTCTCGTGTCCTCTCTTGTCCTATACCGACAACGTTAAACCCCTCTTCGCCTTCCACACCCTGCACGCCCTTCTCGATGACGATATCACCCTGACGCAATCGCCATACGTAATGCACCTCTTCGACTCTCAGATGCACCGAGATCCACCGTGCAATCTGCACGAAATCTTACCACGTTTCATAGTGCACCCTCCCTGCACCCCATTCGTACCTTCCAACCTTTAAGTTCAGGGAAATTTGTGGAAAACTGTGATAAGAATGATGCACTGATATCGAGGGTGTAATATGTCATATAAGCATTGCCACGCTAAGATTATTAAAAGTTTGCATATATTTTTTCTTTGAGGTGTGATTTCACTACTTTTCATCGTTTTTGGGCATCAAAGAAAAATAGTTTCGTAATCAGGACGAATTATTCTATGTTCGTGCAAAGTTTCCGAATTTTTGCAATTTTCGGGGTTTCCTTATGTTTCTTGTGAGTACATGTTCGGTAGTTTTCGTGGTAAAGTACGATCTGAGGGATGTTAAATACAAGATTCTAGACGACTCAGAAATATGGATACTATTGTATATTGATAAGTAATAAGTGATAAGCGGTACGCATGCTTTTTCGGTAAATAAACACGGAGCCAGGTACACGGTCACACTGTTAATAGGAAGCGAAGATAGCGAGAGACGTAGGCAGAATATTGTTACGGATATCGTATCGTTTGCCCTAAAAGCGTGTATATTTCTCGATCGGTTCTTTGTGCCAACGACAAAAGTGGAAATGAGCCGATAGTAGTCGGGATACGTGGAGGCGAAGATCGAAGCGGAAGCGAGAAGAGAGAAAAAGAGTGAGAGAGCGGAGAGAGGGCCGAAGATAAGAAAGCTTCGAGAAAGCATCGGGCGAACCGACAAAAGCACCACCACGATAAGATTAAATACACTCCGCGCCGAAGGAGCATCTTTTACCTACAACTTCCACTTCGCTTTCGAGCCTCGATTACGTAATCTCGACCATCTACCACCACGGAAATATTTTTCCATCCCCTTTCTTCGAGATCCTCTTTTAAACTCGGCGACTAAAACCGTCGTTCGATACAAATTATTATGTATAATATAATGTTCATATTAGTCTCTGTTTGTATGACTGGTTATGTGTGAAGTTAAAGAGATATTGAAAGAGGTTTATTAACACAAAATGCATTTTTGAAGAATAAGTAAAGATGAAACAAACGCGATAATGGCTTCGAAAAAGACAAAGTGATAAAACAAAAGAAAGCAGTTGAAATCAGCTTCAATATTTTCTACTGTATTTCTACTTATTTTCTAATAATTCTTATTCTATTTTCTAGAAAATTGCAATCTACTTTCGAATAATTCTCAGAGAAAATTCTTATTTTCTAATAATATTCGAATTGTTTTCAAATTGGTAATTCCTATTTATTTGTCCACAATAGTCGAATTATTTTCTATTTAATTTCTGTTCAATTTCGAATAAATTTCGAATTATTTCAATTTCAATGTTCCTCGATTAAAATTCGTGTTTCGGATGTCGTGAAATAGAAGGGTCGTCGTGCGCGCAATAAACGATTTAGTCTCACATCCGGCAACTCGTGCTTGCTAGGACTCGTCAAAGATCGTTCTCTACGATGTCGATCGGCATACGCGAAACTCGCAGCTTGTCCCGAACACGTTTCGAACCGGTATAGCGATCCGAAGGAGAAAAAAGTCGGAACAACATCGAGTGCGTGTCGCACGATTCCGAGGACACCGATTTCACGAGAGATACATTAATGCGGTGCCGAGTCGTGTACGTTATAAGTCCTCGAATAAATTTTCACCGAGACACGCCTCTGCCTTCCTCATTATTTACTAGAATTTCCTGGAATTATTTTCAAGAAGTACGCCTTTTTCAAAATTATGAGCTAAAGCGCGGATTAATCTTGCCGAGATAACTCGCATCTTTTTTTCTTCACACAAAAGTGCAAATTTTCATGGACAAGTATAAATTAATTATACTCTTTGCTACAGATATCGTACATTCATAAATGATAAGAAATATGATAAGGGTAACTGCATATTGAATTATGCTCGCATTTTTGTGTACTAAATAATTTTAATTGTTTGAATGTTAATAGAAGTTATTAGGAATTTTTGCGATATCCGGAGAACGGGTTTTAATTGACGAGCGTCGGAATTGAAATCATTTTCAAATTATTTTCAAATTATTTTCTAATAATTCTAGTAATTCTAGTAATTCTAATAATTCTTCTTATTTTCTAATAATTTGTAAATTATTTCAATCTCGACGCTCGTCAATTAAATCCCATTCTCCGGATATCGTGAAGTCAAGATTATTAGAAAATAACTTGAAAATTATCAGGAAATAAATAGAAATTAACTAGAATATGATTTGAATATTATTAGAAAATAATTTGGGAATTATTCGAAAGTAAATAGAAATTTACTAGAAAATATAAAAAATAAGACGTTATTAGAATATTACTTTGGAATATTCGAAAACAAATAAAAATTGATTAATATTTTTTATTACCTACATCATGATATTTATGCAACAAATTTTCTGCAGAATTATCGCGCGAATAAAATTCTATACCTTCGGGGAAAACGATCGCGAAGCAACATTCGAGCGACGTCCAATGTTACTGACTTTAATGATCATCCTCGAATTGCAAACTTTGCATCAGAAACATGATGCTTTCCATTCGGGAATAATATTCGCTTCTTTTGTTTCGCGCTATCCATCGTCGGTTTGATAAACTTTTAATTAGCATCGGTATAAAATACCATCGGTTATTTTAATTCGGACACGTGTTGGCATCGATACTTTTCGTCTGGGATGCGGAAATCAATTATAAATCACATTTTCGAGGTGGAAGCGTGTTCCTTAATACGGCAAATAATTAAAAGTGACATTTATCATCGGCCATTTAAATTGGTCATCGGTTATGATACAATGATAACAGTGAATAAAAAATCGGTTACGATATTATACAAAATTATTCTTTGAAATACATACAATAAAAATTCTAATCATAATTATTTAAAATCAATATTAAGGAACATTATTGTTTGTCTAATTAAGCAGAATCTCAACTTTCGTTGTTTTGTTAATAATATATTTTAATAACGTTAGTTAATCAATTCATTAAATTAACGGAATTAAATAATGAAAGTATGAAATTACAATTGTTAGTGAAAGAAATCAATAATTCTATGATTCATTTATGTATGTACTAAAAGATCTACTGAGATCTAATTATCCGATCCAAGATAATTTAGTTCCATTTAATATTGCGATTCAGACCAATCAGAAATCATTAGTTTTTATATATCTAAGTACTCACACCAATAGCATCGAAGTCTTCGCATTCTCCTTCGGACCGCACTTCGCTCGATCTGTAACAAAAAGAATTCAAAAATATGAAACATATGTTCCGTCTGTCCAATCTAATATACAGGGTGTCCCGTATGAAATAAGCCCATTAATTATAAAACAATATTTTTCCGTGTGAAAAATATAGGTGATCTGGGAAATTCTGTAAAAGGGTGAGAACGGAAAAAAATCTTTTTCAAGATACATATACAATCGACTGTTTGAATCCATTCTAATATCACATAAAACATTCTTCTTTATTATCGCGATTAATGGAGATAATTAGATAATTAGATGGCCTATTTTATACGGGACACCCTGCACAATGCGTTTCAAAAGAAACGTGACAATAATTTCAGTACACGTCAAACTATTATATTATAATCGATAAAGACACCACTAAACATATCCAGATAAAATTAGCCAATAAACGGCATTTTAGAAAGTTCAATACCAACTTTACAAAAACAAAAAACGACGGAGGCATATTTCAATTTAAAATCATTTTATTAGGTAGCTGAATAAAAGACTAAAACTTTTGCATACATCTAATAGACATCATCATAAATATTGCAATAGCAAATCGATATTGCAATAATAAATAGATAACGCTGAAGTATAATATGTTTCACATCGCACCAAAGAATTTCGTCCTTCCAGGACTATTTTCTTTCGATCGGACACCTGGTGCAAGTACGGATGAGAGAAACTCGGTAATAAAGTCGCGTCTCGTTATACCGTAAGGGGCCCGCGATACGGGCCCAAGGAATAAAGAAGACGCAAAGCAAAGTAAAGAAGACAGAAGGAAGTAAGAGGAGGAGGTGGTGGAAGAGGTGGATAGCTGGCGGCGGGTGCGGCGCCGTGCAATTACCAAGTTGCATAATTGCATCGTGGTAACAGAGTAAAAAAGTAAATCAGCTCACGCTCGGCTCTTCCCCGTAATATTACTTTATTAACAAAATGGGATAATGCCACGGTGTGTGACAAATTGGGAGCAACGTACTGCGCGCGCACGCCGCCTCGGAAAACCGATGAATATTCATCGCAGGTCGGTGGGGCCTTTCTTGGACATCCGAGAGACTTTATTTAAGATGCCTTTCACACCTTTCGTTTTACCATATTTTAACATCTTTATCGGCTGTGATTGAAACTTGTGTATGTTATATATAATGAAATATAGTTCGGATTGAAATTGCTGTATTTTATATTATTGTGATCGAATGTTGTATTTTAAAAGACTTATGTTAATTAATGGATTTAATTATTCATGTTATGTATATCATATCTCAAACAATTCGCTGTGATGTATTTAAATAATTTAACTAAACATGGCGGACAAATTATCTTGACCCCTTTGGTAGTTCTAGTGTTAAAGGAATTAATGGACTCGTACAACACGACTCGAACTCACTTGACTTTTGTAAGAATAAAATATCTCAAAAAATCAGACTAACGTTTATAATATTATTGTTACACAATGTTACTTTGTAATGTTTTAAACGTTAACTTGATTTTTTTGGAAAAATCGACTTAAGGCCACTTTCCAAATAAACGGCTCGATGAATAGTATTCAAATATCAGACAAATTTGTTAATTAATTAATAATACGTAAATTCAACAGAATTCGAATACGAATACGAAACATTTAACAGAACATAAATAACAATATAAATTCGAGAGATTTCGAGAACCAAATCATATCGAGTAGTTATTTTGTGCGTGTGAATTTTTAAATGGACATTTCGAAAGATGTTAGAAGTTTGATGGACGACGTTAGCCGAGGTATCCCCGATTTATTATGAATGGGTAAACGAATCGATGAGCGTAGTATTATATTAGAACGTTACTTTATACCATAATACGAGTCGATGTTAGCCGATTAACATCCGAGATTACAAGCAAGCTTCTTACGCCAATGAATGTACTTAGGTAAGACTCGTAGTGAGAAACGATCGAACCGAGTCGAGATAACGACAACATCGTCTGCTACGACCACCAACGACAATCACCGCGACCTCCGCCAACACTTTTTATCCCCGCGATCGACCCTCTTACGATGTTCCTATCGATTCCATTCATTTCACGTCTCAGAAACCATTTGAATATTACTGGAAATTAATGTTATCGCTGCGCCCAGTACGCAGAAATATCAATTATATAAATTATGTAAATTATGTAAGTTATATTAAGATCCAATATTTTCTACAAATATGAATCTTAAATAAATACTATGCCAAGGAAGAATAAGAACTGTTCATTTTTCTATATCTTGCGCATGGTAACAAATATATTGGTAATAAATACAAATAAATAAATAAATCGGAAGTCATTTTCCGAATTACTATATTTATCAGAGAATAATTTTAAGAATTGAATGTAGAAGTCTAATACATAGCAGTGTTAGTTATATATGTTATATTTAATAAATATATAATTCGGGAGACTTGGAAAGTTACTTCAAATTCTATTAATTCATAATCTTATCAAGCGCGAGATACAGAGAGGAACAAATCTGGTTCACTTTCGGGTTGCAATATTTTTTTAAAATATGGATCTGTTTCGAAGTCTACCTGTACTTTATTTAGTTAGAAGGTTAGCCCGAGGCAATGTTATTCCCATTACTAGCAAAAGCACTTCGACTCTCCGTATTTCTTTACGAGGTATAGTGGAGGAGCGTTCGAAAGGTCGTGTTATTCCTAAGCCAGCGAAGTGTCGCGCTCGCTTAAGGTTCTATCGGCTCCGGGCGTAATTAAAAGAATGCTCTTGTGCCAGGCCGCCACGAATATCCGCGACTTTATGGTTCAAGCGCGCGATAAGTCCACCTGGAAATGCCTACGTACTAATATTACGATTCGAGCGGTACCTCGGTAAATGCAGATCACCCACGCTTCGCGATTCTTTCCTACCTTTCTTCTCGGGTTCGGATTATTCTTTATTTCGTTTGCTCCTTGTGCCGTCCTGCGTTACTAATCCGCGGATGACGATAATTTTATCGGTGGATGACGATAACTTTATTGGTTGATGACGATTCTACCTTGGATCTTGAATGCTTTGGATATCAATTTTCAATCAATAATAATAACGATAATTTTATCCAAGGATGTCAATAATTTTATCGGTGGATGACGATTCTAGCTTGGATCTTGAATGCTTTGGATATCAATTTTCAATCAATAATAATGACGATAATGTTGTCGGTGGATGACAATTCTATCTTGGTTTTTGAATGCTTTGAATTTCAATATTCAATCAATAATAATGACGATAATTTTGTCGGTGGATAACGATTCTTGCATTTTGAGTGCTTTAAGCCCGCAAAGTCGCGGAATAACAATTTTATGATATTACATAATCGACAATTAATTTCATAATTCACGTGATTTCCAATACCCCATGGAATTGAGAATCACTGGACGAAATGCAAAGTCGCGGAATAATTATTCGTAAGAGAATCGTCATTAAGCTAGTCGGAACTAGAAGGCGTAAAATATATATCGGCGTGGTACCCTTTCCAGGCGTCTACGCAATGAGAGCGTGGGAGGCGGCATTAAGCAGATATCGTAGATTAGATAGGTACCATTAAGTAACCTACGATATTCCATTGATAAGATTGTCAGCGTGGCACGATCGAGTCAATCGATTAAAGAAAAGCTCGCGTGTGCATAGAGAAACACGATGCCCGGTAGAGTAAAAGACCGCGAGCCATCGAGTAAAGGCCCGTTCTTATATTTATGGTTCCTGTCGAGGGTGTAGGCCATAACCGTCAGTTTGTTTGTTATAAAACAAGCCGCTGGCTTTCGCACATTGTCCGCCGCGAGATAATCAGGCCCCGTCTCCACCGCCTTCTTATTAATGCGTAATTGAACCTTACGATTCATTACCCGGACGTTGTATCTCAACGAGACTGACTCGTACACTCGCTTCCAATGATCTTCGAATCGAACTGATTTTAAAAGCAATGCTATTCAAATGCTAGCGGTAAACACTATCTTTCCTTGTTTCGAACCACGATATACTTTTGATATGTTTGAATCGTTGCCAGAGGGTACGTGATTCTAAGAATTTTTCCTTGTGATTAATCGTAATGTTGGTAATAATATGGTAATTGATAATAGTATTTGGCAATCGGAAGGTATTTTGTTCGTTCGATCAAAAATAATTCCGTTTCATTAAATTTGACTGAAGATTTTTTTATTTATTCTATATTTATCTAATTTGTAATATATATATTGGATACCCTGCTAATTATCGTGTATAAAGCTTGTACTATATAATCTTGTTAAAAATGCACGTTCTATTAAAATCGCATATGATAGTATATAAAGTTGTTAAAAATGCACGTTCCATCAAAATCGTACATAAACTTGTTAAAAATTCCCATTCCATCAAAATCGTACATAATCTTGTTAAAAAAGCACGTACTATCAAAATCGTACTATATATTATATTGTAGTATACAAAATTGTTAAAAATGCAGGCTCACTTAAAAATCGATTAAAACCGGGATATCCATGGAGTCGTTTGTCAGAGCGGATAACAGGACCGGTACCGGAGAACGCGTTTTCCGGAGTGTCAAGGTGAGCTCAGTAATCGCGGCAAGTGTTACCTCAGGTGTAATCCTGTGCACGGTAAATGTGTAACGTTGCAAGAACCAGTTGCCACGTAATATTCTTTTTTCCTTGGTACTCATTCTATCTCCGTAACACGTACGATACTTTGGTCAACTCGCCGGATCCTCAACCAGTTACAGTTATAGTTAACACCGCGTAGTAAAACGTAGTGCCGCGAGTCACGCACCATCTTCGTACTGTCAGCCGCGGGGAACTTATTCCGTTAATTAACCGGTAATGAGGTATGACCAGCTACGGGGTTAGAAACTACCACTGGATAAATAAACTCTTACGAGACGATATTACGTATGGCACAAAAAATGAATGGCCGACGACAGCACCATGGGAGGAACAAAGATGGCCAACTTAATGGAATAGAAATCTTATGAGGGTGCGAGGGTTGAGTGGACTGGAAAGCACTTATGAACGTATGGGAGTTCATGTCAATGCACTCATTTTTTGCGTTGAATTATTCCCTTATAAGGAAAGGTGGATTTATGTAGTACATATTTATGCATTTTTGTTAACATCTTGCGAACTGATGACGAGATATCACGCATTTTCTAATTAGCAATCGGGAGTCATTATTACTTTGCATGTCAGGATTATTAAATATTGGAGTATCTTAAGTATCGTAGATTCACGGTAATATAAGCAGCAAATATTGCTTTCTTTACATAAACAGTTTAAAAATATTTCATGTAGAAGAATAGCTTGCTGCGGATTACAGAAACAATAAAATATATGCTCCTCAGTGTTAACCGGCAATTTTCTATAAAATAGTTCACATTATAATAAAATAAACACCATCCAACACAACCACTTGGTCCGCTATTTTTAATAAAATTATTCGAACATACAACGGCGCATTGTTCCAAATTTTATGTAGGTACCCTGCATAATTAAATCCGTGCATAATTATCTTACCTTCTCCAGCCATAATTTATATATAAATAAAAGAGTCCGAATAATCGAGTAAAAGTTCGGTATTTCTACTTCCGAACGCCGTTTTACGGCAGACTTAAAATTATTGTAAAAACGCATTCACAATATTTTCGTCCAGGAATAATTTTGTAGATCAGCAGGATTTCTTTCAAATGTTAAATGCTTAGTTACTTTATACCGCCAAATATTTGGGTACTAATGATTGGCTACTTAATGCGATCAGGTAAAACCGATAGCGAGAGGCATCGACGCTTTCATGATCCACGTGCATTATGCAGCTAAGTACGCATAACGCTACTCTATAATCTACCGATTATAGCCCCATAGAGCGTATCATCTACCAATACCATCTCGCTACTTGCTCGACACTCTCCAAATCCCTATTTTACTAAGTTCCCGTAACTCGGGTCGTCTCCCCCTTCCGGTTTCGCAACCCAAGTTAATACTACCATTGCACACTTCTTGAATAATTCCTTGCCATTGGAAGAGAAGCGGATGCATGTATTACTGGTAGTTCAATCTTGGTGGATGCTTCTTGGTCCTCTCGCAGCATCCAGGACGTTATCCCACGAAAGGGTAATCGGTACTCGGTAATGAAATATCTTCGGATGTTTACAAAGTGAAATGTCTTCGCGATAAATGCCAATGTCACATTGAACCGTGACTTTATTCGCGCGCGGTATCGTAAAACACGGATTTCGGTGCGGCGATTGTATCGTAGAGTGCTTGAACAGTTTTATTTTGAAATGTCACAAGAATATTATCGACGCGTATCGCGAGGTATCCTATAACACGGACTCCTGCGCGGCCTTCAACGTGTTGAGCTATTCCTCTTTATTGCTGTGGCTTTACACTCGCGAGGTATCCTATAACACGGACTTCGGCGCGGTGCCTAACGCGTTAACCCTTTTAATAGCGAACAACGATATATCGTTGCGCGAGAATTGATATGCTTGCGCTTGAAAGTGACAAACCACTGAAATTTGGCTCGACGTTTTTCGTTCAGGTTTCATTTTTCGGTCGGCAATGAAGGGGTTAAGCTATTCTATGTCGTCTTTCTATGTCGTGGCTCTATTTGTGCGATCCTATGCGCCATTCGAGGAAGCCGAAACCGCGTAGGACGATTTCTCCTCCATACTTTGATCGTCGCAGGAACGAAAGGAGCAAGGAACAAGGAGCAAGGAAGACGAGGACGACCTCCGAGCACCCGAGAATCGTTTCCGTGTTCTTCTGGACCACCGGCGAGGGGGATTATCTCGGAATGGCACCGGTCGTGCTATATAACCATGCACAAGTGGGATTGGCTCGTGCAGCCGGCTTTGACAACGGTAAATATCCTCGGACCCGATAACGTTAACCTATGTGTGCATACGTGTGTGTCCTAACGATATATTTCTGCAGGTACGACGCACATTAATTGCTTTCCGATAATTCATGCGAATAATTAATACAAGAATGTGTCTAAATTGATATAAATATAGGATTGTCATTCATTTTAGTTCATACTATTAGAATTAGTTTAAACGTTTGAAGTTTGTGGATTAATAGTTGACGAGCGGCATGTGCATGGTGATGGATGTTTTAAAACAAAAGAGAGAACGATTGTGGTTGTGGTTGTGGTTGATTTAGTTCGGTGTGTATTTAATATACTGTATATTTCTTCGAATCTAGATTATTGTAAATGACAAGTTCTTAAGATAAGATAAACACTATTCAATACAATTAATAATATTATAATGTTAATTAACGTTGCTTTGAACTTTATAATTGCATAAGCTGATACATGGAAAACACGAGTTACCTCGTTTTCGGTTAACAATGTGTTAAATAAGAATTAATATTATATTCTTTAACAATAGAACTACCACATAAGTCAAAATGATAGTTCGGCAGTATTCAATACAAATCTTCGAAATTATAATATCAAATTTCCCGAGATCTTCGCAGCGCCTATTGCATAATGGACGTAATTAAACTGATTAATTTGCCTTTGCTTTACGTCTTTATTTTTAAGGATATATATGAAAATATACGTACAAAATGTAGGGATATAATTTTGAAGTTAATATTAATATAGCTGAAGATATTGTCAGTAGTTTTAATGGTGATTATTAATCAAACTTTCACCACGAATCTTGATAAGAATATATTGCAAAATTATCCGATAATTTACAATTAGTCCACTATCGAAGGATACCATTACCGTTGAGCGCGGATCACAAAAGAAGCAACGGAATGAATGACTCTATCCGCGATAGTGCAGAGAAAGGATTAAAAAGGTACGTATTCTTGGTCGGATACGCCATATTTCTCGGATGAATCGCATCGGATAAAGTAAATGGCTATAATTCCCCGATAAAGCCGGCCGATATTTAAAGCACGCGTTTCCGCCGTATTTTACTCATCTCAGCCTATCAACGTTAATTCCTCCCGGCGTGACGGACAATAATTCTTCTCTAACCGCGTTTCTCGACTGGGTTTCCCTTGAAAAATAAAACATCCCCTCATTTGAATCTCCTAGTTGGAGTCACGGTAGGAATAGATCTTAACGAGGATAGAAGACCTTGATCTTCGGGATGCTCGGATGCAGCGCAGCATCCGAAGGAAATCGTCGACGCTGGAATCTCGTCTACTGACATTCCGCTTCGTGCGTGCAAACACGCGCGGTATTTTGCGCATACCACGTGCTACCACGTACGAATGCCAAGTAGAAACCGCTCTCCTTTTCTCTCCCTTTTTTTTCATTTCCGATGCAAATTGCCACCTGTAATCAACCGCCGCGGACTCCTCCAATCATCCAGATAAAGTCTACCGTAATATATCCGCGAACCGACGCATGCTACTTGATTATTGTCTATCGGCGTGTCTCGTGAGAAAGTGCAGTTTTCCTGCGACCGAAGATTGTTGTTTACGCTGATTCATTTTAACGGAAGATAAACGTGCTTCAGGTGTGAATTGACACGAGAAACTGAGTTGCTGTTACTTTCGCAACTGCAACACTAGAACTATCAAAGGGGTCAAAATGACTTGTCAGACATTTTTAGTCAAATTATTCGAATATATTACGGCGCGTTGTTTCAGATTTTATATACATTTATTTCATGTATATAATGCAAATGATTGGATTCATTAATTAATGTGGATTCTCCAAAACTAATTTATGTATAAATAAATGTGTAAGCATAACTTCTAGTGTCAAAGTACCTGGATTTAAAGCGTTCTTGTTTATGTTCGTATTCCTTTCTAGGCCAAAGTAGATATTACTTCTCGGATACCTTAACCCTTTCGTTTATGAACACAAGTAATATGTTTCAGATGAAAATTAGTACGGTAAACCTTGTATAGCGCGAGAGTCAGGTTCTAGAGAAAGGTCACGTTTTTAAAATCGCGTTATGCGAGATTCTAATTTCATGCACGCGTTATATCGAAGTCGCATTGTACGAGGATCGCCACAATTTGTGTACCGTGTTATATCGGAACTGCGTTCTATAATATAAGTACCGTCTTATATCGAAACCGCGTTGTGCAAGAACCACGTTATATAAGTACCGCATTATATCGAAACCGCGTTGTATCAATACAGCATTGTATATAAACCGCATTGTGTAAGCACCGCGTTATATCGAAACCGCGGTGTATAAGGGTCACCTGTAAATAAACTCGGTGGTACACATATATGCATACCGATAGTTTTCCGGTACATTGAAAAATAAGTGGTACACATGTGTACCATTCGGGACGGAAGGGTTAAAAAGGAGAAGATAATTCTACATTTTTGAAGAACCGGGAGTCTGAAGTCTACAGGGAAGCAGAGTGTTTAATTGACTAACGAGGCGTTCGCGGATGGTACACGTCGTCCATCAGAGGCGGTGGTACAGAGAGGACCAAGAAAATATCGAGAGGTTAGCGGGAGATAAAAGAAAAGGGAATAAAGAGAGGAGATGAGAAGTACGGTGAGCAGAAGTATGAGAAAAGAATGAAGAGGTTGGACGATACTGTTCGTTCCTATTGGGTTCGGTGGGATCGCAGAAGGAACCGGGAAGGACGAAGGAGGAAGGCGGAGGAGGAAGAGCGCACCGCTGAGCACACACTCGTTATATCGGTTTTAATGCCGCTCCGCGGTAATCGAGCCGGGCATCCTTTATCATCGCCGAAAAAATGGCCATTTAATCACGGCGTTTCACGACGTGGGGTCCAGGACCCCCCTCCGGCTGCTCCGAGAAGACTCCAGATATTAATGGAGGATGGTTTGACCGCGTAATATGAGGAATCGTTGCCCCGCGCCTATAATATCACTCGGCCCCTTTTCCGCCGGGAGATGCTGTTCCACCAGAGGAACGAACGCGCATCTAACACCGTCGAGCATGACAAATTAATCGTCTACTTGACCGGCCACCAGTTCCAACTTCTATGCTTCGCGTCAACCGAACTTCCTACTTTTTAAGTACCACTATCATAATTCCCTTTTTCGATGCACATTAAATCTCCAATTACAATATCACTTGATTAATAACTGATAATAATTAACACCCAGCTTATAATGTCCAAAACCACGAACAGAGGTTTGCACCTCTACATAGTACTATATAGGAATAAGAGCATTACCATTAAGAGTAATAATAACGTAGTAATAACACTAAACAATGACATAACAATGTAATATCTCAGTGAATATCATAGTCGTTATTATAAACATTGTCATTTTTCAAATAATAATATATACAATACAAGATATACTACTTATTTTATCTTGCTGTGCATCAAAGGGGTTTCCCCGGTCATGTCAATAAACAAGTAAATAGATATCAGAATTAAGATAAGTTAATTCCATGCGATTCAATATTGAAATAATATTCTCTCGAGCACTCGCGAAGTGCAGTACTGCACTTACTGCACTTACTAGTCGAGTGCATACGTACGTCCGTTACGAAGTCGGCAATTATAAGAGGAATACATACTGCTTCGACGTAGCTCTTTGGAAATGCAGGTTATTCGATGTCCTCATGGCGTCACGATGGATGCACACGTGGTATGCGAATACCGGCAATGTCACGAAGAGTGACTTCGTCGGGTCTAGCAGAAGGTTAATTCCTACCCGATAAGATCGGTACGAGTGGATTACGCCTTCGAACACGAGCGAACACCTGTAACGAACGTGATTTTCCTGCGTGTTCCTTTCGTACGGTCATTCGGTCTTTCGCTTCTTTTCCTCTTGTTTCCCTTCCGCCCCGCCTGCCACTCTTTTCACATTTCTCGTTATCTTAACGAGTTTACCATCCGACTCGTTACGGGACTTAGGTGACCGAGGTGATTCCATAACCGAGGAAAAAACTAACGGGGACACGATAACGTAATGTCTTATCATGGTTCAATTATTTCAAGTCTATAGATGAATTTATAGATCATTGATCAGTTTTATGCAAACGTTTGCGGGGGATGTATGCACTTAATTAATCGAGTATAGCTCGAACATTATAGAAAATCTTTTTTGAATTTATTCGGTACTTTTAATCGTGTCAATAAATATGGGCTAAATATAGGTTAATAATATTAATTGTAGTATTCATTATAGTTAATAGTATTAATAGTATTAGTTAACAAGTAGACGCCATGGCGGTGCCAATATAAAATTTTGAATATTTTTAATTTTACAATACAAATGTAAAGTAACTAATATCTCGTGAAGCGCTAAACAGTTTTATTTTAGACCTTATATAGACGTTATGGACGCATATCGCGTGGCATCATATAACACGCATTTCGGCGCGGTGTTCAACGTGTGAAAATACAGTAAATTCCCGTATAACACGAGTTCCTACAACGAAAGTTCCTCTAAAGATATTACAATGACTCTTTCTAGAACGCGTTTCTCGTATTACGCGTTATATATTATAATAAAATTCAGGAATTCAGTTTACTTTAGTCGAGCAGAGAATAACTTATCTCCAATTTCCTATGCAGCGATTTAATATAACACGTAACGTATCAACCGCGTTATACAAGACTCTACCGCAAATATAAATATGCAATAAATACAGGTTAAAATAAACACAGACGTTCAATCAACATAGTCAATAAATAAGATTTACCTATAAAAATTCTGATTAAAATCGCATATTTCTTTCAAGATTCAAACGATAAGTACACGATTACACGACAAAACGAACGACACGAGAAAACTACTACCGAAAGCAACATTCATCGAACCACGTAGAGGATGTAGTTTCTTTAAAACGCAGCTTTAAGTCGACTTAGGAAGAACGATATGAGACGTATCGAAGAGGAATCACATAGATCAGGATTTCGGAGAGAATACAAGTTTGCAAGGGGTCAGTTGCAAGATGTAATAAACCGGAAGAGGATGAAGACCAGGATGAGGAAGAAGTGGCGGGTAGTCGCGGAGTCACGTGAGTTTGATCGCAAATGGCAAAAGTACGCGGAAAAGGTGGTGCTCGGTTGGAAAATCTGACCACCCGCGGCGGACTCGAGTAGGCGTTACTACTTGAGTGCTCATCGGACCGAGGAATAAAATAGTGTGGGAGAGCCGGTAGTTCAAGCTTCGTACTCTTCTCGAAGGAAACACTTTCTCTATCGCTTAAGAGATCATCGAGATCCCGAGGACAACGGTCGACCTACTTCGCCACCTTATTCCACCTTCGTGCACTCGCGTACTCTTCGCTCACTCATTTTGAATACCGTCATTACGCGTTGAGTTCTCCCTGGGTTCCTTTAACGACGCCCTTAAGCTCCGACTGATTCTACGTTTGCGTGACGCGCGCTGATACGATACTGAAGCACACGTTGGATCGTCATTGAAATCGAATTTGTATTCTGATCTGCCGGCGTTTTGGTAGCTAAATATAAATACTTCACTCTGGGAGTGTTGGTGGTTTTTACACCGTGACAGCCTGGCTTGGAATTCGTAAACATTGAATGTCTGCGAACGAGTATTGCAGATCGGTTATTGTATTATTGTATTATATTGTATATTAGATTCAATGTGATATAATAAAGTAATAGTAAATAATATTCTACGGTTTTATTATTCTGCGTTGCTTTAATATACGATTAAGTTTATGTTAGATTTAATGTACTATACATGGTGGAATAAAATAGTAATAATTCAACAGTTGATTTCATTGTAAGGAGTTATTACTATTTTCTTTATAACTGATAATGATATAAGAAATACGTGTAAAATATCTTAATACGAAGGTGTTCCACCGTCAATCCGAGTTTCTCGATATTCCAAGCAATTCAATCCGCGACTTCCCGACAAGCTAGCGAGATACACCATTGATCCCTCGTGTTCGCTATTAGTCTACTATTTTCTTATCGTCCCTCGTCGTCGGGAGTCACGATTTCGGAGACACCGTGGAGTCTGCGATTTATGGAGAATTCCCGACAATTTACCGATATTCCATGCGATTCTCAGGAATTCCTTTATCCGAGAACCTACGAGACAAACTAGTTCGTCTTGCATCTAAATATCATTATTTAAATACTCCGCAAATACACACGGCTGCTCGACAATTAATTATAAATAAATTCAGATTTACTCCGCTCACTTTTTGTTACTGAATTTTAAATCACCGACAACTGCATTCAATCTTAATATCGCCTCTTAATCGCTGTTTAAGTTATCGCAATAACTAGAATGGCGACTGAGAATCGCCACCGAGTGCAAAGGGTTAATATACCACCGTATCATTCGCTCCGCTTTGTTGGCAAGCTTTTAACCGCTTTATCACCATCGTACACTTATCTCATCGCCATTAAAAAAATGATGATTATCCATGTATTTATCAAGACATTAAATGTTCCAGGTTTCCTCCATATATCAGTCTGGCATTAAATCCCATATTAAGAAATCAAGGGACATAAAAATTCCGATTCCTTTAATAGCAGATAAATCACTGGGGTGGGCAATTCTCGAATGGAATGGAATCCGTGATTTTCTCGTTAATACTCTGGCCCCGTGATTTATTGAAACGCTACTCTCCGAGCTCGTTCGCGTTTTACTCGCGATAATCTTTGGTCCATTAGAACTCGCGCGTTTAATAACCGTGAGATAGGAGAGGCGGAAAGGTGGATGACTAGGATAGCGACTAGGATAGCGACTAGGATAGCGAATAGGAACAGAGAGACAATCCTATCGCGAAGAAAAGATTTGACACGGCTGTTAATTACCGTTAAGCTTTGATCCGCAGTGGATATAACGAATATAGTAGATCCAGTAGATATAGCAGATATAGCAGACACAGTAGATATAGTCGATAGTGCACCGACCTGTCGGTACGCTTCTGCCACGCTAATTTATCGCTCCGCCTACGTAAGTCGAGATTCCATTAGTAACTTATTAATAGCGGGTTCCCCGAGTCGAACGTACATACACGGTGTCCTTCTAATTAAATATACATTATTCCATAAGTATCCTTTCGAGTAAGGACGTATCGTGCGTTGATTGATTGAAACGCATTATCCACTCTCACCGTAATTGCGTTAGAATCTGAATAATTAAAATTCCAGATACTTAATATGCTGATTATTGGATTCGTTTCATAAGGATGTCCTTAATTAACTATTAAGTTTGTGCATAAGTCCTCGCCGATATATTTTTATTTATACTACATAAAGTTCTTCAATTATAATATATCTGAATTTTATTATACAGCTATTATCAATTATAGATATATCGAATAATTCTTTTCAAATTTGATCTGTAATTATTTACGTCGCGTAAGATTCTTTAATTAGATTTTATTTTTATGATGGAGTTATTATCTTGTATAGATATGCCGTATAATTCTATTCAAAGTCAACCTATCTATATATAGTAATTACAATTACTATAAATGTACTCATAAATAATTCTTACACGCAGAGATATGATAGATTATCCTTGAATCAATGATTCTTGGTCACCGTGTATAGGGTGCAGGGACTTTAAATCGCAGTCGATTTAAATCGCGGACGATCAATGATCCAACGGCGGTGAAACATCGATCAAAACCTTCCTACTTATTTCTTGCGGACCGACGTTATTTACATGGATCCCGAAACGTCTGTCTCTCGCGGTTGATTCTCCGTCTTTCGCAATGCCCATTAAAAAGGAATACTCGCTTAAGATGGATCCATTTACGAGGTGAATTTACACCGCGACATCCACAGACGTCCGCCGAGTGGATTCACGTCAACGTCGATACGCGTCAATGACTCGAATGCCCACTTTGTAACACCGATCCTAATCTGCGTTATCGCTTTCGATCAATCGATCGATCCATCGAACGATCTCTCCGTAGAGAACGTATCGTTCCGGAATATCGATATTCACAGTGATAGCTGCTCTTATGAATGATTCAAAAAATATAGTTCATTGAAAGTGTAGAATTGAATTCAGTGAAACATTATGCTATTTATGCAGTGATTTATATTTATAAAAAATATGGATAAATAATTTGTTTGATGGAATTCATTGCGAAGATATCTAACAAAAGAATATGTTCATACCACTTGTTTATTAAAATGTTTTAAATAAAACAGGTTCTGAGAGGTTTTTGTTTTAAGTCGCTGATGTACGAATACTTTTTAGTCTCACTGTATATAAATATATATTTATTTATTTATATAATGATTTATTTTATTTATCTGTGTTGCTTGGTTTTTTGAGTAGCACAACATATGTGAAAACGAAAAAAATCGGAGGGGGACACCTGTTTAGTTCCTTGGTTTCTTGTTAATTTAATTTCACTCGAGCCGTAAACTGATCAAATTCCATTGCCGATAATTTCGTTGAATTAATAATCGCACGGACCAATCACGTTCCACGTTTCGTAATAAATGCCAGCTTGTAATTGTCACAGTAAAGACAATATTATCGGTGCGCGTCAATTATGAATGAAAATGTGTGATACGTCGACTATAAATATAGTGAACTTCGCTGATTGCAATTACAACCCGTCATATAATGTCGACGATGCAAATATCGAGTTTACAAGCGACGCGAGTTTCTCGCGAACCATAATATTTCATAATATTTCATAATTCTCGGCGTTTCATTGACGATGTGAAAAGAGAAGATCTTGAAGAATGATATGATAAGAATTATCCATAGATACTTATTTATTAGCCTAATTTAGCGGGGCGTACTCTCTATTCGCAAAATACAAAAACATAAAAATATCGAAAAGAAAATAATGTTAATAATAATTTCACAATAGCACTTGAATCGTGGGAAACAATAATAATTAATTATTAAAGCCTCGGTCATAAGTCGATCGTAAAAATCCTTACGCGATTCAAGACAGATTTAATGAATTTTTTACGGACGGGTTTCCACGAAGAAATTACATCCGCGAGTTGGATTTCACTGTTAGTTCGCAAATAAACAGAGGAGGGGGTATTTTCTTTCTCCAGCTTCACATTTCAATGATTTTATTGCGTTACGTCAGAATTCTCGGTAGAAAAGCCACGCCATGTTAATCAGTTTACTTTCCAAGCGTTGATGCGCCGTTTTAGTTCCCGGTTTTACGTAGATATTCTTTTTATGACAGTTATGTCGTAATAAGATATTCCATTTTACTGAACAACGGTAAACGAGAAAGTTTCGCAATATCAGTTTCAATATTATTGTTCCGCTTATCCTCGATTGCGGGAAACGAATATTATTATCACGCGTTTGTTTAATGACACTATTTACAATCATTCTTTTAAAATGTAATCATTTCTATTGAAATGAATTTCAATATCCTCTTGTTGACCCTGGCAAGATGTATCGAGAGATCATCGATCCATTGGAATCCACAGGATCGAAGTATCGTCGTACCGTATCGCGTATATGAAATTAATAGGGAATAAGCGAATATTCGTCGGCACTCGAGTTTGTAATCACGGAATCTCCGGCGGCCGATCACTCGACCACCCTCGAGATTTCCGCACGCAAACTACCTCTAGGCTGATGCGTAAGTCCTCGGTGCGTTGGTCCAATAGGGATACAATTAAATTTTTTCTTGGAAAACTACTTTAATCCGCTTCTTTCGACCCAAAACGGTCCTAGAACATCATTAGGCATCATATACCATCGATTTGGGCCATGTAGGAGCGAAATTGGAGATTTTCATTTTTTGACAATTTTTGAAGGTATACCCCTTCACATTTTTGCGATTTTCGGTTGACCCATTTTTCGCCCGTAAACATTTTTTAACCGCTTCTTTCGACCCAAAACGGTCCTAGAACATCACTGGGCATCATTTACCATCGATTTAAGCGATTGAGGAGCGAAATTGGAGACTTTTATTTTTTGACAATTTTTGAAGGTATACCCCTTCAGATTTTTGCGATTTTCGGTCGACCCATTTTTCGCCCGAAAAAATTTTTAAACCGCTTCTTTCGACCCAAAACGGTCCTAGAACATCATTAGGCATCATATACCATCGATTTGGGCCATGTAGGAGCGAAATTGGAGACTTTCATTTTTTGACAATTTTTGAAGGTATACCCCTTCACATTTTTGCGATTTTCGGTCGACCAATTTTTCGCCCGAAAAATGTTTAATCCACTTCTTTCGACCCAAAACGGTCCTAGAACATCATTAGGCATCATTTACAATCGATTTGGGCGGTTTAGGAGTGAAATTGGAGTCTTTTATTTTTTGACAATTTTTGAAGGTATACCCCTTCACATTTTTGCGATTTTTGGTCGACCAATTTTTCGCCCGAACAAATTTTTAATCCACTTCTTTCGACCCAAAACGGTCCTAGAACATCATTAGGCATCATTTACCATCGATTTGGGCGGTTTAGGAGTGAAATTGGAGACTTTCATTTTTTGACAATTTTTGAAGATACAATATAATATATTATCTAATATTAAACACATTAATAACTACGAACCCTTTATTCTTTGGCTCCGAATTAACTATTGCCATAACTACGTCATAATGTAGATTTAGGATCGGACGTTGTCATAAGCTAGCCAGCACTGCGTGTGACTCGCGCGATGCACGAATTTAACAATGAATTCATGGAATCGCCGACAGCGAATCGAACACGCCTGTCCCTTCGGGGAGATCCAAAGTGAAATGCCAGCGCACTGCGCGATACATTCACCGAATCCTCATCTCCTGCACCACAGTGCGCGATAAATCTCCATATCCGGATTGAATTATACGATTTAAATCACCAGCTAAATTACCTTTCCACTACTTCTGGCATCCTTGATCGTCTCTTATGTTTTCACCGACAACATTTCATTCACGCCACTAGACTCTATCGATATTAATTATTGCATATTAATAACAGCCAGTCTGCAACATCGGGAATGATTAATTAGATCATTTTCATCGAGATGAGGTCAATCGAAACAAGGTCTTGCCAAGATAACTATGACGATGAAAGGCTCGACTCCGAAGTCTCGAATTAGGGTGTCCTTTGATTGGATTCACTTGCTTACGTTATCATTGTGCTGCACAAGAGATACAATTTATATCGGGACGTCCGATTATCCTGTAGGAAGGACTTTTTACTCCGCGCAACTGCGAGCTGACAGGTGCAAGAGGCATCACGGGGAGTCTCTCGGTAGCTGGAAAGAAAGGTGCAGGGTCGTAAGGAGGTACTTTCATAAGGAGAACAGGCCGTTATCGGACTAGTAAGAGAAGATAGCACGTAAGACAGCAGAATAAAGATAGAAAGGAAGGTGAATAGAGAAAGAAGTATAGGGAAAGGATGAAAGGGTGAGAGGGAGGGGAAGGAGAAAGAGTTGAATCGCGCGAATTCCAACATAGCCAGGTTCGTGTTCGCCGCTCGTTACTCTCTCTCCGTTAGCCGGCCTGTAACCGCGCCTAAACCCTGTAAATACGAGCATTACAGCACCGATCCGATATTACGGATTGCAGACATCGTCGAATAACCTGCCGGTTCGTTCTACATCATTGGATTCATCGGGACGAGAATCTGGCTACCAAAATCAGGGATGCCACTATTCCCATTTCTCTATCTGGGGCTAACATTTCCATTCTCTCTTCCTCTCACCGCCCCTTCCCGCCTACCTCTCTCCTCCTTTCACCGCGATGGTTGTGTCTCTCTGTCTATGATAGCCGGCTGCATTCGTTCTAACCGCGAGTTCGCAGAGAGTTCCGCTTTACGGACGAGGATTCGTAGATGTGTGCAGTGCTGGTGGTTAGGTCGTCGTTGTTCGTTGGTCTTCTGAAACGATGACGTGTTCAGCGTGTTTCGCGGAATGCCATGAGCAGCTCTCATTGTAACGGAGTTAGGCCCGCGGGCCACTCTCTCTCGTCAGAATCCACTCTGTTGCACTCTGTTGCACTCTCTCTCTCTCCCTCTCTCTTGATGCACCGCCAGCTTCCTATATAATACTACGAGGACTCTGTAGATATTCGTGTTGGAAGGATCACGCGTACTATGCTTCTCTCACTCTTATTCCTACATTCACCATCCTGTACCGTGCTTCTCTCTCGGTTCTGTTACGAGGCTGGTGCACCAGAACTCTCTGCGTGGGCGTATGCCTCAGTCAGGCAGGTGGATGTTTACCCTACGGCGATAACACCGCGATTGCACACGCACGATCGCGTTAGACCACGTACATCATCCTCTTTCTCTACCTGGGATCAAGAGTTACACTCGCTCGCGCGTATCGTTGCATCCTAATGATCCGCTTTTTTTCTTCCCGATACATTCGAAGCGTAGCCAGTGATCCTGACACATGGTTAACGCATTTTGACACGCTTCTGATGCAATCAGATCCTGGAATACTATATCCGTCGGGGATACTGCATCTTTTTTTAAAGCAATTATAAGTTTGATCCGCGACAATTGTTCCTCGGTGGTAGATCTTTGATCGCGGTCAACACGGATCATGGATTATGCAAGTTCAATGCTGCGATTCATTCGGTTCTGGTCCAGTTCTTATACGTATCTCGATACAGGATACTGTTGGGACTTAAAAGTAATTCATGGCGAGACGATATCTCGTAGGTTCAATCAATTAACGATCACCGCTGGTCCGCGATCATCATCATCACCGGGAGAAGTACCTTCGGCTAGAAGGATGGAAGGTTTTCTCAGTGGGCAGAATAAATGGATAGCAGTAAACCGGGCAGGGTTTTGTTTGCGTTGATCGTGGCGAGGAGGTTGGAAGCATGTGCGGTGATTGCCGTAACCATCGGGCACGCCTGCCCGACTGCTTACCTGGGCAAACCTCGCTCACCTTACCTTCCCCTTACCCTGCCCGCTCCCTTCCCCACGAACTTCTGTGTCGCTCTCGCCTGACTGCCTCGGTTGCCTCTGCTATCTTTTGCACGGCAATGCACCGAATGCACTTTGCTTCGTTGCTGGTGCTCCCGCTGCATTGCACTGCCGCCGTCCGGCTGCCAATGTATCACCTATCTACCTTGCGACTCTCCTCCTCCTCCTCTTTCTCTTCCCTCTGGCTCCTCTGGCTCCTTTGCGTACCTTCGTGCCAGTAGACTCTCTCTTTTACTCTCCCGAGGAGACTTATGCTTATCTCTGCTATAAGCGCGCACTAAAGTGACTCACTCGGTGAGTGGTACCGAGAGCACTTGTCGCGCGTATCCGCAACGTGGATGCCGATTTGCAGCCTCTCTCTCTCTCTATCTTTCGTTCTCGCTCGCTCATCGAAAGGTTTTCTCGGGCATGTCGCCCGTGTAATGCTCCCTTGCGTAAGACGATTTTATGTCCGAGCCATTGCCTCCGCTTTATACTCCGAGCCACGCAGGTGGACGCGGATACGAGAGGCACCGCATAACCGATCTTCACCCGTGAGAACTACTCGAGCTCGCGCTCGTAGTTCCGTTCTATCGAGGGAAATTCGATCGGTGGAATAATCGGGCATCGATAGTTTACCAGATTTTTATGAGAATATCATTTATTTTATGGGAAGATAGTTATCGTTTTAATTGTCGTTTTTTCGTCGCATTCGTTGGATATCGTTAACACTGGAAGTACGGAAGCCGTAAAAATAACGGGTTCGCGGAATTTAATAACAACGTTCGGATTGATATGGTTCCATTTCTGAGATTTATTGCGGCTCACGTTGCATAATGGATGTGCTGAATCGATTAATTTGTTTTTTTTCAATCTATCCATATTTTTTAGGACGTATATGTAAATATATAAATATAGTTGAATATATTGTCGATGGTTCTAGTGTTAACAGCAGTATATTAATTGATATTGTGCATCCCAGGAAGCAGACGCAGAAAATACTGATAAGTTCCTTATTAATGGAATTCATTAAAGATATCAATTATTTATGCTAAACAGATGATTTTTTACCCAGAAAGCAGACTATTGGATAATTAATTTAAAATATCAGTTGATTCTAAGAATCATAATAATTTCGTCCTACATCGCTAAGGTTTAGTCATATTTTTATTTTCATATAATCATATTATTCAATATTACCATATTCACAATATCATATATAATGTAATTAATACATGAGATTATTAATATTAACATTGTAAAGTTTGATTATGAAAATAAAAAAACTTTACCTTTTTAGGATTTTACCGAATGTTTCTTGTTACATGGATTTTCGTAAAAATACAAGCACCGAAAGTACAGTGCGACCAAAAGGGTAGTATTTCCTCGAAGGTTGATCTTTCGGCGCGTGGGAGTTCGAGATCAAATCACGTTCAATTTCGTTCAAAGTTAATATCCACGATTTCACATAACGGTACGGTATCTCGACTTTTTAAGTATATCATTTACCTTGCCGCACAATGGCGCATTCAAAGTGCAAACACTCGATTACACGATTATGTTCTACGATATATTGTACTCGCACGGTCGACTGAAATTTCTTCACCCAGGGAAAGTTGACCGCGTACTTTGTAATCAATGTTGCATTTTTTAATCAACCCGCCGTATTGCAGTTGGAAAAATTCAGTAAATATTTCCGTGTAAAAACTTCCAGATAATGGCGTCCAATGTTGATTGTCGTAAATGTAACTTAATCTAAAACATGTAAACGTAACTTTTCTCCATAAAATTCTAAAATTTATTCATAGATATTGAATTTTAATTCAGAGATAACTGGAGTAAAGTTTAATGTGGTCTCTTAATCGCCGTTCGAGTTGCCATGGTAAACTGAGTGGCGACTGAGAGTCGCCTCCGAGGGCAAAGGGTTAAATATTGCTAAGAAAGCAATACAGAAGAGGTTCAATGTAAGGACGATTTGTGATGTCGTTTTATGGAAGAATTCCTTGGTTAACAGGTTAATTCGTCGTGTTGGAAAATAATATTGCACGGAGTGGAAGGTTTTCTTTCCCTTCCTCGATCGAGGCTAAAAAGATTCCAAAGGTGCGTGCTCCGTGGCCATCTTCGAGGACGTTTGATGGTTGATCGGCATGCAAATCGCTTCGTCCGGAGCACGCGGCGTTCAACCTCGAGATTCATATTATCGAGCACGGAGGTCAAGTCAACCTCGCCAATCGTGCACCGGCTACGGAGGCCGTTCGAGTAACCTCAAATCGAATCTAGCCACAAGCTTAATCAAATCATTTTCGAATTTTTTCTATGAAGAAATTTACTTCTATCGCTAATATTTCTATTATTGTGGCGGGGCTGACAATTATTTTGGATTTATTTAGTAATTTAGGAAATTGAGGTAATTTAGGAAAATTTTGTAATTTAGGAAATTCAGGCAATTTCGTAATTTCGTAATTTAGGAAATTCAGGAAAATTCATAATTTCGTAATTTACAAAATTCAGGCAATATCATAATTTCTTAATTTGGGAATTCACGAAATTTCATAATATCGTAAATTAGGAAAGCTACGAAGCTTAATTCTGAGAATCGTGATAAAAATGTCTTAACTTCGAAGAATATAAATATCAGTCGATTCTAAAAATCACAATAAAATCTATAATAATTTCGTACTCAGCACACGTGATTGGTGCATCGCGGATGTCGATCACGTTCGAAGGAATCATTATCATTGATCATCATGCTGGCTATCGGCTAATTGCCATCAAGCCGACGATCTCACGACCGCCAAATCATTCACGTTCTCCTACAATCTTTCAACCCTTCTCACCTCATCTCGTAAAATCTTGTTTTTCGGAAGAAACCGATTTTTCCCCCTCATATTACTCTTTCGATTGAAGTTCCTCGAGAAGCTTCTCGATAGGAATCTCGAGCTTTTATTGTTCTTAAGATGCATGGATTTTTAAGTTCGTTATTATGGAACAACGAGAGTTCGATACTCGTGGGATGTTATCGTAACAATTTCATCGCTAAAACCGTGTATCTAGATGGGGATTCAACGTCCGCGTGTATCAGTTTCACTTCGATATATCGATGGAAATGTGTTCATTCGAAACCCTGTAGAATATCCATGCGAAAATACTAGTTTCAACTAAAATCGAATTTTCATAGTAAAACAAGTATTTGATACTTAATTACTACTCACGGTGAATCAAGTAAATAATATAAAATTTTTATGTAATATGGCAAAGTTATATAATATTCATCCCTTGGAATAAAATGTTGTATCGTAATATCATTTATATTTGTCATCTCACGAGTCCTTCAACAATTGAATTTATAACTGTATTCTGGAAAATAAAATAATTATCGTAACAGCGTATCATAATGAAGACATCATATATCGTAAGAGCATAGTTGAAATTAATTTGCATAAGGGTTGCAATATCTAGACGCGAATGATAATGGATCAAGCGCGATATGCAAATCGCGTAACGAAAAGACGTCTTACGTCGGGAACCGAATTCCCAAGGTACAAAGGGCAACGGTTTCTAAGCGCGCATATAAATGAACTTCAATTTCAAAGTATTATATACATATATAATATAGAGTAGAATATATAATAAATACAATATACAAGGTGTCGGACGTTTTTCTGTACAAACATCGTGAGCATATTCTACGCAAACATAAGAAAAAAATGTTAAATGAAAATCGACCGACAAGGCTTTATTACAAAATTATAACATAAATTGTAAGACATAATATCTTCAGCGCGTTGTAGGAACTCGCGTTAAAACGGAGTTTACTGTACAGCATATTCATTACTTCATAGAGGAATGGAAAATGAGACCGTGGAAAACAACGATTTAATTGTGCGCTTTAAATTTCCACGATAATTACAATCCACTTCACTGTTTGAGGTGCGATTCCGCGTTATCAGGAATATAGCATAATTAACGGTGGAAAAAAAATGGCCGGGTAACGGTTCGGTAGATATACTCCGTCGATTCACGATACATTCAAACTCCCCAGTAGATTCGAGCGCAATAGTAACAAGCTGCTTACGAGCGTATCTAATTATCATTGCAACCTTAATAGGCCCTGAAATATTGTCGTTCCGAGTACATTAAGACTTAACCCAGAGATCACCGTCTGAGTCATTCGCCGAGAACCAGAACCCGGGAAGGGTTACTTAGAAACGATTAGAAAGAAGTCGATCGTAAGTCGTTGACCATGATCGATTCAACTATTAGCGAATTTTAATTGTCTTAATTGTCTCCGTGACTGAAACAATGCACCGTGCTGTAACCAAATGACGCAAGGCTTTGCAGTTTCTTTCGCAAGGTTTTAAAGGATACTCGCAGGTGTCCGGGAATGTTTTGATGAGAATATAAAGATAGATTTTGTAATAATTATTTCAATCTTTTTCATGAAGAATATGATTGTTATTATTTTGATACAAAACATATTTTCCCTAGGTGAAACACACTGAAGCAAATTCGATGTATTTTGATTAAATAAAGACTGTATTGTAGAAAATATAACAGTTTCATTTTCACCCTCAAAATGCACCGTTTTTATGTGGAACGAACTAATAATACTAATTCTGTACAATGTAATATAATTATTATAGAATAATATTATCAGCTAAATGTATGCTGATTCAGTAATCTTCAGAACTTCCGATGCATATTTGAGTGGTTCTTGAAATATTTATTATGATATTTATCATAATATTGAATATTATGTAAATCCTAGCATAATTGGAATAACTGCACCAGTCGAAAGAATGCTGATAAAATAATCTTAAGAGTTTCGGATATATGTTTGCGGGATTATTAATTCTTATTTATTATGATACTTATCGTAGTATTGATTAGTGCTAATTCAAATGTTAATTGCAAGAGAACCTTAAAATTTGATTGGACAACTTAGGAGCAGGCAGTGGATGTATGTGTTAGTTACGAAATGTCGCGAGTAGAATTTGAGTTTCAGCTTTCACCGGCACCAGTGACATTTCAGTGGACGTTCATTAGAGGCCCGTTGGTTCGTCGATTAGACTCGGTTTCGAGTCGATCGGATCGTTCATTCGTTCGGTCGTTCGGTCGTTCGGTCTCGTGTCCCCAGTCGTAGCAAATCGTTTAAACGTTTAAATGTTTAAACGGCACGATAGATTCGCGAGAGAGAAGGATACCGTGCTACGATCAAAGTTACCGATAAATACTGAAAGTCGATTGCTACGAATCGATTACCCACTCCTGTTAGTTAAGTCTCTATATAGAATCGATCTACCTGTATATTCTGCTCGGGTTGGCATTTTTTTAGCAAGGATTTTAAATGTGTCTCGACTGCACGAATTTTAAAGCGGGCCTGAAGTAATCGTTAATCGGTTAATGTATGTATTATTTTTCTATGATGGATTTCTTTGATTTTGTTACTCGACGATTGGTTGATCCCGATTTTGGTACTCGATGATTGGTTGGCCCCGATTTTGATCTGCGATTAATTGGTCCCATTTATGAATCTAATGTAATCATTGCTCGTTAATTGATTTAATCAAAAAATTAATTGAAAGATTAATCCAGTATGACACTACATCCTTGCTGGACACCAAAAATTTGACAATAAATAAATGTCATTTATTAATTTATTGTCTATCATTCATTATGTAGAAAACTTATTGATATACTTAACACAATAGAATTCAGATCAAAATTTCGATCACTAATTAAACGAAGTTCAATCGTCGTAAAAGATAAAAGATCAAACCGCGACCAGCGTAATTAATTTCAACCGATGATAAATCGTAGATCCGACGGAATAAATTACGAAAGTATCGATCAGATCGATCTCCCTGATTCACGCAAATTTCTTTGGCTTCGATCTAATCGACGTGCGCGAAGGGTTGATGGGAGCCAAGATTAAATCAGATCGGATGTACCACCTGATTCAACATACGCCGACATCGATGACCATGTATTTACTTATCTCGAGCATCGTATTAGCCTTTAACAATTTCAAATCGCGAGTCTGTTTAGCAACGTTGCAATACAACATCGATACTAATACTAATCCACATATCTAATACATACAAATTATTAAAAATTACGGAGTTTACCATGAAAATCTATTCCTAAATGATTATATTATTGAATTGACAAGAAAGTTGCATCTTGCATCTTGCATCAGGTTTTTACGGGGAAATCTGTGAAATTTGTAGAAACAGGGATTATGAAGCTGTCCGAAAGATAAGACAAGACTGATAGTTAAGGCAAACAATAGATTATTGAATAAAGTAAATTAAAAAATATACAAAACCATGAATTTACGTATTAAAACTGTACAAACTTTTTTGTCAATCGAATGTAAACTATCCCATTTATCAATTTCTATCGCTTCGCGGGCAATTAAATATTGTAATATAATATATGAATATTGGGTCGCGACGCATAACTTGAGAAATTCTAATTCTAATACCAAATAAATTCCATATCCGTTATTCATGGATTTAAAGTGTCTTATCACGAGTACTGATAAGACGAACACTCGAAAGAGGAAGTGAGACAACACCAAGAAACAGGGATGAAGATCAATCTCACGAACTCGTCACGGTAAACTTGCAAATGAGTAGGTCAGGTAGCCCTGGGCGATTATTAAATGAGATAAAAGCATGTCGAGTGTAACGGAAGAGAATGAGGAAAGGAGGAAGGAAGGAAGGAAGGAAGAGGAGTCTCCGAGAGGCGGCCAGGTCTAAAGCGGACTAATTTTTTTCACCTTTTCATTACCCAACCACTGGGTGGAAAGATATTGTGTGTATTGCACGTGGCACATTGTACGTATTGTACTTACACAGGACAAGCCGGTGGATTCGTGCCGGTTAATACGTCGCCAGGGGCCATTTTCGTTGATGGTACGCGTAAGCAACGCAAGCTGCGCTTGCTAGCCGGAGAAGGAGGTTCCGGAAAGAAGGAACCATTGGGTGACCAAAAGAGTGAAAGAGATGGAACACGCGAAAGGAAGCGAGGATTAAAACGAAGAAGCGAAGAAACAGCGAGGGAGAATGAAGAGGAGAGGCAGTGCCCTAATAGATTATTAATTTACACGTCGACTCTCGAGGAAGGAGGATGATGGTGCGCTGGGACGCCGGAACACCTGTCCCAAACCTGTCCCAAACCCGTCCCAAACCCGTCCCGCTTGATTATCTTGCATTATGCAAAATGCGTTTTTTATCGCGGCACAACCCCATAATAAACGGTTGTCCGGCCAACGGTTGACATAATGCGTCGGCTATTACTGCCGGGAATTGAGCCTTTTTACTTGACAACCGAGAGACTCGCTGTCTTTTCTTCGTTCCGCGGAGAAAAGCTAAGCTACAATGTTGCTTCGTAGGGTTCTATTTATTATTATCTCATTATTCTGCTTGAATTCATATTTAAAGCTCTAGGATTTTCATGCCGCATCAGCGGTACGGGATTGAGGGTTGTGCGCGTTTATTAATTTTTGAAGTTAGATTCCGGTGCGCCGGCTTTGAGATATATTTTTTTACTTTGCTACTCAACGATTGGGTGGTGCCAATTTTCTTTCCCGAGAATTCGTTGGTCCCAATCTTCTTACTCGATAATTCGTTGGTTCCAATTTTTTTAATCGATAATTCATTGGCCCCAATTTTTTTAATCGATAATTCGTTGGTCCCAATTTTCTTACTCGATAATTCGTTGGTCCCACTTTTCTTACTGGATAATTTGCTGGACCCAGTTTTTTTACTCGATAATGTCTTGGTCTCAATTTTCTTACTAGACAATTCGTTGGTCCCAGCTTTATTTAGATATTATTAAGATTTGATGAAACCGACCGACCAAATAGAAATCAGCGACAGATTTTTCACGTCCCGGAAATTCGCGTTGTATTAGTCACTACTTAATAATTCGTACATGTCGAGCAAGAGGGAATAAGGGAAAATGGTAAGGTGAAACACGTTTGCCGGTACGTCGTGGCACGTAACTCTATCTACCTGTTCGAATGCGGCTCGCACGCCCACCTGGGTAAGCGTTGAATTTATCACGTTATTAATCTATGACTGGCTATCGAGTCAGGCTACAGCCAACGCCAGGATGGACGACCGCGAATTTACGCGATACGCCAGGAACATTGCGCTTCGTAAGTCCCTGAGGCAACCTTGTCCTTTCCTTAACCCTGCATCCTCTTTGAATGAAGTCATTATCAAAAAACTTCTATTCATTTCAAACCAATCTATGACCTTCTGATCACCTTTTCTTATCATAATCTTCCAATCTGACTACTAAACATTCAAGTATTCAATATTTCCATCAACAGGTGGTTGGTCCCAATTGTATTACTCAACAATTGTTGCATACAATATGATTACTATTATCCACAATATAATTATATTACGATATTCGAGGACTCCTATTGGCTACTTCTGACTGCTTCCTCGTAAATTAGCTGTTTCTTTCGCTTTCGAAGTGGACAGTCGAAGTAAAGTGCACACGCAGCACCAGAAACAAGAGGCGAGTCGAGGCGAGTCTTGGAAGGTGAAGTGAACGAGTCTGTCTGCTAGTATAGGATACGATGGGAGAGGAGAGGAGAGGAGAGGCAAGGAAAAGGCGAATGGATATGCAAGTCCATGGAGGCACTCGCGGCTGGAGGCGATTAAAGAAAGCGACACACCGCATATGTCACAGCGTTCACACGCCCCGGCACCGACACCCACCGCGCCTATGCGCCTATGCGCCCATACGCCGGGTGATAGTAAAGTCGCTCTCCGACTCTAGTCGACTCTAGAATTCCCTATATTCCATCGAACGTTGGCACACCGTGCACCACCTTCGTCCCGCGTTCCTGGACTCCTGGACTTCGTGAAATTCGAGTCGAACAACGCAGGTTGCACTCGTGCACACTCTAATATGATTAATCCGCATACCTCGGAAGATAACGCGTACCACTTCGCGTGTCTCCCACCAGTGCGTCCTACAATATCGTATTCATTTATAACCTCACTTCTTTTCCGTCGTACCACGAGGAACGATTTAATTGAACGTTTCCGTTGCGGCATTCACGGTATGCATAACACGGAGAAGTATTACTTGTACTTCTCGCGGTTGGAACAATGTTCAGGGATAATCGGAGTGCATCGTATCAAGGTATACGGTGATTGGCTGAAACCCAATTTAGCAACTATATACGGGAGTCGCGTTCCGCGGAACCAGCCGGAGATGCGTATTTACGCGCGAGTGGAACGATACCCGGCGCAGATGAGAATCCATTCGATATTCGATCAGAGGGAAGAAGAGGTAGAAAGGTATATCGCGAGAGACGTAGAGGGAAGGAGAGGGAAGAAGGGAGAGGAGAAGAGAGAAAGGAGGAAAGGAGATCGTAGGAAGGCTGTTGCGGGTCATTGAGAGCACGGCAAAAGAACCATCGTCGTCCAGGTATGTTCCGGTAGGTGCATCATCGTGGAGAACGCGCACGAAGAGGAGTGAGGGGGAGGGAGTAAGAGAGAGAGAGAGAGAGAGAGAGGGGTGGATATTGCACGTGTATCACTGGTACAAGCAGAAGAGAAAGAAACGATCAACGGAGGCAGCCACGGAGTACCAACCGTAAAATAAACAACCTGGTAATAAACCGGCAGCGATGTCCAGCGTTGTAAATTACCCTGACGGAGGCCTAACACTGTACCCAGCAACACGTTTTATGGAGCCGCCCTGCACAATTCCCGGATCTTAGATGATGGCTCAATATACGCGATACTTCATCCTCCGCGAAAAACAATTCCTAGTACACGATATACGGACCGGCGCAAAAACGTGTTTCGAGAACTCGGGGGCGTATACGGTTTCCGGGAGAAAGAAAGATCCTTTGTTATCGTAAAAAAGCAAATGAACTCTGTCAACGTAAAGCACGATTTTCTGCTTCGATAGTGGAAGTAAATAGTGTTGCTTGTTTGCTGGAAATAGAATATGCCAATCAAACCGTTCGAAGTACACCTAGGATGACTAAGTATTCCTGTTACTATCAGTATTATTAATTTCGATTAATATTTTATACAGAGCGTATCCGGTGTAAAACAGGTTACCAATCATACGACGATATTCGTTCCGCGTCAAAAATATGGGTGACCCGGAAAACTCTGTAAAAAGACGACCACGGAAACATTCTCTTTCGGAATGTTAGCCGTTCGAAGTCACTCGTTTAACACACCAAATACTTTCCGTTTTATCATAATTGATACTTTACTGACCACGTGGTTTCGGGTGTAAATTTCATCAGTGACTAGTTCCTTTTGTCAAAAATGGACAAGACATGATTTTTGAAAATAGAGAATAACATTTTTTCATACGAGGTTTCGTTGCCGAGGAAAATTGCATTGAAGATTTCAAACTCCGAATTTCAAGAGGAACATCTTCAAATAATTCCGATAGTATGAACTTTCAGAGACATTTTTCTCGGAAATAAAACCTCGTATGAACAAATTTTATTTTACACTTTTGATTCAGTATTTCATGTAGAATCATTACTTTCCCGCTTGTACCACCAGTTACATGACACCCTGTATATAATACGTACATATGTGAGTAAGTACATTGGTTTGTTCTAACTGGTAAGTCGCTTCTCACGTGCATCGGTGCAACACGCACCGATGATAATATCTTTAATTACCAGCACCTTCGGGAGGGGTCTTCTCTACCACGGTTCAGCCAATGACAGCGAAGGACTTCACGAAAACACCTCGATAAAACTTTCTTATCCTTCGCGTCGACTTCTTGAAAACTTAATGATAGGAATTACCCTTTGAATTAACGAACATTTAAATTTATCGCCACCGATTGATCGAAACCCCGGAATTATGAATACTATTATATATTGAATGGTCGCCATGTTATTTCTGCCACTTTAAATTCACTTTGACACCCTTCGATATGAAAATCAGATACTTCGATGTTGCAGAAGTGTGTTCTTCGTGAAAATATAGCTGGTTGACACGCTTCGATTTTGGATTCCAGGAAAAACGGATTATTAAGTGTCTTAAATGGTTTACGATATTCCTGTTAATTATAATCGACAACTTAAGATCACGATGTATGATTTAACCACACGATGTACATTTTTACAAATTAAAATTCATCCGACAATTTTGAATAACAAAACTATATCGCACTGTTGAAAATTTCGGAATAAATTTGGCAACCGGCATAACGATGAGGATTATCTTATAGAATAATGTTTAATATGAAGAAATAACTGCAGTTTCATAAAATATGTGTGAAATAATTGATTACTTTCCGGTGCTCCTAGTACCATAAATAAGTCCTTAAAACCCGATCAATTTTTTCAATTTTCACGCAGCACATTTTATTCTCGAAGATGAATGAAGCAGAGCTAGATAATATTTTCAAGTGGCTACGTTGGTAGTTTCGTATATCGGCAAGCATCGCGGTCAATGACAGTGGCAACCTTAGCCCGCAAAAGTCCCCATCGACAAAGCGCACCGCTGCATACCCAGCAACTTAATAATGGTAATTACAAGCCAGCTATTTCAATTTATGATGTTACTCGAAGTAAGTGCGTATGGAAATACATATTCCGGATAAACTCGTCGGTTGCTGTTGGGAAAAAATGGCTACGACCCTCGGACTCGAACTCGGACTCGGATTCTAGGTATCGCTTTGCATACCACGCACGACTAACCGTAATTATTTAGAATAAAGAAATGGTCAAAATGATTATAGAACAATAATAATGGAAGACGGCAGGATGAACATAAAGATAATTTATGTATTTCGATGGCTATATGACGGATAATAAATTGAAGAAGTATCGTGGAAGTTATCGTGGAGTTAATAGATTCGTATTGGATGAGAAATTTTTGAATAATAGTAGGTTAAAACTGGCAGAATTAATATAAAGATAAGTGGTATCTTTCTACGGCTATATACTTGGAAAATAAAGTTAGAAAGTTAGGATGGATATAAAATTGTGATGCTTTAATTATGTTTGGTCAGCCTAATTTTAAAGCTGCAGGCCGCAGGTTGAATTATAGCGAATCCATTAAATTTGTACGAAAGCCAGCTCGCCGATACGATATTAACGTTAAATATAAACGAATAATACCGAAAGCCTCTGTTACATCCCCTAATTAAATTTGCGATCGATGGTCGCGGGATTAATTGTATCGGTTCGCGATACAATTTTATCGCCTTATTACATTTCGGATATTTTATCAACAGAACCATGATGATAATGACTCGTTAATTCTTCGGTGAGAGTGATATCGAGTAAAATCATTGATTTGTTTATCATCGCATTAAGAGCAACTGATTCCTGAATCGTACCTATGTTGCTGTTTCACTATGTATTTCAATAATACTTCCATTCAAAATATTCGGGTATCTTTATTTTCAATATAAGTATTCGAACCGCCGATTAATTTATAGCATGTCTGTGATTCGAAATTTCAACATTATTCGGCCCGCAAGATTAATCAATTACTTTCAACGTACTTAGTATTCTCTTCCCTTTTTGTTTATATAAAATAATACATTTTGTTGTCCTTTCCCGAGATTTATTAGTCGCAATATAGTTAATCAACGGAAGTATGTATTAATTCCATCATTTTAAAGGTGTCTTTAGAATGATCTGCAATCTACTCCGTCTTTGTTTACCTAAAGTGATACGTTCGGTGTCCGCCATTGAGATTTCACCAGTCCCAACATAGTTTATCAACACAAGTACATACTAACTACAATCACCGCAATTCACCATGATTTCTAACCGCGATTTTTTCCACGAATATGTATTCGTGCAATGAAACTACCTCGATTCCTCGTCTCTTTATTTCGCCATGAAGATATCCACCTCGATGTGGCCAGTCTCTTAGCACACGTGCGACATGATTTTTCTCGCTGAGGAAGAAATGCATTGGGTGTTGTGTGCAGGGTGTCGCAAGGTTGGTCAACGATTCCGCACCGTTACCGATGTTAAATGTTCGCCTCGGTATTCCGAGACGCGAACTAATGTCTGCGTCCAACTGCCGTATACCGGCCACTGCTACCGCGATGTAAATACTGGATTCCGCGGACCACCGCATAATGAATCCACTTTGCGCCAACCGCTGCTTTCTTCTGACTTTTTTTCTCTTTGCTCTCTTCTCCTCTTTCTTACTCTCTCTCTCTCACCGTTGCTCCATGACTCTGTCTTTCGCACATCGACTGAATGTACCTGCACTCTCGGTGCAGCCGTGCGAGCGGCACTTAATGAAATGTCACAGGTGTCCTACCGATTGCCGAGTTAAATGTCGCCGGCTTCCCATACCCCGCCTCGTCCTGGTACGCTGAGACCGCGATTTCGACTTTACGCGGAATGCAAGGAAAATGATGCCCGAGATACCATTGCGATCTCATCTACTCTAGGGTCTGTGCATTTTGGATGCCATCGTGACCTCGGAATGGTACGTCATCGTTTTCAGATAATGAGTACCTAAATAATTGACTAGTAGGGTTCATAAATAGAGAGGATTGATAATTCAACACGTACAATATACGGTAGATTATGGTATCATGAATGAGTTTGTACAATTGGAACCTCAAATAAGTAAAGGAATCTTTAAAAGGTTTATCGACGTTTTGCACGTTCCATTGGTCTTAGAAAGCGGTCAACACAGGAACAGAAAAATATTATGTAATAAGGAACTTTGCGTTAAAGCTGGCTCGGAGTGAAGATATTAGCGGCGATGATAGTGGAATAAAGAGTACCCGATTCCCGTGTCGAGTTTCTCCGGTGATGCTCGAAAGCGAGGAGAACGACGATCTAATTCCTATTCTTAGAGTTCGCCGCGGGGTGAGAGTGTGCCGGGCGATGAGTTATGATATGCACATGTACGCGTCAATGCTTCGAACTGCTTCGAACTGATTCGAACCGATCCGAACTGATCCGAACTGATCCGAACCGATCTGCTGTGATCGAAATCTCCTCGCGTAAAGCCTGTTCGTGGTACTGTAGATGCTTGATCGCTACTCCTTCACCGACACTGGATCCCGTAGATCGATCGCTCGATCATTCGATCGATCGATTCATCGATCGGTCGTGTCACGAACTACATCCACCAGAGGCAATTCCTTTTTCTTCCTTGTCGCCGACTACTAAAACGTCGGCTGTCCGTCACCGATCATTACGCGACTCCCAAGGATCCCCGTGTCTCCTTGTTAAGAAGGATATCTCACTGACCTACGACACTCGATCGATCGGAGATCGATACCTCTCAAAGATCGTCGTGGACTGCCCTTTCAATCGTGTCTCGTTACGATTTGCTTCGCTAGAACTTCCATACATTCGCGACTTAACATTTCGATTCCTGGCATGCGGAAATTCTGTGACACTTTGACTTACGAGCCGCGTGGATTTCATTCCACTTTTTCCGCCTTGAGTGTGGTAGTACCGTAACGAGAGACCATTCGTTCCAATAAATTCCTGGCTGATTGCAAACGTATTTGTTCGACATGATCTTATAAACAAGACTTTTTTTTATCGCATCCGATGAACTTTATTAGAAGAAAGTCGGACGATCGACTTCGTGTGTTCCGTATTCATCGTTCGTCGTTTCACAAATTAATACTAAAAAGGCATTCCTAACCTTTATTACGACATATGCAAGTATGAGTTAGGTGGGCTAGCAAATTATATAAACTTATATAAATAAACCACACGAACAAACAAGTTAAAACAAAAGACGAACAAAAGATAAAAGATATAATGGTCAGCATAGAAAACGTTTAAATATCATTAATTAAATTATTTCCGAAAGAAATCCAAAGCACAATAAATATACATACCAAAATTAAAACCTCATTAAATTGATTACACGAGTATATAATTGCTATAATAAACGTATACATAATACAGTAAAAAATATATTGACAATCATAATTAAAGTGTGCCGCGGAAGTTTAACTATAGTTTCAATAGTGCCGTGGGATAAAAAAGCTTGAGAAACACAGTGCTAATGGAAGATTAAACTTGCTGCCAATCTGCGAGTAAGTTGTTACGAGTTACCATAAACAATGCGAGAAAACTATGTCAGAGTTTTACACGTGTGCCTTTCAATTATGAACCTACAGAAACGATTAGTACCCAACAGCATAGTTGAACAGCAAGTTAGAGAAGTCTAATTGCAACGTTAGAAACATATGGCGTTTAATATGTTAATTACGAGCGGCTAATCCTTAATTAAGGATACCTGAAGCAAGGCGATAGTCCGCGAGTCGCAAAGTTCATCGGCACCTCGGCAATCGTGCCAGGAGAACGTGAAACGACTTCACCGTTAAAAGGAAGAAAGGACATTCCCGCGTTCTCGTAGGATACTCTGACATATAACACCCTGCTGGAGGACTCGAATCGTTATCCTTCGAAACAAATCATTTAGCATCGCCACCGATGCGCGAACGATTTCGAAAGAGTCGAAAGGTCGCGAAGGTGTCCTTTCTCGAAGGTGGAACGATAATCCGACGACAAACCTTGCTTTCCATTATCTGTGCTCCGGTGACTTCATGCGGTTTCATTTCCATTGGATGACCTGAATTTCATCGGAATCTAAGAGAACTACTATATTAATCATTATAAGATGATTCCTCGTTTTATGAAATCCTCCGACGATTTTTAGTTTGAATTTCATTCGTCATTGTTTGAGATTGGATATATTTAATTGATATACATAAAGCGAATAATTTAATCCATTAATTAACTTGAATCCTCCAGCCACAATTTATATATAAATAAATGAAAAAGTATAACCAAATATATGTTCGGTAGTTGTAGTGTTAATAGCATGCTGAAAAAAGACTAAAACTTTTGTATACATCGAATAAATATATCGCACGGATTTATTTGCAATACTAAATCTAAAGTATCCCCTTGATGTCCTTTTTTCGTAGAACTCCCCGGTTAACAGGTTTACCAATATAATGCAATAATCCTGCGAGGTTAGACATCGAGGTTCCACGAATTCGCGGCGCGCATTTTTCCATCGAATAAAGCAAATCACTCGGAGAGAAGGTAACGTTTCCGTGAGCGGAATTTATGCCGGGAGGATAGTCGTCCATGGAGTCAGGATAAGCTTGGTTTTATGGACGTGGCGGAAGGGACGCAGTTTGTTCCGCGGCTGCAAAAGTATCCTCGGGCTTCGATCCACCCACGAGGAAGCACGCGAATGTTCTCGTGAAAGCGAGAAAGACAGATGCAAAGGTAACTCGGCAAAGAAAACGATCATCTTGGAGGAAGTAAGATTGAGTGAGAGAGAGGGAGAGAGAGGGAGAGAGAGAGAAAGGAAAGAAAAGAGGAAGAAGAAAGAGACGACTCGGCAGGTGAGGTGTCACGAGGCGCGCGAGTAATATATCGTTGCTCGGCCCATCGTAGGTGGGTGTGCTCGTCCAAGTACTCCTCCGTGAATAAGATTCTTCCCTTCTTCCCGGCTTCCCGGATCACCAGCTATCTAGTTCGAGCCCCTGGCGCTAACAGAAAGAAGGCTAATCTTCCTATAAACGCAATCCACTCCTTTTCTTCCTCTTATTTCGTTCCTTCGTCATCTTCCTATTCCTCCTCCTCTTGCTTTACCTTTCATCTAATTCTAACCATCCGACTTACCCGACGTTTTGAATACTCTTCAATGCGAATGTACACTCACGTCCTTAAGTAATGGGACACTTACTAGTTTCAGTTTCACGTTGACATTAAAGTTATTAAATATAACATACATAATGATCCGAAGCATACTCTTAGAGGTTGCATAAATTATTTTGGGCGGTTAGAACAAAATTGGAAATTGAAATTAATACGATGAGGGGGTTGAGTGGTGAACCATAAAGATGTGTATTTAACACTAAACTATTGTACTTATACTCGGTTATATTTACATATTTAATTGTATAGAAATTATGGCTGGAGGATCCGAGTTAATTAATGGATCGAATTATATGTCTCACAAATATAAAAGTAAAATGTATAAAATCTGATATACAAAAATTAATAAAAATTGTAGATCGGTTATTTTGACCGCCTTGGTAGCTTCAGTGTTAAACAATATCCTGTGTCGAAAAAAATTTGTGAACATATTTGCAACAATCCCCGACAGAAATACAGGAAGAAACAGAAGAATATTAATGAGAAGCTTTCCAACTATGTATATATATTTTGAGTTATAACCGAAATGCGAGGAATGCTAATAACTTATTAGTATTTTAATAATAATGAAGTGATATTGTCCGCGATATACCATACACTGTGTGTTAAATTACAATCATACCCGAGAATCATGTGACACGAGATCTACAAGGTACAAGGCTATAATTTTCTATAAAATGAGATAAGCCCCGCTCGGATTAGGGATAATTAATTTGTTAGATTATGCAGGATGTGTCGAGTGGAGAACGGTACCGAAACCGATGTAACTATAATAAGTGGGTACACGAGGCGTAAGGTTTCCCTCGAATAGGTCTTTCGATCCCATAAAAGGATAGCGTACCAAGTATCCTCGCGACTCGCCGAGATAAGGATATTCTAACGACGTCGCGACCGCATACGTACATACATGGGAGCGCGACTCCAAGAACGAGGAAATCTCCTGGTTCTTTCGCAGGCGCGGTCTCCTAAACGAAAGTCCTGCGAATCGACTCTCTCGGTTGAAATTTATAGATTCACCGGTGAGATTGAAACTGTTCATAAATTATGGATCACTATGATCTCCTTGTTGGTCGAGTGTCAATTACATAGATTATTCGATAATTCGTTATTAATTGTGTCTATATAATATGAAGTATAAATAAAATACATAATTAAGTCTCACAGAGAAAACACCTGTTAGAAATATTTTCTAGAAATTTTACAAATTTTTCAAATATTACAAATCTTATGTTTTATAGATCTGACAGGTTTTACAGATTTTACGAACTATACGTAAATATGAATTAAAAATAAAATGTGTAATTAAGTCTCTCAGAAATAAAACTTATGAGTATCACTTTCTACGAATTTGACAAATTATTTAAATATTACAAACTTTATAAGTTTTGAAATTTTATGTGTCTTACAAATTTTATAAGCTATACGTAAATATGAATTATTAGTAAAAGATATAATTAACTCTCTCAGAAATCAAATCTGTCAATACCAATTTCTACAAATTTTATGAATTACAGAAATTTAAAAATTTCATAAATTATTTAAATCTTATAGATTTTGCAAATTGTTCAAATTTAATATTTTTAGCGTAACCGGAAGAATTAAGAAATCTATAGGAACACGATTCAAGCAGATTGCTTTCCAAGAGGTTCAATTACCATCCCGGTAAAAAGTGATTTCGAAATATCACCTGGAACGAAAACAAATTGCCTTATCTCTGTGCATCGGACGCGATAAACGACAAAGTGAAATAGTACGCGTCGCGATTACACCACTTTCCGTGTTCCGCGATTTTTCCGTAAATTTAATGAAGTATCGGAGAACTCTCTCCGTAAGGAGTCTTGGAGTCTCGTTTAAGGCTCACTTAGGAGAACGCGACAGACAATTAAGCATCGAGGTGATTATTATCGATCAGAATGGTCAAGCTTGGAGAAAGTCGGTCCGGTGACCCCACGGAACCCGAACGGTGCAGAAAACTCTATGCAAAAGCGCGACGCGTGCGGAATGAATTCAATGCTCGAGGAAGCATAACCGAACTAGTGGAGCTATCGTACGTATCGCAACACGGACCAAGCCAATGTGATTGATCGAGGAAATTTTCTTACGAATTGACCCTTCGTGCGCGTGACTAAACCACCTTAATAAAGGAAATAACTTTCTACCTCCTTTTGCTGACCAAACGAACCCCGAGATCTCGTCTGGGTGTGGCCGGATGATTCTACTTAAGCTTATCATAGATATATTACTACATGTATCTTACGCTCGAAAAATTGATTATTTCATATATCACTTTCAATATTTTTTAACTTATTTCTGCTAGGCGAAGATTTTACCCAAGCTTGTCATAGATACATGATTATGTGATATATACATTGCGCCTGAAAAATTGATTATTAATGTATCATTTTCAATAGATTTTATGCGCTCAAAAAATTGGTTATTTAATATATCATTTTCAATATTTTTTAGGATAGATGGATTTCTTTTCGGCCGACTATGATGGAGTAATTCTACTTAATCTGCTTGTAGACTTAATTGAGTCTGTGTAGTATTGTAATTAGCAGATGTTATTGAAATTTGTTTTGTATGCAATTAAATAAAGATTCGTAAGAATATCGGTATTTTAATTTACCTCTTCGTACAATTATTTTTCGATGATGAACCAATAACTATTTCATTTTCTCATTGACATAGTTCACTTTGAGTAGATATTATATTTAGCAAATATTCATTAGTTTCTTCGGAATGTTATTATATGGAATTTTATGAGGACGTTGGTATATTAATTTACATTCTCGTACAACATTTTCTAATAACTTTACACGATATATCGGTTTAAATAAAATTCCTTTCCTCGTCACTCCACGCTTTTCATCTGAATATTATCATTACGTAATCGATTTCAATTGATATTTTTAATGGATATATTTGGCCGACAATGAAGGTAATTATTTCCACGTCTAGCTAGAGCATACATAATTAGTGTTATACTAATATTATAAGAAAACATGGAATATAATTACGTAATATTCAAGTGAAAACCATATCGATATACATACATCGATTTATTATCTCGATAATATCAGTGGATTCGTGTGCGCGAAAGTTGAAGTACACACCGTTCGCGCATAATAAGCCGAATGCCCTCCGACATAGAAATAGAAAGAGAAAGAGAGATAAAAAGAAATCGCAGCGAGTCAACTAGAAAATATCGAACATTATCGTAAAACCGATGGTAAATCAACATGAAATTAAATACCATGAAACAGCTATATTACGCACTAGAAAACAAGATATATGAATACTATGATCTCTAATAATCCCAGTAAAATATAGCTTTATCTTAATCCTGTTAAGAACCAGCATAATTTTGCGTAATTCTTGCATCTCCTTAACGGCTTAATGGCTCGCGCTTATTCATCGACGCCAATTTGAAACGATTAAATACTTCAAATATGATAATATTTGGGGTACCGGAAAATCATCAATTCGGGAGTGGAACATTTCTCTCGAATCGAAACTTGGGAATTTGATTTTTTCCAAAAGGGGATTATGGCATTGGTGGATCATCGGTCAAGGATCATAAATAACGATGAGGATTATTTAATAGAATAATGTTTAATATGCACAAATAAATGGAGTTTCATAAAATTTGTGAAAAATGATTGATTACTTTCCGGTACCTCTAATATATTAAAAATAATATCTTAAAATATCCACTTAGAATGTATGAAAATATTTCGGATTATTAAATAATTCTTGTAACTGTTTTTAAAAAAAACACGTTGAATGCCACGTCGAAATCCGTGTTATATGATACCTCGCGATACGCGTTTGCAACATATATATAACGTCTATAAATAAAACTATTTAAGCGCTCTACGATATATTAGTTATTTTGCATTGTTATCGTAACGTTATTAATATTGAAAATTTTATAAATATTAGCGGTATATTTGATTCGAGTTTTAGTAATATTAGTATTAGCTTTCACCGGTGACCGCCATGGTGTTCGACGTGTTAACAGAAATCACTTCAGTGCACGAAAAATGAAATATATTTCTCAGTACATTATAAAAATAGCAATTAAAATACTCGAATCTTGACGCGATAAAAATAATTCAATCGGAATCATTGAAATTATGCTAAATTATGCTACTCATAACCGGATGTAAGCCAAAGGTGTAATTTACAGCAATTACTAGAAATCATAGTATTCGCAGATCTAGTTTTCTAGCGCAAAACCCGATAATTTCGCGAGCACTAACACTAGAACTACCGGCGACATATTCATCTATATTTATATATTTATGTATACATCCTTAAAAAAAGGACGGATAGAAGAAATAAACGATTGATTGATGTGCAATTTTCAACGTGAACCGCGAAAAATCTCAGAAAATGAAACGCCATAAAGCACATATTTATTAAATACCGTGGATCATCATTTTAGTATTACCCCGCATACTGCAATTATACTTCTGCATTTCAAATCAATTTCTTTGTTAAAAAGCATAAATGATCCGTTTATCTTGAAAAATGGACTTCGGCCACTTTCAAAATAAACAGTTCAAATGTCTCTGTCAGACATTTCATCAAACACTAAATAAGCAATTTCTAAGAAATTCCATTACTTACGAGTAGCTAAAATGAATGGACACTATAGTAGCCCGAACAGTCAGCGGGTGAATTTGTTCGACAAGAATAGTGCGGAACGTAGAACGAAGTAAAACCTGGCAACATAGAAATCCAACGATTTATGCTGTCGCAGAATAATAAGCTATAAAAATGGTTAGAATCCAATTAATTCGATCCGGAAGGTAAGAATTCCTGGTAGGTCGAAGAGGTAGGAGAATATGGTTGTTAGATCGTTGAGAAACGTCTTGATCTCAGTTGGAAAGACGTTGGAAAGACGTTGGAGAGACGGTGCTCCGTAGGTTGACCCGAGAACCATGACGCAGGAATTAGAAGTCTCTAGGCGCGTCCACGGTTCTTGTTAACATATTTTTCGTCCCCGTGCACCGACCAGCGGAACAACTCACTCGGACGATGCACGCGAGTCTCGGTCACGCACGGTCACGCACGGTCACGCACTCCCATATCTATCCCATAGATCAACCTACACCCCTCGCGTCGGCAAACCGACTCTGAATTACAGGACTACCAATTTACCTGGTTAATTGAACTCCTACGGAGGAACTCGTGTCATTTTATCGCGTTATGCTTCGCGGTACTATTTATTATAAATTATGTATTATTCCTTTTTTATTATATTATAGTTGTCCATAAGTCGCGAATGATTTTGTGTTTACTTGGTTAGATGAATTTCTGCGGAGGAATTCGTGTCATTTTATTATATTACGCTTCGAGATCAAATCGATTATGTAATATAATATAAATGTATACTGGGTAGAGTCGTAAAAGTTCCGCTTTTTAAAATAAAGTTTATTCGTCAATAAAATGAACTACAATGGACTTTAATCCAATATATTCGGCTTCATTATTAATAACTTCTTGCCACTTTTAGGCAACTTGTCGATTTCCCATTGCATAAAACTCTGGCGGTTTTGAATAAAAAAACTCGCGGTGGAATGAAACTTACTTATGACTCAACCTAATATTATATGTTATTTATTATCCAATTTTGATTGTATTACAAATGTCCACAAAATTCGAATTATTGTGTGTTTCGAATTACCACAATTACAATTATTACCTAACAGTACAGTTAGTCATGATTACATTTACTTATAATTAGAAAATAATTGATTCCGAAGTGAATTCCTGACGTATGTACGTTGCCGTGTATAGTTATATGTACGTATTTGAATATTTCATATTTCATAATAATTTATACGTCACAGATTTAATTTAAGTACGAATTAAACGTCTATTATCCTCCCGTAACTTCTATGAGTACACGACTTTAATGACTTAACATGAATATTACATCGTAGCGAAAGTTACGAAATAAAACAGGGATAATTATAATTGGATTTATAATTACCGAATCGAATGGGGCGAGCAAATAACGACCGCACTCGTTCCCGTTGGCGAACAAATTAATAACTCACAGGACCGACACATTACGATCAATAAAATCGTGAATTCATAAAGCGATAAAACTCTTTCAGGATCAGGGACAGTGGCTCGTTAGTATCGTTAAACGATACGCATTCGATCGGTTAACGCGCACGCGCGACAATTTGCGTGCAATTAACGGCAATAACTTCGACGGACAACCAAGGAAAATAAGGAATAAAATTCGTGGGACTGTTACGCAAGACCGAGTCAAAATTAGTCGAGCACGTCCAATTAATTAACCGAGAAAAATTCCGTCCTCTTTTTTTTTCCTCGCCGGTGTTCCTATTAATATGGCGACTCGTGAAAGTATTTGGGCCGATTGCCTTGCGAAAACCACGGCTTCACGGAACCGTGAAATTCCGTTCGATTTGTTGTGACTAATACTACTCGATTAATATAAATTGTTGCATATTACGAGTGTTCAATTGCACCGAGAGGATCGGCAGTTCTACCAACGTTCACATTCGTTCCTCTGACTCACCGCCGAGATACCTGTTTGCGAGCGAGTTGAACCTTTGAACGATCACTTTGATATTAGATTTGTTTACCGGTTTACTTTATCAGGTGCAATGCTGGAAGCATATATATATATATATATATATATATATATATATATATATATATATCTTAGGACACAAAGTATGTATTTTAAAACATTCATTTTTATCGTCGATGTGTCACCGAAATTTCAATATTTTTTCGCATTACATCAGTCTCGGATTTAGTATGAAAAGTGGAATTAAGTTCAAAAAAAATGTTGCTGAATAAAATATATGTTTTATATATTGACTCGAGAAAAAAAAGATAGTTTTATTTAATACGAAAAGTTGCATTTTATCAACGAAAATCTAACTCATTAAAATCAGTAAAATGAAAAATTGTACGTAAAAATGAAAAATTACGGAAACTCCGAGTTATATAAAAACCGCGGTGTGCGAAGCGTCAACAATGTATTCCATAACACGCGCAACGTATGCCGGGTTCTACGAGGGTCAATTCCAAATATTCACTTGACATCCAATATCCTTAAAAATCACAAAAATTCTGGAAACTCCGCATGACTCATCTCGCGGATATTTAATGTCAGTTAAACACGAAGCTTCCGTTTAACGTGGATACCGATTATGAATGCTCGTCGTTACCTTTCTCACGCTCGGGGCCCCGCAAGCGACAAACCGAGAAAGTTGCGTCGGCCGGCGTGATTTTTGCAATGCCCGACCACCATTTACATCGACTGTCACCTTATCTTCTTATTTTACGTAGACATCGTGCGAGGCCCGTAAAATGTCCTGCGAGACATGCCGCGGTAGAATCCCGTGGAAAATGTCACGGCGAGCCACGTAGTGAGAGGACACGAATAAGGAAACGGCACGGAAGTGATCCTTCAATTATTTCTATAGAATGGAAGCCAACGACGTGAAATCTCGTGACGTCCCCAGGATAATGCAATCTCCAGTTTCCATTGCACCGTGTTTATACCGCGATTACACAATGAATCATATTAGGTCTGTCTAATATAAGGTAATAAATAAAATTCATTAAAACAATTGCGACAGTTGAAGTACTCGATTGCCGAGGTCCTTAAGTCTCGTAGTTTTGATCGTGGTAGATACACCATGAGCACTTTGTTTCGTAGTTAATAACGGCAAGATAAAAAGTACGTTAGAAGGTGCGATAAAGTCGATAGTAAACTCGTTTCCTTGTCCTCGTGGCAGGTCGAATAAATGTACGTGGAACATGATATCTATTTCATAACACCCACAATGCGCGTCCCCCGGTGCGAACGCAATCGCGACCTTACGTAATCCCACCGTAAAGGACGTAAAGACACACGCTCGCCTTCGCCGTCGCCGTTGCCGTTGCGCCGTTACTCCTCAGATTCTCGCGTAACCGCGCCGTTCTAATTTACCCTCGATTTATTACGTATTACACATACTCTACTGCTTAAACCCATAGAATTACTTGCCTCATCTTCGATCGGAACATTAATATCCGATAGAATGCGAAACATTTGCCTCGGTCACAATGAACGTGTTAAAGTAACCTTTTCAGGCTCCCATTTCTAATCTGGCACAAGTGGATATTATGGAGACACGGGGGAATATTGTGGAGTATGCGTGGAAAAGTAGATGGACTCGGAAAGTGATATTTTTTAATAGACAATAATAAATATTTGCATGGGTGACAATCAACGTGTTGAAGTAACCTTATCAGACTCTCGTTTTTATTCTGACACGAGTGCAGATATTATGGAAATATTATAGAATATTGTGGAATATGCGTGGAAAAGTAGATGGACTCGAAAAGTGATATTTTTTAATAGACAATAATAAATATTTGCGTAGGTGACAATCAACGTGTTGAAGTAACCTTATCAGACTCTCGTTTTTATTCTGACACGAGTGCAGATATTATGGAAATATTATAGAATATTGTGGAATATGCATGGAAAAGTAGACGGACTCGAAAAGTGATATTTTTAAATAGACAATAATAAATATTAGCCCAGATTACAATCAACCTGTTAAAGTGACCTTTCCAGGCTAGTTATATATTATATTTCGCGTGGCTGGAATATAGGAACCTTAGACGACGATTCGAATCGTGTGAAATCGAAGGATTCGCTATTCTTCGATCCCTCTCGATTGTTTAACCTGCTGGCAACAGAAACGCTGAGACAATGGCGGTTGATCTATGTGCCAGCTCGTTTCCCGCGATCTTGAAAAATGGTCCTACGCGTCCGAAGGTTTTCTCTCTTGGCTGACGAGTCATCGAACGCTATAACGAAGTCGATGATGCCTAGGAAATACGGGGAAGGGGAGATCTTTCGAAATGAGGGTTTGCTCGTATTACCTGAAAAGGACGAGTGTGATCTAATCGAGGAGATTGTCCGCTGTTTTTGAATGATCCGTTTAAGTTGGATGGAAATGATGGAACTCGGATGATTCCTTTATATTGGATGAAAATGATGGAACTCGGAGGATTACTTTAATTGGAAGAAAATGATGGAACTCGCACGAGACATTATTCCGAATAAAAACAGGTTAAATTAATATTTCGAAATTAATTACAGCTCACGAACTATCCATAAAAGAAATTATTCCACGAGTTAATTAACAAGGTAATTAATCCCCTTTTTGGGGAGTTTTAACCAGCGACTCGGGTCCCCGGGGACGCTACACCCCGTACTCACAATCGTGAGCCCCTGAGGGAGATTAATGTATTAAATATTGAAATAAATGAAATATGAATAATTTTAACAACTTATACAGTGATCGATAAGAAGTATATTTACATGGTTTATTCCATACTCCATATTCATTTACACCTGCAAAGGATAAGAATCAAAATCACCATAAGGATGGCGGCATAGAGTGACATTAACTCTTTCCTCAACCCTTAAAAACTCATCCAATAGCCATCCTTTTGTCGCGATTGTTGGCGTTACCATTTGCGGGCGCGCCGATCGGATCTCTACAATTCACCCTTAAAGCTTTCCACCGGCCACCTTCTACGAAGCATCGGGAATTGGATTCCCGGTTGGCTACTGTTCTGTCAGCCGGCATCTGGTATACAGATTTTGTGCACGGATCCAGAACGAGAAAGCGAGAAGAACCACGTGGAAGAAACAAAGCCTGAGGTGGATCGGGGTGAAAAGATGGAGGAGAACGTTGCCGATCGAAAGAAGAGTAAATGGCGGTGGACGAAGTGGGAGTCCAAAGAAAGAGGAGCACTTCGTAGACATAAATTCGCCGCTTTCGTTTGAGTTCCCGGCGGCTCTGTAATTCAATATTGGAACGCCTTAACTATCGCCACTGACTCGCGGTCCCTTACACTTTTGCTGACCGTAATTCCGCGAGCGTCGCATAAAATGTTGACCTAAAGAAACGATTCCATGGTGTTTCTTGTCGGTGGCACGCGTTTCTCTACGTCTCAGAGGTAGCTCTAATGAGGCCGGCGTGGGTGAACGTTTGCTCGATAGCCGACGATTAATAGTACGGCAAGGACGATATAGAGGACCCCGAGCACCGATACCGATCTCTTTCTCGAATCGCCGATGTCCGCGACCTGCACCCAAGACTCCCAGTGATAAAACGTGCCTTTGTCTGTTTAACAGAATGATTCAAGGCTTCCGTTTCACGAAACTGGACTTAAATCTTCCGCGCTTAACCCTCTCACTATTAATTAAAACAATGATATTCAGCAATAAAAATGCATACAAACGTGGAATACTTCCTCGTCGAAGTCTTGAAAAGTATAATACTTCGAATATCAACCTGTCCACTAGATTCAGTCGAAACTACCAATTCGCCTTTATCCACTATTCTTTTGATATAAAACGAAAGAGTTTCAATTTGATATCTACCAACCGAAGTAACTTAACCTAACTACAACGTCCTCTTCTGACCAACCGAACTTGAAGACACACGGACTAATAATAATAAAATACTACGCCATACAATATTCCCTGTAATATCATTCTATATTTATCAAATCAACACGCACCTGTGTGTAGATCACAAGTAAATGTGTATGTGTGAGTTTAACACATATACTTCGGTAAAGCAAGTAGGTACTCGGAGGATAAAAGATCGCGGACTTAAGAGCGGGCACGAGATCAGGTAACTTGTCCCGCAGGAAGTATAAGGAGGGTGCACGTGTGTCTTCGGTGGCAGAGAGCGAGAGGATATCTACGCGGAAGCGACGAGAATCACGGCTCTTCCTCGCAGTTTCTCTTCTGGCGACACTGCGAGCTGTTACGTCCACCTTAATGGTTTTGTTTCGAACCCAAGACGACAAGCTTGCCACTGCTCTTACCGAGAGACATTGATTCATCCTGCTCTTCCATGTCTCCTCCGAGTTCCCCGGCCCCGATTGTGACTCTCTTTTATACCTTACATTTACTTACACATGCTGCATTTTATATAAGGTGGGCCAATAAAGTCGATCAATATACAAAATTCTATTAATAATGCACATAATTCAGGGAGTTTCGAGGGATTATTTATCATCGAAACAATTGATGATAAACTTTTATTAATGCTTTTCTCCTTTTCAATTGGTTGAAAAATTAAGAACGTACATATTTCAACTTATTAGAGTGATGGTTTATAATATTGGATTTTCATCCAATTAATTTCCACGGTTTCTTTTTGGGAATATTGAATAATGCCAATCAATAAGGCAAACCTATAGTAATATAATTATAATAAACTTAAGATAGAGTTGCTTATACTGACAAGAATAAAGAAATGAAAGCTAGACAAATTCTAAGGAAAGCATATGTAATTCACCATCTTATAGTGATCGTTTACCATAGAAATAATTAATGATAAGCTTCTATAAATTCATAATCGTCGCAAGAAGAAGGCACGAGATAAAAAGGCTCATATAAATATGATCCACTAAAAATAATTTTAATAAGAGAATAATGTTATTTGAATAACCGAAGCAGAAGTTCATTATCCTCGAGTGCCTGAAGAGACGTTTTGCATGTGCCATCGCGCACAAGATGGTCCAATTAACTCGTTGATTATAGAGTGGATTAAAGGTGTCGGGCACGGTGGCAATTTACTTTGATATTCATGGACGATTATTGAAATATCAATTTTTCAACGGATGCATTGCGCGTGTCCTTAATCTTCGTGGAAATCGTATTCCCTGTTATTAAAGTGAAGATCCTTGAGATCCTCCTTACACGAATCCAACGATCCCGTAATATTCTTTCTATCGTTGAATCAGTTATGTCACACGATTCGCTTATGATACCTGAGGAACGAGACACGAAATTGTATGCAATTAACTCGAGTGACGCGTTTAATGAGTCCGTTCGTGGTAAATGATTAAGTAATACTACGACGCACGATCACGAACTGTAATTAAACTGATACTGTCACGAAAAAACCGCATCGGTGGTATCGCATTAAATGATTGCTTCGATTGGAAATTCGAAGGATTATATTATTTTACATTAGAAATTATATAATAATCATTGTATTACGGTGCAAATATTAAATTGTAATCATCATAATACAGTACACAGTTATGACGTTAACAATTCGCCAACCCAATATAATGATAAACGTTGAAGGTACCAAGAAATAAATGGAGCACCGTGTATAAAGGTACCTGCCAGACACATATGGGTGCATAAAGGTGCATATAGGTGCATATAAGTGCATATGGGTGCAGATAGTTAGCTGTTATACGTATATCGTCCGTGCTCCAGGCACGACCGATGATTATCTCCACGCTCGGTTTCAAGCACAAAGCACAGCAGTCCCACGCAGCCGCCTTGTCGAGTTATTAATCGCCACATAATTCTACAATTACAAAGGTTAATCCGCCGTTTTCACGCTCCGAGGTTCGTGGGTGCTGCGACACTTTGAGAACCCGAACTAAATCAAACCAAAGGGATAAGTAGATAAAGAACGAAGCCACGCTTTAGTCAGACCAATCCGACGCGCCTTGTCACTTTGCTTTCCATCCGCGACCTTTCACCCTCCATTCGTTTCTCCTGGTTTTACACGAGATATAACACTTCCTACTTGAGTTGTTTCACTGTTTGTATTCATTTGTATTGTCGCGCATTTTTATGTAATTATTTATTAGTAATTTTATGGATTAAACAGTGATATTGTATAACGCTATATATGAATATCTTATGATACAACGTGACATCAGTGTACATTGAATTTATTCAGGATGGAATTTATTTCAGGACGATTTTAACGATAAATTAATTATTTTATAATCCTTGTAATTAAAAATCTATGCTGAAACTCGTGATACCGCAATATCCATGGAATGAAAGGACACCCTGTAGACAAACGCGATCGCGCGAGCTGTTAAATAAATTTCCCCGAGATTGGGTCTCGTTTGCGTGATCTAAGCGAGAGGAATCCTACACGGTAAGTATCGAGGAGGATTAACCGTGGGTTAAGAGTAATCTCGATAGAACGGAGATGTTGTTACTGGACCATCGAGGATATTAGCCAACCATGATAAGAACCAAGTGCTATCAATTATCGCGGTGGTTTGCCTCCCAAGAAGAACCCAGCGACTGTCGGTGAACTTCACTCGACTCTGGTGACACACATTTATTTATTTGCATAATCCTTGAAATATCCCTAGAAATGTATTACATGTTCGTCTACGTGACTAATAAATGAATATCTTTATTTCCTATTTACTCTCATTTTTTATTCCAATAAACTGCTGGAATAACTTACTTTAATATGAAATAATTCTAAACTGTATTCTAATAATTAAATGTTACACAAATATTTATTTATTTTTATATTTCTTGTATATTAGAATATCTTTCTAATTTAATTCACATTCTGCTCAACTGATCTTCCTTCGATTTTATTATTGGATTATCACTATATTAATATAAAATGATTTTAATTTTTACTGAATTATATATTCCAATTTCCTTTTAATTTGTCGTACTTTATATCCGTATTTTCTAATCATTTAAATAACTAATTGATTTTTGTCTTTATTTCTTGTTTACTCGATTTCATTATTACAGTATATTTCTCCAATATCAAATAATTCTAACGTTCACTTCAACAACGAAACGTTTTATAACAAATTCCAATTCCATTCTAACTCACTGTTCTTCGTATCCATATGTTCTCACCGCACGCAATCTTCACGCACACTTATCAGCGGCGAGTATTTTCCATCGTCGGCTAGATTAATTAATTAATACCCGGGACGCGATAAGGAATAAAATGAAAATGATGCCGATTACGTGGAAGCAGGTTTAAAAGTAATTCCACGGAGAGGGCACAGGTGTAATGGCGCGGTATGACTCGTACCCTAACGAGTTTCGTCCGGTGTATTTATTAGCGATTAATTTAACGAGACATCGGTATGGTTAGATCGGTACGACACAAAGTAGCAACGACGACAGGGAGCAGAATCTAACCTTCGAGTGTGATAATCTCGGGTGGGGTGAGCCAGGGGTAATTAATGACCGGGTATCGCGAAACGAGAAGTCGTTTTCGTGCCGATGCGTATGCTGTGAAACCCGGCGTGGAACCGTATTAGAAAAGTAATACCCAACCGTGGAGTTTCCGCGTGGAAGGAGTGGTCAACGTAAGGAATGAAAATTTATCGTGGCTCACTGAGGGGGCACCGACTGCGTGCATAACGTTGCATAATCTTTCAAGAATTCCGCCGATCCCGATCCCGAACCGAACCGCCTTCCTCTTCGACCGTCTTCCTTCTCGGCCAATGACCTCATCGTTTTCACTCGAATTAATAATTAACCATCTATAACTCCAGTTTTTCGTGACTAAATAACTTTTCATTCCGAACTGCATTCTTCTTCGATCGTTTTTCTCCTCGGACAATTAACTCACGATTTTTATTGTTTTTCACTCGAATTGTTATTTAACCATTTATAATTCAATTTTGTTCGTGTCTAAAAAAGATTTTATTCCGAACTGCATTCTTCTTCGACCGTTTTCCTCGTCGGACAATGAACTCACGATTTTTATTGTTTTTCACTCGAATTATTAATTAACCATTTATAACTCAATTCCTTTCGTGTCTAAAAAAGATTTTATTCTGAACTGCATTCTTCTTCGACCATTTACCTCCTCGGACAATGACCTCACGATTTTTATGAATTTTCACTCGAATTGTTAATTAAATATTTGTAACTGAATTTTTTCGTACTTCAAAGATGTTATAACCCGAAATGATGTGAAAGATAATTGATCAAAGCTGACGCAGAATATGTATTTACTGTATTAGAAGTAGAATGTCGTGGTTTGTCGCCAGACACGTTCAGATTTATCGAGTTAAAAGGAATAAAAGACCTCCCATTACGTGTAAGCATCTGTGAGCATAATTAACCCGGGACTGCCATCCTACGGTAATTATGGCTAATTCCATTATCGTAGATTATATCCGCGCATCCGGTTTCTCGTATAATCTTCGTGGTTTGTACCGATAAAGCATCACAGTTCCTGGACAAAGTGCCGGTTTTTGTAATCTTCTGAAGTTACCGACGACGCTTTCCATACTTTAACTTTTTGTCCACTTAATCCGCCTGATTTCTTTGTACTCGTAAATCAAACTGAGTGACTATTTATACTCGTAAATCGAATTCAGCGACTATTTGTACTCATAAATCTAATTGAGTAGCTATCGATAAAAAACGTCAAGCGAAACTTGACAATAAATTTATCAAGAAAAATGATAAGTTTGAATAAAATAATACATCAAATTGCGAAATGACGATTAAATTGAATTTAGAATAAAATAAATGTATCATGAAAAATTATAAATTAGAATTAAATTTACTGGGGCTGCAAAAGCTTGCGGATATAATCAGATTAGTTATATTATTTAATAAACTATATATGCATCCGCCATGTTTGTACAGATGGTGGAAACTCGAGTAGAATATTAATGTTTTGCAACCATTGATGTAAATATGAAATAAATAAAAGTGTCCACTCAATTTTGTCCACCCGATTTTGTCAGTACTTACATTGTAATTAATCTTACTTAAAATAAAGCACATTATTCTATAAAATTGCTTACAAAATCTATTCACAAATACATAACCTACGATAAAATGTGAAAAAATAAGAAATTAATTAGAAAAGACCACTGAAATGCGACATTTTCACATATGATAGGCGGGTGTCCACTCAATTGTGACCCCGACTGTATGTCGAAGATATTTTGACAAATATTTTTACTTCTTATTACGTATTATATAATATTATTGTACATAGTTATTAGATAATTATTGCGTACAATAAAGTACATACCGATGACAGTTTTACCAGATAGGATGTATGTATTCGCTGTGTTTTTACTGATGATGGAAAGTGGTAGCACTTTCTTCGAAATTCCGAAAGGGGATCGAAGGTTTTCTCATCTTCGAGATCGGCGGTCTTCGGTCTGGTAACTTTCGAAGCATCGCGAGTACTCATTAATCATGGTTCGTACTCGACACGTAGCGTTTATTAAGTACCACACGGTTCCTCGAAGTGTTAATCAGTGAGAAACGCCGCTTTAATTTCCTTCACGACATGCGTGCTCGTAATAAGCTTTGACTTTTGTTCTATTATAACGGTACAACCCTCGCCACTTTAGACACCTGCCATTTTCATTAGTCCTACGTATCTCGAAGAAAGTTTCTCCTTCTTTTTTTCGGTGAGACGTGAAAGGATAATTAACTCGCGTATCGATCTCCTCTATTTTCTATCGAGAAAATCTCCTGTCCGATAATTAAACATTAGTATGAATACCAAAGCGACCAGTGATTGATGTCACCAATAAGAAGAAGATATTTTACGGAATTTATTGAGTACGGTTTCGATTACTTTTTCCGTAAAATTATGGAATATCGAAATGTGGTGGATAAACTGCGGCGCTATTGTTTTTGGAAGAATTAATATAAAAGATTTCGTAACACCTTTCAAAAGAATATAATGTCAATATTCTGAAAAGTATCATGTGTTTATTTTGCTAATTAATGAATCAAATTAATAATTAAACTTAAAAAATTTAACATTTATTCTGACATATTTGACAACATTTAGCAACACCAATTATCTCAAATATTTGTATATCCTTCACGATAATTCGATATACATAAATATATCAAACATGTCTGACATATGCCTGACCACATCTACTGACACCAAGTAAACTAAAATCCCTGGCAAAAGCCACGAATAAAAATCGTAATACCGATAAATCATAATACGGATACCTTCGAAACGATTCTGAAATCCTCATTTATTTCGCTTTTTCTCATTTCTCACGATGGTTGGTCAGCTTATCGCAATAAGATATAGAAACATTACGTGGGTGTACTGGCAGAAGGATTAACGTCGAAAATAATTTCCCAGCATCCCATCCTTCCTTCTCTACTCGGAAAATATTACCGATATCTTCTCAAATACAGAAAATTATCTGATTAATTTATCCACCAGAAAAACGAAATTATTGCAAATGAAATTATTTCAAATTCACGGCATAATAGTCGAATTTGCATGACTCTAATTGTTAGTATAGTGTTTAAAATATTTTCATCGAAAACTGCTGATTTTCTCAGCTTTCTTTTTCCTTAAAAAGAGCGCGTAATGATTTAAAGGTCTGAGATAAAGGTGGAGTTGCAAGTAATATGCACAATTCATTTATCGGGTGCAACCTGCTAGGAGGATCTTCCGCGGCGAAACGATTCAACCGGCCGATTAAAGGTGGACGATCGGTTGGCATTTCGCGTGTTCGTGGTACGTTGAGCTGCGAGGCTAAGCCGCGAGGCCAGATTACGGTTATGTCGACCAGCTGTGTCACCGACTTCAACTTCTCCACGGATAAACCAGTAGAATTTCCAGGAGTAAACGCGAGCAAAACGGAAAAATGAAAGGAGGAGGAGAGAAGAAGGTTGGAGAAAGGTTGCGAGAGATCGGTGCTCGCCGACTCGTGTCGGGAAATGCGATATAATTAGCGGAGATGCTCCGATTGCAAGCTCGGAAGCACGTGCATTCCAGTATACTTATGGAATCCGTTAATACATTGACGGAGAGCCTTATTAAATATTGCTCTTGAGAACGAGAAATAGTTGTGCGCAAACGATCTTGATCTAAAATCCTCCTATTTATTCCTTCATATAGCCATATTTTCAGGCTTATCGGTATTACGACGTCGGGTTTTTTCATCTTGAGCGCGACGATCAAATCTCCGTGATAAACCGATTTTTCTCGAAATACAGAAATTAGGAGAAGTACTGAGATGGTGCATAATTTTGTTGCGTTTAGCGTTTTTATTTTTGCCATTCATCCTTATCTTTAAAGATGCATGCATAAATATACAAGTACAGGTAACTTTCGTATAACGCAGGAGGTGGGTTTCAGAGAAAGGTCGTCTTATAAAAATCGCGTTACGCGAGACTCGGATTATATATACGCGTTAGAGCGAAATCGCGTTGTATCGAAACCGCCTTGTATAAGTACCGAGTACTCCGAAACCGCGTTGTACTAGTACCACATTATATCGAAATCGCGGTATATTGAAATCGCGTTATATCGAAGCCGCCTTGTATAAGAACCGCGTTATATCGAAACCGCCTTGAATAAGAACCGCGTTATATCGAAACCGCCTTGTATAAGAAGCGCGTTATATCGAAACCGCCTTGTATAAGAAGCGCGTTATATCGAAACCGCCTTGTATAAGAAGCGCGTTATATCGAAACCGCCTTGTATAAGAACCGCGTTATATCGAAACCGCCTTGTATAAGAAGCGCGTTATATCGAAACCGCCTTGTATAAGAACCGCGTTATATCGAAACCGCCTTGTATAAGAACCGCGTTATATCGAAACCGCCTTGTATAAGAACCGCGTTATATCGAAACCGCCTTGTATAAGAACCGCGTTGTATAAGTACTGTGTTATATCGAAACCGCGTTATATCGAAACCGCCTTGTATAAGAACCGTGTTATATCGAAACCGCCTTGTATAAGAACCGCGTTATATCGAAACCGTCTTGTATAAGAACCGCGTTATATCGAAACCGCGTTATATGGAAACCACATTGTATAAGAACTGCGATATATGGGAACCGCATTGTATAAGTACCACGTTATATCGTAACCGCGTTGTATAAATGCCGCGTTATATCGAAACCGCATTGTATAAGTTCGGCGTTATATCCAAACCGTATTGTATAAGTACCGCGTTGTACGAGGGTTAACTGTACAGTTGAATATATAGTGTGCAGTTCCGCTGTTAAAACTATTAATTATTGCAGCTCTAAGATGTACGCTGTCGTGTTATTTAAATATTACGATACATTTCTAGCGTTAAGTACATTGAAATCTATAACTCGACTCGATAACCTGACTCATATCAGGCCACTAAGAAATACAAAGATTTCACCGTGAGTTTTTTTTTACGCGGGTACTCGATTATTTATATCCTTCTCGGAACGAGGAAATATATATACATATATACTCGGTGGCACTTGCACGTTTCTTATGTAAATTATATCGTCATTGGACATATTTTACGGGCGATACTAGCTTGATCGCCGAAGAACGATAAAACCTCGATATCTACTTAATTCATGTTATAGGAATTGAATCTATGTTATTTAATTACCATACCGCGCCTCTCTCCTCCGCGCGCGCAGCTTTCGTGACACGACTTTAATTGCACGATATTTAAGTCCGTAATCTTATAACGCGGGGATTACTGGAAAAAGAGATCCGTTCGGTTAGCGGGATATCGGATAAATCGTGGAAGATCGTATTTCCAGGTGACCAAGGAAAAATCATCGATAATCTCAAGATTTAGCGGGGAATATTATTATATCCTGAAATATTCTTAGGTTTAAAATAATATTGTATTTTGAAATTTCATCGAATTTCAAAAATAAATTCCTTGCCGGCATTGGGAGTCTTAAAGAATGGCGTTATTCCTTATTTATTATTATATTATTTACATTTATTATTATATCCTGAGACATTCTTGGTTCCAAAACAGAATTATGTTTCTGAAATTTCATCGAATTTCGAAAACATTGGAATATATTCCAAACTCTCGATAATCCGAAGATTTAGCGGGGAGGACAGGAAATTCGAAAAGGGAAATCTCGACGAGTGTTCGTGGATGTTTTAAAGGACACCGAGTTCTTAAGGGACGTTTAATCGGCCGACGAAGCCACCGGTCCAATTATCTCTGGACAATTAAGCCTGACCGGTGCAAATTAACGAGTGAGGCGCGAGCTACTCCCGAGGAATTCCCTTGTCGTTAACCCCCCACGGTGGGATTAATATTACCGGTTAAACCGACAACCTAAGAAAATCGTGTCGCGAGCACTCGCGATCGGCAATCCTGTCCTCGCCGATAATCAGTTTCCATTTCGATGCCTTCGTTACTTTTTTCGCTGCGGCGAAAAGTTCTATCCGCCCTGCGTGAATCCAAACGTGTATAGGTTTCCTAATAATACTAAAATAATAATCAAATTGATAATACTACAATAAAGTAGTGTTTGACGCACAACTGCGCAGGTTTGAACTCAGAATTATTGGAATGTGAATCCAAACGCGTATACGTTTGGCGCGGATCAGTCGCCACTCAATTCGTTGCGGTACTCTAGAGGTGACTCTCAGTCGCCACTCAGTTCGTTGCAGTACTCTGAAGGCGAATCTCAGTCGCCACTTAATTCGTTGCGGTACTCTAGAGGCGATTCTCAGTCGCCACTCAATTCGTTGCGGTACTCTAGAGGCGATTCTCAGTCGCCACTCAATTCGTCGCGGTACTCTAGAGGCGATTCTCAGTCGCCACTCAATTCGTTGCGGTACTCTAGAGGCGATTCTCAGTCGCCACTCAATTCGTTGCGGTACTCTAGAGGCGATTCTCAGTCGCCACTCAGTTTTTGCGGCACTCTGGAATTGATTTTCAGTCGCCATTCAGTTTACTGCAGCGATTGAGAGTCGCCTTTCGAGTGCAAAGGGTTAAATTATATCTGGAGACCTCAGGTATTCGTTAAAGAGGTGCGCACCGAAGGAAACAATTTAAATCGAGGAGACAGATGGTCGATTGCGTCGAGGCTGTGATTAATTCCGATAATCTCGCGGGACGATAAGCAAGACATATGCACTGAGATTGAAGATTCAGCAAAGAAGAGAGAGAGCCGCTCCCCAGGTTTATACGCGCTATCAAACGCCTATCTTCCGCTATGCTGCGATGGTCAACGACCTCTTTACCTTGCTACGCCTTATTCCTCTTTATTATTATATCCTGACACATTCTTAAGTACAAAATAGAACGGTGTTCCTGACATTTCAGTAAATTTTGCGAATAACAAATAATGAATTTCCTTTATAGTGTCGGAAGTCTTGAAGTATTATGCTTCTATGATCGGCAGATATTATTATATCCTGAGACATTATTAAGTGCAAAATAAAATGATGTTTTTGAAATTTAGTCCAGTATAGAATCATAGAATTTCCGGCAAGATTTTTTTACGGTCACTTTGCCAATTAGCTATCAAAATCAATAAATTTAATTCGCATTATTTATCACTTAACACTATATATAAACATTAATTCCTATATCAATAATTAAATTATTTTAATGCTTCACTATGTAGACCTAAATTAATTAAAGGGAAAGATTAGAAATAATTGCATTTCAACCTAAGAAATTAAAGGCAAACTTCAGCTTTCTGAGTGATTTTTTGTAACAAAAAAGCGGTTTAATCCGATGTTTTTTTGCAAAAGAAGAAATCAAAGCCGGGTGTCGATAATAAGGACGATGACAAAAGGCGATGGCACGCCGAAAGGACGTCTTCGCCGTTGAATTCTTGAATTACCATACCGAGAGGATTATCTTCCGTACGCGAAACGTCTCCATCCTGACGGAGACTGCAAATAATCCGATAAGCGAATTAAGATTAGTGGCTTCTGATGAGCCGCTAAGTGACTATCGACGTTCGCGTATCGATTCACTTCGGTGACATGGAACCAACAGAGTCCTCCAGGATCGATCATCTCTTAAGGAAATCCTTTGACAGTTCAATGTCATAATTGATACTGTATTAATTGCAGAACGTAATTTTTTAATATTAATTTTCTCTTAATATTTAATTTCTTTTTATTTTGTTGAGTTCTATAATGAACTTATTAATATGTGGGACATTAACCTGGAGGACCTAACCCGAATTTAACTGCAAACTTTTTCTTTATTATTAGCTATAATTATTAAACATACCTAATCAAATCTAAGCAAGAAATTTGTCTATTTAATTAGTTGCTAATAATGAGCAGACCCAACAAAATCTAAATCAGAATGTTTTCTATATTCTAGAATTTATTATTAGTTTCTCAATTGAATAACAGAATTATTCATATTTAGGAATATGGTGAAAATAGAATCCAACAAAATCTAATTCAGAATATTTTCCGTATTATTATATTATCTTTTTCTGTGACATATTATTAGCTGACATTAATAAACGGAATATGTTTGTATATTATCTATTTATATGTATATATATATATATTTATGTTTATATATTTATATAATAATACTGAAATCAAGCAGTTTCGATAATCGCAAAGACTCTCACGTTTCGAACTATCGCGAATTGGCCTGTGGACAAAAAGAAAAGGAGCCGCACGACTCTCAAAGTCCCGTAAGGATCACTTTCTCCGATCTTTCGTAACGATTCGAACCTGGCCGAGATAGTTTAATGTCCATCGATTAACTATAGTAATTTTCGCATCGACATTCATCGACTTTGATTTAATAGCCTTGATTTAATCGACCAGTTCGATGTCTCAATCGATCTTCTTGATTAATTTCAGAACGAAATACTTCCAGATACTTTGCCGATGCGTATGTAATTAATTATATTCGAACAGCATTCGCATTCTATTTTTTATGAAATTCGATGGCTTGTATCTCGTAGGATTTTATTATATAATACAAATGACGGATGGTTGACCGAAGAGCAGAGTTGACATTGTCGTCATCTATAGATAATTAATTATATTTTTGTAATCTTGGTCCTTAAATTTGAAAAAATTGTTATATTAAATTTTTGTTTTCTTTGATTTGATTATATTAAAAATTACTTACGTTAAACCGAAGAGCGGAGTTGACAATATCGTCATCCAAAAATAATGAATTACATTCTTATATCTTCGGTTTCAAATTAAAACAAATTTAAAATATATAATAAATATATTCGAAATTCTCAGTGAATTATAGAGATATTAATAGTTGGTTTCGCTAACTAGAAAATATGAAGTGGATATTCCGTGTCTTTCGATGCAGAACCGAGAAACTGAGAGTGAAGGGTATCACGTTTATGAAAGACACTTAAGAGTGAAAACAAAAAATGGGCAGATAGCGTAAGAATTATTAAAGTGCGCTCGTGCACTGGAATTGGTGAGGTCACGAAGACTTTAGATTAGCGACGGCCACGAGTCACGAGACAAAACCAGCTTCGAATCATTTCAACCTGAACTGTTGCCTGTCTGAGATTCTTACACCGGCGAATGCAATAGATTTATGTTCGCGTGATATTAATACGGAAAGAATACTATTAAATTTATTAACCGAACCGTAAATATCACTTGTAAAGTTGGCATCAAATTCCGACATAGTTTTTAGTAGATTTACCTACTATGATAGACTATCACTATATTAATTAATCCGATACAATCGTTTGCAAGTTTGATTTTTATATTAAATTCCTATCTAATTTAATCGCATATTTTATTACTAACCTGACGATTTTGAAAATTTGCAAATTTAATTTTTGGCTGATTACTATCATCTTTTTCTACTACGTGGAAATATCACTATGCATGCTGATTATTAATTAACGCGATACCAACGTTTGCAAAATTCGGTTTTATATTAAATTCCCATCCAATTTAATCCTTAAAATTATTATTAATTTGACTATTCTTTAAATGATCAACTTATATTATTGGTCAATTAATATCGATTTCTTCTACTCCGTGAAACTATTACCATATTTCGTTATTATTAATTAATCCGCTACGATCGTTTGGAAATTATGTTTTCATATTATCTTCCGATCTAATTTAATCGTTTATATCATTAATAACTTTTGGTGAATTAAAGTATTCCTAAATTGCCAAATTAAATTATTGGCCAATTAAGATCGATTTCGATCAAATTACACGGCATTTATCCGTGGAAATAGAAGTTCCATGGAAGGTAAGTTTTTCGAGGAACAATCGAATCGCAATATCGTCACAGCCGATTGGAGTTCGGTCACGGAGAGAGCGAGCAGGTTCCTCGAACGAATGTCACGAAGTCACGTGAACGGAAATCGGCACGGGACGGCGTCGTATGACGGTGACATGGAAAAGAGTACGGGAACCTTAAGAGTTTCGTGACGAAGTGACATAGTCGCTTTCTACGGAGTGGCAGGGTCATCTTAGTACAGAGGCACGACAGCTGCCAATCGTAAACGGTCATCGCACGATTCTATTGTTCCGTTCTCCGGACTATCCACCTCCGACACAAAGTTCAACAAGTTTCCAGCGATTAATTAATATTTCGCTTACTCTTTCACGCCACCAATATTTCTTTCGTTTAATGCTTTTCGAAATTCCACTGTCAATTCAGTAAGTATATTTGTATCATAATAATTTCTCGATAAAATACGGACCTAGAATCGGCACTGTGAAGTAGAATTGTAAATAGTGAAATTAAAACAAAACATTAAAATTCTGATGGATCTGTGGAATTAAATACCTATTTATTTTTCTAGAATAAATGTAAATAAAAAGTATGTATAAGTTTAAAGGTCTTATTTTGTTTAATATTTATTTTAATTATTTTTAATTCGATCCGCAGGTCATAATTTTATATTTCAAAAAAATAAATAGGTATTTAATTGCATAGATTCATTAGAGTTCTAACTTTTTTTAATTTGCCTATCGATTATTTTTTTTTTAATGGATCCAAATGTTGAAAAATTAGAACTTGAAACTCAGAAATTATTTAAGAAATATCACGATATTCGAGTAAAGAAGAATTCTTTCGCAAGTTAGGGAAAACTTACATATGTTTCGGAATATAGTGCCGACTAGGACTGTTTCCGTGGTAGACGATATATTCGGCCATTATTCACTTCCTCCACCGCGATCTCCCAGTATTCCTCTATAAATCATCGAATACCTAGATCAGCGATAATATATGGATACTAGAATCTCTCCCGTTTCATTTCGATCACCGAAATTAATAAACAAAATGAATTCGTAGATCATTTCGTATCTGCCCTGAAATATACATATATCTTGAGAGTATCCGTGGAATTCAGATATTTTGTATCAATTTCCTATCGGATCGTTTTCATCTGAATCCTATCGCGTCGTAATTGAATCAAGATGTCGAATGCTTTCGAAATTTCTTTGTATTTTCATAAATAACTATATTAATATATAGCAAAAAGGAATATTGAACAGTAAATATTGAGATACTGAATAATAAGTATTACAATATCGAATAATAAATATTGAGATATTGAATAATAAGTATTACAATATCGAATAATAAATATTGAGATATTGAATAATAAGTATTACAAAATCGAATAATAAATATTGAGATATTGAATAATAAGTATTACAATATCGAATAATAAATATTAGAATAATAAATAATCAATATTGGAATATAGACTTTTCAATATCCAAATATTTAAGAAATATTAGACTCCATATTTCGACGATATGCAAATACTACAATTGATATCACAAACAGGAGAGAAGCGATAGAAACAAGAAAGTTAAAGAAAAGGGTGAAAAGGAAGACTTCCCTCTAGTTACGGTTCCGTCATTATTGTGAATCACGGGAATGAAAGGATGGCACTTGACCACGTCTGTCTCGCGCCTCGATTCAAACGTCCAGATACAAGACCTACCTCCGTCTCCTTCACTCCTCAGCCAAGAAAATAAACTCACCACTGAATTATTCTCCATTGCGATTCTACGGTTGGTACCTCTTGTCTCTTCCACGCGAGATTTTATCGTCCCGAGAAATCGAGCGTGGATTCGCCACTAAATTACCGGGTGGCATCTTATTCGCGACCGTGATAGACGCGCCAACACCTAACGCCACTCACAATGGATTCACCGGCTATAAAACGCTCCATCGTGACTTCCATCCAAGCTACAAACCGCAACAAAGTCTCGCATCGCAAACTCCGACCGAATCCAATTAGTAAATTATTAATTCACCGAATGATATCATTGCGCTGGCACCCTACGGTGCCGCGGATATCAGAACCCGTTTGTTCACCGAGTGATAATAACTTCCGTGTATATCCAAGATTATCGATCTAAATGCTTCAAGCTTAATAATTAAAAAATTCAATATTTTCAAGAAATATGCTTAACCGTCGGGGAACATCTTTATATTTGGATTGAAAATTACATAAATCACATATCTTGGCATAACCGGCGCAAAAATATATCAAATTTGAAACAATGCGCCTTTAGATTGAAATAATTTTCGTCATTTCGACAGCTTTGGTAGTTCCAGTCTTAATATAATGACATTAAGTAAAGAAATTTCACCGAATAAAAAATGTGGTGCAAATTATGCCAAAGTATGTCGAAGGGTGAAAAATGGCAAACATACTTGCCAGGTTTAAAGGTACGCGCGCCAAAAGGAGCCCGCGGAAGTGTTTCGACGGGGACGTTTTCCATTCTCGTTGGGACCCATCACTCGTTGGCAGCCGTGTCATTTGTCTGCCAAGAATAATCAACGTGTGTACATGGAACCGGAAGCGTAGGGTGAACGAAGGAAAAATACACGAGAGAGAAGTCGGCGGAGGGAAACAGTTAACCCCGCGAAGAAAGATGGAAAGTAAATGTAGGGTGGTTGCTCAAAGAGGAGCGAGGAGCGAGGAGCGAAGAGCGAACACAAACCGGAGAACCGGAGAACCCCGCAATTACGTAATCGCTGTGTCATTGCGTTAAAGTAATTCCATTAGCTAACGAAGAACGTTCCAGCGAGTAACGTGCCGAGTTCCTTGAAAAAGTTCGAGTCTCTCCTGCATCGAGATCTGACCTGAGTCTAAAAGGCACCTCGTACCACGAGGTCACGTTCTCACCTTCCAACTATTCGTCGTGGCTCTCCGCGAGGACGTCGAATCAATCGTATTGGCAATTTCAATGCCTCGCGGGAATACGGTTGTCGAGTCATGACTCATTCTGAATTCGTGCGGTGTTAGAAGACTCGGAAATAACTCCATGGAGTTCCACCGTCGAATGTAGATCAAAGCACTTGGTCCGATGATAGACTATGTCGCTTATTCATCAGAAACATCGAAATCGACACCTTCCAACTAATCGGCATGGATTTCCATGAGGACGTCGAGTTAATCGTATTGGCAATGTCAATGCCTGGCAGGAATACGGTTGGCAAGTCATGACTCACCCTGAACTCGTGCGACGTTGGAGGACAATTGGGATGAACTCCACGGAATTCCGCCGTCGAATGTAGATCAAAGTACTTGGTCCGATGATAGACGTTGTCGCTCATTCATCAGCAACATCGGAATCAGCGAGTTGTATTCCTGGTTGTGCATTATCCTGAACTCAGAGAGCATGGCTCGTACATATTGTCCGCGATTAAATCTCCGGCCGCAATGTCACCTCCGGCGTGTGGTATGCAACGAAGGAATCCTTGACAGGAGGTCGCTTCGTAGGCCCTCGGGGCCCCCCGTGGATCTTGAATCACCGCGACTCGCCGTGTCTTGTCGCCCCTCGACGAAGGTGACAGCTGTCAACTGTCACTGGTATACGGCGTACCCTCTACGGTGTAGGAGGTACGTCTGCAAGTAAAATCCTTTCTGTCCTCCGGATCTTATCCATGTGCACTTGTGTGATATCGTGCACCACGCGTGTTCTCCAATGGCGTAGGACGCCTTGTTCCTTCACGATTATTCTGTATCACCTTTCCACGTAATCGGAAACACGAGATATAAACAATGTTACTGTGAACGGTGTACACCTTTGCTGTTACAGTGATAAGGGAGAACTATACTTTGTTCTACAAAAATCAATTCTACTAACGCATCTTCTAAGAGATACTCAACTAGATACGACGATGGCATGTCATCCCGAGACATTCGCCATTTCACCGATTACCTCGCAGTCTATTCATCCTCGAATATTTACAACGTACTTGATTTCTATCTGCAGGTTGTATCTCTGGCGTACGCATAAACGTTCGCTTTCAATCCGTGCACCGCGGGGATACACACGCACTCGGACGTGCAGTTTCGCAGCTCGAAACAAAGGCACGATGTAACGCTCGAAATAATAATTCCCATTGAAAGAATCGGCCGAAAGGGAATAAAGGTAAACCACTGACGGAGTGAGTGAGAGAGAGAGAGAGAGAGAGAGAGAGAGAGAGAGAGAGAGAGAGAGAGAGAGAGAGAGAGAGAGAGAGAGAAAGGTTAAAGCGATGAAGAGAGATGGATAGTATACATGGACAAAGGTGAAAAATTTCCCAAGGCTCGTTAACATCCACCTGTTCTCGCGCCATTGCGTGCATTCACGCATACATCGAGAAATGCCCTGGCTTGCCTTGACCCGCGGCCCCCAACAACTACCTTCGGGGGGATGCTTCGAGATCGCGCGACGCGACTTTCCTCTCCGTAACCGCGAATTAAGGTGCTCGATTGTGACCCTCAGACTTAAACTTAACGCATCGCGTGTTTAACGGACGTAACACATCGTGGCCATCTTGAGAGACATTTCGTTTATGCGCCGATCTTGAGTCACCGATTATTATCTACTCTTTTTCGAATAGTTTAGTCTACTTTTTACTTTTTATTATATGTGTAATTATTGTTATTTATTGTAATTACTTGTTGTAATTATTGTGGCAAGTAGACTGAGCTATTATAAGTACTTATGAATACTACTTATTATTGAGTCACTGATTATTATTATTCGCTCAATTCTGAATAGTTCAGTCTATTTCTTACTTTTTATAATATGTGTAATTATTGCTACTTATTGTAATTACTCATAAAAATTACTTGTATACATTATTTTAATAAGGAAACTGAACTATTACAGGTGTTTATAAGAAGTAATTATTATTATTATTCAACTTACTGAAATATTCGAATGAGGTACTAAATGGTAATTATTGCGAAAAGTAATAAGCAGATCGAACTATTTCAGTAATTTTTCACTCCGGTAATTATTTTATTTCAATATTTATTATATAGTATTCTATAATATTATATAGTACTTTTTTCAATTATAAGTAGACCGAACTAGCATTTTATAATTGTTACAATATAATAGAAGCATTCCGTCGTAAAACATGGTATCTGACATTACCTGCAAAACTGAGTTACTGGCATCAATAGATTGCAAATTTAACCCAAAACTTTATAATCGATTTCCCGAAAGTTGACTTTTTGTTAGTCACCAAGTTTTACAACCGAATGCCTCAATCGTATCAGACAAGACAGGATACAACATAATTGTATAATAATTGTAACATATTACAATAAGAAATAAATGGACTGAATTAACGTAAGCCTGATAGCCTCTCCAACATAAACCTGGGACACAATGTAGCACAAGGGACAGGTACGAGTAATGAAGAAATAAAAGTTGATAGTACTGCAATCGCAATCGCAATTTTAAGTGTGTATAGTTGATTGCCGAGTACCGTGTCACATTTATTTTTACGTCGACGATATGTCGTTGCCAGTCGAAGGTAGTTAGCGTTTAAGTTCCATAGAACGCACGACTCCGTACAGTGCGCGACATGTACTGACGTAATGAGATAATGTACGATGCACCTACGGCAAGGATCGCTATGAAAGTGTCTTGAAATGATGTCTTAGAAACTGATTTATGTTAGGTGTCTTAGATGGATACATTCCTACGCTTTATTCTTCCTCTCTTCTACTTTGTACTTCTGACCTCTTTTATTACGTAATTGTATTGTGGAATCATTGAGGAGACCGAACGTGTGAAGATTATTGCAAATATTGCCGAGTGATAAATAGGATCACTAGCCCTATCGTGTGCCAAGAATTCCGCCTTAATAATATAACAACTTTCTCTTGAAAATTATGGTTAAACCTTGGAATATTTTTATTCGGGTGCCTGTCAATAAAATTGTACTTCCATCAAATTTAACTTGCTTTACAACTAATATTTACACTAATATTTACACATTTAAATTATCTATGTTTTCCATCGAAATATTACTTATAGGGATTAGTTTTAGAGTTGGAGGGAAATTGCAAGCACAGAGATTATGAATTTCATATTAATAATGTGTCTCATGACCAAGGCGGCAGATGTTCCGAGGAGGAAATCATGGAATGTTTTGCAGCAAAGTTGCCGACCTAGTTAGATTGTGTATTCTCGCTTCGAAAGGGACTTAATGGACATTGATATATCGGCGATTCTGGGAGCAGTGGACGTGGCATCCACGTGGCGTGATTAACGCCATGCTGTCCTTACAACGACTCTGCCCCCCGAACGAAGCTACAGGAAACTCGCGAAAGGATAACTCCACAATGACACCTCACGGCTTTCTGATGTCGCCATTCCTGAATGCTGATACCTTCCTCCGAACGGAGTCCCCTACGGCTATAATTTCACATTCTTCACTTTTTATCCATTTCGTATTTGTACTCTTCACCTGTCTACCAAATTAACTCGTCGACCTGCTTTCCTGGTGAAACCCGTTAAATGTCCATGAATTATGACGTCCGATAATAATTGAGTTTATAGTGTCGACGAGTCTAAGAATTATAGTTCTTAATCTAATAATTCAGTTGAATTTCAATTTAATCAGACTAACAATTCACTTAGTCGAATTATTCATATTCTGATAAACCAGTTCATAGTGTCAGTGAGTCAATTAATCATAGTTTTTCCTAAATTAATTAGAATTACTTAATATATCTAACCTTCTCGCCGCTCGTATCTAAGAATCCCAAATTCCGTGCTCGATAATGTCAAAAAAGAAGTAGTAATTCTAATAATTCACACCCAAATAATCCACATTAAACGATCAACGAGTTAAATCATCACAGTCTTTCCAAAATTAATTACAATTATTTAATATCTCTAACCTCCTCGCCACAGATATCCAAGGATCCCTAATGCTTCATCGTGCTCTATAATTAAAGTAAAAAAAGAATGTTCCACCCTCGGCGAAAGTTCTCGCGAACGAAGTATATCAATTACCATTAGCCAGGTTTCACCCTTTGAAGCGGAGTTTGAAAAATAAGAGTCGTAGGAATCCTTAGAGCCGGTGGAATCATTTTTCCCCTGGGTGCCTGAAGTATAAAGGTTTATGCAAGCATTTCCATCATGGAACTCGGCGATTAGGACGTCTCGCCGTTAAAAATGCATGCAATTAACTCGCGAAACAATCCCGGCTTAAAAGAGCTTCTTCTTAGGATTCGTATTTCGCCTCGCCTCGACTCACCGAACCCTTTACTTCGTAAGGTGGTTGACAAAATTACGATCTACCGGGTGTCGTTAATATCAGCATCTTGGAACGAAGTAGAAGGGTGAGAGACGCAATTCATGAACCGAGGGGAAAATTCTCTTGAATTACGATAACTTACAACATGGCTGGTTCGAATCGATATACATCGTACGTAACAGGCTTCTCTGTGTTCGATCGTTTTCAACCTTGGTGTCTGCTCGTTCCATCGTCTTCGATAACTATCTGGTGCTATGCTTCCAAGAATAGAGCTAATAACCAAGTTTTCGTGGATCTCTATGTTGATCATGATCTACTTTTGATAATGGATGACGATGGTTTCAAGTTGGTTGCGGAATAATAAGAAAAGTTCAGGATCTTACGACGCTGCGATATCCGCGACACCGAATCTGCCAGCGCAACGATATCATTAAGTAAATTAATAATTGAATCATTGAAATCTGCGTGTAGAAAATACTGTAAATGCCAAAATTCCAATGTTCAGCAGAAAGAAAACACTCATCTAGAAATATTTGGACAATCATTTGAATTACTGTTGATAATCATAATTTAAAGGTCAACTCGATCGAGAAAGGGTGGATGTTAAACGAAGATGCTCGAGAACTCGTTTCACAAGCGTGTAGGACATTGGTTGATATATAAAAAGGCTTTAATCGGAATTCGAATCGAGTTCGGCGCACTTCTCGATGCCGATAGCGATCTGACCTGACTTTGCTCGATCGGTGCTCGCGCGCGACAAGATCGAAATGGATGACGAGTGACTTCACAATGGTCCACGGTCCAAAGATTTACGATAACGTCGATTGCCTTCCCAGTCCTTCATTCATCATAACAGGACAGTGCGACTGTCAGAATCCTTGACTTGGTACACTGCCACTTTTTCCTTCCACTTTCTGTAGTTCAAAGAACTCGATCTTTTCTGATACTGAATTTCAGTATCAATAAAGCTCCGTCTTTATCGAAGCAATCGAAGAATGATATAACATAATCAAAGGAGATTTCTATGATGTATGCGCACTAATTTAGGATAAGGCGGGGTTACTTGAGTCAGTCGAGGAAAAAAGTCGAATACAAAAGTTTCCTTTCCATTTCTGTGATTTTGGGTCGAACTATTTTTTGACCGTGAAATTTTTATACCGCTTCTTTCGACCCAAAACGGTCCTAGAACATCATTAGGCATCATTTACCATCGATTTAAGCGATTGAGGAGCGAAATTGGCGACTTTCATTTTTTGACAATTTTTGAAGGTATACCCCTTCACATTTTGCGATTTTCGGTCGACCCATTTTTCGCCCGAAACAATTTTTTACCCGCTTCTTTCGACCCAAAACGGTCCTAGAACATCATTAGGCATCGTATACCATCGATTTAGGCCAATTAGAAGCGAAATTGACGACTTTGATTTTTTGACAATTTTTGAAGGTACACCCCTTCACATTTTTGCGATTTTCGGTCGACCCATTTTTCGCCCGAAACAATTTTTTAACCGCTTCTTTCGACCCAAAACGGTCCTAGAACATCATTAGGCATCGTATACCATCGATTTAGGCCAATTAGAAGCGAAATTGACGACTTTGATTTTTTGACAATTTTTGAAGGTACACCCCTTCACATTTTTGCGATTTTCGGTCGACCCATTTTTCGCCCGAAACAATTTTTTAACCGCTTCTTTCGACCCAAAACGGTCCTAGAACATCATTAGGCATTGTATACCATCGATTTAGGCCATTTAGGAGCGAAATTGGAGACTTTCATTTTTTGACAATTTTTGAAGGTATACCCCTTCACATTTTTGCGATTTTCGGTCGACCCATTTTTCGCCCGAAACAATTTTTTAACCGCTTCTTTCGACCCAAAACGGTCCTAGAACATCATTAGGCATCGTATACCATCGATTTAGGCCAATTAGAAGCGAAATTGACGACTTTGATTTTTTGACAATTTTTGAAGGTATACCCCTTCACATTTTTGCGATTCTGGAACGACCCATTTTTTGGTCAAAAAAATTTTTAAACCGCTTCTTTCGACCCAAAACGGTCCTAGAACATCATTAGGCATCATATACCTTCGTTTTAGGCCATGTAGGAGCGAAATTGGCGACTTTTATTTTTTGACCATTTTTGAAGGTATACCCCTTCACATTTTTGCGATTTTCGGTCGACCCATTTTTCGCCCGAAACAATTTTTATAACCGCTTCTTTCGAACCAAAACGGCCCTAGAACATCATTAGGCATCATATACCATCGATTTGGGCTATTTAGGAGCAAAATTGGCGACTTTGAAACTTTCACCAATTTCGAAAATATACGAAATATTGAAATAATTACACTTTCTCTCGACCATCATTAATTCGTGGACAACCAAATATCCCACGGTATTCTGAATCATTATTGAACTCTATACACAAGAATGAAATCAGCAAATGAATTTCCTCGTAAGTTAATAAGTCTACGTAGCACCGGCTGACGCATCGTTCAGTTTTTGCGCGTAAAGCAGCTTTTGATCTTGATTAGGAGGATAAGAGGGAATAGAAGGAAGAAGGAAGGAGGACTACGTCTTTCCTGGTGGGTTTCACGAGGCAAACGAAGCCACCGGGGTAATTTATCGGGAAACGTATCCCGGCATCGCGTTCCTCGTAATTCAGTCTGATAAATAAATGCTCTCTCTCTCTTTTTCTTACCGCAGTATCCACGGAACGGCTCATAAATGTCTCTCGAGTTACGATACAGATGCTCCTCCGAATGATCGCACGCAATGGAGATAAACCAATGATTACGCGTTGTCGTTAGATCTGCTAGCAGGATCATTTCCACTAATTGACTTCGTCGTCTCTCTTTTAGTATCGTTAAATTAAAATATTAACAATAAACTCCGTCGACATTCTCATTGGACGACAATAGTCATCTGGAATCATACACTGCTACCAGAATATTTAAATCAGTACAAATGATAACTTCGCGATAAACATCTAAAAAAGTACTATAAACACTTACACCGCAGCTAACCCTCTTGTAGTTTATAATTTTTAATCAACATCTTTACCACCCGAATATTTCAGCCAATGAATCGAGATCATCTCAACGAAGGTTCGATTGGCAAACTCGTTATCACCGCGCCCAAGTCAATACAAAGTAGTCCGAGGATTAATTAACTTTCTCATACTTCGAACGAGCCATTACCTCAAACACAACACCGCCGGCAACTTTGAAACCCGTCACGTATAAAGAAGACGAATAAAAGAAGGAGTTCCAGTGAGAATAAGAATACCGGGAAGCGCTGGCAGAGGAAGAAGAGGATGTTGAAGAAGAAACCGACGACGAAGATGAAGAAGAAGAAGAAGAAGGAAGACCGGTAGACTTCGGACACTCCTAATGCATGCATGGAAGCCGATACACGGCAGCATTGACAGTTTTTGCCTGGTGTCATTATGACGGCCGACTGCACAAAAGACCGTCGTTGACGGGCCAACCAACCGTGACGAGCGCCAACGAACATGTACCGAAAGAAACAGCCGGGATGGAAATCACGATAGAGGAACACGTAAGAAAGAATTGGGATGATCGAAAGGACCCATCGAGGACGGATGAAAAAAGAGGATGGGATGGTTGGACGTAAGAAGGAAGATCCGTGAGACGATGGAAGCTTATCAGGTACCTGGAATCGGGATACCCGGACAACGTAGGACAAAGGACACTTTGATCTCTTTGTCTTATGCACGCTCGAGCAAATTAATACGAAGAATTACCTTCAGCGACTAAGTGAAGGACATCAGCTACCATCGATTTGAATCATTTAGGAGCGAAATTGGTGACTTTGATTGTTTGACAATTTTTGAAGGTATACTGCATTTGGGCCAATTTAGGTCAATCTGTTTTGGTATCTCTTAATCGTGAAAGGCTTACGAAGGACACTTTGGTCCCTTTGTTTGATGCACGCTCGAGCAAATTAATACGAGGAATTACCTTCGACGATCGGGCCGCCAGAAGCGACCGTGCGTGTCCGCTCGGTTTCTGCCAATCCTGGCTAAGAGGAAACCCTTTAACCAATGGCACGTGCTCTACAAATCGAGTGGATTCAGCTTTACAGCTGTTCGGTATTAACAAATTAATTTAGCGTTAATCAATTTATGGCAGAGTCAACGGAGTTTGATTAAATATGCAAACGAAATATGAATCGACTTTATGGAACACATCGCGTTAAATTTACAGGTAGAACTTTCGTGTATCTATTTCACATCTGTGATAGTCATTAGATAGTAATTTAAGATGTCGAGAGATAAGATTCGTTCCGCGTAAAATTGGTAATTAATTTAATTAGACACCGCGGCAAGTCAGCGAGATTAAAATTACGCAAGAATCACTGGAATTTCGTGGAAAGTCTTGCTTGATCGATGTCCGTAGCTGCTGTAACTCTGGGAAAGAAGAATTGCCGACTAATGGCAGGTTTAATATTCAATAAATCATAGTGCGGCGGAAATTCACGAAACAGGGGACCAAGATACGGAAAGTAATCAATTACTTTTCACATACTTTATTAAACTCCATTCTGTATCTATGATCCTTGACGAATGATTCTCTAATGCCATAATTGCCACTATGAAAGAATGAAATTCCGAAATCTCGATGCTAAAAAATTCTCCATTCCCGAAATGATTACTTTCTGGTCCCCCTAATATATTTTAGATATTCAACCTTTTACATTCTTCAACCTAGATCAGAATTAACGTATATCTTATGAATCCTTGGGATTCCATCAGGGATGCTTACGAAAGTCGTCCAAAAAATGTAGGATTTCGGTCGAAGGAGAAGATTCAGCTTGTAAGAAGCGTGTCGTGAGAAAGCAATGAAGCAACCGGTCGTTAAGGCTCTCTCGGTAGTAGTCCGTTAAGGTATAATCGTTTATCGGAGTCATGCGACCGTCGAACTACCAGTTTCCAAGTTTCGTTTAACTGCCGTCTATAACGGCGAGAGGTGGCCGGGTACCAATAGGGGTGAGAGATATTGCAGGGTGGAGAATAAAGAACCAACCGGGAGGTAGTACGTGGGGTTTGATCGTAGGGCATTGCAACCAAGTAACACCTTCGCCGTCGCGTGATACCGGTAATTACTCAAAAATAACCGCTTAGACCCTGTGTTCTCGCTTTAGCACAGCCAACAAAACGCCTTGCCAATTGCTCGTTACGTGCTATCGTGCAACTAAACGCTCCACCACCCTATCCTTTCACCCACTTACGTTTACTAAACACCCTCCGTGTACCAATGGCAGGGGCTGTTTCGATATGCCGTCTAACCTCGAAAAGGATCCCTCTACGATCATTCGTCTTAGGTTAACTGCGAGACCAAAGGTTAATTGTCTTCGACAGAAGAAAATCTTCCCTTTCCAGCAAAAGATTAGTATGTACTGAGAGCAACGTTCTTCTTGGAATACTTAGAAACTGCTAACATGCGATATTAATACAACTTGAATTATGTACCTCGGTAACGAGCCGAAGGAATCAAGTTGTACCTGAGTATCATTGGGTTCCGTTCATCCTGCTGTTTCTATGTTTCTAGTTAGGTATTATGTGCTAATGTCTGCTATCGAGTTGGTACAATGGGAAACGTGTCTCAATAAGTGGATACGTGCACGTTCGTGTAGTGGAATTACACGGAACTCATATCCTTTGCAATACCGATAAATAGATAATAGAAAATTTGGTCGAAATAGGAATAGTATGAGAATTCATTGTTCGGAATTATTTTGGCATTTCTTGAGGTAGAATTTATGGCTGGTTATTTTGACATATGGATACGTAATTTTATACTTCGTCGTTCGGTTAATATGACGAGGCAAATTTGATGGTTAGGAGCGATTTTGGCGACTTTGAAATTTGGACAATTTTTCAAGGTATACTCCATTTTGGCCAATTTAGGTCAACCTGTTTTTGTATCTCCTTAATTCTGAACGACTTACAAATAGAATGCAAAATCCTCTTGTACCAATCTATAACATTTCATAGCTTTTGTATAAGCGGAAATGCATTTGGGTTCGGCGAAATAGTTGTTGTTCGGACTTGACGATACACCCCGGTATCTATTATAAAGTCGTTACAACACGGCACCGTGATATCGATATACGGACCCAGAAGCCGTTCGCACAGATACCGATCTATCGTGCGAGTCTATACTACCGGTCGACCGCTAGAGTGTTTATAGCACGATTCGTGTAACAACGATTCCGACTGCGCGTCCAAACGATGCAAATTAATCCTGTCTTTATTATCTCACAGACGGTCGTCGTTGCTCGACTTGATCGTCTCGAATTTATGAGACAGCATCTCAATTTATCGCTATAAATCGTTGTGTCCAATTTATAACAAACCAACCTACCCATCCTAAGAATGCGTGTCAGGAAGTAAAATCAATACGTCTTATAATTCATGTATAATATAAACATCTTTATGTGTAGCACATGGATGTACATATTTCAATCATGGTATATTAATTCCACAATTTTACTGTTACGGATAGAATGATCAGCCACGAGTTAATCGAATCATCGATCGTTTATACGGAGGCGCGAACCACCCGATTTTTTCAGGCGGATCAATTCAGCGAGCGAAACTGCAACGTAAATCCGAATCGCGGTTTAATCGCGCGAACCCGGCGCTCGCGGATGTAACTTTATTAACCCGCGGGACCTTCCCCGTCTCGATTTCTCTCCGAGCGTCTGCTCTTCTCAGTTGCTTCTGCACTTATCTCCCGTTTCCTCCTGGGATTGATATGCCAATTAAGTCCCGTGGCCCGAGGCTTAGAACGAGAGCGAGAGAGCCACGCGTACTCTTCTCTCCCAGGATCGGTTTAATTCTTGCATCGCGCGCGGGCCGATGTCGGAAACCGATCGCCCAGGATAAACCGGCATTGCCATTGGCCCAATTTTTTTCTCTAGCCACGCACGTACGCACCATAAATCTTCATGTCTACCACTTCCCGGCAATTATAATGAGAGGTTATCGAGCTCGTCAATGTAGCCAACGAGAGACACGGCCGATTCGATAAACGGAATCGGATCATCGAGAAATTGCGTGAACTCTCTGCGCTTCATATTGGGTTATCCAAAAAGTTCATACCGATTTTCGGTAGTTTTCCTTCCAGCGAAAAATCTGAGCAATTCTGGGAAGATGGAATCTTCAAGTTGCGAGAAAAGTGGAGAAATGTTGTGAAACAAAACGTTGTATATACAACTGAATAAATATACATTCGAGTCTCCTTTTATGCGTGTCTTTTTAATGCGCTTTTGAAGTTATACGGTGAAGCAGAAAAGCAAGAAAAAATTAGTAATCCAAGAAATATAAAGAGTTCTAACAACTTAACGCGCTGTCCATTTATTGTTGTTCTTTTTATGTCTTTCTGCTGGGAATTAAAAGAGAATAATTCCCACCGAAAAATAAACCATTTTTCGTGCGAATTTAAAATCTTTTTATGCGTAAACAAAACAAAACAACTGAATGTGTGTAAATAAATAAAGAAAAATAACAAAATTATTCCTAATTTTACAACGAAATGTATATCTTTATTGTGCCTTTTTTATGCGGATTTTCGTGGAAGATATCCATTGCATAAAAAGTGACTCGACTGTATATATCGACACAGAAAAATGTTGCCTTCGAATTTTCCGACAGATTTAATAATATTTGAATAATCTTTGATAGGGACAAGCGACTGGAGTACACGAAGAAGGTGTTTTTGTTGCTCGAAGAAGACTCCGAGGTCCGCGCACTCCGTTGGGCCGAGTCTTTGTAATTTGCGAGTGGCGAGCAGAGGCAGAGAAAAATATCTGAGATGAAATCGGCGAGGGTCAAAATGCATGACAAATAACGCGGCTTGTCCACCGCGGAATGAAACAAAACCCCGGGAAAGACGGGAAGACGGGTAAGACGGTGCTTTGTTCCCATTGTGGTTGGTGTCACTTCAAGGTAAGGTTGCATTCGAGCGAAGAGCGCGGTGTCGGGTCGCCATCAGATCACGCTTGATAAAGGAACGACAAATTGGTACCACCCGAACGACTCCTGATATTCAACCAAGATCCAAGTCTGATAGCACTCGTATCGATAAACCCGCTACAGGACCAACTCCCGTTTCATTTTATATCATTACTTCCCTTTCTAGGGTTTATTTAACACCTTAATATCATCTATTAAGCTATTATTTTAAACTAAAAAAAATAATTTTTAGACTTAAACTGATATAATAATTCTCTAAATATTATATTTCTTCCTTAATACTTGAATCTTAATAATTTTCAGACTCAAGCTAGTATAATGATTCTTTAAATAAATAAAATCCTTAAAGATTTTATCATAATAAAATAAAATCTAAAATGAAATAATAAAATACAATCCTCAAAGATTTAGAGAATAGAAGATATTTAGAGAATTATGATACTAGCTTGAGTCTGGCAATTATGAAGATTCAGGTATCAAGGGAAAAATATAATATTTAAAGAATTATTGTATCAATTTGAGTCTGAAAATTATGGAAATTAAAGTATTCACGAGGAAATATTATTATTTTATATAAAATTATTATCGGCTGTTTTATCATATTTTATAATATTTAGAGAATTATGTCAGTTTGACTCTCAACATTACGAAAATCGAGATATCAAGAAAAAGAAATAGTATCATTGCATACAAAATTATTATCCGCTATTTTATCGTCTTTAGGTATTTTACAATACATCAAAAATTGCGATATCTCAGTTTGAGTCTGGAAATGATGAAAATCGAGGTTTCAAGAGTAAAGTAATATTATTATATAAAAAATTATTCCTGCATTATCCAACTCGTGTTAAGGGAATAAAATATAATGAGCAATGATTTCGGTATTACATTGTTGAAATCACCGCACACACGCTAATACCTCGATCCTAATATGGAATCCTCGAGTACTCTGATATAATCGGAATGAAGTGGTTACAAAGGATACATTGTTTCCTAGAAAGAAGTCGCCTTGTGCGGCGGATCACGGTTGGCCGATTTCCGATCTCGTCCCGATGAACATCGAACCGTACTGTGACCGGTATAACCACGTTGACAAGGGACAACCTAAGAGAAAAGGTTTCCACGGTGGTAGAAGAACCTTCCGCCTCGATTCTTCCGTCTCGTTTTATCCACTACCGAACGATCTCCATATTAACTCTATCATCCTCGACTTCCTATTCGTCCAGATTTTCTTATTCTAACTAATATAATCCTGCTAAAATATAAGATACGCGAGTCGTATCATTTCAATATTTAATACCAGAACTACCGAATATATACTCGGTATAATTGCATACTTATTTATATATAAATTATGAGCGTAGGATGTAAGTTAATTAGAGGATACAATTAGGTGCGTTGTGTATATAAAGTGGTATTTTATAATAAAATCTGAAACAATGCTTGGAATTTAGGATCATTGCTCGACATCGTCTCAAAGTGAATATTACTTTCTATTATTTAATTGACACCTTATATTGTAATTCAATTCCGCTTAAATCAGCAAATATATAGTATTTATATTTTCAGGTAATGAATAGTAATTACCATAATTGAGCAGTTTATTTTGAAAGTGGCCTAAATAATCTTTCAAATAAATAAGGTTACCGTTTATAATAATTACACAAAGTTACTTTGTAACATTAAAAAGTAAACTTAATATTCGAAAAATCAACTTAGGCCACTTTCCAAATAAACGACTCAATGAATAGTATTAATTTTAGTTGAACAGCAAAAACTCGCGAGAAATATAACCGACGTGAAAATGAATACCGAATAATTCTATGAAAAATTACGGACCGGTCATTTTGACTTTGGTACTTCCAGTATTAATTACGACATTCATTAATCGTTGCTATTACAAAACTGTAGTGGTTTATGTAACGTAAAATATGAAACCTTCGAAGATAAGATTCCGCTGGTCATCTTGCATTACGACGATACGAAATACCACGGTGAAATATCACGTGGTACAAGACCGGAACCGTGTAATTCTTTTCTCGATCAGTATGCGGATCGTACGTTGAATCGCGAGAGTCGTATCGGACACGTATGACATCGACGGTTATTAAATCAAGATAACCAACCGACATCGGGCAGCCGGGATGAAATAATAGCGGTTGAGTTTGTACGAATGTATACGTCGTGACAAAGGGAGGTCGCGAGAGCGTGTACCTGTGAAGGTGGTTCAATCACGAGGTACAAGCGATCGACGATCGGACATCTTCTACGTCGGCTTCACTGGCGTAATCATCTCTTATATATCTCCATTCGTTCTATTCACTTTCCAATATGTACGACACCGAATGGAATATTATTAAGACGATGTTCAATTAATCCCGGTAAATATTGTTTCGTGTTCGTGAAATATGACGTAACGTCGGGGTGATAGAATTTGCTATTTTGATATCATTTATCATAAAGTAATTCATTTTTGGAGGAATTGATATCGCACCTTTGCAAAAATAGTGACATAACTTCATTTTACAAAATTTTTGTGTTATATCACTTTTTTGGGGAAGATACTATTAATTATATATTATGTATTTCCCGATTAAGTGACATTTATTTACAAGATAAATCGTTGATGTACTTACTGTAGTAATAAGAATTACTACTATTCCGAAATTATTAGGGAATTTGTTAATTTGGACAAATACTAACCAAAATCTAATAAGTTTAACGCGGATAGGTCACAAAAAATGCATCCGTTTCCTTGCCAAAATTAAATTAGTTAAATAGAAGTAACTAATATTCATTTTGGGACGAATGTCGAGTAATAATCCTAAGTTCCATTTTGGGTTAATTTTCGTCACCCGACACTCCGCAATTAGTTCGCGTCATTTAAGGTTCCATCCATTATTAATCCGTGAAACTAGCAGGGTATTTTCACGTCGTAGAAAGGATGGCACTAATTCGGTGGGTTGGAAAGATAATACGTCAGAGTTGTTGGGGGACTCCTGAAGGAAAAGACGGAAGTGTCTGAGAAAGGATGGCACGGTACGCCAGGAAGGACACGCGAAGGAGTAGTCCTTCGAAGGAAGTCACGGGAAGACGAAGAAGAGGGTTCCCTCTGACTGATGAACCATGTTTCTCCGGGTGCTTTATGCAGCCGTGCGGCTATGGCGGTCGTGCGGCCAGTACCGTTTTACTAAATTACAAGAATTACCGGCAGTTACTTTCGCGGCCGCGATCACCGTGGTGTCCATCCTTGGTAATTTTCGTGAAATTAAACGCGCCGAATCAATTACGCGTCCGCTCTTCATAATCACCGATCGTACCACCTAATGGAAAATAACTGACTCTGTCACCTTAACTCATATCTGCGTATCCCTTTGTGCAACCCGGTCCTCGCGATCCCGGGAATATTAATTACATAATTACCCGGTAATAACCCCGTGGGAGAATTAAGTTGTAACTGTACTCACGTCTGATTGTAGCACGATTTTTTATTATTTCAACTTTGTTATTTCGAGATACGTGAATCTTTTTATGTTCGATCATCTTTAGTCTCCTTCGTTCTTAATAATGATAGGTTGCAAAATTAATTATCAAACATAAATATATCTGATAATTATATGCAATAACGAAATGAGTGAAAACACCTTACATTCAAAAATCTCATAATTCACGTTGAATTGAAACCAGGATGCAATCTGAACAAGTAGAGATTCGAGTATATGCAATGTGTTTTAACGCATGTGTTTTAACGCAAAAATATATGTAATATTAACAACCAATTAACACAGAGATATATGTAACATTAAAATCCAATAAACAGTAAAATATAAGTAAGAATAACATCCAATAAGAAAATGACCGAAAGTACCTCGAATAAAAGTTGTCACACGAGTCCTCGAAATCGTAATACATAATTCACGGTGAATTAAAATCAGGATCTAATCTGAACGAGGTAGAGATTGGAATTATTGATTGGAGCGTATGCAATGTGTCTTTTTGAGAGACACGAGAGAGTTGATTGTAGTGGAAGCATCGGGGAGGTTGACAAGCGTGACGGATGAGGTTGAACGCGGGTCAAGGAGCGATACGCCTTTTAAGGACGGCGACGTGCGTCCCAGGACGAATTTTCTGTCAGGAGTCCTCATCTTTCGCGTACGCTTAAGTAATCTCGACACACTGACGAAACACCTCCCTGTCCACCTCGACCTCTCGGATTTACGAAATAACCATTTTGACTCCCCTTTGACAATTTCGAAATATTTCCATCGGTTCCCTCATTTTTTATAATCAACTTCAGGCCGAAGAAAAAGAATATACATTCCGCTAACTCTGGAATGGAATTAAATTATTCCTTCGATCACCTTAGAGTTTGAAATTTATTAATTTCTTAATTATTTATCTGAAACTCGATGTTCAATTTGAGCCGTAAAGATACATTTGTATCAAATGCATTTAATCGTCGTGGCTCGCGGAACATTTTCCAATTAAGAATCTCGATATCGAGTTAGACAGATTAATTGTTGGAACGGCGTTTACATGAAAGGCGTAAAGGATCATTGAATTTTTAACGATAATTAAATGTCACTGTTCCTCGATAAATGAATGTTAACCCGTTATTGGATACACGAACAAATTATGATTCCTGTCTTGTTTAAGTCGAGTCAGAGTCGCGCCAATGGAAGTTGTAGTTGTATGAAGTCATCGACAGCAAGTGCTCCTTCGAGGAAAGGCAATCGAGCACAATGTGACATGGCATTTAATAAAACGTTACTGGAAAGATCAAGTCCGACGGTAAAAAGAGACGAGGGAAGTCGATGCTTTTTGTCAGCTGTCACCGTGGACTCAACGATAAACATCTCGAAAAAAAACAAGAATTAATCATCTCGAAATAACAACTAATTCTGTGATACTTAAGTAGAATAATCCAGCAGGTATTTTATGGTCAGACTGGAGTAGTGAGAAATAGTAGCAAATTTGGTTCGTTATTATTTAATAAAACTATTATTTGGAGCATAAATATAAAGTCAGTGAATTTCAATTACAATAGTTATTAATTTTGACAAATAATCAGTAGAATCTGTGGAAGTTTAATGCAGGAAGATCGTATTAAGACTGATTCGTATTCTTCTCGTAATTAAGCTACTTAATTCCCCTAATAAAAATGACATCAGAAACAGATAAAAATTCTAATTTAATTAAAACCGCAATAATCAATAGACCGTAAATAAAACCGCAGCTTTAATATTTAATAATGCTACATGGCTTAGACATTAATGTTTCATTTTATAAATTGAGTTCTGCTAATAAATCTTAATGTCTGACTGGTTAACAACTTTAAACTATAAATGTCAGAATAAATTTCCCAGGTAATTAATAGGGAAAACTGTCGTAAATCTTCATGCTTTCTGCATCGAAAACATATGACTCACATATGACTCGTTAATATTCATTTGGAATAATTATGTGTACTACTATTATATACTAGAATATATAATATAGCAGTATAACATATTCTATTATAAAATATACTACTATAATATTGTGTAATATATAATACAGTATTACAATATATCATAGTATAAAATATTTTACTACAAAACACTGTAATATATAATATTACTTCCACTACGATTCACGAAATCTCGCAATAATAATGAAACAGAAAAATGATTCAACTGCAAACATCCACGAAATTATCTAACTTCTTCATTTCCACGGTCGCAATAGCATCACGCATATTCGCGAGTAGATATTCGCGAGTAGGTATTCGCGATTAGTTTTTCCACGATTTCGCCGAAGGCGTTTTTATTTGCAACGTTTCAAGGCGCGGAAGAAGGCGGCGGTCTTTCGAGGAAAGGACGAGCCGCAAATTGGCATGGCAAACTGTAACTTTCTCGCGGCAAAGCGAAGCAAAGCGAGACGAAGCGCGGCGTGGCGCAGCTGGACGATCGGCTTTCACGCACGTCTCTCGTTAGTTAGTCTTCAAACGGTAAGACTGACATTTTCCACTTTGAATCTTCCTCGGGGATACCACTCGACTCATACTACTCGTCATTTTCTTTTGCCACTTCGCTACGCCGTTTTATTCCCATGCTTTCCTATCGTCACTTCTGTGCCCTCCGAGCTATTCACCGTGGAACTAATCTCGTTAATTTGTATTCATCGTGGAACGTGTTTTACGATCGGACTTAAACCTATCTGGATTCAACACTTTGTAGCATCGAGCTTTTTAATTAAAGTCCTAAGCTCCCGCATGATTTACACCCCGAGATTCGGTGGATTTTGGAACGGTTGTTTTGAAACTACGAAAGATTTCGAGTGCTAATTACACTATACGCCGAACCTGTTTATTTATTCATAGTATGGTATGTTATATCTATCATATATTTAGCTACTCTATTATTATATTTACTCAATTATAATTTGAATTCAATTATAATGCTTTTCATGTGAAATATGATCGGTTTTTCATAAAGTGGCGCAAGGATTACTCCAATCAAAAATAAATTAATCTATAACACTTTAGAAGTATATTAATATATATACTTATTAATTATTTTTAAATCTGAGAAATTAATCGTGCCTTGATCAGCAACTTTAATGCACTCTTCATATCGCATTTCTACAATTATTATATTTAGTGAAAAATATCATCCATCGGAAACCGGTGACTTTTAGGTGAGGCGGAAACGAAGCTATTAGATTCTAGGAGAAAATTCCGGAACGATCCACGGACTTCAGCCTACGCGGAAACGAAGTTCACTCGACTATGATTTATAGACGGTGGCTCGTTATCGTGAAAGCAGAAGAGTCGAGCTGCTTCGGTTGCGATGCGGATCACTCCCAGAGACGTTCGACATACCGAGCTAGATTACTTTGTACTTTTTAAAAACGTCCATCCAACACCAATGCGCTTATTTATTTCCACGCTCGTCATCCGAGAACGCGTCAAGCGTTCAGCCTCAGAAATATTTTCGTAAATCTTGCTTCACTCTTTCATTCTCACATTAATATTTTTAATAAAATATTTTCTGATCCTTTCACTCACACAAATATTTTTTTAAATATCTTGTAACTCTTTTACGTTGACAAGAATATTTTTACAAATATTTTATGACTCTTTTACTCTCTGAAAAATATTTTCATGATCATATTTTGTCGTCGAATTAAATCATTAATAAAATTATTAATAAAATCATTAATAAAATCATTAATAAAATTATTAATAAAATAATGAAGCTTTGGACGAAGAATAGAACGAGATGAAAGAAGAGAAGCAGAGGAGCTGGCCACTAGGACGGTCGATTTGTTAAACGTACACACCTGCCCGGCCGTCGTTCCGGGACAATAAGCCCTATCTCGATCTCCCGAAAGGTCCTTTTACCATCTTACCAGTAGCCAGCCTCATGGGGCCGATATATCGCTCGAAATAATCGTGTATAGCATTTCACTGGGAAGGTAGCCAGCCCATTGTCCTTCCCGTTTAAGTATCTACCCGAGTACAGTCGACAGAACTAGTTCGTGTCTCGCAAAATTAACGGCATTAATTACTATTTAATTATGCGGTTCTAATTATCGTAGAAAGGAAGTCCTTGTTTCCTTATGTAGCCAATAGGTCAATGGATTTGTCTGAATTTTTTAATCGTGTCACGTTGGACAGTAAAAACTGTGGACCCAAATGAACGTACACGCTTTCTTTAGACGTGAAATATGAAAAGATTCTACAGATTTTGAAGCGTGAATTCGATTTGAAAAAGGTGAATATGATCTTCAGAATGATTAACCCTTTGGCTGCCACGCTGATTTGCGCGATTCATGCGAAGACTGCCAGAACAGATTTGGTTTCGTACTCGTTTAAACAACTTTATACAGAAGAAAATGTCGATTTCCGGGAGGACAATTTTTTCAACTGTATCAAACTCATTGCCAGAGGAGCAATAATCAAAACGTAAACGCAAGGGGTCAGTTTTCGCACTGCAGGTACCAAAGGTCGATGTATCAGCCCGCTGGCAACAAAAGGGTTAATTTCGAGTAGAAAAAGGTGAACATGATCTGCAATGAGATTAATTTCGAACGCAAAACCTGTAATAATCTTTGATAAACTCAGAGTGTAGCAGTTTAATCTGCTTCAGAATCACCGAGTGTGAGTGTACCAAAGTGTAGCTACCATCTGTCCAGGGAAATAGGTACCGGTAACACGTTCAAGTGTACAAGGAGCAGGGTCCTTGGTGTCCGTGGTGAACGAGGGAGATAGAAACTCGGTATATTAGATTAGTTGGAGATCGTAGCCATGCCCGGTATATATTACCCCTTGGTACCTGTGATGAACTAAGAACGTCAAGCACAGCCGTGATTAGTTCTCCAGCTAGTTGTCGTCTCTGCGGGACGTCTTCGTCTTACGTTCTATCCGTGTCCTGACTCACTACTACCAACCAGAATCCACCATGTTATGTTTTTCTTCTAGCTCGTTTTATCCATTGGTTAGATAGTCAAGCGTGAATTCACAGTGTCGGATAACAGGTTCTCTCGGAGACACCATGTCTCCCTCGAAACTCGTCGTAGATTGATCTCGCTTCCACCATGGAAATTAGTTGAATTCAGTCGGATGTACGACATTGAGATCATCGGTTCTTCCTTGACGAAGGATATATCAGGTTGACGAGGATAATGAGACACTACGCTTGATTGTATAGCCAATAATTCTTATTCGTGCCTCGGGTAATCACTGAGCAACCACTCTCGTCAAATGATTCGTAATGATACCAGGCCCGCGAAATTGTGCTTTGATTAAACACGACGGAGTAACAAATCAATTCTTAATCCCCTGTAAAAACGGGTTCGGTGACCCCTTCCTTACCGTTACCTGCCGACTACTCTCGCGGATGAAAGTAAAATGAATGAAGGTGAGCGAAAGAATTCGCTGCTACTATTGTAGAATAAATCGTTATCAATTATTGACTATTCAAGTCGCTAACTTTCATGCCGGCACATCTTATGATCCTAAAATTCTAAGGAACCTATTCAGAGAACTAATTCCGACAACAATCGCCTACAAAGTTGACAGACAAGGGAGCAAGGTTCAGTAGAACCTGGAAAGCTAGAAATAGCAAAGAATCGGAATCTTTTCACGTATCGGTAGTCAGGGTTCATCCTTCTCGCAGGTTCTTAGCAGGGTATTCTGATTGGTAACGGTCGACCGTTAGCGGACCTTGAAGAAGACTCACGTAATTTACTTGTTCGGTGCCCGCGGCGTTCTTCTCGTTAGCTCGGTTGATCGGGAATTAAGGGAGGAGAAAGGAGGTGAGGAGAAGAAGATGAAAGTAAGAGGAAAAGGCTTGAGTCGGCTGGCAAGAAAGGCTCGCGAAAGTAAGAGAAAGAGAGGAGGAAAGAAGAGAACGAAAGAAGGAGATGTAGAAGGATCGATGAATCACGATCGAGGTCGCGGATAAGCGTGGATCGCGCGCGTCAAGTTTGAACGTAGGACGACTCCTCGTCGATGGGGTAACGACCGTCTCTCGTTGGACGTTTATGCAAATCGTTTCACGAACGATGTCCAGGTAACCCACGACGTGATAAAAGCAGCGATCGTCCCTCATTTTCGTCGTCGAATGTCCGTAAGATTGCTAATCTACGTACGCGAGATAGCGGCTGTCTCCTCCCGTCTCTTCCCATACGTGTACCGGCTTCTTCAGTGGCTGTTAATCGTCCCTTCGATGTGAAGAGGGACACGGGAAGATCGTTAATTTCTCTCTTCAATATAATCGGCTCCTTTATATCGACAGAAATGTCTGTAATCGATTCTCAAAGAAACCCGATACGCGATCTGCCGCTTTCATTAACTCCATTCTCACTCGACCACACTCCGACAATTAATGATTTCTGTACTCTTAATAAAATATTAAAATTCACCCATCAATTCTGTACCCCTAACATAATCCTCACTAATTATCACTCCTTATACATCTATACAGCGTTCCTGTCCCGATAACGTTATCAGAACACGGCAGATTACCACCTACACACCAATAATCTCTAGTAATCCTCCATTTTCTAAAATCCATTATAATTTCTAACTTATGTACCTCGATATTCGACGTAAGCGGCATCGACTGAAATGGACTGATCTCGTATCGCATCAGGGAACCTGTTCTTAGCTCACTTTGCGTGTTTTGCACAATTAGAGATTTATCTGTCAGGGGTGTTAATTATGCCGAGGGAGCTTGTAATTTATCCATGTAAATGAGAAGCGTAGAAACCACGTAGAAATGATCTGGTTTGGTGAATCTCTAATCTGAATGGCGCACACGGGACAGCCATGTCATGGCGAAGAATCGTAAGGTATCTTTAATTGGTGGTTCGGCAGCTTGACTTAAAATAAGCACCCGGAACGCGCACGGAGCGAAGATGCCAGTTACTTTTCTCGATGTGAGTTCAACTGCCGGACGCACGTCGCACGGAATCCCCGTTAGGTTTGTCACCGTGCTTCTATCGGATCTTACTCTTTTAATGTCAACCACCATGTCACCGAGATCTTGCTAATTGGACGGTATAACTTCGTCTACCAAGCAGAGGAAGAAGCACGCGAAGATCGACTGAGAAATCGAGAACGCAGATACGGGAATTGCACGACATATTCCGACCCAGCTTCATTCCGCGTAATTAAAACGATCCTGTATAGTGATTGGCGCATTTTTATGGCGCGATGTGTAGAAATAATATCGGGAATAATATTGCAATATTTAATATATGTAGTTGAATCTGTATACTATGAAAATCTGGGAATAAAATATTTGTTGAGGCAGAGAATATTCTTCTTCATTTTCGTGGCGTTTTACCGATAAATTTGATAAAAAATATAGAAAGTAGATTTTATCTTAACTGACATAAATAGAAAATAATTATTATTCAATTTTGTATATTCTTTGAATTTTCTTTATTTAATAATGCATTGTTTATTCTGACTCATAATATTTTCCTATTTTTTGGACGACTTCGTAATCCCGTGTTCATAAAAATACCTATATCCCGCCGCAAAAAACTGATGCAAACCGTAAGAATTTTCTGGCCAAACCAATAGTAATATATTTTAACTGAAAATAGGGATATATCAACCCTCTATTAAGGGAGAATTTCTCCAGTTATCGGTGACTTAGAGTGCAATAATAAAAAATAACTCACTAAACAGTTAATACATCAAACATAATATAACAACTAAAGGATTATTATATCTGATAAGAGTAATACATTTTTACCACTTCACAAAGTCACCTCTGAAATATCTGAAACGCTTTTCCAAGTAGATTACAGAAATGAAGCGATAAATAAATGCCCGGTGATTGGAACACTTTACTCAAAGTCCAATCTCCGGGAATCGATATAAATACATTCGGGAGTTAAAAAATGAAGAGGCAGGATAGAAACGATGTACGAAAGAAGAGGAAATCTGGCGAATGGATCGAGAAGAGTTTTCTGTTGGGCGAGTTAACAGGATCCGTTGAGAAGACTAGCCACGGCTACACACCATCCGCATTGGACGTCCGAGTCAACGGTCGTTAAATTTAATGGGCCCGCTCGTTAATTCCATATACCGACGGTTTCGCGTACGCAATAACAAATTACGCAAACGACTCGTTTGCTCGCTCTTACTCTCCTCTCCTCTCCTCCCGAATATCTGACGCCTGCATTTTCATAATGTTCCATGGCCCGTACCGAATATTCTGAATTAAGTGAGCAGCCCACCATCGAAACTCGAGCGGCCGCCGACGAGAATTCGCCGGCGCGTTCTATTAATTTTAACGTGCAAGCCGGTTACGATAACGCCATGGAATATCGAATATTGCCGTGGAAATTATGTTCGCGACTATAAAGATACGGTTGGCCCTACTGCATTTCACTGAATTCACCCGGTGATAATGTAAATAAAGATCCGTCTCTTGGCAACGTTGATCCGAGACGCGAGTGTAGCACGCGTATCATTTAAATTCTTTAATTATATGATCTATAAAGATATCCTTTATTACGACGGACGAGGGATATCTTTTCATAAATAAACCGGACGAGAGTGAAAGACAAGGAGAGTTATACTTGTTTCCCTGCCTGATCGACGTACAGGTATTATACTTTATAAGTATAACAGTTATAAAATTAGTCCCGATTAAATATACACCACCTTCCGTAGTTTAATTCGATAATGCGAAGCACGATGTTAATGAACGCAGGAACAACTCGCGTAGATTTATACTGCCGATAATGTAATGCGAAGAGCAATGGAGTCTCCCGTGTAATAAAGAAATAAGTTAACTGTCATCGATTTCGCGATACCGTAAATAAGCTGGCCAATTTATCGTGTTAACTTATCAGGTATGATTAAGTGTAATTAATTGGCTGCAATGAGCAACTGAGCAATGAGCAATGACCTTCCAGGTAAGATATAAAAAAAAGAACATTATAATACAACACAATTGATTGCAACATTCGATCATATTTCATCAACGATCACTCGATGCTTTTCTCATCAATTATTATCACTGATCCACGTTTATTTGTATTTATATATGTGTACGCAAAAAAATCGTGATATACGTCGACTTCAATTTTCAGAGAATCGCAATCGATATTTGCAAAAATAAAATTGGTTGCATCAATGATTGCGAAACACCTTAACTCGTAAATTATCGCAATTATCGATTCGCTATATTTGCATTCGAATTCGTAAAAAAATAATGATTCTTGACAGATCTATAAAACGGCGTCATTTGTATCAACAACTACCGGATACTTTCACAGTAAATAATTCTTACGATCGATTCGTATATATTTGCAGGAAGGTGCGCAAAAAAATCGTGATCCACGTTGTGCTCAATTTTTGAGATGATCTTTATGGAGTCTATAGAAACGGAATCGTTTTTGTCGATCGACAATGCGAGTGCTCAAGGTCTAAGGTCACGAAGTTATTGCCTGTCACGAAGCGTTCGTGATTTCGTCACCGTTCACCGACAATTTCGCCATGGCTCTTAACTCCGTTATCGCGCGATCGGATCGGGACGGTTCTACGATTTAAGGAGGACCGTTTCTCTCGAGTCTCCCAAGTCGTGACGATGGTCGTTCTCAACTGGCGATACCAACTTACGACACCGACGAGTAATTCTCGATGGATGCACCTCGAAATACGATTATATTCATCGTTATTTCATTCTATTCTACTCGAAACTCATAAAGCGCCTTATCTTTTGGCTAGCACATTTAGCTTGACTCACCAAAACTCTAAAAGTTTAAATAAAATAACGAATTTAGTTTTTAAGGCAAATTTCAGGATATAGATTTTTAAATTAGAGTCTAGATCATGTGTTCGTAACAATTAATTCAAAATTCAAGTTCTTATCGTCACACAAACTGAACTAACAAAATTAATATAGGATGTATATTCTAAGAATCAATCGTCAATTGTTGGAGGAAATAACGATTGTAATTTGTTAAGCAGTATTTAATTATAAACATTTAATTCTTCTAGTATATGACTGTGCAAGAGAAATAAATAAATTCTCAACCGAATACTGCGGTATATAATATCTTAAACATCTTCAATAAGGGAGAAAAAGATAAGCAGTTAAACAAGGAATATATCATTAATCTCCGTTAAAACAATGGTAGGAAAGATAAGAGAACCGAACCTCAAGAATTACACAATTCGCGGGTAAATCGTAGGAAGACATCGTATGATTATCGCATCCCTTTCTCCTCGATCCTTTCAGGCTCCCTATGCAAAACCTATTTCCCATTCGAAAGAATATCTTCCCGCTCCGAAAGGCAACCCTCGTTATGGCCTCGACTAGCCGTAATCAATTTCACACATTGATTAATACGAAGTAAATGAATACCTGGGAATCGTGTTCCAGGGCAGCGGATGGTGTTGGAACGAGGGAGACCGAGGAAGATCGAGAGAGACCGAGTGATGATTTATCCCGCGTGGGTCGGGGGGTGCCTGCCACGCATAATTATCATACGACAGCCGATTAAAATTGCGCCCGCGATCGCGTTCAACATCAATTTCAGTTAATTACATGCATTTTCATGTCCGTGATCGGTTCAGGAAAAATCGGACCTTATACGTGACGTGAACGCGGATCGTAAGTTCGCTTCTCGATCTCTTACCAGCTATTAAGATCAGTGTTTCCCAACCGTTCGCATTGTTGAGCTTCTTGCGACATTACAATGTTATATTTGATTTAATAACGAATTTATTTACGTGCTGTTGGATTTGTGTTTCGTAATCAATGGCATTTTGCATGGTTAGAGTATTATATTGTATTTAATATCGCCGCTTACATTAATCGGCTAGTTTCGCACTCGATATATACTTAATAATTAAATGATACTTAAAATCAGCTTCAATAATAAGCATCGTCTTTCAAATCATTCTTCATTGACAAGATATATTGACAATTGAATTAATTGACTCACCGAAACGCTGCAGCTTCCGCGTGAATGACATCAGTCCGCAATCTTTCTCGTTCCATCCTCCTTTTTGGCTGAAATCCATGGATCCTCTTGCGAATCCTGTGCTTTATGCGAATCCGTGGAAAGCTCGCCGAATTTCTTGCGGGATATTTAGGTCGAAGTTGCCTCGCAGGGAAGATCACTTGAATTTTCTTTTCGCAATTTTCGATCGGCACGTTTAACTCAGATTTAACGATGCAAATAGAATTCTTATCGGAAATAGTTCGTGAATATTTGTTTATCAATGCCGAGTTTGTATAAATCTTTAATAAGTCTCTGTCTCGAAACGATTCTTCAAATTCAGGTGCAACATTCACGGGTCCCTTTACGTCGCGTCTTTTGAGGTTATAATTCCGCGTACTGAGAATTAAACTATCTTCTTTCGTCTCATTTGAGCAAGTTTTATGCGCAACGTTATCAGCCGGTGTAAGATAAATATCTTTTTCGGAATTCGGCGTAGAAGAGTTTGATAATCTCAAATGTGGCAATGTTAAGTGATTTCGTATCGGAGACACTTGATCCTCGCAGAACTTGCACTTTTCACGGCTCGAACAAACATGGTGTAAATTACTACTACACGTGCCGTCATCCAAATTTTCGCCCGTCTTTGAGTTCTCGCCGTATGTAATATCTGCTGTGTAATAGTTGCCTGTTCCTTGCGAATCGTAGGTAGTTGTTGAACACGCACGAAGACTAATCGCGTGCAAACGAACAGTCGTTTTTTCCAACTCTGCGACCCGTTTTTCTAAGTAGGCTATGCGACGATCCCGAGTCTTCACCAGACAGAGCGCCTTCCTCGCTCGACGCTCTTCGTTTAATGCTCTCCTGTAAACATACGCCGCGCTAGTTACGAACGACAATAATACGTTAATCGAAGTATTCTTACATTCCGGGAATATAAACACTCTCAGGAATGTAGGAATATTTAAGATTCTTATTTCATGAAAATACAATATTTGCAAATTTCGAATTTCTGGAAATTTGGACATATATTGGCGTATTTTTAATATCTGAAAATCGGAAAGTATGATTTTTACAAGTATATAACTTTTGCAAATTTCAAAATATATTTTAAAATTTATAATTGTTGATAATATGTTTTCAGAACTATAATTTTTGGAAGTATGTTTTCGGAATTATAACTCCCGAAAATATATTTCCGGATTTATAATTTCAGAGAATACATTCTCCAGTTTATGATTTTCAAGTCGTGCCAAATATTATCGAGAAGTGGACCTAAAAGAGACTCTTGGCAATATATTATATGAGTAATATATTCCCACAATGATCTTCTAAACTGAAAGGGTTGAAACTTTATATGGTATACGATCAAACAGATTTCTGATACTTATTATATACATATTAAATATCAGAAAAGAACAACTGGATTTCAATAAACGTAAAGCTTAACCTGGTCAAGATTAAAGCGTAATAAGGGACCTTTTACAGAAGCTACGTCAATTAATATCTCGCGGGGCCATTATTAACGTCGGTGGAAAGCGTCGGCGAGTTCCCGAAGACTTAAAGTGCTTAAGGAAACCGAAATAAATTACGGCACGGAGAGAGGTGCATATTTAATTCGAGCAATTAATGCCGTCTTGTAAAACACGCCGCTGGGGTAGCTGTTGCCTGTAGTCCTCCCTCTTTCCTGCCAGTAATGAGCCCGATAAATCAACTGGCTCTGCACTCGAAACTTCGCGGATAACTTTCGGCTCCTGCAGCTTCTTACTCCGTTTCTATCCGCTCACCATTTTTTAGGCCCATTAAACGATTAATAATTACAATTCGAAGATACTACGAGTCTATACGAGACATCTTGATTCGGACATTTTGTCCAATTTCATATCAACTTGTTCAAGAATTTAATTACACGTAATTAATGCCGTGATAATGAATTACTTTTAACCGATATCATTGTTCTAAATAGGGTCATTTAAATGGTAATCAATTTATAATTGTGTACTTTCGCGTGTAATTGGTGGAGGTCGACGGTACCCAAAGGTCTCCACTAATCATAGAATCACCCCCAGTCGAAAGATGCTTTCGCGCGAATTTTACCATAATCCCCGGCAGCTAGTCCCCCGGATTTATGACAATTAATTAGGCATAAAAATCTGGTCGTTTGCGAGAAAAAAGTGCCGCAGATTGTTCCACTTAATCCCTCGGCGTAACCGCCGCCTGCAATGGGGATGACGCCTCCTGACGTCCCGCTGGAAAATTCATTAAAGCGATATCTCATTTCTTCGCGTGGTCCCCCACCGAATAACGAACGTATAATCCGCTAATCAAATTTCGGTCATCCCCGGAAATTATTTCTTCCAATGTAACGAATCGGGTTACATTTATTTGATTGTGCCTCCGCCATTAATCAGATTGCCCTTACTTCTCGATTACCGGGTTGAATATTTAATATAATATTTGTCTTTATATTAGATCGTTATTGTTCCATAATATTTAGGGCTATAGATGTCCTTCTTCCCGCATAGATATCTCAATGTAATTCACTAAGTTCAATATTTAATATAATATTTATATTAATATGAGATCGATATTATTCCACGATATTTGGTGCTTAAATTTCCTTCTTTTTGAATAGATATCGCTATTTAACCCACTAAATTGAATGTTTAACATAATATTTATATTCATATTAGAACGATATTATTCCACGATATTTAGTATTCAAATTTCCTTCTATTTGAATATATATTGCTATATAAACCACGAAAGTGAATATTTATTTTAATATTAGATCGATATTATTCCACGATACTTAGCACCACAACCTTCTCCTCGCATAGATATTTCACTGCAAACCACTATACTGTATATTTAACATAATATTTATATTCATATTAGATGGATATAACTGCACGATATTTAGTGCCACAAATTTCCGTCTCCTTGCTCAGATATCTCAATGAAATGTGAATAATTGGGTGGGTATTCCAGCATAGTGGATAGTAATACAAAAGGAAGTTGTTTCCGTCGGTGGGAGCTCGTAATATGGCTTATTAAAATTACAAACGGCCTCGTAGGTGGGTTCGGGTCTCGACCGCATCCCGTCTAGGGACAGACCACGACAGAGCCGAGACATCTCGTGACCAGGGGGACCCAGAACAGACCTGGAACCACTCCATTCCATGGGGTTAACACTTAAATGGTTTATACGGACATCCAGGAACGAGACCACCAAGGATTACTCCACTTGAACCTATCCAGGACGCAGAGGAGACTCCCTTTTGGATTAATGTTATTGCTTTGCATACTCTCTTGACCTCTTCAACCTAACGACTATCACCTTTTATTATCTACTATCTCCTTTACTTACAACACGGAAACTGATTTAATTAACACTCAAAAGATACACTTCATTTTGAGGCAGTTTAATATCATTTTAATTTACTATACTAAATTACTTATATTGCATATATTAGATCGTGTAATATGAAATGTCGGATTTCTTATCAGACCTTTACAGACCTTGTGCCATCTAAAGACTGCAAATTTTCGAAACAGGAATCTTTTTGTTGGAAACGCGTTGGTAAAAATGCATACAAGCATAACGGTGCATATTTTCATTGATAAAATGTTTATTTGAATTAAAGAAACAATTTTTCTTTCTCTTTGAATAATCCGACATTTCATATTAGACGAGCTAATATTTCAAACGAATATAGGATTCCCTAAATATTAAAGATTCCACAATTTTTGTATTCCAAATATAAAAGTTATTTAAACTAGCATAAAATCCTCTAAATATTACAAATTCTCCAAGGATTTGAATATTAAATATATCTCTCATATTAAAAATGCCCCAAGGATTTTATGTCTATTTGGACAATTTTTATATTTAGTATTACAAACTGCGGGATATTTAATATTTAGGGGATTTCATATTTCATTTTATATTCACATAAAGGCGAAACATTTATGTCAAAGAAAATATTGTAATAGCTTAATGAAATTTATTTCAATCAATTATGTATTTGATGTTTACCCGAGTCGGTCTATTTTACGTGGTATACGCTGCATATTATTGTATATTACTATATTACTGTAATGCCATTATATTATTATAATAAAGCTATACCATAAATTACCTCATTATTTCGTTACTACGAACGGAAGCTCCGCAGCGAAACCGGTTCTGCAAATTCGAAGCCACTCAAATCATTTCCTGTTTCTACTCCGTAAAAATGCGATTCAAGTGTAAGCGATACTTTTTCAACATAATCTTCGGAAACGCGTCCTACGCAACACGCGCGGCAGCGTGCGAATCTCGGCAGTTGAATAAATCCGTCAATTAATGGTAATCTCAAGGATATGTCATCGTAGGAAGAGAAATAATCCAACCCTACATCCGCGAGTAGCGCATACACAGTCGATGATATAAATTACGATAATTGCAAGCGAGATGATTAATTATCGAGTGCACGAAGTAACCGTACCGTGTCTATTGAGCCAGCTACTTGTCTGTTCTAGCGACAACGATCTTCCTCATTCCGTAATTAACAAGGATAATGAAGCTTCCTCCTCGCAGACATATTTCAACTTACATAAAACATCTCTCTAAAAATATCCACACGAATAATTTTTCTCCAGCCGCAATCCAAGTAAGGCAAACTTAACACATTGAGTCTATGCCTGGCATTATATTACTTGATTATTTTTGTTTTTAACTCAGAAAGATTATTCTTACTATCAGCTATGTATTTAATCGTTTTCTCTCGTCCCGTACTCTAAACAAACATAGGAATTTAGGTTTGTGTAGATCACGTATGCGTGACGTCTGCCAATACTCGGTGTCCGTTAAATGACTCTTTGACTTTACATTCGATTCTCTCGGACTTAGAATTGTATTATAAACCAGCACACGCGTGCATTATAAATGAAATACATAGAATACTCCTCCTGGATCTGGAATCAAAGGATACTCCAGCGAGGGATTAAATGAACCAAAGCAAAGTGAGAAAGTGCGCATCACGGAAACCATTCAGTTCCCATTTGGATTGTCCTCCGACAATGGCGACTGTGTACTAATTCCCGGAGCTTGTTGTCCCTTTTGTTAAACGGACAAGAAATTAACGCGCGATTATCCTCGGTGCATTATACCGTGTTGAATGAAGGTGCAAGATCTTCGTAGGGAAGATACGGCAGGAAGGATTTATAGCAGCGATACCAGTGGTGGTTGCTTAATGTCGTTCGAAAGGAATGCCAGGCAGTCATCCATCGGGTATCCATCAACTTGATACCAGTGCCAAGGTTCTACCTTTTGCTTCAAACTAAAAAATAACCAGCCTACATTTGTCGGCCTAAACGAAGGGCAGAGGGGAAACCAGAGGAAAGAGAGACTGCGTGACAAGAGGCGTAATTACGCTAAACGATTTCCGAGGAGGCTCGTGTGGCTAACGATTGTAAATGTGCTGCCGAGAAGGATAGTCCTCTGGTAGCCGTTGCACCTTTCAAGAGGCCGTTCCACGTCCTTGCTTCGTGTGAATCGAAGGATTAGCCGAATCACGTCCCATAGAGTCCTTATATCGAGTTCGTGGATGCACTGGTGACATATTGTTCAAATCAAATTTTAACCTTGCACTCGAGAGACGACTCTCAGTCGCCAGTTAATTTATCGCCACTACCGAGAAACGATATTAAGATTGACCTCGGTAATATTTTTGTATTGGATTTTAAATTATTACCAGCAGTGTGGTAAATATTAATGTTGTCTGTTAATCGAAAGGGTTTAGTAAATCTCATCGATGTCTGGCAATAATTATAATTGTGACACGTATCAGAATTTTGTAAATAAAATAAAAGAATATAAAATCTCGAACAATTCGCTGTGGTACATTTAAATGAAACTAAACATGGCAGACAAGTGATTTAGAGCCCCTTGGTAGTTCTAGTGTTAATTAACATTTTTATTTAGAAACATATATAAAAAGGATGTTACGTGTTCGAATAATTCTATTCAAACTTAGAGAGAAGTCATTTTGACTGGTTCGGTAGTTCTGTTATTAAACACTTTGGATGCTGATACGGAAGAATGGATCTTGGAATGACGATTTCATTTGAACCCCAAGAAATGTTCAGCGGGAAGACAATCGAATGCAGGTCAACGTATCGAGCAGCTAGATCTCGCCACGAAGACAAGAAGACGAAGGATGTAAAATCGAAGGAGAGTATTTCCTCGATGGTAATTACATAACGTCACCGCGAGACTAAAGGTAAGCATAGAATGAGACTAAAGAAAGGAGGAGAGAAGAGGAGAGGAAAGGAACGTCGAAGGAAAGAGGATCAGTGGCGGCATTGACGCGTTCCTTTTAGAGGGCCTTCTTCTTAACGATCTCTCACACGATACGGCCTAATGACTAGCACCAGCCATCTCCTTCGTATCCTTCGTATCCTTTCGTATCCCGATACGGCATTCGAAGAAAAGCATCGACCAGCTATCCGTCAGTTCTGTGTGCCAGAAATCGAGGTGCAAGTCACGCCAGAGAATCGAGGAGGCTGGAGAGACGAGCTTCCGAGCATCCCAGCATCCCAGGGTGGAGAAAGAATATCTTCTTGTCTCTCACACGCGTACACATCTCAGAGAAACCTTTTCTCTTTCTTCTTCAGGTGACGTTGTGTAAGCGGCAACTTCTTTTGGACCATCACTACCGAAGAAGCAACTTGGAATCCACCTTATTGACAGGTTCACGGCTCCCGAAGATATTCTCTTGCTACGGTATACATCGCACGTATCTTTATCTCTCTCATTCTATCATCCACTCTTTCTCTCTGGACACACTGGATCAGCCCCTTTCGTGAACCCGTCGTGGATCCCCGAAATAATTCCTTCCACGAGAGTCATCAACTTCTATCCAACTGAATATAAATTGATCTACCAAGCTGAATCTAATAAAATCAATGCCATTTGAAATTACATTTAATATCCTTGGAAGAAGCTTACACGAGTATCACGGAGTTAGCTTATACATTAAACATCTATCATTTTCATACAGAAAAATCCAAAGAACAAGAAATCATTTGGAAGCCAGGACAACTTATATCTTCTCTACGTGACTCTGTCGCTGGAAAGATGAAGACGAAGTGGAGGGTGAATGTTGTAACACGAAGGACTACCACGTCCTTAGGAAGAAAGTCTGAACCCTGAACGAATATACGTCCGGTACTGGCCATTAACACCTCCCGGACAAATCACTCGATTTTCTCGGACGATTTTCCCGCAGCACGTCCGGCAAATAAGAAAACACGATGTATCACCCGTGGGACGTGGACAAGGAGTGGAAGAAGTATGGCGGATGGAGAAAGACAGATTCCGTTGTGGTAAAAGGAGAGGTGGTTTACTGCTTCCCTGTAATGACGAAACAGATGGTCTACTACGGTCTCCTACGGGACGGGGTTCCTACGAAACGTCTCCTGGAGCAAAGGAGTACGTGTTGTCCCGTAGGAAGAAGGGTCGCAACACACGAGAAACCTTGATGAAGTGCTACCATTATCGGTACAGGACAAAACCCACTTCTGGCCTGCGGACGAGCAGCGACTTTATTACCCGCGAACACACACTTCCTCGAATCCCAAGCCTCTGCTCGAATACGAGCTAGGACCTTAACGAGCTTAACCACTCTTCGACCTTTTACTAGCCACCGTAGATTTAACCCCCTGATAAACCAACGATCTTCCTATTTGCTCATCTGGAAATACAGTTTTCTGTACTCTAATTGTCTTTACTCTATCGTCGTCTGTGTTTTGATTGCGATATTTTCTTGATGACCAACATTTCTACCGTATGAAGATATTAGCATAGAAATAGAAATAGGAATATCTATCTATCTAATATCGATCTAAGAATAGAAATAAATATACATATTTTACATTTGTTTGTGCGAATATTTTCGAAAAGAACTCATGATAAAAGCTTCAACGACGAATTAAATATCATTTAATAATTATTATTGATAACTGGAATATTTTGTTTCTATAAATATTTCCGAGAAAAGGGAGCTCTTTGAGTCTGTGACTACTTTGGAAGAAATAGAGCACTTTATTTCTGTTGACTATTTTCGAGAGGATTAAAATATTAGACGAATAATCACATTGATAATAATATTATTCACATAACTTTTCAGCATAATTTTATATCGTTCTATAAATACGTATAACGAGGATGCGTATAAAATGCCTCGGTTATTGGACATAACGATCCTGTCCCTGATATAATGCGGTGATTAAGATTCCAAGGCGAATTAAAGCAAACAAAAACGAAAGACGAGGGTCTCCTTCCGCGTTCTAGTTTAAAGATAAAAAGAAACCTGAGAGAATAATCTCGTCAATGTACATAATTTAATATTTTCCGAGTAAGATTGTATACTTAATTTATTTGAGCAAATTACAGGACGGTCTAAGTAGGGTATATGCCTCGAGCAGTGATCGATGCATCATTACGCCGCGGGCATTTACGTACGTGGAATTCATAAGTGTCGCGTGGAAAAAAATCACGTCGTTCAGGGACGAGTCCCTGATAACACATTATAGATCACGATAACGATAACTTCGTTGACCTCCTTTTTCTCGATACGATTATGACATAACGATTATCCTGCATCGTAAAACTCAACCCTTGCACGAGGTCCTTAATAGGATATGAATTATCATTAAAATATTCCATCGTATATCATAATCAACAATAAACTAGTAGAATATGTCTCCATATGGTATCCAATCGCGCTCAATTTCCTTGATCCAATTAATATAAAAATATGAAATTCTATTCAAGTATTTAAGTCGAAATAACAGAATCCAGATTCGCGGAAGATAAAACTAAAAATGGGGACTCCAACAAAATTCAACCTTTCGCGATGTGACTAATTAGATGTGCATTATCATTAAGATATTTCATTATGTATCAAAATCAATAATAAACTAGTAGAATACGTGTCGATTTCCGTAATCCAATTAATGTAGGATTATAAAATTCTATTAAAGTATCGAAGGCGAAGATAGCCGAATCCAGTTTCGTGGAAGAAGAAACAACAAACGGGGACTCCGCCGTCGGATAAGACACTAACGAAAAAACTTTATGAACGGTTTATGAGCGCAATAATCCGCTCGTGAGTAACACAATACAGGCTAATTATAGAGGACGAGGTCCAGGCTGGCCGACAGGCATTAACGTACGCGTTAAACTCACCGGCACGACAGCCTGGGTGGCTTCCCTATTTTCGTCTTTTTTTTATTATTATTTTTCCTTTCTCTCTCTTTCCTTTTCTTTCGTGTACCTCGCGCGTACTTTGATCCTCGCGACGCTAATGCGTCTCTGTTATTTCAGTCCTTATCCCCTGACAGCCCGACCCCCGGCGGGTTATAAGGCGACTTTTTCGATTTCGTGTAAACCGATCTTTACTTGACATCCGAGGTCTTCGGAAAACGATCTCTGCTTGTTGAACATCAAAACCTTCCAACGATACAGTGATACGTGTACTTCGGTTTTGTGGTTGTTTTAAATTTAAGTTCTATAATCATATGGAATTATGTTCGATAGATTATGGATTATCGGACTATCGGTATATAGACTATGGAATTATACTGCATATTGTAATACATAGAATTATGAGATATTAAGATATTACATCATAGAGTACTAGAAGGTATCGTAGGGATTATGGCAGAATAATCCAAGTGTGATAAGAGAAATATAAAAAATACTAATATATTCCACCATCAAGAATTCAAGGATTCGTTAAAAAATTGTTTTACTTTTATTGGTTTATATTACAATATTTATGCGTGGAATGTTATTTTCGCGAATTAAGTAGCCTGTACCTTCCGTTGGAATATAAAGATCAATAAATAAAAATATCATCCGGATCGAACAAAAATATCACAAACATCATAAATACTCCGATGTTTAATTTTGTATAAAAATATTGCCTGCTTTATAGCTAATATTTCCGCAAATTAAGTAGCCTAGATTTTCAGTCGGAGCATAAAAAGCTGTTTCAGCCAGATCGGACAAAAACAGTAAGACTTATAAGGACACCTAAAATACCCAGATTTTGAATATTATATTAATAACAGTATATTGAATTCAATCTATATACATACATCAATGGATATCAGCGAAGAGGAGTATTCAGCGCGGTCATTTTGAGTGGAAATAAAGAATCGAGGTAAAGACTTGATCGAAGAACGACGATCAAAGTATTTAGCGAAGAAAGGCGAACCGATCCGGGACACAAGATCGTCTGTTCGACTAGGAAAGTACAAAAAGCAGCACCCTTGTCGTGGGTGACGGGGCGATTTCGACGACCCTCGTTTTGTAAACTAGGCGCGAGGGAATTTCCAGCTAAAAAGCCGGTGATTAATGATTCCCGGCTTCTAAAAAGGTCCCACCCTAGTGCCTCCCTTTTCCCTGCCACGGTTCCTTCCATCTCGTCCTCTTTCTCTATCTTATGCCGTCGTTGTGAACACACCGGAGTTCCTTAGGGCTGCGTGCTGGTAATTGATTCCGGATTACATGTCGCCGACAAGGAACACGACCATTATAAGATGACTCTTGACATCGCGACAAGTTGGAATTTAACCTTCTTTTTGGCGGAACTTATTGTTAGATGATCCTACATCCACGGAACCCTTGCAGGAATTTTTTACACGAATTTAAAACATGGACCATTAATCGGGGATGACGAGTTAACTTGACATTCGAGTCTACGCTTTTCTCGAAGGTTACGAATTGAATTACAATTATCTTATAATAATTTTCAAATTTCGATACGTATGAAACTGAACTATGCCATGACGATTTCAATGTCGTTCAAGTTTTCTTGTTTTCTTATTATTTTTTCACGAATTTGTTAACCGTTTTAGGTGTACGCGAAGTCTGGGGTGACAATTATGTTTCATGATTAATTGAGAAGTTGAACCGAAATTAACTTTGACGAGAAATTAGCAGTTTATTAAGATCGCAATTAACAGTTTCAACTTAAAAATTCGGGTCTAAATTGCAACTGTTCCTGAATCTAATTGTATCGTTTTATTAATTCGAATTTATCGAATACTCAAAGTCTCCATTTTCAAAAAGAAAAATAATCTGGAAGTATCACAATGAATAAATGAATGTCCGGATCGAATTTACTATCAAGTCAGCTTGAGATATTAATTGGCACAGTTGTATTAATTATAGATTTTTATGGAAACTAGGAGGGATAATTTCAATTTTTGTTTCGTTTTAATGATCCGCCCTCAGTAACATATTGTAGGGTTGTGTAACGTGAAAACAACCGAAATTATTATACACCGCGGTACAATAATTTAATTAACGGCCCGTATTCACGTGGCGGACTATTATCGAATCATTTTTTAGCCGAGGCTCCAATTTCATACTTCTCTTGGTGTTGTAAACTTCAATTACAAAATTCACAATTATAACAGGCTTCGAGAAGGTTATTATTTTCAGAATACTTTGTAATATGTATTTTTATTTATAATAATGCTCGCACTGACGAGCAACGTTCATACTCCGAATTATTTATTAATATTGAATAAAAAATGTGCATACGTATAAAGATACTATTTAAGTAATTTCTGAAATATAATATATATAAATTCAATATTCATTATATATAAAATATAATAAGTTTACAATATATGTATAATAAATTACAATAAATCATCGACAAAAAATGACGAGTCCACGGAATTTAATAAAAATTTAGAACGTTTCATTTCCTGAGATTTGTCGCTGTTCACGTTGCACAATACATATAAATAAATTGATTAATTTATTTCTTCCATTCATCCTTCTTTAAGGATGTACACGTAAATGTACAAATACAGTTGAATAAATCGCCGGCAATTCTAGTGTTAATGTCAATCAACCTTCCTCTAGAAAAAGTTTACTTTGTACATCAATGGCAAAAAGTGGTTTATACCATAAGTTGGTTAGAATATCGTTTGATTGGCGCAAGAAATAAAATAGAATAATATTGAAAATAATCGTCGTCCGTGAGTGTCTTTCGTCGTGTTTCGAGTCCGAAAAGAGTGAAGGCGACGAGGATAATATTTCAAAGGTGGCTTAGAAACGGAGCAGAGAAAACGGTGAACGCGGAATGCCAGGAGTAATTTGAACAAACGTAGGACAACGTCTCATTTGTCAGTGGTCTGACGCGTGGAACGAGTGACACGAGGCTACACTCCTTCCACGAGCCAGAAATACCACCGATGGACACTTTTTTCCACCTCGTCCATCCGCCAGGAATTCGATCGTAATGAGCTACCGCTCTCAAAGGGTTTTTATTTTTACGAGGAAAAAGTCCATCGACTGGCATCTCGACCGAACGACTCGAATTCCGACGCATTCTGCACTACTTCTGCACTACTTCTGCACTTGTCACACTTGCCAATGTTGGAGTTCGGAATCCTCGGAATCTCAGAATTCCAAATTTTTTTTATATTTCGATTTTCATATTTCAGATATTTGAGATTCCGGAATTTGGGATCGTCGAATTTACATGTTTACATGTTAGAGTTTCGGGTTTTCGAATATTAGGAAATTTAATAATTATTAAAAAAATTATTATTCTTTAAATTCCCCACAGGAATCGTAATTACGAAATAGCGTCATATTCATGAAACAAATTCGTATTACATTTCACATGCATATTATTATAATTATTATTATTATGAACGGGGTTGAGATGCACATCAAGGGTGAAAACTAATTAACCGTGGAAAATCTGAGAGACACGAGAATCGGGGACACGAATAAATATTTCTTTAGCGCGGTACAAAGAAGAGGACAGATATTAAATATTCGTGATATGAAAGTATCTGTCTTCAAAGAGGAGAAAACTCTTTTTTATCAATATCCGGGAAACGAGTTGAGTTTGCAAAGTACTTCGAATCCCATGGAGGTCATATTGACCGGATAGACACGTACAAAGTCAAAGATTCCTAGTTTGGATTTTTACTTTGAAATATCGCCGGAGAATCGTGCTCGCACGATGGAAAGCGAGATTGGTCGGTGTTTGCGAAGAGTAAACGGTCGCTAATTAAAATCCTGCGGCACTCCTCGACCGGTAATCAACGGATGCCTTTAGGCGCTTCGAATGGTCAACGTTCCTCGACCCTTCAACCCCTTTTCCTAACCGAAGAACCGCTCGAACGCTTCTCATTCAATCATTTGTTCGAAATGTTATTGATTTATATTCGTCGAAGAACATTTTTTACTGTCTTATAGTTAGGTCCAAAAATATTTTCAATTATAAGAATCGAACATTTTTTACTATCTCAGAATTGGCTCGAAAATATTTTTAATTATAAAATATATCAAATTATAAAGTATATTTCAAATGAAAAAAATATTTCAAATTATAATATCGAATATTTTTTACTGTCTTATTTACTATCTTATCCAGTTATGGTTAAACAAAAAATGATTATTTTTATCGATGACGGAAGTTCCAAATACGCGATTTTTTAAGATAAATTAACGTTGAATCTAAGTTCTTTGATCATTTTACCTGCAGCTCTCGATCCCCTCTCCCTTCACTCCTAGAAACGCTTCCTCGACAGGACAATGACCTTGATGATCAGACCTTAAATACGGCATCGTCTGAAACAACAAAAAGTCCCGAAAATATTAATATAATTTTATTATAATTCATTCATTTTCACTAGAAATTTAATTCGCTTCAATTCAAGCACAAGTATATATCTAATATGGTTTCAAATATCATTAAAATATATAATATCAATTATTAGATTTTATAGATTAACCGCAGTAAAAAATGTCATTTTTAAAAGTCAAAGGTTTAACATGATGTTTTACGGATGAAACTGATGTGGATGCGACGTTATCCGAAAATACCGAAGGGAAAGGCGTCGAAAAGAATATGGCTCCGCATAATTGTTGGTACAAGATGGTGGGATTAGAAATAGTGCGGTGAAAGAAAAAAGGCAAGATGAATAGCCCTGCGTAGTTTTAGCTTTATTTTAGGATAATGATAGCACACGAGTTAGGAAAGCCGGGCACTCGTCATCCTCTTCCGCGTGATGTACGACCAAAACTCAGTTTTCGTGCCGATATACTTATGCTCCACCCGCCAAGCATATGGAACATCCGAGTTTCAAACTCGTTCTATACTCAACTACATTTATATTTATCTTAAATCCTTGAAAACACGTGAAATATTCTCTCTTAGAATAATTAAAATTTATATTTAAATTTGATTCCATTCCAATTTAATTACATTCCATTGTAATTATGGCCTGATATAGATTTGTATTATATCTGATTTTTACTAAGTCGAAAAGTAATCAAATATTTTTTATCGCAATTTTCATGAACAGTTGTACATGTCTCCTATTAGAGAATGTTTGTTTAATTCCGGTGAACTTCCTTTTAAAAAAATTTTGTTCACTTCCAGTGAATCTTCCTTTTACAAAATTTTGTTCAATTCGTGCGAATCTCCTTTTAAAGAAATTTGGTCTAATTAGACTGAATCTCCTATTAAGGAAATTTAAATTAATTCGCATGAATCTGCGTTTACAGGAATTTTATTAAAATTTTATTAATTCGTGTAAATCTGCTTTTAAAGAAATTTCTTCGTCTCGAAGAAAATAAATAAATCACTATCATGATAACGAATTACAATTCGTGATTAAATTCTTCACATTCTCTTTAGTAGGTGACAAAAGAATAAACTAAAGAAAAATAGACGAATCTATAATACTAAAGACATACAAATATGGCATTAAATTCTATATTCGGTCATAAAACATGGTATCCGGCATTGTTTACAAAATTGAGTTATTGGCATCAATGGATTCCTCACAACTGATTTCATAGATTTTCGAGGATATCCGTGAACAATGTTCACTTTTTAACAGAAAAAGGTTGGTATTAAATTACGGTACTTAAGTGTCCGCTGATTTAAGTCAAAACTTTACAAACAATTTCCCGAAAGTTTACTTTTTATTAGTTACCATATTTTATGGTAACCGAATGTTTCATAATATATTAAATTCTAAAGATGAAATTGAACTTTTCTCCGCGGGTCTCACGGAAAGCAGTCGGTGGAGATGTTATCAGTGCAAAGGTGGAGAGTTCCATTCTCGGGTCGAAAGGAAAGGGGGAAGACTCGACTCGACTCATCTCGACTCATCTCGACTCATCTCGACTCAACTCGACTCGGAGGGGCTATTAATAATCGGCAGAAGAAGGCGCGTGCGGGTAGGACAGTCGTGTGTCACTAACGGGTGGCACGAAATGTTTGTTTGCTCGTGGTTTGCCCACCGGGTTGACAAACGTACACCGAAGAAATCTTCCACGATAAATCTGGCTGTATCTCGTGGAAGAAATAAAGCCGGAGGGAACCTCGGCGATCGTTGAGGTTGAAGTGAGAAAGGGAAACGACAACCTCGAGGACACCCGGGAGGTTTTAACGCGGATGAAAATAGTCACCGCGAGAGATTTATCAGGTTTTAATGGTCTCGAACTCGTAAAAAGGCTGCAACGAGACTTTGTCAACGACTTTGTCAAAGTTATGTCAACAGAGGCACACTGCCAACAGCTGGCACAGGCTGCCGGTTATTTCGATGTTAACGACGACTTGTTTATAGGTACGACACGAGTCTCGAGTTGTCTGACGAGATGCTTTACATGGTTGGAAAACGAGATCTTTCGGGGAAAGCCGCCTTTTGCCTAGCGTTTATCTTCCCAGTGACAATTTGTTTATCAATACTACCGTTTCCATGGTAAAAGAACATTTCCTCTCGTTGTTCGCTATGCTTCGCCGCAACGACGAAGGGAGAAAGAAACGTTTACTCGATAAGACTAAATTTAAATGACCGAGTTTCACTGCGTGTCGTGCGAACCTTTTTGTTGATATGGATCCGTCAGACTGCTGACGTTTGACAGACTTCAACAACGGCGGTCGAACTACCGCACTCTTCCAATCATTATGGAACATACATTATTCATTGACTCCGAAATATTCCGTGTCATTTGATTCGCTAAAAGTTGCATCTCGAATTGCAAAACCTGTATGCATAATTTTTCATTCTTACGAACCGCGATGAAATCTGGCAGGGCTGATCGCTAATTATTCTACGATGTAATGGAATTTGGTTTCGCGGGGGAACGGTAAGCAGAGGCGCAGAGGGGAGGTTTGAGACACGATCAGCTTATTCCACTCTGCTGGACGACCAAGTAACACTGATGTGATTAAGTCTCTTAGCAAATTATGCCATTACACATTAGATAAACGTCTGTTTGGCTTTGCCTCTTGGCACTGTTCCTTCCACGATGTACTTAATACCGAGTCAACATACACGCGGGAACCAGTCGGCTCCCAGCAATTTTCCAAGTGTCATGAAACGGAATAATATTATGTTTAAAATCAACCACCTATTAATCCTCGGATGATTAAACATTTCAAACTTAAGTAAACAGGGGAAATCGGGATAATCTTCATCGTCGATCGTCAATTTTTGGATGTCAACTTGAGTTCAAAATATTGGAGCACCCTGTGCTTTTTGGATGAAACAAATTTTTCGTAGTATGCGAATGTTTTATTAATAATATTGCACTTATATATGAAAACAGCATCACATTAATATGTCATACAATTGGAACTGGAAGAACAATATTATGAATAAAATATTTATTTACTTAAGAATCTCATTATTTCTTTTCGAATTCTAATTTGCTTCATACTTTTGAGCGGTGGTGTATGTCTTTGATATTGAGCTTTTACAATTCATTTGGATTAAATGCTCGATTGACTCGATTAATTAGATTTCTAATTAAATTGTAGTAGAATGAAATTTCCCGATTAAGAATTTCAAATTCTTTTTTACTGTAAATTGAACATTATATTCTTCGCTATAGAATTATGATAAGTGATGATCGAAGGGAGATGGAAATATATTTTCTTAGAGTGATTTCTTAGATATATCTTTTTCAACTATTATGTAATGGAAATGGATGAAATATGACCTAATATGGATTGTCTGCCAAAGTTTCTGTCATTATCGTGACTTTAATGGAACTGCCATCTAATAAGACCTTCCATCATCTAACGATTCGGTTGCCAAGCGATCAAACGTTCGTCACAAATGCAATTAATTTCCTCCAAAAACCAATTCCGGATGGGAACTTATTGCATTTCTCTTCCGTCTAACGAGGAAACGATTTCGATGAGTCCTCGCAGGACAATTGTTCGCAGGACCTCCGTTTCTTATTAAATTATTAATTATATCCAGAATGCCTGATCCTCACCTCAAACAAATATTTAGATATCAATTGATCACAAAATCGTCGAACATTTTCGACCTTATATTGTCTTTTTTAGAAAATTATTTTCATAATTAATACACTTGTTATCAATATCACAATATCCTGTATTGAACAAGTATACAATTATCAATCTCCAATTTGTCATATATCACAACATTATTATACAAACAAAATTCTTAACTATATTCCTTTCAAAAACTTGTTCGTATTTATTCCTGTAACCTTTTGTTATCCATTTATTGTAAGAGCCACGATTTCTGCATAAAAACGTTAGTTGAACACTAGAACTATCTAATACATATAATATATAATACATAAAGCGAAAAATTGAATCCATTAATTAAGTTAAATCCGCCAGCTATGTTGATGGATGTTATCTCTATAAAAATGATTATACCTGCATCCACAAGAATAAAAAGCCAATCACAGATCGTAAGCTCCGAAGAAAAAGTTACCCTCTCGTCACTAAATCCCATCGTAACACGGGAATACAATATGGGGGTGGTTCCTTGGTGAGACGCGGGTAAATCCACGGATCGACGTGTCAACGAATTCTAGGATTCCAGCGCGGAGCGATGGGAGTGATGGGAGTGACGGTGGTGATGGTGGAGTTTATGCGGAGCACCGTGGTCTGTGGTTGACGTCGATTAATCACATCGCGGGGTTGGATCGAGTGCGTGTGTGTGCTGCGGGCAACGACGTCCCGGTGACTTGCAACTACGTCCCACCGCCTATCATATTAACGGCTAATTGAAAGATATCCGCCCGGAAAGCGGCACCGTGATTTTTTGTGATGTCACTAGGCGAATGGCCGCGTTTCTGCGTCCAACGATCGCGGGGTGACTTGCACTCGCGACTCCTACGAAGTCCTTGCTTTCGAGGATATCGTGGCCCGAGTACCTTCGGAGGGAACCCCCTTCGTTCTGATTGCCGATTGGTTCTCACCCTCTCCGATAGACAGGCAATCGTGACCACTGATTTTTTCGTATTGTCGTGGATCGAAGTTAAATTATTTAATTGAACTAATTATTTTTTTTGTGGAATAATACATTTGAAATTTGTTTTTATATTATCCATTATATTAATTACGAGAATTTTATTCACCCCAATATTCCTATCCAGAAATTTCGTAATTATTAAATTTCTGTAGTATTAAAAAGTATTTAAAAATCTGATTCGATTAATTCATAATTATCTGAATTCCATGCGTGACATAATTTCCACCGTAAACATAAATATTTCAAGTTCGACTTATGCAGGTTATAATGGAAATTCAAGAGGTCAACTGAGAATTCGCTATTCATATAATAAAGAAATATTAATAATCTCCAATATTTAATTCATTATGAGATATCGCGGTATCGATTAAGACAAGTGCATTAATTACGTGAATAATTTTCCAAAAACGAAGTAAATGGTTGGTAAGCCAAGACGGGTTAAAAGAGGCGTGTAAAGAGCCGCGACACCGTAAACAAAGGTTCTTCTCGCGATATTAATAATAACCGGCAATTTTGGTAGCACAGGCCCCCTGGTTCGAGCGTTTGAGTTGGCTTCGGTTCGTGACGGGCCGGCGTCGTACGAAAACATTCCTCCTCGATTTACTTTCGGGAATTCACGCATAAACGTTGACGTATTTAAGGGAGGCTGTAAACCATCTATTTCGGTGTCTTGCCGGGAATGGTCGCGCCGTCATGGATTATCGTTAGCTCAACACATCTACGAAATTACAGCGATGTGTTCCTATCGCTTCTATCACCTTCGCTGACAATCATACGATTGGTGTGTTTTAAACCACTGAAAGCAACTGCCGACGAAAAGAGATAAACAAAGTCAGAAATCCGACCACGAATCTACATCTTCGTAACATCAAATTAAAACTAGCCATAATCAACCCTTTTCGTAACAATCGAACAATATGCCCGAAAAATTCATGCCGATTTTCAGTAGTCTTTCGACGCAAAATCTGAGTAAGCTAGAATTTTCAATCTACAATACTAATAATCTTGCATACATAATTGAATAAATATATATTCAATTACATATAAAAATGGCTCGTTCTTTCTGATTACTCACCAGGCTGATTATCCGTTAACCCTCCCCTAATAATAAATAAAAAAATCAATTGAAACAAGTCACCCTTCCACGTGCCATGCCACCGAATGACGAATGCAGCCTATTGGCTTCCACCCCCTCCCGCCGAGAATTAATAAATGAACGGGGACTGAGATTTTTTTCTGGAGTCTGGCATCGAGCTGACAGAAGATACCTCGCCGGTCTTTTTTGCGTTTTGGATTGCGCATGAAGGTCAGGTGGTAGTAAAATTTTCTGAAAGCACCGATGTTCGTCCTCGTGTTACAGTGGGCTGCCAGTTATATCTGAACGGGTATCGCTGAGACGAGCACGGGAGAAGGAAGGAACGTCGTCGGCGAGAGATTTGCTGGTTGAACGCCGGTACGACAAGGAGTTATGATATCGGCGGCGATCGGCGTGCCAAGTGAAAACACACTGGCGTGAGTAATATACAGGCATAGGCCGATCTTTTATAGTGCAAGGGACCAACTCTGAAGGGAACGATCCTAAGATAGGATCGTTCTAACCCCAAGTGGGAGAAAGGAGTTGAATCGGGAGAGGAAACGAGAGAGAAACTAAGGAGAGGGTCAAGGAAGAGCGAACCCGGACCAGTCAGCGATTCTAGTCGTAAATAAAACCGCGTCTGCTACCAATGCCGATCTTACTTGCTCTCTGACTGTCCTGTGTCCGGTATCTAAAGAGATCCCATTCCTCAAAACCATGATAAGAGATATGACAAACACGAGATTGAACTACATTTATTATTTTGCATTCATTTTTTCGTTCATCTATTTAACACTAGAACTACAGGCAATACAGATTTGGAAACTCGAGATTCAATCGTTTTGCAAATCAAATACATCCCGTTTCTAATTCGAGTCTTTCTAACAATGATTCTCTTAAGTGTTTGGAATCAAAATCAAATCAAATCAAATTGTTTCAATTTAATTATGAATTTCATTGGTGAGTGTATTTTACTTATATTATTAATAACAGGATACTTAGTCCAATCTGAATATTATATTTTATATAATTCACTGTTCGTATCGGTAATCGAATAAGCATTCCATCAGCGCGAACTTCAGAATCGAAACAAATACTTTCCACAGATTTTCCTCCGAGTACATCATTCCACAAATTATCACCGGAAATAAGATCCAACGGTACCCTGATTCGCTCATCCAAAAGAAATCCACCTCGGCAACGTTCTCCAATATTTCAAAATCGTCTAAAGCTACGACAACTTGATTACCTGGACTGTTAGAGATTCTCTCTTCCATCATCCACCAGAACCTCATTATTCCCGGACCGTTAGTCGTCCAATAGAAAAGGAGCGACTAACCAAAGCCACGGGATGTCCTGAGACAGGAATGACAAATAACTCGATACCGGATCGATCTGACGAAAAAGAAAAGTATGTTACGTCGTACGACGAAGAAGATTAAAGAAAGGCCAAAGAAAGCATGGTAAGAAGAGCAGAAGTTGGATGATGTAAAGACAAGAGGTAGAAGAGGAGGTTGAAGTAGCAGCTGCCATAATCGAAGAGGTAAAAGCAAGCACGCGGATAATCAGCGGAGTTGCTCCGGTATTATTAGCGGAGGTATTATTGGCAGGGAAGTCTCGAGTTCTGTAACCAAAAGAGTTCGTTCTGGAGTGCGTACAGGGCACGATTAGACTGGGAGGACTGGAATCGGCTGCGATTTGAATGATTAGATAGGGTGCCCAGGATTCGAAAACGTTGCCGGTGCTGAAATAACAGCCTCCGGGGATAAGAGTTGGCCGCGTTCGTGACCGGTAGGCACGCATCTCCCGGGTCGATAGTTCGTCTCGTTCCTTCAAAGAACACCGATAGATTTCAGGATGACGCCAGGAGGATGCTTCTGTACAGTACACTCCAGAATTCCATCCAATTTGATTACTTACTTTATTCAATTATTTTGTAATTCATGGGCAGCGCCATGTAGTACAATTTCTACGATACCTTTTTATATTAATATACAATCACTAATTTAATTATTTAAGATGAAGAAATTCAAGTGAATTAGTAAATTGCGTATAATTAAGTTCTTAGCTCGTATGTTCGAGTTAAATCGAACGGGTAACACTGAAATCGTGAAAGAGAAACATTTAACAAGCATCTTGTATTTTAAATATTTCTTCTACTTAGAAAGTGATGAGTGATAGGGATTTAGAAACCATTTTGTGTTTTCAATATTTCTGCGATTAAAAAAGTGGATATTGATAGGGAATTTTGAGAGTGTCCTTATACCTCCATTTAATTGTCTGCGACTTATTCAATTCTTTTATTTTCTTGATCTTGTATATCCTTAAGAAGTCCAAAAGAAAATGAAATCGTATCCGTGATATTTAATAACAAGTATTCATACTCATCGGGATATAAAAAGTAGCAAAAGAGTGGAGATTAATCGTTTTAGAGAATGCATACAAAAACGAATCTAATTAAATTAAAACTTTCACTGTCTATTTTGGATGGATGTCATGCCATGCTATGACCTAAACAAACTTAAAAAAAATAATGTTTCCAAAGAATTTTCATTTTGAACAAAATATTGAAAAATCGGGGGACTTCTGATCGGTAGTGTAAGTACACGCATATTAACAATGAATTACGCGCGGATATTATTATTTTTGAAGGATGTTCATTTTGGAAAAAATATTGAAAAGTCGGAAGACTTCTGAACAGTAGTGTAAGTACACGTGTTTGTCTCGAACGACCTTAGCCGATCGTTCTCCAACCTTATCCTCCTCCTTCTACCTCTTCCTTGATCCTCGACAGGTGTGTCGGTTTGGGATTAATGCTCGATCACGTATTTCCTTCTCTGTTTCTCTCGAGAACGAATCGAAAAAGCTCTTAAGGCGTGCTAACCACGCTCTATACGGTAATTTGGTCGATACCAGGGCTACGGTAACTCCCCTATATCCGCTTTTAATCGTAAGCGTGAATGCTACGCCGTTTATCCGAAAGGGAAATAATTTCAGGAAGCCGAGGACTCACCTGGATACTAGATGCCGAGGAGGAATAGCAGGCCATTCTGATCACGAGATCAATCTGTGGAACGGATAACTGTTGGGGTTACAATGTTGCACAAAATTAACAATGTTGTATAATTATGTATTACAATATCGTACAATAATATGTCACAATATCGGGCAATAATATTCTACAATATTGTGCAGTTAAATACTACAATATTGTGGAATAGTATGCTACAGTATTGTGCAACAATGTGTTGCCATATTGAACAACATTCTACAATATTGTAGAATAATGTACTACAATATTATATAATAAAATAATGTACTACAGTACTTTGGACTAATCAAGTACAATATTATACAATAATGTGCTACAGTATTGGGAAATAATATGTTACCATATTGTACAATAATATACACAAATATTTAATGACGAATATTCGGATTATATAAGGATGTAACAAGTAGAAAACGAAAAAAATTAAATATGCAATACACAGAGTTATCATTATGTTATCAACCTTAAGGTGCTTGATTGATTGATCTTGATAAGTTTAAGATACTTATACAAATTAAGTTGCTTATTTTTAACCTACTAGGGCTAATCAAAATGGAATGAGAACTAATCAATTTATGTCATCTTTTATTTGTCATGATGTCGATTTTATATTATATTACGAAATATTTTATTCGTACTAGACTTTACTGTTTTACAGTATAATTAATTAATTGTTATGAATCATATTCTATTGTAGCATGCTAACTTTATATGAAATATTTGTTCATAAATTGATCTCAAATAATGAGGCTGGCTCGCCATAGACACCTAATATGAAAATGTAATAAATATATGTAAATATAATAAATATTAATAAACATGTGTTAAACGTAAATTCATGCGTATTTTACGTACCAACCCCGAAATGCAACTATCCCGAAGACGAACGCGACGATACTATCATAATTATAAAATCGATTTATCGAAACAATTGAGATAATAGACCCGTATTTAAATCACTATCTCGATGTACATCGAAATACATTTTATATTTTAATAACAAATACCCGTAGAACCTCAGATTGAATTTTTGGTGAAAATATTTATTGTTAATTAAAATTCATTATTAATTAAATTCAGTCACAAAAATCATTCACGAAGCACGCACAATACAATGGAATACTCTCCAAAATTTCACTGTACATTACACATAATTCTGTATAGAAAAAAATCTATTAAATTCTTATAAAAGCTTTTAAGTCTCCTGGCTCTTCTCTCGCTTTGAAATTAATTTTACGTTAACTCCAAAATTCTTCATCTCTTCGGGTTGAAGATAAGCATAATTTTTCCGTTCGTATATTTTTGCTATTTCTTCTTTATTCATTTCTATAAATTGAAGTTATTGAATGTTATGTTATTTATAGTTCATTACTATTTTAATACGTACGCAAAAATTGTTTGTTTTTCGAATTAATATTTTCATTTTGATTCGACAAATTTATTTTCGTGTCGGAAGATGCGACCATGGATTCTGGGTGGCGAACTAATTCACTTATTTCTGGAATGCATCATTCAGTCGTAGAAATGCAATTATTATTGTGATTCATAATTAGTCAGTTATTATTTACTGGTATGTTCACATTTTTTCAACGATAATAATTTCTGTTAGGCTTACTATCTCTTTGGAAATCGTCATCCGAATTAACATTAGCTTCCGGAAACGGGGCACCGACATCTGACTGAATACTTCCGGTTCGAACCAAATGTTGCTCATTTGGATTAGAAAGATATTTTCTTGCATTTTGATATTGTTCCGCGGGGTCGGGTAAGGACCAGGATCGTCGTGATTCGTCGGTTTCTGATTTGTTTTTGGAATCGGGTGGATATCTTCGCAACATTTCTGTATAATTATTTAATATCGTTATTAATATTATAAGAAAACTATCGCATTGATATGACGTTTAATTACAATGCTAATAAATACCATCTCTAATAATAATTAATGTTCAAAAATAAACCGACGCTAATGTAACGCATATATCAGCTTCCATTATAAATAAAAAATATTGTTTCGCTTATAAAATTCTTTTGAATATTTACTCCGGGTACTCATAAACAGAATAATTATTTAATTCCATTCTTATTGACATACATTTTTATTTAATACCTCTAACAATACGAAATATAAAATTCCTTCTTTAATTATTACTTTATTAATTACTAACTACTAATTCCTCAAACTATAAAATATAATAAAAAATTGATACTGTTATATGTCTTTGTTGCAATATATTACAGTCATGAAATCTGTCAATGCAGAGATTAAAGCAGTATTTAATTAATTTTAATCAACACGGTTAATAATTAATTAGTCATTTATTTCGAAGGCACTCAATATATGTTTATATATGTATACACTTATATCAGTGATACCAGAAAGTAGAAAATTATTTTCGACATACTTTATGAAACCCCATTTATTTTTTCATATTAAACATTATTTTATTAAAAATAAAATTTCTAATTTCGATGCAAAACAATTCTCGACTTGGGATGAAAAAAATGAAGACGACCCGAAGTAAACACTCACCAAGCAATTAAAAAAGAGAATCAGTTTCAGGCCATCGGTGATATTCCTTCATCCTTCATCCTTCATCCTTCATCCTTCATCCTTCTACCGTTAATTCATTCCTCTTTCCGTGCAATTTTCTCATCAGCTTCGATCTGTTCTTGGCATTCCATCCTGTCGCGTCTCTGGTCGCTTTTCTGGACAAAGTTATTAACCAGCCAATCAGCCATCATTCGTTGCTCGAAAAAACCTACGCAAAACCTACTCGTCTTCGTATTCTCCGAAACGCTTTTTGCTTCAATGTCATCGACACGTCCCGCTTTATTTCCTGGATTAGCAGTCTTCTTCTTCGGGACACCGGCATTCTTATCTTCTTTAGAACTCTCTCCGTCGTCGTGCATCATCAAACATCTCTTGCATTCGCGGAACATTGATGGTTTTATCCTCGAAAAAATTTTTTTTTCCACGATCTGGATCTTCCATGGATTTATTGGAAAGGACGAAGTAGATGTTAGATTCCTGCGAGAAGGATCGATTTTCAGGCCCCGTGTCCTCGACATAAAAACATTTCCATTGTATCTTTTTCGACGAGGAACTCGTGGCTTGTAATAGTGTCCTCCAGTAAAATGATAAGGATCCTCTGGAATAGTGATATACTCTCCGTCCGATAAGTAACCATCGTTATCAATTTCTTCCATATTGATTTCAACCTCTTCGTTGTCATTCGACGGAGAATTATCCTTGGAAGCATGCATATCTTTTACTCCACTATTATTGCAAGCATATTCCTGAGGAGTATTCCAATACATGGTTTCATAACCAGGATAAAAATCTCCCTCGTAATAATTAAGATAAAATGGATCAGAATACAATTCTTCAAAATATTTCAGTGCATCTTCAATTTCAGGATCCTCGATTTTCCTGCTTTCAGTCGACATAACTTTTGGTGCACCCGAAGGTACTTTTTCATTTTTCGAGTTTAAAGGATGTATCGCAATTTCAATTTCCTTATCAGCAATATCATTAAGGCTTTCAATAAAATCGGCATCGATATCCTCATTCTTTTCTCCAGAACTGATGAGTCCATTTGGTTTTTGGGACAAATTATTAGTAACAGAAACTGAACTACCATCCTTGGAAGTCTTTCCATTATTATCCTTCTCCGTTAAAAAATACTGGCCATTATCCTTCGAATTATTCGACGAGATCTTATCCGCCATTTCTCTCCTCGCATCTTCAGAATTCGTAGAATAAGATACGATCGAGTACGGATTAATTATATCTCCGCTAATTGCGTTAGCGAGACTCGGACCAATAAGTGGTATGTTTCCTCTTCCGGAAGCATAATTGTTCAATAAGATCATATAAGGAATATAAAATCGGTTGGTGTGCAACTTCTTGCTTACCGAGTAGTCGTCGATCTTCCGATGATCGGCACGTTTAATTTCCACGGAGTGCAACGGTTTATATTCGTACTTGGAAGTTTCCTGTTCAGCCTCCCTCTCGTTTTTTAAGCCACCATCGATGGATGGTATCGCTTGCACGTCCAACTTCGGCTTCGGCGGTTCAGGACGTATGGAAACCATTTCGTGCCGACTTCCGGGTTCTACCGATAGGATTTCTACTTTCGTCGGATCCACCACCACCTTCGATCTCATCGCGAGATCCTTCCATGCCGATATCTCGGCGTCAAAGGTCGTATCCGAAGGAATATTGTACTCCTCGTCCACAATAGTCGTATCTTTCGTCACGTTTGATGATGGTTTCTCGCTCTCCGAATAATCGCTTTTATTAATACCTTCTTTTGACGACAAATGCGTTGTATCCTTTGATTCACTTTTATTGGAATGATAAATTATTGTATCCGGTTTAGTAACAATATTTTTAATATTTGCATCCTTCGAGGAATTATTAACTTCCTCTTTAGAAGAGAAGAATGTTGGGTCTTTCGATTTATTTTGTTTGGAATCATAATTTATTGCGTCTGGTTTAGTAACAATATTTTTAATATTTGCATCCGTCGAGGAATTATTAATTTCCTCTTTAGAAGACAAATAAGTTGCGTCCTTCGATTCATTTTGTTTAGAATCGAGCTTTGTTACGTCTGGTTTAGAAACAACATTTCTTGCATTTATATCATTCAAAGAATTATTAACGATGGTAGATACATCACAGATTCCACTAAATTTGTTGTTATCAATATTATTGGCGAGAAGAGGAGGTTGAAAACGAGGTGGAAAAAACGAGAGTTCTGGTTTAGAATTCATAATATTATCAACAGTTACAATGCTCTTCAAAGACAAATCGGAGTCAATTTTAGTTGGTTGCGAATTAATGTCACTGGCTTGTTTCGATTTATGCAGTTCATTTTGTTCCACGGATTGTTCTTTTTTATCAGCGTCCATTGGTTCTTCCGGAAGTTTGACACCCCATTCGTACCGGAAGGATTTCGCGAGATTGTCCTTATTTGTCCTTAATTGTCCTTCGCTCGTTACTTCTATGGCTGCTCGTTCGACTTCGTTTTCCATCGTTTCACCTTCCGTGCGAATTACTGGCTTTTTCTCCTTTTTAATCTTCTTATCATCCTTCTTTTTCCTCTCTTCCGGCACGTTTGGTTCTCTGATTGGTGGCTTTGGACTTCCGGGTGTAAAATCGCCGATCGTACGAATCGGCATGGTCATGTTACTCGACGAATACATCGACGATTTACATCCCAAAATACTTGGTTTATTGCTGCATATATTTTGTACTTGTTGAATATTTTGTTGTGTCGGATGCTTCCGAAAATTCATACTTTGTTTCACGTTCCCGATTTTCTGTGATTTGGAATCGTTATCTTGCTCTTCCCCGAGAATTTTCATCTCTGGATGATCGAGTACGGTTTCTATTGTTGCTGTTCCTTTAGAACCGGTAATCGTGTCTCGAATTTTAGCATCTACAAACGTTACATTAGCGTTTTTCTATCAGAAAAAGTATCTCGGGATCTCGAAATATCAAAAGCATTAAATTAAGCCTTTGGCACGTATTCAAAATTAATGAAATTTAGAAACTGGTATCCTAAGTCTGAATTAACTTTTCCTAGGTATCCTAAGTCTGAAGTGATTCTTTAGGTATCCTAAAACTGAATGAAATTTTGTTTACGAATACAAAGGCTGAATAAGAATTTTTTAAGTATCCTTAATTCCAAATCAAATTTTGTTGAGTGTCTTAAGTATGAAATAATTTTTCTGAGTACCCTAAGTCGAAATAAAAATGTCCGGAGTATCCAAAATCTGAATTAAATTTTGTTATGTATTCTAAGTTTGAATTAAATTGTCCTGAGTATCCTAAATCGAAATTAAATGTTTCCAAATATCCAAAATCTGAATTAAATTTTATTAAACATCCCAAGTTTGAATTAAATTTTCCTAAATATCTCAAGTCTGAATTCACTTTCTTGATATTAAAAATCATCGAGTTATATTAATCTCAAACTTACTCGATTTGTTAACGATCTCTTTCAACCAAGAGAAAACTCCATCGTCTGATCCAATATCTTTTTCGTCGGTGTATCTTACAGGTGCTAAAGACAACAAACCCCAGGTTATACAATTTTACGTCGATCACAGATTTACGAATTTAGTATTAAAAATTATATGATATATTAAATAATGTAAAAGAGGTTGTATTTCAAACAAATAACCTGTGGATAAGTTTCGGGTGCATATTGGTTTTGGATACTTTCTCAAAAGATTAAAAGGACCTCGGCAACCTCGGAAGGTGGAATTCCTTGCGGATAAAAAAATAAGGGACATTTTGCGACTACCAGATAAATTTTGAAATTATCCCTCGAAATATTATTAGAGATTCGTAAATTAACGTTCTTTAAAAACTTATACGAAGAGGTTCGTCCGACTGTCTGCTTTTTGTGGCTCGTTGTGCCGCATTCTTTTTTTCACACACTCGATTTTTTGGGTGAATTTAATAAAAGCGAGTAAAGCCACCGTTGCTTTGATTTAAATTATTACTGCAATTGAATGATTCTGAATATTTATGGATTAATTAATGTTAAATTTCAACGATTAAAACTGGTGACAAATACTTCAAATACATTCTTATCTTAGTCCATTTTCTATTTAATATCTTTTGGGATTTTATAAAATAAAGGATTAAATATTCGAATATAAAATAGCATACGACATATTAAATATAAAATTAAATATTAAAATATCGTTTGGGACTTAGTAATCATATTCCTAAGGACTCAAAAATGATTCCAACCACGTCAACACTAAAATGACAAAAAAATGATCATCAAAACCACTAATTTCGCGAGTTAATAAAATAGCAAAAAAATTATCATCAAAACAATCAATTTTGCGAGGACCACACCAGACGCGAAACAGTTATTTTTCTTTCTAAAGAAAAAGTCAGATGTGCTAAGACATGTATACATGCAAGTAGAGAAGAAAGTTTCGTATGGAAAAGTTGGCAGAGGGCCATAATTATTCTTAACAAATCAAGCGAAAGCAAGTTCCATCGACTCATCGAAGCCACCGAACTGGATTCCGGTTAATCATTGCCAAAACTTTTCTCCCCATGAGACCCGAGACCCTCCACTACGCTTAATGCCATAATGGACACTTCTCTTTCTCTTTCTCTTTCTCTTTCTCTGTTGGTCTGCTTCTCTATTGATCCGAAAACCACTGTACGTCGATCTTACGACTTACATCTCCTTGCATTAAATATAAACTCAAAATTAAATCATCCTGGTATCAAATATTACCCGAATATTCGATAAAATTGGAATACTGTCGAATTTTTAAAAATTGCATTAAACAATGAATTAAATAAAATTGAATTACAGATGTATGAAACAGATGCAAATGGTTCAACTGTAGATCAATTAATACATGGCGTGTCCTTAAATATGGAATTAAAATAAAGTCATTATGGAAGTCGATGTCCCGGTATCAAATATGATACTAATATTCCACAGAATTGGATTAATGTTGAAATTAAAGAAGTATAAAATACACCTTGTGTCGTTAAATATGGGCCACAAATTCAATGAAGAAAGTATAAAATGTGCTAGAAACATGGCGGTTATTCAACGACCCAAACTGTAAAAGCACTTAGAAAATCGAAAATATATAAATGCAGAAATAGGATAAAAACTAATATTCCTCGTTGTGGGATCTCGCGAGGTCTCGTTCGTGATGTCGCATTCGAATGGCAATGGCGATTCGAACCACGTACCTTAGTAACCGTTAATAAAAGCTTAAAGGACATTATCGTAAGCATTCGTCGGGACATTAAAAAGCGCACGTGCCTCTAACGGTGGGCCTTCGATGCAATTTTAAACAGTTATTTCGTACTCCCTTCTACCTATCCTTCCGAGTGACACATGTCCCCAATGCTTTTACATGGATCTAAGGGATCCGCCCGACTGAATACCAAACGCAACAGGGGGATATTATGGAAGGGTGAAATATCTGCCCCGAGATGCCCTGTCCTCTGTGCAATCAAAATAAACATCGTTTTGATCAGACTAATATCACCCTCCTCCTCGATTTTATCTCGTCATATTCACATATCATGTTATACTAAACCTCTTAGCTACGGCTGGACGTCCCGCGGCACTGTATTCTTTTACGGCAATATTTAACGCAATTAAGAAAAGGAACAAAAGGATTGACAAATATAATACAAATGAAAATATGAATATTCACGTGAAACAGCGGGAAACAAATATTATATGTTAACAAATATATAATACTATAAATAATTCAAGAAAAATATATACGACAGTATTACACCGAGTATCCCAACTAACAAACAAAGAATTAATAATCAATGGAAGCACTACATTATCGTCGTAAGTAGTCATTAAAAAATATAAGACACGCAGGATTCCTTCACGCGAGAACCCGTGGAGCAATACATCTCCGCGGAAGCGGAAGCAGAAGATTTAAGACAGACATCAGTAGAAACATCCAACGCGACGAATCGCAGGACAAAAGCAAGCATCGTCCGCGTACGTGAACAAGCCAAAGGTGGAACATCACGTTCACCGGAAGATCTCCGGGGAACGATGTCTCAAACGATCACGTGGGACCTCCGGTGGAAACGCACCTGCACCAAATTCCAAGCATGGAAAAAGTATTGACCCTCAGAAAACGTGAGCTACCATTTTACCGACTTGTACGTCGGTTTCGCCGTACACGGAATTCTGCTACCGGGACGATAAGTTTGTCATAGCCAATTTATACAATTGGCACGGTGGCCCCCGCTATTTGCCACCGGGGACCCACGAATTTATGGCAAATGTCCTCCTCTCTTTCTTTCCACCCCCCCCTCTCCCTCACTCTCTCTCTCTTACTCTTGCGATTTCACTTTCTCTTTCATCTAACCTGTGTCTCTTCGTTGGTCCGTGAAAAAATAACGGCCATCTCTACGTGGGAATGATGGCACGTCGTGACTCCTGACTTCCTCGATGCTTCAACGTGAAGTGGTTAATCATGGCGCTCGTGATTCTACTCTGATACGTGAAATTAATGAACGATGCTTAATATGTACTTTTGGCATCTTTTGAATATGCTTCCGTACAGTTGGTATTTTGAAGATGCGGTTCTTAGGAATATTTTTGAATTATGAAGCATGCAAGAGTATTAATTTGGATGTATTTATATTTATATTTATAATTTTGGAGAAATATGAATTTTTAGTGCTTTGAAATGTCGAGTGCTATAGTGATCTAATGAATATCACATTATTAAGCCTAGTTGTTAATTAAGCCTAAGCTTGCTAAAGCAAATATATTGCTTGTCAAAGTATGTGAATAACAATGGTTTTTGATTCCTTTTAAAGGAGCGAATATTTTTATATTTCTATAATTACTAGTACTTGCCCAATTTTATATTTGCATAATATTTTATTTGGATATTCTTTAATTACCATTTATGATTAATATAGTTAAGCAGATAAATAAATTTGCATTTTGTTTAAAATCAACTTTTAACGTTAATTATTAGTTGTATAATACTTGGCACGAAGTTCCGAAAAGTATGATACCATTGAAATTTTTTTGGAAAATGATTGGTAAACTCGGAAAAGGATGAAATACGAAGAATTAATTAGGGATTGCATTTTGAGTGATTCGTCGAACGGAATCAGGACGATTAATTCCAGGTCTGTCGTCGACAATCGTTTAAGTTGGAAAACGATTTACACCGAGCCGTTTACCGAGAAGGGGTAGGAGGCAGAAGGGTGAGTTTACATTCAGGGGGTAAACTGGCGTGTGGGGGTGAAACCGCTCGTTTATCAGTAACCGACTCTAGTGAAAGCGACACCGAGCCACTACGCACCACGAATAACAATCTCCCTACTCCCTTTCGTTCTCGCGAACTCGAAACTATTGCCGTCGACGCCACCCCTCTTTCCTCCCTTTCGTTCTTGGACATTATTTATACCGCCAGCACTCTTTTTTTTATTTTCAATTCACTTAAGACCGAACCAGGAATTTCCTGCCCTCCTAAAGCTCACGTTCCTGCCCTTACACGAAATCACTCGAGAAAACCGCGAACTCGAAACGTCGCTCTTGATTTCCGTTGACTTTGAAGACGACACTGCGTGCCAAGGAACCCACGTTTTAGGTGAAATAAAATAAATAAAACGTGGACGAAATTAAAAGTACTTTGGAGGTATCTTTTGTACGTTGTATTTTCTCGTCATTATAACAATTGCTGAGTAATAATCTTTTTGTATATTTTTAGAAAAGAATAAATACAGTGTAGATGAAATTAAGGGTATTTTGGAAGTATTTTGCCTTTTATTATTATAATAATCGCTGAGTAATAATTGTTACGTATAATTTTGGAAGATATAAATAAAATGTACATGAAATTAAAAACATTTTAAGTGTTTCTCCTTTTCTACGTATTATATTCTTTCCTTGTAATTATATAATAGTAATCGCAAAGTAATAATTGTTATGTGCGATTTTTGTAAAAATGAATAAATTGTGGACGAAATTCAAGGTACTTTGAAGATATATTAAGTGCACTGTATTTTCTTGTAATTATAGTAATTTCTGAATAATAATTTGTATGCATAACTTTTATATACATAGAATCGTTATTATTTATATTATTATTATTTATACGTAGCTTACAGAACGAAATCCACTAAACTATGATAAAATTGGCAACCTTCAAAATTGATTGGAAAATAATTCACGATATCGGAAGAGGATGAAATACAAAAGTAGATCTATCAAAATATAGCTCTCACGATAAGATTCAATTAAATCTTGTTGTTCGAAACAATTCCGTGTAATCCGGGGTGACCGATAACCGTCGACGGCACCGGCATCGTTCAGCCGGGGTCGAATCGAAAATTGAATCGAGCGACTCGTTTCGAATCTCATCTGGCGAAACGGTATCAAATTCAAAGCAGTATTCCGGCAGGTTCTTGTCGAGCCATTTTGCAAGTGTCGTCGTTGTGCCGAGCTAATTTGTCAGTTGTCGAGTTACCGTCCTCCCGGGGATTCCCCTTCCCCCGATTCTACCCACTCCAAGACCCCCGTAATCAACCGGTGAATATCTGAACTGCAGCTACGAATCTCACCCCGTCCTAGGACTCGCACCCCCTTCCCTTTCCCCATTCCTCTCCACTTCTTCTCTCATTTATAAAGAAGAGGCTATCCCGAACAGCGTAGGTGCGATTGATCCAACCCTAAATCCTGCTCCAGGATCCACTATTCCCACGTCGGATCCTTCGGGAGCCTTATCCTCCTTCTTATCTCTGGGTCTATGAATTTTAACTATATAAATATATGATCCTCTGATAATACAGGAACTCGTGGTAGTATTAACAGTATTTAATATTAGTAACAGTACTTAATATTATATTATAGTATAATATTAGTATTAACGGTGTTTGTGTAATACTTGAATAATTATTATCCAGAAATGTTGAGAGTTCTATTATGTTCAACTTCATTTGATTTCATTCATTGTTCAATGGTTGTATATTATATTTATAGTTTTATTATGTTGCTATTTGTTGTTGGTAATATTTTGTGTTGTTAGTTTGAGTTATGTTTGTCGATGTTATGCTTACACATTTATTTGAATATAAATTATGGCTGGAAGATTGAAATTAATAAATGGATTCAATTATTTGAGTTATGTATATCAAATGAAAGTATATTCAATCTCAAAGAATGCGCTGTGGTATATTCGAATAATTTAATTAAAAATCGCGGACAAGCCTTTTGACTACTTTGGTAGTTCTAGTATTAATTACGTAATTTGTAAGGCTAATTCAAAGTTAGCAATAATCACGAAACGGGTGTCCTACAAAGGAAAGGGTTGTATAAACAAACACTAATTCCTTCGAAAAACAACATCGAGACACCTCGAAGCAGTCTTCCACGTTTACAAAGAAAGAAAGGGTTGGTAAAGGAAACAAAGTTGGCGTCACCCGAAGAAGTGAAAAGAATTGAAATCGTGGAAAAGTGGAGGGAACCGTAGCACGCGAATAGAAGAAAAGTGGCAGCTAATGTTCCACGGCATGGCAGGTGGATTCCTTCAGTAGTCACAGAGACTTCCTCCCCGGTATCCCAGATTTCGAGGCTTTGTAGTCTCATCCATTTCGAGGCACATCACCCTCTGCATTATTTAAATAAACAAGGAAGATGGCTCGGGGTGGATCGTTTATCCCGTTTCTCTTCCACGGAACTACGGTGTTTCTCAGTGACGAACAATTATCCCCTCCTCCAATGGTGTGGCTAGACAAGGATGAAGAACTCGCGAAAGCTCTTCCAAGTGACAGGTCGAAAAGAGATGAAGGGGGTTAGGTTGGGTTAGTCGACCAAAACTCCCCGCGACTTCTAATGAATTTTAAATTGCCTCGCATTCATAATGCAGCCCCGTTGACAGTCGGGATGAACCGGAGATGACAAAGTAAAACGCTCGACTTAATACTTCCGGGGCGCGTGCAACTTCACGCTGATGAAGAACGTGGAAAGTACGAGATGAAAGGAGACAGCGAAGATTATTCTTCGACGTGAGATACGAAAATTACTGGTCTCGAATGGATGTCGGGGAAGATAAGCAACGTGTGACGAGATTATTTCGATGCATTTTCTAACCTGCCTTAACTTTGTTTGTGATTAGTAGACCGGAAGATGTATACGGGATTTAAATCAGAGGATAGAAATGATTGGGTTGTCTGGAAACATTGTTTCTTTTCTGAGGAAAAATTCGAGAGAATTTTTTACGAATATGATTTACATAATATAATATATGCTGGGTGTCCGATGTGGAATAAGTTCATTAATTATATGCTTTAGTCGCGTTGATACGGACAATATTTTATGATTTATACGGATAATATCCTGAAAGAGTATTTCTGTATCGTCGTTTTATAGAATTTATTGAGTCACCGGTATTTTTTATGGGGAAAGTAATATCGATGTGTAATTGGGTTGTCTGTTTTTTGGGGGTACCCTGTATTATATCGCACATGTATATATACTTATATACATTCCGATATTACTGTATTAATAATAAACTATTTTAAACACTAAATTAAAATATGAGTTTTACTGTTATTGTAAAAATACGTAGACTCTGGTACGTTAAATGCATTATTTAAAATTAATCACTGTGTTATAACCAATTCGATTTTAATTAAATTTGAATGACACAGAAATATTAATATTCAACTTATTCGGCAAAATCTGCTGAAATACTTTAAGCTAACCGCTATGACACTTGTTGAACAATTGGTACAAAATTAGACAAATTTGAGTGACATGAAAACATTAATATTCAATTTATTCGATAAAAATGTATTCACGAGCGAAAGAATATTTAGATGAAAATAAAAATTCACCGATAAAACCGCGGAGGAGCGGTTGAACTCGTAAACCATGTCCAACCAGTTATATCGTAAAACTCGGTAAGCCATTTGAAAAGGTGGTTTTATCTAAAAATTCGAGGGCTATGGGGTTAAGATAGCAGGATAGTCGGAATTACGGTGAGATGGTGGTAGCACGTCGAAGGTGCAGTTTGACGTGCATAAACCACGAACAATTGGCAGGGTAACGCGAAGATACTGCAAACTGCCGTCTTGGGAGTTGGTGGAGAGTCGTTGCAGATGCAACTGCACCAGTCTCGAGAGTCAGATCAACTCGAATTGCTGCGGGGAACACGAATTCACCGGAATTCAGGACGCAGCCGTGTTTATTGTTCGCGAGTTCTCTACAGTGTACACGCTTGCAGTAATTTTGAAATAGGAAAGGAATGAATTACAGAAAAATTATTATTTTTGCGGATAATAAACATATATGAAAGCATCTTTTATATTTATAATCTCAGATCATGTGCGAATGCACACCGTTTTTTTAATATTATATATATTGTATATATATAATTGTATTATAATATACGAAGGAGAATATTGGCAACCCATCTCTATTTTTCAATTTCCCCAAAATTCTCTAAACATCGTTAAAATAACTTCTAGTTTTTATAGATGGATAAACATGTTCTTTATATAATTTAATTTGTTGTACTCCCATATTTGTAAGATTAATTAATCCACATCATAATTCATTATTCACGTCATTTCATGACTTCAATTTAACAACTTAAATTAAATAGCAACATAAATTTTGCGTTGCAAAATTCTGACGAACTTTTATGAATCAACGCAAAGTTTCACCGTGTCAGAATAATTGCGAGAGAACGTACACAGGGACGATAAAAGATGAGACAGGTAGACGGTGAAAAGCGAAACGTAGAACGAAAATAGACCATCCGCCATCTGGCCAATGTCCTCGACGTACCGATAAACACTACTCGAACTACAAACCAACGAAAAACCGTGTTATCTACTCCTCGCCTCACCTCTTACTTTGATCTTCCTCCGAGACTTTCAGCCCGCCCTTTTATCCTCCTTCTACTTCGATCAAGGGATCTCTACGCTCACTTAGATAATCCTTTGGTAAAGTCCTTCTTTCTTAAACGTCAGAACCAGGTATCGATAATCTGGTCTACTTCGACTCATCACACTGGAACTACCAAAGCAGACAGAATGACGGGACTGCGATTTTTAATAAAACTATTCGAACAAAAACGGTGCGTTTCGTGGGATCTTATATACACGATGTATATCATTAAATTCATTAATGAACTTTAATCCTACAGCCATAGCTTATATACAATTTTATATTACTAGTGTGACTCATGATATTTTTGCGATTTTGGTTCGACACATTTTTTTACCGGAACAATTTCTAAACCGCTTGTTTCGAACCAAAACGGTCCTAGAACATCATTAGGCATTATATACCATCGATTTAGGCCCTTTAAGAGCGAAATTGGCGACTTTCATTTTTTGACAATTTTTGAAGGTATACCCCTTCACATTTTTGCGATTTTGGTTCGATCCATTTTTGACCGGAATAAATTTTTTAACCACTTCTTTCGACCAGAAATCATCCTAGAATATGTTTATACATTATTTACCATCGATTTGGGTTGTTTAGAAGTGATTTTGGCGACTTTTCATTTTTGAGAATTTTTGAAGGTATACCCCTTCACATTTTCTCGATTTTGGTTAGAACTATTTTTTGACCGGAAACATTTTTAAACCGCTTCTTTCGAACCAAAACGGTCATAGAACATCATTAGGCATCATATACCATCGATTTGGGCCATCGAGGAGCGAAATTGGCGACTTTCATTTTTTGACAATTTTTGAAGGTATACCCCTTCACATTTTTGCGAGTTTGGTTCGGCTCATTTTTTGACCGGAAAAATTTTTAAACCGTTTCTTTCGACCCAAAACGGTCCTAGAACATGATTAGGCATCATATACCATCGATTTGGACCATCTAGGAGCAAAATTGTCGACATTGATCTTTTGACAATTTATCACCATACTTCACCACATTCAGTGTTACAAGTTTCGCTCGGAATACAGCTTACAGGAAACACTCGAAAGTACTTGAATTATGCTTAGGAATTGCAGATCCGTTAAACGGTTCTACTTTTACGACCTGTGGGTATACATATCCAGGTGGAAGGTCTCGAAAACAGACGATCGAACTTCCCTGTCTGCATGGTGTTGGTTGCATTGAGCGAAAAGGGGATTATGTTAGGACGGTGGGGTTCGGGAGGGTTGTCGAGGGGTGGGTTCTCGTAGGGAGTTTCGACGGTGGTATCTGCGGGTGGATGTTACGCCAGTGATACTACCGGAAGGTACTTCAAAACCCCCCCCGGCTATTCTCAGTCTGTAAGTTAGCCATGTACAATTACCATACATCTCGCAGTGTGCCGTTACAACGTTTAGACGAGCGTTATGGATGGATATCCCAACTTGTACCAATGGTTACTTGCCATTCCGAGAAACGTTGCCCTCGGTATCCTACGAACAGACGCGAAAGATGGATACGAGTGCTGGTGACTGAAAATCGAATCTATGAATTGTTCGTGCCATTTAGATTTCATGGTTTAACCCACTGAACTGAAAGAAGATTTCACTTATAAACGAGGAAATTTTCTAAGAAATGTTGTGATACTAATTAATGAATTCTAAGCGTTCTTTTCCCATAGTAATTGACGAGTGAATCTTATAATATCAATATTATATGTGTATTTCATTAATTTAGTTAGTGTGACAAATAGAATTGTGTTTTGAATTAATTACTTCATTACTCGACATTAAAATTTATTACAGTTATTTCTTATTATTGGATTTTCAATTATTACCAACGATGTAGTAAATCTTAATGTCGCCTCTCAGTTGCCATTCAAATTGCCGGCATAAGCTTAAATAATAATAAATAATATCAAGTGCAAAGGGTTAATAATGACACCAATAGTGGTACCGTTGGATATGATATTTAATAATCGCGAATCCAAAAAATTCCAATGTGTACAATGTTATAGAATTTCGAAATTTGAATTTGAAAATAAGGATCATAATAAAAAAGTATTAAATACGTACATAATTGTCCGAGGTTCATAAAAATAACATAGTAAATATATTCCATATCACATCACATTCCTATGCTTATTGCATATTATTATTACACTGTTAAGTAAGTATTAAATAATAGAATGCAGTCTTATTTTTATGTACTACATATTTTTGTAATATCTCAATTTCTCCGGCAAATGTTATGCACCTGCATACGGCTCGAAATAAATAAATAATATTATGCAACCAGTATGCAGGAGTTGTCCTTCGGCCAAGCAGGAAAATAATGAAGTAGAAAGTGAGCAGGTCGACTAGTAATAGAAACTAGTTATACCAGATGAATAGAACTATTGAAATAACCGGTCCGATCCCACATTTCGAGGGTGATTCATAACCCGCGACTTCAACGTAGACCTTAATTACTATATACAGTAGACTCCCGTACAACGCGAATTCCTATAACCCGCCAAAGATCTTGCCACTACTGTTTTCATATAACGCGATTCTTCGTACAACGCGGCAAATAATAAAACCCAGGAATTACCTGATTTAAGAATGAAATCTGCTTTAATTGAGCAATAGATTGTTTTCTTCATGGCATATATGCCATTTATTTTTAAAATACTATCCTATTTGATACAACATAGAAAATCAAAGTTGACATAGCATTAATCAGTTCAAACATGTTACTTTCGATTATGTGCTTTATACGAGAAAAATTCCTGTAAAGCACGATTTCCTATAACGCGAATTCATATAAATAAAAAAGGGATGAATTGGAAGAAATAAATTAATCGATATATTTATATGCATTGTTGCAGCGTGAACCGCGAGAAATTTCCGAAAATGAAACATTTTTATTAAATACCGTGGAGTCGTAATTTTGACTGCTTTGGTAGTTCCAGTGTTAAATATGTATATGATAATTATATTAAATATGTTTATTTATATTATTTAACCTTCCCAAAACACATAAATGTAAACTAATTACATAGAAATCCAATAAAAAAGAAAGAAGAATTATCCTCATAAATTGTCCTCCGAGTTGCTTGTTACGCAGGGAAATAAAGAAATCCTTCGAGGAGACATTTAGGACGAAGGATATATAACCCTTTTGTAGTCGAGCTTATAAATGTCAGCGGAGCTGTTGAATCTGTCACCCTGACACGGGCTCTGCGGTTTTTTTGCCTTCCCACCCCCGTACCCCCTCTGCCGCCCCCCGGAATTACCGAGGGAACAACCCAACCCCGCTCACACCACCCGCGTGGGGTGAGATTTAAAACAATTACAAGGAGTCGAGTAAAGAAGAAGAGGGGAAGCTAATCTTGAGGGTGTTTTAATTAAAAGTGTTACCAACTGACGGGTGGCCATCGATCAACACTTCCACTTCGTCGACTGACATTCACCCGACTACTTCTTATTATTCCATGACAGTCTTCTTGGACTTTTGCGCGACAGCTTTATTCAAGCTTAAATCACTTCGCTTCGCTAATGTTTATTTATGTAGTTATTTTGAAGTTTTAATGTGATTTTCTTTATTGGACGCTTAGTTGTCGTATAATTAATGAATAAAAGTAATCTTCGAAAAGATTCATACATATAAGACGTTCTCGCTTTTGTTTTCCGGAGAAAACGATTAAAAATACAATATTTTGGGTTATTCTAAATACAATATTTTTCCAATACACGACAAAATTCGGTTACAGAGAGTTAAAGATAATTGAATGGCTTATTTTATAGAGGACACTCTGTAGAATATTTCATTGTCAACGAGCACATCGGTATTCATATTACACTCTAAGTTAGCGGAGGAGATCATTTATCATGGAGAATAAGACAGTCGAAAGAGTCTAGGAACGAATAAGTTTTGAGTTTTGACGATTAAAGGTAGTGGGACATATGGGCATCTTGGAATGCGAAGTATGTACGACGAGAAGACGAAGCTAGAAGACAAAACTAGAGAGAGATTGTACTTGGTATTTCGAATTCGATTGGTATGTGTCAAGAATGTCCACCGGGTGACATTCTGACGCCCTGTCACCCTGTCGGCCTTTACGTGCCCGAGTATCCCTCCGAGAGATTCCAGCAACATTCCGATACAACGAACAACCTCCGAGACCCATGTCTTCTAATATTAATTATAGAACAAGAACAAAGAAATGGACGAGAGTTTCATTACTCTATAAATGGTCAAAAGTCTCGTCCCTTTTCGATCACCACGAACGACCTAAAATTCACCAAGTTTTCGATCACGATATTCAAAACGATTTGAAAGAACCACTGAGATCGAAATCACAAATTCCGACAGATTCAAGAATAATCTCTTGGATCTGGATTCAAGAGAAGAACAAGAAGAAGAGTGTAGGTGATGAAACTGTCCCGTGAAAGGTGGATAAGAATAAGGAAACATTGTGTAGGAAGGAAAGGTCTCGGGGGTTGCAGAGTTGCAGGGAGGCTTGCGAAGGGTAGTTTGGGGGATGAAGAGGATCGTGGGAGCTCGCGTGCAACACGGTCATCCCTCGTCTTCTCCGAGAATTTATGCTCGTTGTCCCTACACACCATCCTAACTAGTCCACCCACTTACTTACTCACGGACCTAAAGAACTTGCGGCCGAACGCCGTCCGGGGGCGGACCACCCTTAAAATATCACCTTTGCCTGACCATCCCCTTACTTTATCGGTACCCGACGTTTATCCTTGTTCTATTCTTTCGACCGAAATCGTACGGCGGACGATCAACGCGGGAAAATCTCATCGGCGGATATGCAGAGACTGGGATTTACATACCGGCTTTATCGCCTGGAATCACCCTTATTGGTTAGGTTTTCGAAGGAGACTTACACTTCGAGATTAGCTTTCAAATTCCGGACTTTGTATTCGGTGAGGTTACTTTACTTCCGTTGATAACGTGATCTTTTAAGGAAGGGTCAATCTTGATTTTTGATTGCCGATTTCGATCCCCTTCTTGCATCTAAGAATGTACTTTTACTTTTAGATTGGACTGTGAATTTACTACTTTCGGCGATGATAAGTAAAGGAGCTCGTTTCTTTTCAACAGTCTAAATATTTTATATAATGTTATATAATAATAATAACTATAATATTTTATTATTATACAATTTTAGTATCTTCGTGGTTTATAAAGAATTGTTTGTCTACGTTCGTGGGATTTTTAATTGGGAAGTTTGCAACCCTTTGACCAACGAGTGACGATGTTAGCAAGTTTTACTATCTTTAAAAAATATAAAGATACTTTACAAAACATAATGTTCATAAAACACAGCAAATTTTAATATCTTTATAAAACATAAAGATACTTTATAAAACTTAAAGGTACTAAAATTTGCTTTTAAATATAATAATTTCCAGTGTTAGAATAAACGTGTTCTATTACTTATCATCATCACATAAAACATAAAGATACTAAAACTTACCAACATCGCCACTCGTTTCTCAAAGGGTTAAAAACTTCTCAATTAAAAGTCTCACGAACGGAGGCAAAAGAAGGGTAAACGCGGCGAGCATGAATTTTTACGAGGTACACGAGTAAAGTTTCAATTAATCAGGATCCTGATTACGTCATTGCATGTAACGTGGCGGGGAATAGAATATCGTAGAAGGTATTTGGATCCTTAGGATCGTATAGGTGGTTTAAGCGAGCGAATAGCCCATGGCACGTAGCTCCTAACGGGCAGTCGTTACGCGCGGCCCTCGCCGTCTAACGAACCGCAAATGCGTTGTTTTAACGACCTCATTAATATTTAACCAAATATCTACCCGCTATCTTGCGTGACCCGCAGGATCTCAGCGCGTGTTCCGCAAACACGTCCTTTTAAACCGCTCTCATGTGATTTTAATTTATCGCGGACCTCCGGGAAAATGAAACGATCGTTCGCCCTTTTAATTACAATTAGCGTTTCCTCCGGTTAACGAGTTAATTGCAATGCAATGATATCTTCGGAAACGACTTAATCCTTGCAATATCGTATAGCATATACATACTCATATTACATATTTGCATTTCCGATTTTAAATAAATGTTATTTCTATGATTTAAACCGACAAATATGTGATAGAAATATGTGTTATAGAAATTTCGGGGACTGTATCTATATAATAATAATCATATTTAACAGGTGCTTGGCTGAATATTACGTAGACTAATTAATTCTTAAAATTCCATATAAAAATCACCGAAGAAAAACATCGGCTTCTTTAATCCAGCTTCATTCTTTGTAAATCGTGGTAATAAAAATCATTAAGATTTCCCATCGCGTTCGATTGCTCCTCGAGAAAGTGAGTTCCTCGATGGTCGCCTAGCCACTCAGAGTCCCTTAATTGCGCCTATTTATGCCCCTTTGCTTCCGTTCCTTCGAAAAGAACTACGTGACATGTTTATAAAGAGAAAGGGAGAGGGGGGCGGGAGTGGGTATGGAGAAAGTAAGAGAGACGAATTACCAGAACCACTAATGCCTCGTACCCTCAATCAACCTATCCCTTTCATCGATGTTTGCCTCGCACTCTTCTCCGGGACTTTCGAGTAGCAGCACGGGAACCCCTCTTCGTCACGGGAGCGTATTGATCTTTGGGGGCGCTTTGATCTACCGAAGGTTCTGCCCCTCTTTTTCTTCCCCTTTTTCTCTTTCACGCTCGCACAGAACCCCTTCGCCCCCCCCCCGAGAACTCCCCGAAGAAACTCCCATACGAGTTTCACTTCTACCTTCGATCTCTCACGTCCGACACCTTAAGTTTATCAGTGGACCAACGAAGGGGAAGAGGCTGAGCGTCGAGTTTATCGATGAGCGAGAGGGTAGCAGGGAAAGGGGGCGGTGGTTCTTCGGCCTTTTTAGCGACAGAAATGCTGCCGTAATTAGAAAAATGAGTTACCGAACGAAACGTTCTAGTTAGTGGCCATCCGAACACACGTTCTTCGGGTTGATAGAGTCAAAGGTTATTTTCGATCGAACGTAACTCGAGTCTTTGAGATTTGCTGATCTCGAAGACTCACTCGTCGTCAGATTCCGACCGAATGGGACGGTGGATGAAGAGAAGTTTCAATTTTTAATTTGTAATGGCACTGGAATGTGCAAAGAGTTAAACATAGGAATTAAAATAGGCTTAGGATAATAAATGTAACATATTAAAAATATATAGTTAATATATGTGTAAATAGAATTAGAATATAATAAAGAAAGCATTTAAAATTATACGCATAAGCGGACGTTTATCAAAATATATACATTCGAAAATAGTCAATAAAGGGAATTAAAAGAAAGAGACAATATGGTTAATTAAAGAATAATTGATAACCACAGAAGCAATTGCTTAGTGCCTTGAAAAATGGCGATTCAAAGTAATTTAGGCCGGGTTCACGAGATCCAATAGATCACGAGGTTCCTGTGTGAGAATATTTGGGGAGCTAATTGCCGATATATTTTATTAGAATTGCGCGAGTAACTCGGCTGTCTCGTAAATTCCTTTTGCTGGATGTCCCTGCATTTTAACTTTTCCCATGTTTATCCTCCTCTTTCTACCTGCTGCTTTATCTCATATTCTCTCTTATTAATCAGCCCCCTATTTCTAATTAAACTCTCGGTGGCATTCATCTGCCAAAAACTCGGCGCTACGACTTGTTAATGAGAGAAACAATATTTCGCGAATTTGTTCTCACGACATTTCTAATTTCTACGGATTTAAATAATGATTCTCTCTTAGGCTGAAATAATTGTTTTTTACTATACCATGAAAAATCGTCAAAAAATCAAAGTTGCCAATTTCGCTCCTAAATGGCCCAAATCGATGGTATATGATGCCTAATGATGTTCTAGGACCGATTTGGGTCGAAAGAAGTGGTTTAAAAATTGTTTTGGTCAAAAAATGGGTCGACCCAAAATCGCAAAAATGTGAAGGGGTATACCTTCAAAAATTGTCAAAAAATGAAAGTCGCCAATTTCGCTCCTCAATCGCTTAAATCGATGGTATACGATGCCTAATGATGTTCTAGGACCGTTTTGGGTCGAAAGAAGCGTGTTAATCATTTTTCCCAGTGTAAATAAAATCTATTATTCGACTGTTTTCCCTAACTTACGCAAATAGCCACACCTTAACCTAATACGGACTTTAATTCGATAGTATTTCCAACATCTCAAGGCTTCCTTAATTATTACAACCATCTCATATTAAATGTTGAGAGTAGAAGATTTATTAAAAAATCTCTAAGAATAATTAATCGCGGTTCTCCTAAATTCTACGCGAGATTGGATGTAGCGCGTTAAAGGAGCATAACTCTCTGGTTTTAGTAGAAAAATGTGATGCTATTAATTTGAGGGAGGAAGATTTCACGGGTGAGCGAATAGGTCCCTAAAAGACGTCTGGCAGCTGGAAGAGATTCCGCTCTCCGTTCGTGACCGACATTAGTAACTCTTTTTTTTCGAGATTCCGAGGCGCCACTTTTCCCTTTCTTTCATCTTCTTTACGCTTTCTGTCGCTAACCCCTCGTCCAAACGGAACATCGGAATGAGGATTGTTTTCGTGTCGGGCATCACGGAATTCTTTCGGAAACCGTTGCTCCACTATATTTTTCTCAGCAATTACGCTCAATTATATATCACCCCAAAAAAATTGATGTCCGTTACCTTCGTCCGTGGTAAAAAAAGAACATTTGGAAATCGTACGTGATTTATATAAACTCCGTGGATTTATGGAATTTTTGTTACTCACATTTTGGGCACGAATTTATGCCAGAAGTATGATGGAGTTATAATTCATTTTTCGGTGGAGTTTAATAAGAATTATTTTTTATGCAGTGTCTTTAAAATTGATCAATACTCAATAACTATGTTATTATTTAATTGAAGTATCCAGATGAATGAATTGCCAAGCAATTTATTTTTATCGAATTTATACGACACAGTAATTATAAGATATATTAAAAATTAGATATGACGTTCAAAAACTATCCCAGAGTATTAATATAAAACTCATTATCAAAATTTTCGAACCTTAAAATATTTTTATACCGTGTTCCAAAATTATCATAATTTCAATTTTCCAAAAATGTCTCGGCTAAATTAATATAAAATTCTCTATCATAATTTCCAAGCATTAAAATATTGTTATACCACGTCTCGAAATTAATATAACTTCAATTCTCAAAAAGTGCACCGATTAAATTAATATTTAAAAATTGCCGATTATATCTTTTATCAACTATAAAATTAACGAAAATCAATGTAGACGGTTATATAATATTTGACTACCTTTAATATTTGAGACATATAATAGTTATATATTAGTCATGTATAATAATTAATAGATACACAATAGTTATATAATTATGGTTACAATTTTAACTATTATATATCTCAAATATTAAATAGACATATAACTATTATAGAGATATATGGAGATATACATGTATAATAGCTAAAACTACAGATATAATTATATAAATATTATATAACTATTATATGTACAAATTACACTAGAATACAGTTAAAGATGAATAAATGATCATTTCTTTATACACTTTCATATAAAGAATTTGTAAAAAAAGAACATAACGAGATAACATACGGGAAAGTCTCTATTGTGGCATATCGTTCAGAAAGACCACATACGCGAAAGCCCAATATAATTACAATTAGCCTCAAAATAGTCAAATTATAAGTAGCCCCATAAACTTGAATAAGTAGCTATCTTTAAATGCTATATTTATATGATATACTACACGATATATTCTCAAGTAAAGTGCAGATGCCGATAACGATTTCAAGTATGATATCCGCGATTACGGTACCTGATTCGCAGCCGATCGGCAGGATACATCAGCCTTGTCATTACGCCGTAATTAAACCGTGGAAGGCTTGCGACGACACGGCCTGCGGGGATCCTTCAAGTTCCCGTTTGTAGGAGCTAAATGCGTTTGACAACGGAAGCTTGTGTCTCCCCTTGCCGGTTTTCATAGCCCTGAGCGTGAACCTTCTCCCGAGACTAGTAGATAATCCCGAGCATACCTGAACAGAAAGAGGATCTTGTTAATTTAATTACTATGTACACCGACTTCTAATGCACTTCCTTCGGAACTTCTTCATAATTAACTCGTCCGTAATCACGACTAGCTCTCGACGAGACCACCCCTGCTGGATCACCTTGATTGCGATCTATTGTGTGTAATAGAAAATGTAGAATACACGTTGCTGGATAACTTAATCCGATGCGATCATTAAATCCCGTTGAATAGAATTCTGGGTCTTGGAAAATTATGAATATGTTTATTAATGGAAACGTAAGGGTATCCCACGTAAAGAATTGTTGGTAGGCTTGATCATTAATTTCTGAGACAGAATCGATAATAGTATAACTTGTTGATTTGAGCTTAATGTTGGAGTATTTAAGAATCCAGGCGACTCGTAATTTTATATATCTGCGGAATTTCGGTTTAAAGCAATTTCTTAAGTAGAGAAGAAAAATTCAACGTGGGAGTAGTTTACCCTTAAAAACAAATCTATCCGAGAAATTCGAATTCCGATGGGTTATCTATGATAACAAATATTTTATACCTAGTAAAATAAAAAATACTTCAAATTTCTTCAAATAACAAAATCCAATTATTCTTGTTACACGTAAAATCTATGAGAGAGAGTTTCATGCTTTTAAATTGGAATTCCATGGATATAAAAAAAATGCCTGTCGCTTATCAGATTATCGGATAAATCAATCAAGTCTTCTCGAAGTAAACAATTATAAACCGAAGACCAAACAGGCGATAAGCGAATCTGCCAATCACCGATAATAACTAGTGACAACTTCTCCGCGTTGACCAGTGGGCAAGCGACACGCGCACAAAAGTGGAAGGGTTTTGCACGGCGGAAAATCCCCCTGGGAAGTTCTTAGCAAATAAAGGAAAACTGGACAACAACGTTGTATTCTGGCGTACCAACCCCTTCCGAGTAGCAACGGGCTCGAGTTTAGCCCTAATATTAATTTAATAACGCGGAACGTGAACAATTGACAGGCAATAACAGCCGGGCAATCAGAGGACGTCCGCCCTGCTAGTTAAGAACCCCATTCCTGGCCACGGATCTCGAAGAAGGTTCAAAGATCTGGAGTCAACGGGGATGGGGATGAAAGAGACGGACGTGGAAAGGGTGGAAAAGGGGGCGTGGAGCCGAGCAACCCTTTCACGAATGTCACTCGAGGCACCGAGTGCCTTTCCTACCGAATACAATGCCGCTTGTTGTTCTTGTTGATTTCATCGCACGTCCCTGACCCTTCGGGAATCGAGAACGGGGTTGAAATGACATAAGGATTTAACGTGCCGAGGGGAGTTAGTCCTCCGATACTCCTATTATTTCCTTGAGAAACCCACCACCGACGGAATTTTCGAGGGTGATTCCTAACCCCCATACTGCTGATCACGTAGATCCATTGTAAACAGTGAAACGCGAATGCCACCCTGATTCACTCTTTTCTTCGTCCGTAGTGTTGACCATTGCCAATCACCGTTGTTGCATGAACTTATTACGAACAATATATTCTATGTCACTCATTACGTGGTTTTTATTGGTTTGACCAAAAAGTTCGTGCGGTTTGCATTAGCTTTTTGCGGAGAAACAGACGGGTTTTTATGAGCGCGAAATTATAAAGTTGTTGGAAAGATAGGAAAATGTTGGTCCAAAAATAAAACCAGGCCTTATTTTTATGTGATCTTATAAGACTTGGTCTTACTTTCGAAAATATTATTTATAACAAAAACCACAATTCTTTCGATAATAAGACCAGGTCTTATCGAATTAAACGGTAATAATGGCTCTCAAGACAAAAACGTCACCAAGCCACGATCTCCATACATCGAAGTGCGATTCTCGACATCACATGTTGCAAGTGCCGTAATTTAGAAAAGCATGAACTTCGCAGTATTACAACAACTTTTTAATTAATCCATACTCCGAGAAATGGCTGATGCTTTGAAGCCATACGACGATGCACGCAGAGAGTAACATGTTCGATCGAAATCATTTCCGTTTGAAATGTGCAGAGGACATAAATCAGCAGATAGCGAAGCAGAAAGAGGTTGTTCGGCTCGGAAAAAATAGAAGCATCGCGTCGGTGAGACCCGCGTGTCGTGAGGTCACCCCGTCGGCGGTATAAATATTTAAAGTCCCGAATTAAGACGAGATGATAAAGCGTTTCCAAGTAAGCATACCCGGCCACGGCTTCTGGCTCCTATCAGACCAACCTCTCTCGTACAGCTCGAGTCTACAGACATCCTAATATTCCATCGTTATCTGAACTGGCTCCTTCACTCGCGCGCGACTTACTTCGACGTATTTTGTATTTTGGCTCGCTGTCTTCTCGAGGGCTGTCAATCTCGAGTGACGGGACGAAACGTTGCTTGATCCTATATCGAAGAAAGCAGATCAACCGCCGCTTCATGAACAACCATCACCCAACAAAGTCAAAAGACAATGTCCCTCGAGAACCGATCCGTGCATTTATTAGTTACCTCATTAAAAGGAGCATCTTGTTTTTAGTGCCAAATGTGCGACTGAAACTCTGCTAATTCAACTCTTTAGATTGAGTTCATTTAGCCGAAGTAACGGGCTGCACTTTAGTGCTCGACTTGGGCCAAGCTGTTTCATTATTTAATTTAATAAATAACATTATCTTTGATATAAATATAGTAGTTATTTTATCCTCTACTAAATACCACCTGAAAACGAATTAATTTACTCATCCTATCCTGTAAATATTGTTCTTGTTTTCAATAAACTAAATGTTGTATCTCGTTCACGTTTACCTCGAAACAAGTATGCTCCGAATTGGTGAAGGAATTTTGAATAATAATTTAATGCAAGCATAAAGTCGTCCTCAATCAGTAATTTCGTAAGTATGATATTCTATCAATAAATATTCTATCAAGTCCATATTGGAATTATTTGTAGAAATGTCCCAAGATAGTAAATAAATAGGCGTGCAAGAATCTATGGGGTTGAATAAATGTTGGAGTCGCTGAGTGTAACGTATGTTTAAACTGCCATGTCAAAATAATTCTTTCGCTATCTGAATATAGTATCCTCGAGTTTACGTACGTCATGTGATTTGTGTTTGAGAGGAGAAAAAAAAACGATAAAATTATCGTGAGAGATCGTATGGCCCTGAGTAAGAGCTTGCAGACACGCGTCAGGCTTGCGACCGTGCGTTGGCGATAACGAACGTCCGCTCTCTCCTCCACTGCCAGAAATATCCTACCACTGGGTACTTACGTATATCTACTATGAGTGGACCGATATTTTTGCAAAAACCAACGCGGATTAATTTTACCGTCGAGATCCGTTTACCTCTTGACACACTTGTTACTACACTGGTAACTTTAACTGGACAGTGTTTACTGAAAAACGTTGTTGTTGCATCTCAAATGATGTTGGGACAGAAAAGGGATCTTCTTTGGGAAGATTGCTGCTGATGTCATGCAACATTGTATCAAAGCAAAGGTGTCTATTACTCGGAAATGGACTTTGAACATGTTTTGGGAATCCTTAACTTTGGGAGTCACGGATTCCAACAAGTTGAAAGCGAAATTGATGAGGATAAAGTTCTGAGATTTTTTTAATATATATTCTATCATGGTATTTGTATATGCAGTGTGAGTGGATATTTTTGCAGAATCAACGTGGTTTAATTTGATCGTCGAGATCCGTTTACCGCTTGATATACTTGTTATTACGTTGGTAACATTAAGCTGACACTATTTCATAAAAAAGTTGTGTCAAAGTAAGAATATCTGTTAGTCGGAAACAGACTACTAACGAATTTCGGGAGTCCTTAACTTTGAGTTTTACTCTGAGACTTAAGTCGTTGACTGCAACTTGTTAGAAGCAAAATTGACTATGATGAAATGTAGACATTTTTGAAGAAAATGCTTATATTTCATTATTCAAGATCTTTCTTGCTATTTTATGTTCTAAGATCATTGGAAAATAGTGTACGTAGCGCAGGTAGCAGTACGGTGAGATCGTTCGAGCCGCAATCCAGTAGGACGTGCCTTGATGCACCGTGCTAGCTGAAGATACGTGCGCGAAGATGCTACTTCTTCCGTGCAAGTGCATCCAGAGCATGCTCTCCGTGGTCCCGAGATAATTTGCCCTCCAGAAAATAACAGGGTGGCGTAGGGACGCCGACTACAACGACGTGTACCCTCGCCACGACTCTACGTACCTACTTACATACCTACGCCAAGCAAACCAAGAGAAAGAGAGTCGGAAGTAAAGGAGTACAGCTGAGTACCCTATATATACGGTATCGACCTTCTAAGGCTCTCCTTGGCTCGCTGCATAAGACTTACTAACTTAAGACTTACTTTCATTATCCTGATACCTCGTGACTCGACGAAGATTTTTTTCAAGACTTCAGACTTTCGAAACCAAAATTATTACTAGCTGTAATGACTTGCAAACTTGGTGTCACGGCCAAGATTTTTGGAAGAACGTATACTCAAATGTAGGAATATACATAAACTTAAGGTTTCTACTTAAAAAGAAGTCTGGCAATTTTTGTAACATGCTACATGAATAGATACATCCACCATCCTTGACCGATACTTCTCTAATGAGATATTGATTCCGTAACTCATTGATTTGAATACACCTAAGTCGAAACAATGAGTCGATTTAAAACGTTATAAAAGCAGTTACTGTTTTGCCGTCGAGGAACGATGGAGTAGCTCCTCTCCGATCGAGAGAAGCATGTCAATAAAGGTGACTGAGATAATATTCGATCCTATCGAATGACTATGCGAGGATGATGTCACGAAAGTAAAAAGTGATTGTACGCCGAAAGTGCTGGCGGACGAGTTACGTTCTTGGAGAAAACGTGGACGTTTTATGATGAACGGGTAGCCATCAGTGTCAGGGTCCAAGTTTTTAAGAGGTACTTAATATACCTGTGTCATCGTCGCTGATCGCCGGATGTCAATTTCATTTCAAGTATTTAAGATCGCTCGAAAGCATTCGCTAAAAGCAACTGATTTCACAATAAAGAAGTGATTCACGAACATACAACACAGTGATGTGAATTATGGAACACTATTCGCGAACGATATGTTAGTTTTACTATCGCGTTCGACTTGGGACATAATTGAACCGTGTGTACCTTGTGTAACATCTTTTCTTAATATTGATATTAATTAATAATTTAGAGTAAATATTTTAGTTGTGGCTGTATCATTATTGTAATAATAATTTCATGGTAACCATGTCGTTATTGTGATAGCAATACTTATGCATATTATTATAGAATTTATGCTGATATTATATGAATATTCAAGTACATCTTTCACTTTCGAAGAATGATCTAACACTTCGAATCTTTAATGATATGTTTTATGGAAAGAGACTTGATAATTAAACCATGTATACCTTATGTAACTTTTTCCGTTACCGTCGATTTTAATTATTAATTTATAGTGGTTATTATGATGGGTATAACGTTATTGGGATAACAATAGTTATGGATACTAGAATTGATGCTGATATTACATGAATTTTTTCAGTACAGGTGACCCTTGTATAACGCGCGAATTAGGTTCCTGAGGAAGGTCGCGTTATAAAAATCGCGTTATGCGAGACTCGGATTATATACGCGCGTTATATATGTATGAGAATGGCCACAATTTATGAAGCGCGTTATATGGAAACCGCGTTATATAAGTACCGCGATGTTCGAGAAACGGCTCAATTTGTGAACCGCGTTATATAAGTACCGCGATGTTCAAGAATCGGCACAATTAGTGATCCGCGTTATCTCGAAACAGCGTTGTACGAGGGTTACCAGTAGAACTGAAAGTGCTCGCACACGAAGAATGGTCTAACACTTCCAATCATCAACAATGTCTTCTTCCGAAAGACACTAAGAAGGGCAATGAAGTTTCCTCGTCTCAACGAAAGATACGTTTCTCCCTCCGGATATTCTTCCCCCAATTCTATCGTAGAAGTAATTCGTTAGGAGGTCGCGAACGAGAGCAATAAACGTGTCGGAGTGCAGTAACGGGTGATACAACGTGAACCGAAACCCCCGTCGACCTTCGCTTTATAGGTCTACTTCGGCACGACCCCCCAGAGACTCGATTTGTCAACTCGTTAGTGGAACTCGTTTAACCCCGGAGCCACGTTCTTTGGGTGCCGCTGGTCATCCGACCAATCTCTCTTCATTCCTCTCTCATGGAGCTCCTTATTTATTTAGATTTGTTTAAAACTTTTGGAAGCTGAATCAGGTAGCCACGTATTCAGCATTTCCAGCACGAATATACTCGTGGTATTATAAGTGTATTCTACTAGAATTACAATTCCTTCTAGCTAATAACGGCACGCAGTTAAACACATAAAACAGAAACGGCAATACAAATGAAATCAACTCATTTGTGCTGACAGCGGATGCATTAATATTTCCTTACAAACATTTCAAAAACGGTAACAGAAATATTAGAGCGACAACTTCTAGTTGTATTTTGATTTGTTTACACGTTTTATAACCTCCGATGAAGTGAGTACGGCTCTAATTCAATTGTTTATCATTGTTAGTATATATATTTTAAACCGTGACAAGTTACCTGGCTCATCATGGTCGATGGTTGAGAATGTCTTCGAAGGATCATAGGGTTGATGGGGGTGTAGAATGTTTTAGGAACGGTGACCAGAAGCATAGAACGGGGTGTTCCAGTTATAACGGCCCTCGGTGCCACGGTGACGGATGTCGGACCGTAACCCATTACACGGAATAGAGAGCCATTGGTCACTCGGACTGAACGTACCTCAAATTGACGAATGGTAATGAGTTCGCCTTGTTAAAGCGACTAACGCGGCACTCCTCCTCTTTCCTCGTGAAATACCCGTTCCGTGCTCTTCGGGGTCGTTTCAGTCGGAATTAAAGTTCGATACGCGGCGAGCCGCACCTGGCTGATACGCGCCAGGAAAGGCTTGCAAGGACGATCCATCCTCGATGCAGAGATTAACGGCTCGCAACACCGTAATTTCCGAATCGATCCGCACGGGGAGCAAAAAATCTATGAGAATTCCTGGCAAGTTGTATCGATTCGTTGGATAGTCGTAAACAAAATGAAATTGTCATTATTATCTTCGTTGGATGATGAATTGGTCATTGATGTCCTTCGCGATAATTGAAGGAGAACATCACGAAAATTGGTCCTCGTCAAGCCAGAGGTGCGGCACGAGGCCAATAAATTATTAAAGCCAAGAGAAACAAGGATCCGTGGTAGGATCGATACCTTTTAAAGCAGGCCTACCTCGTGGATCCCCTTGCGGACCAACTCGGCCGCAATACCTAACGGAGTTTATTCGACATTGTTGAATGGCGGCAGTTGTAAAAATGATAACGGATGACCTGTGAGGCTCCGGGGGGCTTCTGGCTTTGTAATGAAGTACGGTCAGTACTGCCTGCCCCTTTGCTGGATGCCATGGCATCTCCTAGAACGTGTTCCCCCTGGACGCAGTCCACTTCGATTTACACCCCTTATTCGCCTTGCGCGTCACTTTCCGATCTTTCCGAATACTCGATTCTTCAAATTATGTCGATTCACTGCATTTCCTGAATCTTCGTCACGATACAAAATATTTGAATCAACTCGCTATATTTCCAACACCTTCGTCACGATATCAAATATATGAATCAACTCGCTTTATTTCCAACACCTTCATTACGATATAAAACATTCGAAAAGAACGTACAAATAATGATAAACAATCAATATCCCATTTCGCCATCTAAATCGTCAAATGATCAGTGTAATCAGCGTAATCATCCCAGCGCAGACTAATCGTCAGATTTCTAGAGAAAGCACTCGTCAACTAGGTCACGCGTACATGAATACATAAACGATCGGAGCAGCAGGTCTGTTTTTACTGGAAAATAATTACTCGCTATTGTACGTGCTCGTTACGCAATGTTCACCTGCTGGCCAGGATGCGTCGTGCTGCAAAGTGAAATGAAACGAAAACACGGTGATCCACGCGAAAGAACTGTGTAAGAATACGGTTCGAGCAACGTAACGGGGAAGAAGAATTGCGGCATAGAAGGGGTGGGAAACGCGAAGTAGTATACCGGTACGACGAAACGATACGCACTGCCGAGGTCCATAAAATTCTTCGCTATTACCGGGAAACACAAGGTAGCCTGTAATTAGCACTTGACGATGCATTAGTGGCCCGTGTACTCTCCCTCATCTCGCAGAACGCCCTTGCAATAAACTCCAAATGACCAACCGTCCATCGTTAGCCGAGGCTACGGCACATGGAAAACTTACTACCCTCCGACTACGATTCCGTGATATTTCTTCGGACGCTGACCGATTAATCACCGACGATAATACTAACGATCATCTAAGACAATTCCTAATTAACGGGGAAATATGGTACGCTACATGAAATACGATTCGTGCGACGATTGCGAAGTAGATGAACCAAGAAATCAAAGTACATCTCGATATCCACATTTAACACTTTACTGCTTGGTTTATTGCGCGAGTCATTTTCATGCGAAGCTTTTTACTTTTGTCAACGTGACAAGACACGGTTTTTACTCTGCGACCATTAAACTGTTAATCCATAGATATTTTTATGTATTATTATAAAATGATTAATATTTCTTCAGTGATGTAGTTGGTCTAAGTATTATTAATATATAGTAGTTATTTTTGCGGCTATTAATCAGGGTAACGAATGTGTTACTGAAACGTTTCGTCGACATATTTAAATAAAGAAGTTTCCATTTAATTTTTGGTCTGATTAATAGCCGCAAAAAAAACTACTATATTTTAAAAATGCTTAATAATATGAGAAAATAATAAGTTCAGGATGAAGTTCCTGGATGTGACTTATCGGACTGAAAATTGTACAAGTTTGTCATAAAATCTTTTTCGAGAATAACTACATATCACCAATGAATTTCTTCAGAATATATTATTCCAGTAAAATGTGTCGATTTATTTCGACGTTAAGAATAAGAGTAAATATATACTTTTTTAATAAGCATATTATCGGCTACAAAGGGAACCTTTTCGGCGTAACTTCAAAGTTAACGTCGTAACATTGTCGAGTAACCCGCAATATGGAAAGTAAATCGGCAAACTGGCACCGAAATAGTTAGTTGCAAGGTGAAAGAGAAATCCTGGTAAAAGATCCCGAACCATACTCGTAGAACGTACCAATTTACGGTGGTATCGCGCGTGGCTTTCACCTCCGTCTTTGCAGCTGGACTTTTCGGTCTCTATCTCCTTTCCTCTCTCGCAAAACACTGGGAAAAAAAGGTGAACTTCCACGTACGGAGATTACGTGCGAATTCCACAGTCTCGGCACGGTATCAATTTCTCAAACGGATCGTAGCTACTTCAAGTATAATTCCCCTTCTCTCTCGCGAAGCTAGCGTGCGATTCTACGAAGGAAGAAGTAAGCAACCCTGCCGGAGGAACATTCTCCAACGCAAAGTTCGACACGCGAAACTTCCAACTAATTGTCCCCTTCGTTACTTTTACATCATTCTTTGTCGATACATTGTAACGCTGTAAATGTCTTCCATTAGTTGTTAATGGAAGCATTAATGATATTAACATATTTTGTGACGCATATAACTTCTGCATATGAAACTTGTTTAATCGCCGGCGAGAATTCTTATATTTCGATTTGTATTTTGATTTATATTTCGATTTAACATTATTATATATAAAAGTCGTACATTTACGTCACTAGCAGTTATGTGGTAACATGGAAAGACGTATCTTTACGGGGTGCATAATCCGCGGAAAATGTGTTAACGGATAGAGGAGGTTCTTTCATTTGGATTCATATAAATTTCAATAATAAATAATCAAACCCATGTATACGTCACAATTATAAATATTAGAGATACCGAAAGTAATAAATTATTTTTTACATACTTCAAACATAATTAAACATTATTCAATTAGATCATCAGCATCGTTATCTATGATCCTTAACCAATGGGATTGTTCCATAATTTGGCGCGGTTTTAATTCCATATTCAATATATCTCATAACAATTGCTTATCAACTGTGTTATACGTCATTCGATACCATTTGTTTTATTCTTTTATGCAATTATTAAATAATGATAGAGAATACATTGTAGATTAAATCGTATTAAATATTTGCCAAAAACAATCGAATTTTTCGCATTCGACAAAACGACAAAACCGTATGAAGTTATGGAAGAATCCATTATTTGATCACTAAATTCGAAGTATTAGTGTGATGTTGTTGTTTTTTTGGAAGAACTTTCCAGTTAAAAGGTTAAAAGAGAAGATGGTGAAGGTGTCCAGAGTCGATGGATGTGGATGGAAGCGGATGGAAGTCGGTGGATTTGTATAAGATGGTGGGCGCGGCCGGTGGCCGGTGGCCGGTCTCGAGAGGCCGAGAGGTCGTCCGGAGCCGCTGGGAACCGGCGATTGTCGCTCTCCTGTGTTCTCCTCTGTTCACTCCTGCACTCCTCTACTCGCTCGTGCTTCGAGGAGCACGCACTCTCAGCCAGTACTTACACCAACCTGCGATTACCCAACAATTTTCAGATCGGTAGCGGTCGACCGTCCGAGATTTTTTCGCACGATTCTCCGCTCGACTCCCTTCGAGACACGTTTCTGTCGAGCGCTCTGATTCATTTCTACCAATAACTTCGTCCACTTACTTCTTCGATCACGTTACCCCTTTTAACGCTGGGACTACCAAAGCAGTCAAAATGTTGGGTGTGCGATTTTAATGCTAGAACTACCAAAGCAGTCAAAATGTGGGATGTGCGATTTTAATGCTAGAACTCAGTCAAAACTTCGGGAGTGCGAATTCAATGTTAGAACTACCAAAGCAGTCAAAATGTCGGATATGGGATTTCAAAGTTAGAACTACCAAAGCAGTCAAAATGTTGGGTGTGCGATTTTAATATTAGAACTACCAAAGCAGTCGAAATATTGGGCGCACGATTTTAAATGAAATCTTTTATCAGATCGTCTTCGCGACCAAATAAATAATTGTATTTTCGGAGGAATCGACTCATCGCAATTGTTTAATTCAATTCGGAATTAAATCATTATAATCGGCAACCGTAAAATATATATTTAAAAGGACTCGTTATTACTCTACCTCTAGTTACACTCTCCCTTCTCCTTTCCTTAGGGAAAGGGACGGAAGTCGTAGGAAAGCATCCCTCCGACAACCTCGAAGAGGGACGTTGTTGCAGAAACCGGCAACACGCGATCGGTCTTCTGTGGTCTCGAACCGAATTTTTCCGCGGGACGTTATTGCTTCGGAAGTAATTATAAGTGCGGTAGCAATACGAAGAGAGAAGGAAGGGAAAACCAGAAAGAGCGAGAGAGACGAAGAAAGCAAGATGGAGCAAGTGAGAGAAAGACACAGACACCAAGCAACACGAGCGAGCAAGAGAGAGAGAGGAGTGCATACTACACACACCCCGTGCGACAAAGAGACAGGGTGAGGAAGATAGAACGAGAGTGAGAAAGAGAGAGATACCAAGCAAGAAGAGGGAGCAAGTGAGAGGTGTGCATACTGCACACACACCCCGTCCATAGCCCGGCGGTCTATAATTGTTTCGACGATTCTCCCTTGAGCTCGCGAACGGCAATTGCACCTGCTTCGATTTTGCTCGCTTTTTGTGGGAGGGGCGATCGCCTTATTCCCATCCATCTCCGTGACCTCAAGCACGCAACCTCGAGATTCGATTGATACGACCCCACCGCGCCGTCCTCTCCTACCATCGACCCTGAATCTTACACGCCAACCTTCCTTAACGCATCCCGATATTACGCTCCGATTATCCTTTGCACTCCTTTTGCGAATGCTCGATATTCATCTTTCTATTATATGAGACATTCGGTCGTAAAACATGTCAACTAACAAAAAGTAAACTTTCGAGATATCGATTGTAAAGTTTTCAGTTAAACAGCTGTCACTTACCTTCTCTTAATATCAAGCTTTTTCTTTTAAAAAGTGCAAATTCTTCACAGATATTCTCAACAATCTATGAAATCAGCTGTAAGGTGTTCATTGATGCCAATCACTCAATTTCGGAAACAATATCAGATAACGTGTTTTACGACCGGGTGCTTAATAATAAAATATACAGTTGGTCTAAAAAATGATGGAAGAAAAAAGGAACTATTAGAAATGAGGTTTCCTTGCGTTACTTATATTTATCTATGTCTAGTTATTAATTATACAAGTGTCTAAAAGGAAACCTTATAACGTAAATCTAGGTAAACGTGATTCTAATGAAGACACATTATATGAAAATAGTAACGAAATTATTACTTAACCGCACCAAGAAAGATGACGTACTTTAATAATTATTATTATAAGGAAAAAATCAAATGAAATGAAGCTGTAGAGGGTTAATAATATTCCAAGAAATAAATAATAAGCATCACGCGCGACAGGTGCTGGCAGAAATGTCCGTCATTATTCTAGAAGAAGTAAGTAATTAATATATATCCCGGTGTTTTAATCCAGAGATTAAAATCGCCAGGAGACTTCGATGCTAATTAGAAATCGTACCAGGTGGAATAATTCCATGATTCAGATCCACGGAATTCCTATCCCGTGATTCTTCCAATTCGATGTCGAAATAAATTCAATAAAGAACTTCTTAGAGTACTAAAATAATGAGGAAACGATAGCTGATGCCGTTACCCAGTCGACGTTAATTATTTTTCTAAGCTCGTTTATAATAACGTTGAGTTTCCACGCGATAAAACGTAAAAGTAATAATAATAACCAACCAATATCCTCGCGATATTACTCTTGAACCCTATCCGAGATACAAACAGTATAAACAGAAATAAGTGATCGGTAATTATCTCTAGAACTACCGAACATATACTCCGTTATGTTTACACATTTATAATATTTACATATAAATTACAACTGAAAGATTTAATTTAATTAATGGATTCAATTATTCGCGTTATGTATATAAAGTAAACGTATAATAAATCTCAAACAATTCGCTATGGTGTATTCCAATAATTTAATGAAAAATGGCAGACAAGTCATTTTGTGGCTTTTGTTAGTTCTAGTGTTACTAGCTATTCTTTCGAGCATTACAATCCTCCAAAAGTGAAATATGTCGTTTCAAAATCAGACGCGCGAGAGATTCGTGAGGACGTCCAGGATAATTCCACGTCTGGCCAAGTAACGACTTCCGAGGATCGGCCATAAAACATCGGTACTTTTACCGAAAGCCACGAACTCTCTCGCGGAGTAATATAAATTTGTCGGGCGTGCTGCGATATCGGTTTAAAGCCTCTCATTCTCTCTCTCTCTCTTTCTCTTGGTTTCAATACGTATAGAGAGGATCGTGTGCCGGTAACTCTGGCGGGGTACCTCGCTCTCTTTGGTCATTATCCTTTTATTACCAGCGCGTTATTTAGAGAGCCGATCCTTGGGAGCGTTCATACTCGCGGCCGATCGCTCGACTGGAAAACGAGCCATACGCTCGGTACTCGGTGCATCATCGGTGCCTGCAATGCCCGACACTGCCGCTCTCTTGCATCTCGTAAATAAAATACCGTTCGATCGTGAGCCTATAACATCCCCTACTCTCCATCCTACTCCTATTTACGATTTACGAGCCTGCACTGTGCTTAGAATTCTCTCCTAACGACACACGTACCCTTTTTTTGTACTACCGCTTGATGCGCTGGTCTGACTACCGCGATCCGATACTACTGCGCCTCTACACGTTGCCAGTACGAGATGCATTCTGGTTTGATGGATATACGGAGTACATTGGTGTTCATTTATCTGATCAGTTTAATTAGGAATTTTAGTATAGTGGGACTATGTACCACCAGGAACTATAGTATGCATATTACGTGGAATTAATCCAGAGGTGATGGTGTTAGTTTTAATTCCAATCTGTTGGTACTGCTCTTAATATATAATACTTCGGAATTGACGCAGAACAAGCACTGTCTAATAATAATTTGTTATAACTACTTTGATTTTCCTTGATTATGAGATATAAGATATATAAGACATATTATCCATATTTTCGTTATTTATGTTAATAATTTAATTAATTAAATCATTCCGAACTAGTGATATATGCGCGATAAAAAATCTTCTGCTATGCTAATAATTCCATGACTTAATTCCGCGGAATTCTTTGAGTTCGAAATCAAAATAAATTCGATAAATTCAAATAAAGAATTATCTAATAATAAGGATTGGAATTCCGAAATAATAATACATGCGGGAGAAAAAATCTTCGGCAAAGGAAATAATTCCAGACATACTTCCGCGGTAATTCTTCGAGTTCGAAATAGAAATAATTTCAATAAATTCAAATAAAGTATTATCTAACAATAAAAATTGCAACTCCGAAATAATGATACACACACCATATAAGATTTTCAGGAATGCAAATATTTCTTCCACCTCGTTTTCAGGGACGTTTCAACATGGCGGCGATGTGATATAATAATGCAACTTAAATATGAGAGCTGATATTACATAGAAATTTCATGAATAGCAGGGAACGGAGCCATTGTTCCCAACATTATCTCTCCTAGTTGGCAAACGTAATGTTGACCCGAAACGTAGCGGTCAGCCGGCGAAAGTTCGCGCTAGCAAATACCGAAGGAGTAGCGAGATGGTGCAACGATCTCTTCAAGTATATAAATATACTTGGTCCATAGTTGGCCGAGCTGGTTCCATCGAAAAGCAGGCTCAGCTACTTCCGGTTTTACCCTCTCGAGTGAGTCGAAATATCCGCCAGTGGCTTTGGATCGCCAGTGAATCAATCTGGGAGCTCTTAAGAGGGTCTCCGTCAAGTGGGATCGCGATGGCAATTAACGTCCGAGATGTGTGTCTACCAACCTATCGTACGAACGAGTCAATTTATATGTACATTAAATCGACTAATTGCTTCCATCTTCGCGATATATCGTAGCCAATAATAAGAACATTGATACAATTAATTACATTAACGTAACGAAGAAGTAACTTCCTTCGTCATAGAAAAAGAATAATTGAACTAAAAATGGCAGACAAGTCATTTTGATTCCATTGGTAGTTCCAGTGTTAAGTATCCTCTTAAATATTAATTCTTATATATCTTTAAAGAGAATTAGCTGGTAATTAGAGAAAGCTAATTAGGACACAAACACCCGTAAGATTCTCGCGTTTAATCCGAGAATTAAAGATAAACACGGAAGCGTTTTCCCGAGCAGTTTTCTTTCACGTTGGCTGACAATGCCCGACCACGCTCACATATTAGCTTACATGCAACGCGTAATCACCGTTGCTTCTGTTTAGTTAGACACATTGTGTGCGTTCGACTTGGCGCACACACGACGTGGTTTTTCTATCATCCACGGTGCAATTAAAAAATTAGTTGCGCACGGAACGAATAGGAAGAGCGGGGATTACGTTTTGTCGAAGTGTGTACGTGTAAGAATAACGCGTGCGTGCGCCGAGTGTCTGTAATTATTTCGACGGAATCGGCTCTGACGGGCTTAATGGCCGTGAGTCGGTCTCAGAGCACCGGCAATTAATCACTATTCATTAGTAAGCCGAGGCGGAAGCCTCGATGAGGAAAACGAAATTACCTGCCGCGTCTCTTCCCGGCCATCGTCTCTTTTCCATTTTACAGAAAATTATAAAGTCCCGGCGTAATCGATGTTCGTTTCCATGGAATATCTCGCGGGGGAAAATGGTTGCTTGCTTTTTGGATTCATTTACTGTTTTTGTTGGTTGCGGAAGGTATTTGAATAAATAATGAATTAGTCGTGTTAGCGATGTGCCGAGCAGCGATTATCTTGGAACAACGACAATGCTGAAACATTGGCTATCATGGAACATTGACCATTTTAGAACATCGTCTATCTTTTGACGCCGTAAACCCTGGAACATCGACTATCATGTAACATTGACAATCCTGGAACATCGACTATTCTGGAACACCGAATATCTTGGAACATCGAGTATCCTGGAATACCAACAATCCTGGAACACCGACTATCCTGAAACATCGACAATCCTGGAACATCAACTATCCTGAAAAATCGACTATCTTGGAAATCGAAATTTCTGGAACCCCGACTATCCTGGAACATCGACTATCATGGGACGTCGAATATCCTGGAACACCGACTATCCTGGAACATCGACTATCCTGGAACATCGACTATCATGGGACGTCGAATATCCTGGAACACCGACTATCCTGGAACATCGACTATCCTGGAACATCGACAATCCTGAAACATCGACTGTCTTGGAGATCAACATTCCTGGAACCCCGGCAATCCTGGAATATCGACTATCATGGGACGTCGAATAACCTGGAACATCAACTATCATGGGAAGTCGAATATCCTGGAACATCAACTATCATGGGACATCGTATATCCTGGAACATCAACTATCATGGGACATCGTATATCCTGGAACACCAACTATCCTGAATGACAGAATAGCAACTAAAGATATCAGATTTAACAATTATCAGATTTCGGGGATTACACTCATAAATTCTGGGGCGATAAGTCAAAGTGAAATATGTCGTGGCATGATCAGACGCGGGTTGATAGATCGAAAAGAACCTCGTCGCGCAAAGTGTCGAGGTTTCCTCGAAGCTTTCGGCAACATCCTGCCATAAGCCAAGGGGATTCCGGACCCTTCTTCCAAGCGCTTTAAACAATTTTCAGGCTCATTTCCCCTCTTAAAGCGAATATCCTGGAAGAAGGGCTGGAAACGGAAGAGGGACAGTCAGTCGAATGGACGAGCGAAGAGAGCGAAGGAGAAAGTGACGAAGGTCAGAGAGGGAAGATGGAGAAAGAGAAGACGCTTGGAGAGCCGGGAGGCATCTTACTCCAGGCTCGGAGTCATCCGACAACCCCTTGCTGAAAACTTCAAGGTAACCCTCGTATTTACCAATTACCTAAGTAATCTGCGGCGGCCAGACTCCGTCTCTGTCCTCACGACTTCCCGCAGTTCTCCTTTTGCGGTATCCGAGTCCCTTCCGAACTTTAACTAGCCTTGGGCCAAGTAGAATCCTCCTATCTCCCAGCCAACCTCTGATAAACGCGCGACATTAGAACCTCGCTGCGCTTTAAACGACGAATGAGCATCTGCCAACACCGTTCTACGGGCTTACTACTCTATTAAAATATTAGCGGTACCGGAAAGTAATTAATTTAGGACTGGAGAATTTTTTCGCACCACAAGTTGAAAATTTGATTTTTTCGAAACGGGAATTTCTGGCGATTATCTAATAGAATAGTATTTAATATAATCAAATAAATCGAGTATAATCAAATAAATCATGAAATATCCAAAAATAATTGATTACTTTCCGGTACCTCTAATATTTACAAGATTTATTACAAGAATCTATTTTCTAAGATCTCTTGCATCGCAAAGAATTATTATTATTTGTACAATAAAATTATTATTCTTTGTTAAGAACTTCTGTTTTGGCCAATTAAAAGAATAAATAAGGAATTGGATCGTTAGATTTCCACGGCAAGTTAGAGTTGGATGATAGAAAAATCATCATAAGTTATCTTTAATAATTAATAACATCATAAGATATCTTTAATATATAGAATGGCAAAATTTATAGCGCTTCTTATAGCACGTCATATCATACTTCTCTCTTGATAGATATATGTAGTTACTTCAAAAGGTCGTCGCGGGTCGACCCGAGTATCCCCTTGGAAGAATTTATCAGGGGGTTCCCCGTGCTACCGAATACCTCCGCGTAAAGTCACGGTCGAAATGGACATGCTAAGAAACGTGCGGATAATGCGGATGAGGGAATATAAGGAAGCGGAAAATATGTATTTCGTGGTTCACTACTAGTTTCACTAAAATCTCGGAATCCGTGTGCACAAAATATCTATTTTTTTAATAGTCTTACATTTATGTATTTATGAAAAACGGAGTTCTCATTTTGAAATTGATCTTTCACAGGTTTGAATAAATTACCCCTTTACACTTTTTTCCGACACTTTTTTTATAATATATGTATACCTATAAGGCAACAAAATATTGGCTAAATTTAGAGAAAATGTTCCTGATAATAAAAACAGATATGCGTGATCTTTCGCTTTTTATTAAGGGATAAATAGTGTAGTGTTATACGAGTTTTGGTTGTTATACTGGTTTTGGACTGCAAATTAACCCTTTTACAAATCAAACTTATCCACAAATTTGTTTTCTTAAGCTATTGTAATAAAAATAAAATCCAATATGACATGATATTAAAATAAAATACTTATTTGACACCAACAATATTTACAAACATTAAATTTATAACTCTTTTGGTATTAAATAAGTACTTTATGTTAATTTAAAGCTGATTTTGATCTGTGAAAGGGTGAATTTGATTTGCAATAACGTGAATTACATTTGCAAAATGGTCAATTTGGAGTGTAAAAAGATGAATGCGATCTGCAAAAGGATTAATTTGGAGTGCGAGAACCTTTATTGAGTAATATTTGTTGTTGTGTTAGAAGAGTTTCGCAATAATCGCGGAACTAATTCAATTTTAGAAAGCACGATCTTATAATCAAGATTCCCATGATCAGCTTCCCAAACCAAGGCACGATAGTCACCTTCCACATTAAAGAAGAACTCTGTTAACCCCCGAGGTCATCCGAACTCAGTTCCTCCCCATGGCGTCGACGTGCAAGAAGTCTCTCTATCCTCCAGGATGGCCAACGTTGGTGATTATTGCGTAATCAAGGCTAATTATCGTAGCATCGCGGTACGTTTCCCGCGAGGAATGGATTGCAAAGCGGCGTACATCGAGTTCTACGGTTCGCCGGGGAAATCTAACAATCCTGAGTCAGACGGATGGAAGGAAGAGGAGAAGGAAGGAGCGATGTGTTACATTGAAAAAGAAGAAGACGAGAGGTCTTTGCGGGGAAGGCGCATGCGCCAAAGAGACATAATGGCACTTGGCAATCTGCATACATTATGTACCAGTACACTATCATCCATAAAACACTTATATATGGTGGCCCAACAAGTCACCTAGGAGTTAAAAGAATTCATAACTCTTTCTATATTACTTTTTTCATTCTTGCTTCCAGATTTGGAAACGCAAAGAGTATTTTGCAACAGCAAACAAACTGAAGAAACTTTGCAACGCGTCGTGAAAAATTCGCTTGATAAAGCAAGAATTTGAAGAAGGCGAAGAAGGGGGTCACTTGAAGATATAATTTCAAAAGTTACTTTAAAAATAAATATACACTTTATATTCTTATTTCAAACAAAATTTGTCAATAAAAATAATGTTTAAAATAGCTATCAAGTTTTTAACACTAGAACTACCAAAGCAGTCAATATGATGGGTCCTCAGAATGAAATAAAAATGTTCAAATTTAAAACGTTTCATGTTGGAGATTTTCCGCAGTTCACGGTGCATAATGGACATAAATAAATCGATTAATTTATTTCATTCATCCATCCATCCTTTTTTAAGGACGTAGACATAAATATACAAATATTGTTGAATATATTGCCTTTAGTTCTAGTGTTAAACATCTCGTGGCTTTTGGTCCATCCTTTACCTGGACATTTATAAATTTTAGGAAAAGACTTTAGCTACTCCTCTCTATAGAATTTCTTCTCCTCTCCTCTCCTCTCCTCTCTCCGTCTCTTCTTTGACATTACGTCGGTGTGGAAGAACGAATACTTTGTCTCGGCGGCGTTTCTCACGGAAGCTGACTCGGGACGCATGACGGTCCCAAGGTCTCATTGAATACGCTACCTCGAGAATCGGTTCAACCTCGTATTCCACCTATCGTATCTCTATCGCGCAAGTAAAACAACGGGGATCCCTCGAATGAGTTTGCCCCGGGAATTGCACGGAGTCATCCGGTTTCCGGTGTCGTTTACCCAGCACCGACCTGACAACTAATGCACGGAAGAATTCCCGATTAGATCCGATCTCCATCCCTGACTCCGCGCGAGTCGAACGCGTAATTGAAATCGCACGGCTTTCTGCCACGCAGCTTGAAAATTTCGATTCCCCTTCGTGTTATCGTGGAATTTACATATGTTAGAAACACGTCGGCGTTTAATTATGACGTTAAACTGAGAGGGTTGCGAGTTATTCGCAAGCAACATTCTCGAAAGAACAGTTTCTGTTTACTTCGTTCTGGTGGAAGCAGAGTGAAATTAATTGACTCGGATTTATTCGGAATGTAATACGTTGACCTTCTGGTATACGGATACAATTAACAAGTTGAACGCCGTGGCGGTGACCGCCGATGTCAATATTACTAAAATTCGAATGAAACATATCGCTAATGTTCGTAAATTCTTGAAGGTATACCCCTTCTCATTTTTGGGATTTTGAATCGACCCTTTTTTGATCGAAACAAATTTTTAATTCACTTCTTTCGACCCAAAATGGTCCTAGAATATGTTTATACATCATATACCATCGATTTGGGCCGTTTAGGAGTGAAATTGGCGACTTTCATTTTTTGACAATTTTTTAAGGTATACCCCTTCACATTTTTGCGATTCTGGGTCGACCCATTTTTTGGCCAAACAAATTTTTAAACCGCTTCTTTCGACCCAAAACGGTCCTAGAACATCGTTCGGCATGATATACCATCGATTTAGGCCCTTTACGAGCGAAATTGGCGACTTTCATTTTTTGACAATTTTTGAAGGTATACCCCTTCACATTTTTGCGATTTTGGTTCGATCCATTTTTTGGTCAAAACAAATTTTTAAACCGCTTCTTTCGACCCAAAATCGTCCTAGAACATGTTTATACATCATATACCATCGATTTGGGTCATCTAGAACCGAAATTGGTGACTTTGATTTTTTGACAATTTTTGAAGGTATACCCCTTAACATTTTTGCGATTTTGGGTCGACCTGTTTTTCGACCAAAAAAATTGTTAAACCACTTCTTTCGACCCAAAATCATCATAGAACATATTTATACATCAGATACCATCGATTTGGGCCACTTAGGACCGAAATTGGTGACTTTCATTTTTTGACAATTTTTTAAGGTATACCCCTTTACATTTTTGCGATTTTGGGTCGACCCATTTTTTGACCGGAAAAATTTTTAAACCATTTCTTTAGACCCAAAATGGTCCTAGAACATCATTAGGCATCATATACCATCGATTTGGGCCATCTAGGAGCGAAATTGGCGACTTTGATTTTTTGACAATTTTTGAAGGTATACCCCTTTACATTTTTGCGATTTTGGGTCGACCCATTTTTTGACCGGAAAAATTTTTAAACCATTTCTTTAGACCCAAAATGGTCCTAGAACATCATTAGGCATCATATACCATCGATTTGGGCCATCTAGGAGCGAAATTGGCGACTTTGATTTTTTGACAATTTTTGAAGGTATACCCCTTTACATTTTTGCGATTTTGGATCGACCCATTTTTCAACAGGAAAGATATTTTAATCCACTCCTTTCGACTGAAAATCATTGTAGAACATGTTTATACATCATCTACCATCAATTTGGACCATTTAGGAGCGAAATTGGCGACTTTGATTTTTTGACAATTTTTTAAGGTATACCCCTTTACATTTTTGCGATTTTGGATCGACCCATTTTTCAACAGGAAAGATATTTTAATCCACTCCTTTCGATTGAAAATCATTGTAGAACATGTTTATACATCATCTACCATCAATTTGGATCATTTAGGACCGAAATTAGCGACTTCAGAATTTTTAAGTTATCATTCTTTCCTTCGAAGTATCGTCAGCTCTAATTTTTTTCAACGCATCGGTGAACGCAGACCAGAAGGGTTCCAAGTGCACAAGCAATTACCCTTACGTACCGTGCACCAATTACTCCATTTCTCTTTACTCCAACGTTTATAATTAGTACGCGACGGGAAATAGCTGTACTTTACTTGGAACCCTGCACCTTAACAAACACCAGTATCAAAAAGCACGACGGTCGAAATTATCAATAATCTTCACCATTTCCTTATATCGAATCAATATTTGTAATCATACGAGAATGCCGTATATCTAACTGCCTAATTACGTACCATAACTGCCTACTTAAATTGACAGAGTAGGATATCGCACGGTATGAAAAATATTTATAAATACTATTCCTTCACATCTAGTAAAACATTTAACGTCATCGGGAATGACGTCCATTGTTTCGTCAATGGAGAACATAATTGGCTACTTGGAGGACGGAAGATGGTATCGGAGGTCGTAGAAAATATTCAAGGATCTTCGACGTCGAGGTGGATATTTACTAGCGGCAGGAATGGCGGATAGTTCATTAATTAATAGGTTGGATGGTAGCCTACAGGACTCATGGACTGGCTCGTCTGACATTTCGAGTGACAAGCCAGTGTTCCGAGGTAGCGTGACCGGCTCCGTGTCCCGTGCATTTATTATTCACGTCTCCGATAGGTTACGACGTACCTCTTGGTACTTGGAACTCCTGTTCAACGGCTATCACGCGTCGTATTAAACGTTCCAGCAAATTGACGCCGCACGAGCTCCTTCTATGTACACTCTCTCGATAATAATTCTCCGCCGGAAAAAACCGTGTTACACTAGAAATATTACACTAGAAATATTCTATTAGAAAACCCCCATTTACCGCCATATATCGTTTTGTATATCGATTTATATTTCGATTTATATTTCGATTTATGTCTCGATTTAAAATTATAATATATAAAAGACGTAAATTTACGTCACCAGCGGTTAAATGAAAACATGTGTGCAAAATGTGTTAATGTAATGTAACATTATAATATAGCAGACATCGGTGCTAATAAAGAAAGATACCAATTGGCTCCAGAATTATTTAATGTCGAAGATGATTACAACGCAACTTGTTGCTTTGATCGAGTACCGTTACGCCCAGCAAAAGAATAATTACTTTCCGGTCTCTGGCTTCCGGATATAACAGGTTGTTTAGTATCGATGGGAAACACTTTGCTAATGATACCGTAATGTTTCTGCTAATTGGCTGATTATTTCGTGAAATTATTCTATAAGAGGAGTCTCATTAATATTCGAGTATCGATGGATATTACGGTTTGATGAACTCGTAGCCAACCATCTGGAAGCTAGTAGAAATAATTCCGATATAATAGATTAACTGGTTCATCTAATTATTCCCTGAAATTCGATGACGAGAGGACGATACCTAATTTACTCGATCCACTAATTATTACCATACCCATTTTCCGGTTAATTTCGTATCGAGCCTGTTTTTATGCGCACCCATTTAACCCGCTGCCTGCAATTATACTTTTGTATTTCAAATAAGTTTTTTTTTTCAAAAAGCATAAATGTGCATTTTAACTTGAAAAATGGACTTAAATAAACGGCTCAAATATCATTGTCAAAAATACTAATCTCCTTTTAAGCCTTCTTTATGAGTACCTTTTTATCCCTCTGACTGCAATTGTACTTCTTCATTTTAAATAAACTTTTTTGTTAAAAATATAAATGAGCCGTTTACCTTGAAAATGGACTTAGGCCACTTTCAAAATAAACGGCTCAAATATCATTGTAAAAAACACTAAATAAGCAGTTTATAGAAAGTTTAATGACTTATGAGTAGCTGAAAATGAATGGTCACTATAATGACCAAAGATGGTCAGCGGGTTAATGCGGTTTTGAAGTTATACGTTGAAGCAACAAACTAAAAAAAAAATAAGTAATCCAAGCAATCCAAGAATTAAGAAAGAAAGGAATAATTTGACCACACAAATAACGCTTTTCTCCTTCGAATTATAAATCTTGTATGCTTAAATGAAACAAAACAACTAAATATTTGTAAGTTACCACTTTCGTGCTGCTGGTATTTCTAGAAATTATCCCTAATTTTACAAAAAAAGCTATATCTTTTTTTGTTCGGATGTCTGTGAAACGTATCTGCCACGTAAACGGAGACTTTACTGTACTCCGATATTAAAATAACAGATATTTATTAATGATAACGCGCCATCATTCTGATTCAACGAACTGTCCATAGACTTATGGACATCGGTGTATATCAAGGCTACCCTAACGGACCCCTTGGTTCCTTATTTCTTAGAAAAGTAGCCTTAAAAATTAATACCATCGATAAATCTACGTGACATCGAATAAAATAGAGCGTGATCCATCAGGGTATCCAAGACATAGAGGGTTTACGTGGAATCACATCGCGCGGATATTCGCGGTATCCGGTAAGGTTGGGGTGCCGGGGCATCGTTGTGCCATTTGACAAACCGCGCACCATAAACAGCCGTTTTCCCTGCCGCTTGTACCGTATTCCCGCACGGTTCCACTACATAACCGTAGATTCGAGCACGTTGCATATTTGATGTCGCATGCTCCATGATCGCCAGAATTTTCCCTGGTGGATCGTGGCGGCTGGTCATAAGAGCCCTCAGTGATTGAGGGTTAGGGTAGAAGTCGATATATGCCCAGAGACTGGTCTCCCATCTCTTTTCCTTTTTTTGCAGCTCATCCATGTTTTCTACTTCTGGTTCAACTTCCTTCCTCTTTCCAAGCCTCTTCCTGGCCCGTCCTGTGGCGCATTAACTTTTCATCTTTATATAATTCCACGGTCATAGCCAGTCGTGTTTCTGACTGGATGGCTCTCTCGTTCCTTCGAACATTTTCCGGCGGTAGCGCCGGAACCGGCAGTAATTGCCGGCGATAAAGATCCACCGAGATACGAGCCCTCGTTACGAGATTTGCCACCGCTGGGACCGATTCACTGTCTATCTTCTTCTCTCTTATCGTCTTCCATACACGTACCAGCATCGTTCTCTCTCACACAACCTTAACCATTTGCGTATTCAACGATGGATTTTTACGAGCTGGGACCTCTGCCTACGCACCCAACACACTTACCACGGTAAATCACTTGCGAAACTACCGATTACCTTACGGGCTTACGTTTATTTTTACGCTTTCTAGATCTGGGACAACCGATCGCGTGCCACTGCCACGTACTATTACACTGTTGTTTTATGGTCACTCTTCCTAAGATTTAAAGCGTTCCGCACTGCAATAGAATCGAATGGAATATTCAAGGGAATTTTGGGGGAAGCTATATTGTAATGTCCTTAATTGTGACATTAATGGAAGATTAGAAGGACCTCGGTTGACCTTGGGTAAAGGTTGAACGAGGGAGGTTAAGTTGAGTTGGGAGACATTCAATAGAAAATCAAAGAAAATTTCGAATTCGAAAATTTGCAATGCAAAACTTTCAACTAAAAAATTTGTAATTGGAAATTTTCAATTCCCATAATTGCAATGGAAAATTTCCAACTCCAAAGTTTGCAATGGAGAAGTTTAAGTTCCAAAGTTTGCTAAGGAAAAATTCCAATTCCAAAATTGGCAATTGAAAATGTTCAATTCCAGAATTCACAAAGGAAAGCTTCCAACTCTAAATTTTCACAGGAAAATTTCCAATTCCAGAATTTACAAGGTAACATTTTCAACTGCAAAATTTCGAAAAACAAATATCCAATTCCAAGATTCTCATAGGAAAAGCTCTAATTCGGAAACCTACAAAGGAAAATTGACAAATAAATTCCACAGGAATATTCTTATAAATTATTCTCGATAAATTAAAATGGAATGAGAATAATGGCAGTTTTATGACACAATTCAATCAAAGCACTTGAATCATAGAAAGTCCTACGAAATAAGAAAGTAGACGCAATAACCAGTCGCAAATTTACGATAAGGAAAGAAAGTGTCGGAGCACGTCGATAAGGGTAAAAGATAAGGAGGTTGGTAAAGGACTTCCTACGTCGTCGTGGATAATCGAGGGCCAGGGCTACCAACCACTTTAAGAGAAATCTATTGCATCCGTGGGTCGTGGCCGAGTGTGGGCTCAAATGACACGGAATAAAAGTAATGCCCCGCGATACACGCCGGCCCTTCTAAGAACACCCTTCTTCTCGCTCTCCAACCCTCCGATCTTACCCTTCTTACTGGCAGCACGTCGAAGGGCTCCCCGTTGGGAAGGCGGCAATCGATATCCGAGATAAGAAATGTCTACTTTTCCCGGGAAAACACTACTTCGACTATTGGCCTGTAATTATTTCCCGGTTTCCGCGATACCAAGTGAATATGTAACTTTATGGGTCCTCGAATGTCTGAATTTTTTAAACGAGCAATTCATAAGAAATGTGAGAAATCCGGGATAAGGAATGTCTACTTTTGCCGGGAAAATACTAGTTCGATTATTGCCTTGCAATTATTTCCGGTTTCCTTGATGCCAAGTGAATATCACATTTTGTTGCTGCTTGAATATTCAAATTTTGGAATTTTTAAAGCGAGCAATTCATAAGAAATGTGAGGAATACGGGATAAGGAATGTCTACTTTTGCCGGGAAAATACTAGTTCGATTATTGCCTTGCAATTATTCCCAGTTTCCTTGATGCCAAGTGAATATCACATTTTGTTGCTGCTTGAATATTCAAATTTTGGAATTTTTAAAGCGGGCAATTCATAAGAAATGTGAGGAATACGGGATAAGGAATGTCTACTTTTGCCGGGAAAATACTAGTTCGATTATTGCCGTGCAATTATTTTCCGGTTTCCGTGATGCCAATTAAATAATGAACTTCGTTTGTTGTTTCTCGAATATTTGAATTTCTATTATCACAATGTACAACTTAAAATACAAAAATTCGGCTGGATATTTAATCGTCAGAAAATTTCAGTTAAAATTTATCTTCACTTTGAAGAAAATATCAATTTGACTGGATTATAAAAAATATGAAGGTAATCCGATTTGAATTCACATTTTATGCCTGCTCGAACAAAGTGATAATTATATTGAATTTCGATCGCAAAACTAATAATTCTAAGTATTCTATTTTTCGCTGATAATGAGTTAATATGTAGCTCAAACTTCTATCGATTCTACCATTAAATTTATTCGTCGAGGTAGAATCATCTGCTATTATATTAAAGAATAGAATTCAGGGAGTTCAAACTTCCATTCACCCCATTATTTTCATTCTTATTCAATAAAATCCGATTACAAAAAATCTAACAAGATCGAGATTCAGGAAACGAAATCTGTGCCAATTCTCCGCAAATGAAGATGTAACCTTTCTTTGGGCCACGGAAGGTAATCATAATCTTTACTTGAATATTTTTATTTAAAATACTTTACAGAAATAAACTAATAAGTAATCTTTACTTGAATATTTTCATTGAAAATAATTTACAGAAATTAACTAATTAGCCGGAAAACAGATATAACTCAGAATTGCAAATATACTTATTTTGAAACTGACACGACGAAAAAAGTGACTTACGCCGCTCTCAAAATAAACGGCTGAAATATTCCGCGAAAACACGACTTCCAAATGCCGGAGGGTAAAAAGGAGCGAGTCAATCGTGTGTGATCCGACCAAAAACCAATTCCTCGAAATCACCAGCCTCGAAGACACGCGTTTTCTTCTTTTTTCGGTAGCCAAACGGCTATTTACTTATTCCACCGTGTCGCGTATAATCCGATGAAGCGTCTTCACCTCTTTTTATTCCTCGTCATCCGCGAGACTTGACAGCCTCCGGCGACCGTTTTCTCGCTCGACTTAATCGCGGTTTGACAATGTAATCGAATCCTTCGCGAATACCAAAGCCGAATCTTCCCAGATGACAAGATGGCGTTCGCAAAGATGTATAACATAATCATACCTCAAAATAACTACAATAAACATTGCATAAAAATAAAATATTTTTACGATAAAGGCATCGATTTTAATTGATGTTTTCTTGTATGACTATCTGTATTCTTTATTTTAAGATGTCCTTCGACACAACAAAAAATTCAATTTTCAAGGAACAACAAAGTTTAATATTCACTTGGCATTACGGAAATCGAGATAATGTCTATCGATTTTTTACCTAAAAACGAAACATTATTTTATGCGATATTAATTGTCGGATGCGAAACGAAATGCGAGTCGAACTTTATTTTAAAATAATACTCCGAGTTTCCTTGCTCGAAATAATTAATTCGAAATAACTAATTCATCTATTCCATCCGAGAAGAAATATAAGAAACAGTACAATTAATTTAATTCAAAATAACAGATCAAAACAGATCAAAATTTGAGACATAAATTCGATGAAACCTCGATTCACAGTATTCAATTAAAAACCAGTATTGGCATCAAATACCATAAATAATTAATTCCAAAAATAATTACTAGACAAGCCGCACTCTAAGTAGAACGGAAATCTCTCGCGGGTTGTTCACATGGTGACAATATAATATGATGGTCATAAAAATGCATATAACAAGTAAATAAATATATCACGAAATTTCTTGTGGATAACTTAAACGATATCAACTTGTCGGCTCAACGAAGACTTTCGAAGGTTGGCAATTAGTTCGAACTAGATTTCGAAAACTGACATACTGACCTAGTGAAGGGGATACGTGGTATGACGTCACTCTGCTTTCCTACGTAGGGCTAATTCAGAACTGTGGGTTATATTCCACTGTGAGATCGATATTTTGGTCCATGGGGTTTGTCGGCATTAAAGAGGAGAACTTATCTTTCTATTAACCTCTTAGCTACTGTACGCCACCATAGTGACTTTCGCGTATGTCATCTTCTTGAACGGTACCCCACTATAGTGACTTTCTCGTATGTTATCTTATTATGTTTCCTTTCTCAAACTCTTTACATGAATATTTATAAAGAAATTATCATTTATTCAGCTCTGATTCTATTTTAATGTAATCTCTTAATGGAAAACACCAGCAGACACAAATCGCAGTGCTGGTTACTTTGTTTTTTGTGTGTGCTTTGGTTTGTTTCAATCTTCGCATCGATATACTTTCATTTCGCACACAAACTTATTTGAGTTCTATTCTGTTCTCTTTCCATTAAATTGAACTTTACGAAATAAATATTAATAAAATCGTAACTAGCGTTTGTGTAATTTATAGATATGCTGGGCAGAGATAAATATAGATAATGCAAAAAAAACAATATTTTTAACGATACCCTTGAAATATAAAATATAAAATATAAAATATAAAACTTCACAATTTGTATGTATGAATTGTATATAAATTTCGAAAAACTTTTAACCCTTTCAACATAATATTTATGCAGTACCTTGAACGAAGGTACGTGCAATAATTATTTGTAACTTATAAATTATTTCACTGTTATTCGTTAATTTATTTTCTTTTTTGTGTTTTCGTATCATGAGTCTGTCTACGTAAAAGTTATGTAATATGTATTTAAAGTGTTATGCAAAAAATGTACGTCTCGTTAAATTATACTAATAAATCTGTAGATAAATAAATAAATATTTCCTTCTAATAATACCGTAATAAAAATCTTAAGAAAGATTGAACTTATTTCAACAAATATATAATCCTTCTAATTCGATTAAAAATTACCACAAAAGGATGTAATATATTTGATCCAAATTATGGTTACAAATTAAATGTAATAAGAAAGTTCAAATTCGTTAATTAAATCGATTAATTTGTTTTTGCCATCAATTCTTATTTTGAAAGACACATAAGTGAATACACAAATATAACGAAATATATTGTCGGCAGTTCTAGTGTTAATTCGGGCAAAATAAATCGAGACACGAGAATTAATCGTCGGAAGATCGAATATCCTGAGTGCGTTTTGTCATCGGAGAAAGAAACGACGAAAAAGAATATCGTCGATTAAAAGTTCTGTAAGCCGGCTTCGACGGATCATTGGCTGGCTTGGCAAACAGGAGTGACAGAGTTCCGTTCGCGACTTTTTCTTCCCGCCGACGTTTTTCACGCGCCACCGTAAGCCGATAGTGGAATTGCCTTGCACCGAAGTAACTTCCTTTTCTTCTCCCTTCATCACTTTTTTTTCCACGCCAACGAAATATTTCACTAATCGACCCTGTCTTCTCGGGTCAAATCATTCGTGGAGAAGAAAAACGAAATTCTTATGTCGCGCAGTAGAAATTCTGATCGAAATATTAGATATTCCGCAATTTACGCAATTAACGCAATTAACGTAATTAAGAAGAAAAATGATATCTTAGTGACGCGCCATAGAAATTCCGATAAAAATATTGGATTTAAATCCGGAATTTGAGACGATTGAAAAGATGTACATATATATTTCATTCTTTTATGCATAATTAAGATGATATTACTACATTTCGGTAACTGGTTCTAATATTTATTCCATTCGGGAAGAAACAGTACAATTAACACTAGAACTACCAGCGATATATTCAACTATATTTGTATATTTATGTATATGTCCTTAAAAAAGGATGAATGGAAAAATAAATTAATCAATTTATTTATATGCATTGTTCAAAATAAACCGTGAAAAATCTCAGAAAATGTTATAAATTTCAACATTTTTATTAAATGCCGTGGACCCGTCATTTTGACTGTTTTAGTATTTCTAGTGTTAACTTAATTCAAAGTAATAGATCAGATTAAAAAATTGATTCAAAGTAAATTCCAGGAAACCTTGATTCACGGTATTTAACACTATACCTACCAAAGGGGTCAAAATGACTTGTCCGCCATTTTTAATTAAATTATTATTATATACTTTTATTTTCTATACATAACGCACATAATTGAACCCATCAATTAAATCCTTCGGCCATAATTTATATATAAATAAATGTGTAAGAATAATAGAGTATATGTTCGGTAGTTCTAGTGTTAATTAAAAACCAGTATTGACACCAGTCACCGTAAAGGATTAATTCCAAAAATAATGACTAAACAGGCCGCGCTGTAAGTAGAACGGAAATCTCTCGCGGATGCGCCGGAAATGTACAAACACAATAGAATGCAAATAAAATTCATAAACATGGACGTATAGATATAGAATTCCATAATTAGCTGGCCGAGATCCGAAGAGGCGCGGAGATGGTATTACATTGTAATTAAAATTAATATTCGGGATCGAAGAGCGTCAAAGATCTCGGTGTGTTGTAATTACAAGGAAATTCCCTGGAATCGAATCCATGAATTATTCATCGAGCGAAGCTCGTTAACGTGCAAAACGGCAAAAGAATAAAAATGCAGAATTATTGACAAAGGATGCCGATGGAGATGCAACTACATTTTCATTGCATATGACATTAAATAATCACATTCCTTGCGTCTGGAAAAATGGCGGTTTATTTATTATATTAACTGTATACTGTAATCATATAATAAATACTGAAATATAAGTACACGATATCCATAACGGATGTAATATAGCAACGGTTTTTGAATTGTATTTATTAACCGACATTAAACTGCGATTTTTATCATATTTTTTAATTAATTAAATATTGTCATTAAGTATCCATAATGGATTTATTATTGCAACGGATGCACGTTTTCATTAAGTTACAACATGATTGTTTCCAAATTGATTTCCACTTTCTTGTTTATTAATAACTATTTATTTAAATTAAAAGAATTATAGTAGATGTAATTTATTAATAATAAATATGTAACATGTAGATGAATATAATCAATTGATATTGGTCGAATCGATAGATATGTATTTAATACTGGAACCACCAAAGCAGTCAAAATAACAAGTCTGCAATATTTAATAAAATAGTTGAAATTTATAACGTTACTTTTTCTCATGTTTTTCTTTGTAATTTTGTAAATATAGATAAGTGTACAAATACAGCTGAATAATTAATATTAATACTCGAACTTCCGAGAATATATTCATTTTTATTTATATTACTGTCTATATTTATTGAATTAATAATAGAACTACCAATATATAAATAGTTCTGATCTTAAAAATATAGATTAATATTCAGCACATACCTGCCAATTTAAATATTATATTCCAAGCCTGCCCTAATTAATCGCAATCATCTCACTCCAATTACACCTTCACGAATCAGATTTCTTTGTTTCTTTCTCTTCCATACTTTTTCCGGTATCTCGTTCATCTTGCAACTATTATTCTCTTAATTTGTATCATTAACACAAGTGCAGTTTTTGCGTGTCTCTAAAGGGTGCTTAGTCGTTGCAACGGTTTAATTTTCTAATCGCGAATCTGATAATTCCTGAATCAAAGCGGAAGTACGAAGAGTAGTAGAGAGTTTCCGGAAGCGGGTTGATTAGCGTCACGAGTTATAAGTTTTTCGGTTTCCGGCAGGAATCGTAGTTGCTTGCGAGACGACAGGACGGTCTCAGAACGAAGTCACGTCCGTTACGTGGCCGACGCGTTAAACGTCGCCATTATACTTGTAAATTCCGAACAATTAGCCGTAATCAACCACAGGAAACCATCCGCGCTCGCAACTGGCTACGCAATTATTTTTAAATAAGATTCCGCCGGACTCTTTCGTAGGACTCGCAACGACCGTGATTATTAATCGCACGATCGTTAAGTAGATTATGGACGTCGCCAGACGTCGTACGCTCTGCAAGTGTCACGGAAAAACCGCGGGAAAATCGAATTTCTATGAACTACATTTTTCATGAAATTAACCAAAATCAACGAAATTAAAAGTTGCAAGATACTGAAGATACCCAGAATAGTATGAACAAGGAATGAAACCTGATTCGTTAAAGTGTAATTGAAGTGCAATGATTACGATTAATTGGGACAAGCTTAAAAAAGTAATCAGACTTGAAACAACAAAACGGCAGTAAAATCGAGTTCAACTGAAATTTATGGAACGGAAATATTTCTTTTTAATTATGCAATCGATGTATAAGAAAAATATGGAATAATAACGACATAATTGTAAGACGATAATGGATGTATTACTCTAACGGATGCAGTGTTTTCATTAAACTATTATATAATTGCTTGCAATTAATATCCACTGTTCAGATAAAATTAATAAAATCATTGAAATTAATAATATTAGTAAAATGATATTCATCATATTCACTTGAAAGTTAATCCTAACGGATCCATTGATTCCGGGAATTCACTGCAATCTTTGCGCAGCAAAATCCAATTAAATCGGATTCACTTTAAACTAATTAACCGGCAAGCGATCGTCGGTATTCATTTGCCAATTAATTTCGGGGATGAATAAATTACGGAGATCGAACGAGGAGGTTTGATTTAAAAGGAAGCGCGGGGGACTCTGTCTGGTCTCTTGTTCCCGGTCACGCGAAACGTCTTTATGCGGGCAACGGTACGTTTGGACATTTTCGCTATCGGTTTCAGCTATCAGCGAAATGACCATTCGCCGATGTATCACCGGGGTTAAAAGTCAGCGAGAGCGAGATAGAATGAGAGAGAACGCGTGTGTGTATGCGTGAGAGAGAGAGATAGCATTGGCTACCGGCAATCTGTCGCTGGCTGCATTAGCCCAGGGGGTTGCCTTTTGAAAAGGTCCCGTTTGATGAACCACTCTCTCCGGCGCGCACGGATACTTTTAAAGTAAATTAGCTTTTTAGTTTTCTGTGCCTAAAACCCGGGGAATATAACATGTATAAAAGCAGAAGGGCTGCTCGAGCAGTCAGCTCTACTACTGGAGGGTTCAACTGCCTCAATGCCTGAATGGAGTCTCTCTCTCTCATTCCTCCTTACACCCTGTCCTTTTATATTTCTCTTTCCACCTTTTGCCTCTCCCGTCTCTTGGCCCAAAACCTCTCTCTACCTTAACATGTTACCCCCTTATACCACTCATCCCCTTACCGTGTATGCCAGCCTAAGTCAGACTCGCTGCTCTATCGTGGTTCGCTACTCGCCTACGTCTGAATGCTTAAAAAACACAAAATACCCAGATCCCCTACTTCATCCCTCTCTTCTTAACACAAAATACAACCCGATTGCCTCTCTCTCTCTTCATCACTCGTCCTATCCTTCTCTCCATGCCTCGCTTTGAGAATCAGCACCACGTTAATTCACCTGAAAGACTCCCTGTGCCAATGTGAGGAAAAAGGAAACTCTACGTACATCCTGCTACTCGATCGAATCCATGGTTTCTCGTAGCAACAAAGTCCACGTCGACTCGCCGGAGTTTGGTACGCGGGAAACAAAACGAATCGAAACGAAGATGCTGGATCCTTAGAGGCGGATGCTGGATTACGATCTCGTGGCTAACTCTGTACTTGCCGCAATGAGATGCTTCCGAAAAAAAGTCTATGTTTCCGGGTTACGGAAAAAGTACTTTGTGCGTGGGAAACACGATTTGGTAAAAAAGCAGGGTGGAGTTTAGATCGTTTTGAAAAGGCATTCTGAAAGAAGTAACGGGGGGTTGAAGAGAACCCGGAAAGGGGGAGTCTGGTTTGCGAGATATTTAAGTCGGGTTTTAAGGCGGAAAATAAATATTTCTTCTTCAGTGATATTGGGTACGAATATTGAAATGCAACGGGGAATTCGGTGTTGCAAGATTTATTTATGCTCGTCGATTTGGGTAAATAAAAGCTACGTTCGGCGGAATTACAACATTCGAACGGGTACCATTTTTGTTTGAAACAGGAAGGAACACGGAATGCATGAATATCTCGATGTTTATACTAAAAGAAATTTAATCGCGAGACCTAAGTTCCTCATTCAATTAAATCATGGAATAATTATTAATTTTTCACGCTTCATAATTCAACGCTTATTTGTACTCAAATTTGAAGGTATTCGAAGTAAATAATAAATGCGAATATAGTTCGGAGGATGAAATACATCGACTGAAGACCGATTCAAGATCAAGAATATCGATCAAGACATTTCGATTGAAGTCAAGTCAAGGAAGATCTCGTTGGAGAAACGAATCGATTCCTTTCGAAGTAGGAAACGAAGAAAGATAATCCAGATTCTAAAGAGACTCGCGTACGAGGCGTTCGACAATAAATAATCAAAGGAGCGGTAAGATCGGGAAGAGTAAAAAAAGGGGGGGGGGAGGTTTAAAGGCAAATACTGTTGGACTCCCCGCGATGCGACCTCGGCTGAACTTCTAGCAAAGATTGCGGGGGGTCTTCTAACGAGCCGTGCAATTAACATTTTTATTAGACGGTTCTTTCTACGCTGGTTGCGTCGATCTTCGCTTGCTCCACATGTGTAACAGCCGGCTGGCTTTCTTACCATGCCTTACGATACCTTCAACGACGACATCAAACTGTTTCCTTCCCATTCGCTAAATTAATTTCTACCCGCCTCGCATCCTCCGCTTTGGGAACTAAAACCGTAGTTAACGTCCTCCCCCGGCATAGTTCTCGGAACAATAACTAATAACGCATCCTCCGAACCATATTCGCATTTATTATTTACTTCGAGTACCTTCAAATTTCGAGTACTCAAATACCCGTCTAAATACTTTGAGTTCAGTTTTATTCCGTTGCTTTTCCTAACTTAGGTCGTCCGCTGAAATTTTGGATTCTGGATTTTGGATTTTGGATTTTGAATTCTGAACTCTACAAAATTTTTTTGCGAATTAATTAAGTTGGAGGTTGGGTTGTCTCATTAATACTGTCAAAGTGAAATCGTAAATTCTGAACCGTAAACAGTTAATAATAATTTCTTGGAATTTCTGGAATGGGAAATTTAAATCTTCCGCTTAAATTCTGCTAAACGTTGCTTTCTGAAGCGTAAGAATAATATTAATATTTATTTTTCTGAGCTAATCGAACGAAAAACTTAGGTAGTCTCCTTAAATTCTGCCCTCATGAAACGTTAAATTATAAAACGTAAAAAATTAATAATTGTATTTTTGAATTAATCAAATAGGTAGGTTTACTCGTTTCCTTATTCGACCAAACAATCACACAGTTATACAAATAACATCTGATCATTCTGTTCACACGTTGATCCACAACCACCGATTTACCCCCGGAAAAATACCTGCGATTCTTAGAGCACAATCTTCTCACCTCAGATTATTATTATCGAGGTGAAAGGACCAATCGAAAGAAAACAAACAAGGGTTATCGGGAAGGTGGACGATTCGCGAGATGGTAAAATATCATAAGTATCGACGGATGAACCGTGAATGTGCCGAAGTACCAGTAAACCTTGCGTCTGACTAGTGATGGGAACAATACCACTTAATCAGTAGATCGACACTATTCCGAACCTACTTTTCAATATGATATAATTATAAACTAACAAAAGTACTTAAATAACAAATTCCATAATATTGGTCTTTTACAATTATCCTTCCTCCGTGAATAATAACAGGATCATTCTAATACGACATACAGTATTTTTTATAATAAACAAAATCGAATACCGTACCTCAATTAACACTGGAACTACCAAAGTAGTCAAAATAATTGCTCCCAAATTTCCAATTTCGTATTATATGCGAAATATATGAAAATAATTCTTATATAGACGAAAAATGATTTCCATATATTCCTGTTATTATAATATTACCAAACTTTTTCAATTCTTAAAATTTATTAACAGCTTTAAGAGCGCTCAAATAGAGTGCTCATAAAAGAATAACTGAGTATACATGCAGTAGCTAATACCAGCAATAATTTTTAGTTATAAAGTAAATAAATGTATATATGTATATAACCGAGTACATGCTCGGCATTTTAATTGTTAATACCTGCAATAATTTTTAACTATAAACGAAATAAATAAAGTAAATAAATATATATATGTATACAACCGAGTACATGCTCGGTATTTCAATTGTTAATATCAGCAATTTATTTTCGAATATAATTCTAGTGTTAATACTAGCAATTTGTTTTCGGATATAATTATTTTTATTGGATCAGCTATCAGTAAGTTGATTGGAATCCACGATTAAATATCAAGGAATGAAATAATCGTTAGGATATCGTCGGTAAGTATACTATTGGTCCCATCGCTAGATTCGGCGAGTACAACGAAGCATTGTTCGGTATTCGATGTGCATCGGTATGGTACGTGCCGCACGGTGATTTGGCTAACCACACGTTGTTGAGCCATCGCCGGCATCCAGCATTGTTTGCTCGCTTTGATGAGGCCAATTCGCGTTTCGCTTTTGCGTTTGCGTTTGCGTTTGCGTTTGCCGAGTTTCGTACGGGATGCGCGCATCATTCCGTACCGGCGGTATCTATTTGCGCGAGTGTGTTTCCGCGCGGCAGCTTGCCGCTACATCGACAATCCTACCTCTTTCTATCTATACAGGGTGTCCGCGAAGAAATAAATATATTCTGTCAATTGAATCGAAAGTTAATTCGAAGTTTAAAGTGTATATTTACGCGGAAAATGAATTTATATATTGTCTTATGTAATAATAAGAATAGAAGGCTTTTGTGCGGATGACTCATGTAAGAACATCCTTGACATCCCTTTATTTATTTAATTATTTGGCTTGTTAATTATTTGACAAACTTTTCTTAATTATTCAGGATGTGTAGAGTCATTAATTAATCTTGAATTTTTCTTATTAAACAGTGTCAAATTTTATTTTCTGAAACCTTTTTCTTTGTCTAATAAGATATTATCTTGTCAGATATTTCGAGGTGAACTTAAATGTAGATTTAAATTTAATTGCTGATGTTGCAATCATATATATATATATTAATTGTTCTATTCAACTTTCATGTCTGTGATTATATAAACAATGTTCATTAAACCTAAATTATTTTCCAGTTTTATGAATATTTTATTCCGACGTTAAAATAAATATTTATAGAAAATCATTCGAACCATACATCGCTTTAATCTTCGGCTTAAAAAATTCTCGCAAAATTGACTGTAAAGTGATACACCTTAAACAATATCTAATACTCAATAAACAATCAAATAAAATCATTCTAATAACTCTAATCATCGCTTTAATATTCATTCTAAAAAATTCCTATATAATTGACTGACTTGCAATGAACCTTAAATCCAGATTATTTCTCACTTTTTCGAGTAGTTCATTTGGACGGTGAAATTAATTATTGCCATAGAAACAGTTGGAAAATTGACGGACGTAGTATCGATATTTTATCACGGGACACCCAGTACACGTGTGTGTATAAAGAGGCACGTGCGTGTGTGGTGAATGTTGGAGCGTATGTCATTAGTGACCCGAGGGGTGACCCCGGGATTCGCTCTCACCATACCGGGCTATCAACACCGACCACCGTGCACTGAGAGAGCCACTATTACGACTTTTCTAACGATCTCCTTCTTCCTCGCTACATCACACTCTGCCCTCTTACAATGCTTACACACTTTCTTGCTATCACTGTCCTTACGATCGGATCACCATACGCGACATAAATTCTAATCATAATTGTAATGCTAATCACTCAGTTTCCTTCCCCTTGCATTAATTCGGAATCATAATTATTAAGTTTTTACTATAATATTCATATTCATTTATTAACGGGACCCTTTTAATACAAACAGAAAATGAAATACTGTTAATACAATATAAACTTATAATTGAAAAGAATTAAGGAAGGAAAAGAAAGAGAGATAAAAAGGAAGATAATAAAGAATAAAATTAAGGTCAATGTTTTGTTGAATCCTTGTTATATGGGCATTTTTGTTCTAGGTGAAATGTAATATATTATAATAATGTTATAAGTGGGAAATTATTAACCTCCATATATTCCTGTTATTATAATATCACCAATCTTTCATAGTTTCTTAACTCCCGCAGACTGTAGGATTTATATTTAATAATATCGCAATTACCTGTTTCCGTATATAATACAAACCCCGCGAAAAAGCTGTAATATTAACCCCCCCGAGTCATACAAGGATAAGTTAGAAATACCGAACCTTCGAAATCGCAAAAATCGCAAAAATCGCGCAGATATTACTCTACTCGGAACACTTGGGAAATATTCTACATTTAACACGCGATACTCGAAGCGCCAAGGTAGCGGAGTACAGGTAGCCTATAATCGAAGTACTTCGTAATAGGAGTTCGAAGGAAGCACGCATCGATTCTACATTCAGCAGTGGCTAATATCAAGTAATATAAAAAGGGGGTTTTCTCGAAAGAGGTTTAAGGGTTTGAAAGTGGTGGGTGAACGGGGGAGGGTGGGAACGGGTTGTAAGTTCGATCGATGTGGCACGGGACGGGTGTCTGGCTAAAGAAAAGTGGCTTACGAGAGGCTAACCTAAAACGATACTCCTCGTCGTCCGGTATAGTTGGTAAAGTAACCGGTGCTGCTATTAAATGCAGGCACGAGCGAGCATACCCCGGAAATTGCCTAATTTCCTGAGTGCGCACGCCGATCCGTCAACCACTGACGTGACGGAGACGTAGTTGCACGAACACCCTGACTTTTAATGTCAAGTGTCAAAAAGAAACTCGGTGAATCTGATTATACCACTTATTACGTGCGCGACTGTGACTGCTCGTATAATGTCTTTAATTAATTTTATGATGCGCTTCCCAGGATTGTATTCTGGCTTGGCGATTCCCTGACGTTTTTAATGGACGTAGTCTAATTAAAAAGTAGGCAAGAACAGCTGATATTCGATATTAGCTGATACGAAGTGCGATGCTTTAACTCGATGTTGAATAATACTGAATTATATTTGGACCAATGACGATGTATGTATTATGATTAATTAATCGCTCATAATCTAATTTAAAATTAAACAAGACCAAGTGATATTCGATATTAGTGAATATTAATTACTTTCACTCTATGTTCAATAATTCTAAATGATATTCGAACATAATGTGTAATGGAATTAATTATTTAAACGAATCGCATCGAAGAACACGCTGTATACAATTTAATATAATAGAATTGAATAATTTCAGACTTATAATGTTATGATACAATCATGCATTTTGTATACTTATCTCGTATATTGTATCTTGAATAATATTCTGTAACTCCAAATTCAATTTGAACCTGATACGATATATAATTAATTATAAAACTAAGTGGCATCGGAGAGCACAATTCATCATCCGAGCACATCTGAAGCTGCGCGTAACATAATAATTTACGAATATTACAAATCGTGATATTTCGAATTTTATCTCACACACTGAGATAATATGTAACGTAAATAATATATACGCTGAGGAATGTGATAATCAACGGCAAGCATCGAAGGGTAACGAACTACATAGAGAGAACAACGAGATAATTGCATCGCGGTACTTAATCCACGGCGATACAGAAAAGCGCGTGAAACTCAATCTTGGACGGACAGAAACAATTCTAACGAGGCAGAAATGTCCGTCGTGGAGAGAAAGCTTAACACGTAGAAGCGTGGAGAGCGTCGAAAACGATTGACGTCTCTTAATTGTGGCTTTTCTCTTATCTACTGTCACCCTAACACTCACTTACCTCGGCTAACCTTAAATCCCCGGGATTAGTCTCTCTATCACTGACGACCCACGTCGGACGCCTAATCTTCCCTCGATAGCCTACTCGTACTTGTATCGATTCTTTCCCTCCACGTTTCATTGTCAAAAATCTTCTCGAAAATATAATAATTCACAAGTTACTTGGTGAAAATCGACGCAGTGATTACCGGTGTCTCTCCTCTGTCACTGTTGCCGCGCGACTAACTACGCAACGACGATCAAAGATGGACGCCAATTAAGCTCGATACACAATGTTTAGCGTCCGTCGTACTTCGAATTCTGTGGTTCGATGTAAATACTGGAGTATTATTGTATTCGGTGACTGCCGGAAAAGATGTTAGTCGAACGTGTTTGTTTCGGAGCTACGTGTTCTTAGAAACAGAGTGAACTGGATTTGATTATCGTAGTTATTCGCGGAGAATTTATTTAACTGTTAATTTATTATGTAAATATATTGGAAAGATCCGTCCGTAAGTATATGACACAAGAGAATATTGTATTAAGTATATAAATAATGAGACTATGGAATAATAATAGAATTACAAATTAATGATATTGTGCAAAGAAGAGAAAATATGGTATTTGTTAGGAATTCAGATTGTTCTTTGAAAAATAAGATGTATGTAATGGTTGAAAAATGAATTGTTTCAGAATTCAATCGTTCTTTATGGTTGATGGATATTAGTTTCTTTATCTTATGTATATTCATTAAAATATCCTAATACTTTAATTGCATTACACTTCATAATTCGTTCCCTCACACTCAGATATACCTTGCTTTACATTCTTCTCATTATTAATTGTTTAAATACTGACAACTAATTAACCCGCTGACTGTTTTTGGCTATTATAATGACCAATCATTTTCAGCTGTTTATAAGTAATAAAACTTTCTATAAACTGCTTATTTAGCGTTTTTGATAAAGATATTTGGGGCGTTTATTTTGAAAATTCATTTTTTCCCTATGAAAATAATCATAAAAGTACACACAACAATTGTCTCGTTTCTCATCGTGTTTAAGTAATAAATTTGTTGCTGTATTCACGTAATGCAGCTTCGTTAGATTAACTTTTAAGTAGTTGCGTTATAAAATCTTGCTTTAAACACGAAAAAGTTAGGTTATGGAGGGTTAAACTGAACGGTAAAATCAGTAACATCGAAGCTTCCGCCGGCGTAAACAAGATTATAATATCGCGATACATTTAACTGAATCATAGTCAACGAACTGACCTCTAAAAAAGTAATACGAAGGAGAATTCAAAGCGTTATAGAGTTTTCTTCGAACGGACAGTCATTTTGTTCGAGTAGACGTCCGTGGTCATGAATCCATGACGAAGAAGCCCGGTAAGGAAATTTATGCGCATAGCCACGGAGCTACAGGGCTGCCAACTAGAACCGAGCTAAAGTATCAACCTACAAAGAGATATTCCGTAACCTGCTCGCTATTCGCATATAAACTCCATACTTTCGAACCACCGCAGAATATTCCATCGGAATATTTCTATAACGGAAACAAAATCTTCCGCCGTCGAAAGGTGGAAGGTGAAACGCTTCCTATTAATTCCCTTACGATCTAATTACCAATTTCTTCAGGAAAATAACAGTTTCCAGATAATTTATTAGTCGTTCAGGAAGTATTTCACTTCCAGCTAATCAACTCACCGTGATCTGGTTTATGGTAAATTCTACTATGAATCGATTCTTGAGATATTAATTAATAATTTTGTATATGTTCTCCAAGTAATTACTTGAACCGTACGTTACTATAATAAAAGTATAATAACGTATTGATATTAAATCCTGAGATCCAGTATCATTCGATTCCTTAACTCTCAACATCTGAGACAAATGTTTTTAGTCATCAAAATTGAATAAACTTGTACAAAACTATTTTTTTCCACGATACATTTCCTGCAACTGCTGCGAAAGAGGGAAACATTCGTCGACGGGGAATTAACTTTTACACGGTGTTTCCGTTTTAATATTATCTCAACGTACTCTACACGGTTCTCTCGAATCGGATTCATTACAAGAGAACACACCTGGTTTTTTCATTCGGGAAACATTGCAACAGGGTGAACAAAGTGCTCGAATTTAAGTAAAACTCTCGCAGTGAATTCTGTGGAGTAAAATCGTTGGGTTCGCGAGTATTCTCGGTGGCATATCCCGTGGACGTCGTACCTCGTAAGAGCAGATGCCACATGCGCCGCTAGCAGCGCAGAACCGCGACGATTCTCCGTCTCTCCCCACTCGTGGTGTTCACGATGGGCGTGGAAAATGTCCCCACCATTGGTCACCTTCCCCTACGACCCCTTAGTCGCTTGTCCCACCAACTGTCCCATGGATTACACGTCCATGTGCACTGACACACTGACAACGGAAACGGTGGAACGGAGCAGGGACAGAGAAACCGACTGGTGTCGTTCGAGAATCCCCTTCTTTCCTCCACTGTCCCCAACTAACGCAATCCACGCCCTCCCACTGCATGATTGGCTCGATTTGTCCCCAGTCTTTGGCGACACACGCCCACTTCGACGTTCTCCAGGAACCAAAAGGATAAACTTGATTTTTTGCCAGGCAATATAATGAACATTCAATTCCCGGGCGTCTCGGCAAGTATATTATACGTTCTCACGATTAGTTATCTTACGATTATTCATCTTTTTAGTGTGTTTATGCTCGAGATTAAATTCATTGTTCCAGTAACCCTCCAATTACAATAGGTTATATCACCGTGAAATCTAAACAACTTAGTAATCGATACACGTCAGTTTGTTCTCCGTGTTACCGACCCTTCGATCTCCCATCTTTTTTCCGCCACGAAAAAAACAGCAGAAGCGGACAGCTGGAAAGCGTGGCTCGATTGCGTAACGAGGTAACCATATTCCGTGGCTGGTAAATTATCATTATTTTGCTCGCCGCTATCCTTAGGCTCGTCGGTACGAGGTTCGCTTCAGAGATGTGTTATCAGAATAGGAATATCATTGCACGAGTTATCACTTATTCACGCGGAATCGGGGCTTAAAAATGAACGACGCGTTTAAAGGTCGCGGCCGATCGCGTTTCCGGATTTTTTGTTCCCGTTCACTCACTGTCAGTCAGTGTCAGAGCTTCCGACATTTCTGATTACACTGTTACGAATTTTATCTAAATTGCCATGCTTCTGCGATAACTTGCATTTGCTTGAATCACTTTGAGCGTGACACTGCTAACGATGTTAATATTATACGTTCGTTTCCAATAATTGTGCCGTTTATTTTTAAAGTAGCCCATTCCATTTTTCACAAAACTCAAGTTCACGTTTATAATTGTTACACAAACACTTTGCAACTATTATAAACGTGAATTTGATTCGATCAAAGAATGGAAAAGTTGAGACCGTTTATTTTGAAAAATGGACTTAGGCCACTTCAAAGTAAACCTCTCAATTGTTACTCCACTGTTCAAAGAATAACCAACAAATGACTAGAAACGTAAAATATCGTGTAAACTAACAGTACACTGCGCAAGTACGAAAACGAATTTTGATAAAAGTGCACCGTGACCCCCGGTAGGTTAATCGATTCCACGAGGGAAGGTAATCGAGTCTATTAAATTTTTTGCAAACCCACCGATTTCTCCCATCTCTGTCGTGGAACTTAAAGGTCCCAGGAACAAAGAAGGAGGGCCGAGTAACAGGAGAAAATAAAAGGGCCCCTGGGTGCTTCTTCCGTCCTCCGGTTATACACTCGGGGCCCGAGATTCGATGTCCGAGAGGCGAGAAAAAACGAGGAACGAGGGACGATGTTACGCTGAGTGGAAGATGGAGGCACGATAACGACGGTGGAAATTGAATTCTCTCACCAGTCATCCTGCTGCGAAACTGCATACACGCTTATCGAATGTACTTACGGCTTCAAAAGAAAAGGCTTAACCCTTTCCTTTCTACTTCCCTCTGTCTCCCTAACGGACACACCGTACAATGTTCCACCGATTACATCCCTCGATCTACAAATTATGATTTCAACTTTAATCATCCATCCGGAGAACCACGCTCCGCCGATGTCTTTGTGAAATCAACTTACGCGGACCACGGATCAATCGTGATTGGTAATCTCTTTTATGTTCGCGATAAGAAGGAAATCATAAGCGAAATAGCACTCTGTGATGCTAAAGCAAAAAGTGAACTGGTTCCATCGATTTACAGGTTCGACTAATATAAATGTTAACTAATATTTCTTGTCGAATTTTTATTTAGTGACCTAACCCTGGACAATTGTTGAGTAATTCCATACTTGGCGTAGTAATCGATACCGAGTAGAATTAATTACTTTATCCTGGAATACAAGAAGTTATTGTTGAAGAAAGGATTATCGTCATGGATTTATGACGGTGGAAATAGTGTAGATTTAATTGTATTATTTTTGAACACTGCCATGATCGTGTTCAATAGATAACTCCTGTTGAGACACCAAGTGCCTTCTTTGTTGGATTGCGTAAGATTTACGTGATGTTTAAGTAATGTTAAGCAGTATATGCCAGTCTCGAGTGATCGTCGGTGATCTAGTTAGTGAAATTGGAATTGAAAGCGTGACCGTTCGACATTACGATAATTTATCACTCAAATAAATGTTCGTTCGGTGTTCAACCGTGTACAAGTATCAATTTACATGACGCAACGGATATGTAATCTGATATATCGCGTAACGGCGCGTATAGAATCGCGAATCGTGGTTCTCATCGGAATTCACCAACGCGATGCACGGTACTCGAAAATAAAGACATTTTTATTCGTCCGTGGAATCGGTTGTAAAAAAGTCGCTGAATTATGTTGTACTAAAAAATCGGCATGGTAACTCTTGTAATTACAAGTCCCATTTGATTGCTACGATAATAATTAATCCACGAATCACTCGATGTGTCTAAAGAACCATCGTGTTTCATTGCATTCGCAGGAATCAGTGTAGCGTTTGTACTTGTCGCGTTTGATTCATGGCGCTAATGATGTTTCAATGTAACATTAGTTAACCTTTTGTAATAGGAGTTTGTTTAATCAAATGTAACAGCGTTTCGCGTATTAGGGTATGTACACTTATTGTTAGCGGAATCGTAGAGGCTTGTTTCTTGTTAATGGTTAACATAATTAAGATAGATTACGAAAGGTTAGAGTGAACGGGAATCGATTACTCTATACGTTCTGTTCAAAGTAAAGAGACACGGATAATGAATCGTGGTTAGAATGAAATGTCAAAAGCACGTGGTTAAAATAGTAAGGGTGGAGTGGGCGGGACCAAATCACTTGCGTTCTTATTTCAGACAAAGTATAGCGGCAATGCTTGAGTACAGGGATGTCTCGCTATTCCCAGACATCGGATTGAAATTGGAACACACGAAATCTTGATTATTCTGCTTTACATGTAGCTATTATGGTAATATATTCTGAAGAGCATAAAATAAGGTAGAATCGGCGGAAAAGCAGGTAGTAAAATGTAAGTATACGTGGAATAAAAGGTAGCAAGAAGTAGTGGAGCAGAGACAGAGGGACCTCAGTATATCGGACAAAAGGTAAAGACCCGGGGCTGTTGGTTGGTGTAGGTCCGCCGAAGGAAGAAGGCGGGAGGTAGAGTAGACAGAGGAGATATATATCGTAAGTTCGGGTATATTCGGATGTACTCGTGCATTCCCGTTGGTTGGTGGTGGTCGCGCACCTCCGCCAAGAGTTTCACGCTGCGTGGAACGAAACTCGTACGCGATCAGCTCGACCGAGGCCGGCTTCTTTACGTATGGCCGCTGTGCGCTTATCTCGAAAATGTTTCATTTCAATCCGCGAGTGGCATACTAAATTCACGAATAATTCGACGAACGTGAAGATAACGATCCGTGGCCGCGATCACGGTGGATCGTCGCGAAAAGTAACGATCGTAACTGAGAAAACTATCTTCTCCATGTACTTTTGATGCTCGCCTGCGTGTTATTAAGGTAGTGTACCGTAAAAAAGTTCGCGGAGGACGGTGAAAACGACGACGGCTCGCGTGGTGTTTCACGCTCGACGATTCCGTTTGAAAGGAAGGGATAAAGGCAGAGGAAGGAGAAAGGATATCTCTAGGAGGGACCGTGCGCTATGGGGAAGTGATATCGTCGGTCGTTTTTTTGTCCTCTCGGGGGATAGTGACAACCCTTCGAGAAAGGCAGGGCTCGAAGTTACAAGGACGAGGGACAGTCAACGAATGAAGAGAAGGTGGAAAGGGACTGGGAATAGGGCCAGGTAACGATCCCTCCGAAGGGATAATCGGACTCGTAGGCGGGGCTTAAGGTCGGGGACACGTGACACGGAAACTGTCACGCCGCCCTTGCCTTCCCCTCCTTCGGCCCCCTCCACTCGACCGAAAACTCACCAAGCCTGCCTGTACGAGGCGCTCCTTCTAACCAACCAACGTGTGTTCCTTCGTGATTTGCTTCCAACTTACAAAGGACACTTACAAAGGATCCTTCCGATGACACGTCATTCTTGCTCTTAGGGATCAAGAACAAAGAACGATGATCATGCTCCTTTTTAGATGATTTTTATCCTACGACGTATATTTATGCCAGCGAACGAAATACGATAAACGATACTTCAAGAAAACCTGACGTATCTTCGTCTCCGGTTTAACTCCAGTTCTGGTGCTTCAGTGAACACTGTTTTCGACGCGAATAATGTGCACTAGATCCGATCGTTTATTTAACACTTCCTTGGTTACTATTCTGTTTCTGGTTCCCTTGAAATTGGATGGAAAGGTTGAACTCAAGCCAACTGTCTGACGGCTGTTGCGTTTCTACGTTATGACGACAGTAACTTGGAGACCGACGAGGGAAACGCGCGTGTGAATCATTCGAGGATGCAGCAAGCGAGTGTAGGAAATAATTGCGAGGGGGACTCGTCGACGAGGAGTCCCTCGATGAAATCCCCCCAGAATCTATCAATTAAAAACGAAGTCGCGAACGATAGAAATTCTATCGACGCCGACGGCAACGTAAAAATCAAAGAGGAGATATCTGAGAATACAAATAGCTTCGAAGTGAAGAGAGAACCGCATGATGAGTATCATCATCCTCAGAGTAACGATTACAATTATAATCGAAAATCTAGTTACGCTTCCATGAAGTTGGAAGGAAACCTAGAGGTTTCTGGCCAGTGTCAAATACCGCATCCGGAATACCGTCCTCTAACAAATACTTTAACGAATTCCTTCGGGTTTCCACACTTTTATGGACCACCACCGATCTTGCCGCCATCCTTTCCCACCGGTAGACCGTCGCCAGATCAAACCATGGGAAAAATGGAGGACCATGAACACGAGTCGCATGACCGTCATGGTTCTTACAGAATACCAGTTTCCAGTGTCGCGAATGACATTTTCCTACACGATCATCCTCGATACGAGACCAGTGATTTCCTTCATAAACCTGCTGGATATCCTGGAATACCTTACAGTTTTCGACCGACGATGCATCAACGATCGCAGTACGGTAATCATCAGAACAATAGCGGTTACAGGAGCCCGCAGTATCAAGGCAGGCAACGAAAATGGAGCGGCGCCTCGCTTCGTGGATTGCATCCGCCGATGCCTGTGAGTTTTACAGCCTACATCCCCTCCGACTCTTCCCACTTTCGTTCTCCGGAATTAGGTCAATGCTCCATCCGTGCTATCGTACTTCCGTGCGCTTGGATTTTCTATTCCGTGTTCTAATCTTAGGCGATTTCAGCCCGTATCGTGAGTCAAGGAATTAGGGTGCCACTTTGAACTCCTTTAGGATTTAATGTGGGTCAGTGGTTCACTTCGCGTAGTGTACCTTATGATCTCGATATGATAACTTTTCCAGTGGATATTGTATTTATGTTCATAAATACTGACTTTGAAAAACTCCGGGTATTAAGTTTTAAGTACAATCCGCGGAATTAATGGGCTGTGAAAATCACGAAGTAGTTTATACTTCAATTAAATAATTACATATTCTAATGAATTAAATGACTTAAATTTATGCACCTGTTATTATGGTATCAAAATGTAATCTTACTTCGTGTGGTCTTCAATTTTCTGATACTCTTCGATGTTGACTTAATTAGAATATTAGTAGGAAATCATCGTTTCCTACTAATATAATAACTGTGGTTATTTGGTCAATGGGATTTAATTAGGAAAGGTAGATAATTTTGACCGTGAGACTTGACATGACATCGACGGTTTCTTTACTTAATAAACCACGAATGAATTTACCCATTAAACCATGGACTTCCATGTAAAAAGCGAATATTCGCGTAGTTGACAATGCGGCAAAAAGTGCGACGGGTAACTCGGTTGTTTCGTGGCAGGTTACGGTCACGTCGCGTTATCGCCGCACGGCTCTGTAAAAGATCGCCTGCGGGTTACCAGGGCATTAATGAAATCGAATGAAACGTCGTGATCGCCCGACCAAAAATTATGCCGCTCCGTGGCCGAAATTACAGTGATTACACGCAACCGTGTCGGTTTGGCCCCTCGGGGGAGGACTCCGCGGAACTATGTAGTCGGGCCCGGTACTCTTCTCCTAACAGTGTTACTTCGCCCTGATTACCAACGGGAAATCACCGATGCACCATCATTTATTTCTACGATTATTATAATATTACGCTATTAAAATAGATGCTCGTACTTACCATTTCCTATCACGCGACTTCTGCACTCCGTAATGTCGTAAAGGAAATTATAGATTTTAGGTAAACGTAGTACGCGAACTATAAGACGTAAGCGCGATTTGTAATATATAATATGTAATACCTAACATAGAAGGCCTGGTGGTTTAATGTAGAAATTACTTTGCGGAGTTTATTGTTGGATGTAATATTCCTTTTTTCACTGGCTTTCGCTTTCGATAGGCGCCTTTAAGGGATAGTCTGCGCACCGATGTTGGTCATCGGCGCAGACTTATCGTGAGAACTTTAATTTCTTGGATATTTATTTGACCTTATTTAATGGTATTCTTGTGATATTAATATTTCCGCAAACTGTTCAATGAAATAGATATTATTTCATACTAACAGGTATACCAACAGTGTTAAACTAGTTGTTTTTGAATCACTCGAGCGCACCGGTGGAAGGTGCATCTCATAATCAACATCATCAACGCACCACCGCGTATACACTTTCGATAGTTTCCAGTTGCTGTAAGATTTGCATGGAATACCGTACAGCATTCGTTACTCGGATCACGGCGCAGCAAATTGTCAACTAACCATGTACCGATTTATTTCTGGAGTGCTTTGAATCGGTCGTTTCTGAAACAGTGGAGCACTCGAGTGTCCATTTAAGTGTCTCCTAATCGGCATTATCGATGCCTCGTGCCAAAAGGAGTCAGAGAACTAGGCGAGAGGGAAGTATCGGTACTCCCTTCGACGTTTCCGTACCGAAAGTGTCGGGAATCGCACTACGTTCGAACGGTGTTCGGTGCGAGGTTGGTCTCTCATCTACATACCGTTTCCTCTCCCTAACGACCGTTCATCTTCCATGGAGCGACGTATACGCACCTGTATCGAGATAACACTCCGTAACGTATACACCGAAGCGAATAAGGGCATTCAATCGAATGCCGATCCCTTCGGGCCGCTTCTCCTTTCGGCACAACACTCTTACGTTAACTCGATACGATTTGCGCTTACGGTTTACCGAGAACGAAACGAGTCGCGGATAACCCGAAGGCGCGAATCAGTCTATAAATTTCGCTCGCGGAAATCGTGCACCTGCGGAGCACCAAAAGCTCCGACCGATTCCCATCGTATTCCTTTCTGCCAGACAATAGTGCCCGGAAGAACGACCGCGAGTCTTAAACGGACGAGTTGCGCGGATACCTTTCGTCTTCGGGCACTCTCGTTAACCTCTTTAGAACCTCTGCCACATATGTGGATGTGGATACTTAGTTGAACGCATTCACTGTCAACTACGAGTATAATTCTGGTGTTGGAATATGTTTAGTTTTAGAAACGGAAATAGCATGAAGATAATGAAGTGAACTCTGTTCGCCAAAATGCAAGAAGCAAAAAATAATTGCGGTTAGGTAAACGCAAGATTTCAATAAAGAATGGTAGTACGAAGGAAATAAATCATTTCGGCTAAGAGCGAATGCGTTAGATCCCGTATACCACGGTAAATGTGATACGCGCTGTATGAAATCGCGTTATGGGAGAATTTCTGTATTTTATTATATAGCGTGTTGTAGGAAAATCGCGTCATATAAAAAAATAAAATACATATTCGTGCTTGCCATTTCCTATCATGCGGTTTTAACCGGGAAATCGAGGATTTTTTTTAGGAACGCGAGATCACGAAGTTTTCCTAAAAGATAGGTAAAGATTGTCAGTCAAAACGGACAGAATATTACTGAATAAAGAAAATTCAAAAAATATACGAAATTGAATAAAAATCATTTTCTAGTTATATGTTGGAATCGCACGAATTTATTGGCGAACCTAATATTTTTGAATATCATACTTCAATGTACTCCAAATTCGGCATTTAGAAGGTTAAATCGAAATCATTCGTTGCATTTATTACCGTGGTTTTCTGTGACTTATTAATTATTTTCTTGGATACAAGTTGCACGCGAACGTAATGATTTAAATGACCAGTTAGGTAACAGTGTCATAATGGATCTCTAAGATCCGTATCGAAAAATACCGTGGCATTAGCACGCATTAAAAAAAATGAAAGACCAATTAAAAGAAGATTACCTGCATCCACCCGAAAATAAGATTGACGTCCTCGCGTCACCGGGGCACAAATTACAAGTTGGTTAAAGCGAAAGAGTTTTCGGTGGTTAAGGGAAGGCCCATTAGTATAACGTCAGGCCCCGGCAGAGGCACGGGTGTTATTTAACGTAAAACCACCGACGATTTACAAATAACACCGTCGAAAGGAAAGAAACGGGGGAAAGAAAGGAATACGTTTGCACGCCTCCGGCTCGACGGACACATTGGGCCCTGAACGGGCCCAACGATTCCGCTCGCCAGATGCGTTTGTAAGCCAGTTCCCGAGGATACGCCGTGCGTTTTTCTACCTGAGGGACGTTCAATTCGGTGCAACACATGGCGCTTCTCGTTCCTCCGTATCTCCCGGGCCCCGAAACCGATTCGTCTCGTATCTTCGGGGAAACGAGATGGATCGGGGCCCTACTCCACGCCCCACTAATATGGCCTGCACGCTTTTCATCGTCAACAAACATTCTCCATAGACAATGCGGACCACGCGGTTTGTTTGTACCACCGGCTTCTATGGGCCCGTTACGATGCTTCCTGGTGCAGCCGTGGAATGTTGTGTTGTGGGGTGCTCGAATTTTCCGTATTTTAATGTGTTTTGAGTGTTGGATAATAAAACTCCAGAATCTATTCGGACTTGCGAGTACCGTATTAATTTAGTTGTAGATATAAATACAAATTGATGACTGAATTCTTCGACTATCCTCGATTGATTCGTTGATTATCAGCTATTATTAATATATTAGTGCCGATTTCTGCGAAATTCCATAATTAATATGAGATTGAGGAGTTTGAGAGTTCAATAGTAAAACTTCTGAATTTATTCGGATTTGCGAGTACCGCGGAATTTAATTTGTAGAAAGAAATAAAAATTGTCGATTTAATTTGTCGACTGGTCTCGAATTTATTCGAATTTTCGGAATGCAATTCATGGAAATAAATATAAATTGCAGTGGTATTAAATCATTGACTATCAGCTATTAATATAATAATCTCAATTTTCGCGAAATTCCATAACAAATATTCGATTAAAAAATTACTTATAATTGCATAAAACATTTACCGCAACTAGCACTTTCAAGCGCAATGGAAGAACGACCGTCCAATCAGGGACAGAGTGAACGACAAAAAAGCGTGTTCGTCGTTATTCCGCGGAACGCGGGACGCGAATGACGATACGCGTAATGGACACCCCTTTATATCGGACCCCCTTCGATATCACGCTTAATAACCTACCTCTACGTGTCACTCTGTGGACAGATGAATAATTAAAGCATTTATCTCCTTTCACCGTATTTACAGTTCTGCTTTTTTATCCCGGTATTTTCCTCCGTCGCGTTTCCGCCGAGGAGGGGATATTAAATGACACGCCTCGTTTCAACGTGACTCTTGTAATCGCGATATGTGTCAGTTATCGGCACCGTGTCGAATCAAGTTATTATTCTCTTAACGTCATATGATTGCAATTTTTTGTATACTGTAAAAAAATTATATGTTAATGCATTGAAGAATAATATGCGATGTATAACACATCTGAAATTATTCGAATTTCCGAGTAAAGTAGAATTAAATTTATAGAAACAAATAGAAATAAATAGAAATTGTCGATTTAATTCAACGAAGATCACTTAATTGAAGCAGTTTTCTGGACTGTCAACGATCAACTTCCAAAGAAGATGTCGTTCTTCGAACCCTCGTGTTTCCTCGAAGGGAAACCATCCGTTGAATTCCCCGGGTCGTAATTCAACGTGGCAAATGGAGGAAAGAAAAAAAGAGGAGGAAAAGGGCCGTGGATTGTTATTAAAGGACGAGACGTCAGCCGTCGACAGCCGCACGACAGGACGCATGCGCTACGAAACCGCACGCTAATTATTTATTCGTCGTTATGCCCTCCGTCTGACGTGCCGTCACGATTCCCTTTTCGTCTCCGCCTATTCGATTCCTAAGCCATTTCAACGACACACCACTCTTTTGTTTCCACACTGATTGACTACCATTCGATATTTCTTTCGCTAATTATTGATATGGCTTTCATTAATTCAACGCTGGAATTGATTGATCGGGAGACATCGAAAATCAGGTGTCTTTTTGCACTTTGAAAATTGCAATATTTAACACTGGAACTATCGAAGAAGTCAAAATTACTTGTCTGTCATTTTCAGTTAAATTATTCGAATATATCATGGCGCATTGTCTGAGAGTTTTATTTTATGTATATAACTCAGAGAATTGAATTCGTTAATTAAGTTCAATCTTACAGACAGAATTTATATATAAATAAATGTGTTAATAATTAATATTATAATTCCATTGGATTCTCCAATGTTTACAATTAATTGACACGAATCTAAAATATTGTACGATATCAGAAATCACAGGGGTCCTTTTGTACTCCGAAAATAGTTATATTTTCTTGAGAGTGTTAAAAATGAATTTTTTAATTCCATTCAAACCTTCAATATTTACAATTAACTGACAAAAATCTAAAGTCTTTTACGACGGCAATAAAACCGACGTTTATTACGAAGATAAAAATATTCCAATTTACTGATTATTTCATTGAAACCATTAATGACCAGCGCGGAATACCGATAACAATATTTCTTTCAATATCGGAAACGAATCTACGAGGTACTCCGAGTTATTCGAAACAAGTCACGATCCCACTATTCATTACAATTTTTCAATCGGGAAATATGTAATATTAATGACTAACGGTTATAAATATTGCGGGTGAGTGAGTCTCCTTTCACTTACACCATTTTTTACGGGCACCGCGAGAAGTGTCCTTTCATCCGATCACTCAAATACCGTCCGCCATGACATTCTTCGACGAATATCTCTTTGAAACTAGCAGAAACATATCTTTCCCCGCAATTATGACGTCACGTTAGGCAACCTTCGATAAACTATGCGTCATAACCGATTATCTGATTATGCAAATACGCGGACCGAAGGTGTTAACTGACCGTACCTGCCGAGCTTGAATATTTCATATCAGAATCTTTTACAAAGTTACGCCTCGCGACTAACCTTTCGCGGACGCAAGTATCGCGCTAGGTTTACGATCACTTTTTATGTCGTCCAGTTGTGTGTTTTTTTTAAACGACGCCTTTTAGAATATCGAATGCGTATGGAGTTGATAAAGACGCAAATGTACCGTGTCCATTATATCGTTTTTTATTTAGTGGTACTAATAAGCAGGTTAGGTAATCTGTGGTAATCATATTGCATCGTTAATGGCCGCTAATGAGGGAATATGAAATACTTTATATTATATTCTTTTGTTCGGGTTGTATTCTAGGAATTATTAATATTGTGTCGTGTTGGTGCATTTGGAATTTTAGTCTTTACGGGTAATATTATATATTGCTTTGATTGTAGGAGAAAAACAGATTTTCGGGAATCTAAATCTAAGTGATTTCAATCTATATTGTTCCGATTGTGGGATAAATAATACTTTCGGGAATCTAAATCTAAGTGATTTAAATCTATATTGCCCCGATTGTGGGATAAATAATACTTTCGGGAATCTAAATTTAATTAGTTTTAACCTATAATTTAAACGACGGATTTAAACGATTCAAATCATATTGGAAGGGATATATCTTTACAACTTTTATAAATTCATATTCTGGGCATTATTACTATTATTATTATTATCGTCATATCAGTATATTTAGAATTTCATTATTTAGACAGAATATAGTGTTTTCATTTTTGTAACAAAAAATACTTTCGGGCATTAAAACCTGTTATTGACGGAATTCATCGGCTTAGATCGTTCCGGAAGGGATAAAAGTTTTGAAAAATTCTTTATGATTTTGATTAATAACTTCCAAATCCGGTGAGATGGAAAACGATATGGAATCCCGTAGGAAACATTATTATAATTTCGGGAGAGCGGGATTACCAGTCGATTATGTTACAAAGGCAAAAGAAGGAGCGTTTATTCGCCGCCACTACGCTTTACGATCGCTGACACCTACCGACCCGCAAGCGCTCGATCATCGCTGCCATTATGATCACGGCTATTAAAGTAATTGATGCCATTTACGGAAGATGCGCTTCTTATACCACGACCTCCGTGACATCCGCCACGTCTTCTGAATTATTTTTGTTTAAACAATTATACAATGTAGACGTTGGATATAAATTGTTCTAACGTACCTTGCGTGCAGTGGACTGCGCAGCACAGATGAAAGGTCACCAAGGATAACTGAAAATATATGCAAATAAAATTAATTATGGAGTTTAACCATCGAGGATGAATGTTTAATATCATATTTCATATTTTACTCAATTTTTCATTCAATACTTTAATAGGAAATTATTAATTAATCCCTGAATGATCTGAATTAAATTGTAGTTCGAGGGAAGAACATTTTATGATGATATATCATAGTTCAATTTTATGACAACCAGAGTGGCGACTGAGAAGCGACATTGAGATTAACCCCAGCTACTTTTTGTTATTGGACTTTAAATCATCAACAACCGGAGTGAATCTTAACATCGTCTCTCAATGCGTTAATATTCGAAGATGTGGAATTTTGAATAAATGTCGAATTTTAGAATAGAATTAAATAATCATTGTCGAGCATGTAAACACGGTCGACGATATAAGTTTTTCGACACGTGACCAGGATATGGAATCGGCATTCTCTCTCTCTCTCTCTCTCGCCATAACGAGATATGGTGGCTGGTCAAACACGAGCCGTTGATTCTTTATGGGGCCATTAAATCCGCGCGGACTCATAGTCTCATTGCGAACATTATTATAATCGGCCGAGTGTTCCAGGGTCGTGGCGATTACGTTAGAAAAGCACGAATACGAGTGCTCCGGGACCCTTGATTGCTCTTTACGATCGCTGACACTTGCCGATAGGATTGAACGTGGCCCGACTCACCTATCCCGATATTACCAATAGGAATATTAAAGTAATCGATGCCATCGTAAAACAGAGAACAGCGGCACGTCCTCGATGTCCCTGTTACTTCTAAGCTCGAACTTAGAATCCCGTTTGGTGATCCTTGTTTTGATGCCTCAAGTTTCGCGCTGAATCAGTGCATATCATAAAGTACATTCGTACTACTCTTCCATTCTAGTGAGTCATACAAAAGCGAGACTAACGCGTGTTTTGCGTGTAATAATAACAATATCGTGCATTTTGTAGAACACGTAGTCTATTAAACGTACGTTTACCTAGTAAGCTCCAAAAGTATCCGGTACGACATTCAGTTTTAGACTGTTCTAAAAAAATGTATTGAAATGAGGGATGATTATATTAAAAAATAAGAATTATTGTTTGATCCTATCATCCTTTTAATACTGAAAACTGTTGGACCTTACAACGTACATTGCAATCATATTCAAGTTAATAATCTTGGTCGCTCCGTAGAGCCACCGATATTACTAAAACTCCAATCAAATATATCGCTAATATTTGTACATTTTTCAATATTTCCATCATCACAGTAACGATGTAAAGTAACCAATGTATCGTACCGCATTTACACTGTTTTATTTTCGACGTCATGTAAACCTTACGGACACGCATCGCGACGTATCGTAAACAGGGATATCGTCGCGGCGTGTGTTAATCCTGCTTCCCTTTTTGAATCGCACACACTAGACACTGCGGTTTCTGATTTTCTAAATCGTATTGCCGTCGAGATGATTTCATCTTCACGGCTTCGTGTCCGTTCGGTTGTCGTATATTCCGCGACATCGTCTACCTTCGGAAGGGTACGATGTACCCGTTGAATTTAAAGAGCCGGTGAATCGCGTAGGCGGGCAACTTCCATGGTGTAAATCGAGGTTTACGGCACACACGGGCCCGTCGATCGTGAGAGCGCATTAGAGGAGTTTGGCTTAGGTCTCTCGACGGTGTCGAAGGGTTCAAGGGGAACGAAAAGAAGAGCACACTTGCTGGCATTTAAGAGGAAACGGGATACCGAGTCATTGGTAGAAAGTCCTTGGTGGATGAAGAAAGAGAAGATGTGAAGGAGTGAAGGAACGAAGGAAGGAAAGGAAAGGAATACAGCGTGTAACGATGTATCAAGCTGTTGCGCCCCTGGCGTGTCCGCCGATGGTGGATCGTCGCTTTGAGTTGGACCGCGCCGCGATCCTCTTCTTCGTCGGCTCTGCATCATGCCTTTACACGCTCCCAATGCCCAAACGAGCCACGATAATGCCTCGGATCTCGTCTTGTTCCCGCGCATAGACACTATTAATTTCGTATCCCTCGCCGCTCTCGCAACACCAAACCACGTCCTGCTCGGTTAACACGCCGCGCATCGTACGCCTTGACTCGACTCCACTCGAGACTCGATTGACTCGTTTCTTCTTCGGATACCGCGTACCTTTTATGTATTCTTACCGTGATGCCTTCTTCACGTTTATATCCCGCCTCTTATTACAACGTGATTCTTGTCAGAGTTCTGTATCATCCGTATTTTTCGAAAATATTCCTTCGTTCTTGACTAATATCGAAGTTTTTGACAACGGAGCCAATGCGTGACTTAACATGACTTAACATAATTTTTGTTTTTCTCAGATCGACAGAATATGATTTTTTCTATGTATACATAATTAATATTTACTTTAACTTGTATGTGAATTAATAAATACAAAGGAACTGCCCTCGTTTGCATACCTCTGATGTTCAGTAGCCATTAAAGTGTTAATAGAGTTTTTGAGGTTCACGGATATTGTGAAGTATTTTATGTACAAGATATGTTACGCTTATGTTATGATTGTTTGAATTGAAAGTTAGAAATACAATTAAAGTGATAGAGTCAAAATCGACTAAGGTAATGAATAAAAGATTCATTATCATACAGCATTACGTGCGAGATGCTTGATACTCGAGAATCTCGTAGATCATCGCTGACAATTATTCCCGACAAGTGACGCGCTAGAAAACAGAAGTACCGGATGTATAATGATACGTTGACAGGTGGGTAGCTCGACCACTCGATGTCCTCTTTTCTTTACTCCTCTTGAAAGCGTGGCAAAAGGAAGAAAGAAAGACTGGAGAGCGAAGTAAATGGAGTCCGATGGATGCGTGCGGGGAAACGCGTGTAGCTTTCGCACGTGCCGTTCACGGCGTTACGCTTCGAAACCTTCTACCGACACTCTCCTGTTTTGCTTGTCGATTGACCGTCGACTTGTTATATGTCTTTCTCTGTACTCCGTTGCTCCCGATTCCAGTCTACTATTGCGGTTAAATAAATAAATAAAACAATTGAATTAAATAAATAGATTGTAGTAGACTCCCCAGAGGTTCTATTTCAACTTTGTCCCAATAAATAAATAAAGTAATGAAATGAAATAAATAGATTGTAGAAAACCTTACAGTGATTGCATTACAACTTTCTCTCAATTAAAGAAAATAAGTTATTAAATCAAATAAATAAATTGCAGAGGACTCTTCAACGGTTCCATTTCAACCCTTTTGATATATATATATATGAAAGGAAATTCAACACTTACAAAGTAATAGCGAATAACAACAAACAAGACGAAGACTATCATTTTCCCAAAAGTTCTTCGACATCCTCGATATATCTTGAACTACTTACTACATATATATATCCGGTATCATAGAAGTTAGAGCGATAAGAAGACACATTTGAGGGTAGAATTTGAGATAGTAAGTTGTCCGTCGTCGATGTAACACGAGAATGCCGAAGCTCACGTTGGAAGTCAAGGGAACCCTTGCAAAAGGACGAAAGGGTGGAAGGGGAAAAGGGTCCAGGAGACGAAAACCCTGGGAAAGGGGTATCTGTTGTCATGGTCCCTGATGCTCCATTATTGATTAAAGATGGCTGGCTGGCTCGATGGATGGATGGTAAAGTCGTGACGCCATTTTAATATGCGCAATTATAATGTGTACCTAGAACCCCCCCGGGGGGGATGTACAAAGGTAAAGAATAGGGGTGGTTTTGGTGAGAGACAAAAAGAGAGGGAAAGAGAGAAGAAAGGGCATTCGACGGTGGTGCCGGTGACCCTGCGCCTCGGAACCAGCTCCTCTTCTTTGTTTGCTTGGAATCAGAGGGGAACCGTGTAATCGAGGAGTTAATTAGGACGCGTTCGGTGCTTTAATTGGCTTCTCTTTCTCTCTTTGACGCGCACTCACCGATGTTCCTTCACTGTTTTTCGTTACGCGCTTTTCCTCGTGCCATCTCAACAGGTTGCATCACTGCGCCATCGAAATTGGCCCGGGGGGTGGTTGTTTACAAAATACCGAATTTCATATCGCTTCGGAAGAGGATTTATAAACAACTTTAGATCCACTGGTAATTACTGGATTTTAAAGTCCAGGATCAAATAAATTACAATTTTCCAGATAGCGAATATGAATTTTTCATAATTATCTCACTTAACAAACAACAATAAAACTGTCCTAAATATCTATGTTTACATTAACACTAGAACTACCAAACAAATATACACCGTTCCACTCCAACATTTATTTATATTAGTAAATCATGGCTGATAAATGTTAATTAATCGATGAACATAATTATTCATATTACGTACATAAAATAAATATGCATAGAATCTCAAAAAACGCGTCGTCGTTTATTGGAATAATTTATTAAAAATCGCGGACCAGCAGTACCAGTCGACCAGACTAATTTGGTATTTCCAGTGTTTTACAATAATTAACAAATTTTGCAATACAAAAAATGCTGTTTCGCAAATCTGATATCAATATACAACAAACAAATGTTTACCCAAAGTTAGTGATTACAGGAGAGATAACCAATTATCTGCGTCTGCATTAATATCAGGAGTCCCTTTCGGTAGGTAACGGCGACGAGAGCTCGTTAGCGCGTTCCCGCGGGGGTGGGGGGTTGCGATGACGTCGCGACGTCGAAAGCGAACGTCGATAACGGATATCCGTGGGCGTCCACGGTGTAGATACAATACCAATAATCCCCGCCCGTGTAGCGGAATGTCCGTAATAGGAGAATTAATGCGTGTTGTGTGTGGTCCCGCAGTGCCCCCCGGGGGGGCTCTCCAGATCCCTGATAGTATTGTCCACGTATAATTCGTACGTACAATTAATTGAACTCGAACGACGGCTGGAGACTGGCTGACATTTTTTTAAATGAATCTACTTGCTTCTTTATACTAACTACGATACCTTTCGTCCGCCATATTAATATTTCTTAAATACCCGTGAATCATCGAGATCACTTTACCGTCCGGCATTCTGCAGCTTTTTCGTTTCTTGATTCGTACAGAAATTATAAATTTAAGAAATAATAAATTTAGATCCATTAGAGCTAATTAATCACGGAACCCTTTACCTGTTATACTAATATTTTTTACACCTGCGAATCATCCAGATCATTTTACCATCCACCATTTTGTAACTCTTTCGTTTCTTGATTACAGTTAAGAAATAATACATTTAGAGCCATTGGATATTTATGGATTCGTATGGCATATTATATGGATTGAATATTTCTTATTCGTCCTAATTTAAACAAATTAACTTATTCAAGAGAATTTATTAAAGAGATAACATTGGATCCATTAATAATTACTGGGTTTAATAATTCGGAATTAAATGAGTTTCAGTTAATGGATCTCAAATACGAGTTTTCCATAAATATATCACTTAACATAAACAGCAATAAAACTGTCCTAAGTAAGATATTTTGAAATATTAGAAAATACGTATATAGGACATAATAGTATTAATAATAATATAGTATATAGTAATATATATAATATACTATATAGTAACAAAAGGCAAATTATTAAAAATACTATAATGTCTAAACTTGTCTTTTTGATAAATGTACAAGAAATAAATTTGTTTGTGTTTTATATTGTCTCCTTGAAATTGGCTTCATACATATCTTCTTTTAAACTGGATATTTGAAATATTTACGACAGTACAATGCTTTGAATTCGTTGCCATTAGAAAGTTTCCAAGATTGTTTCCTCATAATTCTCTGGTACCGGCTCGCTTAAGTCCATTGAAATTTATGCTCTTTTCAGTAAACTAAAATTAGATGGGGATCGCCAATAGGTGTACCGGGTTTAAATTTACGTGATTGCTCCTCGTGGCTATCGCTTAATGGCAGTGTTTACTATACGAATAATCCACATACTGTTGAATAGTCGAAGGCTGAAATAACAGGTACTGTCAAGAATATCACTGAGGAAACCCTGCCTTGCACCGCTACGATACTTTATCAGCCTCCAGTCGATAGATTACGATTTCATGTACTCAGCGTCCTTCATTTCACTCTAATTTTCAATAATACGTGAAATTACGGGTACGAATACCCTCGGAAAAGAATCCTATGCCTTCATGGATTACTTGTTTATTTTTTAACTCTTAAAAGTCTAAAGCCTCCGCTATGCGAATATCACAATTGTAATACTTTTTTCTCTTTTCATTAATACAAAGATTTTCTACAATTGGAGCTAAAAAATTGCTGGTCGTTAAGGGTTGATAAAAATCAAGGGAATTAAATTCCCAATACAAGTTAAGCAAAGTTAGCCAAAAAAATTGTAAACCAATCAGGGTTGATAAATTAACGGAATTAAATTCGCCAATAAAGCTAAGCAAAGATAGTCGAAAATTACTATTAAAAGCTAAGCAGATTTAGCTAAAGAAATTCTTTTCATATTACGTAATAATTATTTATCTGCATCTAGGATTAAAAGTGCAACAATAATTCTATAAATTCTAGAATTGAAAATATTGCAGAGAACGAAATACGTTCGACAGAGGGATGATTTTCAAGGAATATTCAACGCATAGAAATGTAACTATCTATATTTACGCAGTAGGTCCGCCCGCGGAAAGGATAATGAATAAAATGCTAAATAACAACGTCGGTGGATGCTCCTTCCTCGAGGGGAAGATAGCCAATGACTGGATCGCTTTTTATTTTCTCCTTTCTCTCCCTCTTCGCTTTTGCTTTACGCACCTTCTGTCCGCACTTCCACGATATTATCGTATTTCTTATTTAAAGCCGTGCTTGTCTCCTAGGAATATGATAAGTCGACTTGGGGAGGTTTAAATTGTCGATTCCGATACGACTTCGATAAACTGAGGCTTATATTGGCACCTTTTATTATTATTTTCTATGTGATTTCGATAAATTAATGACAGTAATAAAATTATATTGCACTATACAATACATTATAGACTACCGAATTATGTTCAGTGCAACATATATTAGAGATAAATACTCTAATAAATATATTCATTTGGGAATAATAAATTACGTTTCTTGCAATATTATGATAAAAGGTCAAGTTACAGAATTCAAGAAATATTGTAAAAGGCCGAAGGTGAGAAGCATACTGGAAATTTCATAAACATTATAAAACCGGTTCATAGAATTGTCTGGTCGGATCCAGGATAATTTGTAATTTTCTCTTTTCAATTTGATCTATAAAGAGTACGTCCCGCTAAATTTTACTAAACTAATTTAGTAATTAATTAAATCCACCCTTATTATTGAATTCAAATTAATTATTACAAGTTTTAATGTTCATTCTAACGTTTACTTTAACACGTTGCGTGCCACGTCATTCATATATGTATGACACCTAAAATTTTACTAATAGTTATTTATTATCATGTTAGGTGCTTTATAAGTACTATCAAAGTTATTTCTAGGACGAAAACCAACAAATTATAGAATATTTCAATTTGGCCCCCTGGGGTACATATATCAAAATCAGCTTGGCACGGAATGTGTTAAGCGTTCGAACGAAGACAAAGCAAGCGATCCCAAACTTTCGACCAGTAGTATAAGTACGTTCATCTTCAATCAGCCATACGAAGTAAAGCTATCGGTCTTTCCACGAAGTGGTAGAAGAAATGATTGACCAGACGTGAGTCACGTCGAGCGAATTGATTACGTTCATATGTGACGAGGTAAAACGAAGTCAGCACTGGCGCTAGAATTTTCCCATACGTCTCACGGATTGAGATAACGATCGTGTTTGGTGTCGGTGAGACGTCAATCTTTCCACCTTCCCACAATGTCCACTCGCGATTTACATTGACTAATGAAATCGACTCTTGAATTATTACCACGTTTAATCTCTGGAAAATCCAACTACAATTTCCTCGCGGCTATTCGCGGATCGTGACATTATGGACTCCGAGACATACTCCTAATTAATATTCTCCTGTACTCGCGGAGAATGAATCAATCGAGCGTTAGCTAAACGCGTAGATAAACTTCCAAGATAAACCCGTGCACGCTTTGAACTTATATTCGCTTATTCAGGGTTGGAGGACTTATGTGTTTATTTATTTCTGTCCTGCATATTTAATATCCATTGTGTGTCTCCATCAGTCTTGACGCTTTTAATATTGCTGTCATAAATTTCCAATTCATTGTAACATACAGTTACACTTACGGTATATCGATTTCCTTTGTGTTTTCGAATTCGTTCCACTACGCTGATCATAACGATTTATACCAGTTTTAATATCATATTCTAAGTGCTGCATATTAATTCTCTTTAACTTTCAGTTTTCGTTCCACAACACGGATTACAATGATGTAACAATTTTTTAACGTTATATCTTAACATTATAACGTGTGTCCATTTTTTTCCATTTTCTGTCTTCATTCCACCAAACGAAATTAATTATAAGGATATGAGAAATGTTTTAATATTCGTACTATTTTGCGCCGATTCTCTTCCACATTCAGTCTTCGTTCCACAACTTCAATTATAACGATTTAAACAATATTTTAATATTATATTCTAATATTATATCGTACGTCGATTCTCTCCTTGTTTCATTCTTCGTTCCAAAAATCAATTACAGAGACATACAAAATGTTTTAATATTCCGACTATTTTAATTATCCGACTTACAATTAGTTCCACAACATGGGTCTTGAACGATTTAACAAATCTTGAGTATTACGTTCTAAACACTGTCATAAATATCCACGATTTTCCTAGCTTCGACATAACTTGCTGCGAGTCAAGGCACACGTGCATCGAGCAGAAAATTGGTATGAAAGAGGAGACGAGAATACTTTGGCGGAGCAAGTGTCGTGAAATTGTACGTCGTAGCGTCGATTTAATTCGTCGTGGAGAGGAGGTTGCGATTGATGGTGTACGAAGTAAAAGGAGCGTTTTGTTGTGACGTTATGCTCAAAGCGATGATCGTTATGTCGGTGGTAATTACGGGACACGAAGTGGGCGGCACATGGCGTGTGACACGCGGACGGCGGTCGGCTTTGAGGCGGGATCGCGGAACCACCAATGCACGAATGTCGCCAGCACCGAGTCACGAGTCGTGTCACGAGTCACGAGACTGTGACGAGCCTCGTCGCTTGACATGCCCGTGTCACACCGTCTGATTCTACTTCATCAGATAAAAGTAGTTTTACAGACGCTTAACTCGGTTCCCACTCTACGCTTATTGTTGTCACTCGTAATAACACGCTTTTTCCGCTATCCTGCATCGGCTCCATTTACGTAATTGGATGATAAATCGCATATAAAATTGATGTCAATTTTATATCGTTAAAATCGTAAATAGTACGATTAAGTGTTAGTTTAAATATTAGATTGATATTAATAGTATGATTTAATATTAATTATGAAATTTTATCGGTACTATCAAGATGGTAATTAGATGATAAATCGCATACAAAATTTATATCAGTTTTATATCGTCAAGATCGTAAATATTAATTATGAAATTAGATATTAATTATGCAATGCAATATTCGCTTGACATTATTGCAAATTACAGACGCATTTAAATAAGTCATTAATTCATGTCTTACAATTGTCCTTGATTATCTTTAATGAGAATATTAGAAATACTTCGATCAAATGGGTCAGTGACATCATTAAGTGAATTAAATAAACAGATAATGATCCGGCGGGTAACTCAGAACGGTGTTAATAGCAAGTGCTTCGTCATAATAATTATCAAGTTATAATGAGTGATTTCGCGGCATTGGAAATTATAAAATAATTATAATCCTGGAATAAATATAATCGCATAAATCAGCCCGCATCTCGGAACGGTGAGTAACGTCGAAGTTATCTCGGTACGCGTCGATTGTTTTTCATGGCAGAGGAGATTAACGCGGGCCATCATCAGCAATGTTTTAACGACGCGGATGATGGAACGGTGCAATGATCGTCGGCGTACTTACATGTTCCTCGATCGGAATTCGACTCTCCTCGTGGTTTCTTCGGCCTACATGCCGCGCGGACTAATTATCACAGCTGTCCGAGTCGCGACTTCCAGATCCTCTGGATATCCTTGGAGTACACCTTGCACAAATGTTTGATCCTTCGAGGAATGCTAGGAGAGGAAGATTATTGCGTATGATTTTAGTCCGCAATGGTTCATGAGTTTGAACGCTCTAAATTAATATTCTAGGTCGAGGAATTAATTATGTCAAAATTTCGATCTTGCCAATCATGGTCCTAGATGGTCCCTAAACATGTCCTAGGACGATTTTGGGTCGAAAGAAGTCGATTAAAAATTTGTTTCGGTCCAAAAACAGGTCAAACACGGTCAAAATCACGAATATTCTTCACCCCAATTTTCTTAAATCAACCGCAACATCTTTTTCTCAATTATTATAAAAACGCCATTTATCACAAATGAACTTCTTCCAAAAAAGTAATTACTATTATCAACAATTATTATTGTTTACCTTCAATATCTTATTCGAAATGATTCCAAAAGATGTACAAATTACGAGCTGTTTTCTAACGTAGTTAGACGTAAAGGTATCGAAAAGAGTCTGGAAGAGAAGGCTCGAGCGTGCTTTCCGAATTGATCTCGTGTCGGAGGTCGGAGATGAGCGTACATAAATGTATGCGGCAGGATTTGCATAGGTCGAGCACGAGGTTGAACCTCGACGCTTTTAGGTGTAGCTATTCCGACGTCGGTTCCCTGTACGCGGTAGCGTGTCGCCTCGAAATGGATACCTGTCGTGGATTTGCATTGACGTAAGTGTAATGTTCGGTAAAACGCGTAATTAAGTCTCATCCCTTGCCACAACTCTCCGCGTGTTTTCCTAGCCGAGTCTCGTCCGAAACGTTACTCGTTCTGACTCGAGGAATCGAAACATAACGATACAGTGGCACGTTACTCGTGGAATACCAAACGAGGAGGCCCAACATAATTTTCACTTATCCACTCGCTTATAATCCTCATATTCGACAGGTTTAATATTCAAGATTTCGAAGATAAGACTCATGAATAATTATTACGAAAGAAGACAATCGCGAAATATAAGAATTCGAAGATAAGACTCACGAATAATTATTACGAAAGAAGACAATCGCGAAATACAAGAATTCGAAGATAAGACTCACGAATAATTATTACGAAAGAAGACAATCGCGAAATACAAGAATTCGAAGATAAGACTCACGAAGAATTATTACGAAAGAAGACAATCTGGAAATACAAGACTTCGAGAAAGAAAGACAGACTCATTTGTGACCTTTAGCAATGTACACCCAAGTCTCTTTTTATGCGGTAGATACGTACCACATAAAAAGAATGTGCAAAACAGATATAGCTTTCTTTGAATAATTAGGAATAATTTGTTGAGATAACAGTAGATTGCGATTTCGATATAACGAAATTCGATAAATAAGATTTTGGATGGTCGTTTTCTAATTGTAATCATTTTGTTTTCGAGTCGCTAGATGAAATCTTTCGAAGCAAAGCAATATATGCTTTTTTATTAAATCGTTGGATGACGTTTATGTTCTATTCAAAATAATCGTTTTTGGAACGAACCCACTTCTCGTATGTAATCCGAGAATTAATCAGCCGAGAAAAAATTTAGCAAATGAGACGTTATAAATGCGAAAATTTTTATTAAATACAAAATTCATTTTTTTCCACATTTTGACGACTCTTGTAGTTCTAGTGTTAACTAAAAATTCCAGACAAGTCATTTTGATCCCTTTCGTGGATCTAGTGTTAAATATATTTGTAGGAGTTAATTATGACATTAGCATCAAAATCCTCCCTTCTTTTTAATATCTCCAATTAATATGTAAATTAACCTTAACCATTATCTCTCACATCGCGAGTATTCAACCTGTGTGTTCCAAACAGCGTATCACTACCAACATAAATATCAATAAATAACACGAAATACCACCCCTCCAGCAATCGAAACCCTTTTCGTACAAACTTCCATTAAAATGCTGGAAATCTCCGCAGATGTCCGCATTAATGTAACTTTTCCGAAACTCTATCCTCCTTAATCAGCAATTATTTCGAGTTGATATTTCACGTCGGCTCGCATTCTTCCGATATCGAAGAATCTCCGAATAATATTCTCGTTGAATTCGTGCAAAACGTGGGATCAAAATTCGGGTCAACGAGCGTCCGTGATAAGTAACGTTCTTACGGGTAACGTATTCGGAGTGTCCCGACGGTGGCAAGAGAGAAAGGGAGAATCGATGGAAGAAGAAAGAAAGAAAGTTTTCAATGCATTCCGTTCCGCGTGCAACGACGCTAAAAGCGAGGGTCGCCTTGGAAGAATTTCAGGAAAACATAAATTCGTTATTTGCCCATCTGCGGTGCAGCGTTTTAACGACGCCGACGATTACGTGCACGATCGCGGATCTCGGCGTGGAGGGTGACTCTACGTACACCTTTAAATCTCTATACATGGTGTCCATTAAATGTGCGTAGATACGTGCGCGCATAACTTCTCTTCCAAATTTATGTTGCGTTTAAAATTGGCTCTAAAAATGGCGAACATATGAATCAATGATAAACGGCGGTAAACAATTCCTCGTCAGTCGGCACAATTTTATTCGCATTATAGACACCCTGTATAATTGTATACATATTTTTGAATAAATTCTGTTACGAATTTTATTGGCGTAGTCGATGTCCGTAAGTTTGTCGCGCGATTTTACGGACACCCTGTATAATTGCGCACATATTAATGCCAAGGTGTATACAGGAAGGTCCGCTCTCTTCGAGGCCGCTCGTTAATGAAGTAGTTTGGCTTGTGTTTATCTCGTTGGCCCATCCTCGGTTTGTCATTACGCGATGCGGCCGGGGTTGAAAATGTCCGTGGCACGCATCCTCCAGCTGCCCGCACCGTTAAATAATACCGACCTTATTCTATGTAACCGTGAAAAGTAATTAACCATTTACGCCGCCCATCTTTTTGTTTACCCGCCGCAACTGAGGTGGTCCCCCTGAACTGTGTCTTTACGCGTGGACTCCAGGTTACTGCCGATTTATGACGTATTTGGATTAGAATTAAATTAATGGATAAAATAATAGATAAAGTAATGCATACATTGAAGATTAAAGAAATAAATGATCGAATAAAGAAATCAATTATAGAGGAAATTAATAATTAAATCAATATATAGTTTTATGAACGAATAAATTATGGAGTAAATTAATCGTGAATTCAATTTATAAATTAAAAAAGATATTAATAGTTAATTTAATATATAATTGAAGAATTGTATTAGTAGATAATCTAACATATAAATCGAGGATTAAATTAATAAATAATCCAATAGCTAAGTTAAGGATTAAATTAATTGATAAATATAGTTGGTATGCTCTGAGAAGTTTTGGATAAGAAGTTTAATGGCATTAATAAAAAGATAATAAAACGGTTCACCAAAATATGTTCCGTTTATCTACTCGGTCACCAGATATGTATTATAGGTGATATTTTTTTGGCACAAAGAAACGAGTGTAAGTAACAATGTAATTTATATTAAAATGCATCATTGAAGGTAGTCAACGAGCCATCAGAAATATGCTAATAAAATAAGACAAGTTCCGACATTCTAGCACGTGACGCGAGTTTCTTTCGCGAAGCAAAAGAAATTGCCGTCGATCAAAGAAAGAGAATACAGTCACGGTTCCTGTCACGGATCGGGATTGTGACATTTTGTGACCGAGGACTTTTTTGCCCCGTAAAATGAACGGTGCGACTACGGAACTCATTTCACAGTCTGCGAACGGTGAAATCGAACGAAACACTGAACTTCTCGGAACTGGTCTTAAACATATTTTAGAACCATTTTCTGTTTAGATGTGTGGATTAAAATAGTTTCCTGGTAAAAAATGAGTCGATCCAAAATTGCAAAAATGAGAAGGGGTATACCTTCAAAAATTGTCAAAAAATAAAAGTCGCCAATTTCGCTCCTAGATGGTCCAAATCGATGGTATATGATGTATAAACATGTTCTAGGATGATTTTGGGTTGAAAGAAGCGGTTAAAAAATTTTTCTGGTCGAAAAATGGGTCGACCCAAAATCGCACAAATGTGAAGGGGTATACCTTCAAAAATTGTCAAAAAATAAAAGTCGCCAATTTCGCTCCTAGATGGTCCAAATCGATGGTATATGATGTATAAACATGTTCTAGGATGATTTTGGGTTGAAAGAAGCGGTTAAAAAATTTTTCTGGTCGAAAAATGGGTCGACCCAAAATCGCAAAAATGTGAAGGGGTATACCTTCAAAAATTGTCAAAAAATAAAAGTCGCCAATTTCGCTCCTAGATGGTCCAAATCGATGGTATATGATGTATAAACATGTTCTAGGATGATTTTGGGTTGAAAGAAGCGGTTAAAAAATTTTTCTGGTCGAAAAATGGGTCGACCCAAAATCGCAAAAATGTGAAGGGGTATACCTTCAAAAATTGTCAAAAAATCAAAGTCGCCAATTTCGCTCCTAAATGGTCCAAATCGATGGTATATGATGTATAAACATGTTCTAGGATGATTTTGGGTTGAAAGAAGCGGTTAAAAAATTTTCTGGTCGAAAAATGGGTCGACCCAAAATCGCAAAAATGTGAAGGGGTATACCTTCAAAAATTGTCAAAAAATAAAAGTCGCCAATTTCGCTCCTAGATGGTCCAAATCGATGGTATATGATGTATAAACATGTTCTAGGATGATTTTGGGTTGAAAGAAGCGGTTAAAAAATTTTTCTGGTCGAAAAATGGGTCGACCCAAAATCGCAAAAATGTGAAGGGGTATACCTTCAAAAATTGTCAAAAAATCAAAGTCGCCAATTTCGCTCCTAAATGGTCCAAATCGATGGTATATGATGTATAAACATGTTCTAGGATGATTTTGGGTTGAAAGAAGCGGTTAAAAAATTTTTCTGGTCGAAAAATGGGTCGACCCAAAATCGCAAAAATGTGAAGGGGTATACCTTCAAAAATTGTCAAAAAATAAAAGTCGCCAATTTCGCTCCTAGATGGTCCAAATCGATGGTATATGATGTATAAACATGTTCTAGGATGATTTTGGGTTGAAAGAAGCGGTTAAAAAATTTTTCTGGTCGAAAAATGGGTCGACCCAAAATCGCAAAAATGTGAAGGGGTATACCTTCAAAAATTGTCAAAAAATCAAAGTCGCCAATTTCGCTCCTAAATGGTCCAAATCGATGGTATATGATGTATAAACATGTTCTAGGATGATTTTGGGTTGAAAGAAGCGGTTAAAAAATTTTCTGGTCGAAAAATGGGTCGACCCAAAATCGCAAAAATGTGAAGGGGTATACCTTCAAAAATTGTCAAAAAATAAAAGTCGCCAATTTCGCTCCTAGATGGTCCAAATCGATGGTATATGATGTATAAACATGTTCTAGGATGATTTTGGGTTGAAAGAAGCGGTTAAAAAATTTTTCTGGTCGAAAAATGGGTCGACCCAAAATCGCAAAAATGTGAAGGGGTATACCTTCAAAAATTGTCAAAAAATCAAAGTCGCCAATTTCGCTCCTAAATGGTCCAAATCGATGGTATATGATGTATAAACATGTTCTAGGATGATTTTGGGTTGAAAGAAGCGGTTAAAAAATTTTTCTGGTCGAAAAATGGGTCGACCCAAAATCGCAAAAATGTGAAGGGGTATACCTTCAAAAATTGTCAAAAAATAAAAGTCGCCAATTTCGCTCCTAGATGGTCCAAATCGATGGTATATGATGTATAAACATGTTCTAGGATGATTTTGGGTTGAAAGAAGCGGTTAAAAAATTTTTCTGGTCGAAAAATGGGTCGACCCAAAATCGCAAAAATGTAAAGGGGTATACCTTCAAAAATTGTCAAAAAATGAAAGTCTCCAATTTCGTTCCTAAATGGCCTAAATCGATGGTATATCATGCCTAATGATGTTCTAGGACCGTTTTGGGTCGAAGGAAGTGGATTAAAAATTTGTTTCGGTCAAAAAATGGGTCGACCCAAAATCGCAAAAATGTGAAGGGGTATACCTTCAAAAATTGTCAAAAAATCAAAGTTGCCAATCTCGCTCCTAAATGGCCTAAATCGATGGTATATGATGTATAAACATGTTCTAGGATGATTTTGAGTCGAAACAAGTGGAATAAAAATCTTATTCAAACGATAATCCTTGGCTTTCACGACGGATTTCCTATTTCCAGGAAACCAACCGAGGGAAATTAATCTGATGGCTGGCAATCGATAGAGGCAAATGTCTTCACGACGTGCAATCTGTCCCGGTGTATAATTACGGCTTGTTCCGTTTAATCGGAGGACGCTTGGCCGACCGATTACCGATTACATACAAAGTACTTCGCGTGCGGAACAAATGACAAGATACAACACGGATACTTCTTATCGATGTCAATTTTTATCAATTTATCGTGCGTGGTTTAACATAATTGTCGTTCGTTCACGTAACTCCTATCTTGGATTATCATGCGAAGGGACAGCTTCATTATGCGAGAAGGGATATTATTTTAACAAGATCAACCGAGTCTCATCTTGATATAGTGATAACTTAATTATTAAGTATAAATGATTCCTCGTTGACTTGACAAGATTCATAAAGAAGAATAATCTCCAGTCGTCCGATGACTGGTTCGGCATGGAATTTCAGAAATCCCATACAACGATCCCCTTTCGGACCAAAATAGAGTGTCGATATTACACGTGGCATCCTCGAATACCAGTGTTACAACTATTTTCTCTGTAATCATCTCGGAGGCAATTAGAATTTTTTTTAGTCTAAAGGGTGACACGGAAAGTATTAAAAGAGGCCACATTTGTCCAAAGCAAGAGGAGGAATAACAAATGATGCGCGTTAACAGAAGCTTCTTCATTTACTCTAGAAATAACAATATAATGGCAATCCTGAAGACTTGGAATAATTTCCTGCTTCGTGACTCGAAGAGATACAATTTTGTTCCTATTATAAATAGACATTAATGTACCTACTTCTGAGGTCTTGGATTAATTTCTATGTGAATGGTTTACTTGACACCTGATTATCTTAATACCAGAATTACACTTTTAATTAACTGGAATTATTGAACATCTCGTGGACTTCTTTCGACCCAAAATGGTCCTAGAACATGTTTGGGGACCATCTACCATCGATTCGGACTATTTAGGACCGGAATTGATTATAATATTTAATAATTCGGTGTAAAAGAATTGGATCAATAATAGTTTAACAAAAGCAATGTTAGAATCGTTGGATGAAACATATTCATGGGTCGCCTTGATGTTTTGATCAAGGTCGAACAAATGTTTCCTGTTAGCCGGTTAAACCGTGGAACGGTAAACTGTTTCCCGATGTATGGAATGCTCCCGGTAAACAGAAAATAACCGCGCGTCGAAACCTCGGTGCGAAGTAGCGTTAACTCAGAGGTTTTAGGAGTTTGTTATTTCGGTTTTGGCGTTAACTCCCGCGAGCGAACGACAAGAGACATTCGCCAGACCACCCCGAAACTATTCCCCCGCCCTGCGCTCCACGGCACAGGACGGCCACTGACTTTCCACCACGTCAAAACCAATTCCGCTATTCGCGCCGTCGAGTTGCCAAAATAACTGAAACATACGATATTACCGCACTTAAATACGGTGACGTAACATTTACCTTCTTCATTCACTAAAAACCCGGCGAGTATGATTCCCGGAATAGGTTCGAATCTTGTGCGTTCTCCAATTGGATCTCGAATAACTTTCTGGATGTTGTTCATTGGGTTAAATATATTTTTTTGCGACGAACATGGTTTGATATTTTTTTCAGCATTTTATCCTTCTTCTAGGGTACTATTTCGGTATATAAAATATAAAAATATGTTAAGATACTAATATTAAATATTATTATAATTAAGATACTATTATTAAATACTAGAATAATTAAGATTCTAATATTAGTCATATAAACAGAATAACACAAATAGGACAGTTGTGTTACAAAGGAATTTATTTGATAAAATTGTCGACGAATTCTTACTAAATTCACTAAAGTCACGATTTTTACGAGAAACGTGGTATTTCTTTCCTGGAATATAAAAAGGGCTTCAGTTCGATGTGAACATTAACAAATACACAAAATTCAATTCGATTTCGATTCCGACACGAATATGTCGAGTAAGTACACGATTAATTTCGACATTAATTCACCACAATAATTGAGTACGTTATACAATAATCATAATAACATAATTGTACCTCTAATTGCAAGAGACAATTATTTTATTATATATGACAATAATAATAATAATAAATATCACATACATAAAATGATAATCGGAGCACGCGGATGTGTAATAACCTTGTCCCCACGCGATTATTAATAACCTGTTATTTCCTACAATTGCAGTGTTATCTTGCTCGGCCGGCGTATCAATATATTATATTACATAATATTATTATTACAATATATAATATGATAATATGACAAATTTAATGTATTATAAATAAAATGTTTACATACAGACATAAAATTTGTCATACTATTTCCGAAACATACACAGTAGTCTCCCAATTGCAAGTTCACAGGATTCAAGAACACTTCTCTTGGAATCGTAGGAACGGTATAATCAAGAAGACTCCGTGTCGCGTTAATCCGGTAGGGCGATCAAAAGGTCTTTACGTAGGACGGTAAACGGAACACGATGCTTTCTTTTTACGTTGCCACTCGGAGTTTCTTTATAAGAACACTTACAATGGACCACACGCAGGATGACCTCGAAGCGAGTGCGCTTCTTAGAGGGTGAGGAGTGGGGTACCAGGGGGGTCCCAGATGATGTCGGGGTTCCTGTGTCATCTATCTTAGGGAGTCTCATATTCAACCGGTGACACTAATGTCTCGAAAACCTTTATCTGCCAACCCAGGATACCAACACTGACAATCTCCAATGATATACCAACCGATTCCCTTGTAAATTCGTCCACCGATGACAGTCGAACTATTCTTTCCGTTTCTTCTTTATCGGGAAATGAAACCCTTCCCTTGTCGAAACTATTATTCTTTATCGTGAAATCAAACCCCTTCCTATCTTCTAGGCGCCACCGATAAAATTCCGCTTCTCGAAGGACGTCGCTGCGTAATTAGATAAATGAGAAATGTGTTGGACTCAGATAGCACGGTGTCGGATGTTTGTCCGAGGTGTTATCGAATTACAAAATATTGCTGTTTGTGGTATTTACATCGAGTGGTTTTACAGTGAAGATAAGAAATGTGGACTTAAAATGTTCGGGGCAAAAATATTGTTTCGCATCGAAATTGGGTTTTGGTGATTTTTTGGTGATTTTTTGAAAAGGGAATTATGACGTTGGAGGATAGTCGGCCAAGGATTATAGACAAAGATGGCGATTATTTAATAGAATAATGTTTAATATGAACAAATAAATGAGGTTTCATAAAGTATGTTAAAAGTAATTGATTACTTTCCAGTTCTGTGTAAAAAATATGGGTGGCACGAAGAATTCTGTAAAAAGACGACAACGAGAAAATTCTCTTTCGGGATATTCGCTGTTCGAAGCCATTCGTATAATGTGTAATTAAAGGAGATTAAAAGATTAAAGGAGATAATTAGGCTTATTAAAGGATTAAAGGAGATCATTAGGCTTATTTCATTTTGGAGGACATTTAATTGCTATAAAATAAGTTAAACTCGAATCGAAATGTTTCAATGTTGATATTTTATTTGCAGTGGCCAACGTGGTTCTTTCGACCGGATTTTCCGCTGGGTGCACCAATCCCGACGAGTCACGTCTCTAATTCTAGCAACGTTCCTATCTCGTCGCCATTACCGTCTAGGACGTTACCGGAAATACCGAAGACCTTCGAGCTTCCGGTGGATAGCAGTAAAGTGCACGGACAGACTCCGACGATTTGCACGGTGAGTTACATAAATTATGTTACTATTAAGATTTAAATACTGATATTCTTTCTTGGCATACGAAATCAATGTCAAATAAAAGTTTACGAGTTTATAAAGCAGAAATAGGGTGGATAATATTTAAGATAATGTGATCGAGATCGATCATCGTCGGCAAACACACTGGGGGTATAATTTACCTGGGGGACGATATTTTGTAGCGATAGCGTGTCGACAGGTGACACCGGAGAAATGTATCCGATACACGGAATATCAGTCGCTTTTTTCTTGTATTATTTCTCTTTCAGGAATGCTGGAAGCTAATCATTCTAACGCTTTATTAACTATAAGAATAAAATTGTACATTTTGATTCAAACAATTACTTAATATTATTCCTGAAATTATTTAATTTTATTCCACAAGTTATTGAATTCTTATTCCACAAATTATTGCATTCTTAATCCATAAATCTCAGAATTTTATTCCACAAATTAATTAATTTAATTCCATAAATTAATTGATTTCGGTTCCACAAACTGTTTAAACTAATTCCATACATTATTTAATTTGACTCCATAAGCTATTTAATTTTGTTCCACAAGTTATTGTTTTATTCCATAAATCACTAAGTTTTATTTCAAAAGCTGTTTCATTCGATTCCATAATTATTATCCCACAAATATTAAAGTTATCCAACATGATTGACACTACAATATATTTTACTTCTGAATAATGTAACGTCATAAATAAATTCTCAAAGGGAACTGTTCATATTCGAAACCTTATTTTCCAAGGGACATGAAAGATGTAGGGCGGAGTCTAATGGTCTAAGACCAGGCAAAAGAACCCAGGTGTTTACTGTTTATAGAGAATCGATATTCAATTTACAGTTTTGTCACAATGGCATTGCCGTTCCTGGAACAATCCACCCCTTGCAGGTCACCGAGATCGAACGATCCTTTACCCTGAAACGATAAAACTGCGTGGGTGTGCTTCGCTCGTTAACTTCCTGTCGTGGATCTCGTTAGCAGCGATATACCATGAACAAATCATTTAAATATAATTCTTGATAATGGCACACGTCCTCATACACAGGGTGTTACTTAAGTCGATATACTCCAACTTCACGATATACACCTAACCTACAAAACTCCCGGCATAGTTCCAACTACTCCACATCGATAATTTAACACTAGATCTATCGGCGATATATTCAGCTATATGCGTATATTTATGTTCTTAAGAAAAAGATGAATGGAGGAAATCAATGAATCGATTGATTTATGTCCATCGTGCAACGTGAACCGCGAAAAATCTCAGAAAATGAAAGGTTATAAATTTGAACATTTAAAGAACGCGTTCAATTGTGAATTAAAGGTACCAAAATGCCTAATTTGTAGAGCTTTATTTTGATTATTATTATTGTCTAATATGTTACTTCTAATGTAGTAAAAATACGTATTTTATTATCTAATATATTACTTCCAATATAGTAGATGAAATTTCATGTTTAAAGAATAAGAAAACTTTCGCATTAAACTGTCCAATATGTAGAACTTCATATATTTATTATCATTCTTAATATTACCACTGTTAACATTTCTAATAACTGCGGTGTTATCCTCCCACGATCAACTAATATTTCATACATTCCTTCGAAGGAAAGCCAGCCAATCGAAAGCACTTCGAGTCACCACACCGTGTATATTCAAACGGGGACTGTTGTCTCGCGATTATTATCCAGTCGCGTAAATCGCGATTATTACTCGCGGCGCGTACCAGGCGAGCGATCTCAGCGCGATCAATCTCGTTGTCACAATTAAATGCGGCGCACCGACTAGCGCGGGAATAATTTATGCCTGGTTTACATGTAACATATTGAAACCACGCGATATCTCGAGTGTGCGATCGACGGGGCGATCATCGTTTCCAGAGGGGACGTTTCTTCGATCGTTTATGATACGCTATTATCGATCTTGGAAAATCAGATTCCGGATTAATTGATTTTTTATATGCGCGTAACGCGGTTCTTGTTTCTAGCTCGGTTATTCTAGCATCGTAATTGAATAATAAATGGCGCGTTTACGTTTTTGCGCGCGCACCGGATTATCCTTAATGCTCGGACGTCGAGATATTTTTATTCCCTGGAAATGATTGATTTTCAAGGAATAGATCTCTATAACGTTTCCAGTGGTGACGGATGGGTATTAAAAATGATTATGCCACGTGACGGAGTTTCCTAACGCTGAAGTTCGTTTATTGGAAGTTTAGTTGGACGCCATTAAACATTTACGAGGGAAACGTAGGAAAGGAATGCAAGGTGTCTATTTTTATTTTTTCTTCTTCTTCTTCGTAACGCATCTGCCTTCGTCGGACGAAGTACGTAGTGTTTATAGTCTTCGCAGTGGGTTATTAGAGGACACGTGACTCGAATTATCGTGGAATTTTCAAACGCGCGTAACAAAATTGCATAATTTCCCGTCGAACTTCCAATTAGCCATTTTATGGACACCTCGTTCGCGTCGGGAAAAATTCCACACTTTACTTCCACTTAAACGACGCTAGTTTTCTATTATTTGCGCCTATTATTTTTTTTCTTACTCAAAAAGGTATTCTTCGGAGTTAAAAGTTATATTCATATATTAATGTCTATACTGGGTGTCCCGTATGAAATAAGCCATTTAATTATCTCCTTTAATTGCGATAATATGGGAAATATTTTATGCATTATATGAATGGCTTCGAAAGGCCAATATACTGAAAGCGAATTTTTTCCGTTCTCAGCTTTTTACAGAATTTTCCGGATTATCCATATTTTTTATATGCAAAGAAATCGTCGCATAATTGGATGGCCTTTTTTACACCGGATACGCTGTGTATTCGTAATTTTTATATTTCCGTAAGGACTACATTTAAAGATGAATATGTTTAATTCTTAATCCAGATACCCTGTATTTAATAATATTGTATTAATTTTATAATATAGTATTTTACAATACGACTCAATCTCACAGAAACCGATGATTCCACCAAACAATACCCAAATCTTATTAACGAGTCATTAAGCTACAGTTTAATCACCGTCAAAAAAGTCCGATCATCGAATTACGAGTTCGTAAATGAATCTCGTAAAGCGCGTTGTCCTTGAAAGAACTGCAAGATAAACGAGCTACCGTTTCTTATTGAAATTGAAGGCACGTGTTCGACCTTAATGAACCTGGGAGTAGCGGACGATGGGTCAGAATTTCAGTGACTGGACCGCGAACGATTTCACGGTTTCCGTTTCCCCTCTCCTCTCTACTCCTCTCCCATTGGACACCTACATTCGTGTATGCAACCGAATACAGTGTGTAACAAGTTGTTTCTTTTGAACTCACAACGAGCCATCGTTGTTGCTTTTTTCCACGGTTGTTCGACGAACAACGAGATTTATAATTAATATCATGCGGTGTCATAAAGTAATATAGTATCATAATAATATAATATGTGACATAAAACAAATCGTCTCTTGTTGGATTCTAGAAACAAGTCCCATGAGAATTCCATTTATAACTTAACGAATAGTACATGATATTTAATATTCAATATATGACCTACATAATATATAATATATAACATACAATCAATCAAAATGTTGTCCAACTTACGTCACAAGCGCCTTCTTTCCGGAACCCAACAGTAATTATATTATTTCACCGTCACCGAAGTGAAGTAATTCTTAACGAATTCCATTGTCACTGTATCCTTAGAATGCTAAATGATCGCCGCCATTAAGTCGAGCAAAATGAACTCGGCTTAATAGAGATATTAGATTTTTAATAGAAACATTTAATCACTCGGTATTTATTGTTTATAAGTCCAGCCGGGATTTAGTTGAGTATAATTAATGTCGAGAACGGTAGTGCGCGGGAATTTGGCTACCAGTTAATGGCGGGTGATTTAATCAATTCGAAGGCGTCGGAAATCGGTGGTAAAGTCGTTAAAGCCACTGTCGTTTATCGGGCAATAAGAGAACAAATAAAAAATAGTCAAAGAGCGGGATGACGAAGCAACGATGACGGAGTGACTACTAATGATGATGAACGTTCTATTTTTCTTGTCGCGCCTTTGGCTTCTTCCGATTCCATCAGAAGAAACGTTCACCGTTTTTCGGGATAAACGGTAATTACGGTTATTACCGAAATATTTATTCGTTCGATTCCCAATGACGACGGCATAATCGAGCTTCTTTAACTTGGTTTCGTCGGTAACCAGGTCTGCCATGTTTCTTGTTCAGTGCTGCAACATTCACGTTTAAAGAATGGGTTCAATTTTGCATTAAATTACCTAATTCGTAGATATTTATTTATTTATTATTATTATCTAATATTAGTCCTAATATTATAGATCAAATTTGGCATGGTTAAATTTGGCACTAAATTGTCTAATTCGTAGATATTTATTTATTTGTTATTATTATCTAATATTAGTCCTAATATGGTAGATAAAATTTCATGTTTAAAAAACTGGTTAAATTTGGCATTAAATTACCTAATTCGTAGATATTTATTTATTTATTATTATTACCTAATACATTATTTACAAAGTAGTTATTATATAACTATTCTACGTTATTCAATATAATATTCACGTTTAAAAAACGTGAAATTTTATCTGTGCTAAATATTGTGTTATGCGTGTTAATTTTAATGAACGTCTTAAAATTTGCATAAGTTTATTAAATTCGTAGGAATATTTATTTCTTATTATTATCTAATACATTATTTCCAATATTGTAGAAAAATTCAGGAAATTAATGCGTACAAAAATATGTACAGTTATAAAATAATTTCCACTATCAATAAAAATATTCAATTCTTCAAAAAATCCACGTTTGAAATCGAAGTATTTTGTATAAGTTACATTTTATATAAAATCAATTATATAAAATGTAAAATTTTATATAAAATCAATGATATAAAATGTAAAATTTTATATAAAATCAATGATATAAAATGTAAAATTTTATATAAAATCAACGATATAAAATGTCAAATTTTATATAAAATCAACGATATAAAATATAAAATTTTGTATAAAATCAAAACGAAACTTAGTTACCAGTCGACCAACATAATATCAAAATCCAAAATCCAAGTCATTCTCAGCTTGATAATCCGTGAGTAATTTCGAGTGATACCAAAAGACCGGCAATTAAGGTGGATTCCTTCGGTATCTGGAAACGTGTTCAAAGTAGAAAGCCAAGTAATTAACGTGTTCAAAAGTTTCGTGGATTGTCATATCTCGCGTACGTTAAGGTTGGCTACCCCCACTCGCCCCCCCCCCCCCCTTCCAACCCCTTTCAACCAGGAAAATCTAATTGCACCGCTTTTAATTAGATCGTTCCAACGTCCGTCCTGGCTCTCGCATCAAACTTGCCCTGTCCTTGCGATACGAATCGACTTTAATTCACCGAGTCTACGGGATTAATCTTGGTTTTTTGCGGCCCCCGAACTACGCTAAAATTAGCGCGCTCGCTAATTTAGCTCGCTCGCTGTAACGCCAGTTATATATCTTCGCCTCGTGTGTGCATACTTTGGATTGTTTCATTGTTCGCGTACATATATGTATTTATATACTTCTGCAACCATTGGACATTTTTTAAATTTTCTATATAAATTGGAATTTAAATTAAATTGTTTAATACTTGACGTGTTATTTACATCGTTACATATTTTTACAAACTACGAATAAATTGCAAATATAATGCATATTAATAAATTACATAAATAATATAAAATGATAATAAATTGTAAATTGTACATTTTCCAACCAAGATTGCTTTGAATTGAAACGTACACTGCTTGTGCATGTATGATTGGACGCATCCATATTTGTGGGTATACGTGCATATATGACTATGTATGAGTAGATTTTATATCAGCGAAATGATTTAGCGCCGTTAAGTGACCGTCCCGTAAAGCGTGTCACGTTAATAACGGCACGCTTTTGTTGCTCGCATTGGGTCTCCACTTCTTTGACACTTGACACATTGTGCGCCATGTGTCGGGCAAATGCAACGGCCAATTACAAACTTTCTCCCGTGTCACGAAACAATTTTACGTGGTGGCAGTGGTTTGATGTGTTGGAAACGTAGTTTGTTAAATCCGTGCTCTAGAATCGTGGATAGATGAAGAAGTTGAGAAAACATGTTAATAGGAGAATTTATCAATACCATTTCTCGTTACATTTTCTCTTCGTAATTTTATTACTTTCACATTAATATTAAAAATCAGCACGCCTTATTAACTTCATTATCAAGTAATACAAATATTTCCATTGGAAAACATAGTTCTTCTTCTAAAAAACCTGGACGACTAATACCAGAACCCTTTAGACTAACTGGGAGACATTTTCCAAAAATCCCTACCCGCAAATACGTGCGATAAAATTCGGCTCGAAATGTCAAAATGCTCAAAATGCCTCGAAATGTTAACAGTATTAACTTAACACTAGAACTACCGAACATATACTCACTTATGCTTACAAATTTATATATAAATTATATACGAAGGATTTAAGTTAACTAATGGATTCAATTATTTGCGTTACGTATATAAATAAAAGTATATCAAATCTCAAACAATGCGCCGTGGTATATTCGAAGGATTTAACTAAAAATGGCGGACGCCATTTTGACTCCTTTGGTAGTTCCAGTGTTAACGTGTATGTTATGTGGTTGATTGAAGTGCGGCTGTAAAATTACTGTAAATAATATAATCACGTATGAAGGAGTTAAAAACGTGGTCCCCGGACCACGGATTAATCGACCGGAAATTAAGCGGTAGTTAAATTCCGAGGAAGCGCGGTTTTTTTATGGGACTTATAAGTAAGAAGGCAATGCGCTTCGATATTAGTTATTCGAGCGGCATCGACAAAAAAGTCAATAATTTCACCGGTGGCTGCCCTAACGATTCATCTTCGCGCAAAAAGGTCAATCTATCAAATTGTCACTGGCCTTTCTATTATGTTTCATAGCTCCGCGCCATCTTGATAAGCAATTTTCTTCTGTGCCCGTAAGTCCCCGTCCACCTTCGCCAGCCATTCTTAGTGTCATCGACTTTCCATCGAAACATATTTCGCTTTTCATAAGCCTTGTTATGTGTTCATAAATATTATTAATATTATTATTTCTTAGTATATATAATAAGAAATATAGGATAGGAGTCAAAATATTGGTCTGCAATATTTAACACGTTGATTACCGGGTCGAAATCCGTGTTGTACGATACCTCGCGATACGCATTTGTAATTATATATTACATATTATATATCTATGTGTAAAAATAAAAGTGTCTAAGCGCTGTACAATATATTAGTTTGTTTATATCGTTATTTTAACGATGAAAATATATAATTTGTTCGATATTAGCGATATATTTGATTCGAGTATTAAATAGTCTACATACTTTGATTTGATTTACATGGTGTGCATATATAAATCCATTTATTAACGTACATCCTTCAGCTACAATTTATATATCAAAAATAGAAGTATAATTGATTATCATTCTATGTGGAACACGTTTCGAGGTGCCGAAGAAATTCACTTTAATTATAATAATAATTTTAATTCTAATTTAATTATAATCGAAATAATCTTTCGATATCATCAAAAATTACCTTATTTATATTATATTATTTATGTAACCTGCATTATTCAGCTAAGACTTACTTGGATTTTGATATTATTCGATCAAATCGCAATTAATTTCCGTTTTATAGTTTTAATATTTCTTTATATTACCATACGCCATTTAATCCATTTATTAAATAATTATATACATAAATATATATGAATAAATAATTATCATAATCCATTTAATCTTTTACATCTCCTCAACTTTTAACCTGAGAAATGGTCCGTGACACGAGTCATTAAAGCGAAATTAAAGAAGCCACACCTGGATGTCGTAAAGCCGCGTTAATTGAAAGTAAAAATATCGGTAGCTGCGCGAGAAACAGACTCGAGGAAAGGAAAGAGAGAGAAAGATACGATGGAGATTGGAAATAATTATCAGACATTAGAGCTGCGATTAGCGGTCGAAGGAATATTATCGATTCTAACGCGACCACACGCGAATCTCGTTAAAAGACGGTGGTCGAAGCAAGAAAGCGATTCGTACTCGCCGGTAATCAGTGGATCTGTTCGCGCTCTACCGCGACGTTCTTCGCGTGGAAACACGTGGAAGATGACCGAGTGAACCGTGCGAATCAAAGACGAGGACGAGGAAGACAGTCGGCAAACGTGAAAGAGCACAAATCGAAAAGAACGAATCGTAATGCTAACGATTCCCAGCTACCACACCTTAATGTCCCTCGTCCTCGTAAATTCGGCTCGTTCTACTTCGCGCTTAACAACTCTGACTCGCTTGGTGTATCGTGATTGCAACCACCACGTGGAATTCTCTTTAATAGTTTTACGTGTATCTTAGATTACGACGCGACATTCTTCCGTGCTGAATGTCCACCTTTCGAACGAAGTCTTATCTCGGTAATAACCGTGGCTTATCCTTTGACATACGCCAACGGCTCCTTTTATATCGACAGGATTTTTATGCTCGTTCGGAGACTTTTTTTTAATGGGAATTTATTTTTAGAGAATATTAGTGATATGTTATTTCTGCTGATTTTAATGCGGAGTTTGTGGTAGCGAATTTATTCCGGATTTGAAAGTGGAATTTAAGTTAGAATTGCATATGAAAGAAGTAAAATAATGATTTGTAAGTAGATATATTATTGAAGTTATTTTTGGAGGATGTTAGTGATATGTTATTTCTGCTGATTTTAATGCGGAGTTTGTGGTAGCGAATTTATTCCGGATTTGAATGAATGGAATTGAAAGTGGAATTTAATGTAGAATTACATATGAAAGAAGTAAAATAATGATTTGTAAGTAGATTTATTATTGAAATTATTTTTGGAGGATATTAGTGATATGTTATTTCTGCTGATTTTAATGCGGAGTTTGTGGTAGCGAATTTATTCCGGATTTGAATGAATGGAATTGAAAGTGGAATTTAATGTAGAATTAAATATGAAAGAAGTAAAATAATGATTTGTAAGTAGATTTGTTATTGCAATTATTTTTAGAGGATATTAGGGGCAGGATATTTCTGCTCATTTTAATTTTATTTTTCCATTTTATATTCCATTATATCCATTAATCAGGTGTCCTATTTTACGTTGGACAGCCCGTATATAGAGAAATAATAATGTCATAACTAGGAAACCAATCTAAATATGTAAACATTAAATCCTCAATCTTCCGTAGTTCCAAACATTCTTCCACGAAGAACAACAAAATATTATACAATTCAAGCTCAAAGTACAGCATAAAATAATATAGTATAATTAATGATATACCTACATCACAAACGACATAAACTAATATAACACAACATCCTTGACTTCTATCAAAAACAGAGTCTTATCACTTAGATATATTTGTTTCTAGATTAAAGTATAGCACCCTTAATTAACTGCTGCCTTAATTATATCCAATTCTATTAATTACCAATTTAAGGCACCTATTTCCAAGTTTTATGCTCGTTACGTCTTAAATATGAGTAAAAAAGTTATTTACAAGTTATGTAATCCATTCACGACAACCTTCCCTTATACACAACATAAACACTGATATGGTATTTACAGTAAAAATAATATAAAATAATATCCAACAAAATCATTGATTCCCATCAAAAGGTAAATTGTCATCGGTTTATCAAAGAAAGCGCGTGTGGCCGCGGCAAGAACCGGTCACGTTTCCGGTGGGATACTTTAATCCACAGCATCGCGTCTCTTGTATCAGTTCTCACCGATCTTTGCCTCGGTGGATCCTCCGTGGCTTCTCAACGGAATCGGTTCGCCTCTTCTCCCAGATGGCTTCTGGAACGAATAGAAAGAGAAAAGGATGTAGATACACGAAGTACGGAGGTTATTATTAATGGTGTCACGTATGCCGATGCGCACACAAAACGTCTCATCATGGACAGTAACCCAAGGCGCGCGGAACGTAGATCGCAAAGATCCATTCGGCCGAGTGGAAGGTTGGCTCGCGCTGATAAAAAACACGGATAACTGGGCGAGCGCCGAAATTACGGGGATCCCGGCAAATTTAATAAAGCCCGAATTAATATATCGCTCTTAGGTAAGAACCTTTTCCTTGTATACGTTGATCCTGCTTCCCTCTCTCTCTTTCTCTGTCGTTCTCTCTTACCTTCACACGCAGCCAACCCAACGACCCGCACCCCCTCGAGGATCACCGGTATTCCGTTAAATTATGCAATATCTCTATTATTATACGTACGGCCACGATAAACATAAGAAAAAGCGTTATTAGTTGAAAGCGGTATATTAATTCGGGGCCTTATCGTCCGGGCATAAATATGGCCGGCACGTGAGCGCATTGCAGATGCATCATCCTTGTCACGCGAGTTCACTTCGTTTTGTTATTTCGACAACGGAACACCCGGTTGTTACGTATCCTCCCTACGCACTTTATAATTTCACGCTACCGTGAAGTATTTTGCGATATTAATTTGATAAATCGCGCCGCGTATATTGTCCCGCTGATAATAATATCGGTAGGAACCGGTGTTGGAGATTACAATAATTTTCTTACCAATCTTGCGTACGATTATAAAAGATATCTGCGAATTCCTGTATGGTGATCGACGTGGAAGACACTTCTTGTGAGAAGAAGTCGTATAAAAATCAATAAGATTTTCAGTTCTGAGGTCACGGGAGCATAAAAAGAGAGCATTGAGAATATCTTGCGCGGTAGCGGCACCGAGGGGGGAGGTGAATAGGTTAGCTCGAGGTGATACAACGCGGAGGAACATCTGCGGCCTTAATTATTTTACAGATTTAGTAGATCGTTATGGCTTGTAAAATTACTGCCAATTTCACGCCACCTAAACTTATTTTATCGGTGCATCGCTGCCGCAAAAGCTTTTCGAAGGATATTGGGCATCCTTCGTGGCCAAATTAATGGCCCCTTGTTTATGACTGCATCGGCACCGGACACGCAACGATTCCGTCGCGAATTCCCCTAAATACCCCCACTTAATAATGCCACTCCTCTCCTCACACTTTCGATCTATTTCTCTCTCTATTCTTCTGTTCTTCCTTCGTTTACCCTCTCCTTGAATCAACCCCTGTATTCTTTAAACTGTTTGCCCGGGGATGACGAGTTAACTCGTCGTTCAAATTTAAACTTATCTCGATGATTACGAATTAAATTAGAATGACCGCTCTCATAATTCGCAGATTTGAATGCTTATCAATTTTAGTAGTGAATAGTCAAACTCGATAATTATGGAAGAATTGCAAAGTGTTAATTAACTAGTATTGCATTACTATAATTGTGGATATAATATATAATATATAGCGCGGAGTTATTTTATTACAATTTTTGTTATCGGCGTGATATTGTTTTTTGGAAGAACTCCACGATTAACGGGTTAATTGAAGTTCGTTTATTGTAATACAAAATTTGTTAATCATATTCGTTAAAGCAGTCGTCGAAGTCTCATCGGAGATCGATATCGATTCGTTGCAAAAATGTCTGTATATTCTGAAGTCACAAATTCGAATTAGATCATTGCTCATTTTCACAATCGATCGCGATCAGAAAATCGAAATCGAAATCGAAATGCGAGAGCGGGAAACGATCGCGGTCAAAAAGCAACGCGTGACTACCGGAAGCAAAAGCTGTTCATAGATCCCGAAGTCACAAATTCGAATTAGATCATTGATCATTCTCACAATCGATCGCGATCAGAAAATCGAAATCGAAATCGAAATGCGAGAGCGGGAAACGATCGCGGTCAAAATGCAACGCGTGACTACCGGAAGCAGAACTGTCCATAGATCCCGAAGTCACAAATTCGCCAATCCAATAATTGAATATTCATGCGATCCATCGCGATCAGAAAATCGAAATCGAAACGCGAGAGCGGGAAACGATCGCGGCGAAGAGCGACGCGCGACTACCGGATGCCGAGAGCCGGGGCCAGGAATCACTGTAATTTAATAAATTGCGATAGCTGCCGTCCCGGGGCAAATTGTAGCATAATCATTCATTAGTAGGTCGTGACTTCTCGTCGGTGTGACGGGATACCGATGTGTTCGTTATACCTCGATACAGAGCCGATCCGAACGTTGCTTTTACCTGCGCCATCCGCAACCTCCGCGAACTTAATACACTCGATATTTCCCTTCTCTTTTATCCCGGACTCGATTCTCTTTCTCAGCCGCGATGCGTTTAGATATCGCGGACCAATCAAGTGTTGCGCTATGTCTCTTTTGCTTTCTGCCTCGCGAATGTCCTTCGTTCCTTGAATCGTTACTCATCCAGTAATCCTTCTCAATCCTGCAATTAATCGTGTTCTTGAACCGCGACCACCTTCGACCAATCACGACGTAAAGCACCGATTTTTTCCGATTTATGTACATCGTAAGTAAAAAGTCTTATATTATTTGCCGCGGGTTGTTTCTGTGATCGGAGATGATTTCATTGATATTCTACGTGCATGATTTTATAATTAGATATTGATTCTGAGGTAGAAATATTTTTCGAAAATAGTTCTGGAAATTAAGACTATAAAATTCAAATATCGCGGATATTAAACGACAGTGTTTACTTGTCAATTATCATTTGAAGTGATTATAACTCTATGCAATTTAAGGATATCAATATTGAGGTAAAACTATTTCTGAACATTTAGTCTACAAAATTCAGATACCGCGGGAGTTGAATGAGAGTATTTACATCTTCAATTATTACTTGAACCGATTATAACTCTATGCAATTTAAAGATATCAATTGAGATATAAGCTTGGAACGCGAACGATAAGATCACTCAAGATAAGTCTATAAGAATCCAATCTTTTCCATCTTTTAATGAAATATTTCTCGCGTGAGTAAACGGGTACGCGAGACCGGTACGCGCACCTCTGATCGATCCGATCTCGATCGAGAGTAGACCGTGCAATTAGCCGCACTAATTTCCCACAATTAATTCACACGCTAATGAAGTTATTGCCGGTTTGTGTCCCCGATTACATGGCATTTGCATGAAACGCGTCACGCCGTGGCGACAAACGTGTACTTAAAAGCCGTAACGCGACATAATTAACCGGTGATTAAGCGCGCGATCCTTTTATCTGAAATCGATTTCGCTCGAAGTCTCTTCCTGGAAATTAGCTCGATGGAAAATTAGGTGATGCAGTTGTTATACCTGTCGTTCGAGGCTCTTTGCGATCCAATCGTTAATTAAGACACGATTTACAAATTAGTACCTGTTTCATATTATTTTATAATGTTACATTGTATTACTATGAAACATCAAATATCAAATATTGAATATTAAATATAAGTATCATATCTTATTATTATTACATGAACAATATTATCAACACTTTAACTTGAGGATAGGAATCCGTGTTATGCGATACCTCGCGAAACGCATTTGTGAGGTACACCCAATTTTGTTTTTATACGAACTTTTTTTACACGGATCTTTGACACAGATTTACTGAAAGTTGAAACAAAATTCTTTTTATTTTGCAAATAATAAAATGGAAATTCCAATGTTTCCGTAGATACAGTATATTTTGTACACGTATTCTTCGGGAACGTATTTATAGTGTAAAAATAGAATTGAGTGTGTATATATATATATATAACATCGGAATGCCAAACTTTTTAAGTGTTAATTTGTGATTTAACAGTACTTTTTTTTTTCAAATAAAACAGAGTACTCGAGTTTCATAGAATGGAATAGAATTAATCACTCGAAGATAGCAGTGGATATAAAACATACAAAATAACTGGTTTACAAATCCGTTTACACGAAATTCACGGATATTTACACGAAATAAAACGTCAGAAATTTCGGCAAAAAGATCTACACTCGTAATTCCATTAATGCACATCGCGATCAGACACAAATTCGTTTGCGCGGAGAAAAATATCACCGGAAATTGAATCGTTCCCGATGCAGTTTACGGCTTCCAATAACCAGTCAAATTTACAAAGAAACGCAGAAAAATCCTAGCAAAATGAATTCCGTATAAAACGATGTATACAATTATTGTCCGATATACATTCTGCCGTAAATAACGGTATTTCAAGAGATATTCTAAATCGTGCTTTTTATCTCGGCTTATAAATTGTTGGTTACGTGTCGATGCCGGCAATATAAAAATAAGGATGTTTGCCACAAATAATTGAATCCATTCAATTATGTTCATTATATTATAATCATATCAATAATATGTTACAGCTGTATTAATTATATTTATTATTTAATTATGTCAGTTCAGTATATGAAATCTTATAAATATGAATATTTTTAATATGCAATGTGTAACACGGATTCGTTTCTTTATCAATTTTTCCGGTTATTGGAAAGTCTTAACATGTTGAACGCCACGCTGAAATCCGTGTTATACGATACTTCGCGATATGCGACCGTAACGTCCATATAATAATAATAATAATAATAATAATAATAATAATAATAATAGTAATAATAATAGTAATAATAATAGTAATAATAATAGTAATAATAATAGTAATAATAATAGTAATAATAATAGTAATAATAATAGTAATAATAATAGTAATAATAATAGTAATAATAATAGTAATAATAATAGTAATAATAATAGTAATAATAATAGTAATAATAATAGTAATCATAATAATAATAATAATAATAATAATAATAATATCGCATTACTACTTTAATTACTTTCCATAATTATCGTAATATTAAAAATATTCCAAATTTGACGAATATTAGCGATATATTAGATTCGAGTTTAAGTAACATTGTTATCAGCAGTCACCGGTGACCACCACAGTGTTAATCATATTAATCATTGAATTCCCAAGTACACATCCGCCATCACACCTCGGTATTTAATCTTTAATGGAAAAGGTAATATTCTCACGTATCCGTTCGAGTCGTAGTAAATAGTGACGAGGGAACAATGACGCCATTGTACATCATCGATCACGGGGCAGAGGGTGAGCAGCCACACCGCGGAAATTAGAAATCGTGTTATGATATTTTCACCTTAGGAACGCCACGGAATCGATCCCACACCGTGGAATCGATTGGTCGACCGGCATCAGTCCGCATCGAGGAAAAGGTCGCGAGATATCGGTAAGACTTCCAGCCATTTCCAACGAATCTGTCCATTCTTATTATGATACCGCTAACGAACAGAGAAACCACGCCCTTTCGTGTATCGCGAAATACACCTGCAACGTTGGCTGCACCTCGTTAAAGACAAACGAATCGACCGAACTCAACCCTAAGGCTACTCTACTACTCTTTATTCGCTCGACACGTAGGCGGAACGATAGATACGGACGAACATACGATTCGCCGTTCACTCGGTTGTTTTTGAAAGTCGATATACTAATTTGCGTATTGTTCCGTCGCTTTCCACAGTGTTTCGCGTGTAACTCTTCTCGGGGTTATCCGATCGAAGTGGCTCATCGATCTGATAATAATTCGTAAGTTGTAGCGCGGCGATTGTTGCCGAGGGAATTATGAAGTATGAACTCTACGTGGAATATTGTGTACGGAGATAACGAATATTTCTGATGATTTCCAAGTTACGGATTATTACTGTTATGCTATTGTAGCGGTATAATGGATGCAGGATATAGATATAGTTGATTTTATACTATTACGGTTTATTAGAATTATTTATTGGTATATCTTTCTGATTACTCTTCGCACCATTTTCTTAATGACTTTCTTTCTTTTTCGTGATATTTTGTTATCATAACGGATAAGAATTTTCACGCGAAGATTCATTCAGTAATTAACTTGTAATTCGGTCAAAGTAGGAGAGTTAAATGGCCAGCCGATAGGAAGTCGTGTCGTCCAGCAATGCAAAACGAATCGGCGTAATTGATATTTAAGACTGGCTTAGGATCTCTCTCCTTCTCTTTCTCTCGCTTTCTCTCTCTGAGAGAGAACCACAGGTAAACTGACGCGTAATCACCGGCTAACTGTAACCACCGATGAGCGTAACTTTGGAATTGCACCGGGAACCGCTTCTTTCCACGGAGATTACGCGGATGCGAAGACTCTTCGATCCTCGCCGAACGACTTTGGCTCTGCCGGTACAAAATTCGATACGAATCAGTGAACAGGGCGAATCTCGTTAATGGCGGTATCGCGTGACCTTTTACCTAGATTTCCGCTATCAATTATTAATAAACTACTCGAAATTATAACACGAGAGTGCTTCCAGTGTGCTTCCAGTGTGCTTCCAGTTCCAAGCTGAAACGAGTATGTGAAATTATAATCAACTTCTATAAAGAGGAGGTAATGAAATTGTTTCTTCTTTAAAAATGGAGGGCTGAACCAATCAAGATGTACACTCGATTCTTTGATGTTTTTACACGATAAATATGTTCCCGAAAAATACGTGTAGAACGGGTTCATGTAAACAAATATATTTTATTTAAGGAAACTTTAGAATTTCTATTTTATTATTTGTAAAATAAGAAGAATTGTATTTCAACTTGTAATAAATATTTATGAGAAATTGGTGTAATGAAGTTCGTGCCAAAACAGAATCTATGGAAACATTAAAATGTCCATTTCATTATTTGCAAAATAAAAAATCATTACCAATTAGAAATTAAAAACTTTTATTCCACAAAAAAATTATTTTTAATTAACTCCTTTAATTTCGAGAATATTTTATATAAATTCTAAATTAATAAACCCTGTTACAAAAGGTTCAATAATAAATTTTCTTTTATTTAAATGTTTAAATTCACTTACATATTGCATTTCAACTTGAAATAAATTTTTGAAAAAAATTCGTTACACTTACTATTAGTTATACTTCCACATTTATCTACGTATAAATTGTGGTCGAAGAACTGAAGTTAATTAATGGATTCAATTATTTGCGTTATGTATATAAAATAAAGGTATATCAAATCTGAAACAATTCGTGGTGGTATTTTTGAATAATTTCAATCAAAATGGCAGACAAATCGACTCCTTTGGTAGTTCTAGTGTTAAGGAAGTCCCGGAGAAGGGCGCAGGGGACGAAGAGATGGTTCCCCCATCCGTATATTTAAGGATTTAGGTAAACCACCCTCTCGATTCTTTACGACGAGCTACGGCAGTCGGAGTGCCTCGAAAGTGCAAACATTTCGATAGCCCGATAAAAGTTTACAAACTCCGACCTCCGGATTCTCAAGTATCATCGATACTCGATGGAAATCCTTTTCAATTTCTTGGAGAAAGAAGTACTCGTAGTATCGAGGGTTAAAAAGACGTCCACGAATCTTTAAACAGAGGGAGGATACTTGCGATGAATGGATACTTGATAGTATCGTCACAAAAATATGTAGATAATATTAGGGGTACCGAAAAGTAATCAATCACTTTTCACGTATTTTATGAAACTCCATTTATTTTCTTTTCATATTAAATATTATTCTATTAGATAATCCCCATCGTAACCTACCTATGAATTATTCAATGCCATAATTCCCATTTTTTTAAACATCAAATTACCAAGATTTGATGTAAAAAATGTCCATAATATATTTACATCATATTCCGCCTGTTATTATATAATTGAGTTACATGTCATATGTTATTACATAATAATACTAAATTGATTATATGATATGTCGTTTACCAAAATCTCCATAGTTTTTCTTTCCAAATTCGAGCATAGAAAATAATCCCGAAGGTGTCGTTATCTCGTGATATTTATTAATATTATTTTAATAGTTATTTTATTAGTCAGGCATTTAAAGCTGGACTTCCTCCTTTTTCCGGCGATTCGTAGATGTTTTGTAATTGCCATCGAAATAAGTTATAAGTTATAATATTATTATATAATATGTTAAATATTACATCTTCCGACACATTTGGGACTCTTCGTCGATTTAAATTGAATATTTGTATAAAATATTGATACATTATTCATACAAATATTCATACATATTGATACATAAAATATAAATACATGAATTGGATAAAAAACTGGATCGTTAAATAACCGACTAATAAAATAAGGAATGATATGACGCGATATTAATAAATATTACAAGTTAATAACACCTTCGGGATTATCTTGCGTCCTTGAATTTCGAATGAAAAATTCCGAGGTTTTTGATAAAGGACACGTGAGAAATATGACTTCCTGAAAAAGTGGTGGTGTAAGAAGTGAAAAAGAAGTCCCGCAGCAAATTCAACGGCCTCGGGCCAAAGATACTGCAAAAGGGTGCTTAACGAGCGACGTCAACATTTTTTTTCCACATCTCGACGCAATTAGACTCTGTCCCGTTCGGCGAAAAGACGCGTCAAGAATAATGGCAGTCCGTTAAATTGCACGTCCTACGAGCCATTCCTCGACGCCATGGATGTCGAACACCTTATGGCGAATCTAAATCGAAGATTCTATCAAATCTTTCGAACCTTTTTAACTGTACATCTCGCAACATCTCGATCATATTATTTGTTACAATATTCATACGTGATTAAACCCCTCTCACCACGTTATTCATCTGATTACGTAAATAATACATTAATTATTTGATAATTAAAAAAGATATGGCGACGAGTCAGACTCCAGTTCTACTCGAATTTAATTTATAAATTGAAATACATTACGATTATGTTTACATATTTAATTGATATATAAATTGTGGCTGGAGGATGTAAGTTAATCAATGAATTTAATCCTGCTTTCTAGTGTTAATTAAAGTAAGGTATTCGATTTTATTTGTTAGCTTATCAGAAGTAGAAACAATATTAGATTGCTTGGTACGAAATTGTCGGATTTTTAGTGGATAAACGAAACACACTTTTTATACATTTTAACATAGTACTTTTGGTGGCAATGAAATTTGTAAAGGCTTATTTCACACTATCGGAATTGGTACACCAACAAAATGAGTTATATACCAAAAATAGGTCCGACTGCGAATATTGTCGACTTATATTTCAAATATTCGACTTACACTCGGAATAATGCCGAGTAATATTTCTAGGGGCATAATTCAGTAAGAAAAATAGGTGTTACAGCACGATCGGTAGTTCCGAGGCGTTTTAATAGACGAGCTCAAGGCATTAGCCATCGAGTTAAGCGCGGCTGTCTACTTCGGTTAAAAAGATTAAAAGCCAGGAGGACTCCCGTTCGTATTGTCGTAACGATGGTAGTCGCGTATAATTCGTTTCACGGTGTATTCAGAGTCGAGCGATTATTTCGAGCCAGTAAGACACGCGTCCTAGCTACCGTGATTATCCTATAATGACCGGCCGTGTACGAGATTGCCACCGTGGAGAGTCACCGCTAATAAAAAGAAAAAACCCTAGGAGATTATTACGATTTTGGTCGCCCTTCGCGCGAAAGTAGGACAACGTCCGGTAATTAGCGCGGCCGATGCTCCCCGACGAATCCTATTCCTCACCTTTTTTCAACTACGACTCGACCTTCTTCACTTCTCTCTTTCTCCCGTTCCAAAAATGTACCTTCGCGCTTGAGAATCGCGCGGGAAAAAAAGTCAAGCGACTCTTTGTTTTATTTCGCCCGATCGATCAATCAAACTGGCAGACCGCGGAAAGCAAACAGTGATTCGAACACGATTTAATAGTCGCTGCACTCGAAAGTTAATGTCGAATGTAGTCATTTCGATGGAATTCTTGCAAGGTCGGGTGTTTCGTTTCTCGAAATGACGGGTATGTTTGTGGATCGAGAGGTTTAATGTTGGAAATCAGTTTGAGTGCTTCCGCGTTTTTTTCTGGCGCGTGGAAGACTTAAAAGGACAAGATGTGTGTGTGGTATTTTAAAGATTGCTGATGAAGCAGCTCCTCGTGGAATCTTTGGAGACTTAATGAATATTTTTTTTTGTTAGAGAATTATTAATGTAAAATTCGAAATCTGTGCTTTTGTGATTTCTCTGTATAACCATGGTCCTAGGCCTAAATACAAAAAATTCAAATAGTCAAATATTCAATTATCCAAATATCCAAACATTCAAATATCCAAATATCCAAATATCCAAATATTCAAATTTCCAATATTCATCGGGGGATTTAATGAAAAATTGACTACTCCTATTATTTTTGACAAATCCAGAAATGGTGTACAGGGTCTGACGGTGTAACTGTGTAACGCTGTGACGGTGGAACGCTATGACGGTGGAACGCTGTGACGTTGGAACGTTATGACGGTATAACGCTTTGACGATGTAACGCTGTGACGGTGGAACGCTGTCGCCTTGTAACACTGTAACGGTACAAAGGTGTAACGCTATGACGGTATGACGGTGTATTCTAAGAGTGCACGGTAGCGTAAATAAATAAAAGGATTCCAGAATTGGGTGTGGAGAAAGAGCGCTCGCGGAGAAAGGATCGAAAGTACAATCGATTCGAGATTGTCGAATAAGAAACGGAGAAACCAAGAATCTGTGCGAAGGGGATTTAATGAGCGTTTGCGGCCAGGTCATTGTTTAGTTCCGTGGGTGGATATTAATGTGGTCTTACGTTACCCGCGCGCCTGGATATAATAAGATATTTAAATATGCGACTTCACACCTGCGCCGGCACGGCTATATTTTATCATTTTTCACTTTTACCGGGAACAATGGGGGATATCGTGACTTACCTCTTACCAGGGAAACGGAAACGGCCGTGCTTTCGTTCCTATCGGAATTCCATACGGCTAATCATTTCTTTTCAATGTTACTTGAGATTATCCACGCGGAGATCATAACAAGGACATTCCGAAAGTGATCGTGATTAATCGATCCTCGAGATTAAAAAGAATTCTACAGGGTGTTTAGCTCCGTGCAAGAAATATGGGTAATCTGAAAAGCTCTCTAAAATAGTGACAACCGAATGACTTCTAAATATCGACATTGTAATTCCATTTATAGAAATGGAAATATTCGTTATAATGTAGATGATATTTTAATATGAATTAAAATATCAATCTAATAAAGTATCGACATAGTAATTTCAAGTAGTATTAGTATGAACATATTGAACATACTAGTGTATTAGTAGTATCATAATAGTACTGTATGACTAGTATCAACTAGTACCAGTGTGAATATAGTAGTATCAGGTAGTACTAGTATAAACTAGAACTACTATCAATACAGTAATATCAACTAGTATGAGTATCAAGTAGTACTAGTATCAAAACAGTAATATCAACTAGTACCAGTATCAATATAATAGTATCAACTAGTATTAGTACCAGTATAGTAATATCAACTAGAATTAGTATCAGCATAGTAGTATCAACTAGTACCAGTATCAACATAGCAATATCAACTAGTATCAATATTTTCCACGGAGAAAAGTAATCGGTGCAGGTAGCAGAATGAGGTTTCGGTAAGCGCGGTATGACGGGCGATGGCAATGTGGTAATTATCCCGGGAGCAGAGAAGTCGTGCGAGCCTGGCCTGGCTTGACTTACCCAGGTGCTCGAGTGCACCTAATTACGAGCAAGAACACTAAACTGCAATTAACAAGCCTCCCTGGCTGCGCCATTTTCTCTTATTGGCCCTCTATGCCTCCGCTCCGTCGACCGTTGGATCCGTTCTTTTTTAGTGAGTCTCGCGAACGTGCTTCGTCGATCGACAGCTGACCTCTCCAAGGATAGATCATCTTCAACAGGAAATCGAGTACCGAGATCGCCGTCCAACAGCTTTTATTGGAATACCTGAATTTATGTGTACATCGAGATTTCTTACACCGTTTTTCACCTTCGAGTGCTTTACGAGAAATTTGTTCGGATCTCTATGAATATTAATAATGCGGGGTTTTCATTATTTTGCTTGTATCATTATGTGGTTCGTAATGTTCACTTTTACAATTATTTGTAGTCATTAAGATGAATATGAAATATCGATATATAAATATTTCCGCAATTTCAGTGACATGTAATTTCCGACGGAACGTAAACAAAACTTTACTCAGCTTGGACAGAAAAGCAATGTTAGGGAAATTACAAACGTACAGACTTTCAATTTTATATTAGCAATATCCTATTTATTCCCTGTAATTTAATCAATTTTTTCATTAATTATTTCTTATGAACGGCGATATTAATAGTGTGATATATTTATTCTCTAGCTGTGATTGGATCATTAAAATATATTAGCTACATAATGGTATACTTTAAACACGTTTTATGTATGATAAAATTTAATTATTAAGTATATTACACAAGATTTTCATGAATTATAGAAAATTTATTATTCTCAAATATTAATTATTATATGATTAACACGAATTATCCAATAAACAATTCTGTAGACGTAAAACTAGTGCTATTTCTTTGAAATACAAGCTTTTATCAAATTAAGGTTAAATGAGACTTATCAACATCCGCAACCAAAATCCTTCGCTCTTTCCATTAATTACTGATAATTAGTGAAACTCAGTGAAGCTGATAAGCGTATTCCAAAGAACCGTTATAAAAAATAATCTTACATAAACGCAGAAATAGTGCGCGCATATCGATGTATTTCGATCAGCGATATAATCGTTCGGGTCGATCGGTGTTTACGAACTTTCTCACGAAGCAAGTCGGACAACGGCGAACGAGGATGCGGAATCCAAGGTACTCGATTCCTTTAGCACGAATAGGATATTCCGGAAATAACGTTTCGCCGTTGATTTTCACCGCTCATTATCGCCGTAACTCGTTCGGGTCACCTTTGATCCCGAACGCAATAATTATCCAAAGGTAGCCGGTAAAATCTCGATAATACACGACATCGGTTTCGTTCTTCGTAACCCGTTCCAGTAATTACGCGTGTAATCCACGTAGCCGCATAATTTCCACCTAAGTTTGACGCACCAATGAATTCATTGCCCCCGGTGCAACCAATCCATGGAAGCGTTACATTTTCCGTACCACCGTGATACGCCGGTAACTATAACTTTTCTATAAATGTAAACATAAGTAGCACTGTTGGATATCAAGCGTGAAAACGTATCCGTCGGTTGTCCGGTTTTATAAGATTTTCATGCTGGAATCAAATAAACCTTTGGAGATTAGGATCGACTTACTCTCCGACAGTCGTAATATTGTTCGTTCTACGATCCATATATTAGATATATATAGTGGTATAGATTACATAGGTGTGTCGTGTGGTGATTACAGGTAGACCATAGATGCTTCGACACGGATTACTTCGCGAATCCCGTTTTTCCTCTTCCGCGGGATACAGCTTCCCGTATCACCACTCCCTGTATCTCGTCTCTTTGATTGCACTTCTAACTTCGCGATTATCAATAAACGCTTCATGCACCGTTTATCCGTGCCAGGTGTCTTTCGTACAGGTGTACTTAACACTTTGAATACCGTGGGAGTCAATGGTGACGGCCGATATCAATGTTAATAAAACTCGAATCAAATATATTGCTAATATTCGTAAAATTTGTATATGTTTAACGTTACGATATCAATGTGATGTAATTAATTTATCGTAGAGCGCTTAAACAGTTTTATTTTTAAATGTTGTATATTGTATGTACGTGTTAAAACGTTGACTGCCGGGCCGAAATCCGTGTTATGCGATACCTCGCGATATGCAGTTGATATAGATCGGACGATACGGTTCGTGTTAATATGTTAATATAATAGTATTATAGTAATATTATCATAGTATCATAATTTTATATACTTTGAGATTTTTCAATTCCTATTCTCTTATGTTTATTATTTATTTACTTTATTATTGTCTAGTATACTTATATTGCATTGCAGTGTTCTTCCACTCGCCACTTCATAATCGTCAAGCCATAATTAACAAAAATTCTTGAAATCGAAAAATTCAAAAACGATCTGAAAGTGCAAGATTAGGGCTTTAAAACGATATACAAAATATGTTTTCATGCAGGAATAAAGAAATCAGGTTCATAACTTTTAAATTGCATTTAAAATCCACAAGATTAAAAAAATTCGATTTTTCTCGGACAAACTTCCGTTAGAAATAAAACTCTACGCAATCGTACATCAACCAATTATTACATAACATATAATTACACATATAATACTTCTGTCATTTGAAGCGAATATGACGCCGAACGGCTGAAACGAAATTGCAAAAATATCTGAGACCGCAAAGGGTTAAGTGGAGCGTGTTGTGGGAGGGACATCGTGTGTGACCGAGGACACAGTGCAATGTCGACTGATAACGTGACCAGTAATAATACAGAGATCGCGAATGCAGCTGGTTACACGCGGGATTGCATTATCTGGAATGCACAGCTGCCGTCTCCCACACGGGACCTTCTTCCGGGGGAGGAGGGGGTGGGGTGGGTCAGGGGGACCAGGGTGGCGCGGAGGAAAAACTCGAAAGCGCGATACTGCTCGCGTGATCACACGTGTGGCATGTTAATACACAATAAGAAATTAAGAACGTCCGCCCTACCAGCTTGCGTTTCATGCACGCCCTCGAAATCATCCCCCTGACGAGGCTTCGTGTACACCCACTTTGTACCGAGCTTCCGGTGGAACTGTTAAAAACTTGCTTGAGAATAAAACCCCCGGCGTCTCAGTGATAAAAAAAACGAACGATTAAGCCAATTCCGCTTTTTTTAGCGCTGGTTACTTTCCGTTATTTCTTTGATTGGTTTGTTCATACATTTTTGTGGGTTTGGGTTGGGTTTTGTGGCCAGTAGTCTTCTTTGATGTTTTATGAATATATTTATGGATTATGTTATAGTATTTCTAGTATTATTGTAGATATTTATTACTGTGGATGAAAGGAGAGTTAATGTTTGTTTATTAACATATTAATAATGTTAGTATTATTATTAAAGAAATATTAAATGATATTAAAATATTTTAATGGTGAATTATACGGCAAATGAAAATGAACTTTTTGTAATATTGTTGAATACCTTTTTGGTCGAGAAATATTTATTTCTGGATATTTATGACAGCAATTTATTATTATTATATATATATTAACAATAGATAATTATTATTATAGTTAGTTAGCCTTATTTACCGAAATGTCTCTGCGAGCCATAAGCAGCCATACTGGAATAAGAATTCCAACGGAGGACTTCGATCTCGACACACAAATTAAGAACTTCCAGGAAAAATAGAATTATTCGTGTAAACTTGTAAGGTGCTCGAAGTATATAACAATGAAAAACAGAAAAAGACAGCGATGTAAATCTTGGAAAAAACACGCATGGCAAGTTGAAAAGGTGGCCCTGGGCAAACAAGAAATTCATTTAGCGGATCAGGACAGCTACCAGTGCGATCAAACAACTTAGAGTAACAATGAAACACCGGTCGAGTTTCTTTCGGGTTTAGAATCTCCGGGGAGTAGAAAAAGATGGGGGGAGGGAGAAAGGAGAGAAAAGAGACGGAAAGAAAAAAAAAGAGAGAAAAGACTGAGGCCGAAAAGGCAAAGCCCGGGAGCTCGGGAAGACGTTAACGAGCCGTCGGGTGTTAATTGCGGTGGCGGCGCGTCGGCCTCGTCGTTTCTCGACGACGTTTCGACGATTCGACGATTCGGGGACAACCGAGCTAAATACTTCGACAAACAAACTCGGACCTACTGGTCTCCGCGTAAAACGGAAAACTCTTAACGTCCACCTTTTAATCAACCTGCCGATTGTTGGACATCTTCATTTTGTATCCGGTTCTATCGTATATAGATTTCATATGAAATAAAGGAAAAAATTATTATAATTTTCTTTTATGATTCTTTATACTTCTGCGCGTAAACGGCAAACTCTTAATGCACACCTTTTAATCAACCTGCCGATTGTTGGACATCTTTATTTTGTATCCGGTTCCATCATATATAGATTTCATATGATATAAAGGAAAAAATAATTATAATTTTCTTGTATGATTCCTTATACTTCTGCGCGTAAACAGAAAACTCTTAATGCACACATTTTAATCAACATATCGCGATTGTTGGAAACCATTCCATCCAAGGTTTTTTTTCCACCGAATCTGGTAGTGAATCCTAATTGGATTTATTTTATATTCGGTTCGATCGTATGTAGATATTATTTATAAAATGAATGAATTTTGATTTTGATTTTCCTTTACTCCGATTCACTCCGTGTTTGTTGGACATCTTTCCACCGAAGGTAGTGCTTTTTATTTATTATTATTTGCGGTTCTATCGTGTATTGGTCTTACATAAAGTAAATGAAAACATTATTTTGATTTCCTTTTACCCCGATCATTACGTCACGGTGGTAGGAAGAACAACGGACAAGAAAAAAGAATAGAGAAGGAAGAAGTGCCGCGAGATAAATGACGTGAAGGTAGATCGAAAAGGGGAATATAAAGAGGTGGCAAAAGGGATGAGCAGATAGTGTGGGAGGACGCAGATTACGCGGCTGTCATTCCTCGTATGAGGCATAAAAGGAGAAGCGGAGGAAAGAAGATGCAAATTCCGCCGCAGGGTAAAACCACCCCCGACGGACTTTGGAATTAAAACGGATAAATATCCGGGCCTTTGTCCAGTCACTAAAACCAATCTAGTTCGAGCAACATTATGTTATTATGTAACGAATGTAATAGATTTACGGCGAAAACATTGAATTCATGCAAAATTGAATTTCATCGGAGTAAGAAGAAATGATCCATATCAATATTTAAATACATATTTAATACAATATATATGTTTAAGAAGTCTACTTAGTATGTATGCATATATTGAAATTAATTTTTATCACACCTTTTCTAAATTTGTTTTCATTGTTGAGCAACAAAAATTTAATTTAACTTTATTACAAAGTTATTCACAGTAATATATATTTGTATGTACATTGTACATATAGATATATTAAGTATATTAATTAAATATATATATTGATGATAATAATTTTTTTACCGAAATCAGATTCAGTTTTTATCAATTGAATTTTGTCACCATAAATCTATCTTTAATCACATGTATGACATAATAATATAATATTGCTCGAAGTGAATTGCTATCAAATATTCAATAAGATTATGTTTCCTGAAATATTTTTCGCGTTATTATATTCATTTATTGAATTAAAATGCATCGAGTACACATATTTGAATTACTTTAGTTGTGTCGCGAATTATTCCGTGCATTCATTAAAAATAGCATCAACATTAATTTAATTCAGTTTTAATAAAACGATAATAAAATCCCACGGACAAAATCATCATTTTCTGATACCTCTGTTAACCCGTTACTCAGATTCGTTGACAGTCTCACGGTCATCGGAATTTTACCTTTCCACGGATTATCGCGATGACAGCCTGTTTAAACGCCAAATTTTACGTTCAAACGACAAAAACAAAACCGCCATGTTAAATTTGCATTTGTATCCGCGTCCCCCCGTTTCGATGTCAACCGTGTTTTTATCGTATAATCCACGAGAAATGATCAATTCGAAGCGATTGACAGTCGTCACTGTCTTCGATAATACAAATGGAAGCTTATCACCTAATTATTTTAATTTTCAACGATTCATAAAAATATATAAAATCTGATTCATATTGTTACATTATTTACAGCTTTTAAAATGTATCAATTAGCAGGTTCGTAATGTTTATTCTTTAATCACTTAATTAGTTCATACATGCTGCATATTAACAGAACGCAATTAACATATTTTTTTTCCGTGCGTTATGTGCTAATAAATATTTCCAAAGCGCACAGTATATCGGAATGTTGTTACGCCATTGGTTCTGTGGAGAATAATAATCAATGGAGTTTATCTAATCAAGCTCGGATATTCCCGACATACGCCAATTAAAGACTATAAATTTCACGGCGAATAAAAGAGACGAGTGGATACTCGAATGCAATAGTTTATAATATATTCGCGTAAGATGTTAATTTATGTTTCAGCCATAATACTCGGTGAACGATCCAGTATGAGATCATGCGAGCACGATGAGAATCGGGCAACGTCACGCGCCATTAAGATCCACGAGATTCGATCGAGCAATTAGCGACGATAGTCTATTAATTATCTCGCGATTAACGGCGATGACGCGCCGATGCATATTCGTCCGCGTGCATTCACGCTGCGCTGGTAATTAGTCCTCTACGATTTTACGATCTCCCCCTTCTCCACCTCTCCACCATCCACTCTTCTTTCTTACTTGCAGCCGAATCCAAAAGTATCTTTCATTTTCGAATTCTGCACTTTTGAGTTTGCCACTTTGGGACTTAAATCTCGAAATATAAGCCGTTATTTGTAAAAGTGGTATAATTTCGATTTTTCACGAAAACTGAATTAATTATTTTTCATGATACAGTGATATCTCGTACTTCGAACGTTCCAGAGTTCGTCTTTGTGATTTTTATATTAAAAAATGATTCCTCACTTCGATTTCTACGTTCTAATAATTAATATTACTGAAATAAACATCGAATTATTGTCTGGAATTTTGTCTAAGTTATTAACATTAAAAAACCTAAAATCTAAAATCTTAATTCGGACTTCGAACGGGGTTTCGGAAACGAATTGAATACGAACCACGAGGTACTACTTTATACTGACAGATTCTTTTATTAGTTACGATATTAAAATCAACAGAAAAAATGGATTTGTACTACTTTAAAAAATAACTGCTTATGTAACGATTTAATCTTTCACGAAATCGTAGAAAGATGTAACGAAAGGAAGGTGTGCCTTTCGAGAGTTAAGTTTGGAAAGCGTCCCCGGTTTTCATGGATCCTTTGAGGAAGATGATACAACGATTCTGTGGAATCTTTGTTCCGCAAAGAATCCACAAATTGTCTCGTGTTACGCGCATCGTTTCTTGGAGAGAGAAAGATGAAGATGAACGGCAACATCGTTAACCCCCTCTATTCGCACCTGCAGCATCACCGGTCATTGTACACCTGTCATGTTTCACACCCTTAAAACAACAATCGAAGTTGACCCAGGATTATCAGAGAAGAAAGGAGAACGATCGAGGACGTGGGTCGTGGTACGTCCACGCTCGACACTCCTCGAGGGTTACAGGACTTCGAGAAATTGCCGATTTATTTATTTATCTAGGAAAAGGCCAGGAAGCCAGACATCGACGACCTGCTTGGACGAGTATTATATTTACACTGGCAACCCTAAATAAAGATCATCCATGTCAATCGTGTCGTGCGCTATTAAAACGATGGTGCTGGTATTAATACTTTGAACACCATGGTGATCATATTTTGCAAATATTACCGATATATTTGACTCGAGTTTTTAGTATTATTGGCATCGGCGGTGACCGGCCATGGTGTTCAACGTGTTAAACATATCTGAATTCTGAAATGAAAACGAACCACCCGTAATACCAGCAAGCGAAGTTATTTAAAATTGCTTTTAACCACCGTAAACACTGATGAGAAGATCGTGACGACGGTCATCGAGTAGAGACTAAGGGACTTCGAGAGATCCCAGTAGACTCGCGAGTGGAATCCCTTGAAAAGGGTGCGCGTACCGAGGAAGAAGTACCAGGAAGAGTTCCTTGGAATACGAGAAAGGGATGGATACACGGAGTCCTTCCTCGAGGAGGGTTTATTTGTCGAGCAAACAGAAAACGTTAGGCGAGGCGTGAAACGTGGTGGAAAGGATCGAAAGGATCCCAAGGATGAAGAAGAAGACGAAGAGGACGGAGAATAAGTAACGGATGATGGCTCGTTCTTCGTATCGAGAGATGCCGAAGGACCGTTCATTGTTTATCTTCCAACCGCAACACAATATTCCTTTGCGAAAGGCGCGCGGTGTGCACGGAAGAAGCGTTCTCCCTTTCGCAATCGTACTTTGACAGTCGCTGACGAGTCCATCTTGCAAGTATTTGCATCTTTACGAGCTGACTCGCCCTCTTTTACCCTCCTCGGCACCGCTTCTCTTACTTCTTCTTGGCGCACCTGTACGAGAGGTGTACCGGGAGAGAAGAGTACCTGACGTTTCCGTTCGTATACGGCTGTCTTCGGGCGATGCTTTAACCCGGTTTAACCGACCCTCCTCTATCTCGTATTCTCTTTTTAAAATGGATCTTAAACTCCCGCGTTGTAGCCGCTGGCTCCGCTGCCTCTGCCTTCTCTTCCTTTCTTTCCTATTCAACTTTTCCTCGTGCGTTCTCTCGGTTGGTATGACTTTCCTGCAGATATTCCCAGCAGTGTATCATATAGGCTGGATATATATTAATATATTCGCGATGGGGAGTTTCTCCGCGCCAAATTCGCGGAATTTTGCTAAATAATGCTGTGTTGACGAGAAATGCTATAAACACCAATATATGACTTAATCAAAACGTACTCAAGCGTTTTGAAACCGAAGTGCAACGTATCTAAAGACTCATATTTGAGTTATCCGGGTTCTGATAAAGAATTCCAAAGACTCACATGTGCGTCATCCGGTGCAAACGTGTTAATGACTTAATACTATATAATTGATAATCATAATTAACCCGTTATTGGTGAGTTCTTCCCAAAAGCATCACGCGGGTACTTTCGATTCAGTGATGAAACAAATCCGTGCGATATGTTTATAATTACCAGATATATAATACATGGATTTGCCGGTTCATTACTGAAAATGATAGGTATCGAACATTGGAAATTATGAGAGGGATATTTGTAATTTAATTCGTAAGCTTCGAGATGAGTGTAGATTCTGGTGACGAGTTAACTCGTCATCCCCATTTAACAAGTTACCATTAGCAAAGAACTATCAAAGAAGTCAAAATGACGAGTCTGCAGTTTTAAAGAAAAATATTAAAATTTGTAACGTTCGATTTTCTGAGACTTTTTGCTATGCATTTGTATTTTTAAGAACATATACATAAATATGAGTATATGCTGGTAGTTCTAGTGTTAATACTCCATTTAATAAGATACAGTTTATACATTTTTATACATTTATAATATAGTTTAGATACAACTAGTGATTTATTATTATTCCACAATTAAAGGGTTCAGATGAGTCGTGTTTTGATACGAATTTGTACCACGAAATACAGGAACAATTAACTTGTATTCTGAGTCGGGTTTAATCGAGTATATAAATAAATGGCTGGAACTCAGCATCGACCAATGAACAGCTACCCTTATCACTGAATTTTACTACGATATACCCATTGATTTACACGCAGCGAGGGTAGTTTATTGGATGCAGATTCGATCGCGATGAAAATCCGTCGATTTCGCTTATTGTCCAAAGCCGATTCTATGGTGATTTGCGTTGACCACCGAGGTATTAACGATCCTACCGGTAGGATGTCACTACCCCGTTGAAGGAGAGGCAGAGAGAGAGAGGGAGAGAGAGACAATTAGTGAGACAGTGCGAGAGAGCGAGGGACGGAGAGAGAGAGAGAGAGAGAGAGACGGGAGGAGAAGAAGGATAGAGCGAGGTTAGCAAGTACCGAGTCGAGTATCCACTCGAAAGAGCTGGGTGGGCTAATTAGCGCGTTGCCTGGCAACCAGAGGACGAGTACGATCTGCACTTTGCTCTCATCCCTCTCTCTCTCACCCTCTCTCTCCCTCGTCCATGCTTCTACATTTCGTCTCTCCCTTTATCATCCGGATTCTCTCCCTGTCCTCCGAGATTCTACCTTTCTCCTGCTCCCGGAAGAAACGTCCATTGAAATTACGAGGATAGCTCCGAGTCACTTCCAGTTTTTCTATGATCGCTTTAACGGCTACCCCTCTCTCTTTCTCTCGCCGTCTGTCCATTTAACTCTCTCTCTCTCTCTCGCTCTTTCTTTCTTTCCTTCGACTCAACTTCGTCGGTGAATATTTATCCACGTAGATTCCCGTGGGATCGACTTCGAAGATCCTCAGACTATGATGTACCGAAGTACCTGCGTCTCACGCGCGCTTTTTTTTCCATCCTCGCCATTCCCGGGACGCAAATGATCAATTATAATTAACGAGGGAAGCGTTAAGGCAACTTTGTCTGATGTTACGACGGTTCGCGGTATCAAAGAGTTGTAAGCGTGGCTTGTAATTCGTTGTTTCTTATCATTCACACTTCTAGGAGCCCACTTTCGATGCCACTGATATCAAATGTGTCCGGCGATTATGAAACTCACTTTTTATCTGCGTCCCTAAACCCTTTGACTATGAAAGGCGCATATATTCGCTCTCATATGTCCAGGAATATATACGAAAGGCGTATTTATTCGACCAGTCAATTTTACTTATTTTTATTGACATAAATTAGTCGACAATTTTACGAGTTTCTTAAGGCTCATTTAATTCTGGAATATGGAAAGTGCAGGGAAAATGAAATATTGCCGGGGGTTGGTGAATAACTTGTGGATTATTACGGAAGATGATGAGAAATAATTAAAGATAAGTTGTTGATAGTCGGGCAGATTAGTTGGTACTCGGCTTTCTAAATAGGCATTCTACGAGCGATTCTATTTAAATGTGTGCAAAAAAATCAGGCACCGAAGGAATCTCGCTTCGAAGTCTTCCTTGGCATCTGCCTGTCCGTTTTGTCGGCGCTTCAAGCTGTGAAATTGCTCCGACTTATCATTCGGGCTAACGAGTCCCTAACCGTCTTCACACTTCACACTCTTCTCTCTTTCTCTATTCTCTATACCTTCCTGCCAAAGGCGTAGAATCGTAAGATCGGTTCGATGCGGAATCTTAGAAGTTCGATATCACCTTGAGTTCTGTGAAATTGATGCACTTTTCATGCAGGATCAATTCCATAGTATATGCCACTTCTATAATATACATATGTGCATCACTTCATGAATGTATATCGCTTCTATAGCACGTATCACTTTATTAACATTATTTCTACCAAAGGTGTCGGAGGAGACTTTTAAAATTTTTACTTAAAATCATTTTCTAAGTTTAATCATTTTCGATATTTTGACTTGTCGACTTTTACTGTAACGATTGTTAAATTCATTTAGCGGTATGTTTTTTCACCCACCTAGTATTTTTTGTAAGTATTATTTCTCCAGATATTTGTATTCAAATGTGGAAGTGTCAAATGATACCTTTTAGTCGAAATATTGGATTAATTATTTGGATTTTATATAAAATAAAATTCTATGATCCGATTCCTACAGTTGGTCTACTATGTATATCACTTCTAGAATATATATTATAAAAATATAATATATAGAATTATAGAATTGTAGAATTGTAGAATCATAGAATTACAGAATTGTAGAAATACAGAATTATAGAAATACAATGTATATTGTAGAAATGATGGACGCAATTAGTACAATATAGCTACATACCCAGTGTACAACTTTCATAATATATATCCCTTCACAATAATTTCGAGCCAAGAAAACTGTGACCTAATAATAGCAGATCATCATCAACCCGCCTTCTTTCAATATTATTTTCAACGTAGCATAATTCAGTAAACATTGTTGAACTAAATAAGCCACCGAGGAGCAAAGGATATCAATGAAAGATTCTCAAAAAAATTGTTTGGTAAAACTACCGGCGCCGCTGCATTCCCAACCGATCGAAAAAAAAATCCCCGGGTAGGCTTGTCACCCTCGAGGACGGTTCCGAGGGGATGCCCTGACCAGGAATCGCCTGTAATTTGTGCCTCCGCCGACATTGATGGCATTCATTGTTATTTCATCTCGCGTCCTTTAAAACACGCATACCAACACGATGCTCAAAGTGGACGATACGTCTTTTGGTAACTGCTTACGAAATACCTCTCCACTGAGGACCAAAGGAATCGTCGCCACCTACGTGATACGAGTGAACAATGAAAACGAGCCGAGAGAGATAAAAATGATAGTTTCGATCGTTTGAAGATTGATTCCACCTTTTGTAAATGAGATGAGTCGAGCGTGACGGGAGAAGGATTATTCGAGCTAATGTGAATAATTCCGAAGGATCTAGGTCCCACAAAGGATCGAGTACAGGGCACCGATAGTGAAGAAGTAATTAGAAGCCGCTACTTAAACTCATCCTAGATTAAGTCTCGATAATGAGGCCTCAATTATCAGCTCGAGGGTTACTTAACACGTTGAACACCATGGCGATGACAATATTACTAAAACTCGAATCGAATATATTGCTAATATTTCTGAAATTATTAACATTTTTAATGTTACGATAACCATGTAAAATAACCAGTGTATTCTAGAGCGCTTAAACAGTTTCATTTTTAGACGTTATATGTACGCCAATCGCGAGGTATCGTAGAACACGGATTTCAGTTTGCCCCTCAATGTGTTCATTAATTCCATCTATCCACAATTACTAGATACCTGGAAGTAACTAGCACATGTAACTCAGACATCATCTCTAATCGCCTATCATTTCCAGACAAATCACCTCATTTCTATTAACAAATCTCGGCCGATGATCGAGCATCGGGGTTTATAACGCTTTATAACGAGTACGCGAGACAGCGATAGGTGCAATGTAAGATACATCTTACTTAAAAGGCACACAGCTTCTCCATTTGTAACTTGGCACCAAGGAGAACCCATCAAACCTGTTTCCTCGAAATCGATGTTTACATCGATCGTCCGTTAGTCGCTTTGATTAACCGATAGAATCCGAAAGACAGCATTCAATAACAGTTAGCATGTTTCTTACAATAGTTTCATATTCAGGTCCACTAACTGTATCCTTCAAGTTTCGTATAAGCACCACTTTTTAATATTATATTTAACGTATATTTGGTTGGCCAGAAAGTTTTTCAGAAAATAGGAAAAGATTATAAATTAAGGGGGACAATAATTATGGAATACACAACATTGAACAATTATATAAAATTGAATCAAAGTTGGCTTCGTAATTTTTTCTTGGTCAATTTGTTTCGTTGACTGTGTTGCATTTATGGAACTGTTTGTATTTAAGGGTTAATTATGCATTTAAGGATGACGAGATATCTCGCATTTGCTAGTTGCCAGTTAAGGGTGGTTATAAGACAGTGACAAGTGGGGACAGTTAGAAGTTTTCGGTAATTTGTAACGCAAACTAATTTCTTAAACCGTTTAAATATGGATGGTGACAAAGCAATGAACGATATTACGGAAACATTTGCGGACAGTTTATCCAAAATGCCAAGTGATGACGAAAATATGGATATTTGTGAGGATAATTATGACTTTCACAGTGACTTCATCACTTCACTTACTTCGATGTTATACTAAATATCATGAGTACTTAAAAAAAGTTTTAGTGTGTAAAAATATCTAATTAATATGCATATCGAGAAATCATGTAACTTTAAAGTATTTGTTGAAAATCAATATTTCACATGACAATGATTTTTAACTACAAACAAATCATAAGTCATGTTACTTATACTTGACATACTTGACGCAAGAAAATAGCTTGCCACTAGTTTAGGTTAGTAATAAAATGTCTTAGCAGCATACAATTCTATTATTTTCCATTATTAAAAGAAACGGATAGAATTTTCCGGCAGACCTACGAGCTTCTGGTGAAAGATGTAAGTTGATCTTCGGCAAGCAGCATCCATGGACCACAGTGAGTTCGAGTACATTAAGCGTGTATTCATTGCGCATCGTCGACATTGTCAACCCGTTTCCAGCGAGGTGAATACGAAATCACTTTCAAGAGGGTTTTAATTGCGCGAAGGTCGCAATCGTGCCCGATGACTGTCGACAATTGCGGGGTCCGTATTTCCGAGGATGTCGGCGACCAGATCGTGGTGATGGTAAAGCGACAAGGGTGACGTAACGAGTCGACAATGAAACCAAGGAGATGATGATGGTTACGTGGCAACCGCCATGGAGATATCGTGGTTTCGCACTCGTATCCCAGCTGTCGGACGATCCTTTCGAAATGCCGATCGGTTAACGATTTCTTATTCTCTACCCGATCCCATATATTCCTACTATTATTCCTCTTACGTCCTCCTGTGTTCCGACCTTTCCTGTCTTACCGGCAACCACTGTCGCGACTCTAGTCACTAAATCATAATCGTGTGTCTTTTATGGACCATGCTGTGTTGTTCGTTGAAAGTCTATTTGGGTTTTCAATCACTTCTTGTAGAGTTATATAGTGGATATAGTATAATAGAATTATAGATTTATAAGTTATTAACTGGAAACAGAAATATACTGGTGATGAAATTACAGTCTTTTTCATGGTTAAGTAAGAATTTTGGCGCTATTTTTGGGTAATGTAGCTTTGTGGGATTTGCATTTAGCTAATTAAAGTGTTCAGCTAACTTGACAATAATTTCGCAATAATAATTTTTGCGCTATTTGAGTGTAATGTAGCTTTGTCAGATTAGCGCTCGCTAATTGTGAAATTACCGAGAACAGCAACAAATTTGTTAATTAAACGCTACAAGAAAATATTATAAATTAAATCACCACTATATGCCAGCAGAGCAACATGCAGAAGTTTTTTAAAGACACGAAACATTAGCGCATATATTTATAGAAGGCTAAATAAATGAATCAATTTACAACGAATTAATTAATATATACTATGTACATAATTACAGTGTATGCAACTTGTGAATGAAAAATTATGTAATTATCCTCTGGCAGAAATAAGTCCAATTATCCTTTAATTTTTGAATATTTCTTTTATCTCCTCGAAATCTTCCAATGCAATAAAAAGAACGAAAAAAAACGAGATCAAAGATTACATGCCTGAAAACTACCCGTCATTTCCAAGACACCAATGAAAGCGGACTGTTTTCGGGATAGTTTTTAGATTTTGCGTGATCCAAGGATCGATCTTCCGCGCCTGGAAACGGCAAGGACGAATTAGGCGACGGACAGGTTTTTAAAGACACCGTTCACGAGAATCGATTCTGAAAAGTGAGACAGCGCTAAAGATTAGAATAATGATCGTCGTCGCTGTGGTCGCGGTAGAACCGCCGGTGGTCGGCATGGCAGTGTTTTAGGAAAATGATTGAAACTGTTTAACATAATAGCCGACGACGAACTGGGCTCCGATTCTTTGGAGGCAACAATTTGCCCGACTGTTTCTCTAATGTCAACAGATTAACTGTAATAGTGAAATTACACGTTCGCGGTAATGTCTCACATATGGAGTCACGTCGTCTCGCCCGGTAATCCACGTAATCGTCGTGCCGTACCGTTTCTTCCTTCCTCTCGCATCTTTCCATCTTTCTTCATCGTTTCTCTTCTAGGTTTCCTTCCCCTTCGTTATTCCCTCCTTCAACCCCCGTCCCCAGGATTTTGGGTAATGCTAGGGTTAGATATTATACTCAGGACGAAAGGTCAAATGGCTTTACGGAGTAGATTACATGCATTATTTTTGCTCCACGTTTCTCCATCCGCGCCGAATGGCAAGGTTATCCTTTCGATGCTTTTCTACTCCATTCTCCGCAGAAATAAAATTCTTATGTGAAATCGATGCCTTCGTGAAAGGAGATTGAATCCATACGTATCAATCTGATCCTTGTATTATTAATATCGAATTCGAAATCTGGATATTTATGAGCGATGGTTGAACAGTGTGACATGCTAATATTGATAGCGATAACATTCGCAAAATTTGCACTATTTTATTTCTAATAAAGGAATATTTATTAATTTTCTGTAAAGTAACCAATGCATCATAAAGTGCGTAAATAGTGTTATTTCTAGACATTACGGATGCGTATCACTAGGTACCGCATAACACGGATATGAGTTTTTGGTCACAAAGTTAGCGCGGATTTAACGCAGATATAAAAAGCGAGTGTTATTCAATTTTATGTATTCCTTCAATTTTGTTTATTCGATAATGTACCGCCTGTTTTGACTAATAACAGTTTCTTATCTTTTGGACAGCTTCGTAATTCTGTGTTCATCAAAATACCACTGCTTTCCGTGAAAAAAACTGATGCAAATCGCGCCTTTCTGACCAACCAAATACAATTACTTTTATTACTGTTTCTTTAATTATTCTTTATGTCGTGACGAAATCTATGGCTACTTAATTCGCGGAAATATTACCTGCAAAACAGGTAATCTGATATAAACGAGTAACCTAGACTTTGCACTTTCTTTAGTTCGAACTTCGAATCAAATTTCTTTAGTCTCTGTAACATAAATATTTTAATTGGAAAATATAATCGTTCTTCTAAAAACTGACCAAAACTACCAGGACCCCTCAGACTAACTTGTAGACATTTCCCAAAAAATGGTGCCCAGACAAAAATGCACGTTCAGCGACCAAGAATAAGTTAATGTACCAAAAAACGACGTCGAACAAAAGTGTCGAGTGTTTCCCGACAGTTGGATTCCCATAAATTGTTCGATGGCATCCGAAACGTGGAAAGGTGACGCGTGGAACGTGACGAGCGTCTTTCGTTGATCGAAGAAAGGAAGAAAGGAAGGAAGGAAGGATACGATGTACTCTCCGCGGATAATAATGATCTCAGGATCGACGGATGACGTACGACGAAGTCCCCGAGGGTTCCAGGAATGGCTGATCCATTGTTAGGCTATCTCTCCTATTCTGGCTGGGCGTTTAATGCATAATCTATTACGGGCTTTTAACAATGCGCATCACCTCACCGAGGCAAACCACTCGGTGCTTCTCTTCATCCAAAAGGGTCCCGGCGAATCGATCTTCCGCGGAGAGGCACCCTCATATTTCACCAATGTTTTGACGTCTGCTTCGTAAGCATCCGTGGCTAAGGGTGGATTCGTGCCACGAGTTAAGTTCCACGGGGTTCCTGGACCGAAAAAGGGAGAACGCGACCGAATTCGACGGATCAACCATCTTCGACGTTCGATGACTCTCTTTCAAACTGGGCTAACGGAACGGAACTATCACGATTCGAAGGGGAAGATATGAAATCATTTTTTACAGCCTCCGGATAAAGCACTTCGCAGTCTACGAGAAAGGAGAATTATATGGCTGTTATTATTGGCGTGATGACAATATTTTTCTAATAATATAATGCTACGTGTAAAGTCATTTTTTCAATTGGGTTAATGAAACTGCAACAAGTCAAAAGAGAAGTTTACGAGAAAGAAGAATTTTATGGCTGTTTTTATATATAATTTTATGGCGTGACGACAATATTTTTCTAATAATATAATGCTACGTGTAAAGTCATTTTTTCAACTAGGTTAACGAAACTACACCAAACCGAAGGAGAAGTCTACGAGGAAGATGAATTCATATTTTTGTTCTATAACAATGCACGGCAATTTTAAATATTATAGCTCATCGTACATTACATGGCTGTTATTAATAGGCTGAAAATAATATTTTTCTAATAATCTAGTTCTCCCAATTAAATTAAAATCATTTCAATAAGTCCAAAAAAGAAACTAATCTTAGTCCGCGAGAAAGAAGAATTATAAATTATATTTGTCTAATAATAGAACAAACCAAGTAATTTTTCGCCCGTATAAATGAAATTACCTCAAACCAAAGGAGAAGTCTTCAACAAAGAAGAATTCCTATTTTCTCTCCACCAATGTAAAATAATTTAAAACATTACAGGCCATCATAAATAACATGGCGTTATTATTTCGGTGCCAACAATATTTTAATAACTCTAATAACGCAACAAATAAAACCATTGTTTGATCATCCTTAGAATCTCTTACATCATACTCTTATTCCTAATAATTTTATTCTTAATAAAGAAGATTTCCTTTACCTAAGAATGAACACCACGTGAAGCCATTTATGAGAATAATTCCCATGATCCTCGAGCGATGAAACTCAAAGGATCCGCAAGGATATAGCAGCGGAATAATGAAAAGGACGAAAGGAGGGACGTTTCGTAAAAGAAGCAAGAAATAATGGAGGAAAGAACTGGGGACGATTATGCGATCTCGTTTCGATTCCTCTTCCTATCTTTCTCGTTTTGTCTTCTATTCGAGTTACTCGGTTGGTCCCTTCGTGGGTCTCCACGGTTCGCGAAGTCATTGGAAGATTCTCGCTCGTCATTTCCCGTAATGCGATATATACCGGCGAAATCTCGAGCATCACTCTATGGCTATTAATCTATTGGCTGGATTCCAAGGGCAATGCACTTCCCGATATACATATTCAATCGCCAACCGAATTCAGGAAGAAGAATCAAGCAGAGTAATTGCGCGAAAGAGAGCTCCCGCTTAGACAACCGATCGATTTCGATGCCATCGAATAAACTCGACTAGCGACTACGAAATCCTGCATGGAATCCCTAAAAGAAGTCTTTTTCCAATATTTAGCACTTTTATTCAGTTTTGGAACGGAATATGTATAATAGTTTCCACTTAATGGTGAAGTACTTTCGTAAGAATTAAATCGAAACTCGAATCTGACTTATTGTTAGACAAATTGAATTAATTACTTCGATATATAAGATTGATATTGTATGGTTTATTTGGTGATTGCTGTAGAATAGAAGTGTATGGAATTTATTAATTGATTATTAGTCGATTATCATTAGAATAAGTCGTAGTTTATGATAGAAATATTCTTGGAGTGCAAAGAGTTAAAATTGATGGTCGATTCTCGTGGATTTTGATTTAAAATTATTAACAGTGGAACTACAAAAGCAAAAGCAGTCAGAATGAGAGGTCCGCAATATTTAATAATAATATACAAATGTATAACGTTCCATTTTCTGAGATTTTTCTGTGGTTTATGTTACATAATAAACATAATTAAATCGATTAATTTATTCTTGCTATCTACCCTGATTTTTAGGATAAAATATAAGGATAAATGGAAAAAGGAAATTAATCGATTCAATTACGTCCATTATGAAACATGAGCAGCAAGAAATCTCAGAAAATGGAACCTTATCAATTTGGACGTTTTTATTAAATTTCGCGGACCCGTCATTTCAACGACTTCCGGTAAAAATGACCGGTCTACACTTTTTACAAGATTATTCCAATATTCCACAGCTGGTTGTTTGGGATTTTATATATTCTGATTTTATATACGTGACGCATTTAATTCAATCCATTAATTAACTCGGCTGCTGCAGCCGTCATTTCTATAGAATTAAATGTGCAAATATAACAGAGTATAAGTTCGGTAGTTTTAGTGTTAATATCTAGAAATATGACTGTTACATCGTATTAATATTCCGTCTTCGAAAAGACCATTGATTCCACCAGTCAATTAATATTCCATAATCATAATCATAAAATGATTTATAGTATCACACTGTAATAAACTCAAGCATATATGCACCGCAAATTAATTTCCACGAGGAGCGAAATATCACAATGCACTTCCTATTAATTACGAAAATAACCGCATCACGTAATCACACAAAACCATCGGAGAATGCACGCGGAAGATTAAAAGGTGATATTTAAATGAAGATATTTAAAAGAAGAGTTTTTTTGACAAAGGCTGACCGTGGTTCGCGTTGAATAAGATTTCACGATAATTGACAGACGCGAGACACCCAAAGATATACCTGCATCCGTTTTGTTTCGCGTCGATTTGTACGGATTGCATTCTTCGGAGTTGCTTAGCGTCTTATTTCCATGCGAATTGAAAAAAGAAAGACGAAGAGTGAGAGAATAGATTGGCGAGAAAAAAGAAACATGGAGGATGAAGTACGTAGCGCGTTATAGGACGTCAATTAAACTGACAGGTAAATGATCAATTACTGTTAATCGACAATAACCCATAATCAACGGCAAATTATAATGACATTGATGATTAGTCGCGGTTTTCCTCGTCCATTACCCGAACACAACGGTGAAGTCCGGTATTTTCTTCGCGGAACTCGACTTCCTTCCTTCCTTCGCCTGTTGCGTGCGAGCGAGTTCGATCGCCCGAATCGCCCGAATCGCCCTCGGCACAAACGCTTCTCGTTTCTGGCACCGTGTAAAACAAAGCCATTTTGTAAACTCCTCGTCGATAAGCAACGTGAATTATGCCGTTACCTCGACGAATCTTTTTACTCGCGCATCCGGACATGACGTAACTGGGTCACTTCCTGTGCTACCGATCTACGTCACTCTTCTTCTCTTTGAACACCTACAACCTAATTTTTTCTCGATTTTTTTTGCAAAATCGACTTACACCACTTTCAAATAAACGGCTCTTTGTCGGAGATATTAAATAAGCATTTCATAAAAAGTTTGATTACTTATAATAGCCAGAAATAGTCAGCGGCTTAATAAAAATATTAATTTACTTCGTCGACGATAATATTTTATGTCCCGGTGTTCGAAGCATTGATGTTCGAAAAGAATAAAACAAATTCTAAGCAGTCTCTGATCTCGATGCACCTACGGCGGTATCGATGGGTCCCCTAAAATTGTGGCCCCTTGCTATTTAGAGGGCGATCGATAGAATCGATCGAAACCTGGAGGGCAGTCGAGTGGGAGTGCGATCGGTGAATTGGATCTTGAAAAATTGGTTCGCCCGATCACAGAGGCAGGGGCGTGGATATATTTTATACATCGATCGGATATTTATGAAGATTTCGGAAGAACGAACGATGATGATTCGCATCTGCCTCTGCTATTAGCCTCCACCTAAACCATACTCCTAGCTGCAGGCGCCAGGTGTGACCTCCTAATGACGAACGGCCATGATAATCCTGACAACCATGACGATCTTAAAGAGAATACAACGACGATCTTGATGGCCGGGGAAAAAAAGCCTTAGATACGAGTGGTATTAATTTTATGGTGGAGCCAGACGTTGATCGTAATTGGCAACATTGAACTATCGTCAACTTCGTATCGTGCTTTGGTACCGTTAATATATTTATAATGAAGTAATAGTATCCCAATTATTTGCTTGCTATTTTATTATAATATCTTGTTATGTCACCACTGGAACTATTCAAACAGTCGAAATGACTGGTCCGCAATTTTTACCAAAAAATTTTTTACTATGAGAAAATCAACGGAGTTTCATAAAGTATGTGAAAAATAATTCATTACTTTCCGGTCCCTCTAATATAAGTATAACCAAGTATATCTTCGGTACTTCTAGTATTATAATTATTAATTTAAAAAATCCCCTATTGTAATCGCAGAACGATGAAAATCCATCGTCGAAACGTGTCTCCGTAAACTGCTCGGTTTCCGACGAAAAGGCAAAAGAAACGCGCAAAAAAGCATTCCACCGTGTCGTACAGCAGGGTAGTATATTAAATCGCGAATGCTTTCAAGGCAACTGGCTTTTTTGAAAAGCTCACTCCCAATGGCGGTCGAGTATTCCCTTCTTTATTCGAGGCGGTGTTAATTGGCGCGGAAGTAATTAAGAGATGGCCACCCCCTCCCCCTCCCCCACCCCTCTACCCCGCTCTCGAGTCCCCCTGATCCTTCCATTCCGTTCGAAACCCCCGTCAACCCCCTCGTACCCCCTCGTACCCCCTGGTTAACGAGCGCGAACGTTGCTCTGGGAGATGGCAGCGTCGTGATTAATAACAAGGTCCTCTCGAAACCTTGGCGTGCAGCCCCGACGTCGAAAGGTTGTAGGTGAAATTCCTCTCTCTTGGTGCCAGTTAAAGAGAGAAAGTATGAGGGCGTTGGAGAAAGAGCAAGGGAGAGAAAGAGTGTACATCGACGAGTATGAGAAAAGACCGCTTTTTTTTGTTCTTTCTTTTACTCCTTCTATCTCCTATACCTCTCGCTCTCTCACTTTATCTACCGAGACGAAACGCTTCTCGTTCCCAACATCCGTGGAACGCCGAGTAATCTGCTCATCGATCACCCTCCTGTTAACGTGTCCGCGCTCGCGGTACCTCGAGAATCGCCGTCAACGAAAAATACTACGATTCCATGTTCGCGGTTATTACGCTTGTAATTATGTATTCCGAGCTTGCCACGTGTTTATCGGTCCTGAGATGCTGGATGAGCATCATTCTTACGGTAATAATGTTATCGTAATAATTGTTGGAAAATTATCGGGATTCTTACGGTGAGAACACTATTGTGATAATTTGAAGAAAATGATCGAGATTCTTTGGTAAGAATATTATCCTAATAATTGAAGGGAAATTATCGAGATTCTTGCGGTAATAACATATTATCGTAATAATTTTAGGAAAATGATGGACGTGATTCTAATGTTTTAATTTATTCTTTCAGTATATTTATTCTTCAGTCTAATAAAATTATTTTCAGTTGTAATATTTTCCCGTCGTTTTATGTTTTTTAAGGTTGATATTGAACTTTCTATAATGTCATTTATGACTACTCGAACCGTTTATCTTAAAAAGTCAATTTTTCAAAAAAATCAAGTCAACGTTTAATGTATGTGCATAAGTTCCCGCCGTTTTATGAAATCAAACGAACTTTTTTCTCTTAATAAACATATTGTTTCTTATTCAAAACAATATTCTCCATTATTTTCAATAACCTTATTCCATTGATCTACAAGCTTTTCAAGTACATTTCAACTTTCTGAACTGCACTTGTTTCCTTTCAAAGAAGGTACATAAACTGTGTCATCCAAAACAGCGGGAACTAATATTATAAACAATAACCTGTTTTTAAAAAATGAACTTTTGCCACTTTTAAAACAAACGGCTCATTTAACAACAATTTCAAAGCGACTACATGAAATGAGAAAAATTCCAATGCTAGTGAAGACCGAAACTTTTGCATATATTTAATATATTGATATCAATATCATAGTATCAGTACCAAGATTTTGCTCTCATCGCGATTCGGTATTTTATGAAAGCAGGGGTTGAAGTAAACTGGTCACGTATCGATAGACTTCGGTGGATTCCAAAGGGGTAGAAGCGAACATAGAATAAAGGTGGAATATAGACAGCCAGAAGGGATCAGCTGTGTTCTTCGAAAAGTGGAGTCCCACGGGGAGTCAATCAACCGGGCTTTCTTCGTCCACCGCGAAGGGGGTGACCTGCGATTCCGATATCGGGGTGGTATTCTGTCTGGCTAAGCACGTCGTATACTTCTTTCTTCCAATCGACAACCATCGATCCTATTCTCTAACATCTGCCATTTACACGTTCCGCGTAAGAGTTTATCTACCACCCACCCGTTGCGAGCGTTTGTATCGGTATATTAAATCATAACAAAAGATCAGCAATTTAGAAAACGCTGATGAAATCAAACGCGATAATAAAGGTTGACCAACGTCGCATACCGGAATACGGGATGAAGCGAGGGTGGTACCAGTGGCAGGGTAGTCGGAGGATATGGTGATATCAGAGGATATGGCGGTGGTGTGTCGGTATAAAGGGGGCGGTTCGCAGGAGACCGTTGTAGAGCAAGTAGAGGGTGAATCGAGTGTGGAAAGGGTAGGGGCAGAGGGTGAGGTAACTCGTGGATAAAGGAAGATGGAAGGGGAAGTTGACGGGGGGAGGGGATGAGGTTGGCGATTGGCATTTAATTAGCGGCCGGATGACCGCCGCCGCCTCCGGATCAATACGCCGCCCCCGGGGGCCAGTGTGCACGAGGCAGCAACCCCTTTCAACCCACCTCTCCAACCCTTCTACAGCCACCCCCGCTGCTCTACTTCGCCCATCCCTTCGCTCGTCTCATCCTACTTTATACCAATCCCCCTTTTGCGAGAAACCGAGTAGACCGAATAGAACCGAACTCGTTTGCTTCGTCCGCTCGGCAAAACCCTTTTCCTCCTACCAACCCCCGAATCAACTACCCCCGTCCCCTCTCCCCCCTACCACGGAGGACCGACCGCTGGATTTCTCCTGCTGCTCCTTAACCTAACCTCCTGACCGACCACCACGTGCACGGAATATCCGGAAGCACTTTGCTAAAATAAAGCGAATCGACTCTAAGTGCCGCCAGATCCTCTTCCTCTTTCGTTCTTTCCTTCTTTCTTTTCCTTTCTTTCTTTCGTCTTTTCTTTCCAGTAAAGAGAACTTCGTTTCGCTCGCACAGGAAACCATCCACTTCACCTTCGTCTCTACCCGCGTTTCCTTCATTTTTCCGATAGCACCGGGACGATATGCTCGAGTCTGTATTAACCCCAATATCGCAGTTCTTACGCGTACTTCCGATAATCGGGATGATCGTTAAGACTCTCGTGATTCTGTTATAACGGTTAAACTTGGAGAGCAATCGCTAGTAAGTGGAGTACGAGGATGCTGTTGGGAAAAATATGCCACTGAGATTTCGTACAGAAGTAATGCAAAGTGCTCTCGGAATCGAGATACACTTCCGTCGAGAAATAATGATGTAACGACAATTCTTGGTAGCCGAATGAAAGTTAAGGGTCATTGACCTGTTGCGATCTTTTATTACGAACGGAAGAATAAACCTATCAATGATCAAGGAATCAAATGAATGATGTGATGAATAAATTGTGTACAATAATAATATTAGTAATAATAATACTGATAGTAGTAGCAGTAACAATAATAATAGCAGCATTAATTAAACTTCGTGGCAAATTACTGCCAAATATTACATAATAATTTAATTTAACTCTTACTTTCTTATTAACCCTTTGACTGCGGCATTTTTTAACAAAAAGAATTAACATCGCAGGAGTTACTGAAGTTCGGTTATTCGATTTAAAAAAGTAAATGCATGGTATATACACGTCTTTGGCAGTGAAAGGGTTAAACCGATATGATATTGGACATATTGTTATATGTTACATAATAATCAAATTAAATAATAGAATCTCAATAACTTGAATTTTCTGATTTTTATGGACATAATTTGGTGTCAGTGTTTGTCACGCGAATATCGCATCGTAGGATGTTAATCGTTTTCGTTAGAACATTGCCGCAGTAAAAGGGTTAAGGGAATCGAAAGATGGCATAGAAACACACGGCAATCCTCTTTTCAAGGTGAAACTTCTCGTATGAGTCATCCTGTCGATTTTTAAAGTTCTTTCGGTGCTCGCACCACCGAAGTGTAAATCGATCCTGCGGTCTTCTTTTCGCTCTCGTTCGTGCAAGAGTTAATCACGGTAAACAGACTTCATTGTTCCATAACGTGCAGTTAAAAAGAGGACGTAGCTGCGTCGGAGCGCGGTGCTCGTGCCAAATCAGTTGTTTATGCTTAAAATTATGGCTCCTCGAGAACAGCCTTTGAAAATATCGGCCGCGTATGAAATGGTTCTCAATTCCCACCTCGGCTTCCTACTTTTCATCGAAATCTATCATTTTCAGAACCAAGGAATCAGACTTATTTGAGTTGTCGAAAGACATCAAACGCAACACATCTTTGGAGTCAGAAATTGAGGATGAAATACTTTGAATAATCGTGAAGATAAGGTTACAATAATTAATTAAGGTTTAACGAAGTGGTTGAAAACAATATCTAAATGTGTGCAGATATAAAAAGTGCGTACATTATTATTTATTATTACTACTATTGTTGGTAGTGTTATTATTGTGATATCAAATTAAAAGTGCAAAATATTGGAGCACCTCTGTCAAAAGTGATAAATTCCAAACAGTCATCGCCTTGTTCCTCCGCGTGTGTAAAGTATTAATTAACACCATCCCGGTAAACCAGTGTGCTCCACTCCACTAATTCATGTTAAGCGGCTGGTATTAATATAAAATTAACAATGCAAATCCACGTAGTTTCCATAAAAAAAGCAAAGGTTAGAATATGTCAGGAATGAATTAAAATAGAATACAGTAATGTTTCTAGGATAAGAAATACGAAGTTATTAAGTCAAAAATATTAATCAGCTGAAATATTAAAATTGCCACGTACATCACATAGGGTTGATAACGTTATACCCGATCGTTACAGGTTCGATATTAAACGAATATTTATGAAGAAATATGAAGTTATTAAATCAAAAATATATATCAAGCATAGAATCTCAGTAATCAGTCAGTTGATTGCCGCGTTTAGAGTGGCGACTAAGAGGCGACATTAAAATATACTTAATGCTCAATAACTAAATATAACTGGAGAACATCTTAATGTCGCATCTCACACGTTTCGCCGCGCAAAACTGAATGGCGACTGAGCGCAAAGGGTTAAAAATGCCGTATACATCATATGGGATTAATAACGCTATGTGTGATTGTTACAGGTTCGATATTAAAGAAACACTTTCTGCGTATAATATACGAGGCAGAATGTTTGAATAAGAGTTAATAGGGCATATATTTTATTGAAATATGTTTTTATTACGGCATCCCAGATGGAAATTATGGAGCACCCCTGGCACTCGCGATCCCCCCATCGCAGCAACGAGTCGGCCCGTTGTTTTTACTGGGAGTGTATAAAATACGGGACTTGTTAACAATGTTCGCACCTACGAATACGAAACCGTGGGTCTTTCGTAGGTGTACCTGGTCACCCATAAACGCGTTGTACCACGGCGAGGGGAGGCAGGGGGCAAAGCCTTTCGGCGACTGCGACCTTCGCCCCGAGATCCAAAGGAGATATTTTATTCCCGGGGATTTTTACGAGCCGATATATCACGCATCGACTCGGGACCAAACGGACCCAACGGGCTCAACGCGCTCAACGGGGTTGGTGTTATGCTCCTTGGGACTCGGGCCCAAAAGGAGTCGGGGTGCGATCTCTCTTTTCTCCTTCCTCACCGATACTCTATGGACACGATCTTTTTTTATGTATTTTTACCTTTATTATACATGGTGTTCCGAGAATAATAACATCATTTTCGTTGAAACCGAATTTTGACATACGTGAAATCTCCACTCCCCTACAACGCGTAAGTATTAACCGCGTTATACGGGGGTCTGCTGTGACCCATATTCTATTTAAGAATTAACTTCACTCATACAACCCGCAATATAATAAAATACATGAATTCTTCTACAACGTGCAACGTATTAAACGCGTTATACGGGGGTCTGCTGTAATCCATATTCTATTCAAGGATTACTGTATCCAATCTTGCCAACAGCGACATACAGCTTCACACTAATCTCACTTTTTAACCCGAACTTCCGTCACGAGTACCATCAATTATTATCTTCTAACGAGACTTTCACGGCATCGTTAGAACACTACACGTAGGATGGAATTCTCATAACACCTTGTATATAAAATGCGCGCGAGTTGCAAGCGCATCTGCAATAGCATGTACATTTTGTACATACATACAAGACAAGCCACATCTATTATACATAGGCGTACACGTGTTTATTATTCGTTTAGTATATTACACGTGTATACGCCCTCGAATATCACGGTTTGTTGTATGCGTGCGCGCATAAGGACTCTCTTATACGAGACTGGTATGTATTTATACGTGCGAAAGACAAGACGGCGGAACGTTCATAATTCATTTGACGGGACACGGAGAACGCGGCTCGACTTAACACGCGGTACACGGCACCGCGGAACTTATTGGACGTACCGTATCCTTAATATCCTTTCGAGAATTCCGATTTATTTGAGAATCCTTCGAACCAACTCGGACCAACTCGGACCCTCCTCCTGAGAATGTTTCACTGGTCGCTTACTCACGCCACGATTGATCGCACTCACGGTTCCGATCGCACTGATATCGGTATTAATAACGATCTTATGCATCGACATTTGCATGTGCATTTTGATTTATGCCGATTTTAAGTATGTGGAATCGCGCGGATATATTACTTGCTGGATTAAGTGTAATTGTTTGATGCATTGGATGGACGACTCGATCGGTTGATAATTGACTCGTAAATATGGGGATTAAAAGTTATGGAATTCTGAGATGTATTTTAATGATAAGTAATAAAGTAGTCGATGAATCTTGCTTGAAATTAACCTTAATTCACGCGGTGGAATGATGGAATTGTGAATCTTGAAACGATTAAATGATCCGAAGTATTCCGGTAAATAATCCGGAATTTTTGTTATACGAATCCGATTTAAGTGTATATGAATATTAAAAATAAAATTCAGATGCCTATCGAACGGAATAAATATCGAAGCACGTATTGCAAGTGACAAATTCTTATGTACTTAATATCAAATTTCGAATTGAATTCTGACGTACTTAATTTCAAATTCTGAATTGAATTCTGATGTACTTAATTTCAATTTCCAACATATATACGAATTTTATTTCGTGTTTCAAAGTAAAACTTAAACACCGAGTGTTCCGATGTATTATTTAACAACCCTTAATCACACACAGAATATAAACACAGAAAATGGCAGGTTTTACTTAACATATTCTTAAGATCCTTTTCCGAGAAAGATTCGCGATCTACGCGCAAAGTGGCCACTGCGAAAAAGAGATAAAGCGGTGTTGATTCGTGAATAGGATTGCTTAATATTACGTTACGAATGATGTTTCCTGTCGAGCGATTCGCTTATCGATTTCCAGGGTACCGCGGAGTTTGTTTTTCCTTTTGAAACACTCCTACTCGGGCTCATGACCTTAAGGCACGAGAAATGGCCATCACCGTGTATAATGTATCGAGTATCCTCGTGTACGACCTTTCGTTTCATCCGGAGTCCTTGCTCCACCCGCGGAATTATCGCAGATATGAACCTTACGTATGTCCATAAAAATCCCAAAATTTTCTTTATATTAATCTATATTTTATTTAATCCTTCGACTGCGGTGCGTTCAAAAGAAAAATGTGACTTATTCCATATTCTGTTTAACCCTTTGAATGCGGACCTCTAAAAAAGTGACTTAATCTGTATTCTATTTAATCGTCTAACTGCGGTGCGATCAAAAACAAAATGTTACTTAATCTGTGTTCTATTATATTTAACCCTTTGACTGCAGAGCGCTCAAAAATAAAATGTGAAAGTCGCACGTCACGTGGTTTCTTGATAAAAATGCATCATCTAAATTAGTTTCTTTTGGGCTATTTTACATCTATCTTTGGTAAAAAAGTAACTTGCAAAAGTAACACATTCACAGTTTTGGTATATTAACAAAAATATGAAGAAATAAGCGCAACTTTAGGCGCGTCAAATTAGACCGTATAAATTAAAAGCCAGGATTTTTGTAACTTCGGGGGACCAAAATGGATGGATATTGTACAGCATGGAATGAAATTCGGATATTTCTGATCTTTTACACAGTGAATATTTTATATAATTAATATTTTAACACAGCGAAAGTAAATTTTGTCCGTTCTTACTTTTTACAGAGTTTTCCAGATCACATACCTTTTCACGGAAATAAATATCGTTCTATAATTAAGTAGTCTACTCTACCTGAGATACTCTGTATATTATAAAGAATATTAAAACAGATTACGCAACATTGCATCTCGTACAGCTCAGAAGTACTAATAATTACAATCTCCCCCTTTTAATCAATTATCATATAAATCCACCCTTAAAAAAAATTCATATCCATATCCATATATCCATAAAATAACTCCTACATTTTACCAAGAAATCCTTCCTGGATGAAAGTAATAATTTAGGTTCAGGATGGAATATCACATGTCAGGAAACCATCAGAGGCTTCCAAGTGAAATATTAGGCACATCGAACCAAAATCGAGGAAATTCAGATTACGATCGTGTATTAATGGCGGAACGATGCGGAGGTCCCATGGAAATCGCGTGTGTCACTTCATTTAAAGAAGTGTTCGTTGTAAGGTTATTCCTCGCGCGATCGGATTTCACGTGGGTGGCACGAATATTGTGAATATAAGGCGGCTTCCATATCGGCCATTATGGCATTACCGTTGATTTTCGTTGGTAAGGTAAGGCAAAGAGGATCGTAGGACGTCGTAAGGTGTGGCCATGTCAGGATGAAAAGTCAAGCAGCCCGGCAGCCAGTTTAACGGGGCGAGACAATAGCCACGAAAAAAATAACGATCCCTCGGGGACGACGACCCAATCGGAAATTGCCGATCAATAGGGACGATAGATGAAAACCTGCTCTCTATTAAAATGTCTAGTCATTTTTTTTCGACGCCCTCCACCTAACGAAGATGGCCCATGAGGTCTTCGGCTTCCTTGCCGCAGGCTAATCTTGCCGAGGGAATCTCTGCCGCGTTTGTTACTTGAATTTATTTCGGATATGAAGTCTGATTATTTTGGATTATGAAATTGATCGGAGATTTTTGTGCGGAATATTTTTCATGAAAATCATGTATTCTTATTTTCGTAGATTATCGTGTGTTACTTCGAGGTGATTTCTTCGAATGTGAAGTCTGATTATTTTGGATTATGAAATTGATCGGAGATTTTTGTGCGGAATATTTTTCATGCAAATCATGTATTCTTATTTTCGTAGATTATCGGGAACCTTTGTCGCGTGTTTTACTTGCATTTACTTCGAATATGAAGTTTAATTATTTTTGATTATAAAATTGATCCTAGATTTTTATGTAAAATATCATATATAAAAATAATAGATTCGTGTGTTTGAAAGTTACTTAACACATAAAAATGTCCTCAGGTATTTAAAATCACTATCAATTTTTAATTAGCCTTTTTTCCAGTATCTAATATTCTGATCACTCTAAATTGAAAACACTCCATCGTGATCTCATTATTAACGTACATACAATAATACAATTTAAACAATAAACACAGTAACACCGGGTAAGATAATTCGAAGAAGAACTTGAGAAGGATTTAAACCCCCAGATAATTCCCTTTAAAGCATCAAGTCAAAAGCTGGATTTCAAAAATACCTTCGGATAAACGAGATGCCGTGACGTAATCGGAGAGTTGTCATTATCACGTTAAAAAAGGGGTGAGTAAAAGAAAAAGAGCCGGAAGCGGATGGGTGATTTTAAAGCCAAGCGAAAGGTCGGTGCAAGCGCGTTTAGCGATCGTCGTTTTATGGGTAAAATCGTCGTTTTACGAGGGATTAAGTCTTCCTCCCATTCCGCGCGAAGGGGATGATTTAAGTTCGTTGACGGGGGGGGGGGGTAACCCCCGGTTATTTTTCGCATTGGTCACGAGCTGTAATAATGAGATTTAAAAGGCACCCTCTGTTAGGTTTTTCCTCGGCTTCCCGTTACCTGTCCGCGGGAGTGCACCAACCCGAAAGAGAGAAAAACAAAAAGGAAACGAGTAATTTTCTGCTCGACGGTAAAAAGGACCGGGCCATTTCCCAGAGGGTCCGAAATCCTGTGTTCTTGTGGTTTCCACGATTTTCCTAAATAATTGAGACTTACGAGACCGCCTACATCTACGGAAATTTGCCGCGTGGCTACACAGCCCTTTTACTCCAGGATGCTGCGCGAGGACTAATTCTAATCCTCAAAGTGCAAAAACGTTAATCCTGTGTTTCAAGTATCGCGAGTTAATTAGCATTATTCCCTCCATTTGACTAGCTATTTTTATTCCATTAAATAATTTTTTTCTATTAATTATGAAGAATTAAATTTCTTTATATTTTTTTATAATTTCTATTGTGATAATTTTCTCGAAACACTCAAGTTTGAGGTTTCAATTCTCAACGAAATTTGAGATTCAATTGATATTGAAATTAATATTTACTCTAAATATTAAAAGCAATACTTAAAATATTCGAAATTACAGAATGAAGAAATTAGACGAAACACTGACGTAATGAATGGGTTCATTTACATTAATTAATAATAACTCTAACGGAAAATCTCTAACGGAAAATCATGAGAGAAATGTGGTTGGACGTACCATAAAAATAAAAATTCCGATTTCTATTGATTCGAGAATTTCCGACAAATTCTTGGCGCATTATGGCCCAAGAATTTAGGGGATGTTTTACGCTACATGGATCAAGGCAGAGAATCGGGGTGATATTATTTCATCGGTCGGAAATAGGGGGAGGACTTTGGGCACAAAGTTAGCATAGCTCGTGACTTAGTGCTCCTGTGGGTGCCGTCTGTCAACCCTCCAAGAGAACCTTTCTTATTTCGCGATATTTTGTCGCCGCTCGAATATTTATCGTACACACAGGAGTACCGCTCTTCTGTGTGTTCCGATAATATTTAATAAGAAAATCCAATAACTTCGATTCCACGAGTACAATCTCGGTATCCAATTAACGTTAGAACAATATAAAAACAATGCATTTCTAAGTGGCAAATTGCAGAATGTTGCGTAATCATAATTAAGGGTGAATTAATAAATGTTCGATATATTTCAATTACATTCTAATCTCTTTTACTATAATACTATAATAATAATAACGGCGAATAACAGTATAAATATGAAGTGCGAAGAATAATAATTCTAAAAGAATAACAGTCGTATAAAAAATAAAGCGTACACGATTTCTACTTCATACGAATTGAATACAATTTTTTATCTTCCAAAAATTAACATCTAGAAAATCCATCAATTCCGTTTTTGAAACAATTAAATTGCCAAGTTTCGATATGGCAAAAATTCTCCATTCTCGGATCGATTACTTTCCGGTATCCCAAATAGAACAACTAAACCGAAGAGTCACCTAAAAAATTTCGAAGATAATATACTTGGCAATTCGCGGGAGAGATATTTTGTTTAGCATTTTGGCGAGGCTCGTTTCGCGCATAAATACGGAATACAAAATACGCAGACAAACGGAGGCAGTTGAGTTTACGTTGGAGTATTCGGCTAGTTAATTCCGGTACATTTGAACGCGTAGACCGACAAAACGGCCAGATATATCACGTAAATTGCCATTGTGGTCGCGACAATATGCTAAGCGTAGCCAGGGCTGTTAGCATTTCGTTATTCCGCCAACCTCCAATACAAATGTACAACGAGGGATAACACCACCCCGATACCAATGGAATCGCTTTAACGCACCGCGATTCTTCCCTTTTATTTCTTTTTTATTTCTCCGTTCGCTCTTTTTTTTCCTAGCACGACGCGAACACGCGCGCTCGTCGCACCCCGATTCAAAGGGTGCCAATTGCCATTCTTATCAAGAAATTGATCGGAACGATGCAACGCGTGTCTAACGAGATGTACTCGAAATTTGTGGGAATTATTTTTAAAGGGTACTTTTTTTTATTTGAAATTCCATGGGATTATTTATATCATTATTTATGTCGATGTATTTATGTTGATTATTTATACTTGTATTTATAGAGTATTGGGATTGAGCTACAGATTTTTGGGTTAATTAGATGTTTATGAAATTTTATTATGTCAGTATCACTGACTGATGTGAATAATGGAGATCATATTTGGCTATATTGAATGTTAAGCTTCTTATTGGAATCGACGATTATAGTTGATATTTAATAATATGTTGATAAATGTATGAGAGTGTTATATTCAAATTAGGATATTTAAGGTGAAATAGCTAATCCCGATCTCGATACATCGGTAATTTCTGTTTTACTTTGTAATTAATTCTGCAAGAGAATTTTTGCCCCAAACATTTTTAGCTCACTTAAAACTGTTAATAAATTCCTGAAAAATATTGAGAACTCAATTTTGCATAGTCCCTCAAATCAGTAAAAAAGAAATGAAATTAGTGAAAATTATTGACAGTTCAATTCTTCTCATTTTCTCAAATTAATAAAAAGGAAATAAAATTCGTGAAAATTATTCAGAGTTGAATTCTTCTCGTTTTCTCAAATTAATAGAAAAGAAATAAAATTCATGAAAATTATTGAGAGATCAATTTTTCTTAGTTCCTCGAATTAAATTTGGAAGATTCGAATTCTATGGAACCAGATTGCGCTTGCATATTATATTATAATATAATACACGATGCGAAACATATCAGAATACAATAATTAATTTCGCGGCTACGGATTACTCGAATTACGCAAATGTATATTTGCGATGAATAGTGCCAGCTATCGTGGCAATAATTATTATCATCGACGTCCACATATTGTTCATTGAATTCAATACACTCTACATATAAATATTAACTAATTTCCTCAGATTTTCTTCAGAATGTTATCAGCAATAAATTCTATGCATTCGGTGGCGATTCTCAGTCGCCACACAGTTTATTGCGACAACCCGAACGGTTAACAGGCGACATTAAGATTAATTCCAGTTGTCGGTCATTTAAAATTCAATAACAAAAAGTAAATGGAGTAAATCTTAATGACATTGAAATTCACAAACAAAATGGATGAAATCGAAGAAGTAAACCTCCTAAAGACACCTGTTCTTTTTATTTCGCCGGAATATCGTCGTAAAAATGATAAGAAATGTCGGACTCCGATTGAAAAATATTGTTTATGATGCAACCTACCAATCACTAACGAATTAATTGTTCAACGACGGTAAGGAACGAGCATCAACAAATAAAATAGATGAAATCGAAGAGGTAAACCTCCAGGAGACGTGCACCGCGAGAAACTGAGTGAACAAGTGACTGGGAGTCACGTTTCGTGTGTAAAGGGTTAATAAAAATCCCGTGGTAACGGGGTACGAGATCATCGAATACGAATGATTACGGAAACTAATACGGTTGAAGTGTGCCTTTAAGAGAAGCGTGCTCGGTGATTCGATAGGTAAAATCCGGTATTTGGTAGACCGCGAATTCGGTGCGATTTTGGGGGCTGATTACAGGAAATGGGGTAGATATGCTATTGGAGATCTACTAGAGAGAAAGAGAGAGAGAGAGAGGTGGAAGCCGTGAATCAGAGACGAGGGGGTGAAAGATAGAGAGAGAGAAAGATAAGGGTGAAACCGAGAGAGAAAGAGAAAGTTGAGGGTGAAACCGAGAGAGAGAAAGAGAGAAAGATGAGGGTAAAACCGAGAGAGAGAGAGAGAGAGAGAGAGAGAGAGAGAGAGAGAGAGAGAGAGAGAGAGAGAGAGAGAGAGAGAGAGAGAGAGAGAGAGAGAGAGAGAGAGAGAGAGAGAGAGAGAGAGAGAGGAGAGAGAGAGAGAGAGAGAGAAGACGAAAGAGACGAGAGTAGAAAGTGAGAGATAGAAAGGAGAGGGTGAAGTAGACAGAGAGGAAGGTCGAAGAGAATGAAGGAGTGAAAGGGATAAGAGAATGAAGAGGAGAGGGAGAGAAAGTGGATGATCAACGTGTGTACGCGCGTGTTTAATGAACGGGGCTAATCTGCCCATTCGAAATGCAACGCTAACAGCATACGCGAGCGGGGAACTCGTTCATCGTTCCAAATTAATTTGACCAGCGCGAATTAAACCTCAAGTATAAAGCTGGCTTGGCCCGATGCCCGTCGATTCTGCGAGCCCATTAATGAGTTCCTGGATTTGCACGGGACTCGGTGTTCCCGATCCATCGCTGCACCCGAATCTCCACCCTTTTCTATCACCGCGCTACCGATAACGATGTTTCGCGCGACCAAACTTTAGTTTCAACTATTCGTGTATCGGTAATCGTTTTGCTTTCCTCGGACTAATATTGCACTGATTTAACCCTGTCACACTCCCGTTCGTAAGTCATGGGACACTTACTAGTTTCAGCTTTACATTTAAATGAACAATATTAAACATACCATACATAATGATACCAAGCATACTCTTAGAGTTTGCATAAATTATCTTGAACAACAATCTTGGTTACAACAAAATTCGAAACCAAAATGAATCGGATGACACCGTCAATCACTAAATTTCAAACCCATCGGGAGTTCAGTGATGAAGCATAAATATGTATAGTTAAATAATACATTATGTCGGACAAAATCTGTGAACATATTTGCAGCGAACTTCGACAGAAATATCACTGGAAGAGTGCCAAACTTAGTTCGTGCCATAAACTACTAAATTGTGTTCACAGAAATAAGAAAAGTGGAGGAGCTATTGTGATTCAGTTATTCGATCAGTTTTTATTTGACATAACAGTATGTTCTTGTAATAAAATTAACTACTGGTAATCATAATACTGTATAATAAATTTACTATCACTTTTTGAATATAATTGTCCGATTGAATTGTCGAAAGCTCGCAGAAATATTTGGACAGAGATCGACCGCTAATAAGGGGTAGATGATCGATCACGATCAAGATCAGGCAAACACGATCGTGAAAAGATTGCTCTTTGAAAAGGCAGTTTCGGTTAACAAAAAAGCCAGCTGTTACGGCGTTCCGGCGTTAATTCCGGAGCGCGTGCCGCGAGGCTTTTTAAGCATCCCGATACAATGAAAAGCGCGTGTAACGCCACGCGCCGGCAAATCTAGAGAAACCGAGTTGCATGCTTTTATCGTGTCTGCACTTTGTTCTTAATTGCATTGGCTCCGAGGGTTGTTTGATTTCTGCTGTTTAAACAATGCGCGAATCTTGACCCTGCCAATTATGATTTTACTTTAACACTAGAACTACCGCACATATACTCGGTTCGCTTAAACATTTATTTGCATATAAATTATGCCTGAAGAATTTCAGTTCATTAATGGATTCAATTATTTGCGATATGTATAAAAAATAAAAGTATATTAAATTCCAAACAACGCGCGGTGGTATGTTCGAATAAGTTCACTAAAAAATGGCAGACAAGTCATTTTGTCAACTTTGGTAATTCTAGCGTTAACTATCTCTATATGTATATTAAATTTCGAGGTAAAATGTGGAACATCTGAAAATAAATGTTTCAATTAGAAATGAAACTCGAACAAGGCTTTAACAGAATGAAGCAGAAAGGGGTGAAGAATTCGCGGCAGAGTAGAACGCGAGTGTATTTCATTACCGCGGACGAGGTAGTTAATTAATCAGTCAGGTCGAGGAGTTTGTAAAAATGGTTAATTAATGAACTCGTCGGTGCGTTGGCAGGATCGTTATCGGTTCTAATCGAAAGATATACAACCGCGAGAAATACACAGAAGCCGGTCCTCGCTTCCTTAAGCGGTACGAGATGATAAAACGACGCCGGCGTCGGAGACGGCAATAAATGTTTCGTGGCTCGTAAAAATGTTATTACCTTCTGTACGACGTGATAGCGGAAGACGGTGTGCGAATGTGAATGCTATGCAAAGAAACGAGAGATAACGCGGAACACGTCCTCGAATGGGGGACCATGTGCTTGATTTAATATTATTGTGCCCCATATTTCGTCAGAGTTAATAATATTATGATATCCTTCGTCTACCGCATAACATACATTTTTAAGTAGCTGCGATAATACAGGTTTTGCACTCCAAATTAACCCTTTGTCAGATCCTATTCTCAGTGTTTGCATTCAAAATTAATCATTTTGCAAATCGAATTCATCATTTTCGAAATCAAGTTTTTCTACAGATTTGTTTTATTAAGCTGTTTTAATAGACATCAAATCTAACGTAAAGTCATTGTTCCGAAATAAAAATTGTATTGAACGTATGTGATAATACTTAAACATAAAATAACTTAAACTGGCTTAAAATTAACATAAGATATTTATTTCACATCGGTGAATTTGACCCAAAAAGATTAATTTCGGGGACGAAACCTGTAATATTAGTGGAATCATGTTATTCCTCGAGTAATCTAACGACAAGAATTTTCTTTACATTTTAATAATTGTTTTATATATCGATAATGATGATTTGAAAGCAGTGGGTTGTTAAAAATGAACGAAAATGATTTGTTAAAATGAAAGTCTTATATAAATATTATTTTTGGACTAAATAAAGACTTTAATCCGGACTCCTCTAAAATATGAGATGGTATTCAAATTTTTGTTCAATGAAGAAAGATACGAGAGCAGCATAAAAATATCGAATCATGAAAGCAATTTTATCTTCGCAATGAAGTATTAATTATTGCAAGGTAATTATTCCAATTACCAACAAAGGAAGATCCTTAAAGGCATCCGTAAATGAGTTAAAAGAATAAGATGATTGCTTTCAAGATAATGAACTAATTAACAACGAATTCAAACTTTCACCCAACAAAAATGTCTAAACGCAAGTTATCCATTGCTTCATTAAAGTCAGTTGATAGACAATAATAACTTCATATAGGGTTTAAATGGAATATAAAAAAGTACGAAGCAAGGGGTGATATTTTCCACCAATACAAAGACCCCCTTTTTTAGAGCCGCAGGAAGCAGCTAATATCGCAATATAATCTGTCGCCATTCCGTATAAATAACCCCAGCGTTTACCTAATAAAATTCGTCGACTATGAAATTTTGTCAGCCACCCTTCTTCGCGACGACGTGTTTTTTACCGACATTATATTTCCCGCGAATGTTCTTCCAAGGTGGCACGGAATACTGTCTATATAAAGACACATGGCGAACTAAGGTGCCGTACACGTCGCTTCATTTGTCTTTATATTAACGCCACGCGCATCTCCAACCCCATAACGCCAGACTTGCCACCCCCCGTAGACTCAAAACGACACGGTAACTTCGTCGTGTCTTCCCCTTCGTTTATACTCTGCGAGGTTCCGCGAGGTTTTTACGAGACAATGGGAAGAACATAAATTTAAGGGTTGCAGGGGTGTCGGGTGGAAAGTCGCAATATGCGATGCCACGGAATTAATAATTATTAAGTATAAATAGAATGAAGCCACCTTTCCATCGATTCATTGATGCCACGACTGATCCAACGGTTCCATCGAATATTAATTCATAACACAAATTTAAGGGTTGCGGAGTGGAAGTCAGAGTATATAATATCTGGAATTAATAATTATTAATTATAAAGAAATGGAGGAAACTTACCTTTCGGTTGTTTAGCGATGCCACGGCTGATTCAAAGGTTCCATTGAATTTATTTCACAGCCTGGGCTGTCATTGGGTGAACGAAGTCAAGAAATATTCAATACACTAAAGCACTGCGATATTCGTTAATAATATTATTAAATAAATTAATATAAATCGGAGTAAAACTGAATTTAACACGCGAGCACTTCGAGCGTCTTAGCGAGGCGAGAGTCACGGCGCAACTGTTTACAATGTGAGGCGAAGTAAAGTCATATCGCGCGCAAAACCTGTCTGTTTACAAAGAGACACATCGCAGGAATTTATTCATATCTATCACGTCGAGGTAACGATATTCGTAGATAAATCGAGTAGTGATAGAAATCGGAATAAAACTGAAATAAATACGATATTAATTGAGAGTGTTCTTAAATAAATGGCTAGAAACCGGGATAAAACTAAATTAAATATGATGTCGATTGAGAATATTTTTAAATAAATTACTTGAATCGGAGGAAAACTGAATACAATACGATATTAATTAAGAATATTCTTAAATAAATGGCTAGAAATCGGAATAAAACTATATTAAATATGATATCAATTGAGAATATTTTTAAATAAATTTCTAGAATCGGAGGAAAACTGGATACAATACGATATTAATTAAGACTATTCTTAAATGAGTGACTAGAAACCGGAATAAAACTATATTAAATATGGTATCAATTGAGAATATTTTTAAATAAATTACTATTATAGAATCGGAGGAAAACTGGATACGATACAATATTAATTAAGAATATTCTTAAATAAGTGACTAGAAACCGGAATAGAACTATATTAAATATGATACCAATTGAGAATATTTTTAAATAAATTTCTAGAATCGGAGGAAAACTGGATACAATACGGTATTCATTAAGAATATTCTTAAATAAGTGGCTAGAAACCGGAATAAAATTAAATTAAACATGATATTAATTGAGAATATTTATAAATAAATGGCTAGAATCGGAGGGAAACTAGATACAATACGATATTAATTGAGAATATTTTTAAATATATTACTAGAATCGGAAGAAAACTGAATACAGTACGATATTAATTGAGAATATTCTTAAATAAGTGACTAGAAACCGGAATAAAACTAAATTAAATATGATATCAATTGAGAATATTTTTATATAAATTACTAGAATCGGAGGAAAACTGGATACAATACGATATTAATTAAGAATATTTTTAAATAAATCGATATAATTCGGTAGAAAATTGAATTCAATACGCGAACACTCTGAGCGTCTTACTGAGTCAACGCTATGAAGCAGGAATTTATTATTATTTATCTCGAGGAGGTAACAGTAGATAACGCGTAAAAACCATGAAATAAAGTTATCTGCCAGGTACGTATAAAGTAATACCGATCCAAGAGGTTGAGGTTAGGTGGTCGGTTTCTTTCCAGCCGGGGGGGACAGGATTGGCTTGTAGCTCCCAAGGGGTTAATTTCGTAGCGAAGGGTGGAAAATATTCACGGTTCCTTAAAATCCGACGAGCTCGTCTCTTACGAGGTTCCTCTGGGGTGGCGTTATGCCAAACGGTCACTCGAAATACCGCACACCCCTTGCCTTCTTTTTATTCCACTCTGCCCCGCGGCGGCGATCCTTTAATCCGCGCCAAACTGTCCAGGATATTTCCTCCTTCCGAGCTCGAAATTCCGCTGATAAAAACTACCCCTCTTCGTATGCATTGACCACTTCCTGCAACCGGAAGTAATCCCTCGTGTCTTCCGAAATGTTACTCCACTTCCCTTGTATTCATGATGCGTTTCCAATATTTCGGTCCATCGATGTTTTCAATCGTTTCTTATGAATACTATTATTAGTTTGTACTAATAAAATATTAATCAAAAGTACTGGCATATTCCATAAGAATGCCGGGCAACTAAAGCAAATTGAATCTGTATTGAACGAAAGTAATAATAATTGGATTAAAATAATAAGAGTTCTTTAAATTGTATTAATATATCGGCATATTTTGCGAGTTTCATGTGTTTCTTTTTTTATGAATTTCAGTCCATCAGATGCACGGTGAACGGATGCACCTGCGAGTCCTTTACTCCTGGAAGAAGACATATTCGCTATTGCGGAAAATGTCATCATGGATGGGTGCCCCACGGTATGTCATTTTCTATATCATATCATTTAAACAAAATTAATCGTATTAATAATTTAAACGAAAACACCAAGTTACACAATCCATAAAAAAAATTGATCATATTCTTTATTAAACTGGAATAAATTGCACTATCCATAATTCCATATTATTATCATCGTTATCGAGTCACCATTCGAGTGTCGAATACGATTCGCATCTGAGACAGTCCCAAAAGATTTTTCGGCGAAAGTTTAGCGTGTAGACGGTTAAACGCAAATTTTCGGACTGTCAGCATACTTCATCCGGCTGGCCCTCTGGGACCAAATTCAATTTTCCAAGGATGACCAGTGGCATCCCTTCGTGGACTCCGCTCCACCCTTCTGCGCGTTTTGCAGGCTTACATGATCGCGTCCATACATATATGTGCATATATACGCGAGATATAAGAGGGCATACTTTATGCGCTCGTAAGTTTTACAATCTATAGAACCGATCGTCCAGCCTTCCTTTCTAGCTGGCCAGATATACGGACTCCGAGAACACGTGTATGAGAATACAGATATGTATATACAGGGTGGTTTCCCATAGTTTTTTCCGTGAAATCCATTTAAATTTTATATTTATGATCCTATTCAATTTATTGGAATTATAGGTTTTTAATATAAAATCCAAATTGCGAATTTGTATCTGCAATATTAACGACACGAGGTATCATTAAAAATACCTTCAACAATCATTTTAAAGTACTCGATTAGTGGTTATTTATATTTTGCTTTATGTCACATATTTTGTTTTTCTTCATACAAAGAATATAAATAAATAAATACAGAAAATATGAAGTTATGGAAATATCTTGTAAGTAAATAAATTCGTGTGCAATTATTTGTTGAAATGAAAAATATTTAAAATATATACATTTTCAAGTAAATCGGATTGACTATGAAGCTGGAAATTATATCGAATGATTTGTCGCATCGAATTATATGGAACATCGTCATTGAAAGGGTTAATGGCGAATTTTATTTTGTAATAAATAAAATGTGTATTACTTTATAGAATATATCATAATTTACTGTAAAATAGAGATCAGATATGTGGCAACACGCTTTCAAATTTTTTGATGTTAAAAACGTGGGATACAAGATAAGGGAGTTCGTACAGTTCGATAACGAAAATGTTCTTCAGTTTTGTAACAAAGTTTCGGGGGCAGTTGGTGGTTTCTGTGTTACTTGTGGAATACAGAAACCACCCTGTATGTATAAAGAACGTGTTCGAATCGGAAGGAAAAAGGATATCTCGCTTGTATCACGCTTAAAATTCCGGTTGCTTGACCCACAATAGATTGGACGTGCCAAGGCATGGAATACATATCAATTCCGTTCTTCCCGGTTTGTCCCACGGGAACGCAGTTGCATTCGCCCATAAAGCTTCTTTCCCTTATCTTTTTTCCCCCTATACCCGAGTGGAAAGAATGTCGCAAGAACCGCGCTCTTTTTCATTGTGTGAAGTGTGTTGAATAATCTTCGATATACCTTAAAGAATTCAACTATCAAAGTTGCCAATTTTGCTTCTAGATGATCGTAATCAATGGTATATGATGCCTAACCATGTTTTAGGACCATTTTGAGTCGAAAGAAGCGGTTTAAAAATTTGTTTCGGTCGAAAAATGGTCGACCCAAAATCGCAAAAATGTGAAGGGGTATACCTTCAAAAATTGTCAAAAAATGAAAGTCGCCAATTTTCTTCCTAAATGACCCAAATCGATGCTAAATGATGTATAAACATATTCTAGAATGATTTTGGGTCAAAAGAAGTGGTTTAACAATTTTTTCGGTCGAAAAATGGGTCGACCCAAAATCGCAAAAATGTGAAGGGGTATACCTTCAAAAATTGTCAAAAAATGAAAGTCGCCAATTTTCTTCCTAAATGGCCCAAATCGAGGGTAGATGATGTATAAACATGTTCTAGGATGATTTTGGGTCGAAAGAAGTGGTTTAAAAATTTGTTCGGTCGAAAAATGGGTCGACCCAAAATCGCAAAAATGTGAAGGGGTATACCTTCAAAAATTGTCAAAAAATGAAAGTCGCCAATTTTCTTCCTAAATGACCCAAATCGATGCTAAATGATGTATAAACATATTCTAGAATGATTTTGGGTCAAAAGAAGTGGTTTAAAAATTTTTTCGGTCGAAAAATGGGTCGACCCAAAATCGCAAAAATGTGAAGGGGTATACCTTCAAAAATTGTCAAAAAATAAAAATCCCCAATTTCGGTCCTAAATGGCCCAAATCGATGGTAGATGATGTATAAACATGTTCTAGGATGATTTTGGGTCGAAAGAAGTGGTTTAAAAATTTTTTCGGCCAAAAAATGGGTCGACCCAAAATCGCAAAAATGTGAAGGGGTATACCTTCAAAAATTGTCAAAAAATAAAAGTCCCCAATTTCGGTCCTAAATGGCCCAAATCGATCGTAGATGATGTATAAACATGTTCTAGGATGATTTTGGGTCGAAAGAAGTGGTTTAAAAATTTGTTCGGTCGAAAAATGGGTCGACCCAAAATCGCAAAAATGTGAAGGGGTATACCTTCAAAAATTGTCAAAAAATAAAAGTCGCCAAGTTTGCTCCTAAATGGCTTAAATTGATAGTATATGTTGTATAAACATATTCTAGGATGATTTTGGGTCGAAAGAAGCGGTTTAAAAATTTTTTCGGTCAAAAAATGGGTCGTCCCAAAATCGCAAAAATGTACCTGCCCTACCGCGTACCATTACTGAACTATATTTGATTACTATACACCGAATCGTATGTTAAATCCTAACAAGGAAGCAGTTTTGAATCCTGAATGAATACATTTCGTGACGTGTGATACATTTAAGGTTCTCTTAACACGGACCGATCTCGAGCCTCAGGCTGATGACTGGGTCGACGTAAATCGTTCGGCTACCATTCATCAAAATCGGTTCCACAAAAGACGATCGTGATAATTGCTCGAAAATCGGCCTCCAAAATGCCAACGGGATCATTTCTCTTTCGACATGCTCGATCAAACGACTCAAATTAGAAATCCCGTCGATGCTTTTTACTCTCGTCTTTCTTTGTCTCGAATCCTTCGGCTCTTTCGAACTAACGATAAAAAAAAACCAACCTTCATTATTGATCCCCGAGTGATTAGACACGACGATTTGTCGTATAGACATCTTTCAACGACGAAGAAGTACCACCCTGGAACTATCATTAAGTTTTCACAAAGACCCGCCCGGACAATGGACATGGCTTCTTTGTATTTTACGCTCGGAATTTTCGAACTGGTAAATTGCGATTTTATCTCCCGCATTGACTGGATAATGATACACTTGCTCGCATTCTTCATAATGAGTTACTTATAACCACGTTATTAATTAATTGATGCTCGGAATGCGATATCGTTCGTTGCCTTAAACGAACAGTATCGAAAGGATTAATTTGCTCCATTTTTTACCGAGTAAATTAAACATGTATAATCAAAGTCCACCAGTGGTGTCTTCAAGACGACTATCTATTTCGAGGTTTTTCGAGTGATTTCACTATTCTTCACCAATAAATCATGTAATCGTACTTTCGCCCATTTTCTTCCTAGACGGTCCCAAATCGGTGGTATATGATGTATAAACATATTCTAGGATGATTTTGTGTCAAAAGAAGTGGATTCAAAATTGTTCAGTACTATTGGCGTAAACGTTAGGAAGGGAAGGTGACAGGGTTCCGAGGCAAGAGCAAGTGGTGAGCTCACAAGAAATCACGAGTAGTACACTGACAAAGGGCTTTTTAAATTGTAATGAGCTGCCAAAGAGTGAATTATGTGCCGTCCAAGTGCCATCGAGTCCTCGAGGAACCCCATCCTATAAAACACCATATATATAGCGTATCTGGCATCCCCGTACCACGTTCATCCACCCCACGTCATGAATATATTTACATTGATCGTCAGTCTCGGCATTTTTCATTTGGCCCGCGTCTCTGTCAGTCGACTGACTCTCTCACTTTCTCCTGCCTTCTCTACCTTTCTCTTTCTCTATTCCCCGATACTTTATTTATATATCGACGGGACGTGTCTGTCTTTTCTAAAGGCTCGAGAACCGCGCCATGCAGTTTTCATCGGAAACCCCTATACGTATGACCGATGAACCCTGTCCGACCACTAATGATCCACGGATCATTCCAGAGATGCTATATAGCCCGGAAGTCCCTTTGAGATTCACAGAAAAAAGAATCTCTTCTTCGCTTAGACTATTCGAGCCATCGTAAACTTCACACTGTTTCCAATCTTCCGTGATGAATCATCTTCAAGCACTTTCCGAAGACTTCGGAACCTCGTTTACTGGAATATGTATCGTTTTTATACAGATTTCGCACTCCAAATTAATCCTTTCACGGATCAAATTCACCCTTAAATTATCATAAAATAGTTATTTAATTTATACGTATTTTCGGTGTTAAATAAGTATTTTATGTAATTCATAGATGTTTTTGGTGTTAAATAAGTATTTTCCGTAATTTATAAATGTCTTTGGTATTAAATAAGTGTTTTATGTTAATTAAAGGGTAAATTTGATCTGTGAAAGGGTGAATTTGAGTTGCAATAAGGTGAATTTGATTTGCAGAAAACATGAATATGATCTGGAAAATGGTTAATTAAAATGCAAAAAGAAGAATATGATCCGCAAAAGGGTCAATTGGAAGTGCAAAAGCCATAATCACGTAAAAGCTGTCATCTTAAGTCGGTCCTTGAAGAAGTCCTCGAAGGATGCCCCTTTTCGTGACATTGGAAAATGGTGGAGCCAGTGTCTTACGAAAGAGTTTGTCATGCGAAGGCAAAGTTTTTGAGAGTGAAAGGAAGTATGGAGTTATAAACGGTGACAGGGTTGAAAGGCAACATCTGCGCGTCCATCTGCGGGCTCTCGATTCGGCAGCTGTAAGGTGAAGGAAAGGGCCCCCGCGGCCAAACCAAGACGTCGAACTTTGGCCCTGTAAAAAAGGGATTTACGTGTCGAGCACACTCCACGATAAATCATTAAAAAGGCGTAGCCCCGAGTGACACGCAACAACTTTAATAAATGCACCAGCAAACCGTGAATTACACTGGATATCGGGGGGTTGTTCAACCCTTCGCGTACCCTTTGTCTTGACGTGTCCAGGATTTAACTCCCTCCTGTTCGAATACTAATAATGAAACGACGCACCTTTATCTGGAATATTGCTATTGGTGGGTGTCCGCCACTATTTAATATCTTACCACCCGAATGCCAAGTTACCATGGAGCTATTATATTTTCTTAAATAATTTATCGATATTAACTTATATGACTTATATTGTTACTTTGCTGTTGTTTCTTCGTCAGAGTCAATTATCGATGTTCGACATCCCTCGAAGTCTTAAACATAACTTGGTTTGGAATAACGTATCTTTTTATAGCTATTTCGCGCGAGAAGTCAATCGCACGTGTCTCACTCGTTTTCGGAAACGGCTGTTTTCAATATAAAATAAAGTCTTCTATAAAGTATATAAAATCTCGCAAAACCCGTCTTTGCATATTCGAATAATTTTAGTAAAAATCTCGGATCATTCATTTTGACTGGTTTGACATATCTGAATAAGACAAGCAAGTCGAAGATATCGCGTGTCATAAACAAATAAATAAATAACTACCATAAAATCGTAAGAGTTGAACAGATGGCGTAAAAAGTAATGGAAGAATGACTGGGCTAAAAATGGTAACTCGGCGTTTCGGTAATGCGAACGAAAACTTCGGGGGGTTAAGCTCGGGGCGCATTACACCCCATTAAAGGCCGAGACACGTCGCGCCTTTTAAAGGCTAAAACACGAGGCTATTTGTTCTAATATGAAACCAATGCTAATGACGATATATCATAGTCCCAATATCCATCTCTGTTCAACTCGTTGGAGAGAAACGTCACCATGAATCACGGCCGAGATGCTAATGTACCAATTTATCTTGGCCTCGGCCTTTATTAAGACTTAGTTTTTCTCCGCGCGAAGGGAACGCCGTTGCTTTCACGCCGCCATAAACTTATCGCTTCAACCTCTGGGATTTCGATTTGTATATACACACGTGTACGATCTTATAAAAGAAGATCGATATCGAGAGGTCGAAGGAACACAGTGCCATAGACTCGTAGACTGACAAATTCCAAAGATGGAATACATCCTCGTAAATCATCGTCCCGTTTGTCGGACCCCTGCGAGAGTCACGTGATTGTCCTTCCTCGAGTTCTTTCGAATTCCTCCCCGACTGACGTGTTTACCCTTTTCTTTCGTTCGACGCCTTGTAAACCTTGATCCACTCTATGCAATATTTTCGTGGAATTCTACAAAACTGATGACTTCTTTTAACCTTTAATAGCTATCATCTGAATTCATTTGATTGGAATTTTACTTGAATGACTTTAAAGAATGTAACGACTAGCAACACTAATTTTTTGGATACTTTGCGTTGTTTCTTACTAATAATAATAGTTTAGGCAAATTCAGTTCTTTTTTGCGACGCCTAAAGACATTGTTCACTCCAAGATACCTAATCTTGCGATGGTCGCCCATAGACGGTGTTCACAGTCAAACGGTTATTAAACGCGTATCTTCAAAGCACGAATTTCTATCTTAATCCGTAGCCTAAAAATAATATCAGGAGTCTCGTTTCCTCCCGATAAGTAGACACACTTGTCGAAGTAAGTCAGATTGCACGTAGCTCCTGAAATAACTGGCGAGGCTGCCATATGGACACGACACGGGCCAGAATGTCGTTCGATAAATCTGGCCAGCATAGACGGATTTGTCACGCGGTCGAAAATAGACGCGGAATAAGTAAAGAGAATCGGTGGTCCTGATGGAAAGCAAACTGAGGAAGCGAGAGATAAGGAGAGAAGGAGGGAGAGAGAGATAAGGATGGAAAGAGGAGGACGAGGTTGGTGGGCTTCAACGACGCCGCATAAACATCGAGGCGCCGCGGCGCTTTACGACGCCTAGGGATCCGAACGCCTGTTTAACTTATCCGAGACTTTCTGGCACAGGCCATTTTAGCAGCCGGCTTTCGAACGATGACACGCGACTCGAATCCGCGCTTCTTGTATACAATCTTCGACGTCTTCCGTAAACAGCCAGTTTTAGACGTCGTGATAAGATAACACCTATTTTATTGTGAAATTTTCAACCTGAATTTTTAATGCCGCTACTTGAACTATCATATGAGCCGTTATTTTTGAAAGTTGTTTAAGTCCTGTTTTCATGGAAACGGAAGTAATACAATTATGAATATTACGAAATATATTTATGATATAAATAATTATGTAAGTTTGAGCTCCATGAAATATTCATGGAAAGAATTAATTGATAAGCCGCGAGATCTCCGTGGACGTTGATAATCTCGTTTGGATTAATCGAAGATATTTTTCATTTGCTCGGCAATATTCGCGGTGGCATTTCCATCGGAATAATTCGGCGTTATCGCGAGAGTAAATAAGCTGGCATCCATCCTGCGTCGCTAATAGATTCCCCCAGGACTATGTGTCTGGGGATAAATGCTTCCCCTAGCGATACCGTGCGTCATAAACAACGGCGAGGAGAAATGAGGGGGGGAGGGGTGTTAAGAGAAAGGACGAAGGGGGTTACGCTCGATATAGTGATAAGGGGGGAAGAGACTGATAAGGAGAACAGAGGACTCATGGAACATCCAAGGTGGTAATCTGGCATCCGTTTTCGTCCTTCGGCAAAGAATCAAGATCCGATGGTTGAGGAAACATCTTACGAGTGGAAGACCAGGATCAAGTATAACCTTTATCAACGTGTGGTAGCTCAAACTGTAAGTCTCACGAGGAGAGAATCAGAACTGGAACTGGCCCTTTTCAACACGAAGAACATGTTATTTCTTAACATGTCTGTTTTTTAATATTGTGACTCAAACTGCAGGTCTCACAAGGATGGATGATTTTACTCTCAAAAATCGAGTTCAAAGGTCAAAATTTTGGGCTCACCTAAAGTGAAAAAATTGACAGATACTTGTAGTGCTGTAGTGCTTCAAAATTTCATTTCGAAACTGGGAGCTTAAGTATATTAACCTCCCGTTTTTCCAAAAATCACAAGTAATATAAAGTCGGGTCTGCTCAATGAGAATTTTTAAATAAACGCTTAAATCTTTCATTGGACATATTTATATGCAATAATGGCACACGTGGAGAAAAGAAATTATTTAGTCAAAAACATTAGTTTTATTTCTTCAAGTTATATATTTAAAATATAAGCAACAACGTAACAATAACCATTTGGTTTTTAAAGAAACTGTTGCAGACTCGACGTTGTAATTGTCAAATCGAATTGGCACCAAACCATTATTAAACTAAATATCATTGTTTTAAATACCAAACATACACATTTGTGACACCCCTCGAGTTAATTCGAGCATGCACGTCAAGGGGTTCATTATAAATGTACAAAATTTGAGGCAGTGTAAACAAGAAAAAAATCATGTCATCTTGTGGATAACAAAACTTTTAAGGCAAACAAAAAGTCTTACACAATGTTTGTCCTCTGCCTGTCTTTTGCACGAAGAACTGATAGGACGAGAGACAAATGACTGCACAGACGAACGAGCTGCACATTAATCTGTATCAACTCGCGCCATCAATATTTAATCCTAATCCCAGGAATTGCCACGCACACCCTTCGATCTCCCTCTCGTCGAAGGCACACCGTGTCCTTCCAAGATGTCGGAATCAAATCAAAAGAAATTGGATATTATTTTCAATCGTGTTCACGAATAAATGCTAGGATGACCTGTCATAAATATTGACACTGATTTACTGTTCGTAATTATACATATTTCATACAGATTTATTATTAACAGATCAGTTCCGTCACGTACTTTGCTATAAAAGTATATTTGTTTATATCAACGTAGTTTCGTTGGATGATCATTTTTAAGGGTTAAACAAGTTCAAGGAGTAAATTCAAGAAAGAAAAAATGAATACTTGGAAGGTGTATCGCGTTTCATTTCGATGAGGAGAGGTTCGCGACGGGACACGAAGTCGAGCCGATTAAAGAGTGCTGCGTAACGAGCGTTTCGTCCGATCGTTGGTGTAATTAATGGCGTACAGTGCCTCGGGACAGCCCGCGCCATGTAATAATCGGTAATTACTCACGGTAATTAAATAATGCGTTTATCGCGGTGCGATCGAACGGATGGGTGGCCCGAATCGCGATGCCTCTCGGACAAGCTGTTATATTCTCCTATATTCTCCAGGACGACACGTCCCGGACGACGGTGCCGATAAATCTCGTCGAGTTGGCTCCCGCCTCGAAGATCGGTCCCTTCGAATTTAACTGTGTCGGATTACGTTTCATTAAACCGTTTAATAAAACCGCTTCCTCCTTTTTTCGAACGCCATTCAATCGCTGGCCACTTCAGTGTTGCGCTTGTAATTAGACGAAGATACGTCCCTTTTTCCTTCTAAATAAAGAAACTGTTGCATCCTATGAAGAACACCTTCAAGGATACCATTATTAAGGCATAATTGGGTTGCACTGATGAATTTCATTTAATGACGACAAATTAATTCGGAATAGTTTCATTTAGTTTGTAACTTGGGCATGCACATCTAACCAGACCCAATTAAGACCCAATCCAGACTTGAGTCAAAGGAGCAAACGTAATTCTTGACGAAGTGATTCACGCTCATTATTTATTCGTGTATCGTTGAAAGGTTTGCGGAGATCCCAAAGGCTTGCAGACCTAACCGGACAGGATCAGACCCAATCAGTCCCAACCCAGACTTAACCCAAAGGAACAAACGTAATTCTGGACGAAGTAATTCATACTCGGTATTTATTCGTGTATCATTGAAAGGTTTGCAGACCTAACCAGACCCGATCAGACCCAATCAGACCCAATTAAGACCCAAGTCAGTCGTAACCCAAAAGAACAAACGTAATTCTTGACGAATTAATTCATACCCGTTATTTATTTGTGTATCATCGAAAGGTTTGCGGAGACCCCAAAGATTTGCAGACCTAACCAGACCCAATCAGACCCAACCCAGACTTAACCCAAAGGAACAAACGTAATTCCTGACGAAGTAATTCATACCCGGTATCTATTCGTAGATCGTTGAAAGGTTTGCGGAGACCCCAGAGAGGTCAAAGAGTACGTGGAAGAAGCGTCCATCATTTACGCAAGGAAAATGAAGGCAACACCTTCTTCTCGTCTCGGATAGCCGAGAGAAACACGAATTAGTCTCAGCGATATCGGGGCAAACAAATGGCCCTATTCCTCCTGGAAACATGGCACTTAATAACGCGGATAGCCACGCTGTCCGTTTCTCATCGCAGAGATGTCCGGCTACGCCTCCTTACGCATTTGTCAGTTCTGACCAAGCCTTTTTTTACAAACCTCGCCATTCCTGATCGAAACAATCCTCCACTTCGTGGACCAGAAAAACCTCAAACGAAACCTGAAGTCCTCCAAGAATGTTCACATGTTTATCATCAAACGTTCAAACGGAACAGCAATCCATTCATTTACGTGCCAGCTTTATCTTCTCCAAAAATAATTTCACTTTTCGGTACTTAAACTTTGTTGTTTCTGCTACTTCAAATGGCGAAGAATACCAAGGTAATACTCGGTTTGTATTACAATAACGAATGAGTTTTTTGCGGGACATAAAATTCGTCGCGGCTGCCGAAGAACCTGAAAGACGACCGCGAACACTCGAAGCCGGCTCCCGACGGTACTTGATGTTTTCAAAGACGACAAAGCGTTAAGAAACCGCCGCGGATGATCGTTACTTGCGGCATAAAAGAGACGAAAAGAGACGAATAAGAAAAAGAGACGAAAAGACCGCCAGCGATCGCGGGGTTTGTACGTTTGACCGCAGAAGAAGAGGAGACGGTGCGGTCAAACGTGGTCAAACGGCCTCCTCCTCCGATTAATGTGTCGCATCCCATCACCGGTGATTGACAGTGTCCTAACCGCGACAAAGCGCCGACTTTTTAACCCTTTCTTGCTCTGACCTTCTCCCTTATAAATACGAGGAAACTTATTGCAATATGATGTGTCAGGTTTTCCTGGAAATATTTATTAAATGTGACTCCATTGATTTATTATACCGAACAATAATATTGTTACGTTTCTCGCGAGGTAAATGCACGGCGCGTATTTATTAAAGAAACAATTGTTTATTTATAAAAATGAATGCCGATGAATTTTTTATAATTCTTAGACTTGGAATATAGAAATATTTTTATTAGGAGGTTGTTCCGCAGGTAACAACATTATGATATCGAAAAAATTATACCGATTATTCTTGGGAATAAGATGAATTATGTCATCGAAAACGAAGGAAGGGGTGTGGCGTTAAGATGGGGGTAAAAAAGTTTCATAAAGAAGTGGAATTCGTTTCTGGTCGATCCCGTGGGTCTGACGGCAATTAGCTGGCCGTGGTCGCGATGTAATTAGATGAAGGTTTAATTGCAGCGAATGCTTCTCGTCGCTCGCGCGATCGTAAACGAGGAAAGCTTGCGTTCTGTCTCTTAGGTGCAATTCCCCGCATATTTACATCTCCCGTGGGATGTAAAGGGGTCCAGGAAGGAAATAAGTACCAGGAGGAGAACCCGGTGAGAGGGATGAAGAAAGAAAGAGAAAGAGAAGAAGGGTTGGGGAAGTTCGAAGGTGGCTCGAGGAACAACCCCTTTCTACTTTACCGTTCCCCTGGCCGTCTTAAAAGAAAGGGTTAATTAAAAACAACAAAAGCTATCCGAGCCATTAGCGCCCGTTTGTATGCGCCGCGTTAGCTTTATGTCCGGTGCTTTTCAACCTACAACCTCCGGCACCCAACCTTAACGTGTTCGATGCTACGAAACCCAACCAAACCCCTTCCTTCTTGGTACCCCGGTTCCCCTCATTTTTCGACAATGTGGATCAAAGTGGAAATTGTTCACCGATGATATTACGAAACTGAGATGAAAGAGACATGTAAGACATTTTTATCAGAGAAATTTGTTATCTAGAAATTTGTTTGTCGTAGAAATTTGTATCTGGAAATTTGTCTATCGCAGGAATTTGTTGTCTAGAAATTTGTTTGTCGTCGAAATTTGTATCTGGAAATTTGTTGTCGAGAAATTTGTCTATCGCAGAAATTTTTATCTGGAAATATGTTTATTCCAGAAATGTTTATATCAGAGAAATATTTTATATTAATATTTTCCTATCAGAGGGACCTGTTATCCGGAAATCTTTTTAACTCCAAAATTGTTTATCTAGAAAACTGTATATCGCAGAAATGTTGTATCTAGAAACTTTTTATTTAGGACATGTTTTATTACAAAATATTTTATCGTATCATTTAATCGATCAAAAACTATTCTCACATTCGAAAACTTCGAAGACATCCTCCTGAACGTTCTCCGATGATTAATTAAATGTTAATATTCGTTGAAAAAAATATATATGTAAAAAATCGAACGAACGATAATCAACGATGTTGATTTATAAGAAATCGCCAGAAATGCAAGTAAAAAATATTCAATAATTTCCCTGTTAACAGAAAGTCATTATTAGCGTGAGTAATGACGGCTGGGTAAAAAGGGGAATCTGGAATGATTCGTTTACCCAACGCGTATAAGCGGAGGTGTAAAAAAGTGAAATCAAAATACCATGCTGGATATATGATTCTTTTAACGATTCGGTAAGCCTATAAAATTCTTAAAATGATACCTTCCCAAAATAAACTACTCCCAGGCTCATTTATCTTTTATTGCGGAATTCGTAACGAGATCGTGCGCGGGGTGCGTTGGAACGTTTAACGTGGAATTAAGAAATATTCATATCACATGATGCTCGATCATCCGTGTTGTACAATATTGCGGTTATTCGGTTGCTAAATATCTATAAATACATTTTTATTTCGCTGAAGTTTTTATTTTACCGTCGCAAAAATAATCGAAACAATTTCAGTTTATTGGTACTTGTAACGTAAACGTTGATTTATGTATTATTAATATACTACTATCGATATTATAAAATAAAATAAAATAATAGAATTATTTCAGTGGGTTAGTGCTTTTAGGGTAAGCATTGATTTATGTGATATTAATAATAGTAAATTAATATTGCATAAATTAATGTTTACTCTACAAGTTGTTAATATACTGAGTTTGTTTTATCATTTATATGAGGGATACAAAATTCTGAGGAGAATAATGGAGAAATGCAGAATCGATTTAATGCACGGAAGGGTCGCATCAAGAATTATTTGCATTTTATCGTGTTTCGGACGACGTAATTGGTGCAGGAGTTCGTTACACTTGCAATTTCACGTGATTCTAGATGGCCCGTCTGATAATGCAATTCCCGGGTCCTATATTACTTTGGTTTCTTGTCAATCCGAAAACAAAGAACCGCGTTCTCCGGTGGTAATATATTTGCAGCGATTTCTACTCGAGATACCTTGTAATTATCGTAATTACTTGGACTTCCGGGAACACACTGTTTTCATTTCGTCGATTAAGAGAGTCAACCGTGAATTTAGAAAGGTGGATAACGACTCCAGGACACGAATATGGAACGTAACTTTTTATAGGAATTCAATCTCGATACTTATATTTGAGGAATATTTTTATACCGCAAAACATGTACTTTAGATAAACATTTTAATCGCACAAATAGAACTTTATAATTTTCGAATTCAAGAATTCGAAATTGGATGAGAATTATATGAAATATTATGTGTTATGAAATATTATATCTCATCTTCAATTTCTCCAAATATTTATGTTTCATTTCAAATATATATTTTATTCACACAAATAGAACTTTATAATTAATTTTGACACGTTAAGAATTGATAAGATATTCCGAATATAATATAGATATATAAATATATACAATCGAATTGATTTTTTACTGCATTTCCTCGAGATTTATCTGCAAGATTACCGAAAAGACATCCAAAAATTCTTTCGATAGAAAAATTAATACTTTGCAAGTACATATACATATTATGTTTATAACGCCAGATTATTAATATCATCTTATTTTATTATTAGAATGTTATCATCATCGTATTATTATAATACGAGTATATTTATCTCAGAATAATGTCGATGAAAAATGAATGATATCTAAGATTACAATCCGAGAAGGTCTTCTTGCGAGATGCTGGAAATCTTAGCAAAGATTTCTACGAAAGTGAGTTCGCCCTCCCACGGTTTTGGGAGCTCGTTGACCGGTGTCTATACTCCATAACCGGAGTTATCTCCCCCGCAAATATATATTAATGCCAGTGATATATCAGCTCGGTCCGCGAGGGACAAAACCTTAAATATTGGATAAGTTGGTCCGCGCTCTCAGTCCGCGGAGACCAAATCTCGGTGATGGATGGCCGGTCTCTGACTGTCATAACAACTTCGCTCCTTTTGTTCCATCCATACCCCACCCGATTCCACCAATACGGTTACATTAACGTGAAAAGATCGCCAACCGAGAAATAACGGCCTTTCGACTATTTATTGATCCTTGTAATCTGATTTTGACGTCGACTATCAACCTGCTTCTGGAAGCCTTTGCGTTTTACATCTAATATTACTTCTGGGTTAGGTCTGGATTTTATATGAAAATTATTTTTCATACCGCCGTAATAATTTCTGGGTTAGGTCTGGATTTTATATGAAAATTATTTTATACCGCCGTCATCATTTCTGGGTTAGGTCTGGATTTTATATGAAAATTATTTGATACCGCCGTCATAATTTCTGGGTTAGGTCTGGATTTTATATGAAAATTATTTTTCATACCGCCGTAATAATTTCTGGGTTAGGTCTGGATTTTATAGGAAAATTGTTTAATACCGTCGTAATAATTTCGGGGTTAGGTCTGGATTTTATATGAAAATGATTTAATAACGTCGAAACAACTTCTGGGTTAGGTCCGGATTTTATATGAAAATTATTTAATACCGCCGTAATAATTTCTGGGTTAGATCTGGATTTTATATGGAAATAATTTAATACCGTCGAAACAACTTTTGGGTTAGGTCTGGATTTTCTATAAAAATGATTTAATACGGCCATAATATTTCTGGGCTAGGTCTGGATTTTATATGAAAATTTTTTAATACCCTCGTAATCATTTCTGGGTTAGGTCTGGGTTTTATAGGAAAATTATTTAATACCGTCGTAATAATTTCTGGGTTAGGTCTGGATTTTATATGGAAATGATTTAATGCCGTCGAAACAACTTCTGAGTTAGGTCTAGATTTTATATGAAAATGATTTAATGCCATTCTAAAATTTCTGGGTTAGGTCTGGATTTTGTATGAAAATTATTTAATACCGTCGTGAAGACTTCGGTTCTGTTGTTCAACCAATGGAATTTTATTAAAAGAATTTGATTAAACTTGTAAATATTTGGCTTCCCGCAAACATTGTATTTGAATTATAATCATAAATCTTTCCGAAGTAATATATACCTGAGAGATTCAATTCCGTAAAAGGAGAAATTAACTAAATATTCGTATTTACAGAAATAGATTAATTTGATATAATAGATTCTGGTAGTTGGGCCATTGTCACTTTACCTCGTTATTCTTCAATGAGTACGGGGATGTTACAGAATCTTAATTCATTGCGGTACATATTCTATGGTACTCGTTATTGGATTCCTCCTGATAATTCTATCTTAAATCATCTCCGGACCGTGTTGGTATACGTTAGATTGGAAAAGGGCCCTCTAATTTGGTACCGTGGCTCGGCTGGGTCTCCACGGGGTCGTGGATTATGCAGGGAACCCGGAAAGGGTTGATTCTCGAGGGGATGCCTCTGCCGACGTGACACTACTTGGCCCCGCTTAATAGAATATCGTCTTCCCGTTAACGGATATGAGTTCATCCCCGAATTCTTTCCCCTACGATATTATAAAAGTACATGCAACAATCGTCACCTTTTTTAGTACGTTTAGGTAATAATCTCGTTACTACTTTCACGTAATGTAGCTTTTTCTTAAATTTGCGTTACATGATTTTCTGTTAGACTCGAAAAAAATTGTTTTATAGGGGGTTACCTAGGGGGAACTACGAAAACCGCCAAAATGACGGGTCCGCGGAATTTAATAAAAACGTTCGAATTTATAAGGTTCCATTTTCTGAGATTTTCGTGGCTAACGTTGCATAATGGATGTAATTAAGTTAAGTATTATGAAAGTTCTTAATTGAAGTTTCATATTAATATTTTTTAGTATTTCCTAAATAGTAATATCAAAATTTAATTCACCTTCAGTCTATTTAAAAGATTAAGTATAATAAAATCTGATTAAATATATTTATAGCCTTTTATTGACATTTAATACTGTTATTATTTTCTATTTACTAAATATTAACATTGGGAATATTATTGACCTTCATTGAAATCTGATTTAATATATTTATTTCTTTAAAATAAAATAAAACATATTTATATTTATATATATTGAATATATTTAAACCAACTATTTGTAGCTTAAGAAAACCCAAAAATCCCTTAAAAGCTAAAGATGAGAAGCTCATATATGACCAATAATAAAAGAAAAATAGTAGAATATAGAATTCCAATAAAATGTTGTGTTTCTACCAAAAATTCGCGTAAATTTAATTTGTAAATATCAAAGGTATTAGCACAATATATTCTTCTACTGTTATCACTAAAGTGTTGATAAGCCACCAAAGCTTTTTCTGGCTGTCAGAAGAATGGAATTTTCGTGGGGCAAAACAAACGCTGGAAAATGCGTATCTTTCGTCGTAGAAAGTCCGGTGGAGAAAAAGAATTCGGTATGCAACGGGTATTCGTGGAAACGATAAGTGGCCCGATGTCACGAGAAGGGGTTATCGTTTGAGACAACCGGCCTATGACATCGATCAGTCTCTGTCACTCGATGAACTCGTTATCGCTTAACATTAATTATTATTGCCTCCTCGACACTTTTCTGCGTCCACGCTGAAAACACTGTGTCCGTTTACGACCTGATAACCACGATAATTCTGATAAATTCTTGCTTTTACGTTGCCACGACTTTGCGTTACGAAAAGACTCGCCGATTTGGCGTTCATTGAATTTTCCATTCTTTTCAGATTTCTAGAATAAATTAATGTAATATTTTACTTTTACGTTGACACGATTTTGCGTTACGAAAAAACTTGCCGATTTGGTGTTCACTGAATTTTCTATTCGTTTAAGATGTTCGAAATGAATTAAGGTAATATTTTAATTATAATTGTGAAGGTTTTAATTCAATTGGAATGTTAATTACTTATATAATATATATTTATTATTTTGAAGTCCCGCATGGAATAAGCCACCTAATTATTTCCTTTAATTCCGATAATATGGAAAATATTTATTCCTTTACGAATGACTTGCAACGTCCAATGTCACGAAAGGGAATTTCTTCAGTTGTCCTCTTTTTAGAGAATTTTCCGGATTACCCATATTTTTTTAGACATTTTTTAGTGATTTTGTAGTCTATTTTACGTGGACCACTCTGTATATTGAATTCATTTTTCTGCCATTATATTTAACCAGATTCATAAACCGCGATATTTATTATAATTAGCGACATCCGCGATATTAATTACAAGTTGCACTCTGCATACTTTACATATTTCAATTAATTAATTATAATAATAATAGTACTCATATCTACAATAAATATATCGTCGTTATTTAATTAAAGACTTCCAAATATCGTCTAATTTATTAATTAACTAAGTTACTCATTTTATTACGCACATTAATTGATCGCGCGTGCAACCACCGATAAAGGAAATCATCAATAATAATCAACCAGTAATTAGAAGAATGTACGTAATTATTTCTCGTAACAAAGATATCGGTATTTGCCCGGATAGAAAGAGTGACGTGGACCTCGTAAATTCGATGCGTATCTTTCCTCGAATAGCGTCGTGGAATGATCGGATACGGGAAATTGATTGGTCGTTAAAGTGGAGCAATTGTTTTGAGTAACATTCGCTACATTTTACCAAAGAATTACATATTCATATATCGGCGGATTAGAGTCGAGGAATTTATGTTCCGAGGATCAGAGGTGTTGGTAAAAAAAATGGTGGCAATTATATTACTCAAGATGGCGATAAGGCTATCTTTATATATATACGAGCGACAATAATAATTAGTAATAGAGAATGTATTTAAAAATTACCACCAAACCGAGTGCATCGATCGCATACGTTTTTCATGTCGCTTATCGAAGTTCGATACACGTGTTTTAAGTAAGTTTACGATCATTTTTTCATTCTTAATTAGCGCACAGCTGGTGACACGAAAACAATGGCAATCGTGCGCGAATGTTTGCTACTGAAATTAATGAGATTACTTTATTCAAAAACAACATTAATCCACCGAATATTATGATTATTTTCGAATTTAATATTTTCTAATATTTTATAATTGAAAGTATACTTTTAAATGGAGATAGAATTGCATTGACGTGTTAATTGATTTTCAAAGTCGATTCTTTTAATTTTTACAGATTTTGATAGTGAATCTAAAATTGATAAAAGTACTTTGATCTAAACAATATTAATCTACCAAACAATTTTGATTACTTGCTAATTTAATGGTTTTTAATATTTTCTAATTGGAGGCCAAATATAATCGAATCGGCGTGCTAATTAATTTTCATATTCGACTTCGATTAAGACAGCAATAATCCACCAATTATTTCGATTACTTTCAAACACAACGTTTTCCAATATTTTCTATTATAATATTCTCTTCGAATTAATTGGATCTCCAATGTATTCAAATTACTTAACACACGTTCAATAATTTTCAAATTCACTTTTTCAAAATCTGCGCACGTCGCCATCAAAATGACGATCTCAATATTCAATCACGTGGATCTATTTCCAGAAAAAACTTCTTTCGTGTAACGGATAGGATATTATTTTTACATCGACACGAGTATCAGCTTCTAAGAAAGAATACTCCGAGTTTCGAATATTCGAGCAGCCATTCATTTTCTTCGTGGAAGTCGCCATAGAGAATGGTAGTTTTTCGAGAGGACCACCGCCAGCGAAAGTCGAGGATGGTCTCCTCGGAAAATTGATCTCTCTCTTTTTTTTAGTCGGGTTACAAGGAGAGGGATTCACGTCGACCAGCGTTTCCTGGGGATGCTGGACTCTATCAAGACGAGTTTATCCGCGGAGTGACGGCCCTCGCCAACGCTCTGTTTATGCCGTAAAACATCGCTCGCGAGATCGAGTGCCGCGTTATATTAGGTGCCACGAAGTAGGCCGCTTTCGTACTTCTCGCCGGGTGTCGAAATTAATTTGCGTTTACTTCGAATTCTCTTTAAATCTCGAATCTTGTCGTTTTTCACGGTGTTCAAATTTTGAAAGAATTGAATTTGAAAATTAAATAGCACTTTGATCCGATTATGTCTTCCTCGATTTTCATCTATATTTGTAATCATCCGATGAATCTCATTTCCCCGAAGGTAATTAAAAATCCAATTTTCATATCACCCTAACATATTCAAATCAATATAATTAAATAAGATCCACAAATAGCAAGATCAATATCTTTATTTCTTAGTATCTTCGTAATACTTTAAACTCTAAGTTTAACAGACTATTCAAAGAGAATCTATTTCAAAAACGTATATTTTAATAATGAATTACAAAGGTTCAAAACAGTTCTATCAGCACCATCATTTTTTCTTTTTCTTTTTATTTAATCAAAGACCCATTATATTCTGATATTCCAATTTCATATTTCACACAACGCTCACCTAGTAAAAGTCATTGTTGAAACCCAATAAAATGTCTTTCAAGATTAAGTATCTTTAAACCAGATTCGATAAATAATTCGAGTTCCTTCCTGCCGACGAGCGAGCAAAGGGTGGTGATTGGTGTAAAAGCTCGCGTATGGCTGTGCTTTATGAATGGAGGCAGTGTGCGGTGACGTGAATGCGTGAAGCGTGCGTGAGGTTAGTTACGCACCGTTTCCCGGCCCTGGGGCTGTTCACTCCTGGGTAACTTATACCGAGGCAAACAGTGTTCCGAGGGTGCTATCACAGCACGATTCTCGTGTTACAACGGGGATAGAATACAAGAGAAACGAAGATAGCCTGAGATTTGAGGGGTTGAAGTTTCGTCGAAGGATCTTGAGTCCTGTTATGCTGGGACGAGATGTCTGGGTGACAAAAACAGGGGTGTGTCTTGGGGAACTTAAACAGTGACTCGCTTGTGGAGACTGTTATTCCTTCACGATACGTCTGCCGACGAACTGCGCCAATGATACGGTACTGTTTTTGAGCCAGATGTTATTATGACCTGTATCTAATTACGAAGGACGAAAGTTGAAATTACTTTTGTGTTATTTGTATCTGTAGATTCGGTACATTTTGGTACAAAATATTTGTCAAGTGAAATAATGCGCTTATAATAATTTGCATTATTTTATTGTTCTCTGAAATTATTTATCTGTCATTTGTATTCGTAGATTCGGTATATTTGGGTAGCAAATATTATTATATCAAGTGGGGTAACACAACCATAATAATTATCTATAATAACTTGAATCATGCAATTCTTCGAATCGTCAGTTCTTCGATCTCCTAATTCGCCGATCAAGAATTAATGATAAAATTCAGTTCCACCTTCGTTCGGATATTCAAACCCTTCAAATAATATTCAAAAATCATATTTCATATCATCTTCATTTCTCAAAACGTTTAGACTCTATTTCGAACTATTTCACCGCGATAACTTTAAATACCCCAAGTCAGTTGATCCAACATTCGTCTGAATCTTACGAAACCGCAGAAACCCAAAACGGAATCAGGACACGGTACTTTTACCGAAAAGCTTCGGGCAAAATTCTTGCACCGCGCCTTATAAATAAATCGCGAGGATTGGCAAAGGATGGGGAAGGGGGAAAGGGAAGAAGCAAAAGCGTAGATTCGAAGGAGCCGATATTCCTTTCACGGATCCGTCAACGTGGCCAGTGACAAAAAACTAGAGAACGTGCCCGGAGCCATGTATTACGAATGAACTCGGACAGAGATCCGTTTGTGCTCGCATATTATCGTCGCCATTGGCGTACTTATTAATATTATTCAAAATCGCCGACTTCGATTCAATTCAACCTACTCGTCGCTTAAACTGGTCATCCTACGAGGACGTACTTCAATTCCACCATCTTTGTATCCGTTGAACTCCACAATTTCGTAGCTCGTGAAAGGCTTCGGGAATAGTGGTCGCTACGCCTATGGCTGCGCGTAATTTCACTGAGAGACGACCATAAAGGGATACGTTGAGTAGTGTACCGTCGATCGCAGTTAATAACTGTCTGGTAACAGTGGTACCACTTCTTTCCTCGCTCGTTTCGAATCCACATATATCGCCGGTAATTAACACTATGTTGCGACACACATGGCACTGTGTTACGCTTAACACTTGTCTCGTTGGCTACGCGAAACCACGGTGTTTTGCATAAATTCAAGTAACTGCGGTAATAAATCTTGGTAATATTAAATTGGTAATAATAGTTCTCCGTGTCCTTTAACACGTTCACGCTGGCGTGTACCACCGGTGGTACGTACAGGGTTGTACTATCGTAATGCACGAAATAATAGCTTATTTCAATATATAATATCGTTTTTGTTCGCCGCTATTTTGAGTTAAATTATTGAAATATATCATGACGAATTGTTTGGGATTTTTATATATAAAATAAAAGTACATAAAATCGTACATAATATATATATATATATATAGAGTCGCCTCTGAGTGCAAAGGGTTAAAGAAACGATGTGTTAACGTCTCTACTGAGATATTCGTGTGTCCTACAAAAATGGCGGATCTTGTTACGTTAGTGGTAACGTGTTCGATAATAAACTTAACGTTCCCCAGTTTAGTTCCGGAGATATTCACGGTGGTTTAATTATCGGATCACCGTGTATATCGTAAGAAATTTACGGTGGGAGATAATAAATACAGGGTTGTTTGCGCGCTGAAGACTTCGCGTAGATCGGTGGTGGTTTTATTAACAAGGAAGGACGCGGACGTTTAATTTGTGAGTGTCTTAAGTCGGTCGATTTAGCACCGGATATATACGATCCGTGGCACGCAACTCTCGACAGCATGTGCTACCGAAAGATAAGAGAAATTATCGTTAAAAACACGCCAGCGTGTCCGCTCCCTGCTGTCGGCCACTTCGTCTCGCCCTTTTTGATCCTTCGAGAGACCCTTACACCATGAGAGTTTCTACTTAGGTTTTTACCGCGTTCGCGGGAATCAAATGCCGGCTTGGAGAATGACAGACGTACTGTTTCGAATTTAGGGATTTCGTGTAATACATGTATACGTGTAACATAAACATAGTTAAATGCCGTGGAGGTCGGTGACCGTCGATGCCAATATTACCAAACAATTTCGATTATGTTCTAATTAAATATTTTCTAATATATTCTCATTAGACGTCCAATATAATTAGATCGAGGTACCAATTAATTTTCATACTCAACTCTTTCAAGATTTACAGACACTGATAATGGAACGCGAGAATAATGTCGCGATTAAAATTAAATCGAGAGCCACCAAAAAAGAAGAGCGCGGAGGATAAAACCTGATGAGAATATCCTCGAAAATTAATGGAGAGGCAGGAAAAAAAGAGAGAGATTCGGAGAAGAGTTCGTCTAGACGAGATCGCGGGGAAAAGATGCCGCGAGATAATCGCGAGCGGATAAGCTAGCATCGATAAAACCGGGGCGCGTTCGTTCGTTGGTTGGTTCGGTCCAAGCTCCATTATTCCTCGTGGAGAAAAATAAAACCTGACCTGCACATAATCCTCCGGTAATCCCAAATACACGTCGGGCCACGCCAAGGGCGAATTACTTTAGTTCGCAAGTTCTCCCGATAATCACGGCGTCGGTTGAGTCGTCTCCTCCGTCCGTTCTCTCTTTCTCTATCCATCTCTTTCACCCTGACTTTTTTCCTCTCTTTCCCCACCCCACAGGTCTCCACCAACCACCAGGTTTCCCTCTTTCGTCGGGGCATAAAAACCGGCGTTCCATAATTGATTTTGTTCTTCGAAAGTTGGTATGCACTCTACGCGAACGTACGTCGGCCGCGAAGCGGTAACGTGAAACTTGCAACGGAAAGCCGGCAGGTTTCTCGAGTGGGTCTCGAAGCCGTTAAAAGTTTTGTAACGATCCCTCGCGGAAATTCCCGATCGCCTGGCTATTCGAGCCAGCCTCAACTTCGAAGCTCGAGCTTTTCTCGACAATGGACGAACAAAAAAAAATTACTCGAGAAACGCCGGAGTCGAGAGAAATTCTCGAAGTCGACGAGGAACGGTGGTAGGGGGACTTCTAGCTGGCGATCATCGTGTCTCGTTGTCTATTTTCGATAATAATTCTTTGTTTTAAGCTACAATTTATAGCGCTACTTTTTTCGTGTCTGAAAGGAAATATAAAGTATAACGTGAACTAGTTAAACGCGAGTCTAACGAAGGTACATTTTGTAAAAATAGTAACGCAATTATTATTTAAACGCACTGAAAAACATGACAATGGTTGACCGTACTTTGATAATTATTAGTACAATGAAAAAGTAAAATGAAACAAACGTACGGTTACACGAGTGTGTAACTTCAAAGTTACATTAATTAAAGTTTAATTTGTAATAGTAACTGTCAGTAATTAATTCGCCGCTGTTGGAGTAAGCTTTGCATTTTTATTAACCAAGTTCATTGTGTTCGAAATCAAACTTGGATAGAAAAGAAGACAATTATTCCTTAATTAACTAGTTACTGCTTTGCTTAATTTACTTATTTAATTGTTAATGCAAGCATCTCATGGATTTTGAGGATGAATATCAACAACAGAATATTCTTAGTTTGTGTATTTTATTATTTATGACTTGTACCTTTAAAAATTGACAAAATTTTGGAGTCCCTAATTTTATTTCTCAATGGTCTGAATTCATGGGAGAGGATGTATAAACATGTTCTAGAACCGTTTTGGGTCGACAGAAGCGGTTTAAAAATTGTTTCCGGTCGAAAAAGGGGTCGACCCAAAATCACAAAAATGTAAAGGGGAATACCTTCAAAAATTGTCAAAAAATCAAAGTCGCCAATTTCACTTCTAAATAGCCCAAATCGATGGTATATGATCCCTAATGATGTTCTAGGACCGTTTTGGTTCGAAAGAAGCGGTTTAAAAATTTGTCCGGTCAAAAAATGGGTCGAACCAAGATCGCAAAAATGTGAAGGGGTATAGCTTCAAAAATTGTCAAAAAATCAAAGTCGTCAATTTCGCTTCTAAATAGACCAAATCGATGGTACATGATCCCTAATAATATTCTAGGACCGTTTCGGGTCGACAGAAGCAGTTTAAAAATGTTTTCTTGTCAAGAAATGGGTCGACCCAAAATCGCAAAAATGTGAAGGAACATTTATATTTTATTACTTAAGTAATTTATTATTTTTTGAGGCACTCGGTAGAATACTGATAATAAATGAGGTCACAGAATATTCATTCTGTTTCGATATTTCTGGCACACCACATATAATGCACGGCAAGAGAACGGGCAATTATTATCGAGTATTATGGCAATAAAGGTGCGTAACCGTCATCAGTATTACCATATACTATTATTCCGTGCTCGCTTTTACAGTCGACTCTAATGATAGTGCAATTATATGTACCTCCAACCCTCGAAATGTCGCACCCCTCCTCCCTTCTACCCTCTTCCTGTAAACCATTGTACGGTTCAGTTTGTGGGCCCCAGGATGCGCGAAAGGAGTCCGAGGGGCGGAAGGGGTTTCCGAGACTTAAATTAGTTTCGTGTCTAATTTCACCTTGGATGGATATCGAATATTACCAATAATATTAATTCCTAAAAATTGTTAGTAGTTTCATCCGATAAGCACATCAATTATTATCATTATTATTATTTTATCACACTAGGAATCTTTTATTGTTGATATTCATCTTCAACTGTTATCATGCAGTAATTATTACAAATTAAACTTAATTTCACATTGAATGATATGCTTGAAAGAAGATAAGAATTTATTATTGAAATAGCGCGGAAAATATTTGGTGATATCAATTCTATCGTTCTTATTGTATGATTATTTTGGACGGCGCCATTTTTGCAACCCCCGAAAACACGAGTCGGAAATGGGACTCCTGGTGTTTCGTCGTTCGGAGTGGACGTCGAACATAAATCATTCTAATAACCGCGCGGTTCCACCTGCGGATTCGCGAAAACGTATGTTTCGATTGCGAATAATACGCGTGAATATCGCATGTATTATTCAAGGACCGGGAGACCGGGTTTGCATAAGCGTTGGCGAGGAAGGCCCGCGCGAAATATCGTGGAACGTATTCCGCTCGTGCTTTCGCCATTTCTATTCATCGATATCCTGTCATAATTGCCGTGGGGTGCTTGTTCCGAGATTTCCACGACTTCCATTTGTATACCGATCTGCGGATCTTTAACGATTTCTTTCGTGTTATGGCCACTTTATGTGTAAATCTGGAATACAATCGGTGATCGTTCCGCGAGTATTGCTACGCGATATTATTGGTGCGTGTATGAATTGGTTATTGAATTTAAATATACTGGTTATTCGGTATGATTTGTAATGGAAAGTGTTGGAATAATTATTTGGAATGTTTTATCATTTTTTTGGATCTACATATCTGATAGTCATTGAATATTAGAAAATATGATATTTGATAATTATGTCGAGTTATTATATATTGATTAACGCACCCCGTCAATAGTAAGAAATAAATAAATAATTATTAAGAGCATAATTTGTAATTTAGAGCAATTATTTAATTATATCTTTATTTATTAGTTATTGAATATAATTTCTTAATATTCAGTTTAATATTCAGTTATTGGATAAAGATAAAGAAGAAGGATAAAATAGTCCAGATAATTATTCTAATATTTTCTTGTTTAGGTTTTCTAAATTTCATAATAATATACATATTTGATTACATTATTATTTAATGATATCGCTAGGAATGTAATTAGAGTTACGTAATAATATTGTTCCATGTCGAAATCAGAAGTGGACAATCCATTTTCGGGTATTAGTTTATTAGCCGATTCCAGTGTCAATCGGGACACTTTTCGCGTGCATAATGCTGTTGGCGATGATGAACGACCGTAACTCAATTAGCACTCGATAATTAGCGTAGCGACGCTTGATTAGCAGAAGACAACGTCCCGAGTCAATGGCCATTGTTGGTAACTGACAATAATTCGCTTCTATTGGCGCAAGTTCTACATTTTTATTAACAAAGTAAATTCTGTTCGAAAAAGGACTTAAATACTAATAAAAGTTTACCAAAGATAAACTAAAATAATACGATCATTTCTTAATGAACTTAGTTCTGTTTTTAATCAACCAACTCTGTTCATTCTGATTAAAACATGCCATTCCAAAACCCACCAAAACACAAACTGTATAACAACTCAAAATTAGCACTCAACCCAAATTAGTTGCCATTAATAAATCAGGACATCTCCATAACGAAAGACATATTATATTCGCATAAAAGGAGTATCAAAAGTCGGAGCTTCCAAAGTAAACGATGCTTATAAATATTAATGGGAATTACTCTAAACGACCAATATCCTTATGAAATCATGTAGAACAAGATGGCCGAACAATTCCCCCGATTTACGACACATCGGTTAAACTCGAGTCAAGTCATCGTAAGTACTACATATTTACAGGCTTTTACGAGGCATAATTAATGTTTATACGAAAAAACGAAAATTGGCAAAAATTGGTTCGAATGGGACGCGTATCCGAAGGCCAGAAGAAACCAGGTGTCATTAAAAGAAATTATACTAATTGAACCGGGCGACTCGATACTTCCGTACATGCGGAATATTATTCCGAGAGAATGTATCATGACGGCTATTATCGTTAACATGTAAATGTTGTTGGTCTAATGGTGTCTTAATTGAGTCGACCATTAGACCCTCGTGTATCCCGTGTAACCTCCCCGTGCCGGGAATATTAAGATATTAACCTTCTTCGTATAATAAATGCATTAAAAGACCAGCCTCCGATCATAAGGAATAACCACGGTATTTATTTTCGATTTTTGAATTTCTAAAGCAAATTTCTAAGACAACTTTGTAAGTTAAATTTCCACGGTAATAATTGATATTCGAAGTCGCATGATTATCGAAAAATTATGGAAACGATAAGTAAAAGACGTTCGCCTCAATTGCAGTCCCTTTAATCGAATACCAATAAACCCGATATAAAAAATCGTACCTTTTAATCCGCCGATATTTTATTTTCTTTTATCAACATTCACAATTATTACGCTCTACTTATCCTGAATATTCAGATATAAACGTTCTAAACGTACCAAATAATTCCAGTGAATGTAACGTTACGATCAAAGACACGCGATGTTGTAAATAGACACCACAGATCGGTATGAAATCGGTGGACAAAACAGAGAAATAAAAAATGACAGAGTTTTGTGGAGATGCAAGAACCGTGATGGTAGCGGTTGGTTGATAGAGCCATAAATAGCTGTATAGCTCATTGATCCGTATAATCGCATGCATTAGCGGTGTTCTCTTGCGGCGATTCGCTGGCGGTTTTCGCTTTTCGAGCCGGCGGCTGCGTGCCGTCTGTATTATTATGCCAACCAACGAGGTCCAAGAGGCCTTCCTCCATCCTACCCCACATCACTTCAAATCTATGACTATTCTCTATTCGTCCATCTATTTATCTATCCGCCTATCTATTTGTCTGTCTCTGCACTCGACGTTCGCAAATCGCTCGCGGATTTTCAATCGATTTGTGTTTGTCGATTCAGACTGATAAAAGAGCATCTTTACTGGAACAGATCGATTTATCGTTTACCACCGCACCCTGTGACAGGTGAATACGATAAGCCGTTAATTAGCGGTACCAGTTATTTAATTGAGCGAGGTTAATTACTACCGCGAGAATTGTTCCGTATGCTTTCAAGGAAGATTATAATTAAGGAATATAATTAATTATGCTGTTTAGAACTCGGTGTATTGATATCCGCATTTTACGATTGTATCGTTTGATATGTAATTATTAGGGGTGTTTGTGTTATTTCGGGAATCCGACGATTGATTTGAAATATAATTTTTAAATTCATAAAAAAAAGGATTTAATGCGTGAGACGATGTAAAATGTCACTTGGATTACTTTCTCGTTCGGAAAGCAATTATTTTTTATAATGAGGCTTCCAGACCGTTGGAAGAAGATTATGGAACAAAATGGAACAGATACTACGAAATAAAAGAAGCGGGATTTGAAAAAAGCAAAGTGGTTTCTTTATTGGCAAAAGTGTGACAGGATTTTCCAAACAATCTAATGGAAAATGGCAGAAAGATTATGTTTTGAATCGAGAGTCAGATTTGGAATCGAAAATCGGGTTTCGAAATGACATTTAAATTGACTGCAGTTTTCGGAGATTTAAAATTCATTGACAAAAAGTAAATGACAGAAATTTTAATGCCTTTCAAGTGCAAACGGTTTAATTCCCATCAAACTTAGATCAACACATTCGCACTGAATGTCGCACATGCAAGTCTCTCTGATTCTTTATCAAAACCCGAATGTGAGACATTAAATACATTACACTTCAGTCTGAAAACCTTTGACTACGTTTCAACTAAATATTGGTATTTACAGCATTTATTCTCAACGTAACTTCATTTACCAAAAATACTCTGACGCGAATGTGTTAATGCATCTCAAGGAACACCACCCGAGAGGTGCAGTAAGACACCAATGACAGAGATCGAGCCGATAATATTTCAACGTAAACTTTCTCGGTTCTCGTAGCTGGTAGATCATTACACGATCTTCGGAATATCGATGATCGGTTGTTACATGGAGGGAAGATATATTGGTGGCGGAAAGTGGGTTGAAAAGTGCGGTGGAAGTACCGGTATCCCGCGGGGGCGGCTGCTTTGACCTGGTAATGGCGTGCCGAGAAGAATGGGAAATGTCACCAGGAGGGCGACGGCCCAGGGACGTTCTACGGAGTCAGCCGAGTCAACCACAAACCGATTCCTTTTTGTTCGAAGCCGACGACTACGCAACGGCAAAACCGCATGGGGTTGGATCATTCTTCGGGTGTCATTAGTCGTGCCGTCGACGTGAACGCATACTTCAACCGATGGAAACGTTTCTCTTGCCACGGAAGGTCCATCGACTCAAGACTTTCACGCGGCTTCGTTTTTTCTTCGTCTTCCTTCGTTTCCATCCTCTTCTTATTCCTTCCACTTCCTCCACCACATCCTTTACCAGAAAGGGATGACTACGCGAAAGAGAATCGTGTTGTCACCTGGCGGGCTTCGTTTCGCCATCCTCTTTTGGTAATGACCAAGTAATTACTTTACACGTGAAATTTCTTCCCGATGCGCACTACGGGATGACAAGGAAATCCTTCTTTGTGCGCAGGTGCCATTAAGCGTGCGATACGCTTAAATGCATCTTATTTTCGGGACACCATTATCTCCGGCTTTGTGTTACATACTTCTTCGTTATACTGTCCCCCTCATTTTTTTGTTTAATGCAAGCCGAACTCTTGGATACTAATGATAATAATTGCAATAATTTGCGAGGGAAATAAGTCCCGTAAATTGGCCGATATTACGTTCACGCGTTTTTTTGATAGGCATGTATTAATATTGCACTTTTCTTCCGCCACGTATTCATTATCCTCGGCAAAGTCATTAAACACAATTCCCAATGTCCCTTCTTGCAACTTGAAATTTCATTATGAGTCCAACTTCGTTTTAATGTCTCCAATTATATCATTAACACTATTCTCGTGCATAATCATATTCATAATTCATGACGCCTCTTAACTTCTTCGTAACACGTTACACCAGTTACCAACTAAATCGGTGAAATTTCACGAAACTAGGGTGGCTACCGAAAGGGGTCGAAGATTATATCGACGCACTGGCATTCAGGAAGAAGCAGCCAATTATTAGGATAATTTGTAGAAAAGTTGAAAACAAAAGAGGCAACGAGCGGTATTAGCGTGTCGGATTGGCGCGGAGTTTAAAGGTTACCATAGTTACCTGGTAGGTAGGTCAGGTAGATCGGTAGGTTTGGTATGGGAAGGTGGCCCGTGCCGGAGAACGAGATGCTCGCGGAGATCCCTATCTTTTTCGTAGCACGCGCCGGCTTACCGATTACACGGAATCCCCGGACTCCGAGAAAAGAAACGTGTCTTTTTCTAATGGCGCCTGGTGCATCGAATATCACACCTTTTCCGTCAACTGATCGTATTTGTAATTATTAATCTATTGAAATATGTCTTCTTTTAATCACGCCTAATACATCAACTATAAAAGCCTTCCTGTTAACTGGTAATATTTTTAATTATTAATTTATTGAAACGTATCTTCTTCTAATGGCGCCTGATTAATCGAATATAACACCTTTCCGGTATTATTATTTTGAGTTATTAATTTATTGAAACGTGTCTTCTAATGGCGCTTGTTGCAGCAAGAATAACACCCTTTCCGTCAACTAGCAGTATTTTCAATTATTAATCCATTGAGTTAATTACATCGTGAATATCGCGGTGTTGAAAAAGTTCTTAATGAATTCCGTGACATATTTTATTATATCGAAATATTTTTATCTGAATTTTTCAAGGTACTTTGAAGGAAGTTCTTAACGAACCACAGGTTATAATTTATTATAACCAGTTATTTTTGTTTTAATTTTTTGGATTTGTTCCCAATATTTCCTCCGAGAATTCTTTAATTCTTGATATTGAAAGTTGATATCGACCACAATGTAACCACAGTCAAATTAATACTAAATTAATTATCATCGAAACTTAACCGAATTAAGTCACGCGTTCATCTATAATATAAACACTTACATCATCGCTACTCATAGAATTAAATTAATTCACGGAAGTATCAGGAGTTACTGACGTTCTCGAGTGGGCAATTAGGTAGCAACAATCACGAAGTAAAAGGACAAGCATCGCCAGTCGCAAGAACAAACGAGTCCTTTTAATTAGTATCACTAACGTAATAATTAATGGTGTATCTGTTTTGCAAATAATCAATCATAATTATTACGTCCATCGAAAGCAAATTCAATGTACGAAGCATTACGAATTACTCCTCTCACTTTGAGTTTCGGTTCTTTCTTTTCCTTCGAAGTATTCGAAGTATTAGTGCTCGAAATGACTCGACCAAATTCGAGGACGCTGCTACGACGAGGAAAGATTTCCTGGTTGCTCGAAATATCGCTTGTCGAATTTCGAATCTTCGGTGATCTGCTATTCGAATACTCAAATTATCGGCACGGCGACTCGGGATTTGAATTCTCGAATTATCGGTACGGTAATTCGGGATTTGAATTCTCGAATTATCGGCACGGCGATTCGGGATTTGAATTCTCGGCGCGATGATCCGGGATTTGAATTCTGGAATTATCGGCGCAGTATCCGCAATTCGAATTCTCGAATTATCGGCACGTTGATCCAAGACTCGAGTTATCGAATCACCGAGTTCGGTACGCGAAGATACGATGACATATCTCGGCAAAGAAAGACTTTCTTTTGTCGACGCAGAGTTTCCAAATTAAAATTCGCACGACACGTAAAAATTTCCTCGAATGGTGTCTCAAAATATCGCTTATCGAATGTCAAATCTTCGGTAATCCACGATTCGAATTATCCGAGATTTGAGTTCTTAAATTGCCGATCTCAATGCGCAAAGAGACGATGAAATATCCTGGCGAAAAAGGTCTTCGTCTTGTGGCGGAGACTTTCCAGATTAAAAGTAAAGGAAGAAATAGAAGAAAGGGGGTAGGCGCGGGAGAGTGGCATGGACGAAGGATGAAGAAGAAACAAAGGACCAAAAGGGGCAAGGTGGACCCTCTCTAAAAGCCAATCAAAGGAATGACAGTCCGCTGCCCGCCTCGTAACCTTCGAAAAGGGAATTTCTCTCTTTTTAGCCGAAGGCCTGCCGCCAGATTGGGCACTCGGCTACTCCATATTGATGAGTGTCCGCTTCTTCGTTCTTCCTCTTCGTCTTCGTCTTCGTCTTCTTTCCTTCTATCTTCGAACAATTGCGGCGCCTTCGTTGCTGGACTTCGATGTACGCCGATGGCCCGGTTTTCAATAATCGGCAGAGTCATTCGGTACCTCTTCGCCCGCTTTCTTCTCTTCCTTATCTTTTCCAAAGAAAAGAATATCTTCTTCCACGAAAAAAAATCGAACCAAAGCTATAATAATATTCTGCATTTTAACCTTCGCTAAAATTGGATAATTCAAAATATTACCTAGTCGAATTCAATAAGTCGTAACACCAATTAATTAATCAGAATATTAATAATTCCACTGCTCTCAGATCATCCGGTGATCAAATCTTCGACGAAAGTTAATAATAAGACGGGACACTATATAATTGTTTTTTATTATCCTACTTGCAATTTACAAATAGTATGTACTATATAATTAATCTCGATATTAATAACTCTATCAATATGAATAAATAACTTGCACGCGGAATTAAAAGTCTCGCGACTAATCTAAACGTGGAACATATGAACGTAACATAACATAACGTAACCTATCGCAATTCTTACGTCATATCATCATTAATAACCTCGTTATTAACCGTTTGACTGCCACGGATTTTGCAAAAATACAATTATAATTGTACTTCGTTTACTTCATCTTTACTCATAGACATCGAGAACGTTTACTTCCTTCTCGTCTCTTTTAATATGAAGAAGTATCAAAAACTGATATTTATCAAACGTATGATTTTCTATCTGCTTTGAAACACTCGAGATGAAAGTTTGCCACATCTGCTGGCATTTTTCGACGTGGAACCAAAGAAGCGCGATGGCGCCGTCTGGTATCCGTAAATGTGTAACATCTGAACTATTCGGAGGCGCCGGAAAAAGACGAACGCTTGGAATCGAAGAAGGAATTTTTGAGTTCGGACTTCGCGCACTACTCGAAATAACGAGTTGGTTTTAAGTGTCACAGCCGCAGGGGTCTTCTGTCAAGGATAGAGGTCAGAGTTTCGCGACACTCGTCGAAAGATCGGGAGACAGTGGACGAGTTAAAAGTCACGGAGAATATTATTCATATACTTGAGTTAGAAGTTTAAGACCGTCAACATCACGATTATCTATTACTATTTAATTGATAGAAGAATTAATTAGATGTGTGCTGTTACATACTTCGCTTCTAGTATCCGTAATTTATATCGTCTCTTATCAGTTGGAATATGGAAGCAAATTATACTTCGATAATGAAATCCATTTTAGAAGCATTATATAGGAGTTTCTATGCTTCACTGTAATTATGAGATTTTTATTGATTATTCGTATCTTTTTATTTGCGTGAATTATTTACACTACTAATTATGACCTTTTTATTGATTATTATTATACTATTTCTTTATTTACACCGAGAATGAATTAGGTAGGCATTTCATTATTATTGATATTATTTAGGAACTTCTTTATTATATAATTGCATAAATTATATTTATACAATTTTAGATGATTATTATTTTATTAATATAATATTGTTTTATTATGACATCACGAATGTGTATGTGGAACAATTATGATATGAGCCGTTTACTATGAAAGTGGTGTTAATATTTATGCGTACATCCTTAAAAAAAGGATAAATGAAAGAATTAAATTAATTGACTTATTTACGTCCATTATCCAACGTGAATCGTGAAATATCTCAGAAAACGAAACGTTATAAGTTTAAATATTTTTATTAAATTCCCAGGACCCGTCATTTTGATTGTTTTGGTCCCAACGTCGACATGCGTGCGCAGGAATTAATTGCAACAAACAAGTTTCCTACTTGCCACCCAAACTGTATTAACAAACTAAATATATAACAACATTCGTATATCACATTATAAGATTAATTCGTTAATTCGTTAATTCTCATATAAAAAGCCTGTTTATAATTCGTTAATCGGTATCAAAAAATGTCTTAGAATAAGTCCTGGTTTATAACCGAAATATTCTTCGAGCGCAAAGGGTTAAACTTGTAGTCGGCAGTGTACGTGAAGTTGGCAAGCGAGCAGAGACACGTGCGTTGACACTACAGTCGTTGTTCGCGGTGCAAGGAAATATCGGGACGGTTTATCGCGAGAGGTTATCCCAGAAGACAAAACTAACGGCATGTCGTTGTAGCTGTCCATCGAGCGTCAACCGCATGTCATCGTTTATCGTTTTAATAGCTCTCTAATTAGCGTCCCCTTGCTTTATTAACTTTCCCTCTTCCTCTCTCTTGCTCTACTTATCACTGCTCGTTCTCTGTCTTCCCTTGTCCCACCACTTTTTCCATTATCACCAAGCTACTACTTCTATCTGCCTCCGTGGAATTAAAGGCCGGTTCGATGAATCGTTCGGTAAAACGAGAAGAAAGGGACGCGCTACGATGATCTCCGCTTCTGATGATTGCCGCGAATTTATGGCGAAGACGAACCCTTCGTTTACTGCCTCCGGGAAGAAGAATGTAATTAAGTAATTGGTATGTTTGGGTTCATTTTAATATGTGATTGTTGACATGTTTAACGGTGCCAATAAGGGATTTATTTTAGGAAAATTATTAACACGTCTAACAACACGACGGTCATCGGTGACTGCCGATGCCAATATTACTTAAACTCGAATCAAATATATTGCTAATTTGCGTAAAATTTTTAATATTTTTCATCTTACGATAACGATGTAAAGTAACCAATATATCGTAGAGCTCTTAAGGGGGTGTCCTCAATTAGAAATGTCCAAATCAGCGTTTTTTCGTGATTTTTTTTAGAAGGGAAAAAAAGAAATGGACCCATTGAACTTCGTGGTATATTTTTGTATATATTTAAAGTATATACCACATTTTTTTGAAAGCGAAATAATAAATTACAGCAGACTTATTAGTCTATGTCATGGGCGTCTTGCCGCTGCATTCTCCAATCGGTTTAATCAGTTTTATTTTTAGATGTTATAAAGACTTGCGGACGCGTATCGCGAGGTATCGTATAACACGTATTTCGGCGTAGCACTCAACATGTTAACAAATCTCTCATATTAATACTGTTAGCTTCTATTCTTCCAAGTAACGGGGTACAAACAATTGTTTCTATTTATATCATCCCGATTTTAGTATCACAAAGGCAATACCCGAAATATTCCAAGTAGTCCCAACTCTCCGACACTTCGATATATCAAAACTCCGCCTGAAAAAGCTTCTAACGAATCCAACCAGTGGATTGTTATTAGAGGACTAAAAAATGCCTCCATTCATCGACGACCTCGTTAACCCCTCACGATTAAAACATCAAGCAACGCCATCACAGAAACAAGAATCGCTCCTCCCCTTTTCGATCGACGTAAAGAAAAGCGATAGAAAAAGAAGTCCTGTTGGAAGACAGCGCGAGCGTAGGAAGAAAGAGGAGAGGCGAGGAGACGTAGGAATAAGAATAAGTGGAAGACGAAGAAGACGAAGAGGAAGAACAAGAAGAAGAATCATAGTAGGTATCCAGGAGGTAGGCAGAGAAAGCCGAAGAACAACAGGTTACTGGTACCAGAAGCCCTCCTTCGAGCCTCCAAGTAGGCGTAGTCATTCCAGTCGCATAACTCTCCGAACGCAGAGGGCAATCTCTTAGGTCCCGACAATGCGTCGGTGATTGTGGAAGAGGATGATCGTCACGGTAGAAAGAACAGGAGGGAAGAGAAATGAAAAGAAAAGAAAAAGAAGAAAAAAAAGAACGAACGGCCTGGAACGACATAAGACCGAGGAGAAGGAGGATGTGGCCGAGGGGAGAAGAAGGAAGAACAAGAAGTATAAGAGTGGACCAGGTGAGATGAACGAGATGACGGATACCCGGTTTCACCCCGTGGAAGTCACAACAATGTTTGTTAGGGCCGCGTTATAACCAGGCAAACCATTCCATCACGTTTCCCGACGAAACTAATGGCCGGCACGTCGTGAGGTCCTATGAGGATGACTCGATCCTCATGGTACACTTGAAAACAGCGCATTTGTTAGCGGCCCCTGTTCCGTTAGCCGCGGATTATTATTACGAGGGAGGTCGAGGGTGAAATGGGAGTGAACCTGGGCACCGTTTCAAAAGGTGGGGGTAACGGCGAAACAAAAGTACCGGGAAGACCGATGCTCGAGGATAAATCAAGACTAACCAGCCGGAGTGTAGCCTTTAATTCATACGCGTGGGATGCGCGTCTACGCTCGAATAACGATACTTCTGTGCCGAACCGCGCGCGTGTTCCTCGTCTTCGGTTCTTATATTCGAAGATGCTGGATGAGGATCTGGGAGGAGGCGAGATGAGATGATGCCGATGGTGGATGAGGAATGGACCTTTCCAGAGCACGGTTCGCACCTCTTTCGTCCATATATGCCAACGGAAATGAGATTGCGAACTTCGTTGGTCTTCACTTGCTTCCACTTCCTCTGGTATTCATATATATTAGGTCTACTGGAAAATTCTACCCGTTTCTTTAGTAAAGGAAAATAACAGAGTCTTATGGTGTTTATTAATATTGAATTAACTATGTGATTTTTGTTAATGATGATAACTTCTCTGTAAAAGTTGGACCATTTCTGAAATGCTATAAACACCAACATATTTGTAAGTTAGTTAGTCAAAACGTACTCAACGTTCAGAGTCGCAGTGTAGAACGAATCCCAAAGTTAATTAATGAATTCAATTATTTCCGTTATGTATATAAAATTGAAGTATTTAAAATCGCAAACAATGCGCCATGGTATGTTCGAGTAATTTAACTAAAAATGGTGGACAAGCTATTTTGACTCCTTTATTAATTCTAGTCTTAAAATGTAAAACAAACAGGTGAAATCATTTTCCTAGAAACGTTTCACCGATAGAAAAACACGTATGTGATCGACTTTCGATAACGTTTCGGGCGAATTAATCTCTGACTCACGGTACTGAATTAATTCGCGAATCAGAGGAAATTAAACGGTGGTAGACGTCGGCGATAAAAGGTATCAATTGAATCGATGTAGTGGCCGAATTACGCGATTAGCCGGTACGAGAGTGTGTACACGATATCATTGAGAAAGCGAGCCTTGAAAGAGCACGGACCGGCCGCCCGGTAGCAATTTATTCATTGCGCCCGCTAACTGGCCGCGCATTGAAAACCCGCTACGGTAATCTGCATTCATTTGAATAAATAACCGATCAATAACCAATAATAACTTGGCCAATCCCTGGTTTGTCATCTTACCAATCCCGCCCGACGGATAAACTAACCTTTGCCACGCCGACAACTCTTAGCTTCTACTTTCCCGCGCACTTCAGTTTACCTCGACGCGTCGACTCGCGCGATTATTTATGCGACGATGTTACTTTAGATTATGCGCGTTATAAAAGAAAAATTCCCGTACAGCACGATTTCCAATAACGCGAATCTCACCATCGACTATCACCGCTGACCCTCACGGCGCTCAACGTGTTAATAAACGAATTAGTATCAGACATATCAGTAATCGTAGAAATTAGTATGTGATATGTTAATGAAATCTTGGTACTACATCAGGGAACATCAAACACCGAGTCCCAAAGGCGTGGATTTTCATAATGAATTAGCAAAAGGAACGAAAGCGGATGCAGGAGAATGAAGTAAGAAAGGAAGTGGAAGCGAAAGGTAGAAGGAGGAAAGGAATCCACCGATGGTAAAAGATAGTTTCTTAGGGCGGTACCCATGGCGTCCAAGTGGATGGACGGCCGGATCGAGGATTTCGGCGAGAAAGAACGTGCGAACGTCTCGTCAACCTCACGGTACTCAATCTCACTTGCAAATTCGCTTCTCTGGGTTCCGATGCCGCATGTGTGGTAGCCTTGCCAAGTGAGAGGAAGAGGGACAAGGTTGGAGGAATGAAGATGCACGAACAACAAGAAGAGCAGAGAAAGGGACGTAGAAAGGGAAAGAGATACCGCGAAGATGAAGGGAGAGGAGTAAAGGGGTTGCACGTAGAAAGACGGAGCAAGCCAATTTGTGACTGACGAGGCGATTGGTAATAAGCAACGGAGGGACTCAAATTGCTTGAGTTTTTCTGCGGTCGTTCATTGGGTGTTGTCGTCGAGATAGCTCTCATGAGACTCTCCCAGGGCCCCTCGTACCACCCGAGGAATCAAGAGAACCGAAGAAAAGAGTGGCACGGGGAAAGGAGGTGGAGGATGAAAAAAAGATACGACGATCCCATTAACCGAGAGGGCCCCTCCTGTCTCTCTTGTCCCCCTTCGGAGCGAGGCCAGCGGAAGGACAAGGTGGGCCCCTGGCCCGCCCCCTCCTCTGCTCGCTGGCCCCTGTGTCTCTGCGCCCGACTCCGGGACCAAGATCGACCCTTTCTTACGGACCCAAACGTCCCACTGCCAATGATAGATAAAAAAGAAAACCTGCCTTCCCCCTTTGTTGGTTGCCTCGGTGTGCGGATTGATTAGCATTATCCTTTTTAATATCTTCATTATCTTCTTTACAATTTTTTTTAACAAATTCAAGGTTGCCATTGTTATTCAAGCACCCTCTATTCGTCGTTGAATGCTAGGATAATGAGCTGTCATTAATTGAATTCATATTGCTCGTTCAATTAAAAATTCTCACTTGACATCTGCGTTGCAATTATCTTGCTAATGCGAATCATTTAATTAACGATATTCCTGGTATTTTCTGAAAATGAGACCTGGTCTTATTTTTGGAACAATAGATAATAATGAAAATTGAAACAACAAATTTAGAAGGTCTTATTTTTGGGTGGTCTTGTTATGGAAAAGAACAGTATTAATATTATTAAAACAATAATCGAATTGCAATGGAGAATGAAACGAAAGAAAACTCCCAAAGGACGGTCCAAGCCGAATCCATTAACTAGGGCCCATATCCCTCGTCAGGTGAAGGGATGAGAGCATAGATGCCCACCCTTCCGTGTGCCTCTGATTGTGAGTCCCATTCTCGATCCGCTTCTGCTGCAGTTTCGAGAGCGTCGTATAAACAGGGGAGAAACAGAACTGGAAGGGAAAGAGGGGGTAAGAAAGGATAGAGGGCCGTGAGTCCCTATATTTTAAGCAGCCTCGAACGTGTTGCAATCATCTCGAGACAATGGCCCACCGATCGGTTCGCCTCGCAAAAAGACTGGGCCCTCGATAATAGCTGCGACGCATCGTCCAACATCCTCCGGCCAATCTTGTCCACTCTCTCGTTCTACCTTAAACTGTTCCTTCTCTGCTTTCGGTAAATTCTCTTCACTTTATCGAGGGTTTATTACTCGACAAGTGTTGGGTTACGGGTCTTTCGATGTCGGAAAATATGGCGTCCTTCGAGGGACGATGGCAACTTTGATCGAAGTCTTTTATCGAATCTTGGTATGTTTATATACTTTGGATTCCGTGTTTGTCGGCCTTTTATGGAATCTTGGTATGTTTATTGTATATATTTTGGATTGCATATTCGTTGGTCTTTTATGGAATCTTGGTGTGTTTATATATTTTGGATCGAATATTCCTTGGTCTTTTATGGAATCTCGGTATATTTATATATTTTGCATTGGATATTTGTTGGTTTTTTACAGAATCTCGGTATGTTTTTATATTTTCGATTGGATATTCCTTGATCTTTTATGGAATCTGTATATATAAATATATTTTGGATTGGATATTTGTTAGTCTTTTATAGAATGTTGATATATTTATATATTTCGCATTGCATATTTATTAGTTTTTTCAATGTTAGTCAATTAACATTGCCATCAATCCCAAATAAAGATAGCATAGATCCTCGGATACAATATAACAGAATTTTAATATCATATCGTAATCATTATAAATATTCACATACTCATATTGTCAAGCTCCTATCTCAAAGAATAAATACACGGAGTCCCATAAGAAACATCACCCACATTTTTCCACGGAAACGAAAATCGTTGTGCAATTAGATGACCTGTTTTACTTGGAATATCGGTAATTATGAATGAATTAGATAATTAAAATAATGTGGATACTCGAAGCCAGGGATCATCCAATGATACGATCCAATCATAGTTCGGTGCGTATGATATTAAAGTTGTTTACAATGTTGATTCAATGTATTTGCTGGTGACGTAAATAGGTGTGTTGATTACATAATTCTTCCACGTGTCTGAGTTGTCTCGAGTCGGCGAAGGCTATCAGGAAGGTGACGTTCAAAAGTAGGAATAAAAAGAATATTCCTTTATACGATGATTATACCTGTCAAGCGAACAGATTTTTAGATTCCCCTTCGGCGTCACCGTCCCGACGATCAAATTTGACTTACGTGTAATTTGCTAACTCGCAAAAAAATCTTAGGACGTAGCATTATATAATACTGAATAATGCGAATCAGTGCCGAAAAATATCCGACTGGTAAAAATAGGAATTAAAAAAAAACTTATGAAATAAAATAATACCAAGAATTATTCTTAGCAATTCGAACTGTACTTTCCATTCATATTTTCCGTCGCGAAAGAAATTCTTCCGATTGGAAGATCTTCGATTTGTTTGAATGAGTTGTTTGAACTTATTCCGAAACATGTGCATTTTGTAATTAGGTCAAAACAGAGTTGTACAAACAACGAATTATCAATAATTAATATCACTGTTTAAATATCGGATAACGATATTCATAATCGGAAACAGTGACCCCCCGGTGAACCATATAAATGCCAAATTAATTCTCCACCTACGCGATTAATATTCGATGCCATTCATATTCCATATCGTTTCTACTTCTGCCACTATTGAAGTATTCCATATCGAGTTATCAAAAAAATGATCGAATATCATGGCAAGTAATTATTTCCACGAGCAATTATAATATCTGCGTAAGATAATCGTTATCTGAAAATGATGATTTACAAGCGCACTGGGAGGAGGGTATTAAAAACAGGAGTCGGGGACCTGCGCGAGTCCATGCCGATTAAGGCCCAGTTTTTTCCTCGCGGATAACCGAACGAGCGAGTGGAGTCTTTTGGCAGAATATCGAAGCGGTGGTCGCGTTCACGCCGAGTCGTAAAATGATAAAATGGGACTCATAGGGGACTTAAGCTAAGAGAAGGGAGAGAAAGATCAGTGCAAAGGTGGAAAGGGGCCCATGAGGTTGTTCCTGGAAGCTAGGGGGCTAATTGGTCCGCAGGACGAGACAGGACCATAAACTGTCGCCTGCAATCAAGGATGCGCGGAGTTTAGCCCGCGGCTCGATACACTCGGCTGACTCTCCTCTCCTCTTCTTCTGGGATGAAAGAAGTCCCAGGTTTTATAAGGACCCCCTCGGCCTCCAGGCGCTCCTATACCGAGACGGAGAGGAGAGGAGAGAGCGAGAGAGAGAGAGAGTGCATGGGACCGTGTACGAATTTACATTTAGAAAATATAATGAAGCAGCGTGAAGCGACCATTAGTCGTTCGGAGATGACAGACGGTTTCGGACCCCCGCAGGTCCTCCCCCTTATGCTCTTCTGGGTCTTGGTCCCGACACCAGCCAATGAAACAAAGACCGTATGCTCCAGGGAAAGGGAATGGGGGCCCTCTTAATGACAGTGGACCAGTGGTTTTCATTAAGCCTGTCTCCTTTGCCAGATCGCTCGCGACTCTCTGCCCACACTCATCCAAAAGGATCGTGTATCATTAATTATTTTACTGCGTATTTTGATTATCTCCCGTAATCAGCCACAGATGAATTCAAGTAGAAGGTTGCCACGGGATTGGATACCGTGGCATTGCGATAAAGAATCGAATGAACTGGTAGACATATGACAGAATCATTGCTGGTCAGTTTCCGTGCAATCAGATTCAATGCTGAAGAGTGTACTGTAATTAAAGATGGCCCATCATCGGAATCGCTCCAGTTCGATTTCTACTTGTTTGCCGGGAGTCGTAAATCAGCGGAGACAGAAAAGGTCAGAGCCGTGCTGTGATCTTCCTGGGGCCTCCTCCCCCTGTCCCCTCGGAGATCATCTACGATTCTTAACGCGATCTCGTCTGGAATGAATCGCCTAAAGCGCGAATCCGATCGAAATTGGCCGACCTCGATTCCACCGGTGGGACAAAAATGGGACCGCAATTAGGCGCATTAGTTTTTGCGCAAGAGCCCACTTGGCGCGAGTATTCGAGTGCGAGGATGGTGAAAGAAATCCCCTTCGAAGAAGATGAACGAAGAACCGATAATAACGTGCTCTCACTCTACTTCTTCATTGTATCTCCCTTCCACTCACTCACACTCATTCTCTCTGTCTTCCTCGTACCTGTCATTCGAACAAGATTCCAACTAAATCGTACGATACAGAAAAGTCTGCATGGCAATCCATCTCCGGCGAAGACAGAGAGAAATAGATCATAGTCGATCTAGGCCCGGTGAAGTAAGAAAGAAGAAGACAAGGTGGGGAAGAAGTCTCGGGAGGCGGGTCCTCTGATTATTATAATTATTCCGGACCCGGTAAGGCCCCGAGTGGACCGTAATTAACGCAACCACGGTCGGGACATTTTGACAGATCCGAATTCTTGGTAACGATAAAAAATAGCTGGCTATGCCTTCGGTGGACCAACTCTCAATTACCTTAAACCTAGATCTTTAGAAGACGACTGTTTGTCTGCCGTACTACTCTACGAGGACAAATAACGGAGAAATATAATATTTATTTTGAATATAATCGCGTGAGTTATTATATTATATTCTCGACTAATAATCAGTATTTATATACATATTATTTCTACGAATTTTAATTTTTATTTATGACGATTCACTCTGCGAGAAGAAGTAATCAATAAAGGTAATATTCCATTTTATTATCAATACGTAAGTCATTAAATTGTATTCTTGACTAATAATCAATATTAATATGAACATTATTTTTAACGAATTTTCATTTCTATTTAAGACAGTTTCTCTGACTATTCCATGAGCGTTGTTAACTAATAAATACAATTCTAAATTTGATTATAATCGCGTAAGTCAATAAAATATATATATCAGACTAATAATCAACGCACGAATGTTCCAAATCATTTTTAATGATTTTTAATTCTTTACTTAACATTGCATGTCTGCCGGAGTACTCTACGAAAAGAAGTAACCAACAACAATAATGTCCAATTTTATTATACTGGTTTAAGTCATCAAATAAATTCAATTCTTGACTGATAATTAATATTAATATACTCTTATGTGTTGTTTTGGGTATCGGCTGTATATAGACCAAATGTAAAATTAAAACTTCTTTATTTTATAGTTGAAACGTTTCGGCAATGGGTTTATGCCCTTTTCAGTCTGAACAATGATTCTGTGTGAAAAAAGTTACTTCTATTACAATGCTATTATAAATATAATAATGGGTCTTATAGAACTATTAATACCTATGTTAACTAGAAATTGTACGCAAAAAAGTTATTACACATAGAAGTTATTATTGGACCAACAAATAAACTATTGATTACTATATTAATATACTCTGCACGAATAGTTTTATGCACACACATTCACTTGCATTGCCGCGATAAATAATTAGCAGGGTATTTCTTGGTAACCCGGAATCCCTTTCCGAAAAGAGATCTCGTGGTTCTTTCTATCTCACGTCGGCTCGGCAATTAACCGGGCCATTTCGAAGTATATCTTCTCAGGATCGTTTTGCCGGAGGTAAAAAAGGTGTCGCCTAATGATCTAGAAAATAACTTGGAAATATCCAGCAAAACGACGTCCCAGAACATTAACGTTCTCCACGATACCGTCGAGTTTATGGAATAATAAATTTTCTTCGGATTATACCACAGCCGACAGTGCGGGATAAGATTTATCTAAATCAGAAATTAAAGATCAAAGATTTTTATTTTCACCCGCAGTTAACCACCGCCTTATTGAATAACACGAATTTTAATCGTATTCAACGTCAAAATGAACGATTTAGTGGTTAATTAAATCAATCGAGTAATAATCCACGCTGGAATTTGTTAGTTCTTAATAATTATTTATGAACTTCGTCCGCCGTGTTATTCGATGTTCACCCGCGTTTAAATTAATTGTCGAATTGACGTGACGATAATCGAGTGACAGTGAATAATTCGCATTTTTAATGACAATACGTGTCATTGTAAATAATATGACCCAATGTTAATCGCAATCGAAGAGTTCTCACAACGGACGAAATGTCGCGCGATAAAATCGGTGTCGTAATTCATTAAGTTTCTATTCGCTACTAGTTTACATCACCGCACAAAAATAACAATAAAAGAGACACGAGGAAGAAGGAATTGATAAGGCGATGGAATAACGACATTTATTAAGTAAATTCGTTATCGCCGTTCGATTAGAGGGTCTCCTTTGACCAAATTAAACAAACATAAAGATACGATAAAATACGGCGACAACTGATCTCCGTGACCCGATTCTTCTCTTCGCTTTCGTACATTTCCTTGCAGTAATAATTAATAAATGGAGGTTATGTTCGTCGATCTATAATACGTGCGAAGCGTTCTATACTGCAAGTGGTCTCGAATTTTACTAGTATTCTCTCACTAACGAATAAAAAACTTGGAGCTCAAAGTTACACTTGTTTCGTTGACTAACCATCTGCCATAATAATGTAAGTTTGGAACTTTCAAGTGTGGTTTTTGTTTGATACAAGTGTAAGTTGATTAGCGAGGAAAGTTTGATGTTAGGTGGGAATACTTCTTTCAGCATGGAATAAATAATAAAGGAATAAAAAAGCAATGAAAAGAAGTGTTCTCCCTATCATTTCGTAAACAGGAGGTCCCCGTAAATGTATACGCGAGTGGAAATTGAATTGCAATGAATAATCGTTGTAATATTAAATCATAAACTGACGATGAACTTCCGCGGTTCAACTCGCGATTGCGGGTGTCGGAATAATCGCAGAAAAGTGTACCAAAAACTGTCGAGACTAATCGTCGCGAGCACCAATAATAGCCGGGCGATCCGATAATTAAATCAGAGAGTTATTCTCGTCACGCGTCCGCGCAATTATAATTAAGGATTTATTAGCCTCTTCACCCTTGCCACTAACCCCCCTTCGAAAAAAAGAGTCCGACCAGAACAGAGCGTAGAAACGCCTCTTTGGACTCTCTAACGACTAACAGGTCGAAAACTCCTTAAAGATCCAGGATCACCTTTCTCTCTTTCCTGGCCTCCTTTCTTTCTCTCCTCTCCTCTCCTCTCCTGACAACCTCACCCCGCCTGAGGGAGAACAAATTAAAAACTGTCCCAGTGGCCGTAAATAAAACGTTGCCCGGCATTCCGCCCATCTCTATATACGCCTTTAAAGAACCCCTCTAGACACGCACCTACGTGATTTTTCTACCGGGTGCCGGTCTACTTTCACGATAGTTCGAACACCAGATTTATTGTCTTTCGATAAATGAATTTTTTGAGCGAATTAAAATTCGAGTTTCATTGTTACAATGCTATGGTATCGTAAAGATATATGTAGTAGGTTGTAGACATATGTATACTATGTAAATAGGTGGATTATTACATAGATTCTTGGTGAGTGATCTAGTGTTAGTTAATATAGGTGTGAATTATTGGTGGAATAAGAGTAGGAAAATTAAAAATATGGTTTTAGGTTGGAAAGATATAGTGATTGGAAGATTGAATAATTTGTGCTGAAGATATGTTATGATATTCAGTCGTAAAATTAAATATGATGTACTCAATTAAATATAGTATTTTTGTGATAAGTTTTGGTGTGGTGTGATGGTGTTTTTTAACACCCGGTATATTGGGCCCATGGAGCACGTAGTATTTTAAGGGAAGGATGAGATAGTGGGCCCTGGCGCCGCGCGGTTCGAAATAATGACACGGAGGCCAGGCCGCGGTCCCATCGGGGGAACTTTTAATTACAAACTGATGACCAAGCCAAACCTGAAAATATTGTCTTCGACGGGGTTGTATCCTTGAGGGACCGAATATATTAGCGTAAAGATCGATCGGTGCTTTACCATTGCCGATTTCTTATTTATCAAAATATATCACGCCACCGATGATTAATAAAGGATTCATCGGGAAATAAGATTAAGGGACTCCGATAAATCATTTCTATTCTGGTTATAATGTACAATACATTTGAATTAATTCAATGCGTAAATTGATTGGTAATTTTGTCCATTTTTACGATTTTGGATTGACCAAGTTTTTGACCGGAAAACATTTTTAATTCACTTCTTTCGACCCAAAATGGTCCTAGAACATTATTAGACATAATCTACCATCGATTTGGACCATCTAGGACCGAAATTGGCGACTTTGATTTTTTGACGATTTTTGAAGGTATACCCCTTTACATTTTTTCGATTTTGGCTCGACCCATTTTCCGCTCGAAAAAATTTTTAATCCACTTCTTTCGACCCAAAATCATTCTAGAATATATTTATACATCATCTACCATCGATTTGGGCTGTTTAGAAGTGAAATTGGCGACTTTGATTTTTTGACAATTTTTGAAGGTATACCCCTTCACATTTTTGCGATTTTGGGTCGACCCATTTTTGGGCCAAACAAATTTTTAATCCACTTCTTTCGGCCCAAAATCATCCTAGAACATGTTTATGCATCATCTACCATCGATTTGGGCTGTTTAGGAGCAAAATTGACGACTTTCATTTTTTGACAATTTTTGAAGGTATAAGCTATATTAAAATATTGTAATTACGGTTTCGATAGACATTCATTAATTCCTTTAGTATCTGATTTACAAGAACACAAGTGAACTAAGAAGAACCTAACATTCTTGTCGACAGCTCTCTTAATGCAGATAATCGTTAAGTCATTTATTTACAAAAACAGATATATTAAAAATAAAAAATGAGGAGCCCACGTGATATATCTGACTATTTCCGAGCCCCATAATTAAACCTGAAAAATATGCCTCTGTCATATCTCACATGGATCCGTCTCATCCAAGCCACTCTAGTTTCATTAGTGCGTATACTTTCACTTCTTTTTTCTACGCCTACTTTACATTTTTACTTTCGTCCACTCGGTTTCTAACGTGGTAGAAAATTGCTAGAAATCTTCGCTAAATAACAGTCCCCAGTTTTACCTCGAGTCACCGCTCCTCCATTTCGAATTAGTTGTTAGGCTAAATTATAGTTAATGACGTCGGAACGGGTCAACGTACTTCGCACGAATTTACATAAATTAACAGGTGTTTTCTACCTGAATAAATTCGACGCTTCGCATACTTTACTTCGGGACCGATTATTTCATCTTGTGGCGTTAAAACAACATAATGGCGCCGATTAAGGTACTCAGTTCTTATACTCTTATACAACCCTAGGTAGATGTCTGCCTTCGATTTTGTTCACTTTCACATATACTGTACTACTCAAAAAAACTAAGCGACGTGTACTTTTTTATATCTGCAAAATTTCGATATAAAGGGGTGAAACCCTCGCTGAAATATTCGACGTGAACCAAGAATAATTATAATTTATTTTTATAGAAGTTATGAATTCTTTTGATTTAAAGAACTCTCTAACGTCTCTTTTCGTATAAAATATTTGTTATCATAAGTAACCTAAGGGTTTATTTTTAAGGGTAAACCACAACCAAGTTGAATGTTTCTTTTCCACATAAAAAACTTGTTTTAACCGAATTTCCGCAGATATAAAAAAATACGTGTCGCTTAATTTATCGAGTACTACAACATATGTGAAAACGAGAAGAATCCGTGGTAGACACCTACCCAGGGTTCCTTGTTAGAAGCATCAAACAATTTCAAGTTCCTATCAACCGGTTGTTATCACTGTTATCAGCTACGTACTTCATTCGCCTTTTCCACCTCGACTTATCCGGAATCGTTTCGATACAATCGCAAAGTTTCGCGCACTCAATCCTCACAGAGCTCACGCAAGTGAATCGGTAGTCAGCAGTTCGTGTGGAATCGGTGGTTGATGTATACACGCAGGTGCGAATGCGTAATCCATGCCGATTTTCGACGATTGCTATTCGCGGTCGGCGATAGGGTGAATGAGATGTAGCGACGTGGGTGTGAGGGGATGCGATGGGGTGAAGTTGAATGGGAGAAAGGGAAGAAAGGTGGATAGGGTGTGAGAACTACACAAGGGGTCTCTCAATTTGTACCTTCCAACCAATTCCAACTTTGGCGGAGTCAAAGGCTGTAGCCGAGCTACGAGCGGCAACGCGAGCGCCTTCGTATAACGTAACTTCTGCCCGGGCAATCTGACTCGAAATCACCGTTGGCTGAATTATCGCGGTAACTGCGTGCCGTTCCCGGATTGCTGCAATTACCCTGGCCTGGGTAATTATCGAGGAGAAGGACTCGAGTGTTGTTTAATCTGTGATCTGGCTGCCCCGGGTTCTTCGATTACGTCAGAGATCCCCGAAGGAAGAATGCCGAGCGCGAACCTGGAGTGGAACTTCGTTTCTTTCGCCGACAACTTCAAGTCTTTGTCCGACTGATCTACTCTTACTCGAGCTTCTTCATCTCTTATTGTCCTTGCGTTGATCTTAATTATATTTGATTATTAACTCATTGAACTTGCGTGGTGGTCACCGATGAAATATTACTAAAACTCGTATCAAATATATCGATAATATTCATCAAATTTCCGATACTTTTAAGGTTAGGATAACGATGTGAAGTAGCCAATGTATGGTCGAGCGCTTAACACTAGAACTACCGGCAACATATTTTAGCTATATTTATATATTTAAGTAATTGATAATCGATTTAATTACATCCATTATGCAATGTGAACCGCAGAAAATCTTAAAAAATGCTTATCAATTTGAACCTTTTTATTAAATTCCGTGGATTCCTTCATTTCGACGGCTTCCAGTGGTAGTTCTAGTGTTAAACAGTTTTATTGTTAGACGTTATATAGACGTTACGGGCGAATATCGGGAAGTGCCATATAACACGGATTTCGGTCCTGTAATCAACGTGTTGATGACACTGATATGATTAATTTATTCTTGTTAATAAATTATCCTGCAGGGGGGGGGCAACTTATGGTGGGGTTGGGCAAATGTTTAGTTATAAATCGGAGTAAATGGAGATCGTGAGTCCATGATTTTCACAATTATTATTTCGCGTAAAATCTGGTCGTAACTTTGACCGAACCGCCTTACATTGGCGCAACTTCTGTTCGTGTTGAAGGATTACTCAAGTTGGAGCTACGTGATGCAGTAACTCTGTTTATTAAGCTTGATTTCGTTAATCCGAAAGGTTACGTCTTATCCAGGTGTATCTACTGGTTCTAATTTATCTTAGAAAAATAGACGGAGAGTAGTTTCTAATTCTACTACTCTTTATTTATTTAACCGTTTCAGATGCTAGGCAGACGTCAGTGATTTTAGTGGCACTCATTTCAATACTGTCAAGTAATAATATTCATTATTCTCAATATTTCAGAACCCAATAATATTATGACACGTATGAAAAATATCGCTAATTGCTTGAGTATCTTTCATTCAAAGCTATCAAATGATAACAGTTTTTATTCTCCTTAGTTTATAATTTAAAAATATTGCGAGACTTATGAAAAGTATCTTCAATTATTTGCGTGTCAATTATTTAAATGAAATCAAATCACAATATTAATTATTTCTCCTAGTTAAAATTGAATAATATTATGACACTTGTGAAAGATATAGAAAATATCAGTGATTCCCAGACTCGAAGAAGGAATCTGAAGAAAGTGGCATATGAGAATATAATGAAAAACAGATGAAATAATAAATATTATTTGCCCAGTTAAAATTCCATAATATTTGGCACTTATGAAAAACATGAGAAATATCAGTGATATCCAAAGTGGAAGAAGAAATCGGAAGAAAGTGGCGTATAATAATATAATGGAAAACAGGTGATAACTGGTTGGTGGGTGAGCTCGCGCGAGCTTGCCACGCGAGCTCAACTAGGCGCGATTACGCAATTAACATTCGCTTTAATTACCTTCTGCCTGGAGCTTAACAGCTAGGCAACGGGTCCGCCTTGCCCCGGTCAGCGTAACTATCTCCTCGTAGAACCTTGCCTTCTCGTGATGTTCCTCGTTAGTCGAGCAACACCTGCCCAGTTTTGTACTCATTTATTTATATCCCAGACTACGATCTATAATTGCTCCGCAATATCGTGAGCATCACCTTCAATTTCACCGTCGCGATCCCCCGCTCTACCTTTCCGTCACTCTGACTTTGAGCTTTGAATTAAACGCACTCACAGACTCAAACGCCGGCCATAAGTTTCGGATCACTTATTATCATATCAAGCAAATTATGAAATATCTTGTGTATAAAATGGAATACGATACTGTTCTTTCGGGTATATATATGTATATAGGTTGATATATATTTATATAATGGCAGATGGATGTAAGTTAATTAATTGCTTTAATTATGTGCATAACATATATAAATTAAGGTAAATAAAATCGCAAACAGCGCGCCGTTGTGTATCCGAATAATGTTATTAAAATGATGACTGCTTCGGTAGTTCTAGTGTTAATTCATTGAAGATATCAAGAATCGGTTATTTACTCGGATTTCGTAGAAACGGACGTTACAAGATGATACTAACATACCCTGACAACTAACCCTAAGGATTCGCAGGATGCCTGGTGGTTTCCTTGTTGTTCATAGCTCGCGATGTAACTCGCGAAGAAACAACCCGCGGCTTGGAAACGGGTGGGCTGAACGTGTAATCTCCCTCGGTCCTACGGCACGTATTTATACGTGCCGTATACAACCCTTCTTACGAAACACGTAGATGGAGAAGATACACACAGTGAGACGAAGGAAGGAAGGTATATATATGCCCTAGAAGCATTAAAGTCTCGACGTCATCCTCGATCCTAGCGGACGGGCGAAGACAACAAAGAGAGAAAAACGGGAGTAGGAGTCTGGATACAAGGTGAAAATAAAAGGAACGCCGAGAGGGGGGCAGGGGCAGGGGTGCGACGAGGGAGTAGAAACGTGAAGAGAACACATATAACATTGAGTTGCTCAAAGGAGGAGGTGGTGGTATGTCGGATAGCGAAGGTGGATTCAGGTGAACCCAGAGCAACGGAAAAGAAGAGACAAGAAGAGATGAAGAAGAGAAGAGGCCGGGAGCTATGCGTGCTCCGCCCCGCCCACGCTTTCAGAGACCCAAGACTCGAGTTGTCCACCTTCTTCTTTGCCGTACAGCCACCCACAAAACTCTCCGATACTCTACCACCCTGCTCTTGGATTCTCTCCTTAGAACTTACGGCTTAAGAGCATCCGGTATCGCTTCCCCTACACGAAGCTCCTCGACTTATCTCGAAACGATACCACCCTGCTGTCTTCAAGATACCGCGTTAATTGAACACGCATTTCGCCTTCGTATCTTATTGATCAGTTTTGCGACTTGGCTTCATCGGGAAACTGAGGATGCTGGTATCTTTTACGTCTTGATAAGAAATTTGTCTTCAAAGTATTGCGGTGTGGCAAATATCTGGAATGAGTCCTTTTTCATTCTGGATCGCGACACTCATTCCGATTATTGACGTTACTCTTCAATTTTGTACAATTCTTGCTAAACACTCTCAGCGTTTCGTTGACACTTATTCTAATGACTTTAGTAAATTAATGGTATTACAATGCGGCGACTATAAATCGGGACATTGGGGTAGCAATTATTGATAAGAATCTTCAATTTTGTTTAATTTCTACAAAAAATTTTCCGTATTTTCTTGAAGTTCTTGTCGAGCTCAATTTATTTCCATGCTTTCAGTGAAGAATTCTAATAAAATATTACTTTCATTCTTATACACTCCGAAGATGAGCCAATCAAAAGAGTTCATTATCTCATTAAATCTATTATTCTCTGATATAAAATTAATGTTAAACAAAAGGTATTACAATGCAATGATTGAACAAAAATACACAACACAAGGATGGAACGATGGAAGCCGAGAAACGGCAGAGATGAAGACGACTGAGAAATGGTTACTCTGTGGTTAATACCGAAGCGATGTAAGTTGGCAATCCAGCACGAGATCGAAAAGCAATTTCATGGAATTACCATTGGGTTAGCAGTGTATATTGCAGTTTCGTAGGTGGTTGATGGGGGCCCTTTTGGTCGGGAGCGTACTCACACGGTCCAAGGGCCCCAGGCGCCATCTCCGGGAACGCTTATCCTGGTATCCCTGCTCGTGCATACCCTCCTCGTGTAAGCCAGTCTGTCCAACTCTGTCCCTCGCGCATTACCATACCGAGCCCCCGAGCCCTTACTCGAACCCTTTGCCATGCGAACAAACGTCCTTCTATCTTCCCCGTACAGACACATAACTCGCGCCTTCCGACGAATAACATCGCTGCGATACCATAGTTCTGTATTTAATAATGACAAAGAAGAAAATGGATCCCCACAATTATTGTTATCGTGAAAACATCAAACTCTAATCAACACTATCGGGCTTCTTATGCGGAACCTTAGCTGGATGCCGCAGAGTTCTGATATTTAAGCCTTTCACAATCCGAAGGTACATATCAAATTGGAACTCTTTATTTTTATATAAAAAGCATTTTGGGTTTAAAAAGATATTTGCAGTTTCGACTACGTTTAGGGGACAGGTTGATATCGAAATATTATATACTTCAAGACTGCGACGGGGGACTATGTATTCCAAGTTTTTGCGAGTTTTATTGTAGAATATTATCGGTTTAATGAACAGCGGAAGGGTTAACTCTTTGCACTCGAGATGCGATTCTTAGTAGGCACTCGGTTTTTTGCAGTAATTCGAGTGGCGACTGAGAATCGCATCTGAGTGTAAAGGGATAAATGGATGTGAAAACAAAAAGTATTGCTTTGTCTATCCATTCGCTGAGTAATGAAGTCATATTAATTATAAAATGCACGTAATCCGCTGTAAATAGAGCGAAAAATGAGATCGATTACTTCAGCGGTTGCAAGCGACGAATTTTAAAATGACGTAGAACTACGTCACCGGCAACCAATGACAGACATTAAAATAAAGTAGAACTATGTCACCGGCAACCAACGACAGACATTAAAATAAAGTAGAACTATGTCACCGCCAACCAGCGCCAGACTTTAAAATGATGTAGGACTACGTCAGCGGCTGCCAATATAAGAGATCCAAGAATACGGTAACAAAACAGATTCAAAAAAAGCCCTTCGAAATAACCCGCCGAAAGAAGTGCCATAAAAGGGCCACATCCAGTAAATAAAAGAAGAATCGAGGAGCGTCAACTTCAATTTAAGCGTAAATGTGGAGAATTCGTGGATTTCCCGAAAGGAATAATAGCTGGCATTCGAAATCGAGTGAATCGTACCTCCGTTTCTCGAGTCAGAAGGGCTGCAAGGTCTGTGGCCATTTGTCAGGCAAGCTACCCCTCAACCGGGGTAAAATCCCCTTCGGCAAGGGCGCGACAATTAAAAGACAAAAGGTTCGCAGCGCGTCGTTCTTTTCGATTCTCTCCTCGTTGCTTGCGCTTTTCCGCGTTACCACGTTGTAAACTGGCTTCCATTGAGAAACGACCCCGTAGAAAAGGGCAAATGGTAAACGCGCTTGGTTTTGTCCCTTATTCCTGACACAATGCCACGCAAGTTGCTCCTTTCGGGATCCGATGTTTTAACAGTGTTTCCAAATACTCCCACACACTCTTTACACCGGAGAAGAACGGACACACTTTACGTTCAGTGTTTGCTCAGCCAATGGGAGAATGCATGGCATGCTTGTGCTTGGTTGTACTCCAATGGTAGACCGTGAATGAGGAACTACGTATAATGTCGTTTAACGCTCAACCACGGTAGTCCACTATATTTGTCTTCTTATTTTACATCTACTTAATATACTCGTTGAAGGTACAGTCGGCGCAGTTGACTTCTTTACCACTTGAAACTAGCCGCGGTAAATTGCTTCCATATACATTTTATATATTAATAATTCTTATAAATGTTTCGCTTTGAAGACGAGTCAATAATATTATCTAGTAATATTAAAGCTAATATTCTCAAGCATAATAATCATATTCTTTTTGAATAGAATATTCAATTGAAAATGCTAATATTAAAGAAAATATTAAATTAGGATAAATAGAATATAAAAATCTATTGATATGATAAATACATAGCTAAAATATTTAATAATAATTACCATAACCGCAGCAGAAAATTGCGCTGGGAAATAGTAAATTCCATAACTAAGATTCGCCAATTTAATCTCTGCTTTTTGTGAACGTATCGTCGAGTAAATTTAATAATTATGATAAATTAGATAGTAACTTTGTACATTAGTCATTTGTTTAGTAGTATTAGTAATATATGACTACTAATTACGTTAGAATTTTTCTGTATTGTAGTCCTTTGCTGTAACTACCTTCATGACTTAAACGAATCATCCGCTACGACTGTACCGCCGGATAACACGTTAATGTAGCTTGCCAGAGGCTATGACACAATTGTGTTTTAAACCTCGTCTACATGGTACTCCGTAACGTCTCGAGAACCGAGTGGGTATTTAATTTTCGATAATTATTTAATTAGTATAGCGAAGCAATTTTTAGCTCCTAATAGGATAAGAAAGTATTTGTCAAACAAATACTAAAAGTGTTAGTCACCACGTGTTTCTTATTTGCGTGGAATCATTTTAACTTATCTTTATTTTCATTTTTAAGTTCCATTAAAAATCGACGATTTGCACAAAATAGTAGATCCATCGACAACTCATATTGATTCTCCTTTAATATTTTAACAATCTTATTGTTAGTCACTCCATGTTTCTTATTTCCGTGGAATCATTTTAACTTATCTTTATTTTCATTTTTAAATTCCATTAAAAATCGACGATTTGCACAAAATAGTAGATCCATCGGCAACTCGTGTTGATTCTCTTTAAACTAACCACGCAGTTGTTGCAGAAAGTGTTTAAAAATGCCACAATTTAATTAACGTTGATTCTTATAATTGGAAAGAAGATAGTAGATCCATCGTCAATCAATTAGTCGAGCCATCGTCGATTGTCGTCGCGCGGCCGCAAACCGCCTTCACCAAAACACGATTTCTAAAGATGGTCACCGCGGGAGGCGTATTGTCTCTGCGTAGAGCAAAGCTACACCGCCGACCTTGTCGGTGTTTCCTCGAGGATTCGTAGGTGTTTCGTCGGCACAGGGCTCAGGGCATAGGGCACAGGGCTTGGGGGCACCCTCGAGGGGTCTTTTTCATTTGTACCACCCGTTTCCGTGGAGACGTATGCGGATCAGCTTTTGGAATTCGTGTTGGACGCCACGGGTGGCCGGCATTCGGTCCGTGGCCCTAATAATTACCGCACTGGGAACAAGGTCTTTATCGTGAGACACCGGACCTCGCCATCTTTTAAGATGTTTTCCTTTTCTCCTCCTTGGTCGCCGCGTGTTTCTCATTTGCGGTGAATTAAGTATCGACTGAAATGGATCTTTCACCAAATTGAATTTAAATCTGAGTTTCAATTTGGCCCTCGTAAATTTCGGTCCCAACTTCGAGGTTCAATATTAGGTTCTTGAAAATTGAAATATATACGTGACTTAATCATTTTTTATTATTTCAAGTTTAATAAGTGTATTCTCGTGAATCGAAATCTTATATTATATACGCAATTTAATAATAATTGTTAATTATATAAAGTTTGTCTTTATGAAAATAAGAAATTAAATACTGCACTCGGAAAATATCTTCTTAAGTAATCTCTATTAAAATATTCGATTCTTATGAATTTTAATGCACACATAATATAATCATTCTTAATTATACCATATTTGCATTTCAATTAATAATAGATTAAATACGGTACCCTTAAAATATCTTCTTAAATAACATCTATATATTTTTATTTGCCAGAAATAAACAAGAAAATGTCGATATATTATATACACCTTTTGAATACAAAAATCTCAAGATTCTATATCCACATTATACAACAATATGATGCAGGTTCCATTATTTATTTTCCAATTAAAAATAGAAGTATCCGTGTCGTTAAAAAGTAGGTGAAACACTGTTTTCAACAAGCAGCTAATTTTATGACGATTAGGTCAAGACGATAAACCTATCATCGGCAAATGTTTCTACGATCCTCCCGGGATCCGCCACTTCCGTGTAATCGGTGGATGGAAAATTCTTTTCCGAAATTACTTCGCCACGGAATTCGAAGTCTGTTTATGTTATCGCCTCGTAGAAGCTGGTAGCCCTTTTAAGCTCGGCCCCCTCGACATCTATTTCTGTGTCATCGGTACACAAACGTCGAGATACGATGATGAAGCGGGTGGCCCTCGAAAAAACAAATTATAAATGATTCCTGACGGGAGACTTTATTCGAGACACACTCGAAAGTGGATATTTCCGAGAGGTTTAGCGCCATCTTTCTTACATCTCTTTCTTCCTTAAGCTATTCAATGATACAACATGATGTACGCGTACGTTTCCTTCGCCGTGATATCTCGAGGACTCTATTTCCGTGTCATTGATATTACAATGATTGTAAGTTCCCCCGGAGAACACGAGCCGAGAAAACGAATTCTGATGACCCTCGAGTGTGGACCTCTGAAGAAGCTTCAGAAATCAATCTGGTGTCTCAGAAGTTTGGTCAAAAATTGTGTTTCTTTATGGAAATCGTATAAAATCAAGCTTGAATGGAATTCATTGTTTCAGCGACTAATTTCTTATATAAATTGTAATGACAAGATTTTGTAATTTCTCAGCTATTTTCGTGCTTAATTCAACGAAACTTTTTATTTCATAATGGACACCGTATAAAATAAATGTTAAATGCAATTAATTGTTTCAGTGCCTAATTTGTTATATGAAAGGCAATAATATAACTTTTTAATTTCTAATTTATTTTGCTGCTTAAACCAACAGAACATTTTATTTCTTAATGGATACCGTAGAAAGTAAATTTCGAAGGTAATTAATTTGTTCAACCACTAATCCTTTACATAAAATAGCTGATAAATTTTTTTAATTCATTGATACCTAATTCAACTAAAAATATTCTCTCGCAGATACCATACCAATTAAATCTTTAAAGCAATACATTTCTTCAGGATATAATTTTGTACATAAAATACAATACAATATAAAATTTGGAATTTTATTTTGCTGTCTAAAATCGATTATGAGCGACTACAAATATTATAATTGAAAGAGATATGATTTAATAGAACCAGGTACACGAAGAATTCGATTAATTTATAAATCTTCATATTTATAAGATTTACGAAATAATATTATTTATAAAATCCCCACCAAGAATTTTTTCAAATTATATATAACGTCTTGTGTTTAAAATATAGTGAATGGTTCGTAGTTTCCGCTCACCGTGTATATTTCCAAGATATCTTACACCGTAAGAAGTCGTAGAAAAAGTAAAGATGACGGTGGACCACTCGGAGATGTCCACTTCGAAAGACACTCGTGTGGTCTCACCTTCCGGACGATTATAATTTACTTCTTTGAGTGGCATTCCCTTTCTGCTTGCTTTCGTGTATTCCGACACCGATACCATAAATATGAAATACTCGAAATTACATTCTTCTATCCACAATTACCATAATTATATATACTACCATATAATTCAAGCTCAATATTTAATATAATAAAAACAAAGTCCGTTGATTCCTCCGAATAATTACTCCATTTAAGTAAAAACCGGTGCCAATACAATATGTATCTGCATGTCAAGAATATAGTTTAATATTAATAGTAACATTATAAAATACACAATGACTTTATATTGTATATACTTTTAATGTTAATGTCCGATTTATATTATATCATTGACGTGACACTTCAATTGCATCAGTTTTTCAAAATTACTTAATTTCATTCATTCGTTAATTCAAATTAGTATAAATTCCACAGTCTTCCAGAAATCAAGCGTAGTCCTAAATCACAGACAAACGTATTTACGCAAAGAGAGAATTTTCACGGATTATTAGCTTTTGCTTTTCTTTATTTCGTTTCGCACCATGAAGTACTTTATCTTGCAATAATAATTAGCGACAATTATCTCGCACTTTCGTGACTCTGTTTAAAAGTATCGAAATGAAATACTTGGATAGATTTAATTCGGATAACGTTTAAGGTAAACGTTAGAATGAAGACAAGGCATGTGATCCCAAACTTATGGCCGGCAGTGTATAATCCTCGGTAGGGAGATTTTCCGAGGACTCTCGGACTCGGTGGCACAAGAATGTTTACATTTGTCTCTGGCAGTGGCACGAGGTCCGGCGTTTGCACCGGGAACACAAAGAACGTTTTATAGTCTGGGTCCATGCCGAGTGCCGATGGACGCAGAAATTCCTCCCTCGTGATGGCGTGTCGCGAACTGCGACAAAACACCACAAAGACGGCCTTGTTAATTACAGCCAGCCTGTAACCAACCATTTTACATCTGCATCCGCCGGGCGACCGTTTTCCGAATCACACAAAAACAAAATCACGATCCTATCGGTACCAAGTACTACCAACTACTTAACGGAATTCGAACAACCGCCAGAATTATTAATCGAGACTTTGACTAATCGTGTACTCGTTAATCATTTCATTCGTTTATTCCCTAGTTCTTTTCTTATTGATTTCCTAGTTTGGAAAGAACTTTGTGCACTCTGGATCAAAAGTAATTAACTCCTTTCTTAAGTAATTAAGAAATTAAAGGAGATTTATAATTATGAAATGTCAGGCACTAATCAATTTCTTTGGTATTAAAATTGTAATAATTGATAGAAGTGGAATTTCAAAACTTCCAATGATCCCCAAAATAATAAAACACGATTATAAATAAGTCCGAATAGTAAAATCGATTTTCGATCGGCGAACTTTCACGCGTTGGTGCATGGTTTATTCCTGGATGACGATCGTCACTCAGGTTTGTTTATACTGGGTGGGACAGAAATACAAGAGAGTGTCGCTGAGACGCGAAACATCTGTCGCGTTGAACCTGCCAAGCTTGGAAATGTCGGCTTCAACTATTTTCGCTTGGCAGCGGCCGATTACGCGGCTGACACCTACTGACAACCGCTTTCTCGCTCGATTTTCACATAGGTAACCAACTTGACAGCGTCCAGAGACACTTCCTTGAATCCGGTCACCGCACTCGACCACCCGTACGCGAATACAGTAGACTCCCATATAACCCGCTTAATACGTTACGCGCTATATGAATTCGCGTTATAGGAAATCATACGAGATTATACGAGAATTTTGCCCGTATAACGCGCATATTCTAAAGTAATGTATTGAAATGATTATTGCTATGCCAGCTTTGATCTTCTGTGTTTTAATATTAAAGTTATTAATGTCTTATTATTGGCGAAAATATTCGTGTCTTCGAAAGTCTCGTCAAATATAAAATATAACGCTTATCATGGCTGTCGTAAGATAATTGCTGATAAATAATTGAAATTATGGAACGTTTTTAATATTTCATTATTCCTCGAAATATTAGTGACTTGGGAAGACTCATTGAATATCTGATATAACGTGTATTATGAATTTACAAATATATCATTTTTATAATCAATTTTTTGAGAACCAATCATTTACTAATCGCGCAATTTTAGATAATTTTCCGTAGTTAAGTATTAATATATTATAACATATTATTATTACGCTTACTGATCATTGCTAATCAATAATAGGAATTATTAACAAAGTTATTAATATTCTATTATTGCTGAAAATATTTGTCACATCAAACAAAATATAACTGTTATCGTGGCCATCAAAAGATAAGATTCTTCTTATATCCAAATTAAATATCCAATAATTTCATACTCGCGCTGAATTTATTCCTAGAAAAATAGAAAGAGACGAAGCAAAGGCGACAGTTGATTTCTGCGGCTGACCGATTTAGTTGACGCCGAGCCACGAAAAGAACAAGAGAGTTAAACTTTAAGGATTGTTGGTCACAAATCCGTCGAGCAGCTGGCCGTGAAGGAAAATATTTTCCAAAGCGAGGGAATCGAACGTGACCAGGGGGTAGTGTTTCGATTTATTAAAAGACCGTTCGCGTGATGCGAAGCGTGTTTTGGTCCCTGCCTGTGAATCCATTCAGTTGGTCTGTTTCCAAGGTGTCGTCGTCTTTGTGGTCGTCTTCGTGGTCGTCGTTGAACTCGGCAGAGAAGCAAAACCGAGCAAAACCGATCGTTAGCCAAAGTGTCGCCTGGCGGGCTTGCGTGCAGGAATGCGATGTGAACCGTCCATTATAGGACCCTGGTGTCACCCGGAGGACGGTAATTTCGACGAAAGTCCACCACGAGCCGCGAGACGACAAAAAAGAACCAACCTGAAATCGGTATTCTTGCTATTCGACGATTTTTTTGACCTGCTCCACAACGCGGTATTCTCTTGTCTCCTTCCCCGTCGCCGACTTTTCGATCACGTCCCATCGACTTCCCGCCGAGAAATTATTTCGTTCCACTTTCGTTCTAGATCATCGACACTTATCGACTTCGCCCGGATCACGTCGAACGATCCGTCACATTCGTCAGTTGGTTTTGTCCTCTTCAAGGTCCTTTATCTTCCCAGGAATCTCGTGGAAGGACTTCTAACAAAGTTGCTTTCAGGAGATCCTTTCGTAGGCGATTTTATTATTCATCGATACATTAGCGTCTTTGAAAGTCTCGTTAGATATCTAATCTGACTATATTATAGATACAAAGAATGATATAATGAATATATGAGCCCTTTATTTTGAAAGTGGCCGAAGTCCATTTTTTCGGAAAATCAAGTTTACATTTATAATAGTTACAATATGAAAGTTATGCAGTTTTTGTGTAACTGTTATAATCGTTAACTTGATTTTTCCTGAAACATGGATTTAAGCCACTTGCAAAATAACCGGCACATATATTTATTATATAAATTTCCTGTGAGATTCGAACAAAAAAGCATGATGCTGCGTGTACCAAGGATTCATTGAGAAATGTGTAACACTTATTGGGAAAAGAGCATGCTGTTGATATTCTCGAATAACCGATGCGGTTGATCTAAACAGATGGTACGTTTCGACCTTAAAACCGGCGCGGTAAAAGGATTCCAAAATTGTCTATAGTTCCACCTTAATACCAGCATTGCCACTTGGAATCCGCAGATGTTGTTCGTTTCGTTCGAAATGCAAAGGAAATTAAACGTTTGTAGAAGCAAACGACACGATTGCTGGTTTGATATCGAAAGATGAGTAAAACGGAGCGGAAAAGGTGAAAAGAAAAATTAATGTAATCGTGTCACGACCTTCGTGGCGATCGGCTACCGTAACAAAAAGTATCTTTTTATTTTTGCGGTATCCTCATCCGGGGCTGTTCGCAAACCATTTTTATTGACAATGCTTTGGGGCGTTGCAGTTTCGTGGTTTTCTTTGAATAAATAGAATATATTATCGGTCTCAATAGAGTAATAACTCTATTTTTTTCGTTGTAGTTTTTGCGGAATTAATATCAAATTTTGTATATAAAATAATAATCGTAATAAGGTAAACAAAATAATCTCAATAGTAGTAGTGTCGCAACAACACAATTTATATGATAATTGAATATCGAGTATCGAAATAAATTATTAAAAATTAGTTCTTCAAAATCCAGTGAAGAAAATGTTAAAATGATTGAAGGAGAATATTTCAAACTATTTCTTTTCCGGTATAATTTCTATTAATGTTTAAACTTATATAAAATAATAATAACAAAGCAAATAAAATAATCTCGATAATAGCAACGACACAGCAATACAATTTATATGATCTTATGATAAAAATTATTTCTTCAACATTCAGTGGAGAAAATATTAAAATAAGGATTGGACGGAAATATTTCATAACGTCATTTTTGTTTCTAGTATAATTTCTATTACCGACAAAAATTATTAAAGAATTATTTCCTCGACATTCGCCCGAGGAATGTGTTAAAATAATTATCGCAGGAGTTTATTATTTTGAAACAACATTTTTTCTGCTACGTGATATCATTCCGTTAACTTACGAGAGGGATGAAATGGGAGATCATCGAAGGGTGCAATCGCAGAAAGAGGGCCATGTGCGATCAGGATATGTTTCCGCGGTTGAAATTGAATTTAAGTATGGCAGATGTGTGCTTGGAAAGGAGCAGAGTCCTTGACCGAATGGAAATAACATCGATGACTTATTCGACCTTGCTAAATTTCGTTTCACCAATCGGTTAATGCGAGTTATTATCTATGAAATCATAATAATAATATTTTATTTCGAACATCTTCGAATCACTTCGATTACCAGAATCCAAGTAACAATTACTGTCATAATTAAAACGGTAATCAATTTTGCATTAATGCCGGTTACTGAATTTCATTTCACTGATCAATTAATGCAAGATATTATCTATGCAATCATAATAATAATATTTTATTTCGAATCACTTCGATTACCAGAATCTAAGTAATAATTACTTTCACAATTAAAACCGTAATCAATGTTGCGTTAATGGCGGTTACAGAATTTCATTTCACAGATCAATTAATGCGAGTTATTATTTATGAAATAATAATGCAAGTCTATTTCAGACGATTACCAGAATACAGGAAATAATAGCTTGCATTATGGACGCGTTAATCAATTCTGTGTCAGAGACAGTGATTTGCAGTCTTGGCACTTTGAGAGCCACCAATTTCGGGGAATAATTTCGCATTGGTCCAACCTCCGGAAACAAAGGTGAAAAGAATCGGGAGTGGTCGAAGAAAAGGAATAAGGGGAAAAGAACGCGATCGATAGAAATTGGGAATAGGATGACGTGGGTAGTTTTCAGGGCGCGTATCGGGCCTGCGGAAAAATAATGACGGGCGCAATTATCGGCTCGTTTTGCCGATTTAACCTCGGAGCCCGAGCTCGTCATTAGGCGGCGGTATACACCGTGACCACAGCTCGTTCGAATATCCGTCGGCCCCGTGAAACAATGGCACCCGGGGTGTCAGAAATAGTACAAATAACCGTGGCTGGTGAAAGTACTGTTTAGCCCGTAATTTCCCTTCGTAGCAAAAGCGAGTCGTGAGGCGGGGCGCGGTCACACCTTCAAGCACCTCGTAAGTCTTCTTCTTCGTTCTTCGTCTTCTACCTTCTCTCTCAAAATCTCTATTTCTCTCTCTCTTTCTTAAAATCTCAATTTTTCTCCCTGCTCTCTCTCTCATATATCTGTTCCTCCCAATCTTCGCTTCCTTACATATCTGTTTCTCTCTCTGACTTCTCTCTTATATCTCTACTTCTCACTCTCTCCTCTCTCCCTCATATCTCTATTTCTCTCTCTCTTAAAATCTCAATTTTTCTCCCTGCTCTCTCTCATATCTCTGTTCCTTCCACTCTTCGCTGCCTTATATTTCTCTCTCTTACCTCTATCTCATATCTCTATTTCTTTCTCTCTCATATCTCCATTTATCCCTCTCTCCTCTCGCTCTCTTGTTCTCTTCCTTTCTCCTTGCCACGCTCTCTCTCTCCGCTCTCCGCTCTCCTCTCTCTTTATTTCCCTGTCTCTTTCTATTTCTCTCTCCCTCTCACCCTTCCGTCCCATCCTCATTTTTCACCGGTATTGAAAAACCGGGAGAACCGCGATTTCCTACGACCGATCGAACAGACTGACAGTCATCCTCCGTGCATTGTTTTTGCAAGGAAACCTTCCTGTCATCATCGCCGCCCCTACGAAAGCCGAAAGAAAGAACCCTCGTGCGAAAGAGAGAAAGATCGCCGTGACGAGTTCTCCCGAAGGAAATAGAGGTGTCCGAGTCGAATTCGATGGAACCCAGGGATCTTCTTCAGGGGTACATGTACCTAAGGAATACCGATGTCCACTGGCATCGAAGTGGGAGACATATTTTTATTCTTTACGAGACATTCTTTCGTATTACGTTTTCCAGTGTCAACACTTTGAGCACCGCACCGAAATCAGTGTTATATGATACCTCGCGATACACGTCGGTAACATTACTTTACTTTACACAAAACTTGACGAATATTAGCGATATATTTGATACGGGTTTTAGTAATATTAACATCGATGATCACCCGTGTTCAACGTGTTAATAACGTGATTATGTCGTTACGCGAGTTGATAATATGGAAACGGATACATCGCACCGACATGATTCAAGTTTCCAGGAAGCTGGAGGAAACACTATGGGTTCAGGTGGCATTCTTCGAGGGGATGTTGAAGCATCATCTAAACTAATTGTTGACAGCCGGACAATAGTGAGCCGGTAATAATAACTTGCCCGGTGGGAAGTGTATTGTGTCTTGGTTCGGCGTCTTTACCTGAATCCTTGAGCCAGAAACAGGCTAAACGGAAAATCGTTTCTTCCTCGACCATCGATTATGAAATATCTATAATAATTATTCCTGGTCCTCGTCCAATCATTCTTTTTGTAAAGAATGACTCGAGATATGTTTCCGCTAAAGCATCGTTTAATTACCTTGTTTAAAATGCGCTGACATCAACGTGCTTAGGTGTCTAAGGACGAAAGAATAGTGTCTTAATATCATATTTTAATATCTGAATAATATTTAAGATCGGAGCCCATTCAATATTATATTTGGTAAATTATATAAATATATTATATAAAGTATCCATGCTGCGTCAGTAGAAGATGAGATCACCAGAGGAGATGATATTATTATTGGTGATAGATTATGATGCTGCAATTTATTGCTGCCTTTGCAACCTATACGCAACTTTGGCTTACAAGTTGATTGTTGGTTTTAGGGAAAATAATAACAGTTGAAACGTGCGAATATAATAGCGGTTGAAACACGCACGAATAATAACTTTCGGAACGCGCGAAAATGTTAACAGTTGACACGCGCGAAAATAATAACAGTTGAAACGCGCAAGAATATTAACAGTTGAAGCTCGTAAGAATAAGAACTGTTGAAACGCTCAAAAATAATAACGGTTGAAACGCGCAAAAATAATAACAATTGAATCTCGCGAAAGTAATGACGGATGACACGCGCAAGAATAATAACTGTTGCAACACGTAGAAATATTTACAGTTGAAACGCGCGAAAATAATAACTGTTGCAACACGCAGAAATATTTACAGTTGAAACGCGCGAAAATAATAACAGTCGACACGCGTGGAAATATTTACAGTTGAAACGCGCAAAAATATTCACAGTTGAAACGCGCAAAAATATTCACAGTTGAAACGCGCGAATATACTAAAAGTTGAAACGCGCTAGAAGTATTAACAGTCAGAGCGCGCGATGCTAATAATAGAAAATAAAAACAAATACGTTCTGAATACCATTGAAGAAACATTCAACGACACCAGCCTTCGGCGATCGCCGTTCCGTGAAGAATCGCGTAACGAAACGACAAAAGACAGAAAAGCCGGTGGAGACTGTTGGTGCACACATCCTGCTGAAGATCCTCGAGAAGTGGATGGGTACGTAAGGATGATACAAAATATTAATATTGCGCGCGTTTCCCTCATAACTCACGGGCCGGTGAGCGTGTTACTAACGCTCGACGGCGTCTATATCCCAAGGGAATATGGCACACGGCCCCGGGATAAGCAGGATGTCGGTGCTCCAAGAGAAACAGAGAGAAAATAAGAGGCAAGGAGAACAGAGAGAGATGACAGAGATGAGAGAGAGAGAGAGAGAGAGAGAGAGAGAGAGAGATTTCGAGCGTGTGTCTTTGTGCTTTTAAAGGCTCAAGGACCGTTCGAGCAAACGGGCCATTGTGGCCATCCCATCCTCTTCTGGAACGACGAATTGCCAGAAGCGCGCATGTGTTCGGCAACCTCACTGAATGCCGTGCCGTAGTTTTACGCTGGAAAAACTTCCCCTTCGCGGTATTATGCGCCGACATAACTCGTCAAAAATATTGTGATTGGTCGGCCATTCAATGTGACGTTACCTGGCCCCGAATCTCTTACAGGCCCCCGAAAACTACGACAATAGCGGGCACCTATGAGAAGGGAGAACGCGGGATTTGGCGAACGACTAGATCTCATTCCTTCCTAACTTGTCTTTCTTTCTTTCGTTCTTCCTTTTTTTTTGAGGTGGGGGGACTTGAATATGGGTGGAGGGTGGTTAAAGAATATCATATTTTCTCGGTCGATGCGCAATGTGTCTCTGGAATTTCATATGGACTATGGAACAAAGCGGTCCTTGGGATGCTGGGTTGAGAGGAAATATCTTTGAAGATGATGAACTTCGACGGGCGGCAAGAATTGGGATGAAACGTTGCGGGGTACTTTGGGATGGAATTATTCTGCTTTATATTGTGTCAATGGACAAAATGTTGCCTTCGTGGTTGATGATGGGTTTCATGGAATCATGTTTTCTATCAGGTCATTTTTATCTAATCTCATCCATCAGAATTCAATTGCATCTGTATTAGGTGTACCAACTAAAAAGAAACACTAAATAAAGTACTAAATAAAATAGCTTAATATATAATAAATAAAATTCTGAACAAAAAAACTTGGACAAGGAACAAAATAATTAAAGCTAAATATCCGTAAAAATGTGATAATATTTATTATAGTACATATTATTATAAGTCAAACAAAATTGACTTAATAATATTAAGTTATAGATAGTCAAAAACATAATTAATATACATAGCTTGAATTTGATCTCAAAGGCACTCGCAGTGTCCAATAATCAAAATTATCATATTTCATTCCAATTTATTAGGGGTATCCGGAAGTAATTAATTATTTTTCACATACTTCACGCAACTCCATTTATGTTTTCATATCAATGATTATTCTATTACATAATCCCGATCGTTATTTATGATTCTTGACCAAGGATCCTCCAAACACTTAATTCCCTTTTTGAAAAAATCGTGTTCCTAATTTTTAATGCAAACAATTCTTCACTCCCGAATTGATTACTTTCCGGTACCCCTAATATATCAGTTTGGTTTAAGCACGATTTAAGGGTTGGAAATGGAATAGCGATAAAGGGGGCGGTGGAAATACCGAGTCAGAGGTCGTTCTCCGAAGCAACCCCCTCAGTGGCAAGGGTGGAGTACCGAAAATCTTAAGCCTAGTGCCGGAAGACGTTCCTTTGGCGAACCACCAGTCAGACTGGTTGGTACTCCTGCAACTCGGTTCGAGCCCTTTACCCGCTTTTAGGGTTGCCGCGATGATGTTGCAAATTTAATCATCTGCATACTTGCCGATTACACGGAAGGCCGATCACAGAGGTCGTCGAGCCAACCCCGCGGGGCTTATCTGGGTTTGTCCGAACTCCGTTTACGTTTAGGCTACATACTTTTTGTATTTGTAGACAGTCCATCCCCTCCCCCGCACCCTTCATCAACCCCCTAGCACCGCGTCGTTTCATATTTTTAACACTAGAACCACCGAGGGGGTGGAAATGACTTGTCTGCCATTTTCAGTTAAATTATTCTAATATATCCCCGCGAGTTCTTTCAGACTTTATATACTTTTATTTTGTAAATTAGGGGTAGTTATAAGTAATGTCGTCTATTTCAGATTGAATAAACAGCTCCACCTTTTTTGTGGACGTGATTTGTTATTATAATACATTGCTTGTAATTAATAATTAAATTTATTGACATTAGGGAATTAAAAATCTGCCAGGGAGATGGAAGAAGATTATCAATAGTGGGGATTATATTGTTCATTAATCTGTACTAAATGTTTATTAAATAAAATAACATAAAAATCGACATGACTTATCGGTGCTTCTAATATATAAAATAAAAGTATATAAAATCTCAACGAATTCGCAAGGCTATATTAGAATAATTTAACTAACAGTGGGAGACAAGTCATTTTATTTTAAAAACGGAACTTATTTATGAGTCAACCCAATATGTTAACATATAATATATAAATACATAGATAACAGATCAATAAGAATAGTGTATTTTAGTGTTAATACGATATAAATGACTTTAATTGTAATAATATCCTTCCTGAAAAATATGTTCATAAAAACAGATCGAAAGATGTATATAGTACTATTTTGTTCACACAATAATATAATAAAATGAAATATAAAACCGTAGAGTACTGAATTAGAAGAACAATAATTAAAGTAAATGCTGAAAACTTTCTAAAAACGAATGTCGATTTAACGATATTTAACGGAAATTGTTAATCAAGATAACTCGGTGGTAAATAAATTCAACGTTCGTTAATCGGATGAACGAAATGTGGCCGAGTGAAGGTTGATATCTCTTGGTATAATTTTTTCGAGATTTTACGAGGCACCACGTGAAATCCGTGAATTTTTCAATGATTTTAAGCCGGGCAATCGATATAACGAATAAAAAAAGGGTTCGAAAATTGCCGAGAGCATTGTAATCGGGCGAATGGTCAGAAGTCAGTCAGAGAGCACGGACTGGCATCTGCATTTGGCAAATGAAAACTTAACGAGATTTGCTGGAAAATTTTTGCTACGTTACATGTGACTCTTCCCCACGGACGATGGTTCAAAGTGACACGTGCCACGGCCAACTCACCCTCTTCCACCCCCCGCCCCCTTTCACCCAATCGTCGTCTCCAGCTTCGATCTACGCTCGGATATCAAGTTTTTCTATCAGTTACGTTCCGATGAAATAACTGATACCGCTATCATATTTTCCACCTCGAATTTTAATTAAAATTGTGCTCGCAATAATCGCGTTTCATTGAAATATCTTACGGTTTAAATGTACCTCCCGCAGGTGCTTTCGATATGTAATTCATTTTATTTTAACGGAATTATCAATATTTAAAAAATCTTCAATTAAATTGTGCGGATCCTCTGAAATTAATTCTAAATCTTTGATACTAGAACAACCCTAGTTTATCATTAGGACAATCGAAATGACGGGGTCGCGGGTTTAATAAAAATATTGGAAATTATGAGATTCCATTTTCTGAGATTTTTTGTGGCTCACGTTGCATAATTGACATAATTAAATCGATTAATTCATTTCTGCGATTCATTAGTATTTTTTAGGACGTATAAATAAATATACCAATATAGCTAAATGTATCTAGTTACAAATTAATGTTTATCTTAATTTGGAACTTAAAGTTTTAGCAATTTAATTTTTTAATCCTAAAATTACTTACAATATATCTACTTAATTACAAATTAATTTCTAACGCCAGAACTTAAAGTTTTAGAAACTTAGTATTTAACCCTAGAACTACCAGTTACAATAAATTCAATTACAAATTAATTATTAGGTTCTTTTCGAACATTAAAAATTGCCCCAAAAAAGCTACCAGCGACGCAGCTCACAAATTTCATTCTTACCCTCGAAGTATGTCTCAAAGTGGCACGTGTCACCATGAAACTCACCCCCGATTCTACTGTCCTCTCCATTCTGCATCCAGTGGTGTAGATAATCCGCAAAGCTTTTGACATCGGATATATTTCGATGAAACAACAAACCCGAGGCATTTGCGATTCCGATTACGGTGTATTCACTGGCGAAGCCTGGTTGGTCGTCTCCTGCAACCAATCAACAGAGGCATTCCCACGTAATTGGTTTTTACGTAATGTTAAGCAGCCGGCAATCGGTTGGCTACTACGTTGTATTTGTTTTCCGTCGAGTTAAACTCGCGATATTCCGTACGTCGGATCAAAGAGCTACGATCCGGAATTAATTAAATACTCCGCATCTCCACCCTGAGTTTCTTGCCTTTTTTTCCTAGAATCGGATACTGCACCCTCGTTTCATCGGACTCGACAAAAAAATCAACTTTCCACGATGTCTGAACTAAAAGTTCCACCCTCGCAGGGCATCCTGGAATTCCTAGAAACCCGTCGTCCAACAACCCCGGAAATTTTTCCGGCTTCCTATTTGAACTTTGATTTTTAGATTAGAATTTCCTCGTAGCTTCTTCTGATGCTTCAACTTTTTTTTTATTGAATATTTGATACCACTGTTTCACGTTTCACGCAAAGTCTATTATTCTATTCATATTTTTCAACATTTTATTATATTTCTCCCATCGGATTAACGAACGATGAATTTATTTATTCTTTCTTTTCGAATTATCTTCATTAACAGTTTCCGTTTAATTCGTCAAACCGCCAGGTCTTTTTTGCGACGTTTTCCTCGTTTCAATTCGTGTCGGTGGAAAAATGTGGAAAGAAATCCCGTGATCGGGATTAAAAGTTAAAAAGACAAAGAGTTTATTTCCACCCTCGTTGAAGAAAGTTAGAACGCGGATGATATCTAAATTTCAGTTGGAGGACGGTAGAAAGGTGAAAGCACCCCGATAAAATTCTATTGTGTCGAGCACGAGAGCGTTTAAGCCGGTTCGTCGTTCTTTTCGAGTTTATTCGTCCCTGGTTGGTCCCACTTGCGGATCCCTCTGTCCTTCGAGCCACGGGATTCGCAGCAACCCCTCTTGTCGCTCGTTGTCGCTCGCGATCCTTTATTAGCCGAGGGATAAGGCCGACTTTTTTTTATTTCCCCCCCAAACTTGACATTCGTCGATCTCTCTTTTCGTATCTGCCACTTGTTGCTTCGGTGTCCCGACGTCTTCCCTATCGTGACAAGACCACCACCCTCCCTCTCGTTTTTTTCCCATCCCTTGTCACCATCCCTCGGTAGAACTTGGAAAACATAATACTGAGTCTACCAGCGGTTTGTTACGTGACACTGATTCTTTATTTTATTTCATATTATTTAAGTTCGTCCACAATAATTGAGTCTCATCACTTGACACCATCCCTTGATACAACTTGAAAAAAAATAGTATTGATTCTACCAGTGATTTGTTATGTGACACTGATTCTTTATTTTATTTCATATTATTTAAGTTCGTCCACAATAATTGAGTCTCATCACTTGACACCATCCCTTGATAGAACTTGAAAAAAGTAGTATTGATTCTACCAGTGGTTTATTACGTGACACTAATTCTTTATTTTAATTCATATTATTTAAGCGTGTCTAAAATAATTGCGAGAATTGGGTCCAAGTGATTCTTTAGAGTGTTTCAAAGATAAGTCTTGCGATGAGTATTAGAATTAGATAAGAATTCTATGTATCGATGAAAGTATATACTTATATCAGAAAACTAATATTGAATCAATCGGTGGATTCTTACGTGAAATTAATATTTTATTTGAGCTTATATTATTTTACTTTACTTACCTGAAATAATTGGAAGAATTCGAGCCTAGTGATTCTTTAGAGTGTTTCGAAGATAGGTCTTGCGATGAGTATTTTTAAATGTATTATAAGTAATCTTAAACAAATTTTATATGTTTTACAAGTAAATAGTATTTTCATATGTTTTACGTTGCGTTACGAGTCGCATTATGCGAGACTCGGATTACATGTACGCTTTACATTATATCGAAAGCGCATTGTTTAAGTACCGCGTTGTACGAGGGTTACCTATATATATATATATTCTGATGATCTAGATCATCAGAATGCTGAATTCGTTTAATCCCAAACTACATCGACACCTGAAATGAGAGCCTCTGTGCGAAAACCGCAAAACCGCCGAGCATTGTAATGAGATTTAAATTACTCTGGAACTGTGACATAGTGTCCTTTTTACGAATCGTTACTCCGCAGACCACTCTCGGGATAAGCAATTAGGGATGGAAATTTGATTCGAGTCCCGTCTCGAAAATAATCGATTATCCTTGCTCGAAACGGAACCTGCTTTACTCTTTCAGCCGAGCAACGAGCAATTTAAATAATAGCTCAGAGGAGTACATCTTGACTTTTATTGCTCGCGATCGTTGCTCACCTGAACGATGTAACGTTCCTTTAAGTAGTTTAAGTGTTATGTCCCAAAATAGAAACTGTTTCAAAGGAAGAAGATCCTTGGCACGCGTTTAGGTTCAGGTTTTTGAACGGTGTCTTTTGGGATGCTAGTCCGGAGAATATCGTTCGGGTGGTACGCATGGAATCTTGCCGCGGGGTGTCTTAATGCGTTCTAAATTGCGGCGAATGCGCTTTAATTGATTGACAAAAAACGGCGGCCACTAAAAAGAGTGGATGTTACTCGGCGGAGGAACTCGGGTTGATGCAACACTGATCATTCCTTCTTTCTTTCATTCCGTAGCGCGATACTTCCTCTTCACCCTGCATTCCATTCCTTGACAAATTGTCTTTTAATGCGCGCCTCTGCTGCGCACCACGAAACAACCGATTCTTAGATTGTGGCAAGGATACTTTATGAATTACATCGAAAGAAAATAGTTCATACTTCATAATTATCGCGGAAATAGAGTCGAAAAAAGTGTCAGTACAATGACAAAAATGCTAGTCGTAGAAAGCAGTATAAGTTATAAACATATTTATTTCACATAGGTTCAGAAAAAAAATAATAAAGATTCGTGAAAATCGAAAATCTGTTATCGCTTGTGTGATCGAACTTATCACGCTCATCACGAGTCAACCAAAAAGATTCAGAATTATGTAATTAGTGCAATCAAGTAAGAATTCGCATCTCATTAATGCATAAATTAATATATGAATTCAATGAAGATCATAGAAATATATATTTTCTGGCTGCGTAAAATGAGATTTACCGCATATAAAAAGTACCCCATAAAAACGAGGTAAATCGGAGGATGAGTGTAGTGTCTCCAAGTCCACAAATTATATATTTATATAATAAAATAACAAGAACAAAAAGAAGAATGACGAAGAAAAAAAATGATGGAAAGATTCCAAGCAAAGTGGAGTCAGAGTTTGGAGGGCTTCGTTACGAAAATCAGTATTTAATGCCATCGCGGCATCACTTTGAATCTAATTCAATAAATCTATAAATCGTATGTTTATAAGATAACAGCAGAATAAATTCGACGGTAGAGAATCGCATGAATCTGTGGATGAGTAATATCTATAAATGTATACAGAACTTTATAAATAATAAAAAGTTTATGGAATACCATCAGAATAAATTCGAAGGAAAGGAGGAATGACGTAGAAAAAAGAAACGGTGGAAAGATTCCAAGCAAAGTGGAGTCAGATTTAGGAGGGCGTCGTTACGGAAATCTGTATTTAATGCCATCGCGGCATCACTTTTAATCCCAGCCTTATCAGATTATCGGGACCTCCTCGAAAGGAAGGAACGAGAGGCGTCTTCAGATCGAATCTCGGCTCTTCTTTTACGAGACGGAAAGCCAACGATGATTTTACTATCTACGAGACTTAGATCGCATCTCCTGACCTCCGCTAAAGTCTTCTCGTCTCTCTTTCTCCGCCTTTGTCTCTATATTTTATCTGGGAGACTTAATCTACCTCCGAGAGTCCAAAGATTGCATATTGATTTCAATAGTTCCCGGTTGCAAATGAAATTTCATCATTTATGCTATTATTAATACGTATCTTCCTCCAAGTAGCTGTCTCCAAGCATTAATTAATTAAAACGTCTTCTGAAAATAAACTTAATTTCACTACCCACGTAATTGATTAGTATTTCTTGAGTAATAAGTGTGTATAATTGATTTAAATATATGTGCAAATAATATATGTATATTATATCTAAATTGTCCGCATTTACTGTTCAAGGAATTATGAATTATGTGTTAACATTAATATATTTTAAATTCCTTGCCGCATCGTTTTCATTCCTGTGGGAACCGAAGGTGGATGAACGTTGGAATTTACAATAAAAATAGCGGATAAGAAATTCCATGGAATTCGATGGTGGTTCGAGCAAAACGTTGCAAAGCCAATCGTTCTTCCTAGGAGACAAGCAACATTGTAGATCGGTGTGATCTTATTGTTTACGGAATCCGGAATCCATGCGTATCCTGGGGGTCCCGGCAAACAATTAGGTTCCTGTGTTTTGTTAACGCCATAGATCTGCTTTAGGCGAAGCTGGAATCCATGCGTTGAAGATAGGAGATGAAGAAGAAGATGAAGAAGGTGTCATGGCGTCGCGGACGTCTCCCACGGTGGCTGATGTCAGAAGACGTGCGCGACAAAGTACGTGTCACGGCACTCCCGCTTCGTTTAACTTAATTGCTGCCTCTTCTCTCCTCCTCTTTCACTTCGTTCTTTGACCTACCGATTTCATCGCTCACTTTTGATTCGTTTCTTCTTGTTATTCCCTTTATTCTTATTCTCTCTCGTCTTCGTTTTCTTCGTCCACATCGGCCAAAGACGCTTCTTTCGTCGCCGCGATATCCAGCCTCGTCATTCCGCGTAAATAAAAGATTCGAGTGCTCGATGATACCACGACATTCTCTTACTGTAAATACTCGGAGTGGTGGTCAGAAAAAAATTAATTTTAATATTAATCGATAACAATTTTTATTTAGTTTCATGTCTATATCCTTACGAGTACTACTCCGCAATATATTAATTAAAATATCTCCGAAAATAATTGTTTTTCGGTGGAAATGATTTATTACATTTTTATGGAGAATCACGAACTGATTCGATTCATGCATTAAAATACGTATAATCCCATTTAAAATAATAAACTTGTCTTTTAAATGTCCTCTACGCGCTTAATTACGAAAATGCTAATTATGACAAGTAATAAGCCACTTTACGTGAAAATGGTAAAAAAGTTATTACTTAAATCCACCGAAGAAAGTGATTACGCGTAATTTTTTAATTGAGCCGCTCAAATGCCGAAGTGATTAACTTCACTTTTTGATAATTTTCTAATATTACTGCCAAAGCGTATGATTGGTGCTTAAGGTTTTATAATTATCGATTTTCTCGAATTGTCGTTTGATGAAGTTAGTCGCTGGCTGAGTTTTTGTTGAGCGGCACAATTATTATTATTATAATACAACATAAAATGAAAGGAGACAAAAGATACAAGTAGATGAGTATATAACTTCAAGAAGTTGAAAGGTGGGCTAAGAAGCGAATAATAAAGTCAGTGCAACCTGACGTAATCTCGGAATCTTGTCGGGGATCTCGTCGAAGGTAGAAGACGTAAAGTCGAGGGCAGAAAATGTCAGCGTGGCGCGACAAAGAGCTCGACTTTCCGGCTGGGGAATCCCCGGTGAGGATAATCCTGTTACGCTTTTGCGGAGTGTCGAGGTGCGCCATGATGTCACCGGATCGCCGATATTCACAATACCTTCGAGTCACTTGGCCTGAATCGACCTGAAAGCACTCGAGCTCTTTCGATCCTCCTGTAGATCCCGTAGATCCTGTAGATCCTATAGATCCTATAGATCCTGGTTCAACCGTCCGGAAACTGTCACGGTGTGTCACCTGTCCAGGTACCGTGGGGACCACTTATACGCTCGGCCTCCTGGAACGTGTCTCCATTCTTTTGTCCTGTCACGTGACAAGTGCGGTATATCCCGTAAATGGGAGTATCCTAAACCTTCAGCACGTGCGACCGACAATTGTCATTTTTTCTAGTCGATTACGGAGTCAATTGCTCTTGAAATCACTTTAAAGACATGCTTTTTGAAAATGGTAATCATAATAATGACAGTGAGTCGAGAAAATATATATAGTAACAGTAATGAGAACGAATCAGTATAAGTTAATATGATTAATAAATATAATAAGTAACATTTGAATGTGATCAGTGTACTTGCAGTAATAACTAATTGTAAGATTCAATAGACGTGGAAAGATTAATATAAAAAGAATAGTATCGTCAACGAAATTTAAAAAATTGTGAATACACCCAATTCTGTTTTTACACGAACTTATTTTAAACGAACCTTTGTCAAAAATTTAACGAAAGTTGAGATACAAATCTTTCTGTTTTACGAATAATAAAATAGAAATTCTAAGGTTTCCCTAGATACAGTATATTGTTTTGATAAACATTCTTACACGTATTTTTCGGGAACATATCTATTGTGCGAAAACAGAATTGGGTGTATATGAAATTCGTAATCATAATGAAGAGTGAGTCTAAAGAAGTTAACATGATTAATAAATATACTTATTACATTCAAATGTTATTTATTGTAACAAGTCGGATTTATATATTGGTTCAGCTTAAATCACAATTAACATCGAAACACGTCATATATAATAAAGTTATGATCCAGCGTATTATTAATATTAATTTCATACAGAAATCTTAAAATTTTCAATTAACTAAATTCTTATGACTAATTGCATATAAAAAATGTCATAACCAAACTGAAAGTCTCGAATTAAAAACCGCCAATAAAAGTATACTTGTTAAATCCCCATTAATCCAAGATTTCTGATAATTATAATAATAATAATCATTCAAATAATTTATAAAATAATTTCTTGTGACATTTCTTGGCATATAAAACATTTGAGAACTGGAATGAAAGTTTGAGATTAAAAATGGCCAATAACAATATACTTGTTAAATCCCAATTAATCCAAGAATTCTGATAATTATAATAATAATAATCATTCAAATAATTTATAAAATAATTTCTTGTGACATTTTCTAGCATATAAAACATCTGAGAACTGGAATGAAAGTCTGAGATTAAAAATCGCCAATAAAAATATACCTGTTGAATTCCAATTAATCCAAGAATTCTTATAATTATCATAAAACTATAACCGTCAGACCCAAAATAACTAAAGGATTCCAATAATTCCAATAATTATTACTGAAATAATTTATGCCTGACCAAGTTACATGAAGGCAACTGTACGACACGCGACAAAATTACAGTGCAGTTCCAAGATTTTCTTCTTTATCCGTGTGTTCCCGGTACAACCGCAAACGACGAGTTTCCGGTTTTTGCGACAAGTGCCGATTCCACGGTAGACCGTCCTACCGAAAGGTTTCGCCTTTGATCCCGGAGCATATGTTTCGCATGGGAACACCCACGGCACCGCTTTCTTTCTTCTTTTTTGCGCAAAAAACGACTGTCACCAGGTTTTAGAGTGTAAAATTACTCGCGCACACGGAAGGAGTAAAAGCGTGGGTCGTTCGGGCGAGAAGTGACCGTGGATTTCATTAAGTACGAACGTTTCGCGAAGATTAATGTTTCCAACACCCACGTGGCTTGTTACATCACAAATCTCTAATGTCTTTGCCCTTATTTCTGTTTCAGGTAAGCGGAACTATGAGTAATCACTGCTATGAGATCGGTATTGTGAGTAGAATCTACTGTCTCCCTCGTCGTATTATCAGGTTTTATCTCGATTCAAAACTTGACCTTGATAATAGACCAATTTATATCGTGAGATAATTAGTGCTCGTTAACACTAGAACTACGAAGGAAGTCAAAATGACATGTCTTTTGAGCTAAATTATTCAAATATACCACGGCGAATTCTTTGAGATTTTATATACTTTTATTTTATATAGATAACGCGAATAATTGAATCCATTAATTAACTGAAATTTTCCAGTCATAATTTATATACAAATAAATGTGTACCGATAAGTGAGTATATGTTCGGTAGTTCTAGTGTTAAAATTAATAAAGATCTCGATATTCCTTATTACATTATGACCCCGATTTCTATTCTTTATTGGAAATCTTGTTATTTACTTATTTAATAACACAAACGTGGAAACATAATAGTAATAGTATCACGAAAATTTTCCATTATATATTAAGACATATCAAATCCTATATAACCAGAATTATTATACTACCATTATCCAATTGCCAAAATAATATAATATTATACCGAGACCTAACCTGGACAAGAAAATAATAATATAATATATCGGTAATATAAGATCTTCCGGTATTCTATCTTACAGATAGATACAGATATATCTTATTGATACATTACCGCGAAAGGCAATAACAATTAAAATAATTGAAACCAGTCAGACATAAATCTCCGCGAAGAGAAAGACAGGTATTTAAATGCGAGTCGACAAAGATTGCGATCCACCTCTGAATATTACATAACAATGGATTATATCCGATGGTTCGATCGCGAGGAGCCGAGGCGGCGTTAAGGATCGACCGATCACGATCGGCCTTGATGGCGATCATAATTTATGCAAGGATTTGTCATTGCGGGTCAAAAGGATGTCGACGACAGGCTTGGCATCGTGGCGGACGAGTCACGCCTCTCGTCCACGAGAAATGGACGAGACCGAAGTAATTAGCAACCGGTTGGCTAATGCATCCTTTTGTCTCCGGCTCTTACGTTATCTGATCCTTCTTGTCGGCCCTTGCCGCGCCACTGGCCACCATCTTCCTTCGTCCAAGATAAGGATGTCCGATACGTCCGATATGTCCGATACGTCCGCCACGAAAAAGCCTTTCGAAAAACCTAACCGCGTGGCGTAACTTAGGCGGTGCGAGTTTCGACCTCCTTCCATATTCTCCACTTATATTCCGGCAGCCACTAACAGAAGAATTTGTCAGTTGTGCGTGAGATTTTTCCACTAGATTTTTAACCCCTTAGCTACTGCATGCTGCAATAGTGGTTTTCGTGTATGACTTCTTTTTGAGACGGCACACCACTATAGTGGCTTTCTCGTATGTGATCTTATTACGTTTTTGTTTCAAAGTCTTTATATGAAAATGTATAAAGACATTATTATTTATTTATGTACAAAAAAAATTTATCTACGAAATGCGTTCCCACGCGAAATCAATATATTTATCCAAATTTGAATTAACCCCCAACTTTTTCGATTGAGTGAAACGTAACGAACTAGTTGGACTATTAATTATTTCATATTTCATATTTTATAATTGACTGTTACATCGTCTATTCAATTGGCGAAGTTAATAATTCGAGTTGACAATAATAAAGTTATCCAGGAATACAATGAACTCCATAAATCCCGATAATCAATATCGACAATAATATAATAAGATGTAAACACAATTACTCAAAGGTGTTATAATTGAGGGTTAATGTCTCATAAAGACTGGTGAAAAATCAGGCTATCAGATGCGATTCGTGGAGGACGATAAAGCGAGGTGGATGGTAACACGTTCCAAGTTGTTTGTTTATTAATTAGTATTATTAATCACGACACCTTAGTGAATTATCTTGTATTACGGAGTACGGCGCGAAGAAACCCAGGTATTATTGATGGGTTTGCGTAAAATTATCGGATCGAAAAATCTCGCCGGTGCGATCGGATCTCGGTGATCGATTCTCATTTGCATTCGCGGTTCCGACCACAATTTTCTACCATAAAGGATTCAATTACTTTCCCTCGATTATTACGTTTCACCTTTTTCTCTCTCTGTCTTCTCTTTTCTTTTTTTTTTGTATCGCGTCCACGTCCCGTCGATTTATTTGATCGCTTCTCGCGAGATAACCGATCATCGCGCGAACGGCTAGAAACGAAGGTCGTAAAGCGTTAATGCATCATCGAGTTGACCTATCATTAACATCTACTAATTATCTGCATTTACGCGCAACGAAACCGCGCGCGCGCGCATGCGCACACACTCTCTTTCGTACTTCTGCAGGTGCAAATAAGCAATTTATCACGGGGAACATATCTGATCGACTCGCTCGTCTGTCACCGTGACTAACTTCCAAGAATTAATTATCGAGGGAGGGAAATTTCGTCGGGCACTTTATTCGCGGGCTTTTTTTTCATCTATCTTTGAGATAATAATTAGGAGGGTTCGCGAATTCATCTTCGTCTTGGAAGTGGTTTCCCGTGTAGGTGGAAGTATCTTTTGATAATTACATTGATTAATACCTTGATATACGACGCTGATTACATACCGATAATTTTCAATCTTCTAGAGGCTACCCTCGTTTAACGCGGTACTAATACCACGGGATTTCGATATAACACGGTTCAAGAATCGTAGCGATCCTCGTATAACACGGTACTTATATAATGCGACTTCGATATAACTGGGTTCACAAATGGTGACGATCCTCGTACAACGCGCCACTTATACAATGCGGTTCACAAATCTCAATGCATCTCGCATAACGTGTACGAATGAAACCTGAAATGAGACAAATAGTTCGAACAAAACAGTTGCAAAATGTAACAAATTTGTTATTTATCCGGAACGACATTTTTCTGGAATCTAACTCCTGCGTTGTACAAGGATTATCCTTGATATTTCGGTATTTCATATTTCTTGCGCAATTTTGAAATAAAATATAAATATAATTCAAGCGACTAGTTTTTACCTCAAATATCTCGTAAGACACGTTAGACATAGTCTTGAATTATTATTAAGTCTATTGATCGCATTTAACCGTTTTTATAAACAGACCCAAGTTTGATATTACGCGTTCGTTAAATTGAAAATCTCGATATCAAAGTAATAAGTAGTTGGAAGTACATTCTGCGAAGGGTCGCAGGAAATTCCTGGAAACCGGAAGGGTGTTCCGATCGTAGGGCAGATTCGTAAGGTTCGATGTGGCGTAAAGGGTGCAGAGTCACGAGACTCTTGGCGGTCGTTGGATGGATGCTGTATTAACATGACAAAGAGACGCTGGGACGCCTTCTCCTCGCTTCTGCTTCTACACCGAGAGGCTGCTGCCTCTCGATTCAAATGCGATGGGCGTATGCTATGCTAATATTCCGATCCACCGGCGTTAATGCATTATCAAACTCCCCCAGAGCTGCATCCACCTTCCTGCATGCCACGATATGCATTGCACCAAAGGCTATGCGCAAGAACCTCTTCGTCCTGTGTCACGATTCGTTCAGGGTTCATACGTGGTGACGTCACTGTGTTCTCTTTCACATTCTTGAAAAAAGATTCTGCTTTTAACACTCAAACTTACGGTGTTAAGTTACGGTTGCACGGAATTTAATAGAAATGTTCGAATTGATAATATTCCATTTTTAGGGTGTTTTGTGGCTCACGTTGCACAATGGTCATAATTAAATCGTATAAATATAGTTGAATATATTGTCCGTAGTTTTAGTGTTAATTAAGGATTGAGGTCCTGATTATAACGTCCTAGTATTATTTATTTATTTGGATATCCAAAATGTGGGGAAATAATTGTGCTGAGAAATTAAGTAGAAAGATACACGCAGAAATTTGTATCAGCCATTTTTATATACGAATCTAATTCTGATATTAGGCGATCGTTAAATCAAAAATCTAAGGAATATATGATATTCTTTATTCTGTTATGAAAATTATAAATATTAATGAAGATAGTGTAAACGATTGAAATCGAGAAAAAAAATCGGCGGGATCCGCACGTGTCACAATTAAATAATTGTATAAGTGAATAATGGTTTCAATTAAATAATTGTGACGTGTTCCGTCGATTTCTTATTCTTGATTTCACTCGTTTGCACTATCTTCGCTAATATTTATAATTTCCCAGAATTATATCATTGTGACATAATTATTAATTTTATTAAATTCTATCAAATCAAATGAAATATTCATAAAAGTATGAAGACTATGTCGCAATAGTTTCAAGTATGATAAAACAAGAATGACACACAAAACCGAGTGATAATGGATAAGAGAAACAGTGCGAGAGGGTGAGAAAGCGATAGGAGGCGGGAGAAGGTAGAAAGGACACCCCAACAATGGTAAAGTTCCACGCTCACGCGGTTTCGCACAATGGTAGCAACACGGAGCACTGTCAAAGTGGTGTCAACTGTCAACCGGCCGTTCCCTGGGGCGGCAGACCGTGGAGACACAAAAGGTGGTATACATACAAAACGATCCTCCGAACTCGCGAAACGCGAGAAGGAAATCGAGCTACTCGACCGTTCTTCGTTTCCTACGAGCCAGAAAGAAGGATGTGAATGATGTTGTTTAAAAATCAACTAAGAAAATCTACGTATCCTTATTTTCTGAAAAATATGGTGTTATAAGAAAATTATTATTCAACCGATATATGATTTGAATAATTTAATTAGTGAGTCATGTTGTTTTCGAATCAAGAAAGAAAGTCTATATTTGAAAATCAAGAAATCAAGGTACTGATAAATCCAGAAGATCTACATCAAGAAAATATAGATTTTCTTATTTTCTGAAAAATATGGTGTTATAAGAAAATTATTATTCAACCGATATATGATTTCAATAATTTAATTAGTGAGTCATGTTGTTTTCGAATCAAGAAAGAAAGTCTATATTTGAAAATCAAGAATTCAGGGTACTGATAAATCGAGAAGATCTACATCAAGAAAATGTAGATTTTCTTATTTTCTGAAAAATATGGTGTTATAAAAAAATTATTATTTAACCGATATATAATTATAATAATTTGATTTGTGAGTGATTTTGTTTCCAAATCAAGTAAAAAGATCTACATTTTCTCACTTATTTACTGAAAAACATTACTTCAAAGCAAAATTATAATTTGATCGATGTATGATTTTCACGATTTGATCTAATTAATTCTAAAGACGTTGAAATATTATTGATCTATAACAATGAATTATGACGATGAATATGATGACGATAATCAAAATGAAATCAATCCCATAAATAACTTCAAATAAAATAATATCAAATAAATCGAATAATCGAATACAATCATACATGAAACGAAACAACAATTGATTTATAAACCGTGTTTATCGTGTGTAAGAATATGTGGCTACTTAAAATTCATTTAACCACCGACACTTAACATGTCCATTACCATCCACCCAGCGATCCACCCCCGTTAAAATTAATATTCCGATCTCTCAATGAACTTCTCCGTTCTTCCAACCCCCGGCGACTATTTTTTGTCAAATTCCTCCCTCGTTCTCGTCTGACACGACACGCGTAAATGAATAATTTAGTGACAGAGACGGCAACCACCGTGCGGTATTCGCTCAGCGTGGGCGAAAAAGAGAGAGCGAAATGGAAACCGCATTCGTTGCAAGGGTACCGCAAAAAAAAACCAAGATGACGATGTGTGCGAATATCACGGATATTCGAGGGACAAGAGACACGGATACGCGTGTATTAGGACGAGTGACGTGCCCCTCATTTTTTCGCCTTTTATGCGGAAAACAGTGCCGAGGGTGACTCTCTACGTCCTACTGTAAGGGGTTGCGTTGGAAGCCGGATGTCGCACGCGGTGAATAAAAGTTACATCGTTGATGTTCATTTTTGTTGAACACTCGGAATCTCTTGTTATTACGCGATCAATTTTGATATTAACAAGTTCCTTGTTAACCCTTTGACTTACGGCATGCTTTAATAAGAAACGATTAATATCGGAAATAAGAAAAGTTGAGAAGATATTGAGATTCAGTTGTTTGATTGGTTGTTATGTGATATTTGTTTATATTAATCGACATGTAAGAACGTATATATACGCATCTCGCAGTCCAAGGGATAATTCGGTTAGTATCACGAATTATATTGGTCACGTTCGGTTAATATAAACAATTTTATTATTAAACTAGGAATATATTGTAAATGACTACTGCGTGGTCTAAGAAGACGTAAAGTAGCTAATGTTTCAGAATTTTTTCTGGCGCGATTATTATAAAGATTCGATATTTTTGCACACCATCTGAAAGCGTCATATGTCTTCTATCATATCAAACAAGAATTATCCGAATATATTGAAAAATGTCATTTTTATTGAATTTTAAGTAAAACCCTATATGTTGGTTAAAATGGGGTTGCCCCGTGATGGACTTCAAATAACATCTCTTATTAAATACACTTCTGGATTATTAATTTAGTACATTTCATTAATCCAAAATAATGTAATCCACATATTACGATAGCCAGTGAAGGATAAACTAAGTAATACGATAATTTTTTTTATAAAATATGTAGTAAACAAGTAATCAGAATAAAATGATTAAAATCCACGATATATCATAGGAAATATGAATGGACGAACGAGATTCGAGCGTAAAGTGAATTCATTTCAAGAATCCCGATAATCTTTTTTTTCCACTTTGATTAAGCTGCCGGTGGGTTGGATGGCGGTCCATCGAACTCGATGGAGCAGATCGATCTCGCGATGCATCGCGGAAAGCAGAAATAAACGATTCGCGAATTAAAAGCAAATCATTTCGGGAAGCAGATGCGCGAACGGGCTTTACTTGTTGCGCCTACGAATCGTGATAATCGTTGGGATACTTAAGCCCTTAATAGACGCTTAGGCATCGCGTACATTCGCGTGGTGCTCGACTGATAAAAGTCTGCTTGATTTCTGGCCATAAATCACTCAACGAATATAATGCTAATTAATTGAATTAGATCATGAATTTAATATATACATGATTTTATTACGAATTTATTATAATCTTATTAGTTATAACACTGATAGTATAATACATTCACAACTGTATTTTATTATACACTTATAATCGTCATCAATCTTTTAATATCAATTTTCAATGTCAATTTATATTTTGAAAGAATTATGAAAATTATCCTCATTGATCTATTAGGTGTACCGGAAAGTAATCAATTCGGAAGTGGAACATTTGTTTGCATCGACAGTTCGAAATTTGATTCTGATATGAAAAAATAAATGGAGTTTCAGAAAGTATGTGAAAAATAATTGATTACTTTTCCATACCCCTAATATCATTCTTTTAATATATAAATTGACATTGAAAAAATTATGAAGATTGAAAATGTCTAATGAAGTACAATTGTGAATTTACTATCGTTACTATAAATAATAAGATTATAATAAATTCATAATAAAATCATAAATATATATATTCCTACACGACATAGAATATTAATAAAAATTAGATTACTATCTTCTCCACCACTTAACTATCTAAATTAATTCTTCCTTAATTCCCATAATTAAAACATTCTTTTCCTGGCAATATTTACTGGATTTATATTAGTGTCACATATATCATTTATTAATTCTCGTAATTCTTCATTTCACCTACATTTTCAAATTGTTTCATCCAACTATACTCCCTCGAGGTATCCGGCTCACCATGTATCCGATATCTTAATTAATAATCGGCAATTCCGAGATACAGTGTTTTACGATTAATATACTTTACAACTCGAGCGTTACAACGGGAAGCATTACACGGGTTTATATTTGTACTTGGCGGGACGATGGAAAATATATAAAAAGCGTGTGGCTCGCAAGAAACACTCGAAGAACCCGGCCGTGGCCATCATCGAATCTTTTTTCCCGGGGCATTTAGTGCGGTCGTTAAAATTCTGGAAAAGTCGTAAAAGCCGAGTGTGCGACGGTTCTGCCGACGGTCCACTCGATGGTTCCTTGCCACCTGGTGAACCAGCAGGAAGAACGAGTTTATGGAAGCAAAAACTGTACCGACGACATGGACCCCTTTTTCGACCTTCTCCCAGGTTATTACCGTCTCCTGACACGGCTACGCGTTTCCCTCGCTTTTCGGCATTTTTTTTTCTTATCTTTATTTTGATGGCAACGTGGTACACGATTATGTTTCTCCTGTCTCGGAAGGGTAGTAAAGCAAGTGGAAAATTTCGGAGATTTTTGTGTTCGTTAAGTGGACTTTAAATGTAGCATTCAGGATTGGAATTCTTTATGATGCCTTCCTCTTGGTTCTTAGATTGTATGAATTTTAATGAATTGTAACTCGGCTACGCGATTTCCTGGCCTGCCGGAATTTATTTCTCTTATCTTTATTTTGATGGCAACGTGGTACACGATTATGTTTTTTTCTGTCTCGAAAGGGTAGTGAAAATGGAACGACCACAAATGGGTCGACTCGAAATCGTCCAAAAATTAAAGTCGCCAATTTTCTTCATAAATCGCTCAAATCGATGGTGAATGATATCTAATGATGTTCTAGGAAGGTTTTGGGTCGAAAGAAGAGCATTAAACATTTTTTACGATCAAAAAGTTGATCGACCCAAAAACCCAAAAATGTAAAGGGGTATACCTTCAAAAATTGTCAAAAAATAAAAGTCGCCAATTTCGGTCCTAGATGGCCTAAATCGATGGTATATGATGTATAAACATATTCTAGCATGATTTTGGGTCGAAAGAAGTGGATTAAAAATTTTTTTCGGTCAAAAATGGGTCGACCCGAAATCGCAAAAATGTAAAGGGGTATACCTTCAAAAATTGTCAAAAAATCAAAGTCGCCAATTTCGCTCCTAGATGGCCTAAATCGATGGTATATGATGTATAAACATATTCTAGCATGATTTTGGGTCGAAAGAAGTGGATTAAAAATTTTTTTCGGTCGAAAATGGGTCGACCCAAACTCGCAAAAATGTGAAGGGGTACCTTCAAAAATTGTCCAAAAATCTAAGTCGCCAATTTCGCTCCTAGATGGTCCAAATCGATGGTAGGTGATACCTAAACATGTTCTAAGATCATTTTGGGTCGAAACAAGTCGAACTGTCTTCCAAGGAATACCGAACCTTGCTCACATGTATATCTACCTCATTATTTAGTGACTCGATAATGTTTCGAAGATGCATTTCCCAATCATGGAAATTAATATCCCGCATACGAAAACACAAGAAAACGGGTGATTACGATCTCACGTGTTCTCCTTGTTATAGGTGGCTCTCGGTTTTCGTGGTGAAAAGCCGCGTGGTAGAAGCACGCGCCGGTAATCATAATTAGCACGGGGCTCCGAGAAAGGTCTTAATTACGAAACACGGTCCACAATAGGGGCCACTGGCCACGCCGTACTCCCTTTAATAAATTTTGCTCACCGTAACCGGACACCGCTCCAAATTTTCGGCCTTCTCGCAATTTTCGATCGTTAAATTACCGGGCATCGTGTATTACGTGGATTACGACAGTCGAGGACTTCAAGAAACCCCCCTTTCTCTTTCTCTTTTTCAAGACACGCCTCGAGAAAAAGCGCCCTTCCAGAAATAAGAATACGAATATTAAATACTTGAGTCCGCAATATTTGTAGTGAATTTTGAAATTCTTATTCAATATATCTCATCCATTATTATAATTCATAATATATACAATCCATACAACATATACTTATAATTATGGAATATTAAGATATATACTAGTACGGGTATTGCATAAATATAAAAATTGCTAATTTATAATACGTGAAGTAGATAAAGAAAATTTCTGAAATATGGCATCAAACGGAATCAATATAATAAATAATAAAATGTAGTATACAATTATTATAATTTTATATGCATGCAGTATAGAAATGGTTTTATTATCTTATCATACAGGTATCTTTTATTATATGTTAATTACACATAATACAATAATATATGAATCTAATACATAATATTATATATTAATATTTCCATCCTCTCCCGCAGTACATAAATGGCAACCAATAAGAACGGAAGTTGAAGTATTCCTCGAATGGCAACCGTGGAAAGTGCGGCAGTTCATCGTAATAAAATAAATAAAGTTGATTGCAATTATCATTAAAGTAGATGACTCTCCACTGGTGGTGGCGTAACTCATTCTAATTACAATTGATTGCGATTGAGAGTAATTTCGCGAGTATTTTCGCTAGTCTTTATTCGACGGTGGGTTCCTCCGGTTTCGAGCTGTGGATGGGGTTTAATAAAGTACCTTCGAGGAATGATCGGTCGACTTAAATTATGGTTGCGAGACGCGCCCCCTTTTGCCCGCTGGATTTCTCCCCATTGTACCGGCCACTCCTTAAAATCCCGTGGTCCTCTTCTCGTGACACTTGTCACCTGATTTTATCGCGTCGTTAAACGTCCCGGGTCCACGTATCGACATCAACGACGCTTAATTGTATATTTATTGCCACCATGGAATCCCATCGTTTATGTCCTTACATGTTATCCATGGTTGCGGTGTCCTGCCTCAGTTTAATAATCCATGTAATATAAAATTATTGCATTATTTTATATTACATATATTATTTCATATTGTATTATCTCCGAAGCAGTGGAATTATAGATAATCCGAGGCACCCTGTATAAATAACTATGTATTAATAAATAAATATGGCACACCACAATATAAACATATCGTTCGTTAAAATATAACTATAATATGATAAGATGATGACATTTAACAGGATCATTATATAATATATAATTATCGCAGCATTATATGGACATCCTACTAAATTATTATACAGACATATATTCTTGAAAGTTGTTTTTTGTTGGTCTTTGAAGTAGTTAGTATTCTTGGTTTGTATGTTGCGGTAGAGTAGACCAATGTTGAAAAATTCTTCTTTATTTAAATTTGATTCGATACGTTTCGGCAACCGATTGCTGCCCTCTTCAGTCGAAAGTTATTTGTCTATTGTACACAGATTTTATAAGTTAGGTCTAATTGTTGTAATGAATTTTAGTCTTGTACTGAATAATTAAGACATATGGGAATTTGAAAAACTACAAACCGCAACATACAAACCAAGAATACTAACAGACATATATTACTATATAAATATTGTTTTATGAAAATATAACATATTAAACTAAATGTTTTAAACTTTCAGGTTTACGTCTCTAAAATCGTCGATCATTTATTTTTCCGAATAATAAAATCCCACATAAGAGATCCACTTATAAATTCATTTCCTCGCAGCATTACAAAGCGTTACATCACTGCAGCATCACAAATGGCCTTAATACAATACATCCGATCCTCTTCGAACCGCTTTGTCACAGAAAGTGTCTGGCCGCAGAAACGAGATTAGAGATTCGAATTTCGAATTCACCCTCGGCGACTCGTTTTACCACATATTATTCGAATCCACTTTGTATCCCCGTCCGGCTAGCAAAGGACATCCGAATCCCACCCTCTCACTTCATCCTGGGGTCCTCCACGTAGCGGCTCTCTGTGCGGGATGTGCTTTGCGATTTAAATTTTGTCGCGGGACAAATTGCCTGACAAATCGGATTTCGAGGTTGCCACGAGGAGCACGATCAAAAGCTCTGTCTTTTTGTCTCCCCCTCCCACTCCGCCACCCCCCGCCACCCCTTCCGCCGTTAGTAGCTTTGTGCGCGTTCTCCGCAAGCCACAATTCGCGGGAATCCAATCGGTCGACTGTCCGGAATCGTTTGCCCTCGAATCAACGACACGGTGTCTGACAGTAGTTCATTATCCGTGGTATTTTTTTTTGTGAAGAAAAAAGAGGCCGTGTAATTTGACGGATCCTTTATAGTGTGTTTATTTAAATTGGTGTTAATGGTATAATGTATTTGGTATATTTGTATATGTGGAGTTCTTATATATTGATATATTAATATTATATTCGAATGTTTACTTTCAACGTTAGAATGAACATTAAAAGTGAATGGAATAAAAAGCTTTCGTACATTTGATAATTTTACCATTAATATTAAACTATTTTCTTGCCACGCAGACACATATTGTATTGGCACCTGGGTGTGATAAGATTTTGTTACCTTTAAAATCGGTCGGGTTCGGTTATTGCTATCGGTCGGTTTTTAGTTTCCCCGCAAGAAATGAGTTTACTACAAGAAGGTTGGCGAACTATGCGGCAAGAAACATTACGCAAACTTGTCGGGGTATGTCAAAAATATGTAAAATAGTAATAATGAAAAGAGGGGGATACTTGGACGAATCGTGTATTAAGCGAAATGTATAATTAATATAGAATAGAATATATGTAATTTATACAACTCTTCTATCTTATAAGATCAACGTACATCGACCTACAAATATACCCAAAGAAAAGTGTCCCGTTCCATTTTATAGGGAAGATATTTAATAATTTAATAATAATTAGTATATCCTATATCGGATATTTTCAAACACAATTACATCGGCAAAAATTCAATATAAATACTAACATTTTAATCGCAACCGAGAAGCCAAACCACGCATTGTCAGTTTTGAAATAATTCCAATCGTGAGTGTACTTCTTTCGAGAAAAAAAGTAACCGCGGGCGCAAGTCGCGAGTTACGAAACTCGAAAGGGTCCAGCGTTTGCGTGGTGGTTTCTCTTTTTTTCCATGAAAAGGGAGACGCTACTTAATTAAAAGCGCCGAGAGAGCATCGTCTCGAAAGAATCGGCGAGTGCCACTCGTTTCGTCCTCCGTTCTCCGCGAGTCTCTCCATTGAACCCAAAGAAAAAGGTTCTGTCGTGATTGCTAAAAAGACGAGTGCCCTATTCAGTCTCTTTCTGAATAAGTTCCGTTAAGAATGAAATATTTTAGACATTGAATCTGCTCACTTTAGAATGTCAGAGATAATGTTATGGATACCCTCCGCATGAAACCTCCAAAACATTGTATAAAATCATAAGAAACTTTTGTATTATTTATTATTTGTTGATATAATCAAATTACATACATAAGAAATAGCATTTATGATATATATTACAAAAGACATCCCAAAAGATCTGCCACGTCATATATCTCCCTTTATACACGGTGGTACCAACATTCGAATAATAATTTGTAACCCTTAGAAGTCAAAGGGTACCGCTGTGTCTCGGTTTTTATTAATTCAAATTTTTACTCTAAATTAAGGCAAAAGAATTATGGACCGTTAATTGCTGATAAATAAAACGGCTTGAAAATCAACATTAACATCTAAACAAATTCAGTAAAAACTTGTCGACCGTTGACAGTTGACAAATCTAACCGAATTAAAGTCACCATTAAAATCTAAGCAATTTTATCAAAAAAAGTTTGTCGGTTAAATTCAACGGAATTAAATACAACATTAAAATCCAAGCAAATTTAAAACTCCAAAACATGACCAACGCCTTAACAAAAAACTGCAAATTTCAATATATCCATATTGAAACATATTTTCTACAGATACCAATCATGAAAACCAGCACCCAAAATAAACACAACGATGAACATCCTTTAAAATACAAGAAACGTCTCTGGCACAATTCCGACGTACTTACATCTCGTAATATCAACGCGTTACCTGTCGATTCTTTTCGAGCACTCACTTCGATTGCTTCGCGTACGGAAAGTAGTCGAAAGAAGCACGTTGTTCGTAAAATTTTACGATGGTATTCGTACGCGGCAAGCGATGTTACGATTTCCAGAAAAAAAGAAGAGCTGGGGGTGGGGGGAAGCGGCGAGCGAAGGGGGTGCAAGAAGCAGTCGGTTTAGCGAATCGTGTAGGAGGAGAGGAAAAAAAAATACATGAAGCCCGGCATATAAATTGCTCGTCAAGTCGTTCCATCTTGCTGCCGGGATGTATCGGTAAATTTGGTAATGGAAAAAAAGGCTTGGCTTGTGGATTCGACTTCGTAAACGGGGTGACGTTACAAGGGGGTTGCTCGATGCAATTTTCAACGGTGATATAGGGGGGTTGGGCTCTGGCTCGAGGGTGGAACACATTTCTGAAATGATATTAGCTGTGTGGGTTAGTCCGATACGTGTGTTATGTGGTATTTCGTTGTATAATATATTACTATTATTGTTGAGTATTATTATCATTGATATATAACTATTATATGGTATTTGGTTGTATGATATATTAGTATTATTGTTGAGTATTATTATTATTGATATATAACTATTATATGGTATTTGGTTGTATAATATATTAGTATCATTCTTTACTATTATTATTGATATACAAATATTACATGGTATTTGGTTGTATGATATGTTAGTATCATTTTTTAGTATTATTATTGATATATTAGTGTATAGTGTATCAACGTGTTGTATCATCATACAATATACAGTATAATTTAACAATTATAATTTCTTAATATAATAAATAAAAATTGTTATTGGTAATTGTACGACATAGCAGATGTATAAGCAAATATTTTACAATTTGATTCCTTAAAGAAGGCACTCTTATATTTGTACATGTTATACTTTATATAACAGATACATATGTCGTATATAAAATATTTTAAATACAATTAATATTACACAAAATATGAAAATAGCTTCGAACATTTTTAAATGTCTAGCAATTAATCTTGAAGATTTATTATCCGGCTTTTTTCTTTAATTTACTTCAATTGCCCCGCGTAGTTCATATAATATTAGTATTATATATTATATTAGTATTATATAATATTTTCTACAGTATTATGGATAGAAACGTCTCCATAGAATGCATAATATTTATGTCACTAAAATTCGTCAGCGAATTATGTGAAATGAAATACATTCACTGAATTACGATATTTTGCAATATTATGGAAACCCGCTTTCAGATCTTGCTGAAATTATACTGAAATTGAACTGTTTTTTAGAAAATGTTCGAGGACTTTTTAAAAGCACTGTACATACGTGACCAGCAGTAGTGCATCAATGCTGTCAATTGTCAATTCTAGGCTGCCATAGGGGTGAATAAAACGGCGTTTGAAGTGCGGCATCGCCGTAATCCCATTTACAGTGGGTTGCCTGCGGAGAGACACGCACACTTCTTCCCACCCTTTACCCTCCCCCCACCCTCCCATCATCCCCATTACTTCACGTTTCCTCTTTCGCGAATTAGCTAGCCAAATTTCCTACTTTCGTGAGATCGAATCTCATCCCATTAAACGTCCCTTCTTCCATTCTTCCGCCATCTACTTGAATGTTTCTTGAATACTATAATACTTCGCTTTCATCCCAGTTCTTCAATTATCGCACGCTTCTATTTTCATATTAATATTTCTTTTTATATTATGATTATTGTAGTGATAATTATAGCTGTCTACGTATGTTTCGATATAGTTATTATTAGGGGTATAATAAAATTCAAATCTTTTATTGGAATATGATTTTTGGTGTCTATGCAGTTGTAGATTACTTTGAATGAAAATTAATAAGTCAAATATAACCGGTTTCTGTTTTAAACAGTATTTTATGTAAATTATCAATTATATAAAATATCCGCTATGAACACTTTCTATTCTGACCGGCACTTTATATGAAATATAAATTATATAAAATATCCACTTTGATGGTTTTCACTTTCTACACTAATAATATATAAAACATAAAACACGTAAAAATATAAAATAGAATAGAAATAGAAAACCGTCAAAAGTGGATATTTCATATAATTGATATTTTACACAAAGTATCGATTAGAATATATTATACATTATATATAGCTTTATTGATATTCATTCAAATTAATCTACAATCGCCGAGACACAAAAACTCGTATTCCAATAACAGCGCGGCATTCTTCCGACATAAATCCCGATATTTAGGACTCGACGAAAGCCCCCCAGCCCCCCGAGACACTTGTCGTTCGGCAAATAAGAAAGCAAGCAATTCGAAAGATAAAGCGGACGATCCTCCAATAAGGAACAAAAGAAAACGTCGGTGGGTAGGGCACGCAGGAGGAACGAGTTGAAATTAATCGGCGCCCTTCTTCCCGGTTCTTTGAATGGAGCTGCGCGCGGTTTCCTCTTTCTTCGTTTCGTTTCACCCTGTTCCAGTATATTATATCCTTTCTGGTTGTCCCGTTGTACGGTCTCGTCGGCTACGTATTAATCCCTGGCATCGTGGGGTCCGGGATTATTGAAATTATTATACGGCAGCGAACTGAAATCCCACCCGCCTGCCCCCCTGACCCCCCTGACCCCCCTGTCCAACCCCTTCCAAACCGCAACGTATCGAGATTCCGACACGCTCACACAATCACTGCCCCCGGCTTGTTTTCGGATTTCGTATATTCGTGTTTCGCGATGGTCGCGTGTTTCCGAGGCCGGGTCGAACAAGGATGGCAAACCAATAGGGCCAAAATAATGAGTCACCCGTGCCGTTATATCGCGTGGCATCGCCCGCCACAATGCCAAAACCCCGAAATATCTCGTTCCATGTCCTGTCCGCGCCTGGTCCACCATCGGAAAATGTAAGGGTGGAGGACTGAAAATACGTCCTCCCCCCCGGGGGTGGGGACGGGGTGGATGGGGGGGGTGAGATTGGTGAGGGAGGAAAAAATTGTTCCTGCCGAAGCAATCGGTTAGTGGTATGCGGGTGTATGGTGCTGATACACTTCGTTATATCTCCCTTTAAACGCGGTGGGTACCAACATTCGAATGATAATGTTTAACAATTAAATGTCGAAGGGTACCGCTGAAGGAATGTCATAGTTTTATGTCCTATATGTTGTTTCCAGTTTTATTAATGTGAAGGTTTTATTTTATTTTGCAAATGAAGGCAGAAGAATTGTCCACCGTTAAGGGTTGATAAATCCAACGTAATTAAAGTCGACATGAAAATATTAGCAAAATCAGGCCAACAAATTGTCAACCTTTAACAGTTTATATGTCCAACGGAATGTAAAATCAACATTAAAATCTAAGCAAATTGAGTCAAAGAAATTGTTAACCGTTAATGGTTGATGAATCCAACGGAATTAAAATCAACGTTAAAATCTAAGCAAAACCCAAAAAAATTGTCGACTGATAAGGGTCAATAAATTCAACAAAATTAAAATCACCATTCTAACAATTCCGTCATCAGAATTACATCGAATTGCACCATTCTGCTCCATACTCTATCGACTTAATAATTCCATAATCGCACAATGCCATTTGTCATATTCCTATATTTGTTATCCAAAGAGACCCAACGATTATGAAAAATATAATTCGATATGTAAATTATTCCTTGCCACTTATTAAATAGCAATACCGCTTATTTCTATAACTGATATTTAAACTGCCGCAAATATCAAGAAAGATATATTTTACTAAAACGTCACTTTGCACTTTGCAATCGGTCACCCAGCAGACTAATCGGAGGAGTGATTTGTAGTACGAGTTCAACGTGAGTTATCACACAGAGATTTCCGATAAGAAAATCAAGGTAGACCGTTGAAAAGGGGAAAAAAACACGAGAACACACGTGTCACTCCGCCCATCGTGAAAAACGAGTAACCCCTAATTCCGACGAGGGGTGCGGCCAAAGGAGGCGTAGACTTTTGCAACCCTCATCGGATCGAGTCGAGTCTACCCCTTTCTCGGTAGAACGTTATGGCAATCTTTGAACCACCAAGGAGGAAACCGTTATCGAGCTTGCTTGCAAGTTAAGGAGCTCGCTTTCGAGAAGTTACGAGACCCCCTTTTAGTTGTGCCCTCGCGTTGCGTGCCCTAGCATTGCGTGCCCTTCGCGTGTCCTCGTACGCGGCTCTATTATCGCGCTTAAATACCTCGTTTATCGCACTCGACTTTTTCGTCGGGAAAATTCCGACCACCCCGCGTTATCTGCTTCCATTATTCGCGTACTCAATTGGTGTATATTCTCAATGTTTATTATATCGTGTAACAATTTACTAATTACTAATAGAATAATTATAATGTAATTATTCTGGATTTTATTAATACCGTAAATCACATCTGCATATACTGATTCAAATTGTTATATTAAGATTTATAAAAACCGTATTGCCCGGTAAATTTATTTCTGTAGAAGATAATAACAGTTTATTAATGCGATAAGAGAAGAATGATATATAAAGATAATATAAATTTATAATAATATATGGACGGAGTAAAGAAGTGTATAAATATAGGTAGTATAATATGAGATAGAGAAAGGTATATATAAAGATATGCAATTAAAATGTTATGTAATGTAATACATATTTATTGATGAACAAGATAATAAGTTAAAATGTGAAGCTTCATAGAAACTCGGAGAATTATAATATGATGTGATACAATATTATTTTCGTGAACCAAGAGTGTAAGCATTGATTGCCGGTGAAGTTGCTACCGAAAGATAACAACACGGAACACGTTAATCAAAGTGCGTGATTTAAAGTCGGTGGTTTTTGTTTACGTGAAGCCAGATGTTACGATGAGATTCGTAGACGATCGGCAGGTGACCTGCTAGCAAGAAGAACCTATTTATTACAATCATAACCGTGGTACTGTTGAAACGTTGAGTGCCGTCCCGAAATCGTGTCATACAGTAGACCTCCGTATAACGCGGTTATTACGTTACGCGTTGTGTCAAATCGCATTATCGAGGAAATCCCGCGTTTTATTATATAGCGCGTTTTACGAGAATCGCGTTATATCTTTAGCGCGTTGTGCGAGAATCGCGTTACATATAAAAGGTCGTCGCAATATCTTTAGCGCGTTGTACGAGAATCGCGTTATATAAAAGAGGTCGTTTCAATATCTTTAGCGCGTTGTACGAGAATCGCGTTATATATAAAAGGTCGTCGCAATATCTTTAGCGCGTTGTGCGAGAATCGCGTTATATATAAAAGGTCGTCGCAATATCTTCAGCGCGTTGTGCGAGAATCGCGTTATATATAAAAGGTCGTCGCAATATCTTTAGCGCGTTGTACGAGAATCGCGTTATATATAAAAGGTCGTCGCAATATCTTTAGCGCGTTGTGCGAGAATCGCGTTATATATAAAAGGTCGTCGCAATATCTTTAGCGCGTTGTGCGAGAATCGCGTTATATATAAAAGGTCGTCGCAATATCTTTAGCGCGTTGTACGAGAATGTTGTATAATAAAATACCAGGATCCCCCGTTTATTTTAGTCGAGCATAGCATAGCTTGTTATCTCCAATTTCCTATAACGCGATTTCGTACAACGCGTAACGTATTAACCGCGTTATACGGGAGATTACTCTACTACAATTAACAAAATCGGCAAACACGAGGATACCTTTCTTCGGATTAATTGCCGTGACGGTAACCGTGGCGGGTTTTTTTCTTTAATTAATTCGTATTGCATATTTCTGACTGGCGTGCAGCTAACGGTTCGGGAATCGCAATTTTGGGCTTCCTGCGACAAGATGCGTTGCGTGTCGAGCGAATACACGGCAATTGCTGTGCCCCGTGATTCGTTTAATTGCCAAAAGTCTGCGCGCACAAAAGCCATATCCATCGAAAATTACCTTTCAAGATATCACCTGAAATCATTTCTGTCACTTTCACGATGCCACGTTGTTCCGCCGCCGTTACAGATTTAAGTGATAAGGTCGTCTTCATCCGCCGACGATTTCCGTTTCGTTCGCGGGAAGCTTTTTAATGCTTGATTTTATCGAACTTCGTGGATTATAGTGAATTATATCGTTTTTTATTTTAGACGACGTTGTTTATTTTGAACGAAAATTAGCAAAATTATTGGATGAATCATCCGCCAACGATTTCCATTTCGTTCGCGAGAGTTTTTTTGAACCTCGATTTTACCGAACTTCGTGGTTTGATCGTTATGAATATGTTGAATTAAATTTTAATCAATTACATCTGTGTTTATCACGAGTTACGGAAGTTAGATTGACATTTTCTTTATAAACGGCAAAATTTGAAAATCGGAGAAACTAAGAAAATTATTGAATTAATGTTAGTCCGAAATGATGATAAAAGTATGAAACCCATTTTCCTACGAGAATAATTAATTACCATATGAATTAGAGCACTCTATTTTTATTATTTTCATTAACTTATTTATTCGCCAAAGATTTTCTGTCCGATAAACCAAAGCCAAAATAAAATATGAAAAAATATCATATTGTTTCAAATGAAAAAATATCAAATTCTTTCAAATCACCATATCAAATATAATAATCAATTATATTTCAGTTCGTTTCATTAACTCATTTAACCAATGTTTCTCTTCCTGGCGATACAAGGTACAAAATGAAATATTTTTAATACCAATTCGTTCCGATCAGCCTGTTGACAAAAAGTTAATATCGATCATTCTCGTATCGATTCTTGCGAACGGTAATCGAAGGAAGGAATTGGCAAATTTTGTACGGTCTTAAACGTCGTCTCGTACGTACTTAAATGTCTGTCCGTAAAATCGAAATCACTTAACGAGAAAGAAGGAGAGCATGCGAGCCGAGTGATTTCATAACCGGAAGCTCGTCCTGGGTCGTAGCAGCTGAGAGCTGGGTATACAAGTGCAGCTATACAGGTAGATATACATAATTCCAGGTTCTTAAGTAGTTAAGGATGCCGGCGAGCGATATCGTCCAACGGCAGGAAACATACTTCGCGAATTATTGTCCCGCCGAGATTCCTTTATCGTGAAAACGGGAGCCGATAAAGTTGACAAGACCTCCTTCTCCTCTCTTTATTACGCTACTTAATTTACTAGGAAATTTCATGACTAATATATTACAGACAATTATATGCAATTCATGAAAATATTTTTATTTCAATTTCATGGAAACTTCAAGTAGGTTCTATGCTCGACATCAGTGTTTAGTGTCACCGTGATATTATTAATTGTTCGGTGACATTTCGGAGTATCAGAATGTTATATCTGCATAAACAATAAATAGTAATAAATTACCAACCTCGTAATAAAAATACTTTTAAATTATAATTCTTTAATAACTCTTAATACGAAGTGTTATATCATTAATATCATTTTCCTTGGAATCGGAACCACGCAGAATGTAGAATCCTAATAGAATACAAACGACCGGCATTCCACATTTGAATACAATGTCCGCGGCACAAAGGATACGAAACGAAGTTGAATTAAAACCTCGTAGAAAAATTACGAACTCGAGACAATTAATTTCGCAGGGGTGATAACGATGATAGATAACACACTGCTCAGGATGTATTTCGAGGATTACGATCCACTGAGTTTCTTGCCGGTAAAATAAAAAACAGGGTGGTACCGTTGACAAGTCCTCCTCGTATCGCGGAAGCGGCTGGAAGCTAATAGAATACAAACTGTGCTGATTAGAGTATCATGGCTGCGTGTAAATCTGCTATTTCTTTGCGAGCTGAAACGACACGCGATTGCACTATTAAAAAATGCAATCCTGAGGCTTCAATTCCATCCGAATGCCACGGGGAATTGTAACTGATGCATTAACACCTACGGAAGAACTTATCGTGACAAAATTGTTTGTTTCTTATCGTAGTCGAATTTTCAGACGATGAACTAAGTAATCAAAATATCGGAAGCAAAATTATGTTTTATGTGGGACCTCTAAAATACGTAACTGTTAATGGAGATGTTGAATACGTAACTGTTATTGTTTTAAAAAGAAATTGGCGACATTGTTCGATTTGTATTGTAGTAGAACTATAATATAAATTGATGATGCGAATAATAGAAATATTGAAGCCAAAGTGATATTTTATATTTGAATAAATAACCGGCATTTCTGTAATCATTCGGCTCAATATTTTTGGCTAAATATTTTGATCATGGACACTAATTAATATTATCAACCATATAACTTCTCTGTATATTAATATAAATATATTATTCATTAATCTGCAAGCTTTAGAGTGAAAACCAATGAATTATATCGACTAATAGAAATTCTAGTATATTAATATAAATATATTTAGGAAGTGCCATTAAATGTGCCTTCGATGTTAATATAAATATATTAATATACAGAGAACTTACATTATCGATTATATTAATGAGTTCCCACGATAAATATATTTATATCAAGCCGACTGTTTAAAGAAACAGCACTTATTTTTCCTATGTCTTCATTATAAGATATTAATTATTACAGTTTCTACAATAAATATATTTATATCAAGCCAAGTAATTAAACAAATAAAACACTCAAAATCCGAGATTTCCGGAGAAAGTTTTTCCACGGTGAATATCACATGCGCGACTTACAAAGCGTGGTATTTTCGGCAGTCTACATTGAAATCAGGAAGTGCATCTTACGATATATCGAAGATATCGAAAGAATCGAGATGGAAATTCGATGTCGATCGACGCGGTACCTCGGCGCGAGCCGGACGTCTCGGGATATAGTTGGAAATGAGATAAAGAAAATTGCGAATAATTCAAATCCAAATTGCCACGGACATATTCGAGGTCTGAACAAAACCGATTCCATCGCGATCAAGGAAAGAGAGAATCAAGAGAAACGAGGAGAACGAAAGGAGAAAGGTGGAAAGAAGCGCGCGAAACCACTCTACAAGTTTTGATATCGATGCATCATCTCGATCCTCGCACCGGGTTCTCTGATCGATTTTCATTCCGCGAGTTGCATGGCGGCGTGCTATCCGGGTGTTATCTTCAACCACCTCGCCTTCGACGATTCGAATATACACGGTGTTCGATAAATAATCGTGCGTCGTCTAATCATTGATTAACAACGTTTCCCAAACATCTCGTACATCGCGACACACTTCACAAATCTCGTAACTTCAACGGAACACCTTCGTCAGTTTGTATGTTAGGTATAACCTTTACATTTAATGTATAAAAGAAACAAGTAATTCTAAGAAGGTTTATAATGCAGAATGATAAGATACAGAAATGAGATAGATTTTGATAATGCAAAGTGTGCTAGGAAAGGACACCGTGTATAAAGGTGTACGTGTAAAAGGCCTCGACTGCACGGTCCGTGTAAGATATCAGCTAAGAAACGGTGCCCCGTCGAAGACTTTACGAGCGCTCTTATAATTATCTCCAATAAATATCTCCGCGGCACGAGAGCGTATATCGAAATACTTCGGGAGGTCAAAGGTGAACTCCTACCTCCATCTTTCGATCAACGCGTTTTCTTTTGGTCGTCCTGTTCTCACTGATAAATTTATAATGTTAAGCGTGCGCTTTAAAGCCCTGCAACTCGTTGCCGCGGTAACCAGAGAAAGTGAGACAGAGCGAGATAGAGGGAGAATGAGATTGGAGAGAGAGAGAGGAGGAGATAGTGAAGAATGGACTCGCTTAATAAGTCGGGTGACCACACGCGAACGCACGATACTTCGAAAGAGGGAAGGAGAGGATCTCGCGGAAGGATCGACGAACTAATTTCGCGATTCGAATCTCGATTAGTCCTTGCGACCTCGTCCTATACGCGCCCCCTTTTCTGTTATACAGGATCCTTCAGGAGATGCACCTCCAAGACGAAGGATTCTGATAAGAATAAGTGATAGAATTCGAGGAAAAAGTGGATGGTTATTTCTGTTATTCGTGTATTAATTGTAAATAATATTTACTGGTGAAATAATGATATCCATGACTCAAATGATATTTGAAGGAAAAATTCAAATACATAATAAATTCAGTAATTATATTCCCACTACATCTTTAAAAAATATAATTCACCACAAAGTTTATTGAAATGAATTTATATGCAAACAATTGGTAGATTCGGGAAAATTAATTATTAAGTTTGAAACAAAAATATGATAATAATATTCTTTTAAATTACTGATCAGTTTGTTTTACATGTTTTAAGCTAGTTTTACTTAACCTAGCCTTTTAATTAACTTTAGATTTACTTAATCTAAGTATTAACTTCCTTACTGGTTTGATCACCTTCAGTTTCTCAGAATTCTTGAAATATTTTTAATAATCTTATTGATAGAGATCCGTACGCCCATTTTTGAAACAGCTTGTAGTTCTATATTCCAATATGCGCGTAAGGAGTATATATGGGACTCGATCCAGTATAGCGCACTTAATTATATATAGGTTGCGTGCTGAGATTCGCCATGGAATTATCTTACAATTAGCGCTTATACGTCCGCCGATATATCACTTGCCTATCGGATATATATTAAGATCATATTTTTGTAATCTGCTTCGTGAATGGGCTTAGATTTCAAGTGAAAATATACCTGATTTTAATATCTTTTAATTCACCTTTATGCGCCTAAAAGCTGATGGAGAAACTTCAAAAATCTACCATTCATATTTATTCGCCAAATTGAAACTAAATATTTTCTTCCAATTTTTATTATCCTCCGATGGAATTATTTTTTATTATAATATTATAGCTACTTCATATATTATATCGACTTCAATGATAAACAGAATAGAATTATATCGAAATAATTAATCACTAAATAATAATCTCAATATAATTAACACGAAATACTTCACGTTAGAACACAAAACTTGCAGCTTAGAAACTTATACTTTCTTTCCGTTCTCACAATATAATTGTATTTACGAGCGTGAATTTATCATCGCGGATATCCTGATTTATTCTTCTGTCTATCTCCCGCCATTTCTATTCGCGACTTCGTGAAATATAACTAACCAGTAAAATGATCCTTTGCCATAATTTACGCCCCCGCGAGTCGTTCCTGTCGCCTATTCAAATATCATTTTCATAAGCTCCAACGCACACCTAAAATTCTTAACTGGATTCCAGCGATATCACAGCACGTGGAAAGCGCCTTAATAATTTATCATTAAGCGTAAACTTCATTCACAACGACTGAAATGAAACACCGTTACCACATTATTTTTGCAACATGTAAAACTTACATTAATAACATCACCATCCTCCGCGTGTTTATAGATCAATATTTTATTCACTCACCGAAGAAATGTTATATTAAAATTGCAATTTGCAACTAGAAAGTTGAACTTTATCGTGATCGATGAATATTAATATTCATTCCTGTCGACTTACGTTAATCATTTTTTTTATCGGAATTTCTATCAGTAGTACATGCAACTATCACTTTTTAATAACAAAATAAAGTAGTTCTTCATCATTGAATTTACTTGGATCTATCCGGACACGTGGCTGCAGGTACTTCATTTCCAACGATTGAATTTTTCATCTTCCGCGATACAAGTTATAATTACTCGATGACCTTTCGATCTCTCGGATCATTTTGGTCTGTTTTTGCTAATTTCGTCATTATCCTTCGGAGCGCGATGAAAATATGACGGGAAGGAATTCGCGGAGTGAAATGGCGTGTCCGGGCAACAGGATCACACTGGATATTTTCCTCGTTTAGTAATCGATATGCCATAATTCGAGTCCATAATTCGGGGAATTATCTTGAGTTACTTTGCTCGAGTTATTATTAGAGGCTGCTCTAACCTCGGTGTATTTAACTTAAGGCTGTAACTGTATTTAATTAACGGGTACGAGACTGCCTCGATAAGTCACTGTATTATTTCCATCCTCCACTCCTCCTTTTTTTTATATCCTCCACCAATAGGAACTTCCAACCTGGATAGTGTTTTACTGGAATTTAATTCTTTCCAATATGGCGTCTATCAATTTGCAACGTGCCGCAAAGTATTCGTTTGAAATTGCGCTTGTAATTAAACCTTTATGAAAGATAGAAATAAATGATGGAAATGATGGAGTTATTAGGCACCGAAAAAAGTTCGTACGAATTTTGTAATCGAAACTCAAATTCTCCGGACATTTTGGAAAATGATGTTATATGACTATCTCGTCACTATATTAATTAACTCGCGAAAAAAAATAATTAAATCATTCTTTGCGAGTGAAACCCCAGCTTTTTGTAAAAAGGAATTATAAGATTGTAAAAGAATTGTAAAAATAAATCTTGACGACTGTATTAATTATTATACATTGTTTCTATTAATTTCATTAAATGCATGATTTCAAATAATGAAATATAATCGAAAGAATCATTGTTTTCATTTATGCTCGATTTTTATTTATCACTTGGAATATTATTTTATATATAAAATCATTTTATTTGAAATTATTTTCTTACAAAATATTCGTAATTATTTGATAAGGAAAGTAATATTCGAAGTGAAAATACAATAATTATAATAAAATTATAAAGCTTTACACGTTACACTTTATTTACGGCAAAGTGTATACTCGGGGACATTAGTACCGTACATAAAGGGTTAAAAATTCGTATCAACTTTTCCCGGAATCTAATAGAAGGATAAAGTAAGAGAGCTTATTAACTGTCCGACATTCTTTTAATTACTCTTTTCATTTGTACTCTTTCCGAAGCCAAGCGAACAGGCTTCCGGAAAAGAGTCACGTGACCTGGCTCCGTGTACCGGAACGACGCATTATACTGCGCAACTGTGAACACGATGTAATTGCATGCTCACGCACGTGCGTATTGCACTCGCGATGCATCCACACTCGTCCCCCGGTTTCCCTTCGTCACTGGTCTTTCTACCTAAAGCGGAATTTCCCGCATTAAATCGTCACGTTATAACGGTTACAGGAAAGCCGGGGATCAAGGGGGGGAAAAATCGAGGCACCGTGTACCAGCGCGAAAACATAATTGACGCATAATCAAGTAACGCGGGATTGTTGCATGGTACGCTTGCATAATTGCAACCCGAGTCACGGTAATCTTACGATCGTCGATGCGCCTATCGAATAGATGTCTTGACATCCCAACACGCGCCGCAATTCCGCGGTGTTTTGAATCCGATTTTTCCCCGCGTAATTGGTACCTCGCACGAAACCCGCGAGAAAATACTTAGAGTTAATATTACACCTTCCACTACTGGAATTTAGTAGAATGTAATATTTGCCGCGTGTTTCAGCTCCGACTACTGTTAGCCGGCTGCGAGTTCAGGCACCGATTGTAATTACGAGATTAACTTGGTACACGTTGCTTTTCATTTGTTGAGGCACGGAAGCCGTGGTTCGAAGACGAGCGCGGAGTGTAATTTTCCCTCTACACGGAGATATTAATTATTGCATTATTTATAATTCGTGTTTGTTGCATTTCTATCGTCACACGTTTTCGTGGTAATTGATGTAATTAAATAGACACCGGCTGTTTGCCGTCTTGAAGTACACAGAACGGCGTAATCGCGTGCTTGCAAGGTTCGGTAAGGTTCGGTAAGATTCAGTAAAGTTCAGCAATATTCAGGAAGATTCAGTACGGTTCAGCACCGGTCAGAAATGTTCAATAAAGTTCACCAAGGTACAGAATGGTTCAGCATTGTTCAGCAAGGTTCAGTAAGATTCGGCAACTTTCGGTAAGGTTCAGCAAAGTTCAGCAACGTTCAGCAAGATTCAGCAAGATTCAGCAAGATGCAGCAATATTCGGCAAGGTTCAGCAGAATTCAGCAAGATTCGGCATGATTCAGCATTGTTCAGCAACATTCGGTAAGATTCAGCAATATTCGGCAAGGTTCACTAATATTCGACAAGATTCAGCAAGATTCAATAAGATTCGGCAAGGTGCAGCAAGATTCAGCAACGTTCAGTAAGGTTCATAACGTAAGACGGTAAACAGTCGACGGCAGACGGCTGAGGGTTCCGAGACTCGCGGTAGCGTAATTATTTACGGTAGATGAAAAGAGGCGATCCGCCGACGGATTCCTATTTAAGAAATAGGAAACCTATTAGCATAGGGCTCGAGGGGGAATATTACGCGTCCATTGTGTAGTTAAGAGGGCGAGGAAGGCTCGCTTTCGTCCGGCCGTGTCCGCTTACGGAACACCTCGAGCGTGTCGCGCCTCGAGTCGATGTCTCAACGAGAGAGTCGGATGTGCCGTGAAAGCGAGAATCTTTACCGATTCTTCGTCATCGTCATCGTCCTCCGTATCATTATCATCGAGCCTCTTACTGCCACGTCTTCCTCGTCATTTTCACACGCCGGTGCGTTGGAATCGGTGCTGTGCCACCGGGATCCGTTTTGCGTAACGCGGAAGAACGCGGTCACCCGAGGAAACTTCGCTTCGAAGCTGTCAAGCGAATATCACTTGGTCTACTTTTCGGGTTTTCACCCTTTAATCGCAGTGACGATAATATTATTAAATAATATTGCTGTTCAGGATGACCCACGTAAAGCAAACTCCATATTTATGTAAAGAAAAACAATACTTGTCTCCGCGTAAAAATATTGGTGACTTGAACATTTGTAAAGAAATGGCACCAAACAAATTTTTATTTCACGGTGTTGACTCCCTGATGGTTTTCTTTGAGTTTTATTGAAACGCAATCTTCGTGATTCAGCTAATAATTGAAACCTTTCCGTCTTTCTATAAATTACTAATTATGCAACAATTAATATAATCAACGAAATGATTGCATCAAGAATAATCAACGAAATCGAACAATGTTCTCCAACACTTTTTCATTATACGAGATTGATGATTCACCTAACAATTAATATCTTCCCTTCTTATTATTATTTAATTATTATACAACAATTAATATTATGAACGGAGGAATATTAATATTCGAATTAATACTAAGACTTATAAACTACTTGCATTGAAGTCGAACAATGTTGCCGAACAAATTAGTCCGACCGAGTCCTCGAATTTTCCATTACACACCGTATCATTGGCTGACCGCACGATTCCATTAAATTCTTTTCTCGTCGAAGTAGCGTCGGGAATAAAAACCGAAAGAAAGAAACGAATTTGGTCCCAGCTGCGGCACACACATGGAAGCAGGGCTTCCGAGATTGTCGCCGTTGCAGCAACGAACGAATTCCACTGCGAGGAGTAGCGGTGACTTTTATTCCCGATAATGACAGAGAGCGCGAAGAGAGTTGGACCCTGGCCACGGTACGTGATCAATTTTCGGCCCACCGAAAGCAGAAGGGACTGCTTTTCGTATAGGTGCCTCTCTAACTATGATTTCGGACCTAATTATATACGCCGGGATACGTCCTCCGCTCTTACAATATCCCCATAAATTGACCCTCGAATACCTTCGAATTTTATCATTTCCCTTCGTGAAGTCCTGTACCACTCGATTGTCTTGTTGCCGGTAATCACGAATCTTTGAATCTCCGAGTGCGAGGTAGCGGTATGTTGGTAATGGTACTTCAAGGACGATATAGAAATTAATATTGATATAATAAGTATTTCGCTGTGTAGATATAGATAGTTCTTAATTTATTTTGCTGCTATATGAATATTGCTGATTTTTAATTTATTATACTGCTAAATGGATGCAGATCATTTTTTATTTTATTATGCCGCTATATAAATATAACTAATACGGATACAGCTAATTTGTAATTTGTTATAGCGCTATACAGATACAGCTAATATTTAATTTTCTGTATCTATATTAATTTCAATATTGCCTTCGATCTACTATGGTCAACATATGGCGGCTTAGCATTTAAATATTCAAATATTCGTGTATTCGACTCATTTCAACGAAACAAAGGATATTACGTGGAAGAAGTGTCCTAGGAATTGATAATAGAGATAATACCACGATAACATCTAATCCACCGAATTACACGTTCCGTCCCTCTTAAAAAACAAACCACAAGGAAGCAGGTGCGTGACGAAGCGATCCGCGGTTGCCAGCCGAATTCGAACCCGAAGACACCAGGAACTATTTTCTAGTTTCTTCGGATAGTTCCCTCGAAAATGTGTATCGTAGACGGCAGATTCTATCCACGATCTACGCGGTGGATGAAAAAAAAGAAAGGAGAAGAAAAGTGAGAGATCGCGGGCGGGGAGGGTGGGAAGAAGCCACGGGCAATAATCTGGATGGTTCGCCAATTACGTTCGTCTCGTGGCCATCTGCTCCTTCGGACCAGAAGACCCGATGACCACTCATCCTTCAACAACCTTCCCCTCCCTCGCTCTTTTACCTCCCCCGATCCGATTCTCGCAACATCTTTGAAACGAGCGACCACATATATTTTCCACGGATACCCGAAATTGTCCTCTTCGTGGTTTGCCGCCATCAACGCGACACAAAAGTTTCGTCAAACTTCACGAATTATTAAGCTCTGCTATTTGCGGACATATGGAAAGCAGTGATCAGAACTAACACTAGTAATTTATGAGGAACATTTCGAAATTTTTATCATTTTTGAAATACCACTTTACATTTTTGCGATTCTGGTTCGACCCGTTTTGTGACCGAAAAAAATTTTTAATCCACTTCTTTCGACCCAAAATGGTCCTAGAATATGTTTATACATAATATACCATCGATTTGGGCCATTTAGGAGCGAAATTGGCAACTTTCATTTTTTGACAGATTTTGAAGGTATACTTTACATTTTTGCGATTTTTGGTGGACCCCTTTCTTGACTGGAAACAATTTTTAATCCACTTATTTCGACTCAAAAGCATCCTAGAATATGTTTATACATCATCTACCATCGATTTGGGCCATTTAGGAGCAAAATTGGCAACTTTCATTTTTTGACAATTTTTGAAGGTATACCCCTTCACATTTTTGCGATTTTGGGTGGACCCATTTTTTGGCAAACAAAATTTTGGAACCGCTTCTTCCGACCCAAAATCGCCCTAGAATATGTTTGTACATCATATATCATCGATTTGGACCATTTAGGAGTGAAATTGGCGACTTTGATTTTTTGACAATTTTTGAAGGTATACCCCTTCACATTTTTGCGATTCTGGGTCGACCCATTTTTCGACCAGAAAAATTTTTTAACCGCTTCTTTCAACCCAAAATCATCCTAGAACATGTTTATACATCATATACCATCGATGTGGACCATTTAGGAGCGAAATTGGCGACTTTGATTTTTTGACAATTTTTGAAGGTATACCCCTTCACATTTTTGCGATTTTGGGTCGACCCATTTTTTGGCAAACAAAATTTTGGAACCGCTTCTTCCGACCCAAAATCGTCCTAGAATATGTTTATACATCATTTACCATCGATTTGTGTTGTTTAGAAGTGATTTTGGCGACTTTTCATTTTTGAGAATTTTTGAAGGTATACCCCTTCACATTTTTGCGATTTTGGTTCGACCAATTTTTGACCGGAATAAATTTTTTAACCACTTCTTTCGACCAGAAATCGCCCTAGAATATGTTTGTACATCATATATCATCGATTTGGACCATTTAGGAGTGAAATTGGCGACTTTGATTTTTTGACAATTTTTGAAGGTATACCCCTTCACATTTTTGCGATTTTGGGTCGACCCATTTTTCACCGGAAAAAATTTTTAAACCGCTTCTTTCGACCAGAAATGGTCCTAGAATATGTTTATACATCATCTACCATGGATTTGGACCATTTAGGAGTGAAATTGGCGACTTTGATTTGTTGCCAATTTTTGAAGGTATACCCCTTTACATTTTTGCGATTTTCAGTCGACCCACTTTTTGATAGCAAGCAGTGATCAGAACTAACACTAGTATCTCACGGTGAAGGGTAAATAAAAGATTACCATATATAACAATTAGTATATTCTGCATTCTACATTCTATATTCTACATCATAACAAATATTTAAATATTCATTTCAAGCATTCCTTATGAGACTAACATAATATATCGTAACGCGACGTCCCGTAATTATCATAAAATTCCTGGTCCCGACTCCGGATTAAATGGAATGCCAGGTGAAGGCGCGACGGGGTCAAGGGTTAAAGAGCTAGATGCGTACAGTAAAAGTTTCCATCAAAGTAAGAGAGTAAAGGTAAGAAAGTACTCGTAGATCTTGGGGCGCGAAACACGGGTCACCTGTCGTTCGTGGGAGCGTGTAAAATGACTTTTACGACAACCAGTCATGTCTCTTCTCTCATGGACCGTTCATGGTGTTCATGGTGTCCATGGTGTCCACGGTGTCCACGGGAGGTCCACCGGCAGAAGAAGGTTCACATCTCGGCGCAACGAGGTGTCTCCTTCGATTCTTCCTGACACCAATCTAACCTGACTCCGTAAATGTCCTGTAAATTTTATTCGCCGATTTTATCGCGGCGACTACAATTTATGGCATCCGCGCTGTCCTTTCTTTTGGAGATTTCCTTTCCTCCTTGTTAGTTGAAGGTGCCATCTCTTCTCTGACACTTAATAATAAATTTCGCAACAATAAACTTGGTTAATATTTTTTTAATATCGCTGGAATTAATATTTAATTATGTGATCATGAAAGAAGAAATATTTTGTTTTATAATTGTGCGTTTTTTTGGAGAAAGATTTTGGCTAGTCGTTAGTTGAAGATGTTATCTTTTCTTGGACACATAATAATAAATTTCGCAACAATAAACTCGGTTAATAATTTTTGAATATCGCTGGGAGTCATATTTAATTATGTGACATTGAAAACTGAAATATTTTGTTATTATGTAATTTTCTGTTTTTGGATAATACTTAAATAGATTTTGACTAATTGCAGTTTTAGGATCATTAAATTATTACGCTTGGTTGGAATATAATATTAGTGTTTGTTAGAAAATTTTTTTTACCAAATAGTTTCCAATAATATTTTAAGTAAATTAATGATTAATAATTCATTAATTTCTTATTGAAATACGATCTAAATATATATTGGATAATAAAGAAATATTGCATATTCTATTGGTAAAAACAGAAGGCAAATATTTGAAACACAATCCGGGTTACTTGGTTTCATTGATTAGGAGTAATCGATTATTAATATTTAATTTGGGTTATGAGATAATAAAATAAGAAACGATAGATTCGGGATCAGGTTTTAAAGAGTATATCGTTGGAACATAAATGGATATCTCGTTACATCGTATAATTCAATATTCTATTTTTCTACCGCAGCGTTTTATCGTTCGAATATTTCCAAATATTTCTTGCAGCATCAAGATGAATATTTCGCCCCCCCCCCCCCCCTCCCCCGTGATATCGTATTTTAATACGAGAATATTCCGTCAAAATATTTATTAAAACCTCCGGCTAGCAGTTTACAATGAACAATGAAAAACATGTAAACGATACTCGATTGGGATAAATATTCGGAAAATATCCGATCGTAAAATAATTCGAGGTGTTGTATCGAAATTAATTTCACGTTATTAGAAAATATTTTTTGAGACTCTCCTAACGGATCCCAAATATTTGTCGCTTGATTAGGTTAAAGTTAATATTTTAGAAAACTATGTTTAATCCACTTCTTTCGACACAAAAGCGTTCTAGAACTTGTTTTGGGACCATCTACCATCGATTTAAACCATCTAGGACCGAAATTGGCGACTTTGATTTTTTGACAATTTTTGAAGGTATACCCCTTTACATTTTTGCGATTTTGGGTCGACCCATTTTTAGACCGAAAAAATTTTTTATCCACTTCTTTCGACCCAAAATCATCCTAGAATATGTTTATACACCATCTACCATCGATTTGGACCATCTAGGAACAAAATTGGCGATTTTAATTTTTTGACAATTTTTGAAGGTATACCCCTTTACATTTTTGCGATTTTGGGTCGACCCCTTTCTTGACTTGAAAAAATTTTTAATCCACTTCTTTCGAGCCAAAATCGTTCCAGAACATGTTTAGGGACCATTTCCTTTTGAATTTGATCCTCTAGAATCAAAATTAACTATTTTGAAATTTTTATCATTTTGCAGGTTACAAAGGTTTTTCCTTAATTTTTATTGAAAGAATTCGATTGAATATTTCTGCGTCTTCCATATAAATATAAAACGTATTTATATTCACATTAATGGAATACATAATAAGTCTATTCGTTACTAAACATTTTTATTAGCCATACATTGCAGTACTTAAATTATAATACAACACTTAAGCACTCAGCTTAAATCATCACACCTTTAACATCTCATCTCAACACGAAAGTACTTTATGCCTTTATAAATCATTCGATCGTCACGATTATTATCCAGCGTTCATCTCGGTTCTTTTTCGACGACGTCGGTGGATTTCACAATATTAAGTCTCACTTAATCGTCGGCACGATGCAGGTCCCGGTACGAAGAGTGCATCGTGGCTCATAAAATCAGCCGCGTAAGTTGTCCCGATGCGAGATGTGCAACGTGCATTCCTTTAATATACCTGCAGCGTGCGTACATCACGCCGAAAGCCGACAAAGATTCGCGGGGAATTCATCCTGCACGCGTGTCCTGCGTGTCCTACCAATTTCCTCTTCCTCTTACTGCGTCGAGGACACCACCAATTAACTTTGATTCCTTCTTCTCCCTTATTTCTGCCGAAATTTATACATTTCACGCGTATTCGATTTGTATCTGATCGAGTATGGAATATCCATGTATTGAATACTGGGTCGAAAACAGCATTTATTGAATACCATATACTGAGTTCCGTGTATTTCATAAATTGCCATATTTTGAGTACCATATATTGAATATCATGTATTTTACGAGACACCATATTTTGAATACTGTATATTTTATAACACCATATGTCGAATACCACATTTCAGAAGATATCATATTTTGAATACCGTATATTTTACAAAATACCGTATACATAAATCGATTCGAATATTTTTCATATTAAACGATACAAGGGGTTGACTATCTGAAAAATATTCTTCGTGATTCCTACATGTATTTTCCAGATTACAAACACGTTTTGCATTCCATATTTTAAATGCCACAGATTGAAGTTCAAAATCCCATACAGCACATATTTGATAGCAGATCGACATATACAATTCACATAAATTCATTTCTTTCTGTTACATCACATAATATTACTTAATCCTCATCAAATCCGTCATAAAATCCGTCATAAATATCATACAAGAATGCGCCCTCTAAAGCCATTCTTATCGTCTTATATTCATTTCAGCTTGTTTTTCTACACGATGATTAGATCACGAGTAGAACCCTTTTGTTTACGATCCAAAGTACTTCGTCCTCCTGCGAGCTGTCATGCTCGGCGTGGTAAGATTTTACTTTGGAACCTTCGAGCCTGAAGTAGAGGTTTGCCGCTTTCTTGACAGTGGCAAGGAGACATTAGGAGACGGTAGACGAAGTAAGTTGCGTTGGTCACAGTAGTTGCTCCCGCGGAAGGGTTCCCCCATGGATTTCCATACAATGCCGAGTAACAGCCATTTCCATACTCGTCGGAGTCGCACTCCTGCTTTCACACGCGCCACGCTACTTCTTTCCTCGTGATATCGCTGCTCGATGTTTCCTTCAACTCCGAATACGAGCAGTTCGCTTTATCCTCGACTTTTACAATTATCGACATAATGATACACTTATTACAAAATTAACAATGGTATTACGAAGTCATTCAAAATGACATTTAATAATTCGCGGCATAAAAATGTTTCATACAAAATTTAATAAAAGTATTCGAACTTATAGAATACAAGTAGTTCGCTTTATCCTCAACTTTTACAATTAACGACATAATGATACACTTATTACAAAATTAACACTGGTATTACGAAGTCATTCAATATGACATTTAATAATTCGCGGCATAAAAATGTTTCATACAAAATTTAATAAAAATATTCGAACTTATAGAATACAAGTAGTTCGCTTTATCCTCAACTTTTACAATTAACGACATAATGAGACACTTATTACAAAATTAACAATGGTTAATTTTGTAATAAAATTAACAATGGTATTACTAAGTCATTCAAAATGACATTTAATAATTCGCGGCATAAAAATGTTTCATACAAAATTTAATAAAAATATTCGAACTCATAGAATACGAGCAGCTCGCTTTATCCTCAACTTTTATAATTAACGACATAATGATACACTTATTACAAAATTAACACTGGTATTACTAAATCAGTCAGAATGACATTTTTAATAATTCGCGGCATAAAAATGTTTCATACAAAATTTAATAAAAATATTCGAACTCATAGAATACCAGCAGCTCGCTTCACCCTCGACTTTTAAAATTCACCATTTACACTCGAGATTATTTATTATTATTCCCAATATCATCGACAATATTAAGTTACACCAATAAAATCGATGCAACGTGAAGCACTAAAATAAAACTCCGTACCATAAAAGCTTCCTCTCCAAATAACACTTATAATATTCCATATTAATAAAATCGACAAAATCAAATTCACGAAATAAAACCATAGAAACTAAGAAACCAGGAAACCTCCGCAGCAACTCCGAATAATAGACTCCAATTCCATCTACATTATAAACAAAGATAACAAATAAGACATTAAACAACAAAGGATCTCGGTATCCATAGAAAGAAGTCTTCCACGAGTTACAATCGTAGAAATTATACAAAGTGCAGAAAGGATTAATAAGATGTTTCCGTGTGGAGTCTAATCGAGGTTCAGGGAACGGGAGTTGGTTGACAATGAAAGAATCGTCGTAAATGTATTCCTTGAGAAATTGTCGTACTCGGAAGTCCTCGGAAGTCCTCGGAAGTCCTCGGAGGATCCCTGCTCGTTGATCGATGCTTGGATTGGCTACGTAAGCCTACCTCGCATATTAAATCCGTTCTCACCGTCATTAAACGTCCTACCTCGGCATCTGCTTAACGTTACGTATCTTCCTCCATGCGCAGTGCTTCGTGCGTTCGCGCGCGATATTAATATATGTATTTATGCGTACACCCAGTTATCCATAATCGACGAAGCGTAATTAGGAGAACAGCTTCATGGACAGACTACCCGCTTCCACGACATTGTTCCACGGTTGAAGCCCACCGATGACAATGAAATCAACGTAACAACGTGAATTCTTGGAAAAATGAACTGTCAGGGTGTACAGGATACGAGTGCTTTCAGATCGTAATTAAGAAGTTTTGATGAATTTCGTAGTTGCTTCGTTTAGGGTTCGTTCCAGGAAGAAACTTTCGAGGACAATGGGAGTGGTGTAATTAGACGGGTTTGTTTTTGGGTTTCGAAGGATTTTCGGATTATTAATGATGCCTACGTTGCCAGTTCTTTGTGTCTTTTGAGTATTAACTATTTACACTCGAGGTTATTTATTATTATTGTTGATGCAATCTGAGATGAGATGTTATGATTTAATACATTGTTGGTGATGATTTGAACCTTTGCACTGGATGGCGAGTCTCAGTCGACACTCGGTTTATTAAGTTGTGTTTTTTACTGAATGTTAAATCACCGACGGGTGGACTCAATTTTAATGTCGCCTCTCGGTCGCCTTTCGAATTTCGCAATGAACCGAGTGGCGACTTAGAGTCCCGACCCGGAATTACCCGACCGAAGAAAAACAACGCGATCGGAATTGAAACAAGTTCAATTATAATCGAAACCGAATCAATTCAAACTGTTAGAAAATGTTACATCAAAACAATGTAACGAAAAAGTGATTATTGAATTACCACGTTTTCTTTTGTATTTGAAGGATTTTTGTATCATTAATAATAAAGTTTAAAGTCACGCTTATTATACTGTTATGAATGAAGCAATTGCTTTGACAATAATAATACTTTGCGCCATAAATTCATTACCGGGGATACACGAATTATCATGAAACCAATCGAAATACTCGAGCGAGGAAAAGTAACGCGATCGAAAGTGAAGCAGGTTTAATTATAACTGAAACCGAACGAATCGGATGTAACAGGAAAGTTAAATTGAATACGAGTGAAAGTCCCGAAAGAGCAGGGAGTTAAAGGCGGTTGACAACCGAGCGGCAGATTTACATTGGTCGATTAACCAGCTACACATTCATCGTGTCCGAGAGGAGATCCGGGTCGAGGAACACCGAAAAATCTGGAGGTCGTGTAACCCCGGCCACTTCGACGAGTGCTCGTAACTCTCGACGAAATCTCTCAGGACTTTCTTTCAGGTAGACAGAGAAATGTATTCCGTAAAAAGTATTCAGGGTCCGGCAGAGTGGCTTTGCAAAGCGCATGGGCGTTGCCGAGTTCGGATCCTTCTCGTAGAATTAGTTCCTGGTACTTGAATCCTGAACCTCCCCGGCAGGATCTCTCTCTCCAACAGGTGACAGAAACCATACGGAAACCAAGGAAATCGACCACCTTGCTCGCGAACGATGCAAGTCGAATTTTATTGTCCTTCGTCGGCTGCTTTCTTTTTTTCTTTTCTTTTTTCTTCTTCTCCATGCGAGTCCATTCGAATACCAAAGCGATTAACTCCACTTTTGACTACTTTCCCAAGTTTACGTCGTGATTTGACAAAGTTATGTTTTTCTGCTGACGCGGGTGGTTGGTGCTTGAGTTTTTATGATTATCAATTTTCAATATTTTTTATTTGTATTTTGGAATACATACTTCTATATATATTTTAAAAAGTATATATGTATTTGGTACAAATATTATATTTCTGGTTTAATATATCTTTGCACGAATATATTTCATGATATATTTTGACACGATTTAAACGATCGAATATTTGATTATGACATGGAATGTCATAAATTGTATTATATTACAAACCATATTCCAATCTATTGAATTAAAAATGATATTCAACTACCACATAAATACGTGATTTTTGGGACCGTTTGAAGCGTCCCAGAAAATATCATTCGAAAGTTTCTCCAAGCGAAACAGGTGACAGTTCGACCACCATGCTCGCAAACGATGCAAGTCGAATTTTACGATTCAACTTATGGTTCCCATCGGATCCCCCCCCCCTCTCTCTCTTCTCTCTTTCTCCTTTCCACCCAATTCTTCTCTCCGACATTTAACCGTCTAGGAACTCGTACGTTTTCGTTTACGACAGTATTTCGAGGCTTTTGTCGTGGAAAGGAATCGCCGACCCGACCTCGTTTATGCTCTCCTTCAGTTTCCCTCGATCTCATCAATTACTAGTCAGGGAGGTTAAAGGGAGCCCATGGAGAAAGGTGGGGAAGGGAGAAAGGAGGAGGTTGATGATCTTACGAGTATCTTTTACGCGAGGTAACTACCGTCGAATGTATAATGAATGAGAGTACAAGAATATCCGACGATGTGTATCTTACTCTTCTTGTATAACGCCGATGTAACATAACTCGCTGCGTACCGAACAAAGTAACTAACGTATTTATAATTTGTACTTTCTTGTAATATTCTCGTTGTATCTATATTTTCTTGAGATGGACACGACTCTTCCCAAGCAGAGATTATTAATAAGCAAGTAAGAATATCTTACTTTCAAATGAGGCGATCGACTACTTCGTATTGGTTTAACGTTGTTGAAGAGTGGTGGAAATAAACACACGAGTTTCAGGTGTAATTAAATTATATTTTTCACCGGTAAACTTGTAACATGCGATAATTAATTCGATACGGAAATTAATCAACGCGATGTAAACAAAACGAGGAAAGTATAGTTTAATCAAAGACGATGTATGATAGAGTTATTACGGAACTAACACTGGAATTACTAAATCAGTCAAAATGACGCTTAATAATGCGCGGTATAAATATGATTCATATACAATTTAATAAAAATATTCCAATTTACTTAAATCGATTAATATGCTTTTCCGTCCATCTTTATTTCTATGAATATAAGTCAATATATTGTCGGTAGTTGAATTGTGAAATTTTGTTTAATAAATGCAACGTTCGATGATTCGATTAATCCATTTTTGGCATCCATCTTTATTTCGAAAAACATATACATAAACCAACAAATATAACTGAATATATTCTTGCATTCTTGCTAGTATTAAATTTCAATTTTCGATAAACTATCAATTGAAATAAAGTCAATTAACATCGTATCATACTTCCACTAATTAGCGAAACTCATTCAACTCGTATCCGATAATCCACGATTTAAATTACGCGGAAGGGCACACACGTGGGTGAAAGGTTTGACATGCAACCAGTTGACAAGTTGACGAGTGAAAGGTAGCACCGGAAGGAAGTATCGCACGCAAGGAAAGAGAATAAAGATGCACGAATCTAATGCACGAGTCGTGCATTAGATTCGTGCATCTTTATTCCGGAAGGGTGAAAAGGGATCGATCCTTCGGAGGCAGCAGGATATTCGTGACCAACGACGTCGACGTGTCTTCCGGGTGGAGTCGCGCTGATTTCACGGAGACTTCCGTTAATTTTCTTCCGCGGGGCACATTTCCGATTAGCGATCACGAATAACTCGGCTACGTATCTCCTCAGACCTCCTCGTCGTACCGCATACCTCGGCTCGATCCCCGCGCAAGAAAACTCATTAAACGTCTGTCCGTTTGTTTCGATATGTTAACACACCTATACATAAATATATGTACATATATATGCAGTAATATGCACACAAACATATGCACAGTTTTGCAAAACTCTCGGCTCGCACATCTATGCGTCAGACATGGAAATTATAAACGAATTAACGATATGTCGTGAGACCCCAGCATCATCCAGATATGGCGCCCCGCCATATTTATCGGGATATGAAAGAATTGTTTTCGCTATGAAAAGAAACTCGTTAATATCGTTAATTCGTTTACAAGGTAATAAATTAAACGTAGATTTAAAACAGAGAATATACAAATTAAATGTAGATGATATTTATTTGTTATATTAAAACAATTAATTCGCTACGAAAATTTCGAATTAGTTCACATTATAATCTATATGTAACTTAGATATTTTTATATTTGAGCTCCATATTTAATTTACATATATTATATTCGAAATCTGCATTTAATTCATATATTCTGTATTTAAATTCTATATTTAATCGATACATTTAATTCAGAACCTTCCACCAATCAAATCCTTCCACGCCGTTTGTCAGAACTTTCCTTGCTTCGGAAGTTTTTTACTACAATTTGTTTCTATTACGATGCTTATTTTAACGATGGAATAAAAAGTTACCGAAGGAAACTTAAGAAAGACGTTGCTGCTTAAAGTATATATTATTATATGATAATCGTGAATATGATCGAAAGATATGGAATGCAGTTTGTTTCTGGTACCTGCTTCTTGGCCTGTTAGGAATATTCTGTTATTAGGGTGAGCTATTAAATATACAATTTCGAATTTAATATCGGAGATAATTGCGTTCTCCACGAACCGGAAGTCGAGCAGGACGTTTATTAACGGGGGTAGTTCTGACATAGGTGGGACGAGTGTTGCACGATTATCGGTAAATGACAGAAACCGCAGGTCGCCTGTCGTCGAGGCGCACGTCAGTCGTCCTCCGAGCTGCCATATGTCAGCCGGCCAACTTCAACCTGCCAGTTCCTTTACGATAGTTAGTCCTCCGTGTCTTCCTTCTAACTGTGTTAATACTTTATACAGCGTGCTTCGAAAGTTTATCCATTTTCTGGAATCCTTGTTTCCTCGGAATTCGAAGAATTTCGTAATTCTAACGGTGTTTATTATTTAAACGTAATTATTTAACTTGGAAATCCTCTGTTTTTATGTGTACTTATTAGTTATTAACAGTTCGGACAATTAATTGAATTATAATAGTTTCAATTGTAATATTTTATAATAGCTACATTATAATAATCAAATTGCATGAAAACAAAGAAACGAAATCCTAGAATCCTATGGAACATATATTTGTATATATTTGTTCTACATTTAGTTGATATATTCTATATTTAAAGTCTAGGTTTAATTTATATATTCTACACTTAAGTTCTATCTTGAATTTAAATATTCCATATGCTTTCCATATTTAAACTGAAATTTCTGCATTAAGATAAATAATTACTCCGTGCAAGTTTAATGATCATTTTGTTAAAATTTTGAAAAGTAAGCAACGTGTTTGAAGTAAAAGGAATGAGAACGATATTTGACTTACATTAATTGGATTCGCTGAAATCGGGTAATTCTCAAATATTGTTATTACGGGGACTTAAATAGGATTAGTTTCGACAAAGAAGACATTTTTCAAGCGATAATTTCAGGTTACTCCTCGTATCGTTGTTGACGACCGTGAAACAGTTTGGCAGCCATAAAAAAATGACACGTGCCCAGGATGGTCTCGGTTGTTACCTTCCTCCGTACAACTTCCGGCCCATTCTACCTGATTATTGGGGTGGTAAGGTATATCGGGGTTGAGAGGGGAGATATAAATCTATAACTAATATCAGGAGTATCGTCGATGGCACTAAACATATTAATGGTTCCAATACCATTAAAAGTGGTCGTAAAATCGTTGAACAAATGTAGGCAATTAAAAATTTACCAACAATTTATTACTATTATATCGAATACGTAGAATATTTCGTTTGAACGCATGAAGTGGAGCTGTTTAAGTTACTGTGTTTTACAGAATTTTCCGGTTCACTCATATTTTTTATTCTAAAATCGTGTAACAAATATTGTTGTATAATTGGGTGTTCCATTTACAGGGATACCTTGAAGACCTAATTGCATCCCGATTTATTACTCAATAATTATGAGTTTAAGCGCTCTACAATAAATTAGCTAATTCACATCGTTATCGGAATCTTAAAAATATTGCAAATTTTCGGAATATCAACGATACATTTGATTCGAGTTTTAATAAGTTTGACACCGGCGACCCCCACGACATTCAACGTGTTAAGAACCCTTAAACAATTCGAAGTAGCGATGCCTGGTCGCAGGGCCATCAGGTTCTGGAAATCGTTTCGAACGGTACTTTTCATTTGAAGCAGGCTTAATACTCGTGTCGCACGCGAAAATGCCGTGGCAAGGAAATTAAGGACTCTCGAGAGGCCGTCACGGAATAATAAGAAGAAAACGACGTGGAGTAAGAGAGGAGGTGAAGGAGAAGGAAGAAGGTGGAGGAGGAGGAGGAGGAGGAGGAACGAAAACACGGTTGTCCTACCCTCGTTCAAACCTCGAGCAAAACAATCTCCCGAACAGATTCCAAAGGTTCTCCATGGCTCGACACGACACCGATCCAACAACTAGAAGCCCTTTCTCTCTCTCCCTCTCTCTCCTCTCTCTCTCTCTCTGTCTCTCCTTCACCCTTGTCCTTCATTTTTTTCCAACTCGTCCAAACGTTTAGCAAGGGACGGTAAACATTCGGGACACGCAACGAAGAGAATTCTCTGGTACCTTGGTTCCCCGACCCTCCACGGATCACAAAAGGGGTTCGATCCACCCTAACGTTTCGCTTTTTCATAATAAAATCGTCATGCGGTACCCCGATTGGTTGATATCGCTCGAGGGGTCCCATAATACACCGGGGGTTTGTCCATGCCAATATTCAAGGGGATGAGGTAAAAACATGAGGGAATGGGAACGGAGAAACCGTGTGGGGGTACGGGGGGGGCTCGAGGGGACGAGGATGGAAAGTGTGTTGACAGGGCGCAGAAGGAAAGAGTAAAAAAAGGAGAGAAGGACGTTTGGAAAGGGAGAGACTCCTGTCCCGTGGTACTTCGGAGGCTGTCGCTCCTGTAAATAGGGTACACCAAGAGACACACGCCCCACGCATTGTCCGTACCCTTCTCGTCTGAAGGGGCACCCTTCTGTCCCTTGACAAAGGGTTGTCCCGGGGCTGGCCTCGTTTGAACACTGAATTTTTTATTCGCTTGACAGGAAAGCGGCCATCATGCCCTCTCCTCGAGGTCCCTGTCCTTTTTACTTTCTGGGCCCCTCGCGTTGTTCCTCAACGTGGGCTCATGGGATTTTACCGTTTCGTATGATTAACACGTTAATGCCGGGTCGGTAATTCACATTTCGTTATATTGGACGGTTCAATTAATTCGATTTTTCTCCTTCTGCTGGCACTGTGTTGGAAATTGGAAAAACACTTTAAACGTGATAAAAATTGGAATAACTGAATAGTGGTTTCAAAATTATTACACTTTTTATTCGTTTTGGATTGAAATATAAAGACTATTTATTACCAGCAAGAATGATATTGTATATTGGGAAGAGCTATCTGATTAGCCCCATTTGAACCACCGGTGGTACACGCCATCCGAAGGTCCCTTGTTTTTATGCAATTTGACGGAAACAATTATAATTGAATTAATTGTCTGTACTGTCAATGAGTGTACATCAAAATAGAGGACTTATTCCAATCCCGGTTTTTTCAATAATAAGACCAATCAAATATCAGACCATGGTTTCGTTCTTCATCCTGAATAGGATTATGAATAAAGCTATTTCCAAAACTATTTTTGATTCAATTTTTTATTATTGTCTGTTGTCCCAAAAGTAACCAGTAACCATGTTAATTAAAGATTTAATTCAATGATTGACCAAATATAGCGAGCTAACTTTTTAAGTTGATCATTTTGTGTGACCCCCGATTGAGATTATAAATATCCAAAACCCACCCCTGGTTTAAGGGAGCACAGAAAAAGAGGAAAGTCGCCATCGTCGTAGAATCTGACATCACAGGGGTGGGGGGTGGTTCTGGATGGTTTAAGGGGTACTAAGTACACAGATGCAAGCGTAGAGCAGGGCGTCCAACGGAAGGTACTTACAGCCCCCGCGTACGAGTGATTAGCGATATTTTATTTCGCATGGGAAACCAGACAGATGAGAACTAGTTGAGTGGGAGCTCAGCTCTTTTTCATTAGGGAGACCCTATATCCACTATCCGTACACCCTGCACCCTCTCGTACCCCCGCCATCCCCCGCCACCCCCCGCCCCCCGGTTTTATAACCTTCCGCTAAAAGTTCCCTGATGCTGTCATCATGGCGTTTATGTCCAATATCCTCCGGTATCGGACGAGTGATTCAAAATGGACAGATTTGAATGGGGGTTGCCGGAATCATGGGTTTATCAGGGATACTCTACTTCCGCCATTTTCCTGGGTTGGTTTCTGTGACGATAGATTTTTGTATGGAAGTTCTGGTTCTTTTATCGATTTTAGGTTAAACTACATCAATAAATGTCGCTAGATTGAAAAATAATAGTCAAAGATTATATTTGAGGAGTTTGATAAAGAATTTATATAATGATATTTAATTAACAGCCATGCAATGAAATTAGTCAGCGTTTATATGATATTCGAGAAATTTGATAAGGAATTAATGTGATTCAATTTTATTGATAATAAAGTAATCAAAATAGACAGCATTTCAGTTCAAGAAATTTGATGAGGGATTAATATCATTCGATTTCATTAACAACCAAGTAATCAAAATTGTCAGAATTTAATAAGGAATTAATATAATTCAATTTCATTAGAAACCAAGTAATCAATTTGTCAGCATTCAAATTCAAGCAATTTAATAAGAAATGAATACAATTCAATTACAGTAACAACCAACTAATTGAAATAGTCAGCGTTCATGTTCGAGGAATTCGCTAAAGAATTAATATGATTCAATTTCAATAACAACCGCGATCAAACAAAACCTACAATATTCCAAAGTCATAAACAATTATTATAAAATACTTCCCTCCAACAACCCTCAAACAATCGGAAAATTATAACTCCACCAAAACATACCACCTAAATCACCTAATTCCGAATTAACCACGAAAGAAGGAAACGGAATTATTAGTAGAAACGTCACACGGAGAACGGACTAAAAAGTGCAGCAAAAAGAAGTAGAAGAACTAAAGGAAAAAGTATAAGAATCAGAGGAATTGAAAGAAGAGGTATAATAAGAAGTGGATGAAGAAGAAGAAGAAGTAACGGTGGAGTGGCGAGGTTCTGTCGGAAGAAAATGAAACATGAGTGGAGGCAGAGACTTTAATATCAAGGATCGAGATCCGCCATTTCTTCATCGAGCATAGAATCCTGGTAGTCCGTGTACACAATGCACACATACACAGGCGTATTTACTTGTATATACACGAGTCGAACACCATCAAAGGAAGGTTAGCAAACCCGTCCTTGTTAGCAGCTGCGTAGCATCCCCCGCCAGTTACACAATACCCGAGCTCACTCCCTTCAAAAACGATGCCTGGATTAATGACGTCACGGGAAACGGAGAACACACCTGGCTTCCATGGGGAATCCACCAATCCACGCTCCTTCCTTCCAGTTACAACGCCATCAGAATTCACGGCAAAATGACGGTGACACGACAAGTAACTCGATACCTTGTCTATTTGCTTCACGCAATCACGAGCACCGTGATTAATTCGTGCACGGATTTTCGGGTGTTATTTTAAGTGGCTTCTTTTCTATTGGATTAATGTGAGGTCTTAATGTGATTAACGGTGTTTCAATAGGGTTTTGTATTTTTGAGTGAGGTGTTCCTATTAATTCTGATTAATGGTTTTATTGGTATTAATTCGAAAGCGGATTTTAATGCTTTATTAAGTTTAATTCGTATTGGAATCTTGAGATTTTATTTATGTTAATTCGAATTCGAATCTTAAGGTTTTATTCATCTTAATTCAAATTCCAATTTTGGTACTTAATTTCAATTCGAATACAAATCTTAACTCAAGTTCTGATTAATAATCCATCATAAAACATTTTACATCTTCCACCGAATTCTTCAGATGTTTCTGAATATTTAATTTCAATATTAAACGAACTAGATAATTAATAACAATTTATCTCTGGCTTAAAGGCGTAATTAACAACAGGTGCCATCTTGATAAAAACAATAATCAATTCGAACCCAGTGACCTAAAAGACGAGGTAAATAAGGGAATAGTGAACCTAGGGTTCGAAAGAGCGGGGGTAGAAAAGCAAGTTGTAAAGACAAATATTAGCAAAGAACAGAGAAGACAGTCACTTATTGCATCGAATAGAATGCCGAGTGGAAGTGTCATTACCGTGACAGAAGAAGCAATAGCGGAAGTTTAGGGTCCGGTGGTGTTTGATGTTCCGAGTGGGCCGTTTTATTGTCTTATTGCAACGACTCGTGATCCTTTCTCTAGGAACCTCGTAGGAGTTCTACGACACGTTTATGAATTTACAGCAGGCTTTGTTGCGAGTGGCGGGTAATCCGACGGCCAGCTACCTACCGTTTATTGGGCCCTTTATTATTATCCAACTCGTCAAAAGCAAAGAAACTAATAATAATGATAATAGTAGACGGGTGGAAAGGAAAACGTTTACCGCGTTGCGCAACCCTGAAAAGATCAGCCGACGGAGGTCCCTTTTTCCACCCCCGTAATTAAGAAGCAACCGGTACATCCGTGGTGTGGCGGGTCAAGAAAATCTTTAGAAAGTTTTCCACCAAAAAGATGGATGCAGGAAGGGAAAGGGTTCGCGTATCTCCCCGTGGTTGATGATGCATAAATCAGGTACGCTAATGGCTCGACCTCATCTTATCCTGGATGTAATCTTAAGAAAGGACCTCTGGCTAATATTAATGATACCATGTCAATTATTTCGATATTTGAGCAGTTTACTTCGAAAGTAACCTAAGTCCATTTTTCAAAAAGAAAATCAAGATAACCTGATTTTTCTTGAAAATGAACCACAGTTTTTTAAAAAGACACCCGACTGTACTGTCATTCTTAACATACCAATTAACCAAAATCACTTTACATCACAATTATCATATTTCTCATTCAACCTGAAATCCAAAGCTACCGTCGGAGCATCCGTCCAAACTGTGACGTTCTCCAATCACAACGAGCCGCTGGGAACACTGAGTTCCAGAGCCAGCAATCGGGGTTAATAAAAGGTGGGAGGGGCAGAGTGGGCGAGGATAAAAAGAAGAATGGAGGGAATATTTGTAGAAGAGTGGCGATCGGGTTTAATTCGAAACGGGCGTGAAAACCGAGTCGATGATAGGAGAGATGGTCGGGGTATGAAATGGATGGTTTTCAACCGGCGGTGTACCGAGATATCGTGGAGTACCGGTGGTTCTGGGTCCGGTGATGTTATCTGGTATACGGTGGGAGGCATCTGCCGATATGTATACAATGGCATAGGTACGCTGGGATTATTACAGCCTTGACAAATTGCCGCGGTGAAGGCCGAGCCCGGTAATTACGGAGCAGAGAAACGTAGATATAAGGACTGGCAGCGTGTAACATCCACCTATGGATCATTCCACGTTTCTCCACTCTGATTGACCAGAGACCTCTATCGACGCGCTGCCTATTGGAAAAGGTTTTTCGCCTCCACTTCACGACATTCTATTTAATCATTCTCGCAAATGTCTGTTTCTACTGCTGTTGCATTATCGGCGAGTATTGTGCATGCTTTTTGTCGGATTTTGTGGCTGATATTCCGAAACAATTGGTAATTATTGTATTATATCCTACGGATCATCCACGTTTCTCCACTCTGATTGACCAGAGAAAAAGGTTTTTCGCCTCTACTTCACGACAATCTATTTAATCATTCTCGCAAATGTCTGATTCCACTGCTGTTGTATTATTGGCGAGTATTGTACATGCTTTTTGTCGGATTTTGTGGGTGCTACTTCCGAGACAATTATTATATCCAATAGAGATAATTATTGTATTATATCCTACGGGTCATCCACGTTTCTCCACTCTGATTGACCAGAGGAAAAGGTTTTTCGCCTCTACTTCACGGCAATCTATTTAATCATTCTCGCAAATGTCTGATTCTACTGCTGTTGTATTATTGGCGAGTATTGTACATGCTTTTTATCGGATTTCGTAGGTGCTACTTCCGAGACAATTATTATATCCGATAATGTTACATAAACTTTTAGCTACGGCTAGACTTTACGCGACGCTGTATCTTTGTACGGCAATGTTTGATGCGAACTGAAGGCAAAAAGTAATGTAACTAGCACTGCGTCTGCTCATTTGTGGCTGGTGGTGCTTTCTACTATGAAATTACATTGGAATAGATTTAGAGATGAATCAATTATTATTTCTTTATACATTTGCAAGCAATGTAAAGAAAACATAATAAGATAGCACACGGGAAAGCCACTATAGTGGCGTATAGTAGCTAAGAGGTTAATGGTATTATAATATTACCGAAATTTTATCATTATGTTAGACCTCCAGTTTTCGAACAAATCAATAGCTCTTTAATAACTAGTAGTATAAGCTGTCTGTTTATTAGGTCATAGTTCAAAGCCTTCTATTATTCTCGAATATTCTCGATGAGGCATTAGTTCGATACATCAGAGAAATAATTGATCTAACCGCAACAGGTATAATTTGATTAAAGTCAACAAATGAGGATCAATGCGTTATGAACAAATTCACACCACCGGCAAGTATTATCAGAAAGTTAAAAAAAGGACTAAGATGTTGATTATACATTATCAGTTTATTGATTCCAAATTCGAAAGTCCCAGTTTTTAATATCGTCGACACGGAATCGGTTCGATGCGTGAGAGACGTGTGAGTGGATCAGAGTAGAAGGCGGTGATTGGTGATTTTCCGGCGATAGAAGGAGAACGAGAGACGAGGAACGAATCGCGGGTTCACCGCGGGGGATCCCACGGAAAACAAGATCTCATCAAGATAGGTGGATGCTCGCACTCTCTTGCCTGCAACTGCCATGCACCATTAACCGACATCCAAAGAGAGAGGCTTTTTATTAAAAAAAAAAAAGGAACAGAGGAAGATGGAAGTGGCTAGTCACGTTGTACATCCTATGCCAGGCCTGTCGTCTTTCCTCTCGTTTTCGATGATTCGCTTAACGCACCTTGATCTCCCTTCGCGCACCCTGGGAAAAGGTAGAACGTCCTCGGAAAGGAAAACGTTTAAATCGTTCGAGGGAAATCAGGGCAGAGGGAAAGGAAAAGTGTTCCGTTCTTCGGGCGGAATATGATTCGTGGAATACTGTTGAATTCTTAACACTAGAACTATCGGCGATATAATCAGCGATATTTGTATATTTATGTATTCGTGCTTTAAAAAACTCATTGAATAAAAAATTCATAAAAAAATTCATTGATTGATTTATTTATTGTGCAATGTGAACCGCGATAAATCTTGGAAAATGAAACGTGATCAATTTGAACATTTTTATTACATTCCGAGGATCCGGCATTTTTACTGCTTTGGTAGTTCTACTGTTAAAAATGTAATACCTGTTTTAAACATTATTTTTATTGACAAATTTTGGTTGAGATAAGAAATATGAGGTGTAAATTTATTTTTAAAATATCTTTTGGAAAGGCGAGTTCACTCTTCGATTATACGTGTATTATTTGTTTCATACATCTTTTTAATAATAACTTATACAATGAGTATAAAAAATATTCGAACAGCAGCGAATTTTAACAAAATCCTCATCGAATTTTTTTTAATGAAACGAGTTATAAATATTTCCATATAAAATATGGCTAAGTAATATTTTTCTTTATGAAATCCATTGCGTAGATCTCTAAGAATGTGTAGATACCACTTGTTAGTAAAAATATTAAAAATAAACAAAGTTTTATGAGAATTTTATTAAAATTCGCTGCTGTATTAATACTTTTTACACTGTACATCTATTGCAGATCAAAATGATCTTGTATGAGATATTTGTATATTATAGTTAGCTCTATAAAAATATTAAAATAATAAGTAAATATTAGTAGAATCCCGTGTGACGTATTAAAGATTCTAAATCATCGACGATTTAATGATTGAGATTGATACGAACATTAAATCAAGGACTCAATCTCCTTCCCAAAAACCAAAAAGAAATTCGGTAGCCTTGGAATGCCGCAATTATATTCCATCCTTGTCCCCTCGTGTTTGCATTGTCCTCCGAAGGAAGAATAAAAAGTTTCTTCTCCCTTTCGACCGGCATCCCTTTTTTTCGGGAAAATGTTTGCAGGAAACCTCGGAGGTTGAACCCTAAAAAGTGTGTGTCCGAGAAAAAAGCCGGGTTGGCGGAGACTTTACTGCGTCCTAATTGGGATGACAGAGACGTCAATGGCGGCGGCGGTCAAAGAGGCAGTAAACGTTGGTTACGGGTGTAAACTAGGGATTTTAGTGTCACTGGGGGGTTTTCTAAGTCCCCCGTAAGATAGCCTGTTTATGGGGTTGTGTAACCGCCCTCGTAAACCAAACTGCGTATTAATAAACGAAACGATTACACGCTCCGCGAATGACGCGTTACTTGTCCACTTTTGTGACTATCAATTTTTTACCAACTTCGCAAATATTGGCATACTGTCGACCAAACGACGCCGTCCTTATTTATGGAAACTGCCTCGCATCCTGGAGGTCCGCGTATTAATTATTCTAGATTATGAAATAATTTAATAACCGCGTTTCTTTACTTTGTGGGCGAATTCCTACGGCGCAGAGAAACGGGGGAGTCGTAGAAATTCTAGAGGGATATAATCATAATTAAGAAATTCCTCGAGCTGATTGCGATTCGAGACATTTTTTACTGTTACTTGTTTATTTATTTATGCTTTGGCTTATTGAATTGGAAAGATCTGGGGGTAATAATGTTATGGAAATATATTATTTTGACGATGTTGGATTCGTGGAATATATTTTTGATTGGGGAGTTTCTTGGATGGAACGACTTTGCAGGTGTCATCCAGGGTGGTCCGAGTACTGCCAACTTAAATATCCCGAAAACTGTGGGTGTAAACGAAAAATGTTTAGAACCAATATTAAATTGCGTACAAAATTGTAAATAAATATATTATATAATTATATTATATTTCTGATTTTCATTGATTTGAGCGTTATAATTGAAATTATAATATAATTATAATTTCTAATTAAGAAATATTAGAAAGTAATATATATATTCATATTATTAATTTTTTCTTTAAATCTCTAAACATAGTTACTTTATAAATTTCGCACAATTTTTCTTTTTCTATATTACTTTCCTTTTCCTCATTTATTACATTGTCAGATACTTCATTATATTACTTTCTTTTTCATATTTTATGTAATTCAGTGCGTGCCCAGTTAAATTAAACTAATAAACAAATAACTCATAACATGAAGTCACTACTCAAAATTCCCAATATTTCTTCTTTGAGTCTCGTGATTCAACACAGTATTGCCATCATTTGCAACAAAATAATTATATCGAAACCATTCTTTTCCCGTTAAATTAAACTAATAAATGAATAACTCATAAAGTCATCACTAAAAATTCCTGGAACTTCTTTGAGTCTCGTGACTCAACACAGTATTGCCATCGTGCACGAAGAATAATTATATCGAAATCATTCTCTTATCCGGTTATTGCTACCGTTTTCGGTGCGTAATTCGAAGAATCGCGGTAAACGCATGTGGTATATTAATAAGAGGAATATAAATGGTTCTTACCCGGGTTATAAACAGAACGAGGAATATAAATAGCCTTTACTCGTACGCCTATCCTCGACTCGAGCCGCTATAAGTGGAATACTAATAAGTTTCCAGTTTACATCATACTCATCCTCGTAACGTTGCATACAATGTACAATTTCGCGAGATTAAAGCCGATAATTAAGTTCATTAGAATGCCGTGCAAAGTGATTATTATAGCTGAACCACGGCTCTAATTAATCCACTAATAAACGTCATTATTGTTACCATTGCCGGGGACTAACGTTGCTGGGAAATTACGTAAAGTTAATCCGTGCTTCTGTTGGATGCATTTATCATTGTTCGGCTCTGAAAAATACAGCGCAACCTAATCACTCGGGAACTCATAAAAAATAAGGAATTCCAAGCGGATTGGAATCAAATGAGATAAGTATTCTATTAACACTTTGTACTCAAATGGCGCCTCTCAGTCGCTACTCAATTTCTTGCGGTAAATCGAGTGGCCAATGAGAGGCGGCATTAACACATTTGGGATAACTCAAATATGAGTCTTTAGAAATAGTGAGAATAACATTAAAAATATTGAAATAAAATAGTCGAGAAAAATATGAATCATTTATTAGCTAAAAAATCAAATAAAATGGTAAAATCAAATGGTCGGAAAAACCACGAATAATTGATTGACAATGGAATAATATAAAATGGTGAAATAGAATCGTCGAAAGAAAGCACGAACAGTTTATTGAATGTCAAATAAAATGAAATGGTAAAATCAAATAGTGAAATAAACAAGTCGATGCAAAAGCGAATAATTTATTGACAATATTTTTTAACACGACTTCGCGACCGACTTATTTTATTTCATAGCTCGAGCAGCAAAATGACGATCGAGTCACGATCTAACAAAACGCGCTCGTATTTAGCTTTCTTGTAATTAGAAATTTATGTACTAGTTCGCAGGCGTGTTATTCAAATGTGACACCACACTTCGTTTCGAGCGGGACCGTGTATCGGTCCATAATAATATGCGATATTTATGCCTGGCTCGATGTTCCCCATTAATTATCGCTCTAATGGGACTCCGAGGACAACGTGTTATACATTCAAAACCTGGCCCTCCATCGTTCCGATTCATCCAACCCTTCTTCTCTCCGCGTACGTTAACCCTCTACGTCAAAATATTGTCGTGCGACTTGTTCCGGTGAGTCCGAATGAATTCGCTTAATATGAGAATCCTTTGGTGATGATTTGGTGACTTTGGGTTTCTATTTTGTTAGAAATTGATCACCTAATTGTACGGAAATATTGTTCCCGTGTAACAAATATGGGTGGTGGAAATTGTGTGGGAAAACTAAACATTTGAAGCAGGAAATAAATTTGAAGAAGGTTTTGAACATTTGGATATATATACGGTTAAGGACTCGAATATCCAAATTTCAAACATCCAGATTTGAAATATCCTAATTACAGATGTACAAATTCAAAATATCCAGATTCCAAATATGTATTTAGATTCCAAATATCCAAATTTTAAATACTCAAATTCCAAATATCCAGATTCCAAATATGCAAACATTCAAATTCCAAATATCCCTACTCCAAACATCCCGATTCCAAATATACAAATTCAAAACATCCCAATTCCAAATATACAAATTCCAAATATATAAATTTCAAATATACAAATTCCAAGCATTCAAATTCCAAATATCCCAACTCCAAACATCCCAATTCCAAATATGCAAATTCACAGCATCCCAATTCCAAATATTTAAATTCAAAATATACAAATTCCAAATATCCCTACTCCAAACATCCCGATTCCAAATATACAAATTCCAAATATACAAATTCAAAATATCCCAATTCCAAATATACAAATTCAAAATATACAAATTCCAAATATATACATTTCAAATATACAAATTCCAAGCATTCAAATTCCAAATATCCCAACTCCAAACATCCCAATTCCAAATATGCAAATTCAAAGCATACCAATTCCAAATATCTAAATTCAAAATATACAAATTTCAAATACCCAAATTCAAAATACCCAGTTTCCAAATATCGAGATTCCAAATATCCAAATATTTGAAGGATATTTAAAAGGATATTTGAGTCTCTATACGTCTAAACATTCAGTTTAGAAATATTTTCACTCATAAATCTCAAAACAGTAAACTCATAAATAACCACCTGAAGTAGGAATTACAGTCGACTTAAACTCCGCCAAAAAATGAGTCGCTGTTAACTTCAACTCACCAAGAGGGGAGTAACAGTTAAGTTATATTATTGTTCCATCCGAGGATAAGTAATTTTCGTGTACGCTCGACTGGACAATGCACCTACGGTACGCGAATCGAAGAAATCGTCCATTCTTTAGCACGATTTCACGCGTGGGAACGGAGAAAGGTCGACCGGATCTCGAAAGACGGAGGTCCATATCGAGGATCGATGGAAAACAAAAAGAATTCATTCTTTCCAGTTCTAACAGAAGGATAGATGCCGTCGAACTTTATCGCCGGTCGCTAGATAGAAAGGTTGATTTTACTGCGAAATCGTAGCTCGATCCGATGGAAACACCTTACTCCTATCCCCCGCCATTTAACCGTTCTTAGATTATCCTCGGGGTGTGCCTCGAAACGGATCACGAATATTTTCCTGACATTTTTATAAATTATATCTGAACAGAACTATTGTTGTCTATCTGAATTGAACACTTAGATTGAATATCCTGCGCGAGTTATTCGTGTTCAAGAAATTCATTATTTCCCCTGTGTCATGAATCGAAGTATATCTTCGCATCTAGGAATTTAGATCGAGAATTTTGATTACGCGGTAAATCAATAGATATTCGAAATATTGCAGGAGATAGAATCTCGTGCAATTAGTTGTTCCCTTTAATTATTTGCTATAGGTTAAGAATTAAAGTAATAAATAAATGACTTATAACGTAAATTATTATCAGGATAATTATTTAATAAAAATATCCGTCGATGACGAATATCCTCGAATCGATACACGGTTTCCCTTGTTTGAAGTGATTATAAAGGAATGTAGAAGTAGAAGCTGGAAGTTTAAGTCTCGATTTTCGTTTACACGAATACTCCGCTTCACCTTGCGATTCCATAGCCGTCGAATAAAAACTTCGCGATGACGATCGCGGTCACGATCCTCGGGGCTGGTTTCGAAGAGTATAAATCGCGTTAATGAAATCTCCCGAGCGGCGACGTAATGAAAGCTCGCGCGCTGTTAATCGCGCGTTCGTAACAAACGTTTACGTGGCACGCATATGTCGGGGATCGTTATCTGTTCTTGTTGGCCCGGTGTCAAGAAGTTAGTCCTCTCCCTGGGGGTTGGCGAGGGAAGGGAAGAGGGTTGCTTTTACCAAGGTACCCTACGTTCACCCTCACCACTGTACCTCGTGTTTTTTTTTTCAACCGACGAAACACCCCCCGTTGTCTTCCGATGCACCATTAACACCATCGAACTCGAAGTCCGGTCAGGCAAAAGCCTGACCGCGCTATCTCGAATCAGGCTTTATTAAAAGACGCGCTGAAAGCGACCGCTTGCGTGGGACTCTTGATTGCCTCTTACGATGCCGGCAGCTGCACTTTGCGATCTCTCTGTCTTATACTACTCCATCTTTCTTTCTCGCTTGTTTTTGATTCTCTGTCGTTCTCTTTTACCTTCGTGATATCTTTGCCTTCCGTTGCCAGAGGTCGGCGGATATCGAGATCGCGAATCGATTTTTGGACTCTATGTTATCTGTGTAGAAGGACTCGGGTATCCGAATATCCAGATTTTTTAACATGCGAATCTTGATATTGATATATCTGGATATCTAGTTATGCAAAGACCCTAATTCCATATATTCAGATTCGAAATATCTTAATTCCAAATATCCAGATTCGAAATATCTTAATTCTAAATATCGAGATTCTAAGTATCCAAATTCCAAATATCCAGATTCCAAATATGCAAATTCCAAACATCCAAATATCCAGATTCCAAATATGCAAATTCCAAACATCCAAATATCCAGATTCCAAATATCTGGATTCCAAATATCCGGATTCCAAGTATCCAAATTCCAAATATGCAAATTCCAAACATCCAAATATCCAGATTCCAAATATCTGGATTCCAAATATCCGGATTCCAAATATCCAAATTCCAAATATCCAAATTCCGAATATCCAGATTCCAAATACCCAATTTCTAAATATTCAGATCCAAATATCCACATTCTAAATATCCAAATCTCCAAATTCCGAATATCCAGATTCCAAATACCCAATTTCTAGATAACCAAACATTCAAATATACAAACATCTGAATATCTAGATATCCAAAGACTCAACTACCCAAATATTCCATATTTACATCACACATATACATATAATACTTTCAATTACAATATAATACTTTCCCACGAATCAAACACCTTTACTCGAATTAGCAAGCTTTCAATTTTAAGACGTGAATTTCATACTTAATAAAATATAATGAACTATCATGAATCTTACGAAGTACGTCAAGGAACCACTAATTAAGGTGACGCGGATGCAAGAGTTAAAACTCCAAGATGGTGGAGGTTAGAGCTCAATTAACCCTAAAAAGAAGTTCCACCCCATGAACCACCATAGCCCTTGATCATCCAGTATATTTGTCGATTATTACGAAGAGTATCGCGATACCGGACGGTACCGCGGTACCGGTACCGGAGCGAGTACGAAGAAGGAGATTCGTATCTTCACGCTGTGTGCTCGTGTTGCCAGAGATGGAACGTCGACAGCTTGACAAATTACCGGCTGATTCGCATTTTCGCTAAAATCAATCACCGGGCTGTTACCGTGTCACCTTTGCACTCCGCAACATTGTTAATTGCCGGATTCCCGGCTAATTACGTTCCATTGCTACGTCCAATGAACGGACGTACAATGTTAGTCCGATTAAATTTCATAGAAATATCAATTCTGACTCTTTAACACCATCGCGAGCTTCCCTCGATTTAATCACGATCGAGACTTCATTCGCGGATTAATTTCGAAGTGGATCATTTATTTGTTCGCTGAAGGAACGGAGTATTCCAGATGGATTCAAGCTGAAATTAATCGTGACAATTTTATCGCTTGACCTGTGCTCCTTTAATGTTGAACTTTGGTGATATCTAATTATACGAGACTTTTACTGGCACGTCTATGCTCGGCTTCTTTGAATAACTTTATGACTATAAGTTATTAAATACGAAACATAAGAAATTCTTAATGTAATTTCTTCTCGGAAGTTTTTTTGATATAATTATACTCGTAATGTTATATACAAATAATTATCGCCTAATACTATCTCAATTCTTTGTATTAATATTACTGTCTAAAGAGTGGAGTCGTGTCAATGAAATAATAATTCGTGATACTTTCCAAATGTATGAAGGTAAATGATAAAGTATAAATTTAACTGTTACTTCAATAATTATTTCTTAAGTCACTATTTAAAGAATGATATCGAGTGGGTGGAATAACAATTTGAAGATCGTTTCCAAATGTATGAATGTAAATGACAAAGTATAAATTTAACTATTACTTCAATAATTATTTCTTAAGTCACTATTTAAACAATGACATCGAGTCGGTGGAATAACAATTCCAAGATCGTTTCCAAATGTATGAATGTAAATGACAAAGTATAAATTTAACTATTACTTCAATAATTATTTCTTAAGTCACTATTTAAACAATGACATCGAGTCGGTGGAATAACAATTCCAAGATCGTTTCAAATGTATAAATATAAATGATAAAGTATAAACTTAACTATTATTTCAATATTCACTATTTATAGTTACTATTTAAAAAATGACATCGTGTCGGTGGAATAACAATTCCAAGATCGTTTCCAAATGTATGAATGTAAATGACAAAGTATAAATTTAACTATTACTTCAATAATTATTTCTTAAGTCACTATTTAAACAATGACATCGAGTCGGTGGAATAACAATTCCAAGATCGTTTCCAAATGTATGAATGCAAACGATAAAGTATAAACTTAACTATTATTTCAATATTCACTATTTATAGTTACTATTTAACCAATGACATCGAGTCGGTGGAATAACAATTTCAAGATCCTTTCCGAGAGTCTCTATTTCGAATAAAATTAATTACACATTTCCGAGAGGGAGATGAGTCGAGTTTCGAAAGGAATCCTTGATGTAGAAGCTCCACTTATTGCTGACGCATGGTATACTCTTGAAAAATATATCCAGCAGCATCGGACTCGCGAGCGCGTATCTCTTGGAGACGGAGAAACGGGGGCCAAAAAGAAATCAGGACCGGGGCTCTAATAAAAAGATATAGGAAGACGATAATGCAGTCTCCAGAAGGTCCTTCGGAGGCACAATGGGATGTATCATGGCTGGATGACACGGCCGTTTCTCTCAATGGCTACCCACAGCCATCGTATTATACCTTAAAGTCTCTATATCTTCTTCGTCCACCTATCTCTCTTCCTCCGTTTACATTTTTCCATCTACTCGCACGCGAGTCGCATGTCATCCTGCGAATCGCTCTTCTAACAGCCACGAAACTACCCCTTCGAGATTCTTCCGTATGTTCGATGATCTCGAAGTGGATCCTTGGTGATGTTTCATGGTGTTAAAACTTCTGATGTTGTTGAGTTTTGAGTCGTTACGTGTCTTAACACTTTGTTTACTGTTTGGTGATCAAACAATGGAGTTAGAAAAATTAGACTTTTAACCCTTTGCATTCGAAGAATATTTCGGTAATAAACGTGGAATTGGTCTAAGATGTTTTGTGATACCGATTAAACAAATTATAAACAGTCTTGTTTATAGCAATTGATGAACGAATCTTATAATATAAATTTTATATGTTTATTTCGTTAATTCGTGTTCTGTGGAAATGGAAGACTTGGATTTCGAATTAATTGCTGCGAACGCATATCGCCTAATAATATTTGAGTGATTAATGTTTTATTAAAGAATGGCAGTGTTTTATTTTTTATTTTGACTATTGTTGCAAAAGTGCATTGATAATCGTTGCCGATGAAAAATCAATTTTGAAGTCGCAGTAGTTAAAGTTTTAAATGAACAGAATTTGTTCATTTATTTTTCAACGACTTGTAGATGCTATATCTATCACCCCAGGATGTCTGCAATCTTCAGATATTAAAATAATATTGATTAAAAAATACTTCGAGCTTCCGGTGTCCAATATATTAGTATTCTTTGTACCCATTTATTAATGCAACCAGTGAAGGCTGATTAAAATTGAATATTAGTTAGATCATAAACAGCCTTCCATTTTGGTGACTCAAAAGAAATACACAAATTTGCTGTATCAGTTTCAAATTTTCAAAGACCAGTCCATTGACATTAACACGATAATTAATTACACGGAGCAGGGATTTAGCGTAAGTTTGTTACGCATGGTAATAAGACAAAAAGAGAAGAACGGTGGAAAAGGGGTATATAATGCGACTGGATGTTCCCGAGAGTTGTTCGGGGCACCCCCATAGAGCACGGTGACAGCCGAACAAAGGAGAGCCGGGAGCCTTTTGCGGGGAGGGCAGTGTTTTCGAAAATTCGTAGCAGCAGGCTGCGATTGTCCTAAGCGCCTTGGCCACCCATTGCAAAAGGGACTCCAAGGAATCGCGCCGCTCCTCCCTCCCCCCGCCGTTTCGCCCTTCCACCAACCCTGCCTTCCAAGGATACACGATATAGCTTGCTAATTCCATTGTCGTTTTCGTTTCTTCGTTATTCACGCGAGAAAACTTCAAAGGAAATACCACGCAAATTCGGCGACTTGAAACTTGACCTATACCTTCGAAATTACTCTTCTCCATTGGCCATCTTTCGTGATGCATTCGTGCAGGATGATCATTTAAGAGAATACCGTGACTGGGAAATGTGGGACTGCTGACTGAGGAGTCGTGTAAACAACCGGGGGATTAATATTTTTTAATATGCTGTAGGATAAGCCTTTGCAGTGTTTTGGGATATTATGGTTGGATATCCAAATTCCTAATATTTAAGTATCTGAATATCTGAATTTGTAATATTTGAATATCCGCATTCCTAATATTTAAATATTTGAATATCCAAATTTCTAATATTTAATTGTTTGGATATCCAAATTCCTAATATTTAATTATTTGGATATCCAAATTCCTAAAATTTAATTATTTGAATATCGAATTTCCTAATATTTAATTATTTGGATACCCAAATTCCTAATATTTAAGTATTTGAATATCGAAAACCCTAATATTTAAATATTTCGATATCCAAATTCCTAATATTTAAATATTTTAATATCAAAATTCCTGATATTTAAATATTTCAATATCCAAATCCCTAATGTTTAAATATCTGGATATCCAAATTCCTAATATTTAAACATCTGAATATCCAAATTCCTATTATTTAAATATCTCAATATCTAGACACCCACAAAACCTTCAAAATGTTACGAAATATTCTCTAATTGAAGGGGTAATCGAATACTTAATAAACCCTGAAATATTATATTTCATACCAGAATATAATATTCCAGAATTTATTAACCATTCATTATATTCGGCAACAAATTGTGCTTATATCAAACTCGCATTGTATAAGTGCCGTGTTATACGAGGGTTACCTCTACATGTTCACTCGCAACATCTAGTGTCAATTATCTCAACATATTTCCTGGCTCCGAACATTATATGTCCAAAGTGAACACGTTTTAAAGCTATAACTCAAAATGCCACCGCCATTATTACACTCCCCTCTTTATTTATTTTCGTCGCAACTTCACAATTATTTATCGCACCGATGGAGCCATAACATCCGTCATTCGGGACCAGTTACCGGTTAACAATTTTATTAAATTCTTCTCGCATCGATGCCATAAAAGAAGTAACACCTTTATCACCCTGAAAGTCACCACCACGTGTTCGCTTCTCCACGATTCGGTGTCATGGCGGACCTCGATAAAACCACGTGATACCGAGAGAAAGTTTCACACCGTGAACGATTTGTGTCGTGTTTCTGGACCGGAATGAAGGGTCTTTCCGGAAGTTACTGCTGGAAAGGTACGGCGTTTAACAGCATTGTTTTTCTCATGGTGGGCCCGGATGAAAATTGAAACGATAAGCCAATGATACGGCGACCTGGCACGCGATCTTACAAAATTGAAACGACCCAGTAATAACTTTATCTCTTGCAACTAACGATTCACGATCGACTTCGAACTCGTCCAGTTACCACGAAATGGACTGATCAATTCGGTTAACGTCTTTTTAACCCAATTAATTAGCGCCACGGGGATCACTAGTGCTGCTAATGCGAAATACTTGTAGTTGACCGGCAGTGACGTCACCGGCGCGTCATCCACCTAAACCACCCCCTGAACTCTGCCGCCTGCCCCACCCTTATTTCCTGTTGATATAATAGATATTAATTGTCCGATGACGATCCGCTCGTTTCATCGATTATATTTTTGCACCCTCCGGGTTTGGGGTGTCATGATTTGGTTGGTCGCTCTTCTAATAGTTTGATGACTCTTAAATCAGATTTAGAGATATGTGTATTAATTATTAGGAAATATTGTAATTGAATTAATTACTGTGTCGATGAAGTGTCATTCTCTCACGCCATTACACTCGCGGAGATATAGAATTACAAATTCTGAAGATGCACATTTTAACAGAAAACAAATATTTTTAACAAGAAGGAGGTCCAACTAATTGACATTTGTGACCCTGTCTACTCAAACGGTTTTCAGAAATCCATTATTCCTCAAAAATCACAATCAAGTCAACTCGATCGAAATCCAATACCAATTAAAAATCAAATTAATTCCCCGAGTATTATTACTCGTTCGATTAATTAACCACGAAAGACGTATATATCCGCTCTCATATATCCAACAATACATACAACAGGCGTATATATACGACCAGTAAATTGTACTCGATACAACGCATTTAATTTTTAAGTGAATTAATACAGTTATGTATCACATAATAACCGATCGAATAATTCAATTTCAATAACCTCCTTGATTCTGCTTATTTTTATCGTCACAATTTAGTGTCAACTGCTGTCACGCGAATATCGCATCGCACGATGTTAATCCTTTTTTTAGAACACTAAGCAGTGAAAGGGTTAAGGACGGTGTTGGTTTATAGCGGGCAGACGGTTAGAGCAAGCATAGCCGGTGTTTAGAGTAGAAACAAATTTGTCCTCGAGATTTCTCGGGCTATCTAAATACCTGGGGGACCAGCAGCGTGCTCGTTTAGCCGGAACCCGTACCTGCCGGGGTACGAGTCAACTTGATTTATCTTTTCTTACGGTTCTGAGCCGAGCGAGAGAGAGAGAGAGTGAGGGGGGGGGAGAGAAAGAGAGAGGAATAAAAAGGATTGGCTTCTGTTTTTGGTAGGTTGCACTGGAACACCAGCGAATCCTTTTAGCATTCTCAACTAATCCAGGTCTCTTCCTGGTGGTTTAACCGAGCGAACCGATCGAGGCACGTTTTATCCTTAACGAACTGAAGGAACGAAAGACATCAGGAGAGAAGAGAGATCAAAGATCCGGAAAAATCGAACGGTGGACAAACCTGAAATGTTGCTTTCCAAGCAATTTCAGGTGGACGGGCTACGAAGAGACTGACCGTGGCACGGAGTTAAACCTATTATTATCATACCTCGTCCCCCGTAGTGAAAATGTCAAACGGGCATCTTGCATCGGTGATTCGTTGTCTCGAAGAAGAGACTGAATGGCGGTCGACATCAAAAGAGATGCCGGACGAAAGAGTCTCCCTTTTATTTTTTTTCTTCCACCACCTCGCGATCGTCACGCGACAGGACACGTCGGTCCCAAAAAAGCATTTTATCTTATAGTATCTCTACCTGTTATTTCTGCCGTCACGTGTGTGTCTTACCTTCGACGTTTAAATGTCGCTTTCTTCCGAAATCCAAGGGATACCTTCGTGTCGTCCTCGACTCCAAAGGATTCCGTGAAAGTCCGCTCTGACTGCCCGCGATTTTGTTACTCACGATTAGAGACAACGCAGGGGAATGGCTGCGTGGAATACTTTCATCCGTGGCAGGAATTATTTCACTAAAATTGATCTGCCGATGTGTGTTTTAATGTGTATTTAATACGTCGGAATATCTGCGGGATTCTGCTTTTAATATGAATATGACGAAATATATGCAGAATTTTGCTTTTAATATAAATATAACGGAATATAATCGGAATTCTTCTCTCAATATAAATATGACAAAACATAATCAGAATTCATCTCTGAATATAAATATGACGAAATATATCTAGAATTCTCGTCTCAATATAAATATAACCGAATATGATCAGAATTCTCTTCTCAATATAAATATAACGGAATATAATCAAATCAGTCTCTCAATATAAATATGAGGAAATATAATCAGAATTCTTCTCTGAATATAAATATGACGAAACATATCCAGAATTCTCCTCTCAATATAAGTATAACGGAATATAATCGGAATTCTTTTCTCAATATAAATATGATAGAATATAATCAGAATTCTTCTCTGAATATAAATATAACGAAATATATCTAGAATTCTCCTCTCTATATAAATATAACGGAATGTAATCAGAATTCTCCTTTTAATATGAATATAACGGAATTCTTCTCGCAATATAAACTTGACAAAATATAATCAGAATTCTTCGCTGAATATAAAAATGACGAAATATATTCAGAATTCTTCTCTGTATATCAATATGACGAAATATATGCAGACTTCTCCTCTCAATATAAATAAATCGAAAAATATTAAAAAGGTCTGAGACATCTTCAAACCTTGAGAACCACGAGCAATAAAAACATAAATGTTACGTTATATGACCAATATCAGTTTCGTTTCGTTCAAACTTAATAATCAAACTTAATCTAAGAATATCGCAATAGTTCGAGTTTCGTGGTCCACTTTGTATAAACACATGTAATAATAATCAATTTTCGACGAACGTATCATATCACATCAGAAACCAATATTATGTAATCAGGTAGCCGGTTTTACGTCTGCCACCTTGTTTATTTCACGAGACAATTTTTTAATGTTCCATTTCTTGCAACCCCAAGTAAACTATACTTTCAGCCAGGCAGTGTACAGTCAAATATCGACATCGAATATAAAAACGTATTAAAAATATTAAAAATATATCGAGGATAATGTAATATGTCGATGGTAGAAAAAACCGACGATTAGGCGAGTTTCGAGAGAGGAACGAAGCCGGCCGGCGTCGCAGGGCCATTTGTCTTGTAGCGCGTCGGTGGACGTCGCACCGCGGGATATGTATTCTGTCTCGAAGCGGAGAACCAAACGGCCCGAGAAACGAACCAACCAACCAACGAGCGGAGATCGAAAGACCCGCAAAATAATTGTTCCGTCGATGAGTTCTGGGCCCCGTATACCTTTGGGTCCTATACCCGACACCGAACGACCCAATTCGACGTACTTTTGTGATCCAAATGGGATGAGTCAACGATTGATGTTTCTACCCTCCCTCTCTTTCGGTTCTTCTACCAGCACTGCTGGATTTCATCTCTTCCCTTTTTCTCTCTCTTCGAATCTTTTATCTCCCTTTTCTTCACTCCTCTCTCGTTTCGTTTTAGTTTTCTGTTTGATGAATTCTTGGATACAATTGAGTCAAGATATTTCTTGTAACGATGGCCATTTTAGAAGGATTGGAAATAATACGAGCGAAAACGGCAAAGCATAAGTCTTTGCAGTTAAGATTTGATTCCGGTAAATGATTAAAATTGATTAAATTTTAAACGCGAATCTTAATTAACGAAGTTGCAGATCATTTCGAGTCGATGTGTGTAGAATGAAACATTGTTCCTACTGGAACGAAATTTTACCAAAAATGGCAAAGATGGAATAAAATATCAAAATATCCGATCCCCAAAACTGTTACCAAAATCAGTCAGTAATTGAATTCCAATAATTTCATAAAAATTAAGATCATTTCAAGTCGATATATATAAAACAAAACAGTTTTTCTTACCGTTACCAAATTTTACCAAACATGGCAAAGATGAAATAAAATATCCAAAAATTAATTCCCCCAAAATTTTACCAAAAACATTATCGCCAATAATTTGATTAAAATTAAAATGATTTCAAGTCGATATACGTAGAATAAAACATGTTTCAGATCGGAACCAGATTGTGCCTAAAAATGGCAAAAATCTTAAAAAAACTTCGTTACCAAAATCGACAGAAACGTAAATCGAGGTTCGCCAACATATTCCAACACCACTTCGAATTAAAATATAGGATATAAGATTATTCTTCCCGTGCATTGTTCTCGTGTTTTTTTTTCACCGCGAATTGTCTTCCATGGATAAAGCTGTTACGTTGTGGCGTACATTGTGTAATGGTTTTTGTTTTTTTTCCGACTACGAATTGCCGGGATAACGAATCCGCGGAGTCCCAGTAGACCTGCCGCGGTTACAATCGGTTTTTTCACGCCTCCGGTTTTCATACAATACTCGATGAATAACAGCCCGATTTCCGGCTATTCTCGAGGACGATCGCGCTTCCAGTTTGTGGAAAAGCCGAGGAAAAAAAATGCCCAACGTTTGTTGTTTTCCGACCTCTGCTCCGAGTAAACGCGAGTGGAGTTTACGGATACCGAAGGTATTTTTGTGCGCTCGGTTTATCGTACGTTCGAGACTATAAAATTGGATTAAATCTGTATATTTATAAAGCACTTTATATTCCTTGTTTCGAATAATTTTTATTAACTTAATTTTGGGATCGTTTTATTATAATTAATTGTAGGTAATGTTTAATGTGGTAGGGTTTAATGTTAATGTTTAGTTGGATTATGAATGATATTGGTGTATTATTTTTGAGGGATATTAATGTATTAAAATGATGAATCAATTTGGACCCGAGTTTCTTCCCCTCGTAGAAGATTTACATGGGTTTGAATAGGAGATGGAAGGGTCAGAGAGTTTTAAAGTACTGTGATTTATGCACTCCCATTCAGGGAGCGATTTAATACAAACATAATGCCTTGGTCCAAATATTTATTTTTTCGAGTTGGATTATTATACCGGACAAAATTTGCTTCGACCCAAAATCGTACTAGGACATGTTTATACATCATCTACCATCGATTTGGACCATCTAGGAACAAAATTGACGACTTTGATTTTTTTACAATTTTTGAAGGTATACCCCTTCACATTTTTGCGATTCTGGGTCGACCCATTTTTGGACCGAACAAATTTTTTATCCACTTCTTTCGACCCAAAATCATCCTAGAATATGTTTATACATCATCTACCATCGATTTGGGCCATTTAGGAGCGAAATTGGCGACTTTCATTTTTTGAAAATTTTTGAAGGTATACCCCTTCACATTTTTGCGATTTTGGGTCGACCTCTTTCTTGACCGAAAAAAATTTGGAATCCACTTCTTTCGATCCAAAATCATCCTAGAATATGTTTATACATCATCTACCATCGATTATGCCCAACTAGGAGCGAAATTGGCGACTTTGATTTTTTTATAACTTTTGAAGGTATACATTCATCGCGTTCTCCTACGCCATTTTAATCTCTTATTTCAAGTTTTCATCTGAACTATTTTCCATTTAATTCCTCATTCCTTTCCAATTCCTCCACCATTCTTTATTTGGAGTATAATATAAGGATCGAGAAGGAAGTGTCGGAAGTATCGGTGAACATAATGGAAGTGGGGAAAATTGGATTCGACTCGTCAGAGGAAATTTGCATGGCGTTCACCGTTTTTCGTGCTTTCATACGCCATGGGGGAGCTTGCGACAGGTTTCCATTCGGTAGCCTTTAGTTACGCCAACGATACCTCACGCAAATCTTTCTTTGGTATCCTATAGTCCGGTTCTATGGGGGTATTCTTGGCGAGTGAATAGCGCGGACAATGCGAGTCGGGGCCAAGCTGGAAACGCGTCACGCCCCGTCAACGATCCCCGTGCCAAGCCTTCCAAGCCTTCCAAGCCGATCAACGATCTCAACTTTTACAGATTCCATATACAAATCGCTATCCAGTGTCTTCCAATTTCCTTACGTATTTATAAATCTCTTATCAACGACAATAACACTCGACAATTAAAAATTACAATTTATTTTCAAATTATTCCAAGACAACCAGCCATGCCTTCCAATTGACGATTTCGATTTTTCCTGATTCCGTATAAAAATCGCCCTCTAAATTTCTTATCAACGCCGATAACACGTGAAAATTACAAACGTTTAATATATTTGAAATGATTTCAGGATTAGTAATAAAGAATAATAATAATACTAATTGCGTGGCACAATTCGATGGCAATATAAATATTCCAGAAATAACGATTTCAATGGAAAATATTAAGCGTGAAAACAAGATGAATTCCAAGTTCCGCATTGAATCGAAGTGTCGACTTGTTGGTAATGGATCCCCTTTTGAGCGAAGATTTTGGGTAAAAGAAAGGGTTCCGTTTGCCGTAACTAAAGGGTACCGAATAAAAGGAATCTCGGATGGAAATTTCGAATGAAGGAGTCCGAACGAATTGAATTTTGCAAGTCGCCATTGTCTCAGACGACGATCGTTTGGGACTTCCGTCTATTGTTCGTTGAACCTGTCAACTTACCGGTCACGCCGCGTTCCCGAGGAATTTCGCGTTTTCAGGGTTATCGTGCACTTTTAAACAATGCCACGCACCTGCCATGCCATTGACACTCTCTTCTACCGAACGGCAACGTGGCTAGGGAATTCCTCGTGAGCCCTTGCGAAAGGAGCCGCTAATTAGAAAAACTATCATTTGTTACCGAAACTTCTTTTCCCGGCATGGGGCTGCCATGAGTTTCCCGTAAAAGGAACCACCCCTCAGCGCAAACTGTTTTTTTCACGGTGGAATCGATTTTCGAATCGAAACAGTCTCGTCGAGAAATTCATTTATTTTTATTTTTCCTTCGATCTTTTGCGATTAATATTATTCCTCTATCATTTCTCAGGAAATATTGCCGAAGCTTGTTTCATCGGGAAATTCTTTTATTCCTGGATTTTTTATATATTAATGTAAATATTATTGCTCTATAATTTCTTCAAAAATATTGTGTCCTACGATGTATTTTTTTAATCGATTTTCGGATTGAGATCGTTTCATCGAGAAATTCATGTATTTCTGTTTTTGTATATATTAATATAAATATTGTTAATCGCCGTTCGAGTTGCTGCAGTAAACCGTGCGGCGACTGGCAGAGACGCTTCCGGGTGCAAAGGGTTAAGGTTGCGTAAGAATCGAGGTATCGAAGAATTCGACTCAGTGGCGATGACATTAGAAAGGAAAACTCGGGGAGAAGGAAGCGGAGTTTGTAGAGCACGGTAAACAGCCGGTTTCGGTTGGTTCTGTCGGTTCGGCCAGTTCGGGAGGTTAGAGGGCGCGAGTAAATGGTATGTAAACCGTGGCATGGTTCACCCTTCGCCTCAACCCTCCGCAAACTCCATTAAAACATTATCCACGTGCCGATGCGCTCGGAAAATCAGACGCGACTAGCCCGCCCTCCTACCCTTATTCATATTACGACTCCACCACACTGATACATATCCTCGTTAAACCCGTTATATAACAACCTGCCTTGATGTAAACGCGCAAATTGGAAGGTGACATGTGACTTCAGTCCTTCCAAGATATACTTCATATTTTTATTTTCATATTATTACTTTTATTCTGCTAATTTGGACTTCAACGAGGCTCCAAAGATGAAACTCGGATTTAAATACCTTCTACTTCGCAAAATATAATATATATATTAAACGGAGAACTTTATTTTATATATTTATATTATATATTTTGATTACTTTAAATTTGATTGGGTTTTTAAATAAATATATGCTAAAATTACAGAAGTCATTGTGTTCTAAATGCCACGTGTAATCGCGAATTACTTAAATCTTTCAAAAAAGTATGTTCCACTAATCCAAAATTGAATAAGAACTAAGTGAGACAACCGATTCCCATGGAATTTATTGGGTTCATGATATTCCAAACGCCAAATTTAAGCAAAACCCATGGATTTTATTTGGATTATGATATTCTAAACGCCAGATTTAAACAAAAATGACCTTAATCTTCCAACAAAAAATATTCCATCAATCTAAAAAATAAGGATCAAGTGACACAACCGATCCCCATGGATTTTATTGGGTTTATGATATTCTAAACGACAAATTTAAACAAAAATGACTTCAATCTTCCAACAAAAAATATTCCACCAATCTAAAAATTGAATAAGAACCAAGTGACATAACCGATCCCTATGGATTTCGGGGGATCCGGTTATAAACGAACAAACCGGTCGGCGCAAAGTGCAACGTAAACACTGTCTTTGGTGAAATCCATCGATGCGCGGTCGAACAAAAATAATTTCAGTCGGTGGTAGAAATCCCGTAAAATTCAGTTCGAACGGATACATGAAGTACACCAAGGGGGCGGGGGAAGCGTTGGGAAGGGGTTGAGAGGGTGGGTTTCGAGCGGCTGACGAACCACCGCACAAAAATGCGTTTTCCTCGTTGCGTAAATCCTGCTAACACAGCAACGCCGGCCGACATCGGGTTACTCTTCCATCGACATTCGTTTCGCCTCGGAAATTCGTTGTCGCGCGTAACGACTGAGGTAAACCGCCAAAAAAAACAATACTTTTTGGTTGCCACGGAAAACCACCCCAATCAATGGTTTGCGTGGACTTTGTGCTGTTTTTAATGTCACCCTTGATCACCCTTAATTTTGGCAACGTGTCTGTTATTGCTTTGTATTAGTTCCTTATTTCTCATTGTTGTAGTAATTCTTTAAATTAGTGGAATCTATAACTTCTGATTCTAATTATTGTTGTAATTCTATAATTTATGAGGATCTATGAGTTCTGCGTGGAATTATTATTATAATTCTATTATTTAGAAGAATTTTTAATTTCTTATTTTAATTATGGTTCTGATTCTATAATTTAGCACAATCTGTAAGTTTTAATTTTAATTATTATTCTAATTCCATAATTTAACAGAATCTATAATCTAAAATTTGAATTATTAGAAATCAGAAGCTAATACAGGAAGGATCATAAAAAATAAATAAATACATCAGTTACTTAAATCGAATGAAATTGATTGAATCAGTTCTACATTTAATTCGCATGTTTTCCCAGTATTTATTCTCGGAAGACAAACGAATAATCCGTCCTTGCCAGCCGACAAGGACGGTCGTTTAAGGTGGCAAGATCGTCATCGGGTTTTAATTAAATCGAAAATCGGATAGTCATTAATGACAAGTGGCGCCCAATCGCGATGACTCCATGATTTCTATTGATCCCACGCTGAGAGCGCCGCGAGGGATCGGACCGCTCGGTAGGCCTCTGAGCTGGCCCCAAAACGGGCCCCGATATGGCACCTACAACGACAATCACAAAAGCATCCTCGAACAATCATACCGCCCTCTTAATGTTATCGTCCCGGCAGAAAGGAATCACGTAATGGATCCCCCTCCACGGGACCGGTACATGACGACTTTCCCATCGATATGACAATGAGTGATTATCTTCTCTTTCTTTCGGAGATCTTTCTTTCGCTCGAATCAGTTTTGATTCGGTTCAACTATTCCGGTGAGCTTCGATTATTATTTTTTGGTGCGGTATCCTAATATGTATTATGGTACATGGAACCTATTAAATTATAAACGCAATATGAAGTGTGGAATATGTGGGTTATAGAATCTCTGGAATATTGAATGTATGGTATATGGTATATTTGAAATATAAAATATATTGGATATAGAATGTATGGAATGTAGAATATACGGAATATAGAATTTATGGAATGTAGAATATATGGAATGTAGAATGTACGAAATATTGAATATATGGAATGTAGGATATACGGAATATTGAATATACGGGATATAGAATATATGGAATATAGAATATACGGAATATATAATATATGGAATATGGAATATGTCGAATATAGAATATGTGGAATATAAAATATATGGAATATAGAATATACGGAATATAGAATATGTGGAATATAGAATATATGGAATGTAGAAGATATGGAATGTAGAATATATGGAATATAGAATATGTGGAATATAGAATATGTGGAATATAAAATATATGGAATATAGAATATACGGAATATAGAATATACGGAATATAGAATATATGGAATATAGAAAATGCGGAATATAGAATATATGGAATATAGAATATACGGAATATAGAATATATGGAATATAGAATATTTGGAATATAGAATATACGGAATGTAGAATACATGGAATATTGAACGTACAGAATATAGAACATATAATAATACGATATATAATATATAAAACATACAGAACACAGAATACATACAATACAAAACATATTCCATAGATCGTAAAATATTGTCTTCATAAATTCATTCAGATTACCGATAAACAATCAGCGAAGCCACAACGGTAATAAGATTACACATCAAATAATTCCAATTAAGGAAGGGTTCTCGAAAACAGGTGTCACTCGCCGAGGGGAAAAATGTAATCGCATGGATTGAACCAAGTGTTTCCTTATCCACGCGTACCGATCTATTGATTAATCGATAGGGTTCCGATACATTTTCGATGAACCGACAAGTGCGGTGAAACCAGATTGATGGAAGGGACATACGGAGACGTGAGATTAAGGTACACGAGTTCGATTAATGTTTTAGTCGTACGCGAAACTAAAGGCGCGATAACATCGCGAAGTGTGTCTGCGCGGTAAGAAGCCCCATAAACTTTCGTGTCCTGAGATAGGAATCGTCAGGTGCGAAAAGCGTGACGGTTCTAGAGGGAAAGCGGCTGTACGAGTCCTTATGGGTGTTTCGACGACTATATACGTCGGTCGATGTCTCTGAGAAAGCAACATACCGTCTGACTCTTGCATCGAACCTTTTCGTCTTTATTCCTGCGATTCTACTTCGTTCTGCGCGATATCCGCCACGCGAACACCGTTTCGACATTCCAACTTTTACCTCGATCTCATTGAAATGCATTTTCTTTTTGCTAATTATCACTCCCGGTGTCAATTAAGTCTTCTTGGAGGCCGTTGAACTACCTTGCGTCACGAAGTGTATCGTGATAAGTTTGTCTTACATTCGTGATATAAATAATACATTTATTATTTTACTAAAAAATGAGGCATTTCTAGGTAGCTTAATTGCATCCACGGAATTACAGAATTAAAAGTTCGCAATCTACTGCATCAACAATGCGCTATGATTTAAACATTTCTATGTTTTCTATGATATCGGGTTAGCATTCTATAACTCATATTTAATAAGCGGTATACTTCTTGTAATACAATATTTCTTATTATCATCGCAAAGGTATTACATTTTATAATCGCATCCATTAAATTCCAGAATTACAAGTTCGGAGAAAGCAGCAGCATTTAGACATTTCTATCTTCTCTGTGACGTTGAGTAGACATTCTATAATTCGTATTTAATCAGCAGTATACATTTTGTAATAGAATATTTTGTATCATCGACAGAAAGAATGTTATATTTTGTACGCGATTCTTCCTTTTCCCGTAAAATGATTCGTGCCCATAGAAATAGCGTATCTATGGAAGTACGAAGGATAGCCGTATAAGCCGAGACACCACGGCGGCAGCAGCAGGTTGATGGATGCCGAGTCTCATGAGAAAATCCTAATAGTGGGGATACCGCTCGACTGGTCTCGGCTTTCAGTATGTAGTAGTATCGGCAGCCACGAAGGCAAAAGTATTAGTATTAGTAGAACTATCCAGTAGTAATTCCACTACTAGTACCGAAGGAGTGGGGAGGGTAGGTCCATCAAGAGCGAAGTAGGGGTGTGGGTACCTTAGGTCCCAGAACGACCCTAACCCACCCGTGGCATCCCCGTAAGCGTCACAATAGAAAAAGACACGAATCCATATCGACGCGAAGATTACATGGGAGGAAAGAATAAAGCGAATTGCAAAAAGAGAAGGTACATCAAAAACGAAAGCGCGGAAGGGGGGAGGAGAAACATCACTCGTGTGTGGGTGGGAGGTACCATTCTAAGGACACCGGCGGAGTGGGGAGACTTTGTCCACGTTTGACTAACACACATACATATACACCCTCCCTCTTCCCCTTTTCTCTAAGAAGAGTCGAATCTAACCCTCTCTTTCTTGCACATTGTCATGTTGCAGCACTGGCGCGACTATCGGGCCTCCAACGGCAGCAGAAGCAGCAACAGCAACAGCAACAACAGCAGCAGCAACAAAATCAGCAGGTCGCCCACGGTGTGGAGGGGGGGAAGATTGGTGGGGATGTCGTCTCCAGCCCACGTCCCGGTGGTAGGGAGGAGAAAAGCGGCGAAGGGAGGGTGAAGCAAGGAAGATCGGCGACGCCGACGACGTCGGTGACGACGACGGTGACGACGACGACGACGGCGTCGACCAGTGGAATAGGTGTGCCGGTGGTGGGAGTCGGAGGAGGCGGTGGTGGAAACGGTGGTGGGGGAAGCGCCGGTAGTGGAAAGGTGACCGGCGGTGGGGGTAATGTCGTTGGTGGGGGTTCCGAAGTTGCGGAGAAGGAGGAGAGGCCACCGGCTTCAGAGAGTGTCGAGCCGACGGCCGCGTTCGACGTCGCATCCCTCGTACTCTACGGCTCGCGCGCACTACCGATACGCCTTAAGATCCTGCTCGATCAGTTGTTCAACCAGTTGCCCCACGCGCAAGTGACACGTTTACTAGCCGCTTTCGGCTGGACCTACGAGGATTACACTAGGGGATACATACTGCAGGTGAGTTTCATAATATAATACACTATCCTCTGTCCACACTTACACCCACTCCTCTCCGATTGTCACAAGTACTCATCAAAACTCACGCATCCAACTGAACATCAAATTCATTCTCCGTATCGCGAGACTCAGTGCACTCTAAATACCCATCGAAGATAAGTCTGTCAAACATCATCGAATTCGAACGACAGAAAAGTATCCAAATTCCCGAACAGTATTTTCGTCCACCGAACTGATATTCATCCTCGACAATGTTTACTACAGAACAAAAATCCTTCATGCTCGCGACATAATACGACGGAAAGAGTAACTCCGTGACTGACAGTCGGATGATACTTTGACAGTTCCTTTGATGTGCGACACTCGCGACGACTACTTCGGTGACTTCAATTCGTACGGTAACCGATACACAGAGAGATGATTACTGTTTCCGCGACATCTCCTAAGAATAGATTCTCGAATCCTCGAGTATCCATGAATTCTCATGGGAAGTGTTTTCATCCTACCATCACGTATAATTGGTACTTAAAATGAATGTATTCCTGTAACGAGTTCGCTTCGTTTATGCGGTTGACATACCGACACGTATGACAGATACTCGGTCCACTACCTTTACCGATAGTTCCCGATTACTTTATCGCACTCTTACGACCGTACTTTCACGAAGTACACGATCTCTCGAAATCCTAACTTTAACATCTCTATAATCATCACCGTTAACCAAGCTAATAACCAACACATCTCGATGACGATCAAAGTGAACGTAACGATAAACTCCCAGCATAAATCTTCCTTGCGACGGGATTAAAGAAGACGACAGTGAGTGTTCCGAAGTGCGACGTCAAAGTGTGTAGTGCATCTTCGTGAAGATACAATTCCGAGTCAAATGAAACAGTTGTTCATCGACGTATCAAATTTATGGAAATATCGTGAATATCCGCCGTAATGGAACATCGAGGACAAAGTGGACGAAGGAAAAAGGGAAAGATACCAATGAGAAAGATCGATGGATCACGCGATCCAGAAGAGACGAAACGATACGACGTGGACAGTTTACTTCGCGAAGATTGATGCTCGAAGTATATAACTCGGCTTCCAAATACCGCTTCGTGGCTGATGTCGATTATGCAAAAAAGGAATCACTGGAATGTCCGAGTTTTTCTCGATCGACCTCGAGGGAACCTTCCAATCACGGCGGAGCTGCATCGCCGTGGAATGTGCGTGAAATTACCTCGTCGATTCCACGGGACATTGTTCATCGTTAACGATTATTGTCCGTTGTCATCGGTGAGAAATCGTTACTGGTTTTTCGTGGTAGAAAAAGCAAAAACCCTTAATGATCGCGGTGTGAATAAAATGATTTTAAACGATGGACTGGAAACGCGGAGGAGGTGACTTTTGTTGGAACGTGAAGTGATCTACGTTTATTGGACAGTTTTTTAACACGATATTAATGTTTCTGTGACTACGACGTGTATTAATGATCTTGCAAAAAAAGACTGTAAGAAAAATCGAGTGTTTAAATTATTCTTAAATTGTGATTCAATGGACGGAGAAAATAGTGGGGGATAAAAAATGGAGTGTATAAATAATATTGAAATTATGCTTGATGCAAAGCTAAGGGAGAATCACTCAGAAATGATTTAATTTGTGGAACATAATCGAGATTTCTCAAAAGATGCCGGATTCTATCATTTTTAAAAAGAACCAGCAGTGCTTTAAAACTTTGAGGATTCGAAGATATATTTCAAGAAAAATGGTGGAAGTAAAAATCGAAATATGTTTGTGGACATTGAAATAGTATATTTTATTTAATGTGCTAATAAGCGATGCACGAAGTTTCAATTCTAAAGGAATGGAAGTTTAAATGTAACGAGTTCTATGTTTCCAGTTTTTCAACTTAAAAGTAGTACGTAATGCGTGTCTTCGACTTTAAGATTTCACTTATTTTCTAACTCTATGCGTGAATTGGTAGAAATCGAAAAGTGTTGAAAAAGTGTCAAATTAAGAGTCGTTTACTGTAAACGATGCCAAATATAATTACTTTCCGAAATCCAGAATTAAATACTATCACAAGAATTCAAATTCTGACCCATTAAAATATGGGTTTAATTCGTTAAGTTTCGGTGTAATTCATTATCTCTGCAATAAAACATGTTCAAAACAATTATTATACTCAGAAACCGTTGTAACAAGAAAGGGTATCAATTTAAAGTCCACTCTGGAAACTAAGAAACATATTAAACTCCAATCATAATTCGCTGCGCAATTAGAAAATGAAATAAGGAACCACAAGATAAAGAACCGAAGAAGTAAATAGAAAGTAAATAGAAAGTAAATAAACAAAATAAAGAGCATACGATAAATACCCAGAGAACGAAAACTCCACGAAACGAGAAACCACGACAAACTCCAATAATAATTCTCCGCATAAATAAAAACCAAAATAACAAACCGTAAGACAAATAACCAAAAATCCACAAAATAAGGAACCACAAGGGACACCAATCATAATTCGCCGCTTAAATATACACGAAATAGAATCGACTTAAGAGAACGTAGGACGCGCCGGTGACGTCTCGTTTTCCCGAGAAAACGTGTCGGATGCGAAGTATTCCGTGAAACAGAGAAAATACGCGCATCGTTGGTAGTACCTCGGTTGGACATTAATCTTGCGAGGCGCGTTAGAAAATGGGGAGTATCCGTGTAAACTGAATTGCGCCGATGTCAGCGTGAAATTAAAACGTATGGAAAACCGGTTTCTCGGACGGTGCTGAGCTACGTGGTGGAACCGCGCCGTGGTTCAACTGTATCCGTTTGCTTGGTTTCGCAGCAAATACGGCGTGGGTACATCCACCTGGAATTTAATCGCAATGTATTTTACACGCGAGTCTACTTACGCTTCCCCATCGAAATCCACTATCCTTCCATGCTTTAATCGAACCAAAACCACGTCCAACCTTCTCTTCTAAGGCGCTACATCCCGAGATAAAGTCCGGCGAAACAACACCCGCGATTATCCTCGCCGCTTGATTTATTCGGATAATCGCGCGATTTATACCGCGGAATTTATTTACAACGCCATACTATTCTACGCTATAATAGCGTTATTGATTCGTGATTAATGATCGACGATTACTGGCTTTTACGACTCTACTTTGACGCGAGTCTCCGGGGTGTCTTTGATGAGTGTTGAACAGGAAGTCGCCGGTGTTTCGGCGGAAGTAGAAAATGTTGGAAAGTAGTATCTGTTTTTACGGTTTAATTAAGGAGGTATTATATTCATCGTTGTTGTATGTTAAATATTATTGAGAAGTTATCGTATGTTCACACTTTTGCGTTGGAGTTGGTTTAATCGAATGTTAAGCGCTAAGATATAACTTCGGCGAAGCGAAGTTATAACTCAAATATTTTGAGACCGAAGTGTAACGTATCTAAAGACTTACATTTGAGTTATCCGGGTTCTGATAAATAATTCCAAAGACTCAGATTTGAGATATCCGGGTTCTGATAAATAATTCCAAAGACTCACATTTGAGTTATCCGGGTTCTGATAAATAATTCCAAAGATTTACATTTGAGTTATCCGGTACGAATGTGTTAATCGTTATAGTATTGCACTTACACGTGGCAAATTGATAAGGATATAAGGTCGAAGGATACAGCCAATGAACATGTCGGACAACTACCTCTATTTCTGATTTCAAAGTAACACTAATATTATCTTTAATCCTAGATTTAGTCGGGGACCAAAGATAGAGGTGTACTAAGTGTTAACACGTGTCGTTCGGCAGAAGTTACCGAAATCCGCGATTTAACGCTTCGCTTAAAATATGGTCTCCGAAGGTGTTTGTGAAAACAACTCTTTCCTATATTTCATATTACCTACAAGCTCATAAAATCCGGTCGTTAAATCATATTAATTATATACAGCCTTAAAACATAATCTAAAAGGAACCACCTAATTGCTACTTACAAAAACAACTAAAACTTCCATATAAATAAATAATAAAAAAATATGAAATAAGTAGTATGAGAATCCACGTTCCAATCAGAGCCCTAATCACAAATTGCAAATTATTCCATACAATAAACAATAAACAAATAATCCACGAACATCTAAACCTTCTTACAAGAATCCACGTTCTTACGATCCCAATCACAAATTACAAATTACAACTCACAATCATAACGCAGTTACGACGTTCCACGAATCAAAAGGGCGTGTGTCGTTCCTCGGAAGTCGATCATGCAGCGCTTTTTCCGGTGCGGATTATTAGAGGAATCCGTGGGCGTAGTTAGAGTCGGAGAAAGACGGAGGAGTCTTAAGTGCAGGAAGGTGGAAACGGTAAATCATATCGAGGTGTATTTCGCGAGAGAACGGAAGCGAATGATGGGAAGTGGAGAGAGAGAGGAGAGGAGAGGAGAGGAGAGAAGAGTAGAGCGGTCGCGTAAATGGCTCGCCGTGGAATTCAGTAGGATCGAACGGAGGCAGAGAGAAGCGCGTTGTAGTTTACTGCCGTACGGATACCAGCACGGGGAACGCTTTAGGACGTGAAATCGCTTGCTTTCTGCGTCGTGGCCACCATCAGGATTTACGAGCGAGTTCTGCCTCAGACTTCTTCAGTGCACCGAGAACACGGCTACTCACGAATCCTTGCAACCAAGGATATCCTTGCGCGTATCCTGGCATCCGTCTTTTCATGTCCTCTGCCGAGTTCGTGCATTTTCGCGCGCTGCGAATGTTCTGCTTTCGATGGTGGAACGCAGTTCGGGTAGTTTATTCTTAGCTCGGGAATTGTCGCTCTTTTGAAACACCTTCAGATGGTATTTTCATGACACAGATTAATTATAAGAAATAATTTTATTTGGAAACTAAAAATCGTATGTGAGAGACTCAAAGGATGAAGTGATTATCTGAGTCAAGGAGAAGGTAGAGAAACTTCGACAATTATGAAATTATGAAATTATAAAAATACAGGTGATTATGATAAGTTTAACATGAATAGTGTACTTTGCCACTGAAACTGGAAATATAGTTTTAACAAGAAAAACGTCATCAATATTTCTAAGAACTAAGTCATTCGCGGATAATATTCGAGAACATTGATTTCATCTAGCATTTTCTGTTATTTCAGTTTGGGGTGTAAACAATTATACAATTTTCTCAATCGTGACCTCCGATTATCAAAACACACTTTCTCGATACTGAAACTACACATATTTCGAAAAAAAAGAAAAAACAGCCAGCAACCAATGACGGCGCATTATTCCGTCGTTGTCGTGGTCGATGCGCGTGATCGTAATATTCGTTATTAATTCAGCCGTTGATTCGCGAAGGCGAATTTTTGCCGCGACATGTCAGCCGTGAAAGGACCGCAAGCAACCGTGACGAATTTAGCCGCGAATGCTCGACAAAAGAGAGCCCCGGGAACGAACCGATTCGAATGGAAAACGAAAGTGATGAGCCGATCGCGATTGCTGCCTATCACGAACAAAGAACGCCGAACACATTATTCCATGTGCTTTCCAGTTTTACGCGTATTTACCAACGCGCATCTCGAACTTTCATTCCACCCGCTTCAAACGAAAGTTTCCTAATCGGTCGCCATTGCCTTCATTAAATTCATTTAACGCTATACTTAACACTACAACTTGCCAATATATTCAGCTATATTTATATAGAAAATATGTGTGTTCTAAACAATAGAACTACAAATCAATCAAAATGACGGATTTGCAGAATGTAATAAGAGTTGAAATTCAACAAGAAAAATGTAACTTTTGGTACTTACTGTACAGTATAGTCTCGTATAACGCGGTTTATATGCTACGCGTTGTACGTAACCGTGTTATAGGAGAATTTTTCGCGTATAGGTAACATGTTTTGGATGACTATTGTCTATTTTTGTAATTATTGTTGTATTTATAACGTTCCATTTTCTGAGACGTTTTTTAATTGATTTATTGATTTTTACCACTCATCCTTATTTTTAAAGACGTTTACGTGAACATAGAATGAACCGAATTAATTGCATCGATTATGCAACCGCGTTAGATTATGAGCCGCGAAAAGTGTTGGAAAGTGAGACGTTATAATTTGAGTGTTTTTCGGAGATTCGTAACACGTTGAATGCCATGGCGGTCACCGTGGACCTGCGATGCCAATGTTGCCAAAACTCTAATAAAATATACCGCTAATATTATTAAAATTTTCAATATTTTTAACATTACGATAATGATTTAAAGTAGAAGATGTATCGTAAAGCGCTTAAACAGTTTTATTTCTAAACGTTATTTAAACATTACGAACGCATATCGCTGGGTATCGTACAACACGGACTTCAGCATGCCTCTCAACGTGTTAATACCGCACCCTCATTTTGACTGCTCTCTTAATTCTCTAATAACGCAGTTTAATAATTCAATTTAATATTAATAACATCGCAAGTCTTATAAAGTTACAATGCATTTTAATCGTCATTAATTCTTAACTGAAACCAGGAAGCATAATTAATATCCATCCACCGGTTTCCAAAATCGCGTGATCAGGTGATTAGAAAATGATAAAGTTACAACAAAACGAAACCGCGACACGGGTGACTGTGATTGGTCTCGTTAGTTTATCGGGTGACATCAATGCCGCAACATAAATTCCACGAAACAAGTAACCCGTTAGAAAATCAAGTCAAACCCGACGACGCGGTAAATATCAATTAACGCGGTGAAAAAGAAGGAGGGGAGGTGGAACGCGAAGTGGAAGATGTGAAGGATGAAGAAAAATAGGAAGAAGAGGAAGGAGATGATGAAGAAGAAGCACAAGGTACAGCGGACAAGAGGGAATTCGTAAGAAGGAACGGTAAGCGGAGAAGTAGGTGGAGAACGGAAACCGGGAAAGATGGTAGCCCTGAGCCGATCGACCTGTCATTACTCCACCTCGATCGAAGCATCATCGAAAACCGTAAATTACAGAGCATCCTGCTGATGTAGCCATGAAAAGAGTACGAAGATGCGCGTGCGCGCGCGCGCAACCCTCGGCAAAGGATCGGTTAGATCGACGTTAAGCAAGATAGAGAAACCGGACGACCGATCCGTCGTACCGATCTTCGTACCGCAACGTTAAAACCAGGTGTAGAGATTCACGACGAGATGGGAAATTAAAAGTTCCGAGTGGCATTTACATCGACCTGGCAACCAATCGAATTTCGGTTCGCGGACCGAGCCAAGTGGAAAGGAATCGACGGATAGAAAAGGAACCACGAAATACGGGAATCGAAGAAATTACAGAGTACTCGCGAGTGTATCCTGAATCGGGATAATTCAAGGCCGCGTTGGGGTCGAATCTTTTTCGCCGAAAAAAAGGGTGGCGCTCGACCACCGAAATTGATGAATCTTAATGTCGAATCTGTGTTATTAGTGATCTATACGATAACTCACTATTATCTTTTGTCTTTGTTTTTTTTGCTTGCCTGTAATTGGAATATAATGACCCGATCAACCTCGCAGTGTTGTGCTGTTATTAACGTGAGTTTCGAGCGGGATTTTTGTATTTAATGCCAAGTGAATCATTAATGACTCGCGTGAAACTATAACGATGAAACACGTGGGATCGTATTGTATAAAGTTAATAAATAAATATAAACGAGCAGATGTACAGAAACAAATAAAATCGTGCATATGACTGAAAATATACACTAATTAATTACTAGCGATAATTAATGCAAGATGGCAGTGTCAGACACTAATCGACTAACCCAGGTCGATCAACATAATGGAATAAGAAATGCCTTCTTACGGATAATCGCGATTTAATTGTTATGTTCATAGGATCATTAATTAGGGATTAATGATTATACAACTAATTTAATCGTGTCACGTAATCAACATCAGAATAATGTTAGTAAATCATGTTAACATTAATAATTCAGGCGATCTTAAAAACATAATCATTTCAAATATAATAATGAATACTTGAAGTGCACTTTATTTCAATTTCATCGAAATATCTTCAATCGCATAAACATTTTAAGCCTGCATTCAACTGACTTCAAATGAAATTCGTCGACTATAATAATCAAATATAATAAGTACTTTGCGAAGATGAAAATAATCGAAATATTATTCTTCCAAAATACACTTCATTCCAATTCCATCGAAATATTTCCAATCACATGGACATTTTACGGCTGGAGCCAACAAATTCAACCAAAATGTTCCCAGCCCCCGGCTTCGCCGCGTATTATTATCACCCGTGTTATCATTACGATAATGTCAGCGTTAAATGCAAGGGACTTGCCGATCAAAGTCACATTGCTCATCTCGTCGATGTAATTCAAGTTGGATGATAAAAATTGAGTCGAAATCCGTGTTGTACGATATACGAAAATAAGGATGGATGGCAGAAATAAATGACTCGATTTAATTATGTCTACGAGGTTCAATTTATTCCACGGTTTACGTTCGTACTCTGAAGCATTAAGTTTCGCTTGGTCCTCGATATAATGTATATTATCTTGAAATAATATATTTCGTTATTAAGGATCCTCTTCTCCGAGATTCACCGTAGCCACGAGGATGATCGTTATCCGATAATCTGTGTGTTTTTGAGGTCCATCTACTTAATGATGATTTCGCTGACGATCGACTTGGGCCTTGAAATTAATCTCCCGTTAGTCTCGGAATTATTGTAAAAAATATTTCATCGCGGACAGGGTATTAATTTTTAATGACAAATTATCGATAGTCTCGGATATTACTGCGAAGATTAAAAATTGCCGATTGACATGATACTATTCTATCTCGTATTCTGATTTATTAAAGTTACAGTAAATAAGTACAATAAGTGGATTCTGAAGGATCAAGTAATCGAATTATTATTCTTTCTAAACATATTTTACTTCAATTCTATCGAATTATATTCAGTCATATAATTATTTTAAGACTGCAGCCAACTTATTTCAAACGAAATTTATTATAATTAGATATAATAAAGTAATATTCGATGGTTAGAATAATCGAACTATGATTGTTAAATATCTTAAACTAATCTTACTCGAATTCCATCAAAATATCTTAAAACCCACAAATATTTCATGGCTGCTGTCAAATTATATCGAACGAAATGTCTCTGCTGTAATAATTCAATACAATAAGTAGTCGTGAAAGATAAAAATAATCCAACTATTCTTCTTCTAAAACATACTTGATTCCGATGGAATCGAAATATCGTCAGCCACATCAATATTTTACGGCCGCAACGAACTTATTTCGAAGCGGCGCTCGTTATTTCTGCAGTTCCCGTGAATTCGGTGGAAGGAGGTGGTTGAAGTGTTCGCAACCGAGGCGGAGAGGAGTCGGAATATGAGAAACGTAGGTAGATGCAATCCAATTTAGCCTGGGATATCCAGGCGAGATCTTCACGATTTCTACACACGAATAAGACGGCGTTCACCAGCCGTGAAATCATATGCAGTGTCCAGTCACGGATGGCATTGCCGTCCTTTCCTAAAGGAAAACCCAACCGTGCAGACCTCTCCTTCTTCGAGAACCATGCAGATGGCACCATGCACTGGAACATTCACTTCCCCTACTTTCCTTTCCCACTCCTTCATTTTATACCCGTAGACTACCGTATAACGCGGTTAATATCTTACGCGTTATAAGAACCCGTGTTATCGGGGAATCCCCGAATTTTATTATATACCACGTTGTACCAGGATCGTTTTATATAAAAAAGGTCGTCGCAATATCTTCAGCGCATTGTTTGAATTCGCATTACAGGAACTCATGTTATACGGGAGTCTACTGTACTATTTTCACCAAAAAATACAACATTAACTTCATTTTTTGCGTTTTTAAATCCATTACGTTACCCCTTTCGTACGGATTTTTGCGTTTGGATTTTATTGGAATTCGTTGATTAGCTCGAATAAATGAGTTGTATTAATTTCCAGAAAGTATAAGTAACTTTATACTGATTAATATGCAGCCATTTTTTATCTCGACTTTTTTGGATTTATTTATATATTGTAATATAAGAGGAAGTGAATAATATTTTTATCAGTTGTTTATATTCATTTTTTGAAAGAATATTCTGCCGGGAACTCGGATTAACCGGAGACTTCAATGCTTAAGCGATGTCGCGCAAACTCAGTAAGCGTTTTATGCCCACGAAACATAACCTTGAAACTAATGAACAGATCACCCCCGTATTACGGAGGGCCATTTATAAACCGCATTATATCGAAACCGTGTTTTAGGAGATATATATGTATTTCCTTTACGTAAAGAAATAAGAACTTATTAATTTCGTGGAAACAAGATGACATAAATGGCAGTAAAGGAAGTGGAATAATATTACGGTAAAGAATTCGATAAGTAATTTCGAGTGTGAGATTGGAGACCTCGGAACGAAGATAGAATCGCGTTGCGCGGAATAAAACGAGGATTACCTTAGCTTTGTAGCTTAGCCACAGTAATTATGCATTGCGCAATAATAGCCTTAGTTCTTCCCTAACGTTCCTCCTCCGAGCAACGTACAATGTTTATTCCCAGGCTCCCTACGAACTCATTTTCTATTTGAAAAATTAATTTCCTTAATGACGACTAAACTAACTGCTCCCATCTGTTCGCCCTGAATTAATACATAATCTTACATCCCTTATGAAGATCTTGAAAATCGAGTAACGTACGATGCGTAGAACCAACCGGAATACGACAATTACTAGAATTAATTATGTAATGCTCGGGGAATACGTTAATTATGTGAGTTTCGTTAAATTACCTGGTAAACGAGCGGAATCGTGGAAAATTGGAAAAATTAGAATTTTGCGAACAACCGGAGTTGTGGAAAATTGGAAAAATGCAGATTATTTTACGAATTTTCTAACTTTATATCGGTGTTATAATTTTGTCCTGTTCGATGTCGAATCATACTGAAATTCGAAATTTCACTACGGATATTGATATTTTATATAAAAAATATCGTTCGAACTTTTTTTATTCCGCAAGAAACTCTCAGAATAATCTCAGATTATTTTCCAAGCTTTTCAATTTTATATCAAAATTCAAATCTTTTTTCTCTTAATCTAATATCGCTCAATATTTAAATCTGGGGCTATCGAATTACTATAGTTTCCAAAATTGTGTTTAATATCGTTGAAACTCGAAATACTCCGTCATAGACACTCGGCAACCGATTTATTCCATTCTCCTACGGAATGAAAATTCGAGTCCCACGGTGTCGAGTTGGTAGTCTTGCATTCTCAGACAGGATAGTTTAGGAACCGGCGTTCCTTTCACGTAACGACGAAACGTTTAGCCGTTTCGCGGAACTCTTTCACCGCGTCACGCACGCTTACGGAATCGGACGAGGAACTCGAATCCCTTTCCCTGCATCCGAATTACTCGCTAAAAGAAAGGCCGCGAACTCGCGGAAGAGCGTCCAGGAAAATTTGCAACGCGTGGGAGAACACCGTCGAACCGCGCGGGAAACGTCGGAAAGATTATGCGACTTCTTTCGCGACGATGTAAAAACTTAAGGCTTACTTCCACGACGAGGAATCGCCTTGTAACTTTAACGATATTTCCTGAACGAGTGTCTTTCGCGGATGCAGGATGTTAAGCTTGATTTGATCTTGGTTTTATCTTTTTTTGTATCATTCATCGGAAAAGTTTGAAATCGAATTTTAATTATATCGAAACTGCGTTGTATAAGTTCCGCGTTATTCGAGGATCGCCACAATTTGTGAACCGCGTTATATCGAAACCGCATTGTATAAGTTCCGCGTTATACGTTGATCGCCGCAATTTCTGAGCCGCTTTATACAAATACCGCGTTATATGTTGATCGCCACAATTTCTAAACTGCGTTATACGAGAATCGCCACAATTTCTGAACCGCGTTGTACAAGCACCGCGTTATATGTTGATCGCCACGATTTGTAAACCACGTTGTACGAGAATCGCCACAATTTGTAAACCTCGTTATACGAGAATCGCCACAATTTCTGAACCGCGTTGTGCAAGCACCGCGTTATATGTTGATCGCCACGATTTGTAAACCACGTTGTACGAAAATCGCCACAAATTTTAAACCGCGTTATACGAGAATCGCCACAAATTCTGAACCGCGCTGTACAAGCACCGCGTTATACGTTGATCGCCACGATTCGAGACCACGTTATACGAGAATCGCCACAAATTCTGAACCGCGTTATACGAGAATCGCCACAAATTCTGAACCGCGCTGTACAAGCACCGCGTTATACGTTGATCGCCACGATTCGAGACCACGTTATACATGAATCGCCACAAATTCTGAACCGCGTTGTACAAGCACCGCGTTATACGTTGATCGCCACGATTTGTAAACCACGTTATACGAGAATCGCCACAAATTCTGAACCGCGTTATACAAGCACCGCGTTATACAAGCACCGCGTTATACGTTGATCGCCACGATTTGTAAACCACGTTATACGAGAATCGCCACAAATTCTGAACCGCGTTATACGTTGATCGCCACGATTCGTAAACCACGTTCTACAAGAATCGCCACAATTTCTAAACCGCATTATACAAGGAGTTATCTGTGTTCAATGCGAATTTTAGTAACATTCACATCGTCGGTCACTAATGACTCCCACGGCAGTTATCATGTTAATCTGAAGGATCGAGGATATAATTTCGATAAAAAAATAGAAAGTCACATTGAAGTCTGGACAATGGCTGGTTAGAAGTGTACTTGGAAAACCGCAGTCGAGAATAATTCGAGTGGCTCGATGTCTTACCGACGCAATCTAATTACTTCCTCCTGAGTTTTCACCGCGATTCCGATAAAAACTGTCGAACTGTAACTGCCGAGAGTGTCGCGGTAACGTTACATGGACATTATCATAATCTCTTAGCGGATCGATGCAATTTCCTGTAACTCGGAGTCATCCGATTTCCAATCAACTCCTTAAGATTAATTACGATACTGGCAACCGGCTCCGTAAGAACCTTTGATTCATTATGTCTAAACAAACAAGTTATTCGATAAGTAAGATAAAGGTTGATTGGCTTAGGAGGGTAACAGATTAAATTATAACGCAATTCCTATCACATTTAATGTTCCATCTCATCAAACTTCTGCTTGTTTGTGATGTAATTATGCCCCCGATTTAACTCGCGTTACTTAATCTATATTAATATCAATATAAATATCCAGCAATAAATTGGGTTGGAATCTGTATTAATATTAATATAATTATCGAGGGAAAAATTGGATTGGAATTAGGTCTTCAGGGTATTCCAGTAAATTGGAGTACTTAATTATATTTTTATACGGTTTCCATATAAAAAGTATGAATGACCCGAAGAATTCTATAAAATTCATATATATTTTCCGTATTACAGCGATTAACGTAGATATCTGGGTGCCTTATTTCATACGGCACACCCTGTACATTAAAAACATCCTTCATATCTTTCAGTCTTAAAATCCGATTCTCAAATTTGAAATATAAACAAAACAGTTTCATTTCTCCAAAAAGAAGTCAGGTGTCTCGTGTTATCTGCGTCGAAAAAATTACTAACATTTTCTACCATCGGAAACTGTATATTTTCCATGGCACTATCAAATAATTGATATAACGTTACACGAAAAATCGGCACAATTTATCTGCCCAGATTAATATCAAGATGTCAAATAAATAACAGTCCGTTATTTAAAAATGTCAGGTGTGCCGTGTTAGGCGAAGCAATCGGATATTTGACGGTATCATCGAAAAGCAAAACTAAAAGCAAATGCAAAAGCAAAAGCAAAAAAGAAAGAAGAGGAATATTTTGGGTGTCCGGTTTCGGTGGTCCGTTTCTACTTGGATTCGTGGCGGTCGAAAAATAACGCAATGGTCTCCGGCGTCGAAGATCGAATTCGACGGAGAGTTTGGCGTCGGGACGGAGATCTTTCGTGGGCGCGTGTGCGTGCTTGAAGAAATATACACGGGACGCGAAAAGCGTCGCGGCGCTTGGCGTCCCTCCTGCGTTACGTCGAGCTGCCCGGTATGCGTAAATATACAACGCGTGAAAGAGAGACAACCTTATGCCCGAGATCTATATACATGGCCACCCTGAATTTATAAGAAGCCGTGACTCCAACACCGAAATCTCACGTCCACGGAAATTCTATCTTAAACGACAGATTCCTGGTTCTTCGTCGATCATTGGTCGATATTTTATTATGCGGAAAATGGAAATCGGGAACTTTGATCGTTGATATATTAAATCAAAATTGTTTGACAAGAAGAAAATTCTATGGCGGAAATGAAGTATTAGGAACATGAGGAAAATGATTTAATAATAAGACAGGAAAATTTTGTAGCGACGGAATAAATAAATTGACGGATAGGTGGGAGAGGATCATAAGTAATAATTGATATTATATTGAAAAGTAACAAGAAATGTTTAGTTAAAATATTGATTTCTTTTCTTGTGAGAAAAACGGCAGAACTTTTCGATCAATCTAATAGAATTTTTATGGAATTGGTGAGATTTGATTATACAGAATCGATAGTGTTTTACGATGATCAAGAAATAATATATTTTGTAATATTCTGTATAATATTATATATAATATATTTTATAATGTGACATTCTATCAAATGTATTTTAACAGAATTCCATGAAAATTCTGTGTCGAAGACCCTAGTTTCGAATATCATATTATATTGTATCTAATATAATATCCTATAACTCAATATTCCAAGATTAAAGAATAATATAAAATATGATAATTCGCGATATCCGAAATATCGATCTCCAATACAGAATTATGGAATTATGAAATTATTGAACTTCGTTAAAAACGAGTCGAAGTTTTTCATAAATACGATTGCAATATTATTTCTATCTCCAATTAAACTTTAAATATCTCTTTCGGTGAAAATTTGTCAGTTCAACTATCATCTAATTTTCCCATTAAAAATCACAAAAATGAATTACGACTTTCAAACTAGCTGTCTCCCATCGAACAGAACAAGAATCATTAAAAACCACTAAAAAACAACCCATTAAAAAGTCATTGAAAAAATTGAATCACTGAACAACATGAAAAACATGACACACATCGATGATATACGCGGAAAGTATCGGATAAATTATGAAAAGTCGATTCCACGGTGAGAATTAATTGGTTGAAATCGAATCAGTTTACGTCAAACGTAAGATTATTTATTTTTAATTAGATCATTTGCCTCTCCGTAATGAGGAGTGCTCATAATGCTCGCCTTGACTTGAATCATTCGAAAAAGCGGTGATATCGAGTACGAGAGGATAAAGATTATGGCGGCGGGAGTTTTGAAAATAAGAGAGATCGGTTTATATTACAGTGTATTACTTGGTGAATCGATGGCCGATCCCGCTGCCACTTATTTACCTCGGTGTCTACTAGGAGTACGTAGAGTTTAATCGGCCCCGATTAAGCCGTATCTATAGATGAATGTTTAATTATAATGTATAAGATTACACGGTAAAAGATTACGCGTCCAATAAGTTGGAAGGTTAAATCACGACCGTGTGTAATTGGATGCGACAACTGAAGTGGAACTAATTACACGTGCCTTAAAGGAGAACGAATTAGTTACATTATTCATCGATCTTGCTCTCGGTGCTCGATCCTCCCGCCAAACCACGTATTACGTAAACCGACCTTCTTTCGATTGACAATAAAGGAAGTGTTTTTATTCGGATTTTGAATTATCATAAACTTGACAAGTATATTCGTTCTGTGGTTTAATCGAGATTGCCGCTATTTTTCCTTCACACTATTTTTAGTGTATTCGCAATATCGTTGTTATGAAAGTAAAATTCATTGACTACTTTTTTTGGGAAACTCTTTTTTGTATTTCGTGTTGTAACTTTTTTTATCTATGTATCGGAAAAGACGTGATTTGTCTCAATAATGTTAGTTAATGCATTTTAATTCTTGTATATATACTAACGAGTCTGAAAAAATATTTTGTTTCAATATTAAAATTTAAATCTTACAATATTTATTTATTTATATAATTATTTAATTCATTTAATATAATATCAAATTCACGATATTCGTAAGTTCAATCTTCAATAAAGATTTTTTATGGAATTCTGGAGGTATGTCAGAATAGAATCGATGGTGTTTTTACATTGGTGCTTTATAATATTTTATATAATATTATTTATATATATATAATATTATACTTTATATAATATTAGAATATTATAGAATAGAATATTATATTTTGATCACCAATGAACACCGTCGATTCTATGAATTGTATATAAATATATTATATATGAATTCCTAAGTATGTTGGGAGTGAGTATATTTAATAATGTACCAAAGGATTAAATGATAATTAAACATTAAACATACATATATGCACCTGGTAAATTATAATAATATCAAGTATCCGAATAATGGCAATATTTTAAAAGCAGTTTGTTTTTTATTGTTCGTAGGACTCGCAGAACGGCCCGGTGCTGGACCGATGGAGTATTTGCTCGGCTGAGGAGGAGCCGCTGGTACTGCAGCAGTTCCTCAGGTTCGCCGAGACGCGTCCGTTTGTGCAGCAGTTGCTGTTGGCCGCCGGGACGCCTGGGACGGATGCTATGTCACCGAGCAGACGACCTTCGCCACCGACGATGCCACTAGCACACTTACCGCCACCACTTCATCTTCTACATTGTGGTCTTCCACCACCTGGTTCGAGGTTACCACCTCCGCTTCCACCTCCACCACCGGTTTCGCATCCATCGATATCACCAACGGCACAAAAACATTACTCATCCACGGCAGGCGGTACACCTGGAGTAACAAGTAGTGCGAATTCACCACCGAGAACGTTAGAGTCACAATTCTCGGTGTCACCGTTGAATAGACTTCAAAACATGCAACCTTTCGACTTCCGGAAGCTGAGCACATTTGGCCTGCCAGCATTTCCGCCGTTACCACCACCACCACCTGCGGAACAACTTCTGCAGAATAGAAAATCCATGAGGCACCCGCAGAGTCCTCATAGTCCACCTCATCACTCGAGTAGTAATCAACTTCAGAGGCATCTGATGCCGGTGGCACCGGTGTCATCGTCCGCTTTGAACTTCGGACATCCACTGTCGGTTGCCATCACCTCTGGTGCTATTCCACCGAATTTTGCGGCGTATCTACCACCCCCGCACATGAGAAAGTCCTGTGGTAGTATTACGGGATTAACCGCACCGTCGGATGTCCACAGTGGAGGAGAGAAGAGTAGCGAATTTGGGTCCGAGGAAGATGAGGACGACGGTGAAAATTCGGATAGTGCTTTGAATCTTAGTAGGCGTGATTGCGCGTCGAAACATACTGCCGACCAACGGCAAGCTCCATTACCTCTTCAGGCTGCTTCTCTGGGAAGGCCACCTGGTATACCAGGAAGAAAACCACATTCTCCTGGTAAACGACCTGGCACGCAATGGGGTGCTACTGCTACCAATATGTTCCCTAATCTTGGTACGACTTTCATCAACCCTACCACGGGGAAGAAGAGGGTACAGTGCAATGTTTGTATGAAGACTTTCTGCGACAAAGGTGCCCTGAAGATTCACTTCAGCGCCGTGCACCTCCGCGAGATGCATCAGTGCACGGTGAAAGGTTGTAAGATGATGTTCAGCTCGAGAAGATCGCGCAATCGGCACAGCGCTAATCCTAATCCCAAGCTCCACTCCTCACATCTTCGACGAAAGATTTCTCCTCATGATGGCCGATCCTCAATGGCACATGCTCTGGTATTACCACCCCAAGTTGGACTTCCTGTTCCGGCTACAAGTTTGAATCACCTACCCTTTGGATCCTTCCCACTGTTAACACCACCACCTGATCTCCGATCCCCTGCATCCTTGTGCGCGTCGGACTTCAAGCACCTGGATCTGTCATCCACGCAAAATCAAGTGAGATCGTACGATGAGGCTTTGCACCAAAGGATGACATCGAATTCGAATCTGTCAACGACGACGGTTTCGACAACCGCGGCTATTGCTATGACAACTGCGGAAACTCCAATTTCCAGCGCTGCGATGAGAGCATCTTTCTCGAGTAGCAACACTAATGACACGATCTCACCTTCGATTCAGTCTTCGAGTATGATGGCGGAAGGTGACGATGATCATGATGACGATGACGGTGGTATCGTTGTTGTTGCTGAGGATGATACTAGCAATTTACCATCGAGATTACCTCTGCGAGGTGCGGACGATGATGATGAACAACCAGCAGACTTCAGTTTAGCGAAACGGCCGAAATTGTACTTCGGTGACACGGCTGATGAAGATTTAGTTAGTAACCCTGACAGTAACGAGGACAATGATTCGATGGGCACTGTCGATCAGCATTCCTTTTCCGTGAATCAGAATTCGCTCAATTCTACGTCCTTTCACAGCAGAGGTGTTAGGAAGAGGAAATCACAGCATCCAACTAGATGCGCTGTTCTCACCGAGGTACACTCCTCGTCGACCGACGGTGATTCCTCCAACGATGAAGAAAGAGTTCAACGTCGATGCCTCTCCGACAGTACTGGAATACCATCGATCAATGATTTCCAGAATCAACCGGAAGACATGTCCATGTCTAGACTCGAGGCGGAAGAACGCAAAGCCACACCGAGTCCAGCGAAGAACCATGGCAATAGCTTTAATGATTTAGACTCGAATTCACGCTCACCAGATAATTCCATCAGGGAACGTGAAACAATGGCGATCATTAACCCACATCGAGATGCTTTTCTTAGCCAAGAAAATGCGGAAGATCTACCTCAGGATGAACCACGGGACTTAAGTTCGCGGGCGAGCAGCGTCAAGTCACCCAAAAGACACTCGAGTCCAGAACCAAAGACGTTGCACGACACGACAGATGTCAATCGTTCGGTCGACAGTGCGGGATTCACAAACGCAAAAGACTCTGCCTTGGAGCAAAGCAATCGTGAGAGAATCGAGGCAGAGGAAGTAACGAAGTTGAAGAAAGTGGACGTTGACGAAGATAATGAAAAGGTTTCAAAGAGAGAATCGGAGACGTCGGAGACTGATAAAATGCCTAAGGAAGAGGACAACAATCAGGATGAAGACGAGGATGAGGATGATGAACCCACTGAGGATGTCGAGGATGATGATGATGATGATGAAGAGGTGAACGACGCGCTGCGTAATCAAGAAGGTGAGCGTCCCGATGATCCTTCCCGTGCCCCGAGCTCGGTCGACAGCCGTCCGACGACAGCCGACGACCTCTCCCACGACTCCTCGACCAACACTTTGCGTCAACTCGAGTCCTTGTCGCAGGGTCGCACGATGCAGTACACGGGATGCAGCGGGATGCAGCAGGTGGTTTCGAGGTCTGGCCGAGGCTCTACCAGCCCAGTCAGTCTCACGAACCACCAGGAGACCACCATGGACAACTCCTCACCTGGCTCTCGTTCATCCAGCGCCTCACCCTCCACAGCGGCCATGGATACGGACAATAGTCTGACCACCTACGCCAGATATGAGAACGGTGGATTCGTTAGCACCCAAGAAGTACCACTTGACCGTGAAAATCCACGAAGATGCACAGCTTGTGGCAAAGTGTTCCAGAATCACTTTGGTGTGAAAACGCACTATCAGAACGTCCACCTTAAACTGATGCATCGATGCAGTGTGGATGGATGCAATGCCATGTTCCCCTCGAAAAGGTCGCGCGATCGGCACTCGGCTAATCTGAACTTACATCGAAAATTATTATCGACTTCCACGAGTCCACCTTTGTCGTCGAGTCTGCCACCCAGCTTATCACCGAGGGTCGACGACTCGCAGATGAATCCATTGTTGCACAATGAGTTCTTGGCAAGATTCTATGCGGATGCTGGGATCGGCGCACTGGGTGGTTACCCGCTAACACCTGGTTTACCATCGGCGGTTGAGCTGGCTGCAAGGATACCACCGCCACATCCACTTTTACTGCCACCGCACCTTGGAGCTACCTTTTCCGGGCTGACATCCTTTGCCTCGCATTTGGCTGGACTGAATGGACTCACGCATCAACATCTGAACCACTTGAGTAGATTGTCTCAGGAACAAGGAAACAGACATCCCTCTGCATCTGGTTCACCAATGTCATCGCCGGGTTCTGATGACAGAAAGGAAGAAGCCAGATGCACGATACCTGGTTGTGATCGTGTCTTCGGTTCCAGAGCCGTCAGAGACGCACATTCGAGGGATCCACAGGCTCATCGCGATTTACCGATTTTGTCGACCAGTGGCTCGTGACCGATCTCGTTCTGCGGACGCGGACCCGATTATTATTCCCTACTGTGATGCCAAAATTCTTACGACGATTCGAACGATCGCCAATGATCTCGTTCATGGAGAACTGATAATGATTCCGATCTCCTGGCGATCGGAATACTATCATTATCCTGCGTGATATTAGACGCGTAAACGTGCAATATCCGATAACGAGGGTAATACCTGTCACGAATTCCACGCCACGATTACAGAATTCCCTACTTCCACGGATAGTGAGAGTCGTCCTGTTTTTTTTTCTGCAATCATATCGTCAATATTTTCATGGGTTATGGTGCCAGCCACAAAGTAAATGTACGCGTTAGCTCATTCCAGCTTTTGGATTCGTATACTGAAAATATGGTGCGTCCCAATCTAGTCAATTTGGAAATCTTGAGTTACGGCGATTGCTGCGAGTTCTTGAAAGTGGAGGGAATCGTTTAGGCAAAAGTGTCAAGGATGAAGTTTCGAGGTGTAGATTCAGGTTGTGGTTGACTAGAAATGCAAGACAACGAAGTACAACAACAAAATTGATTCTCGTGGTAATCTCTGACCTTGAATTTCGTAAAAGGTGCTACCCTGTTCAAGTCCGCGTGTCACCGTTTAATCACCGCGAAACTGGTCGACTTAAAGAAGCATTTATATCTCGTCCTTTATCCTTTCTCCTGGATTACGAAGAGTGTCGAGTTATTAAAAATATTTCCTTGTATCAGTGAGACGTGATTCGAACAAAAATGCACGAAAAGTAGTGGGAGTTTTCGTGAAATGGAGAAAGGGAAGGGTGTCGCGAGAAGGACGAAGCGAAGAAAACCCAGGAAGATCGATGACACGATCCTTGAATGTCCTCGATCTTTCGGCTGATTTTATTATCGTTGTGATAAACGTAACGTTAGTAAATATGCCACTATTTAATCAGTAATCAATTACTACCTGCTCTTGTATATATAAACCTTAGTACCTTTCGATGTATCGCGTAAAAACTTAATCAATTAAGCTCTATCGAATGCGACCGATACACACAACACACATACAAGATATTTCGGAAAATTTGCCGACATTGCGCGGGGTAAATCGAAGCTTATATCTTCTTCCTAGATTTTCTGAAGAATTTTCTTCGATTACGAAAGGAGAATTAAAATTCAAGAATTACAATTTTAACCCTTTGCACTCGAGAGGCGACTGTCACTCACCACTCAGAGTATTACGGCAATTTGAGTAGCGTCATCGATGATTAAAGTCCAATAACAAAATATGACTGGAAAAATATGAATGTCGCCTCTCAGTCGCCACTCGCATTACCGTCAGAAACTGAGTGGTGACTGATAGTCGCCTTGCGAATGCAAAGGGTTAATCATAGTAGTGTTTTAACTACATAATTCCAGCATTCAATAATTCATATCGATCAACACGATGTTAAATACTTGCTTTTTTATCATTAATAAAATAGCATATGACTTTTATTTATGAATATTTATAAATCAATGATTGATCACTTCGATTCTTCAACGTGGAATCTCGGCAGCGATTTTTGGTGAAGCTTGTAAAGAGACACGATCGAGGCGTGAGAAAAAACTCGGTGGAACGAGCCGAAGCGGAGATAGTTTTGTAAAGGAGAGCCGATAAAGGCCGGGAAATCGAGGAAAAGATATGAAATTCAAACGGCAGCTAGAATAAATAAAGAGAAGGTGAAACTTTCGGAACTACAGTTGCGAAAGTCGTTGATAATGATAACGATGATAACGATTAATGGTGGTTCAACAAAAAAAGAAGTAAGTCTGAAAAGGTATGGGACGATCGTTGCTACGTGCATCTAAAAGGACTTCTTGGTACAACGATCGACCAAAACGTAAATCAAAGTGACGGATATCGTCTCGCGGTAGATAAATGAGAATAGATAGATTTTATTTATTGTTTCCTAGGGATCCTTACGCGAAACACACGAACACTGTACCAGCGGCCAGTAGCGGGCACTGCCGCGAAAGAAAAACTTCCTCCTTCCTAGAATTAGAAGATCCAAACGAATCCTTTTTATTTAGAGCGCAATCTTTTAGGACGCCGAAGCTCACTCATTGATCATGACTCCTTTCGCACTTAACCCTTTTAATAACAAAAACCCGAAATATTAGCCCCGCGGTATTCGAATGCTTCGAGATGATATTTTGGTTTTTCAAAATTATGATAAAGGTTTCGACTGAAACACTTTGCAAATTGTATTCTTGGAAAGAATATGTTGGTTTTAATAGATACTTCCGGAAATTCATATTTTAGTATTTTCAGCTGATACTTCGGCTTTTCCAACTTTCGACCAAAATTTGTTGAAGAATGATGTTCTTCAGTTGAAATCATCCCAAACTTGATTTTTAGAAAGAATATATTGATTTTAACGAATATCATACAAAACGCATATTTTTGATTAACATTCTAGAAGGTATATAGAAAATTTGTAAAGTATCTATAGCATATTTGGCTTTTCGAAATCTTGTCATTTTTCAGCAGAAAGACTTTCCAAAAATAATTTGAGTTAATGAGGATTAATGAGTTAAAAGGGTTAATGATTCAGCGGTGGAATCGAGTCGAAATTCGAACGAACGAGCTCGGCTTCCAGGATTCTTTTCGTTGTACATATAGTATACTTTATTTTCGTAATCTACATTTAATTTCGATTATCTCCGTTCGATTTCAGAGTCGCATAAATAAAACACTTGAAAACGACGGAAATCGATGAGAATAGTGGAAAACTTTTTCTACGCGTCTGAGCCTAGGTTTTTACACACAGTCGTCACGGAACACGTAAAAAACAATTGTTTAACGCAAAGACACCACGAGGAATCCATTACTATTACTGTTTAAGGGCGAACCAGATTTACAATTGTAATTATGTATAAACGGAATGCTATGATGTATATTATAGATCGAATATAAAGAACACTCATCATTATGGAGAATAAATACCTGTAAAAATTAATATCTGCCTGGAATACGTGTTATGCGAGTTCACCCTTTCATCGATGATCGAATAATATTCAAGTGGAATATTATTTAATATTTCTGGTTAAAACAACCCTTGTGAAATTAGAAAAGATTCATGGGAAATTGAAAGATTTCGATATTTAAATAGAAATTTAAAAATAGCTGCATTTAAACAGAAATTTAGGAATTTGAATATCTAAAAGGAGTAAATAGCTGTAAAAATTAATATTTACCTGGAACAGATCTTCTGCGGGTTACCCTTTTCATTGATAATTAAATGATTTTCAAAAGAAGTATTATTTAATATTTCTGGATAAGAGACCTTTTTCAAATTAGAAAAGATTAATGCGAAGTTTTCAGATTTCGATAATTAAACAGAATAAATATTTGCACAAATTAATATCGACGTGGATAATTGAATAATATTTAGAAATACATAAAAAATTCCAAATACGTACTTCGAAATTAAAGGCCACTGGTCTTCCAGACATAATTACATATTTATTAAAACACAAATATATATATTTATTTATTTACTGTCAGAAATAATAGCTCATACGCATAACTTCTTTTTACGAATATTATATCAGATCAACTCTAGGAGTTTAATATCGAATAGAACCTTAATATTGAGAAAATTAATATTAGAATTAGTATTTACGACTTATCCTCCATTATCGCATATATATTAGGTTGGCAACTAATTTCGCAACCTTCATTATAAACTTTAATTAAACAAACTTAATTATGTGAAACAATAATTGCATGTATCAAAATAATCCCAAAAATGCGATCACTCGAATGATATTACCGATCAATAAAAATAATCTACAAATATGGTTCTTACGAGCAAAAAAAGAAGGCACAAAACAAAGGTTCGCGAGTTTAGTTAGCAGAGTTTTATATCGCTGACTTTATAATTTATAGGACACCAGTGATTATTAATATAAAATTAATAAGAAATCTTGTTGAAGGGTAACAATTTGAGACGCCCGATCGAAGGTCTCGTCGCGTGCAGATTTCAGGGTGAATCCGAGGGCAAATATATTCCGTGTTAAATAAAGAAAAAGGTGGTGTGAGAAGGGTCGGTTCCGAAGTAATTAGAAGTGTCCCGGTGAAGGTCCAACGGTGCAAGAGATCCGAGATAGTTAATTATACGTAACTGGACTATTCTGGTGAGTCGATAGCGTGGCAATCGAGGATAGCCATTGGAGAGATAGTCCCTGACTATCCTGACTATCCTGACGGAACCGAACGGCGCACGGGCGGCCTTTAATCGGCCAGCCAGATTAGATTAGCACCTTCGATTCCCTCGCGAACCAACGTGCGATCCGACCGGCTAATAACGGCTGCACGCCAAATCGAATCCTGCCAAAGGATACCACTCCGTGACTCGCGATTACCAGTATCAATGATCCTGCGAAGGCCATCCTTCGATTTTGTATACAAATTGACGCGCTAATCAGATTTTATTTACTGGCCTTCACTGAGAAAGGTATAATTATTATCTTGGAATCATTCTTATAATAGAATACCAATGGTTATCCTTGTCGGATGATATAATTACGAACATTAAATATATAAAAGAATAGGTATCAATTATAATTATAATGTTGATATAATTCTTATCATAGAATACCAAAGCTTATTCTTACCAGATTACATAATTATAACAATTAAATATATGAAGATGGGAGATGTTATATTTGTAATCTTGACATGACTTTCATAAAATGATATCAATGCTTATCCTTATCAAATATAATAATAATAAAACTGAAATAAACGAAAGTAGCAAATATTAAAACTATAATCTTGGGATAATACTCGTTGATAGAACACTAATGCTTATCGTCCTCAGATAATATAATCACAAGAATTAAATATAAAAAGCTAGTAGACATCATAATTATAATAATAATCTCGAAATAATTCTTATAACAGAATATTCCAAAGGAATATTTTCCTTATCAAATAACACAATTCCATAAATCAACCATTCAAACGTAAATATGTCAACAGTTACATAAACTTCCAAGCTCAAAATAGAGTAATCATCCCCAAAATGTCCCCTTCTCCACCTTCAAAAATATAACCCCCCCCCTCCCCTCTCCATAAAAGAAAATATTCCACGTATCGAGTCAAAGATGCTTCCAGCTTGTAAGAGAGGACCTTATCCTTCGCGAAGGAGCAGAAATCACGGTATTGCCAGGTAGGAGAAGTATAAAGTGAGACCGAGAGAGTGAAAGAGTGTAAGAGAGCGAGAGCGAGAGAGAGAGAGAGAGAGAGAGAGAGAGAAAAAGAGAGTAGGAGATAAATGGATTTGGCGTGGCTCGTAGCTCGGTGCGCGTACACGTACTAGGACTTTAGCACTCTCTCTTTAGCTCCGAAGATACTCGGGACAGGTGTAGGACAGGCGTGGGAGAAGGAGGATTCCGGGGAGGCAAGAGCACCGTGTAGAGATACGGGAGAAGGAAAACACGGATAGCAACTGAGAGGAAGCAAGAAAAAGAAGAAAATACAAGAAAGAACGAAGAGGCGGTCTTCCGTTGGCTCGCCCATCGAGCCACCTTAACACCCTCGACGTCTCTTATCCTTCGAAGGAATGTTCCTCGCACTCTGCCTCCATTTCTTGCCGCGCTCACTTTTCTTCGCGACTTTTCTTGCAGCAAACCTGGGAATTTCTTATTAACACGTAGAGCGCCGCGCCGAAATTCGATTCATAAAACACGTTCGTAGGTGGCATTGGTCTGTTGATCAAACTTTATCAAATCATTGTTTCAGTAAAAGATGTACGTGATTCGGAAAATTCTGTATGAACAATGGAAAGAATTCTCTTTCGGGATATTCGTCGTAGAAAGTCGTTTAACACGTAGCGCCACGTGGAAATCCGTGTTGTACGATACCCCGCGATACGCGTCCGTAACTTGCAGAAATAAAACTGTTGAAGCGTCTACGATATACTGGTTACTTTACATCGTTATTGTGATGTTAGAAATATTGAAAATTTGATTAATATTAGCGAAATATTTGATTCCAGTTTGAGTAATATTGACGTCGGTGGTCACCGGTGACCTCCATGGCGTTCAACGTGGTAATTTATTATTAAATAATGCGAATTGAAAAATAGTTTGCATAATAAATTGAAAGATACGACAATATCAGAGAAATTAAATACTGGAAAAGTTAATATAACAACTGGTGTTTACGATCTTATTTATGAATTCGCGAAATGTTCATATCTTAATAAAACAGAAAAATGCAGAATTATTCCATAATTAATATTCCTCATTTCATCGATTTCTTAATGCAGATCTTAATCAGTGAATTAGCTTAAATTCGTGAATGTTCACGTATTATTTTAATATTCATCAAATTCCTTCAAACCGAAATAACATACTCCTCGATACAACATACGATGTCAAGCTCACTTAAAATAATAATTATTCCATGAATTTCATAATCACCGAATAAAACAGGTGACCATAAATGCCATAGTAACAGAAGAAAATAAAATCACCCTCTCAAAAAATTACGTTATGAAAAGGTGTTCATTATACTCCATTACGGTGGCAAATAGCCCTGTAACCAAAATCAAGCGAGGCCTATTAGCCGTGAGCTGGAAAATATGTCAAAACACCTGCAAACCGTAAGATGTTATCGGCGAGTAGATTAGGAGCATTAAACAGCCAGAAGTGGTTCTAGCACACGCGTGTAAAGTCTGTTACGATCGAGGGATATTTCTGCGCTAATCGAAGAGCGATACGACCTGGCGAACCTAATCGCCGTGGTACGAACAGGTACCGTGTCCATGGTATACCTTTCAGTACAATTCTAAGTTCTCTTGCAATTATTCCGAAACCGAATAGTCGTGAAGAGATTTAATCAAGTTTATTGTGAATTTATAATTAACTACTGCGTTTGTCGGAAGTTTGAGTTGGTTTTTGATAATGAGATATTCTTTATATTGTGACAGATAATAACTGATAATGCAAGTAGCAAATTTTAATGGCTATTATTTTAAAACTGAAAAGCCGTGAACAGATTTCATCAAGTTTATTGTGAATTTATAATTGAATACTGCGTTTGTCGGAAGTTTGAGTTGGTTTTTGATAATGAGATATTCTTCATATTGTGACTGATAATAACTGATAATGCAAGTAGCAAATTTTAATGGCTATTATTTTAAAATCGAAAAGTCGTGAACAGATTTAATCAAGTTTATTGTGAGTTTTTAATTTAATACTACGTTTGTCGGAAGTTTGAGTTGGTTTTTGATAATGAGATATTCTTCATATTGTGACAGATAATAACTGATAATGCAAGTAGCAAATTTTAATGGCTATTATTTTAAAATCGAAAAGCCGTGAACAGATTTAATCAAGTTTATTGTGAGTATTTAATTTAATACTACGTTTGTTGGAAGTTTGAGTTGGTTTTGGTTCTTGCGATATACTTAATATGATATTTTTCGGAGTTCTCTAGGAATTATTCTAAAACCGAAAAGTCGTGAAGAGACTTTATTGTGAGTTTATTGTGAATCCAGAATTTAATATTAATGGTTTTTCGAAAATTTGAGTTGGTTCTGGTTCATGAAATACATTATACTTAATATCGTAACTGATAATGGAAATATCACATTTGTCGAAATACGATATAAGTTCCCTTGGAATTATTCCAAAACCGAAAACCTGGAAGGGGATGAAATTTAATGAAATTGCTCCGGTCAATTCATCGTGACCAAACGTTATAAATATTTTTACTAAATATTCATTCTCTTGAACGTTATTCCTCCCGTGCCATAATATTTAGAAGCCAATCACATTTCGCCAATCAATATACATTTTACGAAGATTATCTTCATAGAATTGTTTCAAAATTATCTTCGAATCCAACCACAACTCTTCCGTTTAAAAATCAGTGCAAGACGTACTCGAAGTCCGTCAAATTCTCGAACAATCCCGAAATAAAATGAAAAATATATGTCTACCAATGAAAGCCTGTTCGAAGGTGTCCATCTTCTTTAGAATAATTACAGGAGAATGCACTCTAAATACACGTTAGAAAGGTGGGCATTGGTCCGTTTAATCAGGAGTGCCACGGGCGAAGTTCCATGTCGAAGCGTGAATATCGGTACCTCGTATCTCGTAGCTGATAAAAATCGGCAGAGCAATTTCGGCGTCGCGCACATGTCGCCTTCCATCCGGTTCACCAAACGGAATTGCCACCCCTTTCGAATTACGCTAAACAGCCTGGATCTACGAGCTCAAAACGAACAGGATACCACGAAGGAGGTTGGTCCTCGTATTATCGATCGCGAGGATCTATCGATCTCGTATGAATCTCAGGTGTCGAATTCGAGGCGTCACTAATTATCCAACTCTTTAGTTACAGCGCGCTCGTAAAAAACGTAGACGTTGCGAGTAGCAGGTGCGATAATCCTTTTCTTTTGGATTACTTTTTGGACGAACGCGCTTCGGTTGACGAAGGTGTTGATAGAGTTGTTCGTTATCGAGTTAGCGCCGTTATCTTCTTTTTACACGAATTTGCATTTTCACGGGTTTAACACGGTGACCGGTAATACCGATATTATTAAATTCGAATCAAGTATATTATTAATATCCGTGGTTTTCAGTATTTTTAACGTTACGATAATAATGTTAAGTAATTAATGTATCGTAGAGTACTTAAACAGTATTACTTTTAGAAGTTATTTAGACGATATGGATGCGTATTGCGAAGTATCGTATAACGCGGAATTGGGAGTGACAGTGAACGTGTTAACAAAGGTCCCGGGAGCCTGAGACACCAGGGGTACGCACGATTCGCAAATCCGAATAAATCGATTCCGTGCTTTGACCACAGGGCACTTCCGGTGAGACCCCACGTCAGGTGGAGTGACATTGCACGCGATGAACGTGTCTGGAACCATCTGCTGGACACGTATATGTCGATTGTCCATTGGCTTATCGTGACAAGTTCCTCGCTTGATCATTGAGGAACCGATTGAAGATTCAACTCGTTTGAAGAAAACGATCGAAGAAAGCGGTCGAATAAAACGATCCAATAAAACAATCGAAGAAAATGATTCGAAGAAAACTATGGAAGAGAGCGATTGAAGAAAACGATTGAAGAGAGCGATTGAAGAAAACGATTGAAGAAAACGATTGAAGAGAGAGCGATTGAAGAAAACGATTGAAGAGAGAGCGATCGAAGAAAACGATTGAAGAGAGAGCGATTGAAGAAAACGATTGAAGAGAGAGCGATAAGAGAAATTAATCGAAAGAAACGATCGAAGGAAACCGATCGAAGGAAAACGATCGAGGAAAACGTTCGAAGAAAATGATCGAGGAAAACGTTCGAAGAAAACGATCGAAGGAAAACGGTCGAGGAAAACAATCGAAGAAAGTGATTAAAGAAAACGATCGATGAAGACGATCGAAAGGATCCTTCGGATCCCGGGGGACGTTCATCCTGCGGCTTCACGAATACCGCGACCAGTTAGGAACACGCGAACCAAAATTCCCTCCCCTTCGAATTAGGGTTCATTCACCGGTTGGAATATTCTTTGTCAGGAGTTCGGGAAAGGCTCGGGACTCGCAGTTTATTACCACTGGCATGGCATCACTCCCGGATGGCAGTGATTCAGTGACACGTCTACCGCGGACATTTATTATCCTTAGTCCTTTCGAGACGCTGAGTATCCTCGGTGCCGTAATCGAAACGATCTCCTGCTAAATATTCCACTTGTCCGTTTCTTCTAATCCTTCCAGATATTTATTTATTTATTTATTAACATAAATGGGGAAACCTGTTTAGTATACGATAGGAAAGATCGGTAATATAATATTATATCTTAAAATTGGGGAAAATGAAAATAGTTATAATTGTAGTAATAATAACGACGATAACAACAACGATATTTCATGAGACATTAAACTCGCGTCCTTATATGTTAAATGAGAGCAATTAAAAATATAAATCTTATCTTTCGAAAATATGATTGGATCATGTTTTATTTATCTAAAATTATTTAGATCGATTTTTTACGCAGAGTTATATCATTCAAAATTACAGGGATTAATGCAGAAGTAGAAAGAGTCAGTTAAAAATATCTAAAGAAATAAAAGACCGAACTTATTTATATTGAAACCGGTAATATCGATCTAAGAAGATATGTGTGATTAACTTGGAACTATAATCGAAGGAGTATCGGAGGGGTGGAATGAAATGTTCCATCCTAGTTTAGTGGCATTAATTACATCGTTCTCGGTTTAACGAGTAAGCGAAAGAACCTGTAATGACGACAGTACACGCGCATGAGTGGAAGCGTAACGCGTTAACGATCACATAATAACGATAAAGATGGCCAGGACTATTACCATTAATGTCTGCGGGGCCCATTTCGACCACCGTTAACACTGGGACGTCATTATAACAATAAAGACGCGACCTTATAGACTGTCATCCGTTACCAATATTTTACTCTTCGCTTCATTTTCAATTTAAAATTCAAAATTCATTTATCGCCGATAAATCAGCAATGAAATCCCCACGGAAATTTATGATACAGGAATTATTATTGCGGTGATGAAAAAATATATTTTTGCCTTTCAGACAAATTTATGACGAGCATAGTAATTTAATCAACCATGAGATGAAAGCATGCAAGAAATTATTAATATAAAAATACTCAGTCGATATATGTATATTTGATTATTTTCTTTAAACGAGAATCGGTAATATTATCGATGAGATGCCAGAATTTATTAGTATAAAGATATAAATATAAATCTATATAATTGGTAGAACGCAAGAATTTCAAACGGATGAACCGATAATGTAATCGGTAGATCGGTTCAGAAATCGGCAAGTTATATACTCATATTTCTGAACAATTTCCTAAAAAGGTTGAATCGACAACGAAATCGGTAGATCGGTACAGAAATCGGCAAGTTATATACTCATATTTCTGAACAATTTCCTTAAACGGACGAATCGGCCACGTAATCGGTAAATCGATCCAGAAATCGGCGGAGAAATTCACCGTGAGAATAAGAGGAGTTAATTAATCACGGGAATAATAATAGCGGGGATTAGTTATGCGAAGAAAATGTCGGGGATCGTGAAGAACGACAAGTCGTGCAGGGAGGACGTAATAATAAGTGGAGTGACGTAACTGGAGTGTTGGTATCGTGCAAAGTACGAAGCTCGGAATGATCGTTAGTATCGATAACGTGCCGCAATCCGCGAGAGCAACAAATTGGAGTACTATAATCGCGCTAATTCATCAACCACGGTGCCACGGGTGTGACGGTAAAATTGCACCGAGTCCTCCGCGTGAAAGGGTCGATTCTTATCGCATTCTTAAGTACGTCGAAACTATTGTACTTACGAATTACACTTGAAAAGGAACGATAACATCCTTCGAGGTCCTTTTGTACGTTGAATTATGTGATTAACATATGTAATATTACATGTGTTACTCCGAAGATTGGCTCGATTACGGACGGTGCCATAATGCGTTCGCAGAAGTCTCGAAGATATTCGAGTCATTCGAGAAGTCCAAGGTAAAGATATTGATTTCTTTTTCAAGATTTATTTTTTATTCGAAAAATGGATGATTACGAATGATTTAGTAACGCGTTCGTAGAAGTTTCGAAGTATTAAAGTCATTCGAGTTATGCAAGATAAAAATATTCATTTTGAAGATTTATTTTAGGTTCCGAAAATAACCGATTTTAAATAACTTAATAATGCGTTTGTAAACTTCGGTGTGTTAATATCATTCCTGCAATCTAAAGTAAAAATACTGATTTTTAAGATTTATTTTAGATTAGAAAAATGCACGATTATTAATGACTTAATAATGCGTTCGTAAAAACGTATTCAAAATATTCGATTAATATATTTGGCAAATTTAGTATTTAATAGCATTGAATGCAAATAGAAATTGATGTTATTTTATCATACCATAATATTTGTACATTGCATAATTTTATCGTTATTTTATTATTATACTATATCATATTATATTGTATTGTGTCGTTCGAAAAATTCATGCCGATTTTCAGTACTTAGTTCTTCGGCGAAAAATCTGACAAATTCTGCAAGAATGGAATCTTCAAGTTGCGTGAAAAATGGAGGAAGGTTGTGGAACAAAACAAAGCATTGATAATTGAATAAATACACATCGTATAAATATAAAAATGTTGCGAATGTTGCTAATGAATTTTCGTTAAAAATCGGTATAAACTTTCCAGATAACCTAATATTATATGCACTCAACAACTGCTGCAAAAAGATGTCAACGCCAAAGCAAACCAGCCAAAGAATCCTTCAGCAAGTAGTATCACCAAAGTCTGACACCGATTCGCCAGTAGAATCGTCCACCATTTCCATTGGGTAGTAAAACGCAAAGCCCGGTATCTGGTTGGTTCTCTCACGGTCTCCTGGTCAGTCGAAATTAGAAAAGTGCCGGTATAAAACCGAGTGAACGAGTTAGTTATAACCTATGGCACCGAACAGCTGCCACGGTAACCGCGAGTCGAACGTCGGCGTATCACGCGAAACAAACGGACAGGAAAAAGGGAGAGGATGAAGAAGAAGTCTCGAAGAATAAGAGGAAGAAAAGGAAGTGAAAGAAGTGGTAGTCGATGATTGTACCAAAGACGATGTAAAGAAGAGACGGTAGTTTTGCGTGGCCCACGAAGACAACGACCCAGCACTCAGGCCCTCGTAAAAAGAATGGGGAATGTCACTGAATGACGGTCCAAGCGCGGGGTCTGAGTCCGGTAAGTAATTCTTCAGCAATTACATAATTACTCGTGGTTAGACCTTGCGCGTTATATCCTCTCGCTCACCCTGGTTCTTCATGTTCGTACACTTTGCGGAGGAAGAGGAGTCGTTACGATATTTACTACTATATAATGGCGGGCCCCGTCGACCAAGAAACGGACCGCTCGCGAAACGGCCAGGCTTTAAGGACCTCTGCGTCCTCGAGGATACCTTACCAGCTCTTCCCACCGAAGGACAGGTGAAATGCTTCTCATGTCAAGGAACCTGTTGTTCTTCTTCAACTGTATTGTTTTGTATCTTTGCAATCTTGAACTTTTTTTTATATTATTATTTTGGTACGAATGTGTTTAAGGACCTCTGCATCTTCGAGGATGCCGTTTCAGGTTTATCAATTGGAGGACATGTGAAATGATTCTCGTGTCAAGGAACCTGTTGTTCTTCTTCATCTGTATTGTTTTGTATCTTTGCAATTTTCAATTATTTTTTATATTATTATTTTGGTACGCATGTCTTTAAGGACCTCTGCATCTTCGAGGATGCCTTGCCAGGTTTTCCAATCGAAGGACGAGCGAAATGCTTTTCGTGTCAAGCTGAACCGGTTGTTTTCTATGTGTACTGTTTACAGGTTTGCATTCTGAAGGTATTTTTATATTATTATTAGTAATACGAATTTATTTATATTGATCTCGGAAGATGTGATAATTAATTTGTATTTACCAAGTGATAGTTATTTATATTATAATATTTATAAATTGATTACGTGTTAGAGAATAGCTTCCAACAATATCAGAGTAGAATGAAAATTACGCGACTCAATCTATAAACACTTAATCAGAGGATATTTGTTATCGTTGAAAATTCATACATGCTGAAAAATTCGCGTTTAAAAAATTCCAAAAAGCAACTAACGAAATAATGTGACAATGAACATGTATCTGCTAGCGATTAGTTTACCACGCACCAATTATTGTTATTATAATACTGATAATTGATTACCTTTTAGAGAACAAGTTTGTTTATAATCTACTATCAAAATTATGAAAAGAGTATGCACTATGTGTCCAGCGAAGTACCGCGGTCAGTTAAAGACAACCAGTTATTTAGATCACGTAATGCAGATTATGTTATTTAGATTACGATATATAGATAATATTATTTAGATTACGTTACATATATTATATAACATAGTACACCGATCATACAGGGAACACACGCACGAACAAAACTACTAGAAACCCAGAAGATTGAAAGAAGACTATACTCGTGAGCCACGATTCAAGAGAGCCGGTGCCTCCGAGAGATCTCTTCTCAGTTCCCTCTCTCTCTCGCCTCCACGATCGTCTCGTTTCCACGCGAAATCTCGGCTGCCATTAATTCAACTCTGGCCGACAGGTCACTCGAGTAGAACATCCCATTACCGATATTACAACCTCGCGTAAACCCTTCTCCCCTTCCCTCCCCACCCACTCCACCATATTGCTATCAAATAATTATTATTGTTGTTTGCTTTACCGACCTTACCCACCCTCTCGACTCACTTCCTACGATCTACTCTTCTCTCCTTTCGTATTTATTCCTCGTGATACTCGATTGCTGTTCAATTCTCTCCTCTCTCTCTTTCTCTCTCTCTTTCTCTCTCTCATTCATGGTATTCTCGCAACGGGCCGAAAGGGTGACCGGTAATTTGTTTCTAAATTTATTACCGATGACCGATATCAATGCACCACGAGGTGGTTCGTTCGAAGTTGTTTCCTTTGCGTCGGTGATATCGAATTGGAATCGGTTTTTGGACCCCGTCTCGGACCCTGGGGGTCCGATCGGTGCAGGGGGCTGGGAGGGGGGTGGCTGTACGGAGATCGCCGTTTTGTTGGTTATTCTCAGAAGTATGAAGCGGGAATTTATCTCGCCGGCGATGATTTGTTAAGTTAGAGTGGTTGGAACGAGGAATTTATTATGATGCTGTTCGATGCATGGCAATTAAAGTATTTCTTTGGGGTTTGGAGCAATCACTGTTTTGTATACATTGATTATACGTTTATTGTTATATATGTATATATAATTGTCTTGGAATATTATGACTGGGAAATAATATTTTTGTAAATATTGATATTACGAATAATCGATGCCATTTTGTAAGAATTACATTGCAGCAACTAGTTTCAAGTATATTTTGAATTGACAATAATATATGACACAATATTATTCCACGGAATCCATAACGCAGGAGAAATATTAAATATGAAATGATTCCAAACACCGGCAATAAGAATAACTGGAAGAACAATATCGCCATAGTTTCAAGTATATATTAAATTGACAATAATATATGACACAATATTATTCCACGGAATCCATAACGCAGGAGAAATATTAAATATGAAATGATTCCAAACACCGGCAATAAGAATAACTGGAAGAACAATATCGCCATAGTTTCAAGTATATATTAAATTGACAATAATATATGACACAATATTATTCCACGGAATCCATAACGCAGGAGAAATATGAAATATGAAATAATTCCAAACACCGGCAATAAGAATAACTGGAAGAACAATATCGCCATAGTTTCAAGTATATATTAAATTGACAATAATATATGACACAATATTATTCCACGGAATCCATAACGCAGGAGAAATATGAAATATGAAATGATTCCAAACACCGGCAATAAGAATAACTGGAAGAACAATATCGCCATAGTTTCAAGTATATATTAAATTGACAATAATATATGACACAATATTATTCCACGGAATCCATAACGCAGGAGAAATATGAAATATGAAATAATTCCAAACACCGGCAATAAGAATAACTGGAAGAACAATATCGCCATAGTTTCAAGTATATATTAAATTGACAATAATATATGACACAATATTATTCCACGGAATCCATAACGCAGGAGAAATATGAAATATGAAATATGAAATGATTCCAAAGACCGGCAATAAGAGTAAGTGGAGGAACAGTATCGGTAATCTAGGATGCAAAAGAAGGGAGGGGGGATCTTTGGTTCTCACGTTTGCGTGCAACGGGAAGGGCAAAGGCAAAGTAGAGAGGGGTTTAGGGATGACGTTTTGCAAATAAGAAGAAAAAAGGCGCGGATTGGTCCCGGGGCCGATGCCAGGGCCCGAATAAGACCGAGCGAAACCACCTTAAATACAGGTCACGCGTCTTTCGCCGATCTCTTTCTTTTTTTTTTGTATCGCCGATGTATTTACCTGCTGTCCGCGTACAAAAGTCATCGTTAGAGAGATTCCACGGATTTCGAGTTTGCCGGAGACTCGCCGCTGCCAAATCTCTCCACTAGAATTCCTTCTATTATTCGGAAGTTTGAGTACCGAGTATTCGAGCGGATGCCCTTGAAAACGGTGGGAATATCGAGTCTCTTGACATTGGAATTAAATAATTATCAACATAGCGTGTTTACCAAGGTATATATTATTTGTTCTTCTTTATCGTATGTTCTACACTCTCCATAATATTCTGTAAATAATTAGAAAATATTAATATTACCCTTTTGAAGTCGCGGATAATATTTACTTCAATTCTTGACGTTAATAAGATATTCCTTATTTTACTTGTTTGTCGTGTGTTCTAACTTCTCCACAATAATAGATAAATAATTGGAAAATATTAATATTACTTATTTGATGTCGAAGATAATATTTACTTTAATTTTTAAAGTTAATAAGATATTCCTTATTTTACTTGTTTGCCGTGGGTTCTAACTTCCCCATAATATTAGATAAATAATTGGAAAATATTAATATTACTTATTTGAAGTCGAAGATAATATTTACTTTAATTTTTGAAGTTAATAAGATATTCCTTACTTCACTGTTTTGTCGTGTGTTCTAACTTCCCCATAATATTAGATAAATAATTGGAAAATATTAATACTCTTATTTGAAATCGATACTAATAATTGCTTTAATTATTGACATTGGAATTAAATAATCGGCAACGTAGCCTGGTCGCCAAGATTTCCTCTATTTTTCTTGTAGATCGTATTTTATAACTCTTCTACAATATTACATAAATAATTAGAAAATATTAATAAAGATAGATCCAAGTTAATTAAGATATCACAGAAAAATCGGATTTAATTATACAGCGCCTTGTACGAAACCGCGTCGTCGCGGAATACCCGAATTTTATTACATAGCGCGTTGTATGAAACCGCGTTATCGGGGAATTCCCGGATTTTATTATATAGCGCGTTGTATGAAACCGCGTTATCGGGGAATTCCCGGATTTTATTATGTAGCGCGTTGTACGAGAATCGCGTTATATAAACAAAGTCGTCGCAAAATCTTTAGCGCGTTGTAGGAATTCGTGTTATACGGGAGTTCACTGTATAGTGAAATCATTAGTGCCAAGTGGTTTGAGATGAACGAGGCGGGGGGAAGGTTGGGAATTGGAAGGCTCACGATCCCCGAGTTGGAATATTTCCATGCAACACCGTGGAGCGTTGTAAGAATCTAGCCATAATAGTTGCATATCGTCGTCATGCAACTGATTATGCGGCAGTTGGACAAGGAGAATCACAGGTCGCGTGCAACCAATCGCATGATACACGATATGCTTCGCCTTACCAGCATTTTCTCCCTCGAGACTTTAGTCCCACTCTTCGACTGGTAAACACGTCCCCATAAATATTCTAATTGTTTAATGAGCGTATTGCGCCACTGCAAATTCTGGCGACTATCCACGCTGTCTTTATTTGAACTTGTAGAGCACGCTATGTTGAGCATTGGAAATAATTGAAGGTTGTACCACTTGACATGTTTGCGATTTCGTGTCGACCCAGTTTTTGATCGGGAATCATTTTTAAACCGCTTCTCTCGACCCAAAATAGTCCTAGCACATCATTAGGCGTCATATATCATCGATTTGGACCATCTAGGAGCGAAATTGGCGACTTTGATTTTTTGACGATTTTTGAAGGTATACCCCTTTACATTTTTGCGATTTTGGATCGACCCATTTTTTGACCGGAAAAATGTTTAAACCGCTTCTTTCGACCAAAAACGGTCCTAGAACATCATTAGGCATCATATACCATCGATTTGGACCATCTAGGAGCGAAATTGGCGACTTTGATTTTTTGACGATTTTTGAAGGTATACCCCTTCACATTTTTGCGATTTTGGATCGACCCATTTTTTGACCGGAAAATTTTTTAAACCGCTTCTTTCGACCCAAAACGGCCCTAGAACATCATTAGGCATCATATACCATCGATTTGGACCATCTAGGAGCGAAATTGGCGACTTTTAATTTTTGATGATTTTTGAAGGTATACCCCTTCACATTTTTCCGATTTTGGATCGACCCATTTTTTGACCGGAACAATTTTTAAACCGCTTCTTTCGACCCAAAATGGTCCTAGTACATGTTTAGACACCATCTACTATTAAATTTGACCCATTAAATCCAAAATCAGCAAGTTCGAAATTCTAACTATTTTGCCATTGCCAGTCTTCAAAGCACATCCTTCATCCTTTAAAGTTCCCTTATACTTTGAAATTCTTATTTAAAGCATTCCATTACTAAATCCGTGAAATAACGCGACAAAGAGGACGAGGAACGATGGCCATCTGTCCGAATTTTTTCTCGGAGGAGTAACATTGCCAGGATTCGTCGGATATAATGATACAGTGAGAGTAGTCGTAACGAGGAGGATCCTCCCGGTGTTAATTAAAATCTGCCCGTAGAATATATTACCGGGGTTCTCTAGTAAGAACATGTAAGAATGGTCGAAGGAGGAGCGGGGAGATCGGTTGGATCCTGAGGATCGGGGACCGACCGGTGAAAAATAACGCCCACTGCAGGGCCCGATTTGACACTTCATTATTCCTCGACTACGTGGGACCCTGTCATTAAAACGAGATTAGTCTCGTAATCGTGAACCCAGTCTTAGGAGACTTTCATTATGCGTTTAGTGGATACCCTTTTTATGACGCTTTCGAAACACCGAACATTATGACGAGCAATTTTTCGTTTTAAATGACTGTTAAGTCGAATTATCAGTCAGTGGAATCCCTCATTTTTTAATATTTAATATTCGCTGCCATAACGTGAACGTGGTTTGAATATTCAATTAGACAAGTCTCTTTTTAAACAGTAGATACTTTCCACAAAAATCCGCATAAAAGACCGCAGAAAAAAACATAGATTTCTTTGTAAAATTAGGAATAATTTGTTGAGATACCAGGAGCATGAAAGAAGTAACTTACACATGTTCAGTTAAATTCGAACGAGAAAATATTGAGTTGTGCTGGCAATTCTCTTTTCTCTTAATTCCCAACAAAACACATAAAAGTCGATAAAAACTTATTTTTCCTCGCTCATTTGCTTCACCGATTAACTTCAAAACTGCATTAAAAGTGACTCGACTGTATTTAAGTCCCTTAAGTTTGAAAATTAATTGCATACTAGAACTTAGACGATTACAGTTTTTTCATATCCGCGATGTTCTTCGTGAGTTTATTTTACATAAAACGAAGACGAGTTTGTAATGTATGAATCAAGACACTGTAAACTCGGTGATGTTCGGAGATTTGTATTTCGTGGATGAAGGAAGATGGAGGAAGATGGAGGAAGATGGTGGAGGATGCAACGTCCCGGGTAGTCAGTCCAATCCCCCGAAAAGTAACAAGGGTTGCGTAACCTCGAGTTCCTTTCGACTTGGTGCATAGATTCGCGCATATGTAAGTGCCTTCGAGCATAACACGGCAAGACGTCCAGCTTACCATCCTACCACCGGGATTAACGTCAACTTTCCTACCGTCCACTCGATCTTACGTGGAAATCTTGACATTCATAATGCACGTTTCTCTTAAATAATACGGGGAACGATCCTGAAAGCTTTCGTGCTCGATGTCGAAACAATATGTATATACAACATATCGAAAATATAATATATTTAGAAAGTACCATTTCGAAACGTGATATAACAATATTTCGTCGAAAATTAATATCTCTACTTCTATTTATTGCTGTTCTCTAATTATTAATTTCTAATTATTTTTTAATTCTTAGAATCTCAGTAGGAAAATCGCGAAATAAAAATATTCGAATAGTTTAAGTAGAATAAATGAAAAAGTACCAGGAAAAAATTCCATTCGAATAATAATGCAAGGGAAAGAGGAGCATCGAAAACGAAAGACGCATCGACGTTCACCAAAGGCATCCTACGAGGAGGATATCCTGAAGTCGATGGTCGCGCGCGCGCACCTCTTTTTTATTTGGCGAAAATGAGAGTTTACTGCGTTCCACGGCGGTAAGGGGCGGAGGGGGAGGAAGAGGAGGAACGCTCCTTTGTCTCTTTATGGTCTGAAAGTGGCCCGTTCGAAGAGGGCCGAGTAAACTACGGGACTCGGAAAGCCGATGTGCCGCCGCCATCGACGTCCCGAGTTGGAGAACCGTCTTCTTTGGACGCCACGGAAGAAGTACGGTCGGATAATAACGAGTTTCGCTGTCGTCCCTTTCGCCCTTCGCGTAGTGCGAGTCGTAAACTCACTCGATCTTCTATCTTCGCTCTTTCTCGACCTTTTTTCATCTTCTTCTTTGTCGTCGTCTCCTATCTTCGCTCTTTGTCGACCCTTACTCATCTTCTTCTTCGTCCTCATCTTCTACCTTCGCTCTTTGTCGACTCTTTCTCATCTTCTTCCTTGTCATTATCTTCTATCTTCGCTATTTGTCGACCCTTTCCCATCTTCTATGTTCGCTCTTTCTCCAACTTTCCGTTTCTTTGTATTCGTCCTCATCTTCTAACTTCGCTCTTTCACGGACCTTCTTCTTCTATCTTCTCTCCTTCTCAGCCCCCTGCTTCTTTTGCTTCTTCTGCTTCTTCCTCCTCTTTTTCTTCGTATTCGTCGTCCTCCTCGTCCTCTTCATCTTCCTCGACCGTTTTTCTGCCATCGGCGATATGGACGATCGTGTCAAATTTTTATTGCACCAACCAGCCTCGCGATCGTCTCGCCTTAAAAGGGTTTACGTGCGAGGAGGGTGACTTTGTCGGAAAATTGCTCCGACGATTTTGTGTCCGGTTACGTTGTTTTGTGGCTTAGAATTATGGTGGGATTCTCGTTGCTTTGCTTTTATATCCTTGCTGCATGTGTTTCGGTTATTTTGTTGTTGTTTTAGTTGAAAACACGTAAAGATATTATTTATAGGATGCTATAATATAGGATAATACAATACAATACTATATTATCAATTATATGAACGAATAAAATCAACCACAATCTTGTGGACAAAATGGCGGCGCTCGGTCTGAATGAAATGATGCACTTTCAGATAAATATATTATGATCGTAGACCAATTATAGAATTCTGTATTATAGATATTATAATTACAGATACTGTATCACAGATATTATAATTATATATATTTTAATGATATTAGTTTAAAGTTCTCTTCATCCAAAAGATATAATTTTTAATGCTGCATCAAGTTTCTCTTTCTGCTCAAAAACGTCAAAATATACAAATATTTGGCACCTCATACTAAAGCATCTTAAAATAATTAAAATATAATTATAATTAACATTAGATCTACCGATTATACTTATACATTTATTTATCCATAAATTATTGCTGGAGAATATTAATTAATCAATGGATTTAATTATCTGCGTTACGTACATAAAATAAAAGTATATCAATTCTCAAACACTGTGCCGTTGTATATTTAAATAAGTTTATTAAACATTGCGCAACCAATTACTTTGGCTGCTTTGGTAAAATAAAAATGTGCGTGGGATAAAATTGAATACAATTGCATAATCATCCTGAAGCAAATTACAAAACCCGAGCAATTATAGGAATAATCGATGTCGCTTGTTTCGAGCGGATGATATTTCGAGCGATATCCAAAATTCCCGTCAAAAGAGGTTGATTACAACGTGTAACATTTCATTTCCAATTCCGGTGTAATTTCATCGATGTCGCGGTGTTTCCAGCGAAATTATTTCCGCGGTAATTCAACGCCGATGTTTATCGAATGTTTCAGTCGCGAAAAGAACAACATTTACCATGATTTTCTAACGAAAAATATTTCCCCAGGAAAATCTTTACCGTTCCGACGACATGGTAGCAGGGAGACGAATTATTTTAATCGTAATGGTGAAAAACAATTAAAATATAAACCTGAGAATAGTTTATACTTAAATGTACTGTTGACTACATTAATTTCTGGACTAATTATATATTTATAATTCGAAGAATATTCTCGGAGATTAGAGTCGTCCAAATCTTCTGGAGAAAATGGCGACGATATATTATATTTTCATCGAATATTCCAACTACTTTTTATAAATAGAAATGTGTAAATTGTAAATGTACACGTAAATATAATGTAATATAACATAATTTAATATAATACAATGTAATACAATGCAATACAATGCAATATAATATAATACAATATACTACTGCACACTTTTAATTAAAAAATGTCACGATATAAATTATGAATATATCCAGAAAATTAAAAGAAGTCCAGTTCACACGATTACAACACTTCGCCACTAAATCCACCTTACTTCTTCTTCACCGTCAAGTTGAAAGGGGTGGAAAAAGTTCGGATGCAGCCACCCCCTAAAATACGTAAAACCATAAAAATCCGAAGGGGGCTCGCGCGATTAACACTCCAGTCGGTAATCAAATGTAGGTGGATATGTTTTTTTTCTCGATAGGACAATGGTGGTGTGAAAAGGGTGGGCGAACCGGCTAAAGGGTGGGGGGGAGAAGACGCATTACCAGATTGGCTCCCGCCGCTCGTATTCAGCGGTCTTTTACATTCATGAAGCTTTTATTCGGTTGATTTGACTATACGCTTCGTATTCACGGTTCTCGATTTGATTTGCATTGATTGGAGTGCTGCTGCTTTCTCTTGGCCTCTCTCTCTTTCTCACTCCGTCTCTTCGTCCCACTGATAACGTGTATAACCCCATGGCCCGGTGGCCATGGAACGTTGATACTCTGGCTTGACCGATGCCATAATATTGCGTTGCCACCGTAAAACTACCCCTCTATACCAGAATTGAACATCCTCGGAACCCAACTGCCCCCCCCCCATTTCTCCTTCTGTCTCTCTTTCTCTCTCTTTCGGCTACTCATCTTTCCTCTCTCTGTTTCTCGCGCTTTCTCTCCTTTTCTCTCTCGCTATCGCTCTCTTCTTGTCACCCTCTCTCGTTGTCGCTCTATTCTTGTCCCTCTCGCTCTATCGCTCTCTTCTTTTCACCCTCTCTCTCTCTTTCTCTCTCTCGCGCAATTTTAACGGTAAAAAGGAAACACGCGCTTTTTTACCGCCAACATACGCCAATTTCGATCTCCAGCTTTCAGAATCGTGGATGCTAACACCGCTCTATGGACCTTCGAGTTCTCTCTGATTTATGCTACTAATCGAGAATACTTTCGAGCGTCGGAATGATTTTTTATCGGATTCCCTCTTTAACCACGTTTCCACCCACGGATTGTGTCCCCTCGAATTTTTCGTATTTTCGGAGAATAATTGGCGACGTGCTGGAAATTAAATCGACGATCATCGTATTCTATAGAAATATAATTGCAACCTGATTATTTTCTTCTTTCGTTCAGTGGGATTTAAGAATTGTTTACTATAAGTCCCACTTATACAACAACTTTATGAGAACAAAGTCTTCCATCGCTCTTCGCATTGTCGATCACCACTTTTTATAACAATAGATTTTCGAATAATGATATATTTAAAATAATGTTCCGCGGTTTTTGTTGCATCAAGATTAATATCGTCGAACATCTCGAAACCATTTCTCCCACGTCCCTTAATTTCACGTTGAGAAATTGAAAGTAGTTAAAACATTGATTAATACCTTTTTGAAGTACCTCGTTAGTACATGGTTTCGATTTGGACACTTAATTAGGAAGCAATTAAAGGTTCCACGTTGTAGGATGACGTATCTTGCGTAAACGAGTGAAATCATTGGCTGCGAAGACGCGAAGAGTCAAAGTCGAGGCGAGCTGCTTTCGTAAGCCACCTTCAAGTTGCTTACACAGAACGATGACAGTATTATGTCGACGTCGGAGTCGGGCGGATGATTAATCGAACGACGAACCGCGGATATCGTGGATTTAGTGGATCCTCTTTTAGCTACCGCGCATCAAAAAAGAGACCGACGAATATCCCACGTGGTGACCACAATAATTTTATCTGGACAAAGACTCGATCCCATCGGGAACATTAATAAAAATCATACGATCGTTAGACCGAAAATATTTACGGATTACCGTAACAACCGAGTATCCTCGGGTATCTTCGTGGGTCATCGTGTCTCATCGTGTCGTCGGCTTTCCTTTCTGCTTTGACATCGTACGATTACTTCTCAAGTATTACTTTTTGGATAATTTTGCATGCCATTTTTATACTAGATATTATTTGAATAATTTTCTATGTTATTTTTATTCTGATATTATTGACGTATGCAAAGTGTCCCGTATAAAACAAGCAACAAATTATCTCCTTTAATTGCAATAACACAGAACATCTTTTATCCATTTTACACATGTCTTCGGACGATCAATATCCCGAAAGAAAATGTTCTCTTTTGTCGTTTTCCACAGAATTTTCTAGATCTCCCATATCTTTTCCACCGGCACAAGTATCGTTGTATAATTATTTTACGTTTTAGCTTATTTTACATTCTATACTCTGCATATTAAATTTCACATTATTCGTAAAGAATTCGAAGGACATAGAAATATTGTCATCAAACATTGAATCATATATACTCCCAACTAATACACAAATTCCACTCGCATATATTAATTACAAAAATCATTCTAACGAATAATAAAGCTCAGAAAATTCTCATGCCATAACCTCCAATAAAACAGTCCTCCGGAAAGGTGAAAAGGCAAGAAGTAGTAAAATGGAAAGGAAATAAAGAAATAAGGTAGGAGGAATCGAAGCAAAAGGGTGGTACCAGTATAGATTTAATCGTCGCCGGATGATTTTCAAGTTTTTTTCCTGCGGAGCGAAAAAGGTGGGCCACCTGGGAATTTCTCAGATGAAATTGATTCGTACGCGCGTTTCTTGGTCTTTGGTCCATGCTAGCATCATTCATCTCGCGAGCACTACTATTAGTACAGTTATTTATGGTAAAAAAGAGTTTAGATCGCGGGGGCTATTATGTATCGGGAACGCGTCGCCCGGTGATTTATGTCCCACTGCAAATTGCCGCTTGTCCTTTCGAACACCGAGCTAAGCGACCCTGATTCAATCCTTTCGCTCCTAGAATATTTAGTCAACTTTCGTGGATGCCCTTTTACCGGAATTTCTTTTATATCGAGACAATTATGTCGATAATCGTCGAAGAAACTCTAGCGGCTTTAAAGTATTAAACGTTTTAACGAAGTATTGTATTAACGTGATTTTTCTAAAATTTCTTTATGCCGATATAAGTCGACTTATTTGTGTGGAACCTCGTGGAACGTCTCAATTTATCAAACATTTTAATGCAACTAAGTTTGATTGGTTCGTTGAACATTTTAATGAAGCACAGTTTTTTGGTTTGTTAAATACTTTTGCGAAAGATTATATCAAATTTCTTTTGAATCAATGCAATTCAAAGAATTTATGTAGAATTTTAGGGATTATTTTAATCATCAAAGATACTCTTCTGCTTTTAATGTATTAGTAATTTGTAAACAGAATGTCTATTATATCGATGGTATATTTACTTACTAATTTATTAAAAATTGTAACAAAATTCATTATTCCTAATCGATTAAATATATTCGCGAAACATTATATTAAATACTTGACCCAAATTTTCGTATTTAATTATATTTCCAACGAATAACAAGCAATTATAACGAACCCTGTCACAACCGACTTAATCAAAACATATATAATTAAGCAAATGTCCACTTTATACAAAACCTAGCAGAACATTGTAATCATCCAATTTCTATATTGACATAATAATAACTAATATATTAAATATCTCAACCAAATTCATTATTTCTAACCAATCAAATATTTCACCGAAGCATATTAAATACTTGACTCAAATTTTCATATTTTAATTATATTTCCAACGAATAACGAACCCTGTCACAATCGACTTAATCAAAGAGAATGCACGATTCTAGGAGCCAATCCTCTTACAGCTCATCATCGGTGGGCGTCTTAAACTCGAGCACAGGATATCTGCGAAGTCTAAGTAGATCACGTTCAGTTTGCAGAGCCAGTATCTCCGTATAATTATCTTGAAGTTTCTTGATCAGCTCGGATCGTCTCCGAAGCAATAGCATCTTACGATCCACGTGTTTCCGATCATTCTCCTCGGCGATAAGATCACGCTCCAGTTCCATCACACACCTCTCCACATTCGTGCCAATGATTCGTCGATCCAAACACTCGTTCCTCCTTCGTATCACCTTGATCTCCTCTTCGATCCCCACCAATTTCCTTCGATATTTTCCCACGATCTTCTCGGACTGAGCTTTCATCGCTTTTATTTCTTCCTCCAAGTGCTCCGCAGTTTTGTCGTCTTTCCAACCGCGAGCTTTGCGTTTTAAATATTGCTGCATCTCTTTGGTCACCGTAGCTCTTTCCGTGAAGTATAAGTCTTCTTTTAAATTGTTTAGGCGCATCTTCAAGCAGCCGTGTTCCCATTGCTTCAACAGGGTACCTGGGTTATTAATAATAAATAGTTGCTAATGTTTATTATACAATATCCTTGGTATCGGTGATATGTAATATATTTATTGATACAGAATTATAATATTAATTTGCTAATTGATAGTAAATAAATAAGTTTCGTTCGTCCAAGAGATTTTTTATTCAAAATCGCCAAAGTTTTATGCAAGGTGGTCCGAAAGTTAAAAATGGCAAGAAGTTATTAATAACATCGACGAATATATATTAAATTAAAGTCCAAAGTAGATAATAAATTGACGAATAAACTTTATTTTAAAAACGAAACTTATTTATGACTTAAACCAATATATAATAGTAATAATAATATCGGATACTAAATAAGTTAATTATTAAATATTGAGAGACAATAATTTCGATGAAATATAATAGTTAATGATACAATAAATAATAGAATGAATAGTTGCACCGAGAATCGATGCAATTTCTAAGTTAAAACTCAAATGACAATATTTATTAAACAATGCAAATTTGTTTAAAAAATAAAGAAGCACGTAAACATACCACGCTGAAAATTCAGCATACGAGTCAACATATCCATCTTCTGGTTCCCCGCGGCACGTATCAGCTGATTGATTCCATCGATCTCAGTCTTCGGAATAAAAATGGCGTCCTCGGTGTCATTGATGTCACCGTGAAGCTCGATCTCCACTTGTCCCATTTTCAAAACAAATTGCACTTCGGCATCTTGTTCCCAAATAATTCTCTCCCTTCGGGCATCTTCGAGTGTCTTCGTCATATTTTCAATATCCATCTTGCACCGATTTATTTTCGAATTGAATCCTTCAATTACGAATTCCGAGTCCATTATTTCCACCTGTCTCGCACGTATTCTTAATTCCAAGTCGATTCTTTGTCGTCGAAAGCGAATGAATTGTTCCCAAACATTCGTTTCGATGCTCGGTGGAAGAGTTGTGGGTCTCGAATCGAAATTATCCATAATTTTCAAATATTCCCAGCATTCCATTGGCACCGAAACCGGTTTATTTTGTGAAGATATGTAATTCGCAAGATCGAGGAGATTATTGGTGCCAATATTTTTTAAATTCGTCCTTGGTCTACGTTTATATTGGCGGTCCAAAACTTCTTGATTTATCTTGCTGAGGGTGGAGAACTCGCTCTTGAATCTCTTGGCCATCGTTCTCTCGCGATTACATAATCCTTCGTAATAATTAATAAGCTCTGGATGAACGTTTCGAAATAACTGCACCTTTTCCTCCAATCGTTCTAAATATTTTTGTTTCTCTGTTATTTGGTCCTTGAAATTGTCCTCCTTTTCCAAAAATCTGACGCGCTGGAAGTTTCTCACGCAGCCGCGAACGTATCGGAGATTCATTTGGTTTATCGCTGCTTCGATTTTGATTTTTAACTGTTGAAACGACGTGAATTTTTGCATTTTTCATCTCTGATAATTAAATACTAAATTCTCGTTCGAATGCTAATTTATTAGCATTTAAATTATTCAATTGGATGCTAATTTAACCGTTCATTTATTCAATTTAATGCTAATTCATTAGCATTTAATTCATCCATTCAATTTAATGCTAATTTATTAGCATTTAATTTGAAGAAAAATCTAATATTTTAATTGAAATCAAAACAAACCAAACTAGTCAAATGAAATAAATTAATCATTTCATTCAATTTTATGCTAATTTCAAGATACAATTTGAATTAATTAAAAAATCGAAAATTACCTGAAAAAGATTGTTGAGTTTCGAATTAAATCTATCGATTCCTTCCTGCATGAGCGTCATAACTTTGACGTAATCAGCTTCGAGGATCCTTTTGTATCGTTCTCGTTCTTCCTCGAGAAATTGCACAGCTTTTTCGTACTGTTTAACGAGCAGAATGTCTTCGGCGTTGTAGTCTTCCGGTTTCTTCTCGAGCATGCAGCGTGGCTTGGGAACGTCTATCTTGATGACGTCCTCCCATCGAACCTCCAACACACCGTCCATCATCGTCATTAGAGCGCGTTCGCGAAAGTCATCAGCCAGCAACAACTGCCTGATTCGTTCTGCCTCGGCTGCTTGGTTCCTTAGAATTTCTTGCTGCGATTCTGAGACGTAAGGCTTCGCCTTCACCTCCTCGTCCAAAACTCTTACGATACTTTCGGGCTTTTCCTGAGATAATTCATTACGGAAAATCGAGTTAAATGCTTAATATTTTATTATAACAAGTAGTTATTTAACTATAATCCAATCTATAATCCAATTTCTTTCGTATCTAATAAAAGATTGTACAACGTGAAACATACAAACGCAAGTCTAACGAATAAATAATGTAAATATATGAATTCGAATGTAATAATATTCATAAATAATTCTGCGTCAATTTTAAAGGAGTTTAAAGGAAGGCTTCAAAGTTTACTAATTTTTGGAATAACATAACATTGTTATTCAACGTTCAATTTAATTAGTTTATCAAGTATTACATAATTAATCAATCGATAGTAATGACTTCTATTATTAATTAATTATGTAGAATGGAAACATTAATCACCTTCCAATACCAAGTGGGATCGTCTGGTACCCTCGGCACATTCTGGCGAAACATAAGATTTAATTCTGAGTCGATGTATCTTATTCTCTCTATCCTCTCCTTTATCAAGCTCATCTCTCTCTCCTTCAAGGCGTAGGTGTCATTGAAGATCTTGTTGAAGTAAGTGCGAAGTTTATTGCAATCGTGCACCAGAAACCGATTGTTCAGCGTCACTTGGGAGAAACCGTAGGTTTCCATTTGAGAGTAATAATAGGGTGACTGCTCAACGAAGCGATAGGTGGTCATACCTTGAAACAAATGGATTATCGAATATTAATCGAAATTATGCCGATTTTTAGTCGAATGGTGCTAATTTTAATAAAACGGCGATGTTAAGTCGAATGGTGCTAATTTGAATAAATTAGCGATCTTAAATCGAATGGTGCTAATTTGAATAAATTAGCGATCTTAAGTCGAATGGTGCTAATTTGAATAAATTAGCTATCTTAAGTCGAATGGTCCTAATTTGAATAAATTAGCGATCTTAAGTCGAATGGTACTAATTTTAATCAATTGACAATCTTAAGTGGAATGACGCTAATTTGAATAAATTAGAGATCCTAAATCGAATGGTACTAAATTGTTAAATTGACAATTTTGAGTGCAATGATGCTAATTTGAACGATTTAGCGATTTTAAGTCAAATAGTGCTAATTTGAACGAATAATGCTAATTTTCGCGGGGCACAATCGTAGTTTCCCGATACGATCTAAATTATTATATTTACATAATTTAATTTAAATATTGTCGCTTAATAATTTTATATAATTAAAATTAAAATTATATAAAATTATTTAGGACTTTACTTACTTTAATTATTGAGGACAAAAAATAAGAATTCGCGTGCAATTGTAATCGTTAATTGTAGTACAATTAATTGTAGCTTATGTATTACAATTAATTGTACTACAATACTGCAATAGTGCTAATTGAAAAAAGTCAATCAAAACCAATTACCATCAACATTCCGTTCCTCCCGAACTCCTCGTTCAACTTCAACTTCATCTTCCTCACCCTCCAACAACATGTCTCTTCTTCTCTTATTGTCTTCGTGATACAACTTCGTGCGTTTGTTTAACACAACTTCAAGTTCTTCTTGGGTGTACTTTTTCCAAGGTTGAAAAATGTCGTTCTCCATAGTCTTCCTTAAAGTATCAACAACAAACTGAGACCACTCGAGTCGATCCTTGTCGATCTTCGATTCAGCGACCAAAGGATAATTGGCGACTTCCTTGTCGCCGAGAATGGAGAAGATGGACTTTCCAAGGACCTTCTGAGGATTCCAGAAAGTGGTTTTAATCCAATTCGACACGCGATTCATTTCTTCGATCTCATGTTCCATCCTTTGACGAGTGTCCACCCTTTCGTCCTTCGCCGCTTTTAATTTCTGATCCCGTGCTGTCTTATCAAGGTCAAAGGACGATAAAGGAAGTCTTTCGAGTTCCGGACATGTTTCGTTGGCATCGATAAGGTTCTTGATTTTCTCCTTTAGGGCTTCGAAGTCCTTCAATATGGCGGCTCTTGCCTCAGCGAACATCTTTGCTTCTTTCTCTACTTGAACTTCTTGCCGCCATTCTGTCCACGTTTTGGACGAATCGTTTCTTTCCATAAATCCTGGAATGTTGTTTCTTGGACGAGGCATCATATTTTGTAAAAATAACTCGAAACTTTCGTAATCCGATTGTATTTTCTTCTTTTGTTTTTCGTACATGGAATAATCAACGTGGAATAAACTTTGGTTCTCGTTGGGGGTTGGTGACGCGGGGGCGTCCTACGCTGATGAATCATATTAATTATTATATTATTTATACCAATATAATAATACTACTAATATATATATAGTAATATTAATTATTATATTGTTATTATGGAATTCATGCGTTGAATTTATGGAACATGAAAAATTTGTGTGATAATTAAAAATTTAACGGATATAATGTTAAAAAAATTGTAATAATATTCTGCCATATAACATAAAACAATATAATTGTTTTATACTATATATATTACTTATATTATATTGCACCTGGAGATAATACAGGATACAATTATAACAAGATAAGAGAACAGAAGACATGATAAGATAATAGAATATATAATAAAGCTAGCTTTTAAGATTTTAAGAAAAATGTAAAAACATTGGACAAAATTTCCTTTCAGGATATCGGACTTCGGAATTATTGTAATACAAGGAGCTAATTAGGTGAATTTTGTTCATAGAATTATGGAATCTTTTAACTCAACAATACAAACCTTTCGATCACCATAATTCGTCATCGCGATCAAGGAACCATCGTGTCCAAGGCAAACCACCATATCTCCACTTCGACTAACCATAGCCTTATCAGTTCCGAAGTCTTTTCTATGGTGTCCCATAAAACACGCAACAATCTTCTTCACGTTCTTATCTCTGACATACACGAATCCATCGAGAGCAGCGGTTGTTATCCAACAACAATCAACAAACACTTTTGCATTCCTAACTTGATGTCCGGTTCCCAAAGCATCAACCACGTTGATGTCACTGAACTCATTCAATCTGTTGACACGCAACTGCCGACTCGAATGAGGAGAACCAATAATATATTGTGGATTTCCCGGAAGTTGCCAAATAGTTTGATAAGCCTCGAGCAGATCGAGGAAACCGGATATCTCGTGGATTAAATTCGGACCATCCGGTACGTCATACAGAAACAATTGACTTCCAATCGCTCGATGGTTCCTGGACCCTTGGAGTACCAGGACCTTCAAGGATCCTCGTCCTTCGTATATCAATACATCCGCGATACGTCGGTGGCACTGGATCTGTGCTTGAACCGTACATCCGGTGTCGTGGAAGAGATTAATACAGTAACAGTTTCCGGTTTCCTTTTCGGCGGCGATGAAGTATCTGTGACACGGAATGTTACAAGTTATTCATTTTGAGATTTCATATTAATTTTTGTAATACCAGGTATCAGAAAAAGTTCGTGCGAATTTTGAAATTCAAATTCGAGCAGCTTTGACATTCTGGAAAGCAATTTTATTTGCCGAAGCATTTTCTTTCGGTAATTCGAGTGTCCACTGAGAGGTGACTTGATTTAAGAAAGATTTGATTTGATTTCACGCTTCGACGGCCGCTGATTTGACTCAAAGTCTCGCTACTACCGCCGGCGTCTCTCGCGTACTGAAATACGGAAATTTCAAAAAACCAAGATTTTGAGAATTAAAAAACGCCATTATACTCGTAAGAATAAGAAGTTTTAACTCCAAAACAATTAAAATGGATTAACATGCAAACATCAAATCAACGATCTCGAAATATTTATATAATGCTGGTATAAGATTGTTAGTGCGAAGTCACGTTTACGTGACACCGGCCGATAACCGCTGGCTCTCGAAATCACGTACACGTGACAGCGGCCGTCTAAGTGTTAAGATTTGAAAATTTGATTTAAAAAAAGGACTACATAAATCAGATACCATATTTTACGACCGAATGCCACATTTAATCCACTTATTTTTACGATTACGATACTTTTTACGATTCAATTTTAAATGAAGTAATGATAAGTGTAAATGAAGTAAAAAAGATAACTGAAGTAATTCTTAATGTCGTATTTTAATCATCACTCGAGTTCTCACGATCAGTTGAATGGCGACTGAGAAGCGCCAGCTAGCGCACAAGGGTTAATAGCGGTATCCAAAGGTAATAGTCGATTGATCGATCGATATATCGATGCACATACCTTCCGGAATACGAGAACTTTATTATATCGAGGGGTCCCTTCTGAAGACGTAGATAAGCGAGGATCTTCGGTTGAAGAGGATTAGCTACGCCGACGATAACCGATTCACCCTGAAGGCTAACCACGACGATCATTGGATAATCTGGATGAGAAGCTTGATAAGATATATCCCCCTTTAAATCAAGATCGAGTCTTGATACTTCGAGGCCGCTATAACACTCCAATATAACTAATTCTCTGAGATCATCTGTCACAGCAAGATGATGGCAACACGGCGAAACGAAGTCCGCGAGACGATAAATCGCCCCGTAATTCAAGTGCCTTTCGATCCTGTGAACCTTTGGATCCTCCGGGAATCGAATTTGCATCAGATATCCCTCGAGTGTGTGATAGAAGAAGCAATCGCTCTTAAAAGGATGTGTCACAAGGATGCAAGGTTTGGTGATTGATTTTAAATACCATTCTTTCTGCCAGTTATTGGTTTTCGGATTCTTTTTGAAGAATCGAATCTGGCAGAAAGTGGTGCGCAAGAGAATGCCATCTCGGAACCAGGATACGATTGGTAGCTCGATGTCCAGGCATACTCCGCAACGTTGGGAAAGAACGATACGGTGGATGTTGGTACCATTGTAATTACTGAGGAATATGTGGCCATCTATGTCGGTTATCGCTAACAGGGGCTCCTGGGATGTTGGACACCAGTCTATCCAGTAAACTGGAGCATTTTTTGGTAACTTTATCTCGTGATCTGTAATTTGGAATACATCTGTGTTTATCTTGGTTTCCGTAGTTTGTTTACGTTTACTATTATGGTGGTGATTATTTTTATATATACTGGTTTTGCACTGCAAATTAACCCTTTTGCAGATCACATTCACCTTTCTGCAAATCAAATTCGGCGGTGTTAAATCAATATCTTATGTTAATTTTATGTTATTTTATGTTTAAGTGTTATTATATATGCAGTAAATTTTTATTTCGGAAGAATAACTTTACATTGGATTATTATTTTTATTAGAATGAATTTGATTTGCAAAAGGATTAAGTTGATCTGTGAATGGGTTAATTCGAAGTGCAAAACCTATCGAACCTATATTTACATTCGATAATAGTGAAACTATTATTTACATAAAAATGATTACTGAAAAATGCAAGTAAATTACTATCAAGTACTTTTATCTACCCAAATAGCATTAATATAATAACATAAAAAATCCCTGCCTTCCAAAGTGACAACTTTGCTAACAATATTAAGTTCCCAGGTAAACAATTTCCCGCAGGTCTTTCCCATCTGTGCGATAATCGTGGGTCCCAATTGTGTGATCCTCAGAATCTGTCCGACTTCATCCCTTATCGAAGTGTTAACCGCGATAACCTTCTCCCCGGTTCTCCAGGAAAAGATCGTCATTAAAAAATCAGGATAAATTCCAATAGACACAATGTGATCATGCGCCGTAAACGCGGTCGCCAAATATCCATTGACTGGTCCTCGTGGACATTCGGCGATTTTCGTCATTGAAGGATACGCGAGAATCAAAATCCTTGGATTCACTGTTTTCTCGGAGAACGCGAAAATCGAGAGGGTCGAGTGACCGGAAAGACATCTTGCACCTTCGCCGGTTGCTTGGTTCCAACATCGACGAATTGTTTGTGTTTTTCTTGAAATGTGAAAGAACACGATGTGCAACCCGGTGGTCCATGCGAGGATGTTGCTTCCTATCCATGCTATCTCTTCGATCCTGCTTCCGCGGACCCAACAAGGCCCCCATTTGTCTTGGTCCATTTGTGAGTATTATATTTAAAATTGTAGCGAAGACTTTGTTTTACTTTATTATAGTATAGTCGGGATTTTACTGTACTTGATATATTATTGCGAAGACGTTATATTACTTTATTATATTAATTATACGTAACCTGAGAAATGGAGTCTTGGAACTTAGAGACGAAGCTATGTTTATGAATATAGGTTGGGAAACAGTTGAGGGATCTTTAAAAAGTTATCGTCGGATAAAAAGGATAAATGATGATGAGATTTTGTTAAAGATTTTTTTCAGGTTCTTATTAGCATTTATTCTTTTTATCCGATTAGGTTTCTTGATCAGATTTCTTTATATCTTTTCGTTATTGGACCGTTTTTACTGATTATTTAATGCTCTACGTTAATTTTAATATCAATTTGATTTTTATTCTGCAACTTCCGTGTAAATCAATTTTTACTGAATTAGGAAAACTTGCTTTTTGAATTTTCAATAATTAAGTACTGAATGATGAAGATGCGCTTTTCAGTGCACTATTGAGATCTAGTTTACTTTAATACTCTAATTTAATTCTCCTATATTACAAAATTAATAATATTTCCATACGAATAATTTAGTGAGATAATAAAATTGGGAGGTAATTAAATAAACCAAATAAACCGTACCACTATAATTACATCGCTTCTGTATTACAGTATATCATAATTTAATTTTCCAATATTCACAAAATTAAGAATATTCCTGCATGAATACTTTAATGCGATGAATTCAAATCGAAAGAGATAACTAAATAAACAAGTAAAGCAACAACAGTATAATTACATCACCAGTTATAAATCGAAAGAAATAACAAATTAATCGGAATACTTTAATGCTGTATTTAATAATTAAGTAAACCAAGTAAGACGATAAAATTATTGTTAATAATCTAACCAAAACTAGACTTACTATTGTAATTATAAACTACAACAAGTAATACAAGAAAATAATGACATCACCAGTCATAAATCGACAGAAACAACCCGCTAGTCAGAATTAGCATAATCCTGGGAATAAATAAACATGAATACATAAAGGAGTTAAATGAGACTGGTGACGAAAGAGGAACCGGGTGGCTTCGACAGGCTGATCGGCAGAAGGTAGCAGTGGAGGCTCGAGAGAAGAGTTTGGCAGGCTTAAAACAAAAGGTGATTAGGATACGCGGAGTCGATGGTGGTTTATAAGGACCCCCCCATAGCGCGGCGTGATGAGGTCAACCAGTGGGGGGTCATCCGTATACCGGGGCCCGATCAAAAACTTATCCTCTGCCGCGTGATATACTGCTTCCACATACCTCCACTCTTTCTCTTTCTCTTTCCCTTTCTCTTTCTATCCGACACTATCAACCTTCATGTAGCAGTCTTGAGACATTTTGCGAAAATATAGTATAATTAACCTTTTTATGGACAAAGACGGATTAACTCGTCATTGAAACGTATATTAATCTTGACGGTTGTAAATTAAACGGTTGGCGATTATTAATCTTGGATTCCTTGGTTGATGCAGTGAAGTATGTATGAATTTTAGTATGTGCTTGATACTAGTATGTACTGATTGTTGGTATTTATTGAACATTAGTATCTGCTTAATATTAGTATGTGCTGTATGGTTGTATTTGCTTATTAGTATCTACTAGATATTAGTATATATGCGGCGTATTAGTATCCGCTTGATATTAGTATGTACTGCATATTTGTATCCGCTTGATATTAGTATCTAGTAAATATTAGTATATACTGCATACTAGTATCTGCTTATCAGCATCTACAAAGTGTTGGTATATACTGCATAATAGTATCTGCTTATTAGTATCTTCTTAATACTAGTATCGATTTATTAGTATCTGCTTAGTATTGGTATCTTAATATTAGCACCCGCTTAACACCTATTACTATCTGTTTATTAGTATCTGCTTAACATTAGCATTTACCAAATATTAGCATCCGCTTATTAGGATCTACTTAATATAATATATCTATAGTTTTTTTGATTGGTCCTAATAGTAATTTAACTATGCTTTATTAATTTTTAAACTATCTTTAAATTCACAGTTTGCGACTGAAGAGGGCAACAAACCATTGCCGAAACGTATCTCTGTTCTAAATAAAGAAGTTATAATTTTATTTGGTCTAAATCATAACCGTACCCATAAAGCATGGATCTACTTAATATTAGCATCTTCTAAATAATAATATATATTAAATATCAGTATCAACTCAACACATTTCGCGCCTCCAACGTAAAACTACGTCCTCTCCATGTTATTACTTAACCATCACTGACGTAAATATTCGTCGTTTATATAATTTCAAATCGAAACCAGAGTGTTTCTCCGGCAAATAAGCAAGTTTGGGAAACGGCAGATGTAGCACAAAATGGATTAATATTAATATGTACCGAATATTTATTTCTATTATGTTTCCGTCTTCCTTTTTCTTTTATTCAATTGATTCGACCGACACTCGGTGGCGGGCTTTTTTAGCCGCGTCCATCTTCGTATCCATTTCCAGGATGGCCAGGATGCGTGCCCCAAGTCGTTCCCGATCTATTCGAACCCCTTGGCCTTACCATTAAACTGACACCCGCTGAGATTTCTATTTGCATAACCTGGGTCCGTGGTTAGGCCCAAACTATCGACGTCTTTGACCCGTGCTAGCGTAAACTCCTTTTTTAATACTCCTACGACCTTTTGGGGAAGTGGGTTCAAAAGGTTGCCGAGGATTGTTAGAATAATCGGTTGCGGTGCTTTTTAATGACTCGTATTTTGGTTGGTTCTTATCCGGGAAATTGTTTTATATCAATTAATATGCAGTTCTAGAAAAAGGATCCGTATTAATGTTTATGTAACATGGTTGTAATTAATTATATAACTTAATATGTTGATCAATTAATTAATATTTTCTGGTGAAATCTGCTCGAAGAAGATTAATATGTCAACCGCATGATATAATTGTTTGTGACGGATAATATTATCGCTGTTGTAGTAAATAATAGAGGTAACCCTTGGACAACACGGCTTTGATATAACGCGGTTTCCATCGCGTCTATGTAATCCGAATCTCGCATCTACATTCCGCGTAATACGAGGATTACCTGTATTAATAATACATATGTTATCAACTTAACTCTACGGGATACGTGAAAACGAGAATGAAATAAAGTCTCGGCAAATGGCACCACAACCGCGATTTATACCGGCAAAGATGTCTTAATCTTAAAACCATCAAACCACAAAAATAAGCAAAGCCCCGGCACCCATAACCGATACATTACAATCGGAAACACTCGTAATTCTCTTCAGCACGGCGAGTAATGAAAACATCGATCAGCGAGGGTCCATAATCGGGTGGTCCTCGAGGCAGGCGTAGGAATAAAAGGAAGCAAGGAATAAAAATACGACGGATATCCATTCCCTCGGGGATCGTTCCGGTGCTAGTCGATCGAAACGACCGAAGGACGAAAGGGCGGCATAAGATTCGATTCTGACACGCACTCGTGGTGCGTGCCAGTTGCACCGCGACGAGGAACGATACTCTCTTCATCTCTTTCTTCATCGTTTCAACGAGGATCGCAAGGATGCGAAGATGAAGACGAGGAAGATGAAGAAGAAGAAGAAGCAAAAGGATCGGATCGGTCTTCTCGTATCTACCGTGTCCACCGAGTGTGGGAACACGAGTCGAAAACGGAGAGAAACCGTGGTACGTACGTCGATGTGGAAGCTGGACGGAGCGCAGGAGGTGGATCGTCTCCTCGGGGAGGAGAAAAAGGACGAAGGGAGGAAGAGTAGAAAGAGTAGAAAGAAAGAAACACGCGGAGAAGGGAGAAAGGAATCGAGGCGGGTAGCATTTAATCAGAGCCCATGGTGAAGTACACGGTACGTGTATGTATATAGAGGCGGTATATGGTTCGGTTAGTTTTTGCTTGGGAGGTTGCTTGGAAATTGGCGCCAAATTAGTAAGGAGGACGAGGCGAGGCTCACGGTGCCTTGGGCTGCGTGACGCGAGACATTAAAAGTAACCTCTGCTCTTCTACACCCAACCCCCTCCGACAACCTACCCTCCTTTGCTTCTTATTCTTATTCCTCTCTTCTCTCTTCTCTCTTCCCTCTTCCTTAACCTCTCGTCGGAATCTCTTCTCCATCATTTTCTCCCTCTTCCCTGCCGCTTCGTACTTCTATCTTCATCCCGAGTATCTCTTCTCCTTCGCTTCTTAGTTCTTCTAATTCTACTTCTTTGGACTTCGCTAATCCTCGGCGGAGAACTTTTCGTCTTCGCTTCTTGTCTCTTCTACTTCTACTTCCTTCGACCTCGCTAATCCTCGGCGAACATCTTATCTTCTTCACTTCTTGTCTCTTCTACTTCAACTTCTTCAAAATTCCTTAATCCTTGGCGAAGATCATTTCACCTTCGCTTCTTATTCACTACTGCTCTTCCTTAATCTTCCTCGATCTCTTATCGACACTTAATCTTGATCATTCTCTTCATCTTCCCACTCTTCCTCCACATACTTTAATCTTCTTCTTCTTCCTAACGCGAAGACACTCGCGGTGGAAAGGAAGATAAGAGAACGTGTCGATAATCACTGCGCCACGAAAGAAAGGAAGACAATAAAGAAAAGGAAGAAAATAATGTGAAAGGAAATCGCACTTATACCAAAGGATCCGCAACGAAGGAGGAGAAGGATGCAGGACGAAGCATGTGATAGTTAAGTAGTGGTGGTCGAAACGGTCGAGGCGGTCCTTCGAAAGGATAAAAAAAGGATATCACGGGAGCAGTCGCGCAAGGAGTCCTGTTGGTACCATAATGCACGAAACGATAACCACCGGGACCAAAACCCCACGAAGTCTCTCACGGGACCCCGACGTGTTGTTTTTTTCACCGTGAGAAACCGCCGTGCTTCCACCATGCATCCACTATATTTATTCCAGAAGTGGAGCAAGGTATTCGCATTACGTGTCTTGCTAATTATTTCTTAGGAAATATCTCCTACTATCTTTCTCTTTGACAACAAATATTCAACAAAGATTCTTCGTCCCTTTAAATATGCTGTTGAATTTATTAGATATTCAGATTTTAATATATGCATAATCTATAGCATTATTTCGGTGGCGATATGATTTATTTTGTAATCTGTAATATTATAATCTGCGACTCTAAATTTATGGGAGAAGATTAATGTAGAATATTATTCTAATGTGGATTTTCATATCTGTGTTATCTGTAATATTATTTTTATAACGATCTCCTTTCTGTATTAATTTGTAATATTATAATCTGTAAGTTAAAGTTACAGATAATGCGGAACTTCAACTTAAATTTACAGATAATGTGGAACTTAAATTTAAAGATTCAGATAATCTGGAACTAAAATTGAAAACAACGGGTTATAATAATGTCAATTTGAATTTAGATTTATAGTCTAATTAACGTAAATTTAGAATTACGGATTGCAGTATTGTAGATTAACATAAAAATTGCATCGTTATAGAAATAACAGGTACTCTAGATAACACATACGTTCATCCAAATTCCAATAATTTTCCAAATTAATATATAACATTATAATCCGTAACTCTAATATTTAAGTTACAGATTATAATATTATAAATTAACCCAGAAATCAGGCAGAACATATTAAATGAAGAATCTAGAATGAAAACTCCATCAAGCCATAATAATAGAAAAAGATTATTCATCGATTACAATCCAGATAAAATTTATTATTTTCATAGTTCCAATTAAAATATATTTCGATCAATAATTAAAATGTACAGAGTAACAATGCCCGACGCGTTAACAAACTATCGCCATTATTAAAAAGTATCCATAACGAGTCATACTCGGCGAGAATAACTCGAAGATTTAACGAGTGGCTCCAGTTATTAGTCGAAGCGTAGGTAACAATTAGTGGTCGATACTTCCGGTAACTCAGGGCGAAAAGCAATTGGAGATAAATCCTTTCCGGTGCCGGCGGAATCGCGTATTACCGTGAATGACGGCTTGCCAGTATATTTTGCCCCGAAAATTGAACGAACCGATGATTTATACGAAACCGGAGGCAAACACCGATAGAAAAAAACCGAGGAGAGACATGGAAAAAAAAGGGATGAAAAAGATCGAAGCACCCGGGGATGATTCTCTTCCTCTGCAAAGCAGCTGCGTTTTTTCGTGGTTGCATGTTCGACCTGAAACAGAAACTACGCAGATTATAGATGCGTCCTGGTGATCACAGACAAACGTTTAAATCGCTAAACGTCGAATTATACGCGAGCCTACTATTCCCTGACCGATAAAAAATAATAATACCTTAGCCATAGATCCGAATAGCTCCCGATTTCATAGCTGAAACTCGAGTATTCTTTTAACAGCTGCGATCTTCTACGCGAAAGTTCGGCCGGTTCTATAGAGACTTCTAACTTATCTTGCGAGTAACTTAACACGAACTACCGACAATATATTCACCTATATTTGTATATTTAAGTAAACGTCCTTAAACTTAAGAATGAATGACATAAGTAAATTAATGAATTTAATAATGTTCATTATGCAAGATGAGCTGCAAGAAATCAGTGAAAACGAAATGTTACACTTAAATTCGAGCACCTTTTCGAATTCCATAGACGCGTCATTTTAATGGGTGCCGTACAAAGATACAGCGCCGCGGAAAGTCAAGCCGTAGCTAAAGAGGTTAGGAAAGAAAACGCGTAACACGATGATAATTCACGGTGTGGACCACACACGAGGAGGTCACTGGAAGTCAGTAACATCAATTAGCATGGGGTGGCAGGACGGGGGAGGGAGGGGGAGGGAGGCAAGCACTATAAATGCTTGCTGGATCACGGATCTATCACGAGATGATTCCAGAGAAAGGACAAAAGGCACCGGGCACCTTGGTGTTCGCGGCACGATGACATATGAGCTACCGAGTCTCTTTGTGTCTCCTTGAATACCTCTTAAATTGGGGAACCAGCCATCAGAGGCTACCGAACGTCATTTCGAATACGTATCCACCACCCTTCGCCACCCACGACCACCCTCCGCCACCGCAACCGCGATTTATCACCTTTCGCGTACCGAACCACTTACTAAATCCGCGCTTCCTAACCTTACTTCTTACCTTGCCGCGAGCCACCTTTCGCGGACCAATTTCCGTGATATTAACACACAAAATACAACATTAATTCTTTAATTTATAGAAGCATTAATAATGTTAGCAATATTAACAACATAATGGTATTGGAAACATCGGTAAAGTTTCCACAAAGGAATTTTGATTATTATAATATTAGTTACTGCTTATTTCTTGCACCTCTCAAACGCTTCTCCAATGAGATACAACAAGTGCTTATCAATAACCATCAAAACAAGGAATAACCATGGAAGGTGACTACAGAAAAAGATGAGTGTAAAATTTCCCATAATTGCAAGGGGCCGCGGAAGGGTGGCAAACTGGTGAGGGGCAGGGGGAGGACACACGGGTGAATATAAATCACGACGTTTGCCGGGGCTCTTTGACGATCCGACGGTCCTACGCTATACACCCTGCCAGTACAATATACCTTGTTATACATACGTGTATATATATGTGTGGCTCCATTCGTATATCCCATATCCCACATCCCGAGCCAAAGCAGATAGGACCCGTCTCGCACGCACATACGACAGAGGGGTAGGACGAGAGTCCTCATTAACTGGTTATTAATAGCTTAGCCGGCTCATATTAATGACAGACGCATCTGCTTCTTATATATATCTACCTGGCTTATCCGACCTCTGTTTCTGCTCGGTGAATGCTCGACATTTTTAGTGCAACGAGTGTTACGAGGGTGGTGGCGCCGTGTATTAATGCTTCGTATTTAATCCTTGTATACCTAGTCTCGTTGTAATAATAGGATGCGTGTGATATTGGTATTCTTACTGTGTACTGTCATTTGTGGTACTTTACTGTACTTTTACTGTATGTGTTAGGTTTCAGATAAAGGTCGTGTTGTGCGAAACGTGATTCGATACACGCGTTATATGGAAGAAGTGTTCTATAAGAACTGAGTTATATCGGAACCGCATTGTGTAAGGTACCGCGTTACATCAAGAACGCGTTGTGGTAGTACTGCGTTACATCGAGGCCGCGTTGTAAAAGTACAGTGTTATATCGAAATCGTGTTGTGTACGTACCGCGTTATATCGAAACCGCATTTTATAAGTACCGCGTTGTCTAAGTACCGAGTTATATCGAAACCACGTTATATCGGAACCGCATTATATAACTACCGAGTTATATCAAAACCGCGTTGTGTAAGTAACGCGTTATATCGAAACCGCGTTGTGTAAGTAACGCGTTATATCGAAACCGCGTTGTGTAAGTAACGCGTTATATTGAAACCGCGTTGTATAAGTAACGCGTCATATCGAAACCGCGTTGCATAAGTAACGCGTTATATCGAAACCTGCGTTGTATAAGTAACGCGTTATATCGAAACCGCGTTGTGTAAGTAACGCGTTATATTGAAACCGCGTTGCATAAGTAACGCGTTATATCGAAACCTGCGTTGTATAAGTAACGCGTTATATCGAAACCGCGTTGTATAAGTACCGCGTTATATCGAAACCGCGCTGTATAAGTACCGCGTTATATCAAAACCGCGTTGTGTAAGTAACGCGTTATATCGAAACCGCGTTGTGTAAGTAACGCGTTATATCGAAACCGCGTTGTGTAAGTAACGCGTTATATTGAAACCGCGTTGTATAAGTAACGCGTCATATCGAAACCGCGTTGTATAAGTAGCGCGTCATATCGAAACCGCGTTGCATAAGTAACGCGTTATATCGAAACCTGCGTTGTATAAGTACCGCGTTATATCGAAACCTGCGTTGTATAAGTAACGCGTTATATCGAAACCGCGTTGTGTAAGTACCGCGTTATATCGAAACCGCGCTTTATAAGTACCGCATTATATCGAAACCGCATCATATCGAAACCGCGTTGTATAAGTAACGCGTCATATCAAAACCGCGTTATATCGAAACCATGTTGTACAAGTACCGCGTTGTACGAGGGCCACCTGTACCTCCACTGCCGCACAGCTACCATCATTTGTTTCTACCTCTCTTATCGCAAACGATTAAGCGTTTCGTGCATATCTCGACTTACGACCGCAAAGGTTTAATATTTAATATATCTTAACCATTCAATACTATTATATTAATATTTAATCTGTTTCCGACTCGGACAGACGCGGCGGAAACTCACGAAGGGAAGACACAACGATCCAAGAAGAGACAGATGGGACTTCCATAGACATATCAGTCATCCCAACCGAAGAAAATAGTAGGAATACGCGGAGCGCGGGAGAAAAATGGCACGCGATCAGCCGGGATTTTTGTCGGTTCCGAATTCCCATCGGTTTTCGGGGGCGGCGGACAGGGGGGGTGGTGGTAATTAAATGAGAAGCACGGAGAGTACGAAAGGTAGGAACGCCCACGCCATGCATCAAACCTGACGTAGATAGGTAATGCTGCTGCAGATGGAGAAGATGCTCCTCGAAGATATAGGCCTCGGTTTTCTACGTTAGTTAGGGTCAGCTATCTCGCGCGACCCATCTCCGCCTATCCAATCACACACTCTCCGCACACGAACTTCGCTTATGCCGCTTATGCCAACTATCGCACGCAACCAGATATAATACATGCTGTCCCAATTATCCCGCGACACGGCAGGGCCCACCTTTCCACTCGGAGCCGTCGAGAAACACGCCCCCTTCTCTCCCCTCTAACTATATTCTTTTCGAAATCTACGCGATTCATTCACCGGACGAGTCGCTTTTATTCGATTGTACTGGTTGCGACTATATTTCGCGGTATAATGGATGTTCGAATGTAATCGAGGTGTTTCGCTCTCGATACACGTAGTAAGTATAGATATTCCGGAGCTCTATATTATAGTAGGTCTAGATAAGTATAATAACGATAATAATTAGGTCCCCTTATTGTATAACAATGCAAAGTATAGTAATGACAAGAGTTAAGTAATAGATACTCGAGTTGTTTGCTTGACCCTCGATACACATAGTATCAATATTCCGAAGCTCTATATTATAGTATGGATAAGTATAGCAGAGATAAGAATGAAGTCTACTTGCACAGAAAGTAAGTATAGCATTGGAGTACCTAATAGATAGACTACTATTATCTCTACAATGTAGGTAGTAGTTTCAAATGTAAGTCGTTCACTCGACTTGTATACAAGCCAAGCACAGCTGCTAATATAGCAGCTAGTATACAGTATACTTGTTATCTACTCGCGGCGTATCCACTCTACTCGGTCGTTCGATCTCCAAGGAGCTCGTAAAACACGTAAATGCTTTACGAGGATCAATTTTTGGCTGAAATATAAATTTTAATTTTCGTATTCGCGGAGACTTGCGTCGTCGAATTTACGTGGAATTACATATTTACAAGGTACATTATGTATTTGGGATAAGTATTTACTTCGGTAGTATCTGACTACTTACATACTGGAGTCATCTACTAAACTTAATTGGCGAAAGACAAAAACTTAATCGAAAACTTGATAGGTTTGAGTTGTCAATGTATAACTGATGCTAGAAGAACCGCGAAATCGGAAGAAACCTAAAGAAACTGATATAATTATAGAAAGACCGCGATGGAGGATAACCACGCCTCTGTCCCCTCGAGCGACCAATCCCGACCGTTGCTGGTGTCGCCCTACGGGGACACAGGTCGATGACATTCCGACTCGACGTCGTCGGAAATCTGGTATGGCGTGGAGTGCTTTTACTGATATATCTTGTACAGTATTTTACGAATTTTGCCTTAACTCGATTAACACGTTGAACGCCATGTTGGTCCTTCAATGTTGGACCTTCAATGCCAATATTAGTAAAACTCGAATCAAATATATCGCTAATATTCGGAAAATTTACAATATTTTTAACGTTACGGTAACAATGTAAAGTAACCAATGTATCGTAGAGCACTTAAAGAGTTTTATTTTTCGACGTTCTATAGATGTTACAGACGCGTATCGCGAAGTATCGTATAACGCGGATTTCAGTGCGAATATCAAGGTTATATATTAACGTAACTAAATCTTCATTTTGCATGCAGAGTATTTCCTCCGTTTCGTTTTTCTCTGAATTCCAGGGAAAGCTTTTAGAATTTTAATATTTGGAGTGTAAAGTTACCTTATTCTTCGGCAGAATTGTGTAGATAACTTGAAGCGATGTTTAGAATTATATACAGAAATATTATAAAAAATTGGAAATTCCTAGTCAACATGTCATACCTTCAACAAAATCGTCAGCAAAGTAGCCTATTTTTAACAAAATCGTCAACCAAGTCACTTATTTTTTAAATAATTGCCAGCAAAGTTGCCAATTTTTAACAAAATCGTCAGCAAAGTTACTTATTTTTCAACATAATCGTCAACAAAGTAGCCTATTTTTAACAAAATCGTCAACAAAGTCACTTATTTTTAAAATAATTGTCAGCAAAGTTGCCAATTTTTAACAAAATCGTCAGCAAAGTCACTTATTTTTAACATAATCGTCAACAAAGTAGCCTATTTTTAACAAAATCGTCCTCAAAATCGCCTGTTTTCCAACAAAAAATTATTAACATTCGATATATAAGTAAAAATTTTATATGTCTGACATTTTTAATACCTCTATGTGATATTTATTGACGAATCACATCGCATAATGGAGTAAGTGTCCACTAAAATATGAAAGAGCTGTAACATCCAGTAAAAGACAATGCCACAAACCGAGACCCCACCTACGAAGGGCGTCAACCGTCCTCGAAAGTGTCGCACGGCAGGCGACCCGGGGAAGTCCCGGACTCCGCCGTTGGTTGACACGGAAGAAGCGTACCGAAAGAGGGAGAACAAGGAAGAGGATCGACGCACGTTTGAGGAAGATGGAAATATTCGTCGCAGAAGCATACTGGAGGGAGATCGCAGAGAGTGACAAACTCGAAGAGGACTGTCACCGTGTGCCGAACGAATCAGAGCGGAGGACAGGAGAAGTGGATATCAAGGCGCAGGCGCCGTTTACGACCGCTGGACACACGGCGACACATCGATCCACGGTTCCACGACCTCCGGCAGAAAACCACCCACGATTTCCCCTCTCACGCTTCTATAACCTTCCCTCTTTCACCTTCGCCGATCCACCCTTCCTCCGAGAGACCACCTTCGTCTCCTTTCCTTGATTAAACCGCCGCATTCTCGCGCACCGAGATGCTGGACCCTGGACCATGTGCCATGGACATTTCGGGGATGATGCTCTGCTGCGTGGTACTTGCGAGGTATATTAACCCCTTCATGTGGAATTGAATTCGGATTATATGAACGTATGGAGATGATGTATGATTTGGAATCAGATTTTGAGACATTTGAGATTAAGGTGTTACGTTCATCAATAAGATAGTAATTTTAAATGATTTAGCTCTACAGGGCTCTGTAAGTGGATTAATTAATATGGAATAATTATTACAAAGTAAATAGATGATTTTGACGTCTAGCGATGACAATGCTTTGACATTAAATTCTGAGACATTTGAGATGTTTGAGGCTTTTATGATCGAGGTGTTCAGTCTACTGGTAGAATATTCATTCTAGATATTACGGTGGATCTTTTAGTAGGTAGATTATATTTTGGTTGCATAAATATCAGAATTTTGTGTGTAACTATTTCGACATTTTTTGTTACTCTATCTTGAAAATATTCATTTTATCCGTAACGTATTTCGGTGAAGAAGATTTCGAAGAAACAAAATCACCATTTATTACACCTTGGAAAAGTATCGAGAAAGTTGTGTTATTAAATGTAAAAGCTGTTTTGGGTACGTTATGTACCCTTCCAAGTAATGGAGGACATAATGTATTCAGTTACGAAATTATATTAGGAAGCATTATGGAGGGTTAACTTACGAAAAAGCACAAGAAGATTTTGAGAGCATTTATTTGTACCGCGTTACTTTATAGTGTATATCTATTATATCAAGTATAATACAATATGTTTACTTCACAATTCTTGATAGTAGATTACAGTAATAACAGTAATACACTATTTTAATAATAACGCTAAAATAGCGCTAAAAAATATTAAGTATAATATAATATTTTTACTTCACAATGCTTGATAGTAGATTACAGTAATAACAATAATAAATTATTTTAGTAATAACGCTAAAATAGCGCTAAAAAATATCAAGTATTATATAATATTTTTACTTCACAATTTCACAATTTTTGATAGTATATTACAGTAATAACAGTAATAAATTATTTTAATAATAACGCTAAAATAGCGCTGAAAAATATCAAGTATAATATAATATTTGTACTTCACAATACTTGATAGTAGATTACAGTAATAACAATAATAAATTATTTTAGTAATAACGCTAAAATAGCACTAAAAAATATCAAGTATAATATAATATTTTTACTTCCCAATTTTTGATAGTATATTACAGTAATAACAGTAATAAATTATTTTAATAATAACGCTAAAACAGCGCTAAACAATATCAAGTATAATATAATATTTTTACTTCACAATGCTTGATAGTAGATTACAGTAATAACAGTAATAAATTATTTTAATAATAACGCTAAAATAGCAACCAATAAGATATTCCGAATTGTTGCGAGTAAAACGCTGGTCATCCTAGCAATGGAGGGTTAATATGATTCACCACCCCCATATAACCACCCTCCTCTTCAAAACCACCCCAAGACGTTCTTCATCAAACCACAACAGGCAGCATTGACATTCCTATCAATCCCAAATTAGGATAGTATCGATCCTCGGATGTGATAGAATTTCAATAATATTATAACGCGATTGACAAGTTCCTATTTAAAAGAATTATTATTCCGAGCATCCCGTATGATATGAGCAACATTTATTTGGATATAATTTGCCGAAAGACAATTTTTTATACCCCTATTTATTATATACAAAGTGGATTGATTTCCAGGTTTCCAATTTAATTGTTGACTGTTTAAAAAAGTAGAGAAATTATTTGTTGATTTACATAATTATTATTGTTATTAATAACGGCTAATTTACTTGGAATACGTTGTGTAATTGGATTGTTTCAGATAAATTATTTGTTGACTTACACAATTATTATTGATATTAATAACGGCTAATTTACTTGGAATACGTTGTATAATCGGATTGTTTTCAGATAAATTATTTGTTGACTTACACAATTATTATTGATATTAATAACGGCTAATTTACTTGGAATACATTGTATAATCGGATTATTTTCAGATAAATTATTTGTTGACTTACATTATTATTATTGATATTAATAACGGCTAATTTACTTGCAATACGTTGAATAATTGGATTGTTTTCAAGATATCCTTGACAACTATTTAAATAAATAAGTTCTCCTTGACTTCAATAATTATTATGAATATTATTTCTGCCTTGTTTTACACAGGATACGCTGTATATTTGCAAGAATTGTTATATTTATCCAAGAGAAAAATGTCCGCTGGCAAAGTAGCTCGCGAGCTACCAGCTGGATATCGATTCTCCTGCACCTCCAGGAGGAGGTTGGAATATGGGAGCACCAGGAGAAGGTGGATACCGGCCGACAAAGCTTACTCGCGTCTCACGGACGACAAGAGGGTGATATATTACCACGAACTACCCACTGGGACCACCAGCTACCCTCCCTTTCTCCTTTCGCGTTTCATCCACCTTCATCCCCTTCCGAATCTCTACCGTGTCCTCCTCCATCCCACTTCCACCGCCTCACCCTTACCTTCATACAACCTCCAGTCCCACCACTTGAAACTCCCGCTCGGAGCTTTATTCGAAGGAAGATCCATCTCCATAATGGCACCCACGCCTCTCAACCTTCCAACACGCTTTGTCCGCATTGTATACGTCGCTACATTGGAAACTCACCAGCAACTCTCTACGACAGCGTTTCCCAAACTATGTACGCTGCGCGGAAAGTGAATGAGTAGGTATATCGTGAAAAGTTAAAGTTAGAAAAATTGGTAAGTATACCGTGAAAAGTTATCATAATTAATAAGTATATAGTGAAGAATGATCATAATTAGTAAGTATACCGTGAGAAGTTATCAATATTAATAAGTATACTGTGAAAAGATATAATAATTAATAAGTATAACGTGAATAGTTATCAATATTAATAAGTATACTGTAAAAAGTTATCGTAATTAATAAGTATACCGTGAAACGTCATCAATGTTAATAATTATACTGTGAAAAGTTATCATAATTAATAAGTATACCGTGAAAAGTCATTAATATTAATAATTATACCGTGAAAGGTTGTCATAATTAATAAGTAAACCGTGAAAAGTTATCAATATTAATAAGTATATCGTGCGAAGTTATCATAATTAATAAGTATATCGTGGAAAGTTATCATAATTAATAACTATACCGTGAAAATTTATCAATATTAATAAGTATACAGTGAAAACTTATCAAAATGAATAAGTATACCGTGAGAACTTATCAAAATGAATAAGTATACCGTGAAAAGTTATCGAAATTATTAAGTATACCGTGAAAAGTCATCAATAATAATAAATATACCATAAAAAGTTATCATAATTAATAAGTATATCGTGAAAAGTTATCATAATTATTAAGTGTACCGTGAAAAGTCATCAACATTAATAAGTATATCGTGAAAAGTCATCTTAATTAATAAGTATACCGTGAAAAGTCATCAATATTAATAAGTATAACGTGAAAAGTTATCAAAATGAATAAGTACATCGTGCTGCGACAAATTAAGATGACGAAACATAGTTATAGGGTCGCCAAGTATGAAATTTAGTGGGTCACATTGTCATCTACAATTTTCTACAAATTTCATACTTGACGACCCAATAAAATGACGAAACATGGATACCTAAAACAAGATTATATTTTGGAGCCGACAAAACGAGCGTGATGCGAAATGGTTCCGGAGAGTGTGGGACCTGTTCTGGTCCTTCCGAATTCCGGTCACGAAGCGGACATCTACATTTGGGATTTCACGCGAGGATCGAGGATTGGGGATTGGGGATCGTGGATTGGGGATCGAGGATCGAGGATCGAGGATCTCTACGGGAGTTCTCACGCTATAGGTTGCATTTCACCGACTTGTTTTTCTTGCCGATACTATGGGGGTACTCGGAAGGCTCCGAGTCGAGCGGCTCCTATTATGCGTAACCGATTCCGTGCTTTCGCCGGTGCACGAGATTTGTCGAGTCCATGGGTGTTCTCCATTCTAAGCACATAATCGGTATCCTTCCTCTTTCTTATGATAACTGCTGACTGTAGTCCTTCTACCAGTAGTCGGTTTTTTAGTTTGTATTTATCGTGTTTGTATTTATCGGTGGTAGAATATTCTTGACTTTAGGGAGGGCGAGGGTGAAGAATTGTTCACTTTAAGCGCTTGGTATGCAAAATGTAGATTTCCACAATTTTCGTTGTAAAGCGTCTAAATCGATGGTAGGTGATGCTTGAACGTGTTTTAGGACCATTTTGGTTCGAAAGAAGTGGATTAGAAATTGTTTCCGGTCAAAAAATGGGTCGACCCAAAATCGCAAAAATGAGAAGGGGTATACCTTCAAAAATTGTCAAAATTTAAAAGTCGCTAATTTTGCTCCTAAATGGTCCAAATCGATGGTAGATGGTGTATAAACATATTCTAGGATGATTTTGGGTCGGAAGAAGCGGTTTAAAAATTTTTGTAACCGAAAAATGGGTTGACCAAAAATCGCAAAAATGTGAAGGGGTATACCTTCAAAAATTGTTAAAAAATGAAAGTCGTCAATTTCGCTCCTAGATGGTCCAAATCGATGGTATATGATGTATAAACATATTCTAGGACGATTTTGGGTCGAAAGAAGCGGTTAAAAAATTTTGTTGGCCGAAAAATGGTCGATCCAGGATCGAAAAAATGTGAAGGGGTATACCTTCAAAAATTGTCAAAAAATCAAAGTCGCCAATTTCGGTCCTAGATGATCCAAATCGATGGCATATGATGCCTAATGATGTTCTAGGACCGTTTTGGGTCGAAAGAAGCGGTTTAAAAAATTTTCCGGTCAAAAAATGGGTCGACCCAAAATCGCAAAAATGAGAAGGGGTATACCTTCAAAAATCGTCAAAAAATGAAAGTCGCCAATTTCGCTCCTAAATGGCTCAAATCGATTGTAAATGATGCCCAAACGTTTTCCAAGTCCATAATTACATTAAACAAAAGACAAAATGATTTTCCCAGAACTTTTATACGTGCTAATTATTCTCATAATTCACTTTTTCTTATCGTACATTAACATTTCCTTCAAGACCCCCATAGGAGCTTGTAAAAAAAACCCGCAAACTAATCCGTTCACCGTGCATAATGCATGGAAACTTTTCAATCAGGATGATCGCGGGTCCAGCGGGATAATTGAATTCCTAAGGAGGCTGGCCCACCGTAACCCACCATAACCCACCATAACCCACCGTAAGATGACGAACGAATCCCCTCATCGAGGTAAGCGGTTCGTCGTGGCGAGAGTTGCGAAAGGGATTTAAATTTTGCCGAAGGATAAAAAATTATGAAAATCCAGGAGGCACGAGGAGCCCGTATAGACACCTGCCACCCTGACTCGTTCCTCGGAGTTTTCCGTGCGCTACGAGAATGCGTGGTAAAGAGTGGAAGCGAAGAGGAGAGGAGAGGAGAGGGGGAGGCCGACGAACAGATTAAGCTTAGAAGGGAGATTTATGGGCGAGCGTGTAACGAGGAACTTTTTCATGGGTTTACCCTCGGGGGTGGGATTAGCATAAGATCCACCAGCTGCAGACTTCGCGAGGACTTCACGGCTACTCTTGTTTTATTCCAAGAAAGGAGTCCTTTCACTTCAAAGGATCCCTCGGGTTAGTGTTATCACCTATCGCTAATTTAATTACAACTTCATAGTGACATATATGTTATCCTTTATTTTTATGCATTATTATGTAGAAAATAATATTATGATTATCTATTGTTCATCATTTTGGATATTAATGTTTTGGAATAGAGTTATATGATAATAGTGACTTCGAGGAACCCCTCGGATAAACGTTATCACCTGTCGCTAATTTAATTGCAACTTTATAGTGACATATATGTTATCCTTTATTTTTGTGTTTTATTATGTTGAAAATAGTATTATGATCATCTGTTGTTCATTATTTTGGATGTCAATGTGTTGGCATTGATTTTTATGATAATAGTGATAATGTTGTATGGAATAATAATGGGGACCGATATCAGGGGACTTATTTCACTCGATTACCCAGGGAGTATTTAGTATCAGCCATCTCGGGTAATTCTTATTCATTAGTATAAATCCAGGATCGACGGGGAAGGAAAAAATTAAAGAAGACAGAGAATAAGAGATGGCGCGGTGGAAGGATACTTAATTGAATACTCGGGGTAGGATTGATGCTCGGTGTCAGTAGCCCTGCACGGTACCAACCTATCCACTGGTGTAATCGACCTATTACCAGCCCTTTACGGCCAATTATACTAATTCCGAAACGCGTCTGATATATATTGCACCCTTCTTCAGTGAAAGTATTCGTGGATCAGTAAACGCATCCCTGATTTGACTTAAAATATCTTCGAAAGAGTCTTCCTTTGAGTTCTGATTCTAATTGTTTGCCAATTTTTGTACGGCTAATTGGACTAATTCCGAAACACGTCTGATATATATTGCACCCTTCTTCAGTGAAAGTATTCGTGGATCAGTAAACGCATCCCTGATTTGACTTAAAATATCTTCGAAAGAGTCTTCCTTTGAGTTCTGATTCTAATTGTTTGCCAATTTTTGTACGGCTAATTAGACTAATTCCGAAACACGTCTGATATATATTGCACCCTTCTTCAGTGAAAGTATTCGTGGATCAGAAAACGCATCCCTGATTTGACTTAAAATATCTTCGAAAGAGTCTTCCTTCGAGTTCTGATTCTAATTATTTGCCAATTTTTGTACGGCTAATTAGACTAATTCCGAAACACGTCCGATATATATTGCACCCTTCTTCAGTGAAAGTATTCGTGGATCAGTAAACGCATCCCTGATTTGACTTAAAATATCTTCGAAGGAGTCTTCCTTCGAGTTCTGATTCTAATTATTTGCCAATTCTTGCACGGCTAATTAGACTAATTCCGAAAGACGTCTGATATATATTGCACCCTTCTTCAGTGAAAGTATTCGTGGATCAGTAAACGCATCCCTGATTTGACTTAAAATATCTTCGAAAGAGTCTTCCTTCGAGTTCTGATTCTAATTATTTGCCAATTCTTGCACGGCTAATTAGACTAATTCCGAAAGACGTCTGATATATATTGCACCCTTCTTCAGTGAAAGTATTCGTGGATCAGTAAACGCATCCCTGATTTGACTTAAAATATCTTCGAAGGAGTCTTCCTTTCAGTTCTGATTATAATTGTTTGCCAATTCTTGCACGGCTAATTAGACTAATTCCGAAACACGTCTGATATATATTGCACCCTTCTTCAGTGAAAGTATTCGTGGATCAGTAAACGCATCCCTGATTTGACTTAAAATATCTTCGAAAGAGTCTTCCTTCGAGTTCTGATTCTAATTATTTGCCAATTCTTGCACGGCTAATTAGACTAATTCCGAAACACGTCCGATATATATTGCACCCTTCTTCAGTGAAAGTATTCGTGGATCAGTAAACGCATCCCTGATTTGACTTAAAATATCTTCGAAGGAGTCTTCCTTTCAGTTCTGATTATAATTGTTTGCCAATTCTTGTACGGCTAATTAGACTAATTCCGAAACACGTCTGATATATATTGCACCCTTCTTCAGTGAAAGTATTCGTGGATCAGTAAACGCATCCCTGATTTGACTTAAAATATCTTCGAAAGAGTCTTCCTTCGAGTTTTGATTCTAATTATTTGCCAATTTTTGTACGGCTAATTAGACTAATTCCGAAACACGTCTGATATATATTGCACCCTTCTTCAATTGAAAGTATTCGTGGATGAGTAAACACATCCTTCTTGCATCCCTGATTCTGACTTGGAATATCCATGTCGTCCATTACTTTAAGTCTGACGAAGAAGAACCTACATTTTACAGTATATTATATTGGGATGAGTAATAAACAAGTGCCGTGTATTAAAATAAAGACTATTCGTCAATAAAATGAACTACAATGGACATTAATCTAATACATCCGCCGGCAATATTAATAACTCTGCCATTTTTGTGGCAATTTGCTGTTTCACCTTGCGTAATACTCTGGCGGTTTTGAATAAAGAAAGACTCCTGGAACGTAGTTAACTATGACTCAATCTAATAGTTGTATTTTTTCTATATCGATTTTATAGACAATTGACACTTTCCGTGGCATATCGAAAGAAAGTGTCCTCGGAGATGAGAATCGGTGTCCAATCGGGTGGACCCTGGCAGCTGAAGATCTCGAGACCTCAGGAGGTCGTGTCTTTGGATATTAATGAGAGGTCTGGCCAGTCGGTCTCGCAGCAGCATGGATCGCTGCGATGTCTGGAGAGAGAGAGAGAGAGAGAGAGAGAGAGAGAGAGACCAAGAGAGAAATGAGAGTGAGAAAGAGAGGTATACGAAGCCCTCCCACTTTCCAAGCTGGTCAGATCAGAGAAACGAAAGAGGACCTCGAAGACGAGGAGGGAGTGCCAGGGAGGGTCTCCTCCACCCTGGACCACGTGGTGGAGGGAGAGGACATCTCGTCGGGTCACGAGAAGAGCTCACCAGGAGATGAGAAAGAAACTCTCCGGAGAACCAAGAGAAACAGAGAAAGAATGAGATTCCTGGGGAATGAGAGGATAGCAAGGAAAGAGGGCCAAGAGGTGGTGGCAGAGAAAACGGTGGTCGACGGACCAAGAGGGGTAGTGAAAAAGGAGTAAGAGGAAGCGAGATAGAGAGGGAAAGAGAGGAGAGGAGGAAAATGAGAGAGAGTGAGATCCGGAGGGCACGTAGGAGACGTTCAATACTGTAGCAACGACGCGGAGCCAACGCCATTGGCTACCATTTTCTCTATACCTTCTAGCCGTACACCTTCTACTCTATATCCGGTCTACTATACACTTTATTTCTACTACTCTACTCCTCCTCCTCCTCTTCCTTCTTCTTCTTCTTCTTCTTTCTTGTATCCCTCGCCACGGCTGTATGGGATGCTGCATGGACCGAGATACGGAGGAGGGACAAGGTATTCTTGTCTTCTGATTCCGAGTGGATACTGGTACCTTTAATTCCGAGGAGTTTTTAGCAGTCTTCTAGTACTTACGCTTCGAGACAGAAGGGATTCGTGGCTTTCACTTTGGCTTGGAATACCCTTTTAGTTTCGAGTAGTTTAGATAACTTCCGGCGGTCCGAAAATATTTACAAGTCTCAATGGAGAGTATTGTTAACTCGTAGTTCAACTATTTGATGTCTTTAACTAGTAAAAGTTATCTTGAAAAGATCACGTAATACCATCATTGGCTGAACATAGAATTTCAGGCGAATATATTATTTATTAGGGTGAATTCAACATGGATTAACACTAGAACCACTCAATATAGACTCAATTGTGCTCATACATTTATTTATAAACAAATTATGGCCGTAGAATGGAAGGTAATTAATTAACTTAATTACGTATGTTATTATATAAAATAGAATACGTAAAGTCCCATAAAGTCCACCATTCTGTATTTGAATAGTTTTATTATAAATGGCGGATCCTCCATTCCAATTGCTTCGGTAGTTCTAGTGTTAATTAGAGCACAATATTGTTAATTCAATTCATTGTTAACTCAATCGTTTATAATTTTCCAAAGTGCACAAAATGCTCGACAAATTGTCGAGGATTGTTTAAAGTATTCCCGGAATGAATTCCCGTGAAATTCTTGAAATATCGCTGTCATAAAACTACTGAAAAAAATGTCGAAGTAGATTCTTCCTCGAAAAAAGATCAACTAAAAATGCGGCGAAACCCGATGTCGTTATTTGCAGTTGCTGGGGTTCCCGAAGGTTCAGGCTTTAATTTCTATACTTCCAAAAAGCATGGCGCCAGATCTCGTAAGGTGATTCGATAATTGCCGCAATCTCGAGAGCAGTTCTTTCCTTATTCCGGCCATATGCTCCTCGCTCGTTTCGCACCCCGAAGCGAAGTCTCAAACTACCAACTGTAAAAACTTCCTACTGCATTTTATTCCTCCTCATCTTTTTGCATCGTCCAATCAGAGAAATGTTCGAAACTTCTGCCGTAGCCTGCGTCCAGGTATCCTTGCTTTTCTTATGACTCGAGTTCTTCTTTTCCAACACTGTCTTGAATATTATTGTCACTAAATATTGTATTATATGCACGCAAAAGTTTTAACCTTTCTTTTTGTACATTTTGGTTTTTCTAATATAAAGTTTAGCCTTTCATTTCTCCCATTTCATGTAGTCGCCTTGAAACTGTTGTTAAATAATAACAAATGGCGTTCTAGGAAGTTCAATACCAAGCTTGGAAAAATACAAAACGGCGGGAAAATATTTCAATTTAAAATCATTTTATAATACCAATATTTTTATTGGAAAATGTGGTTTTTCGTCTTAAAAACATGGCTGACGTGCGTTAAGCGGTTAAGGGGCTGATAAAAAGTCTAAAACTTTTACGTGCACATATTACTTTTGCAGTATTAAGATTAAAATACCAGTTTTTAACGCAGTACGGAGTTTGTTTATAAATAAAATGCAAACTAATTTTAATTATGAGCCATCATAGTGTAATGCTTTCTAAGTCACCACTTTAAAATAGGATACATAATAATACAACGATATTCGTTTTCGAGTAAAAAATATGGTGACCTCAAAAATTCTGACAAATTTCAGATAAATTAAAAATTAGTCATATTAATTTTATACTTCGGTTTAACTCTGAAACCACCGTGGAAAATTCAACGTCAGATCTCAAACATTATTATATTTCATTTTCGATTTTCATAATCACTTGAACTGTTCTAAAAAAGTGGCGATGATATGGAAAAGATTTTTGCATTATTACAATATTTCGAAAAGCAGACAAGCATCGGTGCAGTAATATTTTGAGAATATTGTAATAATGCAAAAATTCTCTCCACATTATCGCAATTAACCCCTTGACATACAAATAAAACGGAATTCCATGGATCCAAAAAATACTATTTAATTTGGCTCAACTGAACAGTTATGTAAGCTTTGAAACAGAACGGAATATTTACAATGCTAAATATCATTTAATAACATTGATACACAGTATTAATGGACAATAATGAAGTAACATTATTAAATAATAAATAAGTAGTTCTGTAAAGTATGACATTTTTCCTGTCCGCCGGAGACAGTTCTTGCGTCCCGGTGACGTCAACGTCTACAATGACACGCGAAACAAATGACGTCTCTCAGACGTCATTGTATGCCAAGGGGGTTAAAGGATATAATTAGGTGACTTACTTCATACGGGACACCCTGTATAATGAGAGCTCATAATTAACCAAAATTGATTTAACACTTTGACGGCCGCTGTCACGTGTACGTGATTTCGACAACCAGCGGTTATCGGCCGGTGTCACGTAAATGTGACTTCGCACTAGCAATCTTAGACCAGCATTATATAAATATTTCGAGATCATAGATTCGACGTTTCTATATTAATCCATTTTAACTGTTTTTGAGTTACTGCTTTCCAATTCTTACGAGTTTATTGCCGTTTTTTAATTCTCAAATTATTGGTTTTGTGAACTTTTCGTATTTCAGTACGCGAGAGATGCCGGCGGTAGTAGCGCGACTTTGAGTAAAATGAGCGGCCGTCAAAGTGTTAATCATCGATAATAATCAGAGTTTCATATCCTCGCGAATAGAATCGATTCGTTCTAACCGGAATAAATAATTAGGAAGAGTGGATTGTAAAATTCCAGAAAGTTACGGGGGCGGTCGGCTACTCGTAATAATGGGATACCAGACAAAACTTTGGTCTATAGCAATTTTATTTAAATCCCCCGACCCCCGCCGTGCACGTTTCGCTGGGAATGCAATTCCACGTTCCACAAAGCCGACGCGATGAATTAACCGAACCTCAAATGTTACGCCGTGGAAAGTTTTTCGCACCGAAAGCCTCGCGATAATTTACATTACTCGAACGGATTATCTCCGCGAGCCACCCTACGGATTTACATTAAAACAAAGAAATTAATGTTGCTTAGATAACTCGAATGATATGAATTAATATCGGTCATCAATAATATCGTAAGAATCCAAAACTAATAATATATCGATGTACTTCTTGTTACGCGTGTTCGGTTGATTATTATTAATATAATTATTAACTAAATATTTTAGAAACAGGCAAAAGATTACGTGATAATAGTTTTATTTTCTGTATAAAAGTATAATCACTGTAAAGCCAACGAATATCAAAGTTCTCCTTTTATTATTTCATACTGAATTTTAACACTTTCATGGCCGTATATGTGATTTCATCGGTTATCGGCGGGTGTCACGTAGATGTGACTTCGCACTGCCAATTTTAGATCGGCATTATATAAAAGATTTGAGATCGCAGATTTGACGTTTGTCTGTTATGCATTTCAACTGTTTTTGCGTTACGTCCTTTTAATTTTTGGAGTATTTTTAACGTTTTTCAATTTTAAAAAAATTGATTTGGAGAGTTTCCGTGGCTTGGAGTGAAATGCGCGGCCACCAAAATGTTAATATTCCGCGAACCTTTATAAAGTTTATAATACAAGAAAACATTTGAAAGCATAATACTTTCTTTGCACCGTTAATTTAATTAATAACCGAGGTTCTTATTAAATAACACCATAAATAAGCTCGTCCTTTAAATTAACCACGTCATTGAAACGCGTTTAATTTTTAACTCTCAAGTCACGACTTCTCGTGGATATATTTTTTATGACAAAAGATAGCTTTTGTGAGAAACGATACGTGGAGAGTACTTAATATTTAAATGCCAGTAATTATAGTGTTCGATGATTAACTAAAATTGTAGAAATGACGGAAAAATTTAATGCTCGGAGGCCGAAAAATCTCCGATGGTAATTAAGTAATAATTAACTATGCGATTCTTAATTAATCCTTCGACTATCGGCTACTAAATATGCGACGATTAAATGCACGAAACTAATGGCGGACACTAAAACACGACAAGTTATTATTAAAACAAAACGCAATAACTTCGTGATAATAGTCACCTTAATTAACACATTCGCTGCCGGCGGTTTTGTGGGGAGACCCTTAGCTGAACACCGCGCACAATTAAAAAACCTATAGCTATATATAGCAAGCAGGAGTACCAATTTTGAAATGACATATGACTATGTTGCCTATATTCAGTTAAGACTAGAACTACGAATAATATTATTCAGCAATATTAATATATTCACGTGTACGTTCTAAAAAATAAAGATAGCTGGAAAAAGATAAATTAATCGATTGAATTACGTCCATTATGCAACGTGGGCCGCAAAAATCTCAGAAAATGGAACCTTATCAATTTGAATTTATTAAATACCGGGATCCATTATATTGCCGGGTTCCGTAGTTCCAAAAGTGACGTAAGAACTACGTTACCGACATTCAGCTAAAAAATTTGAAATGACGTAGGACCACGTTCCCGGTCGCGAATGTGTTATCAATTAGCAACAACTACGAGTATGATAAAAAGTCTGAAGGGTAAATAGGGTTTATCGAGGATTACAGAAGTATCTATGCACCATAAGGTATATACATGTATCTCGATTAATATATAGAGGACGTTTATAATAATTTGATAACAGTGACAATAACAGTGATATCGTGTATCCGGATTGCAACGTAGAACAATTTTACAAAAAAATAGATCTTAGAACTTTCTACATATTCAAACATCGACGGTCGGCACATTTAAATAGTAAAAAAGATAGAGTCAATTTTCGATACAGATTATAACCTCTTGTTTTCGAAATCTCGTTAAGTAATTCGTATTAATTGTTATTCTTCTGCTTTTCTTATCACATTTAATACTTCTATCTATTCATCTGCATCATCATTCAGTGCAGAGTCTACGGAAGTAGAGTCAGATTTTGTTCTCTTCTTGTTTACCTCGTTCTTCGATCATCGAATTAAAGCTTTCACATGTTTTCCACCACCTCCTTTGTTTCCGGTGATTTACCGCTTTCTTCGACTTCCATCGATTTCTTCACCGCATCGCTCATATTACTCGGTGTATCGTTTTCAACGGATTCCACGAATACAACGTCGTCGGAATCACTTTCAGTATTCTTACAACTCGACTCTTTAGTTTTCTCATTGCTGCCAACGTGTTTCAGTAAACTATCTTTAGAGGCTTTGGAAAATTGCTCGCCTCTGCCAACTGAAATCAAAGTCGCTCGTTTCGGTTGCTTAATTTGCGTCGTTGCTTTTGGAGAACCCGCGTTCTCAGGTTTCATAGTCAACTGCTTCTTCATCTCTTCCTGAGTGATCTTCTTCGTGAATTGCGTAATGAGTGGTACGTTCTTCTTTTCCTTATCCTTATCTTCCTTCTCGGCTTTATCAAGGATATCAAGGACATCGTTCTTTCTCTTCGGAGTCAAACTATACGACCAACGATTCGGTAGAGTAAGATCCTCATCGGGAAGATGTGTCTTTCGCGTGTCCTCCGAGATGTACCAACATGCTTTCAAGTGCATAGGTCCTTCCTCAGGACACGCCATTCTTCTACCGATCTCACGGATCTTCTGCATTAAACTAGCCTTCGAAATCGGCGACTCACTTTTGTTCTTCTTATGCCAATACGTCATAAACTCCTTTACAAGGAAATTTCTGCCGTGCGTGTTCCCGTGAACCAGACGTGCCAAGTCCGGCAGAGCTTCCGCTGGGAATTTCGACTTTTTTGAACTTCTTGGCGCTTGCTGATGCGTGGGAGTTCCGCTTTCGCCAAGGACGGAACTCTCGTTTTCGGATGTTGTGGGTAGCACTACCGGTATCTGCCGCACCCAAGCCTCCCGGGCCGACAGGAACTCCATGGCCCTCGAAGGCACTGAAATGAGGGGATTCGTTATCATATTAATGGTAAAGCATACTTTTTAGTTAAGTAATATTTTTTATAACAAAGCAACATCGATAATAATATCAGATGATTGATTTATTTAGTGTATACGGGTATACACCCTTTCAATATACAGTTGGGTTGTTATTATTTCCACGAATTAATAGTTATACGCATATTTTTCAGTTAAATAATATTTTTTATAAAGAACGGCATTGATAATAATGTCGGATTATTTATTTATTTAATGTATATGGGTATACGAACGCTTTTGTATAAAGTTGGGTAATTATTATTATTGATTCCCGGTAAACATATGTGGAAATAATAAGAATTATACTAATAATGTAGATAATTATTGTAATAAAGTGAAAAAGGGATGCGTTATAATGAGAATGATAGGTTAATAATTCGGTAAATATGTTCGAGTGATTAGAAACTGATTAATTTTCACTAACCTATACTGGAATATTTGTTTCCTAATTCCTGCCAAATGCATCCGATTATTTTTGGTTTTAGTTTCGAAGTCTTTGTATTCCTCTCGGACTCGAATTGTTCGCCTAAAACCTTCAACTTGAACTTCTGCGTTTCCGGAGACTGAAACGAGAAGTAACCCAGTTTATTAAATATAAAAGTATAATAATTCAGATAGAATTCGTAGACAAATAGTGAACGGAATAATAATAATAGAAAATAATAATAATAAAATTTGGGAGATTTATACCATGTCTTCTTGGTCCTCTTCATTGGCGTGAGCTTCTTCGTCGGACAAATACCTAAAGCGAAGACAAGAATAATTAAAGAGTTAAAGTAACAGGAAGAATAAAAATATATTGAATTATTATCTTCCACGTCTTACCCGTGAGGAACCATGAACTCGTTATCAACGTCGTACTCGTTATCATCAGGATTTTCCTCATCCTTCTCGTCGTCGGAGCCGTGCAGGGACTCCCCTGGTTCCTCTTCCTCCCATTCGTCGTCCGAATCTACCTCGTAGTTGAAACAATTCTAAAATAATAATAAATAATGCGGATTACCCTTCTAATCATTCTATGGATGCTTTTAATTAAGTCTGTCATAGTAAATCCGTGAATATCCAATGCGAAGTAAGGACAGAAGGATCAAGGATCAGGACCAACCATTCGAAATAATATCGGCATAATATATAAATATACGATATTATATCGGCATAATATATAAATATATAGGATAATATAGGATATAATATCGGCATAATATACCAATATAGGATATAATATCGGCATAATATACCAATGTACGATATAATATCGGCATAATATGTAAATATACGACATAATATCGGCATAATATACAAATATACGGTAAAATATCGGCATAATATACAAATATACGATATAATATCGACATAATATACAAATATACGATATAATATCGGCATAATACATAAATATACAGTCAAATATCGGCATAATATGTAAATATACGATATAATATCAGCATAATACATAAATATGCGGTAAAATATCGGCATAATATACAAATATACCATATAATATCGGCATAACATACAAATATACGGTATAATATCGGCATAATATACAGTATAATATATAAATTATTTCTTTCCTAATATTTCGAAAATCAATGAAATCTAGTGGGATCGAATACAATCGTTATCAACCGTTTTCCACAGTTTATTTTCGTAACGATCACGGCCAGTGGATTTCATTGGAGTCTGCCATGAATAAGCAGGACGTCGGTATCAATGTGACTTCCTTGACGAGCGATATCTCGGCTTTGCAAGCATCTACAGTAACTGCACGTGTTGCTCTCCCTTGCCTTCCGATTCTCCGACAATTAGTCACCGAGAAATAGTCGGAACAGTAGCATTCTACCAAAATGTGGATTCGTTCACCGGTAACGATTGAGTATTAATCGTTATTAATTCTATCGCGTCAAACACGATCACGTGAAACATCGTGACTTGATAATTGGACGCCATCGACGAAACTTATATCGAGATGTTCGAAAGTGTTTCATATTTCCTGATAATAATTATACGGTGAATCATCGAAATAAGGAAAACAAGTAGCAGCAACAAGAAGTCAGTACAAGGAAGAATGTTAACTAATTAATTCGCCGAGGAACTTCATTATTTTGAGTGTTTAATGTGGATGAAATTTGGTAGCTTAGGAAGTAGCTATTTTATAAATGATATTCTTTGAAGTTTTTCGAAGATTCTAAATTATAACGCGATAAGACTGTTCGAAATTGGATTAATTTGAAAGAAGTGGATTAAGGAAGGCATAATTTGTGTTAATTAATCGAGGACAATAAAAGGAATCACGATCGCCATTACGAAGGATCACCGGCATACGAAAAAGTCAATAAATTCTTGGTTTTCTTTCGTTGTTTTTTGAGAACGTACCGCGGCGTTCTTTCTTCGATAAATCAACGTCGATTTCATCCCCGCGCGAACATCAATTACAAGACGTAACCGAGACATTAATTTATTATTCGAGTGGATGGTAATCTCACGAATGATTGGTACTCTCCTCGTTAAAACGTCACGCAAAAAACGATCTTCGCCGCTTGGAGAACCGGAGGAATATTTCAAGACAGCTTTTTGGCAGCGATATCGAGGTACGTTTACCGAATTTCGATTCGAATCGAATACTATTACTTTATATCATTGACGAGATTTGATTCGATCGAATTATTTTCAGTGGAATATATTAATTTCGATTCGAATCGAAAACTTTTATTTCATATCATTGCCGAGGTTTGATTCGATGGAATTATTTTCAGTGGAAAATGTTAATTTCGATTCGAATCAAATACTATTACTTTATATCATTGACGAGGTTTGATTCGATGGAATTATTTTCAGTAGAAAATATTAATTTCGATTCGAATCGAAAACTTTTATTTTATATCATTGACGAGATTTGATTCGATGGAATTATTTTTAGTGAAAAATATTAATTTCGATTCGAATAGAAAACTTTTATTTTATATCATTGACCAGATTTGATTCGATGGCATTATTTTCAGTGGAATATATTAATTTCGATTCGAATCGAAAACTTTTATTTTACATCATTGACGAGATTTGATTCGATGGAATTATTTTTAGTGGAAAATATTAATTTCGATTCGAATAGAAAATTTTATTTTATATCATTCACGAGATTTGATTCGATGGAATTATTTTCAGTGGAAAATAATTTTTTGTTGCGATATTAATTAGTTACATTGGCTATTAATTAGACCTTAATTAGTTACATTGGCATAATTGGCAGTAAAAAAGGGTGCGACACGCGCACGAGCAACATATATCGTAAAATGAGGGAAATATATAAAAAGAACAACAACGAATTAAAACATATGAAAATATAAAATACGCAGAAGTAGGACAGAATATTTACAACTAAGGAATATTTTTTAAAGCTTTCTTAAAAGACAGCGGTGAACCTCCTATATTATATAGTTTATAATTATATCCTCTCATGTATAATTACAGATGAGAGGAAAATGATTACTTTCTGCATTAATTAAAAAAGAATTAGAATCAATTAGTAATTAATTATCAATCATAAATAGAGCGACTGAATCAAGATTTATTAGATTTATGTGAATGGATATTAGAATTAATTAATTTAATTAACAATCAATAATTCTCTCAGAAATTGAGAAAATAGATTAAATACACCATTATCGGGGCATTAAAAAGTAATTGCAAAATGTTACGAAAGCTGATTATTTTATTTGAATTAAATAGTAATAATTAAATTTGTGCCATTTGTCTAAATTACCTGAGAATATTTGATTATGTATTGTAATTAGCGCGCGGGTATAATAATAATTTAATAATGCAATACAATCTTGGTCGGTGACGTTAATTGGTTAATTGACACGTGATTGTTGTAAATTTAATTAACGCACGATTTAATTATCTACTTATTAGGTACCTATCTCCGTAATGATCACTCGAACAGCAATTTAAGCGCGTAAACGGCGTTGACAGAACACTTAATTGTTTTTCGTACGCGATTACGAGCACACTCTGACTTTTAGCGTGAAACCGAAACGCGTTCGTGTCAGGAAAAACCCCGAATAGTTTTTAAGTGGTGATAACACTTATCTCGAAGAGTTACGCTCGGCTACCAGAGCACTCTTCTTTGGATTTCCACCGACACCCTCGGAAATACAAAACAGACCCATACTACCCCCTTACAAGTGGACTTTCAACCCCCGTCGACTTGCAAACAAAATTAAACAAATAACCGACCGCTAAATAAATTATCGGTAGTACTTTAAAATACAAGCATTTCATTCGCCGACATTACAAACATTTGTATATCAAACCTTCAAACTTTAGGTTCTAATACGACAATTCCAATACGATATTGTTTTCATTGCCGAAAATAATTATTAAAAAATTGTAAAAGACCAAATTTGAGGAGGGAGGTTGTTAGAGGAACAAGAGGGGGAGAAACGGGTCTAGAAGGGGGGTCTAAAAAATGCAGTTAAAAATAAGCGGTTCATCCACTGAAAAAAAAAACTTGTATATCGAACCTTCGAACTTTAGAGTTTCTTACGACAATTCTAATACAACGTTGTTTTCACCGACGAATATAATTATTAAAACATAATAATAATCGAAATACGAGGAAGAAGATTGATAGACGAGTGAGAGAAGGAAGGAGGAGAGGATGGGAAACGGGGGGGGGGGGATCTAGGAAATACAGTTATCTTTGGACCGTAACGTGTCGGTGGCTGGTGAAGTGGCGGACATTATTTACAGCGTGTTGTCACCCGCCGGGCCATCTGTAATGGCTGTTTTATGCTCCATTAAGATTACACCCGGTGCTTCTCATCCGAGGTGCACCGGAGATTAAATCCCCTCCCCCTCCCCCCGCCCCCTTCAGAGCCAATCCAATTGATTTATTTCCGAATATTTGCTCGCCTTTCAATAACCCGTCCCACTCTTTTATTACGCGCTCGAATCGTGCCTGACACCGCGCCGCGATAGTCACCCGCATCGTTACATGCGCCGACCAACTATCGTCGTGTTTGTTTTTATTTTACAATCGTATTTTGATAAACGATATAAGAATGTGTTAGTCTAATTTACGTATGGAGAACGGAAATTATGTTCGCGGTTTAATACTTTTTATGTTGCTCATTGTGGATGATATTTGTATGAAAGGATGTTGAGGCGGATATTAATTTCATTCATATTCTTGGAAAAAATCATTCCAATTTTCATCAAAATAAAGTAATTCTCCTGTATCATCTTTCATTGAATTTATTTGAATCTTATGCACGGAAAATTATTGTAAAATATGTCGGATCATCCAGAAACTATTCTTTTGTCGAAATAACATAATAATATAATACAAAATATTAATGTGTCGAAATAAGTTTCTTTCTCGGTATTTAAATATAATATACATGAATATAAATTGATTGCAGTTAATGAAAGTTATTTATTCTTAGTTCGAGTTGTAATTTTATTGTGAAATTAGATATCCTTGCTTTGATATTTAAAAATAAATGTCTAATTTATATTAATATCAATTTTTACAAGTAATTTTATACTAACGTTTAACATTTCATTCAATTTATCTGATATTCTGATATAATAATTTTTATAAAATGCTCTCAGCCTGCCTTTGAATCATCTCAAATTTAAATGATTTAAATGAATTTGGAATATCTGGAATATTATGATAGTTCATCATAAAATATCGCCGTATTAAAATGTTGTTTATGCCTTTAATAAATTCTAAATGAGTAGGTGAAGTTGTTAACAAATCTACAAAATTTTAAGAGAATTAATTGATTCCTTTGTCCGCGGTGACAAAACGAGTAGTAATTAATATGTCGTTCGAGCGAGTAACGATAGAGCAATCTTTCCCAACCGAAGACGGATGAGTTTTCGCAGTTTTCAATTAAGCCACTGATCACATTAACCGTCTACCACGATGAGAGTTTTAAAATGCGTCATTAGATAAATTTCCCTCCTATCTTCGAGCGCATAAATTTCATGGAAAACGAATCATCTGCGTCTATCGTCGTTCGAAAAATGCATAACTAGCGTTCTGCGTTTATAGAGAATTTTTTTTTATCTTTCTAATCGGAATGACGTGGATTTTAACAACTTGAAATTCAAATAAATTATCTTTCATTATTAACGCCAATCAGTTTATATTCATATATATTATATTTAAATACCGAGAAAGAAAATTATTTTGATGTTTCGACAAAAAAATATTTTCTCGATAATCCGACATATTTTACAATAATTTTCCGTGCATAAAATTAATATAAATTCAATGAAAGATAATAGAGGAGAATTACTTCAATTTGATGAAAATTGGAATTATTTATTCGAAGAATACGAATAAAATTAATATCCGCGACACAGATATTACCTGATCTCGAAACGGGTAATAAAATAAATAATAAATGAGTAATAAATATAAAACGGGATTTTCGTGGTGAACGTTAAAAACGCGGAAAGATAATCGTGCGAACGAAATTCGGATGACGCGAATGGCTTAGAAATTCCCTGTTGATGGAATGTAAGCGGAGACTGTGAAATCAATATGATATCCACACGTGTCGATCGATTATGCCAATAAATATATGAAGATCATTACTTAATCATCTTTTACGTACTACGATTCTCCGCACCGTCATTTTTAATCAATTGTTATTTATTCTAACGATCATCCAGATCGCTTATTAATTACATCGAAATATGTATCCCAAATCAAGTGACACAATCTACAATATATTTTAGTAGTAAAAATTAAATACTTCTATTTAATAATAATGTAAAAAGAGTTCTTTTCGCGCTTAAACACTCAGATTTATTTAAATAATATCGAACCTTGGCTTTATTAAAATTGTATAAAAACGTGGAATTAATTAAGTAATATCAAAACTAAGGCCTACTGAAATAATATCAAATCTTGGAATTATTAATATCTGTGAAAATAAAGAATAAAGTGTCTGTGAAGATCAAATATGAATTTAATCTTTCGCTAAGGGATTCATTTTCTAGGGACATTCCTGGAACTTTATATAAACTAGTATAAATAATCCCAGAATTATCTGAAATTCTGAATCAGGTGCACCAAATTGGTGCACTCAAAAAACATTGGCGCTAAAATCGATTTATTTTCCTATGATATTTCTCGCATATCGAGAAGAATAAACATTAGCGAGAAGAGTTTATCAGTTATGTGTGAAATCTTTTATCCAGATTTTGAAGAAACGTAATATGAACACAACTAATTCCATAGCATACAATTTTTGTATAAAAAATGGATTTAAAGTTAGACGCGATTCCATACATTTATGAATCTCTCGCTATACAACCTGAAGTTAGCGGCATTAGGGTCCGCGTGCTGTGAGCCAGGAGCGTTATGCGTCCGGCTAACGTCACATTGTACAATGAAAGATATATAAATATATGGAAATCGCGTCTAATTTGAAATCCCGTTTTTGAAAAACGCATGGGCCATGGCACTCAAAAACTGTGTGCTATAGAATCAGTTCTGTCTATACTACTTCTCTTCAAAATCTCGTTGAAAAATCTCACACAGAACTGACAAACTCTTCTCGTAAATCGAGCACTACATTCGGCAGGAAGATGAAGATGATCCGGTTTCCTCTTACAAAGTGCGCGCGAGTGCAACGGATCGAAGCACTCGCGTAAAGATAATAACCTGCTCGCGGTCAATTCGAAAGATAAACGCGGTACATGTCGATAGATCGATGTCGCCGAGCAGTGATCTGTTTTTCATAACGCGGGAAGAACGACGATATCCATTAGCGCCGTTCCTCGCACCGAATGCGATTATACAGGAATATCCTATCAACGCGGCGCCTGTTTTCCGTTCTCCTTATTTCCACACTTACATGACATTTGAATGATTATTAACCCGTTAACAATGGATGCCGAGTAAACTCGTCATTCGAATGCACACTTATCTCGAAATAAATCATAATAAAAAGTTTTAGAAATAAAACGAATATACAAAATTCTTAAATATGTAACACTAATATTTTTATTTAAGGCCCTTCACACATATCCTACCACTTTTTCCTTGAAATTCAATAATCCTACTCAATATGTCTCGAAATCATCGAACGCACCGTAAATACTCAGCTTCGTTATTTATTTATATATAATATCAGCTTTATATCACGGTATTCGAGATGCAGCTTCTTTAGTTTTATCAATGGCACGGATAACCGAAGTGCATCCAGAATAATGTAATCCGTGTGGTTTTAATAAGACTTCAAAGAAGGAATTGCGACATTGTATCGGAATGGTGAATCGAAGTGTGAATTATATGCGAATTTAAAGTGTGTATTGTATCTAAGGTCAACCTCTCCTGACACCGATTAATGTACTACGAGAGATTCAACTCCTAGTGGCACTGACACTTCGAACACCTTATCATTCCTGAGATTCTTCTTGTCGCTCTAGGTCAAAGCCATCGTCTTATATAGACGTTCGCATTGATACATCCTTCGGAATTCTACAGAATGCGCTACTAACAACAACAATGTTTCCACTCGCCATAGAAACGAAGAGAATGATAGCGCGCCGACTTATAACAATTTCAACCCTAATTACTAAAACTCAAATCAAATATGTCGCTAATATTCGTTAAGTTTTCAATATCTTTAACGGTACGATTACGATGTAAAGTAATCAATGTATGGTAGAGCGCTTAAACTATTTTATTTGTAGACGTTTCGTGTAGAAAATATAATAATTCATAATATATATCAACTTGTAGAAGTTATATATTATGCATGGAAATTATGTATATAAAATTGTGGAATAGTATATGATACTATTTTACGAGTTAGTATAAAATTGTAATCAAAATTAAAAAATTATGAATAGAAGATATAAAAATTGCGTATAAAATTGTAATGGAACTCGGATAAAATTCTTCGTTATATTCTTATTATAATTCGCAATTTTTTAATTAGCATGATTCTTTGTCAATCTTAAGTGGAACCTACATATATTTATATAAAAGATAAGCAGGTTAGAATTATCTTATAAAAGAACCATCTAATATCAGACGATTAATTTTATATTTTCCAGATAAAAAAAAAACTTTTAACGACACCACAAGATATTACATATACATTAAAATTTTCCTAATATTTTCATCACAAATTCTTTCCTTTGCCGTCTAATTCCGCCGATCGACATAAAACAAACAAAAACCGTCGTGACCTCAATTACTCAAGGATTACTTCACCCTCGAGCGAAGCAGGAACACATCGAGCATTCTTGGCCAAAAATAAAAAGAAGAAAATCCTGGCGATAAGTTAATAGAAGCCACGTGGTGGCGAATCGGGTTGAAAGTATCTGGCAAAGAAGAGTCGCGAATTCTGTCGCAGAAATCGGTGGCCGCTCGAGGACGATTACGGTCCGATTACGGAGGGTAGGTGGGATCGTAAATAATCGCGTTAATTGTCTAATTAACCAGGGCCAGTCGGATGGGAGGGGAGTAGAAGAGAAGAGAACAGACGTGACGAGAGAGGGAGAGAGAGAGAGAGAGAGAGAGAGAAGAGGAGAAAGAAGAGTGGTTTGAATCGTGTTCTGGGATCGTACGTCGGAATTCTCCCTGGGGAGAAGCACCGTGACGGTACCGGGTGGCACAGCCACGATTATCTCCGAACGTTTCAACGTTTTAACTCGTCACACGACAGACGACCAAACGAAAAGAGAAGCCGTCTTCGACGGAGATCCATCCGCTTATGCAGTCTCCACAAGTCCTTCGACCGCGAAACTACCGCTCCATTTAGTTCACCAAAGTTCACCAAACGCCACGGCGCGAGTTTCCTTCGTCCTTAAAAGTCGCGTCGAACGAGGACGATTTCTCGTGACAGTGTCATATCGATTCGTATCGTGGCCTTCTTTTAATTTCCTCGTATAATTCAAGGTCAAACTAACGTACTATATTAATTATTATCAATTTGTTGAAACTCGGATGACTTAGAACGAATAACATACCGGAAGTGTTGGAAAGATATACGAGTTATTAGACTCGAGAGGGGTGTACTTGAGAAATAATGTTGAACTTTCGATGTTACGTAGTGCAACATATTTGAACGCTATTATTACTTGCTTATGAAACATGAGACATTAATTAGTCCTTTGTTGTTTTTGAAAAGTAATTTTCGGAGAAGTAAGTTTTATAATACGTCGTAGTACATGAGAAGCCGAGGAACACTGAATTGTTTGTAATAATTGTAATTGACGAATTGAAAGGGAGAGTTTGAAGATCACTGTGACAATCCTTAAACCGCCCTCCACCGATTACCATATAAATTAATCAAAATATTACGTCACTGACATTCGGAATTATATAATATAATGATCAGAGAATACAATTTAACTCATATAATCGGGAAGTCTACGGTGACCGGTAATCGGAAGTGATAATTAATGGAGGATACAACAATATCGAGAAGTGATTGATAACATCGCAATAAGAGAATCAATTCTTAATTAACCGTAGAAACGAAATATAAAATTCTCCACCAAAAATTAAAAACCGCATTGATATATTATTAACGCATCACCAAAATGATCGAGGAAACATCGATGATCGACGTGAGTATAATTGGCACCCCGATTAAAAATCTCTTTCATTAATAAATATTTAAAGAACCCTCGTCGCGCACCGCGTGAAAAAAGAATGCATTCAAACGTTAAATTTCCCTCTTTCTTCGATGATGATAACTTAAAATAGAACTGAATTTCAATCGAGAGATATAGTCACGCGGCGTGACTTATTGTCGGTATCTCGGTGGTACTCACGATTATCCACGCACACCAACCGCTGCTCTACCAATGAATACAATAAATACATTCGCGTATTTTTGACAATTCACTCGCATTCTCGCGACACATATTCATTATTCATCATTCTTATCATACCTTTCTCTTTGTTTACACGCCGCCACTTAGATGACGGACGAAATACTGTTCTCCGCATTGGGGTTGACCAGCGATATGGGGGTGGAAAGGCAATTATTCTCACCGTCATTAAACGCTGCAACTTCCGATTACGAGACTGCCTGCAGAACTACACCACTCACCGACGACACCGACATCGATCAACACTTGAACAACTTAACTAACTCCATTGAATGCTACACCGACTTAACTTATCCCTCGAAAGTATCTTGGAACGATTGCACGACGAATAGCACCTCGACATCTTCTGGTAAGTAACGTGGGGATTTCGTACTTAATCTTTTAACCCTTTGCACTCAAAAGGCGCCTTTAGTTTCTTGATGTCGCATGTGGACTACAATAAAGTCACAACTAGAGATGTGTCAATTTATGTTTTTCAAACCCATTATTAAGCTAGGTACTTAAGAGTGTTTCAAAAGTACCATTGTACTTTGAGGGAGAACAGATCAGACATCAATATAATACGATATTAAATATTAATAAGTATATGGGCGATTTCAGTATTTATTTGAGTTTTTTTGTTCATAGTGAAAAATTGTTTTTTGAGTTGTAATGTTATTGAAACAGACATGCGATGTAATTCGAGTAGCGACTGAGAGACGACGTTAAAATTGATTCCAGTTGCTGCTAATTTATTGTTCAATAATAAAATATGACTGGAGAAAATCTTAATGTCGCCTCACAATCGCCACTCGAGTTGCGATAATAAATTGAGTGGCGACTGAGAATCGCCACCTAGTGCAAAAGGTTAAATACTGAAATGATTATAATACAGATTGTATCATATTCAAGGATTAAGAAACGCTTTCATTTACCATTTAAGAATGTTTTGGAATAAATGAGTTGTGCAATATATTGAAATAGATTATTCACCATTGCGGCTAATTAATGACGCGGCAAGTGTATATTGTTCGTTGAAATTTTCTAATAAAAATGTATATTCTTTTTATCCCTAGGGTATCTAAGTGAGCTAAGCGAATTAGACTCGGAATTAGAGTGGTGCTTAGATAAAAGTTGGAGCTCAGGTTTACCGGAAAGAACACCGCTCTGCACTGCGGGTTGCGAGGGTTTTTTGCATCTACCTTTGCCGAGTCCACAACAAACTTTACAGTTAGAAGAACCTCTGTGGGTGCTTGGAATCGATCTACGATCCTTAGAAGATACTTTAGAAACAAGCAGTATAGGTATAGATGACCTAGAAAATAATAACATACTAGAAAAACATTCGAGAATTAGAATATCTCAGTATTCCTATGATTAACCCTCGTTGTAATTGTCATAGATTACAACAACAATCAATTAGACGAAAGCCTCATCTCGTCAGCAGCTACGGCAGCGTTAGCGACTCACGATTACACCAATCGTAGTTTGGCGAACGCAGCTGAAGATCGATGCTTCCCTTGCACTTATCAAGGATGCGTGAAGGTACTTCATCAATTAATCCTGTTCTCATAAAATATATCGTATAGATATGATAATCATATCATCGTGTGGATCCATCACAATTCTCCTGAACCTTCTTCTACATGCGACTCAAAGCGGGAAACTATTAACTTGCATTACAATATTATATAATATATTATGGAATGAAATCATTGGATTTATTCCAGGTTTACGCGAAAGCGTCCCACTTGAAGGCTCATCTACGTCGGCATACAGGTGAGAAACCATTCGCTTGCACTTGGTCCGGTTGTGGTTGGCGTTTTAGCCGATCAGACGAATTGGCGAGGCACAGAAGATCGCATTCCGGTGTGAAACCTTATCCTTGCGAGATGTGCTCGAAGAGATTCGCTCGCAGCGACCACTTAGCGAAGCATCGCAAAGTGCATAGGAAAAATGCGTATCCATTGTTTCACGGAGGAAGAGGACTACGCGGTGGCAAGATTAATGTTTTACCAGCGGAGATTTAGTTAATTATGTATATCCTTTGATTATTGCAATCCGCGAAAGTACCGTTAAGAAAGAACCGCTCGTCGTGCCTTGCTATATTATTTTATACAGCTTTCTTATTCGCGATGTACTTAAAACAAGATTTTACTAATGGAGATTGGAATTATTAGCTGCATGATATGCAGAAGTGAAACGAGCTTGGATTCGTCGAATAAAAATTGTGCAAGCTGGAAACTATATTTTTAATAATGGAAATCTGCTATTGTCTCGTACTTTGTATGAGCAATGATATGAGGAAAGATAATGGACGGAGATTGTACCAAAGAGATTAAATAAGACTGCTGTGGAAGTAGACGGTTAAAGCAGCAGGTTTAATCCGTTAAAACTATGAAATCATGAAATGAAAGTGTGACAATAAATAGTGCTACTAAAATTCATTGTTTTAATTTGGTACCCTGTTATATTACGGCTAAAAATATTATGAAATATATTGTTTTAACACTCACCTTATCGGTGGAGAACGGTCTGCGAGGTTTAATATTGTCGCTCCGCTTCCTCCAAGTTCCCCAATATGGCGGCCGACGATTCTCGCAAAACTGCAATAATTTCGGACGATGTTTTTCCACGACAAGTGTTTGTTCCACGATGTTGGTACTGCCATCATTTTCATCATCTAAATTATAAATAAACCTTATTACAAGCACTGTTATAAAATGTGTTATTGCGACGTAGTGTCGTGAAGAACCATTAAATCAAGATAATCATAAGAATATCACTGCAGAAAACTCCTAAAATCAAATATAAAATAATAGACAATATATGAAAAAGTTAATCAATATTTACCAATTAAGATAACATCATCCTTTGCTTCCAGGGGCCATGTTTTCGAAGATTTTCGGGGAATAACTTTTTTACTTTTAATTTCGCGAAGATAGAGTTCCGACTTTTGTGTCCGCCCTTTTGAATACTTTTCAACCAATGATGTTTTTTCATCGTCGTTTAATACTCTTCTTGTGATTGGTGCTACTTTCATGTCTGCTTTTACCTCAAAAGGCATAAAGTTCTTCTGTACTATTACATATTCTTCTTCCGCGGACTTAGTTTCCTGCTTTTTAGCGACGAAAAAGCTTGCGAAATTAGACGCAGCTTTTTGTTTTTTACGCTCTGCCTCCAGTTTTTCTTCCTCTTTCTTCTTCTTTTCTTCCTCCTTAGCTTCTTCCCGTTTCCGCCGCTCTTCTTCCTTCGCTTCCTTTTCCTTTTGTTTCTGCCTAATCGGAGGAATTAAAAAACATCGTAAAAAATAATATAACGACATAAATATTGTGTAATTTAAAAAATAATTACTCAATCTCCATTTGCTTTTTCAAATCCTTCATAACTTTTTCCTTCTTTTTCTGTTCCTTTTCAAGTTTCTCTTTTTTCTCTTTTTCCTCCTTTTCTTTACGCTTCTCTTCTTTCTCCCGTCGTCGATTTTCCCGCTCTGCTTCCAATTTTTTTTCCTTCTCCTAGGATGAAAAAATTATTCCTTTCATTAGCATAATAAATAAAACATATTTTATATTAATTTTACGCTATCGACGAAAGTTTACCATCCTCAACCTCTCCTTCTCTTTTTTTCTCCTAGCAATCTCTAACCGCTTTTCTTCCTGCTTTGCGGATAATTTTTTCTGCTTCATGATCTCCGCAAGTTTCTCTTTCTTACCATCCTTAGGTGTTCTTGGACTGGTAACTTTATCCTTCTTCCCTGAATCTTCATCCGCTTTTGATTCCTCGTCTCCATCTTCATTTTCGGAAGACAATAATTGAACTTCAGATTCTGAATTATGCGACAAAGATTCATTTTCTACCGTAGTATCAGCATTCTTTGATTTCTGACTTGGACTCTCGGACAGTGCTTCAGACTCTTGACTATTATTTTCAATAGAAGATTCATATGGCTCTTCCTCTTGGGTAGAAGGACTCTCATCATCTTCGACTCGCTCTTCTTTATCAGTCTTTGTTAGGAACCTCGTTAAGGCACTTGGAGTCCCATGTTTCTTTTTCTGTTTTTTATTTCTCCTTTTCGGAGTTGACTTAGGAGTACTATCTTCTTCAGTGTCGTTAGATTCTTTATCCTTTTGAGCATCTACAGCTTCATCAACCTCTATTATTTCTATTTCCTTGCTATCAACACTTTTTTCTGCATCTTCTATATTAGTTTTTACTTCAGTCTCTTTTTTTTCCTCCGCAGAATTTTCTTTAGTGGTGATCTTCACTACTTTCGGACTTTTACAGTCCATAGAAGGTGATATTAATTTTCTTTTCTTATTACTTATGCTGTTAGGTGACTCCGCAGGACTTAACATTTGAAATGGCAAGCGTGCTAAAACAGTCCATTTTATTGTATGAAGATCATCTATTGTTAAAAACGACGGGAGTAATAAATAATGGAAATTCATTGTTATAAGAGTTTTAAAATATGTCTACAATTTGTCCAAAATTATATGACTCAAATTACTAGACTTTCATTAAGTAATGCTGAGGTAACGATTTTATACCGAATTGATTATATTAAAAGATAATCGGTTATAAATCATTATTGATGCGGATCGTGATATTAAATGATACACTTTATACGTTTTATGCTAACAAATTATAATAATTTATTGTTTCAAGCAATACCCTGCTTCATCTTCTTCTTCTTTTGCGGAACGACCGAATCAACCGCACAATCATCTTCCATGGAGATATCCATCATTTTCATTTCAGATCACCTTACGAATTAAAAGTCGACGTAAGTATCGCATATAAATCTATTTCACGCGCACATTCGTTAAAATCAAAGAATGCAAATTTTAAATCTAAGCCGATCACTATCTTACCCCGTAGTTTTCGATGCGAATTTATTTATTAACACATTATTACGATTGACAAGATCGACAATGGAACCTGTCAACGAAGTATTCGTATAACCTACTCGATAATGAATTAACAAACAACTAATTAATTAAAATAGTCACACGAACACGGTATGTACAATATAAAATCTTCACCAGAGAACCGTTCGATAAATGCGCGAATTAATGCAAGCTCAAAGAGAGAATATCCGCGGAAATTATACCTCGCGAAAACATAACTATCGGAATCGTAACAAAATCCGCGGGAAAATAGACCCTGGAAGGGGTAAAATCTTGCACTATTTTGCTAAAAGATACGCTCGCGAGTTGAAAGGGATGGCAGAAAAGCGCTGCCACTTCGTAGACGCGCTGCGCCGCGGCAAGTCAAGATTTAAACCACTCATTCAGATAAGTCTTAAGTTACCTTATTAAAGAGTTTAGACATAAGTTAGCAGTTAACTTACTCTTTTTAATTATAAAACACACTTTCAATTGTACTATTATCGTACTAAATGCAGTCGTAAATTAAGAAGTTCTGTAGATGGACGTAAATAAAATACGCCTTCAGGGATAAGTTTTCGACAAGAATATTACCACGTTTGAATTTCCCGCTATGAAAGAAGTCAGAACCGCGAGATTTAAACGCGTGAAAGGAGAGACGGAGTTTCGTCGTTTTTATTAAAGTGTATCGCGTTGTATAAAGCAACTTCATTAAATATTACATGAGAAATATAAATTTCATTAAATAATATACTTCAATTACCGAATATGTTTCAGGATATGCTTTTATTTTCATAATAATTGGAAATCCGAAGGAGGTTTAGTGATTCGCAATAAAATTGCCAAGAGGGCGCATAAAAAACCCGATTCACCTCTTTGTTCGTACCCTCCACCAGGTGTCCCGTGGAAGACTTCAGACCGTTTCGAAGAACATATATCGGCTACCGATCGGGCGGCTTGCGAAGCCGTTTGGTCAATAAGAAGCTCATCGTGCGAGAGTGCACCCGCGGAAAATCCACTAAACCTTAATAACCCCGTGTGTGACGTATTACTACATTTTCTTCTAAAACTTCCACCTGATTAACGTTCCTAGAAGCAGACCATCGTGAAAGAAAGTGACACCCGGCAAGTGATTCGAGTAATTCTCGTCCGCGAGGAGTGAAAATAGGAGAATCGTTATCCTTGATCGTAAACGCAAGAACAAGGGGGAAAAAAGACAAGCCGTGGAAAGGGTTGGTGGTTCTTTTGCACCAAGTATAAAGGTCAACCCTGTTCGGATTCTATGCAATGTACCGGCGCCCCGCCCCCACACAATATTTCTCATTTAAATCCGAACCTTTGCGTTTCACCCGACAACTCCATGCCGTACACTATGCACGATTACTGACAGTACTGTCATAACTTCAATGGTAAGTGCGACACGATTCAACCGATCCATCCTCGGTCAGCCTTGAATTATCGGAGCTTAACGATCCACCGATAATTTAAAGTATTCCCTATAACGCGTCATTTTATCTTCGAAGCCTTACGTCTTGACTTACAATATACATATATACGTATATTCCTTGAAAACAGGGTATCCGTGGACTTTTCCAACTTATTCCTTGCGTTACTATAAGTGTCCTTGTTCGAATACATTCTTATGTCACATACTTATATATCGAAATAATCGTAGACGATAATCAATCACTTCTCATTGAATTGATCGAATTTTAATGCATCGCTGATTTCCTTAATAATAAGTGGCTCTTTCGAATTTGATATCGGCGACTCGCGCTACTAATATCTTACATCCGGCAGCCGAAATTCGTCCATAAATTATCCGTCCTTTCCGCGAACGTCTAACATTTATGTCATTATTATTCATACATATATTTATCAAAGAAAACGAAGAACAGGAGGTTCCTCATACTAGGAACATCGTTTCCACGTTTCTTGCGAATCTTTTTATCGGAAATATATCTACCGGAACAGTGATATTTCATTTCTAATTCTCGTTTCCTGCAATCGTTAACTTTCCATGAAATTCCATCGATAAGAAAATTTGAATATAACGATTGTCAAGGGACCTAGAAAACAGCTCGTTGTAGCCGCTATCTCGTTCTAACCGACCTCGTATTTGATTTCCGAGGAATGTATTCGAAATATTATACAGCTTTTGAAACATCTTCCAATACGATTCCACTGATTACAATAAAAAGAAAGCGTTTAAAGAAAAATCCTGATATATGGAGACTTTGTGGACACAGAATATGCGGGTTTCTTTTATTATCTCTTTCTCGCTATCTCGTTCTAACCGACTTCGTTTTCGACTTCCGACGAATATATTCGAAATATATCCGCACGGTATTCGAGAAATCGAACAGTATTCTAAACGGGTTACAATACGATTCCTAATGCAATACAAATAAAGTTTGTCGAAAAAATGCCTGATACGTAGTAATATCGAAAAGTTTCGAATTATCGAAAAGGGTGTTAAAGGGGTAATACAATCGAACAAAAATTTGTATTTTTCGATATAATCACCCTATGTTTCAATACATGTTTTAGAACGGCTAATTAACTTTTGTATACCACTCAAAAAATAATCTGAATTACATTTTTAACTAATCAGTGGAAATTTTTATATTTGAATTTAAAATGACATAAAAGAAATACATTTACGTCACCGGCGGTTAAGTGATAACATTGGAACGACATATTTTTACATCACCGACGTAAAATATGTGAAAATGGTTTAAAACTACATGTTCGGGTCGGAAACTTCAGTTCATGCCGATGTAAAAAAATTAAGGCAACATTTTTATATGTCCATATATATTTATCAATTATGTATGCGCCGTTTTGTTCCACAACCCTTCTCCATTTTCCATGCAACTTGAAGATTCCATCTTCCCTAAGCTTTTCAAGTTTTTCGTCGAAATACTATTCAAAATCGGCATGCATTTTCCGGACAACCCATATACGGATATTTTTGTATACTTTTTGGACACGGCATATGCGGCTTCCTTTTATTACCCCCTCGGGTCGACGTAGAAGGGGGTTGCTTTTATTGTGGAGATTGCCGGCTTAATAAAGGGAAGTCGAGTTTTATGGGGCAGAGATCGTGAAGTTTCTTAAGTTACGGGGGAATCGTGGATAGCTATAGGATTTGTCATTAAGCCTGTGTCTCGAATACAAAATCGATTGTCAATACTCTGTAGTCGATGTGTACTAGACATCGAATTGTGCGAGTTGTATCTACAACTCGCGGCAAAACCCATCCGCGAATACAAACGAGTGATTAAGGATTCTTTTTCGCGTCGGGATTCGGAGCATTTAATTGCCGGATGTTAATCTCTTTGATCGGATTTCCTCGGTGTTTATCGTCACCGGGTGGTCTCGATATTACGATATATCGCGCTTCGTGTATTTATGATAATTTATGCGGGTGTGCGCATAAATAGTAATACACTTAAGGAGTTAGAAGTATTATTTAATACGAGACAATTCAATGAGATTGTTTGTCATGGATTCTTTATGATTCGATTTCTATGCGGTTCTAGAATTAATTCTTAATGCACTGCCATCAATAAATCGAACGTATCGTACGTTTATGTTTTAATAATAAATACATTTTATTAGTGGAATACTTGAGCCTACTGTTTCGAGAATGTTTTTCATTTAATTCATGCATATTATAACAATTGAAATGGATTAGAATTATGGAAAAATACTATTAGAAACATAATCGAACATTTTTATTATAGCGGCTTTATTAATGTTTTAAATTATCAGTGATATAGTATTCCACTAAGTAATTCGATTAATTACGAGATATATTAATCAAATATTCGAATAATAATCTTTAACTCTCTGTAGCTCGATTTTCGTCGATTCTAAAAAGAATCGTATCAAGTCAATTTATTTAATCGCGATTCTAACGAAGATGCATTACGTGAAAATAGTAACGAAATTATTACTTAAACGCACTAAAAAGGAGACAATCGTTACGGTTACTTTTATAATTATTATTACAACGAAAGAAATCAAATGAAATGAAAGATACGGATCGACGAATATGACTTCAAAGTTACATAGAGCTATGGAGGGTTGATGTTTTAGTGTGGTGGGGAAATAATACTTTATTATATTGATTGCAGTGAAAGCTTCAATATATTAAACAATATCAAGCACCAAAGTACATTAGATTCTATAGATCCTAAGGATTCTATTACATCTATGAGGTGACTCTAAAGTTCATTTAAATCAGAACACCATGTATGCTCTACAAATGCAAACTGCCTGCCAAGGCGAAGGCAGTGGTGAGCCGGATGATCAAACTACCCATCACCAAGAACCAGCTAAACCAGCTACCCAAGATTGTAGTTCCTTCGACATTGTTAGAGCGACACAGGTACCTCGAAACTTATATGAAGAAGTATAAAATCAATCTTTAAAATCAAAACCAAAAATTCAATTCAATCAGAAACTGATATTGGCATGAATTTGGATTATAAAAACATGTATTATTTTTAGTATGGAGCGCTAGACCGGGTGACAGAATTGATAGAAGCAGGTGCAGACATCAATCAACCTGATTCAGAGACTGTAACATTATTACATTGGGCTTCGATAAATAATAGGAAGGATATAGTGAAGTATCTAATAGGAAAAGGGGCTGTTGTCGATGCAATTGGTGGAGAATTGGCTTCTACGCCTTTACATTGGGCCACTAGGTTTGTTTTAAATGACATAGAAATCAATCACAATTACAGCTACATTATAAGTATTGGATTATTTTCAATTTTCCTCATACAATAATGTCTTGTCCGTTTGGACATAATATTTTCCAATTTTTTTAATAGCTTCAGAATCCGGTGTTGGTAAAAACCCGTATATTGCCACGGAAAAATCTGATTTCATCCGCGCGCATTTTCTGGTCAAACCAGTAATTACAGACATCCACATCACGGCGGAATAAGAATATTGATTTGAAATCATAATTGAATTTCAGGCAAGGACACTTGTCTACAGTTGTGATACTCATGAGAGCTGGGGCAGATCCGACTCTCCGAGATTCAGAAGGGTTTTCATGCATTCATTTAGCAGCACAGTTTGGACATACGTCAATTGTAGCTTATCTAGTCGCGAAAGGAGTAAATCCAAATATGCCTGATAGAAGTGCAATGACACCCCTCATGTGGAGTGCCTATAAAGTTAATAGGTACAAACGCGACAAGAGTCGCATCCGTTTCTAATGCATCGCATCTCGGATAATCACGTATTATTGGTTACTTTGAAGTTTTTCCTTCTACAGTTTAGATCCGACACGCTTGTTACTGACGTTAGGCGCTTCTCATTCGCTCACCGATAATATGCATGGTAATACGGCTTTGCATTGGGCGATTATAGCCGAGAACAACACAGCAATATCGACGCTGGTGCACCACGGGGCGTTACTGGACGCACCTAATTTTCAAAATGAAACCCCCATGACGTTACTAGGCCGTCATATCGGTGCAGCCTGGTTAGGACACAAAATTAGTCAGGAAATTAAGGAGAAGCAAGGTCGAACCAGAACATGGTGTCGAGATAAGGTACGTTTAACGAATACCGATCATTCGTTCATCGATCTAACGGGAATATTCTTTTCAGAGGGTACGATGGTATTGTATGGTCAGCACACCATTTATAGCATTTTACGTGATCGGAATGATATTTCAAAGCGGATTGGATTATTTAGTGAAATTAGGTGCCTTTATCACCCTTTACATAGCTGTGTATTTAGCTAATCATTTTATCTTCGACGAACGACTCTTCCATATCTTACCGATGTCTATTTATTTGGCAACAAAGGTGAGTTATTTCCATTGTAAATATTGAATTTTATGTCAATTATAAATATTATAATTATTGTGCTATTAATAGGTTCTATGTACTTCATATCTATGTTTCCTTTAGTTAATGAATTTTAGTTAATTATTATGTACTGTTTAATCTTATTCACACTGGAATTACGGAAGCCGTCAAAATGACGGGTTCGCGGAATTTAGTCAAAACGTTCAAATTTATAAGGTTGCATTTTTCGAGACTTTTCGCGGCTCATATTTTTAACGATTAACTTATTTTTTCCATCTATCCTTATTTTTAAGAACGCATATGTGAATGTATAAATATAGCTCAATATATTATCCATAGATTCGTGCTAAAAGAATGTAAATAATATAGGATTTCAGTCTTAGAATGATTGTAATATTGTTCTCTTGTCCACTCGGCTGTATCTTAAAAGTATTCTTATCATAAAGCATATCTTTAAGATAACCCACATAAAGAAACTCGTAATAACAACTTATGAATTGTTATCATTACCAAGTACAGAAAACTATTTTCTGATAGCGGCATTCGTCTGGACTCGTACATCCACATATCGATAAATCATTGCAGATTTTGATAGGCATGCGATCATAGAAATACATAATCTATTTATGTACGATTCTAATTTGCATTTTAGATGTGGATATATGTTACCTGGATCTTCTGGCTAGGCATACACGCAGCTTGGTATTCATGGCTATTAATAGTTGGCGGATCGGTACCTCTTTGGATATGTTTCTTACAATCTTGGAGAGGCGATCCCGGTGTTATTACCGCGACTCACGAGGACAAATTAAATGTAAATGATTTTATCATTGAATTCCACTTATTTCACACTTATAACATCTATTAATCGTCATCGTTACTTCTAGACGATAATAGAATTAGCGGAAGCAGGTGGTTTTGAACCGCAATGGTTCTGCAGCAGTTGCTTGGTTCGAAGGCCGATGAGATCCAAACATTGTTCTACGTGCGATCGATGCGTCGCGCGATTTGATCATCATTGTCCTTGGGTCAATAATTGCATTGGTAGGTAAAATGATGCTGCGACTTCAATTATGAATTGACCATTTATATTCACTTCTCGTTTATGTAAAAATGAGACTGTTTTTCGAACTCATTTCAGGCGCGCATAATCACAAGTACTTTTTGGGATTCCTGGCATCGCTGCTTGGTCTGTGTATCGTCGTTTTATCTGCTAGTATACAGTATTGGCAATTTGAATGTTGGACAAATTTAACGAACGGCCACAGTGCTGACAACTATTTAGTTGCTGCGGCTACTTGTAACGCTTGGGTGATGTGGATCGCCGCAAATATATCTCTCCATTCCTTCTGGGTTGGTACGCTGTTAGCATGCCAGTGTTATCAGGTACGTTTATTTTTGTATATATTTTATTGCACTGTGTATTCGGTTAAAGTTCAGTCGACCCACCTATTACACGGTACTCCGAGAACACGGTTTCGATACAACACGGAACGCATTTCACTGATCTGTATTACTTCTAAGTTTCGCTTAACTCGGTTTCGACGTAACATGGGAACACGGTTGGGGGAACACTGTTTTGATATAATACGGAATTCTGGGAACACGGTTTTGATATAATACGGAATTCTGGGAACACGGTTTTGATATAATACGGAATTCTGGGAACACGGTTTTCATATAATACGGAATTCGGGGAACACGGTTTTAATATAACACGGAACGCATTCGCCTGATTTGATTTACTTCTAAACTTAACCGTGTTATGGAACGGTTGACTATAATTCCAATTGTATATTGTATTTTTTATTTCAATTATTTTGTTTGTACAGTTGACTCCTGTAAAAAGCGAATATGTTACGCGTTATCGGGGAATTCCCGCATTTTATTATATAGCGCGTTGCACTAGGGTCGCGTTATATAAAAAAAGGTCGTCGCAATATCTTTAGCGCGTTGTTGGAATTCACGTTGTAGGAGCTCGCGTTATACGGGAGTTTACTGTACTCAGTTCAGTTCATTTCCAAAAGCAATCGTTGTATCCAACCGCTGTAAATATCATAAGACATTACAAATATTCTTTGTATTACTTCAGATAATGGTTCTCGGAATGACAACGAACGAACGGATGAATTCCGGAAGATACAAACACTTTAAGCAAGGTAATCCGTTTCACCGCGGTGCTTTGCAAAACGCCGCGGATTTTTGTAACTTAAGTTTTTGCGGCGTTAAAGCTAAACCCAGTTCCGATTGGCTACACAGTTTTGATCTCAAACAAAGCATCGAGAGATTGCCTCTCCTCGCTACAAAAGACAATTTCCAATACGTTTAAGAATATTCTCCTCCCTTTTTTGTAAAAGCAATCAAGAAAAATTTGTAATTTTACTGACGAACACTAAATCTACGGTTTACCACACGTAAACACACAACTTATACACGTCATATCATTTATGCCTGCAACTTTTCCGGGCCACCAAAGAGTTACTACGTGAACGAGATAAAGGTTTCTTTTCATCGTAAACTAATAGCTTCGCAGGATCTTCAATTGCATATTAAAGATAGTTTCTTAAAACGCGAGTCAAAAGTTGCGAAAGACTGTTCTACGTCGTAAGTTTGCATATCCCACCTTCTCAGTGTGTCTAACTTTTTAAACTAATCCAATTTACGACAGGACAAATTGCACAAGTAACAATTTTGATTCCATTTTTATCATAGCAATTAACTTCGTTTAATTGTGTTAATTTCAATGCGTTCGTTGCGGGAAAACACACACGAAACCTGATCAGTGTAAAGTCATTTTATACACCGCCATGAATATCCTTTTTATGGACAACTCTTTTAAATAGTTCATCTAGCAAGCAATTCTGCGTATTTTCTGTAATATACCTATTTATCTGTTATTTATTAACATTATTTTTACTTAATACTTTAATTTCTTTAATGTGTTCACGCCGGCATGTACCACCGGTGGTTCAAACTGGTAGTTTTTGCTGGTAGTAAAAAGTCTTTAAATTCCAGTTCCAAAGCGAATAAAAAGTGAAATAATTTTCAAGTCACTATTCAATTATTCACCTCGATTTTGATCACTTTGAAAGTGTTTTTCCAATTTCTAACACAATGTCGCCCGAAGGAGAATAATACAATTAATAGAACCACACGATACAGCGAAGTATGGATTACAGAGCCGGCGGTAACGTGTTAAGCATCCATAAAACTAAGATACCAACAGCAATATCAACATACCATTTTCTAAAGTCCCTAAGTTTTCATGTTGAGTATACAACACAGCCCAGAACAATTAACGATAGTTACAGAGTCTAGAATAACGTGGGAATGAAAACATCCAGTGCGATTAATCGTACGTTATTTACGAGTAATAAAAGGAGATAAATCTACGAATAAAAACCTGAAGAAGTGTATACTTCGCGGAAGATTATAAAGACACATAGCATGGCGTATCCCAGAAGAGTTCTACTAGTAAAATAAATATAATCTAATACTTGATTCTAATAGAAATCAATCGAGAACAATGAAAATCAAATGCTGTACAATAGGATTATATGAGCCGTTTATTTTGAAAGTATCCATTTTTCAAAAGCATCGAGTTAGCGTTTATAATAATTACACAAAGTTGCTTTATGAAACTTGTGCACTTCTTTAACAAAAAATTACTTTGCGTAACTTGTGTACTTTTTAACACAACGTTACTTTGAGTAACTTATGTACTTGTTATACATAATGCTACTATGTGTAACTATTAGAAACGTTAACTTGATTTTTTTTTAAACTGGACGTAGGTCATTTTCAAAATTAACGGTTGATATGAGGAGAAATATAGGGCATTGTACTGTTGGCTATTTAATCTGATTTTTTTCGTACTTATACGTAAGTTTACCTGAATTAAGTGCCATGCTTTTATTCCTCGAAACTTATATATTGTATATACAGGATATTCGAAAATATTTGTTGAAACTTCGGAGATTTATTCTGACTTTAACTCTTACAGTACCTTATAAGTTTTCCGAGTACCGTCAAACAATATCTTGATAAATATGCGACTCTTAAGGTATCCATTAATTTTTGCATATCATTACATGTGTTTAAATTGTATTACAAATGGAAAGCCGATATATCGGCTCTAAGATACTAAAAGGGTTAAGAATGAAAAAAGGTATATGATCGTGTTCGAGAATATACAAGGTGTACAACGTAAAATAGAACACCTAAATGAAGACTGCCAAAAGTGGAATTTTGCGAAAAAGTGAAATCCGTGTTACATGATAACCTCGCGATACGCGTCCGTAACGTCTGTATAACGTCTAGAAATAAACCTGTTTAAGCGATCTACGTTATATTGTTCATTTACGTCGTTATCGTAACGTTAAAAATATTGAAAATTTCGCGAATATTATCGATGTATTTGATTCGAGTTTTAGTAACATTGGTATCAGTGGTCACTATCTAAACTTTCTGTAAAAAGACGACGCCGACGAAAATTCTTTTCGGAATATTGTCTCTTCGAAGCCATTCGTATAATGGATCAAATATATTTTATATTATCGCGATTAAAGGATGTAATTAGGTGGCTTGATTCGTACGGGACACCCTGTATATTGTTCCAAGTTAGTTAACAGGATCAATTTTGCGACGAACATCCATATAACCTTTTTTAATTCTTCGAAACGAATACACTGCGAGTCTCTGAAGTTTAATTAAGAATTTTAGAAAGACACGGTATATGTACACGTACAATGAGTATGCAAATTCGTGTGCTATCAGTGGTAATATTTGATTGATATCTATTGTTACTATCTTCTCAGTGATTACAACGCCATTCTATGAACTCGATATTTTAATATCATAGCAATACTATGAACTACGACATAGGCGTACTGTGAATTGTTTATAATCTCCGTTTCAATCGATGTGACACTTTAATAATATCAATCATATACCTGTGAGATTACCGTTTCTACGGTGATAGCGTGAAATCTTGATTTACTTAAGTAATAACATTCGTAAACAATCGCCGCATAGGCGCCGAATATTTGGATTCAATCACTCGAGGAATTTTTTAACGAGATCATTCTACATTCCCGTAAATGTAGAGAGTTACTTGGTCACAAAAAGTAGCTTGTAAAAAGTTACCCTGTTTGCGCGGAGATACCAAGGATGTGTTTTTATCTTGGATTTCGAGGAAATTAGTTGGAGATATTTTGTAAGAAATAATAAGGATCGATTCTACATTTTATTAAATGTAGAAGAGACTCGATAATAGAAGATTCCTTAGTCTTGCGGTATCAGAAAATTCGAGTACAGTAGACTCCCGTATAACGCGGTTAATATGTTACGCGTTATCGGGGAATTTCCGCATTTTATTATACAGCGCGTTGTATGAAAATTGCGTTATATAAAACACGTGTCATCGCAATATCTTTAGCGTATTGTAGGAATTCGTGTTATACGAGAGTTTACTGTACTCTAGATCAGTGTTTCTCAACCTTCTTGCCGCGTGAGCCGACATATTTCTTTGTAATGGTACCGCGATTCAAATGTTTATCCTAAATCCGTGTTGTACGATAGCTCGCGATACGCGTCAGTATGAGAATAAAACTGTTTAAGCGTAACGTTAAAAACATTGCAAATTTTACGAACATCAGCGTCATAATTGATTCGGGTTTTATTAATATTGGCATCAGTGGTCACCGGTGACCATGGCGTTTAACGCGTTAGTAATGTCATGCGTGCCATTAAAATGTAACGCGACTCAGTATTGGTTGAGAAACCCTGCTTTAGATCTTGCGAAAGATTCAAGATTCGCGAAAGAAACATACAGACATGCAATAAGAAATCGATCAAAACTTTCACGCGTACCTTACGGCTAATATTTTATTTATAAAGCTAAGTATCGAACGAGTCGACCGGATGCGAGAAAAGCGACGCGTAGAGCGATATTCTTTTACATCCTTCGAGATAATAATTATCGAGGATAACTCGATGATTATATGCCTCTCATTGTTTCATTATCCGCGAATCCAAGCGTTTAATTATTTCGACTGATTATTTTTTACATGATGGTTGTACGATATAGTTTTGTAACGAATGTAAATAGACGTCTCCTCATTTAACCAGTGCGATAGAATTCTCTGTCATAAAATCGAAAAGGTGGACGATGGAGTCGAAGCAAAGTGAATATATTAATATTTCATGCGCGTAGAGTGTCTTAAAAGAATATCTTCAAATTTGGAAAGTACACTTGAAGCGATTAATTTGTATTCATTTTTTAACACCGGAATTACGGAAGCCATCAAAATGGCTGGTCCGCGGGATTTAGCAGAAACCTGGTGATTTATAAAGTTCTATTTCCCGTGAATCTTTGCGACGTACGTTGCATAATGGACGTAATGCAATCGATGAATTTATTTGTTTGTTGAATATATTGTCCGTAAATCTAGTGTTGAAACACTCTACGCGTGTTTTATTTCATTTCTCATTAATTTGCGATAAGAACGATCGCTGTAACTGCTTGTACAGATCGTTAAGAAGTAATTTGTACAAAACATTGAAACATACAGATAGTTTTGATATAGTGGTGTTCACGGAGGTGAACGATACCAAGCTAAACAATACTCCGTGTATTAAGGATCATAATCGGAACATAAGTGTATAAACATTATAAATACAAACACTGTAAATTAAGTATAATTTTTTGTATCATAACACCGTGTATTTAACCAGCATGTTTATTGGATGTCTTACTTTCCCGTTGGCGAGTGAACGGAGACGTTCGTTTCGTATTCCGAGTTCCTATTGGATGTCGATGCTCTTCGAGATGCATCGAGATCCAATAAGAAGCGAGAATCGTTACTCGTATCGAAATCGATTTAAGCAGTTCGATTTAAAGCTGTTCGATTATTTCTGTTCTAGTCTTATCGATATTAAACAAATTCCATATCATATATCTTCTCGAATACTACATCCGAGTTGTTGTTTATTAATTCGTGAATTAATAATATTGCTTTTTTCCGGGAAAATGGAGGAACCAGATGTGACTTAATATATCGTGGTATTCGAGACTCGATATACGATACCTAGCTCGTTATACAACTATTTTTTAAGTGAATTGTTTTTACTTTGTAAGCGGTTCGAATTGAGGAAGGAATTCTAAGTGAAAAGGATTGATTGAATTCAATAATCTTCTTAGAAACTCGACGCGCAACAATTCGATGAACTTCTGGTACACACATACGTTTTTATATTTAATGTTTTTTAATATATACAATTCGTAAGCTGCGAGAGAACTCCGTGAAATTCCAATTGCGCAGCCGCGGAACGAATAAACCAAAATTCTAGTTTATAATGCGAGAAACTTCTTATCACTGTGATTCGTGAGATTTATTGAAGATTTTATTAGGGAATTCATAGGTCGTTCAGAATCTAGTTGAAGTTTCGCGATACAGCGAGAATTCATTAAAATAGAAATTCTTTCTCGCGACTTGTTCAGTAAATTTCGACTGCACTTAACCCTCGACTTACACGGCATTCGAAATTGCACGAATTCTGTTCAACACGCTTGAAGAAACGCGGAAGGAAATATGAACTTTTCAATTATGTTATGTACATCTTGCTTGAATTAACGAATTTTTCTTTCAAAATATATACTCAAATTTGTTAAAAACTATATAATACTGTTTCATATGGATTCGATCAATTTAATACATATTTACTTTCAATGTGAAATGTGGATTCGAATTGCACGATTTCAATTTACACGGCCTTTTCGAGGGAATCTGCCGTGTAAAACGAGGGTTAGGCGTATTTCAAAACGATTCGAAATCGACTCAAATGTTATATATATGGCATAAAGGAATTTTTCCGCTATTCTATTGAATCGTAAATTAGCGAGTAGTAATAATCCTTTTATCTCAAGGAGTAATTAAGCTTCGGGAAGCGACACACGAAAGGTGTACGAAATTTTTGGTATTTCATTTCGAGATTTAGGTCACAAATAATGTGTGTTATCAAAGGAAATAAAATTTCAATAGCTTACATCCCGCACCTTGATTCACTTCACGGATGAATTATCCCACTTCCGGATCCTTTAAGCAATAAAACAAATGAGACAAAAATAACCATTTGTGTTTACTGTCATCGCGACAGTTTGGTTCTGTTTTAATTGATGTTGATTTATTGTTCGATTTCATTGATTTGCTTTTCAAGATATGCGTTTATTATGGTCCCCGAGGAAGAGAGTCCTTGCACTGATGCGACGGAAGCTTCCAATATAGTGTCCTTGCAGTCGGATATTAGTTGCACTATTGATTCCGAAATTAAGGATACTCGATCGGAGACTTCTAACAGAGATGCAAATCCTTTTCTAGGATACGAAGGTATATTAAATATACCTGAATTAACATAGTTAATTGTTAGATATATCGAATTAACTTAGTCGAGTACTAAATGCATCTGAATTAACTTAGTTAATTGCTAGATCCACCGGAATCAACTTAGTTAATTATAGGATATGCCTGTATTAACTTACTTAATTACCAGATATATCGGAATTAACATAGTTAATTGTTAGATATTTCGAATTAACTTAGTCGAGTACTAAATGCATCTGAAATAACTTAGTTAATTCCTAGATGCACCGGAATCAACTTAGTTAATTACTGGATGTACCGGAATTAACGTATTTAATTACTAGACGTACCTGAATTAACTTAGTTAATTACTACTGAAAACATTACGGACATTTGAAATATCAAAATATTACTATTATATTAACATTTGCAATAATAACACATAAAATAGGATTTGCAGCCAGGGAATGTAAGTGTTTCGAGGTTTATCCACCTATGGCGAAGGAAAGTTACACGCTGCCAGGAAAAATACAGAAGGTATTGCAAGAAAAACCGGAACAAGTCTCGGTTAGACTATATCAACCCACCTCGCCGTGTTTGTGTCGCGCGCACAAAATGTAATATAAATATTTATCATAGATATGTTAATCAAGTTAACTTCTTCTACTTTCACTTGTTCTCAGTGATTATTACCTTTGATTATTATTGTAGAGCCTACAATATGCCAGTGAGTTACAACAAGGGTAAGTACTCGTGGATCAATGCATTGTGAGTTATTTATAGATTATGAATCTAATACTAATTAGTTATATATACTTACGACTGCGCTTGGGGTTTCTTCTTTCTTCGATTTTCGTAATAAAACTATAACACGGGGCAACGACACCGCGGCAATTGACGTAACTCGATAGTTATAGGAGGTAAAAATTAATTGATTAGATCCCTCCTCGAAACCGCTTTGGTGCCGATTCAAGTGGAAGTGGCCCCGAAAAGAATACTTGGAGAGGAAAGGCAAAACGTATGAAGTTAAATTGAAGAAGAATCAATGTCCCCACTATTCGAAGGTATCGTCAAATATTTAACAGTTAATAGAACAAAATTTGGTTTAGGAATAAATACTATTATAGGATTGATTAAGTTTGGAATCTGTAATATCAAGGAATTTCTTAATTTTGGAATAAATCAAATTAGAGATTTTCTTAATTTTGGAATAAATCAAATTAGAGATTTTCTTAATTTTGTAATTAACAATATAGAATTTATAATATCGAGGGATTTCTTAATTTTGGAATAAATCAAATTAGAGATTTTCTTAATTTTATAATTAACAATACAGAATTTATAATATCGAGGGATTTCTTAATTTTGGAATAAATCAAATTAGAGATTTCCTTAATTTTGTAATTAACAATATAGAATTTATAATATCGAGGGATTTCTTAATTTTGGAATAAATCAAATTAGAGATTTTCTTAATTTTGTAATTAACAATATAGAATTTATAATATCGAGGGATTTCTTAATTTTGGAATAAATCAAATTAGAGATTTTCTTAATTTTATAATTAACAATACAGAATTTATAATATCGAGGGATTTCTTAATTTTGGAATAAATCAAATTCGAGGTTTTCTTAACTTTGGAATAAGTAATATAAAGGAACATACGAGTTCTGCAATAAATAATATTAAAGAAAGAAATCCCTGACAGCCTTTCATATCTTGCGAAGTATCAGAAGGAATCCCGAACAAGAAGATACGGGAACAAAGCAGACCGAAGTCACCGAAATGCCAAGCTAAAGATAAAACGGAAATGGATATGGCGGAAAAAATAGACATTTACTATTTCGATCATGGGAACTCTGCGTAGGTATAATCGCATAATTCTACATTAAACATTCAACTATTGGGTTAAACTGAGTTAATTCGGTTCCACGTGGGCCTTCACCGAGGAGGATCAATCCAGTTTCATCTATTCTCGTCAAATTTATCTCCCACCCGGCATCAGTTTCATCAATGTTTCAAAATAATCTCCGTTCTTATATGTTGTATATAATCACGCGATATTAAACTCGTGTTAACCTGACGTTTGCTGTGCAAAATTAGACGTTAACCCTTGACACTCGATAAATATTTCGGTTATAAACGAGGACTTATTTTAAGACGTTTTGTGATACCGATTAATGAATTATAAACGGTTTTTTTCTACGGCAATTGGTTATTTATATTGTTATTTTGTTAATTCTGTTTACGCGGCAAATAGAATACTTGAATTTCGAATTAATTGCTGCGAATGCATGTCGCCTAACGAGTGTAATGGGTTAAATTTCCTGAAGAATTAATCTCAAAATGATGAAATTCTTTAATATTACCGACGCTAAAATGAGTAAATTCTAAAATATTACTGACTCAAAAATTAGTTAATTCCTTAACATTATTAATCCCAACATTTTTGACACAGTTATTATCGAACGACCGACGCGCCTCCAATACTGGCAACCGAAAAGTGTGCCGAGAAAACGGACCAAGCGGCAACCCGTTTCTGGGCGGAGATATTTGGAACGATTCACATCGGCACTGCTTTCGTAACCGCGTTTATCCTGCAGTTTTTCCGTTTCATACTCTTCAGTATAATCAGACCACTAACCGTGGGAATCTTGCAACTATTTGCCGATTACTTCACCAAGCCTTTCCTCTCGATCATTTTTAATGCCATCATACAACCGATCCTGATATTACTCTACAATATCGCCACATCTTTCAAGGATCTCTGCGAACCACTCGCGGAAGCGATGGGTTTGTTCCTGCGCGAAGTTGCTAATCTCTGCGCAGCGATTCGACTCATAGAAATCAAATATATGTCACCCAAATCCCCGACTTCTTGCACTTGAAAGTGTAAAAGTATTCGAACTTTATATGAATTGGGATAAAAAGAGATGAAGAAAGATAACGAATCCAATGTCGAATAGTTTGACGCACGGAATAACACATGCCTTAACACCAGGTATATATTTGGTATTACTTTAACTTTACAATATTATTATCGTTTCATTCATCTTCATTCTCTTCATCATCCTCTTCGTTTTTCTTCCTCTTCTTCACCGTCATTATTCATTATCATTTCCCTCATCATCGTCTACCTCGTCTTGTTTTTTTTACAGAACAAATTTCTTTTTCATCTTACAGCGACTAACATCGTCAATAATCATCAATAATCATCAATAATCATCGTCCCACTGCATCTCTTTCGTATATCTTACCGTTTAATAAATTATGTACAATCTCACAAACAACAAACGGAGGAACCTAATTACATCATTGTTGTAGTTGTTCACACTTCGCTATGTACAGGTACTACTTGGTTTCATATATATTTTTTTGTTTTTACAGAATCGCGCGTTTTTCTCGCCATCCCAGTGAAAATGGCTACGTTCACCTTTCTGCGTGATTCGCATTCTTAAAACTCTCTGCCCTTTGTTTACGCTATTTTGAACGGAAAATACGGGAAAAAGGAAAGGAGAAGGTTAGAAAGAGAGAGAGAGAGTGTGTGTGTGTGTATGTGTGAAAATAAAACCCCTATCGTCACCTAGTCTCAGGAACTGCAACCTCTTTTTTACTGTGCATCGCGATCTAGGTGACCGTGCTTGGAGTCTCCTGGATGGCTAAGGTTTGTGAAGGCGCGGATGTCGAGTCACCTGAAATTAAAATTGAGTTAGTAGATATATCAATATTAATTATACACCCAATTCTGTTCTTACACGATACATACGTTCCAGGAGGATACGTGTACAAAAATTCGTGTAAACAAATATACTATATTCATGAAAATCTTAGACTTTTCAATTTATTATTTGTGAAATAAAAAGGATCTGATTTCAACTTTGATTCAATTTTCTGTCAAAGATTCGTGTAAAAAATATACTGTTTCTGTGGAAACCTCGGAATGACTATTTTATTATTTGTGAAGTAAAAAGAATTTGATTTCAATTCTGATTAAATTTTTGTCGGAGATTCGTGTAAAAACAGAATGCGGTGTATTTTTCTGTAATCTGGAATTCACGCTAGAACTATCAAAGCAGGCAACATTTGCCGATTATTTGTTTGGTTCGCGGGATTTAATAATGTTCATATTTATAACGCTTCATTTTCGGAAATTCTTCGCGGTTCACGTTGCACAATGGACATAAATAAATCGATTAATTTATTTCTTTCAACCATCCTTTTTTTACAAGGACGTAGATGATAATATATAAATATAGTTGAATATATCGTGAGTAGTTCTAGTATTAAGAACTATAATTTATAAATTTGTCCATGTTTTTGCCGTTAACGAAGAAAGAGACATTTCCATGTACGCGATTAGGAAAAACAAAAGTCGCATAGATTTTTCATTAGATGACCTAATTCCATAGGATTTAGTTGGGGTTACATAATGCTAGGGATTTTCGTTTTAGGTCTTGTTAGCCGGTATCCGTACTAAGGATGTTTATAGCTAAATCATGTAATCTCATTACGCTAATACGATCTCCGGGTATTACATAATAACACCGATGATCACGATATCTCTACAAAATTGACTCGTAAACTTTCCACAATACGACCATTCAGGTTAAACATCTACAACGTACAATTTCATGTATTCCATATCGCATAAATATTAACATATTTGCACCGGATGACGCACATTTGAATCTTTGGGATTTTACCAGAATCTGGAAAACTCAAGTGTGAGTTTTTAGATCGATACACTTCGGTTTCAAAATATTTGAGCATATTTTAACTAACAAGGAACTCTTCCATACCTACGACCCTTCTATTTCTAGTATAACCAATACCGACCAGTACGGACTACTACCGACCGGTTTTGTTCGTAGTACTCAAGAAACTAAGCGACACGTATTTGTTGATACTTGCGGAATTTCTGCGGTATACTGTATTACGTAAGAATTAGTGTAAAATTTGGAAAGTAAATGATGTGTATAATTAATAATGATGGTTACCCAAGAGGGCTGCCTCTAGGTCCCCTAGGATCTCGGTCTCCTTTGGGTCGATGAGGTTGAAGCGTTGATTAAGGAGCGTCAGGTGGGCGAAGACACAATTGAGGTGAGCGTGTAACCCCAATAGTGCCACCTCTCTGAAGTGGCAGTGGTAAATGTGTGCCACCACGTGGTACAGTAGCCGCAGGATCTTACGCACTATCGATTCGAACGAGCTAGGAAATTCGTTTGCTGCAATCAGACCACCAAACCATCCCCCATCTTTATTCCAGTGCTTGCAATAACGGCCAATTTAGGAGGGTGAAAATAAGTAAGGAATTACGTCGATACACACAAGATATTATTCCGAGACAAAGAACAATTAAAACTCTCAGATTTTAATAACAATTGTGACACATTTGAGTCATTCTTGAGGTGCAAAAATTAGGGAAAGAATGTACTTTATACATACGAAATATTAATCTAGCTAAAAAACAATTAAAACACACTGATGTTAATAAGAGTGGAGAACTAATTGAGTCACTTTTTTGGTCTACAAAGAAGTAAGAAATTCAGTGAATACACACAAGATATTATTCCGAGACAAAGAACAATTAAAACGCTCAGATTTGAATAACAATTGTGACACAATTGAGTCATTCTTGAGGTGCAAAAATTAGGGAAAAAATGTACTTAACACATACAAAACATTAGTCTAGGTAAGAAACCATTAAAACACACTGATGTTGGTAAGAGTGGAGAACCAATTGAGTAATTTCTATAGTCACACAAACAAGCAAGAAATTTACTCAATACATGCAAGATATTAGAATACGAGAATAACATAATGAAAACAAACTATTATTAGTAAGACTGACGAGGTAATCAGGTAATTCTCGTCTCGCTGAACTCACCATATTTCGTAGGAAATATAGTTTCGTCACTAACGGTGCGCTGTGTAAAAGTCATAACGTAATCTATGTATTGTGGCGCAGCCACTCTCGTTTTCTTGCCCTTCTCATCGAACCACAGATACGTTCTGAAACAAATAAACAGAAACCGGGATTCTAATAACTTCTGTGTTATATTAAACCGCGTCGAGGGAATCAGTCACGAATGCGTTTAAATGAAAAGTTTCAACCGAAGAGAGAAACCAAGTTAAATCGAATGAAATACACTGTTTTCCCCTAGGAATCGAAACTTTACAAGCTAAGTAGATTGAATTGTGTGCGAATGTAATGTTAATGTTAATAAAGGACCATTATATATCACCACAATGATATCCAGGAATAATAAATGTACTTTTAACATGGATAACAATAACATGGGTAATTATTATTAGCAAAATGTGAGGAATTATGAATATTATAATTCTACTTTAACAAATAATTCATAAAGCGTCAACATGTGATTCTTAACACTTTGACGGCCGCTGTCACGTACACGTGATTTCGAGAGCCAGCGGTTATCGGCCGGTGTCACGTAAATGTGACTTCGCGCTAGTCATCTTAGAGCAGCATTATATAAATATTTTGAGATCCTAGATTTGATTTTTGTATGTTAATTCATTTTAACTGTTTTTGAATTACTACCTTTCAATTCTTGCGAGTATATTGGCGTTTTTTAATTCTCCAAATATCGGTTTTTTGAATTTTCCGTATTTCAGTACGCGGGAGATGCCGGCGGTAGTAGCGCGACTTTGGGTCAAATGAGCGGCCGTGAAAGTGTTAAAACCACTAAACGTACTTTCTATTCCAACCAAAGTGTTTCTTAAATGATGATACTAACTTTGTAAAGCTTTTTAAATACTCGTATTGATTATATTCAATATATTTGAAGGATGAAAAATCACCTTAAGCCGGGACCAGTCATGTCGGGACATCCCGTCATGGTGCAGAATTCGGATATCGTTCCGTAAACGAGATTAATATGATCGAATAGTGCGAGGGTGTGAGAGGCCAGCCACTCGTTGTAGTCTAAACCAGGAGGTAGATCTACCAGCATCCTCAGGTCCAGCTCCGGCAACTGCCTTTCGAGGGCCGCCTCCTCCAGGTACAATTTCGGATCTTCTGTGGTTCCCGCATCTTTCTCCTTTCGTCGGGCCTTTCTGTAATCACCAATCATCGATATCCATCAGCAACAGAATTTTGTAAACAATTACATATCTGGCGCAGAAACCGAAAAAGCCAATCGTAAGTCATGTTTTAAAGCCAATGAAACGTATTTTAATGTATTTGGTTGGCAAGAAAGTAATTTCGGTTTTGTAGCGTGGAATAAAACTCAATTTCTTTTAAACAAAGAATGAACTTTAATTAAGCATATATTTTCCATTTTGTAAACTATAAGCGACATCTATTAAATATTAAAAGGAAAGGAATCATAACACTAACAGAAGTCCTTTACAACAAATATAATGCTAGATATTTGTGAAAACCGAAATTACTTTCTTGCCAACCTAATATTATAAAAGAAGTTCTTGTGTCTTGTTGAATGTGTTTATTATTTCAGGTATAAGTGACTCTTTGCACTCGAGAATATTTATTATTGTTTATACTTATCGCGGCAACTTGGATGGCGACTGAGAGGCAATGTTTAGATTTATTACTTCGTTGGTGATAAACTCAAAATTGAAAAGAAATATACTAGCATTTCGAGTGCAAAGGGTTGAAGAAATGAAGTGCAAGTATTCGATGTGGAATGACGAGAGTTGTGAAAGAAATAAAAGAAAGGAAGGAGAGAAAAGTAGTCGGAAGTGGCTCGGCTGGTCGAGAATTCTGAATTGATTCTGACTTGCTTTGAAAACAGGGGCGCCAATTTATGTTTCGAGCACGTATTATGGATGCCTCGATAATGAAATTAAACGCATTTGGAGCGCGAGAAACGTTCGAGGCGGCATACTGAAAATCGGATATCGTTTCTTTGTGGTTAACGAGTCATTAGTCGGAAGAACAATGGGGACTTATTCCACTGGGACTCTCGACCTTCTTATTGCGTAAAGAACGAACTAGGGAGTCGGGAGACATTTTTTCTATCTGCTCTGGTAAAGAAACTGTTACGGTAAGATACGAGTTATAAATAATAATACGTTAAACATGTGTAAGTGCATTTGTTATAGCAATATTGTTATATGTAATTAAATGTACATGGTTTACGGTATGAAATAAGCTACCTAATGTTTGGATATTTAAGTAATTGGATGTCTAGATATTCGGATATTTGAATATTTGGAATTTTTGGATATTCAAATATTCAAATATTCAAATATTTGAATATTTTGAATATTTGGATATTCAAATATTAGAATATTTGGGATTTAGAATATTTAGGATTTGGAATATGTGGGATTTGGAGTATTTGGAACTTGGAATATTTGGAATATGGAATATTTGGGATTTGGAATATTTGGAATATGGAATATTTGGGATTTGGAATATTTAGGATTAGGAATATGTGGAATTTGGAATATTGGGATATTCAAATATCGGAATATTTGGGATTTGGAATATTTAGGATTTAGAATATGTAGAATTTGGAGTATTTGGAACTTGAAATATATGGATATCTAGATATTCGGATAATTAAATACTAGAGTATTTATATACTTCAGATTTAAATAGTTCAATCATGGTAAAACATATGATAAAAATGATAAAAATATACGACGAGGTTTAAGTGACAATGAAACGTTAAAAGGGAAAAGGTGGCGAGGGTAAATAGAATATTATAGAAACGTCAGACCGAGGGATGAAAAAGCAAGAACTTGATATTTTAAGGGTCAAATTCGGGGATGAAATTCCAGATGAGGAGAAGTTAAAAGGATTCCATCTATCGAGGCTTCAATACGCTCCAAAATGACTAATGGCGAGAACTCTATCCTTCGGAAAGATGGGATGATTTAAACGTGGATGATTAAATGGTAAAGCATTTTTGTTTAAAAAGTCTACTTTTTATTAAATTGCTTTAGTTTGGTCTGATCGTCCGTTTGGTGCAGTATTTCACTTAAAGTAGAATAACCCCGTAATAAGTACGACATAAATCCACGTTAAGTAGTTACACCCGATTACCAGCCAGACACAATATCGTTCTAAATTTTTGTACTGAATTAATTTATATAATTCTATATTCCATTTTTGCTAATTTGAGTCTACATATTTTTCATCGGAAAAAATGTGTAATCCACTTCTTTCGACCCAAAATGGTCCTAGAACATCATTAGGCATCATATACCATCGATTTGGGCTACGTAGGAGCGAAATTGGAGACTTTCATTTTTTGACAATTTTTGAAGGTATACCCCTTCACATTTTTGCGATTTTTAGTCGACCCATTTTTCGCCTGAAAAAATTTTTAATCCACTTCTTTAGACCCAAAATGGTCCTAGAACATGTTTATACATCATCCACCATCGATTTGGACCATTTAGGAGCGAAATTAGCGACTTTGATTTTTTGACAATTTTTGAAGGTATACCCCTTCACATTTTTGCGATTTTGGGTCGACCCATTTTTTAACCGGAACAAATTTTGAATCCGTTTCTTTCGACCTAAAATGGTCCTAGAACATGTTCAGGCATCATCTACCATCGAATTGGAGTCTTTAGAACGAGATTTAGGGAAATCGAAATTTTGACGATTTTGGAACGTACCCCTTTTCATTTTGTCTTGTGATTCAAAAAGCTCTGCCCTACCCTATACTTACATCGAAGTGAAATGAGAATGTCAGCCGTACGTGGGCGTTACGTGAATCGATTTTGCCCGAATACTGATAATGAAAAATACCCTGACCTACCTCGACACTAAAATCCAATGACCAGAACTTTCATTGTCCCAAAGGTCGCGTTTTGTTCATATTTACATGAACCGAGGATTACGATACACGTAACAATCAATTAAAACAATCTAACATTTTCGTTCTCATCAAATAATCATGGAAACAGTCTTAAATTCTCCACCTATATTTTTACTTCATTTTCTAACCTTCAAAAAATGTATCTCGAATTTATCGCGATTCATCATCTCCACGAACTTCGCGAAGTTTCTTAATTCAATTTAGCGCGAGATATGTGAAAGCCGCTTAAAGTTAGCACTTGGCAAGATGACAAAAACCAACAACAAAGAAACAACAAAACAATGAGGAAAGTTAGAAAAATAACGTATAAATATTAAAGTCCCATAATTAATGTGAAGTGTGTTTTATATCGCGGAGTTTGAAGAATTTTTCATTGCGAAAGTGTTAATTGCAATTCCGGTTACAAAAGGTTTACTTAAAGTACAATGATAAGAGATAATACGTTTCGATTGTGGAAGAACCATTAGAGTAATTAATATTCATATCGGACTGGGTTTTAATTGTAAGTTTTGGATCGGAATAAGTCTAATCCGATTATGAACTGGGTATTTCGTGTTTAATTGATTGGTACGAGTCCGTTAATCAAATTAGCGAGTTATCAGATTTGTAAGACCGAGTTCGAACGATCCTCGGCTCCATTTAATTTGTCTTTAATCTATCACCAACTTCGAATCCGGACGCCATTGGCCACCCACTCCATTAACAACCAATCGAATTCTTTTCTCGCGCGCGCGAAACTTCATTGATTAAACTTCTTTACTTCGAACGTTTTCCTCGAACGACTAATGGACGAAGATTTATCTTCTATTATCACAAACTTCAGTCTACAAACAAGATCTCCCGTCGAATAAGAATATAATATATATCTATACGTCTAAAGAATTATATATTAAATATGTATTAAACAATTCGCGACTATCGATGGAAACTTAAATTGAGGTTAGGATTCGTAAATATTAATATCCGGTTTGCGAAGAACATAAATGTTGCTACTAATATTTCGAGAAATAATTACTCGCTAAATAAAATCTATTACAATAATGTTAAATATTAACATTCTATTAATATATACAATATAAGCTAAATATTATAATCTTCAGTTATTATATAAAGAGATTATCACAAATTTTGAATAATTATGATGCTACAGTATTTCTTCAATAAAATAATTATCCAAAATTTGCAATAATTCGTTCATAACTCAAAGTTATAATGTTCGGTTCTCAAATTATTTCACGATATCAAGGTTATTTTCAATAAACTCAGGAAAATGAAAATGGAGGTAGTTCTGAGAAGGAAGTTTTGAGAGGAAATATTTGCCTCCACCGATAAACATTGCGCGTACCTTATCACCCTTATCAGCTCTCTTCAAGGAAGTTTTTTTTATCTCGGAACGAGACGACTAGTTCGACGACGAGTAGTTTACCGACCCTACGTTCGTTAAGTCTTTTTCCAGCTTTTTACGAGTTTCACGCATCGTTAAGTTTATACCTTTAGTTAGAAAACCCTTCGTCCTTCGTCGTTAAAGGATATAAACGCTGTTAAAACAAAGTGGATCAAGCAATTCTCACTTTATCCAAAAAACAACCGATAACTTTACCAGAAACTTTCTATTTGATCCACTTTGACTTAATGCTGTTTATTAACGGCGCCTGATTACAGGAGTTCCCAGTACTCGCGTTCGCTTTCATTAATGTTATGTAACGATCTAATTACACGGTGAATATTAATTATGTTAATAGTGCCAGGTTTAATTGAGATTAGGTAGTTCATTTCACCTGAGTTATGATCACTTACTGAAGTAATAATCCTTGTGTTTATGAGAATATTGGTGTAATGGATAGAAGTGTTTGATGTAATATAATGAATTTGAGGAGTGCTGGTTCAACCAAGAATTATAGAATAAAGTAAAGCAATATAATAATGAAAGAGGTTCATTCGTAAATGATAAGAGATTGTTCATTCGTAACTGATAAGAAATTAATTAAGTCGAAGGGGAAAGCCGTCGCGCACTTCTTGCCAGTCGAAAATGCTATTACGGGTAACCCTCGTATAACGCGGGAGTTAGGTTCTAGAGAAAGGTCGGGTTATGCGAGACTTGGACTACATACACGCGTTACATCGAAGCCGCATTGTACGAGGACCACTGCAATTTCTGAACCGCGTTGTACGAGGATCACTGCAATTTCTGAACCGCGTTGTACGAGGATCACTGCAATTTCTGAACCGCGTTGAACAAAAATCGCCATCATTTTTGAATCGCGTTATATTGAAACCGCGATGTACGCGGATCGCCGCAATTTGTGAACCGCGTAATAACGAAACCGTGTTGTACAAGAATAGCCATAAATTGTGAATCGCGTTATATTGAAACCGCGATGTACGCCGATCGCCGCACTTTGTGAACCGCGTTATAACAAAACCGTTTTGTACAAGAATAGCCATAATTTGTGAATCGCGTTATATCGAAACCGCGTTGTACGAGGGTCACCTATACATGCAACGACGAGAGCGATAAAGTTCAGCCGCGTCTACGTTCATTAAAGCACTGGACTTCGTTCTCTATAAAGCTCATGCAACTGGAAAGAAGCTGCACCTTTTTTCAACTAATTTTTTTACCTCCGTAACAAGTCCCCCCCCTCCCTCCTCACCTCCTCCCCCATTCCCTTGCAGACTTTTTAATTTCACCGCGACATACTTGAAATCTTTACGCAGAAATATTTGCAAAATTCCGACACGTGGAATTATAGGATTCTCGTAATTACGAGAATGATTAAAGACATATTAAAACCGTGCTCATTCTTCTCGACAATTACGGCAATAAAATGGCAATTAAAATTATGTTTTCCACCGAGTGGTTTTTTTTAATGATTTTAAGGCGTTTTATCGTAAAATGTTATTTAAAGATAGCATTATTCCGAATACCTTCGGGGCAGGAATTTATTCGAACATCTTAGAACATCAAAGGGAACCGATTCCTTTTGCCGGAAACAATATCTTACGAATATTAATCCAAGGCGAGGAGCAATGCGATTAATTAAACCTCTGTTGTTTGTTGGTCATTGTGAAACCTCGTGCATTGATTTGCTGTTCGGCTCGTGTCGCTAATTCTCGCAGCTAACATTCACATTTATACACACATCCTAAACTATCCGCTATTTCCGGTGAATATTGTAACAGTAGCAGCAGACAAAAAATCTAGCTATTGCGAAACACCGTTTCGTCTAATTAAACTACCTTACCCTGACCCCTCCGAACACAGTTGCCGTTTCAAATTCCTCCATCTTTAATTTGTATTTATTTCGTACACCAGTGATTCGTGGATGTCTTGAGAAGCTTTAAAAAATGTTTACGTATTTTCTCTGTGGATAATCATACATTAAATCAACAGAAATTAAATCGAAAGATATTAAAATCAAAAGAACAATTGGATTTATATCGATTTCAAAAATACCGGCTTATAATGTGAATGTATAAACATAGCTGAATATTTTCCCCGAGAATCTAGTATTAAAAATGATTTCAATATTTGATCGTATCTTCGTCGAAAGACCTCCGAAATCACTGGCGCACTGAAACTATTCCTATCGCAATCACTATAACGTTCAAAAACTAACCTTTCCGCAGTCCGTAAATAGAGTCGTTCATGCAAAAAAGATATATCTGTGGCGATCGTACGAAGAGACACACACGCACACACATATAGATATGTACATATAGAAATCTACACGGATGAGGGAACTAGTGACGAGGAACTCACGCGACAAGCTCGCCGAAGAGCCTGATCTTCCTGTGGCAGGTGTCGAGGAGGGATAGTCGAGAGGATGACGTGGAACTCCCTTGACTTCCGGCATGATGAACCGGTGTCGAGGGGGCGGAAACCGTTGAGGAAGATGCCGAGGTATCCTGGAGGACGGCGATCGCCGAGCGCGCCGGCGAACGGAGCATCGCCGAGGTCGTCGAGGACGATCTCTTCGGCGAACCGCTCGTCTCACCGAGGAGCTTATCACGCACACTTGGTATGCACCAAATCTTGTTTGGTTCTCATTGAACTATGACACTGATACTTAAACTGTTTTCCTTCCTTCTTTTTGTGAACACGTTTCTTTAATGCTTTTCGATGACCTGATAAATAGTTGTTAAGAATGTTCTCTTTTCCTTGCAAAATTTAATTGTGAACCGAAGCTTGTTCGGTTCTCATTGAACTATGACACTGATACTTAAACTGTTTTCCTTCCTTCTTTTTGTGAACACGTTTCTTTAATGCTTTTCGATGACCTGATAAATAGTTGTTAAGAATGTTCTCTTTTCCTTGCAAAATTTAATTGTGAACCGAAGCTTGTTCGGTTCTCATTGAACTATGACACTGATACTTGAACTTGTTTTCTTTCCTTCTTTTGGTGAACACGTTTCTTTAATGCTTTTCGATGACCTGATAAATAGTTGTTAAGAATGTTCTCTTTTCCTTGCAAAATTTAATTGTGAACCGAAGCTTGTTCGGTTCTCATTGAACTATGACACTGATACTTAAACTGTTTTCCTTCCTTCTTTTTGTGAACACGTTTCTTTAATGCTTTTCGATGACCTGATAAATAGTTGTTAAGAATGTTCTCTTTTCCTTGCAAAATTTAATTGTGAACCGAAGCTTGTTCGGTTCTCATTGAACTATGACACTGATACTTAAACTGTTTTCCTTCCTTCTTTTTGTGAACACGTTTCTTTAATGCTTTTCGATGACCTGATAAATAGTTGTTAAGAATGTTCTCTTTTCCTTGCCAAATTTAATTGTGAACCGAAGCTTGTTCGGTTCTCATTGAACTATGACACTGATACTTAAACTGTTTTCCTTCCTTCTTTTTGTGAACACGTTTCTTTAATGCTTTTCGATGACCTGATAAATAGTTGTTAAGAATGTTCTCTTTTCCTTGCCAAATTTAATTGTGAACCGAAGCTTGTTCGGTTCTCATTGAACTATGACACTGATACTTGAACTTGTTTTCCTTCCTTCTTTTTGTGAACACGTTTCTTTAATGCTTTTCGATGACCTGATAAATAGTTGTTAAGAATGTTCTCTTTTCCTTGCAAAATTTAATTGTGAACCGAAGCTTGTTCGGTTCTCATTGAACTATGACACTGATACTTAAACTGTTTTCCTTCCTTCTTTTTGTGAACACGTTTCTTTAATGCTTTTCGATGACCTGATAAATAGTTGTTAAGAATGTTCTCTTTTCCTTGCAAAATTTAATTATGTACCGAAGCTTGTTCGGTTCTCATTGAACTATGACACTGATACTTGAACTTGTTTTCTTTCCTTCTTTTTGTGAACACGTTTCTTTAATGCTTTTCGATGACCTGATAAATAGTTGTTAAGAATGTTCTCTTTTCCTTGCAAAATTTAATTGTGAACCGAAGCTTGTTCGGTTCTCATTGAACTATGACACTGATACTTGAACTTGTTTTCTTTCCTTCTTTTGGTGAACACGTTTCTTTAATGCTTTTCGATGACCTGATAAATAGTTGTTAAGAATGTTCTCTTTTCCTTGCAAAATTTAAAATGTTCTTATAAATATTTTAAAAATGTTCTCTTTTCCTCGTCAAATTTAATTTACACCAAATCCTTTTCGGTTCTCATTGAACTACGACTCTGGTAATTAAATTGATTTCCTTCCGTCTTTCGATGACCTTCCACGAACTTGTTAATAATATTGGTGTCCTTTCCTTCCAAGATGGAATTTGATGAAAATATTCTTTTTCAGAATTCTTCTAGTTGATGTTTAGTTGGTTCTATTATCTTCCAAACATTTATCAAGGATTCTTTTACTTGATTTTTGGTGAAAGTATTTCATGATCCAAGCATTTATGAACGATCCTTCTACTTGATTTTTAGTCAAATTTTATTCAGAAGCTTTTTATTGAAATATTTATGCTCCAAGCTCAATAATCTAAGTAACAATGCTTTGATTATTAAATATGTACTAAAACTTCTTCGATTCTACTCGAACTATATTCTTGACGCTTCGATTTCTTTCTTCAAAAAATTAAGTTCGAAAGTGTTCGACTAACTGAAGAATTTCCAGGTGTCGAACAAAATGATGATCTTCTTCCGAAATATTCCTCTATGAATATTAATTTCCTTCTCGTTATTCTTCGATATTTGTATTATTTCTTATTTTCCATATGAAGTCCAGGAAAAATATTATTCAAAATGATCCCATGTGCTGGATTTTTATTAAACATATTTTATAATACTTTTACCATGTAAAATCTCTTCTTTTACTTCCTCCAACAATTCCGCAACATGCATGCAATTTTATCAGATTTTTATCAAACCTTTCTCTTTGTAAGCATTTACCCGAACAGCATTCATTCGATGCTTCGATCGCTTCTTTGCAAAGATGGCGGAAGAATGGTTGAGCACTTCAATTTAGCTAACGAACTAGGATTTACTCGAATCCACTCAAATATTCTCGAATATACTTGAATATATTAGAATCTACTAATATATTTGTTTCCAGCCTTCGCAATACGGAAAAGCATCCTAAAATTCTCTAAAAGCATTTTTTAAAAAACACCAAACATTTCAGCTTAATTCGAACCTTTTAAAATCGTAGGATTCCGACGCGATTGCAAATTTCACATAGAAAATCGTGTGCCTCGTTTGAGTCGTTTCCAAAGTTCCTTTATCGAGGATTCGTTCACCGGAATTCTCAGTGCTTTGTGTAAAAAGATGTCGGAGAATATCTCGTACTCGGAGGTTCTTCCGTTTGTTTCTTTTCACGATTGTACCGTCGAGGATCCTCGAGAAAGTAGTCTCTCTTCGAGTATTTATCGATGATACTCCTTTTTCCCGCGAATACCGGAGTAAAGGGTTACAGAATTCCGCACTTATCGCGCTCCCTCTTCCCATAAAAAATTCCCTAGCATTAAACACCCGCCATATTTGATCCGCTTCTTCGAGTAGGTGGTTTCGTTCGATGTCTTCCCAGCAAAAAATCTTTAATAATAATTAATTCAAATAATAATGTTCATATATACTCGTGGATTCTTTTTAATGCGGGAAGAAAGTGGATTATCCTTTGTCGGATATCCTTGCTTTCTTCCTTTAAGTCGAAGGATTCCTTGGAGCGACGAGCGAGGATTACGCGGCGTCCAATCGCCGAGCGGTGGAAGACGATGATAGTTTTCGGTTTTCAATCGAAGATATATACGCGTGGGAAACGCTGATCGATCCGGTGATATTTCTTCCGCGGGACGTCCTTCGAGCAGGTTATTTTCAGGGGACGATAACTTCCAAGGCGTTACGATCCTTCTTTTTACGTCAGCTGGGTATCGGCCAACTCTCTTTCGATTATCATTGAACTTGCTTCCCCAGCACTGCTTCAAAGTCAACTTCACTTTCAGGTGTTCTGAGAAACAATCGATCACCGCCGTCAAAATCGGAGTTTTGCGATTCGTTTAAATGGCTAATTTGCTTAGAAAATGTTCAATGGCTATTTTGTTAGAGAATATTGAATGGCTAATTTGTTTAGAAAATTTTCAATGGCTATTTTGTTGAGAGAATATTGAATGGCTAATTTGTTTAGAAAATTGTCAATGGCTATTTTGTTGAGAGAATATTGAATGGCTAATTTGTTCGGAAAATGATGCTACTCCGTTATCATTAATTTATTAATCTCTACTTCGAAATTGAATCGTATATTACGATGTATAGTTAATAAAAAAATATTGCGCAAGCCCCCCTTTTCTAACTCGAGGACGTCAGAGCCCCGACTGAAGATGCAGGGGGGCTAGCACTACTCGCATACCCTTGAAACTATCCATAGCACTGCGCAAGCGCGATTTTTGCAAGGGCATGCGTGGATTAGTGCATGCACTTGTACCCTCAGTCGGAGCCCCGCCGTCCCCGAGCTTAGAAGGGGGAAGCTTACGCAAATTGTTTATATTAACCATACATCGTAATATACGATTGAATTTCGAACCTGAGATTAATAAATTAATAATAATGGAGTAGCATATCCCTTAACCTTGTTGCAACTTTTATTAAAGCCCTTTAATCTTTTAATGTTATATCGATATTTATTACTCGGAATTATTAGTGAAACAGGTTTAGATTTTTCTACAGATTTTTGTATCATTCGTGGCAGCTTATTTCATATGAAACACCCTGTATATTCTTAGTAGATTATTTCCAGTTGATATACTTTGAAGAGGACGAAGAGAAAGATGGAATTTTTTGTACAACTATTGATATTTGTTTAGCTCGTCGCGTTTCAACGACGAAGAATCAAGGAGCGAAATAATTGGTTCGTGGGAAAAGCTGGAAACGCAGTTTTTCCGAGGTGGAAATCGGAAAATACCGTAAGAACGACAATCCCAATTACGAGAAACCACGATTCCTTTCTTTCCTTTTTCGCCCGTATCAACTTTACCGTCTCCGTCCAACCCCCGTGGCCCGAAGGGGGCACAGGGGGGCAGGAATGCAGAAAACTTCTGTTAATATACGCCACTGGATTCCAGCCAAAATATTTCAACGTTGCCCCCGCGATTTTCGCGATTCTGTCGCGCATCCCGCGAATACTTTCCAACCACCGAATTCTTTTTAAGGTTGCCGCGATTGAAATACTCCCGCGAACATCGAGGGCGGTAAACATGACGAAAATAAAGTTCCTTGGAAGTATGGATCGAAAGTAAGGCGGCGGGAGAACGAGAATAATGAACTTAGTATGTGATATTCAATATTATTATATTTTAAAAAAGAATAATCAACTCGTAAATAATGCTCAGAATTAAACGAGGATAATGAAATTGTAAACAATTTTCAAAATTAAATCGGATTAATTAACCTTCGAATAATTTTACAAGCAAAACGAAAGTAATAAACTTGCAATTAGTTTCTTCAACTAAGAATGTTTTCTAACAGATATATTTCTATAAATTTTAAGAAATCATATCTTTAAATGTAAGACACCATCTTTCAATTTCAGTCTTCAGCCGGTGGCCTAACGAAATTTATCATTTGAATTTTTAAAGTCCTTGAGTCTATCTTTCAAATCATATGGAATTATATTTGGAAACGTACTTTTAATGAAATACATTCTATCAAGAAAATCTGTAGTCCCAATTAAATGGGTTCAAAGCATCAGAAATAAAATACATATCTCTAAGTCTCGATTAAAAGGATTCAAAGCATCACAAATAAAATACATATCCGTAAGTCCCAATTCAATGGGGTCAAAGCATACAAATGAAATCCATATCTGTAAATCCACCATTTAAAAAAGTGTTCAAAGCAAGACAAACGAAATATCTCTAAGTCTCGATTAAAAGGATTCAAAACATCACAAATAAAATACATATCCGTAAGTCCCAATGAAACGGGTTCAAAGCATAACAAATGAAATCCATATCTGTAAGTCCCAATTAAAAGTGTTCAAAGCAAGACAAACGAAATATCTCTAAGTCCCATAAGTCCCGATTAAAAGGATTCAAAGCATCACAAATAAAATACATATCCGTAAGTCCCAATTCAATGGGGTCAAAGCATCACAAATGAAATCCATATCTGTAAGTCCCAATTAAAAGTGTTCAAAGCAAGACAAACGAAATATCTCTAAGTCTCGTAAGTCCCGATTAAAAGGATTCAAAGCATCACAAATAAAATACATATCCGTAAGTCCCAATGAAACGGGTTCAAAGCATAACAAATGAAATCCATATCTCCAAGTCCGGATTAAAGGTGTTCAAAGTATCACAAACGAAATATCTCTAAGTCTCGTAAGTCCCGATTAAAAGGATTCAAAGCATCACAAATAAAATACATATCCGTAAGTCCCAATGAAACGGGTTCAAAGCATAACAAATGAAATCCATATCTCCAAGTCCGGATTAAAGGTGTTCAAAGTATCACAAACGAAATATCTCTAGGTCCCATAAGTCCCAATTAAACGGGTTCAAAGCATCACAAATGAAACATATATATCCGTAAGTCCCAATGAAACGGGTTCAAAGCATAACAAATAAAATCCATATCTCCAAGTCCGGATTAAAGGGATTCAAAGCATCGCAAATGAAACACACATCAGGAAGTCTCGATTAAAGGGAGCTCATATAATTATTATCATCGCGTCCCGACTAACTCCATTATGTGATAAGTTGTTTCTTCCAAGACATTGTGATGCAAAGTAGGGTATCCGTCGTGCATGTAAAACGTCTTTTCGAATTCAATAATCGTCCGTTACGTCAGAGCCGTGAATCGGTGGGTTGAAGTTTCCAAGCGAGTCGAAGGTTCGCGGCGATCAATCAAACGGCCTCGATCGAACTTTACGCTTAACTGCTCGTCTCATCGGAAGAACGTCATCGAGGAAGGGTGAGAGATAATAATTCCCTCGTCATCCTAATTCCCTGATTTTCTCCGCCATCTTTTGTTTTTTGGTTCAAGGTGATTGTTTATCCTCGCCTCGCCACGAACGGGGTTAATGGATATTAAGTGGCTTAAAGTGAAACGAGTTCCGAGGGATGCGTCTTTCGTTTGGTTTCGAAGAAACGGAGAAACGCGGTTTCGTTTGACCTTTCAATCGATATCCAATTTTTCCAAAGACGTAACAGAGAGCGAACCACCGATGACTCGAAATATCTGAAACGATCCTGACATTGACCGATGTTGCCGCTGTAGAACCAATAAGCTTCAAAAATAACCGTCCCGGTTCCATTTACGGATTACTGAATTTCCCTGATCGAAGTCAACCGTGAAAAATGATTCTAATCTTGGCTTGATATCATGGATAAGTATCTTACATACTTTTGATGAAGTTGAAATCAATTATACTATATTAATATCTGTATATATACATCTTAGTCTATGTATAGATGTATACATAATAGATAATATATAGTAGATATAATATAGAAATGTACTTATCAAGTGCAGATATATTTTGCACTCGTGAAAAAATATTATATATAAAAAGTTAATTATTACGTAAAAGTTATATGATAATTATGTAAACGTAAATTATTATAATAACATGTGTATATAATATACAGGGTGATTCACGAAAGTGTAACCAGCCATATATTTTTTGGGTGAAAAAAATGTTAAAGGAAAAAAATGAATGAATCCAAGTGGAGTACTTATTCACGATATTTTTGTTGTAAATGTAAAAATGCATAGTGTTAATGTTTATCTAAACTCTATATAATATTTATCGATTTATTCATTTATTATAAATTAGAATATTTATTAGAAATTTATTCCGATTTTTTTACTAATTATAATAAAATTGTTGGTAATTTTCCGCAATCTCGAAGAATGGAAATTCAATTCAGAATTCTATAAAAGTGTGGTTTATATTAATATTCGAATGTCGTTGGTAAAAAAATATATTTTCCAAATGGATTGCAAACGGAGGCAAAAGATGAATGAAAACCAAAATGAATGATTTTGATGGAGGAGTAACGTAGAGATGGCGGAAAATAATCTGATATAATCGGTGGTCCAATCGATGCGCGGATTATGTAACACGAGTGGAGTTTAAAAATAAAATTCGCGGAAACCAACCGCTTCTTTGAACGAGGGCTAATTTTATCGGGAAATCGATGTTTCGGTAAAAGTCGGTTTAATCTCCCGTTTCGGAATCCCATTTTCCAGTATCACGGAGACGAGATCAACCGCGTAGAATTAAACTTTCTCCGGTCTGCATTATGCGCTCGATGCAACCTCGGACCGACAGTGAAATGTGCAAAGAACGGAAGAAGGAAAAAGCGAAAAAACTCCGATAAAAATTCAACGGATACTTTCACCAGTGGGATGGAATGCATCGAAAATATATTTCAGATGCTTTCCAGGAAAAGAAGATCTTTCATCGTTTATTTTGCGAAGAGTAACGATGTGAAATAATGTGATTTATTTATATGAATTTAGTACGTGTATTCTTTGAATGCTGATTTGAGCAGAATTAATCAGAATTGACCGGAAATTACCAGAATTTACCAGAATTAACCAGAACTGACTAGAAATGCCTAAAATGCAGATGAAAAAATTACCCGTACGTTTTTATATTCACTAAAACGCGCACCAAACGAATGCAGTAAAATTCCAATAAAATGTAAATATTTAAAGGCCGACATTAATTAGCTTCAGATTTGAAAGACTCTGCGTTGCTTCGAGTGAAAATAATGATTAATCGAGGAGGATACTGCAACTTGATAAAAAGAAGTAACCATCGATAAAATAAGATAATTGCTGCAATATTCCAATAAAATTGAAATATATAAAGATCGACATTATTCAACTTCAAATCTGAAATATATTACTTTGCGCAGCTTCAAGTCAGAATATGCTTCATCGAGGACGGTGAAATTTGAAAAAGAAATTAGTATCAATCGATATAATTTAAGATAAATTGGATGTCTAATTAATAAATTAGATCTACCAGCAAAGTAATCAATTATTGTTCACATACTTTATGAAAGTCATTTCATTTGTTCATATTAAACATTACTCTATTAGATAATCCTCGTCGTTATCTATGATCCTTCACCGACGATCTTCAAATGTAATAATTCCCATTTTGATAAATCAAATTCCCAAATTTCGATGCGAATAAAGTTCTCCACTCCTCAATTGCTTACTTTCCGGTACCCCTTAATAAAAAGTGTTAATAAATAACAATAAAAAAGGTAAAGAATCAAGTTTTCCGCGGAAAGAGAATGGCCTAAGTTCTATGTGTGTCATCGAAGAGAGTGATGTATTCCATTTTCATCTCTCTACCTGAGAACTTTCTAAACCCGCGAATCCCGGATTCGCTGGTGGATGAGAAACGAGTGGTTTAAGAGATCCTTCAACCGAGAGGACACTTTTCCTTGGTGCAATCGCTAGTCGGAGTTTTTCTCCGTTTTTCTTAACTCGCTCGCTTTTATTGGTCATCGAAGTGTTTAAGGGTTTTTATTTGATCGAGGCGAACCGACGCGACTGCACTCTGCACGACGCGTCTCCACCGGCTGTTTCAACGCGACTGCGAGCTTCGCACCCACCGCCCCTCTTCTGCATCCACCGCGACATCCCCCGCTCCCCGACACCCGAACCATCCAACGAATGAGAGAAGAAGACCTCGAGGCTTACGACTACGGAAAAATAAGTATATTAACGGTAAAACTACCGAACTTATACTCGGTTATATTTCAACATTTATGTAACTCTGCAGAAATTATGTATGTTGGAGAATACGAGTTAATTAATGGATTGAATTACGTGCTTTACGTATGTAAGAGCAATATATATATATATAAAATCCGAAAGAATTTATAAAAAATCCGTTGCATATTGGAATAATCTTAATAAAAAGTGTAGACCGATTATTTTGACCGCTTTGATAGCTTTAATATTAATACTAAAATAAATGACATAAGTAAATTAATCGATTCAGAAAACAGAACGTTATGAACTGAAATATAATCTCCAATAAAATGACTAATCTAATAAATGAATCCCTTTTGTTGAATTTTGCGGCTAGTAGTATAAACCAATATTTGATTTAATCGTCTTTATTTAACCCTTTGCACTCCAAGCTTTTTTCCATGGGGACACCAGTAACTCCGCGTCATTTTTAGAGAAAAATAAAATATGATCCTATAAAGTCAAAGTGGAAATAACTTTTTTATTTGAATGTTTTAAATATATTTACATGTCATAAATATAATATAGAATAGCGTGGTGAGTGAGACTCGGTGTTGGAGTGCAAAGGGTTAAATTAAGATCGAAACGTTTCGGCAATGGATTTTTGCCCTCTTCGGTCGAATTTAATTTGCATGATTATAATTATCCCGAATAATGAAATACATTCGTAAACCGAGATTTAAGAAAGGCGTAAACCGAAAGTGCCGGATGTGTAATGAAAAGTGGAATATAAGTGGCAGGGTAGGAATGAAATCTAGATAAGTGTGCTTAAAATAGTAAGGCAATCATTTATAGCTTGAATGTGCAAGGCTTTCGTGTATCTTTCGCGGAGGAGCGCTGATAAATAACGATAAACACGCGAGGAATGATCGCCATTGATTGCGAGGGTGGATCATTTGTTAGGCGTAGCCGTGACGATGCTTGTTCTCGTTACATCGATCATTATTATCTCTAATATAAGATATGACATATTATTTTATATTCGAATTGTAATGATTAATATCAGACCCTGATAAAGCTTGATCTACGGCACTGTCGGCTGTCGTTGTAACCATGACAACGTGAGGAGACCTGACAATTTCACGAATCGTCCAAAAGTATAAACGTTTATTTCTATTTTAAGAATGCAGTCTTTATTATAATTTGACCCTTTAAACTTCTAGGATCAGACCGTTTTTGATTACAAATTGCAGAATATCAAAACCTCGAAACTTTTCGAGAGGTCGAGTTTTTTTAACACATTTTGATAATCATTTTTAAAAAATTATGTATTTAAAGGTTAAGCAATATTTAAGTGGAATATTTTTAATCTTAATAAAATGGAAATATTGGTTAAGCATATCGTAATTGTTAAGTCAGTGACAAGATTGCGAAGGTGAAATCGGCATGGATTTAACGAAAGGACTTTTCGAGAGGTCAAGTTTTTTTAACACATTTTGATAATAATTTTTAAACATCATGCATTTAAAGGTTAAGCAATATTTAAGAGGACTATTGTTAATCTTAGTAAAATGGAAATATTGGTTAAACATACCGTAATTGTTAAGTCAGTGACAAGATTGCGAAGGTGAAATCGGCACGGATTTAACGAAAGGACTTTTCGAGAGGTCGAGTTAATGTACCTTGAAATCACGCCTCGTGTTTCGCTGAAATCTGTTGAACTCGTTAAGCTAGTTTTACGCGGCTACAGATGACGATTACCATTATTATTATTCCTAAGTACTTCTAAGTAACCAAGATAACTACCTACTTATAGTTGTAAGTAGGCTACGCGGTACCAATGTAACGCAACTTCCACGAACGACTCTAGAATCTCGCTAATCAAGTATTCCGTAAAAATAACCGTCAGTTTTTGTTACCATACCCGGCTCTTTAACTTTGATTGTTCAACAGTAATACCAACCCTACAATAAACACCAAGTATTTCAACCAGCACATCATCGTCCGAGTGAAAGTAAATATTAAATGAGGAGAAATATGAAAAGGGTAGAAGAAGAATATGAATACATTTTGAAGAATAATAATTAATATATGGATTAATATTAACGTGTGAACTAAAATAACTAAAGCGACATTGTATTCTAACTGAATGGATTCTTTGACTAATTAATAAGCTTGGAAAAGGCGAGAAGAATAAGAATAATTTCAATTGAACGAGAACAAATAAATAGTATTATTCCGTAAAACATATCCTTAAACACGTCGCCACTTCCTTCCCCGCTTAATTCTATTATTCAACAATAATACCAACCCTGCAATAAAAGCGAACCATTTCCACCAGCACGTAATCGTCCGAGTGAAAATAAATATTAAATAACACGACCGGTGCAGTAGGTGCAGGAAACTACCCCCGGGACAAGGGATGACGCACGCCACGTCGAACCCTGACACTAAACCGGAAGTCGAAGTAATAATCGGGAGTTTTTGACTGGGTGCCCTAATCAGAAACGGGGAAACGGACGGAGGGGAGTCTGCAGAGTAAACAGGAAGATCCGCGGGATGAGGTCGGGGATGGTCCTGGTGGATATAGGACGAAAGGAGGAAAGGGCGAAGGCAAAGGGGTGGGGGACGGTCGGGGCAGCAATGCGACGGTGGATGCGCCGCGACGCCGTGTGTCGGATCAGCTGTGACTCGGGGAGTCGGGAACTTCAGTCAGCTGACTGGCCAGCCGCCCCTCCCTCCTTTCATCCCCCCGTACACCCCACTCTGCGACAATCAATATGCCGCTCTGCCCCCGCGAATTTCTGTACGCCACGTCGCTCTGCCGACACTCTTTTCTCCTCTTTCTCTTTCTCTTTCTCTTTCTTCTGCTGCTTCTTCTCTTTCTCTTATTTCTGCTGTTTCTCCTCTTTTTCTTATTTCGGCTGTTTCTCCTCTTTCTCTTATTTCGGCTGTTTCTCCTCTTTTTCTTATTTCGGCTGTTTCTCCTCTTTCTCTTATTTCGGCTGTTTCTCCTCCTTTTCTTATTTCGGCTGTATCCCCTCTTTCTCTTTTTTCTGCTGTTTCTGCTCTTTCTCTTCTTTCGACTGTTTCTGCTCTTTCTCTTCTTTCTGCTGTTTCTCCTCCTTCTCTTATTTCTGCTGTTTCTCCTCCTTCTCTTATTTCGGCTGTTTCTCCTCTTTCTCTTCTTTCGGCTGTTTCTCCTCTTTCTCTTCTTTCGACTGTATCTCCGTTTTCGCTTCTTTCTGCTGTTTCACCCCTTTCTCTTATTTCGGCTGTTTCTCTTCGTTCTCTTCTGTGTACTCCACTTTCTCCTCATTCACGTTTACGTCTTTCTCCTCTTCTTTACTCTTATTCATCCCCCCTCTCATCTTCGTTCTATTCTCGAGGGCCAAACAAAGGAATATGTATATCTTGATTGAAAGATCGGAAATTGCTTGTGACTTGGATTTATAATATCTGGTCTTCCAAGATAGAGTGGTGTCACGGTTTATAAATCAATGTTGAAACATTCGTCTATCGAAGACCTACTCGAGTGTTCCGATGAAAATAATGTGCTTGCGGGGTTGTTGAGGGTGCGATGTTAACAGTAGAACTACAAAAGCCGTCAAAATGACGTATTCGAGGAATATAATAATAAAAACGTTGAAATTTATAAGGTTCCATTGGCTGACATTTTTTTACGAATTTATATATTTTAGAAAATAATCAATTTTAATAATCAACTGCTGACTTTGAATGTACATCTACGTGATTCTTAATTATTTTTAACCAATTTATAAATCTTAAGAATTAATAAGTGTTACTAATCAAGTGCTTCAATTATGCGAATCGAGAGAATTATTAAAACTGTTGACGATCACTTCAACTTCCGACAGACTTATAAAAAACATCTCCATTATTGCAAGGTAGTGCAGATTTTACTCAGACACCTTCTCGCTCGTTTGTTTCCCTTCATTTTCGCGTATTCACGCCACTTTGCATAATTATCGAGTCGGACGTAAATGACAAAGATTAACGATGACGCGCTGAACGGGTTAAGCAGAGAGCTTCTTGGAAATCCGTTGTTTGATGTACTTATTTTCTGGAACACTCCTTTCAGGTTTTCATCCGTTATAATCGCGATGTTAACATAAACAGATGTAAAGAGTTAAAAACAAAGTATTATATATCCCAAATATGTTCATATTTGTAATAATAGTAATTAATATATAGAAGTATACATATTAGTGTAAAAACTAAAATAACTAAATCAACAACATATTTTGACTGAAGTGCTTCTCTAACTAATTAATGAAAATAATGAAATGTGAATAAATATATATAAATTAATATTCTAATTACAAAGAAGTTATATAATTATATCGGACTGAGCGAAAACACGAATTCGAATATAAACGAAATTATATAAAAATTGATAGAAATTAATAATCAAAATCTGCTGTAACAAAATCAACTAATATATAAACTCAAGTACAAACTGAATGATATACTCAAATATGAACGTAATAAATTAATAATCAAACTACGACGAAAGTGTCGCTGTTATATCGGAATAAACTCAAATATGAACAGAAATTAACACGAAACAAAAACGAAATGTAAACCTACTCAAGCTTTAAGTGGACGCGCGAGAAACAGAAAACTTCGTGTTTTCGGAAGAAAGAAGAAGTTTCGACATAAATGAAATCGGATCGAGGTTCGCCGAAGAAAATTCGGGCCGGTCGATCTGTAATCCAAGGGGCTTTAAAATTGGACTTTCTTGCCCTTAACGGAGGAAGGGACGGAAAGTAGACCGTGACCTTGACTCAATTGGCCTTCCATTCAAGCTAGAACCACTTCGTGAATTTAGCTCGAGGCACCCACCCGGTAATCACGCCTTATCTACACACCTCCCCCCCCCAAAAAACATTCCGCAAACAAAACCCTCTATGTGGAGAACATTTAGAAGCCCGTCTTGTCTAAACGATTCCATTAAACCAAGATCTAATAGAACTGGTAATAAATGATATTCGATAAGGCATTTATTAGATTATTTATCAATAATATTATGTTAATTATGTATTATAAATTATTAGTTAAAATCGAATTATCATAGATAATCTTTTATTTATTATAGGTAAACTTCGAAGGGTCGAAGGGAGAATATATTAATAATTAAACGAAGACGATATCACATGAAAATATAAGTTCGTATAAAATATAAGTTCTCTTCTGAAAATCCAAAATGTCGTAAAATTAAATCGAAGAATGGTAATTTAAGCGTTCGAAATCGAATATTAAATATTAAATCGAGTTCGAATATTAGAGAAAAATCCGATACAACGTGGAATATTGTTATCATTAGGCTTATCTTTAGACAAACTTCATCCGATAAGTGGAAAACTGGCTAATGGACGCTGCATCGTTCCACTTTTCGAATTTTGCATATCGCTTCGATTACCTTTCAAGGAGTTTCATTTATTTAGAAATTATTTACACCTCGAAATATACCCCGAAACGCGTTATTAATTCCTTCGAAGATAAGAACGAACGATCAAATTCATTCCGATATGATGGAAGAAATATACATTGTTTATTGTACAAGTTTAACACTAGAACTACTGGGAGTCAGGATGACTTGTCTGCCATTTTTAGTTAACTTATTTAAATATACCACGGCGCATTCTTGGGGTTTTATATATTTTTATATTATATACATAACGCAAATAATTGAATCCATTAATTAACTTAAATTCTTCAGTAATAATTTGTATATAAATAAATGTGTAAGAAAAATTGAGTATACGTTTGGTAGTTCTAGTGTTAAATTATTATTTTGTCAATATTTATAATGGTGGATTTAATGTTTATTTATCGCACGGAAATTCTAATAGAAAGACGCATTTTAATAAAAAGTTTGCGACCGAAAACAGCTTCAAAGAGTCGCGAGTAGCGTTGATAATAGAATCATTGGAAAGTGGATTTAACTTTCCACAAAGTGGCTCCAGCGAGGCGTGAGTTGCGTTACAGAAAAATTCAATTTTTGCAAAATAAACCACTAACGAATTTTATCGCGGGTTTTCGAAATCCTGGCACACGGAAAATTGTCGTCCACTGAGGGACAATTTCCGGCACCTCTTTGATGGAAAACTACAACGGTTTTAACTGGAATATTATCAATTTCATACAAACAATAAAAATAGTAATTCATTATATTGCGAATTATAAAAATATTTAAATCGTATATATGTCATACTTAATATAATATATACAATATTTTTGACGGTATTATTACATTATAATAATGAAATATATTATATATTAAGCTTGAAGTATTTACAATTTTGGTATTCTTATAATTCGTAATGCAAATCAAGTAAAGTATTATTATTCATTAAAATATTAATATTTATGTTAAATGATATCAGAAGCAAATATTACGAAGGACATTTCAAATCCAAATCTGGCGGAATGGCTTTAAGAATTCATCGGTTTGCAGATAAAACACCGGAATTTCCTTCTCCACGAATTTACAATTCCGTAAATGAATTCCTAACAGCAGCTAGGAGGAGTTTAATATTTACACCGCTGAAACTAGTTCCGAGAAAATGAAACTTCAAATATGGCGGTAGAAAATTCCCGGTCGAATTTTGTAGAAGATTCGACCGGAAGCAGAACTTACGGTAACAATGAATTTGCCCTCCGGAAATTGAAACTTTCACAGGCAACCCTTTGCCATCCTCCTACCAACTTCCGGATCTTTTTTATCCGACGCTTCGACGGGCTGCTCATAAATATTTCATAAATCCCATAATATCGCGGATTCATAATTAATACCCTGCCGAGTTTCCTTGGCAAACTTCGATTCGTTACTTTCGATTAACGAAAGTTTTCTGAAGTCAAAATTAATATTTCGGAAGTATGCTTTGATAAAATAATAATTGCGACGACAGTGCTCGGAAGTTGGCACCCTGAAAGTTAGGAAGGTGTGGATATCAATGGTATTTAAAATTCTGTGTTGCAAGTACTTGTGAATAATTAAGTGTAGTCTCGTAACTTGTGAACAATTATGATTAATATTTATAATAATCATTGAAACTTGGCATTTTCAAAATGAAGAAGATGTGAAGATCAACATTTGAAAATCGACATTTTCAGGGTGTAAGTACTTGCAATTAATTAAGTATAATTCCTACCTACGTAAAAAATCATAATTAATATTTCGAATACTTGGAAATGATTAAGAATAATTTCTTCTATCGTAAATAATTATAATTAATACTTATAACAGCCTCTTAAACTTGGGAGTTAAGAAAGCACGAAAATGTGTAACAAAAAGTAAACTTTCAGGAATTTGATTATGAAGTTTTTCAGTTAAATACTTAATACCTATTTTTTGTTAATATAACGTATATATGACTTTTATACAAGCATTCCAAATTTACGAAAGAATGTCAATTTTACCAGCTGCTTCTCATAATATATTTTCTTAGACATAAGATTTAATATAAGAAGAGAAGTACACACAATCAGATACCACGTTTTACGACCGAATTCCGTAATTCTTGAATAATTATGATTAATTTATATTCTTCGCAGTATGATCGAAATGATACATCAGACAGGTGACTGGAAAGCATTGGTCGCCGGATGTAAAGCGGAGGTTTTAACAGGGTAATTATCTCGATTATCGAGTATTCCTACCGAGAATAAGGAGGGAGAGGAGAGGAGAGGGGAGGGCAGGGATGGATGGAAGTAGTTCGGGAGATTGGCGCCAACATCCTATCTCGTTTCTCTTCCCATCGAGGATTACAGGAAGGACAGGATCGATGAATGAATGCCGACTTCCAGGCGCCTATCATCCCCATCCTCTCGGCGTCCCGACGCTGCAACCAATTTTTCCTACGTTTGTTTACCTCTACGTTCCGCCATTAAGCCCTTGCTTAGCTAGGGTGACCTCCTTCGTCGACGCGTATCCTTGCAATCGCTCTCTTTCGAGATCCCTTTCGCTTGAGATACTTTTCGTGTACGCCATATTGGAAAAATAACGTTTATGTTTATGTAACGTTTGAAGAGTCGCGAAGTATTTAGTTCTGGGAAGCAACATGGAATTCATTCTTCGCTTTTAAAGTTGTTGGTAATTTCGTTCGAATTGGACGCCATGTTGGAAAAATAACGTTTTAAGTGTCGCGAAGTATTTAATTCTGGAAAATAACTTGGAAATCATTCTTCGCTTTTAAAGGTGTTGGTAATTTCGTTCGAATTGGACGCCATATTGCAAAAGGAATCGCGAAGTATTTAAATCCAGTAAACCACTTGGACTTCGTTTTTCATTTTTAAAGGTGTTCATATTCCAGGGATATTGTTGATGCAATTAAAGGCATCGCGGAGTGAGTTTAAACTAATCGAAACAATAAGTCAATAAATCACGACATCAGGACCTTAAATTCTGCGGAAATTTCGTAGACCGGATATCGTTGACATTGCAGCGGGGTAAAACTCGAGTGGGGAAGTCGAGGGCCGCCATTTTACCATATGAACAGACAAGGGACACTTCACTTAATTAAGCGCTCCGCCGACATTTCGACTTTAATTTTAACCCAAGGAGGATCGAGTTACTCGCCCTGCAATTTTCTCCCGCCGCGGACAATTTCCAACCCTCTTTTCTTTCCGCTTCCTGCCACCCAAAGAATCACGTCTACCAACCTTCCTTTCGAACTAGTTAGCGAGTCCCTTTGAGTCCGCCATTTTAGCCCCGAAATACGAGGTAACTTTCAAAGTTTACTTTCGACAATTTTAATCGCGCTAAAAGTCTTCTGACGTCGTGAATCAAATTATGTCGAGTTCTTAGGATGTTTAGGAAAATGGTGGCTTGTTTAATTAAGCTAATTCAATTCCCTAGATTGTGCTTCGGAATACAATATTACTGACACCTGGAAACGGTGTTTTCCTATTTTTTTGTATCGTCGAACAGTAGGTCAAGAGATAAATAAATAAATACAATATTTATTTATCTATTTTGTATTCAATATATTGGTCTCTCTATAAAATATATCGAATATATAGATATATACTCATTTATTAATATTCAACATAATATCGAATAAATATATTAAATTTACTATATCTATATAGTAATCACGATCATTATAACCTAACTTAAATTATACATTCAATTTATATAAAATATTATATTATTATTCATTCAACACTATATCGGCATCATATCGAATATTCATAGACGAACATATTCTAACCAAACTAATTCCAACAATTCTCATTGGCCGAATCTCATAATGAAATCAATATGCAACAACAAATTCAGTGACACCGAGGCCACTGATAAACCAACCACGGTAAAACCCTGAAATTTCTGGCAGCCCGCGGTATTTCGGTGGCAATCGATTCCGTGGTAATTGAGAGACTGTGTGAAAGTGATAGCCCTCGCCGCAGATAACATGCGGAAGACTAAAAGAAGAGGAAACGAGGAAGATGGAAAGAAAGAAAGTGTGCGCGTGCGCGCACGCGAGAGAGAGAACTGAGACGCGAGAGCGTTAAGGACAATGAAGGTCATCATGCAGAAATCATTTATGATCATCAGTTTGGCAGCACTTGGCCCTAACTCTGATAAATTATGGTGTCTTTCAGAATGGCCGGCGATCTACGTAATTCAGCCAGTTAACTGAGGACAATGATATCACAAATGCGTTATGAAATCTTGATTTTACATCGGTGACTTGAATTATTATACTCTCGATTTCATTCGATTACCTTAGATTTGTGACAAAATGTTGATGAAATAATTCGTTTGTCACCGAATTGAATTTATCTGGAATGTTATTGGTCGATTCAATTTTATCGTACATGTAGGACGCCATTATATTTTACATCATAAAATATAAAGTATTTTAGAAATATTTTCGGTAACTCTAAAATTCGAGAACTCACGTAAACCTAACAAGTTGTCGGTTAAAAGTGAAAAGTTAAGTAACTTCTAGTTAAACTTATTATTTCCTCAGATTTTCAAGCGAATAATTATGAACAGTAAATAATAAATAAATACGCTGTTCTTTTTAGTTTATTTCGAAGTAAATATTTATTCTTTCGCGAAAGAAATAATTTTCAAGAGAGAAGAATATTCAATTATCTTCGCTGTAATTAATTTCTTTTTTCATCGTCCTCTAATAACTGACAAATGCATTTACGATTTGATTATATTTATTATAATATAATCAAATATTTTCTCTTAATAAATATGTCAGAATATATGTTAAACAGGGATTAAGTTATTATTCAAACACAATGAAGAACCGAATAAGAATATTCCGGTTTCTCCATCTCGGAGTTTCCAGGGTTATTAAATAAATATCCGATATTACGAAACCAGGAGTAATAATATTAATTCAGGTTGTTCAATTCCAGCGTCTTTCAGTCGGAGATTGCCATAATTATCTAGTCAATTACGCGACTCTAATGACAGTGTAATTATATATTAATTTATAACCTTAGCATAATTCGCCTGAAAAAGCTTGAAAGGAAAATTTCCAAAGAATTAATTCCAAGTAAAATACACGAGGAAAACCTAATATATGCAAGGATTGTCAGTTTTTTCGGTGCATTTAAGTAATAATTTCGTTATTATTTTCATGTAATGCACCTTCGTTAAAATCGCATTTAACTAGATTTACGTTATACGATTTCCTTTTAAACACGAAAAAGATTGGGTTACAGAGGATTAGCAATGATATTTTCAATCAAAAATCTGCGGTTTGCAAATAATTTAGCGACTGTAAATTGAAGTTTACTTTGAAACCGCGAGATCAACATATTAATTTTAGCCGGGAATTTGAGGTGACGAGACACATGGAGGGGTAACGAGAACAGCAGTGGAAATCAAACATTGACATAACCTTAATACTCGATGTCGCATCCTCCGCGTTTCCCGGAAACAGGAAAAATCAACGGGGCGAACATCTCCGACATTTTCAATAATACATCATTATTGAACATCGAGAAATATCTAACTTGAAATTCTGATATCGGGACATTTAATCATCTCCGTGTAACACTTTGAAATATAAATCGCAATCTTATTTAATATATTACAAATAAATATACTAAGCATAAAAATATTAATTCGTTCCAGAAACCCGTTCGAATTATGAACCGCTCGAAGTCCGAATAAAAATTGTAGATTTTAGTTTTTTCAATGTTAATAACTTGGAAAAGATTCAACGAAATAATTTGATGCTTATTTTATTAATTTTCATTATTACAACAATTTGTTATCTCAGTTTATATTTAATTCTATGTACTTTGTGTATTATAGAATTGTTTAATTCACCGAAGAAATTGAAAAATTGTCATCGAAACGTACAATTTTTATTAAATACATGGCGTAATATTTATCTTAAGATCATAATTACCCGATTTTCTCATTAAATCCTTAAAGAACAAACATTTCTAACATGTCCAACCCACGAACTTTCAACCGACACAAAAAAACGACGCATTAACTTTTATCTAAAAAATCTCATTTAAACCCTAATTTCTCAAGCGCGGGAAATTAACGTGTTCAAAGTGAAACCGCCACGTTGCGGACTACTTAAGCAACCATCGGAAATCGCGCATGGTTTGCGATTCGCCAAGGCGATTACTTTAATCGCGGAAAGTCGTCTAAGCAAAACAAACTACGAGTTGCAAGCGAGAGTTATTATCGTGGCAAGCGACGATAGTGTTGGAGCATCCTTGGTCGGAACTTTCGAAAGGCGGCGCGGCGCGTCTGTGTACGTTGGTACGCCTGACGCGAGGCAACACACACCATCCAAGACATTCGAGCACGTGCTTCGAGCCTGTGCGCCACGTATCCGCTAAATTATTATGTCAAACGCATTCGAATAACGAGCGAAGTGAATGCCGACCATCAAACCCGCACGAATACTTCCGAATCGAGTGTATTCAACGAAAATTGGCTTTATTAACTATTTATTTACGCTTCTTGCTTGCAGCTTTACTTTTTCTGGCTTTTATAACACTACGATGGATATAAATAAGTAACCAGGTGAAGTGATTTGTGAATAAAAAAGTATTTCCGATGGAGATACACCGAATAGTACTAAAAGTGTCGTTATGAAATATTAAATACTTTGTTGTTCATTCGAAATGATATTTTTATTGTTAGAGCTATTTATATATATATATAAATTTTTATAAATATTTATATATATATATATATATATATATATAAATGCTATAACTGTAAAAATGAAAAATCATAATAATTAACTGAATGAATATCTCACTCTATTCAGATTCTAACAGCCGTAATATTTCTTATTCCAAAAACAATTAATACTCGATTATCTCATAATCAATTATATCTACACTCGCAAGATAGCGTACCTTTATTGAAATATTTCTTTAATTTGCATTTCAAAAATTCAAAGAGAATCATTCGCAGCACTAAACAAGCCCAAGGAATATTTATCCTCCATGGTTTCTTATTGATGAATTTATGTATTCTTTATTATCGCCCTTGAATGGGAGACCTTTACTAGCTCAACACGTGGTGACTGCTGTGTCAATCTCGAGCCGTGATAAAACTTTTTATTACCGGGTTATGTTGAAATTTGAATATATTGAGTCGTTAAATCGCATTAACTTCGAGAGCCCCAATAAAACACGACGATTAAAGAGTCGAAAAGTATTCACTCGCTGGAAATATTTGCCGTTGAAACTTGATAACAAAATGGTGCTTTACATTAAAGGAAAAAATGTACAAGATATCCAGGTAAATGAGACACCTAATTGTACAACGATATTTGTTTCCGTGTCACAAATGTGGGCGACATAAAACATTCTATAAAAACGAGACAACGGAAACAATTGTCTTTCGACATATCGGATGTTCCTGTTAGATTTTTGTCAGTAAACATTCGATATTTATGATGCGCTTTAATTGTTTGATATTAAATCAACATTAATCGCTTGGAATTAATAGTGAAAAGGGTGTTTTAAATTGTTGTAAAGCATTCTTAGTGATTTGATTTCAAACGGGACATACTGTAGGATAATTTACTCGTCAAACATTATATAACCTCAAAAAGTATCGATCTTCGTAATGAAGCAACGGGAAACAAAAGACAGGGCTGGAATTAGCGAAGTGTACCATGAAATATACAACCCGCATGTTAGAAACTGCGCACGCACTGGAATCCCGCGAGTAGAATGTGAAGAGCATTTAAACTGAATTACTTCCGTGTTTCTAGAAAGCGAAAGTTGACGAATGTTTTTTAAAAAAACAATCTCTCGCAATTTCACCCGTTGAACACATGGTGAATACCGCAAATAATAGAATCTATTAATGAATTTAAATCCTCCAGCCATAATTTGTACATAAATATTGGGTTGTTCGGAAAGTAATTTCGTTTTTTCCCGACAGAGGAAACAGTTTTTTGCCAGCAAAGAGGAAAAATTTTACGAGCGTGGAATCATGCTACTTCCAGAAAGATGGCAAAAAATATTGTAAAAGAATGGCCAATATATAATTTAATAAAATATTTATTTACTATACGAAAAATGTCTTTCATTTTCGCAACAAAGCGAAATTACTTTCCGAACAACCCAATATTATACTAAATATGTTATTCATATGTTATTATATATGTTAATTATGTTATGCTAAATATGTAAGCATAACTGAGTATATGTTCGGTAATTCTAGTGTTAATTAGGCCGTTTACCAAGATATAAAGCAGTCGAAATTTTATGTAACTCGAGGACAACTCTGTACAAGCCACGTATAACTGCTCGCTGATAAGCTACCGAGAATTATCTTTGTTCTTCGCAGATAACGTCTGTTTAGTGTTATTGTGCAACGTGTCTTTCGAGAAACAATTAGATCGTGTTCGTTGCACGATAAATTCGTGATACGTTTCACGGAAGTTCTACAATAAATTCTGAAAACTCGCACACCTCTCATCGCGAACATATGCTCGTCTTTTTATATCGGTGAGGTACTCGAACCAAGGCTGATAAAACATTGAAATCTGATATCGCCGGCCTGTTAACATTAATTCGCCAAAGTATATCTTTAAATCTCAGGAAACTTGCCTTTTCCTGGAAAAGGATCATTTATCCTTGAAATATAAAATCACAAATATCTTCGCATAATTAACTGTCCCTGGAAGTATCTTCAACGAGCGAAGCAAATACAGGTTTGCCACCTGAACTTCTTTAACACTAGAGGTCAACTAGTAAGGTAGTGTTAAACTAGTTTAACACTAAATGACTTGACTGCCATTTTTAATTAAATTCTTCGAACGCATTGTTTGAGATGTGATATACTTTTATTTTATATTTATAACGCTAATAATGGAAGACATTAACAATAGGACTACCAAAACAGTCAAAATGGCGGATCCACGGTGTTTAATACAAATGTTCAAATGATGTTTCATTGTTTGAGATTCTTCGCGGTTCACGTTGCACATAAATCGATTCATTTATTTCTTCCATCCATCCTTTTTTTCAAGGACGTACGAATAAATACACAAACATAACTGAATATATCGTGGGTAGTGCTAGCATTGATTAACTTAAATTCCTCAACCATAATTTACATATAAATAAATATGTAAAGCATAGCTGATGATATATTAGGGGTACCCATAAGTAATATCGTTTTTTTCCATATTAAGTAAACAACGCCACCTTTCCGTCGACATGATTTATTATTACATAGCATAGGGAATTAAAATATAATGAAAATAGAATAACTAGGAAATAAAATAGAATAAAATAGAATTCTGTGTAAGTATAAAAAGCGACACTAGATATGGGTGCCCCTATCATGTTCGTTAGTTCCAGTGTTAAAAGAGTTCACATATTTAGATTACGTTTATCAGGGATAATTATGAAATCCCCAAAAACAGTTAACCACGGAAGCCCGTAGAGTGCTACAAATAATGCCAACCGCGAAGGATAAAAATAGTAGCAATTAATCCGTCGTTCTTCGCGGAACAATGGACCGTCGGATTTCCAAGCGGTATTTCGAGAAACCGCGGACAAAGCGAGGAACACCGCAAACCTGATTCCCGTGTAAACGCCCACGTATAAACCACGAGTGAACCGCGAGTGAACCGCAACCACGCGAGATGGAAGGGAGAATGAAGGGTCCGAACAAAGAGCTAAGGGACTGACCTGCAGAAGCACGTGACGGTATCCTCGACATCGATGGAAAGTGATGTGTCGATGGCCGAGTACTTCAGCACCTTTCTACTGCCCAGTCCAAACATCGAATTTAAACTTGTTCGCAAAACAATTCCGATTAAAACAATCCACGCTAACCTGCACAGTAACCCACGGAAATATATCCTTCGAATAAACCGAGGAATTCCGGTGGACGCGTGCTAAAGAATACTATGGTATTCTGGTTTCTGAATCACGAACAAACTAGTCAGCAACGAGCAGCGGACTGACATACCCGTTCTCCAGTCGTTCGCCAGGTACCACCGGCTCTTGGTGAACTGCTATCGTCTATCGGCAGAAACCACGGTAGATAAAGAGAGACAGAGACCGGGCGCCGTGAGAGGGAGCGAGAGAGAGGGAAGGAGACAGAGTGCAATGGGTATAAAGCGGAGAGAGAAAGGTAGACGTGTGTGCGAGGGAGATAAGGAGTACCGTAAAGAGGCTTCCACCGTAGGTACGACACGATACGACTTCTATGTCTCTCCTTGTTCCGCGCCTGGTTTCTCGCTCTTTCTTTTTACGAATGGATCTACTGTCGCCGTTCATCTACTTCTTCCTACTCGTACGTTTCCTCGCGCTCTCTTTCCTCGTGTCTCTCTTGCTCTCTCGGTGTTTCTCGTCGTTTTTCCCTCTTTCGATCTAATCTAATTAACGAGAGAGGCCTGTTCACCACAGTGAAACCGAACAAGTTCCTTTACTAGCGAAAAGAGGCGCTACGAATCTCGACACAGCTGAGGGGAATGATTCGGTACCTGTTTCTCTACTTCAGCCTCTTCAGGGTCGTGCCGTGTGGTGCGGCGAGTGCATCGGCGAAATACTGGCAACGGATTGCAGATGTCGTGATTGGATGTTACCTTGTTCCCGGGTGTGGGTTTGGGGAGAAAAAGAAAGGGGCAAGTGAAACTATTCGGGAATTGAGAGATACGTTGGAGCAGTTGGAATTGATCGTTTTTGTAGAGGGTTTATTTATGAACGCGTTGAATACAGTGAGAGGTCACCGGTGACCGCCGATGGCAATATTACTAAAATTCGGAAGAAATATATATCGTTTATATTTCCAATATTTTGTTTATACTGTTCAATATTTTTAACGTTACGATAACGAGGTAATTAATAACGTTAATAAATACTTTACGTATTATCGTAATTAAAGGAAATAATTAGGTAGCTTATTTCATGCAGGACACCCTGTATTTTATTCGAGTTCCATTGCATTTCATTCAGACATATTTATGTACTTCCTATCACATACACTCATATAAATATAAATATTGTATAACTAGTACATAAATAGCACGAAATATTTCGTAACAAATCTCACAATTTCCCTAGGAATTTATAATAGAATCTTTTTCACTAAAAAATTCCAAAAGATACACAAATCTAAAATTCTAATCGGAAACTTTACTGAAAGATCGAGCGATCGAAAACCACTTGCTGGGACCCAAAACTTATCTACCCGACATGAATTTGGAATTCTAGAAAATTGTCATCGTAAAGTGCAGATTATGGAATAAAGAATACGAGAGGAAAACACTTAATTTATGTCAAGGTGTAAAAACAGTACATGTTTCTGGATGTACGTGCAGTACACACTATTTACTGACTCTTACATTTTACTATTATAGTAAGCTAATGTATTCTGTATGTAAAAGAGTAGACGCAACTGGTTCACGGGCTTCGCACGTTAAATATGAAAGGTTAAGGTCGTTTCATGCAAACGCCGCCATATTTTACTACACGCATCTGTCTTTCCGAGATACGCCGAGTGAGTTAATTAAAAACCACCAATCAATGAGTAGTCTTAAACGCATCATCTCGAGTTTTAATAATAAAAAACAAAATTACAATTAATATGCTTGAGTTCTTTGAAGGAAAAGTATTCATTATATATATAATAAATGTAATAAATTCGACGACTAAGATTATTTAAAATCGCTAATCGATGTATGTTTTTATCGCGATGTCTTCTGTGACTCGATTCTTGAGTTTTTCTAATGAAAAATATTTATTGTATTTATATAATAAATGTAATAGATTCGCCGACCGAATTGATTTAAAACCACCAATCGGTGTAACTTTTTAGCGCGACGTAACTTTTATCGTTTTCTAAGACTCAATTCTCGAGCTTTTTTCATAAGAAATGTTTAGTATGCAAAAGAGATCTATTTTGTAGGAAGTTTCTTGGGTACCATTGAAAAAAGAAAATGGTGGGCGAGAAAAAAAATAACAATAAATGAAATGACTTAACACCTCACGTAAATGGTGCACGTAACGGTCCTGATTAAGGTCAATGATAATAAATTAGCAGCAATGTTCCGCATCGAATTGGAATTCCTAGGAGGTGCATTTGCAATTTAAATTCCCCGTTTGTCGAATTAAGTGAGATTATAAATAGTGAAAGTAGAAGTAAATCTGTAAAATAAATATCTACGTAGAATCAAATGCTTCGTTTTAACGAGGAAGTGTTAATTGGAGGAAGTTATTTTGCAATTTATTAACGATCGTGATTAAACCCTGATGTACGATAATACGGTACTCCATTAATAAAGAAAACGAAACTTTTTACTCACTGCTAAAATTATCATAAAAATAGCAATGGCGACTTCGAAGCCGCAAAAACAGCGAGCCATGATGAATGAACTTTCAAGCACCAAACTTATCACCACATTTCTTAATTCAAATTCAGGTCTAATTTTGTACTCCAAATGAATAAAAACTAATGAAATATGAATGTAATGCAAATGAATATTAATATAACTATTAAATAAGTAATACACTTGCAACTAAACCTTAAATTACCGGCGCAAATTTATCGAAACAATACAGTCCCGTTGACGCGAATAATTTTCCAACGACTCGACACATAACCTCAAATATCGTCCGATTTAAATGGTCCAGTACCAACTTAAAAAAGTAGGGATATTGGCGCGGGAACAAGATTCTTTGCTCGACGAGGAACAAATCGAACTAGTAGAAGCCCGGAGGTAGGTCGAAAAATAAAAAGAGCGAGCCATTTCGTTGGTCGTATATCGGTTATCGATACAAATTCCGGCAAATGAATTACGCGAGAACTCGGTCGATGGACTTATTTAGATAAGAGAGGTGGCCCAATAAAAAAACAGAGATGAGGAAAGATGTAACATGCAATACAGTGATCATTGCCGGGGGGCCATTTTGATTATCCTATTCACGATATCCCTAGAAATATTGAATATTAATTACCTCGCCGAGCCGGCAGTCATCAATCTGAATTCAAGGTTCCCCTGTTATTCGATTTACTCGAGATTAGGGATCGGATTAAAACTTAGGGGATCACGCAACTATTACCTACCCGCGAATTATGAATTTCCGCTACCACGGAGTAATCACTCGGCGGTGTACTTAATGATAATACGATGGGATAATTAACGCAGAATAATAATGTGATTAATGCGATATGATTATTACGGAGAATATTGAAATAGTTTCATGCGGTGTGACGGTGCATTTTGTGGATAAATTTGTAATAATTTTCACCGGATAATGTTTAATGAAATAATGCTGTTTCACGGTGCGACTTAGAGTGACGATTGGCGGTGACCTTAATGCATAACGATAAAAAGAGGAATATAACGCGTGTAATTAAGTCAGGAAGAAGTGAATCAACATAATAAAGGTCAGGTATCGTGTGCGTATTTAATTACGAATTAAATTACAGAGCAGAATAAAATAGAATTCCAATCGAAGATCAGATAACGAAGATAACCGAGATTCAGAATTCAATTAGTAATAGAATCGTGCATAACACGCACGATTATTATGTAATAATACCATTCATCGCAAACATTTTGATTGACAGTAACCAGGGTAGTAATTGAAAATTAGTTTCCGAGGACAGTAAAATGGATTAAAATATTCGATTTAAGTAGATCAAAATAGATCTAAATGTATCAAAATAAAATTCGTCGGGAATAATTAATGCGATATTATAACACAATTAAGACACATAACCCACGATTAATATATAATTATACCATTTATCGCAAACATTTTGATTGACAGTAACCAGGGTAGTAATTGAAAATTAGTTTCCGAGGACAGTAAAATGGGTTAAAATATTCGATTTAAGTAGATCAAAATAGATCTAAATGTATCAAAATAAAATTCGTCGCGAATAATTAACGCGATGTGATAACACAATTAAGACAACCCACGATTATTATATAATTCTACCATTTATCGCAAAGATTTTTGTTGGCAGTAACGAGGGTTGTTACGTCACCGTGAAAATAGGAATAGAAGCGGGAGTCCATCATCAGGGCCGTTAATTATTTTGGTTCGGCCGTTCGTGAATCACACGACATTTATTCATTCAGGAATACGGTTGCCAAGAGAGCCGTGTCGGCCGACATTACCGTGAAAAATGGAAACCAGAGGATAACGAGACCAGTGCCGATGAATGTCAGGTAAATACTACTACACCGGTTTGGCTGCATTAAACTGTTCCCCTTCCCCGCCCTTCCCGAAATAATGTCACTCCCGAGATTAATCTGGACGTTAATCGTTCCTCCATGAATTTCAAAAGTTCACCACCCTCCATTTATCCTGACCTATGCAAATCTAACGCGATTCCTTCGACGATGAAGATTCACGAGTTTCACCCTTTCAAGAAACGCTGATATTGCTGGAATTCCAGGATGATAGATAAAGGTATATTTTAACCGCTTAACCTGTGACGTAATATACTCGTTCGCGCCTGATCATTGTAAAAATATTTAGCGACGTGTATGTTACGTCCATTGCTATTATTAAGTAATATAAATATTTTAATTGGAAAGTATAGTTCTTCTTTTTAAAAGCCTGGACGATCAAAAATACCAGGAGAGCTTAGACTAACTGGGAACAATTTTGCAAAAATTTGTGCCCGAAAAACGCACGATAAACGGTTAAGGAAGATTATGACACCCGGTTGAAAAAAAGATTGTTTGATTCGGTTGAAAAAAAGATTTTTTGATTCGATTAAAAAAAGAAATAATTGTCTTTTGTACGCGTCGATTTACGAGGTTAATTAATTATTTTGTTTCGCTACTAATTCATATGAGTCCGATAAAGTATGAGGTAAGTAATCGTGTTCGATTATATGTTAATTATGTAATTATTATATTATTGTATAGTGTATTATATGTAATTAGCTACAGCACTGTGTCTGCAAGAATATTTTATTATTAATTCATATTTCTAAAATGAGTGCGCGATGCTTTCACTATGAAGAACCACTAAAATATTGTATTCTTAAATCATTTTTTGATTTATTGCGAATATTGAGAATCGTGATTGATTAAATCAGCAAGGTAATCAATATTAATGAATATTATTTGAATACTACGAATAATAATATTAATGGATATGAATATTAATCATCCTCGTTAATATTTAACGTTTCTTTCATATTAGATTGCATATAATATTTTTTATTATAATGTAATATAGTGATTTAATGCATCATGATTCCAACAAAAATCATGATGGATGGTGATATAAGTTGATTTGCAAGAAGTTTTAAGCGAATATGAATAACCGAATATTTGCCGTGATAAAAATAACGCGAAGAATAATCTACGGCATTTTGTCTGGTAGCTTTTGTATGTGAGAACGGTGTCTTTGTACCAACCACGCGGCACAAGACGATATTTCGCGATAAGAATGATAAGCCTGTTTGCGAGAAGCTGGCAGTCTCGGTGAGTAACTATATTTTAAGTGCCGCATTGTTGGTAAAGCAGTGCTTGTTCGAAACAACGATAAAACAGCGTTATCTTGGACAGTAGTAACAACAATGTCTTCAACATTGTTGTATTACAAATACAATCATAAAGAACGATCAGAAATGGAAACATTAGATCCCATTCTTTTCAAGCCATGCACCTAACCTCAAACATATGCCTTCATCTAATAAATTCATTTAAGCATGTTACAAATAATTACCAACAATTCATTCTCGTAAATCAATTAATATCTTCTCAGCCTTTATAATAATTATCCAACAATATTTATTATCTCTCCTCGGCCGAATTCTTATCGACCAGTCGTGATGCGCCAAAAAAACATTTACGGAAGTTAATCCCTTTGACCTGGTATCGAAATTTAGGGCAAGGCGGTTAATCCGGAAGCAGTTCCGGTAGGAAACGAAGCGTGATGATTCGATAACGAAGGAAGATCATCTTCGAGAGCGAAGGGAAGGGGGGAGAGTCGCAAAATAATCGCGAGAGATAATTTCTACAAGGAAAAAAGAGAATCGTGCGTGAATCACCGTAGGAAGGCAATCACACCGCGAAAGATCACAGTGAGTCATCGCGATCCTCGGTTTCAAGCCGACGACCACACAAACCAGCTACTTACTTCTCCCTCTTCTAACCTCTGCAACACAATTCCACGCCATTCTTACCAACCTACGATCTACTCCAATAATTGAGGCACACGGTCTTACGACATAGTAACTAACCTAAAAGTGAACTTTCGGTAAATCGATTGTAAAGTTTCATAAGCTTTATTAATATAACGTATAACTCTCGCACAAAAATCCAAATTTACTAAAGAATGCAAATTTTACTAGCTGCTTCTCGTAATATATTTTCTTAGATATAAGATTTAATTTAAGAGGCGGAGTAGACACAGTCAGATACCATGTTTTACGACCGAATGCTTCAATTATTATTAACACGTTGACCGCCGATACTAATATTATTACGAGCACCGGAAAGTAATCAATTCAGGAGTAGAACATTTTTTAGATCGAAAGTTTGGAATTTGATTCTTTCAAAAAGGGAATTATGGCATTAAAGAATCGTCAGTCAACTATCATAAATAAAGATGGGGATTATCTAATGCAATAATGTTTAATATGAATAAATAAATGGAGTTTCATAAAGTATATAAAGTACAATTGATTACTCTCCGGTAAAAATGGACGATATAATTCAGTATCAAGATATTATATTACATATGATATACTTTCATCATAATGTTTTCAATTCCTAGCAACTACAACATCGTATCCACATATTGAAAATAATTTCGCTATTCTCGCATCATGAACCCCCCCCCCCCCTCTCCCCCCAAAGAAAATTACACTGAGTGGTAGTAGGAATCAGGTAAACCAAATAAGTACCGTGATCTTTTGTAGGTTATAATTGGTTACGGCATGCCGGAAGACGTGGTTACGAAATGGGTCAACATCTTGTTCGTAAGTTTGTAAAATTCATGAGAAACGGGAAAGGGGGGCTGGGAAAGCAGTAAACGAGGGAGAGGGAAGAGGGGGACGGGGGGAGGATCATCGATTAGCTCAAGGAAAAAGAAGATACGAGGGGGCGAGGGTGAACGTTATACCACGGGAATGAATGCGCCGCATTAAAGATATACTTCTCTTCTTTTATTTCCTCGGCACCGGCCACCCACGCACAGCCAAACAAACACTCCGACGATACGTTTCCAACGATACCTCCCGCCTTTTATTCCAACTGTTTTCACGCGCCGGAATTATTTTCGCATCCGTTAGAAACACGCCACAAAAACACGAATGTTATTCTTGCGCACTGATGCTCTTTGACACCCCGTTAAGCAAACTAGATTCTCCCGTTCGATAACGATCCTTCTCCAAACACGGTCGTAGGAGAATTCGTCCGTGATTCTGTAACCTTTTTTTCATTCGTTCAATCACTTCTTTGTTCGCGGATATTTGGAATTGCTTAAATTCATTCGGAGTTTGATATTTTTCAGAAAAATATCACCGTAAGAAAGTACGATGTTAATGTGATATTATTAATTACTGTTCAACGATGATGAGTTAATTATGGACTTTGGAAGCTGGAATCGATAATTTTTGTTTTAAGGGCGAAATCATTTTCGCGTGGAATTTCATTCGTGGATATTGACAAATGTTAACGTTAATTTAGGAGCTTGATATTCTTCGGAAACCGTAACAAAGTACGATGTTAGATTTTATTGTTCAACTTTTTAATTCAACTTTTTCATTTAGTTCTTTAATTCGTATTTTAAGGGTGAAACCATTTTTGTCGCAATTTATCTCGTGGATATTCAAGAATGTTAATATTAATTTAGAAGTTTCGTATTTTATATTAATGATATATTCATATTACATTATATATTAATTATTGTTCAACTAGGATGATTTAATTCTGGACATTACCAGCTGAAATTAACAATTTTTATTTCAAGGGTGAAGTCAGATTTAATTGTGATTTAATTTGTGGATATTCAAAAATGTGAACTTTAATTTAGGAACTTTATAATTTTGTTAAACAACTACAAGAAACCGCGATGATATTAATTATTGTTCAACGATGATAAATCAATGAGAGACTTTACCAGTTAAAATTGTCAATTCTTGTTTTAAGGGTGAAATAATCTTTGTTTCCAATTTATTTCGTAGACATTCAAAAATATCGTAATAAAGCACGATGCTGTTAATTATTGTTCAACAATTATGATTTAATTATGAACTTCTCCAGGTGGAATCGATAATAATTTGTGTTTTAAGGGTGAGATATTAAGTTCCAGGGAACATCACGGCGTGACAGACATTTAAATGTCAAAATCGAACCTTTGGTTTTTTTTCCAGTGGTTGTTATAAATTTCAAGGTGGGTAAAGAGTCGTACGTGGCTCGTTGTGAAAAAGGGTCAGCGCTAATAAAAATACAAATCCGTCGTTAGAAACGAGGTCAATCCTTTAATGGGTCTCATTATTTTCTCAACTAAATAGACACGATATAATAACACTCTGCTTTTAATATCCCATTTCTGTGAAATACGAATCGCGAAATTCTGTTTTACTTCTATTATTACATTATTACATTAAAGAATGGCTTTAGATAATCTCCGTAGAAAATGTAATCGTTACAACAAATCTACGCGAAACAATTCGATTGTTCGGTTTTGGTGAGCTCGCGATATCAATTTTACGTTCGATCGATTAAACGGCGAATCCAAGAAATTAACGCGGTGATTTGAAGCCGCACGTGGCTCGCAATGCGCGTTGCATTATCTGGATTAATTATTTCTCCCTCCCCTGCGATCCCTTACGCTTCACCCCCCTCGCGGAGTATCTCAATAAAACGAGCATCGGGACATCCGAAACAATACCTGATATAGTTATATAATTATATAATTACATTATATAATTACTCCCTTCAGCCGGTACAATAAACTATTCATATTCCGCGTTCAGCTTTTTTAATGTCGATATTATTCCCCGGGTATCCGTGACTTTAATCGCCATTGATTCGTCCCATTTCGTTTGTTTCGCTCGTAGAATGAAACCATTGAATTTCATTCTCAATTTCATCCAATTCTCAATAAACGCCATTGTATTATTCTGGATCCATAAATATCGATGAAACAAATGCTGACAATTGTTTATTATACTTCAACGCGTTGTTTATAGTGGCGAGGTGTGAAACTGTTAATTTGGGATGCTACTTTTAGCTTAACCCGCTGACTGCCATTTTACTTCCATACTTCAAATAAATTTGTTTTTAAAAAGCATAAATGAGCCGTTTATCTTGAAAACTGGACTTTGGTCACTTTCAAAATAAACGGCTAAAATATGTTCGTCAAAAATGATGTTTGTAGAATTAAACCATTGAACTTCATTCTCGATTTCATCCAATTCTCAATAAACGTTATTGTATTATTCTGGGTCCATAAATATCGATGAAACAAATGTTGACAATTGTTTATTATACTTCAAAGCGTAGTTTATAGTGGCGAGGTGTGAAACTGTTAATTTGGGATACTACTTTTTGCTTAATTAATTAATTACTTGCTTCCAAGTACTTAATAACGTAGATGTTTCTACCGATAGTATAAACTTATTATACTGATAATTAATCTAAGGTTTACATAGTTATATATGTATATTTATTTATTTATTTATTGATTATGATAGTAATTAGTATTCGCGAAACCCGTCGCTTTGAAGATTTTCGATTATGCACGAATCAAGAGATTAAATTACGAATAAATTACGGATCAATTATGAATAAATTACGGAGAAATTGTGGAGTAAATTATTGATAACTTATCGACGAATAACGGAGAAATAAATAACGTGTTATTAATTCAAACTATATTGGAAATGATTTCATTGAGTTCACGCGGAAGATATAGCTTTAAACAATCAGGTTTCCGAGGAGATTAATGCAAAGTTTGCTTTACTTCGGAATACCATTAACTCGTAACCGTCTCATCGATATAAAAAGAGTCGGTGACGCGTAATAATTCCTGGTGTTTTACGCAGGTACGTAGAACACAGTATTTTAGTAGAATGACGCGTTTTAAAAGTATACGGTAACTTTCTTCGATCGAGGATCGTATTTTAATCTGCCGGGCTTCGTCCGTTCCATAAAACTTCGTTCGTACTTAACCTCTTATTACTGTACGCGACTATCTTATTTTATTATGTGTTTTTTTCCAACTCTTTACATGAAAATGTATAAAGAAATGATAATTTATTCATCTCTAACTATATTCTAATGTAATTTATTTTTTGATAGTGGAAAGCATCACCAGACACAAATCGCAGTACTATTTACATGATTTTTTGCGCGCAGTCCGCGTCGAACGTTGCCGTACAAAGCTACAGCGCCGCGGAAAGTCCGGTCGTAGTTAAGAGGTTAAAGCGTAAATTAGCCGCCATTTTGGACTCGGCCAATATATAAATTATGTTATGACGATTCTTCGTCTTCGAGTCGCAACATTTTATTGATATTATTATGGCAATTAACTGCCATTTTCTGACTTGGTGAATATATGTGTAACGACACCTCATCTCCGAGTCTAAATGGATTTGTTGATATTTCATCGTAATTAGGCGCCATTTTGGATTCAGTGAATACGTAAATAACTATAATACGACAATGTTGCGACAATTCCTCGTCTACGAGTCTAAATAGAGTTGATATTTTAGCGTAATTAGCCGCCATTGTGGATTCAGTGAATGTATAAATAACCATAATACGAGAATGTTGCGACGACTCCAAACACATTTATTAATATTCTACCATAATAATAATTATTACAAGACACACAGTTCAACGAGTTTAATAATAATCATTGAGTACATGTTTTAAGAAAATGGCTACAATGAACGAGCAGTGAAATCGTAATTCTTCCTTCCTAAATCTACAAGAAACGTGGACTAATCAATAAATCTATACGATATAAGTATCAATCGATTTAACGATTAATGTGTGCCTTAATAATTCTTTTATTCTACTTAACCAAACTAATAACTCGTTTAGTCTACTTAACTAACCTAAGCTACGTTTCTAGAATGTAAATTCAACGATCATTAACGAATATTTCCGAAGGAGTTCGATCTAACTCGCATTAGCGACGAAGTGGATCGTCAGGGAAGTTCGGTGGGACATAAATCATTGATATTTCGCGGTAAATCAACAAACACTATCGATTTCATAATTCAGGAAGTACGCTCGCCATGACTCATCGTTTCGTATAGAGAAATAATTAATAGAATTCTCCATTACTTGATTAATTAATGGCGCTACTCGAGAATCGCTTATCCACCAATATACATTAACAATTCAAAGGGTTGTTGTTTAACGTTAATTCACAAATTTCTAAATAAACCTTGCGATAAAATTACGATATTTTTAATTAATCAGAAACCACAATAAGGCGCGATGATATTAATTATTATTCAACGACGATGAATTAATGATGGACTTTTATTGTTTCGACAATTGTTTTTAAGCCGGAAATCATTTTCGTTCGCAATTTAATTCGTGGATATTCGAAAATGTTGTCGATGATTTTGGAATTTGATATTTTTTCTCAAACCACAAGAACGCGCAATGATATTAATTATGATTCCTTTATTAAATGGAATCGATAATTTTTATTTCAAGGCTGAGATAATCTTTGGTTTCAATTTAATTCGTGGATATTTGAAACTGTTAATTTTAATTTAAGAACTCGATATTTTGTCTGAAACCACAATAAAACGCGATGATATTAATTACTGTTCAACAATTATGAATTAATTATAGACTTTACCGTCTAGAATCGATTATTTTAGATTTAACGATGAAATAATTTTTCTTGTCAATTCGCGGATTTAACACAGAAATCTTATATTTTTACAGAAAAATACCATAACAATACACGATGATATTAATTACTGTTCAACAATTATGAATTAATAATAGACTTTACCGTCTAGAATCGATTATTTTAGTTTTAAAGATGAAGTAATTCTTCTTGTCAATTCGCGGATTTAACATAGAAATCTTATATTTTTACAGAAAAATATCATAACAATACACGATGGAATTAATTATTGTTCCACGAAGAATGTTGCTAAACGGAATCGACAATTTGTGTTTTTCTTTCTAGGTTTACGAATTGACGTTCGTACTTGATTAAGGGCAATTAAGGAATGTGATCGATTAAGGGACGAGCGAGGTACGCGTAGGCAAAACAGAGTCATAAAAACAGGTCATTAACGAGAACGTTAATTGGTCTTTACTCGTGGAAGCGTATTTATCCATGAAGCTCGCTGCTAATTAACAAGTAAGATCGGGTCAAACGGCGAGGGGGGGGGGGGGGGGGGGGGGAAATCAAGTGACTTCGACGCATTTGCGATTCCACGGTTTCGCTTATGCGCTGACCCACCGTAAAAATGTTTTTTACTTGGTCTCCTATCGCGAGATATGTAACGTGCGTTTACGTAAGGTAAATAGAGTTACACTCCTCAGCGAGTTAGAAAAATGATAACAGGATAAGTAATCGAACGTCCGATATCCTTGGATTCGCATAATTCGATTCCCTTCAATAATTCCGTATCCACGACGAGCGCACAGAGATTCACTTTGCAAATCATTCTCGAAGAGTCTTGCAATCGAGCTATCTCGTAATCGTAAATATCAATGCTTCGAAATCACGCAATGAAATATCGCCGGTCATCGCCGCTAAAAAAGCGTGCTCGCGCGAACGCGCACAAATGCGATTATAATAAATATTCTTGCGCGTTGATGTATAGTCAAAGGTGCGATCTATAACCGTGACAGAAGAGGAGTCGAGCGAACACCGTGTAAGGTTGAAAAACAGTGGCATTATTTCACAACAATCCACTGTGAACGGAATTGTTCGTTTCGTTTGTTCCTAGCCCGGGAAAACAAGAGCCGAGAGAATTGAACGCGAGAGGAGATCGAACAATCTCGGGATTACTTTCTCCGAGAGAAAAAAAAGAGGGAGATTCCGTGGATTACAAGGTAAAGTAAGTAAGCGAGAGAAAGAACTAGAGAGAGTTAGACGGAGATAAGGGGTTCGATGGAAGAGGAAGAAGGACGGGACGAGTAAGCGAGCGAGCGAGAGAGAGAGAGCGTCAACCTCGACGTAGAGCAAGGGAGGTTAGGCCGTTTCGACAAATCGAGGTTAACCTTTCTCGTCTCGGTAATCCCGGCGTATCTTTTCCTTCGAAAATACAGGGTAACCCCGGTGTCTAAACGTAAACTGGCAATCGTGAAAACAACTCACCCCATAAACCAGTCCACGGTATCGCGGAGATACTCGGGTAACCTATCCAGCTTGGATGATTTTCAGTTGGATCGCCGCCGAGGAAAGTAGCACGAGTTAGAGAAAACAAAATATAAATTCTCTCTCTCCTTTACTAGCACCAATCGTCGAAGCGGCAGCACGAGCAGCAGCAGCAGTAGCGGCAGCGGCGCACGTTTCGCGATCTCCACCAATCTAACATGGCGATTCTCTATTGTCACCTGTTCCCGTCATGCCTCGCTTATCCCCACCCCCCACCGAGCCCCAAATAACACTACTATTCTTTCCGATTTATTTCACCAGCCGAGAATTACTTTTACATGAGATGCCGACCACGATTGGATACACTGAGATTATTACGGTTTGAAGACACTTTTTTATGCCGATTGCGAAAGAGGTAAGTGAGTTTAAAGGACACCGAAGAACGCGTTGGATAACCGACACACACCGCGCACAGCTGATCGAATAACATTAGGACCTACTTTCCTCCGACTGCCACCCTTCGAGAACCTCGATGTAGAGGGTAGTAGTTGCCATTGAATTTTTCGGATTATTCGAGTTATCGAATCATGGTATTGTTACCCATTCTTTAATAGACGACAAATGGCTGATTTAAAAACAGTAACGCTTAAAAATCACTAGAAACATTGGGAAAATGTAGTCACAATATGTAGTTCGAAGAACAGGATTACTGGTTTGGATGGATTAGTGTTATCGAAATAGTGTTATCCGATACTGGTATTACTCTGCTTATGTTTAACACGCAATAAATAAATCAAGAAGTAGAAATAATGTTCCGTGATTCTTTGATGCGTTGCAAAATGTTTCGGTTTACATAAATAACGGATATGTTTAAAGTCTACATTGTACGATCAACAATTTTCATGATAATCAGTAAAACAGAGTATTAATTGTTACTGTACCTCGATAATGATGATCACTAGGAAATAATGATTGCAAAAGGATTCACTTTTAAAGAATAATCAAATGAATACTGTTACTTTAAAACTCTGGTATAACAATCATCGAAATGATAGCAAAAAAGTATAAAAAATAAAAGATTACTTCTCACCGCAAGATAACTTCGCCCCAGAATTCTCTTGACGAACCGACGGTAAATTAGGCGCCGACGGAACACACTTTTTAACACTTTAATTCAAAGTTCCGAGTACAACAATCACTTGAAAAACTGACGACTGAAAAATCGACGACTGACGGAGAATTTTTCCTAAGCCGGATCTTTTTTTACCGGAAACGACGGTTTCATTTTCAAAGCAGAAGTCGACAGCAGCGCGCTCTGCGAAGACGCGACGCACTACATTTGAAATTCATATTTGCCGGTATTCAACATTAATTATATAATATATGCTTTAAACAGTTTCAAATATTTAAACTTCCACATGTGGGTGTATTGTAATTATAAATAAATTTTAATGTAGTGCAATTAGTGTGTAACTCGATTAATTACTGTTTTAATGCGGAAACTCGTGTAATAAAAATAATGTAATTCGCAACACTCCCCTGCATCGTGGATATAAAAATATACTATTCTGATACTGTTTTTCATCTTCATTTTTAATCATCGGAATTAATTCTACTTATATTGTTTACGTAATTTTCTCGAACTATTTTAGTCGAAATATTTTAAGTACCTTTTGGAACGTGAATTATAAATATTATAAATCAGAGAGACATTCACGTGTTTAAAGAATGTCAAATATTAGCAGAATTCAAAGTTTCCTTGTTAAATATATGTCATTGTATCCATAAATAAATGACTTAGCACCGAAGAAACGTTAATAATTCATTAATTCCATAATTAATGCTGTCAGGCGGAAGAGACATAAACTAAAACCAGATGGACGAACGAAAAATGAATAAAAGGGGTTATTACTCCGAAATCGTGACAGGCGAGTATCGGAAATACGATATTTCCATAATTTTTTTAACATAGGAATTTATAAATTTTCACTATTATTATACAATTTCTGTAAAGTATTACACCGAATATAGTCTTTTTGTATTAACAGTAATAAAAATGTCTTAACCAACATATATCTATATTATTTACGTCAAATACTTACGTCAAAGACTATTTGTATTTCCAGAATACTTACGTTCAATAATAATTTAAAAAAAAAACCTCTAACGCAGTAATATTTTATGTTAATAACATTAATTTCGCAAGTCCTTAAATTAGTTAGATTCTCCTGTAATTTATTCACTATGAACTTTATTCTGTTTTTATTAACTCAACTAAGTTTCCGATACGACTTTATCAGTGTAATTTTTAAGAGGAGTCTCTTAAACGAAGAAAATAGATAAAAATATAATAACAAACTAGGCGCGGACGAGGAGTCTGGAAAACCAAAAGTGCTCCTATTAACGACTGCTCCAAGAAGAGTAAAACTTTCTTGGCAAATTTCCACGGAGTATCACAGTGCCATTGTAAAAGAGTTCCACATAGAAAAAACATGCAATTACCTCGGCGAGGCTAAAAGATGGATGACCTTCCCCGAAGATCGATCAATCGTAAGTATTCGCAAGAATTCTCGTCATCATTCAAAGATTCTTCGATGGACACCCTCCATGAAATTATTATCCTCGAAATGCAGGCTTTTTGAATCATTCAAACTGCATTAACTCTTACCTTCCTAATAATAATTTCCATTCAATATTATATTATATTAAATTATTAAAATAGAAGCTCGTTTCAGTGTTATTTTTGTAGCATAGTTATCGTTAAGATTTTGTAATAATATTATAATAATCTTTCGTCAATGAAGACCTTTCCTGCGAGCACTTTCGCGCCAAAAGTGCAACTACAAGAAGTGGCGAGGCCAAAACAATTACCGAAGAACGTCGAAATGGAAAGGAAACGAAGACTGTACAGAAATATGAAACAGGAGGACATTTTGAAGGAAGAAGGTGTTTCGCAGGAAGATATGATACCGCCGGAAGCAATTCTTCCATTTTTATCACACGAAGAGAAATACGGTTTATACGGCACTGCACACTTCTTGGCATTGGAGATATTCGACGACGACGAATACGATTGCAGGTTGTATATCTTTATACACTTCAATGAATATTAATGTAGGGAAATATCCATTCATGCAGGGTTGTTTAAAATTAGTTTCGCTCGTATATTGTACTCCTACGAGCAGTGTTGACTTCATCATAACTTTAATTCATGTAATAAAGTCTCAAAATTCATATCCCCATAGAGTATGTTGCGCTGCCTGTAATGAAAAGTATACAGATATAAAATATGCAACAAAGTAATCTGCGTATGAATGAACTAACTTCATTTACATGCTTATAGGTATATAAAAATCACAGTAAATAATGATAAATAATGATAGGTAAGAATATTGGAATAAATGATCAAGACTTCTAATTTGTTCGGTCGAAAAATGGGTCGATCCAAAGTCGCAAAAATCGTCAAAAAATCAAAGTCGCCAATTTCGCTTCTAAATGGCCTAAATCGATGGTATATGATGCCTAATGATGTTCTAGGACCGTTTTGGGTCGAAAGAAGTGGTTAAACAATTTTTTCTGGTCAAAAATGGGTCGAACAAAAATCGGAAAAATGTGAAGGGGTATACCTTCAAAAATTGTCAAAAATTAAAAGTCGCCAAAATCAATTCTGAACGACCCAAATCGATGGTATATGATGTATAAACATATTCTAGGACGATGTCTGGTCGAAAGAAGTGGTTAAAAAATTTTTTCCGGTCAAAAATGGGTCGATCCAAAATCGCAAAAATGTCAAGGGGTATACCTTCAAAAATCGCCAAAAATTAAAAGTCGCCAAAATCGCTTCTAGATGAACCAAATCGATGGTATATGATGTATAAACATATTCTAGGACGATTTCTGGTCGAAAGAAGTGGTTAAAAAATTTTTTCCGGTCAAAAATGGGTCGATCCAAAATCGCAAAAATGTCAAGGGGTATACCTCCAAAAATCGCAAAAAATTAAAAGTCGCCAAAATCGCTTCTAGATGAACCAAATCGATGGTATATGATGTATAAACATATTCTAGGACGATTTCTGGTCGAAAGAAGTGGTTAACAAATTTTTTCCGGTCAAAAATGGGTCGATCCAAAATCGCAAAAATGTCAAGGGGTATACCTTCAAAAATCGCCAAAAATTAAAAGTCGCCAAAATCGCTTCTAGATGAACCAAATCGATGGTATATGATGTATAAACATATTCTAGGACGATTTCTGGTCGAAAGAAGTGGTTAACAAATTTTTTCCGGTCAAAAATGGGTCGATCCAAAATCGCAAAAATGTCAAGGGGTATACCTTCAAAAATCGCCAAAAATTAAAAGTCGCCAAAATCGCTTCTAGATGAACCAAATCGATGGTATATGATGTATAAACATATTCTAGGACGATTTCTGGTCGAAAGAAGTGGTTAACAAATTTTTTCCGTTAAAAAATGGGTCGATCCAAAATCGCAAAAATGTCAAGGGGTATACCTTCAAAAATCGCCAAAAATTAAAAGTCGCCAAAATCGCTTCTAGATGAACCAAATCGATGGTATATGATGTATAAACATATTCTAGGACGATTTCTGGTCGAAAGAAGTGGTTAAAAAATTTTTTCCGGTCAAAAATGGGTCGATCCAAAATCGCAAAAATGTCAAGGGGTATACCTTCAAAAATCGCCAAAAATTAAAAGTCGCCAAAATCGCTTCTAGATGAACCAAATCGATGGTATATGATGTATAAACATATTCTAGGACGATTTCTGTTCGAAAGAAGTGGTTAAAAAATTTTTTCCGGTCAAAAATGGGTCGATCCAAAATCGCAAAAATGTCAAGGGGTATACCTCCAAAAATCGCAAAAAATTAAAAGTCGCCAAAATCGCTTCTAGATGAACCAAATCGATGGTATATGATGTATAAACATATTCTAGGACGATTTCTGGTCGAAAGAAGTGGTTAACAAATTTTTTCCGGTCAAAAATGGGTCGATCCAAAATCGCAAAAATGTCAAGGGGTATACCTTCAAAAATCGCCAAAAATTAAAAGTCGCCAAAATCGCTTCTAGATGAACCAAATCGATGGTATATGATGTATAAACATATTCTAGGACGATTTCTGGTCGAAAGAAGTGGTTAACAAATTTTTTCCGGTCAAAAATGGGTCGATCCAAAATCGCAAAAATGTCAAGGGGTATACCTTCAAAAATCGCCAAAAATTAAAAGTCGCCAAAATCGCTTCTAGATGAACCAAATCGATGGTATATGATGTATAAACATATTCTAGGACGATTTCTGGTCGAAAGAAGTGGTTAACAAATTTTTTCCGGTCAAAAATGGGTCGATCCAAAATCGCAAAAATGTCAAGGGGTATACCTTCAAAAATCGCCAAAAATTAAAAGTCGCCAAAATCGCTTCTAGATGAACCAAATCGATGGTATATGATGTATAAACATATTCTAGGACGATTTCTGGTCGAAAGAAGTGGTTAACAAATTTTTTCCGTTAAAAAATGGGTCGATCCAAAATCGCAAAAATGTCAAGGGGTATACCTTCAAAAATCGCCAAAAATTAAAAGTCGCCAAAATCGCTTCTAGATGAACCAAATCGATGGTATATGATGTATAAACATATTCTAGGACGATTTCTGGTCGAAAGAAGTGGTTAACAAATTTTTTCCGGTCAAAAATGGGTCGACCCAAAATCGTAAAAATGTAAAGTGACAAATTATTCTAAAAAACAATTACTAACATAATTCCATAATTCCCGAACATTATAGCCTATTGGTCACAAATAACGACTTAATCCGGGACCAAATTCTAAATGTCTTACACCAACATATGAATTATCTCAAAACTAATCGTTAATCAGAATCGCATTATAATAATTGGCTCGGCATCAATACCCCAGAGACATTAATTTTCCTCATAATACAGAACACCGGAGGATTGGATTAATCTAGGAATAATTGATGATGTTCGATATCCATTACCCGCCACGGTCTTCGTAGAACGAGCCGACCGAGAGTCCTTGAAAATTAACCAACCAGTAGAGTTATCGAAATCCTTTTTCTCTTGGTACAACGCTGCTGTTATCGATTACGATGTCAACCGGAAGCAATGGTCGATACTCACCCTCGACGGAACCAAGCGAACCTATGCTTTACCTCGGATATACATCCGGTTCTTCGCGGAGGATCCTAAAACGTATGCGCGGAGGGTTGCAGCTGCGGTCGAAGGAAGGAGGAACGCCGAGGCCTGCATAAAGTATTTCGATTCGAGACTCTTTTTACGATACCAGGATACATTAATTTTTTATCGATCGAGGATATACGGAGGTCAAAGGGTTCCTTGATTTAGAGATACTCGTAGTTTATGGATAATTGCGAAGCTTTGAACATCGAGCTGCAAATAACATCTTCGGTCGTTTTTCACTTCGAAGCTCATGGATCGGAGACATAACCTCAAATTATAATTTCGCGCGCTAAATAAATACTGGAGTTAATGCAGTCTCGTTATTATTCTTATTATAATTACAAGGATATTTTAATTGTCATGTTTCTAAAGTATTCGTTTTATTATTAAAAACGTTTCCACGTTCTTCGAGATATTATTAATAACAAGATAATAAGCTCATTAACACAGATACAACTTTTACTTGGACTGCATGCGATTTGAGGGAATTCCAGCTTTAAACGAGGAGCAAAAGGATAAAATAGTTCAATTAGCAGTAATGCGAAATAGTATCAAATTAAATGAAAATAAAATATCTACCGTGAGTTCCCGTGAATAAGAATTACAGGATATTCCGAAACCTGCTAGTTTTCATTAGATTCTATTATTGTTCATTATTTACTCAGATAATTAATGAAATTTCATTGGATTATCAACGAGCCATGTGCGATCTGGTTTGGAGGCGACTGATAGAACGCAACCCGGAAATGTATAAATTTATTAGTTTCAAGCCTTCGAATGAACCAATCAGAATTCCAGCAGCTGGAAAAATTCATTCTGGAATGAATAATTTTTCGGTAATTAGAGATACCAACTTGTCCTAAAATAGTAATTTGCCGATTTCCTCATCAAATAATATATGATATTAATATTTGTATTATATTGTTATGTAATAACATATAAAATACTTCAAATCAGATAATTCTACAGGGTGCGCCATCTCAATCGGGTCAATGTAAATGTCGAATAACTTTGACAATTCTCAATAGATTTCAAAAAGTTCTGTTGTTTTATTAAGCTTACTCTTTTACAATTTATCTCACCTAGTTTCCAAAAACAATATCAATTAAATGGCCGCCCTTATTGGTGAGACATAAGTGAGCTCTTTTTCTGGCATTTTCCATCACATTGGCCAGCGTCTCGGGCGATATCGCTGCCATTTCGGCTCGAATGTTGTCTTTGAGCTCTTCGATGGTCTTTGGCTTGTTGACAGTAACTTTACTCTTCAAAAATCTCCACAAAAAAAATCCGGTGGAGTCAAATCCGGAGATCTTGGTGGCCAGTCAATATCGCCCGAGACGCTGGCCAATGTGATGGAAAATGTCAGAAAAAGAGCTCACTTATGTCTCACCAGTAAGGGCGGCCATTTAATTGATATTGTTTTCGGAAACTAGGTGAGATAAATTGTAAAAGAGTAAGCTTAATAAAACAACAGAACTTTTTGAAATCTATTGAGAATTGTCAAAGTTATTCATCATTTACATTGACCCGATTGAGATGGCGCACCCTGTATATTTCTATATTCTTATTAATTTCATGTTTAAATAATTTCAGAAAGTGAAAAAACAAGATAACATAAAAATACTTCGAATCTGATAATTCGATATTTCTATATTATTATTAATTCCATGTTTGAATAATTTCAGAAAGTGAAAAAAACAAGATAACATAAAAATACTTCGAATCGTATAATTCGATATTTCTATATTATTATTAATTTCATGTTTAAATAATTTCAGAAAGTGAAAAAACAAGATAACATAAAAATACTTCGAATCTGATAATTCGATATTCCTATATTATTATTAATTTCATGTTTAAATAATTTCAGAAAGTGATAAAACAAGATAACATAGAAATACCTTGAGTCGCATAATTCGATATTTCTATATTATTATTAATTTCATGTTTAAATAATTTCAGAAAGTGAAAAAACAAGATAACATAAAAATACTTCGAATCTGATAATTCGATGTTCCTATATTATTATTAATTTCATGTTTAAATAATTTCAGAAAGTGATAAAACAAGATAACATAGAAATACCTTGAGTCGCATAATTCGACGTTTCTATATTATTATGAATTCCATATTTTAATAATTTCAGGAAATGAAAAAACAGAGTCACTGGATCAGTTTATACGTTTTAAGAGAAGTCTACGAGGCAATGATGTGCATCGTCACCGAATGCATTGGGGTTTCGGAGATGAATCTCTTCGTATCGAATCACGGGAAATCAATGAGTTTAAATGAATTCTGTGCGCTGCAAAATCAAACTTCCAACACAGTTTTGAAATATCTGAGAGAACCGTGGTTGCAGACGATCACCCGATCGATTCGAATGTGTTTGCGAGACGTTGGAAAGGGTTGGTTCGATCTGCAACAGAAGAATCACGACGTTTACGAAATTATGAAGTTAAAGAAGTTTATGCACCTTGCTACTCTTCGGATGCAGGTTCGTTCTTCAAAGTTACCGTAAAATAATTATTTAAAATAAAACATCTGCAATATTTTTTCATTTGAATTAAATTTATATATAAACACGATTTATCTACCAATTTGAACTAAACTTGTTAATATAATTAATATAATTAACACTTTGCCGTCCGACGGCACCATGTTGGTTTCGCTTCAAGAAGGAAAGGTAAATACAGGGTGTCTCATATAAAATAAACGTCACTAAAATTAACTGTGAAAATTAAATCAACTGTGAAATTAACTGTAATATTTTGCTACGAAATATTTTTATAGGATGCAGTTCGCGTTCTCGTCGAGAATTCGGTGGCTTTGTTTATTGGAATTGTTGAAACTCCAGCATTGTGTACTTTGCACATAAAGGAAGACTTCGAGTGGGGAACTAATCTCATTGAAACACAGTTTAAACCCCCCGTTAACCCGGTGTTTAATATAGATCTTAATATGAACAACGCAGAGACATATTATTCCACGAGTCCGGACACATTTCAGGTAATTTCAAACAAATCTCACGTGAGATAATCAAAGATGATTATCATACATAACGGAGATATGAAATATTGTATTCGTATATTCAGAAGCATTCTTGTGTTGCAAATGTTTATCATGCATAAATGAATAAATAAATGTTCGTTTGAAATGATTTCGAGTAATAATTAGTGTATTATGCCAATTCGTATAAACATATAAAACGAACAAATATAATAATAATATTATAGAATTTTATGATAAAACGGCTTTTGAAGATGATACGATTAATGCGAAAATTACAACTTATATTTATTCAAAATTATCGCGCCACCGCAAAAGCTTTTCTGTAATGAAGATGCTAATTTGAATGTAAACGAAAATATAACTGCTGCGGATTAACTCGGAAGTTATTTTTAGGAAACTCTCATATCCCTCTTCGACGAGACTCTTATTTCTTCCCACCAAATCAGACAAGTACATCCTTTTCTACTAGCGTCTCTAAAGTTTCCTTCGGATGTTTACTTAAGCTCCGTCGGATTACTAGAAGATCGAGTGTGCGAAATTAGAGATCGTTTAAGAGTCGCTTATCAGAACTCTATAATTCCCTTGAAGGCTTACGCGAGAGAATATTTGAAGTATTTGGAACTCTTCAAACTTGATGTGGGCGCCTATGTCGAGTGAGTTCTATTATTAAGAATTTCATATTAAGTATCTATTAAATAACGGAAAAAAGTAAGTACGTGCGGATTTTTAAATTCGAATCCAAATATTCTGGAAAGTAATTTTATTACTATTAGACGAAGTACAACATTTATTTCTACTACTCTTTTTCAACGTTCTACAAACTTATGGAGTTCACTCCCGTATTACGCGAGTTCTTAGAACGCGTTTTCACAAAACGCGATTATTCGTATAACGCGGCAAATAATAAAACACAAGCAAAGAATGAATGAATTGCTGATTTGATTTTAGTATAATTTTTGAAACTGCTATTTGCAAGGAATGTTGACATTGATAAAAACAGGAGACAGTTCAGAACTGTAAATATGATAAGGTAAAACTTCCCATCCGCCATGTTGTATTTTTTTGCGAGTTGTAGATGCAATATGAGGCTGTGCGTTATCATGTATTATAATGAATTACTTGTAATTTCGATGCTAATATTTAATTGATTAGTTACAATTAATTAATGTGTAATATTTCTTAAAAAGTGCTTGAAAAGGATACTCGGTGTGAAAATGTGCATATGATTCTAAATGTACAGAATTGCTAAAAATTGAATTCGTAAACCTGTTATTTAGGGCATTCCGGAAAGATGATCGCACGGCAGGCGAATTAAAGGAGGAGGTAGAGTTTCATTACGCGATGAAATTTAATCTTGAATCCATTCTGCCAAACAATATCCACATCGGGGCGTTCAACGTGAATGTTCGTCCTTTGAAGGAATTCCTAGTAAAAAAGCGACGAGACTGTTCCGTAGGATTGCTAATTATGTTCTCGGAGAATTTACGGTGTCAACTGAACGTAATCCTGGAAGGTTACAGCGAGTTGACAATGAAACTGAGACAACTTCCCCAAAGCATCGAGGAAGTCTTCGAGATCCGGGAATGGATGGAAACTATTCCGTTAACGGTTCAAAGTCTCGACGAAAATATGCAGAGATTAAAATTGGAATACGATATCCTCGATTACTTTTCCTGGAATCTCTCCGATGACGATTTCCGCGCGAAATGGGAAGCCATTGGGTTTCCTCGGCAGATACAATTATCGGTAAAATCTCTTTCCTAAAATAATAATGTAAAATGGTGCAGTTTACTGCGGCGATTTGAGGGGCGACTGACAGACGATATTAAATATACAGCAAACTTTGATAAAACGATTCAATGTAATATTATAGGATTAATCTTTAAAGATATTATTTATAAGGAACGTTAGTTTGCTAAGCTGCTGCTACATTATTTATTGAAATGGCAGCGAAAAACATAGACATGTTCGATAGATTCTTCGTTATTAAATTGACCATTAATCGAACTATAAATAAAATCTTTTAATAATTGGAATCTCGTCAGAATCGGGAAATAGAGGAACAATATTTATATATATATATATTATTTATAAATATTATGCAAGGATTATTTATGAAGAACTTTCATTCTTCCAAGCTACCGCTAAATAATTATCGTCATTAAATTGACCGGTATTCGGACTACAATTAACGAACTACAATAATCGAACTACCATTATCGAACTACAATAATCGAACTACCATTATCGAACTACAATAATCGAACTACAATAATCGAGCTAACATTATTGAACTGCAATTATCGACCCGCAATTGCCGAACTGCAATTATTGAACTAAAATGATCGATGTACAATTCTCGAACTATAATTGTCGACCTACAATTATGAAAGTACAATTATGGAACTACAATAATCGAACTAACATAATCGAACTGCAATTATCTAAAGGCAATTATCGAACTAACATTATCGAATTGCAATTATCTAAAGACAATTATCGAACTAACATTATCGAACTACAATAATCGAGCTAACATTATTGAACTGCAATTATCGACCCGCAATTGTCGAACTGCAATTATTGAACTAAAATTATCGATGTACAAATATCGAACTACAATTAAAATTATTTCGTGTTTCGACACTCATCAGGTACAAGAAACCACGGATCGATTGGAAGAAGAACAGGAGAAATTTTACAAGATCCAATTACAGGACGAGGTCCTTTTACAAGAACGAATAGATACCCTGATCGGAAATGTTTCGAACGTCGCTCTTCAAACCGACATCGGCAAAGTACACGAAACCGGAATCGAGGTGAAGCGCATATGGAAAGGCATGAAAGATTGCCAAGATTTTGGTTTGTTGCTAAACGAACGCCAGAAGTTATTCGGGATGCAAGTCGTGCCATTCGAACACCTGAACAGATTAATGAAAGAATTCGAGAATTATAGGAGCTTATGGATTACCGCTTCCGGTAAATGTCAGAGTACTCCCGCGGGAAAACTTTAAATCCACCCTGAATATTTCAACTGTCTTTTTTATGCTCCCCGGAGTAATGAGGGAAGTATAATCCCCTGCAAAGAAAGTGGTCGAAATCGAGGTTTCAACAATTAGTTTTGTTAATACTGTTTATCTCAAGGAAAAACATTCTAATAGAAGCGAAAATAAATTCTTTACAGAAATTCTTTACCTTTGCATGGAATAGGAGCTAAACTGAATATTCTTATATCGAGTTAATATAAAACGAATAATATTTGGATTATCGTCTATTAATTCTAGCCCGATAATTATACATTAATTCTAACTGTTATTATATACATATTTATTAATTATTATTACTATTAAATATTATAATATAATTCACAGACTGGTTTAAATGGCACGAAATATGGATGGATAACCCGCTAATGAGTATCGATGGTAATCAAATAGATAATCTTGTAGCAGAAATGTATAAAACAATATCAAGATGCGCAAGAACGTTCCAAGAGTTCCCCAGTAAGTCACGTGACGTAATATTTTCATGTCACCGTAAAATGTGTTAATTGACACTAGAACTACCGAACATATACATAATTATGCTTACAAATTAATCAATATAAAAATGAAGGCTGCAAGATTCAAGTTAATTAATGAATTCCATTATTCGCGTTGTATATATCAAATCAAAGTATATAAAATCTCAAACAATTCACCGTGGTGTATTTGAATAATTTAACTGCAAATGGCAGACAATTTATTTTTACCAGCTTGGGACTTCTAGATAAAAAGTTGCCGAACGGAAATTTCTCCAAGCTTTCTCAGGAATCTTATCTCTGATGTTTCCCACTCGATTTGAAAAAAATTTCATCTTAAATTGCTTTTCTTTATTTATACAAAACGTCGTAATTTTTATGTTCTAAATAGAATGCTTTGATTTGTTTATACCAATCTTTTTAAAAATTAATAAGCTCACGCAAATACTTATTTAAAAACAATGTTTTCTTCTTACATTGTGCACTGAAAGGGGTGTGTTTACACCCCGGGATACGGATAATGTTGAAATATCAGTATAAAGGGAAAGGGTTAATTGGAATATATTGATTGAAATAGAAGTCGCGGCGATCGCGACGACGGTGAGGGAACAGATCGAGGATTTTCGACCTTACGTTAGCATGATACAAGCCCTCCGAAATCCGGGGATGCAAGCTCGACATTTCGACACCCTGAGTGCTCAAATCGGTATTCAAATGGCCTTAACTCCATCTTTGACATTTAAGAATCTCGTTGTTCTCGGAATAATGGAATTCGAGGAAACCGTGAAAGGAGTCACGGAAACCGCCGCCAAGGAATACATGATTGAAGGGACTTTGAATAAGATGATCGCCGAGTGGGAAGCGATTGTCATGGAAATTATTATGTACAAAAATACTGGTAATTTCTATATTTATATTATTGCCATTTCTATAATAATATAGAGGATAATCCCGCGTAAAATAGTTCACTTAATTATACAATGATATTCCTTTTCGCGTAAAAACTATTAGCGATTTAGAAAATTTTGTAAAATGTAACAACGGAAGAAATTCTCTTTCGAAATATTGGACATTTTGAACCGTTCATTTAAAAGACGCGCAATTGAACCGGTATATCGACACTAAAATTAATAATAACTAATTCCAAATTTGAATATTCTATTATATAATAAAATTAGAAACTGAATTAAGTAATAATATTTTGATATACCCGAAATTTGATATAATAAATAAGTAGTGTGATAAAATACAATGTAAAAATGTTCAACGGGCCCAATACGTTGACTCTAATATTAATAAAAAGTAATTCCAAACTTTGAATGTTCTTTGAACAGAATCAGAAATTTAATTAAATTGTTTTGATATACTCAATCTTTCGTATGTCAAGCAAGTAGTGTGATGCAATAGAATATAAAAAGTATTTAATTGTTCCTGTATATTAACACTAATGTTAACAATAAATACTTTGTATAAATGTTAGCACTCATATATGAATGATATATCAAAAATATCTGTAATAGATTTTGGTGAGAGATTAATTTTGAGCATTCTAAAAAATGTTTTCGGATTTGATTTTATGTAGGCACTTTCATAATGAAAATCACCGATGAAATCTCTATGCTTCTGGATGATCATATTTTGAATATTCAGCAATTAAGCTTCAGTCCATTTAAAGCTGCTTTCGAGGAAAGAATCGACGAATGGGAATTCAAGTTTAAATTGACGCAGGAAGTGATCACGCTGTGGGCCGAGGTGCAAAAGTAGGAATGCAAATATTGACTGATAACAGTAGTGTTCGTGATAGTAACAATCAAAGTGATTTTCTATATCCTCTTTTTACTAATTTTGTACATCCTTTTTTGTTATAAATATAATTTTCTGAGAATCCTGCAGGCAGTGGATGTATTTGGAACCGATTTTTACTTCCGAAGATATTAATAGACAATTGCCAGTGGAATCCAGGAAGTTCAACACGATGGACAGAAACTGGAGAAGAATTATGAAAAATTCTTCGGAAAATCCATATGTGAATATCATCGTTTCTTTAAATATATATATTTATTAGTGAAACTATGAGAACCAGCAATATTAGCGAAATTCATAAAATTCAAGAAATTAGCAATATTAGAGAAATTAGCAAAATTAGCAAAATTAATACAAATAATAAAATTAGTAAAATTTGTAAAATGTGTAAAATTAGTAAATATTGTTCGAATGAGTTGTTCTGTGTAAAATTAAACGAAATTAAGCAGCGATTAAAAGAGATTTATTAACACAAAATTAATTTCTGGAGAAGCAATAAAGATAAACCAAACGCCATAATGGCCCCAAAACGACATCCACATAAACCAAAAAAAGCAAACTCCCTCTTAATGACGACCATTTGACTCGCCTTTCAAATCCGCTTCAACACATACATTAAAATGAAATAATCCCTTCAATCAAATCGACGTCAATCAACAAATCCATCAGATCAATCACCAAATCCAATCACATAAATCTCCAATCTTCCACAGATAATCAAAATATGTCCCGACAAGAGTCTCCTGGAGAGTCTCAGGGAGTGTCTGTCGTTACTGGAAGTCGTTCAAAAGGGTCTCTCGGACTACCTGGAAACAAAGCGTATGATATTCCCTCGCTTTTACTTCCTCAGCGATGACGAACTCCTAGAAATCGTTGCCCAAACGAAAAATGTTCAAGCCGTGCAGCCGCATCTCAAAAAATGTTTCGAGAACATGAAAGCCCTCAGGTTTGAAAGTAACTTGGAAATTACGAGGATGTACTCCGCCGAGAATGAGGAGGTGGTACTTCGGCCATCTTTGTATCCCGAGGGAAACGTGGAAAACTGGTTAGGACTAGTGGAAACAGTGATGAGGAACACCCTGAGGGAGATAATCGGGGAATCCCTGGATGTGATCGACTCGATACCCAGAAATCAGTGGGTCTACATGTGGCCAGGTCAGGTTGTGCTTTGCGCTGGGCAGACATATTGGACTGCACTCGTCGAAAACGCTATCGCCAACGATGATCTACGAAATTATTACAACCTCATGCTGACGCAGGTAACGGAAACGTGATATATTATGAATATTATATAAGCTGCTCCGAATCCACTATAAATATCCCGGAAATCGAGTTCAGGATACTTTTCTAACCGAGAGTGGTTCAAAGATTCCCTGAAAAGTTCCTCGCTTCCTTCCGATCGTTAAGTTTGATGTCAATTTTAGTATATATTCACTTGATTCGGAAAATTTAATTTAATAGGTTGAGTACTGGGCCGAAATACGTGTTATACGATACCTCGCGATACGCATTCGTAATATGTATGTAAGGTCTAAAAATAGAACTGTTGTTGTAACGTTAAAAGTAGGGAAAATTTGACGAATATTAGTGATATATTTGATTCGAGTTTTAGTAATATTTCGGTGTTATTTTTATGTAATGTTGCTTCGTTAGATTCACGTTTAGATAGTTTCAGGTATTAAAATTTTTTTGGGGCCCAAAATAATAAGGTTATGGAGGGTGAACGAAAGAAAAACAAAAGTATTCAAATTAGTAAATTTGAAAATTTACATGTACTATTTAAAATTTTTTAATTTTATTACAATTGTACGTGTAAAATAAACAATTTAAAAATTGTACGCGCCACTGGCACGTTTCATTTCAAATCCCATCAAATCAGAATCGTGTTCAAACAAAAAAGAATTTCATGTAAAACCGAATTGGACGTGCAAGTTGAATATTTCCAAACATCGAGTTCTCGACGTTCTATCGAATTCCGTTTTAGTTCATAAATAATATTTAATCGATCGTCCGAGCTGGAACGCGTTTTATTATGAACAGAAATAGAATCCAAGAACGAGACATTGTGTACTACGAGAAACCTTAGGTTTTTAGAAAAACGAAATCGATAAAAGTACAAAGAGTTTAAAAGCCGAAGTACTTGGCCGCAGTCGATTGTATAATTCATTTCTATTCTACGGACGAACACTTTCCATTGTATTTTCAACTACTACGAGAAAAACTCTCGGTTCTTTTCACTTTGTTCACTCGACTTCTAATAGCAATATAAACCGTGGGAATGGAATAATTTCTTCTAATATAATGATTTAGTTGGACGATTTGCGTGAATTAGTGCGGTCTCCTCAAACCGAAGTTCAAAGACTGATGCTGGAGGCAGTAATTACGATCGAAGTACACGCGAGAGATGTTTTGTACAAATTAATCGAAGAGAAGGTTTCGAATGTTAATGACTTTGATTGGATATCCCAGCTACGATATTATTGGGTGGATATCAAGGAGTTAAAGGTGCGGGCAGTCAACGCGGAATTTCCATACGGGTAAATTCTCAAATTCCACAAAACTCTTTCTATTATGTTAAATGTGCCCATCGACCTGGAAAAAAGTCTTTCAAAATTCGTGTTATTTTCTTGGCTGTTTGCGGTGTATTATATTTCCCGAAAACAAAAATGGCAGCTCTCCCTAATACGGAAGTTAATTTTGCCCCACTCTGTAATTCTTCCGGTCGAGCGAACGCTTCGGAAACTCGCGAGCTTTGGACAGCTCGAAAACGTTTCGGGCGAACTAGCTCGATAATTGGTCTTAATAAGTACGAACATTTTAATTGGTCCCCGACACTCCACTTACGCGATATTCGACAATATTTTACGCCGGATATTCGCACTCCGAACTTTTATTTCCAATTAAATGATAATCGATTAAACTACGATTTTTTAGCGCTATCAACGCAGTCGGATGGAAATTGAATCGCATCGGGCATTTATTAATATATTTATATCGATATACTTTGACACTTTTGTACTATAACTTATTTACTTTTTATAACTTATTTAAATTCATTAATTCTCTACCATCAAATTAACACGTGTCATCGGCGTTCATTAAGAATTTACTTTACTCTAGTATTTGATTTATAAAATAACATTTCGTTACAAAATAATTCAATCAACCCTTTAAAGCCCAATTTGTTCGTGTCTAAAAGGAAATCGTATAAAGTCAATCTAGTTAACGGCGATTTTAACGAATATACATTCCACGAAAATAGTAACGAAATTATTACTTAAACGCCCCGAAAAGGGTGACGTCGAATATAACACCCTTTCCGTTAACTGATAGTATTTAAAATTATTAATTGTATCGAATTTGTGATTGGTGCAGCTACGAGTATTTAGGTAACAATGGAAGACTCGTGATTACCCCGTTAACTGATCGGTGTTATTTAACACTGACGGGTGCCCTGCATTTAAAGTTTGGCGGCGCACCAGCGGGCCCCGCCGGAACCGGAAAGACTGAAACCACTAAAGACCTCGCGAAAGCATTCGCCATACAATGCGTGGTTTTTAATTGCTCGGATCAACTGGACTTCATGTCGATGGGGAAATTCTTTAAAGGTCTCGCCAGGTAGGAACTCGATATTTATAATTGGTATATCAATTTGCCGGATTCTACTCGTTTCGTAAAACAGATTTTCAATAACGGCGAGTTTTTAAAAGGATTTTAATGGAGGCAATTAGTTGCACGGATTTAAAAATGACTCCACGGACATTGATTATTAAATCATTGCTAGCAAGTGATTTTATAAGAAATGTTTTTTATACTCGTTCATTTTATATTTGTTTAATTCTACGTACATTTTGTTTTATGGTTTATATCTCATATTTGTGTATTTCAAGTCATGTGACACCATGTTTTTAAAACGATGTACGTATTTTTGTTAATTAAAATATTTAAACGTAAAGCAGGTTATAAATGTATAAGTAAATAATTGAACAACTTCTAATTGAACCCGCTCGTAGATAATATAATGAATGGAAAGATTAAAGAATCTTGTGACGATATTCATATTTTGTAAGTTATTAACTGCATATCCGTTTATTATTTTATGAAATTAGTATAATTTAGGAAACACAATTTGCCGGGATATGCAGTAATCATAATTAAGTGTAATTTAAGAGGATTCAGTAATAGAGTCGAGCCACATGTTCGCTTTAAATAATCAATAATTATTATGAATAATTTCATAATAATATATAATAAATCCATGATCAATTCTCGTAATTAATTATCAGACATCAACTATCAATTACGAGAGGCAGTGATTTTCGATAATTTTCATTTGATTCATCTTGTTAATTGCTAACTATATGTATTTAGTAATACTATCTTAATAATATTATATTTAATACCACAATAATTCAAAGCATTTCTGACGAGAATTATTAATATTATTAACAACGCAAAGGTAATACTAATAACACCACATTAATAATATTAACAGCACTGTTTAATTAATATTGCATTTGATACAATAATAATATAACAACTTTCCATCGAGAATTTTTAATATAATTATCATCACAATAATACAATAATAATATTAATAGCACTATTTAACTAATATTGAATTTCATACTATAATAAATATAACAACTTTCCAACGAGAATTTTTACTATAATTATCATTACAATAATACAATAATAATATTAATAGCACTATTTAACTAATATTGAATTTCATACTATAATAAATATAACAATTCTCCAAGGAAAAGTATTAATATTATTGACACCACAATAATAAAGTAAAGATTCCTCCAAATGGTGCGATTAACATTTATCACTTACCGTCTAATCGTAGACCAATAGGAACCACGATTACATATCGCATTCTATTGTCTACCTGGAAGTATACAGATGGGAATAATAATTAATTCGAGCGATTAATTGCAGTTCAGGAGCTTGGGCGTGCTTTGACGAATTCAATCGAATCGACATCGAAGTCCTATCCGTGATTGCCCAGCAAATTATGACCATTCAAAAGGCACAGCAAATTAGGGCCGATGTGTAAGTTTCGTTCCATTTACATATTCCATCGATATTGATTATAACTATAATATTGTGGGGATTATAATTCATATTATAGTAATTATATATATTGTAATTATTATAGTTAATATTACAGTTATAATTAATATCGATGTCTATTATATATGTAAATAATGAAGATAAATTAATATTTTACTTTGTCGTTCTAAATATAGAAACTGATAGAAATTAATAAAATTAACCCATTTGCATCAGAAGGAAAAATGAAAAGTAATGCCCTTATCACGAATCTTTCTTTTATTATAATTAAATAGAAGAGAAAATGGAAACACATAAAGTTTAACATTTGAATTAAATTCCACAGATCCGTCATTTTAAAAGATTACGTAGTTCAAGTATTAACACGAAAATTAATATAATAGAAATAAAGATAAAGATGCATCTATTAATAAAATTCGTATTATTTCTGCTTAGTTTCGTGTTCGAAGGGGCGGAGATTCAATTGAAAGCATCTTGCTCGGTATTTATTACCATGAATCCTGGTTATGCAGGGAGAACCGAGTTACCCGATAATTTGAAAGCTCTCTTCCGGCCGGTGGCCATGATGGTTCCGAATTACGCTCTTATTGCTGAAATTTCCTTGTTCTCTTACGGGTTCAGCGACGCCAAGAACTTAGCTGGGAAAATTACGACCACCTTCAAGTTATCCTCCGAACAACTCAGTAGTCAGGTAATCAAATCTTCCGATATATTCTATGTATTCGATATATTATTATATTAGGGGTACCGGAAAGTAACTAATTATATTTCCCATACTTTATGAAACTCCATTTATTTTTTCATATTAAACATTATTCTATTAGATAATCTCTATTGTTATCTATGATGCTTGACCAACGATCATCCAGTGGCAAAATTCTCTTTTTGAAAAATTCAAATTCCCAACTTTCGATGCAAATACATTTTTCACTCCCGAATTTATTACTTTCTTGTAACTCTAATATTTCAGATTCATATAAATTCAATAACTGTTCGCATTGTTTATGAATAATGACATTTACTACAGTACCTAACCCAGACTTAACCAAAGATTCCCGTATAACGCGGATCATAAGTTACGCGTTGTACGAGAATCGCGTTATATAAAAAAGTCGCCGGAATATTTTTAGTGCGTTGTAGAAATTCGTGTTGTATGAAATCGCGTTAGCGTAGAATTCCTGCGTTTTATTATACAGCGCGTTGTACGAGAATCGCGTTATATAAAAAAAGTCGTCGGAATATTTTTAGTGCGTTGTAGAAATTCGTGTTGTATGAAATCCCGTCATCGTAGAATTCCCCAATTTTATTACACAGCGCGTTGATTAAAAAAGAAAATTGAAGTTTTGTTGCCTTAATTTTTACGCGTAGTTCAAATATAATTAGCGTTAATTCACATTTCAATAACTATTTCTGAAGAGAAGTTGAAATTTAATAAACTTATAAGAATTAACTTGAATTAACTATTGGATGTTATATTTAAAACCCCGCGGTAGTGCGCAATCGATTCGATTAATCAATGCGAGTTTTCGGTTTCGATTATCTCGAAGATCGAAGTGCGCCGTGCAATTCGAGAATCGCAAGAATTCGCGTCGTGCTGCACGGTGCATAATTATTAAAAGTGATATCGAAAGATAACTGAGCGTGGATTGTTTTAATTAAATCATTCTAAGTTAAAGTAAAAGTGTAGAATTCATAGTAAATAATGCAATTATAACATTATACTCTTCCGAGGGATTCTCCAGCGAATAAAAGGTAATCTCCTTTCGCCTCGAATATTTTGCGACTATTAAAAACTCTATGGAACTTTATTCGAATCTCTTGCGGCGAGCTTTTTGTATCCTTATTTGTGAAAAAGTTTCTAAGTCATTTCGATACGCGATCGCGAAGAGGAGACTTTACTTTTGGATAAAAGTTCGCGAAGGATTCAAACTCTGCAGTTTCTTTCGACGAATTCCGATAATCTTCCCGATCCGTGGGAAACGCGACATTCCCGGGCATCAAAAAACTGAAATGCAACTGGGAGGCGCCTTTCGAGTTCAAAAGATTAAAAAATCACGCAAATGCCCTGATCAGAATAAGCACAATTCAAATACCAACGAAATTCAGAAATACCAAAATACAGATTCTATATTCATATTCATTCCTTACAAAATTCGACATCAAGTATTATCTATTATATTATAATACCTGTCTTCAATCGATTTGATAAAACCAAATTACTTCGAATCAGTAATATAACAACTACATTATTACTACCTAATAATTATATCACAGGTTATTCAATCAAAATCATTATGATTCATATCGTACGACTTAACTCCCTGTATTTCAAATAACAATTCATTGATATTATTACAAAATAAAAATATCAAAAATATCAATAAGTTTACTGTTCCTCATTCTTCGCGTAAATCCGTGATCTCGTGACATAGATGTCACTGGTTTATCGTGAAAAATAATGCTCACAAATGTCTTGGGATTATTGTTAGGATCATTATGATTTTGGAATGCGAGCCGTGAAGACCGTGATAGCAGTGGCAGGGAATCTGAAGAGGGAACAGAGGCACCTTGAAGAACAACAAATTTGTTTACGAGCGCTCAGGGACGTGAACGTACCGAAATTTCTCAAGGACGACCTGAAATTATTCAACGGTGAGTTGATCTCAAACTACACGAAGTTACACGGATTTATACAGTGTGTGAAAGCATTTGACAAGTTTCTTCGCAATGTTTAATAAGTATTTATTAAAATAATCGGTTACATCTGCATACACGCATTCCATCTATAAATATATATAGTAATATTGATCACAATAAGAATCTTGTTTAATTTTGTGAAGGCATCGTGTCCGATCTCTTTCCACGTCTCAAGGAGAAACCGATCGATTATGGCATCCTGGAAGCACAAATTCGGAAATCCACTAATGGCATGGGATTGGAAGACGTCGACGGTGAGTTTTTCATAATATTTCGATTATATTTGATTCATAATATTGCGTAACTGTCGTCTAAACATTGAAGTCATTAAGCACTGTGGTTTAGGGATGTTCGATTGTATTTAAGGAATCGATTTTCGAAACGATTCTGAATCGAATCATGAGAATCGATTTTCCTAAAATGTCGAAATTAAAGAACCGATCTTGGACAAATCTGAAGGTCTACAAATTTAAACAAATCTGTACATAATAATAGAATGTATAATTAGTACTAATTCATAATAGATTATGGGTTATATTAAAAAATTTCCAAAAAATCTCAACAAAAAATCACAATTAAAGAGACAAAATTGAGCTTAAAAAGAGACATATACAAGTAGTAGCAGTAAAGTTGTCTAGCAAGAAAAATTGTTAAATAGAGGAATACCGAGCTTCGAGTGGAAAAAGGGGTTAATTCGAATGGCAAAGTTATCTATAAAGGAAACATTTCCGTGCTGAACACGTCTCGTCTGAGGGGGACGGGGATAACCATTTAAAGTTGTCAAACTCGATAAATCGTCTAGAATCCAACTTGTTTCTTACTATCGAAAGGATAAAGATCCGTAAATCACGGTTTCATGCGTGGAATACGAAAAGGATGTATTTTTCTTTTCTCTCTCTTTGTCTCAACGAGCCGTGGGAATATCACAAGGACGTATCTTTTCTATGTCGAACTATCATCGTGAATAATGCGGACGCCTGCCTCCGAGATCCCCCTCATTTTTTAACCCTTCCTCGGTATATTATTCACCCTGCAAAAACCCGAGTCTCCCGTAAGCCAGCCGCAATACGATACCGTGAATAAGTAACGAGTAATCCTTTATTATTCCATCATCTTTGAAAATGTGATGAGTGCTTTTACGTTTACGTGTTCGCCATCTTTGTTCCTGGAATAAGCACGAATCGAACTTTGCGGGAAGACGAGACTCGTAGATATTCGGAAAAAAATGTCTGAGTGGGACACTTGACACTCGAAACAGCTTCTGAAATACGTTCGCGGTGAAAACCATTACTGTAGTACATTTTAATGTCGCCTCTCGGTCGCCGCATTAAACTGTCGATGAGTGGCGACCCAGAATCGCCCCGAGTGCAAAGGGAGCCCGATAACTGCAAAGACAATAAGTAATAGGGAATTAAATATCTAAATCAGTAACAGATAATTACATAACCTAAAATCACATCTACTACAGTCTGACGGAAGAATAATTAATATCGGAAATATATGTTTCAATTATCACTTTGACAGGAATCAAGGATTTTTAACAACAGAAATAGAACATGAAGAATGTTTTTTAAAGTAACTCATTAATTTATGACGAAAAAGGGAGTAGTTTATTTTTTTAAAAATGGTATGCGAGACACGAAAATCCATTTCCTGGACGTCGAAACCTCGGCTTCACGAGAGCATTTCCATTTATATAATTCCCTGTGTTATGTCATTTTTTATGACGCTTAATGCGAGTGGAGTCCATCTCTAAATTCCACTGTGTTTTTTTCGAAACACCCTGTATAATCCTTTGAGGAAAATGTTACGTTTAATCTGGCTACAAATCCAAGCCGTCGGTCAACCGAGTAAAACAAATATGAAATCCGAAACCCAGGGTTGCTTCGCGACAGTTCCAAGATTATTATTCGCAGCCGAAATATATTTCTCGCGTTAATTATCTCAATTATTCCCGTCAGTTGCTGCAAGATTATCCATCCTCCCTTGAGATTCCACGAAACATTGTTATATTGTTTTAATTGCAATTAATACACAAGGTTAGGTGCACGGGATAACAATCATAAAACACGATACATCTCTGTGCATGGAGCAATCGTTTTCCGCCATGTTTAATCACGTATGCTGATTGCAGACATGGATTTTTTTCAATTGTATTCTTTAATTTAACGATTTAACTTAATATGTGCATTGATCAATTTTTGCAGCTTGAAGTAGCTATGATATTAAATATCTATTGTGTTCTGCGTGGAGAATGTTTTTGTTAATTTTCTTGTATTAAGTCAAGTAAGATTTTTATAAAGTGCTGTTCAATTATTTTTCTACAATATGTTCTTTTGATAATTTTTCTATAAAATATTCTTTCGATTATATTTCTATAAAATATTCTTTGGATTTATTTTTCTATAAAATACTCTTTGGATTTATTTTTCCGTAAATGATATGTCTTTTTATATTTTAATCATTTAGGTTGGTAATAGTATGGTTCCGGACACCTTGAATATATTCGATATTAATGATAAAGAGAATACTCGCGATAAGCTTGGTAGCCTTGAAAAAATAAAATATAATAAATACGTTTACGAGTTAGGTTCCATAGAAAGGCCGCGTTTTGAAAATCGCGTTGTGTGAGACTCGGATTACATACACGCGTCATATCGAGGTCGCGTTCTGCAAGTACCGCATTTTACGAGGATCGCCACAATTTCTGAATCGCGTTATATCGAAACCACCTTCCATAAGTACGGCATTGTACGATGAGGGCCACAATTTCTTAACCGCGTTATATCGGAACAGCGTTGTACGAGGATCGCCACAATTTCTGAATCGCGTTATATCGAAACCGCCTTGCATTAGTACCGCATTGTACGATGAGGGCCACAATTTCTTAACCGCGTTATATCGGAACAGCGTTGTACGAGGATCGCCACAATTTCTGAATCGCGTTATATCGAAACCGCCTTGCATTAGTACCGCATTGTACGATGAGGGCCACAATTTCTTAACCGCGTTATATCGAAACAGCGTTGTACAAGGATCGCCACAATTTCTGAATCGCGTTATATCGAAACCGCCTTGCATTAGTACCGCATTGTACGATGAGGGCCACAATTTCTTAACCGCGTTATATCGAAACAGCGTTGTACAAGGATCGCCATAATTTCTGAATCGCGTTGTATCGAAACCGCCTTGTACGATAATGACCACAATTTCTTAACCGCGTTATATCGAAACAGCGTTGTACCAGGATCGCCACAATTTCTGAATCGCGTTATATCGAAACCGCCTTGTACGATAATGATCACAATTTCTTAACCGCGTTATATCGAAACAGCGTTGGACGAGGATCGCCACAATTTCTGAATCGCGTTATATCGAAACAGCGTTGTACAAGGATCGCCACAATTTCTGAATCGCGTTATATCGAAACCGCCTTGTACGATAATGATCACAATTTCTGAACCGCGTTATATCGAAACAGCGATGTACAAGGATCGCCACAATTTCTGAATCGCGTTATATCGAAACCGTGTTGTGCGACGGTTACCTCTGTCTCAAGTTATAATTAGACTTAATATTAAAGGTGACTTCTCGTGAAAGGCAGCACACGTGATAACGAGTGGAATCTAAACTAACGCATAAGTCGAGGAATTACGACGTACCCTAATTAGAAGTTAGAACTACTTGAGTATTCTAAATTAATTATCAAGCAATAGTATACCTGGGCATACCTAAACACTCTCAAAAAGTTTCTACGATAATAATTCATTCAGGTAAATAAGGATTTAGCTAACCGGAGAATCGTAGTAATACTAATATTAATAATATTTGTTTCAATATAACGAAATATATCCAACTATACATATATGGTCTTGGAATAATATTAAACTAATAATAATAATTAAAATAATGATGCAAGTATTACAATAATAACAGTATTATAATATTATATTAATAATAGTATATGGTTATTTAACTAACTTAATCCTTCTATTAATGCAGAAGAATTAATATTATTAATAAATATTTTACGAAATGACAATATTAGAAATCAAGCATACTGCAAAATTAACATCGATTAATTTCTTATATATGCTATGTAATAATATTTTATAATATCATTAATTATTCGTCGTTCACTTTATAATTCGTAATTTCCGTAATATATAAATTGTTCATACTATTTCATTATTATTAAATGTTCATTATTCGCCTTACAATTCACGGGTCCCATAAATCACGATACTCTTTGAACTGAAAAGAGGGAAAGAATTATAAAAGAGATAACTTCCGCGACTACCAGCCGTAGTTCCGCCGGAACTTTTCTACTTAGGTTCCTCGTCGACCTTTTTCCTCGTTCCACGTCCTCCGCCATCTTTTTTCCAACTTTCGAACGAAAATAAGGCTTGACATACCCGGAGCATGACGAGCCAACATAAATCTCACTGTTAAGCCGATAAAAACCGGAAGAAGATAGTGAGTTTAAGTAGTACGATTTTAGGGTGGTACTCTGCGTGGAGAAAACGTATCCTTGTACCGCGATGATAACGAAAACCACTGTTATCGTTACTCACCGAGGGAAGGAATTCATGATATTTTTATTCCTCGTTCTAATTTTAACACGCAATTAAATGATCATATTGCGGAGTTAGAAACATAAATCACGTCTTTGATAAGATTTGATAAGATTTTATCCCAGCAAGTGACAGGATAATTATTTTAATTTTTCTCCTTATTTTATTTTCATTTTTCATATTCATTTTCATTTTAATATCACCAACATTTTACTATGGAGTTAGAAACATATGTCACGTCTTTGATAAGATTTTATAAGATTTCATCCCAGCAAGTGATAATCATTTTCATTTTTCATTTTATTTATTATATTTTCATTTTTCATTTTCATTTCCATTTTAATATCACCGATATTTTACTATTTTATTTTTACTATATAACCAAAACATATTTACTGTTCTCAAATCTGTTTAATTTCATACGAAATATGAAATATGAAATATGAGAAGACCTAATACATTCGTCGATCCAAAGAAATGTGCGGGAGATTTTGCAATGCTGATTTTTAGACAGCTAGTAAAAACAACTGGGTATTATTTTCGCAGTCTTGTATCGACAATCAGGCTGTCAACCACTGGAAAAATAATATTTCAAAATAGAGATGTAACTTGTAAAGAACACGTAGGATATCTTTAGAGAGATTTGATTTATTTAAAAAGGATGTTTGTCTAACTGGCGTACAGAAATGGTTGTTACTTCATTTTGGAATAGAATTGGCTCGAATTGTAATTATAGCATACCGAAGTTACTGAAAACGGTAATTAGGAAAACGATTAGTAAATTTATTGTTAGAAACGAATCAATGATTGGAATTAAGTCGATCGGTCCACTAATATTATCCGATTATTTTTCCTTGAATTTCCTTACCTAGTTTAATCATTATTTATTTTTCTAATTTTATTACTTTGTTTAATATTTATTTATTTCCCTGCGTTCGTCATCTGATATAATATTTATTTATTTATTCCTCCAATATTCTCGCGTGGTTTAATATTTATTTATTTCTCTAATTTCCCTCATCCCACCTTATTTCAATATTTATTCATTTCACTAATTACTTTAATAAATAAACTTTTAACATCTTCGAAATAAATAAACTGATCACCGCATAAATATGATCGTTTATTATCGAAGTCAAATTGTTAATGACTTTAACGAGACCCGCAATTATAATTATAATTATAAGTAACCAAGCTTTTAAATACGAATAATTCGTTCGATCAACAAGCCGCATCTGCATCCGGCTTTTTGAACGAATCATATCTCAAATTGTTGGTCTCGGCAAGTGTTTTACAACGTAATCAATTTTAGGTGTAGATGGGTCACATTGCCTCCCAAAAAATGAATTCAAAGGTCAAAATTTGAAAGTCATTTGGAAAGAAAACTGACAGATCCTTGTAGCTCTCATTAAGTATCATCTCTCGAAGTGAAAGTTGCTAATAAGTTCGACATATTAAATGGATATAGATGTATCGATGATACGGCTAATTAATCTCGAATGATAAATGCCGGCCATTTTCCATAGTAGTTAACTTAAAAGTGAAACTTTTGATTACAGAATTCGTGAAAAAAGTTATCCAGTTGTACGAGACGACGGTGGTACGTCATGGATTGATGCTGGTTGGACCAACGGGATCAGGAAAGACGAAGGTAAGTAGATTAAAACTTTTTCGTTATTCTACTTGTTTTGTATAACTCTCCAAAAAACTGGTTCTTCCGCAATAATTCTTGTCCAGCAATAATTACGGATAATTATAAATAATCATTTACAATATTCAGTATACTTGAATACAGTTACATATAATTACACTTATTTCCTAGACTCGCTTTTTTCTTTGCACGAATTTATTTAGTAGACTACAATGTTTATTGTATATGTATTATATACAATAATTTTATGATTATATCGTTGACCCGAAATATACGTTTTGATTCGGTTATAAATTAAACACATAAAAATCGTAATTTCCATTGAAGAAGAATTTTCATATTAACTTTGAAGTTCACTTTTCTTGAAAATAATTTATATTTTCGTTTTTGTTATATATGCAAATTTTTAAAGGGAATTTTTATCTTTATTAATGACACGGTTCCATTTCAAATATTATTCTGAAACAGCTGGAGTTAATTATCGGTGTGCTTTTTAATTATCCGCTTGAAAGCGTGTTTAATTAATACGAGTACAGAAACAATTGATTGGTTTTTGTTCAGTTTTTAGTTCAGTCTTCGTTCAACGTATTGTTGCTTGCACATAATATTCATATTCTAGTTTCGAGGAATCCAAACAAACAGATAAGAAATAAGATAAAAGTTGGTTTAATTTTGATTTTCGATTTTGATTTTCTGTAGTTCCCAAACGATACGTTGACGACATTCGATTCCGTTCGATCGTCCGAATTATTCAATTGTCGTGGACTCGATTCTCATCGTTTTTTTCGTTTACTTTAATAGGATGACTCGTATCAAAGTAAATGATCAGAATTTAGTCTATTCATCGGTTTCCTAGTAGACAGGAAAAAGGAAAGTAGTCGTGAGATTCATGATTATTGTGTCTGACTTGCGGATCGAACACATTCTACTCGATTTATATACCATTTAACCCCAGCCACCCTTATTTTCGTATTCTGCCCTGCTAACATATTTATTTATTCAAGTTTATTGTACTTTATTACACGATTTTATAGTGCAAGTGACGTAGGAGTTAAAGGTTGAAGAACTGGTTAGAGTAGTACCTCGTAGTTCGTATTTAATTCGTTCCAGAAACCCGTTCGAACAATGAATCGTTCGAAGTCCGAATCAAGATTTTAGATTTGAGGTGTTTTAATGTCAATAACTTAGAAAAAAGTCAACAAAATCATTTGATGTCTATTATATTAATTTTCACTATTACAACATAGAAATAAAAGTGAAGAATCATTTCTTAATATAATAATCACAAAGACGAAAATATTGCTCCAGAACTTTAGTTCGAACTTACAAACAAATACCTTGCTTTCTCAAGCGTTTGAACTCTGCAACGTTCGAAGTACGAGGTACCACTGTCTTTATGTGTATTATTGGTATTCATATTTTCGTTTCATATTTGAATATCATACTGCAAAACTGGGTAATATGGTATCCTAGTAGTATCGACATGTTTTATATTCCAGAATGTTTTAATTATTATGTAGAAATTTATAAACATTATTAAGCTAGAAAGTGTCGTAGGACTTTAGTATTGAAGAATGATCTACATGTTTTATAGATATTTATGTTCGTGTTGAATAATTTAATATCATGTTTCGTTTTATATCGTACTTCAATTTCATTTCGTTAATATTTCAATTTTCATTTTAAAATCATAACTTTTATGCAAACGGTGTCGATGCCTTTTTTATTTTAATAATGAACTGATGAGTTATTAAGCGTGCCTAGAGGATTTAATTTATATCACTCCTCAATTAAATCACCGATTTATGGCAATTATATTAATCGAGTCCCAACAAGTCTTACCGATTAGAGTATTCCAGTTTCCTTTGGGAACGAAGATTAAGATTTAATCGGATACCATGTGACTTATAAGAGGGATTTAACGGGACATTCGTGTCCTTTGTCGGGAAGTATAATTTAATCCCTGGAGTAATGAATTACTTTCGAGCCGATTACCATGACTTCCAGTAATTTCTACATTATATTCTTTGACACTATAATGCCGAAGTTATTCAAATCTTTTCAAAGAATCAGAAAACAATCTTATAAGAGCAGAGTCTTACATAATTACAACAGTGCTCTCGATGCTAAAAAATAACGAGGTGGCTTCGAAATATTTCGTTGATTATGTTAAATAATTATCGACACAAAAATACAAAAGAGGGAAACATTAGAAACTGAAAAATTAGAAACTGGCTTAAAAATACGTCGTTGATTAAACCAAACAATTAGTGACCCAACAATACATAATAGAAAAATGTATATTTATTAAAAATCTGGGAATATCTAATATCAGATTAATAATGAATTAATTAATTGACACTGAAAAACAAGGTATACTGGTTAGAAATATTCCGATGATCAATTTAAGTAATTATCTACCCAAAAATATCTAAGAGAGAGACTTAGATTCGTTGAAAGATTTGGAAGGTTTTTAAAATTAGCTTAATTCTGAATGAATGAATTAATATTGAAAAATAACAATACGACTTGAAATTACTTCATTAATGAAACCAAACAATTAGTGACACAACCATATACATATGTATATCAGAAAAATGTATATTTATTGAAAAATCTAGGGCTGTCTAATATCAGATTAATTCTGAATTAAATTAATTAACACTGAAAAATAAAAATACAGCTTAGAAATATTTTGTTCATGAACCTAAATAATTATCTACAAAGAAACATGTGAGAGGAAGACTGGATTACGTCGATCTAAGTTTGACCTCCGCCATGTTTACCAGTTAATTTTCTCGGATTCTAAATCCTTGCTTTGTACACTGTTTTGTATTCAACTAGATAGTGCTATCTAATTGTACGTGTAAATGAAGAAGAATATTCGGCGAAGACAAGAAGGGTAGTTTGAAAGTGGAGCGAAGTAAAAGATCGAAAGGAGCATAAAAAATTAGCATTTCCATTGGTCCCCGCGGACACCGTAATCTGGCGATCCCTTCGTTAACTTATGCGCCTTAATTACTAGGCATAAAACGGGACGCTTCATAATTCGCGATATAATTAGCCCCGGTTGAAAGTCCGACTTAACGAGACAGCGGATACCTTTCACCAAGCCAGATAAATTCCCGTTAATTTCGGATGATCGTACACCTAGATACATAGACAGAAAATGGCGGAGCTCAGTTACAGCAAGGAGAAAGGAAAGGATTATTTTTCCACGTCACACCATCTTTTTTTTTGTAACTTCCTTTTTAATCCTCGCGAACGTACCTCGTCGGGATTCAACCGTCGAATAAATTACATTATTTTTATGATTCTCTTTCCATCCCTCAGTCGACCGCCGAAAAACCTCGAGACTTATTATAACTTGATAAAAAGTTCATTATACCGGTATTTCAAACAATTCTCTGTTTCGACTGTATTATTGTCTTAGCGCACGGACGTCCAATGGATTACTGAGATTTCTAACATTTTTTTTTAAACGAGGTATGTCACTCGATGGGATTTCGTGGGGTAGTTTGCGTTCTCGTTGGAATACCGTAAGATATTTCGTGACTCGGATCTCGTTAAAAAAAGTATTAGGATAACGAGTTTCGACAGTTTTTTTTGTCTACTATTAACATTTCAAGGGGATTCCAGAGTATCGACTTTTTATACTTAATATAATGCGACGTGATTAAGCCAATATATAATATTCTTTAGACAAAGAGACATTAAAGATTCTACTTCATCGAAGATTTTTTTTCTACGCGGACTAAAAATATGTAAATATTTTTATCGTGTCGTATTCTAAAACCTGAATATCCGAAAATCCGCCATAAGATTTCGCAATAATATTTCAGCGTATAATCAACGGAAATTCAACCCACTTATTGAAATCTTTTAGCATCTTTATATGCGCCAGACTTTAAATTGCGCAATTCCAGAAGAATCATAGTACCAACTTGACTTACCAATACGTTCTGCCACCATGGAGAATGAATTCCCTTTGCATGTATTACAAAAGATTTCAACTTTCTTCCTACAATTCCTTGCTCTTTCAAATATTCTTGCATTGGTTTCATAACAGTTTTACCCAAGTTTATTAGAAAAGTTTAAATGTATTCTTCTAATACTCCCTGAATTATAAAGTATTATTCCTCAAATTTGATACTGTAACATTTAATGTATTAAAAACCGCACGAACTTTGATTCTAACCTAACAAATGTGCATCGTGCGCGTCACATTCTGCGCAGAATAAGAGACGTTGGTTAAATCGTGCGAAATAAACGGACTCTTGGGGAGCATGGTGCGTTCGTAAGAAGCCGAGTGGAGTGTCGGTTTTTGGCAAGCTTTCAGGATTAAGGTTGGAAAGTTGGGTGGAAGAAGCGAAGGGCGTTGTACTTGCGAGGATTACCGTAGATAATATTTGCGCTGACATTTTCGTTGTATGACTGGAACCCCTCGAATAAAGGCACTTCCTTTTGCCGAAAGTTCGAGTTCGAGGGCATATTCCTCTACTTTATCGCTAGGGATGCCGCCCTAGAAATTGCCGGTAGAGATTGAACCAATGTCTCCGGGACATCGTTTCCCGTCGTTCGTTTCCAAGGAAGTAACCTCAGTCAGAATTAAATCGAGGGTGCACGAGACTCACGTAAGATTTTCATTTCTTAATAAAATAACCCTTGATAAGGCACACCATTAAACGTCAGTCCTTATCGTAATCAAAGATCACGGACGTTCCTTGACTAATTGTTTCGTTTTATTATAAGACGTGAGAAAAGTGGTTGGGCTTGGAAGTTGTTAATTATTTTGTCTGGTAGTTAATTAATCGACTTTTTAAAAGTGGTATTTATTTGGTGAAGTATTGTAATTATGTTGTAAACGGAATTATAACATTAATATTAGTAATAGGAAATATTAGAATAGAAAAATATTTGTTAAAGTAATATTTTTATTTCATATTTTAATACAGTTTAGTTAAACTAATATTAATATCAGTAAATATACATCTACTGCGTATAAAGCGATTCACTACTTATATTCATTTTAAAATTATTATTGACCTCCACGATATTTCGACGACACTCTACAATTCATTTTAAAAAATAACCGTAACTTAATAAATATTCGAACCATGTTATAAATACTCTCCGTCCCTCTTCATATAAAAGACAACGATACCATCACAAACAGAACATAAATATTCCAACATCGATATCAACGAACTAAATACTTTAATATTCTTTAATATCTCTCCACTGTCACGAAAACGAATGTATCTCGTGGATATTTCGGAAGTTCTCCAAACAAAAATAAGAAAGTTCTTTGACCGGAGTTCGAGCTCGTCTGACTCCGTCACGGTCGTTGAACCTTTTTCCGTCCTCGTATTGGCGAGATTGAATCACTTCCACCATTACCACCATTCCACGTAAACTATTCGCTATCGGATCGGTCAGGATCGGTCTGATTGCCTTAAAAAATCGATCCGCGTCATTCGCGTAGGGGTTGCAGGATAAAAGAAGTCGACAGTTAAGTATCTTATTTATGTAAGCTCGATTTTCGGCGAGTGCGACGGGAAAGGATAAGTCGGGATAAATCCGAATGGAATCTAGGTGACTTTGGAAAATTCATTATCACTTTGACTGCCCTCTCCCTCTCTTTTTCCCTCTTCTTGTCTCGATACACCATAAGAGATCGTCGAAAGGCTGAAAGAAAAATAAACATTGTTTTCGTACGGAGATAAATGCCAGGCGTAAAAGAGGGATGTTTTATCGTGGTGGTGTGAGGAAGACGTAAAAAGGGAATAAAGTATCAGATTTATACAGGAATGTTCTCCTTTATTATTGCAAAAGGACAATTGGGTGACCGAATAAAATTACTTGCCAATGGCTGATAGAATTAGGAAATACTGGGAGAAATTGCGTGGAAGAATGCACTTGCATCTTACAATTAGCGCAATATTCCTTGAATACGAGGTCTGACAATGCAATTCTAAGACTGACGAAAAAGAATGAATTGTATTTTAACAATGATATAATGCAACTTAACTATGCTCCCCTTAAATTAATCATTGTTCGTTGTCGAACTTTTAATGCGTTTTATTGTCAAATGTGCAGCCATTAATTCTGCACTGATAACTTTTACATTTAATACCGTTCGAAATTAAACCAAACTTAAATTTCAAGGATTTATCGTTGCATGAATGGCGCTGGTATTTTTCATTGAATCGTGGAAAGTACCCAGTTGAGAAAATCTATGAACAATTCGATGACATTAATGAACTAAGAGGTGCGACATTAAAGGATTCGTTTGAAAAACAACATCTGTTTATTTACATAAATAAATAATACAGCTCTAATCAAGAGAAATACAAAGGTTTACATTCTTAATCGAAGACAGACGAGAAGCAATCGCGAATTCCCTTCACTATTTTCACTAATTTATTGGTGAAAATATCATGATGATTTTGTGACGTGATTAGGAAGAAATAATTATATTCATTTTACGTCATATCACAGTAATATTTTCAACATTAATATCTCGTGTTACCAAGATTCTGGCGAATTCTTACCGTTAAACATTATCGGGAATTCTCAGCCCACCGCGATATTAATAAGACGCTTAATCGTCTTTGAATAAACAATATCGCTCCTTATATTAATAGTTAATTCCCTTCTCTACGGGAATTTTCTGAAATTCTTAAGACTCCGCCATAACGGTAGAAGCCACGGAATTTCAGATCCGGGATTTACATCGTAAACAGAGTAATGTTCGTTATTAATTATTATCACCTTAAATACACATTTTCTAGCAGACGAAGTTGCAAAATGTGGCAAATAAATATTGTACATTTTCAATTCGACTTATTAATTAATTAATATTGTTATTTCGTGTCAGTTTCAAACGTGTTATTTTCAATAAAGGAGGCAATATTTCTTTCAAGAAAAAATTTTAGGAAGGAATCTTTATTTTTATTTTTATTAGAATGTTTATCTCATATTTTTAATTCGTTTTTACATTTATTTCTGTTTTCTTTCTGTGGGCGCACTAAAATGACAAAATATGGAATTTTTGTAATATTTAATTTTTATTATTTTAGTTTATTAACGTTTTGTACTACAAATTTTTTTATGAGATTTATGGTGATAATAATTATTGAATTACCCTGCGTATTTACTGTTTCCAGGTTTAATTCTTCCGACAGTGAAACGTTTATTATAATTACAGTTTAATTAGAACTTTCACAATCGACAAGGATACGAGATGCAAATAAATATTAATTTTTTAACCTGCATTATAATCCACGATTTAAAAAATGAATATGAAAATTAATTGGCTACCGAAAATAAACTAGATTTTAGTTTCATGTAATTTCTTCCTCGATATATCATACATATTATATACAAAGTCGATATATTTTATAAGTAATTGTCGAATCCAAAGGTGAAGGAAGGATGAAATTAAAAGAATCCAATCACTTTTCGTTTACCTGGAAAGAGTTTAATTATCTTTAAATTAATTTCTTGTTTCTTACAAATATCTCTCATACATTATATATATTTCTATGTACGTGTTCGATGTAAGAAATTAATTTAAATTAATTTAATAAATGTATATATATATATACATACATACATCGCTTACGATTACCAACTTCTATATATTAAGGTCAGCACATATAATTCATAAGTAATACATGCCACGTGCCATTACTTCGTAACATTTACAATCTGTTCACTATAATTATCATAAACTACGATACGATTCTTTATACAGATTTATTATTTACAGAGGAATGAATTCAATATTTTACGCATCGATCATAAACAAGGAACCCTCGTATAATGCGGTACTTATACAACGCGATTTCGATATAACGCGGTTCACAATTTGTGGCGATCTTCTTACAACGGGGTTTCGATATAACGCGATCCACAATGTGTGGCGATCCTCTTACAACGCGGTTTCAATATAACGCGGTTCACAATTTGGCGATCCTCTTACAAAGCGATTCCAATAAAACGCGGTTTCGATATAACGCGGTTCACAATTTGGCGATCCTCGTATAAGGCGGTACTTATACAACGCGTTTAACAAATTGCGACGATCCTCGTACAACGCGGCGCTTATACAATAATACTTCGATATAACGCGTCCATGTGATTCAATCTGGCATAACGCGATTTTTCTAACGGAACCTCTCTCTGGGACAAACTGCCGCGTTATACGAGGGTTACCTGCAACTGATTGGTGTAATGGAAGAAAATTATTACCTAACACTTTATTTACAAGATGTTTTCCAACATCATTTTTGTTCCCATATCGTTTGTTTTTCCACAGATATGGAATATCTGACAGTAAAGGTTCGATCGTACTAAAAATTCACTTTTTGTCAAATTCCATTCTCGTGCAATATAAAAATTGGATAGAGAGACTTTTCATGTTTCAATAATTTCAGATGTAATCGAAAGTAAGACAAGTAATTAAACGATATAATTTAAAAAAATACAATCAGTAGAAAGAGCGGATTTGAAATTTTATTTAAAAAATCAGATGAAGGATATTAAGCGCATTAATGAATCTTCATACCAAATATTAATATTTATAATACCATACATATTAAATATGTATACATGATAATATAATATCATCAATATTATAAATATTAATGCTCCTACGAATTTCATTAAAGATTATGATATCAATTGAGAACAATAACAACAACAAAGTAGCAACATCTTCACTCAGAATTACCACCACAATTAAAATCAATTTATTAACCCTAAAACTACCGAATATACGAACTCAATAACACTCATAATTTACATTAATTTGCATATAAATTATGTCTGAAGAATATAAATCAATTAGTAAATTTAATTCCGCATACTCGAATAATTTATTAAAAATCGTAGACCAATCATTTCGAATATTTCGGTAATTTTAGAGTTAAACGTTATCACAATTAATTCTTTGACGAAGCGCAACGTTTTATCCAATGTTGTGAAAAGTTCATCCGACATCTCGGTAATTGCGGAAAGCGTAAATTCCTAGGAAAACCTTCCTAGTCTATTTCGCAAAGTTTGAGAGCGGCAAGAGATAAGTGGATGTTTACACGCGAACTCAAAGCGAGCGTGCTCTCCTCGGGGTTAAAACAGTGTTCACCGGAAAGTTGATAACACCAATAATTAAGCTGGTACGTCCCGGACAAGAGACTTGCGTGTCTCTGCTTACTAAAAACCACCGGTTAAATCTCGTTATTCACCGGTAACCCAACTTCGTGAAACTACCAATTGAATTCGTTTACTTAGCGATTTGGATCAGTGTTTTATCTCTTTGTTCGGTGACCTTTTGGATCGTGATACTCTTAGAGACTGTAGTGTATTGCATCTATCGATTCGTTAACGGTATTCTTATATAATAATTAGGATGTACAATATAAGAATTATATTATTGCTGTGTCCTTCAGGCAAAGTAAAAGAAAATATTGCCAAAGAAAGAGCGGAACTACATAGACACGATTATGCTTGTAATCCTGTTGTGAAAGTATAGCTTCCTATTTTCATCGGTTCCTATCAGTTCCTCGAACAGGGAAACAATGGAGAAAACTTGATATTTCGTTGAGTGGCAGGAAATCGCTGCGGGAAATGGGCTCTGCGACGTGATTCTACGCTTTCCGTCAGAACTGCCGAAATCAGCCAAAATCAGAAAGAATAGTATGTGTTTCGTTTATGTTCCTATGTGTTCATTTGTATTTGGATGTATTCGGACATGTTCGTATGTGTTTGCATGTATTTATACGTACTTGTATATATTCATATGTGTTCATACGTGTACGTATATATTCGTATGTGTTTGTATATCTTCATACATATTGGTATGTTTTCGTCCGTACGTGTTCGTATGTGTTTGGATGTACTTGTATTCGTTCATACGTGTTTGGATGTACTTGTATTCGTTCATACGTGTTCGTATATATTCGTATACGTCATATAGGTTGGTATAGGTGCGAGTTTGTGTGTGTGTGTACGAGGAACATTCTTAATGGCGTCGTTTCTCCCTGAGGACACAATGATGAGGTAGCAGAAAAAGTTTCTTTTTTTCGAGGTTTCCCTTTTTAGTAACGTTATTCGATGATCGGTCAAAAAACTCGACCCTTCGGAATAAGGACCAATTCGATGGCCCTTTTTAGGGTGCGTTGTTTACCATTTTTGTTCGACTTATGTTGATGGGTTTTAATACCTTCGTTTCCGTAGAATTTAGTGGACCAAAATTAGAAACATTTCTTAAACGAGAAATTATATTGTATTTGTTGAAATTATATTCTTTCACTATTTTCTTTCTACTCGCGCTTCTCGATTTAGCTGCAAATTACCGTATATTTTAACTCACTTTGACAAAAAGGGGAGAGTAATTGAGATGAAAATATGATTCGCATTTTATATTTTCGCGCAACAAAAATCAGTGTTTGAGGTTACTTCAATTACATCCCGGTATTGTTGTCAGTACGCGAATAATAATTACTACCAAATCGTGCACAAAGTTTAATTATAGTCACATTCGTTCATTATTCTGTAACTTCGCGATGTACAAGTTCCGCATTATTATTTACATTTTATTCCACACATATCCACCCGAAGAAGAGTTTTATATAAAAATCTTCATTACTCTTACGCCCAAGAATTCTAAGATTACGTTCTAATTCGAGTACACTGGTTGGTAAAAAATAAAGTTACGATTTATTTATTTTTTAATAAAGTCAGGCAGAATAAACTTAATTTATGTTAATCAATTTTTTAATAATAGACCTATTTAAGACATCCGAATCACGGTCTAGACGCGATAAATAAAAAGTTTCGGAAGATTCTCGGAGGAGGTCAGAAATCCAAGAAAGTTGATCGAACGTTTGCCTCGAAATGAAAAGTTGAACGATATTTGAATAAAGACGTTCGAAAGTCGGCTGTAATTAAAATTTTCAGGGGATGTAGTTAATGCGTGTCAAGGGAATCCCATAATCGTTTTACGGGGTACTCAGTGCTGGCTCCACGATATATCGCGCCTTAAGCAACACATAAATTCAATTTTTATTTCCCCTTCCCCCTCCCCCCCGCCCCCCAACCCCAGATGTAATTTTTTCCAAGTCCTTCGAGCCGTGCGAACAGCCCTTCGAGTGCCATTATATTTTACGAGGCTTTATTAAATCCCCCTGCAAACATTGTATGCGAAACAAATTTAACAAATACTTTACCGAAAAATATCACTTTTGCGTGATACGATGACTTATTAAACAATTCTTATAATCTTTATCTGATTGTAATTAATTTTTAATATATATGTTTCTGGTCACAGTTACACGATTTTGTCATTTTTTACGTGAAACGGTGGAAAATTAATTTGATCAATTTTAGGAGGGTCTAATCATTTTAGACTGCTATGGTATTTTATTAATATTTATTTCAATAGTAAATATAATTCGCCAGTGAAGGACTCGAATTAAAGAGTAGATAGATATTGTTAAGATCAAATGTAAAACTCCACGGCTCTCAAAACTAATACAGAAATAATAATACAGAAATAATCTTCCTATCAAGCATATAAAAATTGAAATCATTTAAGATAGATAGATGGAAATCATGATTCATGTTGCTGCATTGCGCAATAATATGCTGCATCAATCACGACGAGATAATACTAGAAACACGATAAGGGAAGAAAAGTGATGCGCGTGTAAAAGCTTTATCTTTTGTCCGTGGTTTCGTATTCGGGGAAAGCGGGGAGGAAAATGGAGTTGGCGATGCGAGTACACGACATGAATAAAAATTGGCGTACGAAGGGGATTAATAGTTATTACGATTACGAGTGTCCGAAGCAAAGCAGAAAGTAAACGTGTACGTGTCGCGTTATGGAACTTCCCTTTCTCAAAGTTCCGTGCAATCTTGTTAAGATCGTCATGTTAAGTTTCGTAATTAGCACTTACTGGCTTACCATGGACGGCAAATTACGTCATATTACAGCAAAGACTTAGGCACCGGTAATATTATGGCCTGTCACTGCTGTTAACATTCCTTCGTGTGATCTTCTTCCGTATCGAGGTTAATGCACTTTGAACAATATAAAACTCCCGAGCAAGTTCCAGGACATAACGTATATGAAAATTAATAACTCAGAATGAAACAAGCTATTCTTTTCGAAAATCAGATAAGTTGCAGTTTTGAAGAAAATGATGTTGAACATAATTTTGCAGTGCAATTTAATATTAATATAGTACTAGAACACAAAGTATATGAAAATTGATAACCCAGAATGAAACAAGCTATTATTTTCGAAAATGAGATAAGTTGCAGTTTTGAAGAAAATTATGTTGAACATAATTTTGCAGTGCGATTTAATATTAATATAGTACAAGAACACAAAGTATATGAAAATTGATAACCCAGAATGAAACAAGCTATTATTTTCGAAAATGAGATAAGTTTTGGCTGGAACTGCTTCCAATTGTATCGGTTGGGATATCGAATGACTACAATACTCTTCCGTACAACGCACTATTTATTATAACTGTACCAAGGGCCGTGAGGCTGGATATATACAATAGATTTGTTCGTGATGAACAGTGACGAAGAATACTTGGTATCTCCGGAGTCGAACTAGTATCGTCGACAAGTAGGCGGGTTTGTTTGATGTAAACGGAAAGGACTATGTTCTATAAAAATGCTACTTGTCTCTTGCGAATGTCGTTGCTGACTGATTTGGGTGTCTTCGCTCACGATCCATCTCGTGACGGCCAAACTCCCACCCTTCGTGGAGTCGCGGAAAACCCTGGAAATCGTCGCTGTTGTGATTGGTCAAACCATGGTTGGGACCCGACTATAGTTTTACGACAACTTCCAGGAATCCGCGAACTCCGGCGGGTCGCCTCCAGGTATGGCCTGCGACGGTCGGAAATTTGGCTGCCAGATGTGGGACTGGGCCGCACGCTCGAAACTAGGTAAAGTTAATTACAGGGCGTAAGGATACGTACGTGACTACGTACAATGGAAAAAACTACAAAAGATCCTTACGCCGCTGTAACAGCGGCCAGTCCCAAGAGCACACGACCGTTCGGTTATTTTTATGGATAATTACTCTAAAGATTAAGGACACTGTCCCCGTGACAATACACCGAACGATGCGCTTGCCTGATCGTGAACGAAGTGCTATGTTTTAAATAAAAGGAGACGGTGTTGAGACGGAACAGACACAGTATTAAAACAGTTCGTGCTACTAAAAAATAATAAAAGGTTGTGGATACTTTATAATGTCAACATCGAAATTAAAAACCACAGAGGCTTCCCATTAATTATTCGACAGAAGTTTTTATACAAAATGTTTTTATTCAGAATTTATATTCAGCATTATTCAGTGAATTTGTTTCCCGTGAATTGCAAATTTTATTCAATGTTTAGAATGTTAGAAACATGGTGTTATAACTTTGTTTATTATTAATACCGAGTCGACATCCAGCTTTCAGTTTTAGAGGAATAATTTTATGAAATATAACGATATTCGTAATCCGGAAGATGATATAAAAATAAGAAACATAAATTAGGTAATTTCGAAATCCACTCACGTTACACGAATATATGTGGAATAACAATTATTTGTTAACATGTAGAATGCCGTGGGAGTCACCGGTGACCGCCGATGCCAATATTACTAAAACACGATTCAAATGTATCGCTAATATTCGACAAATTTTGAATATTTTTATCGTTACGATAAAGATGTAAAGTAACCAATGTATCGTAGTGAACTTAAACAGTTTTACTTTTAAACGTTAAATACAGTTACGAATGCGTTTCGCGAGGTATCCTATAACACGAATTTCGGCTCGGCACTTCAACGTGTTAAAACTCCCCTCCTTACGTTGGCAAGACTTATATAAACGATCCACGTTTATCCATCAGTTTATCCATCATTTTGGAACATATGTACCGCATGTTGACCCACCATTAAAACAGGGAAAGAATAGCTATCATGAAATTTTGATCGATATATCTCCCATCCCGAAATAAATTGCTTGAAAAAATACTCCGTCATCGAACAAGTTCATCGAGTTGATCCAAAAAATTATCTGACACCAAAGAATCAACAAGTTCATCGTTTATTTTATCCAACAAAATTATCTAACAAGATAATAAATCCACTAATCTTTTTAATAGTAAAAATACGAATCAAATAATTTCGCCAGTCTTTCAATAGCAAATATAATAATAAAGGCAATTAAGACGTGAGCAAAAATATTCATCAATTAATTCCGCTAGTTTCTTAATAATAAATAACAACAAAGTAACAATAAAGTCGGCAAATATTAGTTCTACGAAATCGAAGAGTTCCGTCGCCATAAGAAGAACACTCCCGAACGAATATATCTCGTGACACATTAATTAAAAAGTACTAGGAAGTAATCAATTACTTAGTAAATAGAGGAACGGTGGAAAGCATCGTAATCCTTGCCATTGAAATCCGTTGAGATCCGTTTACGAATTGGCATGTGCTCGTATTTTTCTATTCGATCGTCGAGTCTGGGAGAAGCGAATCGGCGGTTTGTTCTTTCCAGACACGATTCATAAAAGCAGCTTCAACCTTGATCCCGCATCGAGCCGGGATTTATATCCAGAAATAAGGATCATCCTGGATTTTCGTTCACACTCAAGTAAGCTCGCTTCTTCCGAACCCCGCCCACCACCGCGCCGCTTCCCACCACCTCCAGCTATACTAACTCTCAGCAGCCCTCGGGAAACACCGGCAATTTCCCGCGAAAGTTTTAGTATTTCGTCTAAAACGTGAGCAACGTGTCGACGGGTGGTCGGAGAATTTCGACCACCTTTCGACGTGGAAACTCAACGCCGACGAGCCGAAACTTTCGGTAGATTTTAATTTTCTAAATTAAATCGTGCTTCGGCCGAGCCTAGTTAAAAACTCCATGAAATCGGGGAGGTCAAATCACCGCGGGGCATCTTGGCTCGTGGATCGACGCCTCGGGCCACAAATGGGAATTGATTTAATTTATTCGCTCAACTTTGAGACTGGAAGTTCATTTGGAAGACCGCGTTTAGAGGGGGACATTTTTTGGTTAGAATTATGAGCTTCTTGGGTGGAGGGTTTTTCTTTTATATTGGATTTTAATAATGTTGATGTAAGGTGTCGACTTAAAGAATCGAGATTGGAAGAAGTCTATTATGCAATTTAGATTTGGATTTAGATTTATTCTTCTAAACGGGAGTTAACCCTTTTGTGTATATGGAGATTGTACAAATTATACAGTTTATATAGAGCCGTCAAGGTGTGAAGAAACTCGAGGTTTTGTTTGAAATTTGCTGTCAGGACGAAAGAGTTAAGGTGCTTGGCGAATTGGTTGACGTTTACAACAATGCGGTTAAAGCAATTAAACAATATATGTAGTTTTTATGAAGCTTTTTATAATGGGTTTTAATAATATTTTTTGTTGGATTTTAATAATATTGTTACATGTGCAACAATATTGATGAGTCGATATTTAAAGAATTACATAACATGCAGTTTGATATTTTGGTAAAACTCTAAAACTCTTTCCGGGGGCATCTTTTTTATTAAATTTTAATAATATTCTTGAATACGTAATATTAATGGACAATATTAATGGCAAGGCACGCCGATTAATTGTTATTCTCTAGGAGGTGGTAATTGCAAAATAAACGGGCCACGGAAATCGCGATATAAATTGAAATTTATTCCATCAAATTTGAGATTATAATTCAATTTCACTTTAGGGAATACATTTCCCATAGCGGACCCAGGATTAATATCGTTTACGATACTAAATCGCGGGGAAAGTAGAGTGTCATCCGTTGAGCTGCACATTCAAATTCGAAAAATTAGCAGATGCGTGCCGATCACTTTCGAAAAACTTACAAATTGAAAACGCTACTTTAAAGATCCAAGATATCATTCCAAATACTTTATTACAAATAGCAAAAGAAATGAAGGATAAAGAATAAAGATATAATAGTAATTTTAAAATAAAAAATAGCGAAACCCACCCATCAATTTTTGTAGAACCTGAAAGTGTACTAACAGAATTTCCAAAAAATGCACTGATAAATTTAAGACGTTTTTCTGTGATCAAATAAAAATTCAATTTCTGAATCAGAATGAATGTCAAAATTACTAATTGATATTAGAAGTAGAAAATTAAAAATGAAGATTGAAATGATATCTAATATCCGTTTTATCTATTTGTTTCTATTACAATGAATTTAATACTGCGATTTGTTTATTTTATTATTTATCATTTATTTATACTCTGCCTTTTTTGCCAGGCGGTGTTATATAAAAAAGGCAAGATTGATTTACGAGGTAGTTGGTAAAAGTAATGGAATGGTTAAAAAATTGTATCGGAAAGTGCAGTCAAAATCCGTTCGCAAATAAAGCACTTTGAATTCGAAATTGGCACACATTTCGTTCTCTTTTTTCCGATATTTTCTCGGTCCCTGCACGTTTACCTAAGTGGCTCGATCGTGGGAAATTACCTGATTTTTAGTTCTCTTCGTATTTCCTCGAGTATCATTCGAAGTTTACGAAAAGCGCATCGCGATAAAAAACATTTCTACCTCTTTTCTCCGGTACTTGAATCCGCGACATTATCGAATACCCATTGAACACGATGAACGTTGCAGAATACAGATTTATGCTCAAATAAATATGAATCGCAATCTTCTAGTCGAAGGGACACCAACATTTTTAAAGCCCCGATATGCATATACATCGTACCAGATTTAAATACCTCCAATTAAGTACCAGAAACAAATATTTAGTAATCCAATTAATTCGTGAGTTGAGTAGAAAACAATATTAGTAATTCAATTGATTCGTGAATTGACTAGAAAAAATGTTATTAATCCAATTGATTCGTGAAATGAGAAGTAATAATATTATCGATTCAATTTGATTCGCGAATTAAGTAGAAAAAAATGTTATTCATTCAATTGATTTGTGAATTGAGTAGAAAGAAATGTTATTCATTCAATTGTTTTCTGAATTGAGTAGAAAAAAATATTATTCATTCGATTGAGTTCTGAATTGAGTAGAAAAAAATATTATTCATTCGATTGATTTCTGAATTGAGTAGAAAACAATATTAGTAATTCAATTGATTCGTGAATTGACTAGAAAAAATGTTATTAATCCAATTGATTCGTGAAATGAGAAGAAGTAATATTATCGATTCAATTAATTTGTGTATTGAGTAAAACAAATATTATTAATTCAATTGTTTCGCGAATAGAGTAGAAAAAAATATTATTCATTCGATTGATTTCTGAATTGAGTAGAAAAAAATATTATTCATTCGATTGATTTCTGAATTGAGTAGAAAAAAATATTATTCATTCAATTGATTTGTGAATTGAGTAGAAAAAAATATTATTCATTCCATTGATTTCTGAATTGAGTAGAAAAAAATATTATTCATTCGATTGATTTCTGAATTGAGTAGAAAAAAATATTATTCATTCGATTGGTTTCTGAATTGAGTAGAAAAAAATATTATTCATTCAATTGATTTCTGAATTCAGTAGAACAAATTTGATTGATTCAATTGGTCCGTTGAGTAAACAGAGCACCTCGCAAGTCCCTCAGTCATAAATCACCTTAATGACACCCGATTTATTAAAAAGCTCGAGTATCAGTATCTCGCGGTGCACCTTCGCGATACTATTAATAATGTTTCTTACGGTACCTTTTTTACGGCACTTCGTACTCGTCGATTACAATATTATAATATAATATTCCTTTGTGCACTACGTAAGTACGGGAGGAAGAACAGGGTCGATTTTTATGGGGGAATATTTTCGATCTCCCCATCGAAAGCGTCGAGTTATGGGATTCCTTGGGGATAAGGGTCTCCTAAGGATTGATAGTATCTCTGGTACTGTGCACGACGATCGTCTCCCTGCGACTTTTTCGCAGGAATCGACAACAAAATAGTAGCTATATATACCGTTGCGGGTTACAGTGATACCTGGTCATGCTTTTTAAAACCTTCCTCAAAAGCTGCTCCAAACAACGCCGAAACGTGATCCCGCACATCGCGTACAGCAGAAAATTGATGCTGAAGTTCGTGTAGTACAGCAGCATAAAAAACTGTTGCAAACACCAGAGTAGAGCAGGCGTGTCCTTCCGAGCCAGCGTAAAAAAGAACACGCAGAGCCGAATTACGTAACTGAAATGATAAACGTTCTTTGTGTCAATATTTCGGTGTAATGGATAGCTTATCAATGATTAATATGTAATATTAATAATATTTATTGATAAATCAACGGGAAAGACTCTATGTTACATAAGTAAAATTATAATATATATTGGTGACACGATAGTTCACATAAATGAAAAGTACAAATGTCGAATACAATAGAAATAGAAATAATAAAATAATGATAATTATAATAATAAGTGAAAGAACAATAATAATATATTTAGTACAAAAATTAATACATAATATAGTCGTATTTAATAACAAATTTTAGAAATTGATCTTCCTTAAATATTTTGCTTAAAGTTTCTTAAAATTGTAAAATCGCGCTAAAAATCAGGAAACCAGAATCTTAAATCTACGAACAATATTAATATATTATGTATATAAATTAATTGAAGGCTTCTCAATGATGAAGATTTTTACGCCGTTTAGTTTATAATTACAGGATTTAATTAAAATTGAATCGACTATTTTTTAATATTCTGATCGCGGTACCATTTTAATAAAGTTTTCTTTTGGGGAATATGAAACTCGGTGTATTAATGTGGTTTGTTTGGCGAAGGTGGATTATAGAGATATCTTTTTTACCTGGGTAAATTCAGGAGAATAAAGACCGTGCTAATTAGCAGGAGCATTTTCGTGATGCTTTGTTGGTTTCTGGTTGACACGAGATTCCGCGAGGACGATCTAACGTCTGAAACATAAAGAATCCCTCTCATGTTAGTTTCATACCGATCACACGAGGATCGTTTTTTTATCGGTAACTACTATGTGGAAGGTAAAAGTAATGTTCGTTGAACCCTGATTAATTAATTCCCTACTTAAGAATCAAAGTAAGTGGTCCACTAGCGATTAATTTTCCAGCCAAGAAAACCCCAATTCCGAAGACAATACTATTCAATTTACTGGGGTAATTACAATTTCCACGAACGATTAATTATCTTGAAACTAAACTAAAAATCCAAATACGTAGGTCTTAAAATTTAGGAATAATATCAGTAATAGAACAACTGCTACCGATAGTTTCACGAGTAATTATACAGTAATTTTGGATTGGTTGATTTGTACAAATATTCAATAATAATTATCATATAATAATAAAACAATTATTGATAGTCCGCGATGAATTGACGGATTCTAAGAATCCAAGAATATTAATATTGAAACAATCACTATTCATAGTCCCAAAAGTAATCATACCGTACTTAATTCTTAATTGGTTGATTCGTCAAGAATTCAAAAAATATTCTCCCGTTTTGTATATTGTGAGAAATAATCAGACAAAAAAATCCAAGAACAATAATAATAAAAGAACTACTATCGACGATCTCACAGATAATCGTACAGTAATTCTTCTTCTTAGTAAGTTGCTTTTTAGCAAGTAAATTTCTTCGTGACTAAATCAATTTTCGAGTCTTTGTCGGTACATCTACATCGATGGGAATAATAATTCCGTAGAAGTGTTTAAAGCAATTGGAAAGTCTGTCGGTGAGTAAAAATGGATCGATGAGATGAAGGGGTGAGGGTCGATGGTCCACGGTTGGAAGATGGTGGAGGTATTATCAGATTATCAAGGTGTTCGGGTGGTTATTCGGGCAGAATAAAGTGGCGTCGGTGGAGTAGATTAGTGGGAAGAAAAATGAACTCACGTATACAGGCGTTCCGCGGCGTGGAAGGTTGCGCGGGTGTCGGTGGATGCCGAGAATGATGGGAATGGTTGTTCTTCGAGGAATGAAAAGACTGCTGAGATGGCGGCCTTCTGCCCCCAACGATTGGTCCCAAATTAATACCTGCCCCACCGTTGTTACTGCTACTCCCGCTCTGAAAAGTTCATTAAAAACACCGAAATTATTATAATCCTTGCCAACGGATTAAACCGGGTTCTAATGTATCATGCTTATTTATTTATTATACTGGCAACCGTCTTATAAGAGGGTGAATTCGTGGTGTTATATGGGAATCATATTATAAGATACTTCGTAATAATACAAAACTTATGATTTTAGTCGATTCAGTAATAATACAAACATTTTTAGTCTACTCTCGATCGCACGCTATTTATTACAACTATTTGAGAGGCGCCGCTCAGTCGCCACTCAGTTTATCGCGGCGACCGAGGATCGCCTCTCAAGTATAACGTGTAAAATAAAATATTTTACACCCTTCGAGCTTCATTTTATTTGTAATTCAATGAGTTAAAAATGCTTCCACTTATTAAAAGATTATTGATTCCTGAAACACTTCGGCAGATAGTATAGGATACTTTGTATTTCTTAAGTATTATTTTTTGCGAAAACAATTCGCTTCTGCGTATATTAATATCGAAGGATCTTTGTCTTTTCTTCGTCCTTTGTTTCTTATCTGAATAAGTTCGAGCCTCGGTCTGATTGAATCTTTTTACGCGGCGTAATAATGTAGACTTTGGATGAAATAAATATAATATAAGATATTACAGTAATGGCGGTAAGTGATCGCAAGGGTGAGTGGTTGATAGCATCATGAAAAAAGTTAGTGATCGATTGGACTGCTCTTATCATCTTATCATCCGAACCAAAATCGAATACGATTTTCTTGCGCTTAATAACGCGTTTAGCATCACGCGCCATTTTTATTGTACTAAAATGAATTCAATTCATTCTCCACGATAAATGTATATTCATAGAAATCACGTGGTTCAAAAGTTCTTTTAATACGCAGAACTATTAATAACATAAACAGGGGAACGAATATTTCAAAATTATTCGTACAACGTTGATTTACTTTGTTAAACGAAGGCGGATTGTTTGAGATTTTATATTTTAATTAACTTACATCTTTCTTTCATAATTAATTCGGTAGTTTTAGTGTTAAGAAAAATGTACCATTAAAAACTTTATTAACATCCAATCGCATTTAAGCAGCTGCAATATTATCTCTGGATATCAAAAGAAAATTGAAGTCGCCAAAGGAAACAGTGATTTTAAAAGTAATATGTTCTCCGCAAATTCTGTGGATATTAAACCTAAATAATTCCAGATTTTCCTTTAGAAATGTGTACCTTGGAAAATTTCAAAGTGTTCCGGTTTCCTTGGTAAGATTTGCTGGTAAACTTTTGAAATTGAAAGATGTTTGCACTCAATTTTAATGGAATAAGTGAATGAAGTAACTGAGAGTTATCTCTCTCAATATATCTCACAATTCTCGTTAAAAATGCCTAAGAAATTATTCGCGTTGATAAATCTATTCAATAAAAACTGGATGGATTAATTTCTTTCTTATAAATTTATTAGAAATTCGTAAGAAGTTATTTTGTTGATTTCCAATAAATGTTGATAATATTATAATATTATAATTTCCGCGTATATCAATGATCGCCGATTTCTTAGATTTGCAATTTCAGAAATCAACAAAAAAATACTGGTTAAATTAATTTCTTTCTTATAAATTGATTCAATTTTCCTAAAAAACGATTCAAATATCCTAGAATAAATTTTGATAGGACCATAATTTCCTTGTACATTAAGGATCACCTTTTCCTTAGATATTCAAGTTTAAAAAATCTGGATAAAAAATACTAAATGCATTAATTTCTTCTTTATAAATTTATTAAAAGTTCGTAAGTAATCATTCCAGTGATCCACGATCAATTTTGATAATAATTTCCTTGTATATCAAGGATCACCTTTTCATTCAATTTTCCAGTTTCCAAAGTTCGAAGCGCGTCAATCGAATCCGTATTATACGGATTGATAAATCCACCCAGTAAATACTGGATGGATTAATTTCTCTTTAGGGGACTTAAGAGTTCGTTCAATGAGAGTTCGGGGCTAAATTCTCGCGGCGAACTTGATTTTACTCTCGCGATGTTTTATATCCTTTCTTTGCGGGGATTACATCATTCCTCGAGATACCCGAAACCACTTAACTGATGGAATTTAGACATTTTTCTGTGGATGTATATTTAAAAATATTATTGGAAAGAAAGAAAGAGACGTGGATCTTTTGAATGATTATATATCATATTTAGGGAAGGCTGCAAAGTATCAGCTTCGATTTAAATATTGTACGTTTGATGAGCGCGGATCAATATTTATTATAAATGTGTATTTCATCGGGTCAAAAATCTTGACGTTTTATAAAACGAATCCGATATTAATTCTCAGTGTATTTCATTATCACATATTTTTGTGTTAATAATATTATAATGTTATATAATATAGCGTGAAATTAGTCTCATCATAATTCTTGACATATTAAATTATTACATATTTATTATTAACAATTTTGCAGTTTGAAATAATATAACATAAAATTAGTCCTAGTTCTTGATACATTACGTTTTTATACAATTTTTATTAATAATGTTACAATTTAAAATAATATGGCGTACCTTAAGTAGCAGGAGTCTCCATACAACAATAATATGAATAATTAAGTATCATACAAATTATTATTGTTATATTGACGAATTTTTGTTTCCACGAATGTTTTGCGGGATCTAAAACCAATATCTTTTTAATTACACAAAAACGTAGCCATAACTTCGTTAATCGAAGAAAAGACTTAAGAAAAGGTGTTCCGCAAGAATTGATCGTCACTCGAGGATTTTCCTGGCAGACTGTCGGGGATTTTTACCATCAGAACCGATATAAAAGTGAGGAGAATCCTCGGGAAAAGTTTTCCCGGCGGAAGTTTCCGCGCACGACAGTTTAACGTTGATTTATATTCCCCCGTCGAAATTCTTATGTCTTGTTCCTACGTCTGACATGCGAATACCTTTGAAATAGGAAACGGAACGAAATGTTTCACGAATATCTGCTGACTCTAATGGAATATTTCCTGAATATTAAAACGAGGATTATCTGTATTCGACGTATGAATACTTTGTTACAACGTCAACACAGTTGACACGTCACGCGCAGTTATAGGTGTATTTCATTTTCACTAGCTCGTTTATTTTGTATCCCTTATATGACTTCCAATATAAAATAAATACTCCAAATCGATGGTATATGATGCCAAATGATGTTCTATGACCGATTTGGGTCGAAAGAAGCGGTTTAAAAATTTTTTCTGGGCTAAAAGTGGTCGACCGAAAATCGCAAAAATGTGAAGGGGTATACCTTCAAAAATTGTCAAAAAATCAAAGTCGCCAAAATCGCTCCTACATGGCCCAAATCGATGGTATATGATGCCTAATGATGTTCTAGGACCGATTTGGGTTGAAAGAAGCGGTTTAAAAATTTTTTCTGGACAAAAAGTGGTCGACCCAAAATCGCAAAAATGTCAAGGGGTATACCTTCAAAAATTGTCAAAAAATCAAAGTCGCCAATTTCGCTCCTACATGGCCCAAATCGATGGTATATGATGCCTAATTATGTTCTAGGACCGATTTGGGTCGAAAGAAGCGGTTTAAAAATTTTTTCTGGACAAAAAGTGGTCGACCCAAAATCGCAAAAATGTCAAGGGGTATACCTTCAAAAATTGTCAAAAAATCAAAGTCGCCAATTTCGCTCCTACATGGCCCAAATCGATGGTATATGATGCCTAATGATGTTCTAGGACCGATTTGGGTCGAAAGAAGCGGTTTAAAAATTTTTTCTGGACAAAAAGTGGTCGACCCAAAATCGCAAAAATGTCAAGGGGTATACCTTCAAAAATTGTCAAAAAATCAAAGTCGCCAATTTCGCTCCTACATGGCCCAAATCGATGGTATATGATGCCTAATTATGTTCTAGGACCGATTTGGGTCGAAAGAAGCGGTTTAAAAATTTTTTCTGGGCAAAAATGGGTTGACCCAAAATCGCAAAAATGTGAAGGGGTATACCTTCAAAAATTGTCAAAAAATCAAAGTCGCCAAAATCGCACCTACATGGCCCAAATCGATGGTATATGATGCCTAATGATGTTCTAGGACCGATTTGGGTCGAAAGAAGCGGTTTAAAAATTTTTTCTGGGCAAAAAGTGGTCGGCCCAAAATCGCAAAAATGTGAAGGGGTATACCTTCAAAAATTGTCAAAAAATCAAAGTCGCCAATTTCGCTCCTAGATGGTCCAAATCGATGATAAATGATACCTACACATATTCTAGGACCATTTTGGGTCGAAGGAAGTGGACTAAACTGGAAGAAATAAAAATCCAGACCTGCTCAATTTTGCTCCCAGAACCTCAATTTTAATGTTTGATTCTTAATAAATGTATCAACAGTGATACATGTATTAAGAAAGACAACAAGTTTTGCAGGAGTATTAATATGATGCTTCCTGTAAATATATTATTTTCCTAAATCCCCAAATAACAAAGTATTGAAGAGATAGATCAAAATTAAGACGATACGTCTGCGAGCAGAAAGGATTAATTGAATAAAATAGAATATTTTCCGCGCGCTATTAGACTTATATTATCAGACTATCCAAGTGTGAAATTACCGCCCACCGAGTTCTTTATCGGGAATATTACTTCTTAATTCAACAATTTCATATACTTCCACCAACATTCCGAACCATACATTCATTTACCTTCTTCATTTTTCATCCACATTTCTCACGCAACAAAGAATACATTTAAACCAAGAACTTGCCGAAGAAACAACGATAGTCATCCTCGCATTATGCATTCAAACAATATACAATAACCAATATAAAAAAATTACATTTAAACAGAAACCGACAATACAACACATCACAATCATCTTCATCAATAATCCATTTATTAATCAACACATCTACTTAATTCATTAACCATTATATTAACTTACACCTTCCCTTCTCCCCGTACAACACGGTAGTTAATTACCGACAGAATGCCATGTCACGCGAGTCCGTATTACTAATATAATACCGGAATTCTTATTAATACAAGAAACAAAGTAAAACAAAAATTAGTAAAAGAAATAGGGTTCCAAGAATGAAGAAAAGTATTCTATCTTCTTTTCAGAACTAACAGAAATATATTTATTAAAGTATTCCATAATCAATCCAAACTGTTACTCCAATCCCCGAATCGTGTTACAGCGAATCCGTGTTGTACGGGTTATATCTGTGGTCGAATAACTCCGTCTCGTGACGACGTGAAAGGATGACTCGGCATCGGGTTATTTCTTGGAGAAAGTGAAGATAATCTTGAATGGTAGTGTTTTATCAAGCATGCTTATGTATCATGAAGTATTATTAATGACAGTGAAACCCAAAAGGTGAAAGTTGGTGGTTCGGGATGATTCAATTACACGGCATAGGTTTTGATCCAAGCTAATAAAGGGTCTCATCAGGGTGCCAATCATTTAGTGGTATATCATACGTGTCTCAGTTTCTCAAAGCATCATCTCACCGGCATTACTCTTATTGTTAGATCGAATGGCATCCACACCATAATTACTGGCAACCATTTATTCCACGTACGACGTATGGGACGTCTGTCACCACCAAAAGGGATATACAACTTTCGATGATAAGTGATACTCCTTATCGATTCCTAATTAATGTCACTTTTCGGGTTACACGATGATCACTTTCCACCGCGCTCGATACTTCCGTCATATTATATCTCATCTTCCTCAAGGTTACCCGCCAACTTCCTAACGTTTTCGCACCAGAAACACATTCCGCCGTAAAACACTCCGTCGTGTTAACACTTTGACGGCCGCTCATTTGACCCAAAGTCTCGCGACTACCGCCGGCATCTCTCGCGTACTGAAATACGGAAAGTTGAAAAAACCAATATTTTGAGAATTAAAAAACGCCAATACACTCGCAAGAATTGAAAGGCAGTAACTGAAAAACAGTTAAAATGGATTAACATACAAACGTCAAATCTACGATCTCGAAATATTTATATAATGCTGATCTAAGATTGTTAGTGCGAAGTCACATTTACGTGACACCGGCCGATAACCGCTGGCTGTCGAAATCACGTACACGTGACAGCGGCCGTCAAAGTGTTAAGTGGTATCAATGTTCCTTGTGGATCATTATGTAAAATCGAATCTTTCGAGATCAATATTTTCTTTACAGCTCGGTATTCGAACGGCGATTCGATTAATCGAATATGTATTGGGTTGGCACGAAAGTAATTTTGTTTTGTAGCGTGAAATAAAACTCAATTTCTTTTAAACAAAGAATTAATGATTCAATCAAGCACATATTTTCCATTTTGGAAACTAAAGCGACATATATTAAATATCAAAAGGAAAAAAATCATAACGCTAATAGAAGTCTTTTGTAACAAACATAACGCTATATATTTGTGAAAACCGAAATTACTTTCTTGCCAATCTAATAGATTTGCTAATCGACATTGTGATCGGTTTGATTTCTTCGATTGTTCTGTTCAGGATTTTACAGGTTCTATTAAACATGCTGTATAATTGTGATTGTTAATTTGTATTATTGTTGCTTTGCTTGATTATTATGGTTATATTGTATCCCTCTTTGTATTCCGCTTTGTATTTTACTAAAAGGTTTTTCCCGAGTAATAAAATAATAATGATGTTCGTTGAAATTACACTCGTTAAACGAAGTTTGTGGAGTTCCAGCGAGAAATAGCATTTAATCAGTGCTGGCAAACTGGAAACAATGTATGTTCCAGAATTACTTGCGTTGTGTACGGCAAATTTGTAAAATCGGAATAACAAACTAGTTTACGCTGCAATGCAAAACGATATATAATAATATTGTGTTTTAAACAAATTGACAAACGCTAGTTACGTAGAATGTTTCGATTATTTTATTATTGTAATTATGCCACGCTCGAATTGAGGTTTGTGTGTATTTAATCGAGAAAGTAGCCGTGAACAAATCGATTTATCAATTTGCAACTGACGTATTTTATCATTACGATACCTGATCGGAAACACCATTTTGCTTTTACTAGCCGAAGTTTCTCTCGGAGAAACTTGATCGACATCTTGGCTACTCGAATGAATTATATCGACCTAAACTTCTCGAGTAACAAGATCAAGCAACGATGCTTAAATCTCGAAAGGAATGGCGGTAAATTAATTCGATTTACTGCAACTTGTAAGCTTCCTACTTTTAGCGAATTTCTTATAGCAATTTCGTCGGGAAACTTTTAATTTTCACCTCCTCTATGTAAACCACTAAGTTCTTTCTCTTTCTCTCTCATTTTATTTTTACTACTATGATTTATTAATATATTTTGTTTATTTTTTGCGGCTATTAATCAGACGAAAATTTAAGTTAAGTGTTAACATACCACCTAAGACGCTAGGGTGAAAATATGAAAGGAATAAAACCTAGGACTTCTTGTAAAAATTCTCGACTGAAGAAGGTAACAAAGTTGTTACTGAAACGTTTCGTCGACATATTTAAATAAAGAAGTTTTCATTTAATTTTTGGTCTGATTAATAGCCGCAAAAAATAAACAATATATATTAATAATATTACGACCAACTACATCACTCAAGAAATTTACTATGATTTATGTATTCTGTTGAATGCTGTTTAATATTCTATCTTTAATGAATGTAGTCTCTGATATGTTCCATTTTTTATTATTATTTATAGGGGATACATTTCGTAAATAAACTAGTTTAAACTTTCGGTAAAATATAATAGCAATAATACTTATTACCGAAATAATCGAGAAATTATATCAGAAATTGTATTTATTTCGTAAATTATTTGTAACTTATTGTATTCGTAGTAAATGAACCAAACTAAATTAAACTAAACTTGCGGTGGAAGTCCATTTTTTACCGAAATAAATAAACCAAGCTCAACTAAACAAAATTCAATTAAACTTTCAGTGGAAAGTAACACGAGTCCATTTATTATTCAAATAATCGATGAATCATCGTCAAAATTTGCTTTATTTCACAAGTAATTTTTACCTGATCGTATTCGTAATAAATAAACTACACTAAACTAAACAAGACGAAACTAAACTTAGCTGAATTGAATTCAATTAAACTTTTAATGGAAAATACTACCTCCAAAGTTTTCTTCACTTTTCACATTATTTTTAAATCATCGTACTCGTAGTACGAAGACGTTGTTTAATATACTACAATATTACTAACCCACGTGCTACAAACTTCCCACTTCGGAGGTATTTTAATGTTCTAATACCCGGTATGAGTTGATGATCTACTTCCCGAGAATTTAGCGTTCGCCAGACTCGAAGACAATGGAAAATCGGTGGCAAAAGGGGGGAGAGTTCATTGAAGTAAGTCGAGTTTATAATCATCGATTTCCACTCAAGACAATAAACCGCATGCCGATGAAATTATTCCCGCAATAACTTCGAAGGTCGACTCAAAAAGAAATATCGTATCAAAATAAACGATCTATTTTCATTCTCAATATATCACGCGCTTTCATAGCGGTTATTGTATATTCGAAGAGCGAAGCTTTTTTTCCTATTCTTGACGATGCGGTTCCATGGATCGGCAAAAAAAAACTAGGAGAAACGATCCTTTCTTGCGCAAAGTGTGTAAATTAATTTAAACATTTTCGTGCGATGTCACGCTCCAGATTATTCTTGCATATTAATTCGACATTTTATTATTGACAAGAAGTGTTGCATAAATTCATAAAATTCAAGATCTTAACTTAACTCAAATGAGTTTGCGATTCTACGAGATTATTATCGTTTCCTTTTTATTGGAATTAATTAACAAAAATTAAGGTTGTTTTTATTAGATTAGATTAGATTAGATTAGCTTTTCTCTGTTTCCCCTCAGGGTTACAGTTCTTCTTTCTTTTCATTCCTCTTCCTCGTCCTCTTCTTCCCTCTCCCCGTCATTCTTTTCCTCTTCTTTTACCTTCGCCCTCACTTCCTCTACTCTCCTCATCCATTCCTCCCCTTCTCCCTCTTCCCCCAAAATTTCCTTTACTCTATCATTCCATCCCCCTTCATCCTTACTTCCTCTTCGACATCTCTCCCACACGTGTTCCCATTCCTCCTCCTCTCCTCCACACACCCTACACCTTCTCCTGTCCTCTTCCTCCCAATATCTTGCCGCCCTCACCTCGTTCCCCATCCTAAATCTCATCACCCTTCTCCACCTGCTCTCCCCCCACCCTTTCTCCAAATACCTCGGGATCATTTCACACCTCACCTCCCTGTACCACTTATTATATTTTGACTCTACTATTCTCTCTCTTCTTTCTCTTCCCTGCTCTTCTCTGTCCTTCTTTTCTATTTCCTCCCATTTCCAACTTCTTCCTCCTTCCTCACTTCTCCCTTGTCCCAACTCCACTCCTCTCTTCCTCAAAAATTCTCTTCTCTCCTCTTCCCACTCCGATATCTTTTCCTTTCCCCCTTCCCTTCTTCTCATATCCTCCCTGCATCTCCTTGCCCATTCACTCCCTCCTCCTTCCTCCAGCTTCTCTTCAAACCTCCACGCCCTTCTACCTGCCCTTGTTCTCATTTTTTCTCTTTTCATCTCCTCCCTCACCATGTACCCCGGTGTGCATCTGTCCACCCCCATCGTCCATCTTATGTATCTCTCCTGCAGCGCCTCCAGTTCACTTCTCTCCTTCCACCCCCAAATCTCCGCCCCATAACTCGCCACCGTCCAAACCAACTTATCGAATAACCAAATCCTCCTCTTCCAATTCCCTCTGTACCTCCTCTTCCCGATTCCCCATACTTGTCCCATGCTCGCCGCCGCTCTTCTCACCCTGTCCCTCACTTGTGCCTCTTGTCCTCCGTTCCTTTGCATAACATAACCCAAATACCTAAACTGTTTTACTTCCTCTATTTGTTTCTCCTTCCATTTCCATTTTACTTCCTTCATCCTTCCCCCCCCTCTCCTAAACCTCATTACCTTCGTTTTTTCCACGCTCAGTACCAGCTTCTTATTGTCCAAATACCCCTCCAGCTCCTTCAACATCATTCCCATGCCTATCTCCTCCTCCGCCAACAACACTATGTCGTCGGCGTAGGCCAACACCCTCACCTTCTGCTCTCCTATCCTTACCCCTCCCCATCCTCCTTCTTTCATCTGTTCCTCCAAATCCGCCAGCATCATGTTAAAAAGCATGGGGCTCAAAGGGCACCCCTGCCTTACACCCTTTGCCGTCCAAAATGCCCCCTCCTTCCCCTCCCCGATTCTCACCCTGCTTCTCGTTTCTCTATAAATTTCCCCGATCCTCTCTCTTAGCCCTCTCCTCACCCCTCTTTCCTCCAACTGTCTGTCCAGCACTCCTCTGTCTACGGAATCGAACGCCGCTTTCAAGTCTACGAATGCTGCGACCACCATTCCTCTCTCCTTCCCTATCTGCTTATTCACTAAGTAATTTAGTACGTACACATTCTCCGCCGTGCCCATCCCTTTCCTAAAACCCGTCTGCCACTCCGGCACCATATTTTTTTCTTCTATTTCCTCCCTCAATCTTTCCGCCAACACTCCTGCATACACTTTATACAGTGTCGCCATCAACGACACCCCCCTATATTCTTCCACCCTTTCACCCTCCCCTTTCTTTACTATCGGCGCTATTACTGCTTCCTTCCATCCTTCCGGCCAACCGTCGCCCTTCCATATCCTATTACACAACTTCCAGACCCATTCCTTTATCCCTCCTCCCCCATACTTCCATACTTCGTTTGGTATGCCATCCTCTCCTGTCGCCTTGTTGTCCTTCAGTTTCTTTATCACCCTTTCTATTTCCTCCTTTCTTATATCCTCTTCTTCTCCCTGCTCCTCTTCCCTTCTGCCCGCTCCTTCCCACACCTCTTTTTCCTCCTTTCCTTCCAGCAATCCCATAAAATACTCCTTCCACTCCCTTTCCTCTATTCCTCTATTCACCCCCTTCCTCACCTTTCTTTCTCTATTCACCAACCTCCATACTTCCCCTTCTGTCTTCACCCTCTGAACCTCCCTTTCTACCCTCTCATTTTCCTCCTTCTTCTTTGCTTCACATAACTCCTTGTATTCTTTCCTCCCCTTCCTGTATTCTTTCCTCTCCCCTCTCCCTTTCCTCCATCTTCTCAGAGTCCTCCTTACTTCCTCCTTTTTCCTCTTACATTCCTCATCCCACCATCCCCTTCTCCTTTCTCCCCCCCATCCCTCCTTTTCTTCTTTTAAGCTCCTTCTCACTTTCTCCATCATCTCCTCCAACTCTTCCTCCACCCCCTTCACCCCCATCTCCGCACCTTCCATTCTCGTTCTAAACCTCTCCCTTCCCTCTCTTGTCCAATTTCCTCTCCACACTTCCTTCCTCTTTTCTTTCTTTTTCCTCCCTCTCCCATTTCCCCCTTTCACCCATGCCACTACTGGATGATGGTCCGACATGACCGCCTCTCCCACCTCCATTCTCTCTATCCTCTCTCTCGTCACCCCGTCCCCTAATACATAGTCTATCACCGTATCCACCTTCCCCCTCGCGAATGTAAACTCTCCCTCTTCATCCCCTTCCACATCCCCATTCAAGATGCTCCATCCCGTTTCCCTTAGCCCTTCCAATAACTTCCTTCCCTCCGTATTCACCTTCCTGTCTTTCGACTTCCTCTCTTCCTCCTCCTCTTCTTCTTGTCCTCTCCATCTCCCTCCTCTTCCTCCCGTTCTGGCATTGAAGTCCCCCCCGATTACGTATCGCACTCCCTCCTCCCTTTCCTCCATCCACTCTTTCATTATTCCTATCTTTTCCTCCATATCCCTATTTACATACACTCCCATAATCTTCCATCTCTCCCCCCCTAACCGTATCGTACATTTCATTATTCCTTCTTTTCCCTCCTCTTCCTCCTCTTCCTTCCTTATTTCCTCCCTCACTCCCATTAACATTCCCCCCATCGCTCGCCCTTTCCTATTTCTTCTCTTCGCACACTGAGCTCTCCATGCGTACCCTCTTGGCAGTCTCTTCCTCATTGTCTTCCATCTCTTCTCGTCTAGCCACGTTTCCGTCATTATCACTATATCCCATTCCCTTATTTTCCGCCAGAAATCTTCATCTTTACCTCCTACGCCCGCTACATTCCAGAACCCTATCTTCCATCCCTCTTCTCCCTCCTCCCCTTCCCTTTGTCTCTCCTCTCCTCCTCTCTCCCTCACCCTTTCTTCCTTCTCTCTGTATCTCTCCTCCTCTTCCCACCCTCCTTCTTCCTCCTGACCTCCTCCATCTAGCCCCCCCTTCCCCCCTTCCCACCTCTTTCTTCCCCCTGTGTCTTTCCTTTCTCTTCCTCTACCCTCCTCCCTATACTTCCCTCTTCCCTCATCTCTTCTCTTGTCTCGTCCCATCTCCACCATCTTCCATCTATCCTTATCTTCCCCTTGCCCACAAATATTCTCTTCCCCTTTCTGCTCTCTTCTGCTGCTATCCTCCTCAATCTCCATTGTACTTTCCTTTCCTCCCACGTCCAATCATCCTCTATTCTCTCCTCCCTCCCTCTCAGTTTCTTCTTTTCTTCCATCACTTCTCTCTTCTTCTCCTCACTTTCCAGTTTCACCACTATTACCTTTACTTCTCCCCCCGGCCCTTCTTCTCCTACACCCTTTGCACTTAATACCCTTGCCTCCACCCCTATGTCCCTTATTATACCCTCCGCCCTCTCTCTCGCCTTCCTTCTTACCACCTTCACCCCTTTTATGACTATATTCTTTCTTCTCTCTTCCTTCTCCTTCGTCTCCCATCTCCTTTCCATTCCATCTTCTTCACTCTTTTCCCCATTTCCGTCTCCCCTTCGTTGTCCTCTATCCTTTCCCTCCCCCCTTTCTCTATCCTCTCCACCCTTTCCCACAGCCCCCTCCACTGCTCCTTCTCCATCTCATTTACCTCCATGCTTTCCATTCTCTTGTCTAGTTCTCGCATTCTCTCCTTCAACTCCTCTTTCTCTTTCTCCCATCTCCCTTCCCTCCTTCCCATCTCTTCCTTTATCTTTCCCATCTCCTCCTTCATCTTCCCCATCTCCTCCATTAACTCTACTCTTCCACTTTTCATCTCCTCCATCATTTCCTTTAACAGTTCTCTTATCCCCTCTGTTTCCCCTACTTCTCCTTTTCCTCTCTCCCGCGATCTTTCCACTTTCCTGCTTCTTTCAAACATCCATAGTGCTGCCTCTTCCTCCCCCACCTCCTCTTCTTTCCCTTCCTCCCTCTTCCTCTTCAAAAAACCGCTCACCATTCCTTCTCCTTTGCCCCTCTCTTTCAACAGACTCTCTGCCTTCGTCGGCCTGCCTCTCCTTCCTCCTTTTTCCTCCTTTTCTTTCCCTTCTTTCTTCTCTCCACTCTCCAACTCTCTCTCTCTCTGCTTCGATTCCATCTTCCTCTTTTCCCACCTCTTCCTTACCGACCTTCTTTCTGTCGTTCCTTTCTTTCTTCCTGTCTCCTTTTGGTGCCGCCACTACGCACTTCTCTGCTTTCTCCCTTTTCCCCTTTGGTCCCTCACGCTAAAACCTAACCTCCTCTATCCCTTTTTTCTTCGTTCCCCTCTAACTTCTAACTTTCACTTCTACCTTTCCCTCCCTTTTCTGCCCTTGTTCTTCCGTCCCTATTCCCTGTTTCCCCACTCTCCCCCTTCACCTCACTTCCCTTTCTAACCCTTTTTTCCTTTTATTGTCACGTCACTGCCAAACCACTACCTTCCTTCTTCACCAACCGCCTAATCTTGTCGTTGTTTTTATTATTATTATTATTAAGTAAGAATTTTTAGTGAAAAACGTTATCTTTATTACGAGAAGATCTTTATTGAAGAAGCGGATATTTATTACAATATGGAGGAGCAGATGTTTATGGTAAATTTCCGGACGGGCTTCGTTCGGGAAAAGCGGGAAGACGAACAGGAATAGTCAGAACGGCATAAAGAATGATCCGAATGGGATTTCGGGATGAAAAATTCCCGGCAACGCAGGAATGTTTAATCGAATTGGATTCCTCATACTTGTAATTCGTCCCGAAACAGTAAGTCATGAATAATACATCGGGGAAAGGAGAGGTAGAATTTTATTGAATGGTCGGAAGGTAAGAAGGAGAAAGAGAGGGAATAATTGGAGAGTGGGTGAGAAACCGTTCGATATACACGATGTGTAACGAAGATACCGTAAATCGAAGTGAGCCGTAACCTTACGGGAAGGTAAACCCATAACTCGGCCGTGCTTCTAAACTTGGAACCGACATATTCTACTGAAAGTCGAGACCGGAATACGGCGCCCCTCTCCTCTCCTCTCGCCCTTCCTCTTTGCCACTCCTCGTCTCTCTTTGGCTCTTTTTAGCTCTCTATGCCTCTCTTTGGCACTCTTTGCTTTTCTTTTACTCTCCCCGGCTCTCTTTGGCTCTCTTTAGCTCTCCTGGATTTGCCTCACCTCGACACAACTCGATTCCCTCGACTTTTTTCTATAAAAAAACTTTCCTACGTATCGTTGGATTCACAATGAATCCCCGCCATAGGATCTCCTTTCATTAACAATCGAAACTTTCAAAGAAACGCCGCCATTACTCTGAATCTCCGACGATCCACGATGCCTTTAACCCTTTGACTGCTAAAGGCGTATATATACGCCCTAACAAATCCATCAATATATACGAAAAGCGTATATATACGCCCTCACAAATCCATCAATATATACGAAAAGCGTATATATACGCCCTCTGTAAATTAAGATAGCTTAAAAAGTTACTTAATATAAATAAAAAAAATTGATATTTTTAATTTTTTTGCCATTATTATTTTTTAAACCCTAACAATGGCATCAAATTTCCGGGTACTGTTTTGGTCACTGTCAGTGGACAACTAGGCGCAGCGACTGACAAGCGAAAAACGCGTCGTCCATATAGATGGATTCGTCCGAGAGCGCGCCGCAGTCAAAGGGTTAATTATTATTATTGGAGAACCTAAGGTGGAAAAAGTACCCTCGGAGGTACATCAAGTAAGCAACATCATTATCTCGATAAAACGTTGGAAATTAAAAAGAAGACAAAGGACCGGTAATTGTTTATCGCGCTTATACAATTAATACTTTAAGACAAAGTTGAAAACGCTTTCAAGATTGAATATCATTAAGATAACGGAGACGAGAAAGGAGAAGACCAGGAAAATGATATGGCATGGTTTAATTAATATTCTTTGTTGACGTTGTTTAAGGAATATTCAATCATTATCGCGCCCGGTAATCAACATTATATTTATTAAATAAGTAACTAAAGAAATATCCACATTAATGTATGAAATATCCTAATTACGAACCGACTAATTATCGATCACAATTATGGTTTATTAAAGTGGTACACATACGTTACACTTAGCCCTCGATTTACACGGGATTCGAAATGCACAATTTTCATTGAACAAGCTTAAAGAAATTCGAAAGAAAATATGATTGAATATATTAATTTTCATTTAATAATATGTACTCTAATATAAACAAAAACAAATAATACTGTTTCATATAAATTTGTGAAATTGATTAGATATTTATTTTCAATGTGAAGTGTCAATTCGCATTGCACGATTTCAATTCACGCGGCATTTTCGGGGAACCAATACTCCGTGCAAATCGAGGGTTAGTTATATATTAATAGCGAAGAACATATCAGGGATTCCGAAAAGTAATTAATTCAGGAATGAAGAATTTTCTCGCATCGAAATTGGAGGGTTGATTTTTTCAAAAATGGAATTATTTACTAGAAGAATCTTTAATATGAAACAATAAATGGAGTTTCATAAAGTTTGTGATAAATAATTGATTACTTTCCGGTAGCCCTAATATTAATCGGGAAATAATCCGTACAATTATCGCTTCCTTAATCGAATCAAAACTAATTAACCCTCTCTAATTAAATTCAAAGATCAACGGTCTAAGAGGAAAGGACAACAAGGAAGTTAGGGCTATTTTTTCGGAAGTTTCGTAGCGATAAGGAGTGATAGTTTGAAATAAGTGGGGTGGAGGAGGGGATGCATTTTGAATGTTAAGGCTAATCCATATTAATCATGTCGAGGTCATACATAGGTTTCCGCGCGAGCGGAATTTTATTATCCCTTTGGATGTAGCACTTTAGGGTGAGAAAGTATGAATAATTCAGTGTCGGCCTGTCGTGGAACTCTCCAAGCCAATGAAATCAATGGAACCTGATGAGTCCTCGAGCGGTTCGAATGATTTCGACGCATTCGCACACGAACAACAGTCGCAGCCACACGTACAATAAGTGTAAAAAGTATTCGTACAGAATCGAGTTTGAACAAAAAACTCCTAGGACTGCATGAAGCAAATTGTGAAACTTTCAAAATTATATATTTGATTACCGCTATTTCTATTTCCGGAATAAAATAATTTTATATTTTTAAAGCGTGCCAAATATAATAGTAATTAAACGGAACTTATATTCATTTTTAATTGTTTAATTATTTAATTTGTTTTACACTCACTGTAGGTAACTGGATGTTAAAAATGAATATTAGTTCCGTTGAATTACGATGTGGCACATGGTAAAAATATAAAATTATTATATTCCGGAATTGGAAGTAGCCCGAATAAAATATAGAATTTTGGAAGTTTCAGAATTTGTTTCGTGAGGAAACAAAGTTCTACGAGGTTTTTGTTGAAATTCGATGCTGTACGAATACTTTTTCCACTCACTGTACGTATTCAAAGCTCGTGCAACCATTCATATGCATCGACAATGTATCTTATTCCTAGAAACGAAACACCACTGTTTCCGGGTCATGATTCTTCTCGGGAGAAGAGGAACCGTTCATCCGATACATCTCTGTATCGATTATTCGTACGCAGTGCACTTTTTCGTGGAATTTTACGCGGAAATCAGAATTTATTGCCATTCAATATCGTCTCATCGATCTTTAATATTCTTGTAACTTTCTCTCTTGGATAACGATGAACATATATCTTGCGTTACGCGTAGCTCGCCTGCTTCATTAGATCCGAGTTATTGTCCATGTATGACCATTGGACAACCCTCCTATAAGACGGTTGACTCGTTGTGTTATGTGGATACCGTGTTATCGGGTTCGTTTCGTTTGCATAAAATTCAGGTGTTTTTCTATATTAAAAGTTGTTGGTAACTGTGTTATATGAAAACCGTGTTGTCGGAGTGCCGTCTTGTAGAAGTGTGGTCTGCATAAATATCGGCTTTAGCCTCCTTTTAAGCTCGATACAGTGGTACCTCGTACTTCTTCCGAAATCTGATTCGAAGTTCGGAAAGTACCAGAAAGTAATCAATTCGGGAGTAAAGAATTTTTTTTCGCATCGAAAGTTGGGAATTTGATTTTCTCGAAAAGGTAAATATGGCATTGGAGAATCGTCGATCAAGGATCATAAATAACGATAGGAATGATCTAATAGCATAATATTTAATATGAACAAATAAATGGAGTTTCATAAAGTATATGAAAAAAATGATTGATTACTCTCCGGTGCCCCTAATATCTAATATATTATACATTTATATAATTATATTTATTCAACCCTTGCCACTTTAGCAAAACATTTTCCCCTAATCATTTCATATCGGAAATTCATATTTTTCCCAGGAACGTTCGAATTAATCTTTTTATCTTTTTATCATTTCCGAGTAATTCTGCAGCGACTTGTCTGACAAACGTGTGTCGATGCTTATCTGCTGTAAACAATTCACCCTGATGTACACTTCCACGATAACGATAACAATACATAATGCATCCACTAACGATTTCAATCGGGATTCCATCTCCAACATCGAAACAGAAATTATAGCAGTTCACTGCTGATTGGAATCAAGACACTTGTTTTGAACCCACGCTTTCCTCGAGTGTGTAAAATTAATATCAGATTTCATTCGTAAGATCACGTTTGTTCACATATTATCAAACATAAATTTGATCGTACAAGATCAACGACTGATAACATAATCAAGGAAGTCATATGTTACAGATTTTGAGATCAATGAAAATATGCGAACTAAAATGCTTGAATATTTTTGTAATTGATTTGCGGGCAATAATTATCAAGATCAAATTAAGATTACGATTATTAATATTGTTGTTATTAGAATAAAGAAATAGGAGGAGAGAGCGATGTTAAAGTATAACGAGCGCAGGATACTCTGGCTGTGTTTGTAAACAAATTACAGACGAAGCAAGATTATTAATATTATTATAATACAGTAAAACAATAGGAGGAAAAAGGAGTGTTAAATTATGACAAGTTACAGGGTCTCCTCGGTATATTTATAAATAAATTACAGGCGAAGCAAAATCACTGATATTATTAAAATAAAGAAATTGGAGGAAAAATCAATTTCAATATTATAATAAGTAACAGGATATTCTAGCTATATTTATAAACCAATTACAGACGAAGCAAAAATAATAACATTATTACAATACCAAATCAGGAGGAAGAATCAGTGTTAAAATATAACAAATCACAGAATTTTCTCGCTACATTTATAAACAAATTGTAAACAACGCAAAATTAATAATATTTTTATAACACAGTAAAAAATAGGAGGAAAAATCAGTATTAAAATATAACAAGCTACAGTATATTCTGGCTACATTTATAAACAAATTGCAGACGAAGCAACATTATTAACATAATTATAATACAGTAAAAAAATAGGAGGAAAAATGAGTGTCAAAGTATAACGAGCTACAATACCTTCTGACAATATTTATAAACAAATTACAGACAAACCAAAACATTGCAGTTATTACGAACTTCAATTTTCCACGTCGTCGTTACTTTTCACTAATAATAACACTTCTTGCTAGCAAGAATACAACTATTAATATCTCATCCGAGTATCATCAACATCTTGCCATTAGCATCAAAAATATTTCCAATCGACGGTAAGAAAAGAACTGAATAAAAATTCCTACTTTTCGCGAAGGAGACGGAAGACAAGTGTCTGGACGTAAATGAACAATGGGAACCGTTTAAGGGAAGAGGGAGCGTGTCCTGTCTTATAAATGGGAAGCTACCACTTAAGAGGTTATCGTGTAATTTTCCTTTTAGCGCGTCCACCGCGAGTTATTTCGTCGGTGTGTCATCATTATTCATTTTGACACCTCCTTGCCGCAAGAAGAATCGACATTGTCGCGGGGTTGAAATTTCAACCAGAAACCATTCTCCGCCATCATCAGGAAAGCCTTCTTACTTAAGACCATCGGAATGGTTGTTTTACTGCAGGGTTCGAGATAACAGTTCCACAGCAGGTAGAAGATCAGAATCTTAATCTTCATTAGCCCGAATCTGTTACCGATACAGCTACGTGGTCCAATGCCGAACGGGAAAAAGACAGATTGATTGACCTCACCATTCAAGAACCTCGCGGGATCAAATTTAGAAGGGTTCGGAAAATATTGTGGATCACGGTGCAAAGCGTACGATGGGAACCAAACCATATCGCCGGGTTTCAAGGTAACCGGTCTACCATTGGATGTTGCTGGTGGCAATACAAACTCCTTGACACAAGCACGATCCAAAAACTGTACCATAGGATAGAGTCTCAGAGTCTCATTGACCACGGCGTCGAGATATTTCATTCGTTGAATCGCATCGTAAGTCGGTTCACCATTAGTCTCCTTTACGACCTGATCGACCTCTGACCTCAACCTATCCTGAAACTCAGGATTCACTGCTAACTCATGTGCCAAGAAGCAGATGAACGACGAAGTGGTATCGGATCCAGCGAAGAAGAAAATGAATGCTTGGGATGTCATATCGACAAGACTTAGATCTAAGGCCTTATCGTTGTTTCTGGTTTCCATCATGAGTTGGATCATATCCGGTCGTATGATTCCCTGTTTGTCCCTAGTTGTCACTGTGTCTCCGATTAGGGTTTCGAAGTAGTGCGCTGTCCTTTCGTTGATGATCCTCGTGCCGAATATTTTCGAGAAGATCCTTAAATTCCGACCCAGCAGGAACTTTATGGAGAGAATACCCTCCAAGTTGGTAGCTTCTTTGCCGCGGACGTAGAAGTCGTTGCTCGGGTTTCTCATGGAATCCACTGATATTCCGAAGGCACAAGTAGCCAATACGTCATTGGTGTATTTGCTGAATATATCCTTGGTGTTAATCACAGCTCCGCCCTTCGATTCCTTTCGAATGTGCTCAACGAAATTCTCGGCACATTCGATGATCAAACCGTACATTTGCTTGATCTTGCTGGCAGTGAATGCTGGGCTCAGAATTTTCCTCGTTTCTTTCCAATCATCTCCTCGCTGTGAGAAAAGATTCTTACCCATCAATGGATCTATTTTCCCATCGATGAATTCACGGTGATCCGTGAAATGATCGAAGTTCTTTATCCCGATCGATTGAATTAATTCCGGGTCCCGAATCACTGTAACTGGATTCATGAAGTTGTAGAAACCGAAGTATTTCACGTCCGAGAACTTTTTGTAAAGATTCTGGAGATGGTCCGCCAGGTTGATTTGACGAAACAAGGAAGGCGCAATGTTACCAAATATCGGCATGGGTTGCTCGTAAACAACACCGAGTCGTTTGAAGTACAACATTGGTCTACTCAGGAAGTAATACACCAAGAATCCACCCGTAATTATTGTCAAACTTATCGTGAGTGGATCCATCTTGATATTCCGACTCTACTTCAATTCTGATATAATTTTTAATTGAATCGAATTGAATTTAATATATTAACGGATATTCACCCTCAGCAATATAACTTTATTTTTAATAACTTTACGAAGAATCGATTTTTAAGAAATTCTTCTTACGAAAATATTTCTTCCACCAATGTTTTCTGAAAAAAATATTTCCTCCACGAAAGTTTTCTTCCGAAAATATTCCTTCCGCCAATTTTCTTACCGCAATTCCGCGATATGAATTAATACAATATCCATACACTCCACTGTCCACTTTGACACTGGAAGCAGTACGAATCTACTGACAGTTGCATTGATTTTAATGGGTTTGCAGCAACTACAGATCTTTGTTGTTAATTTGAACCCACTCTTTTCCACCAGTCTCTATTCGCATCTTGTTAAATCATTATCTGCAACCTATTAATAATCTGCCTTCGAAAATGAACTTGTACTTTCACCGGCCACAAACAATTTAATCGAATGCAGCCACATGATTCATATCCGGTCATTGTATTTTAATCCTTTTACCGCGGCACACTCTCACACGGACCCACCAAATATTCGGCTCGATATTCGCAAGACAGTCGCTGCTACTGGCTGGTGCATCTCATTATACCAATTGCTACAAATGCAAAATCGCATTTCGAATATCGGACTTCAGATGGTATATTTTGGTACAAAAACACACGTTTGAGATCGACTCTTTTTTGGTATTCGAATTAACATATTTGTTCGGAAACAGTAAATATGTTGTTGTAGGAAACATTTGGAGGCGGTATATGTACGTCATTCGGGTATGAGTCGTTATTTTTTAAAGTGGTATAAGTCTACTTTTTCTTTTGATTTTGGTATCATAAGTAATAAATGAGGACATCAGTATATCGTGAAAAATGATGTTTGATTCGGTTTTCATAAAAATTGAACATTACCTATACGATTATCATCCCAAAAATTAAATTAACAAACTAAATATATAGGATTTAAATTGTAAGGTTTATTCGTCGATTGCCAAAAAATGAATCGGTGAAACGAAACGGTTTGAAATAAGTCATCGTTTTCAACTGACATATTCTTGCAGTGCAAAGAGTTAATACAGTGGGTACACAGAATAGTTCTTGCCGATTTTTATTGTTCACAATTCTAGTAATTGCTTTCATTCACAATTAATGTTTATGCACAATACATTACTGGAACTACAACGTACGCCTTCTGAATTGACTCAGGCGTCACATTTTAAGCAGTAAACTTCGAGCTGTACATTTTTTTATAAAGGAAATCTGTTTAGTCAGCAACAAGTTATTCGTGCATATTTATTCTATCAGTTCAAACTTGGCTCTAATGCAAAATAATGGAACTTGAATGGGCAATTTTATCCCATTCACCATATTTGCCAAACCTTTTACCAAGAAATTATCGTTCATTAAAAAATTATCAATTACCATGTGTTCCTAAGTTTGGATAATCATTTGAGAAATAAGCAATTTGACAATAACGATGAACTGAAGGAAGAAGTGTCGGGATTTTTCCACGGTAAAACAAGAGATTTTTATAAAAATATCATTTTTAAGTTATTGAACCGTTGGGAGAAAGTATTAGAATATGAAGGTTCATATTTTGCTGAATATATTAATTTCGAAGTAAGAATATGTTGATTTAATTTTCCATGTTCAAAAGCGGCAAAATATTTTCTGTATAATAATTAAATGTAAATAAGGCTGATCGCTTGTATCAGGTAATGGCTCATCAAATAATGACGTAATTCATGTAACTCCCGCTGTACTGTTAAAGTACGGCTGAGTGTGATGTATGATGGTCATAAAGCTATTTGGCGTCTTACTGTTATCAGTTTGACTTTCATCAGTGATTTCGTTCGCGGTTTTTTGACGTCCGCAGTCGCTCGATATTTTATATCATAAATATGTTGCAATTTATACCGTTTATTAACAGCGGAATTTTGGATTTCCAATTGTTTTGTGTCAATTTGAAATTTAAGATCGGAGCGGTTTTTCGCAGATTTTTAACTATTTATATTCATACTCATCGACGATATATCTTATTGTTAGAAACGATAAACCACTGTTTCCGGGTCAGATTCATCTCGGGAGAAGAGAAACCTTCATCCGATACATCTCTGTGTCGATTATTCGTACGCAGTGCACTTTTTCGTGGAATTCTACGCGGAAATCAAAATTTGTTGCCATACAATATCGTCACATCGATCTTTAATATTCTTGTAACTTTCTCTCTTGGATATCGATGAACATATATCTTGCGTTACGCGTAGTTCGCCTGCTTCCCTCCTATAAGACAATTGACTCGTGCTATGTGGATACCGTGTTATCGGGGTCGTTTCGTTTGCATAAAATTCAGGTGTTTTTCTATATCAAAAGTTGTTGGTAACTGTGTTATATGAAAACCGTGTTGTCGGAGTGCCGTCTTGTAGAAGTGTGGTCTGCATAAATATCGAGTTTACCCTCCTTTTAAGCTCGATACAGTGGTACCTCGTACTTCGAACGTTCCAGTGTTGAAACGCTTGAGAAAGCATGAAATTTGATTCGAAGTTCGAACGTCGTTTCTTAGTTCAAACTATAATCCAGAAACAATATTTTCGTCTTTGTAATTTTCTTATTAAAAAATGATTCTTCACTTCGATTTCTATGTTATAATAATTGAAACTAGTAAACTAAACATCAAATTATTTTGTTCAACTTTTTCTTATTTATTAGCATTAAAACACAAAATCGAAAATCTTGATTTTGACTTGGAACGAGTCATAGTTCGAACGGGTTTCTGGAACGAATTAAATACAAACTACGAGGTACTACTGTATTTTACAACTGTCACTAATGCATTTATATAAAATTCATATTTCTGATATTCTTGAATTTTATCGGAAAATTCCATCAGTTTATGTTGTCGTATTTTTGATTGAAAGTTTTCCTGGTTACGGACAAAGTTGATTATCATTTTTAGGTTATTCATACATCGTGCAGCGATCCTTATCGTTCCATACATTGAAAGCTTCCGCGGAAGATTTGGATCTTGTGATTTACATAACGTGTCGATCGTCGACTTCAAGCAGAATCACCGTTATCGATTTAATAATTACGGAAATACTTCGTGTAACTGACCTCCGCGAAACTAAACGTGGCTCATAAATTGCATCATTCAATATTAATTCTTCCGTCGGTGTATAATTAATTAAGGGCGTGAATGTAAAACAAATATTCTCATAAATAATCAAATAATAATAAATGTGAAACAACGATCCGGTGATAAAGAATCATTTCCGTACATGTTTTAAAGCGAACATTTAATTACGGCTGAATATAAAAACGTACTTCTTGGAACGCAGAGCATATTTTGCAAAGTATTACGTTTCTCTGCAACGATTTTTAATAATCGTATTTTAACTGGGTGAATAGCAGACTCGATTTAAAATTTCATGTTGGTACCCCATAATGCGAGGTATTATTTGATTATAATAAAATGACTATATTTATAAGTACTTCATAATTATATATAATAATTCCGAGGAAACACGCAAATGTTTACTATGAAATTATCAGAAGATAAAGATACAAAAAAGTGCCAAGGGTTTAATAAATAATATATATTATATCAATATTAGGTATGCGTATCAGTTCTGGCCATTTTATGAAATTAAAAGAATTGGATCTCTTTTTTTAAGGAAAATAGTTTTTATTCAAAAAAATCGTCTCCATTATTTTCTATAACTTTATTCCATCGGTATACAAGTATTTAATTGCATTTGTTTCCTTTCGAAGAAGGTATAATTATAAGATGTGTCATCCAAAAACGGTGAGAACTTCTTATACACATACATAATAATTGTATAAATATACGCAATACATATTATTACACCATATATTTAAATAGATAATTAATCGTATAACATTAACGAATGAACACTTAATAAATTCCTTTGAAATTTCATTATAATATGAAATTATTCAAAGAAATTTCATATTATAGATATTTATATCATAAAGGATGTTATTACTATATTAATATTAAGGCTACCGGAAAGTAATCGATTCGGGGGTGAAGAATTTGTTCGCATCGAAAGTTAGGAATTTGATTTTCTCAAAAAGGGAAATACGTCATTGAAGGCTCGTCGATCAAGGATCATAGATAACGATGGGGATAATCTGATAGAGTGATGTTTAATATGAACAAAATAAATGAAGTTTCATAAAGTATGTAAAAAAATAATTGATTATTTATTGTCACGATGTCGTAATTTCAACCAGAAACCATTCTCCGCCATCATCATGAAAGTCTTCTTACTTAAGACCATCGGAATGGTTGTTTTACTGCAGGGTTCGAGATAACAGTTCCACAGGAGATAGAAGGTCAGAATCTTACTCATCAATAGCGCGAATCTGTTACCGACACAGTTACGTGGTCCAACGCCGAACGGGAAAAAGACAGATTGATTGACTTCACCATTCAAGAACCTCGCCGGATCAAATTTACAAGGGTTCGGAAAATATTGTGGATCACGGTGCAAAGCGTACGTTGGGAACCAAACCATATCGCCGGGTTTCAAGGTAACCGGTCTACCATTGGATGTTGCTGGTGGCAATACAAACTCCTTGACACAAGCACGATCCAAAAACGCAGCTATAGGATAGAGTCTCAGAGTCTCATTGACCACGGCGTCGAGATATTTCATTCGTTGAATCGCATCGTAAGTCGGTTCACCATTAGTCTCCTTTACGACCGAATCGATCTCTGACCTCAACCTATCCTGAAACTCAGGATTCACTGCTAACTCATGTGCCAAGAAGCCCATTAATGACGAAGTGGAATCGAATCCAGCGAAGAAGAAAATGAATGCTTGGGATGTCATATCGATAATACTTAGATCTAAGGTCTTATCGTTGTTTCTGGTTTCCATCATGAGTTGGATCATATCCGGCCGTGTGATTCCCTGTTTGTCCCTAGTTGTCACTGTGTCTCTAACTAGGTTTTGGAAGTATTGCGTTGTCCTTTCGTTGGACATACTCGCGCCGAATATTTTTGAGAAGATCTTGAAATTCCGACCCAGCAGGAACTTTAAGGAGAGAATACCCTCCAAGTTGGTAGCTTCTTTGCCGAGGACGTAGAAGTCGTTGTTCGGGTTTCTCATGGAATTCACCGATACTCCGAAGGCACAAGTAGCCACTACGTCATTGGCGTATTTGCTGAATATATCCTTGGTGTTAATCACAGCTCCATCCTTCGATTCCTTTGCAATGTGCTCGGCGAAATACTCGGCACATTCGATGATCAAACCGTGCATTTGCTTCATCTTGCTGGCAGTGAATGCTGGGCTCAGAATCTTCCTCATTTCTTTCCACTCTTCACCGCGCAGTGAGAAAAGGTTCTTACCCATCAATGGATCCACTTTCGCATCGATGAATTCACGGTGATCCGTGAAATGGTCGAAGTTCTTTATACCGATCGATTGAATTAATTCCACGTCCCGAATCACTATAACTGGATTCATGAAGTCGTAGAAACCGAAGTATTTCGCGTCCGAGAACTTTTTGTACAGTTTCTGGATATGATCCGCCAGGTTAATTCGACGGAACAAGGAAGACGCGATGTTACCAAATATCGGCAGGGGTTGCTCGTAAACAATGCCGCGTCGTTTGAAGTACAACATTGGTCTAAGCACGAGGTAATACACCAAAAATCCACCCGTAATTATTGTTAAACATATCGTGAGTGGATCCATCTTGATTTTCCAATTCCACTTCAATTCTCCTATAATTTCGAATAGAATTGAAACTTATTTAATATCCTAACGGATATTCGCTCTCAACAATATCATTAATTTCAAAGAGAATAAGCTTTCAAGTCGTTGTTCTTACGGATATATTTCTTCCACCAGTTTTCTGCCGATAATATTTCTTGCACGAAATTTGTCTTCCACAACTTTGTTGCCGCTCTCTTGTGATATGAATTAATACAATATTCCCGGCACTTGCGGGATGTAAATATTTGTTTAATGATGCCTTTGCTACATCCGAACACTCTACTGTCCACTTGGACACTGGAAGCGGTGCGAATCTACCGACTGTTATGATGATTTTATAGGGTTCGCATCAACCACTGATCAACCAGTGGGGTTCGCCGAGCACGTGGCAAGTTTGTTATTATCCTGAACACACTATTTTCCAACGTTATATGTTCGGATCTTGCTAAATCATTCTCTCCGACCTATTAATAATCTGCATTCTAACATGCACTTGTGCTTTTCGCGAACAGGAAAACTTGAATCGGATGCAACCACGTGATTCATATCCGATCATTGTATTTTAATCCTTTCACTGCGGCACACTTTCGAACGGGACCACCTAATATATGTTTTTTTACATAAACACACATTTGAGATCGAGTTTTCTTTGGCACTCGAATTAACATATTTGCTCATAAACGGTAAATATGTTGTTGTAGGAAACATTTCGAGACCGGATACGTACGCCTTTCGTGTATGAGCCGTTATTTTTGAAATTTATTAGTATATATTTGTGTAGTATATTTAGTATATTTACTAAAATTTATATTTAAAATGTATATTTAGTATATTTATCTTTAGTATATTTAGTATGATAGTATATTTTTGAATATATTAGTCTACTTTTTCTTTTGATTGTGGTATCGTAAGTAATAAATGATGGCATCAGTTTATCGTGATAAATGATGTTTAATTCGGTTTTCATATAAATTGGACATATCTTATACTATTATCGTCACAAAAATTAAATTAACAAGCTATATATATAGACTATAAATTGTCGAGTTTATTTGTCGATTGCTAGAAGAAATGACGTTTGTAATACGTCAAACAGTAAAACGAAACGGTTTAAAATAAGTCGTCGTTTGCAACTGAAATATTCTTGGAGTGCAAAGAGTTAAAATATTTTCTGGTTTATTTTGGAATTTCTCTCGAAATGAATTTGCGGGATTTATATTTACAATGTCTTGCGAATTTATAATTCAATACCAGAGCTAACTGTTTTAAAATGTATAATTACTAAACTCTAAGCTCGAATCTCAAATCCACATGGAACATGAAGATAAAGAAAATATTTTGTGTTCTGATTTAGATTTCTTCTCACAATTAATTTCAGTATTTTAATTTCAAACTGTTTTGCGTCAATTTATAATTAACGAACGTGACCTAATTTTCTCGAATCTGAAAACCACGTGTGACATGACGATACAAAATTGCACAAAAGAGAACAACAGTTATATATATCGATATATATTACGCTAATAGCATAGTAGTTAAATAAATTTCAAAATACTGGAATATCGCATTTTTCCTGATAAAAAAAGCACGGTAACTAAGTATAAGTATTTGTCGTTGAATCGCACTAGATTGTAAATCGTCAAGAGCGAGTAACGAAGGTAGAGTATCGTTGTCTGTAAACATCTCAAGATTCGTGATTACAGCCTTCATAAAATGTAAGTACAGCCCTAATTAGATTAGAAGACGGAACGCGAGGAGAATCGTAATTCTGACGCACCGTGTTTCTTCGTAAACATACATCGTTCTTCACAACAAAACAGGAATGATGTAAAGTAGCGAGTCCGAGGACGCATTGAAACCCGTGATTTCTTTTAAGCAAAACTTAATGAAACTTATTTACATTCTTTACGTCAAAGAGTTCACTTTTTTAACCCCCGGCTGTGGAATCAAATAACAAAGGAACGAATGCTGAACAGTGAAAACTTTTGTGTTATAACATCTCCGTTGTGTTTAATGAATTAAAAATTGAATGGTTGGATTTTGATACTAAGATGAATAACAATAATGGTGAATAAAATTATACGAAGATATATAATAAGTAATAACAGAATTATGCTAAATAGACAATTAAAAATTAAAAATCTTATGTAATGTTTGATATAATACTTTCTTTTTGTATTTATATTTATAGTTATTTTGATGTTGGATTAAATAAGCAAATAATATATTATTATAAGAAATAAGTAAATGAATATTGGGGAAACATTCCGCGTTAAATTCAATATTTCCGTCAGGTTCTTCTGACTTTCTGATATAATAATTTATATATCATTCGTTTGTTTTAAGAAGAAAATGGAAAAATGGACAGTTCAATTAAGGAATAAGTAACACTTTGAAGCTTACATTTCAAGTATTCCGGCGGATATAAAAACTGAGATATAAAAAAGTCGGTACTTTGACAGAAAACATACCGGGCCATAATAAAAAATACGGCTTGTCATTTTCTCCTCGTATTTCCAGTAACGCGATGATAGAAGTCCTGTACTCGATAAAAGACTCTCGTCAAAGGTGAAACTATAAAAGTTTCTTAAAATACCATAATAGAATTCATCGAATTCGGAATCCAATTCTTCGCCGAAATTAATTACATACAAAATGAAAAATGCATGAACCGTTTATTTTAAAAGTAGCTTAAGTCTATTTTTCAAAACAGGTCAAGTTAACGTTTATAATAGTTACACAAAGTTAAAGAAAAAGAAATAGTTACACAAGTTCAAGGAATCCAGTTAACAATTATAATAATTACACAAAGTTACCTCGTAACTTTATAAATGTCAACTTGACTTTCCTTTAAAATCCCCAAAACAATTATTTTGAATAAAAACTTTTAAAATCAACGGCTCATCTGTCCACATATTTTAGTATATCAAAGGGATAATTATTGAGTATGATGTAATTAAGTATTAATTATTAATTATCTAGTATATAAGAAAGTATATAAAAGATATAACATATCAAAGAAAATGTTGCAGTTCCGTGGCATGTAATCGTGAAACGTGATATTGAAACGATCCTAGAAAAGAACTTCTAAATTCGATCAAAAAAGGTTCAATAAAAAACGCGGTGAACCAACTTGCACGTTTAACACCGCAGACACGTTATATTTCGGGGGTTTGAATCACTGACCATCGGAGAATAAAATTAAACTCGCCTTATCCAGCCTCGATCTAAACTTTCGTGCCGAGCGTAAAAAACCGTCTGCGCCTTTCGCTAACCCTCTCCGAAGAACTAGACGATCCCTAAAATTAATACTTCGCCTGGAGTTTCTACACTTCGTATGTTCTATCCACTTTTATATTTCATCGGGGACTCTATCTGTGGCTACGATTTTAGATGAAAAAAATACACAGTCTATAACAATTAGATTTCATTTATTGTTAAATCAATATCTTCTATGATGATCGATGGTATATGGATATTTATTTAATAATAATTTATGAGTGGAATCGAATTTACTGGTAGTTTAAAGGAATATTAAATTAATAAGATTGTCAATATATTAATATTGTATATCTATATAAGAAAATTTCATTGAATTCAATGTTAATTCAATATCTCCTATCGCTTTCTGAAGTATATTTATGATTAGAATTTAATTCTTCGGGAAACAAAAAATGTATTAATACAAATATCGATATATTAATATATAAATACCGATGATCGTTGGTAATATTTATTTTGATTTGCAAATCTTCAAGATTTCACGGATATTATTGTTGGAATCACATAACGATATAATATATATTATTTAAAAATATTCTCCCGCAATATCTAATTTCATATTTCATTTAATTTCTTAGTTTTCATTAGCTTTTATATTAATAATAATTTCCTTACACTTTAATATTAGTCGGATTCAAAATATATCACGTCACCGGAAAACAAATAATAAATAATGTCGAGATAATAATAATAATAATAATCAGCAACGCGTTAATAAAATATTAATTATCGAGATAGTTGGATCAACATGTTGATCAAAACATGGTGGTTGAATACAGATTAAAGTACTGAAATTTTCAGTAATTCAAATTTGCACGAATTATGCCGAGGTTTTGTCGAGTCACGAAATATAGATATTCAAATCGGCACTGGAAAAAGAATGAGATACGTTCGCAATTCTGAAAAGAGTTTAGCGAGGCTATCAACTCGCCTCGCAATTAGTTTCAGTTATTGCCAATGTTTTCTTCCGACAATTGCGAGTTGAGAGGTTTGCGCGATAATTAGCGGATAAGCGTTGATCATTTTCGAGTACGGTGAACTCAAGCTTTTTACCGATAATATTCTCAACTACACTCCGTGATTGAAATACTAAAATGGTGGATAATAATCAGATATTAATTATATAATTATTTTAACATAATTATAATTAAATATGACATTTATTATTAATGATTATAATTAAACATTGTTTAATTAACATTAATTGATATTAAAACCGTATATTCTTCTAAAATGTTAAATACACTTTCGATACATTCGCGATAGTCTACTTTTGATTGAAATACGCGCATAAACATCGAAGATATTAATTAACATTAATTGATATTCGAAACAAATATTCTTTCGGTAGATTCACAATTATTTACTTTTTTAGGGAAACGCGTGTAATCATCGAAGATATTAATTAACGTATATTTACATCGAAACCAAATATTCAAAGAATATTTTAATTGTCATATATAATTAATTATATAATTCATTACCACATACGATACAATACTTATTTACTCGAATCACAAATAATCGCAAATTTCCATACGACTCGTCATCGAAAAAACGTTCATTAAAATACCTCGACCCGAAAGCAAATGTGTTAGCAGTATTCCAACATCGACGTTAGACGGAATAATAATTTATTAAAACAACACATATCGGGTCTAAATTCGAGGGGAAGACTGTGACACCATGTCACGGATGTCCGATAAAATCGTAATTGGGAGAACGAACAAAAAAAACTGTCATTCGGTGAAAAATTATTTTGTGCCAATCGCAAATAATTCGGTGAGATCTCAATTTCTTATGTTTGCGGATCGATTCGCGTGTATCGTCGTCATCCACCAGGAAATCGGATGTCATTAGTAAATCATACCCATCGAATAATTAAAAAGAACCGGGGAAGATTTGGTTGCCGCTGGTTGAAACCAGAAACGGATTTTCGACGTTGAATTCATTAAGATGAATGGCGGCTAGTTATATAAGCATGGATATTTATAAAACGATCGAAAATAGCCGACAAACCTCATTCGTGCTTAACGCATTCCACCGATACGGATCCGGAGATATCGATAGCTCACCGAGGAGCAATGAATTAATGAAATATCACTTCCGGAAGGAATTACACGAAGCTTAATTATTGATCCATATTTCTTGGATTTTAACATTGGTACTATCCTATATACTCTTCCTATATACTCAGATACATTGATTTATATGTCCATTTTTCAAACGCTTGACAAATATATGAAACATTCGGATGGAAAACAACTGCGTTATCGAAATTAAAATTATTATCTCCAGATATGTACAATGAGCTTTGTACGCTTGGACATTTCGATATGAAATATTCGGCTTAAAAACAACCGCGTTATTGAAATTAAAATTGAAATTAAATTATACTTGTAAAGTTTTATATGAAATATTCGGATTCAAATATGGAGGATGTAAGTTAATTAATTGGTTCAATTATATGCGTTCTGTATATGAAATGAAAATGGCAAGAAAGTCATTTTGAACCGTTTAGTAGTTTTGGTGTTAAAAGTTGTTGCTGATCACATATATTAATATATTAAGTATAAATTAGAATGTTTAGGGAAACGATATTTGGGAGGATTGTTGACAATAAGTACTCTCTTGTTATTCTCTGATTGGCGAATGTACTACCGGCGGTTGTTAGATCGAATTGTTTATCTCTTATATCAGACGATCTTTATTTGTTTGATCCTGAAATAGAGGAGCGTTTACTTACTTATCTATCTCTCGACATTATTATCTCCGAAGTATATCCGAATGATACCAACTATTTCCATAGACGCATTTTTATATTTTTATAACCCTTTTGTTGTCTATATTATATCGTCGCTAAACAATAGCATTAATAAATTTCATATTAATTATTTGCGATATGCGCAATGAATTCTGTGTGCTTAAAAAATTTTATATGAAATATCTCGGAAAAAAACAATGGGGTTATCGAACTTAAAATTAATTGTCTGCAATATGCGCAATGGGTTTTATGTGCTTGACAAATTTTATATGAAATATCTCGGAAAAAAACAACGGGTTTAACGAACTTAAAATTAATTATCTGCAATATGAGCAATGGGTTTTATGTGCTTGACAAATTTTATATGAAATATTCGGATTAAAACAAAACATGTTATGGAAATTAAAATGACCATATGCGATATGCCCAATGAATTCTATACACTTGAAAATCTCCGTTTATCGCATTCACATATGTCGATTTATTTGAGATATTCGCATTGAATTATTTATATGAACTATTCCGATTAAAATCAAACGCGTTATAGAAATTAAAATTATTATCTCCGATATGTACATTGAGTTCTACGCGCTTGAAAAATATCCATGTTTTTTCGTATTCACGACTTATATTATTTATTGAATTAAATATTTGAATGAAATTATTAGTGTTCTCCGAGGTCTTCTATCGGGTTATGGCATGCAGAATTTCAATATTTTTATTGCCGGGAAATAATGAGCCATAAATAATCATTTTAGACGGAAGAGATAATCGGAAGACAATAATCGTAGAACGAAAGGGGCCGTTTCCGGTTAAAATTCCCGTTTAATAAATTCTTCCATTCTCTTCCGCGAAAATTCCTCGAGATATTGGAATTACGGTGGCCGACTATAAATGCTGCTGTAATTACGCGGACCCAGCACATGCCGAGCATACTTATTCCAAAGGTGCTTACTAAGTCTGTTTTTCTCTTAAACATCCTTCCAAGATACGCGAGGACAGATGTGCGCATTCCGGAAAATTACTGTAAAACACGAGGAAAATTCTTCGGCTATGCGATATGTGTACAGGCTGTTTTAAAATTTGTTTCCCGGAATCAAATATTGTATACGATATATCGATGTATGTATTCAAAAAATTCACTGGTCATCGAATTTCCTTATATTCCAATTGTTTCTATTCCCAAAAAGTGAGGGATGAGAAGCTACAGTGAGTATAAAAATTATTCAAAACCTCGTGGAGCATTGTTTGTTTCAAACGTTTGACCGGCAGTGTATGTATAGTGTGTCCAGTTAACGTCCTTGAAGTTTTAGCGTAAAGTTGTATCAAAAATTATCAGAGTAATCACCCACTCGTTACGAAGTGTAACATTATAACAAGACCTCTGATATTTTGTAGTTTCGAATCCAAAATATATTTTTAGCGTTTATCCCAAATCGCACTAACTTTCTGACCAATCCAATACTCGATACCGTGCTATCGAGTACTGTTTTAACAATACAGCTACTCGAGCTACCAACTTAACTCAACCAACTATACCTTCCATAATCTTCAAACCACACAACATCAAACCGCGGACAACGATCTATTTTCATAACAAGATTCTGACCAACCCAATATTCGATACCGTGTTCTCCAGTACTATGTGTTAGAGTTATGGTGTGGATAATAATATGAATGTCTATAAGAGCACACAGATATATATATGTTTGGATACAATATTATGGCGGTACAAAAAACAAAGAAAAGAATTAAATAGATAATACGCTCGCAACTCCCCTACACAACACGGGCATTATACAACTGGCGTCCCAAAAACATTTCGGGACCGTTCGGTAGTGATCGGGGTATACGAGTGGGCCTGCTCGGTCCCAGGCGGCGACCCTAACATTGGGCAAATAAAGTTCCCTTTCTTTCACTATGTTAACAAAACAGCTACCAACTATATCTTCCAAAGTATTCAAGCCACCCAACATCAACAGTAAACAGATAACGATCTGTTTACATAACAACGAAACACAGAAAAAGAAAAACTCACCGGAATTTGGTTCAGATTAATATCAGATCTCTCCCTGCTGGGGCAGTCGGTGGACGCGCTGGGAGTCTGCTTGAACCTTCTACTGAACCTTAGAAGATTCCTCATAATCATTGTATTCATAACAATAATTAGAACCAACGGTGCGATGAGACTCGCGATGCTATCGATGATACTGATAATCCTCATAGTTTCCAAGTATTCAATCTTGAGGTCACAGAACTCGTATCCATCTTGAGCCTTAACGACACCAGCGGTGACGAAGGAGTAGGAATGACTAGCGAGTGCCAGTATCACGAGTACCAATACAATCGCTTTCGCCCTGGCAATGGTGCACATATGTGGCCGATGCAAAGGATATTGCACGGCGATAAATCTCTCAACTGTGAACGCGACGATCAACCAAACACTCAGGGAACTGCAGACCGCACTAACGTAGACTAATGTCTCGCACCAGCCGTCTTTGTTGAAAACCCGCCATCCGACGGTGCTGTTTAGCCACACGAGAAGCAGTGATATCAGGAATCCAAAATCTGCGGTTGCCAAAGCAGCCAGATAATAACTGGAGCTACGCATCTTTAAGTGCGTATTCAAAAAGACCACGCAGGATAATAAATTACCGACCAATCCAAGTAGGATGATGGATGGTATGTAATATTGATGGAAGAAGTCCAGGAGGAAGTAGAGGGAGTTACAGGCTTCCAATGGCTCCTCCTCGAATTCCAATGACGCTTCGAATGTCCGGTTTCTATGTGTGTAGATCGTTAAATTCGACCACATCGTTGGTGAAGTCGATCTTCGGACACGCGATAAAATACCGAACGAAGACATCTGGTTACAGCGGATGTTCAGGTTGGGACTCACAGAATACATGATTCTTTCGGGTGTGTTTTCAATGGAAATACTCGGAAAGTTTGGTTCGCGAGTTTTCGTAAGGTTACAGTCAGTCTTTGACTTGGTGTTCAAGATGGCTGCGTGATTAAGAGGAATGTTTGGTGCGCCGTTAATCTATCGAGCACTTGCTTCCTGTCTGACCAAAAGTTCCCATGGAAGACGACTTTCGGATAGTTTCTTTGCCGGAAGTTTCTAAGAGTTTTGTTTCCCCAGGCTTCTGATCTCGGTTTCCTGTCACTTTCAAAAAGTTTCGGCCTGTTTTACGCGCGCCTCACGACACATCTCGAAAAAGTCCTGAACTTGATGGAAACATAATATTTTCGCATTCTAGTCGAACCACGAAAGTGTACTTCCTCTTCGATGTACTTCGAAGTATTTTATTGTACCGTTTTCTCGAAGTATTTGCGAGATGTGATCCTCCGACTACTTCGAATACCAGGAAGTAACTGGAAGGTTCTTTTACGTAGATTTTTGTGGAAGTCCTTTTTTTAAATGAAAATACATTGGACGTCCAACAAATCTCTGCTTTCACGTCACCTGTCGCGAACGATTGGAAAAATCGTTAGGTGACACTCGAAAATCCAAATGTCGGGCTAATTAATTCCAATAGTAATTAAGCGTCATCAACGGCACAATTTGCATATTTCGGACGAACTCGAAGCGACAGGGTTTTAAATTCCCCTTTACATCAATTTATTCGAATACCGGATCCAAGTTGGAATTTCCTTGTCGGTTGAAATCACCGGACGTATTTTTAATTCCGAACCTCTAACCACGTCGAGCGGGAATAATTCGATCGTCGATTTTACGCACGGTGAATTAATTAAGATTTTCAACTTAATTAACGTTTACTTGCCGCCCACGGATGCTCTTCTTCCTCTGATTTGTCTCCTTATACTTTTTACCTTGTTCCCGTTTAATCGTCCGTCAAATTTCTTTCGCTTCTTAAATGTCCCGGGTTTCCACGAATCCGTCTTCCATGCTTGAACCCTCTAATTATTATAATCTAACCTTGAACCTTTCGATCTCCTCCACCTTCTACGCTTAATTCTCGAGAATTCTCACCGGCTTCGGATTAAATCTCGACAAACTCGCTACACTTTCCACCTAATCGGATTTCATTGAATCCATCTTCCCAGTCCCGTCACTTTCTTTATTACAAATAATATTGTATTCCGTGCGGTGCTTATTCATTATTAAATTACGTAAGTACTCCTCATTCGACTCTCACAAGTTTCTTGATATTCTTTGTCAAAATTGAGATGATATGATTATTTCATTATTTCAGTGAATTTTGACCTGCGTTTATCCGCGAAATAATTGGAGATTTCGAAAAGGTTTATGTTCGTGCTAATTAATATTGAGGGAGTAATTGGAATTTGAGAAGTGAGGGATATGTTCCGCGATATCTTCTATGTTCGATTTTGAATTGAATCGCACTGCTTAATTTTTAGAATCTTGTATTTTTATTAATTTTTAAAAGTCTTTGCTTTGTGGACTTTTTAGTTCGATTCTGACTTCAATCGCACTATTTAATTTTTATAATCTTACACTTTTATATTAATTTTGGAAAATCTTCGTTTCGAGGACGTTTTAATTCGATTCTAAGTTCAATCGCACTATTTAATTTTTATAATCCTGCGCTCGTATTAATTCTCGAAAATCTCCTCGTGGACTTTTAAGTTCGATTCTATATTCAACTGCACTATTTAATTATAATCTCGCACATCGCACTAATTCAATCCAAATCATGAATATTATAATATTCATATTTCAATAATGAACTCTGCAAAGCAGATTAGCAATGTTTACTCGTCTCACATTAAATTAATCCGTGATAACACTTTCAATGGCACCCCCCTGATTCGATCGTTGACTGCGTCGGCGGCGATAACAGTGTGTATTAAATTCGTAGCGAAACGTAATCCACTAATAGAATCCTTGAAGTCGTCGTTGAGATATGTTCTTGCGTTTAAAGTTTCCTAATAAATTCGGCGAGTTGAACCGGTGACAAATACTCGTCACTCCTCGCAAGGCTTTTCACCGTAATACTTTCAAATTGAATTCTTGCGTGTTGACCGTACCTCCCCTTCGAGTAAGCTCCTTTTTTCAACTCTCACTCTCCCTCTCCCCCCTTCACTCTCTCTCCTGACTTTATTCCGACATTCTCACTAGGATAAGCAAATTCTCCCTCGCTAAAGTAAATTCCTCCTTGGTGGTTCGAAATTCCAGGAATTTATTCAAATTCCCCAAAAAAACTTTCCATTAAAGTCCTGAACACTTCGATCTTCCGAGTTGCCGATTATTTATCGTTTTAACGTTAATGGTCCGTCATTTAATAACAGCTTAACGATTATTATCATAAGATCGGTATAAATTGAAGTTGACACTGAATTTCAATTTTTGCACTGATTATTATAATTTTATAATACAATGTTTCTTGTATCATTTGCACCCGAAAAGACAGTCTTTAAATCGTGAATACTTCGATCTTCGAGTTGCCGATTTAACTTATCGTTTTAACGATGCATCGCACTTCTTCTTTATTGGAATCAAATAACGATTATTATCGTAAGATCGGTATAAATTGAAGTTGACACTGAATTTCAATTTTTGCACTGATTATCATAATTTTATAATACAATGATTCTTATATCGATGATATCGATCGGAGTTAATTATTAGGCTTGTTTTCGAGGGATGAGACTGAAGTTTATAATTGGTTCCGATAATCCGCGTACAAGAAACGAGGTTTATTCCACTCCCTCTATCGATCGGTAACTTTCAAAGTTTCGTGACACAGTGATTGCGACTCGCACGAGAAACTTGTCAGCCTCGTCGTTTTCTAATGTGTTCTCGTTAAATCCACTTCCGTTGTTCCTTCCGTGTATTTCCTTTGACGTTTGCATATCTCATGGATCGTCCGTGATTTCTAGTAATTTCGTGGATAATGGAACGGGATTGAAATATCTTTAGGTTTGCTTCGTATTCGAGCGATACTCGGAATCCGTCGAATCAAAATATCGATAGATATTCTTAATAAGATGGTTTCGTAGTTTTCCATATAAATCACGATGCTCGATTCCTTAATTTCACGAATTCGAAGATCGCAACAAAACTTTTCAAAGCTTCGATTTTGATTTTCGATATTTTGTAGATAACACGATGGTTTTATAGTTTTTCATAAAACACGGAATTCTTTAATTTCAAGGAACATCGGAAATCGGCACTGAAACTTTCCAAAGTTCAGACAAAGCTGGAACCTTTATTTGATATTTTTGTAGATAATATGATGATTTCGTAGGTTCTCATCAAACACACGATACTTAATTCCTTATATTTCACGAAAAATCGGAAATCGGCACTAAAACTTTCCAAAGCGTGCACACAGCTGTGATTTTCATTCAGCTTGTAAATTACTTCGAACTCTTCGCCCGATCATTAAACGTCCATCATACCAAAGAAGTTTCGAAAGATCTTCATCGAAGTTCGAAAGTCGTGACTTCGTGATTGACGTACTAAGTGCCGTTACCTTTATTTACGTTTAAATCTTGGAAGATAGAGAGTATCGTTAGATTTATTCGTGGAAATTCTTCGATCGATCATAAATCCGTCCATCTTGCTAGTTCTCCTTGAATCCCGTGAATTCCTTCGTTAGTTTCGGATTCTATTCGCGCGACGAGAATAAACCACGTTCTGTCATCATTTCTCGTAAACTCTGATCATCGTCAACGACCTCGACGAGATGATTGGTGCACCACGCTTTTTAATCTTCCTCTCGCGATTCGTGGGGCTTCGAAATGTGAACCTTGAAACCGTGACCTAGAAAACCCTTTCGCGGGTTCACCGACTTCTCTTTAAACTCGCGCCACAAATTCTTCCGAATCTTTTCGTAGACATAAAGTTTTAATCATTCCAACACCAATTAACGAGCTTCTTTTACAATCTTACAAATAACACGACTTTACATTAACACCGATTTCATCTCCAAAAATGGTTGAACACCATTCAAAGATACATAAGTGATTTATGCAATAAATATTTTAAACATATTCACTAATAAAATCCTCGAGGTGTTCACATTAATTTTGGAAACAGTCTTCACGATAAACACTCAACAAAAATGCTTGCACTGATAAGAATTTTTTCAAATTTCACTTAACGTCGAGTTATACGTGTTACGTATATTAATTGATTGATTAATTGCCATTCGACGGACAACAAATTTATTCACCGTGTGATTTCACTTGATTTAGATGGAATTTATTTTCCAGTATAACACACTTATTTGATATTTTTATTCGTTAATTTTACCGTGCAGGGTAGAAGTATATATGTTCCAAGGGGTTGTTTATATTGTTTTAACCTCAGACGACAATTTATAGGAGTCGATAAAAATGTTTGGCAAAGCCATCGGCAACTTTGTGGTGGAAAAAGTGAGAGCGACGTGCGACGGGAAATGACGTCGGGTAAACTGAAAGCGCGGCAGACGAAGCCGACGCATTTGCCGCCGGAAAAGTTGCGCCGCATGCGCTTTGGAAATTTCGTCGGCTGCTCTTTTTCGACGGCGACGTCGCCGTCGATTCATTCACCCGACGTGTTTTTTTACCGCGACGAACCCACGCCGACGAGCAAGGCTTTCTACGAAACCAAGGCACCCTCGCGATTTTAATATCCTTTACAGTCTTCTTTATTAAGCGATGATTATGTTTTGCGTTCCTTTGTCGTTAGACATTTCTTAGATTCGTGATTTCTTTATCATTACTTCGATATTCTACGCAGTTTCTCTTTTATTAAGCGATGATCGCGCTCTTGGTTTCTTGGCACTCGAAATTGTTACGAAATTCGTTGAAACGTCACATTGCAAACTCTTCTCGGAAGAATATTCTTGTAATTCATATTTCAATGATGATTGTATCGACTTTTTTCTATTTGTATCGAAGTTCTGCGGAAGTTTGTTGAGATTGTATAATTTTGAATATTCAAATTGCAAATTTTCTCATTTTTGTTGAAACAGAAAATGTAATTTTTAGGGGAAGGGTGTAAAACATTATTGACTCGGCAATCGAACTTTTAAGTAGTTCAGTCGAGTTAAAGTCAGACAAGTTTGTTGTGTCTGGGATCATCTCAATTATCAAATTTTTTAGCAATTAGCAGTTTATATTAATAAACTTTCTTATTGTTAATATACTATTATTCAACTAACTATACACCGGTATTCGTTTCCATGTAAAAAATGGGGTTTAATCCGGAAAACTTAATAAAAAACAAGAACAAAATTCTTCCACTGATAGACATTTTTCAAAACTTTTCCTTGCGTCGAGTATTTGTATTACATGTATTAAGTGACCGAAAAGAATCGAATTTGTACAAATAATTCGAAAAAATCCTCTCTTAAAATATCGATCGTTTAACGCCATTCTTATAAAAAACAGTGATACAAAAATATTGTCCATATTATCACAATTAAAAGAAATAAACAGATACCTTATTTAATACGAGACAGCCTGTATAATTTAATCAACTTTATTACCAATATAATCAATCAATTTAATAGGAACAGCATTAACATTAATTCCCTCCATAAAGCCTAACCTACAAATCGAACTTTCCGCGCAGCCATAAAACGTAGGATTAAATCATAAAAGAAATCAAAATGATATATAGATCTACAATTCTCCGTGTGATTGATGAATTCTCGTTCCGAAGATCAATGTAGATCATCGGAAGCGGTGTCAGCTAATTTAAAAAAGCGTCCGGTAAAATGTTTCGATGTTGCGGCAGACGTTAATGGGTTTAGAAGAGGTGAGTTTTCTTTCTAATTCTAGCGCGATGGAGGAACTCCCCGTCCGCTGTCGGAAGCTGTCAAAGACAGGAAGAAAATAGAGATTGTCAAAGTGTGGTGATCAACGTAGTCAGTCGTAGTAACAACCAGAAATAGCATGATTCATCTCACGCCTACCTCTTCGGTCCCTAATCTTTGACAGTTAGAGTTAAATAAGTGAACACAGTTTTCTTTGTCTATGAATAGACGCGAAATCCACTTCGACTCGACTCACTGGAAAGCGTGCTTCGTAATCGGGTTTTTGCATCTTCTTTCTACATATTATTTTTCTACAATTAATCATTACATATTTCTTTCTATTTTATTTCTATAATTAATCATTACATATTACTTTCTAGTTTATTTCCATGTGGATTTTTAAGTGGAATAGTCGAGTACTTTAATCGCTTTAATCCTTTTAATCGCTTTCCTGTAATACAAATCAATTATTTCACAAATTCAATGTTGAAATTAAATGTATAGGTGTCTAGGATGATTGTCATATTTTTCTTGAATTTTTTAGAGCACTAAATATTGTATTTTTTTGGGGATAAACTCGGAGACGTTGGACGTGGATTTTTAAGTAGAATAGGCGGACATTTAAATCGCTTTAACTATTTTAATCGCTTTCGTATAATACAAATAAATTATTTCACAAATTTAATGTTGGAATTAATTGTATAGGTGTCTAGGATGATTGTCATATTTTTCTTGAATTTTTTAAAGCACTAAATATTGTATATTTTTGAGATAAACTCGGAGACGTTGGACGCGGATTTTTAAGTAGAATAGTCGGACATTTAAATCGCTTTAATTATTTTAATCGCTTTCGTATAATACAAATTAATTATTTCACAAATTCAATGTTGGAATTAAATGTATAGGTGTCTAGGATGATTGTCATATTTTTCTTGAATTTTTTAAAGCACTAAATATTGTATATCTTTGGGATAAACTCGGAGACGTTGGACGCGGATTTTTAAGTAGAATAGTCGGACATTTAAATCGCTTTAATTATTTTAATCGCTTTCGTATAATACAAATAAATTATTTCACAAATTTAATGTTGGAATTAATTGTATAGGTGTCTAGGATGATTGTCATATTTTTCTTGAATTTTTTAAAGCACTAAATATTGTATATTTTTGAGATAAACTCGTAGACGTTCGACGTGGGTTTTAAGTAGAATAGATCTACGTATCGCCGACTCTCTCGATGCGCCAGTAGTGTTAACATATATTGTCTCCCACGCCGACTTTCCATCCTATCTTCATCGTCGGATTATCGATTATACAACACTTATTACCGAATAATTTCCATTTCCTTCGATTCATCATTAATTGGAGGAGACCAATTAAAATATTCTGCTGCGTTGATCGGCCCTTTGCGCTACGAGTCGCGCGCAAAGTATTATTAGGGTTACCGGAAAGTAATCAATTATTTATCACTTACTTTTTCATATTAAATATTATTCTATTAGATAATCCTCATAGTTATCTATGATCCTTGATAAATCATGTTCCAATGCCATTATTCCCTTTTTTAAAAAATCAAATTCCCAAATTTCGATGCAAAAAGTTCTCCAATCCCGAATTATTTACTTCCTGGTACCCCTAATATATCGATAACGCAAGTTTCTTATGAATTATGAATGAATTTTGTCCAAATCTGTAGCTTAAATTTTTTTAACATGAAAGTTAAAAAATCGTACTAAATCACTACTACTTATTACTCTTATGACTACCACCACTACTTAATTAATTTTAGTAGAAGTGCCGTACTATTCTTTTAACGATTATATTACGGTTCTTAATGAATAATTATATTAAGTGATTAAATATTCCATGAAATATTCATAGAAGTCCGAAAGTTATCATTTATATTTTTTCAAGACTGTCGCACTATTATAAAAAAATTGCGACCGTAGATCACTTATCTTTTGACCGTAAAAAAAATTGAACTGTCCTGGAATCTCGTTAAGGACTAAAAAATGAAGCTACCATGGAACGGTTGGTGTCTGGTGAAAGCAAAAATATGTAAATACATTTGAAAGGTCTGACGCGGGTTACGAATGTGTTTCCTTTATCTTCGATTCCGAGTTCATTTCCGAGAAAATAAATTCTTTGATCTCGCCGTTCCGCGAAACTCCAGCCCCAAGAAATATAATAAAAAGTACATAATACGCGAAAAAGGAACCTTTGAGATGAACTTTTTCCGTTCTGAATTCGTTAAAATTAAAAGCGATATTTAATCCCGCAATAAATTTCGGTCAAAATCAACTCAAAACATTCATTTTCTTCCTCACAATTTATATTTTTTTATGGATTATTTTGATGCATGCAATTATTATTTCATATAGTTAAGGTTGTTTAATTAAAGTTTATAATGAAGGTTGCGAACTTAGTTGCCAACCTAATATTATTACCGTTTTTTCCACAATTATTTTTTATTATAATTTGGATTTTGAATTAAGTTTCTTTTTCAATTAATGCTTCATATTTTCATTATTTTCTATTATTCAAAAAATTAGAAAATTAGATTAAATTGTTATTATTACTATTATTAATATTGTTAGTATCATTACTTTTGACTATTATTATTATTATTATCACAGGAACTAATTAATTAAAAGAAAACATAAGAACACGAAAAGTCACCTTGCGTATATTCAGTGAAATCGTACTCCAATTTTGATATTTGCTTTAAAACAATCCTCCGCACAAAGAGGATTACAAATACAAATTTTATGCAATTTTTTACCGCGGCGTATCGAAGCCAGACTTCAGATACGAGGTAATCGTCGTGATCGTCGTGATCGTCGTACGAGTGTAACACAAATTTCGTGGGACACCGAAGGGTTAGAGCCGATCTCAGAGTAACGGTTGACGCAAAGAAACCCGAAAAAAAGGAGTGATCTTTGAATACGAAGCGGCGGAATTCAAGAGAAGGACGAAGGAGTAACATTATCCTACTCCTTCCAACTCGATTTAGTGGAATATCGTGGACATTCGTTGTCGTTGGAATCGGTCGATGCGATTCGAAAGTAGAAAAATAAAGGTTCATCGTCCAGGAATGGTTTCGAAAGGGAGTGGAGAAAGGGATGAAGTGGGGGTGAATGAAGGACAAAGCGGCATACACGAAGTTGGAAGATGAATAATGGAAAAAAATTTGCCGCCGGGGAAACGATAACGTAAAGCCACCACCCTCCATGAACCACGAGCTTGTAAATGTCGGTGTAATTTGCATAAGCAAGTAGATTTTAGCTGTTTATGGTGTTATTACTGAAATTTCCACGGTCTGCCCTCTTTTCTATTATCCTTTCCGGTACTTAAGTCGGCCCACTTTCGCTTATCAGTCTCCTCCCTGTTTGGCTATCACCTTACATCGGCTTTCTATCTAATCGAATCATGTCCTTCCAATGTAACCGATCAAACATATTGCGCCGTATTCCACGTGATTCGAAACCACTGATTCCACTAACTTTTTATTCGAACTGTTTGACCAGTGGATTAACCTGTTAACACGTTGACTGCCGTGTTATACGAGGCCACACGATACGTACATCTATGGATACGTAACCCTCGTACAACGTGGTACTCATTCAACGCGGGTTCGATATAACGCGGTTCACAAAGTGCGGCGATCGCTGAAAGTATTTCGCAGAAGTTTTATCAAAGCTGTTCTTTTTATTTCGTATCTTGCCAAGATTATCTTTCCTGGTTCAATTGGTAATGAGGTATCGCGTAGTGGGCAGAATTTCCATTAAATTTGAAAGGAATACGCCGAGAAATTTTGATTAGTTTCTATATTGGATATCAACAAAACTGTACTAAAATCCCGTCACTGAGGATTTATGTGTTACTTTTAAACTTCCTGTCGAGAGATCGATATAATGTACGAATTTAACTTAACCGGGTTTGAGTTTTTTGAAGGAAACCTCAGTTTGGAAACTTACTTAAAAATTGCAAATTATTATTATTATTATTGTCAATTTTTTATTACGATTCCAATTGGAAGATCATCGTTATGCATCTAGATATGATTTATAGATTTTATTTATTTTAATCTGATTTTAATTCTTTCAAGGAAATCTCAGTTTGGCGAGCTACTTAAAAATTGCAAGTTATTATTATTATTATTGTTTTTATTATTATACTTGAGATGTTAAATAAGATATTAGATTATAGTTATGCATATATGTAGAATTTATAAGTTATACACCTACGGTTGGTCGCATTCTTAAAATTAATATTATATTTAACAAGCCATTAAAAAGTCTTTCTCTACACGACATAATTGTTTATAAATATATTTGTGCTTCTCGAATTTCGTAATCATCTCGTTTCTACATTTCGCAGTGATATCCTCTAAAAGTGCCGAGTGATGGCTTCAAAGTTAATTAAATTCAACCTCCACGTAATTGCGAAACAATAGAGTTGCAAGTATTTTGCAATCGGTGTTCTAATCTAATTAGAATGGGAGCGTGAAAGTTTCGTTCTATGCTTCGACGTGATATCTTAATAATAAAAACGGGAGAACAGTGTTTTGTCACGCGAAATAATTTTAAGCACTACCCCAATTTCCAAATACTTAAAATCCAAATATTGAAGATCCTTAAAAAGAAAATAATAATTAAATTACTACAACGATTGCAAAGCACTCGCAATTCTACTGTTTCACAATTGCGAGGAGGTTGAATTTTATCAACTTTGAAAATCGCAATTAATTTATTTCGATTTTAATTCAATTGGTTTCAAAGGTCGTAATTTTAAATGCAGAAAATCAAAAGGTTATTCATTGAATGCTTCACTTCACTCAATATATTTTTCCGATTTTACTCGATTTCGAAAATGGTAATTTTAACTGCATAAAATAAAAAGATTGTTCATTCAATGCTTCATTTAACTAAATATATTTTTTCGAATTCACTTCACTTCGATAACTGTAATTTTAAATGCAGAAAATGAAAAGGTTTGTTCATAGATTGCTTCCTATAAAACTATTCACATACATTTTTCATGAAAATCAAGGTAAAACGTTACATTTAAAACGTTAAAACATTTAAAACGTTACAAAGTAACTTTGTGTAACCATTATAAACATTAACCTGACTTCCTTCAAAATAGACTTAGACCACTATCATAATAAACGCTTACATATTTTCTAATAAATAAGTAAAGAACTCGAACGGAAACCCGCCGATTGATCCGATGTAGAAACGTTTCGAGTGGATAAAGGAACAAAAGGAAGATCCCGTGATACTTTTGTAAAAGGATTCAAGCGAAGCTGTAAGGGAAATCTTCTAAATCCGAAGGATACATAAGGATCTCCGAATCCTTAAGAACCACAGGTGTTACGAATCCACTTTAAAAGAAGAAACCTATCCTTCCAAAGTCCAACCAATGACCAGGAAGCTATCCTCGCAAAACAAATACTGGGAATATCATCGGGAAGAACATTCTGCAAATTCTAACAATCTTTATCTTCCGCATACGTTTTATATTTTGAACTTACATTTAGTTTTGGATTTTATGAAAAATATTGAACTTGATCCAAGACGAGGGACGCGAGCCTACATTTTTTATTACGTACGAATGTAATGTAATTATTATGTAATAATATTTTGCCAATCATAGTAATATTAATAATAATAATGTATTTACTTGTTACTATTCTATTATTAATAATCTGTTATTATTATTACTAGTATTATGTAATAATAGAATTATTATATCAGTTAAATACAATTAAACAGTTAATATCGGTGTAATATTATAAATATTACTCCTTTTTTATAATCGAATGTTACATCTTTTAATCTAACATTTCGACGAGCGTTAAAACCGACCAAAGATATATTATTTCCGAATAGTACTTCGGTAAACAATAATAACAAGATAATAAATAAAAATATCTGCATTACTTAAATAATTATTTCTTAAATCATTATAAATTTCATAATCTCATATTTCATTCGTCGCTTCCCAGAACTGAAGATTATTCAGATCTGAAAGAATTATATTTTTTCAAATTAATTTCAGAAGTTTGCTTATCATCAACGACAGAGCTTTCAAATCAAAAAGGTTCCCACAAAAGATACGAAAAATCCTCTCAAATCAAAAGGATTCGGCGGATCATCCGAGACACGGTTTCATACCAATTAAATATTCCGTTATTTATATATTTATTTAGGTTCTCGAATTCGATTGGTCCCTGTTTCATATTTGATCAGAATTAAGATACCATGCTCTGACTTTTTCTCTCTCTCTTTCTTTTTTCTTTCTCTTTCTCTTTTGTTCTTCCTCTTTGCGGATCATCCTGGCCGGTTAACGAAAGCCTGAAAGGGTACTCGGTGAATTTTGCGAGGTAAAAAGTAACGTCGATGGCGGCGCTGCAAAAAATAAGTTTATAAGGGACAGCAGACTAATTTCTAAAAAGGGTGACATACAAGTAAAATGAAGTAGACGATTCTGTCGGTCGGCCCAGGTTTCTCCGAGGTTTTGTCTCCCCTCAAAATGGCGCTGGGATAAATCAGTCCGGATTCAACTCGGCCGAAACATAACCTAGAAACCATTCTATCGGAATCGTTTTATCATTCGGACAGCCGTGTATAGCCGAAAAAGTTGTATAATTACACTCGAATTATAATCTCGGCGAACATCCACTGTTTGCAACGTAATCTGAGATCCCTTTTATGTTTTATTTGATCTTCATTTTGACGCGAATTTTATTTGCGTCGAATTTATTACGTGGAAACTAGTAAAGTTGAAAGTGGAACTAATCCTTTTCGGGATTTGTATTTTATTACTTTCCGACAACACATTAATTTATTGCGAAAAGGATTACGAATTTAAAGTGAAAGTTATTACGCTCTATTAGCATTTCTATAATAATATTTGATTTCGAGACCACTTGATAGAAAATCGCGATTATTGACATTATGGTTTGACACAAAGTAATTAATCTAACGCAGCTACGTTACGAAATTATTATTAATAACAGTAATGAAATTATTATTTAAACACACTGACGAAAGTCATTATTGTCGCGTCTACTTTTATAATTATTATTACAACAATATAATTAAACGAAACGAAAAAACATAACGTAATGGAAGAGTAACACATTGAACGCCATGACGGTCCGTCGAATGTATCGCTAATATTCGTCAAACTTTCAATATTTTTAACCTTACGATAACGATGTAATATAACCGTGAATCTTGTAACACGGATTTAAGTGCAAGTTCAACGTGTTAATATAAAAATAGTACTTAACGGTATATCAACATTTAGATTTTAAGACAAACTAAAACTTTCAAGGTTTAAAGCGCGATAGAAATGTTGATATTTGGAGCGCGAACAGCTGATTAAACTGTTTATTTCTGTGTTAAGTGTTACGAGGTGCTGAAGGACGCGTGCACAAAACTAAAGGGTAAAAAACAACCGAGCGGGAAAGCATTCACGCCGGTGATCACGTACGTTCTCAACCCGAAATCCATCACAATGGGTCAGCTCTATGGAGAATACGACTTGGACACCCACGAGTGGTAAGTTCTTTTTGCGAATTTCCTTTCGATTCCAACAACTTCCCGCTCGTTTTTATCCGATATTCTCCCATTTAATGCGTGGGATTTCCACGAGAATCGTTCGGCTCTTTTTATTTCTTACCCCCGCGACCTCCTCTAATACGTTTCTGCGTCATTTCCTCACCCGTTTCCTCGGAACAACCGAAATCGTGGAAACGACTAACAATAAGTGGCGAACATGGAATTAATCTTAACGGTATCGACATTAGAGTCTAATGGACGCGATTATGTACAGTGAGTGTCAAAAGTATTCAAAACAGCAACAAAGTTTAACGGAAACCTTGTAGTAATTTGTTTAGTTAAACGATTTGAACAAACAAGTGGTATGTATGTATTCTTAGAGGTCTTCGTAAGGAATTTTATAACATCAAATGTTGTATATACATATTTTTTATGGAAATATTCACAATTTGTTGCATGCCGAAATAAGGTTCTACGAGGTTTTTGGTAAAATTCGAATGCTAAATGAATCGCATCCATTAGAATTTAAATATATTAAGAATTTATATTTTAAAACTACTGAAAATTAGTTTTTGAGACTTAAAATACAGCATATAGGTACTTTCTGTATTATATTAATATATTCTATATTTTTAATATATTCTTAATGCTCAATTTAAGTTCCAGGAATGTAATCTTCCGTAGTTAGTTTTAAATATAGAAATATTATAATACATCCTATATTCCTACTATATTCTATTAATATACAGTAAACTCCCGTACAACGCGAGTTCCTACAACGCGCCAAAGATATAGCGACGATTCTTTTCATATATCGCGTTCCTCGTACAACGCGCTATCTAATTAAATGCGGGAATTCCGCGATAACGCGATTTCATACAACACGTGCCATGTTATCCGCGTTATACAGGAGTCTACTCTAGAATATCATAAGAATAAGAATATGATATAATTAATATAGAATGTAAAATAATATTCCTATATTTTAAGACTAGAAGTATTATATTATACAACATTCTCTCCTAAGGATACAGAATATCCAACTGTATTTGTAGCATTCGATACACGTTTACCGAATAACTGAAGCGTCCTCGTGCGACCTGCAAAAACAAAACAACTTCGCCGTTATCTCGTTGACGCGTGACTTTGGCCAGACGTTTACGTGTTTCGGTAGAACACGGACGCGCGCCTCGTGTCTCCGTTCCTCTCGTATATCACTTGCAAGTAATTCTTAACGCGTTGAGTGCTGGGCCGAAATCCGTGTTATACAATACCTCGCGATACGCGTTCGTAACATGTACATATATAACGTCCAAAAGTAAAACTGTTTCAGTGCTCTACGATACATTGGTTACTTTGCATGGTAACGTTAAAAATATTGCAAATTTTACGAATATTAGTAATTATGGTATTGGTAATATTATTAGTAATTATAGTATTAGTAATAATATTAGTAATTTTGGTATCCTCGGTCATCGGTGAACCTCACAATATTCAATGTTGTCCGGGTCGAAATCCGTGTTATACGATACCTCGCGATACGCGGTCGTAATGTTTATATAACGTGTAAAATGAAATTGTTTAAACACTCTACGATACATTGGTTACTTTACATCGTTATCGTAACGTGAAAAATATTAAAAATTTAATGCAAATTTATATTTGGCTCGGGTTTTAGTATTAATTTATGCTTCAAGATCGTTCGAAATTATGAAATCAATGTCTGTAACAACACTTATGATATTTCTCATTCAAAAACGTTCCATAAATCTAAAAGAATAACATCGCAAATGTAAACAATAACGCAGAAACAAAAGGGATAATCGATTAAAAAGAAAAATTCATTAAACATCGCGGCTTGTGTTTTCAATTGTAACTACGAATGCAAAACGAAGCTACGCGAATGAAATTCAAGTAAAGCCGTAGAAATATTTTTGATTAAATATAAATATTTAAATAAACAAACAATGCCAGGACCGATGGTATTCTACCGAAGTTACTGCGTGCTGGAATTAATGCGAGCGACGGATACAAACGCTGGTACGTGTTCGACGGGCCGGTTGATGCAGTTTGGATAGAAAACATGAACACGGTTTTGGATGACAATAAAAAACTCTGCTTAACTTCCGGCGAAATAATGAAGTTGCTGCCTACTCACACCATGATGTTCGAAGTTGCTGATCTCAGGGTTGCCTCCCCTGCGACAGTTTCGAGGTGCAAGTTTCTCTGCAATTTTGTAGCTCTTAGTTATTTTGAAAAATATTCTATTTCTAGTTTAATTTATGGTCATCACTTTCATTCGAGTTTTGTGTTACTGTATATAATATTTCTCTTTTAATTAGCAATTTCCATGAATTCGAAAGTATTTTATTTAAAAGATATCTAAACAGACATTTATTTAAAAGATATCTCAACAGGCATTTATTTAAAAGATATCTAAACAGAAATTTATTTAAAAGATATCACAATAGATTGATTTTAATATCCCCTTTTTGTTATTATTTAGTACTAATGTGAAAAGTATTCTATTTGTATTTTTATTTAAGGTTTTAAATTTAACCAGAGTTTTGTTCAACTATATACAATATTTCTATTTTAATTAGCAATTTCTGGGAATTCGAAAGTATTATATTTGAAAGGTATCTAATCAGAAATTTCATTAAAAGATACCTTATTTCTTTTACTATCCCTTATTGATTATTAATTAGTAATATTTTGAAAAATATTCTATTTCTAGTTTAATTTATGGTCAGCAATTTAATGAGAGCTTTTTCAACTATATATAATATTTATGGTCTAAGTAGTAATTTTTATGATTTCGAAAGTATATTGTTTTGATATTCATTTTTATTTTATTTGATTTTGTTTTGTTTTATTTTATTATTAATGAATATGCATTGGCAATGTGTATTGATATTTTATGTTTATAGTTCGCGCGATATATTTAATCGGATTAAATCCATCGTGATCATAAAAATCGTCTGGAAAAGTTTGGCATTAAAAGTATTACTTCGATTGGACGATATTTGATTTCAATTTTATTCGGGCTCTATTGGATTGTTACGATACATTTGGATTAATTAATATCGTCAACGTTGTACTTTTCACGCTTCAGATTTTATTTGAATTTGCGTGGTATGAAATACTCGAAATTCTGATTTAACAACATAACTTCCATAATGTAATTTCCTCTCATTGATTGTGTATGAAACTAACCTTTATAGCGTCGTTATTATTCTAAAATTATGAACCCAAAACGTCTTAAGACAGGTGAAACAATGAAAGTACACGCGAGTTACAAATTAATTGACCTTACCACGGTCATTTTCTCGATTAATCATTTTCTCATTTGCGGGCTTCGTAAAATGGAATCCCAGAATACAATTACGATAATCCAATACAATTATCAGTGAAAACTTGTTATTCAGGAATAATTCCAAATATTATATATGATAAATATAAATTATAATATTTTATAAATATAGCATTTTATATTTATCGTGAGAAATATTTGAACCTCCTTTATTAAGTTCAAAATTAATTTTTGTAAATCCCAATTTAATTAGCTTTCGAAAATAATATATTTTATATTCAATAAAACTAAATTTAAAACGATAATTTAAGAAATTATTTATAATTCAAGATTAAGAAATTATTTATGATTTAAGAAATTATCGTTTTAAATGAAAACGAGACGAGAAATAAAATTAAAAATGTCAACGATTTTAATCGTAAAAAATCATTTTCTCATTATAGGGTTGAAAATATTATAAGGATTGATAAAATGGAATTCCAAAATACAATTATTAATGAAAACGATTTATCCCGAAATAATTCCAAATCACTTATACAATAAATATTCAATAATAATAATAATAATAACAGTAAAAAAATATTACTATGTGCACACAATGTTTGCATTTAATTTTTGCAAGCTGTGGAAATATTCTTTGCATCGATCTCCGCGAATGTTTACGTTTTATAAATTCTTATCAAAAACAAAAAGCGATCGTGGGATACAGAGGCGAGCGTTTGCTAGAAAATCAAAGTGCTAAAAATATGGTTTCGTTTGACATAGATGCGGAATGGTGTATATGGAACCAGAAGGTCTCGGCTTGGAGCCATTTATTAATTGCTGGATAAAATTATTGCCAACGGTAAATTTCTTATAGCGTTTAATCACGGTACACACGCCGAAACATTAACCGACAGCTTCCCGAACTCGTAAATTTACCTTCCACGATAAATACCGTTTAATATTCAAATTCTCTCGCGAAAAAAAGCCCCCCGCCGTTACACTATTATCGAGTTATCTGCACTTTCATTATCCGAGATTGTTTTACGATGTGTCGACATATTTTTTTGTAATTGTTGTTGACGTATTTTTTGTTATTTATTATGTACGATGTTTTTAATAACGGCTAAGGGAAAAATTGAATTATTTAATCCATCATCTTTCATTAGTATTAAAACTTGTTTCTTGTTAATTTCAATATAATTAAGTTTTGTTAGCCGCTGCGACGAACAAAATGGAACAATTTAATTATTTAATGTATCATCCTTTATTAATATTCAAACTTCTTTTTGTGGATTCTAATTTAATTAAAATTGGAATCATTTAATTATATAGTATATCAACCTTTATCAAAATTACTTTTTAAATCGTAACTCAATCGACATTTATTATTTTAGTAATTCTATCAATAAATAAATCGGAATTATTCAATCACGTAAAATAACCTGCTTCATCGAATAAAACATTATTTTTTGTAAATCCTAATTTAATTAGTTATCGTTAATCTTAACGATAAATAAAATCAATTATTAATACCATTAATGAATCCGAAAGCGTCACATTTTCAAATATAATTATTATACTGAAATCTGTATGAGCCATTAATTATTAATTATTAAACCATCAATTATTAATCACGATACTGATTCCGAAAGCGTCAAATTTTTCAATATAATTATTATATTGAAATTTTTGCTTTGGGTCAAAAATATAAATTTTCAGACAATGTTCGACTACGTGGACAAAATTTCCGAATTGACCAATCAACTGGTGTTTCCGGGGTTAGAATTACTGAGAGGAAGTCTACGGGAAATCGTGAACACGGTTGACTGGGGTTTAATAAAGTCTTACATAAACTTAATGAACTTCAGAATCGGGCCAATGGCAGGTCGCGATGGAAAACCACCGCCGGGTTACAATTTTCAGAAACTCATACGTAAGAAACACTTGAGAATTTACCCTCCGTCATTCGAAGCCTCTTCGTTTCCGGAAGCCAAATAATTCGGTGGTAACTTCCGTGTAATTTCAATAACGAAAGGAAAGCAAATTGTGTAGGAAAACTTACATGTCCGATGGAGAACTATTTTACGACGTAACAATTATTCATTTATTATTTAAGCCTACCTTTGAAGATGTAGGACTTCGATTGCTTTTATTTAACCCATTGACCGTAATAAACGTAAAATATGGTTCATAACGTAGTAATTAGACCCCTTAAACTTTATTGGGTCATATTGTAACATAATTCATATTTGATACTTCGTTCTTCTTCTTCTTCGAAGACTGGTCTGAGACATCATTGACTCGTACTACTCGCGTAATACACTTAACCAGTTAACTGTGATTGACGAGTATACTCGTCATGAAGAAATCGCAGTATTTTGTGCCATAACGAGTGTACTCGTCACACTTGAACATATTGTTAATATTTACTTTGAAACTATATTAATTAATTATGCACATATATTTTTGCGTATGCAATGTATATTTTTTAGTATGTTATGTATATGTTTATAATAATAATGTCGATCTCAACAAAGTATAATAACAATAATAACATACTCGTATAATCAATTTAAAAAGGTTTTCATTTTGAAATAATAATAATTAAAAATAATTTAATTAATGACCTTTAAACATTTTCGCGGAATACTTGAGATCCTCTCGCGACAATTTTTTCAAGTTGAAAATCACTGATATAATACAATTAATATTTTATATTTCGAGTAATATTCTATAAGACGAAGTGTCTGACATAGCATTGACTTACACTACTTACACTGACTTATACTACTCACCTTGGTTTCCGACATTCAAAGTAGGGATATTCGATTCCTATTCCATTCTTTGAAAGATCGATCTTTGGAATCGATTATCCGCTTATCGACCCCTCTGAAAATCGATTCTTTTTCCTGAGAATTGAAAACCGATTTTCCCACTTTTTTCTTCTTATGAATCAATCGTTGACAAATCGGAAAGGAGATCCAATAAATGATTGTTTCTCAACTCATTATCGATGAAGGACTGGCAATTAAAGTTAGACTGATTTTATCAGTCATTTTGTATAATCAATAATAAAAAACAAAAAAATGTTCAAACATTTTACGGCTTATATAATTTGTGATTGATATTTTTACTACATATGTGTACATTTGTTTATACTTCTGGACCGATTCTTGGAAGATCGTTTCTTTGATTTCGATTTTTACAGAGAATCGATTCGAAGATCGTTTCTTGGAATTCGATTTTTACAGAGAATCGATTCGAAGATCGTTTCTTTGAATTCGATTTTTACAGAGAATCGATTCGAAGATCGATTTTTTGATTTCGATTTTTACAGTGAATCGATTCGAAGATCGATTTTTTGATTTCGATTTTTACAGAGAATCGATTCGAAGATCGATTTTTTGATTTCGATTTTTACAGAGAATCGATTCGAAGATCGATTTTTTAAAGAGAATCGAACATCCTTAATTCAGAGACTTAAACTTATCTTGTGAGTTAACTTCTACGAATTATTTCTTGCATAAATATTAGTCGAATTAGTCGAACTAACATAATTAATCAAAAGGTATCTGCATAAAACAATCTTTACTAACAAATAATATTAATCTTAGTGGTTTAATAAATTAGTAGGTTTAATGGACTGGTAAAAATTAGATTCATGGAGTACTAAATTTCTTTCGTAGCACAATTATTGTCTCCGTGGGCAGCTTTCGCGGTAGTTTGGAGCTTAGGAGGAACTTGTGATTATAAAAGTCGATGCGCATTCAGTGATTGGCTGAGAGCCGTGCAGAAACAATATGGACACGAATTACCGTTCCCCGAGGATGGCTTAGTATACGATTATCGGTATATTATATATTTAATAACAAACGATTTATATCTTGATACGAGATATATGACTTTCTCTATTACTTTTCAATTCTTCCATCATTTTGCAATATTTCCATTAAACTGAAATAACATAATTGTTGTTGCATTGTATATACAGTAACCAAAGATTTAATTCATATAACAAACGTTACTCCTTCTATTTATTATACATAATAACATATAAATATTAAGAGTACCGAAAATTCATAAATTATTTTCCACATACTTTATGAAACACCATTTCTACCTTCATATTAAACATTATTTTATTGAATAATAATCATCGTTATCATCGAATTGATTACTTTCCTGTACTCTTAACATTCGCAACATTTTTATTAACCCTTTTCACTCGTTGGCGATTCTCAGTCGCCACTTAATTTATTGCGGCAACTCGAGTGACGATTGAGAGGCGACATTAAGATTGTCTCCAGTTATATTTTGTTACTGGATGTTAAATCACCAGCAACTGTTGTTAATTTTAATGTCGACTGTCAGTCGCCACTCGAATTACCCCAGTAACCTCAGAGTCGTCTCTCGATGGCAAAGGGTTAAAGCAAAGTGACAAGTTTCGAATTAGAGGAAACTAAGTGGGATGTAATACAACACGAAGTAACGCTTGTAGATTACACGACGGTGGTTTCACTGATCCCATCGATGGGCAGGATCCAATTCCACCGAGATGGTACAAATGGTTGGATGACATTCCTCCAATCAGGATTACGCGTGAAATGAAATACGGAGGTGATTCGTTCGTAGATCAATTCTGAAAATTCCTTAGGTTGCTTGGAATCAAGTTGACTTTAGACGCCCAAATATTGTGTGATTATATGAAGTGACTTCGAAGTTTACTCGAACTCTATAATCATCACTTCAAATTCAAAACTTAACACATTCTTTGCGGGCTATTTTCGACGATATGATTGCGTGGAGAGAAAACTTGAAAAAAGCAATCTAAATATTAATATATTTTGAATAAGATATGTACTTACCATAAGATACGATAAAGGGACAAACTCAGTGCATATGGCTTTAATTTTCAAACATTTAGTTTGCTGACAAAAAATTAGTATTAGTATTAGTATTAATATTAATATTAATACGTCTTACGCATACAATGTGATAATATTAAAAATGATCAATGATATCAATATCATTTTATTGATCAATTTTGATTGGTATAAAAATGTGTAATATACAAATTTTATTACGCAACTTTCGTCCAAGTGCATCATTAATTCTTATATACCTTTGATTCGTCAGAAAAATATTATTTTAAAATTAATGAAAAGTTATTCTCTTCGACATTAAAATTTGTTGGCATAATCAAGTTTTCGATAAAACGCTTACGAAGTTTCGATCGAACGAGAAGTGTATTTGTAATTTCGTGTGGAAAATGGAGTATCGGAATATAGGATGAATTAAGTTTGCCAGCAAATCCCTCTTCGCAGACATCAAAGTGCCGACAATGGATAGCGTCAGAAGCGCTGCTTTAATCGGTTATCTGCTGATAAACGAGAGTAACGTGCTCGGCGTCGGCCCCACCGGAAGTGGAAAAACACTGACCGTGTCCGGTAAATTGTCGAGGGATATGCCGAAAAAGTACATTTGTGATTTCGTTACATTCTCCGCTCGGACCACCGCTAATCAGACTCAGGTAAAACACGACTTAAATGAAACCATTTATCACTCACTTAATCGCGTCATTTATTTAAACTACGCAGATTGACAATTAAATTAGAGAACAATTATTAAATTCGTATTAAATTACATAAAAGCTAATCGAACTACCTAATATATACTCATCGTCAGTTATACTTATATAATATTTATTTATTTATAAATTATGACGAGGGAATGAAGTAATCAGTTAGTCGATTTAATTACGTATGTTATATATAATAATGTTAATGAATTAATAATATCAATAAGGAATAAAATAAAGCTATATGAAATGGCGAACAATGCGCCGTTTTATATTCAAAGAATTTTATTAAAAATTGCTGATCAACATTTTGACCGATTTGTAGTTCTAGTGTTAAACATAAAACTTTTAATTATCTGTTTATATTTTGTGCACTTTATTAAAAAATTAAGTGTAATGTCGAAAATGGAAATGAATAATCGGCTTAGATTTGATTTAATGATGGATGAAACTTATCTCAGTAAAGTATCCAGCGGTAAAGTATAAATAAATAAATCTCGATCTTTTGATCAAAAGGATGTGATCGACGGAAAACTCGATAAAAGACGCAGAGACGTTTATGGACCAGCGTTATTAAAAAAACAAGTTTTCTTTATTGATGACTTTAACATGCCTTCTCTCGACACTTACGGAGCACAACCAGCGATCGAGTTGATTCGTCAATTCATGGATTTTCGAGGTTAGCTTTTTATATTTATCGGAATATTTTCCTGTGAAATAGGGATATTTTATTCCGATTCGATCCTTCGGAAGATCGATCTTCCGACCAAAAGATCTTTTGAATCGATTTTCCACTTATCGATCGTTTGAATCGACTTTCCACTTATCGATCTTCTGAATCGATTTTCCACTTATCGATTCTTCAGAGAATCGATTCTTTTTCCTAAGAATCGAAAACCGATTTTCCTCCTTTTTTCTTCTTCCGAATCATTATCGATGAAAGACTAGCAATTAAAGTTAGATTGATTTCATCCGATTTTGTATAATCAATAACAAAACATATAAAATGTTCCAAAATTGTATGGCTTATATAACTTGTTATTAATTTCTGAATAACAACATTTCTTAATCAAAGACAAATTTTATTTTTTTATGTGTAAATCTGTTTAAATTTTTGTTCTCATTCTTGCAAGATCAATTCTTTGATTTTAATTTTTTAAGCAGAATCCATTCGAAAATCGAACAGGTCTACTATGAAATCGTTTGTAGACTTTGTTTAGAAGTGTGCCGTAAGTTGCGCTTGCGGAATCGTAATTGAAAACTAAGCGACAAAAAATGATGTAGGATGGTACGACCGGAAGGAAATCGGCTCGTTTCGACAAATCGAGGATGTAAATTTTGTGGGCGCGATCGGGCCACCTGGTGGCGGCCGGAACCCAATAACTGCGAGGCTCCTCAGGCACTTCCACTTTATTGCGTTTCCGGAAATGGAGGATGACGCTAAGGTGAGCCCCTCGAACTAATATCGATAATAAAAAGTAACGTAATCATAAAAAATATCAAATAATAAAACTAAAATTCGAACGATCACTGAACCACAATAAGCTACTCGTAGAATTACTTCGTCTCAAATTGAACATTTATGTATTATAAAACCAGGAATGATTTTCCAATATGGAAACATACATAAATCTTTTATTTGCAAAATGGAATGCGTAATTTTGTCGGAAAAAGAAAAATTTGTCCGAGTTGAAGCTGTTTCAGTTGCAAATAGATAGACAATCTTTTCATATGGAACTAATTTATTCTCCCAGAATCATAAATCCATTTGGACTCAATAATCGATGCGAATAATATTCAGACTATTTTCCATATTTAATACAACAATTATAATAAAAATAATATACAAATTCTATTGCGCAAAATTAAGTTAAAGATCTTCGACTAGCACTTTCGAGTAGATGCAATCCTTGTATCGGGAAATAATTGATTGTCTCAGATTCGTATTTTTTTAATTCAATAATTCATATGAATATTGATTTTCTATATATACTTTATTATATTTTAATCAAATCTCTTGTATTTCGAGAGACCTAATTTACGGCGCGATTTGTACTCCTCGTAAGTCGAAGATATTTCCGTCGAAATTTGACGAACGCATCAATTAAAATGGCGGAGGGCGGGGGTTAAAAAACGACGTAAGTTTTCCACTCGGCGGAATATTTAAAGTAGCGAGTCCGGAGTGGATCGTAAGTAAAGTGTACTTGACACGAATGTGTGCCTCGGCGCGGGTTTAAATTCAAATCGACCCGATTGACCTTGGTAGGATCTTCTACGAAGTTGAAGTACCGGATGGCGTAGGGTGGTTATGGCTTCTCGTTATTAGGCCGGTGGGGTGATTAAGATAAATTATGGTCAGCACTGACACGATTTACGAGGGCTAATTGCAACTAGTGGTGGGCTTGGGACAAACAGTGGCGAGGCGCAACCGGTGTTCCGTCTTTTTTCACGAGCGGCAATTATTCGAGGGATGGGCGTGAATGTACGCCAATGAACACCGATGAACAACGATGAACGACGATGAACGACACGCCGGAGTTAGTGGAATAAAACCAAAACGAATGTGGAAGAAAACTCTGGTGATCGTTCGACACGCCAGATGTTACGAGACCGTCTTTTATCCTGCGAACTCTACTCGTTTTATTGCGCGACACCATTTATCCCTTTCTTTATGTTTCCTACTCGCCGAACGACAAGACTTATTTCTAACCACCTTTTCGCTAGCCATTCGTTTTGCTATGCGCTCCATCTTAACCCTTTCACTGCGAGAAGCGTATATACATTCAGTATATTTTACTCGGTACAACGCATTTATTTTTTTAGTATACTAATAAGGTGAGACAAACTATTGTGTCACATAATAGCCGATCAAATAACTGAATCACAATAATTTGACGATTTTTCTTATTTTTATCGGCACAATTTAGTATCAGCTTCGATTGTTATTTATTTATTTATTTATTTAACGGGTGACACTTTTTGGGAATGTTACAAATGTAACGAAGGTGAAGATAAATCTAATTAATTGTTAATGGTTTTTTCTCACAATTAATACTGGAACTATCGACGATATACTTAGCTATAATTTTATACTTATTTTTACAAGAATTAATATTTTAATGGAAGGGAAAAATAAATTCATCGATTCAATTATGATTATTGTGCAACAAGAATCTCAGAAAATGGAAGATTATAAATTTTAATATATTTTTTAAATACCGCGGCCTCGTCATTTTTACTGCTTCGGTAGTTATTTATTTAATACAGTTATTTATACTGATATTAAACAATGTTATTCCGGTGAACATAAACTATATATAGAGTTATTAACAACAATTAATTATGAGTAGAATTTGTTTTATGTTTTATGATAATTGCACAATAAACTTTTTATATCCTCTATTCTTATGATAATCATATTCTTAGATCATAAAATTAAATATAGAAATATAGAAAATAGAATCCATATTTTGAGGGTGAAACACACGAATGTAATAACATCAATTTTTTAGTTCATATTATTATTATTATTATTATTATCTACGTGGTACAAGTATAGATTCTGTTTTTCAAATCTTTTATCGCCTTTTTCAAGCGACTCGATTTATTGAGATGTCCTTTAACACTCGCGGAGAACAATTGACCATAAACATATTTCTCTCGGTTTATCGTTTGAGTTAGTTTTATTGTTCCTCACAAGAGAGGCTTCGACTTTGTAATGTTTATATTTGTTCGCCGATGAGTTTGTATTCTAGTGGCAGCCAGCGTGCCGTTAAAAGTAAGCGACGTTCTAAAAAACAGGCCGTAAACCAATCCAAACAAGTAGTTAAACCTAAGTCAGCGAAAACCGAAATTACTTTCCCACCGACGCCGGGCGTCGTGATGCCTTTAGAATAATATTCCCTTGCATTCCACCGTCTCCATTATAGCCATTCATTTTAGAGTGATTATTATCGTTCGGTTTACGGGATGATAAGACGAAGAGCGTAATTTTATGCGGTCACACTTTAACGGCCGCTGTCACTGATACGTAACTTCGACCGTCAGCGGTTATCGGCCTGCGTCACGTGTACGTGATCTCGCACTGCCAATTTCAGTCCGGCCATACATGATTTCGATTAATTTAGATTACAATGTTATATATGAAGACTTATTAAACTAGCAATATATAATTTTTAATTACAGTAAACGACGTTTCCAAAAAAACAGATTTAGTCAAATTCGTTGATAATTGACATAGTTACATCACTTTGCAGTCAAGTTTTATCAGTGTCCGAATACTTTCGGGAGTAATTGTAAATGAATCGAAATATATTAGATTCGAGTGAGAATACTACGCGCATTGATGCGTGGGCGGATGATGGAGAGATTGAATTCATAATTGAACGAAAGGCAGAAGGAATAATAAAAACATTCCCGCCTTTAATACGGGTGTATAATTTAAACTTGTTCTACGCCTTCGCGGTGATTCAATGAGATTTAAAGGCTTTGGTTGCCCGGGAAAAAAATTCAATGTAAGTGAATTATTACGGAAGGTTAGTCGAACTTAATGAAAGTTTAACGGCGAGCTGGAGTTATTAGACGGACGGGTTTTCGTTCCGTTTCTAATAATAAACCTTCTTGTAACGTGCTCTCTGGAATATTTAATAACGGCTTATAATAATGTCGGATGATAGATCTAATGGGTAACGTAATTATTGAATAAATTCTATAAAGCAATTTGTAGAATAATACTTAAATACATAATGAATATGTAATTGTATAAATATAAACTTTTTATATGAACGTTACATGGTACAAGGGGAAAATCTTAAGTATGTGCATAAGTTCACGACCTTTTATGAAATCAAATGAACTTGATTTTTTGTTAAGAAAAATAGTTTTTATTCAAAACAAATATTCTCCGTTATTTTCTATAACCTTATTCTATCGATCAATAAGCTTATTAACAGCATTTGTTTGCTTTCAAAGAAAGTACATAAACTGTGTCATCTAAAAACGGCGAGAACTTATGCACATACCTAATAATATATAAATATATAATAATACTAAATATTTGTAAAATAATACTTACTTGATTTCGCACTCCAACTTAACCCTTTTGCTGATCATATTCACCATTTTGCAAGTCAAATTCAGCCTTCTGCAAATCAAGCATTTCCACACATTTATGTTGTTAAGCGATTGTAATAAAAATAAAATGCAATGTGATGCGAAAGCATTTTGATTTGCAACTAGCTGAATATAATTTGCAAAATGATGTAGAATTTATTTCATAATTACAATAGCAACTGGAATATTTATTTTATATGAAACAACGAGAAGTAACGAAGTTGAAATATCGATCGAAATCATTCTTCCGTTAATGAATTAAATTGCGACGAAGGCGTGTCTCCTTGTTCCTTAATTATTTCAATGTGAGCAATTATTCCGAGTGAAGAATGCTTTCCAAGATGTACTTCGTTTCCATCGAATTTTATTAGCGGAACATTTCGATGCATGAGCCATCGAAAAAAAGACATGTTATCCCGACCTTTCTCAATCTCATATTTAGTACACCGATGTGAAATGGAAAGGTTGGCCGTAATGATAATGGCGAAAAGAAATCCGTCGAAATGTTCGGCCAATTGTTTTTGCGAAAGTTTCGTAGAGGCGACACGATCCCCTTTTTTTGTGCGTCACGACCAGGGGTCAGTCTTAGAAATTTAAATTGATTGCGGGTCGAGACTTTTTATATATTCGGAAAAATTCACGCCGTGGAATTGTCGCCTTTTGTCGCAAATGTTTCGGCACCAAGACGCACTGGCTCGCAGAATGAGGAAAAAAATTAAATAATACGAAGTAATGGTGGAATAAAAATCGTACTATAAAAATCGGTATTATTATCCACCGTAAAATATTGGGTTACTCGAATGCGATATGAAAGACATGAGTATATCAGTTCATAAATCATATTTGAGAATTTTATTTTATCTGTCACGTTAAGATAACAGTGATGATTCTTATTATTATTGAATTAATTGTTATTATTATCATTGATATTATTTTTGTGACAATTTGTATTATTTTCTGTTAATTTTGTGCGATCTGATACGAGTTACTATTTCGATGATAAATAATTAAACAAAATATTACCAAATATTTTCGTACGTAATTAAATATTATTATAAATAAGCAACTATTAGTATGATATATTTAAATAAATGTCGTATATATAATATTTAGTTACATAGTTGTTTAATTATTTGTTATGAAGATGGTAATTAATATTGAAATATATATAACTAAATATTATTCATAACAATTCCCTTCATTGTATAATTAAATATTAATTCCCATTCTATTAATTTCCAGAATGGCATTTAATTCTACAGTTGCATTCCATTTCTAAGTCCGACTATAAAGTCATATTCCACTGAAAACCATCAAAATACATATTTGAGCTTGAAACGGCAGTAAAACAAAGCGTTTCCTTTGCAAACCGCCCGACATAATGTCAGAATGCCAGCCAAGCGTGTGAGATATTTAAAATGAAAGAAACTTACGAAAAGAAAAATCCGGAAACGGAACCGTTTCTGGCGCAACCATATTTGCAAAGCTTTACGAAACATCGAGTTACAAAGCTTTCGGTATAAAAGAATAAAAGTGATGTTTCGAAATAAAATTTTCCGGTTGTGGGACTCCACTTTGTCATACGTGAAATTTGACTTTTCCCTCTAATATTTTTCTTTATTGATTCGGCGAAGCTGGCTCTCTTTTTTTGGACTTTTAAGCGAAATTCATATCGTCAAATATTAATACATGACATATATTTAAGATACGCGTAAATGTAATATACTTAATACACGAATAACATTTATTAATCCGCTAAGTAAAAATTAATTCAATAATATTTCTGAAGGTATAGATGATAATTAATTCAGTAATATTTTCGAAAGTCACAGATAAAAAATTAAGTCAATAATATTTTTGAAGCTCACAGACAAAAATTAATTCAGCAATATTCTTGGAAGTATATATAAATATATAGATAAAAATGGAAGCCAATAATATTCCTAATCCTTATTATTAATAATTTCCGTTTATTATAGACTCACATTTTCGGGACGATCCTAAATTCTTGGCTGTCGAACACCCCAAATTTCCAAGACATGTTGAACAACATGGTGAACGTAACTCTAAGTGTTTTCACAACAATATGTCACGAATTATTGCCGACACCTGAGAAGTCTCACTACACTTTTAATTTACGGGATTTGAGTAAAGTTTTCCAAGGAATTCTTATGGCGCGACCGGAAAAAGTAGAGGTTCGTGCGTGGAAACAAAACAATAGAGTTAACAAGATTAAGTAATCAAACTTTCTATAAACTGTTTATTTAGTGTTTTTGACAAAGATATTTGAGACGTTTATTTTGAAACTGACTTAAGTCCATCTTTCAAGATAATCGGCTCATTTGTGCTTTTTAACAAAAAAATTTATTTGAAATGCAGAAGTGCAATTGCAGTCAGCGGGTTAAAACGGAAGAAGACAAACAATTTGTTAAAATAATATTTCAGAGCCAAGAGAAACTATTCCAACTCTGGTATCACGAGAATTTGCGAGTCTTCAGTGATAGGTTGATCAACGACGCGGACCGGAAGTGGTTCGACGATCTTTTGAGATCTATTTTAAAAGGAAATTTCAATGTCGACACCAGTCGTGTCATCGGAAATGATGTGTTGTTTTATGGTGATTTTTGTAGTACGACGCGTGCTTACGATCGCATCATTGACCTTAAAAAGGTATTACATATGATATACATATACATATATGACATACGTTGTATATATGTATGTACGTATCATAATGTTTACACATTAATTATACATATTTGTTACAATATGATTATTGTCATTTATGGCTGTTCAATTTATTACTCTTCTCAAAGTGTTAATTAAGAGAAGCGTGTTATTATAAGAATCCATGGTTGACGGAGAATTTAATATAATTGTAAAATATATTTGATAGAATATAATAATTATTATAATATAATATACAAGCTACATTTAATAGAATACGATAACCGTATTTCAGTCGAAATAATATATGTATAAGTTAAGTTTCTAACTTAAGGAAAAGTGTTGATACATTTTTATTTCATAAACATATTAATATCACACTAAATTTTAAATGCAGTTTGAATATTATAAGGCAACTACTATCTGAAGTGATTCAATGAAATATAATGTTATATAATTCAATTAAACATAACACAATTATAACATTCCATTAAATGCAGTTTCGAAATCATATCCAACACACCATCAACGTAATATAAATATAACATAATACAATTCTATTAAATACAACATAATACCATTCGAGTAAATATAAGACAATTATCACATTCCATTAAACACAGTTCCCAAATCATATAAAACACCCCATCAACCAAGTGTCACGATAACACACCACTCTTAATTAATATCCCAAAAAGTAGTAATAAATTGAAGAGCCATAACGTCTGACATTAAATAATACGAGAAATAAAGTACAGGATCAGCAAATTACTTTTACTACGGTGGCATTAAAATGATAAGGTGAAACGAGCAAAAAAAGCTCGGTGTTTACACCGGGCGAAAAAATACCCATATAAACTCGTCAAGATTTATCACCAGAATTTGATTAGATTTCGAGTCAGCGCGCGCGCGAAACAATGTTGCGAGTCGGTGAAATCGTTGTTTTATAAGTAACCGGTGTTTATCTAGATGGAGAAGGTAGTCGGTGAGTTTTTAGAGGATTATAATGGTTCGACGACATCCCCTATGAAGCTGGTACTTTTTCAGGATGCGATAGATCACATTTGCAGGATCAGTCGGATCCTACGGCAACCCCGGGGAAACGCTCTTCTCCTAGGAATGGGTGGATCGGGTGACGTAGAAAAATTACCCTCGATTTAACGTCTCTTTCTTTTTACGCCACTCTATCCTTCTCGTATTTTGCTTCGTCTCTGGTATCCGTTGTTTTCTTACGTTTTCTTGCTGTGTTTCTATCTTCGATGGAAATCCTGCAAATTTTATTGCTTGGACGTTCTAATTATTTTTAGTGTAACGTGTCCTCTTAGCGTTGCATACTTTGCTTTTTATTATGTTAAGACTCTTATTTATGTTTGTATCCTTGACAATCTTGTCTTTGATTTATAATTCTTCTTGTTATGTTAAGTCTCCATGTTTAATCGATGTTTGTATTTTGGAATAACTTAGGTGATCTGAATTCGTAATTGACTTCTGTTCATACAGGAAGGCAAAGCTTGACGAAACTTTCGACTCACATGCAAGACTTCAATTTAATCCAAGTGGAAGTGAATCGAGCTTACACAGCGCACGATTGGCGGGACGATATAAAACAAATCATGTTAAAAACTGGAATGGAAAAGCAAGTAATCGTGTTCCTGTTTTCCGATACACAGGTATGTGAATATATGTACATATACATATTGTATATATACTATATTCTTAGGTACATTACGAGTTTTCAAAAATAGAAGTAAGTAAAGATTTCAATGGATTGAAAGCGAATAATTTCGTTCTGGAATTAAAGTTTTGCGTTTTTGAGTCGACTCACTTTTTTTACCGGAAACATTTTTAATCCACTTCTTTCGACCCAAAATCATTCTAGAATATGTTTATACATCGTTTACCATCGATTTGGGCTATTTAGGAGCGAAATTGGCGACTTTGATTTTTTGACAATTTTTGAAGGTATACCCCTTCACATTTTTGCGATTTTGGGTCGACCCCGTTCTTGACCGGAAAAATTTTTAAACCACTCCTTTCGACCCAAAATTATCCTAGAATATGTTTATACATCATTTACCATCGATTTGGGCTATTTAGGAGCGATTTTGGCGACTTTGATTTTTTGACAATTTTTGAAGGTATACCCCTTCACATTTTTGCGATTCTGGGTCGACCCATTTTTTGACCAGACAAAATTTTAATCCACTTCTTTCGACCCAAAATCATCCTAGAATATGTTTATACATCATTTACCATCGATTTGGGCTATTTAGGAGCGATTTTGGCGACTTTTCATTTTTGACAATTTTTGAAGGTATACCCCTTCACATTTTTGCTATTTTGGGTCGACCCATTTTTTGACCAGACAAATTTTTAATCCACTTCTTTCGACCCAAAATCATCCTAGAATATGTTTATACATCATTTACGATCGATTTGGGCTATTTAGGAGCGATTTTGGCGACTTTTAATTTTTGACAATTTTTGAAGGTATACCCCTTCACATTTTTGCGATTTTGGGTCGACCCATTTTTTGACCAGACAAATTTTTAATCCACTTCTTTCGACCCAAAATCATCCTAGAATATGTTTATACATCATTTACCATCGATTTGGGCCATTTAGGAGCGATTTTGGCGACTTTAATTTTTGACAATTTTTGAAGGTATACCCCGTTCCATTTTCGCCAATTTTGTTCAACGTACTTTGTATTTACCACCTACCCTATTCCATAGACTTGCAATTCAAACGGCAAAACAACATTCGAGTATTAAACCTGAACCAAATATCACTTCCACGAAAGAATATTAATACAACATCGAAACTTTGAATGCGATATAAACATGAAAAACACAGCGTCGCATATTGCGAGAAACGTAACGTGGGAAAAAATTGGGCCAATATACACACGTAATTCGTAGGTTTTACTGTTGCTCGACACTCGTCGGCCATTTTTTATCGCATCGGTGCGCATGAAATTTTATACGGCTTATAAAATTCCCGGCTTATAAAAGCGATGGCGTCTCGGACTCCTTACTCGCCACTCGTCGGAATGAAAGAATGGAAAAAAATATCGAGGGTGAGAATGACATAGAAAGAGAAACAAACGGACAGACACAGAAAATCATCAGACAGAGAAACAAACGGACAGACACAGAAATCATCGGACAGAGAAACAAACGGACAGTCAAGGAGACAGACAGTCAGAGAAACCGACAGATATAAGCGCAGACAATCAAAGAAATAGACAGACAGAAGCACAGACAATCAAAGAAATAGACAGATAGAAGCACAGACAATGAAAGAAACGGACGGACAGAGAAACAGACAGGCAGATCTACTGATAGTCAGAGAAGCAAACAGACAGAGAAAGAGGCAGTAGAGAAGTAGACAGACAGAGAAACAAACGACAAAGAAACAGATACACATTCACACATAGCAGAGAAAGAGAGAGAGAAGGGGGGCAGAGAAACAGAAACAAAAGGGTTTCTCGAATCCGAAGGAATCCGTTTAACTTGCAGATAAAAAGCGAATCGATGCTCGAGGACTTAAATAGTATCTTGAACAGCGGAGACGTAGCGAATATCTATCAGGTGGACGAGATCGAGAGGATATATCAGGCGATGCGTGGACCGGTTCAGGAAGCTGGACTCCAGATCAATAGAAGCAACCTTTTCGCCGCTTACGTCAACCTCGTGCGAAATAATTTGCATACTGTCCTGGCAATGAGGTATCCCTATATCCTATTCGCTCTCTTTCCGATCTCATTAGGCGACCAATCCTAATCGTCTGAATTATTCCGGAACCAATCCCGATAAGAGATTTATCCCCCTCACGAACGATTAATGAGAATTTATTACTCGCAGACTCGGGTTTCATGCGGGGGTGGTTCCCAGACTGTCCCCGCGCACCTCCATTTCAGTTATTCCATGGAATTTCACACTAAACATGGTTGAGTTGAATCAATTGTTTTTAATCAATTATTTTGATAAACGTCCGAATAAAATAATGATTTTATTGACAATATCAGGGGTGCCGGAAAGTAATCAATTCGGGAATGGAGAATTTGTTCACATCGAGATTGGGGAATTCGATTTTTCTCAAAAAGGGAATTATGACATTGGAGGATCATATATAACGATGGGAATTATCTAATAGAATAATGTTTAATATGAACAAATAAATGGAGTTTCATAAAGTATATGAAAAATAATTGATTACTGTCCGATACCTCTAATAAGTATGTGAAGTATATGAAAGCCGTTATTCGGAACCCGTTTAAAACCGAAATGATGGTAGTTTCACATAAAAGTTACTGTTCTTGACAAAAAAAAATAGCCCCATCGGCGAGATATTTCGTGCGCGGATCCGACAGTTTCCGGCACTGGTAAATTGTTGCACGATCGATTGGTTCTCCCCCTGGCCGGATGCTGCTCTTCAGGTTGGTATTCTCATCCGCGAGATCGACGCGTCTCATTTATGTCCATTCTTCCTAACGATTTCGCATCTTCCGCAAATCGCGAATCGGATATTTGATATCGCCGTGATAAAGCGTACCTTTCCGACCACTCTGCACTGCTAATAAATAATATGTCCTTTGTGCTTGTTCACGATAATCAATAATATATTCTTCACTTTTCTTTACGTTAATATATCATTTATTATCTTAATATATTATTTAGTATCTTATCTATTTCTTACTTATTACTATTACTACTGTTCATTTAATTATTATTATTACAACGGATTATTTTGTTTTATACAATAATAATATATTCTTTACTTTTCTTTACGTTAATATATAATTTATTATCTTAATATAGTATTTAGTATCTTATCTATTTCTTACTTATTACTATTACTACTGTTCATTTAATTATTATTATTACAATGGATTATTTTGTTTTATACAAGAAAGACTTTATTAAATAAAGATCGTTAATGAATGCGATTTAAGAGCGTCGCACTGGGCTTCCTTTCGGATATCAGAGACGAGTCTATTACCGAGAACATTTTGAAGTCTATCGTGAGAACATGCCAGTACATGCACTCCAGTGTTATAGAAGCCAGCGATCGATATTTGAAGGTACGCCCATTAATTCGATCCTCCGCGAAGTATCTAAGAGGGTATCGATACCTCGATTACAGAGAAATCATGTTACATATGTAGTACATACGAACGGAATGGGATACTTTTCTTTGAGTGTATCTGTAGGTTGATGTATGTTGATATTATAAGATAGAAGATATAGTTGTATATATTTCGTATATTTTGTTTTAGGTTAATTATACATTTCGCTTAATACGCGATTCCTCGCTTTTTTCATTATTGCTATTTTACATATTTGTGCCATACTCCAACAAGTTTGCGTAATGTTTCTTGCTGCTTAGTTTGCCAACCTTGAAATTGCCGTCTAAAAATGTTCAAGAATCGAAAATAGAATATCTGTTATTTTCCTCGGAATTCGAAGAAATTCGTGAAACAGTACTTAGAAACGTTTTTACTTAAAACGAATTATGATATCAAAAAATATATAAGAAACGTTGTCATTTATCTTACGTCAATTGGGAATTATTATCTGCTTAGCAAATTTCGTAAATATTGCAGATTTATGTCCGTCACGGTTTCGCGAATGAAAACATACGTTCTATAGGACGTAAATTAACTGTCCATATACGTAACCAATGACGTGGCGATTAAAATTCCACCAATTAAATGTTTGTTCCGCGAAGTAATACAATGTCATGAAATCGGTGTAAATATTTGTACAATTACCGTTCGTTTCATGATTATCGATGAACGAACGGAAGGCTGGAGGTCGTATCATTTCTTAGAAAGACATAACGTGAGAGATAATGGCGCGCCGTAACAAATCGGTAGCGCTTTGTACGGCGGAAAAAAGAATCATTTTCCTTCTCGCGAAGGTTGATATAACGAGGGCGTAACGGTACGATTATAAACGTGTGTGTGCATGTGTGTGTGTGTATGTGTGTGTCTAGAAAATTGTGTCCGCAATTACAGGAACTGGATCGCCATAACTATGTCACTCCCACGTCTTATTTGGAATTGCTATCAAGTTACGGTGGTCTTCTCGGTAAAAAGAAGAACGAATTGAATTCGGGGAAGAATCGCCTCGCCACAGGTGACGAATAATAATAATTGTAGAATCAAATTGTCTATCATTCTTTTTATAATCTACAGAAGTTTATAAGTTGTTCATATTCAAGTTACATAATATTAATGTATCCCAACTTTTAAAGAACGCAAGTTTTAGTTTCAGTCAGAAAACAGTTGTAAATCTCTACGGTACATTAGTTATTTTACATTTATATTATAAGGTTAAAGATATTGCAAATTTTAGGAATTTTAGTGATATATTTGATTCGTGTTTTAGTAATATTGGCATCGGCGGTCACGCTTTCTATAAAGTATATGAAAATACACGCATCGTGAGATTATTATTCGGTTCTCGTTAATTGTGATGTTTGTCCTTAATCGATTTTCTGGATAAATCGAAGTTTACCTTATACGGAATGAAAGCGTGACGGGTATCTCGTAAAAGGAATCGATACACTGAATTTAGAGCGAATTAGAACTTTCCATCAGACGGACGTTACTTAATTCATGAGCTGCAAAATTAACCGTCTCGGTCCTTCACCTTTAACCGAACCGAATTCCATCGCCCCAACAATTTCACAGACCGAGTCTGCCTGAAATACGATGTTATTTCACGAGGTGTTAATTACTTGGCGTATTAACAATATAGTATTTATAACATCTGTGACATTTATAGATGATACGCTATATTTGTGTACAATGTTAAATGTTGTACTATTCTTTATGTTGAAGCCAGGTATTCATATTTCTTGTTAGAATTATCGGGTCATAATATAATTCAATGAAATAATTGTTAAGTATATTAATTAATCAATAATATAAATGTTGACACTGTGGAATACGAATGTTATTAAGTAATTAATATACTTTGGAATTAATTAATATAACTCTGTATTGTTTGAGTATATTATTTGCAAGACAATGTTTATTCATATTCTGGAATATGTCACGTAAAAATAGTATTTCAATGAAAAATATTATTGAAAATTATTCATATTTGGTTATCATATTTATCGAAATACGGATAAATTGATTCTGATACTTAAATATTTCGAGTCATATTTGTGGAGTTTACTTTGCTGCTCTGAATTATCGTAAATATTGTTAACTAATTAATGCATTCGCGTGAAATATATAATTTTAATGAAAAGTGTCATTGAAAATTATATATACTTAATTATTATACAATTTATTGAAATATAGATCAATTGATTCGGATACTTAAATATTATATTTCGAGACATATTCATTTGCAATGTTTATTCTGCTGTTCTGATTCATCGTAAATATTATGAATTAATTAATACACGCATAAAATATATAATTTTAATGATAAATGTTATTGGAAATTATACATACTTAATTATTATACAATTTCTTGAAATATATATTGATTCTGATACTTCAATATTATATTTCGAGACATATTGATTTGAAATGTTTATTCTGCTGTTCTGATTCATCGTAAATATTATGAATTAATTAATACACGCATAAAATATATAATTTTAATGATAAATGTTATTGGAAGTTATACATACTTAATTATTATACAATTTCTTGAAATATAAATTGATTCTGATACTTCAATATTATATTTCGAGACATATTGATTTGAAATGTTTATTCTGCTGTTCTGATTCATCGTAAATATTATGAATTAATTAATACACGCATAAAATATATAATTTTAATGATAAATGTTATTGGAAGTTATACATACTTAATTATTATACAATTTCTTGAAATATAAATTGATTCTGATACTTATATATTTCGAGTCATATTTATGAAGTTTACTTTGTCATTGATTTGTCGTATATTTGACCGTTCCGGTAAAATACGAATTAATAATTCCGCGAGAGACTAATATCATTGCTGAAAAGAAAATACGTCTGTTTTCCAATGCGATGCAGTAGAAACAAGTACATATATAAATCCCTTAAAGAGGAAAAAATGTCGCTCTTCCAGTTCTGACGTTTATCTTAGAAAGCTCCGAAATAATCTCCCCTTCACTCGCTTCAGTACTTTTCCGCCATGTTTTATCTTCGCGAGCTTCTTCCCCCTGAAAGTAGTAGAATCCATTATTTCCACAGTGTCCCATTTAATTCCTCGGAACTGATCGACCATTTGGAAGATTTCCGAGAATATAAAGCTAAATTATTAATACACAATAAGTAATCGAAGCATATGAAAGTTATTTATGATTCCATCGTTAAGAAAATGTTGAACTTCTTTCTTAATAATTCACTGTTGCTTTTAATCCTTATTTTACTTCATCTTATACCACTATATAGTTTTAATAAAAAATGAAGCATAGAAATAACTAATAATAAATCATTTCTCCTCAATTTACTTTCTGACTTTTCCTATAATGATTGTTAAATTAATTAAATGGTATCATTTTTCAGCCACTACTTATTTTGTTTAACTATTACTTCCCCAGTTATTTGCGTCCAAATGCAATGGTGTCGAAAGACACCTTCTGTTCGAAATCGTGTTAAAAAGGAATCCAAAATTGGAGTCAGGAACCGGCAATAATCGATTCCCATTTCAGTTCCGATGGATAAGTCGATGGGTGGCCTAATTAGCATAGATAGAAGGGAAAGGGAGGGGAGTAGTCTTTTCGTTGTTAGCATTATCGGAAGGGAGAGATCCTTTCTCCTGCCGGTGATCCATCAGGAACCAGGAAAAATGCAAATTGCTACTACTTCCTAGAATCGCATTAATTTGCATACAACTTAATCATCGCCTCGGGTCCTCTCATTTTTCTCTATTTTCCTCTATTTTCCTCGTCTCAACTAGGCTTCGAATCCTTGCCAGGACGAAAGATAAAAACAATCCAAAAAATGTTAGACATCTTTGGACATGCGTTGTTATTCTATTTTTTTCTACTTCATATTTTGCAATATTTATATTAGGATTTTCTTTGATTACTAAAAACCGATCAAAAGAACTAGTAATTTTGCTAGTATTGTTACTATGTATTAAAATAATTATATATAATATAAATTCAATGTAATATGTGAACATAATTATAATACAAATTTTCTATTTCTATAAAAATCGATGAATTATAAGGAGATTGAGATGTTGTCAAATTCAGAATTGTATAATTTCCTATATATGAAATTTCTGTATCTTTGATATGATAACACGTAATGTTACTAAAAATCCAAAATTGATTTACTTCCGCATTTTTCTGGCAGGTTTGAGCAAACTTGCCAGCACGGAGGTCGAGGTAAAGGATATGCAGAAGATCCTGAAGGATATGAAACCACGTTTGGAAGAAGCGGCGGAGGCCACCGCCAGGATGATAAAGCGCATTACTCAGGACACGGTTAGTATATCATACATTATATTTTATATAATATATTATACACACTGGCACTGACATACTCGCGGTCGTACGCATAATATACAGGGTGTTTCCTAAATGCATGTCAATACTTCGGGGGAGTATATCTGCACGGTAAAACAAGTAGAATATGTCATATGAACAGACATATGTCCGATATACCATAGTTTTTGAGTTATGGATGAATCAAAAAAATGTTCGACGTGCCTAAAAACTTGAGATCATTCCCCGATAACGCGCTATATAATAGAATTCGAGGAATCCCCGATAACGCGGTTTCCTATAACGGGGTGTATAATAGAATTCGAGAAATTCCCGGTAACGCGGTTTCGTACAACGCGCTAGGTAAAAGAATGCGGTAACTCCCCGATAATGCGGTTTCGCACAACGCGTTATATAATAGAATTCGAGAAATCCCCGATAAAGTGGATTCGTAGAACGCGCTATATAATAGAATTCGAGAAATCCCCGATAACGTGGCTTCGTATAACGCGCTATATAATGGAATAGGGGAAATCCCCGATAACGCGGTTTCGTACAACGCGCTATATAATAGAATTCGAAAAATTCCCGGTAACGCTGTTTCGTACAACGCGCTAGGTAAAAGAATGCGGGAACCAACCGATAATGCGGTTTCGTACAACGCGCTATATAATAGAATTCGAGAAATCCCCGATAACGTGGATTCGTAGAACGCGCTATATAATAGAATAGGGGAAATCCCCGATAACGCGGTTTCGTACAACGCGCTATATAATAGAATTCGAAAAATTCCCGGTAACGCTGTTTCGTAGAACGCGCTATATAATAGAATAGAGGAACTCCCCGATAACGCGATTTCGTACAATGCGCTATATAATAGGATTCGGAAATTCCCGATAATGCGGTTTCATACAACGCGCTATATAATAGGATGCGGGAATACCCCGATAACGCGATTACGTACAACGCCTAACGAATTAACCGCGTTATACGAGAGCCTACTGTATAATTATTCTAACATTCTTGGAAAATTAATTCCTCGTCGCAAATCTATTTTTTAATTATTTCCTTTCTACATTGTTTGTCTGTAATATTCTAATAAATGATTTCGTGTTTCACTGACTTAACTCCACCATTAAAGACAATAGAAATATTGTATTCAAAATTTGAAACGGCATGTGAATATAGAAAATAATAACAATATATAATTATCAAGTTAACAATGAATAATGGCTAATTAACTGGATTGAAATACCTTTCTATTGTGACTGCTCCTAATTATAATACCATAATTAATCACTTTACAACAAAGTAATCCGTGGTGTTCTCCGCGGCTCTCATTAATTACATTATTACTTTGTAGTTGATAATTAAATTTTGAAAGCCCACCGAGTTAAATAAAGGATACACATGAATGAAGGTGCAATGACATAAACATGATACAAGAATACCAACACGATAACAATAAAATTGTTCGTCACAAAAGTAATGTTAATTATTTACACTAAAAATAGTTTGATCGAAAAGACTTTATTTAAAGACGAACAAAAAATAATACAAGGAGAGGATACACTAATAAAGTAACAATAAAATCCTCGTCAAAAGTAATTAATTTTTTAAACTAAGAATCCATATTAATATAATATACAATTCAATAAAGAATACACACAAGAGAAAATGGAGTAACATAAGCATGATACCAGGAATACCAACAGCATAAAACTCGAATTCTTCGTGGCTAAAGTAATTTTCATTTTTACTCTGAAAATACTTATTTTCGGTTCGAAATAATACGGTATCGTTAGTTTTGTCGAAAAGACTTTATTTCAGGATAAATGGAAAATAATACAAGGGGAGGATAGAATAATGATTTCCATGTCGGATTTGCGACGATACATTGGATTCTCGATAAAACTCGTACAAAGAGACTCAAAGTACTTTATGGGAAAAAACTAGTTGAAATAAGTAGCGGGGGATGTAAAATGGCGCCCCGTGCGTCGTTCGCCGTTCGTCGCGCGTTGTAGAAAAACAAAGAGTCACGAGTACAATGGGATCAATTTCGTTTGAATAAATCTGGGAGGACGGGAGACGAGTAAAAAACGAGGTTCGAAACAGTGCCTCGAAACGAGTATTCTGTCGAGAATACACGAAAATAGCGAACCAATCGAATTATCGTCCCAGGTGGAAGCTGAAAAGACAAAAGCAGCGGCGAAGAAACAAGAAGAAGCAGCCTCCACGTTGAAGCAGGAAAATCAAGTAATTAGAGATGAAGCCGAGGCTGATTTAAGTACGCGTCAAGTAACAATAATTTTAATTAACATTCTATCTCAAAACGTATCGTTTTAAAGACGGCTTAAACGACTTATATCTACTTCTCCTTGTTTATATAAATCGAAACGTTCTGGCATCCATTTTGGATCCTTCGTCAGTTCTTTTAAATAACTTAATCCGGTTCTATTATTTGATTTATTTTTCCGGTATATTTTTGTATGATCTTGTTTGAATGTCTGAGATTATTTATTTCTTATAATATTACCTTATTATTCTGGTATTATGAACATTTTTTATTCCATGGAATATGAATGTTTGACAATGTAATTTTGGAATTATTTCAAATCGTTATCTAAATGTTATTTTTTTGGATTCTACAGTGAACCGTTCTGTATTACATTTATATTACATAAAAAGATATAAAAACAAATCGTTTTAAGCCGTATTTAAAATTCTGGATTTATAAACTCAATTCACGAACGGTGCTTTATATAATTATTCTAACATACCACAAATTGATTTCAATTCCATCAAATTTAAATTGCAAATAACAAATGCATAAATGCGCCGGGGCTTTCAATGAAATGCCACTGACGCATATTATTTAATATGTTATTTAAAAGGTCAGAGGATTTCAGTATTTCGGCACAGAGCCGGAATTGAAATCAATGATTATTGGATGCAACGATTAAAATATTCAGTCGTATCGAGCATTGAATTAACGAGCTTACAAGCTTAATAAGCTTTCGTGTTACGTAATATTAATAATAATTTTCGAACGTTATTACTTCGGCCTTGTGATTCAAATTTCAGTGTGTCATCCATCTTTATTAATAATTCCTTCATTATTCTATGCATATTACGCTCGAATAAGTAGGGATTTAGAAATGGAACTGTTACGAAATTATTAAGTAAGTACTATCGTACAGTTATTACAAATTTATATAAATCCAGCGATAAAAATATGTGGAGAGAACAAAGTGACATTTTTGTATACTTTCGGGTCGTTTTCTGATTGTCAAAGTAAGGAAAACAAGTCGAGTCAGTACAATCTTATTATGTATTATTACACAATTATTACAAATTTATATAAATCCAGAGATAAAAATATGTGGAGAGAAGAAAGTGACATTTTATTTATACTTTCGAGTCGTTTGTTGGTTGTCGAATGAAGCAGAACAAGTTGAATCAATATTGAAATTCCAATCCAGGTGAAGTGAAGCCGATGTTGCATGCCGCGGAAGAAAGTCTGAAGGCGTTAAATAAAAACGATATCACTGAAATCAAAGCGATGAAAAGGCCGCCGGTGGGTGTGCTTCTCGTTATCGAAGCCATCTGCATCGTAAACAACGTGAAACCGAACAAGGTTCGTGCACAACATTTCTAATCGCTGAGAGAGTACCTGTTCCACTAATTACCCCTCGGTCTATTAATTAATAATGCGTTATCAACGAATAACGAGCTCCCCAATCAACCACTAGTTCCTCCGAGTGATTAACCTGTAATTTGTTGAATTTCGAAATTCTCCGAATTAATTCCATACAACATATAATTGATGTTTTCATTTTATTATATTGATATATAATTAATTTAAAACCTCCAATATTTTGATTCCTTGAATTTATTATTATTCTTTTGATTTTATTTCTGCATCCAAAAATAGGGATATTAATAATTTAAGGAAACGTTCTAAGAAATTATCTGTTCTTAGCATTTATTATTATTCTTCTGATTTTATTTCTGTATCAAAAAATGGGGAAATTCGTAATCCGTTAATTACTCAAATAAATTTAAGAATTTCCTGGATCGAAATCAAATAATATTTTAGGTAACCGATATTTCGTAATAGTAGAATTTATTTATTCAATAAGTTCAAATCGATATTCATAAAAGTTAAGTATAGACGAATGCCAAACTTTGAAATCTGATGGAAAGCTAACAGAAAGATGGATGTAATCTGCATCTTTCATCTCGTACAGTTGCCGGGAAAACTTCCTGGAGAAAAAATATTGGATTATTGGACTCCCGGCAGCCAGATGCTAGCGGATGCGGGACACTTTTTATACACCATGGAGAATTATAAAAAAGAGGATATTACCGAGGAAATGATCAATAAATTAAAGGATTATGTCGAAAATCCAAACTTTCATCCGACCAAGGTGCTACATTTTCCTTTTTTTTATTTATATTGCCTCAAATAATTCGTTACATCGTTTTACATTTATGTCAAATAATTCCCTTTTTCGTGTCCGTAAAACAGATCAATCAGAAAAACAATTAAACTGCAACTTTATAATCTCAATTTGCTGATTCGCTTCATAAAACTTATAATCTAATAATATTTTAAACGTCTAATATTATAATTCCACGAAACATTATTGTCTTGTTCTTCAATTTTTAAATTAATTTTACCAATTATTTGTAAACGTTGCTTCACTGTTATTTCTCTGTAAACTACAGTTAACAAAACCGTGTATTTTTTTATGAAATGAACTTTTATATATTATTATTTTATAATGTAATCTAAAAATGAATTCCAATCGTTATCTGAAAATGCTCCGCAACTTTCAATATAAGTACAAAGAAACCCTGCAAATGGCCGCCGACTCTGAATAATTCTACAAAAAGATTCTAATTCCAGAAACACGAAATAAATAATATTCTTTTATTATTAACAAATCATTGTTAATTTTATTCTTCAAGGTCCTACAAGTGTCTAAAGCTTGCCACTCGCTGTGTTTGTGGGTCCACGCGATGTATAATTATTATTTCGTTAACCTAAAAGTGGCGCCCAAGATGGCGGCACTTGCGAAAGCCGAAGAAGTGCTCTCGGAAACGGAAAGAACATTGGCGGAGGCGATGAAACGGTTGAAAGAAGTCGAGGAAGGTGTTAGGAGACTCGAAAGCATATTGCGAGAGGAGGAAGATAAAAAAGCGGAGCTACAAAGGCAGAAACAAGTTTGCGAGGAGAGAATGGCGCGAGCCGTTAGGCTGATAGCAGGATTGTCGGAGGAACAACTAAGATGGACGTCAATGGTGGCCGAGATAAACGTTTCCTTAAAAAACGTCATCGGTGACATCCTCATCGCCTCCGGTAACAATTGACTTCCCCCTTTTTTCTTATCTCCTTCGAGCGAAACGCATCAGCTTTTTGCTTAGATTTTTGTCAATCTCGAATCGAATCGCCGCCCATTTTTTCTTCCGCCATATTTTCTTTTACCGCGGCGATTTATACGATAATTGAATTGAATTGAATTTGACGGTGGATCTTGAAGTTAAAATAAATGCTTTAAATACAATGCTTGACTGCTAATTTAAAGCATTACCTTTAACTTCTCGATTTATTTAGAAATAATTTATTGCGTTTTTTCTTCCGATTTGTTCTTCGTACAAACAAAATCTGACGTAACAATTTTGTTGCAAAAGAAATTGAGAAGTTAAACAGAAATTAGTATTCAATTAAAATCGCGCTGAGCAATTCAAACTTCGAGTTCCAAAATTGAATTTAAGTGATCGTCGTTTTAAAAAATAAAAAGTAAACGTTAAATTATTTAATTTATTTCAATATAATTTAATATATTTTAGCATTTATACATCGCATCAAATTTATTGTCTTCCGTATATTACTTTCAACTTTGCATTTTATGTGTTAAGGATATGTGTCGTGATATTAAAGTATTAATAATAATAGATTAATAAAATGATAATGAAAATCTAATTTTTGAGACGTACACGAAACGAACTGCTGATAGTTGACGTTATCACGATAAATACTGACGTGTCGTTTCATTAACACTTTAAAAGCACTGCTAATAAAAAGCAAGCGTTTACGTAGCTTGATAAAATATTGACTCGCGAAAAGTGTGATTTCTCTGAACAGTGGTTATCGATAATAAACTTTTACGCGGCTGGGAGGATCCATTGTCAACTTGATTCTTACGAATTTATCAAATAGTTTTTATATCATCTACATATACATATTGTGCATATATATGTGTGTGTATTTATATATAACAGAGGATAAATATTACATTTATATATAGTGAAATATATACTATTTTAGATGTGTTTGATGGGTAGCGGCTATGGGTAGACCAAGTGTAAATTTAAACTTCTTTATTTTAAAGTCGATACGTTTCGGCAATGGTTACGTTTCTTCAGTCTCAACTATGATTTAAAGAAGTCCTAGGATTTTGGTATTCTTGCCCTAGGTGCTAACGTCTTAGATGTTAAGTTAAGACTGTCTTAACTTTCGGCTGATTGCCGAAACGTATCGACTTTAAAATAAAGAAGTTTAAATTTACCCTTGGTCTACCCATAGCCGCTACCCATCAAACACATCTAAATTATTATTGGACCAATTAATAAACTATTGATTAACTATATGAAACATATACTATATAATATAAAAATAGAATTACATATTCCATTAAAATAATAATTATTGATAGAGTCTATAAATTTCATGTGACAACTAAAAAATAATGTACGAAACACACCAGTATCACCTAAATATTCGAACACAGAAATGAATCAATTGGAAAATCCCAGGACAATCAATACTATTGTTAATGACCTTAAATAGAAATAAGATGTAAGATGAACTTTAGAATTCGAATTCTAATACTAACATACTTCTTCATTTTATTATTAACAGGTGCGATAGCATATCTGACACCATTCACGGACATCTATCGCGAGGATCTTTTGAGATCCTGGTACAAAGTGGTTGGCGAGGGTGTTCCACATAGTCCGGGAAGTAAACCAGTGAGGACGCTCGGTGACCCAGTCGAGATAAGACAGTGGCAGATGGAGGGTTTACCGAGGGACGCTCTTTCCGTCGAAAACGCTGTTCTGGTGATGCATTCGAATCGATGGCCTCTTTTCATCGATCCTCAAGGACAGGCAAATAAATGGATTCGTACTATGGTGAGCACCCTTTCGATGTATCACGAACCCTCTTATTGACCAAACTTCCATTTACGTGTCGATCTCCGAGCATTGTCTTTAATCGTTTATCATCGCGATACGGAAGCACGTAATCGAGTAGGGTGTTCATGATAATGATATTAATCATCGTGATTAATCATCCGAGGTAAAGCACCGGATTGAAAATCGACAAGTATTGAGAAGTTTGCAATATGTAATATCATTTATTATTATGACTTTGTTACTACAACAGAATTGAACATCGAAAGGAATTCTTGCATTTAAACTTTTGCAATATATAATATGATTAATTACTATAGTTTTATTATTGAAGCATCGAGTTGAAAGAAATTGTTATATGAAAAATTTGCGATATATAATATAATTTATTGTTATAACATTATTACCGAAATATGATATTAAAAATCGAAAGAAATAGTCGCGCTAAACATTTGAGAATATTTTTCATAAAAGAAATATTACCAAGTTTATTATCAATTTTTGTTTGTCAATTTATATCAATATTTATTTTATTCGTGATTTTGTTCATTTTTGTTACCAATTTTATTTACTTTATTACCAACGAACGTTTTATTATCAAATTAACTGAGAAAGTACTAGAAACTAGAAAAACTTGAAAGAAATGGCTCTTCGTATTGGAGAACACATTCGATGCTGGTAGTTTATTCGAGAAGAGCGAGGGAGACTGTAGAAATTTCATAAAACAGCTTATTTTCAAGAGTCCAGGGGTCTCGCATCCCTTTCTATCGACTTAACTACTTCAGAAACTTATGTTCTACGTGATATCACCCTGATTTTTCGTAGCTCAGCCTGATTTTTCGGGGGAGGAATGGTGTCAGCATCTTTCGTGTTGAGATTCTCGTAAAAAGAAAGTGTGTCTAATATTTTTTCTCTATAATTGACGGAACCACTCTAGGATAATGCGAGGACTCTCGGGTTTCATCTAAAAATGTAAATCAGCTTCATCTACGAGATCGTAATTATTTTATTTCGTTTAAAGTATTGGACGTTTAATGATTTATTTCCGGGCAATATATTCCGCGGAAATGTACAAAACTATGTAAAAATGTATACAAGGGAATTTGGTTGTAATTTCGACTACATTTTAATGGTTTGTTCTAGGAATATTATTCTTGCATTCTTTTTTTCATATCTAATCGTACCGTTATAGGATAACATTATTTATTTCGTGAATCATAAATAAGTTCTAAATAAGCAAGAGTTTTACGCAAAGGGTTATATTATATTATTCCTCACTTCCATTTCTATGTTGTTGAATTTTTTCGAAGTTATTAACCTTAAAAAAACTAGACTCTAAAATCTTGATTCGGACTTCGAACTATTCATAGTTCGAACGTGTTTCTGGAACGAATTAAATACGAAGTACGAAGTACGAAGGTACTACTGATTAATATATCCGTACATTGTTGTTATTATAACTCGTTAATACTTCGCTGCTTTGTTTTCCAATGATTTCAATAATCCAGTGCAAAGCAAGTGGTGTATCGATAGTGAAAATCACGGACAAAGACATCCTTCGCGTCCTCGAAAGTTGCGTGAGATTCGGGAAGCCGTGTCTCGTCGAAAATGTCGGCACAGAATTGGAAGCTGGATTGGATTCGATACTTTTGCGATCGCTGTTCAAGCATGGCGGCCAACCGAGCATTAAAATCGGTGATAACGTTGTCCCTTATAACTTTGAATTTCGACTTTATCTCACCACGAGGCTACCTAACCCCCACTACACACCGGAAATCTCCGTAAAGGTTCTCCTGGTGAACTTCGCCCTCACCATCAGGTAGATCGTAAAATTACTTCCGTCATCGATATGATATCATCGATCAAAATCCATTTGATTTAGAATCAGATCAAAATTAAAAAGCAGTAATAAAATTCGGAATGAAATTGTCAATAATTATTATTTAAAATAACAGCTTATTAACTTGCCGCAATCAAAATATATGTTATATATAATATTTGTATGTGTTTGGGGTACCGGAAGTAATTAATTATTTTTCACATACTTTATTGGACTCCATTTATTCAATTAAACCCTTTTTGAAAAAATAAAATTGCCTTTCGATGCGAATAATATTTCGCTCCCTAATATTTATATATAAAACACAAATAATATATGATTAATCTATGAATATTATAGTGAAGAAAATATTTTATTCAAGACAATATTCATGACAATGTAAATTCAATTAAGTTAATAACAATACAATGCAGAATTGGAATAGATAATAATAAAGTTATTAATTAGATTAAAGTAAATTATCCGAGATTAGGTCGAAATAGTTCGGCGAAAAGATATTTGTATATTTTGCAGATATTTATATGTTTCTAAATAAACCAACTGATTTTCGAGCTTATTTTCCAGCATGAAGAAGCGTGTGGAAGATGGAAGTACATAATGTTTGTTTACATTCTAGCGGACTTCAGGATCAGATGTTATCACTAGTGGCAATTCAAGAACGACCTGATCTCGAGAATGCAAGAAACGCGCTGATAATCTCGAATTCCGAGATGAAAAAGGAATTGAAGGAAATCGAGGATCGGATCTTGCTGAGATTATCGGTTTCCGAGGGTTCCGCGGTCGACGACATTGATCTCATTCTAACTCTCGAAGCTTCCAAAGTTAAAAGCGAGGAAATCAAGGTATCTATCTCCAAAAGTCAACATCATTTTCGATATCCGAATAAAATCCGTGTTTCACGACGTTTGCATAAATAACGAAACCCAAGAAATGAATGAATGAGAAAATACACTTGTTGTTCGATGTGATACGGTTTTATAATAAATTATCCCTGAATAATAAGTCCGTTATTAATAGAAACGAAAGAAATGAGAAAATGAAAGAAGTACACTCGTGTTTCGATGCGATATGGTTTTATATTCAATTACCCCGAAATAGTAATTCTGTTATTAATAGCAGAATAAGATATTTGAATTATTAATTAGTATTAATAATAGATTACTGTTAAAAATAATCTACTATTATTACACTTTTAATATTTACATTACAATTATGAATATATCGTACGGATTTATTTTATCACTAATTGAAAGTATTTAGTTAAAAGGTTAATAAAGGTATCCAAATTATCAATGAATATTAACAGTAATTAGACAAGTGACTACTACAATTAATAGTAGTTTATTTTGGCGATAATTAACACTCGGAATTGCATCTCGATATTTCTCATAAATGTCCATAAAGTACCATTATTATTAATCGTCTATTATTAACAGTAGTCTTTTATTAATATTCACTAATAATTCCTGTATTTCTAAATCAATTACATACTATATAAACATAAACATATCACACCCGAGACAATCCACTAATAAATATAACAAACTCGAAGAATAAATCCAAGCCACTTAATTATTTATTAAAGCACATATCTTTGACCCAATCACATCGCATTCGATTCACCGATAAAAAGAACATGGAAATTAGCTGGACATCTAAATTATTTAAATATTGAAACCCAAGATCATCCGAACAATTACAGTGCAATCGGAGTCATTAAAAACGTGTACAATAACGAGAAAGTAATTTGCAGCATATTCAATCTCTCATCTCGGTGCGCGTGGTATTGTTGTTATCTTACTTGTATAATGGTGATTGATTAGCGGTATAATTTGCAACACGTGTGTAAACCGAGCGTGTGGATGAGTTTTGAAACTAAAAATGCGGGGCTCGCGTGCGATACAGCTTATCTTGTTTTATCGAAGACGAAAATGGAGGCGGCTGAAGTCACCCAGGCAGATATCGACACGATAAGGTCACTTTACATCCCCGTGGCGACCAGGGCACGGATACTCTTCTTCTGCCTCTACGATTTGCGACATATCGACAGAATGTACCAGTACTCCCTCGAGTGGTTTATCGGAATTTTTAATGCCAGTATACTCGCCACGGAGAAAAGTAGTTAGTATAATCACTTAAAACTTTATACAAATACATATATCGATCGTGATACTGGAAGGTATAATGATACGCTCGGATTAGTATCGTGTAGTCTCTGGTTTTGGAGTGAAATAGTCCTAGAACATGTTTAGGTATCATCTACCATGGATTTGAATCATTTAGGAGCGAAATTGGCGACTTTGATTTTTGGACGATTTTGGGTCGACCAATGTTTTGACTGGAAAACATTTTTAATCCACTTCTTTCGACCCAAAATCATCCTAGAATATGTTAATACATCATCTACCATCGATTTGGATCATTTAGGAGCGAAATTGGCGACTTTGATTTTTTGACGATTTTTGGAGGTATACCCCTTGACATTTTTGCGATTTTGGGTCGACCCATTTTTGACCGGAAAAAATTTTTAAACCGCTTCTTTCGACCCAAAATCATCCTAGAATATGTTTATACATCATCTACCATCGATTTGGACCATTTAGGAGCGAATTTGGCGACTTTGATTTTTTGACAATTTTTGAAGGTATACCCCTTCACATTTTCGCGATTTTGGGTCGACCCCTTTTTTGACCGGACAAATTTTTTAATGCACTTGTTTCGACCCAAAATGTTCCTCGAAAACGTTTAAAAACCATCTTCCATCAATTTGCTTGCATACCTTGTGCTCGTTATATATTTATTAATAATATAAAACAAACACAAAGCAATAGACTGAAAGCACATAATTGGAATATCATGCGTCAGAGGGATATTTCAACCCTTAATATTCATAAATTATTTTCCACTTGGAAGATGGCGCCGTTCTTTCCACTACGCTTCCTAATATCCATTATTTAATTTCCGGCACTGTGAACGAATACTCGTTCTTCTCTCTTTTTCTCTATCTCGCATCTCGTCTCCCCGAGTACTCAGACCATATTCAATATCGTGCACTTTGATATCCTTTTTAAACATTTTACTGGGTTTTAATTGAATGTCTTAGACGACATCGATAAACGAGTGGGGGACATAAATAGGAACTTCACGTTTGGCCTCTTTTCGAACGTCTGTCGAAGCCTCTTCGAGAAACACAAATTGCACTTTGCCTTCCTGGTTTGCGCGAGAATCCGAATGAATGAAAACTTAATAGACTTCACGGAATGGCGACACTTTTTATCGGGGCCAGTACCGACAAAGGTAAACGAGCTTGATGATAGTAATGTTCAATTATTCTATTTAACGTGATCATATATCTCTCGCGAGTTTAAGTACATAAACGAATTGAAAAACTTTGTTGTAAAAAAAGTACGGAAAGAATTAATTTGCTAAGAATATTCGCGATGTTGAGGAACAATATAACTACACATCAAACTATGAGAGATTATATAAAATAATTTGATTTAATATAATTTGATATAACATGATAGTTTAATGTTAGACATCACAAAATAAACTATAAATATCGTGGACAATTTGGATATTTCTCGAAAAGCAATGTGCCATAACCCTACTTTTTTGTTATATAAGATCAATTACTCGTTCAATATTTTCGTAAATTCATTCGAACATGGTGTCCTACATATAAATTCTTTACAACCACCATTGACACGAATTTTTACCGTAGAAGTAAAGGATAAAATAAATCGCGACAGACACAAAATAGCTTTACAGCGTCTCGTATTTTCGTAGAGGTATCGCGAGGAAAGTTAGTCTCATTCTTTATCTTAGGAGGCACAGAATCCCTCGCCGGAATGGATTACGCCGCGATGTTGGAAAGAAATTCAAGCGTTGGCAATCCTGCGAAAGTTCAACGACTTTCTGGTGTCCTTCAGACAGTCTGTGAATCAATTTCGAACTATATTCGATGCTCAGGAAGCACATTTGTGAGTGGAATCTTTCTCTTCAATAGAATTAATCATCCGTACGATTCTCTACTACTTTTTCAGGGAAGACATAACCTTTATGTTAGTCCTTTTCTAATATTTCCTTCGGGTCCCTCGAAATTGTGCATTCAATGTCGAATTCTCGTCGAACTTTCCACCGTCTCGTATCGACTTTTAATTTTAGAAGGGTTTCGAAGTTTCGTCGGTTTTAAAAGCTCTGGATTTTCGCAATTTCCGAGGGTCCGTGGAATCTTCGATGTATTCGAAGTTTCTCAAAGCGACTTTGATGTGCGCGGGAATCGTGACGGTGGAATACGCGACGGAGAATAAAAAATGCGCGGAAAAAGTTATGAAAAATATCGTTGATATCTGATCAAGTAAATATACTGAGTCGTACAGTAACTATTACTTATTTATTTGTTATGTCTTTATTTACTGTGCGGTATTAATAACAAGTTATTAATAATTCAGTGCAGAATCTTTTATAAAAGTCCCTCAATATCTCGCACAGATTTTAATGTTTTTAACGTGGTAACAACGAATACTCTATTATGATTATATGAAATATTATGTGTCATAATATTTAACAGATAATAACAATTAGTGCCATCTTTGTATAACAAAGATCTCATGCAGCAATTAACGTTTCTTAAAAATTCGTTGTAAATAACTCGTATCATTTTACAAAGTTAACAACAATCGATGCCTTACTTTTTACAATGAATATTTCGTATAATATTGAATACAGAGCCAAGTTTCCTGAACCGTGGGAATCCAATCTCGACGACTTCCAGAAGATGTTGGTCCTAAAATGTCTGCGTCCAGATAAGGTGACAAACGCGATGCAGATTTACATCGCGAAATATTTGGGTCAGGAATTCGTGGAGCCGCAAACCACGGAATTATCGGCGATATTCAAGGAGTCCTCGACGACGACGCCGATTGTCTTCGTCCTGTCAACCGGCACCGATCCTGCTGCAGAGTTGTACAAGTTTGCGGATAAATTGAAGATGAGCAAAAAACTGGACGCCATTTCCCTTGGACAAGGTCAAGGTCCTCGTGCCGAGGCCATGATGAAACAAGCGGCAGAACTGGGTTTCTGGGTATTCTTTCAGGTAAAACTCTCACATTTCTTATCATATTTCTTTCTCATCCTCTTCCTTCTCCTTCTATAAGAGGATCCTGTCTTCTGCTACTTCTTCCTTTGCTTTATCGTTTCAACCTCCTACTCCTCACGGCTCCCCAGGGATAAACAGTTAATCGTAATCCCACGGTGACTTTGAATATAGCGTGATGTATTTTTGGAATCCTCTTCCGTTGGAATGAAACTTCGAAGTAATTGAGACTTGAAGAAATAGTCGTTATTTGGAGGCTTGTAAAGATAATAATTATTGAATATTTGGATATTGGATTATTTGAGTAATTGATGTTTCGTGTTGGATTTGAAACTTCGGAGTTTTCGAGACTTAACGTGTTAGTCCTTCTTGGCGGTTTCGTAAACATAATAATATTTGAATAATTGAATATTTGGATATTTGAATGTTTAGAGATTCGAATGATTGAATAATTGATATTTTCTGTTGGAATAGAATCTTCTAAGTATTGGAAACTTAACAAATTAGTACTTCTTAATAGTCTCATAAAAATAATAGTAATTAAATATTTCGATATTCGGATATTTCGATATTCGGATATTTCGATATTCGGATATTTCGATATTCGGATATTTCGATATTCGGATATTTCGATATTCGGATATTTCGATATTCAGATATTTGGATATTTGAAGATTCGAATAATTGAGTAATTGATATTTTCTGTTAGAATAGAAACTTCAGTTTATTCGAGACTTACAAAATTCGTACTTCTTTGCGGTCATACAAAAGTAATAACAATTAAATAATTGAGTATTTGAATATCACTACCTCCATCCTAATACTCTATTAATCTTATTACTTCAATCATCCTCATAACATATTACAATAACGCTTGCAAGGGTAAGAAAGAGAATGGAGGGTAGACATATTAGTGTCTGCGGATAATATTCGAGGCAGGATGTTTCCGATATTATTCAGAAGATGCCAAGATATTATTTTAAAGTCGAAACGGGGGACGGAGAAAGAGATGGGAATAGATTTAATATTAAACAAAATAGAATCGTCGGTGGGGGATGAAAAAAAGGGGTGGCAGTGAAACAAGCATCCGCCTCGTCCTTAAAATATATATGAAAAGGGAAAAGCGAACGGCGAAATGATTTATTATTTCGTGGGACGAAGCTCGGAATCTTCGATGATAAAAGAGAGCGTAAAAGAATATCCTTGAACATCGCGTAGGTTGCGATGCCTCCATTGTCCATTAACATTCACCGCATATTCATTTTGACATTAAACAATAGTTAATAGGTGACTCCGTTTCATCGTTAATTATTAAGTGGCCGGATGTGAATATAAATATGAATATGCGTCAGAAAATAATGGAGATGGAAACGCGATGTAAAGATCGGAGAAAAAATATTAATAAAAACTGAGTACGAAGAGACATTGTTATTATTCATATTTATCGTCGTTATTACTTCTATTATTATAATTATTATTCATTTTTCGTAATCATAAAATATAATGTATGTACGAAAAAAGGCTTCCAAAATAACATAATCTTCAATCATTTTATTCAGCACTTATGTTAAAAAGTAAATAAATAAATACGTACGTACATACATGCATAAATACATAAATAAATAACTATATAAATAAATAAATCGTGGACTGCGCAGAATTGCCATTTGGCGCCGAGTTGGATGCCGAGCCTGGACGTGCTGGTGGACCAATTATCGCCGGAAGCGATCCACCGTGACTTCCGTTTATGGTTAACGTCCGCACCCTCCACTGACTTTCCAGTTAGCATACTTCAAAACAGTAGCAAAATGACCATAGAACCCCCGAGAGGAATAAAGGTGAAATGTTAATTAATACTACAACCCATAAACAATTTTACGTGGTACATTTATTACCCACCCTGTGTTTCCTAAAGTAGGAAACATAATCATACGGAAATGTAGAGTTCCGTTTCTTTATTCAGAAGATTAATAAGGAGTAGTAATTGCGAGTGTATTTTAACTATATCTAACACTAATTATAACAGCAATAACAGTGATAATAATAATAATTTAGCGTAACATAATTGAGGCATTCGGTCGTAAAACATGGTGTCTGACATTGTTTGCGAAATTGAGTTATTGGCATCAATGGGTTCAGTATTTAACTGAAAACTTTGCAATCGATTTCCCGAAAGTTTACTTTTTGTTAGTTACACTAGTTCTGCGATCTAATGCCTCAATTTTAATGTAAATTGTAAACCGTAAGCTTATTTGTCGACTCTGAGTAGATTATTCTAAAAGTAAAAAACTAAATCTAAAGAGTCCTAGCCCTTAAACGCTACGTCACGCATGCGCACATTGCACATTGCGCACGCACACACTCTGAATTATAGGCCGCACTTGACGCTGGCCCATAAATACGTACACCGATGCCACATAAATATACAGTTAAAGTTGTACAACTAAATATGAGTACAATTAAAATATATTATATTATTACTATTAGATTATATATTAGAATAAATATACCCAGTAATGCGAAAGGGTCTTTCATAACGTAATCGTTATTACTTTTCAGGCTAACATGTTCCGAGCGTATTTAACTCAAGTATCGGAGATGCAAGAATTCCTGCAATCGGAGCATCCGAAAGCGGCAGCGTTCAAGTGGCTGGTTTTCTCTTTGTGCATGTTTCACTCGGTTCTCCTCGAAAGGCGGAAATTTGGCCCCCTCGGATTCAACATCCCCTACGAATTCACCGAGGGCGATTTAACGATATGCATATCGCAACTTCACATGTTCCTCCTGGAATACGCGACGATTCCTTTCAAAGTAATGTGATTTACTGTGCTCGGTAAGAGACACGTATTCACTTGAATCAACCTATTCACTGTCTTCTTAAGAACAATTTTATTCCGAGTACGTCATAGAGATTTATAGGTGTTCTAGAATACTTTCGGGAATATATCATTCAATTTATGGGTATTTTAGGATATTTTAACGAATATATCGTTAAATTTAGAAATGTTCCACGAACACTTTAGCGAATATTTCGCAGAATTCAAGGGTGTTCTATAACATTTTAGCGAATATATCATAAATTAGAAACACTATTTTTATCATTTATACGTTCTACAATATTTTAACAAACATATCGTAAAAATTAAAGGTGTTCTAGGACATTTTTACAAAGCTCATAAATTTGAAAAGGTCCTAGTTTATACGGCTGGCCACATAAATTACGGTGGAAGGATAACAGATGACTGGGATCGTAGATGCGTTTTAACTATTTTAGAAGATTACTATAATCCCCGAGTAGTCCAATCCAATTATGCCTTTAATCCCGCGGGATACTACTATCAGGTATGATAAGTGGATACAACGTAATCATGTATTATACAATAGAACACGGAACTAGTAACAACGGATTAAATGAAACAATTTGGCAACTCGCCGAATTTCAGTCTTCCTATAACATCAACTCGTATGCTTATAAATAATATGAATACGTATTTCTTAAACGTGTATCATATTGAAAATCATTTCCATTGTTTAAATATATTCGCCGTCGTTAAAATGCGGACTAAAAATAATTCCATTGTTAACCATTTGTTATTCCTCGCGTAATCATGAAATAAATAATGGAAATCATTTCTTCGCCGTCGTTACAATGGAGACTAAAAATAACTCCGTTGTTAACTGTTTGTTATTCCACGTCGAATCATGAAATAATTCATGGAAATTATTTGTAATATGATACACGCATATATCAAATAATTTCAAAGAATACGATGCCTGTATATTTCAACTAATCTCCATTATTTCTTCGACGTCGTTGCAATGCAGAAGAATAACCCCAATGTTAACTGCTTGTTCCGATTCGCGTGTTCAGTTGGCGGAAACCGCGATATTCCACGATTACATCGAGCACATAAAAACGTTCCCGTTGAACGACGATCCGTCGATATTTGGACTGCATCCAAACGCCGACATAAGTTGTGCGCAAGCGGAAGCTTACGCGTGTCTAAGCACACTTCTCGCTCTTCAGCCGAGGGAAATAGGGGGCGCTGCAGCAACCGTGGAAGATGTTACGACCCAATTAGCACAGGACATGTTATCGGCATTACCTATTCTCTTTGATTTATCGCTACTACAATCAAGGTATTCAATGTGTGCCTTGATCATACCACTAAATACTAGCTTCATTAATAATATCCTTTATGGCTATGTAAAATCGATGTCGAGGAACCTCAGCACTTTGAGGTGCCTTAGTGCTCCACGAATTTCAAGTTTCTTACAGCCAGTCCCAGGAAACCTTTCACTCGGCTCGGACGAGTTTGCGTTCGTTCTGCGCAGGTCCCATTATCATTCCTTCTACGAACACGCTAATGGCCTTAGTCCCACTGTGACGTCACGGATGTCGGGCATAAAGCAGTGGTGGGAAGAAAAGGTATTAGGGGCTGCGCGAACGGGGTGAAAAGTTTCCTGTGATATCAGGCAATTTTTGTGGAATTGTCGATTGCGACTGAACCCCTCCACGGAGACTAATTCGATTAAAGATTATCGGTAATTCAATTCTGAGACTTGTAGTTAGACTACTGGATTTTGCGTTTAACTTGTTGAACGCCATGACGGTTGAAAACTCGAATCAAATATATCGCTAATATTCGTAAAATTTATCAATATTTTTAACGTTAGAATGACGATGTAAAGTAACCAGCGTATCGTAGACCGCTCAAACGGCTTCATTTTTAAACGTTATATTCTACGAGTTACCAATGCGTATCGCGAGGTGTCTTATAACACGGATTTGCATATAGATATCCGGTGCTCTACGAGGAATCATTAAACACGGTGTTGATACAAGAAGCGAAACGTTATAACGGACTATTGGAGGTTTTAAGAACGACTTTGGTTGATTTGATGAAAGCCTTAAACGGATTAGTTGTCATGTCGGACAAATTGGAGACGATGGCTGGGAGTTTATATAATAATATGATACCAAAGATGTGGCAAGATAAGGGATACCCTTCTTTAAAACCACTTGGTAATTTTCAGATTAATAGGATTATTAGATAATTCATAATAGCTGGACAAATAAGTAAAAATAAGTAATAATGACAAGAAACACGCTAATAGTACACATAATATAGAAATTACGTAATATTGCTTAATAATATAAAATTACATAAAACAGTTCTAAGATAACAAATACCCCCCCCCCCCCCGTCCAGAAATAAGTGTTCGGTTTGGAATTATTTATAAAAATTTAACGAAAGCAAACTTTGAGTTGCGACAAATTAATATCAAATTCTTTTACAAATAAATTGGACAGATACAATTGAAAATACAGTAGTTACAGCATAATTATTACATAAATATAACTGATTTAATATGTTTTATAATTTTATGAATTAAATTATATTCAATTAAAGTATTCTTTAGAAAACGGACATTCAAAAATCGTAAATCGGACACTTATTTCTGGACGGAGATGGTATGAATTATTTAATTCTTATTTGCAATTGAATTATTATACAATATTAGTAAATATATGACTTAACAAAATTAGGTGCTTGGTACCTCGATTTAAAAGAACGAATACAGTTCCTAAGAAGTTGGGAAAGGGATGGAATACCAGCGGCATTTTGGATTTCCGGTTTCTACTTCCCGCAAGCTTTCCTGACTGGCACCCTGCAGAACTTTGCCCGGAAACACGTAGTTTCGATTGATACGATTGACTTTAGCTTTCAGGTAGCCATTACATAAATCGGAAATTCAATCTACAGAGAGTAATAAGAACAATTCAAGCGTTGTTGCTAATATTCTGTGGACGATATGTTATATTTTATAGAAAAGTAAGACTGTTATACTCTTTAAATAATAGGTTCTGGAATCAAAGCCGAAGGAAAGACCGAAAGATGGCTGTGTCGTTTACGGGTTATTTCTTGAAGGTTGTCGATGGGCGAAAGATAAACTCGGAGAATCTTTGCCGAAAGAATTGTATAATGGTATTATAATTATTGCACTGGTAACGCTGTTGTGACAATATTGTATTTTGAATAGGTTGGGGATTATATTATTATACGGGAAGCCTGTGTATAATCGAATTTGTAACTAGTTAGAGTATACGACACGTATACCTTCAAAAATGGGAAAAAAGTTAAAGTCGCCAATTTTGTTCCTGAATAGTCCAAATCGATGGTATATGATGTGTAATGATGTTCTAGGACCTTTTTGGGTCAAAAGGAATGGATTAAAAATTTGTCCGGTCAAAAAAGGGGTCGACCCAGAATCGCAAAAATGTGAAGGGGTATACCTTCAAAAATTGTCAAAAATTTAAAGTCGCCAATTTCGCTCCTAAATGGTCCAAATCGATGGTAAATGATGTATAAACATATTCTAGGACGATTTTGGGTCGAAAGAAGCAGTTTAAAAATTGTTTCAGGTAAAAAATGGGTCGACCCAAAATCGCAAAAATGTGACGGGGTATACCTTCAAAAATTGTCAAAAATTAAAAGTCGCCAAAATAAATTCTAAACGACCCAAATCGATGGTAAATGATGTATAAACATATTCTAGGGCGATTTCTGGTCGGAAGAAGTGGTTAAAAAATTTTTATTGGTCAAAAATGGGTCGAATCCAAGTCGAAAAAATGTAAAGGGGTATACCTTCAAAAATTGTAAAAAAATCAAAGTCGCCAATTTCGGTCCTAGATGGCCCAAATCGATGGTAGATGATGCCTAATGATGTTTTAGGACCATTTTGGGTCGAAAGAAGTGGTTTAAAAATGTTTTCCGGTCAAGAAAGGGGTCGACCCAAAGTCGCAAAAATGTAAAGGGGTATACCTTCAAAAATTGCCAAAAAATCAAAGTCGCCAATTTCGCTCCTACATGGCCCAAATCGATGGTATATGATGTATAAACATATTCTAGGACGATTTTGGGTCGAAAGAAGTGGATTAAAAATTGTTTCCTGTCAAGAAAGGGGTCGACCCAAAGTCGCAAAAATGTAAAGGGGTATACCTTCAAAAATTGCCAAAAAATCAAAGTCGCCAATTTCGCTCCTACATGGCCCAAATCGATGGTATATGATGTATAAACATATTCTAGGGCGATTTCTGGTCGGAAGAAGTGGTTAAAAAATTTTTATTGGTCAAAAATGGGTCGAATCCAAGTCGAAAGTTTGAACAAAAAATGGTCGACCCAAAATCGCAAAAATGCGAAGGGGTATACCTTCAAAAATTGTCAAAAATTTAAAGTCGTCAAAATCGCTCCTAAATGGCCCAAATCGATGGTACATGATTTATAAACATATTCTAGGATGATTTTGGGTCGAATGAAGTGGATTAAAAATATTTTCCAATAAGAAAATGGGTCGACCCAAAATCGTCCAAAAATCAAAGTTGCCAATTTTGCTCCTAAATGGTCCAAATCGATAGTAGATGATGTCTAAACATGTTCTAGGACCATTTTGGGTCGAAACAAGTGGATTAAAGTATTCGATTCAAAGTAGATGGTGCGTGGATATATTCTGTCCTTCTCATAAACTTCAACTAACCACGAATTCTATTACGCACAGAGTTATCGTATAATAATAATTAACATACTGCAATCATTAATACAACTATACTTAATACTCGATTTTAAAGAAATGCCACCAATTTTATTATTGCCGGAAGTCCACCATAGAACACCTCCCCATGGAATTTATCAGTGTCCCGTTTATAAAACGATTAGTCGTGCTGGAACTTTAAGCACGACAGGACACTCGACTAATTTCGTCCTCGCAATGGAAATTCCAAGCAATAAACCGGAAGCGCATTGGATCAAAAGAGGAGTCGCATTAATATGCGCGCTGAATTATTAATTCAATAATCACGATTAATAAGATTATGTCATAAGGAATTAATAAATACACGATAAATCGACATGTATCTATCGGCTACTAATATTCGAGTCTTAAATATTAATCAATTGATCGAAGCAGTTGAATCGCAACAATCATATTATTTAACATCGTACATTTTTCATTTATCCAATTTTATTTCGTAATATTTTTCTTTTTTAATACACAATAATCAATGAATAATTAACACGTTATTTATCGTTCTCGTATAACTTTGGGTCCTTTCTGGAACTCCTGTCGTGCTCGGCTAAGGCCCAAAAGTACGTGCAAGTGGTTATGATAAATGCTAAAAAATAAGCAAGAATTATAACTGATAATTCTAAATTATGAAAGTTCACTTTTAAATCAGAATTAATAAGCAATAAATATTAACTGTCTATTGAACTTCCATGGAACTTTGAAGTTACATACTCGTCTATCCGTATCATTCATTTCATTGGATTTTTTCGTTGTAATAATAATTGAGACATTCGCTCGTAAAACATGGCAACCAACGAAAAGTAAACTTACGGGAAATCGGTTGGAAAATTAAAAATTTGTATTTCACAAAAAAAATTAAGTTTTGAGTTAATTACTCAATCCATTGATGGCAATAATTCAATTTCGCTAATATGTTAGATACGATGTTTTACGACCGAATGCATCAATTATTGTAGAAAAGTACGCGGAACGAGTGGCACTTTTTCGGTGTGTTTAAGTAATAATTTTGGTTACTTTTTTCACGGAATGTACATACTTCCGTTAGAATTGCGGTTAACGAGATTTACGTCATACGATTTCCATTTAGAGACGAAAAAAATTGCCCTATTAGGGTTAATTACTTATTGAAATCACCTGGTGCTATAGCAGGAACAGCAATAATCGCACGCCTAATCAAGTTCGGGAGTTCATGGGATATCATTTTATCGTACACCTTTTGTTCCTTGTGTGATAAACCTTGATATAAAATTTTGCGAATCCGAATCGGCAAATTTCCAAATTCTAGTCCCATTTTCTGATCTTACTTTCACAAAACTCCCAAAAATAATTCTTAAGTGTGAGAAAGCAAATAACGATTGCCTTTTAAACAAAAGACATTCATCTCGTTTATAAATTCTAACTCAATCAATCGTCGATTTGTAGTTAATTAAATACCCATAATTTGATTCGCGCAATGAACATGCATCTTTAAACAAATTAAGAATTAGATAAACTGTACAAGAAACCTACAAAGTATTTGTACTTCTTTAACTCGTAGTTCGTTAGTTTTGGATTTTAATGACTTCGGAACAGGATAAGTTCGCAGTTTAACGAAATACAACGTAAAGCGTGTTGTTTTGAGTACTTTTTATTAACAACATTATGGTACAACATATTCAACTGGCATATGTTCTATAATCTTTGGGGGGATAACGAATCGTTCCGGATTTTGCTCCAACAAACAACCCAACAATCTCGGCACTGATAAAGCAGTGCCAGATATTACGGCTGGAAAATCTCTGCCGGTCGGTGTTTGATAAGCCATTAATAATCGTGTACTGAAATAAGTTCCGGAGACGGAAATGTGTCCGACTTCTATGTACTCTTGAGAAAATTGCGACCACAATTCGAAAGAAACTCTCATTCCTTCCCACGCTCGTAAATCCGCGGCTGGCCTAATAATCACTCTATAATGATCACATATATCATCGTAAAATTTGCAAACGGTATTTAAAAGACTATCAAATTGAGTAATGTAATCTTTATCGTTCATATCTTTTACCACAACAAACACCTGCGCGGTGGATGCCTGACATAAAGTAAATAAACCGGAAGAGTTAGAACCTTCGGAGAAAGGAGTGTATTGTCTCCCAGTCGCAAAATATTTCAATGGAAAATGAGATGGATTTATTAATTGTTTAGTATGCATAGCCAAGAAAGACATCAAACTCGCACCACCAACAAGGTGCATATGATTCGGAGACCCCCTTTCGACTTCGCAGTGATTATTTAATACAAAAGTATCAAAGGGATTCTCGTGATCTAAACCCGAAGCCTCTACTACCATACTCCGACTAAAATCTGTACCAGCTACTCTAATCATATTCTCATTGCTGAATATCTTTCCAGCATAACCTAACGCTCCGAGTTCAAACTGGGCAGCATCGTTGCATAGATAACACAACATAGGATCTTTGTATTCGAGAAGACTAAGCTCTGCGCCTATATCAATGTGATTTCTCCTAATGTTTTCAGGTAATTTCCGCAAAGTACCATGTTCTTTTAATACAACAGGCGATTGCAATGGTGTCCTATCATCCAGTTCGGTTGGCAATTTCAACAGTTTTTCTATGATACTAGTATCCATCTCCCAAATAGTATTCCTAATGGTTTTCATATCGTTCTTTACGACGTTCAATTGCAAAAGTAATTTATCCAATTCTTGTTGCTCCTCTGGAGTCTTGTCTTTCTTGTTATACAACGGCTTTACTTGGCTGGAAATATCCGCTGCCTTATTATCCAAAACTGTTTTGTCAGCTTTTATAGATTTAAAGAATTCCCATGTTTTTTTAAGCTCATTTACATCGATATTGTAACATCTCGATGTGAGATCTTTCTTTAATTTTTCAATATTCTCGAATCTCTTGTCGAATTCCAAATAAGGGGTTAAGAAGGAAAATGTTTTGTTGGCAATTTTTCCGGAAATGTATAATGCTGAACTGTAATGCCGTTTCATGCTAGGAAAGAACCATTGTCCTCTTAGCATATTATTCTTTTTCGATGAGCGAGAGCTACTGATAGCTCGTATCACGCTTGGTAGATTATGTGCCATAATAAATATATATAAAAATATCAGTGAAAGAATCGACTCTTATTTACATCACACAAGTGTCTACTCTCTGATATAGGTTTCTTCCGTAAACATAATTTATTACTTATGTGTCTATTTTCGCAAGCTTGGATTCAGGTTCTACGTCAATTTCGGTATCCATTTTAAACGTGTCTCGCGTTATTGTGTCAATTTTTCTTTTTAGTGGTGCAATATAGCTACCCTTTCCAGAAGCCCTTTCTGAATCTTCGACAGAGTATGGTTCTAATTCAAGTGCTTTTAATCTTCGTTTATGTACTTTCGTGGTAAAATGATCGCGTAAAGCGGTATCGTTTATGAAATACCTCCTGAAAAAAAGTGATAATATTCTTTGTATTTTTCGGATGTTCCGCCAATCAGGGTTAGTCGCGATCTTTTTTATAAAGACTTACACGCAATGTACACAATAAAATTGAGCCGCGCCAGGCCTATCTAAGTCTACTTCTTGATTTACTAATTTTTTCGCGTTTTCCTGCTTTAAGTCTTCATCGATCTGGAATTATTTAAAATATTCAGTGATTAAATGTCGATCGTCCGGCGCCTAAAAGACGCATGGCGATTCCGTCGACCACGTGATCCGTCGTTAAAACACCAACAAAAATTATCAGACCTCGTCCAAATCTTTCGTTCTTCTCTTCGTGCGCCAACCTTTTTTTAAATGATTGTCTCCTCTGTGATTTTTTCTACGTTTGTACGTCATATTTATTTAACTGCTAGAAATTACAACTTATATCGCGGACGGTGAAATTGATGAAAACATATCAATGATGTGTTCTGTTGTTGTCGTCGCGCTTATAAATTTTGTCGCTCGAAAGATCTGACAAAGTAATCGTAAGTTGGCAAAGCTATTCGCGTATTGGATAAAGGAAATTGGATAGAAAATTAGATTCTGGAGCATTGACCAATAGCAGAGTTCCTTTTCGGGGTGCTTGGATTGGCGTCGCTTTTATGGAAACGGTATACTTCCCAATTTTTGTTGAATTTAGTTCCATGGCTGTTAACGATTTACACAGAAATACATGTAATTTTGTTGTCAAATATTGAAAACAATTATAGAAATATGTTATATATGTCAATATTAGAATAACGATGCTAGTACATATTTCTGGTGAATTTTTCTCTTCGGCATTCATCGGACGAGTCAACGTCATGGCGGTATCGGTTTTATGAGAATCCGCAAGAGGATTCGATTAGTGTTAAATATTTCGCTCAGAAATATTGTAAGTAAATTATAATACGAATTTCCTTTCTTAATATTCTTTATTCGTACATACAATATCCGTGTAATAAAAACAATCGGCGAATCCATTACATATTTCTGTGTCGAGGACGAGAGTAGTTCACCCCAACAAGCGCATTCGTATATTTCAATTAAAAACAATTAAGCATGATTGTCGACCACGTAAGCTTATCGAAAATATTCGCAAAATCGTCATAAAATGTCGTTCCTCTGAAATGAATAGATTTAGAATAAAAGTAAAGGAAAGAAGGTGGTGAAATGAAAGCCATAAAACCGGGACATTCGTAAAGGGCGCATGCGCAGTACATAAGGCCGAGGATTCCGTTCGAAGAAGGGGATTATTATTTGCGCGCCGCGAGATGTCGTCAGTTTAGAACGAAGTAAATCGCGCCCCTGACGGTGGAGAGGTAGGTTAATTCAAACGGCGTGCATCGAGGGGGGCCACGATCCGTTTCGAAAGTAAAAATACTGCGCGACCCGGGATTTCGGTCGGGAAAAAAGGCGGGTGGCTCTCGCAGCGGTGAGAGAGAATCGGCGCGTCGGTGTAACGCGGTGTCTCGCGCGTAAAATGACGTAGGTTCTCGTCTACGAAGGAAGAGAGGGTGGGCCGCGCGCGCTCTCCTCCGGTGTGCAGCGGAAACGGTGCGAAACGGAAAAGTGCGTGTGTCGGGTTATCGCGGTTGCGGAGACAGGCGAACGACGGCGGCGGCGTCGGCGTCGGCGGCGTCGTCCCAAAGCGAACCTAGTAGTTGGGCACACGGGGAAATTGGCCGTGGCTTCTCGGGCAATGGATGCCAGCCAGCCAGCCAGAGACGCCATTTTGATATACTGGCGCACGTCAAGCGTTACGCTCCTCTAGGGAAACGCGGCCTCTGTATCTCTCTCTCGGTGTCCGTTGTTCCGCAGAGATTATATACTTACTCCTGTTAGGAATCCGTTTACGCGTAGTGCTCGTCGTTACGCCTCCGACTCGTTGTCCTTGCGGAATCGGGCGTTAAGGGACACGACACGGTCGTCGCCGCGTCGTTCCTGGTGTGTGTCGGGAGAGTGAGAGAGAAGAGATACATGTACATTGTAATTTTGCCCGTTCGATTACGATTCGCGTAAGGTGTACGTTAAGAGAAACGGGGAGACTCTACCGTTCGCGAGAGAGAGCTACTACTCTCCGCGATATAACTCGAGTAATCGCGTGGTGCGAGTGTGTTCCCATCGGAGTTGGTTAGTTTTTAGTTGAGAGTTGTTCGTTCGTTCGGTGGTGCGTGTGCGTGGCTCAACGAATCCCGTGCGTATTCGTTGACAAGTGACAGGTGAATCGATCGGCGGCACCGAGCAATAGACAGAGAGGAAAGTCGCGTTGCGGCCCCCGTGCTGCCATGAGAGAGGAGACCCGTAACGCGGCGGTGTGCTCTTGCTTTTGCCTTCGTCTTTGCCCGTACCCTTCCACGATTCGGCTTCTTTACCTTACTCTCAGTTATACCATTTAATACTACCACCACCACCAACCGCTCTACTCCTCCTAGTACACCCTGACTCTGTATAACCGTCCCTCAGAAGGGTTCACGCGCGCGGATTTTTACCCACGCCGTGCCCCACCGGGGTAATCCAGTGTTCGCGGTGAACGAAAAAGAAACATTCTTCGAGAGAGAAAGAGAAGGATAGAGGACGATAGAGCACACTCGTTGTTCCTCGGTGTGTCGTGTGAGTGCCGCGTATATGATATAGAATATCAGGTGCCCTCTCAATATATTAGGGACGATGGTATAGCCTCGAAGAAGGAAGAAAGAAGAGAGCCAACAACGTTCTAACGTATTTTTCGCGCGCGCCTGATAAAGAACGAGGAAGATAGAAAGAGAGTCGAAGAGAGAAGGCGAAAAGTGTGCGAGAAGGAAGAGGATAAAGAAGTGGTGGAAGACGAGGAAGAAAGGAGAGAGAAAAAACAGCGAGAAGAGCAAGAGAAAAGGCCACCGGCCGACTTCGGGGGCAGGACAAAAGACGACCCGATGTCGGGAACGGGTCGCGACCCCGTGTCGACCCGTGGTCGTCCTTTAAGTGGATCTACGAGCCTCGTAGCACCGGGACGCTCGTTTTCGCTTAAATGCACCTCCATGTGCGTCCATGTCCACTTATTTATCATCGCATTCTGCCTGTTATCCCTACGTGCCCTGTAAACCCAGAGCACACCAGCCCGATTAGCACGCCCGCGCGTGAATAGAAAACCCCGCGAACATGGCTAAGATCCTGAACAAGGACCCCGTTACCTACGAGAGGGAGAGGGAATCTTTCCTTAAGGACCTTCGACACTTCCACGAGACCAGAGGGTAAGTCCATCTTTCTCGCTGCTTTCTGCCTTCCTTTTATTTCGACTAAAAACCAGTTTTCACTCTCTCGTTCATTGTTAACATTCCTCTCTCTTTCTTTCCCTGCTTCCCTTTCTCTCTCCCTCGGTTACAACTTCTCTCTCTTCCGGCGTCTTCATCCGCCTCTCTCTCCCTCCGTCTCTCTCTTTCTCTCTCTCTTCCGTATTACTCGTTTTCCTCGTAAATTTTTAACGTTACTCTACGAAATTTATTGGACAGCATATATTTGAAGAAGAATCGTATTCGTTTCGCACCGCAGTTCCATGGGATTCGAAAGTTGCAAAAGTAATACGAGGTTCGTGCGGAGAATATGGACGTTTGAGGTTATGTACGGTGGTTTTAAAGTTTCCTCGAGCCTCGCCTTTATGCGAGCCATTTGTTTACGCGTCTTTTACAGTTTCACGTTGGAACGTTTGTCTCTTGCGGTTTTGTGAACACATTCGACAGCTTTGCGAATGCACGACGGTGTAAAGTCGTGTATTGAGTGTTTTTAGTTCGTGTAATTAGTGGCGAGTACAACGTTTCCGAATGTATTCCGTGCCGCGGATTATATCATAATGATATTCGACAATCCATGCAAACGAAACGTGTTTGGGGCAAAGACTCCGAGGTTTGTTACGTCACTCCTCGTGTTTTACTCGATTGGGAAGTCGAAACAAAGGAGCCGCGAATACAGTGATTTTTTTATCGTAATCTAGAACATTTTCTACTTTATAACCTTTTATAATTGTGGAGAAAGGCTATTTATATTAAGCTTTGAAAATGCAACACGTTTTGCTTTGCCATTTTTTCGCAGACGTTACTGTTCGATTGTTGCTATGCACGTTTATATGCCACTTTATTTTTAATTTACTATATTAATTTATTAGATGATGTCAACCTGACCTTTTTTGACATTTTCGTGTGTCAGTGCTGTACCTAGTTATTTTATTATTATCTCTCTTTGTAATAAAAAGTATACGAGTGTATATTGACATCGTAATATAACAGTTTTCGGCCAAGTCTACCAATGTAACGCAAAGTTTCGAATTTGGGTCTAAAAAATTAGCAGACTTTCCATGACGACAAAAAAGACGGCATAGTTCGGAATTAGCAAAGAGATATAATTCTCGGGCAGCTAAAAAATCTTTGATTTTAATGTTCTTTCAATAACTATTACTTCAGTAAAATTATTTCAAACCTAAAATTAATGATTACTTTAATAATAATGTTTCAAATGAAATAATTCTCGGGCAGCTAAAAAATCCTTGATTTGAATGTTCTTTGAATAACTATTACTTCAGTAAAATGATTTCAAACCTAAAATTAATGATTACTTTAATAATAATGTTTCAAATGAAATAATTCTCGGGCAGCTAAAAAAATAATTATTACTTTCATTGTCCAAGTCTTACGTGGTTTATTAAATTAACAATTGCAGTATTAGTATCAATATGTAGATGACAGATAATATTTCACCAACTTACGACGCACGAGTCCATAATTTATTCGGTAAAAAATATTTATCGTTTCCACAAATATAGATAACTATGTGTATAGTCTAAGTCAAGATTGATTGCGAACTAAAGTATATCGACTCAACTAAAAAATTATATCCACGTGTCAATTAATATAAAGTGATTTCCACTTCGCAATTAATTTAAAGTTATTTCTGCTTACCAATGAATGTAAAGTGCGAATTTAAATATTCCCACTTATGAATTAATGTAAAAATTTGTATTTAATTATTTCCGCTTATCAATTAACAACAAATGCGAATTCAAATATTTCCACTCAACTAACAAATTATATCGTCTTAACAATTAATAACAAATTATTTCTACTTATCAATCAACATCAAATGTGAATTTAAATATTTCTGCTCAACTAAAGAATTATTTTCACTTATCAATTAATTTAAAGTTATCTTCATGAGTGAATTAATATATAATCAGAATTTAATTATTTCCGCTCAACTGACAAATTATTTCCATCTATCGATTAATGTGCAGCGTAAAATCTTCGAAATTAGTGAAATATTTTTCAAATTTCTGTTTCCAGGACTCCATTCAAGAAATGTCCGAAAATCAGTGGAAAAGATATAGATCTGTACTTGTTGTACGTAGTGGTGACCGCTCACGGTGGATGGATTAAGGTGAGTCAGAATTCGTTATTTTTCGTATTTTCACACGAAACGAAATTCGAGCGTGTCTTTTTTTATGCCACTCCCGAGAACGAATCAAAGTCCTGGATTATTATCGAGGAAATAATAGGATAATAATTGACATGCATCCTATACGGAAAGCGAGAAGAAAGAATTCGGCGCTTTACTTGGTGTCCATTAACACGTTGAGTACCAGGCCGAAATTCGTGTTATACGATACCTCGCGATCGTATTCACAACGTCTACATAACGTCTACAAATAAAATTTAAATGAACTACGATACATTAATTACTTTACATCTTTATAGTAACGTTAAAAATATTACAATTTTACGAATATTAACGATATATATTTGATTCGAGTTTTAGTAATATTAGCATCGACGGTCACCGGTGACCCCCACGACATTCCACGTTTTAACACATTAAACACCATGGCGGTTATCAATGACAATTGATGCCAATATTACTAAAACTCGAATCAAAATGTTAATATTCGTAAAATGTTCCAATTTTCAATATTTTTAACGTTACGATAACGATGTAAAGTAACCCTTGTATCATAGAGCGGTTAAACACTTTTATTTTTAGACACTATATATGTAGTCGTTACGGACGCATATCACGGGGTATCGTACAACACGAATTTCGGCGTGCCGCTCAACGTGTTAAGAAGCGTTCCGCCATTACCTTCCATGTTTATATTGCTCTTTCACGAGATCGTACGATAAGCCAGGAACGATTATCAGTGTTTATTTTTCAATCTACGTAATGTCGTGCGGTGCATGAATATTATAACACCACCGGGGAAATATAATTTCTCGTACAAATAAAGCAGTAAAGTTAACGGTCACAGAATTTTCCAGTATAGATAAGAAAGTCGTATTAGTGGTACAGTCCGGTATAAAAACACGGGATCTCATTTAAATATTATTATATTACGATTCTTGCCAACTGGAATATGATACATTAAAGTACTATAATTCGCAACATATTCTTTATTATAGAATATAATTTTAACATCTTAATATAATATAATATTATATTTTATCTCTTGAATATCTTGTTCGCTGGTGACTTGCCTAGTTATTAACCCTTTTAATCCCGAACAACGATGTATCGTCGCGCGAGAATTGTTACGCGCATGCGCTTGAAAATGAGAAGCTACGGAAATTTGGCTCGGCGTTTTTCGCTCGGGTTTCATTCTTTGGTCGGCACTGAAAGGGTTAAGTATTACGGAAGTTTACTATATTAAATATATATTAGTTATTATAGTCAGAGTTGTTTATTAAAGTGTTATAATGAGAGTTGCAATATATTATTCTAATAATGTATTGTTCATAATAATTACGCAAGTCATCAGGCGTACTATAAAGTCTGAAAATGGTGCACAGTAATTCACTGTTGATTATTTCGTAAATTGTTCCAATTAATTGAAGTTCACATGTAAGAAATTCAAGTGGATTCACGTTAATTCGACCACTCGTTTCGAATAATTTATTGCTGTCGATCCGGAATGTTTTATATCGCTGCTCAGTAAATAGAATTTCCAACGTTTTCGCGCAGCCATTTTTTTCACGTTGTTCCACCACACTTTTGCGAGTACTTCGTATTCAAACAATACGAGAAAGTCATACACGATAATCTTGTTTATACATTAAGGATAAAAATAACAGTCATCTTAGCACGAAATTCATTTTCCATGGATTGTCTTTTAAGAGAATCCAATTGAATTATCATCAATTATATTCAACCATCTCTTTATTTTATCACTTAAAGAATAGCATTCTTAAATCCATGATTTTCTAAAACATAATCAGTAATAATTCACGCTTATTCTTTTTTATTTTTTTTCATTCTTTATCATTCTTTATCATTATTTTCTTGCATCTCTAGCATCACTATCTTACAATATTAGTATCAGTGTATATTTAATCGAGTATCAATTTATTTAGTGTTAAACAATATTATTTCATTTAATATTTTATTTCCTACAAAATGCTTGCAGCGAAGTAGTTCCATTGAGTTGCCAACGATTTGGAATAATCAATTTGAATAAATAGAATCAAGGTCTTGTTTGAGGTTAGGGTTCACCTAAACTGGTAGCGTTTTTTCTAATACAAGGAATAGTTTTATTTCCACGCCGGTAATTCGACGTTGACTCGTTACTGATCGAAAGAATCCATTAGTCAGAGTCTCGTGTATGATAAATGCTTTAATGGAACGTCACTTTTCAAGAACAACATGTGTTCCGTATGAATACGTTATCAATTGTAACCGCGCGAGTTTCACGTAACGCTCGAAGTGTTTGCCCTCTTCTTCCTTCCGTTTTATCCTTTATCGCCAAAAAATCAGGAAGTATTACATCGAACAAACTACAACATGTAGTCACAATATTCTTCGTTCGTTTTTTTAATGATTATTCATATGCTGAACTATATATTTATTCTTTGTAGATTATTTTTATACGTTTCGATTAAATCGAAGTGAAAGTAATTGTGATGTAATAATAACGTAAGTTAATAATTATTTTAAATAGCTCTTAACAGTAAACTCCCGTCTAACACGCGGCAACTCCGTGGTAACGAGATTTCATATAACGCGCTCTAAATATTGCGACGAATTTTTTTATGTAACGCGATTCTTGATAATAAAATGCGACGATTCTCCGATTCTCCGATAACGCGATTTCGTATAACGCGTAATGTTCTAACCGCGGTGTAACCGCCCGTACAACGCGAGTTCCTATAACGCGCTAAACATATTGCGACGAATGTTTTTCTGTAACGCGATTCTCGTACAACGCGTTACATAATAAAACGCGGAAATTCACTGTTTACTTTAATCGAGCATAGCTTGTTATCTCCAATTTCCTATAACGCGATTTCATACAACGCGTAACGTATTAATCGCGTTATACGAGAATCTACTGTTTAAAGAATTATATTCTTGTTCCTCGAGTAATTTCTCCGGTAGTTTCGCAGTCTACTTCGAAATAGTCGACGTTCCTTAAACTTACAATTAACAAATTTCTTAATTGATAATTTAACAGATTAACTTAATCTAATCGTAGGAAAGCGATCGTTAACGTAATCTAATACTTAATTAACGCAGTTTAAGCGCTCCGTAACATTGAGTCGCACTTACTTAGAAGACATTGCATGAATCCAATTTTATCTATTGTTCCAATAAGACAAAACTGCCGGAAGTGCAATTTGAACATGAATCTAACATAACAAAGTTAGCGAAACTAACTTCTACGTTGAGTTCCGCTTTCTCCTTCAACATGATATATATTGCTGCAAATCTTATTCCATATAATATACCCATAATGTGGAAGATTTACTGGACATTTAAATATTTCCACTTCATTGCAGAATGATTTCTGCTGGATTATAATATTTTTTCGACTATGATATACATATACAGGTCGAGCCAAAAGAGACTTTGTTGTAAAAAATTCATAAATGCTGTGAAAATCACGTGAACACTATGCACACTTAGAAGGTGGTCATTTAATTAACGAAATTAAACCCTATACCTAATTAGAAAAAGCCATTTAATCTAATAAATAATTTCCAAATTAAAGTATATCGATTTTGTCAATATGTATACCCAAAAGAGATCAGAAAGTAACTTCTGGCGCACCCTGTAATGAAGTGTGAAGTCACTTAAATTAATTACATAATAAACAAATATGTGCTTCAGAGGAATGAATTTATACGTAGAAAGATAGAATCGGTTCCGGAAATGGAACCTGTGTGGTCTTCGTTTCCTGGACCAATGGTGTACCAGGGAAACAACGGTATTTCAGAGATGGTTTGTTGGTAATAGTGGAAAAGGAGGAATGAACGCGATAGGAAAGCGACGGAAGAAAAGTATGGTGACTCAGTGCGTTTGGTTTTTTGGGAATGGTGGAAAAGGAGACATTAACGCGATAGGGAAGTGACGGAAGGTCAGGGTCAGTCGCGGAGGTATTGTAGTCGTCGGGGTGGGAGATAGATGATGAAGCGAAGGTGGAAGGAGGTTTCGGTAAAGAGAGGGTTAGAGAGAGAGTGAGAGAGAGGGAGAGAGGTGGAAGTAGTGTGTACCGTACGAGGGCTTCCCCTCAACAAGTGTGATCGGCCCGAACGAACCTCCTACCGAACCGAGCCACGCTATATAACCTCCACGCGAACCTCTGATATGCTCAGAATGTATCGCGTACTCCTCGACGTTTCTAACTCCGATTAACACGTTGAACTCGAAATCCGTGTTGTACGATACCACGCGATACGCATTTCTAACGTAAATCACGTATGTACTATAGTTTTTAGGCGGCTATTTATAAGGCCAAGAATTTCAAAGAAAACTTCTTTATTCCAATTGTTCGACGAAACGTTTCGATAAGGTAGTTCTTATCCTCTTCAGTCGATTGAACTGTTCCAAGAAGTCCTAGGATGTGGTATAATACAATAGTTTGCCGTATGTGCTGTCGTCTCGGATGTTAGTTGAAACTCTGAAATTCTTGGCCTTATAAATAGCCGTCTAAAAACTATATAGTACATATTAACAATATTTCGGCCAACCTTAACATTCAAGAAAATTAAGTATATCACGTATATAACGTATATATTGGATTGGCCACGAAGTTCGTGCTGTTTGCATCAGTTCTTTTCCTGGGAAATAAGGGATTTTAAGAGATTTTTATTAACACGAGATACACAAATGATAATCAAATATTTCTTACATCGAATGAAATAGTATTTTCGCGAGGATATGAATTGCATACTTCTTACATCGAATTAAATAGCACTTTTAAAAGGATATCCGTCAACATATATTTCACGTGCATATCTCACAAATCTAAACAATTTATGAATCCCGAAATTGTGCACTTACAGTACTTTCTACAAGAAGTCTTCAATTACGAGCACAGAATTTCGTTACAATTGATTGATATCAGTATGGATTATTGGTAAAACAGTTGCAGATGTGTAATAATCTGCGTGTGAATCATGGAGTGTCTCATCTTATTCCACACATGATGCATTCGGTCGTAAAACATGATATCTTTATAAAAAAAATATATATACTATGAGTAACAACTAGTAAAATTGACATTCTTTAATCAATTCTTAATGCCTGTGTAACAGACATATTTATATTAACAAAAAACAAGCTATCAATTGCCCGAAAGTTTACTTTTTGTTTGTTACCATGTTTTACATGAATGCCTCATCGGTATCATTATTTTATCGAGATCGTAATGAGGATGGCAACCTGAGCGAGCGAGAGAGAGAGAGAGAGAGAGAGAGAGAGAGAGAGAGAGAGACGCGATTTGTTTTGCAAACTACGACAAAGAATGACTAACCAAGCGATTATTCGAAATGAGTACGTGCCGTGTTTTTAAAACAACCTGTAAATCCACTTAGTCAATGACACACTTTTACAGTCGCTTGACATCGGATTTAATAGTTAGTCCACCGTTTTGAACTGTGCACTGTTTAATTCAATTCATCCATTGGAATTGTTATAAACAAAGAGTCGCGAGTCGGTCGAAGATTGTATTCTTTCGGTGTATTCTTTAACCGGAGGATGTATGACTCATGGAATTCTAATAATTATTAGGTGTCCTCCATTCAAGGATTCTGTTGGGAAATTAATTCTTGGTACACGTGTCACTTGTTAGGTGAACCTTGAATAGATGGAATTTGTTAAATAAGAATGTTTATAGGTGGAATTATGAAATATTGGATTATACGGATGAAACAGTTTTGTACGTGTTTGTTAGTTGGTGATTATTTATTTATTTAGTTAGTTAGTTATTCAATTTGAAACGTCAATTTTTCAGGTTCGAGTAATGCTTGGAAAATTGCAATTATTAGTTCGCGAACAATTTGCAAAATGGCGGAGTATCTTAAGCGAGTGTGATTCGCGGAAGGAAAGTTTGCCAGCAGTCGGTTCTTGTGCTTCCGGAACTTGGTTTTCTCAAAGCTTCCCCCCCCCCCCGGCTTCTGGTTCCGCTTTCCTCGATTTTCTAAAGCGCGTTTCATCCTCGTTATTTCAATGACTCTCTCGAAATACGTTTCAACACAGTTTCGAATTAAAAACGTAAAACGAGGGTTAAAAAATTCCGCGCTCAAAGCGAGTAGAAAAATACAGTGTTGCGAGGGAAGTCGTTGAAATCGGTTTCGTAGATTTACGTGGAATTGTTCTCGTTTATGGAATTCATTATTTTCTTACGGTAAAAAGAAAAATATCCCAGTGATAGGAAACACCGGACACGCAATAAAAGACCTTGGTGTTATTAGAATCTGCTGCTCCAAAACGACTATTAATAACCGTTTCTTTGAAATCGTTTTGCCGCGAAGTACTAACTTCTGCCACAATTGGCATTGTTCCGAATTATAAATATTTGCGCGGTTAATAAAAACGTTCACTCAAAGAATAAACGACGGAGATAGGAGAACGAGAATAAATCCAGAAAATATTAATCTCCGCTAAATAGATGCTCGCTTAATAAAATTGTACCAAAATCTATTACAATAATTAATTTAAAAATATCCGTTCCATCAACATTCTGGACTTAAATATTTGAATATAATTCCATTGATTACAGAACATCGTATTCGATGTTACAAAATAAATATCGTATATCGTAAATATTTGCGTAGTTTTGAACAAGTATGAGGGTCATAAAACCATCTCGCGTGTCCGCCATCTTTGGCGATGTTAGCGCCAGTTGTAATTCGTATTTCTTTTTTGTTATTACTGTCTTACGGATTGGTCACGATCATCCTGGTATTTATAAAGCTCTCTGGTTGGTGGTTTAGTAGTCGTGAAAATTGTAATGAGTTTATTAAGCGAATTGAATTTCTGGCTGGGTTGCAAAACCGTTTCGAAATCGGAGCTTACGATAAAATGTTTAGATTAGCAGTTAAGCGTGCGAGACTGAAGAACTCAGCGCGACTTGTAAACGATGCGTAGGGTAACCAGAAGGTGGAAGGGAGAGATATCTGCGCTCCCAACTTTCTTGGGTTCTTCATGTTCTCCTGGAATTTAACTTCGAATCGATACTGCGAATTTCATCGAGTATCATACAGGAGTATCGGATATTTTTATTCTTTTAATGGTATTTGCTGCCAATCACTATCCATGGCATCTGATATATCAAGTTATAGCTTCTGGAAATAATGGAGTATCTACTTTTTTGCGCATCTACTATTTTGTGGTGTAATATTTTGTAGGTCCACTATTTTATTGCCTAATATTTTGCGGATCCACTATTTTACTGTCTACTTTTAGTAGAGCCAGTATTTAACGGTTTACTATTTAGTAGATTCACTATTCAACGGTCTACTATTTAGTAGATCCAGTATTTAAGGATCTACTATTTAGTAGATCCTCTATTTGACGGTCTACTATTTAGTAGATCCTCTATTTGACGGTCTACTATTTAGTAGATCCACTATTTAACGATCTACTACTTAGTAGTCCCCTATTTGACGGTCTACTATTTGGTAGATCCACTATTTGACGGTCTACTATTTAGTAGATCCCCTATTTGACGGTCTACTATTTGGTAGATCCTGTATTTGACGGTCTACTATTTGGTAGATCCACTATTTGACGGTCTACTACTTAGTAGTCCCCTATTTGACGGTCTACTATTTGGTAGATCCACTATTTAACGATCTACTATTTAGTAGATCCCCTATTTGACGGTCTACTATTTGGTAGATCCTGTATTTGACGGTCTACTATTTGGTAGATCCACTATTTGACGGTCTACTATTTAGTAGATCCACTATTTAACGATCTGCTATTTAGTAGATCCTCTATTTAAGGATATACTATTTTATAGATCCACCATCTTCCTGTCTACTACTTAGTACATCAATTATTTTGTATATCCACCATCTTACCGTCAACTATTTAATAAATCCACTACTTAACTATCTACTATTGTGTAGATACAAATGCAGATTCAACACTTACCTCCTCGAAAGAAGTCTCTCGCGTGTAGGCGTAATTTTTCCAATCGGTCATACACTGAAATCACGATCCCCGTCCAAAGTCTCCCGACCTAACAAATGCACATTTCTTTACAACCAGTGCAAGTTACATACCGGGTGGTACAATCTCCACGATGCTGCGCAGAATAATTTGCGCAAGTTACTCGAGTGCCTCGGCTTAAAATATTTTCATGGAAAATGCATCTTGCAGCAAAGTAGACTTAAATCTTCACTCAGCGAGGAGTGCTTGAAATAAAAGTAGAGCAACCGTAAAACTGGAGAGCCATAAGAAACCATATATAGAGAACCAAAGACAGAGGAGATTACACTTTGTCGGAGTAAGGTCTCGTCAAAAAGGCATCCCGTCCGCTACCGTGGTGAAACATCGTGCTCCTACCGGTTCCGAAGAGAAAAAGGACAAGAGAGAAGATGAAGGAACCCTGAGAGATAGAAAGGGAAAACCTGTAGGACGAAGTGGTGCGCGAAAAAGATGGAGTGCTCAACGGACGTAGAAAGATTAGAAAGATCGAATCGGAGGGAAAGCGCGCGGGTTTTGTAAAAATGTGACTGCCTCGATCGACTTCAGAAGAGGAGAGGGTAGAGTCTGGCATTGGTCTACTCGCAGTACACGCAGTGCGTAAGAAGCCGTAAGAAGAATCCGACTAGCGACGAAGTACGCTAATGCTGAGTCAGTCAGGTGCCGGCGGCGCCTTGCATCGTGCTTCGTTCTTTCTCCGTCCATATAGGGTGTCTCAATTTCTGCCAATCGCTCTTGGATCACCAAGTATATCGAAGTATTGATGGAAACCGGGAAGTAATAATTCTTTGCATATTTCATGAAACTCGATTTACTTTTTCATAGTAAATCATTCTGCTGTTACGTAATCGGGATCATTATCTATGGTCCTTGACCAATGATCGTCCAAAGTCATGATTCCCCTTTTCAAAATATCAAATTCCCGTTTTTCGATGCGGAAACATTCTCTACTCCCAAATTGTCCTCCGTGAGATCTCCGAAAGTACCATTTCTTTAAAAACATCCCAGTGAGTTAAAAATGGCATAGAATTCTTGAAAAACTGTAAGTTATAATGAGAGCATACAATTTCGAGGTTATACCGCCAGTAATTGTTTTATAAAGGATAATCTGGTTAAGTATTACAATTGATTACTTTCCGGTATCCCTAATACAAACGATCCAAGTTTTCATACTTAATTACGGTGTTCCGAGAACAGTGGAGTAGCTGATAAATAACATTCATGGCCGTGTAACATAAACGTGTATGTAAGGGGTGTTCAAATCTTTTTGCACCTAGGAATATTAACCTCTTCAAGGCTGAATGTTTAGTACCGCTAATTAAACTATGATATTCCAAAATATATAAGAAGCGATTTTATTGGCTTTATAACAATTTGAATTTATTTTCTGGTTAGAAACTTTGCTAAATATTCAACGTTTATCTTTGCAACTGTTTCGCGAGTGGAAATAACTTCTCCGTGGAATTGAAACTAAATGTCGCCGTATGTGGCAGAGATCGTGGAGAGGTTAAAGTATCAGGATACAACTGAAGAACTAATGAATACAATCCGTGTTCTTTTAAAATAAGAAGGACTAGATTTGATGAAAACAGAATGAAGCTTTGTAAACTTGTTAATATGTCTGCCGAATAGCATGATTCCAAGTTATTACGGGGAGACTAAACTTCTAACCTATATTATGTAGTTACAAAGTTAGGTTAAAAGCATATAAAATTGTTTTCTTCAACGTGGAGCATTTTCATAAATTTTGATCGGAAAAGTTTGAGACACCCGGTATCAAAAAGTATGAGAAAGAGTGAAGAAAATCGAGGGAGAAGAGAGCGAAGGCGGGTGTGTTAGTTCGCTCGGCTCGACTCGGCTCGTTCCCCGGTGACGAGGAGGAAGACGGTCGATATGGCAACAACGCGGTTTGCCGCACGCATACCGGCACCCTCCTCTGCCGAACTGGCAACGTCGCAACACCACCTCCAACGACCAGGAGACCGACCTCATGGCTTGCACACATGTGCAACCGGGGACACCGAGAAGTAGTGATGGGAATGATACTTCACGATTATTATCAATTCCTCTCAATACCTTCTCTTTAGGCCAGAAATTAAATCTATGAGTATACAACGTGCCACTATCAAATTCTAAGTAAAATACATTAAGCCTCTTTCCCGAATTAGAGTAGATTGAGCACAATTTTGAAGGTTATCTATACTTTGCAACCGTAGCGAATAGAATGTGCGAATCATTCCAGTGGTGTCACGTATGAATTGCACGCATCTCCATTTTTGTGCCTTTTAGATAACCGTGGAAGAATAGTGGATTGAATTATTATGATACTATAAGTAAATATTGCATCAGTTCCATCACTGCGGTGGATACTCGGATGCTGGTTGCCTCTTCCTCTCACGCATGCGCACCTCGAACTTGCACCCCTATGCTCAAATTGGCCAAGTGCTTTTCACTCGGTGATTCCTCCTTCGATTTGTCTTCCTCCTTCTGTCCACGGAAAACCCTAAAGTGGTTTTACGTCTCTGGTTTTCCATGAATATGACTGGTTTCAGACTGGTCGGTTAACTTCGTGGGGGATGGAGGCTCATCGAAGAGGTTTGTTTTTCTGCTTGGTTCCTGGTTGGAATGCGCGCGCAGGGGTGAGAATCGGTACTTCGGCAATTTATAACGTTTTTACAACCAGGATCTTTTGACCAATACTTATTTCAGTCAAGTATAATTTCTTGGATACAACATGTGTTTTTCATTATTTTTATTGCTTTCGGAATGGTTCCCGGTATACGGGTGGCCTTAGAAGTTCGCATTTAGAAGCGTACTTAAGGCGAGTTCTCCGAACGTCGCTTTCAACCCAATTTCACGTAATTTACGTATAATGCCAGCGAGATAGTTAAAAGCTGTTCGACGACGGTCTAATTCGTCACATTAGAAACCGGCTCTCTTTTTGCTCGTCCCTCGATCATAGACTATACCTAACCGCCTCCTTCGTGAATGTCGCGCTTCAGGCCGTACGCCAGTAAGAGAGAAAGACCGCGAAAGCGAAAAAAGGTCTAGACGTTCGAGAGAGAAGGACAGAGAATTAAGGAGAAATAAGGAGAGAAGATATATATATGCGATGTTGCCAAGTGGAGAGCAAGAGCCACTTCCGAGAGCACGCCTCATGGGCTCACTTGGAGTTACGGCAACGTTGGAGCGAGCAGATAAATAGAGATAGCCTGTGCCGGGTATACGGTCTCTTTTCTCGCGTAAGATGGGCACACCGTTAGTCGAGGAAAGAGCGAGACGGATAAAAGACACAGAGGCCAAAGGAAACCATACCACCACGACTTTGCCGGCACTCGAACTTCTCGATTCGTTTCAACTCGTTTCGTTCTTTGCCTCGGCGTCTTGCTTGGAAACGTATCGCGAAATACAGCGCCTTTAGATCGTATCTACTGTCCCTTTGCTCGCTAGTTCTTCCGTCGATTTATACCGCAGGTAACAGTGTTACATGTTCCGAGGTATTATCTGGGACTATGGAATATTCCATGCAACCGAGTCACAATCTACAGCTCCACATTAATCGTTCTATATTCTATGGGTTTAAAGAAGCATCGGCCATTGAAGTCATGTGAAAGTTCAAATACATCACGCGTGTTATGCCACGCGTGATACTCGAAGGTAAAGTTTCTACTTCGACTAAGTACATTTACGTCCAAAACTATGTCTATGATTCGCCCAACGAAATATAAACACATTGATGTCTTAGGGCTTCGTTTCATTCTGATACTTAATCACAGGAATCTTAATTCACACCGTGTTATAGGGAAACTGTGTTGTACCAGGTATTTACACAATTTTGTAGTCTAAACACCATCTTAGATTACCGTGTTACCGGAGCATTGCCCTGAAATAATGCATATCCATCTCTCATTGATAACCTCTTTAAAAAGCTGACACGTTATAAGGTTGATGAGTACTGTGTCACTTTAACTCTTTGAAAATGGCGTGTATTTAATATTGAATCATAAACAACATATTTCATAGTACATTTAATAGTATATTTATTATCTTTTCATATAAGCTTTTAGAAAGCATCTACCAGGAACACATAAAGTAAACTTCCGCGGAAAATAAACGCGTGGAGCGAACGTAATTAGACGAATGAAAGTTAGAGAAATTCGTTGGCGATTTCACGAGAGGAGTCAAATCTATTTGAAGAAACGATAATGGCGATTAGTTAAGTAATTCCCGCGGTGGTTTCTAGACGTTTCGTTGCAAAAGCGATCGGTATTAATGGCCTTGGCCGACGGTGTTACAAGTCTGGGAGCCATCAGTCGCGAGCACGAGCCGCCATTGGAGGTCACTGCACCTTTTCTGCTTGGCGTTCGTTCATCAAACTGACTCGGAACTCATTTATGACCGCGCATTCACTCCCGCCACTTTTTCTTTCGCGCTTTTCGTATTCTTATCGCGAACTGATACCCGCGCCGGCCATCTTTCACTGTCGTTTTTCTTGCCGCGATTCACCGAAATATGTTTACGTAAACGTGTAATCCATAGATTATCGTGCGGCCGAGGAATCAAGCGAGGAAAACAGGTATTACTTTTTACCACTTCGTCGTTCTGCAACGTGACGTTTATTATTTTATATTCGATGATCGCGCGCATTGGCGGAGGTTCGAATTAATGTCGCGACTGATGTCGGCTATTTTTAATGCTTGTAAAATGGTTGGTTTTATGGCTGTGCATAAACGCGATTCGTTAGAGCGTCTATGCTCGAGGAGTTAAAAGATGATCGGTGAGGAATTTGATTAAATATTACTAGTAATATTTCTAGTTATGATATGGAGATTTCTTTCTATTATATTACATTATTATTAGTTATTTTCATATTATATTCCAGATATTACTAAGCAATGGCGATACTTTCGCTGTAACATAACCTCTATTGTTAGAAATTAAAGATACAATCTCATTATTTACAATTTCTTCGGAATAATTACAAAATTCAGTAACTATTTGTTCTGTTTATAGCGACTTGTGTATTAGTGACATCAATATAATGTAATATACAATTTTGAGAACGACAAGTTTCATCATAAATATGAAATTCCCGTAGATTCATCGGCGCGCAGTATATTTTTAATATCCGAGGTATAAAAAAGAATAATTCGACAGATAGAACGTGGGCGGTCTTTATAATATGCCCGGGTCCGTGGAGTCGCGATATCTCATTGGTGGAGAGTTCTACGGCGGTTCTCGCAGATTAGTTTATCTTATGTAACGAGTTAGCATAGAGCCTGAAAAGAGTCGGCATTGTTTGCCTCTCGGCAACTGCGAGTGCACAACTGCAACTGCAACTGCGAGTGCACAACGTGGCACCCGCATGCACTCCGCAGATGTTCCACTATCCGTGCCCAGTTTTTCTCTAACGATTTCCCAAACAAACCGGAAGATTAGAAATATGTTTTACGACTGCCGACTCCTAAAATTCTACTTTCAAATTCCCCGAAAAATATATGGACTCCTGAATATTAACTTCTAAGTAATTGTTGATAATTAAAAATTCTATTATACTTGTAAATTGTACTCTAAAATTCACGTAAAAAAATATGGACTCCCGAATATTAATTTCTAAGTAGTTGCAGGTAATTGAAAATTGTGTTTGAAAATTGTAATCTGAAAATTCTACTCTAAAATTCTCCTAAAAAGATGGGTCATATATTACATTAAAATTGTAAGATTTCATCGGCTAGCAATGATATAAAACTTATCATTGAGATTTTATGTACTGGAAAGGAAAGTTGTTGGGAAAAGCTGACTGAGGACTTATGAACTAATAATTCCTGATTTTACTTATATTTATTGTTCTTGGAAATATAAATGTCGATTTTGATGGAACTTATACTTGATATATAACGCAGTGAATATAAAAGTTGAGTAACATATTTCCTTTGAATCATAGTAAATAATATCTTCTTTAATATAATTCTAAAAGACAACATCTAAGGTCGTCGAATACCAATTACGCAACCAGGAATAATCGAACAATTAATGTAACAAATGTTCCTACAATTAATGTAAAATAAACAACACCGAGTCGAGTAATAAAACTTAATTACAGTCCTTGAATATTTTTAGCGCGGCTTGTAAAAAGTATTGCAAACATTTGTATAATTATAAGCTGCAAGTATGAAGAGTCGGCGATAACTCGCGAGTGTTCGATTCGCTTAATGAATTTATGAGTCGATTTGTCATCGTTCTTTTTACGGCTTTCCTTCCAGGAGTGGCGACTCGCCGTTTAATGCTTCTCCGTGGACGAAATAAACATTGTTTTACAACAAATTTTTCCTCGAGTATTTTCGTCGGAGGTCGATGGAGTGACTCAAAACAAATTCAGGAACGTCGCGCGAATATTAGGTGGGCGGAATTTATTTGCAGACCACTTGGCCTTTAATGTGCCGGTGAAAGAGAATTCCAATCGACTCGATAGAATTTACTTTAATTCGCGATACTATGATATTACTAATATTATTTAAATATAGTACCGCGGATATACATATATTTTATTGTCTATTTCATTAAAATTACGATTTATGATATATTGGTATCATTAATATGCAAGTCACTCTAAAAAGAACAAAAGTTATTTCATTCCTGAATTATGCAGTGGAAATTGTAAAATAATGAGATTGTGTCTTTATTTCTAACAATCTCAAACAATTCTTTTATATATTATATTTATAAAGATTACGTTTAGCATCATATTAATCAATGTATGTACAATCTATTTATATTAAGAGATTACATGAAGGACTCTACGTTCAACTCCCAAACTTCAAATCCATCCAAGCATAAAAGAAATAAATAATTATTTCTATCAAATATATATAAAAAGAGTGTCGCGTATGAAATATGCCACTCAGTTATCTCCGTTAATCGCGATAACACGGAAAATATTTTACGCGTTACACGAATGGCTACGTCCGATTTACCTTTTTCCTTGTCTTTTTACAGTATTTTCTATATTTTTCACGCGGCAACGAATACCGTTTTATAATTAGGTGATCTATTTTACGTGTGAAACACCGTATATATATACGCCTACGCATATATTAATATTGCACTCAAACAAACACAAGTAAAATGCTTTTTATCATCATCAAGGAAGGTTCCAAGTAAGGAAAGTAAATGCGTGTTCAAAGAAACAAAAACATAATCGAGCTCTTAATATAATTCTTTATTCGTTGTTCTTATTACAATTACAGCTTCGTGTTATTTACAACATTTCTTAATCGTCGATTGACTCGTTGGTAACCCGCCAGGTGTTTAACTATCGGCATATTCCTCGATATGGTAATCACCGATAAAGAATCGTCGAGTTTAAACGCAAACCCGACCCACCGCATCCTATTCAATGTACTCTAAAGGAAACCGACTGCAGGGACTTTCTTTTCTGCCCAACCGTAGGCCGTACTTCCTCCCCAAGGAACTACATTCCAACTGGAAATGATCTGGTCTTAATAGTTCTGGAATCCATAAACAGCGATAATTAGACGTCCCCTTAATATACTCGAATATAAGCATTTGCAGTAATTGCTTGCCCCGATGAACTGTTGAAGATTATTGTTTCTTGTTTCTCGTCCGTTCCTTCGATTCATTTATCCTTGGTTTCATTTATTGAAATTGCAGTGCAATGGAATTAGGTTTGCTTGATGATATAATATTATTGGATAACTTGTTGTTGGTTATTTATCTCATGTGTTCAAATGTATTACTATTTTTATTAAGCAACTTAGAATTTGTAGATGAATGTAGACATTATTGGTTACGGAAACATTCCTTAAGGTTATGTACTTACCCTTTGAGTATCGATTACCTACAAGGACGTAGACTATTATTACCAGGCGGTCTGCATTTTGTATTATCTTTGTATCGAGTATCTGCCTGTTAACGAGGCCCTCAGCTTTATGTAATAATTAATTACTTACTTTTATTACGAATGATAAGAGATACTTAAACGGAAGAATAGCGTTCTCCAAAAAGGGTCTACGCTTCTTATGATGCACTATTCAGTATTATTAGATTGAATCATTCAGTGCAGCAGCTTTGTTAGTCACACTATTCCAACGATATTGGTAGCAATATGAACCGCAACACCCGCGTACTCAAAGCGCATTATTACCAACCCCACGAGACCAAGGGTTGTTTCGTAACATATATCTTCCTAGGTTGATCCTGAGGTACTTCCGTTGGTACCAAACGCTCCGGTCTCCCTCGCGAGTGCTCTGGCGCACAGTTAGGCAGACACGCGCGCATACGCGCTCGCTCCTCTCCCCCTTCCCTTCTCGCTCTCTCGCTCTCTCCCTCTCTCCCTATACGTGTACGCACGCGAAGACTTCTTCATCCGTCGCGTTCATTCAGAGTTCACAGTCAGTCAGTCACTAGCACACCTCCACCGATCAGCTGATCTCGACGACGGCGACGGCGACGACGACGACGTCGGTAGACTGCGCGTCGCCAACCCCTCCGTCCTCCTTCCCTTCTACGGTGCCCTGTTCCATCAGCACCACCGCCGCCACCACCACCTCCTCCTCCTCCACCACCGCCGACACCTCCTCCTCATGCTCCTCTTGCTACTCTGCTGTGCTACTCTCCTCTCACACCCCCCAAGCGTCCCTGTGGACACGATCAGCTGACTGGGAACTGTCAGTCGTACCGTGGGCCTGCGAGGCCACGTGATGGTGGGGCTCTCGCCGCGAGTTCTACCGGCTTCGAATCGCGCTCTGTGCTCCAGAGGGCCGCTTACTCGCTCTCTCTCTCTATCTCTCTCTCTTCTTGTTTCACTATCCTTCTCTCTCCGTGTCGCGACGCCACGCGTTCCTGCCTCGGGCCAACGACGCCGATCTAACGACGTTGACACTAGGACACCGTTGCACTCGTCTCATCGGACAGTCATCCCTTGGAATCCTCCGCGGCTGCAGCGTCGCCGGAAATAGTATGCTCGGAGAACCGTGCTTCCTGTGAGTTCGCGGCTGTGGATGGAGTCGTCTTATTGGTGCGTTGCTTTGGGGATTATATTGGGCTGTCCAGTTTGTGCCGATTTTGAAGGCAGTTCCGAGGCAACATTTTTATACGTTGATATATGTTTTTCAATTGGGTATAAAAGGAGATTGTTGGATTTATTTACAGAAAGGTTCTTAGTTAGAAAAGTTATCAATTCTTTTTCTTGGAACTTTCGAGAGAACCGAACCGCATTGCTTATATTATAAAGATGTTTATATACACGAATACTCGCTTTAAATAACTTGTATTAGTTATTTCCATCACCCCTATATATATTCCAATAGAGATCGTATCACGTGAAACCAGCTACATGCGAATCTAACGAAGCTAGGTTACACGAAAACATTAACGAGATTATTACTTAAATGCAATGAAATGGGAGACAATCGTCGCATGCAACTTGATATTTATATATAATATAAATATATAATTATTGCGAATATTTATGTTCTAACACTGGAACTACCAAATTACTTGTCTGCCATTTTGAATGAAATTATTCGAATATCCCACGGCGAGTTGCTTGAGATTTTATTTGCTTTTATTTGATATACATAACGCGTATAATTGAATTAATTAATTAACCTAAGTCCTCGAACCATAATTTGAACAGTTCTAGTGTTAAACAATCATAAAGGATAAAACCCATATGAGGTTTCCTCGAATGTTCATCGTGCTTTATTTACAAAGCTGTTAACTCGAGATATCGCGAGTGCAGACAAACAGGAGGATGTCCGTGCCATATGCAAATGTCCTCGGGTTCCTCGCGTGACGTTTGCATTATGGCTGATAATGTCCGGTATTCCATGGAGGAAGATTAACGTCGGCCATGTTCGATTTCGCGGAATTCTCAGGGAAAAAATGTTCGTCACTCTAATATTTCTACGGTATTTCGATTCGCAATGGCGAATAAAAGACACCGCAGGAATGTGCGAAAGTAGAAACTAGTTTTTCTTAGTCAGTTCATATCGCGCTTCCTCGGTGATTTCAACTGTACAGTCGCTGCAGGCGATTCTTCTGCTGCTTGAAGATAGCTGCAAGAGATGTTTACTTATATTTTATGTCACTCACATTTTCCGTGCAATTTATAAATCTTGATATAACATACATTGAAATATTATGCAGAATTATGAATAATGCGTTAATAGCAGAATTCTATTTAGAAGAAATATTTAAATTGATAAGATGGTTTGAAAGCATTTTCCGTAACTACCTTCAGGCTGCTTGTATTCTAGATTGTTATTATTTTTCGCGTGATTTATAAATCTTGATATAACTTTCTACCGAGATATTATGCAGAATTATGAATAATGTTGTGAATGCATTTTCCGTGACTACCTTCAGGTTGCTAATATTTTATATTATTATTTCCCGTGTATTTTATATATCTTAATTCAACTTTATATTAAAATGTCATGCAGAATTATGAATAATATCGCGCGAAATTGAAAATGAGCGCTTGGGTGGATTTTCCGCGGCTAACTTCAGACTGCAAGTACATTCAGAATCGTTCGCAGCGACTGTACTCGCCGGTTTATTCGGCGGAGGTTGAGAAATATCCGCGAAACGAGCGCGATAACGAGATTCGTTATGCGCATTGTTTGTATTTTAACGAGCTGGTCGTAGGCCTCGTATTCCTCGCGTTTCTCGTTAATGAGTCAATTGTTATCTCCTGATAATCGAACGCGATCGGTTTATTAACCGATTATTATCTACACCGATCTCTGGAACGACCTTTGACCGAGCGTATCTTAGAAAGTAGGCGTGCGTCGAGCGAGATATTTCTTTCGGATGTTAAGAACCCCTTTGATTAACGAGTACCATGAATTGCGTTGATAAAAATTCGCCAATTAGCAAAACCTTCGAACGATATATAGATATATCATTTACATTACAAATATATGAATTAAATTAATTAATTAATAGTGTGTCACTATGAATTAATTACATTCACTTGATTTATTTTTAGTTATTGAATTTTCAATCACCGACAACTGGAGTCAATTTTAATGTCGCTTCTCAGTCGCCACCGAGTGCAAAGGGTTAAATGTTCCTCGGTCTTTATAACCTATCTTTGTCAACTTCATAAACGTAGGAAGAAGTATAACTATATATACTTAACGAGTTATATTCCGCACTAAAACCTGAGATTAATTAGTTCGTTATGCGCGGACTAGTTGGTCGATCTATCCGTGACCCGATTAGAGAACTTGCCAATATTCCATCTGAAATTAGGGTCGTTTCCATAAAAATTGTTTAATAATCGCATATCGTAATAATAGTCTTGAAAGGATTTTTCATATCTATATTATTTTAAGAGTCCAACTTTATCACTTTATCACTTTATTCATGATTTATTTCCATCATTATGAAGTAGCTTTCATCATTGCGCAATATTTCCAATAATAATTTATACTGCGTACTTAGTTCATAAATATTATGATTAATATTGAGTTACCCAGAAAGTTCGCACGGTTTGCATTAGTTTTTTACGGGGAAACAGACGCATTTTTGGAATCGCGGGGTTACGAAGTTGCCTAAAAGGTAGGCAAATATTATCTCTTATATTATAGAAAAATAAGATCAAATAAAATTGAATAAAAAGCGCTTTCTCTTTACACGTTAAACACCGCGCGAAATTGTTAGCCAAACCAATGGTACAATTTTCAGTATAATATTATTACAATCACAAATATTATTACCAAGAATATTCACGATGGCGCTGAAATCCATGATGGCTGCCCCCATAAGCTCATACGCGTTCCACTGTGTTCACACGCCATGTAATAAATTACCGCGTACATTAATGATCGAATTCGCCTTATAATTATTCGATTGTCACGAATCGTCGTTTAATTCCCGTGCATAAATGATCGGCAGAAAATGTCCGTTTATTTATTCTCGCTCATATTATTGCATTAGTCATTCTGTTTATATGGTATTTATATAACGACGGATTATTTTCGCGAGTTTTTCAGGTTATGTTCTTATTGCCGATGCTTCACTCCAGTATTATTGTACTTGTAATAACAACCGCAATTAGAGGCGATAAGTTATCACTTTGAAGTGTCATCCGATATGGAATTCAACATTCGTGCTTCGAATGTACAAAATCTCTTCTTCGATTCTTAGAAATAACTTCGCGCGAAAATGGATGCGTCGGAAGGAATTACCTTGATTTTAATACGCAACATTTTCCGTCGTTTTTAATTGGTTCAGTTAACGATGTAATTATGCAACTAATTATCGCGACGATGTAACTATTTATAAACTACTGCACACGACGATTCGTGAAATTATCGTTCTGTATATCAAACGCAGTAGGTCAATTGATAATAAAAATATGTAATAAACCAGCTCCGACGACGGGAAATAAGATAGCGGTATTATTATATAACTCGAAAATTTCCCGCCGTGTTTCGCTACAGCCATTTATACTGTCATTCCAAAGTTTCCTATAAACTTATTATCTCATAACCGTAGAATGTTTTATATTATATATATTCTAACTTATAACTAACATTTAATGAAATGATAGTAAACTACGATAAAAGAAACGATTTCATATGAAATGTTACCTCGTACGAACGCATTATATAAAGATTGCGATTCGTGAACCGCGTTGTACGAGGGTCACCTGTATGCCCATTGCTTCCGAAGCTATTTATTATTAAGTGCCACGTGTTCCATGCGCCTCGTTAAAAAATAAAGCACGTCCAATGAAAACGTAATAATTGGACAAGTCGCGTGAGTTCCAAAGCGGCGATTACCAGAAATGCAAAGAAGTTGAATCGCTTGGAGCATGAAGTGTAGCGTGAAGTTGGTAGTACGAAGTAGAGGAAGAGAGAGGGAGGGAGTGAAGTGTGTGCAGTTAAGGGGGGTGGGGGTGGGGGTGGGAGAGAGGGACCATGTCCTACGGCAAGGAGCACGTGGCGCCAAAGACAGAGACTTTCATGATGCACTCCCTGATTCCCTCGTTGCCGAACGAAACCACGTGGATACGTTCTACGCTCTCGAAGAATATCTCTGTACGCGCACGCGCACCATCCTTTCTATACCAAGGTCAAGCAAAGTCGCGCGATTACCGGGAACCCGCGGATCCAATTTGTTTATGTCCAACACTACTCCCCTCCCCGCAAAGTTCGATAAGTAAATTGCAAACTTGGCCGACTTCCGGATGCGTGCTCGCGCGAGGACGTGTAGTTAACCCTCGTACAGCGCGGTTTATAATTAGTGGCGATTCTAGTATAACATTGTTTACAAATTTTGACCATCTTCATGCAACGCGGTTTCGATATATCGCTTCGATTTGTTTTAGATGAACGTCATATTGTACAAAGCTAAACAAGCGCAAAGACAACTACTTGTTCTCTTTTGCAGTATAATTTTAGTAATCACTTTTTTAGAAGTTAGATTTTGCAGAATCTTAATGTAAGAGGATAACAACAGCACAAGTTATATCCACCATTTTTGTATCGGAATTGTGTATCGTTATATATATAAATAATTTAGAGGAGAAATTTCGGATGAATGTGGTTTTTCTAATTGGTCGAAGTACCTAGAACAGAAAACCCGTGAAATGCATTTCATTTATTTCTAGTACACGATAATATTTTACTTGCAAGCTAAGTACACGTTATGTAATTGCCCCTCGACTCGTTACTCGTGGTAGTTAAGTGGAAGAACAATCTTCTTTGTAGCAGTCTTTCTTAATGAAAAGGATTTACGTAATAAGAGCGCTTCTCAGTGGAAGTCGCGCGAAGACTACTTTACGCAATAACCGAAACGTTTTTTTTTGCGACGAGTGATGATCGATAGTGTCTATGTAGTTTACGCTTGAGAAACGTTCATGAAAAATGCGCAGCCATTAAAGCCACTGTAATAAATCATCGCGCGAAGCATTATTCAAATACCGCGCCAAAAAGACTTGTTCCTTTCTCGAAGCATAATGAAACAATGCATAGGATTCAAATTCGAAGTATCGATAATATTGTTTGATGACATTTGATAAAAATAACCCGCCAATTATACCACCAATCCTTATATCACTAATTTTCAATATCGATTAATATTTTTCAGTAAAAACTATCACGTATCACTGACACGGTGCGATTAATAATGAATACATAAATGCATCTCGCGATGGATTCGCCATTTTAGAGGGCGCTACGTTGCTCCACCGGTTAACAGTTATATTTACAATAATTAATGATCGAACGAGTTTCCTGTTTCGGGGGTTCGTGTGATTTTTGAGTGTTTGATGGATCGTCGTCGCGAGGTCGTCCACAGTGGGCGCCACGTTCTCGATTCATAAGGTTCAGCGTCGCGACGACCGAGAATAGCAAAGAAACGGGCGCGGATCCAGAGAGCAGTGACCCACTATGTTCTTCAGTCGTCGATTTCACGCTTCTTTCCACCTTCTTATCCGTTTTTACATATCAATGCAAAATGAATCATCGAAAAGATATGTCTCGGTCATCCATACGTTCAAACGTACACAGAAATTCGTACCATTCGCAACCTTTTATGTGCATTTTACGAATAGATTTAAGATGGCGAAACACACGTGTATTTAGTAACTTAAACATCGAATAAATTATCAAACATATCCAATTATTAAAAGCATCATCTGCATTATTTTAATGCTGGTATAATAATTCGTGGTATACTTAGCGGTTTTTTTTATCAAATGTTACTAAACAATATTATCGATCCTTTGAATTTGCTTCCTATGTTTTATAGGTTATGTATAGTTACAACATATTTGGTGGTTCCTGCATGATGTGCTATTTATTATTAAAATACTCTCCTATTTGATAAAACAGAAAATCAAAGTTGGCGTAGCAATAATCATTTGAATTATGTTACTTTAGATTATGCGCGTTTTACGGGAAACATTCTGGTACAACATGATTTTCTAGAGTGCGAATTTATATAGTAACCACGTTTTACGGGAGTCTACTGTACTAGCTAAGAACTTGGGAGTTTAATGGCCAATCCCAGCACGGTGATCCATCGTCTCGAGGATAATATATTATCCTATTGGTAGGTGAAATTTCTGTCGATAGCCGGTGTGTTCCGATATAATTAACAAGAATCGATCGTGTCTAGATAATACGGTTCGTTAGAGCCCGGCTGACACGTTTCAGGTGAAAGCTGCCGCCACACGGATCTTTGGCATCTTATGAAAACACACGCTCGCGCCTGCGTAGAATGCGCCATGCGTGATACGTCGCACAATTGCGAACCAATCCTCCTTAACACTGGAACTACCAAAGAGATCAAAATGACTTGTCTGCCATTTTTAGGTAAATTATTTAAACACACCACGGCGCATTGTTTGAGATTTGATATACTTTTATTTTATATACTTTATTTCATAACGCACATAATTGATTCCATTAATTAACTTAAATCCTGCTGTCATACTTGATGTATAAATAAATGTGTAAGCATAACTGAGTATATATTCGGTAGTTCTAGTGTTAAACGTCGACTGCCGGACCGAAATCCGTGTTATAAGATACCTTGTGATACACGTGTGACAAGTATGTAACATCTGAACAGTCGAACTCATATACACGTCGTAATTATAAAGATATCGTGCTGATTTATTTTATTAATATATCGAAAGTACACGCGCCATGTTGTTCTCTGGAAGTCCGCGGCTAATAGGTTAAATATTCCGATCCCCGTGAATCGCCAATTAGCGCATAATTGTGGCGTTTAGTACCGTCACTTTCCTTTTGTTTGTTTAAATAACAAGCTAAGATATCGTTTAGGGTTTGCATTATCGTTATATTCGTATTTTATTATTAATTTTTCCATGATATCGGTGAGGTTAAATATTGATGTTCTTCCGAAAATAGGGCAGATATTAATTACTTAAATATCTGCGATATTAATTCTGTTTTATTCTTGTCAATATATTAGATAATTAAGATTACTGGATATATTATTATATTAGATATATTTGATACATTACATAATTAATCTAAATTGGATGAATTAAACTCTACTTCGATAGAAGTTCAAGATATTAGTATTTAAATTCATATTACTTGAATCGCATCATTAATATAAATATTAATTCGACCTGTTATTCTATTTAGAATATAACCCGCATATATTCGCGATTAATTCCCGCGGAATCGATAAAAAAAACGCGTAACCTGGATTAGAAAATATCTATTATGAAATATGATTTGCCAACGAGGGATTAATTCTAAGCGGATTAAATTCTGGCGCTTTCTCTTGCACGATTATCCGGTGTCTTGCATAGGCCATGCCGTGCTAATGTTACTATAAGAATTCTATGGAAACGTACGTGTTTCTATGCTCCTCTGCGAACGGAGTTAAAATATTGCTGGGTATAAATAGCTATCTACATTCTTGTGTGCCTATTAAACCACCGTGCCGATGGAATGCTTAAAATAATTCCGCCGTACAGAAGTCCTTCGAGGAAATTCCGATAAATATTATAAATATTATAAATATGAGTGCCGTGATTGAATCTTTATTATCGTTTTTTTTACGTTATATGATAAGATATGTATATAATCAATATAATGAAATGCGGGAAATTGTTATATTCTGTTTTGACATGTATTTTTTAGTGTAATTAAATGAGATGTATAATATCGGTAGATTGATATATTGAGATATATTGATGTATCTGTATAGTGATATACTGATATATTGGCGTTTTGTGATTTTGTGATTTTACTATTTACGAGATTTTGAGGTTCTGAAATTCTGAGATTTCGAGATTCTGAAATCCTCAGATCTTGAGATTCTACGATTCTGAGATCCTAAGATCTTTAGATTCTACGATTTTGAGGTCCTAAGGTCCTTCGATTCTACGATTTTGAGATCCTAAGATCCTTCGATTCTACGATTTTGAGATCCTAAGATCCTTCGATTCTACGATTTTGAGATCCTAAGATCCTTCGATTCTACGATTTTGAGATCCTAAGATCCTAAGATCCTTAGATTCTACAATTTTGAGACCCTAAGATCCTTAGATTCTACAATTTCGAGACCCTAAGATCCTTAGATTCTACGATTTTGAGATCCTAAGATTCTTAGATTCTACGATTTTGAGATCCTAAGATCCTCAGATTCCACAATTTTGAGATCCTAAGATCCTCAGATTCTACAATTTTGAGATCCTAAGATCCTCAGATTCTACCATTTTGAGATCCTAAGATCCTCAGATTCTACGATTCTGAGATCCTAAGATCCTTAGATCCTTAGATTCTACAATTCCCACATCCTCACATACTGCGATACTGAGATGTATTGCAAATTATAAATTATATATCCGGTGGTGTTCCTTGATATTCCTTATAAATTCCACGAGTGGCATAATAACAAAATGATCTCATAATTGAAACGACAATAATTTTGTAACACGACTGGAAATTTTCTGTTTCAGGTTAACACGAGAAACGAGTGGGCGTCATTATGCGAACAATTCCATCTTCCCACTGGCTGCGTAAACAGCGGGGTCGGCCTTAAACAAATTTACCTCAGGTGAGTCTTGAAACCTACTTAAATCATCAATCACTCGATTCCACGAACGGGTCCTTTGAAGCGTTTGAAAGACGTAACTTCTTTGCAGCTTATACAACTTCTGAACGAAATTACGTAAAACTGAATTGCGAATCAGGGTCAAACAAATGAATGAAAAAGTTCATGCAAATCCAGGAGTCAAATGTGCGGACAAATAACGTAAATAGCACTGCGATTTGTGTCCGGTGATGTTTTCCACTATCAAATTAAATCAGAATAAACTTAGGGATGAATCAATTATAATTTCTTTATACATTTTCATGAAGAGTTTGAAAAAAAACATAATAAGATAACATACGGGAAAGCCACTATAGTGGCGTACAGTAGCTAAGAGGTTAACCCATTGACTGCCAACTACGAGATATCTCGTAGTAAGCGTCTGTACCAAAACTGCCAGCTACGAGATATCTCGTAGTGGGTGCTGCAAGTTTAGATTGGCTACAAATAGCTATTTGAGTTAGGAACTATTAGAAAGGATGAATGAAAAATGTATATAGTGTAGAGAACATATTGATTATCAATTCTTATGATTATAATTATTATTAAAACTATTCAAATTATAACTTAGACGATTAGATCATAACATGATATTTTTTTCAATAAAAATACTGTAAATGCCATTGCAATATTATATCAGTAACTTAATATTATTATATTTTGTAAAACTTCATGTTTTCTTGAAAATAAAACCGTGGCACCCAGGGCAAGGCGCGCTAAATTTGCGTGGCAGTCAATGGGTTAAAAAACGCGGGTTCGTTAGTGTTAGAGCGAGGGGTTGTAAGATGCGTCGTGCCGGGCCGGCCGAGCTGGCCGGGGCCCCTTATCACGTTAGCGCGCGGTGTGTTCCATTAGGTCTGGCAGTCCGCAAGCGTCTGCAAGAGCAAGAGCAGGAGAGGTTTTACCGCACGGCGACGGCACCCGCGTATCGGCACTCTGCGATCCCTACGCCCCACCACCATTTTCCGTATCGTATAGTACGAGTACGTTCGTTCATTCATGCTGGTGGCCTCGCTGACGAGCCACGTGCTTCCTGAGTCGCTGTCCTCTCGAGCCGATTCAGCCCTGCAACCTTCTTGTCGCCGCGCAAGACCCCCAAGGCCGCCGCCGATTCTGATTATTTGCCGTTCCGCTTTTTCGATTCCGCTTCAATTACATTCGACGTCCCTCGTCTCTCTCATCCGTATATCTCCCCTTGGTAACGAAAAGTATTCGTAAAAAAGGCCCAATTTGCGTCGGTGGATGTAATAATCTTGCACTAAGAAACCGCCTTGAAGTGTGCAAGTATATGTGTACACGGAGGTCGTGGATGATGGAAGCCTTCTACTTCATCCAGGGCCGCCATATTTACTTCCAGAACCGTGCATTAGAGGTTGGAGTTTCTAGTGGATGCCGAGGTGCATTATCGTAATGGATTTATTCCTGTATCGGAGATTAATAGAGGCGGATAAAAGCAGATCGTAGAGTGGATGGCTCGAGATCTTGTCTGGTTTAATTTAGACCGGGTAAACAAAATATAGCCGAAACCTACGGTTATGCCAAGAAACGGTTATATATTGGCCGGCATTAATTTTATGCGTCGACGTTCTTATAACGCTGGGGTTTATAGCTATCTTTATGAGTATGGTTTTAAATGTGCCTTTTGATTAACATTTTCGTTGTGGAGGCAATTATGTAACGACATGATTATATTTCTTTGCATTTCTTTTATAAGAAATCTTATAATTACTTTTACAAGGAGTCTGTATGATATACTTATATCACTGATGTCTTACCCAGTACGCCTAATTCTACTAGCAGCTATAATCTACTGTATTCAATGCTTAAATCATGCTATAAATGTCACACAATCTTTACATTCGTGGACATCGTATGTTTTATCATCGGCCGCAGTAATTCGTGGTAAAAGACCATAATGAAGGCGCGCGATCCGAAAGCGGTTCATTCATAAGAGGCGATATGAGCGGGACACGCGAGTTGCCGGACCCTAGAGCTACTACGGCTACTATGGAACTACTAGAGGCTGCTAGTAGACTGTTTCCTACTACTGGTTACTACTACTGGCAGCGGCGTGGGGCAGTAGTAGTCAAAGTGTGTGCTCAGACTGCACCGACGAGCGGCCAATCAGGCTCTGGCTGGGTACTCCAACGCCTGCACCTTCCGTCCTCTACGTTGGTGCATGAATGAATCCGCTACACCTACCCCCACCATTTTCTTTCGCCCACCCACGACTCCCCCCCCCTCTCTCTCTCTCTTTCCCTTCGTATCTTCTCATTCTCTCTCTCCATCCTACTCTTTGATTTTTCCTTCCGTCTCTCTCTCTCTACACCTACCCCATTCGGTCGCGAGTTCGTCGTACGCTCGACGTTCGGTCGGTCGGTCTGTCGGTCTGTCGGTTTCTCGGTCGTCCGAGAGTTTAGTTGCATCCTAGTCTCGCTTCCTTTCTTCCGCACCACGTTCGCCGCGCTGATTTTTTACAACCTCAGTGCTGCCACCCTTCGAATACTCGTTATTCCTATCTTCAACATCCACCCCTGTTCGAACAGCTCATTGGTTACTTGGTACTTCGATTCTTTATCGGCGACTTTACGTCCGGTTACATCTATGGAAGTTCGTCGTAAAAGACTTCTTCGGTGATCTTGGATCGGTAAGCGATTTACGGTGACACGCATTGGGAACCGGTTTCCAAACGAACTCGATTAGAACGATCGGTTCTTACACCTCTTTCGAGCTCCTTTTTCCTGGCGAATGTATAACGTCGTCGACATTTTCGGGATAATACGTGCGACAGGTTACGCCTGTTAAGTTTCGTATGAATAAAAGAACAGCCGAGGCGAAAAGTGACGCTTTTAAAAATTATACTGCCAGAGGGATAATGGATGCTGTCAAAGACGACGTTTGAATCATAGTTTCGTGGTTTATTACTATTCATTGAGAGTATCGAGTGGACGCCAGGATACATTTGTATTCCGCATGCATGGACGTTCTTTATAACTGTACTCCGAATTGACGGTATTTTACTGCCTCATCAATAAGAATATTAAGAATAATAATATACTGCCAGATATATTGTTTAATCAAGCTGTTATATATCGCGTGTACCTGTAATATTAACATCCCAAGATGTTTATGAAAATAAACATTATCATTAATTACACGTCTAGTGTAAGAAGTCCGACAATGTTCACAACAAAATGGCGACGTGTTTCAGGTATCTGGACAGGTACGAGAAAGTCCATTTCCTGGGTGAAGATGGCCAGCAAGCCGACGACGACGACGAAGATTCCAGACACCGGAAGTGGTCTGCAAGGGCATTACACTCCGTTCCTCTTACTTATAATCATCACCAACATAATGTCGCTGGTAAGAAACTTATTCGATTTATTTATTCTCCTACATTAACATCACGTAACAATATAATTTCGTAATACTTACTGCACTCTATATTTGGATATATTAGATATTTGTGTATATTTCCTAATATCATTCGAAGTAGAGTAATTTAACAACGGTGAACTCAAATACTAATTTATTACACTATCTAAGAATGGACTTAATTATGAGGGGTTATAAATATATATACATATATATTTTATTAAGTAACTGACTTGCTATGTTATTATATGCAGATATATCATTGTTATAATTATTATCATTGTGATTATTGAATCCGTTCTAAGAAATACCGAATCGAAAGCTAGAAATACGTCGTTCTTTCTTATATTTCCAAAGGCAGACAGAAATCTGGCACTTTTCACGAGCAATATTTTCTTCTCGCAAGAAGTATAGAATTACAAAACTGTGGAACGAATTTACGGTCGGCCTGGATAAATCGCTTTTGCCAATTTATGTCGGTGTACACGGTGCGCGGCAACATTTCGCATGCACGTCCGCACGCTCGAACGACTTTCAAATGCGTTTTCCACCGGTGTATTGTTCCTCCATTTCGCTCTTTCGCCTCGTCCCGGCAGCTTCTCTCGCGCTGGAATATATTTCTCGACCATCCGATGTGTGCGTACACGCCGTGGTTCAATAATTCGCTACGCTGGCAATTTCCGTTTCGCCGGGATATGTGTATATATATATATTTTTTTGTTTCGCAGCCGATCTTGCCGCGACGACGCGTTCGACAATCGCGCGGCGTTCACCACGAAAAATAACGAATATATCGACGCGACCCGACTCGCTCGCTCGGTATGTAATTCTCTCGCGTTGCAGATAATAATGCACGTGGAATGCAGTTGTCGGTTTTCGTGTAGAAAGGCATCGTAGTTAGATATGCAGGTGCCATTACGGTCTCTGTGACCAGTGGTTGTCATTCTCTCAATTCATTTATCCGTAGCTTTCTTGGAGTATTATAATTAAATAGCAAATATAAATCAATCGATATCGATATAACTTGGACAATTTGAGTCTCGTGTTTTATCTTCCAGTAATAATAATACTTTAGTTTATCTTGTTATATTTGTATTTACTGTGTATGTCACGGAAGATATAGTTATAAGAGAAGACCAACTTACATTTACTTCTCGATTCTTTGCTTTCCAATTGATTCGGAATTCATTTATTATCGGGAACTCGAGGTTTCGCTTCCGTGACTGATTGCGAGCTCAAAAGTTGGCTGCCGTGACTGATGGGAGCTTGAAAGTTGCTTCCGCGCACAGAATTGTATTCTAGTTGAATCTACGGCACGGAAGTTCATTCTCCGGGTCCCAAGAGTAGATATCAGGAACGTAGATGTATGCATGACTCGGAGGCCAAACTGTAGACAGGTGAAAGCCCCGAAAACTCGTTTCGCAAAAAAGCCTCTCGACTTGGATTCTTTGGCTCGTGTGTTGGGTGGCGAGCACATGTGCACAGCTCGCGCTATAAATGCGCGATATGCAGCGGCATACCGAGGCGGCAACGGGTTATTGACGTGCTCCTGTGGAGAGCTGCTGCTGCTGCTGCTGCTGCCGCTGCCGCTGCTGTCGAGCAACCCGGCAGGAGAGAGAAAGAGAGAACGAAAGTGAGATATGGTGATAGGAGAGAGAGAAAGAGAGAGCCAGTCTGCCTGGGAAGCAAATGCGTGAACGAACGATACATGTGCGCGTACAGAACTTACACGAGATATGCTGCACATATTCGTACTTATATACAAGGTGTCTACTAATTTCTTCACGAAATTTGAGGTTATGTCTACGAGGTCCCGGATAAGTCACAAAAGTCTGGGTTAGGTTTAGTTAGGATTTCCAACAAAGTTTATAGGAGTTCATAGACAACGATATTAAAGATGTGCGCTGGATTTGTTGCTTTTAAAACTTGGTTCTTTTTATTCCTAAATCATTTATGTTGGTACAAGAAAGTACCTAGTGTATAATTAAGAATCCTTACTGTTGCTATTACTTATGTAATCACTGCCAGTATTCAGTATTTTTTGGTTCATACACAGACTCAATTTTATCAAAAATTGTTTTTATACTTTTTATTATTTCTCTCCAAGTATTTATTTTTAATCGCGCCATTTATCCTGTTCGCGTAAGACTTAATCAAGTGTGCTTCCGAGCTAGTTACTTTGTAGTATATCTTTCACTAGACATTTAGATCATGTGTCTAATTCGAACGCGCAATTAGCGGTCACCCTGTAGGTGTGGTGTCACGTGTGTGCTTCTATACGTATGTTATCAGTCCCGCGTGTATTGGTGAACAAGGGTGAGAGGCGAAAGAGTAAAGCGTGCAGAACGTGTGCAGGATAATTTAATGGGCAATAATCATGGCACACATAGAAACGGTGTCTGCGCTCCGACTGTCGGAACGCGGGTCTATATTCCGTGCACATGCGTACCATCGGGATATACTAGGTTTCGTGTTCAACTCGTTTTACTCCCCCGCCAATCGTGGTACGCCCTCGAACTGACTCTAACTAGCGATTGGACCGATACAATACTTATCGATGACACTGCGGGGTACTGACAAATATTCGACCTATCTGCGCCGATACTTGACCCCGGCAAGTTTTTCCAAACCTTACAAATATTATATACGACGCTCACTGAGCTTAAAAAGTAGCAGTAATGATTAATGATTTGAATTATATTTATATCGATGCTATCTCCGTTAACAATTCATGTATAACTGCAAGAATGTATGCTAGAAGGTCGCATAGGTATCGTACAAGCTTTGTGTTTCGGTAACAATTATATTTTCACATGTGAAATCGATGCTGATTGGCTATCATTGTTTCTCATCGTTAACTGCAGTACACACGTTCTCTGACGTTCCGGGAACGGGTGTCGGGGTGTGCAGAAGTTCGGTAACGCGGCAGTTGGCCCGCACGCTCGGGCGACCTCGGAGAACTTCGCCGGGCTTCGGAATTGACCCGGCTACCGGACGTTAATTCACGTACTACTTTGCGGAATCTTCGAAAACCCCCACTTTTCCCGCTCTTTAACACTTCACACTTCGAACTTCATACTATCCAACCCTTTGTGTAACCTATCTCGTCGAGTTTTCGATCAGTCAGTTTGTGCATGCCTTTGTGATACAAATATTGAACACGTTCAATATTCTAAGAAATATTAGAGCTTTTATATTGCGGTGCAGACCTTTGGACAACATTCAAATTTCCCGCCATTCAACGCCTTACCCTAAAACTTTCAAGTATCATTTTTCCGATATTATAATAAATAAGAATTTATACAGTAAATATTATCCTATGACGAGAAGTGAAATTCATTCTTTTATATTGTTTCGTGTTGCGAACGTGTGAACGCGGCTTAAGGAATGTTTGAAAATGGTGATAACACGATACGTTAAAGATTTCTCTGAGTCTATTATCTTAGTAGACTTTTTCATGGAAGTCTGTTAAGTCATTGTGGGACTTTGAAACTGTCTTTGGAATTCCAGGAATATTTTCTATTTGTTGCGTAATCGTGTAACTGTAGACGCATATTGGAGTCGTTTCAAAGGAACATTAGTCACAGCTTCGTCGTCTGAAATTAGCGCGGTGCTATTTCGTTATGAAATAATTGGAGGCGCGGTGTCGCAAGCGACGATACGTTTAAGAATCGTCTCCAGGTGTAACGGTTTATGTAGGTTCGACTATCGGTATGTTTGCACCTACAATAATACGGCAGCGACGGAGGCGTCGGTGGCGTCGGAAAAGCATCGGAGGCTCGCGTGATGTGTGCGTCAAACCATTCGTTAAGTATTCGTAATGCATCCTCAATTGAATTGCACGCACACGATCCACTCAATTCACTGACATTCGCCATTTATTCCACCTTCTCTTCACTTCGAATTATTCCCTAAAAAGCTATTTCCACGTCCGATGACATTTGACTTTGTCGCCAGGAAAAAAGAAATAACTGCTTTGAAAACTGAGCTTTATGTCCTCAACTGTATAATGCGCAACGTTACTCGCGTCTAGTTCGAAGGCAGCATATTGATTTGTCTATTGAATTCTTTATAAACAATTTTGGAAGACTGTTACTGTGTTACTATTTGATTATATCACGATACTAATGTCTGCAAATATTGAATAAGGTTGAGTCTGGTTTCTAACCTAGTTGCTAGTTTGATATGATTTTAGAGCGGATCCTGTAAGTCCCAAATAAGATAATTAGCAATATTACAACCGGAAGGAACATACATTTTCACGTACAATTTCAAAAATTTCTAAAAATTCTAAAAAAAACATCTCTTTATAAGTGGTTGATTCATGTACGAAGCGTCGATAGAAGTTGGGGTCGGAAGACGGAAAGATTTGGTTGGGTCGGTTCTCATGCGGCGACAGCAGAAACGTAGGATTGGCGCAATGAGAGCCAGGTTGGCAAAGGGCGAGGTAGAAAAAAGTGCATTGGTAAAAACGGAACAAAAGGCGGCAAAGGGTTGAAAGAGAGATGATACGCGGATAGAGAAAGAGGGAGGGCAAAAGACGGGGAGTCAGAATCAATAAGCGTTGCGCGGGGGTTAGGTGTTCCGTCAGTCCTCGATCGTCCCGGTATAATACGGCAGACCCGGCACGCATGCGCGGTGCTCCCGTAACTCCTGACTTCGACCCCTCTTCCATTCGTTTTACCTCTACTCCCACTTTCCCTACCTTTCTCCATTTTCCCACCATTCCAGTCACCATGCGAATTCATATCGTCATCGAATGCACGTCGGAGAACTAACACTTCTAACCAGTGACGTCTGAACCGCGTGTCATTGGTCCATCCACGGAATTCTGCGCGATCTAATTATTGTTTGCGCCTATCTTTTGTCGTCTCTAACGTAGACGCTTGGGATTGGCCATTCATTGAATCCTTCGTGGCCAATGCACGTCTCCCTCTTCCAGTTTCCAATAGTTCCTTATAGTTATATGATTATTGTAGCTGTATTATTCTCCTAGTTACATTATTCTTTTAGTGATACTATTCTCCTAGTTACATTATTTTATTATATCATTCACAATTGAGTCCTCATAGAAATGCTAACCTAAGCAGAGCTTCTGGCAAAACCCTCAGCTCCCTAATAAGTTCTATGATTTTCATAGATTTCAGATTTTAAACAGACTTGAATCTTTCGATTCAAAAATGTCTGCGCATTTCTAAGGTTATGTTTGACAGTATTATTAGAAGCACAAAGAAGAGTACTATTTCAGAACACTGATTTAACACCCTACTTTCTTCTGCATTCCAAGAACCAAACGATTAAGTATGAATTGCTCCTACATCGTTAATCGGCATTTCTTTTGTGGTGGTACGTTTACATACCGCGCATTTGCGGAATGTGTCAGGACACAATTATGTCGATCGCCGTTGTACATCCATTGTTCTTATCATAATGAAAACTGGGAAATTATTACCGAGATTTATATTCGCCGAGAACACCGGGATTTTCGTGTCGCGCGTTAATATTGATAATGGAAGGCGTGAGCTGTAGATGCACTTTTAATTGAATGATAAAATATAGAAATATTTGTACGCATTCCTTTAATGATGGCGCGATATTTTATCTTGTCGAATATAGACATTATTCTAATTTAATAATATTAATAGCAATGTTAATTTGAAGAGCAATAATTTACCGAACATCGTCATAATTTAAATTTAATAATATCAATAATAATATTAATTTGAAGATAATCAATAATTCAATCATTTTAACTGTAGATAAAGGTTAGTCATTTTTTAAAGGTTTCTTGGTATTCCCAATATTTCATGAAAATTATATCATAGGTAAATAATTCTATATCGAGGAATATGCAAAAGGTGAATTTGTTTATATTTACTATAATTCACCTTTATGAAAAATAGGGTGAACATTATAATTGATTTACATGTTTTTCTCGACGATGCGCTGCCAACTTGATGGGCAAATAGAACCGTATCGTACGGATCGTGGTTATTGAACGCGACCTTTCCCTCGTCCATCGATATTTCAACCCATAAATAAATTATACATCGCTTTTTTAGTTTGTATTATCATTATTAGCATATTTTCAAAAACTTACTAAAAACAATATATTATACTTTCAAGTTGAATACTGAAATTCATATATTAATTCTTTGTACGAATTTTTGTTACTATTCTTTGGTCTCATTTCAACATATTAAAAATTAGTACATCAATTTTGAATTTTTTGTGTTGCAGTAGAAATCGAGTTTTGCTAAAAGTCTTTGATTGATTTCGTACAAATTTGATTATAGTGATATAATTTTAAAACAAATTACAACGATATCGTTATATTATATCTTAAAATTACAACGAGTAGATATTGCAATATATTATAATCGCTATGATTTATTATAATCGTTGTAATTTTATGATTATGCCAGAAGACAATATTTTCTTAAACCCATATTAAGTATTTCTCACGAACAGTGAGTCGCATAAATCATTGTTAAAATATTCATATTTCAGCTTAAAGCAGCGCGCGCATCAACGCGGCTCGGAAGCAGTAGCCGCTCATAATTTCATTAACAACACCTTTTCCTTTTTCCGCCTCTTCTGTCGGCTTTTTTTCTTGAAACCGCTTTCTTTTTTAAGTCTCGTAAACGGACTCCGGGTTCCGGAGTTTTCGCCGAAAGGCAACATTTCTCCAGGGACGCCATATTGATCGCGGTTTTGCGGCTGAAAAGATTACCGCGATTTGCGATAATATTGCTTCGCACCGATGGTCCAACCGACCAATCCTAGTCTCTTATGACTGCTTATGAATCGTGTGTTTCGATCTTTCATGAAAATCGAGCGTTTTGTTACCAAAAATAGAAGGAATTTATTAGAACCAAGAATCATGATTCTATGTTATTTTATTGCTTGTATTATTTTACTCTTGAATTGGGAATATTTTCGTGAAACTATTTTTTTTTCAATATTTAATATTACTTAAATAATGTAGTAAATTACTAATTGCGTGTTGATCAAAAAGTACCAGATAAACTAGGGATATTTCTCGGCATATATTTTCTGTGATTTTTATTCAATTAAGTGATGTGATTAACATTATAATATGCATACGGTGACATTAAATTCTTTATATTATGTACTTTTATTATATTATATTACATGCGCATTACTTGTGTAATCACGTAATCATTTAAAAGTTACTGGATAATATGAATGTTTCGCTTGAAAAATGTGTGCTTAAGTACATTTTACAAGTTTAAAGTGCACTACATAAATATGCGGATGGTTGGTTCGTGAAAAGTGCTATTAGAGTGCTATTAAACCGATTCGCCGATGCAGAATTATGCAGAAATTGTCTGCTAGTTGAACGTATTCGCCGCGGCTGGTAGAAACTCGACCCTGACCGAGAACAACCTACTTACTCTATACTCCTGATTTGTCGATCACACCAGTTGCGCGAACCATTACTGACTCCTTTTCCTAGAAGTCTGTTTTATTTTCAAAGCCTCCAAATCCCTGTAAATTAAATAAAATAGTAACCTTATTCTAAAATAAAATTATATACCTTATATTATTGCCGTATATTAGTGACTTATATTAGTGCCTTATATTAGTGCCATATATTATTGCCGTATATTATTGGTTTATATTAGTTCCTTATATTAGTGCCATATATTATTATAATTTAAGAATGAGTACATTTCACATAAATATAACGTTACATTCACAGTTATATCTAGCACATATCGAAGTATTATAATTATATAACATTATAATAAAATCACCGATTAAACACAGTTTATATCCCAAGATTAATATGATGCTATTAAAACATTAGTCCAAGCACCCGTACAGTGATAAAGTCACTAAAACATTACTAGAAACATCGCATCAATAGTCGAAGTCGTAATGTTCGTTCTAATGAGACCAGTTCCATGGAGTGTTCCTTAAGGCAGCGTTTCCGCGACCAATCGGAAAGATATATCGTCGCTTCGAAGTCGACAAGGATGCCTAAATAATTAAGGAGACTTCCTAGTGCCGTTTCAAGTATACGCGGTTAGTTCGCTGTGTTTTATTAGGCCGGGAAACAAGTAATTATGTTATTCGATATCGATCTGTTGGATGTTCGAGCGTGAGTATATCTCGCGTAAATGTTTCAACGACCTTCGCATCTCTTTGCTCGCCAAGGTAAACCTGTGGAACTCGTTAAGATTATGTTAGCCATGGTTACTGTACAAATGGATAATCATTCTGATGTGCTTCACGAAATACATCCACTGATATATCTGCTACTGGAAATATACTTTAAATTCAAATACATATTATTAGATAACATTCTGACATTATATCTGACCATGAATTTCAACATTTGTGAACTCTGGTATTATAAGAGTGTTTCTTTAAATTGCTGTTTATTAAATTCAACTAGTATCGTAGTACCTCGTAGTTCTATTTAATTCGGATAGTCCAGAAACCCGTTCGAAGTCCGAATCAAGAATTCAGGGTCTAATTCTTTTTAAGGTTATAACATAGAAAGAATTCAACAGAATAATGTGATGTTTATTTTATCAATTTTATTTACTGCAACATAGAAATAGAAGTAAAGAATCATTTTCTAATGTAAATATCACAAAGACAAGAATATTCCTTCTGGATTGTAGTTCGAACTTAGAAACGACGTACGAACTTCGAATCAGATTTCCCGCTTTTTCAAGCGTTTGAATACTGACACGTTCTGAAGTTAGATGCGTTCGAAGTACGAGGTACCAATGTAGTTCGAGAATACTAATTCATTTGAATTCCTTTGCAGAATCTCTTCGTGATTACAACGGCCTTTCGGCGGACCTCTATAAACCATCGAACTACGATAAGCTTGCACTCTCCCTTCTCTCGCCACTTCCGAACGAGCAGGATTTCGCCATTAACGTTTGCACTCTCTTGTCGAATGAGGGCAAGCACACCCTACGGCTTGACAAGTATCCACGCTTGGTGAACATCCTCCTGGCGCATGCTGGTGTCTTTGATTCGCCTGGCACCAGGCAACTCTTCATCGAGGTTTATTCACGTGTCAGGAACTACTCGATCAACTCCTTTTGGTCGGATGTCCTCGACTCACAAGACGTGATAGATCTAACCAATGAGAGGACGTTCATGAAGAAACCAGCGACGAGCCTGCAGACGTTCTCCAGGCGAAAGACCTTGGAGAAGGAGAAACAAAACAAAAACGCCGTCACGACGGAGAACGAGGAGACCACCAACGTGACGACGGAAGTCGATACGGTAGGGGTTGCTTTTTCCAAGTATTTTACTAGATTCCATTACATTCTATCAAAATTAGTAATGTTTTATACCGAATATAAAAAACGTACAAAAAGGATAGCTTTCTTGATAAAATTAAGAATGAACTTTCTCTCATAATTCCCGGCAGACAAACATAAAAAGAACGCAGATAAATCGATAAGTATGTTACGCTGTTAAAACTTATCAGATTTCCTCGATTTTTTGCTGCGCCGTATAACTTCAAAATTAGAAAGATACGCATAAAAGGAGACTCGATTACATTTGCAATTATTTTGACGTGTTTTGATGTTAATAATATTCATATTATTTCTTGCAATTTTAGGTCCTTCCAGACTGCTCGCGATTGGATCCAATTGGGTCGCATCAGGACGAGAGTTTCAAGGATCAAAATCAAAATTCCATAAAGTTCGAGGAGGAGGATAAAGACTTGTTTTGCGTCGGCCGGACACTCGGCACCCAGGATCCTTATGGGCAACGTGTCCTGCAGATAGCATCTATCCTGCGGAATCTTAGTTTCACACCGGAGAATGCCGCGGTGTTAGGAACGAATCGGTGTTTTTTGAGATTCGTATTGTTGTGCGTGAGAGCGAGGTGGAGCAATTTGCATCAGCTCGGATTCGACATATTAGGGAACATCGCGAATGAAATCATTTTGAAAGAGGCCGGCGAGAGGATAACGGACGTTGTGTTGTCGTGCGTGGCGAATGGAATTGAGTCCCAGGATAGGTTTATCGTTATTTCCTGCTTGGAGGTGCTTAACAAAATTAGCCAGCAAGATAGCAACGAAGAAGTCGTTACCTTCGGCTTGGAAGACAGTGTGTACGAACTGATTTGCAGGTAAAACATGTTTCATCCTCGTATTATCAGGGGTTGATTACCAAAGTGTGGCCCGCGACGTCAGATCATCCGCAATCTCGAATTTATAGAGATAATTTACATTCTTAGAAAAAAAGTAAATCAATTTTATCATATAATTTATATTCCAAGGTTAATTCGTTAATTGTTATAGAAAAAGGCCGTTTACAATTCGTTAATCGGCATCACAAAACGTCTTGGAATAAGTCCTCGTTTATCATCGAAATATTATTCTTAAAGTAATAAGCATGACTTTCAACAGCAGCATAAATACTTTATGGATTATTTCATGTTGGTCATTCTGGTGATCTATTAAAAGATCAATAGATATTGTATCTTAACCTCTTAGCTACTGGACGCCACTATAGTGGCTTTCCCGTATGTTATCTTATTATGTTTTCTTTTCAAACTCTTTACACGAAAATGTATAAAGAATGCTGATTAATTCATCCCTAACTCTATTCTAACGTAATTTCATAGTGCAAAGCACCAGCAGACACAAATCGCCGTGCTATTTGCATTACACCCAATTCTGTTTTTACACGAACTTATTTTAAACGAACCTTTGTCAAAAATTTAACGAAAGTTGAGATACAAATTTTTCTGCTTTACGAATAATAAAATGGAAATTCTAAGGTTTCCCTAGATACAGTATATTGTTTTGATAAACATTCTTACACATATTTTTCGGGAACGTATCTATCGTGCAAAAGCAGAATTGGGTGTACTTTTTGGGTCGAACATTGCCGTACAAAGATACAGCGTCACGGGGAGTCTACTCCTAGACTTAAGGGGTTAAGATAAATGAGATACGCATCAGTTAATATAACAATCCATGTTAAAACGATCAATCCTACTTAATGTAACATCATGTTATTCTTGGTGTAAGTAACATATTATATTCTTGTCTCGCATTCTGTTATTGTATGTTCTTATTCTTTCTAGGTTTTTAGCCCTGAGCGACATTGCCCTTCTTGTATACACCCTGGAATGTTTGTACGCATTGACCTCGTTGGGTGAGAGGCCATGTACTAGCGTCGCGCGGGTACGCGGAGCTATCGACACTTTAGTCGCCCTTGTTACTGTAGAAGCACAGAGTTACGGGCCGAAAGCTTGTATCTTGATGAGAGTTGTGGAAACGGTGTCGACAATCGCGGCACCGTCAAATACAACTCAAAACACCCCCGTCACTGGTGTCGCACCGGCCACAACACCATCCCCTTCTGTTCCGTCTACTCCGGCGACGGTCACAGCGACACCAGCTCCAGTTAGTCCAGCACCATCGCGACCCGCGACTCCAGCAGCTACACCGCCAGCCAAATCTACAACGCACAGTAAGTTAGAGAATAATATACCGTTTTTGCACTCCAATTTAACCCTTTGCGGTCGGTGTCCATTTTTAAATAGTCGTAGAAGTCAATAACCCCGCAGCGGGAACCTTCGGGAACCTTACGTATTATAAGTAGTATTAAATACAACAAATCAGTTTCAACAAATTCTGTGTATTTTAATATCCATATATTGACTTTAAATCCTGTACGGAAAAGTAATTGCGAAACGATAGATTTGCTCCGACCTACTGGTACTCCCAAAAGCGAAATCTGCCGATCGCAAAGGGTTAAACCCTTTTGCAAAAGGTTGATTGGCAAACAGTGAATTTGATAAGTGAAAGGGTGAATTTGAGGACAAAAAGGTGAATATGATCTCCAATGTGCTTAATTTGGTATGAAAAAAGGTGAAAGTGATCTTCAAAGTATTAATTTTGAGTGCAAAACGAGTAATATAATTGTAGAGTTGAAATGAAAATTGTTTGTGGAGAGCATGATCTTTGTAATTGTTTCACGTTAAAATTAATTCGCATACTTTTTTCATATGGATTTGAGCCGTTCATTTTGAAAGTGGCCTAAGTTCGTTTTTCAAAAATATCAAGTTAACGTTTAAAACGTTACCGAGTAACTTTGTGTAACTAGTATGAACGTTAGCTTGATTTTTTTAAAGAATGAACTTACAATTAGGCCACTTTCAAAATGAACGGGGCATATAATGTTTTATAGTTTGGCATTACTTAATTGTTAGAGTTCAAAATGAGGAGAAACTGCAGCTTATGGTTCGCGTATCTTTAATGTGTTTAGAAGCAGTGGAGACAACAAATTCGATTCAACAGCAACACGCGCACCAGCAAATCATCCAGGAGAACGAACAATTCGCTCTAGGCTGGTTGAGAGCCACTTTCGAGCTTGCGCCTGGTGCGCGTATAGAGCAGGAAGAATTGTACAAGAAATATCTTGGTTGCTGCACAAAGATTGGCAGAAGAGGTGTCATTGCTCCGCTTCATTTTCCAAGATGCGTCAGGTAATGATTATAACATTTATCCAGTCTCACTTGTCTCGCTCGTGTTTTGTCGAATGGCATCAATAATAAACAATATCCACCCTGGGTCTCAGATCTGTATTTGGTGGAACTGTTGGACCAAACCCGTTGAAAGGTGAAACGAGTGGCACCCAGTATTATGAAGGAATCCGTGTACGGGCGACACCTGCCCAAGTAACTTATCCGAGCCAAACCGTGATTGGGACTAATACACCACCAATTCCAGCGGCGAATACAACTCCAGTAAAGGTGCATCCCCAACAACAGCGTACAGTCAAGAATATAAGTCCTGCTCCTGATAGCACGGCCCTAGAAAATCCTGCATCTGGGCCACCACAGAGATCCCCAGCCCCTGCATCTCCTATCCTGAAAGCCCAATTGTCTGCTCCACCGAAACCACCAACAAACACGTCCAATCACTCCCAAAATCCAGTCACCAAGGTTGATTCTAAAAGTCAGGTGGGTCCATGTCCTAGCTTTCTACCGTTCTTCTACCATTCATGACCTTGGTTCTTATTTTGGTTATGGTTTCATACTGCTACTTTAACATGATGGGCTTCCTTAACAAACGAACATACACACTTTTGCATGCCTTCAATCCTGTGTACCTCCCATTACTGTTTATGATATGCATGTTGAGAACTAGCCTTTTACACTCGGAGATGATTCTCAGTAGCCACACAGTTTATTGCGGCGACTGGGAGGCGACTTGAATTCGCCACTCGAATTCCCGTGATAAACGGGCTACTGAGAGTCGCCTCTCGCGTGTAAAGGGCTAGGGACAGAGTATAAGACGATATGTACGAATATGTGTGGAAGCGTGAGATACTTTAAACCGCAAAGAAAATATTTGTGAAAGGGAAGAATGTTAAATAAGTACACGGAGAGTGAAATGTTTAAATGATTCATCGATGTCAGGCGTTTTTGGTGAATTGATTGTCGATTCAAGCAAGTTTCTCATCTCCTTTACTGATCTTTATCAAGAGTTCATTTTTCGCACATTTGTGATTGCGTCCTGTATGTTCATTAATTATTCACGCATCGAGTCCTGAGATCATTGCATGCCCCAAATAAGACTTCATTCTCTATCAAGCTTCTAATTACAATGCAAATTCTATTTGAAATCTGCTAATTAACTCTCTTTCATGTCTTCCGCCATACATGATAACAAAAGCAAGTAATAGGACAGAAAGTAATAGTATTTATTTTATGATATCTGGTAGAACATACAGTAATAATAATTATAAAACAATGCATAAGATTTTGACCAATTAGAGAGTTATAATTTGACATTCATTAACCCGTCAATCGAGAAGATAATTGTTAACGTTGAAGGTACTCTAAATTTGATACACGCGCAGTGTTGTCCTCTAAACGCTTAAAGGTTTAACCCTTTTGCACTCGAGTCGACTCTCAGTCGCCGCTCAGTTTATTGCGGCGTTTGAAAGGCGCCATTGAAATTGACTTCAGTTGTCGATGATTTAACGTCGTTCAATAAGGAAACGTAACTGGAGAAGAAAGTTATGTCGCCACTCAGTCGCCACATAGTTTATCGCTTACTTTTTGTTACTGAACTCTAAATAACCAATAATTGGAGTAAATCTTAATGTCGTCTCTCTATCGCCTATCGAGTTCCCGCGATAAACTGAGTTGGCGACTCAGAGGCGACATTAAAATGTACTCCATCAGTCGGTGATTACCATCTAATAACAGAAAATAACTGACGAAATTCTTAACGATCGCATCTCAGACGCCACGCGAGTTACTGCGATAAACTGACAACGAATGTCGACTGAGGGTCGCCTCCGAGTGCAACGATTTAAGCTCTCGCATCTAATCGTATCTAACGTCAACTCCGCACGTGTCATCGTTATTAAAATTGACCTATGAAACACGATTTAATTGCATGCTCGTTGTTAATCAGGTCTCAGTATCGCATCCTCATCTGAGTCAGGCGTTGCTGGCGAGTGGTGCGCAAACTCAAACCCAATCAGTGCAGCAAACACAACAGACATCGCAAGTTATCCAGGTAGTGACTAAAGAAGATAATCGAAGTGGCACTACATCTAGTTCCATAATAAAAAGCCTTCTGGCTACTAAGGTAACAGCCAGTAGCGACTGCATGCCCAGTTCCGCTGCTGCGACTTGTGTGTCTACCCCTACTGCCTGCGTAACAAACACTACTGCTAGCATCGCATCCAGCATCAGTGCCAACCAGCTAATAACAACCAATCAGGTACCATTGTTGTACATTAACAACTGAGAGTGTAATCGACTGTTTCTTAGTTAGACGTAGAACATTGGATTTGAATTATTTCCTATGTTTACTACCGATTTGTATCATTGAATTAGGTAGATTTTATGTTACGATGTGACTGGAACTTGCGGAGAGGCCATTGTTGAAAAATATCGTATTTCAATATGCGAGATCAGTTTGAAATAGAATTTTAAAGTGTTTAATGAAATGGGTGATTCATTACCTTGTTCTTTCTCTCTTAAAAGTATTACAGATAAAAGTTATGATAGCTATTATGTAATAAGTATAAATTATTGCATAAATTGTTAAGGAAATATGCGAGAACTGAGCAAGGATCTTCCGAGTAGAAGGGATATTAAATTGGGAGTAATAATGCATTTGCAATCTGATTTCTTTTAATGTTTGCTGTTATGTTGTAGTTATCGATGTATTAGTTATTGTGTGATGCATTATATTATTTGAACCGAGTTCATTGTGTAATATTTGTTACTTCCTAGTGATAATTAACACGTTGAACGCCATGGCGGACACCGGCGAGGATGCCAATATTATAAACAAAATATTAATCAAACTCGATTGAAATATATCTCTAATATTCGTAAACTTTTCAATACTTTCAACCTTACAATACAAACAAGTAACCAATGTATCGTAGAGCGTGCTATTATTATTATTACACGTTACGTATCGTGCAATACGAATTCCCGCGCGGTGCTCAACGTGTTAACAGAGTGACTATTTGTGAATTGAGTTGAGAATTTAATGACAATATTACATAATACTAACAGCAGCATGGTGTTTCAAAGATTGGAGTTGATTTTACTACAAAATTTCGTTCAACATCTACCGAATATTATGAATCTTTACATTGAACTCCAACATTTCATGTATGTACTTCATATTTATATTATGATATAATAACTAGGTCGCACAGCGTCAACAACAACAGAGGCTACTTCAACAACAATTAGTTGGTGTCACACAGCCTGCTGCACCTGCAGCTACTCCAGCGAATGTCCATCCAAGGACTTCAGTGAATTCAAAACAAAAACCAGCTATTACAGCCATTCCTGCCAAGAAAATACAGAGGCTTAATGGAGCCAAGTTTATTATGACTAATAATTGTGACAAGGTATGTGCCTCTTCTTATTATTACACTAATGCATTAACCCTTTCGCGACTAGGGTCGATTATATCCAGCATCCACGAATCGAAATCTATCACACTAAAGTATATACAGTAGACTCCCGTATAACGCGGTTAATACGTCACGCGCTGTAAGAATTCGCGTTATAGGAAGACGTGCTGTACGGGACTTTTCCTTGTATAACGCGTACAATCTAAAGTAACATGTTTGAAATGATTATTGCAATGCAAACTTTGATTTTCCATGTTTTATTGCAAGAAGGTGATGATTCGCAAAATGATTAATTTGGAGTGCAAAGTCTGCATTGGCGGGAAAGGGTTAATATTGATGACTTTAGATGTGTATTATTTGTATGAATGTTGGTGGCTAATAAATAGAGAAGTAATATGACATTTTTGTTCTTTCAGACTGAAGTAAGTGATAATGAAAACGTGAACCAAATCGTAACATCGACAGCGTGCTCCACGGTAGTTTTGAATTCCACTGAGAACCACATATCCTCGACCGCGAAAACTTGTCGTCCTCCTCCCACGATTCTGAATACCAACAAAACGAATCAACGTTCCATGTGTACCTCGATTGCCGAGGATTCAGATTCTACGAATAATTCGTTGGCATCGAGTAGCGGTATCGGTGGTAGCAGGGATTGTTCCGGCGTCGGTGTCGAAGAGGATAACTCCTTAACAAGTTTCGAGGGCATTCTTTTAAATGGTGCACCGAGTAACATGGATATCGATGCGCAGGATGATGGATCATCGAAAGACTCGTCGAGTTTGATTACTAAAGAAAAGCCACTTCAAAGTATGATGCTCGCTGATCTACTGGAAAGGAAAGTCGATAAAGAACCCATATTAAACGGTGTGCTTGGAAAGAATTCTATTAATGAGAAAGGTATGGATCTAGTGGAAAATCATATTAAGAAAGTACTAAAAGAATCTCCGACTGATATCAAGATAAAGACAGAAGTAGATGATGGCAATGTCCTCCAAACCGAAGTCTCCGAGGATACGTTGATCGAAGCACCGCGAGGGATAAAAAGGGGTGCCAGTGATTCAGACCAGATAGATGCTAAGAAACCGAAGTATTCGAATGGCACCATATCCCCGGATCCCGCCGTAGATTCAACGACTGCCGAATCCACAGTCTCGAGTATAAAATCCGAAGAACCGGATGATGACAAGGACAGTGAAAAGGCTACGGTTTCCTCCACGGCTGCAAATTTGTACGCCGCACTGGCCGCAGATTGTATCGAAGACGAAACGGATCTCGACGAGCAAGTCAAGCAAGAACCACCGCCTGTGATTAAGCAAGAACCCCCTCATTTATTTATGAATCAAATCACTCAGCAATCACAACCACCACCGCTATTGCAACCACAGCTACCACCGCAATTGCAACCGCAACTACCGCCGCAACTACAACCACAAATACAACCACCGCCACAGCCGCCGCAATTGCAACAGCAAACGTTGCAGCCGCAACCTCCTCAGCAAGTACATCAACAGCAACAACATCAACATCAACATCAACAGCAACTCATAGTGGCAGCGCCTAGGCAGATAGTGGTGCAACAAACTATTCAAGCGAACAATCAAGTGATTATACCAACAGCGTCAGTGAAGGGACGACCAGCAACGGGTCAACCACAAGTGCTACTGCAACAGGGTGCAGGTGGTCAGCTACAGTATGTCGTTTCCGGTGGTGTTCCTGGTCAAAATTATGTTCTAGCACAACCGCAGACTGCATTGGTTCAAGGTCAAGCGCAGACAGTACTTGTGGCACAAACCACCCAGCAGCAAGGAACAGGCGCAAAGACCATTATTATATTACAGCCACAAGCTGCGACTCAAGCGACCCCACAGAAAATGGTAGCCGTAACACCTCAAGGGCAACAAGTAGTAGTCACGCAAGTTCCACGTCCAATTTTACAAAGTCCTGCTCTGGGAAATATTCCACCGCCATTGGTTCCAACCTCGGCTACGATACCGCAGACTTCCATAATAGTTAATAGTTCGGTAGCACAAACGACAGTCACAATTCCCGCGATGGCACAACAAACGCCAGTTTCCACGAGCGTACCTTCGAGAGTCGTAACACCGACACCTGCTTCCACACCACCACCCACAAGACCCACCACACCTCATCAAGCAGCAGCAACGCATGGATTAGCAACGAAACCACCCACGAAAGTAATTAAAACAGTGAGTTCATCAACATCCACTGAGCCCGAGTCAAAGCCTCAACCATCGACAAGCCAGAATCAACCAGAGACCAAAACTATCACGATCAAAATCGATCCAAACGCATACTTGTGCGAGTGGCGAGGATGTCTGAGGTAATTCATCCGTCATATACTTATAAAAGCATGAAATATTAACAAGAATTATATTTGATATATTATTCCAGGCAATTTAAAACTCCTCACGAAGTATATCTTCACGTGTGCGAGGCTCATTGTCCAACCGGTGGAGAAGAAATCTTGTGTTTATGGGCCAGCTGTGACTCATTGAAGAGGCGCAGGTTTTCGTTGATGACGCATCTCTATGATAGACATTGTAATGCAGATGTGAGTTGAACTCTGATTGAATATCGTCTTGTTTTATAGTAAACTAACTGTAATATCGATATTAACCGTTTGAGTGTCACGGGACTTTACGAAAATATGGTAGAAAACTGCCAGACGACAGGATCGCGCTTTTTTGACCCTTGAACTGCAAACAGCGCTTATAAGCATCCAATACAACATGCCTATTTCGAATGTACGACGTCGCAAAATAAATGAAAAAGAACTCAATTTGAGTGAACCATTTTGATTAGTAAAGAATAGCACCAAGTGCAGTAGCACTCCGTGTATCGTAGCGGGTCTTGCGACCGTCGCATTGCGTGTTTCGTTTCTAAGCACTGCACAGTCAAAGGCTTAAAAACTTGAAATGGAACTTCCTTGCCACATTCACTGGCATTTATCACTCAACATAGAAACAGGAGAACGGCGATCGCAGTTGTTCGGCACTTAAACGGTTAATGTTTCGTACATCATCAAATGATTTCTGCAGACAATGTCGATGAGAAGGAAGCAGTTAACCGTCACCGGCAAAACGGAAGTGTCGACATCCACGCCTCCGACCCCTCATCATCCTGGATATGCACCAAACGCAGCATTCCACGCAATCAAACGGCACGCTTTGGAGTTCGTGAATCCAAAGGAACTGATGGTACGTTCCCAAAAACAATGCAACTATTCTATTAGTAGGCCTAATAGTGACGGTACCCAGGGTATACTACAAGTCTGGTAATATAAGCGCAACCACAATCTTCTCTGTTACGGTGACAATTTTAATCCATAATCTATAATATAGTATACAATGTAACGTAGAGTATCGCGGATTGATTGTAACGATAATAACAAAAGTATGTAGAGCTTTTACTTATTCTCTACACCGAGTACATTCCAAATATGTTTCTATGAATACTCATGGTCCTTCTTTGAGGGTGTTTGAACTAGATCTGTTAATATGTGATTTCTTATTCTCCTGGCAAAGCAGCAAAGGCCGACCAAGCCCGCTGCAGCCACCTCAAGCTCTTCCTCCCCCCGACCTGGGCAAAATCCTCCACCAGAACAGGTAAAAAACGTGTTCAAAATTGGAAAGGATTTCATGATACAGCCACAGCCCCTGTGCGCTGCCCCTGCCGCCTCTAATTGACTTATTTGCGCTTTTATTTTCTTTTTTTTGTCTTTTATCGCACCGTGTCGTGTTTTTACTTCCTTTCTCTCTCTCTCTCTGTCTGTCTGTCTGTCTGTCTCTCTCTTTCTCTTTCTCTTTCTCTTTCTCTTTTTCTCATCTCTCTGACTCTCACTCTTGCTCTCTCTCTCTTCCATCTACGTATACACATCACATTCTAGCATGGATTTTTTTTTTACTTTAGTTTCATTTTGTAGCAAGTAGCGGTGGTATCGATTTATGTGTTTACGCAGTTAGATCATACGTGACAAGAAGAAGGTGTTGGCACGTTGTGTTTCTTTGACCGGCTATAACGTACAATGTTTCATTGTGCTTCACTTGTTTATCATTTTATTCGATGGTTTTGCTAGATAAAGAACTAGTTGAGGTGAAGTTATGATTTATTTCAGTGATATCCATGTTCATCACGTGGTATAATGATATGCTTTTGTTTTCTTGTTCTTCTTTTCTTCGGAGAGTTTAGAGGCAAACAACTATGCGAGTCGGAACGTGACTAATTCAATATAATCGGAATGAATAATATTTGTCTGATACTTTCGAGATGAGATTGTTCACCCTCTATAGCTCGATTTCTTTTTCTGTCTAAAAGGAAATCGTGTTACGTAAATCCAATTAAACGCGATTCTAACGAAGATAAGCTACGTGGAAATCATAACGAAATTATTACTTAAACCCACCGAAAATGGTGACGATTGTTGCGCGTACTTTTATCATTATTATTACAAAGATATTAAATGTAATAAAAAGGTGACTTCAGAGTTACATGAAGCTATGGAGGGTTAAATAGATGTTGATTTTGAAGTGGAAATATTATTAAGGAATTATGTATGTTACTTGGCATGTTATGTGTTACTTTGCATCAAACAATGTTCTTATATCAGCTGGAAGAATATTGACAATTCCATGGTAAAAAATCGAGTTACTTTGCACGTTCCTTATGAAAAGTATGGTGTTTAAAAATTCGAAGTACGGATATGGTAATGAAAGTGGAAGATACAGAATCTGGAATATATCACGTTGATTTGTATCTGGAATATAATGCTTTACATTTATCACAATGTTAATTCAGTGTTTACATTACTCGTGTAATACATCCCATTTATTCTAAGTTGCTGTTTTGTAATTGAGTGTCTAAGGTCGTATTTCATTAATGTTCATTCTTAACATGTTGAGCGTCACCCTGAAGTCCACGTAATACGATACTTCTCGATACGTGAACGTAACCTTACTTTACATCGTTATCGTAAAAATATTCGACATTTTTACGAATATTAGTGATACATTTGATTCGAGTTTTAGTAATATTGACATCGGTGGTCACAGGTGACAGCGATGGCGTTCAACGTGTTAATGGAGACTAATTTCTCGCAAGAACATTGTTAGATAGATCAACCATATCCATGTACTCATGATATTTATTTCAGCATTAAACCGAGTGTGATTATTATGTGTTTAGCTGTTTATTCCTCATGTAACAAACTTCACGTGTACTTGGAAACATTTCTCTCCGACTTTGAATTCGTTTTTCTCTGCTTTCTTTTTTAGGATGACAATGAAGGTCCAGTGACGAAAAGTATTCGCCTGACGGCAGCTCTCATTCTCAGAAACCTAGTCATATACTCAACACATGGCAGAAGGTAAACAATCTTACATCATTTCTGAAATCTGTATAAAATTTCATTGGATAGATTACTTAAAATCTACCTCGAATTTATATTTACGTTAAGTTAAAGTAACAATGAAAGTCCCAGGTGCCTGACGATAGTCTTATAATAAAATCCCGGTTTTTATACAACGTTATTCTCGTACAACGCGCTATGTAATAAAATGCAGGACATCCCTGTTTACTTTAGTCGCGCATACCATAGTCTGTTATCCCCAGTTTCTTGTAATGCGATTTCATACAACGCGTAATGTATTCACCGCGTTACAGTAACATCACAGTAGACACCCGTATAACGCGGGTTCCTACAACGCGCTAAAGATATTGCGACGAGTTTTTTTTATATAACGTGATTCCCTTACGACGCGCTGTTTAATGAAATGTGGGGATTCCCTGATAACGCGATTCCCGTACAACGCGCTGTATAATAAAATGTGGGGATTCCCCGATAACGCGATTCCCGTACAACGCGCTGTATAATAAAATGTGGGGTTTCCCCGATAACGCGATTCCCGTACAACGCGCTGTATAATAAAATGTGGGGATTCCCCGATAACGCGATTCCCGTACAACGCGCTGTATAATAAAATGTGGGGTTTCCCCGATAACGTAATTCCCGTACAACGCGCTGTATAATAAAATCTGGGGATCCCCCGATAACGCGATTCCCGTACAACGCGCTGTATAATAAAATGTGGGGATCCCCCGATAACGCGATTCCCGTGCAACGCGCTGTATAATAAAATCTGGGGATTCTCCGATAACGCGATTCCCGTGCAACGCGCTGTATAATAAAATCTGGGGATTCCCCGATAACGTAATTCCCGTACAACGCGCTGTATAATAAAATCTGGGGATCCCCCGATAACGCGATTCCCGTACAACGCGCTGTATAATAAAATGTGGCGATTCCCGTACAACGCGGTTAATATGCCACTCGTTGTATGAAATCGCGTTATCGGGGAATCCCCACATTTTATTATATACCGCGTTATTCTCGTACAACGCGCTATGTAATAAAATGTGGGATTCCCGTACAACGCGCTGTACAATAAAATGTGGGAATTCCCCGATAACGCAATTCCCGTGCAACTCGGTGTATAATAAAATGTGGGGATTCCCCGATAACGTGATTTCATACAACGCGTGGCATATTAACCGCGTTGTACGCGAGTCTACTGTACAAGTCCATGTCGTAAAAGGGTTGAAATGAATTCTAACGATTCACGTGTTTCCTTTCTTCCTCAGGCATCTCAGAGCATACGAACCTCACTTAGCAGGCGTGGCATTAAGTAATGTCGAATCATCGAGAACAATCGCACAAGTACTGTACGACATGAATGACCAGAGTAGCAGTAATCATAGGTGACCTCTTGAAACAGGCCTCTAAGAGAAAGCTCTTTGAAATTCCCGAGCACCGATCAATCAGCTTACTTTGAAACCGAGCGTGCAAAGTAACGGAGAGAATGTACCGAGATGATGCAAAAGAAATTGCAATTTCGGGGGTTTGTCGCGTTGAAAGTAAACCGGGGGTGGAAGAAGATGAATGAAGAAACGGTGGAAGAGCCGGACGATGAAGGAATCAAGAAATATATGGCTGAAAGTTTGACGAAGAAAGGAAGCTAAACCGTGTGAAGATGATACTAGAAGAAGACAACAGAAATGTTCCATATTAATAAAGAAATAAAGAGGCCTATAAACTTACTAACGGCAAAAAACCGTGATTTGCCGACTTTTTAGACACTAAGTATGTACTGTAACTAGTGACAGGAAGAACGAGAGTACGGTGGGGGGGTTGGGATTGGGGGGGAAGGTGGAAGGGTGGGTGGTTGGAGGGAAGTTCGAAAAGTGATGGAGGATCAGTGATAAAAGAACGAGATAATATTTCAGATTTAATATTAATATTTATTTTCTCAACGTACGAAATGCGGAAGAAATGTTTTTAGTAAGCGTGTACAAAAAAGACGGCGATGGAAAAAAATACTTTACGGACGTTATAGTTAATTATGATCAATATTATATTATATATTAATTATTAATTATTATTATTAATATTATTGTACGTTCTCTTTTTTTTCATAAGTCACCAGGAAAAACAATCTAGAATGTAAAGGAACATTTTTATCGAATGTATTTCTTAGGAATCTATTATTTTCTCGCTTACTATTGCACATTGCAATTACACGGCTCATATTATTGTCTCTCTTTGGTTTTCATTATTCAATTACGATACTTCCTTGGCAGAAGTTGTGTGTGGTGGGCTCGTCGCAAGCAGAAGTAATCAACAACAACAACTTCGTTCGTCATTTGGCGTCACGCAAAAACCACGGGAGTTCGTTGTGTATTTGAACCTAACGGTAAAACACGCGTCTAGTTTAGATATATCAGTTTTAGCAGATGAGAAAGAGAAAGAACGAAAGAGAGGAGGGAAGAATGATAAAGAAAAAGGAGAGAACTCATAGCCGTTCATCGACTTCTGTAACTTTATCGGATATATTCGTAGGGGAACTTTTATACTTTTTCCGGAAAGGCAAGGCAAGAGCATATCTTTTAAGAAACATTCTTCGTCGTAGCGACGACTCGACAATTCGATTACTCGACTCGTATTCGAGCGATCGAACGAGTCTCGAATCGCGTCCATGGTTTCGTGGTTGTGCGCGTGTGCGTGTGTGTGTGTGTGTGTGCAAGGATCGAAGACATCCACGATATTCGTCGGCGAATTGGTAAATAAAGCTCGGCCGAACGATTTAATGTTTCATCGAGTTGTAAACGATCGATCTTATCATCTTCGGATTATCTGTGCGTTCTAGACGATAGTTGTGTCCAATATTTCAACATAGAGGCCTAAAGAAACGTCGATTAAAACCAGTGCTTTTCAAAAACTTCTTCAACATCCGCAACACCTTCTTTTACTGATTCACATCCACGCGAATAAAATTGAAATGTCCTTTGTAATAACATAAATACGACTATTATAATATCGTAAATTATGGAAGAAAAAAGTCAATCGAATTACATAAAAACTTTGAAGATCACTGGTTTCCACGATTACGATCACCGTCGTGCTTATCATGAAAAGAATCACTCGAACAAAACCGAATATTTCGTATATCTTCGTATATCTCCCTCGCTTTATCGCGAGTATTTTGATTTTGTAGATAAAACATCACTCGTGGAACTTCCATTAAATCGTTTCTATGTAAACTTTCGACACGAAGAGCGCGACGGTGTCGCAAATTACGACTACGAATCTTCAGAACACCAATTAAAATGACGAGAGAATCGTAAATCCTCGCGACGCACAATGACAATGTTTTCACCCTCGTCCTTCGTGTTGATCCTTTCTCGTTGCTTCTAACACGAAACCCCCGTTAAACGAAAAACAAACACGGAATATTATCGAACTCTTTGTATCATAGGATGTACAAACAAGGCAAAGCAAAAGGTTTACCATGAAATGGTAAAAGAAAAACATCGGATAAATATTAATAATCGAGTGAAGTCGAGCAGCAAGTTTCCCTTCCAACCTGCCTTTTAACGCTAGAACTACGGGAGTCGTAAAAATCGATGGATCCACGGAATTTAATAAAATCATTCGAATTCACAAGGTTCCATTTTCTGAGATTCTTTCGCGGCTCACGTTGCACGATGAACGTAATGAAATCGATGAATTTCTTTTTGTTTTCCATCTGTTCTTATTTTCAATGACGATTATCCGTGGTTCTAGTGTTAATCTCGTAAAAGCAATGCGGTTCCTTGACAAGTCTGTAATTAATCACGAAAAACAAGCGAGATTTCTTTATTTTCATTGATTCGTTTCTTCCTTCCGGAGGATAAACGTATGATAAAAGAACAGACAGGATGTTTGTGTTTTTGATTGGTATCAATGATTACTTGGCCAGAAGGTTTAGGTTTTGCATTTAAGGAATGTGATTACGTTGGATGTGCATCGATCCTCTTTCTTTTTTTCCCCGGATATTCGTACGAAGACGTCGCATAAGAAATTCAACTCGATCGTATTAGATTATTATACATATACATATACATATAATTATACATACTTGTACATAAACGCCTTTATTTCATTATCACGATGTTAAGAACTCTGTGTACATTTTTTCTTAAACCTGTAAGTTTAGTACGTCTGACGGATGCGAATTTAAGAGAATTGTGTATTATAATAGATATACATATACATATATATATATACATATGACAAAACGTAGAAGTTGCAAGGTAAAACGATTTTTGTAATTATTTAACCGGAACAGCTGGGGGAAAATGAGGACGGAGTGGAAATGCGGAAAGAAAGAGAGGAAATGGCGGCTGATTAGCTATTATTATTAATGGCAGCCGAACTAAGGATAGTTGACATCGTAAAAGTATCATTAATGGACCCTGTGCGAGCCTCTATTATGTATTTTATATATATATATATATATATATATATATACACATATATAAAGATCAAGTTTAATAGCTGAACGTTTAGGAGGAGAGAAAAATCTTGTGAGAGGCTTTTTATTTTTATTATTTGTAATTTACCTAGTTTAAATGTTCACCGTTTCGTACGATCATCGACGATCATAAACAACGTCTGTGTAAAGGAATAAAAGGATGAATATAATAAAATCGATAAATGCGAAGGAGATATATTTCAAACAAACAGATACGAACGAATCTTTTTCGACGTTCACTCCGCCATATTGATTTCTCTGATTCATTATTCGCATTATTTCGTGTGTCAATATTTATTAGAACATTCACGAAGTATATATCGCCATTAATACAGTCGCGCCTTTTTTCAGGCGAATTACGCAGAATTTCCGCAGAATTCCGCATAAAAAACCCAACAAAAAACAATAGCTTTCTTGATTAAATTAGGGATAATTTTTGTAATACCAGCTACACAGAAGGGGTAACTTGCACACATTCAGTTGTTTTGTTTTGTTAATGCATAAAAAGATTTTAGATTCGAACAAGAAAAGCGTTATTTGTGTCTGGGAATTGTTCTCTTCTCTTTTAATTTCCAGCAGAGAAACATGCATAAATGTTTATTTATCAAATGTTATATTTAATATGTTTAAGTCATAATAATATTTCTCACGGAACGTTCGTTAAACAAAATATCCTCGAAATCGAGGTTTTTCTAAATCAATAACGAAGACGTTTAGATTGTTTATTTGATTAAAAAGAAAGTTTATTTCCATTTGATACAAGTTGCAAGGAACGACGATAATTAGAACTGTATAATAAAAATTAATATTAACAATTATATTGTCACGCGCTCAAACTTTCGATTCACTGTAATTACTTCGGGACGGCGTTAATTATTTATTAATTAACTGAGTATACACTCATTATTTATCATGTTTATCGAGTTAACGTTTTGTTTAGTGGAATATGAAAATGATGGAACCGACGTAGCAGCGTCGATCCGCGAATCGGATGATTGCGTGAAAACAGAGATAAATGCATCGGTTGTTGTACGATTGTTTAACAAACCTACGGACTTCGATAGTCCAGTCTTACTCTCGTTTTGTAAAAAATGTGTTTCTCCCTTAATTTTTACCGGCTTCTCTTTGAGTTCTTTCTTGCTCTGACTTTGCAAAGAACGCTTTCCACCTTCAATTTTTACGGTGTTCTCTTCTTTGAGTTCTTTCTTACTCACATTTTGCAAGAGTCGTGTTTCACCTTTAATTTTTACAGAGTTCTCTTCTTTCAGTTTTTGGTTATTCTCGTTTTGCAAAGAACGCTTTTCTCCTTCAATTTTGACAGAACTCTCTTCATTGAACACATCATCTGGCAGTGCTTGCAATTTAAGTCTTTGCTTTTGACATTTAGAATTAAATCTTGTAATATTAAACCTATAATTTGACTTCAAACCGCACTTTTTTATATGTTTTGATACAAGTAGTTCCAAGTGGATCTTCTTTCCTTGATAAATTGAACTACGACTGTCTTTTTTATTAATCATCAATCGAGTATCAATGAAATCTCCTTCGATGGGATGCAAGATGGATTTCATCAATTTAAACTTCCTATATTTATCCATATTTAAATTGTTATCAAACGGACAATTACAGTGCGGAGAATACGAGAAATAATAACAATTCTGATTGTTGCAGATGGAATATCTTTCGATAAAAGTAGACGACGAAAATGGTTGACATTTAATATCCGAATCCTTAAATAAAAAGAAAGGTACGGACTTTGAAATTCTACTCCTATTTTGCGTCGCGTGAAAATCGTATGGAAAACCGCGGAGCATTGCAAATTTTAGTACGCGTTCTTTTTCGTCCGCCATATTGGAAGGTCTTAAAATACTTCGTTTGTTTTTATTGGTTGTACTTGCAAGGGCACCGTGTTTTAATGATCCGATATCACAAACACAATTAATTGCAGCGCTTTTTGCCTTTCCAATATCTTCTTTGATATCACAATCAGTTGTTTTAACTGAATAATCTCGAGTCCTTAGATGCGGTGTTTCTTTGAAAATATCTTGCTTGATTTTTAATGCATACTTTATTTGTGAATCTAAATATTCTTCATACTTTCGAATATTATTAATCTTCTCATTACTTGTTTCTTTACTTCTTGCAATATTACATGTTCTTTTATTACATCTCTGTGAGTCAATGTCCGCCATATTTGATTCGCGAGAATCAATGTTTTCCTTTTCAGTCTGCATTGATTCTTCCTTCAATATTCTTTGTACAAAATTCCTGGATCTGTGATTCACTTTGGATCCTTGAATATAAGTGTTCCTTTTATTGGGTTGCTGAGTAATTACATTCTTTTGTAACTTCGCACCTTTACAATATTTATTACAGGATTTAATATTCGCATCCATCGCCGATTTCTCGGTTCTTTCCAATATTTGCGGCAATATTTTTAGTTTCTTCTTTGAACTCGCGTTTGAACAATTTTTCTTTGATGTAATATTTGAACAGTTGGATGTATTACACGAGTTTTTTATGGAGTCCATATTTTTATATGTTCTCGAAGGAACCGAATGCTGTATCGATAACCAGTCGGGATTGGATATCGGTGAATATTTTGGAATATTTAACTGGGAACTAATTGTACTGCGATTCTTATTATTGCAGCACGAGTCTTCCGATTTCGTTAATTGGTTCGATTCTAATTCAAGATTATTAGAAATCGTATTCTGAATCGAAGATTGTATATTATTTTCATATTTCCTTGAATTGCATGATTTCCTTGAGTTGTTATTCGAAGGTATATTTATATCCCATTTTATAGACTTTTTATTGCTACTCGAAAAATCATTCTTTGTTTGATCGATGTCTTTGATTCTCGTCGTTGGAAAATCACTCAAAATAGAGTTCGTATTTTCATGCAATCTTTTATAATATTCATTTATATCTTCCGTTTTTGTGGCAAAAGTAGAAAATGGAGTCGAAGATTCATATCTTTCGAAAGCACTCAAAGTTCTTCCGTCTTTTAAACAGCTTAATGATTTTAGATGAGAATTTTGATCATCTAAACGAGTAGAACGATAAGGTGGAAGAAAAGTTGAATCTTCTATTCGTGGATCATTTAAACTCGATGTCTTATTGCAACTAAATCCATCGTTGCGAACACAGCTTCTCGCGCGAACTTTGTTCGCGACATCGTTCCTTAAAGACGCGCCATGATTTCGGGTCGATTCAAACTTCGGATAGAAATCTGAGCTTTCAAGATTCGCGCCATCATTTAGTTGTTTGAAATCCTGCTTTTTATTTCCGGTCCCCTTGTCTTCGCGGCATTTGCAGTCATCAACTTGGCTCAAGTACGTCGTTCTCGTTGGACATAATTCATTCTCCGACTGCGCGTCACTTTTCGCGCCGACGCCATATTGAATCCTTTTTTCCTTCTGCAAATATCTATCGATCATGGAAATGATCGTTATTAATTGTTATCTCTATATGACCACGTTAAGATCTACGTTAAAACTGTCGGGTGTCGAATTTAATGACCTGCGAACAGATAGCGGAGACACATTTTTTATCATATTAACATTTTAATTATCTCAAATTCGTATTATTATTATTATATGTTACTAACTTATTAATTGAGGTTAAAGAGAATTCTTGCGTAACAAAACAACTATTATACTTAAATATTTAACCCTCTATAACGCCATGTCGAAGTCACATATTTATCTATCCGTATCCTTTTTCAGTTTCATTTTTCGTTATAATAGTAATTATAATAGTACGTGCAACAATTGTTTTGTTTTTCAGTGTTTAAATAATAATTTCATTGCTACCTCACGTATCGTAACTTTGTTAGATTTGCATTTAACTAGTTTCACGTTACAATTTTTATATTTCAAGTTTCACCACAATTTTATTTAGACGCCAAAAAACTAGGTTATAGAAGGTTAATATTGTAACATACAACATTTCTTTTAAACCTGTCTTTTATAAACAATACTTCCGATACAAAACAACTACATCACCACAGAAAAGCACAAAATTCCTTTGTAAAATACGTGACGACATTAACGTGATTTTCAATGGCTACTTCATTGGTAAATCTAAACATTTAACCCTTTGCGCTCGAAGAATACTTCGGTTATAAACGAGGACTTATACCAAGACATTTTGTGACACCGATTACCGAATAATAAACGATCTTTTTCTATGGCAATTAACGAATGAATCTTATAATATAAATCTTATATATCTATTTTCTTAATTCAGTTTGTATGACAAATAGAAGACTTGAATTCGGAATTAATTGCTGCGCGCGCACGCATGTCGCCATTGAGGCATCTACGGAGTGCAAAGGGCTAATTCAATGAATTATATTTCTCATATTTGGCACTCGGGGAAGCTTCGGGAGACTTCGGCTGTTATCGTTATCTTTGCGAAATTAACGTTTCGAGTATCCTCTAGTATTTTGCGAGATATTCGATTGCACGGACGATGCAGATGACAATTTGTAGGAGGAGCTTAGTTTCGATATGTGTCTGGAAGGGGTGCACTTGCAATCCATAGGATAAGATCGTCGTTCGTTAAGAGATCGGTCTTCAATGGCGGCCGGATATTTCGGTATCGCGGTGTACGGTTTCTTCAGCCAGTCTACTTGCCTGGCATACGTTTAATTGTCCCGTCAGTTACAATTAACAGCGTGTTAATTCATAATTAACAAGGAATATATTACAGAGAACTCTCGCATAACGCGGGCGTTGGGTTCCAGAAAAAGATCGCGTTATTAAAATCGCGAGATTCGGTTTATATTATATCGAAGTCATATCGGAGTCGCATTGTATAAGTACCGCGTTGTACGAGGGTTATCTATATTAACCCTCTATAACACCATGGAACTTTGAAGTCACATACTCATTTATCCGCATCTCCCGTTTTCGTTTCGTTCTTTTGTTGCAATAATAATTATAAAATTACGCGCAAGAATTGTCACCTTTTTCAGTGCATTTAAGTATAATTTTGTTACTACTTTCGCGTAATCTAGCTTCGTTTGATAGTGTTATACGATACCTCGGGATACGTCGTTATTGTAACGTTATAAATATTGCAAATTCTACGAATATTAGCGATATATTTGATACGAGTTTTAGTAATATTGGCATTGGTAGTCACCAGTGACTGTCATGGCGTTCACCGTCATGGCGTTCACCGTGTTAACTAGTTCCGCTTTATCCGAGTTTCTTTTAGACACGAAAAACATTGGATTATAGAGGGTTAAAATTCGAACGTGTAAAGTATGCGAGATAATTAAATAGTATAAATTAATAAGTATAACTTTCGTATACCTTCGACTCTCTTCCTCTTTCCTCGCGCGATCGAATCTCTCGTTCGTTACTTGTCTTCGTAATTCGCTTATTTGTTTACTGTACTCTGCAGCTTGATTCTGATATTGTCTCAACTCTGCCGATTCCACGGATCTGAAACATGAAGTTCCATATCAAACAAGTTCAAATATACGTCGCAATTAGTTGTTGTACAAATCATTTAGTTTGAATACCGACATACTTAAATACTTAGTTTAATTACTTCGGAATATTTTGAATTGTTTACACTCCAAGTAGAGTGGCAACAAAATGACGTGTCGGAATGTAAGAAAAATGTTCATAATTATAACGTTCCATTTTCGCAGATTTCTCACGGTACTTTGAACGCTTCTAACTTCGGACGTTCCAGAGTTCAAACGCTTGAGAAAGCAAGAAATCTGATTCGAAGTTCGAACGTCGTTTCTAACCTCGAACTATCGTCTTTGCGATTTTTATATTAAAAAATGATTCTTCACTTCTATATCTACAACTGAATATATCGCCGGTAGTTCTACAGGGTGAGTCGGTAACTATTACCGCCATCTAGAATAACTCCGGAACTATGATAGTACGAAAAAAGTTTTCCCAACAGAAGTTGCATGGGACTTCGGAAGGCGTAGTATGGCGTTCATTTTGTTATCCTAGGTGAAGACATTATAATGTATTGTTAAATGATACCCGGCAGAGTACAACTTACAATTTATTTTGAAGTTCAGAGATCTTCTGTTTCAGTCTCGACATCTCATTTTGGAGTTCCTGATTGGCAGTTTGCGCATTTATTGATTCTTGTCTAGCTTGATCCAACAGGGTCTCCAATCGCTCTACGGTGGCATGATCTCTCGTCATTTGATCTTGAATTATAGTTTGTTCCGCTTTCAGTCTTGAAATTTGTGAATCGTACTAAACGATACGGGACAAACATAAAATGGGTTAACTTTTAGCTCGTGCCAACTTAAAGGGGTGGCAAACTGACGGCCCGTGAAGGCTTCATATTCGGCCCGAAAAGCACGATGTTAGAAACATTGATTTTAACGATTCATTTCTAACATCGTGCGGGAATTAAAATATAACAAATTCAGACTTCTAAATGTTTTATGTTTTATGTCGGCTTTAAACAAAAGCAAAATTGATTATTATAATTCTTTGTACCATTTTTCTGATTTTATTTATTTCTTATTTCATATCGTTTCCTATTTCTTATTTTACCATTTCTTTTCTTTTATTATACCTGCGCTTTAAGATCATCTTTGTCTCCCAATTGATGCACGAGTCCATCTTTTTGTTGGTCCAATTTCACGCACAAATCTCGAACGGTGCACAAATCAGCTTCAGCTCTCTGCCTCTGATCACCCTGTTGTTGCAATTGTGTTTCCATACTCGCTATATTTTGAGTTAATTCGCTTATCTAAGTAAAAAAAAATAGCGCGCCGTTGCCAAGATTAGCCGAATTCGTGCTATCAATTCATAATTGGGGAATCAAAAAAGTGGTGGTACAAAATTGCATATAATATCCCATAAAAGATGCAGAAAAAAATCAATATCGAAGAGGGTCATCAAATATTTCAAATATATCAAATATATCAAATATATTATCAATATCTCATCAATATAAAAAAATAGAAATAAGGATGCAAATTTTGACGGTTAACATTTCTTGTTTCCATTATAATTCAGCAACACAGTTTAGATTTTTATAGAAAATCGCCGTGCTTTATCTTTGTCTCCGCACCTGCGTCTCGTAACCCCTTATCAATCCATCCCTATCAGCCAATTGATGTTCCAAATCCAACATCTGATCTCTCGCAGCTTGCAGCGCCCCCCTCGCTTCCGCTGCTTCCGATTCCAAGCTGTGATTATTGTTCTCCAGGACAGTCGCTTCCAGGCTCAAGCTTCTGAAGTGATTCAACATTTCTGTTCTCTCGTTTTCCTGTAAAACGACGACATTTGCCGATTTAACTCAAGAAAAGGATGCTGGGAGTTTCAGTAAACGGCGAATGTGAAAGGTGAGGAATTATTAATCATCTTACATCCGAGATTTGATTTCACCATCGGCTGGTTTATAAAGTTACGTAACACGTGTTAATAAACATCGATCAAGAACAGGAGATACGAAGTAAATCGAAAGGAATTTATTTGCAAATATATCGATTCTTTATCGGTGAAAGCAAGTCATAAATATTCCACGTAATCTCGTTACTAGAACTTGTAATAAATTAAGATATAATAGTAAAGCTTAATGATAAGGTTTAGTATAATAATAATCGCGGTTGCATTCCTTTGTACTTGAACAGTTTTTACGAATAAGTTATCGATACTTCCGGTCCATGTTTTATAATATGGAATAATAATACCAAGAAAACTTTCTATCGATGATATCCAATTTCATGGCGTTGATTACAAATTCCTGTTTTATTCAAATTTCTCTTGGTCTCCCGTTTACCACGGATTCGCCGCTTGAATTGTGACTCGTGTAGCCATAATTCGAAGATACTTGTGCGAATAAATATATATGTATACAAATAGAGGTGACCCTCGTACAACACGGTACTTATACAACGCGGTTCGCAAATTGTGGCGATCCTCGTATAACGCGGCATTCATACAATGCGAGTTGGATATAACACGTCTATGTAATCCGAGTCTCGCATAACGCGATTTTTATAACGCGACCTCTCTATGAAACCTAACTCCCGCGTTATACGAGGGTTACCTGTAATTAAATACTACGACTATAATAACCGGATTCTAATAATAATAATAATAATAATAAACAAATAATCCATTTCAGATCATACTGAATATATATAAATTATGTAATACGTAAAATGTATTGTTCCGTAACAAATGCGTTATTAAAACCCTTAAAAGTTGTTATGTAACATTAATAGGTTATTATGTACGATGCACCAAATTTTATACAAAAGTTTACGTAAAAAATAACGAGATAGAAAATCTAAAAAATTTTGTATACCACACGTATTGAATTTTTCTGAAATTTTGAGAATTGTGGACTATAATTTGTTGGTCCAAAACAGTAGATATTATATTATTACTACACTTAATACATTTATACTGATTAATTGTCTCGTAGACTTTACACGTTCGAATTATAATCTCCTATAACTCAATGTTTTTCGAGTGATTATCGCACGATTGTTGCGCGTGCTTTTACAATGATTATTAGACATTTTCCAGGATTAATTAAGGCAATGAAATTACCTTTCTATTAAGTAGATCCTCCGCTCGTCGGACCTCGCTAACGTAAGTCTGCAACTGTCTCTTTAGATCATAAGATTCCGCTCGAGATGCCTCCAACTCGCGCTGGAGATTTCTCACTTCGCAAGTCACCGCAGCGAGATCGTCCTGAAGCCTCCGATTTTCTTGAATCGCATTTTCGCGATCGACCGATGCAGTCTCCAATTGTCGCCTGACGTTTTCCATGTCCAATTGCAGTGACCGCAATTGTCGCTCCTGTTCTGCACTTTGGTCCACGCATATCCTAAATCAAGAGTGAACCAAGAGTAAGTGATTTTCTTTCGAGTTAAACTCGAACAAAAATTGGACAATCGGACTTTGAAATTCGTGCGCGCTCGGACGTGCGTATCGCACTTCGCATCTTCCGTGGCGCAAGATTGGTTCCCGAAAGGGGACAAGGGCGGCACGAACGCCAATGAAAATTGCCGGCGCGTCGTTACTTCATTCGTTTCTCGAAAATATTTACGTGACTGAACTTCACCTCGTTTCTGGGAGCACGTAACGCACGCTGAAATCATTGAATGATTCGAAGGTGAATACACGATCGAGTGAACGAAGGACGATCCTTGATTATTGAACTCTCGTGTTTCTTGCGATCTTAGAAATAAAAATCAAATACAGGTGGCACTAGTGTAACGCGGGGGTTAGGTTCTAGAGAAAGGTCGTTATAATATTACACGTAATATTACATAATACAGCGGATGCATATACAGCTTCCTGTAAAAATGACTTTCAGATAAATAAAAATATATTCCACGCCGAGTGCGCTGAGAATAACTAGAAATTTCACGACTCAGAATTATCGGAATAATTTCGCAATTCGGAATTTATTTCCCGCGTTTCACCCTTGAATACTTAATGGAGACATCACTTTACGTAATGACGCGTAAAAGATCATCATCGTGCGTCCGAATGGTTGTCACAAAGAGACGGTAATTTAACAGTAACAAAGAGTAGAAAAAATGAGCGGGGAAACGGAAAGGCAAACAATTGGCTGGTGTTGTGAATAGTGTCTTTTTTTTCAAAGGATCAAGATTACTTTCTCGAGGCAACTGGTTTTTTTTATTCATACTCGAGCGCACTGGAATAAATTATTGAAAGTCTATTTCTTTACCGGATCCCGGTGCTCGCTCACTTTCGACATGCATGCTTAATTATCTGCATAATGGCGCATTGTTATTTGCATATTCTTGCCGGTAAGTTAACGCGATAAGTTTCACGCTTTGTTAGCTTTATTCGTATTAACATTATATCTAGATTGAGTATAAATCGAGTATGAAAACGATTTATAGAAAATAATTGAAATTGTGCAATATTAATTCAATTCGACATTTATAGTGAAATATATTTCTTCATAGATTTCATAATCTCAATAATTTGAGATATTATATTATAATATTTGCTAATGCAAATATTAATTAAATTGTCAAATACATATAATAATTCGATATTTAATATAGTGGAATATTTGTTTATAGATTTCATAATTTAAAATTGCTAAATATGAATTCAATTCGATAATTAATGTATCGGAATGTTTGTTTATATATTTCATAATTTAAAATTGCTAAATATGAATTCAATTCGACATTTATAGTGGAATATATTCCTTCATAGATTTCATAATCTCAAATCAGCAAATATTAATTAAATTGTTAAATACATATAATAATTCGATATTTAATATAGTGGAATATTTGTTTATAGATTTCATAATTTTTAATTTCTAAATATGAATTCAATTCGATAATTAATGTATCAGAATGTTTGTTTATATATTTCATAATTTAAAATTGCTAAATATGAATACAATTCGACATTTATAGTGGAATATATTTCTTCATAGATTTCATAATCTCAAATTAGCAAATATTAATTAAATTGTCAAATACGTATAATAATTCGATATTTAATATAGTGGAATGTTTGTTTATATATTTCATAATTTAAAATTGCTAAATATGAATTCAATTCGACATTTATAGTGGAATATATTTCTTCATAGATTCCATAATCTCAAATCAGCAAATATCAATTAAATTGTCAAATACATATAATAATTCGATATTTAATATAGTGGAATGTTTGTTTATATATTACATAATTTAAAATTGCTAAATATGAATTCAATTCGATAATTAATATAGTGGAAATATTATTTAAATATTTCGCAATAATTCATATTGCATTAAATAAGGAAAGTCCGGATACAATATGTTAATTATTTTACATTAAAAAATGGCGACTGCGGAAGCTATAAAATTAAGAAGAGCACAGTATTCGAATCATCGAATACGGAAAGCGAAGTACGATTAAATCGGAAACAGTCGAGTAAATATATACACGGAAGCCTCGAAGTATTCCTTTCCCCCAAGGATCGAGATGATTCGACTTCAGTTAATCGATCATCGATTATCTCCGACTCGATTACGAGACGGATTGCGTAAGCGTGCGAATACACGACTTTTAGCCATTTAAAAGCTGACAAAGTTGCGGTTGCCCGTAGACAACGGTGTAAACGACTTTCTCTCATCTCGGCGTCCTTCCTCGATCGCTGATCTCCACAGCCTCCGCCGGTTCGAATAACGGCGCCAGAAGACGCCTTCGAATCCGTTCTAAGGCGTCTTCCGTCGCCTCTGCGAAAGTGAAAACGCGCGCGAGCCACTCGTGAAATTCGCCGAAATCATTCCCCGCCAGATCCATTAACGATTAGCGTGTTTAACACCGATATAATCATACCACCGGTGTTAATTGGCACCGATTATCGTTGCTACTTGTTTACGATGTTACGAGATGCTCCCATTCGTGAAGTTTTATGGTTAATAATTACATAATTCCCAGTAATCGAGCATTGGAGGTGAAGTTTATTAAGTAATACTATATGTAGGACAACTATGCGCACGCGCGAAGTATTCAATGTTTACTTTGGTATGCTTTATATAAAGTAATGTGATTGGTGAATTTCCGATCAGGTTACGGAATAATATTAGAATAGAAATGCTACGAAACTTTCATTACTGAATTATTGAATTCTTTGAGTTTCTAGTTGTTTACGTAATGTTTCATTTGATGGAATCAATTCAAATACTTGTATTGTTTGTATACATATTTCTGGATCATTATATATCTTTATAATATTAATGTATTATATATCAGTGGATATTATTATTATTTTACATGTCGAGGAACAAATGCAGCCAAAATCATCGCATTACATTCAATACAAAATTGAATATAAAAGTATAGAAAATTATCTATCATTAAAACCAAAATTCTTAAGAAATATAGTCTAATAATTATTAACAATAATTATACCACGCGAACGCATACATTAATTTCATTAACTTGCTGTGATTTCTATAAGCTTGTTATTATAATTACTATAATATAAGATATTTGATTGAGGAAATTTATTTCTGCTGATCCAAGAATTAATAGTCGTATTTAAGGATTAATTACAATATATAATCATTAATAACAATATCCAAGGATAAAGATGTTATCCAGCGATTAATAACAATATCCAAGGATAAATAAGGATATCCAAGGATTAATAATATCCACAGATTAATAATAATAACGAAGACATAATAACAAAGTCGTGTTCGTCACACACGCGACAGTAGAAAGGTTTCAACGTGAGGCGGAAGGAAGAAGCGTTTAGATGCAACCGAGTCTTTTATTACGCGGCGCAGATGGGAGCCGAGGATTCCATAATGCGAGCAGCATTCTTGCTTCCATGTGGCTTCCGTTCTATCTTTTCTGAAAGACTCGCGCACGTAGATGGAAAGTTAACGGTCCCCGGGCCGCTCGGCGTAAAAGGAAAAGTATTCTAGAAAGCATCGTGTGTAGATTCGACAAAACAGTTTCCTCGACGATTCGAATCACCTTACGACGCCGATGCAATTAAGTCTCTTGTTAATTAATAACGATAATATTAATATCTTTGCGCAACGACACTCGGATTACACGTGTCGCTTTAGGTGGAAACCAGCCCGTATCTTTTCCTTATCAGTACTTTCCTTGTTAATTATTATCTCGTACTTTTAAGGTTTACTGGATGACTACGCTTGGAAAGTTTATGTCGTACGATTTTAAATCCAATTTTAAGACCAATACGGAAGTAATATTTTTTAAGTCTTTTGGTACATTTATTGTTTATTATTTACGATTGATATGTGGATACTTGTTATTAAATGTTTATCATGATATTTTGAAGTACATTTAAGCCTTCTAGTTGGCAATAATTAATCTCTTAATCGGAGATGACGAGTTAACTTGTTACTCGAGTCCCCGCTTATCTCACAGGTTATGAATTAAGTGACAATTATCTTTCCAATAATTCTCAAATTTGGATGCGTGATCATTTCAGCAACGAATTTTCAAACCTACATATATTTCCGATTATTAATATATTGCGCGGATATATTTTCTTACGAAACCGAAAGTATGCGCGCGATGTAATTTGATGGAATAATTCTTCGGTTAAGAGGTTGAAGATGGCGTCGTAACGATATATCGATTCATCGTAAACGATATATCGCGATAAATCAAACGAGGTCTTCATGGTTTATTGAAACCGAAAGTCAGCTTTGTTCCATTGCATTACATAAACACGGATACAAAGAAGAAAACGAGATAAATTATTACGTATGTTTGCATATAATATCGTGCCGAGGCAAATCTTTATTAATCGCGGAAGTTCATCGGCGTTTATTTTCTCCGCGGTTAATTGCAGACACAATTTACTCGTTTCCTCGAGAAATACTTTCGTGATCCGGCGTAAACGCCGGTTGTAAATTCCTGTTTATTTTCGCGGTACTTTAAGCAAGTCAGACAGGTGAAAATCCGGAAAATTCTTCTTCGTATTTCACGGAAAATGTTAGTCTTCTATTACGGACCTTTGTATCCGGCAATTAACGACTTTGTCCTTGAAGGAACGAGGGTGAGAAGTTTACATTTGGAATTTACTTAGGACACCGTAAAACGACGGGGAACTTTGGAAATTCGTTAGATTATGGTGTCCCACCCTTTTACCTCCATTCTTCATGGCATTTTATGGATGCTACTCCATCTTTTAACATACATTTCAATTCTCGAATTCCTTCAACTCAAGTTTTATGGGAGTTCATCAGAGGTGGATGCAACAATGTTTCCTTTTAAAGTGAACTTCTGTGAATTTTGTAAACTTTAACACTAGAACTAACAAAAAAAACGGTCGAAATGACTTGTTTGCCATTTTTAGTTACATCATATGAATAAACCACGACGCATTGTTTGAGATTTTATATATTTTTATTTTATATAAATAAGGCAAATAATTGAATCCTTGAAATAATTGAGTGCATGTTCGGTAGTTCTAGTGTTAAGTTCGTCTTTCATTTTGCACTTCAAATTCATCATTTTAATTGCAATTATTTACCAACATTTATTAATTACTTGCGAATATTTAATTTGATTTATACGATATAAATTTAGCTTTAGTATGATAAGTTATTAATTATTTCTCAATATTAATTGTTTACACCTTTTCCAACGCTTGCATAATTAATCTGGAAAATGTCTTATTAAATAAATTCCTCATTAATTACTTGTCAATATTTATGTTTATAAACACGTTCCCCAATAATAATTCACGTGACAATTACACGGTACCCTAAATAATTAATTGCTGTACCAGAAACAATAATTAATGCTGCTTATTTCTGATATTTTATTACTGTCACTTGCAATCGATCATAAATGTCCGTAAATGTTTTTCATTTTCGAATGACACGAATGTATATGCAATATTATGCGTTAGATAATTCGACAAATTAATGACGCATGCGTCGATCATATTAGCGCGCAAAATTAATATTTACAATTTCTTTATTTCGCGCGACAAATCAACGGGACGTCGAAACGCTCCGCCCCTCCTCGACTTGCTCTCCTTTCCAATTCCTAGACGAACGTTTATTGCAACACTCGGGAAGCATTATATAATATTTCCATAAAAACGGATTATGCAAATTTATGCGAATACCGTACGCGAAATTGACGATTGTGGACTCGCTCTTTAGGAAATAATGCGTGTCGAATTCGGGCGAAAGAGCTTAATAGGAATTTGGACACATTTCACTCTCGACTCGGGGAGTTCTGATATTGAAATTATTGCAAAACAATATTCACCGTCGTGTTTACTCTCTTAACGCGATGCTACTTTCCACTTACTCTTAGAATATTTATATAAAAAGGTAATAAGACTATATTATTTCAAACTCCAATTGCGCGATTAACATAGAGTGGTACCTCGTACTTCGAACGCTCCTAACTTCAGAGCGTTTCAGAGTTCAAACGCTTGAGAAAGCAAGAAAGATTCGAAGTTCGAACTATAGTCCGGGAGCAATATTTTCGTCTTTGTGATTTTTATATTAAAAGATTATTCTTCACTTCTATTTCTATGTTGTAATAATTAAAATTCATAAAATAAACATGAAATTACTTTGTCGAATGTTTTTTAAGTTATTACATCGAAAAGTCTAAAATCTGAAATCTTGATTCGGACTTTGAACGATTCGTAGTTCGAACGGGTTTCCGGAACGAATTAAATTCGAACTACGAGGTACCACTGTATTAGAATTCTCATTAATGATATCCTTCACATTGGATTTTATATTTATTACAATAACTTAAGAAATCAAATTTGTAGAACAGTTTGATTAAAAAGGTGAATATAATCTGCATAGGGGTTAATTTGGAGTGCAAAACCTGCAGATATATTCGAATATCGGTTCAAATCATAATTCAAGGATTCAAAGTGATAACGAAGATCATCACACAACATTCGTTTCGTCCCGTTAGTCTCAATGGTTGCACAAGAGGCGCATACTTTCATTCTCGTTCATCCGCAAGAATGTCCCTGAAATCGAAACCCCGATGCGTGTGGTTGGCAACGCGTAACACTGCAAGATGACCACGATTCGGCAAATCTAATCACTGCATCGTTGCAGTGCATTGCATTCCACCCACGAGACAGAATATTCGAAACCTTAACCCTTTGCACTCGATGTCTAATCCAGGAAAGGCGAACAAGTCGATCGCGAAGCGATTTTCGGTCGATCATAGACTATATTTCAATACGATTTCAATACGCAAACGTAATGTTGAGTGTCAAGATTTCATTCGGTAGATCGCGAAACATTTTTAAGAAAAATACTCGATCATGTATACAGTGAAGTTGGCCACCCCTGGCTCGTAGACTCTAATCGATATCTCGTCAGCTTCCCACCCAGGCATTGAAATCACCACGCAGTCTTTAATTCCCGCTAGTTCCGCGCTGGGAACTTCGACGCCTATGGTTTTGGATGTCCCGGGAAAAGTAAACGGTACGACGCCCTTCGAAAGATTCCGTTGTGCTTTACCGTTATAGGCAAAGGGCATTGCACGGGTTCCACCGAAATGCAAGAGAACCATCTCGTCAAAGCCGTGAGAACACGGGATACCGATTACGTGATCCAACCAGAAGACGCCGTTACTGAATTCAAATAACGCGTCGGAGTTCTTTGCCTCCTTTGTTCCACAGATTTTATGTAACTTGCTTACACTATTCTCTTCACGGTTTTCACGGTTTTCACGGTATTCGGTGTTTTACGTGGAGATTCATTCGAGATGCATTTTATCGAATAATTTCAAGATGTTTCGGGCTTTCTGTTTTACGTAAGATAAATCTGATTCTGAAGCATAATTGATGAATGAAATTCATAAATCTATAAATTCGGTGGGGACTTAAATGTATACATTTTTGCGAGGAGAAGGAAACGAGTAACGGAATACGTTAAACAAGACTTTTATATAAAACGTGTGAAATTTAATTTCGAAGATAGCTTGCTCCTTTTTTGTTTCTGGGGTTCATTGACCTACGAGTCCGCTAAGCTTTTAACTCAATTGGAATTGTATACTTTGCTTCATTCATTTAATTACATCTGTAATATGAATTGTGTCATAGATATATAGTCGAGTCTCTTTTTCGAGTGGGTTGAAGTTATGCGTAAAAGCGAAATAGCAAAAAAAAATATAAGTAATCCACGAAATTTAGTAAGTTTTAACAGTGTAATGCGCTTGTCCATTTATTTTCGTTCTTTTTTCATAAACAAAACAAAACAACTGAATGTATATAAGTTACCTCTTTCGTGCTGCTGGTATTTAAACAAATCGACCGCAATTTTACCAAGAAAGCTATATCTTTTTTTATACGGAATTGTGTAGAACGTATTTACCGCATATAAAGAGACTCGACTGTATTAATAAAATTCCAAATATATAATTAAACTACATATGAATTAATTATTATATATATTGATATGTCATTTCTAACGAAGAAGATTATTTACGTTTCAAAACCTGACAATTGAACATCGAAACTTATGCGTTTCTATCTAAATTAATTTGTTTAAGGTTTCAATTTTGTTAAGTTTTCTAATTTCTGTAATTCTCTGTATTTAATTGATCATATTTTGATTATTTTCTTGTGCATCGAAGTGTGACACCCGTAAACATACTAATAAATAAATAAATAAATAAATGCATCAGATGCAAGGAAGATATAAATATCGATAAATCATTGGAATCAGCATACAATAAGCAACTGTTCAAGCATAAATAGCCAATTGAAATCATCGTGACCTTTCGAATGAAGGACATCATAATGGCAGAAAGGAGCAATAGATCCAAGCAGGATCTAAAAAGGTCCCTGAGCGGGAACAGTTCGATGGAACGACTATGAGGCAATATTCTCCTTGGGCCTTATATCTTACGTCAGCCATATTCGTGTTGAACTCGAATGTCAAACGATTATGAGCTTCCCGTTACAAGATCCGCCTCAGGCTCACTCTCGATTATGTAATAATTCGTAACGAAAGCGAGCTCAAACTTCCTTCCCTCCATTTTTGTCTTCCACGATCACATTGTGATTCGTCCTTTCGGAAGTCGAATCACAACGAAAGTCCTCCGCTTCTTCCTCGATTATTGATTACGTATATTATTATAAAGTGTCGAAATCGTGATGCTTTCTGGGAAAAATTGATGATCGAAGGGAGAAGCGTTTCATGCAATGGAGGACGATTAAGGTTACGTGGAAGAAGAACGAGATTAAGTCACTGCTATTCAAACGTGAGAAAACAAGTTTGTTTAATGAATGTCTCGTTGTATCAAACTTGGTTCTGTTGAGTAATTAGCCTTGTCTTAGGAGATCTAATTCATTCTTTGTTCATTGATGTTTGTTAGATAATATATTTGGTAGAAAAAGGGTGCTAGAAACATGGAGTTGGAAACGTCGAGTTAGAAATGTGAGGTTAGGGACACGCAACATTGTACGCGATACTTTATTATAATTGATTTAGAATTTCTTAAATGTAATATAATAGTGTCATGATTATTGTATTTGTTATATTATAATTGAATGTTGCAAAGTTTGACGTTTATTATACTTCGTCGAAGTGATTACAGTCGTTTAAGCGAAGGTCATAAAATGACGAAAGAAACGAAGCATCACCGAAAGAGGATGCTGGACGATAGACGAGTAGATTTCGGAGGTGATTATTATGGTGCGAGTAGGTTTCATTCGAGTTGGGAAATACTGGAGCATGACTTCACTGGAACTGTATATCGAATTCCATGAAAGCCCACGCGCACTGTTCATTCGTGGAACTCTCGCCAATTGGATAAAAAAGAAGGCACCGAAACGGATATAGGGAATAATATATTGCACAAAATCTAACCCTTTACACACGACGGCGATACTTACTCGCCATTCAGTTTATTGCGGCAACCCGAGTAGCAACTAAGAGGCGACATTAAGACCTCCAGTTATATTTTATTGTTAGACTAAATATAACTGGATTAAATCACCGAGCTGGAGAAAATTTTTAATGTCGTTGAAGGGTTAATACTTTTTTAAATAATTCTCATAATTAACTGTACTAATTCTTATCGTTGTGTATATTTGTAATATATTATGTTATTATAAAAATTGCAAATTGTGAAGAAATAAACTAAATTTGTTTCAGTCACGAACAGATATAACCTTGTTATCAGAATAAATAATAATTGGAATCTTTATGTATTATATTATACGTTTATATAAAAAAATAATGTATCCTCATCGATCGAAATTTCGATATCAATATTAGATTATTAGAATTCGAAATATATTTATTCTAAAAGTGACACAACAAAAAACAATCCACATCAAAATAGTTCATATAAACATGAACACAAGTATCCATATAAGTAGAAAATTAATTCCAATTCGAATAAGTTGCGCACAAGAAATATGTACGCGAATCCTCCAAAATAATGAAAGACATGGAATTATTGGGTTGTTCGGAAAGTAATTTCGTTTTTCTTTGTGAAAATGAAAGACAATTTTCGTATAATAAATAAATATTTTATTAAAGTATATATTGGCCATTCTTTTCCAATACTGTTTGCCATCTTTCTGGCAGTAGCATGATTCCACGCTCGTATAATTTTTGTATAAAAATATATTCATAAAATCCTCTGTCGGGAAAAACGAAATTACTTTCCGAACAACCCAATATATTTATTATAATGCAATTCATTCACGATTCTGCCGATATAAGAAGAAAATTGCAGGAATGAAATGACAAGAATTATGTATATTGATTCTCACAAGTAAAACAGAAAGAAATGGAGTTATATTAATCATAATGCAATTCCTCCACGGTTTTCCCGGTTTCTAAAGAGCTACGATTGTCGGCGAGCACGAAAAGCATAAAAAAATCGGTCGACAGGAGGGGCGCAAAGTAGATTCGGTTTCCGTGTGGATCCGCGTTAGGTAAGCGTTTAGAGTAGGAGAGGAGATCCGGACTCGCGGCAGTCGCGCGCCACGCTTCGAACAGAAAACATCTTTATTTCCTTCCACTAAAGAACTCTTCACGAAGGTTGCAATTCGTCCAACGATATACTACGAATACTACACGCGAATCATGTGAGAGTTCGATATTAACAGAACTACATACATACGAGAATCAGTTGAAAAATACTATAGCTGAATTAATATTAGTGCGATACAGTATTTCATCCACCCGTTTCGGTGTCTCGAATCTGTTCGAAGAGGATGTCGAACGACGCGGGTGCACTTTTGTGAATCTGTGATGTGACATTTTGTGACTGATAATTTTTATAGCAGCCATCATGCATATACGATTGTAAGTTTGGGATTTCGTAGATTAGGGATACCGGGAAGTAATCAATTCGGGTGTGAAACATTTTTTCGCATCGAAATTTGGGATTTTAATTTTGTCAAAAAAGGAATTATAACATTGGAAGACCGTCAGTCAAGGATCATAGATAACCAGGGGATTATCTAATAGAATATTGTTTAATATAAAATAATAAATGGGGTTTCATAAAATGGGAAAAATAATTGATTACTTTCCGGTACCCCCTGATACTTTAACGCTATTATTAAGTACTTAATATGTATATTAAGTTGGATCATGTCGAGTTATGATAGTTGGATTATAGACGCATAAATTTTCGCGTACAAAAAGTTCAAGGATTAATAGCCTCGATCAAATTAATAGGATCACATTCGAGGTGACACGCCGGCGTAGAAACGCGATTAGATATTGGCTCCAATTTTGATTTATGTAACGGTCCAATCAAGTGGCTGGAATATTCACGGCAAAGGTTACAAGATGTAATCAGTTCAGTATGTTTCGCAATCTAGGGGAAACCTGATCATCTAATGCAAAAATATATATCTCTGTCTACATTAATTATTAGATTTTTTTGCACGGTTATATTTCCATATTTGTTATTAGTACGTCAAGGTATAACGATATTGTTTTAATTCGAGTTAAGTTGCATTAAAAACATAATAAAACAGCGAATACTTAAAATATTAAAGTATTAGTACTTAAAATAATATTTGTTGTATAATGCAAGTAAAGAGTTTAGTTGAAATTTACGAAAAGTTTCAGAATTTATGATCCATTTACTTACTATATATAAACAAAATAGATATCAATTTAATCTAATATTATAATATTATATTATCAGTAATTGGAGTTTGTTATTAAAAGAGTTTTCACTTATTTTTAGTTTCATTCTTAGTTTCTCGTTATTCCAATTTGTAGTAATTAGTTTATAATTGCAAACAATACGCATTCGCTTCAATTATTTAATTGACATTCGCTTCAATTATATTAATCTCGATATGCATAACCTAAGTGCAACAGAATCAATGAAAGTACTCGATTGAATATTCGATTAAGAAAGCTCAGCATACTCGACGCAACTCGAAGACAAACGAAATATTAATAATAAATGAATATCGTGTATAAAAAGGAGAAAAACAAGAACAAAAGCATACCTATATTGCATGGCATATCCCCACATCCGATAACAGTACGGACACATGTAATAACAAGAATTCATTATCACTCTTCTCCTCCAATAATGGACGGCCCTATGCTCCTTCAAATGTTTCCCTACTTTTTTAATAATGGTTCCGAGAGTGTTTTGCCGCGACACGTGAAAGGATAACTTGAACACCCACACCGGTAATTTTGTTGGAAATACTGCCACCATTGTTGCCAATCGTATCTCCATGGCCACGTTTACGATATGCAATTGTTCTAGCGGAATGTTAACTTGAAAATTTCCATCGCGATTTTAGGTTCCTCGGAATATTAATTCGAAAACTTCTGCCGCGATTTTAAGTTTCTTTGAATATTAACTTGAAAACTTCTATCGTGATTTTAGGTTCTTCTGGATATTATTTTGAACATGTCTATCGCGATTTTAGGTTCTTCTGGATATTATTTTGAAAATGTCTATCGCGATTTTAGATTCTTCTGGATATTATTTTGAAAATGTCTATCGCGATTTTAGGTTCTTCTGGATATTATTTTGAAAATATCTATCGCGATTTTACGTTCCTCCGAATATTAGTTTGAAAATTTCTATCGCGATTTTAGGTTCTTCTGGATACTATTTTGAAAATGTCTATAGCGCTTTTACGTTCCTCCGAATTTATTGTGACACGCGAGAAGTTTATAAACAATTAGAATTCTGTGCAGATAATAATAATAACTTTGAATTTTGATAGAGAGGACAGTTCATTGCATTAATATTTGATTCGTCATTATATTAGTAATTCATAATTAATGAAAACTATTAATAATCAACAATAAATTAAATTAAATTACATTTTACATATGTAATCAATTCACCATTATTTTAATAAAAAAATAGTGACCACTTATTGATAACAAAATGCATGATCTACTAACCTCGTCCGTGCAACTTATTACTGAATTCTATATAAATTATTTATTCTAATTACTAATATACTATAATTATTATTATATATTATGAATAATAATTCTATCACTTAATGTCCCATCAAATCATTTCGAATCCCTGATATTTCTTCACCCAGTTATGCGTAACTGAATATAAACATCAAAATATATCTCTCGCTTGTGGCAACGATCGTCGTTAGTAATTTGCATAATTTTTTCGCACGGATATCTAGTGGAATCTAATAGCAAATTCGCGGAGAGAGGAAACCGAATACGTGTACTAAGTGACAGTGATTTACTGGCAGTGGCCGATATCTCGTTCTAACCGATCTCGGTTTTGATTTACCATCTGTGATAAGAGCCGAAGAAAAGTTCACATGGAAATTCTATATCAATTTGTAATACATATACGATCTTTATCGATATCGACGGGAAAAGAATTCGACACAAACATTCGCGAGGAAATCCAATATCAATTATCCCGCGTAAAGTTTTAACCCTTTGCACTCGGTGGCGATTCTCAGTCACCACGACTGAGGCGGCAACCCGACTGACGACTATGTGACGACATTTAGATTTCTTTCAATTATATTTTGTTATTACAATTTATATCGCCGAAAACTAAAGTAAATTTTAATGTCACCACTCAGTCGCCACTCGATGTGTCGCATTAAACTGATCGTAAGTGGCTACTGAGAGTCGCCTGTTGAGTGCAAAGGGAACTACCAAGGGGATAAAAATGACTTATCTGCCATTTTTAGTTAAATTATTCGAATATACTACGGCGAATTGTTTTGAGATTTGATATACTTTAATCAATTACTTATGTTACATCCTCCAGCCATTATTTATATCTAAATAAATATGTAATCATAAGTGAGTGTAGCTCGATAGTTCTAGAATTAATTCATAACTTTCGAGATAAACGTCGATTCGAATGACGAGTTAACCCTTTCTCCGTTGAACCCGTACTCTTTCGTTTTATATAAAAAGAATGGTGGATTCAAAACGCATTGGCAGTTTCAACTAGATCCTAGCGGAAAGGTTGCAATCGAAATATTATACGCTCCAAGAATCTTCCACAACACGAGACTATGTATTCCACGTTTTCACGCAATTTTATTGCAGAATATCGTTGTTTTCATTCACAGCGAAAGGGTTAAAACAGACAAGTGGCTTATTTCATACAGGAAACCCTGCATACGAAACATTAGGTTAGGAATTTGTTTTCCAATTAGAATTCGTTAGAAGAAATAGCGTACCAAATTAGTTTTTCAACCGGAAATTGATAAGAATCATGTGGCGATATAAATCCCTAGAATGCAGTGCCAGTGATAAGTAATCATTATCTATTCGGGGAAACATTGTAATAGATCGTGATATCCAACGCATTGAGATGCAACGATCGTGAAAGTCCTCACGTAATACATTCACTGTTATGCTGCTTTACCTGGTAATTAGATAATTGCGTAAGAGCCTCGATTAATGAGGCTTGATTAGAACACCATTCGAGCTTTAATTCATGGCACCTTTAATTAACGCTTTTATGTGTTTGTTATCCTACTCGTGATCTAAGTTCCGCTTTATTGTAATCGGCCCTCTTGATTTATTAATATGTATGTGTTCGTTATTGTTCCGATGGAAATATTTTTGGTGCAGCTACTTAATTAGTTACATTTAATTTATTACTATTTTCGTAGTTACGTGAAACCTTCCAAAGATTAGTTCCGGTGGAAATATGTCGCCTTTTTTAGTGCATCTACTTAATTAGACTTCATTTATAACGATTTCCGTAGTTGCATTAAATTCTCCATAATTAATTTCGATGGAAATATGTCGCGTTTTTTAGCACATAAACTGAATTTGTTCATTTTAATTTATTACTATTTTTGCAGTTACGTTAAATCTTCCAAAGATTAGTTCGTTGATTAATTAAATGTCATGTGTCGATTTTACGATTAAAAGAAGTTCTCCTTTCAGAGATCTACAATTTGGAATATAAATACAAATTAAATGACTGAATAATTAAAGCAAATTTCATTATTCTTTAATATTCTCAATTAGTTTAGATAATTTTTGTGAAATTTTCTATTTCCGCTGATAACATTGAATTACTTCGAAGTGAATGTAGACGTTAAACGTTTAAAGTTTCCCGTAAAAGTTGACGAAAGAATCGAACGGCATTCACGTTTTTAATAGAGAATTGTTATATAAACAATACGAAAAAGATGGCGGCTTTTTTTCCCTATTGCACGAGTGTTACACTCTCACTTTTAAATTTTGCTCGGTCGTCACACTGGTTCGATGGCGAAGCACGTTAATTACATAGGAAAAGAAACCGAGAGTTTCTGCGAAGAGCGCGGGATTTCTGTTGTAGGGCCGAGTTACCGCAAATAATCACTTTTAAAGTAATCTTCTCGATTTCTATAATCGGAGTAATCTAGTGATAGCGTGACTATTTGTGTTCTGTCTTTCGTTTCATTCACGTATTTTAGATGACCGACTGTGATGCCAAACAATATTTCATCTTAACCCATTCACTTCGAAGTATTTTCAGCCGCATATTACGCGCGTAACGAAGCACGTTCGCGGAATTTTGCTAAATAAACGTTTGACAAAACGTTCACAAAAAATACTATAAAAACCAACGTACAGTAGACTCCCGTATAACGCGAATTCTTATAACCCGTCAAAGATATTGCGACCACTGTTTTCATACAACACGATTCTTTGTAGAACGTGGCAAATTCAAACACAGGAATTATCTGATTTAAGAATGAAATCTGCTTTAGTTGAGCATCAGATTGTTTTCTTCGTCGTATATATGCCATTTATTTTTAAAATACTGTCCTATTTGATAAAACATAGAAAATCAAAGTTTGCATAGCAATAATCATTTCAAACATGTCACTTTAGATTATGCGCGTTACACGAGATTAATTCCGGTACAGCACGATATTCTATAACGCGATTCACGTAGCACGTAACGTATTCTGGTAAAGAATCGCAAAGACTCGCATGTGCGTCATAAAGTGCGAATATGTTGATTAACTAATTACCTAATTAACACTAGAACTACTGCTGATATATTCAGCTATATTTGTATATTTATTAATTAAAAGTATGTCCTTAAAAAAAGGATAAATGAATCGATTTATTCATGTCCACTGTACAACATAACCGCGAAAAATATCAGAAAATGCAACGTTATAAATTTGAACATTTCTGTTCAATTCCGGGCCCCCGTCATTTTGACTGACGCAATGAAGTCAGTGATGCCAAATGATTGTCATAGGAAATTCGAATTACGAGATAGAAATAAGCGCGTTATTAACAAAGCAAGAATTAAATGATCGATGGAACCCGTTTAACAACTGCAGTGGAAAGTCTTTAGAAAAGAAAGCTCGTCCGACTACCTATTTCAATGTCGACTATATTTTTGCACTTTTTAATTACTTCCTCGATTTTCGTGGGAAGTGTTTGCAGTTTCGAGAACAAATGTCTCGAATTACTTTTGGCAATTTTGCGGATGCAAGAATGACACGAGAAAAATTATGAATTCCCTACTTTGAGACTCGCGATGGTACTTTAAAACCTCGAAATAAAACATGAAAGAATTAATAACATATCTAGGCAATTTAATATACAAAACTATCAGAACCAGACTTCTCAACATTCTATAATCTTCTTTAGACTTCCCTTGCCATGTTAACATCTCTTTTTTTAGTTATACATTCTCATTAAAATGAGTATTCGCGCCTAAAACATGTCAAGACTTCCGAGATGAAAACGTTTATCTTTATTTAATGACGCGATGCCGAGATTCGCATCGAAAGAAATTCAAAGGTATGCCTGTCATCAATCTAAGATGCCTTAAAACATTCCTTGTAATTAATGAGGTGGTCGAAGGACGCGCGATAAAGACACCGGTAATTTCCTATGATCGAACACGAGCTAGCAGTCATCCGGGGAATCCGTGGAGAGGCGAAAAAAAAAGAGAAAAGCGATTTTGCTTTCAGTTTGCGACACGTAAAGCATTTATACGGTACGGTATCCTTATTCCACATGCATGTCGTCATCCTAAGCCCTGCTACCAGGGACAATGCCATTGCCATAGTGAAACAGTGAAAGTATGGTCATTTTATTTCACTCGTACTTTTGCTCTTTCCTACTCTATCCTGAATCGTGTCACCGGTAATATACATATATCTTATGTAGATACATATGTATGTATAACGTGCCATGATCTCGCCTACGTAGGATCTGGGAATACGAACGACCACCTCCGAGGGTGGTTTTATATTTCAAATACAAGATTTTGCTGGTTTAGATGGAGCAATGTTTCTTTTACTTGAGATGCGCGGGTATCTCCCTTATAGTAAGATCTCTTTGGTTCTTGAACTTATTGTAATTAGTATTAGGAAATTCATGTTCTTAGTAAAATAGCAGTAAAATATATTGCAGTTAAATATAATGCAGTAAAATCTACTGGAATTTAATGTAATGTGGTAAAATATACTGGAATTAAATATAATGCAGGAAAGTATACTGCAGTAAAATATACTGCAATTAAATATAGTGCAATAATATATATTGCAAGTAAAATGGAGCGTTAGATATATATTAGATAGATATAAGTATCAACGAGAGTCCTTTGATAAATGTTTCAGAACAATGCGACATTTACTGGAGAGCACAATTTGGTTTTTATCTGTGGCCAATGGGATGTCCGCAATAATGCCACCACCGTGGGCCGACCCCTCGAGTAACCCTTGCGCCGCGCAACCGCGTGGATGGCAATTGTTATTTTGGCCACCGGATGGAAAGTGTTACAAAATATTCCAGGCAGGTGCTGCTTTTCTCCAGTCTTTTCTGGGCCACGAGATTCTCTCCATAGATCTATGTTCTCTCAATTTCCAACATCCATCAACGTTATTCAATTATACTCCAGTTTATACCTTCCTCCAGTTGTATATCATAACTTCAGGAATTTGTTAAATCTTGTTTTTTTCCCAGTCATATCAGAGGCTGAAATTCTGAGAGATGCTATGATTTTTTCATAGATTGGAGCACCATGCTCAGATACAATGGAACTGGGTCCAGCAGCTGATGGTGGTGGAACAGTAGCAGAGTGCAGATGTCCACCAGGAACTGCACAATCTCCTAGAGATGCACTCTGCCATACAATCTTTACAAAAGCATCCTGTCCAAAGGGACAATTTTTTGCACCTGTGCCTGAAGCTCCTGGCAAGTCTAGGTACTACCATAAAATTGACTCTAAGGAATCCTTCTTTCTATAATAAATAATACCAGTTCCTTCCGCATGTATCTGATCCAAGAGATATTCAGAGCTCGGAATGTAGATGATTCATTTCTATCTCACAGAGTTCTAACCAAATTTTACAGTTCAAAACGACGATGGGGTGTTTGTCGAGATCCGGAACCTTGCTCAGAGAAAGGAGACATATACTGGCCCAAGGACAGCAAATGTTACCCAAAACTGAGTAAAGGGCCCTGTCCAAAGGGTGAACTCTTAACCGCAGACAATGATGGTTTAGCAACATGCTCTTGTTCCACATCCGGTGAACTTGGAAGATATCACTGGCTTGGAACAACAGGAGGATGCCATGAGCATTACACTAAGGGTCCATGCACAGAACCAGGAGAATTATTTTTACCCGGTGGTGTATGTGGTTGCCATAATGGGTTACCTCATTACCATGAACCAACCAGAATGTGCTATCAGTTAGGTCAGATTTGGTTTACTTCAAAAACAACTACTAAAAGCTGTTTCTAACATGTTGGTTATATTCTACATACTTAAATTTGATCATTTATTGGCAGGTGGTATTGGACCTTGTTTACAAGGACAACATTTCGTTGTAACAACAAACGTAACCGATCAGGACAATGTAATTCGTGCTACATGCGTGTGTAAACCTGGTCACGTGATGTATGAAGATGGACTGTGTTACAGACTCTATACAAGAGGACCTTGCGAATACGGATATATGTTAGTTAATTCATCAACATGTATTCCTGTACCTTGTAGACGTGGAAGACTATATTTCCCACAAGAAAAAACCTGTTACAAGATCGGTACCAGAGGACCTTGCCCTAACGGACAAGTTGTGCTTTACGATTATAACACGCGACCGTCCATCGAGGGAATTACTTACAACGGTGTCTGCGGATGTACTAATAACTTAAAGAACACCGGAAAATGTTCAGAAGATAGTAACGGCAGTTGTGAAAGCGCACCAGGTATGGTGATGATAAACAAAACTTGCTACAAATTGTACACTCAAGGTCCGTGTACAGCGGGCGAGTGGTTGGTGGCACAAAGAATACCAAAAGTACTTCTATGGGAAGACGATGAACTAATGCCAAAAGCAAGATGCGAATGTAGACCGGGATACAAAAGAATCTCGGAGAGTTCCGAAGTTACTGAATTAGAAAGCAATAGTTTAATTTCACCAAGTGGTTGTCAACCACCTGCAGTGAGTTTGGCAAGATTTTTAAACGAAAACATAAAGATCACAAGTTTTTAACTGTGAAAATCAGTAGGATATAATATCCTAGAAACTGAATTATACATTATTAGTGATATACTCAACTATTTGTCAGTGTAAACAGATACGCGGTACAAAGTAGTCGATGGTATCGTGAACAATTATTTTGTGAATTTTACGTGTAAATAAGACTGTGCGAATTCCGTACTTGAGAAACGTTTCAGGATGTTTCGGACTTCCGATTTCGTATGAAATCATATTTATTTTATGTTTATTCGCGTTTATGTGTATATAGTATTTCTAGCATAGTAAGTAAGACGAATGTATCCTAGTTCCCATGAAAAAGTGCCACGACATTTAAAACTTATTAGTCTTTGTAAATATTTGTGAAATACACTTACTCGTTTTTATGATGTAAATCACGGATCTGTTGTTGCATTCCGATCACTAGTTGTTCCTTCGATAAAACATCCCTTTCCAACGCGGCTATCATCTCAGTCTTCTCATCCAGTACCATCTAATAATTCAAATTGATTGCGATAGATATCATTGATGCGAAAACATGTTTTTCTTTCGATATTTGTTGAAACCCACCAGCAACTGATCCTTTTCATGATCCAAATGCGTCATGCTCGTTCTAAGCGCATTAATCTCGTCTTTTAGATCCTTCACTTGATTCTCCAACTGCGTCTTTTGCCATTCCATCGCTCGATTATGATCCATCGCCTTATTCAATTTGCTCTCTGATTGCAGCAATTGATTCTGAACATCTCCCAATGACTGATCAGTTTGATCTTGCAGTGCTCTATATAAAGGAGCCAATAAAAACAGTCGATTTATAGTTTCATTTCTTTCTTTGTCAGTTCTTAATTCAAGATAGTATGTAAGAATCAAAACGTTATTGCTAATCATGAACATCTTTCATATTTCTTCAAAAGAAGATATTAATATCAATAAATATTCATATCAATAAATTCATACTTAGCAACCTAATATTAACTTTTCGGTATAAAAATAAACAAACTCTACACGATCCTCCTTGCGTCTCGGCTCGCAAAAAGAGTGTTCGAATAAAATTGTAAGGAGGCTTAGAATGACTTCAATTTTGGGAAAGAACCGAGTATTATTTCTAACGGGATATCAAAGATACTCGAAAGACACGTAGGCCTTTAAATAAATATTGATATTTATTGATATTAATATCTTCTATTTATTACTTAATCCTTGGACTGTTGAATGCGTATACATACGCAGGTCCTTCAATATATACTACAGACGTACATATACGGCCTCCAAATTTGTCTCACTACAACACATTCATTGTTTCCGAGCACATATTTTAATCCAAATTCGAAACAAAGTCTAATTCAAAAGTGTGTTGAATATACCAAACATTACATCCGACGTTCAATATTCGAAATCTGATAAATTTGCATTTTTATCAATAAGTATTACGACGTATGCCAGCGAGTCACAGCGACTGTCATGCGAATATCGCGACGTATATATTGATGGTTCCATGCGAGAGTGTGCCGCAGTCAAAGGATTAATAATGCGGTAAATATTGAAAAGGAATACAAAATGAATACCGAAGTTGGAAGTATTGCGTGCGTTGAGTGGCCAACTCCTGTTTCGTTCGACTCAATTCCTCCCTCATGTCATCCAGTTGATCTTCCAGTCCACTGATGTTAGCCCTCAGTGTTCCCTGTGTAAGCAAAAGCTCTTGTCTTTCCTTTTCTACGTGTTTCAATCGTGATTCTACGTCAGCTAAATTTTCTCTAAGGCGACGTTGTTCCGACGTGTGAGCTTCCGCAGCCATCTAAGTTGATATTACCAAGTCACACATTTCCAGAACAAATACAACTATTCAGAACCATATTCCAGTCCAAATAAATAATGTTATAAAAACTATAAGATTGTTAACTAATTAATATAAACGAGAGTAATAGAAAAACATAACAGATCCTTGTCACCTTTAATCTTTCACGTAAAGCATCGCGTTCCTCGATCAACCGGTCAACATCCGAGCGAGCGATATCCCTTTCATGTTCCAGGCGTTCCAAAATTGCCTGCATAAAATTGATTGCAATATATGTGATTAATTAAATTCACACATCAGAATAATATAAAATTTAGCACTAACATTGATTTGTATATTGAATAGTTTCTAATTACTTTATTTACACCGGTATCACCATTAGTAGTTGGTGGGGAAGGTCGGCATGTACATGGTCCAATACTTTTACAAATACCACACGGTCTACAAGGTTTCTTATGTTCGCTTTTACAGGCTTGTACACGCATTTCCAGACAAGATTTTTCACGAGTTAAGTCTTGTTTCTCGCGTAGTAAATCGTCTATACATCTTTCCTTATCGGATAACTGGCGTTTCAACTCCCGAATTCGCATCCATGATTCCGCCTGTTTGTAACCATGTAATTTGTAACAATTATTATTATTAATAGTTCAAAAAATTGCGAATATTATAGAATATTTAGAAAACATATTTACGTTGTCTTTGTCATTGATCCTACTTTGTTGATCTTTTATCGAGTGATACTCGTCTCTGTAATAATCTCGTTCTTTACTAAGTTGCTCGACTGTATGCTGCAACTAAATTCCTCTTTTTATAAGATTATAAAATTGATTATTTTTATAGACATAGCAGCATCAATACTTACTGCAGTGATTTGCGCCTCTTTATTATTAAGTCGTCTTAAAATATCTCCGTATCCGGCACCGTTTGTATCTCTCGTAACTTCTTTTTCTTTACTTACGTCGCCATTTTCCCTTTCGTTTCTTTCTGACGCGGACGATGAATATATTACTCTATGATTTTTAGAAGCTAAAAGTAATTAAAGTATAACAAATTATAGCACGCGAGTTGACAATAAACCATCAAACAGTTTGTTAACACGTTGAGTGCCACGCCGAAATCCGTGTTATACGATACCTCGCGATACGCGACCTAACGTCTGTATAATATCTGAAAATAGAATTGTTTAAGCGCTCTACGATACATTGATTACTTTACCTCGTTATCGTAACAAAAAATATTGAAAATTTTACGAATATTAGCGATATGTTCGATTTAAGTTTTAGTCATTATGACATCGGTGACCGCCATTGCATTCAACGTGTTAACAATTAATAAAATCTGGTCACAATTAAGTTCTATTAAAAAATTATATCAGATCGGCAGTTCTTGACTTTTCAAATTAATTTTATCCAATTCATCAACATCAATAATCTCTTGCCTTTATTATGGTCATTTTTATTCCCCTTTTCTTTAACGACATTGCTGGAATCTCCACCATTGTTCCGCGCATGTACTTGTTCTCTCAACATTTTATTGGTGCACTGCAACTCTATAATGTCCTGCCTCTGATTCTCATTTTCCTTCGCCAGTCTTCCTATCTCATCGTTCAAACTTTTTTCTGTAAAATAATGATATGCCGTCGATGTTATACAGCAAAGGAATGATATATTCCGAACTTACCAATTATAGTTAATTCATTAATTCTATCATTCATATGTTTCTTTTCATCCAACGTTGTGTCTAATGTTCGTTGTATATTGCGCTTTTCTAATCTGCAAGCTTCCAGATCAGCTCTTAATTCTTGAACTCCTCTTCGTTCGACAGTTAACTCACTCTCTAATCCATGCACTTGAGTCATTACATGTTCCAATTTTTCCTATAAAAAGAACTTGTGTCTAAGTAAAATTTAGAACGAAAGAATTCGATAATTAGATGAGCTTAATTGCTCTCATTAATACCTGAAGTTTACAGACTCTTCGATTATTTTCTTTAACGGCAGTGTTGCAATCTGCTTCCACCGCTAAAGCAATATGATCTATGTCTCTCAATTCTTTCTCTAATTCCTCGTTTCTCTCGGCTAACTTTAGAGCTTGAGTCATGGCATCATGTTGCTTATTTAAAGCTTCTGTATATAAACAACAATGTACACATAAATCAAGACGTATTCTTTAACCCTTTGACTGCGGACCGCTAAGAAATGGAACGCGGTGATCGAGCGATGCAGCGATCGCAAAAAACAACAATTTGCATTGTTCTTTACTAATAAAAATAGCTCATCCAAATTGAGTTGTTTTTTAGTATTTTGCATTTATTTTTTAAGGATTAAAAAAGCAAGACGAAAATTATTTTTATACCTTTCAATTGCTGCTCTAATTCTAGTTTCACTTGTTTCAGAACTCTGAGTTCATTGCTTTCGATAGTATCGTGTGATGGAATAAAACCTTTCTCTGATTTTTTGCAAACACAATCCTTGCATACCGCCGAGTATGGTCTACCACCTTCTAACATCTTTTTTAATCGTACTATTTCCTTCTCTTTCGCAGTTAACTGTACAAATATTATAATATTATGATCAAGTTAAGTGCAATATAATTATAAAGAACAACACACTATAGTAATGAAAAAATTCCTGAATTTTCACAATATTTATGTTATTTAATACTAAGTACAAACATGCATTGTACTGACAATAAAATATGCTTAAACCACATGCAAACAGCCTCCAAAAGTGCATGCAAAAAGTATGACGATATTTGGAGTACCTGTTTCTTTAATGCATATACATTGTCAGTTTGCATTGATAGTTCGGCCTTTAGCTTTGTTACCTCATGACTTAAACAGTTCATCTTATGATCTGCCATGCTTAATAAATCTACAATTTTAGGTTCCACGTTAGTTAAACTCGGTAAAGCCTTCTTACTGTCCGATGATTTTGGCAGAGGTTCAGATTCTAGAACTGGTCTTCTAAGTGGGAAACAAGGTCGTTTCTTGGAAGCTGCAATAACAAATAGATTAATATGAAAACGAAAGCCATACTTTGATGTCTCCAGACATTAGTGTGTTAAACATCATGACTTACTTAATCCAACATTGCTGATAGTTGGTTTCAAACACTTTCCCTGAAGTTCCAAAATCTTTTTTGACTTCTTGGATGATTCAATTTCCAGCTCCTTGATTCTATGTAAATTACGTGACGATGCCAATTGAAGATCATTACATTCACATTCGAGTCTATTTATTTCTTTCTTCAGATCCTTGACTTGCTTCTGATGAGTCTCATTCGCCTCGATCAAGTCAAGATGAAGTTGATTGCATTCTCTTACTAGCCTTACATTATCACATTTGTAAGGATCTACCGTGGATTGAAGTTGTGTACATGCCTTTAAGTGTAACAAATAGAAAGATAGAAATATATTATTCTCTGAGTATGTTTGTGTATGGCATGTTTATTTTATATTCTATAACAGCAATCTAATTTAGATATTGATTCAGTAAATCAACTCTCTATATTTGACATTACAATTAGGCTAAATTATATATAGGGTGCCCAAAAGTATAATATGCTCTTTGAAAAATGATGGTTCATGGAAACGAGTTATTCAAAGACCAAAGTGATTAACTCCATTAAAGAAAAAGTAATGGAAATTGATAATAATGAAAAGTGAATCACTAATCATGTGCTTAGACATTAAAGTTAGAAAAATTGCAAAAAAATGGAATTAATTTGGTATTTGAGCAACTCAAATGTTGATTGATAAATTGTTCAAAGCTTTAATTATTGAAGATGAACATTATTAATAAATTCTTCTAAAATGTATAAAGAATCTATCCAGATAAATAAAACTTATAAATTCATGTTTTGTTACAGTTTATAATTTCATAATAAGATTCCTCAAATTTACCAAACATCCATATAATTATTGTCTAATATATGATTATGATTATTCATTGGATACATAAAAATTTATTTGATACCACATTAAACTATTAAAACACCATATACAATAAAAATGAATAAAAATGTGGTGCTGCTCAAGGTATCCTTGCAAAAAAAATGACTGTTCAACAATGAAATTAGATCATATAAGTAGAAGGATGTTAGACTATTTTAACTGCGGATTCCCAGTTTAATATCAAACAACAGATATTAGAGAACATGAAGATAAATAAACTGTTAAAGAAATACACAAACGAATTTCTATTATGAGAAATAAGAATAAAATCAAAGTCAATTTTGTTATCCTTCAAAATATAGCAGATGATTCATGGAATGACAAATGACAATAGCCATGGAAGTGCTAAACAATTGGTGATGTTTCAAATATAAAAACAGAATGGAATGTAAGTGGTTTAAAGAATACCTCGATCTTTTCTTGTGCCACTCCTTTAAAATGTTTTAAACTTTCAGTAGTTTGAATTAGATCTGCCAATAATTTTTCTATCAAAGGTAGAGCATCCAAGGAAAGTGCTTGTTGATATCCTAAGCTATCTAAATGTTTTCGAACTGTTCGATATCTCGCGGCAACATTATACTCTTCCTCGCCACTCATTTTCATATAATTTATAATAATCTTTTCTTTTTATATTAGTTCAAAGTTGGAAGTTTAAAGTTGATTAATCTTATGCCTTCCACTGTACTTTCATTCTCAGCTTACATACATATTTTCCTGGATTCGAATGTAATAAATAATATTCATATTCCTTAATATTTCCATGTCTAACTACTTGAAACTTGATTTCATCAGATTGTGATTTCTTCAATAATCATCAATTATAACCAAAGTTTTAAAACAATAACGGTTACATTCATAGGAATTATGATTTTAAAGGGTGCAACTGTCACCGACAATGTATGTTATTATTTGTTTGTAACATGTAAATGTTGTTATTCATAATTGACTAAGTTTATTAGAATTCGCCAGACACTTTCTTGTATTAGAAATACCGATTTTGATTACAAACATTATTTAAAAGTCTGACCAACCGACCGAACAAGTTCGAGGAAATCAGAACATACTAGTATTTTTTCTTTGCAGTTGAAATAATTTGGCAGCCTGACTTCAGGGGATGTATATAATAGACGAATTTCAAACGCATTTTTTCTGATATTTTTTATCCGCTTTGGAGGTCTTCTAAGGAATATATATACCTTACTGTTTCATTCAACAATCAATATATGCCAGAATTCCTACATGTATATATACTATATTGTATATATTATATATATAAGGAATTATATAGGAATTATATATATATAAATATACACATCCGAAAACTTAGCGGAGTGGCGGGTCAGAATAATTAATCGATTTTCAAATTCAAATTGATCAGCAGAATGTTTCGGAAAACAGAATTTTATATATATATTCTGTTTTATATATGTGTGTTATATGCATATGAAAGATGCAACTTCAAGCTGTGCAACGCGATTGTTTATATGCGATTACAGAATGCAAGAGGTTGCAGTAGGTCGGTGTACGTTGCACCTGTTTTACGGTATATTCTGCTGATCAATTTGAATTTGAAAACCGATTAATTATTCTCACCGCTTAAAGTTATCGGATTATACATCTCGAAGATTTTGTTTTTCGAACTCAAATAATCGACGAATATACCGGATGAATTCAAATCCGAGTGAATTTTTACGCATCTATTTTGTGGAATGTAAATTTTTTACTACACACGAACTTGTATATCACTCTGTTATCGGTGTACTCGCGTGATGTTTGTTTAGCGATGATTTGTCACTGAACATTTATCGTGAAACTTATAAAAATGAGTGAGTTGAATTTAAAAACGACGAGCGCCGACAAAATTCTGTTGCTTCTCGAAGAAATTAGTGGTCTTTCTTATACCGAGGCACAACAAAAATTAAATAAATACGTGAGTAGCTTCGTTAACTTTTTACTTCGAAATATATTACTTAATGAATCACCTTTTTCAAGTTGTTTTATGAAAGGTTTTAAAACAAAAGTGATATTTATATTTTTAAATCTCTTCCTCAATTAATGGCTTATTTTATCGTTTTAGTTCTCGTATTAATTTCGCTAGGTAATTTAAACATTCTTTTTGCTTTAATAATATACCTGTACTTATCCACAATATTATTAACATGGAAACGAACATTTTATTGTAATATTATTTTACCGAAATACTTTGTTGAATAACAATTTGCTAAATGACTGTTAAATTTGTTAAATTTTATTGCCGAAGTAAACCTCCGTACGTAAACGTTGCAAATATATCAGAGAATAACAAATGTAAAATGCAGTTGCTTAGATATAATTAAATCATAAACAAATAGAATAATATAATATAATACATATAATAATTTATATATACATATATATAATATAAATGCTTTATTTATATTAATGCAGATTCAAAGTGCAACAGACACACAAGTATCATTTCTCACACCAATTTTAATAGAATCAGAGGAGATGGTAATTCATGTTATAGGTGACAGAATTTTGGACAAAGAGCTCAGGTTTCCTGTAAGTTATTGCTTTATCTTTTCAACCTCTTCATTTATGTAAAACACACATTATTCATAATCACTATCCACAGTAATACAAAAATACTACATTAGTATGAAAGCAAGGAATTTGAAACAGTTACTTTCATTCTATTATCTAGTTGACAAAAGATATAGATTCAGGGATTGTTCTATATTTGAAGTAAGGGACACTTAGCAGCTTCTAATACTCAAACATAGCACTTGGAAACCTACATTTAGAGAAGCCATACACCAAAAGTACTATTGATATGTTAGCTTAGAATTCTTCAGAAGCAGCCAATTACATCACAAAAGAACATTTTCTGGGACAACTTTGTTTTATACAATTAAGTACTACTTATATGTGGCATGGAAGCTCTTTAAGAAGAATATCTTATGCTGCAAAATATAGTCTACTTAATGCCTCACTTTTGCCTTTATTGCAGACATTAATAACATAATTCATAATAAAAATAACAAATGTCTTCTTCTTGTCTTATCCATAAAAAGTGCTTTTTATATGTTTTTTAATGGTCAACTAGAATTATCTGATTAAGTTGATAGCAAACTTGTTCATTGATAAGATAATAAATTGCAAACGTTTAAAGACAATTGTCAATTTACAGAAATTTCTGTGTGTTCATTTAAGAAGATGAACCAATGCGTTTGTTATAAATATTTTCAGATGCTGAATAACGTTTTATATGAAGCGGTACAAAATAAAGAATCAAAAATTGAAAATGTTAGTAAACTCGATGAGGAGTTATTAAGACATCTTCAATCAATCATTCAACCAATGCCAAGCACACTTGTTGCTATTCCAATAAAACATCCAACTCAACCATGTATCGTCTTGGTGGTTTCTTTAGTTGGTTACGATACTCAAAATAAAAACCTCTCGGTTTGTACTACAATAGTGCAAGAATGCTTTAGGTAAATCTTGGAAGCAGCGAATAATGATAGTACTGAGATATGTTTTTAAAAATCATTTTCTTGCACAGATTCTTTGTTGGATTTCTTCTAAATTCATTCAAATGCTATGAGGAAACTCGTGTAAAACACCAATGTCAGGATCTGCTTGCTGTATCTAGAAAGCTATTAAGAAACTTAGGTAGATGCAGTGATCAAACATTTTGACATCTGTTCGCATATATGTATAATTGCATATATAATTAAATAGGAGACTTTTCTGATCTTCTACGAGAAATTATGGCAGAGGTAAGAAAATTAACTAATGCCGAGAGATGCTCACTGTTTCTTTTGGACCCTGACCAAGAGGAATTAGTTGCTATGGTGTTTGATGGTATTTCTATGAAAGAAGTGAGTTTACTGCGTACATGGGATTTCTGTTCGCTTCTAATGTAAAGTTATAAAAACAAACTTTCTGCAGTCTGTAAGAGAAATGAGAATACCAATAGGTCAGGGTATAGCAGGGCATGTTGCTACAACCGGCAAATTACTTAATATTAGAAATGCGTACGAACATCCTTTGTTTTATCGTGGAATAGATGAAGTAACAGGATTCAGGACTAGAAATATCCTATGCTTCCCTATTCAGGATGAAAATGGTATCGTTGGTAAGGATAGTTTTTTCAAATGTAATTCTTTTACATAAATACAGACTTCCTCCGTATAACACGGCAGTTAAGTTCCGATTATGATCCATGAAGATTATTATACTCTTGACAATATAAATATCTATTTCGCATTAAGTCTTAATATTATTTCGAAATATTATTGTAAAATATCGTAGTCCGGATTTCTTAATGCAATATATTTCCAATATAAAATTTGGAAGTATACTGGAAACATATTGAAAAAGTAACGTGCTATGCGAATCCGTATTATAAGAAACAACGGACTAGTACAAAAAAGTAGGGTTCCAAAAATTAACAAACGTATGCTGTTTTCTTTTCATAACTAAACAAAATACGTTTATTAAAATAACCAGTAATTAATCAAAACTATTAGACATTGACAAACCGAGAATGCATCTAGGTTTTCCTCAATTTTCGCATCGTGTTAGAGCGAATCTGTTTTGTAGAAGTAACGTGTTGTACGGCGGAGACCTGTACATTTACTAAAATAATTTATGATAGGTGTTGCTCAACTTTGTAACAAAATGGATGGATTATATTTTGATGTTTGCGACGAGGAAGTTGCGACAGCGTTTAGTATTTTCTGTGGGATTTCCATAATGCATGGTATAGTTTATAAAAAGATGCAAGTTGCTCAAGCAAGAAACAAATTAAGCAATGAAGTTATGATGTATCATATGAAGGTATATATATATATATATACATTAAAGCAGTATATATATATTCATCATAATATTAAATACACTTCGCCCTCGATTTACGCGGCATTCGAATTGCACGATTTCGGTTTAACACGCTTGAAGAAATGCGGAGGAAAATATGTACTTTTGAATTACGTTATGTTTATCTAGCTTGAATTAACGAATTTCTATTTAAAAACATGTACTCTAATTTAAAAAAAGATACATAATATTGTTTCATATCGATTTGTTAAATTTATTACATATTTACTTTCAATGTGAAATGTTAATTCGAATTGCGCGATTCCAATTTACACGGCATTTTCGGAGGCCCAATCTGCCGTGTAGATCGAGGCTTAGGTGTACTCTATCAGATTACTTTTTAAATTTATGAAATCTGTAGGTAGAAGAAGAAGTAGTACAAGCTATATTGAATTGTAAAGACGAACATAATCTGAAAGACTTTCATACATTCCAACTTAGTCCCAGAAGTGTGCCTTACAAACATATGCCTTGTTATACAATAAAAATGTTTGATGATTTAGGTCTTATTAAACATTGGAACATAAAAATGTCCACTTTGGCTAGGTAAAATTATATAGAAATATTCGTGATAAATTGTACATGTATTCAGCGACTGAGACAATAACGTAATGTATTTTCATTAGGTTTATATTACATGTTAAAAAGGGATATAGAAACGCATCATATCACAACTGGTTACACGCATTCTCAGCAGCACACTTTGCGTATTTGTTGCTGAGGAATTTACAACTTGTTGATGAAAATTATATGACACGTTTGGAAGCTTTGGTTTTTCTTGTATCCTGTTTATGTCATGACATAGATCACCGAGGAACTAATAATTCGTTTCAAACTAAATGTGGTACAGTGTTGGCTTCCCTGTACAGTTCTGAAGGCTCTGTTATGGAGGTAATTTTAAGAATCGACGATGTTAACACCAGAACTACCGAAGCAATCAAAATGACGGATCCGCGGAATTGAATAAAAACGTTTAAATTAATAAGATTCCATTTTCTGAAATTTTCCGCGGCTCCCGTGGCATAATGGACGTAACTGAATCGATTAATTCATTTTTTCCATCTATCCTTATTTTATAGGACATACACGTGAATATATAAATATAGCTGAATATATTCTCGGTAGTTCTAGTGTTAATTATTCGGAAAAGCTTTTCAGTAAAACTAAAAATCAAAATTCCGTGGATGTACCTCTTTTAATATTTAACAGAGGCATCACTTTGCACAATCAATGTGCATTTTGAATACAGAAGGTTGTAATATATTTGAGAATTTTAATGGCGAAGAGTATAGCAAGGCACTGGATTTATTAAAAAATAATATACTAGCGACAGACTTAGCTTCTCATCTTCGTACAGCGGAGAAGCTGGAGGAGATGGTTCGAAGTAATTATGATAAGAATGATGCTAAACAACGGAAACTATTGTTTAAGATGCTCATGACATGTTGTGATCTTAGCGATCAAACCAAAGAATGGAGAGCCTCGAAAAAGACTGCAGTAAGTGTAATTAATATTACTATGAATTCGTCTACTGTTTTCCTGCATATTACGTGCTTTTTTCTACTCTTATACTAGGAATTGATTTATGACGAATTCTTTTCTCAAGGCGACTTAGAGAAGAGTATGGGTAGCGATCCCATTGAAATGATGGACAGGGAACGTGCTTCTATACCAGATCTTCAAGTACAATTTATCACAAATATAGTTCTACCACTTTTCATGTTAGTTATCTTCAGGAATTTCTCACACGAGTAGAATTATCATGAAATATTGGGTCGTTCCATAATTTCGTGCGGTTGCGTCGAATCTGAAAACTTCTCTTTCTTTTTTAAATATTTCGTACGAATTATTCTACGATCTATTCTTCACCATTATATATACCGCTTGAGGGCTAAAGTGATTAACTCCACTTTTGTCATTTTTCCTGTTTCAGCGCGAAAGCATACGATTGATGTGCAGTTTCCCATAATTTTCTGTACTTTTTGACCGACGGAGTTAATCATTTTTGCTTTTGAATGGCTCATTTAATAATCACATAAAAGAATAAAAGAAAAGCTATAAAGAAAAATGGACTTAAGCTACTTTAAAAAACGGCTTATATATTAAATATTTATTTATTTATTTATTTACAACGATAAAGTAGAAATGAAGCAAAAAAAGAAGAAATAAATGATTAAAAATTAAAAAGATGGACTATACGATATGAAAACCGCACGAATTTATGCGCCAACCTAATACTTATTATACAATATTTATATTCTAGCAATCTTTCCGCGTTATTTCCGGTGGTACAATCACTCGTTGATATTCTTCAAGAAAATAGGATATTTTGGGAAATAGCGAAGGAGATATTTCCCAAGTACGTGGAAAGAGGAATGAAAAGTATGGATATCTTACTGGACCCTAATTTCGAAGAGGAAGTAGTTCAAGTTAAAAAGAATACAAGTTCTTGGCAAACTAATATAGAATTAAATGATTGCGAAAACGTAACGACATGTACAAACAGCAATACTTAGTATTTATGGAATACGTTATTAATTGATAACGTTAATGTTATTTAACCTGTTTATAATTTAATCGTTACTATCATACATGTTTAGCTAATATCGTCTTAAGAGAAAAGAACGAAGTATTGTGTGTTTCTACTTTTCTATTGTGTGTTCTTACACTCAGGATTAACCAATTTCTTTGTATAATAGCGGATTAATTGAGGATTAAGTCCCTGACATTTCACAACATGTGCAAGGCAGACTTTTTATGACAGATTCCTAAAAATCAATTCCTTTTCTTCGCAAAACGTTGTCGCTAACAATTGCAAGGCAAAATAAAACGTAGGCCGCTAGCGGACCTGGGACTTATAACCCATAATGCAATTCGGCAAGGACCCAAAATTATTTCCTTGTCTTTCATTGGATTGGGTACCATGCTAAGGCAAACATGCATTTTTTATCAGGCCGTATGAACAACTAAAAATGTATCGAGTTGATAGACGATGAATTAGAGAAACACGCCGATAATATTTCACGGAGAAATTGGATTTTGCAAACGGATAATGCGTCGATCGATTGAAAATGATTTTCTATCAAACAATATAAATATTTTGGATTTGGATTAGCCAGAAATGTTTATGCGAGAAGAAGACGACTTACCACAGAAGAAGAACTAAAATGTAAAACTGTTGAAGAATGAGGTAATTTACCACAATAGAAAATTAAAAGAATATATAAATGATACGAAATTGTTTAATAGAACTAGTACAAACCCAAGGATGTAACGGAAAATGTTAATAAATTATTCATGAATTGTATACATATATTTTTTCGCGTATTTCATGAGTGCCTTTGAAAGAGAAATTTCTGGCCTTTCTTAATTTGTACGGAAAGTCGGAAAGAGTTTCGTAAAAGGAGCGCGCGCAGTGTGTCCCGCCCAATTTAACTAATGTTTAAATATATTTGGAATATGAAAGTGCAAAACTGGTGTATGTTATTTTATTGGAAAATGTCCACAGAATATTTTGCAATAAACAGAAACAGTCTAACTTTTACACTTACGTAACAGTAGAGTACATTGTGTAGGAATGTCATCTACGAAACCCTCAAATTATGAAAGATGTGAATGTTTATAAACTGAACTATCAATCGATCTTAAATATCTGACCGCCACTGTATATGTCATCGGTATTAATGATAAAAAGATTCTTGTTCGGTTTATTTCTCACCAGACGGCAAAGAAATCATCCGAGGTTATGTTTCTGATCGGTGAGAGGTACATTTATGTTCCATGATTTTGAAGGATGATAAAATCCTTCTTTCGAGCGTCCTGAAGTTCAACCGCGTGCTCTGCACTGAGCATGCCCGAGAATTGAACTCCGCCAATAGGAAGACAAGCCGCGAGCTTGTAAAAAAGGGGGCGCGCGTAATTATAGAGGGCGCATGATCAGGAATTTCAATTCAAACTGAAAAGACGTTATGCTTGAAGATCAGTAGTCGTTCCCGCCCGTAACGTGAAGTGGACAGTGTTGTCAGGATTTTTGTTTTTGTAATGTTTCGTGTAATTAGGAAGTACTAGTCTTGTAATATAATTATCCTCACCACAGACTTGCCGGCTGTCCACTTACGTACTTTACACGAACGGTAAATATCAATCCTCCATGTAAAACTATATTTCAACCGACAGTTTCGTGCATGTTTTGCAAATAAGCTGATGCCGATGCTTTCATAAATAACTGTTTTCATCGATCAATTAGTTTGCATTTTTTCAAGAATTATTATATGTCCGGTATATATAGATTGATAATGATCGATATGTTTCTTATCGTTTGCAAGTAGAATTTACGTGTGCCTGTAACTCGACATAACCAACTCGAATGTAACTTGTTGTAACTTGTTATCCTTATGTCAGTTGCAGCATAGAAGCTAAAGTGATGCTTCTGTTACATGCCCTGCATATATAACACGAGTTATTACAAATATATTTCATTATAATATACATTTATGAAATGAATACACTATGAAAATTTACTATTTTCTTAATTTTTCTAATAATTTTTGTAGTATTACAAACTTGTATAATTAACAGATAATGTAACCACCAACATTAATCAATAATTTATAAATGATCTTTATATACCATTAGTATATATATATGCTTTCTAGATATACTAATAAAAAGGAATTTATGAAAATATAAAAATATACTTCATTATACTTCATAGGGTTCCTTCTTAAATATCAATCATGGGTACCAAGTCAAAGGGAGGAATAAAATCAATGATTCAGCAGGATATGGAGAATGTTTACAATCGTTTCAGCGAGGTCAAAAAGTCGATTAACGACAATTCGGAAGGGACTTTGGATTATTTGCACGCACTAATATCACAAATTCCGCAGTCGTATTCTGGACCGCTTATTACGAAAACCCCAAAGGTGTTAAAGAAAAGGGCATTGCGTATCGGTACTATTCCAGAGGACGAAGTTGTAGATACTGATTATACCATATCAGAATCCCACACTTTAAATGTTCAATCTGTGATTGAAATGGAGGATGCTCCAGTTGGTAGAACGAAAAGAGAAGCTTCCAAGAAAGCATTTAATAATATTAAGAAACAGCAGTCTCTGTCGATTTCCCAAAAAATGAGAAGACCTAGCGATAAGGTTGAAGACAATGCGAAAGATGAATCTAAGGCAATTAATACAACAACCACAATTAAGGTACATCTAATATATTATTTGAACAGAAAATTAATCTACATTTTTACTAACATACACTTTCCTTGCAATATTAGCGAAGTAGAGAAAATTAAATTGGGAAATGTTATTCTTGGAACAGACTGTAGAGTGAAAGCCTGTAATAAATGTCCATTCTATAAAAATAATTACCATAATAGCAGCATGTATATTTTCAATTTGTAAAATTACTACAAGTACTTTTCAATCAATGGATAGCTGATTTATATTGGGATTATTGTAGCAAGTGAGAACTAAAACTCTAACGATTATTAAGTTTCTGTTTAATAACACGTTCGAGCCGATTTTTATATACTTTCCATTCGGCCGGCGGAGAGCACTGAAATAGAGATTCTATTTCACTTTATGTTTAGAATGTTACAATAAAATACACATATAAATTAAGTTTATTTATCAGATTGATCGGATTATTTATCAGTCGAACGAAAAGTTTGGTCTCGAACCATCTCGAACGTGTTAATAAATATGAAATATGACTTATGTTTATTAGACAACGCGAGCAAGCAGAACCAAAAGGAAGAAATCTCTGAGGAGTAGTTCGGAAGAAGAGGACTTACGAGGTCCGTTAAAACATAGTAAAGTCGAGGAACAAGAGGAAAAGAAATTATCTCTACGGAAGTCGCGAGAAGAAAATATAAAATCTGTACTCATTGATGATACAGTTATCGCGCCATCACCAGATGATGACGAAGCCTCAATGTATGAAGATGCACTTGGCAAACCAACACCTATTATGAATTCAACTATGAATTACACTTCTAGCATTGCACTTCAGAAGATGATGAACGCAACGGTGGTTCTCGAGCAGGTGCCACTAGTAAAATTGAACGAGACTGTAACGATTCAAAGGAAATCGAATAAAGGTGATAGTATGGGTAGACTACGGCAACAAACAGTAGAAGAGGTATCGATGAAGAAAGAAGTAATACCTGAGAAAACCCTGCAGGACAGGCTGCAGCAAATGAAGAATGCTATGGCATGTAAGGAGTTCGACGAGTTACTTAATGACGATGAACTATCGCCCGAAATCAAGAAACCAAAACGAGTTAATAAGAAGCAACAAGAACGAAAACGACAAGAACAAATCAAAAGTTCTTCGTCATCGAGTGACGATGAGGTTCTAAATACACCTGCGAAAACAGTATTGCGAGACGCAAATACTCTCGCGTCTACTAAAGATATTAGAAATACGTATAAGACAAATGCATTATTTAGTCCTTACGCTAAAGAATCCGTGAAGAAAAGAGTAGAGGCATTCGAACAAGCAGGTGTGGCTAGTCCGAAAGCTGTTGAAGTCGATGCTCCGACCAGAGTAACTCGGACTAAGACTCGGGCCATAGCTGCTGCACAAGCTGAGGCTTCTGATAGTACTAAGGCCCCGGATAAAACGGTTGCACAGAAGTTAGCACGTAAGTCTCTTGCAAGGGCTAAAAGGATCTCTCTGGCGAGACAAATAAAGGATGTAGACGAACACAAGGAGGTAATCGCAATGTCTTATTCCAAAAGTATTCTTTCGATTACAGAATATACTGATACAAAATTGTATTTGATTTTGTAGAATAAAGTACAATCTGCGCAGAAGGTTTCCAAAGCTGTAACAATGGAAAGAATAAATTATAAGCAGCAACAGAAAACGACACCATTGGGAAAATCGAAACTTCAATTACCAATGACTGTCAGCCGAATTCCGCAAACACCTTCGAACAGACAAATTCCGACAAGTGTAATTTCTCGTTACTATTCTTTGTGTAGCAGTATGATTTTCTTACTGCAACTGAAATATTGTTTTTGTTTAATTACAGCATTCCAGAGCATTGAGTGCAACACGCTCGAATATTGTCACTTCAATGGATTCGTTTATTCAGCAACCTAAAACAGTTAGCAAACCTAATTCAACAGAGAAATATGATGAGAAGAAAAAGAAATTGAGCGACGAGGATGCGAGGAGAAAGAGGGAGGAAACGTTGAGGCTTCAAACGGAAGAGCGGAGAAGGTAAGAAATCATTATTAAAGTTGATTTTCCGTAGATGTCTATTCCATCGCAACAAAAATTGCATTCATCAAGAATATTTTCTAAATTCAGGAAGAGGCAAGAAAAAGAATTGAAGAATAAACTGGCGAGAGAAGCTAAAGATAGGCAAGATATGGAGAAGAGACTAAAGGCTGAGAGAGAACGGGAAGAGAAAGCCCGTCTGGCACAGCAAATGCAGGACAAACAGCGGGAAGAAATGGAGAAGAAACGCCTGGCGCAATTACAACGAGCACAGGTTTCTATTTCATCTTCATCTACTTGCAAAATTTCGTATTTATCCGGACTGTAGTTTCATTCTTTATTCTATATAATTTTGATTAACAATCACCTTTAGGAAAAGGAAGAAAGAAGGAGAATAGAAGAACAGTTGCGGATTCAACGATTGCAAGAACAAGAAGAAGCCGAACGTATTCTTGCCGAGCAAAGACGTCGAGAGCAAGAAGCAGAGAAACGAAGGGAGGCTGAACTCAGAGCTCAACAGCAAACCGCGGCTGAAGCTGTGAGACTCAAAAATCAGATGCTTAGCGCTAAAGTAATATTATTTGAATCTCTAACAGAAGAATGCTATATGATGACTATAATGTTATGTTTGAATATCTACGTACATTTTAGGCAAAACAAATGAATCTACATGGTAAGCATGGTCCAACAAACTACATATTGGATAGCGAACCTGACGAGGAGGAATCAGAAGATGAATCCAGGCCAAAGTATGATATTCCACATTGGGCACAATGTAAGTTCCATCTATATATTGTTATCATTGTTGAAGAAAATATACTACGTTTAGATCAATTATATTAATCCAATATGTTTGTAATAAATTGTTTGCCTTTTCCAGCGCATGTACGTAAAACACAACTCGCTATGCAACGATATATCCCGCAGAAGATAGTTCTGAAGTTCTTCGATTCTCAAAAGTGTACGCCGGATTTAACGAAATTATTCCGTGGCATCGATAGAAGTAGATTGAAACGTACGTCGAGTGCTATCTGGAAATCTCCACCGCGTTATTCAAGGTTCCAACCTGATTAAAGGTATATTATATTGTTGAATATGCAATGTTGTTAATCCAATGCCATTACTTATGGAACTGCTTTTCACATTAGTATGATCTAATATTATTAAACGATAGTTAAATGTCTTTGCATGTGATGTATAAATAATATTTTATCGTACGACCGGTTCAATCAGACGTATCATGTGCAACATATGAATTTCGCATATTTATGTAAGACTGCTCGAATTTCTTCATTCTCTCTCTCTCTCCATATTAATCTGTATTAATTCGGCCTCTTACGATGAGATTGGCCCGTGTTTTAATATATGCATCGAATTGTATTATGGAAAAAGTACGTGGAAGAAATAATTGTATACTGTAATTAATCACCATTAATTATTAAGTAATTATACCGAATAGACTTTTTAACCGACAAGAAAGAATGATTATTACATTATCACATATCGGTTAATCCTTTATGGAATCATTATGGTACCGTTGTATTATTTTCTTCTTGTCATATCATTGTTGACAAATGAATGTGTAATGTTTATGTTCGGTTTCAAATCTTCGCCTTTCCACTTTTTATCAAGCGTGAAGCTCTCCAGGCTGCCTTCCCTTGCATCTTTTTACTACAAATAAACGGATATAATTCTGGAAATATGTATTAATTTGCCATCGATATTAATGTAAGACTATACATAATACTTTTTACATATATGTTTTATATGTAAATGATATATAAACAGAATTTATACGTATATGTATACATATATGTACATTTATTAAGCATGAAGTTACTCGAATTCAACAGATAATTGATTTACTTTACTTACGTTACATCTAACTTCTTTCCATGTAAAGCGGATTTAGATAATCTTGGTATTTCAATAAGATCCAAGGGATACGTCATTAAATGCGTATAAATAGGAATCTACAAAATGGTTTACCATGAAAGCTTCAGCGCTGACAATAATAATAAATTATCTTAATATTTATATATACATGTGACAAAGAATTATCTAAAGTCGGATGAGGGATTTTGAGTCTTAGTTTTCGCTTTGATTTTAAACATGTATCCAAAAGTGACTGCGTAATCTTTTTTCCATGTAAAGCGGGACATTCGGGAGGTTCTTTCCGCAATTCAGCCTTTTCAGCTTCAATTTCGATATCCGATTTCTGGAATCCTCCTCGAAGCACCTAAAAAAACCAAAATCAACGACACTCTATAATTGTAACATTCGGTCGTAAAACATGGTACCTGACTACGTGTACTCTTCTTCTTAAAATAAATCTTATATCTAAAAAAATATATATTCTGAGGAGCAGCTAGTCAAATTTACATTCTGTACTAAATTCGGAATGCTAGTGAAATAGTAATATATTATATTAACAAATAATAGGCGTCGAGTATTTTACTAAAAACTTTGCAATCGATTTCCCGAAAGTTTACTTTTGTTAGTTACCATGTTTTACTATCGAATGCCTCAATTGTAATATTCGAAATTCTGAATTTATAATTCATGTTTCACGATTTAATGCAATTACTTTCATAGTAGTAAAGCTAGCGTATCTTTTAATATCCGGCGGAACTCTGTGACTTCCAAAATACGTGCTAACGGGAACCGAAGGTAAAATTGGTGGCCAAGGTCTAAACGTTCCAAGAGTTGCTATGTAACGTCCTCCGAAGGTCCACAATCGAACTGTATGATCAGTGCTACCACTAAACAATAGATTGATTGCACACATTACACTTCTTGTGTGCTGAGAATAATTGCTGATTGAAATGTCATCAGTGACTAATGAAGAAACAATGAACCTGATAATGATACGTGCAGAAGATACTATTTGTAGGCTTGTAATCGCCTTGGTATGTCCTCTTAAAGATGACAACAAAATAGGTAGAGGTTGATCTTTAACAGCTCTCTTTGCTCTTCCATTAATACGATCTTTCCACAGGAAAGGAAATTCCAGCCGTAAACGTGGCATAGATATCTTAACCGGATGTGGAAGCATATAATTTACAAGAAGCCAAACTTTTATGTATCCGGTACTGTGTCCTGAAAAGAAGTACATGCTGTGTAAGTTTCCTCTGATTTCTTGGAAATTTAATGGAAACGTAAAAAGCATATGTTAACGATAGAATTAATAAACATATATATTAGATAATGTAATATTAATATTAACATTTTGATGGCCACACTCAAAAACAATTTGTTGAGAATTGGAAAACGCATGAAGATTTACTTTACTTACTTTCGGTTATTGAATTTTAAATCACAGTTAATATTAACTGGAGCAAATCTTAATGTCGCATCTCAATCGCCATTTGAGTTGTCGCAATAAACTGAGTGGCGATTGAGAGTCGCCTGGAGTGCAAAGGTTTAACATATATTTGATTCCAGTTTTGGTAATATTGACATCGATGATCACCGGTGACCACCATGACGTTCAATGTGTTAAACAATTATGACGGAAAGATTTATAACATTGATTTATTGCATATTCAAGCGCAAGGATTACTGTGTAAGAATGGTACGATTACCATTTTACCTGTTACAAGAAAAGAGTTATCAGGATCGGTAGCCAATGCAAGCGCAGAGTCACCAGTAGAGTGAATAACCGAAAAAGCTTTTAGGAATCCGCCAGCAGGATGATGTGTCCAAATTTGGATTAAACCAGAATCAAGCGAAACTAATAATGTCCCGACATTGGCTGCAACTGGTCGAGAAGATAAAAATATCATGGCTCTAACAGGAACTACTCGCGTAATATTCAAAGCGGACTCTTGATGATGCGAAGCTATAAGCTGTGAGCTGTTGAACAAAATATTTGTTTTTGGTATACTATAATATTGGGTTGGCCACAAAGTTCGTGCAGTTTGCACCTGTTTTTTACTAGCAAATAAACAGATTTTTATTAACACAAATATAGGCAAATATTATAAGTCAAAACGGACAACATATTATTTAACAGAAGATTGGAAAAATATACAAAATTGAATAGAAGTTGCTCCCTATTTACATGTTAAAAACCGCTCGAACTTTTTGGCCAACCTAATAAGTCATTAGAGATTCAGGTACTTCAGTATTCCACGAGTTACCTTTTTCTAGAAGGCTTTTGTTCCTTCATAAAATCATTTGTTTTCGTGGAGTTTGTATTGTATTCTTCCGTTTTATGTATTATATTAAATCTGTAGAAGAAATGTCTGTTTTAGAATGTTTGTCATGTGGAATCTGTCACGGAAGAAGAATTTATTACTTTTTAACTTATGGCTGACTATTAGGTTTGGGTACCGGAAAGTAATCAATCATTTTTCACATACTTCACGAAATTCCATTTATTGTTTCATATTAAACATTATTCTATTAGATAATCCCCATCGTTACCTTATTCTTCAAAGCCATAATTCTCTTTTTGAAAAAGTCGCCCAACTTTCGATGCGAAAAAATCCTCCACCCCTGAATTAATTACTTTCCGGTACCCCAAATACATATTGCTGTAATACCACTCGAAATATTGCTAAATATGGCTACCTCTAAATATTGTTTGTTGTGCTAGTAATATTACCTGGCAGTCGCATCGTTTACTTGGTATCTCCTGAATGCTTGTCCAGTTTCAAGCCTCCAAAGAATTAATTCTCCATTGTAAGTTGCAGTTGCAAGAACTTGAGGACACCGGATGGACGAACAAAGTATATCATCGGTATGCCTTGAGACCCAACTTTTTCTGTATACGGAAACATTGCTATCGGAAATCGCAAACTCTGTAACCAGCCGATTCCATCCGCTGCATAGGATTCGGTTCTCCAACCAAACAATGCTTGTTATTTCGCTAAATGAATAGTTTAACATACGGTAACATATTCGAAATCATTTTAAGATGCATCATGTTGCATCAGTTTAATACGTTGAACGCCATGGCGGCCACCGGTTACTGCCGATGCCAATATCACTGAAACTCGAATCAAATATATCGCTAATATTCGTACAATGTTCAATATTTTTCACGTTACGATAACGATGTAAAGTAACCAATATATCGTAGAGCGCTTAAACAGTTTGATTTGTGGACGTTATATAAACGTTACGGACGCGCATTGCGAGGTATTGTATAACACGGATTCCGGCGTGGCACTCAGCGTGTTAAAAGTACTTAACACTTTGACAGCCGCACGTTTTACTCAAAGTCGCGCTACTACCGCCGGCATCTCTCGCGTACTAAAATACGGAAAGTTCACAAAACCAATATTTTGAGAATCGAAAAACCCCAATAGACTCGTAAGAGTTGGAAGGCAGTAACTCAAAAACAGTTAACATGGATTAATATACAAACGTCAAATCTACGATCTCGAAATATGTCTATAATGGTGGTCTAAGATTGCTAGCGCGAAGTCACATTCACGTGACACCGGCCGATAACCGCTGGCTGTTGAAATCACGTACACGTGACACCGGCCGACAAAGTGTTAAGTAATCGAAAATGTACCATTCACTTTCAATTGCCATATTTCGTATACAAGATCCCGTGTTAAAATTCCAGATCTTTAAGGTGCCATCGCGAGCACCGGTTACCAAGAATTTCTCGGATTCGTCGAAGCAAGCTGCAGTGATTTCAATGCTGAATTCTTGTCCGTGAACCAATTGGCTGTGTGCTTCTGTCACCAAGTATAATCGGCGACCATACCAAGGGTCCCAAATTATTATACAGGAATCATGTCCAGCGGTGACTATCTGGATTATGAATCATATGCAATATTTGTTTATTACACTAATTCAACCCTTTTACTGCAAACAGCATTAGCGTTCAGTAAGAGATGCTCTCTCCGTGCATAAATGCAAAATAATGAAAAACAACTCAATTTCGATGAATTCTTTTGACTAGTAGAAAACAATGCAAAGTGCAGCTCGGTTCCTTGATTCGCATGTTTACTTTTTAAGCACTCCACAGTCAAAGGGTTAATTGGTTTAAGTTCTAGGAATAATAAACATGAATATTAATGCAGTAATTACCACTTTAAACAGGTTGTTGTATAAAACACAGCTGACTGGCTTTGTATGAGTGAAGCCATCAAATATTTCTTCATTAACTACTGGTTCGCACAGAACAACTGCTATTGCCATACTTGCAATAATAATCTTGTGATTCAACGTGTTGTAGAGGATTGTCAATTGCGTGTGTTCGCTCAATTCACTTGGAAGTTCATTGTAGGTCTGCATTAAATGATCAGGAAATATATTCAGGTAATATCAGGCAACTTTAAGGAAGAGTAGAAACAAAACCTGGATACAGGATTGAGCCAGGATATCCCAGACTTTAATACATCGATCTTTGGAAAGGGAATATATCCGTTTGCCCGTGGTTTGAATGATTATGGCACATATAGCCGCATAGTGACCTTGAAAGACTGTGCTTGGACGTTTTGGAACAAATGGATTCCATACTCGCACTATGCAATCTGGTCCCCCAGTTACTAACATTTGCCTATCTAAAGAAATAGTTTAGATATTCGGAACCTATGAAGGTAAGTTATGAGTTTATCGAAGAACCTAATACAATTTTAATTGATGAAAATATTATGTTTTTTGTTGTTTTTTTCGTGGACTGTGTGAATATTTATTGTCAGTACCTTCGCTGAAGGTAAAGCAAGTTATACCCAAATTGACTTTAAACTTATATTGGATTCTTGTCCCGGTAGGATCGCTCAATAAAAGCGAACATTCGGAACATCGACTGCTCGACATGAAAGCTCGCAGACTTCCGTAAAAAGATACTTGGGTCACCCAGTTGGTGTGGATATTTTTCATTTCCGTTACACGCAACCCTTTCAAGTCACCCTGTTTAATATAGGTAACTTACTCTAGGTAATAATTAACTTAGTATACGTAACTATACGTATACAATAACTCATTTGAGATTGGAACTACCCAACATAAGTTTGGGATCACTTGCTTTGTCTTCATTCTAACGTTTAAACAAAACGTGGTGGTGTTTAAACAAACTTAACGATAGTAAGCGATCCCAAACTTATGGCCGGTAGTGTACACTCAGTCATGCTTACATATTTATTTATGTATAAATTACGACTGATGGATTTAAGTTAATTAATGGATTCAATTATCCGCATTATATATATGGAATAAAAGTATATAAAATCTCAAATAATTCGCCGTAGTATATTCGAATAATTTAACTAAAAATGGAAGACAATTCAGCCAATTTCGGTGAATTGGTTCCGTTACGCGCGAACTCGGCTGAAAATGGTACGACATGATTATTACCTTGAGGATAGAATCATAGCGCGCTATTGTTAAGTCGCGAGTAGTCAAATGTTTAAATGGTCCTCTATCTACAGTATTAAAAGATAAGATTCTAACGGATCCAGTGGTATCTCCAAGGACAATATACGAGTCTTCATTAATGTCCTTATGAAAATAATAATTCATGCAAACAACAGCGCTTTCCAAAGTGGATATCTAAATGCAACATTCCTTGTATTAGTAAATGAACCGTTTGAGTATCACGGACCTTTGCAAAAATACAAAAGTTAGTCTGTTTTAATAATTTATATAGATATAATTCAAACAGACCAACACTCGGAGATCAAATTTATTCGCCACGGTGTCATAAAATCTTAGATCAGATTCGACGGAACTGGTGCATAATATTTGCACATCCGGCATTACAATCATGTCAGTTACAACGGTTGGTTGCACCTTTAAGGATGCTAATAATAATCACGATAATGATAGAATTAATAAACGTATATTTTGGATAATGAAATATTAACGATAATGGATAATGTACTAACGGCTCGTTGACTTTACGCTGTATTTATATTCCAAGTCCAAGGACCAATAATTAATAACTCCGTCTTTACTTATTGTCACATAACATCCACTGCGAAAGCTTGCACTTCTGTCCTGATAAATGAATCGGTTATGAATATGCAATATTAAGACACGCATAGAGTAAACTCCCGTATAACGCGGTTGATACGTTTCACGCTTTATAGGTAATCGTGCTGTACGAGAGTTATATGTATGTTATAAACATAAAAATATGATGTTTATACAGGTAGAACTTCGGGAACAAATGCGATTCTACATATCGGTGTGCGATGTCGCGATCGTAAAATCGTGGGAGGACCGGTTATCGGAAGCTCCATTATTTGATTTTGCAAGGCAGTGTCTTTTTCTTGAAATTCCAATAACAAATACGAGATAAATTTATCCCAGGTTGCATTGTCGTCTTTCTTCAAATTTATCTAAAATTGTATTAATTGGGGAAGTAAGGTTTGCATTCGGTGGCGATTCTAAAAAATTTTCAAAAATAATTGATTACTTTCCGGTACCCCTAATATTAGCATACTTTTGTAAACAGAAGATTAAACTCGTCGGCCGGCATTTTAATTGATAAGACATTTTCAAATGCATCGCGTAACTGAGAAATATTCATCTCTTCGTTTTCTGAAATCTAAAAAATTGTAGGGTTTTAAAATTAACTAGTCCAATTAATTGATTTCAATAATTGATTAATTAGTGTATTATGTACCAGAAAAGCTTCGTGGAGTCGAACCAGAGACTCTTCCGTACATTTTTCCTCTATGTTCCTTTTGTTAAAAAATTCCGTGAACGCTTGCTGAACGCTGAGTGTTAAAAAATGATTTATTGTAACTCGATCTTAATTATTTTATTAATTTTACGAACCTTAATGGATTTGTATCAAGATATTCCATTATTTCTCCCAGATTTCGAAGAGGCCAAAAGAGCTGGCATACATTAAAATTACAATATCAAATATGTTAAAAAAATATTTAACAGTAACCTTCCTTAAATTTTGCAAAGAGTATAACAAGTGAACATCAATTATGTGATATTCTATTGTAATTAATTATGCAGCAGTATCTTCAGTAGATTTTATTTATTATTTCAATCATTTTAGTAATATAAATTTGTTCAAATTTCGTTCAATTTAATTTAAACAAATATGGACATTTTTATTTGTCTTTCCGAAATATTTGATTTTCTACGTTTCTTAACGAATTAATCAAATTGCTATCAATTGTAATTATTCATAATTTTTTTTATTAAATAATATTTTATAATAAAAATATGCATTTTTCAAAAGCGATTAGAAAGTGTTGTCATTTTAGTATAATTTATTTCAATTTTACAGCAAATGCATTTACTCTGGTTTTTTCGAGTATTCTTGCTTAATAATAATAATTAAGCAGAGAAGTGCACATTTTCAAAATGAAATGAAACACGTAAAGAGTTAACGAGCATTTTACCTGTACAAGAAAAATATAGATTACCTTTCTGTCCATTAGAGCTGAACGAAATAATCAATAACTTCTACAAGCTGTTCATACTAGAATATAGAATAGTTTGCTAAGAGACATGTTTCATTGTCAACATTAGAACAATCATTTTCATTATTCGACGCCTAAAATGGAACTATTTAAAGCTTTAAGTTTATTTCGGCGGCAGAAGTACGAAGAATGTGCAGCAATATGCACCGACTTATTAAGGAAAAACCCATTAGATCAGGCATAAATACATTGATATTAATACATATTATCTTTACTTTAATGTATCACTGATAAAATCATGCTTTTTCAGGCTGTCTGGGTATTAAAAATGCGTGCCTTAACACTGCAAGTCTATGTGGATGACATAGAAGGAGAAGAAGAAGGTATAGCAGAGAGTTTGTTAGACAATTATAGCATATCTTCAGTTCCTAGGCCAGGAACTTCCTTGAAACATCCTGGCACTTCACAAGCTGGACAGGGTTTTCGACCCAAAACTCAAGCAGGTGATCTTTTTTAATTTAGTTCCACTTGAAAATGTGCTGATGAATCATAGGACATAATTTTCAACTTGATAATAGACTTAAGCTTTGAATAATTCCATGATATGAATATGATAACGCAAGTAATTGTGCTGATAAATCATAGAACATAATTTTTGACTTAATAACACATGCAAAGCTTGGGATAATTCCATGATGCGCATGGAATCATGAAAGCAATTATGCTGATAAATCATACGATATCATTTTAAACTTGATAACAAACTCAAAGCTTGGAATAATTCTATGATATGAGTATGATAATGCAAGTAATTGTGCTGATAAATCATAGGACATAATTTTTTACTTAAAGGTAGACCACTCACTGGTGTCGTAAGACCAGCTACTCAGTCTGCGATATCTCAAAGCGTTGAACAAGCTTTGCGTACACCAAGAACTGCTATGACTGCCAGACCTATCACTGCCAGTTCTGGTAGAAGTGTTAGGTATTCTCCAGAATTAAGTTCAAAGGAAATACAGTAAACTCCTGTATAACGCGCTAAATATACTGCAACGACATTTTTATATAACGCGATTTCCGTACACCGCGCTATATAATAAAATGCGGGATTTCTCCGTTTACTTTAGTCGAGTATAGCATAGCTCGTTATCTCCTATTTCCTGTAACACGACTTCATGCAACGCGTAACGCATTAACCGCGTTATACGGGAGGCTACTGTGGTGATTTTCATTCATAGATCTATCATATCTACTGATTCATATATCACGTAGTTTCATACATATATCAAGCTATTATATTATTGGTAAACTTAAATTGTTTAGATTGGGCACAGCATCAATGTTAACCGAACCAGGTGGACCTTTCATCCAATTATCAAGACTGAATATTTCTAAATATGCTAGTCAACCCAGTATTGCGAAACCGTTATTCGAATACATTTATTATCACGAACATGATGCCAGATATGTAAATATTGTTGTCATAATTCTATGAAGTAATGCAACATGATACCGAAGATTCTGTTTTACTTCTGATTCTGATAATAATTGATATTCCAGGCGTTAGATTTAGCGGTTCAAGCTACACAAGTATGCCAGTACAAAGATTGGTGGTGGAAAGTACAACTTGGAAAATGTTATTATACTTTAGGATTAGTGAGAGACGCCGAGCAACAATTTAGATCGGCTTTAAAAGACTGCAAAACGATCGAAGCTGTTTTAAGATTAATTCGAGTTTATATTAGACTCGATCAACCACTCGCTGCCTTAGATATGTGTAAAAGGGGCCTTGAGTATTTTCCTAATGACGTGACCATTCTCACTGAAATGGGCCGTATTTTCGAGGGACTAAATAATATGCCAATGTCAATGAAATATTATAAGTTAGTTGCTCAAGAGGATGCTGCTCACACGGAAGCAATAGCTAGTATCGGAATGCATCATTTTTATAATGATCAACCGGAACTGGCATTGCGATATTATAGGTACTATTGGAATTGTATTAACACTTTACCCTCGAGAGGCGACTCTCAATCGCCAATCGATTTATTACGGCAATCTGAGACGACTCTCAATCGCCACGCAGTTTATTATAGGAATTCGAGAGGCGTCGCTTAGTCGCCACTCAGTTTATTGCGGTACATTAGAGGCGATTCTCAGTCGTCACTCGATTTATTACGGTAATCCGAAAGACTCACAATCGCCACGTAGTTTCTTACGGTAATCCGAAAGACGACTCTCAATCGCCTCTCAATTTCCAGCGATACTCTGGAGGCGATTTTTAATCGCCACTCAGTTTGTTGCGGAAACTGAGGGTCGCCTCTCGAGTGTAAAGGCTTAAAGGGCAGTCTATTTCATTTGTAAACATACCCCAACCGCGGACATTTATGTTGCAAATTTCAAGACAAAATTAACGTAACTCATATCATGCATCATCTTTAGACCAAATATATTGGAAAAGGCAGATTGATTTAATGAACCGCGGTTTAGTAACGCTGATTAATAACATGCCATATTTTTGCAATGTCCGCTGTTTAAGTGTTAATAAGTTTCAGCTGCATTTGAATTAAACTCATCTCAGATATTATAAAGCCCTTAAAACATTTTTTACAGGCGATTGTTGCAAATGGGCGTACACAATGTCGAATTATTTAACAATCTTGGACTGTGTTGCTTTTATGCACAGCAATACGATCATGTTATATCATGCTTCGAGAGAGCAATTAGTCTTTCCACGGATGAAAATATCGCGGATGTGTGGTATAATGTTTCCCATATCGCTCTTGTACGTTCATAATATTACAACTGGTCTTCAAATTACATCGTTGCAAATATAATAGCATTATCTCAGACCTTAGGTGACCTCATCATGGCGGAGGAATCTTTAAAACTTGCTATTGCTAGTGATAACAGACACGCTTTAGCATATAATAATCTTGGAGTGATACAAATGCGAAATGGAAATATTACAGCGGCGAGAACGTATTTTCATGCCGCAGCCAACATTGCTAATTACGTGCACGAGCCTCATTTTAACAGCGCTCATTTAGCGTACGAAGTAAGTTTTATACGATGCTGCAAATCTTGAGAAACATGTTATTATTAATTGACTTCTTTAGGTCGGTGATTTGCAAACCAGTTACATCGCGGTACAAAAGTCGATGACCGCGTATCCTGGACACTGCGATAGTAGAAAGTTGTTTAAAAAATTGGAAAGATATTTTTCACAGATGTAACGCCGTTAATTGAGCACCGGAGGCAATCTAACGGATTACGCAGGACAATATGAATTATTATATTTAATGATTAAATTCAACTTTACAATTAACATTATGTACACGATACAGATGTGCAAATGGTACAAACTGTGTGTTTCAAACACCGCTTAATCTCCTTAAGATAGTTTGAACGATTAGTAATTAATGATAACGTCTCGTAGGAATGTCGGCACATGAAGAAGTAAACCAATGATAATTCTAATTTATCTCCCGAATCTGATAATAATGCAATCAAAACAGTTCGTTTATACAAATCGGATGATCGTGAATCTGAGTAAATCAAATTGCAATTATTTGGTGTAGCGTATTGTGTTTCGTTTTTAAGAGTGATAGGGTTTATACAAATATATAAGAATCTGATTGGTTACTCAGGTATTGATACGCTACTGTTATATTGGTAATCTTGAATTCTAACGCGAGGAATTACGTGTATGAATTGATTATCATAATTGACATATAAAATGTTGATCCTCTAGAGTGTACAATAATAAATATTTTGCACCTACGCTCGGCGGACAGTATCTACACAAAGCTTTTTATCAGAGACATATATCTAAATTATGAGAATTTTAAAATAGCACGTACACGATCGTTTCTTTTTCTTTTATTGGCGTCTTTCTTTCGCTTATGTTACTTTTAGTCATTTCTCCTTGACTTTGTGCACAAAATATGGAACAATGTACAGTCTTGGTACGTCGGACGAGTTTTCGATCTTATGTATTATGAGATATTACTAACCAAGAAATGACAAAGTAAAACAAGAAAATAGGGTATACGGCTAAAGCTTTTTTACCTACAGGCTGACTATCTCCGAGGAATACCATTGATGCTGAAATTAGAATTCCATTCAAATTAGTTGATTCATAAATGAATATTCTTAGTGCAGTAGATTGGTTACAGAAACTGAACAGTTTAACCCTTTCGCGGCTAGCGCAAGCTATATCCGACATCTACGAATTCAAATCTATCACACTGAAGTATATTTCTAAATTATTATATATTATTGTTTTAATGTAATTTTCAATAAACAATAAAAAAACAGAGATTCATTTATTTGTTTTATCTGCCACGCTCTTCGCACTTTTGGCACAGCGTTTGACGCACTCGAACAGTTAATTTTAATTATCTTTGTATTAAGTATAATTAGTATACGGGCGTGAAATAGCACTAGAAATGAGAGGAAACTGTTCACGCGGAAAATATGTTCTTATGGCACTACAATCCGTTTAACGGAGCAATATTGGCGACTAGTATTGCAGTCGCGAAAGGGGTAATAGACTTCTACTCACCATATGTGGCCCATATAAAACCAATTGTGCTCACAATGAATCTAAGAATAAATAAGAAGGTAGTTTGCTCTGCCATTAAAATTACTCTGCAGACGATTAATGCAATGGCAGTTGGTAGCAAACAATATCCCAAGACACACACACTCTGGAAGAAGGATCTGTAACGCAAAGAGATTTAATGTTACTTCATTCATACTTCATTATATATAGAATTGTATAGCTGAGACATCGCTATAAAAAATGTTGCAATCGTAATTTTTTCCCGGAACTAATCAGTTCATTTTTAATTCGATTTCTCAGAATTGTAAGGCTATCGTATTTACTTACATATTACCACCTAATAATTTGGAATTTAATGTGACCACCATTGACCCAATCCATACAATTACAAAAACCTCTGCAAACTCTGGTCCTCCATCGTTTGAATTAGCGGTTTCCGTGCCACCTTGTAATATCCTGATTATTAAATAATAGAGTTACATTTCACGGCAATATTTAACCCTTTGCGAACGATCGATTCATATATATTCCCGTATAACCCGAGTTCTTACAACGCGAATAACTATAACGCGCCAAAGATATCGCGACTACTGTTTTCATATAACGTGATTCTTCGTACAACGCGCCAAATAATAAAACACAGGAATTGCCTGATTTTAAAATTAAATCTGCTTTAGTTGAGCATTAGATTGTTTTCTTCATCGTATATATGCCGTTTATTTTTAAAATACTGTCCTATTTGATAAAACACAGAAACTCAAAGTTGGCATAGCAATAATCATTTCAAACGTGTTGCTTTAGATTATGCGCGTTATACGAGAAAAATTCCCGTACAGCACGATTTCCAATAACGCAAATTAAATAAAATCATTATTGCTACAGAGAATCATGATGTCCGCAAAGGGTTAAGATTATACTTAATCTTAATCCTACTTGATAAAATAGATATCTCTTACATTGCCATGAATGTACATAATACTAATGGTCCCCAAAGATCCCCTGAAAGTTTGATAATTATGTTTACTCAGTAAAATAAGCTACATATCATAATTTCGAAAGTCGAAAACAAGCAGATTCACTCACATTCTTTGAGTAAACTCTTCTTTTCCTTGGGATATAAAACATGATAGAACTTTCTGCCTACCGCCCTAACATCCCTAAGCTGAAATAAAACAAGCATTTGTTATAATTGTGAACTTACGATACTTTTTTACGAAAAAAACGTAAAAGAAGCACGCATGAAATTATTTTCTTGTGATTTCAGTAATTAGAGGAAATAGTAATACGGGTAACCTTCGTACAAGGTGATACTTGTACAAAGTGGTTTTGATATAATGCAATTCACAGATTGTGGCGATCCTCGTATAGCGCGGCACTTAGCAATGCAACTTCGATACAACGCGTGTATGTAATCTGAGTCTCGCATAACGCGACCTTTCTCTGGAAGCTAACTCCCGCGTTATACGAGAGTTACTTGTAGATGTATAAATAAATATTTTTATTAAAAATACCATGTATATAGATATGAAAAGGATACCATTGATACAGGGAATCATGAAAAAGTTGTAATAAATCGTGACATAAGAAACTAAAACTTCGTAAACTTACAATGGTATCTTTAATTGGTTCATCTAAGGTATTAAATTCAGGCTCCCCCAAATTTGATTTCTGCCTCGTTCCTACTGTCATGTCTCCCTCCACATGTTGAGGATCAGCGGTGTACGACACATCGTCGTACATCTGACAAGAAAAAAATTCATTAAATACTATCGTACTACAAATTAATTCTTCCGAATAAATCAACGGATGTCACGATGCAAAATTCGCATAACACAAGCATCGGAAATATTCTAAAATCTCAAGTAATAAGAGATAGATCTTCGACTTTGCATCTAGATTCGCGACATATCCTTGGAAGAAGAAAGAGATAATGACACTGGAATCACCGGGATACTTACATCGAGTTTAGTCTCGTTCATTGTCGCCATATTTGCGGAGGACGTATAAAAGTGTGTTGCGGCGATAATTAAAAGTTCTATTACAGTGACACGAGAGAATAAGTCTTCCCGAACATATCAGGTTAGCTCTGTACCATATGTACGTGGAAATTAAACTTTCCTCCTTCTACTTATGTTTATTTCGTACACGGTCGATGATACACTCGTCGCAGTGTGCGTGTATCGAAAACGCGTTAATTCCGAAATGTATCGAGGAGAACGATTTTTATCGCGTAAAAAAGTGTCCTTACGCATCACGATTTCGAGATACGCGATCGTTCGTTCAGCTACGAGAGACAAATCATAAATCTGTCCAACGTTTCAAGCAACATTTTCACTGGGGTTGACATTCGGGTGGCTAACTACGTTTTCTGACATTGCCAGATGGCGCCAGTATCGTTATCACAACTCCTAATCTTTTCACATGCCCCTTTTTTTATTACGCCTCATATTTCCCTCGCGCTATATTTTCATGAAAAATAAGTATTTGTCTGCAAACTGGAATCTTTAATACTTGTATTTGTACATTTTTGTACGCTTAATTGATTCTTTTTATGGATTCCTCAGCTTCCGCTTTGTGCTACGCGCAGCAGGTTGTTGAGCTGGAATTTTATCATAGATTTGATTATAAATTAGTTTCAATTGCAGAATATTCTTCTTTAAAATAAGTATTGTTCATGAATATTAACAACGATATATGAAATATAATAATGGAAGTACAAAGTTTGATAAAATTCTAGGTTCTCCAGAGATCTTAAGTTTTCATGGTCGTCGTGAGTCAGTCGCATTTAGTTAACATATTTTTGTTATTAAACCACGAGGTTTCTAAGAAATGAGTATCATTCGTGAAAGGTTCACATGTACTTTCCACGTTAATATTTATTTTTTATAACCTTTGATGATATTTTATAGATTCCCGAGAATTAAAATGATGCCACGCGTGCCGGTTTATATTGTACTCGTGTCAATATTGATATGCATTGCGCACGCGCAGAAGACCGAGGAGATAAAACTCGTTAAAGAAGAAGCGGGGAATGCTGGTTCCGGAATTGATGCGCAAGAATTATGTATCCTTTTTAATTGTACGCGCAGTTAATAAATATAACTAATTAGCTCGTTTAATTTGCCAAAATATAATGCAAATAAACATATAAATTTAATGTCTACTATTAACTTTTATACTTCATAATTAAATAATTTGCAGTATGACATTCCTTAACCGAGATTTTCTAGTCAAAAAATTTTTCCGGAAGCGACGAAAAGAACACTTGGATGCAGTAAAAAATCTTCAAAAAATAGATAATTACGAACGTTCCTACAAAATGGTGATGGCCCTGGCGGAAAAAATAGTCGAAGTAATTGAAACGAACAAAGTATTATTAGAAAACTCGGGCTTTAATCCAAATAATAAAACGTTTCCGCAAAGAGCCGACGCCAGAGATGGTAATACATTCTCTTTTATAGAATTAAATGGTAATTTATCTACTTCTCATCAAACGATTCGAATGGATTACATTTTGGGATTTTTTCCAGCTCTTTCCAGTATATTAGAAAACACCGCATTTTTCGGGGACATTATCCTCCATCTTCCTTCCATCACACATCGCATGTTAAAAACTCATCAGAACTGGAATTCCACGATTCACTGGTCTTTAAATTTTGTTAATCAAACAAGATATTTATTGGACAAAGGAACCATAACTATGATTCATTTATTGGGCCAAGAATTGAATATCACAGAAAGGGAACCGGGATACTTCAATCCTTACTGGGGTTCTTCTACGGAAGACGAAACAACGCAAGAAACATTGAAAAAGAAGAAATCACCGAAAAAAGAAAAGCGGAAGCGAGGGCCTCAGATGATTAATATCGAATTATAAACGCATTGTTATTTATATTTATACATTCCGCCAGTTCCTAAGACGCCTAGTTTACGCGCTTACTTCATTTATGACTATCAGTAATTAAAGTATATTTTTGTTACCACGTTACTATAAGAAATGAAATTATTTTCTACCTGCATAAAGAACTATCACGATTCCCGAATACATATCATTATTATATCAGAACATTATTATCCAGAATATTTATGTATCAATGTTCCAATATCACATGATATATAATAAAATGATCTCTCTAAAATGTGTCTTATATTAAAATATACAACAGAAATCCATATTTATACATGAATTATCTTCACGTTAACACAGTTACTATTCTTGTAACACTGACAACCGAAACCGCGTTGTACGAAGGTCACCTGTACATCAAATCTCAAACAATGCACCGTGGTATGTTCGAATAAATTAACTACAAATTGCAGACAAGTCATGTTGACCTCTTTGGTAGTTCCAGTGTTAATGGTACAAGAATCAGGATTTGGAAATGTCGCTGGAAATGATAAAGCGTGAAGAAATTCATTCTCAAAATTCCGAGCCCACAAAGTGGGGGATAAATTTCAACGATTGTCGATGGTACGACTGTCGTATCACGAAAGCGCTTCGCAGAATCTTTCTCAGGTAGTTGTATATTGGTTTTATGTATCCCGTCGTATGTAAGAGCGAAGTTTTCACGAGCGGTTCGAGACGTTGGTAGAAAGTGGTCAGCCAATGAGCTGAGAAGGGTTACTGGTTTGTCGAGACGGTTGTCTACGGAGGCAGAAGGCATTCTTGAAACGGACTCCGCTGGCAGTACCGTGAGAGTAGAACCAATCAGTGGTTCGCCGATGCTACGTACTCGCGGTCTCAGAGCTCAATTTCCAAAAAAAACTAGTGCACGAGTGTCGTGAAATTTCAAATCGAAAAAGAAGCCAAGGAACAAGAACACTCTTCGGAGGACATTAGAAGATGATCATCCAGGGAAGGGCGCTCTTTTGCGTCGTCTTAGTGTTCACCATAGGTAGGACATTGCACCTGAAAATACATATTTCATTTCTTTTAATCCGCCACTCGAATATCGAAGTAAATCTTCTTTGCTTACGAATCAAAATCGATTGCATTATTCTCGTCGATGAGAAAAGACATTTTACAGATTACGAGACAGAGAATTAAAATCTAGGCGTTTCTTGAAGAAATTGTGTTGCTTGGTGAATGGTAACAGACGGATATAAGTTTCGTCATTTTTCCTAGGTTTAATAGAGTTTTGTGAGATCTTTTATGAGTATATTTGATGAGTTACAACTATGTCTGCTGGAAATACGATCGTTGTATTTTAGCAGCATTATACTAATTTGTAAGATTTTTCTTATAAATAACGAATATATTTTTTGTTTGTCCACAAGCAGCTGTTATTTTTATGTATTAACGATATGATATAATTCGCATTAAATGCCATATTAAAAGTATATCACAGTTTTGATTAATTTAATAATCGATCGAAGAAGATCCAGGCGTCCTTGCTATTCGATTTCGTTGCCGAGATTCACTTTCCAAAAGTTACGAAACCGCCTCATTATAAATTCCGCTTCTACTTATTTCATTTTCGTTTTCAGATATATTACCATATATATCTATTTATCGGCATATTAATATTATATGTAAATGTACACCTGCTGATATTATTTATTTACAAACACTAGGAGTATTGCAAGAAATCTAAAACACTTGTTTCACTAATAATAACAAGCATTAACGCTGAATTAAAATCAAATGATTAAAAGACTCCAAAAATATCTAACGTTTACTAAGAAAAATCTAACACCGCAAAATCGTTAAGTTTATAATCACGATGACAAAATATAGTAAATAAAAAGCAATGATCAACTACCGTACCTTATATAATATTCAGTATATCAATCTATCATACTTTCTACGATATGCAACATACAGGGTGTCCCGTATAACACAATCCACCAAGTTATCTCCTTCAACACGTTCGCCACCACGCCGTGAAGGAGAAATTCCCACCACAGGCCATGTTTTATTCTTCGAGTTTCTGTAAAATATACTTCAGAGTTGTTCCTATATACGATTTCAATCTAATCAATGCGAATGAAAATCTAGTTTTTCAAGGTGTTATAAATATGTGATGCTGGCCCACGCGATAGGCAGTTATTATTTATTTAACAATAAATGAAATTCAGGTACCGTCAGACATGCGCAATACGAACGACTTCGATCGTCGGATATCTCGCGAGACAATTTCTTCCGTTATCGTCTTTTTCCAGAATTGTTCGTATCATCCATATTTTCTACGCTGAAATGAATATCATTGTGTAATTAGGAGACTATTATACGGGATACCCTGTATAATACTCATATAATCAATAATAAACTACGATTTCTATCCGAAGTTCAATATCAAGGTAAGAAACTTTCGAAATAAACGAAAACGAACGAGCGGGTTTGTTTCGAAAGGTTCGCAAGCGCAGAACTCTCGGAGGCTCTCGAATCGGGGAAGTTCGAGGAAGCGCGAAGCGACACACCGGCGGAACATTGAATTATGTTCCCCGGTGGTTTCACCACTGTTTACATAAGATTTATTTCTTTAACGCATATGGTATATACTGTATATCATGGCGCACGCACACGTTCCCCATTTAGCAGGACTCCAGAGATGGAGGGGGGAGGGGGGTCCGGCAATGGAAGTGTTGCACCTGAACGGTTTGCTACACAGGTGCAACGTCATTGCCACAGCGGTACCTTCACTTTCCACTTTGCTGCTTAACTGATCTTTTTGGCATCCGCAAACGTGAGAGAGTTACTCCGTAACACCGACGAGCGAAAATCCCGTGATACCACTAATTAAATCTTTCTTCGCGGAAATTGATCCCTTTATCTCTGTTATCGATATTATTCTTCTTCATGGATAAGTTTCTATATTTTATTGAATGAATGGCTCATAATTCTCCGCGTATTATCGAGTTCGAGAAACGTTGCTCGCATATTAGATTTGCTACGTGTTTTATCTTGCTAGGAAATGTTTCGTATTTTTCATTCGCCAGTAATGATATCAGCGGATGATAATTGTAATTAAATTAATAATCTGATTCCAGTATTACCGTATATTGGATAATTGAGCCGTTTAGTTTGAAACTGGCGTAAGTCCACTTCTTTAAAGTTTCACAGAGTTACTTTGTAACTTTACAAACGTTAACCTGATTTTGTTGAAAAATGAAGTTAGGCCATTTTCAAAATAAACGTTTCGATTATAGGAAAAGCGAAAAGGATGATTCTATTATTTAATAATATAATAATACTGTCACTGTATTATTATTTAGATTAATTTCTCATGGGCGGACGATAGAATATATTACCTTATTTTTGAATGCTAACAGTATTCCCACGAAAACCACACCTTGAAATAGTAAACAGGTAGTAGCACGTGGTTCACAACCACTCGCAATGCGTCTGGAATTAAAAGAAGCTTCTTCAAGTACTTACGGATTTACATCGCGATCCACGTAAATCTGTCGGATCGGTTACAAAATAGTCTCCACTGATGAATTCCAACGAGAGAACCCATAAAACTCCGCCATGTTGGATTCGAAATACTTCCACTAGTCGATCTTTTTTAAATGTTGCTATATGTACATTTATATTGCGTTCGGCATTTTGTCGCGGAACTTTTATGCTTCTGTCGCGTAATACTGGCTGCAGATATATTAAATAAATTGTTGAAATCTATTATGAATAAGTACACGCATTAATATTCATACCTAAAAGGATCCAAAGGTGAAACTCGTGGCGGTCAATGGCTATCCTTGATCTTGCATTGTGCCGTTTAGTTTACGTTTACTTCATTCTATTTATCAACATATTTACTTCATTCACGCACAGAGATCGCAATCAAGATCAAATAAAGATATTACTTTCGACTTTTCCATATTTCACAACAATCCATAAACCGTGTTACGCAAAGCGCGGTTTATGCGATACGTGGTTCATCTATCAATGTCCATCTGTAAAGATGATCCTTTATCTTAGAAAAATTAAATTGGGTACTTGTTGTAATCCTACTTATGCAGACTTGTTATCTTATAAATATTAGGGGTGCCGGAAAGTTATCAATTATTTGTTTACATACTTCATGAAAGTCCGTTCATTTTTTCATATTTTTCAACATTATCAAAGCTAATTGGTTAATGATGAAAAGTAACACAATAATATACTGTCTATTTAGAATGAAGTAATAGATTAATTATTAAGTTACACTAACACCTAGCATGATTTTCCTGCATAGATTCAGTAATAATAGTAATAATAATAACAGATTAATAATAAAATAGATAGCATAAAATTTCCGTGATAAAGCGGAGAATCTCTGGCAAGTTTTATCATCGTAAAACCTTTGAATTTACCTCCACAAGAGAACTGGGAGGGATATATACACATATATATGTAGTGGCATGTATATATATGTATATACTTCTACAAGGACTCTCGAATACATAAATGAGATGCTTATGTATCGAGGCATATTGGAATTCCTTCGACATTTCTCGCTTTCTCGCGGTGTCTCTTCTCATACTCTTGGAATTTCTCTCGGCCATTTCCTACGTGTGTTCGTAACTTTCTGTCCACGGTATCTTTTTCTGCCGTTCCTTTTTTATTCTATAAGAGCCAGCCCTGTACGGAACGAAACGTGCCATTAGAAAAGAGAATATCGGTGATTGATATTACGAGGAATCTCAACCTCGTAGAAGAGTCGCTTAAGAATTTATAGTTTATAAAACCCGATATCCTTGAGTGGATTTTGTAATAAGACTTTTTTCCATTCTTTTCAACGTCCCTTATCGATCGATGAAATCCTTATTGCTTTATGCATTAAGGTCGCACGATTGTTGATTACATTATTTATCATTCATCTAATAAAGGAATTAATTCAAGGTATATGAGCCGTTCAAATGCGAGAGTGATTAACTCCATTTTTTTTAAATCTTTCATACGTCCTTAAAATAAGATGGCTGGAAGAAATCAACTAATCGATTTATTGCAACGTGAACCGCGAAAAATCTCAAAAAATCAAACTTATAAATTAGAACATTTTTATTAAATATCATGGACCAGACATTTTTACTGCTTTGGTAGCTATAGTGTTTATTATTAATTTTCTCTCATTTATGTTTGATGGAGTTAATCACTTTGACTGCTGAGCGGCTCATATTTGGCATTTTCGTGTAGAAGATCGTAATTCAATGAACCCTTTGCACTCGAAGGCGACTCAGTCGCGACTCAATTTATTGCGATATCAAGATTTATCCCAGTTGACGGTGATTTAAAATTTAATAACAATAAAGAAATGGAGTTAATCTTAACGCCGTATCTCAGTCGCCACTCAAATTACCGCAAGAAACTAAGGTGAATGAGAGTCGCCTTTCTAGTGCGAAGGGTTAATAATGATATATATAATAATTCGCTATAAGTCAGAATAAAGAGACAGATTATAATACCAAGATAAGTGTGATAATAATGGTAATCGGTCTACCGGATAATTCATGAAAATGTAGTCGAGCCGTAGATATTCTTTTACTATTTTGTAACGGTACTAATGGTATAATTAGCGCTATATTATCACTGTCTAACGAACAGACTGAACGTTAACGATATTATGCACTCGAACTGTGTAATAGGAGTCGGAAAGAACGCGGTAAAAGTAGAACGTAGAGATAGTTGGAGTATCGGGCTTACAAGAGCGTAACTATCCGCGCGTGTTAACGAGTTTCGAGCAAGATCCTCAACCTTGACATTTCACCAGTTTCTTGGTTTCTCGGCTTTCGATCTTTTCGGGTCATAATTCTCTAATAATATTCCGAGTCAGGTCTAATTTCTCGAACAACATTGTACATCAAATATCTTCTTAAACTCTAGCAGTGACGTCACCATCTATTGACTTGCGCAGAAAGTTCGTGCGGTTTGCATCACTATTTTGCGGTGAAATCGAGGGGTGTTTAAAAATGCACGGAGAATTACTAATCGTAAGTTTTTCAAAAGAAAAAGATTGAAAAAGGGAAAGGTAAAGGTTGCAAGTCGAAACGGACAATTCATTATTGAACAAGGGAAATTTTCTAAATATAACAAAATGAAGAAAAGTCGCATTTTATTCGCACGATCTTAATCGCCAACTTAATATATGTTAGGTCATCCCATAAATAATGTCGTTTTTGGACTCCCCGGGCAAATTTTTGTCAAATAGCAAACATTGATCTGACTAACAATAAGTAGAAAAGCGAAACCGGATATGAACGTTTATATAGCGATCTTAAAGGTGGATGTTTTTATAAAACACAACATTTCATTGTATCGTGAAAATATGAGTTTAATTGAAAGACTGATAATCTAATACTTTTTTCAAAGGATTTATATTGATTTTAATTAAGCAGTATTGTAGTATATTTTTACCTGGTTTTCAGCATGCGCGCAGAAGAATAAAAAGGAAGACGAAAAGAAGGACGAGGAGTTCAGGTGTCCGGAAGGGCAGGGAAACGGAAACTTCGCGGATCCAGCCACCTGCAGGAGATTTTATCAAGTAAATAAGTTTTCAAGTATCTCAAGGAGATATTCCCGCGAGGAATTATTTGGACACGTTTTAATTTTTACGTTTGAGTGGATATCCTTTGGAGCGTGACACTCATTACGTAAGATCGTTTATTCTTTTTCCCCAATATGCCGATAACTAGTCTTACGTAACGTCGATATTATAAATTTAATAGATTTCTGTTACTAGGTCGCATATTGATCTGATTATCAGCGGATAATGGGATCATATTATTGTATTAATTCCTGGAACTTTTTCTTGATAGTGCGTCGATGGATATCCATACCTGAACAGGTGTCCCTCGGGATTGCACTTCGACGATATCAGTAAATTCTGCACCTTTAAGAACGAGGCGCGATGCGGACCAATACCGACTAGTAAGTAACATACGTGTTATTCGATAAAAATTGAAATTAATATTACGTTATGCAGTTCACACATTCACACCGGATAACTCAAATGTGAGTCTTTGGGATTCTGTACCAGAACCCGGATAACTCAAATGTGAGTCTTTGGGATTCTGTACCAGAACCCGGATTACTCAAATTTGAGTCTTTGGAATTCTTAACCAGAATCCAAATAACTCAAACGTGTCTTTGGGATTCTTAACCAGAATCCGAATAACTCAAATGTGAGTCCTTGGGATTCTGTACCAGAACCCGAATAACTCAAATATGAGTTTTTGGGATTCTGTACCAGAACCCGGATAACTCAAATGTGAGTCTTTGGGATTCTGTACCAGAACCCAGATTACTCAAATTTGAGTCTTTGGAATTCTTAACCAGAATCCAAGTAACTCAAATTTGAGTCTTTGGAATTCTTAACCAGAATCCGAATAACTCAAATGTGAGTCCTTGGGATTTTGTACCAGAACCCGAATAACTCAAATGTGAGTTTTTAGATAAGTTACGCTTCTGTCACGCAACGTTTGAATACGATTCGACTAAATTCCGCGAATTTGCATAACGTTTACGTCCATAATATTCAACTGAAAATATCCCGACGCGGATGCGTTAATTAAGTACTGAATACTAAGTTCATGTACACGTTTTATAATCTAAATAAGATAATAAGAGAATTATTATTAATCTTAGCACCTGCTCCTGCTACGGAACCACCAACGGATTTGGCTGAGAGATGTGACACAGCTAACTGCCAATTACCATACTGCTTTTGCTCGAGGGATGGAACAATAATACCTGGCGGTCTTCACCCAGAAGATGTAACTGTTTAGAAATGATATATGTTTTTTAATATGATTGTAATAAGACATCATTACTCCATGTTCATCATTTGCAATAACTTGACTTACAGACACCGCAGATGATATTAATGACCTTCGACGGAGCAATAAATCATAACAACTTCGATCACTATCAAAAGATATTCGCGAAGGATCGATTTAACCCAAATGATTGTCCACTGAAAGGCACTTTCTTCATCTCCCACGAATATTGCAATTATAATATGGTCCAAAGCTTGGCACACGATGGTCATGAAATTGCAACGGAAACGGTGTCGTAAGTAATAAAACGTGTATCATAACACTCTGATAGCCGCACATCTCTCTCACGTATACGTGACAGTGACAATAAAAGTGTTAAGAATAAATAATACGCTTTCAGTGTTAATACCTGAGTCGATTTGAAATGTTTAGACTCCAGAAAGGCTTGGAAGACAAGGGATACGAAGAATGGGTCGGTGAAATGATTGGGATGCGTGAGATCCTTAAACACTTTAGCAATATCTCGACAAGTGAAATTGTAGGTATGAGAGGACCATATCTGAAACCTGGTAGAAACACTCAATATAAAGTACTGGAAGACTTTGGATATATATACGACAGTAGCATCGGAATATCGCCATTGAAAACACCAATTTGGCCTTACACTCTTGACTACAAGATTCCTCATGAATGCAAGGCAGGCACCTGTCCAACTAAATCATTCCCAGGTAGGAATCCTAAGTACATTACTACCGGCACGTTCCATTCTAGTGATAATGAATTGTTCTTCCTGATTTAATCTGGAAGAGGATATAAATGAATGTGACTTTTGAATTTCATACGTTCCATAGGTGTTTGGGAATTACCACTGAATGCCCATTATGTTGAAAGTTATGAAGGTGGACATTGTCCTTATTTGGATCAATGTGTTCTACATAATCATGATCCTGAGGAAGTGTTTGAGTGGTTGCAAGAAGATTTCAATAGATATTATGAGCAAAACCGGGCACCATACATGATGCCCTTCCACACTAATTGGTTCCAAATAAAGGAACTTGAACGCGGATTAGGCAAGTTCCTTGACTGGGCTGTAACATTGTGAGTAAAAATGCTAGTTGCATTCCAAAGTATTAGTTTACGATTGTAGTAAAGTTAATCATACTTTAATCATTTAGGCCTGATGTCTACTTCGTAACTGCAACCCAAGCACTGACTTGGATCACTGATCCAAAACCACTGAAATCCCTTCATAACTTTGAAGGATGGTCGTGTAAGAAGAAAGAGAATCTTCCCGAACCACCATGCAATAATCCTAACAAGTGTGCTTTAGATTTTAAACCAGCGGAAGCTAATTTCACTACAACTAGGTATGATAACAATTTGAAATATTTCGTGGATATCTTTAAATGAGGCATTCGGTCGTAAAACATGGTATTCGACATTGTTTACGAAATTGAGTTATTGGCATCGATTGATTGAGTATTCAATTGAAATCGATTTCCCGAAACTTTACTTTTTGTTAGTTATCATGTTTTATATCCGAATACCTGAAATTGTCCTTGCAGACACCTGAAAATGTTATAAATGTATTCGTAACAGTTTAATTACCAGGTAATGTTAAATTCTTGATTGAAATGTTCTCAGGTATTTGGAAACATGTAGAGAATGCCCAAACAAATATCCTTGGCTGGGTGACTCTAAAGGAACAGGACTGTATAATGATAATTATAATCCAGAGAGGAAGTAGAAACTGCGATCAGTGAATTAGGTTTAATATTAGAATGCGCTGTTAAACTCTATCTCGTTTATTGTTGTTAAAATGAATGTTCTGTGTGATAAAAACTGAACAGTCACAAACCCCTTTTTTTTCTCTTTAAATAATATGAAACTTCTTCAAAACCTTCATACATGATATGCGTCAAGATATTGTCAAGAATTTACGACGTACGAGGAAAATTATGGATATGAATTAAATAAAAGTTATTATTTTTTTTTAAAATATGCAATAAGGTAAATGTGTGCAATTCATTTGAAAGTCAGTTGATGATTGTCATGGTATTTAAATACTGGGACGATCGACGTACATATCGATAAAAAATAAAGTGTGAAACAAGGAAAGATCAAATATGTATAGCACGATGAAAATTCACAATTATTAGTACTATTTGATGATCCTTTCTATTCGAAGCAAATATATACATTCACCAAATCAAAATGAGTTAAACATTACCACCATAAAAATACCTGACGATAAAAAGTATCCTCCTCGTTCAAGAAACTAGTAATGATCAAATCACCAGATCTCATGTAGACCCATGATATATATTTATAACGATATTATATTTCGCCCTATATAATTACAACTTTATACACAACTTTACTGCACCACAAGGAATTTAAAGAATGGAAGTATAATGGTAAATCCCAAAATTCAATACACTCTAACGTATTGGATGCCACGGATGTAATTGAGTTCCCCATTTAGCGTTTTCTGGAAATGTAAAAAAAATTTCGTAGAAGTATCAGGATAAAATGAAGTCATAAGTATGTATAGGTAACCCTCGTATAACGCGGGAGTTAGATTCAAGAGAAAGATCGCGTTATACGATACTCGGATTACGTAGCGCGTTATATCGAAGTCGCATTGTATAAGTGCCGCGTTATACGAGATCGCCACAATTCGTGGATCGCGTTGTACGATGGTTACCTATATAGATATTTTATTAGGTCGTGTTATATGAAATGTCGGATTTCTTATCAGATCTTTGTGGACATTGTGTCCTCTAAAGACTGCGACTTTTTCTAAAGAGGATTTCTTTTGTTGGAAACATTTTGGCAAAAATGCATGTAAGCAATGATGCATATTTTTGTTAATAAAATGTTTCATTGAATTACAAAATGCATTTTTTTTCTCTTTGAATAATCCGATAACTCATATTACATGATCTAATAGGTAAAATATAAAAGATCTCCATATAACAAATATTCAGTAGACTTTCAACTTAAGAATGACTTTGTATCATAGACAAGCCATAGAAAAATACTAGAAAATTACAATGAAACGATACTTTTTACCTCTAGGGAATAGTTCTGGATGAGCCTTTGCATATTTCATCATTGATGAATGCATTATAGCTATGTTAGCCTCGTTGTTCACTTTAATTATTTGACCTGCAAGGTACCCTATTGCTCCTGCTACAACATGGAATTGTGGTTCTAAAACAGAATATTAGAAACAACCAACTTAACATAGCTCTGTTATAAAAATAAGAAGAACATTATAATGACTAGAACTTAAAACCACTGTGATTTCATAAGATAATGAACTTAATGACCCAAACAATATCATTTGACAAGTGCTGAAGTAATAGATTTTAACACTTTGAACCCTGTAGGGTTCACCGGTAGTCATCGACGTCAATATTACTGAAACTCGAATCAGATATATCGCTACTATTCGTAAAACTTTCGATATTTTAGATCGCTTACACAGTATTATTTCCAGACGTTACATACGCGTATTGCGAGGTATCGTACAACACGGAATTCAGCCGGGCGCTGAACGTGCTAATGTTTTGACTTTAAGTACTACACAACAGTATACTCAACGCTAACGCTCACAAACACACACAAAGTATTTGTTTCTTAATTCTCTTATGTAACTACGGTATGCTTCAAGTAGGAAGTTGCTGTGCGATAAGAATATGAAAGAACATTGTGTATGTTTTTCGAAAGAGAAAAATCGAGTACTTACTATGAAAAAAAGGTACGTTGCGGGCCATATTAGCAACTCCAACGGCAAAACAACTGGCTGGGATCAGCAGTGTGTAAATGTAATTGTCTAATAAAACCCCTTTCGATAACAATTCCGGCGGAATATCGAATCTTTTGTCTATCCATGTCTCGGCGGGCGTGTTATTGTCCATTTTCTTGTTATTATTTCGTGCGAGTCTCGAGACGAATGTCAATAAATCGGCAGCACATAGACGTGAAATTACTACCTACGATATACCACACTGCACCGATCGATTGCGCTTGCATGCCAACCACGTGACTTCCTACCGGCCATTTTTAATTTAAAACTGTTCCTACGATTTTCCTATTATCTGACAAATTAGAACACACTTTACATTATGAATTTCTGATACATCCGGAGTGTTAAAGATATTACAGCTATAATCCGGTAACAAATTTTGTTAAGAAAGGCCGAATATACAATGAGTATAAAAAGTATTCGTACAGCGGCGAATTTTAACAACAATTTCCTAGAACTTTGTTTCCCCATGAAACAAATTGTGAATATTTCCATGCAACATATGGATAAATAATACCTTTTTTTATTAAATTCACTGCGAAAATCTCTAATAATATGTACATACCATTTATTTGTTAAAATGTTTTAAATAAACAAAGTTCTATACGTGGTTTTTGTTCAAATTCGCTGTTGTACGAATACTTTTTACACTCGCTGTATAAGTTTTGAACATCGTATCTTTTGAGTGATAAATATCACTATCGTTCCGTTAAATTTCCAAAAAGTTAAGACAATTGTGACAGCATCTTTTTCGACGTTTTTTGAATGGAAACGAATCATCTACTTTGCTAAATATAGATGCATAGACGTCGAGTACGGTATCCAAATAATATTTATTTGTACTGTCATATTTTCCATACTGCACATAATAACAATAATTACAATAATAATCACGAATTGAACGATAAACGTCGTTATTTCATTGCATAGTTAATAGTCTCCTGAATTCTTAAACGCTATGTATTTCAAATGATTCATGTATCGCATTACATGAATAACTAAACATTTCAGGTTCTTTCTGCAACAAAACTTGTTCATTTCTGTTTTGCTCATTAAATATCACATTGGGACTGTATACGCTATATATTATATTCTACAATATATTTCGATCATTTCAAAAGATTATCGTTCAATCAACAATTTCTAATTGATGAATTGAACATCCATTACTGGTCCAACATCGGTCAATATTGGCTGATATTTATTCGCATTGGTTACCCGGCTTTTTGAATATCGACAGATATTCACGATATTGTGCGAATGTAGCAAATATTCAACCAATACTGCTGCAATATACAGGAGCTACCTGAGATGTTATACTTTCCTTTTCTGTATTTTATAACATTTTGCGAAATGTGTTACATACATGGGATAAGCTCAACGTCCCGACTAATCTTTTGCGCAAGCGCGAACCTGCTGTTCCTCCGAGCATAAAACTTTGACGATTGCAGCTTATTCTTAGAGAGAACGTCGGATAAACTATGAAGATAGATGTATTGAGATCAAGTTTATCGTTCCAAATCCAATGCCCTTGGAACAGTGATAAGAATATATTATATATGTACAAAAATATAGTCGAGCGATCAAATCTATTCGCTAAGGAAATACTGATTTGACTTATACATTAATGATGTTTCGATTCTTCCCTTTCACGAGTAAGCACATTCGGTTCTATTTTCGAGGAAAACTTTAAATGTATAAATTATGTATATATCTATATATATCCACGAAAAGCACGAGCTTTAACACGTTAAACGCCATTCTGAAATCCGTGTTATACGATACCTCGCGATACGCATCCGTAACGTCTAAAAATCAAACTGTTTCAGCTTTACATCGTAACGTTAAAAAATAATGCAAATTTTACGAATATTAGCGGATATAGTTGATTCGATTTTTAGTAATATTGGTATCGATGGTCACCGATGACCGCCATGGCGTACAACGTGTTAATATATAGTTCGAAGGTTGTTAACTTCTTCCTGATCTGCTATCGAACTTCATGCACTAACTGTTATCACATGTAGTTGTAATTGAATTATAGATAGTATGATAAAAAGAACAGTCAACATCATAACTAGTGTTATGATTAAATACACTGGTAATCATATCCCCCGAGATTGATTGATCACGATTTTGAAACTTGCGAAAATATGTAGAGCGGAGAATATGTTTAATCATAATTCGTATGAGATATCGATTATAAACACTTAAAGATGTCGACTCTCGAGAGTTACATTCAACTTCCACTGTACATACTTTTTCTTGCAAAAGTAGTGATATGCTATTCTAAAGGCTTTGCAACTCGATAAATAATTACAGAGAAAACGATAGCACATCCCAAGGACTAGTAATGAGTTTCCATTTGTTTATAAATAACGTCTTATTCCTTAGATGATCTAGTACACAACGGATGTATAAAAATAAAATCTCTGCGATAGGTATAGGTATCCAGATTGTATCCTAGACCAAGAAAACATTAACAGTGAAGAAATAGTATTATAGAATTCATTACGAATGATATTAATTGTTCTATCTCGTCAATTATCAGTGAACAGCGTAAACAAATGATTGTGTTGAAAATGTCAGCGAAGTAAATTCAGTTCTACCTGCACCGTTCACTTTTATCCACGTGGATTGCATTTCGCAAATTAGCTAAAACTATGCAAAATCTACTTTCGGCTCTAAACGAGACAAAATTCTCATACTATATACACGCATGAAATTATAGGTCTATATACAGAGTATTAATATTTACTATTAAATCTCTAACTGCAAGACTACCGTGTATGTATGAGTACAAGTAACCTTCGTATAACCCGGTACTTATACAATGTAGTTTCAATATAACGCGGATCACAAATTGTGGCGATCCTCGAATAACGCGGCACTTATACAATGCGACTTCAATATATCGTGTCTATGTAAAAAGAGTCGCGCATAACGCTACTTTTCTCTGGAACCTAACTCCCGTGTTATGCGAGGGTTACCTGTATTTCCTTTCAAACTAAATGATCTTGACTTGAGTTAACCGTGAGACGACCATATTGCGGCTGCGGATCTTAAAGACAAAAGAATAATTATAATTAATATCACAAATCTTTTTATATTCTATAGAGAATCTATTGCATAATATAGTTTTGAAATAATAATCATGTTCAGTTTACAAACCTGAGACAGACTTCTGGCATATTATGAACTTGGTACCATAAAGTAATTGCTAAAAGCATACTCCACGTCCGTAAAGGACAAAGGATTATTGCCAGGGTACCATAAGCCAACCAGAAAAAGTATGCCATGCATGTCTGCATAGCAATTAATAATATAATTGGTAAATGATGGCACAGAGTGCAAATTTTAGACACCGGTTTATCATCTGGTTTATCAATATTTTGCAACCTGTAGATGATTATATAGGTCTATTATTATTGGTAAAAATCAATACACCTAAGTCTCTTTTTATGCAGTAAATTCGTCCCCCAAAAATTCGCACAAAAAAGATATAGCTTTCTTTGTAAAATTAGGGATAATTCTTTGAGATATCAGCAGCACACAAGAGGTACCTTGCACACAGTCACATGTTTGGTTTGGTTTGTTTATATATAACAAGATTTTCAATTCACACGAGAAAAGCTTTATTTGTGTGAGGCAATTATTCTCTTCTCTATGAATTCCCAGCAGAAAAATATAAAAAGAACGAAATTAAATGGATATGTGCATTACACTGTTTAACTTTCTAGGTTTCTTGGATTACTTCATTTTTCTTGCTTTTTTCCTTCACCGAATCAAACAGATACGCATAAAAAGAGATTCGATTGTATATATAAAGATCGTATCTTTAGGAATTGAATTCGTCTCACCGCTTATCCACTTGGTGAGCTAAGATTAGCATAAGTGGTAGATGAAAGGAGAATAATTGGAAAAATCCATAAGCATAGGTGAAGGCACCAGGAATATAAGAATTTCCGACGAATGTACCCCATGCAAATATTATACCGGTATGGTTTTCTATCACTTCTCCTACCGTCCAAGGACCTTTAAAAATGATGCACTCTCGTTTATGTTTCCTATTCATCTCTTAAAAAGATATTTACCCAAAGAGATCCACTAATATCTGAACACTTCTGTCACCATTAATTACTCACCAACAGTTAAATATATAGCATAAAGAACTAATGGGAAAAACAACCGATCAACAGTCGACAAGATCCACAGCTTTCTAAGCCACCAATGGAACAATCTTATCCGTAACCGCGGACGTCGCATACGTTTTCCTAAATGTTGATAAATCTCTTTCATTTTTCGTAGTTCTCATTTTGTATTTCAACATAACTCACCTTCGCAAAGTATATGCAGAAAACGAAATAGGCATAACGGAGCAACTAACATCACTAACACTGTGCCGAACAAGAACTGAAACTTTATCACATAGACATTTAAAACAATGGTCATATGTTTAAATACTTTTATAATAACAGTAAACTCTCGTATAACGCGGTTAATGCGTTACGCGTTGTATGAAATCGCTTTATAAGGATTGACATGACAAATTTTGTTTCTTATGTTTTAAATAACGCAAATTTGAGTCTTTAGATTCGTTACACTTCGGTCTCAAGACGTTTGAATACGTTTTGACTAAGTGACATAAATGAATAAATGAATTTAGCAAAATTCCGCGAATGTGGCACCTTACGGGCGAAAGATTCGGCTAAAAATACCCCGACGCGAATTTGTTAAGATAGTAAAATGCTTTGTGAAAAGCACATATAGCAAATTAAAATAAGAAGACAGCTTTATTGAGTTCTGTTATATGCATTAATGTGTTATTATTTGCGGCAGGTAGCAATTTGTCGTATAAAATCGGGTAATAGATAGATATGAATAAAGTAAACCGGGAATGTCCGCATTTTATTATGTAGCGCGTTGTACGAGAATCGCCTTATATAAAAAGTCGTCGCAATATCTTTAGCGTGTTGCAGGGATTCGCGTTATACGAGAGTTTACTGTAATGTAAACCGGTGGCCGGATTTTGAAGTACTTACAATACGCCTAACATTCGACATTAATATTAATCTTGGCAAAACACCAAATGTTATACGTGTTCCATCCAAAGAAAATGGTTGTGATATTATTTTTTGACGGTTTTCTTCGTCTAACACCCGTACCTAAGTTAATGTATTTCTTTAGTGAATGTTATGATTCGGACGAATTGTACTCTTATTTGTATTCTTATTAATAGTTGTACACGTTTTGCACGCCAAAATAACTCTTAGCTTAAGAAAACAAATTTGTAGAAAAGATTGATTTGCAAGAAGGTGAATATGAACTCCAAAACATTAAATTTGGAGTGAAAAAAGGTGAATATGATCTGGAAAAGTGTTAATTTGGAGTGCAAAACCTGTACAAATCATATAGTTTTGTATTCTTGTTAGATCTATATTTAGAGGGTTTACCTCACCTGAATATTATGTATACCAGTTTCATATTCAGTCGCATTCCATCTGGCAACATAAAGAGGACCTTTAACATGTTGGCACTTTTGCCAGGCACCATTATCCAATTGGACTTCAACGTTTTTTAATGGGGCTATTGAAAATGCCAATACTCTATAAGAAATAGCGGAATGTAAAACGGCTGCGGCGAAATATGTAATTCTGTACATCTCATTCTTCAAAGAGCGTGCCTTAATATATCGGTAAATTCAATTACCTTATATGGGTGGATTTAACGATAGATTGCATGTTTTCTTTTCGTGGCATCATGTACAGAACATGTTTGGGATTTGTGATTAATGCCACTGGCCACTCTTGGTGCTTTATGTCAATAAATGAAAACTGACCGTGATCTATTGCTGCGAGGCGATACCTAATAATAAGCGTGGATAAGGTTTCTAAAGGCACCTATCTTTTAACAAATACAAAAAAGATCTACAGGTTTGCATCAAGCATGCCATTAAATCTGATCTATAATGAATTATATGTTCTCAATGATGAAGCAGTCTAATCATTTGTTATTCCTATCCATTGTCTTCAATTTTGGATAGTTTAGAAAAAACAAGTTTAAGGTTTCTATTACACTAAAAAGACATCCTAATCTGATATCGAAAATGGTATACCTGTTCAAACCCGAAATAAAAGCTTTTGAATAACGAGAAACATAATAAAGTATCAGATGTAAAGTAGTTTAATATAAACCGAATATTATTTAAAAACGTAGTCTAAACAAAATTGTTTATCTTCTTCATGTAAGAATACTTTGGAAGCCAGAAATTTGAATCATTAAAAATAAATAATTCTCTATAATACAAATTATGTAATATCAGTGGAGAATTTGCAGTGCGGAAATGACGAATCAATTTCAATGGTTATCTTACATTCTATTATCTTTCCAATCTGCTAGTTCTAATTCTAGGAATCCTGCGTGTTGTAATGTGTACATGTTAGGTACAGCTCCGCCAAGCATATGATAATGTCCACAGAGGTATACCATACTTTCTTCGTATCTACCTTTATGCATATTATATTAGTTACAAAAAGAGTTATCCCCTTTATAATTATAGGGTGACCTAAAAGTTACCTAGGAGTTAACAAAATTACTACCTTTTTCTCTATATAACTTTTTTAATTTTTTCTTTCCGATTTCGAAACTATGAACCCTAATTTCTTATGGAAAGGTTCACGTTAAAGTAATTGAATTTTATTATGCGAATGCGAAGTCAATTGTTTTAATGCAAAGAGCATATCGTGAAAATTTCGCAACAGCAAACGCACCGAAGAAAGTTTGCGTTGCGTCGTGGAAAATTCACTCGAAAGAGGGAAGAATTTGCGAAGAGGAAAGAGAGAGTCATTTGAAGAAGATAATTTCAAAAAGTTGATTTTAAAAATAAATTTACACTTTATATTTCTTATTTGAAGCAAAATCTTTGGATAAAAATAATTTAAAAGAAAGTTATTAAGTTTTTGTACTACCAGATGACTTTTGGACCGCCCTTATAGTCTTACGCGATAATGAAATTTCTAATTATCGCTTACCTAAGATATCTCTGATACCAGTATTGGTTTGTGAAAGTATACACGAAGTAGGATAATGACCGAACCATATAATATAGTCGGCATCATTTTCTCGTGACTTGCTCACTAATTCCAATATTTTCTTCATTTCATATTTGTCTAATATACCGACGAAATTAAATGGTCTCCTTGGACCAGGCTTTAAACATGCATCAACGGCGATGAACGAATACACTTCAGAGCCATATTTTATATGATGCATATAAGATCGTGGATGTTTCTTTCCTTGCATCGAATAATTCATATAATAATTGTTCTTCGATTCCAAACTAACTACGTTAAAGTTATCTGCAAGTATCGCCATGTAGATAATCATTACTAAATCCTTTATCTTATTCCTTTTAAGTTAGCTAAGGACATTAATCCTTTGACTGCGGCGTGCTCGAATAAAAAACGATGAACATTCTACGATGTGATATTTAAGAGACAGTCGCTGCGACTGAACTGTGTTGTTAAATATAAGAAAAATCGGGGAGTTATTGGGATTCAGTAATTTGATTGGTTGTTATATCATATCTAACAATATCGTCGTTTATTTTGAAAGTACCCTAAGTCTATTTTTCAAGAAAAATCAAGTTAATTTAATAGTTACGAAGTCCTTGGGTAACTGTTATAAACGTTAACTCGATTTTTTTGAAAAATGGACTTAGGCCACCTTTAAAATAAACCGCTCACGTATGCGAAAGGCGTTGATTAATTGCCGTTTACGAAGTTACAAAGTGACGAAGTCATAGTGCAATTATTTAAACATTAACTTGAATTTAAAAAAAGGGGCCTTGATCACTTTCGAAATAAATGGCGCATATTAATGGAATGCAGGAACATATATATGCGGGTCTCACAGTCAAAGGGATAATATACTCATTAATCAAAAATAAATATATAAATGATATCAACAATGTTATTATCATATTTTTAACTTAAACTTGTATATAGTATGATATACTTTGATTTCTGTTTAAATAACATAATATGGGACGCAGTCATACCATGGTTACCCCTTACATCCAGCCACAATGTTTTCTGATTGATCTCAGTATCATCTAAAATATTTTTATAATACTTCCATTCATCCAAAATCTGGTTTGAACCCATCTTATCTCTAGTCTTTGCATCCGTAAGATCTCCTGTGAAATTATCATTTTACTTCAGTAACAACAGAAGCCAGAAATTATAGAAACTAATAAGTTTAGATTCCAGAGACTTTACTGTTTCTATTTAAAGATAAATTATTACCGGAAGCAAGGACGATGGGTGGCCTAATCGCATCAACCGTGACATTGCAGAATTCCTTCAATTCCAATATCCTAGATGGATCTTGGAATATGCTTATATGTATATCTGATATCTGAAGAAAGTAAATATCGATATCATAGAATAAACGATAATTAATATTCAGTCTATCAAATATTCTAAACTAGTATTCAAGCTTTCACGACAAAAAACTATTGTGACTTAATACAATCAATGCCAAGCTATAACATAATTGATTTACTCTTATTTAGATTTCAATTGTAACGTAACGTGCCAAAATAAGCGGAATAATAGCATAATCAAAGAGAATTAAACCATCATTATTTCATCGTATTAATAGCATTACATCGATTTATTCCAGAAATGACGAACTGTACTTAAATAATTCAAGAACAGTGTTGGGATGTTAAAAGTCAATAAGTCACCCGAATAATATATATCTTCACCTATCTTAAATATTTAAAATCTAACGTCAAATTCAAGTTAAATTTCCAGTGCTAATTTGTAGAGGCATTCAAAAGGCAATAAAACGACATTATTAAACGGTATTCCAACATAAACACAAACCTGAAGGAACCAAATTAAACGATCGTAGGATGCTCCTATATTGAAGAATTTCGGTTGGGCGAACTTGGTCTCAACATGTTTATTAGCCGGAGTATTATTGTTTAACACGTGAGATTCGACGTTAATAAGATCAGCGACATTCGCGACAAAGATCGAGAGCATCAGCGCAAAGATCAATAAGATCACAGTGGATTTCGCTATTCTCATTTCCAAAGTAGCACGTTGAGATTTCGACTCGGCGATTTCGTCAACGGTAACAAACTGCCATGTATTTTTTCAGTAAACATCCGTCTTGTTATCGGACACCTGCTACTTTCCTTCTTTCGTTACTCCGTATCTCTTTCTGTTCCACTTATATTGCGTTTTCCAGTGTCGATTATTCTTGGAGTGCATTCAAGAAAACTTACGATATCCCCGGAAGACTAACGATCTAAGCTCGGTGTTTCGCAATCTTATATATCTGCCATTTCGGACGGCAGAACCGACAAAGATGCATCGAAATGCATGCACCGAGATGCACTGTCAAATCATTCACCATAGCGGGATCTTAGGAAAAGGATTAGAATGTGTTCTGCGCATGACGGATCTACTATACGAAGGTTCTCATTTTTCTATGCAATTTGAAGTGTGATCTATTTAAGAACAGGTACGATGTATGTGTTTTCGGAACCTTGATGATGTAATATTATTTATCGATCTAATACGATAGAATCGATACGATCTAATATAATACGAATAACATACGATCTATGGATCATATGCAAGAAATGAAGTCATTTCTGTTTGATCATTTTTTGTAGCACACCCTCGCAACGATAATAAAGCAACAAAATAAATTGATAATATTTTCTAGATCGGCAAAGAATTTTTCTGTTTCGAGTCCATTGCGATATGGAATTACGATTAAAAATTGCATTCTTTGCTAAGCTACCACAGTAGCAATAAATATTCCCCATTATTAGCCATATTTATCAAAAAATAAAGTCGTTAAGACCTTCTTCGTGTCGAGACGAACAAAGTGATATAACACACTGAGTTCATTTCATGTTTATCGAGAAAACGCATTTCCAAGTATACACTTTTCAATTTATATAATAATATAGATTCATATATCAAACGTAACTTATAATATTGTTATCGTTAATAATAACCGGTCTAAATCGGTGGATCCCTAATTAAATACGTTGGGGGAATGCTATAATGAATACGTCCCTGTGAAATCAAGAAGGAACTTAAATATCAAAATGAGAACCCTTGGAGCGGATAATTTCTACCGCACCGAAGAGTTCCGTGAACGTCGTTGCCGTGCCGATGTGTGTCTCGTAGGAAAAAGAAAACAAGGGTAGTGTTTGATAGTGACATATGTGACTGATCTTTTCCTAAACTAACGTAATCCCGACATTTTAATTACCGAATAATCGATCTTCTTTACTCATTACGTACAATTCGTGACTTTTGTTCAATCGTCGGTGTGTCACACAATTATATTCCATCACAAACCTGTCGACTTTCCCGATCAACATTCCACCATAAACTCTATTCGATCATTAAACCCACTAACTATCCGATTATATATTAATAACAGTGTAATTAATAATAATTAGAACAAACTTCGTACAAATATCTTTTCCCGACCGCACGTCGAACTTCGTTCTTGGATTATACTTTCGTCCGATTTTTGTATCCGAATAAAATCCGTATTTAAATGAAAGTATTTTAATTCGAATGAATTTCGCGGATCATTTGGTTCCGGTATTTATGCAAATCTATAAATGGCATTAATTAAATGCACGGTGCATCTGGAAGCACTCGGTGCATCTGTGGGTGCATTTTAATATGGCACGCGGCGGATTCTGTTATTGGAATAATATCTCGTTGTATAACGGAGTTCTTATCTTTATAATATCGATATTATATTCGTTTGCATGGATTGTAGAATAATTAAGAATTGATAACGGAAGTATTCGGGATATCTATTTAAGGTATGAATATTCAGAACTGACATTCCTTTCGGTACGGCGTCCAGGAACGTGACACGAATCTCTGCCGTTGAAATTTAAGTGCTCCGTTTATCGGGCCTTATCTAAAAAAAACGTACGCTTAAAAACATTGAATACGCCGCTATTAACTTCCAATGGGTTTTTTAGAATGCAAATACAAGAATGCTAAACGAAATTACGTATAGATTGCATTGTATTTTAACATGAAAAATCTAATAGAATTATATAATTTTTATTCTTTGAATATATGACTTAAGATAAATCGATCACGTAAATGTATTTATAATACATGTATGTTGTAACTTAAATCTTCAAAGTTCGACTCAGATATTTATGTAGACATTAAATATATGTATATCATGTTCTACATTATATTAATATTTTATCTTGCGATAAAAAATTAATATTCGATATATATTTCGAAGGATAATGAAGGATCTTCTAGAATAAGTATCCTAAATAATTGTCAATATCTCGGATTTCTTACTTATTATTTATATTAATAATTTTTATTGTTATTCATAATGCAGATGGCAGCCAGTGCTCTCGAGGAAAAGATTAATAAGATCAGGCAACAGAATGAAGAAATTAGGAGAAGACACGAGGTACCGATTCATATAATCTGCCTTAAAATGTATGCATTCTAGCATTGGTTACCATTTTCAGGAAGTGGAGCAAGATAAAAAAAATGCTGCCAAATTAAATGCTTTGGTTCAAATGGTACCTTCCACCGATTGGCCGGAGAGGAAAGAACCACCGGAATTTTCGAATCCACCCAGACCTAAACCGAAACCAGGAAAAGAAAAAACAGAATACATTTCGCATACTGGGGAAGGCAAAAAAGTACACACATTCGCCCAGGTAACAAATTACCCTATTAAAATTCTCTTACTATATGGTTACTTGAATTTATTCATATTTGCTAACATGTTTATTCTCTTTTTTCAAGAAATATTATTTAAGAATTAATAACATGTTTTAGGGAGAGGGACCTCCTCCAGATCCCAAGTACAATTTCCTAGCAGATGCCGAACGAGAAGAAACCGACGCAGAACAGCCCAGAGAAAACCTTGGGAATAAACCTCACACTAAACCAATGAGAGGCAATTTTAAGAAGAGGGGTGTTGGAAGAGAAAATACACAAAGGGTGGGTTGTAAGAACATAGTTATTTTATAATTGTTATTATAAAATGTAATCATTTTTATTTAATGCAGGACTATAAATTCCACAAAGGAAGTCACAAGGATGAGTATCAGCCAGCATATGAAGCTTGGAGAGCTGAACGAAATCGAATTGATGAAGATCGTATTAGTAGGCAAAGAACGGCGGAAGGAAATTGGCGCAGGGAATGGGACAATGACAAGGTAGAAATTACTGTTTTGCTTATGTTACTTAACCCTTTCACTGTGAATGGCGTATATATATGCTCTCATATGTCCAGGAACATATACAACAGGTTTATATAAACATATGACCAGTAAATTTTGCTGGGTACCATGCATTTACTTTTTTAGTAAATTAACGTTTCACTCTCGAACGGCGACTCTCAGGCATCACTCAGTTTCTTGCGGTAATTCGAGATCTACTCCACTTGCTTTTCGTTAGTGAATTTGAAATCACCCAAAAGTGGAGTAAATCTTAATGTCGCCTCTTAATCGCCGTTCGAGTTATCGCAATAAACTGAGTGGCGACTGAGAATCGCCTCCGAGTGCAAACGGTTACCAACCAACCGAATAACAGAGTCTCAATAATTCCTCGATTTTTCTTATTTTTATCGACACAATTTAGTGGCAATTACTGTCAAGCGAATACCGCATCGTACGATGTTAATGGTTTTTTGATAATATTATATTATAATGCAAATAATATTCACTACAGATGCATATTGTGGACGATGGCATGAAAGCAGGGATGAGAAGTACTCTGGGAGATTATGCAAAAAAAGATCACAAAGAGTTTGATCGAAAATATTACGCGAATGGTATGTTCAATTTGTGTAAACTTCAATCGATTGTAATTCTAAAACACACTTGATTATAGGAAGTGATCATACTAATTATAATCGTGGCGGAGGTCAACGTCCTCACCGCGGCGGAGGACCGAAAAATTTTTATAATAACTATGAGAATCGTTCTCATAATAATTATGATCAGCATCGTCATAATTTACCTGCATCCAATAAAGTACCTTTATCGCCCAATGCAGTCGATGAAAGGACTGTGATTGCCACTGATAAAAGTATTAAGGTTACTTTGAATCAAAACAATGCGGGAAAGGCACCAGTGATGAGCGTCAAAGGTATTTAAGATTGCATCTTTAACCCTTTCGCTGTTAATTAAATCGTTAACACGTTAACTGTCACGCCGATTTTGTCTCACTTTCCGTCCGCGCTACTCGACACCATCGAGTGGTGATGCGTGAGTTAAAATCTAACAGAAAAGGTTGTTACTTTTTGTAACATGTGCCAAGGGAAACCGCATCTTTAATAAAATTATTTTAATAAATTGCATTAATTTTATATAAAATATATTGTCTGTTTATTAAATTAAAATGCGTATTTTTTTATGTTTGAAAATAATTTCAAAGGGCATCAAACTTATAAAAAATGCTCACATATGAACTTGAAGCGTATAATATTTCGATATTAACCTGTCCACTAGATTTAGTAGAAATTGTATCACGTACGGGTTCAACAGCGAAAGGGTTAATTATAATCCAATAGTGTGATGGATTTGGAATGATGTTGTCCCACATATTTATGTTAATATGGAATGATTTATGACATAGTAAACTCACCGAGTATAGCCGGAACCGGAAGAGTTGGTCCTCGGCAACGTACTCGTGTTACTTACAGCCATTCGGATGCCGAAGTTACCGTGCCAGAAGCAGAAGCATTTCCACGACAAAAGTCCTTTGAAGACAAATCCAAAGCAGGATATTTCAATAATCAAAAATCCTCTAACATAAAAAGATCACAATCATTAAAGAAGACTGGTTCCAAATCTCCATATCTCCCAAGGAAGGAGATCCCGGTAGAAGATGATACTGAAAATTTGCAGAAACCTTATCCCGCGTCTAAATCACCAGGTGCTGTAAAGAAATTCACGAAACCTGCGAAATATAATTCAGCAAATAAGACGCAGTCGAATAAGAAAGAAAGTGACTCGGCAAATATTGTTGAAGATACAAACTCAGAAGGAAGCAATGTGAATGATCACCTTACTGACAAAGATATTGTTGATTCTGAGTTAAAAAATGTGGATGATCAAGAATTGGAAAACGTGGAAGCACTGCAACTTTCTAAGACAGCTTCGTCCGAAACTGAAGATTCCGAGGTATTCCTTGAAGAAACTGATTCTAGTGATCAATTATTGAACCAACAAGAAGAGCACGAAAATATTTCGATTGACAAAGCACTTGTGGAAAAAGTTGTCGAAGAGGTTGTCGAACAAGTTGTGGAATACGTTGCCAAAGAGAGTACAGATGAAAATCCTACAACTGATGAGATTGGTTGCTTGCAAAAGGAATCGAATAATTTATCGGATGATCTACAAGATAAATGTGATTTATCTTCTGATAGATCAGACGCAAAAGAGGCCGAGGTAACACGTGCAGATTGTGCATCAAACGAAAGCAATAACCTTTCAGACGATAAGTTACGCGATAATGCATTGAACAAAGACGAGGAACAATGTCAATCACCGAGCCAAGCTAATGAATCGTCTATAAATGATAACTGTGATAATATCAATGAGGTTGCTACCGATAAGCAAGAAATTGCAGATACGACTCCTGACAAACGTTCGTCAGAGACTGAATCGAGTTCTGTGATAGACGCCATTGAAAGCGAGAAAGTCGTACCAAACGTAGAGATCGTAAACAAAATATGCGAGAGTCCTGACATGCGCGACCTTAAACACACGGAAGTGAATGAAAATAACACGAACGATGCGAACTTAGAGGAAGACACTCTTAATGTTGGTAACGACGAAAGTTTACGCGATAAAATCGAATCTCAAAATAAAATTGTAGTGGATAAAGAAACGAAAGAGGAACAGGGAGAAGTGACTGAAGATTCGAAGGAATAAGGGATTACGATAAGAAATGGTATCACGCATCTACGAAGTGAGACAAAAGTGAGTACGGACATTTTTTGATATCAGAAATACTTCCGGGATTCACCCTTCGCGTGGACTCTATTTAAACAGATTCGAATCGACTATACAAACGAGAACATTATTTTAGTTGAATGAATTCGAACAAGCCTTTGAAATTCGTAAACGAGTGTAATTGTTCAGTTCAATTATTGACTGGAAAACATCTTTAGAGATCGGTAGCAGCTGTTGACAATTTTGATTCAAGTTTCTGAGAGCTATTTTTATGGCGATGCTTGCAAAATTATTCATAATTATTGATACAATGGCGCACAATCATATGGAAGTTGATTAATTAATCCTTCTTGGCCAAGCCCTACAAAGTTTTGGAGTAAACACATGAAATGTGTTCCATCCATTTATATTTATGTTTAACTAAATACTTGCACTGTGGTCCAGGAATTTGGAGACCTGTTAATCAATATTTTTATGTAAATCAATGATGGAGTTTTATTTTATGTTTAACCCTTTGCACTCCAAAGGCGACTCTCAGTTTCTTGATGTAATTCGAGTGGCGACTGAGAGTCGCCTCCGAGTGCAAAGATGAGGCCATTAAGGGTTAGTTTATTACAATTAATTAACTTAGTGCTTTGAGAGCCGTAGCGAGTGGTGGGGCAATGATACATATTTCTGATATTTTATATAAAGCTCTACTACAATGGAATTCTAACATCTGTTTAGATTGCACTCGAATGATATTTTTATAATTGGCTATGACAATTAGCTGTATAGATATATCGTTATACATATGTATAGAGATATACATGTATATATATATCTTTTAAATATTTCGACAAGTTGATATTTCGTACAAGCTGTTGGTAAGCCTGGCAAACAGCGAACACTTATCTGAATGTCCTGCAATGATTCCGATACTCGAAATGCTATATTTATTTGGTTTTAATGGAGGTACAATGTTACGTTTACTTTATAGTCTATGCATATTTATTCGCGCGCTATCACGTAAAAGATTATTTATTGAATGTTTTTATTTCTTTTCGGTTATATAGTTAACTGCTTGCTTTTTTATTTAATCCTTTCCCCTATACGAAGCCATATAATAGTTGCATTATTTCAGTGAGAATTAAAAGAACTAAAAGGTGCTTGTTTAACGGACTTAAGATTCAAATACTCCGAATTAATATTACGTCATTGATAATTGGATAAATAAGTGTCGATAAACATTGAAAGGTTTCGATATGAAAGAAAGGATTTTTATCATATTTTTCGTACGGTCTAATTACCAGGAATTTTTAAAATTCTTCGCGGTACAACTATTAAAAGTCCCTATTTTTTAACGAGACAAATGATTTGTAGATTAAGGGATTAATGAGTTTTTTTTACTGCGCATGATAGTCCTGGAGGCTTTTCACTATTATTTTGAATGATGTTTTATATATTATTATATATATATTCCGAATCTGTGATCACCCTTATGAATATTATCCGAGCGATTATATTTTTGGACATTCTTTTTATTTGGGCGCCATTATGATTTTGTTGTTATTAGCCTCGATTGTTTTCGTTATTTTCTGTTTCGTTGGTTTTTGTGGAAACGCTGTCATTTGGTTCAAATTGTTCCTCGGATTCTTTTATTTTGTCATCATCGTCGAAATTATCTTTCCTCGATAAACTTGGTATGCTTGGCGGCACGTAACCCAAAGCCTCCATCGACTCCGTTATTATCAGCCATAATTTTATATTTGTAAGATTGTTCTAATATGAAGAATAGATAATAAAGATTGTTAATAAGTATCTACGTTGTGCTTTTCGAAAACATCGCACACACGTCTTCTTATTTCTTATTCGATCCATATTGAAAATATTGGCTTGGCCACCAAGTTTGTGCGGTTTTTATGACAGTAGAACTACCGAAGCAGTCCAAATGACTGGTACGCATTATTTACTAAAAATATTCATATGCATAGCATTCCATTTTCTTAGTTTTTTCGCAGGTTATGTTATGCACAATAAACATAATTAAATCGATGAATTTAGCTTTTCCATCCATCTTTATTTTTAAGGACATATGCATACTTAGGTATAAAAATATAGCTGAGTATATTGTCGGTAGTTCTAGTATTAACATATAAATAGAAAGCGATTTTTATCCAATTTTCTGTAGTTTTTCAATTTTCTTTATTCAATAATGCATTGTTCGTTTCAACTGATAATATTTTCCGATATTTTGGACAGTAATCCCGTAATCATAAAAATCGCCTCATCTCACCGCCAAAAACTCATGCAAACCACACGAACTTTCTGACCAACCAAATAACATATTATATATATATAAACACCAATAAACCAGGTAAATTAGTGAAAAATTATTTAAATCACTAAATCCAAGAGAATAAAATAAAAAATATGTATATATGTAAGTTACTCGACATTTGAAAAAAATATAAAGAATGTTTACCTTAATTATTTCTCTGTAACACTGTGCGAATTCCTCGTACCTTTGCAGAGACATATTTAATAAACATAAATAAGCCCAGATATCTGGATTTCGATTGTCAATTCTAATGGCTTCCGAAAGCGCAACTTCCGCTTCCGGAAGTTCGCCCAACTGCAAGAATCACGCGTATATTTGTTTAATAGAAAGATAAAAATGATTAAAGATATATAATTCCATATTTCGACCTGTTTAGAAATATACGAGTAAACTAAATATAAATTAAATAGATATACGACTATTTATGGGGCAAACATAATTTTCTCATTAATTTTACCCGAGTCATTTTTATATACAAATATAGTATACTACCTGAACATTTATAATTATTACAGAAATCAAATTAGAAGAATATTATGAATTATTTTACCCGATAAAAACTTATTCCGGCACCGAACCACGTTTGCGCAGTTGGCGACGAATCGCATGCGCCGAGAAAAACTTCTTTTGCTTTTTGATAATTTTCAATATTATTATAATGCAAACCCATTCTGAAAATTCATTAATTCGTATTAAATAATATAATAATTACATAACATCGATGAGATCGTGAATGTTAATTGTTTATAAATATTTATATGTCCACCGCAAACTTAACTAATTTCTGCTGTTTAATATTATCATATTTCATTTGCCAGTCATATATCAGAATTTTCGATGAATTTACAATAATTATTTATAATTACCTAACTTCTACCAAATGTATATCGTTCGGTCTTTCCAAAGTCATCCGTGCAAATTCATACGATTCGATAGCATTTTCGAAATCACCCAATTCAAAGTAAGAATGTCCCATTAAACTGCTCAAAAAGTAATCCTGAATAACAAAGTGATTAAACAAAATATAAAGCAATGCAGAATAAGTTCTTGATTAATCGTATCTTATTATTATTTTAACACTAGAACTACCGAACATGTACTCACTTATGCTTACACATTTATTTATACATAAATTATGGCTGAAGGATTTAAGTTAATTAATGGATTCAATTATTCGCGTTATGTATACCAAATAAAAGTACATCAAATCTGAAACAATTCGCCGCGGTATATTTGAATAATTTAACTAAACATGGCTGACAAGTCATGTTGACTCCTTTGGTAGTTCTAGTGTTAATTATCGAATGTTGACAAAGTACGAACCCTTCCATAATTACTTTGAACTTCCTTTAAATGAGATATCGCATCCTCGTATCTGTGAGATAAATAATGATCCACAGCCAAGTAATAAGAAATATAGATTGTCTCACCTTTATCGAACATCTCCTGCGCCAATGCAATTCCTGCAAGCTAATAATTAACACTTTGCACTCGAAATTATTTATTATTATTTAGACTTATCTATATTATGATTATTATTTTATCAAGATTTACTACATCGTTGGTGATAAGTTTAAATTCGATAAAAAGAAAATAATTGGAGCCAATCTTAATGTTGCTACACTGTAATCCTAATAAACTGTGTAGCGACTGAGAGTCGCCACTCGAGTGCAAAGGATTCATTCCAGTAAAGTGCAATCTTTTAATTGAATACAATCTAATATCTACAAACAACTTATACAGGGTATTCCACGTAAAATACGCCAACTAATACAAAGATGTTAATTGCAGTGTAAAAAGTATGAGTGATCCCTGAAAACTCTAAAAAACGACAGCGGAAGAAATCCTTTTTCCGGATATTGTTCGTTCGAAGCTATTCGAATATCGCGGAAAATATTTACCGTATTATCGCGTTTTAAGGAGATAATTAGGTGGCTTGTTTCATACGGGACACTTTGTACATTTATTTTACCTCGCAGAGATGTAATTTTAATAAGAACGTTGCTGTTTTCATGTAAACGCCATCTCGTGGACAATGAAACGTCGACCAAGCCAAAGGTTCTTTATCTTCGTCTTCGCCATCTTCTTCTTGATCCATTAAACACTTTTGGGCCGTTCTAATTGTCATGTCTATTCCTATTATTTAAAATATCACAAACGTAAATTACAAATATCATGTAATAACCACTCTTTTTTACATATATGTATAATATTAACATATTATGGGCCTAAGAATACCTGGATAAAATTCCGTACGTATAAAAAACAGATGTAAGATGACCCAACCCTCCATAAATCGCGGATACAACTCGGTAATTGTAATAAAAAAAATCTCTGCCTCACGGTATTGCCGGTTTGTAAACAATAAACCCGCGTATAGCAATAATCTGGAATAATTAGAACTTTAATTAGTTGAGTTATTATAATGTTTACTTATCTAAACATTGTGACATATATTCTTACGCCATTTTGTGCCGCCTGTTCAGTAAAATCGCTTCCTGAATGCATTCTGTTGCGCGATCGAAATCACCGATTTTTATTAGAAATATTGCATAGTTTGTCCACGCATTTGGATCACTTTTATTCGACTCGATTACCTGACGAATATTTTCAGATATGTAAGAAATATTTATTTTAAACTGTTATGTTTATAGTGGAAGAAGCATTATTGAAAGGCTGAAGAACATAATTATAATTACCGTTAAATAATAATGCTTTGCACTATCAATGTGTTCCAATTCATATGCTTCCTCGGCATAGAAATATAATTTTTCGGCATCGATATTATTTAATAAATTGTTAACAAACCGTCCTTCGACAATTTTATTCACGGCCATGTGCATTTGTTCCACCAAATAAGTGTATATCAGGGCAATCGAATTCTAAAAATGTATAATTATTTTGAATAGTAATGTAAGGACATGTGGTTGTAAAAATGATAATTCTGTAATACCTGACTCTCAGCAGAGTCCAAAATATGAGAATCTATTTTAAATTTCTGGTCCAATAACATTGTCACTTTGGCTCTCAATGTTGATCGAACCGATGCGTACACTCCAGTTTTGTAAAGGTATTGCGTAAACAAATTTATCTCATCCTAGAAAATTCTTTAATTTTAGTACGTAAATACCAGTTTGAAAATTTCAAAGTTGCCAATTTTGCTTCCAAATGATCCAAATTAATAGTAGATGATGCCTAAATATGTTCTAGTACCATTTTGGGTCGGAAGTAGTGGATTAATAATTATTTCCGGTAAAAAAATGGGTCGAACCCAAGTCGAAAAAATGTAAAGGGGTATACCTTCAAAAATTGTCAAAAATGAAAAGTCGCCAAAATCACTTTTAAACGACCCAAATCGATGGTAAATGATGTATAAACATATTCTAGGACGATTTCTTGTCGAAAGAAGCGGTTAAAAAATTTTTATTGGTCAAAAATGGGTCGAACCCAAGTCAAAAAAATGTAAAGGGGTATACCTTCAAAAATTCTCAAAAAATAAAAGTCGCCAATTTCGTTCCTAAATAGCCCAAATCGATGGTATATGATGCCTAATAATGTTCCAGGACCGTTTTGGATCGAAAGAAGTGTATTAAAAATTCTTTCCCTCCAAAAAATGGGTCGACCCAAAATCGCAGAAATATAGTTGACTATTATATAATTTCATACTTGACTATCGTGGGAGTACCGTTTCACTTCCGGGTTAGAATTTTCATCAGCGTTCTCTTCACAAAAATCCTAACTTAATGACAAAGTTCATTAGCATAAAATATTATCCATTAATTCTTCATAGAACACTATGAACATATATGTTTACAATTTATTGATATTATTCATTATACCCGATAACTTTCCGTCATAATTTCCATCACTTTCTGAATGCAATTAGTGTATTGTTCTTCCGCGACGTCGCCAGAATAAGGGTAACTCGGCTTCGTACCTTTTACTGGCATCAATCGATCGATCCTTAAAAAATAATTATTTGCATTATTACTATAAATTCCATAATAATAATCACTATCATTATGCGTTAAAAATATTTACCGGTAGAATATTACGAACCAATGAAATTTACCATATTATTACAAAATTAAGAAACCAATTAAAAAGTAATAATAAACTGTCTCAGAAATCGCAGATTTAATATCAATATTCTATTACGCTAAAAAAGGTTGCAAGAATAAAAATTATAGACTTATTGGTTCGCAGAACTTAATAATAAATAATAATAATTCTTTATATTGTAATCCAAGAAGGGATTAATATTAAATTAATATCAGTCATGATTTATTGAAATTCTTGAGTAATAATTATGTTTGTACTCACAAAAAGGAGAAATCTTTGGAAATCTGACTCGGAATTAAAGCCCGATAAAATGCCATCTCGATTACAATCACTGTTGGTTCGCCATTATTATTATATAAAGGGTTACTCGCAGATATCACTATATCGGATTGCGTTGACTGTAAAGAATGGAATATTATTATATCTGAGTACCTTTATCATTATTATTTTAATTTATTACTAATTTTCATTACTAATTATCACGATGAACATATCAATTACCGGTAACTGCGATGCCAATATTATTAAACCTCGATTAAAATATATCGCTAATATTCGTCAAATTTTCAATATTTTTAACATTACGATAAGAATGTAAAAGTTTTATTTTTAGACGTTATATAGACGTTCCGAACGCGTATCACGAGGTATCGTATAACACGTATTTCAGTGCGGTGGTGAACGTATTAAAATCTCATTTTGTTGAATTCGATTTAATAACAGAGAAATCATTTTATTGAATAATGTTTTACTTTCGACGTTCTGCTTTTCTTCTCCCTTTCCCCTTTCTTCTCTTTCGGCTCCTTAACGTATGATTCGTTATCAAAAACATTTTTCTCGAGTCCCACTTTTTCAGTAATATCCGACGCATTGTACGAATACAATTGTGCAACCACCCGCGTACTGTTTTCTGTAAACAAATCGTGTAAACAATACCGTGAGTTTAAAAGGTATTCGTACAGCAGCGAATTTTAAGAAAAGCATCGTAAAACTTTTCACAAGAAAAGTAGAATATTCTCAAATTGTGAATAGTTCTATAAAAGATATGCATAAACAATATATTTATGTTTGAATATAAATGTGTGCGTATACTTGTTTGTTAAAATGTTTTAAATAAATAAAGTTCTACGAGGTGTTTGTTAAAATTCATTGCTGCAGGCATACTTTTTGCACTGACTGTATATTACAGATTTTGCATTCCAAATTAAGAAATTTAATTGGAATTGAATTAAATTAACACCTTTGCAGATTATATTTACCTTTTTGCTAATCAAGTTTACCCTTTCACTTTACATTGGGTTTTATTTTTATTAAAATAGCTTTGGAAAATAAATTTGTAGAAAAGGTTGATTTGCGAAAGGGTGAATTTGTTTTGAAATAGGTGAATATGATCTGTAAAATGGTTAATTTGAAGTGCAAAAGGGTGAATATGATCTGCAAAAGAGTTCATTTGAAGTTCAAACCTGCATAGATTTATTTCGTTAGAAAATATGTGGAAAGATAAGTAAATAATAAGTTAGTGTTACTTTACTTCCTGGGAAGAGAAGTTCCGAAACATCGGCGTAACACTGATACAAATACGATTTATTCGACGATCTACCGGAAGTTTTCGTTTTCGGGGTTTCCGAATTCTTTTCCGATGACTTTTCCGTAAACACGAATTGAAATGGCCAATAATGATACCTTTAAAAACATATGGAGTTCTTCGTTATAATAAAATCAAATTCATTAAGAATCTATCAAACTTGTAGTTATTTTACACTACAATATATATAATATATTAATTTGTCTAATAATCTAAAATATACCATAGAAAATATAGTATCAATATCGCTATCTATTTAAAGAAATAACAACAAGAATATACTTCGATATATGTTTCTTAATCGCCTCAACGCCGCCATTTTGGAGTCCACGACGACTCATTGAATTCCATTCGATTCTCGGCGCATCCTCGCGCATCTTTTTCTTCAATTTAACAAATAAATACGAAGTCAATAATAATTGCAAAATACAAGTATTATAAGCTTCAAATTATTCGTACGTTTACGTCAAATTGATTTTTAAAGACATTCTTGATTCCCATAAAATCACAGTCAAGTTTGTATTTTGACAATCTTGCACGGTTTTCCAATTTGCAAAGTGTGTTCCAACACTTTGTTCTTTCGACATCGCGGTATTTCGTCCATTTTGCATCTTCGAAGAATATATTTTCTGGAACCTGATTATATATTGTACAGGCTGTTACGTTACCATTGCGTGGTACAAGCGAGAAGATTATGATTTTACATAGTTTTAATTAAAACAGTACCTCGCTGTCTACGTAGATCACTGTTCCCGCTTTATATTCCATTTTGTCGTTAAAGTTTCCTGGAATGTTATAAATACTTTCCACCGTGATATTTAAACAATTTACTATTTTCTCTGGCTCGAGAAATATCGAGTCGTATTGCGATACTGTTACAGTTAAAAGAGGAAGGTTCGGCCATGACACCATGCATTCGTCGAATGAGAATTCAGGGGTTTCTAATATTAATTTTTCCGTGAATGTATTTTCACCTGGAAGAATATTTTATTTATGTGCGGTGTAAACATTTGTTTGAGAAGATCATGTTATTGCCGTAACTAGAAATTATTAGTGACATTATTAGCGGAAGTATTATTGAAATTATTAATGAAATTGTTAGTGCAATTATTAATGAAATTATTAGTGAAATTATCAGTGAAATTATTATCGAAATTAGGAATGAAATTGTTAGTGCAATTATTAATGAAATTATTAGTGAAATTATTACTGCAATTATCAGTGACATTATTAGTGAAATTATTAGTGAAATTATTCGTAAAATTATTAGTGAAATTATGAGTGAAATTATTAGTTAAATTATGTGTGAAATTATGAATGAAATTATTAGTGAAATTATTCGTAATATTATTAGTGAAATTATGAATGAAATTATTAGTGAAATTAATCGTAAAATTATTAGTGAAATTATGAGTGAAATTATGAGTGAAATTATGAATGAAATTATAGTGAAATTATTAGTGAAATTATGAGTGAAATTATGAATGAAATTATAGTGAAATTATCAGCATCAATAACAAATAATTTTGTAATATTACAAATAATAATTAAATTGGTTTGTTGAAAAAATATATATTACCTAACACGATGGGAATTATATCAAGGCTGCCAACACCAATCATTTTTGACGGTATACGTGGCGATTTCAATGTAAATTTACTTTTCCTTTTACTACCATTTTCAGAAATCATAGATTTTGAGCCTTCGTTACTTATTGCACCTTGCAGTGCTTTTACTGTTAAAAAAGATAAATGTATCTTTAAAATAGACTCATTAACACTGATATGTACATTTCACTCAATTACGGAATGCAAATTTATATATTAATATTACTTATTATTGGTGTCGACACAATGGGATCGATACTTTCTCTATTATTAATATCCACCAGAAGTTCAACCGAAAAATTCACATTGGAAATTGATGGTGCATCGTCTAAATGTGGTTCGATTGTTATCAAACCACTTTCTCCCAAATTGATATCGTTATGTTCGATAATAAAAAATATGCTTATGGCTTCCTTTCCGATCTATTAAATAAACTTTGCGTTGTTAAAATAATGATTATCTTAACGGATTTACGGTGACGTAATCCTACATTATTATGACGTAATCCTACATTATACATTATTTTAATGTACATGACTTTAATGTAATAATATGAGTATTATATTAAATAAACATTGGGTTAAAGTCGATTTTAAGATAACGTAGGACGTTAAAACTTTAAAAAGTCGACTTTAAAATAAGGCAAGAATTTTTAAACTTTGAAAAGTCGACTTTAAAATAACGTAGGACATTAAAACTTTAAAAAGTCGACTGAAAAGTAACGCAAGAGTTTTTAAACTTTGAAAAGTCGACTTTAAAATAACGTAGGACATTAAAACTCTAAAAAGTCCACTGTAAAGTAACGCAAGAATGTTAAAACTTTGAAAAGTCGACTTTAAAATAACGTAGGACATTAAAACTTTAAAAAGTCGACTGTAAAGTAACACAAGAATTTTTAAACTTTGAAAAGTTTTAAAAACACGACTATAAAATAACGTAGAACTACGTCACCGGCTACAAATGCGTTAATAGACAATATTATATCTATTATATATATAATATATAACAGCAATATTAATATTAGTGCAACTATTATATATTATATATTATCTTAATATATATTACACAAATATTATATATTTTACGAACTCACAACATTTTCGATGCTGTCCACGGTTATCGTGATATAATACTTTTCGGTCGATGAATTCTCTGGAATCGACAACTCCGACATTATTAATAATTGACATTATTTTATTAAATCCCTCGAATAATTCTAGATAACCTCATTTACAGCTATTTGACATCAAAACAAATAATTTATACTTCAATTGTTTTAAAAAACGTGCATAACGCGATTTTAAATGCGGCATTATTCTGGAATCTAACTCCCGCGTTATACGAGGGTTACCTGCATTTAATAGAACATTGATTTCATTGGTCAGTAATATATATACACATAATATGTATATATATATTTATTTATTTATGTTTAATAAATAATTATACAAGTATGCACGATATGAGTATGTATAATATACAAGTAAAAATATAAACAACTTCTGTAAAATAAATTATTAATATTGACATCATAATCCGAGTACTATCATTCTAGTAAAAGATTTTCAAAGTTTCATATTTTCAATCATTTTTGTCAAGCACAGTTTTTTAATTCAAGTCGAATTCACTTTATTACATTTCGTGATAAAAATGAATTCCACGATATCTTGATAAAAGAATGCTCGTATTTATTAAATATTGTATTTTAATACTTCTCGTGTAAAAACGAATTCCACGACATCATTTGTTGTAGAATTGTTATCAATGTTATATGATTTAACAGTATTTATTAGAGAACAATTTGTACATTGCACGTATATTATATACAATCTGGTATCAGACAATAATTCAATTATAAATGAAGTACATAAATTTATGAATCATCGATTATTTCCCGAAATGGAGTCATTGCTTTCCGCAATGTATTCATTTCTTTTCTATAATTTAGCGATAATTGTCTTCCTGCAACTCCTGTCAGAAGAGTTGGTGAAGCAACGAAAGTCAAAAGCTTCATAATCCGAATTATTACGTACGAATTTTTTAAATCAAATTTATCTTCATCGATCGTAAGCATAATTGATTTAACACTAAAACTAGCAAAGGAGTCAAAATGACTTGTCTGCCATTTTCTGTTAACACTAGAACTACCAATGGAGTCAAACTAACTTGTCTGCCATTTTGTGTTAACACTAGAACTACCAAAGTAGTCAAAATGACGGGTCCTCGGAATTTAATAAAAATGAAGAATTTAAATTTATAACGTTTCATTTTCTGAGATTTTTTGCGGTTCACGTTGCACAATGTACATAATTAAATCGATTAATTTATTACTTCCGTCCATTATTTTTTAAAGACGTGCACTTAAATATTCAAATATGGCTGAATACATCGCCGGTAGTTTTAGTGCTAAATTGAGCCGTTTATTTTCAGAGTGGTTTCGCGCTTGAATCAATTTGAAAATCAGCTTAATAAACATTATTTAAAAAGTAGGATATTTTGGTGGTCATAAATCGGCTTAGGCTACTTTCAAAATAAACGACTCAATTATTCGAATTTACCGCGTCGCATTGTTTGAGATTTGATATACTTTTATTTTATATAATGCCAATAATGGAATCGATTAATTAACTTAAATCTTCCGGCCATAACCTATATATAAATAAATGTATAAGCATTACCAAGTATATGTTCGGTAGTTCTAGTGTTAATCATATCACAATTGAATTAATAACCGACATAAAATATTTCATATAAATTCCTAAATGAAAGAACAACGCAATTAGTGTCAAATAATTGTTTACACTAAAAGTCAATATAATTGAGCAAGATTTAATATATCTTTCGTTTAATTTATCGTTTATCTTTGTATTTTCTTTAAATCGATTGGCTTTCGTAAAATTCCAATTTCCAAAGCATATCCTATGATAAATATTCGTCTGAAACATCTCGACGTGTTTAATCGATATATTTAATCGATTAACAATTTGAGCATAATGACGCTTCAGTTCGTGGATAAACATGTAACATGGATTATTAATTGTGCATTTAGTGAAATGATTGTTTACGAATGTTTCTATTAATAATGACGCCTTGCAATTTTCAAAATCGAGGCACTAAAATTCGAAATATAAGGGCCAACCTTAAATACACGTTGAATTCATTTCTTTGTGTTACCGATCCATTTATAACAATCATCAAAATCAATTATTACAAAGTTATCTCAAAGAAATATCAACGAATTTTAGAATTCTTTGATTATTGACGTATTTCATGTATAATATTCGATATGTTGTTAATTTGTATAATAATTTCGATATCTTATACATTCGATACTTTTGATAATCCAAATCGTATGAAATGCGAAAAGTAATAATTAAAAATTTCTCGTGGCATTGGATCATTATAATTTGATAATTTTTTGATTATTCACATGTTTCTTGTAGAATATTCAATATTTTGATAATTTGCATAATAATTTCGGTATCTTAAAGATTCAATACTTTTGGTAATTCAAATTGTATTAAATGCGGAAAGTAATAATTACAAATTCCTCGTAGAAAAGGCTTACCTTTCTTCCATCTGAAACTTCAATCATGGCCCTCATACCAACTTCAAGTTGCAAAAATACACTTATACAATGGTATAAAAGGGAAATGTACAGCGTACATTAAAGTCAGAAGTATCAAAATCTTACTGAAACAAATCAGTCGACTAGACGGACAATTATTAGGTGGGCCAAAAAATTCGTGCGGTTTGCATCAGTTTTCCGCGGCGAAATATAGGGATTATTATCAATATATTAGAAAAGTTAGGAGAATATTATAAGTCAAAATGGACAATGTATTATTGAATAAAGAAAGTAGAAAAGATAAACCGAATTGAATAATAATCGCTTTCTATCTATATGTTAAAAACCGCACGAACATTTTGGCCAAACCAATATATGTAATTGCAATCAAAATCTGGTCACCGCCCAGCGCCATCTTGCTTCTTTGACGATCTTATTAATTCCAAAGCTGGATTCAAGAAATAGAGCTTGTACTTTGCTGTTCAACAATTAGTTGAATTAATGTTCTTGATTAGAATCCAGCTGGAGGTCAGATGATAAAAATCGAAAGCAATTTGAGAATCTTTTGATTGGATTGGAACTGTTCGATTAAAGGGATTTTAGGGTTTTGTCGATGTGCCTTAATGTGTTTTCCGGCACCGCGTCTGTTAAAGTCCTTCGGAATCCTTCGCATCGTGTGAGTCTTCGGAATATCTTTTTCGCGTGGTTTCTGAAAAAAATTATTGTTTATTATCGTTTATAGTCTTATTATTATTACGCGATTATTATTATTAACTCTTTGCACTCGCAGACGACTCTCAGTCGTCAATAACCCTTTTGATGCAGTGTTTTTAAAATTTTGTATTATTTCGTAGAATATAAGACTGAATGAAAAAAATATTTAATAATTTATGTTTTCCGAGTATCGTAAAAAATTCCTTGAAAAATATGCGTTTAAATGATATTAAAACTGGAAAGCCGATATATCGGCTCCAATTGTAAGACACTAAAAGGGCTAATTATTCAGAAATAAGTATAATTCGCTTATTATATATAGAAACTTAGATTGGTCGGCTAATTATAATAGTTAATAGTAACAATTAAGAGTATATAAACAACAGATAACGATATGATTACCGTAGCACTGCTAACGTTCTTTTTAGCTTTATTTCGATGGAATATGAAAAATATAAATGTGAGAATTATTTCACCTGGCATCTAGATTTCCATCCATCAACAATTTCGCGCTGGCGTTAAGTAATTTGTCTCTGACATCCCTTGGTAAGATCATCGCGTGTTCCGAACCAACCCTTTCCACAATGGCGGCCAATAATCGAGCAGTTGCCGCCCGAACGATTGCATTTTGATGACTGTAAAGAAATAATATAAATTCACCGAATAACATGATTGAATTATTCGATAATGTAAAGTGAAGTATTCCGAGTAAATACATCCCGATTCTGTTTTTACACAATAGATATGTTTCCGAAGAATACGTGTGAACAAATTCGTATTAGAAAATACTATATCTATGGAAAGTTTAGAATTACCATTTTATTATTTGTAAAATAAAAAGGATTTTACTTCGACTTTTCTTAAATTTTTATATAAAATTCGGGTAAATATATTCGTGTAAAAACAGAATTGGGTGTACAGTGTACCCCGCTTAACGCTGTAAATACGTTACGCGTTGTACGAAATCGCGTTACAGGAAATCGGAGATAACAATGCTCGACTAAAGTAAACGGGGAATTCCCGCATTTTATTATACAGCGCGTTCTACGAGAATTGCATTAAATAAAAGAAGTCGTCGCAATATCTTTAGCGCGTTGTACGAGAATCGGGTTATACAAAAGAAGTCGTCGCAATATCTCTAGCGCGTTATAAGAATTCGCGTAGTAGGAACTCGCGTTATACGGGAGTTTACAGTAATAAGTTTCCAACTGACTTTGCTCCACGGTGAACAATGATGCCAATTGTTTTATGGGGTGGAAGATGTAAAACCATTAGATCCAATGCCGCGTTGCTATCTGCTCGGAGAAATCGATTTGTATCGGCTGTTCTGTGAAGTAGTGGACCTGCGATATCGTCGATATCCTACGAACAATATGAAACGTGTGTAAACAATTTTGTAACTTTCATATTACTATGAAGATATCAAGAAGATATAATAAAATAAAGTATTTACTTGATCAATTCCCCGAATTTGTGAATTAAAAATATCACTGGCAGCCAGACACGCTGCACGAGCAACTTGTGAGCGAAGATTTTTAATATGTCTTCCCAAGAGTCGTCCAATTGTACCAGCAGCACAAACATCCAAATATTCTGGATGCTGTTTCGCGATTTGTGACAACGATTTTAGACCCTTCATTGTAATCTCCCTGCAAAATTGATGGAATGAAATATATGCTATCTAAAGGAAATAATATAATTATTAGACTGGCAACTAAATTCGCGACCATTTGTTTGGTACCTTCTTTTTTTGTTTATAAGAACCGAACCATATTTGCAGATTATTTTTGTTGATCAGTAATATCATTCGAGAGCTCTCATTTTTGCGATTATTTTGATACATGCGATTATTATTTCATTTAATGAAGTTTATAATGAAGGTCGCGAACTTAATTACCAACCTAATATAATAATTTAATTTAATATATATAATTGAATATGATTATAGTTATAAAATTTGATATAACTTAATATATTAATTTAACCGCCTACCAGTCTTTATTATCGAGCTGCGCGAAACATTGCTGCACCGTTGGTTTCAATTTCTCCGGATTTTTTTCCGGATGTCCTTTGCTTAGGTTCGACTTGAACCTTCCTGTACTTCGAGGAACCTTCGAGGATATTTTTTTTGCGGAGCTCAAGGCTTCCACTGGAGTCTAAACACAATGATTACTTAATTAACAAATTAATATTGTTTAAGTGCCGCGTTGTATAAGTACCGCGTTATATCGAAACCGTATTGTATAACTGCCGCGTTATATCGGATCCGCGTTGTATAACTGCCGCGTTATATCTGATCCGTCTTGTATAAGTACCGCTTTATATCGAAACCGCGTTGTATAAGTAACGCGCTGTATCGAAACCGCGTTGTATAAGTAATGCGCTGTATCGAAACCGCGTTGTATAAGTAACGCGCTGTATCGAAATCGCGTTGTATAAGTAATGCGCTGTATCGAAACCGCGTTGTATAAGTAACGCGCTGTATCGAAACCGCGTTGTATAAGTAACGCGCTGTATCGAAACCGCGTTGTATAAGTAACGCGCTGTATCGAAACCGCGTTGTATAAGTAACGCGCTGTATCGAAACCGCGTTGTATAAGTAACGCGCTGTATCGAAACCGCGTTGTATAAGTAACGCGCTGTATCGAAATCGCGTTGTATAAGTAACGCGCTGTATCGAAATCGCGTTGTATAAGTACCGCGTTATATCGGAACTGCGTTATATCGGATCCGCATTGTGTAAGTACCGCTTTGTATCAAAACCGCGTTGTATAAGTACTGCGTCGTCTCGAAATCGCGTTGAATAAGTACCGCGTTATATCGAAACCGCGTTGTACAAGTGTCACGATATACAAGGGCTACCTGTATTAGTAAAGCACAAATAACAAAGTAAATACGACAACTAAAGACACTCGTATCAACAAAGTTACGATCATATTTTGATAACGATTTTACATAGGTTATATTTTCATACGAAATATTTCATTTTTATTCTAAGATAAGCCAATAAATAATACCTCAATTTTTAATATTCCCGGTTCGGTATTCGTTTCGCTCGCGCTATCCTTGCTTTGTCCATCTTCCAAAGTATCGTTCGTAGAATCATCGACAAACTGTAATTACAATCATTTTATAACATTACATTTTACATCTACAAATACAGAATACTTTTCAAATAAATATTATTAGACTCACAGCTCGAGCATTATCTACGTCATCTAATTCCGCACTGATTTCAATATTATTTTCGATTAAATTATTCGGATCACTGGAGTGAGGTCTTGATGCAATGATAATCGTCGGGGATTGTGCATTATTTTCTATGCGAACTTGAATCGGTTCCAATGATTCAAGCGAATGATTATCATCGTGTATCATCGAAGAGATTTCTTCCTCTTCGCTCGAATCTCGCAGATTTTCGGTTACGCGATCAAAACTCTGCAAGTTTACGGAAGAAATAATTCTAAACTACAGATAATATAGAAATAAACAATGAATATTATGAATAATTGATTCTAAAGGAATAAGGAATAATTATAAATTATAGTTAATACAAGTTACTGCATTTTAGCGAATATTATCAAGTAAGTAATTATTCGAAATAGGGATCGATTATTTTTCATTAGAAATTGTTATTATTATTCATAAGAAACGAACCAATTTTCGTGGACTACCGTGAGAACTTCGACCCGACGGAGATTTCAAAACCTCAAATTCCTCGGATTTACGACTCGGTGATTGGTTTAAGAATACTTCTTCAGACTTCTTTGGACTCCCAACTTTCCTCGACGGAGAGATCTGTGCGTCACTCGACGTTTGGAAAACTTCGTTCACCAATAACCTTTCGTTCGATATAACCGAAACAACCGATCTTCTCCTCGCGCTCGTTCTTTCGACGTTATCCTCCGTCTTATCAAAAGTGCTATCACTTTCATTTTGATTTTCTCCTTCGATAAATTCTGGACGCTCGGATAATCTGGAAGCTGCTTGACTTCGGAATTTGATTTTGTTTTCTTCGTCGCTGCTCGAATCTTTCGATGATTCGTCATCGATTAAGTTGTCCTCCGGTTCCAAAACGGTTTCTATCTTCTCACCGAGGGGATCCTAAAAATGTATTCAAAAATTTAATATATTTTACGTTAAAAAATTACATAATTAAAATAATAACACACCCAATCCTGTTTTACACGATAAATACGCTCCCGAAGAATACGCGTAAAACGATTCGTGAAAAAAATATACTGTATCTATGAAAGGTTTAGAATGTCCATTTCATTATTTATAAAATGAAAAGAATTCTATTTATTTTCATTTTACTCCGCGGATATTATTTTTAGGTTGTATTCAATTTTTGTGAAAAATTCGTGTAAAAAAAGAATCGATTATGTTTTATATTATTAATCATTAACAGAAATATATGTATATACTCACGAAATAAGAATCTACGGTATCCCGACACGGTGGATTTGATTGGCTAGTGATAATATCGAAAGCAGGATCCGCATTTAGACTCTGAGGTGTCGATGATCTACTATCATTATAATTCTCTTGATTACTGTCTAAGTTTTGCTCGATGACTTTCTGCCTATTGTTCTCCAAGGAAGAAGTACTACTAGCACTTTTTACAAATCTTCGCTCACGATCGTCCACTAAAAACCAATCAAGTAATCAATTAAAAAGTGCAAATATACAGGGTATCTCATATGATATCACATATTAAACAAGCCACCTAATTATCCCTTTAATTATCTCCAAAATCTCTGCAATATAAATGATTAATTCTAAATAGTAAACTGTGCATTTTTATACCGCTATAATTGCAAAAGCGATAAACCTTTAATTCTGTTACTTTAACGAGATTTTTCCTCGGTTATTTACTGACAAAATTAACATTAGAACTACCAAAGTAATCAAAATGGCGAATCCACGGCATTTAATAAAAATGTTTCAATTTATAATCTTTCATCTTTTGAGATTCTTCGCGGTTCATGTTGCACAATGGACATAAATAAAGTGATTAATTTATTTCTTCCATCCATCCTTGCTTTTAAGGACGTACATATCAATATACAAATATAGCTGAATATATTGCCGGTGGTTCTAGTGTTAAATGGATGCTTATGGTTCACGTAGTCGTCGATTAAATTCCGACCCAAGTGGTTAAAAATCATTTCATTCGATCGTTTCTTCTGATTCGCCTAGGGAATTATTGATCCCCGTAGCGTGTAGCTCGAAGCTGAAAGTGTACACAGCACACGAGAGGTTAAGAACCTCATGTTCCACTTCGTGATACACATTTTCGATCGTCCAAGCTGGTTCTATAGGTTATTTTTTATCGTTTCGTCCATCGACAATTCTTTAGAACGATATCCCGTTTAATCCTTTACATTCGCAGGCGACTCTCAGTCGCCAGTCAGTTTATTGCGCCATCATATCAAAGATCGATTAATAATGCCAAGGACATCGTGCATATTTATTTATTTAAGTTCGTCTTATTTAATCAGAGTCCATCGATCCGCGTTTAAACCAAAATATGTCAACGTTCGAATTTCGATTAACGAATGATCGATTAACAACCTGTTACGTGAAATTTGACTAATCGCATGGAAATAACTTCGAGGGTGGTAGACCTTCGATATATCGATATCAATTCTTTAGAACGATATCCCGTTTAATCCTTTACATTCACAGGCGACTCTCAGTCGCCAGTCAGTTTACTGCGCCATCTCGAACGACGATTAAGATTCGACGTTAAGATTTACTGCAGTTGTCCGTAATTTAAAATTCATTGATAAAAAATTTTGAATGCAAAGGGTTAACACAGTAGACTCCGGTATAACGCGGTTAATGTGTTACGCATTGTACGAAACCGTGTTATAGAAAATTGGAGATAACAAACTGTGCTATGCTTGAGTAAAGTAAACGGGTAATTCCCGAATTTTATTATATAGTTCGTTTTACGAGAATCGTGTTATATTAAAAAGGTCGTCGCAACATCTTTATTTACTTCTAGTTCTATTTCTTCTTGCAATGCCTTTCTTTAATATTTCTATTTCCTTTTGCAATGTTTTTGTTTAACAACAATTTCCACTATCTTTTGCATTACCTTCGAACTGTATCCCTGCTGTATTTAATGCCTTCAGATGGTATCCCGATTCTTGGAAAAGATGTTGCTTGTTTCTTTCATTGTATTCTTCCTCGTTGCCTGCCTTGTCTCTGAAACACACAATTTATCGTGAATTAATAATGAATATTATCAATATTTAGTAATATTTATTTATAATATTTAATATATAATTATTAATAATATTTATTCCGAGACATAATGTCCATTTTGAGAGATAATATAAAATAGGATTTTGTTGGAATTACAAGGTATTCGAATAACAAAATTTATGATATTATAAAATATCAATTATCCACCCTCAATTCGCAGCTACGTTCCAATAAAACATACTAATTGGAACTTTTCAATGTTTCCAAATTTAATGAATCTTCATAATTGAATATGAACATCGAATACAAAATAGTAAACACCAGAAATGGCGAAGAGATACAAATAATAATTTATGAATGCAATGGCTCCTTACAACTAGGTCACATCGAAGGTTCAAGGGTTAAATGACCGTGGATTCCACGCCCGTTATAGAATCAGGAAGTAAACAGCTAATATCCAATTAATTTCTTACAACCTTGCGTGTCGAAAAAGGATTACTCCAAAATCAAGTATTACTGACTAACAAACGAATATTCCAACACGATATTATTATTCATTTTCATTATCTTCTTATCATTTCTCATAACCAGCCAAAGGTAACCATAATTAATTCCCTTTATCAGCCGAGTACAGCACAGCATATTATTTAATCCACGCAATAAATAACTCTCAGTCATCAAGCACTAATTTACTCCGTGAATATACTTCGTTATCAAACAATTCTCTTATCTTGCCGTGCTAATCTTTTACATGAAATTCGAAGAACGTACATCGTGTCGTTGCTCGGATTTAACTTCAAAGCAATGACGGGTGTAGTGTCAGCAGTGGTAGTGACAGTCGAAATGGTTTCTTCGTCATCCTTACTAACATCCACGGGTTTCCTGCACCGGAAGACACACGGACAGTAACGAAGAACGGCACCGGAAAGCTTATAAATATTGTGTCTCTTGGTAGTTCGATCTTCGGGGTTGGTAGTACTGTCTTCCTCCTTGGCCTCATCGGGCCAAGTGCAATAATTAAAAATCATCTTCGCTCGCTAGTCTTCATCGAACTCGGTTCAAAGTTCTCGCTCGCGATCGCAGGAAACCATTTAATATACTTCCGTATTTGAAACTCTTTTCTTTATAATTAGGCTCGTTCATTATTTCGTGTTTAATTGTTTGTCCTTTGACACACGGTATTGTTGAGGTTTACTTATATTGCTATAAATAATCGTGCATTTCAGTCGCCATGTTTGGATTTAAGTAAAGCTAATAATAAAACAACGTAGGAATAGAATTCATTTTTAGCAATGTTTACTATGTTTGGAAATAATTGATGCTATTATTAATATTATTATTATTATTGCTATTATTATTTTATGCTGGTTATTATTGCTATTATTATTTTATGCTGGTTATTATTGCTATTATTATTTTATGTTTATTATTGTCACCATTATTGCATTCTATTTGTTCTCGTCTGGATACATTTTTTATTTTATTATCTTTATTATTATTATTATTGCTATTATTATTTTATGCTGGTTATTATTGCTATTATTATTTTATGTTTATTATTGTCACAATTATTGCATTCTATTTGTTCTCGTCTGGATACATTTCTTATTTTATTTTTCTTTATTATTATTATTATTCTTATTCTGTTCTTGCTATTATTATTATTACTGCTTTTTATTCCGCTTCCATTACATATATATTGAAGTAAATATTTAATTATCCTTAACCTTTTAACTGGGGATGTCGAGTTAACTCGTCATTAGGAATCTACGCTTATCTCGAAGATTACGAATTAAATTCCAATTATCGCTCGCATAATTATCAAATTTTGATAGGTATAAATTTAAGTAATGAACAGTCAAATCCATATACACGAGGTAATTATAAATATATAGCACGGATTAATTTTATTATTAAATTTAAACTACCCGTGTCATGCCATTTTCTGGAACAACTCTCCTGTTAAAAGGTTAATTAACAGCATCACATAATTGAAATATTCTCGGAGATTCTGTTTATAAAATTAAGTTAAAGATTGATAATTATGCTCGAAATACTTATATGTATTATATACATATTTCTATATCAAAGATCGATTAATAATGCCAAGTGCATCGTGCATATTTATTTATTTAAGTTCCTCTTATTTAATCAGAGTCCATCGATCCGCGTATAAACCAAAATATGTCAACCTTCGTAAGTGCGATTTCCAATTCACGACTTTCAAGATGGGATTAGATTTCAGACATTCATCCTTGAAAGATTAACGAATGATCGATTAACAACCTGTTACGTGAAATTTGACTAATCGCATGGAAATAACTTCGAGGGTGGTAGACCTTCGATATATCGATCAACGGATACTACAGGTGCAAAGAATACAAGATGCTTCGGAATACAAAGTTGATTGTAAAAGCATTTCATGCTTCCACTATTCGTAAACAGTTCAATATCGTATTCCTGGTTATCTTTAACATGTTGAACACCATGGCGGTCACCAATGGCCACCGATGCCAATATTATTAACTCGTAGAGCGCTTAAACGGTTTTATTTTTACACGTTGCGGAAGCATATCGCGGAGTATCGTATAACACGGACTTTGGCCGTGCACTCAACGTGTTAAAATCACGTAATATTATTATCTCAAATGGATATAATGCAGGAACTTTCTGGCCAAACAAATAGTACTTCAATGATTATAAATAAATCGAAATGTAGTTTAGTAAACTTTAAGTCTGCGAATTCAATCGAATCTGGCACGTTCTTCGAGTAAACTTTTCAAGGACGAAAGAGCATTGTACTTTAAAGCCGCGGTCGAATATCCGGGTTGAACACCCACCCTTGAAATGGAGACTTAATTGAATCGTATTTTTCAATAATTTTATTTATTCGGTATCTAAATTATAGTAATTTTATTCCGTATCTAAATTGTGGTAATTTAAGTTTATAGTAATTTAATGTCTAATTATTTGTGTTTATTCATTATTTTATCCATATAGGGACATATAAATCGAAAAGGGTTGGAAATTTGTGTACAAACTGTGCAAAGTATAAGTCCATAACTTTACGGATTATAAATTCTACCCACGATATATGAAAAATAACTTTTAAGAGAGGCTTCAGTGTCCACTGTTTTCCATAGTTTTCTGAAGTCGAAGTATCGGGAAGCACCCTGCTTTCCTTCGCAATATTAATAATTAAAAGAATGCAGTATTCGCATCTTTACAAATATATTCATAGTTTTCACCTGATTAAATCATTTTTCATCATTAATAATTATAACACCAGTATAGAACAAAACCACTAGTCGAATTCGAAATAATACCAAATATCATTTAGCATAATATCGCACCTTAATAATCGTCGCTAAAAACTCATAATTTTTACGTAATTATTTATATAAAACGGAATAAATATTCCACACCATGGCTTGCACTCTTTCGAGAAATACGTGTCGAGTAAATAAAGCGCGCGCACAGACACTTTTTACGGAATTACTTATAGAAAACGGAATAAATATTTCACACCATGACTTGCACTCTTTCCAGAAATACGCGTCGAGTAAATAAAGCGCGTAATTACAACGCGACAAACGACGAGGTACGCACGACTGCGTCGCGTAGATGTTGAGCGTCCCAACGCTGACCGTTACCCCTTCCTCCAGGCAACCTTCTCCACCCTCCTCACCTGTCGTTTCATCCACGAACACCCCCCGATGACCGACGGAACCTTTGCTATACTATCTTGACCGTTCGTCGAGTCCCTCTGTGTACGAAAGGGGTTGAAACTCGGGGTGAGTTCGGGTTGAAACCGAGTTTGGTTTCCACGAATTATCGTCGTGTTTGTGTCCTTCACCCTTCGATACCATAAAGACAATTTTCTTGCGGTTGTAATTTGAGGAAATCTTTTCTGATAGCTGGTCGTTTCTTTCGAAAATTAAGGTTTATGTTCAATGTTGGAGGATTTGGATTTTAGGTTAGTTTTTTGTCATTTTCTGTTTGTTTTGAAACGGAATATAGTATCGAGTTTAGATAGAATTGCAAAGGTATTTGAAAATAAAACATTATAATAACGTTATGTACAGGGAGTCTTTGAAAAGGTGGTATGAGTGGTACAAGAAGGTGCTGATTCTACATGAAATACTGAATCGAAAATATAGAAGAAAATTGTTTGATACATGGCTTTGTTTCCGAGAAAAATGGTTTGCAAAGTTTATATTGCCGGAATTATTGGAAGATGTTCCACTTGAAATTCGAAGAAGTTTAATATTTCGAAAACGTTTTAGATAGAGATTAAATTAAATTACTATGAATTGAAATTCCTATAATTTAGATACACAAAGGAATGTATAACCGCGATATTAATCAGATAATTAACCGCGATTAGCATTTTCTTAAGGACGCGGCTAAGAACCCTATTGGACGAACGTATGTAGAATGTTTTCTTGTACCCCTGCTCACGCGAACTCGTAAATCAACGGAAGACAAAAAATGAGAACGAGATGGTGTACTCCCCGTATCAGTCCCGTGTTGTTTTTTCGTTTCGCGTAATCCATTCGCGAACATCTCTTCGTGCACAATTATTCGTAATACGGAAAGTTAACCGGAACATTGAACTCCTCGACATTCTTCGTAAACTACCGCGAATTAAGCAATTAAGTTTCTCTAATTAAGTTTAGTATCCCACTTGATTAAAATCTAGCAACTTTTAAAACATTAAGTCTACAAAATGAACAACATAATTTATATGAAAACGAATATCTTTTCCATGAAAGAAAATGGCGACACATTTTCCGTATTATCGCGATTTACGAAAATAATTGGGTGGCTTATTTAATACGGGACACCCAGTGATTATATTATATTGAATAGAATAGAATTCATAATTTTAGATTTCAATCGAAAATTATTTATCTGAAAAATATTTGTATGTGATGGAATATAATTTTTGTGAAATGTTAACAACAAATGTAATTTGAAGCGAAGAATCAAAGGACAATAACGTGAGTCACACTTTACGAAGCGTAGTTCTGGGAAAGTGATTAGATCGATGTAGAGATGTTACACTGCTGATAAAAAGACATTATATAGTTTCTCAGAATCGTCATTGGAAATCTGAATGTTTGCTTCGCGGTATATTACCGCGCGTATAATTTCAAATTTTGCGCTGTTGAAGTAATTGGCAAAAGTCAGAAGTTTCAAAAAAGCGAAACAACCAATTGTACCATTTTCTAGCATTATCATTAAGTATTTACAAAAGGAAGTTGCACTAAAATTATATACTACAGAATTGCCACCGGTATGTACATTTACAGATTGTAAACAAAATTTGGAACTTTCGCACTTTCAGTGTTTTCTACAAAGCGTCTTGAATTATACAATGGCGTAGTTGTAGTTGAATTAATAGTTTGCAAGTGTCGCGACAGCTGCGAAGATAAAGCCCCCATAAATATTTCTAATTGTAAGTACAAGCAAATATGGCGGTCCTCCAACGGGTGACTGAATACTTTCGTATTATAATAACTTTTTTATTGTATTGGCTTGGCTAAAAAGATCGTGCAGCTTGTATCAGCTTTTTGCGCGGAAATCAAGGGATTTTTATGAATAAGTAATTATGAAGCTGTCGAAAAGATAAGAAAAACTTGTCAGTTAAAACGAAGAAAACATTGAATAAAAAAGATGGTGAAAGTATAGAGAACTGAATAAAAATCGCTTTCTACTTAAAAATATTCTATATAAAACTATTCTATATGAAAACCGTACGAATTTTTATGGCGATCTAATATTTTAATAATATTTTATATACTCCTAATAATCTGTTTATAGTATTGCATCATTTTCTTGCACGGTTTTCTATCATTATTATATTGTTTTATAATAATGCTATAAAATCACTTCATTAGTTATTTTAATTGCTATTTTAATTGCTCAGTACCTTTATGTAAATAGCGATGAATTTTATAAATTGTTCTCTAAAATGAAAACTATTTGCATAACTATGGTACATTTAAATACTCAAAAAAGATATATATGGATATTATGCAGAAATGATTTGCAATTAAATAATCGCCCCGCATGTTGTACGCATTGTTCTGACACCCGTTTCTGATAAAAGATAAGAGTTCGTTTTACCAGCGTTCCATTAACTATGAATTTCGAAGTTCTTAACTCTTCGCGTGAATTTAATGCATTCTGTAAGTACTTTTGAATTTACCTTTTTTTCATTTCGTACCACACGAATCACTAATTAAACAAATTAAATGATGTTAAAACTGAACCAAAGTATATTGCAAGATTGTTAAATATCTAAATTAAATAATATATAATGTCCATCATATATTATATGAGATTGTATAAAAACACTCAATGATGAGCCTTTGAACTGGTAAATTAAATAGTATTTTGTTAAAAGTAAACACAGGTGTCCCTTGTATAATTCTATAATAGGTTCCACAGAAAGGTCGCGTTATACAAATCGCGCTAGGCGAGATTTGGATTACATACAGGCGGTATATCGAAAACGCGTTGTATAAGTAACGGGTTATATCGAAACCGCGTTGTATAAGTAACGCGCTGTATCGAAACCGCGTTATTTCGAAACCGCGTTATATCGAAACCGCATTATTTCGAAACCGCGTTATATCGAAACCGCGTTATATCGAAACCGCGTTATTTCGAAATAGCGTTATTTCGAAACCGCGTTATTTCGAAATCGCGTTATATCGAAACCGCGTTAATTCGAAACCGCGTTAATTCGAAACCGCGTTATTTCGAAACCGCGTTATATCGAAACCGCGTTATTCCGAAACCACGTTGTATCGAAACCGTGTTGTATAAGTAACGCGCTGTATCGAAACCGCGTTGTATAAGTAACGCCTTGTATCGAAACCGCGTTGTATAAGTACCGAGTTCTAGGTAGAAATTAAACAAAATATTTCACGCGAAAATAAACCTTCAAAATGTGTCGCTATTTCGCAGTAGTTATTTTTTTTAGATTCAACAATCGATTCTTTTAAGGTGTACCATTATCTTACCGGAATCAAGTCGACACACGCGATCATTCGACCTGGAACTTAACCCTTAACTACCACTCGTTCACCGTTAGTTTCTTTACGGGAATTACAACGAGAACACATCACATGATAAGACACGAATTAAACGAAACTAAAACCACTTTGTCTCGTGAATTCATGATAACATCGTCATTGGCTTCCGTTCACGCGCGTTATTTTCGATGATCGATACAGTTTATTATAATCGAGGTTATTTTCGGAAAAAATCGATTGATGGATATTAGTTTTCTCGTAAAAGACATTGATCTATGCCTTCGCCGTTGAATAATAAACAATAAACTTTTATGTACCCGATATTCAACTACGCTATGATAAAACTACTTCATTGAATTGTATATCGAGTTATTTTCGACGACTTTGCAACGTCCAATAATAAATCGTTATATTTTATGTATGGAATGCATATAAATAGCAGTTATATAAACATATTAAAACACATAAAATATATTCACACATCAAATTAAAAAAGTACATAGGTAGCAAAAATTTCATTCGTTGATATTCAGTTCGAAATATATTAATACACCAGCCTCCTTTTACGCAGTAGACCCGTTCCACAGAAATCCGCATAAAAAAAGTCACAGCTTTCTTTATAAAATTAGTAGTTTTGTTTTGTTTATGCATAAAAAGATTTTAAATTCGAACGAGGTAAGCTTTATTTATGTGTGGAAATTATTTCTTAATTCCCAGCAAAAAACATAAGAAGAATGAAAATAAATGGATAAATGGGTTACGCTGATAAAACTTTATAGATTTCTTCGATTACTAATTTTTTCCTGCTTCTTTGCTTCATCGTATTAAAAGATACGCATAAAAAGAGACTCGACTGTATATAGTTAGAAAAACTTAGCCAATGAAAGAAGTACTCACATATCGTACATGGACATCGTGTGGAATTCAGTGGAAGCCATTTTGACGAATTGTTGACGGCGATAAAGTTGAGATGGTGATAACGAGCGTAATCTCCTTCTATAAGGAGTGTCCTCGTAGATTCCTGGATTTGTTTGGGTGTCTGACGAGGCTAATTCGATGTCATTTAATTTTTGGGCGGCCACGTCCCTCGTCCTCTGATAGGCTCTTACCTGTAACGATAGATTTAATTGTCAATTTTTATTCTTACGTACGAAACCATTCGGATGTTATTAATTGCCATAAAAATATAAAGGCTGAAAACATATAAGAGATGCTGACATAATGTATTTGGATTAATATTTACCTCGGATAACCGATTTGAATTCTGTTCGCCGTTGTAAACCCGAGTTAAAGGAATGGAAGCTGTGTGAATCGCTCGGAAAGTATTGTCTTTTACGAATCTGGAATCCTTTCGTTGCACCAAATTGTATCTGCAACACAACATTGTTAATTTGAAATTGCAAGCAACCATCGTACAACGTGATGCTTATGCAATGGTTTCGAAATAACGCGGTTTCGATATAACGCGGTTTCGATATAACGCGGTTTCGATATAACGCGGTTTCGAAATAACGCGGTTTCGAAATAACGCGGTTTCGATATAATGCGGTTTCGATATAACGCGGTTTCGAAATAACGCGGTTTCGAAATAACGCAGTTTCGATATAACGCGATTTCGAAATAACGCTGTTTCGATATAATGCGGTTTCGATATAACGCGGTTTCGAAATAACGCGGTTTCAATATAACGCGATTTGGAAATAACCCGGTTTCGAAATAACGCAGTTTCGATATAACGCGATTTCGAACTAACGCGATTTGGAAATAACCCGGTTTCGAAATAAAGCAGTTTTGATATAACGCGATTTCGCAATAACCCGGTTTCGAAATAACGCAGTTTCGATATAACGCGGTTTACAAATTGTGGCGATCCTCGTATAACGCTGCACTTGTACAGTAAACTCCAGTATAACGCGAATTCCTACAACGCGCCACAGATATTGCGACCATTTTTATTACACGTACATGACACAATTCTCGTACAACGCGATGTATAATAAAATGCGGGAATTCCCCGATAACGCGTTTCAATACGACGCGTAATATATTAACCACGTTAAATGTGAGTCTACTATACAATGCGACTTCGATATAACGCGTGTATGCAATCCGAGTTTCGCACAACTCGATCTTTACAGCGCGACCTCTCTCTGGAATCAAAATCCCGCGCTATGCGAGGGTTACCTGTATTTTATGTGCATTATTGTACCGCGGTGGATAAAAGTCTGCAATTTACGTTACTAAATTTGTTTACGTTTAAATTAAGAATTCAATAGCTTTTTACGCATTTATTAATTTATCGATTTCACTTACTGCTCGCTTGAAGCGATAACCGATTTTTGAACGTTCCTACGAAGAGCTCCCTGCCGATTTTGATAATGGGAATCGAAAGGCTGATTTCCAACATGAGACGTCGCCGAAATTCTACTCGAAGTGCTTTCCTGGACTCCTTTCTTCCGGTTTTGTATCGCGTTCTGAGAACTACAAATATTAATATAGTATTTTTAAATTATCTTGCTCAAACATCTCCTGAAAAATTAGTAGATAATACTGCACATACATTAGTGAATTATTTAAGTTATTTATATGAATGACTTGGTTAACTAATTAAAGCAGAATATTGATATTAAAAACGGTACCCAATGTTCTCCATTCGAGATTCAGTTTGGCTGCCGCTACTCTCCGAGAAATTATTCCCCCGTCTCCTCGAATTAGTGTTAATTAATTGGAAATTAACGGTTCTCTCTTGCGATTGGCCAGAAGACTTAGTTCCACGATCGCGAGAAGACAGTACGGGAATTCGGGATTCCGCTTTATTTCCGGTTTCCTGGAACAGATGTTATCGGTCTATTCTAACGGTATTTATTTATTAGCGGTAATAATTGAAATGATAATATTGCGAGAGACCTAATTTTGTAACCTGAAATGGTACTTAAATTATATGATTTATTTTCTTTATTTCAATCAGCCAATATTAAGTAAAATATTCATAAACATTTTACCTTCTCTTTAGCAGCGCTTCCGGTGTTCCGCACACTCGTGGATTCCCTAGCTATTTAAATTTGTCATCGATTAAAATTCATATTAATTTCATATCGTAAATATTAGTTTTATCAACGGTTACTTAAAATGAGTGAGTAATGTTTGGTATTAAATTTAAGTTTAAAGTTAATTACCATCATTCTCAATGTCCGCATTCGCTGTTCGACCTTCCTTTTGATTCAATTGGTCTTCGTATTGAGCTTTGTCCTAGAAATATTAATTATTAATCATAAATCCATCGATTAATTAATAACGCATCATGTAGAGCAGATAACCTTAGATATTTCAAAAAAGTATGCAAAGTTCAGCCAGGACATGGCTTTAATACAATTGCATAGGTAATTACATCCGAGAATACAAAAAAGGAATTCATTCATAACAAAAATAAAATCACTTCTTCCAAAGGTTTCTTCTTATATTTGGTTCAGCGAGGTAGTATCAAAAGGAACTGTTAAAAACAAAACTACCATTTGCATTATTTGCAGCTTGAATATGTCCGTAAATTATTCGATACGAGCTACTCCTTGAAAAATAGTCGAATTTTCGATTTCCTCAATTATGGTTCTGAAGGGTTAAAATCGATGGTACATGATGCCTAAGCGTATTCTAATTGTAAGACCATTTCTGGGCGAAAGAAACGGTTTAAAAATTGTTTCCGATCAAAAAATGAGTCGAACCAAAATCAAAAATGGAAAATTTCATATCCAACCATTTTCCTTAATTGATTCGAATCGTTCCGGCTTACTCTATAATTTACATTTCTCCCGAGAACGATGTATGTTCTCTTACTAAATTATGGCGATAAATCACGAAATTATCGCACTACTTGTTTCATGATTTCATTTAATTAGAAATTCATAATTCTAATAGATGGTAAACGTATTCAAGTACGGTTTCGTGAGAAGTTCAACTTCGTCGTTATTTGCCGTGTTCATTATAAATCTTCGTGTAACGAGAATTTTACCTCATTTCGTGGGTATTTTAAATAGTGAATTAATTCTTTCTTGGAAGCTATGTTATTCATAATTAAGACTTTCTGAATAGAATTATTATTTACATTCTTGAGAGGTGTACTTCGCAATTTTGTTCATACTTTTATATACATAATATACATAACATTAATACACAATAGTTATTATAGTAGTATTTACCTGATTTTGATTGGCCACTATTTGCCAAGCCACAGCTTGTCCGGATTCGGAATGCAAACCAACGCCATGTGCAAAGAGGTTAGGTCTCTCGATCCATGGGTTTTCACGAATCCTCGTATTTTCATTTCTACAAACAATTCCGATGAAATGAAACTCGTGGAAAATTCATAAATTCTTGATTATTTTAATCTTCTAACTAAAAATCAAAATCGCAAGGCAAATTACCTTGAAATTCTTCCCTTATCCGACTTTGAAGTTGCTATAATTTGACCTCTGGTTCTTCCGGTGCCAGGTGACACCGAACCACTTCCTGCTACGATCCAATCAACATCCGAACCTAGATATTTTTGTATGAAATATTACCTTCGTTCGTAGTATTATTAATGTTAATTAGACAAAGTGTAATAAAAGTAATTTGTGATTAAAAAAATTATTTCAAAAGAATGACTTATTCCATGCAGTTACAGAATTAAGTAGAACAAGTCAATAAATGGTCAGCCGGAGGTTTCAACTTCTGCCAGCTACTTAGACGCACCGCTTTTCACTTTTTATTGACAAAATCGTGGCAAACGATTAAAAATTTGTATATTTTTGAAATAGTCACTTATGTATTATATATTTAATAACAATCAATCGAATTAATCCAATTAATTGGACGCGATTAAAGTAGTTAAATGTTTGTGTAACACAAAAGTATCTGCATCCCAGGAATAATAATTTTAAATGCCATTACAATGTCGTCTAACCGGAAATTGTGCATCGTCAGTTTGGTTATGTTAAAAACATATTCAACGATACAAATGCTTCTAAAAAACGCGATGCAGAAGGAATATTTCAAAATTCTAATACTCTGCCGAGGAAAAACAGCGGTTTAAAAACGGAAAAAGAATCCATTCAATTAGGGTATCAGGTTCATAATTAGTTATAATTATTATAATTAGTAGAAATATCTTCATATATATATATATTCTAGTTAAAATGATATTAACTCGTTTTCGCCCGGTGCTCAACGTATTAATGAAAATTACTTATCGCGGTATATGAAATCGTAACGTAAGAAGTAAAAATTCGAGTTTAAAGGTGCAATTAATATTTCTATCGGTTTTTGACGTGGTTCCACATAGTATCGAATAAAATTGGGATAAAAATGATTTAATATCCCCGAGTGACAGAGACCTCGACATTGGGGGATTAAATTACCCGTGGCAATTTGGACGGTCGGTGAAATTTGGAGGCCGTAGACGACGAGGCCATCCGCGGAGACCAATGGTAGCGATTTGCGAGCGAGTCGAGCTCTAATTGCCGAGATCATCGATTCACCATCGTGTCGTCCAATCGCTGCTCGTTTCCCCGCAGCCAAAACTTCCTATGAATATTATCGATGCCGATTAAATACGAAATTCGAATTCCTCCTGAATCAATTTAAATGACTGGAAGATAATATCTTCTACACTTAGACCTCGATTTATACGGCATTCGAATTGCACGATTCTTTTTAACACGGTTGAAGAAATGCGGAAGAAACTATCTACTTTTGAATTATGATATGTATATCTTGCTTGAATCAATGAATTGTTATTTAAAAATATGTACTCTCATTTTAAAACGAAATACATAACACTGTTTCATATAGATTTGTTACATTTATTACATATTTGTTTTCAATATGAAATGTGAATTCGAATTGCGCGGTTTCAATTTACTCGGCATTTTCGGGGAACCAATCTTCCGTATAAATCGAAGTGTAAGTAGACAAGGTATATTAATTAAATAGTAACTGGCTTTCTTAAAAATAGTATAAGTTTGATATAATTAAGATGAAATAAGAAGAGTTTGCGGATTTGATTGAGTATTTCAATGAAACATTTCTTAAAAAATACCTCCGGCTCGTAGATCTGCGCAAGAACCGCGAGAGTATCGAGAGCGGCTTGCCGAACTCTTCTTCTCCTATCACCGATCATCTTCGCCACCTTATTGGCTACTGTTTCCACTTTGAATTCCGTGCTTGGAAACGTCACCAAGGAAAAAATTAACAGTTGCAGTGCGTTCTCTCTTGTCTGAAATCAAATATTATTTATTAACCAATTATTTCTTGTTATTTTCATGGTGCAATTTTATTATTCTACACTTCTTTAAGAATATATATAATGTAGTTAATATTTACACACAATACCTTTGCATTTCTGGCATTTAAACAATGAGGTTGCAAAAGTTGCTCCAAGAGAAGAGCAGGCCTTAGTCTGAGCATCGCGATCCTAGCTAATTGGGCCGCATTGGGTCCGCCTTGTCTCGCTAAACCCCAAGCTAATTGAGGTAATCTTCTCTTCAAAGCATCCTCGCTTACCCCTGCTACAACAACCTATTGAACAAATATTGTATATGTAATTATTTATGGAATCGACTATCGTGCTCCGAAAGAGTATATTCTACCTATACTTGAAGTATTTATAAATATTATATACAGGGCCCAATTCGATAGTAGATGGTGCCTAAACATGTTCTGGGACCATTTAGGGTTCAAAGAAGTGGGTCGACCCAAAATCGTAAAAATGTAAAGGGGTATACCTTCAAAAATTGTCAAAAATTAAAAGTCGCTAAAATCGCTTCTAGATGACCCAAATCGATGGTAAATGTTGTATAAACATATTCTAGGACGATTTTGGGTCGAAAGAAGCGGTTAAAAAATTTGTAATGGTCAAAAATGGGTCGAACCAAAGTCGAAAAAATGTAAAGGGGTATACCTTCAAAAATTGTCAAAAATTAAAAGTCGCTAAAATCGCTTCTAGATGACCCAAATCGATGGTAAATGTTGTATAAACATATTCTAGGATGATTTTGGGTCGAAAGAAGCGGTTAAAAAATTTGTAATGGTCAAAAATGGGTCGAACCAAAGTCGAAAAAATGTAAAGGGGTATACCTTCAAAAATTGTCAAAAATTAAAAGTCGCTAAAATCGCTTCTAGATGACCCAAATCGATGGTAAATGTTGTATAAACATATTCTAGGACGATTTTGGGTCGAAAGAAGCGGTTAAAAAATTTGTAATGGTCAAAAATGGGTCGAACCAAAGTCGAAAAAATGTAAAGGGGTATACCTTCAAAAATCGGAAAAAATTAAAAGTCCCCAATGTCACTTCTACATGGCCCAAATCGATGGTATATGATGCCTAATGATGTTCTAGGACCGTTTTGGGTCGAAAGAAGGGGTTTACAAATTTTTTCGGGCGAAAAATGGGTCGACCCAAAATCGCAAAAATCTGAAGGGGTATACCTTCAAAAATTGTCAAAAATTAAAAGTCGCCAATATCGATCCTAAATGGTCCAAATCGACGGTAGATGATGTATAAACATGTTCTAGGATGATTTTGGGTCGAAAGAAGTGGATTAAAAATGTATTCCAATCAAGAAAGGGGTCGACCCAAAGTCGCAAAAAATCAAAGTCGCCAATTTTGATGCTACGAAGGAGTTCATTCTACATCTACTCGAAATATTTGAGGAATATTTAGGAGTATCAATATTGCGATAACTAATTGAATGTTTTAGGTGGTATAAAGTTAAGAATTACCTTTGCAACTGCCAAACCCGCGGCAGCAACTCGACAGCTCCTTTCGCAGCCGAGCACTGCATGCAAAAGAGATCCTAATCGCGACTCTATCGCGATCAAAGCTGAAGAGGTTCGTAATGCCGATGCCACTCTTTCTAATCCTCTTACACGAGCTCGCCAATCCTCCTACGATACGAATAATACATCACATAATTGACTTAAACATGTAAATCTGTAATTCTTATTCCTGGCGAATTATTCTACAAAATTAATTGAACCAACATTTTAATGAAATTAAAATCAAACACGTTTCCACGCGGTTGCAATTATACGAATTATATAATTGGAAGGATCATAATATAATCGATATAAATATATGAATCGTTTATCGCGAAATTGGCCCAAGTCTATTTTTCCAAAAAATCATGTTACCGTTTGAATACATACAAGGTAACTTTGTGTGAATAATATGAATGTTAACTTGATGTTTTTTAAATTGGACTTAGACCACTTTCAAAATAAACGGCTCGTATGTAAAATAATAGAATATCAAAGGAATTGTTGAAGAAGAGTTAGATGCGTCATCTCAAATCGTTCAATATTCCGTTAATGCTATAAATATTAATATTGACAGGGATGACACGCGTTAACTTCGACTCACAAAATTCCATCGAACACACGGTCTTTTCTAGTGAAGAATCACAAGTCCGCGAGCGAACGTTATCGATCGTTGCACCAAGCTTGAATGCATTGCACCGGTAACATCTGCATTCGTCGTATCTTTCGATTTGCTTTATTTCGTAGTCTTACAATCAATAATATATCAATCCAATTCCATTCCATCACATCGATCAGTTGAAATCTCTCAAAATTACATTCCAAATCAATCGATCTAACACAATATAATTAAAATGTGGATTAATTAACTTGACATCTTAAGTTTCATGAATTATTCTATCTTTCATTACTTATCGATCAGACATCATATATTTAATTGTTCAAATTAATTTCAAATTTTATTCATCGAGTTTATCACCAGAACTTCTGATAATATATTCAGCTATATTCGTATATTTACGCTTACGTACTTAAAAATAAACATGGATGCCAAAAACAAATTGATCGATTCAATTATGTCCGATATCCGATATAAGCCGACAAAATATCAGAAAATGAAACGTTATATGTTTGAACATATTTATTAAATATTACAAACCCGCTTGGCTGCCTTAATAGTTCTGTTGTTAAACAAAGTGATCAAGAAAGACTAATGAGGAAAGAGGCAAATTTTAAGTGCGATTACCCACGTGTTTTGCAAAGAAAAGGGGTTTAAAATCAGACAAGATTTCCATACGTTTATGCATCTATCACTATACAACCTGACGTTAGCGTAAATAGGGTCCGCGTGCTGTGAGCCAGGAGCGTAATGCGTTCCGCTAACTTCACATCGTACAATCGAAACCCCTTTTTTGAAAAACGCGCGGGCCATCATACCTAAAAATGGTGTGCTACAGAATTAATTGCGTCATTACTAAGTCTTTTCAAGATCCCGTAAGGGAGGTACAGATAAGATCACATCTTTGAATTAATAATAGAACGACAAATCAGGGGGTTCCCGAGATACATCAGTTTCTTCGCGACGCGGAGTCAGGAAGGGGGTAAAATGACGTTAGAATTGCGAGATATTTGCATATACATAGAAATGACGCGTTACTGGACCGACATTGCACGCAACACGTGCCTAATTATTTTCTTGTTAGTTACCCCACTGCACGTTTCACCCCTATCCTTGCAGTTACATAATGCCGAGGAAATCTCCCTCGTTTTTCATTTACGCGAATCTGCATACCGCCGAGATACGCCGGCCATTTCTAAAGGACGACAACGATAGAACTGAAATAATATGCATTATTCAACTCTGTTCTCACCACGCGGATACTAACGTCGTCCAATGATATTTCCGCCATTGTGGATTTATTCAATTACATCTAATCAAGGAGTATTTGGTTGTTTACGAAATATAATTCATTGTATATTTTAATATTTACTCATCGTTTTCTGATCACTTTTAATCGCCTTCTCATTTATTGCTCATTCGATATATGAATATTGAATATTGAAATTTATGAATATTAAAGTAATAGATATAGAGTTAAAATCGGAGTTAGCATTATAGATTTTAATATTACAGATATAAATATTATAGGAATTAATATTATACATCTACCAGTTATTGACGTTTGTTTGTTAATCGACGAATCTAAGCAACACATCGATCAGGACATTAGGAAATTAAAATATACCATTGGCAGACCTGCTTCATCATTCCATTCCTTCTCTTCGACGAGGTAATAAATAAATGGCTGACAACGAACAAAACGAGGCCGGAATTTAATACTCGCTTAGTCGACGACACTACGAGATTCAATAAGAAATCCTTTCTCATAAATCATTTAAATTACTTCTTTGAGGAACGTAGTTGAAGCGACACTGAGAATCAATATTAGTGTCAGTATTTTTTGTAGACTTATTTTATAGACACGTTGATATGGTAGTAGAAGAATTATGTAGAGGTGCACGATGGAGACCTTGAACTTTTGCAAGAAACTAAAGTTTTGCCACGTGCTACCTGACTTTAAACTTCCTTATAAATTATAACGATATCGATACCTTTAATTATCAACAATTATGCTCATGAATTATATTATTGAGTTGTCCGGAAAATTCATGCCGATTTTCAGTTTTTCGTTAAGTTATAACAATATAGGAAATGGAATTAATTAGCTGCTAATATTTATAATATTGATATATAATTGTATAATAATTAATTGATCTCGTATTAGAATATTGCATCCATCGTTGTATGAATGAAGTAAACATTATTGAATATAAAAATAATATATTGGAAAATGAAAGAGTTCATAAAAAAGAGTTAAAGATAAACGATAATGAAGATCTCATGTTTATTATATTATGCAATCAGATTTTGTCACAGAAAGACTTTCCCTGATCTATTAAGGACGAAAGTATTTGAACACCTGAGCTAATCGAATTAGTATGCAGCGGAATCTCCGACTTCTCCCACCAAGTTATCCCCTCCAGAATCCAGTAACGGATTTATAATTCGCGTTCAGTTACAGATAAATTCAAGAAAAATATTTATTTATAATTCTCACAATTTTCGATAGTTTTTATGTATTGATACATTCTTATAAACTGTAACAGTGTTTCAAAACCATTATCGTAAACATCAATTTTAAATATCAAATTGAATTAAATGTCAATTAAATAAAAGATCAGAATTCTAAACATGCAACTTCCAGCATCTAACCAGTACTCTATTAAAAATAATATTATTATAAATATAATATTATTAGAAACATTATTCCAAATATTGGAAAAAAGGAACCTTTCAATCCCGCAACTTCCAGCATCGAAAAATAGTACTCTATTTAGAATAATATTATTATAAATATAATATTATTAGAAACATTATTCCAAATATTGGAATAAAGGAACCTTTCAATCCCGCAACTTCCAGCATCGAAAAGTACTCTATTTAGAATAATATTATTATAAATATTATTCGAATATTCGAATGAAAGAGCCTGAATTTTAAACGCGCAGCTGCCAGCATCTAAATGGAGTTGAATTATGCGGTTTTGGCCCAGTAACCTTTAATGCGCGATATTAATATTGACTTGCTCGTTGAACTTTTTAAAAAAGCGAGCCACGGATGCCTGTATAAATAGCAATCTTATGTATGCAAATGAAATCAAGTATTACGAATACTATCTAGATCGAAATATGAGGAATGGCAAAAACATTAGAAGCCAATTTCTGAAGGAGTACAATTGGAGAATTCGTGGTACAGGTTTAGTGTGTCTTAGATCCATCACTGTCAGAGCCGAGTACGAAACCGGTCAGTCAGTGTCTCGCCAGAAGGAAGAACGAATATTTGAGTAGTTCTCTTTAAAAAGATACTTATTCTCCGTGGAAGAACGAATTCTTCCTTAACACGTTGAATACCATGGCGGTCACCGGTGACCACCAACGCCAATATTACTAAACCTCGAATTAAATATATCGCTAATATTCGTAAAATTCTCAATATTTTTAACGTTACGATAACGATGTAAAGTAACCAATGTATCGTAGAGCGCTTAAACAGTTTTATTTTTAGACGTTCTATGGACGCTACGGACGCGTGCCGCAAGGTATCGTATAACACGGATTAACACGTGAGTGACACACCGACTTATTATTAGTTTGAATATGCTAAAATAAATATAATATAAATTGAATATCTCTTCGAGCTTCTTTGCATCAGTTTTTAAAGGTTTCGAACGATTTAGAATTAAATAGTGCTATCAAAGTGTGTAGTTCAGATAAAAATCGGTGATGTAAAGTGTTGGTAAAACAAATTGATTTATTAAAGTTAGAACCGAATCTTTCAAAATGGCGGATCCATGGGATTTAATAAAAATATTCAAGTTTATAACGTGTTCTGAGATGTTCTAAGACTCGTGTAGTATAATAAACATAATTGAATCAGTTAATTCAATTTTATCATCCATTCATATTTTTAAAAATGTATACGTAAATGTTTAAAATATAATTATCGGTAGTTCTAGTGCTAACATTAAAATATTCACTAAGTGGACAGTGTGTTTTTTAAGTAGATATCAAAATCACGATGCCTCGACACCAACGAAAAACTATTCTGCAAATAATTAAATTCATTGCTGGATGTACTTTGATTTTTGTTATTATTCAACTAAGTATGACTCGTGTTGGGGATGAAAATCGGCCGATTCCTACTTCCGGTGACCTCGATAAGTTAATGGTACGTTAATGAAATTGGAGTCAATAATTTTGGAAATGTTTCTAATTTAGCAGTCTGGTTTGAGTAGTGTCTGTTGTATTATTTAGATCGAAGCTGATCTTGATAATGCTAATAGATTATCTTCCGTGGAAAAAACTTGTCGGAAGTATAATTTGGGAGTTTATCGAGTGGATGGAAATGACTCGATCTTCAAGCATCCTCCGGCACCGCAATATACTGTATTTTATATCGATAGGTTTGTCATTTAATTGTATAGTTATGGCGTTGTATTAAAACCGCGTTATATTGAAACCGCGTTATATCGGAACTGGGTTATATCGAAACCGCGTTATATCGGAACCGGGTTATCGAAACCGCGTTATATCGAAACGGCGTTAATTCGAAACGGCGTTATATCGAAACCGGGTTATATCGAAACCGGGTTATATCGAAACCGCGTTATATGGAAACCGCGTTATATCGAAACCGAGTTATATCAAAACCGCGTTATAGCGAAACCGCATTATAGCGAAACCGCATTATATCGAAACCGCATTATATCGAAACCGAGTTATATCAAAACCGCGTTATAGCGAAACCGCATTATAGCGAAACCGCATTATATCGAAACCGCGTTATATCAAAACCGCGTTATATCGAACCCGCGTTATATCGAAACCGCGATATATCAAAACCGCGTTATATCGAAACCGCGATATATCAAAACCGCGATATATCAAAACCGCGTTATATCGAAACCGCGATATATCGAAACCACGTTATATAGAAGCCGCGTTGTACGAGGTTCACCTGCAATCGATGTCATTGTCACAAGTGTTTACGGAAGTAAAACTGGCAGGACATAAATCCCGGAAGAGTGCGTTATGTTGACTCGAGATTTATCGCGCAGGTTGCACAACGTGTCGTATTGTCCAATATACAAAGCCGGTAGCACAACCTGGATCTATAACTTGTGTTTACTGATGAATGTGCCCGAAAGCGAATTAAACAATGGGAAGGAACAATTATCGACGATCGCACGAAGAGTATTACCAGAAATTGAATTTCCGGAGTCTCAAAAGGTGCACCGAACTAACTCCTTAACTCAAACAAACTTAATTAACTGCAACATTCTCATTTCCCTCTATTATCACCTATATACACTTTACTCCAACAGTATACTTAATTATCTAAATCAATCGACCCTCTATACTTCAATTTGTTCGTGCCTAAAAGTAATTCGTATAACGTAAATTTAATGAAACGAGTTTTGAAAAAGATACATTACGTGAAAATAATAACGAAATTATTTGATAATTAATTCTGAAATGTACTGAACAAGTGATAATCGTTGTACGCACTTTTAACATTCGAATTACAACGAAGAAAATGAAAGATACAAAATATTATAGATGAGTATGTGACTTCAAAGTTACATGGAGTTATAGAGGGTTAACTTAGCATTATCAATGAGAATCAGGCCGGCAGTCGAATGTAGCATGGAACATTGATCTAGGCTTTAGATGTAACGAAGAAACTGTTGGTGGTACGGCATCCATTTGAAAGATTGTTAAGCGCGTATCGCGATAAGCTGGAGAACTCCGTGGCTGGAAGGGAGCACGGGACATTTCACTTTTATCGGAAATACGGTTCCAAGATCGTTCAGAAGTATCGCGGTAAGTCACGACAAAATATCGACCAGGACATTTCAAACTCGAGTACACCAAAGTACCTCTTTTTATGTGTATCTTTTTAACACGTTGACCGCCTCTAAATTTTAGAGCAGTAATAACATCTAATGATAAGACTTAAAGATTTTATTTCATATACCATTAGAAGAGAAGTATTTCGGCATGCGTTTTGTGAAGCGAAAACGCAAGAAAAAATAAGTAATCTAATAAATCCAGAAAATCTAACAGCGTACCGCGCTTATCCATATATTTTCATTCGTTTTATGTTTCCCAACAGAAAAACAGAGAAAGAATGAAAATAAATTGATAAGCGCTTTACGCTGTTAAAACTCGAATAATCTGCGCGATTTTTTAGGAGATGATTTTATTAAGCCGCGAAACGATCAAGTAATCGAACAAGAAGGGGTTCCATCACCGGCTGGAGTCGAACCTACTTTTAGAGAATTCGTTCGATATTTGATCGATACCGATATCGCCAGTTATGGCGACGATCATTGGATGCCATATTATCTTTTCTGCACACCTTGCATTGTTCATTACGATATAATTGCAAAGGTAACATTGAATATTTTAATATCCACTCTTATAAACAATTTATATTAAAATTGGTATTAAGTATAAGATTTAAATACAGGTAACCCTTAAAATGGTAACCGCGTTGTACAAGGATCTTCACAATTTGAGAAACCGCCTTGTATAAGTACCACATTGTACAAGGATCGCTACAATTTCTGAATCGCGTTATATCGAAACCGCGTTGTACAAGGGTTACCTGTATTTAAGTCAACATTCGATTCAGAATTGTTATTGCGAAATGTTCCTAGTTTATATTTATGTATTGTATTATTTTACATATTTAATATTGAAAATCAAAGGACTTTTAATAGTAGATAAAGGGTTGGTGACGAACTTCCTTGATTCTGTCCGTAATTTATGTAGGTGGAGACATTATGGCGCGATCAGATTTATGCGATTCATAAATTAGAACTGGAGAAACAAATTCAACCGAGATGGAGACACAGCATTGGTCACTCAAACGCATCGAGAATATATTTCAGTCAGCTTGATAAAGATATGGCGCGGAAACTGTACGATAAATATAAACTAGATTTTGATCTCTTTGAGTACTCTCCTGAGCTGTATTATGAGTACGCGAGTTCTGCTTGAAGTATCGTGAACATTAATCCGTGTAAGCAGAGAAAATATGTTTCTTTTGTAAGCGTTATTCGTTTTACAATAAATATATATATATTTAATTAACCCTCTATATTCTTTACTTCATTACGCAAGATTTGAAAAACCGGTAATAATGAATTTCCTTATCCCGAGAAATCAGTAATGTTGAATGTCCACAGTTTGAAAAATCACTGATATTAAAATTCATCAATTCGACCCAAATTTAATGAGATAAGAAATTCATGATATTCTCCTGGTAATCACTTTCCCTATTTCAACAAGTATTCTTTATCCATCTTAGAAATCAGGGGTATAAAAAATACTGAAACCCTCGGTGAACTCCACGAAATATGTTAAATGTATATACACAGATGATAGTTTAATTGATGTAGTTTAAATCGCGTTACACCACGCGACGAAACTTTGCCGACGAAATCGATTGACCCACTTCTCAACGTTAATGTATTTGAACGATCTGTCCTAAAGTCGAAGGGTTCTCCCTTGAGTCACGTTAATGACCGAATACATGAACTTACCACTAAAGCTCAACGGGGAACATTCCCCTAGCATTTCCTACCCGAATGTATTATATTAATCATATCGGGTCACCTTACGTCGATTTTCTACGAAATATAATATGTGTCACACTAGCGAGGAGAGTTTGTCAGTTGTGTGTGAGATTTCGCAACGAGATTTCTAAGAAACGTAGTATAATATAAACAGAACTAATTCTATAGCAGACAATTTTTGGTTGCGATGGTCCACGCGTTTTAGAAAAAAGGGGTTAAAATTAGACGGGATTTCAATACATTTATGCATCTTTTATTAGGTTACCACTAATAATTAGTTATAGTACCCTAATATAATTTGAAAGGTTTAATACCAAATTTTTCGTATTGAATATAAAAATATTTCAGGATGAATGTTTTACGAATAAGAATAATTAGATTAGAGATTAGGGCAAAAACATAGGATATACATAAGGATAAGAATAGTTAGATTAAGACCCCTAAAGTTTTTCATCCCGAAAAGTACGGAAGAATAATGTAGAAATAATAATAGAATTATTAATTGTTTCCTCACCTTATTATGCAAATCTTCCAAGACCTCCCGATTGACCAATCCCAATTCTTCCCAGCTTGCTTCCCCGGACTTAGCTTCCCCTTTGGCATGGACGACATTTTGTTTCTTCGCAATCACTATCGCACTCCTTTTATCACGATCACTCCTCGACGTTCGTTCACTGTCACCATTTCTCGACGAATCACGATCCACGTTATTATTATTCTGACCCGAATTCACGGCAGCGCGATCTTTCGAAATATTTACATATTTATTTGTATTCTCTTCGTTCTTCTCGCCGACAAAACTCCCTTCCTTAATTAACTTCTGAACTTCCAATTTGGATGCAGTTACTTCATCTTCATTTAAAGCTCCTTCATCTTCGTTATAATTAATGTCCACCTGGGATTCGTTTTTCGTGGATTGTTTATAAGATTCGTTCGTAAATTGTTCATTAAATTCAACATTTTCCACCATCGCGCCGAAAGGAGATTGAATTGGATTCGGAAACTGAGGACTTCTTTGAGCATTTTCCGATACAGTTTTGTTAGCTTTGTCATTGACGGAATTATTTTCAAACAATTTGTTATCGTCTTCCAGTGTTTTAGCCACCGCGTTATTATTCTTTTCTTCTTGCTGTGTCTTCTTCTCTGGACTGGATAATTCCATAAGTATATAGTTCCTTTCTTGTCTCGGAAAAGTTTCGAAAGTCGGATTTTTATTTGGAACCCGAGGAGGACTTTTTCTTGGACTTTTCTCCTCCGCTTTTAGCGTAGAATTAATCTCGGTTTCGCAAACTTCTTCTTTCTTGCTGGTTTTCGAGATATTCTTCTCTTCGGGCGTTGAAGTTTCCCTTTTATTTTGAACCACCTCGACTTTTCCCGGACTTCTCTTCCTCTCTTCATCATTTCTTGCTACACATTCCGATAAATTATTCATCGACACATTCGTAGTTGCAACTGCTCCAGATTGAACCAACCTAACCTCATTCTTCTTTGCGAAACTTTCGACCTGTTCGGAAGAAACATCCACCACCGTAACTGGATTTTGTTTAGCTTCACTTAAATCATGTTCCTGATTATTTATTAATGTATCTTTTGCTTTATCATCCTGTTGAGTGCTCTTTTTCTTCTTCTTCTTCTTTGGTTGTTGCTCGGCGGGCTTAACAATTAACAATGGACTATTCGTTCGTGTTAAAATACCTTTCTTCGGACTTAACCCCGCGTTATGAGTATAAAACTCTCTTTTGGGACTGTTAGAAACCGACCTAGAAGTTCTGCTGGATCCGCCATTTTCTCTGTTGGGACTGCAAGGCTGCGAGGAGGGCCTTCGACGAGAACGTTCCGGCATTTTGGTGACCGGTGAAATAGGAAGAGGAATCTTGGTCTTCGTTTCAATGGTTTCCATCTCATCGCTGTCGGGAGTTCTCAACTTAACAACTTCACCCCCAAAATGTACTCTTCTTTGAGTCTTCTTTTTATCCTGCGGGGAACCCTTCGAAAGATCACCGACATCCGCTTCGTTCCTGACATCCGTTCCACTTTCTTCATCCTGTTCATTCTCACTGTTATCTGCCTTTTCCTCCAGGATCGTCATAGTAATAGCAGTCTCTTCATTGAACTTAATTTCCGTTTCCAAAACTACCCTGGCCTGCGGCATACTTCCGGTGTTAACTATTTCGTCCTCCTCCTCAACGATACCGGAAGTGTCGCTGTCGCTGTCCCAATCTCGATGAAGATTCTCCAGGTTCTTCGCATCCGTAGAATTATTACGATTCCGTTTCCGTGTCTTCTTACTCGGATTTATGTTATAAATCTTTGACAGGATCTCAATGTTTCTTATCAATTTATTATCATAATCCGCGATATAGGAATCGAATTTTTCGGGGCCAACCGCATCCCGGATTTTTATCAGGGATTTCAAGACTGCTTCCTGATGTGGTACCTGTGCCAATCGGGATGCCAGGGCTATCGTGGTATCCTTCACTAACTGGGGATTCGGCGATGGACTCGAAGTTGATGGAAACAACAAAGATGGCGCGCTTAGAATGACTCCCGTTGTCACGTTCGTTTGAAACGGATCGTGGCCGTCCGAACGGTTCAAACCATCTTGAAGAATCTGCAAGGAAACGCGAGACCATCCGATGCAATTGCGTTTCATCGATCAGTGCAGCCAACAGTGGGGGGAAGTGTTTACAAGGTCACGATATACGTGCGCGTTAAACTAATCTACTATCGAGAATCTAATTTAATTACTATCTTACACGGTAACCTCTGAGTACTCTTGCCTCGAGTGATTCCGTGTTCTTGAAACTTTGACGCTTTTATAAATATTCCTGTAAACAATAATTACCCTTTCGTTCTTGCGAAAGGCGTATATACAATACGCTCTCACGTGTCCATGAAAATATACGAAAAGCGTATATACATATATACATATTCTGCACTCCAAATTAAACATTTTGCAAATCAAATTCACTCGTTTATAACTCAAAACTTTTTACTAATTTGTTTTCTTAATAGAAAAGATATAAGAGAATTTGTTACAAAACTCACTTTTTTCACAGTCTCATCCCTATCTCGACTGTGAACGAGATAAACCCTCATGGTGTCGAGGGCACCCTTGCGAACCGCGGGTGCAGGGTGTCCCAAATTATTGATCAACTCTGGTACCACTGGTTGCATGACCTTGTCGATGACCTCGGCGTTCAACGTTAGTAGAACGTCCATGAGAACACGAAGAGCGTGCTGACGCACTTCCCATTCTGGATCCCGGAGTCTCTCGGAAATCTCAAGGAATGTCAGTCGAGTATCGACTTCCGGTGGAAATCGCCTTGTGCGTACCTGTTACAGTATATTTTAACCCTTTGCAGTCTAGTTTCAGTAATATTGGCATCGGTGGTCACCGGTGAAACCATATTCAAATATAAATTTATATTAAACCACTATATTAAGAACAATTTGTTTACTACACCACAAACAAATGACATTAATTATTATTATAATAAACTACAATTGCAAAAACAAGATAACAGCACGATAAGAGCAATGGCGTAGATAATGTATGGTTTAAATGTGAAACGAACCACGTGTTCCCAAAGAGGGGTGAGTTGTATCGGTTGACCGGACGAAGGGGTTAGCGTCATTTTTCGACCGACGCGTTTCCGGCCAAGCTGACGAATGGAGGGACTCCCCGGAGTTGTATGTCGGTCGAAGGGTACCGGTTTTGTGGGAAGGGTTGAAGAATCCTTCTGGGGCATCAGAGGCCCCGAATTCATCGATCCTGTCATAGAGACGTCCAAACACTTGGACATTCTACCCCTACGTCTCGTCCCTTGGGAACCATAGATCCTTCATGATCCTCCTGGATCAGCTTCCTGGAGTTGGATCGTTCATCGAGTCACGCAATGGCACCCCTGATAAGCAGAGTTAGATTTGTAAGAAGGGGTTGAGTGAATATTTAATGTTCCCTGTGTGAACTGGGGTAAAAGTACATTTTTCAAAGCTTTCTTAGAAATGCTATCTGTGATATGTTTCATACACGATTTGAAAAGATTTCATGTTAAATCTACTTTTTTGTTTTATTTACACATTCGAAAGAACTAAATAAAAGATAATCAAATAATAAAAAAGATTAATAAAAGATCAAAATAGACAGTTAACTGATTAACTAATTAATTAAAATGTTGCAAAAATTTACCGAACGTTTTATTAACGAATTGTAAATTTTAACAAGCGATAATAATAGAACAACATTTTTCATTTATGCAAACTGTTGTAATTTTTATGTTCTAAATAAAATTCTTTCATTTGCACAAATACTTACGCAACCAAAGTTTTTTCCTTATATTTTGCACTGAAAATGCATGGAGTTTAATTACAAGTAAGAGATGTAAGAGAAAAACTTTGGTTGCGCAAGTATTCATGTAATTTCATTGATTTTTAAGAAGATTTATTGCAAAATTAGTACTTAATTAGTGTTAACTGCATTATCATTATTTATTAGTACTCAATTGTATCTCAAATTAATAAAAGAACGAAGACTTGACACGGTTTTAATTTATTTGGGTAATTTGAAACAATTTCAGAATCTTTTTGATTTGTGAATTTCCATTGAAAAAGCAGAAAATTTCGAGCACGACAATCGTATAAAACCACAATCGATTGTTATCACTATACTTCCTAGCGTAAAGACTTTATAAAGCTATGTATATAAGTAGCTCTGACACAGTAATCCAACTATTGACGCGTGATTGACCTTCTTCATGCTTCGTGCAAAATTGAAATCTAATCACCTGAACCCTTCGTTTTGGTACGAAATAGAAGGACTAAACAGTTTTTCCGGTCAAAAAATGGATCGACCAAAATCGCAAAAATTTAAAGGGGTATACCTTCAAAAATTGTCAAAAAATTAAAGTCGCCAAAATCGCTCCTAAATAGCCCAAATCGATGGTAAATGATGTATAACCATATTCTAGGATGATTTTGGGTCGAAAGGAGTGGTTTAAAAATTGTTCCGGTCAAAAAAGGGGTCGACCAAAATCGCAAAAATGTGAAGGGGTATACCTTCAAAAATCGTCAAATATTAAAAGCCGCCAAAATCAATTCTAAATGGCCCAAATCGATGGTATATGATGTATAAACATATTCTATGACGATTCTGGGTCGAAAGAAGTGGTTTAAAAATTTTTCTGGTCAAAAAATTGGTCGACCCAAAATCGCGAAAATGTAAAGGGGTATACCTTAAAAAATCGTCAAAAATTAAAAATCGCCAAAATCAATTCTAACTGGCCCAAATCGATGGTAAATGATGTATGAACATATTCTAGGACGATTCTGGGTCGAAAGAAGCGGTTTAAAAATTTGTTTGGTCAAAAAATGGGTCGACCCAGAATCGCAAAAATGTGAAGGGGTATACCTTCAAAAATGGTCAAAAAATCAAAGTCGCCAATTTCGCTCCTAAATGGCCCAAATCGATGGTATATGATGCCTAATGATGTTCTAAGACCGTTTTGGGTCGAAAGAAGCGGTTTAAAAATTTGTTTGGCCAAAAAATGGGTCGACCCAAAATCGCAAAAATGTGAAGGGGTATACCTTCAAAAATTGTCAAAAAATCAAAGTCGCCAATTTCGCTCCTAAATGGCCCAAATCGATGGTATATGATGCCTAATGATGTTCTAAGACCGTTTTGGGTCGAAAGAAGCGGTTTAAAAATTTGTTTGGCCAAAAAATGGGTCGACCCAGAATCGCAAAAATGTGAAGGGGTATACCTTCAAAAATTGTCAAAAAATCAAAGTCGCCAATTTCGCTCCTAAGTGACCCAAATCAATAGTATATGATGCCTACATATATTCTAGGTCCATTTTAGGCAAAAAAATCTCATAATTTTCTTCTGCTATTATTACAGATAGTTTGTCAAAGAAATATTTAAAAAACAATTTACACATAACGTTGATATAATATCATAAATCTCGATGGAAATTACATTTCCAATATGTCCGAGTGGGCAATATTTCTCGTGTTAAACGGGGTTCGACATAGACATGATGGACAGCAAGTGACATTTGCATTGCTTCCGGCATTCGTATAGTTATGCATAGTAAAGTTGATATCTTAAAGATTTTAATAGTGCATCAAAGAGGTCTTTGAACTTCCGGTTAGTATCTCACCGGTCATAGTACTCCGTATCATATTTTATTAAATACATAAACATGCACAATTTTCTATGGAAACCGACATTTTTTACGAGATTTACGTCTACAGGTAACGTGTTATATCGAAATCGTATTGTGTAATTGCCGCGTTATACGATTATTGGCAATATTTGTGAACCGCGTTGTTCAAAGGTTACCTGTATTTAAATCAACATTCTACTCAGAATTGTTATTGTGAAATGTTCCTGCTTTATATTTATTTATTGAATTATTTTCATATTCATATTCATAGAAACAGCGATATATTGCAACGGCGTTGTATAAGTAACGCGTTATACTGCAACAGCGTTGTATAAGTACCGCGTTATACCGTTACCGCGTTGTATAAGTACCGCGGTATACTGCAACCGCGTTGTATAAGTATCGCGTTATACTGCAACCGCGTTGTATAAGTACCGCGGTATACTGCAACCGGGTTGTATAAGTATCGCGTTATACTGCAACCGCGTTGTATAAGTATCGCGTTATACTGCAACCGCGTTGTATCAGTACCGCGTTATACTGAACCGCGTTGTATAAGTACCGCGTGATACCGTAACCGCGTTGTATAAGTACCGCGTGATACCGTAACCGCGTTGTATAAGTACCGCGTAATACCGTAACCGCGTTGTATAAGTACCGCGTCAGACCGTAACCGCGTTGTAAAAGTACCGCGTCATACCGTAACCGCGTGATACCGCAACCGCGTGATACCGCAACCGCGTTGTATAAGTACCGCGTCAGAAGGTAACCGCGTTGTATAAGTACCGCGTCAAAAGGTAACCGCGTTGTATAAGTACCGCGTCAGAAGGTAACCGCGTTGTATAAGTACCGCGTCAAAAGGTAACCGCGTTGTATAAGTACCGCGTCAGAAGGTAACCGCGTTGTATAAGTACCGCGTGATACCGTAACCACGTTGTAAAAGTACCGCGTCAGACCGTAACCGCGTTGTAAAAATACCGCGTCAGACCGTAACCGCGTTATATCGCAACCGTGTTGTACGAGGGTCACCTTTACGAGGATCTTAAAAATGTCAACAATGAGACACATAATTCATTTCTCTAACGGAACAGACACAATGTCCTTAACTACTGGCCAGTCCAATTTGAATAATCTTTTTCTTGAAATATTACACGAACAAGTTGTTATCGCGGTACAGGCGAGTAGTTTTAAAAGAATCGAGGGGGGTGTCGCGGATTTTATCGATAAATCTCACGACACGAACCCCGCATAAAAGTAGCACACACGAAGCCGAGATTGCATAATCCCAAGAAAAGGTGCGTAGATACTAAACCCAACTTAAGGAAGTCGTACCACGATATTGTCTTTTTAACCGACCGCTACTCGTATAATATAACAACCCCTTCAATCCTTATCTTTCGTCTGCACATTTCTACCAGGAAAAATTCAATCTCACATCGTTAAATCTTCCTTGAATTTTATTCTTTATATAAAACTATTTATTAGTAACCCTTTTAGTACCTCAGAGTCGATATATCGGCTTTGCGGGTTTTCCGAGAAATATCTTAAACCGATGTATCGGCTTTCCATTTTTAATATCATTTAAACACACGTAATGACATGCAAAAATGAATAGATACATAAAAAATTGCATATTTTTCAAGGTATTTTTACCTGGAAAACTTATAAACTTATTTATTTATTATTATCATATTCTATTTTCTCATAGAATAAGTTAATAAACACTTTAAAGTTAAACTTAATAAAGCAAGTAAAAGTGATTTATTAAATTTAATCAAAATTAAGTAATAATTATGTAATTACGTAATAAATTATGTAATACTGCAATTTATTTTATTATTATGATAAAGACATGTAGAATTACGAGAAAGTTTTCTTTCCGTCAAAACATAAATAATAAAATATTATTGTAACGAAATATAAATTTTATATATCATAACATTACCAATAAAATTCCAGATAATAATTGTGAAGCAATTTGAAACAATGAAGATTATTTTACTTTAAATTAAGTGCGCTTGGAATTCTTGAGTATTTAAGTATTATAAACAACAATTAAACAGTATTATAAACAAACGATATTTAAGTAATGTCATTAATAAATAAACCATACATGCAGTTTATTTTATATTGTTTTCTATACCAGTAGTCTTATTAACACTAGAACTACCAAAGTCATCAAAATGACTTTTCCCCAATTTTAAATAGAATTATTTTAATATACAACGGTTGGTTCTTTGATATTTCACATACAGTAGACTCCCGTATAACGCGAGTTCTTACAACACGAATTCCCATAACGCGCCGAACACATTGCGACTACTGTTTTTAAATAACGCGATTCTTCGTACAACGCGCCAAATAATAAAACACAGGAATTAAGTGATTTCAGAATGAAATCTGCTTTAGTTGAGCATTATTTTTAAAATTTATTTTTAAAATACTGTCCTATTTGATAAAACATAGAAAATCAAAGTTGGCATAGCAATAATCATTTCAAACATGGTACTTTAGATTATGCGCGTTATACGAGAAACATTCCTGTACAGCACGTTTGCCTATAACGCGAATTCATACAGTGCGTAACGTATTAAACGCCTTATACGGAAGTCCCCTGTACCTTTATTTTAAGTACTGCGTTGGCCAAAAAGTACGCACGGTTTTTAACATGAAAATGTGGCGATTTGTTATTCAGTTTCGTATATTTCTTCAATTTTCCTGATTCAATAATATACTATTCGTTTTGATTAATAATATCCTACCGGTTTTTGAACAGTTTCATAATCAAGTGTTATTCAAAATCTTTCCATTTCCAAGAAAAACCAAACTTACGCAAACCGCACGAACTTTCCGGCGAATCCAATAAACAACGTTCATAATTTACATAGATATACAATATATGTTCAGTAGTTCTACCGTTAAATACACTAAAATAACCAATAGATGAAAACATTCCCCAAATTATTTAATTGTTTTAATTGTAGAGAAAACTCACCCCTTCAATTGGGCCAGTAAAAAATCTCCGCGGAACAAAAACACCTTGCATCGGCAAACGTTCACCACAAAGTGTCAGCATTCACAAAACTCGTGTAACATTTTATTTTATAATAACTTTATGTACCATCGAACAACCACTACTTGCTTTAGCTTGATGTGTATGTATGAATATTATTTAGTTGTTTATTAAGTTATTAGAACAGAAAAACTTGAAAGTGAAAGACGAAGTAATCGAGTGTACGGTGTGTACTCGAGTGCGAACGGCATGTGACTATCAGTGGCGGCACGGTGCTCCTTCGTACTATCGACCATCGCATCCCCACTCCGCCATTATTGTTTATACGTCACAGGTCCAATCGCAATTACTACCCCTATTAATTCTAAGTCCAAGCAAATCAGTCGTAACTTTGTTAGTTAACGAATAGTTTAACAAATGAAAACATTAGTTTAAGACTAGAACTACTAAACACAAAAATCGTCACCCTCCGTATTCAAAAAACGGGTGATTTTCGTTTCTTGAAGAGAATTTGTGATAAACAGTTTGGAGAATTGGTCGGTTAGACAATTAGACAGTTTCTATTAATTGTAAAATGTTTTGTGGACGTTTGCGAATAAAATGATGCAAATTATATTTGCAATATGAATTTGCAAGTATGTTTAAACATTAGTTCAATTTGGAAAGACACGCTCCGCGTGCTCATTCTTCAAGACTCTTTTCAGGTTTGCATAAAAATTGTGACGTGAATATAAAAGTGAAAGAGTTTTTATTGATTGCACAAAATTGTGTGGACTTTCGCGAATAAAATGATGTTAGTTACGTTAGAAATATCAATTTGGAAATATGTTTAAATATTAGTTACATTTGGCGTAACCCGTTCCGCATTCACATTTTCAGAACGTTCCTTGTATTTTGAACAAGATTTGCGACGTCAGTTTAAAAGTGCAACAGTTTCTATTGATGGCAAAAAATTTTGTGAACTTTTGCGAATAAAATGATATGTATTACATTTTCAAAATGAATTTGCAAATATGTTTAAACATTAGTTAAAGTCGATGAGGCACATTTCGCGCGCTGATTTTTCAAGACTCTTTCCAAATTTGCATAAAAATTGTGACGTAAGTATACAAGTTAGACAGTTTTTATTGATTGCAAACAATTCTGCGGACTTTCGCGAATAAAATGACGTGAGTTAGGTTTGCAATAAGAAATTTGGAAATACGTTTAAACATTAGTTAAATTTGGCGTAACCCGTTTCGCGTTCACATTTTTAGAACGTTCCTTGTACTTTGAACAAGATTTGCGACGTCAGTTTAAAAATGAAACAATTTCTATTTATTGAAAAAAATTCTTTAGAGCTTTGCGAATAAAATCATATGAATTACTTTTGCAATATAATTTCGCAAATATGTTTAAACATTAATTAAATTTGGCGCGGCAAAATCGGCACGGTTATTTTTCGAGATTCTTTTCAATTTCCCATAAAAATTGGGTCTCTAACGATGATTTCAATCACTCTATGCGATAGAGCAGACATTTTTCTTTGGAAAGCACTCCTTAAATATGCAAAACGGACTTTGGAGACGTAAATAAAAGCCAAAATGGTGGAACTAAACTGGCTACTACCCCCTTATGCGTACCCCCCGCAAGGATGACATTCATGGATAAAAAAAATGCCGTCCATCTAGCGGCGGAAAGGTGGAACTAAACTGACCACTCCACTCTTAAAATGTGTGAATTCTTTAATTCCACGACATTTTTTCTGTCCATGAATTTCGCCCTTGCAGGGGATTAGTCACAGGATTGGTATAACGAGTTTAGTTCCACCTGTTCACCGCTAGATGGACGGCATTTTTTCTGCCCGTGAATTTCATCCTTACCGGGTGGCACGTATAAGGGTGTAGTAGCTAGGTTAGTTTCACCTCTTCTCCGCTAGATGGACAACATGCCATGAATTTCGCCCTTGTAGCGAGTTTAGTTCCACCTTTCTGCCGTTAGATGGACGGCATTTTTTTTGTCCATGAATTTGGCCATATAAGGGCGTCTTACAAATAATTAACGCAAATAGTTTTTTTTAAATATCTCGTTTATTAGAGCAGATAGAAAGAAGATGTATGAATAAAAGTCGATTGTTTTTTAACGAGGAAGGCGTTCATGCTAATATTTCCGTAAAATAAGTAATTAAAATTAATTTGTTTAAATATTGCTTACCATCCGTGACTTCGTCGACTTTTTGGCTTTTATTTACGTCTCCAAAGTCCGTTTTACATATTTAAGGAGTGCTTTCCAAAGAAAAATGTCTGCTCTATCGCATAGAGTGATTGGAATCATCGTGAGAGACCCAATTTTTATGGAAAATTGAAAAGAATCTCGAAAAATAACCGTGCCGATTTTGCCGCGCCAAATTTAATTAATGTTTAAACATATTTGCAAATTGATTTTGAAAATGTAATACATATCATTTTATGCGCAAAAGTCCACAGAATTTTTTGCAATGAACAAAAACTGTATAACTTTTATACTTACTTCACAATTTTATGCAAATTTGGAAAGAGTCTCGAAAAATCAGCACGCGAAATGTGCCTCATCGACTTTAACTAATGTTTAAACATATTTGCAAATTCATTTTGAAAATGTAATACATATCATTTTATTCGCAAAAGTTCACAGAATTGTTTGCCATCAATAGAAACTATCGCACTTTTAAACTGACGTCGCAAATCTTGTTCAAAATACAAGGAACGTTCGAAGAATGTCAACGCGGAAGGGGTTACGCCAAGTTTAACTAATGTTTAAACATATTTCCAACTTGATATTTCAAACGTAACTAACATCATTTTATTCGTGAAAGTCCACAGAATTTTTTGCAATCAATTAAAACTCTTTCACTTTCATATTTACGTCACAATTTGTATGCAAACTTGAGAAGAGTCTTGAAGAATGAGCACGCGGAGCGTGTCTTGCCAAATTTAACTAATGTTTAAACATACTTGCAAATTCATATTGCAAATGTAATTTGTATCATTTTATTGGCAAAAGTCCACAGAATGTTTAGCAATTAATATATAATATATACACACACACACACACTTGTGAATAAGATAGGTTAGATGCACGCGACGCATTCGCATTTCAACGATTTTCATCATTTTCGTAATTATCCATTTGCGCTCGAATTATCCTACATTTTACTTCGAATCATAATTTGATAGAAAATAAAGTAGGTCTTTTGAAACTCATCAAAAATTTCGAAAGATTGCGACGTCTAAACAACATTTTTATTCGGATTTTTATTCGCGCCTTTAAAATAATTATGCTCGATTTATGAGATTATTGTATCTCGAGAATATTATTATATTTTTATTAAAACGCATAGAAGTCACTAACGATCTAAGTGCAAGAACCTCCCACGTTAATGTGGTATCATTAGTGACTCGTTAATTATTATAACGGCGAACCCGTATAAAATAAGAATATATCTACAATTCTACGCGCCTTTTTCCGTAAAGCAAGAAGTGCTTATATATTTGAACGCAATATTATTAACTCCAAAAGCAATCGAAATATCGGACTATATTATAAAATAACGGCATAAAAAATTATTTTCATTATCGAACATATCGACAATTATTTGAGAATTTTTGTGTTTCCAACAGCACGCAATTTTGAAATATGCAACAGCACTGACTTGAAGAGTGAAATATGGCTCTTCAAGCAGGAAGTTCAATCACGAAAGATAGACAATCAGCTTCGAATAATATTTTACAGCTCTTATCAAATTGTATTTTTAGAAATGTCATCATTAACACCAAGTGGTATGTCAACGGATAATTATTAAAATATACAAAATATATAAAGCGATCGTTTCATAAAATATGACGTATGCTGTAAAAGCTGAAAGCTTCGTCACGCAATCGCGGCAAATTACAAGCACTATCAGCAAACTGATAATAGTTTAATCGACACGAGAATGTCCTATAAAGAATATCCATATTGCGGAAACCAAAAATATGAATGGATACCAAATAACTATGTTGTCTTTAAAGTAAGTAACATGAAAAGACAATTGGATAGATTTCCAGGTAGAAACGAATCCATTTATTGCAACTGTGTTATATCACACGAAACTCGGGCCGTTCGAGCAAATCGTTGTGTGGTCTCAAAGATTCTCAATGTATATCTAGAATCTCAGGTGTCGTTCTTATCAATTTAAAAAATACGTAGAGTATAGATGCGTCGCGTATAAATCTGTTCCGGAAGAGAGAGCTAATACGTGTATTAACACGTTGGACGCCATTATTTTGGTCACCGGTGACCGCCGATGCCAATATTACTAAAACTCCAATGAAATACATCGCTAATATTCGTCAACTCTTCATTATTATTAACGTTACGATAACGATGTCAAGTAACCAATGTCAATCTACCTAAAATTCGAATCAAATATACCGCTAATATTCGTCAAATTCGCAATATTTTTAACGTTACGATAACGATGTAAAGTACCCAATGTATCGTAGAGCACTTAAACAGCTTTATTTTTAGAGGTTGTATAAACGGTATGAACGCGTACCGCGAGATATGGTACAACATGGATTCCGGCGTGGCGCTCAAAGTGTTAACTTACAATATAACTACATTATAGCACCTTAGACGTATAGTATTGAAAAATAATATGTTCACGGATGAAGAGGCTGTACAATGAATATGGGAAGGTGAAGAACGCATAAAAGAAGGAAATGTTCCCTGCCTTCTTCGTTATGTCGGGCAAGAGATCTTCGCGTTATGTACATCATCGTTATTATCTTCGTCAGCATCGCTATCGATATCCGATGAGAATTCGATTCTCTTTGTTTCTCATACTGTCAATCTCCTCGCTTCGATGTCCTTTGGTTGCACGTTTTGTACTGGATTCTGCGAGTACAAGATTACCGCGTAACTCACCATGCCTATCGAAATGACAGTGTTCGTGTGAATTGGAATGTCGAATATGATCCAACATAATACCGCGGTGAACACCAATTCCAACGCGCTGGCAAATGTTTTTAATATCGAGTTCAAATTCTTCAGAAAGAAGCTCGTTATTATACCGATCGCTGTATTGTTCACCATTATAATGAGAACTTTCGGTTGCATAAATATACTGGTGCCGACGTCGTTCAACACATCGAACTCACTAGCCTTCGTGACGAATAACATTATAAAAACTACAAGATTACAAAAAATACTGTCGATATACATAAATACATTCTGTACAAAAATGTTGATATCCGCTCCCTGCTCTTTAAGTAGGTACTCGTTATACACACCAGCCAGACAGGAACAAATTGTCTGAAAAACAAATAAGACGGGATTGTACATTTCTTGTTCTTCCTTGTGAAATCCCTTTAACCCTTTGACTGCGAAAGGCATATATATACGTGCTCATATGTCCATGAATATATACGAAAAGCGTATATACGACCAGTATATTTCGCTGGGTAAATCGCATTTACTTTTTTAGTAAATTAATACAATATGGAACGTACTGTTATGTGTCGCATAATCGATCGAATAATTGAATCTCAATAACTCCTCAAGTTTTCTGATTTTTAACGACGCGATTTAGAGTCGACTATTATCACGCGAATATCGCATCGTACGATGTTAATGGTTTTTTGTTTGAACACGCCAAGTCAAAGAGTTAAAGAAATGATTACTGTATGATTCATAGAAAGGATTGCGAACACATGAATTACCTGTACGAATATAAGAAGTAAATTACTATTTAAACTGAATTTGGCACTAAATACACTGACGTTAAAATTCAAGTCTATATGCTTTATCATGCATCCGATTGTCAGTAAGACCAATGAAAACCATTGTTTCGTGGATAACTTTTTCCTAAAGACCACCTGGTAACAATAATATATTTAAATAATGCCATTTTCACATCACACGTTTAACAGTAAAAATACAGTCTCCTCGGATTACCTGAAAAATAATTCCGGTGATGACTACACGAAATTGTAGTAACACATAATAGGTCGTAGGATCGAACACAGCCAAGTTCACAAATGCGAGATTATTATAGAGACAATATAGAAACGATGGTATCATATACAGTAGGAGCACTAAAATAAAAAATATTATTTACGATCTGATCAAAGAAATTGTTCGAATAAACTTAGGTTCCCCCAGCCACCACATGCCAGATCTCGGAATAAATAACGTATATCTTCTGCACGTTTAATGAATATTTACTAATAACATGTGTGGCGATGGTAATTTGAATCAAATATTATGATAACATATTTAATAAGGAATGCATAATTGACCGTGTGCGTGCCAGTCGGCATTCACAAAAGTACGGTCGAAAACTACCAGTCGGCGTGATCGCGCTCGTATTCTGTCGCGTAATTGTACTTCGTTTCCTTCGTCTTTACTCATAGACATCGAGTATGTTTACTTCCTTCTCGTCCCTTTTAACGTGAAGTATTGCACTTCAAACGAACGTATACAAAAATGATATTTATTAAATGTAAGGGGTTTTATCATCTTTTAAAAATTTGAAATGGAAATTCTTTGCCACATTTGCTGGCATTTTTCGACGTGAAATTGAAGAAGCGAGATCTCACTGTCTGGCACTCAAACGGTTAAACAATGCAGTTACTTTTGGAGTAGTAGCTGTTAGATATAATTATCGCTTTCACTATCTACCTTAATTCTGAAATCTTACTTTACGTGTAACTAACCATTTACCTTTCTTATTCGTTACTACTTCGTGGTATAAACTTGGGAAACTATTACTGGAAAAAAATTAATAAAGCTGTTAGAAAGCGTTAATAAGTAAGGCATTGTAATATTAAAAATTCCTTGGTTTTACTTACTCCTTACAGTATAAAGCAGTTGAAACTATTAATTTCAACACCTCCGTCATCATCACTACCATAACAATATTGTACTCGTAATGGCCATTTCTTTGAGACCAAGTTACAATAATACCTGTAATAAGAGAAACACTGATTTCTAACATCTGCCCAAGAAATTTCCATAAAGTCCAGTCTCCATTCTTAATATTTCATATCAATTTCAAGCCGGATATTAATAACTATGATTCCAATATTAGAATATGGATATTAATTTCATTCTAATAATAAATCCACATTTTACCATATATTTATGTGAACATCAGTGCAAAGTAATCTAACGTCCACATTAACTCAATGTAAACATTAATTACTTTATACAATTCTGTATAGGTTCTTGTTTATAATGAATTTCATTGATAACATTTGAAAGTGGACAGTAAATAAACATAGAATTAGAAAAACTAACGAGCAGCATAACCGTAAATTTACCTTGGTTTACGAAAAGGGCCATATACGAAATAAATATGACAGGACTCCATCTTCCTGGGAATAATTCCCCCCAATTTATAGTCCCCATTATGAATTCTTTTCTACGTTTTTAATATGTTAACAATGAGACCATTGACAAGTCATCTTTGATGGTAGCTCCGAGCTCCGTGCTCGACAATTGACACCGCGGATTCACTGCAAACCTCACGCATATATATATAGTATTCTTTGTGTACTCTTTCCATATCATATTTTGTTTGTGTGTGTTACATGAAATTGAACATAATTGAAGACTCATAGATAATACCGAAAGCGCCGAAATGAAAATCTTGTTTTTGCAATCGGTAAATGTCCTACTTATCAGGAGTAATATTTTAGTATAGAATTTTAGTGCAATTTCCATCTGTAAATATTTAATAATAATGCCAAAAAATGCTACCACTGGTGCCTCCAACGCGGCCTCTCGGCAAATTTTGTCCCTCTCCTGAATAATTAGACTTTTGATACTCAGTGTTTCCTACAAGGAGTCTTCAACTTTGTTTAAAAGCTACATAGATAACGAAGAAGACAATGCTATAAATCGTAAGTAAAGAATCCGGTATTAATCGAATTAGTATCAAACTGTATAACGACGTTGCACGAATTATTATGGAAAATTACGATTTTGGAAATATATGTGTTTTTCGACGACTTCCGCGAATATTTTACGACGTGTTTTTGAATCACCGCGTAATTATTAATTATTTGGACTTGCTCGGATAAAACCTGATATTCGTCACCAAACTTCGTTCATTATAACGAATGCAAAATTAAACTCGATTTCACAGCATAAAATTAGGGAACATTAATTAATATCCATAATACGAAACTAAATAATTCGTAGATATTATTACGCTCTTAGATTGTTTTACGTTAATTGCAGCGGAGCACAGAAATATGTTCTCCACCCACCAAATCGGTATTTCTTTGCAGTCATAATCGCGTATAAGATAAGCGATATCAATTCCATGTATCGCTTTATCATACAGCTGTGATATGACAACCGGTTCGACATTAACAGAAACTTGGGCATTTAGTACATTATTAATCAGATGTAGTACACACTGTTTTGCAGAGATAACATATCAAAGTATATAATGAATGAGTATAACAAAGTATTAATAGATTACACGTGCTTTACGCATTATTAACCCTTTGCACTCGAAAGGCGACTCACAGTCACCACTCAGTTTCCTGCAGTAATTCAAGCGGCGACTAAGAGACGGCATTAAGATTTACGCCATTTACGTTTTAAATCACCGACAAGTGGAGTAAATCTTAATGTCGCCTCTTAATGGCCGTTCGAGTTGTCGCAATAAACTGCAAAGGATTAAGTCATAATTGAAGTATTCTCTGCGAGTATTCAATGTAAAATTTGGCTAAATTCGAAATGATTTTTGTAGGAAATAATATGTCTACCTTTGGTAGAATATTTTAATTGAATTTCGAAGAATTACTTAAAATTTACTAACGCTTCCTTTGTTTTCTAATATGTTGGGTTACCTTGTTTCTGTAAATAGGATTAAATTAACTAATTGAATTGCATTGGTGTTCGATACTTGTTCAATAATAGTATTGATAGTAAAAACGGAGATGTAGTAAAACATATTATGGTTTCAAACAATTTTTGTTAAAGAAAATTAAAGTTGAGTTAAATAATTATGGGAATAATTAAGAATTATTTCTATTTGCTTTCTTTGGCTTATCAGGCAAAACATCGCATGAAATTTTTGTACACAAAACTGAAAGTTTGTATTTTTGCGTTATACAGTGAGGTGAATTTTACTATTGTAATTAAACCTTTGCAATGGGTGGCGACTTTCAGTCGCCACTCAGTTTATTGTGATGTTAAAATTTACTCCAGTCATTGGTTACTTAAGTTTCAACGACAAAAAATAAGTGGAGTAAATCTAAAGGTCGCCTCTCAGTCGCCACGCGAACTACCGCCAGAAACTGAGTGGCGACCGATTGTCATCTTTCGAGTGAAAAGGGTTAAGATTTTAAGTAACTTTCAGTTAACATTTGCCCAACAATTCTAACATTTGTTTACCATCATTATTCACCTTGGAAGCACATACATAAAAAGTCTTATAATACATATAAAACAACATCTCGATTGGTACTGTAAAATATTTTACAATTCTATATTGTTACAAATATTAACAGTATCTACAGCACAATTGTTAAAACTTTCATAAAGTTTATTATCGTTAAAAACAATTCAAATTATTCGTTTGTAACGTTCAACGCAATACACATTTATACTAAAGTACTTAAATTACGTATCGCAATTAAGACTTTTTATTAATAATTTATACATAAAACAAAGATTGTTGCAACCTGTATTGTCCTATATTGTAAAAGGCAGTGCAATTCTTTGCACGAGAAGTCACTACTGAAGTGTTTTTAAAACATCCCATTGTAAATATAATATTAATAGTGAAAATAAATTACGAGCTTGTGTACGTGACAAGAAAAATCAATGTATACAACACGAAAGATTTCTAATTAAAAATAGCTATGATTCCTCTCTGAAAAACTGTGAATTGTAGAATATTGAAAAATCTCGTGAAATATAAACAGGCAGTGTAAGAAGTATGCCTGGAAAAGGAGTTTTGATGCTAATTACTTTTCTTTGTAACATATGTATATATTTTGTACAATTCATAAGTATCGATTTCCATAAACATGTATTGCATGTCTATGCACTTGAAAATGCATGTATTAATATATTTATAACCCTTTGATAATATTCTGAGAATCGCATCTTTGCGTTAGGACCAATTTGTCAGTTCATCGTAGTACATAAATCTTAGTTAATTATTAGGTCATGTAATATTAATCGTTTGTACACGAAGGCGATCCTCAGTCGCCCCTCATTTTATTGTGGCAACTCGAGTAGCGACTGAGAGGCGACATTAAAATATTCCAGTTGTCGGCGATTTAATGTTCAATAACAAGATATAACTGGAGAAAATCTTAACAGCAGAACTTCCCAAGCAGTCAAAATGACGGGTCCTCGGAATTTAATAAAAATGTTTCAATTTATAACATTTCATTTTCTGAGATCGTTCGCGGTTCACTTTGCACAATGGACATAAATAAATCGATTAATTTATTTCTTCGATTCAACATTTGTTTAAAGGACGTACACATGAAAATACAAATATAGCTGAATATATCGCCGGTAGTTCGTGTTAATGTCGCCTCTCAGTCGCCACTCGAGTTGCGGTAATAAACTGAGTGACCACTGAGAATCGCCTCCGAGTGCAAAGGGGTAATATACTGTGGTACCGATTCTTTGAAATTCCGTATTCACAAAAATTGAACTTATCGAAAATGAAAATTAATATTATTCTGTATGTACATATTCGACATTATATCACGTTTCTTGAAAACTAACAGAGAACAGTAGAACCTCCCATATCCACTCTTTATTATATCACCGGGAATATTTAATCATATCCCGTAATATTTCATTTCTACTGCAATTAACGATATTATTTTGCACAATATATATATTTCTGAATTAACGACTCAATGAACGAAAGGAAAATCATAAATAGAGCCCCAACTTCCAAACGTTCAAGACTGTAAAAAAAAGGTATTAAAAAAGTGAACAGTTTCAGACAAACACAAGAATAGAATATCAATAATTATTTTGTTAAGTTATTGAATTATGTTATTCTTGAATTATAGAAAACCCTATTAGTTCAGATAATCAAGATTCAACTGTATGATATCTTTTTCATGGCACGTTAATTGGATTACGCTTACTAATCAATGTTGATGAATGATTCGAATGGAGTCCATTACCTCTCCTAATTCTTGTTTTTTTTGTAATAAGGCCACGATTCAGCCAAATATCAATGCACATAGAATTTGGTGTTATTAAAACATGCTCGATTTGATCACATAAATAAAATGCACGAAATGCCTCCTACAAATCGTGTTATAGAGATCGTGATAAATTATATGTGCAAATGGAATTTTCTGTGAAATCATCGATTGAATAAGGCGGAACTCTTAGAACTCAAGTAACGATCGTGTTCAATGTACCATTATTTCTTAAATGTGATGTTCGTTTTTAGAAATACGAGTTGCTTCGAAGTACTTTAAAATCTTTCCTTTTACTATAAATTATCTCTTTCTCTCTCATAAATTACATCTAGTTTTATATACTGCATTCGTAGTACCATATCGCGGAAAACTGACGATCGTGTAAGGAACACCTACACTTCCGATTTAAACCGAGCAATTCATCTAAAATAAAGAGAACTTTATCACATCTGTACATCATCTCTCTTTAGTTCAATAATTCTGTAACCCCCTACAAAACTAGTGCATTAGTTTGTCGTTTTTAATTGTTTCAATATCTGTTGCGTAATCAATTTCGTGGCCTCGCTCGCGTTCGGTATGAGAAACTTATCCATGTCGGATATTACTGTATCGTTATACTGGGTGGTGCCATATTTGAATGTAATCAAATCCGAATGCCGCTTTCTAGATGTTATCTTGACAATGCTCGTTAATGGACGTTTCACGATCACGTGTGCCGCACCCTTTCTCTCTGGTATTTCTCGAAGTACAATAAGATGGCTGTCGGTGACCAAAAGTAAACTGGAACATAACACAGAAAAGAGACATGCACTACATTCGTCGCAAAAAACTCTCTTCTTTTTGATTTTAATCTCTTAGCACTCCAACGATTTAGCACGACCGGCAAATCCAACTTATCCTCGGTATATGTTTGTTCGCGATAATATGCAAATAGTAATCTTCAAATCATTTTAAGACAATCCTTATTCATTTGAAAGTATTATAAAGTTCGATAATAACATTTAATAGATTCGTTATCATTAATTAATATGCGGCATTTCTTAAACGCTTAACGTGCAGTGACGTGACATACTCATCCACGCCTGACCATCGTAAAAATATTCAGCGACGTGTATGTCGCGTCCATCGCCATTATCAAGCAATACAAATATTTTAATTTGAAAATATAGTTCTTATTCTAAACAACTTGGACGTCCAAAACTACCAGGACAACTTAGGCTAACTGGGAGACATTTTCCAGAAAGTTGTGTCCAGAAAAAAACGTGCGTTAAACGGTTAAAATTTTACAAGCATAGAACGCTTGGAGTAATAAGGGTTAAAGTAGATACAGACCTATCACAGAGATCTCTGTTAACTTTCACTTCTTGGCACTTGAAGGAATGTAATAAATTGGGGTCCTTCAACCATTGTTGAATGGATACCACTTCGATCGGCTCTTCACTCTCGTTATTAGTCATTGTCATATCTATAACATACAATTCGTTTCTGTATCTTAAAGAATTCTAACAAGTAATATGTTAACCCTCTATGGCCCAATCGTTTTCGTGTCTAAAAAGAAATCGTATAATGTAAATCTAGTTAAACTCGACTCTAACGAAGTTACATTACGTGAAAATAGTCACGAAATGATTACATCGCACTGAAAAAAATGACAATCGTTGCGCGTACTTTTCGAATTATTATTACGACGAAAAAATCAAATGAAGTGAAAGACACGGATAGACAAGTATGTGACTTCAAAGTTATATATATGGAGCTGTAGAGGGTTAATTTTGCAATGAAACATTACCTAATTCCTGATCATCATCAATACTGAACACGGGTGCCGTTTTCCGTTGTCGCTTAGTATAATCTATATCCTTCCCGTTTCTGTTATCCACATTACTATGAACACCGGCATTTGGATTAACAATATAATCGATTAACTTTCCTTTAACTTTTTTTATCTTTCCAAAGAAATCTGAATTGTTATTCTTTACTTTGGTAGGGCTAGTCTCGTTAGAATTAGCCTCGGATATATTAGCATTGCATACTAAACAATGCTGGGAATTATGATCTATGAGACTAGAAACGACCTCATCACCGAAGTATTCATGAATCGCTAGAATCAACAAAAAACGACGCACGTTTAAAGGAAATATTTAGTAAACGTAACTTAAGGATGCCTTTGCAACTTCATCTACCTTGATATCCTGATGTAACCATACTAACATATTGCGTGTGTTTCTGTAAAAACGATGCGACTACCATATGCGTGTACCGATCTTCTTCTTGTCTACCACTTCCTAAAAAACAAAGATGTTCACCACCTGCTTGAGAACCAACGGCGAGTGCTTGCCTTTGAGCTTGTAACAAGCCTTGCACTGCCGTGGCAAACGCAGCCGGCTCTTGAAGCATCTGGAATATTATATTATTCATCAATTTTTGCATAATAATTTCCATCATTAACACATTCGCACCGAATAACTCAAATATAAGTCTGTAGATTCGGCAAATCGAGTGGCGACTTTAAGATTTTCTCCAGTTATATTTTGTTATTAGGCGTTAAATCAATTACAGCTGGAGTAAATTTTAACGTCGCCTCTGAGTCGTCACTCGAATTGCTGCAACAAACTGAGTGGCTACAGAGAGTCGCTTCTGGAGTGCGAAAGGGTGAAATCAAATAAAAACAATGATTTTTAAGTACCAAATTGCAGTCGAGATGAAACGCAGTTGGCAAATGCCCCGCATTGTATTGCTCGGCAGGTCGACAGTCAACTAAAAAAAATCTTACAGCCTCTACAGTGCCATTTGGTACGGACGGAGATTCAATAGAATTTTCAACTAATTCCTGGGCGGAAACGGGCAAGCATAATGCGTGTGATATTAATTTCTCATCCTGGCTATCGCCGAACATAATCGGATATATCTCTTCCTTAAAAGATGATGGCGTTTTCATTACATAGTATTGTGCCAATGAACAAAAATCTGTAACATCGTCCGCTTCCAGAGCGCAAGGCATGACTGATATAGCATCGATTATGCTTTGTTTATCGTCGTCCTTCATACTTAGAATTTGTTCCCTGCGTGGATTAAAGAAATCATAATTCTCTTTGTCTTTCGTTTAACGAAACAAGTGTGCGTAATGCGGACTGTAATTTTACCTAGCATTTATTATCATTATCAGAGAAAGGAATAGCATAAAAAATGGATCGGCCTGCATAAAATATAAATCCCACATTGTACAAACAGCTGGGAGGGAACAGACACCAGCAAAAAGTGTGTTCACCCATCCTTTTGTATACTGATCCGGGGATATTCTTTTTGTATCCAGAAAAGAACATAATTCAGGCTCGTGGTAAAGCAATAATAATCGTAATACGGAGCTGTACGCATCACCCCTAAAATTTTGTTAACTAAGTAAAACTCTAATAAGGCTACATTTTCTGTCTTTAATAACTCATTATGTGCACATTATATTAATTACATGCTACTCACCTAGGAATATAGATATCTATTATTGCCTCAAATAAATTATATGTCGCGCTTCGCGGCAATTTCAAGGCTATTAACGGACCCAATAATTCTAGCCATCCATTACCCCTCATATATTGCGTTTCTTTAGTTTTACAATAAAATGTTAATATCGACTCCAAATCGGAAACGACTGATACTTTATCTTCATCGTCGTTTCCGAGCTTCGCTACAATAATAATGCGAGTAGTAACGAAATATAATAAAAATATATACTTTACAATGTGCTCTACATATATATCTCATTTTATGCGTATCTTTTTAATGCGGTTTTGAAGTTATGCAGTGAAGCAAAGAAGCAAGAAAATATAAGTAATCCAAGAAATCCGGAAAGTTTTAACAACGCAACGCGCTTATCCATTTATTTCCGATCTTGTTATGTTTTTCTACTGCGAATTAAAAGAGAGAAGAATAATTCCCACACACAAATAAAGCTTTTCTCGTTCGATGTTAAAATCTTTTTATGCATAAACAAAGCAAAACAATTGAATGTGTGTAAGTTACGTCTTTTGTGCTGCTGTTATCGCAAAAAATTATCCCTAATTTTACAATTAAAGCGATATCTTTTTTGTACGTCCTTTTTTATGCCGATTTCTATGCAACGACTTTACCGCATAAAAATGCGGTAAAAGGTGTATATATATTGTGAAACATATATGCGTATTCTTATCCATTCACTCCACTTATAATCTCTTCCATGAAATGTAGAACATTCAGAGATAAGAATATATCAGTATCGCATTATAAAGATAAGAATCTTGTTATCATCGTACAACTACGTCTATACATAAAACATGGTTCTAACGCAATGTTTTAACTTACCAACTAACTGTTCGCAGTCGTCGCGAATAACATTCTGTTCTGGTAAATCAAAAACCTCGTTAAACTGACTCAACTGATTGCCACGATCAGTCACATCTAAACACGCCTGCCAGACATCAGACCTTAAACTCGTAGGAACAGATTGCCCTTTGCAAATCGCATATATATCTGATGCAGACGGTGCTTCGGTATCTAAAAGTGCTGCTTCTAACTCCAATACCCTAATGCCAATATCACATTTATGTAACTTACGAATTAACATCTATCCCTCGCATTTATATCATGTCATATTGACAAACATCTCATTTAGTAACGTTGTTATGTCATACGTTTTTGAGTACCGTGTAATAGATGTGCATAAATTACATGTTTAACTTAGCAGTATTTAACTTGAGCAATCTTGCGACAATATAATAACAAATTAAAAACAGTTCGAATTACTTTTGGAAACATTGAAGCATGTTGTTAATATGCTATCATTTTATACAATGTTCCTAATTCAAAGGAGGAAGTATCATTCAATGTAAATATTTTAGCATGTGATGTGTCGCGACGTTCAAAGCAATTAACGCAAACATCTGTAGATACATTTTAACAAGCTTAAAAGTATACTACAATTAGCTCGCATGGAAATATAATCGCTTATGTTTCGTCTTTAACAAGGTCGTTTTACCTCGAAATTCAATTCTTACGATATTACGTAGAATTATAAAATAGTACATTAATATTTAACATATTTACGCACTATTACTCCACGTATTCGATAAAAAATTAAAGCGATAGAAATATATGAAATGTTGAAATACACGTAGCATGAAAAAACATTTGAATAGACTTTGGTTTGTAAATATAATTATCGAATTTCATTTGTATTCGTCGTAAAAGTATATTACGTTCGATGAACAAATGTGAATTGACTTAAATTCTAAGCTCACCAGGTGTTTTCATCTTCTTGTAGTGCCATTTTGGTAAACGTCACGTACGTATCGAGGTGCAAAAAAATTCAGGAATAATGTATCTGTTAGAATTTTTTACGACGTAACAGACACTCTCGATCGCATAACATTATTCGTTGGATCCCCTGTCGCTCATCACGTATCTTGTGTACTTCGTTCTCTTTAAAATTTAATAAGCTAAAACCATCGCAGTGGACAAGTCTTCGCTGCTGTTGACAGACAGTTGCCATCTTTCCGGGAAAGTTCTGCGCATGAGCAAAACATACACGCTGATGTAGTCCACTTACTTCACTTCTTAATTTGAATTTTACTGCCTTGAAGGCCAGTATCCACCGAAATATCATGTCACAAAGAAGATAATGAATATTATTGACACTGTGTAACTTCAATAAAAGATGTACCTATGTATTGCAGTAAAAAACTTCGCCGAAATGTTAAAACTGTTAAGATACGATAACTCTTACTTTAATCAATTACACGAATATACTTGTCATGATTTCCCAAAGTTTTATGTCGTCGTAATTTAAACCTATTTATTTAATATATTTTTAACTTTTATTATTAAATTGCGAACGTTGAAAAGCGCGAATATGGCCGGCTGGTGGAACGTTTAAATTCACTCCGCGACTAAGCAAACTATAGTATTTTAATATATTGGTTTGGCCAAAAAGTTCGTGCTGTTTTCAGCGCATGAATAGAAAGCCATTTTGATTGAATTCTATATATTTCGTTAACAATTTATTGTCCATTTTGGCTTATAATATCCTTCTATCTTTTGAACAGCTCCATAATTCCATATTCACAAAAGTCCCTCCACTTCCCCACAGAAAAACTTACGCAAACCGTGCAATCTTTCTAGCCAACCCCAATAATTAACATCTTCTTGATGACATGTATTTACATATAATTCTATTAACGATAACACGATAGAAATACCGCGAATATTTTCTATTTCTCTACAACTACGGGGCACGGAAAAATAGAAGGCGCCTTGTTGGTGATGATGAAACTGAAGACTGTTTCAGGTGGCGGCGGATACGTGTACTAAGGGGGAACGTTTCTTCGGGGATTCGTCTGCAAAGTAACCGGGGCGATCTTTCCGCATGGTCGCTCGACTTCGCATCGGTTATCACTGTCAGTTACCGTGCCGGTGAGAGACGAGGAACGAAACGGAGACGAGATCATTCGTGGTACGTGGAGGCAGAGAAAAAATTCGGTGAAATAATGACGGGGGCAAGCGGCGCGGGCAGCGTGGCTGGCAGTCCCCTACCAAAATGGCAACTCGCCCTTGTCGTAGGGGCGCCGGTCGCCCTAGGTCTTGGATACATGTATTACAAAAACAGCACGAAACCATCCCCCAAACCAAGTCGTGGAAAATCAAAAGCCGGCACCAAGGAAAACGGGGCACCCTCCGACAAACAGATCTCCATCGACGGAGAATGCACCGCGGAATCGGTACCCGCATCTGTACCCGAGGTTAGATTGATTTTCATTAATTTTACAGTTTTCCATAACTGCGATGAAAACTTTAATGTACCCCCCTTGTTCTAGTTTCATTGCAGTACCCTGTTATATTTTTTATTGTAAGATTAACTCAATTTCTGTACTGAAATGCAAATAGTTTCCACTACGCCTGAACTTACTTTCAATAGTATGATGAAAGTAATGTGATAAACATCTGTAGAATTATTCATAGTAGATAATTATGAAATTTCATGGATGTTGTATGGGATGCTGAAAAACGAAATTTCTATAATTTTCTCTGTATTGGATATAGTTCCTTTATACGAGCCGCTTATTTTCAAAGTGGCCTAAGTCAATTTTTCAAAAAAATCTGGTTAACGTTCATAATAGTTTCCAAAATAACTTTGTGTAACTATTATAAATGTTAACCCTTTGCACTCGCAGGCGCCTCCCAGTCGCCACTCAGTTTATTGCGATAATTCGAACGGCAATTAAGATTCGACATTAAGATTTACTCCAGTTGTCGATTATTTAAAATTCATTAATAAAAGGTAAATGGAGTGAATCTTAACGCGGTCTCTCAGTCGCCATTCGAATTTCGGCAAGAAATTTCGTGGTGACTGAGAAGCGCATTTCGAGTGCAAAGGTTTAACTGACTTTTTCGAAAAATGGGCTTAGACCACTTTCAAACGAAATGGCTCATATATTATTGTTGATAATATTCTTCAACAATTACAATTTCCATGTTCCTAGAGTCCCCTTGACATCGCGCAGAAATTTAAAGATGAAGGGAATTGTCACTTCAAAATTGGAAAATATGATGAAGCAATAGCACAATACAACAATGCAATTGATGCATGTCCTAAAGATAACCCAGAATCACTTGCCATTTTTTACCAAAACAGAGCAGCAGCGTACGAACAATTGGTAATGTAATTTACTTAACTTTTTACACCGTTAAGCATATAGAAAAAAGATATACATATATGTATATACGCACACATTGTTATGCACATGACACAGTATTAGCACCTATTATTATGTAACAAAACAATTAACATAGTTGTCATATTTCAAGGCCTCTATCAATGTCTCCTTCATCATAATGTTGCGTTACAGAAAAAATATAGTTCTGTGAAAGCAGATTGTACAAAGGCATTAGAATTAAATCCAAAGTATTCAAAGGCGCTGCTACGAAGGGCGCGCGCATTGGAACATTGCAATGATCTAGAACCTGCCTTAGAAGACGCAACTGCTGCTTGCATGATGGAAGGATTTACTAATCAAACAGCTTTACTGATGGCAGACAGAGTTTTAAAGCAACTAGGTAACTTAACGAGACATACATAGTGCAAATAATGAAATAGATAAAAATGTAGTCTACATTGTGCACTGATATGTTCCATGCAGGTAAACAACATGCAACTGAATATATGGCTGACAAGAATTTCGTTATGCCAAGCAAACACTTTATTAAAACATATATTAGCGCTTTCCACAAGGATCCGGTATTTTCTAAACTTCAAAATATCGTTGATAGCGATATGCCCAAGTAGGTGTTTCGAAAATGATATAATAATTAACACTAGAACTACCAAAGGAATCAAAATGACTTGTCCGCCATTTTTAGTTAAATTAATCGAATATACCCGGTCGAAATGCGTGTTATAAGACACCTCGCCTTACGCGTCCATAACGTCTCAAAATAAAACTGTTTCAGTGCTCTATGATACATGAGTTACTTTACATCGTTATCGTAACGTTAAAAATATTAAAAATTGCCCGAATATTAGCGATATATTTGATTCGAGTTTTAGTAATAATGGCATCGGTAATCACCGGCAACCGTCATGGCGTTCAACGTGTTAATGATACAGCGCTTAGAGAAATAATTTCTTGCAATTAATAATGATTGGTTTTACTCAAATGATCTGCAGGGATGTCGCGAAAGCCTTGGATGCTCTTAAGGAACAAAGATATGATGACATAATTCCATTATGCACAGAAGTAACTAGTGCAGCATCTGATGTACTGTTATACAAAATGGAGATGTTATTATTAAAAGCCACATTCCATCTCCTACTAGGAGAACATGACACCGCTATCGAAGATCTCGGAACTATAATCGCGAGCTCTACAGCTTCAAACGAAGTTAAAGTAAATGCCTTAATTAAGAGAGCCACTTTGTACATACAGTTAGAAAGTCCAGAAAAAAGTTTCTACGACTTCGAGAAGGCTGTTGAAATTGATCCCAACTGTGGCGATATTTATCATCATAGAGGACAGGTATATAAAATCATACTATTCCATACTGTTTGCAATTCAAATAACTAAAAATATTCATAGCTTGACCATCAACGTAATTTGATTATAGGTAAACTTATTAATGGAAAAATTAGATGCAGCTAAGGAAGACTTCGAAAAGGCTGTTAATCTTAATCCCGATTTCGGGGTAGCATATGCGCAAAAATGTTTTACCGATTATCGTTATGGTATTACAAAACGAGATATGCAAATAGTGGAAGATGCTATGAATTCTTTTGTCGAAGCACTGCGAATCTATCCGGACTGTCCTGAATGTTATATACTATGCGCTCAGGTAATTAAATGTTCGTTCTAAGAATTATAATCATCGATTCTGTTGTACAGAATCTTAACCTTTTCGATACGGCTTTGTTTTTTGTCGTACTCTCGCCGTACGGATAGTCGAACCACGAATTCGTTCACACTGTACGGGACAATTATGACTCATATAACACTGTAACAATACTCCGTAACTAAAAAATAACAAGCTATACTCTGCTCAATCTAAGTTATGAATTAATACGACATTTTTATGGGCGACTACAGTCATCATTAGTACACAGCGAGCATTCACCGTTGAAGACTGTAGTCGTCGTTAGTATCGAAAGGATTAAAGATAAATCGTTGATCACAAATAGGTGCTAACGGAGTCAAAGGAATATGAGAAGGCAGATACATTTTACGCTACCGCAATTGAGAAAGATCCTCATAACGCAACAGCATATGTACATAGAGGTTTGTTACAATTACAATGGAACGGTAATATCGAGATAGCTGTGGATTACATTAGTCAAGCCTTAAAATTAGATGATAAATGCGAATTTGGATACGAAGTATTGGGAACTATAGAAGTTCAAAGGTAACTATACAACTATTGGATTGTCCGGAAAGTTCGTGCCGATTTCAATGGAAACTTCAAAGTAAACTTTTTCATGCATCTTGAAGATTCCATCCTCCCAGAACTCCGCCGAAAAATGACTGAAAATTAATACGATCTTTCCCGATAATCCAATAGATAGTTTTACGACAGTCCTTTCCTAAATGATGCTTATTACTTAAACGGATTATTTATGTTCATAACAGAGGGAATCTAAAGCAAGCAATAGAATTATTCGATAAGGCCTTGGAATTAGCTCGTACTGTAATGGAACTCACACACATATTCAGTCTCCGGGATGCTGCGAAAACGCAACTTACTGTTAGAGATAGATTCGGAGCAAATATACCGTGGACCTTACAGAGTGTGTCGTAATTGTTTATCATACCACCGCATAGATAAAACAAGAACAACCGAATAAAAGAAAAGTACACATGATTACTAGAACAAACGGATGAAGTTTTATATTTATATGACCCTTGAAACATAATTTTCTACAGGGTTTTAATAAAGAAGAAACTCCATTGGATTTCGATGAACTGAACTCACGAAATTGTTCATTCTAATATATATGAATATATATATATGAATTTGTTATTTGTTTATATTAATATATCTATTTTAATTAAATCGAGATATTTCCATTTTTACTAGATATTCGAAAGACGTAATTATCATTTCTTTTTGCACGTTCGAAAACTGAGTGTCATTCCTTTTCCGATTACTTTATGATTGAGATGTTTTTTTATTCCGAATGAATTTGATTAAGTCAATTTTACAAAATACGTTTTTTAACATGTACAAAAATGTGATGGTCAAATTGGTTGAAATCATTGCCTTTTCAGTATCGTTGATACGAGGTGAATGGCATTTCTTATTGTTATCATATTTTGAGTCTGCTACGAAAATCTGTATTTGTGGGTACCGTGGGTACCGTAAACATGTAAAATTCATATTTATATGATGCCTTATTTATCTATAATATGTTACAAATGATAATGTTAAATATATTTAGATCAGCCAACAACTGTAAACAAAATTATTTATCGTCTCCTGAAAATGAGACTGCCATCCGTAAACAAAGGAAACGTTAACTTTACTTGATGACTGTCATCTGTATTATTTTTACATGAAACTACGTCAAATCATTTTCATCCAAGCAAGCGCGATTTATACATCATTCTTACTTTGTAAGAAGTCTAATGATTAACCCTTTGACTGCGGCGTGTTCTAAAAGAATCATTAACATTGTATTAGGGGTACCGGAAAGTAAACAATATAGGGGTGGAGAATTTTGTCACATCGAAATTTGGGAATTTGATTTGTTCACAAAAGGGAATTATGACTTTGGAGAATCGTCGGTCAAGGATTATAGATTTATCAATGGACATATGAGAGCGTTCGAAGTCAAAGGGTTAAGAAGCAAGTGGCATTTACAACGTGGTCAAAGATACTATTATTAGTCAATTGTCATTTTTACAATTGAACTTTCATTATGTCAAGCTTGTAGGATGTCGCAGCTTACGAACTGAAATGGAACACATTCTTCTGAGTGTGTCACTCACAGAAACTACAGCCTATTTATGAAACTACCGTACCATTATATTGTTTACAATGATTATTCACAATGTATGTTGATATTATTAACAAATATATGCTTTAAAGTGATATATACAAAGTTATTTATTCGTACAGACTTTTTGTATAAAAGCAGATCAAATATCATGCGATTTCACTTTCAATACATGTTCATTTAATGGCATACAGGTAACCCTCGTACAACGCGTCTTCGATATAATGCGTGTATGTAATCAGAGTCTCGCATAACGCGACCTTTGGTACCTAATTCCCGCGTTATACGAGGGTTACCTGTATTTTATTCAAAGAATCAACCTGGTTCTATAATTCGACACATTCGAATACATCCTGTTTCTTTAAACGTCATAAAAAACGGACGCGAGAGGGTATCTTATAACAAATGCTAACAAACTACTAAGAACCTGTAAATAATAAGGATTACGTTAATGCGCATGCAACGTGTGAATAGAACAGTCGCATTTCATGTTTAATGGATTTACCTGTATAAATAATAATATTGTTGTCAATGTTGGTTCCTTTACTGGACCTACTTTGACTAATATAAAATTAATCAGAGTTAAATTGTTACAAGTAATAACACCTTGATTATCTTCTTCCCATTTGACTAGTTTTAGTGTTCTGAACACCCACATTATAAACCTGCCTGAAGATCAAGAAATTTATGCAATCCCATACTATAGTTATTATATATAGTCATTGTATACTAATAGAATATAAAATATAATTATATAATACTAGAATATATTATATCGTTGTTATCAGTGCTTTCTTTGTAGAGATATGGGTACCGGAACAGATATCTTGTTAAGTTTTTTATTAAAAAAAATGATACTCAAATCTGAATTGAAATGAAATTTAAAGCAATTATAGCTGTGTCGCATAAATAAATTAAATATAAATTATTTTAAGTATTTTTTATTTTAGAAATGATAAAATGTAAAATTAAACAAACAAATGAGCCGTTTATTTTGAAAGCACTGGTTTTTTCAAGAACTATTTTCTGTATTTATTATTTTCACTTTTTGTTATCCATCTACTGGAAAAGCCATGATTTTTATATGAAACTGTTAATTAATGAATTTTATCTCTATACAACGATATTACTATATACTTATGTAGGATTATTATAATTATTTTATATATATATATGTATATGTATCAATGATATAAGTGTTAAGTTTCACGTTCTTCGTACGTACCGATAAAATTGATATCGGATTCTTTAAATACCGTGCTACTGATATCCAGTTTGTCCGTTGATTTATTATATCTGTAAAAAAACGTACATGCGTCATACGCGTAATGATTCGTTTACGAGAAAATGATTCAATTCGATGATTAAGCGAGTATTTAATTAGTATAGCACTCACTTCGGTAATCTGTGTCTAGGGCAAGGCACGAAGTGAAATAATTGCGGCACGCTATAAAGGAAATTAATGATTTGCGGAATGAAAAAGAGTAAGGTCGTTTTGCTGAACCTGCCAATTATTCCGACCACGGCAAACGTCATTCCTGATAAATAACAAAATGTATCGCCTACAAAAACCTCCGACGGATACCTTAAAGAAAACATTTTATTTCTTTGGTGCTATCGAGAATTCTTCCATGATAAAGTCATTAGATTCATTTGTAATCTGTACGAGAATTTCAAATTAATATTTGTTTGAAGAAAGAATTGTTTTCTTACGAACGCAAATAATTATTCAGAATTATTCGAATGAATAAAAATAAAATAATTATGCGTAATTATGCGAATGAATAATAATAAAATAATTAAGCGGAATAATTCGATTTCAAAAATGGTGCAAAATTGAATGCAACGAAGATTTTATTATTATTCGGGCGACGTAAAAATGGAGAATCCATTTAACGATTAATATGAGGACGACAGTAAACGAAAGATATTTCATGAGAATATAAATGGCACGTTAAGGGAAATTTGTATTCGGCCATCTTGGATGGGTTCAAGAAAGGCGCGGTTCGCCGAGCAGGTATGAATACAAATATACAAAAGATTTCTACGAAAGGGAAGCAGAAACATGTCTGAAAAGGAACCGATGAATGAAATTCTATGAAACGAACGAAATTTTCTATTACAACGAATTCATTCGAGTTCTACCTTTGTCGTAATATAGCTTCTCTACATTTTGTCAATATACACGACAGATCGATATTAACGAAAGTCTATGTCTGCAGACATGTAACTGCAGTACTCCCAGAAAATATCTGTGGTTTATTGAAGATTGTTATTAAATATAGTGCTTAATATTCTGTCCTGAGGCGGGGAACTTTGAATTCAAATTTGAATATTTTTGCAACGTATTCTTATGACGTTTCTGCAGCAACTACAAGGTGTAGATGTACCTTGTGGAAACGATAAGATTATTTGATTCTAACATAAATTCTAAATTTTTCATCTGTCTCTTAATTATTATTCCTAATTAATTACAGACATAGACGTGGATAGTCTCATTTTGTTCTTCAATTGCATTAATTAAACCTCAAATCAGTGCAAATAGCACGGACATTGCAAAGAAACCACTCTTAATAATAACCTAAACGTGAAATAAATTTAATACTCCCCCATAAATTATCAGACCTTTAACATCCATTAATGACGTACTCGAACTACCGTACGAATTAAAACATAATATATCATAATACAGAAAACTAAAACAATTATCATGCTTCATAATACAGTACTAAAGCCAATCCAATGAAAATGAATATTTTCCGCATTTAATACCAGCGCAAAAAGGGAGATTCGAAAGAGTGTAACATTTGAAAAAATCCATAAAACTAGTAGTGACATACTTCGTCCAGAAGTGTATCGTAGAGACGAAGATTCTAAGGAAAGTAATTCGATATAACAAATCGAAGATACATGATTCATTCAGGCTACTCCCATACGTTATTTGTAATATAACAAAAGGACAGGATATACATAATTAATCAGCGAATGGTCGGAGACGCTTGCGCCTTAGGAAGAGTGGCGATCGCGCTTGTCGGTTAAAGAAGCTGCGTAGAGAGCGGCACTCGGGCGTGGTTTTTCGGCTGGTTTGCCGGAACAGTCAGCTTCGAGACGGAGGGAAGAAAAGGTTTTTCATTCTCGGTGGGGATTCCGACGATCTTCGAATAGGAAAGGGGAGTGCAGGTCTAAAAATATGAGGCATTACGGGGCCGGTGAAACCAAGTTCGGTGGAACGACTTCCAAAGTCTCGGAGAAAACGTTGCTTCGTTAAGTCGGGGTTTCTCTGTTGTCGAGTGATATCTCCCTCTTTCCCTCCCGTCAATTCGAAATTAAATGGCACGGCGAGAAGCGGTGACGTCACGGTTTAAACGTCACGGCGCAAAGGCATTAATAACATCCTCGGAATATACTGTGAGTCCGAAATTGTATGGATACTATGTCATTTTCGATTCATGATCTTTTTACGTTGCTCGAAGTTAAAATGACAAGTTTTGTCGGAAGGAATTCCAACAATTTTTAATTCGAGAACTCGAATTCGTGTTTTTTCGCTAAGGGATGATCCTAAGACGTTATAAATGCGGAAATATTACGCAGGTGTTTGTTAATCTTCCATTAAAGTCCTCAATTTTATCAATGCGACAATAATGGTTGTAAAACGTGATCGAAAAGTGATCCGGCATCACGTAAGGCGATGTAATTGTGATGTCCTACTTTTCAATACGCAGCACTGAAATTTTACTGATACCTTCAGTACGATTTATATTCGCCATCTTTCTGAGAGAAATTAATAAATAACTAAATATTTTATTACCTTTTTTTTACGTAAAGTTACCACGAAAAAGTCTTTCTTCGCCGGCATGTTCAAATAGTTCGATACACGTAATTCGATATATCTCGATATATTTCAAAATCATTATGACATAAACTGTTCGAGTAATAGAAATTAACAGACTGAAAAAATCAAATTCCAGAATTTTCAATAATATAAAAAATAAATTGGAAAAAACTAATGATAAGTGATGAATTAAAAACAAGTTTTATATGTGTTCGTACATTTTCCAGCACAGGGAAGGACATAGATGGGTATCTGTTAATAAATATACTATGCGCAAAATACGACTTTTACGGTGAAATATAAGATGCAAAATTACTAAAATTTAAGAAAAGAAAATAGTGCCATGCAGACCCGCCTAGATGGGAAGCTGGCCTTATTATATACGTTATTAGCTTTGCAAGTTTTTATTGTTATGATATATGTTGCTACGACCCCGCCGTCTGAATTAGCGGTATCCGCGACCGGAACATCCGTCACCTTTGTCAAATTCGAAGAACCACACGTAAGTACGACTAATAATATTAAATTAAATTATACAATTCCCGAATAATAATGGACTTTACAATCGGATTTTTTCAGGAGCCCGAAATTCGACCAACCAATCGTAAAAATGTTTCCAACTACCAGACAATCAATGGAGAGACAACGCTAAAAGACCTTAAAACAATTAGATTATTCGAGATATACAATCATACCATATGCTGGAAATATGGAGTGGACGATCAAAAAATGCGAGGTAGTATGGACTTCGAAAAATGCATTTGCAATCAAGGCTGGCATGGTTCGGATTGCGGGCAACCGGAAGTCGTTTGGAGGGCAATCATGGCATCGAAACAGAACGTGAAATTGAAGCCTCGTAAAATAGCTAGACGTGTGATTCACACGTTTTTTCTTAACGAATACAATTCAGCGGTCGCGGAGGTGATAGTAGAGGAACTATACGACGTGGTAGATCTTTTTGTAATCTGTGATTTTAATAATGCCGAAGATAACTTTCATCATAAACTACTGAAGGGATTACTGCACCGGGAACAGAAGAAGATTTTCTATATCAACTTAGCGACGAAGGTTCGCAAACCATTTAGAATAGTCTCCAAATACGTTTGGGATAAGATAAAAACAGTAGTTCGGAACTTAAGGGACGATGATATTTATATCACTACCGAACCGGAACAAGTACTAAACTCCAGGGCATTAATGTTCCTTAAAGTATACAATGGATGGCCTCAACCAATCGGATTTAGATTAAGGTGGTCAGTTTATGGATTCTTTTGGCAGCATCCTCTGAAAACGATGATTACGGTCGGTGCATGTACGATCGGATTAATGCGCGAAGCTTATCAATCGAACTCGATGATTTTACAACAACAATTAGACGGTGATATCAGCGAGAGAGATAGTTTAGGATTGGTAATAGGTGATTTAAATCATTACGGAGGATGGTATTGTTATCTTTGTCAAGCACCGGCGAATATCATAATTAGCCTACGCGAGAAAATCAAATCGCAAGAGATCAACATCGAGAAAAGAATTGATGTACCATTTATAGAGGACCTAATTGGCAGTGGATTATGGATTGATGGTAAAACGAATCTCCTAAGGGTTACTAAGTCACGTGACACCTATTTCGCGCCTGAAACGATACTCAATAATACGTGGAAGTACGACTGGCTAGTAGAGAATTTTTATGCTAAATTAGATTATTACTGACATATTGGTCACACCCGACTGTGATATTAACTCATACTCAATACTCAATGTACACTATGTAATATTGTACTGAATTTATACACCAAAAGTAATATGTTGACTGAAATATAAATGTTAAATGGTTTATACATATAACTTATAAAGAAACCAACAATCTGCATTCTGCTTTTTACTTGCACCTATCTGATAAATATATCCTTTCTTCAAACAGATATTAATGAAGTCTGTACTAATATTGTGATATGTTGAATACTTAACTTACCAATTATATTTAAATAAGCCAAGAGAAGTAGCTACATATGGAAGCATAAAGTACATAGAGAACTGATGAGCCTTCCATTGTTCTCCATAAAATTCAATAATGTTAAATGCTAATATACTTATGGAGATCACTAAACTTTGTCCGACTTCCAAACCATTTATACCAGCTAATATGTTTATAGCATTCGTACAAAATACTGCCAACATTCCCATATATACGTAATAAAATATCCATAGATCTAGTGAGAATCCAAACCATGATCTCAACGGTTTGGGTACTATTATTAACGTAGAATTGAAGTTTACGTAATAAACCATTAAAAGTGGCAAAGAGGCTATCGTTGGTAGCAACAGTTTATGCCTCCAACGAAGGTCTAAAACGTCGTCAGCAAAACCCAAAAGTAGCATACAACAGATTGAAAGTAATGCAGCCAAAAATTCCACAAACTGCAAATATAATTTTCATCTAATATTTGTATCGAAAAGTGGAAGCTAATATGTATATGTGTCATAGTATCTCTTTAATATCTTTAGTTTATTTATTAGTATCAAGCGATGTTTTTTTAAACAATGAAGGAATGTGTAATATTCAAATGTTATAGATATATGTCACTTTATGTACCTCGTTATGTGGAAAATCTATATTATTAAATATATGGTCGGTAAACGGTATAGGAATGAACAAGAACAGGGTAACGAGAAAAACGCTTCCGGTAACCACCCCCAATGCCTCCGGTCTGTAAAACATAAACTTAACGTAAAGAATACCTGTAATTTCATCCAATTGACCAGTAAACTAGAACGATTTTCATAAATGTAATAATCATAAACATTCTTGCACACTTACACTTTTCCACCACTAGTTTTATTCATATCGATCCCATAAAGGTTAGCTTTGATGAACATATTCTTTATTCTCGGAATTAAACGTACGGTTAAAAAATACGCGGCAACCGACATCGCGAAATTCACGGCAATCGGGAAAACGATTTTTCCCGTATTATCGTAGAGAATCATACTAAATGATTTAAATCAACTAACTCGACGAAACCAATCACAAAACTCAGTGCGCGAACGACGTGGCTCGACCGATCGAGCACTTTAGATTTCCATGTATTTATTCGTTGCAGATAATACGATTGCAACATTGCGAGGATTTTGATTTAAGCATATATCGTATGCTGACACCGTTTGTCATTTATTCGCGCATTTTACCAAAAATTACGGAGAACTCCGGCCGTTGAAAAGACGACGCTTCCAACAGGTACCATTTGCTGACTGGCCTTCGAGAATTCTTTTTCGTCTGCGTTCGAAATATCGATATTTCTTGTGATAGAAAGATATGAGATTTACTCGGCGAGGAGAAATATATAGAATTACTTCCATACATTTTCTTGTCATTAAATATTACGCCGTTTGAAAGGCACGAGAAATATCGAGCTCCTCGCGAGACGGTTTTGGATTCGCGACTCCATCGGCGCTTGTTTTATTTTTCTAATGTGATAAGTTCGATGCTGCCAAAGTTTATAGATAATCGTCGCTTAATATCGTAGTTCTGCTGGCGTAACGTTAATGTAATATATTATGAACACGTTATATTAGTGTTATATCATATAAATTACAAACTGCAGAATTATTATTTCTGGTTCAAAGTAGGAATCACAACATGCATTGATTATGCAATTATGTTTAATATGAATTTCATAGATCTAGCTTGATGGGTTCTTTATTTCTAATCTTCGGTAATATTTCATCGTCTTAAAGCACGAGTCGCTGAATTTTTGCGCAAACAAAGTCGAGAATGGAAATATTGTTCTTTACTTGTCTGTTTAGAAACTGATGCAGGTTTAACCTGCATCTGTCAAATCCGCAGTGGATATTTTTATGAGGAATATAAAATAAATTTTCGTTAAACCCGTATCATTTTCAGTTACTAGAATTTATAAGGTGTTGAAAATTGATTCTTTTTCTATTTTGTTCGCTTTAGATCGATCACCACATGTTCTTAATTAACGGATCCGCTTAAGTCGAGTCGATGGACAACGAGAAGCAAACAGACGAGATTATAGCACTGGAAAGTATTTACAATAAGGAAGAATTCTCGTATCACGAAGATAATGGCCGCTATCATTGTACTTTCAAAGTATTCTTAAATCTTCCGACCGGATATCATTTGACTTACAAAGATACCAGGAATCCAGTGGAATCTCTAGAAAAAGTTGAAATATCTCATCTACCACCTCTGTCGTTATACGTTATTTTACCAGAAGATTATCCTTCCACTTCTCCACCAAAATTCACGTTGTGTTCATCCTGGCTACATCAATGGGCTTTAATAAAATTATGTAAGAAATTGGACAAACTATGGGAAAGCAACGAAGGTCAAGAAATACTTTTCATGTGGATAGCATTCTTACAAGATGAGACATTAGAATTCATAAATATGCAAGAATGTCTGCAATTGGACACAGCATATACATGTTACAAGAAGGCCTTGGAGAAATTGCAAAATGCACAAAAAAGTAAAGAAGGAGTCGAAGCGAACAAAGAAAATGCAGGAGAAACTGCGAAAGGTAAAGCCGGAAAGAAACGAACTTCTCAATGTACCGGTAAGAGAAACCTTGCTAGGAAACACCGTGATCCAAGGGCTATTTCTGATTGGCCTATTGGAAAAAATCCTATTCAAGTATTAATTGATTATAACGAGAAACGCAATCAAATAGAATTTAAGAAGAATTTCTATGCTTGTAAGATATGCTTTGCTGACAAAGCTGGAGAAAATTGTACACAATTCATGCCCTGTGCACATGTTTTTTGTAACGAGTGTATTAAGGGATACTTGGAAGTAAGAATTAAAGAGGGAAATGTACAAAACATATGTTGCCCGGAAGAAAAATGTACTTCCGAAATAACGCCTGGACAAGTAATTTTTAAAACCTTTTACACATTCTTAACACTTTGCCAAACGAGGTGGGGGATCTCTCCACTTTGCAGCATGCAAAATCGCTGCACGACCGATTTGAGCGATCTCCCGATTTTGCAGTACGTCGGTAAACGACAGATCTGCGAGACCTCCCTATTTCGTCTTCAAATACTAGATTTTATAGCACATTTTTACTGTCATACATTTTCTATGAGCTATATTAAACATTAGATATCCATTATTTTATTAGTTGATGTTGCTTGTATACTTTATGGATGCTTAAACTTAAGAATGTTTTTACTCCTCGCCCGCGAAAAATGCACGGTGGATGGCGCATAGTTATGCACAATCGCTTCGGTTGGCAAAATGTTAAATTGCGAGCAGATTTGTAAAGAAATTCAAATGTTATCGGAATTTTTTGTTTTTAGGTGAAAGATCTAGTGAACTCAGAAATGTTTGCTAAATACGATTCTATATTATTAAATGCCACGTTAGATACGATGACAGATATAGTTTACTGCCCAAGACGGCACTGTCAATACCCTGTTAGCCGCGAACCTAACGATCCAATGGCAAATTGCCCAAATTGTCAATACGCTTTTTGTATTTATTGTAAGATGGTTTATCATGGAATAGAACCGTGCAAAGTTAACACAGGTACTTTGGTTTCTGAGCTAGGTAATATAAAAAAATGTGATGCAATGTAATAGTAATCACGTCCTAATTCAATTACAGCTGAAAAGCAACAATTAGTAACAGAATATGAAGCAGCTTCGGATGATAAAAAGATTCAGATGGAACAACGTTATGGTAAAAAGCAACTGCAAACGTTAGTAGAAAATGTTATGTCGGAAAATTGGATAAACACTAACAGTCGGAATTGTCCTCATTGCAAAGCTTCCATTGAGGTATCTATACTTATAATTTATTAAAATATATCCCGGTGAAATATTGGGTTGAGTCGTAAATAAGTTCCGTTCCGTAAAAATAGCAAGAAGTTATTAATAACGACGGCGAATACATATTAAATTAAAGTCGATTGTAGTTCATTTTATTAACGAATAAACATTATGTTAATACACGGAACTTATTTATGAATCAACCCAGTAATATATCCGAATATCTACTTGAATTTGACATTAATTCTTTTTTTTCAGAAATCCTCAGGGTGTAATAAAATGACTTGTTGGAGATGTAACACATTTTTCTGCTGGTTGTGCAGTACACCATTAAATCGGGAGTTGCCGTATTTGCATTTCCTGAACCCGAATTCGAAGTGCTACAATATGTTACATCACGGCCTTATACAAGACGAAGACGAGGATGGAGAGGGTGAAGAAGACGAAGGATTTCTCGTCCCGTTTTATCCGGACTACGATTCGGACGAAGATGAATTTTTCAACGACGACATAGATGTCTTCTACATGTGAAGTGTAACCGATAAGAAACGTCACTTCTTCCACACTCAGGAAACAAATGTCAACGATATCTATCATATTATTCTGTCATCTATCAGATAATGGTTTTGCAAATCATTTCTTTCGTTCCTTATTTTCTCTTTAAATATGAATAACATTGTTACTCAAACACGCGGCATTATAACTGAAGTTCACTACTTCCAATTTTGTTTGTGTCAATGTATTAATATTTATACACGAATGTTGTGCACTTAATGGCGCATCTTCGATTCTGATCTTATATGTGTGGGAACTTTAGGTATATTATATATTTATTATGCGTTTACATACCTGCTGGGCGGAATACGAAGTTTCCAGGATTCTCATCATTTTGTAAATTTTATTCTACCCGAATATTTTATAATAAAATCATTCTTTTACGAAAACGAATCAATCGTTGCGTCTTCATTTTTCGGCGTGTATCATGTCCGCATTTGTATGATTTGAGAATAATGTTCAAGACTTTATTCGCGTCGGGGCATTTTCAATCGAAAGGCATGTTACGCGCGTAACGGGGCAAACTCGTGAAATTTAACTAAATAAAGTTATGTTGACTGATAATGCTATAAACACTAACATATAACTTAATCAAACGTTTTGAGAGCGAAATGTAACGTGTTTAGACTCACATTTGAGTTATTGGGGTTCTGGTAAAAAATCCCAGACTCATTTGTATCATTCGGTGCGAATGTGTAGATCTGAAAACTGTTCTGAATTATTTAAAATAAAGCTCGCACGAAACATAGTACACAACGTACGTCAACAAATGTTCCTGTTTTACGTGTAGAATGAGATCGTTTTGTAACTATTTAAGTGTGTTATTTATCCAGAACTTAAAAATAAGATCTTCTGTACGATCATTAATTTTATATGATTTTCCCACTGTTATTATTCTATTTTCCACAATTATACCACTAATTATCAATTGAAACTGGTTAATCTACGACGAGCGATATTTGCGCAATCTATTAGTTTTACCAAATTTGATAATGTTAAAACATCAGAATATGCGAAATTAAAGGATGTAGGTAGAATTATCAAGTCTGCCCTATTCTATGCAGGACTTCAATTAAGTGCTATTCTAACTTCCAAGAGAAATGTTTTATATCATTCTTTATTAATAAGTAATATTTCAGAATATTACTAGTATTCAAGCGTAGCGATGTTTTTTGCGGAGATTTTTCAATCAAGCTGAATTAAGTGGAGACATTGTTGCTTCAGAAATCAATTAACTTCTTTATTGTGAAATGGGGTACTCGAAACAAATAGTAATTGTTTAATACTCTTCGGCACCCTCGCCTTCACCTTCGGCGGAGTCCATGCCGACTTCCTCGTAATCTTTTTCCAGGGCCGCAAGATCTTCGCGAGCTTCGGAGAATTCACCTTCCTCCATACCTTCTCCAACGTACCAATGAACGAAAGCTCTCTTGGCGTACATCAAGTCAAACTTATGATCAAGACGAGCCCAAGCCTCGGCAATGGCCGTGGTGTTGGATAACATGCAAACGGCACGTTGCACCTTTGCAAGATCTCCACCAGGAACGACGGTAGGTGGTTGATAATTGATACCAACTTTAAAACCAGTTGGACACCAATCAACGAATTGAATTGTACGTTTCGTCTTGATGGTAGCGATGGCAGCATTCACATCTTTGGGTACTACATCACCACGGTACAACATACAGCAAGCCATATATTTTCCGTGGCGTGGATCGCATTTAACCATCTGGTTAGCAGGTTCGAAACATGCATTTGTAATCTCTGATACAGAGAGTTGTTCGTGATATGCCTTCTCCGCGGAGATGACGGGCGCGTACGTTACAAGGGGGAAATGAATTCTTGGATATGGTACCAAGTTCGTTTGGAATTCGGTCAAATCAACGTTAAGAGCGCCGTCAAATCGCAAAGAAGCTGTGATGGATGATACAATTTGTCCGATCAGTCGATTTAAGTTAGTGTAGGTGGGTCTTTCAATATCCAAGTTACGGCGACAGATATCATAAATAGCTTCATTGTCTACCATAAAAGCGCAGTCGGAATGCTCGAGAGTTGTATGCGTGGTGAGAATCGAATTGTATGGTTCAACAACGGCGGTTGAGACTTGCGGGGCAGGGTAGATGGCGAACTCCAATTTTGATTTCTTTCCATAGTCAACAGAAAGACGTTCCATCAGAAGAGAAGTGAAACCGGAACCAGTGCCACCACCGAACGAGTGGAAGATCAGGAAACCTTGTAGACCGGTACATTGATCAGCCAATTTGCGGATACGATCGAGGACCAGATCGACGATTTCTTTTCCAATAGTGTAGTGGCCCCGGGCATAATTGTTTGCCGCGTCTTCCTTGCCCGTGATGAGTTGCTCTGGATGGAACAGTTGACGGTATGTTCCAGTGCGGACCTCATCAACTACCGTTGGCTCCAAGTCAATGAAAACTGCCCTGGGGACATGTTTTCCAGCACCAGTCTCACTGAAGAAGGTGTTGAAGCTGTCGTCTCCTCCACCAATAGTCTTGTCGGATGGCATCTGGCCATCAGGTTGGATGCCATGTTCCAGGCAATACAACTCCCAGCAAGCATTACCAATCTGGACTCCTGCTTGTCCAACATGGATAGAGATACACTCACGCTGGAAACAGAAGAAAATATTTTCCCGTTATATACAACGCTAGTGATTTATTAACATAAGATATTTGTTCATATGTAGTTAACACTAGAACTACCGAAGATGTACCCATTTATGCTTACGAATTTATTTATACATAAATTAGGGCCGAACGATTTAAACTAATTAATGGATTTAATTCTTTGCGTTATGTATAGAATATAAAAGCGCATAAAATCTCAAAAAATGCACCGTGGGATATTCCAATAATTTAACTAAAAATAGCAGACACATCATTTTGACCCCGTTAATAGTTTAGTGTTAATATATATATATATATATCAAGAATGCGTTGGGCGGTACCCACTAATATTGATCCTTTCTATGGCAGGGAAATGTCTGCACTAACTATGCTAAATTTAACAAATTCCCGCATACAGAACTAAAAAGAAACAAATTCCACATACGAAAGCTACAAATGAGTTAAAACGATTGAATAAAATTGAAGGACGATCCAAAATTAACGGTCTGTCGCCGGCCGGTATTTAACTGTTACAAAATGGCTGGCCGAGAAGACGCGTCGTCTCATAAAATGCTTCCATTTTACTCAGAATAAGTACAGTTTCAGTAAAATTTCAACTCACCATTTTGTAGTATAAAGATGATTATCAGTCTTGTTCGTAAAAAGTTGCGAGCGGACGCAAGGATATGATTGTTTGCTAAAGCTAGTTATGAAGCCTTTTGCAAACAATTACACAAACCAAACTGGGTGTCCAAGCAACGAATGCGTCACGGAGTAACCGAGGGGATCTTTATACCCTCGGGGGTCGCCCACTTACGTACTTTCTCATTGGTCCATCGTGCCCTCATTCTCGTCCCCGATTGGTGGTCTTTCGACCGCAGTACCCACCGCAACACGCACGAGCCTTATATGGAAAATATAGTTCCGGTGCATGACAAGATATAAAATCTTATTTCATTTTTATTAATAGAGATGAACTTATTTGAAGAATTCACAAAAAACAACTATTATGATAATTAATTTTTTTCATTTAAATCCCTCATATATCCCCTCGAAACTGAAAATTATCCCTGTTTGGTATGAAATCCAGAGGCGTAGGACAGAGTGACAGTTATTCCATATTTGGGCTGTCCAATACGACCGAAATAAGTTATTATATAACTTGCATGCATTTTCTGAAAGCGGTATAAAAAAGATTATAATTCTATTGTAAAAACTCAGATTTTAATATCCATAGATTTTAGTATAATACAAATATTATTATAAAAGTTGAAATCTATTCATCCAGAATTCCTTGGTTTGGATCAATGAATATGCATTGAGTACAGTAAATAAGTGGAAGCTAAATGTCCTTTTTTGTAGATGTTTCAAGGAGTCACGGAACCGCCACGAAAATTTCCCCTTTCGATTACGTGGCGTTGTTGAAATGTAAAAATCAATGTAACGGATGAATAATCCTGTTACTACCCCGTTATTTCCGCGGTATCTTTATTTTTTCAGTTTACAAGACTATTAAAGTAAACATTAAAATAAAAATGATCTTGTTGCTTGATCATTTTATAACGAATGATACAGTTCTTTAATAATTGACTACAAAGAGTAGAGCGAATCAATGGTGTTCCAGTTCCTGCTGGAGTGCAGAAACCGTATCCATTTTCTTTTCCCATGAAACGTTGCTCTTAACGGTTTCTTTGTACTTGTATCTTGCTTAACAGAATGTTCTTTTATCAAGCATTATTTTTTATAGCCATTAAACCTGTCTATAATATAGTAAATAATAGTATTGTCTCCGAATACGTTTTTAATGCTTGACCTCCAAAAATCGCAAAAAACATAGGCCTTTAAACTCCTACCGTATTTATTTCTATCACAAATATCAAAGACGAATCGTGTTGTTGGACAGGCCAGCCATTATATTAATTGACAAATTATAAACATTCATATTTTTCCAAGTTGCAAAACACAAAAATTGCTACCTAATCTATATACAATCGGTGATTTCAATGCCGATTTTCATATGCGTAAAAATTCGGTAAAACATATGTCCCGCAAGTAGTTTAAACATATTTGTTACTAAAACTGTTCTTAGTTAATTAAAGCATGCGAGGAACTTATGTTGACCACTATTTTGATATATGTAGCAAGATTCTCGTATTTTAGATCAATCGTAGACAGTATTTTCGTTCAATAAATACACGCTAATATTCAAAGATAAAAACGAAATACTTGAGTCCAATAAAGTCGTAAGTTCTTTAAAAAACTGATGATAATTATTCAACTCGATAAAGGGTTGAAGTTTATTAAGCTGACGCAATTTGTAGGTTAATTTTAAGTTTTCTAATACAAACGTCGATGGAGTGGGTCAAACCACGTAAATTGTTTTACCTTGGAGCAAGTAGATTTGCAACCCTTATATAAAAAAAGTTATGGTAACTCGAAATGGAAGACGAGGTGAAAGACATAATTGTAACATCTCTGCAAAAAGCACGAGATCATGTTAGGACTGGAAATGTTGGGAAAGCATACGCGTATTACACTGTCGTTATAGAATTATGCCCCCCAAAGAGACCGGAGATCGAGGAAACCTTTGTCGACGTGTTATGTATGCGAATTTTATCACGTATCTCTTATTATTTTATTCTCATGACTTAAAAACACGTTTCTCACTTAGGTCAATGGGGAATAGAACTTTCCCGCGATGGAAGATTCTCAGACGTCCAATTATGTTACGAACGTTCCTTAGATATTTACCCAAATAATCCGCGTATTTTAAACAACTTCGCGGCCCACTTATTAAGGTAACACGAGTCCTCGTTTAACTAGAATTTCTATCTGATTCACATATCATAATGAAAACGTAATTCTTTCTCCAACAGAAGATATATATGATTTTCAGTAATTGTTATTGTTCGTTTAAATAATTTGACGCTTGATAAAAATGATATATATTCTGTTATTTAAGGAATAATCATCCCGTAAGAGCAATACCTTATTTAAAAAGAGCACTAGAAATTGATCCTGATTTTTTGCCAGCAGAAAGAAATTTGCAAAATGCGTTTAGCATGGTGGTAGAACGATGGCATTTTCCAATGCTAAATGATAAGATAAGAAATAATGCGTTCGAACAAGCTATTAGAAAGAGGGTTTCCGAAGGATATAATACTATATTAGACGTTGGTACTGGAACAGGTTTATTAAGTTTGTATGCACATAATGCCGGAGCAAAAAATATTTATGCTTGCGAGTGTTCACCTGTAATGGTAAACATTGCCAAAAATGTATTTCAGAGTAATAATAGCAGATGCATAAAATTGATACCCAAACATTCGTCTGACCTAAAGATACCAACCGATATCCCAGAAAGGTCTGTTCTAAAGAAACGTATTGATCGCTATAAATTATGTAAGATAAAATATCTAAATTATATTGAAAATAGATATCTTTTCACAGAGTCAAATTAGTAGTCACAGAAACTTTTGATGCTGGATTATTCGGAGAATTAGTGCTGCCAAGTATGATAAATGTTCACAACAATCTAATGGACAAAAATGGTGTAATAATACCTATGAATGCTACACTGTTTGTAGCAGCTGTAAATTGCGAATATCTTAGACATAAAACGTCAGTAATGTTTGATAAAGTAAAACATGTCTGTCCTCTAAATTTTCATCACATATCTGTATTATTAGATGACGAATATTACGAAACAGAAAGTCTACAAAAAATTCAATTTGAGTATATAACTGACCCTATAAGGTTGTTGACTGTAAACTTTAATAATTTGTCGGAATTAAAGGAATTTAGCAAGGATGGTATAAAAAGGATAATAAGCACGAAAAGCAACTATAATTGCATCATAGATGGTTTAGTGACTTGGTTCGAATTGGAGCTATGTGATGGAATAAGAGTAAGCTCTCTTGCAGAAAAATCATGTTGGCAGTTTGCGGTCTATCCATCGTTACCGAAATCATGCAAAGAAGGTGATATATTAACAATAAAAACAGAAATGTTGGAAGACAAACTTAAGTGTTCGTATAGTTTAGAGACTTCCGAACATCGCGATTACAATGAAAATATATCTCTGCTTCGTTTGCCGATGGATATAATCATGTTTCTGAATGATTTTGAGTATCTAAAACTACTCTGCAATCTTAGTAAGTTTTATAGTAAAAGAGAAACAAAAAGCATTTTGGATACATCTCCCTTTCCGATTTATGGATTAATGTACTTAAAAGAACACAAATTAACGGAAACCATGTATTATAAAACCGAGAATTCAATACTACGTGGATTCATCGAGCAAGTAGCAGAATGTAATGGTGTTAAAGAAAAGTTACGCTTCATATCGAATTACGATGAAATTCCGTATCCGCTAGATTTGTTATTTGTCCATGATTTCGATATTAAAGGTGAAATGAAAGATGAGTCGGAAGAAGAAAATCGCAGTTTTCTTAGGTAACACATGAAATGTAAATGATTAATGCAATCCAACGATTATGTTGGAGAAAAATCTAATGCATTATTTACAGATGTTTAATTAAACCAAGCGGCATTATGTTACCAGAACAAGTATTTCTTATGGGTCAGCTTGTATTCTCAAAAGATTTACCGAACATGGTATACGTGAATAATGCAAATCTGCAAAGGTCGTCCACGGAGGATTTCAACAACGAGAATGTTAATGATAACATCAGCAATAAAAATCGTTATGACATCGCACGGCACATTAATGAATATAAGGTGCAGTATTTATTGCATTATCAAGAAAATCAAACCAACTGTTGCCACCCATAATCATTTATTGAAATAATTACAGATAGATCAAGTGTTTGATTTAAATTGGAGTTTATATTCGTGCGAGCTAAGATCCGACGCGCAAATAATGATTGAAATGAAAAACTCGGAAATTACGGGGAACGTAGTGAATTTTGGAAAAATTGATATAACAGCCGAGCAACCATTGCCAAATGCGCTTATATTTTGGTATAAAGTTAAATTAACGGCAAATGAAATCTATAGTACAAACAGAACCGGGTCGTTTATGAACCACACCGCGTTGCTATTAGATGATAAGTTGAGAAATAAAATTCTACAAAATCAGGAGATTCGCATAAAAGTACAACAAGTCAGAGGATTGATTAAAATCAAAGTATTATAAGCTTTATATCATTCTGCAAGCATCCAAATCAACTATAAATGACCGATCATGAATATGTATTTAAGATGTAAAGAAATAAACATTAATTTTTAAATATTTTCTATTATTATTCCAAACAATAAGCCCATTTACAAAACTACAAATAAGTATACTTAAATAACACGAAAAATTGTACTAGTTTCAATGCTAATTTGCCGCTTCTAGAAAGTATTCATAATTTACTTTCTAAATGGTTACTTAAATATTTACATATATGTGGTGCTACGACTTCGGGATTATTATTATGTACATCATGGTTTCCCGAGACGAACACGTATTTGAATGAATCCATATTTTTTATAAGTAGATGTACATTATCCAACATACGAAAACGCGATGTATGTAAATAAGAAGATTGTACCACAATTAATAGTACTGGAACACAAAGTTGAGACAAGAAAGCAATGTGTTGCTCCAAATTAAGTGCAGGCCTAACAAAGAGTCTCAGTCTAAGATCACGATTGTATTTATACAGATCACCGACTTTTGTAACAGCACGTGGAAACAACGCTTCTGCAGCTGCACTGTTCAATGCAGTTTGCCGTTTGAATCTCAAAGCATATAATACTTGTTCCTCCGTATAAAGCCTGCTTTGATCTGTATCATACATTTTTGACTTGCTTAGTTGACGGATATGATTGACGAGTACGTCAGTTTCAATGTTCATAGGTATCAAGCCATCTAAAGCTATAATTTTCTCGATCCTGTTTGGAAAGAGAATACTAAAATATATACCTATCTGAGCACCAAAACTATGTCCTATATAAATACAATTGTCCCATTTTAAACAATCCAAGACAATGTCGATCACATTGACGTAGTTGAAAAACTCTAATAATTCTCCCTGTGGGTAAGGAGACGAGAATCCATGTCCTGGCAAATCAATGCTCACATACTGGTATTCCGTTGGTAGAAGAGTTAGTAATCTATCAAATGTTCCACAATTATCTAAAAGCCCGTGTACCATTAAGATTCTTTTTTCTGTAGACGATCCATAGATCTTGCCCGCTATGTGTCCCCATGGGACTGGAAACACTATTTCTTTGAATTCACTGTTTGGTTGTGCCATGATGCTATAACAAAATCCTATCTATTAGTTTGATAGTTTTTGAATAGTTCTCTTCAAGAAGAAGTATATTCAGTGTTACTAAATGAATAAGTTGAGCTGATGTATCTAGCTTTAAACAGTATTTAAATAATGTTAATCATGAATTTACATTGCATATTAGTCTCGAGAAAAAATATATTCATCTATGTAAATAAAAAAAGGAATTCATGAACTTCTAGGAAATATACTTAATACCTCTTCAACAGTTCCTTACATTATATGTCAACCAGCAAAATAATAAATGGACTGGAGATTAATTTCAATGACTTGTCTTAGCGTTAATAGACAGCATGCATGACTTTCATAATTTTACAAGAAACGTTTAGTACATGATAATTGTTTTTATATATCTTGCAGTAACTAGTCACAACGCGGTGTTAATATCACTCAATGTATTCATAAGACATTGACGTAACATTGGCCTCCACTATCAAGAGTTTATCAAACCACCTTGATTTCCAGTAATTAAAAGAAAATTCGATTTTCTTAAATCTTAAATGCAGTTAGAAACAGCGGACAAGTTGTTGGAAGCGGAAAAATTGCAATGTCGACGGTTCAATGAAAAATCTTTACTAAAGCAGGAATATTTATTGTTCTCGATATTAATGATATTCCAAGAAAAGAATATTTATGTGTTACATTAATCATACACATGAACCATGTATCCAAATTTCTGACAACCGGGCGATGGTTGATGGTTTTGTTTACGCGCGCATCCTCGATAGCTAAATTTCAATTTAAAAACATCGAGATATTGCAAACTCAATTTGAAAATGCATGCAAGATAATATCAGATTTGCTTGATCACTATAGAAATTATGTGCATAATCCTTTGATCATAAATAAAATATAGGAAGACCAAGCACTAAATGGGCTTTGGTGATTTCACTCAAAAATTACCGGCGCGGTAAAGATCAACGCAACAAAAGGTGCCCCATGCAGAAACGAGTAAAAGAATTCTGATACTTATGAGTATTATATATATATTATATATATATTGTGATTCATCGAAAAAAAGTGCCCCCGGCAGAGATGAGTAAAAAAACTGTGAACTATGCGCACTTAACTGTGCACTCTGCAATTACGAAGTATATCGTCGAGAATGATAAAAATTTCAAAGTAGTCCATTTTCCTCTTAAACGGTCCAAATCGATGGTATATGATGCCCAGTGATGTTCTATGATCATTTTGGGTCGAAAGAAGCGGTTTAAAAACTTCTTCCGGTCAAAAAATTGGTCGACCCAATATCGCAAAAATGTAAAGGGGTATACCTTCAAAAATTGTCAAAAAATTAAAGTCGCCAATTTCGCTCCTACATGGCCTAAATCGATGGTATATGATGCCTAATGATGTTCTAGGACCGTTTTGGGTCGAAAGAAGCAGTTTAAAAATGTTTCTGGTCAAAAGAGAGGTCGACCCAAAATCGCAAAAATGTAAAGGGGTATACCTTCAAAAATTGTCAAAAAATTAAAGTCGCCAATTTCGCACCTACATGGCCCAAATCGATGGTATATGATGCCTAATGATGTTCTACGACCGATTTGGGTCGAAAGAAGCGGTTTAAAAATTTTTTCTGGGCAAAAAGTGGTCGACCCAAAATCGCAAAAATGTGAAGGGGTATACCTTCAAAAATTGTCAAAAAATCAAAGTCGCCAAAATCGCTCCTACATGGCCCAAATCGGTGGTATATGATGCCTAATGATGTTCTAGGACCGATTTGGGTCGAAAGAAAAGGTTTAAAAAATTTTTCTGGGCAAAAAGTGGTCGGCCCAAAATCGCAAAAATGTGAAGGGGTATACCTTCAAAAATTGTCAAAAATCAAAGTCGCCAATTTTGTTCCTAGATGGTCCGAATCGATGCTAGGTGGTGCCTAATGATGTTCTAGGACCATTTTGGGTCGAAAGAACTGAATTAAAAATGTGTTGCAATAAAAAAATGGGCCGACCCATTGGATCAAAATCGCAAAAATGAGAAGGTTATACAAGATACCTATAATACAGGTCACCTATATCATAAGTCAAACATCGCTCATAAAATCGAGTTCCTAACACAAAATGGCCGCAACTTCTTGCACTATGACCGGTTAAAAAGTATTCCTCTCCCAACTTAAGGTGAAACTTTTTCTTTTAATAAATTTTATGTTACGATTAATAAAGAGTAATAAACAAGAAATATATTTACATAAACATAATATTTCCGTTATTGTAATCCTTTATCGAAAAATTATTAAGCACCATCCCCGCGTTTCAGTTTCAAATCTCCAATTTTTAATACTGCATTATAATTTGAACTATTAAAGAAAGAAATATTTTCCGTAGTCTCACTGACATTGCATTAAAACTTAATCGCATTTTTTAACACACGCAATCACATTTTGCGTCATTATCGAGGAAATCATAGAAAAAGAGCATAACGACGCAGAGCATATATTTAATCGAACGTAAAACTACTTTAATTAGCGATTCCCCGGAATATTTGCATTGACATTTTACTGAAATCAAGATAAAAAGTATTCAAATTTGGAGAAGAAATATGTGTTATTCTAATTTTTGAATTTAGATTTCCTAGGAATTGTTAGCACTGAAGAGGAAGAACGATTCATAGTGGGGGCGAAGCGATTGCCTACCGCCGAATGTTTTGCCCTATTGTTCACGATGTCGCGAAAAACGTTGAATTTCGAGTGACTTCGAGTTTGATGAACTTAGGCTCGCGGTGACGATGTGCTTTACGTTAATCGAAATGGGATCGGTACTTTATGATAAATACAGGCTACGGTAATATCGGTTAAAAACCTTCAGAAAACCAACAGAGACCCGCTTTGTCATGGACATGCAAGCTTCGAATGGTTCGTACTTGTTTTCCTGTGATATTTAATATCTTCCTGTCTTAACTCGTCGTGCAATTTATGCTCCTTGAATTCAACATCTTACACACGATATATAATATATCTGGCGCTAAATAAACGTCCTTGAAAAATCATCTCAAGGGGGGCTTGATTGAATAAATGTTGTTTTCGGAAATTTCGGCGTCCTCTTCTTCAATAAACCTTTCATCCGTTCACATATCTTTCCATTATATATACCGATATTTAACAACAGTAGAATCTAATATAAAAGTAATATGATCTTTATGCTTGCGTATTTGATTGATATTCGAAGTAAATAATCTGCTGCTGATGTAGCAACTTCGTATACTTCAATGACACAAAATTCTTATCTGGCTTCCGCGAAAAATGTAAGACACATGATTACAATTTAAAGCTGTAAAGTATGCCTTTATGTATCTAATCGAAATATAATCCTTTCAACATTATGTGAATGTAGGAATGGATATTTGTATGAATTCAGTGTATGCCTCCATCCCTGGGTTACCAGAACTAGGGATGGTATGGATGGGAGATATGATGGTTCATGGAGAACCGACACACGAATTAATGTTGGATCCTCGTCAAGGAGAAAGTCCTTTTTTTCCTCATGGTTCACATACCTATGAAGATATTAGGAATCATCAACTTCAACCTACTACCATGGTACGTTATCTACCAACCCAATATGCCAATGAATGCTCCGAACCTGATGAACCTATGGAAGCAGTGGATGCTCAAGAAATGCAACAAGTATGTTATTTCCATATATTTTATAATTTATTCATTGTGTTTTTACTGAAAGATTTACTAGGGCTACCTATTTTATAGAACTATCTATTAGGTTGGCCAAAAAGTTTATGGTCTTAACACATAAATAGGAAACAATTTATATTCAATTCTGTGTATTCTTTTAATCTTTTATTCAATAAGATGTTGTCCATTTTGACTTATAACATTTGCCTTTATTTTTGACAGCTTTGTAATCCTGTTTTAATAAAAATCCCTCATTTCCCAGCAAAAAACTGATGAAAACTGCATGAACTTTGTGGCCAGCCCAATATTTTATTTTCATAATTTTAATCAATTTAATAAGATATGTGTCCAGTGATGCACAAATTCTGATGATAATTTGCTAATTGTTAAGTACCAATTAATATTCATTTCAGATGCTTAAACTAACTAATATTTACTTAAGAGATTTTACTAAGAATAAGTTCCAATATTTATTTTTTAAATAAATTTAATTCTGTGATAAGTGATTTATAATGTATAATTCACAGGATTATGATTCACAATCGGATAGGCAAGAGATGAATGAGTTTTTAACATTGGAGGATTATATGGGTGATGAAGAACGTGAACAGGTTGTAAACAACGCTGCGACGCAAACCACTCAGGACAATCGTAATAGGAAAATAAAACCTATTAAACATCCTGGATTGGTACTAAAAACACCAATCGCATATCAACCCCACACTGATTTAAATTTTATTCCCATTCGTAAGGATGGAATAGGTAAGTTGTATTATTAAACATCGCCGATTTTTATGAAACAGCTTATATACATGTTTTATTTCCATTCTTCAGCTGTATGTGAGAAATGTGGTGCCATTGGTGTGAAACATGCATTTTATACAAAGGAACGCAGATTTTGTAGCAGAGCATGTGCACGCTCTTCCGAGCATACTGCGCCAACTGCCGATTCGACGTATAGTCCATCACATTCGGCAGATGCACCAATGTCCATAAATCCAACTTCACCGAATGAAGCAAAATTAGTTAAACATGTAAGTTGCATTATGCTTATGTGTTAACTCTTTGCCGGCCACTGTCACGTATACGTGATTCCACCAGCCAGCATTATAAACGAATCGAGATAGCAGTTTTCATGTTTCTCTGTTAATGCATTTCAACTGTATTTGCGTGCCTTTCCAATTTTTACAAACATTAGCGTTTACAATTCTCAAAAGAGTAGGTTTTATAGATTTTCCGTATCTCACTGCTCGCGAGATGCCGGCGGTAGACCGTTAAAATTTTGTTTTAACGTGTCCGAATTTTGATAGGCCTTAATTAAGGAGGAACCCATTATGAAGGAATTTGTTGAAGAAAAAGAGAAAGTTATATCTGAACCAGTAATGCCTGAAGATTTACCAGTAAGAAGAAAAAGAACAGCTGAAATGGCTGGCTCTTATGATTGGACTCCGCAATTAATTGAACCAGGATTTTGTGCTGCTCCAGTATCATGCTTTAAACATGTCAGTTTTAATATATTTCACCGGGATTTTTCAGGATTACATATAAATATTTCAATGTGTATTTTGGTTGTAGGCACCAATTTCAGAAATTTGGGATAATATAACAGTCGGGATGAAGGTGGAAGTTGAAAATACGGATTGTGATGAAGTGTGCGAAGCATTTCCGGATTCGTTTTGGGTAGCCACTGTACTACGTATATCGGGATATAGAGCTTTATTAAGGTACGAAGGGTTTGGTCATAACGCGGATAAAGATTTTTGGGTTTCCCTTTGTTCCAATGATATACATCCAGTTGGTTGGTGCGCGACTATCGGCAAACCTCTCATTCCACCTAACAGTAAGTATATAAAACAAATCTAGATTAACTCACATAAATCTAGAAAATCTCCTTAAAATCAAAATGTTACCGTTATTACAGCTATTGCTAACAAGTACAAAGATTGGAAGGATTTTCTAATGAGACGATTAACTGGTGCAAGGACACTGCCAACTAATTTTTATAATAAAGTTAATGACAGTATGAAGTCGCGATTTAGATGCGGTCTTCATTTGGAAGTAGTAGATAAAAATAGAATCTCGCAAGTAAAAGTAGCGACGATACAAAAGATTGTGGGTAAACGTTTACATGTAAGATATTACGATTCACCACCCGAAGACAATGGTTTTTGGTGCCATGAAGATTCCCCTTTAATACATCCTGTTGGCTGGGCCAAGAGGGTGGGACAGACGTTAGACGCATATCCCGAATATTTCGAACGTGTGTCGAAATCAAAATACTGTGAAGATGATGCAATGGAAAATGTTTTTCATGTGCCAAAGAGTCATCATTTGCATCTTGGATATACATTTCGAGAAGGAATGAAAATAGAAGCTATCGATCCACTTAATCTCTCGGCTATATGCGCGGCGACGATCATGCAAGTTTTAAAGGATGATTACATCATGATTCGTATCGATAGTTACGACGAGGATACTAGCGGCGCAGATTGGTTTTGCTATCATTCGTGTTCACCCTGTATTTTTCCAATTGGATTTTGTGCGCAACATGGATTACCATTAACACCTCCAAAAGGATACGATCCCACCGCTTTCACGTGGGACACTTATTTATCCGAATCCAATACCATACCTGCCCCTGTACAACTCTTTAATCGGGTAATTAAACTAAATCATATAACTCAATTCGTACAAAAAAAGGTATAACTATCTTTGCAAAATTAGGGATAATTTGTTGAGATACTACCAGCGCAAAAGAAGTCACTTTCACACATTCAATTGTTTTGTTTTATTTATGCATAAAAAGGTTTTAGATTCGAACGAAAAAAGCTTTATTTGTGTGCGGGAATTATTCTCTTCTCTCTTAATTCCCAACAGAAAAACATAAAAAGGACGAAAATAAATGGATAAGCGCGTAAAGCTGTTAAAACTTTCTAGATATCTTGGATTACTTATTTTTTCTTGCTATTTTGCTTCACTGCATAACTTCAAAATCGCATAAAACGAGACTCGACAGTACTTGCCTAAGATTTAAGGAATTCTTTACATCAATATTATTTAATATAAAATGTGACTTGTATCGTAGGAAATTCCACAACACGGATTTATCGAGGGAATGCGGCTTGAAGCTGCAGACTTAATGGATCCTAGATTAGTTTGTGTTGCAACTATTACTAGGGTGATTGGAAGGTTATTAAGAGTACACTTCGATGGTTGGGAAGATGAATATGATCAATGGCTAGATTGTCAGAGTCCAGATATTTATCCAGTTGGTTGGTGTGATCTGGTTGATCATAAGTTGGAGGGGCCCCGTGTACTCACGAAAAATACTAGTCCTACCGGTAATTATAAGCTAAAAGCCTTTTCTCTTTTTACGATTTTGCTTCCACTAGAACGTATTTTCGAGTAATTCACATTGTAATTAACTTGATATGTTCTCGAATTTTAATAAATATAAATGTTTAAGGTCGTGATACATGTATTAGGGTACCGGAAAGTAATCAGTTATGTTTCACATACCTTATGAAACTCCATTTATTCTTTCATATTAAACATTATTCTATTAGATAATCCCCGTCGTTATCTATAATCCTTAACCGATGATCCTCCAATGCCATAATTCTCTTTGTGAAAAAATCAAAAACCTAAATTTCGATGCTAACAAATACTCCACTCCCGAATTGATTACTTTCCAGTACCCCTAATTAACTGAGAATTACTTGTTTCGATTAAGGATTTTCACATTCGAACATCACATTTTGTATTTCTATCTCATACACTATCATTCATTTCTTACTAATTCATGTTTCAGTAAAATCACCAAGAGGCCTTAAACGTAAAGCTAAGAGAAAACTGAAGAAGAGTAGTAAACTATCTTGTACGAAAAATATTCTACCTCGTCACAGCGAACGTATTAGCATGGCTCGTGAACGTGAGAAGGAATTAGAGCCTGCCCAAGGAACAAAAATTGAAAGAGAACGCGACTTAGAAAGCTTGCCGGAGCAGCGAAGCCGAGAACCAGAACCAGCTCAAGAACCAGCTGGTCCTGACCAGACCTTACCTAGTCCTACCACGGGACAAGGTCAAGCATCCAATGATACTCAAAGTGAAATACAAAGTCCTCCGCCGCCGAAAGAGCGAACGGCGACGTCGTATATTAACGTAAGTTTTATTTTATTGTTTAACTCTTTTATTGCCACGGACGGATATCGGTCTCGTGCGTTTACGTTCAGATTATAGCTCCATTGAGTCGGCTCAAATGGCTCAAATGGTTTTTGTTTACACTTGTAAAGGACTCTAAGTAGGTATCCGCCTCCGATTTTTTTCGTTTTCATATATGTTGTAATACTCGAAAAACTAAGCGACATATATTTTGTTATATTTGCGGAATATCGGTTTAGATCGGTGAATCCCCCGCTCAAAGATTTTAGGTGTAATAAGAACAATTGGTAAAAATGCAAAAATGTTCCTCCTGGAAATCGGCATTTTTGTTTCTTTACAATGTTATTCATAGAAGCGTACGTATCAAATCGGCGGTAGCATTTTTCGCACAAACCGGGTAGATGAACCTGGCAGCAAAAGGTTTAATTCATATTTAACTTCTACATAGAAAAATCTAATATTACTACTATTTTTTCAGGTAACTTCTGCCAGTAGTAAATATATTCCGAGGTTAGCAGATGGCGTACATAAAAATTCTGAATCTGGTGATTTAGTGCCATCCGAATGGAATGTGTTTGATGTCGCACAATTTCTTCGCGTGAACGATTGCGCGACGTATTGCGACAATTTCAGTAAACGTAAAATAGATGGAAAGACTCTATTAACACTGACTAAGGACCAAATAATAGACCTGACAGGTTTTAAAGTTGGGCCATCCCTAAAGATATATGATCTTATTCAGCAATTAAAAATCAAAGTGAATCCAGCTCAGGAAAGGTTGAAATTAGGATTGAAAAAGTTATTATAACAAAGCTAGAATATAGTTAATACCGTGAATAAGTTCCATCATTACATTAATTAAACATGGATTTACAGGTAAGGCATGTGAATATTCATCATTCGTAAAATCATACATCCACTTGTTTATGTATCGTTTGTTAGAAACTTTAATCTACTTACAACTCATACGAATAGAACATATTCCACTATGAACTCAGAAAACCGGCAGCATTTATTTTAAGCAAAGAGGATTATTTCGTTTTGGGAAGTAATTAGTAACTACTTCGTTAAGAATTATAAACACATATAAATATACCTTAAGAAGCATATTTGCTTGCCCATCATTCATTATATTTATGACTTCAATTTTGTAACGTTTAAATCTAAGCACTCATTAACGATATATTTAATATAAGTAGAAATATAATTTTTAGCCATACAAATATTTCTCACATGTTTGAGTTATCAATTTTCTTTCGGTCGATTTCATTTCGTACGTTTTATTATCGAGCCCAGTGTTTTATTATGATAAAAGTAGTATAACTAGATTATGTGAAATCAGTTTCTCAGGTATTCGTCAAGTTTATCAGTTTATTAGAGTAATTGCCAGCGGGAACTACATTCCAGAACGAATTGATCCGCGTGTATTTAGAGTTTTCCGAGCGTTTGATTTTAATAGCGACAGTTCAACAGATGAAAGGTAACTCGAAATTTTGTCAATGATAGTACCAATGTTTTTATATAAAAAAATTTTTATGAAAAGTGATAATTATTATGTATGTACACTCTCAATGCAATCTGATAAATATGTGAGCTATTTTTTCTAATATGTACTAATACGTTTATCTGAACACTACCAGAACAGCCATTATGTGTAAATCCATGCTTTTCACATTGCACTACATTGACTACAAATGCACCAGCCATCAAAACTAACGGTGTACATTTCAAAGAATTTATCTTTAAATCCTGAGACGAACTGAGAAACAAAAAAGCGAGTTCGAGGTACTGTAATTTAGAGAGAATGTCCTTTAGCGGAGTACATCAATGGAGATCTATTAAGATAAATGATAAAGATATATTAAAATAAATAAGACAGTACAAATTACATGCTTGCGTATCGATTCATTTCTATCGTTATATTTGCCTTTGTAACACAACACGCGCGTAGAAAATAATGTTGTTAATTTTAATGAATCTCAATTGATTTACTTTCAGACGACATTCTCGGATACACAATATTGTATATAATCGAATGGATCAAGTCCCTTGATCATGTAAATACTCCGTGAAGCACTAAACATTAGGTTTAAATAATTGTCGTCGCTGATACAAGAACAGGGCCATTATTATATAAGAGAAGATAATTATTGCCAAAGTGGCTGATGCATTTGTACCTCGTACATTGTAACCATACATAGCTTTACAATCATTACAATGCAAGAAAAAGAAATCAAAGCAGTCTCGTTGAGTCTGAAAAAGGACTTGAATTTGGATCCTTAACACGTTCGCGACCACGCCGCGAAGGAGAAATTCCTGCAACCGGCCATGCTTTATTTTTCGAATTTCTGCAAAATATACTAAAAATTTCTTCTTATACGATTTAAATCTAATAAAAGTGAATTAGAATCTACTTTTCCGATATATTATAAACATGCGATGCTACCTATGCGATAGATAGCGTGATTATTTATTCAACAATAAACGAAATTCGGCTACCGTCATACACGTGTGACGCTGGCCTCAATGGAAATCAATGCGTCACTCTTATGTGACTGTGGTCGTGAACGTGTTAAATGCTATTTTAGTATGATAGAGTAAATCAATTACTCGGCTTATTTATTCAGTTACTTCGAATCTCAATGGATACTAATTTGACCTAATACCTGATATTTCTCGAAAGGAATATCTTAGTTTGACGATGGGCAGGAATGACTGATCAACGACGACAACCATTTTAACACAGTTAAATTCGACACGTTTTCTCCCGCCATTATGTTTCACTTTCCTTACCGTATTTCGCTGCTACAGAAAACAAATTATTACGCTGCATTTCAAGGTGCAGTATCGAATTACGAATGGAACAGATATTCCGAGTGGAAATTCTACCCAACGCGTCCGCCAAACAAGGAAAGACTCGAAAGACTTTCCCGTTCTTCGTTTCTTCGTTCATCGTTATTTGTAAACAAAGTCAAGCGACTCTACGCGGACACGTGACCGCGTGTATTTCGGTATCAATCTGAGAATTGTTATCAACATGGCGAATGGTTCTCCACTTCTGTTATAAAAGTTCTATCGATATTATAACGAAATTAATAACCTCCATTATACTTAACAGCGCGTGAATGGATATGGACGAAAATTGTTATTGTAATATCTGATTTGACAAATGTTTTACTGCCAGTTCGGGTCACTTTGTTGATTGTATTGAAGAAACCGTTAGAAAGAAACGTGATGCTAAGTGTATCGGTTAACATCTTCCATTCGCACGTTTCTTTTTGCACAAAGAATGAAGCAATTATCCGACGTAGTAACTGATACGAAGCGTAAGTGAAATTATGATAGATGATGATAGGGAAAAGGATGTCTAAACGAGGTGTCATAGCTTATCGAACAAATTCTTACGGTCAGTAAGGCGATATTATGTAGAATTTTTATATCAAAGGCTAATGAAAGGGTTTTAATGATTTTATACTCGTATGGTCCAGTTTTTTCTTTATATTAAGGAAGAAAGTAAACCAGTTTTTGGTGTCTCTTTCAAAATTTGAAAGATTTAAGTCCCGGTTTTCGATATATTGTCGCTCGAATTGGTGATGTATGTCGGTTAACTAAATAATGTTTGGATTAATTTAATTGCATCTCCACCGTGTTCATAGTTATTCGTATTATTCAAATAAATTCTTCTCGCCTCTGTAATATATTATCGGAACGAACAATCTACAATTCATAACAATAACCATGGATGCGGTGCGCAGGAATTTTTGCTCCTCGATCGATTATTATTTCCTTATAGTATACAATGGAAAAAACATCAATTAAACAAGAATGTATGTCGCGAACGATAATCGACAGCAGTATTTAACGATGTACGCGAGAATTTGGATGTGAGCTCATCTAACATTTCCTCTCTGAGTTTTTTATTTGTAAGTTTCTCACTGATATATATTTCTTTTATAGAAGTAAACAGAGATTGATTAAGAATAAATGTTTTACACATACATTGTAAAGAATTTGCAAATAATGATGGAAGTACATTGTTTATATTGAATGGTCCAACGTCTTTGTATTCCGGTCGCCGTTCCGCTATGTTTTTTATCAGTACTACGGTGCACCGTCAGATGGCACCAGTGACATATCTTTTTTTAACCGTTTTATCGATTCGAACGATCACGTTTTCCGTGTGCAAACGATAAAATAATATTTAAGGTCTAGTATCTTCGAAAAAATAGTCAAATAGTATTGGTGACTGTAGATAATAGAGCAACTGAAAACTTAAAGCCTTCCTGTACTGTACCAGAAAGGAAACACTATTTTATAACGTGTGCAGTTTTCAATAGCTTCTTTTTTTTTAACACTTCAGTGATTTCAATCTCAGATTTCTATAATTTCCGATAATATTCAACTTTAATCAAAACAGGCCATTAAGATAGATACAACGTACCAAGCATACGTTCTGCAATTAGCATGTACTACAGATAATTAATACAATAGAAGTTAATCAAAGGAAGTCAGGATAGAAGGATACTATCGTATTCCGTGGATGAAAGTCGATTGAATGAGAATACGCGAGTACAGCGAAAGCTTAAATCACACATCGGAGGTGATTGATTTGTATGATAATGGAGCATCTTTTGGGTAGAAGATCGAATGGGATCGGATCGGCGGTGCATTTACGATGGAATGCGCGGGCGCACGACAGGGCACTCGGGAGTCGGGAGTTGGGAATCGGGGGATCGTTGGAGTGGGGGAGAGAGAGGAAGGAATTTTTATTGTAAAGTTTCGTGTCGGTGGAACGGCGCGGAGAGGTGGCCGTATACGCGAAGGAAGAGCCGTACGCGGTGTGGTAGGAAGGGAAGTTAGGTAGTTGTGTGCGAGAGGGTCGGTGGCACGTATATACGCGATCGGTTTCCTGGCTTAGTAGTGGGGAGTGTATATAGGTTCGAAGCTCGCGCAGCAATCGAGCAGGAGGAAGTGGGGGAGACTGGCGTATTCTATGGGCGGGGCCTCTGCCAGCTGGCAGATGTTTCCCGCGCGGCCGCACCATTCCTCTAGCGTAAACCTACGCGACGCGAAACTAGTGCCCGAGAACGCGCTAAATATTTCTAACAATAGCTACTCGTGAATACGAGAACGTGCATCGTTTGGCTCTATTACGAGGTACCGAGTGTTCTGGGTGCAACTACCTGCGGAAAATAGTCGGAACACAACGTAATCCCGAGGATGAGCCACCACGGGATTGGTCCAAAGAGAGTCTCTGTCCAGGGCAGAGTAATGTTCATCGTTCGCCCCTAACCACCGTCTCTCTTCGGGAAACTTTGTCTCCAACGAGTGCCTTGAACGTGGTGAAATCCAGTGTTTTCCAACGTGAATTATTTTCGCGTGCTAATGTTTGACGGTTTACGTGTCTCAAATGATACTGTTATTTCGACCCGACGGGATTACTCGAGTTCAATGTCACCTATCAGAGACTGTCTATCGCTACATTTCCGTTTGCAACCCTTTGCCGCTACAGTGCGCGAGTGCTATTTCTATCGTTAAAGTGTTCCGGATAATAACCTTTAATATGTGCCACGTGATGGTTACATCGGTGCGTACGTGTGAACTCGCATTTCGCATTGCAACGAGACTAACAGGACAAGTAATTTGAAAGGTACACGTTTCGTTCGCCATTCAAACTTCGATTCTAATTTCGGTGTCCCGGATCTTCCGAAGATTCTGTGTTTACGGTTCGGATCATCGATCGGTTCCCTCCGGACATCAAGACTCTCGATTGTTCCTCCCGTCCGAATTTTTTCGCACGTTTATAAACTCCTATATATTCGTTATACAGTGCATAGGAGGGTATATCGCGTGTTACAAGACGTGTATTTATTATAATCATAATATAGTCCCGTGGTTAATACGTATTTATAGTGAAAATCGTATCGTAAACTTAAGCGGAGGTGTGAGTGAAAAGTGTTGGATTGAATCTAAAAGGATCAAAGGAAGGGCACTGAACGAACCTTAAGAATAGGACGGCCCTGAAGCCGGCGGCGGAGTGATCCGTGGTACGCTGTGGGGGCCCTCAGCTGTTTCCCGCCAAAGATCGCCATTACAAAACGCGTTCGGGCGTTGTGTGTACGCCGCGCGGAGTGGCTGTCCCGTGGACAAATCTCGGTGCGTGCCACCGCGTTCAACCGAAAGTTTCATTAACGAGTTTCGAGTTCGTGTTCGCGCGTTTCTTAAATACGTAACGAGAAGTAGTGCGCGTGGTTTTTTTTTCGGTCGGTGGAGTGTACTATCGAAAGGATCGAGAGTAAGAGAGAAAGAGAGTGAGGAGGAAGAGAAGCCCCGTCGTCTTTTCGCTGCCGCGACGACGGCTGCTAGGACGTGGAATCGCGCGGCGGGATTCTCAGTGTCGCGGACCGTCAAGATATGTCAGTGTTTCCTAGTGAGGATCGAATTCTGCTCGAGGAAATCGTCGAGACCACCGAGGAGCAGGAAGTTGACTTGTGCGGGTAAGTCATCCTCATTCCTTTTACTCACCCTATTCATCGCTATTTCGAACGAGTTTAACCAGAGGGAATACGAAAAAATTGCAAAACGGACTCGAAGTAAAACTGTACCACGGCACATTCATGCACCGTGTTGCCGGCGCGGTTTTTGCTTCGCGTCGGAAAACTATGTGTTCGTTACATATGCATTCGTTCCGTGAGTTGCGTGTACGTCAGCACATATTATAGTATACGAGTGGCACGGGTTTTGACACGCCACGTCATTCGTCATTCTAAATAGACGATGTAACGCCTTTCTCTGTACTGTAACCGCGAGAACGAGAGATGCGACGGATTTATCGCATAGGAAGGCGTGCTCGTTTTCTCTCTTATCACTCTCTACACTGATTGCTAAATGTAATATATCGTACTCTCGTTCTCGCACTTGCCACTGCTTCCTCCGCGAAATTCCCATATCCGTTCTCGGCATGACATTGCCAACCTTCGCGGTACTCGTGACATGTCAGGAAAATGCGTGCTACAACGCAAACAAAATGTAGCAGCCTTGGCGGCCAGCTGTCGTGAAGCCGGCCGGCCGGCCGGCCGGCATATTAGCCTTCGCCATTCCATTCCTACTTCTTCTGATCGAATCGAACTCACTCGTCTCATATTATTTCTTACGTCATCATCTTCCATCGCGTTATATTTTCCCGGAATCGAGTCGTAAATGATGCATCTCCCCCAAGGTTTCGGTGTCGCGAATTTCAGCCCGCCATGCGTTCACGCCCAAACAAGCATGGCGCGGGAGACACGCGCGTCCAATTATTTTCCGCGAGAATATGCATATTCTTACTCATATTCTCTTCACATTCGTACTTGGAACTTCACATTCTCGGTAAATTCTGTCGTAATACCTGTCGAGGAATTAGTATCGGTAACCAAAAGATTAAGAAACGGGGATAGTTTTTCTGCTTACTTTAATCGGGGATTAACTTTGTATAAAGAACCGTAAACATTTGTCGCCTAACAAACCGGCCGAATAAAGCACGTGCGATGATCAATCTGTGGTGCGTGTTAACTCTGTTATCTTATATCACTATCATTTACATGTTCGTAACTAGAACTACCAAAGCAATCAAAATGTCGGCTCCTCGGAATTTCATAAAAATGTTCAAATTTATAACGTTTCATTTTCCGAGATTTTTCGCGCTTCACGTTGCACAATGACCACAAATAACTCGATTAATTTATCTCTTCGATCCACACTGCTTTCTTTTAAATACGTACAGCTAAATATATAAATATAGCTGAATATATCGCCGGTAGTTCTAGTTTTAAAAAGTTAAACGTATTTACTTAAATAGTATCGAGATTCGGAATGTAATCGTGTGACGGAAATAAATATCTCGGGGCATTAATCATATCGTGATTCACGTCAGTTTCAATATTAATAGATAGCGGTGTACCTAGTCGAATATATTCCGAGTTATTTCACATGAAGATTAACATAATAAATAGCATAGCAATCTAAATAAAAGGCGACAAAAGTCCTTGGTAGAGAGTCTCTCGCGCGGTAAACGGACTCTCGAGCCGGCTGCACGGAGTCGCGATTAATCGTTCCTTGGAATGTTATCGCGAGTTGTCTAAACGGGTTTGGAATGCATGTACTTTACTCGCATTTGTATCTCGAACTCATACACATTCATTTCGTTCATTTCCCTCGGTACGTCGTATATCACACCACGTCCACGATACAATCGTAGGAACTATTCGCGTGAAAACAAAAAAACAAGAAAGAATCAAAGGAAGAATAGTTACCGTGTCACGTGGTGTATTCGTCGAAACTGTGCTACGTTCACCATTTAAAGTCGTCCGTTCGTGTGTTTTTTTTCATTGGCGCGAACGTCGTAACCAACGGAGTCCGCGCGGAGTTCCGAGAATCATAGTGTAAGCCTTTGTTTACATTCGTAGTCGTTGCGTGGATTGTGTGGACGTTTGTAGTTTTTTCGATTCTCCTTTCGTGAACGCGTTTGTGTGGAAGTGAGACGGTATTCTTGCGCCGGCGGAGAAAAAAAGCCGTGCAGAAGGATGAGGAAAGCAAGTTCCTTTGTATACGGCCGAGTGACCGACAGACCAGGGCATACTGTGTGCGTTACGTAAAGCCACGTTTGTTGCACAATAATCGGTTTCTATAAATAACTCGAAGCATGCCGCTTCGGCTCGAGACTCCTTGTTTACATACGCTCATCACCGCCACGTCGCATTCACGAGCCTGGAGTTTCGATCTACTACCGCCATCGTGTTCTTTAACCCCTCTGCCTACATACACGTTACATACACGTTCAACAATAAGTATCATATTTATCCCGGTGCCCTTTACATGTCTCCTTACATATGTAACGATACATGAAACATCCCCGTTCGAGCGGGAACTTCCATCTACGTGTTCCTTAACCCCCTTGGAAAAATACATCCTAAAGAGGCTCGTAACATTTTCTACTCGAAGCTCACCCGCCATCTTGATACGTCACTGAATTCCTACATAATATTAGGTTGGCCAGAATGTTGGTGCAGTTTGCGTCAGTTCTTTTTGCGGGGAGATAAAGGGATTCTTATGAAGTTGGTTAAAATATAAGAAAGTATACTAAGTGGAAATTGATGATACATTATCAATGAAATCAAATTGAAAGAATACAATATTTAATAAAAAATATTTTCTATTTATATGCGAAAAACCGCAGTAACTTTTTGGCCAAACTAATAGACTACAAAACAGAGCAGTATATGGTGTAAAAAGTACAAAACAGCGTACGCCATAGTTGTATATATTACTAATAATATTCGATTATCTTGAATATATATAAATATATATTTACCAATGACACTATTTAATGAGTGTCTACCGAGTAAAATAAATCATCCTGATTGGTATCAAGCGTAAACAATCACAGTAATGCACGCAACATACCTACCTCGTTTAATCTAATTCCAGTAAATATTCATAAATATCATACGATCATAGAAAACATAAATAACAGTTTCATAGAATACTGCATCGTTTCATGTTCATTAACTACTTGAGGACACCGAGTAGTATCCACCTGTGCTCGAAAAAAACATCTGATATATGTTTATCTACGCGCGGAGGTAACCGGTGGTATCAGCTGATTAAACTCTCGGCCATTACGTAATCGACATGATTTATGCATTAGCTATATATGTATATCGGTGTCCGCCTTATTTCGAGGATGTATTCGGCCTCTTTTTATGCGAACTAAACGCCCGTAGCACGTGCATTCCACATCCTTTCCATTTCAAATCAGCGCATCGGGAATTCAGGTTAATCGCGAGTATTACGCGCGCCGATTCGCGCTCGAATTCATAATCCAGAGGAAACCATCACTCGTTATCTTCGAAAAGAACACGGCCACGATAAAATAGCCGCGCTATGTGCACTCTTCTACAATGATTATTCAATGCGAACTATACCACTGGACGAGTTCGACCAGTTAGCACGAATGTTTTATATCCCGTAGCTGTTTGATTTTTTATTCACGCTAATGGTTCGGCCATCTTTGTCCTGCCATTACGAATGGAGGGTTTAATGGTTAATATACTACGCGAGTACTTTGTGTTTGACGTTCGTTGTAAATGCGAACACAGTGATATTTATTATTGAACACTCTTAATGGATAATCGATAAACCTGGATTTTATTAGCTATTTATTGTTTACGAGACATACGTATTATATAACCTAGATTCTTTATGGTTATGTTAGATATTCATTCGTGGAAATATGTGGAGTATATTATTATGTATCGACGTGTTAATACATTGACTGCAAGAAAATATTGACAATTTGACGAATATTAGCGATATAATTGATCCGAATAGTAATATTGGCATCGGTAACCGCCATGATGTTCAACGTGTTAATAGATAGATCGCATCCCGTAATCATAGTAAAATTACAGATAAAGATCGAAATTAGCGGTATCTGGTTGGTGTTTTTCCATGGCACAGTGAACGCAATGAAAATTACCGAGAGACTCTCGATGGTTCATCGATTTTCTCGTAGTATTTACGTCGTGGATCTTTGTCGGCGTGCGCGCACGCAACGCCGAGTAGTTATTATCATCACGTCGTTTATCAAGCGCGTAGAGGAATAAAACTCATTCTGCCGACGGTAGTTTCTCGTTCGCGGGGCTTAATAAATCGGTCAAGCCAATCCTGACCACGGTTAACACTGGGACTACCGAACTTGTACTCGCTTATATTTACACATTTAATTGCATAGAAATTATGACTCGAGGATACGAGTTAATTAATGGATCGAATTGTATGCGTCACGTGTATAAAATCGAAGTATATTAAGTTTATTCCAATACGCCGTTGCATATTGGAATAAACTTAATAAAAAGTGTAGACCCCGGTCATTTTAACCGCGTTGGTAGCTTTAGTGTTAACATGTTTCCTCTCGTGTAGGGCGGGTCCTCCCTACTTGGATGCACCAATTACGTTTCACGTGCACGTCATTTTCCAAGTATCCTCTCAGTGTAGACAACTTCGTGAACATAGGATTTCCGTGAACTTCAACCGGTGTACCCCGAAAGTTTTCGTTTCGAGTTAATGTGGGATGGCAGCACTGATTAGAAATAATCACTGTATACCAACAATGAAAAAACGTGCAGTTAATGCGAACATTGCGGGAGAATATTTTTTGAAAAGGAAATCCATCAAAATTCTCCTCGTATATCGTTAAATGTCATTTAATTCACAGTGTGAAATATACTTCTTTTTTCCACTTTGTAGCAAAAACGAAAAGGAATATTATTTTTGTTTATAAATCTGTCCAAAATGAAAATCATAATTATACTCAATCGTGATACGTCTTTAAGTCTTTCACAACACTGTTTCGTGGCACAGGTACATACAACTTAAATGAAAATACAACTAAGTTATTAGATACTTACTGTAAACAAACCGTGATTTTTCTATATCGGCAGAACAATATACTAAACATTTGATACGCGGTAGAATATTAATAATTAGTTTATATACATCGTGACATAAAAGAGGTGAAATGTCAGCGTTGTATTATATGGCAGTTACTTGTTGGAACTTATGGAACGTCTCCATATTGAAACTCATGTATTCCTGATTTATGCAGAAACCTACGTTTCGGGCGCTCTACATAAATCAAGTATAGATTCAAGCATTGCGGAGAAAGTGGTTCGTGGTATCAAATAATCGTGATATTGTGAACGGCGAGATCGTTCGGCTGCATACTTATCAAAGACTCGTATTAACGATATATACTCGAGAATATTTATAACCGCATGAAACAGCTTAGAGATTATGGAGAACACGATTGATTCACGGTTAAACAGTTCCGCTGATAACGAGTATCCCTTATCTAGGAGTTGCCATTTCCACGGAACTTATCACCTTGTACATAAGTTCCTCGCGGCGTAGGTATAGTTCCTGTCATAACAAATCAGGGAGTTGTACAGTCGTTGCGGACAACTCGTCTACGGTCTGAAGTTGGCCGGAATAAACACTGTCGCCGACACATTTTCTTTCTTAACCCTTTTAGTGCCAGCGGACCTTGTGCGAAAACTGCCACGGGCCGATGCGTTGTGGCGGGCTTACGTGCCGAGGAACTTTTTCTCAGCCTCGTTTGAATTAAACATATTTTATAACTAAAAATTTGGCTGCACAACATTATATTCCATATTCTTTAAGTTTCAGAAGAATAAATAGTAATATTTTCCTCCAGGAAATCGGAATTTTGTTCCTTATAAAGATATTCATATAAGCGCGCATATTAAATCGGCCCGTGGCATTCTTCGCATGTACTCCGTAAAATGCCTGGCACTAAAAGGGTTAACACTGGAACTACGAAAGCAGTCAAAATGACGGGTCCACGGGATTTAATAAATTGTTCAAATTAATAACGTGTTGTTTTTTGAGATTGTTCGAGGTTCGCGTTGCGCAATGGACATAATTTAAGCGGTTAATTTATTTATTCCATTCATACTTTTTTAACGTACACATAAATATACAAGTATAGCTGAATATATCGAAGTTAGTTCTAGTGTTAATAATTCTATAAAAATGTTCACTTTGACTGAGTGTAATCTATGATTCTACGACGGTGCATTGTAACATCCCTTTGTACTGTACGCTTTTCCAGGAAAAATGATAATAGAGGGACAAAATGAACTCCCAAATTTAGTTCGTTTAAAATCTTCAAATAAATGAGAGATTTTTGGTTTTACAGATAATATGTTTACTTAGTATTTCAATATTTCTTTGCCAGTTGTTCTACACAAATCGGCTCATTTTATTAAATATTCCATCATGTTTTGTAACATTTTAATCGGTACATTGTCGATTTCTTGTCGAACATAGCTCTTCAGTTAGTCAAGAGATGATTATTTATTCACGTACACTCCTTCCGTTAACAAACCCCATAAAAAGAAGCCTACGGTTATTAAATCAGGCGATCTTCAAGTTAATTAAAATCACGAAAACGCGAAATTAATCGACCTAGAAAAAGGTCAAAATTCGTATTATGTTGTCAACTATATACGGTGTTGCGTCGTGTCTTGATAACGAATCTTATACAATTATAATTTGCAACCGTAAACGAAAGAATGACCGTGCATGTGAAATTACAACATGGCGGCCCTTTCCAATATGGAGTCAACTTCAGCCTACTTCGTAGTAATCATCACATGTCATCCGTAAGATTTAGCTGGTTCAAATACCACTAGTTCACCCGGAAGTCATTAGATGTATGGATGGTATTTTTTTCAAAAAGGGAGAGATATGTATCGCGTGAAAGTAAAGTAGTCGGTTAGACGTATTGATTATCGATTGTTTCGGCTTATCGGTGGATGTAATAATACCGTTCCGCGGTGGCGTGCACGCAAAAGAACCACGGCACCACGGGAAATCTCGGCACTTTGCCGGCCTCGTCTAGGAATGGACTTAACACTTGCTGCAACTGTATAATATTTGCAAATCTCATTACTCACCGTACTTACAGCGAAGGGTTAAGTAGGTTAAACATCGACGTTGCTTATTTCTCGTCGATACTTACAATCAAAATCCTCGAGAAATATCGCTGCTTGTCTACGTCGAACCAAACACGTGGTTCGACGTACAAACGATGCGCGATACGCTGACATGGAATTCATTTGTTATTGTTTACTCGAGTTCAATTATTGTTGATAATATTACTACAACATGAGCTGTTTATTTCGAAAGTGATCTAATTAATTTTTACCGTTTTCACACAATGGCAGTTCTTCAAGTAGTACTAGTTTTTAAAGTAGTCACCGTTCGATATTAATTATTGCACTCAGTTGGAATTAATACGCCGATCATACTCATAAATTGCATATTATCTGCTTTCAGTTTTAAGAATATATTTATTATTGATTTGAATGGAAATTGATCCGAGATATAATTAATATACAATAATAGAATAATCGTTTATTCAATGATGTTATTATCGCATAAAAGTAATCAAAGGTTAACAAAAGCAGCCTCGTAAGATTCTCGCAGTGCACGCATTAAATTTCTTAAAAGGCAACACGTGGCTCGAATCATTCTGAAAGGAGATGAGATCCAGATGACGTTGAAGGGACAGCAAAATAACAGCGGATTTCCAAGGCATCGCGCAATACCGCGCGCGACATTGCTCGAGGATTAGGGTTGGCCATATTTAATCCGTAGGTTTTTCTGAATGGTACCGATTTTTTTCCCCCCGATCGAGCTACAAAAGGCAGCTGAGCTGCAAAGACGTTCTGCAGTCTTGAAACGCCCTCCAGTTCTGGAGCCTGCCAGCAGACAACAATGGTTTCTCTGTTGACCTCTTACGCTCCACATATTCGTTGTGCACCGCAAAACTCGTGTTACACACATACCCTGCCCCCTGCCCCCTCCTCCCTCTCTTATTTCGGTACTTATGTATAGGTATTACTCATGAAAAAAGACGAAGGGACCGACCTCAGACAGGAATAATGCCTATGTCTCACGCCCCCCCCTTTTTTCCCTCTCTCCCCTCCGCCATTTTCGTACGCGTTGATAGAAACGGGTTACTGATAAGGTTATCCCTCGAATTGCATCTACAATCTGTTCTTCCGAATAAATCCTATTCTGATTTTTATTACTACAGTTATGAAACGTATTTAGCTTCGAAAATCCAACAACGTCTTCACTGTGGAAGGTTCTTTTACTTTGGGAAGTAACGTTAGTTATTAGTTGATTAGTGATTTCCGGTTTAAATGAAAGGTGTAGAAAGTATTGTGCAGAATTGTCATGAATATTTTGTGTAAAGCAGAATCGTAGTTGTTTGCGAATATTATAGGGATTATTAGTTATTTGGGATGGGAGGACTGTTTAACGTTGGAAGTAAAGGTGGCGCAAAGCAGTCAAAATGGCGGATGCGTGGTGTTTAATAAGAATATCAAATTTATTGCGTTCCACTTTCTCAGATATTCTACGACTCGTGTTTTATAATAAATATAATTAAATCGATTCATTTATTTCCGCTGTCCATGTTTAATTTTAAGGACATATATAAGTATATATTATTATAAAGCAGAGGATAATTCCGGTAGTTCGAGGGGTTAAATAGAAAATTGTGCGAGCATGCGCCGTAGCTACCTTCGGTAGCTACTCTACCTAACCTACTCTAACCTAACCGAATCATCTGCCGCGACTGTATGAAGGCCGTTTCTATTTTCCTCGGTAGATTTGATGGTTGACAAAGGATGACTTGGTCCTTCCTTCTCAGGTACCTAGGTCCTTAGACCTTTCGGGGGTCGGGGGTCCTTTGTTCGTGATTCGTTCCAGCACCCTATTCCTGTATTTCGAAAACGCGCTCAAGGAGGAACACAATACTGGAAGGTGGCGTTTTTGCCATTTACACGGCTACGGTCTTCGGACCTTCACCGTTTCGAACATTATTATTCCAGTTTCCACAGTGGTGCTCCGTTTGTTCCTCGAACCACCTCATCTTCTCCTTTTCCCCGTTCCTTTCTTCTCTGACTTTGCGCTTCGAATATTTTTAACGTCAAGGTCCTCTGCGTTCCGGGTTCCGCCGATACACCATTGTTACCACATCGCCTCCCGATTCTACCTTTCTCTTTCATCCCTGATTCCGACAGTTCCGTGTTATTTACGGAACCATCTTGAACTCTGAAACTCCTTTAACACTAGAACTACCAAAGAGGGCAAAATGACTGGTTTAGCATTTTTAGGTTAATTATACGAATACCCTACAGCGCATAGTTTAAGATTTTATAGACTTGTATTTTACATACATAACGCGAATAATTGGATCCGTTAATTAGCTTAACCCTCTGACTCCCAGCGTTCGATTTTCCGGACGTCCGCGGTATCTGCATAAAAACTCAACGTCCGATTTTCAAGATGTCCAGAAAATAATTTTTCAGAAATAAAAATTATTTTCAAATTTACATTCTAGTTATATGAAAATAGGGCTTTTTGGCAGATGCGTTTATAATCTGTATAAAGGTCCAGCAACCTTTTTTCAGGATGTCCAGAAAATAATTTTGTTTTAAATAAAAATAATATTAAAATTTACATTTTAATAATATGAAAAATGGGACTTTTTGACAGATACGTTTAAAAAACATCTGCAAACCAAATGGGGTTAAATCCTCCCGTCATAATTAATATATAAATAATTATGCAAGCATAACTGATTATATGTTCGGTGGTTCCAGTTTTAGTATCCTCGAACCCAATGCGTGACCTTGGTCCGATATCCCTCCCCACGCCACTCCATTTCTCCGAAGTGTCCACGAAGATAATCGATCTTCCTTTCCCTATGGAAATGAATAAGCCCAGGACGTATTATTCCGTCGAGTCATTAAGATACAAAGTAAACACTCGGCCAGGGTGAATGTTGATTCGGTACGGTCTCGTGTCGGAAAAATGTAACCTCGCAGTCACGTGGCAGGAAGCCGGAGGTAGGCTAAAAAAAGAGTGTTCCTCGAATCTGACACGGCGTACAAACTACCGGCTGTCAGAGTGTGGCGCACAGGGCGGACGGACGGACGGTCGGTGTTACCTCGTTGAAATCCGACAGCTGGTTGACTCAGTGGTCGTTTCACGCATCAGGGCTCTCGCATTCCGATCGTCATCAATATAAATTGTCATTGTTTTCGTCGCAGGTGTTACGCCGGCCGGTCGACCAGCCTGATATATGCATAACGTAGGATGTTAGCCTTTTAGATCCGTTCTTGATACCATTATCGGCAAACATGCTCGAATTTCATTCACCATTTTCGGCGTGCCACGTGACCGGGCTAATTTAACCCTGGGACTACCAAAGGAGTCAGATGTCCGCCATTTTAGTTACATTATTGGAATATATCAGGGTGTGTTATTCCAGATTTTATATACTTTTATTTCATTTATATAACGCAAAGAATTGAATCCTTTAATTAACTTCAATCGTCCAGCCATCATTTATATTCATAACTGAGTATATTTTCGGATGTTCTGGTATTAACCCTTTGCACTCGAGGGTTCTGGAGCGGAGCCATTTAAAATTGGTCTTCAAACTCGAGGGCTCCGCTATGGAGACAATAACATACAATGATGTCTTTCCTTTGAATGCGCACATTATTTACGTATATATAAATATGATTTTTTCACTGAAACTGCTTCGAGTTGCTGGTAATATGAATGAAAAAAATTCGAGTGCAAAGGGTTAAACACTTTTGGTGTATCAATTATATCAGTATTAATTATATTAGCTATAATATTTACATAAATACTGCCTTAACCTTACCGTTTCTAACCTCAAAGGACTTTCGCTGTTCATCATTTCGAGTTCAATATTAATTTAACCTGAATTTGAAGATACTCATTTTACATCCAATGATATTCTTTCGCTAATTATCTTCCCCGGATATTCAATTTAGTGTCAACTACTGTCGCGCGAATATCGCGTCGTACGATTTTAATGCTTTTTCTTTCGAACACGGCGCAGTCAAAGGATTAAATAAAAATGTAAGATGGAGTAGAAATTCATCGATCTCTCGTATTCACGGCATCGTGGTATCATTTATAGGTACTCTTGCATCAGATTACACAATCGTACGATTTAATTTAAATAACGTGTACTTCGATCGGCCGCGGATGCGTGGGCTAGAAATATGCATTTATTTGCATCTTATAATTACGAGTAGAGTCATCTGCTTTATTATCCGGAAGCGAATCATGGAAGAAAATAATTTTGTTGTTAAACATATATTAATCGAGATATTATCATGTTATTAATAAGCAGTCTCTTTAAATCATTATTAACACTTTATCTACCCTGCGCCTATAAATCGGCTTTTCAATCGGCCTTCATTAGCAGGTTTATTGACACTTTTCCAACAATTATCAGAATGATCAATAAAACAGTAGCATACTGTAATAAAATACTAATCATTCGAATATCATTGAAAGTTGAATTTTTCTAACGCTTTATGATTAATGTGCTCAAACGAATGTGTTAATAAGCATTCCACTTCAGTAATTATTAATTGACAATTCCCATAAAAAAGTTACTTTTTACCGGACCTCCGATCTTTAACACATCGAGTTAATTCCACATAAATAATAAATCGTAAACAATAATAGACAATGCTTTTGAAACATTAAAATTGTGCTTGATATATATATCCATCCATAAGTATATTGTTATGTCAATAAAACTGATAAAGTATTGAAATAACGGCAAAGCAAATGATACTAATCGAGTAAGCGTAGAATTGCTAGAAAAAAATTGCGAAGATATCGTGGACCGCAAAGGGTTAACTAACACATTCGCACCGGGTGACGCACTTTTGAGTCCTTCTGAGTTATATGTGTCGTTTGTTGTCTTTTTTGTCGATATAACTTTATTTATCAAAATTCACGAATTTGCCCCGTTAAACGCGTATCAGTCGGCTGAAAATATCCCTATGCGAATGTGTTAAAGATTCGGTAAAATAGGTTAGGTTGAAGTGTTACTTTTTACTTGTTCTCCAATCCTTTCCATAATCAAGGAAGATTCAGTTCCAGAGTATCCCTATGTTACACGGGGTTAATTAATGATTAGGTGTAATCAATTCACCGAGAGATCTCGATAAGCATAAGGGATGAGGAAGGGAGGGAGGGAGTCAGCGATATAGTAAGAAACAGAAGGATAAAAGGCACGTAGACGACCCGACGTGGCGCCCGGTGGGCTGCGGCTTACGTCACACTGCTAAATATATGCCCGGCCGTTCCCAATCTCATTCCCATTCTCGTTCTTCATTCCATCCCGTGCGAGAGTTGGTACTACTGCGGGGCATCCTTACTGCCAAACACATCTTCGAGACTCTCAAATCACCCTCTCCCTTCGCCACCTTCTCTTCATCTTCTTCTTATTCCACTACTCTTCGTGCTTTTGTAATCCGATCTTTCGTGCCGCTGAACGTACTCCTCGCACGCGCGATACTTATTGTTAGTATCGAGCTAGTAGCGCGATACTTGCCCTGTATACTTTGCTCCTTATACTAGTATACTAGTATTTATTCGACGCGGCTTTCGCTATCCATCATTTCAAGCTTAACTCTTTGCATTCGAATTACTTCGGGCGCGATATTGGCGTTGTATTCGAAGTGTGCTTCCCAGGAATACCAACAATATACTGCAGTAAATAATCAAAATGTGTTTTGCAATTAAATTTCAGTTCCATCTAATTTATTACATTTATTACATTTATTACATGCGCATAAAAAGCGACAAGATTTAGCCGAGAAAAAGCTCGAGTGCAACGGGTTAATATTAATTCTAACCTCAATTTGAGAGACAAAGACATTACATCAACTTGGATTTTCGAGGCTGAATAAGTCATATCATTTTAAAAGTTTATAGGTTGGTACTTATATCTGATCATACTGGAATCAGGTATATTTTCTTTGATCGAAAACGATATCTAGATTCGTTAAGAATAGTGAGTCTAATACTAAACCAACCGAGCGAACAGTCTAGAAAGAGAAGAAAGCCATGGGCCTATTTGCCGATCGTTTCTGGTTTTGTTCCTGATCCTGTTAACATCTGCCGACGACAGCTTGCTTTCCAGAAAAATTCCCCCTCTAATGCTGTTGGCAGCCTTCAACCCAACCCCTCCCCCGCTCCTTTTTTTCCTCCGTAACGAGGTTCCTGGGATATCTTCCTTCGTGATTAGCTGTAATCGGAAGTATCGTGCTCGGATCTTCGTCCACCATTTTCTATTCCGATAAGTCCATGACAAATTGCTGTACGCGAGTGATATTCTTTTTATTTGCGCTATAGAACTGATCGATTTGTTTAATCCACCGTAAATTATATTATATAAAGTAAATTTCTTTCAGCAGACGTAGAATGCGAGATAATATTATATAAAAGCGTATTACCGATGTTTTCCGATGTACAACTGGGATTTTGGTTAAAAACGAAGATACGCGAAAATAAGACTAGGTCTTATTATTGGAACGATAGGTACTAATGAAAGTTTGAAATAATAATTTTGACAAATTTTCATTCACAATCCAATTCGTAATAAAAGCTAAGACCATGGTCTTATTATTGGAAAAGAACCAGTAACAATAGATTAAATAATACGTAAAATTACGCAATTTACGTACACCGCATAATAGCTCGCATAAATGCATCCATTAAAATCTTCTAATACGAAATAGTTAAGATACAAACATAAACATACTTCCTTAAATCATATTTAATTCTCCATCGCCGCCAGTTACGTAATACAATATAATCGTACACCCATTCAGCCGACATTCTTCCTCGTCCGTTTATTATTCCCGCTTAAACTACCGATCGTAAATCATGCGTTATTTTTTCTCGCGCGTATTCCGTGAATTCGACTTCCTCGAAGACGTTCCGCTGAAAACCCCCGCGTCACGTCACCGTAGGTTTGTGCGCGCGCAGCTTCGCTCCGTTAGAAAATTATTTAAATACATCTCCATATCTCCACGTTACGTTGGCATTCCGGACAGCGATGCACCTGTTCGGGGACCGTAAAAAGAGGAGTAGCGGTGTTCGATAATAAAAGAGGAATTGAAAAATTTATTGTCGTCCTCGGATGACTAGAATGCAACAAAAAGAAACAGCAGTGCGTCTGACACTCGGTGTAGGGACGAGTGGCAGGGATGAAAGGAAGACAAGGACGAAGGACGAAGGACGATGAGAAGGAAGACTGTTTTCACGTTCAGCAGGCTTACGGCCTGGCGTCTGATAGGCTTCGCTTCGTGGACGAGGGAGAGGGAAAGGTTTTCCGGGGTTCCTGGGTTCCGGGGTTCCATGGAATAGGGTTCCGACCCTAACGTAAACCTACTCACAGACACAGACACACGCTCGATAAATACACGGACTAATACAAAGCCATTCCAGCACAATTGGGGGAAAACGTGCACTTCCACTGCGTCAGCCAATAATGGCCTTGCGCTTCTATACAGGGTGGCTCCAAAGTATCTCCATTCTGCAGAATTTTTCTTCTTCATTTCATACGTGCAATGTATTTTGCGCTTTTTTATACGATTTTATGCGTGTCTCGCAAACTAAAGAATTCAGGAATTACGGAGATTTCTAACGTGAGATATAAATTCGTGATTATATGATTATTATCTGAAAAAGGTGGCTCGAAAGTATCTCTATTCTGCAGCATCTTCCTTCTGCATTTTTATTAATTCGATACGCGCAATGTAATCCGTGCTCTTTTATATAATTTTATATGTATATAATTCGCAGATACAAATATTCAGAAATTGCAGAGATTTCTACGTGGCATATAAATTCGCAATTATATGATTATATTATTTTTAAAAAAGGTGGCACGAAAGTATCTCAATTCTGCAGCATCTTCCTTCATTTTATTAACTAGATACGTGCAACGTAACTTGCGCTGTTTTATACGATTTTAATGTGTCTCGCAAATAAAGAAATTCTAGCGTGATATATTAATTCATGATTATTGGATTATTATCGAAGAAACGTAAAAAATATAAAAACAGTAGAAACAATACAAATGGGTCTCACGGTAACCACGAATTTGTACAAATCTACTAAAGACCATTTTCGAAAGTTTTTTTTCGGTCACACGTGTATGCATATTTATTAAAAGAGCAATTTGTAGCCGAGCGAAGCAGCGAGCGTGTTTTAATCGATAATTTATCCGGTGATTTATATTTATAGCGTATCCGCCGTCACTTCGCGCACTGGGATCTCCAGCATAATACATTCAAGATTGACCACGTGGCTGGTTCGTTTTTTATCGGTTCTGCGAACGATTACGTAGGAAACCAGCACCATTCTTTAATCGCGGCATTCAAGCGCCGCGGTGTTTTTTCGTAGATGAAATAAAACAATTACACGCGCGATAGCCCGGGGTAACCAGAAACCACGGAGGCCGAATACCGCGGCAGGTATTTTTGTATTCCCACCCAAAGAGATAAGAAGGTATCCAGCCGGCGCGCCAATTACCGTGTAATCGTTCCAATAATGAAATGCAGAATCACTCGCGACTCTCTCTCTCTCTCCCTCTCTCTCTCTCTCTCGAAAATATTCCGTATCCCTGCTCCGGGAAACGCGCGGAATCAGTCGGAAAAATATGCAGGTCCAAAGTTTGAAGTACATTCTTTTGCAACGATTACGGGACATCGGGCATTGATTACATGCATTAGCCATTATTGTAGTTCAATTATAATATATGTTAAGTGCGGATGAAAGAACGAACAAAAATAGGCGACTTATCACAAATGATTAAAAATATCCTCTGCAATGGATGAATTGAGTGAAGTTGTTTCCGTTTCACGCGTTAAATCAGTCACATTTGATCCTTGCTTTATTCCGTGTTTCGTAATTGCCGCAGAAGTAACGTGAATAGAGAATACGCGCGAGTGGCGTCTCTTTTTGCGAGCGTTTTTTAGCGTAGACCGCGAAACGTCCTTTCCGGTCGTTTCCTAGTCGGTCGTGCAGCTGATAGGCGGGCAGAGATAGCGAGGCTCGTGCGAAGGCACCGGTAACAACCAGCTGAGTGGCGCCAGCCATCAGCTGTTGGTGACTCACGCGAGTCGGCCGAGAACCCACACCATTCCACACCGCACAGCCAACGACTCTCCGTCCAAACATACACACATGAAACCTCTTTCGCGACGTGAAAACGCGACTAATACACAGCAGTTCGCCAACGTGGCGGTACAGTCGATTCGGTCCTCGTCTCCTCGTTCCGTAAAACACACGGAACATCCCGCACCCTAGTACCGCATACCTCCGCATCGCAACCAAAGCGTTTCCACGCCTCTATTATTTTTCCGTCTGCGTCCACCGAATACGAGGGTGCTGGCTGCCGTCATAGCTAAACTCGCGCATGGATATTGCCGTCTATATTTGTCCCGCAAAATTATTCACTTTCAACGGATTCCCATGAAACCATGTAAATTTCAATGTAGGATATACTGGAGACTTATCATGAATATTGGAAGTCGGGTTAAACACTTAACGTTCAGAGAAGTTTGAAGTAGTATGTGTCGTCTGTGATACGAACGCACGTGGTGGGTTCTTCATTCACGGATACCGCGGGATCAATCTTGTCCTTGACAACTGCTACCACTGATTAACACGTTCACTGTCGGACAGAAATCCGTGCTATACGATACCTCGCGATACGCATTGATGACGTGTATATAACATTTTTATTGTAACTTTAAGAATATTGCAAATTTTACGAGTTTTAAAACATATATTAGACTCGAGTTTTAGTGATATTCGTATCGTCGGACACCAGTGACCTCCACAGGAGTCAATATTGTGAATCGTCGACATTTCTGATTATAATCTATGCCTGACTTCCGTTCTGGCTATCTTTGCACGTTAATTATTCTCGCTAGTAAACCCTACCTAAGTTGAGGTCGTTCATTCATTGATCGAATCTTGAATATAATTCTCGAATGGAGATCGGAACGTGGGAAGATGCCGCGAATTCCGTATCGAATCACGGCAAACCGTTAGACGGATAGAAGAAGATGATTACGTTTCACCATTTTGGCGGGTGGGAGGAGGGGTAGGGGAAGATGGTAAGGTTTCGGGTAGAAAAGGAAGGTAGCCAGTTTGTTTGGCCGACCTACTTCGTCCGGGTTCCGTCTGATCCGAACAGCGGCGAGCTCAGCGGGTATCCACGAGCTGACGTCACGGCAGCCAACCATCCAGCCAGCAAGCCGCCGGCGTACCAGCTGATCTAATATAACCACTCGATGGTAGAACGCCACGTGGAATTCCGCATCTATGGACCACGTGTTATCACATACCATCCTCGATCAAATATCACGTGTCACTGATACCACCTTTAACGTACTACGCGATATCGCGATTACATTCCGCCCCGTCGCGGAACTTTCAAACGTACTTCCGCTACGACGCGTATCGTTCGTTCTTCGAATTACAATTGATCCGGCATAACCCTACTTTTTTCGTGCCTAAAAGAAGATTGTACAACGCAAGCTACAAACGTGATTCTAACGAAGCGACGTTAAGTGAAAAGCAACAAAATTATTACTCGAATGTAATGAACAATTAATTATTATTACAATGAGAAAATTGCACGAAATAAAAGATGGTTAGTGATGATTAAAAAAATACGATAAATAAATACAATAATACGATGACTGGAGAAATGATGTACAGAATAACATAATACAATAAGAAGGAAATATTAGTGCAAATCTGATATCTCCTGTTAGAGTATCGCAGACATCTACGCCCGTTCTCCATGCGATCCTCTGACGCACGAGTTCCGTTTTATTTGTTTATTCTCCAAATATTTCCTTATTCATAATGTACACCGTGCACGGAGAGGGACACTAGTTTTTGTATTGATATTGTATATAGCAACACCGGGGAGGTTAGCCTTTTCACCTGATGTGCCTTCAACTAGTTGACACAAGCCACGTTTTACCGCGTGATGGGATTACGGGTTTGTTTAACGGTTAAAGTTCGAGGCTGACGATATATAATTTTGCATTCCACGAGGTCGCGGACGATTATACGACTGAGCATGCGCACCGATTTCGGTTCGCTTTTATGGACTTAATTTATACGCGTCTTACGTATGCGGACGATGCGTATTTGCATTTCATAGGGAGACAAGTTTTAAAGATCAGCAGCTTGTTCAGCAGGTCACCGGGAACTTTTTTGCGAGATTCTTTGCGTTTCACGTAGACTGTACGATGTTCTGCTACGAGCAACGTTCGCGGAAGATCGTTGGCTTGAAGGTATCGTTCCTTGTGTAAGGAATAATTTGATTGTTTTCTGTAAAAGATCAGTGTTACGTATTTCGTATCGGATTCTATTATCGGCACGCGGCGACCGAATGTTTCGGAGAACTGACCACAAGGTCACGGTCTTTCCCTGCTGAGTCATTCCACATCCGCCATTGAGATCTTTTCCCTCTTTTCTTGGGCTCTTGTCTCCATGGCGCCTTCGCTATGCCTACTTTATTTTACTAGATTCCTGCCTTTTGGTTCTTTCCTAAAATACAGTATTTTTCCCTATTTTGGAGTCAAGGGATTCGTCTGCTTGGGATCAAAGAATATGTTTGTATTTTATGATATTAACGTTAATTAACGTCTCTGTAGCTCTCATTAGTTACATTTGTTATGTATATTATATATTATACCTGGATTCAAATATTGTAATCCGAAGTATCCGAGTACTTGAGTGTCCGGGTATTCAAATTAAAGATATACAAATTTCAAATATTCAAATTCAAGATATACAAATTACAAATATTCAAATTCACGATATCCAAATTTAAGATATCCAAATTCCACATATTCTTATTCAAGATATCCAAATTCCAAGGATTCAAATTCAAGATATTCAAATTCCAAGGATTCAAATTCAAGATATTCAAATTCCAAGGATTCAAATTCAAGATATTCAAATTCCAAGGATTCAAATTCAAGATATTCAAATTTCAAGGATTCAAATTTAAGATATCCAATTTCCAAATATTCAATTTCAAGATATCCAAATTCCAAATATTCAAATGTAAGATATCCAAATTCCTCATATTCATATTCAAGATATCTAAATTCCAAGGTTTCAAATTCAAGATATCCAAATTCCAAGGATTCAAATTCAAGATATTCAAATTCCAAGGATTCAAATTCAAGATATTCAAATTCCAAGGATTCAAATTCAAGATATCCATCGCCAAATATTCAAATTTAAGATATCCTAATTCGAAACATCCAATTTCCAAATATTCAAATTTCAGATTCCTAATATCTAGACATCCAAAAACTCAAACATTCAAATTCAAGATATCCAATTTCCAAATATACAAACTCAAGACATCCAATTTCCAAATATACAAATTCAAGACATCCAAATTCCAAATATTCACATTCCAAGTACCTAATATCCAAACATCTGAATATCTACATATCCAAAATCTCAAACATCCAAATAGTCGGTTTACTTCATACATGACATCCAACATATCCTTTGAATAAAATGACTTCTTGCAGGCAGAATATTCAACTATTCCTTGTAAAAAGTGTCGGAGCAAGGTTCGCGTAAAACGTTACCGGTACAAAGGATGGATGGTAGATGAAATATCCCATATGGTGTTGGGCCACGTGCCAGGTCGGAGGTCCGTTCCGTTCGATTAGTATTACAATCGCGCGTTTACGGCATCGATTTTACTATCCACTGTTATTACCATCTCCCGTGTCATTTACGTGGAACTTATGTAGAGGCGCGTGCACGGCATAGATTCCCCGGCGATGCGATTCAATTCAGAATTCTATGCACCGACACGTACTATTCGGAACTTCAGAGTTGCCTTCCGTGACGTAGGCGCCACAGATTTCGTATAAATAGATGTCACCTGTTCCATCCACGTAATTACCATTCGACCCTGGAGCCTACCATTTTTTGTAGATTTCACAAAAAATATTCTTTATCACTCCAAGTATGCCGGTCAGGCAACGTACGTTTTCCAAACGTTCTACGTTTATAATGTTTTAAAAAATACCGCATATTAATTAATTATAACTAGTCTGTTAAATATTGTTATCGAAATTGTATTACAATTAATTATTGAGTTTGTGGATGTTTTTTTATTTAAATCTACTTTGTAGTCGAAATTCAGAAATTCAAAGAGTTGGGTCAGGCGGTGTCCAAAGATTCAAATATCCAAATTCCAGATATTCAAATTCAAAATATAGCCAATCCTGCTTTTACACGATAGATACGTTCTCGAAGAATTATTTTGAAAAAGAATGAATTACTTGAAAAAGAATTTGACTTTGTGTGAAAAAACCGAATTGAGTAGTTTATTTTATACCGAACACCCTGTATATTCTTTGAATCGAATTACTTTCGCAGGCGACAGAAACCGGGATTCCCAGAAATACTGAAATTACATCGTTGATGGGAAAACATTTCTTTCGTTCCGTTGAAACGATACGATATCTGAAAATGAAATAAAAGCCACTTTGTTTAGATTTGTAAGTTCAATTTGTAAAGCACGCTCGGCAGTGTTGTCTCGTAAAACACGTAATCTCACGTAATCTCACGTAACGCCGAGCACGTAAAAAAGCAAGGCAAGGTCGACGATGTCCTTTGATGTTGCAGCGGAGGAGTTACAATGATGTCTCGCCTCATTGACCGCGTATTTAAGCGTCGATAAGTCGCGGTGTCGTGCTCCTACTGTTTTTTTGTATTTTTACTCGAAACAAACGAGCCGACGCTTTCAATTTCCTTAAAAGCCCTTGATGCGAGACAGACACGTGTTCTCCTTCTCCTATCGCGCACTTCCATCCACCGTATCTCGTGAATCAAACATTCACTTTTTCGTCTCCCGATGAAAGTACTTGTCGAGTGATATCAGATGAAAATATCAGACAACCTGGAGTTCTTTGTGACAATGTTTTTTAGACTACGCTTGCCTGGCTGACTTTCCTTTCTGACGTTCGTTAATTCTCTTTAATTGCGATTTTAGATGGTCCGAAAATACCTGGGTGTTTTTGTGTTAGGGGGAACGCGATTTGAATGGTGGTAGCCGTGAAAAGCCATGTTTTATTTGATGTAAAGCATTGGTACTAATTGGTCTTAATATAGAAATATTTCACGGGTTTAATACATCCTCCATTTTAATGCAATTATAGATAGCATGCATAATTATTTGCATTTGATTAATATTGTATTTTATTAGTATTTTCTTTCTTGTTTATTCGTATCTTTCATTTCATTCGATTTTTTCGTTTTAATAATAATTATACGTAAAAGTACGCGCATCGACTGTCACCATTTTCAGTGCGTTTAAGTAATAATTTCGTTACTATTTTCACGCAATGTGCCTTCGTTAACATCGCGTTTAACCCTTCGACTGCGAACAGCGCCAATATGTGTCCAATGCAAGAAGCTTATTTAGACTGTACTACTTTGGCGTCGCGAAATAAATGCAAAATACCGAAAAAGAACTCAATTTGAACGAACTATTTTTATTACCAAGGAAAAACGCAAATTTGCTTGCACCGCTTGATTAATTACAAGGGTTAACTAGATTTTGCAAACCAAGTCGGTTAATACCCCTTTAACTGCACCCTTAAGTTCAAGAAAGTATCAATTCCAAGAATAATCTCGAAGTAGCGTAGGAAAAAGATATCGAAAGAAATTACTGGTGGCGTTACGCGATTTGTTTCAGCAGTGTGGAGACGGTCGAGGAGGTCTCGGTGGGAACGGGCATAACGGCCGCCGAAATCATCGATTCGGAGGAACAGCAACAGCAATCGAAGAGCAACGTCGCGTCCTGTCGGCGTGTTGCTGGTCAAAACGTTGCTGGGAGCAACGGGAACGGTACCAGCAACGTCGGCCGTGTTACGGCGCGCAACCACATGGAGCAGGAGAAGCGAATGCGGCGAGAAATCGCCAACAGTAACGAGAGACGTCGTATGCAGAGCATCAACGCCGGTTTTCAATCTCTTAGGACCCTGTTGCCGCATCACGAAGGCGAGAAACTTTCCAAGGTAAGTCCCACATTTCATTCAGCATATTTTCAATTACTACTTCGATTACTACTTTTAACGAAATCATTGTACAATACTTTATGAATTACTCGACACCCTCGAATATTACGACCTTTCTGAACCACACGAAAGCAAATATGGCGACTCTTCCGTAAGGCAGTTAACGGAATTACCGACGCAGTCAAAATGACGTATATTCCGCGATTTTGATCACGTTGAGTGCGCCACGGAAATTCGTGTTATACGATACCTTGCGATACGCGCCCGTAACGTTTATGTAACGTTTAAAAATAACACTGTTTGAGCGCTCTGTTTAATGCTTATTTATAAACAATGGTACAGAAACCATCATTACTTCCTCCAATATGTTACCTGTGCTGGAGGAAGCCTCGACTTAACTTCCATTTTCGCCTCTCTCCACTTTGTACCGATTACATTGTTTGGCTAATAGAATTCCAGAAAGTGCACAGTTGGTATTATTTGCACGCATGTGGAGATAAAGATGTTGCGCTGAGCATACAAATTAATTGGGCCTACATTAATAATACCAGATTGTACATATTTCAAGGAAGATTAGTAACATTTTCTTCTGAATGCACAACTCGTAGCTCAACGCATTATTGACCGGCCATTTTCTGCAGAAATTACCACGTGACATCGGTAATCCAATACTAAAATCGCGATTAAAAGGCTAAATATTTGGAGGAATAATTAATATTATGATAAAATAAACAATATCCAACACAGTCAACAATGTTATAATGAAAACATATTACTTTGAGCTTTAATAATTGCATAAACTGATGCGCTTACGAATAAGAGTTAATTCATGGCTGGTCAACGATGTGTTAAAATGGCGGTCCACTTGGAACAATGAAAGAAAGGGCCAGGCGTAGTTTTGCTGCATTCTTGCATGGTATCAACTTCCGGAACCCTTTTCTCCTCGCAAGTGTGGATTACATTCAATTCTAGTACCACCTTTGCAGCTTTATCTCGATCGCCTTCTTCTTCGATTTCTACGAGAATTCTTATCTCTTTTATCCTCCACGTAACTCTTCACTTAAAGTGCACCGATTCACAATTAGAATTCGCTTCACACGGTTTAATTTTTAACGCGGCACATAAAGGGTTACTGGAAACATTCGTGTAGGATTAATACATATATAATTGAGTTTTTGCAACGTAGCAAAAGTCGATGTTAGCGAAACGGAAGTAGCAAGTTTCCAACGCTTAATTTCAATGCATCGCGTATTTGATGCCCGGACGTTTAACTGCGGACGGCCATGTTGGGCACCGACGACGTAACGTGTCGCACGCAGGAAGTCGGTTGTACTAACGTTAACGCGTCAACCGGAAACGACAACCCGCTTCTCTTTGGCAAGGTGAATTCGCCAATAAAACTGACAATCGTGATAACCTACCGGAATATTACGTAATCCCAGTGCCGACTTCGTCATCGTCGTCGTCGGCTATGATCTTCGACGGAATTGGCGGGAGACTGTTGGGCAAATTTCAGAATTAAGTTTTATAAACGATATTGTTTTGGAAACTGCTAACTTTCAGAAGAAATTCAGAAATTAATTCTGTAATTACGTTTTTAAGTTTCGTTTTATAAAAAGGTGCTAAAATCAGGGAGTCGTACCAACACAAACAAATCACATGCTTGAAAGAAATATGAAGAATAACACTATTTTCTGACTTTTTTAATTCAAAATTCCGTGGACTATCTATTGGGGATATTGAAAATTCATGTTTCTAAAATCATTTTAATTGAAATACAATAAATATAATTTGGATCGCCTGATTTAAAATTAAGTTTACTGATCAAACGAATCGATTTTATTTCGCACTGAAGTAAAACAGGATTTCTATTCAAGTAAACTAACTCTAAAAAATGTAAATCTTTAAATATGTGTTTAATAATATCATTCTTATCGAGCAATTACGACTTGAAATTCTTCGATTATTGTTTACGCAATACCAGACAATACACGCTTCCTTTTATTGATATAAATATTGGATTTTTGTTACCATTACAGAAATTCTGTGGAATCATTATAACTTTGGAAATTGTAAAATGATGCAACCAAAAACAATCTCTCCGAAGGCACATATAGCCCCCAAAAAAATGTAGCTTCAAGAATGATCGTTATTCCAGAATTCACAGTAAAATAGTGTTGGTTTCTTGCGATCTTAGCGAAGTACCGGTGACCCGCCTAATTTTAGCGCGTGAAAGTCGCGCGCCGATCCCACGCGAGTTAAACTAGTATCGCCGGTCGTTCGATCGACGTTGCTTTGGCTAGTCATGGCGATACTTGAATCGTTGGTCTCGTCGGGAACCCTACGGTGTGACACTGACCGCTTTATTTTGCTTTTATTACTTTCTGCCGGTGTCGTGACGACGTGACGACGTGACGACGTTACGTCACGACGATCAGCTGACACCCGGTTACCGATACCGATCTCATTTGCAAATATTCTTTTCATCTCGCTGTCATGTCGATACCGCTATCGCGGCGATTACTATTTGAAAACTGGTTTTAAATACCCTCGCGAGACATTCCTTGTCGATCATTGGCGAGCAGAGATCGGTATGTTCGTATTATATCATATTTCGTAGAAACGCCGGATCATAGGTGTTATGTAAAAAATGAAAGTAAAGGTCTGTTTATATTCGGCGATGTGTACGATGATTTATTATTATGTTTGTATTTTGATTATGATACTCGTGGATCGGGATACCATATTCATGTAGTAATCCTTTGACCGCAGCGGGTTTTAACAAAAAAAGCATTAATATCGTACGATATTACCTAACATAAACATTGTGTCCACGTGTAATGTATAATGGAAATGATCCATGTGTTTTAAAAAAAAGGGGTTTAACAGTGTGACGTGTCCGTGGAATTCAATAAAAACGTTCAAATTGATACGATTCCATTTTATGAAATCGTTTTGCTGCTCACGTTGCATAATGGACGCAATTGAATCGATTCATTTCTTTTTTCCATTCATCCCTATTTTTTAGGATCTACATGCGAATATATAAATATAGCTGAATATATTGTCCGTAGTTCGAATTTTAAAGTCAGACGCGGTTTCCATACATTTATGCATCTTTCGCTATAAAAATACGCGTGGAACATAACTTAATTGTTTGCAATAGAATTAGTTCTGCTTCTATTAAATCTTATCAAAATTGCATTGTTTCACATATATCTGACAAAGTCTCCTCGTAAGTGTTACATTCTTGACACCTGAATGCACTGTACTTGTGTGGAGATATATACGTATATATGCACGCAAATACCGCGCAAGATCAGCTGTTTAGTTCACACCGGCAATTACGAGTCACGCGACTCCCGAGGTTCTTGTCCCGACTGACACACATGCGCATTGTGTCGCTACCTTTAGTACTTAACCTACGACTGCGCTCTGCTACTTCTTTATGCGTCGTAATACTGGCCTCTTCAACTCGGCTAATGAAATCCTCCTTAAACCAGCCGGCGCAATGCGATTGCATTCCATCGTAACATTATTTCAAAGGCCGCGTGAATTCTGACGAGTATGTCGCTAGTATTTTTCAGTTTCGAAGATAGTGTCAAGTAACACGCGAACTAGTGAGTTTCGTGTTACCAGACGTTAGATGCATTCCTGTCGCTAGTAATACCTGGGTGGTCGAGTACCGTCGAGTACTTTTGCGGCATGGAAAACGTGCGCGAGTAACTCGTTAAAATTCGTGCGTTCCACTTATCGAAAAGTTTCAAGAGTTGGTAATGCGCGAAGAATAAATGAGGTTGTCTACCATGGATAATGATGTACGTTCTTGACCGTCGAGGTTACTGGTCTTTATATATCGTCTTTAAACACGTAAGGTACGCGTGCAGAGATCTCTTTGGTCCTCCACGTGTCCAAGATTTCGCACGCACCATAGGTGTGTTAGGTTAAATCGTGTGTGCGAGAGTACTTTCGCAACGCGATATTTCGCGAACCAGTCCTCGGGCCACATGGTTCAATTCCCACGCATTTCTCTTAAGCATCGTTCCTTCTCTGTTTTTCTTCGACCCTCTTTCCGTTCCTTCTGCGGACAGTGTTCGACTCTCGCTCTCTCTTTCTCTTTCGTCGTCTGGTTTTCTTCCTTTCTTCCCCGTTTCTGGCCTCGGTCAGTTTCCCCCCCCCCCCCGGGTACTGGTCCCTTCTCTTTTGGCACGTTACGAAGGCCAACCTTCCTCGTCGGTGAATTTCGCGAAGAGACCTGGCCTGGCCCACTGAAAGAGGCGCCTCTCGCTCTGCAACCGGGCATCTCCTTGCCTTGCTACTTTGTGAATATTAACGAGACCGATCTCCAAATACGAACACGCCGGTTCTCCTTTTTAATTCTTCTCGGTTTCTTGCGAGTTGCTTTACCAAGTATCGAAAGATGTACAGTTGCGGAGGATGATTGGTTTACAGCGCGAAGTTAGTCACACTAGTCAGTTACGATTTTCGTATAATTTGAGCCGCCCAAACGGCAAAGTGATTAACTTCACTTACTGTAATTCTTCCAATTTCAGTGCCGAAGTGGATAAATAGTATTCAAATTTTTATGATCGTTCTTTCTCTATTTTTGGTCCAATGAAGTTCGTTATTATTTTGTCCACTTTGGTTATGAACGGTTCATTTACAAATCTTGATGTACAATTAAACAATAATATTACGCAAATTTCAAAAGAATATCATGTGATTAGTAAAATTCTATTTAAAGTAAAATGACTGAACTAGGAAATGAGTTTGCGCGAACATTTAATGTGGCTACCTTCAGACTGCAAATAAATCATTTAATGCGAATCTACCGTGTGTGTTTATCCACTTTCGCGTATATGGCGCACTTGTGCGTACGTCGAGGACGTTCTCTCGTTATTCGTATTCTCGAGTTAAGTACGCATAGCGTCGTGAAAACTGGTGCACGATTTTCGAAAAATAAAGAAAAAAAAGAGAGAAAGAAAATATAAGGCTCGAGGTAAGCTCGAGGAGAGTGTCAAGCCTTTTGTGGAGGGAGGCGGGCCACCCTCGGAAAAGGAAATGAAAGAAGGCGCGCAAATGAGCGCAGACGCCTCGACCCATTTTCATTTAGCACTTGCCAGACAAAAATAAAAATAAACTTTTCTCCTCGCCCCTCCCCGCGTGCCTTTAACGAAACGGGGATCGAGCATACTTGGAACTCTAAAGGGACAGTTCCGTCAGCATAATAACAATTTGTCTCACGTTGGGTGCAACACGCTTTGATACATCTTAACTCGCCATGTTTGGTAATCGCCATTTTCGAAGTCACTCTTTCGACTCCTCTTCCTCGCGATGAATATTATTTACTGATAATATGAATGAATTAAGTGATGATCAGAATTGTATCCGCATTCAATTAAATTCCTATTCAAGTATTCAGGTATTCAAGTAGCGAATAAGAGTTATGTTGGATACTTTGTGTAATTGTTTAATTCATACGTACAACTTTATGTAGCAAGGATGTACTACAGAAAAATCCTTGTTGAAAACCACGCGATATAAATGAGCCATTAATATTAATTATCCTGAGTTTTACATGTATCCGCGAGCCAATAGAAAGAAAGAAAAACTGAAAGGAACGGAAACCGAGATAAATATTAATTTTCCGAAATAGATTCCAGTGCATTAATTTCCATGAACCGTCGACGGTGGTTGGAGGTTACGGCGTATCTCTACGTGTGCCTCTTCTCTTTCTTCCATTCCATCCGCTGGCGGTTGGTCGGATGCACTGAGAGTGGTGTATATATTCTCTTATTTTCTCTCTCCTTCTCTTTCTCTCTATCTCTCCTCGCTCTCTTTCTCCCTCGTCGTCTCTCTTGGTTATATACATAGAGTTCTATACATACATGCCTCGGGTTGGCGGCAAGGACGGCGGGAACCCAGACGTCACGTGCTTTGTCCGCCGAGTTTGCCTCCACTTCTTCGTTCTCTTTTCTCCTCTCTTGGTTCTCTTACTCCGCTTGCATCGTATCCGATAGTAGTACTACTACGATATATACTGAGAGAGGGAGAGAAAGAGAGCAAGAGAGCAAGAGAGCAAGAGAGGTATACAGCAATAAAGTGGCTGTGCGCCGGTACGAACCGCCAACGCAGTCGTCCGACGCCGACGCCGACGTCGAACTACCTTTTTGCCACTCGTTTCCCCTCTCGTTTTTTCTCCGTCCTCTTCTTCTTCTACTCCTTTCTACTCGTCGCGTACTTTAATGCCTCTGAATGTTGCATCCACCCGGAGAGACCTTCGCGGTGAAGTGCGTGTAATATATGTACAGTCCGTATCAACCTACGAACCAACGAAAACGCATCGTCCGACGTGTTGCGCATACATTTTTCACGGTGCGTTATATCGTAATACGAAATCCGACGTCATTCTTCGCATTTGTTCATACGTCGTTAACATTAGGTTTACGAATATTTCTTATGTACTTATCTCTACGGATACGCATAGAAAATTTCGAGGTTAGAAAGCTTAAAAAAACGAATTTAGATATATATATTTAAAATACTGTACGAGTGCAAAGGTTTAAATATCGTGGACTAAAAATATGACGGTAATAAAGAGTTCAAAGCTTTAGCATAACGTCGAATAAGTTGTCGATACGGTTGGACCGGGTTCTTCGAGCGGGAACGTAGGATCCGTAGGATCCGTAGGACGAGTCCTTGGATTTGAAATTCATGAGGATTTTATGGAGTCTATGAAAAGCTGGTACCCTGGTGGGTAAAGTACAGGGTCTTTTAGCAATTGGTTTGTGCCACGAGCAGGTTTATCGGCCAGTTTTGTCGAAGGTGGGCTAAACGGGTGGGCCGGCGTAGCATCTGGGTCATTTTGCTCCCCGCTCCTTGCGTTCCACTCCTCCGCCGGTCCTTTTGCCGAGGGAACTTGTGCGCGTCCCTTTGTCTCGCTTGCTTCGAGGTTCCCTTTGCGATCCCTCCTCCTCTTCTCTTCTTCGTAGCCAGGCCAACCAACGCGACGGACCTCGTCGCTTCGGTTATACCTGCTGTCTGCCTACCACTGCCGCAACCGTGCCGCTACACCCGTTGCTTTCTACACGGTGTCCCAAGTAACCTCCAGAGAAAGTCCTGTCTTCGGAGATCCAACCTTTTCAGACAAAGAAACCCCACTCTGCTTTGAATCTTCATCTTTCCTCTTAGTTTACCTAATTAACATTTCTTCCATCTACCTGCTGACGGATTCTCGCGGATGCCTGAGACGAATGAGGAAATATGTGACCTTAAAGAATTGCATTCAGAAAGTCTTACTTTGTGTTCCTCGAATATGACTTGTTATACATCAATTCGTACATATTTAACCGCTTAAACGCACGTTTTTTACAGGTGCACCAATTTCTAGAAAATGTCCGCAGTTAGCCTAAGGTAGCCTGGTAGTTTTGGTCGTCCAGGTTTCTTCTGCATTTAAATTAATTATTTCAATTAAATATCTTCGTTAAAAAGCATAATGAGCCGTTTATCTTGAAAAACGGACTTATACCACTTTCAAAATAAACGGCTCAAATATCTTTGTCAAAAACATGAAATACATAGTTTATAGAAAGTATGGCTGCTTATGAGTAGCTGAGTATGAATGGTCACCATACTAGCCAAAAAGAGTCAACGGGTTAAGCGATTAATATAAACAGCGAATATAATTGAAAATACAAACAGTCTTACACTTTCACTCGTGGTAGACACTTCTGTCTACCACAAAACGAACGCAACGTATCCGCACTTATTTCAAGCCATCTTATTGCGGTCTTTAAAGCGTGCAGTATTTAGCCGACATGAAATTTAACGTTCAGAATGAATATAATACTTGGGAGACTTATATGTCGCGTGTTATACCAGGAGGGAATACGTCCGACTCGTAAGGAAAGTATACTGCGTATTTCTGCGCTTGCGGTTAAGTTATAACACAGGCCGTTATGCGAGACTGCGGCTTTAGGTTTCGTTCTGCATTCCTAGGTGACGAAGCTCGTGCATAGTAGTGCTGAAGCTACGCTTTCGAAGTTAGCAAGGACGATGGCAGTCATCCTAAAGCGTCATTCGCATAATGCGATCCACGGGTATTCATTTATTCTCAACGATGATTTATTTACACCGTTATCCATGCCTCCCCGTCCATTTCCATGCACCGTGAAAATTATCAGAATAAATGTAACCACGTTCACTCCGTGAACGAGGCAGAGACTTCGACGCGCACGTTCACCGTTTTTCCGTGGAGTTTCGGGTGGGTTTACATGGCGAACCGTTTCGGGCATTCGGCCAAGTTGCCATTGCCGTACGTCGTTGGTTCAATGTGCCACGCTTTCGCAACGTAAAGACGTATTCTTTACCGTCGCTTGCGTAACGCGAAATGCAACATTGAATCCATTCGTTCGCCGACGATAAACAGTGTGTTATATTGTTGCTACTTCTAATAATAACTCGTGCGATTGTTGCAAGGACGCGTGTCTAAAGATCAACGTCCATCGTCGATGCCTGCAGTCGTTTACTACGTTACATCGTTCTCGTAATGTAACTGGAGATGATTGGTTCTACGACGTCTAGCTAAATACTCTCTTGTAACCTCCCTTCGGCGTTACAATTTACGCTTGGTATCCTCCCGTAAATCGTTCCCGCGTTTATGCACATTATTGCACATTATTGCACATGTGTGTAACGACTTGGGGACACGTGCGAGTCACTCCTCTACTTTGTCACGTAACCGGCGCGAGAAATAGATCGCTCTAGTTATTAAAACCCTGTACCCGAACCGTCCTACGCCATTGCGAAGATACGTTATATTTTATCGGAACTCCGTGGAATCGTCGCAGGTAATTGCCGCGACTGAATAACGACGCCGCGGTGTAAATATCAAGTGCATATATTTCTCGCGACTTAATATTCCTGTCGTCTACGCAATCGTTATATTCTCGTACTAATATATTACGTAATGTATAACATATATATGTGCCGGACAAATGCCAAACAGATTAACTCCACTTGTAGTCATTTCTCCAATTTTAGTGTTGGAGCATGTAATTCATGTTTAACTCTTTTGGTACCTGATTTGGCTTTCCATTTTTAATATAACTTAAACACATGTAATGATATGCAAAAATTAATAAATACCTTAAAAATCGTATATTCCCCAAAGTATTTTTTGACGGTACCTGGAAAACTGATATCGTACTATAACTTGCCATAATTATTAATTATGTGTACCGTTTGTTTGACGGAGTTAGTCAAATTGGTATTTGAGTGATTCATATAATATAATATCTACTAATATCGACTCGATGTTATTTGCTTCGTACTAATATGGCGGTACTTATGCAGATTAAATAAATCTTTATGGATACTTGCGAGCAGTAATGGCGGGTAATTAAGGGTGTCTTTAACTCTCCGTATGGAGGGATAATTGGGTTTGGTTCCGTCTTGCGACCTGCCCTGGACACGCCTTGGAGTCATCCTGTGTATTTATAGAATATGACTCGGTGATTGCATTGCTACGCGCAGGTAACAAGTTACCCTAATGACGCCATTGTCTCTGACGTTTCTTGCACCTGTATCTTCGTATCCTCCGGTCCGCTCTGTTATTCTTCTCTTATTGGCTGGATTACTGGAAACCGTTGCGGTTTTGCTAGCCACCGACTACCCCGGAAGATCATAAAAATCGCGTCCCCATCATTATTCCAATCTCAATATTTCCCGCCATTAAATAGTGTACTAATTTAATTCGCATTTCGTATTATCATACATGTTTCTATCACTGCAATTTTACTTTATCTAGTCATTTCATACCAAGATATGTTGTTTACATTTAATTACTTTACTTAGCACAGTACCTACACATTCGTGTAATCATTTCCATTTAACTATTCCATTTAATGACTACCTAATTACTATTCTATTTACATCAATCAACCGCAACATCGGCGCAACACAGGAAATAATTGTATTACGAGGTTCACGTCGCGGAAAGGAACGACACCGGTTCCCGACTCGTGTCTTACTTCATTAATTACATTTAATATGTCTCGCGATTAAACCCTCGCCGCCGGAATCCTTCGCGCTCGTAAAAGTCGCGAATGTCGGAGATACGATGCTTGCGATTAATGGATAATCCCGTCTCGATCTCTTGTGTTGGTATTCATTGCTTCCCCCTGCCGCCCCCTTCTCCTGAAAACCCCTCCATTTCCATTCCGTATTTCCGTCTCATTTTAACCTGGCGTCCGACGATGGGATATTAACTCGAAATGACGAAAGAGTACTCGTTATGCCACGGCAATGGCGGTCTCGGTGACAATCGTTATTATACGGCATTTATATTACCGCTTCGTATTTATCGTATCTCGCGTGGAATGCGACATCCTGATGTACGACATGGCGAATAAGGAAAAGAGAACTCGGGGAGGAGAATAAGGAATATTCTCAGTACAGTGAGTCAAGAAAGTCGTCATGAGATATTAGAGTAAATATTACGGGTAACCCCCCGTACAACGCGGGAGTTGGGTACCAGAGAAAGGTCGCGTTGGCAAAATTGCGTTATGTGAGATTCGGATTATGTACACGCGTTATATCGAAATCGCATTGTATAAGTGCCGCGTTATACGAGGATAGCCACAATTTGAGAATCGCGTTGTTTAAGTACCGCGTTGTCCAAGTACCGCGTTATACCGAAACCGTGTTGTGTCAATACCGTGTTATACTGCAGCCGCGTGATACCGAAACCGCGTTGTACGAGGGTTACCTACACGAGGATCTTAAAGTTGTCAACAAATAGGTACATGAGTCCCGCGTTATAAGAATTTAAATCTGAAGTGTCCAAGTCTATATTATATTAAATCTATATTATATTTGTCCATTATTTATTAACGTATATCCATCTTAAATAACAATTTCCAAATATTATTAAAATCTACATCATATTTGTCCATTATTTATTAACGTATATCCATCTTAAATAACAATTTCCAAATATTATTAAAATCTACATCATATTTGTCCATTATTTATTAACGTATATCCATCTTAAATAACAATTTCCAAATATTATTAAAATCTACATCATATTTGTCTATTATTTATTAACGTATATTCTCCATAAATAAATAAGTCCCTATAGTGACATGAATAAATAAATACATTTTTGGAATCCACATACGACTTCCGTACTAGCGGACTTTACATTCCGAAATTTCTTCAATTTCATATATCCACCATTCTTATCAGGGAATATCATCGGCGTAAAGTTGGCCGGAATGGTTTTCCCGGAACGCGGCTGATTTTTCTCGGTAAAGCGGAGGATTATCGGAGAATGTTTGGATCGCGAGTACGTGATTTTGAGTGGTCGGTACGTAGATACGCGTACACGTTCATTTAATAAGTGGCTCTGTTCGTTGTGGTGGTAGTAATGGTAGTAATGGTGGTGGTCGATCGTAGGTTGGCATCCCGGCTCGTGTAACCAGGCTACGTACGCTCGTAACTCCCCTGGATACTTGAAATTGCATTCGTTCTGTGGAATTCGTGTTACGTGTTACAATAATAACGTGTTTGTTAATCAAGCGTTCGTTTGCGCGACAATTATGGTTATTCGGTCGTATAATTAATTATTATGTCCTCTCGAGAGTGATTATTAAAACAGTTATTATTTACAACTACAAAAGTGTGGTAAACTCCCGTACAACGTGATAAAGATATTGCGACGACTTTTTCTGTGTAACAGGATTCTGGTACAACGTGCTTGATAATAAATTCCAATTTAAATGGGAAAAATGAATGTTAGTCAAATTCTGTTTGACGTGAACTCCCATCGATGTAACATCCGCCATTATCGAGGCACGCGACGAGACTTGGCGCCACGTTGAAGCGTTCTGCTGCTTTCCGGTGACATTACTGACGAACCTATCGCAACGTATATATAGTGGGCCATGTATGTAGAATGTAACTCATGTATTTATGCATGTCACCATAGCCGGATGCATTCGGTGCACAGCCAGTCGGAACATTTATATATACGTACGTGTGTCTACACGCGTCTATGGTGTACGTCGGCAACTCCTGATTTCAGATAAACGACCGGGAAAAGTTAAGCGGAATCGTACGACGTCCCTCCTTTCCAACTGTCTCGATATTACGAGTACATTTAGATTTATTTCAATTGTCACACTCGCCGAAAATGTATGGATGACTGAGCCGAATATTGCAGAATTTTATATTTCTTACGCGGTGTGTCCTGTGTGAAATAAGTCAACTCAGGGGTGAATGTTTGCATACTTGAGTCTTTGGATGTTTGGAATGCGAATCTTTGGAATTGGAATATTTGGAATTTGAGTCTTTGGATGTTTGGAATGCGAATCTTTGGAATTTGAGTACTCGAATGTACGGAATTCGAATCTTTGTAATTTGAATACTCGAACGTTTGGAATTTGGATATTTGGAATTTGGATGTTTGGAATTTGGATATTTGGATTTTCAATATTTGAAATTTGGATGCTTGGAATTTGGATGTTTGGAGTTTGAATGTTTGGAATTCGGATGTTTGGAATTTGGATATTTGGAATTTAAATATTTGGAAATTCAATATTTGAATTTTGGATATTTGGAATTTGGATGTTTGGAGTTTGAATGTTTGGAGTTTGAATGTTTGGAATTCGGATGTTTGGAATTTGGATATTTGGAATTTGGATATTTGGATTTAAATATTTGGAAATTCAATATTTGGAATTTGGATATTTGGAATTTATTTATTTGGAAATTCAATATTTGGAATCTGGATATTTGGAATTTGGATATCTGGAAACTGGTATTTGAAAATCTGGATATTTGGATACTCGAGTACTCGAACAATTCAGATTTAAATAGTCGAATCTTAGCAGAAAATATAAAATTTATAACAGACATAACCACCTAGATACAACCACTTGCCACTACGTCCCACTACATCGATAATTATCTCCTTTAATCGCAATAATACGGAAGATATTTCACGCCAATTACATGTACATCCACGAATCATTGTTCGTATTACCGAATACAATCTCCACGTCGCTTCAAGAAAGAAGTGCTTCTACCTCGGCGCAATCTCAAAGTCCCCATACATTATTCCTAAGGGAGTCGTAGATTAAAAGTGCACTGTGGAACTACTGTAGAATCCGCGAGGGTAAAACGCGATGTCGTGCTCGGTGATAAGTAACGCCGTGGATCATCGAGGACATAAGTTGTACGCGATTCGTTTCTCGTTTTTCGTTCCGTCGTTCTGTCTTCCACGTTCGATAGATATATACTGGTGTTATGTAAAGCACCGGTCTAGTAGAGGGTTCATAAAACCGTGGGTTCCAGCAGGACGGTGTCTAAACTCGATTATTAAATCCAAACGGGGTGGATTGTATGCACAGTGATATCCGGCGAATTGATTTTATCGAACGGCGACTTGTCGTACGTCACGTTCGTGGATAGATAAGGTACACGGTACGCGCTCCTGCAATATTTATGAAACACAGTGTCCAGAGTGTGTCGGCTGCGTTTGCTTAACTCGCAACGATGTTTTATATCGATCTTTTTGCGATTATCATCATCCTAATTTTGCATGTCCTGCAACTATGTAGTTGTGTATGCTACTCTGCTTATTGCAAATGTAGTATGAAGGAGAGCGACACTGATTCTACTGGAATTATATGAGGCGGGGCTATTATTTGGATCACTTGCGTTTTTATGTAATTATAGTCGTAGAATATATTAAAGCATTATTTACCATCGATTTGGATCATCTGGGAGCAAAATTGGCGAAGTTGATTTTTTGATGATTTTTAAAGGTATACATTTTTGCGTTTTTGGGTCAACCCATTTTTGACCAATAAAAATTGTTTAACCGCTTCTTTCGACCAGAAATCGTCCTAGAATATGTTTATACATCACCCACCATCGATTTGGGTCGTTTAGAAGTGATTTTGGCGACTTTTAATTTTTGATAATTTTTGAAGGTATACCCCTTTACATTTTTGCGATTTTGGGTCGACACTTTTTTCGACCGGACAAATTTTTAAACCACTTCTTTCGACCCAGAATCGTCCTAGAATATGTTTATACATCATATACCATCGATTTGGGTCACTTAGGACCGAAATTGGCGATATTTAATTTTTGGCGATTTTTGAAGGTATACCCCTTCACATTTTTGCGATTTTGGGTCGACCCATTTTTTGACCGGAAAACTATTTTAATTCGCTTATTTCGATCCAAAATGGTCCTGGAACATATTTAGGCGTGTTTAGGTTATTAATAATTTTTAATACACATATCTAGTACATGTTATAAATATGAACCACTCTCTAATACTGTATCCGCAAATTGTTACTATTTCTTACAGATAGAAACCGATGTAGTATCTCGTTCCGGTCTTTCACTAAAGATCTACAACCATAATTATTTACGATTATTACCAATAATAATATACATTACAAATTGCACAGGTGTATCGCGAGGTTTTTTTTATCGGCGCGATTTCAACAAGCAGGTGAATGTATTTGACGAATACCGCACGTTTCATAATTCCTAAAAAAAGTGCAAAAAATCACTTGGCTCGATGAAAGTATCCTCGATGTTTATTAGTTTCCCGTAATATATATTTCGCTCCACGACTCCCGGTGTCTTTTGCATTCGCTCGTTCGCTCGTTCGCTCGTTTCGCGCGAATAATCCCGCACGTTTCAACCGTCTCTTCGCAGCTGGAGGGAAAATGAAGGCTGCTCGATTCTTGTTTCATGCTTTTTTTTCGAGATCTTACGTCAAAACAAAAAACAGCGATTTATACACGCGTTGTTCGAACATTCCGCGCGATTCGAACCCGAATCCATCGGAACGCAATTAATCATAATTTCAATAACGTGAAATTAAATGTCATAACACATTTGATCTAATTACTCGAATATACAAATGATTTATGCGCACATTAATCGTTGCATTCGAATAAGAATAATAAAATAAGAATAAGAAGTTTAATACAAATATTAATATATCTAAAAAAATCCAGAACTCGATTAACTACAAAGTCGAGGAATTATATTAATAATTACATCACGTTCCACTTAATTGGAACAAACAGTACCCATTTACATCGATCATAAAATCATCAAAGTAATATTATCTTATCGTATGTGAAGATAAGAATTATAACAAATTATGGATAATATTAATATTAATTTATGTAAATGTTCCATTAAGTTTCATTGCTACACGTGTTCGTGTAGGGGTTCGTTAGACGGTGAACGTTGCACGATAATCGTTGGAAATATCGTATAAAATATGATTCGTTATCGGGGCTAATCTCCTTCTTAATTTCCCGCGTAACGGAGGGCAGGTGATTCGTGGGAAAGTCGATGAGAAATTATAATCGTGAAATGCACCGCCCCTTCCTTTATTTGGTTAGCGGTATAGGTCGGGGGTAGGGTAGGGTAGAAATTTAGGTCATGGCCGTGTGTACGCTCGTGCTTATCGTACGTAGCCCCACGTGCTTTTTCATTAATAATTATTAAAGTCATCGCGTGCAGCTACGACACACACGTTACTCTTCCGTTACACCTCGAAATCGTTGCAACCTTTTACTACGTCCACGTGCTGCGACAACGAATTCAATGGACGACTCGATGGAGACTCTTTGTTAGTCCTCCATGATGAATATTTCTGGCATTATGCGAATTAGTGAAGAATTAAAAAGGACGTTACTGTTTCGGTGCAACTTGAAGTTGTTGCGACCTTTTATTGTATGCACGCGGACATTGTATTGCTTTTAGCTGTATTCGCTAAATGCGAATGCAATGGATTCGAAAGAGACTCGTAGTTAGTCCTCCATGATAAATATTTGTGGCGTTACTCGAATGGATGGTGGTGGATTCAAATATTTGTTTTTCTTTTCGTTGCAATTCGATATTTGGAATTTGGATACTTGGAATTTGAATATCTGGAATTCGGATGTTTGGACGTTCAATATTTTGAATTTGGATATTTGGAATTCGGATGTTTGGAAATTCAATATTTGGAATCTGGATATTTGGAATTTGAATATTTGGAATTTGGATATTTGGAATTTGGATATTTGGAATTTGGATATTTGGAATTTGGATATTTGGAATTTGGATATTTGGAATTTGGATATTTGGAATTGGGATATTTGGAATTGGGATATTTGGAATTTGGATATTTGGAATTTGGATATTTGGAATTCGGATGTTTGGAATTCGGATGTTTGGAAGTTCAATCTTTGGAACTGGATATTTGGAATTTGAATACTTCGAATTCGGATACTTGGAATTTGAATATTTGGAATTCGGATGCTTGGAAGTTCATTATTTGGAATTTGAATATTTGGAATTCGGATGTTTGGAAGTTCAATATTTGGAACTGGATATTTGTAATTTCAATATTTAGAATCTGGATATTTGTAATTTCAATATTTAGAATCTGGATATTTGGAATTTCAATAATTAGAATCTGGATATTTGGATATTTGACATTTGCACGATGAACATTTCTGGCGTAATACGAATCGATGGAGGTGGATTAAAAATGACGTTATTCTTGAGTTACAACTCGAATTCAGCATACTTCTACCACGCCAACGTGTTGCTACCACGAATTCAATGTACTCGAAACAAACTCCGAGTGAAAATCTGGCATCATTCGAGTCGATGAAGGAGGATTAAGAAGGACGCGGAAAACCACAGAAAACAATGGAAACGACCGCAGACGCGAGTTATTGGCCTGTTTACCTATTTGTCGGCTAAATTATCCACTTCGAGCGAGGAACCGTCTGCGGTAATGCGGCCAAGCCGAGGCCACGTCGAGATGCTTAAACGCCGGAAGAAATCATCAAACTCACCGAGAAACGTGTTCGCCGACGAATTTCGAGACACTTCGCGGCTGGTACGCTGCCAATGGATACCAACAGACCTATTTTTCGGTTATTCTTGGTTTACTTCTTCTTTCGCGGTGCACGTTTCTTTCTTCCGTGTGTGCTTCAATTTTTCATATTTTTATCATCGTCGTAAATATTTGATATTCGTCCCAATTAAATAATGTGCGGCCTAATTAACGATAAATGATCAATTTTGTGGTTAATCGAATTCTGGATTTTTTAAATACAATCTTTAATGCGACTTCTTACAATCATTGACTTAATTCTTTGACTTTGGATTAATTTGTATTTTGGATGTTTTTACTTGTATTATAATTTTCTTGCATAATATTGGATTTCTGAATTTCAAATTGTAATTGATCTTCATAAAATAAAAGGAAAATATTCTAAGAATAATATTCAATCGTGTAAATCTAAAATAAGTGAAAAATATTCGGAGACAATATTCGATAGTGTAAATCGAAAATAATTGCAAAATTCTAAGACAGTATTCAACCGTGTCAATCTAAAATTAATGAAAAATATTCGAAGGCAATATTCAATCGTGTCAATCTAAAATAAATGAAATAATGAAATAAAGAGATTAAAGATGAATTAAGAAAGACACGTGTGTCCCACGTGCAGCGGTGAAGTAAAGTCGCGAGAGCAGCCGATCGGAGGCTGCGTGGCTCACCGTGTCATTCGGTCAACGATCTTGCGAGCGGGTTCGCGGCACGAGGTGGGGATCGGTAAAAAAGGACATAAAGGGGCAAAAAGGCAAGGCACCTAAGAAAAACTCGGTCAAATGGATCGAGAGTATGTATCGCCTACCTCGCTACTCCATGCTTTCTTTTTATCGTTCTCCTTCCTTTCTCACCCAGAACTCTTGTCTTGTTAGAGAACAGAGAACTCGCAATCTCCGCGCGACACTAATACGCTTGGATTCTTTTAACCTCTTAACCGGCGATGACGAGTTAACTCGTCATTCGAATCCACGCTCACCTCGATGATTACGATTAAATTACATTACGCTTCCCGCATTTCTTAAATTTTAATGCATAACAATTTCAGTAAAGAATAGTAAGATCTATATGTGCATTCTAGTTATAAATATATTGTATGGAATTATTTTGATATTCAATTGAAAATGGCCGCGTGATGTCGTTTTTTTTTGGAAAAACTCCCAGGTTAACAGGTTAATGTAAATCAATTCGAAATAACCAGAAATCATTAAAACCCGATACTCTTCAACTAATTTTAATGTTTTCCTAATTCAATCGTTTTTATTAACACTTGAACTAGGAAACCAGTCAAAATGGCTGGTCTACAATTTTTAATAAAATATTGGAAAAATTAAACCCCGATACTCTTCAACTAATTTTAATGTTATTCCAACTCAATCGTTTTTATTAACACTAGAATCAGGAAACCAGTCAAAATTGCAGGTCTACAATTTTTAACAAACTAATCGTAAAATTGAAATCCGATACTCTTCAATTTATTAAACTAATTTTAATGTTATTCTAATTAAATTATTCTTATTAACACTAGAACTTCCAAAGCAGTAAAAAAGACTGTGCCGCGATTTGTAATAAAACTATTCGAACATATCAGGGGTACAGGAAAGTAATCAATTATTTTTCATATAATTATATGTTTAGATATTAAACATTATTCTATTAGATAATCCCCATCGTTATCTATGATCCTCGACCAACGATCCACCAACGCGATAACCACTTTTTTGAAAAAATCAAATTCCCAAATTTTGATACGAAAACAATTTTGCTTTCCCGTACCCCTAACATACAACGACGCGTTGTTTGGAATTTTATATTCCTTCGTTTGATTTACGAAATGTATATAATTGAATTCATTAATTAATTTACATTCTCGAGTCATAATTAATATATAAATAAGTGTGTAAGTAAACCGTGTACATTTTCGGTAGTTCCAACATTAATTCTCCGCCATGATCATCCGTAACATTATTAATTACATCACCGAGCGGTGAAAGCTATCTCGGACTCCCAAACTCGAATATTCAATTAACACTCCATTATCTTCACTCAAGTCAAGATAATAAGATAATAAGCTTCCCCCGTCGCTTATTTCAATTTTAACAGGGCGTGTTGTACGGTGTCCCGTGTTAGAATAAGACATTAGTGTATCTGATGGAGTCACGGCGTTATCTCAGGGTACTCCAACCCTTTGCACTGTATGGCGATTCTCAGTCGCCACTTAGTTTATCGCTGTAACAGGAGTGGCGACTGAGAGGCGACATTAAAATTTTAACTCAGCTGTCGGTGATTTAACGTCTAATAACAAAATATAAAACTGGAGAAAATATTAATATCGACATTAAAATTTTACTTCAGCTATCGGTGATTTAACGTTCTAATAACAAAATATAAAACTGGAGAAAGTCTTAATGTCGCCTCTCAGTCGCCACTCGATTTGTTGTAATAAACAGAGTTTATATAAACTCTTATATATTATAAACCGAGAATCGAATCGAATTGAAGAAATATTAGTTCAATATCTGAATTCATACTCCATGGTTATAAAAAAAATGTATAAATAACACGAAAGACGACACGCGCGATCGCGCTGTTTGGCACTTTTTGTGCATATCTGTGAAGCTTGAACCGTTAGGTGACACAAGAGAGGTCCGGAACTTGAAAACGCGATTAATTAGTCGGATTAAAGACGTCGTTATAATCGTAATAATCGAAGTTTGCCCCGAGGAACGTTTTCTAGAAGGCGCGAGACTCGGGGAAAAAACGAGGTCGGGTTGAACGATCGCGGTGCGCCGTACGCTTGGCAAACGTAACAGAAAGCGTAATGAACTGGTCCGCGCTGCTTGTTGACAAACACCGCTGTTTACAAATAGCGCGCGTACCTTTCTTTGCGCCGGCCCGACGCTCGATCGCGAAAATAATTACACCGACTCGCGGTTCCCGGTGCCAAGGATTATCCTACCAAGTCTCCCCGACGCTCGAAGACGACGCGTTATGTAAAACCACGGAATTCTGCTATGTAGTTTGCTTTCGTGTCAAGGAGTACTCCTCCTTTCTGTCTTACGTGTTCGCGGATTACCGTTCGTCTCGGCTTCAAGGTCGCCATTTATCACCAGGTATTTGCCTATTAAATCCAATTCCACGCTGACTTTCGTTGTGAGAAATATTGTTGCTGTTCTTGTAAAGTAATAACTGTAGACGGATTTCTAGTTGGATACGTAATTCTCCACATAATAAGTAGATCATAAATAATAGATAAATATGAACTGTAATAACGGAGATTAATATTAATCTTAATATTGAATGTACTTTTATGTTGATCTATTATGGTACACATAAAATGTACAAAAACCTACTGCGTAAACGCTGAGGAAATAATAATTGAATAAGTGTTAATTCATGCTATACGGTTATAAATAATTGTCTACAAATAAGGCGTGAAAATGGCGATCAGATAATCGGCGATTAATAAGGCTACAGTAAAAAATCTCACGTAATGCGTAGCACGATAAGCATCGTAGCCCGCGGATACTCATTCAATTACGGCATTGGCATATAAATTTCAGTAATGAACGGTCGAACCAATGTGCGCGCCGTAATCATAAATATATTTCGCGGCTTTATTTGATCACTGAATCGAAAGTACAAATATTAGCGATATATTTTATCCGAGTTTTAATCGAAATTCGCATAGTCGATCACCAGTGACCTCCACATTGGTCAACGTGTTAATTACAGAAATAATTTTCGCTTCCTCGAGAGATACTCTATGTGATTTAGATCAATCCATGTAAACACGGATCATAAATGTCTGAGTACAGATAATTCTCGCATAACGCGATTTTTATAACGCGACTTTTCTCTGGAATCTAATTCCCGCGTTATACGAGGGTTAGCAGTATCTTTTCGTGGAAAGTACTTCGAGCTCTTTTCCACAATTCGGGTCCATTCGGGGCCTTCGTCGAAGATGGAACATAGACTCTTCACTCTTCGGGAACCTTCGTGGACCTTCGCCAATCTCCGTCTTACGATCGGGGAAGATGACGAGGTGCATTTACGTGGACCGAATTTCCACGGAATGTTTGGCGTGTCACGTGTAGGTTATGTGTGTCGAGTCGCGTAAGGTGAACGAACCTGAATCAAGCACTTATCGTGTTCGCCGTGTCGCGACTTCGTACATTAAAAGGTAGAAACATTAGGTGTCCAAGTTTCACCGGCACCTTTTTATTCTCCTTCTTTATGCTAATCATTCTCTCGCTTCTCGCTAATTGACTAATTGAGTACCTTGTCTTTGAACACGTTTGTACTCACCGTTTATCTTCTCTGTATTCAACGCGGATCCTTCGTCATCCGAACGTCCTCGGAGGGATCTTTCTTTCCTTGCGAACGGTGAGTCTTTTCGAAGGTTATTATTCATTTTTATTACTGCGATGGAACGGCTCCCTTGCTATCCTAACCTCAATAATCCTACCTTTATGTAATATTATTTACCGTTACGCAATAATCACTTCTTTTTACAATAATTATCTCTCTGTAGAAAACGATTATTTATCTTCACCATGATTATTTGCCTTTACAATAATAATTATTTCCGAAGAAGGTGACAATGCGGTTGATATTATTACGTGAAAAATGCCGCGCGACACTCATGGTGTAACTATAAATTCATTCCCGCTATTGATTTATTAGGTTTTATTAGATTTATCGTTATATCACGGTGTATTTTCTACGCCAGTCGGTATCGATACGATTACGGCAACGCTTAACTGCTACAAGATCTATTGCGCGTTATCTCGAGTTGCATTAGCTCGGCCTGTTGCGTAGCGAGTTATCAAAGTAAATCAATCGCCGGTTCATTATCAATAAAACGGTTGAACAATCGTTCCAGGAATAGAGTCGCGCGATAGGAGGGTACAGTCAGTATTTACCGTTCCGATTTTCATGAGTGCGACGTCGTACGCGTTGCAATGCGGTTCACCCAGTGCCCGAGCAATGCCAGGTTAAATATCTTGCCGATATCGGACCGAATATCGTGTCGATACCGAGAAATCGTTTCAATCTCTGCGAACCACCAATGACGTGCATTACCTATAGTTATCTTTGCTATTATACAGGATGTTCCAAAATGGATGCACCTATTTAGGACTCGTATAACTTTGCACACGATATAGCTTTTTTATTTTTACTCGCTGTTAAATACTCTTAAGACGTAAGTGGACATTATAAATTCCCGTTTTTTTATAAATCTACAATTAATAGACAATGACAAATATTTAATAAGAAAAGATTAGGAATTTTGAAAGTCGCCATGTTAGTCTTGGATGACCCTGTACCTTCGAGACAAGAAATCGGTAGTCGAAGACTATATTCGCCAATGATATCTCGTCCTTGCCGAGATGTTTGCGCTTCTACTCTATTTACTCGCGTTTAGAATACCGAGTCACTCAAAGATACCACATTCTCGGAATTGCGAAACTATGATATTTCGAGCGGTGATCGAAATAATTATACGGTTTGAAATATTCAGCGTAAAATAACGCGGGTTGGAAATTATTTGAGCGATTCGATACGATTTCCGTATTGAATTGAATGTATCGAGTTTTCTCGAGATGATTAAACGGTGGCAAAGAAATGAAATATTATTAACAATTTCATAGCCAAGGTGATACGTAGTTTTCATTCGCCGGGAGACCTTTGTAGGAATAAATTGGTACAAGGTTTGAAGAATAGCTCGTAATAAATGCTGTTTGTAGTGGTACCTGTACTTCTTTAGGTTCGCCGATAACCGATTCCGCGTGATTTACGATGATTGGTTGCTTCTTACTGACCACTCGCGAGCGTGGAAGATTGCCCAGGTATTTTTAAGTTTACGACCGGGATAAGTAGAATTTTCTTTGTCGCTTTGTAATTGCGAATTGGATCATGGACGGATATCCTTACGTTACAACGTTGCAAACTCTAAAGAGGACCAGTTACATCGAAGTTGATCCTCTACAACCCAATTTTTTCGCGCCTGAAAGAAAACGTGTAACACGAAACTAATTAAACACTCATCGAACAAAGTCAATTTACGTGAAAATAGTAAATAAATTTATCATTGCAACGAATAAATGTAACTAGAAAAGAATACCGACAAATGAGTATGAAATAGCTTTAATAAATATTCGCTTAATTTATTATTTATGTATGCATTTATAAATATAATACTATACTTCTCCTTATCCTAGTTTCTGGAAAGAATATTTTGTGTGACTGCAAACTTAAATGGCGTTGTAAAGGGTTAAATATAACCTAACAAAAAATAGAATGCAACGAATAAAACGTAAGAATTTTGTCAGCGTACCAAACGAAGTCGAGCAGTTAGTTCTCAATGTGCTACCGGAAGTATATGATGAAGTAAAATACTTCCTTCGCGATGTACTTAAATCGAAAGCAATACGTACGAAATATGATTTCCCGCGACATCCAGGATTCGCGGATTCATTTTTCCCCCTTCGCATTTATGTTCGGCATTAAACTTCTTCCTTTCGCGAAGTATTCGCGAGTAGATAGCAATAACGATAATTTCTGCATTCCAGTTGATTTGTGAGCGAGTAACAATGTAGTTGTAAGTCGATTTACTAAATATTCCATTTATATACGATTCGAAGGAAGTTCCATTAGCCGCCATGTTTGTACGGCGTTCGATGGCTGCCAGGTTTTCTTCGTATTGCAAACCCAATATTACCGGCATTTTATGGTTGATTAATATTTGAAACGCATAATTATTTCGATGGTAACTTATAGTTTACGTATTGCGATATTTAATGATCATTCAAACTCGATATTTTCCGATATGTGTTTTTAGAACATCGAATACTTTCGAATATTTCCTATATTCCTTCGAATCTAACCTAAAAAAGAACGTTGCGCAAAGAACGTGCGCACAGCAGAGCGATTAAAAAGTTGTTAATTCCTCGGTTTATCTGAATGCCTTTTGAACGCGGAGACATCAGCTGACGAGGGAAAATTGTGTAACGTTATTAATTGCAATTAAAGCTGCGTTTCGCGGTTCGCGCAATGGCAAGCTGATTACTAGCAGGAGATATGCACTCCTGGCTGCATGCTTCGCGAATCTGCACGCAATGCAATTCCGGGCGCGAATCGCGGCTCTGGATTCCAGCGAAGTCCTCGATCTTAATTTTCCTAATTATTATGTTTACCAAATGTTTCTATTCAATATATGATCATATTAAAAGGAAAACAACTATTTATGCTCTCCTATCAATTTAACAACAGAATTTGCAAATATTTCACTTTCGAATGAAATAATAGCTTAATTTCTAATATTTATTTGATTATATTATAGGCCACCTAATTAAACATCAATATCTGTTTCCATATATACGCCATCTCGTATATTAATTAAAAATAATTGTAATTTAATATCATTACACGGAAGTACGACCGTGATCTCAAAACTCTTCTTATTAAATGTACATAAATTTGAATAATTCATGGCACAATATTTTTGAAAATCTATTAACTGATATCGAAGTACATGATCTAAATATAGTTCTTGTTAAATATACATGACTCTTAGGATATGATCGTGCAATGTTATTTAAGAACTTATTCCATCAATGCAATAATGAACAAGCAGTATCGAGGTTCGTTTATAGCCATCACTATCTCGATTGCATAAATTCAGTCCATAAGCACGAAGCGCGGTAAGCAATGGATATAGTAGTAGGCCGCGTAGTACTATGAGTGGCCACTAAATGGAAACTTGAATGAAACTTGGTGCAACTGTTTCTGCGAGTGATTCTAAGCTTGGATAAGGAAATGCGGGGATTACGTGGTCGGAAGGAAAGAGGAAGCCAGGAAGGAGAGTCCGAGGGAAGCGTTTATTACGTGACGGTTACGTGCGAAGATTGTCTCTTATCCTAATCTATCGGAGACCGCCAACCACACTGTGATATCATCTCCTCTCCTCTCCTCTTCATTCTTCTTCCACATCTTTATTCACATATCTCCGCCGTGCGATACGCGAGCTCGATCGAGTTACACCGGTGAACTCGATGAATGAAACGCTTTCAAAGATAGCTTACTCCATTCTTTCTCGCACCACGCGCCAGCTGTTTTTCGACGACGCCATTTTCCACGGTATTTACCAATAATAATATCCAGCCCAGGATAACTCCGATTCTTTTTTTCGGGCATTAAAACAGTGCTTTCACAAAATCGCGACGCTTGTGAAAGCAGGAACGGCGACCGTGACGAATATTGCCAAATCCGTTGGGTCACGAGATTTCTAATGGCGTCCCCTCGGTGAAACCGCGCATGCGCCGTCGACTCCCGCTTGCTTCCGATACTCTAAAGTTTCACCCATCTTTCTTTGGAAACTTGACGCCTTTGTCGTTCACTGCGTTTATTTTCGAGTGTTTTTTACATGAATAACGGTGGATATCGGGAATCGTTTCATCAACGAACGATTAATTATGACACGTACAACTTCGAATGTCGATATTTAATTGGTTTACGTTGATGTTGGTGTATAGTTCGTCACTGTAGCACGCACGAAACGAAATTAAGGATCAGTGGGGCGTTAAAGTAATAAGTCAATGCAGCCGTAAAATTCTCACGGTGGGCGGTGGTTGGAGATCAAAGTGTGGTTCGGCTTCGCGTGCAATAATCATTTAATCAAATCACGACTATTTCGAGTGCTGCTCGGACCGTTGGCATACTCAACGCAGCCGCGCGGTGATTGGTTGATTCGCTGTTTAACGGTCACCGGAATACTAGGACTTCCGGTGGACTTTATAGGTAAAACGTAAGCCAGCGGGGAAAGCTGGTAAAGGCGAGTACTCGCTCCTTGGATTCTGTCGGCGAGAAAACTTAAAAAGTCACCGTACGTCATCGTGAGAACGCTCCTTCCATCTTCGGTTTCGAACCTGATCCGAGAGAAAGCTGGTTCGGAAATGCGATATCGAGCACCGGCCGTAAAGGACTAAACCGAGCGATGACCTCGAAACAATAATTGCGATCGAATCCTTCCTAAGTCCTCTTCGGTTTCTCCTCTAATCTTTCATTCCTTTCGAAAAAATCTATTCTCTGCTACCTCTCTCTCTCTCTTTCTCTGTCCCTCTCCTTTAATACCACCGATGCTAATATTACTCTGAAAATTGTTTTTGTTGGTCTTGAAATAGTTAATATTATATTAATATCGTATTAATTACTGAATCTCGAATCAAGTATATCGCTAATATTCGCAAAATTGTCAATACTTTTAACGTTACGATAATGATGTAACGTAAACAATATATTGTAGAATGCTTAAATAGTTTATTTTTAGACGTTATATATATAATATATATATATATATATATATATATATATATATATATAATATATATATATATATTCTATCGAAAAATATTAGTTCGTTAAGTTTGTTATATCGAACAAAATACGTGATATACTGGGCCCTTTACCTTTTATTTATTTACCTTTTATTTTATATATATATACCAATATATATATATATGTTACGGATGCAGAATCACTTAATCGTAAGAAATCATTCGAAACTACGCTTATCTCGAAGGTTAGGAATCAAATCACAATTATTCGTCTCGTAATTTTGAAATTTTGTACGTATAAATTTCAGTGATGAAATGTCAGATATAATATGGATATCGTAATCTGTAATTATAAATGTATTGCGCGCATTTCTGTTATTACTTGAAAAGTGCTAACGTGATGTCGCTTTTTGGAAAGATCTACCCGAGTTAACGGGTTAATATTTATTCGGCTCGTGCCAAAAGACGGAGTCATCAAAATGTAGCTCCGAACGTTACGCTCGGCAGTTCTATTGAGCATTTGATCTAGGACGACGTAAATGGGTCACCCCCTAGATTTCAAAGGCCTTTGTGCCACTCGAATATAATAACTAAACGAGCTCGCTAAATTTACACCTGAATAAGGAGTGCGCCATTGATACTTATATTTATTGCGTTCGTCCTTTTATTCGGGAAATCTGTAAATTACTCATTTGCTCTTGTTAACTCTTCCCCTCGTATTATCTTTGAAATATTTTACGTGAATCAGTAGAATTATTCCTGCTTGAATGTTGGCGTAACCAGTTTCTGTTTTGCATTTAATATTGCTGATATTTGAGGGACAGTAAATATTATCAGTGGTTAGTATTATGTCAAGTATCGCTGATGCTTAATGTGGTACCAATTATTGCTGATACTTAAAGCGGTACCAAACATCGCGGATACTTAATGTAATACCAAATATTGCTGATACTTGACGCTACACACAAATATTGCCGATACTTTACGCGGTACCAAAAATAGCTGATACTTGACGCGGTACCACACATCGCTGATACTTGACGCGGTACCACACATCGCTGATACTTGACGCGGTACCACACATCGCTTATACTTGACGCGGTACCAAAAATCGCTGATACTTGACGCGGTACCAAAAATCGCTGATACTTGACGCGATACCAAAAATCGCTGATACTTGACGCGATACCAGATATTGCTCTTAGTCCAACGCCGTCGAATTCCATTATGGCAAGAAATTCATGTCGAACATTCAAGCTTCGTCTTTCAGTCGATAACACACCTCGAGATTCATCAGGGTCTCTTCGGGATTGATAATAAAAGAAGAAGAAGCAAACATTAGGTAGTCGAATCGGTTGGTTACGTATGCAAAAGAAGCGCGGCAGATCGGTATCGGTTTGAAAGCATCTATAAAATGCTTTCTCATCTGGCTCGGGCGCGTTCTCGGTATTACGGCGTACGACATTCCAGTGCTAGGTGGGCGGGCCTTTACGCGCGCCGTATTTCGCGAATATTATGCGACTATGTTGGTCTACGTCGACCGTGCTCACTCGGACCATTAGCCTCGAAAGAACGCAGAGTTGGAGCTCGTTAGCTCTGGAATGTTGGTTATTGATTCTACTTACGACCGCTATCGGAATCGGACATACGCGCTGCTCCGCGTTCCTTAACCCTTTGACTGCTATAGCCTCTCATACCTGCGTCCAGCGAAAGCTATCGGCGTGGAATATGGACACTTTTGTATACGCGTTTGGCGATTGTTTTAAATCAAATAATACATGTTCGGGAACAATTCTCTTATTCCATCCAATGTCGCGTAACTTAAGAATTACAATTAATATCCTCCAAGTATTAATTATATTCCATCGATCTCCAGAATTCTTTTCGCGTTCTTATTTTTCCAAATCTGATTCTTTCGTAATGTAACTTATTTCGTTGTTATAAAAGTCAAATTTATGACTTATTCTAAACCGTTTTGTGATACCGATTAGCGAATTATAAACGGTCTTTTTCTATGGCAATTGAATGAATCTTATATGTTTCTTTTACGAATTCAGTATGCGTGACGAATAGAAGACTTGAATTTCAAATCAATTCCTGCTAACGCATGTCGCCGTTGGGGCGCCATACGGAGTCGAAAGGGTTAAGTTTGATGGAATCATGAAAGCACGATAATATCCGTGCACGTGATAAACCACGGTTTTTCGATCGTGGTTGTTCACCGTGTTTTATCGTGGACTCGAATGGTGTCCAATTGCGCGGAGGGTAATGATTCCGTAATAATAGCTATCGTATCGCACGCGAGGTCAAGTTTTACGAGATAATCCGACGGGAAAGATTTCCTCGTATTTTACAGGTAGATATTTGCCTTTATCCAGATACTCTTTTAAACGAGTCGGTTTACCTGGCCGAAAGAAACGGCCAGAAAATCGATTCCACCCCCCTCCTTGATTTTCTGATAATGAAGATCGCCGGTCTCTGTTTCTCGATTGTGTATTTCGTCGGAATCGTTTAACCAAACGCGGCTGGTTCGCGGTGGTAATTAAAAGATCAGTTATCGAAACGGTCCTTCGATCGTTTTGTACACGTGATACGTGGCCCGGCACGATCGCGGAACGATTCAACTTGAACAAAAAAATAAAAGCTATTTTTTAGTTAATTGCCCTGGGATACTTCCCACGAGACGATGTCCACGTTGTTCCACTCGATGTAATCTATCCCGGATAGAAACACTTTCGTGACTACATCTGGATCTATTAATAGTTCATTTGCTGGATATCTTACTCGTTCTTTAAATAGTCAAACAATTAACCCTCTGCAACGTCATGTAAGTTTTACATAGTCATTTGTCTGCATTTCTCGTTTCCCATCATCCTTTCGTTATAATAAGAATTATAAGATACATGCAAGAATTGCCTCCATTTCTATCGCGTTTAAATAATAACGAACTACAATTACACTAGTACTAATAACCCTAGAAACTGCCGAACATCTACTTGGTCATACTTTTATATTTATTTATATATAAATCATGGCTGAAGGATTTAAGTTAATTAATCGATTCAATTATATGCGTTATCTGTATCAAGTAATAGTATATCAAACATTCAAATAATGTTACCTTGGTATATTCAAATAATTTCACTAAAAATGCCGGACAAGTAATTTTGACCTCTTTTGTAGTTCTAGTGTTAAGGACTTATACATGCAAGAATTGCCTCCATTTTTATCGCGTTTAAATAATAACGAACTACAATTACACTAGTACTAATAACCCTAGAAACTGCCGAACATCTACTTGGTCATACTTTTATATTTATTTCTATATAAATCATGGCTGAAGAATTTAAGTTAATTAATGGATTCAATTATATGCGTTACCTGTATCAAGTAATATTACATCAAATTTCAAATAATGTTACCTTGGTATATTCAAATAATTTCACTAAAAATGCCGGACAAGTAATTTTGACCTCTTTTGTACTTCTAGTATTAAGCACGTATATATTAATGTATAAATGCAGCTTAACACGTTGTCCGTAGTTCTAGCATTAAACATTGGTAACAAGTGAAGGGGTACCAAATATCGCAGGATATTCCCGTGGGATTTCGCGAGCGCATAAATACACGCAAAGAGAAAACGTAGGTGGTGCAGCGCGAAACCTGTAAGCCGAGTAAAAGAGTTGCGTAGTGGCGGGGCAACGGAGTAAGAAGAGTCGGTTGCGGCGGGTGTACGGTTTCAGATCGGCGGATAGACGGATAGACGGATAGACGGATGAGAGAGGACGGACTGACAAACGGACAAACGGAGTAGAGACGGCACATAGCCAGACAGTGAGTGCCGTGCTATTTTCAGGCCTGCTGCAGTCGTCTACCACGTTGCACAGCCTAACCTTACTTAATCCCAACCTCAACCTTACCACTCCACTACTCTCCGATCCCTTCTCGTCTCTTCTCTTTCTTACGCTTTCCTTCTCGTATCTACTATCTTTCTTTCGCCGTCGTTGCCTTTCCCACTTCTTTCCACCGGTTCTCGCACGTATTCTCTCACGCTCGTGCACCGCACGCCCGTTGCACTCCGCGCATTCCACGCCGTGTCGTTCGGTGTTCTCGCAACTTCGCGTTATCAAAATTCATTCATTCTTCGCCGTCTCTTCTCGCCGAGAATGCATCACTGACGTCTGATATTCTTGATCTACTTCGAACACGTAGAACGTAAATGACTGGTTTTACACGGATTGTTTCTACGGCGGAGCTTCTACGTAGCTGCTATTCGTTTCGTTCTTACGAGCGCTTTATTATTTTAGGTTAGGACGCTAGACATTTCTGACATTCATTAACACTAGAACTACTGAACATGTACTCGATTATGTTTACACATTTACTTGTTCATTAATTATGGTTGGAGGATGTAAATGTATTTATTAATGGTTTCAATTATTTGCGTTTCATAGATAAAATAAAGGTATACTAAATCTGAAAGAATATCACGTGGTATATTCAAATAATTTAATTAATAATGATAGACGAGTCATTTTTACTCCTTTCGTAGTTCTAGTGTTAAGCAACTTGTCGACGTTTCACGTAAACAAGTTACAGAGGTTTCTGTATTTTTAATAAAAGATTACGGCGATAAGTACGAAAAGGGCTTTGACAAAATTTCAGACGTTTATTTTGAAAGTGGCCTAAGTTAATTTTTCTAGAAAAATCAGGTTAACGCTTATAATAACTATTACAGTAACTAATTATAAGTAGAGTAGACTCCCGTATAACGCGGTTAATAAATTACGCGCTACATGAAATCGTGCTGTACGGGAATTCTTCTCGTACAACGCGCATAATCTAAAGTAACATGTTTGAAATGATTATTAATATGCCAACTTTGATTTTCTACGTTTTATCAAATACAGTTTCGACAGTATTTAAAAAATAAATGGCATATATACGATGAAGAAAACGATCTAATGCTCAACTAAAGCAGATTTCATCCTTAAATCAGGTAATTACTGCGTTTTATTATTTCGTGCGTTGTACAACGAATCGCGTTATATGAAAACAGTAATCGCAATGTCATTGCTTCATAAGAATTCGCGTTATACGGGATTTTCTGTATTCGATAGAAGTCAACGGCGCGAACTGTACGAAATCGGGCGTCCTCCGAGTGCAAGCATAAATCGAAGTGGCGAATATTAAATGAGAAAGCGGAGAGTCGTTCGACGGACGTATTACGAATGCATGAGATATGCAAAGCACTGTTATTTCGGTGTGTGTTTGTCACGGTGGTAGTTAGTCCCGCGATCGTCTTCAATGAGCCGTTTGTCTTAGAAACTCAGCAGCGTGGCGTGTCTACGTCTTCTCTCCTTGGCTCGGAGTTAGCGGCTCGTGGAAAGTCCTGTATTAAGTTCGTCGATTATGAAGTCCCGACGGTCGTGCTTGAATATCAAATTGAGAGGAACGAGTATAAGGAGAAATCATCCTACCAACGTTAACGATGGAAAGTTCCATCGCGAACGATTTATTGCACTGACAATTTCTAGAATCCCGTTGTTGCACGAAACCCCGGCGTCCTCGAACGATCGAATTACAATTTGCACAACACACGACTCAACACTCAACCTCTTTCGTTCCCTCCATTAACACTGTTATCTTAGTCTGCCCGACAGTATTATCGTCAAAATAACCATCTCACGTAAGCCATGCATTTCACGTGAGAAAAAATCCCACGCGCGTATAAATACCAGAAATACCTGCGTTAGAATGCGCGCGCAGTACGTATGGGGTACGTAAGTCGTAGGTAGTCGATGGGGACGTAATCGAATTATTCGATGAGTCTATCGGGCGGCATGAGAAAATTTCTCCTCGAGGACCGTATTCCTCTGGGGGACATAGTCGGGGGTCGGCGGAGGGGGTTGGTGGAGGACGACGAGACGAGATGCTAAAATACCATGGAGAGGCGTATACGAACGAAACCGGTTGGCCAGTCTGCTCGAACTGTGGAAGGACGAAACGTCGGCCGTGCTCGAGTTCAGATAACGAGGTTGCCGGTTTCGTTCGTTGGCGAAACTGGTTTTTCGTGTAAGATTTCTGGCCAATCGGTCCACTGGTTCTCCTTCCGTCCTGTTTCCCCTCGCGGTTATCGTAGTGGTTTGATCTCCTTCGGTCTTCGATCGAGTTGAGTCGAAGGAATCGTCTAACTGACCGGGTGAACGAAGAAGACACGATGGGAGAGGAAAGCCGGCGAGAAACCATCGTGGATAAAGCCAGTGGGGTTTTTTCGTTATATCGTGTTATACGCGAATGGTACCGTTGCCGTTGCATTTGCGGCGTGCCACGGCTTTTTACACGGCCTTGAACGCGGCCAACCAATCGGAACCAGTACGACTTCGTCGTGCCTTCGAGATACACCCAGCTGTCTCGATCCGTTTACTCTTATTTCTCTTCCACACGGTAACCCGACTCCCGAGGTATTCCCTTCTTTTCGTTCCCCTTAAATCGCGACTCAAACTTTTCCCGCCGCTCTCATGATGGAATTAATTCATCCTAATCTCCACGATAACACGCGTTTTTATCGGCACTCGTGAAACTATCCTCGCGGAAGAGATCTCGAAACGACCGCGATGATTATAGTAATAATCGACGATGAATAGCAGGAGGTGGTCTCCTTTAATCAAACCGCCGCTTCACGGTTTCTCTTCTGTCGAAGTCACGTGATCCAGGCGTGCCACGAGGGACGAGTGGAAACCGGAAGCATGGTGGATTTCACTGTCGCGGATATAGATCGGTTGTATTATGTCAGGTTTTTATAATAATCTTAAGGGTTCTGGATTCAAGGCGCGCGATTACCGTAAGTAGAAAGAGCGATACATGTACGGGCAATGAGGTGACGGTAAGTTAGAATGTATTCTTTCGAGAACCGTGTTTCGGCGACTTCTTTCCAGAACTGTGCTACATCGACTTCTTTCTGGAACCGTGTTCCACCGACTTCTTCCTGGAACCGTGTTCCTATAACTTCTTTCTGGAACCGTGTTCCACCGACTTCTTTCCAGAACTGTGTTCCATCGACTTCTTTCTGGGACCGTGTTCCACCGACTTCTTCCTGGAACCGTGTTCCTATAACTTCTTTCTGGAACCGTGTTCCACCGACTTCTTTCCAGAACTGTGTTCCTATAACGTGTTTCTGGAACTGTGTTCCTATAACTTGTTTCTGGAACTGTGTTCCTATAACTTGTTTCTGGAACTGTGTTCCACCAACTTCTTTCCGGAACGGTGTACCACCGACTTCTTTCCAAAACAATGTACCACCGACTTCTTTCCAAAACAATGTACCACCGACTTCTTTCCGGAACCGTGTACTACCAACTTCTTTCCGGAACCGTGTACTACCAACTTCTTTCTGGAACCATGTACCACCAATTTCTTTCTGGAACCGTGTTCCACCGACTTCTTTCCAGAACTGTGTTCCATCGACTTCTTTCTGGGACCGTGTTCCACCGACTTCTTCCTGGAACCGTGTTCCTATAACTTCTTTCTGGAACCGTGTTCCACCGACTTCTTTCCAGAACTGTGTTCCTATAACGTGTTTCTGGAACTGTGTTCCTATAACTTGTTTCTGGAACTGTGTTCCTATAACTTGTTTCTGGAACTGTGTTCCACCAACTTCTTTCCGGAACGGTGTACCACCGACTTCTTTCCAAAACAATGTACCACCGACTTCTTTCCAAAACAATGTACCACCGACTTCTTTCCAAAACAATGTACCACCGACTTCTTTCCAAAACAATGTACCACCGACTTCTTTCCAAAACAATGTACCACCGACTTCTTTCCGGAACCGTGTACTACCAACTTCTTTCTGGAACCATGTACCACCAATTTCTTTCTGAAACCGTGTACCACCGACTTCGACCATTTCAGTACAAAGAAGATCCCGTACATTATTCCGGAATAATAGATGGTCCACGGAGTTGACTTACACCAGGTTCAAAACCTGCTTCTTTTCACGGATAAGTATTTGTTTTCGCAGGAACGTAACGAGTGTGGTACGTCTACGTCCACATAGGTGTGTACGTGTATGTACGTGTATGTACGTGGGTATTAGGTTGCTCACCTACACGAAGTACGCGAGCCATTGGGCGCGGCGAGACGTTTAATTGCAACGACCGTTCCTTCCTTTTTAATTAAGAATCGTGGAGCCCGGTATAATTAGCTTCGTGGACTTCTCGGAGTACCTTTATGACCGGCGTGAGTACGTACCGCGAAATACGACGGAAGTGAGATATACTTATCACAATGAAACTCTCCGCCTTTCTTTTTCTCCTTTTTTACTCCAATCTCGAAGCTGTTCCCGTAAACGCGTACCTTAGACCTCTTTTAAAATACTTGGAATTACATGCTCTTCAAATTACCACGTTTCTTCTAACACGATCTAAGCGAATGTAGTGCGAACCTCATTAAACATTGCAGATATTTTATTTATTTAACTGCAATGATATTAATTACTTAATTATAGACAACAATACAAAGTGCTAAGAGGGTTTCAAGCTACTCAGAGAACAATTATGAACATAATAAACATTTGTTATAAAATTAAAATACGCTACTTCAATTTTTTCAAGTTCCGAATTCGCAAACCAAAAATTCTTCATACAATCCTGGACTAATTATATCTATTAATAAACTATTGGGTTATTCGGAAAGTAATTTCGTGTTGTTGTGAAAATGAATGACAATTTTCGTATAATAAATAAATATTTTATTAAATTATATATTGGCCATTCTTTTCCAATACTTTTTGCCATCTTTCTGGCAGTAGCATGATTCCACGCTCATACAATTTTTGCTCTTTGCTGGCAAAAAACTGTTTCCTCTGTCGGGAAAAAACGAAATTACTTTCGGAACAACCCAATATATTATATATTACCACAGAAATACTTTCTATAAGATAAAAATTCGACTGCAAAAGTAAAAGCAAACTTACGTAATTAATTATTATAGAAAGCACTTCTAAACAAATGTTTCTCTCTTCAACGGCACATCATACTTCTTCATAACATTGTAATAACAAGAATACAATTTTTATCGGTACAATTCTTTTTATACAAAACTAATAAAAACATTGAATACGATCGGATAACCGGGTAGCATGATAGTCCAGCATTATCATGAATTTCCATCCGTAATCCGTATCCCGATTCCTCGGCGTGGAATCTGGTAGTTGGTTGTTTCAAAGTCAGCTGGTCTTCGATATAGTCCCGGGGGGCATTCCGGGGGGAGTGGAGGAGAAATATTCGCAAAACGGATAATAATAGTAGAGAGATAGAGTGGCGGGTGTGGTACGGGAAGTACGGTTGAATTTAGTACGGGCGGCGAGGTATCGATAGCGATCGACCATTAGCACACAATTTCTCTCTCTACTCCTATTAGAGCCCCTCACGCACACTCAAAGGGGATCCGCAACTTTCAAGTTACGCGTCCATTCTCTTTTATCGTCCGCCATGTTCCTCCATCGAATTTTCATTTTTTTTGCATTGCTCCTGAAAACGATACAATAAGATAGCAGTCAGTAGTTGAATAATACTTGACTCCAGTAGTAGATTTAATGTAACTTGTTTAAATTGACTGTGAAGATTCAATTATAAAATATTATTTATTACAGGAATTAGATTATTGTTATCTAAATTATTATGGTTAGTCGAAGTTATTAATTTTTCAATATTCAGTTATCGATTTTTGTAATATTAGATATCTAATTGCTAAGATAATATTCATCAGAGAAATTGGATTTCGAGCATTGACTCAAATAGTATATTTAATATCCACTTGTTACAAGCAACTCTGGAAATCCCGTTACTCAAATATCATTCATTAAACAAGCCAAACTTATCCACTATTAATTCTTTCATTGCATACAAATGACTACTATCATATTGCTACACTTCGCCAACGCATCACCGGACATTCCACCGGTCCGACGAAGTAGAAATAAAAACCTGCCACCTAAAACGCATACATATTCGTCCACTTAACTCGTCTTCCGCCGGCAGTTACGAGTTCAGCATTCCATTCCATTACGCGCGATTATACGAACGGCCGAAAAGAGAGTCTATTCCGAGAGGAAAGAATTCCCGAGTCCAGGAGTCGGTGGAGGAGTGTCTCTCTCGTAGTAGGTGCGTACGATAGTCAGCCGGGTAGGTGTCAGTTTATCCTGTTAGTGAGTGAGTACGCGCGGTGGAACGGTCGGGAGTGTACGATGAGGTCGTAAAAGGTTTGGCGGCGGGGGGGTGGGAGAGTGGCGTGGCACTCGGGGGCACACAAGCCTCGGCTCACCACTTTTATGAATGAATGCAGTTCGAGTGGGTGTGCGTAGTTGTGACTGCGCCTCCGCGCCACTCTTTCCCTACTATGTCTACCCAGCAACGTATTTCTCTCTCTGCATCCAACGCGCTCGTTACTCGTCTCTTTTTACTCGTCATGCATCCGTGTGCGTGGAATATTACGCGTGCACACAGGCCAATGAGATACCGCCGTTACGACGATGACGAGTTTTATGCTCGCACACGTATACCCTTGGGACTTTAGACTCGTATCACCGTGTGTTACGCTCGCGAATGTATTGCGACCAGGTTGCTGCGCGCGTGAATCGCACGGAGAGCGAGTTCTCTGCGCTCGCGAATGCAGCCGCGCGCCAGACGATGACCTCACCGCACGTTTTTCCGGCCGCATACTTTCCCGGTTCTCTCCTTTATTGCCGTTATTCCTGCAACCGCGACGGGAACTCGTCTACGTGCCAAACGATCCTCGGAACAATGCGTCTTTCTAACATTGACTCTTGTTTTGACAACTTATCATTTCTGGGGTTACAAGGAGACTTTTTATTCTGATATTATTTTGGTAGGTGTTTGCACCGTTTTTTGGATGCGAGGAATTTTAATTCGATAAAGATTCCTGTACAGATCGGTACATCCTTGGAAAGCTTATTAATTAATAAATATAGTTAGGATATTAAAAATAAAATTTGTAGATTGTCAGGGGCTAACATCGGATTCAAATTATCAATATTAAAATACTGACATTCATTCTTAACTTTAATTACACACTTATAATAATTTTATTGCAGCACTAATATTTCTCCCAACATACGTGCTTTCTTTAACTCAAAAAGACAAGACAACATCATAGTTTATTTATTTCTATCTATTTATTTTTAGCAACGTAACATTTCCAACATAAGAATCAACATAATAATCAGCTTAGTTTTATTTGCTTTTATCAATACATTTCAGCCGGGACACCCTGTGTATGTTTATAAATTATATAATTATTTACCTGAAAATGGTAGACAAGTCATTTGAACACCTTTGGTAGTTTTTAGTGTTAAAGAACCGAGGGTGTAGATAAAGGATACTTTATCGGGCTCGTATCCAGGACGATGACAGTCTGTTTTCCGTCGGTGGACATTGTATTTTTTTCGAAAGAGGAGTACGATCACCGCCCTCGCGTTGGGAACGAGGAGGAGGAGGGGGTGGAGGAGGTGGAGAACGATGGCATGCTCGTCGTGGGCTTTAAACGAGCGTCGTAAATCACTGCTAGACGGGATTTAAAAGTCTTTTAAACGGAGAGCGAGAGAGCGCGGGCCGGACGTGTGGGCCCAAACCGCGAGATTGAGATCGCTTGACTTTTCATACCACCCACCCGAACTTGCTCCCTACCTCACCCCCGGCCCCCCTCTCTACCATGGACCCCTCCGCGGAAACCTTCGAGTCTCTCTTTCACCACAAATATAGCCGAACGCGCGCCCCGAAAAAAAGAACCAATCCACCGACAAACGCGTAAAACACGGTTTTACACCTACCTCCTCCCGCGTTTCACGAATTCCACGTGTTTCCCTTTTACTTTTTCTTCCCGCCAACGGTCCGTTAACTGTGCAAAGTTTTCTGCGATAGGTTATGCAATGTTTTTCCAGGGTTTCGATGAAAATGATGGAAAAGTGCAGGAATTTTTAGTGGATGAAGAATTAATAAGATTATTAGAAGGATTGGTTTGTGATGCATGGTATATTCCAAAATTAATATAAAAATGTGACTACCTCACGAAATAAAATTGTTAATTTCTATCTCTAAAATTATTATAAAAATATAGCTACCTCACGAATTAAAATTGTCAATTTCTGTTCGAAAATTAATATAAAAATGTGACTACCTCACGAATTAAAATTCTTGATTTCTATCTCCAAAATTATTATAAAAATATAGCTACCTCACGAAATAAAATTGTCAATTTCTATTCGAAAATTAATATAAAAATGTAACTACCTTACGAATTAAAGTTGTCGATTTCTATCCCAAAAGTATTCTAAAAATATGGCTATCTGACGAATTAAAATAGTCGATTTCTATCCCAAAATTATTCTAAAAGTATGACTACCTCACGAATTCAAATTGTCAATTTCTATTCGAAAATTATTCTAAAAATATGAATACCTCACGAATGAAAATTGTCGATTGGAGGACATTTAACGGCCCAAGAATTCGGAATCAAAACTGACGTGGCATCGCGTGGATTATTATTACGATTTATCGAATTAAGGGCCGCTCAGACTTGGTTTACGTTGCTTTACCTCCAATTACGGGAGATTACGCGAAGATTAGATTTCCGTTCCGTGTTTCGTGATAGGGCGGCAGAAGCAAGCGGTATTAATCCTTATAGTACCTTAGCTTCTGTGTACCGTCAAAAAGTACCTTGAAAAGTATGCGATTTTTGAGATATCTATTCATTTGACATGCCATATAAATAGTTACACTAATAGTTTAATAAAAAAAACATGCCAAATAAACACATTACACGTGGTTAGCACTATTTCCACGAAAGGTGTGAAAAGACATATTGAAATTTTAACTTGAAATTATTTTCTAACTTTCATCATTTTTCCTCAATTGACTTGTTGACTTTTCCTATAATGACTTGTTACACTAATTTATTAGTGTTAACGTAAAATAATCAGCGTCAATATTTGTGTTAAAATAATATTATTAGCATGAATATTATTGTTAAAATAATATTATTAGTATCAATAATAGTGTAGAAATAATATTATTAGTGTCAATATTAGTGTGAAAATAATGTTATTAGTATCAATATTAGCGTTGAAATAATATTATTAGTATCAATATTAGCGTTAAACTAATATTATTAGTATCAATATTACTGTTAAAATAATATTATTAGTGTAAAAATAATATTATTAGTATCAATATTAGTGTGAAAATAATATTATTAGTGTCAATATTATTGTGAAAATAATATTATTAGTATCAATATTAGCGTTAAAATAATATTATTAGTATCAATATTAGTGTGAAACTAATATTATTAGTGTTAATATTAGTGTGAAAATAATATTATTACTATCAATATTAGCGTTAAAATAATATTATTACTATCAATATTAGTGTAAAAATAATATTATTAGTATCAATATTAGTGTGAATATAATGTTGTTATTAGTATTAATATTAGTGTTAAAATAAAATGATCAGCATAACATTTCAATCCAAGTGCAAAATTGCGTTCATATTTGTCTTCAATTTTATATCGAATAAATAAGAATCGACTGATATTCTAATATTATATTATCATATACATTACACGTTATTAATATTTCGCGAATGGTAATCATAAAAGAGTACACTCTACAAGTACCCGATATACGCGCGGATAGTTCGCCTCGGTATCAATCATAACGCAGGAAGCATAATTAATATTCGAGACACGGTAATCGATAAAATCGATCGGACGTCAGATCTCGCGGGGGATCGATTATAAATGATCCTCGAGACGCGGCAGCACGGAATCAATGAACGTCGTTCTTCCCCCTTCGGCGAGGGATCGACCTCGATTAATTAGCGGTCTAATTAATGCGACGCGCGCGATCTAATCGCGCGTCGATGCATTATTTATCCTCGGCGCGCTAATTGGCCGACGAGCAAAGGGTGTTCGTCCCGCTACTAGCGTGCACGCCTTTTCGATTTCCTTTTTAAAACTATCTCGCTACGATACTTCTCTCGATGGCTGTTTAAAGATATATGCTTTTACGTTTCGTGATATTATATCTTTTACATCGTATATATCGATATTAAATCAAATAATTCGATTAAAGAAGCCACCATTTTGACACTCGTTGAAAAATAGATTTTATTACGATATTCAACGAGATTTATTTATTAAAGAATACGATACATCTTCCACTAAGATGAGAAGACTTAATAAATGTCAAGTAATGAGTTTCTTTTAATAATCAAATTTTGGACATTTTTTTTTTCATGTTTTTCATTATTCCATGCGATTTTTGGAATGTAATTATGTAACATTAAATACATTACTTAACGATTTAAATTCTGAAGTACAGTGTACAATTACGTTTGTTTATTTATTTATTTATATATATTAACGGCAAACGCCGTTGAGGAAGCAAATTACACATACAGTGCGCTTGAGTGATTAATACAATAATAATAAATACAAAATATGTAAAAAAAGTAACTAAGGATACACATATATCTATAACAGAAGAGACAAAAAAGTAAAAATTAAAATTGACGTAGTACACAATCAAAAGAACGCTAAGAATTATTCAATTACCTAAGGATAAGTTACGCTCGGAACCCGCGTTATACGAGGATCACCACAATTTCCGAACCACGTTACACCAAAATCGCGTTATACAAGTACCGGCCGTTCCAAATAATCCACACGATCATAAATCACACGAAAAGCACATCATTACGAAAACTCATAAAACACGCCAAAAACAATTCCCAGTTCCTCGCCGTACAATTATCTCCCGAAAACATCCGATTTATGGACCGACTCTCCCTCCCCCCTTAATTACCGCAAAATGGAGCCCGATCTTCCGCGAGAATCGTATTTCACTCGCGAGGACTTCCTTTTAGCAAGGATCTCTTCTTTAACCACTTTTCTTACGTAACTCTGCGTCACCATGTTTGAACATGGAACACAAATTTGGGGGTGGAACCAGATAAGATGTTCCTGGAAAGAGGGGAGGGGGATGATTCGGGGATAAGATAGAATAGGAATGTTCTCCGGTTTCCAACGACTTACTTGTAAAGGAAAATCAAAGGAAAGCCGGAAGAAGGGCGAAGAAGGGCGAAGAACGGGGTAAAGGAGGGGATGGAGATAAAAAGTAGCGGGGAGGGGGTGGCGATACGAGGCTTCTCATTCACCAGGAGTTCAGGGGAGTCAGTGTTTCCCCGATGCTCAGTGAAACGGCTAATAATACCTTCTTGCTGCAACACTTTCTTTTCCTTGCTTCCTCGGCCAGATAGATTCTCTTTTCCTTTTCATTCTTCCGCACCTTGCTTCCTCTTCGTTTTCTTGTTTCTTTAGATAAACATTCTTCCTCCGAAGCTTCCTTGTACGGATCTTTTACCTTTGTGCTTTGGGTGCACGAATTTTCGGTTTTCCGGATGCTGCCGGACGAGGATGAATGTTCGGAATGAAACAAAGTCTGTGTCTATTGTTACTGTCTTCTCGGATTTCGTATTGTCACAGAATAATTCAATTGGCGGAATGTTAATTGAATGATTCTTTCGGCCGTTGTCGATTCGCGGCTTAAATGAAGCATGCATTGTTCGAATTTAATGGAATAAGGGAAATTTGAATGATCGTGATACTCGCGCTTTAATTTAATATATCTAATAATTCGTTTATGATCTTAATTCGTGTTTTAAAACAAACAAATCGACGTCTAGAATCAAGGTAGAAAAGCATTATTTTCAGACAGCTTTAATAAATAAATAAAATAATGATAAAAAGATTCCAAAATTATTCCATTCTAAAGCAAGCATCAGAAATCAGATTTTTGTTGGTATTTCATAGAAAGCATTGATTAACATCTTTAAGAAAAATCGCAGTAAGAAACTCTGTCATAGAATACTAACTCGCATCATGTGATGTTCGCTACTCTCATTTTCCCTCCATTTCTCATCGTTCCTCATTTACTCCCTCGTGTTTTTTCTATCCTGATTTTTCTATCTTGATTTTTCCGGCCCCGTCGAGGATGAAAGCGTCTAGGTCGTCGGATCTTCCGGCAATTTGCGGAACTCTCCGGAATCCAGGAATTCCGTTCCGGGTCGCTCGGCAGCGTGAATATCGACGCGATTCCGAGGTAATCGTTCTTGTTTTAGCGTGGCTTCCTTCGAGAGACCCGGTATTGTTTCTTCGACCTTAGATCTTCCTCAAATCTCTTCCGATTTCTTCCTCCCTCTCTTTCTCTCTCTTATTCGTCTCTCCCTCTCTCTCTCATTCGCCCCTCTCGTACTTGTCCCTCTCTCATTTGTTGCTCTCTCATTCGTATCTCTCTCATTTGTCGCTCTCTCATTCGTATCTCTTTCATTTTACCTCTCTTATTCGTCTCTCTCTCATTCGCCCCTCTCTTACTCGCCCCTCTCTTACTTGTCCCTCTCTCATTTGTCCCTCTCTCATTTGTCGATCTCTCATTCGTATCTCTTTCATTTTACCTCCCTCATTTGCCTCTCTCCTATTCGTCTCTCTTCTATGCGTCTCCCTCTTATTCGTCTCTTCCTCTCATTCCTTTCTCTCTTGCATTGGTCTCTCCTATTCCTTTCTCTCTTGCATTGGTCTCTCCTATTCCTTTCTCTCTTGCATTGGTCTCTCCTATTCCTTTCTCTCTTGCATTGGTCTCTCCTATTCCTTTCTCTCTTGCATTGGTCTCTCCTATTCCTTTCTCTCTTGCATTGGTCTCTCCTATTCCTTTCTCTCTTGCATTGGTCTCTCCTATTCCTTTCTCTCTTGCATTGGTCTCTCCTATTCCTTTCTCTCTTGCATTGGTCTCTCCTATTCCTTTCTCTCTTGCATTGGTCTCTCCTATTCCTTTCTCTCTTGCATTGGTCTCTCCTATTCCTTTCTCTCTTGCATTGGTCTCTCCTATTCCTTTCTCTCTTGCATTGGTCTCTCCTATTCCTTTCTCTCTTGCATTGGTCTCTCCTATTCCTTTCTCTCTTGCATTGGTCTCTCCTATTCCTTTCTCTCTTGCATTGGTCTCTCCTATTCCTTTCTCTCTTGCATTGGTGTCTCCTATTCCTTTCTCTCTTGCATTGGTCTCTCCTATTCCTTTCTCTCTTGCATTGGTGTCTCCTTTTTCTATCGAGCTCTCTCTCTCTCTCTCTCTCTCTCTCTCTCTCTCTCTCCGAGAGACTAGTCGAGAGTAGAATTTAGCTCGGAGCTAAGCTCGCTCTCTTCCACTTCGTTAGAGCCGTCTGACTCGTCGGATTAGAGATACCCCTCCACTCTATTTATTACGACTGGTTCTTCTGCATTATTCATTTCATTCACCTCTTTATTTAATTGTTCTGGAAAACGCTTTTCGCGGACTGATCGGAACCCGCAGTAAGAAAGAACAAAGATGGATAATGCAAATCTAATTCACGGGTACACTTGTTATCTGATAAGCATTCTTGAATCAGTCTATTCCTGGGGTACAAGTTACCATTATCTGAGAGATTTTATCTTTCATTGTTTCACTAATTAAAAATAATTAAAAATAGCTAATTATACACGCGTTGATATTGGCGTTTACTAAACTTCTGACCACCGCTTTTTAATCGGAACAATTGTTAATCCACTTGTTTCAACCCAAAATGGACCTAGAACATGTTTAGGCATCATTTAACCCCTTGACATACAAATAAAACGGAATTTCATGGGTCAAAAAAATACCTTTTAATTTGGCTCAACTGAACAGTTACGTAAACTTTGAAACAGAACGGAATATTTACAATGCTAAATATCATTTAATAAGATTGATACACAATATTAATGGACAATAATGAAGTAACATTATTCAATAATAAATAAGTAGTTCTGTAAAGTATGACATTTTTCCTGTCCGCCGGAGACAGTTCTTGCGTCCCGGAGACGTCAACGTCTTACAATGACTCGCGAAACAGATGACGTCTCTCAGACGTCATTGTATGCCAAGGAGTTAATACTGATTTGAGCCATTTAGGAGCGAAATTGGCGACTTCGATTTTTTACGATTTTCGAAGGTATACCCCTTCTCATTTTTCCAATTTTGGGCCCACCTATTTCTCAACCGGAAAACTGTTTTAATTCGCGTATTTCGGTCCAAAATGGTCCTAGAACATGTTTAACCCATTGACTGCCAACTACGAGATATCTCGTAGTAAGCGTCTGTACCAAAACTGCCAGCTACGAGATATCTCGTAGTGGGTGTTCAACTATTAGAAAGGATGAATGAAAAATGTATATAGTGTAGAGAACATATTGATTATCAATTCTTATGATTAAAATTATTATTAAAACTATTCAAATTATAACTTAGACGATTAGATCACGTACTGTTTTTTTATCAATAAAAATACTGTAAATGCCATTGCAATATTATATCAGTAACTTAATATTATTATATTTTGTAAAACTTCATGTTTTCTTTAAAATAAAACCGTGGCACCCAGGGCAAGACGCGCTAAATTTGCGTGGCAGTCAATGGGTTAAGCATCATCCACTGTTGATTTCGATCGCTCAAAACAACAAATCTTGGAATACAAACTCCGAACACTACGGTACATTGTTCCCCGTATGAGGCGTAAAAGAAAGATTCCCAGTGTCTCCGAGTGAATAACCTACGACCTATGTTATTGATAGTCGCGGTCGAGTGGCATTCATGTTGACCTAATCGATTAATCGTTCCTCGGCGGTAGTTCGAGGCTAGACGTTAGACACCGTGAGACACCGTGAGACACCGTGAGGTTTGGTCATCGACTTCCGGGATTAGGAGAGAGACTAGATAGAGACTAGAATAGAGAGGAGGATAGAAAATTCATGGATGGTGGGCGTAGGCGATACGCATAACTCTGGCGGGCCACTCTCTTCGAAGGATAATCCGCGAACCCACCACGGACTCGGTTTCGCGATCTTATCGCGCTCACCTTACTTTCTTCTCCCGCTTACCTTACGATTAACTGGGAGGGCACGATTATTCCCCCTCTCCTCCCCCCGCGGTATCGGGATCCCCTGACCCACTACTATATTATCTATCTAACTTACCGAGTAATTTCCGGTGTACTCGTTCGAATGTATCGCATTAATAATGGCAAATATTAAATTGCATTCCGGGGATTTATACTAATTAAAATGTTGGGGTGAAACGAATGGTACGAGTTCAGTGAACAACGTCCCACGATAATGTTTCGAGTGGGAATTATTATCCTTGTTGTATGGCTTTCTTTTGCATCCAAGTGCACCCCGGTTTTTCGCGTTCTGAATAAGTTCGCATCTGCTCGGAAAGTATCTTTATGTTAAGGTTTGATTCTTGACATTTTAGCAATCTTCTGAAGTTCAGTTTTGGAAAGATTATACATTTTTGACAGTTCGACCTCTGAAATTTTAGATATTTCCAAGGTTTGATTTTTGAGACCGTAGAAATTTCAAGGTTCGATTTTTGAGATCTTTGAAATTTCTAAGGTTCGATTTTTGAGATCTTTGAAATTTCCAAGGTTCGATTATTGAAATCTTAGAAATTTCCAAGGTTTGATTTTTAAAATCTTAGGAATTTCCAAGGTTCGATTTTTAAAATCTTAGAAGTTTCCAAGGTTCGACCATTGAAATCTTAGGAATTTCCGAGGTTCGATTTCTAAAATCTTAGAAATTTTCAAGGTTCGACCTTTAAAATCTTAATAATTTTCTAAGGTTCGATCTGTGGAATTTTCGAAATTCTCAAAGGTTCAATCTTTAAAAGATTAGGAATTTTCTCAAGTTCGACTTTTGATATCTTAGAAATTTCCAAGGTTCAATTTTTAAAATCTTGGAAATTTCCAAGGTTCAATTTTTAAATCCCAGAAATTTCCATGGTTCGATATCTCAACTGTTTGTTCCTATTTCCACGCAACATACCTTCGTCAGATCCGCCTTTAACTAGTTTCGCGTCATACGATTTTCTTTAACAAGACACGAACAAAATTGGTTTATAAAGAATTCAGGCTAGAGAATGTCTTCAAGTATTACTTCTTAAATAATAATAATATTAGTCTCTTGACATTGGTTTAAACGAGAAACAGGGAGTCGAAGAGAAAGGAAAGACTAGGAAATCGAGGGGGATCGCCGTTAACCGAAAGACCGTTGACACGCTTCCGCTCGATTAACCGGAAAACCACCCGGGTTGGGAATACCGAATCTGTTTAAGCCACGTCATTTTGAAGCCGTACGACGAAACACGCTTAGGATCGTACTTCCTTCCTCTGATTTAACTACTTTGTCGTGGAACTCGGTAATTTTCGAAAATCACTGCTACCATAAAGTACCACGTGACTCAGCATCATTTAATCTACCTCGATATTACTTGAAATACCCCAAACGATTAATGCATCCCGTCAAACATAATCCACCTAATTATCTCCTTCCTTCGCGATAACATAATAATAAATTGAATAAAATACAACATAAAAAGACAAAATTAAATAAATAACAAAATTAATAATTACTGTACTAACTATTATTTATATCACTTGATGCCATCGTTGTCCAGCATAATCCACCTAATTATCTCCTTCCTTCGCGATAACATAATAATAAATTGAATAAAATACAACATAAAAAATACAAAATTAAATAAATAACAAAATTAATAATTACTGTACTAACTATTATTTATATCACTTGATGCCATCGTTGTCCAGCATAATCCACCTAATTATCTCCTTCCTTCGCGATAACATAATAATAAATTGAATAAAATACAACATAAAAAATACAAAATTAAATAAATAACAAAATTAATCATTACTGTACTAACTATTATTTATATCACTTGATGCCATCGTTGTCCAGCATTGACATCGAATAAAAATTAATATAATATAACAACCTGCGAGTATCCTCGGCAAAGAAATTCCCTAGATTCTCGAACCGCGCGGCTCCCACGTTGAGCTACTACTCGTCGTTACTTCGTCTTAGAATTAAGCGAATGTTTATCGCGCGATACGCGCGATATTCTTTTGCTTTAGCTTGGCAACTTATGGTGGTTTAGCGAGTACGATGGAGTGCGAAGCGAGCACACGTAGCGCTGAGATATCGCGAAGGATTATCCCTTGATTTATTAAACCACTTCTTTTTCTCTGACAGCCGGTGCTCGTCGTGGAACTTTTACGTAAAGAAGAGATTTCTTCGTGCATCGCGTTATCAATGTTTTTCTTATTGTTAGACTTCGCAAAAGTGTTAATCGGGATAAATAATATCACTGTGTCTCATAGATGCTTTTTGATATACGATACACGGGAAACCATCTTGCAACGGTTTCCACATAACACGACACTGTACATTCGTCCCTCGCACTACGCGAAGTTTATATTCCACAGGTTTCTTCCTACGCGGATGAAAGTCGCGTGAACGGAGTCCAAAAAGTAGTAAAAAAGAAATATCAAGATGAAAATCGGTATAAGTTATACAAATATACCGCGTAAATAGGGTTACAATAAACTCCCGTATAACGCGAGGTTCCTATAACACGAGGTTCCTATAACGCGAGGTTCCTATAACGCGAGGTTCCTATAACGCGCTAGAGATATCGCGACGATTTATTTGCTATAACGCGATTCTCCCGCAACGCGCTATAATACGAGAATTATTATTTCCATATTTACCGATTTCTTCTGTTTCATAATTCTTAAAAGTAGAATTATTAACAAAATCATTGTTATTCATATTATACGAACATATTATTCGTATAACACGATGTCGTACAACGCGTAACGTTGTATATTAACCGTTTTATACCGGAGTCTACCGTGTTACGGTTTTACGGTTTTGTATCGCGAGGAAGAAAGATGGCGGGCGTCGAATTCGATTCAAGAGTGGATTTTTCGTCGGAGTCAAAATCCGGGAAGCATCGGGGTTTCGTTCCGACTCCATCTCATCAAGATGTCAGAGTCAAAGAGGATCTTGGTTGGTGGGTTCGAAGGGAAACCAACTAAACCGAGGTCATAGCGTGTCGAGCATCTCGCCTCAAAGTCCACCCCAATATTCAAAGTGTACTTCCCGACGACAGCTTGGAGCCGGTTACTCTAACCTGCCTCACTAAAAGCTCTTTCCTCTTCTCATACCCTCCTTTTCTCTCTCTCTCTCTCGTTCTCATCCTTTCTTTCCCTTCCTCTCCCTTTCTCTCCCTTTCTCTCCCTTTCTCTCTTTTGGTAGCAGCGTCGGTACACCACGATCTTCGCCCTTCGATAAAACGAAGGACGGAAGCGGCACCAGTGTGCCTCGCCGCTTGCTGGCTTTCCGTCTCAATTCTCCGCTCGCGTACTAAAAGGGCTTTGAACTTTGCCCTCCTGGACAGAGCCCTCGCCGTACGACTTGTACCCAACGATGTTTCGATTAAATCACATAATTGCATTTAATACAGAGACGTTATCGCGACGGAGGTCGCGGGACCGTCTCTACCTCCATGCTTTCAATGGAAATCTTACAGCATCGACTTACAGCGTCTTCGTAGTCATCCGGACAAATGATTCAATTGGTTCTTGGTACTCCGAAAAATCGGGCCTTTAGACGGAATCGGATGTAAGGTTCGATCGTTTGAAATCTAGGCAATTTTGGAAGTTCGGTCTTTGGAATTTTTAGAAGTTGTGTAAGGTTCGAGCTTGGAAATTTTATAACTATTCTTTGATTCTGTTTCTGAAATTTTAGGAAATTTCCAAGGTTCGACGTTTGAAATCTTAGAAATTTCCAAGGTTCGACGTTCGAAATCTTAGAAATTTCCAAGATTCTATCTTTGAAATCTTGGAAATTTCCAAACTTGCATTTTTGAAATCCTAGAGATTTCCAAGGTTCCATCTTTGAAATCTTGGACATCTCCAACGTTCGATTTTTGAAATCTTAAAAATTTCCAAGGATCGATTTTAAAAATTCTCCAAGGTCCAATTTTCGAAATCCTAGAAATGTTCTGTGTTTCGACTTTCGACATCTTATAAATCTTCTAAGTTTCAATCTTTCAGATCTTACAAATTATCTAAGTTTCAACCTTTGAAATCTTATAATTATTGGTATACCATCAAGCAAAATAAACGTATGTCAATTAATTACCCGTTTATTAAAATTGATACACGAATGATACAATCTCCGTCAGCGGAATAGAAATCTTACTCATCCCGCTTCTCCGAGCGCCGCATAACTTCTGGCTTCCAGGAATAGTTTAATGAACACACATCCTACGAAGCGGAGGATAAGCATTATTTCGATAAAAAGTTATTCTTGAACTCGTTATTACGTAATTCTAAAAGCACCCCAATCTATCGGGAGATTGTACAAGCATACGTCGGGCAGATGCTCACGGCAGTCCTGATAAGACTCTCAAGTGCGTGATAACACGGATCTCCTAAGTTCAACTCACAACGGAAGAAACCGCGACTCTGGTTTCGCGAGATTCATATTTTAAAAATTTTAAAATTCATACTTTAAAATACTTAAAAAATAACAATGTTCTACTTCCTTGCATCAACCTTATCACGACTTCAATTTAATTATTTTTCATTATAATCTCATTATTCCACGCCATTTCCAAATATAAGATATTAATCATCCAACAATCTCTCAGTGGATTCGCTGGAATTTCGATTACTAATATTAAATTAGATCGACGAGCTTTCAAGTCGAAGATGATTTCTTTTATCTTGATTTAGCTATCTTTTCGAGGTTCGTTCCAGACGGAATGATTTAGCTGACTCGAGGTCGACACTTTTTTGCCACAAGCATCAACATTGTTATTTTTATGACTCGACGTTACGTGCAAAGTCAGTGCTGATAAGGTTGTCGATAGCGCGGTGGGTGAAGGAGGATGTAGTACGCGAAGCGAAGGTTTGCGAAATGACTCTGGTTCGTAGACTGTACGGTAAATATTTGTGGTGTTCGTGCGTGAAGAGCCACGGGTAATTTATGCACTTACCAGCCGCAACACCTCTTTTCGTATCGTTGCATCTTACGCTCTCCTCTCTTCTCTCCTCTCTCCTCTCTCCTCTCTCGCCGAGCCTTTCGAAGCCTCCAAGCCGTATCCGCTCTTTTTTCACCCTTTTTTCTTCCTTCGAGAACTTCCTACAGGTAGTTCGCCACTTCGAACGGGTTTCCTTCCGACACCTTTTTCAAATTTTGTTTTTAAAAAATTCGTAGCTTTGGTTCGTTTGGAAAATTATCAATATTAATGTATTTTAATAGAGTTGTGTTTTCTGTCTTATTTAACTTATTCCGTAAAAAATGTATGTCTAGAAACGGGTTTTGTCTTCGATACTTTTTTCTCCACCGGAATTTTTTACGAGATTCGTAATTTTCCTTCATTTTGAAAATTATCGAGATTTTAAACTTCTGTTATCTGTCTTATTTCACTTATTCCGTACGAAAATTCTGTACGTCCAGATACAGGTTTTGCACTCGAAATTCACCTCTTTGCAAATCAAATTCACCCTTTTGCAAATCAAGCTTTCCTACAAATTTCGTTTCTTAAGTTATTGTAATAAAAATAAATATTGCAAAGGTGTGAATTTGATTTGCAACAAGGTGAATATGACTGCAAAAGTTTTAACTTGGCGTGCAAAACCTATATATAGAATTTTACAATACATATATCTATCACATAGATATTATATTCTATGTATATATATGTTCCATAAATATTGAAAATCGCCATTTACATATTAAGCCGCGAACTTGCCCCCTTATATTACACTATATATAATATTAACCGAAGATTACAAGTTATCCATAAAAAATAATAATCTACTCAATTGTCTCGAATCGTTATGCCAGATTTGCGATAGAAATACACGTATTCCGTTAATATATAATACCAGTAATTTGAAGGTACAAGTCAAAGGAACGCGAATACCTGGCAGGCATGGAATTAAAATTCTTGAATATCCTCGGCGTAGCGAGTAAAGTAATCTTCTTGGAAATGATAACACGCCATTCGTATCTCGTGCGCAAAGAATACCATACAAAAGAGTCCGCTAACCGCAACGTATTACGGTGATCCGTTTGACGCTTTACATTTACGGCGTTACTTGTTTTCCCCAATGGCAATAGAGAGTGTTTTTTAACAATTACACCTATCACGTTCGACCGATTATTATCGAGATATTTCCACTGTGAATACGAAGGAAATTCTGCGCGCAACATTTTACGGTACGTTAAATAATTCCGTGATAATACTTGTATTATCAGCGAAGACCAATCAGCTGATTATACATCCATAAGCAGCATGGACGACGAAGAATAATAAATGGCCATTAATTGAACGCCGTTTCGTTTGCATTATTCGCTTAATAGCTCTTTAATCGATTAATATTGATAATAATCTTCTTATTAACAAAGACGGCTGACAAATTGGAGTTTTATTGGAGACACATATCGACGTCGCGTCTCACTGTAATCAAGATAATTAAATGGCCGATGATATTAATTTCTTTATTAATTCATTATTCGTGTAGTGGATATTTGATTAATTTTTAAAATGAATGCGTGGAATATAATATTACTAAAATTACAAGCTGTTTGTACAAATATTATTTCATCTACTTTAATTGTTACATATAATTGATATTGATATTAATGTAATATAATATTATATTATATAATATCACTCAGGTACCATGTAATATAATTAAATATAATTGATATATCAATAATATACTGAACTTACTTTCTTCTCTATATTATTCTCTTTTTCATATTTCACGCACAGAGTTACGTAAAGATGCATCCCTTTAAATTAAATTACAGAAATAAATAAATAATGTTATCTAGCTTTAAATTGGCGCGATAAAATTTCATAAAGATGAGAATTCAAGAGATAAGAATCCATGAATGGGGGTGGATTCAATCGGGGATGGTTTTTCCAGAATATTATCGAGAAACAGATAGTACGATATCGCGGTAAGATTTAACGCTATCTTAGTCGATCGATATTATTATATTATTTAATCTTTCGATGGTCCAATATTAATCGACCTACTTCCGACCCTACGATGTTCGCCTTCGTACGAATAGCTTGATAACTTCGTGTCTGGTTCGTTATATTATAATATGAACCATCCAATTCGTGGATGAGCTAATTAATGAAAAACGCGAGTACGATATGCGTTTTTACGAGATATTTCTTGCAATTTCATTTTTGTAATTATCAACGAAATATTATATTACGCGGTGTTGTATAAATGATTCATTATCCACGCTTAAGACAAATTTGTTTTTCCTCCGACGTTTTTATTATTCTTTTACTTGATCTTGATCGACGGGAGGGTGAAACCTACGATTCCACCCTTATTTAATAAATTTCTTGATAAATTGGGTCCCGGTTGCCGCAATTGGGATTGGTCCTCCCGAGAGAGTCTCGAATACTAAAATCAAAATATCGCAATCTCTGGATTCGACGGATTCGACGGATGAAATATTTATTTATTATTTCACGGGTAATCTTCTTACAACGCGGTTTCGATATAACGCGGCACTCATACAACACGTGGTTTCCATATAACGCGGTTTTGATATAACGCAATTCTCATACAACGTAATTTCCAGATGACGCGGTTTCGATATAACGCGGTTTCCATATAACGCGATTCTCATACAACGATATTTCCATATAACGCGATACTCATACAACGAGATTTCCATTTAACGCGATACTCATACAACGCGGTTTCCATATAACGTGGTTTCCATATAACGCGATTCTCATACAACGCGGTTTCCATATAACGCGATTCTCATACAACGAGATTTCCATATAACGCGGTTTCCATATAACGCGATTCTCATACAAGGAGATTTCCATATAACGCGGTTTCCATATAACGCGATTCTCATACACCGAGATTTCCATATAACGCGGTACTCATACAACGTGCTTTCGATAGAACGCGGTACTCGTACAACACAGTTCCCATATAATACGATACTCAAACAACGCGGCTTCGATATAAAGCAGTTCTCGTATCGTAGTCATTATCGTACAACACGGTAGCTATACGAGGCAACTTCGATATTATAATTCCATTAAAAATTTAATAACTACTTATAATAATTTTGTTTTTGTTTTGTATTTCATGTTTCGTTAAGTGAAATTTTCCGATTGAAACAAAACTATGTTCTGTTCCGACTCAATATCAAAAATTCATATTTTATTCGAAAGAGCCCTTTTCGAAACATAAACCCACTTTTCCTACGTGATTTTTATAACGTAACATCTTTGTACAACAAAACTCCCGTGTTCTACGAGGGTCACCTGTAATTTCAATTTAACGACGTAAGCAATCTACGAGCCCTTATAATTAATTGCTGCATCGAATACGGTGTCCAACCAACGTAATAATTATTATATAATAATTAAGTAATAACTATTACTGAAACGAAACTCGTACAGAAAATATGGATTCTCGTAAATAACTTACATCATGTTTTAACGTACCGAATCTACTCGAATACGTAACAAGCCCGCTTTATTAAACTTCGATCGACCCCCTGAAAAGTATCTGGGCTACCGATCAATTATTACTCGATCCGATATTATTTCTGGCAGGAATTTACGGCACGGGACGTAAAACCGAGGGAGAGGGAGAGGGAACACGACGGGGTCCATTATCGTACGTAAATGTCGTACTATCCTCCTCTATTATTACTATTCGACTGGTCTAATTCGGTGGTGTGACCTCTCGGTTCCCCCTTTGACACCAACGAATCCAGAAACCGGAGGAGGTCGTGGGGTCACCTTCGATCCGACTTCGTTTCCGGAATAGACAGTCATCTTCCCCAAAATGGATCTCGGCCAGTCAGGCCAGGTCGGGTCCTTTGAACTCACCGGAAATCCTCTTCGTCCACCTGTCTCTTCGTCCAACAAAATTCCTTCCAAAAAATTCGATTCACTGACATCGTCTGATAACAAATGGTGCTATCAGAATTTCTCTCTGTCCTCTTTGATCATATCGTTTCAATGAATTTGATTCCTGATAAGAAGTGCTGAATATTGATAATTGATTTGTTTGTAATAATTCTGTACATGCTATTATGATTTTTTATTATTATATTAGATTTGATATTATGATAGACCTACTAATCTCGTTTTTTAGCTTTTTAAATAATTTTGGAGGCTGAATTATTGCAATCTGTATATAAATTGTTACTTGTATCATTATTAGCTGAATAATTACGACCTCGATAAAAATGATTAGCTGAATAATTATCACCCAAATAATTATTATCTGTATACAAATTATTACTTCCATAATTATCACCTGCACAATTATCCCCGATATTAAAAATATGACTAGCATAATTACTACCTGAAACATAGCTTTTCAGCACTCTCAAAATCGTTAATAATTGAAGTAATAACAAAAGTAATAAGAAGTTAATATTAATCAGTTTTCTCACTATTTTCATCCCACTTGGAATTATAGTCGAAGTATACATATATTTGTTGAGCTGAGTCGCGCAAGGGGTGTCGTTAACGCAGGCGATAAAAAGGAAGTCGACGTGATACATGATTTTATTGCGGAGGAAACGGTGTCCTACGATATACTGCAGATTACCGGGAAACGTCTCTTAGACTTTTTTACTTGAAAAAGGAAGTTTAGGAGGTGTCTTGTACCGGAAACTTCTCCTTCGAAACTTTCTTAGTTCTCGAACGCACTAGCGATATATCCTAGGGATCTTTTGATCCATCGATTTGGATGCGGTGTTACAAAGAAAAAGGACTCTTCGTCTCAACCGAGTTTCATGGAATTCCAACGAAATTTGTGTACTCGGCGTTAATTAATATTTGGGGGTTGATTTTGGTCGAAACACGTGCGATTTCGAAGGTGATCCCATTTAATTCTTGTGCAAGTTAATCAATAGATTTAATTATGCGCGTTATGTATAGAAAATAACGGTATATGAAATCTTGAACTATCCGCCGTATATTTTTGAATAATTCTATTATAAATTGGGAACAAGTAATTTTAACTGCTTCGGTAGTTCTAGTGTTAATTACTGCATTTAATTAACGGCGATCATTTATGATTCGGAAGCAACATTCATTGTATTTTTCTTACTCTTTTATTTAATACTAGAACTACCAATTTCTAACGATTTAATCGAAAATCATAAATAGCTTGACGTATGATTGAACCTTTTAATGAATATAAGTACGTGGATATAATAACGTGAGTGACAAAATGTCCCCTATCGTTTCCATGGAAACGTTAACAGTATCGTTAATAACTGCGTAGTATATCACAAGTTTTAAAAGAAGTAACGAACAGGTTGATAATCGAACGTAAAGGTAGACGAAAAACGTTGAGGCAATGATCGTCCGTAAATCGAGTAAATCGAGCGTAATAGTCTCGCGGCATTAAGGAGTTAAGAATGGCCGTCGTAGATTCATCAATAGAGGTCTCATTGAGAAAAATCCGTGTGTATCGGAGTTATGGAAGCAGGGATAAAAAGCAGGGTAAGGGAGAAGCGGGAGAAAAGAAGGAAGAGAGTAGAGAAAGGGAGAAAGGGAGAAAGGGAGAAAGGGAGAAAGGGAGAAAGGGAATCGTTAGAGGTGCACTCCGGTATTCAGGGCTGAGTTTACGGTAGCATCGAGGTTCACGAACTCCAGTGGGGTTTTGTCGGGAGTCATCGTCGGTGGACGACGTAGTAGTAGCAGCAGGAGTAGTAATAGTAGTAGTAGTAGTCGGTAGTAGTCGTAGTAGTTAGGTTCGCAGTTTCCTAACGCGGTGGCGGTACATCGTGGATCGAAGGATCCCCGAGGAGAGAAGGAAAGCAAGCACGAAAAGCTCTCGTTGGCTAGTGTCGTTGGAGAGGAAAAGGAAAAGGAAAGGAAAGGAAAGGAAGCAGGGAAGCAGAAGCACGAGGTTGGCAGCCAGCCGGCATGGCTGGCCGTCGTGTCTGTTCGATCAATATTGCCATGGCTACGACGTGCAACGTGGTGGAGAAAGAAGAGAGAGAAGGCGGACGGAGTAGGTGGCGGCTGGCTGGCTGGCTGGCTGGCTAGATGGCTGGATGGGGTTGGATGGGGTTGGATGGGGTTGGATGGTTAAGGGTAGCAGAGAGAGGGGTTAGTTCGCTGCTCATATCCCGGTTACACACGAAGGGGGTTGAGAGAGAGAAGCAGGCCCGATTCGGGAGCGATACGGAAACGAGCGGAGGGTAGCGAGGTAGATGTACCGAGAGTGCTACAACGTAGTAGTAGAAATACGGACTACTACGTCACGGGACCTACACCTTGCCCCGTGACGCCCCCTCGTGTCACCGCGGATGCCCTGCCGTTCTACTCGCCCGATTCATGACGACGTAGAAAACTCATGCACCTCGCAAACCACCCGACCACCCGACCACCCGACCACCTAGCAAAGAAACGCTGACACTGCCCGGTATCTCTCTATTCTGCCCTCTCGCATCCTCTCTTCGCCCTTCCTCTCCTCCCCTCCCCTCTCCTTTCCCTTCGTGTTCTCGAAACCGATGCTCCGCGCTCGAGGAGACGTCTCGCAACTAATTTTCTGGCCCTTCAAACTACTACGATAAAGCAGCAGACGTACGCGCGCTACGCGATGCGTGCTCTTCGACACCCTTCATGCGACTATGAAATAGAACCTTACAAATTGAGCCTCTAACTTCAATCCGTAAAAAGATATTAACCCTTATCGGTCGCATGTCACAGTTGACATGACACTGGAACCTTACCGTGTCAGTCGTACGTCACATGGGACATGGCGAAAGAAGTAGAGTACGAAATAAATGAAAACGCGTCTCCACACATTAAAAGCATATAAATAAAGAATTACTCATTAACCCTTTTAGTACCTTAAAGCCGTTCTTAGAGTATATCGGCATTCCATTTTTAATATAATTTAAACTCATGTAATGCCATGCAAACATTAATAGATTCCTCAAAAATCGCATATTTTTCAAGGTATTTTTGTACGGCACCCGGAAAACTTATAAGGTACTATAAAAGTGAAACATTTAAAATGCAACAAAATTGTGAAAATAATTGTCTTTATGCAAAAAGTGTGCTTCCGACTTTTCACGCAAGCACCAAACTCAGTCTTCCAGCGGCGAGTCTTATACTAACTAACATCCAACGAGGATTAAGAATTACAATGCTGTTTTTTAACAATTAATTCCAGTGAATAACGGAAGTATATTGCTGGAAACTATAGAAGACGAGCCCGATAAGTTTGATTAACACCCACGTGAAGAGAAATGATCCGGGTATAGAAAAACTGAACTGAATATCCGTAATTCGTAGAATCTCGAGTTGGCAGGAGAGGTCGATCTGCGGTTGACAACTCGGTGCGTTTCAGGAGGGAATCGTGACGGTCGATTGTTTACGATTAATATTCGAAGTTCTTGACTCTAAACGATAGATGGTCGCGGTCTGTCTTTGACACGTTGATCAACCTATGATCGCGCCAGTGACATCCCAAGATATAATCGTTCGAGAGCCGGTGCAATCCATCATCACAGAAGTTTTGTTCCGGCTTTCGACATTCCCGACGTCGACTCGAGTGCCGGCATCTCGTTTGCCTTCCATTCGCATCGCGTTTAACGCATTCGATTCGATACGTCGTTGCGATAATTCCCTGCTACTTTGTGATAAATGAAACGCCTTGCAACTCCGTTCGTTCTACTTCGTTTTACTTCGTTAGACTATCGAAAGGCGAGTGGGGTTCAAGGCAAAGTGGTGTTGCTACTACCACTTTGTGTAACCAGGAAACGAGTAACGAATGCCGTACATAATTTACGCAAATCTACCTTGTGGCGGATAGTAATTTTCGAATAATTGCTCATCGATCAAACTATCTCAAAGTAGAATTTCTGATCTCTCCACCACGAATAAATAACCTCGTGATATCTACCCGCAACGATCTCGAACTCCACTCGTGTCGGTGAACGGCGGCACGGGGTTGGAGCAGACAAGAAAATCCTCGCTGATATACATATTGCAACAATGTTTTACGTTGGAAATAAGGGGAGAATCGGTTGGATTCGAAGTTGCACGCGGGTTTGCGTGCAAGAGGTCCCGCCTTTTTTGCATTCGGCCAGACTGTACTTTGTTGCCCTGACTACCAGACTTCGACTTCCTTTGTTTCACGCTTCGCTACCGTGAACGTTGCAACTGCAGCATTGTGGAACCGTGAAGCCTCCCATTGATTTCATGCTGGAATAAACTGATTCTACACGATTTACGGCGATTCAGTCTTGTTAACTACTCGTTGTTAATTAACATAGCTCGATTAAAAATGTAGTGCCACGGAACAACATTCAGTGTCGTGCGAAATTATGATTTCAAGTTTTAAAATGGCAAATTAACGTGTTAGATCGATTCATTTATATTCTTCGAAATTATTAATTTATGCTTTTAAGTAATTACTTTTAAGTAATTAAATTACTGTGAAACTCAATTAAAATGATTGTAAGAGCAAGATTTATTGTCACAAGATTTGCGCTCGGAGGCGACTCTCAGTCGCCACTCAGTTTATTATAATAACTCGAGCGGTGATTAAGAGACGTAATTAAAATTGACTCCAGTTATCGGTGATTTAAAATTCAGTAACTAGAATTATCGGCAAAAACCGAGTGGCGACTGAGAGTCGCCTCTCGAGTGCAAAAGGTTAGATTTCAAGTACTATACTTCGCAATTATGCTCTTCGAAATTATTACATTTTATGCGATGCGACTTCGAGTGTTCGATAATCGATCGACCGTTCGATACCTCGAAGAGTTTCCATGAGCCACGATGGCGGAACCGGAAACTTCTTCCTCCGTATACAGCTTTCCCGAGCGTTCAACGACCTCTTTACTCGTTGATCTCTTCCGCCACTTTGTATCAATTCCGATTCATCCGCGAATCTTTGTGCGGTGCGCGCCGATTAATTGATTTCCGATAACTTTAGACCGGATTTACGAGGGCAACGATTAAGCGCGCGACAAAGATCGAGGGCGCCTTTCGATGTCTCGACTCCAAAGGGCGTCCTCTATCGACCTTTGAACGGGTTATTCGTTCGTTATTTTACCTCGCATCTCGCGAGAGGGGGGGGATTCATTTAGAAAACGTGTCTGAGGTATTTCGGATGAATTTTCTAACAGTAAAACTAAGTTACTTTAACCCTTTGACAGTGTATCCCGTGACTGTCACGGGCAAAGCGTCAAGTGTTTTAAAATCTACCATACACGAACTGATTACTAACAAGGTACATATAAAACACGTTTTTTACATTTTTGATTACATACCGAAGTGTTTTCGAACATAAAGAACTAGACACTCTTTGGACCAGAATTCGTAATTTTACCTCACTGTGAAATGGTTAAACGTTAAAACGAAGAAAAACAAGTGTATACATACTTCGTATATCACCATAATTCATTCGAACATTAAACTGGACATTTTGCAACTCGCACTTTTTCAAAATCGCAAGATCTTCGAGCGCCGTGTACTCGTGTTCTCGTGTTTCGTGATGCACGCGGAGTGCCTTGGATGTAATGATAAGCTTTGAAGCAGTACTCGTTCCGCACGAGATCCATTGTCCCCGGTTAAAACGTGCGTGTCATACGTTCATTTTTTTCCCTCCCTTCATCTTCCCCGCGCGAAAGAACACAGCGTACACCGCGTTGTTTTTGTTTGTGTTTTTCTTCGACGTTTATCACGCCGAGAGGAGCGGAGTAACCTAGTGGCTTGGTGGGCTCGAATTCTTATTGGTTCCCAGTCACGCCGCGCCGTATTCGGTGTCGTGATTCGTCGCGTGCACGTGAAACGTCGTTGAAACGCACCAGCCGGATGAGAATCGCTCGAGCATTCATACCTCGTGTACGACGTACGCACGGCGTCGCGACGCCTCCAGCACCGGCTTCAACATCGACCCAACCTATTCAAGAAAAAAACATGAATCGACCCAAAAGAACTCGGGAGCGCGGGAAAACTTTTACGCGCCAAGATCCCGCGGGACTTTCATGCGACCAGATTGTTGTGGAAGTAAAAAGATGGAGGAACAAAAGTATTGCAATTATAAGTATAGATTCTATATATTTGTTTATTTATCGAATTAAAAGTATCCTACGATTATTTAGGTTATTTAACCTGTTTAATGGAAATATAACTACTTTGTCTGTCGGTTATCTAAATCATCAAAAACATTTGGTGAACCAAAGTAGCCTGTTATTAATTCAATATTCGTTTTAATATCGATCGTCGATTATCGGGATTTCTCCGATCGTAATTGGATAGATAAATAATCGGGTAGATAATCGGATTAATTCATCGCGCCGTATAAAAAGTTAATTCAAGACACTTTGTAAAAGCGTACATCGGATAATGCGTCGAGTACCTAGAATTTAGTAATTTGTTATCGCGGACTGTTATCGTGTTATAGGTCATCGCGTTGCGTGTTCCCCATAAAAAACGCCCGCTTTAACGAGTACCAAGAGTACCAAGAGTACTTTCAGTACAATCTATATTTAGTAGTAAACATTACCATTCATTAAATCTGGCATACAACTATTCAAACTGTTTCTATTCCTTTGAAACACGTAATTTCTTTCATTTCATAACGAATTACGGTGAAACTATGGAATTCAAAATGGCGGTGTTCCTACCGATGTTTTATTCTTCCTGACTTAAACTTACAAAGAATCGTTATTTCTTTATTTGAAGTTTTTGTCGAGCTTGTATCGTCTTCTCAGAAATCGTAATACTTTTTTCACTACGATATTATTCTCGATTTTACCTCGAAATGAAAATGCGAGGCGACGAGAGTAAAGAAAGTGAAAATGGCGGCGTTTTTGCGAACTTCGTATTCTTCCCAACTTGAAACCGAGAAAGAATCCACGCATCGAACTTACAAAGAATCGTTAATTAATTTCTAATTCTTAATTCCTCGCTTAATATCGTCTTCTCGGCAAATTATAATAATTTTTCAATTTGATATTATTATCACTTTAGCGTCGAAATAAAGATGCGAGGGGACGGGAGTAAAAAAAGTGAAAAGGGTGAAGTGTACGAGTAAGAATTGAGCGAGGCTGGTTACTTCGGCAGAAACGACGTAGTACGGCGTACTATATCGTGCCACGAATACGTGCACGTTATCACTCACACACGATGCATCCGTGCGCGTGCACTCAAGGTGTACTCTTTCGTATAGCACGCGCATGTGCGAGCGTGTGTGGGCCCACGCAACGTACGTGCAACTTTGTTAAAAAGGAGGAGGAAGATGGAAAAAGAGAGGCGGTTGCGAGCAACCAGTACCGCGTCACGAAGGCTCGAACCATGAGTTCTTAACGTGCACGCGATTTAAGTCGAGTCCGCTCGATTCAGCTCGACTCAGCTCGACTCAGCTTGACTCAGCTCGACTCAGCTCGACTCGATACGACGCGGCGACCACTTTCTCGTTAATGAAAACTTTACTTCGCCTTATGCCGCGTTCGCATTACACCGACCGCATATCGTCCCGCCCCGCCCCGCCGTCCTTCGCCTCTCCCACTGGCTGACATTTTAATTGGATCCCCATCTTTTTAATTGGATTTCGAATTAATGCCGATTCCCGCTCGAATCCTCCCATCGCCGTAGCCCGACTCTTTGCTTTCAGGGTAATCTTCGTTGGCCCTCTTAATTGCCGTGCTTCTTAGAAGAGAACTCGTTTTTTGGTTCACCGTGTTGTATCGAGTTGGGTCATCTGGCGAATGATGCAATTTTTCTAAGAAACCCGATGGAACTTTCCTGGAGGATCAAGAAAACATTGGGAATTCTGGGAGCAATATAAATACTGGAATGTGTGATGACTTTATTAACCTTTCGGGAATTTTTAAATATAATATTACTTAATTGAATCGGGTAATTAAATAACAATATTTAAATCGCGGTATCTTTAGCGATACTCAAAGGTCTTATGACCCGCTCGAATGACAAAGTGATTAACTTCACTTTTCGACAGATTTTAAATATTACTGCCAAAGTGCATGATTGGTGCTTAATGTTTTCTTATTTTTGTTTGATGGAGTTTGTCACTTTGGTTGTTGAGCGGCTCAATATATGAATCCTTGTTAAAAACAATAGATTAGAATTAACGCTAGGAATTCTAAAAAGCGAAATCGTTAGGTTAGAAATTCCAAGCAGGTAAAATCGTTACGTTAGGTCTAAAAAGGTACGCGCTTGTAAATCAGCAGAAAACGAAAGGAATAAAATTCGTGTGACCGTGTCACGATTCAGTGGGAACCTTGGGGGAATATCATTGGTCGCAGGAGAAGAGAGCACAGCTGATGGTGGTCGTGGCCGATGCCGTGGCTGGTGGCTGGTGGCTGGTGGCCGAAGGTCGCGAGCATAAATTCAACGTAGGTCACGTTCGGCTCCGATTCCGTTCCCGTCCCGTTCCCGTCCCGTACGAGGATTTCCTGCGTACAATGATTCCACAGAAAAAGATGGACGCGCGAGTATCAACGATCAGAATCGTTGTGTATTACTGTATCACGTATGAAAAAGAGGGGAAGGAACATAGAAGTCGCGAAAGAACGAGCAAACCAACGAACGAGGGGGAACTTTACCAGGCTACCGGATGTGACGTACCCGACCGTCTAAACATAGACACACTTGCTTGCTCGACTCGGCTCGACTCTGTTCCTCGATCCCTCCGCCTTTTATCTCTCTTTCTCTCTCTCTTTCTCCCTATTCTACCTCTTCCTTCATCCTTCACTATCTTTCTCTCCCTCCCGTCGAACTTTACGCAAGGCTACTACACACTGCCGTCCAGTAAAAGCACAAGCCCGTGAAAAAAAGATACATCCTACGGTGTCCGCAACCGGTGTCGGCTTACCTTACATCCTACCTTTTTTATTTTACATGGAAATCATTTACGCCGCAGACTGTTACGCGTCTTTGTTAACCCGTGCGGCTGGCTACCGAACTCGAGCACTCACTGCGAACACTTTGGAATATATTAGATTGGCCAATAAGATTGTGCGGTTTTAATACGTCAATATTTAGGAGTATCAGAAAGTCAATTAGAGAGTGAAGAATTTTGTCGCAGCGAAAGTTATGAGTTTGAATTTGTTCAAAAAGAAATTATAATATTGGATGATCGTCGGACAAGGATCATAGAGAACGATGAGGATTATCTAATTGAATAATGTTTAATATGACAAAATTAACGGAGTTTCATAAAGTATGCGAAAAATAATTGATTACTTTCCGATACCCCTGATAGAACTAATTTATTCAATTTTCTTTATCCAATAATATATCGTTCATTTTGACTCACAAAAATGTTTATTTTTCGAATAATTTCAAATTCCCGCGTTCTTAAAAACCACACGCTATTTATGGCGCTCGTATTCGCCAGTTTTGTCACGTGCGCAATTAATCGGCGCGCGCCGATAAATGATATCGTAAAAGTTGATTAATGAATCGTACACGATGTCGATAAGCTTCGAGACAATCGAATATCGTTACGCGACTAGATAATACAATATAATCACGAACCCCATATTTTTTCTTACATCATTACGTTTATCGTAGGATGTGGAAGTTGAATAATGTTTATCGTTAATCGTAGAGCGTGTTCATTTTAAGGAGGTTAGATTAGGATTCCAACTACAATTAGTTCTCGTACGTGCGATTACGCGCAACAATCGACTCATTCTGCGGCCGAAGAAAAATAACAGCCGGAGGGGGAAAAAAATACGGCTTTTATGAGAGCTGCAGCGTGACACAGATAAAGCCGGGTAACGCAACTTCTGATTCATTCACATAACGCGTTACATAACTAGCTTCGCTGCTACAATGAATTACGCCTGCGACTACGTTATCGGGCTACGCCAGCGATCGTAGATCAGTGTTTACTATATTTCCAATTTTCTACTTCTGCTTTGCGACGGCATTACGCATTCTTCCTCGAAACTAATTTACGGTTCTCGTAAATAATTCCTGAGAAATGTTATTTGCATTTTCATCGTCCAATGTGTCCTATTGTCGTCGATTTTCATCGTCTTATTAACATAATTGACGTCAATTAATAAAGAAAATAATAAAGCTTCGAGGATCCAAATTATATGAGTTTGTAATATAATTGCAAAAGCAAGCATAAAATATAAATAATTAATATTGTATTTGTAAGTGTATTCAAACGGGGCGCCAAAAGCAACCCTCGCAGGTTAGCTTACTGCGCACTTCATTCGCGCATTCGGAAGAATATATTTTCTATAAAGATCGTAATTTTCCGAGATAACCACAAGTTTATATTTGAAGAGAATTATTACATTATATTTGAATATAAACGTTGAAATATTACGTTATACGAAATATACGTTATCAGAACAGGTACTTGAAACAGAACATTCTTAAGTTGGCAGTGTATTCTTAAGTTGACAGGCTTAAGTTGGTAACGCATTTCAAATTTAGCTCCGCCATGTTTGCTTTCTTGTGCAGTGTCAGTTAGCCGGTGTCGTTGCACCTTTTGGAGAAAAAACTCGTGTAAAACGTATTATTTCCAAGTAATTACATGGCGTGCATCGTGGCAGCAACTGCAAAAGTGAGCGGCGCAAGATCGAAGTATGCTCGGAACGTCGGATCGGAAGTTGCGCGTCGCAAATGAACGTCGTTAGCGTAACGCTCGCGAAGAAATACGCGCGTTTGCCGGGACGTTCCAGCAGATATACGGCGCAATAAACTACCGCGCGTTTATTAAAACTAATTATGAGGTAAACAATTAATGGCTTTAGAGCTTCCGCCTCTATCTCCCACTGTCTTCTTAAATAAGTCTTTCGATCACGTGGATTCCATCTTCTTTTCACTTTTCGAAATGCTTTCCGAAGTTTTATTATTTTAATTACTGTCCTACGCCATATTGAATTTTGTCGTGAATTTCGTGTTCGCAAAACGATCGGAAATTTATGATCGCATTTTGACTTTGGTATTTCTGGATTCTTAAACTTGATTTTAACATCGCGACATTGATTTGTAATATTAATAGCAGTGATTTAGAATAATGGCGGACGGCAAACGGATACGACTTGTGTCACTGTCATTTGCTAGTTAGTAGATACGACATTGCAAATGGACTTACAGTTATAACTGTTCATTGGCGACTCGTCTATGACGATAATAATTATATTAAGTATGTTTCGAATTTTTTTGTTTCAGGTGAGTGTCCACGCTCGATTTGACATTACGGAACATCCGCGCACGTTCACCGGCGATTCAACCACTTCGACCACTTCGATTCTCCGTAAGTCGATATTTTCCATTAAGTATAATCGATCGGGGGAAAAACATGGCGGTCATCATGGACGTAAAGACAAATCGTTAACTAGGTTCTCCATTGAAAGTTTAACTATGTAATGAAATATTAATTGAACCGTATATATTCAATGCGGAAGCTATAATCGACGGAAGTTTCTATAATCGGAGTGAAATGGCGGAGAAAGTAGGAGTCTCTCGGAGGAACGAATTTTTGGGATAAACGCGAGATCCAATCGTCTGAGTGCCATAAATCAATAACTACTGCTATTGTAAACTTAATATTGGATTTGATCCGCCGCGACGATAACAAGTGCAGGCTGATCGTGACGCGGCTATAATTCGATATTACGGAAACTCGATCAGACGGCATGTTATTTTTTATCTTGCCTTTTCCCTGTGCCACCCCCTGCTCTCTACCCCCTTCTTCCGACGGGGTAGAAGAGTGCGGGAATAATTTGATTTGTCAACGTCAATGATGACCTGCCGCCGTGCCGCGGACGAACCTTCTCCAACGGCACTCCTCGGCGCTTATTTTAACCCCATAAACAAGTTACTTTTAACTTGACTTTAACTTTTACAATTAATTATCCTTGTGACATTTGACAGATTTCTGATGTAATTATATTCTACTTGTAACACGGTGGACAATTGTGATATTAATCCTTTGCACTCGAATACAACTCTCTCTCACCACTCAGCTTCTTGTTGTAATAAACTGAGTGGCGACTGAGTGTGAAGGGTTAAAATATGTCGGTAAAATATGTGATTCTCGGAGATATAATTTAAACCTTTGCACTCGATGGCGACTCTCACTCGCCACTCACTTTAATGCGGTAACTCGAGTGGCGACTGAGGGGCGATATTAAGATTTACTCCACTTTGTGTTATTGAATTTTAAATCACCGACAACTGGAGTAAATCTTATTGTCGCCTCTCAGTCGCCACTCGAATAACAGCGAGAAACTGAGTGGCGAGTGAGAGTCGCCTTCGAGTGCAAGGGAAATTAAATAAATATCATAATTTCAACCGAAAATGATGGGAGTTTAAAACGAACGGCACATTTATACCGGCGTCTATAATTCATTTATATAATTATTGCTCGGTTTTATAGTAAAATATAATTCAAAAGTGTCTAGCATAAAATAATAGCGTAAGGACTAAAGAGCTTAGCGATCGCACAAACAAAAGGATTAAAGAGGATCTCGTAAAAAAGCTTTGTACAGGAATATATCCAGCGTTGCGGAAGAGATCGTCGTATCTCGAATGCAAGAAAAACAAACGCGCGGACCCCTTTTGAAAGTTGTGTCGCGCGAGGACGGTTTATCCGCGATCCGCGCGCGGATAACCCGATTCCCGCCGAATATGTTTTATTTTTGCGATATTTATACCGCACAATTACTTGGCAAATTGGATAGCTAATAGCGGTAATAAACAGCCGGGGAATAAATCCAATGGCGTTATTACGCGATGTGTTTTTTTATGATGCTTCAAACGGCACGATAAAAAATACCCTTCGGAAAGTAAGAATACGAACCGTCTCGTAAACGAGGGAACAATGGGAGATCACCTGTTAAAAGACATTTTTATTGTGTGGAGCTTAATTTAATTCTTGCTCCTTTTGCACTTGAAGTTTTGCAAATCAAATTCACCCTTCCGTAAATCAAGCTTTTCCACAAATTTATTTTCTTAAGCTATCGTAATAAAAATCAAGTCCAATGTAATGTTATTGTTCTGAAATAAAAATATGACTATCATGCGTGTAATAATATTTAAACGTAAAATTAACGTACGATATTTATGTAACGCCGGTGAAATTGATTTCCAAAATGCTTAATTTGATATGCAAAAAGGTGAATGCGACCTGCGAAAGTGTTAATTTGGAGTGCGGAACCTGTATAAGAATAATAGTAGTAATAATGATAATACGAGATTCCGGCACTCGAGAAATCGACAATAATCGATGGACTCCATAATAGGAATTAAGGTGGTGACACGACGATGGGTAGAGAGTTGGTATTGTCGTGGATAATAATAGCGCGTGCTCGAATAATAGGTTGGAAAGAGTGCACGTACGTGCCCCGTGACATCATTTGGCCCATGGTTCGATCCATGGTTTGCTTCATAGTCTGTCCCATGGTTTACAGGCACGTAGAGGGTGTGATATCTGTGAATAAAGGCATTCGTCAGAGCCGCCCTTAAGTCTCGGTCTACTCGCGCGGTTTACTCCCTCGAGAACCGTAATGTCGCACAATGGCGCCCTTCCTCCACGTGTGAATGCCACGATCCACGGTCCGGCTCTCTTTTTTCCCCTCTTCTGTCTCCGCACCCCCGCCCCCCGCGCTCTTCCACCACTTCAGATACCTCACGAGGACCCGCCGGGGTGAAATCAAAACACGCGCTTTAACCCTCCCCTCTTCCTCGCTTCCTGTTCGTTCGTAAATCATTTAAGAATTCTTCATTTCGGGAACATTTATCTGCCTGCTTTGTTATTATTGTACAGTTTGGATTTGTTTGGTGAAGAGATAGAATTGAGTTTTATAATATTTATTATTTATTTCCTTATTTCAACACGAGTATACTCGTGACGTTGGATTATTCTTATTTCTGTGTAAACACGGATACTTCAAACAGAAATGGCAACACGAAGTGAGATCAAATAATTGGAGCTGATAGCGCATGCGTTAAAACAATGGCGGAGTGATTTATCCTTCGATTGTGCGTCGAAGAAGTTTTATTTAATGTATATAATAATACTGAAACATAGAACAGCACAAAGTGGCATACAATTAAACGAATATATTTATTGATGGAATGAATTCCACCATAATATGAAAGAATTAAAATGATAGGGAATCAAGTATTTTCAGATATTCCTTGAAAGAAAGTCTCGTATCATTATTCGATGGAAGTTCAAATATTTCAGTTGACAGTGATTTGTCTCCCGTGGAGAGATACACGCGAACGCCGGGGAGTGATTTTAGCGAACCGGAAGTTAAGGTGAACCTAGGGTCTGGTTAGGGAAAGGGAAGGGTTTGCAGGATCGGTGTGCGGGGCGTTGTTTGAAAGGTTTTGAGTCTGGAATTCACTGTATGCCGGTCGACGGAGGTCCTCACGGTCGGGAATTCTGCACAGCCTCCGCCTACAGGAACCTCAGACGAGAGCATCGATCTGGGCGTCGGCCTCAAGACGTCCCCTCTTCGTCCCTCTTCGTCCCTCTCTCCTACCACGACCTAAGTATTTCTCGCTCACCGTTCCCCCCTCTTCCTTCATCCTTCATCTTCATCTTCCTCCTTCCTCCTTGTTGTCCTGCGCCTTCTCCTTTTTTTACACCTTTTATTTTTCTGCGGAAACTTCCTCCAAAGTGGACCAGTCGTACCGCTATTGTTTTATCCTGCATTTTTCTTCCTCGCCCTTCCCCCCTTTTATAGCACTATGGAAACCACAGTGCCATTAACTCGTCTTATTGTCCTTTAGGCGCCAATTTCTTACGTATCCTATTGGTTCTCGAAGTTATGCCGTCGGGGAGGGGAGGGCAGGGTACGAGTGTCCTTGTTTTATTATATTTATTAACGTGAGTTCCACGGAATTCCAACAAAATTGTGGCATTCGGGGTTAATTAATGTTTGGAGGTTAATTTCTGTTGGAACACGTGTGATTTCGAAGGTGATCCCATTGAATTCTCGTTATTTTATTAACACTAGAATCACCGAACATATACTCGGTTATACTTTTGGATTTATTTGTATATAAATTATGACTGAAGTGTGCAACTTAATTGATAGATTTAATTACGCGGGTTATGTACATAAGATAAAGATATGTGAAATGTAAAACAATCCGCTGTTATGTTTTTGAATAATTCTATTATTAATTGGAAACAATTAATCATTTTAACTACTTCCGTAGTTCCAGTGTTAATTTGCTATTATATGATCATTTATGATTCTTTACTCGGAAGCAACATTTATTGTATGGTTCTTATTTTTCTTATTTAATACTAGAATTACCAACTTCATCAAAACGATGGGTTTTCGGAATTAAATAAAAATGTTCAAATTTATAACCTTTGACTTTGTCAGACTTTTCGCGGGACAAGTTGTACAATGGATATAAATAAATCGATTAATTTATTTCTTCCATCCATGCTTTTTTTTAAGCACATACATTTAAATATACAAATATTACTGAATATATCGCCGGTAATTCTAGTGTTAAGTATAATAAATTGCATTAAGGTAATTATATTTGATAATCAGATTTGAAGTTAGTCATTAGTGTACTTCATCGAGACGTTCCTCGAGGTCGGTGATTTTAGTGATGGCGGATAAGTTGGTTCGACGTACCGCCCGAGTTCCCATGACATTTAATTTCTTTGAAGTAACAAAGCCCTCGAAGGACGTAAGATCAATTCACTTGGGATCGTGCGGTGCCTTGACATTGCATTTCGTGGAGTAACGCGAGTGCAATCAGGAACTCATCTCCTGGTAGGAAGGGCAGTCTCTTCTCTCCATTGTGCTCTCGTCACTCGAAGCTTGTCATCAGCTTGGAACTCGACTCGGAACTCACCGGAAACGCGACTCACCGTTACAATCTCTCGCGACTTCCCCCGCGCGCATTCCACTCCGCGATCTTCGACGACCTTCTCTCTTCTTCTTCTTCTTCTTCTTCTCCTCCTCCGTCACTTCCTCCTTCTACTTCCTCCGCAGTAATTACTGCGAAGGAAACCGTTCGTGACTTGGTGTCTTTGCCCGATTTCGAAGACACTGCAATTCGGATGGAATATCGCCCATTGTTTTCCTTATCTCACTCTATTTAGGCCGCCATATCTGCCTGTTACGGATGTCCGAGGAATTCTCCTCGAACTTTCAGTGAATCCTTATTTTTCTTGCCTTTTTCTTGTTCTTCTTTCGAAATGCTTTTTTGTTATGAAACTGCCTCATATCTTCTCTGGGAATATTAGATATATATTTCACATATTTAGGTATTATATTTAAAAAAATATTTATATCATTGTCATCTATAAAATATATAGGAAGCCATTTTGCGACTTGGTGTCGCAAAATTAGTTTCTTTATGAATTTTAGTAATATTCAACGTGTTACTTGAAACATTAAACATATAAAACGTGATATTTTATTATAAGAAGTCGACAATCGATAAAATATTATTTCATCCAGTAAAATTCGATGGCATATTTAAAACTTGCATTTCGATTATTGCTACGCCAACTTTGATTTTCAATGTTTTATCAAACAGAACAGTATTTTAAAAACAAATACCATCAATGCGACGAAGAAAACAATCTAATTTTCAACCAAAGCAGACTTAATTCTTAAATCAGATAATTCCTTTCTTTACAATTTAGCGCGTTGTACAAAGAATCGCGTTATATGAAAACTAGTCGCAATATCTTTGTCCTCGTTATAGGAATTCGCGTTGTAAGAACTCGCGTTATACGGGAGTCTACTGTACCCAGAAGTATCGTGACCACTATGTTCAACGTGTTAACGTTCTAAGCACAGTAAAACTGTTGAAAAAAGTGCAGTTTAAAATCGGCAAATTGATGGAATTCGTGGAATCGTGCAAGGTGATAGTACGAGTACAGCTGTTTCATTGAAGCAGGCTTAGAATTGGCCGATGATATAAGTTCGTGAAGCATTTAACACACGTGCCACGCCACGAAACTACGAAGAAGCAGCTGGCTCAATTAAGCGTAGCAGTCCGAACAGCTGACTTTCAGACGGTCAGACTGGCAGCCCTGAAAGCCAGTCCTCGTCGCGTTCCCCCTCCCTTTTAAAGACTACAGGTTTCACCAGGTGTTTCACCGACTATATACACTGGATTCAACAGTCAACAGTATTTTCTGGAATATCTCAAAAAAACTTGTTATTTCCCAACAAAAGCGTGCCGTTGGATTTTGGAAGAAAGTTGGGTGAAAACCTGGGAGGATACTATATACAGGTTTTCCACTCAAAATGAACCCTTTTGCACTCAAAAGTAATGCTTTTGCGAAACACATTCATCCGTTTGGAAATTGAATTCATCCTTTCACAGATCAAAGTGTTCATTTTAATAATTAGGCTTTTATACATATTTGTTTTCTTCAGCTGTTATGATTAAAATGGAATCCCATGTGGAGGGGGTATTTGACTTACGAAAGGGTGAATGTGATCTGTCAAAGGGTTCGTTTGATTTGCAAAAGGGTTCATTTGGAGTGCAGATCTGTGTGATTGATAGTTTTCTAGGATTCAACTGTGTTTGTGTTACGAACTGTATTAAATGACGATAATATTTACATTTGTTGTACAAAGTGGAGAATAACATGGCGATTGGAGTTGGAATTTCGATGGTTTGGGTGAAATATGGACAATCAGATATTCTTCATTAGGTTCCATTTGTATTATTGCTTTTAAGCGAAATAATATTTGCTTGATTCGCTTGTAATTTGAAGGATGATTCAAACTGGACTTTGCTCTGGTGTTCAATAATATTTTTCTACTTCGGATACATGGAATAATAGATTCCGATGGAAATTCGTATAATGATATATTTCAATATATTCATATATTGATATACTAATATTTCAAATGCATATATTGATATTCTACGTCTATATAATTTATATACAAATTTAATCAATCAAATATATCGATATAAATATACAGCATAAATAAAAATATATTAGTCTAATATTAAAGCATTAACACTAGAACTACCGAAGGAATCAAAATGACTTGTCCACGATTTTCAGTTAAATTATTCGAATGTACCACGCTGCATTCTTTGAGATTTGATATACTTCGATTTTTTCTACGTAACGTAAAATAATTGAATCCATTAATGAACTTAAATCCTTCAGCCATATTTTATATATAAACAAATGTAAAAGTATAACCAAGTATATGTTCGGTAGTTCTAGTGTTAAGAGACATACAGTAATTCTTCAATATGGCTGTACCGCAAGCGATTCCAATTTAATTGTATATTTTTATTATAATCTTTCAAACGAATTTGGTATTCGAGGTTGATTTTGACACAGATCCAGAGTTTCGACGGTTTCCCGCAATCACGAGTAGAATCCGGTCTGATAAAAAGGGGGGCAGTTGGTTGAAGGGAGTCACGTCTAAGGGCATAATCGATCGTACCTTTTGACGAGGCACGTTTCTACCACGTGGCCCAGGGCGGTTTTTTTTGGAGGATGGGTAGCGGGTGGTTAGGGGGTTGGAAGAGGGGAAGGGTGGACTCCCAGAGAGAAATTCGATGGGTATACCCTTAGCGTGGAACGAGGTTGAAATATTAGTAGGCCGATATTAAATGCCCCTTGGATCTTGATTTATTTCTCTCTTAGTTTGCCTCTTTTCAAATTCCCTCCACGACTCCCGGGAATCCCCGCCTTCGCTTCGGCGTCCACCCGAATTGATATTTCGTGTACGTTTCACCTTGAATCCCCGGTTTTTTCCTACCGTCCGGTGACTGGTTGCTTTTGCTTATAATAAAAAAAGCCGTGTAGGTAAACTTTGATCCCTTCGACGGGGAGAAAAAAAAGAGTTACTTACAGGTGTACCGTGTCAGGAAAACGCGCGAGGACGGATGGTGTCACTATCCGGATGGCATACTTACACCGAGTTACATCGGGGGAAAAGAATGTCGCGGATTCGAACGGACTCGCTATACACGGTGATTCTCACGGAGATTCGAACACCTGGATAATACAATATTATTTATTTATCAATTCATAGAGTCTTCGACATAAATGTGAATTTTATCTCATCGATTTTAAAGTACATATTTCAAGTAGGATTCAAAAGTACCTATTTAGAGTACGATTCAAAAGTACATATTTAGAGTACGATTCAAAAGTACATATTTAGAGTACGATTCAAAAGTACATATTTAGAGTACGATTCAAAAGTACATATTTAGAGTACGATTCAAAAGTACATATTTAGAGTACGATTCAAAAGTAGATATTTAGAGTACGATTCAAAAGTACATATTTAAAGTACGATTCAAAAGTACATATTTAGAGTACGTTTCAAAAGTACATATTTAGAGTACGATTCAAAAGTGCATATTTAGAGTACGATTCAAAAGTACATATTTAGAGTACGATTCAAAAGTAGATATTTAGAGTACGATTCAAAAGTACATATTTAAAGTACGATTCAAAAGTACATATTTAGAGTACGTTTCAAAAGTACATATTTAAAGTACGATTCAAAAGTACATATTTAGAGTACGTTTCAAAAGTACATATTTAAAGTACGATTCAAAAGTACATATTTAGAGTTCGATTCAAAAGTACATATTTAGAGTACGATTCAAAAGTACATATTTAGAGTACGATTCAAAAGTACATATTTAGAGTACGATTCAAAAGTACATATTTAGAGTACGATTCAAAAGTACATATTTAGAGTACGATTCAAAAGTACATATTTAGAGTACGATTCAAAAGTACATATTTAGAGTACGATTCAAAAGTACATATTTAGAGTACGTTTCAAAAGTACATATTTAGAGTACGATTCAAAAGTGCATATTTAGAGTACGATTCAAAAGTACATATTTAAAGTACGATTCAAAAGTACATATTTAGAGTACGATTCAAAGTACATATTTAAAGTACGATTCAATAGTACATATTTAGAGTACGATTCAAAAGTACATATTTAAAGTACGATTCAAAAGTACATATTTACAGTACGATTCAAAAGTACATATTTAGAGTACGATTCAAAAGTAGATATTTAAAGTACGATTCAAAAGTACATATTTAGAGTACGATTCAAAAGTAGATATTTAAAGTACGATTCAAAAGTACATATTTAAAAAGCATTAATATCTCACGTTGAATGCCAGACCGAAATCCGTGTTATACGATACCTCGCGATGCTCATTCGTAAGCTGTACCCATGAGCCATTCATTTTTAAAGTGGCAAGAGTCCACTTGTCACAGAAATCAGGTTAACGTTTTAATACTTACAAAGTAGCCTTGTATAACTATTGCCAACGTTAACTTGATTTTATTCGAGAAGTAAACTTAGGCTGCTCAAAATAAATGGCTCATATATAACAATGGCACTTTTCAAATACTCTTAAATACCCAGTCTAATAACGGGTTTGAAAACAAAACAAAACAAAAGAAATCGCCAAATTTTGAGTCGTAATGATATCGTAGCCGACCTACGATATCGATTTCATGCTGGATCACCGTGTATAGAGTCAGAGTGTATCGCGTATACATAAGTATTGTATACAGATATATATATCGGATGAAGTCGAACGACCCTGGAGAGAACGTTCGTTTGCCTGTTAGTCGTTGGTAAGACTGTTGCGGAGCCAGGTACGCATACGTGGAATCGGAGTCTCCTGGAACCCAGTTAAGAATTGCGTAACAGACTGCAGGTCAGTTACCTTAGGCATAGATGCCATTGCGCCGACGACGGTTTCCAGCCGCTGCAAGGTGATCTCATTACAGACATACGCATTGCTTACAATTACGTCACCCGGATAATTACGTAACGTTTGCGCCCGAATCCCATCTACGTGATTTTGCGTATCGCGCCGAGGCAACTGCGTTTTCATCGTATTCCTTCGTGTCGCGTTTTAAAATCGTATCAGGTGACGCACTTTTTTTTAAATTGTAGAATCTTTGTATCGATGACCGCCATGGCGTTCAAAATGTTCAAATCCTCGGATGAACCTTCTGGTCGTCCATAAGAATATGCATGCAAATAGACTCATAAAAAAAGAAATTCGAAAGCAAATAATTGGGAAGTTAGTTGGAGAGTTTCACCGTAGACTTGCTAATCTATATTTTTGATTTTCCCGCGCGTGATATACGGCGGAATCCTAGTTTTCTCGCGGCGCGGGTCGACTCCTAATGGGGACTTCCGTGACAAGGGGAAGATTTGTTGCGCCCGGTTTAAATGAGTGGCGAGGATTGCGAGATCGTAGCGATAGAAACGGTGTCAGTTGTACTGGCAGCAACGCCAGCAACATCGGTAACACCGGTAACACCAGCGATGCTGGCAACTAGCGAAATCCTAGGACATTATCTTCGGGAGCCAACGTGCCCTGAATCCAGGGACATTCCAGGGAATATCGGCTAGACGGAAATCGTGCCGATTCCACGATCTTCCTGGAATCCGAAGATTTCTCCGGTTCGATCACAATGAATTCATCCGCTACCATCTAGAGGTTGATATTTCGAGACTTCGATCGATAGAACCGCATCTTCGAAGATCGAATGGTGATGGAATTATTATTATACACTACTGGCCATAAGTTTGGGATCACTTACTGTAGTTAAGTAAATTATTAAATATCTTGTCTATAAAATGGAATGGGATACTTTTCTTTGGGTATATCTGTAGATTGATGTACGTTGATATTATAAGATAGAAGAGTCGTATGAATTTCGTATATTTTATTCTATATTAATGATACATTTCGCTTGATACGCGACTCGTCGAAGTATCCCCCTTTTTTCATTATTGCTATTTTACATATTTCTGACGTACCCCGACAAGTTTGCGTAATGTTTCTTGCCGCATAGTTCGCCAACCTTCTTGTAGTAAAGTCATTTCTTGCGGGGAAACTAAAAACCGACCGATAGCAATAAACGGAGCCGATCGATTTTAAAGGTAACAAAATCTTATTACACCCAGGTGCCGATACAATATGTGTCTGCGTGGCAAGAAAATAGTTTAATATTAATGGTAAAATTATCAAATGGACAAAGGTTTTATATTCTATTTACTTGTAATGTTCATTCTAACGTTTAAAGTAAACGTTAGAATGAAGACAAAGCAAGCGATCCCAAACTTTTGACCGGCAGTGTATATCTGAAGAGAGTTTGGCAATTCCTAAATATCCCTCGCCATATTGCATCGCGAGTTAAAGGTCAAAATCTTTCACTGACTCGGTGCAAATTCCAGGTTATTTAACATAATTACTGAACACAATTCTTTATTTACTTACATAAATAAAATTGTAAAAATAATACTTCAACTATGAAGAAACATTATAATACGATAAACGCAAAAAAGAACCGAATTCATGATGGAATTAAATGATTCATGGGTACCTGACACATTAAAAACTCCAATTTGTTCGACATAAATAAATAAATTACGAAACTCCAACAGTGATTACAACAGAAATTACAAACCACGATGGAATTAAATGTTTCGTGGATAAATGACTCCTTAAAAATTCCAATTTATTCAACACAATTAAAGTACACAATTTTTAATTTATTTGTCGAAATGAATTAAGAAATTCCAACTGTTATACGGAATTATAATATCATAAACACAAGAGTGGGCCGAATTCATGGTGGAATTAAATGGTTCGTGGTTAGTTATGGTAGCACGATAACAATCAGTGGTGCCAAGCATGGCTCGTGTTAGCGGGTTCGGTAGATTCGTTCGAGTATCTTTGTATTTTTCGAAATACATACAATACTTATGAGAGATCCGTGCCCTGCTAGTCGTTCGTGGGAAATGGCTGGTTCGTTCTAGGTTAGGTTTGGTCCTAGGGTTTCTTCGGCATTAACGAGCCGACTGATACACCTCTCGCGAACTCCATACCTATCTTGTCTTGCCGGCGATAAATCAAGTACCGTCGTTCCGACACAGGGTTCCCTGTTAATGAGCTCGACACTCGCTCTTCTGGATACCGCGGCTGAGGCGCTGCCCCTTTCATGGCACTAGACTTCGTGCGACGTTCAAAATATCGCCATATTTAGAAATTTATGGAATGCCGACTCGATATTCCTCTTCGTCGAACCTGGGATTCCGATTTCTGCCGAACTAACAAGTTCAGTAATTTTGAAAATAATGTAAAGATTGTATAATGTAGACATTCGAATTTAATGAAGATAATTTCACGGCACTGCCGTCAAATATTCCCATATTTAGAAATTTATGGAATGCCGGCTCGATATTCCTCTTCGGCGAACCAGGGATTCCGATTTCTGCCGAACTAACAAGTTCAGTAATTTTGAAAATAATGTAAAGATTGTATAATGTAGAAATTCGAATTTAATGAAGATAATTTCACGGCACTGCTGTCAAATATTGCTATATTTAGAAATTTATGGAATGCCGGCTCGATATTTCCCTTCGTGGATCCTACGATTTTCATTTCGCGTACGTCATCTTTTTGAAAGGTACGCCACTATGTCGTCTTTTCTGTATATTATCTTATCATGTTTTTTTCAAATTCTTTACATGAAAATGCATAACGAAATTATAATTGATTCGACTCTAATCCTATTCTAATGTAATTTCATAGTGGAAAGCGCCACCGGACACAAATCGCAGTGCTGTTTACATTATACTTTGCGCGCAGGCGCGTCGAACGTTGCCGTACGCCGATACAGCGCCGCGGAAAGTCTAGCCGTAGCTAAGAGGTTAAATCAAGGGTCAGATTTCGATAAATAATTTTATGTCTGCGATCACGAGGTTGGTGTAACAGGTAGTTGTAACAGCTGGCAGGAATTCGGTTCGGTGGTTCGCTTATAAAATCAGTGGGAAAGTCGTAGGTGTAAGCGATCTGTAATATCGAAGTTACGGTTGACATTCACTGGAAAAGCAATAAAGTCGCGGAGTCTCGTAAACCCGATATTCCGCAGGCTCTCGTATTTGTCGCATTCTTCGGTGCTTTCTTACGTACGACGGTGTCAGCAACGAGAAGACTCGTGTTACCAAAAGTGTATCTATTTGTAAGTCATTTATCACTGAATCACGATATATATTACAAATATACACAGTATTTTTGGAAAGTGAACGGTAATGTTTTTGTTACTAACACTAGAACTACCGAATATATTCTCACTTATGCTTACACATTTATTTACATATGAAATGTTGCTGGAGGATTTAAGTTAATTAATGGATTCAATTAGTCACGTTATGTATATATAATAAAAGTACATGCAATCTGAAAGAAGTCGTTTGGTATATTCGATTAATTTAACTTAAAATGACGGACAAGTGATTTTGACCCATTTAATACTTCTAGTGTTATATATATTTTAGCATTCAATATATTTAGCGATTACTTAATCGTTTAACGTTTCTTTACGAATATCGAAGACATTTTTATTTGTTTTTTATTTTTTATACATAAAATAACAAAAAAATCACAAAATAACCAACGAAATTAGGTACTTAATTTTCAATTATACCTTGTTTTCAGTATTTTCATTGACTTTCCGAACGTACTGTATATAATTATCTAATTATTTCATGACATACACATCGGCAGAGATTCTAATCTTCGACCAAAATGGCGTACTCGGAAACCAAGTAATTGGGCCAAGTACGAAAGCTTCGCATTCTCGAGTTTAAGTCGATGCAATCTAATAATAGACTAAATATATTCGCATTCTTTCGCGGCTTACATCAGCTAAACATATCACTGTTTCGCGATATACGTGAAATATTAATATTAATAACGATCATTTATTTCGGTGTACATCCACGCCAGAAGTTGGTTACGTGATTCTAAACAATCCTACCTTTTCTTCGCAACGCGTTTTCGGAGACGCCGAACTTCCGGGAAACTGGGACGAATACGAAAACTACGGAACATCGAGTTTGCAGAGTTCCGTGTTTAAGTAACGTGGAATTGAAATTAATTCGGGCGCGTTCTACATTCTACGTTTATGATATTAATGTCGCAATTTACATTCGATATTTACGGTATTAATACCGCGATCTACATTCTATATTTACGATATTAATTGCGCGATACTGAGATGACAATTTGCTTGCTTTGCGCAGCGTAATGAATGTTAATTATCGGGAATGTTGTGAAACATATTAATATATTGATATTTTAATATTTTAATATATAGCGATATAATTAATATCTTATATCTCTTTCTGAATCCTTGATGCAAATTTAAGAATAATGATACATAAGTATATTAGTATATTCTTATACTATTATATTATTGCCATTCATAGGTCGTAATAATTATTTAAAAAAGATCGGAAAAAGTTCAAAAACCTATAATTTCCTAGACATAAAACATCCTAAATCCGTTTTTAAAATGATACAATTATTAATATTAATCCTGTTTAATTTATTACTAGAAATTCGTATATCAATTATATACCGTTGTATTATTATTCGTATCACTGTTAAAAGTTACCAGATTAAAATGATTAGTTCAAAGGCAACTACTTCAGTGGAATAACACGGAACCAACATGGCGGGACAAACGCCACGAATCTCTTTCTCCAATTTGATTCTCGCGGGTGTAGACTGTAGACGCTCGTACAAATTAGGTTATCCGGAATAATGGTCCGCGAAGGAAAATACGCCGTGAAACCGTACTTTATTCTTTATGAAATAATTGTGGAACGTAGCCAAACGACCGTTGTTCTACCAGGAAAACACTCCGACAGGATTCGGGTTTCCCTACGTCATCGTGTTATCTCTTTACGCTTACCAGTCCGTGGCTGCTGATAATATTCCGACTACGAGTCTTTGATGTTTTTATTTATTACGTTTTATTTTATTACCATCAGATTGTAGTTGATTTGATTATATACAATATTGTTAGAATTAGTTTAAAGGTTTTTATAGTAAATTTTATTATAGTTCTTTTATAGTAAATTTATAATAAATTTATAATTAATTCCACATAAACTTCCTCGAACTGGCGAGCGAAGCATCGAAACCGAAGGGCATCGTAGTTCGACGGACCTCGACTTTACCTGTATTCGTTGGAGTCCTTTGTTTTTGGGGATTTCACGTTTTCTCGGGTGGCAGCCTCGGATATGGTACGTCAGAGGAGAGAAGGCAAATATTTGCTCGTGGGAGAGATAAACGACGTCGAAGTCCTTGGTCAAAAGACCCAAATGGCGCATTGGGCGAACCAACATTCTCGAATTACGGCTTATAAAGTAGCCGCGATGAAATCCTAAAAAGAGAAACTAGGTGGCGCGGTAAAAACCCTTCTTTTTTCACATCTCAAGCACCACTTCGAATTTAATTGCTGCGACTCTACGAATTTGTGGATCCTAACCTTCGATATTTCCTGTATTTTGTTACTCCACGTATCTGTGCCATATCTCTTTTCCAGGCTGATCTTTTTATTTCTTTCTTTTCCCTTCTCTGCCGAACCTTTCGGTGGAATGTGCTGTTACCCTTTTGTCCTCGTTCCTTATATTTCTCATTTATAATAATATTCTATGTTAAGAATATTTTATGCCATCTAAATTCGCTTTATCATTGAGTCCCCCGCCGAAACCCGTGTTATACGATACTCGTCATACGCATCCGTAAATTCCACATAACCTCTAAAAATAAAACTGTTTAAGCGCTCTACGATATACGGGTTACTTTACATCGTTATAACATTACAAATATTGAAAATCCGACAAACATTATATATATATATATTTTATTCGAATTGTAATAATATTCTTATCGTCGCCATGGCATTCAACGCATAAACATACAAAAAGTGATACTTTACTACAAGAAAACCACAGTCGATGAAATGTTATTTCACCCAGTAAAATTCGATGACATTTAAAAACTTGCGTTTCATCAACATTTCATTTTTTACAACGAAGAACATGGATGAGTATTTTACCCGAAAGACGTTCCTTTGAACGATATTACAAACATGTTCATCTCATTCACTTCACGTTGTATATACTTGAAATACTACGAGTTATGATAAAAATATCAGTGTTCGGTGTACAAAGCATTGGAAACTAGCCGTGGAACATAGTCACGGAATTGGTCTCTCTTCGTCCTCTGAACGTACACCCACATGGAAGTCGATACGGTGTCCCCTCCCCTTCCCCTCCCCTGCGTTTGTTTACATGGTTTCAGTTTCCCTCTATCGACAGCCGGACTATCCGCTTTCACGAATGTTCGCGCGCTAACTTTCCACAAATAGAACACTTAACCGACAGGTTGACAGGCTGCCCGCGTACGAGGAGAGACATACTCAAAACCCGACACGACATGGTTTCCCGCCATGTTCCTTCTACGAGGTTTCTTTCCGTCGACACGATTGTCAAATAAAAGAGTAGGATCCACCGGAAACTTATCGTAATTGGCTAGGAATAGACGAGGCGTGGTGAAACCACGGCACGAGACACAACGCGGCATCGCTTACTCTCGGAACTTACGGTATTTCGGTGAGCAGGTGCTCCAGGGGGGAACCGGAAGTGGCCCCGTTGTTTCATTTATAAAAGCAGATGTTACCGTAAATGATACCGTGGGGTTCTTTATGGAAGACGTACGATGACTAGACTTCGAGAATAGTTTTATATTGTTATAGAAATGATATTCGTTGACTAACATTTTCATGTAAAATCATGGATTAAATGTATAACAAAAAGTTATACATTTACAGTTATACAGTTATACATTATAAAACGGGTAACGAATTTTACCGTTTTTATTACGATATACAATTTATTTGTATTAATTAATTATACTAGTTATTGGGTTCCGGGAAGAAGGCACACGATTAGTATTAATACTAGAGTTACAGAAGCAGTCAAAATGGCGGGTGCAAGGAATTTAATGAAAATTTGCAAATTTGTAACATTTCATTCCCCGAGATTTTTCGCGGTTGCTGTTGCACAGTTTGCATAAACAAATCGATTAATTTATTTCTACCGTCCATGCTTTTTTAAGGACGTACACATGAATATATAAATATAGTTAAACAATATATAATAATTTATATAAATATATAAATAACAGATGGGGAGAAAAGATTTCCATATATACACATTGAGAGGGTTTCTCATATAATATACATATAATTCAATTGCCTTTTATATATAATAAAAAATAATAAATATAATATATAATAAATGTCATACATAATATGGTATATTATACATCTAATTTACGTTTTACCTTATCAATTAGTTTTAAGTAAATTGTTTCAATTAATCGTATTCGGTATCACATATATTATATATTTTATTACGGTGCTATCCTTGCTCTGTTTAAACTCACCCCCGTGCCTTCTTTCCGGAACCCAACCGTACCTTATGGCGGACGAATGAAATGATCCAATGAAACTCGATACTTCTGTTAGGGGTTCCTTTACGCGTGTAGAGATGGAAATTAGTCGTGTCACGATATTCCGGGGAAAAAAATCTTTTATTACTGTTATTATACTTAGGAGGTTGGTACGTCGTTACTTCGCACGAACAGACAGTAATACATTGTTGAAATTCTTGATGAACTCTTGATAACGTGTTATTAATATCGTATTAGTCGCCTGAACTTTTTACAAGCTTATTCGGAGTATTAATATCATACCCTGTTATTTACCCGGACTCTAATTTTCATTGGAACCCCTCATTATTTCTTGATGATTGAAACATCAGAAATAGAGTGAACATTTGGTGACCAAATGACACACTTTAATTTGTGTCTCCTTTTTAACATTGCAATGAGACTTATCTTTAATCGTGAATTTTTATTAATAACTGTTTATTATTCCGATAATAATTACGATTATCAAGAAACGCAGTGTTATTAGTTAAACATATTCATATTCTTTAAGTGCGAAAGAATAAATGTCGACAATATCAACAACATCAACAACCACGTTATTATTAATTAAACATTAATATTTTTCAAAACACGAAGGTGCTGTTATCAATAACCACTCCGTTATTAACCCGTTGACATACAAATAAAACGGAATTTCATGGATCCAAAAAATACTATTTAATTTGGCTCAACTGAACAGTTATGTAAGCTTTGAAGCAGAACGGATTATTTACAATGCTAAATATCATTTAATAAGATTGATACACAATATTAATGGACAATAATGAAATAATATTATTAAATAATAAATAAGTAGTTCTGTAAAGTATGACATTTTTCCTGTCCCCCGGAGACAGTTCTTGCGTCCCGGAGACGTCAACGTCTGCAATGACACGCGAAACAAATGACGTCTCCCAGACGTTATTGTATGCCAAGGGTTTAATAACTGTTTATTATTCCGATAATAATTACGATTATCAAGAAACGTACAGTTGTTAGTTAAACATATTGATATTCTTTAAGTGCGAAGGAATAAATGTCGACAATATCAACAACCACGTTATTATTAATTAAACATTAATATTTCTCAAAGCACGAAGGTGCTGTTACCAATAAACACACCGTTATTAATCGAAAATATGAATATTCATACTTCAAAGAAATAAGCAAAAAACACGACCAACAACGATAACTCAATGAGTGTCAAGAAGCAGCGCAAATACTCGGATGGCGACTGAGAGGCGACATTAAGATGTACCGCATCATTTGGTGGCAATTTAAAATCCAATAACTCGAAGCAAAAATAACCGAAGTAAATCTTCTTAATGTTATTTCTCGGTAACCGTAATAAATCGACTGACACTCGCCTCTCGAGTGTAAAGGGTTAAACGACACACAGTTTTTTGCGGTATCAAGATGAATCGTAGCGGGTCGAGGAGGGGAGCGGAGAGGGGTTATCTAGCGTTGATCGCGCTCGCATTTCTCGTCGTATCTTTCGCTCGAGCGAGTGGATGAGAGATCACGATGAAGTCGTTCATTTGTCATCGTCATCGTATCGCCAGGCCGGAAGGATTTTCCCTACGTGAAAGGTTTCCCGGTGCGAGAGATAGGTTGCGTGCGTTTCCAAGAGAAAGAGAAGGATAAAGAGAAAGGGGATGAAAGTTCAGACTGGAGGTACACACTGGAGGTAGTCTACCTTCCTCATCGATCATAATTAAGAATGTGTTACGGCGCGGTCGCCGCGGAAAGACAATTGGAATTAGTCGCGCTGGTAATTATGGCATCGTTAAGACCCGCCCCGTTTATTAATGCAATTATTACCAAGGTATACAGCGCGCACGGTGACGCCGATAAGACATTTCCCCGCCATTCCTGTTGTTCATTAACCTCGCGGATCCTAATGGAATACGCGAGTTGCGTGGATCTCTTCGTTTTCATTTCGGCATGCTTAATTAACCCACCCAATACTGTGCCGGAGTCAAAAATGACCCGAGCGATTCAATCCAATGTCAAAGTTGTGTGTGTCATCGTCTTATCTACCACTACATGTTGTGTCGAATAAACATACAATGTACGTGTGCCTGCTTCTTCTGGGCTCGGAAGGTTTCCAGTCAGTCTATCATAGAGATTTTAAGGAGAAAGACGTGTGTAAATTCATAAGTTTATTCGACCAAAAATTTCATTTTTTGTTATTTTTATTGCTGACATTCGACGCAAACGAAGAAAATCTTACGTTGTGCTCGTAATCCTGATGCGAATGAATAAAAAAATTTTATTTTTTATAATTTACGATTTTTTACTAAACATAATCCCAATTACAACAGCATAAGAAATAAAAAAGAAGAAAAAAATTCGGGGACCGTCACTGTGAGTACAACATGGATGAGAAACTTGGCTCGCACAAGTGTCACTATGTTAGTACAATATCGGTGATGGCCCCGCATAGTATTGGAATGTCGGTGTGGGTCAGAATTGACTCCGGCATAGTCCGTAGTGCGAGGGTTAATATGTTTCCTGGACATTCGGCAAATGGCAGCGGATGACGCGAATTCTTTCGGGAAGAATTTCTGTATTATAATTTTGAATTTGGAGTCGGTTAGGGGAGTTGGATGTGAATTCCAAGTAGTTAATTATACTAATTATACAGCGGTATTCGTTTTCCGTGAGAAAAATATGGGGGATTCGGGAAATTCTATAAAAAGACGGAAAAGGAAAAATTCTCTTCCGGGGTGTTGGCTGTTCGAATAACGTGGGTATTCGTGTAAAGCGAAAAATGTTTTCTGTATTAGCGCGATTGATGGAAATTATTATTATTGGGTTCTGGAAAAATGCTACTCTCGACTTGTCAGGTGGAATTTCGATCTTTTATTTGTTGTAGTGTCATATATATCATGTATTATATCAATATTTAATTATTTAAACTTGATGTATTCGAATTTCCAGATTTTCTTAATTCGAATATTTGGATATCTGAATTTCAAATATCTGGATATCCGAATTTCAAATATCTGAATATCCAAGTTTCAAACATTTGGATATCCGAATTTCAAATATCTGAATATCCAAGTTTCAAATATTTGGATATCCGAATTTCAAATATCTGGATATCCAAGTTTCAAACATTTGGATATCCGAATTTCAAATATCTGAATATCCAAGTTTCAAATATTTGGATATCCGAATTTCAAATATCTGGATATCCAAGTTTCAAATATTTGGATATCCGAATTTGAAATATCTGGATATCCAAGTTTCAAATATTTGGATATCCGAATTTCAAATATCTGAATATCCAAGTTTCAAATATTTGGATATCCGAATTTCAAATATCTGGATATCCAAGTTTCAAATATTTGGATATCCGAATTTGAAATATCTGAATATCCAAGTTTCAAATATTTGGATATCCGAATTTCAAATATCTGGATATCCAAGTTTCAAATATTTGGATATCCGAATTTCAAATATCTGGATATCCCAGTTTCAAATATTTGGATATCCAAATTTCAAATATCTGGATATCCCAGTTTCAAACATTTGAATATCCGAATTTCAAATATCTGAATATCCAAGTTTCAAATATTTGGATATCCGAATTTGAAATATCTGAATATCCAAGTTTCAAATATTTGGATATCCGAATTTCAAATATCTGAATATCCAAGTTTCAAACATTTGGATATCCGAATTTCAAATATCTGGATATCCAAGTTTCAAATATTTGGATATCCGAATTTCAAATATCTGGATATCCAAAGGTCTAAATTTGAAATATCCAAACATCCAACATTCCAAATTTTCCAAATTTAGATATTTGGATATCCAAATTTCGAATATTAGAAGATCTAATTTCAAACTATCGAAACATCCAAATTTCAAGTATCCAAATATCCACAAATATTCAATTATCCATATATCAGGTGACTTATTTCATACGAGACACCCAGTATAACAGTACTTCATACTCAATTAGAAACTAACGTTATTAAATCATCAATAAAAATCCGTCATAACGAACATACGAGTTAGACATTAATTTGAGCTTTTTATATGAAGTTCACCTACCACGACATTACCGAGTTCCTTTACGGTACTCCATATGCTAATTTTTTAAGATGGCAGTTATAATCAGCACAACCACCATCGCGTTTAATATTATTACCTCCATCTTGGCGATCGTCTTCCTCGACATTACCATCATCATCATTATCTTTCTTCATCGACTTTATTATCAACCTTCGTGGATTCCCATCCGCCGACACGTTGTTTCGATCCATAACTCGAACCTGACCAATGATATTTCCGTAAAAATCCACGATAAAAATCCATCCGTGGCCGATGATTTTCCTTAGAAATTACGGTATCCGCGCCATGATTAGTTTCGGTATATCAAAGGGTCAGCGTTGCCACCATCGACGAGCCGTGACAAATTCTATGGTGCACCATTGATTTACGATTAATCGTTCGCCGACACCAATGCCATCGATCCTGACATGGCGACTGGTGATACGTCAAGATAGAAATCGGCGATGCATAATTAATTCTTGGAAACCAGTCCGTGTATGTGGATAAACATAAGCGGCGTGTATTGATCTCCTGATAAAAATCATTGTTTACCATTCACGGATCGCCATTAATCCTTTGAGTCGATCTGATTCAAAAGGACTCCGGAACTACCATCGAGCAGTTCGAAGGTCAATGTGATTAACTTCGTGAAACAAAAGGTGAAGAAAATTGATAATTATTAAGAGTTAAGTAACAGTCGTATGCTTTGACATTAAAATTGACAAATATGCAAAAAGTGAAGGAAATTAACAATTATGAAAAATTGTGCATCAGTCGCGTGCTTTGACACTAAAACGGGAAATATTTGCAGAAAGTGAAGAAAATTGACAATTATGAAAACTTGTGCATCAATCTTTCGTTTTGACACTAAAATGAAAAGATTTGCAAAAAGTGAAGGAAATTGACAATTATGAATAATTATGCATCAGTCGCGTGCTTTGACACTAAAACGGGAAAATTTGCAGAAAGTGAAGAAAATTGACAATTATGAATAATTATGCATCAATCTTTCGTTTTGACACTAAAATGAAAAGATTTGCAAAAAGTGAAGGAAATTGACAATTATGAAAAATTGTGCAATAATGGTGTACCTTGACACTAATTGTAAGATTGGAAAATTTGCGAATTTGGTGTTGTTACACAATTACCGTGGTATTCGAGCGGTTCATTAATAAGATGGCGATAAAAGTAGAAATCGAGTAGAACGATATCCACCGTAATCTGACTCCGATACTTTTCCGGGAAATTGTTACGTTAGTCCGCCTCGCCTCGATATTTCCCGGTCCTTCGACAATATTGCCCCAGTTCCCATCCGTGTTCTCGTTTCCTTTGTACCTTACTTCCGGCCTCGTCATTATCGACTCGCGCCCAGCCCAGACAGGAATACATGAATTCTTAACTCCCGGTTTCACCTCACTTTCGTTAAATCAAATAAATCAAGTTCAATGAAATTATTCCACTATATAATGATGAGAATTTAATTAAAATGATTACATGGGTCAATCAAAATGATTACTTTATTAAAATCCACATGTAGTTACTTAGAAAGTATAACACAATTGTAGATTCAAATCGACGATATATCAACTAATGAAAACCAAATTAAATTAAATTAAATAAATTCATGAGAAAACGAATAAAAAAATGCCAAATTCTTCAAATTCGATTACAAAATAATTGTCGAATAAATCTAAGAGGTCAATTAATAAATATCAAATTAAATAAATTCATGATAAAGCGAATATAAAAATGCGAAAATTCCTCCAATTCGATTACAAAATAATTGTCGAACAAATCTAAGAGGTCAGTTAATAAAAATCAAATTAAATAAATTCATGACGATACGATGTAAAAGAATGTCAAAATTCCTCAAATTTGGGTACAAAATAATTATTGTACAAACAAAAAACTGCTAAAATGCCTCAAATTCGATTACAAAATAATTGTCGAATAAATCTAAGCGGTCAATTAATAAATATCAAATTAAATAAATTCATGATAAAGCGAATATAAAAATGCCAAAATTCCTCCAATTCGGTTACAAAATAATTGTCGAACAAATCTAAGAGGTCAGTTAATAAAAATCAAATTAAATAAATTCATGACGATACGATGTAAAAGAATGTCAAAATTCCTCAAATTTGGGTACAAAATAATTATTGTACAAACAAAAAACTGCTAAAATGCCTCAAATTCGATTACAAAATAATTGTCGAATAAATCTAAGAGGTCAATTAATAAAAATCAAATTAAATAAATTCATGATAAAGCCAATAAAAAATGCTAAAATTACTCAAATTTGGTTACAAAATAATTGTTGAACCAATCCAAGAGGAGAATCATTTTGAAAAAACAATTCAGGAGGATGAGACTGAAATGTTGAGGAGGAGAAGGGTGAGGAGGACGTATATTAAATAATACATATATTATATTACAATCATAAATAATCATTGAAGGAAACCAAGAGTTTCCCCAAACCATCCTGGCTTTGACAAAACAGTTTAGCCCGAAATGTTAAGGAGGGATGAGACGGGGGTGTCGAGGGGTGTAGGCGGATGGAAATGAGATTCCAGTGGCAGGAGGAAATGATCGACGGCACGCGAAAGTGCCGCCCGCGGCGAGTCTCTGAATTACTTCCGGCCGGGTATCGACTAATTAAGCTAATGACTCGCCGAAACCGAAGGGAAGCCCGTCGCGGCTCACGATCGGTACCCCATCAACCCCCTCATAGCCCGATCGCACCGCTGCAAACCGTGTTCTCCGGAACCTGAGAAATTTGAGTCCGATGTTATAACGTATTCCTAGAAACGTAATACTTAATGCGGGTCAACGTACGCAACGTAATTCGCCCTTATCGCGAATATCATCGATCCTTCTCTGCGAGCAATCATAATTGCGAATAATATTCAGAAATTGATTTTTAAACGAAGAAATTTCAAGGAGAAATTGTACGAAACATTGCTTTCCGGTTGTTAAAAAGATTGTTTTACAGTTTGAATGGTAAATTTAGATCCAAATGAAATCCAGAATGCATTCTGAAATTTTTGTAATCGACTCTTGTATTTCTTCTTATCAATTACGTAATTTATCTCCATCAAGAATCCTGTTCAATAATTCCTTTATATTATATATTATGTGCATAAGTTCTCGCCGTTTTAGATGACACATTTATGTACCTTCTTTGAAAGGAAACGAATGGAAACAAGGAAACAAACAGTTAAAAAGCTTGTAGATCGATGGAATAAGGTTATAGAAAATAATGGAGAATATGGTTTTGAATAAAAACGATTTTCCTTACAAAACAAGATCAAGTTCGTTTGATTTAATAAAACGCGAGTATTCATGTACATACCTACTATACACTTACTGACAATTCGTTTATTTGTTTAGAAGAGTTGTGTATTTCAAAGTAAGTGCCATTATTCTTGTTTAATTTCTCATCGACGTAGATCGATCCATAAAATCATGAATTAAAATGGCACGTGCCCGTTGCGTACTCCGCTAAAGTTGTTTATACTCCGGCGCATAAACTGCTCGCAGGGAACTCGCGCATTTCCGATTCAACGTATCCATTCGACGGATCCATTCGCCGGGCCGTAACCGTCGGGCATAATTTATAACTTTACAAGCGACGGCCGATATTAACGTTAAAAGCGGCTATTAACTCCTCCATCGAGTTATATTACTCTAATTATCGCGCTAAGTGCTGGTTTACGGGAAAAAGATCACCGCGTGCCGCCAATACGCTTCTCTATTCAACTAGCTCCGATACGCGCTACGAAAAACGACACGGTACTTTCAATTTCAATTAGTTTTTATCGCGATCAAATTCTACACGCAAATTAAGATCACTGGATAACTTGAAGGTTGTCTGATATAACGCGGTTCATAAATTCTGGAGATTCTCGTGTAGCACGGCACTTGTACAACGCGACTCCGATGTAACGCGGTTCATAAATTGTGGAGATTCTCGTGTAACACGGCACTTGTACAACGCGACTCCGATATAACGCGGTTCCTAAATTGTGGAGATTCTCGTATAGCACGGCACATACAATGCGACTTGGATAGAACGCGGTTCAAAAATTGTGGAGATTCTCGTATAGCACGGCATTTATACAACGCGACTCCGATATAACGCGGTTCATAAATTGTGGCGATTCTCGTATAACGCGGTACTTATCAATACGACTCCGATATAACGCGGTTCATATATTGTGGAGATTCTCGTATAGCACGGCACTTATACAACGCGACTCCGATATAAAGCGGTTCATAAATTGTGAAGATTCTCGTATAGCACGGCACTTATACAACGCGACTCCGATATAACGCGGTTCATAAATTGTGGAGATTCTCGTGTAGCACGGCACTTATCAATACGACTTCCATATAACGCGGTTCATAAATTGTGAAGATTCTCATATAACGCGGCACTTATCAATACGACTTCCACATAACGCGGTTCATAAATTGTGGCGATTCTCGTATAACGCGGTTAAAAAATTGTAGCGATTCTCGTATAACACGAAAATTATACAATGCGTCTTCGATAGAACGCCTAGTCTCGCGTAACGCGATTTTTATAACGCGACCTTTCTTTATAACCATAACTTCCGCGTTACACGAAGGTTAGCAGTTTATATTTATTAACACCATTCGTTATAGTTCTAATGTCAAGATATTATACTTCCATTATTATCGATATTTTAACACGTTGAGCGTCTCGCTGAAATTCGCGCTTTACGATACCTCGCGATACTCATCCATAATATCTATAAATCATCTAAAAATCAAACTGTTTAAGCGCTCTACGATACACTGGTTACTTTACATCGTCATCGTAACATGAAAAATATGAACAATTTTGACAAATATTAATGATATATTTGATTCGAGTTTCAGTAATATTGCTTTAGTAATTCCATCGTAAAAGTAATTCCACTTCTATTACTTTTTACTTAACAGTACCAAGAATCACATCTCGAGGCTGACGTAAAAAATGAATTCCATAAGCGTTTAATATACAAGTTGATCGGTGTAGTTGGACTTTGCTATGTTTTATGTAACAGATGTCTTTTTGATTTCGCAGTCGGCCGACACGCCGGCGCCTCGTAATTGCAGGGTAACACACGCACCTCTCCTATCGCTACGTCTCTTTATGAACTTCATTTCGATATGTAATTCCACGTTGTACTCGTTACGCGATTTGCATCATAATTACCACCTCGAGCGGGTATAAAGTTCCTAGGCCACGGTAATCATCGTACGTGTTAACTTTATTACGAGGATCGTTGGATTGAATTAGATTCACGGGGGTCTTTGATCATTGCCATTTAAACCTGGCGAATTACAGTTTGCTCATTTATTATATATTCAATGCGCGCGTAAATATAAACATTTGTAATCGAACCGGGTTGATACGAATAATCGATCGGTAATTGACCGATTTTAATGCATAATTGTAATCATTTCATGAAGGAATAATTATAGTAATTTTATGTGTAAGTAATCAGGAATAGATGGAAAAATGGCAGACACGGGAATGTCGTCATTATATACATATATATTTTAATTTGATTGGAATAGTTGTTTTGTTGAATTTATTGAATCTGATTGAAGTTGTATTATATCGGGATATCGTTAATTTTATCATGAAAATCGTTAGATCGAATCAGATTCACTGGAAGGTTTAATTACTAGAATTCAATATTGAGTCGATTTCCATAACCAATCTATGATCGGCAATCTTTGATCCAACGGAATACAAAAACAATGAACAATCGGAATAGCGTTAACGTTATCATGAAAATCGTTAGATCGAATCAGATTCACTGGAAGATTGAATTACTTGACTTCAACTTCGAGTGGATTTCCATAACGGATCTGCGATCGGCAATCTCTAATCGAAAGGAGCACAACAAACGAATAAACAGTCGGAATACAGCGACAAACCGACAAAACGGGAGACATGTAAATAATTCAGAAGTAATTCCGCGATCGGTTAATCCGGAGTTAAGATCGTAGCATGGCGATTGTCTTGGAATACCCGGGGTAATAAATTCCACGGTGGAATAACATTTACCTGGTTACGAAACAAATTGCGGAATACCGGGGATGCCGATGATAAAGGCACGGCGGTAGCCTCTCGCGTGTCCGATTCACCGTCGAGAAACGATGTCGCGTCTGCCGTGGAGTATCTTCACCGTGGAACCAGAACCAGATGCAGAAGCAGAAGCAGAACCGGAGAGAAAATAAGAACCATGCCGATGGTAGGCTGAGAATCGAAAGAGAGAATGAGAGAATGAGAGAATGAGAGAGGAGAGAAAGCGAGAGAGGGAGAGAGAGAGAGCCTCCGTTTACCGCGATTCCGGTAACCGCCGCAATTAGCCTGGAACTCGAACGATACGGTTGAGGCAGGTCGTAGAGCACGTGGCGCCAGTAGCGATTCAGGGAACAGGAAGAATGAAAAGGGAATGCTAAAAAAGAACGGCGAACGACGGGGGGAGGGATGAACGAAGGGAGAAATGCCAAGGAGAAATTGCACGGAAAATTTGTCCCACTGTTCTCAGTGAAAGAGATTGTTTATTTGTCGATATTTGTCGTGGCGATTTGCCGCGGTGAATTGTTGAATTTGAGGTTGGGAATAGAATCTGAAAATCGAGTTTTAAAAGGGAAGATATTTGGCGGTAGTCATTTGATACTTGTAATCACGAAGAGTGAAGAATTATTATCATTATATAATCGACATATTCGTATTTAATTCAATATATTGTACATTCTTAACGTATTTCGGGTAATCGTGACATTATTATTTTATAATCGACATTCTTGTATTTCATTCAATATATTGTACATTATTAACGTATTTCGGGTAATCGTGACATGCAATGTTATGTTTTATTGATACGTTTTATTTTGCTAGTTTATTCTTCGATCTGATGATCCATCACCGCGAATCATATTCCGATTGTAAAATTTCATCGAATAATCGGTGAGAATTAGGTTAGGTTACTTCACCGATAAGTTACGCTGAATTTATAGATTCGCATTAGGTATTTAGTGCTCGCTGTAAACTATTGGAATTCGTAAATGCATTTTCGCGGAGGATGTTAAAGAATGTCGAAGCCGTAAATAATGAAAGTGAAAAATTGGCAGTGAGTTAATACAGCGGTGCGTTTGGTAAGTGAAAAGTGAAAGAGGTTAGGCGAAATGAGTATCTCTATCTTGGTAGTTGAGAATAAGCGCGAATAACAGTAGGCCGGCCGACATTAAATTTGCATTTATATTGTATTCCGTAATTTATTACACCGACTTATCCTCGTGCGGTGGTTGTACGCGCTCGTAATTGTTTTCTCTGTGTGTACGTGTACTTATTGCGCCAAGAGAGCCGGAGAGAGACGGAAAGAGAGAGTGAAAAAGATACGTGCTTACGAGCCAATCTCGTATAACTATGACTCGCGCGAGCATTCAGAATATACAGCAAAGTCCCGTATAACGCGAGTTCCTACATCGCGCTAAAGATATTGCTACGACTTTTTTTTATACAACGCGATTTTCGTAGAACATGGTGTATTTACATATAAAAATGTGAGAATTATCAGACGGATAATTGTTAATTGAATTGTCATATTCGTCATGTGTGACGAAGTAACGAGTTAACTCGTTATCCTCAGTTAACAGTTTAGGTGACGAGGAAAGAAAAAGATGAAGGAAAGAGACGAGAGACAATAATATAATACAATATAATTTAATTTCAAATAATGTTAATATGATAAAACACCCATGGAATTGCATAGTCGCGAAATACATAAAATAGAGTTTTAAGTTTCGTCATAAATCGTGAAAATTAGTGCGCAAAAAAAGTCGCCATTTTTCTAGAAAAAAGTATCCACCCAATATACCATTCATGTCCGATATCAGTTATTTATTCGTTTATAAAAAAGTCATTAGAAATTTCGGAAGTAAAGTACGTCGAATTTGGAGAGCATTGATGCACTGATATAATCACTGAAATATTTTTTATGAAATGAAATTAACCCCTTGCGGACCCGGGTTGTTTAAAGGGAATTTTACCTTCCGGGACCGGGTAATTTAAATTGTAGATCGTCAAAGTGCAGTGCTTTTACCTTTTATAAATATTGATATCGCTGGCAAAGGGGTGAAATATTGCTGTGTGTAGTGTTTTTCTCCGGCGATTTAGAGTTCCGCCATTTTGTAGTTATAAATGTACTATTTATTTTGATCTTTTATTCCGTCGAATTTATCGCGAATGTTTGACATCTAATATATATATATATATAACTTTGATACAATATTTATTTATTTATTTATATTATACCCGCTTGAATTTGCCATAATGCAGAACAAGATATTATAAAATATTACAAGACAGCATAAAATAGTAAACAAAATAACAAAATAGTACAAAATATTATAAGATATTATAAGACAATTCAAAAAATTCGATACAAGAGATTATAAATATAATAGTTCCAACTAGGGATTTTGATATTACGTCGAGTCAGAGGACGCAGGGAGTAGGGAAAGGGTTTAAAAAGGTCGATTTAATGGGAGTTATGGTCTCAGGCTGCTCGTAAAAAGTCGAGGGAATATCTAGAGATAACGATGCCACCGGGCAAATGAAAGAACTCGGTTACAATCGTTAAAGAAGTAACAGTTTATACGAGGAACACTTAGAAAGATGGCTGTGTCCACTTTATTGCCATCCACCGAGCAATCTGCTCTTTGTATTTCGGTAAGGGACTACCCTTTATTACTTCCCCCACGTCTCTTTACCCACTCTCCATTATTTTATCACGTTAATGTCCGTCATTCTCTTATTATAATTGATGGTGGAACAACTACATCCGGCAATGTGTCTTATCTGTATTTTATTCAGATTTTAAGTAACCTATATACAGGATGCCACTTATAAAATAAGCCTAGTTATCTCTAATTCCGTGATAACGCGGAAAATGTTTTACGTGTTAACACTTTACGCGGAATTAATACTTAATTCCCTATAAAAGTTCAGATCCTTGAATATACTGGCAAACATTAATAAATCTCAGAGAAATATGATTTAATATAATGATACTTATTTTCTTACTTAATTATAAACTTAGAATTTGCACCATGGTTACAACTATAATAATTCAAACATATATCTATTAACTATTTCCTCCGTTAAGTAATAAGATACTGAGAAAGGAAGTAAGGTGATAAAGTCTCACACATAATTCACCATATTTTATGATCATTCATAGTTCCGCATAATATTCTGCTTGTCACAATTGCTTTCACGGTATCCTTCAAAGAAATGCTTTTCAAACGGTTCGCCGTACAAGAATTTCCCGCCAGCTGTCTAGGCGCGCATTCACACGGATGCGCGCACACAAACGCGCTTCGGTTCGCGAGTCATGTGATTTTAAAGATATTCCGGTATGCAGTGGCACGTACGCGAGGGGGACAAACGGCGTAAACAGAAGTCTGGGAAGCGAGTATGCGCTGTACCTACCGAACGGGACCGTGTAAAGCGTAAACAGCATCGGTCACCCTGCTTACATCGTGTCTACGTGTAGTCTAAGTAAACGCCATGCCTAAAGTTAACGCAATCGTGCCGTAAAGCGTGCCTCACTCGCACCTTCGTGTAGTTCCGCGCCGCCATAATGGCTGACCTTCATTACTACGTGACCCGCCGACTCGCTGCATCGTTCGTCGCTTTTCCTGCTGTTTCGATCATCATTTCTTCCGTTTTCTTCGTCATTTCGTCGGTTCGTCCACTACGGGGTCCGTTATTGGGTCCACTACTTGGTTTGTCGTCTAATTGCTACGTTATGGGTATGAAAACCACAAATACATCTCTTTTTTCGTCGCGAATCTAACCTCGCGTGGCGCCCTTTGTCTCGTTGCGAAGTACGACTCGTAGTTTTCGATGATCGTGTGTCTCTTATGTACTTGATCTAAATATCTATATACTATCTATATATCTGTATGTTCTACATATCTATATACCTATATATGCATATATCTACATATCGATATATCTGTACATCCATATGTCTACCTACGTATCTACATGACTATGTCTACATATTTACTACATATCCATATTAAGTTACTAACGACCCAGTCGTTGAGAAAACCCTTCTTGTCGATATTTAATCAGCACGTGTCAATTGTCACGTAATACTGCGTTGTACGATCGCTACTTTCGTAGTTCGACAAGTGAGGTTATGTCTAACGACGGAATATTACACACGAAGTATAATTATTATTACCAAGTTACGTTACAAGCTATTATTAAGAAACAGCAAAGTAGATGTCTGCGTAATTGGTACGAGCACAAGAGGTTATGTTAGGAAGAAATTGTTCTTCCACGCATTATATACTCGATAAGAAAGATTCGCTACGTTAGTGCTCGATCGTTTTCCCGTATATCTCGATTTACAGCATCATTCTTTAAGAAAACGTGCTCGTTCGTCTGAAAACGGTGCCGGAGAAGGTGCTCGGTTTAATTCGACTACATCTTTGTTCGGTTTACTCTTCCGTGTAATAATGTCGATCCAATCTCACGGGCTGAGGTTAGGTTGGAAAGTGGACAAGTTGAGAGAGGAATTAAGTAATATTTATATTCGTACTTATATTAGATTGATGATTAATGTGCATTCTGTATATCATATTTCATTTGCGATATTTGCGATGGAATTCCATTTTTGATTTGTGACAAGTTTCCATATCGAATTAAGCAATCTTCGTTTCCTCAAAAAGAATACATCGATGGATGATGTTTCACTTGTTTTATTCGAAGACATGCTTTCTCTTAAAATACCGCATCGTAATAATGAAAGTTCATCAGTGATTAATATTTGTGGTTAAGTATTCTAATATTAGTACTTTCTTAATATATTATAATGTATAATATAATCATAATATACTTATCGAGCTTGAATATTATCTACTCATATTATAATAATCAATTCATTAATTACTGATAATAATACATTATTTTACATAAATTTTACATAAATTTATAGAATCTCAATATTTCCCAATTTCATAAATAACGTACTGTTATATAATCATCAGTATTCTTTGCATCACGACGAACAATTATTGTCTACAAAGATAAATATTGCCAACAGTACGTGATTCATAAATAATATACTATAATCGTCAATATTCTTTGCATCACGACGAACAATTATTGTCTACAAAGATAAATATTGCCAACAGTACGTGATTCATAAATAATATACTATAATCGTCAATATTCTTTGCATCACGACGAACTATTTTTGTCTACAAAGATAAATATTGCCAAGAATACGTGATTCATAAATAATATACTATAATCGTAATATTCTTTGCATTACGACGAACTATTTTTGTCTACAAAGATAAATATTGCCAAGTATACGTGATTCATAAATAATAAACTATAATCGTCAATATTCTTTGCATTACGACGAACTATTTTTGTCTACAAAGATAAATATTGCCAAGAATACGTGATTCATAAATAATATACTATAATCGTCAATATTCCTTGCATTACGACGAACAATTTCTTTCTACAAAGATAAATATTGCCAATAGTACGTGATTCATAAATAATATATTAGGGGTACCGGAAAGTAATCAATAATTTTGCACATACTTTACGAAACTCCATTTATTATTTCATTTTAAATTTTATTCTATTAGACAATCTTCACCGTTATCTATAATCCTTGCCCGACGATTCTTCAGTGGAATAATTTCCTTTTTGAAGAACTCAAATTGCCAATTTTCGATGTGAAAAAATTCTCCTCTTCCGAATTAATTACTTTCCGGTACCCCTAGTACTACAATCGTCAATATTTTTTGTATTATGACGAACTTTTTTTTCCGACAAAGATAAATAATGGCAATTTTGATCGTCGCAGTAAAACCAAAAGGAAAAGCGCGTTTAATCGGTCAACCTGATACGATCATAAATAATGGCCGCAACAAACGACGGTTCGTCGTAACCTGGTTTAGATGTCCGGCATTGCCTTAATGGTCCTTCATCTTCTACCAAACCATGCGGTAATATTACGTTTTTCCACGTTTCATCCGATCTTTATCCCTTCGTCAGCTTCATCTCCGACCGATCACGTGACCTTGGAACATTTCCTCCATTTTATTTTACCACTTAATCTCCAACGTCTTTGCGAACTCGTCTTATTATATCTTTTATTACATAATTCGAAGCGTGGATATTGCGTCCATTTTTATGTTCCACTTAAAAAATCCGCTTAGTGGAATATCATTGTAACTGTATATTATGTGTTTGCGAAAATCGAGAACTACGGAAGATTGATATTCATTTTTTGGGTGAATGCTGAATGAATTCTGAATTCTGAATTCTGAATTCTGTTTTGTTGGTGTTCCGACAACTTGTGCGGTCTTCGATCGGCATCGCCGGAAGAAGGTAGTCGGAAAGAATAGAACAGGATGTAAAAGGGGGTTCGAGGAGGAAAGGGTGGAGATAATGAGAAGGTTAGAGTGGAATGAAAGAGGAAGAAGTATAATCTAGCAGGTTACAATCAGAGATCGCTTACTATCATCAGCCATTTCGATTAACCGCTTCTGATACGTTCGGTAAGGATCGGCACGTAATCATTGGTCCGCGAACCGCGATTGGTCACGAGAGGCCTTCGTATCATTTGCAAGTTTAATTTTGCATCCGTTTAACACCACAACTACACTACCGGTCATAAGTTTGGGATCACTTACTATCGTTAAGTAAATGATTAAATATCTTGTCTATAAAATGGAATGGGATACCTTTCTTTGGGTATATCTGTAGGTTGATGTACGTTGATATTATAAGATAGAAGAGTGGTATAAATTTCGTATATTTTATTCTATATTAATTATACATTTCGCTTGATACGCGATTCCTCGAAGTATCTCCCTTTTTTCATTATTGCTATTTTACATATTTCTGACGTACCCCGACAAGTTTGCCTAATGTTTCTTGCTGCATAGTTCGCCAACCTTCTTGTAGTAAAGTAAACAAGCATCGTTGTATAATTGGGACATCTATTTTACATGGGATATTTTCTGTGATCGATAATATAACAATTTCGAACTTTATGAAAAGTATGGAGAAGGTATATAAGTAAGTTAATTATTGGGTTGTTTGGAAAGTAATTTCGTTTTTTTTTGTGAAAATGAAAGACAATTTTCGTATAATAAATAAATATTTTATTAAATTATATATTGGCCATTCTTTTCCAATACTTTTTGCCATCTTTCTGGCAGTAGCATGATTCCACGCTCATAAAATGTTTGTATAAAAATATATTCATAAAATCCTCTGTCGGGAAAAACGAAATTACTTTCCGAACAACCCAATACAATTATCATATGATGTAAGCAGACCTGATCCACCATCAAGGCCGAACAAATACAGGGATACTTTTTTAATTGAATTCGTTAATGTCGCGCATTTCACGGGACATTAAATCAGCCGGTAATCTACGTAAATGTAAATGAATTTTAATTAAGAATCGCGAGGTAATAAGTTAACTGTAATATCACGCTGCGAGCCATGCTTAAGCGCGGTTCATACTCCCGCCTTAATTCCCATCGTCACGGTTTATGTATTTATTTTTCAGCCCCCATAACAGTGAAGTTTATTAACCGCCTAGGTATTTATTATTTGAAGTAAAAGATAAATAATATTTCCAATAATGGGATATTTGAATTGCTTTATCATCTTTATTTCGAAATGAATTTTAGAAGAGTATCTTTACTTCATATCAGAACCAAAGAAATTAATTGAAATAATCTTTTATTTAAATTAATTGTCTCAAATAAAATAATAAAGAAAATTTTATTATCGACTCCTCAATTAATTCGTACCAAATAGATAAATTGAAATAATTTCTTATTTAAATTAATTGTCTCAAATAAAAGAATAAAGAAAATTTTATTATCGGCTCCCGAATTAATTCGACCAAATAGATAAATTGAAATAATTTCTTATTTAAATTAATTGTCTCAAATAAAATAATAAAGAAAATTTTATTATCGGCTCCTCAATTAATTCGACCAAATAGATAAATTGAAATAATTTCTTATTTAAATTAATTGTCTGAAATATAATAATAAAGAAAATTCTTTATTGGCTTTCTCAAATAGACGACTATATTTCTTAATGAACTTTTTATTTTGACAGTGCTAATGAGTATTTTATATGTTAATTATGTTAATTAGAACGGCTACGAAAATCTTATTGTTATTTATGAGATTATTCGAAAACGCATTTATTCCGATGAGAAATAAAATCGAAAATTATTTCACTGATAATCGAATAACGAAGTAACTAACAAATTATTTATTTGTACAAATAAACTAATCAATAGTTATTTGAAGATAACAGCTGATGAAATAAGATGACTATTTATCGTTATATATATATATTTATATATATCTTAATCGTTATTTCAAAGCACTTTTATTCAAATAATGCCCCGAAGTCCCATATTCGTCTACTCATATCTTCCTTTTCATTTGTTATTTTTGATATTAATATTTTCTAAGAGTAATTATAAAATGATTCTTGCGCGACACCATCTTCACGATTAGTGGAATTATTATTAGTTATATCTGAGGAATAATTGATTTAGTACCCAATGTTTTATCTTGCTCGCCGAACTTGGGAACAGCGAAGGTGTTAAAGTCGTTAGCGTTTCAACAAACAGAACGGTAGCTTATCTCACATCCCCGTGACCTTTGTAATTACCGGAGGTCAGGATGAATTATCAAGTAACAGACCGATATATCGAATGTACGCTTCGAAATTGTACGCCACGTGTCGACATTCATCGATGCCTAAAATGTTCAGCCACTAATGTCCTCCTAAAAAGATACCGGGAGGCCGATAAGACTCGTCTTTTCTAGAATTCTGGAAAGAAGGCACTCGGTGATACAATAAAAATATTTTTATGCAGAATATCGTGGACAAACTTTGAATTGTTTCGAATGACAACATTTTATGTCATAGTTTCGAATGACAACATATTTAAGATATAATTAATATAATATATAATGTCTAACATAAATATTGAATGGCAGACTAAAATTCCACGTGACGTAGGTGTCACATTTATTGTATAATACAATATATTATGGCGTTACGTTATATATTTTCGTGATACAATTAATATTCAAATAAAATCGAATTTCGAATTACGAATTTTCAGAATCTAATTAATATAAAAAAGTTTGATGCATCCGAAATCCAGCGGCAATTATTCCAAATTCAGATGGAAAAATATGACCGAACCGTCATTTTAGATCGCCACTGTATTTCTTGGTGGGTAGTTTTCGCCCCCTCCATTTCTCGAATAATATATATGTTTAATCCCGTAGCAAGGGGGATAAAAAGGGGATGTTAGGGCGTTAAAAAAGAATAGCAGGATTAAGGGTGAAATATCGTGGAAATTAATCAGGGCAAAGGAGTAAGGAAAGTGGTAGTTTCCACGTTAATGTCCCGCCGAGGCTTTTTCATCGGGGAAGTCTTCACGCTCGACCACCTTCGTCCTTCTTAACGCTTGTCTTCCTTCTCCATTAACGTTCGGTTAGATCGATTATACTACGCGTGGATTATTAATCTAGGATGAAGGATATACGATGTATACCGTTATCCTGCCGACTACTCTCCTTTCGGAAAAAGGATATCCTCGAAACACGTGCGTGGTTCGACGCCGTCGGTCATGAGATTAGATTGTCAAGTGTACGTTGTTCTTCCGTTTGAATGTATTTTTAATATATATTTATATCATGTTAATCATTATGGACTATGTTGGAACGTAATATTTATTCTATATATTTTGTGAGTATAATATGCTGTGAATATTGAGGTATTGAGATTTTCAGTTTTGGGATCCGGAGATTCTGGGATCCTGAGGTTCTGGGTTTCTGGGATTTTTGGATTCTTGGATTCTGGGATTCTGAGACTCTCGGACACTGGGATTTTGGAATCCTAAGATCCTGGAATTTCAGATTTTGGGATCCCGAGATTCTGGAATTCTGGTATCCTGGAATTTCAGATTTTGGGATCCCGAGATTCTGGAATTCTGGTATCCTAGGATCCTGGGATCCTGAGATCCCGAGATTCTGGAATTCTGGTATCCTAGGATCCTGGGTTCCTGGGATTTTGGGATTCTGAGATCCTCAGATCCTGGGATTCTGAAATTCTGGAATCCTCGGATTCTGGGATCCTCGGATCCTGAAATTTTTGAATCTTGAGATTCTGGAATTCTGTGATCCTGGAAATCTGAAATCCTCGGATCCTGGGATTCTAAGATCCTGGAATTCTGAGATCCTGATATCCTGCACCATTCAGATATTAAGAATACCTTATACCAAAGTATAACATACTCGTAAATTCACTTACAATACTCCCAAAATTACCCTATTTTTAAGAACGTATACATACACATCCAAACATAACTGAATATATAATCAGTAGTTCTAGTTAAAGAAACGTCACAAAATATATAGTACATTACGTACATTACCGAAAGTATATCGCAGTTTATATGCCACGGATGTCGGTGTATCGCATTCGGCAAGAATTCAGCAAGAATTCAGCAAGAATTCGGCAAGAATTCGCGAGTACCGTGGTCGAAGAAACTTGGCACCATAAACGGTCGCGACGCAAGGATACATTTCGGTGAAATAAGAAAAAGGGGAGAAAGATCGGCGCGAGTAATCCGACGGTGAGTCATTCGGTTAGTCCACGTGGACGAACGTAAGAAAGTCAATGAGTTTTTTGACTCGTCGTGCCGGTGATCCTTGCCAACAACATGCGGATTCTCGCCTTACTTTTCATGCTGACGTAACCCTTGCCTTTCGTCGTTTCGTCGCGCACGAAACGTAATTCGTAAAAATGAGTAAATTAAAAAATGTTATTCCACCGATTGATTTAATACATGATAGAACGGTTCTTAATACTCTAATTCGATTGACTTATCATATTTCATTATTGACGAGAAAAATCCAACAACCGCCGGTTCTAAATATAACGCTAAACTAGTTGCAATAAAACATAACCTATAAGCGTATAAGGATACGTACATAATTCTCGAGCAAAGACAGTCGATAGACCGCATCGATTTATCTCGATAGTTGATTAAACGTTCGCAAAGAATTCAACACTGGGCTTCCCTATTAGGAACGTACTCGAGGAATAATATATCCAGCGAATCGTTACGCATTAATCATAGATAATAGCTTAGGCAAGGGTTTTAAATCATTTAGCAAATAGATTAATAAAGGATTGAACTATCGTGATTCTCGTGCACGGAACCCGTAATACCGGTCTTTGCAAATTCAACGAAGACGTACGGTTCTACCGAAACGGTTTACTGCATGAAGTTAGCCGGGCAAAGAAAACGTCGGTTCAGGTTAGGTGAGTTACTTAACCCACGAGCTACGGACAATGTGTTCAGCTATACAGTAAGACACCCGTGTAACGCGGTTAATAATAAAATAATATAAGTTATTAGAGAATTCAGAGAATATATGGTGGAAAATTGGCCAGAATTCTATTCCGTATATAGCAGAAATATTAATAATCCATTAACCTGGAAGAAGAGCCTTGAAGTACCACTACACGCCGTTTTCCTAAGTAATAGCGAGTCTCGAAGACCATGGAGTACCATAAAATGGTCCTTTGATCAAGCGTCAGAGACGAACACGAATCATCTGGTCTTCCAAGTACAGTCGCTGCAAACGATTCCTTTACTTCGTGAAGTTAGTCGCATCACACTTCTACGTTTCATATTCCATTTACAAATCTTGTCACACAATCAGTTGTGATATTGTATCATGCAGATCTTGCAAGAATATTACGTGCTGTTTTTTTTTTATTCTGAACGTGTGGCGTGGAATTTTGATTTTCCATTGATTACGTTATATTTATTATATTTTATTTATTATACAGGGACTCTCGAATTGGTTGTATATGGCATTGTCTTTTCTCTATCTATGTTACCCTATGCTAGGAGTGTTCGATTCTCAAATCGATTCTGAATCGATTCTGAGTCGATTTATGAGAATCGATTCTCCCAAAAAATCGAAATCGAAGAATCGATCTTGCAAGAATCCAATGGGAATCGAACATCCCTATCCCACGCGTTCTTTCCAGTGCTGTACAATAAATTTATATAGTAGAACTATACATATATTTTAAATCACTAGAATCTTAACCCTTTATAATCCAATAGTTTTGTGCCTAAAAGAAAATTACAAACACGAATCTATCGAAGCTACATTACCTGAAAATAGCAGCAAAATGATTACCCAAACGCACTGAAAAGGTGACAATTGTTGCTCGTACTTTAATCATTATTATTACAACAAAAATATGAAATGAAACAAAAGATACAGGTAGACGAATGTGTGACTTCAAAGTTAAATTGCGTCATAGAGAGTTAAACCGTTCATTTAGCACACTAATTTAACCCCTTGACATACAAATAAAACGGAATTTCATGGGTCCAAAAAATACTATTTAATTTGGCTCAAATGAACAGTTACGTAAGCTTTGAAACAGAACGGAATATTTACAATGCTAAATATCATTTAATAACATTGATACACAATATTAATGGACAATAATAAAGTAACATTATTCAATAATAAATAAGTAGTTCTGTAAAGTGACATTTTTCCTGTCCGCCGGAGACAGGTCTTGCGTCCCGGAGACGTCAACGTCTGCAATGACACGCGAAACAAATGACGTCTCTCGGACGTCATTGTATGCCAAGGGGTTAACTAGAAAACATGTTTGTAAGAGTATCAGATGTGGCTATCTTCACACCGTAAAGGAGTCGTGTGCGGTGACTGTACATCTTACGTACTCTATTCCCGTACACGTGTATACTTAACCAAAGTACTTGGCACTAGATCAGTCGCGATTTACTATTCCCGGACAATTTTCCCGGCGTTCCCCCCGCGCAAAGAGGATCTAAGTTTATGTCTCGAGATCGTAGCGTGTAAAACGGAGGAGGAGGTTGCCTTATGGGGATTGGCGCCGGTTCGGCGTACCGTACTTCGCATGCATTAACTCTTCGACTATGGTAGCCATGATCGCCATGGTACGCACGGAACTCTTTACCGGTCCTAGAATGATTATTTGGGTTAAACACGTAACAAATTAATAGCTGCTAGCTACGCATTTGCATCTCAAGTCACGCACCATCTTTTTTAACCTCGCACGCCTCCGCCTTTTACCGAATCCTGGCTAAACCCGCAGCGTACACTTGGCGCATGCGCCTGCGGGATAAGTTTGGACAGCTGTGCGCGGTATAATTTGATATGACAGTGATTATTGTTCGTTTAACTGTACACTTTGAACAAACGACGCGCATAAACGATATCGATATACTTCACCTTATTCTCGTTGATTATTTGTACACGATTTTTACCGCGTTACGTACCTCATTTTTTCATAATTCGGGAGCAAGATTTGTTGAAGGAATATTGATTCTTCGTTATATAATCGGGAACTCGGATTCTACTTATTTGATCCACATTTATTGAGATTATTGAAATATCAGAATATTTCAGTATAAAAAATCGAGACGAGTTAGGATTCCAAGCGACATACTTATACATAATATATAAAAATACAAAAATGGATGGATATAAATAAACACAAATGGTTATATTAATTTTTATTTTTATTCTCAAATTTGTCAAATCTTTACTACAAACACTAGATTTTATAATTCCGTTATATAACTTAAATTCATAATAATATCCATACATTTGCACCGGATGAATCAAATGTGAGTCTTTAAATACGTTACACTTCGGTCTCAAAACGAGTATGTTTTAACTAATTTATACTTTGGTTTTTATAATATTTTCTTGTCAGCGTAATTTTCCGCGAATACGTTAAGATACAGTGTTTGAGTCAACCGAGTAGCAGAACTCGCAGGGTGGCATCCGAATAGACTCAACTTTATTTAGAATGGCGTCGATTAACGAACGATTTCATGTGCGGTCAACGAATCGGTGATACTTCTGCATCAACCAATCTCGATTCCGAGTATTGCGAAGAGATAGTAGAAATTCTTATCAAAAGTATATCGCTCGAAGTCATAACTCGTCTCGAGTTCCATTGGCCACGACCAGGATATCTTATCGAGTTAGCGGAGAAAGACTTACGCTATGCGAATACGCGGAATGTGTAGTACGTTAAATACTCCTTGCGTTACGTGACCTGCTATCGGTACATTTTAATAACAGGGGTGCCATATCGCACTTTTATGCTGTTGTGTGTACTCTTAAAACGCATCGGAAAACTTGACCTACACGGTTTGAAAGCATCCGGGTGATAAAGTGCTCGAATTATCGACCTACGTTACCTAACCCTCGTTCAATGCGGTTTCGATTTAACGCGTTTTCATGTAACGCGCTTTGGATCCAACGCGGTTTCAATTTAACGCGCTTTGGATCCAACGCGGTTTCGATTTAACGCGTTTCCATATAACGCGCTTTGGATCCAACGCAGTTTCGATTTAACGCGCTTTGGATCCAACGCGGTTTCGATTTAACGCGCTTTGGATCCAACGCAGTTTCGATTTAACGCGCTTTGGATCCAATGCGGTTTCGATTTAACGCGGTTTCGATTTAACGCGGTTTCGATTTAACGCGCTTTGGATCCAACGCGGTTTCGATTTAACGCGTTTCCATGTAACGCGCTTTGGATCCAACGCGGTTTCGATTTAACGCGATTTCGATTTAACGCGATTTCGATTTAACGCGCTTTGGATCCCGCGCAGTTTCGATTTAACGCGCTTTGGATCCAACGCGGTTTCGATTTAACGCGCTTTGGATCCAACGCGGTTTCGATTTCACGCGGTTTCGATTTAACGCGGTTCCGATTTAACGCGGTTCCGATGTAACGCGCTTTGGATCCAACGCGGTTTCGATGCAACGCGCTTTGGATCCACCGCGGTTTCGATGCAACGCGGTTTAGATTTAACGCGGTTTAGATATATCGCGGTTTGGATATAACGCTGTTCATAAATTGTGCTGAGCCTCGTATAACGCGGCGCTTATACAATGCGACTTCGATATAATACACGTATGTAATCCGAGTCTCGCATAAGGCGATTTTTATAACGTGATCTTTCTCTAGAACCTACCTCCTTCGTTATGCGACGGTTACCTGTATTATTATTCATATAGTGTAACAAAGTATTTAATTAATAATATCTTATATTGTATTATCTTCTTTAAACTCCTATCACATTGCATAAATCATGTTTCATACCATTCATACAATAAATAAATCATATCATTCAGTAAATAAATAAATAATTCGCAAGGAACCCTTTGCGTGTAGAAACTAAGTGTCAAAGTGTCAAAAGTAACCTCAAAATCGACGCACTCACATAAGTCTCGGAAGATCCTCGGTCAGCCTTTAATTCAGCGTATAATTGCACGCAAAACCCCGTGCAACACGGTGAACTCACGGTATGTTTCGTCCGGACGAGATTCGCGATAATGCGTGCCAACTGCACGTACGCCGTGCATTGTCATGTCACCGCGATATCTCAATTATTCCCAAGCTACGAGCTACGAGTATTTACATCGGGGTTTACATACGCGTTTACATACCTCCGCGTTTACCATTGTTCCTACAAATCGTTTCGTTTCACCCTTCTTCGTCCTCGTATCTCTTCGAGTACTCGCTCTTCACGGTACAAAGCGACGGTACGTTTTTGACTCGCTACTCGTGGCAGTCCTTTTTACGGCGATCGTGAAAGAATATTAGATACGAATGCTTTGTGATTTTGTACTTAATTCGATTGTTTAGTATATTTTATATTGAGCTAGAAATTCTTTGCATGGCGATTCTAATGCTTTGAGATATGAAGGAATTTTAGATACAAATGCTTGATGTGTTTGTGCTTCATTCGATTGTTTAGTCAATTTTATATTAATATATATTTCGTATTCAGTTACCAATTCTTTTTATGCCGATTCTGAGCCGTAAAACTTTGAGTCGTAAAAGAATATTAGCTACGAATGCTTTGTGTGTTTGTGTCTAATTCGATTGTTTAATATATTTTATACTATTGGATTTAGATGAGTCTGATTTATAATTATCAATTACATATATATAATTATTATTACAACGAGAATATGAAACGAAATGATAGATACGCATAGATGAGTATGTGACTACAAAGTTAGAATGGCGTTATGGGGAATTAAAATAGGTTCTGCGTAGATATACATTTGTAGTCTTTTACAATAGTATATTCTGTACTCCGCCGAATTAGTAGGAAGTATAGATAAACTAATAGTATGATAAACAATAATAAGATAATTCGATTCGATTCACCCCGATAATACATATTTGAACATATTTTGTCGACTACCTGTCGGATGCACAAGGTCGTGCATGGCGTGACCTACTTTCGGTCGACTCGTTACACGCCATCTATAAACTCTATGCGAACAGTTGCATCTACGTGCATCCCGTTTATCCGTCACGAATACGATGTTCGTTGTGTATATATTTAATTGCATCTTGAAACAAGGTGGGATACATTCGATGTCATCGGCTTTCCAGACGATTAACTTTGTGAAATCGGCAGAGTGAAGGAGGGAAGATTGAATTCGTGGGAGGATGGTAGACGAATTATTATTATACGAATTATATAATTATAACGCCGGGTTTCCTTGACGTAAAATGATTGGACATAATTGACGACGGATGACGATCCTTCTAATTCATCTTTTTATACTTATAACGAAACTAGTCTTCATATTTTTGCGATGTTAAAAGAAGGCGTGGATAAGGAATTCAAGAAGATACTGGAACAAATATCGTTCTGCGGATTACAATATTTATTATTTTTACGCTATTTTCCAAAGAATTACAGTATTACATCCAAATATATGACAATAAAGAATTGAGTTGCTATCTTGGAAAGTGGTATAAGTCCAACTTTCACGATATACTGATATCGTCTTTCATTAGTTACGATACTAATATTAGAAGAAGAAATGGTTTTATATCAATTTCAAGAATAACGGTTCAATTATTAAATACGAGTGATTTAGTGAATACTGAATGTATTCAGATTTTCAAATTCTTCATATTTGTCGAACAACATATTTTCTCGAACAAATATCCTTCTTGAGTTTTCCAATATACTTGATTCTTGTGTGAGAAAATGAATTGTAACAGCATTGATTTCCATTGGACTTCGATCTCGGTCGAGATACTCCTCGACTTCTTATTGGTTTTCCTGCCGTTCTCGTGTCTCCTTTCTTACCTCTTTTTCGCGTTAGAACACCGTGAAGAGCTCGTCGTTGCATTCCAGAGACTCGAGTGGAAGGACCTCGTCAAGGCAAGCCGGTCGTCCCGACGACGGAGTTGTTCGTGAATGCCGCGAGCACCTCGCCGTTGCAAAATACGCGGCACGCATGTTCCTCATTCACCTTCCTTCCCCGTACTATGCACCTGCCTTTTCTCTTCTTTTCCGCTCCTCTAACCTCCTTCTCTCTTCTGTTCGCCGCTTTTCTCTCCTTCTCTCCTTCTCTCTTGTTTACCGGCACTTTTCTATTCGTCTCTTTTGTTTACCGTCGCTTTTCTCTTCGTCTATGTTGTTTATCGTCGCTTTTCTCTTCCACTCTCTTCTTTTTTTAGGCGTTTTTCTCTTCCACGCTCTTCTTTTTGGCGCTTTTCTCTTCCACGCTCTCTTTTTCGGCGCTTTTCTCTTCCACGCTCTCTTTTTCGGCGCTTTTCTCTTCCACGCTCTCTTTTTCGGCGCTTTTCTATTCCACTTTCTTATTTACCGTCGCTTTTCTCTTCCACTCTCTTCTTTTCGGCGCTTTTCTCTCTTCCACTCTCTTCTTTTCGGCGCTTTTCTCTCTTCCACGCTCTTCTTTTCGGCGCTTTTCTCTTCCACGCTCTCCTTTTCGGCGCTTTTCTATTCCACGCTCTCCTTTTCGGCGCTTTTCTATTCCACGCTCTCCTTTTCGGCGCTTTTCTATTCCACGCTTTTCTTTTCGGCGCTTTTCTCTTCCACGCTCTCTTCTTTTCGGCGCATTTCTCTTCCACGTTCTTATTTACCGTCGCTTTTCTCTTCCACTCTCTTCTTTTCGCTTCCCTTATCTCCTTTCCTTTTCTTTACTCGACACGATATTTCTTGTTACGCATAGAGTACTAACCCTTTTAGTACCTTAGACTCGACATAACTGTTCTCCATCTGTATAACAACTTAAACACATCTAATGACATGCAAAAATTAATAGATACCTAAAAAATCGCATATTTCTCCATCTATTTTTTGACCTAACCCAGATGATAATATTCAAGATCAACTGATAATTAATAAGATAATCTCTATTTCTGGAACGTTTCACAGCTTGTTTTTTCCTTCAAAATAGCAATATCGTATGAAATCTCCACAATTCCATTATTCATTCAATTACTCGTATTTAATAATTCATGATCAGAGTGCTTTTGCATATCTTGTTATAATTCCGATTTACTATTCCTGTCGGTGAACAACTTCATTTACGACATTATTTACATTCATTTTGCATTAAAACCGAAAGAAGAGCAAGTAGTACAGCAACAGGAAAAGGACAGTAAATTCGCGGAGGATGCGGAAAAAATTCATTAGGATCGATGATTAATTCATCGGAATAAAAATGGCTAGATTTTATTCCGAGATCCTTCGAAGCGGATATCCGTGGAGATTTTTTTCGCGGGTGGCCGCCGTTGAGCGTTCGAGGAAAAGTGTTGGAGAATTTGCATTGCATATCGTCGTCTCGCGGAAGTTTCACGGATTGTAGGATCGTTTCCGGGTTGCGAGGATGGTTCCACGATTCCGTTCGTTTATTGGTCCGCAGGTGTCTCATTAACGCTTCTCTCCGCGCCGCCATTCTTGCTAAATGCGAGAACTTAAAGGTGTTAAGTGAAACGAACTACGCGGAGGCGGCAAACGGAAGTGTCCTCCGCTACGCGGTGAACGAAGGGAGACGATTGCCGAGAAGATGGTAAAAAGGTGCGAAAATTCGCGAGATGTCGGCGGGAACGGTTCGTCGCGTGATCGTAAATCCCACGAGGACTTCCGCTATTGGCTGTTTGCATTCGATATGCTGAGGAATATTGATATACGTGTATTTTATTTTGCAATTTTTTGAGTGTCACTCAAAACTTCCATTTGTTTTGGCCCAATTGGTTCTAGAACATGTTTAGGCATCATATACCATCGATTTGGGTTATTTAGAATTGATTTTGGCGACTTTCAATTTTTGACAATTTTTGAAGGTATACCCCTTCACATTTTTTCGACTTGGGTTCGACCCATTCTTGACCAATGAAAATGTTTTAACCGCTTCTTTCGACCAGAAATCGTCCTAGAATATGTTCATACATCATTTACCATCGATTTGGGTTATTTAGAATTGATTTTGGCGACTTTCAATTTTTGACAATTTTTGAAGGTATACCCCTTCACATTTTTTCGACTTGGGTTCGACCCATTTTTGACCAATGAAAATGTTTTAACCGCTTCTTTCGACCAGAAATCGTCCTAGAATATGTTCATACATCATTTACCATCGATTTGGGTCATTTAGAATTGATTTTGGCGACTTTCAATTTTTGACAATTTTTGAAGGTATACCCCTTCACATTTTTGCGATTTTGGATCGACCCGTTTTTCGACCGGACAAATTTTTAATCTACTTCTTTCGACTCAAAATCATTCTAGAATATATTTATACATCATCTACCATCGATTTGGGCCATTTAGGAGCAAAATTGTCGACTTTAATTTTTTAACAATTTTTGAAGGTATACCCCTTCACATTTATGCGATTTTAGATCGACCCATTCTTTGACCAGAAACATTTTTTAATCCACTTCTTTCGACCCAAAATGGTCCTACAACATATTTATATACCATCTACTCCGAATTTCAATGCCGCGCAATCACCTACAACTTATCAATTATCCCCATTACATACAAACACCCATTAAAACCAGATCCCAAACCGCAATACAATTTCCATAATTCTCTTACATCCTATCAATTCATACAAGAATTATTCCATCAAACCTACATTATCATACCGCTTCGATTGCGGTTCAAACACGCATCGAAACAAGTAACATCGCCTCTAACTGTAACTCCACTAAGGACACACCCCGTGAATAACCAAGAATTAATATCCGAGAAAAAAAGCAAGATCCTGAATCCTGCTCGGCAAACAATGAGTCATTTGTTCGATCGAGTAACGAACGAATAAAATTCACTCGCCGTATCTCGTCGATAAGACGAAGCAGGAGGACTCGTTTTAACGGTATCTCCATTGAGATGGATTGAGATGGAAGTACAGTCCGAGTCCGGCGTGACGCGGCGCTTGATTTATTCAGTGACTTACAAGATGGTCAGTGAAGGTTAGGTTGTTTCGGAAACGTGGAGGGTGTTCCGAAATTGGCGATAAAGGTGCATTAGCTTCCGCGATCAAATTGATGAACGATCTCGAACACCATTGGCTGAAAGCTTTCACGCCTACGTTGTTTCGATCCCTCGGTCTTTGCTCCGTTAACCTTATCCCACCCCACCCGCCCCTCCGCCCTCCAACAATACGGATATCGATATAACTTCTAGCTTATATAACACCGTAACTACGTGGATTTTTATGCCCGGATAATTACGAAGGCTTTATTATACCGTGTTTTATAACATTCGTTTTATGATCTGGGAACTCGGCATTTTATAATATCCAGGATTCTGTTTGTATCCATGTTTCGTTGGACGTCGAGATGATGCTAAGTTTGTTGTATAAACGGAATATTTTCATTATTGATTCTATGTTAATTGCAAGTTTGTTGTATAAAAGGAATATTTTCATTATTGATTCCATGTTAATTGCAAGTTTGTTGTATAAAAGGAATATTTTCATTATTAATTCTATGTTAATTGCAAGTTTGTTGTATAAAAGGAATATTTTCATTATTGATTCTATGTTAATTGCAAGTTTGTTGTATAAAAGGAATATTTTCATTATTGATTCTATGTTAATTACAAGTTTGTTGTATAAAAGGAATATTTTAATTATTAATTCCATGTTAATTGCAAGTTTGTTGTATAAAAGGAATATTTTAATTATTGATTCCATGTTAATTGCAAGTTTGTTGTATAAAAGGAATATTTTAATTATTGATTCCATGTTAATTGCAAGTTTGTTGTATAAAAGGAATATTTTCATTATTAATTCTATGTTAATTGCAAGTTTGTTGTATAAAAGGAATATTTTCATTATTGATTCCATGTTAATTGCAAGTTTGTTGTATAAAAGGAATATTTTAATTATTGATTCTACGTTAATTGCAAGTTTGTTGTATAAAAGGAATATTTTCATTATTAATTCTGTGTTAATTGCAAGTTTGTTGTATAAAAGGAATATTTTAATTATTGATTCTACGTTAATTGCAAGTTTGTTGTATAAAAGGAATATTTTAATTATTAATTCTATGTTAATTGCAACTTTGTAATTGTATATTGATTAGAAATATACGACTGCGTCAGATGTCAAGCAAATTTTGTCGGAAATTCTATGTTATAAAAGCAAATATACAGCATCGCATAATAGAAAATAGAAAATAAAGGACACATCGCAATTCAAACTTCGCCAGACACAACGTTCCAATTTCGCGCGCACGAAAGTGATTCGCCGCTTCGTGGGGTGGCGAGCGTGTTCATTGGAAAGGGGGTGTGTTCAACTTTCTCAAAGTTATTTCGCTTAACGAGCTAATAAGTGATTGTCTCGGGTGGTTCGTCCCAGATCCACGCGGCTTCGAGTATGTCTAGAGAATGTAACGAAGTGCACTCCGCTTCGTAAGTCACGGGATACTTATCAGTTTTGCATTGAAATTAACGCCATTAACCTCTTAGCTACTGTACGCAACTGCAGTGTCTTTCGCGCACGTCATCTTTCCGAACGCTACGCCACTAAACTAGCATTCCGGTATGTCATCTTATTACATTGTTTTTTCGAACCCTTTACATGAAACTGTATAAAGAAATGATCATTTATTCATCTCTAACTCTATTTCAATGTAATTTCATAGTGGAAAACACCACCAGACAGAATCGTAGTGCTATTTATTGGGTTGTTCGGAAAGTAATTTCGTTTTTTCCCGACAGAGGATTTAATTGTATCAGTTTGTTGCCAGCAAAGAATGGCCAATATATAATTTAATAAAATATTTATTTATTATACGAAAATTGTCTACGAAAAAACGAAATTACTTTCCGAACAACCCAATACATTATCTTTTGCGCGCAGTGCGTGTCGGGAGCGTTGCCGTACAAAGATACAGCGCCACGCAGAGTAACGTTGTAGCTAAGAGGTTAATAGTTATAACTTCAACGTGCAGCTGAAACTAGTAAGTGTCCCGTAACTTATGAACGGGAGTGTACATACTGGGTGGCATAGCCGAGTAGAGGAGTAGAAGGGTAGAAGAATAGAAGAATAGAAGAGTAGAAGAGTAGAAGAGTAGAAGAGTAGAAGAGTAGACGTGAAGAGGAATACAAGAATATCGATGAGTCGGTGTCTCGTGACCTCGCGATTCTCGTTCCTCGGCACTCAGTTCTCGCAGCCGAATAATAGGCCCCGCTTACTCGTAACTTTGTCTTTAACCCGTTTCCCTGGCCATCATCCAATATCGGGCAACGCTTGCAGAATTTCTATTACCGCCGACGTATCCAGAGTAACGCTACCCCGTCGACGATAAACTACCGGAACTCCAGGAAATCAAATTCTGCCGGGTTGGTGTGTCGCGGCAACGAATAATGGTGACTTTATACTTTGAAGCGTGTGCGACGTGCCACACGTAAAGCATACGTTCACTTCCAACGCGGACGTTTTCGCTGGCTGTCGCTTTACTTCTACGACGACATGTTTAATCCTTTACAACAGCGCCATATTACTTTGGGAAGTCATACACTCATCTATCGGGATCTTTTGTTTGGTTTCAATTTCTCGTCCTTGCAATAATATTTCATAAAAGTACGCGCTAAAGAATATATTGTATCTGGTCAATATAGTCATTGGAATGACTGTTTTATTATTAGTCAAATGAAACGAATTTTATTGTAACACGCATGAAACTTTGGTGGAAGATTCGTGGGCAAAAAGTTTGTGTAAAACCAGTGACGTAATTGACCGAACAAAATCAGCTGTAAGGAATCCATTGATGCCAATAATTTAATATCCCGAAACGATGACAGATACCCTGTTTTACCAACGAATGTCTCAAATCAATAAAAGTATACTTCTTTTTATAATCACAATTTAAGTTTGCCGCGGATATTTGAATTCGGGTTCAACTCTGCCGCGAGATAAAAGACGTTGAAAAACATTGTAACGTATTACACGGACGTGTTCGGTGTCGTCCACCATCTTTATGGTATCGGAGGGAATTCCTCGTCGTTCTCTTTCTATCTTGCGTTAGGAGTTTGATATTCTTCCGTGTTAGACAAGGAGGGAAGATGCTAGTCGAACCGCGAAAGAGGAAGAAGGAAGAGGCTGCGTGATTAATGTCCCGGCAATTTGCCTGTTGCGAATCAAGATCAAGCTACGGTGATCGAAACCCGCGGCCATTAATTTCAGCTAGTTCTCTACGCGCGTTTCTATAAACACGATACTTGGATGTCAGGGAGGGTTCATCAGCGTTTTAACGATATTTCCGTGCCCCCCTTCCCCCCTTCCGTCCCTCCCCATGCTTTTTATCATCCTGTTTTTATCGTTTATACTATGCTCACGCGTAAAATGTTATTATGAGAGTTCGGTGATGCAACTCGAGATATTTGGCACGGCAATCAACCAGGATAACGCTTTAAAGTTTTATGGCGCGGTATGGAAATGAACCCGGGAAAGTTCGGGCTTTATATCGCACGTGGATTCATTTATTCTTGTAGTACTAGAATGTTGAGAGCGCGAGAGTTTTGTTCATGGTATATGTACGTGAAGAGGGATTATGTTACTTTGGTGGATTTCGACTTGAAATGGTCCTAGAACATGTTTAGGCATCATCTACCATCGATTTGGGCCATGTAGGAGCGAAATTGGCGAGTTTGATTTTTTGACAATTTTTGAAGGTATACCCCTTCACATTTTTGCGATTTTGGATCGACCCATTGTTTGACCAAATAAATTTTTAAACCACTTCTTTCGACCCAAAATTATTCTTGAATATATTTATACATCATCTACCATCGATTTGGACCATCTAGAATTTATTTTGGCGACTTTGATTTTTTGCCTATTTTTGAAGGTATACCCCTTGACCTTTTCGCCAAATCCAGTAAACCTCTAACCTGTCTAGAATCTTGTTTATTCCATTCGACAACCATACGAAATCGAGTCAGAACATGTTTAAGTGTTCTCCAGCACCAAATTTCTAATTGTAACTCAATCACCATACATTAATCCCAAAGGTGATCGCTAATTCGTCGAACACGAATGTGATTATTCCACAAAGCTGCCTAAGCATGATAGATCAGAGTTTTAATTCCCGCAACATTAACCGTGATTATTTGACGTGATCCACGTTGTATCCGTAATAGAGAATTTCTCGGTGGATCTAGGGGATTTTGTAATTACCCGGTGACTCTGTTACGGGGTCTACTTTCTCACAGGGGGTCCAATTAACGAGGAGTCCATTTACAGTATTACGCGTCGCTTCGTCGATCGACTTCTTGCTTGTTCATATCGCTCTCTATACGTTCAACTACTAATTGGCAGCCCTGGGTTACCGGACCGTGTAATAAATCTCCGAGTTTCCCATCGATTATCTTCGATTCCGTGTCCGCTAATCCACTGTTACTACGTCGATTGAGATTTTAAATCTTCACTAACCATCCTCGAGTGAAGTTACCTTATCAATATAACCTATAACACAGTGCTGCCAATACAGTAGCACCTCGTACTTCGTATTTAATTCGTTTCCAAAAACCCGTTCGAACTACGACTAAAGATTTCAGATTTAAGATTTTAGGTTAACCAGTGTTAATAACTTAGTAAATATTCAACAAAATAATTCCACGTCCGTTTTATGAATTTGAATGATTACAACGTAGAAATAGAGGTGAAGGATAATTTGTTAATATAAAAATCACAAACACGAAAATATTGTTGAACTTAGAAACGACGTTCGAACTTCGAATCAAATGTTTTGCTTTCTCAAGCGTTTGAACTCGGGGACGTTTGAGGTTAGAAGCGTTCGAAGTACGAGGTACGGTTGTATATAGTCTGTTCGTCGAAAGTCAACCACCGGCGTGGCGTAAACGTGTTATGGTTGATGGAGCGTAAATAAATCGCAGGTTGCGTTGCGTGGAAGTATATGAATGGCACTGAGGGAGAAGAGAGAGGAGTGAGAGAGAGAAAGAGAGAAGGGTAAGAAGAGTGGTTGGAGAGAGGAGATGAGAGAGAGAGAGAGAAGGGTAAGAAGAGTGGTTGGAGAGAGGAGATGAGAGAGAGAGAGATAAGGGTAAGAGGAGTGGTTGGAGAGAGGAGATGAGAGAGAGAGAGAAGGGTAAGAGGAGTGGTTGGAGAGAGGAGATGAGAGAGAGAGAGAGAAGGGTATGAAGAGTGGTTGGAGAGAGGAGATGAGAGAGAGAGAGAAGGGTAAGAAGAGTGGTTGGAGAGAGGAGAGTTCGATTCTTAGCGCTCGCGTGAGCATGACCCGCGCAACATTCCGCTGTAATGCCACGCCGCTTCTTGCATCCACCGATACACACTTGCAACAAAAAACACTTTTTCCACGATTCACTGCAAATTAACTTCTTGCGGAAATCAAGGTTCGGAACACGTGCACTCGCGATTTGATATTGTATAACATGACACGTTGAAATATTTACGATTTAATGTTAATTCGATTTCAAGCTGCGAAGGAGTTATTTTGAATAGTTTTATTGGGTAATATATTCTGTTAATACACTTTGAGTATTTTTTCGTGAGAATATATTTCGTACAGTTCGGTGTAAGAATATATTTTTAATACATTTCGTATGTCTTTGTATGGTAATATATTTCTTGTAATATTTTCAATGTTTTTGTATTATAATAGATTCTTTATTATATTTTCAATATTTTTATGTTATAATAGATTCTTTATTATATTTTCAATATTTTTATGTTATAATAGATTCTTTATTATATTTTCAATATTTTTATGTTACAATGGATTCTTTATTATATTTTCAATATTTTTATGTTATAATAGATTCTTTATTATATTTTCAATATTTTTATGTTATAATAGATTCTTTATTATATTTTCAATATTTTTATGTTATAATAGATTCTTTATTATATTTTCAATATTTGTATGTTACAATAGATTCTTTATTATATTTTGAACATTCTTATATTATAATAGATTCTTTACTAAATTTCTTGAAGATTGACGTTGGCCGTAATACTATTAATTACAAATTTCTAATTCTTGGCCTTATTAATAGCCGCAGAAAATAATACACTACACATTAGATTCTTTATTATATTTTCAATATTTCAGTGTATCATGAATACCTGAACATAAATGACAAATGACGAATATTAAAAATGAATTCCAAAATTGTCCCGTAATATCATAAGACCCGTCAGATCATGTAAAAACAACAAGTGGTAACTGATTATTAAGACGTTCCGAGGAACTCGTTAATCGTGGCGTACACCTCGGGAATAGGCTAATAAAAAGGTAGACTAGAGAAACGAGTGAAATGATTACGTTACTACTGGCGCCTGTAAATTATAGTTCTCGTAGAGCGGTGCCATTCTACCGCACCTTCGATTCTATTCCTCTTCTTTTTTACCATCTCGCACAAAGAGATCCATTATCGCTGGAGAAAATGATTGCATCCGATGATTAGAATTACGCGTGATAAACCATCGAGTTTACAATTGAAATTAACGGACCGACAAATCTCCGCGATTCGCTAATCGTGGATAATGAGTCAGTGATGTAACCTTCAGACTGACACGAAAACGGCAAATTGAACTGCTTTTTTACCGACGAGCTTTGATTTAATAGAAAAGGAGATGAATGAAAATGAAGTATATTCGAGTTGCTTTAACCCGTAAACAACCCAGTAATATTCAATTGGATTCAATTTGATTTGATTGATTATTGATATAATATTTCAAATGCAATCCGTCTACTTTTGGGTTCTGGAGAGAAGGCACTCGACATATAGATGTCACGTGGGGTGCCGATTTCGAATTGTTTATGTATTTTATATATTCAATATTATATATTTTATATACAATATTATATATTAGTCGATATTATTTATTATCTGATATATTCTATTTTATATTTGAGTTCTCCAATCATTTGTACCTGGCACTCTCAACTTCCATCTAACGTTACAAATGTTAACACGTTGAGTACCTCGCCGAAATCCGTGTTATACGATACCTTGCGATACGCATTCCCAGCGAGTATATAACGTCTAAAAATAAAACTGTTTAAGCGATGTAGGATACAGGGTTACTTTACATCGTGATCGTAACGTTATTAGCGATTATTAATATTAGCGATGTATTTTATTCGAGTTTTACTAATATTCGCATGGGGAGTCATCGGTGACTGTCAATGTGTTAATGTGTTAATGTGTTAATGTGTTAATGTCGCGTTAGGTGGCATAATCTCCGGTAATCTTTGTAGACGAGGATGTTTCGTAACAATCGCGAGCCGACATTGTCGATTTGAGCGACTTCCTTTGCCGGCGGTAGCTGAGTTCGTGGCGAGTGTAATTGAAACAATTAGACCGGCACTTCGTTTATACCAGCCGTGTAATTTTCGTCCCGCCGACATCGTCTACCAAGTCGTTTACGATCGAGTTCAGTGGCGCGTATCTCTCGAACCGATCCATCGATCCATCGATCCATCGATCGACCGATCTTATTGTTAGAATCGAACGCTGAGCAAGAAATCCATCTGAACATATCTCGATCCGTTTATTCTCTTTGATAACTATATTTGATAAGTTAACACTATAACTGCCAGCGATATATTCAGCTGTATTTATATATTTATATATTTATATATTTATATATTTATATATTTATATATTTATATATTTATATATTTATATATTTATATATTTATATATTTATATATTTATATATTTATATATTTATATATTTATATATTTATATATTTATATATTTATATATTTATATATTTATATGCACGTCCTTAAAAACGAGGATAAGTGGAAGAAATAAATGAAGCGATTTATTTTCGTCGATTGTGCAACGTGAACCGCGAAAGATTTCGGGAAATGAAACGATATGAATATGAATGTTTTTATTACATTCCGAGAAACCGCCATTTTGAACTGGTTTTGGTAGTTCCAGTGTTAAACGCGATTCTGTCGCGGTGATAACGCATCCAATCAGTTTAATCTCTAGTGGTTTCATCATTGTTTAATTACTTGTCATCGAGCGATATGGATCTGCGGCAAAGTGATTATGCAGAGTATCGTTATCGGTTTTATTGACTTTCTGAAGGAGGCTTGATTTTGATGCACATATGCGGTGTAATAATTTCATAAATATTTCTATCATTTCGATTATCTTTCTATGTCGATGTATGATTTAACTAACTAGCAGATTTAACCCTTTTAGTGCCAGGCATTTTACGGAGTACATGCGAAGAACGCCACGGGCCGATTTGATATGCGCGCTTATATGAATAGCTTTATAAGGAACAAAATTCCGATTTCCTGGAGGAAAATTTTACTATTTATTCTTTTGAAATTTAAAGAATATGGAATATAATGTTGTGCAGCCAAATTTTTAGTTATAAGCCCGCCACAACGCATCGGCCCGCTGGCACTAACAGGGTTAAATAATAACAATTGTAGTATCTAAAGTTGAGTACGAACAATAATTGTACTCAATTTTAATTAACGTAATCTGACTAGCATAATATTGCAATCTAATTTCCCACCGAAAGTTGTAAATTGAATAATTAAAACAGCTTGGTTCTGTTGCTAACTTCACGATGGAATGAGTCAACTGCTACGACTGTACTTTCGGTGTGTTTCCAGTGATTTCAATGCATGGATGCGTCGCAACATTTTGCATTCGAATCTTAATTCGCCATTTTTTCATTCATAAAATGAGGCATTCAAAGATCAAAGTGATTAACTCCTTCGATGAAAAAGTAATGGAAATTAATAATTATGCAAAGTTAAGCATCAATCTTGTGCTTCGTCACTAAAATTGGAAAACGTGCAAAAAGTTAATCATTTTGGTATTCGAACCGCTCAAATATCTTTCACAAAATTTGAAAATATTTTCGTTCGTTTCATTGAAACTTATCGATAGCTTTCTTAATGAATTCCGTCAAAGGAATCGTGATTTCTAGCGGACATATTTGCAGAGCTAACCGACACGTTCTCTCGGAGCATTAGTCGCGAAAGCTTGCTCCGTTTGTTAGGTTATATCGGTTTCTAAGATCCGCATACCTCTGCCGTGAACCTTGACTATTCTTTTGCAACACCTCGCGCCATTCCTACCTGTCTTTCTTTCTTTCTTCCTTCTCTTTCTTCCCTTTCTTCTCTTTATTCGTCTTTCATTCCCAGTCCAACATCAGCTTCCTCCTCACTCAATCTCCGCGTTTCTTACTTCACTCTTCGCGTCACCCATTTATCTCGCATTCATAGCTGCGATCTTCAGATGAGTCTGCGCCGCTCGCAGCCAACTTCGCACTGCTCTCCGGCGCCGTTTTCAACGCGATGTTTAGCGCAGTTTTTTCTGCAGTTTTTTCTGCAGTTTTTTCTGCAGATTTCAGTCACTTGTTGTCAACGAAACACGACTCTTTGCAAGTCATGTTATTCTTCGTTTCCCGGACGGTGCTTTCTTGGGATTCGTTTACTTCTTTTCATTCCGTTATTCCGTGTTTTTGACTTCGCTGGGTGCACAGTTGGTACTCCTTGTCTTCTTGGGATTCAAGAATCTTAACGCTTGAGACGTCTTGGAATTCAAGGAATTTCAGGTTTAAGAAGAAGATTTTCTTTGGTTGTTATTATATCTTGTACGAAGTTGAGGTTAAGTACAATTTTTAGGGGTGTAAAAATAGCTTGAATGTGGCTTTAGAAGGAACGGTGTAAGAATTATAATTGTGGTGTTAAAGTGAAATCTGGGTTCTTTGTCTTCTGTGAAAGGTGGTCTCTGAATTAAAAATGTTGTTAGTCTATTATGTTGACATTGTTTACAACATATTATTATAATTTCTATGGCTCTTCACGATGTGCATTATAATGTTTAACAATTGACATTACGAGTTATACTATTAACGAATTTTTGTGAATTGTCCTATTTGAATGAAAATAAAGTGCGATAAAGAAACAATTACATAAGAATTACATAAACAGCAAGAATAACTAGAAACTTCGTTCGTCAATCAGATTTTGATTACATTTGCATAGAATTTAATTGATTAGAAAGGAAAGATTCGACAAAGACGTTTAACAAAACCAACTAAATCGCGACTCCATTCCGTATCCTTCGCCTCCATCGCCTCCATCTTGTTTCGGAAGCCACGGTTTAGTTAATTAGGTTTCTTAACGAATTTCACGGTAAACACGGATGATCGGCGATCCGTTCTCGAAAATCAAACGTCGATCAACATTTCCTGGGAAAGTACGGCGGCTCACCTTGTGTGGAATAATGATTGGCTGGTACGCCGCAAACGTACTTGACAAGAATGCAGTTTCACTGGCGTGGCTGAGACACGGCGTGGGGCGACGTTTTTCCGGCGACATCGACCGCGACCGATCGTGCCTTAAGAAATCTCACGGCGAAAGGATTTCCATTTCCATGGAATTACGAGTGCACGCGTTCCACGGGAGATCTATCGCGCCTGGTTTGCTCTCCCTTCTTTGTCCTTCTTCGTGCTTCTTCTACGTTATCCTTCTTCCTTGCTCGTCCTTCATCGACCTTCTTCTTCCTTGCACGTCCTTCATCGACCTTCTTCTTCCTTGCTCGTTCTTCATCGACCTTCTTCGTCCTTTTTCTTCGCCTTTCTTCGTTTTCCCGCTTCTACTTGCTTGTTCTTGCTTCTTTGTCTTTCTTCCTTTTCATTCTTGATTCTTCTTGTTTCTTCTTGATTCTTCGTCTTCCTTCATTATCCTTGTAGCTTTTTCTTGGACCTTCTTGGACCTTCTTGGACCTTCTTGGTTCTTATTGGTTCTTATTGGTTCTTATTCGTTCTTAATGAGTATTATTGGTTCTTAATGGTTATTATTGGTTCTTAATGGTTCTTATTGGTTCTTATTGGTTCTTAATGGTTTTTAATGGTTCTTAATGGTTCTTAATGGTTATTATTGGTTCGTACTGATTCGCATTGGTTCGTACTGGTTTTATTTGGTTCTTATTGGTTCTTATTGGTTCTACTTGGGCTCTTCGTCTTCCTTCTCTGTCCTTCTTGTCCCTCCATCGTACTTCCCCATGGTTTCTCTCGACAGCCAAACTTCCGTCAAGGAATATCGTTCCTAGTTTCTCCTTCCTCCGCCTCCACACTCGCTAGTTGCTGGTTAGTGGTTGCTCGATGCGCTTTCTTCGAGAAATTGCGACCTCTTGTCTCCCAGCGTGCTTAGGACGAAGATAAATTGCCGGTCTACGCGTTTCCTACATTTGTCGATTGTTACGGTGTTCCTACGTGGCACGTATTCATCTATGCTCGAGTTTGAACCACGATATACGAGTCCTTTATTTCGAAAGTGGCATCAATTACTTGTTCGATGAAACGAGGTAAACTCGTTTCACTTACTAATGCTTGCGACCTTTCTCTCTACTTTGGTATTGTTCTTTAATTTAATTTCTGGAAGAATATACTTTTTTCGCGAAACGTTCTTGATAAGGGTTTCCAATCCCGTTCGAAGGCCGCTAATTATACCGCACGGCGCGAGTAATTAAATTGTCGGCGTTCTTCTTAAAATGGAAAGATACCACATTGATACTGGAAACCAGGCTCAAAAACCTTCTCCTTGAACGAGGTGTTATCCTTTTATTCGAGAAGGCGAACTAGTCGGTTTTTTCAGTTTTGATCGAGGAATACTCGTCCTACCGAAGGTTGTTTTCTTCCAATGGAGAGCAAGGTCGGTTGAATATCGCGGGAAATCACTTTCATGGGGAACGCAATCATTTATTTCGAACACTCAACCCTTTGCACTTAACAAACACTCCCATCCAAGTTACATAAATAGCATAAATAACAATACAATTATATTGTTTAACACTAGAACTACCGGCGATACATTTAACTATATTGATATATTTACATGTTCGTCCTTAAAAAAAGGGTGGATGGAAGAAATAATCGATTATTATTATTATAATTATTAATTGATTTATTTATATATAATTCCTTATATTATTATATTTCTTATATAAAGATCGGGGCAAATGAAACGTTAGAAATTTTAACAGTGTGATTAACCCTTTGCCCTCGGAGGCGACTCTCAGTCGCCACTCAGTTTTTTGGCGATAACTGGAAGGCGATTAAAAGGCGACATTAAGATTTACTATAGTTGTTAATGATTTAACCCTTTGACATTAAAATTGACTCCAGTTGTCGGTGACTTACCGTCAGAAACCAGAAAATTCCTCAGCCGAATTACATCAAGAAACTGAACGGCGACTGAGAGTCGCCTTTCGAGTTCAAAGGGTTAACTTCCGAGGAGCCCTCATTTTGATTGCTTTGGTAGTTCTAGCGTTAACATGTGGAGCACCGGCCCCGAAATCCGTGCTATACGATACATGGGTTACTTTACATCGTTATCGTAATAAAAAATATTAATAACTTTACGATTATTATCGATATATTTGATTCGTATTTTAGTGATATTGTCATCGGTGGTCACCGGTGACCGCCATGGCGTTCAACGTGTTAACAATAATTATAATATTAACCGCAAAATTCCCTATGAAGACGTCTACAGTTTACGATATGCCCCGCCATGTTCCCGGTTCTCAGTCACGCGTGAGATGAAAGAATCTCGCACGTACCGCTTAATCAATGTACAGTGTTTCTTGCGAAACACCTTACGTCACTTAACCACCTTTAAACCGAAAAAGAACCACCTAAGAACATCCTTGACATTCGTCTTAGCACTTTGCTGGTACGACGTAGCTGGTTTGTCGGCTTAAAAGTTTAATTATCCGTGAAAAGGCTTGTAAAAGTAGTTGCACGTTTATTCACCAGAGGGATCTCACTCGCAAGACCTTTTCCACCTAACATCCAACAAATCTGTTTAAACGGTCGTCAAAACCGTCAGGGCTGACCTTACCGAGAACAACCTTCCGTATTCCTGTGGAGTCAAGTTCGTGATTAGATTCCTCGGATATCGTGACCTCGATGCATCCGTAGATTCCGGCGTACGTAGAGGATGACATTGATTAACGGGTATCGTTCTTAGAGACTTATTCTACTTCTCGCATCGCCTCGCCGCGTATTTATTATACCGTCGGTAGACGATTCCTTGGCGGTCTGAAGTTAGCCACGGACGGTAAGCACTCTGGGAGATACATTTTCTATTTCAATAGTTTTACTATGTTAATGGGTTCTTTAACTAGATTCTGAGAGGGTAATAATAAGTGTCGGATGTTGAAGTTGATTATTCGAACTCAAATTTTCGAGGTTCAAAGGATGGATAATTATTATTTATATTATTATATTAATAATATATTAAGATACGACAAGTACTCTCGGGGATATATTTGCTATAATGTCTTCGATAGTTTTATTATATTAATGGTGTGTTTAACTAGATTCTGAGATTATAATAATAATTGTAGGATGTTGAAGTTGGAACGGTAAATCATTATTATTTATATTATTGTATTAAGAATTTATTAAACACGGCGAATATTATCGCGGATATACTTTCTAGCTTAATAATTGCCCTTACTTTGTTTGGTTTGACAGAGTTAAGGTTTTAATATTTATAATAATTATAGGATTTTGAGGTCGAAGCGAATAATAATTATATTAAGTCGCAGCCGATAATCGCGCAGATATATTTTTTATCTAAATCATTTTCCTATTTTCAGATATATTTTCTATTTTAATAATAACGTGATCAATTAATCATATAATTGGCGTAGTATTATGGTATAATTTTCCATCTTGATTTCTAAATCTGTGGAAAGTAGAGCTGTTTCCCGCGACTAACTTCACGATGGAACTGAATCGTCCGCTACGACTGTACTCCCGGCGGATCTCGACCTCGTTAAAAATCCACTTGTCCATCAGTTACCGCGAGTCGACTTATTACAAGATAATCCCTGGATTCATAGACTTATCTCTGTACGCGAATTTACGATGCACCGTGCAGAGAAAATTATACGGTTATCCCGGGTATCCTACGTTTTCATTTTGGCATACCTTCGCTTAACCACAAGTTTAACTATGTAACTAACTAACTACCTCCCTACACATGGAAAAGTGATTCCAACCGAATTAAAAACTTCCGATATAATTCTGATTTAATTTGGCAAATCTTTTAATCCCTTCGCGAGAGCCCTGAAAATTACTGACAATTCTTTAACATTTCTGAAAATTCCTTAAGAATTTTTAACGCTTCTGAAAATACCCGGAAATTCTTTAACGTTTCTGAAAATTCCTAACAATTCTTTAACGCTTCTAAAAATTCCCGGAAATTCTTTAACGTTTCTGAAATCTCCTGAAAATTCTTTAACGTTTCTGAAAATCCCTGAAAATTCTTTAATGTTTCTGAAAATTCCTGAAAGTTCTTTAACGTTTCTGAAATCTTCTGAAAATTCTTTAACGTTTCTGAAATCTCCTGAAAATTTGGTAACACTTCTGAAAATTCCTGAGAACTTCGAAAAATGTCTCAAGAATTGGTACGTTCGGCTCGCAGCCTGAAGTCAGCAGCGAAACTTAAAGACAACAAATTAGAACCAAAAATCCTGCGACGCGAATATTTTCCGGCGTTTTACGAATTCGAATCGCAATAGCACCAAGATTTTTGGGGCCAATAAACTAGAGTGAAGGAAAGTCGAGCAAATTCGGGTGCATTTACCGGGAAATAGTATGTTCCTTTGTGTCAGGGAAGAGGTATTCTTTGTCTTGAGTTTGGCTTTCAGCTAAAGCGGGCGTAGCGGTGTAAACGAAGTTTTTCCGGCATTTAAAATCCACGGGGGTGGCGGGAGTGGATGGAAGATGGGGGTGGGGGTGTTATCCGTGACCGGGGGTGACCTCGGTGTACCTCGGTGTACCTCGGTGTACACGAGGGAGGAGGATTCTACCCGGAGTACACGCATTCACGGTGCCCACTGATTCATGGATTTTCAGCCTCCGCGTTCTTTCACGTTCGACCATCTATGAATAGATTCTGCTACCGCACCTGCAACTGCTGTTCTTTTTTCCTTTCACCGCACATATTTTTTTATCACAATGCTGGTTGTTTTAGTTTAATTCTACGTCTGGTGTTTATGGTGTCGCTGATCGCTGCCGATGGAGATTAGCGATATCGTCAACTATGAAGACAAGCGAGGTATCGATATATGTAGATCGGTGAAAATCGGTGTAAATCGGCGTTAAAACAGTGAAAATCGGCGTAAATCGGTAAAAAAATCGGCATAAATCGGCATAAATCGGCAAGGATCGGTGTAGAATGGTGGATTCTAGGTGTATCGAACGCACTGGATTGTCCAATGAAGCATGAGAGGCTAAAAAGCCCGCGGAAAACAGCGTCTACTAGCTTTGGCTACTGGATACTAGGTTAGGTACTAGGTTAGGTACTAGGTTGGATACTAGGTTGGATACTAGGCTGGATACTCGGCCGAGCAACAAAAGAGAAAAGAAACCCGGCTACACAGGCTCTCCTCTGTATTACATACATGCTCGATTTTTCTGCTCGCTCGCATGCTCCACGAGACGGGCATCCTCTCGCTCTCTCTTCCTCTCCTCCTCTCTCCTCCTCTCTCCCTTCGTTCTCCGTCTCTCTCCCTCTCTCTCTGCTGGTCACTGGAGTAAGGCGAAAGGCCGTTGACTTTTGACGCGGCAAAGAGGCCACGCTGAACTTTGAGCCGATTTTTGCTGGAATTAAATAACCCGCTTCCAAGGGATGCTGCCTTATCTTCGTGAAATTGAAGCTCTCTTTGAGGACGCGCCTTTTTCTGGGTTCTTTGGCTGTTCCGGGAAATTGATGACGATGATGATCGTTTTTGTAGGTCGACCGTTTGAACGAGTTTGATGCTTTTCTTATGAAAGATATTTCGAAATCTCAATATTATTTAATTAATCTGATTCCCAAAAAAAAATAATATCTTGAGAGACGACTCTCAGTTTATCGCGGCTATTCGAGTGGCGACTGAGAGGCGACATTAAAATTCTCTCCGGTTGACGATTATTTAACGTCCAAGTCGCCACTCGAATTGCCGCAATAAAGTAAGTAATAATAAAGTAAGGCGACTGAGAATCGCCATCGAGTGCAAAGGGTTAAAGGGTTAATCAGCCCTTCAAAACTTTAACAAATCGGTTCGTAATGGTTTCATTATCATTACTTGTCATGCTTCTGTTTTTGACTACAAAACACACGTACGAAAGTTACTCGTCGTATTAACCCCTTGGCATATAATGACGTCTGCGAGACGTCATTTGTTTCGCGTGCATTGTAGACGTTGACGTCTCCGGGACGCAAGAACTGTCTCCGGCGGACAGGAAAAATGGCATACTTTACAGAACTACTTATCTATTATTTAATAATATTATTTCATTATTGTCCATTAATAATGTGTATCAATCTTATTAAATGATATTTAACATTATAAATATTCCGTTCTGTTTCTAAGCTTACATAACCGTTCAGTTGAGCCAAATTAAATAGTATTTTTTGGACCCATGAAATTACGTTTTATTTGTATGTCAAGGGGTTAATAATGGCGAATGGTATCGCTCGAAAATGCATTGAAAATCTGACAGTTAGTTGTGTGAAACATCGAATCGAATGAATCGAATGTATCGAATGGAATCGATCGGGAATAATCGATTCAGTGATAAGTTCACGGTATACTCGCACGTGGCACGAAGTACGTGGATGCAAAGCACGTGAAAGAAAACGTCAGTGTCTGGTGGTACCAGGCGAGTCACATACTGCGTTTGATTTCTCTTTGGTCGTCCAATCGGATGCGTCACAGGAAGCCGAACGCCTGACTGACTCGACTCGCACCGACTGATGTTCCTAACCTATCGTACGGTCAATTCGTTTTACTCTACTCATTTATCGCGTTAGCCAATTGCCATGCTTGCCGACCTGTCTGTTCGCTTGCAGCGAACCCTCCTACCATGGGATATTCGATACTCGCTTGATGATCGTTATGCTTTTCATAGAAATCCCAACGCAAACTTCACATCGTATTTCCATTCCCGGTTCGGAATTCAAACGTTTCTCTGACCTTCTGTTCCCTCGAAACGGCAGCCATTTTGGTACCGGAATTAATGTCGGAAGAATACGATGTTAGTATTTAACGACGCAAACTTCACATTGTATTTCCTTTCCCTGTTCAGAATTCAAACGTTCCTCTGACCTTCTGGTCCCTCGAAACGGCAGCCATTTTGGTACCGGAATTAATGTCGGAAGAATACGATGTTAGTATTTAACGACGCAAACTTCACATTTTATTTCCTTTCCCGGTTCAGAATACAAACGTTTCTCTGACCTTCTGGTCCTCCGAAACGGCAGCCATTTTGGTACCGCAATTAATGTCCGAAGAATACGATATTGGGATTGAAAATAGGATGGCAGTGGATTAGTGAATTGTTACTTGTTTTTCATAAATAAAGTACAGTGTGAAGTTGGCGTCAAGGTCACGAATGAATATCTATTACTCAGGGGCATATCCTAGGTAATTACAGTTGGTAATCGTTTGAGCGTGGCGCAGCTTCCGGTGGTCTTAGCACTTCCGGTGGGGCGTAACTCCTCAAGATGGAGATATCCCATCGTTTCAGAGAGCGTAGTTCGATACGTAGGCGTGCTTTTATCGGCACGACAGAGATTGGAATTTAGAGTCGTTGCACGCGTTCTACGTGAAAGTAGCTGGTGTACGGGATAGAATAGCTCGTAGGCAGCCAATCCGGTCGCACCGAGATACGCCCAGGCGGAAGGCCACCAGGAATTCATAGACAATGATATTCTCCCTCGCGTCCTCTCTCTTTCTCCTTCCTCTTGCTAACTCCACTCTCCTCTCCTCTCCTCTCATTTTTTCCCCATCCCAACCTCTTCTCCCCGCACCACTTGCCCTCTTTTATCTCAGCCAGTCGTTCTACGAGCCGTCTGTGCACCACTCGACTTCCGGGTTCTGCCAGACACTCGTACACCAGACCCGTTTCCTGTCTCCCACTAAAATGGCGGGAAAAGCTTGCTCCTCGTAATATCGCGCGTCAACCTGATACTAGCCTTTCCCTGTGTACTTTATGAGCGTGTGGATTCATCGAACATGTTTTTTATGCATTATCTTCGTCGGATAATTATTGCACGATTATTAATGCACTATTTTGTTACGTGCATTTTTATGATATATGTTATTAAGTGGAAGCAAAGATTATAAATAATGTTGAGGGAACATTTAGGATGATCGTAATCTGTGTTCGAACTGATATTCGTACGCAACATGGAACCGGAAGTCTTGGTTACCGGAAGAAATCCCTCCGATGTTTACGGTTTCTTTTATTAAAAAGCATTTGGGAAAAAAACTTGAGATAAAATAACACCAAAATGAAGATATTTTTCGATAAATCTGTAAAATCCGAGGAAAATTGGCGGAAACGTATCGAGCACGTTTTCGGTCCGTGCAAAAGAAGTAGGAAGACCCGGGTGGGAGATCCGGGAAGACGAGGGAGAAGTCGGCTGGGGTCCACAGAGCCGGGATCACGGAGGTTCGCGTTCCGTGCGGAGGCAGCAGCTGACGCGGCGCGTGACGTCACGGCTTGCGTGGGTCGGCGTCCCGACGGCGGACGTCGCTCGATATTCCACTCGCCCGGGCGACGCTCCTTTCTACTACGTTTCCCTTTCCTCCCTCTTTTCCTCGTTTCCTCTTCCACGAGCCTCACCCACGCTTCTCTCTTCCAGGTTCTTTCTCCTCCTTCCGCCACCCTCGTTTACATCCCCCCCCCTCCACCCCATCCCGCCTCCCGCGACCCCCTTTCTGCGGTACAAGACCAGGGCGTGACGTCAGGCCCGTTGCCCGAGCCCATCCCCCACCACCGGAACCAGCCCCCGGGAACCACCGACGATCAAATAACCCTCGAGTACCGAATCTAGGCTTCAACCAAATTTTTATCCCTTTTCTGGCAATCCTCACATTTTCCAACCCATTTTCCAACCCATTTTCACGATCCTTCAAACCATCGGTTTGCTTCCTTTACTTCCTTTACTTCGAAGGACGTTCGATTTACTGCGCACGTGAATGTCTCACTTTGCGCATCTCTCGATGTGGATGATGAGTTACTCGAAAAGAGGTTATGTTTGATGTGATTATGCTAGATATAAGTGGAGGAAGGGTATTCGAAAGGGAAAATGATATATTTAATGATATATCGATTTAATGAAGAGAATTCATCCTAGAATACGGTCGAAGTGGCGTACGTTTTCGGACAGTGAACTTTAACCTATACTTTGAGCCACTCAGAATACGTTCGGTCGAAGTTGGTGTTTTATCGCGCTGCTTTTGGAAGCTACTCGTTCTAACCTAGTATTGTAGAATCGTATGTGTAATATGTCGATAATAAATATTTGACTAACCGTGACTGTTTCGTTTATGTTTCAGGTATGTAAAGTTGCAGCATCCGAGATGGACCGTCTTCCGGACGCCATTATTCCATTTGCATTTTAAGTTCGTCAGCTGGATAACGCAAGTATAATATTCCATGGAGTACCACGAGTTATCTATATTTTTGTCAAAGTTATTTATTCGTAAAAGGATAACACGTTGTCTTCAGAGTTTAATTAAGTGACGAAGTTCGTTTCATAAAAGTCAGCTTAAGCTTCTAACCCTAATTACGAAGACTCGCGGCCATCTTTGTTGTCTTCTTCCTCCTCGATTTCGCTGTCGACACTTCTCAAGCGTTGGTCCTCGCAAGAGGTCCATTTTGACGATTTTTCATCCGAGTTCTTTTGCCTTTCTTCCACCCTTCGCCTTATTTTTTTTCTGATTCTCATCCAGTTTTTTTGAATAACGGTTAACGATGCCAAGCGAGAGAAATTTCAACGACGTAACACCGTCGGAAAGAAAAAACTCCGCGGGGGTAGGGGATGGAATAATTTATCGCGCGGCTCGTTTTCTCCCCCAACGACGACTCTCTCTGGGAGATTAACGAATCACCGATTAGTACTGTAATGGCGGAATTTTTATTACGGGGATGCTGGATGATTTTGCGTCTTGGGGTCGGATGATTTATCGCGCTATTATCGTAGGATATGTTTCATATTTCTTGGTAATGTTATTACATCATTTTATATAATTGAGAAATATTACGCGATTACGTGAAGCAGATGGTTTGAATTACTTTTGAATTACACGCCCTTCGTCGTTTTATACTTGCAAGTAGAAAGCATATTTAATCATTTCAATATTTCTCTTCTTAGTTGTAGATTAATTTGTATTAAATATTTGACAAAGTAATCGGAATTTTGTGTATTCGATAAAACCGCATGAATTTATGGAAGAACCCCAGTAAAATCGTACTTGGCAAGGAAATCATATAGAAATCTGTAAGGTTGTTGATAAATCGAGAAAATCGGTAGGTCTGTGGAGTAGTAAGGGAGTGTCGAAGTAGAATCAGACATCGGTGGTTCGGCTATATTCGGAGCGGTTCGGCCTCGTTCGATTCGGCTGATTTCAGTCAGCTGGCTGACAGGGCGTTGGCCCGCGTGCGATGCACCATTCATTACGGACTGCAGCCGGAGAGCCGACCTACCACCACCAAACCCAGCCTGCACCATTCCTAACCCCTTACACCCCCTTCTTCCACCCACCACCCAACCACCTACTCTACTACTACTCTTACTACTACTACGAGTAGTATCACGAGTCTACTACTACCGATACTCCCACTGTATTTCCAGTATTACTACGGATGCATACGAATACTCCTATTCCGATCCCGACGCGCTTTCAATTCCACCATCTTTTTTAATGATCCTCGCGACGGGTTCGTTGATCTTCCAACGAAAACCACTCCTTCTGCTCTTTTGAATGGACGAGTTTCCAGCGTAGTTACTCGTTACTTATTAATGCTTAATACTCGCTAATATTTTATTGGTCGATGTTCTAGTGTTAAAGCGGCGCTGTTGATTACTGGAATTACAGGTAACACTCGTTCAATGCGGTTTCGGTGTAACGCGGTTTCGATGTAGCGCGGTTCCGATATAGCGCGGTTTCGATATAGCGCGGTTTCGATATAGCGCGGTTTTTATTTAACGCGGTTCCGATGTAGCGCGGTTCCGATATAACGCGGTTCCGATGTAGCGCGGTTCCGATGTAGCGCGGTTCCGATGTAGCGCGGTTTCGATATAGCGCGGTTTCGATGTAACGCGATTTCGATGTAACGCGATTTCGATGTAACGCGATTTCGATCTAACGCGGTTCCGATCTAACGCGGTTCCAATATAACGCGGTTCCAATATAACGCGGTTCCAATATAACGCGGTTCCAATATAACGCGGTTCCAATATAACGCGGTTCCAATATAACGCGGTTCCAATATAACGCGGTTCCAATATAACGCGGTTCCAATATAACGCGGTTCTAATATAACGCGGTTTTGATGAAACGCGGTTCCAATATAACGCGGTTACGATGTAACGCGGTTACGATGTAACGCTGTTTCGATATAACGCGATTTCGATATAACGCGATTTCCATATAACGCGATTTCCGTATAACGCAGTTTCGATGTAGCGCGGTTTCGATATAACGCGCTTTCGATATAACGCGCTTTCGATATAACGCGGCTTCAATATAACGCAGTTTCGATGTAACGCGGTTTCATATAACGCGGTTCCGATATATCGCGGTTTCGATATAACGCGGCGCTTAGTATAATACAATGCGACTTCGATATAACGCGGTTCACAAATAGTAGCGATCCTCACATAACACGGAACTAAATATAATACATTACAACTTCAATATAACGCGGTTCACAAATTGTGGCTATCCTCCCATAACACGGCACTTAGTATAATAAAATGCGACCTCGATATAACCCACGTATGTAATCCGAGTCTCGCATAACGCGACTTTTATAATGCGACCTTTCTCCGGAACCTAACTCTCACGTTATACGAAGGTTACCTGATTAGTATTCATGATACTTGGCGTGTTGGTTTATACTACTTTTATCATTATAACTTCTATCATTACTACATTAATACTTCTACTACATCACACTTCTACTTCTACCTGCAACCAGCACTCATCGACGGAAGTCGACACAGTTTCCGGTTAAAGCGTCATTGTTACCTATTACCATTATTAGTATCCATGATACTTGAAGTGCTGGTTTATACTACTTCCATTATTACTAATATTAATACTTCCACATGACACGTCTACACTTCCACCTGCAACCAGCTCTCACCAATGGTAGTCGACACAGTCTCCTCGGCCCTGAATCTAATTCGACGCGCGAAGAGGGTGGGGTTAAAAAATGGGAACACCCTCGTTGTTGGGGTTGGGGAGAGGTTCGAGGGGAGGATCCCAGGAAGCATCGCGAGTGGTGGTCTCATTATCGAGGAGGGTACTGTCTACGGCGAGCTGAATGACTCGGAGTTTTCCAGATTCGTGTGCTCCACATTGAGATAACTTTGAAGGGGGCTACGTTGAAAAGGTGGCCTCCAGAGGGGGTCGAAGGGAGGGGCCGGGGGGGGCAACGGCGGTCGGACGGAGGGGGGGGGGATGGTCGTGCGGAGTAACATCGAGTAGAGGAGAGTATATTGCCGAGAGGTTTTCAATGGGCGCCGGGAATTGTACGGAAAGGTATATATATGACGTCGCGACGTCTACGTGCCGCCTATTTCATGCGGTGTACTTCGCTAATGAGAAACTCTCGTGTGCTCCAGTTATGTCGCTTAAAAGGTATATCTCGATAGAACACGATCGTACCGTGCAAACGGAACTACCTGCCCCTCCCCCTGCCACCCTCCCCCGAGTACACTACGTCCCACAAGTATTCGCCCGTCCCCGTAACAAGAGTTCATACTTGCGAATAGAAAACGTAATATTTCACCGTTTGCACTAAACTTGACATTAAAATTGACTCCGTTTGTCGATCATTTAATGTCTGATGACAAGATATTGGAGACAATGTTAATGTCGCCCCTCAGTCGCCACTGAGTTTTGTCATCTTTTCTGTTATTAGATCATTTTTGATAACTGAAGCGTGAATTGAGATGTATTGAATTAATATTTGTTCAAATTCGATTCGATTCTCAGTCGACACATAGTTTATTGCAGCAACTGGAGTGGCGACTGAGGATCGCTTTCGAGTGCAAAGGATTAATATTACTCACGCGTTAATAAACTTGAAATATTAATATATTTCTGAGTTGCTCTAAATATTTCTGAATCAAGAACCAGATTACACTCGAAAGCAGTAAAAGTTGAGTAGAAATCGAGGCAGCAAGAAATTCAGTGAAATAAAGGATAACCGAGAAGTCCTGTCCCAGATACGTTGGACGATTTAACGATGGATTTTCTTGAGAAGGAAACCAAAGAAGGTAACGATTGGTAGAACGATGTCCTTGGGAATAAACGATCGATCGATTATCGGGATGACCATAATTACGGTAGATTAGTCAGACAGGAGACGATATGTTTCTTGTGTCTCTCCGCCGAGGCGCCACCGCCATTTTGGTCGGAACGTTAAACGAACCATGGAATGCAAACATCGATTACGATTTATGTAACTATTCTAGAAAAGACGTTGGGATCAAATGTTTGAGACATTTATTTTGAAAATCGTACAAATACATTTAAACAAAAATCAGGTTAAAGTTTATGACAGAATAGTTACACAAAGTTATTTTGTAACGTCTTAAATGTTAACTTAATTTTGTTGATAAATGGACTTGAAAATTTGAATTCATTTAGACTTTTTATTTAGATTCGCTTAGATTTTTTATGTAAATTCGCTTAAACTTTTTATTTCAATTCGCTTAGACTTTTTATTTAAATTCGCTTAGATTTTTTATTTAAATTCGCATCGATTTTTTATTTAAATTTGCTTAGACTTTTTATTTAAATTTGCTTAGACTTTTTATTTAAATTCGCAGAGACTTTTTATTTAAATTCGCAGAGACTTTTTATTTAAATGCGCATAGACTTTTGATATAAATTCGCAGAGACTTTTTATTTAAATTCGCAGATACTTTTTATTTAAATTCGCCATCATTTTTTATTTAAATTTGCTGAGGCTTTTTATTTAAATTTGCTTAGGCTTTTTATTTAAATTCGCAGAGACTTTTCATTTAAATTCGCAGAGACTTTTTATTTAAATTCGCAGAGACTTTTTATTTAAATTCGCAGAGACTTTTCATTTAAATTCGCAGAGACTTTTCATTTAAATTCGCTTAGACTTTTTATTTAAATTCACTTAAGTCTTGGATTTGTTTATCGAAATTAATTGCCATCAAATAGACTTCGCGAGTTCTGCTCTACCCTTTCAAAAGACTCGACAGTATATCGATATACACATATATTCCTTGATTTTTCATATTATTTCTAAACAACGCATAAAAAGTACACGGATCTCCGGTCACCGGTATTAATTATGCCACTTTCATTCAGCCGTGAAGAACGGGTTTACGTAACCAATCGTAACGAGTCACAATTACGCTCGACATTAATCGCGGTTCGTAATTCCCCGATAATTACAGCTCCATTAAAAACACCATGGCGAATAAAAATAAATATCCACGTTGACGTTAACGAGGTATATATTTATCACCGTGAAGTGTTAACTAATTGTTAATCGCGTAACCCGACTAAGAAGCCGCGTAATTAGCACGGGAATACGATGAGTTTTACGGCGAAACTTTGCTTGACGCGCGTTTCTAATATTTAATATTGGTTTTAATTGACTCCATAAGTTTCCGTGATTGGCGCAGAGGATCTTGTAATTGGCTTTGTCGAAGTGTTACGGAGAATATTCCTTGTGCAATTTAATGCGCGATGGTGCAATAATCGCGTTAATAATTAACTCAGTGAGTGAGTGAGAGAGAGAGAGAGAGAGGGGCGGGGGAGAAACACACAAAGACGGAGAAAGAGAGAAAAAGGAATCAAGGGGACAGAAATAAAGGGAAAGGGAGACAGAAAGACGGAGAAGGAGAGGTAAAAGGAATCAATGGGGCAGAAAGAGAGAGAAAGAGAGACATAAAGAGAGATCAACATAGGGAAAGAGAGACATAAAGAGAGATCAACATGGAGAAAGACAGACATAAAGAGAGATCAACATAGAGAAGGAGAGACATAAAGAGAGATCAACATAGAGAAAAAGAGAGACAGAAGGCAGAATGAGAGAGATAGAGAGAAGGAGAGGAAAAGAGGAAAAGAGGAAAAGAGTGGCGGTCATTTGCGATAATCCTAAAAAGTTTACGTAGAATTCAAGGCGGTGTATCTTTGACCTATCGTGGCGCCAGTTAACGATTGCATCATCGAGCCGTGAGACCGAACCGCCGCGTAGTGGCATTATCGTTAGTCGTGCCGTAATTACAGGTAAATTATAATAAAACTCTCGGGATTCCTGGTATTCCGACGCGGGGCCTCACACCGTGTTCCCTTTTCCACTCGCGGGACCCAACGTCGACGTATGTTTCATTACAACGCTCGATAGTTACGTAAACTACGTTCTTAGTCATCGGATGGAACCGTGGCGTAATAATAGACGCGTATCCTTTTGTCCCCTGACTTTCCGACGGTTTCCGTAGCCTGATTTTTATCCTGCGAATACTTTGCTCGCCTTTGTCCCGCGATTATTATTTATGTCTCGGACGTGTTATAATTAAATAGAGGCCCCTGCATTATTCATATGCGATGGTATAAATAAACGAAGCTTTATGCGTGCGAACGGAATCTTCAGTTTTCTGTGAATGCGTGTCTTGTATGTACAAGTGGGTTGTACAATTCGGTACCTGTGAAACGCGGTACTTGTACAACCCGGTAACTGTGCAATGCGATACTTATTCAATTCGGTACATGTACAGTGCGATACTTCTACAACCTGGTATTTGTACAGCGCGATACTTATACAACTCGGTATCTGTACAACGCGGTACTTACACAACGTGATATTTAAATAGCTCGGTATCTGTACAGCACGGTACTTATACAACGCGGTACTTATACAACGCGATACTTGAACAGCTCGGTATCTGTACAGCACGGTACTTGTACAATTGTGGCAAGCCTCGTATAACGCCATACTTATAGAATAAATGCGACTTCGATATATCATATCTTCGGCTTCGATACATAATATTCTAACGCTTGCATGTAATCCGAATCTCGCATAAAGCGATTTTCATAACGCGACCTTTCTCTGTAACCTAACTCCCGCGTTATACGAGGGTTATCCGTATCATAATAACAACACAAGCCGACGCATATTCGATCTAATCCCCTCCATAAGTTCCCGTGTTATACGTACATTGTTTGTATAATTCGCTTTGCCAAAGTGTTACGGGAAATATTCTTCAAGCAATTTAATCAAAATCAAGAATACCAATACCGAATATAAAATACTTAAAATTAGATATATTCGTATTATATTTACATTATATTTATATTAGATACATTACATTCGACATCTCTCGATACAAAGTCACCAATACAACACTCCATAAACCAACAATAAATAAGTATATTACATAAACAAATAAAACAATAAGAAAAGCACAGTATGCGTGGACAACAATCTGCGCAACTCGGGTGAAACTCGAGACAGGGCAGCGCAGTGGAAGGGGGTTGAATAACATCAAAGTAGGAGAGGGAGGAAAGGAGGACGGAGAGAGGGGAAACGTTAAAAAGAGTCATGGAGTGGGGAAAACATGAGAAGAGAGGAAACTGGGCTCGAAAGAGGTGACATTTCAGATATGAGTTTCGCGGTGGACCGCAGTCGGCGGTTGGCGAGGTCAGTGGCGCTCCTCCGTATAGACGGATGGTGCAACTTCGGCCTCAGAAAATCCCCTCTAAAAATAACCCTTCACCGGCCAATAATAGAATACACGCTTCTTAGGATTGACACAGTGTCGTACCCTTTGCTTTCCCGGCGGCGCCTTTAATGCTTTCGACCACCCCTCTGCCACTGGCGGCAGCCATTTTGGTACCCGCCACGCGTCGCCTTTGAATTTGTCCCTTCCGAACCCAGTTCTGTTGATTCTTTAATTGCAAAGCGTTTATCTTACTTTTTATTGAATTTTATCCGGGAAATATATGAAATAAAAATAGGATGATTTAAGTTAATTAATAGATTCAGTTATTCGCGTTATTTATATTAATGAAAGTATATTAAATCTGAAATAATTCATCGTGGTATATTCGAATGATTTAACTAAAACTGGCAGACATTTTGAGCCCTCAGGGTGACTCGTAATTATTGCGCTTAGATTATATATATATAGGGTGTCCCTTAATTATCATGGATCTGAAACGAATCGAAATGATCCAGTTCTCTTAATCCTTCATCCGTTCCCAATTCGAGTAATCAAAGTCAAATTTTCATATCTTTCGATAGCTGCATATTTTGGACGCCTCCTTATTTAGTAATAAAATTGATCGCATATTTACCAAATCATTATTTAATAATAATGATTTTACAATATCATTATTTGCATATCGTCATTTATTCTTATTATTATCCTCGCTTAAAAGCAAAAAGTGTTAAAAGACATTTCCATTAAAATGTGCAATATTCACTAAATTTTCTATCCAGAAAATAATTCCCAATAAGGCAAATAAGGTAAATATTCCAAATAAGGTAAATAAAAACGCTGCTTATATATTGTTTAATATCATACTTCAATCACTGGCATTAAAAATATGTCCCCGAAGATATTAAAATATGATTTATCTACCATTATTTATATTCACTCGTCCAATTCATTGCATCAGAATACTTGATATTGTTTAATATACATGGAAAGTGATATTCGCGCCATATTCATGGTGTGTTCATTAAGGTAGAAACAATACAATTATCTTCGTATTACATAGATCACTTTGTTCGCCATCCGCGTTCACCGCGGAGATACAATCGGTAGTAATGTACAGGCGTTTAAACGTAAGGAGTAAATTACTGGTTCGAGGTAAAATTACTTGGAATAAGTAAAGTGTTAAAGGAACTAGTCTAGGGATCGCGTGTATCTTGCTCGTTTGAATTTGTACCGGTGTGGAATGTGGGAAAATGGGCGTAGCCATTACACTTTCCAGCACTCCCAGTCTTGAAATTTCTTTCTTACCTCCATTGTGATACTTCAACGAGCATCCAGACGATCTCTTAATTATCAGGGTATTAATTACACTCATAGATGAAGAGATTAATTGCGTGCACCACGGATAATCGTGGAATATCTTCATATTTAAACACGGAGTGTTTAAGAGTTAAGTGTTAAACGATTCGAATTTGTACCACGTGTTAGTGTTAACGGAAGAACTACCGAATATGTACTCAGTTATGCATTTATTTGTGGAGAAATGATGGCAGGATGATTTTAGTTAATTAATAGATTAAGTTATTCGCGTTATTTATGTTAATAAAAGTATATGAAATCTGAAATAATTCAGCGTGGTATATTCGAATGATTTAACTAAAACTGGCAGACATTTTGAGCGCTTAGGAGACATTATATGTAGTTTTTCATTTAGCGAGTTTGTGGCTGTTCTTTCATTGAACGCACGTTTATTCGGGTTTAGAATTAATATGGTAGATTTCTGTGTAACGCGGTTAATACGTTACGCGTTGTATGAAAGCGCGTTATAGGGAATTGGAGATTGAAAGTTATGCTGTGCTCGGTTGAAGGATATAGGGAATTCATGTATTTTATTTTATAGCGCGTTGTACGAGAATCGGGTTATATAAAGAAGTCGACGTAATATCTTTAGCGCGTTATGGGAATTCGCGTTGTACGAGAATCGGGTTATATAAAAAAGTCGACGCAATATCTTTAGCGCGTTCTAGGAATTCGCGTTGTATAAAAAAGGTTGAGGCAATATTTTTAGCGCGTTATTGGAATTCGCGTTGTACGAGAATCGAGTTATATAAAGAAGTCGACGTAATATCTTTTGCGCGTTATTGGAATTCGCGTTGTACGAGAATCGGGTTATATAAAAAGTCGACGTAATATCTTTTGCGCGTTATTGGAATTCGCGTTGTACGAGAATCGGATTATATAAAAAAGTCGACGCAATATCTTTAGCGCGTTGTAGGAATTCGCGTTATACGAGAATCGCGTTATACAAAATAGGTCGGCGCAATATCTTTAGCGCGTTCTAGGAATTCGCGTTATATAATTAAGGTTGACGCAATATTTTTAGCGCGTTGTAGGAATTCGCGTTGTACGAGAATCGCGTTATATAAAAAAGCCGACGCAATATTTTTAGCGCGTTGTAGGATTTCGCGTTATACGAGAATCGGGTTATATAAAAAGAGTCGTCGCAATATCTTTGGCGCGTTATAGGAATTCGCGTTATATAAAAAAGGCCGTCGCAATATCTTCAGCGCGTTATTGGAACTCGCGTTATACGAGAATCGCGTTATATAAAAAAAGTCATCGCAATATCTTTAGCGCGTTATAGGAAGTCTCGTTGTAAGAACTCGCGTTGTACGAGAATCGCGTTATATAAAAAGAGTCGTCGCAATATCTTTAGCGCGTTATAGGAAGTCTCGTTGTAGGAACTCGCGTTGTACGAGAATCGCGTTATATAAAAAAGGCCGTCGCAATATCTTTAGCGCGTTATAGGAAGTCTTGTTGTAGGAACTCGCGTTGTACGAGAATCGCGTTATAAAAAAAGTCAAACAAATGTTGCGTTCGGCTTCATTCTTTACAAAGTTTTCAGTCACCCATATTTTTAACACAGAAATAAATACTTGTCTCTTTTCTATGAATAGCTGGTTTGCTTTACATGGAGCACACTGTATAATTGGAGTATCGTGTTATCGAGAGAAAGAGAGAGAGAGAGACTCGCAAGAGTACCGTGTTGCACGAGGACCGTCCACATTTCATTCGTAAGGAAGCGTTCTTTTTCGCCACGCCTCGGGCTTTCGGTTCACTCACTCGGCATTCCGTGACTAACCTAACCTAACCTACCATTTACCAATACTATTCTCTATTACTACTACTATTACCGCAAACCATCGGCTACCTCTCAAGCCACGATATCATCGACGTTCCATGAAACCGTGGAACACGATTGTTATCCACCCCCTCCCCTCCACCCTCACTCTTTTTCCCCTTAAACGGTGCCAACGCCCATTAGGGTCGCACCCCACCCCCGCGGCGCCACCCTAAAATTCGTTCCCGCAAATAATTGCCTCTTGACATTGTCAAACACCGGCTGTTGTCGGAACACTTCCTATTCCCGATATATTTTAGACATTTTTCTTATTAATTTTACTTATGTAATATCATATCATATCATGATAATTATTTTAATCACTTTCGCACATCTATAATCCATAATTGCCAAACGACACGTATCGAAATATACATAATCGCGGTCAAACAAATTTACGAAAATCCGGGACAAAGATATGTCCATAAGTAACCTGGAATCTTGGTATGCAAATGCATCCCGTGGACGGTGACTTCCGTCATGATGCATTTCCACGACGAGGCTCGTTGCGACTCGTTCCTTCCTTCGTTCGCGTACTTTAACTTCATTCCACTCAGTGCATATGTGCAAATGTGCAAACGATTCGCACATGCATAAATGCACACTGCACGCACGTTCTCTTGGTTTCCTACCCCCTTCCCTCCGTCTGACAAACTTGCAACCCGCCAACCTTCTACAAAGTAGTGCAGCTTTGTGCTGAATTGGTGCGATACTCTTCCACCAGAGTGCACTACTTTATTGGAAAAGTTGCTACTTTCATTAACAATTAATCGTTGGTTACGTGTGTGGTAAACATGTTTTTGCATCCTTGTGTTCTTCAGGTATAATATACTCTTATTAATCGTAATAATAGGAATATTAAAGATGAAAGTTGTTAAAATAGGAATTACAGGAGGTTACTATTCAATAATGGGAATATAACGGTTAAAATCTTTCATTAATATAATGATTTAATAAGTAATAATGAGAATGTAATGATCTAAGCATTATTAACAATAGATATATCAAGGTTTATTCAATAATATCAATATTAATATTGGAATATTTAAATATTGGAAAAACAAATCTCTGGACATTCGTTCGTCGTCGTCGAAGCAACTATTCATTAAATATATTACTATAATATAACACTAGGTTATTTATTATTTATTAACATTCCAAGACAAACAGAAGGCAGCTGATTGGGTAGAAAGAAATCTAATGAAGTAGTTAAAACGTCGCGGAAAAACGCGAAGGTTCGAAAGCATTTGACCATCGATCGAATGATCCCAGAAATTCAAAGCAGGGAAAGTATTCTTAGAGGGCGCTGAACGTTAAGGACGTCGTGGGTGTCGTTGGTGAGAAAAGAAATGGTAGGGTTGGGGGTGTAAATGGCGAGGGGTGGTGGTACGAGTGGGGGTGGTTCGGTAGTTCGGAAGGTGGCGATGGAATGACAAGTAGCCGTTGAATCTTTAATCTTTCGCGACGCGGGATATTAAAGTTTCTCGAGGGTTCGGCAACTACTCGGAATACCACGGTGAAATGGAGTTTAAATTTTTCGAGCGTGCCGTAGACAAGGACTTCGCTCGGGAATGGCAATATCGATGCTCGGCATTTAATGCATAAATAAAAAGGACCTTCGAATCCTTTTCCATTCTATCTTTCTTTCTTTCTTTCTTTCTTCCTTTCGTGCTTTCTGTCTCGTATCTCACGCCAGAGAAAGTTGCGAAAGCATTTAATAAAAATAGCCTTTGGGTGTTCGACATGATCGAATATACTACAGTAGACTCCCGTATAACGCGAATTCCTATAACGCGCCAAAGAAATTGCGACTACTATATATATGCTATTTATTTTTAAAATACTATCCTATTTGATAAAACATAGCCACTCGAATTCCATCAGGAAACCGAGTGGCGAGTGTGAGTCGCCTCTCGAGTGAAGAGGGTTAAAAGCAACATAACTTCGAATTCCACCTCTAATATTATTATTTCAATATGAATCATATAAGTAATTATTTTATATTTATATAGTTTCGAATTAATTGCCAATATATTATTCTCCCATAAACTAAAGTGGTTCACCTCGCTCATAATTATAAATAAATGAATAACTAAATAAATGTGACAAACAACTCGACGACGTCAGACACGCATTAACCTAACCTAGACTTAACCCAGTCTTCTTCATATTTGCAAATTACCATAGAAATGTTTAATATACAGAATACCTTGATTATAATCGTACAAGTAGAGTCAGAAAGTCCGACTAAAATAATGCGATGCGATTCGCGCCATGAATACTCGCCTTAATGGCGTTAAAAAGCGATACGTGTCGAGGAATCTGTTCCGATGATCGTAACATTAATATCCGGGATTAAAGGTAACGAGGGGCACGGTGTTGTTAAAATGAAATGATTTGAATAATTCAGAAGCGTGACTGGTCGTTTAATACGACACGTTAACAATGAGGATACAAATGATAGGTTTAACGGTCAGTTGCTCGCTCACTCGCTCGGGAATTGGCTTTTGCGAAACCGCTATCACTCCGAGGCGAATACCTTTCTTCCTATGAATGCACTACGTACTACGCATGCGCTCGACGTCTCTCTCTACATATTTCGTAGTTCGTGTGCGATCATCCTTGGTATACACCGCAGATACACTGCCGGCCATAAGCTTGGGATCACTTACTGTAGTTAAGTAAATTATTAAATATCTTGTCTATAAAATGGAATGGGATACTTTTCTTTGGGTATATCTGTAGGTTGATGTACGTTGATATTATAAGATAGAAGAGTCGTATGAATTTCGTATATTTTATTCTATATTAATTATACATTTCGCTTGATACGCGACACGTCGAAGTATCCCCCTTTTTTCATTATTGCTATTTTACATATTTCTGACGTACCCCGACAAGTTTGCGTAATGTTTCTTGCCGCATAGTTCGCCAACCTTTCTTGTAGTAAAGTCATTTCTTGCGGGGAAACTAAAAACCGACCGATAGCAATAAACGGAGCCGATCGATTTTAAAGGTAACACAATCTTATTACACCCAGGTGCCGATACAATATGTGTCTGCGTGGCAAGAAAATAGTTTCATATTAATGGTGAAATTATCAAATGGACAAAGGTTTTATATTCTATTTACTTCTAATGTTCATTCTAACCTTTAAAGTAAACGTTAGAACGAAGACAAAGCAAGTGATCCCAAACTTTTGACCGGTAGTGTACACACATAATGTAAGCATATTTCATTGAAGGTTAGGTACGTGTAGGAATAATGAACTTAGCGCTACGCGGAGGAACAAACGATTTCTATTTTGATTCCGGCAGATAATAATGCATAATTATTAGACTACTGGGAAGTTATATTTGTCAATAATTATTTATAAGAAGAAAGCATTTCTTTCATAAATATATTGGTTTGGCTGGAAAGAAGGCAAGCTTATGGAAAAAGCTTATATATATGAATACGAACTCTATTAGATTCCCAATTTCTATTTCTAATAAATTTTACAAGAATATTTACGATTTCAAAACTAACTATACACAATAAACATCAATATATCGTTAATAATGAAAAGATTTATAAAATGTATTTAGATCGAGTGCATCGATCGCATTCCCGAGTCGCACCAGTTCGAAGGTCGCGATTGTTGCCGCGTTCGATAGAAACGCGGCTTTGCGACTGGTTCGACGCGGTAGACATGCAAAGTGTACGGAAAAGAGTAAAAAGCATGGTTGGTTGGTAGGGATTCATCGGGGCCCCATGCGCGACGATAATTTCCATGGAAGACTGACGACCCGCTTCATGGTCGCGGAATGCAAACAAACCATGTCCAACGCGTTTTCCCCTCTTTCGCGCGTTCTTCGTGCTTTGTACCGAGCGACTACGAACCGGCGCGTGTGTCGCGCTTCAAGCCTGGTTCACACGCACCGACCATGCTCCGAAGAATCGTCGCCGTGACAATGGACCTCGACCTCTCTTTCCTTGACAATGAACCTTCTTTCCACCAACTTTAACCCACGCCAATTCGCTTTCTGTTTTATACCTCCATCGATTAAATACGTTCCTCCACCAATTAGCTCGAATCTATTCTCCAGCGGTTTGCATTTTGTTCTCCGAGAAACGAGCGCGTGTATGAAATGATAATTGGATTAATAATGGAAGTAATTAGTGGCGGGTATATGAAATTACTGTCATTAGAGACCGAATAATAATGTTGTTGATGATAACAAATTTCGCGAGAATTTATTTTGTGTTATTAAATGATTTTCGATACACAATATTGGGAAGATGTTAATATTTATATGAACCGTTTATTATGAAAGCGGTGCAACTCCATTTACAAAGTGGATCGTAAATTGTACAAAAATCAAAGATCGCATGAAATTTTAAATAAAAATAAAATTGAGCTGAATATTAGATAAAAATGGCGTTACATCACTTTCGTAATAAATGTCACATAAATAAAATATACAGGTATATTTAATATAAATATAAATACAGGTAAAGAAGTGGGATAAAACATGTTTGTAAAAAATTTCATTTTCATTTTCTGATTTAATTTATATTATTATTTTGCCGTTTCAATGGTGACTTTAAAAATTCCTTAAAAATTACGATTCATGAGTATTGGAATTAATGTAGGTCTCAAACGTACTTAGAACGAATTACTGCAAACGCAGTGCCGATGTTAATTAGTTCTTATTTTTATAATATAATATTATATAGATGAAAATTGAAAAGAATATAAAACCAGGCGCAGAATGAATAGTTTGATGGTACGGAATATAATGTAGGTCAAGTAGACATTTAAAATCGTCGTTATCGCCGCACGACAGCATTGTGAACGCGGCTGTATGTCATGGTGTGCGGGTATCCTCGACCAGTCAAGGTCAGGGTCGTCCACACGTCTAGTGACTCGAAGGTCCTCTTGCCATCGAATGGGCATCGTGTCTCCCATAAACGGCCACGTGCGCTCTTCTCTTCTCTCTTCCTCTCTCCTCTTCTAACCTTTCTTCCGCCCGATTCACCGAACCCTTTCGAATAAACCTTATAAACCAACCTTTCGAAGCGTTTTCATGACGGGTGCGACTAGTTCCCTGGTTCTTCCAGTTTTCCGAGTTTCTCAGGTTCTTGGAGTTCCCTAGGTTTTTCAGGTTCTCGGAGTTCACTTGGTTTCTCGAAGTTCCCAAGGTTTTCCGAGTTCTCCTGGTTCTTGGAGTTCCCAAGGTTTTCCGAGTTCTCCTGGTTCTTGGAGTTCCCCAGCTTTTGCAGGTTCTCCGAGTTCCCAAGGTTCTCCGAGTTCCCACGGTTCTCGGAGTTCCCTAGGTTCTCCGAATTCCCTAGGTTCTCGGTGTTCCCCAGGTTTTCCGAGTTCCCTAGGTTCTCCGAATTCCCTAGGTTCTCGGTGTTCCCCAGGTTTTCCGAGTTCCCCAGGTTCTCGGAGTTCCCAAGGTTCTCCGAGTTCCCCTAGTTCTTGGAGTTCCCCAGCATTTCCAGGTTCTCCGAGTTCCCAAGGTTCTCCGAGTTCCCACGGTTCTCGGAGTTCCCTAGGTTCTCCGAATTCCCTAGGTTCTCGGTGTTCCCCAGGTTTTCCGAGTTCCCCAGGTTCTCGGAGTTCCCAAGGTTCTCCGAGTTCCCCTAGTTCTTGGAGTTCCCCAGCATTTCCAGGTTCTCCGAGTTCCCAAGGTTCTCCGAGTTCCCAAGGTTCTCCGAGTTCCCACGGTTCTCGGAGTTACCAAGGTTCTCCGAGTTTCCAAGGTTCTCCGAGTTTCCTAGGTTCTCCGAGTTCCCAAGGTTCTCCGAGTTCCCAAGGTTCTCCGAGTTCCCAAGGTTCTCCGAGTTCCCTAGGTTCTCGGAGTTCCCCAGGTTCTCGGAGTTCCCCATCTCCTTCAAGTTTCTCAGGTTTCAAAGGTTCCCTAGATTCCTCCTTGAAAATTCAACCTACACGATCTTCCGTGCAGGACGTTTCCACGAATACTATGAGTCCTGGACTCCTGGACGACTCTACCACGGATGTTCCCATGGCTCTACTCGTAACATGTTTTTCGCTCGTTGTAAACGCCCATAACACCGCATCCAAGATCGTAATCCATCGTTAAGTCCCGGGTGTCACGTTGAAATGTTGCACTCGCACCGCGAATTATTCTGATCGAATCTCGTGGTAGTATTGCGGAAATTAAGACATAATTATAATTATTCAACGCGATATTTTGATTATGTTTATCTCTGTAATGTTATGAGATCACTAAAACAATGTTACTTTAGAATTTATTTAATTCAGGACCTTCTATGATGGTTGCAAAAAGATAGCTCAATCCTTTCCATATTCACTATCGTATTTAATATTCAATAATAATTCATTTATTTTCTCGAGTGAATCGATAATTTGACGAGAAAAGAAATTTGACAGAAATTGCGAAAATTGGTTTAACAACATTTTCTGGAAAGAGAAAGCAAGGAACTATTATTCGGTGTCCATTCATCGAGAATGATTCGTGTTTGAATGAGACTCGATGGATTAATCAAACCAATGGATAGCCGTAACCTTCGGTCGCCATTTATTCTAGAAGAGCACTAAACGAGAGTTAATTCGTCTCGGTCGCATCCGACTTAAAGAACCCAGTGACGTAGATCGACGTAGATCGACGTAGATCGATGTAGATCGATCATTAAAACTGCAACTGAATTGATCTCGTGTGTCTCAAACGTAAAGACTTATTCTACTATACTTTCCCATATACTATTTTCAACCACAAGTTTTCGATATAAAATTCATTAAAAATAACAGACATCCTAATAATAATCCAAAATGTGAAGCACACGTAATATTATATTTATATCAGTATTTAATCATTACAATCATGTCTCAATTGGGTTGCAATAATAATTAATATGACAATTTAAAAAACGAAAGTTTTGCACTTCAAAGTTGTTCAAAATAAAAGACAAACTTAAAATAATCTAAAATGTGGAGCGCATGTAATATTATATTTATATCAGTATTTAATAATTGCAATCATATCTCAATTAGAATGCAATAATAATTAATGTGGCAATTTAACAAGCGAAAGTTTTGCACTTCAAATTTGTTTAAAATAAGAGACAAACTTAAAATAATCTAAAATGTGGAGCGCATGTAATATTATATTTATATCAGTATTTAATAATTGCAAACATATCTGAATTAAAATGCAATAATAATTAATGTGGCAATTTAACAAGCGAAAGTTTTGCACTTCAAATTTATTCAAAATAAGAGACAACCTTGAAATAATGGAAAATGTGGAGCGCATGTAATATTATATTTATATCAGTATTTAATAATTACAATCATATCTCAATTAGAAGGCAATAATAATTAATGTGGCAATTTGAAAAGCGAAAGTTTTGCACTTCAAATTTGTTCAAAATAAAACGACCTTAAAATAATGGAAAATACGAAGCACACGTAATATTATATTTATATCGTTATCTAATAATGATGATCATATCCCGATTAGAATACAATAATTAACGTGCGAATTTAAATATCCAATCAGAGTCTGTACTCATAAATAATCAAGCTTTCTACAAACTGCTTATTTAGTGTTTCTGAGAAAGTGATTTGAGTCGTTTATTTTGAAAGTGGCCTAAGTCCATCTTTCAAGTTAAACGGCATATTAATGCTTTTTGACAAACCAATGTATTTCAAATTCAGAAGTGCAGTTGCAGTAAACGGATTAATATTAATGGTCGACAGAAGTGCAGGATACGCTGCAGTTCTGAATTCGCGTAGTTCATTCGAAGCAAACACGGTGCGAGGAGGAATCGTATCTGCACTCGTAGTGGCAGATTATCAGTGTTCCTTTCAAACGATAAGACACGGCCTGACAAATGGCGCCGGGTCCTGGCGAGTTCTAATCTAAAGCCGGGGCAACACGCGTATCGCATTCGTCGTAACTCGTAACTCGTAAGTCGTGAGTCGTAACTCGTAAGTCGTTACTCGTGAGTCGTAACTCGTAACGCTTAAAAGGATAAGGCCCAGAATCGGGGACTCCTCTGGCGTATCCGTTCTCACGAGAACTTCACGACACACGATTGAACTCGAAATTAACGGCGGAACTCGACACGTGATACAACTAGGGAATTAAATCGGGGGGAATTCGCGAATGTTCGTTTAATATTGTTTAATTAGTTTTAATACTTAAAAATTAGTTTTAATACTTAAAAATTAGTTTTAATACTTAAAAATTAGTTTGAATACTTCAAAATTAGTTTGAATACTTCAAAATTAGTTTTAATACTTAAAAATTAGTTTTAATACTTAAAAATTAGTTTGAATACTTCAAAATTAGTTTTAATACTTAAAAATTAGTTTTAATACTTAAAAATTAGTTTTAATACTTCAAAATTAGTTTGAATACTTCAAAATTAGTTTGAATACTTAAAAATTAGTTTTAATACTTCAAAATTAGTTTTAATACTTCAAAATTAGTTTTAATACTTAAAAATTAGTTTTAATACTTAAAAATTAGTTTGAATACTTAAAAATTAGTTTTAATACTTCAAAATTCGTTTTAATACTTCAAAATTAGTTTTAATACTTCAAAATTCGTTTTAATACTTCAAAATTAGTTTGAATACTTCAAAATTAGTTTTAATACGTCAAAATTAGTTTTAATACGTCAAAATTAGTTTGAATACTTAAAAATTAGTTTTAATACTTAAAAATTAGTTTGAATACTTAAAAATTAGTTTTAATACTTCAAAATTAGTTTTAATACTTAAAAATTAGTTTTAATACTTAAAAATTAGTTTGAATACTTAAAAATTAGTTTTAATACTTCAAAATTAGTTTTAATACTTAAAAATTAGTTTTAATACTTAAAAATTAGTTTGAATACTTCAAAATTAGTTTTAATACTTAAAAATTAGTTTTAATACTTAAAAATTAGTTTTAATACTTCAAAATTAGTTTTAATACGTCAAAATTAGTTTTAATACGTCAAAATTAGTTTTAATACTTCAAAATTCGTTTTAATACTTCAAAATTCGTTTTAATACTTCAAAATTAGTTTTAATACTTCAAAATTCGTTTTAATACTTCAAAATTAGTTTGAATACTTCAAAATTAGTTTTAATACGTCAAAATTAGTTTTAATACGTCAAAATTAGTTTGAATACTTCAAAATTAGTTTGAATACTTAAAAATTAGTTTTAATACTTCAAAATTAGTTTTAATACTTCAAAATTAGTTTTAATACTTCAAAATTCGTTTTAATACTTCAAAATTCGTTTTAATACTTCAAAATTAGTTTTAATACTTCAAAATTAGTTTTAATACTAAGTTTAATTACACGGGAACAAATAAGAAGCAATTAATATTCATTATCCTTTTCTCCGAAATTTTCAAGTTCACCTATATTTTTTACGCGGAAATAAATATTATACAATTAGCTTATCCTGTTTTGGCGTAACTTATAAATAACTTACATTCTAAGCTTGCATTTTGCAAGTCCAAGAATTCGGCTGAACTTCACGATGAAATGTAAGTCATACTTTTGTGTACTCGCGAATTATTACGTGGGAATCAACATGGCGTTGAGCAACGTGTGTTGTGACTGGATAACATTTAACGCTTCGAAACCGACAACGTATCCAAATAAAGGCGAGGCAACCGCATTCCATTCAATTGTCCGATCGAATTGATAAACTCGCGGAACTCTATTACAGTCTTCGTCAGCGATCAATTTAAGATCGATTTAATGACAAATTAATCGTCGGCCGATATCGATCTCGTGCGACAAAGAACAGTTGACAAACTAAACGACAAATTCTCAAGAACCCCGTGAAACACAACGATTTTCATTCGTTGTATTTCATTTACGTAAATTAAATAAATAATTGTAAATAATTGCAATTTAGTTTTAATCATAAATAACTATGATTTACATAAGAAATAACACACCATAAATAATTATAATCTACACAAGTATTGCTGCGCCAATCCGAACGAATACCGTATCAAATTCCCCGAATAATATGAAAATTGCGAAGTTAAGTTATTTTCGACAATATTTTAGAATGTTGCATAAAGCGAGAACCCTAAGACTTTAATTCGATAATATTACATAATGAAGTAATTATAATTAATTAAACAGTATTCGATAAAATTAAATTAGTGAGCTAATTAAACTAATTAAATCAAAAGCGACATATGTACAAATATTGTGCACTTTTATTAAAACACACACATCTAATCATATAAATGAATATTAATTGTGCATACATCTAATAATGCATATTCAATATTACATTATGCACAAGAAAGTTTCTTTCAATAAAGTATAAAAGTGGTTAGGAGAAAGGAAGCTCGTCGATGCTGATGGTCAGAGGGAGTGACCTTGGCCTTGACCGTGAACCAACTCAGTGGATCGGTGGCCGTGTTGGTCAGACTGCCGGCTTATCTACTCAAACATCGAATCTGGAGCGCGCTAACTAATTACCGGCTTTTCCATGGCTCTGGCTGAACCCAGTAATTGCATGCCCCTTGCTATCACTGTTCGCTCTCCTCTTCTCTTTCTCTCTCTTTCTCTCTCTTCTCTTTCTCTCACTTCTCTTTCTCTCTCTTCTCTTTCTCTCTCTTTCTCTCTTTCTCTCTCTTCTCTTTCTCTCTCTTTCTCTCTCTTCTCTTTCTCTCACTTCTCTTTCTCTCACTTCTCCTTCTCTCACTTCTCCTTCTCTCTCTTCTCTTTCTCTCTCTTCTCTTTCTCTCTCTTCTCCTTCTCTCTCTTCTCTTTCTCTCACTTCTCCTTCTCTCTCTTCTCTTTCTCTCACTTCTCCTTCTCTCTCTTCTCCTTCTCTCTCTTCTCTTTCTCTCACTTCTCTTTCTCTCTCTTCTCCTTCTCTCTCTTCTCCTTCTCTCTCTTCTCCTTCTCTCTCTTCTCCTTCTCTCTCTTCTCCTTCTCTCACTTCTCCTTCTCTCACTTCTCCTTCTCTCACTTCTCCTTCTCTCTCTTCTCCTTCTCTCTCTTCTCCTTCTCTCTCTCTCTCTCTCTCTCTCTCTCTCTCTCTCTCTCTCTCTCTCTCTCTCTCTCTCCTCGTCTCCTGGGAATACAGCTGTCCCGCCGCTTTCTGGATTATGCTGTCAATGCGAACTCGCCTTTCGCTTCACTTCCTCTTCGATACGCACGCATCTCGTATCGAACTTATAAACCCAGGCTGACCATTGGAATCATTAACCCCTTAGCTACTGTACGCCGCTATACTGGCAGTTGCGCATGTCCATCTTTTTGCACGTTACGCTACTACAGTGGACTTTAACGTATGACTTCTTATTGCGTTTCTTTTTCAAATTTTTTACGTGGAAATGTATAAAGATAATTATATAATTGATTGATTTCTAATTTATTGTAATGTAATTTCATAGTGGAAAGTACCACCGGACACAAATCGCAGTGTTGTTTATATTGTTTTTGCGCGTCGGACATTGCCGTGCAAAGATGCGATTTTGAAATTGATATTAAAGTGTGTGTTGTTATTTTGGTATTCGTTTTCGAGCGACTAAAGAAGGGACAGAATTAACGTGAACTTTTCATATGCGTAGACAATATTTTCCAGAAATCTCATGTTTTCTTTGTAACCCGTGAAAACATCGAAGAACGACGGCGCGCTCCGTGACAAAAGACGATTTCTGTTATCACCGATATCGTCACCTTACAGTTGACAAGCTTTACGAAAATCCAATCCTATGCCTTCGACTTCGCGCTGTCGTCTTCGTTCGAAGGAAAAGTTTTATCCTTTTAAGTTTACTGGCACGTTATTTCCGTGTTTCAGGATATCCGGCCGTGTATCTTTCGGAAACGTTCTTCCGTGTTTCGCAAAAAGAGTTTATATTCTAATATTTCTTCTGACAATTTATAAATATTGCTATCTTCATTATAAATATATATATTCTAATTATTCTAATTTATATTCTAATATTTCTTCTGACAATTTATAAATATTGCTATCGCCATTAGAAATATATATATATTCTAGTTATTCTAATTTATATTCTAATATTTCTTCTGACAATTTACCAATATTGCTATCTTCATTATAAATATATATATTCTAATTATTCTAATTTATATTTTAATATTTCTTCTGACAATTTACCAATATTGCTATCGCCATTAGAAATATATATATTCTAGTTATTCTAATTTATATTCTAATATTTCTTCTGACAATTTATAAATATTGCTATCTCCATTACAAATATATATATTGTTACGAGCACCCGCAACAATATATTCTAATTATTCTAATTTATATTCTAATATTTCTTCTGACAATTTACAAATATTGCTATCTCCATTACAAATATATATATTCTAATTATTCTAATTTATATTCTAATATTTCTTTTGACAATTTATAAATATTGCTATCGCCATTATAAATATATATATTCTAATTATTCTAATTTATATTCTAATATTTCTCCTGACAATTTATAAATATTGCTATCTCCATTACAAATATATATATTCTAATTATTCTAATTTATATTCTAATATTTCTCCTGACAATTTATAAATATTGCTATCTCCATTACAAATATATATATTCTAATTATTCTAATTTATATTCTAATATTTCTCCTGACAATTTATAAATATTGCTATCTCCATTACAAATATATATATATTCTAATTATTCTAATTTATATTTTAATATTTCTCCTGACAATTTATAAATATTGCTCTCTCCATTACAAATATATATATATTCTAATTATTCTAATTTATATTTTAATATTTCTCCTGACAATTTATAAATATTGCTCTCTCCATTACAAATACATATATTCTAATTATTCTAATAATTCTTCTGACAATTTACAAATATTGCTATCTCCATTACAAATTTATATATTCCAATTATTCTAATTTATATTCTAATATTTCTCCTGACAATTTATAAATATTGCTATCTCCATTACAAATATATATTCTAATTATTCTAATTTATATTCTAATATTTCTTCTGACAATTTACAAATATTGCTTTCTCCATTACAAATACATATATTCTAATTATTCTAATAACTCTTCTGACAATTTACAAATATTGCTATCTCCATTACAAATTTATATATTCCAATTATTCTAATTTATATTCTAATATTTCTTCTGACAATTTACAAATATTGCTATCTCCATTACATATATATACACTGTAGTGTGGCGTACAGTAGCTAAGATGTTAATGGATTTTGTTAGAACACGCCACAGTGAAAGAGTTAATTCGGCCCTAATAAGGAACATCCTCGTCTTAAAATATTCCATGCTCGTCCAGCCGCCATAATGTCTCGACCTAAATGTAATTAAATAAAACCGACGAAATGAGCTGATCGGCGAAAATCGATGTTCAGCCGCGGGAACGTTGCCCGGAAACTAGACCGAGCCCTCGAGAAAGATAAGATCCGGTTTTTGGCCGGATTCGTTTAGCGATCTGAGGCGCATTAAGAAACGCGCACGCCAGGAGGATTCGAATAAGTTCCTCGCCGAAATTGGGAGGACTTGGCAAGGAAGAGGATGTGAAGAATAAAAAAAAGGGAGAAATTCCTGGCGGAGAAAGGAGGGGGTTAGAAGTTGGACACCTTGCCAAGGCACGAAACCGTATATTACTAACCGTGGAAGAAAGCGGGGGCCGATCTTACGAAGTCTGGTAAGCGGTCGGTTAAACAAGGATGGTAAACGTGGAAGGTATCAAGTGGAAGAGAGAAAGAGATAGTGTTAAAAGGAATTGAACGAGTAAGAGGAGTCCAAGCATTGATAAGCATGAAAAAGATGGAGAACGAAGAGACATTGGAAAGTACGATGTGGAAGATGAAGATGGAATAAAGTTGAAAGGAAATTCGAAGCAAAGAAATCGGTGGAGGAATAAAAATGGAAGAAAGTCAAGGATAAGAAAGATAAGGAAGAAACGAAAATGGAAGAGGATCAAAGATTAGATAGACTCGGACGAAGATGCAAGAAAGATGGAGGGATAATTAAAGGACAAGAAAGTCAGAGGTGGAATAAAGATGGGAGAAAAATCGAAGGCAAGGAAAACGAAGGAGGAACAAAGACGCGTAAGGGAAATCGAAGGCGCGGATGACGAGAAGAGAGTGGGTAGAAGGGAGAAAGAAAAGAGGGGCAGGTTTCAAAGGGGAGTGGGGGTAAGGGTAGGGTTATGCAACTGCAACTGCATTCTGAGCGTGGCGCGCACTCGTACGTGCACTCGAGGACGTTACTCCCGAGTGTCGGGCCGAGAGTCCGTCCAAAAAGATTCCCCTCCACTCCTCTGCCTCCTCGAGACGTACCAACGGAAACCGGGAAACGAGGAAACTCGAACGATCGCCAAAATATCTTGCTTTGTCGTCCGAATAGTTGCAAACTTCTTGGACATTATTACCCTTTATGGAGTCACTTTGTATCGATTGTTAAACCACTTAATGGCTTTTTCTTGGTAATAGTGTTTTTCTGGTGACTCGTTGGCTCGATAACCTCCAACATCCGTTAGTTTTATTTACTATTAGCAATTTCATATCATAAATTTACTATTAGCATTTCTCTTATCATAATTTATTTTTATCAAATTTAGTATAATCAATTTTTTATCATAAATTACTATTATCATTTTACATCATAAATACACTATTATAAGGCGTTTATTTATGCAAACATAAGTCACTCCATTAGTAAATATTAAATGAATTTGTTGGAACGATATCCTCCCGATGAGTACATAATTGTATGCAACATAAACAATTCATAGAATAATAATAATCAAACATTACATATTAAATAAGTTTCGATGAACGACATCCTTCCGATGCGAACTTAATTATGCAGAACTTGGATGATTCACAGAATAGCAATTGAATAATAATTATTAATTATTTAATTAATTTCCCCGAATGTCGATGCCCCCTTAAAGAGAACTTAATTCTATGATACATAATTGTCAAGATTTCAAACTAGTATAAACAATAATAAAAATATGATTAAAATTGTATGTCAAATTAATGGAATAATTGGCGGGACTTAAAATCAGCATAAAAGAATATTAACCCCTTGGCATACAATGACGTCTGAGAGACGTCATCTGTTTCGCGTGTCATTGTAGACGTTGACGTCTCCGGGACGCAAGAACTGTCTCCGGCGGACAGGAAAAATGTCATTCTTTACAGAACTACTTATTTATTATTGAATAATGTTACTTCATTATTGTCCATTAATATTGCGTATCAATCTTATTAAATGATATTTAGCATTGTAAATATTCCGTTCTGTTTCGAAGCTTACATAACTGTTCAGTTGAGCGAAATTAAATAGTATTTTTTGGACCCATGAAATTCCGTTTTATTTGTATGTCAAGGGGTTAATAAAAATATTGAAATTGTATATCAATTACCGTCGTTAAAGCACGGTATGTGACATGTCACAGGTTAATTTCATTCCAAAGCGGAAATAATTCCGCTAATGCGGCGAAGTCACGTAGCCAATAGTATTCGCTGCGGATTACTATCAATAATTTATTCATAGTCGGTGGGGCCTTTTATAGTCCGTAAAAGTTAAGAGTGCCCCTTTTTTTATCCGCCGCGTATCTCGATCGTTGAAAATGGCGACGGTGTTCCTTCGAAAGTGGCGCGAAACCGTCCGAGAATTTATGGCTAATTACTTATTTGCATATTATGCGAAAATTAGAGGGTTTTGTGGCGAGGCGATAAGGGCGATTACCTCGGTCCTTAACAGTATACGCGTCCCCCGTACAACACGGTACTACCACAACGCTCGTTCTAACACGATTCGAAAATCGGGGAAACCCAGAATGCATTCTCTGTTTGTCAATGTTTAATAGTTTTGATTAATTATTCATTATTCATTATTTTAATAAACATATTTCTTTTAGTTATTAAAAAAATAGTATACTTTACTTAAAAAATGTAAAAAGATTTGTTACTTTTCGATGACATTAAAAGAATGGAGTTTTGGAGGAAACTAATTTTCAGTTTTATATCAATATCTTTCAGATTTCGGAATTTTTCAGGTATTCTTATTTTCCTGACTATTAGAAACTTTTTTCAGCAATTTTAGGTGTCTTTTAACTTGTTGCTTTGGTTTTATGCGGTTCTCGAAAACTTATGGAACGTATCCCTAATGTTTCAACATAAGTTAAGCCTTTTTTGTTATGCAATTACTTTTACATGCACTTTTCTGTGGAACGCGTCTACCTCATAAAAACAGAGTCGACGGTGTGTGCGCGCGCACTCGCGTGACGTTGCTCACGAATGCCTCTAGGAAATGCTAATTCCGTGCTTTATATGCCACCCGAAAACTTGCCTTCCTCGGTAATTACGATGTAATAATAAGAATCTCAACGAGGATGCGCCTCGTAAAACATTCCCCGACTCTCCCCGCTGCCACTTTAACCCTTCAAAGTATCACTAGACTTTCGAACCCTCCAATGGGTTCGTTTGTGCCTTCGACCCTTCTTTTTTCCCTAGTGAATCGATCCGATTCATGTCAGACTTCGTACAAACGGCGGTTGTCTTTATGTTTTATTAATTCCATTGAAGAAATATTTGCGCATAAATGGTGGATACGTTGAAGGAGAAGAGATGCGAGCGAATGGAGGCGAACAAATACGCGAACTTAAGAAGGGATCAAAGTACTCCATCAATTAGCAGACAATCCTCGTACAAGCTGGGTAATCCGCGAACAAAGGAAATTCCAGGAGGTAAAAGTAGCTAACGATCCTGTCGATATTAACCACGTTGATGCATGCGCACTTAATTATTCGCGCAATAAGATACTCACGATCGCTTCTCTTGAAACGGAGGAGTACAGTCGGTGCGGACGATTCCTGTGCGCTCTGAAGTTGGCTACGAAAGAGGTCCCGCGGGCGGATCCCCATTTAACTCATTTAGTGCCGAGCAACTAAATAAACGTATAATAAAGATATCAAAAAAATAAAGATATATCGTCGCACGAGAATTGATATGCGCATGCGCTTGAAAACGACAAACTACAGGAATTTGACTCGGCGTTTTTCTCTTAGGTTTCATTTTTCGTCGACACTGACAGGGTTAAGTACTTCAGCCGTTTGTTGAGAAAGTGGCCTGTCCATTTGTCAAAAGAATCAAGTGAACGTTTGTAGTAAGAACGTTTATGAATTATGCGGAAAATGTAGTTGTCTATTGTGACTATGTTCACGATGTAACCGAATCGTCCGCAGCAACTGTACGCGTAGCGTGTTGGTATCCGAGTTCCCTTGTAATACGCAACTTAGCGAGTACACATAAGCTCCGGCATTCCACGACTGGTTACCACTACTGCCTCCATCTTTCCGCCCCTTTCCTCCCCCCTTATATACACAATCTTCCGCCGTACGCTCTTTCTTTATCTACTTCGAACCACCTCTTGTTACTTCGTCCTCTTCCTTCTTTCTACTTCGCCGTTGTGTTCTTGCCGAAGTCAAAGTGTGTTCCGTCTTCCCGATCTTCCTCGGAGTTCGTAACAACGTCGTCGACTAAATGCTTCGAATTTATGGTTGGTTCGATTCATTACTTTCATGATGGTATTCCTCTTTTATTGTTATTATTTTTTGTGTACTTAGAATTAGAATTGGAAGTATTTTGGTGTTGGTATAAGTGGATAAGCGAATCGGATAAAAGACCGAGACTTATTACAATTTTTCATTTGTTAAGATCTAATTTTGTAGACAAATTTGAGATGTTATTTAATAATTTAAAACATTCAATATCTGTCATAATAATTACTAAAATATGAGTCCTAATTTAATAACTGGAAAAATTCAATATTTATCGGAATATTTAGAAAAATTTGAGATGTAATTTAATAACTAGAAAAATTCATTATCTATCTGAGTAATTAGCAAAATTAATATCTAATTTAATAAGTAGGGGAATTAATTTCTGATTTACTACTCAGAAAATTTCATATCTAATTTAATTCTTCGAAAAGTTAAGGTCTGATTAATTTCCGAAAAAAATAGTATCTAATTTAACCACTTGCATTCGAAAGGCGACTCTCAGTCGCCACTCAGCTTCTTCGGATAATTCGATCGGCAACAGAGATGCGGCATTAAGATTTACTCCACTCACACATCTTTTGCTATCTAATTGCAAAGGTTCAATAATTCAAAGAAATCAATTTCAATTACTTCTTTTCGAAATCCTAACTGGTTAAATCAGTAATTAATTAAATCCAATTATAAAAATGCACGAGTACCAGTCGTTAAACATTCGCCATCTTCAAGCGACACTCACTCGGTTCGAGGAAGTAGAACGCGTAAACGATTTAAAGAAAATCCTACCCTGAAGAGTCTTCACAGTACCCACTTGAAGTTCGAAGGCTGGAGTTCTTCCCTCGCGATCTTTCTATGGACTTCCATTGCGAAAGGGCCCTCCTCTTCTTCGAGCGAGAGAAGAATCGAATCAGCTCCTCGTTGTTCTTGTTCTTGTTGTGGCAGTGCTGGCGGTGCCGGCATTCCAAAGACCGGACACGCCAATGCGAAAGTCCGAGAAGAGAGCCACCTACCGAACTACTCGCTCCTTTCGAGTTTCGTCTTTATGATTCTGCATACCACCGGGAATAAACTCCATATACTATTCCATGCATTCCTTCGCCCTTCTTCTTTCTTCCCTTCTCCTTCCTCTTCTTTTCTTCCCTTCTCCTTCTTCTCCCTCTCTCATTCTACCCACTTTTCCTCTTATTCTTATTCTCCGTACTCTTCGTGGCTTTTCGACTCTTACGAGAAGAGCTTGTCAGATTTGTGTGACAATTTCCAACGAGATTTTGAAGAGATGTCGTCTGGACACAACTAATTGTATAGCACACAATTTTTAGGTGCGATATTCCTAGCGTTTTTAAAAAAAGGGTTATAAAATGAGACGCGCTCGCCATGCATTTTTGCATCTTTCACAGTACAGTGTGAAGGTAGCGGTACGCATAGCGCTCCCGGCGCACACCACGCGTACCCGATATCCGCCAACTTCACGTTGTACACTGAAGGATGCATAAACGCATGGTAATCGCGTCTAACTTTAAACGCATCGTTTGTTTTTTTGTAAACTGCGTGTACCATCGCGACTAAAAATTGTATTCTATAAAATTAGTTGTATCATCGGTGGTTTAACCCTTGGATCTTTCGAAGAGATAACTCGATGGAGTTAGAAAATGACTGAAAGAATTATCTCAATTGAATTCATCATTTTCAACGAACTAATTATATCGATAATAATTTTGATCGGAGCAATATTTCTCTGCTAAAATATTCTAGGAATACATGAAATGATGCTTCAACTATGAACAAAGTACTATCACCATAAATATCATCTTAATTTTAAAGTCAAAGAAAAATACGTTTATTCTAATTACGGTTGATTGTTATGACGCTTTGATATTGAATATTAGCGAAATAACGATGAAGCGCCAGAGCTTCCGAGGATATTTTGATTGGCGGAGGAATGCAGAGGAGTGGAGGGGGTGAGGGGGCGACGGACCCAACGTCTAATTAGTTTCCCGGAAGGAGGCTGCAGGAAGAACGGGAGGAAGGAAGAGATAAATGTTTGATGTAACGAGCTCAATGGAGAACACCGATCTCGAATAATCAGCCTCGTTATCAGAGGCTTATTAAAATATTTTTATCATGCATTCTTTCGTTCTACGAAATAATACAAAATCCCAACGACACTGGATAAATAACCCTTTGTAGCCGAATGGCGACTCTCAGTCGCCACTCGGTTTCTTGTGGTAATTTGAATGGCGACTGATAATTAGAGGTGGCATTAAGATTTATTTCACTTAGTTTTTGTTGTTGAATTTTGAAGCACGGAGAACTGGAATAAATGTGAAACATTTAAAGAAATAATAATAGCAATGATCCTATTAATAATGATTAAATAAATAAATTAATATTAATACGTTTAATAAATATTCGTAAATTCAGAAATAAATATAAATATCAGTAAGGGACAGTTTCCTTTTTGGACGAATATACATTTATTTTATACGAGTTACGCTCGTCACAACGAATAATAACAAATTACAATTCTATATATAAAATTGGAGAATCTCCAGATTTGAAATCGTTTCTATTTCCATTCACTTCTCTCATTTTTACGCGGCCTATTTTTATTCCACTTCCTGATTTATCTACGATGATCTCCAATAATATTTTTCATGTAGTTCTAATTATATGTCTTCGAAGGATTAAAAATCCTTTTAAAAATCAGTATCAAGTGATTTAAAATTTTACAGAATCATTCCAATTTTCTTCGATTTCCTAATTTGTCCGCTTCGATTTAAAATTATTTTTTTAATGTATTCTTAATTATATTTATCCGAAGGATTAAAAATCCTTTTAAAAATCCAGTATCAAATGATTTCTAATTTCACAGAATCATTCCATTTTTCTTCGATTTCCTAATTTATCCGCTTCAGTTTAAAATTATATTTTTAACGTATTCTTAATTATATTTATGCAAAGACTTTTAAGTCATCTTTGAAAAATCAGTGTCTCATCAATTTCATGGAATTCCATGGAATTCCATGGAATTATTCCGCTCTTTTTTCCGCTGACGGTGTCGATTTGGTGTCGATTTCCAGCGGTATACATTTATTCGCGCGGCTATATTCGAGGATAGTTTTTTACACGGGGTGGAAATCGAAATGGGGTTTTTTTTGGGGGGGGGGTGCAGGGAGACAGTATGGGGACAGCTGTGAGTTTGGTTTGAATGGGGTGACGACACACGAGCCGTTCGATAAGAGTAAAAAAAGACGGGAGGGCAAAATAACCAGCGCGCAGCTGGCGATCGAAAGAAAGGAAAACTTTCAGGCTCAGCTTGCCTCTCTTCTTTCTTCTTTCTCTGTCTTTCCTCTCACCTCCCCTCATCCTCCATCGCAACTTCTCCCCCCCTCAAAAAATCCACCCCCCAGTACTGTCAAGGTCGCTTTTCGAAAGAAACTTCCTCGAAAACCGTTCAATTCATTTATATTTCGCTACGTCCATCTTTGATTCGAATGGCGGGTGGTAAACTCTCTTCAAATTTGCTTTTCACGACTCACAATTATTTGTATAATTATTTAGCTTCCTGTTTATGATACAAATACATGATTCAATTAAAATGCAACTAATTCTATGTCATATAATTCTAAATCTTTAAAAACTTCATTCACAGCCGCATAACGTCTGCAAAATGGCGTCATTTATCACTAGAACTACCAAAACAGTCAAAATGGCGGGTCTTCGGAATGTAATGAATATGTTCAAATTCATAACGCTTCATTTTCCGAGACTTCTCGCGGTTCACGTTGTACAATCGACATAAATAAATCGATGCAAATTGATTTCTACCATCGATCCTATTTTTTTAAAGACGTACATAAATATACAAATATAACTAAATCTAATATAATAATATCGCCCGGATAGTCTTAACTGTCACGCGCCACAAAAAGTCCGCAAAAAATAACCCACGCATCTTAACATTATTATTTCAAAGAAGTGGAACACGGAAAGAAATGTGGGTCTCGGAAGGCACGAAGTATAACGTTCTCTTACATCATCGCGCAAAATGAAAGCCCAGTGAAAGACATCGGAAGGCACGTCGGAAAGATGGCGGGTCGAGATGAAATTTTCCGAGCGAGTTATTTAAAAAAAAAGGAAGAAAAATCATCGAACCGTCGGTCGCCGGGGTGATAAATCGGTATGTGCCGTGGGTGGGAGGGGAGGGTAGAGAAGGATGAGCCGGTGGGGGCTGCAGGGGAAGAAGGGGAAGCGACCTTGGCACGACTCGACTTTGCGGAACGGTTTTAACGAGATTTCGGCACGTGCGTTGGAACTTAGGACGAGGAGACCATATATTCTTCGACTCCTCGAACCTCCCCTCTCCTGCTTTCCCCTCGTTTCTCCTTCCAGTTTACCCTAATCGTCTCCTAACACTTATGCTTCTTTAATAATCCCTGATCTTTTTTTTCCTCCTCACCTCCGGCTAATGCTTGCCCTTGATTTTATTCGCCTTTGTTTCTGACGTAATACTGGAACTTTAGTCATCGGCGCTGTTTCTCCGGAAACCGTGTACGTTTTTATTCCTCCTTTTTCGGCCAACGTCTTCCAGTTGGATTGTTTTTATTATTGTTTCGTATTATTGTTTGGTAATCGAAGCGGATCGTTGGCTGATCGGAGTCGTTCATTAATTAGGTGGATGTTCTTTGTATGCTTGGTATTCTTTCTTGTTATTAATGTTTGTTGGTGAAACTGTTCAAGTAGTATGCGGAAATTGTTATATTATTATATACTTATTGTTATACGAATGTTAGTACATTTTAAAATTTGAATAATAATAAGTATAGTATAATATAATATCGTATTATAATAAAATTCGTATAATGTAGTATCGTATAATAATAAAAGATTGGATATATATATATATATATATATATATATATATATATATATGAAAAATCAAGATGACGCATGACGAAGACAGAAGAAATGAAAATGGCGTCGATACGCGAACCGCCGTGAGATTTAATAATTACCTACGCACGATATTCCGGCGCGGAAATTGCCGAAGAAATATCCTTCTTTGAACGTACTTCCTGGAAGACGAGGCCGCCGGAAATAGAAAGCACGTAGAAGAGAGAAACATAAAGAAACAAGATCAAAAGGAGTTAGCGGAGTATGGAGTCAGGGGGACCACCGGCGTGGTACGAAATTTCAAATCGCCGAGGGTGAACTGCCATCCACCTTTCGCCTTTTCCAACGCGCTGATTATTTTTATTCCTTTTCTAACATTATTTCTACAGAATTAGTTTTCTTAAATTATGCTTGTTCTTCCATTTTTAAATCGTATAATATTACTAAATCTTATGATAATTTTGCATAAATCACTAACAATAAGATAATATAACCTTCATAGTTCACTCATAATACGAAGTACACAATCAGAGTCCGCCATATTGGATTTCACCGAGTCAAAGCTCCATTAGTACTGCGACGTATTACGGCGTTCCTTAGAACTAACAAAAAGACATTGGCAGACAAAGCGTTAAAGCAGAAAAAGAAGAACGCAGAAGAAAAAGAAGAAAGCAGAAGAAAAAGAGAACACGCGAGTATATTACGTATCGCGTGACTTGAACGGTTAAATTCGTGGATCACACGTAGGACTCGTTCTTCTTTCTTTAACCGTTTCTTCCTCGACGTTTGTCTTCCATCGCCATCTGGAAATTTTCTTTCTTTCCTTCGTTCTTGCGTTCTTTCTTTCCTCCATTCTTGCATTCATTCTTTCCTTCTTTCTTGCGTTCTTTCGTGCGTTCTTTCGTGCGTTCTTCCTTTCGTTCTTCTTCCAGCGTATCGTACTCGGGGCCCCCTTTGTGGCAACGGCAGATGCCAACTGCAAAGACGCGGCAAACCTGCGCACACGCAAACGCAATAATAAAGGCTCCGGGAGCCCCGTATCCGGTCCCCTCCGATCTCATTGTCGAACACCCTCCCTTTTTAAAAGGGAGCCCTCCCCCCCGTCCCTTCTTTTCTTCTCCTCGCACTTCTCTAAACTTGTTTTTTATTCCTCCGTACATCTTTTCTTCGGCCAAGCTCTCTCCTTTCCGTGCGTAATTTCGCGATTCCTTTTATTTCCGATCTTTTGCCGTTCCCTTACGGTTTTGTCGTGGGATCACGTTTTTGTGCGTTGTTTACGTCTGGGATTTCGGGGATTTTGTTTGAGAAGATTTTCTTCTTTTTTGGTGGTTGAGAATTTTCTTTATGCTTGGGAATAATTTTTGGGGAATTGAAATGAATATTGGGGTGTGGTCAATAATTGAATGATCTTTGAGCACGGTTGAACATGTTCTAGGACCATTTTGTGTCGAATGAAGTGGTATACAATTTTTTCCGGTAAAAAAGGGGTCGATCAAAAATCGGAAAAATGTGAAGGGGTATACCTTCAAAAATTGTCAAAAAATCAAAGTCGCCAATTTTGCTCCTACATGGCCCAGATCGATGCTAAATTATGTATAAACATGATCTAGGACGATTTCTGGTCGAAAGAAGTGGATTAACAATTTTTTCCGATCAAGAAAGGGGTCGCTCCAAAATCGCAAAAATGTAAAGGGGTATACCTTCAAAAATTGTCAAAAATTAAAAGTCGCCAAAATTGCTCCTAGATGGTCCAAATCGATGGTATATGACGTATAAACATATTCTAAGACGATTTTGGGTCGGAAGAAGCGGTTAAAAAAATTTTTTTAGCAAAAAATTGGTCGACCAAAATCGCAAAAATGTGAAGGGGTATACCTTCAAAAATTGTCAAAAAATCAAAGTCGCCAATTGTGCTCCTAGATGGTCCAAATCGATGGTATATAATGCCCAAACATGTGCTAGGACAATTTTGGGTCCAAACAAGTGTATTAAAAATGTCTTCGACGAAGTATCGTTGAATGTTCTCTTCACAATATTTTTCCTTATTTTACGTTCAAAGGTATCTTCGTTATTTATCTCCTAAGATGCTTCTCCATTTTGGTCCCGTCACATATTTCTTCTTTATTACGATATCTCGTTGCTTTCGATAGAAGTCCATCTTCCCCGATTCGTTGGTTCTTCGCGACTCAACTAACTCGCTTATTTTCTTCCTCTTTCCAGAGAGTTCCTTTTAATTTCATTTCCTAGCGGATGTCTTCAGCTTTCTCTGCAGAAGAAATTCTTCCGAGAATCAACCACGCGCGACTATCGCGACCTTTCCTACCGTATCTTCTCTTTCTCGTTTTCTGTCTCTTCTTTGCGCTCTTCTCTCTTCTCTCTCTTCTCTCTTTATCTTCCAACCCTCCTTTTTCAACCTGTTTTTCTTCGTTTTCGCTTCCCACTAAATTTAGACGATTACTCGGACCCACGGAGACCAAACTTATGATGTCACAGCTCACCGCGAATATCTTGGATTCGCGACTTCTTACATCGCGCATGAAATATTAATTCGGCTATATAAATTTCCATAAAATACAATGACAATATTTATTTAAGCCGAGACCATTTCTAAGTGTTGAATATTTCGACAGGAATATTGCGAATTATAAAACAACTCGGAACAACTCCGAACTACTCAGAACTACTCAGAACAACTCCGACATAAAACAATTTCAGTTTTTATTTGCTCGGAAAATAATACACGTATTCGATAACAATATATTACACGAGTTGCGCTTATACTTGCGTTTACAGAAAAAATAAGCTTTTTAATTAATATATTTCGATCAGTTTGTAAGTCGCACTAAATATATTAAATAATATATCTTGATAAATCGAAGTAGACCATTGATTTCCATCAATTTCTGCTTTAATTAATAATCGATAAGAAGACTGGTGACATTTCGCTTAATCGTATTTACTTATTCACCGGAGTCTACGTTAAAAATGTCGTGATCAGATACAAACTATCCAATTTCACCTCCATCTTTAATTCCCACCAATCACGAGGCGATTCAAATATTCGTTTCGCGTGTAGTTTTCGAAGATATCATAGAAAATATTTCGAGAGATCTCGTCGCTCACCGTCGATCAGTGATCTCGAATATCATCTCGACCATACTTTCGGGTTCCTTCTTTTCCTTGTTCTCATCTTTGGCCGCCATTTTGGAGAACTTTTCAGACCGCTCAACAATTTTCTGTCCTAATTCGTCGCCGTGTCTCTTCATGTGGCCATAGACGACCTTTGGCGATGCTGTTTTAACGTCATAAGCCAATCCGACGTAAGTTAAAAAATCGAGCACTGCAGTGCTGACACCACCAAGTTGCCCGTATTCGGATAATCGGGAGTCCCACGGGAAAGCGTGGTGGAAATTGTGCCAACCTTCCCCCGCCGTGACGAGCCACGAGAATCTTGATTGTACCGCTTTTATTCTCCTGCAAAATTATTTTTTAAGGAAATCCCCGTACAACGCGGTACTTGGACAACGCGGTTTTGATATAACGTGACGATTGTACAACGCGGTTTCGACATAACGTGATGATTGTACAACGCGGTTTCGATATAACGTGATGATTGTACAACGCGGTTTCGATATAACGCGGTACATATATAATGCGGTCTTTATATAACGCGGTTTCGATCAAATGCGGCGCTTATACAACGCGGTTTTAATATAACGCGGTACATATACAATGCGGTTTTTATATAACGCGGTTTCGATAAAATGCGGCGCTTATACAACGCGGTTTCGATAAAATGCGGCGCTTATATAACGCGGTTTCGATAAAATGCGGCGCTTATACAACGCGGTTTCAATATAACGCGGTACATATACAATGCGGTTTTTATATAACGCGGTGCTTATTCAACGCGGCTTCGATATAACGCGTGTATATTGTATATAAACCACGTCTCGAATAACACAACCTTTATCTGGAACTTAACTCTCGCGTTATACAAGCTTTACCTGTACACATCATTTTATACTATAATTAATATAAATTATTAAATTTCTTACTTGTCATACGGTCGATTACCCCACAAATGCGCGAAGGAATTAATAGTCCAAGTAATATGAAGGTTCGTGACATACTGGAAACAGTACGCCACGAAGAAGGCGGACCAGAAGCTTTCATTCCAAAAGTAAACCGGTACCGCAACCGGAAGGACTACCGCAACGACGAAATAAATCTGCAGGAAGTACCTGAAGCCACGTGATTATTAATACAAACCACTTCAATTAATATCAAGCTACTCATGTTACCATAAATTCTTATTTATAAAACATGAAATCCGAACAATCTAGTCTTCCCTCTGAATAAGTTCACTTCAATTTCGAATATTAATTACATATTAATTACACATTAATTCCTAAAATGATAATAAACGAACATATACCTGTATTGAAACATAAGCAACTTGTCCTCGAGCAGATCAGTTATATCGACTTCCCGTTGTTTTTTCAACAACAATGGATGTCGTTTGACCAATAGCCAACCCATGTGCGAGAAAAAAAATCCCCTAGAAGCGTTATGTGGATCTGCGTCCGTGTCGCTGTATTTGTGATGAAGTTTGTGGTCCCTGACCCACGTGAACATACTATTCTGAATTAAAGGAAACGGCACTGATTTACATTAACAAAATGCCAGCTTTTCATCTTAGAATATAATCTAATATTTTCTAGTATTTTTATAAAACGGTTCTTTCAATCGAATTGAGTAAACACGGGAGGATTAACACTAAAGACGTGCATCGATCGAAGGGGGTGTCGGGTTATTATCATAGTTCTAAAGGGGTAATTTATGGATTTCGTGCTAATCAAATTCCATCTTCAAAGACACGCCAGTCGTAATAAGTTGGCTGTCTGACTTCGTTTAAAATTCAGATTTAAGGCGCCGCTCGGTCGCCACTTATTTTGTTGCGGTATTCTAGTGGCGATTCTCACTCGCCACTCAATTTATGGTGGTACTCTAGTGGCGATTCTTTGTCGCCACTCAGTTTATGGCGGTACTCTAGTGGCGATTCTCACTCGCCACTCAGTTTATGGCGGTACTCCACTGGCGATTCTCACTCGCCACTCAATTTATGGCGGTACTCTAGTGGCGATTCTCAGTCGCCAGTCAGATTATTGCAATACTCTAGTGGCGACTCTCACTCGCCACTCAGTTTATGGCGATACTCTAGTGGCGATTCTCACTCGCCACTCAGTTTATTGCAGTACTCTAGTGGCGATTCTCACTCGCCACTCAGTTTATTGCGATACTCTAGTGGCGATTCTCAGGCGCCACTCAGTTTGCTGCGGTACTCTACGGGCGATTCTCAGTCGCCACTCAGTTTATTGCGATACTCCAGTGGCGATTCTCAATCGCCATTCAGTTTATTGCGATAATTCTTAGCCGCCACTCAATGTATCGTGTCAACTCTCAGTCGCAGTATATCGCGGCGACTGAGGGTCGCCTCGCGAGTGCAAAGGGTTAAAACATTGCCTGTTATGAAGAAGGTACTAAATTCGAATTCTTGTTTCACGTGTTCCACGTCTGAAATCTGAATAACGCGGATACACGCGCAGTCCGACTTCAATGTTAGAAAAATGAAAAGCACCGATTTATGGCACCCGTCAACAATGTCTTAATAATTCATAAATTATTTCTAACCTGTCCAGCCATCGTCTGGAAGAAGAGAAAGGCGATTTGCAACGGTAGGGTCGCTTTGAAACTCCTATGGCTATAGCCACGATGTGCACCGAGTGCAACCGATTCGCTGATCAGGAATCCAATACCGAACCCTGTAACACGGTATTCAAGAGAACACGTATAGCGCAAGAAAATACGTCGTAGAACCTAAGAATAAATATTGATTGACACCGGTATTCTCCCGGAGCAACATTAATACATGTCTCGAGTATTCCAAAAATAAATATCGATTCACGGAGGATATTCTTGGATACAAATTAGCACGTGTCTTTGATGATCTTAAATAATCTTCGTTATTTAAAATAACAAATTATCTCTGTTTCACTATACTTTATTTTTAAAAATAACATTTACGTTCCTGGAAATCGATGTAGATTTGAAAAATTCTTTTCTCGAGGAATACGAAGTTAATTGTGTTTCTGAATTCTGAAGCGATCTGAATTTTCATATTGTGTTTGTTCATATATTTATATTTCTTCATATACCTGGGTTTCTATGCTATATTTAATTATACATCTAAATTCCTGCATTATATTTTTTTAAATATATTCCAAGCGATCTGAATTTTCGTACTATATTTCTTCATATATCTGAATTTCAATATTATATTTCTTCATATATCTGGGTTTCTATGCTATATTTAATTATACATCTAAATTCCTGCATTACATTTTTTTAAATATATTCCAAGCGATCTGAATTTTCGTACTATATTTCTTCATATATCTGAATTTCAATATTATATTTCTTCATATATCTGGGGTTTTATGCTATATTTAATTATACATCTAAATTCCTGCATTACATTTTTTTAAATATATTCCAAGCGATCTGAATTTTCGTACCATATTTTTTCACATATCAGAGTTTTTCCAAAATGACCGTGTACGGCATCACTTACCCCAAAAAAACGTAGCTAGTTTCGTATGAAAGAGTAACATATAAAGCCCAATGACCCAGCTGATTTGCAGGGCAGCATGAACCAGTACGCGTTCCCACACATAAACGTGTTTATAATTAAAATCGGTATCGTAATCTTTTCTCAGAATGACTTCCTCCACTTCGTACGGAGTCTCCACAGCATCCTGCGTCGGTTCCTGTTCTTCGGTTCCCACTTTCGGTGCCATTGAAAATGGTTTCCCTTCTTTTTATCACGGATCGTTGAAATTGCCAATTGTCAGTGATCGATAATCGATGAAAATGAATTGTCAATCGTCAATAATCGGTAATCGATGAAAATGAATTGTCAATTGTCAATTGTCAATAGTCGATTATCGATGAAAATGAATTGCCAATTGTCAATTGTCGATTATCGATTATAGATGAAACTTATCCTTAGTCGGATATCGATTAAAATAATTTTGCTTCAATGATGTGGATCGAAAGAAATTTTCACAGCAACTCGATAAAACACTCCCGAGGACTCGACGGTTTCGGAAACTCATTGGTTTATATAGGAACTTGCAATGCGTGCTCATTAATTCTATTGATATTGATTCGCGGAAATGACCTCGTGACCCTCAATTAATTCCAGGATATTATTCTTCGCGATACGCATCGATCTCCTTTCTTCTGACTTGCATATCCGTTTTCCTCCTTTGATCGTCACGTCGAAGACGGAGACGCGTTAATTAAACCATTAATTATCCGCCTTCGTATCGATAATTGACTATCTTTCTTATTATTAATAAATTGTGTTATAATTTATGGTTTATTGTACTATTAACACATTGCTTGCGGCGGTCTGCACGGCGGTCCGACGTGTTTCCAGATATCGAAAATTTTGAAGGCACCAAAGAAACTATATTATACAATGGATATAAATAGTTTTTTAATTCGCATTTATAAATTCTTAAATAATACTATATATTTTTTACATATCTGTTTATTATTTATCTCGCGATTCGTTTGTCATACGTTTTAATTTCGATTGTTGCGATTTTAAATGCATCTGCCAAAAAGCCCTATTTTCATGCAATTAAAATTAAAATTTCAACATAATTTTTATGTTTGAAACATTATTTTCTGGGCGTCCTGGAAACCGGACGCTTGGAGTTAAAGTGTTAAATTTATTGATTTCGATCTTTTTATCTTTGATAAATTATTTTTTGTACGTCCTGGAAACCGGACGCTTGGAGTTTTAACTTAAAAGAGTGAAATTTATTGATCTCGATCTTTTTATCTTAGAAAAATTATTTTTTTTACGTCCTGTAAACCGGACGCTTGGAGTTTTAACTTAAAAGAGTGAAATTTATTGATCTCGATCTTTTTATCTTAGAAGAATTATTTTTTGTACGTCCTGTAAACCGGACGCTTGGAGTTTTAACTTAAAAGAGTGAAATTTATTGATCTCGATCTTTTTATCTTAGAAAAATTATTTTTTGAACGTCCCGGAAACCGGACGCTTGGAGTTTTAACTTAAAAGAGTGAAATTTGGTAATTTCGATGAGTGTGATAATAAGAAGAGCAAGAACACAACGTAGGACGTAAGATGTTCGTAAAAGTGGACGTCGATAAGAGAAAAAAGTCAGACAACAAAAATTGGGCATCTCTTCGTTGGCCAGCTGTCGGCAGGTGCAAATCGTACACCCGTTACCTTGCTCTCGGTATCAATTAGCCTTTTGTTTTCGTCGGTTTCGGGGCACCTCGACTCCCGGGTGCCCCGTTTCCTGGAGGTCGTTCATTTTACTACGTCGTAGTATAACGCGGGGTTCCGGAAAGAAGGCGCGCGTAACTTTATACGTGATGGGAAGGGGGGATGTACAATATATAACTTGTTGGAGTGTCCTCATAAAATTCTTTTTTTAATGAAATTATATTCTTGAACTTCATTATCAATAACAGTATATAATATGTTACGCACATTATTATAATTGTTCATAGTGATATATAACATGATAATATATGTATAATAAAATACACGAAGTCCATGCGACACACGAATCAAGAAAGTCAGAGTGCCTTCTTCGAGTAGCCACTCGATTATATAATATATAATATATAATAATATGAATTATATAATATTAATAATTTCGGTCGTATTTTACGGTTAAATTGAAATCGGCGTATTTTTGAGAAACAATCTATTTAATTTATTATGATATAATATAATATATTGAAATAATATAAATCTATTATAACGTAATAGATGAAACCAATTTTTTCCCGTACTTATATCGATTTCAATTTTACCCTAAAATGCCACAGAAATTATATAACGAGCTAATATTAATATTATATAATATAAATAATTCGTAAGAGTAATATTATATAATAATATAAAATTCGATAATATTATATAATTCATAAGAGAGTCGCCATGTAATATTAAAATAGTGTCTGATATTTAATACATAGCTAGTATATTATATAATATCATATTAATATCTAATACATAGAATACCTAGCGAATAAGGAAACAAAATGTCACGTGACACAGTGTCAACTACGGTGCGCAGTGCCTTCTTCCGAGAAGCCAAGCGTGCGCAGTGCGCACGAGGCGACACGCGATAGCCGTCGCTCCGGATGTTATCGACTTCATTGGTGGTCTCTCTCTCTTCCCTCTTTCTCCCTTTTTTTTCCCTTTACGCGCATTAAAACCCTTTAAGTCCCGTGCCACGTAAACAGGAAGTAACCTTCCCCCTCGTGTTCCACGGGGGCCGTGAGCCGCAGGTTGCAAATAATTCCATTGGGGGAAGAACACCTGCGACGATTATCGGTTACCCTCCATTCTTTCTCACGAATGTGGCCCACTTTTCATCTCCTTTTTTCTCTTCCGTTTAGTCTCATTTTACTTTCCTTCGATCCTTGTTTCCGTGCTCTTGTTTTATTGTTGTTATTGGCGTTATTGTTGCTGTCTTTGATCAGACTTGCGATATGAATCGAGTACTTTGTGAAAAAGGAATATCAATTATCGATATTATTATAGCACGGCAGTTTATCCAATAATTCAATATTCCAGTAATTAAATACTCCAATAGACATTATATTACGGTAGAAATATATTATATTTTAACACTTTGACGGCCGCTGTCACGTGTACGTGATTTCGACAGCCAGCGGTTATCGGCCGCTGTCACGTAAATGTGACTTCGCACTAGCATTCTTATACCAGCATTATATAAATATTTCGAGATCGTAGATTCGACGTTTGTATATTAATCCTTTTTAACTGTTTTTGAGTTACTGCTTTCCAATTGTTACGAGTTTATTGGCGTTTTTTAATTCTCAAATTATGGGTTTTGTGAACTTTCCGTATTTCAGTACGCGAGAGATGCCGGCGGTAGTAGCGCGACTTTGAGTTAAATGAGCGGCCGTCAAAGTGTTAATAAGAGAATTATGACAGTATTAACTTGGTACAATTGTTGCAGCAAAGAATGATACTTTTGACTAACAAGCCATGCTTTGTTTTTTGTTTCAGGCTGCGATACTTCAACAGACTGCCGAATACATATATCAGCTGGAACAAGAGAAGACCCAGCTACTGTCACAAAATTGTCAATTGAAACGACTCGTCAATCAGCACGAGGGTGGCGATGTGCCGATTAAAAAACGCAAGGCTGACAACCAAGGTGAGTGTCATCGATCAAAGTTATTTTATAATACATCGCCCGATCCACCGCCGTGTGAAGAAGTTCAAATTGCGATTAAAAGTAACTTCCAACTTGATTTATAAGCCAAAAGTAATAGTTGTAATATTACATAACAATATTCTAGGATAACAATTGCGTTATCGAAACGTTTCGTCGAAGCTTGAAATAAAGAAGTTTTCTTTTAATTTTTGGCCTTCTCAATAGCCGCAAAAAAACTTCACACTACATATTAATAATATTACGGCCAACCTCAACCTTCAAGAAAATGATTAACAATATTCTGTGTATCATTATCCATCAATTCTTAATATTTGTAACATTACAATATCGATATAAAGTAACCAATAAATCATAAAACCGTTTAAACAGTTCTCTTTTTAGCCGTTAAATGGCCGCTCTGACGGTAACCAATGGCCACGAATATTACTAAAACTCGAATCAAACATATCGCTAATATTCGCAACATTTTCTATATTTCTAACATCACGATATCGATATAAAGTAATCAATATATCATAGAGCACTTAAAGTTGTATTTTAAGACTATGATTTCGATGCCGAATAATGTCATTGTCGGAATATTGAAAGTATTCATTTTGTTGCTTCGTTTTCAGTGGGTGTCGTGGTGAGTTTACCGATGCACGTAAGCGAGAGCGGTGACGAGGGATTAGGAAGCATGTCACCGGAACCGTTATCAGTGGTAACAGTAACCACCGAGGGCCATTCGGTGGTTAACAGCGAGGTGGTCGAGCTTAGACGACAATTGGAGAGAGAACGTCACGCGAGACTGCATTTGGAGAAGCAGATGAGAGCTATCCAGACTCAACTCTATCCAGAGAGATTCCGGGACAATCAGTTGATCGCTTATCAACCGCACGAGGTTCGTCATTCCGCGAGTTTAATATCTTCATTATTACCTACTTTTATTATCCCATCATATTCACCATATATTAGGTTGGAAACTATGAAACGGCCGTTGAATGAAAATCGATCATCGATTGACGCAGTTGCGTCAATTCGTGCGGCACATATGAGTCCAATTTGTTGACTTTGTTTATTGCACGCAAATGTTTTAACACAGCTGTATGACTAGTTCCTAGTTTAGACCCAAGTGTTCGACTAGTTGTGTGTGGATCGGATTCCACAGTCGTCCTTAACCCTTTCGTTACGGCAGTCCGATCCGCCGAAGTGACGCCACTGAACGGGGCACCGCACCGAAAAGTGTGCACATTGCACGTCGATAGTCTTCGGTGTTCGCCGGATATATCCGGTGCCGGATATATCCGTACACACAGGTCGTCGCATGGATGCCGGATATATACGGCACCCGTAACGAAAGGGTTAATTCCTCGTTATCAATATGGCCCGGTGGTCTTCCTCGAGGCTGATTGACGATACTCAAATTACCAGAACGAAATTTTTGGAACCAATATCGAGCATTTTTTTCATTGGTGGATCCATCGCCGAATGCCTGATTAATATTTCTTGAAACTTGAGTTGCGGTATGATTTCATTTAAACTCGTACAAGAAGAGTAGATGTAAATCGCGTTTTGTTTCCATTTGGTTTAGGATAAAAATAAAATCAAAATGGGATACAAACACGAACAATTTTTACAAAATGAGTAAGAAGAATACCTTTAAGCTTTATAAATACAAATATCGAGCGCACGTTACAATGTATCTCTCTCAGTCGCAGCTGAACACAGACTAAACAAAAAACGCCCGTTTCATAGTTTCCAACCTAATATTTGAGTACGGTATAACGTCTCCCGTATAACGCGAGTTCTTACAACGCGAATGAAATCTGCTTTAGTTGAGCATTAGATTGTTTTTTTCGTTGTATATGTGTCATTTATTTGTCAAATACTGTCCTATTTGATAAAACATTGAAAATCAAAGTTGGCGTAGCAATAATCATTTCAAACGTGTTACTTCAGATGGCGCGCGTTTTACGAAGAAAATTCCCTATGTTTCTAACAATTCCCTATGTTATTTCCTTCCTTTAATTCTAGTCGCGTTTTTTAATACCTTTCTTAAAACCTAGTTGCATTATTCCGTCATATTATCATCCTATCTTTGAATATATATATTAAATGACTTAATTAATGACTTAATTGATGCGCAATAAATTTCTTTCGAATAATTCAGTATTTATTAACGGATTTAAGAGGTCATTATTATAATTTGTCCGAACAACGTCGCGATATAAATTTTCATCGTAAGCAACGATTCTGACACGGATAACGAAGTCGCGGGTGAATCACAAATGACATAAATATTGATGAAACCAATAATTAATCGAACAAGTACACGAATGTTAATGAATTATGTATTCATATATATAAACGCGTGTCTGGAAATTCACCGGCGGCGATTTTCCAGCGAAAGACGTAGAATTACACGACAGGTCCGTGATAGTCGATAAAAGTCAATCGTAACTCAAAGTAGAGCCGTAATTCCGCTTAGTTTACAACGCCGCAAACGCGATATTTTTAGTTGCGTTTATGTCCGTGTAATATTTGCCAAAGGATACCTTATTTCACGCGAAACATCGTCGTTTCGCGTTTTACACTTCCAGGAGCAATGATTTCAAGATTTTGGCACCGGTCCACCGGTCCACCGGCCGATTTGCTCGCTTATCTTTTATCCTTTCCTATCGCGTTTCTTGGATTTGAATCAACGCGCCTTGAATTCCGTCGTCTACGTTTGGTAAAATAAAGAAAACGATAAATCTAAAAGATGCTGGGCCCTTTCTGACTTTGGGCCTCCTCGCATTGCAGGGTCGTGGGGTATTCTAATTAAAATAAATCCGCTGCTAAAATTTGTATTTTTAATCAAATAACGTTGTTAAAGATTAAGTAGGATATTAGGTAGAAAGAGGCACGTATAATTATTGTTACAGGATTTACAATACAATATTAATAAATATTCTTATATTGGGTGATTGCAAAAGTTCGCGCTCGATTTTCATAGCTGGCAGAATCATGCAATTGTGACTGTGCTGCTGTTTCTTTTATAATCATATTATTTGACAGTTATCTAAATGCGTCGTGAGTCAACTTAATCTTACAAAAAAGGTTTATTTAACACGTTGCCGCACACTTTTAATTTGACGATCGTGCTCAGAAACACGTTTTTTTTGGAAAGCATTGTTAAAGCATGAAAAATCGCACAAAAAAACAAGTGATATGTTATCTCTGTAATGTTACATCTTTATTTTCGATGTATTACTGAATAATTAACAAATAAATGCATTAGTACACTTCGTACTAATTTTACTTTTTTACGTAAGCTTTTTGATTAATTAAAATGTGCAGGACGGCTATAGCCGTCATTTGCGGCAACATGTTAAATTAATTTGCGTGCAGGGTTAACCCCTTGGCATACAATGACGTCTGGGAGACGTCATTTGTTTCGCGTGCATTGTAAGACGTTGACGTCTCCGGGACGCAAGAACTGTCTCCGGGGGACAGGAAAAATGTCATACTTTACAGAACTACTTATTTATTATTGAATAATGTTACTTCATTATTGTCCATTAACATTGTGTATCAATCTTATTAAATGATATTTAGCATTGTAAATATTCCGTTCTGTTTCAAAGCTTACATAACTGTTCAGTTGAGCCAAATTAAATAGTATTTTTTGGATCCATGGAATTCCGTTTGATTTGTATGTCAAGGGGTTAATAAAAATTCACGATAAAAGATAAGTCTCATTGCAACGTTAAAAAGGAGACACAAATTAAAGTGTGTCATTTGGTCACCAAATGTTCACTCTATTTCTGATGTTTCAATCATCAAGAAATAATGAGGGGTTCCAATGAAAATTAGAGTCCAGGTAAATAACAGGGTATGATATTAATACCTCGAATAAGCTTGAAAAAAAGTTCATGCGACTAATACGAAATTAATAATACGTTATCAAGAGCTCGAGTTTTTGGAACCATGGAATTCCGTTTTATTTGTATGTCAAGGGGTTAATATTCAAAATGGAAAATGAGAAACTACATTTTCGTCAAGTTATGTTGTATGAGTTTGAAAAAGGAGTGATGGGGTACGAAGTACATTATTAATAGAAATATACAATGATCTGCGTAGGTGATAGAGCACACGGACAACGTGATGGCCCAGGAGACGGAGGAAGCCGTTGCGGCACTGCAAGTGGTTTCAGTGGTGTCACTTCCGCCGGTTGGTTCGACGCAAACCGTGGAAACCTCCAGTCCTGACCCGAGTTCGCCGCCATTGTCGCCACAGCCTGCCGACATAGTACCGGAAGAGATGAAGGACGAGGAATCGCGTCCGAGTAGCCCGAAGATCGTTACGTTCGCGTCGAATCAAATCTTCACGGCGATCGAGGAACCAACCACCGCGGACTCCTTTTCTTCCTCGAGTCGCGTCACCTATAACTCGAATCCTGGGGAATTCAGGAGTACCTCGCCGCAGTACATCACCGCCAGTCCTACCAGGCCATTCTCGCCGTCCGCGGAAGCGCAACGGTTACCTAGTGTCCTTGAAGCGGCCATGAAAGCGGAGCCTAAGGTCGAGGTTGAAAGGTGAGGATTTCGAACATGCGACACTCTTCCGTGTCTGTTTCATTCATACGGCTCGAAATCAGTTATATAATTTATTAAATTTAATAAATACATAACATGTCAACTTGATTTACGTTGTACGAATTTCTCTTTGGACAAGATACAATTTCGTTGCAGGGAGTTAATAGTTGCAAATGTTCTTGGAAATGCATTGTGTCTTCGAATATTAATGATAATTATTTCCGTGATCGCAGGTTGCCATCACCATCGAACTCTTTGGACGATGGTACACCACAGGCAAGGTTATACCTAGCCAATACCTCTCGACAGAACCTGGAGACCATCGTCGAAGCGATACGCCACCTGGAGGGTGATCATTTGTTCAGCGACGAACCTGCGCAGGATGTGCCACTGGCACTGACGAACAAACCGACCACGAATCCGTCGTGTAAAACCACGACGTCACCGTCTACGTCACCGTCGACGGTGAAGCAACGGCTACTGCAAGCCGAGTTCCTTCAGCTTCACAGGCAGCAACAAACCCAACAGCGGCCTGGTGTGATTGTCGTCAAACATTCGTGATCCAACGTTGTTTCACGGCCCGTACACTGAACGCGCTCGATGCGACTCCGCTCGCCTCCGCTCGAGATATCCCTGCGGTTCGTTCAAGAAATAAAGGGAGAGAGTAACCTTTGACCCGATCAAGAGAAGAACAGATAGAGATAGAGATAGAGAGAGAGAGAGAGAGAGCGTTTAGAATGCAGAAACGAAGCGACCATTTAAGAAGCGACAGTGTGTTTATGTTCTCCCTCGACGCTCGACCAGGAGATTCATTCTCATTCCTTCAAGAGTACCTTGAATGCCGGGAAAGAATCTCCTTCTGCGCTTTGGTGTATCACCGACCAATGAAACGACGACCGTCTTTGCACGAGTGAAGGAACGGTTTTAGGGTCAGGTCGGTTTTTACGTATGTTCCTACTGCGGTTTGTCTACCTTCGTTTCGTCCGGCGACTACCTCGACCCGATGACTTCACCTCGCCGTGATCAATAATCCCGACATTGAACGCGTATTAAACAGATGTATACATAGTAAAATCACGGCACGGTTTCGCTGCGAATTTCATTCGGGATGAGACCACACACGTGGTTCTCGTCTCGAGAATACAAGTGCATCGGTGTGTGCGTGTGCGTGCGTGCGTGCGTGTGTGTGGCCTGTTTCAGGTGTGTAGAACTGCCGATTCTTATATATTACGATATCGTGGTCGCTCGAAACGAAGGTAGAGCTAAGTCGAAGCTCGACGAATGGATTCTCGTCACCGAGTCGTCGATACGTTTTTACCTTTTACTTCTTACAACTATGTACCACCGATTCCTCTCGATCGTTTATATCGATTCTCGTCACGGGACATGCCGCGAATATTGTGCGCCAATTCCGTTGTCCCCCCATCCTCCTTCTCCTCCTTCTCCTCCTCCTCCCCTGAATCTCTCGAAGGATTCTTCCCTGATTATACATTTTATCCTTCCTAACTTCCTTTCTTCCTTTCTTCCTTGCGTCCTTTTCCTACCACACGATGTCCCATCTCGACTTCACCACGTTCCACCATTGTCCCCGCATATTCCCTTCCACCATTTTGACCCTTCGCGAATCGAGAGCGAAGCGGACGTTTCTCCTCCCGTTTTTCACGAGGCAGGACTCTTTCATTTCTTTCTTCCTTTCTTTCTTTCTTTCATTTTTTTGTTGTTCTAGAATTAAGCGAGTACTACCACGATAATATTCCTAGCTCTTAAGGCTGCGTATGCTGTACTGTATGATATATACACAATACATATCATATATACGTATACATATATGTATATATATGTAATAAGTAAGGACACGGTGATATTTATATATGTATATGTGTATATGTATGGACATAAAGAATACTTATTTACGTTCATTCTTTTTTACGTAATTACAAAGGAAATAGTAAGAGGACGAAAACCGACAAAACGCGGACGATACGAGAGAATGAGAGAGTGCGGGAGAAAGAGAGGGAGATAAAATAGATAGGTTAAGATACGACGGCGCGTGTATGCTTTTCAGTTTTGTTCCGATGGTTTTTGTTTTACTGGGGTTACCATAGAGCACGAAAATCCCCAGATGAGAATGCACATTTCGGAGACACGGGATTCGGGATCGAAACACGGTACATTTGGAATCCATTTCACGTATTAAGGGATGTTTTACAGAGAACACTGTAAATTGATTATATTTGACACGCATTAAGATGCACCGGAGGCACCAATGAATATAATGCGTTTTTCGTTGAATTTTTCTCGGAAATATATCCTCTTCGTGGATACCGTGAGATGAGAGATCGTTGGAGTTTGAAATTCCGTTTAATCTGTGCCAAATATCGAGTAACCAGATCTTTTGTTCCTTTCGTAAATGTAGTGCCAGTAAAAAAAGAAAACGAGCTGATCGATGGATCCGGTAGACTGGATCAGTAATCAATGATCCTTTCGATCGTTCCTCCTCTCCGCCAATTAGTGGACGTAATAATGCTTTCGAAAGTATTTTCTCGAAGGCTCGCAAACAGTGTGTTTTCCTATTATCGTAATATATAATACATTTAATAGTGTCGCATCGTTTCCTCGGAATCATGGAATTTGTCAATATATATATATCTACAAAGAGAAGGCTGAATCGGGAAAGAACCACGCGAAACCACTTAGAATCCCGACCTGTTATAAATAAATAATTCTATAGATATGATATCTTGCCGCGCACACAAACGACGAGTGTTTTTCTACGACGATTTCAGATTTTTCTAGCCGAAGAATATCGAATGGTAAGGCTTGAAATTTAACAGTTTCTCGTGCCTTTCGAGAGGAGGTACGATCGACTATAAATATATCGATAGTCGAACGATGAATCGATCAGCTTCGAATGGCGGCGCAAAAAACAGAATTTTAGTTCTCCGGTTTTGATATATCGCTATCGTGATTATCGCTACACTTATCGCCTCTGATATCTTTCGAACGATTAATTGATCGACCGATCGTCCGTAATTCGATAGACTAATTACCCGGTACATTGCCGATAACTGCAATTACTGTTAATCGATATGATACACTTTCTTTTTTCAAGATGGCGGATGAATATGTTCGGGAAAGCGAGACGTGCGTAGGTCGTAAAAGGAGTTCGTGCATGAAGTATGCCTACCGAGAAAGTTAATTTTAGGTACTCTTTAAGTATGTAGATAAGCGAAAGATAAATCGAAGCGAGGAAGTGAATAATGTCAACCGCGAACGGTGATGTTCGGCCGGAAGTGAGGTGGGACAGAGTATGGGGATAAAAAGGGGGAGGAAGGCGTTAATGGTTAAGCAGACTTTAGTTGACACTTTAGCAGTTAGGTATCGTAGGAATTGTTAGCCGAGTACGCAAATGAAATACAAACAACCATGTTATTAATATTGTCTATCGGTATGATAAATGTGAACGCTAATCCGTAACTGTACTGTGTGTATATACTATATTAGCGATGTTGCATACGTTATACACGTGATTACCTAAGTGACGTACCACGATGTTTTTTGAGGAAACCAATTCTATACATATAACACATACAAGTATGTGTAATATGTATAACATAACAAGCGTCCTCTCGTACGTTTCGCGGATTACCTCGAGCACCCTTTTTTACAAGTATAAAGAACCATATGTCCATCGAGGAGGAGGAAACTTTTTCTACGTGCGTTGATATTTTTTGTACGATAATACAATCCTCGGCGGCAATCTCGAATGCTTTTTTCACTTCACATACCGCGCACGCGCGATTCATTAACGCTACCCGTTTATCCCGTTCTGCGACGTGAAATCTCGCGGAGTTTGACCGGAAGTACGAAGCAGAATGTGATGATTAATCGTGAGACGTACGAGAGATCCTTGAACGGTAAGAGGTGTGTTACGATTCTTTATAGTAGATTCAGTATAAAACCGCGAATGAAAGTTGTAATTAGCGAGGTCTCGGATATATATACATATATATCGTACCTTCGAAAGGGTGATACGTACAAAGATGCATCTCGACGTCGATGTTCGCGCGCGAACGCACGAGGGCCTAAGAGAAGTCGAGAGAATTTCCGGTCGTATTTTTCGGATCTCCTTGTTTCACCTCTGTTTTGTTTCTTGAAACTATGCATATATAACGTATCCAAGCTATTTTATTTCATATTGTATCATTTATACTGTACATGTATGGCACAGTATGGAACAAGATGGCCGACGTACGAATTCGTAATTCATGACTGATTTAACTATTTCGTCGCAGCGCGCATGCGCACGACCAATCTCCCTTTCTTTCGGCACCAACTGCGTTCTCCTTCATCTTTCTTCGCCTTTTCTTCTTCTGTTCGTTACTTCGTACATATTTTCTACTTTCCTTCGTTACTTCCTGTTCGAGACTACTTCGAGCGGCTAGTTTTATTTAACACTTGCGCTTCCATGTATACTTATGGACGAGCGTGTACAATGTATACGAGAGTGTTGCGCGCGCATACACCGTGCGCTTACACTTATTAAACACACACACAGACATACAGACATACAGATATATATAGATATACAATTGACATTATACGAGACACATCTACACGAGGAAACACGTACACTGCTTCACGAGCATTTAGGGGTAAAAGAAAGTTGAACTTTCCTAAGGCTTCCTGTCCGCGCGCTTTTGATACGAAGAAATCTCGTTTTCTCGACTTTCTTATATCTTCCACCCCTTTTTTCCTGGAACACGTTGATTCTAGTATCGCTAACTGTGGATGTATTTTCTAAGTTCAAAGGGAGAGTAATCGAGAGAGAGAGAGAAAGAGATAGACATAAAGCGTGAGAGAATGAGAGAGTAAGACAGAGAGCGAGTGTGAGGGAGACTGAAAGGAGTTTGATTTAACACGGTGGTTACGTGGAAACGAAATTGATGCGTGCTTCGATGAGGATCAAATGAACGAAACAAAGCGAGTGCGTGAAAAAGAGAAAGAGAGCGCCTTAGGGAAGCTAAGGAAAACGTAACTGAACTTCGTGACCTGGTGCGTTGGGTGACCCCGTGATCTTCTGTTCCCTGGGAGGCCGTAAAGAGAAATAATTATCTGCGGGGAACACGTTGACGTGTATTTGTCCAGTGTTAAAGAAAAAGGTTAAAAGAATGCAAACGCTTGTGCGAGCAAAATTCTTCTCTAGTTAAACGGAAAGGGAAACGAGTATTAAGTCATTGCTATTTCGTAATTTATTGTATCGGTGAGTTTTTGTTAGCGATCCCTGCGTAGAATTGTAAGTTCCGAGTCCGCGCGATCGACGGATGACGATGATCACCAATGGAATCGTCGTATATAAATACTATATATACATGTATACATATATATCTAGCGATGAACGGGAAGGGAGCGAAACGATCAGTTTTAATATTAATCATAATTTCTATCTCGTCATCAGCGAGGTGTTTACATTGCGGCCTCTTATCCTCGACTATCGATTATCGATCGTCGACATACACGTCAGCGGTGAACATTTTCGGTTGTCGTTTATCGTGCGTGGCTACGGGGTGCGTCCATTTTTTACCATTTCTATGACAAAACTCCGTAATAATAACGCGACATTATTTGTTCCGAATGAAGCGTTTTGCTCGCACCTTCCTCTATTTATCTCGAAAAGACTCGATGGCCACGCACGATAAGAACGAAAGATAAGGCGAAGCGAGTAACGGAGTAAAAAATGCGGCGGTCAGAAATCTCAAATTTTTGAGTGGCTCTTTCCTCGACGCGTTAACAAATAAAAAAACAAAACAAATTGATTATCAAAGCGACATGCGCGAATTGTGTTCCGTTTTGCAATGACAAAGGTGCGTCCAAGACGCGAGTGACTGTTTCGTTCTTTTTTACGAGGATTACAATCAAGATGGCGGTAGGGAAGATGGCCACTCGAGAATTCGACGTTTCCCCTCCCCGCGATTGAATAGAATGACACGGACGCTCGATCGAGGTTCGATCGTAACGAGAGTTTTTTTTTATCGTTGACTATATATATATTATATATATAGTATATCGCGTACATATATGTATAAATATATACACAAAACACTGGCTCCTATTAATTCTTTACGATTTTTCGTTGACACGGTAAACGGTGAGGAACATGGATTTAGCGTAAGAATAAGAAAAAAATGGAAACACGGTTCACACGCAGATTTATAATATTAATTATGTACCGCATTAGCTGATAAGAATGACGCCGAATAGAATATTCGCGGGCGCCAGATAAAAACGACGATGAGGGATGACGCGCGCAAGAAATCAGGATGACACCCCGTTCTTTTTTCTTCTTTAATTTTGTCAAGTTTCGGCGAGGCGTGGCTGTGCGGGTGGAGCGAATTATGCGTGCGAGACATTTATCGTTTTCATTTCCTTCTTTCTTTTTTAATTGTCATGCGAATTTGTACTTCCTTCTCGGCAAATGACGACCGAATGGCATGCGTGTACAACCGAACACTGTCCGTAAGGGTAAAATGTAAATTTAGGGGTTGCTTTTCCATCGTGACTTCGACCCTCTTACTTCGAATTTTATTGTACGATATTCATTCGTTAATGTCGACTTCATTTTGCTTCTTTGTGCAACTGTCTCAGAATTGTTTATCTTTATTAAAGTTCGATGTCTTTGAAAGCGAAACTATTTCTACGAGCATAATCTTTCGATCTTAATCTTTTGACTGCGTAAGGCGTATATATACGCTCTCATATCTCCATGAATATATACGAAAGACGTACATATACGATCGGTAAACTTCGATTATACAATCTTTATCAATCAATATAACTATTCTAGTTTAACACTAGAACTACGGAAGCCGGTCAGAATGACGGATCCCCGGAATTTGCTAAAAAGTACAAATTAATAAAATCCCATTTCCTCAGATTATTGCAGGCCACGTTGAATGATGGACGTAATTGAATCGATTAATTAATTTCGTCCGTCAATTCTTATTCTTCAATACCTACACGCGAATACAAATATATCTGAATATCTTGCGCATAGTTCTAGTGTTAACGCTATTAAATCGATCGAAGAGGGAAGGAATTTGTTTATGCTTGAAAAAGCATTAAAAGTAATACATTCGAAGCACACATAATTCAAAATCACGATGGGAAATCAAACCACGTAATATTCTCGTTGTAAAGTGTTGTAATTCGCGAATGCCAACAGTGTAAATATTTTTCTATCTTCGTGAATGCCGTTCGGTCGCCACGTGCTCGGCACTGCGCGATCCTCAGTCGCCTCTGGGACGCCACATTGCGCGGACGCAAAACACGTCCTCTCAACTTCTACCCGAGTTTACAATGATTTTTCATCGAATTTTGCAACCACGAACATTATAAACAATCGCGGTACCAGTGACTACTGATTGTGTAATTATGTTATCCATTCTGATTGGATACTAATACTTCGATGGCCGCACGTTTCACTGAAAAACCGCGTATTGAGACACGTAAAATCGATAAAGTTAATTATTTTACAAATGAAAAACGCTAATAATGCTTGTAAGAATTGAAAGGGAGGATCGCAAAAACATATGAAATGCATTAACATAAAAACGTCAAATCCGCGATCTCGAATTATTAACATAATGCCGGTCTAAAATTGGTAGTGTCAAGTCACATCTACGTGACCCCGGCCGATAACGGCTGGCCGTCGAAGTCACGTATACGTGACAGCGGCCGTTGAAGTGTTAACAATCATTACTGTCGATTTATTAAATAATATTTGAACACCTAGACACCTAGACACCTACGATAATAATAGATATTTAATAATGCAATAGTAATATATCAATATCTAATGGAATAGTAACAAATTACCGATCACCGATCGATCGAAATGGATCGAAATGAATCGAAACCGAACGAAACCTTCCAATAAACAACCGAGGGTTGCCATTGGATCTCGCAGTGTCATCGAATGAAGTATACAACTGTGTATAGTGTAAGTCATAACGCGTTAGAATAGTTTGTGCGAGAAAACGGTGTGCCTGAGAATAATTGTATTTCTTTGAATCAGAAAGAAAGAGTGTGAGTGTGAGAGAGATGGATGTAGCGAGCGTGCAAGGGGAAAGAGAGAGAGAGAGTATCGGATGCTGTGATGTAAGACGAGAAACGGTGTAAACGGAGATCAAGCCAGGGAAATTGTCTTCTTTCGGAAACAGAACTGAGTAGTTACTATGTTAAACGATCGCGTGCTGATCTTCTTTTTAGCGTGAACAAATCTAACGGAGAGGTGGTAAATCAAACAGAGATAAAACACCCTGCGAATCGTGTATGATTGTCTCCCCCCCTGTATGTGTTAAGTGCGCGCATGCGTGTGTACATGTAATTTGTAGACCGATCAAGATGTTCTCTTGAAAGTCCTTGAAATACATTGCTTTTTTTTCTCTTCTTAAGTCACGTAGAATTTGTTGACTTTCGTTTCACGTTACTCTTGTTTTTCTTCCGTCTTCTTTTGTCCGTGTTTTATGTCCGGCGTGACGCGATTGTTTCTCAATCTTTTCGGTGACGCGGATCTCCTTTGTTTCCTTTCGTTTTCCCTTTGGTTTCCTTTTTATCCTTTTGTACGATTTTGAAGTAGTCGATTTTAAACTCAGTTTCAAGTAACTTCGAAGTAATTTTAAAGTAATTTCGAAGTAAACATTTGCAAACCTAGTTGGCCTGGGAATCTTAATAGTTGCAAATCGACACAAATTTTCAGTGCAATGTTTCTTTAATCAGAAATTAATCAAATTATTTTTACACTAATTTGTAGTCTCTGTAATTGGTCCAGATTGTTGTTACAGTTTTTATGGGATGTATGACGGCCATGTTTATCTGTCTATTAAATTATTATTAGGTTTCTGACCAAGAATTAAGTGGTGTGTTCATCAGTCAATTAAGGAATGTTTATGGAATCTTGAAAATGCAGACTTAGATATGTGAGTACTCAAAACGGAATCATTTTCAGAAATTATATTTCTCTACGTTATCATTACATTTCAAGTAAGATTTTTGATTTGATCCACTTTTCTGATTTATTAGATGCTAGTTTAAATATCAGTTACTTTTTTGAGCCTCATTTAATATAACATTGATATATTACCGATTTAATTAAATAAAACGTCACATCTTATGAATATATAAATCCGTTCTTTTCAATTATATTGTATTTCAACAATATTATGATATAATATGTCTATATTATATTTTATATTTTTTCACGAAAGCATAATGGATGACATATTTGCATTACTCGGTTAATTCACAATCATTTCATTTTAATTATTGAATGATCATAATTATCATAAATCACGGTTTCCTATCGGTGATCCGCAGATCCTCGATCGAGAAAAAATGGACGCGATCCCAAACCGTATTAACCCTTCGCACTCGTAGGCGACTCTCAGTCGCCACTCAGTTTACTGCGAGAACTCGAACGGCTATTAAGGTTCGACATTAAAATTTACTCCAGTTGTCGGTGATTTAAAATACTTTAATACAAAATAAGCGGAGTAAATCTTAATGGCGTTTCTCAGTCGCCACTCGAATTACATGAAGAAACGGAGTGGTGCCTTTCGATTGCAAAGGGGTAAATTATCTATTAATTACATATTTGATTTAATATTAAATAAATGTATGTGTGTGTGAGCGAAAGACCCACCTTTGAAGGGTAAATAATTCGTGGAGCGATTAAACAATAATAAGAAAGAATAAGAAAGAAACCACTGTATCTTTTTCCAGTTAATTCGTAAAACATTCCTTGGATATGTGATACATATTTTCCATTTGTATTGCGGATACATAATATAATATATTTGTATAACACATATATTAATATATTATAATACATGCCATTATAATATATGATATATGCAATATGATAATACTATATGTAATATCATTTACGATTATATAATATTTCCATATTATATCTCATTTTAAAGAACTTCGTGGATGACATATATTTGCATCATATTCGATTATATTATATTATATTATATCGTAATACATATTTGTAATATCGTTAACGAGACAAAATTCATAAACTATACTTTTTTCGTATTTATTGCTGTAACTCTTTGTTATCCATCCATTGGAAACTACGTGATTTTTACATGAAAATGTTAGTTAATGAATTTTATCCGCATAACAACGATATATATCCAAGGAAAAATGAATAATTAAATATAAAGATCGCGGAAAGATTTTCGAGAAGAAATCGATCGCGTGACAATCTACTTTATCTTTCACCGCAAACGCCGTCCAATCAAATCGAGAATTATGTCGATGAAAAGGAAAAAGCGAAATATTCGATAATTCGAAAATACAGGTAACCCTCGTATAACGCGGGAGTTAGGTTCCAGAGGAAGGTCGCGTTATGCGAAACTCGGATTACATACACGCGTTATATCGATGTTATACGGGGATCGTCGCAATTTGTGAAACGCCTTATACGAGGATCGACACAATTTGTGAAACGCCTTATACGAGGATCGACACAATTTGTGAACCGTGTTATACGAGGGTCGCCACAATGTGTGAAACGCCTTATACGACGATCGCCACAATTTGTGAAAGGCCTTATACGAGGATCGCCACAATTTGTGAAACGCCTTATATGAGGATCGCCACAATTTGTGAAACGCCTTATACGAGGATCGTCACAATTTGTGAACCGTGTTATACGAGGGTCGCCACAATTTGTGAAACGCCTTATACGAGGATCGCCACAATTTGTGAAACGCCTTATACGAGGATCGCCACAATTTGTGAAACGCCTTATACGAGGATCGCCACAATTTGTGAAACGCCTTATACGAGGTCGCCACAATTTGTGAAACGCCTTATACGAGGATCGCCGCAATTTGTGAACCGCGTTATACCGAAGTCACATTGTACAAGTACCGCGTTATACGAGGATCGTCACAATTTGTGAACCGCGTTCTACAAGTACCGCGTTGTACGAGGCTTGCCTGTATCAAGAATTCACCCCTTTGTTTCACGAAGTGACGCCCTAACAGTATTAATCGATCTTATTAAAGAAAAACCATAAAAAGGAGGGTCGAGAAAGAAGTAAAGGAACATCGATGCGCGACAAACTGATAAAAGATAAGAAACCGAAACGCAGGAGCTTGATTGGTCGGCATCGTTTCTGCCGAAAGAACCTTTCGAAGTCTTAAGAACGAAGAACTGTACGGAATCCCGGAAAAAGAATCCTATAATCCGAGTAATAATAATGAATAATAATAATATCGATAATATAAAATAAGAATAATCGATGATACATAAAAGGTCTCTCAAGCGGAGGTGCTTAATCGAGATGTAAAGAATTGATAAGAAAAAGAAGGGATCTTAGCCGTTGGTATATGCGATGAGTGTAGTTAATTGTAATTAAAACCGGACGATAATGAATGATAGAATGACGATGATAATGACGATGATGAATGAGATAAAAGAAAGAAAAAGTTCCTGAAGTTCGAGCTGCGTTTGCTTCGTGCGCCTGCATTCCCTAACGAGTGATGAATTAATTCAATAACGGATCGTGCGTTGATCGAGGGAGAATAAGATCGTTTATGATAAACCGATTTCGAACGAATCTATTGCGACATGGTTTATGATAAATCGAGATCGGCGGATGCCGATCGCACGCCGCAAAATGCCGCCTACACCACAAGAACAGACTGCCACTGAGTTGAATGTACTCTCGTTTGTAATTAAACAAAATACATTTAATCGAAAAGGGAATCGGATGCCGATTAAAAGAGATACGTAGATATAGTGTACACGTGAATGTGTGAGAGAAGGGGAAACAGAGAGAGAGAGAGAGAGAGAATGAATAAAAATGGCGAGAGAAAGATATTTATTATCATAATTCGTTACAATCGAATATGATTGCGATTATGATTTACCCTCAAAGTAATCGTGTTCCATTGCAATGTATTTTGAAAGTAAATACCTACTTTTTATTTGTACACGGTATCCAACGTAAAATAGGCCAGCTAATTATAAAACGATATTTGTTCCCGCGAAAAAAAGTCGGACGATCCGGAAAATTCTGTAAAAAGGAAAACGGAAAAATTCTCTTTTGGGAAGTTTGCCGTTCGAAGTAATTCGTAAGTAAGATAATTGAGTGGCTTACTTCATACGGGACACCCTGTAAACTTATAACCTGAAGTTTGCGCTGTTTCGAAGCTCATGATTTTCTACTACGACTTAAGTGGAACTTTCGGCAAATTGTTTACCGTAATTGTAATCTATGGTTAACAGATAACAATTCGATTTAATTCGTAGCTTGTAAAGAGGATCGAGATGAAGGAGATTTAATGGTGAGATTTTTTAATACGCGCCCTAAAAAGTGGAAAATCAAGGAGAAATATGAGATGTGTTCTCGAAGGTTCAATTACTACGTGTCCACCGTAGAGTTGGTCCAATGATCGATCATTTTGATCGATAATTTTGATCGAATTTACAAGGCATTTAGTGCCAACGATCGTTAATGTGATCGGTGTTCGATAGTTTAGCAAAAGCATTTTTAAGGGAAATTATCGAGTAGTGAATTCCAAGTGAAGTGAGTCGATATTTTATGGTGAAAACGTAGTAATTCCCGTAAATTAACAATCCAATGATTCTCACGTCCACGATTCGATTCGTGAAGCTTTATTAAATATTTCTTTCTATCTATCGTAGTCGATGCGAGTAGAATGTTATTATTCTTCAGGTATTTATCTCTTGTTTGTATTTTATATTGGATATAATATTATTTGGGTTTACGAGTAACCTTAAATCTTTCGTTGAATTTGGTTATTTATTTATACAAAGAATTGCACCACGAGATTAAGAAGAGAGATGAGTGGAAAAAGTAAAATAATATGATAACGAAAATAAATAAAAGTATACAGTTTGATATCAGCCGAAAAAATTATTTATTAAATTCAAACAAATTTGAGAAAGTTGAACTTAACTTTTTATTCATTCGAGCGCAAAATTACAATTCCAAGAATACACTTTGAAAAATATTTTTCAACTAAATATTCGCCGCGAAAATTATTACAATAAACAAAAATAAAATTGGTATCCGAATTTGGTGTAAGAAATAAGAAAAAGAAGGAAGAACACAATTTCTCTGTGATGTATTTATAACATGTAATTATGTAATTATTATTATAATTTAGTATTCCATTGATTATTACTATTTCGTGGACGCATTGCTCTTCAAACTATCGAGTACAATTTCAAACGCACTGACCAAAAAAATGAATCGAAAAACTTAGTTCGTTTCCCGAGTTTCTTTGGCGACTTCTTTCGATTCCCTCAAATTCAATTGATTCTACAATTTTTGCGAATTAAATTGACGAATTTAGGAAGAAATCAGAAGTCGTTATCAAGTCGTATCTATAAAAATGTCGTCTTAGAAAATTTTGACGGGCGATAATTAAAATTTGTGACGCGGCACTCTCGAGACATTTCGAAAAGAGTATCGCGAGGAAGTAGAAGGTGAAACCTAACCTCAAATCTAGTTAAATTGGCAAACTTAATAAGGTTGAATAAAATAGTCGTTTTCCCGAGTAAATGTAAACCAAAGTAGATCAAAATTGCACGAAAAGGGAAACGAATATTTAAAGGCGAATAAAAATAAAAGGTGACAAGCATTAAAATCGCGCACCATAAATTTATATAAATAATATGATAGTTTAAATTATTGGCTAAAAATTCGCCTGGCATTCGAATTATATCCCTGATAAATAAATTCGCCAGATTAATTAACACTTAAGGAACATTAAAATTAATCTATCTGCCGAATTAATCGGATAGACGAATTTCGAAATTCTAGAAAAAATCTCGCGCAATTAGCGCGAGTCATTAATATTCATTAGGTTCACGGTGACGAAGTGTGTCGTTAAATTAACGCAATTTTAACAAAATTAGATCAATATCAAACTCATCTCGATGATTGAATCACGAGGATGATTAATGTATTTATAATCGGCATTAAAATTAATATAAAAATTAATATAAATTCGTCGCGATGCTCGAACGGTGCACGTACAACGAAAGGACCGAACCCCGCGTGTTTTATTTATTTCTTATTTATTTCTCCATAAATTATGAGATCCCGATGAGAGCATCCTCCAGGAAATACATTTAATTTTTAAGAATCGATCTTCTTCGCTCGCAGAAACAGGACAAAATAAATATCGAGAAAAGAACAGGAGCAAACGCGAAATTAGATAGAATTAGCGTGTGAAAGAGAACTCGAATGGGTTTGTGAGAAAAAGGAATGTGAGAGTGTGCGTTAATTGTCGATTAAGTATCGTAATTAATTAAAGAGACACTGACCGCACTGAAAACGGCTCGAGCGAACCTCGAGGCGGCCATTTCTACCCGCATCTTCCTTTTGCGTTAAAAAGGAACACCTTTCGTCGAAAGAAGTGACAATTGTTATTGTAAAGATCTTCATCTTATACGACACAAGCAAATGACTATTTTGTAAAGTATAAAATGAAGAGTTAAGTTTTCGAGTGTGAAAGTAAAGGTGTATTAATGAGAGTTCATTAAAGCACTGTAGTTGAATCGATTCCCGAAAGGAACGTTTATAAAATGATTCCCCGTGGAATCAATAATGGAATTAATATAAATGATAATATTTATATACCGAATACCTGAAGAACTCTCGAAGAGCTCCCAAGGAATTCAGTATGGCCGACGTACTTCCGGTTCGCTCGAGTCGACGGATATTAAATGTAAGACATATTGGTTACTATCGAATAGCAAGAGATTCCGGATGTTCAACCTCGGATGTTTTCCGTGCAAACGCAGGGTTGGAAGTCAGCTCGTTTCCGTATTAAGAGAATAATGACATTTCGCGGATTCATAAATAGTCTTATGATAAGACAACCGCTGATAACGAGTCTGATTGAAAGAGAAAGATATGAGACGTAAAAGGAAACGAGTTGACTTTGATGCTCGATATCAAAGATGGCGGGCAGCCCCGTAGTGAAATTGCATTCGTGAAGGGATATCACGATAATGTATTATCCTACGATGATAATATATCGCGTGAAGAATAATTTATTATATTAATAGGAAGTAATTATTGTATAGAGTCAGCGATGAAACGTTGCACCGCGTCGATCAGCAATAAATCATTTGAGTCCTTGAAGTATCCGATAGACTTGAAAGGACTCGATAATATTGGTTATTCGCGCGACGATCGATAAGACCGCGCCTAAGCGAAAGCGAAATATGGAAGAAAACAATGCCGACGTCTGTTAATCGAGGATTTAGAATGCTAGATGAAGAATGAGATAGAAAAGTAGCGAGGTTTACGAGGACAAGGTAAGAGTGCAATGTTTTATTGTTATGTACTCATTCTCGATGCACGGAATGCGAGCTACGCGAGCCCTTATCCCTCTCTCAACAAAGAGGGGATGCAAGGACAGAGAGAAAGAAGTCTTCATACCATTTGCATATTGCTTTATTGTTATACAAACATTATAACGGATACAGTACGTAAGAGTAACAAAGAGAAGAATAAATATAACCGCGGATGCGCGTCGACTCTGCCGGCAATTCCAAGAAGTACACGTGGATCGGTCGATACATTTTCACGATCGAGGATTGTTCATTGAAGTCTCGCGAGAATTATCCACTGTCCTTTTATACGCTTTACCAGTGTTTTATTACGTAAACATGGAACGATTGGATGGAAATAATCCTTGGAAATGTAATATGTCATAAGAGTAATGGATTTATGATAGATTCTTTCGAAAAGAATCTAGTAAACCTAAAAGTGAAGTATGATGAGTGAATACGTTCGATGGCGGCCATGTTGAATCGTTGAAGCGTCAAAGGATGAGTAATTCTCGTGTTGCATCCCCATTCGAAGGCACTGGTTAAATAAATGCATTGAAATTAATCCGCGTTACATCCACGAGATGCATCTTGGAGTTTCCGTTGCATATTCTAGATAACCGAGCGATACGTTCTACGTATTTCCGGTGGCGAAAAGAGTTTTCAATTACTAGGGGGAACACGAGACTTTACTTTCCTTCTTTTCTACGTACTTTGTAATATTTCCACGTAATCATCGACTTAGGAACCGGCGTGTAATTATCGGACGGTAAAGAGCAGATCATTAACGACTAAATGTTTCATTATTTTTACTGTTAATCGAGCAGATTTTATTGAGACGAGACGATAACGAGGAGAGTATCGTTCACGATTATCACCGACGATGCGACCTGATTTACATTCCCTTTTCCATCTTCTGCCTTCCACTTGTCTTCGAATTCTCTTCAACAAATAAACGGAATTCCTTTTTGGAAATAATTTACATTCACGAGCACTTTTTTCGAGCGTATTTCTACGGTTCGTAGGAAGTCACAAGAGTCTTTGAAGACTTCCGGTTTTTTAATGATGGAAGTAAAATAGAAGGAGTAATTTACTCCATGCTTACGAATCGTAGATGCTTTCGTGGTTTTTAAGTAGAATGGAGAGAGTAAATAAATAAATTAATATATTAATCAGAGGTAAATCGAGTCGCAACGTTTCTTGGAATATTATTATCGTCGTAAACGGTGAAGTATAGTAAAAACAAAAACAAAAAGAAAGAAAAAGAAACCTCGCAAATCTGTCGACGTTGGGCAGCAATCGATCGGTTGGTTTTTTTAAACCGAACCGGCAAATGGGATTGCGCCAATAGAAGTACAAAGTGTTAAATGGAAGGCGAAAGAGATAAAGCAAGAAAAAAAGAGGGCGGAATAAAGCCGTAAAATGCGAAAAAAATCAATCATTCGAGAATGAGATAATGTGACCAATAACGAAAGAGGTGTAACGTCTGACTTTAGTTTCATCGCTTTTTATTCACTACCTTCGATTATATTATTGCTTGTAATATTAATTCGAGATACCTTGAATAAAAAAAAGTAATAAAGAAGGTTACCGCCCGTTTTATATCTCGAAACCCGTTTCAATTATTCTCGGGAAATTAACATAAATTTATAACCCCGAAAATATTTATTTCGTGATTGATTTATAAATAAATATTTCCTACATCATGCAAAAATTGAGACCCCCACGATTTACCCGAAATCCAACTCATAATTCACCCAGACTTACTCGTTATTAATTTTAATTCTCAGATTCGAAATATCTTATTTTTCTTTAAAAATATCAGTACCAAGAATGATAATTTTTTTCTTGCCGCTATATTTCTTGAAATAGAAATTACATGGGATAAGATAAGATCAGTTACATACAGAAACTAGTATCACATGTTTATTCCGATAATCACCAAAGTATATATTAATATTTCTACGAATTACGACACTCCATACTTATTAAAAGTATTCCACCCGATGAATAAGGTTTCCATTTTTCAAACTGTATATATACAGTAAAGACACGTTAACATTTTATGTAAAAACAATTAAATCAAAGTAGGTAGGTCATATGTAAAGTGAACGTTCTTTTGCCGACCTAACGCAACAAACGAGTACCCGAATGTAGTAAGTTAGGTTAAGCTTGGCAGGAACTATGTCATGTACTTATTACAATTGTAAGTGTACATAGTGCCATGTTTCAATGATAAGAAAGGTTTCTCCCGTTTGTGTGACAAGGACGTCGTAAGATCTCGTGGCACCGGGAGAAGAGAGACAGAGAATTGGGTTGGATTGGCCAAAAAAAAATATGGCGGTTTGTTCGGCTGTCAATCTGGCAGATCAGTGGCAAGAATGCGTGAAACTCTAATCATCGTACGCCTATACGCCTACCGAATGCCGATAAGACCTTAGTATATTCCCTAATTTCATACCGCATGTGGTGTACGTAGTCACGATGAGTATCTTAAGAAAAAGGTAAACCTTCATTATTTTCCTAACCAACCATTCTCATTAAACTATGTTAATCAGCACCTGGCGATTGTGCTTTCAGACTAAACGAATTCGATGATGTGCTCAACGCCGACGAGATAGATCTGGCTAGTCTCAAACGATTATGTTTTCATGGTATTATTCCATTTATTTCTTTGTCTCTCGTTGTCCTGATATACTGCTTTGCATAGATAACTTTGTTCATATTGCATTGTGTACAGTTTAGGGATGTTGATTCATTCATTAGTTAGACGCTTCGTAAAATCTCCGTTGCTTCTCGAGACCTAATTATGCGTCGTTCATTTTTATATTTCGTGTTAAGAGATTCTACAGGTTTTTTTAGTGATAGTTGATCATAAGAATGTTTGGAGACTTAATTGATGTTTATAGGAATTCCGGATGAGGGAGGTTTGAGACCACTATGTTGGAAATTGTTATTGAATTACTTGCCTCCTGCAAAGGCTAGTTGGTCCGAAACATTGACTCGCAAGAGAGTACTTTATAAAACCTTTATCGGTATGTTAGATACTTGTGTGACGTTAATAGGATAAAACTGTTGAAAGTCATCTTGCTATGTTCATTGGTGTTCCTAGAGGATCTCATTGTTATGCCAGGGGAAATAAATACAGATGGTGAAAGGGTAGACGTAACTCTTCACGATCATCCGTTAAATTTAAATCCAGATAGCAAGTGGCAGACTTACTTTAAAGACAATGAAGTATTGCTCCAAATAGATAAGGATGTCAGGTGTGAATTACATCCTATGAGATATTTATTAGATGACATTTCTCAAGAAAGCTGAAAGTGAAATTGATTTTGTAGGCGGTTATGTCCAGACATATCATTCTTTCAACAAGGTACCGATTATCCTTGCCAAGAAATTGTCAATGCCAATGGACAAAAGCGTTTGCATCACAGGGTACAACATACAGTTTTAAGAAGCGCGAATGTCGAGAGGAAAGGTCTTGGTGTGACTAAGGTAAACAAATAAAAAAACACGGTAATTTTCGTAGTATAATAGTTCGGAAGTACACTCAAGTTCATATTTCTTTGTGTCTGTTAATGCGGATATGGAAAGCAGCAGGTAATGCTGTTTATATAAACCACGATGTTTCAGCTTGATTACATCGAAAACACGCGAAAGAAGTAATCCACGATTTTTTAGATCGCGGTTTCCGTTAGAAAAGCTGCCGAAGATTACGCTCCACTCGCGGAAGGTGGCGAGGCACATTGGGAAGTTCTCGAAAGAATATTGTTTCTTTATGCGAAATTGAATCCAGGCCAAGGATACGTGCAAGGAATGAATGAAATTGTTGGTCCAATTTATCACGCGTTTGCTTGCGATCCGGATAAAAAATGGCGCGGTGAGTTTCCCGAATAGAATGTCGACAATCGGAGTATTTCACTACGAACTCTACGTTTGCAGAATTCGCGGAAGCAGATACGTTTTTCTGCTTTACTAATTTGATGGGCGAAATCCGAGATTTCTTTATAAAGTCTTTGGACGAAGCGGAATTCGGGATAAATTCTATGATGAGTAAACTCACGAGTCAAGTTAAAGGCAACGATCATGATGTCTGGTTACGTTTACATCAACAAGAATTGTGTCCTCAATACTACAGCTTCCGGTAGTATATTTACGACGTCAATGTTTTTTTTTATTAATCCTTTATAGCCCAATTTTTTGGAGTCTAAAAGGAGATCGTATAAAGTGAAACTAGTTAAACGCGATTCCAATTATGATACATTACGTGAAAATCGTAACGAAATTCTTACTTAAACGCACCGAAAATGGCGGCCATCGTTGCGCGTACTTTTATCATTGTTATTACAACGAAAAAATCAAGTGAAATGAAGGATACGGATAAACGAGTATGTCACTTCAAAGTTATATGGAGCTATAGAGGGTTAAAAAGTGTAATCATTTTTTGCTAATAAAAATCGTGATTATCCACATATTGATAATAATCGGAATAGGTAGAGTTAACCGGTATTTCACTTCCGTTAGATGGCTAACGCTACTTCTCTCCCAAGAGTTTCCGTTACCGGATGTTATGCGGATCTGGGATTCCCTGTTTGCCGACGAGAATAGATTCAGTTTTTTAATACATATTTGCTGTGCCATGATCTTGTGAGTATAAACATCCCACGCGTTTCCGAAATATCTTCGGCCAAATTCAAAGCGATACGAGTTCGTTCTCAGGTTACTGAGGGACCAATTGATGGCTGGTGACTTTGCTACCAACGTCAAACTTTTACAGGTAAACAGAACTTAACTCATCATTCCAAAACCGAATGAACCGAAACATAGCAACCCTCACATTTAACAGAATACACCTGACCCTCGATTTACACGGTAAATTGGTTCCCCGAAAATGCCGTGCAAATTGAAATCGTGCAACTCGAATCCACATTTCACATTTCACATTGCACAGAAATATTTTTGTGCAATATCCCAGTATTCCATATTATTTTTAAAAATTAGAGTACACATTTTTGACTAAAAATGCATTAATTCAAGTAAGATATACATAACGTAATTTAATAGTACACATTCTCTTCCGTCTTTGTCAAGCGTGTTAAATCGAAATCGTGCAATTGGAATGCAGTGTAAATCGAGGGCTAAGTGTTATACCTTAAAATTGTATATAAATGTATTAATGTACAAAGAACTGGAGTCCTGCGAGCTTAGTGTTTACATTTGATTACGAGTTCATTGAGATACTGTTAGATCCAGTTCTTTGCACTGTTTTGAAAGTAACGTTGTTGTTTATGTTCAGAACTTTCCTTCCATGGATATCCAGATAGTGCTTTCAAAAGCGGCGGCCCTGGCTGGTAAGAGTTTAAACACTCCTTAACATATAATAATGCACGTGGAACTTCGTGCGGAACTGATAAGTTAAATCAAATGTACGTTATTATAAAAAAGCGTTCGAAACGTGTCGAGAAACTTTCCCCGTTCTCCTCGATATCGTTTCCTTATACATATATATCTCTCCCTTTCACATTGTATACTGCGAATCATCGTTTTATATACGAGTCTCTCCAACGGATTCTTCCGCGAGTAACGATTGCTCATTGAATCGAAGCATCGTTTTGATCTAATTTGTTAAATATATAGATTATATATAGCATGTAATGCCAACGTGAGTCGTCGAAAAGGATAAGGTGATCTTAACAGTGTTTTATACTCTTTGGAGATTAAGAAGCTCACATTTCGAGCGGGTTAAGACGAACACAGAAATCATTTTCGCGACTTTACTACTCGGATTCTCAGTTCTCGTTCGTCGGCGCGCGAACGAGAAATCGTGCTGCGAACTGCGCAGCTCTAGTTCGGGATCTAAATCTCGTTGTATCGAAAGACGGAAATCCGGATTTGATAGAAACTGAATCTTGTTGAGCAGTAATTTAAGATTCGAGCATAATTTGCGACGTTAATGACACGACTTATCGAAGAAATGGTACGCGTCGGTGTTTCCGTGAAACTGTTTCGATGAACGTTTTCTAAGGTTTCCGAACTGTAGGAGATTATTACCGTTTATACGCGCAATAATTACACGATACGTTCAACCGAAATATTATATTTTGTAATCTTATTTTTGTAATGACCTACGTCGTTCGTCCTACGTTTATAAAATAATAAAAAACAAACGTTATATTTGCAATCTGATTGCGCTGCGACGTCTTGCCATTTCCTGTCTTCGATAATAAAATTACATCCTTTAAAGTTAAATAATAAAATTGCGTTCTTTAAACTTAAACAATAATATTACATTCTTTGTACTCGAGAATATTTCGAGAAAAGAATACAGCTAACGAAAGTCCACGGTTACTAAAATTATAAATAAATAAACGTGCCGTTTATTTTGAAGCGGTCTAAGTCCATTTAAAAAGAAAATCAGTTACTTTGTAACTTTATAAACGTTAACTTGATTTTTCTGAAAAAATTTGCTTATTCCCCTTTCGAAGTAAACGGCTCAAGTTAACGCCAAGTTAACGTTTATAAAGTTACAAAGCAACTTTGTACAACCATTATAAATGTTAACCTGATTATTTCGAAAGAACGGATTTAGGCCTCTTTTAATATAAACGGCCCAAATTAACGTCAAGTTAACGCCACGTTAACGTATATGAAGTTACAAGGTAACTTTGTATAATTCTTACAAACGTTAACCAGCTTTTGTTAACTTAAGCCACTTTTAAAATAAACGGCTCATATAGGTAAATCGAATGTGGAATATTTTGGTCGCGGAATACATTTATTTTCGATCGACGACCAGGTAAAATATTTGCTCGTAAATCGAACGTTTTAGAAGCGAACAAACGCAACCGATACTTTTCTCGATCTTTCATCATCGATTACTCGTTACATTGGTCACGCTCATGTTAATATCCTGCCAGCGAGTCAGACTTACATCAGCACAGGTATTAAGATCGCCCGAATGATCGATGTTACATTGTGTTACGAAATTACCGGTTTCGCCGAACCATTCCACGTAAGAAAAGCATTAAAATTTGACGCGAGGAAAAAAGAAATGGTGGCTCGTGAAATTCGTTTGTCAGGGATGGGGGAACTAATCAGAAATGTATTCTTCGTACTAGCGACGGTTGTAACTAGAGGATGATTATTATTGAATTAATAATTCCGGCGGTAGTCGCGAGAGGAATAATCCGAATTTCTAGATTTCATTTGGTTTCGTCTGATCCACTGGCAAATAGAATGATTGGGAACCGGCAGACCGACGGAATACAAATCAGAATACGTTTTACTCATTCGCGAATACCGAACTACACGTCTATCTGTTTACGCGCATAATACGATAGACGGGATGTACTCGGAATTATAAGCAGGTATATCGCAAATATTACGAAAATATTTACGTTTCCCTATGGTTCACTTTATTCTTGCTTCCAGTGCCACCGGAATAACAATCTTTTTAATTCGTTACATTTAGAATCCGTAAAATTACATCTCGAAATAAGAGCATTAAATGCACGAACCTAATTGTTGTTTTCTCAGATTATTTCATGGAACATCGAACATCCAGGATGACTCGAATCCATTTTCAGCTTCAAATCGGGGTTCATCTTCGTCCAGCGATTCTTGTTTGCACTCGTGAATCAATAAACAATTAATAATTAAGCTTTTAAAGACTCTAATCTTACTGCGTCCGACACTGCACGACTAATTCTCAATCCGCGGTTACGACTAGTGACGTCAGAAGGTGACGTACCACGTGACTCAGTACAGGTACCATAAAAAACGGAAGGGGTTCGTGAAAATATTCCGTTAATTAAAATTAAAATCGATGTTCACGTTTCACAGATTTCGGACTTTAAAAGTATTATATTAAATTAAGAAACTTCGATAACATTTTATCAAACGATACTCCGAATGAAAATAGTATGTTTTTAAAACTGAAGTTGTACACTGAATTTGACTAATAAGCGCGCCATGACACGAATTAAAATTGTGAACACCGACTTGTACATTTTATACGTGCGACATATTTAAATTGTAGAGTACAGGAATTCCAGATAATAATACTTAAAAGTATTTCGAGCCGTAATGATACAGCAGTTACTACGCGACGGAGGCCGTACGAGCGAAGGCAGCCAAAAAAACATCAACAACTAGTGTTTACTATTCTGTGTCTAATCGCGCGGTGGTGCGAGAGAGTCAGTCATACCAACTATCTCCTTCCACCGGGATATTTTCGTAGCACTTCTTGCTCCGATTTACGAGTATGAACTTGGCTATTAAGTGCGACACTGTAGTGTGCTAACAGCAGTGATTGACTTGAAATGTAAGATTCCGGTTTGTTCATTCTTTATATAGAATATATTGAAACTTTGAATCGTAATAATTCCAAATAATAATTAGAAGTATTCCGAGCAGTTAGTACGCGACGGAAAGTGAATGAGTGAAGGTACTCGTGAAAACAGAAACTGCCTTAAAATATGATACCGATTCGTAAATTCCTTGCGTAGAATATATTGAAACTTTAAATCGCGATAATTCTAAATAGCAATTAGAAGTATTCCGCGCAGTTATTACGCGACGGAGAGTGAATGAGTGAAGGTAGTCATAAAAACAGAAGCTGCCTTAAAATATGATACCGATTCGTAAATTCCTTACGTAGAATATATTGAAACTTTAAATCGCGATAATTCTAAATAACAATTAGAAGTATTCCGCGCAGTTATTACGCGACGGAGAGTGAATGAGTGAAGGTAGTCATAAAAACAGAAACTGCCTTAAAATATGATACCGATTCGTAAATTCCTTGCGTAGAATATATTGAAACTTTAAATCGCGATAATTCCAAATAGCAATTACAAGTATTCCGCGCAGTTATTACGCGACGGAGAGTGAATGAGTGAAGGTAGCCGAAACAAAACATCCGCAACCAGTGTTTATCATCCTCATTGATTCGACCAGTAGTTTAAGAGAGTAAGTAAAACCAACTCTATCTCCTTTCACCGGAATATTCTTTCGCGAAACCTCTTCCGTTGAATTACGAGTTACGATTACCGAATCTCGTACGTCGTGCGGGGGTTTCTCGGAGCTTAAAAAATTCGGTTCGTCCCGATCGTGATTCGCCACGGTGCGTCCCGGCTCGTCCCAACTCCGTGGATTCGTCACGGCGGCGAAAAATCGCGCGCGACTGGCAAGGGACGATTGTTGCTCCAACAAACAAGGTTTTGTGTAAAATAAGGATGCTGGATGATAAGAGAGGAATATCAACGGCGGAGTCTGGACCCGCGCCCAAATGTCCTCATATATAACCGAGGAGTTTAAAGGCACAATGCACCATAAATCAGTGATCATCTCGCGTGCAGCTTTTAGATCCAGAGACGAGAACACCGTGGGCGTCGTGCGTGCACGCGTTACGCAAATTGCCGAATCGAAACCGGCTCTTATCGCCGATTTTCCATTCTTTATCGACTTGATCATCATCTGGTATTCAATCCGCGAATTGATTCAAGGTATTTGCGCTCTTTCATCTTTCATCTTTCATCTTTCCATTTTGACCGTGCCTTTTTTCGTCCTTTTTTCACACTCTTTACGACACTTGGATTCAATGTCGTGCGCATCTGCCGCGCATGCGCGCAGATTTATATAACCTATTCAGACTCCGTGATATACTTCTCCTGCATTTTATTATATTATTATTGATTTTGGATTTATTATGTTATATCTACTACTGTTTATCGTGTATTTTCGATTATTGCGTGAAACCTATTTATTTATTGTGTACATTGTGTATGTTGTGCATATTACTAATCATTATTTATTCTTTATTTAGTTTGATTTCTAGGATTTATCAATTGGAAGCTTTACTTCGCTTTACATAATTGATACAATTTATGCAGTTCTTATACTTCAATGTTTTCAGGAATAATTCTATTTCATATCTGATCTACCAATTTCATTATTATCAGTTTTATGATTACTTAAGAATTATAATCTGAAATTTCTTTCACGCATCTCCGCGAAAACTGCGCGACACTTTAAACCATACGACAAGTCCCAGTAAATTCCTGTCTCTCTTAGGAGTCCCATAAGTAAAGCGAAATAAGTATAAAAATGATTCACGGGAAAAAGAGCGACGCGCGATTGCGTGGGCGGACTTTTATGGCGGTTGATTGGTTGATTTACAATCTCAAGTCGGTGCATCGGTGTTAAAGGGCTGCATGGCCCATAAACGATCTTTGAGATGTACGCGTTAATATCCGCCGATTTTTTTGGCGGATAGAGGGAAGGGCTCGTATCAAGGGCTATCAAAGGTTTGATTAAGGGTACCGACATAATCGACCTCTTAAAGGCGAACAAAAACCAGGCGACATCGCCTACCGTAAACACGCCCCCGTCGTTAAATCCGGACCTTGAAATTCACTGGAGATCCCTTCGAGTCCCTTCCTTCCCTTGGTTTCAGCTAATCAGAGATCGCGGATTTTATGATCGCCGCTTACGATCGTTAAGGAATCACTGGGAATGGCTGCCTGGCTTAATACCGCCGGCATGATTCTCGTCCGATGCAACCGTTGTTTATAAGAAATCTTCTTTGTTCGTTTGTTAATTAAAGACTTCGTGACTCTTGGATGAAAGTCCTGATTTAAGGGCTTCATTCTAATTGGGCCAGGGTAAAGGTGGGATCCTTTTGATCGATTTCGGGTGGATGTTTTAGGGAGATGTTTGGGACGCAACATAGTTTTATGTTGGTATTTTGTTGATTGTGTGGAAGAGTAGTTGAGTAGTTCCTTAGGAAGAGTGATTTTTTTGAATAAATGTTTATGTCTTTTGATTTCTACAAGATTGGTGTTAGAGGGTTTAAATTGATGGTAGATGATGCATAAATATTTAAATATGCATCATCTATCATCCTGAAAAAATCTCAAACCCTCAAAAATAAAATATACTTTCAAAAATCGTCAAAAAATCAAAGTCAACAATTTCGATCCTAAATGGCCCAAATCGATGGTAGATGGTATATAAACATGTTCTAGGACGATTTTGGGTCGATAGAAGTGGATTAAAAATTTGTTCCGGTCAAAAATGGGTCAGCCCAAAATCGCAAAAATGTAAAGGGGTATACCTTCAAAAATTCTTAAAAAATCAAAGTCGCCAAAATCAATTCTAAATGGCCCAAATCGATGGTAGGTGATGCATAATGATGATCTAGGACCATTTTGGATCGAAAGAAGTGGATTAAAAATTTTGTCCGGTCAAAAATGGGTCGACCCAAAATCGCAAAAATGTCAAGGAGCATACCGAATAACTGACTGATAAGAAATAATTAAGCTTTCAAACCACGGATAACCATTCACTTAATTAAACCTCATTTTCTTCTTACACCTCGCACACGCCGTAACGATAAATTCTCAAGCAAGATCTATCTATTAATCCTGCCATAGATTTGAATTTAGAAGGTAAAGAGCTCGTGGTCGATGCATTCGTCTTAATAATTCATCTGAAATCCAAGTTGTCCGACATTGTTAACGTGCGAAAAAATGAGAGGAGAGTGAAAAGGGTTGAAGCGCGTGGTGGGTTGTATGAAACCCATAGGGATACCATGGTATCCGAGGTTGTGAACGCGAGGTTCGTAGTTACAAAGCTATGAAGTTGACGAATGTGCTAAGATCAGAGGAGGGTGACTTGGCAGATTGTTCGCCAGGGTTCTCAGCGGTGGTCCACGCTTCGTGGATCACGGATCGATAGATCCTGACCTTAAACGAGCTCTTTGCCACGCCTCTCGGAAATATGATAGATTTCTACTTAACCCGATTCCGACTTAGATACCTTCTCCGACGTCCATTTATCCTCCTTCACGCGTCTATTTTCAAAGTGTCTTCGCTGCAAGGTGATTTAACATACGATACTCCGAGTCTATATCAGTGACTTATGTCTGAATTTCATCTAATTTTATAACCATTTTATATTATATCATAATTGAATCTATTTTTATATCATTTTAGCTTGTTTCATAAATCAATCTAATTTTATATTTTTCGTGCACCGGGATTTAAAATATGATACTTCGAGTCTTTATCAATGACTTCCTTTATAATTTCATTTAAGTTTGAATCATCTTATCTTATATCGTAATTTAATCTAATTTGATATCATTTTATCTTGTATTTCATATTTGAATCTAATTTTATATCATTTTATCTTATTTCATAATTCGATCTAATTTTATATCATTTTATCTTATTTCATAATTCAATCTAATTTTACATCATTTTATCTTATTTCATAATTTGATCGCATTTTATATCATTTTATCTTATTTCATAATTCAATCGCATTTTATATCATTTTATCTTATTTCATAATTCAATCGCATTTTATATCATTTTATCTTATTTCATAATTCAATCACATTTTATATCATTTTATCTTATTTCATAATTCAATCTAATTCAATCTAATTTTATATCATTTTATCTTATTTCATAATTCAATCGCATTTTATCTTATTTCATAATTCAATCGTATTTTATATCATTTTATCTTATTTCATAATTCAATCAAATTCTACATCATTTTATCTTATTTCATAATTCAATCAAATTCTACATCATTTTATCTTATTTCATAATTCAATCTAATTTTACATCATTTCATCTTATTTCATAATTCAATCAAATCTTACATCATTTTATCTTATTTCATAATTCAATCTAATGTTATATCATTTCATTGTCTTTCTTTACAATATTAAATATATCAGCGACGTATCTATTAAAAACCCAGGTAAATCAAGATCCCCTTTTATCCAGCAGAGTTCTCATATTCTCCCAACGCACTCAACAAAATGGCAGGACTTATAATCACAGTACTTTCTCCCCGATAACATTCGAATTAATCACCGGTCGATAAAAATAATTCACCGTTTATATCCATGTGTATAAACCGGAAGAAAAGCATGGTTGTCCATTGGAACTCGTTGGTGGTCCATGCTCGTCTCACCCGCGTCACTTCGAAAGATCTTAATCGTTTATTTTGTGTCGGCGTGTACGCGCGTCTTATCTACCTGTCGTTCTTTCTATTGTCTCTTTCTCTTTCTCCCGTGTCGTAACGTTACAAGTCGATTTTATTTGCCGCGATCTCGGGGCCCCAACCATTACATAATAACTTGGTTGGCATGAGTCGTTTGCCGATCTTAGATTATCGTACGATCGATAGACATCTACACCGACAACCGTTCCTCTTCGATCCTAAGATCGATCTCCGGCGAGGTAATCTTTTGGTCTCGCCGCCATTGATCCTCCTCACGGGGGTGTAATGCGTGTTTCCGCTTGTAACGTCCGGTTTGCAGATTATTACACGGTATACAATTCAAATTAAGTCAATTATTACTGTACTTAAGTAAACTGATAAATTTAGAAATTAAACCAGCGGTCCAACCTAGGAATACAATTCTCTTGATTGCACCGATGAGGCAATTTTAGTTTCATAACTTTTTACCATTTTTATTTATACTTTTTAAAAAATATATCAAATTATTTTGAAGATGTAAATTGCAACATTCTTTTCGTCAACGTAAATCTTTTTTAAAACGTTTCTGAAGGAGTATAGATTAACAAATATTTAGGTGGTCCAAATTTGAGAACTTTTTCCTACGATATGCACTCGATTTCTATCATTTTTGACTGTTTTGATTGGGAATGTCGACAATTTTTGAAAATTCGTTTTCTAATATACTACGTTATTATATTCTTATAATTAATATAATATTTTTATTATTGTTTCGTATCCATATAGGAAGGTATAAATATAAATCATATATATTATGCAGATATTATTAATACTTATTATTATTACATTATATAATTATTAGAACCTATAGATATAAATTATCCCGACAAATTACACCAACCTTAACACTAGAACTACCGAATATATACTCAGTTATGCTTACCGATTTATTTATATAATAATTATGGCCGAAGGATTTAAGTTCGTTAATGGATTCAATTATTTTCGTTATGTATATCAAATAAAATTTTCAAATAATGCTCCACGGCATATTCGAACAATAGAACTACAAATGGCGGGCAAGTAATTTTGACTCCTTTGGTAGTTCCAGCGTTAGCTTGTAATTATCTTACGCGATAATGACTTCACCTTGTTATTAGAAATTCATTTTTTATCCCGCGTATCCTTCGTAACTCGAAGTCCATTGTAAATATCCATTCACGCCTGAACCAATCCCAAGCCTTCGATTTCGTTCGTAATTGAGGGAAAAGCATTTCGACGTGACGTTTGATTAATTAATGATACATCATCGGCGTCGAGATTAATCAGTCAACAACGGTCTCGCGAATCTCGATTCATCAGAGAATATAATCGTCGAATCAAACGGTTCATATATCAAAAGTATCGTTTCGGGAGATGACAAAAGTGTGCCGGATGATGGTCGCGTTCGATCGTGAATTATTAATCATAGGAATTTATTAATCGGACTTATTCCGTGGATGAAATATCATCGAAAAACCGTGTCCATGTCGATGACCCAAATCGAGTATCTTTTTATCGAAGGTCAATTTGGTAGAAAAGAAGAAGAAGAAAAAAAAAAGATGGTGGAACCGATGCGATCCCTTTTATTCGATTGGTGGGTTACGGTTACATTAGCATATCACAATAAAGTCTGCCGCATGGGACTGGCGTGTCCGTTCCTTTCTAGCGTTCCTTCCGCCTCTCTCCCCCCCCCCCGTTCTAGCATTAATCTTAAACGCATGTCAGTAATAATCATGCCTCTTACATTCGTGAACGTGAAACGAACCAGCCTTCACGGATACCAGAACAACCCTTTGACCGATCGCTGTTGCCAGCTATTATTTATTTAAAATATATGGAATACAGGTAACTCTCATATAAAGCGTGAGTTGTGTACACGAAATAAAAGTACGTAAAATCGCAAGCAAATGTACCGTGTTATATTCGAATAATTTCACTGAAACTGGCAGACAAGTCATTTTGACTCCGTTCGTAGTTCTAGTTTTAAGAAATTCGTTGATACTTCTAATGTTAAGAATGTTAACACCCCAGCGCCATCTACGCGAATGCATAAATATCCCCCCCGCTTTTATTGCAACAACGGTAACACCCGGAACCCACCCTTTCGAACGAGTTCCCGTTAACGCGGTTATACACCAGCTACACCGAAATCTCCATCCTTTTTGGTTCACCCTAAAGTTTAGTGATCTCTAATGAACTAGTAGTCCGTTAGTTAATCTCTCTGCGAGTTCGTATTCCCGTGGAGGCATATACTCCTACCACGTATGTATCATTACAGTGACACAGAGCTAGTGAGTGAGAGAGAGTGAGAGGCATAATGCGAGACTCAACGAGAGCGAGTGAGACAGAGGCAGGGATTCGAAACGAGCAGTAGGTAGACACGTAGGATAGGAATAAATCCTGTTAGCCGTAACCGGCACGAGACCGGCGCAAAGCCGAATTTTCCCGGCTCGCATCTGTGAATATTTGCCCCGTGGGTAGCGCATTACATGCGCGTTTGTAATGCGCGTTGTAACTGCCTCTCCGACATTCGGCATCGTTCATTCGCACTCTGCACACACGCGCGTACACACTGATGCACACACGCGCGAGAGAGACTCGTGCAAACATTCGGTCGATCGTTTCTGTCGACAGAAGTACTCGCAGATCCCGGCCCGCGAACGTGGGTTACGAGAAATTTACATTTTTACGGGATTACAAGATGGGGTGGGTGCTGAACTCTGCGAAGGGAGATTAGATTCGACCGTTACAACTGTAATAATAGTTACTCTGGGGATCCTAGACATGGTATCTCCGTAGGGGATGATCGGTGAGGTTTTATATGTGTATATGTAGGTATATCTTTTGTGTTAACCTTCTGTGGCCCAATTTTTGTTCGTGCCTAAGGAAAATCGTAGAACGCGTAACTATTTATAGTTACACGGGGTTGTAGAGGGTTAATTGAGACAGGTGAATTTATTGCAAACCAATAGAAATGCTACTACTTGTATGTCTAACTGGCTTCCGAGAACAATGTAGAAGGGTGAACGCCAATCGAGAATCATTAAGCCGTAACATTTGTTACTCCTTTTACCCGCCGCACAAAAATTAGGGTGAATGCTGGTTGACGGCACATGTTGAGTTGTACGAGCATCGTTTCGCCGTGCTTAACACCCCATCAATGATAATTGATACAATGGCGGAAATAGGGGTCGAATATAATCCTCGAAACATGGTAGAATGATCAAAAAGTACTAGTAATAAGAAAAATCATTTTACCTAATAGAATGTTTCGGGGTTTACTGTTTTGATCATCGTACCAATTATCATTTACGATGTTGGCGACATCTACTTACGATTAGAAGCTTTAACTTCCACTCGAATTCCGCGGAGAAAAACCGCTGACGATCGCCGATGCAAATTCATGGAAATTATCGCGAAGACAATAATTATCGCGCCGGAAAAATGCGAGGCTTCATGCTCGGTCGATCGTGAATTTCTGGAATAAAGGGTGGTTTCATGGGAGGAGTCGAAGGGGTGAGTTGGTTCGCCGATGAAAAGAACGGAGGAAAGGGGTTTGCTGTCGGTAAAACCCTCTTCGAAATTTCTTTTAGTCGTTGTTGCTAATTTGCGGCTACGGAAGCACGGTTTGACAGGAAGGAAGGAAGGAAAGGATCGCGGAAGGGCGGGGGTGGTGGTAGATTAAGATAAAGGAAAGAAATAAACTCGTTCTTTTCCTTGTGATTTGCATCCTATTTCCAATTCGAACGCGTGCCCTTTGATGTCTTCCGCCGATCGTTTCTTGATTAATGTTCCGCTATTACTCCTCGAATTCTCGATCTCAGCCGTTTTTAATTTATTACTGCATATTTAGATGGAAAGAGGCGAAGATATTATGTGTAATAATTATTTCTGATTATTATTTCAACTTTGTCTTGCATAAAACATTCTTATCAAGATATTATGTGGAATAATTATTTCTGATTATTATTTCAACTTTGTGTTACGTGAAATATTCTTACGAAGATATTTTATGGAATAGTTATTTCTGATTATTATTTCAACTTTGTCTTACATGAAATATTATTATGAAAACATTGTGCGAAATAATTATTTGTGATTATTATTTCATCTTTATCTTATATAAAACATTCTTCTCACAAAATTTATGAGGAATTAGTTATTAGTATTAAATCAGTTATGATATGAAATTATTGTAGCATCGTAATATGTTATAAATATTATGCAAGTTGATATATGAAAATTATTATTATCATTAATTATTGTATTATCAATTTTGAAGAATTCAACGCCTTCTTTGACCGATTAAGATATAATAATAAGCATTGAATAGCTTAATTACAATAATTACATCGAATCAAATAAGCAACCTCTAAATATATGTCTTTTTCAGACCTTTTAATATAACACTTAAAAATATAATAAAAATATGAAATAATATAGCATCTGAATATGAAATAAATATTCTGTAGGAAATCATTATTTTGCACCATGCAATTACAGCATCCCTGAGATAAGAAAATTATTATTGTAATAATGATTATTATGATATTTAATTATTGCACAACCGATCGTGAACAATTTTATATCTTCTTCGACTCATTAAGATATAATAATCTAAATCGAGTAACTTAATTACAATAATCCTTTCATAAAATCATTTCATAGAAATTTCATAAAAATGTCGTTAATCATTTGAATTTCGGTATCGAATTATTTTATCATAATCCCCGTAAGTTTGAACTTTGTTAATTTAAAGAATTTTGACAAACAAGTGTTATGTAAATATTCTTCCATATCTTCGCAATGAATTTCATAATCAAAAATATTATTTATCCCTATTTTTTATGGAAATAATTAGAATTTGTTTCTCCCGGAAACAAAGTTTTACGAGGTATTTGGTTAAATTCGATGCTGTACGAATACTTTTTACACTCATTACATAATAAACTCCCGTATAACACGAGTTCCTACAACGCTAATTCCTACAACGCGCTAAAGATATTGCGACGACTCTTTCAATTCTGTAACGCGATTCTCGTACAACGCGCTATATAATAAAACACGTGAATTCCCGGATAACACTGAACGTATTAACCGTGTTATACGGGCGTCTACTGTATGTCTTTTTCGCTCCACTTCATATACGCAGGAAAATATCATTAATCATTTCAATTTCGATATGAAATTATTTTATCATAATCCCCGTAAGTTTCACGAAACTAAATGAACTATCGTCGCCCGAATTGGATTGATATCCAGCTCGGATTTCGAATGATTCGAATCGGTGTGGCTTTGGCTTTGCACCTCCGCATAGCACGGAGGCTCGGTAACATTATTCGGTCCACTTGTCGGCACCCTTCGGCATTTCAACCCCTATGTAGCCACCCTCTAAAGGCTAATCCTGTTATCCTCCACGATGCTTCCACGCACCTACCTTTCGTTCCACCCCCCCTTTTTTTCTTCCCGTTGTCTAACAAAAAAACAATCGATGTCCTGGACGATGTTCGATTCGAGGATTATTGAGACGGGAGGATTTCGAATTCGCTGCGGGTTTCGTTCTTTCGACCGTGAAAGCAAATCAGAAGCAAAAACAGGTGGAATGTTTGTAGTTGATATTCTGAGCTGCTCGAAAAGATTATTTAACACTGGAATCACCGAATCTATACTCGGTTATAGTTTTACATTTATTTATATATAAATTATGACTGGAGGTTGCAAGTTCATTAATGGATTCAATTATTCAAAGATTCACTTAAAGTATAAAAATGGCGGAAAAGTCATTATGACACCTTTGATAGTTCTAGTGTTAATTCTAGTGTTAAAAGTCGAAGAGACTTCAATATTGAATCTGTACTTTCAATCTTTATCTTGATTCACGTATTAGATATCTATTATATATTTATTATCAATTATTCAAAGATTCACTTAAAGTATAAAAATAGTGGACAAGTCATTTTGACACCTTTGATAGTTCTAGTGTTAATTCTAGTGTTAAAAGTCGAAGAGACTTCAATATTGAATTTATACTTTCAATCTTTATCTTGATTCACGTATTACATATCTATCATATATTTATTATCAATTGATTACCCCATTAGTTATTTCCATCATCAAAAACGAAATATTTTGAGGTTAACATTTTCCAGTTGGAACACATTGTTATTCATTCCCTTACTGGACTCGATTAACCCCTTGACATACAAATAAAACAGAATTTCATGGGTCCAAAAAATACTATTTAATTTCGCTCAACTGAACAGTTATGTAAGCTTTGAAACAGAACGGAATATTTACAATGCTAAATATCATTTAATAAGATTGATACACAATATTAATGGACAATAATGAAGTAACATTATTCAATAATAAATAAGTAGTTCTGTAAAGTATGACATTTTTACTGTCCCCCGGAGACAGTTCTTGCGTCCCGGAGACGTCAACGTCTTACAATGACACGCGAAACAGATGACGTCTCTCAGACGTCATTGTATGCCAAGGGGTTAATATCTGTCACGAACAAAATATAGCATATCTCTAAGTATCTTTTATATTATTACACGGTACTTATAATATTATCTTGCCAATCGAGGTGTTAATAATTAATGAATTAATTTTGATTAGACTTTATGTACAATTTATTAGATATTAGATATTAGATATTAGATATTAGATATTAGATATTAGATATTAGATATTAGATATTAGATATTAGATATTAGATATTAGATATTAGATATTAGATATTAGATATTAGATATTAGATATTAGATATTAGATATTAGATATTAGATATTAGATATTAGTTAAAAGTATCAAACGAAAGAATCCGATCATCTTTGTCGTGCCTTTGTTCTCATCTTCGGTGAGAAATCAACTCGGTGACATTAATAATCGACTACAGGCATTAATCCAAAGTATACCCTGAAAAGCGGAGGGAGCTTTTCACGATGAAAATAGACCGCCCACTCTTGATACATATGTCTGGTTCGATCGAGTTGTGACGAAATATTCGAGCGGGAAAAGTTGAATGGCAAAACCGAGTACCGTTGGCCCTTTGAGTCTGTCGTAATGCAATTCATAAATCGACCGCCGGTGCCGATGACTGAAATTATCCTTTCAGAAATTAGGGGTTGCGACCGGCCCCCCCCCCGCCCCGCGTTAACCCTACGTCAATTGACCAATGACGTGTGTTCCGCGAGGGTGCATATTTACCGCACGTCTCCTATTCAACATTATCAATTGTGGATCGCGAATTCTTTTCAGCGATGCAGAATTCTAGTTTTTATATATTCCTTGATTTTTTTCGTGGAAATTATTCATATGACATTGGAATATTTAAGGGTTTTGGAAATATCTTCGTATGAATTGTTATGACGGTCCAATCTTTATCATTTTTGGAATTATCTTTGTATGAATTGTTGTGACGTAGCAATCTTGATCATTTTTGGAATTATTTTCGTATTAATTATTGTATCATACCAATATTTATGGTTTTTGGAAGCATCTTCGTAAAATGATTATTATATCATTCCACTATTTATGATTTTTGGAAATTAACTTCGTACCAATTTTCAGGTTACTTTTCATTTAAAAACGTACAATTCAAGACACAGTTATTCTTAATTATATCACATATTATTAATTGATTTCTTCACAAATCTCATCGTATCAATTATGTGACTAAATACAGCAGATTTTAATATTATATTATAATAATAATATTGGCAAACGAAGATTCCGAATATTCGCATCCACGTTGATCATAAATTAACGAGGAGCAAATATTTATCGTTAGCCATCTTGGATTTCTCGGAACCATATAATCCTGGTAATATTTGAAACCTGAGACATCAAAGGGTTTCCTACATCGGTTGGAATCCTTGATAAGATATCCCCGATAATCTTCAAGGCGGTACACACACACACACACACACACATATTCAGAACGACGATATAATCGCAGCAAATCATATTACACGATTCCAACGCTGAGTCGACGAGTTTCCTGTAATGTTAATGGAATAAGATAGTCAACCGGAAGGGGAGGTTGGTAGACAAAACGAATTTAAAAACCCCATCCAAGGAATACCAACATACCAGTAAGTTCTTAAAAGAAGGCACTCGTAGTAACACAAATTTAAAAATTAAAAGAAGATAAAAACTTGTATAATACAATACCGAACTACGGCTTTTATGGTTTTTGGGATAATTTTATTGTTAGCATTCTTTTTAATACAATTCGACATATCGAAAATATAGAATAATATTTTTTCATACGAGGCTTTGTTTCTGAGAAAAATGGGTTTGAAGATTTGCAACTTTTTCGAATTTCAACAGGAACTTCTTTCAATAATTCTGGCAATATAAACTTTTAAGTCATTTTTTTCGGAAACAAAGCGTCGTATAAAAAAATTGTACTGTATATTTTCGATTTTTTGTGACATACTGAATAAAAAATATAGAATAAAATTTGTTCATACGAGGCTTTCTTTCTGAGAAAAATGGCTTTGAAGATTTCTAACTTCTTCGAATTCCCAAAGGAACTTCTTCCATTTATTCCGGCAATATAAACTTTCGAAGTCATTTGTTTTAAAACAAAGCCTCGTATAATAAAATTTTATTCTATATTTTCGATTCAAGATTTCATATAGAATCACTTCCCGCTTGTACCACCAGTTACATGACACCCTGTATATTATTAGGGGTACCCTCGTGTTTTTCAGATCGAATAAACAGCGACATCTTTTCCTTGGTTTTCTAATAGTCACCTAGCGCCTTTTTTCCTGAACCCTGAAGTAGTTCCCCGTGTTTCGCGCCAGGTTTTCTTGCCGGACGAAAGTTCCTCGGAGATGATTGCGCGATGGGGTAGCTCGAGGGTGGATTCGTAAAATTGGGGAGAACAGGGTGAATTCGGGTTCGGCCGAGTCCGGTTTATCGAGGTGGAACAACAAGCGGCAATCAGGCATAACTCGATCATTTCATTCTTCTACGTCCCTGGATCCTCCCTCTTCATCCTCCTCATCCTCCTCCTATCGCGACACTTCCCTATATTTACCTACAACACGTACACTCGGACATAAAAACAGAGTATTTCGATGTGTTGGTTCGAATCCCTTCGACACCCCTCTGTCTTCATCGGTCGTGTTTTCAAGACGTGTTTTGTCCCGCCGTGATCGCGAATTTTAAATCGCTAACCGTTGTGTACCACTTCGGACCTGTTTTTGTCAGCTTGAGGCATTTCCTGATATTTATTAAGATATTTTATTGAATTTTTTGTGAAATGGAGGCGAAGAATAATCTGTTTCAGTCTTTGAACAGGTTTATAGTGGACTTAATTTGTTAGGGGTTCATTTTTGGATTTTTATTATAAAGAGAAGCTTTTTAATATTTCAGCCATTATACTTTTTGGTATCGAAGGAATTGTATTATTAGAAATGGTATATTAATATTATAGCAGTATTATAGTAATTCTGTATATTACTTTAGAAATATTAGAATATTCAGGGGGAAGGAATATTAATATCCTGACACAAAAAATATAATTATTATAGATATAGTTCCACTTTGATTCGTATCAATTATTATCCATGTAAACTCATATCAAATGACTGTATTTATAGTTCCAATTATATTCATATTAATTATTATATACATAAACTCGTATAATATGACTATATCTATAGTTCCACTTTGATTCATATCAATTATTATCCATGTAAACTCATATAAAATGACTGTATTTATAGTTTCAATTATATTCATATTAATTATTATATACATAAACTCGTATAATATGACTATATCTATAGTTCCACTTTGATTCATATCAATTATTATCCATGTAAACTCATATAAAATGACTGTATTTATAGTTTCAATTATATCCATATTAATTATTATATACATAAACTCGTATAATATGACTATATCTATAGTTCCACTTTGATTCATATCAATTATTATCCATGTAAACTCATATAAAATGACTGTATTTATAGTTCCAATTATATTCATATTAATTATTATATACATAAACTCGTATAATATGACTATATCTATAGTTCCACTTTGATTCATATCAATTATTATCCATGTAAACTCATATAAAATGACTGTATTTATAGTTCCAATTATATTCATATTAATTATTATACACGTAAACTCATACAATATGACTATATCTATAGTTCCACTTTGATTCATATCAATTATTATCCATATAAACTCAAACAAAATAACTATATTTATAGTTCCAATTATATTCATATTAATTAATATACACGTAAACTCATACAAACCGACTATATTTATACTTCCAATTATATTATATAAAATATTACATATATAAATTCATAAAAATTTAATCAAAATTGATACGCTGTCCCACGTAGTCCGTTATCACTGATACACCGAAGGAAGTTCAGGGGTTATTTTTGCAAGACTTACCTTAGAGTTGCAAAGGATGTTTAATTCAGCGTGTAACCGTACGCGGGATCGAGTTAACGTTAAGATCAAATTGGATTTGTCGTCTGCGCTGGCCCGACTAAAACTTAGTCATCCGGCAGGACCCTCCTAATCCATTTATGTTCCTTCGTCCTGGCTTCTGCCGTCTCCGTGTCCTACGTAGTCGTAGAAATAAAGAGCACGGACCAGAAACAAAAAGAAGGTCCTTTCGTCGAACCTGAAACCTCGAACTGCGCGTACCTTTGTTTTACACCGTGCTTCGATTCAATCAGCATCGGAAACAATACCCGATAGTTTACACGTGGATATTCTTGATTTATGGACACGAGAGATATTTCTTTATTTATTCATTCATTCATTTATATATTTACTTATTTATTGTAATATCAACGGGTTAGAACCCTTGGTACAAAATTGTAAACAAGAAAGTGCGAAGCCCGGAGGGACACAATAACAAATTTGCAACAACATAACAAAATTGGCCGAAGCAAAACAGAAGAGTTGACACGCATACGAAACAAATCGTGATAATAATAAATAGAGACAAAATATGGAGTGATTGGAATATTTGTAATTGGTAAACAATTGAATTTTCATAATTGAATTTCTTGTTGTGTTATATGAAATATTGGATTTCTTATCAGGCCTCGCGACTTTGTCCTCTAAACTTGTTTGAAAGTGGAACTTTTTTGTTGGAAATACGTTGATAAAAATGTATACAAGTAAATGGTGGATGTTTTGATTAATGAAATGTTTATTTGCATTAAAAAGCAATTTTTGCTTTCTCTTGGAATAATCCGATATTTGTGTGTCGGACAGTTTTAAAAATGAGCGAAAAATGAGCGAAAAATGAGCGAAAAATGAGAAAAATGGCAGACGAGGACGCCAGCCAGGATTGAAGTTGCCTTCTAACGAATTTTTTCCCCGAGTTTTTGCAAACTTCGTCGCACCGGGGGTGTCGCGAAGGAAAGGGATGATTGTTTGGTTGAAAGTAGAAAGGAAATAAGAGATATTTTCTTGGCGGGGGTTGGGCAAGAGAGGGTGAGGGAGAGGGGGTAGAAATGGGGTGTGGGTGGGAGTTTGTTAGGAACGAAGTGTCTCCGTCGCGTTTTTGTCGGCGGAACGTTTGTCGTTTCGCGGGGATTCGCGGAGGCGGCTTTGGAACGGACACGCCCAGCGTCGCGACGCTTTTATCGATCATCGTCGGGATGCCCGTCCGACGTATACCAACGGCCATTTTACTTTTCCCATGGTGGAATCAGGAAAATTGATCCTGTCTCTTTGAATTTTTCTCGCAACTCGAAGGACAACTTTCATACTCCTCCAGAAATGATTTGATTTAATTGAGTATGGAAAATTGATTGAGTTGTATTTTGAACAAATTGGGGGAGTGTGATTGGTGCCTTTTAACGTAGCTTGATTAAGAATATTATTTTATGGCGAGCTTTCTATGCTGTTTATTATTAGAGTTCACAAATACAGTAGTACCTCGTAATTCGTATTTCATTCGTTCCAGAAACCCGTTCGAAGATTTTAGATTTTAGGTTTTTTAATGTTAATAACTTAGAAACAATTGAAGAAAATAATTTGACGCTCATTTTATTAAGTTAAATTGTTACAACATAAAGATAGAAGTGAAGAATAATTATTTAATATAAAAATCACGAAGACAAAAATATCAAATATCCATCACGGTTTCGATATAATGCGGTTCCAAAATTGTGGCGATCCTCGAATAACGCGGTACTTATCCAACACGGTTTCGATATAATGCGGTTCCGAAATTGTGGCGATCCTCGTATAACACGGTTTCGACATAATGCAGTTCAGAAATTGTGGCGATCCTCGTATAATGCGGTACTTATACAACACGGTTTCGATATAGGTAATGCGGTTCCGAAATTGTGGCAATCCTCGTATAACGCGGTACTTATCCAACACGGTTTCGATATAACGCGGTACTTATCCAACACGGTTTCGATATAACACGGTACTTATCCAACACGGTTTCGATATAACACGGTACTTATCCAACACGGTGTCGATATAACACGGTACTTATCCAACACGGTTTCGATATAACGCGGTACTTATCCAACACGGTTTCGATATAACGCGGTACTTATCCAACACGGTTTCGATATAACACGGTACTTATCCAACACGGTGTCGATATAACGCGGTACTTATCCAACACGGTGTCGATATAACGCGGTACTTATCCAACACGGTTTCGATATAACGCGGTACTTATCCAACACGGTTTCGATATAACGCGGTACTTATCCAACACGGTTTCGATATAACGCGGTTCCGAAATTGTGGCGATCCTCGTACAACGCGGCATACTTTTACTATACGACTTCGATATAACGCGGTTCAGAATTCCTGGCGTTCCTTCTACAACGCGGCACTTTCACTCTGCGACTTTTGAGCATAACGTGTCTATGTAATCCGAGTCTCGCATAACGCGATTTCAATAACGCAACCTTTAGAACCTAACTCCCGCGTTATGCTAGGATTACCAGTATATAAAATAATTGCATAATATTCATATTCCACTAATTGCATAAAACACCATAAAAAAGAACGTTTCAATTCATTGTCAACACATTTCCAGCGTAGTTTGAACATCGAGCTCCGATTAACCGTCTAATTAATGAACTTTAACGCGTAATCTCGGAGTCGGTTGATTCACCTTCGCCGGTCTTACTTCTTCCCCCTGGCTTGGTTTTCGTCGTTTTTCAGTTTGTTAAGGCCCCTGACTCGGGGCCTTTCTGCTAGTTGGAGTGTAGGTAAAACGCAAGACCGGCTTATAGACTCGTATATATCTCTCTATAGGGCCTTATCATATTTATGGGAGTCGCTGGGAGAGCACGACATGGAAACCGCATCTGTCGGCGCGCATATTTTTAAATACCAATTCGGTGTGTAGTCGAGCGAGGCGCAGGAGCAACCACCGATTTCTTATTTCTCCAAGGGTTCCATGAACACTTTCCGATACCTCCGCCTTAACCCCTTACCACCCCGCCGTCTCCCCGCCCCGCCGACCACTCTCGTTTATTTATTTCTCGTTTATTACGCGAATGTTCATCACGATCGCCCCGGGAACTTTAACAGGGAAATTACTGAACGAGTTACCGCGAATGACTCAATCGCCTTCGTACCTTGGTACTCCGACTCTCGGCAAGTTCTTGGTATCTTTATTATTATTATACTCGTACTTAATGCCTTTATTTATTAAGTATTAACCCTTTAAACTCGAAGAATATTTCGGTTACAAACGAGAACTTATTCCAAGACGTTTTGCGATTTCGATTAGCGAATTGTGAACAGTCTTATCAATGTCCTCCATTATCTTATCAACTTTAAGGTTGAAAGTAATTCGTTGAAGTTTCAAGTCAATAAAAGCATTTACTTGTCTCCAAAGATACAAGAAACTAGCGTTTATTATAAGACTTATTAAATTATTAATAACTATCTAATAAAATAAATACTATATGGAAGAAATTCATGTAAACATTATTCGAGTCAACCTTCTTAAGGTGTTCAACGAATAAAGTTATTATTGCTGTTCTCATCGAGCACCGGGTTATGCGGATTTTCCAAAGTGCACGTTTCTGGGCCCGTGTAATACCGGACGTAATACGGGCCCATATCACGCCCCGTATTCGCTCGCCAGCACGTCGAACGGAATCGAGCGGAATCGAGCGCACTGCTCGTTGATTCGAAAGGAATAATCGGATTAAATCTGAATGACGGAGTGCGCGGGGTGGAGTTCATTGTGAACCTTGACTCGAGAGGGATGAAACCCAGGCAGATACACGGAGTGCCCCGAGTTCTCGGTACTTTTTCGTTGAACAATCGAGGAGAGGCGAGTCGGTGCAATTGAATTCACGGTGCTTTTGGGGACCGAGGAGAGACTCGCACGTAGCGCCACGTGCGCCCTATTACATAATATTAGACTTACACCTCGGACTCCCTTTTCAGCGTCCCACGATCCGAAGGAACTAACCACGAGCCCTAACCACCCCTAACCACCCCTAACCACCCCTAACCATCCCTATCCAACCCTAGTGGATTTCCTGATCCACCGACTCTGACCTTTTTTTCCGACCGATCGACATCCACGGTCCCACGCGATCTTATCAACTGTGATTACATCGTTGATGCGGTCTTCATGCACTTCTTTTTGGGGAATTTGTTTATTGGGGTTCATTCAGGTATATTAAATAGTGGGTTGGAATGGGATATTTTTTCTTTCGAGGACGTTTACTGGGAGTTATTGTGTCATTGATTTGATTTCATTGTTAATATGTTGTTTAATGTAGTCATTATTTGTTCGTACTTTATTTGTGTGTTCTGTGTATATTTGTTAGAGTCGACATTTTTAGATGTTTTGTTTGTTTGGTATTGAAATGTTTTATTGAAATATGTTTGGAAATATTTATTTTGAAGAAGTTAGATGTTTTGAGTTTTGAATTTCAACAATTGAAATTTCCAGATAGCTTTAAAAAAATTCAAAAATGTTACAGAAATTGACGGCTCCAGTTTAGAAAATTCAAAGAAATCACACTAATTGAAAGTTCCAGTTTGGAAAATTCAAAGAAATCTCAGAAATTGAAAGGTCCAGTTTAGAAAATTCCAAGAAATCACAGAAATTGAAAGCTCCTGTTTAGAAAATTCCAAAGAATCACACAAATCGAAAGGTCCAGTTTAGAAAATTCCAAGAAATCACACTAATTGAAAGTTCCATTTTAGAAAATTCCAAGAAATCATAGAAACTGGAAACTTTAGCTTAGAAAATTCAAAGAAATCACAGAGATTGGAAGCTCCAGTTTAGAAAATTCCAAGAAATCATAGAAATTCGAAACTTTAGCTTAGAAAATTCAAAGAAATCACAGAGATTGGAAGCTCCAGTTTAGAAAATTCCAAGAAATCACAGAAATTGAAAGCTCCAGTTTAGAAAATTCCAAGAAATCACAGAAATTCAAAGGTCCAGTTTAGAAAATTCCAAAAAATCACACAAATCGAAAGGTCCAGTTTAGAAAATTCAAAGAAATCACACTAATTGAAAGTTCCATTTTAGAAAATTCCAAGAAATCATAGAAACTGGAAACTTTAGCTTAGAAAATTCAAAGAAATCACAGAGATTGGAAGCTCCAGTTTAGAAAATTCCAAGAAATCATAGAAATTCGAAACTTTAGCTTAGAAAATTCAAAGAAATCACAGAGATTGGAAGCTCCAGTTTAGAAAATTCCAAGAAATCATAGAAATTCGAAACTTTAGCTTAGAAAATTCAAAGAAATCACAGAGATTGGAAGCTCCAGTTTAGAAAATTCCAAGAAATCACAGAAATTGAAAGCTCCAGTTTAGAAAATTCCAAGAAATCACAGAAATTCAAAGGTCCAGTTTAGAAAATTCCAAAAAATCACACAAATTGAAAGGTCCAGTTTAGAAAATTCCAAGAAATCACAGAAATTCAAAGGTCCAGTTTAGAAAATTCCAAGAAATCACAGAAATTCAAAGGTCCAGTTTAGAAAATTCCAAGAAATCACACAAATTGAAAGGTCCAGTTTAGAAAATTCCAAAGAATCACACAAATTGAAAGCTCCGGAAAACTTGATTGAATTCAAAGAAATCCCCGAAATTGAATGCTCGTAGAACACCGAACAACTTACTCATTCTGAACTTTCCTTAATTACTTGCACCCCCTTCCTCCTACGAGGCGTCTAATTAGTCAACAACAATCACATTCTTCTTTCTTAATTCGAAACCCACGAATGATGACTGGAGACAATCGATGATCATTTTTACATCGTATTTATATTCTTCCACTTCGTCTGCACCGAGTCTTGGTACTTTCATAAAGCATGACTCGAATGCGTGGTGTCACGAAAATCTCAAAGTCGAAAAGTGTCAATCCGTCGACGAGGAAAGAAGCCTGTTACGTCTTCTTCGTAGATATTATCGGTCCCAGTATCTTCCTGACTAATTATCGCGAATATTATCGCATGCGGATTGGCCGAACCCGCTGAATCATTCGAGGGGATGCGCTTGGTATTTCATGTAACTCGACTCACGCCGGAAATGGCCTGTTCCCATGGAGACGCGTGAATAGAACACGCAATAATGTGTGCGTGTACCGGGTGATATGAAATCTTTGCACTTAGCGGCGATTCTCAGTCGCCATTCAATTTAATGAGGTAACTCAACTGGCGACTAAGTAAAAGGCGACATTATGCTTACATTAATGAAATTGAAACAAAAGTGGGGTTAGATGTGGCCAATTATACACTTTGTTCAACAAAAAATGAGAATTTTTAAAAATTCATTTTTTGGCCGGAGAAAGTTATTAAATTTAAAATCACCGACAACTGAAGTCAGTTTGAATCATTATATTTGGATATAATCAGTAATCCATAAACTCTAATTCATGATGATAAAATGATTCTCCGGAATAATGTAAAAAAGGAATATGAAAGGAATATGAAAGGAATATTTTATTGTAAAGAAAAAGTCACCCTGATGTCACGGACTCAGGTTCACCACGCTGACTCTCCAGGGAAAAAGGATGACAAGGAACTAGGGAACAATAAGGACACAGTTTTGATAGCGGATGCCGATGATTCTCCACTCACCTGTAATAGCAGAGATCGTTTCGTCATCCAACAGGAATCCCGGGTGCCCGTTAGATGCGCATCTTCTTGGATCCCGAGGGATGTCACGCTCGAAAAAGTCGCTGGGAGATGGAATGTTTTCGTAAGAATAACCCCTTGGTATCCATCTGATGATACTGGCGATGATTGTTAGGGTATGGCGGAGTTACTTGTATGAGTGAGTTTGTTTCTTTGAGATTACGGTTCTAGAATATGTTTATACATCATTTACCATCGATTTGGGTCGTTTAGGAGCAAAATTGGCGACTTTTAATTTTTGACGATTTTTTAAGGTATACCCCTTTACATTTTTGCGATTTTTGGTCGACCCCTTTTTCGACTGGAAAAATTTTTAAACCACTTCTTTCGACCCAGAATCGTCCTACAATATGTTTATACATCATTTACCATCGATTTGGGTCGTTTAGGAGCAAAATTGGCGACTTTGATTTTTTGACTATTTTTGAAGGTATACCCCTTTACATTTTTGCGATTTTTGGTCGACCCCTTTTTCGACTGGAAAAATTTTTAAACCACTTCTTTCGACCCAGAATCGTCCTAGAATATGTTTATACATCATATACCATCGATTTGGGCCATTTAGAATTGATTTTGGCGACTTTTAATTTTTGACGATTTTTGAAGGTATACCCCTTTACATTTTTGCGATTTTTGGTCGACCCCTTTTTCGACCGGAAAAAATTTTAAACCAATTCTTTCGACCTAAAATCGTCCTAGAATATGTTTATACATCATTTACCATCGATTTGGGCCAATTAGAATTGATTTTGGCGACTTTTAATTTTTGACGATTTTTTAAGGTATACCCCTTTACATTTTTGCGATTTTGGGTCGACCCCTTTTTTGGCCGAACAAATTTTTAAACCACTTCTTTCGACCCAAAATCGTCCTAGAATATGTTCATACATCATTTACCATCGATTTGGGCCAATTAGAATTGATTTTGGCGATTTTTAATTTTTGACGATTTTTTAAGGTATACCCCTTCACATTTTTGCGATTTTGGATGGACCCCTTTTTCGACCGGAAAAATTTTTAAATCACTTCTTCCAACCCAAAATCATCCTAGAATATGTTTATACATCATTTACCATTGATTTGGGCCATTTAGGAGCAAAATTGGCGACTTAGATTTTTCGACAATTTTTGAAGATACACGTGTGTCCATTACTTCTTCGAATATTGTATTATTAAAAACTATTACAATTATCCAACTAATACGCTTCAGTTCTATTAATATTTCCCACACATCTCTATAAACTATTATCAATACATATTACAATTTATATTACATTTCCCAACGGGACTTTAATATCTTTTAAGGAAGTAAGTCATACCGAGCATAATTTGTAATAAAATGAATTGCTCCGGGAACAAATACAGACGCGGCGAAGGAAAAAAAAAGAAGAGTGCTGAAGCCAGCCTGTTGGAAGTGATTCGAATTAAAAGTGGCTCACGCTCGGTCGAGTTCAAAATTTGTACGAGCGTGCTCGTAGTCGTTGCATATTGACACTGGTACCGACGTAAAAGGGATCGGTTATGTATCATCCGCAAAATGTACCGTTGCACGGGGCAACACATTTTTGTGTCGAGGCTGACGATCAAACATAAAGTTGAGTACACAGGTGCGACCAGACGATCGTATCGTCTGAAATCATCGGCAAATTCGTGCGCTTGGCCCTGAATTATTGACGGAACACTGGATGTCTTCCGTAAAAAGAATATCATTGGCGCGCACCGAGAAACCTTCCTCCCTCACATTCTCGAATCATCAGAATCATCAGAATCATCAAAATTCACAGAACTTTCTTCTGCGATTATATCGAAAATCGATACTGAAATAATTCACGGATTCACTTTATCTAGCCGGTTATCATATATCTATTAAAACCATCGAAACTACGGAGAATATAATCAGTTTTTAACATATAAATTATCAGCGATTTTTCATCAATTTCGAATACTTTTCTATTTTTACTGAAAAAAGATATTCCTTTAAAAACAAGAAATTTGACTGTTTTACTATCTCACGGTAACCATCGACTCTTTTTATCTCGAGAATATAAGTTCTTTTATCCAGTGAAAAGGGTTGGGAAGAGTGGTAAGGGTGAGGTTAGAGTAGGTTCGCGTTGAACGAGGGTGCAAGTATGGATGGCTGCGGGGGTGGGTTTCGTTAGGTTGGCCAGAGTTTTGATGATAACGAGCGGATTTGCAATCACGGCTACATTGTGCAGGAACCTGCTGTTAGCTAACTCGAAGAGGGATGAAACTCAGACGCACCGAGATCACAGAGCAGGAAACACAACGAAGAAGAGACACTCGTCGTGGGTTGATGATAAGAGTGACGAGGAAGATGTTCAACGTGGAGGATGATAAGTGCGACGAGGAAGATACTCGATGCGGAGTATGATGAGAGCGACGAAGAACCTCGGTGATTACAGCTCGGCGAGAGAAAGAGAGGTTAGAATGTTTCCTATCTTAAAGCAGTCTCGGATACAAGCGATATATGCGCACGAAGGATCCTGGAAAGTGGAAATCCCGAAATTACAGGACTACGCGCATCCGTTTGATAACCTTCCACCGGGATACCTATGCAGAAATGTTATGCGGAATTCCCCTTCCCTTTCGATCCCGCCATTCCTGGAATCCACGCTTCCAGCAGCTAACGAAGGAAACTGATATGTTTCGTTATGCGCGCGCAGATAAGCGACTCGTGAATGCACTTCGTGTGTTCCTAGATTAAACCCTTAACTGGATCATTTTTCCGGCGAATACTTGGCAAAATAACGTGTCTGTGTTTATCTCTGTGCGTGAATTTCAATGAAAATCATCATTTCGATAACTGAATTGATTACTGAATTGAACATTATTGGTGATAAACGGAGGACTAGATTTATTTGTTGTGATAAGAAGGATATTATTAATTGCCAAAGAGTACGAGAGCGAATTTTATTCGTGCTTTTATATTCTCTTGATTTTCTTTACTTGATAATATGTCGTCGATATTGACTTATAATCTTTTCTTATCTCTTTTATCAAAATTGCCAAACCGCACGAAATATCTGGCCGACCGAATATCATAGATTGTTTATTTTATTAGGTGATTTGATTAGTGTTTTTCTTTATTCAGAGGTATATTTATTTGATTATTATTATATGTTATTATTTGATGACGATGTCACTTTTGCTGTTTTATAGAATTCTTTCTTTGCCGTATTAAATATAATAGTATGATGACTATAATTAGAAGTGTGTGAATGATAATTATGTTTCATATCGATGCATAGTGATAAGGAGGATGTCAGATTGAATGTGCTTGTAATATAATATCAATATTATTCTTTATAATACTCCTCTTCTTGCAACTGCATTATCTTTAATCAAACAGATCAACAAAGGACCTTCACCTGCATCAATAATATAATAAATAAGTAGCGTAACTCTGGCGAAAAGTGATCGCAGAGATAATCGCGAGTATCATAACACATGTCTTAATTTCGGAAATTCTGAATTGTCCTGAATTATAAATCTCATCCTTATCTATCGTGAATTACAATATTCTTCTTACATGTTATCTTACTGATTTTAATATTTTTAATTTATCTGAATATTTGCAAGAAAATTATATGACGTACTTTGATAATTATAAGTACTTATGTACGTAACGTTATAAACGTAACGAGGTAAAGGTTCAAGAAAGGCACAGAAAAGGTTCCAGTTCTTTTTAAATCGAGGAAAAAGTTTAAAAAAGAAACTGGAGTGGTTCGAATCGAAGGAAACTCGTCAAAAGGCTCATCAGATTTTTAATATTTCCAAGATTATTATAAAAAATACTTAGATAATTTTAAAAAATGCTTTCATGACTTGGTACAGAAAAGGTTCCAGTTGTATTTAAATCGAGGTAAAAGTTTAAAAAAGAAACTGGAGTGGTTCGAATCGAAGGAAACTCGTCAAAAGGCTCATCAGATTCTTAATATTTCCAAGATTATTATAAAAAGTACTTACATAATTTAAAAAAATGCTTTCATATCTTGGCACAGAAAAGGTTCCAGTTGTATTTAAATCGAGGTAAAAGTTCGAATCGAAGGAAACTCGTCAAAAGGCTCATCGGATTCTTAATATTTCCAAGATTATTATAAAAAATACTTAGATAATTTAAAAAAATGCTTTCATATCTTGGCACAGAAAAGGTTCCAGTTGTATTTAAATCGAGGTAAAGGTTCAAAAAAGAAACTGGAGTGGTTCGAATCAAAGGAAACTCGTCAAAAGGCTCATCAGATTCTTAATATTTCCAAGATTATTATAAAAAATACTTAGATAATTTAAAAAAATGCTTTCATGACTTGGCACAGAAAAGGTTCCAGTTGTATTTAAATCGAGGTAAAAGTTCAAAAAAGAAACTGGAGTGGTTCGAATCAAAGGAAACTTGTCAAAAGGCTCATCAGATTCTTAATATTTCCAAGATTATTATAAAAAATACTTAGATAATTTAAAAAAATGCTTTCATATCTTGGCACAGAAAAGGTTCCAGTTGTATTTAAATCGAGGTAAAGGTTCAAAAAAGAAACTGGAGTGGTTGGAATCGAAGGAAACTCGTGCATTCGAAGGAGTTCAGCAGGCTCGTCGGATTTCTGTAGGGTTTGCGTGTTTGCGCAGCAGGCGGTTGGTGTGCGAGTGACATGTCAGCCGGTTTCCGACTTTCTCGAATTTGTATTCTTTTATAGAGTATCGAGGGCCCGACGACAATGGGGTCCTACGAGGCCCAACGGACCCCACGAGAAAACCGTTTCAAGGCTGATTTCGAATGCGAACAGGTCCCTGGTGGAACGCTTTTATCATGATAATAGCTCGCGAACGCGACCGACCACCGGAAAATTTCTTTTCCAAATTTTCGACTTTAACCGCGACTCCCCTACGGAGACCATTAAATTACTTCGCTCGTCAAAGGACCATCCAATATGGAGGAGGAATAGCTTTTCTCGATCGATTCCCGAAGATTCTTCTTCGAGGATGACGCGTTTCTTCGGGTTTCCCACGATTTTTAATTTGGAGGTTTTATATCGTTCTGAATATGAATATGATTTTTTACTGCACCTTGGATCGACACAACTAACATCGATTATTATACCCTTTTTGAATATGTTATATTTTATGCATCCAAGAACGACTTTAAATTTTGAGTTTTTCTATCGTTCTGAATATGAATATGATACATATTTACTTCAGTTTGGATCGATACAACTAACTTCGATTATTATATCCTTTTTACTTATGTTACATTTTATGCATCCAAAAACGACTTTTAATTTGGAATTTTTCTATCGTTCTGAATATGAATATGATACATATTTACTTCACTTTCGATCGATACAACTAACATCAATTATTATATCCTTTTTACATATGTTACATTTTATGCATCCAAAAACGACTTTCAATTTGGAATTTTTCTATCTTTATGAATATGAATATCATTCTTACTGTATCCGTAATCAATGCAATTATTGTCAATTATGATGTCCGTCTTACATATAGCGTGGATGTAAGAACACTATTTAATTTGAACTCTTTCAATCGTTCTGAATATGAATATCATTTTGATCGTAATACATGGTATGCATGTAAGAACGATTTTCAATTTATAATTAATTTTTCAATCGTCCCGAATATGAACATCATTTTTATTGCATCATTGATCGATACATTTATCATCGAGTATTGTATCCTTTTTATATATTGTACATATACAGTATAATATAATATAAATATATAGGGACGATTTTTATCATGCTTTGATACGTAGGAATATTTAATAAAAATATTTCGCGTTATCGTTTATTATCCATTATTATTAAAACTTCATCTTTAAGATATTGATTTCAGGATAAAAGTGATCGCATTAAATATGGACGAGAATATTACTTATTATTAAATCATTTCTTTACAAGTTTCCAGGAATATTCGTTTATTAGGTAGTATAATGATCATAATACAATTAAACGAATTTTGGGCGAGAACCTTTTGTTCGTAAATTTCGAGTCGCAATATCCGCTGATGAATTGTTACACATTAATATTCATGCCATTGGATTGCATAAATATTAATAAACAAAATTATCTCACGGGTGCACTTTATACACCACATTAAGTCGACGATACGGAAGCAACATTTAACATTAATTAATGTAATAATTAGCTGTGTTTATACACAAAAGTTATCAACCTGAAATGGATACTAAATATGTACGGATTCATCTCGATAATTTATATCGTGGAAATGTTAACGATCTTTATAAATACAGGACGAAATAAATATACACTACCGATCAGAAGTTTCACTTCTCTCTTGCTTCATCACTTGCTTTGTCTTCATTCTCACGTTTACTTTAAACGTTAGAATGAACATTAGAAGTAAATAGAATATAAAACCTTTGTCCATTTGATAATTTCACCATTAATATTAAACTATTTTCTTGCCACGCAGACACATATTGTATCGGCACCTGGGTGTAATAAGATTTCGTTACCTTTAAAATCGATCGGCTCCGTTTATCGCTATCGGTCGGTTTTTAGTTTCCCCGCAAGAAATGACTTTACTACAAGAAGGTTGGCGAACTATGCGGCAAGAAACATTACGCAAACTTGTCGGGGTACGTCAGAAATATGTAAAATAGCAATAATGAAAAAAGGGGGATACTTCGACGAGTCGCGTATCAAGCGAAACGTATAATTAATATAGAATAAAATATACGAAATTCATACGACTCTTCTATCTTATAATATCAACGTACATCGACCTACAGATATACCCAAAGAAAGGTATCCCATTCCATTTTATAAACAAGACATTTAATAATTTACTTAACTACAGTAAGTGATCCCAAACTTATGGCCGGTAGTGTAAATACAGTACATTGATCCCAAATAATATTTCGAACTGTATCGATGCTAATTAATCGAGTTGAGTCGGTTTGTTGCAGGATCGAAGTGTTCGTCCTTTCGGCACGGTGGAAGTCTATGGTATCTGATGGAACCTCGATGGAACTTCGATGGAACCCCGTGGCTCCTGCTCGAGGATCTTCCTCGTGTCCTCCGTGTCCTCCGTGTCCTCGCGAGCCAGGACCTTTGTCCACCGCTGCTTCTACCACCGGAATAATTCGACTGCCATTTTTCTCCCTTTATGCCGGGTAAGCGTTACTAATGGCCCTGGTCTCGGCAGACCGCAGGACAACCGTGTCCTTGCTCCTCCTCCGAGTCCTTTCTCCCGACTTAAATGCCTTTTTTACACACCCTCGACTTATCCTAGGACGACCTGCACGCGTGTTGCACGCGCTTTTTATCGAGCATTTGATAAAGTGGGAGCTGCATTCAACATTGGTAAATGATAACTGAGATATTTCGTTTGATCGATTTTATGCGTTGGGGATTTATTTGGACGAATTATGAATTCGATTAAGTAATTAGGGATTTGGTTGGAAGATGTGATTTTATTTTTTTTGTAGTTTCTAATTCGTTGAGTGGATGTAATAAGCCACTCGATTTATATATGTAATGTTTGAGGATTTGTTTGGGGGAGTTGAGGATCGGATTACGTAATCAGGGATTTGATTGTAGGATGTTGCAATTTTGTTTGTTTTCACTGATTTGTTGAGGAGATGTAATAATCCAGGTTTTGGTTTATGGAGATAATTCTGGAAAGTAAAAACCTTAAGATACCCAAGATATGGAATATCCAAAAAATAGAAAACCAAGATAGAAAGTCCAGAGAAATAGAAAACCCAAAATATAGAATATTCAAAAAAATAGAAAATCCAAGATATAGAATATTTCACAAAATATAAGACACAAGATATAGAATATTCAAAAAATAGAAAACCCAAGATAGAAAATCCAGAGAAATAGAAACCCCAAAATATAGAATATTCAAAAAAATATAAAACCCAAGACATAGAATATTTCCTAAAATATAAAACCCAAGACAGGAAATCCAGAGAAATAGAAACCCCAAAATATAGAATATTAGCAAAAATATAAAACCCAAGATAGGAAATCCAGAGAAATAGAAAACCCCAGATATAGAACCTCCAGAAAATAGAAAATCCAAGATATACAATATTAAAGAAAACCAGATCTAACCCAAAATATAGAATATTAACAAAAAATATATGACCCAAGATAGGAAATCCAGAAAAATAGAAAATCTAAGATACAGAATATCCAAAAATGCGAATCCCAAGATATCGAATATCCAGAAAAAAAAATAGAAAAATAAGAAACCAATCCATTTCTTCGCATTCACTTCGCCTACTAGTTCCACAATAGTTCCACAATAGTTCCACAATAGTTCCCTCCACTTCAAAAAGAAGCGAATATATCTGCAAACTAAATCACTTCCACTGATAATTTCCTATCCCTGCCAATAATACTATAACAAAAATCATCCCTTTCTCCACTCAAATAAAACCCCCCCATAAAAGACAAAAAAATATCTTCGCCCCAAGAACACCCATACACATCCAAGCCACATTCACACCACGATTTCTGATCCCTAACAATAAGACTAAAATCATCCCTTTCTTCGTCATTGCAAACCCCTATCATAAAAGATAAAAACCATCTTCACCCCAAGAAAAGAATCATTATACACATTACATTGGAGTCATATTCCACGAAACGAAATCCAAGGTTCCCAAAAGAAAAACCAAAATGGACTTCCATCCTTCGGCGACATCCTTTTATCCTCGCACATCGGATATTCCTGAGAAAAGTATAAAAATATTCCCGTTACGTTCCAAAGAAGCCTGCAAGTTTGAGTTCTTAACGAGGACAGCGAAATTTTGTGTTCGAAGTGGGACGGCGGCGGCGGCGGAGGGGAGGACAAAAACCCCTTTGCATTCCGGGGCCGATAGAAATTTTCTGAGGTGTGAAGTGCAATTCAGGGGGTGAAAGGAAAGGCGGGACACCCGCGGCGCGAACGCATGCAGATGTATTCCGTGTTTCATATTCAAAAGGGAATCCGTGAGCCGATTTAATGGCGACATTTAATGTATTCCAGATGATACCCAGATAAGACTGCAAATGAGCATCGAAAGTTTCGTCCGCAGGAGAAATTGGAGGAACACCCTTCACATCCTTCACACTTTCGGTGACGTAATACAATGAGGGTGTGTTTGTTTGCGAAGGTTCTTTGTCTCAGTTTCTTCCTCTCTTGTAATTACAATTTGCAGTTGCAATTGTAATTGTCATTATAATTCTTCACTGTCAATGTATGTCAATGTATGTCAATGTAGAATACGAAGTTTTGGTAAAACTACCCTTATTTGGTAATCCACTCGGTTGGGGACGAAGGGGTAAATATAGATTTCTTGAAAACAGTTAAAATCCAAATATATTGCGATTCTAATTTTTTTAGATTATTCAGACTAATTGCATTTATCAAGATATGTTGTATATTAGGATTCTTATTTTTCTTATTTGATTCAGATTAATTAAATATGTATTAGATATCGAGATTTTTAGTCTCAAGTTTTTTTAATTTCACAATAATTAAATATATTGAGATACGTGTTTTATGTGTATATTAAGATTTTCGTTTTTGGTATATCAAGAATAATGGAATCTAATAAGATATGCATATTACATATTAAGATTCGAATTTGTTTAAATTGTCATTAAGAAAGCCAAGATTGTAATAAGATCTGAATTTTGGTTTAGTTTATTAATTTTGATACATTTCTAGTTTATTATGTTCGTGCCATTTAAATACGTTTTCACTTTATTCATTTTAATTATTACTCACTGGCAAGTGATTTATTAAGAGTAACTATTCTTCTACATAATTAATCAAGGCACACTCAAAATTCACCAGTAAATACCAAAAACCGCTCTCTCACAATTACAATAACATAGTAAAACCCAAAATATTCTCACCACAAAAGCCACAACAGATCCAACACTCCAAACACCGTATTACTGCGTCCACCAAACAACCCCCCCCCCCCCCAACCCCGAAAATCGAGTGCTTTTTTCCAAAAACTTTCTTCCCCGCTACTTCACATCTCCATAATTCAAGGAGCAAGAAAACAGTGGATTTCACGGATGCGTGAACAGACTTAAGGACAGGCCAATGCGCAGGGTGGCAATAAAAAGGGCAAGAAAGATAGGTTGGCTCGGGACCGAAAGACCCGTTTGACAGTTTTCCTGGCAGGATGAAAGCCAAAAATTCATATTCATCTTTCGGGCGTGGGCGTAACGGGCCCGTGGTTGGGGGGGCGGCGAGGGGGGAAGGGGAGCACCGGGGTGGAATGAAGGGGGGATATATCTGGGTGCTCGGTGGATGTCTCGTGAATACTTAGGTATAGTTAGTTATGTATACAGGTATGTATAGTACATATTAGATATATATAGATAAAGTACATAATACATATATAATAGTTAGTTATATACAGGGCGTCGTGTAACTGGTGGTGCAAACGGGAAGTTGATGATTCTGTATGAAATATTATGTATGAATTAATATATGTTGTTCTATATTTTCGATTCGATTCTACATGAAATACTGAATCAAAAATATACAATAGAATTTTGTCATACAAGGCTTTGTTTTCGAGAAAAATGGCTTTAAAGATTTCTGACTTCTTTGCATTTTAAGAGGAACATCTTCCAATAATTCCAGCAATATAAACTATCAACGGTATTTTTCCATTAAACGAAGCCTCGTAAGAAAAAATTGTGTTATATATTTTCGATTCTACATGAAATACTGTATCAAAAATATAGAGTAATATTTTTTCATACGAGGCTTTGTTTCCGTGAAAAATGGCTTTAAAGATTTCTGACTTCCTCGAAACTCAAACGGAACATCTTCCAATAATTCCGGCAATGTGAACCTTCAAAGTCATTTTTCTCGGAAACAAAGCCTCGTATAACAAAATTTTATTCTACAGTTTCGATGTTCCATGAAATACTGAATAAAAAATATAAAATAAAATTTTGTCATACGAGGCTTTATTTTCGAAAAAAATGGCTTTGAAGATTTCAAACTTCTTTGAATTTCGAAAAGAACATTTTCCAATAATTCCGACAATATATACTTTCAGACACATTTTCCTCGGAAACATAGCCTCGTATGAAAAAATGTTATTCTACATTTTCGATTCTACATGAAATACTGTATCAAAAATATACAGTAATATTTTTTCATACGAGGCTTTGTTTCCGAGAAAAATGACTTTGAAGATTTCAAACTTCTTTGAATTTCGAAAGGAACATTCTCCAATAATTCCGACAATATAAACTTTCAGAGACATTTTCCTCGGAAACAAAGCCTCGTATGAAAAAATGTTATTCTACATTTTTGACTCAGTATTTCATGTAGAATCACAATCTTCCCGCTTGTACCGCCGGTTACATGACACCCTGTATATAGGTAGATCGGTATAAATCGGCATAGAAAGGTCGGCTAGGCTACTCGTGGAAGGAGACTCGGTAAGATAGAGAGAAATGTAAAGGCGGTGGCGGGGGCGGGGGCGGGGAGGGGGAGAGCAGTGATAAAAGGCGTTAGTCGATTCTCGGGATGATTTATGTGTCGGCGCGGCAGAAATACAAACAGGTGCTCGAACCCCCTCGAGAACCGAAACTCATCGAAAATAAAAAGGGAACGGACCGAATATAAAATATATATCCACGCGTAAATATACTCCGAAACGGGGGCCCAGGGTGGACCCCGGAGGGTTAACCGAACGGTCAACCGTGCATCGCTTCTTTGACCTTCGATCGTTTCTATCGATCCGCGATTATTCAGAGATTTCTCGATTTGTATCTTTAATTTAACCGATTTGCATGATTAGCGTATATATACGCGTAATTTTCCTGGTCATAGTAAAGTATGGTAAGTTCAATGTAGAATGCATTATTGAATAATGAAAATTGCAAAAGCATACAAAATCGAATAAAAAGCATGAACTTTTTTGCCAAATCAATATACAATGTAATATTTGTATAGGTAAGCATTACATTTTCCATGTAATGTTATTTTATACTTCGTTTAACGTGGGATGGACAAATTCTATGTAAACTTCGAAAGCACGCGTAACCCGTTCGGACGAATCAAATAAAGAGTGGAAAATATTCGATGCCGTTTAAACGAAGGAATTCTATTGTATGTAATTTAGATATTTTTTAGTGGGATATCAAGTGGTTCTATCTCATGGGATTTAACCACGCGAACAATATAAGTTCCCGCGGTGATTTCCGATGCCTTCCTGAATCCTCGATCGATTTATGTCATCGACACTCCCTCCTATAAAGTTTCAGACATTTTCGTTAGGAACCCGAAACCTGAAAGGCGTACCGTCGAATTTCACGGGAAAATTATGTTCCTCGAATATACCTTCTTTCACGCGTTCGATGCGATTCACTCGATTAGTTATCTCCTCGTTTTAACACTAAAACTACAAAAGCAGTCAAAATGACGGATCCACGGTTTTTAAGTCATTAATGCGTGCTTGTTCATAATTTCAATATTATCTGGTCTAATTAATTCGAGTGTACGCGTTAAGGGATTAATAAAAATGTTTCAATTCATAACGTTTCATATTCTGAGATTTTTTCAGGTCAAGTTGTGTAATGGACATAATTGATTCGATTGATTTACTTTTATAATCCATCCTTTTTTTTAAGGACGAATATAATTTAATATATTGTCGGTAGTTATAGTGTTAATATGCATATTAATTCGAATTTTTTAGTAATTTTTCTGTTTGATATTCATTTTCGATCGTTTTCTTCTTATTCTAACCCTTTGCTGACGGAGGCGACTCTCAGTCGCCACTCAGTTTATTGTAGCAACTCGAAAGGCGACTCTCAGTCGCTACTCGATTTATTGCGATAACTCGAAAGGCGACTCTCAGTCGCCACTCAGTTTATTGCCGAAACTCGAATGGCGACTGAGAGGCGACATTAAGGATTTTCTGCTGTAAGATTTTGTTATGGGACATTAAATCACCGACGACTCGAGTAAATTTTCTATTGTCGCAATAAACTGTGTGGCGACTAAGAGTCGCCTCTCGAGTGTCGCAATAAACTGAGTGGCGACTAAGAGTCGCTTTTGAGTATAAACGGTTAAACCTTTTATTTATTATCATTTGGATTTATCGCGGCAACTTGAGTGGCGACTGAGAGGCGACACGAAGATTTTCTATATCGTTGGTCACATTTAAAAATCCAGTAGCAAAAAATAACAGTGGTAATTCTCCATGTCCCTTTTTCTTAGCCGAAATAAACCGAGTGGCGACTGAGAGTCGCCTCTCCACGTGAAAATCCTTAAACCCAAAAAACTACTATATTACATTAATCCAAAATTGTCAGCAATTTCTCCGTTCGAAGTTAATCATCATTCCTTATTTTCTCATTTTAATCCCAAAAGCACTATATTAATATTAATATCAAGTTTCCAGTAATTCCTTCGCTCCGAATTAATTCTCATCCGCTGTTTCCTCGTTTTAATATAATACACTTAATAATATCGATAGCATTTATTATCATATAATATATCATATTAATGAAAAGTATGAAATTATTCCTGGTTATGCAATCAACATCCATTAATTCAACTAGTTATTATTTATCCCCATAAAATCTAATGAAACTAATCACCTATTTCCAGTAGAAAACCACTCACCGAGCTATTCATATCACAAATCGCAAACAGCAAACAAATTGATCGAAACAATCGATTACTCGATTAACGGGGTTACCGGTACCGGAATGCTCGGATATATTTCGGTCCCTTATCACTTTGATATCGGTACACGCGGAAAGCGTTGCGATCGAGTGATCGATGATTCGTTGGTCGATCGTTTTGTCAGGTGTGCAATCACCTGGGGTGCAAACATATCGTGGCAAGACAGAGGAAGGCTGAAATCGGAACAACACCGGTGAAAGCACGAATAGAGTACATTCGATTGAAGTTAAATGTCATTCGCCACAAGTGGCAAAGCTTTCTTCGCCAAGAGAAAGGTAACTCGAGAGAAGAACGTCGGCGTATTGTTTGCCTTTCGACGAGTATCGTTATGCGTCCCGTAACGGCATTGCGTTGCGTTATGCGTTTTATCAACTGACATTGATTGTATTTTGGTTGTATATTTGGCTATCGCGACGGTGCACGCTGTGTTTGATCTACCTGCCGCAGATCGCGTAATCTTTCTTGTTTATAATGAGCAAAGACAAATGTTATGTGAGATCGACCGGATCACTTTCAACCGAACCGTTCTTCGGTTATCATCTCCATCAACAGCGAATCGCTTGTTTGTTCTTGGATTCTGGAAAATTTGACACTGTTGATGGCAGGTTTGCAAGTTACTCGTTCACTATTCCAAATATTGGGTTGTTCGAAATATGGGAAAGTAACTTCGTTTTTTCGTAGACAATTTTAGGATAATAAATAAATATTGTATTAAACTATATATTGGCCATTCTTTTCCAATACTTTTTGCTATCTTTCTGGTAGTAGCATGATTCCACGCTCATACAATGCTTGCTCTTTGCTGGCAAAAAAATGATACAATTAAATCCTCGTCGGGAAAAAACGAAATTACTTTCCGAAGAACCGAATAGATTCTTTAAGTTTCAGTTGATCGAGTTGATCAGCGATCATTTTAGATTCTTTCTCTATGACGCCATCGAGTTTGGTGGACGCCATTTTAAGTTCTTCTTGGGAGTTCGCGGAATGGGATTCTGTAATTTGGTTACTTCAGTTTCGATTTTTAATTGGCTGGTATTGAAAATTTTAGATGGAATTTTCGTCAATGATGTCATCGAGTATGTTGGAGGTCATTTTAAGTTCTTTTTGGAAATTGGCAGAGCGAGATCCTAGATTTGTGGTGGTTTTAATTTCGAGTTTTAATTGGCTAGTATTGAAAATTTTAGATGGAATTTTCGTGAATAATGTCATCGAATATGTTGGAGGCTGTTTTAAGTTCTTGCTGGGAGTTCAAAGTATGAGATTCTGAACTTTGGTTCTCTAAGTTTCGATTTTTAATTAGAGATACTTTTAATTGGGTTGCGATGAGGATTGTTAGTGGAATCTTTGGCATTGTCTTCGTAATACTTATCTGTAGTAATTAGTATTTGAATCTTGAATTGATTTTAATTTGTGCCGAATGAGTGCGAAAATGAAGATATAATATTCAGGAAAAATAATAATAATTGATGTCAAATAAGTAAGTAATTGTTCATACGTCGAGCATATTCCAATTTAACATTTCAATGTACGTTCAAATGTTAATTATTAACTTTGAATTTTTTGAAAAAAAAGTCGAAATTTAATCGAGCGATAAGGTATAATTATATCGCCCCCAAAATACAAATATTGAAAAATGCCAATTCCACAATTGCGAACAAAAACCCAATAATTGTGGGTCACACAAAATTGGAGTAAAACTATCCATAATTTTTTCAGATTAGTTAATTAACTTTGAATTTGTTGAAAAACCAAAAAATTAATCGAGTGATAAGGTAAAATTATATCGCCCCCAAAATACAAATATTGAAAAATGCCAATTCCACAATTGCGAACAAAAACCCAATAATTGTGGGTCACACAAAATTGGAGTAAAACTGTCCATAATTTTTTCAGATTAGTTAATTAACTTTGAATTTTTTGAAAAACAAAAAAAATTAATCGAGTGATAAGGTATAATTATATCGCCCCCAAAATACAAATATTGAAAAATGTCAATTCCACAATTGCGAACAAAAAACCGATAATAATTGGTCGCACAAACTCGGAGTAAAAGCATCCATAAATTCGACTCCATTGTTATTAATAAAAATGATAATATTATCTCAGGTATATCGAACACCGACCCAAAGAAAATCCCACTAAACAAGCCATTAATCTCTTCCCAATATCATCGAAATATAAATCTCAACGCCGACATACAAATCAATCACCCCTCCGTATCCAAGTCACCCCTAAACCCCCTAAAAGTCCCCATTAAAAAAGTCCAAAGTACAAGTCACCCTCGCGAGTGCTTCAACCAACCAGACGACATCGAGAAACCAAAGAATCGTCTTCAAAAAAGGAAAGAAACCGATCTGGCATTTTGCGAAGCATCGTCGAAATTCCACTCGCGTTTGATTCGCGATCGAAAAGGAAAGAAAAACGAGCGAAGAAGAGAAAAGGAAAAGAAATGGATGAACAGAGAGGACAAACAATTACTTCATATATTTATTAAAAATGCCACGTTTCGGCGATTATTTTCGCCTTCTTCGGGCGACATTTTAAATTCATTATTCAAGAAGTATATAAAATGTTGTAACATACAAAGCATACAATGTGGAATTTCAAATATTTAATATACTAGAAGTCTACTAAATCACATGAAAAAGAGTCCAAAGTACAAGTCACAATGGCGAGTGGTGCAAGAAACCAAGCAACTTCAAGAAACCAAAGAAGCGTCTTCGAAAAAAGGGGGAAGAAACCAAGCAGACTGCGAATCACCGTCGAAATTCCACTCGCGTTTGATTCGCGGCAGGGAAAACGAGAGAAGGAGAGACGAAGTGTAGGGAGTGGTTGAAAGAGGAGGGAAAGCTTGACCCCACCAGTTTTACCAGTGGATTTTACGAGCATGCAAGTTTAACGGTGGCACATGCGTGCAAGTGGAAAAGCGTTTTAGCGAATGGGCGTGAGACTAGGCGGAGCCTAATGCCAGGCTTGATCCCAGGAACTTCGTCCTGAAAAGCATCCTTTCGTACCACCTCTCACAGAGAACATCCCTACGGATCCTACTGTATCATGTTCTCCCACCGTTTTACATCTCTCCCACCATTGGCTCGACCTTTTTCTTTCGTTCCTTCCTCTCTCCACGCTGTTGTACCAACACAACAACGACGCAAGGGGTGCTGCTCGGCGCCGGATCCAAACTTCGAGAACGAGAGAGAAGATCGCGTCGTGTCTCTCATATTTCTTGCAGTGGTAGGGGCAAAGCCGAGGATGCCAGTCTTCACCGGGACACGGATCGGAGCAGGATACTTTTCGATCCTTCCGCAGCTCGGATACATTTTTCCCTAACTAATCGTGATATCTCATCCAATATTACGGCGTATATTTATTATATTAATATTGCTTCGACATAAGTAATCCAGTCGAGTAATTTCTACCGATTATACGTAACGATTGTGCTTAACGATCCTTGCGTACACGTCGACTCGCAAGTGGTGTTGATCCGGCTAATGTTAATTGAAGAGGACTCGAGTTAGCTGTTTGTTGATCCTTGATTGGTACTCGATTGATTCGAAGAGTATCGGTATCGATCTTCGTGTGGTACTCGATTCGGAAATAGTGATAATCGAGTTGATATTGATGAAGTTCTAATACCGATGTTAGAGGACTGTTGATACTGTGGACACTCGATTTATGTCTTCGATAGTATCGGTACCGAGAGTATCGGTATCGGTTTGTTGTGTGGTAATCGAACTGTAAGTAGTGCAACCGATTTCAGATTAATCGAAGAGGACTATTTGTTGATAATCGATTGATCTCGATTGATCGTATTACCGATATACCAAGAGATCGGTATCGGTTTCCTGCGTGGTACTCGTGCCGCGAGTAGTGCAACCGATTCAATACTAATCGAAGAGGACTATTTGTTGATACCAAGAAATCGGTATCGGTATCGGTATCGGTATCAACCCAATATCGTAAGAATTGACTACCAACCGGAAGTTCCGGAAGAAGACTACTAACCGGAAGTGCACACCATCGGTTATTTCAGTATCCAGAGAAGAGGACTGTATCGGTATCAATTACTGTATCGGTAAACGAACAATATTCCATCCAATCACATAGCGCGTTGGATCGGGAAGGTGATTAAGATATTCGAAGACAGTGTCGGTTTAAGGACTCGTGGATATCCTTGAAGGACTCGGGAAGGATTATTAGTGGGACACAGTGATGTTTATAGTTATTCGGAGAGACACGTGAAACGTATGTGATTTCGGGGACACTTCTTTTGGAAGGTTATGGATCGAAGATCGTGGAAATTGTGACTCTGCGAATCAACGTTGGATCGAAAATGAAGGTACGATTTTATTCCTGAAAACTTTCATATTTCATATTCGTCGGGAATTTCATATTTTGCCTTCAAATTCGACGAAGTTGACATTAGAAACATCGCAAGAATTTAATTAGCTACATAAAACGAAATGAATGAAGCACATCATCTACTAGAATTTGAGTATTTCATTAACAATTAATTGCGTTATTAATTAATTACACAAAATGAAATAAATAAGGAACAACATCCACTGGAATTCGAGTGCTTCATCAGCAATTAATTGCGTTATTAATTAATGACACAAAATGAAATAAATAACGAACAACATCCACTGGAATTCGAGTGTTTCATCAGCAATTAATTGCGTTATTAATTAATAACACAAAATGAAATAACTAAGGCGCACCATTCACTAGAATTCGAGTGTTTTATTAATAACATATTTCATCGAAGTCACTTAAAGTAATTAGTCCAAAACTAATATAACGTCGAACATGCAGAACTTTACACGGAAAATTAAACAAACAGTGGAGTTAAGGAATCGTGATTTTTCTGCATTCGAAATATCGTTCTATTTGGTTTCATAACACTTTGTTTCCACAGTAAATATTTTTATTAAAACGATGAGGTGTCTTCGCGGTGAACGATATCTCGCTTTAACGGTACTTCGAATGTTTATAAATATTTCGTAGACCTCCAATTTGCTAGGAAAACCTTAATTAATTGTATTAATTCCAAGTTGGAATCATCTCCATTCAAAATAATATTAATATTACATTAAATATTAAATATAATTCTTAAGTCCTCATCTTCGAGTGACACCAGAGTACCGGAAACTACTGCTGGAATTCCAATGATTTTAAGCCACAAAAATATCCCTGAAAATGGAATTTTCGAAATTCGATCGTTTCTGATCAATTCCACGGATCCGTCGTTTCGACGGTTTCCGTAATTCTAGTGTTAAGTCACGTAAAAGTACAGCAATGAAATAGTTCGTATATCGCATGTTTTTCTTGAATTCCTTGATAAGAAGGATCCTGAGTTTAATATCGAGATAAAAGACTAAAACACGCGCGGAATGAATAAAGGTGTAATTAAACGGAGATTAAGTTCTGGATGACTTCGATCGGTGGTACTTCACCGTCGCTTCTTTCAAAAGTATGTTACGTAAGGAATGCTGTGATGTCAATTAAAATCACGATATTACGACGCTGAATTTACATTACGCCTTGATTGATAGCACGCGAGATTCAATTGGCATCGATAAGGTCGAAGGAAAAGTACATTGATACGCTAATTCGATTACACGAATCAGTTCACGGCTCGAAGAAATTTCCAGCGATAGAAAGTTTCTTTTCCGAGCACTTTTCCACTCGAATTTATGGAAGGAGCCTTGAATATTATATAGATATATTATTATTGTCTTCTGTCTTCTCACATTATGATATTATTATATTATTATATCAAAAGAAATATTATTTAGTTGTCGTTACATAAAACACCGAAATGAATTGAACTTCTTTAGAAAACTAATTTAAATTGAAGTGATCAGTGAATTATAAACAATTATATTATTATAGCAGAATAAATATTATATTATAATTGTTGTAAGAAATCTGATATGAATTTAATGGAGATTCTTTAGAAAATATATTGAAATTCATTGAAATAATATTACATTAAACTACAAAATTATTAAGGAAAAATAAACGGCGAGGTTTATCGGCAATGTTTATATTATAATATGAAGGTGAAGCCTTCAAGGAAAATAATTAATGGGCAGATGCAGCTGATTGATTTATATTCCGTGTTTTAAGCTCGATTAATTTCTGGGTCAAATTGAATTCCATGGAAGCATGGATTCGGACCGTCGGCTGAATTAAGGTTCCCTCTTCGATCGTATCGAACTTAATAATTTTATGGAAATGTAGTTTAACACTAAAAGTACCGAATGTATACAAAGTTCTGTCTACACATTTATTTATATATAAATTATGGCTGGAGGATTGAAGTTAATTAATTTGGATTTGGATTTCGATTTGGATTTTAATGCGAAATTGGATTTCGAGTTTCATTTGATTGCAATATTTGGATCTTCATTCGATTCAAATATTTGGATCTTCATTCGATTCAAATATTTGGATCTTCATTCGATTCAAATACTTGGATCTTCATTCGATTCAAATACTTGGATCTTCATTCGATTCAAATACTTGGATCTTCATTCGATTCAAATATTTGGATCTTGACTCGATTGCAATATTCGGATTTTAATTCGCTTCCAATATTTGGATTTTAATTCGATCGTAGTATTTGGATCTTCGTTCAATTCAAATATTTGGATCTTAATTCGATTCCAATATTTGGATTTTAATTCTATTGCAATATTTGGATTTTAATTCGATTCCAATATTTGGATTTTAATTCGATTGCAATATTTGGATTTTAATTCTATTGCGATATTTGAATCCTAATTCGATTTAAATATTTGGATTTTATTTCTAATGCAATATTTGGATGTTAATTAAATTCTATTCCAATATTTGGATTTTAATTCGATTCAAATATTTGGATTTTAATTCGGTTGCAATATGTGGATTTTCATTCGATTCAAACATTTGAATCTTAATTCAATTCCATTCCAATATTTGGATTTCAATTCGATTGCAATATTTGGATCTTAATTCGATTGCAATATCGGATCTTACAATATTTATTCTGATATATTAATATAATAATACATACTTCACGGTTCGATACAACAGTTTACTTAGATTCGCATCTTTTTTTACACTTACTTACTTATTAATACAATAATAAATAGGAGTCGATCACCAAAATTTAAAACTACGATCCCAAACCACAAATTACTCCATACATTTATTAATAACTTAAATACTGGTAACCCTCGTATTACACGGGAATTAGGTTCCAGAAAGAGGTACCGTTACAAGAATCGCGTTATGCGAGACTCGGATTATATTCCCGCGTTATATCGAAGTCGAACTGCAAAGTCCAATTTCAAATAATATAATAATTTCTAACACATAATATATGATATAATAATAATTTAATAATATATTAGGATTCTAGTAGATCGATTAGCGTATCGGATGACTCTCATAAAACCACACCGTTGTTTACAGTATTACGTAATCAGCAAGAATTGTACATGTTTCATTGAAACTGTCGAATCTAGTTCACGCCAATTCGCTAATTAGCATTCAACCTTGAATTATTTTGATGATAATCTCTTAGAATTGATAAAAAGCGAAGCTGATAATCGTGATAAGGATTATACTCTCTTGCAATTATTCCGATAGAAAAAAAACAGTTGTCGATTAGTTGAAGGTCGTTCTATGATTATTTCGAGCGATGAGTGTTGGATCGATAAATATTTTTCAATTCGGTGTTTGGATGGAAATTGGATTTCATATGATTCTTTTTTACTGAAAGATTATTTTCAGTGGTACTTTATATATTACGTATTATATATTATAATTGCATATCGGTGTTTAAATGGAAATTGGAGTTTTTTAGTTTTGAATTGAAGGATTATTGTCAGTGGAACTTAATATATTATGAATTATATATTATAATGGCATATCGATATTTAAATGGAAATTGGAGTTTTTTAATTTCTAATTGAAGGATTATTGTCAATGGAACTTAATATATTACGTATTATATATTATAATGGCGTATCAGTGTTTAAATGGAAATTGGAGTTTCCTAATTTTTAATTGAAGGATTATTGTCAGTGGAACTTAATATATTATGAATTATATATTATAATAGCATATCGATATTTAAATGGAAATTGGAGTTTTCTAATTTTTAATTGAAGGATTATTGTCATTGGAACTTAATATATTATGAATTATATATTATAATAGCATATCGATATTTAAATGGAAATTGTAGTTTCCTAATTTTGAATTGAAGGATTATTATCAGTGGCACTAAATATATTACGTATAATATATACATAGGATTTTAGTTAATTTGATTTTTATTTTTAGAATTACTTTAAAGGTTTGAATTAGGCGGGCTAATAGTTGACGAGCGGCGTGCGCATACCGATGGTGTTTAAAAAACAAAAAAGAGGAGAGTCGAGTAGCGAGAACGAAGGAGTGTGGTTGATTTGGTTGAGAGTTCATTTTAAAATATGATATTTCTGTTCAATCTTTATTATTAAATAGCATACAAGTTCTTTATTCGTTTTCCGTGATTTCTTTATTTGGAGAATCTCATTCCTCTACATATATTATAATGGGTTATATTTTAAGTTTGCAGGGATATCATGGATATCCGGTAGTCAAAGCGGGCCAACATTTGACCTCTTCACCAGTCTCATTTCTCATTTTGTCAGCTCATCTTCGTATCCCCCGAACCACTTGCCAAGAAAGAAATGATCCCTATTATTCTTTCTTATTTACTCGCTGATTGCATTCCTCGAGTTCCGAGTCCAACTTACGAATGCTAACCAAACGAAGATCGAAGATCGAAGTCTTCTTCGAGTAGTCGATCTTTGTTCTTCAGTGTGGCGCGGTAAAATGTCTCGGTTCAAATATTTCTATTTCGTTTGGAAATCTTATATTACGATATAATAAAAATACAGTAGACTCCCGTATAACGCGGTTAATGTTTTACGCGTTATGGGAAATTGATGTTTGAAATTAATTGAAATTATGAATAATGGTTGTTGTTATATTAAGGAGTCTTAATCGGAAAACATGATTTTTCGACTTTCTACCCAATTTTATAATTAAATTTCTTGTGCGTTAAGTTGGCCGTAATATTATTAATATATAGTGTATATTTTCTGCGGCTATTGATTAAGGAGTCTTAATATAACAACTAAGACGCTAGTAGCTAGGGCGAAAATAATGTAAAGGAGTAAATCCTAGGACTTCTTGTAAAAATTTCTCGACTGAAGAGGGTAACGATTGTGTTACTGAAACGTTTCGTCGACATATTTAAATAAAGAAGTTTTCATCTAATTTTTTGGTCTGATCAATAGCCGCAGAAAATATACACCATATATTAATAATATTACGGCCAACTTCAACACTCAAGAAATTTAATTATAAAATTGGATAGAAAGTCGAAAAATCATGTTTCCCGATTTCTTCCAAAAACGTCGATTCCCGACTTCTCCCAAAAATCATCGTTTCCTGACTTGTTCCAAAAACAATTGTTTCCCGACTTCTTCCAAAAATCCACGTTTCCCGACTTCTTCAAAAAATCATCGTTTCCCGACTTCTTCCAAAAACGTCGTTTCTTTAACTAGACCCAAAAAAATAATTTCCTCTGCGTTTTATTTGACCAGTTTAAGGTCTCTTTTTAAGTCGAGCTCGTAAGAAAGATTTTCCTTGCGGAGGTTATTGGGAGCCAGGTCGAATTCCAGGGTACTATAAATTACCCCTTGGACTTTGTGGGATTGGCTCTCGGTGGATCGTAAACTAAGGACACCATTATAAAATCCCACGGTCCCCCATGGTTCCCCCGAGTAACCCTCCGGATCCTTAAGTTTTGCGCAAATTTTCAGGTTACGCCACTCTTAAGTAATTAAGGACCAACTTTGGTGTCCTCAGGTATCCCTTTCACTCTCTCGTCCTTCGTACCACCATGGAACTGGTGAATTCACAGAATCCATGGTGTATCAATGTCCACGGTGAATAGTTACAGTTACAGTTTCCAACTAATAAATCTTGCAAGATCGATTATCATAACCTCTAAATTGTACTTCGTACACCATGAAACTGCTGAATTCATAGAATCCATGGTGTATCAATGTCCACGGTGAATAGTTACAGTTACAGTTTCCAACTAATAAATCTTGTAAGATCGATTATTACAGTCGCAGAATCATCGCGATGATTATGTCATCCTTGATGCAAGATTCAAATCACGTGACTCTTATCGTGAGATATATCGTGCTCATTGGTGTTTTATCTTGCTCGCGGATCTTGGTACAAAGGCTGGTTGAGAAGAATGAAACATGTATGATTTGAATTCATATTATTTTTATGATTTTTTAATGTTTGTGAAGTAGTTGCTGCTGAACGTAATTTTCAGGTTAACTAATTGTAAGACGCATTGCATCTTTCTAAGAGAATAGAATTGAATAAATTATTGCAATCCTGATTGAGTCTTGGTTCAATAAAAATTGGGAATATAATATATTTGTTTAATTGTATTATCGAATCATCGCAGATTTAAAGATGTAATATTTACACTAATAATGAACATTATTCGGAATAATTTTAATAGTTCGAATAAAGAGTTAATTAAGTTTCAATAAGAAAAATGTTTTTTTCAGAATAATTTGAATAGTCTCACCAAAAAATAACTCAACTAACTTAAGTTTTAATATAGCATTTTAATAGTTACAATAAAGAGTCAATTAAGTTTCAATAAGAAAAGTCGTTTTTTTCAGAATAATTTTAATAGTCTGACAAAAAATGACTCAACCAACTTAAGTCCCATTAAAATACTTCAAAGATTCACAGCAAACAAAATAACTCAACCAACTTAAGTCCCATTCAAATAATTCAAATAACCCCAACAAACAAAATAACTCAACCAACTTAAGTCCCATTAAAATAATTCAAGTATTCCCAACAATGAAAGTAACTCAACCAACTTAAGTCTCAATAATGAAAATCAATCTCACCAACCCACAAGGCTCCAAACGAACCACACATTTCGATATCTCCGCGAAACAAAAATCTATCATCGACGGGGTAAAAATTCGTGTTATCAATCAGGAGTTATGATTGGCGCGTACGCGACAGCGTTAATCGTGGCAGGTTCGCGGGTGGCAATCGCGGGGTAGGGGGAAGTAAATGGAATCGTAAGTCGACGGTATTCTCGCGTTGATCGAAATGCCAGAAGGTATAAATCACAGGTGGGAAGTTCAACTTTGCCTTCGGCAGATCATAAATCAATGGCCGTCCAGTTACACGTGAAATGATTACCGGTCGGACGAAGAGAAGAACTGGCGTAACAAACGCGAGTTGAGGCGAGTCGAGGCGAGTCGAAGCGAGCTGGAAGGAATCGAGACGGACTTCGAAATTGGCTGTCGTCGATGTTGTCTCTAGAAGGTGTCAGTTGTGCAACGAGAGACTCTTCTTTAGAAATCCACCTTTATCTCTTTCTCCAACCATCCAACCAACTCCACAACACCAAGCCACACTCCTTTTTTCGCGCTTCTGATAGGTTCCCGTAAGATTGATGTCCTCGATCGATTGAAAATAACGAGAATATTCTCCAAGTTAACTGTACCTCGTCTTTCGAGTATCCAAGCCTTTGTGTCACTTCATGGTATATCGTTAACGTGAAATATCTTCAGAAGTATTTTTTAAGGATTTTTTAAATATGCTTATTAAAAGGTTGGAGGATGAGTTGACTCGTAATATTGTTTTCTGAGGAATTCTTAGAGCATCGTGTTAATTTACATTAAATTAATTCTTAGAATAACATGTTAATTTGTAATATAATAGCTTGTACAATAGTTTCTATAATAATTTATACAATGTATAATTATATTATAGTATTGCATATTAATAAGGTGTTAGTTTTTAATTTTAGGATCGTGTTAAGTCGCACTAAATTAATTCTTAACGAAACGTATTAATTTAAAGACGTATGAATTTGCATTAAATAATTCGTAGTTTAACGTATTAATATTTAAATAGCATTTTTTAACAATTTTTGAAATATTTAACGTGTTAATTTGCACTAAATTAATTCTTAACGAAACGTGTTAATTTCACCACGTATTAATTTGCATTTATTAATTCATAGTTTAACGTATGAATATTTAAATAGCATTTTTTAACAATTTTTGAAATATTTAACGTGTTAATTTGCACTAAATTAATTCTTAACGAAACGTATTAATTTAAAGACGTATGAATTTGCATTAAATAATTCGTAGTTTAACGTATTAATATTTAAATAGTATTTTTTAACAATTTTTGAAATATTTAACGTGTTAATTTGCACTAAATTAATTCTTAACGAAACGTGTTAATTTCACCACGTATTAATTTGCATTTATTAATTCATAGTTTAACGTATTAATATTTGAGGAGCATTTTTTAAGGAATGTTGAAATATGTTGAATAAGCGGATAAAGGACGAGTTGACTCCTAACATTGTTTTGTGAGGAATTCTTAGAGTAACGTGTTAATTTAGGTGGATGATTAATGTTGGCGATCGATGCGCCTGCTCGAAGATTTATGAATTATGGAAATAATGCTTGGGGATTAAGATTTTTGTTACGTGTTTCCTGTTATGATATTATATTATTACTGAATTATTACTGAACGTAATAAAGATTCGTATACTTAAGTGATATTATTGAGAATACTTATTATTCATAGAATCCATAATTTTAATTATATATTTCTAGCTTGGAACGATCTTTTCGAATCCGTAATTAATTCTATTTATTATATATTATTATATTTAACGTGATATATTTATTTCTATTTATTACAACACTCGTTTATTTGGTGGACTCATAAATAAGTTCCCTTCATCCAGGAGTTTTTTATTCAAAACTTTAAATTCCAAATTTCACGCAAAGGCGAATCGACAAGTTGCCTAAAAAGTGGCAAAAAATGATTAATAATAACGAAAAATATATATTACTTGAAAGTCCATTGCAGTGAATTTTATTGGCGAAAAACTTGAATATAAAACGGAACTTATGAGTCAACCCAATATTTATTATATTCAGATCCGATTATCTCGGATCCGGAAGGGTTATTTTATCGGCGGGCGAATAATTCGGTGAATAATTTCACGTATCATAGAAGGGGTCGAAGAGGAGGGGGAGGCGGGAAGCGCGATAAATCGCACGGTTTAATGTAATTAACTTATTGATTACCTGCTGGGTCCGACAATAACCTTTGTGCATTACTCGTGTACCAATTAATATTATCGTGGCGAGCCACGCACGACCGAGCTGCATACGTTGCACCGGCTGTCACACCAATGAATAAGAAAAAAATTGCATACAGATCAGATACACCTTATCTCGCGGTTCTATCTCCCGCCACGCACTATTCAACTCTTTCTTTCTCACCTGGCGCATTTCGACCAGTCGAATAATCGAAATCGTTTTCATTTTTTTCATCGAATAAAAGCGAATCTTGTGGTGCATAATAAAATACCCCAAAAAATGCCTGACACAATATAATATCAATTATATGATTGTTATTATCTATTTTGATCCGCATTATGATGGAATTATTGCCATAATTGAAATTAACGGAAACTTGGAATTAAAGGAACTTGATTAAAATTAAGATATAATGTAACCGTGAAAGATATAATTAAAATTTGGTGTTTAGTCGAAAATTAATATTCGCGGGATTAAATTGGGAATCGCTTTTATTTTTTCATCGAATGAAAGCGAATTTTATTGTCTATTTTGATCCTCAATATGATGGAAATATCGCCATAATTAATATTCAAGAGATCTAATTAAAGTTATTATTTGAACCGTAAAAGACATAATTAAAATGTGATGTTTAATTGGAAATTAATATTCGAGTGATTAAAGTCAGAATCGCTTTTATTCCTTTCTTTAATCGAATAAAAGCAGATCTGAAAGTCGACAACAAAATTCTAGAAAATGAATATTCAATATTTAATCGAAAATTCATATTCGCTCGAATAAAGTGGGAAGTAAGATGAAACCAATTAAAGTTATATTTACATTCCTACCGAAATAGGACTCGATATTGGAATACGATGGGACTTATTATTAATATTATTATTCATAGATATTCATAGATATTCATGAAATATCGTCGCCACGGATCTCCGAAGGATGATCGCAATTAATAGGTGTCGGATATTTTACATTTATGGCTTCCCCGACAATTGCTTCGGTTTCGTTTATGAGAGTTATTAACTGTTCGTTTGGTTTTAATAATCCCCGATACCTGAACCTTTCCCGGGCCACCAATAAATCACCCGGGATATTATACCAGTGTAAATTAATAAATCGTCCGTAGTAAATTCACGTGATGACATCCCGAAAGTTTATCGTCGATGTTTACCTAGCATTGGCTTCGGTAAAGAAGTCGCTGGTGACGTAAGTGTCACGTGGCATTTCCATTTCATTGTTGGTTATGGAATACATATTTCATATATTATACATTGCAGTTATTATATTATATTATATATGCGATCTTCTTCCTCTCTCAGAATAAAATATGGAATAAATTCCACATACATATATTCCATAACCAACGATATTAACACTTTTACGGCCGCTCATTTTACTCCAAGTCGCGCTACTACCGCCGGCATCTCTCGCGCACTAAAATACGGAGCGTTCACGAAACCAATATTTTGAGAATTAAAAAACGTCAATAAAACTCGTAGAAATTGGAAGGCAGTAACTCAAAAACAGTTAAAATGGATTAACATACAAACGTCGAATCCACGATCTCGAAATATTGATATAATGCTGGTCTAAGATTGCTAGTGCGAAGTCACATTTACGTGACACCGGCCGATAACCGCTGGCTGGCGAAGTCACATTTACGTGACACCGGCCGACAACCGTTGGCTGTCGAAGTCACATTTACGTGACACCGGCCGACAACCGCTGGCCGTCGAAATCACGTACACGTGACACCGGCCGACAACCGCTGGCCGTCGAAATCACGTACACGTGACAGCGGCCGTCAAAGTGTTAAAATATTACAATAAAATAAATAAAATAATAAAATATATTAATAATAGTTATGATATGGAATAAAGGCGCGATGCCTTGAGGCAGGAAGAAGAGGATCTCATATATAGTATATTAACTACAATATATAATATATAACAGAGGTGCAATTATATGTAATAATATAATAATATAATACAGTGCTATCATCTGTTACGTATGATATATATTATAATATATATTATATATTGTATGAAGACCCTCCCATCTGATCTCTCCTCTCCTCGTCCAATCACCGTGCGCCTTCTTCCCAGAACCCCACGGTAGTCTCTTTCCGGTTTAAAGTTGACGAGACGAAAACAAACCCGCGAGACGTGAGCTAATGCTCGACGATCGCTCTCGCAAATGAGCCTAATTAATAAAACGCGAGCCAACTATATCTCTTAAGGATCCAATCAATTCACTTCACAGGATACTCTTCATTCATGATTTCATCACGCGGCGAAATTAATAAATGTTCATTGAAGTGTGACGGTAGAAATTTGTCGGACATGTTTATACAGGTTTTTACTGTTTAAAAATTTTACTGTATTTTACTGTTTTATACATGAATTTTCTTCAATTTGTATTTCAATGAGAAAACGAGCGCCAATTAAAGCACTATTTCCATGTGTTCCGCTCGAAGCATGAAAAGAGGAAGACTTAAATCTACGCACTTAATTACTTCGCGTAAAAAGACGAATGAGTTCCTGGGACATTGCATAATCAAATATCTAATTATTTAACATAAAAAGACAATAAAGGTTTCCCTCGACGTTGCACCTATTCGATTTAATATCGCGGGAGAGGATGAGCTGCAATTAGTCTATCATTTTATCTTATCACTTTCGTGTAACCAAATTACAACGGAAGAATAATGCCAGATGATAAAAGTCCTTAATTACTTCGGGATTTTCATGTAACTCGATCCAAGCGTAAAAGAAATGGGGTTTAATTCGCGTTCCGTCAGAAAGTAATCATTTAATTGTTGCTTAAAGATAGTTAAATCAATGAAATATTAACTTCACTGTGATAAAATATGTTTTTGGTTGTTGATTATTTTTTATCTCTGAAAATTGATTTACTCTTTCGAAATGAAGTTCAAGAAGAATATTGATTGTAATAAATTAAACAACCCGTTTGAATGAATTATGCCACGTAAACATTGAAGTTGATTAATCAAGAAAGTTAAGCGTTAGATCTTCATTTTGAAATACACAAATAAATTATATTAAGTTCGTATCATTATAAAATTAATAATAATGATATAATATGCAACGCGCAGGATTTTCTTTAATTATACTCTTCTAAGAACTAGTTTCTTGAGAAGTTTTTATATTCACTTGGCAAATTATTTTTACATTCTAACTCTTATTAAACAGCCAAAAAATTCTACAACTTATATATTTTTCTCTTATATTTAATTGAAAGTCCACCATTTTCGAGTAAGCTGAATCAAAGAGTTCAAACAAGGAAGATCGAAACCGTTCTCTTTGAGAACTGAGCTTAAGCTTGCAATTATTTCACGGACGAAGACAACCATTAGATTCCGAAAATAATATATTTCATATTTTGCATTCAATAATAAGTTAATTTTTTTGATTAACAAATCGAAGAATTGAAATAAAGAAGATCGAAACTGTTCTTTTGAGAACGAAGCTTTAAGCCTTGAATTATTTCACGCACGAGAAACGTTCTTTTTTTTCTCGTGGTGTCTAGGATCGTTTCCTGGTGGAATCGCATAACGATAGCCAGCTCAGTTCAATTCAGCTGCGTGTGTAATCATGCGCGTCGTAGAAGGTTGGCACTCCTGGATCGACGGACGGAGAATTTGTGCCCAGAGCGGCATCATTTATCACCCGGCGGCCCTCTGCTCCTTTATTATTTCACTTTGCCGCGTATTAATTGAGATTTGGAGCCCGCAGCCAATCCGGCACGTCCTCGCGACCCGGAAACGTTCTTTCTTCGTGATATCTCCTCTTTTTACGATATCTCGCCACTAACAGGTTGTTTTATGAAACCTGAATTGCTTGCCGGATTTTACGCGCTGTGTCGTCGCGTTGATACCACCAGTTTGTACACTTTTTTTCGTTACTTCTTCGTATCTTATTCTTCGAGTAACTATGTTGATAACTAGGGAGTTTTATGGCCTATTTCTAATCGAGCGATAAGTTTGAGTTACCACGGATACTCGTGAATTTTCAGATATTTCAATTAACGTCGATTCGTGGATTAATAGAGAATTGTGCAGATGTTTTTTTTTTAAATAATTGGATGACATCATCGTGAACCAATCATATTTATGGAACTTGCTATACGATTTACCTTCTAATCTTTTCTAATATGTTTGATATTGGAGATGAAAAATTGATGCTGTTAAACATTTGCACTCCGAGGCGACTGTCAGTCGCCATTCAGTTTATAGCGATAACAAGAACGGCGACTGAGAGGCGACATTAAGATTTACTCCAGTTGTTGGTGATTTAACCCTTTGCACTCGGAGGCGACTCTCACTCGCCACTCAGTTTATGTGGCAACCCGAGTGGCGACTGAGAGGCGACATTAAGATTTACTCAGTTGTCGGTGATTTCACCCTTTGCACTCGGAGGCGACCTCAGTCGCCACTCAGTTTATGTGGCAGCCCGATTGGCGACTGAGAGGCGACATTAAGATTTACTCCAGTTGTCGGTGATTTAACCCTTTGCACTCGGAGGCGACCTCAGTCGCCACTCAGTTTATGTGGCAACCCGCGTGGCGACTGAGAGGCGACATTAAGATTTTCGTCAGTTACAATATTTTATTATTCGACGTTAGATTCCCGACAACTGAAGTCAATTTTAATGTCGTCTCTCAGTCGCCACTCGAATTGCAGCAATAAACTGAATGGCGACTTAGAATCGCCTCCGAGTGCAAAAGGATAATATCTTACTAATGTCACCTTTTCAATCATGAATCAGAAAGCATCTTCACATTTTTACTAACCAATCACACCTTGTTTTGTTTCAGACCGAAATCGAAACGGAGAGCGAATGCTCCGACGGCATCCTCTGCTCGAACAACAATAACAACAACAATAATAACAATAACAACGTATCCGTTGTAAAAAAGGGTAGCGGAAGTTTGAGTGGCAATGAAAATCAAGATGGAATGGAAATGGATTGCGGGGGTTGCGGGGAAAGTGTGCGGGAACGCACTGTTTTATGCGTAGGGGGTCGTACCTGGCATTCTAGGTGCTTGAAATGTTGCGCATGCGCGAGACCCCTTGACGATCAACACTCCTGTTTCCTTCGGGGGATGCGGCTTTATTGCAGGCACGACTACGCTTTGTAAGTATTTTTTTCTTTCTTTGTTTCAAAAAGTGTCTCCGATTTTTCAATTTCGACTATAAAATTCCCACCTCTTTTCTTTGAATTCCATAAATAATAATAATTTCATCAGAATTTCCAACGAATTAAGTCTGCAACTAGAACAAGTTAATAAATAGATGTCCCAAAGTTCCAATCTCAAAAGAATGTTCTCAAAGTGTCGAGATGGAAGAGTATCCATCCACGGGTTTCCAAACACGGTTTCTTATACTATCGGTGAAGCGATCTCACCGTAGTTGTTTTCTAAAGTCACGATTCAGAAGCAGGGAGCTAGGATTATCGATGAAACCAATAATATTCCGTGTGATCGAAACCGGTGCATCGATGTATCGGCGTATCGGCACCCCACTGCTTGTTGGCCGGTGTCTAAAGCCAAGCTTAAAAAGACGTTTCTCAGCTACCTCGGGAGCTCCTGGAAAGAATGATCATTTGTTCGACTTAGAGCGCCACTCGCGCGGAATACGCGTGACATCGGGACAACCGATATCTAGATGTCCCGTCGGGCAAACACTTTTCGAAACTTACACCTTGCTACTCTTCCATATTCACATCATTGATTCCATAGGGAATCACATTGGATTAAGGAGACTCGTGACTTGTCAAAATACACCTAACCCTCAATTGACAGCAGGGGTTGTCAACCTGATCCCTACCGCCCACTAGCGGGTGATTCAAACTTGCATAGTGGGCGGTGAGAGTTTTTCTCCGTTTTTACACATTTTCTTCTTCCTCCATACATCGAATATATTACAAATATTGCGCTGCAAGTTGATTCGCTGCTGGCTGGATTTATTACCCCACTTTACGGGTGGCATTACGAAATTGCAATTTTCGTTTGGGTCTCCGATTTCAGGGTTACAATTATTTCCTTGTAACAAGAGTAAAGTTGGTGTAAGGAATCGACAATTACTTATGAATCAACCTAATACAGGGTGATTATAAAATTAGTATACATTTTGTATATACACATGTTTTATTATTATATATACAATATCAATTGAAAGTATGAATTGAATGAATACGAAATTAGTGCATTTCAATGTAATGATTTTGGGGGTATAGGCAATTGGCCAACTAAAACAGCGAATCAGAGCTACGTTCACACCTGTGCCTAGACCCGCAGGGCGGTCACATTGAAGTGCACTAATTTTGTATTCATTCAAGTAATACTTTCAATTGATATTCTACATTTCACAATAAAACACGCGTACGCACAAAATGCATACTAACTTTATAATCACCCTGTATAATATAATACTATGTTGGACCCCATATCATGGTTTACAGAGTCCTGATTCGAGATTGCACTTTCCACGATCCACCGAATCATTATCAATGATCTCGCTAAGAATCCATCGCGGAGTCACGTGGGTGTAGATATCCCCGGTAGATGGACAGATATCTTTAGAGAGCGTAAGATTCGACGTACGAAACGTACGCGCGAGAGAGTCGCCGTTGGGTGATTAATGTCTTGCGATGTAGTCTTCTCGATCCTCTCCTCTCTTCTTGCTCCTTCTTCTTCTTCTTCTTCTTCTTCTTCTTCAGCCCTGAATCTTTTTCTTCTTCTTCGGACCTCACGTATAGCCGGCTATTCACGTCACCAGGCATACGTGTATCACGTATGCTCGCGCTCACGACATGCGAGTCACGTTGACGTTCAATGTTGCCCCGATCCTCGTCCACGAATAAAGGACATCTCAACTCACTCTTTCCCGCGATTACAGTTCCAACCAATAAAAAGAGTCCCGTGTTTTGCTGCGCGCGATGATCGAATATTATATTTCGCGCTTTTTCACCGGGCCAGTTTCCAATACCGTGTCACGTGACTGTTTAACATTAAAACTAAATACTGAGAATATATTTAATTATATTTATATATTCACGTGTGTCCTAAAAAATAGGGAAGGATAGAACGAAATAAATTAATCGATTCAATTATGTCCATTATGAAACGTGGACCGTAAAAATGTCAGAAAATGGAACCTTATCAATTTGAACGGTTTTATTAGAAATTCATTATCGGAAATAATTTCATCAGAAATTCATCATTATTATTGTCAATTAGAAATCATTGCCATATTGAATTTTGACTGAATTAAACTAAACTAACTAAATGCATGAAAGGGTAGAAAATAAATGATTAACCGCCTCCCATCAAGTCAAATAATTTATTAGCATTTTAATTAAGCATTCCGTCAAGTTTTCCATTTATGTATCGCTTTTAATTCTAACTTTCCTTGAGCTCGAAGGCGGTTGACAAATTCCTGTATCACGTGTATGGCAGCGGTCCCAAAACGTTCCCAAGGTAGTCAGCAGAGAAATACGGGTCACGTTGTGAGGATCGGAAAGAAGGGGGATGGGTTTTTGTTCGAGCGTGGATATTTGGTATACGAAAATAAATGTACGTATGTGGGTGCCGAGTCACGAGTCGGAAGACATAGGAATTTGCCTCGTAAGGCCCCGAAGCCAGCTGTGATTCTTTCTCTATTTTTCTCGGTATATCCCGATGGTGTCGGTGCTTTTCAGCCGGGACGAACGGTCTTTTAAAATCAATAAATATTCGCCGACACTCTTCTTCATTCGGCCCCGACCCCTACCCCTTGGCAGACCGATCTTCTTCCACGGTGTTCCTTTAATCGGAAGAAAAAAGGTACAAAGCAAATCGGTGGGGACAGTTTACCTTCGAAAATCGCTCTATTAGCGATTCCTTCCATGAAATTCCGGTTTCTTCTAATTCAAGTGTGGTCGGTGAGCTCGAACCGCCACGACTTATCTTCCGCCGCTTTAATCTCGGAACTTATCGCGTCTCACTTAATGGCACTTTAATGCGAATCCTTACGTGTCCTGGAAGTAGTCCTGTTGGATATATATGAAACTGTGACACGTGTTTCCCTTGGAGTTTCGGTGTTCGCTATTTTTATAGTTTCTAATTACTGTGCTGTGGGATTCTTGTACTTTTCACGGGAAGCGGAGAGTAGAAAACATTTTGTGCCGATTACGTGAAAATATGTTTTTCCTATGTTATTACTTAACCGGTGACGTAAATGTACGTCTTTTATGTAATTTTAAATCAAAATATAAGAAATTTGCAGGAGGTTAAATCGATATTAAATCGATAATATTATAAGTGCTCCCGATTATTTCGACAAACAACAAAGACTTCGTTAGTCAGCTCCGGTTAATATATAGGTAGCCCTCTTATAACGCGGGAGTTAGGTTCCAGAGAAAGGTCGCGTTACAACAATCGCGATATGCCAGACTCGGATTACATACACGCGTTATATCGAAACCGCGTTGTACAGATACCGCTTAATATTGAACCCGCGTTGTATAGGTCCCGCGTTGTATAAGTACCGCGTTCTATCGAAATCGCGTTGTACAGGTACCGCGTTGTATAAGTGCCGTGTGGTACAAGTACCGCGTTCTATCGAAATCGCGTTGTACAGGTACCGCGTTTAATCGAAATCGCGTTGTACAGGTACCGCGTTTAATCGAAATCGCGTTGTAGAGGTACCGCGTTATATAAGTGCCGTGTGATACAAGTATCGCGTTGTAGAGGTACCGCGTTGTATAAGTATCGTGTGGTACAAGTATCTCGTTGTAGAGGTACCGCGTTGTATAAGTACCGTGTGGTACAAGTACCGCGTTCTATCGAAATCGCGTTGTACAGATACCGCTTAATATTGAAACCGCGCTGTATAGATGCCCGCCTTATATCGAAACCGTGTTGTACAGATACCGCATAATACTGAAATCGTGTTGTATAGGTGCCCTCCTTATATCGAAACCGCGTTATGCAAGTACAGGGTTATATCGAAATCGCGTTGTGCAAGTACCGCGTTATTTCGAAACCGCATTATACAAGCCCCCTGATATCGAAACCGCGTTCTACGGGGTTTACCAGTATTTCAATAAATTTGCATAAATTAGTACACCAAAGGATCGCGTCTTAGGATCACGGTGCACTCCCTGAACATAGAAATCCATCGGGATCGTGGTATCGGGAGCACGGGGGTACAAGGGGGCATGCATCGTAGGGCACAGGGCACAAGGTTCGAGTAGTGGCCGACTTAATCCCCCGTTGACTTATAGGGCCCGCCTATGTGGAAGAACAAATGAATAAATTAGGGCGGGGCCGTTTGGTAGCCGACGTACGGCCCTGAAGATTTATAGATACCCAATACCAGTTCCCCCTTTGCTTCTTACACGGTGCTTTCCTCGTGTCCTTCGTCCTCTAACCCTTCCAGAACCAACCTTTCGATCGTACGACATTCGAGGAAAAAGGGAGGAAAAAGAGAGGAAGAAAGGGTGGCGCCAGTATTTATGCAAATAACCTCAAGTATCACACTTATTCTTTTATTATAGTACCCTATTAAGTATTTACGCAAATAACACCTTACCGATACACCTAACCTCGAAATCGATCCGATTGAGCTAGGAATTTTGGTGCTCTTTATGCACTTTGTATTTTGGACTTCTTTGTTGTCAGTCAAAGGTGATATTACATTATATAAAATCATACTATATTTAATAGTAGTAATAGTAGCAGTATTTATTTATTTCAGCCTCGCCACCTATAAAATAAACTTCATTTACTAATTAATTAATTAACTCATTCACTCCATTTTCATTCCAGACTTCGTTCATCGTCTCCTTAAAGTCTCCGTAAAGTTTATTAATTTTAATCAAAACATTTGATTATTTTATTTCCCGACGAGTTTCAGAATTACAATCGATTCTCAATCATTCCAAGTATAGTCGATAATTAATACTTCTAATATTATATGTCCAGTGTTAATTTCGATATTTATAAGTTACTGGAACCACATATTATATTATATCTCAATATATAATACTCATCTCACGAACACGTATTATATTATAAATTACAACGAGAAATATTCGAGTTATTATTAATATACAGAATCGAAGATTTAGATGAACGTAGAGTTTAGCCCCCCAAAAAAAAGAAACGAAGGGATCACGTGTCGGTGCCCCGCAGTACACGCTTCTAGGCGTGCCCTTCGCGCAGATCACCATAAGCAATAATGCCCCGAAAATATCTTCGATGCGACGATGACTGCGCAACTCTTGCGCGCAACTAATCCTTCCATGGCTTACCATATTTTTCCATACAATAACTTCTTCGTCGATCGAGTCGAAGCATTCCACTTTTTCATTCTCTACTTATTCCCTTCGCTGTCTTTCTCACATTCACAGTCTAAGACATTACACGGGGATAGTTAATGTTCAGTTCGGAATGTTGTAACGTGACATCATAAATTTAACACTAAACTTACCAAAGCGATCAAAAGGACCGATCTACACTTTTTATTATAATACGATTATTCGAATATGCAACGAGGCGTTGCTTGGGATTTTACGTATGTTTAGTTTATAATTATATAATTCGAGCCATTAATTAACTCGGATCATCCAGCCATGATTGATTTACAGTTAAATGTAACATAATTAAATGTAATCGAGTATAAGTTCGGTAGTTTTAGTGTTAATGTTTTCGGTCGTAAAACATGATATCTGACATTATTTTGTGAAATTGAGTTATTGGCATCATTGGATTCCTTACAGCTGACTTCACACATTTTTGAGGTTATCTGTGAAGAATTTTCACTTTTTCAAAGAAAAAGGTTGGCATTGAGTTACCGATATAAAGTTGAGTTTTTCGTTTTTACGACCGAATGACTCATTTATTGAAACTGCTATGTTTCGGTGATCATTCTTCACCTTAAGTTAATTAAAAATAAATAAGCGACATTTGTAATATTATTAATTATTAAGAATATAGCGTTAATATTATAACAGTACAATTTTGAAGATTCTAAAATTTCCGGAAAATAATCAGATACAAACTTTAACATTAGCACTGCAATTTTCGATTAAAACTAATAATTCCCATTTTGAAATTTAATAATAACATTTCATTTAGTTTTCAAAAATATCACTTTCACTTTACGATAATATTCGAAAATATTATCACTGAATATTCTTGAAACAAATATCATATGATCAATAAATATAAACTCCATAGTTCCTAACGTAAGGTCACTCAATTTAATCCTTTCAGTACCTCCGAGCCGATATACCTTTCCATGTTAAATACAATTCAAACAAACGCCATGTAAACACATGACATATAAATTAATAAACACCTACAAAAATCGCATATCTTTCAAGGAATTATTTGACGGTACCCGGAAAACTTAAAAAGGTGCTATAAGTATTAACCCTTTGCACACGAAAGGCGACTCTCAGTCACCACTCAGTATCTGGATGTAATTCGAGTGGCGACTGAGAGGCGGCATTTAGATTTATTCCACTTCTTTCTTATCTTAAATTTTAAATCACCGACAATTAAACTAAATCTTCATGTTGTCTTTTAATCGCCGTTTGAGTTTTGAGTTGTCACAATAAACTTGTTGGCGCCTGAGAGTCGCCTCCGAGTGCAAAGGGTTAATAATCAAACTTAACAAATATTATGAAAAAAATCCTTTTTAATTGGCCGTAGTAGCAACCCGAGGGATATCGTTTCAAAACGAATCCCGGAGGCACGAGTCAAATATCTTATCTGTTTCCCTGCGCGGTATAAATTCAAAGGGCCCAAGTCATTTGTAGGGCGAAGGGAAGCCGCGGAACTGAGACGTCGAGATAATCTCGACGTAATCTGCTCCCTGAATCGCGAGAGGCCGATCCTTAAACGGTCCCCAGTCCCTTCCTGACGCTTACCACTCCGAAGGGACATCGACTGGCAGAGTAGTATGTTAATGAGGACAGGACCTTCGGATTCTCCTCCGTGGAGGTCCTCAATGAACCTGCGCCTTCGATAAAAATAACCCCCTCGTCTAGTCAACCCTTCTTCCCTTCCTTCCGCACTTTCTTCCAAAGGTGATCACTCCTTTCGATCTCGAGAACTTCCACCATCTACGATCTCTCTAATTTACTCTGTTTATCAGACTTAACGGAACATATCAACATGTGGCTTCTTTTATATCGCAGAATTGTAGACTTGAGACGTTTATTTTGAAAGTGGCTTAAGTCTAGTTTTCAAAGGAGTCGAGATAACGTTTGTAATAGTTGCAAGGTCTTTGTGTTGTAAAGTTGTTGTTATTATAAACGTGTGTAGTAATTGTATGTTATATAAATTAATATTATAGGTTAAATAAACGTATTTTGAAAGGGAGGTATGTCCAGTTTTCAAAAAGATTAAGTTAATGTTTGTAATGGTTACAGAAAGAGTTTGTAAAATATAGTTAATATGATTAAATCAAATGAAGTGGTTATTTTGGAATTGAATTAAGTCTGTTTTTTAAGAAAAATCAGGTTAATGTTTGGAATAGTTGGAAAGTCTTTGTGTGACTGTTGAGAAACTCTCGAAATACGGTCGCAGTGTGTTGTCGGTAAAATATTAGATATTAGAGATATTAGATGTGAAATATTAAATATGAAATGTTAGATAGTAGAGATATTAGATATTAAATATTCGATACTAGAGATATTAGATATTAAATATTCGATACTAGAGATATTCGATATTAAATATTCGATACTAAAGATATTAGATATTAAATATTCGATATTAAATATTCGATACTAAAGATATTAGATATTAAATATTCGATACTAGAGATATTCGATATTAAATATTCGATACTAAAGATATTAGATATGAAATATTAGATAGTAGAGATATTAGATATTAAATATTCGATACTAAAGATATTAGATATTAAATATTCGATACTAGAGATATTCGATATTAAATATTCGATACTAAAGATATTAGATATTAAATATTCGATATTAAATATTCGATACTAAAGATATTAGATATTAAATATTCGATACTAGAGATATTCGATATTAAATATTCGATACTAAAGATATTAGATATGAAATATTAGATAGTAGAGATATTAGATATTAAATATTCGATACTAAAGATATTAGATATTAAATATTCGATACTAGAGATATTCGATATTAAATATTCGATACTAAAGATATTAGATATTAAATATTCGATATTAAATATTCGATACTAAAGATATTAGATATTAAATATTCGATACTAGAGATATTCGATATTAAATATTCGATACTAAAGATATTAGATATGAAATATTAGATAGTAGAGATATTAGATATTAAATATTCGATACTAAAGATATTAGATATTAAATATTCGATACTAGAGATATTCGATATTAAATATTCGATACTAAAGATATTAGATATTAAATATTCGATACTAGAGATGTTCGATATTAAATATTCGATACTAAAGATATTAGATATTAAATATTAGACGGTAGAGATATTAAATATTAAATATTAGATATGAAATATTAGATACTAGAGATATTAGATATGAAATATTCCACGGTAGAGATATTAAATATTAAATATTAGATATGAAGTATTAGATACTAGAATTATCCCATGACAAATCCAGCACCCTTCACATCACAAGATTGCAATCAAAGCACCACAAAATACCAAATTCTTCAGGAAACATTTCTTGTCAATTTTCAGAACGTTCGGCGCAAAGTGCGCGAAATGCGGGCGAAGCGTGGGCGCCGGTGACTGGGTGCGAAGGGCGAGGGAAAGGGTTTACCATTTGGCTTGTTTCGCCTGCGACGCTTGTTCTCGCCAACTGTCTACCGGCGAACAGTTCGCCCTTCTGGATGCCAGATTATTGTGCAAGGCACACTACCTCGATGTTGTGGAAGGTAATAATACATCATCCTCGGAGGACTGCGACTCCGAACATGGCGGAAAGGGTAGCAAAACCAAAAGGGTTAGGACGACCTTCACGGAGGAACAACTGTCGGTTCTCCAAGCGAACTTCCAATTGGACAGCAATCCTGATGGCCAGGATCTCGAAAGGATAGCTCATGTCACTGGTCTCAGTAAAAGGGTTACGCAAGTTTGGTTCCAAAACTCGCGAGCCAGGCAAAAGAAACACAGTGGCAAGATAAAAACTCAGAGTGAGTATGCTTGTCTTTTTAAGAATACATTCAATGCTGTTTTTACAGGAATTTTTTCGAAAAATTTCATCAAAGTCGATGTAAAGTTCTTTTTATTTTGCAAATAATAAAATGGCAATTTTATTATTACTAAAGTTAATTGTAATAGTTATAAATTATTACTAAAGTTTCCATAGGTACATTATATTTTTTACACGAATTTGGTACAATATTTTAATAAAAGTCGATGTAAAATTCTGTTTATTTTACAAAGAATAAAATGGCATTTCAATATTACTAAAGTTAATTATAGTAATTATAAATTATTACTAATGTTTCCATAAATACAGTATATTTTTTACACGAATTTTGTACAAAATTTTAATAAAAATCAATTTAAAATTCTTTTCTTTTGCAAATAATAAAATGGCAATTCTAAAGTTTCCTTAGATACAATATATTGTTTCCACGAATTTGATACAAAATTTTAATAAAAGATGAGGTGAAATTCCTTTTATTTTAGAAACAATAAAATGGCAATTCTAAAGTTTCCATAGATACAATATCTTTTTTACACGAATTTTATACAAAATTTTAATAAAAGTTGAAGTAAAATTCTTTTTATTTTAGAAATAATAAAACGGCAATTCTAAAGTTTCCATAGATACAATATATTGTTTCCACGAATTTGATACAAAATTTTAATAAAAGATGAGGTGAAATTCCTTTTATTTTAGAAATAATAAAATGGCAATTCTAAAGTTTCCATAGATACAATATATTTTTTACACAAATTTTATACAAAATTTTAATAAATGATGAGGTGAAATTCTTTTTATTTTAGAAATAATAAAATGGCAATTCTAAAGTTTCCATAGATACAATATATTTTTGACACAAATTTGATATAAAATTTTAATAAAAGTCGATGTAAAATTCTTTTATTTTACAACTAATAAAATGGCAATTCTAAAGTTTCCATAGATACAATATACTGTTTCCACGAATTTGATACAAAATTTTAATAAAAGATGAGGTGAAATTCCTTTTATTTTAGAAACAATAAAATGGCAATTCTAAAGTTTCCATAGATACAATATCTTTTTTACACGAATTTTATACAAAATTTTAATAAAAGTTGAAGTAAAATTCTTTTTATTTTAGAAATAATAAAACGGCAATTCTAAAGTTTCCATAGATATAGTATATTTTTTACATAAATGTGTCAAAAATTTTAATAAAATTCGACGCAAAATTCTTTTTATTTTACGAATAATAAAATTAGATGAACCAATGTCTGCCAATGTTACGTGACTATAATAAAACACTATTCCCAATATGAAAAACACGTATATTTAAATAAAACATATATTTCTATGCTGCAAACATAATTACTTAATCTTGAAATTACTTCGATGATTGCAAAGAAAACTTCACCGTGTGTCCGCAGTGCATCATTCACCTCCGATGCAGCATCATCCGAGTGACCTTTACCCCGGCGGAGTAAACATGATGGGTGCATACTTGGGTGGCTATCAAGGTGGCAGCGCTGGAAGCGAAAGTCCTGGTAGTCCCTTGACACCGCTCACCCCATTAACACCTTTAACACCAACGACACCGAACCACCTTCAGGCTCAATTTTGTCATCAAACCGGATAACTTCGGCGTGGTTTCCGTCCGTAAACGGAAGTACCGGTGAACGACGTTCCGACGGAAGAAAGAAAGTATTCGGTCGACGTGATAAAATAACGAGAAGAACGTTTCGTAAAATCGATCCACTTTCTTTCCTTTCATTACTTTGATTTCTCATGTAAATATCAAGAGTGCCGAAGAATTATGGCGACGAGGATGACGAAGAGGATGACGAAAAAGATGGAGGATGACGGAGTGGATGGTAAGAGTAATTAATTTAAGGATCTGCCAATATGGCGCTGGCTTATTTATTCCAACTTCGTTGTAATAGTTCTTATTCGTCTACGATTCCCTGTTTCTTCATTGCGGCGAGTGTTTTTGTTTTTATTGTACTTCGTAGGATCCTGTTTTCCATGGCCGCCATTTTGAGTACTTAGAACTTTAGGTTTGAAATCGAATCTCCTGTACTTGGAATGGTGAACTTATTTTATACTTTCGTGTTATTAAAATGGTTCGAATTAATAAAAGTGCTTGATGAGTAATTAATATGAGTTCATCATTACTGACTTAAGGATATTTGTATCACTTCGGTTTTGTCATAGTAACGATTGTTATTTTTTGGTATTTTTGGGGTTTAACACATTTGAGTTATCCGGGTTCTGGTGAAAAATCTGAGACTCACATTTGAGTTAACCGGATTCTGGTAAAAAATCACAAAGACTCACGTTCGAGTTATCCGGATTTTGGTAACAAATATCTAATTGGTAACGAATTAACCGGATGCTGTTAAAAAATCCCAACGACTCACATTCGAGTTATCTGGATTCTAGTAAAAAATTCGAAAGACTCGAATTTGAGTTATTCGGGTTCTAGTAAAAAATCTCAAAGACTCACATTTGAGTTATCTAGGTATTGGTAAAAAATCCCAATGACTAACATTCGAGTTAGGCGGTTTTTGGTAAAAAATTCGAAAGACTCAAATTTGAGTTATTCGGGTTCTAGTAAAACATCTCAAAGACTCAGATTCGAGTTATTTGGATTCTAATAAACAATCCGAAAGACTCACATTTGAGTTTTCCGGGTTCTGGTAAAAAATTCCAAAGGCTCAAATATGAGTTATTCGGGTTCTAGTAAAAAATCTCAAAGACTCACATTTGAGTTATCCGGGTTCTCATAAAGAATCTCAAAGACTCACATTTGAGTTATCCGGGTTCTGGTAAAAAATTCCAAAGGCTCAAATATGAGTTATTCGGGTTCTAGTAAAAAATCTCAAAGACTCACATTTGAGTTATCCGGGTTCTCATAAAGAATCTCAAAGACTCACATTTGAGTTATCCGGGTTCTGGTAAATAATTTCAAAGACTCACATTTGAGTTATCCGGATTCTGGTAAACAATCCGAAAGACTCACATTTGAGTTATCCGGGTTCTCATCAAGAATCTCAAAGACTCACATTTGAGTGATCCGGTACGAATGTGTTAATATCATCTTGGCGATTAATAACATTGAAATCCACACTCGCTGCAAATTTTCAAAATTCGCGTAGTAAACGTTCCGCGATTTTCATTCGCGAAACGGAATTGTATATAATAATTCTATTCCTTAGCTTTTGTATATAAACCTCGAGGGAAATGTGCACCGGATATCCGATATTGCTCCTAAGTTGCACAATTCATTACCGCAATATTGTAAACCGTACTGTTATTAATAAAATGTCTTTTACTGTTAAACCTACCGTTTGTCCCTTTAATTGTTTATTGTATACAAATATATCCCCCTTCCTCCGCTCTGATATCAAATCAATATAATTATGTTGTAATACATTACCTGATAAGAGTAATAATTATTTGGTAAATAGAAGTTTAGTTCGATAAATTATATAATATTTCATACATATTTCTGAACCCCTTTTTTAGATTAAAGCTGCACAAGAAACAGCACTGAATGACTTTACTTCCTCTGATAACCGGAAGTGGTTGAACCCATGTCGCCATCTTCTACTTCCGGAATTTCATGGTTGTACTAAAAACCTTATTTCATTCCAAATATTTTTCCTTGATCTTCTTTGAAAATTTAATCGAAATAAATGATCAATCCATTACTTTTAATCCAAAACTTAAATAAAAAATTTCTTTCCCGGTTATATTTCAATAATTATTATAATAATAAAGAAATGAATCCGAAGTTAAAAGAAGAAGAAGAAGAAAAAGGAAGACTTCAATGCCGGAACAGGAAGGCGACGGGAGAGAAAAACACGCGAGGTATGTGCAATAGTATATTTTGTATATTATTTTAGAATATTTACATCACAGTACATTTATATTAAATCATAATAATGCTGATGAGAATAATAATAGTCCTCTGACGATTATACAATGGCGTAGAGATACTGCAAAAGATACTTTCATTCGGTAGATTGCTCCGAGAAGTTCCGCGCATTTTCATTGATTAAATTTTCCTGAAGAAAGCAATCCTCGGAGAAAATGGCGGAACGTGTCTCGTGCAATTCTTTCTTCACTTATCCTAAAGTTCATTCGATCGTGCGCGATTTGTTACAACGAAATCCTGTGATTGGATCAAAGATTCCGTGAGTCAATAATAGTGAAAGAGTTATTCGAAACTAATCTTTTTACAATTATAAATAATAGTGGAAGAAGGAAGGATGTTGAAATTGGGTTCCATGATTAAGTGAAAAAAGAAATGGAGGCTTAAGTTGTGCTTGGAATAAATCCTTTCCATATGAAAGTTTATTTAACGAAGGATCTAACGATGTAGGTTTCTTTACAATAATTTATATTATTTTTCATTGGAAATTATACCAATATTTATAAAATAGATATATTACAAATTATATTAAGTTTTATTTATTACAAGGTAAAGTCTTGCATGGAACCAGCCATTTTGTTAACTTAATTTATAATTACATAAAATATTTATGAAATCTTCGGTGCAACATCCGATGGAGTAATTATTTCTTTATTTATATTTATGTTCCATTACGCCTTTCATGTGGAAAGAATTCGATTAATATCGAAACGATTTCTAGCTTACGGAATTAATTTCTCTAATTACATTAAATAATTAACATTTTTATTAAACGGATCCACGATTAAAAACCGATAAGGAAACCAACATATCTCTACGAGTCTCAACCCTTTGCTGCATTTCTATTATTTATAATAACATTTTCGATCAACAAGATTCGATAAATCATGCAGAAATAATTAAGAGAATAAAAAAGAAATAAAATACTTTACTACAACAAAGTAATGAAGATAAAAGTAAGTAATCAAATATTAACCCTTTACACCTCGAGTGGCGACTGAGAGGCGTCATTAAGATTTCCTCCAGTTATCGGCAATTATACATCCAACAAAAAAAATAAGTAGAGTAAATTTTAATGTCGCCTCTGAGTCGCCGCGGTCTTCCATAAGTCTGTTTTCTTGTATCAGTAATGAATATTTTTATTATTACTGTAATTTTATCCTATTATTAATTGTATACTGTATATATTAGTATTTTTATACTGTTATTGTAATCTGTTTAACACGTGTCGTTGATAGAAGAAAATGCAACAAAGGGTGGATTATTAATCCGCGGAAAGATTGGCGACACAGTGTGAACTTGGCTGCGAGTCACCTCCGCGATTATGCATAACACGAAATATTATAATACATGTAATCTCTGTTATCAGCGATAAGCCTAACACCGAGTGCGAGAGAGCAGTGCTACCATCCAGTCTTTAAAGTTGGCATCTCTAACTTGTCCTCGATACTTCGATAGATTAACAACGTTTGGGCGGAGTTCGATTAAAATTATACAAGGAACCGGAGACTCTTATCTCGGTTGTTGCGTCGACGTTTTTCAAACGCATCTTACGCTACGATTATTCTCCAACTTAACCCTTTGCACTCGAGAGGCGACTCCCAGTCGCCACTCAGTTTTTTGCGGCATCCCGAGAGGCGACTGTGAGTCGCCACTCAGTTTTTTGCGGTAACTCGGGAGGCGACACTAAGTTGCCACTCAGTTTTTTTCGGTAACTCGAAAGGCGACTGTCAGTCGCCACGCACTTTTTTGCTGTAATTCGAAGGGGCCTTGAGTCGCCATTGAGTTTATTGCGACAATTCGAAAGGCGACTCTCAGTCGCCACTAAGTTTACTGCAGCAACTCGAATGGCGACTCTCAGTCGCCACTCAGTTTATCGTGGTAACTCGAAAGGCGACTCTCAGTCGCCATTCAGTTTACCGCGGCAACTCAAGAGGCGACTCTCAGTAACCACTTAATTTTGTTGGCAACTCGAAAGGCGACTCTCAGTCGCCATTCAGTTTATTGCGGCAACTTGAAAGGCGACTGTCAGTCGCCACTCAATTCATTGCGGCAAATAGAAAGACGATTCTCACTCGCCATTCAGTTTACTGCAGTAACTCGAATGGCGACTCTCAGTCGCCACTCAATCTATTGCGACAACTCGAGTGGCGACTGAGAGATGACATCAAAATTGGCTCCAGTTGTCGGTGATTTAACGTCCAACGACACTCGAGTTGCCGCAATCAACTGAGTGGCGACTGAGAGTCGCCCCTCGAGTGCAAAGGGTTAAAGCGCTGTCGAAGCGTTATCATATTTGGAGGATAAACAAACTACTACACGATAGTCAAATTCACCGAGGATTTTGACGCGTCAATAAAACACTAGAACCACCTAACATATACTCGGTTATACTTACACATGTATTTAATAATAATTTTTTAACGAATCGAGTTCCATTTTACTTGTGTGTCAAAGGGTTAACGACGTATATGTCGTTTTTAGGCTCAAACTCTTTCAGTCCACTTTTTTAACATAAACAATTTTGATCTGACTACGTTGAACACACATTACATACTGTCGAAAGAATACATTAATACAAGAATACAAGAATACAAAAGTTCCTATAATCTTATCACCGAAACATAATATGAATGTTTAAATATGCTCAACAAGAAACAACATTACTTATGACGACCTAATATAAATATAACTGAATATATTGTCCGTAGTTCCAGTGTTAAAAAACATCGAAGGAATATGAATATTTACAATAAAAGGATATCCGGGTGTGGAATAATTAAACCTCGTTCGGCATCGACAACATCATCGAGTCCTGCGAGAGTTCGTCCATCGATTGTTCCGAGCCTGAAGACAGAGTTGACGGTGTTGCGATTGCCGATAGACCTTTTTAAACCAAAATTTCCTCTACAGGATACCAATGAGGCGATTTTCATTTCGAGAAATCGTACTAATTAATCCGCGATACTCGTGACATTTAATTAGGAAATCCTTTGTCTTTGAAATTCGGCGATATTTCACTGTGAATCGTGACTGTGATTACGAATTTTTATATCGTTAGAAATGACATCGTACTAAAATTTATATCGTTATATCATCGAAGTATATTTAAAGGGACAACTGACAAATTTTCAGTGACTATAAATTATTTCTAAATTATTATTATCGTCATGCGTAATTAATTTTGATCACCTATAGATAGAATATATAGAATATACAACTATATTGCAACATCTAATTTTAATCACGTAATTATAATTATATCATTAATTCGAAGGTATTCCAATTTAAGGGACTTTAAAATAGTTTGCTCTTCCAAAAAAATTATTACGAACGTAATTGTGTAATGTAAATGGTGGCACTTACCATGATTATGATAAATCGAGGGCGTAGGACTCTTGCAGGTGGCCGGACTGAGTTGCGTTTGTTGTTGGCTGTGCTGATATTGTTGTTGATGTTGAAAGGAGTACGTTAAGTGTAAGTTGATGTGGCGACTGAAATCCGCCGGCGATGGATTGGAATTCGGTGGCGATTGGTGCACTGAAACGATGAATAATATCTTTTCAACCCTTTCTCGCTATTCGACAAGATTTCCTAATTTCAAAATTCGATTCCCTAATTTCATAAATCGATACTTAGAAATAATATCTATCCAATATTAAAAGTTTAGAAAACAATGATTTTAAAACTGCTCTATTATTCCCCCAAATTAATTAAATAAAGATTCTAAATTAATTCAAACAAATACTTATCGAATATTAAAGATCCGGAAAACGATTATTTAAAAATTACTGTATTATCTTCTGCAGTAATGAAATAGTAATAACATTTATCGTATTAATTAATAGTAAAATTTCGATAAACAAGAACTCCCAATTAATGGATTAACTGAAGGGAACTAGGGCTCACCGTGTTGGCCCTTCATCTTTCCAGTATGTAGATGCTTCTTTTGCCGCGCCCTCGAGTTTTGGAACCAAACTTGGGTGACCCTTTTACTTAAACCCGTCACGTGAGCTATCCTCTCGAGATCCTGTCCATCGGGATTACTGTCCAATTGGAAGTTCGCCTGAAGTACCGAAAGTTGTTCCTCGGTGAACGTAGTTCTTACCCTCTTCGCCTTGTTACCACCCTTATGTCCGCTCTCCGAGTCACCGCCTTCTGCGAAAGTACTAATTAGCCTTGCCCTCCCTCCAACCACCCTTCTCCCTTCTAACCTATCAATATACCACACATCCCACTTCCACTCAATATTAAAACAATACAATATTTCGAAAATGTTTAACGCTAGAATTACCAAAGACATCAAAATAACTTTTCTACCATTTTTAATTATATTATTCGAACATACCACGATGCATTCTTTCGGATTTTATATATTTTTATTTGAAATACATGAAGTCAATAATTGAATCCATTAATTAATTTCAATCTTTCAGTCAGTATTTATATTAGGGGGACCGGAAAGTAATATCGTTTATGCACAAGCCAACATTTGACAGAGAATTGCAACCAACGTCGCACATCGGCTTTGTTCAATACACGTTTGCAAATTGAAGAGACTGGTTAATACTGTTTCGTTAAAAAAAATTCTTTCTTTATTGACCGTATTCAAGATGACGGACAAATATCCAGAAGAGTTGCACATTCGGCATTGTACGCTATACGAATTTCGGAAGGGCAGCAATGCAACGACAGCTACAAAAAGCATTCTCGATTTTTGTCCGGAAGCACTGGATGTTCGTAAATGTCAACGATGGTTTGCCAAATTCAGATCGGGCAATTTTGATCTTTCTAACTCACCTCGAAGAGGAAGACCTTTGACTCTGAATAATGACATTTCACGGGTAGCAGTAGAAGCAATAGAAATTTACTCACTAGATTACAGAAAGTCATCGACAAGGATGGTGACCATATCACTGATTTAAAAATAAAATGTCAAAGAAAAATAACTTTACTTTAATTTCATGAAAAATACGACATTACTTTCCGGTCCCCCTAATATATAAATAAATGTCTAATCGGAAGTATAACTGGGAATGAGTACGTGGTCGGGAGTTCTAGTATTATCTGGTAACCTTGTTATTTTCATTGATATAGTAGGTTCCGTATAATAATATTATACTCGGTGTAAGATTACTAATATATACTGCCGTAAAAACATCCTTACCATCGGAGGAGGTATTATTGCCTTCCACAACATCGAGGTAGTGTGCCTTGCACAACAATCTCGCATCCAGAAGGGCGAACTGTTCGCCGGTAGACAGTTGGCGGGAACAAGCGTCGCAGGCGAAACAAGCCAAATGGTAGACCCTTTCCCTCGCCCTTCGCACCCAATCACCGGCGCCCACGCTTCGCCCGCACTTCGCGCACTTCGCGCCGAATGTTCTGCGAATTGAAACACGTATTTCGTGATATATTATGCTGTGAGTATATAACAGCAACAGTTTATATATTACATGATTGGAACTTGAATTTAAAGAGATGTTCGAATTAAGGCAACGCATTGGGATTAAATACTGAAACGTTTCAAATGAAATGTTATTTATATATGTTTATATTTTTCACCTACTTTAAAATAGAATACAAAATTCGTGGTAATTTTATATAATATTATATAAATTTTAAATTTTAATATATAAATTTTAAATAAGAACCTGTAATTATCTAGGTTTATATATAACATTTTTTACATCGTTTTAGAATAATATTATATTATATATAAATATATATGGTTGTGTCGTGTATATTGAAAAGTATTTAAATATCGGAAATGATGAAGATCGCCGAATATTAATTTCGATCAACACATTCGTTATTAATATTCGCACGCTCTCCAAGTTGTCTAGTTTCTTACAAACGCTTGCAGCAAATTATGCCGTGCACTTCCACGAGCAACGTCACGGAAGTGAATCACGAATAAATTATTGCGATAAAAAGCGACACGGCGAAGAATAGGTCGAGAAAGTAATGCAAAGTAACTCGTAGAGAAGTCAAAGTGTCATGAGAAGCGTAGGATGCGCAGTGGACGGTTCGTTCTACCCGAGAATCCTGCGCGAGTCTTCCTCCGAGGAACCAATGAAATAAATGGCCAAGAAACACGCGCCACTGCAGGCCACTTACTTTCCAACGTGAACTCTCTTCCCTCTTTTTCTCCTTGGACCCTTTCACTCCTTTCTTTCTCTCTTCTCGCATTTTCCCCGAGGTCTCATCCCCATTTGTCTTCCCTTCTCTTGATCTCTTTTCAACGACTCATCATCTCCGACATCCCCTTCTCTCTCTTCGGCTTATCTCTCTGCTTTCATCTTCTTCGATTTGCTACTCCTTTCGTCAGGTTCCTTCTGCATTTTCATATTCCTTCTCTTCTTCTTTCCGCTTCTACTACTTCGTCCACCATCTTCTTTCTTCTTTGATTTCTTACTCCTTTCGTCAGGTTCCTTCTGCATTTTCCTTCTGCGTATTCCTTCTCTTCTTTTAATTCGACTCTGCTTCTTTTATTCGTCTACTACTTCGTTCACCTTCTTCTTTCCGCAACTTCATGTCTTCAGTGCTCCACTCGTATTTTTTTATGTTATCCATCCTTTATCTTCATTAATTTCTATTCTCCGTTCGAAGTCCATACTTCTGTTGCATCTTCTCTTCAATTCTCTTCACTCCTCTTTTTTTAGTTCTAGTACTTCTACATCGTCTACTATCTTCTTCCTTCGACTTCGTTTCTTCGATACTTCACTCATTTTCTTCCATAATCTTCTTCCATTCACTTCATTTATTTTCTCTATACATTCGAAGTCCCTACCCGTGTTTCTCTTCGATCTTCTTTATTCCAGCATTCGCATTCTTCTTTCTTCTACTTCGTCTCTTCGTTAGTCCACTTATCTTCTTTCATCTTCATCTTCAATTCACTTCATTTAGTTTCTCTCTACATTCGTAGTCCATACTCGTGTTTCTCTTCGATCTTCTTTATTCCAGCATTCGCATTCTTCTTTCTTCTACTTCGTCCCTTCGTTAGTCCACTCATCTTCTTTCACCTTCTCTCATCTTCTTCTTCCATTCACTTCATTTAGTTTCTCTCTCCCTTCGAACTCCATACTCATGTTTCCCTTCGATCTTCTTTATTCCAGCATTCGCATTCTTCTTTCTTCTACTTCGTCTCTTCGTTAGTCCACTCATCTTCTTTCATCTTCTTCTTCCATTCACTTCATTTATTTTCTCTCTCCATTCGAACTCCATACTCATGTTTCTCTTCGATCTTCTTTATTCCAGCTTTCACATTCTTCTTTCTTCTACTTCGTCCCTTCGTTAGTCTACTCATCTTCTTCTTCCATTCACTTCATTTATTTTCTCTCTCCATACACATGTTTCTCTTCGATCTTCTTTATTCCAGCATCTCTCTCTTCGTCACTTCGTCACTCCACTCATCTTCTTCCACGTTCTTCTTCCATTCACTTCATTTAGTTTCTCTCTCCCTTCGAACTCCATACTCATGTTTCCCTTCGATCTTCTTTATTCCAGCATTCGCATTCTTCTTTCTTCTACTTCGTCTCTTCGTTAGTCCACTCATCTTCTTTCATCTTCTTCTTCCATTCACTTCATTTATTTTCTCTCTCCATTCGAACTCCATACTCATGTTTCTCTTCGATCTTCTTTATTCCAGCTTTCACATTCTTCTTCCTTCTACTTCATCCCTTCGTTAGTCTACTCATCTTCTTCTTCCATTCACTTCATTTATTTTCTCTCTCCATACACATGTTTCTCTTCGATCTTCTTTATTCCAGCATCTCTCTCTTCGTCACTTCGTCACTCCACTCATCGTCTTCCACGTTCTTCTCCCATTCACTTCATTTATTTCCTCTCTCCATTCGAACTCCATACTCATGTTTCTCTTCACTCTTCTTTATTCCGACGTTCGTTCCCGAAGTTAACTTTCAGCTTCTCCAGTGTTCTCGGTTCGGTCGAGTAGTTTACATACACGCAAACATACTCTTCGGAGTCGGAGCTCGCGCATCGGGCTCCACGAGTCATTTATTTGTCACCGGACGACCGGTATTACTTTAACCCTTCCTTTCCTACCTGCTAGAGAAACAGCATTCATGCTGCACGGTGGCTTATCTATAAACACAGCTCACCGGAATACAGTTCCACCATGAATCCATGCTACCATGGATTATTTCTACCATCCACTCCATGAATACACCCCTCCACCCATCCCCCCTCCCCCCTCCCGAGTCACAGTATTTTCTATTCCGTAATCGCGACGGTTTTTTTCGCAAATAAATCATCTCGTTCTTCGTACGCAAAAGTCGAATAGATATTCTCGAAATATTTCTTGTTTTAGTGAGATTTACGCAATTATTCTGCGAATAAGGGATGATTGATTTATTTTACAAATCATGATTTATAGAATGGATGATTGTTGGTATCACTGTATTATGTCATGCATTTGATTGGTTACAGTTTGGTGTTTTATATCTACAAGATATTGGGGCCACTCAACTTGAGAATATTAAATATCTTGGAATTAAATATTAAATTGATAAAATCTTGGAATTAAATACTGAATATTAAATCTCGTGGAATTTTGATCCTCCGTTGGTTACAAATACAAGTAACTCTCGTATAACACGGGTTTCATTATATACTTCCAAGGAGAAGTCGCGTTATAAAAATTGCTTACGTAATCAGCGGTTTTCAACATATAAATACAAAGCGAATTTGATTCAATTTTGTATATCTTTCGTTTCAATTTCTATTCTCCAACAATATAATCCATTTCAACTTTAACATCTTCCCGTTCTTTCGACAGCTTTCTAATCCCGTATTAATAAATATCCCTGTTTCCCTGAAAATAACAAATCACATCCGAAAACCGAACATTAATAAAATTCCTCAATCAGCATCACAAGAAGTCATCCAACAAGTCCCCATTTGCAGCAATAATATTTTAATTACAATCTTATATTGCATTTTCCATTTGCAATAAATTGCATGTCCGGTTAATAAATATTAAATAAATAACTTAATAAATACGCGCGCCATTCCTCGTCCAGGAGTCCCTGGAGTCCAAAGTCCAGGAGTCCAAATGCACGACCTTCAAATCGGACTTCAGAATTATCGTAGCCAAGAATACTGGTCCGAGATATCAGGATGATGGTGGCTGCACGAAAAAGCAAGTTTACCGGATGATGGTGTTGGTGATGGCGGAGGAAGATGGTACCGGTGGCGATGTAAACGGTAGCCGTGTACTGGGGAGGACACGAGCAGGGTACACGATACACGCACATATGCAGACACGCATGGAAGCACGCACGAATGACGCAGGATGATGGTGGTGGATGTTATAGGTGCACCGAGAAAGAAATGCAGCAGGGCTCGAAGGTTCAGGACTAACAACGGTAGCACGGCGGTGTTGGCTGGCTAAGGGGAATGGGGATTGGTCAGACGAGTCCGGTGTGGTCGGCCGTGTGTGCGACTGGTAATTAAACAACGACTAGCGGCCATTAGCCCATTATCATATTCATGAACACGGAAAGTGCATCCCGATTCCTCGTCCGGTTCCACTGCCGTGGACCGACCTCGCTGTTTATACAGACTGTGTTTTGCAAACCCTTCCCTCTGGGACCCTCTTACTTCTTCCCCCCTTCATCCTCTAACCCTTTGGGACTACTTTCCGTGTCTTATGAGGCCACGCGACTATGCTGGTGGCCCCACCACCCTATTCGCAATGAGAAACCTTGCTGGAGTTGTCTTGGTTCTTGGATTTTCGTGGGTTTTGTGATCATTGTGAGGATCTAAGATGGTGGAGACTTGGGTGTGTATTGTTTTATACAGTTTTATTAATTTTCTTGATTCTTGGACTTTCGGTCTGTTTAATGATAATAACGAAGATAAAAGATGGTGGAGACTTGGCTGTGTATTGTTTTACACAGTTTTATTAATTGTCTTGATTCTTGGATTTTTGTGTGTTTAGTGATAATTGTCTTGATTCTTGGATTTTTGTGTGTTTAGTGATAATTGTCTTGATTCTTGGACTTTCGGTCTGTTTAATGATAATAAAGAAGATAAAAGATGGTCGAGACTTGGCTGTGTATTGTTTTACACAGTTTTATTAATTGTCTTGATTCTTGGATTTTTGTGTGTTTAGTGGTAATTGTGAGGATCAAAGATGGTCGAGACTTGGCTGTGTATTGTTTTACACAGTTTTATTAATTATCTTGATTCTTGGATTTCGGTCTGTTTAATGATAATAAAGAAGACAAAAGATGGTGGATACTTAGCTGTGTATTGTTTTACACAGTTTTATTAATTGTCTTGATTCTTGGATTTCGGTCTGCTTAATAATAATCAAGAAAATAAAAGATGGTGGAGACTTAGCTGTGTATTGCTTTACACAGTTTTATTAATTTTCTTGATTCTTGGACTTTCGGTCTGTTTAATGATAATAAAGAAGACAAAAGATGGTGGATACTTAGCTGTGTATTGTTTTACACAGTTTTATTAATTGTCTTGATTCTTGGATTTCGGTCTGCTTAATAATAATCAAGAAAATAAAAGATGGTGGAGACTTGGCTCTGTATTGTTTTACACAGTTTTATTAATTTTCTTGATTCTTGGACTTTCGGTCTGTTTAATGATAATAAAGAAAATAAAAGATGGTGGATACTTGGCTGTGTATTGTTTTACACAGTTTTATTAATTGTCTTGATTCTTGGATTTCAATCTGTTTAATGATAATAACGAAGATAAAAGGTGGTGGAGACTTGGCTGTGTATGGTTTTACACAGTTTTATTAATTATCTTGATTCTTGGATTTCGGTCTGTTTAATGATAATAAAGAAAATAAAAGATGGTGGATACTTCGCTATGTATTGTTTCCACAGTTTCCTCGCTGATATACGAAATAAAGAAGAAAACAGATAACGAAGAACACTACAAGAAACTTGAACTTGGACTCCCGACTTCTCCATACATTCTTTAACTCCGCTTCGTGATAATACAAGTACAAACAATAAAGAAGACAAAGAAGATAAAGACTCGAAGGAAGTAGACCACTATACAAACCTCTTCATCAAAATGAAACTCAAACTAATCAAAGTAATTCCTAAAAAACTATCCATCAAATTGAAATCAAAAAAGCACAATAAACATACTATAATACAATAATATACCTGACATTAAAACATCGAAGAGAAACACCGCGAAATTCAAATTCCAGTTACGAATTCCAGTGACGTATTAAAATCAATAATGAATTTAATATGCTGTATCATTTATTGTACTCATTAAATTATATTGTATCAGGGGGGAAGATCGAAGGAGAGGTTTCGATAAGGACGTCCTCGGCTGTTACGGAGTCGGTTAGTTTCGAAGTATAATTTTGGATCATTTATCACGGGAGGGCTAAGGGGCACGGGGAGTGGCACGGGGAGGGAGGGGGGAGGGGTAGAGGGGGCAAGATCGAAAAGGTAGGTTTGATTCTTTGGAAGTCTGTTGTCGACTCGTCGACGGGTCGTGGATCCTGTCGACCGGGTCATCGTAAGCCAGCATTACGAGGCGGAAAGCATGAGTCAAAAAAATTACGCGGCGGATTCCTGTGGACCTCCCGCATATACAATATACACACGTAGACGACTTTGATTCCCCTGGGACCTCTACGATCACTTTGAAATTCCACCAACCATTCTTACAATTCTCGCCTTATAATTCTCGAGTCTCCTTTCATCGCGCCGTTGCGAAACATTCGATTACGATTTCCAATTTCGAATATATTTTTATACAGATATTGGGTTGTTCGGAAAGTAATTTCGTTTTTTCCCGACAGAGGATTTTATGAAAATATGTTTTTATAGAAAAATTGTATAAGCGTGGAATCATGCTGCTGCAAGAAAGATGTTATTTATACTATTGTCTTGTTAATATATTATATTACATACTATTAATAATATATTATATTATATTGGGTTGTTCGGAAAGTGATTTCGTTTTTTCCCGACAGAGGATTTTATGAAAATATGTTTTTATAGAAAAATTGTATGAGCGTGGAATCATGCTACTGTCAGGAAGATGGCAAAAAGTATTGGAAAAGAATGGCCAATATATGATTTAATAAAATATTTATTTATTATACGAAAATTGTCTTTCTTTTTCACAAAGAAAAACGAAATTACTTTCCGAACAATCCAATATAATGAAACAGTTACAATTCTAGCTTTTCTTCTTCTGATTCGGTTTATCGCAGTTGTGTATAAATGAATTGGCATTGCAACGAATTGGACTTTTTTGTGGGAACTATTCGGGATTTCGAGAATCAAGTTTATGGAATTCTTTAATTATGTATGTCTTTTGTTTTAGTTTAGTTGAACTTTTTCGTTCTTTTATATACATTTATATGAATATTATTGTAATGTATATTATATTATTGTATTATATATATTATTATAATATTATATATAAATAGTATTTATATAAATGTATGTAAATACGACTACATCTTTTGCTTTGTATCCTTGTATTCTAATGGAAAGTATTCCGTACATGTATATTTATATTTACGTTTATATTTATATATAAACTTTTTCCTTCGGTTGGGTCTTTTATATACATTTATATGAATATTATTGTAATGTAAATTACATTATTGTATAATATATATTATTATAATATTATATATAAATGTATGTAAATACGACTACACCTTTTGCTTGTATCCTTGTATTCTAATGGAAAGTATTCCGGTAACAATATTTATATTTATATATAAATAATATATAACAATTAGTACTGAAACCGGAAAAAGACCGGAAGTAGTCAGCATTTATTTCTACGAGACTTTTCCATGTTCTACAAGCTGATATATTAAAATCATATACTAAAATACTTTTTTTTAAAAATCCGGTGTTCTGCTCGCAGAGAATGAATTGTGATACGTGATTAGATTAGACGATTAGATAGAATAAAATAATAGAATAAATAAATCGAATAAAATAATATTATGTCATACATAATGATGGAATAAAAGTATTGCATACAGCATTTTATATGCAATTAAATATGTTAAGCACCATGGAATAGCGTTCTTCGTTAGACACGGATAGTGAATTGTAATCTTCAAAGAAGAAAGGAGAAGATTCGTTAAAATCATGTAATCCTTGCAGGGATTATTATGAATTTCTTTTCGTGCTCGAAGATCTTAGTAAACTCCCTTCGAGCAGGATGTGTCCCGTAGGATAATATCGCGGTGAACTCACTCAAAATTCAAATCCCTTCCTAGACTTTGGCGTGGGTGGGACGAGGAACTTTCACGAATTAATAATCCACTGAGAAACAATGGGATTAAAATGCATGTGGTTTCTAGTAGATGTCTATCCGTGTGAGAAAGAATGTCGCTTTTCAAAGACTATTGTATTTTTATGTGTTGGACCTTTTGATAATGTCGGGAAGTATTAGTTGATTTACGGATTTACATTTTTATTGTATTATATGTTGACATAAATGGAAAGGGGTATATCTTCAAAAATTGTCAAAAAATCAAAGTCGCCAATTTCGGTTCTAAATCGTCCAAATCGATGGTAGATGATGTATAAACATGTTCTAGGACGATTTTGGGTCGAAAGAAGTTGATTAAAAATTGTTTCCCGTCGAAAAATGGGTCGACCCAAAATCGCAAAAATGTAAAGGGGTATACCTTCAAAAATTGTCAAAAAATGAAAGTCGCCAAAATCGCTCCTAAATGGCCCAAATCGATGGTAAATGATGTATAAACATATTCTAGGACGATTTTGGGTCGAAAGAAGTGGTATAAAAATGTTTCCAGTCAAAAAAGCGGTCGACCCAAAATCGCAAAAATGTAAAGGGGTATACCTTCAAAAATTGTCAAAAAATGAAAGTCGCCAAAATCGCTCCTAAATGACCCAAATCGATGGTAAATGATGTATAAACATATTCTAGGATGATTTTGGGTCAGAAGAAGCGGTTAAAAAATTTGTATTGGTCAAAAATGGGTCGAACCCAAGTCGAAAAAATGGAAAGGGGTATACCTTCAAAAATCGTAAAAAAATCAAAGTTGCCAATTTCAGTTCTAAATGGTCCAAATCGATGGTAAATGATGCCAAATGATGTTCTAGGACCATTTTGGGTTGAAAGAAGAGGATTAAAAATGTTGTCTCGTTAAAAACTGTGCTTCTATAATTCTATCTCTTACCCTACACTTATTTCTGCAATCTCAACTTAATATACACTACACAATACCGTCACAACTAACAATTTCATTTATCACCAATTATCCTTTATTACTATCAATACCACAATCAACATAATACTTCAATATTAACATAAACCAACCGATCCTCACATTTATCACCACCGTCAATCCGCGGAATTGTCAGACCGAGTTACTTTCTACTCCGACAGCAACCGTTCTCCAAGCGCTACCAAGCAGCCAATCGAACGTGTCGAGTACCTCCGATAACCTTTGAGTATTATTTAAAAGGGCCTCATCGATTTCCGTGTTCGATAATGCAAACAGTGATACCGGTGGTTAGCGGCGTTCGGATATCGTGGATAACGTTGACTGTCGATCCGTTGGTGCAACTGTCAAGTGACCGGAATGAAATTGATTGACAGTTGGATAAACACCTTGGGAAGCCTTCACTCGGAGTCCGAACATATTCGACAAGTCATTTCGGGCTTCCACCATCGCTTCGATCGCTTTAACTTCTTACCGATCTTTATGGGTGTCCTATGAAAATATCCCACGGAAGAAATACCGAGTGCTTAACACTAGAACTACGAACAATATATTCGGCTATATTTATACAGTCATGTATACGTCCTGAACAAAAGTATGGATGGAAGAAATAAATTAATCGATTTGATTATATTCGTCGTGCAACTTGAGCCGTAAAATATCGTGGAAAATGGAACTTTATAAATATGAAGGTTTTTATTAACTATGAAAATATTCCATGGAGGAAAATGCACTATATAAGATTGATATTTGACTGTTTCCAGAGTTTTCAAATATACGCGGTACTTTATACAACGCGGTTTGGATATAACGCGGTTTCGATGTAACGCGCTTTGGATATAACGCGGTTTGGATATAACGCGGTTTGGATATAACGCGGTTTGGATATAACGCGGTTTGGATATAACGCGGTTTAGATGTAACGCGCTTTGGATATAACGCGGTTTGGATATAACGCGGTTTGGATATAACGCGGTTTGGATATAACGCGGTTTGGATATAACGCGCTTTGGATATAACGCGGTTTGGATATAACGCGGTTTGGATATAACACGGTTTGGATATAACGCGGTTTGGATATAACGCGGTTTGGATATAACGCGGTTTAGATGTAACGCGCTTTGGATATAACGCGCTTTGGATATAACGCGCTTTGGATATAACGCGGTTTGGATATAACGCGGTTTGGATGTAACTCGGTTTCGATATAACGCGGTTTCGATATAACGCGGTTTCGATATAACCCGGTTTCGATGTAACGCGCTTTCGATATAAGACGGTTTCGATACAACGCGGTTTGGATATAACGCGGTTTGGATATAACGCGATTTGGATATAACGCGGTTTGGATGTTACTCGGTTTCGATATAAGACGGTTTCGATGTAACGCCGTTTCGATGTAACGCCGTTTCGATGTAACGGGCTTTGGATGTAACGCGGTTTCGGTATAACGCAGATTCGATATAACACGGTTCCCAAATTGTGGCAAATAAATAAATGAATAACGCAGTTTCAATATTACGCGACTCACAAATTGTCGCGAATAAATAAATAAATAATACGATTTCAATATAACGCGGTACCTATATAGCGCGACTTCAATATAACACTTCCATACTATATAATCGGAATCTCATATAACGCCTCTATTCAAGAACCTAACTCCCGCATTATACCAGCGCTCCTTGTATAGGTATATAGTTTCAATTTCAACTTTCAATGACCCCTAGTCTCATATTTATCGTTCAAAGGTTGCGACTTCCCATCGAAATACTCTCATATGGAAATCATCGTAACGAAGTAATACGTGCCCGGAACGAGTGGTTATTTATCGTTTCGATAATACGAGTGTTACACAGTACTCCCTTTACGATATTTTATTACACGTAAGATCGATCCATCGCGGTGAAATATTAGAGTGTGTAGTTCCACGTACTTTCTCCGTGGTACGTTATCGCGATAATTGAATCTGTATCGAGTGCAGTCGCGTAAGTAACACTCCCAGCAAAAACGCGGATCCTTTTCTCGCAACGAAACTGTTAGAACGGCAATTACGAGTTCCCGGTGTCGCGATTTATGTTCGTTGTAACGTCGTTACGTTTCTACGGTAGCTAACACTCACGACTGTTACATCGCATCTTTATCTTTATTATTCGAAGACTCATGGCGTCCCGTTTCTTTCAACTACATCGACGTACCAATTCCATCAGTTGCTCGTGAATTTCGAGAAAATCGATGTTCGACATCGATTATCGTTCTTAGGTTAGGTCAACAAACTTCACGACTTTGATTATAAACTTAAACCATCCTCAATTTAATAAAATAATAACAGTACATATCAAAATAATACCAAAAATTATGTTCTCTCGAATAAGAATAATATTACCAATCAACAAAAGTAATCTACAAATATAGTTCTTGTAACAAAAAAAAGAAGCCGTAAAATCAAAGGTCGCGAATTTAGTTGCCAACGTAATACATTTTCGTGGAAATGTAATCAGACATTTTCATAAATATCTAAATAATATCATTATAATAATACAACATATTTATTAGATTAAGTTAGATTAAACATTCGTTGCAGGTACTTTTGCAATTGTTATTATATCGACGAGGAGCATGAAACAAAAGATACGGATAGATGAGTGTGTCACTTCGAAGTTACACGGCGATGTAAAGGGGTTCATTAGATTCGCCGAGTTGTACTTCCGGCGCGAAATCGCCGGGACGACGAAGCGGGGTAGGAGGGGGTAGACGGTCAATAATGAAATGTAAATAGACTTACACAGCGTAATCGTGCCTGCAGTAGAGCCGCATACCCCGCAGGAAACAAGAGTGTTGATCGTGGAGTGGCCTGGCGCAGGCACAGCATCTAAGACACCGGGAGTGCCAAGTTCGACCACCGACGCAAAGTACAGTCCTCTCACGGACACGTTCTCCGCAACCACCGCACTCCATTACGCCCCCGGATATATCCGGTCCATGAAGCCCCCCAGTGTTTTCACCACCGTTTAAACTTGCACCCGTTCCCTCGCATACCGGCTCCCCAGTCATCTCCTCCACTTCCGTCTGGAATCGAAGCGAGAAACATATTTATTGCGATCCGTGAATTACCTTAAGTACGGTAATTTCGGTCCCAAGTGGTTTCAATGGATCGCATATCGTGCTTGATATGTTATGGGAGCATTTTGGGTTGAAATATGTGGATTATAAATTTGGTTCGGTTAAACAATGGGTGGACACAAATTATATTGTACGATATTGAATATATTATTTAATATACATATCGTGAAGCTGAAACAATGGACTAAGATTACAGAAGTCCTATTTCTGTTTCAGACTCCACATGTTCGAGTGAAAGGGGAGAATGAATACGAGTGAATACGTTGTAACGGATTGATCGAAACAAACGCATCCATCAAACAGGCTGCTGGTTCCGTGACAAGAGGACCCAATGGTTCTATTGAATTCTGTATGGGACACGATGGTTCCATGTGTTATATGGGGTGGTATATCAATGTATCCGGAAGTCCTTAACGGGGAAATGCTGGTTTCGTGACATGGTGTTAGTCATTTTTTTCAGATGCGGGGAACCAGCGTGGCGAATAAATGGCATTCAATCAAGTAAGTTTGGGGATAATCGTTATCATCAATAGTAGGTTATACTGATAAAAAATGATTGCGAACGATGTCCAATAGACGAACAACGATCAAAATCATCCCTTAAATCTGAATTTTTCATTCAGAATTGTGGCACAAATTATGCTTATCTTAAATCATTGAAATATAAATTATGAATACTACCGTCAGGACTTATCATCGATATTTCAACGTATAATTCTCTAATTATATTAAACATATCATTGATAATTCAAGAGTAATATTTATATTTAAACTATCTTTATTAACATCGTGAACTCGAATCACGATTCTACTTAAAGGCACCGAAATTATTTGCAATGCAAATCGTCAGTGCAAATTCAGATAAAAATAAGAAACACATATTATATCTTATAATGAAACGCAGGTATAATTAAACACTCCAAATTAACCCTTTCGCAGATCATATTCACCATTTGCAAATCAAATTCACCCCTTCACAGATCAAACTCAACCTTCAGCAAATCCAGCTTTTCCACACATTTTTTTTCTTAACACTTGAACGGCCGCTGTCACGTGTACGTGATTTCGCCGGCCACCGGTTATCGGCCGGTGTCACGTAAATGTGACTTCAACTAGTAACTTTAGACCAGCATTTTTAAATATTTTGAGATCGTAGAGTTGACCTTTGTATGTTAATCCATTTTAATTGTTTTCGAGTCACTGCCCTTCAATTCTTACGAGAATATTGCAGTTTTTTAATTCTCAAAATGTCGGTTTTGTGACACTTCCCGTATTTCAGTGCGCGGGAGACGCCGGCGGTAGTAGCGCGACTTTGAGTCAAACGAGCGGCCGTCAAAGTGTTAAGGTATTATAATAAAAATAAAATCGAATATAGAGAGTAAAAAAGCAGAGAAATTTAGAGTACAAAAGCTGTATCTTACATTTTATTGTATAAAGTTATTATTCAAACGCTAAGAATACCGAGAAAACTGGATAATATATCTTATACGTTATTATATAAAGTTATTATCCGAATGTGAAAATGAGGGGAATAATATGTGATACATATTATATTATAATATATAAAGTAATAATATAATTCAGAGAACGAAAATGAACCGAATCAAATCATACGTCGGAGACTTAATAAAGAACGGTGTAATCGAGTCAAAGGTGTCAAGCATCGAAATCCACAAATACGATAATGTTTCTGAAGATCCATAGATCCGTAGATCTATGGATCTGCGTAAGCCGGGATCAAGGAGGAACCGGTAAACGATCCGGTAAGCAGCTGGTCAAGCGAAAATGGCACCCCGCCGGGCGAGTTACACCGTTGCCAACAAACCGCAGGGCCCTCCGAGCCCTTCGTGCCTTTCCAAGCTCCCCTTCCATAAAGTCGATGTTCCTTTTGAACGCGGTGAATCCGGTGACGGGTCCCGTGCCTTGGGTCCCCGGGCCCATCGATGGGGCACACCTTTGTCGCAGTCACCTAAGTGCTTGTCCTTACACTCCGTCTGGGCCCCAACACTCTACGCCATCCATATATGCAACCCGAAATGACGTAATATGTGACCAGCCCACCCCATAACACCCCGTAACATCCCCATAAATGAGCGTACCATGGGGGTTGCAGATCACCGGTGGGACGAATAATAGCACGAACAACCAACCAGCCGCCTTCGAATATGTCTCTGTCATTCTGTTGGCGGCCTTGTTACGGCAAATCGTTCTGGTACCCCTGCTTCCTTGGCGGGGTAAATGATTCTTCAACGAGCGGGGCGTGCCGGGTTAATACACTTCCGGTAGGGGGGTTGAAGTGGAGGGTGGAAGGAAGGTGGAGATGAATTGTTGGTTTTTAAAAGGATTTTGGGAAGTTCTTTATTGGAGGTGTTTATGGATTTGATTTTAGCAGTTTGATACTTGGTTTGACCAATTGGTGATTATACTATATTTTGTAATGTATTATATATATAATGTGCAAACTGGTTTGTAGATGTTTGTTTCGGTGCAAAAATATGGTTGATTGAAGCTTGTTAAAAATGGCACTGCAAGAATGTCGATTCCAGATTGTTGACTTTTTGAAGTAATTCGTGTAATTCGTAAAATATTATTTACATCTTCGTAACTTGGAGATAATTATATGATTAGTTTCACATTAGTTTCATCCGGTAAACTATATATGCACTTCATAAAAATATTATATAATAATAGATAAAATATGTCTAATATTCTCACTTATTTTCAATACTTCTGATTCTTGGAAAATGATCAACTCATTATATCGCTGTTATATGATTAGTTTCACATTACTTTCAACCAGTAAACTATATATGCACTTCATAAAAATATTATATAATAATAGATAAAATATCTTTAATATTCTCACTTATTTTCAATACTTCTGATTCTTGGAAAATGATCAACTCATTATATCACTATTAATAACGTACTCGAATTCCATTATCTACATGATTCCACACCCAAAAGCAAATCTTTCCATAAAACACCCTAAACTCAGATTCTTAAGTCTCGAACACCCTGTCGACGATAAACCTACAAGGATGCACCCTTCGAGCTGAAAAGTTCCATGGAAATCACGCCCTTGACAGGGCGTGCGACCGCCGATGATTTGGGCGAGATTCGGAGTGGAAAGAGAGGAAACAGAAGGGCATAGGGTGCAACCATAACTCACGTAGGGTTGGCCCTACGTGGAGAAGCACGTCGGGTCGTGATAGGTAGTATATATAGGTATTAGGTGTTAGTTGTAGGTACGTATCCAGCACCTACGGCTCGCATCACGTGTATTATGTTACAACGCTATTATGTAACTCCCGTGTGCCACCATTGTCAAGCACATCCCGACGTATGGTTAACCACCAACCATAACCAACCAAATGTTCGCGCGTTGCATATCTGTGGGGATGCGTTTCGGCTTGTCGAACTAACCTAACCTTGTAAGTTTCGTTTCGCAAGAATTCTAAGAGATTTAGAAAGAGAACTTGAAAGAGAATTTTATGAAAGACGAACAATTATGATCGATAATGAATTATTCCTGTATTATCTACATTCTGTTATCTTAATTAACAACAGATGTTAATGATAATCTTACGAGATAACTAACAGTCTATATTCTCGTAGGAGATAATGAATTATGTAATCACGAGATTAATAATCGTAATCGATAATAATTAATTACGTCTTGCCTGAAAAGGTGGCAGCGAACGAGAATTATAATAAGTGAATATAGAAAATTCAGTGGTTCAATTATATTAATTATATAAAAGCATTTCAAGAAATGAAACGTTCTAACCTGAACGTTTTTATTAAATACCATGAATCCGCCATTTTGAATGCTACGGTAGTACCAGTGTTAAAAGGTGTTCCGTTAATATGCGCGGCGGTATTCACATGGTGTTTATTAATCTTCCTGGTTCAGAGCCCTTTCTTCCATCGCGATAAATCCGGCGTGAAAATTATTGTTCGCGTTTTGAAGCCGGCGTATACGTAAACATAGATTTGCGCGTATTCAGAGGATGACGAGGGCGGAGGGTGGGGAGGGGTCGCGGAAGAGTTATTGGTGACAATAACGACCTCGAGTTGCATGCGTGGCGGGATCGTAAAACGGAGGATTAGACTGCTTTCGGCTATTAGTTTAATATATGCTTCGTGATTTCAAAGACCCTGCGGATTCGTGCAAACGATACCGTCGCGAGACACCAACGAGACTGCCGTGCTTCGATCTTTAATACGGGATCGCTAATCCTTTCGATGCTGCGAGGAATACAGTGCCGAGTATTTTATTTGCGACCTTAATGGACGGAGGAAACCGGAAGTCGTGGTAACTTGGACAACAGTGGACCAATATTATTTGAGTTTTCCTTGCATTCGTTTTTACACCAGAATTTGAGATTATTAAAGTATATCAACAATTTGGATTTTAAAATGACCGGTTTCGAAATCGGGTTTCATGCTAAAAGACACTTTTTGAGACTTAAATCCATTCGATGATGTTCAAAATAAAACTGTCGTTTATTTTATGAGTGACTTTAATGGACGGAGGAAACCGGAAGTCGTGGTAACTTGGACAACAGTGGACCAATATTATTTGAGTTTTCCTTGCATTCGTTTTTACACAAGAATTTGAGATTATTAAAGTATATCAATAATTTGGATTTTAAGATGGCCGGTTGCGAAAATCAGGTTTCATACTATGTATAAGACACTTTTTGAGACTTAATCCCTTAAAAATAAAAATGTCGTTTATTTTATGAGTGACTTTAATGGCCGAAGGAAACCGGAAGTCGTGGTAACTTGGACAACAGTGGACCAATATTATTCGAGTTTTCCTTGCATTCGTTTTTATACAAGAAGTTGAGATTATTAAAGTATACCAATAATTTGGATTTTAAAATGACCGGTTTCGAAATCGGGTTTCATGCTAAAAGACACTTTTTGAGACTTAAATCCCTTCGATAATGTTAAAAATAAAAATGTCGTTTATTTTATGAGTGACTTTAATGGAAGAATGAAACCGAAAGTCGTAGTAAGTTGGACCATTTTTCGGAACAAAGTCAAAGCACAAATTAAATCTGGATTTCAAAACAGCCGATTTCGAGGTTTGATTTTCTGCTGGTATATTTTTGTCGGACTTTCTATTTTTCATGTTTAACTTAATTCAATTTAATTTTTACAAGAAAGTACCCTTTACAATAAAATATAATATTACATTTCCGTTCTGAGTGACGTATGTTACATAATGTACATAATTAAAACAGCCAATATACTTCCGCTCTTGTAAATGAATTTTATTTGTATAAAAGTATATAACACGGTATCAGTACAATATAATATTGGGTTGTTCGGAAAGTAATTTCGTTTTTTCGTAGACAATTTTCGTATAACAAATAAATATTTTATTAAATTATATATTGGCCATTCTTTTCCAATACTTTTTGCCATCTTCCTGGCAACAGCATGATTCCACGCTCATAAAATTTTTGCTCTTTGCTGGCAAAAAACTAATACAATTAAATCCTCTGTCGGGAAAAAACGAAATTACTTTCCGAACAACCCAATATAATATAATATATTATTAATAGTATGTAATATAATATATTAACAAGATGATAGTACAAACAACATTGTTTTCTTGAATGAACTCGATGTTCGTCCCCCGGCGACGTCCGCCACTCTTCTTCCCAAAAAGAAAAATGGCCGAATCCACTCGAGATATTTGGCATACCGATGGAATCGATACTCGAAGCCACTCGACATAATCCGATCTTCAGATTCTGCCTGTCGTAATCCCAGTTTCCGAGCGTTATTACCTTACTTACACGAAGGTAGTTCGTCAAGAAAGAGCGGAGGAAAGTGAGTCCGAAAGAGAAGATGAAAGAGAGAGTTCGAAGAAGAGGACGAACGAGAAGAGAGAAGGGAGTTGGAATGAGAGGGAAGAGAGAATTAAAGAGAAGGAAAGAGAGAAGTGTCGGTAGGTAGACGCTCGTAGACCAGGTTTGTACACGCCTCTATTCAAGATAACCATGGGATCCCATTCTTAGTTCTCGAGTGGTTTCGGTTTCGGTCCCCTTTTTCGACTTTCAAAGTTGAAAGCCTGTCGACGGGAGGTCCTACGGGGGTCCCACTGTGGGGTTTCCTACGGTATTCGCGGTGCAATGTCACTTTCGTGCCACGACACGATGTCCATTGAAACCGATACTTCTTTCCCTCGAAAGCGCCTGTCTACGCTAGTGTCAATGCCATTTCGAGAACTACCCTCGACACTACCGCCAATAATAACGATAATATCCGTATCTACGACACACTCACTTCTAACACTGACACTCGACGGTTCCAGTACCGTTTTCTCTTTGACCGTTTGCCTCCTCGCAAATAGGAAGTTCATTCATTCTAATGTAAATATGTTTGTCAATTATATTTAGCAATATTATTATATGAAACTTGAATGTTGAGAAAATTGTAAAAGAATAATTATTAGTATATAGAAGTTAAATTTTGACAAAATTAGAAAAGAATAATTATTATCATATAAGGTAGGAACATTGGCAAAATTGAAAAAGAATAATTATTACTATATAAAACTTGAATGTTGATAAAATTGGAAGAGAATAATTATTATCGTGTAAAATACGAAGTTGGCAAAATTGGAAAAGAATAATTATTATTATATAAAACTTGAATGCTGACAAAATTGTAAAAGAATAATTATTAGTATATAGAAGTTAAATTTTGACAAAATTAGAAAAGAATAATTATTATCATATAAGGTAGGAACATTGGCAAAATTGAAAAAGAATAATTATTACTATATAAAACTTGAATGTTGATAAAATTGGAAGAGAATAATTATTATCGTATAAAATACGAAGTTGGCAAAATTGGAAAAGAATAATTATTATTATATAAAACTTGAATGCTGACAAAATTATAGAAGCATAATTATTACTATATAAAACTTGAATGTCGACCAAATTAGAAAAGAATAATTATTATCGCATAAAATGCAAATGTTGACAAAATTGAAAAAGAATAATTATTACTATATAAAACTTGAATGTTGATAAAATTGGAAAAGAATAATTATTATCGTATAAAATACGAAGTTGGCAAAATTGGAAAAGAATAATTATTATTATATAAAACTTGAATGCTGACAAAATTATAAAAGCATAATTATTACTATATAAAACTTGAATGTCGACCAAATTAGAAAAGAATAATTATTATCGCATAAAATGCAAATGTTGACAAAATTGAAAAAGAATAATTATTACTATATAAAACTTGAATGTTGATAAAATTGGAAGAGAATAATTATTACTATATAAAACTTGAATGCTGACAAAATTATAGAAGCATAATTATTACTATATAAAACTTGAATGTTGACCAAATTAGAAAAGAATAATTATTATCGCATAAAATGCAAATGTTGACAAAATTGAAAAAGAATAATTATTACTATATAAAACTTGAATGTCGACCAAATTAGAAAAGAATAATTATTATCGCATAAAATGCAAATGTTGACAAAATTGAAAAAGAATAATCATTACTATATAAAACTTGAATGTTGACCAAATTAGAAAAGAATAATTATTATCGTATAAAATACGATTGTTGACAAAATTATAAAAGAATAATTATTATCGTATAAAATACGATTGTTAACAAAATTAAAAAAGAATAATTATTACTATATAAAACTTGAATATCAACAAAATTGAAAAACAATAATTATTACTATATAAAACTTGAATGCTAACCGAATTAGAAAAGAATAATGAATATCATATAAAACATGAATATTAACAAAATCATCTTCCTATATCTTGATTCCGATATAGTCTCACGTTCTATATTTACCCAATTCACTTTATACATTTTATTTGCCTCTCAACTTCAACCTACTACTCTATATTTACTTTTATATAATACAATCCACATCACGCATTATATTCCACTCTTAATTCTTATTTATCATAATAACCCAAACGTCCTAGGCTCAAGTAAATTCCTTTACGTAACAGCTGCAAACACGATCAGAAGACGTCCGACATTACGGCTGGTCCGTGTGTACAGCGTACGTCTCCCCCTCGCAGGCTTACCAACGACGTTCGACCAAAAGTCACTCGCAGTTGCGGTTAATAAGTGTGCCGAGGTAATCGCGCGCCGAATCGTCCGGTAACGTGCCACCGTCGATATAAAGGACACAAAAACCCGAAAGCGCATTGGAATTCGTCGGATATATTGTTGTCGCGTCGAGAGCAGAAATCGGATGGCGATTTAACTGGATTTCGAGTGGTGGTTCGGGATCGGTTTCGAATAGCATCGTCCATTATACCTGCGGGGGATCGTTTCTTTAGTATCCACTCGAAGGTTTCGTTTTCTACGAAGGCGTGAAGAGAGGCTCGTGCCCTTCGTCCATTCGTAAAGCCGCACGAGATATACAAAAACCAGGAGACTCGTATTATTTTCCGTTTCGCCCCATTCTTCGTCTTCTTCGTTTCACCACGATCTCCTCGTCCTTCTCCAATGTCTCGTGAGGAATCGTTTTGAAAGAATCACCGAAAAGAAGGATGCCCGTGGCCGGGCCACTTTGTCAACTTGTCACCTGGGCCCCCGAGAAGACGCGAAAGGAAACGAGCGAAAGAGGCCCCGAGGGACCATTGGGACCATTCGTACCGTAATGCTCCTTCTTTTTCGCGCCAGGAAGTCTACGCTCCTCTTCTCATCCTCGAGTGTTTCTTTTATTCCGATACTCGAGCTGACTCGTGTTTTCGATTTCGGTGAACTTTTCTTTCCTCCGGCTTATTATTGAAACTGATATTCTTGGATTGGTACTGGGATTTTTCATTGGTTGGAATGCTACTTATTTTAGCAGTTAGTTATTAGAATCGGAACTATTTTTTCTGATTTTATTATATATAGTATATATATATATATACTATATAAAACTTGAATGTTGACCAAATTGGAAAAGAATAATTATTATCGTATAAAATGCAAATGTTGACAAAATTGAAAAAGAGTAATTATTACTATATAAAACTTAAATTTTGACAAAATTAGGAAAGAATAATTATTATCATATAAAGTACGAACATTGACAAAATTAAAAAAGAATAATTATTACTATATAAAACTTAAATTTTGACAAAATTAGAAAAGATTAATTATTATCATAAAAGTACGAACATTGAAAAAATTAAAAAAGAATAATTATTACTATATAAAGCTTGAATGTTGACCAAATTAGAAAAGAATAATTATTATCGTATAAAATACGATTGTTAACAAAATTAAAAAAGAATAATTATTACTATATAAAACTTGAATATTATATATATACGAGATATTAATTATATACTTATACCTCTCAAAGTTGATATATAATACATAGTTACTATTCAAACACAACCACGAAACCACCATTTTAAATTCACCGCGATAAACAACAGGCGCCCCGAACGGTGGAATAATGAAGTACGCACAAAAGGAATAATTAAGTAAAGATAATTAAAAGGAACATTAAAAGGTGGATAACCAACATAATTACCGGTGTTAGTATTCGTATAAATCGATGTAGATCCGCAAGTATATTTCTAAGGTAATAAAGATTCGGATGTGTGGGAACGAATAAATCCCTCTAACGAGTACTCGGGTAAGGATGAATTCTATTGGGTAGACGTATCCCGACTCAACCTCCACGAATCCAGGGAATCTACTACAAAGTGTTCCTTTCTAATTAGCTCGCGTGTTCGTCTCTAGCACAAACGGATTTACGTGTCTCGGTAACTCGTATCCATGGTGTACCATGCTGGTTTCTTCGTGGAAAGTAATTCCATGGACACGGAGACCGTGTTAACGTTCCTGCATTACGTGACATTCGAATAAGACTACGAATAAGAGTTGCTGATCGAAATCGACGTTTCAACTTCGTCCGCGGATAACGCGGTTGGCATCATTTTACAAGCAATATTTAGCTTCTGCCAGTTGGGTAACCGTTTGTGTAACGTAAATTGATATCAAAAGAATATTTATATTTATTTATCGACTTTGTGCTCCGCCGATCGAAATCGACGTTTTAACTTCGACGTGGATAACGCGGTTGACATCATTTTAAAAGCATTATGGAGTTTGTGCCGGTTGAGTTATCCGTTTGTGTAACGTAAATTAATATGAAAAGAATATTTGTATTTATTTATCGATTTTGTGCTCCGCCGATCATAATCGACGTTTTTACTTATATTCGTGTAAGTATATTTTTATGTCAAATATTTATTATTATTATTACCGATTATTCTCAACGGGTTTCGTGATAAGAATATTTTTATATCGACGATGTTGCCTTTCTGAGAATATTTGCGCGTTTGAATCCCCGAGGATCAAAGAGAATTTCAATTGATTTCATATCAATTGATTTCATCAAATATCGTGAGATTTATTAATTATTGATTTAATTGTTAATACATGAAAGAACGATTGCGTCAAGAAAATTTGATGTTTTTCTAGAGCCGCTTTATTTCTATTAATATGATAAGATATTATTAATTGAAATATATGTCGATGATCCAAGCTTCCCGATTTATGTTGATCAATATATTGTTAAAGATCAAGTTTAATATTCTGTAATGAAAGTCAATTTATAAAATATGAATTCATCGTGGAATCAAACAAAATCTTACTTAAGGACTAGTTTATTATAATCCGATTTTGTAGCTCTGATTATAATCAGGTTAAATTAATCGTTTATTATGCATCCAATTATTCAAGATATCGTAGTATATGTATTCTCATATATTTCAAAGACAACTGATAAGCCAAAGTTAATGCGGATCATATCACATCCCCGCGGAATATTAATGTACGAAAGGGGCGAGCGGATCTGACGCGTGTCCTCCGGTAAACCGATCATCCGGAGTTACGATCTTCCGCATCTTATATCCGGTAGATTTCAGCTACCATCTTCTTTAAAATGCAGTGCTTTTTAATTATTAAAATCCATCCGAATAAACACCTATAATTCGATGGGAGACTATTTTATATATTATATTTCAATAGAATAATTATTATTATTGAATAGTTTCTATTCGAGTGGGTTTCTTTATTATTATTTTAATATTAATTTACGAAAATGTGTTATAGCTATTTGCTTCACATAAAAACCGCCTTAAGAAGATCACTTTTATTAGGCTATTTTATATATTATAATAATTAGTATTCAATATTAAGCCACGATAATTTACAATATTCGTTTCACATGAAAACCGCCTTAAGGAAGATCGCTTTTAAATTGAGTTGTCTACTAATTTATATAAGTACTTTCATAATTGGATCGTGCTAATAATTATTAGGCTATTTTATATATTATAATAATTAGTATTCAATATTGAGCCACGAAAATTGACTATATTCGTTTCACATGAAAACCGCCTTAAGAAGATCACTTTTAAATTGAGTTGTCTACTAATTTATATAAGTACTTTCATAATTGGATCGTGCTAATAATTATTAGACTATTTTATATATTATGATAATTAGTATTCAATATTGAGCCACGAAAATTGACTATATTCGTTTCACATGAAAACCGCCTTAAGAAGATCACTTTTAAATTGAGTTGTCTACTATTTATATAACTATTTTTATTTGCTATTTATTTTACTATTCGTTACATAAATATTAATTCACATAACTCTTAACGTTAATATTAATTCATATAAATAACATTACTTATTAATGATTAATACTTATATTAATTTATCTAAACAGTAATTGTTACATTCATTTATTATTATTTGATTATTTTCTGTTGAAATGTGTTTTAATTCTTCCAAAATCAACGATTTCGTATCCATGGAGTTCTAGTATCAAGATTTACGAATAAAGCGGAGAAGTAGATAGAAATAATGCCGGAAACAATTTCGACAGACGCGACGGATACGAATGTATACAAAGACGGCCATATTGTACGAAACTATTCCCGATATTCGTAGATCGTGACGACCTCAGCTGATACAATATGTCGGCGACGTATCATTATTACGTGTGCCGTGACAAGTCACGGTGGAATTTGATAAGGATCCACGATTACGACAGGAAATAGCAGTCTGTTTGCCGACTAACATTCAATATCATCCAGTGCGACGAATTGTCATTCTCATTTGAGTATAGTGAACCCCCGTCCAACACGGTGCTTGTATCAAACGGAATCATAGAGTGCGACGAGGAGCTTGCGGCGGTTTTCGTATAACGCGACGGCAAAACTGTGGTAGTTTTCGTAGAGCGCGGAAGATAAATTTGCGGCAATTTTCGTATAACGCGATGAACAATTTACGGTGGTTTTCGTACAACGCGGAGGATAAGTTTGCGGCAATTTTCGTATAACGCGATGAACAATTTTTTGTAGTTTTCGTACAACGCGGAGAATAAGTTTGCGACAATTTTCATATAACGCGGAGGATAATTTTTCGGCAATTTTTGTATAACGCGATGAACAATTTACGGTGGTTTTCGTACAACGCGGAGGATAAGTTTGCGGCAATTTTCGTATAACGCGATGAACAATTTTTTGTAGTTTTCGTACAACGCGGAGAATAAGTTTGCGATAATTTTCATATAACGCAGTGGATAATTTTTCGGCACTTTTCGTATAACACGGTGGATAATTCTACGGCGATGTTGGTATAACGCGATGGATAAATTTGCGGCAATTTTCGTACAACGCGGTGGATAAATATGATATTTTTACAGTCGAACATTGTTATCTAATATATTTATGATTACAACGAGTGTTAATATTTTATATTTGATTCGATTAATCACTGATATCGGTTGGCTATTAATTTAATGTTATTACATACCAATAATCCCAGTGATATAATTTAATTAGTTCAGTGAAAACATTCGAAGCATAAATAACCTCCAATTCAAGTAGAAAGGCAACAAACTCCGAAACTAGTGCAAGAAATAAACACTTTCCTTTCTTTTATTTCTCTTTAAATAATATTATCTTTCGTACATTATTTCCAATCAACTCTTACGTCATTTATAAAACATGCTTCCACGAGTATGAATAATCCATGCATAACCAACATGTAGCTCCTATAACACGGCTTCGTGTACCGCGAAAGTTATACTTGTTAAACGGTGGTCAACCGTATTCGAATGCGGCGGCAAGTCGATGCGCGAACGAGTCTCAAAGGGTTTCTCTGTTGCGCACTACGTGTCTCCTCCTCGGCAGTATATTTCGCGGTGTTTCGCGCCACGAGACTTCTGAAAACGTATCCATATAACTTCGGATCAAGCTGATGTGCCATTTTGCGCCTTACGCCGACAATTTACTGGACCACACACGCACTCGGTGCCATTTTCGAACCTCCTTTACCATAACAACTCGTATTCGCCTTCTTTTTTGCGTGGGACGCGAAACATCGCGGATCCGATCACGCGTATATTTACGATTTTCTCCTCCGAGTTGATACGGTTTATTGATATCAACAACTCGACGTAACGTGGATTAATGTTATTCAAAACAAATATACAATGCGCATTAACAATATTTAATTATCTAAGAGAATTAATTCACGGACCTACAATTTGATCGAAAATTGTCGATTAGAAAAAGTGTTTGTGAATTCCGAATGACGTCCCGGGCACGTCAATTCCGATTAAAGTGTAGAATTTCGAGTTGCAAAGTTTGCTGTGGGGATTTGAAGGACGAGAAACAAGGGAAGAAAGAAAAAGAGAATCATGTACGTGAATATATACCTATATTGTTGAACATTGAAAACGCGCATTAATGAAATCGTGCGCGCGCAGGAAGAGACTCTAATACAGTGGAGCTGACAACGTTCCACTTTTAACGCTTGCGACTCAACAGTATTTGGTTCTTCACTATTTTCACTGTATCTGTTCTGTCGAATATTGAAAACGCGGCTTAACGAAATCTTAGATGCGCGGGAAGAGATTCTAGTATAGTGGCAGTGAGATTGAATGTTTAGCATACAAGAAGTTAGCGGAGCTGACACGCGATCGACATCCCGACAAGATAATCGGGAGAACCGATCGTCGGGTTAATCCGTCAGTCGTATTATTTCGCAAGTGTGGCTTGCTTCGACCGCGCCTTACAACGCGTTCGGAACACCGTCGAGCTGCCTGCTGCTTTATCTCCTCTTACACCGGAAATTCCTTAAGTCTCGTCCGCAACACTCTTTTTTTATCTACTGCCACGACGAACCACAGTATCTTGTCCACCAACGCTCATCAACCTCGTCAAGATGCGCGCGCAGACTTAACGTTTTATGCCGCGTTTGCGTCAAGCGGATGGTGCACCGTGGTGTGTGGATCTTGCTTGTTGTTTATTGCTTATTGTTAGATTGATATTGTTTATTATTGGAACTAAGAAGTGAGGAATGTATTAGGGATTCTATGTTGATCCAGTTTCATTAGGTTTTATAAATTTAATTAATATTTATAGTTGATAATTTCAAATAGAAATCGGAGTACCATGAATTGGAACAAAAGTTAATTTTTGAGATATAAATGTGAGTCTTGGTTGTTGTTTATTGGTTATTGTTAGATTGATATTGTTTATTATTGGAACTAACAAGTGAGGAATGTATTAGGGATTCTATGTTGATCCAGTTTCATTAGGTTTTATAAATTTAATTAATATTTATAGTTGATAATTTCAAATAGAAATCGGAGTACCATGAATTGGAACAAAAGTTAATTTTTGAGATATAAGGAATATTTGTATATGGTCGTTTTGAGTAATTTTAGGTCTTTTAGGTAATTCTTGATAATTCGGGATTTCAACTATTTTGCTTCGAATTATTTCATTCTTTTAATTCTGGATTTCGAGTAATTGGTTTCGAATGATTTAATTCTTCTAATTCTGGATTTCAAGTATTTGGTTTCGAATGATTTAATTCTTCTAATTCTGGATTTCAATTATTTGGTTTCGAATGATTTAATTCTTCTAATTCTGGATTTCAAGTATTTGGTTTCGAATGATTTAATTCTTCTAATTCTGGATTTCAACTATTTTGTTTCCATCTAATTTTGGGCATTTCTGGAATTCAACTATTTTGTTTCGAATTTTCGAATTTCTCTAATTGCGGATTTCAAGTATTTTGTTTCGAACTCATTTCCGATAATTCTGGATTTGAAATATTTTGTTTTCGTCTAATTTTGGGCATTTCTGGAATTCAACTATTTTGTTTCGAATTTTCGAATTTCTCTATTTGCGGATTTCAAGTATTATGATTCGAACTCATTACCGATAATTCTGGATTTGACATATTTTGTTTCAAATTAACTTTTAGCATACGAATTGTTCCACTTTCCTGGAATTATTTACATAAAAAATGATCGGTGTATTAAGAATTTCTTTCAGCGCCGTTATAATAATATATTTCAGCAGGTGCGAAGATTATTTAAGTGTTATACACTTTACTTCAAAGGGTTTATAAAGTTATAAAAGTATAATGAAGGATAAATCTATAATAGATTTGAAAAAGTTCAGTTCTCAAAGGATTCATCGCATCATCGTGACTGACAAACGGAATACCGTCGGATGATTAACCATTTTAACGTTTCCTCCCAGTTCATTGACCTGTTTCTTCGAAAGCATAATTTTTAACTCTTTTCAAACCATCACAGACTCATTCATAACAAAATTCGACATAAATATATTAATCTTTTATCCTTGAATGAACATCGTTTTACGAAAACTCAAATTCAAGGTGACCCCCGTACAACACGGATATAACGCGATTTGGATGTAACGCGGTCTCGATATAACGCGGTTTCGATTTAACGCAGTTTCGATTTAACGCGGTTTCGATTTAACGCGGTTCCGATCTTATGCGGTTTCGATGTAACGGGCTTTGGATGTAACGCGGTTTGGATATAACGCGGTTTGGATATAACGCGGTTTTGATGTAACCCGGTTTCGATGTAACGCGGTTTGGATATAACGCGGTTTGGATATAACGCGATTTGCATATAACGCGGTTTGGATGTAACGGGGTTTCGATATAACGCGGTTTCGATATAACCCGGTTTCGATGTAACGGGCTTTGGATGTAACGCGGTTTCGATACAACGCGGTTTCGACCTAACGCGGTTCACAAATTGTGGCGAATAAATGACTAAATAACGCTGTTTCGATATAAGGACGATCCCCGTACAACGCGACACTCAATGCGACATTGACATAACGTGTATGTAATCCGAGTCTCGTATAACGCGAATTTTTCAAGCGACCTTTCTCCGGAACTTAAGTTCCGCGTTGTAGGATTAGCGGTATTAAAATACACAAAGTAAAACCGCGGGTGAAGAAACTCGAAGGTAGATTAAGATCAGGGCAATTTATATAAGTAAGAATTTATATAAATATAATACTACTATTATGTTGGGTTGATTCAGTTCTTTATTCAAAACCGTCAGCATTTACGCGAAGGGAATCGACAAGTTGCCTAAAAAATGGCAGGATGTTATTAATAAATACGGTGAATATATTAGATTAATGTCCATTGTAGTTCATGGCATTAAAGAATAAACCTTAGTTTAAAAATCGGTACTTATTTGAAATATTTTCTTTCCATCTAATTTTTGGCATTTCTGGAATTCAACTATTTTGTTTCGAATTTTCGAATGTCTCTATTTGCGGATTTCAAGTATTTTGTTTCGAACTAGCTTCCGACAATTCTGGATTTGAAATATTTTGTTTCGCATTAATTTTCGATAATTCCGGATTCTCAATATTTTCTTTCGAATTATCGAAAGAAACTCAATACTCAACCCAATATATTAGAATGCATATACAACTGGTAACGTCTTCACTTGGGTTACATACCTTCATGACTTACAGCCGGAAGTCCGACGGAAGGTTCGCGTAACTCCAGTATCTCCTATTGGTTGAAATCAATCACACGGAAGTTCATTCGCGACAGTTCTCGTTAGAACATCGCGTTGTCATTCGTTACCGCGAAATCTACGAGGAACGAGTGTCCCGCGAATGCACGAATAAAGAGGAGCTACGCTCGTCGAGCGCAGCGCACGACACGGGACGAGGTTTCATGCGCTTCCCAGTATAATAATATAATTCCGGAACGGGATACGCGACACGGAGTTCCAGCAAAAGTACGACCGCCTCGTAACGCGACCGGTGAAATGGGTGGATTCGGCCCTGCCCAATAGGCGCGTCTCTAAGGAGGGCAATGATTGGTCGATTTAAGCCCCGCCGATTCCACGCAGCCGCAACGCGACCTTCCAGAGAGCTACTCTTTGATTGGCTACGCGCCGTCCGCACTCCGTCGGAGGATTCTACTTGCAAGTAGATCGCTCCTCTTTTACGACGTCTCTTACTATTAGCTGTTATTTAGTGCCATTAAATCTCGTTTTTGTGAAATATTCTTGAAAGAGACTCCGAGGGTTTATTTCAAGATGCCGGGAGTCTTTTTGAGTAGTTTAATGCCGTATTTGTGTAAGGAAAATGGAGAGTTTCGATATTGATTAGTTTGTACTCTTGGTGACTCTTAACCCTTTGCACTCGAGGTTATTTATTATTACTTCGATTTATCACAGCAAATCGAGTGGCGACTGAAAGACGACAGCAAAATTTACTCCAATCGTCAGTGATGTAACCATTTGCATTCGAGTGGGGACTCTCAGTCGCCACTCAGTAATTAACCCTTTCACAGTGAGGTAAAATTACGAATTCTGTTCCAAAGAGTGTCTAGTTCTTTATGTTCGAAAACACTTCGGCATGTAATCAAAAATGTCAAAAAACGTGTTTTATATGTACTTTGTCAGTAATCAGTTCGTTTATGGTAGATTTTAAAACACTTGTCACGGGATACACTGTGAAAGGGTTAATGCAACTGTGCAGCAACCTAAGAGACAACTAAGAAACTCTTTTCGTTATTGAACTTTAAATCATCGACAACCGAGTGAATCTTAATGTCGCCTCACAGTCGTACCTCGCAGTCGCACCTCGGCGACTGAGAGTCGCCTCCCGAGTGCAAACTGTTATCTCCTATAATTAATGAGTTAGTATCATCCGAAACTTTATTACAACATTTCGTCAGTATATCTTATCATAATATTCCCAGAACGAAACCTTAGAATCCGCAATATTTCGTGGTCGAAATATCTCCGTAAGAAAGACATGCGTGCTATCCCGCGGCACTAGTAGAAAACCGGTGACAAAAAGAGGAAGCCATGATAAAACGATCGGGTCGGGGGTATTAATTCTAAGGAAATATGCAAACGGTACAGGAGGATCGATGGCATTAGGTCGGCAGCGGGGAGGGGGTACGATGTGAAAAATGGCGGGTAGACTTTTTACGCGTGCACCGTCGGTATATAGATGCACCGACGAACGAGCGTTTCGCATTTCCACCGGCGGAGATGCCTGGACGCGTGTACGTGGGCATTCATATGTGACCAACATAATAAATAACAATACCAGGCTGCCTACAGGTACAGGCCAGCCAGCATAGCTTTACCTTATACCTGAACTGCCGCGGCTCGTCATTAAAATTATTTATGGGGAAATAAGAATCCGAAGTCTTTAAGTCCACCAGTCTCGGAGGTTTGCACGGATATCTCTCTCTCTCTCTCTCTCTCTCTCTCTCTCTCTCTCTCTCTCTCTCTCTCTCTCTCTCTCTGCCCCTTTCGCCTCTCTTCTCCTCGCTCCTCGACGCTCCCCTTTTCCCGGCGAATGTCTGTCCGGGCTTATAGGTTAGTAGATTAAACTCGCACTTCTCACCTCTCTCTCTCTCTCTCCCTCTCTCGCACACTCTCTCTCTCTCTCTCTCTCTCTCATGTCTACATGGCTTCGTGCTACACATTCGTAGATTTACGTGTTCCCTGCACCCTGCTTCGATGTAGATAAGTCCCCTGCAAAGGGGACGGAGTTTTATGCGCGTTGTATTAATTTTATGCAACTAGTATTGCGTAATTGTGAGGGGTACTTTGTTGGGTAACTTGGGAGAGGATTTGGGATATTTAATTATGGGGATGTGGATATATGGAGATATGAATATGATGTACGAATATTTTGGGATATTTCAATATGGAGATGTGGATGTATGGTGATATAGATATTTTGAGATATGATTGAGATATAGGGATATTTTGGGATATTTCAATATGGAGATATGGATATTTTGAGATATGGATAGGATACAGGAATATTTTAAGATATTTCGATATGGAGATGTCGATATATTGAGATATGGATAGGGTATAGGGATATTTTGGGATATTTAAATATGGATATGGATATATTGAGATATGAATATATAAATATAGTGATCTTTGGGATGGAAAGATGGAAATAACTCATATTTAATACATTTTCATATCGATGTATTTTTAACATTATAATTGTTGAAAACAATTATTAATATATATAAGCAATCCTATAAGTCAATTAATTCGTCCCATGTTACACGGAAAGCGTGTTAAATAAATACATGTAATAATTATTTTGTCCAAAAATCTCGTGCGCTTGGGTCAGTATTTGCCGGGAAAATCGGTGAGTTTCTATAAACACGAAATTACGAAAGTTTTCCAAAGATAGGAAAAGCTTATAAATCGAAACTCACAATACATCTAATAAAGAAAGTTCACAAAATATACAAAATAAAGTAATAAAATTCCCTTTCCACTCGCGTTAAATCTGCACGAACTTATTGGCCAAATATTATATTATTGTATAAAATATTATAGTATTATAGTATATATATTATAGTATTAATATCAAATATTATAGCATTTTCTGTCAGCACTATATTCCCCAAAAAGCATTCTCCACTTTCAAAAAGAAAGTACAACGAAGAATGCATAAATAAACGATTAACATTTCCACCAATCGGAGTGTCTAAATATATGCTCGTCAAATGAAGATCGTAAGTGTAAACACGAAGGATGACAGAAAGAAATAATTGCTATTTAACATAACGATAAATCAAACCAACAAGTGACGTTCGAGGATTCCTAACCAATAACCTCCAGTTTCACGAATAAAACCGATGTCCACCGAATGGAACCGTTTAGGTATCCTAAATGGAATCGTACGGCGGTTCGTGTAACGACATCCGTGACAAATCCGTGTCGATTAATCTCGAAGTTCCGATCGAGGCTGTTTATTAGGTTCGGTAGACACAGGCTGTTTACAAGGTGTAACTATGTGGCCAGGTGGTCGCTCGTGAAACTTGTCCGAACGAAAACCTTCCGTCAGCAACGACCCCCAGCTGCGAATACTACAGGCTCCTTATTTTTATTTCTCACCTCCTACGGCGTTACCTCTTCATCTTCTCTTTTACACTGCTCACCGATTCTTCTTTCTCTCTCTCTCTCTCTCTTTCTCTTCTGGATGTTTCTCTTAAGCTGAAACTATCCCTGTCTTCGTTCCTCTTTCAGACGACTCGCAGGGTATCCGACCGACGGCCCACCACGATAATTACACGATCGATATGCTAAATACCTCTCGCCTCAATCATCTAGATAAACGGACGAGCATACCAAATTAGGTTACCCAGGAGATTAGAATTAGGGAGTAGGGAATAGGTGAGGATACGGTTCATGGTTTGACAACTGTTTTTGGTATGCCTGAGGGAGACTGGATGGAAATGTTACTGGATGTAGTGGAATGTTGGGGTTATGGAATATGGAATATTGAAGTTGAGGTTGATTGATATTGGAAATTATTGAAGTCGGGGGTCCGGTGGAATTGGAAATAATTGAAGTCGACGTCGAGTGGAATTGAAGGAAATAATTGGAAATAATTGAAGTCGACGTCGAGTGGAATTGAAGGAAATAATTGGAAATAATTTAACTCGACGTCGAGTGGAATTGAAGGAAATAATTGGAAATAATTTAACTCGACGTCGAGTGGAATTGAAGGAAATAATTGTAAGTAATTTAACTCGACGTCGAGTGGAATTGAAGGAAATAATTGTAAGTAATTTAACTCGACGTCGAGTGGAATTGAAGGACATAATTTAAAATAACGGAAGTTGAGGTCGAGTGAAGTTGGAAATAGTTGGAATCAAGGTTGAGTGGAATTGTAAATAATTGAAGTCGACGTCGAGTGGAATTGAAAGAAATAATTTTAAATAACGGAAGTCGAGGTCGAGTGAAGTTGGAAATAGTTGGAATCCAGATCGAGTGGAATTCTAAATAATTGAAGCCGACGTCAAGTGGAATTGAAAGAAATAATTAAAAATAGTGGAAGTCGAGGTCGAGTGAAGTTGAAAATAATTAAAAATAGTGGAAGTCCAGGTCGAGTGAAGTTGAAAATAATTGAAGTCGATGTCGAGTGGAATTGTAAATAATTGAAGTCGACGTCAAGTCTAATTGAAAGTAATAACTGAAAATAGTGGAAGTCGAGGTCGATAAAAGTTGAAAATAATTCGATTCAAAGTCGAATGGAATTGGAAAAAATTGAATTTGAAGTCGAGTGAAACTGAAAATGATTTATGTCTGTTTCGTTTATGATTTCGAATTAATGTCCCAATTATTTCAAAATGTACCTACTTGAAATAAATGAATTCGAGTCTGTATATTCCATAATCATTCTAATACTTCTAATAATATGGTTCTAAAAATAATTGAAAATAATCGAAATCGAGGTCGAGTGAAATAGAAAATAATATCAAGATTCTAGCATTAAATCCACCAAAGAAACGACTTTATCTGAGGTGAATCTGGCGCACGAAATTGCATAGAGAAACACCTGGGTAGAAGTTGCCATATGCAGATTCCTAGTGAAGATATATACGCAGAGTTTATTACCGAGATAAAAAAGTCCCATCCGTAAATCCCCAGCCATTGTATCACCCTAAACGATGATTACTCGGTCATGAACACTCGTCATCGATAATTTACCCCTCGAACTTGACGAGCCATCCACAAAATTCGATCGATTTCTTGAACAAAGACCACGAGGAGACCCCGGTGTCTCTAAGTACTCTCTTCGGAATCGGTTGTAAGGCCCCATTTTCAAAACCAGCGGGATACTAATTGTGGTTCCACAGAGAGGCTGGAGTATTAGAACCATTATAAAATATGTATACATACTTGAAGACAGTCCTTTCAAGTACTTTACACTTCGAAGTAACTCGAATATTAATTCGAAGTACTTCAAATATTAATTCTAAGTAACTCGAATATTAATTCGAAATAACTCGAAATACTCTTTTAATTCGCACTCGAAACACTTCAAATATTAATTCGAATATTGATTTGAAGTAATTCCCCGACCCCGACTTCTATTATTTTTAACTTCACTCAACCTCGACTTCAATTATATTCAGCTTCACTCGACCTTAATCTCAATTATTTTCAACTATTATTTTCAATTCCAGTCGATGTCGACATCAATTATTTGCAGTTATACTCCACCTCAACATTAATTATTTTCGATTTCACTCAACCGCAACTTCAATTGTTTTCAATTATTATATTCAATGGCACTCGACCTTGATTTTACTTATTTTCAATTTCATTCGGCTTCATCCTCAATTATTTTCAATTTCATTCGGCTTCAACCTCAACTGTTTTCAATTTCACTTGACTTCGTCTCCAACTCCAATTATTTTCAATTTCATTCGGTTTCAACCTCAATTATTTTCAATTTCATTCGGCTTCAACCTCAATTGTTTTCAATTTCACTTGACTTCGTCTCCAACTCCAATTATTTTCAATTTCACTCGACTTCATTTCCGCCTTAAATTATTTTCAATTCCACTCGACTTCACCGCCGACTTGAATCATTTGAACTTTACTTGATTTAGCCTTCTTTCGATAAACGTATATCATTTCCAAAGCAATTCAAAAACAATTTTGCATTACACTCAGTAAAGTTACAAAGAAATATATTTCAAGGAAATCTCGCGTGATTATCATCGCCTGGTACCCGCGATTCATTGTTAACGAATGATTCTAGCAACCCCGTCAATCCAGGCGTTTGAAAGAGACACCGAATATTATTAATGTACCGTTCCACCTCACCCCGCCACTTTCTCGTGCACCGTGGCTTAACGATTATTTACTTCGAAATATTTACACCGTATCTCCATACACAGCTATTATCGCGGCCACGTGATAAATGCCTTCTATGAAAAATCGATTTTATTGTCGGACCAGTCGGCTGGATGCAACCCGAGAGCATTCCATCCGTCAGTTTGTCCGTCTCGTGCTCGTCTCCTCGTCTCCTCGTCTCCTCTTCTTCTTCTCTTCTTTCTTCATCATCTTTTATCTTCTTCTCTTCATGCGTGGAAGGCAACCCAACCGCGTTTCGACACATCCTACGAACCTCGATGGATCGCTTCCACAACAATTGGATTGGCTAGGAACTTACAATTTTCATGTCCATTTAATATCAAGTATTATTATTAATCGTTAAAATTTTGATTGACTATGAAAACTCTCGAAATATTTATATGGTATTTATATACATAGTCATGTTATACTGGGTATTATGTAACTGGTGGTACAGGTGGGAAGATGGTGATTCTACGTAAAATATTGAATCGAAAATATAGAATATCATTTTTTCATATGAGACTTTGTTTCCGAGAAAAATGGCTTTGAAGATTCCGAACTTCTTCGAATTTTAAGAGGAACATCTTCCAATGATTCCGGTAACATAATCTTTCAAAGCCATTTTTCTCGAAAACAAAGCGTGGTATGAAAAAATATTATTCTATATTTTCGATTCGACATGAAATACTAAATCAAGAATATACAATAAAATTTCTTCGTACGAGGCTTTGTTTCCGAGAAAAATGGCTTTGAATATTCCAAACTTCTTCGAATTTCAACAGGAACATCTTCCAATGATTCCAGCAACATAATCTTTCAAAGTTATTTTTCTCGGAAACAAAGCCTCGTATAAAAAACTTTTATTCTATATTTTCGATTCAGTATTTCATGAAGAATTACTACCTTCCCGCTTACACCACCAGTTACATGACACCCTGTATAATACTACTTAAGATCACACTAAATTCAAATCAAATGAAATCCGCAAAATCTAGCTATCCAATATAACCGAGGTGGATCTTAAAGTGTTAATTCCATATCAAGCATTATTATTAACCATTCAAATAATTGCATTTATCACGAAATATTTACATCGTATCCATAAACACAATGATTATCGCAGGCGTGTGATAAATGCGCGGTATGAAAAATCGGTTTTATCGTCGGAAGGAGGTGTAGGATGCGAGGCGAGGAACATTCCATCCATCCATCCGTTGGTCGGACGATGGGTCATACTTGTTCCACGTTACGTTCGATGTGTACAAAGCGAGGCAGACACGTTTCGACACACCGTGGCTGGTGCGTATGGTGGTCCATGGGTGATGGATACGCCTACTTTTGATATTTCGGTGATCAATAACGTTTCTCGGTGCCATTCGCGCCGAAGGAAGATCCATTATTCACCCGCAGTCGCCGGTGAATAAATAATTTACCACGTCATACCAGCACCATCAGTGACTGACTTCACACCGACTTCACCAATCCGAACTTTACGCTTCCACTTGAACCGTTCGTATTTGTGTCTGCTGCGAAGTGGGTTCGTATATTATATGTGTGTAGTGGTACACATTGAAAACCGATCGTTACGTTGCCATGAAACGAAATCTCGATGTGTGTCAAACCTGCCAGGATTTCAATGGCGCGGCCTATTTATCTCTTTTATGATGAAATACTAATATTGGTGTAGTGAACCGTGTTCGAGGGTGCTCGATCGTTTGTGCGAGATCATTTCGAGGGTTTTCATAATAATTGATAATAATTATTTGGTGGGAGCCGATGGTTTCTCGAGTTTGTACGTCGAAATGTGCCGACGGTTATATTAGAGGTTGGGTTCGTAAGAAAGTTGTTGCGGTTTGCGTAAGTTTTTTTCGGGGAAACCGACAGGTTTTCATGAACGCTGGATTGTGAATCTGTTTAAAAGATAAGAAGAGGTAAATCATAATCGGACAGTATATTATTGTAGAAATTAGAGAAATATAGAAAACTGTATAAAAGTTGCTTTCTATTTGCACGTTAAAACCGTGCGTTTGAGTCAGTTGTTTGCGGAGACATTTTGTTAATAATTGATAATAATTGTTCATTGAAAGCGGATGGTTTTCGATTTTGCAGATCGAAATGTTCTGGAAACTCTGATTATATTGGAATATATTAATCGGTAAAATATAATAATTCTTAATAATCTTCGATTCAGCGAAAATATTCTGACTGAAAAATTGGGAAAAATATCCGAGTATTTTTTATTAACATTATGAATCGTGGAAGTTGAGGAATAATATTATATTGTGATATTCCAATATAATATAATATAATATAATATAAGGAAAGTGCAAAATTCTAATTGTCACCCAATGCACGCGTGCCTTTTTTCGGGAAGCCAAAAGTCTGATTTTCTTCGAAAGTGCATTAAATAGATATATGTCGTCGAGACAGTGATTAGAATAAAGAACAATAAAATCCCCGATATTTATGGTGGTTTTTGTTCGGAGTCGGGTTTGGAGGATAAAATCGTAACGAGTTTCTAAGTAAAAGGATCTAGCCGAGGGCGGATGTTTCCAAAATGAAGATCACTTTTATTTGGCCCATTAAAAAGACCTTATTAATATTGTAATTCCCTTTTAATACGCGTAAATCTAGGATCGAGACAAGGCCACCTTGGAGGCTGTTTTATGGCCGCCACGGTTTTATAGATTTCGATGCGACGCTCTCGTCGGATAAAATGTTATTTATTAGTTTTTAACAAAGCTTTAAATATTGAAATCCACCGCGAATAACTTTGATATCGTATTAATATTATATTATCTTATATTATATTATATAATTTTTACCGGTTAAACTCACCGTATGCTTTCTTTCCGGAACACTACAGTACTTTTAACTCGTTCTAATAAAATAATTTGAATAAATTAATTCTACAATTTGGAACAATGCGAAATCTGAAATACTGCCGTGCAACATCGATTCCTCCGATAAAAAAGACTTTTTCGTTTGAAACATATTTAAGTCTACTATTTGTCGCTTCGTATCAAACAATTCGAATAAATTTATTCTAAAATTTTGAAAAATGCAAAATCTGAAATATCGTCATCCAACATCGATTCCTCCGATAAAAAGACTTTTTCGTTTGAAATATATTTAAGTCTACTATTTGTCGCTTCGTATCAAACAATTCGAATAAATTTATTCTAAAATTTGGAAAAATGCAAAATCTGAAATATCGTCATCCAACATCGATTCCTCCGATAAAAAAGACTTTTTCGTTTGAAACATATTTAAGTCTACTATTTGTCGCTTCGTATCAAACAATCCGAATAAATTAATTCTAAAATGTGGAAAAATGCAAAATCTGAAGTATCATCATCCAACATCGATTCCTCCGCTAAAAAATGATTTTCCACTGAAAACACATTTAACTGTACTTTTTGCCTCATTTCGTCGAACAATTCGTACAAAATTAATCGAAGTATCGAATCTTAGAAATATGCCAAAAGCTGGAATGTTGTTTCTGAACATCGATTCTTCCGCTAAAAAATGATTTTCCACTGAAAACACATTTAACTGTACTTTTTGCCTCATCCCGTCGAACAATTCGTACAAAATGAATCGAAGTATCGAATCTTAGAAATATGATAAAACCTGGAATGTTGTTTCTGAACCTCGATTCTTCCGCTAAAAAATGATTTTCCATTTAAAACGCATTTAAGTCATTCGACTTCACAATTAGTCTCAAAGGTGCACAATAAGTGGTGATAAATCTTACGGCATCCATTACGGAGCTCTTTAATTGCAGTAGCGTCGATTAGCGGAGGATTCGCGCAGCAATTATGGAATATGATTTAACGCGATATAAACGAGTCCTGCTAGATAAAATAAGGCGGTTTCCATGACGAGGGAAAGTGATAGGTGTGTTTACAGGAAAACCCATTAGGATGCCGCCACGGCGACATTTTGAATTTTAATGCGCCAATTAAAATATGTTAAACAACTACCTAATACTATAACCCTTCGTACATGTGTCGGTATATATATGTAGATACATTTGTCGCGCACACTACTGCGCACATGCGCAGTTGGGCCGGACGTGGATCGCAGTATTTCATATTTAACGCGAAACCGTAACTCGCCGCAGTTGCCGCTTCTCGTCGCCGTTTTTTCTCCTTTTTCCGAATCGTAATTTATTGCGGCCCGCCATTGTTCAGCCACCGAACCGAGAATACTTGTTCGGATGTGTTCGAATGTGCAGGACTACACATTTGCATCGGATATGGAGCTATTAATGTGTGTTCACTTTTGTGTAAAATTAATATGCAATATTTATGATGCATTATAAAATATAATTTGCGTGTTGAAAATTGCGTTATGCGAAACTTAGATTGCAGACGCGTTGCATCGAAGTCACATTTTATTGTATTAATAATATAATAATATATATAATAATAATATAATATAAGTGCCGTGTTGGACGAGGCGTTGTTTGAGTACCGCATTGTACGAGGGTTACCTGTATATTGCAGTGGATTGGAAAATTTCCAATTTTAATTTCAGTCCCACTTCAACTTTTTACTTCAGTTCCATTTCTACTGTTGACTTCAGTTCCAATTCAACTTTTTACTTCGGTTCCAATTTTTTACTTCAGTTCCACCTCAGCTTTTTACTTTAGCTTCGATTCCATTTGTTACTTCAGTTCCTCTTCAACTTTTTACTTCCGTTCCATTTCAAATGTTAACTTCGGTTCCATTTCAACTTTTTTACTTCAGTTCCACCTTGACTTTTGATTTTAGATACTATTCTATTTGTTACTTCAGCTCCACTTCAACTTTTCACTTCAGATCCACTTCAACTTTTTACTTCAGATCGAATTCCATTTCTTACTTCAGCTCCACTTCAACTTTTTTACTTCAGTTCCACCTCAACTTTTTATTTTAGATGCAATTCTATTTGTTATTTCAGCTCCACTTCAGATCCACTTCAACTTTTTACTTCAGATCGAATTCCATTTCTTACTTCAGCTCCACTTCAACTTTTCACTTCAGATCTACTTCAACTTTTTACTTCAGATCGAATTCCATTTCTTACTTCAGCTCCACTTCAACTTTTCACATCAGATCGAATTCCATTTCTTACTTCAGCTCCACTTCAGATCGAATTCCATTTCTTACTTCAGCTCCACTTCAGATCGAGTTCCATTTCTTACTTCAGCTCCACTTCAACTTTTCGCTTCAGTTCCACCTCAACTTTTGCCTTCACATCCTCTTCCAACTTCCAGTACAATTCCTCTAGAATCAACACCAATTGCGTTCCAATTGTCCACGCTAATTCCCGAATAGAATTGTCGAATTCCATTCCAAAACCCAACATCTCATTCTCCTTCCGTAAAACAAAAATTATCCACCATATTCGCAGCAACTAAGCTGAATTAAAGGCATATAATTGAAGGGTTCCATAATTACACGGAGAAACAAGTACATCCTTTAACAGGGCAGCCATCGAGATCCAGATATCTCGGGATCGTAAAAATGCTCGTCAAAGTCGGTCTTTCCGTGTAAACGCGATCGAACCAAGTCTCGTGACGTTGAATACCGCAATTATCATTAGCGATCATAAGGTACAAACCGTGCAACGTGGCCCCGCGTAATAACTCGCTTATGTAGCGACCGGTGTATCTCGTCGATTCAACGCGACCCGACGTATCTGGACGCGCATGAACGGACATATTTACCTACCAACGTTTCTGACCCGTTATTAGTGCGTATTTCACTGGAAACGTTTACGAGCAAAAACTCACCGACGCCATTATAGATACTGCCATTTTTACTGCGCTATGCAATCGTTTGCATAGTTGATTACGAAACCATGCGTTTATACCGACCGGCACTCAACGAATCAGCGTAGCACGGTAGAACTGTCTTCCGTTTGGTAGGTCGGCCGTGCGAGCGCGTAATTTGAAATCATTTCAAACAAATCTATCCGAAACTTCGATAAAGCAAACATAACCTTCGTTGCATAATTGCTCCAACGATTTAAAGTTAATCGAATTACTAATTATTACCCGTGATTTGGATGATTGAGCTTATTTCATGCGTGGATTTCTTCCGAAAATTACGTCGTATCATAATTTCGATTAATACCTGATTCATATGTAATCATTTCTCTACAATAATTATGAATAATATTATTAAAAAAGGAGTGCATAACTTTGTAGAACGTTGTAAAAGATCAGTGGAAATAAGTGGTGAAATAAAATCGTAAAATCTTAATAAATTCTTGGTCAAATAAAATCACTTTCCAGGATATCCAAAATGTTTGAACTCAAATTTGAAAGTCCGCACGAACTTTTACCGCTGTTCAATATTAATTTACATATAAGTATACGGTGATTTGTAATCAATGTTTTTCGCGATACGAAGGGGCACCAGGGGGGAAGGGGAAGGGGTCAGGGGTGGGGGGGATAACCGTGGAGACTCTGATTCGAAAGCTCGAGGGGTACTCGTAGCAGAAATGGCAAAGGAGTCACAAACGGCAATCACGGAGCTAAGTGCTAACCCAATCAACGAACCGCCCTCACTCTCTGCACTCCCTCCCCCGCTTTCCCGCTCTTTTTCAAGCGAAAGAGAAGTTCCATTCGACACCCTCGAATTATTCTTCGACATTTTTGTACTCGCTTTTTCGGGGAAACCTTACATTTTCCATGTAACACTTCCGGTTGTATTATATTATCTATGAATGACACGAATATAGCGATATTAATTCATATAAGTATATATTAATATCGATATTAATATTATTATATTATAATTATAATAGTAATATTATGATTATTAATATTAATATGTACAGCGTGGCTTAGTAAATTAGTGGAATAATTAATAATTAAGCAACAATATTTGCGTTTATATGAAAGATATTGGTGAATTTGCAAAATTCTCACTTTATTTGTATTATAATATTTATTAATGCAATATATGTATACTATGTATTAAGATATTGGGATACGAATATTTATAATCGAGTATATCTATATTCTATGAAATATAGCAGCGATAATATTCGACGTCACCGTAATATACACAAATATAATCGAACTTGGAGTATCCACAAGCATGCAATAATATATTGTCGAAATTTCGAACGATCAGTTTTCCGTGGCACGTATCGGGTCCGAAAAATCGTTGATCTATGAAGTTCACGGTGTTCTTTTCCCAGGTCCCATTCTGAGTCCCATTCTAGGACCCAGTCTCTCGTCCCCCTTCTCCCGGGGTTCTACAAAGTTCATATATCAAACGCTTAGGGAAGGCGGCGACACATAAATACCGTGCGCGGTGTATAAAACCAGCCGAAGAGGATATATTCCATGGCAGCCACTAGGTAAAATATATTAACCCACCACGGCTAACTCGGCCGCGTGGGTTTCACGATTTTCGGGGACACGTCTAACAGTCTTCTCTTCTCCTTTTCTTTCTTCTTCTTGCTTCTTCTGCTTGATCTCTTTCTCTTTTCTACCCGTGTATTTTATCTGCTCTCTATGAGCTCGCTCCTCGACTCTTCTCGAATGCGCTTCGAATGACTTATGGGATGCGGCGTGCTTTAAGTCTCTCCACTCGTCGTTCTCGTATCGCGGGATTATAGTGGCCACGGGACTATTATAACCATCGCTAGTCTTCCATCTTGTTCGCAGCTTGTTCCTGAGACCTAATCGTTCTAACGTCACATTCCTCGATTCGTTGTTATTGGTGTTTCATATGCTTCCTTATTGTTCTATTTACTTGTACAGGAAAGTCAGGTATAATGCGGAATACCTACAGCGCGAGTTCGTACCACGTGCTAAAGATATTGCGACGACCTTTTTGTATAACGCGGAATTCCTACAGCGCGAGTTCCTACAACGTGCTAAAGATATTGCGACGACCTTTTTGTATAACGCGGAATTCCTACAGCGCGAGTTCCTACAACGTGTTAAAGATATTGCGACGACCTTTTTGTATAACGCGGAATTCCTACAGCGCGAGTTCCTACAACGTGTTAAAGATATTGCGACGACCTTTTTGTATAACGCGATTCTCGTACGACGCGAAATCCTGCAGCGCGAATTCCTGGAATGCGAGTTCCTATAACGCGAATTGCTACGATGCGAGATCCTACAGCGCGAGATCCAATAGTGCGAGTTCCTACAGCGCGAATTCCTAGAACGCGAGTTCCTAGAACGCGAGTTCCTAGAACACGAGTTCCTACAATGCGAGATCCTATAACGCGGGTTTCTACAATGCGAGATCCTACAGCGCGAATTCCTAGAACGCGAATTTCTATAACGCGAGTTCCTACAATGCGAGATCCTACAGCGCGAGTTCCTACAGCGCGAATTCCTAGAACGCGAGTTCCTACAACGCGAATTTCTATAACGCGAGTTCCTACAATGCGAGATCCTACAGCGCGAATTCCTAGAACGCAAATTTCTATAACGCGAGTTCCTACAATGCGAGATCCTACAGCGCGAGTTCCTACAGCGCGAATTCCTAGATCGCGAGTTCCTACAATGCGAGATCCTACAGCTCGAGTTCCTACAGCGCGAATTCCTAGAACGCGAGTTCCTACAACGCGAATTCCCACAAAGCGAGTTCCTACAACGCGAATTCCTACAAAGCGAATTTCTATAACGCGAGTTCCTACAATGCGAGATCCTACAGCGCGAATTCCTAGAACGCGAATTTCTATAACGCGAGTTCCTACAATGCGAGATCCTACAGCGCGAATTCCTAGAACGCGAATTTCTATAACGCGAGTTCCTACAATGCGAGATCCTACAGCGCGAATTCCTAGAACGCGAATTTCTATAACGCGAGTTCCTACAATGCGAGATCCTACAACACGAGTTCCTACAATGCGCTAAAGATATTACAACAGCATTTTTCACATACCGCTATTCAGTATTTAAAAGAACATTCCCGCCGAAAGTTTTCCTTTAATTATTATAAATAACATGTTTACCGACATACCAATTGTAAGTTTTCTTATTCGACAACTACTTCCATGTCAGAATAAGAACTACATAGATTAACATAGAAATATGTTCAACCTAAACACATCTCCTGGAAGCGTGTAATTTGTTAAACACCTAGCGCTTGATTACACTCAAAGAAGCGTGTAATCCTCTGCGAAGCAAGCAACGATATATTTACAGTGGCAGTATGATCGTCGGACGACGGAGGGTGCGGGAGGAAAATGAAGTTAACGGAGTGAGAGAGAGAGAGAGAGAATCACAGGCATAGTTTGCGCTAACAGCATTTGATCCCAGTTTGTCCCCGGGGATGCTAACAATGCCTTATGTCACTTGTATACAGACTTCGAAAGCACGGAACGCTGCATGAAATTCGTGTCCTCCGCCGAAGGAGTTTCCAGGATAATCCGATCAACGGGGTACGGACTCCCTTTACGTGCCAACCACTAGCTCATTGTCCTCCTTAGAATGGCACGCGCCCGAATTTCGACGCGTTATCCTCGCAAACGATACAAACGATCCTATTCGCCCAATCGGGAATTCGCAATTAAGCGAATTCGACGGAAAATCTTGCGCCGATTCCCCGATGACTCGACTTCATGCTGTGTCACGTTGGTAACTCGATTTACGCCAATCGCAACGTAGCGGCTCATTATGTGTCTCGATGATCGTTTAGGAAACGAATTTATGCGATACTTTGGAATAGTTTTGTCATTGCGAGGATCTTTGTCTTTCCAAACTGAGGTGGAATTATTTATGATGGAATTAACTTATATAGAAATTAAGTGGGGTGGAAGTGATTATTAATTATAATTAAGGAAGTATCTTTGTGATTGCAATTTGAGACGGAGTTATCTGAGATCGAATTTATTAATATGATTAACTGGGATCAAATTAATTGTGAATTAAAATTGAGATGTCAAGTATCTTATTCTCAAGAATTTATTGATATAAAATTGACCAACATAAAATTCATTGGGAATTAAAATAAAGATATCAAGTATCCGAGATGAAATCAATTATTAATTGAAGATGCGTTATTTAGTTACGTTGTAGTTATTTTATCAAATATCTACGAAATTCTAAAATGAGATAAATCTAACTCATATTAAGTTGACTAACGATGAGATAAAATTAACCGATATAAAGTTAACTGATATAAAATTCACTGGCACAAAATAAATGAAACAAATAAGTGACCTACATAATCGACTCACCTAACCTCCATCCGTATACAAAAAGCGTCTCATTTAAATTTAGCGACAAGATATTAATTAAAATATTCTGCACATTAATATACCACCAAATAATATTCCTACTCGTTGACGACACAGAGTTCGTCGATCAGAAACAACTAAGAAGATGTTCTTATCACGATATCGAATGGTTTCTCGAGAAGATAACGAGGTATCGAAAGATCGAAGTATCGAAGTATCGAAGTATCGAGGTATCGAGAGATCGGAGGGTCCCCGTGATATCGGCTCCACGGTGATCCTGCGATCTCCGGCGTAGCCTGGAGCGGCAATTAAAACCGTTTGTCGTTTCATCGTCGAAGATAAATTCATAAGGAGTACGTAGGCCCTGAATAACCTCCACACGAAGGATCTACGTGTGTGTAAGTGTTAGTATACGTATCTGGTGAAAAGAGATCTCGTGGATGTGCTGCGTGTGTCTCTACGTCGAGGTAGACGAAGTAAGAAGAAGTGGAAGAAGAAGAGGATCGGAAACCGGTGAGCCACAGCGGCGCACCGAATGATTTACATATCCGTACGGCTGGGTATACTCTTTAAGAATCACTATAAATATGCCGAGGGTGGTTTAATATGCGGTAGCCCTTTAATTTATAACAACTTATTAAATAAAGGCCCAGGGGCATTTACTCGCGTCGTGTAACCTCCCTCCAGGCGTTGATCGGCTCGCGATAAATAAACAAGCCTACCGAGGTAGGCTTACACTAGATCTCGTTTATCCTTCCGTTTATCGATAACCCCGCTTCTTCTTCGACGGATTTTCTTTGCCACTTTTACAGGGCTGTACAGTCCTTGCAGATGATTCGTTGCGGGTATGAAAGTAGTTATGTAAATGCAGTACAGTCGGAGCTGATGATTCGTTCGTGGTATGAAAGTAGCCACTTAAATGCAGTACAGTTCTAGCATGCGATTTTCTGCGATATGAAAGTAGCCACTTAAATGCAGTACAGTCGTAGCAGACGATTAGATCGCGGTATGAAAGTAGCCACTTACATGCAGTACAGTTTTAGCACACGATTTCCTACGATATGAAAGTAGCCACATAAATGCAGTACAGTTCTAGCACACGATTTCCTACGATATGAAAGTAGCCACTTAAATGCAGTACAGTCATAGCAGACGATTAGTTCGCGGTATGAAAGTAGCCACTTAAATGCAGTACAGTCGTAGCAGACGATTAGTTCGCGGTATGAAAGTAGCCACATAAATGCAGTACAGTTCTAGCACACGATTTCCTACGATATGAAAGTAGCCACTTAAATGCAGTACAGTCGTAGCAGACGATTAATTCGCGGTATGAAGGTAGCCACATAAATGCAGTACAGTTCTAGCACACGATTTCCTACGATGTGAAAGTAGCCACTTAAATGCAGTACAGTCGTAGCAGACGATTAGTTCGCGGTATGAAAGTAGCCACATAAATGCAGTACAGTTCTAGCAGATGAATGATTTGCAGTGTGAAAGTAGTCACAGTGAATATTCTCGCGAATACTATTTTGTATTTAAACAATTATCCTGAACATACAATCGCCTTAATGAAGATTATTTTACACTTAATACTCATCATAAATCTGTGTAATAATACAATGTAATTATATACGAAGGTTTGCAAAATATTCGGGAAACATAGCCATCCACAGTGGATAGTTTCACGGCACGAACGCAGTCGTCTGCGACGACTGTACATCTCGCAGCCTTAAATTACTCGATGGAAGACTCGCGAAAGTATTTCATCGACTTTGTTCACAGCTTGTTTATCTCCTGAGCCTTTCATTCTCGTTTTTATTCTACTTTACTCGTCTCGCGCGTATAAAGCCTCGAGTCGCTTGCCTTATATTTTCCAGAGAATGGCGAAACCACTTTGAATTATTAATTAATGATGGTTATAAATATTGGGTGGTTGTAACGTGGATTTTTCATGGCGCATTATGATGCAAAGTGGTGAGCAGAGTGTTCGTGAATATTTAATCTTACGGGGTTTTATTGGAAGGGTGATAATGTTATGAATTGAATTAATATCTTGAATGATAATGAGACGTTTACTCGAATTACAATATTTATTGTCATACATATATTACGTAATATATTACAATATCAAGATAAAAGAATGTTTATTCGAGAGTTTTTCCTAGAACTCGCGTTCTAGGAATTCGCGCTGTAGGAACTCACGTTGTAGGAATTCGCGCTGTTGGAACTCGCGCTGTAGGAACTCGCGCTGTAGGATCTCGCATTGTAGGAACTCGCGTTATAGAAATTCGCGTTCTAGGAATTCGCGCCGTAGGAATTCGCGCTGTAGGATCTCGCATTGTAGGAACTCGCGTTCTAGGAATTCGCGCTGTAGGAACTCGCGCTGTAGGATCTCCCATTGTAGGAACTCGCGTTATAGAAATTCGCGTTCTAGGAATTCGCGCCGTAGGAATTCGCGCTGTAGGATCTCGCATTGTAGGAACTCGCGTTCTAGGAATTCGCGCTGTAGGAACTCGCGCTGTAGGAATTCGCGCTGTAGAAACTCGCGCTGTATGAACTCGCATTGTAGGAACTCGCGTTCTAGGAATTCGCGCTGTAGGAACTCGCGTTCTAGGAATTCGCGGTGTAGGATCTCGCGTTCTAGGAATTCGCGCTGTAGGATCTCGCGTTCTAGGAATTCGCGGTGTAGGATCTCGCGTTCTAGGAATTCGCGCTGTAGGATCTCGCGTTCTAGGAATTCGCGCTGTAGGATCTCGCGTTCTAGCAATTCCCGCTGTAGGATCTCGCGTTCTAGGAATTCGCGCTGTAGGATCTCGCGTTCTAGGAATTCGCGCTGTAGGATCTCACATTGTAGGAACTCGCGCTGTAGGATCTTGCATTGTAGGAACTCGCGTTATAGGAATTCGCGCTGTAGGAACTCACGTTCTAGGACTGCAGTGTAGTCCTGAAATTACTAATATTATATCTTTTAAATAATTCTTGAAAATATTCTATATAAAATACATTAACTGCAATATTAGTGTCGCAATAATATTCTATATTAATTAATACATAATTATTACATAATTATACATAATTAATACGTAATTAGACTAACACTGAAAATCAAGAAGAAACATTCTTCTGATGTTCACAATTTAATATTAAGATATACATAATTAAATATATATACTTAACAGATATAATTGATATATAATATATGATATTATATATTATGTAATTCCTTCGGTATTTCCTTTCTTCGGGGAGTATAATATAATACAATACAATATAAATCAAAAGAATCTAATATAATATAATATAATAGGAGTAAAAATATAGGAAATATAATTAAAATGGCGTTCATCCTACAATTTACGATCACAGTGATTAAGAATCATACTCCTTTGGAGTTTATTCGACCGACCGGAAAGATCGGTTCGACGGTAGGAAGCAAAGAAAATAAATAGTGGAGGACGAAATACGGGGCGTAGGTTCGATTGGTCCGTGAAGCGGAATGCACCTATTAAAGGATGCAGCCACGCGCCAGGATAAAGAATCCTGGAGATCCCAGGGTTCCTGGGGGAGAGTAAATGGTTTCCTATAGCCGCAGGCAGTGCGCGATTGTTCATCGAGTCGTCCCAGGAAAACGGGACTTTGGACTTTCTCACGTTTCGATTTGATTTGCTGCTTCATTTCTCCATTCATATATCTATATATTATATGCAGTGCTCTAATTTGCAGTGCAAACATTTCTATCAAAGAATATGATATTTAAATCTTCATTGAAATGAAGTGTAAACAATTTAAGTCCCATAAATACATTAAATATAATTGATTTTAAGTACGTTTTTATTTTAATCATAAACAAATGTAAAATTGTTACTGTTTTATTTTATAGTATAAATTCGTATTATAATATTGTATATTGTATATAATGTTTATAATTAACATACCACCGGAAACTGTTGTAACTGTAGAAGGAAATGGAACTGAAGAATTCGGAAAAAGGAAAGTATCTTAAATATTCGTGGCGAGTATCGAGATGAGGCTCGAGGAATTACACGGGGATTAATTTCGATAGGTTGGTACGCTGAAGGGCCTTAGGGTGCAACCCTTCGACGTTTAATTGGCTGGCGCGTACACGGCTACGTGTCTACGGTTTCTCGCTCCTTTTGCACGTGATCGACACACACTATCATCCCTTTATGTGTTGCCAGGATATTTGCTTGCATGGTGCATCCTCGACAGGAATTTTGGAGAATTTTCGATTTACGAAAAAAAACTGTTTTGCCGACGGGAAACCAGAATTCTCGTTTTGAGACAGTGCGCACTTGAAAGATGTTCGATTCTCTTTAAAGAATCGATTCGAAAATCGATTCTGAATTGAATCATGGGAATCGATTCTGGATCGAATCATGGAAATCGAATCTGAATCGAATTATGGAAATCGATTCTGAATGAATCATGGAAATCGATTCTGAATCGAATCGTGGGAATCGATTCTGGATCGAATCATAGGAATCGATTCTGGATTGAATCATAAAAATCGATTCTGGATCGAATCATAGGAATCGATTCTGGATCGAATCATAGGAATCTATTCTGGATCGAATCATAGGAATCGATTCTGGATTGAATCATGAAAATCGATTCTGGATCGAATCATAGGAATCGATTCTGGATTGAATCATGAAAATCGATTCTGGATCGAATCATAGGAATCGATTCTGGATCGAATCATAGGAATCGATTCTGGATCGAATCATAAAAATCGATTCTGGATCGAATCATAGGAATCGATTCTGAATCGAATCATGGGAATCGATTCTGAATGAATCATAGGAATCGATTCTGGATCGAATCATGGGAATCGATTCTGAATCGAATCATGAAAATCGATTCTGAATCGAATCCTGAAAATCGATTCTGAATCGAATCATGATATTGATTCTGCTAAAAAATGGAAATCCAAGAATCGGTCCAAAAATGTCAACAGATTTACACAACAACAAAATTTGTATTTCAGATAATAAGAATTAATAACAAATTATAGTTTTCATTAAAAAATGTTGTTATTTAAAAGTTAATAAGTAATTTTATAAGCCATACAATTTTGAAACATTTTATATTTTTTTATTGACTATACAAAACCTGATCAAACCGACGAAATATCGAAGGAATTATATAACATACAAACAATATTATATCTCGATTTTCAGTATGTTGACAAAATCAAATATTATATTTATATATCTATATACAAAGAGTAAGTTCAAAGGTCAACTAACATTTCACCGCGCAACGGAATTGCAAATAACGAGATAATTCCGAGATCATCTGGAATCAGAGTACAACGTGATAAGGTTGATATGCGAGATCGACCTCGAACCACTGTGATCTTAAACGCAAACCAACACGCTACGGAATCCATTGTGTCGTATTGTATGGTTGGCACGCGTGTCGTACTTTAACCACCTTACACCGTTGAATATCGCTTGTAATGTTTCGAGTTAGTTCCACCGGAGCCATCGCACGTGTCGTGTCGCATTTAAGGCGCTGAATTTACGCGAGCCGAGCACCTACGCGTGCCAACCGACACGCTGCCATCACCCTTTAGTTGGCATCCTTGTCGAGATTGTTAACCTCCTCTCTGCGGTGATAAAGGGGTGCTAATTGTAGTTGACATTGTGGCGTAGCAAGGTAAATTGAAGGTAAGTATGAATATAATGAGTTAGTACAATTAACGTGATTTTAAATATTCCTTATCAACACTAGAACTACGAAAGCAGTTAATATTCTAATTGATAACTTCTTGTATTCCAAGTTAATCGTTTCACAGATCAAATTCACCCTTTCAATATGAATATGATCCGCTAAATGGTTAGTTTCGTTTGCAAAAGTATGAATATGATCTGCAAAAGGGTTAATTTCGAGTGAAAAACCTGTATAAGTAGCGTATATTACATACTCCAAGTATTTTATTAGAATGTTAATTCTCAATTGAAAGATACATTTTCAATCTTCATGTCACGTTCGAAATTCAAAGTTGAATCACATCGTAAAAGGGGTGAGTTTCGGTAACACAATTCCAAACGTATTGATAGCGCTGATAAAAGATTTCTTTTATCAGCGCGTCAAAAGGAAGCATTGTTGTGACTGTAAAATAACAGGGCGCGCCACGTGGAGGTCTGCTTTAATGCGCGAAGACAGATACACCTAACTCCCCTAGCACACGTGCCAACCTAGAAAATAAGGGCGTGAACTCACGTCCACGCACGCCCACGCACCCTGCACACAAAACCCTCCTTCGTCCCCTTTCCCTTACCGCATTACGGGGATGTGTAACAACCCTGTAACAACCCTTACCGACACGGCTAGCTCCCTCTGTTGGGGTTACACAATCGCGCCCTGATTGATAATTTATACGGTGCGTGCAGGTTATTTGATTATCTGGCCCCCCAGCTGGCGCTCTCTTTCTCCGCTTTCCTCTTCTTTCATCTTCTCCGACTTCGGAGATTCGAGAATATCTTTTCTTCTTCTGCTTCTTCCTCTTCTTCCTCCTCGATCAGCGATTATTTAGTTTTCTCGGTGTTTTGTATCTTGATTTAGTATCTTGAATTATCATTTTCGATGTTGTTCTTATCAGAAAATAATTAGAGTTGGAATTTTTTGGTGGAGATTTGGGACGTATGTTGTTTGTAAGAGTTATGGGACTTATTGGGAATGTAGAACTTTTAGGACTTAACGGAATTGTGGGACTTATTGGAATTGTATAATAGAACTTATAGGACTTAACGGAGTTGTGGGACTTACAGAAATTGTAGGATTCATAGGACTTAACAGAGTTGTGGGACTTATTGGAAATGTAGAACTTTTAGGACTTAAAGGAATTGTGGGACTTATTGGAATTGTATAATAGAACTTATAGGACTTAACGGAGTTGTGGGACTTACAGGAATTGTAGAATTCATAGGACTTAACGGAGTTGTGGGACTTACAGAAATTGTAGAACGTATAGGACTTAACGGAGTTATGGAACTTACAGAAATTGTAGAACTTATAGGACTTAACGGAGTCATGGGTCTTACAAGAATTGACTCCAAGACAAATTTCCTAGAAAGTATCTAAATAAAGACAGTAATTTGATATACTCACAAGACTCATAAGATTTATAAAACATAGAATTCGTGGGACTCAAAGCACTCAACAGACTTCTTACACCAGAAATGAGTGAAACCAAAAATGTCCTAAAAAGTATCTAAACAAATACCGTAATTCGATATACTTCCCCCAATTATCGTACTCATAAAACTTATAAAACTAATGAGACATATAACACTTAACGGACTTACAGAACCCCTAATTGCTAACCAAAAATTCCCTAAAAAAACACTTAAAAAAATACTCTTCTACCGCGTTCAAAGTACTCTTCATATGCATATATTTCCCTCCACGAATCAAACAGGTAAATTAATATTAATAATCCAAATCAACCACTCATCCATCCACTGATACTCCTCCATCTTTCATCGTATCATTTCTATCCGACGATCTCCCCTCCCTTATCACACGCATCATCGACATATTTATATTCGGGAGCAAAGGTTCGGACAGAGGTTGAAGGGTAAATAGAAACAGTTCCATATTTTTCTTCCGATTCTGAGATTGCGCAAATCCCCGGGGAGAATGTAGCGTATTATGGTCCATGGAATACGAGGGTGGTAGAGCAGGGGTTGACATGCGGGCAAAATCTATGGTGTGTGACAGCGAGAAACGGAAGTAGGGGACTGCGTGGTGAGTCGATGACATAATTGGTATCATTCGGGGAGGGGAGGGGAGGGGGAGGGGGTCTTCTTTTGAGGTAACCCATCGTGCGGTGCTATTACGTTTCCAAGTACACACGCCTTTATGTGTTCGACAACTGCGCAGGATTCGTCGATATCTTTTATGTGTTCATCTCTTTATTATTTACTTGGATGCTTATAAAAGATCTACAAGAATGTAGTAAATAATTCTTGGTAAACAATAAGTTATGACTATGCAATTTGTTGCACTGCCGAAGAGAAATTTAATAATTAATTCTATGATAATTGATATTTGAAACTTTGAATTTGAATGCAATTTCAATTTGATTGAAATTCAAACTTTGAATTTTAATTGAAAGTGAATGTTGAATGATATATATTTTTATAAACCGTTAAGAATAAGAATATTAAAGAAGTTTTGAGAATATTCGTATTCCATTTTGTAGTATTAGATAATTAATTCAATTAACTGTGAATTTAAGTATTTTTTAAATTTTCAATTCAATTCTTTCGATTCTCCGTTGCGATTTGCAAGATTACCAATCGGTGAACAAAGTACGTTTTATACAATTTCTTGTTGCAGTTGTATTCTTTGTGTCGATAAAAAGACTGTGTTCATTCAGGACATTTTATTTTCACCAAAATCAAACTACAGTTTTAAGCGAACGAACATTCCTGATTTCGTTCGGCCCGACTTCGCTCCCTGAATTCCAGGTTGGCAACTGTTGAAGAAAATCCCCGACGAGCTCGTTCTGTTGTTTTATCGAGTCTCTTTGCACGCTTGATTTCATTCTCGGTTTCGTTCTCGATCTGATCGGTTGTGTTCGAGGATCGGTATTTTTTGGATCGGTATTTTTGAGATCGGTATTTTTGAGATCGGTATGTTTGAGATCGGTATTTTTGAGATCGGTATGTTTGAGATCGGTATGTTTGAGATCGGTATGTTTGAGATCGGTATGTTTGAGACGCGGTGAAAATTCGTGGCCGACGGGTGGTTCAAATTCGTGATTATTCCGGGCACGAATTCCGTTCGGATTCTTCGATCTGATTCGCCTGCCGATTCTGATCGGTAATCTCGAAAACGTTGAGCCCTCAGATCGAATCCTTTTTTCTATCTGCGCCGTTGGTTGCGAACCGGAAGTCACCTTAGCCTTCGACAAATCGTGTTTGCGTTTCAAACACGCCGCGGTATCCTTCGCAAATACCGATTTCTTTTTATCCTTGCCGATCTCCCCGAAGATATGCGCCATTCTTTGCTTATCACTTGTCCCGGACTTTGCGCTACGAGATAAGGAATTCTCGCGGAAACTCTTTCCACTTTGACTTTGTTCCTTGCGGCCATCTTGGAGATTCGATGCGAGCCGATTTCCGGTAGGATTTGTAGTAAATCTTGTACGATCGGTGGAAATGAATGATTTCGATACTTTGCCGATTTTAGATGACACGGTTTCCATCGAAATATTATTTTGATAATTCCCAGGATTTTTGTCAATTTGGGGTTTTTGTGATTTCAAAATACAGGTGGGATCACTGGAAGAATAACTATTCTTTCGCCGATCTTGATTGGCTTTCGTAAGATCCGGACATCTCGCGAATTTCAGGGCTGCCATATCTCTTTCGTTTTCCAACGGAATAAATTCCCAGAATCCGGATTTTATGGTTTCCACTGTCTTATCGCAACTGTTTAGGTTATCAGTCACTTTCGGGTTATTTGCTGTAGCTTGAATTATAAACGGACTTCCGGAAAGATTCATGGAACAACGCGACATCTTTGTGACGTCGGAGAGGCTATCTTTGTCCACCCCGCGATTTACGAATTTTTTACGACGTGCAGTTTGCGAATCCGAGTGATCTTTGCGAAGCTTTTCTTTGGGAAAGAATTGCGAAGTAAACTGCGAAGCTTCATCGATATTGCATTGAATATTTTCCAAAATATCGTCTTCTTTGGAAATGACTTCATCGCAATCGTAATGCAATTCGATTGGCTCCACGCGTTTATTTCGATCGGGCGGCGGAGAATAAGTTCTCGATCGAATTTTTCTTTTCGAGAAATCTTTATCTTCGATCGTTTTATCGCAGAAATTTCCGTTCAGAGACATTTGATTCGCCGAGTCGTATCTCAAATATTCCGGATTATTTTGCGACGATTCGTTTACGTTGTTGATTGAATCACCGTAAAAATTAATGGTTTCCCAGCGATCCTTGCGACTTCTCGGCGAATTCTGAGAATCCTCCGTTTCGTTCGGCGTATCGGAAAATATAACTTCCGGTTCCTCGATATCATTATTAATGTCGGAGATCATAGAAATATTTTCCATTGAATTTCCAAAGTGAATTTCATAAAATATATTGTTGTCGAACTGTGAGTAATCAAGATTGTTATTGTTTTCAGCAATCTCGTATGGATGATTATTTTTTATAAAATGGTTATCGATAAGAGACTCCATTACTTCCGGTTGATTGTTGTTCTCGAAATCCATCGATATTTCCTCCATTTTTAATCGTCTAAGATCAACTTCGTCGTACTTTGAATAAACATTATTATACATTGTTTCGGAACAATTCTCGACTCCTTTCCTTCTGGGTGAACTTTTTCTACTGGACATTTTTTCTGGAGAACCAATATAATCGCGGACGCCATTTTGAATATTATAAAACTTGTCGTTGTTCTTCAAAGTTCGTGATTTTGATCGTCGATCGGGCAGCTTCTTTTGATTTAATTGATATTTCCTGCCGATTGATTTTCGTCCCATCGATATTTCATTTTCGTAATAATTTTGATACTTTGGCTGCATTTTCAATTAACGAGAAATTTAGTTTGATCATCCGATGATATTATAATTATTCTTTATGTTATAATTTAGTGTTATAATTATTAACTAATTACTTACTTTACATCGCCGACATAACCTTAAAAATATAGAAAGTTTTGCGAATATTACCGACATATTTGATTCGAGTTTTTAGCTAAAAAATAACCCAAAAGCAAGGATTGATAGGTGATAATAAATTATTTCTAAGTAAACATATCATATCTATGCATAATTATAATATACAGGTAACCCTCATACAACGCGGTTTCGATATAACGCGGCACTTATACAATGCGACTTCGATATAACGCGGTTCACAAATTGTTGCGATTATCGTATATCACGGTACTTATACAATGCGACTTCGATATAACGCGGGTCACAAATTAGTACGATCCTCGTATAACACGGCACTTATACAATGCGACTTCGACATAACGCGTGTATATAATTCCAGTCTCGGATAACGCGATTTTCCTAACGCGAACCTAACTTCTCTGGAACCTAACCCCCGTGTTATTTGAGGATTTATAATTATTATAGGATATAATTATAGTTAAAGTATATAATTATTATAGGATATGGAAGTAGGATGATATAGTAATATAATCATATAAAACACAATAAGATTATTACATATAACACAGTAATATAATTATACATAATCTATAACATAAAAGCAAATAATACTCAATAACTCTAAAACTAATGGAGGAACATAAATCATAATTAATGAACCAGAACTAACTTGATCATTATTTAGATTCCTCGTGCACGCGAAACGCGGTTCTTGGTTGTCATAATCCTGAACCCTGTTACGAATTCTGTCGTCAAAATTCTCCGCATGGTGATACCAATTCCATCTACAAAAGCATGAATCGAAATCAATTCCACTACTAATACTTACTTTTCTACTTTTAACACATTAAATGCCGTGCCGAAGTCCGTGCTATACGATACCTCGCGTTACGCATCCGTAACGTCCACAGAACGTCTGAAAATCAAACTGTTCAAGCGCTCTACGATGCGTTAATTGAGTCGTTTATTTTGAGTGGCTTAAGTCCAGTTTTCAAAAAGATCAAGTTAACTTTGAAAACGTCAACTTAAAGTAACTTTGTGTAACTATTATAAACAATAACCTAATTCTTTTGAATAATTGACTTAGGAAACTTTCATAATAAACGGCTCAAGTACTTTCCATCGCTGACATAACCTTAAAAACATCGAAACTTTGCGAATATTAACGATATACGTATTTGATTCAAGTTTTAGTAATATTGGCATCGATGGTCACCGGTGACCCACACGGCATTGAACGTGTTAAGTAACTTACATATTGTATATTGAACCTTATTGTTAATTAAATATTGCTAATAAAACAGATTGTATACTAAATTCTTTTCTCTAACTTCGGCTTAATTTCACGCTGCCGATCTCGGCAGCAACGATTCTGCATAAATGATGTTTGCGGCATCCTTGCGTCACAAGCCGTGTCCGTTAATTCGATGATTTTCCTCGCGTTCTTCTTCGTTTTCACCGGGAAAATCGGATAGGGATTATCCAGGAAAAACAATAACGGATTTTCCGGATATAAGTTCATATTCGGCCCGGATATCCTCTCCGACTGTTCAAGTTACCGTTATCATCGTAGATGTAGATGTAATCGTCGTGTTTGCAAATTTGTGAATTATGAATATCAAGTCATATTTTGCTTTATTTTATTTGGTGAAAAGGATAGATTTTAAACTGCCATTACTTCGAATTTTTTGGTTCAAAGAGCTTTACTTGAATCGGCGACGTTTCATTCCGACATCTTTGAGATTTCGGATCGTCCTGTCGTCATGTGTTTTTCATGGTTCAGGTTGTTATTGTTTAATAAGTTTACTATTATATAATGTGTACAATAAATAGTGTTATTGGGAAGATTAATTAAGTATTATAATAATTAGGTATTATTATTCAGTATTACGTATTGAGAGCCTTAATTTTGTGCATGATATTCAAAAATAACTCCGTAAAAAAATTGCAAAAGGATCGCAGCTCGGAAGATAAAAAGATACGGCTAAAGGAACGTTCTCATGAAGGTGGCGACAGCTTCAGGATCTTTCTAAGCACCGACGAGATATAAATAGCACGCAATGCAATCTGTAATTCCAGTGTTACCGATTCCTAGAATCCGATAATTTTTGTCTCCCGAGTGACGTTGCCCATCAAACACATAAAACAGCTGTTTTTTCATATTTTTAGTCCTGAAAATACAAAAATAAAATGTGAAATTATTTTTCAAAAAATCTTACATCTGTTAGCATAGATATTACTCGATATTTAACATATGCATACATGCTTCGTTATTCTAGTTATTAAATAAGTAAGTCACTACTTTATCATTATCGTGAGAATAAAATTAAATTATTACTTTGAGAAAAGAATAAAAACAAAGTGGCTGAAAATGCTGATTAAATTAAGTCAATAATAGTTTGTTTCAACGTCTGAAATGAATATTAATCCGTAATTAGCAATTGGCAATATACCATCCGAGTTTATGTACCACTTGGAACGTGTCTTTAAATTAATTAAAATTACCATTCAAGTAGATTGTTGAAGTTGTTTAATTAACGCTCTATTAGTTCGTATTCGCTCCTTATAACTTAATCTTCCATACGGAGTAATAATTAATATTCGTTCGAGTCGCTTAATAAAACGTGAATTAATCTTGTGAAATATTTTTGTACTTGCTATAATTTTTCTTCCGAATATCCAGTACTATGTTGCTCACAGATGTAAGAGATTTTGAAAAACAACACTGTCCAACACAAAAAAAGGTTGCAACAACAAATATGTGAACCTTATAGATTTTTACCCGCTGAAAACGAATCCGCAAACCGGTTCTCTCCGTAACCCTCAGTTTTCGAAATAAAACAATTTTGAAAAAACTGGTCACTTTCGTCGTTTAATCATTTTTCCTCAATTGACTTTTTCACTTTTCCTATAATGATTGTTAAATCAATTTAATGATATCTTTTTTCCAGCCACCTCCTATTTTTTAAACTATTATATCCCCAGTTATTTGCATCGAATTTCAAGGGTTTCAAGACACCTTTTGGTGGAAAAAGGTAAACTTAAAACTGCAATAAAACATTGCATTTTGCTTAAAACAAAAATAGTGCAATAGTGTAATAGCAGTTGGTACTCTCGATATAGGATAAATTTATTCTTTTAATAATTACAACACTTAGACAGTGAATCGGTATAACTGCAATTATTACGCACCACTTTGTAACAATGAATAACGCACATAGTTCAAGTGCCAACAGCGATCACGTTGACACTTAGGATTCACTGTTCTCATGAATTAAAATCCCTAGGATCTACGTCATATTATACATCCCTTCATTTTAAAACAGGACTATCTCGCATCGCGGAAGATCAACTGTTTCCGTTGAATCATAAAAGTTCACGTTACGATAAATGACGTTACATTATCGGACATATAAACATAATACGAAACATCAGTTCTTGGGCGTCTTACGCGTTTTTTGTTATTTTTTTTTGTTTTAGGCACCTAAGTGAGTATATCTCACTGTGCTCGCAAACATCACAATTCGCTCGTATACAGGATCTCAGATTAGATTGCCAAGATCACGGACGAGTTACGTTCGTTCTGCGCAGGTCCCTCCCACTAGCATTCCCTGCTTCGGACGCTATTGGTCTTTCTCCCACTGTGACGTTACAGAAGGCGGGGATTAAGAAGTGGTGGGAGGAAAAAGAAGGTGAGGACTGCGCGAACTTTTGCCAATCTAATCTGGGATCCAGTACAGTACACTCCGATATCTTTTAAGCCAAATCGGAAAGGCTAATACTAGCTACTGCGATTACCAACTACAAAAAAAGAAGGCGTATAAGATAAGCAATAAGTCGAATAAGTATGAAGAAGTCGTTACTTATACATTCACATATATATGTAACAAATCTATCTTGATAATTCCGTTGCTCCGCGATTCGAACAAAATGCGATTTTACCAATGTTTCCCAATAATAAAACCACCCAAAAATAAGACCATTATCTTATTTTATTATTATAAATTGGATATTGAATTAACACGTTCACGCCGGTGTGCACCACTGTTGGTACAAAAAAGGTTGTCTCATCGGACGACGTGTACCACTGGTGGTTCAAACGAATTCTAATCAGACAGGTCATCTAATATACAATATCGTTCTTGCTAGTAGTAAAAAGTCTAAATTCCTGTTCTAAAACGAATAAAAAGTGAAATCATTGTGAAACCACTTTTCAGTTATTCATATCGATTTTGGTCACGTTAAAAAATGGTTTCCAATTTCTAACACTGTGCCGCTGGAAGGAGACAAATATAATTAATAAAACCGCCCGATATACCTGATTATGAATTACAGAACCGACGTTAACGTGTTAAGGTGTTTTTTTAAAGTTTTTGTTTTAAATTTGCATTATTATCTACTGGTGCAGAAATAAGACTTGGTCTTATTATCGGAAAAAATCGGTAGAAATAACGTTTCTTATACAAGGTACGATAGACTTTACAATATGGCTTATATACATATAGACATTCCTGTATCACTTCCTGTCTTACGATTAGTGTCGGTACGCAGCTAAATACTTTGGACTACGTTGCATCACTTTTTATAAGGATTATGTTGATAAAGTTGTTCTTTGTAGCAACCGAATCATCAATCTCAATGGTTTATTTATAACATTATTAATTGTGTCTTCCACCAATGGCGGAAGTTCCTCGTCACTCGTAGATTGAATCAAACTCGCATGTTAGTGGTTTCCGTTAACACTTTAATGGCCGAATGAATTTGTGGTTTCGCGGATGAATTTCATCGGTGATTGATTCTCTTTGTCCAAAATTAACGAGACATTATTTTTGCAAATACGTATCATCAAAATGTACTATAATTCATGTATGAATTAATAATTATGCGACTTCGGTGTAACGCGGTTTAGAAATTGTGGCGATCCTCGTACAACGCGGCACTTATACAATGCGACTTCGATATAACGCGGTTCACAAATTGTGGCGATCCTCGTAGAGCGCTGTTTCGATATAACGCGGTTTAGAAATTGTGGCGATCCTCGTATATCGCGGCACTTATACAATGCGACTTCGATATAACGCGGTTCACAAATTGTGGCGATCCTCGTACAACGCAGTTTCGATATAACGCGGTTCACAAATTATGGCGATCCTCGTACAACGCTGTTTCGATATAACACGGTTTACAAATTCTGGCGATCCTCGTACAACGCTGTTTCGATATAACGCGTTTTACAAATTGTGGCGATTCTCGTATAACGCGGCACTTATGTAATGCGACTTCGATATAACGCGGTTCACAAATAGTGGCGATCCCCGTACAACGCTGTTTCGATATAACGCGGTTTACAAATTGTGGCGATCCTCGTACAACGCTGTTTCGAAATAACGCGGTTTACAAATTGTGGCGATCCTCGTATAACGCGGCACTTATGTAATGCGACTTCGATCTAACGCGGTTCACAAATTGTGGCGATCCTCGTACAACGCTGTTTCGATATAACGCGGTTCACAAATGGTGGCGTTCCCCGTACAACGCGGTTCACAAATTGTGGCGATCCTCGTACAACGCTGTTTCGATATAACGCGGTTCACAAATTGTGGCGATCCTCGTACAACGCTGTTCGATATAACGCGGTTCACTATTTATGGCGATCCCCGTACTACGCTGTTTCGATATAACGCGGTTTACAAATTGTCGCGATCCTCGTATAACGCGGCACATATACAACGCGACTCCGATATATTCCGTCAATATTCCTCCTACTATAACTCATACATGAATTAATAAATATAGTTAGCCTCCAGAAAAAGGTCGCGTTATGCCAGGCTCGGATTACATAGCCGCGTTATATCCAAGTCGCAAACATACCGCATTGTACGCGGTTTACTTGTATTTCTATCTACGCGATCAGCATGACACCACTGCGGTGTCGTCGGCCATTGAAGTATCAATTTACCTAATCACGGAACTTTCCTTGTGAAAATTGGATGCTTAGCCACAGAAACGGCGAAAACTTGATCTCAAATATTGATTCATAATGAAAGTTGCTCGAGTAAGTCTTAATGCACAGCTATACGATGTTTAGAATTACACATACTTGTATCTGTGTGAACACATGACACGCATTGAAATCACTTGTTAACCCGTTGAACGCCATGGCGGTCACGACCACGGATGCCAATATTCTTAAAACTCGAATCAAATATTCGCTAATATTCGTCAAATTTGCCATATTTCTCACGTTACGATAACGATGTAAAATAACCCATGTATCATAGAGCGCATAAAGCTTTATTTATAGACATTATATAGACGCGGACGCGTATCGCGAGGTATCGTACAACACGGATTTCAGGCGAGGCGCTCAACGTATTAATTACGCATTCGAAATACGAAATCTCGGGCCGCGATTACACGGGACTTTGAGTAACATCGTAAGCGGACTACAATAAACACTCGTAGCACGCCGCCATTTTCGTTTTCTACCATACGGGATTGGCTAACGTTGAATTTGATTAATTAAGTTCATATCTTACGCGATACGAAGTTGGAATTATCGTAGAGATAACTTACTATCATTGTTCTATTATATCATTAACCCTTTGACTGCGAAAGCCGTATATATACGCTCTCGTACGTCCATGAATATACATATACGAAGAGCGTATATATACGACCAGTAAATTTTGCTTGGTACAACGCATTTATTTTGTTAAGATATTAATCCTCTGCACTCGAGATTATTCATTGTACCATTGATTTATCAGGGAAAATCGAGTGGCGACTGAGAGGCGACATCAAGATTGATTCCAATCGTCAGTGATTTAAGGTCCGATAACAAAAACTTAATGGATTAAACCTGAATGTTGCTTCTCAGTCGCACTTCGAGCTGTGGCAATAAATAGCTTGCCGACTGAGAGTCGCCTACCGAGTGCAAAGGGTTAATAGTATGAAGTATACTCTTATTTGTCACATAACACCCGAGACAATAACCGAGTCTCAATAACTCCTCGATTTTCCGTATTTTTATCGACACAATTTAGTGTCAACTTTCTGTTAGAACACGGCGCAGTAGAAGGGTTATGTTTATACGGAAACACCACCTGCTTAGTTCGTCTGCGAAGATCTTGATGTAAGAACTACGAGGAGTGTTTTCATGTAAATATATCGCCGCGTATAATCGCGGTCCAATAATTGGATTCAAACGGAACCGGAAACTGTATTCCTGATAGTAAGAGAACAAAGCCATTCTGCTGTTTTTCGTTATGATTTGATAAAGTTCTACGAATGTCAGGTACAAATGTCATACAAGTAACTCGACCTAGTTAAATACCTTTGAAATGATGTCTTTTTTCTTTCTTTTTCTTCGTTAATCTGATGCCCGTTTTTACATTCTAATATCATCACAGGGAACACAATTTGCCCACGAGTGTACGATAACATTAAACTTATTATTATAATCCTTTATCTTACATACTTTTGAAAGGAATCGAAAGTAATCCATAAAAAAATCAGTATTGTCCGGATGAAATTCGAAGCACAGTGGCGTGATTCATGCAAATCATGTGAACGGCGATATTTTAATATTACAGAATATTGTATTTACAGATAGGTATAGTTCGTGTGTCAATCATATTTATTATAATATACACGATTCGAATTGTATCGGTATTCCGTAACCCCGACTTTGAAATCAAGCCAATAGTGTGTCGATAATTAGTCTAATAACTAATCTCTTCGATCTCATTTAATCTTAAATATCTTCTAGATTGTCTTTCGAATTAAATACGATACCTTTGGAGTAATTAAATCATATCGTTGTATGGCTTAATCTCCTGCTAATTATATTCGCTATTTAATTGTAGTATATATTACAAAGTATACTAGAGAAATAATACAACTTTTAATAATGTATATTCACCGGTTGTGACTACCATGGTGGTCATCGGTGTCCGACAATACGAATATTACTTAAACTCGAATCAAATATATCGCTAATATTTGTAAGATTTTCGATATTTTTAAGGTTAGGACCGCGATCTAAAGTAACTAATGTAGTAGTAAAAAATGTAAGCTTGGCGCTTAAACAATTTTACATTTATAATCCGTCATCATTTTCAATATTTTTTACGTTACGATAAGGATGTGAACTTTTATATTTATAATTCGTCATAATTTTCAATATTTTTCACGTTGCGATAAGGATGTGAACTTTTATATTTATAATTCGTCATAATTTTCAATATTTTTCACGTTAAGATAACGATGTGAAGTTTTATTTGTATAATTCGTCATAATTTTCAATATTTTCACGTTAAGATAACGATGTGAAGTTTTATTTTTATAATTCGTCATAATTTTCAATATTTTTCACGTTACGATAACGATGTTAAGTTTCATATTTATAATTCGTCACAATTTTCAATATCTTTAACCTTAAGATAACGACGAGCTAATAATCTAGATAATCTAGAACTTCGCATCGTTATCGTAGCGTTAAAAATATTAACAATTTTACGAATATTAACGATCTATTATTTCATTCGAGTTTTAGTAATACTGATATCGGTGATCATCGGTGACTGTCATGGCATTCCACGTGTTAGTTATGTATCGATACACCAAGTTTACCTTCAAAATCGGGACGTACTTATGTTTGTACACATTTCGAAGGAACGTGTAAAGTATCAGAAATCATGAACGCCACTGTTTGAACTTATCGAACCAAAGTAAACAGAAAATTTACTTAGGAATACTGAACGCGGATATACGTAGTCAAGTATGTAAGAGTTACATTTATTCAGGATTGTACGTTTGCCAAACGCGTCGGCGTAGTCGGTTGAAGGTCCATCGTGCGACAAACCCAACCGGCGATATCCACATTCTCGGACTCCGCCTTCTTTATCCATTCGTGATTCTAAATATGATTGAATAATAATAAGTTATACTAATCGATTACTACATACTCAATACAGTTACTTAAATACAGGTTTTCCACTCAAAATAAACCCTTTTGGAGATCATATTCACGGTTTTTCCACATCAAACTAACCATTTTGCAAATCACATTCATTTCGTGGCAAATCAAAGTAACCACATTCACATTCACCTTCTTGCGAATCAAATTCACCCTTTTGCGAACCAAATATTTAATTTATAGAGATGTTTTGTGTTAGATAAGCATTTTATGTTAATTTTAAGTCATTCTATGCTGTTTTATGTCACGTAGCGACATCGAAAAACTGTATTAATTAATTAATTATTATTATATGCTACTTTTTAATTAATCGTTTATCTGCGTGTGATATATTTCAAAGCAAGAGAAAGCCACTATAGTGGCGTACCGTATCTAAAAGGTTAAGTATTATTACATACATGCAATCATATTTTTATTTCGGAACAATAACTTTATATTGGATTTTATTTTTATCACAATAGCTTAAGAAAACAAATTTGTAGGAAAGCTTGATTTTCGAAAGGGTGAATTTGATTTGCAAAAGGGTGAATTTGATTTTCGAAAGGATGAATTTGATTTGCAAAAGGGTGAATTTGATTTGCAAAAGGGTGAATTCGATGTGCAAAAGGATGAATTTGATTTGCAGAAAGGATGAATTTGATATGTAAAAAGGTGAATTTGATTTGCAAAAGGATGAATTTGATTTGCAAAAGGATGAATTTGATTTGCAAAAGGATGAATTTGATTTGCAAAAGGGTTCATTTGGAGTGCAAAACCTGTACTTAGTTTAATTAGACGACTTACCATCAATGTCTTTAAATCTGCTCTCTCAGCGGGGTTTTTCTTTAAGCAGCGGTCAACGAAATCCGTAAATGCATCGCTGAAAATACCAGCTGGCAGTTTTGGGGGTGGCTCGTTTACAATGTAGTCCAGTAGCTCAAATATCGCCATTGGCCGTGGGCTACCGGCACCTATTCCAAACGTCTCTTTTTATAGAAAGCAAAAAAGCTGCGAGATTAGACATTAACCCTTTGACTACGGCACACACTCGCACGGAATCATCAATATATATGGCGCGATATTCGCCTGACAGTCGCTGCGACTGGTTCATTGTCACAAATGCAAACTTATCGGATTACAAATATCGGACGTCGAATGTTATGTTTCGTATATACAACACACTTTTGAGTTTGATTTCGTTTCGGATTCGGATTAAAGCAGGGGTGCTCGGAAACAGTAAATTTGTCTCGGAACAGACAAATTTGTAGGTCGTATATGTACGCCTTTCGTATATGTATATTGGTGGACCTGCGAAAGCGTATATCTACGCCTTTTTCCTTTTATACTTTTCAGTGTCAAGTAATGTTTACAGTGTCTTAAAGTCAAATACGACGCAAACCTAAATATTTCACATTCCATTACAGTAAATCGAGTAACATGTTAATAAAAATATCATGTAATACGTGTGTTGATTACGTCTCGAAGTCCTCTAAATAATCTAAATAAGGTAAAAAATAAAATATGTGTCCCTATTTGTAAAACCCAAGACGATCTCGACTTCGCCATGAAAACAAACAATTTTCAAAATTTCTTTTACTGATATCTATTGTACACTCCATACCCTGCGACTCTTGTTCTCAACTTTCTTTGTCAGATGGCAGCAAATGGGTGAACAATCGTGCGTCGCGTTAAACTTAACACCCTGTATATTGATGGATCTGTGACAGCGTATATATACGCCTTTCATAGTCAAAGGGTTCAAAATTGTACTGACTGTGTCCCGGTGATTGAGAAGTCGGTGTGGAGACACTATTTGTAGCAGTGTTTTCTGTGGATGGTTGACTCGCTTGTGGACCAAAGATGGAAGCTAAAGTTTTCTCATCTGGCGGAGGAATCGGATACATTCCGATAGCCATTTCAACGAGTGATAAACCTAGCGACCAGATATCACTCTGCACGGAATAATGCGTACCCTGAAGTCTTTCCGGCTGCGAATGAAATTCATCATGTATTTACAAGTGTTTCATTGTGGAATATGATATTCGTAGTTCATGAAGTTGGTCATTTAACACGTTAACTGCGCGCCACTTTTGCCCCGCTTTGCGTCTGCGCAACGCGACACCGTCGAGTGGTGTTGCGTGAGTTACAATCTAACAAAGGAGTTACTTGTAACATGTTTTTGAACAAAGGAAAACTGCATCTCTATTGAAATTGTTCTAATAAATTACATTAATTTTTAATAGAATATCATATTTTCTATTTAATCCTTTGACTTCCAAGCGCTGTTCTTTACTAATAAAAACAGTTTATCCAAAGAGAGTTCTTTTTCACTATTCTGCATTTATTTTACGACGCGCAAAGATGTCGTATACCCCGAATAAGCATCTCGCATCATGCACCTGTAGTTGTTATTAATTAATACAAAGGGTTAATTAACTCTTTGCAGTAAAATCCCGTGAAATCTAACACTGCTTATATATAATATATCGGTAAATCTACATGAAATATCGAATACCAAGGTAATAAATAATATGCACACAGCTCAAACAAACTCTTTTGAATAATATTAATACGTTCTTTAAGCAATAATCATTTCTGAGCGCGCGTTATTCAAAAATAATTCCGACCAGTAAGAATAGTGAGAACTTTCCTATTTCGCGATACGTGTTAAACGTGTCCCAAACTGCACTTCCCTATTTGCCCGATTTTTCACCGCATTATATTCCTTTACCCTAAAAAGACTCAATTGGTTTCTATCGCAGTAAAAATTATGGAAAAACAACGAAAAGTAACTTCGCGAAGGCTATATATCCCGTGCCGCAGTGAACGTGTTAATACCTTGAGTTAACACGTGTTAACGAATCTCTCACCGACATATAACTTCTGGTACCAACGAAAGAGTTAGCCATGGAATCAATTAGTTGCCCGGATACTCCAAAGTCGCATATCTTTATTTCCCCTGCACTGTTTACTAAGATGTTGCTCGGCTTCACATCACGATGCATGATTGCATGCTTGTCACGCAGGTAGCTCAACCCTTTTAAAACCTGAAACACGATTAATACCATGTCATAATAGAAATAATGAAATCCACGAGTGAAACGTGTTGGCAATGAAATAATAATGCATCAGGCAGCATTAAAAAGTTGAATACTGAAATGAAGTTAGAGTTAATGAATTATCAAGTACTGTCACACTTGTCTGACATCTGTCACAATCTTACAAGATGAGTATATCAGCATCAAAGTCAACAGCCGGTGTTGGCATTCGTCCATCGCTTACACATGTAAGCAAGAAGAAGTTAACGGAAGCAGAGATTCAAGATCTTCATCAAGAACTTGATACGATCGACCATCTAATTCCATTGCAGATATTATATGAGAAACTTCATACCGATCCAAAGAAAGGCTTGACGGAGGAGCAAGCAGCAAATGTTCTCTCAAGAGATGGACCAAACTCATTAACACCACCGAAGATGACACCGGAGTATATAAAGTTCCTGAAATGTATGTTCCACGGGTTCGCCGCTCTTTTGTGGGCATGCGCAGGACTCTGCTTCGTATTATATGCCGTCGAGCATTTTATGGAAGATCACCATGGTGGCATCGAATGGCTGGGTATTATTATTGTCATTATCTGTATAATCTCCGGCATATTCGCGTATATACAAGAGAGTAAAAATACGAGGGTAATGGAGTCGTTCAAGAAGATGACACCGACTTTCGCGATGGTGATACGAGGCGGAGTACGTATGCGCTTGCGCACTGAGGAAATCGTGTTAGGTGACTTGGTGGAAATTAAATTCGGCGACAAGATTCCAGCTGATATTAGAATTACCGAATGCAAAGGTATTAGAGTAGAGAACTCGAGTATCACCGGAGAAAGTGAACCTTTGCCGAGAACCGATTACGCTACCGATCGTAATCCTGCGGAGTCCTCGAATGTCGCTTTCTTTTCGTCCTTCGCAGTGGCGGGCGAAGGTAAAGGAATAGTTATTGGGACTGGAGATCGCACGATGATTGGACGATTAGCTGGGCTCACTTCTCATCTCGATAAAGGCGAGACACCGATCGCCAAAGAGATCCGACATTTTGTTGAAATAATCACGGTAGTCGCCATGATATGCGGCTTTAGTTTCTTCAGTTTATCCTTGGCATTAGAACCTGATTACGTGAAGGCATTCACGTATCTCCTTGGCATTATCATAGCTAATGTACCGGAAGCACTGTTAGTGACAGTGACAACATGTTTAACATTAACTGCGCAGAAAATGGCAAACAAGAATTGTTTGGTGAAGAACTTGGAAGCGGTGGAAACTCTTGGCTCCACGTCTACGATCTGCTCCGACAAAACCGGCACACTTACGCAAAACAAGATGACGGTGTCTAACCTATGGTTCGGACATACGAGGTACCATTTTCCACCTGGCGAGAGAATCGGCGTGGAAAAGGACTTGCTTATTGAAAAGCCTGCTTTCAATATTATTTTAAGGAATGCCACTTTGTGTTTACGCGCTGAATTCATCACAGAATCGTATATGTTGAATCCAATCGAGGAACGCAACATCGTCGGAGATGCATCTGAAACAGGAATCCTTCGCTTCTGCGAACACATTCATTCCACGGACAAGTTTCGCAAGTCTCATCCGAAAGTTGCAGAGATCCCGTTTAACTCTGCAACAAAATATCAAATGTCAATACACAGAGATGGCAAGGGATACATAATGATCTTGAAAGGTGCGCCGGAAGTAATATTGGATAGTTGTACGACGATGTTAACCACGGAGGGACAAACGAGGGAGATGACACCAAACGATTACAAAATATCTCGACGTGCTTGCACCGAGTTAGGATACTTAGGCGAACGAGTATTGGCGTATTGCGATCTGCAATTACCAGCTGTTAATTATGGGCCAACATATAAATTCAATACTGAATCATCAGCTACTTACAATTTCCCAACAAAGGGATATAGATTTGTGGGACTGATAAGTTTATTAGATCCACCGAGACCAACAGTACCGGATGCTGTGCAACTGTGTCGTACTGCTGGGATCAAAGTGATCATGGTAACCGGTGACCATCCAGTAACTGCAATGGCGATAGCAAAGAAAGTTGGTATCATCAGTGAAAACAGTGAAACCAAATACGAGAGAGCTATACTTCAAAACAAATCATTGGCGCAAATCACTGACACCGATGTGGATGCCATCATCGTGACTGGTGCTGAATTAAGAAATATGGATGCCGCGGATCTGGATAAAATGATACGCGACTACGAGGAGATCGTATTCGCGAGAACGTCACCGCAGCAGAAACTTCTGATAGTGGAAAGTTGCCAGAGACTTGGAGAAATCGTAGCTGTTACCGGGGATGGTGTCAATGATTCCCCAGCTTTAAGGAAAGCGGATATTGGAGTAGCCATGGGCATCACTGGTTCGGATGTAGCTAAAAATGCAGCAGACATGATTCTTCTGGATGACAATTTTGCTTCGATCGTAACAGGCATCGAAGAAGGTCGTCTGATATTTGATAATCTTAAGAAGTCCATCGCTTATACTTTAACTTCAAGCGTGCCGGAAATGTTGCCGATGCTGAGCAGCCTCTTACTTTCCATTCCGCTGCCATTCGTAATCGAACTCGTTCTTTGCGTGGATATCGGGACGGATTTGATTCCAGCTATTGCATTGGCGTACGAAAAAGCGGAATCCGACATAATGCGACGACCACCGAGAAACCCTCAGTACGATAAACTTGTGAATAAACGATTGATTTCAATAACGTATGGCCAGATCGGTATGACACAATCACTCGCTGGTTTCTATACATATTTTATGATTCTTATGTATAATGGATTTTTACCGGATCGATTGCTGGGCCTCAGATTTGAGTGGGATGACAAAACGATCAACGATTTACGGGACTCCTACGGACAAACGTGGACATACGAGAACAGAATGAACCTCTTAAACGAGGCGCGATCAGGATATTTTTTATCCATCGTCATAACGCAAATGATAGACTTGGTAATGTGCAAAACACGGCGGAACTCGATTTTTCAGCAAGGAATGGGTAACTGGTTCTTAAACTTTTCGATCGTGTTTGAAGTGATGTTGACGGGCATTTTGTTATACGTGCCAGGAACGGAAAATGTATTAAAAACAATGCCCTTAGATATCTATTGTTATTGGCCTTCCTTGCCGCTCGGCTTTTTCCTTTGGATTTATGACGAATGGAGACGATTGTGTATTCGCGCGTTTCCGGGGGGATTTATCGAACGAGAAACATATTACTAAAGTATATACGGACGCGTAATTGTAGCTTCAGAATTGTGATATTCAGTATAAGTAACTTTACGGATTTTTAAAGAATTCAGCGAGTTTCGAGGAAGCAACGCAATATTTATTTGCGATTGGTAGAACAAGTACTTATTATATAATCGTGTGCGAAAATGATTTGCGATACTAGGATTTAATGAGATAAGCTACGAGATAAGCTTACAAAGATATTTATCACTCACCGCCGATGTAATCGTGCCTAAGATTGGTTCTGGAATTCTTCCTGCCTTTTTCAGTATTAAATCTAACGATCCACCGTCCATATATTCCATGCATATGCTGATCTCACCGTCACTGCAACAAACGTCAGACAGGATATTCATTGCTTTTACATAAACATGTACCAGCGCTAATAAGTAGCGACAAAACGCATACCTATAAAAAGCACCATAGAATCCAACGATGTGTGCGAAATTACATTCGTGTAGAACTTTCAGTTCTCTGATAATCTGCTTCTTAATAGCTGGCTTAACTTCTAAGTGTATCAACTAAAACATTACAGTGATTACAAATAGCGTCGTTCGACTAATAAATGGAAATAAATGGAATCCTTTTTGAAGAGAAACGACGTATCTACCTTCCTTGCCATAATGAGTCCATACTTTTTGTGCCTAACTTTCATTACAACACCACCATTCCCAGCACCGAGTTCGCCTAGTTTCTCAAAGTCCTCGTCGCACAATTCGCCAACCTTTTCCTTTTGACCTAAGAAGCTTTCCAATCGCTTCCTTTGTTCCTCGTCCATCTCTAGTTCCTCTAATCTTTCCTGTATAGCGTCTATACTCATCTTGGCCATTACACCACTGTAACAAAATCAAGCGGAATGGAAATACATGACGACGGAGGAGCAAGATCGTAGTAATTGTTTTCTTTTAGGTATTGAAAGAATCGTACTCTGGAATAACTGGAGGCTCATTGTAAGTAGGCAGTGGTGGAACCGGTGGAGAAGGTGAAACTGCTGGAACTGGTTCTATCGAGCCAGGTGGCAACGTTAAATTTAATTTGTTCTTTGACATTTGGTAAGAAAATTCACACAAATTTTAATCGAGACCGATGATTTTCCTTATACGAGACTCTTAGTTTTCCTTCTATACTGACTTATCGAAGTCGCGTATACCGATTAATCGGTGAAAGGGAATTATTTGAAGGAAAAAACAGTTTGATTTATCCAGAAACGATCGCCTGAATCACAACGCGAGTACTGATAACGAAATTGTACTCATCGCGAGTTTCTTTAGAAAAATATAAAGAAGGGTGGTTCTGATTCACAGTGTCGTTCGAATCGAACTGTCAAAACTATGAGCTGTCAAAGTAGAGTACTTTGAATAATTGTTCGAACCAATAACAGGGTATCCGCGAGTTGTCGATTGAATTATCGGTATAGTTAAAGATAAGAGCTATAGATATTTTCGAGTATACATGATGTTTTTGAAGAAATATCAGCTAGATTCATAGAGGTTATACAAATCTTCCCGGGAACCACGAACCTACTCCGAGGATTCGTTTTTTAAAGTTCCTAGAAAATTGATTCCCGCCACTAACGGTGAGGGGTTTGGAATATTATCTTTTCAATACCCGCCCCTTAAAAAAAGCAGTCTACAATCATTTCGTATTATTTCTCTGATGTATAAAGATTATTAAAGTATTCATAAATAATAATCGTTATACTAATAGAACATGTTAATTAGTTGTTTCTGCCGAAACAGAAACTGCGATGTGATTTGAATGCCAGCAACGATCACGTGAATATTATTTGACATTATTTTTATAGAAACATTCGTCATATTGCCGTGTGACAATTCGATCAAATAATGTTACACAAACAAAAACGATAGTTCTTAGATATAAACCATGTATTTCATTCGAATTCGATATAGAAGATATACTTTTAGGGCATTTAAACCCTTGAAGTTTGCCCAGCTTGGAAACCCACTTGAATGAGCCAATTCATCGACATCTCGTCCGTGCTATCTACTTATATTTAAGACTTACTTTTATGCGCTTTTTAATTCTTTAGCATGCTTTTTTGTCTCATAACTTTACAGCACTTAATTAATCGTTTCATTACTTCGTCATTTTGCATGTACCGCGAAGCTGGGTGCATACAGAGATTAATAATCGCAGTCGTGCAACGCAAAGTGCATCAATGTCTGCGATGATGGAACTCGATGGCCGAATTGCAGTATCGTGTTAGTTTATTCCCATTTATAATTAATCACGATATAATTATCGTGCGTGCGTTACTTATATTATACGTTGTGTATTAAGTATATACTTAATACACAATTTATTTATGTGTATATATGCGTGTGTGTGTATAGTGTATGTACCATAGAATATTCTAGCGTTACGATATATGTATTATACCCGATATAATACAAGGTTATTTATGGTAGTATTATTTATAAGTTTATACTTTAAGTTATCCTCTTGGTATACAAATTTTCAAGATACAATAAAATTGATCATTTTTACCACAAAATGAAGTCTTATTTAATTTCGTATCCACCCCATACTCCAACTTCCCCGAAAAGTCAACTCAGGTTAACGCAGAATTACTTCAAAAATTCCGTGAATTTCTTAGTCAGGGGGGCGAGGGGAATGAAATTGGCGGGAAACCCCTCCCCTTCCGTCGCCTTTCCCCGCGGTGTTAACTTGCAAAATCCGACGTTAACACAGATTTCTCCGAAAATTCAAGTTAACATCCCGCGTTAACGTCGCAAAATCGTGCGGAGGCGTGTTAACGTCCGATTGGGCTAGTTAACACCGCGGGGAAAGGCGACGGAAGGGGAGGGGTTTCCCGCCAAATCCGCCCCCTGGCCCCGCAAGCGTCTGAGTGAATATCCCCACAAATTAACGCATAATTACCCCGGAAAATTCAACGAGTGTATTAGTCCAGGGAGGTGAGGGGAACGAAATTGGCGGGAAACCCCTCCCCTTCCGTCGCCTTTCCCCGCGGTGTTAACTAGCCCAATCCGACGTTAACACGTTTCCGCACGATTTTTCGAAGTTAACGCGACATGTTAACGTGGATTCTCGGAGAAATCTGTGTTAACGTCCGATTTTACAAGTTAACATCGCGGGGAAAGGCGACGGAAGGGGAGGGGTTTCCCGCCAATTTCGTTCCCCTGCCCCCACTACCACCCGATATTCGGCGAAAGTTAATTTGAGATTTTCGAAGTTAACATTAAAGTGTCCACGTTAAAGGCAAGGAAATGAAAGGATTGAATTGATAAGTCAATTTTGTACGTTTCTTTCTATTTATTGTAACTCAAGAATATCTCTATACATAACCTTGCATATAAACTTATATATATATATAATTATAATATGTGGTACAATATATTCGGATCTATACTAATAATAATAACAATGGCATACTAACTAAATCGCATGCGCTTCTTATTCTAATATGCATAATGTATAAAAGTATAATTAATTAAGTGCTGTAATATCACAAATAATTCGCATTTTTTCGAGATCCGCTGTCGGAGTTTTCGATGAGTTCGGTCCACTGGATCCTTCGCGTTTGGAAACAAAAAATTCCCACGATTTATTAAGTTCTTAATTATTGCAGAGGAGATATTTGTACTTAAACAGGCAATTTGCGTTGTTTAATATATGCAGTTAAAGAAGAATGTAGTTGTACAAACTTCATGAAGATGAATGCAGTGCACGATTACTTCACTTACCCACTGCGTACTTACAATTAGAGCATGAATCGGATGATTAAACAGTGATAATTCCAAATGTCTTCTAACTTCTGTCGTTCTTTCGTTCGACATCCAAGTATCGGTGCCTGAAAGCAAATGACAAAATTATTACTTTAAACAATATTTATATCTTGTCTGTGGCATGTAATACTGCCAGAATTTCTATATATAATATATATTGAGTTATCCGGAAAGTTCGTGCCGAATTTCAATAGTTTTTGCGCAAAAAAGAAGTTGAAGTTGCGTAAAAATGGAGAAAGGTTGTGGAACAAAACGGTTAATATATAATTGGAAAAATACATATATACATATAAAAATGTTGGATATATGGATATAAATATATGGATATATGGATATATGGATATATGGATATAAATATATGGATATATGGATATATGGATATAAATATATGGATATATGGATATAAATATATGGATATATGGATATAAATATATGGATATATAGATATAAATATATGGATATATGGATATAAATATATGGATACATGGATATATATATGCGAGTCGGTTCCGACATGTACTTCAGGTCATACGTAACGCAGCAACGCCAACATCCCAAGTTATTTAAGTGCCCCAATCGGATGACTGGTAACACTGATCTTCACCGGAAGTCTCTTTCTAGTTTCATGCATGACGTCTTTTCCTTTAAAATCGTGCTGTTAAGAGGTACGTATGGCCTGCCCCGTAACGATTTTTGAATCTACTTACATCTACGTTTCTAAACAATAAAATCAATCACGATCGTTCGATTCGTGAAGATGCAATACCAAGTTCTCGTATTGTCGGAGAAAATGTCCGATAAACTTAAAAAATACGATACTTCTCGAGAAAGAAATACGCGTGACGACAGGTCGGTCTGCGACACCTATCTTGTCGGAGTCAATATGATCTGTAATCGAACTTATTGAATAACTTGTCTAATTCCAGGACGCAATGGGACGTTACTCTCACGAACCGGTAAACGCGACTAAGTCGTGCAAAGCACGCGGTTCCAATCTTCGAGTGCATTTCAAGGTAAATAAACAAAACTGCATTCCTCCAGCAACATCTAACCTGCCCGATGATGTACATTCGGCAGTGTTTACAAACCATCTACCGAACGATATTTCGTTTGGTCTCGCATGGTGCGTGTATGACACAGGTCACCCTCGTATAACGCGGGAATTAGATTTCAAAAAAGGTCGCGGTAGAAAAATGCGAGACTTTGATTGCATGCACGCGTTATAACGAAGTCGCATTGTATAAGTGCCGCATTATACGAGGATCGCCACAGTGTGAAACGCATTATATCGAAACCGTGTTGTATCAATACTATTGTATATCGAAATCGCGTTGTACAGGTACCGTGTTATATAGAAACAGTATTGTATAAGTACTGGGTTATATCGAAACCGCGTTCTACAGTTACCGTGTTATATCGAAATCGCGTCGTACAGGTACCGTGTTATACAGAAACAGTATTGTATAAGTACTGGGTTATATCGAAACCGCGTTTTACAGTTTCCGTGTTATATCGAAGCAACACTGTATAAATACTGCTTTATATCGAAACCGCGTTCTACAGGTCCACGTTATATCCCAAAAAGTGTTATTTCGAAACCGCATTGTATTACTACCGTGTTGTATCGAAACCGCGTAGTATAAGTACCGCATTATATCGAAACCGCGTAGTATAAGTACCGCGTTATATCGAAATCGCGTTGTACCAGTACCGTGTTATATCGAAGCAGCACTGTATAAGTACTGCTTTATATCGAAACCGCGTTCTACAGGTACGCGTTATATCGAAAAAGCGTTATTTCGAAACCGCAATGTATTATTACCGTGTTGTATAAATACTACTTTATATCGATATCGCGTTGTACCAGTACCGTGTTATATCGAAAAAGCATTGTATAAGGACCATGTTGTACAAGGGTTACCTGTACCTTCTTATTTTGTGCCGCAGAATACTCATGAAACAGCACGTGCCATCAAGAATATGCCACTGCGGAGGGCACAGAAATACCTGAAGAATGTGATTGAGCACAAGGAGTGTGTACCATTCCGCAGATTCAATGGTGGTGTTGGCAGATGCGCCCAAGCAAAACAGTTCGGTACCACGCAAGGTCGTTGGCCCAAGAAATCAGCAGAATTCTTGCTCCAATTGTTGAGGAACGCAGAAAGTAACGCTGACTTCAAGGGTCTGGAAATTGACCGTCTTGTGATCAACCATATACAAGTAAATCACGCTCCCTGCCTGCGCAGAAGAACATACAGAGCTCACGGTCGCATTAATCGTTAGTATACCGTGATCTATTATGCGCAAGAAACTCGGAGATTCTAGGTTAGGGATTATTAAAATTGTTTTTGTTATTGTTTTATAGCGTACATGAGCTCGCCGTGTCACATCGAAGTAATCTTAACGGAGAAGGAAGACTTTGTTATTAAGAGCCCAGAGGAGGAGCCATCGAAGAAGAAGCTTAGCAAGAAGAAGTTGGCAAGGCAAAAGGAAAAGATGATGAGGGAATAATTCTAAATGTTATTTGGACATTAAATATACAGTGGAAAATGAAGATCAGAATGTTCTGTATTCTTTGTACTTCGTGTTTTGACCTTACTTCATTATCCATGTCTACCTTCCTGGAATTTAATATATTCGATATCTCGTTCAAACAATATTTAGTTGCAGCGCGAGATATTTGCTTAAAAAGTAGATCATCATTCTTTATTTTTTTGCGTGAACGGAATAAAATTCGATGCATTTTTCTATCAATTATGAATTAAAATTCGAACTTACCGGTAAAAAATATTCTGGATAATACCGGGTTTAATTTCAGATATTCGATATTAATCGATATATTTAAAAGCCGAACGACTTTCGATTATCGAAGATAATCTCGCGCTCGCGAAACGGTGTCCGAAAGAATGCATTTTTTCGAGCGACAAAATTGATCGAATATAATTATTTAACACGTTAACCGCCCCGCTGAAATCCGTGTTATACGATACCATGCGATACGTATCCGTAATGTCCATATAACTTCGAAAAATAAAACTGTTTAAGCGCTCTACGATGCATCGGTTGCTTTACATCGTTCTCGTAACGTTAAAAGTATTGCAAATTTTACGAATATTAGCGATATAATTCTCTCGAGTTTTTGTAATATTGGAATCGTCGGTTACCGGCGTTCAACATGCTAAACTTCGAAACACTAAACCAAAGACAATCTCGCGATCGCGAAAAAGTATCCGAAACGATGCACGTTTTCGAAAGATGGAAGATTCTTTTACTTCGTTTCAATCTTACATTTCTGCCTTACATGAAAAAGTATCCTTTCATAACGGCGCCATCTTAAATTACGAATCCAACGACGAATGTCTCGATAAAGGAGTAATAAGGAATAAAAAAAGCACGTTTTAATGCTAAATGTATCTAATAATTGAATACTTTGTACGACGACAATAACATTCTTACTCGTAGCATAAAACAATGCAGAAAATTCGCGTACAGAGAGGTCTCTCAAATATAAAAGGTACCTTGGGATTTGGTATCGGAATAAGGACAAGAATCCATAGTTTATTCGCAAATGTGTCTTCCTAAGAAAATAGTGTATCTTCGTGTTTCATATTCATATTTTTCTCTTTTTTTTTTGGGTTTCATATCATTTTCCGTTATCATCTTCTCTAACTACTAATGGTACTTCTTGATTAGTCCTTCGAAGTCAGTACGTAAAATAGGAAAGTCTAAGTCGAACGTCGCAAATCTAACTCTTTCTGTTATGTTATCGTCTAAATTGAATGTGAGCGTAAATGAAGGAGTTCGCGCGGTTTTTTCAAATCGATGTTCAAGACATGCTGTCCGATAAAACATGAGTATGATTGCAGACTGGTTTCTGGCCAATTGGAGCTTCGACCGGTGTCAAGAAAGCGGTTCGCGCGTTGTGTTTGGTAGAAATAAGCACAGCAGTCCTCCACCTAGAAAGCAAAGAAATTCGATAAAACAATATAAACGATATACAGGGTGAGTCAAAAGTAGCTAAACTTATCCCACGATTAACACAGCATTCGAATTACACGAATTTCAGTTTAATACGCTTGAAGACATGCGGACAAAAATATGTACTTTGGAATTACGGCATGTCTAATTTTTATTTCAAAATATGTACTCTGATTCTCAACAAAAATATATAATACTGTTTCATATTCAAAGCGAATATTGAAAGTCGATTTGCTCGAAAACAAAGCATCTTACGAACACATTTTGTTCTACATTTTCGACTTATTTTTTCTTGTAGAATCGTCTCTTTTCGGTTGTACTACGAGTTACCGAATACTATGTGGATAAAATGTAATGAATATATTAATGGTTATAATTAATGATATATTTACCGATTAGAAGAGCAGCAACGATGAATGTCGGTGCGGGACAATACATATCGAGGAGTTGGGCTATCACGATATTTCCAATGATACCACCGAGACGCGCGGCGACCATGGAAATCGCGATGCCGGTTGCGCGAAGATGCGTAGGGAAGACCTCTGTTATCAGACAATCCAACGCGGCGTTTCCACAGCTTATCACACCACTGAACACCGCCGACACCACGAGATTGTGATACTTGTTGTACACGAAGTACAATCCAATGGAACACGCTCCCGATGAGAGTGTACTAAACACTAGATACATATAAATCCGGTATTAAAATCGTTCAACCATAATTAATATAAACAATTATCTTCGGAAGAAGTCCAAAGCATAATAAGTGTACATATCAAAGTTAGAACCTCTTTAAATTGATTATGAGAGTATTTCATTGTTATAATAAACGAATATTTAATGTGGGAAACAATATATTGATTCTAGGGTGCAAGGGTTCAAGGATTATAGAGTTCTGGGGTTCCAGGATCCAAGGATTCTAGAGTTCTGGGGTCCAAGGGTCCAAAGATTCTAGAGTTCTGGGGTCCAAGGATTCTAGAGTTCCTGGTTCCAGGAGTCCAGGGATTCTAGAGATCTAGAGTTCTAGGGTCCAAGGATTTTAGAGTTCTGGGGTTCCAGGATCCAAGGATTCTAGGGTTCTGGGGTCCAAAGATTCTAGAGTTCCTGGTTCCAAGAGTCCAGGGATTCTAGATATCTAGAGTTCTAGGGTCCAAGGATTTTAGAGTTCTGGGGTTCCAGGATCCAAGGATTCTAGAGTTCTGGGGTCCAAGGATTCTAGAGTCCTGGGGTCTAATGGTCCAAGGATTCTAGAGTTCCTGGTTCCAAGAGTCCAGGGATTCTAGAGATCTAGAGTTCTAGGGTCCAAGGATTTTAGAGTTCCTGGTTCCAAGGGTCCAAAAGTCCTAGGATTGAAGGATCCCAGAGTCAAAGGGTCTTAAAGTCGATGGACCCTAGTGTCAAAGGGTCTATTGTCCTAGGGCCCAAGGGCCCAAGGGTCCAAGGATTCCGGAGTTCTAGAATCCTAGGGCCGAAGGATCCCAAAATCGAAGGGTCTTAAAGTCACTGGGCCCCAGGATTCTAGAGTCACACAGACATTTAAGTGTGCCGCGGAAGTTTAACTATAAGGTCAACTGTACCATGAGATAAAAAAGGTTGAAAAACACTGATCTAAAGTATCATTAGTGCAATACCAATCTATGTACAACTTACTTTCTCGTTTAACACTAGAACTACGAACACCGTCCAAATAACGGGTCTCAGTTGAATATATTCTCCGTATTCTATTGTTAAAAGTTATAAATATAAGTTTGATTATGTAATTACCGAGGAAGAATTTACGGCCAAGGCGATCCATTCCCAGAACAGCGACAATATTCGCTGGAATGGCGGATGCGACCGTGATGAGGGATTCCATGAAAACGGAGGCGCCGATTTTATCGGTGCAAACGTGGCTGTCACTGTGGGAACCCCGGTTCACCACGTAATCGGTTACCTGGCATATCGACGCGACCTGCCCAGGATGATCGCGATGGTACTCGTCGAAACGATTGAATAACTCGGGGAACCACATCATCAGACCGTAGTAACCGATGTGGAAGGTGAAGTTGATGATGATCGAGATTATGGTGAAGCGAAGGATCGGCGAGATGAAAAGCTGTTTACTATTGTCTATAATTTCACCAAGCATCACTTTGCACTTGCTTCTCTCGACGCCAGGCTTCACCGGTTCCGGCACTTGGAAGTCGTCGAATATCAATTCCTTAACCTGAATAATATTTTCATTTTTTATGCACTATTTATACTATATATAGTAATACTAGCATTAATAAACTATTATAGAGTATATTAAGGTAATATTATTGTACTGCTAATATTGGAGTATACAGTAAACCTCCGTATAACGCGGTTGTCGTCGGAAGTCGTCGAATATCAATTCCTTAACCTGAATAATATTTTCATTTTTTATGCACTATTTAGATTACATATAGTAATAATAGCATTAATAAACTATTATAGAGTATATTAAGGTAATATTATTGTACTGCTAATATTGGAGTATACAGTAAACCCCCGTATAACGCGGTTAATGCGTTACGCGTTGCATGAAGTGGCTTTATAGGAAATTGGGGATAAGCTATGCGATGCTCGACTAAAGTAAACATGGAATTACCGTGTTTTATTAAATACCGTGTTGTATAAGAATCGCGCTAAATAAAAGGAGTCGGCGCAATGTCTTTAGCGCGTTGTTGGAACTCGCGCTGTATGAGAATCGCGTGAAATAAAAGGAGTCGGCGCAATGTCTTTAGCGCGTTGTTGGAACTCGCGCTATACGAGAATCGCGTTAAATAAAAGAGGCGTCGCAATATTTTCCGCGCGTTGTAGGAACTCTTATTGTACGAGAATCGCGTTACAGTAAACTTCCGTCTAACGCGAGTTCCTACTACGCGCTAAATATATTCCGAAGACCTTTATCACATAGCGCAATCTTGTATAATAAAATGCGGGGATTCCCCGATAACGCGATTTGATACAACGCGTAACATATTAACCGCGTTATACGGGAGTTTACTGTATATAAAAAAAGTCGTCGCAATATCTTTAGCGCGTTATAGAAACTCGCGTTGTACGGAGTTTACTGTGATTAGTAGTATAGTAGTAGTATAAGACGAAATATAAGTAGTACAATAATATTAATACAATATCGATTACGATATCGATTACGAATATCGATTACGATATTGATTACGAATATCGATTACGAATATCGATTACGATATCGATTACGAATATCGATTACGATATCGATTACGAATATCGATTACGAATATCGATTACGAATATCGATTACGAATATCGATTACGAATATCGATTACGAATATCGATTACGAATATCGATTACGAATATCGATTACGAATATCGATTACGAATATCGATTACGAATATCGATTACGATATCGATTACGAATATCGATTACGATATCGATTACGAATATCGATTACGATATCGATTACGAATATCGATTACGATATCGATTACGAATATCGATTACGATTCGATTACGATACCGATTACGATATTGTTGATCAAACTGTTAATTGGAGACCTTAATTAACTGGTATTACTTACCGTATAACTTTCACGAGGTTTGCCAGTGTTAATGGCGTAAATCCCGCGGAAGATGTCGAGGGCCTCCTCGTATCTTCCGCAGGAAAGGAGGTATTTGGGGGATTCAGGGAGCAGCAGGAGTAGCCCCGCGACGACGAACGACGGAGCAGCGCAGATCAGCAGGAAGATTCGCCAAGAATTATATGTGAACGACGAGCTTGTAAAACCGATGTCGTTGGGGATCACCAACCATGCCAAGCCTAAATTTCAATCATATATTTACTTGTATCAAATCAATTCAATCAACCGTTTCATATTATTAACTTGTTCTATAAGTTCGTGAAAAACAAAAGCCATCGAATAACACAATGCATGTAATTCATCCCAGGAAACCTTTCACCCGGCTCGCGGCACTGCTTGATGCCCGACATCTGTGACGTCACAGTGAGAGTAAGGACCAATAGCGTGTTCGGAGCAGGGAATGATAGTGGGGACTTGCGCACAACGAACGCAAACTCGTCCGAGTCGAGTGAGAGGTTCCTTGGGATTGGCTATAGCTGATAGGCAATTGTTACGAGATATTTAATGCGAAATGAAAACCGCAGGGACTTGTGGATCAACCCAATATAATTGATAAACGCAGAGGACATAGAAATTCATATTATGTTCAAAATACTGATGATAGAGTAATATGGATTATTATAGTGAATTTACTGGAAATACGATAATGTTGTTGAGTTAGGATTGCGAATATTGTGCCGGCATTGAACTCACCAGCAACAAAAAGGTTCCCAAGAGTCCAGAAGGCCGCCATGAATGATAACATTGAACCTCGCTTAGACTTCGGTTGGAACTCAGCAAAGTATGACCAGATGACCGGCCCGCTGCCACCGAGGCTAAATTATAATGAAAATATTGTTTGTTATTATTAATCACTAATTAATAAAGCCGAAGAAATGCCTCATCCACTCTTGAACGAAGTCTAATATCTAATGTATTACTTCCGAACGGAACTCAGATAATAAACATGTGGAGTATTACTTAATTAATCGACTGATTGCTCGATTTATGTAACAGCGAAGTTTAATTAACAATTTTACTGAAAATGTTCGATATTTTCGGCTTTTGAGTATTAAGAAGATTAATTCGAGGGTTAAATCGATTAATAAACGATTCAAGTAACAGTGAAATCTAATTAATTTTCTTGTTTTAATTCGAGCGAACTTACGCAGCTCCGTTGAGGAAACGGAAGAACATGAAGAGTTCATAACTCTGGCTGAAACTGGAGGCAACGATGCAGAGGGCATTCGTGAAGGAGATGGCGATGAGGACCTTCCGACGACCCAAGGCATCCGCCACGGAGCCCCAGGCGTACGCACCGGCCATCATGCCGATGAAGATGATGGAGTTCAGCCATCCCTTCGCTTGGGTGTCGAGCTTCAAGTCACATTGCGCGCTTGGCAAGATGAACGACATCGAGATTACGTCCATCTCCTCGCTCGTGCTGACAAACCCACATACCGTGAGCAGGAAGTAGTGGAACTTGCCATATTCTACCGGAAGTAATCGAGATCAGAATGTATTCATACATTATGTACATATTCTATGATCCTAGTAATGCAATTTTACTCATTATGGAATTTTTTCTTTGAGGAAAATTCATCGAAATAAGTCATTGGATTAATGGATAATTCGAAATAATAATTGTAATAATTTCAAAGATAATAATAATGGTAATAATTCCCAATGAATAATTCGAAATATAATAATAGTCGAAAGAATTCCAAATGAATAATTCGAAATATAATAATGGTCGAAATAATTCCAACTGAATAATTCGAAATATAATAATAGTCGAAATAATTCCAAATGAATAATTCGAAATAATAATCGAATAATAATTCGAAATAATATTCGTATAATAATTCGAAATAATATTCGCATAATAATTCGAAATAATATGGTAATAATTCCAAACGAATAATTCGAAATATAATAATGGTAATAATTCGAAACGTATAATTCGAAAGATAATAATAATGGTAATAATTCCAAATGAATAATTCGAATGAAGTAATTACACGATTGAAATCATTAAACCACTCCAATTGTGCTGATTGGCGTGGTCTATAACATTAATAATTAAGAACATGATATTAATTATGATAAATTACCGGTAAGTTCGATAGCTTTCTCGAAGTCAGCTTTAAGGCAGGATCCTTTCTCGGGATCAAGGGTCTTGCCCTTTGTTCCAATGCCTGCAAAACCCAGAATATAGAATGAACGAAAATCATATAATTAAATTGGCAGCTTCCCGGAAACGGAAGTGTCACTTACGGGCAAGTTCGAGATCCTTGGAGCCACAGCCGTTTAGCCGCTCGTCTTTTACATCACACTCTGCAACAAAGAAAGAGAACGATATATATTACCTGTACAGATAACCCTCGTACAACACGGTTTCGATATAACACGGTTCAGAAATTGTTGTGAGCCTCGTACAACGCGGCACTTATACAATGCGGTTTCGATATAACACGGTTCAGAAATTGTTGTGAGCCTCGTACTACACGGTACTTATACAACGCGGTTTCGATATAACGCGGTTCACAAATTGTTGTGAGCCTCGTACAACACGGTACTTATACAACGCGGTTTCGGTATAACGCGGTTCAGAAATTGTTGCGAACCTCGCATAACGCGGCGCTTAAAAACTGCGGTTTCGATATAACGCGGTTCACAAATTGTGGTGATCCTCGTAAAACGCGATTTTTATAACGCGACCTTTCCCTGGAACCCAATTCCCGCGTTATACGAGGGTTACCTGTACTTTCTTTTATCCTCCTCTTTCGATCTTCCTTTAAAATCCAGTATTAAAAAATTATACGACCAAGGATTATCGGTTTATTAAAATTGATAGATTATTAATTTTACAGAATCCACGCTTCAACTTCACGACACAATATATTCAATTATATAATATATTATATTCAATATTCAATATAGATTATATATAACACGATTCAATTAATTATTATGTTATATTCGATATCCGATATAAATTATATACGACACGATTCAATCTATTATATAATATTATATTCAATATTCGATACGATTCTATTATATATTACATTATATCGATATCCGAAATAGTTTCAAAACAATTAACCTCCGGCACAGAATTCGATGGCGTTAATCATAGCAGTAGAAATGGACCTTAAAAACTACAGATACAGAAAGAAATATAAGAATAACGAGGAGTAGACCGATCGTCAGACTACCGAGGAGTCTACTGAAAACCCGAGATGTTTCGGGTTTACCTAGAAAAAGTATTTTCGGAAGAATCGAACTATGATCCGTTGATTCATTTTCTTATCTTTTCCCTTGTTGCCGTAAGTACTTATTGTTTACGAGACCCCTACAATAAGTCTTGCAATGGAAGCGTTCTTACTCCGAAACTTATCGTTAAATATATTTTCACATAATATCTAATATATTTTAATATAAATCTAACTTTATTATTTCCTTATAGATATACTATACAATCAAAATATTCTGACTTCAGAATACTTTGATTCATTTTAATTCAACAGATGAGTATCGAAGAAAGAAGAATATAGAAAGAAATTCTAATGTGTTAAGCATTGGTGATGCTTAAGTTAATTGAGTTAATAGATATACTTACTATGATTGTGCTTTGAGTCGGTTTCACCTTCTACCATTCTACGATGTCGGCGCAGGTGTGTGAATCTGGCTTGTTGATAGAGTCAGATGAGAAGTCTTCGTGCTCGAGGATGGATCTCGACGTGAATTAAATCGAGTTTCCTGGTTTTCGGGGCTGTTGGATTTCGGCGAACTCTTCCTGCTGAATCTGCGCTGATCTGCTGCTGCTCGTCGGCGGGGCTAGGTTCTGCGCTCACTTGCGAGCTGAAAAGTTATTAACAACATTATTACAATATTCGCTTTGCGACATATGCCATATAATATTTAGAACACAGCAATATTTCTTATTTAAGACAAAGGTATAATGAGTTGTAAATATACAAAAAATTTTTATATTAACAAATGAATGCCGCGCCGCAATCCATGTTACACGATATTACAATAATATTCGCTTTATGACGTATGTCTTGTAATAGTTATAAGACAGCAAAATTGGTTATTTAAGGAAAAGGTGTAAAAAATGGTTGTTTTATGAAATATATTGCGACGAATTTTTTTTATAACGCGATTCTCTTACAACGCGCTAAATATATTGCGACGACTTTTTTGTATAACGCGATTCTCCTACAGCGCGCTAAATATATAGCGGCGAGTTGTTTTATATAACGCGAATTCCTACAACGCGCTAAATATATTGCGACGACTTTTTTTATATAACGCGATTCTCCTACAGCGCGCTAAATATATTGCGGCGAGTTGTTTTATATAACGCGATTCTCGTAAAACGCGCTATATATATTGCGACGACTTTTCTGTATAACGCGATTCTCCTACAGCGCGCTAAATATATAGCGGCGAGTTGTTTTATATAACGCAATTCTCTTACAACGCGCTAAATATATTGCGACGACTTTTTTGTATAACGCGATTTTCTTACAACGCGCTAAAATATAGCGGCGACTTGTTTTATATAACGCGAATTCCTACAACGCGCTAAAAATATTGCGACGACTTTCTTTATATAACGCGATTCTCGTAAAACGCGCTAAATATATTGCGACGACTTTGTTTTTTATAACGCGAATTCCTACAGCGCGCTAAATATATAGCGACGACTTTTTTATATAACGCGATTCTCTTACAACGCGCTAAAGATATTGCGACGACTTTTTTGTATAACGCGATTCTCTTACAATGCGCTAAATATATTGCGACGACTTTTTTGTATAACGCGATTCTCTTACAACGCGCTAAATATATTGCGACGACTTTCTTTATATAACACGATTCTCCTACAACGCGCTATATAATAAAATGCAGAAATTCCCCGATAACGCGATTTCATACAACGCGTAACATATTAATCGCGTTATACGTGAGTCTACCGTGTTCAGTATAAAAGACAATAGTATGCCGATATTTTTCCATTGAAAGGCATGATCTCGTGGAACGTGGCGATCCACGTGCATCAAATCAATAATGGCGGTTAAGTAGGGTCAATTCGTAATAACACTGATAAAGGGCGTAGGCAGTAACATTCTAAAAGGCAGCGATTTCGAGGCTAAGCCAATGATAGAGAAGATAATGGGACTCTGTTTACGAGAGGATTCTCGAGGGGCTTAATTTGCATATTCCACGCGACCCGAATACTAAAGTCATCCTCTTTCCACGTAATTATATTCCGACGAATCTCCCACTGTTTTCTGATAATAACTTGTTAAGCCTTTCCACTCGGCGCCTCTCATTCGCCACTCGAATTAAACGAAGAAACTGAGTAGTGACTTAGAAATGAAAATAACATTACTCCGTTGATTGTTTAGTAAACAATTTCAAATCACCGACAACTGAAGTCAAACTTAATGTCGAAACTTAATCGCTGCTTGTGTCGTCGCATTAAAGTGAGTGGCGAATGAGAACCGCTGCTGAGTAGCAAAGGGTTAATAAGGAAACACTGATATTCAAAAATATATTTACCCTACGATTATTCTATCGAACGTAAGCCATTAAATGTTATGTAATAAGTATGTAAATATTCTCGTTACGGGCTCCACTACTTCTGTTGTTATTAAAGCATAATGCTTATCGTATTATATAAGTATAATTACGCGGAGTATGTTACGTATTACGTCACTGTCGTTGAAATAATATTAATTGTATCAGTTGTCAATTATAACTGGATTGATTCTATTTAAGGTCGTAGATATGTTATCTTAATAAATTTGTTTTTTTATAGTAGATTTAATCAATTTGTTTTTTTATAGTAGATTTAATCAATTTGTTTTCTTTATAGTAGATTTAATTCAAAGTGGAACCAACATACGAGTTCGATTTAATACATTTGTTTTTTAGAGTAGATTTAATTCAAAGTGGAACCAATATAGTAGTTAAATTTACTAAATTTGTCTTTTTTATAGTAGATTTAATTCCAAGTGAGACCAATATAGAAATTCAATTTAATAAATTTGTTTTCTTATAGTATATTTAATTCAAAGTGGAACCAATATAGGAGTTCAATTTAATAAATTTGTTTTCTTTATAGTAGATTTAATTCAAAGTAGAACAAATATAGAAGTTCAATTTAATAAGTTTGTCTTTTTTATAGTAGATTTAATTCAAAGTGGGTCCAATATAGTAGTTCAAACTTTTGTCTTTTTTATAGTAGATTTAATTCCAAGTGAGACCAATATAGAAATTCAATGTAATAAATTTGTTTTCTTATAGTAGATTTAATTCAAAGTAGAACAAATATAGAAGTTCAATTTATTAAGTTTGTCTTTTTTATAATAGATTTAATTCAAAGTCGAATCAATATAGTAGTTCAATTAAATAAATTGTTTGTATACTCGATTTAATTCGAAGAGAGGCCAATAAAGAAATGCTTGTTAATTACGGACACAAGGAGAATTATTAATAAATTCATTTTCGTGGTAGATTTCATTAGAACTAGATCCGCAGGAATTATTAATTCTTATTAATTCCAATAATTAATTGGGGATATTATAAGAAGAATTATTAACAACTGGAGATGTTATAAAAGATCAATAAATAAACAGATATTATTAAGAAGAATTATTAATAAAAAGGGCGCGGTGTAGTATCCCCCACATTTTTCATTTAAGCGGAAACAAATTTCGAGTGTCCTTGATTTACAAGAAAACGAAGAAAAAATGGGGGATCACTTAACATACAAAGTAGACTATGATCATTTTAATTATTACGTTCCCACAATTCTATTATGCGAGATATAACGAGCCACGGTGCTACGTAACACTTGATTTTACGCGCAGTTTCCCTATTAGTTTACCTCGAACTGATCGCTCCAATCAGATCTTTGTTGAAGAATTATTAAAATTTCCATTGGAAGAAACCGTACACTTTAAGTTTAATTTACCAATAAGAACAATCTATTAATAAATAAATCATTCCAATATAAGAATAATTGTAATAATAATAATAATAGATCATTATTCGACTATAACGCTTTTACTCCAACTATTATATTAATTAAATGAAATATTAGATTTATCCGATTTTATCTGATTATATCTCTACATATATATATAATTTAGGTTATTTATTAATTTTATTAATTATCAATTAGTGCCATATGTACATATACTTATCTAGAACGAAAAGATACTAAAAAAATGAAAGAGAATCGAAAAATTAAATTTCAATTTGAAGCGCTATAAACAAATGTCGGAAAATAATACTAGTTCGAAAAACGTTGAACTTTATAATAATTATCATTTTTAATCAAATCGTTCTGACATAGAATAATAATAACTAGACGAACACGAAGTTGGAAATAGTTGCTGCATTACTTAACAAAGAAGTAAATTGTTGGTTTTTATTAAATGATTGATTTGTGAAATAAGTTTCGGTTAAGTTTTAAAGTTATGCGACGGTTAAAAACGAAGAAAAAAAAGAAATCATCGACCGTGACAGGACTCGAACCTGCAATCTTCGGATCCGAAGTCCGACGCCTTATCCGTTAGGCCACACGGTCGTTGGAGGGTTGTTTTCCGAAAACGGAATATCAACGATTAATTCAATGTCACCCCTGACATTGTTCGATTGGAAATAATGGATTATTGCAAATTGTTGAGTTCAAAATACGTGTCATTTTTGTGTATTAATTAATGGACCATGTATTCGAATATGTTTGTGAGTGGAAATTAACAGGCAAACGACGGAAAATCGAAATTTTGTGAAACTATGATTGAATATTCATATTGTATGTATATTTGTAGAAATATATTTGTGATATATACGATTGTATTATTATACTCCGTGAAATATATGAATTTCCCCCGGGTTTTATTACAATATTTACGAAATATTCGAACGCTAATATTAATACAATTCTTAATATAATAATTTCTTTGTCTCGAAATCGTATGAATTACTAAATTCACCTTTCGTCCAATTTGATTTTAGAATATCGGAACGTGGATATTAATATAATTATTAATAATGGAAGTCACTAAATTCTCTTTTCGATCTCAGATATTAGTGGCAAACAATGTTATTATATTATATTAATTATAACAGTTTCAAATATCTGATATGATTATCAACGCTAACCTGATAATTGACATTAATGCTAACGTTATACCTCGGTTTATGAATAACACGTATAAATTCGACATTTTGCCGACGCATTTAAGAATGACGGTGATTGGGACGATTATGGCAGAAGACGGAATGACATTTTCTAGAAATCCGGTAATTGAATACCTTGACCGGTTCTTTAATAGACCCTGAAAGCTCAACGACATAATTGCGTGGGGGGCGTGTCAAGACTTAATGGCGTTCTAGAAAACGAGTGAATATTAGCAGCCATCGACGGATATCCTGTACCAAATACTCGCTAAATAGACGACATCACGCGGCACTTTTTCGGACTATCCGCGAGTACGTTTATCGCAATCGTTTCGGACATTCCACGCACGTTAACTTCCTTATTTAGTCTACCGACATTTCGCTAGTTAAATATCCTATTTCTACCATCATTTCCTAACTGGATTGATAACTCCTCGTAGAAAACATTGTAAGTGTAAAAGTTAAATTTTTCAGGTGAGAAGCAAACTTGGAGATGTCAGAAAAAAGACTTTGAAAGTATTAACGGTACTATTCTTTAGCATTATTATTAACTATTTGCAAAAGGTATTTTGCAGTAAAATTCTGTATTATAGTATTACCACTGGTATGCACATTTATAGATTGTCAGAAAGATTGTTTAATTTGGGACACTTTCAGTGTTTTCGATAAGGAGTCTTCAATTGTGTGATATGTACGAAAGAAATTTGAATATATTAATATATTGATTTATATCGCCTCTGTTTTATCTACTATTTCGTTATTGATTGATTCGATTAACAGATGACACGTGTCGTACTTTCTAATGAATGCTTATTTCATTATTTAAAGAGGTGCCATCTTTTTAACATTTATGGCACTTTTTTCTTATATCGACTCAATTTCAGAATAATCTAATATTCTAATAATATTAATCTTTGTACTTAGTTTCTTGTAATAATTCGACTGGCGACTGAGAAGTGGCATTAAGATTTATTCCACTTATGCTTTGTCATTGAATTTTAAGTCACCAACAATTGGTGTTAATCTTAATATTCGTCTTTATTATATCTTAATATTATCTATCGTAATGATTGTATATTTTCTTGGTTTTTACAATATTTAAGATGTATTTATTATTGAGTAAATCTTAGTGTCAACCCTTACTCGCCGTTCAAGTTAAAAAGGGTTAAAAAAGTAGATCACTGGCGTCCTGTCACGTCGCAAGTTCTAATAAATATTGCATAACAAACGCAATAAGAACTTTCAGCGTCGAAACGATCAGGATTATTAATTATCCCAGAGGGAGTTAGCGGACATTGATTCTGCAGATAGGAAATAGTTAGATAAGTTCCAGTGGGGTCGTCGCACGGCGCCATGCAATTAATTGCATCGGTTAAATTGTCAATTATCCATTGTGAAATCGAGTTCAACGATCCGTTGAGTGTAATTGCGAGTCGCAATACGTGTATCCCGCAGGTGCGGCATTAACGTATTGTGTGACGTCTCGGCCAGAAAAAAGCATTCTTCCGATCGCGAATGGCGGCCATTTTTAAACGAGCTGTTTGATCAGTGCTCCCCGAAAACGTACGCTTCATTACTTCATTACTTAATAAATACATCATAAATATACTAAAAACCAACTCAATATTCAATCATTGGGATAGATAATATTAAGATATAATAAAGACGAATATTAAGATATAAAAATGATATAATAGAATATTTACGAAATATTGACTGTATCATATTTTTTTGTTTCATATTTATTTCCGCGTAAGAAATATGAATGGTCCGCAACATTCTGTTTAATCGTATTTAGTTATAATTATATGTACAGACATTTTTTAATAATATATTGATAACACGAATCGAATAATAATTGGATGGACAACACTTTTTTTAAATATCGAATTTCTTTCCGAAGTCAAATCGAGTTGTAAAAAACAATAACGGAAAAGATTAGCAAGTTAATTAGCAGCTATTTCGAGTTGAGTTAATTATTTTCAAGAAATGAACATTATTTCTTATCGACATTATATAAATATATATCGAGTTATTTAATATCTTTTTATCATATCGTAATATATCAATAATATTTTGTTTTGGAACATTAAACAAAAATAAAATATTGCGGATAAAAATTAATATCGCGGATAATTAAATATCATAAATATAATAATTAAGTATGGCGGATAAAAATGAATATCACGGATAATTAAATATCATAGACATAATAATTAAACATAGCGGATAAAAATTACTATCGCGGATAATTGAATATCATAGATATAATAATTAAATATGGCCGATAAGAACGCATAAATTAAACGAACTGAGAAACTACTCAATGAATATACCGATTATGTGAATCACCGATTTTTACTGACTCAAAAGACACCGAAGACTTCGATCGGATACTCGATGAGTCGCCGAGGGATTAATCACTGATAATAATGTAAATATAGTGTGACTCGTTCAGATATCGTTAACCGAACAATACGATTTTTTCCGGAATTACATGGAAATACGGCGATTTCTATTCGATTTTCTGAAATGTAACCCTTGAAAAACAAGCTAATTATTCGATTCACCGGACAACCGAGTTATTTCCAACTTCCGGGATAATAAAAGTATTTATCGCTAGAGACAATCGGATCGAATCGCAACGGAGCCGCGCGAATAATACCGGAACCGGATACACCGACTGCCAATAGAGAATCTTTGTGTTCGCGCGATCGCTGTACCCGGATGTCAACTGTATTATCACTCTATTATCACTCGCCACTGATAGTCACTCTTTTATCACAATCTCGGATAAAAGATTGACTGGCGATGGTGTATTTAAGAAAGAGATCTCTGGAGATGCAAAGAAAATGACGTGAAATAAGATAAAGATGAGGAAGATCGTTTCAGGAACTATTTCCGAAAATCTTTTCACCGAAGTGAATCAGAGAGATAATACTTTCTGTGACTATTTAAATAACGATTCAAATAAGATTCGGTACTTTTGGGTTTTGAAAACAAGGCATTTGTTATGCAAGTGTCATTGCGTGTTTCGATCTTCTGTGAGATATATATTTTATGTATTACATATTATATATTATATAATATATAATTCCTGTATTAGATAATATATAATTTCAGTATTAGATAATATATATAATATACGCATGTTGCCACAAGTAATTCATACACGAAATTATCTCCTTCCCGTCTAAAATCACCATATGCCTTCTTTCCACAACTCTACGATAAATGAGATTAATAAAATGATCCTTAATACTAGAACTGCAGAATTTCTAAAAACGCTCAAATTTATACGATTCCATTTTCTAAGATTCTTTGCGGCTCACGTTGTACAATGGATGTAATTAAATCGGTTAATTGATTTATCTGTAGATATAATAGTTCTACTGTTAATTAAAATCGAGACGTATTTCTGGAGTGATTGAACAAGAGTTTAGTCGGACGAGGTTGGTCCTCCTGCGATGAGGCTCCGCGACGCACGAGAGTTGTTAGGTTAGGCAATGCCGTGCATTAATGTATTTGCGGGGCGATTCGTCTAACGAGTGTGATGACACCGCTTTTCAGGCGTACACACAATCGTCGACGATACTATTCCCCTCTCTGACAAATTTGTCGGCAACGAGACTGATTACTCTGTCCTTGCGAGACTGACGATAATTACAAACCGCTTTACTTTCAGTGCCGTTACGCTTGACACGCCGATTAGAGCTTTCGAGAGCAGCTTGACCTCGATTCCATTCTCGCCGCTCTTCGATCCACGATCGCGTCAACCCTTCGCGCTTATCGCGCTATGGAAATGCGCCGTAAACCGTCGAGCATGCGTGGCGATCGATTTGCGGTAGGGTTCTAGGGAGAAAGCACGAACTGACTTTAGATGAGAGAGGAGAGTTCCTTTTATAGAAGCTATGCGAGAATTGCTATGGAATATGTTTCCTTCGCTAATCGCACTATGAAAACGCGGCGTAAACTATCGAATTTTTGAGGCGATCGATGTACCGTAGGGTTCTGGGGAGAAGGCACGCGGTTATATTAGATGGGAGAGCAAGGTTCGTTATAGAATTTATGGGAACCAATATGGAATATGTATCCTTCGCGCTAATCGCACTATGAAAACGCGGCGTAAACTATCGAATTTTCCAGACGATCGATGTACCGTAGGGTTCTGGGGAGAAGGCACGCGGTTATATTAGATGGGAGAGCAAGGTTTGTTATAGAATTTATGGGAACCAATATGGAATATATTTCCTTCGCTAATCGCACTATGAAAACGCGGCGTAAACTATCGAATTTTTGAGACGATCGATGTACCGTAGGGTTCTGGGGAGAAGGCACGCGGTTATATTAGATGGGAGAGCAAGGTTTGTTATAGAATTTATGGGAACCAATATGGAATATATTTCCTTCGCTAATCGCACTATGAAAACGCGGCGTAAACTATCGAATTTTTGAGACGATCGATGTACCGTAGGGTTCTGGGGAGAAGGCACGCGGTTATATTAGATGGGAGAGCAAGGTTTGTTATAGAATTTATGGGAACCAATATGGAATATGTATCCTTCGCGTGAATCGTTACATGAAAACGCGGCGTAAACCATCGAGTTTCGAGGCGATCGATGTACCGTAGGGTTCCGGAGAGAAGGCACGCGGTGATCTTAGATAGAAGAGGAAGGTGCCATATTGAATCTATGAGAAAAGTCTATAGAATATGTACATTTTATAATCATATAATATATAACAAATCGAATAAGTGGAGGATTGAAATTCCACGCATCACTTAAATCACGATTGCCTTCTTTCGGGAACTCAACAGTACTTGGAGGGTGCAAGATGAATCAGTAATAAATAAGTTAAAGTATAAAATATGTGAATTTGTTTAATTATGTAATTTGCAATGAACTTTTATTTGATTTTATCAGCTGTAGATTTGCGATGAAATAAAAGTTCGAGATAAAATGTCCTACTTACTCCGCTCTCATGCGATGCAACCCTAAGTCGAGAACAACGATCGTCGATGAGTGTCTCCCAAATTTGAAATGACATTAAAAATGCGTAAACTCGCGATTATATTCGATATCATATCACCAACATTATTCATAAAATAAAATAAATAAACAACCATTTAAATTCAACCATGGACACTAATAAATAATCACCCTTAAACCAACAATAATACCACCTCTGTCACCCACACTTTCCCATCGATCAAAATTAGCAACAATAACCAATGCAACAAAAACAAGCCGCGTATAATCTCAACAAATCCCCTCACTTTTAATCCACGTCCAATGAAAGTTCGCCAAAATTTATGCTTCGAAAATATTTATAAAAACATCGAGACTTCCGTCAGCCCGTTGAAACAATATTCCAAGAGATAAGTCACGATAATTTCTTGCTTTATAAATATAATATGAAATACGGTAGGAATCGAGTTTCGGGGATGCCGTTTCCGGTAGCCCGTTACCGGAAGTGCGTTTTCAACCGCGCGTTACGAACTCCGATCGTTTCTTTGATAACCACGCGTTCGATCGTGGACGTTCGATCTGGAATCGATTGTAGATTAATGGTAATCGATATTTGGGCCGCGTCGGACGGTGCTTCGAGATGAAGTGAGTGTTGGGAGCGTCGAAACGTCAGTAACTACCTGCCACCTCCCACTAACTATCTTCGTAAACGGTTCTCCCAGAAAGTATGTCCCCGTGTTTTTCCTGGGCCGTGGAAACTCCAGGAAGCAAATGTACCCTCGTTAGAGATCTCCTTTTTCGAACTCGTTTTAAGGACGCGCGATTCATTAAGATTCTTGGAATACTCAGTTTCTTAATCATTCTCGTAGTTCGTATTTCATTCGTTCCAGAAATCCGTTCGAACTATGAATCGTTCGAAGTCCGAATCAAGATTTTCGTTTTAAGCTTTTTAAGGTTAATAACTTGAAAAGAATTCAACGAAATCATTTCATGTCTATTTTATTAATATTAATTATTACGATATAGTAATAGAAGTGGAGAATCATTTGGTTATCATTTTCTAATAAATCATTTCACTATTATTACATTTCACTATTAATATTAATTATTACGATATAGAAATAGAAGTGGAGAATCATTTGGTTATCATTTTCTAATAAATCATTTCACGTCTATTTTATTAATATTAATTATTACGACATAGAAATAGAAGTGAAGAATCATTTGGTTATCATTTTCTAATATTAAAATCATTTTTGTGTATTAAAATCACAGAGACGAAAATATTGTTACTGGACTTAGAAACGACGTTCAAACTTTGAATCTAATTTCTTGCTTTCTCGAGCTTTTCGACTCTGGAATCTTCGAAGTACGAGGTACACAGTGGTACTATTATTATAATTTGATTTGATATCAAAAACTTTCTATATTGATTATTACAACTCGATGCGACTTCCGGAAGAATCTCAATTATATATATCATTATGATCCAACCCTATTTTTACAAAAATGTTGGTACATTTATCTCTTATCTCACATTATTCACATTTCGATTTGATATCAAATATGTATATCATTATGATCCAACCCTATTTTTACAAAAATGTTGATACATTTATCTCTTATCTCACATTATTCACATTTCGATTTGATATCAATTATGCATATCATTATGATGCAACCCTATTTTTACAAAAATGTTGATACATTTATCTCTTATCTCACATTATTCACATTTCGATTTGATATCAAATATGTATATCATTATGATCCAACCCTATTTTTACAAAAATGTTGATACATTTATCTCTTATCTCACATTATTCACATTTCGATTTGATATCAAATATGTATATCATTATGATCCAACCCTATTTTTACAAAAATGTTGGTACATTTATCTCTTATCTCACATTATTCACATTTCGATTTGATATCAAATATGTATATCATTATGATCCAACCCTATTTTTACAAAAATGTTGATACATTTATCTCTTATCTCACATTATTCACATTTCGATTTGATATCAATTATGCATATCATTATGACGCAACCCTATTTTTACAAAAATGTTGATACATTTATCTCTTATCTCACATTATTCACATTTCGATTTGATATCAAAAACCTTCTATATTAATTATTACAACTCGATGCGACTTCCGGAAGAATCTCAATCATGAATATCATTATGATCCACCCCTATTTTTACAAAAATGTTGATACACTTATCTCTCATCTCACATTATTCACATCTCGATTTGATATCAAAAACCTTCTATATTAATTATTACAACTCGATGCGACTTCCGGAAGAATATCAATTATGAATATCATTATGATGCAACCCTATTTTTACAAAAATGTTGATACATTTATCTCTTATCTCACATTATTCACATTTCGATTTGATATCAAAAACCTTCTATATTAATTATTACAACTCGATGCGACTTCCGGAAGAATCTCAATTATGAATATCATTATGATGCACCCCTATTTTTACAAAAATGTTGATACACTTATCTCTCATCTCGCATTATACATTTATCTAGAATTTTATCTGCACCCGATATCTCCACAATAATATACTTCATTTATAACGAATGATAACAAATCATAGAGAATATTAATAAGTAATATAATAACGTTTAAGGTAACCGTTAGAATGGAGACAAAACAAGTGATCCCAAATTGACCGGTAAAAATTACTAGATTTATTGTTAATAAATTCCCAGAAGTCTTCGAAAGCTTCTCTCAGGTTTTGAAAGATAATACGAGGGGTGATCAAAAGAAACTTAGGAGACCCTTGGAAGGGCAGAGATTTGACTCAAATGAGTGAAATTGACGAAATCAAAGAAAAATCGCTGGAGGAGTTGAAGAGCATTCCAGAAGATGAGTTCTCAGGGTGCTTCCAGCAGTGGAAACGGTGGTGGGAAAAATGTATAGCTTCCCAAGGGGCGTACTTTCAAGGGGACAATCTCCAATAACTTCTAATTTTTGTTAATAAATTAAAAAAAAATTCAGTCCTGGAACTTTTTGATCACCCCTCGTATTTAAACCAATGAATCATTTCAATTGAATCAAATTCAATTATACAAGATAATCGTTAAAAAAGAATCCCACGATGGAAGAGATGATGTCGCGCAACAGAGTTGTAAGGGTAGAAGGCAAATGAATTAATCGTCTAAGTTCGGTTTACACGGAACACGCAGATGTCAGCAATTATTATGGTTGACAGAAAAGCATTATGTAATCAGAAAAAGGCACGGATCTTATTAGGCAATTACCCCCTTAACGTATCTGGGGGAAGTACTATGTGGGTTTGATCCAGATTGTACTGGTTCCCGTCGCCATTTTCCCCGAGAAACGGTCATTCAAAATAGCCAACGTAAGAATAACGAGAACGCGGCCTTCCGAACGACCCGCAAGACGTGAATGACGTACCGGAAAGAATATATAAAAATACTGAAAGAAACGACGCGAATAAACTCGGTTAAGGTGGACTTTTAAATCGATCAAAAAGGAAAAGTTTATGGAGAATTAGTTTGAACGAGTTTGGCGGACATTTTTGTTGGTGGACCAAAAACTTCTTCGGGAATGAGATTCGAGGATATTTATATAATTAGCAATTAGCAATTAGCAATTAGCAATAAAAATGAGCAATAATTAGCTGCGTTTCGTTTGAATTAATTTCATACTGATTATAATGTGTTGATATTAATATTGGAATTTTTTAAATATCTGTCCGACTTCTGTTTAACTTGGTAAAATTAGATTATTTTTAGTTTATGTTTCCACGATGCAAATATTTGCGAAGAATTTTTTAAACATCTGTCGGAATAGCAAAGTTAGATTGAAATCAATTTTCAATACTTTCACGATGGAAATATTAAGAACGCATTTGTTAAACATCCGTTTAAGTTGGTAAAATTAGATTATTTTTAGTTTATGATGTTTCTACGATGCAAATATTTGCTAAGAATTTTGAGTTTTGAATTTTGAAATCAATTTCCAGTACTTCCACGATGAAAATATTAAGAACGAATTTTTTAAACATTTGTCTAACTTGTTAAAATTAGATTATTTTTAGTTTATGATGTTTCCACGATGCAGATATTAAATACGAATTTTTTTTAGATCCTTCTAATTTGTAAAAATTAGATTGAAATCAATTTCCAATACTTCCACGATGCAAATATTAAAAACGAATTTGTTAAACATTTGTCTAACTTGTTAAAATTAGATTATTTTTAGTTTATGATGTTTCCATGATGCAGATATTAAATACGAATTTTTTTTAAATCCTTCTAATTTGTAAAAATTAGATTGCAATCAATGTCCAATATTTCCACGATGCAAATATTAACATCGAATTTTTTAAACATTTGTCTAACTTGTTAAAATTAGATTATTTTTAGTTTCTGATATTTCCACGATGCAGATATTAAATACGATTTTTTTTAAAATCCTTCTAATTTGTAACAATTAGATTGAAATCAATTTCCAATACTTCCATGACGCAGATATTAAATACGAATTTTTTTTAAATGCGACTAACTTGTAAAAATTAGATTGCAATCAATGTCCAATATTTCCACGATGCAAATATTAACAACGCATTTGTTAAACATCCGTCCAACTAGTAAAAATAATAATATTTTCAATTTCTAATACTTCCACGATACAAGCATTACCAACAAATTTTACGAAATCCGTTTAATCTCTAAAGAATTATCCTCCATACAAATCATCCAATCTTTCTCATTGTATCGGCATTCCAGTGCAATGATATTTATTGAATTTCGTGCTGGCAAGCTATTGGTCAATCGCGATATCGAAGACGCCCAAGTAAGTAACATTATCCAGTATTATTCCACGAGTCCCTCGTCGAACAATACGGCATCGGTTTCGGCCAATGAGAAATTTCCTCGTTAAAGGGGTAAACGACCTATTAATAAATCTTTTTTGTCGACGACGCAATGCTGCTACGCCGAGAAACTAAGACGTTGAACCACGCTCTTGCTTCATTCAATTTATATAATTAACAATTAACAATGTCACAATTAACAAATCAACGATCAAAGAAAAAGTTTCCACGATTCCACGAATCCCTGGTCGAGGAGTACGCCATCGGTTTTAGCCAATTAAACATTTCCTCGGTAAAAGGGTAAGCGACCTATTAATAAATCTTTTTGTTGACGGCGCGATGCTGCTACGCCGCGATGCTCGGACGTTGGGATGCTGCGATGCTGCGATGCTGGACCGCGCTCGTGATCAATCGAACGAATTACCGATGGGTTTCCTTCAACCCTACGCATTCAATATCATGATCTCTCGAAGCGGTTACAACCGGTTAGATCCTGAAGACACCGAGAAACAAAGTGACGATTTCTGACGCGACACTCAAAAAAACGCGGAGTAACATTCTTATTTTTATATCGTGACAATTCCGCTTGCAGTCACTTTGTGTTACGTCGTTACGTTGCGCGCGTGTGTTAATCACTTTTGTCTCCGAGATTTGAAATTATGTTACGTGAGAGTTGAATATATAATACTTTATATTTGATGTTTTATAATGTTATCTGATTATAGAGCTTGTATTACGTCTCATTGTTGTGCGAATAACAATAATTGTTCAATGAGAATGTCTGCAGGGAGTTTGTTGTAGGTTATGTTAAGTCTCTTCAATATTGCCTGAATAATGTTAATTCTTATCTAAGAATGTTTGTAAGAACTATGATAATTATTTGTGTTATGGTTTTCCATTATTGTGGGAATAAAGTTAATTCGAGGGAAGATGAATATTTTCAATAATTCCATATTCCGAAATTCAACGACGAACGTTTGAAAATCAAAAGTCGAAGAACGAAAAACGAAAAACGAAAAACGTGGTACTTAATTGCGCCTCGATTGGCTCTTCTTACAAAACTGGAAACGGAATTAAACCCTGAAGCTCAGTGATACCAATTACCGATGGATTCGATCATTGATTGATATGCAAAATATGGATTTCAATGGGACTGTTATTAATAAAAAATAAGAATACACGCTTGGGTAAAAAAACGGAGATAATGATAAGATTCTAAACAAAGTGGGAATGTTGATTCTGGGATGATAAAACTGTAATGATTTACAGCGATCATCAACGAAGTAATTCATCTACTGTATTACTTTTAATATTATTATAATATCATCGAACACTGTAATATTATTTCATACTGTTATAGATTCTATTGTATTACTCCACTGCCATCAAAACTGTTATATATTCCCTTACCAGTTCTTTCTAGGAACTTAAAGTGCATGTTAACTATATAATTCCCTAGCACTTGTTTACATGAACTTAAAGCATTAATTATTAATTATTAAAGCGAATTAACGATATTTTCCGCGGACTTCTTTATAGGAACTTAAAGTGCAAATAACCGATGATTGACATTTCCCCCAGAGATTCCTCGGGGGAACTTAAAGTGTGAGTTTACCACAGGACTCCCTCAGAATTCTTTAAAGATAGAGATACGATAGAGATACATATAATAATCGTAAAGAAAATAATAATGACAAGTTCGTAAAGCAGATAAAAAAGATGAGACTTACGGAGTGCGGTTTGCCAAGTCTTGGAGAAGTTGCCCGGAATGGGGAACAACCGAGGAGAGATGGGAGAACGCAAACCTTATATAGGGGGAGGCTAAGAGACACCAACGTCCCCCACCCTGGTTTCTTTGAACAGACAGAGAAAGAGAGAAAGAGAGAGGGCGAGATATCCGTACGTTGCGTACGAGGGAGAGTGAGAAGGAAAGAGTGAAAAGAGAAAACAAGAGATGCCGTAAGAGGCAACAAATCAAATTGAAGAATCCTCGATTGTTAAGAGACGGATCTGTCGTGTCGGTGACAATCGCCGGTGACGCCTTTTCGTATTTTCATTTAACTCTTTCGCGCGGATGACTCCACCACGTGCTCTATCGGCCGACATCTATATTCCGGCGCCGAGCGAAAAGCGTGCCGTTTCGTGATATTCTCACAAAATTACGTAACCTCGCGAAACTCCTGATTCGCTCTCTTTCGTGTCGCCGACGAGGATTGTCTTCCATAATTAATTGAGAGCAGAGAAATGAGAAATTCGTGGAAAGTTGATGCCTAATGTGAATACCAGACGAACTTGTATCGAAACGTAATCAATTTCGGATGTGACTGATTAACCTCCATTTTGAAGTAACTAATTGATTAACTATAATATTATAGCAAAATTGAATATATAGTGACAATGTTTCTCTTTGTATTTAAATGGAACAGTATTTATTCTTTATTTCGCATCGGCCAAATTCGTTACACTTTGAAATAAGTAACTAGTTGGCTGTTGTATAGTTATTTGTCGATATGTAACTATAATTTTAGCGAAGTAAAATATGTTGTATAACACATTGGATTTTCCTAAAAGATTGAATAGAATTCTATTTCGCACTTGATTCTATATACATGTATTAAATATTGTTATCATATATGTATTGGATAGTGATGAATAAATATAGCATTGCTTCATATTTGTTCTATTTAATGTACCACATGTATATGCCTTTTAATACGGAACACTATTTCCACAAACTAGGCAAATAAAAAAAACTACGTGTATTTTTGGAGTCAACTGTGCCGACGCAATTTGTTGAAAACTAGTAAAGAACTCTTCTGTTATTCTTAGTAGCACAACAGTATAATTAATCGGACAGTGGCAGGTGTTACTGCGATTCTCTATATTTCTGTATATCAGTAGATCAATATTATTTAAATCACCTGTTTCTACATATATATTTAATCGATAAGTCTTATTATCAATATATACTTATTAATTCTAATAGATCAACGAATTTATAAATAATACTTCTAGCAATAAATGATAAATTCTATTAAAATACTAAATGATATGATATAACATAAGCGATTGAAGTAGAAATTTTAATTCTTTATCCAATAATTTTCTAATTAATGTCAAAGTCATTTAAAAGCTATGATAAGATATCCACTAAATATAGCATATAATTCTATAGAAAAGTAGGGATTTAAGAACAACAATTTTTCCTGGAAATTAGGAATCCAAGGTTAAGATTTCTGCTCTAATTTATAGCAAGATTTACTACGAACAAACAAATATTGGGCCCTAAATCAAATCGACGTTACGGATTTTGCACTCAAAGTCAATTTTTTGCAAATCGAATTCACCCGTTCGAAATCAAGCTTTTCTACAAAATTGTTCTCTTAAGCTTTTGCGATAAAAATCAAACACAAATTTTCATTAAACATTCGTTTAATTATAATTACCAATTCATTGGATATATAATTACTATTGCAAACGGGTGAATTTGATTTGCCAAAAGGGTGAATTTGATTTGCAAAAGGGTGAATGTGATTTGCAAACGGGTGAATTTGTTTTGCAAAAACTGTGAATTTGATTTGCAAATGAGTGAATTTGATTTTTCAAAAGGGTGAATTTGATTTTCCATGGGGTGAATTTGACTTGCAAAAGTTGAATTTGATTTGCAAAAGGGTGAATTTGATGTGCAAAAGGATGAATTTGATGTGCAAAAGGATGAATTTGATGTGCAAAAGGATGAATTTGACTTGCGAAAGGTTGAATTTGATTTGCAAACGGGTGAATTTGATTTGTAAAAAGTTGAATTTGATTTGCAAACGGGTGAATTTGTTTTGCAAAAAGTTGAATTTGATTTGCAAAAGTGTGGATTTGGAGTGCAAGCGGGCGAATTTGATTTGCAATTGGGTGAATTTCCAATGAAGAAGGGTGAATTTGAAGTGCAAAGGGGGTGAATTTGATTTTCAAAAAGTTGTATTTGATTTTGAGAAGAGCGAATTTGGAGTGCATAATCTGTAGAAGACGGAAATAAATCAGAGGAGTGACTCCGTTGATTGCGCAGTAGCAGTATCAATAGCACAAGTTTACCTACTTAATAGAGATACGTATGCATACGGCAGTTCACGCGATTCGCGGAGAAGGAAAGGTGATAATAAGAAGAGTGTTTGCCGTGTTTCTTACAACGACTTCACGCTCTCCGAACGCATCCAAGTTTTCTCGGACCGCGTAGATCCCCCGTGAATCATGCTACCAAAACATCCACGGCACTAATGGAAACCCACCCAAAAAGAAATCGCAACACGTCTGATATTTATGAAGCGACATCGCGCAAACCGACCTTGTTCCTGCTTTTCAGAACAACCTATACTTGGTTCTCACGACGAGACCGATTAAAATTCCAAACACACGTCTCCAGTGTTTTCCACAATAATTATTGCCAATTACGAAAACCATCATATTTTCGAAGACGTTCAACGTTTCGGATCCTTAATCTTACGATTCTAACGTTGAGAACGAAATCTTGTTCTTAAGATCCGAAACTTTAGGATATAACCACGATTTTGAAATCCCTACTTTTGAATAAAATCTGTATCGCAGATCTTAAATTTTAAGGTAAAAGCTTAACCTCCAAATCCGCATTTTCAGGAAGCTTCAATTTGAGCCTCGAACTTGAAACTAGAACTACCGACGATATATTCAGTTACATTCATAGATTTACATATTCGTCCTTAAAAATTTGAATGGATGGCAAACATCAATTAATCGATTCAATTATGTTCATTATGCAACGTGAGCCGCAAAAATCTCGGAAAGTGAAACGTTACGGATTCAAACGTTTTTATTAAAAACCGCGAACCTGCTATTTTGACTGTTTTAATAATTCTAATTGGGAGAATTGAATACTAAAAATTTTTAGTTGCAAAACACTCATATATTTTCCGTAGGCTCTTCCTTATCACGTTGAAATATCTTCTTTGATTTAAATGGCCCCTTTAAAAAGCTATTATCTTTTTCACGATCGAATAAGCTCGTTTTCAGAAACGGGTTAAACAGGTGGTCTCGTTGAATGGCGAAGAAACGGAGCTGATCGATTGGCAAATATGTTTACAGACTTAGAAACTCGTGCTACCTTAGTTGTACGTTAGTCGCGTCAGGTTAATGTAAGTATACATAGTTCTACGAATTTGTACGCGTCACGTTGGCACAATCGCTTTATCCTCCAATTTTTCCCCTGAAATGACGTATTCAACCTAATAAATATGTTACATTTAAACCGTTCGTTTTAAATGATTCAGTTTACCACGAATAAGAACAATTTCAAGGAGTTCAGCGAGAAGTGAATCTAAAGATACAACGCATGCGCGATGCGCAGGAACCTGCGTAGTTTGACGAATTTCAAGGGCCATGTTTCACGATCAAAGTCAGGGATCTTATATCTCGAAGTCGCTCGACGTCGAGCAAATTTGGCGAGTATTACGCGACATATTTATCTGATTTACGATAATCACTCCTTTCGGATGTTAATTAGCTACTGTTGAAGGAAGAGGGAGGAATAAAAAGACGCCCGGGGTACTCGCAGCGCCTTGTCAAAGGCGACTAATAAAAACCCGTACAAACTGGACAAAGATAAAAGGCTTATCGAACCGAGTCGATAATTCGTATTAAATTTCATTCATAGCTAGAAATTAGAATAATTATCTAATTCGAATGATCGGGACACGCGTGGTATGGCAACATAACGATTCCAAGATAACAAACATTATCTTCTTATGTAATATATCTCTTTGTATTATTCTAATTTATATTCTTTTCTTATGTTGTATATTTCTAATAAAAAATCTTCCGTTTTCGTGAACAAAATTTTGTTCTCAAGTTTAGGATTCCGAGATTAAAATCTTATCCCAACAGATCTGATTTTAAGATCAAGACTCCAAGAAGATATTTTAAAAGACAACATTACATGATTAATGCTTTGCTATATTTAACGTAATAACATTGGGTAGTATTAGCGTAATAATTATTATTCCACAAGTGTCCCTCCTAATTTATCACTCATCTCGTATTACTTTATTTAAAAAACGACCGTCGGCATCGTTTTACCTTCGACGAAAAAGAAATTGCGCGAAAAACGAGATTGGAGCACGGTCTCGAGATAACTGTGTACTTTGCATAACGACGCATTAAGGTCGGTTTCCAATACGACTACTCGTCGCGCCTATTTCCTCGTAGGTTTTGTGGCTGACATTATAATTACCGACGACGTCAACGATGTTTGCAGAGTCTGGCACAATATTATTCCTCGATGAACGCGTGAAAATACACTCAAAAGAAGAGCGAATTTCTTCGTGAAAATTTGAGGTTGGATTGCATCGAGTTCGCGTAATCGAGTCGTTACTTTAAAAGTCGTACGAGTGCAGTTTTCCGCGATGGTTATCTGACATCTTCTGTCCATTATTCATAATATCGAAAGGAAACTCTTCCTTTTACGACATAAATAATGGAAGAACGGTGCTTCGAAAAACAACATCTCGATTCACGAAGATAAACGTGAAGTCTCCTTTACTTGTTAGCGTCTGACGTTTACCATTTTACTTCCCGCTCGGGTCACGTGACCGGCGTTAACCACTTTCCTGATTATCTCGAGATATCTTCGGCTTATACATTCCGCCGGCAAATATTATTACAAACAATCTCACCATTGATAACACTTAATGCAGGATAATAATGTTCCTTCCGTTTTATGTCAAAACACGTAACGGTGATTACGTCTACCTGAATATATTCTAAACTCGACCAACACGTAAACAGTTTACACATTCGAGGTTACTTTTTACGAATCCAACCGTTAAAACCGTAAAGTTATGCATAATGTGAGTAAGCTGGAAAAAATTGTTTACGGACGATCGATTGCCTTCATTGAATAATTACGTTCGAGGATAATATGTTATATAACTCTGGCGAATCTAATTGTTTTGTTCCATTTTGTTTTAATTAATACGACTTAAGAACGTGTCGGGGGTTCCCCCGAATAAATGTTGTCCGAATGATTCTGCGTCGATTGAATATTGGCCAAATAAAAGAAGGAAATAAGATTTCACGAATTATAATTATTGGGTTTATTATTATTAATTAATATCGGACTTCCAAGCATTTTTAATCTTTCGAATTAAATGTATTTCGTTTGGAAAATGATGGGTGCTTGGGAGGAAACAAACTTGAAGAACACTCGGAGTTGGTTCCAGCAAGATTAATAATAATACGAGATTTAAATGGCGGCGCACCGAGCGCAGAAATTGTAATATTAAGCAGTCGTTAATGATGCATTAATAATATTATGAATTACGTTTCTTGTAATAATAAGAATTATGTAAACTTCGATGCAATAATATTCGTTGAAACGTTTTTATTTCGATCCGCATTTATGGACGCCATTATTCCGCGTTGTTATCATCGAATCGGAACACACATCGATATGCAAATATTGATTTGCTTAACAAAACTGAAATAAACCCCGAATTTTTGTGCTGTTATGAAAAAGTAAAAGTCTAATAAAACCAGTAATCTTACAAGTTTCATCTGAATTTTTGTATCCTATTTTCATCGTGGAACATTATATTTCTCTTCTTTTCTTAGATTGCTTTAACATTTACAAATTCGGAACATATATCTGCAGATTCGAATTACTCTTTTATTATTTTTATTACTTTTGTATTTACATTTTAATATTATGCGGATTCATACTTATAATATTTAGAATATTAAATATTCTCTCGAATATTTAGAGTTGGGAATATTTAGGTCTCCATAATATTATAATAAGTCAAAAATCATTTAGTTACATAAATATATTTGTATCTCAAAGCATTAGCCCCAAACTAACAAGGCGTTGCAAAATGGCCGTCGAAAACAACAAAGGACGCAAGTTAGTCATCAAAGAATCGTTGCACGATCAACCGCATCAAACGTGCAAGGCCGATGATCGATGATTTTAATATCGATCCGTTGCTATCGGTAGTAATTGCGGTAATTATTCGAGCACAGCTGATTCGTGGCATAGTTGGTGTTCCATAATGATTGCAAAAGAGAGTAAAGGATCGCGGACGGGTTGTTGCGTAGTGAGTCATCGATTCCACTGACGTCATCGGCGCGCTCGAGGGGCAATCAACCGGCAACTAACGTAAAAATATGTTGTGCATCATGCGTCACGGAATGCAGAGTTACTGCGTAGGTGGATCTTTCGAGTTGAATGGAGTTCGAATATGCGGATACGGAAATCGTTACTCGACCTGAACTCAACGTAAACTGTCGAAAACCAGACGTATCGGCTGATAAGAACTCGCGTGCGACTGATTTGCGGTTTAACCGTTGATTCGTCGAATGTGTTGCATGGAATGTGAAAACTCCGTTGCAATTATTTCGTTATTTACGTTCTAAGACTATTTTAGGTCGAAAGAAGTGGATTAAAAATTTGTTCTGGTCAAAAAATTGGTCGACCCGAAATCGGAAAAATGTAAAGGGGTATACCTTCAAAAATTGTCAAAAAATGAAAGTCGTCAATTTTGCTCCTAGATGGTCCAAATCGATGGTAAATGATGTATAAACATATTCTACGACGATTCTGGGTCGAAAGAAGTGGTTTAAAAATTTGTCCGGTCGAAAAAGGAGTCGACCCAAAATCGTAAAAATGTAAAGGGGTATACCTTCAAAAATGGTGAATTTTGAAAGTCGCCAAAATCACTCCTAAATGGCCCAAATCGATGCTAAATGATGTGTAAACATGTTCTAGGACGATTTTAAGTCGAAAGAAGTGGATTAAAAATTTGTTCTGGTCAAAAAATGGGTCGACCCGAAATCGCAAAAATGTAAAGGGGTATACCTTCAAAAATTGTCAAAAAATGAAAGTCGTCAATTTTGCTCCTAGATGGTCCAAATCGATGGTAATTGATGTATAAACATATTCTACGACGATTTTAGGTCGAAAGAAGTGGATTAAAAATTTGTTCTGGTCAAAAAATGGGTCGACCCGAAATCGCAAAAATGTAAAGGGGTATACCTTCAAAAATGGTCAAAAATTAAAAGTCGCCAAAATCAATTCTAAATGGCCCAAATCGTTGGTATATGATGTATAAACATGTTCTAGGACGATTTTGGGTTGGAAGAAGCGGTTTAAAAATTTGTTCGGACAAAAAAGGGTCGATCCAAAATCGCAAAAATGTGAAGGGGTATACCTTCAAAAATTGTCAGAAAATCAAAGTCGCCAATTTTGCTCCTAAATGGTCCAAATCGATGGTATATCATACGTAAACATGTTCTAGGACCATTTTGGATCGAAACAAACGAAACCATCGGGGAAACCAAATTTTACATTACAGTTGCAAAACTGTAATTCTTATGAACGATATGGATATGTTACGACGAAACAATAACAAATGAAATTAACATGTTACGTCGAACTATTAACAAATTACATGATAACTATAAACCATCACACAGTAAAAATATAATAATAGTATCAGTGTGTGGAAACATAATTTTCAATGGAACTCTTCAGTTAAAAATATCCGAACCGATTCTCCAACTTGAGATATCATCAAGTTTGGTTTCATAACAAGCAAGGAAATTCACGATAAAATTGGAATCCGCTTTGGTAATATTTTGCACTCAATAAATCTGCCTGCCGAGGACAAACAGGCGAGATTTCTTTTCTTACAATCAGCTCATAAATCACGAAGTTCTTTGGCAGCCTAGATTTCCATTGTGCATTCGGGAGATATATGCGCACACATAATTGCGCTTTATCGCGAGGAAAACCTTGAATTTATTTCTCGCGATTTTAATCCCGCTCCCACAAATTTCGTTTCGCGAATCCGCCTTTAAGTTTCCCGCGCGTCCATGAAACAGTGACGAATCAATCGTTAATAAAATCGTTAATAAAAATACGTTGTGTGTCACGCTTCAGTAAAACCTTGAATTTATTTCCCGCCATTTTATTTCCGCTCCCACAAATTTCGTTTCGCGAATCCGCCTTTAAGTTTACCGCGCGTCCATGAGACACTGACGAATCAATCGTTAATAAAATCGTTAATAAAAATATGTTGTGCATCACGTTTTAGTAAAACCTTGAATTTATTTCCCGCCATTTTATTTGCGCTCCCACAAATTTTATTTCGCGAATTCGCCTTTAAGTTTACCGCGCGTCCATGAAACACAGACGAATCAATCGTTAATAAAATCATTAATAAAATCGTTAATAAAATCATTAATAAAAATATGTTGCACATCACGCTTCAGTAAAACCTTCAATTTATATCCCGCCATTTTATTCCCGCTCCCACAAATTTCATTTCGCGAATCCGCCTTTAAGTTTGCCGCGCGTCCATGAAACACTGACGAATCAATCGTTAATAAAATCGTTAATAAAAATACATTGTGCATCACGCGTCAGTAAAACCTTGAATTAATTTCCCGCCGTTTTATCCTGGCTCCCACGAGTTTCATTCCACGATTCGAAATTAGGCTTTTAAATTTGCCGCGCGTCCGTGAAACGCTAACGAACCAATCATGCGCGTAGAGACTCACAGTCGTCAGACAATTAATACCACGGCACGAATCGGATGATCGTAAGGTTAACGCGATGAAATACATAGTTGAATAAGTATCAAAAATGACTACTTTAAACTTGATTAAATTCACCATGAGCGGTCGTACATGTCACGAACGACCGGTATGATCTATTTCCGCTTGAAATCCACTAGGTTTTATTAGCTCTCTCTGTAAGCCGATTTCGCGATGGAATACATTTTAGATTCAATCGTTCCCCTCCGCACTTCTGTGTTTGCTATTCGAGTACCTCGCAAACGGTGGAAATTCAAAATAAACCATGCAAATATGTAAATTAGACCTTCCACGATAATTTCAATGAAAATACGCTTATCTTGCGCGTTTTATTCATTTACTATTTTTAGAAGGATGTTCGCTGATTGGTTCATTATATGTATTAGATACGTGCACAAGTTCTCGCCGTTTTTAGATGACACATTTTACGTACCTTCTTTGAAAGGAAAGAAATGTAGTTGAAAAGCTTGAAGATCGAAGGAATAAGGTTATAGAAAATAATGGAAAATACTGGTTTGAATAAAATCGCTTTTTCTTAAAAGAAAAAGATCAAGTTTGTTTGATTTTATAAAACTGCCAGAACTTAAGCACAAACTTAATATTGGGTTGGCAAGAAAGTAATTTCGGTTTTGTAGCGTGAAATAAAACTCAATTTCGTTGAAACAAAGAATGAACTTTAATCAAGCACATATTTTCCATTTTGTAAACTAACCTTTCCTACATCTATTAAATATGAAAAGGAAAAAAATCGTAACACTGACAGAAGTCCTTTACAACAAACATAACGCTATTTATTTGTGAAAACCGAAATTACTTTCTTGCCAACCCAATATATTTATCTTACGTCAGTTCGTTTGTAGATGAATTCATTTAATATTCGGGGTTATTGTGAATATATTTATGCATATAATTTGTGCGTGTTAAGCATTTAACCCTTTCACTGCGACGCGTTCTAAGAAACAATTATTAACTAAATTGTGGCGATAAAAAATAAGAAAAATCGAGGAGTTATTGTGATTCATTTATTCGAGCGGATTTTATGCAACACATAACAGTATGTTCCATATTGTATTAATTTAATGAAAAAGTAATATTCATGGACATTTGAGAGCGCATATATACGTCTTTCGCGGTGAAAGGGTTAAACAGTGTGTTTGTACAGTTTATATTTGATTTTCTGTCGTTAATTAATTCTCGTATTAGAATAAGAACCAAGTTTGTAATATTATATTGAACTTGGAATATGCAACCTCGATGTTGTTGTTGTTATCATTATTATTATTGAATGAAGAAAAACAAATTGAACTGGAAATCATTGTTTTACAAAATGGAGAACTGCGATGTTCTGTTATCTCGAATTATATGATAATATTTGGTCCAAAGAAGGGAGAAAATGTTAAACCATTCAAAAAATGAATAGAAATAGAAATTCCGAAATAGAAATAATAGAATATTTCAGTCGAATATTTAAAATATCTAATATTTTTCTACGGATTACTTTTAATTTTTATCTGAGAAAAAGAAGGGGCTCCATCTTGCGATGGCGGTCTAACTTAATTCAATTATTATTGAATGAAGAAAAACAAATTGAACTGGAAATCATTGTTTTACAAAATGGAGAACTACGATGTTCTGTTATCTCGAATTATATGATAATATTTGGTCCAAAGAAGGGTGAAAATATTAAACCATTCAAAAAAATGTGTATTAAGTTCCGAAATAAAAGTAATAAAATATTTCAGTCGAATGTTGAAAATATCTAATATCTTTCTGCAGATTACTTTTAATTTTGATCTGAGAAAAAGAAGGGGCTCCATCTTGCGATGGCGGTCTAACTTAATTCCCTCCATTCTCACGCTTCCTATATCCACAAACTTACTGTGCACTTTTTATCAAAATACAGTAATTCGCGAATAATACAACCTGTCTCTATTTAAAAGTGTGAAAATCGCATTTTGCAATCCATCTGCTTACTCGGTTCTCAAATGTGCATAAATTTAATTAGAACCAATAACTGGCCGAGAAGCAAGCAACAAGTTAGTCCCGCGCTAATAAAACTCGCAATACGAATAAAGTATTAAATTAAATAAATAATAATAAATTAAATTTGACTATAACCTGACCATAAAGTGTATATTCTACGGCAGAATTAACCATTTCAATAATAAAAATTCATGGTCGAATTCTATTGTTATATATGAAAAAATTAACAATAAAAATCTTTTCATAAAGCATTCCACGAAGAGGCAGGACTTTGGTGTGCACCCACTCAAGAAGAAAGATAAGACTCACCTAATCATAATATCTTGGCTCACGACGTGATTGCACCGGCGAAAGCTCATTCAGCGTATAGTGCAAAGGGGTGGACTTCTGATACGGCACTTCCGGCACTCGATTTGTTGTTTTCACGAAAGATATGGCGGCGGTGTCGCGCGAGAGGTGTATGCGACTTGGCGAGGCGACGATAGCGAGATAACTAAATCACTACGAAGGGGTCACTTCGAGGCGAGTACGTCTGTCAATCTGTCAGTAGCACTGTCATCTCAGGGACGTGACACGGGCCGCGAAATCAGGCGATCTCTTCCCCTTCCTTCATCCCCACGGGGCTACAGAAAAAATCCTCTTCTCTCCTCTCTCTCTCTTAACCCGCTCTCCTGTTCGCTCTCCGAACACGGTCTCGCTCGCGCGAACCTGGGATAATCGACGACCATTGACAGCTTCACGGAAGTAATAAAACTCACGGTTAAGGATAAGTACCAGTTACTCCGACGCTAAATAAATTAACAAGCAATTCGCGAAGATTCACGGGTCTTCGATCTTCCAGAATCATCGATGGCTAGCACTCGCACATGCGCAGACTCCTGTTTTTCTTTTCCTCGTGTGTTTAAGTACAGCTTTTTCATCCTGCGATTAGAAAACTTACTTTACTTCGAGATACTCATGGAACTGTCCATGTCCTTCGATCTGTTTCGACTGGATCATCGATGGTGCGCACGCATACACATTACACATGCGCAGACTCCCCTTTGTTCCCCGCGCAACTATCGCGGGACTCTTAGTCCTACGATTATAATTTGAAACTTATGGATGTAGATTATGGAATTGGTTCAACAATTATGATATGACATTTACTTTGCGTGGTGAACCTTGTGGATATGAATTATGGAGTATTCCGATTATGAAGTATGAAACTTATGGAAGGATTCATCAATTCTTCTCCGAAGAGTGTCTTTGGTTTCATTTTAACGATATTTGTGTATCTTACGTGCAACTGTACTTCATAATTATATTTACAGGGTGTCCACCGTGATATAAGCCACGTTAATTATTTCCTTTATTAACGATAATATAAACATATTTTATTGATTATGTGAATAGTTTCAAAGGGCCAATATCCCGAAAGAAAACTTGTTGGGTGTCGTTCTTTACAGAAATCGTTGTATAATGATTATTTATATTGAATTAGTACGATTAAAATCAAAGTGTGTCTCATTTGTACGCATTCACGCCACAATTATTCCTGGAAGAATAATGTTATTATATCATAATTTTCAAACGGTACCATAAAACCCACCGTCTTACCATCCTCAACACGAGCACCGTACGATAAAACTCAAATATCGATTGACTTATCAAATACGATTAAACTCATGTCCCCACTCATTCGAAACTCAATTATCTCCCAAAAAATAATGACATTATATCATAATGTTTAAATGGTGCCATTAAATCCACTGTTTTAACATCCTCCACATTGTCAAGTAGTTCGTACGTCACTGTGACGACGGTGGACAATGTTAATCAAATTATGGTCAATGTAGAACCTCCTTATTTACGAGTACGAGTTAGCAAGGAGAGTCGGTTGCTTAACGCGATACGCAAATTAAACATAAAAACGGGACTAGATTATAACGTTAATAAGACGGAGGGAGTACTGGGAAAGGAGATAAAAAAAGGGGGAGACTGGAGCGGCGGGGGAGGGGGGACGATCGAAGGGCCCAGTCTCCGCACCCCTGTGCCCTGCTCGGCTTAAATTACTGTAAAAGACTTTATCCACTTTAAGCACCGGCCGTCAGGCAATCATCCTATTGCCGTACCATAGTATCATGAATGACGGTAAGAAAACCTACCGAGAGTCGGTTGCCACGAGTTCCCCTGAAATATTCTTCCACCGTTCACTACCGAGAATTCCCACGGTCTACTTTGCTCAAAGAAGACAATGCAACGCGATATTTCCAATGATATTAATCCCAGCTTACTATAACCTTCGGTTTCTGGGGCTCAATCTTCGATCAGGTGAGTCCGTTTAAAGTACAGTAGACTCCCGTAAACGCGGTTACTGCGTTTCGTGTTGTTTGAAGTCGCGAGACGTGTAGTAAAATCTACTGAAAATCGAATCCGACTTTTCGAATTATTAGGAATTCTGTGGTAATCACAGTAATTGCAGCAAATTGTATTTTGCATGCATGTAATAATACTTAAACATAAAATAACATGCAATACTTATTTAATGCCAAAGGTATTTATAAATTAAATATTTGTAAGTAGTTTGGGTGTTAAACCAGTTCTTTATGTTAAGTTCATGTCGTTTTATGTTGCTTCATGTTGAAGTATTATTACATACATGCAATACAATTTTTATTCCGAAACAATAACTTTACATTGGATTTGATTTTTATTACAATAGCTTAAGATAACCAATTTGCAGAAAAGATTGTTTTGCAAAAGGGTGAATTTGACTTGCGAAAGGTTGAATTTGATTTGCGAAAGGGTGAATTTACTTTGCAAAAGGGTGAATTTGATTTGCGAAAGGATGCATTTTATTTGCAAAAAGGTTAAATTTGTTTTGCGAAAGGGTGAATTTGATTTGCAAAAGGGTGAATTTGATTTGCAAAAGGGTGAATTTGATTTGCAAAAGGGTGAATTTGATTTTTAAAAGGGTGAATTTGATTTGCAAAAGGGTGAATTTGATTTGCAAAAGGATGCATTTTATTTGCAAAAAGGTTGAATTTGATTTGCGAAAGGGTTGAATTTGATTTGCGAAAGGGTGAATTTGATTTGCGAAAGGGTGAATTTGATTTGCGAAGGATGCATTTTATTTGCAAAAAGGTTAAGTTTGATCCGCGAATGGATAAATTTCATTTGCAAAAGGTTAAATTTGATCTGCGAATGGATTAATTTGATTTGCAAAAGGTTAAATTTGATCTGCGAATGGATGAATTTGATTTGCAAAGAGTTCAATATGATCCGCAAAATAATCATTTCGAAAGCCAAACATGTAATCAACGTTTGTTTAACTACCACAGTTTATTTAACACTGTACGCATCCCAAGCCATGCTTCATCATGTATCATATAACATTTTTTACTAGTTTAGTGTCATAGACATATCCCCAGGAGTATTACATATATTTATGAATCACCCTGTATATGCATATCTTATGTTATTTTCAAATATGGCTGTTTCCATTTCAATAAGATCTATCACAATATGAAAACAAAAATACCCCGAAAAGAATCTGAATCTTCAGCGAATTATGTAGGATAATTTCTCGCGGTACGAGTCGGTTGCGCGAGTGAACAATAACGAGGTAGATAGTTCGCGCGGAATGCAAGAAAACGATACGCCTCGCATGGCTTGAATTCTTGTTAACTCTAGTTGAGGAATTCTACACGCTATACTTTTGTAATAAGTGGATCTCCTTATCGTACGCTCTCGTCAATCTAAGAAGCAACAGCGAAGATAATGACCCAATTAGATGTCATTTACACGTGAGTCATATCGTCAATTTATCCATGTCCGGCTTCTAGGCTTTAATCTCTCGCGCTTACACTGTTAGCCACCTTTGCTATAGAAAGGTAAACCGCCTCAGGATTATGGATTATATGTCGCGGTTACGAATACTGCACCTGCGAAATTTTTCGAATGCCTCACGGTTGTCCATTTTCAATCAAATAGTAACCTTTCAATAAATAAAATAACCTGGCATCTAATAATTTTGAGCATTTAATGGAATCCATAAAATACGATGTCTTTAAAATGTTGTGGCATATATGTAACTGCGTGAGGGTTTTCCATTTTCAATGAAATAGTAACCTTTCAATAAATAAAATAACTTGGCATCTAATAATTTTGAGCATTTAATGGAATCCATAAAATACGATGTCCTTAAAATGTTGTGGCATATATGTAACTGAGTGAGGGTTTTCCATTTTCAATGAAATAGTAACCTTTCAATAAATAAAATAACTTGGCATCTAATAATTTTGATCATTTTAATGGAATCCATAAAATACGATGTCCTTAAAATGTTGTCATATATATTTATCTACAAGATAAATAATTGAGATTTTTATAATTGATTGAGGGTTTTCCATTTTCAATCAAATAGTAACCTTTCAATAAATAAAATAACTTGGCATCTAATAATTTTGATCATTTTAATGGAATCCATAAAATACGATGTCCTTAAAATGTTGTCATATATATTTATCTACAAGATAAATAATAGAGATTTTTATAATTGCTTGAAGGTTTTCCATTTTCAATGAAATAGTAACCTTTCAATAAATAAAGTAACTTGGCATCTAATAATTTTGATCATTTTAATGGAATCCATAAAATACGATATCCTTAAAATGTTCTCGCATATATTTATCTACAAGATAAATAATTGAGTGTTTCTGAAATATTGTCGTGTATTCCTCCATAGTTTCAAGGAATCCAAGATGGCGGCGCCATAATCTCGAAAACCAAGCGCACCACGGTATTTATAGCGTAACATACCATAATAAAATATTGAAGTATTCCAATCAAACCAATCACATCCTCCCAACTCAAATACTTTCTTCCACAAATAAACATTGGTTTTCATGATTTTTAAATACACATAATAAAATCTCAGCCTACTTAAATAATTAATTGAACAAGTATTAGGTCGTGCAATATGAAATATCGGATTATTCAAAGAAAAAGAAAAATTGTTTTCTCAATGAAAATAAGCATTTCATTAATCAAACTACGTACCTTTTACTTATACACACTTTTGCCAACGCGTTTCCATCAAAAAACTTCTGTTTCAAAGAAAATCGCGTGTCTTTAGAGCACACAAAGTCTGCAAAGGTCTGATAAGAAATCCGACATTTCATATTGCACGACCTAAGGTCAGGCATTAACAGACACGTGTCACCTAAAACCCTCCACTTTTTCAAAAGAGGAATTTGTTAAAAAAGCATCGCCAAAAATTCATGCAATCAAACGGTACATAATTTGATTAATAAAATATTACTTCGAATAAAAAAAGTAACAATGTTTCTTTCCCAGTTAATAATCCGACATTTCACATTACAGGATCTAATGTGAGTGGCAAAGAAAGGGTACACTCGCGGAATGATTTCAAAGGTGTGTAAATCGTATTGACCAAAATAGAACGAATGAAAATTGCCGACATAACGTCTAGTATCGGTAAGTAGATCGGCGGGGCCGGGAGGGGAGGGAGGAGAGAAAACTGGTTCGTTCCGAGTACTGACGTAGTTCGGCTCTCGTTTTCTTAGCCACCAAGTATACGTATCCGGTCGAGCCGCAACTCCGCCAACTTTCCTACTTCATTCATCGACGCATTCTGTGGCCTTTGAAGGTTGCACCGGCAGAAAGGAGCGGCTAACTCGCCGACCAGTTTCAGCACAATTCCTTCTCGGAAATGCATCGTGGAACCATGGAATTGCGATGGCTCCTGGCTTTGCTGCATAACCTAACCACTCGGTGCACGCACGCGCAACGATCCCCGAACGGAACACCGTGATTCATAGAACGGCGTTCTTTCGCTATCACTGCAAGATATTACGATTGCAATTTTTCTTTTCTATATCTCCATCGTGCTTTGCAATTTGTCCAGAATTCGGACATTCGGCAGATTGGCTTAACAATCAGCTGGATAATAGCACGTAGATGTTTTCTCAGTAGAAAGCATCTTTACGACAGTCACAATTATTTAAGTTGCGAAGAGAAGATCATTCGAGTGCTTCTTGCGTCGCCTTCTAGGCAGATTTTCTAAATATTACTTTTTGGATGAATCGCTTCGATTTCGCTTCGAATCGCTTAGATTCAATATAGTATACAAATTCTATAGTATTTCATTAGTATTTAAATAGTATCATATGTAACATTAATAAGGCACAAAGAAGGTGGATATTAAATATGCGTGCATTCAGATGCAGGACTTCTTTGCGAAGTGAGTGAACCCAAGCAGGAATCAAACTTTGTAATTACTATAATTATCATAATTAACGTGATGCCAAACCGCGTAGTTCGTGGAAGTGGGAATAACGAGGAGCGTAGTATCAATGAAATCGGAGTCTGCCAATGACTTGAATGCCTATCGTCATCCCCATCCGCGTCTACGTCACCTGTAGGTCAGTAGCCGTGACGTGGCTTTCACCGTGTTCCCGACACACCGCGCGCGCGGAAAATGTTGCAATTTCTCGCAACCGGCGATCCACTTTCCTGTCGAATAACAGTTCTTTTACTAGGAAGTTCTCGCCGAGAACTGTATGAAGAAATAATATCAACGACACACCGGTTATTCTGATGGAAGATGATCATCCTTGCATTCCATATGCGTCCTTCTCGGCGTCGGGTTCCTGAAACAAAAATACTTCTGAAATATTAGTATGATTAGTGACGTTCTAAATAACTTTGCTGAAAAGAAATACAAATAACAAATTATGGCGATCCTCGTATAACGCGGCACTTAACAATGCGATGTTTATAACTAATATTTTCATGTCGGGTTACAGAGGTGTTCGTATTCTTTTTATACTGAAAATTTCAATAAAAATTTCACGAAATAAAATATACCTAACATAAGAAATGTTAAGTCAACATTGTGGTTCTATCAACATCCTCGTTAACAGCGCATTCGTAATAACAATAATATTACAATAACATGTGCGTGTAATAATTTATAACACACAATCTACACAGTGCAATTAACTAACTCAACTAACAGCACATTGAATTCACACCCGGTATAGTCATTGATTAGAACCCTACATGATACATATGGTTATTAACTCTGATTACCACTAATTAGATCAGATTCCTGAAACCAACTTTCTTCAAAGAACTTAACACGGTGTACTTGAGAATCGAAGCTTCATTTATACGGTCTTTATTTTTCAGTGTACGGCAAAAAGTATGCAAAAGAAGGAGTCTTTGTACTCTCATTCCTTTCTCTCTCACTCGGGTTCTCCGCGAGGCGCCGTCGATAAGCCCCCCCCCCCCCCCCCCATTCGGTTCCCCTGGTTACCCTGGCGCACGTGCATGCCTGCATAAGCATGCATGAGTATGCATAAGTATGCATAAGCGCGAATATATACCTGTGTGAGTCCTGAGAATCGAACCAACGGAATTTTCGATGGAACGCGCTGCTCGCTTCGTACCGGCACCGTTCCCAGCTACATCCAAGCCGTTATATTCCTCGAGCTCATACCATATTGCATTTTCTCTTGTTCTGCATTACTTCGTATCTCACATTATCTCAATATATCTCTGTGAAAAGCTTTGTATGAAACTGAGCTTATCCATAGACGCGAATTATTTATGGAACTTGTATAAGTTATCCTGTTTGGATAATAGTTTGGATGTTTATAGGAATTAATGGTTGATGAGATCAAAATGAAATTCACACTGCGATATGAGAATCAGAGAATATTGTACTCAAAGTAAAATCTGTGATTGGAATAAAGCGAAAACTTATTGGTGGTAATACGATTGATGGTGACTCGCGTATAACGCGGGAGTTAGGTTCCACAGAAAATTCGCGTTATGCGAGATTACATACGGGGGGTCTTATATACGGGGGGATTACATACCCTCGGATTACATAGACGCGTTATGTCGAAGTCGCATTGATAAGTGCCGCGTTATACGAGGATCGCCATAATTTGTGAACCGCGATATATGAGTACCGCGTTATAGGAGGATCGCCATAATTTGTGAACCGCGTTGTATAAATACCACTTTATACAAGAATCCTCATAATTCGTGAACCGCGTTGTATAAGTACCGTGTTATACGAGGGCCACCACAATTTTGTGAACCGCGTTGTATAAATACCACTTTATACAAGAATCGTCATAATTCGTGAACCGCGTTGTATAAGTACCGTGTTATACGAGGGCCATCACAATTTTGTGAACCGCGTTGTATAAATACCACTTTATACAAGGATCGTCACAATTTGTGATCCGCGTTGTAGTGAAACTACGTGTTTAAGTTCCGCGTTATTCGAGGATCACCATAATTTGTGAACCGCGTTGTATAAATACTAGTTTATACAAGGAACGTCACAATTTGTGATCCGCGTTGTATCGACACTGCGTGTTTAAGTACCGCGTTATTCGAGGATCGTCATAATTTGTGCACCGCGTTGTACGGGGTTCATACCTACATACTGTGCATACATAGAGTAAGAAAGGTGATGGTGAAGTAGTGTGAACCGCGTGCCGGGACACGGCGGCACGGCGGCACGGCGGCACGAATCCTGGTGGGGAGAAAACGTGAATGATCCATAGAGAGTTCTTAGGGTAGTGTGCCTGGGATCGTATTCGTACGTAGGGAAAGGTGTGGTGTAGGATATAGGCACAACAGGACGGAATGGAACACGACGGTGGTGGAGAGCAATGGGGAAACGTCAAAGAAGGATAGTGGGGATATTTAAAGGTACGGTGGGGCAAGGAGGGCCGACTGCAGCTTCGGCGTTCGGAAATGGCCGCGGGAAAGTAGAGAGCGTTACGTCGTCCGGTGCTCGAGCCAAAGTTTCTCGTCTAATAGGGCTCGTTAGCCCGTTATTCGGGTATACGATCGGCAAACTATCTACAAGAAACGCAATGTTTTAACGAATTCGAAATATACGAAGTAAAAGGGTGTTCCTGCGGGGTAGAACAAGAAGTGGTGCGCCTACTGGAGTATCTCGTCTCCGTGAGAATTCGGTTTCGGACCGGTGTCCTCGCGACAGTTCGAGAGAGACCAACTCGAACAGTCGACGGTCGTAAGATCGGTCGGTCATCTCGTAGACGAGAGGATGGCCGGCGACGATGTCGACGGTGGTGTAACTACCAACAATGAGATTCTACGATTGGAAATGGAGGGGCAAGGTTCGTCAGCACCAGCACGGGGAGAACCGCATTCCAGAGTGGGCGGCATTCTGGAATGCGATCCCCCCGGTAACAGGAATTCACCGAGCGAGAGAGCCTGCAACGGCAGCGGCGGCGGCGGCGGCAACGGCGGCAACGGCGACGGCTGCGCCGGCGGAAGCGCGATCCCCGACGAACACGACAAAGGTATATGCCGATATGCTGTCGGAGCTGCCACCGTCGCTATGTCCTTTGTCGAAGTTTGCCAGGTAATGAACTCTACTCGATTATGCCGGTAATACGTTTACTCGCCTCATATTTTCCTACTGTCAACTGTGCTCCGCTCTTTCTCCTTCCTTTTTTCTTTCTTTCATTCATTCCCCGTACGCTCTCCCACTCTTTCTCCCTTTCACGACGTCACGATGCTCCTTCTTGCCCTTATGGTGTTTCGCTGGAGATCGATACGAATTGCAGGGCTGCGCGTTTTGCTTATTTTTTTGCGACCTACAGTCAACTGATTAGTATAGAATTTTTCCTAATATTTTAGAGAATTTTCGAATTTTAAATAATCTTAAAAAATCTGTCTACCCTATAAGTCAAAAGATATTATTTATGATGCTTTCACCTCTCTTATGTGTTATACTTAATATGACACTTATGAAGATACAAATCAATCCTTTCCCTCATCCATTGTCTAGGCATAAAATATTGATAATAATCGTCTGAAATTATTGAAGATCATCAGAGAAATCATATCTTTCAGATCCGACTTCAGCATCTCTTCCCGCATTTGGTATCATCGCCGCGCTACAGTCTTTGCGAGGATTCCATCGAACTCAGGGCAGAATGTTTGGCAAACGATGTGATACGATATCTTCTGAAAGAAGACATTTATCTGATATCCAGAGATCCGATCTCGCGCAGTATGCGACACAATGTTTATCAGATGCTGAACAAACACAGTATCCTATTCGCGAGTATGGTTAATCGTTTAAACGTCGTACCGGATACGGCGTACGAGGCATTTATGGGAGTCGCCGATGAACTCTTTTTACACGGTGGTGTTACATGGGCTAGAATCGTTTGCTTGTACGCATTTATGGGCAGACTCGCTTTATGGGCAAGAGACAGAAGGATGCACGCGCTCAAGAAAAAATTACCCTTATACGTTTCCCGTTTTATCGGGGAAAAAGTAGCGCACTTTATCAAAGGATACGGAGGATGGGTAAGTGGAACCTGTCAACAATTCAATCATACTTGCAAATATTCATCAAAATAATACTATTATTCTCAGTATGAAATCAAACTGCTTGTTGTCTACTAAAAATGTATCCGTTACCTGTTTCCAGGACCAACTATGTATAGAATATCCTGTAGCCGAAGAAATCAGTGGAACCGTGTGGCGGAGTCTTTTGATGACTGGTGCCACTCTCGGTTTGGTTGCTACTATTTTAACCGTGACCTCCTGATGCTACCTAACTAACCGAGTCACACAGGGTACGTGTTATGCGAGAACTTTTGGCGTACTTATACTCTACCAGAACACGCTTAAAAGGAACTTCCAAGAGTATATACAACACTCTTATATCGGTACTGGAAACGGAATTGTGTGATTGGAGATGCGTATTCGAGATGCGATACGTACAAGAGAATTGTGAGATCAACTGGCAAAGAGAAGTAATGTTACGGCGATATAAGCGCAAGCAAACACATACACAATTTTCATATCAATGTCACTCAGAATAGAATCATCCTAGTTTTTATATAACTCCAAGAAGACATATGTAACGTGAATGGCAGACAATGATACAAGTTTCCACATTACATTAATACTTTATAATGATCGGAGCTCGATGGTGTAGTTGAATTAGCGAGAAAAAAGCAAGATCATATTTAATGTTAATATAGATGTTCTCTCGAAAATAATGAAACCCGATCCAAACGATGATACTCAAACAAACAACAAAAATTGATGTTTTAGATGTCTACGTCGAATACGTGAATCGCAAAATTCTATGGAATTTAGGTAGAACCAATCTAAATGTATTTATTTATAATTTATTCTAGGTAGAAAATATATTAAATAATAAATTTCCTTCGTCGATCAAATTGTTCGTCAATAATGGCAATCGTTTTAGAACTTAGTCAACCCCCGATTGATGTAACAGTGATCATTAAACAATACCGTAACATTCATTAAATAGCGGTCAATTTTATATGTGGTAGCTTCTAACATTTTTCGCAAAAATTTTATACAAGTATTCGGTGATAATAAACATTTCTACAAAACATTATCTACTTGCTTCTGGCAATTATTTTATGAATCCCATAACGATATTAATTCATTATTTTTTTAGACGGAACGATAATTCATAACTTAAGACTACGTCTTTTTAATATCTTAACCCTTTGCGCTCGAGAGGCGACTCTCAGTCGCCGCGATAAACTGAGTGGCGACTGAAAATCGCCTTTAGAGTTCCGAAACAAACTGAGTGGCGACTGAATTCGAACAGTTCGAATTGCCGAAATAAACCGAATGGTGACCAACAGTCGACTCTCAAGCGCAAAGGGTTAACATAAAAGCTTATTAATTGCAGATGAGGCTAAACAATTATCCTCCTAAGTTGTATTATTCATATAACGTGCGAAACAACGAAAAAATTCATATCATAATAAGAGCAGTTTATTTTGAAAATGGCCTAAGTCCTTTCTTCAAAATAAACGGCTCATATATTTAAAAATAACGGGAACTAATAACTAGATGCGATAAAAAAGTGATGAACGTTACAATTAAACGATAAAAGAATTCACTTCCGTTGCGAAATAGCAACATGGCGGAAACAGAGCCGACGAAGGTGGGGTGGAAAGTCTTATAATTACGATGAAGAACTTCAAAATGAAAACAAGATTGTCTACTTATAATAGGACCAACGTTTTAATGCTAGAATTACCAAAAATATATCTGTATATATTTTGTTGAAATGTTGATATAGTTTTATTGAAAGTAGTATATTTGTTCAAACATAAATACAGTCTACGTACTACTCAAAATATATCGATTTATTGATGGATATCAGAGCGTGTTCCGAAACACAAACAGATCTCTAAAATACATGAGTAGTGGTGAGTATCCTATCATATAATTTCAATCTCATCACCGTGGAAATCAATCAGAAATATATTTCATCGATTCAATATACTACCGTTGAATTTCTTTTAATAACCGCCGTTCTTAGACTTCCGGCAATTATTGGAATCTAAGTATCCTTACGGTTCCCCAACATGCTTATTGGTTTCAACAAAAGGGCGGGTAATATTAATGAAATACGATCAATCGGTATGTTCGAACCGGAAAATCGAATAAGTAGATAACACCAGTATGTAACACCAATTTCAACTTGGAAATCATTCCTAATACGATCGTTCATTTTAATTTCGATTTATATCGATTCTCTTTGTTCCCGACTATATCCGCTATTATTTCCGTACAGATTTCCTATTCTTCACAGATATATCCAGGAACAAGAATACGGTAATTCTAGAATAACGCATTACAAAAAAAAAATTAAAGAATAATCATTCGTTAATATTAAGTCTTCTAATCAAATATTTTACGTAGCCTCTGCGTGAGTCTTGCCAATAATTCGAGATCTGTAAATACTACAAATGTACGCACAAGAAACACTCGCGAAAAACACATTCCGAAATCATATTGATATCAAGTACTTGATATTCGAACAAGTTCGTATCATTCGTCGCGTTTATCGATCTCGCGCGATATATTCGATTATCTCGAAATATCTGACGAAGGGGTTTGAATCGCGCACATTTTAGTAAGTACATCGTAATGTTACGAATGAATTGCTTCTACGTGTTACATGTATTGAACATGGCTGACCGTTTCCCTTCGCGCCAGTGTGCCGAAGGTATTTATTCACCCACGTGTGGTATCGGTGAATATGAATTATGCGAATGTACAATACAAAATCACAAGAATTTGAGAATCATATGTCGTCCGTATATTATCTAACAATTCTCTTACCTCTAATCAAATTTTGTGACTGTACAGAAAACAACTGCGTCCATTTTGTTACCGTTCACTTCAAATCCCTAACGTGGATAATATTAAGAATCAACAATTTCCATTCTCTTTTTAATAAACTTTCAAAAGTTTTCTACTTTAAGTTCATCCGCTTGCTAATATCGATATTACAACTATATAGAAGTATGCGTTATGAATTTATGTGTGAATATATATATATAACTATGTAACTGTACAAACGGAACATGTATTGCGTTCCACACTTATGTAACAATAAGTGATCATTGTACCACAGTCATTAACCCGTTGAGGGTTAATGATACAATCAAACATATCGTCAACATTATGAGAACAGCACATCAAACCAATCACGAACACTCGGAGATTCTGATAAACAAACAATTTTTGTCACATATTGTTTCTCGATATTATATGTAGTACCTAATTTTATACAAGTCGAATTAACGAAATTTTTATGTCAGCCAATTTTGTGTATTATCTACGGATAATCTTATTTTTGAGCGATTTATGTTGAAAGTAGTGAAAATCGATTCTACAAAAAAAATCTATAATAACCAAATTTTGATGTCAGCCAATTTTGTGTACCATCTACGGATAATCTTATATTTGAGCGGTTCATTTTTGAAAATAGTCAAAATCCATTCTTCAAGAAAAATCAGGTTAACATTCATAATAAATACAAAGTCTTTGAATAAGTATTATAAACGTTGACACGATTTTGTCGAAAAATGGAGGTGAAAATAAACGACTCATTTCTTGAGCACTCAAGAAACTTCGACGAAGGGCACTCATAAGAGAAATTTGAAAAGGATACAGGTCGTTTCATTGATCAAAATCTAGCTAATTGTTTAAACATTAATGATGTATTTAAAAGATGTATATTGCGAGCACCGTCCACCGTCTAACGAAATACGAAAAACGGAACAATTGGCGGAAGTTTGTGAGCTCAAAGTACTATTTCATTTTAATTATTATATTAATAAGACATTTAAGTAACGAAATATCAAAAGAGATTCCAACATGAATATTCTACTTGAAATGTTTACCTTCGAGACGCCGTGATGCTGAAGAAAGGTCGCAGCCAAGTATACACATTGAATAGAGAGACAGAGATGTGAATAATGTAAACATGATACTGACGATATGATTACTGTAATTCAGTTTTCTCTTAAAGTTCGGCAGTTATAGCCTGGACGTATCGTTGTCCAAAATAGAGGAGAAACTTTATGATACTTTATCTTATCTGCATTAATGATCCCGTTCAAAGGACGCCTCTATTTCATTATTTTTTTTTTGCGTTTTCAGCGTAAAGAGCCGAGCGTAAAAGATCGATCTACCTAATCTATTCACTCGTCAACCTTTTCATACACTACTTTATACAACTCTCATCGAAAGAATCGTTCTCTTCGATCCGACTAATACTTGAATTCCGAGTTTCGTCGTATCGCGGAAAGGTTCGAAACCAGTTAATTACGCTATGGCAATAAAATATATTATGCAGATTCGCGATGTGTCCTTGTTCGGACATGTTGAATTATACCAGACGAATTTAGTATTTCAAATGTTTTCCGTGTTCCGATTTACGCATGCGCGTAAACCAAGAACGTTCCTAGCACTCGTGAATCGCAAGTATTCTAGCGATGTACAGCGACGTAACGGCAAGCGCGAATTAGTATCGGTGATCGATATATAAAATTATGTTACAGTTAGCCTGTTTTGGTGTAGGGTTTAATTTTTAATAAATTCATAACGATATACGGATACCACAGACCAGATTGGTTTTCAAAGTGTTATCTAATATGTTAATCACTTGGTGACACGCTCTATTTCTGTCTCTTGTCAGCTTTCTTGATTTATCACAGCAGGGGCATAAGTGAGAAGGAAAAGAACTTGTCTCACACCCCAAAAAACAAAGCTGCTACAGCTCTCTCCTTATTCCATGTAATCCCACCAATCCTTTTCGTAACCCTCGTGTACATGTTCTAAAAGCACTTTCCTTCGACTATCGCAATATCTTGAAAACAAAGAGAAACGACGCGAATCACAACAGGTACTCGAAGAATATTAGAATACATCGAAACACGTTTAACGAAGCAAATACTGAGTTGGCCAAAACAATTCGTGCGGTTTTCAACATATAAATAGAAAGTGATTTCTATTCAATTTTCTTTATTCAGTAATGTGTTGTTATGACATCTTATATTTTGAACTTTATAATCGCGCTTTATTAAAAATTCCCTGATTTCCCCGCAAAAAAACGTATGCAAATCGCACGAATTTTCTGGCCAATCCAATAAATACAGTAGTACCTCATAGTTCGGATTTCATTCGCTCCGGAAACCCGTTCGAAGTCCGAATCAAGATTTCAGATTTTAGGTTGTTGATATGTTAATAACTTTGAAAATATTCAACAAAATAACTTGAAGCTTATTGCATTAATTTAAATTATTGCAACATAAGAATAGAAGCGGAGAATAATCTTTTAATATGAAAATCACAAAGACGAAAGTATTGCTCCTGGATTATAGTTCGGAGTTTGAAACGACGTACGACGTTCGAACTTCGAATCGAATTTCTTGCTTTTTCAAGCGTTTGAACGCTGGAAGATGTGAAGTACGAGGTACCACTGTACATCCTATGTAGTCCAGATACCTTACCTATATTTATCTTGCACTTTTTGCTTAATATCCGCAAGATTCTCGCTTGTTATATCTCTTTCGAGATATTCAGACAGGCGTTCCGTGGTGCCTTCTAGATCCTTTTGGTTATCTTCGAAAATCACAGACTGGTTATTTTTTCGCACATAATAGGCAAAAACATAAGTATACATTAAAGTCTGTCTACAGGAACACAGAATATCGACCGCTTTCTTTAAGAATTGGACCTAGAAGGAAATCAAGTATTAATGAATCCAGCCTAACATTGAATGTTCTTTATCTCATCATGCATCCGATCATCCACGTTGAATTTATACCTCGATCCAAGACATGTTATGTTGCTGCATTTCCTCCATCTTATCTTTCACACTGGCATATAATTTACTTTCAAACTTTAACGACTGCATATGATTCATGTACCTATTACAATAGAACAAGTATCTTTGCAGAGCAGATCTAGATTTTTCTTGCGCATCCCTTGCCGCTTTCGCTTCTTCCTCGTCGTAACGATTACAACTGTACCAACTGGAACCATGCGGTTCCCATGGTCCGAGACACACCCAACAGAAATCAGTTTTGCAATTCTGATTTTTGCACACCATATGATTACATCCACCATCTTTCTCAATCGTTACATTACATTTCGGACATTCTTTTGTATTCGCAGCGATCCAATTTGACGTTTCGGAATCGTCGTCACATTTCTTGATCCATTTACGTAGCAAGTGACACTTTATCGGATCATGCCAATTTTCACCGCAATGAAAACAGAACGTATGCCCGCACTTGCACGTAACCGGTCTTGGTTCTACGTACTGCACTTTTATAGCATTGTTACAATCCGGAGATGGACACCACCTCAGTAGCCTGTTGCACTACAAGAAAGGAGAACCGTGAATCTATCTAATTCGATAGTTATCTCAAAGCAAGGAATATTATTCGGAAGGTAATATTTACTTCGACAAAGCTGTTGGTTATTAAATGTTGGTACTTAAGTTTCACTTTAGAGTCCTTTACTAGACGCATTACACTAGCATCATCAACTAAAATGTCACAAGCATGTGCGGCACATGCAATTGTTTGTCCGACTCCCTCCTCCATAATCTTTGTTGTCAAATACTCTCCCCAACAACCGGTACAAAAACGATGCCCGCATTCCAGGCCAGTCATCATCTGATTTGTACAATGCAAGTAACAGTTTGAGAATTCCACGGCAAACATCACAAATCACACGATCTAAAGATCTACTTACTGTAGATGGTTGGATCATAAAACATATGCCACATTCTTCCGTTCCATTCGTTGATGTTCTTCTAAACTAAAAACATTGCAGGGAGAATGTATCTAGTCCGTTCTTATTATAACTCGAGCTTAGAGAACAAAGGATATGATTGACTGAAATTACCAGGGAGCTTTGAGAAGAGCGAATTCTATTTATCAATGGACCTTTTCTAAATGGATTGATAACCCGAGCTTCGGCAAACAGTTTCTCTTGGTCACCGTCGTAAAAACGCTCCATCAACTTTTCTTTATCCCATTTAAAGTGATTTAGTAAAATACGCGTGGTCGTTGCTGGTATCTACAATCGCATCGTACAAAATAACACACGTCCTTCCTTTCTCTCATATACTTCTCAACCCTTTCGCTGTTGAGTTCATACATTGTACAGACATGCCAGAATGTAGATATCAAATTGAAAATCTTTCGTTTTATATATATAAAAAAAATGGTAGATGCAAAATGCCTTTGCAGTTTCGACTATATCTAGTGGACAGGTGGATATCGCATATTCGACGATTCAAAACTGTGACGAGGGACTATGTATTATATGCATTTAAGCATTTTTATTGCAGAATATTATCGTTGTAATCAACAGCGAAAGGGTTAACTAACGTTGATTGTCTCATACTTCTATAGCCGGATATACTACGGCTATGAGTTTCAAGACTCGTAAATTTTAAGAGAATACTACGACGATCATACTTCGACAACGGTGTTGACTTCCTTGATAGAGTCAACCATATGTTTAACGATCTCCTCCGTGGAAAGGACTTCATAGGGATAATCGTCAACGTCGGTAGCCCTATCTCGCGGGTTTCCCGCTTCTATCTCCATCGCGAAGTCCACGTCATCCCCGCTGGACTCGTTACCCGAATCAACATCATCGTACAATGTTTCTTCTTCAGAATCCATTGTTAATTTTATCTATCACGTGATTAAAACCTCCTATTTATCTCTTTTATTCAATATACGTCGCACCTTTTCACAGAATGTTCAAATCAGGTACATTCCCAAGAGTCTCTTTCTCGATCAATTCCGAAGGTTTCTACTCAAGGTTCTCTACTATGTACACTGCAGAAATTCAATTACACCACGAAACATACTCTAAGAACAATAAAGTACACGAGATTTTAGTTAGATGCACTGAACTGATTTCCTTTCAACACATTTTCCCCTGCAAATCTGCCCTGCGTGATCTTTTTCCTCGCCAGGGAGATAATCGTCGGAACGCGTGTTATAAGTCGTTGATTTTAGTCAACGGATTTAACTAGATTTAAGAGAAGAACGTAACATATTCGTTCTCCAAATACCTAAGAACAACAAAGTACATGAGAATCTAGTTAGATGCACTGGACCAACTGATTCTCTTTCAACACATTTTCCCTGCAAATCTGTTCCGCGTTATTTCTTCCTTGCGAAGCAGATAATCGTAGAACCGCGTGTTGTACGTCGTCGATTTTATTCAACGAGTTTAGTTAGCTGGATTTAAACGAAAAACGTGACATACTCTGAGAACAATAATGTACACGAGATCTAGTTAGATGCACTGGACAAACTGATTCTCTTTCAACACATTTTCCCTGCAAATCTGTTCTGCGTTATTTCATCCTTGCGAAGCAGATAATCGTAGAACCGCGTGTTATACGTCGTCGAATTTATTCAACGGATTTAATTGGGTTTAAGAGAGGAAAGTGAAATAAACGTAATCGCACCTGTACCCGCGAAATGCGTTCGGCGGAACAAGGTGAAAACAGCTTATGTTTCAGTACATGACGTCATCGCTCGCTACTTCCCGAATAAAGCAAGGAGAATTCACGGTTTGTTTTCCTTACTTACTGCTAACAATATCTCACGGAATTCACTGTCACGGCATCGAGCGAATCATCCGGGCAGCATGTACGCTCGAAAAAATTTTCAAAATTCTCCTACAATATACGTAAGCAAGAATAAAATCAGCTGCCAAAACATCCGAGCTGAACTCCGGCAGCTGATACACTGAAATGCTACTGCCACGCCGTTAACGATGAATGAGCCACCGAGCGCCTCGACCAATTACAGCCTACCTAATCCGACCAGCTCACCAATAGCGATACGTGTTTATCGGATTGATATTTTGTACTTCTCGTTATTTTCTACCGATGTACTTCCCGCACAAAGAAATCCACAGCTTTCGAAGATATTATTCGAAATACTTCATCATCGCGATTACGAAAGTATCACATTGATATAGTAAAAGATGCGATTAAAATTATTCTATTATTTATGAACCACAAGTAATTATCAGACACGTAAATTCCTTCGTATTTCGATATAAATAAGAATACTTGGTTGATTTGAGATGTAAAGAAAAAATTAAACATAAGTTGAAACTCGTGAAAATTGTTGTCCAACCATCGCGCCCAACTTCAGAGCAGATAAGCTGTATTTAAAACTGGATATTAATCTTTAATATTATCCTAATACGACGATATCGAATAATGTAATAATAATGTAATATCGGATAAAGTAATTTATTATGAAATAACTATAATATGGTATAGGTACTTTTACAAGTAAAGAAGTTACTATTTTTTTGTCGAAGTTCGTAGAACTATAAGTAAGACAAGAATTCCCTAGCAGGGAGAGGATCAAAGAAACAAAGCAAAGGAAACAGAGAACAATAACTTTCACGTTATATGCGTACGCTGTAAATATACTTGACATTTCATTATGTGGCACACACACGTGATTCCTGCTAAACCCGTGGGAAATATTCCTCGATGCGTCACGTTCTTTAATTCGCGATGGTTACGATACTCTAGATTCAAGTCGATAAGTCCTAATTGGCGAGAGCGACGACACTAAGCACGATACACGAAAAATTGGTCCGCGCGACGACACGTCATCGGTCTACGTGATATATTACCATATAGAACTATTCCTGCACCCATTGCACTCTGCTTGGTTGTTGTTGTTTCTTTCGTAGACTAAAAACAGTGGTCTGTTTTGGGTAAAAGCACAACTTAAAATCTGGAATGCACCATTTGCTGGGAAAAGAGCGGACGAGCTTATAGCTCGGCCACTGCTGTCACGTCCATAGCGGTGCTTTGCTTTGCCACGACTTTTCCTACGGATTCAACCCGAATTCACGCACTCGATTACTTCCTTCTCGCTATCCTTCCTTCGCTCGCAAACGAACTTCAATTTGAACTACAACTTGCCACGAAATAAACAACGAATTTCCACGGCGATTGGACTAACCGAAAAAAAGTGAGACTATCAAGGAGCACGGCAACGAAACGCACTGTTGCGATGCACCGTTTTACTGACTCCAGTCAACTGCTTGAAGTACGCCTCGTGTTTCGTCGACAGCTGACACACATGGGCGCGTTCCAAAACTTTACGATTTTCAAGTCTATTTTTCTATTTACGTATCGTTGTAGAAATAAAATTCATTAACTATATCTTGCTAAAAATCCTTTCTCGTATTTATTGCTGTAACTTTTTATTAACCGACTATTGGAAAATTGCGATTTTTATATGAAAATGTTAGTTAATGAATTTGACCACTATGACAACGATTTATACATTTATCATATACGTATCGTAAAATGAATGAAATTAATAAACAATAAATATGTAAATATATGTGTCGCGAAATAATAAACATACTAATATTTATAGGTATCCCAGAATTAATTAGTATTATTAAAGTCTTAAAACGATTATAATTATCGTAAATATATAAATTTATAATACAAATGCAAACATATTATATACTTGATTAGGTTTTCCTTTGTTGGATTAGTGCAATTCTAAGCACACTCGAAACTAAGAAATATAACAATATTTTATGGAATAAATATATTAACCGAAAATAAATGTCCGTGCTTCTATATTTTGATAAAGATATTAAAACTTGAATAAGAAGTACTTATATGTTGCAAATTCATGGAAAGTTCGGTAAACAATTACTGTGTTTCTCCGACAAGCTGCATATTTAATAATCTTAATTCTTACTATTTTTAATACTATACAATACCAATAATTAGATTGAACGTATTAAAATATACTTTACTTAATTGAAAACATTCAGAAAATGAAGTTTAATGTAAAAAAATAAGCATCCAACACGCCGAATGTGGCGACACAATTTATCCCATGCAACTGCGCATAAATGGACGCGCAAATAGTTCACCTTGTAATCCACGTTATTTAGACATTTCCTCGCTAAATATTTATATACCAACATATATTATTACACGCTAACAGCTGATTACTTATAATATCTAATGTGCACGCGATGCGTCAGTGTGTTTTTTGCGAAGTTGCAGGGCAGTAGGTTACGCCAATGAGCGCAGAAGCGATGCGCGGAGTACTTAACTTGCAGTTACTGTCAAGTTAACCCTTTCGCTCCGACGGGCGTATATATTCGCCCTCGAAGAATGACCATTCATATACGAAGAGCGCATATATACGCTCTGGAAAAGTGGGCGCTCGGGTACGAAGAGCGTATATATACGCTTTGGAAAAGTGGACGCTCGGATACGAAGAGCGTACTTATACGTTCATACCATATATACTTTTGTTAATCGAGTATCTGGCAACTTTATCATAGCAAAGTTGATTATTAATATTATGTTCGGCTTGAAATACTTTAGTAATTTCGTTGTATTAAAAAATATTACATGAACATTATAACATAATATTGAAAAACATAAATTATGATTATAAATTTTTCTATTTTAGAAAGTAAAATGATATTGCTAAATATAATAAATATCACTGTACAATTTCGAGAACAAGAAACGACTTTGAATTACTTCGTAGCATTCCGTACCTCACTGTCAACTAGTCAGTAATGCGCTCCGCTCACAGCGATCACATTTTGTCGCGAGTGCTCCGTAGCGAAAGGGTTAACCCCGCGGTTTCGTAAGATTCGGGGTTAATGTCGGCGTGAATCCGATAGCTCTCAGTGAAAATGAGTTTACCTAGTTTAAGTGATTATTCGATGTTGGAAAAGATCGGGTCGGGAAGTTATGCGACGGTGTTCAAAGCGTATCGAAAGGTAAGTGATTCTTGTGGTTCGGGTTAAAAGCAACGTGTATCGAAACATATGATTAACAGGAGCGTAACTAGATTCCAAAGAACCTAGCTGCACCCGCGGACAATATTGATTTGTTTATTGTGAAATTAATGTAAAATTAGAAGGCGTGTGTGATAACGGTACGCCGTATCTTAGTCATCCGAAATATGCTATTCCAAGTATTTGTACTTCACGTTCTATTTAATATCACGATAGCGAATGGCATGCGAGGAATTCGTGTTATTCTTATCAGTTTACGTGTAGCGCCGTATTCCAAACTACTGGAATTTAATATACTATGTTTCTTGTATTTCGATATAATAATAATATTAAAGAATATCTCTTATTTTTACATAGTTCAAATGATTCTATATATCTACTCATAACTGCAGTATACTATGAATATTACCAAAATCGTCAGATTATTATTTTCCATAAATATACAAATTTTATGTACAAATCTAAACGTATTTCCAGACTACTCATTTTTCTCCAAAATTAAGTGTGATGAAATAACTTGAAATTAAATATGATAAATTAAGTATGAAAAAGTGCATTCATAATTCGGTTTGCTTGATATGCACGAGTCACGTGACCACAATTTAATGAGGCAGATTATGAGATAGTTCTAATCACATTCAGAACTACTTCTTCATTATGTATCTGATTATTCATTATATATCGTGTTATTAAATAGTATGAAATACTATATTGATATAACTTCGCGAAGTATCTTTTTTGTTTTGTTTGCAAACATGGAATACAACACCGCATTGCAGTAAGAGCATTAACGAGATACGGCGGGCATCGTGTATCAAAGTGATTCAGTAAATTAATAGTTGTAATATGATTCCGATATTAAAGCAAACTCGCCAACTTTTGGCCATTCATGTATGGTAATTAGATACCGAAATTTGAATTTAATGAAAGATTAATGAATCCTTCGTCCACGAGCTCCCGCCGCGTACTTCGAGCGACTGATTACCGTACAATTTCAATGATAACATTGCGTGCACGTTTTTACCACGAATGACTTTATATTTACTTCTATATTTCGATTTTTCTGCTGCTCAAGATTTTATATATGCAACTGTTGCATTTGAATTTCCCGAAGAAATACTTCGTGAAAACTAACCTTATTTTTCACTAGTCTCACGTATTCCTTGTCATTTTTCGAGCTGATTTCAAGTAGATGATTTCATAGATAATTAGTAGATGCTTGGTAAAGTTATCCCGAATGCTTGCACAGCGGATAATTATATTGTTAATCTATATACCGCGCGTTAATCTAATCTATATTAATCAGTGGTTTGTTATCAGCATAAAAATACATACGTAATTGGACCGCACTTCTGTTCAGCCACTTAACACAGATACTAACCTTTCTATTAATACATTCTTTCTGTACTTCGAGAAAGGGAATATGTTTTTCTCTCGGGAATATGAAATATGAAAAACTTCGGATCAAAGTATTACGATTCGAGAAAATTGGTTACTCGACGAGTAACCAATCGGCGCAACGAGAGAACTAGTTTGAGTAGCGGCCAGCAAAAGGGTTGCAACGGTGCACGCAAGGAGACGAGTTATCTCAAGGCGACTATCGCATGCTATTGTTATATCGTTTGTAGGATAGATGCCGAGACATAATCGCAATCAAATGCGTGGACAAATCCTCGCTCTCGAAGTCAGCTATCGATAATCTCGTAACAGAGATCAATCTCCTGAAGATCCTCAAGCACGAGCACATCGTGGAAATGCGGGACTTTTTCTGGGACGACGGGTTGGTCGAGACGCACCACGTGACTATCACAGACGAGATATAAAATGGACGAAATCTGAAATGCATTTTTTTCGTACACGCTTTGTGGCTGCAGGGAGAATATCGTACCATAATATACATCCCATATGAAATAAATCGTACAATTATCTACTTTAACATTAGAACTACTGAACATAAGTTATACTTATATTTATTTAACATATATGATTTATGGCCGGAGTATGTAAGTTGGTTAATGGAATTTTACGAAATTGTAGTCTTTTTACGGATCGAATTTTTTGGATCGCCCATATTTTTTACACGGAAATGAATATTGCGTAATCAGGTGACCTACTTTACGTGGGTCGCGCTGTATATAAAATTACTTATTATATAGTTTACTAGTACATATTGAAAGGAGGTCGATGTAATATCTCTAATTAATATTTATGTATACTATTATCATCAGTATATGAATATCAATACTTATATGCTAATTATAATGTGGTTATCCGCACCCGCAAAGCAAATAATGAAAGGCAAAGAATGCATTTGTGGTTTAGTTTCTTCTACATTTCGTCGGCGGTGTTACAAGCACACCTAACCTTACCATGAAAATATTCCAAATATTCGTTGCAAGAGAAAACTAGCAAGATGTTTGTCTTTAATTCAGGCATATTTATATCGTGATGGAATACTGCGACGGTGGTGACTTGTCGAGTTTTATAAGAAAGCGGCACAAGCTACCCGAACAGATATGTCGTCGATTTTTACAACAACTGGCTCTGGCTTTAAAATACTTGCGGAATCACAACGTTTGCCACATGGACTTAAAACCGCAGAACTTGTTACTTACGAGAAAACCTCGGCTCACGCTGAAAGTAGGAGGTTCGTTTTCATGTCCTCTCGCAGGGAGTATTTATTCGCGATAAACACGAGGCATGATTCGATTTCTAAGTTCATTCACCACAAGTGATTTAGTAAGCACCGTACAAGCTATTCTACGGTATCATCATCGAATCATCGAATCATCGAATGCGAGAGATCGATTGCAAGTGCGCGCGCACGTTAGATCACTTTTCGATTTCAGATTTCGGCTTCGCACAGTACCTGTCGAATTCGGAGCAGAAATTTGCGATTCGTGGGTCGCCTCTTTACATGGCGCCTGAGATTTTATTGAAGCAGAAATACGACGCCCGCGTCGATCTGTGGAGCGTCGGCGTCATTATGTACGAGTGCCTCTTCGGCAAGGCGCCATACTCTAGCAGTAGTTTTCAGGAACTCGCCGAAAAGATCAAGGACAGGCAACCTATAGAGGTGATTGCTCCACTGACTTATCTTATTGAACAAGAACTTTAGACGCTTAACACGTTGGCTGCCGTGGATGTCAGTGGTCACCGACAATGTTAATATTACTAAAACTCGAATTGAAGACAAGTGACCCTTGTAGAATGCGGCACTTATACTACACGGTTAGGATATAACGCGGTTGTGATATAACGCGATTTCGATATTAGGCGGTACTTATACAATACGGTTTTGATATAACGCGGTAGTGATACAACGCGATTTCGATATTACGCGGTACTTATACAATACGGTTTCGATATAAGGCGGTACTTATACAACGCGGTTGCGATATAACGCGGTACTTATACAATACGGTTTCGAAATAATGCGGTACTTATTCGACGCGGTGTCGATATAACGCGGTACTTATACAACGCGGTTCCGATATAACGCGGTACTTGTGCAACGTGGTTTCGAAATTACGCGGTTTCGAAATAACGCGGTACTTATACAACGCGGTTTCGATAAAATGCGGTACTTATACAACGCGGTTTCGATATAACGCGGTACTTATACAATACGGTTTCGAAATAATGCGGTACTTATTCGACGCGGTGTCGATACAACGCGGTTCCGATATAACGCGGTACTTGTGCAACGTGGTTTCGAAATTACGCGGTACTTATACAACGCGGTTTCGAAATAACGCGGTACTTATACAACGCGGTTTCGATAAAATGCGGTACTTATACAACGCGGTTTCGATATAACGCGGTACTTATACAATACGGTTTCGAAATAACGCGGTACTTATACGACGCGGTTTCGAAATAATACGGTACTGATACAGCGCGGTTCCGATATAACGCGGTACTTACACAACGCGGTTTCGAAACACGCGGTACTGATACAACGCGGTTTCGATATAATACGGTACTGATACAACGTGGTTTCGATATAAAGCGCTACTTATACAACGCGATTTCGATATTACGCGGTTCACAAATTATTGTGATCCTCATATAACGCGACACCTATACAATGCGTCTTCGATATAACGCATGTATGTAATCCGAGTCTCGCATAACGCGATTTTTATAATGCGACCTTTCTCTGGAGTCTAACACCCGCCTTATACGAAAGTTACCTTGATATCGCTAATATCTGTAAAATTTTCAATGTTTTGAATGTTAAGATAACGATGTAAAGTAACTAACGTATCGTAGAGTACTTAAACGGTTTTGTTTTTAGATGTTATACACGCGTTACAAATACGTATCGCGTGATATCGTATAACACGGATTTCGGACCGAGATAACGTGTTAATAACTCGGATCGTAAGTTATTTTAGGCCGGTTGTTTCAAGTCAAACCCACTTTTATCAATGACGTAATACATTTTTTCGTTTGTTCATCTATAAATAGTTCAATTCATTGAATATGTAATACATTCCTTTTTTTCGGGGTTTTGAATAATATTAATGACGCCATTTTGCAACGATACAGATAGCGCACATTTTTACTACGGTGACCTATTATTAGTTTTCTCCCGCGGACTGCATTTTAATTATTTTTCTGTCGAGTTTAAAAGTCATTACCTGACGGGATATAATTGAACGTATGGAAATGTATATTATTTAATGAGAACATGTCTGGAAAATGGCGCTTAAAACGCGAAATAATTGGGCGCCCAATTATTTCGTTCTCTAAGGGACCCAAAACGGCGGTTGTTCCACTGCCTTATTTTACGTAAAACGCAAAAAAAATGTCGTTAAATCATAGCAAACCAATTATTACGGAATAACAATATCGCCAAATATTAAAATCGAACATAATATATTCGTCCGTACGTATTAATATTTAATAAATACATATCCATACACGCCTTTTGCAATATTATTATTAATCGCTCGTTAATCACGAATAAAAAATGCATATCCTTTGTAAATTTTAACGATACTTCGTTATCCACGATGTATCCGGACATTAATCAATGACATTCATTATGGCGCACGCAACACAAAAAATGGCTACTGTTTGTTGCAAGGAAGTTTATCCGCAACGGGGAGCGAATTAATTAATTGAAACCGTAACGAAGTAGGAACTTCAACACTAGAACTACCGAACATAAATGCAATTATAATTATACATTTATTTATATTAATTATAGCCAAAGAACGGAAGTAAATAATGGAATTTATTATATACGATATAAGTCGCTCAAATACCAAAATGATTAACTTCACTCTTTACAATTTCTCCTAGTTTTAGTGTCAAAGCACAAAATAACTTAACTTTCCATAATTCAGACATTCGGTCGTAAAACAAACTAACAAAAATTAGTTACAAACTAACAAGAATCGATTGTAATGTTTTGAGTTAATCAGCTATGACGTATCATAACTTAATACCAACCTCTTTCAGTTAAAAATGAAAATTAACAGCTGTAAGGAATCCATTGATGCCAATGACTCAATTTCGCAAATAATGTCAGATATCATATTTTACGATGGAATACTTTAATTATTCATTTTCTAGTATTTCTTTGATGGAGTTTGTCATTTTGGTGTTTTAACGACTTGTATGTACATAAACATGAAATAAAGGAATATTGTATCACAAACAATGTGTTGCTGCATATTCGAATCATTTTAAGAAAACTAGCGGACCAATCATTTTGACCGTTTCGGTAGTTCTAGTGTTAATCCAAATCATCGGCAGAAAAGAATGATAAAAATGGATATCGTTAACGATAGTTGCCGAGGGCGTCCCACGTGTCGCCGGAGTGCAAGGACTTATTGATGTCCTTATTAAAGCATAATCCCGAGGAAAGGATAACTTTCGACGAGTTTTTTGCTCACGCTTTCTTGGATTTGGAACACGCGCCTACGAAAGAGCACTACGATAATGCGGTGGATTTAGTGCAGCGTGCAGTTAAAATGGACGCCGAGAAGAATCCGAAAGAAGCGTTTCACCTTTACTGCGAGGCGCTTCGATACTTCATTCCAATCCTTACGAGTAAGCGGTTAGCAGCAACCATTTGCAAGTTCTACAGTAATCCCCCGTATAACACTGTGGTATACTTCCGAAAGAACAACGTGTTGCTATTCAAAATTACAAGAAACAAAGGACAAACACGAAAAAACAATAATAAGATTCCTAAATTAAGAAATATATACTATTTTCTTGTCATAATTAATTATGAAAGAAATATGTTCAATAAAATAATCAATAAATAATAAAAACTATTTGATATTGAAAAACGGAGAATGCATCTGGGTTTCGTCGATTCTCGAATTGTTTGTGCCGATCCGTGTTGTACGGGGGACGAATGTAATGATTAATATCGAAGTATTTTGTAATGATATGCTGCTTTGATAGATGAGACTGATGTGAAAAGGAAGGAGACTCTGAGATTACGCGTAAATGACTATATTAAAAGAGCGGAGATATTAAAGGCCTCGTTATTGGACAATAACTCGGGGAAAGATAAATCCGCGGAGGAAACCAGCAAAGGAACCGCCTCGTCACTTCAACGAATACCATCCTTAGACGGAAGATGGACTTTCGCGTATCACGAATTACGTTTGTATCTCTTGGATCCTCCTACGATAGAAATACACGGTCGAGTCTCTTTTAACACGTTGAATACCGTAGGGAGTCACCGGTGGTTCCCGATGCCAATATTACTAAAACTCGAATCAAATATATCGCTAATATTCGTCTTTCAATATTGTTAACGTTACGATAACGATGTAAAGTAATGATTATAGCGTAGAGCGCTTAAACAGTTTTATTTTATAATATGTTTGATTTTAAATCAAATAAATTGTTCTTTTTTTAAAGAAAATGTGCGGTTTCGTTTTCGCGTAAATTGGACGCATAAACATAAAGATAAAACGTAGAGATACTCTACCGGCCATAAGTTTGGGATCACTTATTGTCGTTAAGCAAATTATGAAATATCTTGTCTATAAAATGGAATGGGATACCTTTCTTTGGGTATATCTGTAGGTCGATGTACGTGATATTATACGATAGAAGAGTCGTATAAATTTCGTATATTTTATTCTATATTAATTATACGTTTCGCTTGATACGCGACTCGTCGAAGTATCCCCCTTTTTTCATTATTGCTATTTTACATATTTCTGACGTACCCCGACAAGTTTGCGTAATGTTTCTTGCCGCATAGTTCGCCAACCTTCTTGTAGTAAAGTCATTTCTTGCGGGGAAACTAAAAACCGACCGATAGCAATAAACGGAGCCGATCGATTTTAAAGGCAACAAAATCTTATTACACCCAGGTGCCGATACAATATGTGTCTGCGTGGCAAGAAAGTAGTTTAATATTAATGGTAAAATTGTCAAATGGACAAAGGTTTTATATTCTATTTACTTTTAATGTTCAATCTAACGTTTAAAGTAAGCGTTAGAATGAAGACAAAGCAAGTGATCCCAAGCGGGTAGTGTAAATATATAAGAAATATATATACAATAAGAAATGTCCGTAAACGTAGTGTTAATGCGATTTTGAGGTTATGAGGCGAAGCAAAAAAGACCAGAAAAAATAGGTAACCCAAGAAATCTAGAAAGTTTTAACAGCCTAACGCGCTTATCTATTTATTTTCGTTCTTTCTATGTTCTTCCGTTGGCAATTAAGAGAGAAGAGAATAATTCCCACACACAAATAAAGCTTTTCTCGTCCAAATCTGCAGTCTTTTAATGCATACACGAAACAGCGCAACTTAATACATGTAAAGTAACCTCTTTCTGCTGCTGGTATTTCAACAAATTATCTCTAATTTTACCAAGAAAGCTATATAATTTTGTGCGCTTTTTTATGCCGGATTTTTGTGGAACGTATCCGCCGCATCAAAAGAGACCCGACTGTACTTTGAATTAATAAAAATATATGAATTTCGCGATCGATACGTCTATATATAGATATATAGCCACTCGGTTATACGTAGTTAATTCGTAAAGTTAACGAACGCGTATTGTTCGACCGATGCGATGCTTTTTTAATATGCCACTAATCAATGAATTCGAGAGTAGGAATTTCGGTGTGCCGTAAATTAGGTGTCGTTATTTTAATTCCTCGCCAATAGGAACGCTGAGTAAAAGTACCACCAGTATGGCGGACGCACTGGAAATAGGAGAAGTTGCCGAACAGTATTTTACGGAGGGTAATTACGCTCTTGCTTTAGAAAAATTCCAAGCCTGTCTGGGCATCCTTGTACCTTTACTGGGTAAAGAACCATTGGGCCGGAGAAGGGACTTACTGCATAAACAGGTGATTAACTACCGATGTACCAATTACTTATTTAACACTAGAACTAGAACTGTAAGGGTTAAAATGACTTATCCACCATTTCCAGTTAAATTATTCGAATATACCACAGCGTTATTAATTATTTGAGAATTGATATGCTTTTATTCGACATACATAACGCGAGTAATTGAGTCCATTAATGAACTAACTAGTCTTAATCCTCCAGGCATAATTTATATATAAATAAATGTGTAAGAGTACCTGAATATACGTCCGGTAGTTCTAGTCATAAACTAATGAAATCATTTCATTTATGAGACGGCAGCATGTGCGCGGTACTGCGCACGCGCACGCGCACGTGTGCGCCATCTTTGACGCACTTGCATGAAATGAACTATTCTTTTCCCTGGAGTTATATTATATACCGCAGGTATAATATATACCTGGATTATAAAATAGCGGGAAAACAATAGGAAGGAATCTATTGTAACAAGTACTTGGGCCTTACGTCGCACTATCTACACACACAATGGAGTGTTACTGACTTTTCTAAACGCAACCATTATTCAAAACGTTTCATTATTCTTATCGGTACCTGGACCTCGTGCAAATCCTTTTATGGCAGGTTATTCCGGTCCCGGATAATCTTTGAGTTCGAACATCCCGAAGTTTCTCGTTCAATAATCTCCGCATATTATCGTAGTATCCGTACCATTTCACGATATTAACCAACCACATAATTACATGGATAATGAATATATTACGCGTCCTTCGTTTGTAACGTTGTTAATAATTAACAGGTACAAGTTTGGATGAAAGAAGCCGAGAGTATCAAGGGTCTCCTGGCGACGAAAGAAATCGAAGAGTCCACTCAACGCGATTCCCTCGAACAATGTTCTGTACAGTAATGAAATGAATTAAGTATAAGACTGCAATTACTTTCATCGATTTTTACCTCTCGTTTGTTCTTTTCACTCGTCATATCTAAATGTTGTAAATATACTGCACGCTGGTGGAATGTACAGTTGGAACCTGGTTATTTATGTTAATTTATGAACCAATAAAAAAAGTTTCATATCTAATTTTTCTCCCGCAAATTCCGCCGCTCGTAAATATACATTTCCCCCCCTGCGCGATACGTTATTAGTGACGTTGTAAGAGTTTTACATTGGCGAGCGGAGAGTTACCGCCTCGAATTTATCCAATCATTTTTCTGCAAATGCGCGGCCTCGATATTAGAATAACTAGTTTTCGGTGACATATCGTGTGTCGATGGAGGATGAGGAATGGTGAAAGGGGATTATTTTCTGGCGACTTAATGACCGTTACAGTAAATGCAACGAATTACGATAAACCTTCCGATAATAATTGCCGGGTATCATCTACGTAACTATGCTACGAGTATAATTGTATGATTAACGTCTTCTTTTACAATGGCATTATGATTAGCACCGCTAAAATATGGATGAAAAAGAAAACTGGTCCCGTTTACTAAGCCCGCTATCTAATTTACTTTTTTCGTCGCTTTCATGCCCGCCTCTGTTTGTCCCGCGATCTTCGTGCGATGAAAATGACACAAGGGCTCTTAAAACGCGGGAGGGTACTTCCGGCTGTCCTTGAGGATTCCAGTTAAATGTAATTACGGCGCAAATGAAAAAAAAGAAGACGAGCCACGTCATCAGTCGATGGAAACGAAATCAGGATCGTTCCGAGGGAAAACAACGACACAATTATATTCCCTCGCGAAGGGAGAAGGGACAAGATCGCGACAGAAGAAAAAAAACGGAATGTGTGCGGTCGGAAGACGAGGGCGCGCGCGTCGTGGCGCGTCTCTGTTATGACTTCCGGTATGGCCACGTGACCCACGTAACGGTCGCTGTTGCCTCGAAGCGTCATGGAAAATTCCCATTCCCGAGCAACAACCCTCCCCCCGTTCTATGTACATAAGCCCCTCGCCCACCCCTTCTTAGAATGCGATCCCCACCAACTGATTGGCGGGCACCTATGTACAACCCCCACTCCGTTGCAAAATTCCCTTTCCCCCACCAGTTGGCAGTGATACCGGATGTGCGGCAACGTCGCAACCGTTAAGTACATAAGGACCGTCGATAGGGGAGGGGGGAGGGCGAGGGGCACAGAGGGGGGTACGAGAAAGAACTGGCAACGTGTGCCACATTCAAATCTGGACGGAACCCGGTCGGCCTCACGGTGTTCACCTCTGCAGAAAACAGCAGAAAACGCGGTACGCGAGAGGAATCACGCAGCGCGATGTGTGTTTAAATTAACGAACCGACAATCGGCGAACGGACGATACGTGCATTATGCGAAAGATATCAGTGGGCCTTTCTCTATATACAGTGTCCCGTTGGTGTTCGTTCTCACGTATATAGACGGCGGAACAGCGTGCGAAATAAGGATCTTACGACGAAGCGCATTTCGCGGCGCCCTCGTGCGACGACCCTTTCGCTTTGCCGTGCCCCCTCCCCCCGCGTGTGTGTCTCTCTGTGTGTGTGCGGGTGTACCTGTCTCTCTCGATCTTTCCCTACCCAACACACCCACAATGTACGTTGTGTTCCGTGCGTAACTATATACATGTGTGTGTGTCCAGTGTACGTAGAGCCTTTTTTACCCGCGCGTACGTAGTTTAATGTAAATGTCACGGGAACGTAAGGGTAGCGTGACGGTGTGCCGAAAGTGTTGCTTGGTGTCGTGGAATTATGTGCATGGACATTCAAGTTAACGAGAAGAAGAAGAAGATGAGCGACAGGAGTGTCGACGAGGACGTACAAATCGTCGAAGCCCGAATCACCAAAGGTAAGGTTTGAGGTTATGGGTGGCGGCAGCGGCAACGGCAACGACGGCCAAGACGAACTCGCGCGTATCGTCGTTCTCCCTCCCTTGCTTTTTTCCTCTACCTCGCTCCCTCCTCAACTACTAACCTCTGCCTTCCTCTCACGCTGTATCCTATTACCATCTTTTTCACTCCTTTGCCAATGCGATCTTCTTCGAATTCTTCTGCAACACGTCCAATCGTATACACGACTCTCTTCGCGCTACTGCCACTCGCGCTGGACCGTACATATTCGAACTGGTGTTTTTCTCCGAGCTGCTATGCCTCGTGCAGACCCGGCGAAACGTGCTTCTCGGATGCGACTACCTGTCAACATTGGAAACTTCTATGTTTGACAGTCTACTATCTCAAAGACCTCCACGCTTTCGAATTACTTAAACAACGTATCTTTTCTTCACCAATCTTATTCTCTAATACATCTCCTCATTAGTTCTACATTATTAAATGAATTCTTTCTGGACGTCGCAAGATCAATGTTTCTTATGGATCTTCGTAAATATGACAAACATCGGCAACATCTCACTCCATCAGTTATGAACAACCAGTTTGCAGTTATGTAAAACATTTTATGTTGATTAATTCGTACACGATCTGTTTACCATTGCGAGCATGCTTCCAGTACACGTGCACATGTAAAACCGTGTTTCTTTTACAGCCGTCCCATTTATTCCGATCCCACACGCGCATTATTTTCTTTCCCTCGATGTCCGATTAATGCACGTTTGTGTCCCTTACGAGTTTCCCGGCACGCGTACCTGAAAAAGTAACGAATGTGTTAGTGAGATTGTCACGTCAACTTGTCTCTCTAACCCTTCTTTATGCATTGGTCAATTGGCAAGGGATTAAATAACTGTTATTTACATTTATTTCCTTAAATAAGACTAAAAGGGGTTACGACGTAAGAATATCATCCTGTTAACGCGTTCATCGCCAACCACAAGTATAATATTGGCGTTGATTTGTCTTCATCTTTTTTAGCGGAAATAATAACATAAATATAAGGAAGTGAATTTTGTTGATGAGCTATGGTTCTTATGACATACTCGCGAAGTAAGAATGGCACTTGGTAAACGCAAATACTTAAAACAGAAGTGGCAATACCAGTAAAATCAAATGTTGAGTTGTCCGGAAAGTTCATGCCGATTTTTAAGAAAAGTTCAAAGACAACATTTTTAAATGTCGATATATATTTATGTAGCGTTTTGTTGCACAACCTTTCACCACTTTTCACGCAACTTGAAGATTGAATCCCTTTTTCGCTGGAAAGCTATTGAAAATCGGCCTCAACTTTCTGGACAACCCAATAATTTAGGTTTGGGTTTGCAGTGAATATCTCAATCCTGTTTAAAAGGAAATCGTATAACGTATAGTTAAACGCGATTCTAACGAAGGTACATTACGTGAAGATAGTAACGAAATTATTACCAAAACGCACCGAAAAAGGTGACAATCGCGTACTTTTTGCGCGTACTTTTATCGTTATTATTGCAACGAAAAAATCAAATAAAGTGAAAGATACTGATAGACGACTACGTGACTTCAAAGTTGCATGGAGTTGTAGAGGGTTAAGGAGACAATTTACTTTGACCAGATAACGTAACGTAGAATAACTTCTGGTATTTTTAATAATTGTACGATTACAATGCGATCTTCCATCTAAATAAATACTGATCGTACACAAAGATTACCTGAATTCTAATAAACCCGCATTGTCGTCCGGAAGATATAAACCGATCTAGATAAACGTTCTTAGGGATATTGACCATGTATCAACCACGTCTGGAATTTTAAGAATATTCCGTTTTCCAACATATTTTTAACGAAGGCTCGATAAAAGGACGTTAGTCCTTGCTTCGTTCTGTTCGGCAGAGCTGACAGGGGATGACGTCACAGTTTATTTAAGGCGAACTGTAAGATGATCTTAGCGATATCGCGAATGCTTTTCGCGAAAGGAAACAGTTAGACGTTTATGTAAAACAAATACCGATATAATTTCCTGAAAGAGCGATATTAACACTTTGCACTTGGAGGCGACTCTCAGTCGCCACTCAATGTCTTGCGGTAATTCGAGCGGCGACTAAAAGGCGGCATTAAGATTCACTCCACTTACTTTTCGTTATTAAATTTTAATTCATGAACAATTGGAGGAAATCTTAATCGCCGTTTGAGTTGTCGCAATAAACTGACTGGCGACTGAGAGTCGCCATCGAGTGAAAGGGGTTAATAACATAAAGCAAGTGGAATACATTTTAATGTCGCCTCTTAATCGCCGTTCGATTTATCTCAATAAACTGACTGGCGACTGAGAGTCGCCTTCGAGTGCAAAGGGTTAATAACAAAGTAAGTGGAGTGATTCTTAATGTCGCCTCTCAGTCGCCATTGGAATTACTGCAAGAAACAGAGTGGCGACCGAGAGTCGCCTTTCGAGTGCCAAGAGTTAACTCATGTCTTGCGATAATGTGAGTGGCGACTGAGAGGCGACATTAAGATTTACTCCACTTACTTTTCGTTATTCAATTTTAAACCTTAAACCTTACAGTAAACTTTAATGTCGCCTCTTAATCGCCGTTCGAGTTGTCCAAATAAACTGACTGGCGACCGAGAGTCGCCTTCGAGTACAATGGTTTAATCTTCAATAATACCATGAATATAATTCCTAAATCATCTAAGTCGATTCTTGAAGAAACGATTTGTGATTCACGCAATAAATACGTTTCTTATCGATAAACCAGAAATCGATTTGTATAAAATTCTAATATGGCTGACTTACGCGGTGTCGAGCGTTTGCCCTTGGACCCCGAAGTATTTAACATTCTGTTTTGTCTTCGCATTCCTGCATCTGACTTCGCAGCAACTTCGAATTAGATAACTTATCTGAAAGATACCGGTGGTATTATCTAGATAATATAAAGTTAGCCGAATCGAAGAATCACTTCGCGGTTTACAATACTATTGTTAATGATTTATCAGGCCGCGAAGGGATGAATATTAACCCTTTATCTATCGCGAGCCTAATAATCGGTTCTTCGCTGGCAATGTTTATTGACCAGCAATTGTTGCATTGTTGCAACATTTGTCAGACCGAACAATTAAACTCTAATAAAATACTAATCATAGAAATATTATTAATATATTCGCACCGGATAACTCAAATATAAGCCTTCAGATACGTTACACTTCGGTCTCAAAATGTTTCTTTTTTATAGCATTTTTTGCGAACATAACTTTATTTAGCAAACTTTCGCGGATTTGCGCCATTACGCGTGTAACATTCGACTGAAAATGCTCCGACGCGAATTTAATGGTTTAATTCCCCATTAACGCTTTATCATTAAAAGTACACATTTCTGCGCGACACGCGAAACCAAGTCGGTAGATGAAGTGTTAACCCTCTGCACTCGGAGGCGAATCTCAGTCGCCACTCGATTTAACGCGACAACTGGACTGGCGATTAAGAAGCGACATTAACATTTACTCCAATTGTCGGTGATTTAAAATTCATTAATTCAAAATAAGTCTAGTAAAGCTTGACACTAGAACTACAAAGGGGTTGAAAATGACTGCCTGATTGGTCTGCCATTTTTAAATTAATTATTCGCATTTACCACAGCGGATTGTTTGAGATTTTATATGCTTTCATTTGATATACATAACGCGAATAATTGAATCCATTAATTAACTTACACCCGCCAGGCATAATTTATATATAAATATGTGGTAAAATAAGTGAGTATACGTCCGCCATATTTGCTACTCGAATTACACTAAGAAACTGAGTGGTGACGGAGAGACGCCTTTTCAGTGCTTTTCAGTGAACATCCACTGCAAAAGGAATTTCGTAGAACTTACGTGGAAGGATACGACTCTACGGATTCGATTTATTACCGATTTATAACGGATTCAAGGCCGATCTAGCTGTGAATAGTGTCGCGTATTTCGATTAGCTTTCATTCTTATTTAGAGATGCCTTCCAATGTAATTCGTCGACTGCCGCGGGGGTCGCTGCAGTCGGACGATGCGAATATTACTAAAACTCGAATCAAACATGGAGAATATTTTTTAAAGTATTATACGTCCCGTTTTTATGAAAACGGAAGAGAATCTAATTTCCTGCTACAAACTGACATCCGCCTTTTTATTATTCGTAATATTAAAGTAAAACTTTACGTTGAGTAAAACGAAAAAGTAGGGTTATACCATTTAAAACAATAACGTCTCATATATCACTAATATTGATAAAACCTGCAATATTTTTATGTCATCTGATATCATACGTTACGATAACGAGATAAAGTAACTAACGTATCACAGAGTACTTAAACGTATTACGAGGTATCGTATAACACGGATTTTGGTCCGGCAGTCAACGTTGAACAATAACACTCTCTCATTGATGAATATTCGCCGAGTGAACGAAATCAAAGTTCAATGAACATTATGTATTTACATTTGTCATTGTGTATATAGCTTAGCTACGTAGGTACATAAGGTGGGCAATGTTTTTAAAATGTCGTCGTTTTGCAAAGCTTTCGGGCAGGTTTTTAAATAGGATTTTCTTGAAAATGATAAAGCGTTTCGTGGACGTAATATAAGTTGCATTCGTTCCACTGTCAATGAAGGTAGAAGTAATGACTTTAACAGAAAGATGGATGGATATCGAGAGTGAATCGATCACACAGTTGGTGGGGCATAGTATGTCGGACTTTTTCGAGATTACCGTGATCCACAATAAAAGTGGCATGTGTTTTCCAATATATATATATATATAAATTCGTTGGAAAATTGCGCACGCAATGTTTATCACTGCGATCGATCTACGAAGGAAATGCTATCAATAAACTCCGCTGGAAAGATATTAGAAAACCTGCCATTATTGTTCGACCAAAAACAGTTCCCACAATTCAGTATCAAGAAATTCCACGCGCATTTGTGTGTGAACGAAAATAGAGTAGTGTTGCCACGCGTTGGTCCTACTGAAATATGTTTCTTTTCTTTTTTTCGAAAGATAACATACCAAGGAAATAGTTGGGAACCGTTGTCCGATATCTATTTTTAGAGAAACGCTCGGTGGAATCATTGTTAATATATTTCCAGTATGAAAATCATTGTAAAAGGGAATACATTGTATTAGTCGAGCAGAGTTTACTGAGAGTATTTCCTTCGTAGACCGAGTGACAAAAATTGCGTGCGCAATTTTGCAACGAAGTTATGTATATTGGGAAACACGTACCACTATTATTATGGATATCACGGTTAATCTCGCAAAAGTCCAATATACTATGCCCCGGCAAGTAGTAGCGACGCCTTTGGATGTTGACAGTTATCACTTGACTATAAGTACACGTAAGTCGATTTTCGTATAATAATTCACTTGGCAATACATTTCAAGTATTCCCGTTATTAGGTTATATTCCAGAACGTCGAGCGTTTAATAATATTCAGGTCTAGTTGATTCATTCCTGGCGTATCGCATCGTGTAGCAGGGACGGCGCGGCTTGCACGGCGAGCCGGCCGCCCGCCCGTTTGCTGGCCGGCACATATATGCAAGCCGACTATATACATGGTACATAGAGGAGCGAGCACTGGGAGGGAAATATGTGCACCGCTAGTACATTATATACTACGCCCCTATGTAGTACATAAGCGCCGAAGAGTGATGTAACAAAGAGGCAGTTTCACGGAGTTCGCCGAACGTTCCCGAACGGACGGCCGACTTTGTGTAAGTCGCATGCGTGCGTCTTTGTCTAGTATATAGAACGCGCACAACTACGAGCCTTCTCGTCAGCTGCTACAAGTGTGCGCCGCCATGTGCAATTTTACCGAGCTGCGTAAAAAAAAATAACGTTCGCAAAAAAAACGATAGAACCATGTCAGACGGACGGTTTTTTTCATTATGACCGTTCAGCTTTACGTTGCCACTCTCGGCGTAATGTCTCCTTCCTTCTTCTGATGCTATTCGGACGGAACTTCGTAACGACCACTTCTTCCGTCGGGCTTTTTATCAAGACGGAACGAGATACGTTTAGGCGTATATCCGCCTAGATAATATTCCACTCGGTATTACGTAATACGTTTATTCGCGCGTTTTTAGTAGCCAATAATGTACGCAACGAGGAACGTTATCGTAAAGAAAGACAACAGGTGAAAGGCAGAGGACGGAAGAGATAAAGGAAAGCGATGCGCGGTAATACGGCAAAAGAGATAGGCTAGATTGGAAGAGGGCACATCCGGTTTAGCGCCATATTGTTCTTTCAGTAATCCCCTTCCCCACCCCGTTCCTCTTCGACTCCCGCCGAACCGAGTATGCCTTCACCTCGGCATAGCAACAGCAACAATACAGGGCTGCTATAAATAGACCTGTATAACCTTCCAGCGTTGCCAAAACGACTGGCCCAGGCTTCGACGTAGAAGAAATCGGGCCAATCAAGGCCGTCGCGGCCATTTTGCGATGGCAACGCCGCATTCACGCGATACTTGTTTTCGACTATATATACCGTCCTGCCGTTGGGGAATAAAAACCAGATATTACTTCTTAAAGGTTACTATATTTCTTTATACACCGATGATTATTGTAATCCGTGGCGACGGGTAGTCATGTTTTCATTGATAAAAATCAAATTATGCAAAGTAACGACGCAGGAGACCAACGTGATAATAGGAAAATCCAGTTATATACGGCACATTTTTTATTGCACGTTTCTTAAGTATCGATCAAGCTCCGTTGCTTTTCTCCGCAATACGTCTCTCTCTATGTATATTCCGTGTACATGGCTGGAAAGTGGAAAAAAGGAAGAGAGAGATCCCTGGGAGCGAGAGAGAGTGAGATAGAGTGGGCGTGCCTGCGACGAGAACCGGCAACGCCGCGGCCGTAAATCATGATTAAAATAATAAGTATAATACATATGTAGTAAATAGGAGGCAGGCCGTGTATATGGTATGTAAGAGCTGCGCAGAGGCAGAAACGGCGTTCTGTGTCTACGCCGGGTTCTGCGCAGCTTCGTTTCCCCCACTTTTACCGTTCCGCCCCCCACTTTTTCCTGGAATCGTACTGGTGAGGTCTGGCCTAGCATAGTAGTGGGAGGTTATGTGGCGCGGAGGGGCACGGGAGGAAAGGGCACCTGAAAACCGCGACTATATACCCCCGCGTGCGTTTACCAATCTTGGCACTTTGCCTGAAAGAGCATATCGACCGTGCGACGTTGTCACATCGTCTGCGCGATCTTACGCGCTGGCCCTGGCCAGCTCTTTGAGCGGTATGTACCTAGCTGCTGCACCCGACCCATGTCACACGACGCGAAATCCAAGATCGGGGATACAAGTTCACCTATTTATGTACCGCTCCCTCATGTATTTACCATTTCACTCTTGAATACCGTGCGCCTCGAATTCATTTCGAATCTCGACGCCGATATAAAGAGGCCGCCATCTTTTTATCTTCTTATTTAAGAAACGGAAAGACATATATCGTGGAAGGTGGAATACAGTATGACTGTAAAAAGTTGAGAATACGATACGGGGAGTGGGGGGAGGGGAAGAAGGGGCATTCTGTAATCATAGGCGGTCGTATAATTTCTCCATAACATAATGCTCAGAAGTAGGTCATCATCGCTTAAATTACCTACATCTGCGCGTTTCGAGTGATATTTTTTTTACGTGGATATACGCTGTGCAAAAAATGAAAGAATAATTGCATCTTTTGTTCTCCGTGCGACTTTCGTCGCTTTATTTATTGTCGCGTTTTGGGGAAGTACAAATATTGGGAGAATATAACGATGTCGCAACTGTCAAGGGATGATAGTGTTTTTGCGAGTATATACGCCCCTGTGTATTGAGACAAATTTTTTATGACAAATTTCCATAAGAAACTGCCATATATTTCCATTCAATTCAGTATTAATGAATAATTAATAACTGAACTAAATTATTGATGCGCTCTACTTTCGACATTTCCACTGTTAGGTTAATGATATTTATTATCCATGGTATGCGCTTAGACAGGGCATATTCTGTAAACCAACGCAGCAAAAAGCTTGGAAAAACTGAATTTTAATATATGAAAATCTTGTTCTATCGAAAACGCATGCATCATCGTGTACCCCTATTATTTTCTAGTCAAAATTGTCAAGAATCGATTTTAAATGAATTTCCGTCATGAATAGTTTCAAGAAATACACGTGTGCATGTTAATGCCAAAAATATAGATTTCCCAGACCTTTCCAGTTTTATGTGCTCGCCGGAGCACCAAAACAAAATGAAAGATTTTGCATTAATAATTACCTTCTATCTAACCCACTTGATATTCCGCGGTAGATCTATACTTTCCGGGGCACGATTCTCTTTATTTCAGACTCCGTCGATTTTTGTATTTTAGTAATCTAGTCCATTGTTATTATCGGTATTGATTAAGTCCGTATTCCTTGAGAAAGGAGATCTAATTGTAGTAGATTTATTTCGGGCTACCGGGTGTGTTGTAAATAGGAATGTTATGAATAGTTTATTTCGAGATGTTAGATATATGAAACACATAGTTAGGTCGTAAAAATGTCTCGGTTTCGTCGAGTAATTGCAACTAGTAGAAATACACCGAGAAATCCTGAGTTTTATACAATCAAACGCGTCCTCCTCCTGTCACTGTTCGGGCTCAACTAAAGACTGCCGCCTCGCAAGCGCCTTTATATACCGAACCCGGAACATCGGCATAATTGTTTCTTAATTAAAGACAAGGAAATCTCATGCAACTGTCGCATAATTATCGTATCCATAAAAAAGTAAAGTCCATATTGTTTATCTCCGTCAATTCTTCATCGTTTATACTCTGACATCTAAGAGCGAGCGAGTGTCAACAATTTCAAACGAGCACGCTAAGATTTTACATACGAAGTTGATGTAAATCATTAGCGCCTGCGTGAATGCTCGGATCTACATCGAGAAAGTAGAATCTACAATTAATAATGCCAGACACGGCGTCCAGATGGCGTCAGTTCACGGAGGGTTAGTCGGTCCCTTTAAGTCAGAAACAATAAAAATGTCCGCATAATAACACGTGCTTTTCATTGAAATTCTCGATTAGCATAAATTCGAAGTTGAATTCAAGTTCGGAAACTTCTCGTAATCACCGTTCGTTAAGGAACTTTCCACGCGCATTGAAAACTATGATAGTAGGTGTGCGCGGCTGAGAAATGCCTGACTCGCACTCCTTGCCAGTAATATCATTTTCCTGTCCCTTTCCAAGTCGCGTCGTGTATTAGTTCCGTGAATCTTCAAATTCCAATACGAGGCATCGCACTGTTCTTCAATTAATGTGTGAATAATTCAAGTGATTCGTGTAATTCCGTAGGATAATTAACGAAGTGATTAACAGAAGTATCGAAAACCGGGTGTATTCTCGACGTGGATGTCGCGTAAGAAATGTGTTTAGAAAGATTCGGAAAAATGGAAAGTTCGAGGTAACTGGCCATTTATCGCGGAGGACGACACTGGCACGTACCTAGCGGTACAGTCCGTGTAGAAAGTGCCGAGAATGTAGCACCGGTCTGGTCCGTAGGATTCGCGGTCGGCTAGACCGCGGAATGCCTAGTGTCCCGTGCAGCTGCAACCAGACAGCTCGATGCCACGGTATGGCCTATCGCGAGGCCTGAAATCCGTAATTTTCAAAGGCCAGTTCCACGTGAAATGGCGCTGCTGCCCTCGAACGAGAGTATCGTAATCCACAGGAAAGATTCGCCGGGATCCAGAGGTACGCCCGTCCAAAGACCCATCATGTACATAGTGTGTCAGTGCGAACTACCATCCACGTACAACCGTTTCTCTCTACCCTACTGACAATGTATTCGCATTGCTAGTCGGCATAACTCCTCTGGGTTCTCTACGGGAGCCCTTTCACGCCACCTGCTACTAGAATTCTAGTTAGTTGACACTAAAGTGAAACGTCGGGGGAAAGCGTGAAAACTATCGAGGAAACGAGAGAGTCGCGTCCCAAAAGGAGGATAAAACTTAACTTCCACACACACACACACACACCGACTCTAAAAGAGGGACACACCACACCAGTGAACGAAGGAGGAGGTGGTGGTGGCGTTTTTTGCCGCGTGTAACATGGTCGTGTTTCGTCTCGTCGGGAATACAGTGCACATCGTTTAGACGCATCACTTGCGTTTATAACCTCTCGAACTTCGGCTTTCCACGTTACCCTTACTTTACAAAACCCTCACACCCCCCTGCCCCTGCCCGCTCGCCAGCAGCCCCGCTCTCGTATCGATATGTGATTTCGAGACACGAAAATAAATTCAAAACAAAAAAAAGAGACGCTCGAGTATCTCGAGGATGAGAAACGACATTACGGACATGCCTACCGCGAATCCTGATAGCAGTACGGACGCCATATGGCTCGAGAAAAGGAGTCTGTCGCGGACGGTACCCGACCGAGTCTCACTCTGTACGTCCTAAATAACATCTTTCCTAAAAAAGAACACGGTGGAACTCGTGCGTTTTTCGAAACCAGTGCGCGATATACACGCGTTGTGTCATTATTTCGCAGTATTATGTTACCCCGTTACAACTTAACTTCCTTATTATCGTGAATCGTTATCGCGCGTAGAAAAAGAGCGCGAGAATTTCGTATGACATCGGACCTCGACCACGGTGCAATCAAGTTTATTCAAACACCTATTTTCTTCCAATTTTAGTTTTTCGAAATCACTCGCCGAGAATCGTTTTCCGCGGATTCCAGGTAAATTCGTTCGTAGAAAGTCGAAACTACGTGGTGAACAGTGAATTAAAACATGTCACGTGTGCGGCGTTTTCGAGTGTACACCTCTTGTCGCTCTGAGAAGCTGCGAGTGCGCATTTACATCGGGACTCGCGTCTTTTACGTTTAAGATCCGCGTAACACGAATGCCGTTGTGAATCCTTGTTTCTTAATTCGAGTCTACGGTCGAACTCGATGTTTTCGATGTTGTAATTGTGTCTGTTATTAATAATATAGTTAAGTCTTACTTGTGTATCGCCATTAAAGTGATTTTTCTCTTCGATTCAAAATAAACTGCTACATCTTTTCTAACCACAAACGTGTAAAATGCGACAAAATTCGCCGCTTGTTTCAAACAACTATCGAAATTGTCACATTATTCGCGAAGTTCGTTACATTTTCGTCAAATATTTCAATCTTGACTTTTTTGCTAGAAATTATTCTTACAATTCGAATACAAATCGTGGAAGTTGTGTGCTCGAACAGAAAGCAAGCTACGTAAAATGATTTCGCAGTCCATGAGTTCGTTGTGATGTAACTTACGTGAATGTGACAAGTTTAATTGAAACGCGATATACATTGGAAGAGATTTTTCATATTTCTAGATGCTGTGTAATCCCGTTTACGTAATAATACAAAGATAATTCGAATTTATTAGCCGTTACACGTCACCGTCGTGCTTAATTACGCGACGCTCGGTTTCCCGCGCTCTTCGCCGCGTACCATCCCTTTTCAACGACGCCAGAAACGAACACTAAACGAACCGCTTAATCCTATGATTTTCAAATTGCCAGAGGTAGTTTGTTTTTCCACCTACAATCAAGCGTAACAGATTATTCTTTATATCTAGATATCAATTAGATAAATAATAGAACCATTCTTTATCTCTATCTTACTGGGAATAGTATTAATAATAATCGTATTGGAAGAGATAAATACGCAAACGTTTTCATATCTCAACGTAAGAAGTTGAAATTTCTCAGGTTGAGAATTTCGAGGATATTTCAATTTGAAATTCAATTTCAGTTTCGGTTGAAATTTCTTACGTTGAGAATTTCAAGGAAATTTCAATTTGAAATTCAATTTCAGTTTTAATTGAAGTTTCTTATGTTGAGAATTTCAAGGAAATTTCAATTTGAAATTCATTTTCAGTTTCGATTGAAATTTCTTACGTTGAGAATTTCAACGAAATTTCAGTTTCAATTGAAGTTTCTTACGTTGCGAATTTCAAGGAAATTTCAATTTGAAATTCAATTTCAGTTTTGATTGAAATTTCTCACGTTGAGAATTTCACCGAAATTTCAATTTACGGTGAAACAGCAAGAACATGTTTGAGCTGTTTATTTTGAAAGTGGGTTAAATCCATTTTTCAAGAAAAATCGAAACGTTTACACAAAGTGACTTTGTAATTTGATTCTTTTTCGAAAAATAGACTTAGGTCACTTTCAAAATAAACGGCTCAAATATGTCCTTGCAGTTTCACGTAAATTGAAATTGAAATTTCTCACGTTGAGAATTTCGCCGAAATTTCAATTGAAATTCTCCACATTGAGAATTTCACCGAAATTCCTATTCACGGTGAAACTGCAAGAACATGTTTGAGCCGTTTATTTTGAAAGAGACCAGTCCATTTTTCCAAAAAAATTCAAGTCAACGTTTATAATAACGTTTAAAGTAAACGGCTCATTTCATGGAAAATCCTGTTAACTGTGGAGTGATAACTCATACTTTCATCCGAGTCCAAACTACTCTTCGCCATTATAAGATTAAAAAAAGTCGATTAAAGAATCGATCAGAAAACCTAACAAATATCATGAATTTCGTTGCAGCTTTTGAGAAAGTCGTCGTAAAAGAAGAACGTCCCGATGAAGAGGAAATCCGAGAAATGGCTGCCAAAATGGTGGAAGCAATCAAGGCGAAGATGGTCAACGTGGTGACCGGGTCACCACAACCGAGGCCTCAATGTCTGATTCCGCAACCGAATCTTCCCGGTATCTTAGGATACCTGAATAAACGGCCAGCCGATTCGTCATCATCCGTCACCGCGAAGCCATCACCGACGGAGGGCAAACTACCATCGGATGACGACAGCCAACGTGGACGATTCGGTTGGACGAGTTTTGACGAATGTCATATACCCTACATATTTCGTTCCGGCGAGAAATACTGCGCCGTACGAATCCTAGAACTTAAATTGCTGAACAAGTACCTGAGTTACCTCCACTCGGACATCTACAGTTGTACGTGCATACGGAGTTACTACATTACAGAAGCAGAGAGCAAACTGTTCAATGAGATCAATGGGAAACACTGCGATTGTCAATTCGGTAGGGAACAATTCACGTGTAAAGACTTGGTCGTGCGTCTATCTGATGCGAAAGAGTTCTATACGTTTCTGGACGTATGTTACACGAAACTGTCGGCTGGTACGAATCCTAGCGTGTCGAGCGGGCATAAAGCCGACAAATGTGGATTCATACGTATCAACAAGGAATCGGTAGTTCCTTACACCGTGAAGGATGGTCTACAGTATGTCCCTCTGTTTTACTTCGAAGGCGAAACCGAGAATCTTAAGTTGAAGGCTGAGAAACTTGAGGGTTGGGACTTGTCGTATCTGAAGTTCTGCTGCAAGGTACAGGGTATACGTAACGAACTCTTTGCGAGTGAGACATGCTCGGTGATTAGTTTGAGTGATATTAAGAGTTATTTCCCACCGGGTACGGGCTTCGAGGATTACTGGCCGACCAAAGTTATGGACTCTCAGTTATTAGTGAATAGTAAAGGTGGCGGTAGCGGCGGTGGATGGACGAAGCAACCTTTAACACCGCCTGCTACGAAACCAACCCCCGTGCAAAATAGTACCAATAAGACCACGATTAATCCACGTGCCGCGCCTATGCATAACATGCTACCACGCGGCTCCGTTGCGAATACGTCCCAAGTGCAACGTGTCAGTCAACTTCGACCAGTCGCGACTACTCATCCCGCGCATTCCTCGCCGAATCCACTTCCTACCGGAAGATCGAATATTGTTACTCAGCCAATGCTGAACACGGTGCAAGGTGTTGTCAATGGATGGTCTGGACTAGTCGGTGGACAATCTACCTTCCAAACTACGCTTGTCTCCCAGGCTAATTCGATTATTCGAATGCCTAATACATCTCTCAATATGCATAATGTAAGTATTCGCTAATGTAAGTTTCACCCTTTCAATTCGAGGGATGACTGTCTGTAGACATTCACTTTATTGCGACTACTCGAACGGCGACTAAGAGGCGATATTGTAATTGATTCCAGTTCTCGGTGATGTAATGTCCAATCAAAAATATGACTGGAGCTAATTTTAATGTCGCCTGTCAATCGCCACTCGAGTTGCGGAGTAAACTGAGTGGCGACTGAGAGAAGACATTAAGTTATGTGTTATTGTTGAACGTTAAATTACCGATAACTGGAGTCAATTTTAATATCGTCTCTCAGTTACCATTCGAATGTCGGGATAATCTAAGTGGCGACTGAGAGTCGCCACTCGCCACTGCAAAGAGTTAACATAATATAATATTACAGTAAAATATAAATGAGCCGCTCAAATACTAAAGCGATTGATTCCACTTTTTGACAATTTTCTAATATTACTACCAAAGCGTCACAATTGGTGCTTAACGTTTCATAATCATAAATTCCTCTAATTTTTCTTCGATGAAGTTAATCAGTTCGGCTGTTATATTAAAAACGGCTCGTATAATAAAAAATGCTTTCAACGCGCATCTTGATAATTGCAAAGAAATCGTTCACAAGTAGCGAACGTTTCTGTTGGTGGATTCCAAAGAATGCACTGTAAAGGGTTTCATTGAAATTCCAGCAAATATCCGCACCATCCAAAACATATTCGCAACAAGCAAGTAGGAGTAGAGGGGGTGGTGGGAGTGCAACGGCCCAGTATCCTGGAGTATATCCAGTTACAACAATGCAAGCTGTTGCTCAGGCCCAACCACCCCCTCTCGTCAGAGCAACGGCCCATTCCAGTCAACCGAATCTTGGGTGAGTAAACGATGACATACAAACAATATCCTCTTACTATTTCAAATCGGTTTGGCTAAGAAGTTTGTACAGTTTACAACACTTTTTTCCGGGGAAATATAGGGATTTTTATGAACGCGGGATCAAGTTGTACAAAAGATAAGGAAAGACTATAAATCAAATTAGAGGGACTGGAAAGTAATAAATTGAAACTCGATTCGTGTTTTCATATTAAACATTATTCTATTATAAATATTATCGGTTTTTTCCAATAATAAGACCTAACCTAGAAATAAGACTATGGTCTCATTTTTTTATTATGGATTGAATTATTAATTAAGGCTTTTTTAGTTCTTTTTTCTTCTAATTTTCGGTGTTTTGTATTATTCCAGAAATAAGGTCTAGTTTTATCTTCGGAAATATTTGTTTAATAAAATTCCTGGTTAGATAATCGCAATCATTATCTGTGATCCTTGATCGATGATCCTCCAATGCTGTAATTCGACTTTTGACGAAAGTGAATTGTTTTACAAAGAATAATCGAGTTAAATATTATAAAACAATTAATTACACTTCGGTAACCATAATGTCATAGAATAAAGACAATCGAGAAGATATAGAAACTCGATATAAAAATCGCTTTCTAGTTACACGTTAAAAACTGCACTAGCTTTTTAGCCAATCCTAAACATCCCTCGTTTTCGAAAGATACCAAAACAAGATTCAAAACGATTTTCAAAACGATTACTTTCACGAATAAAGCATTTCCTCTGGTTTTACGTAGAGTTACTTATCATTTCTGCTTGCCTTTGATTTTGTGGTTGAATACAGTAACCTGGTACTTTAGATGTGAGTTCAGTGTTGCCAAGCACGAATAATGAAACTTCTAGTCGGGTTTATACCTTCGTTTTCTATGGTTCTTAGAATTATAATAATATTTGTTATGTGGAGTTCTATGTTTTGATATATTCTTTGTCGGAGAATTCTTTCTACTCGTTTATTTCCGTCGAGCAAGTTGATTGAGATGAACTTTGTAATTAGATAATATTTTTGTTGCTTAGATTGCATATTGTTTACAATCGCATCACGGAAGTAACGAGGGGTTCTCTTTTTATTATCACTGTGAATAGTCCTTATCAATGAGTTACGTGTGTGTGACACACTGTGTGTTAGAATAAGTTAAGCATGCCATTTTTATATATTAGAGATATATTAACAAATCACGTCCTCAGGTCGAAAATATATAAAGAAAATTCGTATAATTAATATGAAGAATTCTTACTGATTTATTGGGGGTTGCAGACATAAAATACTGCTTTTTTCGTTTTTTATTAAGAATTAGGTTATATGAATGAAATTCAATTTCGAGGATTGCGTCATCATCCGTTGAATTAATTTTGCGTAAAACAACTCTTACCGGTATTTTCCAATAATAAACTTTCCCCAAAAGAAGACTGCGAACTTCTTTTTTATTACGACTTTATTACGACTTTTTTTATTAAAGACTTTTTGAATTTTTATTCTCAATTTTCATTATCTAATGTACCAAAAATAAGAACTGATCTCATTTTCGAAAATGTTTTTATCATAGATGAAATCTGCAGATAGTTGATACCGTAAATGTTCTCGAGGTACAATAATATTTTTGAAACCATAATTTTTATTTGGAACACACGCCGTTATTAATAAACGGTTCGGTTTCATTTCGCAGAGAAAACATTCGCATACGCTTTGAGGTTGAATTTCATCCATTTTCTCTGCTCTGTTATGAAAAACAAGAATCCATGCGTTTTCTGTCTGCTCGGTTTCCATGAATATAACGTGTACTCGAACAAAGGGAATATATTTTCGACCTGGGCTTGTTTCTCCGTAAGTTTAATCCAAAGTAAATGACTGTATTCTTATCCGCAATACAAAACACATGTTTTCTCTATTGATTACGCGGAGAACCTGCACTCGAGCTTTTTGCATTTGTACATACAATGTATGATTTTTTTGTATAGTTATCCAACCTATGGGAAGGATGACTGGTGAGTCCCCGTAATATGTACTATAGTCACGATTACCATACGAAAGTAAGATAGCATGCACAAGTTTAACACGTTGACTGCCATGTGGGTCGCCGGTGACTGACGATGTGAATATTATTAAAACTCGAATCAAATACAGGTAGCCCTCGTAGAACGCGGTGCTTTTACACCACGATTTTGATATAACGCGGTACTTGTACAACGCGGTTTCGATGTAATGCGGTACTTATTCAATGCGGTTTCGAAATTACGCGGTTTCGATATAACGCGGTACTTATACTACGCGGTTTCGATATAACGCGTACTTATACTACGCGGTTTCGATATAACGCGGTACTTATACTACGCGGTTTCGATATAACGCGTACTTATACTACGCGGTTTCGATATAACGCGGTACTTATACTACGCGGTTTCGATATAACGCGGTACTTATACTACGCGGTTTCGATATAACGCGGTACTTATACTACGCGGTTTCGATATAACGCGGTACTTATACTACGCGGTTTCGATATAACGCGGTACTTATACTACGCGGTTTCGATATAACGCGGTACTTATACTACGCGGTTTCGATATAACGCGGTTTCGATATAACGCGGTACTTATACTACGCGGTTTCGATATAACGCGGTACTTATACTACGCGGTTTCGATATAACGCGGTACTTATACTACGCGGTTTCGATATAACGCGGTACTTATACTACGCGGTTTCGATATAACGCGGTTTCGATATAACGCGGTACTTATACTACGCGGTTTCGATATAACGCGGTACTTATACTACGCGGTTTCGATATAACGCGGTAATTATATAATGCGGTTTCGATATAACGCTGTACCTATACTACGCGGTTTCGATATAACGCGGTAATTATATAATGCGGTTTCGATATAACGCGGTACTTACACTACGCGGTTTCGAAATAATGCGGGACTTATACAACGCCGTTTCGATATAACGCGGTTTCGATATAATGCGGTTCCGATATAACGCGGTACTTATACAACGTGATTTCGATATAACGCGGTATTTATACAACGCGGCTTCGATATATGTATGGAATTCGAGTCTCGCATAACGCGATTTTTATAATGCGACCTTCCTCTGGAACCTAACTCCCGCTTTATAAGAGGGCTACCTGTATATCGCTAACCCTTGTAGAATTTTCAATATTTTTAATATTACGATAACGATCCGACAGTCAACGTATTAATACGATTAACAAATCTCTAGTCTGCAGTGACATAATAACTGTTCTTTTCCATTACTATCGATCCTTGAACATTACGAAGAATTATACCTTTCGATATTATTTTTCTGTTATTTCTATCATATTTATAAACGTACTTCGCAAGCAGTCTACGTTCATTAAATTATTTGACTTATCAAGCCATTCTTGAAACGTTCGTTCATATCATGAAATAAATAATATTACGAAATAATTAGATTAATTAGATCAGATATTTCCGCGAAATATGATTTAATGAACATCATTTATTTGCATTAATAATTGATAGAATTTCTATAAACAGCTTCGGTTATTCGACTGTGACTTTTATCGTAATAATGAATTCTTGTTTGTTACAAAGTTATTAATTGTAATTCCGATTAATTACGATTTATTCGCGAGATAGCAATGTAAATAATATAGTACTAATGTTAATGGAATATTAATGGATAGATAAGACTGATAAAAAGTTGCGAAAGGATATAATCATTATTATAATAGAATGAAATGAACATCGTTAATTAGATTGAATGATTCCCAACGAACATCGTAAATTCTACACGTAATATATTTATATATCTTCAATTCGTGGAACAATAATATAATATGTATATCAAGCTTTTAGATATACGTATAAATTATTCTCAATATTTTATATACCATGTCCAATAATAACAGTCCATTCAATATTTACGTTTATATGTATTATTTTATGAGAGCTTCGTAAAAGCTTTTTGCCGCACTATTTTTTAATTCGATACTTGTACTTCCATTACGAAAAATGGACACTTAAATAATTCCTGGTTTGAATAGTTGATCATTTATTTTTGGGTTCGCAGGAATCATTTGGTCTAAAATCATTACTTTTTAGATGTATCATTTGGCTTGTTAGAATTAATGAGACTTAATGCGTAATCTCCTTTTTTATTGTAGGGTGACAACAACGTACACGACACCAACTTTGGGTGTTCCTAATGCAGTCACTGCGAGTACATACCCTCAAATGCTAGGCTTAAGCGAGCAAGTACAAACCCTTATGCCAGTACCTACTTCCGCATCAACATTGTTACATCCACAAAGGCATACACCGTCTGTGCATAACACCACCCACAACAAATATCCACCACCTTTAATTCCGGTGAATGGCAGTAATAACAGCTCCAGGTACGTTTCATTATTCTATAGTTACGCTATCATATTAATAAGTAATACATGCTCTAAACGCATGGAATGCATTGATGCAGTTTAAATCTCACACTACGCTATATCATTTTTCATCTCAGCATGTTAAATATATTTTTGTTTACTCTCAAACTTAGTCTATTGGATAAGTGAGATGCATTAGAATTAACGCAGGCTTCTTGGAGGTTAAGTAGGATAAAGATGTATTTGGTTTAAGGTGACGTTATGAATTATGTTTCCAGGGATTCGCGGGGTAGAAAACCATTAATACCAATCTCTGAAACGCATATGTCGACTTGTCAAGTCCAACCGTATCAAATCCAAAAGGCATTGGTTGAAGACAAAATGGTACCCTGTATCAACTTTAAACCGTACATTTATTCGGAACTGTTGATGACCCTACCCGACTTTGTCTCTCAGTATTTTCCTGCCTGTGACATTAACAGTTGTAGACAAGTTCTCACTGACGTCTTGCACATAGACTTATATCAAGGAAACAGGTTAGTTGATATCAATATCTTTATAAAATCATATGCACCTTACGCCAATGTGTTCTCTGTATTAACACTCGAACTACCAAACCAAAATGTTTCGTTTCATAATGTTCCGTTTTCTGAGACTTTTCCGGTTCACGTTGCAAAATACATAGACATAATTGAATCGGTTCATTTTCCTTTTCCATGCAACCTTATTTTTAAGGACGAATGCATAAATCTACGAATATTGCTGAACATATCATCGGTAGTTCTAGCGTTAAGCCTTTCGATACGGCTCTGTTTCTTTGTCACTATGCTTTGTACGGGACTGTACCGACTACTGTACGGAACAATTATGACGCATACAACATTATAACCATTATAACATTACAATATTCTAACAATACTCCGTAACCAAGGAGATAACAGGCAACGCTCTGCTCAATCCAAGTTATGAATTACAGTAGACTCGTATAACGCGAATTCCTCTAACGCGCCAAAGATATTGCGACTACTGTTTCCATAAAACGCGATTCTTCGTACAACGTGCCAAATAATAAAACACAGTATTCACCAGATTTAAGAATGAAATCTGCTTTAGTTTATCATTAGATTGTTTTCTTCATCGTATATATGCCATTTATTTTTCAAATACTGTCCTATTCGATAAAACATCGAAAATATAACTTGCCATAGCAATAATCATCTCAAACATGTTACTTCATCTTATGCGCGTTATACGGGTCAAATTCCTGCACTGCACGATTTCCTATAACGCGAATTCATACAGCGACGCATTAATCGCGTTATTGGAGTCTACTGTAATGTGATTAATTTCATGGGCGACTACAGTCGTCGTTGGTTTTGAATTGGTTAACACGTTGAGTGCCACGTCAGTCATCGGTGACTGACACTGAACTTTCCGTTCAGGCCGCGTCAGTCGCCGGTGACTGACAGTGTAAAATATGATATAAAACTAAAAAATTTACATTGTTTTAAGTAGTTACCTAAAATTTATTTAAAGTCCACTTAATTTTGATTTAATACGGGATTGTATTATTAACCCTTTGACTGCTAAAGGCGTATATATACGCCCTAACAATCCATCGATATATACGAAAAGCGTATATATACGCCCTCTGTATTTTTTAACTATAACACTTTTATTACTGTTTTATTACCTTAAAAAGTTACTTAATATAAGTAAAAAAAATTGATATTTTTAATTTTTTTGCCATTATTATTTTTTAAACCCTACGAATGGCATCAAATTTCCGTGTACTGTTTTGGTTACTGTCAGTGGACAACTAGTCGCAGCGACTGACAAGCGAAAAACGCGCCGTTCATATAGATGGATTCGTCCGAGAGCGCACCGCAGTCAAAGGGTTAAACACCTGCATCGAGTAAATTTCAATTTGCTAGTAGTGCGCTTCGCATTGCTGTACCACGATACCAGCGCGCTTCTAAGACGGCGATTTCCTTATAAAATCGCGTGGCACTCAACGCGTTAAAATACCTGCGAAGCGTCAGAATGATTTAGATCATGCTTAGTATTTGACTCCGATAATACTAGAAAATGTTCGGTTTTTAAAGTGAGATTGTTTTGTTTGACAGGCTACAAATGAAGATGTTAATGGAAGCAGGCAAGTGCTCGTCCTTGAATGAGGAGCTACCATTAATACAAGTTAGAAGTATAATGAAGTATATGCCCCAACTGAAGTATATGTTTAATAGAGGGGAAATGGTAATGCCAGCACCAGCACATTCCTCCGAGGAGCACCCTGCCAAAAAACGGCAACGCACTAGCTAGGACTGGCTACAGCCTTACTGGCCTACTTATGACTATTATCATTCGGCGTTTTAATAGATGCCGGCTACAAGTTTGACATGTGTTGTTTTCTAAACAAGCAATGAAAATCCAAACGCAAGATTAAACGATGCACCTATGTGACATGATGCGCGAGAAACGTTTGCGCACGACCGAACGGGGAATGCAAGGGATTTCCGTGCATCGGATCAGTGACTCCATAGTATGATCTACTTCTTTCTCCAAAGTGTATCTACCGACAAGAGTATGCATGTAAATAAACAAAAACGAACAAGGGAGATGTATAAAATTAGTATTGCATAGTTGACGGTACTGCTAGGCTTTTACGTATTTAATATGAACGGACATTGAATATTCTGTTTCTTTTTTTGTTTCTCGATTTGAGTCACGATTACGCCGGTTCATTGAAGAACGGGCGCTGTGAATCAGTGACGAATAGAATACTTCGTCGCGATCACGATCAAGATCAATTAATCATTCCTAACTGTTTACCTTTTGTTTTTCCATTTCATTTCTTTTTCTACCTCCGCGATGGAATACCTCTGGAGATTAGTGTGTCTCGTCGTAAATAAAGGAAAGTTTTCACGTGGATGTAACATGTCGGAGAAAGAAAGTGGGTGAGATGTGCGGTGTGTACTCAAACGAACATGGAGGATGTGGAGGGTGATATTCTACGAGGGATTGTGCCGACGTGACGCTTTTAACGGATATCAAAAGAAAAGATAATGAAAAAGAAATGATACTTCGGCATTTGTATATTTAAAAAGAGAGAGAGGGAGAGAGAGATGGAAGTAATGCTTCTTCAAGTTCCTAGCTATTACTAATATGTATCCTGATAACTAGCTGCAAAATAATTTAAAAAGTGTTACGGATACGCCGCGACGGTTTAACCTAGAAATTGTGGCATGACTTCGGTGAAACTCGTTAGTTGAAATGTTACGATTCGAATTCTTTCGATCTTGTGAAATGTCCATTGTTTTCTTTTTTCTTTGGAAATCACTATTCTAATCAGCACCGTAAACAGGTATGCGCGGATACGTTACTTTTAGTCCGGTCACAAGTTCTGTCTCGACGAATCAACTGCAGCTTGGGGATACGAATAAAAAACGACAAAAAGATGTTCTATCATATTAACAGTCTAATGAGATATGTATTATTAGTATCTACGATACGCTTATGAATCAACGATACGGGTGCAACTGTTTCCGCGAAGTATGATCAAATTAAAGATCCCATTAATTTCTTTGTATTGTCAATGTTGTATCTGTACTCTTCTTTTGCGGCTTACGTGACGAAGTAGACACAGATTGTTTATCGAATCTCCGTTTCGAGGAGTGAACTGATTAAACGGACATATCTCATGAATCTGTTAATTTCGGATATTAATGTACACGCATTAAACGCGTACTGTTTGTTCAAAGAAAAAAATATGAAAAAAAAGATATATTGCGAATTATTCAATCAACAGAGAAAATACACGTATAATTTAGGAGAATGATACAAGAAAATTAGCCGGGGAAAATGGTCTTCCGTTTGATTACATTCAGGTTTTCTGCCTGCAGACATCGGGTTTCGTTGCGAAAATGATTGAATACAATTTTCTATTATCACGACTGGATCATACAATCAATTGTTTTCTCTTGTTTTCTTTTTTCACTCCCGATATACTAATGTAAGGCCGAGTGGCGGCAAAAGATGGCGTCGTTTCGCGCGTGCGCCGTTATTTCGTTTTGAAACTGGTCCTGCTCCGAAGATGAGGCTTAAATTAGTATTATTGACTGATTAACATTCACATTCGCTAATGCCATTGCAGATGGGAAAGAAAACACATTCTAAGTATGTAAATGCGTAAAGAAAGAAATGTATATAAATATACGAGTAATAATATTAAGAAAATTCATGTCGGCCATCATGGATTGTCCATACGAGATGAAAGAAAAGAAGGCTTAATGCCAACCTGTTACGGTGAAAACGGTATATTTTGTTATTTATCAATTCCATTGTAAGTCGTATTGTAAAGCTTGGAAAATTCGATTGCCATTGAAAAGACTATACGACGGACTGGTGTCTCATAATTCGCATAAGTTTCGTATTTTCTTTCGAATAGAAAAAAACATGAAACGCTCCGAAACAAATAAGCCAAGAAATTCCTATGCGGACAAGTATTCTCGACGAGATAGTTCTCCGCAACAATCGTTAATACGATTAATAACAATATTTATTACGAATTGTTTAACACTCCTTTTTTATAATACTTCACGTTCCACGACTGTTTTCTGTTTCTATTTACATAGAAGTGCTATAAAAAACAAACAAAAAAACTACCAGCGACGTTGGATCATCGCACATTGATATCGACGATGTACAGTGGATTATCGTTTAGAATCCATGTAACATATTGTAGATATTTTATTTTATTTAATAAAATGAAGTAAAATATCCACCACGTTAATTCTGACCGATGCGTTATTTTTGTGTCGTACTGTGTCGACTGTTGTAAATAAAATACGATAAGGGAATCGGAGTTTTTAAATGTGAGATATGCGGAAAGAGGGAGGACGTAGATAGAAGAAGGAGAAACGATTACCAAGATATCGAGAAAAGGATATCTTCCTGGAAGACACACGGAGAGACTCCACTTTGCGTTCGCGAATTATTCGGTGAACCGAAAGAATTTCTTGAATTATTTTTCTTAGACGAAACGGAAAACACACGATTCTATTTTATGTACGAATTTTCACCGTGCATTGATTTGATCTGAGCTAATTAGTAAGTCCTTCGTACGATAGCACATTTCTGTGTGCTAACTCGCGTGACAAAGAAAACTAGGAAACGGAAATCTGTGGGCCCAGTCCAAAAAAAGTAGAACTTAATTATTTTTAGTATATTAGACTAGAGCATTTATTTGTTAACACCTGTTAAAATAATACGTGTATTATACTTTATCATATTATCATCTGTACATATAGCTCATAAGAACTAGAGATACTAGACATTTCAAATAAATTCATGATACAAATAATACCGTCTCTTTATATTCGCAATATTCTAATCCTTTTAAGCGCGTCTTTTGAATCCTGCATCACGATTTTATTAATCACCACACAGTAAATATTAATATCGCGGTGGATGTAGTGAATTTATTTCTGCCGAAGATAATTCGAACGTGATACCTTTCTTGATGTGGACAAATTTGAAATGGATCATTTTAAATATCAAAGTCTATTTTCTGAATAAAGATACGCAAGTTATATGTTATCTTATTTGCATGAGAATCAGTGTATTTTAGAGGTTAGTTTCTATAGTAAAGATATGCAGCAGGGTATTCTAGTTGACAAGGAGATATAGTTTATGAAAATCGTAGTATTTAATAAAGGTATAAAGATTAAATGCCCTATTGGTACAGTTTGAGGGGTGGGGGACACTCAGCTGTACCGGAAGGACGTCACTAATATTTGAATGTTCCTCTGCTGCCATCTGTAACGGGGTCTAACGAAATCATACGAGACCGTCCGAAGTAAATTCAGTCGCGGTCGCCATTTTGTCGGGTGGTCATCGGGTACGTCGTGTTTCGTTTACGGGGTTTGCTGTGTTTTTTTCCCGGAGGCTTGGAACGCCAAAAAATTTGGGGCCCCACAGCAGACTCGGCCGGTCTCCCCAAATGGCTTGCCTGAACACGCTCAAGCAGGAGATCAAAACTCTCGAGTCCGTCTTCCCAAAGAGCCATGAGAGATTTCAGATAATGTCTGCGAGCGTGGACGAACTCAGCTGCAGGTTCGTCGGTAAAAATGGGAAGAAATACGAAATACACGCCAACATAACAGTAAGTCTGATCAGCATGGAAATCAATTGTCTTTAACGTATCGAATCGATGAAACACTATGGAATATGCCGGGTACTCGACGAGTTACGCGTTACGTACGAGACAAGAGAGACGAGTACGTTAACTCCCCATTTACCGTTCTCCCCGACCGATTGGACAAAGAAACAATAACACTCTTGTTGTTGTTCGTTGATTTTGACAAGAGGCCCGTATAACCGGCCAGGTCAACGGCTATCGGTCTTATTCTACTTAAACGCGATCACCTAACCACCGGTTTCCCCGAAAAAACTGCTCTTCCTATCATTTAAAGAGGATTTTCGTGTTACCCGTGGATCGATCTTTTCTCGTTCCGTGAGCCAGTATTCGTCGAGATTTTCAGACGAATTAACATTGCGGGTAGAGGTCAATGCATGTCACGAATAGAGGGTAACCCCCTCCTCACGATAGTACCTGTTCTCTATTCATTTCCCTTTCTGCCGACGAAAATTTACCTTCGAAATCCGTCGCGACATTCGGAATTGTCACTTTCGATGATTATCCGGGATAAAGAATTCGACTTGAATCGACGATCCTCGCGCGACATGGTTAGATCGCCAATAAGATACTCATTTGTGTTTGCTGTTCCTGCGGTTCGCATATCGAATTATCTCTACGTTCCTTGCTATGTCTTCGAACTTTTATATGCTGAGATTAGATTTTCGAAATTCAACGGTTTCCGCAACGATTTTCCTAGAAACGCGCGCTAACGGAATTCATATTTGTTTGATATCTGACAGTTTGTCACCGCACGGCCATCCAATGTGACACCATGAGAATATCTCGCGACACGGAATTTATCATTGTATGCTATGTGGTTGTTGTCACGTGGGCTCCGAAGAATTGCGCTTCAAGTTTCTTTTGTTTACTTTCATTGGCCGAGCCGCTTTGCGAGGCCGCGTTTAAATTAAAGACTGCTATTCTTGAATTCGTTTCTTACATTTTCACTATTCTTGAATTCGGTTCTTACATTTATAAATTCAAGATTGTTATTCTTGATTTCGTTTCTTACATTTACATGTTAAAAACAGCTATTCTTGAATTCATTTCTTACATTTATATGCAAATACATTTACGTATTTCATTGCAAATATATTTACGATTATAGTGAATTTTTATTGAGTTGTTGTCACATGTGCTTGATTAACTGAAAACTAATTATTTTGGATTCTATGAAATCTAGATTCGAAGTACAGGTTGGAATGAACTTGTTACGCGTTGAATGAAATGATCGACATTATTTTTATGGCTGACATGATTAACTAATAAAGTGACAATGAAAAGTTTGTCGCGTCAGTTTTTAACCGACATGTAATTTCGTTATTACGCTTGTCTCTTGGAACAACATCTTTCATAACATTGTAAACATCAACTCCATGAAGATGTTTCGTATCATACACTCAGGAAGGCAATTCCCACAATCAACATTGTATATACTTCCACACAAGCATAGCCAACTTAATAACAATTAATTTCGTCATACATAATGTCTTTTATATTAATTTCTTATCAGACTTCTTAATCTGACGATCATTGTAAATTCCTGCAATCAACATTTCATATACTTCCACACAAGCATAGCCAACTTAATAACAATTAATTTCGTTATACATAACTTCTTTTATATTAATTTCTTGTCAGACTTCTTAATCTGACGATCATTGTAAATTCCTGCAATCAACATTTCATATACTTCCACGCAAGCATAGCCAACTTAATAACAATTAATTTCGTCATACATAACTTCCTTTATATTAATTTCTTGTCAGACTTCTTAATCTAACGATCATTGTAAATTCTTGCAATCAACATTTCACATACTTCCACACAAGCATAGCCAACTTAATAATAACTAATTTCTTGTCAGATTTCTTAATCTTATCCAATTTCTTAATTTGCACTCCAGTTGTCGGTGATTCAATGTCCAATCAAAAAATATAACCGTAGAAGATATTAATATCGCCTCTCGCTTGCTACTCGAGTTGCCGCAGTAAACTGAGTGGCGACTGAGACTCGCCACCGAGTGCAATGAGTTATTTACGAAATGCTCCGACTGGCCCAACTATTACGTTCCTTAGTTTGTTCCTCGCAATCGGTTATTTTTAATGAGCCCCGCCTCCAACTTTTTGTTTTAACGTTACGTATTTACGATTGGTGTTCCGCGTATATGCGGATGCTGTAATGGCTCCGATGTAACTGCAATTCTCGATAAACTTTACAAACTTCATAACAGCGAACTTCAATACTTTTGCTACACCGCTCAAACTTCTCGCTTCAAATATCACGAATTAAGTCCATTATTTAGCGGCTCGGATAAAACGTTATTGGATTATTGATAATCACAATGTGTGCTCGCGACTCATTAGCAACATTAGAAATGCTAATCTAGCTTGCAATTAACCGATAGCGAGAAATATTAAACAATAACAAAGTGGTTATTACTGATACAAGCCCCGGTTATTTTTCTTTTATGCAAAACAAAACATACAAAAAGTTCCTATTTTACAGAACTTATAATTCTTGTATAAACCCTTTGCACTTCGAGGCGACTTTAAGTCGCCACACGGTTTCTTGCTACAATTCGAACGGCGACTAAGAGGCGACATTAAGATTGACTTCAGTTGTCGTAGGTTTTAAAATACAATAACAAAAAGTAAGTGGAGTAAATTTTGATACCGCCTGCCAATCGCCACGCGAATTACCGCGTGAAACTGAGTGGCGACTGAGAGTCGCCACCGAGTGCAATGGGTAAAATTCAATAACAAGGAATAAGTGGAGTAAGTTTTAATGTCGCCTGTCAATCGCCATTCGAATTACCGCATGAAACTGAGTGGCGACTGAGAGTCGCCTCGAGTGCAAAGAGTTAAGATTTACTCCAATTGTCGGTGACTGAATGTCCAACAGCATAATATAACTGGAAACAATCTTAATGTCGCCTGTCAGTCGCCACTCGAGTTGCCGCAAGAAACTGAGTGGCGACTGAGAGTCGCCTCGAATGCAAAGAGTTAAGATTTACTCCAATTGTCGGTGACTGAATGTCCAACAGCATAATATAACTGGAAACGATTTTAATGTCGCCTGTCAGTCGCCACTCGAGTTGCCGCAGGAAACTGAGTGGCGACTGAGAGTCGCCTCGGGTGCAAAGAGTTTAACTTATACGAGAGTATACAATTCTTGTATGTTCAGTAATACAGGAATTTTGTAATACATTTTGCAATACATTTTGCGATAAACTTCGATTCGAATTTGAAATTAGTTTAATTTAATATCCTTCTGAATATGGATTTCATTTAACCGGCAAAATGTTACCTTTGATAACAATTTATTTTGGTCCGAAAAAATATTTTTGTTTCTTACGTCGAAACGGAGGCGTACGTTGAAAAGTATTTGTTTAACATATTGATTTACACTCACCACCAGATATTATTTGCAGACGATTTTTTATTGGAATTAATATCTTTGAAGAACATTCTATAAATTCAATAATGAAATACACGTTGTTGTACAATTGTTTACTTGTAATTAACATGATTTTGATAAAACACACTGGATTATGGAAAGAAACTTATTCCGAGACACTTGGTTCGAGTATACTTTTAACACTTTCGTGTCGGGGCATTTTTAACCCCATGTTACGCGGTAACGAGGCAAAATCGCGGGATTTTGCTGGATAAAGTTATGTGGACAAAAAGTGCTGTAAAACCAGCATATAACTTACGATTAGTCAAAGCGTACACAAAGGTTCCGAGACCGAAGTGTAACGTACGTAAAGTATACTATTAGTAACAAGTATAACAAGTATACTCATATTTGAGTTATCCGGGTTCTGGTGAAGAATCTAAAAGACTCAGATTTGAGTTATCCGGATTCTGGCAAAGAATCCAAAAAACTCGCAGTGCGTCATCCGGCGCGAATATGTTAAATAAGTTCAGATATCAGTAACTCGTGCATCGATAGATTAATATCTGAGAAAGGTCACCAAGGCTTGTTTACAATTTTTATATTCTATATCTCGTATTCTTGGACCCTTAGAAATATATATCGTTGTTATAAAAGTAAAATTCATTAACTACAATTTTTATGTAAGCGAGTTGCATAGGTTTTTGTGTATTTATATAATTAAAATTTCAGTATTCACGAAGTCAAATATTCGAATATAGCAAGTCATTTATATGTCCTGCCTGTACTGTCTAGTAACCTAGTGTTCGTTATATTATTATAACTATATATTATTATACTTATATATTATTATATTTGAAGAAGAAAATGGCGAAATTATGGTTAATGAATTTTATCTTTTTAAAGACGAAATCTTTTTAAATTCTCAGTCACCACTCAGTTTCTTGCGGTAATTCGGGTGGCGACTGAAAGGCGGCATTAAAATTTACTCTACTTATTCTTTGTTACAGAATTTTAACTCTTAAATACCGATATAATTTCCTGAAAGAGCGATATTAACCCTTTGCACTTGGAGGCGACTCATAGTCGCCACTCAGTTTATTGTTACATTAAGATTTACTTCAATTACTTTTTGTTAAGGAATTTTAAATCACCGGCAACCAGAAAAAAAAATAAATATTAATGTCGCCTCTTAATCGCTCTTCGAATTGTTACAATAAACTGGCGACTGAGAGTCGCCTACGAGTACAAAGAGGTTAATACACCATATATGACACACCACACAATTATATTCCACTGGTTCAACATTGATTTTTCATTTCCGATATGAAATCATGCAGCAATTAAAACAATTGAGTTTGCCGAGTTTGACGTTTCGGCACACACTGAACAAGTCATTACTTTTGTCAGCAGATTTATTATCATTATCAGCATTTTCATGATTTCATATCTTCTACAAATACACACAACCCTGCATTACATAAAGTAAATATTTACTATTAGATATGTGCCATAGATATCAATCATGACTTGATTCCCTGGCTAGTTTATTGCTGACTATTAATAATGCATTATTCTCATCGTTTATTATATAATTTTATTATTATAATCTCCTCCATTTAGACGCAGAATATGAAATCATATTTTCGTTAATACTTCAGAATCTGTTATGATATTTGTGTAAGCAGATGCTTCCGAATTATTATTAATAAATCAAATCAAAGAATATCAAATCAAGTTTTAATTAACCAGTTAGCTGTTTTTGACGAGTATACTCGTCATGCGTACAAAAGTAGTTACAATTTGCTGTTTAACGTTAGAACTACCGAACGTATACTGAGTTACATTTATATATTTATTTATCCCTAAATTAATGCTGGAATTTTATGCACATAAAATATAGCTATATAATATTCGAATAATTTTATTCCAAATCGCGGTCCAGTTATTTTAACTGCCTTGGTTGTCCAGTCTTAAATTGCAATTCTATGTTAAAACAATCACACGTACTCCGTTTCACGAGTATACTCGTCATCGCTGACTTTTTGCGACACGTTTTCGGTACACACTTTTCAAAGAGGTCGCAAGGTCGCAACAGCTAACTGATTAATACTGCAACATGTTTGATGATATAAATGATTGCATTAAAGAAATCCTTGCAGGGTTCACATATTTTTCTACCAATATAATATTTCTGCGTAAGCATATGCTTCAGAAATATTATCAGTAAATCAAGCCAAAGAATATGAAATCAAGTTTCCATTACTACTGCGATATGCGTTATGATATAAGTGATTGCATTAAAGAAATCTTGCATCGTTCGCTCACTTTTCTATCAATGTAGTATGTTTACGTAAGCAAGTGCTTTTCCACCATTATTCATAAATGGAAGCAGAGAATATCAAACCCAATTTTGATTAATACTGGAGTACGTTATGATATAAGTGATTATATTAAAGAAATCTTGCAACGTTCACTTAGTTTTGTATCAATACAGTATTTCTACGTAAGCAGGTGCTTTTGTACCATTATTCACAAATGAAGTTGATGTCTGTTCTTAGTTCTACTAATGTTTCTACTTCTGAATAATGTTTCAAGCATTAAAGTCTATACTTAATAGGATTAGAACATAGTTGGTACAGTTGGTATTATAGTGACTACAGTTGGCAATTGAATGTTCCAGGAAACTTATCCCTCGACACCACCAGTATGGTTTGCCGAATCCGAGGAGACGAGTGTTACGAATGCGGTACAAATTTTAAGTAACACGACGGGCCGCGACAACCACGTCATTAATCAAGTCGGGATTCTTTTGAAAGAATTATGTAGACTTCATTCACTACCAGAACCACCGGACGTTGAACGATTAAGAACAGCACTGGATCCGTTACGATTAGGTGGACCAAATGAATCGGTAGCACAAAGGATGGAAGCCGAGGACACCGAGGATATCGACGAGGACGAAGAAAGTGAGACTGAGGAGGACCTTCATTTAGATATGGATGAGGGAGATGCAAATGCGAAGAGTAAGGTAAATTATTAATCCTCTTAAAGAACATATTATTGCAAGATAAAACGTTAACTAGATGACGCACACTGTCAACTGTTGAAATAACTACTTATGGTGACAATATACAGCCTGTTTCATAAATCCCATGCCAATACTTCAGGAGATATATCTACACACTAAAACAAGTAAAAAAATGTCGTATGAACATATCATCCAGCACTCGAAAATTACGGTATATCTGACATATGTTCATATGACATTTTGTTTACTTGTTTTTTAGTGTGTAGATATACTTCCAGTTACTGAAGTAATGACATGGCATTTATGAAGTATCCTGTATACTTGGCAGTGATACACATATCAGAATTAAACTTGTATCTTTACGCTGACCTTAAGGGTGAAGAAATGGACTTGGAACACCTCGCGACGCTAGAAAGGTTGAGGCAAAATCAAAGACAAGATTACTTAAAGGGGTCTGTTTGTGGAAGCGTGCAAGCCACGGACAGGCTCATGAAAGAATTGCGCGACATTTACCGAAGCGACAGTTTTAAGAAAGGTATTACCAACGTCATTTATATTCCCCGTATGTTACATGGTATGGTACAATGATGATATTAATGGTTTGTTAAATCTTGTGTTTTTTCCCCTTTTTCAGGAATGTACAGCATAGAATTAGTAAATGACAGTTTGTATGAATGGAATATCAGGCTGATGTGTGTTGATCCTGATTCGCCTCTACATAGCGATCTCATACTTCTAAAAGAAAAGGAGGGCAAAGACAGTATTCTTCTTAATATGCTTTTTAAGGTGAATCCCACAAGATATTCATTGCGAACAAGCGTGATCTTATTATTATTAAAATTGGTTATTACTGATACGCTTATTACGTTCTTCACATTTAGGTTGTAACTTGTACCGCTCATTTCATTTCTTTACTTAACTACTCGTTTGTATTTCTCATGATAACGCGTGGATTGTGGAAGACGTAAATTGCCGTCTTACGTTATCAACGCTTTAAAAACAAAGGACGCTGATTCACGTCTCTTGTAGACAATGTGTTAATACGTTTATTGCCGTGGGGGTCACCGGTGACCGCTAATGGCAATATTATTAAAGCTCGAATGAAATATATCGCTAATATTCGGAGAATTTGTAATTTTTTTAACGTTACGATGACGATGTAAAGTAACTAATGTATCGGAGAGCGCTTAAACAGTTATTTTTAGAGGTCGTGTACACTTACGAATGTGTATCGCGAGGTACCGTATAACACGGATTTCGGCTGGCACTCAACGTGTCAACCCTCTATAGCCCTATTTTTTCGGGTCTAGAAGGAAATTGTATAACGTAAATCTAGTTAAATGCGATTCTGACGACGGCGCATTACGTGAAAATATAAAGGAATTATTTCCAAAATTCACCGAAAAAGGTGATAATTGTTGCGCATACTTTTATAGTTATTATTACAACGAAAACAACAAATGATATCACAGATACGGATAGACGAGTGTGTGACTTCACAGTTGCATGGAACTGTAAAGGGTTAATAATAACGTTGACGTTGTTCTTGTCGCAGGAAACCTACCCATTCGAACCGCCATTCGTAAGAGTCGTACATCCCATCATCTCCGGTGGATACGTTTTAGTAGGTGGTGCAATTTGTATGGAACTTCTGACGAAACAAGGTTGGAGTTCGGCTTACACGGTGGAAGCGGTTATAATGCAGATTTCAGCAACGTTAGTAAAAGGGAAAGCACGTATACAATTCCAAGGATCTGGTGGCGCTGGCAAAGTCTGCGGCGGACAAGGCCAATACAGTTTAGCGCGCGCACAACAGTCATTCAAATCTCTTGTACAAATACACGAAAAGAATGGTAAATAAGAATATTATCTGATCTATTAACACGTTGACTGGCATCTGCAAATACTCGAATCAAATACAGGTGATCCTTGTAGAACGCGGTACTTGTATAACTCTGTTTCGATATAATGCGGTACATATACAACGCGGTTCCGATTAAACGCGGTTTCGATAAGACGCGGTACTTATGCAATGCGGTTTTTATGTAATGCGGCACTGATACAACGCGGTTCCGATAAAACGCGGTTTCGATAAGACGCGGTTTCGATAAGACGCGGTATTTATACAATGCGGCATTCATACAACGCGGTTCCGATAAAACGCGGTTTCGATAAGACGCGGTATTTATACAATGCGGCATTCATACAACGCGGTTCCGATAAAACGCGGTTTCGATAAGACGCGGTATTTAAACAATGCGGCACTCATACAACGCGGTTCCGATAAAACGCGGTTTCGATAAGACGCGATACTTATACAATGCGGCACTCATACAACGCGGTTCCGATAAAACGCGGTATTGATACAATGCGGCACTCATACAACGCGGTTCCAATAAAACGCGGTACTTATACAACGCAGTTCCGATAAAACGCGGTTTCGATAAGACGCGGTACTTATACAATCCGGTTTTGATATAATATGGCACTCATACAACGCGATTCCGATAAAACGCGGTTTGGATAAGACACGGTACATATACAATGCGGTTTTTATATAATACGTTACTTATACAACGCGGTTTTGATTAAATGCTGCACTCATACAACGCAGTACGTATACAACGCGTTATTTATACAACCCGGTATCTATATAATGTGATACTTATTCAACGCGGCACTTGTACGACGCGGTTTCGATATAACGCGGTACTTCTACAGCGCCGTTCCAATATAACGCGTGTATATAATCCGAATCTCGTATAACGGGATTTTTATAATGCCACCTTTCTCTCAATCCTACTCCCCCATTGTACGAAGGTTACCTGTATCTCGTTAATATTTGTAAAATTTTCAATATTTCCAATGTTCCGATTACGATGTAAAGTAACTAACGTATCATAGAGCACTTAAACAGTTTTGTTTGTAGATGTTATATACATGTTACGAACGTGTATCGCGAGGTATCGTATGACACGGATGATTCGGTCCAGCAATCAACGTGTTAAGTTATTACTGTCACTGCAAATCTTTGTTCTTCATACGAATACATTGTATACTTGATTCCTTGCAGGATGGTTTACCCCTCCAAAAGAGGATGGCTAATGAAGATCAATTATGACGAAGCAAACAAATATGACGCGTGCTTACAGCTGAGACATTAATTCGGTGTGTGCCCAACAAATAATTGTTACGATAACGATTTGATACACAAACACAACATTAACTAGGTAACTTAAGATACTGAATTAATCTAACGCATAATTCCTTTGATGGCTAAAAAAAAAAATGGCTGCCGCGCAAACAGTGAAGTGTTTGGTTCTGTATGCATAGATTTCTCTCAGTAATTAGTGATTAGATCGCCAATCGCATCTTGTGAATGTGAAGGTATGATAGGTTTCTCCTTATTCTTCTTTTTTTTTATATCTGGAATTGATTCTTACGTTCGGAATTAACTAAGGATCGTCATTATTCCAAATAATCGTAATCTTAGTTTCTCCATTTTGTGAGTACAGAACGTTGTACGTACGTACGAAACAGTGTAAACATTCTGCGACTAAAAGAAATCTGCGTTTGCGCAATCGTGCTTCCTATCTTCTTGACGAGAGAGAGTGAGAGAGGGGGGAGGAGGAGGAGGTGACACAACGGTTAACTATCTAAGTAGTTGTGTTCAGAATACATTTCTAAACGTTTCTCGTTTCTTTTAGCATTGTGAGCTTTCATTTCGTTCCATTCTATTCTCTTATCGTATTTTTCATTGCATCGTGCAATTCGCGAGTAACTTGTTTCGTCTGCATTTCGCGTTCGTACCACGAATTCAACCAATTAAGATCAAGTGAACGACGATGTTTCTGGGGGGGGGGGGGGTAAACAAATGCAAACAATGAGTTTTGCTTTACCTATCGAAATGTATTGAGGTTAGATCATTTCACTAATCACTCGGGATAATTGAGCTATGTGAACGAACACACAACCAAACTACCGAAGAAGGATTATCGAAAACTATACGAGACTTGCGAATGTTAATAAACTAATGGAAAATGTTCATTAACGTGCAGTTACTTACGAAGAGGCTCTAGAGAGTATACAACACATGGAATCGATCTTTTTCTGAATTTTGTTTACACCGTAGAAAATCGCTCGAGGTATTAACCCTTTGCACTCGGCGGTGATTCTCAGTCGCCACTGAATCCAATGCGGCAACTCGAGTGGGGCGACTCAGAGGCGACATTTAGAGTTTATCCAACTATATTTTGTCGTTGGACGTTAAATCGCCGACAGCTGGTGTCAATTTTAATGTCGCTACTCGAATTGCCGCATTAAATTGAGTGGCGACTGAGAGGCGACATTCAAGTTTTCTACAGTTCCATTTTGTTATTGGACGTTAAATCGCCGACAACTGCAGTCAATTTTAATGTCGCCACTCGATTTGTTGCATTAAACTGAGTGGCGACTGAGAGGCGACACGCAGGTTTTCTCCAATTATATTTTGTTATTGGACGTTAATTCGCCGATAACTGGAGTCAATTTTAACGTCGCCATTCGAATTACCGCATTAAACTGAGTGGCGACTGAGAGGCGACATTCAAGTTTTCTCCAGTTATATTTTGTTATTGGACGTTAAATCGCCGACAACTGGAGTCAATTTTAATCTCGCCATTCAGTCGCCATTTGAATTGCCGTATTAAGCTGAGTGGCGACTGAGAGTCGCCAGTCGAGTGCAAAGTGTTAACTCGCAAGGATCCTTTGCTTTGTTAACGGGACGATCGGAGGATGTCGATGTTCGTAGATTTTTCATAATGAGAAGTAATATTTTTTTACATTTTTCAAGTAGACGACCTTGCAGTGTTAGAACGATAACTGCGTAGTATTAGTGGCCCTATTTAACTTCGTAGATTGCAATACGCAGTTACGCTGTTAGCGAAGAATTCATTCTAAATTTGCATTTGCGAACGGAGATGGAAAGAATACGAAGCAAAGTTGGCAAAGCTTTCTTTTTAGCATCCATCGTATCGCGTTTCGCGTAAGAATTCGAATAGAGACGACGTATTAGATAAGCGGAATGTATTCCTTTCGACTAAACTGATAAAACTAGGACGAAGAAAAAAAAAACCCAAGAAAATGTTGTATAGATGTACATATGTAACGCATTGAAAATGTGACACTACGCGCTGACGTATAAAGTGCTCTTTAGAGTCTTTTTTAAACAGGGAATAGAGATATGTGAATAATAATATTAATGATAATATAATGATTAATGAATAATAGTAATAATGATAAACGATAATAAAATGCGAAAGAGAGACTTGGTTGTGTGTCCCGTTTTAGTACGACCTATTTATTTCTCTGTTTTTTTTTGTTCTTTCGTATGTAAAGAAGATAGAAAACGCTTTCGGGATGACAGGAAACGTTTGTCCGTGTGTTGGGCGTCCGCTCAAAGCGAACATTTAGTAGTAATTCTCTCTCTATATACACTTACTACATATATACATATAAAGAACTATATATCGTGAACACTCATCTGAATTTCAAGTCTATTTACATGAAGTACCAAACGTGAAACTTTAGAATATTGTCATTTGATTTCTGCTGCGGTAAAATGTATCGACTACAAAAGGACATGTAAGAGACACATGGTTTCAAACTATATCAGATCCCAGATTAGATTGCCAGAATCTCGGACGAGTTTCCGTTCGTTCTGCGCAGGCCCCCCCCCCACTACCATTCCCTGCTCGGAGCACGCTAGTGGTTTAACTCCCACTGTGACGACACCGAAGGCGGGGATTAAACAGTAGGCGGGGCTGCGCATGATTTTAGAAATCTAAACTGGGATTCAATGTACCAATAGAATCGTCGGAATAATTCTGCTTCGCAAAGCCCGGACGAATGCTTGCACGCAAACTTTCTGATCTTTTCAGCGCTACACTATTTATCCTTGTATGTCCTTTTCTTTCTTTTTTAAAATTATGGAGTGCGTACTTTTATTATCGCTGATTCTGTCGAGTAGTACTCGCGCGTGCTTTTCGATCCGTTATTCGCGATATCTTCGTCGCCATTCGAATCAGGAATTATAAGATATATTTTATTGAAATGATGGAAATTAATGCCCGGGATATTCAGAATAATGTTGAAACGTGAATTTTTATTTCACTCCCAGAACGTCTATGCTATTTGTTTCGTACATACATACAGAGGTACATAAATACATCTCTAAAAGAACATAATGTATCATGTACACGAACGATCGACGGTTAACCTTGAAGTACTATGACGGAATGTTGGTAACCCTGCAACGTCATATTTTTCCAAATCGAATGATATGATTAACATTTTGTACAAAGTTTTTAGGAAAATCGATCATCGATGAAACGAATAATTGAATTGGCTGAATATCGATGATTCTCGCGTATTAGTTATTACATTAATTATGCCAGGGTTTTAATAATTCCAACATGGTACTCGTGGGTTGAATCAAATTCATTTACACCCGGAAAATATGCACGTATATATAAACAATGCTGGATATAAGTTTCGGTTTATTTTGCACAAAATTGGGGTAATTACTTGAACATGTTTCGGTGGAAGTGAAATGGGCGGTTTTAATTTCGAACGAACATAACCTGAAATTCATGTCCAGCAAGTTATGTATTTACAATCAGGAATAAGATTCAAGGATATCTTCCCTTTGATTGGTTTACCCGAGTAACATTGAATTTTATCAATCTAATGCCATTTTCAACCTTCAAACTGATAATATTGTTAAAAATTAACTCTTTGCACTCCATAGGCGCCCCCAATGGCGATACGGCGTTCACAGCAATTATTTCGAAACTCGTCTTCTATTTGTCACACACTGAATTAACAAACTACTAAACATCTAAGATTTATATATTATAAGATTGATTCGTCAATTGCCAGGGAAAAGGATTGTTTATAATTCGTTAATTTCTATCGCAAAACGTCTTAGAATAAGTCCTCGGTTTTAATGAAAACATTGTTCGTGTGCAAAGGGGTTAAAACTGCGAAATCAGAAATAAGGTTATGGCTTCATCCGCCACGGTCGAATACAGTGATATCCAAAGAGGTTTATCAAAAAATTCAATTCATCCCGAGCAACTTTCAACGACATATAATATCTTGAATATCGTTTAATATTATTCCTGGTTGTTGAAAACAAGCATAAAGCATACTCTATGATTCATGTATATACATATATTCATATTTTGTTCCTCGTGGTTTCATCTTCGCACGCTATTCCAAAAAGTTCTTAAGAAAGGAAAGGAAAACAAAAAAAATATGTCTTACTATCAACGACACCCGACTAACATCACGTTCCATTGTCAAAGGGACTTCGTTGGTAACGCAAGATGACTCACAATGACTGTTCCCGTTTTAAACGGGAATCACTTAGTATTTTGTAATTATTTATTATCGATGCGCGTATTCGGTTCTCATTCCTTGGCTCTTTGGCATACCGAAACGTGTTGGAAAACAAAAACGAGGCTGGGAGGGGGTGGCCGGGCGGGGGTGGGGCGGTATAGGCAAGTTTATGCGAATCGTAAGATTGTACGCCTAATGTAAAACCGTACGAAGATGAAGCGGCGCATGCGTAGTCGTTGTCGTTATCATTGCAATAACAATAAGACTCACGGTTAGTAACGATGACGCATGCGCAGACCATCGGTCAAACACACACGATTCTCTCGCGTCGGAATCGAGGATCGAGCGGAGTCGAGAGTGCGCGACTCTAGTAACTGTTCTGTTCGTGATTGTAAAATTAAGATGGTTTTTTTTTGTGAAGAGGACTCGTGCGAGCCAGTGTATCGCAATAAAAGGAATGTCTAGACTCTTTTTTATAAGTGTAGGTGTACGATCAATGAGCAGATTGTCAGTGGGTGTCATGATTTTGTACAGTCCTTATTGTTTTTCTTTTGCCTAACCTAACTGACAATTGTGCGCTGGATTGTTTGACGTCGTTAAACGTTACGTTCTTCGTCGGCTAAGAATCTTTCATCTTTCTCGTCTGTCATCGTCCTAAGTTCTCTCTCTCTCTGTTTTCTTTCTCTTTCTACTTCCCCACGGATTAGTTTAATCTCGCGTAGCGCGCCACCGGAAGTAGCCGAGCGGCCTGTATATTTTTGCTACAAATAACCCTCGAGAATATTATATTTACGATGCCACGAGATGACACCTTGCGTTCCTTGTTTCTCTGAGAAATTTTATCCCCCTGATACGCGATGTTTTTTATGATCGGTCTTTTGGGTTGAAGGTGTATCGATACGTTAATTCCATAATTAATATTGCTTGTAATTACGAAGAAATCGAAAGACTCAAGCATGACTTGATTCTCGTGATTTTATAGGAATCCAATGAATGTGCGATTTTCCTGAAGAATTAGCTTCGTCCCGATTACAATAATTACAGTGAACTTTATCATCCGAAGACTGATTCAAGATGGAACCTTTTTGACGTTCCTTCCTTCCACGTCGCGTTCGATGATCGGATTCTTATCGATTATCATCGACGTTTTCACGTTACATTGGAATCGAATGACTAATTAGCGCGGATTAATCGGCCTTTCTACCACAATACATCTCCTTTTTATAAGTCTCAAGGTACAGCGACGCTACGCGGAAAACTTATACACTTCCGGTTAACTAGTAGCGAGGTACTTTGGACGATCCACAATCGTGTACGTTTCCACGAGATTGTGACACGATTTAACACAGGAAACTGAACGAAATGATAATCGGAACAAATCACTAAGTGTATTTGTGGCAAAAATAGTGACGTAGAGTGTCTTAACTTCTTCTGGATTTCCTTTTTGGTGTAGGTTTTGCAAGAAATTCGGCGAGCGCTCGTTACGTCGCTTAGGTTATTAATCGTAGTGGCGTCCATTTTGTACTGTCGTGTTACGCGATTGGTGTAATCGCCGAAGAAAATGTCTCCCGGATGTTCACGGCAACGGCAACGGGGGATACGGTGTTAATGCGGAAATGTAACGAGGAATACCAACGTAACGAAGACCAAGTATGTAATGATCAGAGAGGACCAATGGCGCCAACTAAACGGAAGAAAATCGACGGCGAAACTTTCACGGTTGGTTGTAAGACGACGAACCTGGGGGAGTGTAAAAGAAATGGAAGTAGATTCCTGAGAAAACCGGAAATGTCCTTCGTGATGCCATTTACAATTGATTATCGTATACACACGCATATACATACATATATATATAGTTTTCGTTGTGAAACTGCTGCCTTTCGATCATACGCATCTCACCATCCGGAATATAATTATAGATTTCGTGTTATGTATATGGTATCACTTAATTCTCATATTGTAATACTTTCTGACGAGGACACAGATGGAGGAATATCGTGGCGTTCGAGAGAGACACGAAGAACGACACTATTCTTCGGCATCTCACGTGTTTTTGTTCGCAAACGTCCCAATTCGTTCGTATACTGGTTCCCACGTTAGATTGCCAGAATCTCGGACGAGTTTCGTTCGTTCTGCGCAGCCCCGCCACTCCCATTCCCCGTTCCGAGCGCGCTATTGGTCTTAGTCCCACTGAGACGTCCGCGAAGGCGGGGATCAAGACGCGGTGGGGAGAAAAAGGAGGCGGGGCATGCGCGAACTCTGAGCACTCTAATCTGAGGTTCAGTATATTACACGCGTATCAAAGTATACGTAGATACTTCAAGATGGCGTCAACGATGGAAGATGTTCGGTAAACGTGAAACTACTCTTCGTTAATTCTCTCGATGGCGAGCGATGTTCCTCGAGTCTAAAACCTTATAACTCGAACCTATCCGCTGTATCTCTGCCTATGTACCTAATCACCTAATTAACTAAACAGCCAATCAACTAACGATCCAATGTGATCGAGCATCGTCCTTTATCGTTGATCCAACTAATCTTAAGATTATTCTACGTGTCTTAAACGAAAAGAAAAATCTCAGCTCCACATGTAATATCGTATCATTACTGATTTCAGTGAAACCGATTCGAAATCATTTTAGTATAATGTATATTATACTTTCTTTCGCCTTATCACTCGCTATCTTTCTCTATCTTTCTTTATCTTCTCTCTCTCTCTCTCTCTCTCTCTCTCTCTCTCTCTCTCACGACGCGACTTTTGCATTAAGTTACGATAATTATTATTTAGATGAACTCTACGAAACACAGAAAATAAAGATTTTAATAAAAAAAAGAAGACTACTGTGTTTTCTGTGCTACTCTTTTTCTGTGCCTTTGGATGCGCAATCCTGTTTTTAGTCGAATTATGAGTTCAAAGGAAATACGGAAAACAGATATTTCATTTGGATTTCTAAGGAAAATGTTATTCTTTCAATCGAGTTATGGATTCGAAAGGAAAAACATTTATCTTGGGAGTCATACAAAAATATTTCGAGACAGAAATTTCTGAATTCGTTGAAATTCATGTCGAGTTGTAAAACATATGACTAGGTTGCAGTTGATTTAATAGTCCGCTTGATTAACGTCCTGATTGGTCGCCATTATCGATTCGCGACACGAGCCAAGTATAAATACGGGTCAAACGTGGACAGGAGTTCAATTTTGGTTACATTTACAAGAAATAATTTCCAAAATTATCATGTTATGGTATAACACGTGTATGTATTCCGAGCCTCGTGTAACGCGAACTTTCAATGGGACTTAACTGCCGCGTTATAAAAGGGATACCTGTACAAATTAATTTATTATCAGAAACATACGAAACCATATTGAAATATAAATAAATCAATGATTCCATTACATAGCTCTATAAAAGAATTACATAATAGTTTATCATATCAATTATATTCCTAACATAAAATGTCCAATATCAAGTTTCAATATTATATAAAAAAATCATGTGTCACGGCATCGTAGTACTTTTTCAAATACAAATTTTAATTATTACGTAAAACAAAGTATATATCATGGCGTCGGTAACAACTTTTTCTACCATAAAATGTCGGAAACAAGGCTCGCATAATTTTCTTAAAATGCCGGCAGCTGGTTTGAACGAATTCATGATCGGATTCAGGAGGAGTGTTAAAACAGGTAGAAAAACGTAGGACCGTATCCATGGTTACATAAAAAAAAGGTCTTGAGCCTGAATGTTTTTCTAACCGGTTTTAACCGGTCGGGTAAATCGCGGAGTGGTGCGAGGGGTGTGGATCGGTAGCCGCACATGCGGAGGCAATTTGGTGAAATCAATTTTCGACACGCGGTGACCATCCGATATGGTCAATTTGAAGTTTTATGCAAGGGACGTTGAATCTTCTTCCCTTCGAGTAACCGGACAGAATACGAATTGCAACGATCTACTCGAAACACCTGCGCTTCGATTTATCGCGAGGTTTTCTTTAAGGAATCTTATTTATTGACAGGGGTCAAGTCGTCTTTTTGATATTGTCATTGACGGGGAACATGTTCCGAGTGTCCGACAACCGAATCATCTTCCTCTAAATATATTGCTGAGTGTGGAATTTGAAAGCACTTCTTATATTCTTTAATTATTTGGAACGGTAATTTTAACCCTTTCGCTGCGAACAGCGCCTTTAGGCGCTCAACTATAGACGCTTCTCCTGAGCGAACAGCGCCTATAGGCGCTGTGCATTTATTTTACATTTTTGCTATTAATAACTGCAAAATAATGGCCATTAATTCGTTTCTCTTCGATTATTAAAGATTATTAAAAATTACTAATATTGTTCTTCTTCTTATTATTATTGTTTGGCTATTATTATTGTTATTCAAAATTGGCTCCGCACACCGTTTTAGGAACGATGTTATCGCGCGGACAACCTTCTACTATCGCGCCTGCTGCGGAGAGAGCAATTCTTTTCTGAGCACTCCGCAGCGAAAGGGTTAAGAGATAATCAAATAATAAATCGATAATGATAGTAATCTTAATAATAATAATAATATTTAGTACTTAACCCTTTCACAGTTTTTCCCGTGACAGTCACGGGCAAAGCGTCAAGTGTTTTAAAATCTACGATACACGAACTGATTACTAACAGGGTACATATAAAACACGTTTTTTACATTTTTGATTACATGCCGAAGTATTTTCGAACATAAAGAACTAGACACTCTTTGGACCAGAGTTCGTAATTTTACCTCACTGTGAAAGGGTTAATAATTATACGCGCTAAGTAGAATCGGCCGCCATTAGTCGGACAGTAGAAGTAGTTATATTAAGAGTCGAAGTAGTAGAGGTGCGCAAAGGTCCGACGCGAAGAGTAAGTAGTATAACTCCAAAATGGTCAGACAATACTACTACGTCTAATCGTCAGACAATTATGATAGACTTAAATCAATTTTCCCTAAAATCCATGAAATTCTATAATATGTACTGACCAACCAAGTATGCAATATACATTTCGTTATATTTTAAAATAGAATATAAAATTTTAATATAAAACGAACTATCCGCGAAACTAGTTAGAAGCATTCGTAGACAAAAATGATGATATACGCGCTGTATTTTCTTCGTGCAATCTTTTCCATTCCGGCTTCGGTTCGTTTTTTATGGTATTCTATCGCGAGTTCTAATTCTACTAATTGCCGGACTCCCAGAATCCACTGGGAGCTCCTCGAATCATAGAAAGAATCATAGAAAGAAGTACCGTGCGATATCCGGTGCGTTTTGTATAAAAAACCTACCGTAGGTAACCAAGTACACTCGGTTTAATGGTCGTTACTCCCCGGACTTATTGTTTGTATAGTACGGTGGTTTCATTGTATTTGAAATAATAGGTTTTTCTTCGCAAGTACTTCCGGAACTAATTAGGATCGCGCAGGAGAGTTGCAGTTTCTTCGGCAAAGTGTTTCACGGCTCTTTGCTTTTTTTTGGATACTTTCTCGCGCAGTTTTATTGCACTCCTTCGGGGCACGTTGTACTTGGAAATTTATGGGGTTTTGCGCATTATCGGGTGAACGATTAATATTAATAATTCTTCATGGAACCTACTATTATTTATTATTATTGTAATTGAGGATTTTATCAGATCATTATTTTTATATTATACGTTACTTTTGTCTTATTATTATTATTCTATATATTCTTAAGTTTTACACTGAAAATTCATCATTTTGCAGAACATATTCAACTTTTTGCACTTCAGATTAACCGTTTGCCGGATCACATTTACCTTTTTGGAAGTCAAATTCACCGTTTCACAGTTCAAATTCAACCTTTTGGAAATCAAGCTTTTCTACAAATTTCTTTTCTTGGGCTATTGTAATAAAAATAAAATACAATGTTAAGTGAAAGGGTGAATTTGATTTGCAAAACGGTGAAATTGATTTGCAAAAAGGTGAATATGATCTGCAAAATGGTTAATTTGGAGTACAAAATGATGAATATGACCTCCAAAAGAGTAAATTTGAAAAGCAAAAACGGTGAATATAATTTGAAAAATGGCGAATTTGGAGTGCAAAATGATGAATATGATCTACAAAAGGGCGTCTCCATTATATTTCAACAATTTAAACAATTTCTCATTAATAATAATTATTTTTAAATAGTTTACCAGTAACGTTCATAATATTTGACCAATTTTAACGATTCACCAATAATAATATTCATTATATTCTACCGATTTATAAATAATATACATTAAGTTCCACCCATTTAAATGACTCACCAATAATATTGACGCAACGAAATCGAAGTTGAGGACATTTTGCGTCCTTGCTAAAAACAGACCAATAACGTTCGACGAAGAGAAGTCGAATCCGGGGATCGTTGGTTATCAGGCTTATCAGTGTGCCGGGTCATCAGGTATATTCGCGACTATTACTTCGTTCTTTTTTGCGGAGACTAAAGGCGGGGAAGGGTTGATGGAGAAAAGTGGGTCTTCGTCTGGAGAAAGAAATGTCTTCGAGCGGTCGGTCATTTGCCGGTAAAGAGGGCAACTACTAATGGCTTTCCATTTTCGAATGGACAGTCATTCTCGTTACCACATTTGCCTGCCTTCGCGTTCCCGAACTCCATCGTTTTTTTTCCTTAAGATACATACCTCTGCGAGGAATTCGTGTTCTCTTGGAATAATGAAATTTGTAGCAGCTCGAGTGACACGTTGAAAGAATTGGATCCACCCGGAATTAATATTCCTAATTAAATTCTAATGCTGGTTTTAGTGGAATTTTCTTCGCATCGCTATACGATATTAACCCCTTGGCATACAATGACGTCTGGGAGACGTCATCTGTTTCGCGTGTCATTGGAGACGTTGACGTCTCCAAGACGCAAGAACTGTCTCCGGCGGACAGGAAAAATGTCATACTTTGCAGAACTACTTATTTATTATTGAATAATGTTACTTCATTATTGTTCATTAATATTGTGTATCAATCTTATTAAATGATATTTAGCATTGTAAATATTCCGTTCTGTATTCAAAGCTTACATAACTGTTCAGTTGAGCCGAATTAAATAGTATTTTTTGGACCCATGAAATTCCGTTTTATTTGTATGTCAAGGGGTTAATGTACTAATATTGATTCAAAAATATTTCATGTTTCAATGTTAATTTAGAAGTAATTGATACTTTAATGTTGACTTATAAATATTTTATATTCGGATAGTCGTTTAAGAATATTTATACCGATATTAATTTCGGAATATTTATTCGAATATTAATTCCAGAATATTGAATATTCCAATATTAATTTTAGAATGTTTAATACTCGAAAATTGATTTTAGAATATTTAATGTATCGATGTTAATTGAAAAATACTTAATAGTGTAATTAATATTAAACACTCTGATGTTAATTTTAGAATATTTATTCCAATATTAATTATAGAATATTTAGTCCAATATTAATTTGAGAATATTTAATATTCTAATATTAATTGCGAAACAATTAACGTCTTAATTTCAATTTCAAAGCATTTAACATTGTATAATTAATTTCCGAATACTTAATATACCAATATTAATTTAACGATACTTAATACAGAATAATTAATTCCAGAATATTTATGCGAATATTAATTCCAGAATATTTAATATTCCAATATTAATTGCAAAACAATTAACGTCTTAATTTCAATTTCAAAGCATTTAACATTGTATAATTAATTTCCGAATACTTAATATACCAATATTAATTTAACGATACTTAATACAGAATAATTAATTCCAGAATATTTATTCCAATATTTATTCCAATATTAATTTCAGAATATGTATTCCAATATTAATTCCATAATATGTATTCCAATATTAATTCCCGAATATCTAATTTTCTAATATTAACTCCAGAATATTAAATGCTCTAAAATCAATTGCACAATATTTAATATCCTGATCTCAATTTCAAAGCACTGATTACTTTTTTAAAATATTATTAGACAACCAAAAGCATTCGAATGCAGAATAACGGATAGCGAATGTTACTAATAATTAGCAAGTGCTTCGTGTGCACCACACAGCCAACTAGAGAAAATTGTGAGTAGAGATAGTAAGACAATAGAAAGTTTGTCTTTGTGGACGGCGGGATGTGACAAAGTTGTGCCTTATTACTTCCGTAGCGGTGGTGAAATCCGGGGCGCAGAACTTGCTAAATTGCTGGTCCGAGGGTAGGTTTGAAGAGGGGTGGGTCCGAAGTTGAAGCCAGGGGTAGTCGAGGTGCCATTGGGTTACGGTATCGTAAAGGATTTTCAGTTTACAATGCAGTTATTAGGCCGTTTCACACGAAACTGCTTTTTTTCGAAAAAGCTCAATTTAACACGTTGAACACCATGGCGGTCATCGTTGATGCCGACGTCAAAATCACTAAAACTCGAATCAAATATATTCCCTAATATTCGTAAAATCTGCATTACTTTTAGTTACTTTAATATTGTTGTTAATCATTCGAATATGCCACGGCGAATTATTGAAGATTTTATATACATAACTCGAATAATTGAATCTAATAATTAACATTCATCCTCCGGCCATAATTTATATATAAATAAATGTGTCGAAATAATTGAGCATATGTTCGGTAGTTCTACTGTTAGTTTTACTTTTGGAGGTTATGTGACGTTACCGACGCGCATCGCTTAAGCGCAGGCGCTTAATGTCATTCCCTGCTCCTTACAGTTAACAGAGCACGATACATTATCAAAGTACAAATTCCCACCGATTTTTGAAATCGATTATCGAGCCAAGTAGAGAGATCGATTGTCAGACAGAAATGTCACCGAACTCGATTCTTGCGCCAGGTATTCCGGGAGTCTTTGTACGTAATAGAGATAGAGTGACCAGTGTGACCACGTAAAGGGTTTTCAGGGGAATGACGCGGCACGTTTTGCTGGCGCATTAGTTTCGCCAGAATTCACCGGATCTGTGGTACATTGAACTTGCTGTTTATGACATTGCGTTATCGTGAACGTATGGACGGCCAATGAGAGAGAGGGAGATAGATAGAGGGAGAAAGAGAGAAGGGAGAAGGAGAGAAGAGAACGAACGTTTACTATACTGATTTTCTCCTACGAGCGAAGACCAATTCTCAGTTATCACAGGTTTCCACCGCTCGAACCAATTCGCTCGATTACTACCGCTGTTTGCTTTGGCTGGCGACTAATTAGTTTAATGACGAAGCTTCTAATCGCGCGGTTTCGAGGCCTGCTATAATCCGATATCCATTAAATGTCTACGCCTGGTATGCATTCCCAGGTGCATCTTGAATCAATTGTGTCAAAAGACTTGAGTCAAAAGTGTCAATTTTGATTCCCACGATTTTTGTGCTGTAGGGTTTAAGGCGATGATGGATGATGTTTAAATATGTTCTAGGATCATTTTGGGTCGAAAGAAGTGGATTAAAAATTTTTTTGGGTGAAGAAAGGGGTCGACCCAAAATCGCAAAAATGTGAAGGGGTATACCTTCAAAAATCGTCAATATTTCAAAGTCGTCAATTTCGAACCTAAATGGTCCAAATCGATGGTATATGATGTATAAACATATTCTAGGATGATTTTGGGTCGAAAGAAATGGATTAAAAATGTTTTCCGGTCAAAAACTGGGTCGACTCCAAATCGCAAAAATGTAAAGGGGTATACCTTCAAAAATTGTCAAAAATGAAAAGTCGCCAAAATCACTTCTAAACGACCCAAATCGATGATAAATGATGTATAAACATATTCTAGGACGATTTCTGGTCGAAAGAAGCGGTTAAAAAATTGTTATTGGTCAAAAATGGGTCGACCCAGAATCGCAAAAATGTGAAAGGGTATACCTTCAAAAATTGTCAAAAAATCAAAGACGCCAATTTCGGTCCTAAGTGACCCAAATCAATGGTATATGATGTATAAACATATTCTAGGACGATTTCTGGTCGAAAGAAGTGGATTAAAAATTGTTTCCGATCAAGAAAGGGGTCGACCCAAAATCGCAAAAATGTAAAGGGGTATACCTTCAAAAATTGTCAAAAAATCAAAGTCGCCAAAATCACTTCTAAATGACCCAAATCGATGGTATATGATGTATAAACATATTTTAGGACGATTTCTGGTCGAAAGAAGTGGTTAAAAAATTTTTATTGGTCAAAAATGGGTCGAACCAAAGTTGAAAAAATGTAAAGGGGTACACCTTCAAAAATTGTCAAAAATAAAATGTCGCCAAAATCGCTTCTACATGACCCAAATCGATGGTAGATGATGTATAAACATATTCTAGGACGATTTCTGGTCGAAAGAAGCGGTTAAAAAATTTTTATTGGTCAAAAATGGGTCGAATCCAAGTCGAAAAAATGTAAAGGGGTATACCTTCAAAAATTGTCAAAAATTAAAAGTCGCCAAAATCGCTTCTACATGACCCAAATCGATGGTAGATGATGTATAAACATATTCTAGGACGATTTCTGGTTGAAAGAAGCGGTTAAAAAATTTTTATTGGTCAAAAATGGGTCGAATCCAAGTCGAAAAAATGTAAAGGGGTATACCTTCAAAAATTGTCAAAAATTAAAAGTCGCCAAAATCGCTTCTACATGACCCAAATCGATGGTAGATGATGTATAAACATATTCTAGGACGATTTCTGGTCGAAAGAAGCGGTTAAAAAATTTTTATTGGTCAAAAATGGGTCGAATCCAAGTCGAAAAAATGTAAAGGGGTATACCTTCAAAAATTGTCAAAAATTAAAAGTCGCCAAAATCGCTTCTACATGACCCAAATCGATGGTAGATGATGTATAAACATATTCTAGGACGATTTCTGGTCGAAAGAAGCGGTTAAAAAATTTTTATTGGTCAAAAATGGGTCGAATCCAAGTCGAAAAAATGTAAAGGGGTATACCTTCAAAAATTGTCAAAAATTAAAAGTCGCCAAAATCGCTTCTACATGACCCAAATCGATGGTAGATGATGTATAAACATATTCTAGGACGATTTCTGGTCGAAAGAAGCGGTTAAAAAATTTTTATTGGTCAAAAATGGGTCGAATCCAAGTCGAAAAAATGTAAAGGGGTATACCTTCAAAAATTGTCAAAAATTAAAAGTCGCCAAAATCGCTTCTACATGACCCAAATCGATGGTAGATGATGTATAAACATATTCTAGGACGATTTCTGGTCGAAAGAAGCGGTTAAAAAATTTTTATTGGTCAAAAATGGGTCGAATCCAAGTCGAAAAAATGTAAAGGGGTATACCTTCAAAAATTGTCAAAAATTAAAAGTCGCCAAAATCGCTTCTACATGACCCAAATCGATGGTAGATGATGTATAAACATATTCTAGGACGATTTCTGGTCGAAAGAAGCGGTTAAAAAATTTGTATTGGTCAAAAATGGGTCGAACCAAAGTTGAAAAAATGTAAAGGGGTATACCTTCAAAAATCGTCAATAATTCAAAGTCGCCAAAATCAGTTCTAAATAGTTCAAATCGATGGTAGATGATGTATAAACATATTCTACGACGATTTTTGGTCGAAAGAAGTGGATTAAAAATTTTTCCGGTCAAAAATGAGTCGACCGAAAATCGCAAAAATGTAAAGGGGTATACCTTCAAAAATCGTCAAAAAATCAAAGTCGCCAATTTCGCTCCTTCATGATCCAAATCGATGGTAGATGATGTATAAACATCTTCTAGAACGATTTTAGCTCGAATCAAATAGTTTAAGGTAATTTGGAACAGACTCAAACAACCCTGCCTTATCCTAATTAATTGAACCACTAATTCATTCCAATAATCTTCTACTTTAAATCACTTCTTCCAATAACAATGAATTTCAACATCCTATCCTATCAGTGCAAAATCGCTTGAATAAAAACCCGATCAAGAATTAGAATTCTTCTAAGTACGTGTACCAACGCATCCCAATAACTTGCCAGAAGATTACATTCCCAGCAGTTCGATAGAGTGTCAATTGAATGTAGCAGTTTATGTCCCATTCACGGTAAAAGCGATTTCTACTTTTTGCTACACCAAAAAGTAGAAAGATTACGTCGAGCACCATTTCAATGATAATAGTTGAAGTAAGAAGGTCTTCTTTCGAATTCTTAATCGAGCACCTCCTTAAAACGCTTGGTTTCTTCTTACACGGTAATCTATTAAAGCATCCCCTGATTTCCCGCATATCTCTAATATCGAATTCCCTCGATAATGACACGAGTCGATAATCGACTTATCGAAATGAAAACGAACATTTTTCGTGGAATTCATTTTCTCGCGGATCGTATTATCACGATAATGTTCGCATAAAATGGCTGATTATTAACTCGGATACGATGGATAATCGGATGGAGAATCGGATTTTCCGCGATCAGATACGTTAATGTAATTTGATATATTACGTCGCGTAATCGGAAGGTATACGTTTTATCAGCCGGATAGATTTTAGGTTACATAATGCGGTAAGTTATGCGAGTGTGGGACGAGAGTTTGCCGCGTAACAATGGATCAGGAATATCGCGTGAGTTGACAAAGAGATTAAGAGAATTCGTACGGCGCCATTGGGTACTATCGTGCGCCATCGAGCGCATATCGGGTTACGTTCAACCACAGCGAATCGCATTGCTCAATTTTATGTTTCGACTGTCGGCCCTTCGACTACCAAATTCCGAAAGATTATTGTTCGTAAATCATCCCGAGTGTCCTTTGCTCGGAGTTAAATGCGCGTATGCTCAATGCTCACGCTCCATGAAACTGATGCTCAAAATAATGGCGTCTAGTCTCCCTGATTTTTGGTGGCGATGCTTTCGATTATAGTAACTGCTTTCGAGTATATAGCTACCTTGTGCTTTTAATACATCGAATTCCATTGAATTTGCTTGAAGAATACTTGACATTTATTTTATATACTTCATGGTGTAGAAGGGTTTATTTAATGCTTCAGTACGGGATATATTTAAAATGATCAAAAACCGTGGACATTTTGAAAGCTGTTATTGGTTTTGTTCATTTAATTTATACGAAGTTCGTATCTTCTCATTTTCGCGATTTTGGGTCGATCCAGATTTCGAGCGGAAACAATTTTTCTTTTACCTGTTTCGACTCAAAATGGTCCCAGAACACGAATATTGAACCGCGGAATATTCTTTATTCTTATTCTTATTCTTTATTATTCTTATTCTTTATTATTCTTTATTATTCTTATTCTTATTCTTTATTATTCTTATTCTTTATTATTCTTATTCTTATTCTTATTCTTTATTATTCTTATTCTTATTCTTTATTACAATAATATACTATTAAATTCCAATGTAAATATTCACACCGGTCATAAATTGGAAAATAATTCTTGAATATTTTTCCCAAGATACACAAATGCAATAACAACCTTTAAATACTATTAAATCTTGTTCCAATTACCATAGTCGTGAAAGGTGCACTCACGTGTACCGGAAGTTAAGGCACGCATCCCTGACTGTCGGCCGGATACCGAGGTATCAACAGGTGTAGTCGGCCGGTTGTTTCGCTTAATCGGTTTCTATTCTGACCGAGACTTCTAAGCTGCGTCCCGTAATTCGTGACATCTCCCAGGGGAATCCCGGCATATCGCTTTGGCTACTCTGCGGCTAATCCCGCAACTTCACCCGAATAAAGTTCCTGCATTATCAACAACTTTCGACAATGGCGGCCTACCAAGAATCATTCGAAGTCCGCGTAATTTTAAATTCCCGCCAAATAATCGAATAACATTTTTATCAAGATTTCTTGCGAGCTATCCAATCAAGTCCTGTCTACTGCATTAACCCTTTGTTGACACTATGCTGACTCTCAGTCGTGTTTCGGATTACTTTGTTTTTTAAAAGTTTTAGGTAAATTACATCCATGTCGGATTTTTATTTTCTATAATACATAAAAAAGTGGTTTAAACCGAAATTCCGCAGATATATAAAAATACGAGTGGACTAGTTTCTAGGAAAACGACAGAAGTCGGAGATGGGTTCCTTGCACAGTTATTTATATATACATAATTGTACATAATAATTATATTAACTTGTATTAAATTTAAGTTAATTAATGCATTCAATTATTTGCGTTATGTATATCAAAGAAAAGTATATCAAGTCTCGAAGAATGTGCCGTGGTATATTCGAATAATTGAGCTCAAATTGGCGGACAAGTCATTTTGACTCCTTCGGTAGTTTAAGCGTTAAGTGGGTTCTAATCATTGAGATAATGCAAATTTACGATGAAGGCATTATTTGCATATCAATATGCCGTACATCGTGTTCAATTGTTTATCTATATATACGATAAACATATATAGGATATATCGGATAAACAAACTGATATATATATATATATATATATATATGGGGATAGATATATATATATATATATATATATATATATATATATATATATCCCCACTTTAACGAAAAATATTTTAAACAAAAACATTAATTCAACGAGAAAGCTTTTTTTTATCAAAATAAAAATCGTTAATCCCCACTTTAACGAAAAATATTTAAAATATATATATATCAGTGTGTTTATCCGAAGAATTGTTCGTTATTTTGCGTTCGGTAGTTTTAGCGTTAAGTGGATTCTAATCATTGAGATAATGCAAATTTACGATGAAGGCATTATTTGCATATCAATATGCCGTATATCGTGTTCAATTGTTTATCTATATATATGTATATATATATCAGTTTGTTTATCCGAAGAATTGTTCGTTATTTTGCGTTCCAAAGTATATTTATTCTAGGAATATTCGAGGAGGCTTCAAGTTCGAATCCCTATTAGTCGGCTTTTACGACAGGCAGGGAATACCGTGGGTGAATTCTACCCCCCCACCCACAGGGGGATGTAAACTACAGCGCAACCCCCCTGTAAAATAGGCCACTTAATTATATAACGATATTCGTTTCCGTGTGGAAAATTGATAAGGTTCCATTTTCTAAAACTTTTTGCGGCTCACGTTGCATAATGTACGTAATTAAATCGATTAATGTAGTTTCCCCATCCATCCTTATTTTCAAGAATTTGCCGACTTCGATTTTTCGCAATTTTTGAAGACCCCTTTCCATTTTTGCCTTTCGATTTTCGGTCGACCTGCTTTCTGACCGGAAACAATTTTTTATCCACTTAACCCCTTGGCATACAAATAAAACGGAATTTCATGCATCCAAAAAATACTATTTAATTTGGCTCAACTAAACGGTTATGTAAGCTTTGAAACAGAACGGAATATTTACAATGCTAAATATCATTTAATAAGATTGATACACAATATTAATGGACAATAATGAAGTAACATTATTAAATAATAAATAAGTAGTTCTGCAAAATATGACATTTCTCCTGTCCGCCGGAGACAGTTCTTGAGTCTCGGAGACGTCAACGTCTACAATGACACGCGAAACAGATGACGTCTCCCAGACGTTATTGTATGCCAATGGGTTAAGGACATACACGTGAATGTATAAATGTAGCTGAATATATTATCCGCGGTTCTAGCGTTGAAGATAGAATACAATATAAAACAATATAAAATGTATTCGAGCCATTTGTGATGATGCAATTGGATGGATTCTCAAAGAGAAGAAGAGGTATGAAGAAAGGCTTAAGGCAAGGGTGCAACGCACCCTCCCCCCCCCCCCTCGCCCTATGGCGCAGCCTGTTTAATTAGCGAACAAATTAAACGTCGGGACAGCCACATCCGACATGGCTACGTAATTAGAGGTATTATAAATTAATTATAACGCCGTGGCGGCAGCCAGTTTTGTGGGATTCAATCTCGGAACGGCCTCGGCATTGCACGCCAAATGAATGCCAAATGACTTACGCCACGCCGCGCCGCGCCACTTTTTCTTTCTCTCTTGGCATTCTTCTTTTAGCAAACGCTTCGTCTTACCTTCGACCACCTTCTTTTTATTTCCTTTGATGGTTGACTTTCAGGATATATTTGCAGAACGCTCCCGCAGTGTGCCCTTTACGTGGAAATATTTATCTGCCGTTACACGGTGCTGCCCCCTCTTAATTAGGCCGAGAGCTACTGTCTAATATCCGGCTTAAATTATTCTTTCCGGTTCCTGTTTTATGGCATCTTGAGAAGCATTTATTGGTCGGTTTCATTCTTTAAATGTGTCTTTCGTTTTCTTTATTTGTGACGAGGAAAAGTGGTTTTTCTGAAGTTTGCCAATATTTGGATGTCATTGAGTTCGATGTGATAAGGTTGGGCTGTATATTTTGTTGTATATATTTTTATATACAGATATTCCGCGTATAACACGGTAGTTAGGTTCCGAAAGAATGACGTGTTATGCGAATCCATGTTATAAGAAATAAGGGGCTAGTTCAAAACATAGGGTCAAGTTAAAAAAACGAACAAAAGTATACTATTTCTTTTCATGATTAAAAATATATGCTTATTGAAATCATCTATAATTAATCAAAACTATTACACATTGACGAACCGAGAATGCATCTAGGTTTCCCTAATTCTCGAATCGCGTTGGAGCGAATCCGTCTTGTAGAAGTACCGTATTGCACGAAGAATATCTGTATTTTTTCGACGGAAATGAATATCGTTGCATTAAAAGAAAATCGTATAACACGAAACTAGTTAAAAATCGGTACGAATTTTACGGAGAACCCAATACTTGCGATAAGATCCAGTTTCCCGGACTCTTGTTTCGATATTTGAGCCGTTATTTTAGTAAGTGGTATTAGTCCATTTTCTTTTTTACTTTAATATTATGATTAATAAAAAGAAGATATCTATCTCTAGTGGAAAATTATATTTACTTCCGTTTGTATAAGAACAGGTCTTATACGACTTTCATAAATAACGGCTCATTTGATGGCGAGTGGGTAGTGTAATGCGGGGTCCACTCGTGGTTCCTTAATGGGAAATGGACCGGATGGACCTCGATAATTTGCGGAGCACTTCCGGAAACGTCTTTGATAGATACGATAGCGGTAATTGGTGCGATGCTCTATTTAGGTTTTCGAAGAGGCGAGAATACCGATCTGAATCTAGGTAACCGTCCACCGTGTCAGGTTAATGGATAGTGTTTCTTGAAGGTGTCCACTGGCTCCCATAGGAAATTAAAGTTTAACTCTTTGCGGTCTTACGTCGAGCGTGACTCGACATCACATTTCGTGCCAGCAAATCGAAGCGGCCAGGGCGACTCTAAGTCGCCACTCAGTGAAAAAACATTATTGCATATTATTTACAATTCATAATTTATGTCGGATTAACTCGACATGGGACTCGTGGAAACGAAATGTGATGTCGAGTGACGCTCGACGTAGGACCAGAAAAGGTTCAACCAGTGTTTCTCAACCTTTTTTGGGCCATGTCTCAATAAAGCATTTCTAAAATTCTAATGTCCCTCTTGTGAGAAAAACATGGCGTCCATGAAAGTGAAAAATAAAAGAATGAAAAGACAAATGAAGTACTCAGGAAGAAGTCATCAAGAAATTGTTAATAATAATAATAATAATAATATGTAGTGATATGAAGAAACAGGAAATATTTGTTAACAAAAGAAATGTAACAAATATGTAAGCAAATCTTAAGGTCGCCTCTTAATCGCCGTCCGAGTTGTTGCAAGAAACAGAGTGGCGACTGAGAGTCGCCACCGAGAGCAATGGGTTAAAATACCATAACAAAGAATAAGTAGCGTAAATTTTAATGTCGCATATCAATCGCCACTCGATTTACCTCAAGAAATTGAGTGGCGACTGTGAGTCGCCACCGGCTGCTATGGATTAAAATACCATAACAAAGAATAAGTAGAGTAAATTTTAATGTCGCATGTCAATCGTCAATCGCCACTCGATTTACCTTAAGAAATTGAGTGGCGACTGAGACTCGCCACCGACTGCTGCGGATTAAAATTCCATAACAAAGAATAAGTAGCGTAAATTTTAATGCCGCATATCAATCGCCACTCGATTTACCTCAAGAAATTGAGTGGCGACTGAGAGTCGCCACCGGCTGCTATGGATTAAAATACCATAACAAAGAATAAGTAGAGTAAATTTTAATGTCGCATGTCAATCGTCAATCGCCACTCGATTTACCTCAAGAAATTGAGTGGCGACTGAGAGTCGCCTTACCATTGCAAAGCAATTTTAAATATATATATATATATAATTCGTAACTCAAGGATGCATAAAAGAAGTGCGCGATCTCCTTCGATCTTCCGAAGTAAATTTGAGTTGGAATAATAAAAGATGATCTCTTTTTTTTTGGTACATTATCGTAAGCTGTTAGTAGGTAGTCAGTCAATAACATTCTATCGCACATTTTCATTTGGACGTTTTGTTTGTCCACGTTCTTGTTTTATGATAAAACGAAACGTGCGTGGAATATTGAATTACCCTGGGAAAGGGTTTATTTGAATTTCAAGGCCGAGTTAAAATTCACACTGGGAATAATATGGTTACCCTTCTTTTTCTTTTCTGAGGTGGTTACGAGATATTCATCTTACGCACTGTATCACCGATAAATCATCGTTCGCAATAAAATGTCTGTTTATATTTAAATAGATTAATCGAGTAGATTAGTAATCCGGCTAGTTTTCGTATTAAATATTAGAAATATATTGCTCAAAATATATTTCTAATATTAGAACTGTAAACTTAGCTAATAAATAAAGCGTTCTTCTTCGGCTGAATTAAACGTGAACTTTGAGTATAACTTATTTTTAACTCTATCGAAAAAAAAGAAAGAAGTCGTCTTTTCAAACTGATAATTGTACTAGTAATACTAGTAATTACGAAAAATAGAATTATTCATTTTAGCTGATACCTTTTTAGTGATTTTTTTCAACACAAAAATGTGAAACATTATTTTATTACAATTATTAATTATTATTAATACTTAATTTAATGTCAATTTATCGGACAAATAAAGTGTTCTTCTTCGACTTAATTAAACGTGAACTTTGAGTATAACTTATTTTTAACTCTATCGAAAATAAAACGAAAGAAGTCGTCTTTTCAAACACATAATTACAAATACAAAGTTATCGGGACCCGATATGTTATCAACAGGATATTAGTCCCCGTTGAAGGGGAACACCTTCGAGTCAATGGTGAACTGGGTCATGGAATTTTTAATTAACGTTCGTACTTTAAATAGATCCGATTCCAGAAGTACGTTAGAATTCCATGGTAGAATATATATGCGAAGCAGACCAAAGGTCACTTTGTCGTATTGAAAAATGTGGAAGAATAAAAAGCTAATAAATGTGGAAGAAGCTTAGATCTGTGCAGTTGGCCATTTAATGGACATAATTTCGGTATCTAATTAGAACAGAACTATTCCGATAAATCTAGATCTGATAAATAATTTCCTACTTGAAGTTCGTGTTTTCATTTATTTTTATACAATTTTATACAAATCGAACAAAATCAGAAAGTGGGTTTGGTTCACACTACATTTCAACTGGTTATGGAAGTGAATTTGATGTTAATTTTTGTCCAGGTTTGCAAAGAATTCTATTTCCATACAATTTACAGTTAAAAGAAATCCGAAATCAGAACTCTTTTCAATAAAAATAATTCATTTCAATCACCTTACATTTTTGAATTAAGCATCGAGATGCTTCCAATTATATTCTTTCCAGATATACAAAGTATTTTATCTCATCAAAATTGACAGCCAAAAGAAATCCGAAATCAGAACTCTTTTCAATAAAAATAATTCTTCTCAATCACCTTATATTTTTTAATTAAGTATCGAGATGCTTCCAATTATCTTCTTTCCAGATATACAAAGTATTTTATCTCACCAAAATTGACAGCCAAAAGAAATCCGAAATCAGAACTCTTTCCAATAAAAATAATTCTTTCAACTCACCTTATATAATATTTCCGGTTATCAAGATGGATCCCATGATGCGTAGGTGCGAAAGGGATGCTGCGACCTTCCGCACACATAATGTTGTTCCGCCGCCATATTCCATCGACGAGAACCATGGTTTTATCTCCCAGGAGTGAAACCGAATCTCGGATGGATATTCACGCCGCCGTGGAAAACTTTCACGTGCACAGACACATTTTTATAAAAATATGATATATCGCGTATCCCTGGTGAACAAATCTACATACATATGTCGTCCCATCCAGTAGAAGAGACTTAAGGTCAAGGTTTTGGATGGGAGATCTGGGATGCGCGATAAAGCAAACATAATTTATTATTATATATCACATTGACTAGAATAACGTATTATAATAATACATAAATACAGTATAGATTTCATTGAAAGTTTACGAAGTTCTTCTTTCGAGCGAAAGCCTGGAATGCGTGATAAACTAGGTTTACTTTATTTTGTAATTTATTATACAGTGTAATTACATAATGTAATATGTCATTAATTACTTTATTATAAGTAAAAAGCAAGGTGTATATATATAGAAAGTCGCTCGGTATTACGCATTTACTTTTTTAGCGAAAACATACTGTTATATGTCACACAATAACCGATCGAGTAACTGAATCGCAATAACCCTTTGATTCTTCTTATTTTTATCGACACAATTTAGTGTCAACTACTGCCACGCGAATGTCGCGTCGCACTATGTTAACGGTTTTCTGTGCGAACACACAGCGGTCAAAGAGTTAATCAATTTCACGGAATAAAAATACGGTGCAATAATAAAGGGTTGTTATTTCGGGCGTAGGTTAGATATTTCGCAAGGTTGCAACAGAAACGGCGTGAAAGGCAGTCGGGACTCTGTGTTTTTCGCTTGTAGGTTATTTCCCGGCTGACACCCTTTTTCACGGGAGCCCCTTTTTACGAAGAGGGAGACAATACGCGAATGTAACTTTAATACTCGTAAATTCTGCTTCGGCCCTCTGCATTTGTCTTTTTTAACTGCGCTGCATTGTTCGCCAATTACTGCTCGCTGCGACTCCCCCCCTTCTTTTTTACCGTTCTATTATTGTGGAATTTTCCGGTTTTTTTTTGTCATCCGACGAACCGAATGTCGATGCTCGCGATTCAGGATTATTAGCATGGACATTTTGCAAATTTCCAGTGTACCGGTACGATCGTGATTTTTTGACCGCGCGCTTCGTGTTTGCAACTTTTTTTTCGCCACGCTGAAGTCTGAGTATTTTATTCGACGATCTTCGCGAATCTGAATATCGTTTGTTATACTTTTCGCAAATAATTCATGGTTTCTGAACGAACTACATTTTATTCTGGTAAAAATGATTTTTATTCATTCTTGGAATTCTCTACTGAGCTTGTAATATTTGTTTCTATATTATTATTTGTTTAAATAATATAAGAATCGGAGTTCAAATTAAATGGAAAATGTTGCATTAATCCGCCACCACAGAGGAGTGTTTATAATAAATAATATATTGTTTTTCAACTACAATAATTTCGTAATTTAAATACCTTCGTGAATGAAGAAGTCGCTATCTATAAATGTAATAAATAAATATAATAATAATAAACAAATGTAAATATAATATTGTCCTCAAATATTCATTATATTTGTTTATATTTTATTTATTTACATTTTATTCAATCAATTATTTATATTCGAAATCGCGACAAAATATCGTTGCAAATCGAAAACTGATCGGTCGATATTTTTTATACAGTCGTCCTCCGTACAACACGGTACTCTTACAACACGGATTCGCGCTAACACGATTCGAGGATTGTGGAAACCCAGATGCTTTCTGGATTTGTCAATATGTAATAATTTTGATTAATTATTAATTACTTTAATAAACATTTCTGTTTTATAATTATTTATAAAAAGAAAGTAAAGTAAAATTTTGTACGTCTTTTAACTTTACCCTAATTTTTGTACTGGTTCTTTGTTTCTTATAACACGGAATCGCACAACACGCCATTCTTTCGGAACCCAACTACCGTGTTATACGGGGGATGATTGCGTTTAAAATAATTTCCGCAGGAAAATGCGAGGTGTTAAAAATCACTGAAATATCAGGTTTCAGTTGACACTTGATATCGCAGTGAAAACGCGAATCGATGAGTTTAATAAATCATGAAATTTCCAGTTTATCACGCATCTATTATCGACGTCAATTTGATTGAATAAAAATCCGGCGATTTTACCGAACAGTTATCAACCGGCGAATGCTTTTGTAAAAATACATAACTTGTCGATGACCGACATTTTGATATCGCGAATTTGATACGATTGTTTCCTGGATTTCTCTCGATTTCGAACACGAGGCCGGGATATTAATATCAAAGCAAATTGATTTTCCAGTTCAATTATAGAGTTTCAATTTACAGTATATCCATCGGGAAACTCCATTTCCACCGATTCTAAGTACTTCCTGCTATATTTGATATTTCATAATTAAAAAAGTCCGTAAACTTATCGAACAGCATCGTCGATTTAATATACAACATGCTATTCTTTTAATTTTTATAACTTTCATTATGCAATCAAGAATAAAGTAGGAATACTTAAAGAAATAATGAGGCTCGTCGAATGAGAATATTTATATAATTAGATAAATATAATCGAGTTTGAATATAATATTAAATGTGATATAAATAACTTGATATGTTTACAGTCTATCTGCCGATTCTAAGTACTTCCAATTATAGTTTATATTTTATAATTAAAAACTTTGAATTTTTATAACTTTCATTATGCAATCAAGAATAAGGTAGGAATACTTAAAGAAATAATGAGGCTCGTCGAATGAGAATGTTTATATAATTAGATAAATATAATCGAGTTTGAATATAATATTAAATGTGATATAAATAACTTGATATGTTTACAGTCTATCTACCGATTCTAAGTACTTCCAATTATAGTTTATATTTCATAATTAAAAAATCCGTAAATTTTTAGAGCACCATTGTCGATTCGATGTAAAAGGGGTTATCTTCTTTAAATTTTTATAACTTTCATTGTGCAATAAAGAATGAGAAGAAGGAATGAGTTGGGAATTCTTAAAGAAATAAACGAGTTCGTGGAATGGGAATATTTATATGATTATGTAGGAATTAAGATTGGAGGGTTGTAAAGGCGAGTTCATTAAAACACTAAGGATTCTTAACAATATAAAGGGATTCGTCGAATGGCAGTATTATATTTGCATAATTATAGAAAAAATTAAGGTGGGAGGATTCCAGTAGAGCTTTCTTTATGCAGCCAAGAAAGAATGTATTCAAGCATGAATTAAAGTCGTCTAAAGTCTGTCCAAGAAAGAGATAGATTTGTCAAACGGGAATATTGATTTACTTATTTATTTAACGGGTGGCAGCCTTTGGTAATATTACAAATATAACGAAGTCAAAGATAAATGTAAAAAGAAGAAATAACAAATACAATTGCAATATATAATTATAAAGAAAAATTAAGATTCGAAAAATGGATCCGTGGAAGGAAAACATTTATAAAATTATAAAAAAATAAAGATGGCAGGATTCCAATAAAGCTTTCTTTATGCAATCAAGAAAGAATTAATTCAAGCATTAAACAAAGTCGTCAGGAATTCTTCAAGAATTAGATGGATTTGTCAAACAGAAATATTTATATAATTACTAAAAAATCAAGATTCCAAAAATGCATCCGTGGGACGAAAAAATGTATAGAATTATAAAATAATAAAGATGGCAGGATTCCAATAAAGCTTTCCTTATGCAATCAAGAAAGAATGAATTCAAGCATAAAACAAAGTCGTCAGGAATTCTTCAAGAATTAGATGGATTTGTCAAACAAAAATTAAGATTCCAAAAATGGATCCGTGGAACGAAAACATTTATATAATACAATTATAAAAAAAAATTATAAAAGAAAATTATAAAAAAATTATAAAAAAAGGAAAGAATTAATTCAAGAATGAAATAACGTGGGCGTGAATCCTTAAGGAAATAAAGGGATACGTCGAACGGGAGATCGGATCTCGAAGAATCGAGCGGGAAATCGGCGGAGTGTAAAGTGTCGCCGAAAAATGATGAAGCATTTAATATAAAGCTAATGTAGCTTGGAAACGAGGACTTGATCGATGCCAGCCATCAATCAGTTCTGCACCCTTCGAGAAACATACCTGTTTCGTAATCCCCCCTTCGATCTTCGCCGTCCCCCTGGCCACCCCCTCAATTTTTATCAAAAAAAAGGAACCGGAAATGAAATTCTTACACCCCCCACACTTCCCGTCGAAATGAAAACATCAACTATATCGCGCATCCAATCTCGTCCTCCGCACTTTTCGGGCTTCAAACGAATTTTTAGCTGCGATAATTTCCGGTAAAATCGAAGAAATCGGGTTTGCACATTTTTCATAAATTAGCGACGATTTTGGTTTAAGCTTTATTCGGTGCACTACGTTTCAGGAGTTATGGTGTCGCGAGATTTCGCATATTTCTTGGGTGCTATTATTATGGTAATTTTTATAATTTATTTTATCTTGGAATCTGTGTCTTTTGGGGGTTAAAACGAAGTTTTATGTGTTATTATTATATTATATAATACATAGCAGTTCGTACAAAGAATAACATTTTAAGATATTAACATTTCAGGTTAATAATTAATGCATTATTGCATTATGTAATATTGTATATTAATAATCTGAGATTTGAATACCTCGAACTTTAATTATAAAGTATTATAATTAAATTAAGTTAAACTTGGTAAAGAATTAAATCTACAGGTACTCAAACTTCTGATTATTAATTAATTGATTATTATGATTCACGGTATTACATAACATTATGTATTAATAACTTGAAGCCTGAGTATCACGAAATACAAGGAAATATTTTCTACGTGGTTCGAATCGTTCGGAATTGAAATGTTTGAACAAATCGCAAACACGAAGCAGTTTTATTCTATTATATAATATTGTATATTAATAATCAGAGCTTTGAATATCTCGAATTTCAGATTACTAATTAACCGATTATTATGTTGTACGATATTATATAATATTATACATATATTAATAATCTGAAGTCTGAGTATCTCGAAATATATATCAATATTTTTCGAACCAGCTTTTCTGATTAATAATATAATATAATTTACACTAATATAAATACAAATAATAATATATTACCCTAATAATATACGAATAATAATATAAAGAATAATATAATACGTTAATAATATACGAAAAACAATATAAAGTATAATATAATGCGCAACGTGGTTCGAATATTTCAGAATTTCATTTTTTTTAACAAACCACTTTCATCGCGACATTTACGCGACGCATTTTTAAACCGAACGAAGTACTGCCGAAATAGTGTTAGCAATTAGAAATGACGTTTACCGCACTGTCAATTATTAAACTGATATTTATACATATAAATTACAAACGCGTGTTCCGCCGGCCTCGTATTTCACGAATTTACCTAACGTTGTTCGAAACTCGTCGATATCAATTCATTTGGGGAATTCTATAAACGGCCGCCGCCAGGTATTCCGCGCCGTTGAAATACCGAGAATTAATTATCGAACGTTTCTTTGTTAACTTTGTGCATTTTTCGTTCCGATTCGTCACTCATAATTATCACAATTAATGTCAACAATACGGGAGGAATTCGAGTATCCTTGAATCGTCATTTATAACGACTCTTTTATTTTCCAAGGACTCCGAACTTGTAATGAATTCGCGCGGGGAAAATAAATGATATTTTACGTTATGGAAATATTATTTTTATAATATTGAATGTCTCGTTTCGTTTTTAATTGGTTAACTGTAGGAAGCTACAGATATTTTGTTTATATTAATTTGAGAGTAATTTTCGTTGTCGGTGATCACTATATTCAAAGATATATTGAATTTATTTCTAAAAATCGCAATTATTAATTTTATTATTGTTTTCTTTATTTTGAACGGCACACAATAATTGTGATATTAATAGAAATGCCAATTTTGAATAGCAGGTCGGAACTATACTTTCTGTTGGTATTTGAGTTCCAAAAATATCAAATATCCTTCAATTTTTAATAAGAAACACAAAACATTATTTTAATTCATATCTGAGTTTCGTAAATATTCAAAGTTATTCCAATTTTTAATACCAATCCTACAAATAATTTTAATTGACATTTAAATTCCAGTAAATATTAAAATTTCATAATTTTTAATATTCAACTTGTAATTAAAACTGATTCTATTAGAAACAAAATGTCATAAAAATGTGTTTTATGTGGATTCCAATCAGATTTAAATTCATCTTAAAATAATGAACCTTATATTTCTAATCAATCCAATAAGAATTCCATTTTTTAACATTACATCTTAAAGACAATTTTAATTAACATTTTTATCCGTAAATCGACAATTTTTCAAGCACAAATTTGTTTAAAAAACCTAATATATGTTAAATGTCGTTTATACGGCAATAAATTTATAATGCACGCGCATAATATTGATCCTTTTCGACAATTATTAATTACTTAAAGTACAATTGCGACTTTTGTTGATAATTAATCTAAAGTCACATATTTACATTTGCAATGCTGACATTTGCAATATGTTCTATCGCGAAAGTATATTTTTATCTTCAAAACGGATAATTGGCGAGTATAATAAATGATCTGCTTCATTATCTACTGTAAAAGTAACACAAAGAGGGAGGAAGGTTTGAATAATTGTAATTCATTAGCGAAAATATTTCGGTCCTCAATTACTGCGTTTAGCATAACTCGCGGAATTTCAGGAATATGAAAATCCACGGGATATGAAACAAGATAGGTTGGAATGTAAACCTCGCGGCAGTCAAAGCAAACGTAACAAATCCAAGAAAATAAAATCAATGCTTTTACCTAATAAAATATTTGTTTATATAATTTGGTGCTTTCAATACTTTAAAACAACCTCGATGATCAATTTTAATTTCATCGGTATTTTATTAAATGATACGTAATTGGAATTTTTCATATATTTTAATTAGCATTTAATTAAATGGTATTTGATTTCAACTTTTAATGGTATTTAATTGGTATTTAATTCAATGGCATTTAATATGCATTTTTAATGGTATTTCATTAAATATCCGCGATGCTTGGGAAAGGAATATTTTATATTCTATCTATAATTACAAGGGTTGAATTTACAAGGGTTTATGGTGGTCCATGGAAAGCAGGGGATACAGATGCATAACTTTATGCAGTCCATGATGTTCGGATTATTGTAAGCATATCAATTTGCAGGGATCGATGGGATAGCAGTGTACCGGTATAATGGTGGTTTAGGGAGTAGCGTACCTGTTTACGGGTTCTATGGTGGTCGACGAGTATATTGGTGTACATATTCTGCGGTGGCCAGTGGTGCTCTCAATGCATCTTCTACGGGGTTCTATTGAGCTTCCAATGCAACGGTATAGATATTCTATGGGGGTAATTGTGTTCTGGGTGAACCTTCTATTCAACTCAACTTTCGAAGCAACGGTATATACATATATTCTATGGTGTTCAATGGTACTAATAATGCAACTTCTATGGGGTTTTACTAAACTTTCGATCCATCGGTATATTTATTCCATGGGGGTTAATTATATTCTGGATGAACCTTCTGTGGGGTTCTACTCAACTTTGAAGCAACGGTATATTTATTCCATGGGGGTTAATTATAGTCTGGATGAACCTTCTATGGGGTTCTACTCAACTTTGAAGCAACGGTATATATATTTTATGGTGTTCAATGGTCCTAATAATGAAACTTCTATGGGGTTTTACTAAACTTTCGATCCATCGGTATATTTATTCCATGGGGGTCAATTATATTCTGGATGAACCTTCTATGGGATTCTACCAAACTTTCGATCCATTGGTATATTTATTCCATGGGGGTTAATTATATTCTGGATGAACCTTCTATGGGATTCTACCAAACTTTCGATCCATCGGTATATTTATTCTATGGGGGTTAATTATATTCTGGATGAACCTTCTATGGGGTTCTACTAAACTTTCGATCCATCGATATATATTCTATGGTGTTCAATGGTACTAATAATGCACCGTCTATGGGGTTCTACCGAGGTTCCAATGCACATTTTATGGGGTTCTATCAAGATTCCAATACACCTTCCACAGGGTTCTACTAAGGTTCTAATGCACCTTCCATGGTGTTCTACCAAGGTTCCAAAGCACCTTCCACAGGGTTCCATCAAAGTACCATCACACCAGTATACAAATTCCATGGTGGTCCATTATACCCTTGACGCACCACAGACTTCCACCAAGATTCCATTGCATCCCTCTAAGACCCTTAAGGATGTGACGAGGGTAGCTTGCATCAGTGTACTGGATTCCACGGTGTCCCATAAGGCTGCACGTCCAACAGTAAGGTAAAGGGTGTGCTCGTAGAGAGAAACGGGGATGATTCGTTGGTATTGGTTGATATTGGTAGTTGGAGGGTGCGGGGTACGCAGAGAGTAGATGCGTGGGTAAGTTGCGCCGTAGCTTTTGCCGCGGCGGCCGGCAGTCCACAGGCGAAGTCCTTCCGAGTAACCGGCGAGCGACTCTTTTCTCTCCGCAAACTTTTCCGCGACGAAACTTCCAACTTTTCCTTCTCGATTTTCCACGCGCGCGTTATTTCTCGCTCGCCAAACAAATTTCCTTTATCTCGTCTCTTTATCGTACCCGCAATGTAAATCGCGTTTCGGTTAAAAATCATATTAACATTTCGCGAACATCTCGCGAGGTTAAGTTCGAAGGGTGATCAAAGTTCCAGCGGAAACGGACCATCGAAGAAATTTCGCAAAGAAAAGTGTTCTGTGTGAAAGTTTCCGAGGAATTCATAGAAATCATTATTCGAAGATTGAAAATCGAGTGATTTCACTTACCGGTGATATGTGACAACGATAAGAGACAGTGATAAGAATCGTGATTCGTTTCATCCTTTCGTACTCTGTGCTTGGAGTCCCCTGACACTCTTCAGTTTCTGAAAGATATTTTACGTGTTAATTAATATTTCCTGTATTAATTAGGAGGATATCGACTCTTATCAAAGGATAGAATTAATGTTAATTAACTTTTCACCGAATAGACTCCGATTCGAGTTCTATCTGTGCGTGATTCCGATAGCAAAGGGATGTAAAAAACGTAAGTGTTTTAGGAACTCATCGCTCAAAGTATTCGAACGTCGACGGAGTTTAAGATGTTCGTAGGTTTCGCTTTTAAGGAGGGATTTCCAATCGCATCTGCTTTTTTTCTGATAAAATTACAACAAATATAACATCGATGACTTCTTTATTTTGTTATTATTTTATGCCTAATTAGCACCGGTATCATTTATCCTTAATTAACATAGATGTAGTATGAAAAAGTGGGGTGAAAAACGGGATGGAAATGTTTAAAGAATCCAGGAATTTTAGTGCTCGATTGAAATTACGCGAAACTTTTAATTATTTTCCTGGAAATTTTTCATTGTAATACAAAAATTGAAGTATAATAAAATGAAGTGTTTCCAAGAGAATCGTTTTTCATTTTTATATTCAGTGACACGTTATTTTATTACTGAATAAAATATTATTTGAATATTACTTAGAGTTAGTTTAACAGTAATTTCAAATTACGCGAACGTTTTAATTATTTTCCTGGAAATTTTTCATTGTAATACAAAAATTGAAGTATAATAAAATGAAGTGTTTCCAAGAGAATCGTTTTTCATTTTTATATTCAGTGACACGTTATTTTATTACTGAATAAAATATTATTTGAATATTACTTAAAGTTAGTTTAACAGTAATTTGAAATTACGCGAACGTTTTAATTATTTTCCTGGATATTTTTCATTGTAATACAAAAAATGCAATATAATAAAATGAAGTGTTTCCAAGAGAATCGTTTTTCATTTTTATAACGGGTCACACAGTATTTTATTCTAAAGAAGTCTTATCGTCCCTCGTACATTCAGCTCACCACAAGTCTGGGAATTATTAATAATATTTCCATTCAATTATCTATAAAAATTCGTTAGAGAAATTGTATATTTTCTTGCTATTGTTTTCATTTGATTCAGCGATCAATTAAGTCACAGTGGGAGAAAAAACAAATGGATGAAAATATTGTTTTTCATATCGCATATCATTCAATAAAAACACAAAAAGATCGCAATGCTTTCAATATGTTATTCTATTATATCGTAACGTCTTTATTACAATTATTTGCAAATAATCAGTAAAATTAATTACCCCAATTTCACGTATAGTACTTTCAAAAATTGCAGCCAATAATTCCAACTTGAATTTCTATATTTTGTATATTTCATATACTTTTTGTATATACTTATTATTTTGTATATTCTTTGCAAATTCTTGTTATATTATTTGTGAACCTCAGAGTCGTCGTGAATTTTCGGTTATTTTAATTTATTAGGTTGTCCGGAAAGTTCATAGCGTAGGGTCCTAGAGTCAAAGATCCCAAGGGTCCAAGGATTTTAGATTTCTAGATTACAAGGGTCCAAGGATTCTAGAGTTCTAGAGTTCAAGGGCCCAACGGTCCAAGAAATATAGAGTTCTAGAATCCTAGGTTCGAAAGGTCTTAGAGTCGAAGGGTCCTAGAGTCAAAGAGTCCTATAGTCGAAAGATTCTAGACTCAAAGGTCCTAGAGTCAAAAGCCCTAGAGTCGAAAGGTCTTAGAGTCGATGGGACCTAGAGTCAAAGGCCCTAGAGTCGAAAGGTCTTAGAGTCGATGGGACCTAGAGTCAAAGGCCCTAGAGTCGAAAGGTCTTAGAGTCGATGGGACCTAGAGTCAAAGGCCCTAGAGTCGAAAGGTCTTAGAGTCGATGGGTCCTAGAGTCGAAAGGTCTTAGAGTCAAAGGCCCTGGAGCCCTAGGGCCCAAGGGTCCAAGGATTATAGAGTCATAGGGTCCTAGAGTCGAAGGGTCTAAGGATTCTAGAGTTCTAGAGTCGAAGGGTCTAAGAATTCTAGAGTTCTAGAGTCGAAGGGCCTAAGAATTTTAGAGTTCTAGAGTTCTAGAATCGAGGGGTCTAAGAATTCTAAAGTTCTAGAGCCGAAGGGTCTAAGAATTCTAGAGTTCTAGAGCCGAAGGGTCTAAGAATTCTAGAATTCTAGAGTCGAAAGGTCTAAGGATTCTAGAGTTCTAGAGTTCTAGTGCCGCGGAAGTTTAACTACAAGTTTAAGTGTGCCGTGAGATAAAAAACGCTGAAAAACACTGGTATAAATTATTATAGGACGCTGAAACTATCTTCTTATACAATAGAATTATTATATCCACACGCTTTCGGCAAATAGATAATACAAAGCCAAAAAAACGTGGCCCAATTTGCAATTAGAATGCGTAAAGCAGTCTGGTTATCTCACGCGGCCCGCATACTTTTGGGGTCGCCTTTGAAAAGATAAAAAGGCGAAATGGCAGAATACGAGGGAATCCTGGGAAATCGGTCGGTTTTCTGATTTGCCGCGGGGCTCCGGGAAGAAGGCACGCGGTGACTGTATATCGCAGTTGAACATTTCCATATATATATTTATATACATAATATTCATATTATTTTAGGATTCGATGGGGAATGCGGCTAATTATAGATAACATGTCAGATAATAAATAATATAACCAATAATAATCAACATATCTTCTTTGTTTATTTAAAGCAACACTTTTCGGTGTTCGTTTTGGAGTTTTCATTAGAGGCAGTATAGTTAATTAATGGAGTATAATTAATTATATGCGTAATTAATGGAAGATCGAAATTAAAGGTGACACTTTTTTACGTCACGAGTGCCTTTTTTTGGAACCCACCGCTGATTTGTATCGTTGGGTTTATCTTGGTAGGATTCCGTAAGATCGGTTAACCGATGTCACGTTGTTACCGTGGATTATAAAGTTTACGTTGTTCCACGGAAAACTGGGGCGCGTCCAGCCCACCACTCGCTCCGTACTGTTACCTGATTGAAGTTCCGCGTATACGCGAAAATAGAGACCGAAAATGGGGAAAATAGACCAACGGAAACGACTCCCGAAATACAAAGGTAACTAGAAAGGGTTGTGTGTCCACTGAAAAACATCATGAAAACAGCTACTATTGCAGTTTCAAGAAATTACATCGCGCTTTCGTTAGTTAAGGTTTTGTTTTGTTGCATCAAGATAGAAGGATATATAATGTTCTGTGATAGCGGTAATATTTGGGTTCTAGTGTCTAGGTGCTTAAAGGTCCTAGGGTCTATGGGTTCTAGAGTCCTGAAGTTTTAGGTTCTTAGGGTTCTAGGGTTCAAGGATTCTAGAGTCTTGGAGTCTTAGGGTCCTAGGATTCTAGGGTCCAAGGATTCTAGAGTCTTGGAGTCTTAGGGTCCTAGGATTCTAGAGTCTTGGAGTCTTAAGGTTCTAGGATTCTAGGGTCCAAGGATTCTAGAGTCTTGGAGTCTTAGGGTCCTAGGATTCTAGAGTCCTGGGGTCCAAGGGTCGAAGGAATCTAGAGTCCTAGGATTCTAGAGTCCTGGGGTCCAAGGGTCGGAGGAATCTAGAGTCCTAGGATCCAAGGGTCCAAGGATTCTAAAGTTCTAGGGTCGAAGAGTCCCAGAGTCGAAGGACCTAGAATCCTAGGGTCCAAGGATTCTAGAGTCCTAGGGTCCAAGGGTCCAAGGATTCTAGAGTCCTAAGGTCGAAGACTTCTAGAGTCGAAGAGTCCTAAACTCGAACGACTTAAAGTCGAAGGACCCAGAATCCTAGGGTCCAAGGATTCTAGAGTTCAAGGGTTCAAGACTCCTAGATCCGAATGATCTTTCAAGACTCAAAGGCCTTAGATTCCTAGGGCCCAAATGTCCCAAGATTCTATAGTCAAAAGGTCTTACAATCCTAGCCTCCTATGATCCTAGAATCCTACCATCAAATTTTAATTTCAAAATAACTGTTCACCTATTTTAAAATACCCCCATTTCGTCACACATATCATCTCAAATTATTCTAAAATAAAAGCACAAATATTAAGATTCAATAATCATCACCAATTATAATAACCACCATCTACAAATAATTATCTACATCATTAAAAGACTCTATTGGTCCGATTCTCTTCCAATACCCCAATCAAATGTTTCCAACCGAACGTGTCGAATATACCGTAACCTAGAATTCCCGATTTTCTCCGTATTCGCGTGTAAAAAAAGCAAGGCAACGATATAACAATATCGATGGGCTCGGGTAAAGAGGGTAGCAGAGGGGATTCTAGCAGGAGGAGAGTTTTGCAGATTGACACGTGTGAAATTGCAAGTCGCAGCAGCGTAACGGGTTGGCTAACAAATCGAATCCCAGTCACCACGATTATTCTCGATTGAGTTAAGCGTATCGAAGTGCTGCAGAGCGTGATGTTTCCAGGTGTCGTCGTCGTGTTATCGAGTTGGGCTTAACGAGGCGCAATTAACGTCGGCGTCGTTAGCTGGAAACGCGAGGACCGTAGACGCGTGGGTGCGCGCGCACGTTTCATCTCCAACCGTCGAAAAAGAGAACGAGAAACAAAAACAACCAGACGCGCAACTCTTTCCACCAGTGAGAATAGTGTTGCGCGTGTTAAATCGCAGACAATTTCCGTGCGGTGACAGTGCGAATTATAAAACGATCTCGAAGCCAACGAGTAGTGATAAGGTGATAAACTGAGCTGAGAACAATTACGTTTCCTCAAACAGAACTTTTCGTTATGGCGAACATCTCCGAGAGTATTCTACGGTAATCTCTTTCATATTCGTTCGAACAGTTCCCACGTCGCAAACGAGAGGGAGACAAGTAGAACAAGGAGCCACGAAGATAAAACTAGAAGAAGTCAGTGGAGACGCAGTTGAAGAATTCGAACGGTGAGTGGTTTCATGAATAATTCTCGCGCTTATTAATGCACATGTTCCGCGTGTACGTTTATTAGCTCTTACTCTCGAGGCATTCGATAATACTGATTTACATATTTCCCGATAATAACCCATATTTCGGCATCCCCTCGTTAGCGTTGTAATCGCGCGTGTAATTCTCGGTTACCTGGGCCCCTTGTCTAATCCTTAGTGTCCAATCGATTATGGATTTATTGAAATCCTTACATGAATCATGAATGTTATATTACTGTATTTCCATGCATCGATTCTATTATATCTTCATATCGTAACTGTTTCGTATCCACGATCCGTAAGAGAAGACTATTATTATTATTAGTCCTTTTAACCTCAACATTTCATAAGAAATTATTATTACAATGGAAGTGATAAGTTAATTAGTTACTGCTAGGAAGTAAAACTTTTTTATACTCAAAGCCAGTTCATTACGTTGACCGTAATTACCACTAATGACGAACTATAGGAGTCCGCAAAAAGATGGACGCATTATGAAATTAAGACTTTCTTTTATATGAAATATATTCAATTTTGTAGTTGACAAATGTTTCGGAAGATAAAACCTGCTGGGTATCGTAGAAGTCGGTGCTTTAATTACGGCAGATGTTGTAATGCAATTACTGCTGGTAGTAGATTGATTGACCTACGAGTTAATCAGAAGTGGAGTGCTTAACGGATAATTTTAAGATAATTAGAAAATGTCGAAAGATTGCAGTAAAGATACTTCGTCTTATTTGCGCGGCGGAGTCTTTAAAGCAGGAGAAGTAATTCGAAATTAGTACTCGAAGAATAATATCGGTATTAAATCTGTTCGCTACGCTTGGAAGCATTTTATAGCGCTTCTTGACTTTGTTTGAAGATTCGTGTTTTTCTGAAGCCGAGGTGGGTCGGTGTTTAATTAATTTTAATTCTACTCGATTAATATGCGATGCAAGTTCTTCGGGCACGTTCCGTATTCATTTACATCTCTTTAATGCAACATGTACAAAGTTATAGGAAAAGTCTAAACACAGAAATTCAAGGGATGATTTTAAAATAAATATTAAAAACATATTGATTCATTTCAATTTTATAATTGAAATACTAGAGAGAGAAAAATATCGTTTTGTTCTAAACTGTAAAGTGGAAAAATTCAATCTGAAATGGTATTTAATTCATTTCGATTTTAAAGATGTAAATTTAAGTATAGAAAATATTGATTCGTTTCAATTTTAAAGTTAAAAAGATTAAATCTGAAACAGTATTTAATTCATTTCGATTTTAAAGATATAAATTTAAGTATCGAAAATATTAATTCGTTTCAATTTTAAAGTTAGGAGACTAAATATGGAAAAATATCATTTTATTCAAAACTGTGAAGTTAAAAAATTAAATCTGAAACAGTATTTAATTAATTTCAATTTTAAAGCTATAAAATTGAGTATCGAAAATATTAATTCGTTTCAATTTTAAAGTTAGAAAACTAAATATGGAAAAATATCATTTTATTCCAAACTGTAAAGTTAAAAAAATTAAATCTGAAACAGTATTTAATTAATTTCAATTTTGAAGCTATAAAATTGAGTATCGAAAATATTAATTCGTTTCAATTTTAAAGTTAGAAAACTAAATATGGAAAAATATCATTTTATTCCAAACTGTAAAGTTAAAAAATTAAATCTGAAACAGTATTTAATTAATTTCAATTTTAAAGCTATAAAATTCAGTATCGAAAATATGAATTCGTTTCAGTTTCAAAGTTAGAAAATTAAATATACAAAAATATTAATTCATTTAAATTTGAAGATTAAACAATTAATCTGAAACATTTAATTCATTTCAATTTCAAGGCTGTAAAATGAAATATATAAAATATGAATTCGTTTCAATTTTAAAGTTGAAAAACTAAATATTCAAAAATATTGATTCATTTAACTATAATGTTAAAAAACTAAATACGCAAACATATTAATTCATTTCACATTTAAGTATAAATTAATTTCATGGCTTTGGTCGTTACTAGAAAAATACATAATAATAAATATTAATTTACATAATACGCAAAGTATCGTAATAATTCAAGAGATTGCGTGTCGCGTTCAATATTGAAATATTAACGGTATTAAAGTTTAATAGCATTTTAATGATAATGCGCTATGTACATTGCTCGCATCAAGATTTATTCTCTATTTCGAAATATTATTATAAAATATCCAATTACAAGCAATGCACACACGGTGCATTGCCAATTAATAAATATCCTACCGAATTACAATATTTACGATATTAATTATCAACTACGTTTTAATGGAATTTCATAATTTCATAATTATGAAAGTGAATCCTCCAGTTTGTCATCTCCATTCAACATAATTGTACAACAATCGAAATCATTAAAAAACCATTATAAACAAACCGAACATAACAACAAAGTAAATGACAAAATCAATTTGTCATTTTGTCGCTCAAAATCATCCATCTTTAATTCGCGAATTTACCAATATTAATAATTCCTGAATTAATTATAAATTAACTTTACTTTTCGGATTACGCAATCCGATTATCTCAACGGAGATTTAAAAGAATTTCACTCGGTTTACATTCGATTAAACATCCATCTAATGCCAAATGAATCGTAATAAATAATGGATTAAATAATAAATAATTAAAGACCGAAACATCGTGTCAGCGTTACCCTCGAATATTCAGAGATATTCAAATATTCATAATTCTCGGTATATCAATAATTCAGGTAAACAGCACTCGCTTCCGTGAATCCGATTATTTAACGTCAGGTTGATCCGGGTATTATTGCTATCTGAGAATCCGACTTCCGGCGGAAACGGTGATGCGTAGGGGTGTCTTGGCGCTAGTCATATTGCACGGTTCCTGAACTTAAGAGAAATTCGTTGGCAGTGAGGGCTGCGGCGGGGCGTGGAGAGGGGTAACTGTATACAGAGGGGGTGAGCGGTAGTTGTAAAGTGGAAAGGAAGGGAGGATCTACTTAATGGAACTGCTATCGCTTCGAACTACTTGCGATAAGGCTACTCCGAAAGCACTATACCCATTGGTTTTCTCCCTAAACTCTCTGACGACTAATACTCCGAATATTAGCCTCCTCTGCCAATAAGCATCTTCGGCTATTATGTTTCGAGGTTATGTTACTTACGTTACTTCCCTTCCCCACCCTTCTTAAATAACTATTGCCACCGTATGCTGTTTGATTTGGACTTCGCAGTAACTGCATGGTTAAAGTGCATGAAATACAATCATAATTATCATAATATGGTAACATTCTTTGTTTAAGGAAAAACACACTTCGCGTTGGCTTCGAAATTTCTGCGATATTGTAATCTGTTGATAATAATTGCGGTCGCTTGCTGTTTGATTGCGACTTTGCTGTATCTATTTAATAAAAGCGCAGACAATATCATATTTATTAATAATATATGACTTAGTATTTGTATTGGCAGTTTATATTATCGGGAAATTTCGAAGCCGCGGAGTGTTCATTTCTTAAACAAATATGATCGCTATATGTTGTTTGATATGTACTGTGCAGGATCCGTTTATATATGCTCTATTATTTGGGTCTTTCTCAACTTTGGGACCCCTCGCAGTGCAGGGTCCTGCGGTATTCTAGTTCCGTCACTGAATACGAGATAAAAACCGCTCGTACTTTATGGACCTAACCTAAAATGTTGGTCGATTTGGATATTGCATTTATTAAAAGCTTACTTATTAAAGTATTTATATTAATAGTATTAAACTAGCAGTATTATACAGTTTATTATGTATATCAGCAGCTCGTATCACAGTATTGCTGAATTTCGAAGTTCGAAAGTATTCTCTCGGAATAATGTAACGTATCGTGTTACGTAAATAATCGCGTGATAAACCCGGCGTTAAAGGGTTAACGCGGTGTTTCTTTTGGAAATGTATCGCAGTGATAGAGAAGAGCCGGAGGAAATGGAAATTGCGAATTTACAACTCCCAACGGAGAAAAGCTGCTTACTGCGTAGGAATATTACATTTTTATGAGTTCAATGAACCGTATATAAAGCTCGAAGGGAAAGTCATACAGGGTTTTTTTTAGAATATAAAAATATGAGTTAAAAAAATGACTACCGCGTAATAACACATTCGAGTCTTAATTAATGCAATCATGTAATGCATTTATAATTATATTTATACTAAATTGTACTTTATGTTATTGTAACTATATTTTATTTAAACTGTCTAACTTCAAAGATCATATTAAGTTTGAACCAAATTAAGACTGATTTAAATCTTTTCGAAAAATGGAGTTACATCACTTTTTAATAAACTTCTCATATATCTCGTATACGTCGCTTTATCTCTTTTCGATTTTTTCGATGCAATAATAATTATAAAAATACGTAGAAAAATTCTCTTTGTTTATCGAATTTATGTAATAATTTTGTTGCAATTCTCACGGAATCCAGCTTCGTTAGATTCGCGTTTAACTCGAGAAATATGCGGATCAGCGTTGCGGAATCGCGTAGTTCGTTTTTTCAGTGGCAACGTAAATTTTTATATTTTTTTCCGAAGCCGAGTGTTGAACGTTTCCTCCGTCTTGTTGGATTCGAGAGAGAGAGATTTTTATGGGCCGCCATTTACCTCGCCGTTTGAAACACTCGAAGCGCTTGGAGTGTCGTAAATTTTTTTTTTCAAATTTTACTCGGCATGTTAATGCGCGACAATTTAAATTACTTTGCAGTTTGTAGCTAAATTTTTGAAGATATTTTTTGTTTAACAATAGATATATTATACATGGGGTTTCTAATAATTATTTCTAACTCCGCAATGAAATTATCATCAGAAACTATAATAATTGCATTCAACGTTATTACATTATCACTTTAATAATAAATTCATTTATTTCAATATTCCTTTTAATTAAAATACCCCGAATATTCTCACGGCGGCATAAAACACGGACAAATAGCTTTTCGTTAAAAGGATAGCAAACTCTTCGAATATTCAATTTCAATTATCAAAATATTATTCTTCATTTTGTTTCAACATTAAACTGATTCGACTTTCCTTCCATTTCGTTGATTCTAACATCAGAATGTATTACAATTATATCCACCGATTACATGCAGTTACAATCATCACCTTATCATTGTACGAATTAATTTTAATATTCCTTTTAATTAAAATATCCCGAATATTCTCACGGCGGCATAAAACACTGACAAATCGGTTTTCGTTAAAAGGATAGCAAACTCTTCGGACATTCAATTTCAATTATCAAAATATTATTCTTCATTTTGTTTCAACATTAAACTGATTCGACTTTCCTTCCATTTCGTTGATTCTAACATCAGAATGTACTACAATTATATCCACCGATTACATGCAGTTACAATCATCACCTTATCATTGTACGAATTAATTTCAATATTCCTTTTAATTAAAATATCCCGAATATTCTCACGGCGGCATAAAACACTGACAAATCGGTTTTCGTTGAAAGGATAGCAGACACTTCGGCTATTCAATTTCCCGGCGGAATCCCTTAAATAAACGTCAAGCTTCCGCGAAACAGTCGCACCTAATTGAACGACTTTTGGAAGGAAGAAGAATTCGCGCGAAATTGCCTTCCTAGTTCCGAGGACGCCGCGATTCATCACTTAGCACGTGCGACTGCCAGGACACCGTGAAACTAACAAGATAAAGCGGCTACGCGAAGAACTATGTTACCTCGCGTCTTTATTATACGGTGTCTTGTTAAGAGCCGATCAATTCACGATTATTGGACGTTTGTCGCGTTTAACGTGATCGAGTATTCCCCCGTAAATCATACCTAACCTAACCTAACTGTCGCACAACTGCATCGCTTCTCCTCGATATAACGTACCCTCGGTCCATCTCTGATTTATATCCCACATTTATTTCCTCGATGCATTTACTCCAATTATACCGTCAAATTTCGATCAAACAACATGTGATCCTGATAATTCTTTAACACTGGATCTATAGATCACGTCAAACTGACTGGTGAACAGTATTTAATAAAACTATTCATCATTCTAAGCGTTGAAATCAAGGTTTAAAATCAGACGCGATTGCCATTCATTTATGCATCTTTCAGCGTACAGCGCGAAGTTAGCCGCACGCGTAACGCTGCTGGTATATCGCACGGACTCGAGTTCTGCTAACGTCACGTTGAACAGCGAACAGTGGAAACGTGTGGAAATCGCGTCTTGTTCTAACCGTTTGCGATCGGCAGATTTCGCTTTTGGGAGTACCAGTAGGTCGGAGCAAATCTATCGTTTCGCAATTACTTTTCCGTACAGGATTTAAAGTCAATATATGGATATTGAAACACACAGAATTTGTTGAAACTGATTTGTTGTATTTAATACTACTTATAATACGTAAGGTTCCCGAAGGTTCCCGCTGCGGGGTCATTGACTTCTACGACTATTTAAAAATGTCCCCGCTACGGGGACACCGACTTCTACGACGATTTAGAAATGTTCCCGCTACGGGAACACCGACCGCAAAGGGTTAAACGTCTTTTTTGTAAAACGCGTGGGACACCGCGACTGAAAATTGTGTGCTATAGAATTAGTTCTGTTTATACCATGTTTCTTCAAGATTTTGTTGGAAAATCTTGCACATAATTGACAAACTATCCTCGTAAAATATAGTGACACGTTGATGTATTTCCAACGAATACATATTGTGACAAGTCTAATGGAAAAACATTGTCAGGTGAGTATTAACTCAAGCCGTAGGGATTCTCTAAGGGTTAACAGTTTCCCGGGGAACGAATTCGGGAGTCTGATGTTCCTTCCGCGAAGTGAATCCTGCCGACAGGCTACGGGGATTTCGGCGTAGTCTGATTTACATTCGGGTAGCTTAATTGGAGAAACGGGAGCGTTACCAACCTCTACTACTCCACACCAAATTCCAATCAGTGTTACGCCCGCGTTCTTCCGTATAATCGCGCTATCTAGTCGATCCCCTTTGAAATATCACTTAATTAATATTTCCATTGATTCCTTATTTCTTATCGAACTCGATCGTGTTCGATTATATTCGATCTCTTCGATATATCGTTAAATTAATATTTCCGATTTGGTTCCTTCTTTCTTATCGAACTCGATCGTGTTCGATTATATTCGATCTTTTCGATATATCGTTAAATTAATATTTCCGATTTGGTTCCTTGTTTCTTATCGTGTTCGATTATATTCGATCTCTTCGATATATCGTTAAATTAATATTTCCGATTTGGTTCCTTGTTTCTTATCGTGTTCGATTATATTCGATCTCTTCGATATATCGTTAAATTAATATTTCCGATGGTTCTTTATTTCTTATCGAACTCGATCGTGTTCGATTATATTCGATCTCTTCGATATATCGCTAAATTAATATTTCCGATTTGGTTCTTTATTTCTTATCGAACTCGATCACATTCCGCCATCTTGATATATCGCTGAATTCATATTTCTATGATTCCTTATTTCTTACGAAATTCAATCAAACTAATCGAAACGACTGGTTCACAATTATTCATAAAATGATTCGAATAAAATCTCACGAAACGCAGCATTCTGTAATCGATCAGTCTCATTAAAAATTGCAAACCGCCATTTCGTCATGATAGTTCATTCTCTCATCACATTCATCTAAATTAATTCATATTAATTAACGCTGGCGGGTGTAAGTTAATCATTGGATTTAATAAAACGCGTGACGTGTGTAATATAAAGGAATGCGAATTTTCAAGTAGCGTTTGTGCACTGATTCGTAATAATCTTCAGCGATTGTCTTCGCCGGAAATCCGGCATGTTAACGAGCGTAAGTAGGTGCGATTGGAGCATCGTGGGTGGATGGTAAAGGAAGATCGTGTGCCGATAAAAATAACGAGTTCACCCTCGTAAAAGCGCGGCTAATAAAAAAGGAATTATGCAGGCGGACCTGCGGGGAACCGCGGCACCGTAAACTGTCGAGGGTTAAAATGAAGGGACGATAAATGATACGTCGTTCGAATTAATGAAGATCGCTCGAATTAAAATACCGACTCTCCTTCAAAGAACGCAAGTCCTTTGCCGTGTTTCCCTCCTTGTATTTAAGGACACGTTTATGTTTCGAGTAGCAAAGGGAGCAACGAATGAAGACGTGGCGACAAGAGATTTTTAACGATCCCCTTTGAGGTTAGGGTTTCGTTTGTGCGGTGTACGTCGATATAGCAAGTCCTTATATAACGCATGACTTTACGTTCGATGTAAAATGATTTTCGGTCGCTTTGGAACTTTTCGTCCGAAATTCTCTTTTCTGTTTCACTGTGGAAGCTTAAAGAACTAGTTTATCGTGTACTTTTGTAATAGTATCTTATTTATATTTTTAGTGTAATTGAATTGGATATATATTTTGTAATTTTTGGTCCGAAATAGGTTCAATTTTACGAGGAATGTTTCCTTTATCTTTTTAGGCCAATCTAGATTTATTATATCACATATAATATTGGAATTGAATTGGATATATTTTTTTCAATTTTTGGTCCGAAATCGGTTCAATTTTACGAGGAACGTTTCCTTTATCTTTTTAGGTCAATCTAGATGTATTATATCGCATATAATATTGGAATTGAATTGGATATATTTTTTTCAATTTTTCGTCCGAAATCGGTCCAATTTTACGAGGAACGTTTCCTTGATCTTTTTAGGTCAATCTAGATTTATTATATCGCATATAATATTGGAATTGAATTGGATATATTTTTTTCAATTTTTGGTCCGAAATTTGTTCAATTTTACGAGGAACGTTTCCTTTATCTTTTTAGGTTAATCTAGATTTATTATATCGTATATAATATTGGAATTGAATTGGATATATTTTCTTCAATTTTTGGTCCGAAATTGGTTCAATTTTACGAGGAACGTTTCCTTTATCTTTTTAGGTCAATCTAGATTTATTATATCGTATATAATATTGGAATTGAATCGAATATACATATTTTCAATTTTTTATCCGAAACTGGTCCAATTTTACACGAAACATTTCCTTTATTTCTCGATATTAGACATAAACCAAATATACAGTATTTAATGATAGATTAACGACGAATATCTCGACGAAAGATGGACGATTCGATATCCGTAATTATATTTATTGCCGTATAATTTCGAGTTCTTCGCATCTATCGATGTGAAGCCACTTTAATTTATACCCGAGAGAGTGATTAAACAGACATTTGAATTAGAGCTGCACATTTCCAAGCAATTCCGGTAATTTTACAGCTTGTTCAGCCGGCGCAATTTAAAACTTTCATCTTTAAGCGAGGGTGATTAAGCGCAGCACGAAATATGAATGAGGACGACTTTAATCATAGTAAATGCACCGCTCTGATATCACTATGAAACGTTTTCTTCTTGTAATCAGACAGTTTTTCTACTATTATTTCTAACGTTTCAATTATGACGTACTTGAATACCGTATTTCATAATTATTCGACAATACACTTAATTATCTCCGATATTCATTTCTAGTATTATAATACAAAACTTCTATGACGTATTTGAATACGGTATTTCTTATTTATTCAACAATATATTTTAATCGGATTTATTGTCTCGGATATTTTTTTCTAGTATCATAATATAATGTTTGTAAGATTTCAATTACGATATATTTAAGTACCATATTTCGTATTTATTCGACAATACATTTTAATCATTTCTGATATTTTTTTCTAGTATTATAATAATTGTAAGACTTCAATTACGATATATCTGAACACGGCATACACGATGCTTCACATTTATTCCACGATACACTTTAATCATGTCAGATATAATAATTCAGTTATTTAATTAACATTCTTTACTTATTTCAGATTATAATGTCCAGATTCCGCGTATTCTAAACTCCATTTATTTAAGTATACTCTTATGTAACGTAAATCTTTATAAAATAATTTTGATCGAGTCCCCAAGAAATAAATTATTCCTAATTGCTTGTACGACATTACTTAACTATATCCAGAATTATATTAGACAGCATAGCGTTCTTAATCATTATTATAATACATTATTGAATTTTATATTAGATAGGATAGCGTTCTTAATAATTATTATCAAATATTATTAGATTTTATATCTGATATGATAGCGTTCTTAATAATTATTATCAAATATTATTAGGTTTTATATCAGATAGCACAGCGATCTTAATAATTACTATAAAATATTATTCGATTTTATATCAGATCAAATAGTGCTCTTAATAATTATTGAAAAATATGATTTGGTTTTATATCAGATGGGATAGCGTTCTTAATAATTATTATCAAATATTATTCGATTTTATATCAGATAAAATAGTGTTCTTAATAGTTGTTATCAAATATTATTAGGTTTTATATCAGATAGAATAGCGTTCTTAATAATTATTATCAAATACTATTGGATTTTATATCAGATAAAATAGTGTTCTTAATAATTGTTATCAAATCTTACTCGGTTTCATGGATTTAATACTGAATCGAAAGAAGAATGTTATTACGGCTCCGTAATTCACGAGCGCCTTATGTTTTCCTTTGGACGGTTGATTCTATCGTAAGAAAAACATTCCTCAGAATTCCACGAATGGCCGCTACACCTTAATAAAAACATCTGTTTTGATTTCGCTGCTTAGAATGTCAACATTTTCCGTCTCCTACTTTGCTCAGGTCTTGTCGAGTCATTTCTTATACATTTAATTCTCCATTATTAGTTAAGTAGATATATTCGATATACTAGATATATTAATAATTCTTAAAATATTTGAAGCCTTTTAAATCTCACCTGCTCTAAATTAATAAAATATTAAGTCTAAAAATTCCACAATTTATTGGAGATTTATAATCGAAGTTAGAAATAAATGTCCCGCCTTAATTATTAACGTAATCAAATAACTTACTTAAATTATAAATATACATTTTTTAATTATATTTTCTTTATAATTATGTTAAATTATAGAATTTGATTATATATATAAATGACATAGAACTTAATACTAGATTTATTTAAAACGCTATCATTTCTTATATTTCTTTTGACGTAATTAAGTAATATCTCGTAAGTATTATTCTATGAGAATTTATGTTAAATAATGTTAGAATCCGCGGAATCATGAAATTATCATCTTTGACAATGAAACAAACGATGTGTATATAATTTGGAATTAAATCACGAAATAAATTATTGTTCGTTGCTCAAAAAGTCATATTCCAGCCTTATTTCCTATAATTAAATCTCGATGTTTAAACAAGAATAATATTCATTAACATTTCGCCGCGAGTCTATCGTATTATAATAAAAACATCCACTTCGGATTCGACATCTCGATGATTAAATGAATTTCATACCTCTCTCATCCCAGCATCAATTTCTCAACAATAAATCGAAAAGATAAGAATTTCATTCTAAGTCGAGTGCTTCCACTTTGGAAGGCACTTAAACCGAATAAAAAGAGGCTCGAGCGATACGTCGGCTTGTAGATCGGGGTGAGAAGGTAGCGAAAGGTTGATCACCCTTTAAATTACTTTCCACCCTCGTCGAGAGTCGGTGAGATGGTTTTACCGTTGTGTCCCGGTGCGCGGGGAGTTTAACTCGGCAGTGTTTACCGCATTGCGAGATTATATCGTGGTTTATAGTACACTGCAGCGAATGTTTAATGGAGTGATACAATGCCGAGGATATACGCAGTGTAGGTACGTTATGTTACCTACATATCTGCCCTGCACCCTTGTCCTGGCCAGGACCCCGAAATCTAACGACATCAACCCCAAAACACTCACCCCTACCATGCCACTAAGGGCGGCCCTTTTGTCATCCCTTCCATGCTCGCCCTTAGTTCCGCCCTATCAGTGGTGGAATTAACCAACGATTATATTATGTTAAATTCTAATTGTTTGTTCTGAGAGCACGGATGTTGACACGTCACACGATACACTCGCGAGCACTGTCTACGACCGACTGTCGACTTGGGACCAAACTTTACACTTTCGACAATCGACCTTCCGTAACGATTCATAATCGAGTACGATTTACTTCGAGCGCTGTAATAGTTGTGTATACATTCAATGTCTTTGGTAGCGGTTTACTTAACACGGTTTGAATATGGCAATATCGTTACATTCGAAATGATTTGCGGTATGTTTAATACAGGTACCTCGTACAACGCGGTTTTCGAGGCGGAGCGATATTTTCGTGTAACGCGGTACTCGTATAACGCGGTTCGCGAAACGTAGCGATATTCTCGTGTAACGTGGTTTGCGAAACGTAACTGTCCTCGTATAACACGGTTCGCGAAACGTAGCGATATTCTCGTGTAACGTGGTACTCGAAACGTAACGATCCTCGTGTAACGCGGTCCACGAATTGTAAACATCCTCGTGTAACGCGGTACTCGTATAACGCGGTTCGCGAAACGTAGCAATATTCTCGCGAAACGTGGTACTCGAAATGTAACGATCCTCGTGTAACGCGGGTCACGAATTGTAAACATCCTCGTATAACGCGGTTCGCGAAATGTAGCGATATTCTCGTGTAACGCGGTTCACGAAACGTAACGATCCTCGTGTAACGCGGTTCGCGAATTGTAACGATCCTCGTGTAACGCGGTTCGCGAATTGTAACGATTCCCGTATAACGCGGTACCCGTACAGCGTTCATATGAAATAACATTTCATACGAAATGATTTTATATTCATACACATTTTATGTACAATTTTTAATGCACTGATTTGAATAATTTTATTTCTGTTTCATTAAATGAAATTTAATTTTCCGAATCGAATAAAACCATGTGTTTTCTTGAATTCATAGATTAAAGATTATATTTTATTTAAAAATGCTGTTGCATTACTTCTGCAAAATGCAGCTGAATTTAGATGGCGAAGTAGATGCCGCGGGACTTACAATTATTACCTGATAATAATTACAATTAATTAGCGAGGTATCCTGAAGTACAAATTAAAAAATGACAATTGATTAGTAACATTGATACAGTTGAACATAACATTCAAATGACAGGCACAAACAGCAACACAACTATATACTTTATATAAATAATTAAATAGAATTATTCTTTAATTACCTTCGCTTCAACATTACATATTTAATATCACAGACTTTCCAATCTAAAACTTTCTTTCAAATCCGAGTATAATTTATTATAAAAGAATCCTCGACAATCATCGTTCAACGGCGACTGAAGATTTTCGAGCACTCTGGATGGTTCTCGTTAATCGTTCGAGCATTTTATTTCTCTCTCCTTTCATAGCCGGGACGAAAAATCTTCCTCGTATTTCAAGTTCATAAATTCGAGTTCCTACCTTTTTTTTCGATTGCAATAAACCTCGAGGATCGATTCCTACGAATCTGTGTTATATCAAACTTGGATCTCTCATTTCCATCCTCTGCTCTCTCGATTATTTTCCTTCATGGTTCGGGGGGTGTGTTCATCCCCTTTCGTTTTCCCTGCCTTTCTCCATTTTCCTTTTCCCCCGACATCTTTTCGAGTGTCCTCGCTAAGAGGATCAGGAAGCGTTTTACGAAGCGTCGCCAATCTACGTCTGATTTCTTCAACTTTAATGCTGTTAGGATTCCTTGATATCCTCCCGGCATCTGGAATCGCGCGCGGAATAAAGGAACCAATAGAAACCTTTCGATTCTCCCCTTTTTTCCTTGGCTTTTCAATGCATGGAAGAGCCGGGGCCACGTTTTACATGTTTAACACTGGAACTACCAAAAGCAGTGAAATGATTGGTTCACAATATTCACTTTAATGGCCGCTGAAACCACGTGGTGTCCCGCTAATGGATCGTTTATATCGAGAATGTGCGAAGGAGGAAAATCCCATTATTATTAATTCATTGATTTACGATTTATTTATTATTTATGATTGATTAATTCATATATGAGTTATAGTAGACTTTGATTACAAATATAAGCAGAAACCACCTGGCAATTAAAGTATTAATAAAATTATTCGAACATAAAACGTCGTTCAAGATTTTATATATCTTTGCCCCGAATTTTCTTTCAAGATTTATTTTACTTCTTTCGAGATGCCTTTCACTATCTCGATCGAATATTTCGATGACTGTAGCCATGAAGGTTGGTAGACATGTAGTTTCCGGGTCCGCGTCGCGATGTGATTCCTTCGTGGATTAACATTTCAATGACATTGCAGTTGGCATCCGTAGAATTAAGGTAATACTGATACTAAACCTCACACCTTCGATTAAACCTCAATTTCTACTTTTGTGTATCTGTTCGCGTCAGTGATTCCACTAATAGACATTGTAAACCCTTTCAATATCGCGAAAGCTTAAAGCGTTTAGTTCCGGATGAAAGTTGCGCAACATAGTTGCGCGACATAATTGCGTGAATAAAAGTTCATTCATTCATTTCTGAAACTCTGCCCTTCGTTCAGAAATGGAGCCCCGGGAAACGGGAAGGTTTCGTGCACTTTTGCTTGCGGAACCAGTGTTACCGCGGGATTTCCGGTGACAACTTTTTTCCGCAACTTAAAGTACACTATTAACGGCGTTTAGTTCGACGATTCCGTTTGCTGAATTAAAGTCGGTGAGTCAAAGAGAGGGAGCCACTGTCGATTCCTTTTTCCAGCACTCCGCGCGTTGCTTTCGAGTGCGTTTTTAACCCTTTCGCTGCGGAGTGCTCAGAAAAGAATTGCTCCCTCCGCAGCAGGCGCGATATGTAGTAGAAGGTTGTCCGCGCGATAACATCGTTCCTAAAACGGTGTGCGGAGCCAATTTTGAATAACAATAATAATAGCCAAACAATAATAATATTAATAAGAACAATATTAGTAATTTTTAATAATCTTTAATAATCGAAGACAAACGAATTAATGGCCATTATTTTGCAGTTATTAATAGCAAAACATGCAAAACAAATGCACGGCGCCTATAGGCGCTGGTCGCTCAGGAGAAACGTCTATAGTTGAGCGCCTAAAGGCGCTGTTCGCAGCGAAAGGGTTAATCAGAGAGAAAGTCATCAGAGATTTTCTATAAATCTGTCTTTCATTCGAATCACTTTTTTCACGCTTCCAGAGTCGTTGTATTTCGACATTGAATTATATCAAATACGTTAGCCAATTAACACTGTATTAGTCAATTAATATTGCCAATTAGTCAGTGAAACTATCGAACATATACCCGGCAATATTTATAACTTTATTTATATATAAATTATGACTGAAGGATGCCAATTAATTAATAAATTTAATCATACCATTATGTATATAAAATAAAGGCATATAAAATCACGGACTAAGCGCCGTTGTAACTTAATTGAAATAATTTGATTAAAAATGGCGGACCTCTTGTTTCGACTGCTTTGGTAGTTCTAGTGTTAAACAATATATTTTTATATTTTGTACTTGTCCTTTATTTTTATTAAAGGCAAAGTACCCCTTCTTTTTAGAAAAATCGTTTTAAAAACTATTATAGAGTCTGTAAGTTAAAAATGAAAAAAATGAAAAACCATTTATGAACACAGAAAGTAAACCGCCATTCGATTATCTCGATGAATCCGTCCCTTTGACGTCGCGACGTTTATCGTCGGTTGATTTCATAACCGGCATCCATGATCTTTTTCCACGGCAGGTTTTCGATAGTGAAATAACGTGACAATCGTTGCATCGGCATGATACACACACGAACGCACACAGTGACACAGAGGGAGCGGGTAGAGGAGAAGGATAAAAAAGGGTTTCGAATTGGGTTCGGTTGAGTATAGTCGACGGAATAATGGCGGAGTAGCAGGCGTTCTACGCTTTTGGGTACTCGCGAGAAAGATCGAACGTATTTACTCGTTCGACTACCCATTTCCGGGGAATCCAAAATTCCTGGCACGCTCTATCTTCCATTCTGGTTCCCAGGAGAAGTAGTTTTGAATTTATTCGTAGGGCAGGAGTACGCTTCCGGCGCGAGCCACCGTTTTTCATTGAAGGACCCAGGTTTTTAGTGGGCTTCCCTCGGAGAGAGCTTGCAAGCTCGTTCCATGATTCCGACGGCCAATTAGGGTCGGTGACTCGGGGAAGAACGGAGAGAGAGAGAGAGAGAGAGAGAGTCGGACTTTACGATGTGCTACTGAAAGAGAAAGAGAAAGAGAATTGGTGGGTAAGTGAGAGAGTTGGAAGGGGATGAAATAGAAGGAGGAGAGAAAAGAAAGAACGAAGATGGAAGGAGGAAGGATTTCTTCTTTTCATTCGAGGGATAAAATGCAAGAAGAAGGAAGAAAAAAATGGACGAAGCATAAAGGAGGAACAAAGGAGGAGGAAAAGTAAGCAAGGAAAGTGGTTGGAATAAGAAACAGGGATAAAGTCGAAGAAAAAACAAGGAAAAAGATGAAGGAGAAATAAAGAACAAAGTAGAAGGAAGTATGAAGAAAGAAGGTGAACAGACGAAGGATGAAGAAAGAACAAACAAAGTGGGTGGAAGAAGAAACAGGGATGAAATGGCAGTAGAAGGAAGAACGAAAGATAAAGAAAGAGCAAGGAAGAACGAAGGGTAAAGAAAGAAGATGGAAGGACGCGAGATGAAGAAAGAAAATGTAAGGAGAAAGGAGACGTAGAGATGAACAAGAAGAAGGAGCTAGGAACAAGGAAGAAGGCAGGAGAAAGGTGGAAGATGAAAGGAGGAAAGGAGACGTAGAATGTAGTCGCGCCTCGACGAAAGTTTAAAGCCAAGTTTAAGCTCGAAAGATCATTCCGCTTTGCTAATATAACTTTCGCACGCTCGAAGATCCAGAAACAACAACAGCACTGATTTACCCTCTTATGTTAATTTCACGAAATCGTCACGTGGAATTAATTCATTTAAACGCGTCGACTCTAAGATACGGAGTTCCTCGTTTTGCTTCCGCGTAGCAAGGTCAGGAATGTCGTCTCAAGATCCGTGATTCCGTCGCGACATAACCTATCATATTTACTAGATTTATATTCAGTTTCGAATTCCACCAGGAATAGATAATTTATAAGGAACTTAGTTGAATGAAAACTAACAGTGTTCATTGGTCATCTCAAGATCCGTGATTCCGTTGCGACATAACCTATCTATTTACTAGATTTATATTCAGTTTCGAATTCCACCAGGAATAGATAATTTACAAGGAACTTAGTTGAATGAAAACTAACACTGTTCATTGGTCGTCTCAAGATCCGTGATTCCGTCGCGACATAACCTATCTATTTACTAGATTTATATTCAGTTTCGAATTCCCCCAAGAATATATAATTTACAAGAAACTTAGTTGAATGAAAACTAACAGTGTTCATTGGTCGTCTCAAGATCCGTGATTCCGTCGCGACATAACCTATCTATTTACTAGATTTATATTCAGTTTCGAATTCCACTAGGAATAGATAATTTATAAGGAACTTAGTTGAATGAAAACTAACAGTGTTCATTGGTCGTCTCAAGATCCGTGATTCCGTCGCAACATAACCTATCATATTTACTAGATTTATATTCAGTTTCGAATTCCACCAGGAATATACAATTTATAAGGAACTTAATTGAAGGGAAAATAACACTGTTTATCGGCGCAATGTTTAATGTAATCTACAATGGATATTCGCGGGATTTTAAAATTCCAGTGGCAGAAATTCCGGAAGAGCTGAAATTTTCTAAAGCGTTGCTACGTGATCGTTGCTACTGTGTAGCTAGCTTTTCTCTTGAATGGCTCCGTGTAATAAAAAAGTATGGAGTTGCGCGCACTTTGTAATATAATTTTCATTATTTTAATAGATCTGCAAGAATGGGGGCAGAGATTTACGGTATATTACTTAAGTTATTCTTCCGGGTAACTTTTTAACTTATTGCCTTATTCGCTTATTTATCCGCGTAACTTGTTAACTTATTAATTATTAACTGATTCTTGCGCGTAGCTTATTAGCTTATTCGCTTATTAACTTATTAACTTATTAACTTATTCTTCCGCGTAACGTATAAACTTATTCTTCCACGTAACTTACTAACTTATTCACTTATTTATCCGCGTAACTTGTTAACTTATTAATTATTAACTGATTCTTCCGCGTAACTTATTAACTTATTCTTCCTCGTAGCTTATTTACTTAGTAATTATTAATTTCTAATTGATTCTTCACGTAACTTATCAACTTATTAACTTATTCTTCCGCATAACTTATCAATTTATTAACTTATTCATCCGCGTCACTTATCAATTTATTAACTTATTCTCCCGCATAACTTATCAATTTATTAACTTATTCATCCGCGTCACTTATCAATTCATTAATTTATTCTTCCACGTAACTTATCAACTTATTAACTTATTCTTCCGCATAACTTATCAATTTATTAACTTATTCTCCCGCATAACTTATCAATTTATTAACTTATTCTCCCGCATAACTTATCAATTTATTAACTTATTCTTCCACGTTACTTATCAATTCATTAATTTATTCTTCCACGTAACTTATCAATTTATTAACTTATTCTCCCGCATAACTTATCAATTTATTAACTTATTCATCCGCGTCACTTATCAATTCATTAATTTATTCTTCCACGTAACTTACTAACTCATTAACTTATTCCTCCGCGTAAAAACCAACTACATGAAACGCATAATCAGTGTAAATCGATGGACGGATGCAATTATCTCATTAAACTCGCTGTATTTCATTATCAGATAAATATCCGAGTTAACACATACCTAATTCTCATCCTTTTCGAGAATTTCATGGCCGTAGAACAATGGTAATAGAATGTGTTTCATGGATGCGTGTGCGTGGTCTTTGCGATGCACCTTTTCCCTCGAATCGAGGCACATAACGGAAAATTATGGGGTACATTCCATTAAACTTCCCGACAGAGATTAAAATGTACGATTACGCGAGTAGGTAAAAGCCGTATTACGAAGCTACCAATGCGCGCCGCGATACGCGCGACCATCGCTGGACTCCACCGGACAACCGGGTTAACCCCTTGGCATACAATGACGTCTGAGAGACATCATCTGTTTCGCGTGTCATTGTAGACGTTGACGTCTCCGGGACGCAAGAACTGTCTCCGGCGGACAGGAAAAATGTCAGACTTTACAGAACTACTTATTTATTATTTAATAATGTTACTTCATTATTGTCCATTAACCAGTTAACTGTGGCGTCCTCTTTTCAGAGCGCGCATCTATGTGTGTCGCGGATAAGCTGTTTCAGCCGGTGCATACGGGAACGCATAAGTTCATCTCAAATTATTAATATTGTTTATTTGTTTATTTTATTCCGGCCTGGCCTCAAAATATTCTAAACATCTTGACATTTGAGAATATGTTTTACTTTTCACAAAAATGACAATTTAAATAGCCAATGGTCACTACTTTTGACGCATGACGAGTATAGTCGTCATGACACAAAATCGTGCCACTTCTCCATGACGAGTATAGTCGTCGATCACAGCTAACTGGTTAATATTGTGTATCGATCTTATTAAATGATATTTAGCATTGTAATTATTCCGTTCTGTTTCAAAGCTTACGTAACTGTTCAGTTGAGCGAAATTAAATAGTATTTTTTTATTTGTATGTCAAGGGGTTAATGTTTAACGTCCTTTAAATGCTTGATGAGCCCGTGCGTTTTCCCAACGTGCCACGGGAAGTAAAAAGCTTATTCTCTTCCTTGAAACTCCCTTCCTATTTTCCACGGGTACGCGGCATACAGTTGTGCCAACGTAAAGGTGAAACAATTCGATGTCAGAATGTATTCCGCGTTTTTCCTTCGAATCAAGTCGGTTTTGGAAAAGGTGGTCGCCTGAAAAATATACGGATCTTTGTTAGCGCGATATGAAGACTTAAGTTACGAAATCTTAACATAACCTAACCTGAAAAGGTTACAAACTTAAGTTATGAAAAGTACAATTTTGAAAGAATAATGTTTATAACTTAGCTTCGAAAAGATTTGAATTCTAAATTTCCATAATTGAATATTTGGATAAAAAGAAGGGAAACGATTCGATATGAAAATTTCTTCAATATTTTCCCTTCGAATCAGGTTGGTTAAAGTTATGAAACTTAAAATTAGGAAATAAATGAAATTGTGGTGTTTCAAGTTCTCGCGCAGACGAAAAGTAAGATTCTGAATATTTTGTGTATCAAAAAAATTGCAATTCCAACGTCAGTGGATCACGGTGTAATAAAACGGCTCGATAATTCGAAATTCTCTCGCGCGCCTCTTTTTTTTCTGGTGGCTATAATTCATCTCTAGTCTTTACATTCAAATCGAGTTTGTAATTTGAATAATCGATTGTCGTGCCAGCGTAGCACGGTTGATTAAAATCAAGTAATAAAGATAGATGGGGAGTTTTTTTGAGTGCTTCTATTTTAGATAACATTCCTTCGGGGAGAAGTTCTGCGTTTTCTGTGTTTTCCGATGCAAATTCGCGGCAGAAGAAAATCAAATTTTGGAGGGTTTTTACTTCTCAATTATTTAGGGATGAATACCGAAATTGGGAATTTGTGAGATTTATCGTTTATTGGAAAATCAAATTTAAGGGAGAATTTAGATAATGTGAGATTATTTCATTTCTTATCTTTTAAATCGGATGACATTGTTTTGCTCCTAAATAGCCGAAATCTATGGTAAATGATGTCAAATGATGTTCTAGGACCATTTTGGGTCGAAAGAAGTGGATTAAAAATGTTTACCGGTCAAAAAAAGGATCGACCTAAAATCGCAAAAATGTGAAGGGGTATACCTTCAAAAATTGTCAAAAATCAAAAGTCGCCAAAATCAATTCTACATGGCCCAAATCGATGGTATATGATGTATAAACATATTCTAGGATGATTTTGGGGTGGAAGAAGTGGATTAACAATTTTTACCGGTCAAAAAAAGGGTCGACCTAAAATCGCAAAAATGTGAAGGGGTATACCTTCAAAAATCGTCAAAAAATCAAAGTCGCCAATTTTGCTCCTAAATGGTCCAAGTCAATGGTATATGATGTCTAAACATGTTCTAGTACCATTTTAGATTCAAACAATTGTATTACAACATAATGAATCACAGCAACACCATGCTATTATACATTATTCGCAATCCCAACGAGAGAAATTCACGATTTCTTTCCACTCAATGCGCGATTTGTTAGTTAAGTATCTTTGCGCACTTCCGATTCTACATTTTCGAGTATCCCGAAGATTCGTGCGAATTAACATTACGTTTAAGAACAGGGCCCTCGTTGCTCCTCCTTAATGACACTCGAAAATTCACTAATTGGAGGTAATACGAGATGCGGCGATGTTAATTCGCCACGATACAACCGCCGAGTGTTGCTTGTTGACTCGGAGATACGGCACGAAAGCTTTTACTTGAAAACGCTTTCTATTCCAGTTTCGCTATATCCAACCCAACCCCTCCAACCGAATCACCAATGATATTCCGACTTATTAAGTACCACTGGAATTAAGTACCATCTTTTTTTTCACACTTCCATCTTTTCTTTCTCCATTGACTAACCAAAAATGAACATTTTTTATACTTTACAAATTCAACGACTTGTCAGGCAAGTTTTTTTTATAATTTTTTTTATAATTTTTGTTTATAATTTAATTTAATTCATTTTACGGGTAATGACCCTTAATAGTACAAATAGTTTGACAAAAATAGTATCACAACACACACACACACATATATATATATATATGTACTTTGTATCATTTTCTTTATATATATATATATAAGATAGAGATAGAGTGATAAAAACGATTTTATTCGAAATTCTGAAAATCACGCTAACATTTAAAAATTGTATTAAATGCGAGTGCTCGGTTTTATTATCAGTATCGAAGTTATGGTATGTGAAATTCATCGTCGAATTTTAATAAATAATTATTAGTTAATAATTCGAGACATTTTTGGTAATCGAATAATGAATTACGGGAATACATTTTTTAAGTGTTATTACTTTTTCAACACACTATGAATATATAATATTGAAGTCTGGTGAGTCGAATATTATTCAAATAAATATTCCAATTGTATTAAATATGAGTACAGGATTCTATTATTATTATCCAATTTATTGTATATTTCGGATACCAAAAATACTTTGAATTATTCAGTATTTAATCCGAAGAAATATGTTTTTGTTTATCATATATTCGCAACTATTTTTTACGTTCCACGTAATATTTACACGAATAGTAACTCGCGGTGCATTAAAATTTATAACATTTTAATTCGCAGCTATTTTTGCTGTTCCATCGCGGCACCGATTGGCTGGCATATTATATAATAGTTCCTCGAATTACAAAAACATAAATATTCCACGTAATATTTACACGAATATTAACTCGCGGTGCATTAAAATTTATAACATTTTAATTCGCAGCTATTTTTGCTGTTCCATCGCGGCACCGATTGGCTGGCATATTATATTATATTAGGTTGGGGAATAAGTTCGTAGCGTTTTTATATTTTATATAAATAATTTTATAAAATATTTTATATATTTATATTATAAAGTGCAAATATTCATTCGATAGAGCTCTTTCTGCTCTACAAAACTGTGCTAATCGTCTTTTTGAGTAATTAAATTGCTATTGATTTTTGTTTAAATAAAAGTCTTTGATAAAAACGCTACGAACTTATTCCCCAACCTAATAGTTCCTCGAATTACAAAAACATAAATATTCCACGTAATATTTACACGAATATTAACTCGCGGTGCATTAAAATTTATAACATTTTAATTCGCAGCTATGTTTGCTGTTCCATCGCGGCACCGATTGGCTGGCATATTATATAATAGTTCCTCGAATTACAAAAACATAAATATTCCACGTAATAATAACTCGCGGTGCATTAAAATTTATAACATTTTAATTCGCAGCTATTTTTGCTGTTCCATCGCGGCACCGATTCGCCGGCATATTATATAATAGTTCCTCGAATTACAAAAACATAAATATTCCACGTAATAATAACTCGCGGTGCATTAAAATTTATAACATTTTAATTCGCAGCTATGTTTGCTGTTCCATCGCGGCACCGATTGGCTGGCATATTATATAATAGTTCCTCGAATTACAAAAACATAAATATTCCACGTAATATTTACACGAATAGTAATTCGCGTTGCATTGAAATTTATAACATTTTAATTCCCCGGAGGAACGGGAACGTTTTTCGATAGTGGAAAAAATGTAATAACAGTTAAAACCGGCGCTCGTAAATATCAGAATTACAGCCTATCAGTAAACAGGGCGTACGCGGGTAAAAAATGTCCGCGATACCGGAATTACAATTTTTTAAAAGGCCGCCCGATGATCGTTTCACGTTCGCGTCAAATGCAATAAACGGTAGATTTGTTTCGTCCACAAAAGAACAGGAAAAAAAGCAAGTTCCACCGTCCAACACCCGATTCATTTTCTACGCAGTATATTATAATGGAAACACAAATATACCGGCGTGCCATATTTTAGTTTATCAATATTCCGAATCATATACTCCCATAAAATGGCAGTGAACAATTTTGAAATATAACATTCCATAAACATGGCTCTCGATATACGCGAAATATTACAAACTCGCGAGCTTTCAAACGCTTCGCGTGAAAGGAATATTTACTGGATGTTTGTCAGGAAAATAATATCTTTTTGCATCGATGTCTTTCATATTAATGCAGTACGAAAGTATTCATTTTTTAATAATCAACGTAGAAAGAGGACATGGAAAGCGTGCGATGATTAAAAGTAATAATTAATTCCGGTAGTTAATTTTAATTTTAATTTAATTGATTTTAATTTAATTGTTGATATAACATAATGTAGAAAATATTGATTTGAATAATCAGTATACTAAGAAGTCATGGAAAACGTGAGGAAATAAGAAGTAATAATTAATATCAGTAATTAATAATAAGGGTAATAATAATTAATTCCGATAGTTAATAGTATTAATATATTAATGTAATATAGATAATCTTCATTTTTTAATAAACAAAGTAGAAAGAAAAGTAATATTAAAATTCTATACATTTATGCAAAACAATATATCTCGTACCGTGATATTTTTAATTAAATTTCGAACGTGGTCTCCAAAAACTACTGATTTCACATTAAAATGTAGAAAATCTGAATTTTTTAATAATTAAAATACAAATAATTAATTCCGATAGTTAATAGTATTAATATATTAATGTAATATAGATAATCTTCATTTTTTAATAAACAAAGTAGAAAGAAAAGTAGTATTAAAATTCTATAAATTTATGCAAAACAATATATCTCGTACCGTGATATTTTTAATTAAATTTCGAACGTGGTCTTCAAAAAATACTCATTTCACGTTAAAATGTAGAAAATCTGAATTTTTTAATAATTAAAATCACCGAATATCGAATATTATACAGTAATATTCAAAGTTTTCTAAATCTCTGCAAAACAATAGATATTTCGTTCTGAGATATGTTTAATTAAATTTCTAACTTGGTATTCCAAACTAATTATATCATATTAAAATACAGAAAATTCGAATTGTTCAATAATTAAAGTAGAAAGAAAAAGCGTCGAATATCATCATCGAATATCGAATATCGAATATCACACTAAATCTCGACATTTTCTCTCGAAATCTATTCAAAATAAATAGTTCTCTAATTGTATACAAAACAATCTATCTCGCCCCGAGATTCCTATACATAATTCAACGTCGAAGTTGGCATCCCAAAAATCACGATTTTCCATTAAACCGACTCGCGTCATTATTCCGCCAACACCAATCAGCATCGAATTCTCATCGTCGCCATACTTCGCGATCATCCCTCCACATCGGTTTACTCCTTTCATTCCACCTTTATCTTTCCATTATCTATATTTACGTTTTCTGTTGTTTTTTTCCCTCTCGGAGCAAAGAGTTTGAATGGAGTCTGAGATACGAGGAGCCAAGTATAACCAGACAAATTCGTACAAGAAAGTCGAAGTCGCGGTGGAAGTAGCTTTATTTGCCAGTTTATCCCGAAGACCGGTTAAAGAATGAAAGGATTAATCTTGTCGGGGGACAAAAACTACGGGGCACGGAGTGGTGAGGGATGGGAAGGGGTCACGAGGCATAGAAAAGAGATGGAAAGAGTGTAGAAGGGTCACCGGAACGAGTGGTGGGATGATCGACCGTCGAAAGACAAAGAGACAAGAAACGACGAGACTTTCCCCTCTCCCCATATATTCTTCCCTTTTTTTTTGCTCCTGCAAAATGTCGGAACTCCTGGAAGTCGAGTCGAGTCGATCCAATTCCATTTGCCCGGCCAACTCCCGAATCCTCCTGGAATTAGTATAAAGTGGGATTATGCTCGATCGAGTCCACCGCTCAATTTCCGGTCCATCCGTCGATAATTTATGGAATTCTACTTGATCATCAGGGAAAAGGTAAAAGAATTTCGATCTTCTCGAATACCTAGATGGACATCGACCGAGATAAGATCGTTAATGATCATCCATCTACGACGGAATGTTTTCCTTCTGATATTCGTTTCAATCGTAAATCCTTCTAACGACGTTTCATCGTTCGTCCGTGTTCCTTCTCTTCCATCGTATTGGATTGTTCGAGTGGTGCTTTTTTGCAAGGAAGATGAATGTCATTATTGGTGGATGGATGGTGAGTTTTATTTGACTTGTTTATTACGAGGCTTATTAATTCTGGGTACCGGCGAATTATTAGAAGTTTGTGCTTCTAACCTCTTTGCTACTACAACGCCACGTCGTGGATTTCACGTATATCTTATAATGCTTCGTTTTTCAAACTCTTTACATGAAAGTTTGTAAAGGAATTATAATTTATTCATCTCTAACTCTATTTTAATGTAATCTGATAGTGGAATGCACCACCGGACACAAATCGCAGTGCTATTTACATTGTTGTTTGCGGGCTTAAAGATTGCAATTCTTTATTATTCGTGGGAAGATGGTGAACTTTTTTTTGCATGTTTACCTTTTAATTTCGGATATCGCCGAATATTTAGTTCGTGTTTTGCGTACGTAAATTCGAATCTTGAGAAGGCAAGTTTTAATCTAAGGAAATATAAAGATTTGGAAAAGAACGATCCAATTAATCTTGAAATTCAAGGTTAGTTTTCCACACAAATCGAAGCGCGAATCATTTTCATTAAAATAAATAGAATTCGTCTCATATTTAATTCGCGTTTCGAGAACGCAGTTTCCAATCTTAGAAAAGACAAAAGCTCGCGGAACAAAGATCGAATTAATCGTAAAAAATTAAGGTTAACTTTCCACACAAATCGCGATATACGAAAGAATTCACGAAACAAAGATGGCCAATACAATCAGGTTAACATTTATACCTATATAGTTCAATTTTCTTCGTGTCTAAAAGGAAATTGTTTAACATAAATCTACTTAAATTCTAACAAAAGCGATTCTAACGAAAGTGAATTACGTGAAAGCAGTAATGAAATTATTACTTAAACGCATCGAAAATGTGGCAATCCTTGCGCGTACTTTTATAATAATCATTATAACGAAAGAAATGAAATCAAATGAAAGATACGGATAGACGAGTATGTGACTTTAAAGTTACATGGAGCTGTAAAGGGTTAAATTCGTAATTAGCCTTTCGCATGGTATCCGAGTGGATCAACAAACGCGTTACTCTATAATGGCATACGAGTTTTAGTTGGATCGGCCCGGTATAATGTATATTTAACAGAAAATACGAGGAGATAACGTGAAATTAATTGTGCCGGAATTAAAATCCGAATGGAGTTCCAACATCGCCATTAGTCCACCTGAATAACTCATGCTAATTCTCTCTCACCATATAAACACAAAATTTCACGATCCACGGAATTATCGATTGATTTCATTCTCCATCTGTGAGGCGCATTGGTTTTCTCCACGGCATATTTAATAATCGCATTACCGGTAATTCATCGACGTCACTTTTTCGAAAAAGATTCTAATGTGATCTTTGCTTTTTTTTATTAAATGCGAAGTAATAAATATTCGTACTCGGATAAACGATCTTATGTAATATTTAATATGTAATATTGAATTTTAGCGAGCTTTTTGATTTCAAGGATTCGACGTCCGCATATTTAATCGACATTATTCTTGCGACGCAAGATTTCGCGGCGTCCATCTTTGTTTTTTATATCCGATGTAATAAACACGCGCAACCTGATGAACGATTTTATTATGTAATATTGAATTTCTTCGAGCTTTTTGATTTCAATGATTCGCATATTTAATATTATATTCGCATATTATTTCGACGTCCGCATATTTAATCGACATTATTCTTCCAACGCAAGATTTCGCGGCGTCCATCTTTGTTTTTTATATCCGATGTAATAAGCATGCGCAACCAGATCAACGATTCTATGCGTAATATTTAACGAGCTTTATGATTCCAAGGATTCGACGTCGCCGAGCTTTGTCGGTTTTAAGTGGATTTTATATACATAATGGTGTTCCATTTGCATTTCGTTTAAAGGATTATTACGTTTCCCGAGAAACAGCTTTGTTACCTCATCGAAAGAGTTTATACGCTTTTAAACGGCAATGTCTTTTTACCAGTTTCGGGATTACAGCCCGATGTTTCCAAGTTATTTATATCTGATAATTCAAACATTTCTTGTTGGCTGTTTGAATTAACTTCGTTTTATTCGAACGGAGCTTGGAACATTAACTAACATAACAACGAGATAAACAAACATAAACAACAACAGATTTAACTAACACAACAACCAGATAAATAAACATAAAGAACGACAGATTTAATTAACATAAAAGCGAGAGTAATAAACATAGATATCTTAACAAGTGGAAATCCTTTAGAATGAGAAATATTAATGAATAATTAAATATTCAAGTTAATAATCTTGATTTAAGATATCTTGAATTGAAATTAACTTTTGAAATGAAATCAACAAGTTTTCCGAGATTCCATTTATTTAATCAACACTTCGCCGATCTTCCTGGAAGTGTTGATTAAATAAATGACAAAAGAGGTTAAAAAATATGGTGCAAAACACGTTGCAAAGTGCATTTTATTTCGTCGGGTATCACGCATTTACTTTTTTAGTAAATAATTTACTATTACTATTTAATAATTTACTATTTATTAATTATTAATACAGTGTGGAATATACTGTTACGTGTCACACAACAACCAATCGAATAAATGAATCTCAATGACTCCTCGATTTTTCTTATTTTTTATCGACACAATTTTACTGCCACGCGAATGTCGCGTCGTACGATTTTAATGGGTTTTTGTTAGAATACGTCGCAGTCAAAGGGTTAAACGGATTTCAGGCGTTTTCATGTCAGCTGCGTTAATGTAAACCGATTAACTCGTCGCGACTTCGGCGGGTCGAGTTTTCTCGAGCGAAACGTTAAATCTTCTTGCAGCCAGATTCACGGCATTCGGAAGAAGAATAAAAAGAAGAAGGGGAAGAAAGAGGAGAAAGGGTTGAGAAGGGGAGTGAATCGAAGGCAGAAAGAGTGGAAGATAGAGATTCGAGAGGAATAAAATTCACGGTATTCAAAGTAAGAAAACGAAGGTGGTATAAGCGGAGGGGGTGGCACCAAAGAGGGCGCAAGTAGGATGAAAATAGGGGATGAAAATAGGGTAGTGAAAGGAAAGCGGCAAAGGACGGACGTAGCATTGAAAGGAGAAGGAGAGTTTGAGAAATAAAATTCACTGTATTTGCAAGAATAAGAGAAAGAAGAAGAACGCGGTGGAAGATGGAGATATTAAAAGGATGAAAAATCAAATAAAAGAGAGAATTCTGAATGTAAGATATCGAAGATGGGCGGAGGGCTGAGCACAAAAATTCACGACATTTGTTCCGCTCTTCTTCTTCTTCTTCAAGCAGAACAAACAGAAGAAACTGATGCAAAATGGAGACGTTAAAAAGTTGCGAAAATCGAATAAAATAGAGAAGGGAGAAAATATGAAATATCCACGAAGGGAGAAAGGGTGGAGCAGCAAAATTCACGACATTATAAGAACAAGCAGAAGAAGAACAAGAACAAGAACAAGAAGAAGACACCAAGAAGGATGAGAATGAGAACAGGGTAAGCAGCAAAGTGTACGGTATTCGGAAGAAGAAGACGAAGATGACACGATGTCAGGGGATAAAAGGAGGACGAAAGTAGGGGAATGGAAAGGTAAAAGATAGAGTTTCGCGAAGGGTAGAGAGGGAGGGAGGGAGGGAAGGTGGAGAGGAGGGGGAGAAGACAAGTGCGAGTAGCTTCGGGCGTTTCGAGGATAATTTGCATTATTCGCGCGGAAAGTTTCCCCCTCGGCGCGTTAATGGGTCTCTGGGACCCGAGATTCGGCTGTTCCATTTTCTTTTTCTACTTCTTTTTATCTTCCGGCCTCCTAGATTTCCACGAGTCGCTTCAGAAAACGTAGCCCTCCTTGAAGTACGATCCCATTGTTTTGTAGTTGCACCACCTAACGAATACAATGGCTTCTTTGGTTGAAAGATTTTCTAGCGAGATGAACGATGCACTCGAAAACCTGGTGGTATTATTGCAAATAGTGATGGATATTGTTTAACACTAGAATTACCGAACATGTATGATACAATGAAATTTCTAGATTATAACTGAAAATAAATAAACCATTATGTCTTATACTTGCAGTGTTTTATTTTTTCAGTTTTATTGCACTTCGGCATGTACTAATAATGAACGTATCTTTCGAATACACGCGACCTAACCTACAATTCCTTCGACCGCGTCTGCGCAGCAGTAACACTAGAACTACTGAACGTACACTACCAGCCATAAGTTAGGGATCACTTACTGTAGTTAAGTAAATTATGAAATATCTTGTCTATAAAATGGAATGGGATACTTTTCTTTGGGTATATCTGTAGGTCGATGTACGTTGATATTATAAGATAGAAGAGTCGTATAAATTTCGTATATTTTATTCTATATTAATTATACCTTTCGCTTGATACGCGACTCGTCGAAGTATCCCCCTTTTTTCATTATTGCTATTTTACAGATTTCTGACGTACCCCGACAAGTTTGCGTAATGTTTCTTGCCGCATAGTTCGCCAACCTTTCTTGTAGTAAAGTCATTTCTTGCGGGGAAACTAAAAACCGAGCGATAGCGATAAACGGAGCCGATCGATTTTAAAGGTAACGAAATCTTATTACATCCAGGTGCCGATACGATATGTGTCTGCGTGGCAAGGAAATAGTTTAATATTAATGGTGAAATTATCAAATGGACAAAGGTTTTATATTCTATTTACTTTTAATGTTCATTCTGACGTTTAAAGTAAACGTAATTAGGAATCCATGAGTTGCATTCAATCGAGACAAAAACAGTTTCAAAACGACGAAAACACTTCGATGCTTCAGAAATGAATAAAAATTCATTAGATGTCTTTTATCTTATTAATTCATTCTCGCGCGATAACAGTGCAATTTCTCAGCCGGTTATCGCGCGGAAATTGCGTAACGCGGCACATTTAATGGCCGGCAACTTTTCTCTGGCGTCCTCGAAAGAATCTGTCCGAACGGTGAACGAGAGAGTGCCGGCTATCAGTCTGAATTACGAAAGCACGTTGAGGCAATTCGTTTTCATCGGGCGACGTATACTCGAGGACGAACCAGGATGCGAACGATTCGTCACGTCACATCAGTTTACGTCAGAATCACTGTTCCTCGATGGACCACGCTGCCATCATTAATTCACCCCCTTATTCTCCATGTCGTTTTCGTCCTCGTTGCCCGCCGAATCTACGATCGTTTAACATCGCCGATGCGATTTTCACCGATTCGCAAAGGAATCGGGAGTCATTCATTTTTATTAGCAACTAATGCGAAATCTTGATACGCGACGTGGCATTTTCGCAGGTTTTTGCTAAATAAAGTTGCGTTGAAAACAATGTTATAAAAAATGTTTGAAAATATTAATTTCGGAATGAGTAATCTTTAATATTAATATTTATATTGCCTTCGGAATCTATGATCGTTTAACATCGCCGATGCGATTTTCACCGATTCGCAAATAAATCGGGAGTCATTCATTTTTATTTATAAATAAAATGTACAACTTTGTAAATAAAGTTGCGTTGAAAACAATGTTATAAAAAATGTTCGAAAATATTAATTTCGAAATGAGTAATCTTTAATATTAATATTCATATTGCCTTCTGAATCTATGATCATTTAACATCGCCGATGCGATTTTCACCGATTCGCAAATAAATCGGGAGTCATTCATTTTCATTTATAAATAAAATGTACAACTTTGTAAATAAAGTTGCGTTGAAAACAATGTTGTAAAAAATGTTCGAAAATATTAATTTCGAAATGAGTAATCTTTAATATAAATATTTATATTGCCTTCCGAATTTACGATCGTTTAACATCGCCGATGCGATTTTCACCGATTCGCAAAGAAATTCATTAATTTGTATATATTCAGTAATATGTCATTTCAATTCACGCAATTCGTGAATTTCTATTCTCAACATTTGCGAATCACTTAATACTCGCCATTTATGGAACCGGAAGTCCCTGATTGTTGGCATTATATTATTTGTAGAATAAGTGATTTTTATCATTATGATGTAAATACGATCTTTAATTTGACGTCGAAGATTAGATATCGATATTAAAATATTGAATATCTCGTGTTAAAATTTGTACTTCTAAAGTAATTTTTTATATTAAGATTATTAGCCTTTCATTAATATTAAATCAATAAATATATATATTCTAATATTATGAAGGTTGGACGTCAGAAATATGAAAATATTATTTAATATCACGTGTTAAAAGTTTGTTGTCCTTACAATTACATTACTTCTCAAACAAGAATTTTTTAATATCACGAAATATAAATAGTATTTTTTTAAAATCACGATTACATTACTTCTCAAACAAGTATTTTTTAAATATCGTGATATATCTGTATATATAGTATTTTTTAAAGAAGTAATGTAATTGTAAGAACAACAAAGTTTTAATACGTGATATTAAATAATATTTTCATATCATTGACGTCTAACCTTCATAATATTCGAATGTTTAAAATTCCTTGTAACTTGCAATTCATCCAAGGAACTACGCTAGGATTTTGATCCATTACGCCACTATTATGTTGAAGACCCTAGAGTGGCTAGGAAGCGTCGCGACGCCGTGAGTTTCCAGGAACCCGACATAAAGGACTATCCTTTCCCTCTTGGTCGGCGTTGATCGGCTCGTTCATTAACGACGTAATTAGCCGCTTGCCCTAATTGCTGTCACTGGTCTGCGACCAAGTTTCCCCTGCTAAGGACCTCTCGATTTGGGTGGTCATTAACGAACTTTGATTTATATTACGCGGAACGTTGAATGGCAGCCATCTTGGATGAATCGGGGTTCGTGTCTTACGACGTTTGATTTTATTATTCACTATCGAATGAATGTTATATAAATTAATATTGAGAGATTCGTAGCTGGTTAATTCTGCCATATAATTATGAAGGTTAACGGAGAAATTCTGTAATATTGAAATTCCATTCTACCATATAATTATAAAGGTTAGCAAGGACATTCTTTAATATTGAAATTCCATTCTGTGATATGGAAATTCCATTCTAGCATATAATTTAAAGGTTAACAAAGAAATTCTTTAATATTGAAACTCCGTTCTGTAATATTGAAATTCCATTCTACCATGTAATTTAAAGGTTAACCAAGAAATTCTTTATTATTGAAATTCCATTCTGTAATATTGAAATTCCATTCTACCATATAATTTAAAGGTTAACAAAGAAATTCTGTAACATTGAAATTCCATTCTGTAATATTGAAATTCCATTCTACCATATAATTTAAAGGTTAACAAGGAAATTCTTTAATATTGAAATTCCATTCTGTAATATTGAAATTCCATTCTACCATATAATTTAAAGGTTAACAAAGAAATTCTTTAATGTTGAAATTCCATTCTACCATATAATTTAATGGTTAACAAAGAAATTCTGTAATATTGAAATTCCATTCTACCATATAATTTAAAGGTTAACAAGGAAATTCTTTAATATTGAAATTCCATTCTGTAATATTGAAATTCCATTCTACCATATAATTTAAAGGTTAATAAAGAAATTCTGTAACATTGAAATTCCATTTTACCATATAATTTAAAGGTTAACAAAGAAATTCTTTATTATTGAAATTCCATTCTGTAATATTGAAATTCCATTCTACCATATAATTTAAAGGTTAACAAAGAAATTCTTTAATATTAAAATTCCATTCTACCATATAATTATAAAGGTTAACTGAGAAATTCTGTAATATTGAAATTCCATTCTACCATATAATCATAAAGGTTAACAAGGAAATTCTTTAATATTGAAATTCCATTCTACCATATAATTTAAAGGTTAACAAAGAAATTCTTTAATATTGAAATTCCATTCTACCATCTAATTATAAAAATTAACGGAGAAATTCTTTAATATTGAAATTCCATTCTACCATATAATCATAAAGATTAACAAAGAAATACAGTAGTATTGGAAGTATATTTAACTTATATTACAGTAAGATATAAATCTTCTGAAATTACCGAAGATACCAAGATGGCGGTAACTCACGGGCATAATGCGTGATTGTATAAATTGAACGGTAAACGGTAGGATTCTAGTATTGTAGTATTCTAGGTAGAAATAGTTAAAATTCTTGGCAGTGGTTAAGCATCTATGCATATCATGGGATATGTATGAGGAAGGGTGTCAGCTTGTTACAGCTAATTGCTAATCACGGTGCATTTACATAGGCGAAACGAAGGAAGGAATGAGGATGTGAAATTGCGGGACAGATAGCAATAATACATGTGCCTTGCTATTACGACCAATTTCCACTGCACGTTCACGGTTTCCACTTCACGTGATACACGAAAACACTATACGGACACATTGTTTCGCCGGGGATTACTTCTTTGCGTAAAACGGCTGTACAGATATCGCACGCGAAATTATCCCTTCTGCGGATCATATTTACACTTTTTTTACTTCGAATTAACCGTTTTGCAGATCATATTCACCCTTTTTGTATTCGAAATTAAGCCTATTTCAGAATATATTCACCATCTTGCACTCGAAATTTAGCCTTCTTCAGATTACATTCACTATTTTGCACACCAAAGTAACCGTTTTTTAGGTCATATTCACCTTTCTGCAAATCAAATTCACCCTTTTTGCAGATCAAATCCACCATTTTACACTCCAAATTCACCCCTTTTCAGATCATACTCACATTTTTGGAAATCAAATTCACCTTTTTGCAAATCAAATTCACCCTTTTGCAGATCATATTCACCTCTATGCAAATCAAATTCACCCTTTTTCAGATCATATTCACCATTCTTGGAAATCAAATTCACCGTTTTGCAAATCAAATTCACCCTTTTGCAGATTATGTCGACCTGTTTGCACTCCAAATTCACCCTTTTTGCAGATCATATTCACCATTCTTGGAAATCAAATTCACCTTTTTGCAAATCAAATTCACAGTTTTGCAGATCATATTCACCATTTTTCACTCCAATTTCCTCATTTTCCGGATCAGATTCACCTGTTTGTAAATCTAGCTTTTCCACAAATTAGTGAAAATTCACGGAGATACTTTGACCCTCGTACATTTAAAGCCGCCGCTCGAAATATTTTCCGAGGAAAGCGCATTTCGAAAATCGCGCGCAATTAGTGCTTGCAATATTCATACCATTCGAGCGAAGGAAAACTTGCAATTTTTTAAGAGTTTCAGAGAGATTCTACTCGAAAAACTGGACAGCCATTTTTTGTCCGTAATGGTTCACGTTGATTGATTCAATCAACGGTTCCGTGAGCTGCAGAGTAGGTGCTAATTATCAGATTATTAATCAGATAATTACATAAATCGTCGAGCAGGCATTTTTACATCGGTCGCCGGCTACCGGGAGGACAGGCCATTATCTGATAAATCATTAATATCGTTAATTAAAAACTTTAATCAACTCCGGCATAGAACGCTGCTCGTCGGATAATGCGAAAGTTGCTGGTTACTTCGAAGCCCTTAGTCTCCGATAGATTGACCTTGATATGCACTTACTTTTTTATCACCTTCAGAGACATTTTTCCGTGAAAATTCATTCCGTGAGTTTGCGTCAAAATTCATTTACCTAAATGCTAATTTACCGATATGCTTTACTACTTTTCTGGAAAAATAACAAAATATGAAGTTCATTCTCCCGAGCATTTTGATCGTTTTTCCGATGAACTTGTTTACCAAGTAAATATTATATGTTTGAATTTGAGTCTTCTCTTTCCACGAAATCCCGAAAAAATCAGGATTAGTAAATACAGAAAAGTAAAATAAATATAGAATAAAGAAATGACAGAAATATAGAATATAGAAATGACAGAAAAAGAGCTCACTTATGTCTCACTCCATTGACCCGATTGAAATGGCGCACCCTGTATATATACACGTATATTATTTAATACACGCGAAATTAATTACGATTCGGCTGACAAGTAATCCCGAATGGAATAAGCGCGAAGGGTTGGTGTTAGGTTCGAAGACGGGTTCGAAGACGGGTTCGAAGACGGGTTCGAAGGTACACCAGGAATATTTCTCACGTTGGCACGTGGAATTCGTTTAACGGCCGTCCTCTGTTTCCCGGTGAAAGCCGCGATACTTAAGAAATTTCCGATATTTTCATTGACATTCTCTCGCGTAGAAGGAAGGCTCGATGCCTCTAAGGATAAAACGCCTGAAGTATCTACGTATCGGAATGCTCTCGCGGCTTGCCAAGTATCGGGCACACTCTGACCTACGAACAAAGTGGATCTTGGTTGAAAAAAGGATTCGGGTCAATGAGAGGAGACTCGGCAACGGTTTCTACGCGATGCCTCGATTTCACGATTCCTCGCCTTGAAACGATTCAAACGTGAAGCTTTTAGCTCGAGTATCCCCGGAGACTTGTCGATTGTCGTGGGAACCCACTTTCGCCATGCTAATCGTCTTTTTACGATAATCCGATGTTTCGCCAGTCTTCAGTCTTCTTCCTTTGTTCCTTCTTCCTCGAACACCACACTTCGACTTCTCAAATACAGGATACTCGAAAATATTAATAGTAACATATTCTTCACGAAGCCACGCTTATTTTCTCACCGTGAAATGCGATAATTTTTGTATTTTACACGCATTCTCGAGTGAATATTGTAGGAAATTAATTGGAAGACGAAATCTAATTGTGGAATATAGCTAATTTAAGTCTAATTAGATTTATTACTAGATTTAAATACACTTCTCTCTTTCTCTCTCGCTCAATCTCTATACTCTCTTAACTATCAATTCTTTTCAAACTCAAAACTCTTTTACAACTCAACTCTTTTCAAAACTCAAACTCTTTTAACACTCAAAACTCAACCGCCGTTCCGCAACCGGCCTCATATATATACAATCTTTTTATATTTATATGTAACGCTATAATTCACCGTTTAATACAATCTTCCGTGAACAGACTTTCATTGAGTTCGATCGTGGAAGAAAAGAATTGTTTAAATTTCATCTTTCAACACCGTATCGGTGAACTTTAATGCTCTGACAAGCAAAGCTGCGCATTGAACTAGGATTACTCGACTTCCGGATGCCCGTACTGAAAATAACGGATGTCAAGCTCCGTCAGATTCCACGACAGTTTTCGCAAGTAGTTTCGAAAGTCGAAATAACGAAACGCGAAATATTCGCCGGCGAGACTCTGACTCTGGCAGATTTGTTAGTGAAAATGAGTATCCATGGTGTGGAATGGAAATATATGTTTCCCACGGTGCACCCTTATGGTTTTGGACGCATCACCGTTCGCGGTGAGTTTATGGGATCCTCTTTCGAGTTACGTGTCGTCGACAGTCCATGGTGGATAACGTATAAAGAGAGAAAAGAAAAAAAAGGAGAAAAAGTGAGTAAAGGGAGAAAAAAAGAGAAAGAGGAAGAGGGACGAAGATGGTAAAAGGGTGCGCGAGGGTGGATTAGGTTTATGTGCGTCCTAAATTTGAATTTAATATTATTTATCAATTTAATATTATTTATCAAGCAAATTAATTTGTAATATTAAATTAAATAATAAAGAGAGAAAAGGGGAAAAGAGGAATAGAAAAAGGGACGAAGATGGTAAAAGAGTGCGCGAGGGTGGATTAAGTTTACGTGCGTCCTAAATTTGAATTTAATATTATTTATCAATTTAATATTATTTACCAAGCAAATTCATTTGTAATATTAAATTTAATAATAAAGAGGGAAAAGAGGAATAGAAAAAGGGATGAAGATGGTAAAAGAGTGCGCGAGGGTGGATTAGGTTTATTTGCGTCCCAAATTTGAATTTAATATTATTTACCAAGCAAATTCATTTGTAATATTAAATTTAATAATAAAGAGAGAAAAGGGGAAAAGAGGAATAGAAAAAGGGATGAAGATGGTAAAAGAGTGCGCGAGGGTGGATTAGGTTTATTTTATCGAGCGTGAAATACCGAAGTGTACGAGTACCTCGTTACGTTCTTCGAACAAAGGAAGGGTTACATTCGTTATCAACGAAAACGTACGTAAAACCGAGGACCCAAGTAGATAAGCCTCCGATAAAGAAACTCCGAAATATATTTCACGTAATGCGCCGCTGCTTCGTTACAACTTTACTTACTAGCCTGATAACCTTAAGTGTACTAAACTGCAAACTTGCTGGATTATCTCGCGGGGATTTACTTAATCGTCCGATTGCGATGATAGCTCTTATCAATTATCGTTATTGTCCCGGCGCATATACGTTACCCAACAATCCAAACATAAAATGTACTTGGAACAATGTCCTTTTCGGGAGGACTAATAATACCTCACCATCCGGGCAGCTCAGTGGAAGGTACCTCGGTGAACGGACCGATGACACCGACCGTTTCTACTTGGAATTGCCGCTGCGATTCCACGAACCGAACCCTTTTCCACCATCAGGCTTATCATTCACCCTCATTGGGAAATACAAGTTCCAACCAATTAGAATAAGGACATACACTTCCACTCATCGGCTGCAGCTCACATTTTCTTGATAAATATGACCGCCATCTAACTTTAAACCAGACTCATTGTAACTACCGACACGAAACCTTGTACTAGCAACGAAGACATTATATTCGATCAACGAATAAACTAGCAACGTAGAACACATCTTGATTGATATTCAACGACAACCATTCGCACGATATTAAGTTGGCGTGTGAAGGAAGTATAATATAAGTGCTAACGATTAAGTGAACACGTAATTCAACATCGAACAGTTGTTATATGAATATTGTGGGTGTACTTGTCGAGGCTGCTGAACTACGATTCTGTTTGTTGTAGTTGAAAATCTGACCTTGTAACGATAATTGAAGATAAAATACTGTAAATGCAAAAGTCACGTTTTTCAGGAAAGAACAAAAAACTTGGTTGGAGGTACCAGTTTCATAATTATTTGTTAAATTTATTACGTATTTATTTCCAACGTGAAATGTGGATTCGAATTGCACGATTTCAATTTCCACGGCATTTTCGGGGAAACCAATCTACCGTGTAAATTGAGGGTTAGGTGTGTAAATAATTAATTGAAGCCATTTTATCTACGTAACATCGCACTACACTAATCTAACTAAATTAGTACTTCACCCAACAAAATCACGATCGGACACCAAAAACATCGCAAATAATCCCATTATTTAACCGATTGGAATCAAATCATTTTCATGGATAATCTCTGGGCAGCGGTGATTACGTTTCTTGTCGCGTTCGTGGAGCTTAACGAACCTTTCGTGGAAATCGGGTTTGTTGATACCAGAGGGAGCAGTTGTTCGCGCATATAATTGCAGCTTCCGAATTCGTGGCACAATTAGAAATCCGCCGATAAACGGTCGCGACGTTCGATCGTGGCCAACCAATACGGTTAGCCGGAACCGGAAGCCACGATCATTTCGAAGGTATCCTTACGCAGCCATCTAAACTTCAACGTACTCCGACTACCCTGCATCCACAAATTTACTTATTAACTCTTAAATGAAACAAATTGAACGAGCTAAAAATACAAAGATTTTGGTGTTCCTCCGAATTCAATAACTTAATTGCGAATGACTTTAATAAATTCAATAACTTTATTGCGAATGACTTTAATAAATTCAATAACTTTATTGCGAATGACTTGAATAAATTCAATAACTTTATTGCGAATGACTTGAATAAATTCAATAACTTCATTGCGAATAATAAAAAAGATGTTAAATGAGTGCTTTTTTAGTGTTGAGTTAATAAGTAAGTCGTAACTTATTAATGACGTATTAAATCCGAGTGAATTAATAAGTAACTTGTAACATATTAACGACTTATCAAGTCTGAGTGAATTAATAAGAAACTCGGAACTTATTAATGACTTATTAAGTCCGAGTGAGTTAATAAGTAACTCGTAACTTATTAATGACTTATTAAGTCCGGGTGAATTAATAAGAAACTCGGAACTTATTAATGACTTATTAAGTCCGAGTGAGTTAATAAGTAACTCGTAACTTATTAATGACTTATTAAGTCCAAGTGAATTAATAAGTAACTCGCAACTTATTAATGACTTATTAAGTCCGAGTAACTCGCAACTTATTAATGACTTATTAAGTCCGAGTGAATTAATAAGTAACTCGCAACTTATTAATGACTTATTAAGTCCGAGTGAATTAATAAGTAACTCGCAACTTATTAATGACTTATTAAGTCCGAGTGAATTAATAAGAAACTCGCAACCTATGAATGACTTATTAACTGAGAATGAGTTAATAATTAGCTCGCAACTTATTAATGACTTATTAACTGAGAATGAGTTAATAAGTAGCTCGCAACTTATTAATGACGTACTAACTGAGAATGAGTTAATAAGTAACTCGCAACTGATTAATTACTTATTAACTCCAAGCGACTTGTTAAGTCCGAGTGAGTTAATAAGTTAGCACCAGCGCGTGTTTCATCGAGTAAAGCGGAAGGGAAATATTACCGAGGCGCTCCGACTCTCTTTCGTTTTTCAGTTCGCCAACCTTTGATCAACGTGCTGTGAGAGCGTCCTGAATCGTGACACTTTTTCTTTTCTGTCTGACGCGCCTACTCTATTCACTTTTTATTTACACGTGCGCTCTGGAATTTCAATATCAAGCAATTATGAGGGGAATCGTGGGTGGAAGAGTTGTGTATCGATTAAATAAATGTCACTTAACCCATTCGAGACGACGATTTTTTTCGAACACGGTCCCCAGGAGCGAAATTTTGTTTTTTCTTTATATTGTTCATTTTTAATAAAAAAAACATGTTTACTATGGAAATCACCCAATTCGTAAGTGAATTCACATAAATAAGATCATTGCACACCGGGTGCATTTTTAGATTTAGATTTTTAGATTTTTTGGTACACAGTAAAACCAATGCCAAATTTTGTTTTCCTGTACTTTACAGATTTCATTAGTTCAAGAAAAATCTTTCGACGACTAGTTTACTCAGAATAACTGATAATTGCACATTACTGTTATTGCACACACGGTGTGCAATCCGTCTCGAATGGGTTAATTGATTATCGAGACATTACTGTACATATAATAATATATAATAATATATAACCATAATATATGTGTAATTACATTCTCTCAGAACTCCTCAGGTGCTTCGACGAACTACGAAACTACTAAAAATCGGTTTCAACTTTTTAGGCAATTTAATCATTAATATGTAAAAACACAAAATGTCGGTTTTAAAGAATAAAGGGGTAATTCGATATTCGGAATTGACGATCGAAATGGAGTCAAGTTTACTTTGGAATTCGGGGGTTGTATTAATAGATGGTTCTATTTCGTGCTGGTCGATCGCGGATGCTTCCGGCGAGAGTGGATTATAATCGGCAAGTTTCCCAGAGTAGTTCATTTTCCGTGTAAATTTTAGTTAGGTATCTCGTAGCCGACCGGAAGTTGATCTCGTGGCGGCGTACATAAAGGCACGTACAGCAATTACACAACTCTCTCATGGAAAATCGTGTCACGTCACCGGGGATGTTGAATGTAGAAACGCAATATCTACGTGATTCGCGGTGGTAATTTTCCACGCGTTTACGATAACATCGGGGGAAATTCGATAGAAATTTATCGGTCCTAATCAAACTTTGCTTGATTCCCATTGGCTACCAGATACCGAACCCGTGCATTCCGAACACTTTACATTGTTCATTTATTTAAATCATGGATACCGTTCAAGTATTTACTGAACGAATCGATCAGTCAACATTCACGGGATTCATTATTATCGTTCAACTAATATTATAATATATTAATATAATAATACATTTATAGATTAAATAATCGGGAAATTATGCTAATTCATTTTAATAAAATTCGAAGACCAAGAAATTAATTAAATTTGCAGAACAAAGTGTAACGTTACAATTAATAATATTATAACAATATACAGGGTGATTCACAAGAAAATCATTTATCAATAATATCATTTTTTATGTGTTTTTCAATTTCATTTTTTATGTTTTTTTTCAAGGTCACCAAAGTTTTTTAACACTTTGACCGCCGGTGTCACGTATACGTGATTTCGACAGCCAGCGGTTATCGGCCGGTGTCACGGCAATGTGACTTCGCACTAGCAATCTTAGACCAGCATTATATAAATATTTCGAGATCGTAGATTCGACGTTTGTATGTTAATCCATTTTAACTGTTTTTGAGTTACCGCCTTCCAATTCTTGCGAGTATATTGGCGTTTTTTAATTCTCAAAATATTGGTTTTTTTAACTTTCCGTATTTCAGTAGGCAAGAGATGCCGGCGGTAGTAGCGCGACTTTCAGTAAAATACGCGGCCGTCAAAGTGTTAAATAAATAGGATTGCACGCTTTTGGTCATTTCGAGATATTCAGGTGTTCTATTTCTCGTGACTCACCCTGTATATTTCATTAATTAAATATATAAGCAAAAACTTACGAGATTCACTATTATCGCTTAAATAGTATTACATTAATAGAATAATAAATTTCTTGACGAAATAATGAACTATAAATAGTTTGACATGAATCGTAGACCATGAAATTCATGAAGTTGATAGATCAAAGAGTATTCACGCAAAAGAAACAAGAGTCTTCGTAGAGCGAAAAGATTCAGTGTTCGCGGAGGAAGTAAAAGTTGAAGTAAAAGTTGAAGTAAAAGTAATAAAACCGTGATAACACATCGGGCAGAAGTTCCGCGAGGAGATAAAGTCGCAATTCTCCGATCTTTTCGCCTTCGGGCGTCCACGGCGGGTTGATCTTACGGTGGGGCATTTTCATGTAAATTTAATATGCAGGTCAGCGTTACGGTCGAGTTGACACACACTTTGTACGTCTCAAAGAAGAGTATATAAATCGAGGTTTCTACCTCGCCGTTATACGACGGAGTATAGAATTAGAGGAAAGCCAGGATTGATAAAACCGACGTAATAATGCCAGTAATCCTAACTTCCGGCTTCCCCGAAATATTACATAATAATAAGCGAGTTTCTCTTCCGCTCGAAAAGCGTAAGGTAGAAGTTACATCGCTGGTGTCTCAACCCTTCGCGGTTCTACGTCGAGCGTAACCCGACATCACATTTCTTTCGAACGTGTTCCGCGTCGAGTTGTTTCGACATAAATTATAAGTTGTCAACAATAACAGGCAATGTTTTGTAAACATTAAAATTGTACCTGATATAAATATATGCATCCATATGTATGTCGTTGTGTTAGTAAGCTGTTAAAATATTGAAATAACGACAAACTAAACGATACTATAGCTCGTCCCAGGAAACCTTTCACTCGGCTCGGACGAGTTTGCGTCCGTTGTGCGCAGGTCCCCACTATCATTCGCTGCTCCGCCGAACACTATTGGTTGTTAGTCCCACTGTGACGTTACAGATGTCGGGCATAAAGCAATGGCGGGGACTGCGTGAGTCGGGTGAAAGGTTTCCTTGGATATAATACGATCGAAAGCCCTCGGATATCTGGGCTGAACTTCTCCACCGGTTTCTTATGCAAAGCGTCGTTTATTATTCAACAAGATATAACAACTAACGAGCTTACTCGCGAAGCTTAAGATTCTCGATCGAGCGAAAACTCTTAGTTCCTGACCCGTGCCTTTCTTGATAATGCAATTATCTCGATATCAATACTTTTTTAAGAAAGAAATCTTAGCCCGGAGCGTGATCTTAAAGTCAATCGGCTATTAAGAACGATTAATAGACTTTGAAGCGCGCGAATTTACATAGATTACGAAGAACAGAACGGTTTTCAGAGAAATATTCATAGCCTCTTTTTTAAAACAGTTTTTTTTGTGTTATGATATAAATAGAATATATAATATACAGGGTATCCAATGACAAATATTCCGTCTAATTATGCAACCATGTTTTTCTCCGTGTAATAAATATAGCGATTTTAGAAATTCTGTAAAAAATCAATTATTTTGCTTATTTGAATTAATTCACGTGGGACACCCTGTATAACGGAAGGGATTTATATTAACAATATAACTCGTCATAATTAATATTTCCGCAGATGTTATTCTTAATAAAATTTGCCAATCGACTTTAATATAATTCGAATGCTCAGGAGTTAATCAAGTGTGTAGATCAAAGAGTGATATTACGAGTAATATTACATAATTAATAATATTACAATATTAGACATTTAATTAACAAATCGTTAACTAAAATGAACCAGGTTGATTATTATCGCTTGAACTGTATTATACCAATATAATAATTTAACAACTAACAGGATTTTCTTGACAAAAGTGGAATAGAAGCAAACTAACTTAACCCTTTGCACTCCGAGTGTTTTTTTACACAAGAGTGCAGCAACTCCGTGACATTTTTGCGTTGGAGCATCTGAAAAATGAACTTCTGTTTTACTAAAAAAAAAGATCTGTTGTTATAAATTAAATATGCAATGAAAGCATATAACGGCGCCTACGGAGTTAGTGCACTGATAGCATTGGCGCAATAGCGGCGCCTATGGAGTGCAAAGGGTTAAGATTAGTCAAAACGTACACAAAGGTTTCGAGACCGAAGAGTAACGTTTCTAAAGACTTATATTTGAGTTATCCGGGTTCTGGCAAAGAATCCTAAACAACTCATATTTGAGTTATCCGCTGCGAATGTGTTAATAATATAATCAGACGAAAGAAGGGTTTCTGGGGAGAAGATACGAGATTCGTTTGATCCCGGACTCAGACATCGATTCAACCTCCACGCGTCGGACGCAATCGCGTTAGTTTCACACCACGTGGTTTACAAGGTCTACCGATCGGCAGCAGGTTAAAGTACCTTTGGTTCCACGTGTGCGGCGTGTTCGACGAATGTATATATCGATTTTCATCCCACGTTACATCGATACTTTAGATCTTTCATCTCCCTCCACATCGGTGGGTGTCCCATCGTGCTCGCTTTATCTTTCCATCGTTTCGGTGATACATCGGGGTCCATTACGGGCAATTGGTGCGCTTCAAAGAGAGCTCCGAAGCGAGTATATTTATTCAAACCACAATGCAATGGCCTTTTTATTGGAGATCGCCGAGCGTTCTCATCGTGGTTTCCGTCGTTACGCTTTGAGGTCTCGCTACGTTCTGGATTAAATTTCAATTGCACCGATCGCCCTCTGAAACCCACTTCGTCTCTTATTCCTTGCAAATTAATATTCGTACCACGGGCACGTTTCACGGTTTCTCCCTCTTGACCTTGTCTTTTGGTTTTTCCTCGATTGCATTACCACGCTTTACGACCTACTTAATGCTGCCGTAATATGAGGGATTATTCCACTTCCGTGTAATTATGTTAAGTGGTTTAAGAAAATGCGTGTGATGCATTATGGGTAACCCTCGTATACCGCGGGAGTTTGGTACGGAAGAAATGTCGAGGATGGCTGTGATTCGCGAAACCGCGTTACATCGAAACCGAGTGGTACAAATACCGCATTATATCGAAACCGCCTTGTAGAAATACCGTATTATATCGAAACCGTGTTGTACAAGTTCTGCGTTATACCGAAACCGCCCTATAGAAATACCGTGTTATATCGAAACCGCCTTGTAGAAATATCGCGTTATATCGAAACCGTCTTGTGCAAGTACCGCGTTATATCGAAACCGTCTTGTACAAGTTCTGCGTTATATCGAAACCTTCTTATAGAAATACCGCGTTATATCGAAACCGCCTTATAGAAATACCGCGTTATATCGGAACCGCCTTATAAAAATACCGCGTTATATCGAAACCGCCTTGTAGAAATACCGCGTTATATCGAAACCGCCTTGTAGAAGTACCGCGTTATATCGAAAGCGCCTTACAGAAATACCACGTTATATCAAAACCACCTTATAGTAATACCGCGTTATATCGAAACCGTCCTGTACAAGTACGGCGTTATATTGAAACCGCGTTGTACAAGTACCCCGTTATATAATATTTCTTTACCGGGTTGGTTCCCTATAACAGTGATTATAGTTAAATGCATGCGATTTATTCTATGACGCTTATTTGATCTCGCGAGCTTTTGAGAATGTTGATAAAAAAGCGATGATGGTGCGCATGAATATTAAACAAACGCGATATTTATTCATAGCGTATGCATTATAATATTTATGCGGAAGGCATTTCTCATACATCTACTTCTTTGTTAAATATTAGTGGAAAATCAGCAACATGTTGTACAGATACCTTTTCACTGCATCCTTTTGTCGTGTAAAATATTATCGCGAACAACCGCGATATTATATTTTTGTTGTCCCGGCTAATAAATTTTGCATAGATTAAATATAATATCTCCAATTTTAGACCGGCATTATACAGTCCGCGAAATTTCTATAAAGCCACCGCGTTTTTTGCTAACATCTTATAAATATTTCATACTTATGATAAGTTTGTGGGTGATATTATTTTACGAGTATTAAACACACTTTTTTGTCGGTTTAAATAATAGAAATAACATTTGTTTCAAATAGCAAACGCAAATATATAATATGACATAAAATACGATGCGAAATTTCTATAAAGCCACTTAGTTTTGCGTGGATAATTTTGCGTCCCGGAACCGTTACATTTTCTTTTTGCAATTTGGGCACGTGGTACTACTTTCACGGTTAAACGGATGTACCATTTTGAAGTTTTTACCATTTCGAACGGAGTTTAACAATTCGTGTATAACTGCTTTCTGATCACAGATTGAACATTTGTCTGTTAATGCATTTCAATTGTTTTTTGCGTTTCTCCCATTTAATTCTTACATCGCGAACGTTTACAATTCTGAAAAAAATCCTTTTTTAGATCTTCCGTATCTCACTCGAGTGAAATGTTCGACTATCAAAAAGTTAATATACAAAAATATAACTCCCTATAAAAATAGTTATATGTCTAATTAAATTGATACGCATTTAATAGAACCCTGTTGATTAGGGATGTTGTTTTTCATCGGATGCTTTGGCGGAGTTAATTACGTATTATAATTCGGAATAACGTTCTGCTTTATCAAAGTAAATGCCTTTGATGAATCTCTCTATCGATTAATGAGAATCGAGTAGCATGATTATATTCGTTCTCGGCATAACCCATTGGCAATAATAACGAATAGCATATTCAATAGCTATGCTTCATTTGCAAGCACATAATCACCCGAAACTTCGCGTTTACATGAAATACAGAATACCCGTCGATATTCATGATCATTGCGCGCAGCTACAGGTGATATTATTTAATAGATCTCGACTAATTATCGCTCGTGAAATTTACCACCGATCGCTATCGATTAGAAACTATTTAATCTCGAAGATGGTCCCTTTTAATTGTAGTATATCAATAATATCATAATAGTATATCAATTCTAATTAAAAAATAAATTAAATTAAATTCTCGTAATGTCTGATCAAGAACGAGTATATTCTACTTGTTTCGAAATTCATAAAATAACATGAACTTTTTAAGAATTCCGTTTTTACACGAACATTTTGTACGCGAATTTTGTACAAAAATGTAATAAAAATTAAAGTAAATTTGTTTTCATTTTGCAAATAATAAAATGGGAATTTTAAGGTTTCCATGGAGACAGTATATTTTTTACACGTACGTTTTTATATGTATTCTTCGGGAACGTACCTTTTGTGTTAAATTAGAATTAGGTGTTCAGGTAATCCTTGTATAACGCGGGAATTAGGTTCCAGAGGAAGGTCGTGTTAGAAAAATCGCGTTATATGATATCGTTAGCGTTATATGTGCGGTACAATCGTGTTATATCGCGTTATATCGAAACCGCATTGTAAAAGTACCGCGTTATACGAGGATCGCCACAATTTGTGAACCGCGTTATACGAGGATCGCCACAATTCGTGAACCGCGGTATACGAGGATCGCCACAATTCGTAAACCGCGTTATACTGAAGATCGCCACAATTTATGAACCGCGTTATATCGAAGATCGGCACAATTTGTGAACCGCGTTATACGAGGATCGCCACAATTTGTGAACCGCGTTATACGAGGATCGCCACAATTTGTGAACCGCGGTATACGACGATCGCCACAATTCGTGAACCGTGGTATACGAGGATCGCCACAATTCGTGAACCGCGTTATACGAGGATCGCCACAATTTGTGAACCGCGTTATATCGAAGATCGCCACAATTTGTGAACCGCGTTATATCGAAGATCGCCACTATTTGTGAACCGCATTATATCGAAACCGCGTTGTATAAGTACCACATTATACCATCATTACCAGCATTCACCTCATCATCGCGAATATGGAAAATATTAATAATAATATTCAAATAATTACATACTCAGTTTCATACCGGACATTCCGCATAACGCATTACACCCAAAAACTTCGTATACAAATTAACATATCTGCACAGTACACAACATTTCCAAAACGCCACGTATAAAACATTCCCAAAATTTCCATCTTCGCTTATCTCGATTTCAAGAGATATCAGTAACACAGCGAGAGGGGTGGTTCCAAGGTAACCGAGGATTCGGAAGGATCGAGTAAAATGCAATATTAATTCGAAGGGGGTTTTGAATAGTGAATAAAGGGAAGTGGAACGAGTGAGAAAAAGCTTCGCTCTCTTTACATAATAAGTGTGCACCATTCCGCCTTCTCCTCGCGAAGGAACCATCCCTCTTTTCGCTACATGCGAAACAACCCCGCGTCACCCTTATTCTCCGCTTTATTCCCTCCTCGACGTTTTTCCTCCATTTGGTTTTTTCGGGTGACTATTTCCTGGCCGAGGAAGATGGGTGGGGAAACGAAGTGGAGGAGAAGGGGAATGCGATAGTGGACCGACGCTTATGGTACTTATCTGTAAAATAGGAATTTACGGCATAAAGGGGGTGGCACGAGGTGGAGGGTAGCGACGAAGTAACCTCACGAAGAAAAAGTAAGGGATGCTAAATTTTGCCCACGGTTATCGTGACCTACTACTTCCCCACTTTCCCGCCACTTCCGTCCACACTTTTTATTCAAAACAACAATTTATCATGGAAAATATCCCATCTGAAGTTGACTTTTCCGAAAAGTGTTGAAAGTTTGGAAATGTTGATGAGTTTTTGGATAACTGTTGATGAACATTGGAAAAGGTTGATGAACTTATCACGTTTTAGTGCTGCTCTTTTAATAACCAATTTGTTTAGAATTTTATTACATCAACATATGATATTTCGAAGTGGAATTTAGTGGATTTATTTCGATTGTTAAACTAACGGTTGTTCACTGGAACATAAACTTTCGCGAACACACCGGTTCGTTATGTGAAATAATAAATGTTTCGTTCCTTTGTTGCCTCACATTTCGCTTTTTGCTGAGAAACGAATGTTTAAACGTTCCACGGAGAGCTCCGTGTTTCTGGAAATTCGTTTCTTTCTACATCGAGTGTTGAAACCGTTCTTTGTTAAGTAGTACTTCTATTAAATAACAGACTTCTCTTATGTAACCGAAATAATGGTATTCTTTGGCACTCCGCGTATAAAGCGGCCCGGTAATTAAAATGTTTCGGGGAATATTAATTCGAAAGGTGCACTACGTTGACTTAAGAGCACTTAATAAAGTTAGACTCATTATGAGTTCCTCGATTCACGTTTCCAAGGCAAATATCGAAAAGGAAAAGCACCAAATGAAATAATAAATTGCCATTCAGATTCGATCATTCAAGTTAAAGCAATGCAAATTTTGTTTATTTGGGATATTGGGTTTATTTGGACAAAATTGTTGTATTATTAATATTAATTTTTCAAGATGTTTCATTATATTAGGGTTGGATAACCTTGTTCGTGAATATGGTGGAGAGTTAAATATATCGATATCCCCTATTTTAATTAATTATTTTAATGAGACTGCTAGAATTTTATGAATATTTTATCGCTGTAACGTCTTTTATCCGATATTTATTGGATCGTGGTTTTCCGAAGAATTATATTAAATCGAAAACATGTATCAAAGTCGAAAATATTGTACTAATTAACATTCGCGAAATTAAATATTAATAAATCCTACGATATTCAAATATTAAAAGAAATGCGTAGAAACTTCATAAAAGCTGTTTATAAGTTCATCAACATTTTCTCCAAAAATTCGTCATAAGTTCTTTCCAAACTCATCAAAAATGTTCCAAAAATTCATCAACATTTTTCAAAAATACATCAACATTTCTAAAGGCACATCAACATTTTTCCAAGCACATCAACAACGATTTTTAAAAAACGCATCAGCAACTTTCAAGATCTTATCAAATATTTTTAAAATGTTCATCAACACTTTTCAAAAACCGGCCACCCTTCTTAAATACTAATCAACATTTCGAAACAACCCTTCAGAAAATGATCAGCTTACCAGAAATGCCTCGTCATAGTTGATAGATGAGGTTTATCAACCGTAATATGCTCCTCGCTTTCGTGGACATCTTTTAAGTATTTTCTCACGAGATTTTCTTTACGATTATGAGTGCTCGTAGATTAGGAAGGCTTATATTGATGAATCAACATCGCAGGGAAAGAGAGGAGACATTATCTGATTTACCGGACCATAAATATCTCTAATCTGCGGCAGACACGATGCTCCCTCTCTTTCTCTTGGTTCGCGTTTCACGGCTATCTAGCGTAGAAAGAAAAGAGAAGTTGTAGGATACAAATAATCTCTCTCACTTTCTTTTCATCCAGCTAACCAGTCCATCCCTCTTCGGACCTGTTTACTGGCCCGACTTTCCTTCCGCTTTCCATTCGTCATCCGTTTACGCGTCGAAAAAGTCCCCTAAATTACGAATCACCGGCCACCGAAAGCAGAAAAGTCCGAATCCCTTTCATCTTCGATCTCCCATATTTCACCGAATCTGATGGCTCGATATTATTTAATAATCGAATCGTATTCATGGTTATTTTTCCAAACAATTTCTATTCGGTTCCGTGATATAACTTCTGGCGGAGGTTAATCATACCTCGGCATGGAAACTGCGCGCGCAGCTCGGTGCCTTTTTACTCGTCGGTCCAATATGTACGTTGCTTTAATAAATTAAACGAGATTTTCCTCGTTAGTGCACACTCGATACTCGGACATCATTACCGTGCCATTATGGGACTTCAATTTTCCAATGAGATTTCCGCATTTCCCGTTAATAATATCTGCGATGAGTTCGCTCATCGAGCGTCCATGCTGGAAGCGATTCTGCCGCGTAATTTGGATCCGATTTTTTAGTTTCGTATCGAAACCAACGATTTTCATTTTGACTTATGGATTCTTTACTTGAGGATCGAATGAAATCACTTATCAGGGCAGTGGATTTTTGGTTTTTATTTTCGAATCGAACCGATCGATTTTTATTTCGACTTCTGGATTTTTTACTTGTAGATCAAAAAGAGTCGGTTGCAGTGCAATTTGGATCTTGTTTTTTGTTTTCGAATCGAACTTATTGATTTTGATTTTGACTTCTGGATTCTTTACTTCAGGATCGAATGAAATCAATTATCAGGGCAGTGGATTTTTGGTTTTTATTTTCGAATCGAGCCTATCGATTTTTATTTCGACGTCTGGATTTTTTACTTGAAGATCTAAAAGATTCGGTTGCAGTGCAATTTGGATTTTGTTTTTTTGTTTTCGAATCGAACTTATCGATTTTTATTTCGACTTCTGGATTTTTTACTTGAAGATCGAAAAGAGTCGGTTGCAGTGCAATTTGGATCTTGTTTTTTTGTTTTCGAATCGATTTTCATTTTTATTTCTGGAGTTTTTATTTGAGGATCGAAAGGAGTCTGTTACCAGGATAGTGTTTTTTATTTTTTACTTCCGAATGAAATTTATCGATTCCGATTTCGAATTCTGAATTTTGTACTTGAAGATCAAAGGAGGCAGCTACACTGTAATTTCATTTTCTTGTTTATTGTCGAATCGAAACCATCGATTTTTATTTCGACTTCTGGATTCTTTACTTGAAGATCGAAAAGAGTCGGTTGCAGTGCAATTTGGATCTTGTTTTTTGTTTTCGAATCGAACTTATCGATTTTCATTTTTACTTCTGGAGTTTTTATTTGAGGATCGAAAGGAGTCTGTTACCGGGACAGTGTTTTTTATTTTTTACTTCCGAATGAAATTTATCGATTCCGATTTCGAATTCTGAATTTTTTACTTGAAGATCAAAGGAGGCAGCTACACTGTAATTTCGATTTTCTTGTTTATTTTCGAATCGAACCCATCGATTTTAATTTCGACTTCTGCATCCCTATGATGACTTAGCGGTTTACGTAGCGCAGATAAAAAACGTGAAATCAAATTGAATCGAATTAAACTAAATTAGTTTACAGTCAGACGAAAGTATCTCTTACAAAATTCATGATGCGGGCTACGCCAACGCAATAAATTATTAAAACCAAGGTAAGAGTACTCGTTAATATTTATTTTAAGTCGATTTATGGGAAAGCCGTGAAATCTTCGACGCGTGACGTTGAAAGACTTAACGATCGGGAATCGGATTTTCGGGGGAAAATGGGGGTAGGAAATCGAAAAAGAAGGAAATCTCATAGAGGGTGTGTTTTCGACCGCGATTTTTCTTCCGTAAGAACACACTGGTTTATACTTTTCCATTCGAGATCCTCTTCCGGGGTTGGCTCTCCTGTTTCAAAGCGTTTCACCTGGAAATGTGAAAGGTAAACGGAGGAATCCAATGCCCGTTAAGTGATGTCGCATTTTTCCTCCCCTTTTTGATAACCCGCTTTTCAACATCCTCCTTTTTTATTTTGTTATAATATAAATTTATATTCTTATTATTTTTTATTAATACATCGTATTCTCGGTTATTTCTAGCAATAATTAAAGAATTTTATTTCGTGAATATTCTCCGATTCGCTATTTTGATCCCCCTTTTTTATATTTTTATAATATAAATTTATATTCTTATTATTTTTTATTAATACATCGTTTTCTCGGTTATTTCTAGCAATAATTAAAGAATTTTATTTCGTGAATTCTCCGATTCGCTATTTTGATCCCCCTTTTTTATATTTTTATAATATAAATTTATATTCTTATTATTTTTGATTAATACATCATTTTCTCGGTTATTTCTAGCAATAATTACAGAATTTTATTTCGTGAATATTCTCCGATTCGCTGTTTTGATCCCCCTTTTTTATATTGTTATAATATAAATTTGTATTCTTATTATTTTTGATTAATACATAATTTTCTCGGTTATTTCTAGCAATAATTACAGAATTTTATTTCGTGAATATTCTCCGATTCGCTATTTTGATATCTGATAAGATAACCTCATTTTTACGATATTCACAGACTTCACAGATACTCTAAAAAAATCTATAAAATCAGTAATAAGGAATCCATTGATGCCAACAACTCAAATTCGCGAACACCATCAGACACCACGTTTTACAACCGTATGCCTCAATTACAGGAAACAATTACGTAACACTCTATCTAACGCTCTATTAGAATCAACTAAACTACTCCCTTCCCAAACTTCATTTTCCCATAAACAATAAACTTATTACTTACCAGTCAACTCAACGTTTCCATTCGCCGAAGTATTTCGCTAAACGTGTCATCGTAAGGCGAAGTATTATAATTCAACGAAACCTCATCGCGCGATTTCTAAATCATATTTTACGAGACGTAAAGATTCTTTCTTCGGGTTCCGTCTTCCGAAGACGTTTCTGTATCCAGAAACGGCGAATCGATTCACTGGAAAATGGCGTCGCGCGTCGGATTTACGAGTCGATGAACTGCGTAGATAATCATTCGGCGCACCGAATACATTACGTTAGGTTAGGTTGCCTTCGTTCTTGTTTCTCTGTCTTTTGATCTCGGTCTTCCTTCGAGGGGAAGGGATCAAAGTTCGGTGTCCAAGGGAAAGTTTATTCGAGTATGGTAGCAAGGACAGGATGAAGAATCATGAGAATGGTGAAGCGTACGAGATTGGGCTTAACCTCGAAATAAAACCTCGACGGGGTGACGACGTACCTCGAGGATTCTCATCCGTATAACAGTTGATGGGTTTATGGTCTCGTTTCACTCGGTGTCCGCCATATTGCCTTCACACGTACATATCTTTCTTCCACGAAATTAAGAGGCGTGCCACCGAAATACGATACAACTGGACGTCACACCAACCAACTTTGATTACGACACTTTCCTTCGTGTGTCCTTCACGAAACTACGCTTCTTTTATGTCCCCCTCCTGGCTTAGAACACTCTTCTCTTTCCTCGAATGGGTCTTCCATTATTATGGAATAAACTATTCGTTTCTTATAGCTGATGAAATGACCTTTTGTGGATGACGCTTATTAGATGGAATTCTTTGCTTTTTAATACACTTTTGATCCTGGTGATCGATAATGGCTTTATCGTTATTGTTGGATCTTCGGGCAAAGATAAATGTTGGGGATAACGGAATGTAATCAATTCGGGAGCGGAGCATTTTTTCGCATCGAAATTTGGGAGGTTGATGTTTTTTAAAGGGAATTATGGAATTGGAGGATTATCGGTCGAGGATCATTGATAACGATGGGGATTATCTAACAATAATGTTTAATATGAATAAATAAATGGGGTTTCACGAAGTACGTGGAAAATAATTGATTACTTTCCGGTATCCCTAATCATTTTGCGAGATGGAATATTGAATATTTTTCGACATTTTGTAATTGGAGTATCTTGTAAGATTCGATTACAATTAGTAATTAACATCATTTTACGACTGGAAACAATAATTGTATGGTACTTGAAGTATTAGAATTGTATCTGCTTGTCGGAGTACCAGATGTGACAACAAATCAACAAACATTTTTTAAATGTCAAGAAGGTACACATAACGTTATCTAGGTTGGTGTACTTTTTGGTATCCATTACGCGATATTTGCCATTTAAGATTTTAATGCGCACGCATATATCCATGGATGGGTTCGAATGCTCCTCGAAGTGGAGTTGAAGAGAATTTTATAGGGTTGCCTTTTAGAGGCGGCAAATAATCTTGACTTTCAGATCGATTTAAAGACGTCTGAAAGCTTCCGTTACGTCGCTTATGGTGTTATGGAACTGCGGCTGGGTAAACAGTTGCAAGAACGAAACCGGCGGCCGACAGAGTTTCCATCCATGTTTGGATGCTATGCTATAGTGTTGATAATTTTACCAATTTTTTTTAAATCTTCGATGAATATTTAAAAGGAGTTGATAGTTGACATATTTTTTCATCCATTTTTGGAAGCAGTGCTACAGTGTTGATAATTTTGTCAATATTTTTGAAATCTTCGATGAATATTTAAAAGGAGTTGATAGTTGACATTTTTTCATCCATTTTTGGAAGCAGTGCTACAGTGTTGATAATTTTGTAAATCTTTTTGAAGCCATTGATGAATATTTTAAAAGTGTTGATGTATTTTTTAACTATTTTCGCAATCCTGATAAAGTGTTGTCAGTCTTTTTGAAACCGTTGATGAATATTTCGAAAGAGTTGGTAGTTGATATATTTGTGTATACATTTTTTTGAAGTTGTGAGAAAGTGTTGATAGTTTTGTCAATCTTTTTGAAATTGTCGATGAATAGTTAAAGGAGTTGATATATTTTTTCATCTATTTTTGGAAGTTCTGATAAAGTGTTGATAGTTTTGCCAATCTTGTTGAAACCGTTGATGAATATTTCGAAAGAGTTGATAGTTGATATATTTTTGTATACATTTCTGCAAGTTCTGAGAAAGTGTTGATAGTTTTGTCAGTCCTTTTGAAACCGTTGATGAATATTTCGAAAGAGTCGATGCACTTTTCTATACATTTCTGGAAGTGTTGAGAAAGTGTTGATAGTTTTGTCAGTCCTTTTGAAACCGTTGATGAATATTTCGAAAGAGTTGATAGTTGATATACATATTTTGGTATACATTTCTGGAAGTTCTGAGAAAGTGTTGATACTTTTCTCAATCCTTTTGAAACCTTCGATGAATACTTCAAAAAGAGTTGATATCTTTTATCATCTATTTTTGGAAGCCTTGATAAAGTGTTGCCATTATTCTGCGCGCGTCGAACATTGCCGTACAAAGATACAGCGGCGCGGAAAGTCCCGCCGCAGCTAAGAGGTTAAACCCGGAGTGCACGGCAGTCAAAGGATTAATTAAACCGGGCATTCCCCGATTTTCAATGGAGAAAGGATGGACAACCTGAGAAGGAAACACGCGTTAGAAACTAGTCCCGTTGTGAGAGTCGAAAGAGAAATCCTGGAACGTATCCTGGAAAATCAGTGTTCGAAGTACCTTAATGAAAGCCACAGACACATGAATTCGACGATTTGCGATGAGCCGACCATCGGAATGCTCTCCGGATCAAGAGAGAACCTAACCTGCTCGGCCATTGGTCCATTGTGTATATACGAGTACGTGTGTTTACTTCGACGTTAGTTACCCAATGTCCATCTTCCCTGAAATACCCCACGGATTAGGTTACCTTGCTCTATATATACACTTCTGCGCACTGCCCCACATACTGCGCTCTACACTGCGCTGTAAACTGCCCTCTATACTTCCCTCTGTGCATTAACGGATCCTAATACCGCCACGTGAAAGGGAATTGCGAATTATTTCAATCCTTGCCATTCGAGTGCTCAATTGCGTTTAACCGGTTAACTGCGGAATTTAATTCTAAAAATCCCCCACCGGATGCGGAATTAAAATCAAGCAATGACGAGTATACACGTCGAATGCAGGGCAAATGCTCCGATTGTAAATTTTACGACAAAAGGTAAAGTAAAATGAAAATGGATTAGATTTTTGTTTGATGGAAAATTAAGAATTCTTTGGTGATAAGGTTATTGTTATTAACCCTTTCGCTGCGGAGTGCTCAGAAAAGAATTGCTCTCTCCGCAGCAGGCGCGATAGTAGAAGGTTGTCCGCGCGATAACATCGTTCCTAAAACGGTGTGCGGAGCCAATTTTGAATAACAATAATAATAGCCAAACAATAATAAGAAGAAGAAGAACAATATTAGTAATTTTTAATAATCTTTAATAATCGAAGACAAACGAATTAATGGCCATTATTTTGCAGTTATTAATAGCAAAAATGCAAAATAAATGCACGGCGCCTATAGGCGCTGTTCGCTCAGGAGAAGCGTCTATAGTTGAGCGCCTAAAGGCGCTGTTCGCTCAGGGGAAGCGTCTATAGTTGAGCGCCTAAAGGCGCTGTTCGCAGCGAAAGGGTTAAAAAGCTTCAAAATTGTCAACGAATAATAACATTCGTAAATAAGAAAAATGAAAGAAACACAAAAGGAGAGAGTCGAGTAGCGAGAGCGAAGGATTTTTGTTCTAATCTTAATTATTAAATAACGCCAAGTTCTTTATTCGTTTTTCCTTTATTTCGAGAACTCATCCCCCTATCATATATATATATGCGTGTCAACATTATCTAACCAATATTCAACTACCGGAAGTACCAAAGGGATGAAACGTTCCCTTCTATGTACTCCGTGTGTACCTGTTAAGTGTGCTTTATCGCACCACGATACTCCGCTAAGAGGATCAAAGACGATATTAATCCAGAATATAAGATTTTGGTATTTGTAATCTGCCGGCAAATCATATGATACGGGGAGCTAAAGACTTAATATCACGCGGCGTGATATTAAAAAGATAATTAATATCGAAGGAATTAATCGTGAATGTTATCCCTCATAAAAAGAATCTTCGACTTAATGGAACTCTGGAATATTCGACTTTTTTCGACAATTATTTCATGAGTTGTGTAAAACGAAAGGGATCCGTACGGAATTTATGTCTGAACCCTTTCTACTTTGTTTAGCTTATTTCCAAAAATAAACACCGACTTTGGAGTAGGAACGAATAATATTATCTATGCCTGAAATATATTTACGTAGAGAATAATTATTATTTAAGGAATCAAAATATATTATTTTTCGATTACTTATCAGGGTGCTATTCTCAGTAATTATAGATTACTATAAATATTATTTTTAAATCGCTTCTTTCGACCCAAAATCGTGGTACAATATGTTTATACACCGTTTACCATCGATTTGGGCCACTTAGGAGCAAAATTGGCGACTTTGAAATTTTGACAATTTTTGCGATTTCGGGTTGCCTATGTTTCGACCAGGCAAATTTTTAAATCGCTTCTTTCGACCCAAAATCGTCCTAGAGTATGTCTATACATCATTTACCATCGATTTGGGTTGTTTAGAAGCGATTTTGGCGACTTTTAATTTTTGAGAATTTTTGAAGGTGTACCCCTTCACATTTTTTCGACTTGGGTTCGACCCAATTTGACCAATAAAAATTTTTTAACCGCTTCTTTCGACCAGAAATCGTCATAGAATATGTTTATACATCATATACCATCGATTTGGGTTGTTTAGAAGCGATTTTGGCGACTTTCAATTTTTGAGAATTTTTGAAGGTATACCCCTTTACATTTTTTCGATTTGGTTTCGACCCATTTTTGACCAATAAAAATTTTTTAACCGCTTCTTTCGACCAGAATTCGTCATAGAATATGTTTATGCATCATATACCATCGATTTGGACCATCTAGGAGCGATATCGGCGAATTTCAATTTTTGAGAATTTTTGAAGGTATACCCCTTTACATTTTTGCGATTTCGGATCGACCCATTTTTGACCGAAAACAATTTTTAAACCACTTCTTTCGACCCAAAATCATTCTAGAATATGTTTATACATCATATACCATCGATTTGGGCCGTTTAGGACCGAAATTGGCGACATTGATTTTTTGACATTTTTTGAAGGTGTACCCCTTCACATTTTGGCGATTTTGGGTCGACCCATTTTTGGACCGAAACAATTTTTAAACCACTTTTCTCGACCCAAAATCATTCTAGAATATGTTTATACATCATATACCATCGATTTGGGCCATTTAGAAGTGATTTTGGGGCTCGCTGAGAAGCGAATTCCAACGCGCCAATTCCTATAACGCGAGTTCCCATAACGCGAATTCCCATAACACGAGTTCCAAAAACGAGAATTCCTATAACGTGAGTTCCCACAACGCGAATTCCCATAACGCGAGTTCCTACAACGCGAATTCCTACAACTCGCTAAAGATATTGCTACGCCTGTTTTTACATATCGCGACTCTCGTACACCGCGCTATATCATAAAATGATATATTGCGGGCATAAAATGCGGGGATTCCCAATAACGCGAATTCCTACAACGCTATGTAATAAAACACTTGAATTCCTCGTTTATTTTAATCAAGCATAGCACAGCTTATTATCTCCAATTTCCTCCAACGCAATTTCATACAACGCGTAACGTATTAACCGCGTTATACGGTAATCTACGGTATTTCTAGATATTCAATGATAACGATGCAAAATCAAATATCAAGCGCAACACTTGAAATCGATTTATTGTGCGCCAAACATATCAGACATTTATCTGAACAGGTAATCCTTGCAGAACATGGCGAACAATCGTAGAAATGTCGAGTACTATCAGTGATATTCACGTTATTGTGCATTCATAATGGAAAGATGGCGGGGTACATTAGATACGTGTACCGATTCGCATGGAACTTTGCGCCCGCCGCAGTTGAATTTCCTGTTCCGAGAAGGTTTCGCATCCAAAGTCCTTGATACGGAGTTTCGTCCTAGTCGTGCATTTCCTTCGGTTTAATGCCACTTCAACCATCGTACATAGCTCTACTTCTCCCGCACGGTTTCCCTGCATCTGTTTAATGGAAGAACCGATTAACCGGACTACTTCAAACTGCAAGTACATCCTACTTCCATCGGGAACTGATGGAATATTTTCCCGCGACTCTACTTCCATTCTTTTATATTCTACAATTAGAGTAGCCGGTTAGACGAGAACTAATAATCGATTTGCCACAGGTTTTTCACACTAATTTAACCCTTTTGCAGATCGTATTTGATGTTTTACATTTAAAATTAATCTTTTTTGTAGATCATGTTCATTTTTTTGGATTGCAAATTCATCCTTTCTCAGATCATATTCACTTTTTTGCACGCCAAATTAATCATTTTGCTGATCATATTCGTCTTATTGCAAATCAAATTCACCCTTTTGCAAGTAAAATTCACCTTGTTGCAAATCATATTCACCTTTCTGCACTCCAAATTAACCATTTTTCCCATCATATTTATCTTTTTGCAAATCAAATTCACCCCTTCACGGATCAATCTCACCTTTTTGCAAATCAAGTTCACCCTTTTGCAAATCAAATTCACCTTGTTGCAAATCAAATTCACCTTGTTGCAAATCATATTCACCTTTTTGCACTCCAAATTAACCATTTTTCTCATCATATTCATCTTTTTGCAAATAAAATTCACCCCTTCACAGATCAAATTCACCCTTTTGCAAATCATATTCACCTTTCTGCACTCCAAATTAACCATTTTTCCCATCATATTCATCTTTTTGCAAATCAAATTCACCCCTTCACGGATCAAATTCACCTTTTTGCAAATCAAATTCGCCCTTTTGCAAATCATATTCACCTTTCTGCACTCCAAATTAACCATTTTTCTCATCATATTCATCCTCTTGCAAATCAAATTCACCCTCTTGCAAATCAAATTCACCCTTTTGCAAATCAAGTTCACCCCTCTGCAAATCAAATTCACCCAGCTTCACCACAAGTTTGTCTGCAAATTGGTTTTCTTAAGCTATTGTAATAAAAATCAAATCCAATGTAGAGTGAAGCAGTAACATTGATTTGCAAAAAGAAGTTGAATATGAACAGCAAAAGGGGTTAATGTTGAGTGGAAAACCTGCATAATTCTATGAACAGAAATATTCAACAAATATTCCATATTCCTCAGTCCTCGTAGAACTGTGTTTATTTAAAACATTTTAACAAAGAAGTAGCGCGTACACTGTACACATTCTACGAGACCTTCGCAATGAATATTATAAAGACAAATATTAGTTATCAATATTACTTATGGAAATATCCGCAATGTGTTTAATGCGCAAACAAAGTTGTACGTGGTTTTTGCTTAAGATTCCCAGCTGTACTGTAAGAGGAAGATCCCTCGAAAGGGAAAATGGCGGGGGAGGCATAGCCCCAACGGGACGACAGGCCCTAAAAGGACCCGGAGTGGGGATGAGGGTCCGTCGCCCAGCCGCCGAGGGATAACGCGCTTAGAATAGAGATAGAATAGAGATCGACGAGAGGTCGAATAGAGATCGACTAGAGGTCGAATAGAGATCGACTAGAGATCATAGAACAGTCGGAGTATAGTTTTTAAGCGACTATAGACGAATATAGATATAGCTCTGACGATAGAAAAAGCAATAGATATATATATATATATGTATAGCGATTACAGACTTCAGGATCAACCAACGTTGGCATACGTTGATTCTTCTTATAGTACGAATACCTTTTACATTCACTGTATGTTTCGCAGGCTGGTTCGAGAGAATCTAATACTTCCGAGAATCACGCTGCGAAACAATGCCGAGTATTATTCCTGAATCGACTATTTTTTTGTATCGAGAGTAGTTTTATATCCAAAGTAGTTCTTTCTTTGCCTCGCTCGGAATTGAGTCGATACAAGCTCGCAGTATCCTCGCGTCTCGATCGGAAGATCGGAGTCACGTATCCGTACTTATCTCGTACCACGTATTTTCCGATCAGTCGACGCCAGGACAATAACGATGTATAACGAACTCGATAAAAACCGATCGTACCTACTTATTTACGTTCAGAGGACGTAACGAGAAAAACAGTTGCCGATTGATCGTCGCGATTAAATCAAGAAATACGAGCTACGTCCGATAAAGGGTTCGTATATTAGACGGTAAACGTCGACCCGTGTCGCCCTTTTTTCCTTTCCCTTTCAGCCATCCAATAAAAACAAGATTGTACGATCGAAAATGATTTTACAATTGAATCCCGAACCAGCCCATCCGCCATCTATAAATCCGGCATTTCCGGCGAGTGATTTCGCGCGGACAAATCTGTTATTACAATGATAATTAGTTGGGCCGTGTGATAAACCAAACACGTGGGAATTTCGGTGGATACGCAAGTATAATTTGTACAGTATAGTACTAGAATTATAGTACTTGTTCCGGTCAATATACTATAGTGTTAGAATTATAGCGGTAAAAGCTATAGTAACAGAACTATAGTACTAGATGCTATAGTGCGTGAATTATAGTACTGTATACGGTAATTTCAGGATTATATGATTATACGCTGTGGTTTCATAATTATACTTCTACACTTTATAGTTCCATAATTATAGTCTTATATGCTATAGTTCCATCATTATAGTGCTACGCTCTACAGTTCTATAATTATAGTTCTACGCGCTACAGTTCTATAATTATAGTTCTACGCTTTATAGTTCCATAATTATATTCCTACGCTCTACAGTTCCATAATTATAGTCCTACTCTATATAGTTCCATAATTATACTTCTACACTTTATAGTTCCATAATTATAGTCTTATATGCTATAGTTCCATAATTATAGTGCTACGCTCTACAGTTCTATAATTATAGTTCTACGCGCTACAGTTCTATAATTATAGTTCTACACTTTATAGTTCCATAATTATAGTCCTACGCTCCACAGTTCTATAATTATAGTTCTACGCGCTACAGTTCTATAATTATAGTTCTACGCTTTATAGTTCCATAATTATATTCCTACGCTCTACAGTTCCATAATTATAGTCCTACTCTATATAGTTCCATAATTATAGTTCTACGCTTTATAGTTCCATAATTATAATCCTACACTCTACAGTTCCATAATTGTAGTCCTACTCTCTATAGTTCCATAATTATAGACCTATACGCTATAGTTCCATAATTATAGTCCTACGCTCTATACTTCCGTAATTATAGTCCTATACGCTATAGTTCCCTAATTATAGTTCTACTCTCCATAGTTTCATAATTATAGTCCTACGCTCTATACTTCCATAATTATAGTCCTATACCCTATACTTCCATAATAATAATCCTATACTCTAGAGTTCCATATTTATAATACTACATGCTATAATACGTAAATTACAGTACTATACACTGTAGTTTCAGGATTATAGTATCACACGCTAGAGTTCCATATTAACAGTCCCACACGCTATAATATCAGAATACAGAAATACAGTACCACCTGCTATAGTTCCAAAATTATAGTACCACATACTACAGCTATAGAATGATAAAACTATGAATACTACAGTCTATTATAATCTACAAATCTGTTATTATAATACAACGACAATTAGTCAGACCAGGCGATATACAAAACAAGTCGGAATGTCGGTGGATACGCAAATACAAGTTCGCTTCTGGTACACTGCACGCTTGTTATTCCGATAAATTCTATTATAGTTAACATTTATCGGTGCATCAATGTCCTGCTCCACATTGTGTTGCCAGTGCGTGGATCACGGAATCAGGAGTTTCCTCTCGTTTCTACAGGAAAATTCTCCCGGTTAAACTCGCGCGATCGATGCCACGGAATGAAATGCAACTCGCGAAATTTCGTGGCAATCCGCGAGTCGGATCAACGGAGTAATCAGCGGTGCGACGCGCACGACACGCGCGTCTGTTTAATGGCGCCGGATATCAGACACGGCTAATTCTAATCTGCCCCGTAGGAAGCTCGAGTTAAGCCATTATTCGCGCACGTACTGATAATGCAAAGTGCTAATATCTCGCTAATATCTCGCTAATATCTCGCTAATATCTCGGATTTTGTAAGTAATTACAGTCACAGAGAATCGGTGGTGTCGATGTGTTTGGAGTGTGATTAGATTCTTTTATACTTTTAAATCTGTTTCTTAAAAATGCAATGTATAACGAGCCCCCAAAGCTCCGCGGTTTGCGAAGCCCTTTCGCGAATCATTTTTGCATCCCTTTGATATATTGGGCCCATTAGAGAACATCGAATCATTTCTGGGTCCGCAGTTGCGCAACTTATTTGCTACAATATGATAGTAATGATAGTATGGAAAGTCTCTATATAAGATATAATATATAACATTTATTCATTTACTCATTTATTCATCTTGATAATGATTAAATGATTAAATTATACTGTACTGTAATACCAGAATTATAGCATGTTCCTATAGTTGGATAATTATAGAACTATGTCCTATAGTTGCATAATTATAGCACTATGTTCTATAGTTCCAGAATTATAGCACTACGTCCTATAGTTTCAGAATTATAACTCCATGTCCTGTAGTTCCAGAATTATAGCACTACGTCCTATAGTTCCAGAATTATAACTCTATGTCCTGTAGTTCGACAATTATAGCACTACGTCCTATAGTTCCAGAATTATAACTCTATGTCCTGTAGTTCGACAATTATAGCACTACGTCCTATAGTTCCAGAATTATAACTCTATGCCCTGTAGTTCGACAATTATAGCACTACATCCTATAGTTCCAGAATTATAATTCCATGTCCTGTAGTTCCATAATTATAGCACTACGTCCTATAGTTTCAGAATTATAGCACTACGTTTTATAGTCCCCGAATTATACCACTATCTCCTATATTTCCAGAATTATAGCACCATCTCCTCCTATAGTTCAACAATTATAGCACTATCGCCTATTGTTCCACAATTATAGCACGATGTCCTATAATTCCAGAATTACAACGCAATTCTTGTAGTTCCAGAAATATAACACTATGTCCTACATTTCCAGAATTACAGCACTATATCCTACAGTTCCTTTCAATTACAGCTTCATGCCATACAGTTACCCCATTATAGTACAATACTATATACTGAATAAATATATGACCATAAGAATCTGAAATTCCATGCAACACCTATGTTTCACGTGGCAACCTTCTCAATCCTAAAAGTCCCTATTTGTGTACACTGCAAAGTAACCAAATGGAGCGATCAAATAACTCTCACGAATACCACAATCTTCCGTGAATTAAAACTGTCGATCGCATTCGGATCACGGTGACAACTTCATAAAAAGCGAGGTGCGGAAAGGTCTGTCGGGGCATCAGGATAATCGGCAGCGATAGCGATAGTTCGACCGCAGAGCGGGCGATCGGTAATGGACACCAGGGTACACTATGGGGATATAACTGTAACGGTAATTGTTATTGCACCCGTTAACACATCGATGTTTAACCGAATCGGTATGTGTGCCGAGTGTGCACGTACCGAAACCTTCCCAGGCGTTTCTCCGAAGGGCCTACGGAGAAGGGATTAACTATTCCATCGGCGTTAAGGTTCGAGAGTGTGCCGATCGGCTAACCAACCCTTCCTCCATTCTGCTCCCACCGATTCAATGGACCGGCTAATGAATTTAGGTCGTCTAAGCCGAATCCCATCTTCTGCCGTTCTACGATGTTTATTCGCACTGATACCAACATGTTTTACATCCGGAAATATATTTTTAAGTATATAAGATTATTACAGAATTATTGAAAATTATTTCGAATTTTTGAGTCAATATTATAAAATTGTATTTGCTTTTGTGTTTTTATTGCTTTGCTATTTTGATTATTTAACGTTATTTCGAACTTATTAGTTAATATTGAAATTGTTATGAATTTTATGTTTTTATTGCTTCTCTTTGTTTACTATTTAAAATTATTTCGAATTTCTGAGTTAATATTAAAATTTAATACGAAGAATTAAAACTAATAATAAAATTGTATTTGCTTTTGTGTTTTTATTGCTTTGCTATTTTTATTATTTAAAGTTATTTCGAACTTATTAGTTAATATTGAAATTGTTATGAATTTTATATTTTTATTGCTTCTCTTTGTTTATTATTTAACATTATTTCGAATTTCTGAGTTAATATTAAAATTTAATACGAAGAATTAAAACTAATAATAAAATTGTATTTGCTTTTCTATTTTGATTATTTAACGTTATTTCGAACTTATTAGTTAATATTGAAATTGTTATTCATTTTATGTTTTTGTTCCTTCTCTTTGTTTATTATTGAAAATTATTTCGAATTTCTGAGTTAATATTAAAATTTAATACGAAGAAGTAAAACTAATTGTATTATTAAGGGTTGAATACCACTCAATAAATTGAGTTAAATAAAATTAATTCAGAAATTCAGAAATTGAATATGTTTTTTATGGAGCGCTGCTATTCATTTTAATACTAATTCGCGTCGTAAATATGGCGTCGCGTAAGTCACCCCTCGAGGTAACCAACGCGTTCGGGAACCCAAGATGGAATCTCTTTGCCCGGAAGGGACTTCAGAACGGAAACAAATTCGTTGATAAATATACCCAGGGAAACAGCGTGAGAAGAATGGTCAATGGTTCTTGAATTCTAGCAGCTCGTATTCTTTATCTGCTCCGTAATCGATAGCACTTTTTATCGCCCTTGCACGCCTTGCATAATAGAAGTCGAAACTTCTCTGGTTTTTACGCGGTGCTAAAAAAATACCACGGGTTACTTTATGTGTATGTGTTTTTGAAGATGGAAATAAATCTGGAATATTTTTCTATCCGATCTTTTCAACTTGACTTTTTGATATCATAAATATGGTAAATTTGGAATTTCCTGTTAAATGTATAACTTGCTGAATTTTTCTATGAAATGGATATCTTTTCTGAATTTTTCTGTAGAAGATATAATTTTCCTGAATTTTTTTATGAAACATATAACTTTTCTAATGTTTCTACGAAATATATCAGTTTTCTGAATTTTTCTATTCAATGTGTATCATAATTTTTCAGAAGATTTCTATCAAGTTTATAATTCTTATACATGTTTCTACCGAACATATAAGTTTCCTGACTTTTTCTATGAAACACGTAACTTTTCTAAATTTGTTAAAAAATATATAATTTGCCTGAATTTTTCTATTAAATGTATATCTGAATTTTTCAGAATATTTCTATACAATTAATAAGCTTAATATATATTTCTATCAAATGTATAAGTTTCCTGATTTTTCTCTATCAAATATATGTAATAATTTTGCAGAATATTTCTATCAAATTTATAATTCGGATAAATTTTTCTACCAACTATATAATTCTCCTCATTTTTTCTATCAAATATATAACTTCCTTGAACTTTGCTATAATAATATAATATATTATAATTTGTTACAATATTTCCAGCAAATATATAATTCCTCCAAATTTCTCTAAAACATATAATAATAATTTCTCTTAATCTTCCTAATTCTTCTTTTTACTCGAAGAAATACAATCGACAAAAGCGATTTCGAAGATCGAAATAAACCCCAAAAATTTTTGTATACCGCGGGTTCTCAATTTTTCCATCAAACATATCATTTCATTGCAGTGACATGTATATTATTATAAACAAGTAAATTTATTTCTGAATATTATTATTAAATCCGGTGATCAATCGAGGGTGTAATTCAAGCTTTTTTTATACTCGACGGAATAAAGCCCGCGAAAGTTTAATTATACTAAGAGTTACAATATAAAATGTGGGATGTAGGGATATGATTTTTAAAGCTCGTTCCCCGGACGACGGAAGTTTTCAAATTAAAGTTTAAAGACAATGTTGAAGTATGTGGCTATGTCGGTAGAATTAAGTACTCTTAAATACCTCTGTAAATGTAAAGAGCCAGATACTTGAAATTTTCGTTATTCCTCGAAAAAAGTTTCCCAGAAAAGCTTGTCAAAAGCTCAGTGTCCATCATCGCCGCGGGCGAACAATTTCAGCGATTATTTTAAAAGCGAGGTACTTTAACGATTTCCATTATTTCGGAGAATTATCACCTCAATCACGCTTCTATATTCATTGAAACCATCGGAAATGAAAATAATAATTCCGAAAAAAATTTAATGAGAAATATGAGTGGTTTTCGAACATAGTATCATCCGTGGAATTAAAATATTTTTTAATGCAACTTTGATAACGCGCCACCAAATAAAGGTAAAACTTGAGTGGGAAAACTAAATGGAAAGATGAATATGCTAACTAAATCAAAAATATACATTTGGGATTAATAAGGAATCATTTTTAAAAACCGTAAACCAATATAGTTTTGAGAAGCTTCCCAATCATGATTTAATTATAGTACTATACGCTATAGTTCCGGAATTACAGTACTACACGGTATAGTTCCAAAATTATACTCCTACGTTCTATAGTTCTATAGTTCTATAATTATACTCCTACGCTCTATAGTACCATAATTATAGTCTTATACGCTATAGTTCCATAATTATAGTGCTACGCTCTATAGTTTCATAATTATAGTTTTACGCTCCATAGTTCCATAATTATAGTCCTACGCTTTATAGTTCCATAATTACAGTTCTACGCTCTATAGTTCCATAATTATAGTCCCACGCTTTATAGTTCCATAATTATAGTCCTAGGCTCCATATTTCCATAATTATAGTCCTAGGCTCCATATTTCCATAATTATAGTCCTACGCTCCATAGTTCCATATTTACAGTCCTACGCTCTATAGTTCCATATTTATAGTCCTATACGCTATAGTTCCATAATTATAGTCCTACGCTTTATAGTTCCATAATTGTAGTCCTATGCTTTATAGTTCCATAATTGTAGTCCTACGCTCTATAGTTCCATAATTATAGTCCTATACTCTAGAGTTCGATAATTATACTCCTATACGCTATAGTTCCATAATTATAGTCCTGTGCTCTACAGTTCCATAATTTAAAGTACCGGAATTATAGTACCAGATATTAGAGTACCGGAATTACAGTGCCATGTATTAAAGTACCAGAATTATAGTACCATATATTAGAGTATCAGAATTATAGTACCATATATTAGAGTACCGGAATTATAGTACCATATATTAGAGTACCGGAATTATAGTACCATATATTAGAGTATCAGAATTATAGTACCATACATTAAAGTACCATATATTAGAGTACCGGAATTATAGTACCATACATTAAAGTACCAGTATTATAGTACCACATACTAGACTACAAGAATTACAGTAAAATATATTACCCGTTTTTAAAAAAGATTCTGTACAGATAAATACATAAATTAAATCACTCAGCAATCATACAGAATAGTACGTATATAGAAAACGCCATAAACCAACATACGGAAGGTTCTCAATTGGGCAGAGTATCGGTTAGAAAATATCGCGCGGTTTGACGTGTAATCGTTGAATCGTTCGGTATTCGAGTGGGGCATTAATTTCGAGTGAGGAAGTTTGGTTGGATATGATCAAAGAATATGGGAATCAAGCGAATTAGGGAATTCCAGTGTGCAGGAAATATAGCGGGTGTTTATAGTGCGGGCATTTGATAATTCCCTGGTTAACGAAATGGGAAATCGCCCGGCCGCAGGATGAGATCGGAGGATGGATCGGTGATAGCCGAAATGCTGGAAACCGCCATTGTTACGAGACCTCGTTAACATGCGGTTCCTATCTGACGAGGAGAGTTCGTCAGTTTTGCGGGAGATTTTTCAACGAGTTTTTTAAGAGACGTACTATAAAAAGAGAACTAAATCCAAAACACACCATTTTCACGTGCAATGAACAACGCGTTTCATAAAAATGAGGTTTAACCCTTTGCACCCCATAGGCGCCGCCATTGCGCCAGTGCTATCAGTGCACTAACTCCGTAGGCGCCGTTATTGCGCCATATGCTTTCATTGCATATTTAATTTATAACAACAGATCAATTTTTTTAGTAAAACAGAATATCATTTTTCAGATGCTCCAACGCAAAAATGTCACGGAGTTGCTGCACTCTTGAGTAAAAGAACACTCGGAGTGCAAAGGGTTAAAGTTAAACGCGATTTCCATGCATTTACGGATCTTCCGATGTACAACGTGAAGTTAGCCGCATTCGGATCCGCGCGCTGTAAGCCAGGAGCGTATTATGCTTGACATAAAAAGAGGTCTGGGATGTTATTTGTTTATTATATGATTGTAAACATTGACGTCTGCGAGACGACGAGAATTTTACGCCGATTAAATTTTAGTGAGAAATGAAACAAACGTCACAGAAATGTAATTGTATTCGGTTGACCAAAAAGTCCGTGCGATTTGCGACGGTTTTTTGCAGGGAAATAGTTCGATTTTTTGGAGACGTCTTTGAAACTGCTGAAAATGATTAAAAGTTCCTTAACGATGAAAAGTGCGGGGTTTATTTAATTCCCTGTTCCAACCGGAAGTGGAAACAAGAATCTACAGTCTCTCGCATGGAACACAAACCTTGCTAATTTCATTTCCGGGCTGATTATCCTTCATTAGAGACGCGTGGGAAGGAAGGGAGTTATCCGTGGAGGAGTAGTCTGTTCTTGCACGAGAAATTAACCGAACTCTTCTTAACCAACCTCTCTCAGGGGAGGAAAAAGTTACTAGACATTTTTCGTCGCCGCCGAACTTCCACGTCACGTGTCCTTCCATATTCTTTTCTCGCGGGAAAAATGTTTCCCGGTTCTTCGCCTTTTTGCGACATATCTCGCAACTTTCCTCGGCCCTCGATACTTCGCGAGTTAACGAAGATATTTTTCGTGGAATTTTTAACGGAGTGACTTTTATCGATGGATTGATGTCTTTTACGTAAAATTTTATTTTGATATTATTCAGACAAATGTTAATACTATTTTTATTACTATTTATATTTACTATCAAACTAGAATACTGTGGTATTTAAATTGTCATTATTCCGAGTGACTTTTGACGATGAATTAATATCTTCTCTATCAAATCCAATTCTGATATTATTTAGATATTTATTGCTATAATTATTATTAGTATTTCTAATTACTGTAATGTTTAAATTGACATGATTTTTAGTGACTTTTTTCGACGGATCAACGTTGATTTGAATTCTCCGTCGAATTCTAACATAATCCAGAAAGTATTAAATACTTAATTAGTTAGGTAATTAGTGATGCAGATCACTAGTTAAATTGTAATAATTTTAATCGACGATCTTATCACGTAAAATATAATATTCTCTGTGTAAATAAATAATTTTATCATAATCCAGAGAACTGGTTAATTTGTAATAATTTTAATCAGCGATATTAATACGTAAAATATAAAATTCGCTTTATAGATAAATAATTCTAACATAATCCAGATATCTAGTTACATCGTAATCATTTAAATCGGCGATCTTATCACGTAAAACATAATACACGTTATATCGATTCCAGTATCTTCGCCGATATTTCCGCGAAAGTATATTCCCGCGCAACATATTCCCGTAATAAAAAGGGGAATCGGAGTCCCTCGATTTCCCCATAAAACACGGATAATGTAGTCGCGGTAGATTTTCCGCGGGCGAAGTGGCGACGGTTACAAAGGGATATTAATGAACCGCTGAAATTAATTACGTTCAATTCAGGCGCACTTCGGGGGACACGAAGAGTCACGAAGTACCGTCGAAATAATTCCGTGTGGAATTTTCGAGTGTTGGCCACTCAAAAGGGCTGTCATTAGCGTATCTCATTGTATGAATTTTCGTCCGTTACCCTTCGTTTGTCTGGTTAAGTGGGATTAAAGGGCGGAAAACAGGCAGCGCGGTGGAAAAGCCGTGGAAAACTCATGGAAAAAACAGCTGCGAACTGTCTCCGGAGATAATTTAATGGGCGTAGGTGGTTGGGAGGTAAGTTATATGGGGTTTACGTGGTTTATGGCTACTGTTCGCGTCTCTGAATGTGTCTGTTCTCGTAAAAGCTCGACGTTAAAACACCGTGACATTGCTGAACGATTAATTTAATTGGCTTTATCGTTACAACCTATCTGATTCATCCCCGATTTTCCACTCCCACCCTGCTAACTTTGCCATTTGACGTGATTCGATGAATTGTTCGCTTGTTTGAGATACTCGTTGTCAACGATTCGCCCACGCGCTTGTTGATCTTCTAGTTTAAAATCAGCTCGATGAAATCCGCGATTAACAATCAACGGCGGCATTAAGTGTACACGAAACTGTTGTACAACGCGGTATCTGCACAACGCGGTGCTTGTACAACGTGATTTCGGTATTACGTGGTACTTGTACAAAGCGGTTTTGATATAACGCGGTACTTATACTACGCGGTTTCGAAATAATGCGGTACTTATACAACACAATTTCGATATAACGCGGTTTCGATATTCGCGGTACTTATACTACGCGGTACTTGTACAACGCGGTTTCGATATTCGCGGTACTTATACTACGCGGTACTTGTACAACGCGGTTTCGATATTCGCGGTACTTATGCTACGCGGTACTTGTACAACGCGGTTTCGATATTCGCGGTACTTGTACAACGCGGTTTCGATATTCGCGGTACTTGTACAACGCGGTTTCGATATTCGCGGTACTTGTAAAACGCGGTTTCGATATTCGCGGTACTTGTACAACGCGGTTTCGATATTCGCGGTACTTATGCTACGCGGTACTTGTACAACGCGGTTTCGATATTCGCGGTACTTGTACAACGCGGTTTCGATATTCGCGGTACTTATACTACACGGTTTCGATATTCGCGGTACTTATACTACGCGGTACTTGTACAACACGATTTCGATATTCGCGGTACTTATACTACGCGGTACTTGTACAACACGATTTCGATATTCGCGGTACTTATACAATACAGTTTCGATATAACGTGGTACTTGTACAAAACGGTTTCGATATAACGTGATACTTGTACAAGGCGGTTTTGATGTAAGGTGGTACTTATACAACACGGTTTCGAAATACTGCGGTAGTTGTACAATGCGGCTTCGATATAACGCGGTTCACAAATTCTGGCGACCCTCGTATAACACGGTTTCCATATAACGCCGCACTTAATACAATGCGACTTCGATATAACGCGGATCAAAAATTATGGCGATCCTAGTAGAACACGGTACTCATACAACGCGGTTTCGATATAACCCGATACTTATACAATATTCCAAGCCACGAGTATTACGTCATTAATTAAATATCGGTACGAATCGCGACGTACACGGCACGCCATTTTTAATCGTCGGAAGAGTCATGAAATCGATCGAGGGTTTATTATCCCGCGATATTCCGCGGATTAAATGCGAGTCGGTAATTGGCGGAAAACAAAGGCAAACAAGCCGACAAAATTCAGTGAAAATTGGTGGGCGTCCGAGGGAATCGGTTCGGGAGCGATAAACGAATGGCGGCCGTTGTTGTATCGTAGCGGTGGTTCGCGTTTTGTAAGAGTGGTAGTATTGGTGGATGGTTACACGGTGAACGGTGACACGTACTTTATGGTTGTGTAGAACATGGCCGGGTTACGATGTAACGTACTTGTTCCGCGCGCTTGTTACTGCTAACTAATGTGCTACCCGCCCATTGGCCAGCGCGATCGACCGATCACTGCTACGAGGCCAATGTAATCGGTCGAAATAGGAAAGCGGCATGTGAAGCGGGAGAAAGAGTGGGTAGAACTTACGATGCAGATCGAAAGAGAGAAAAAAAAGGAAGAAGAATAATAGCGAAGAGAAAGAACGAGGCATAGAAATCGGCAAAGAAAGAAAAGGATGCTAAACATGTTCGAAGGAAGATCGAATGATCGGCCGAGGAAATTACGACGTTCGGAACGCTCGAAATAATACGAAGCCAGGTGGAGAATGTATATTTAGTTGCCCGGAAACTTCCAGCCGATCTTCGCTACTTTTTCAGTGAAAAACCTACAAAATTCTCTGAGGATGGAATCTGCAAATTGCGTAAAAGATGGAAAAAGTTTATGTATTATAACAAAACTGTGCATACATAATTGAATAAATACAAATCGACAGTTGCCACAGTCAAAATGTTGCCTACGAACTTTCCGAAAAAATCGGTATGAACTTTTCCGGCGACCCAATATTTTGTCGCGTCGAATCATTGAGAAAATGGACCAACCACTGCCAGCGATGAAACCTTTTCGTTTTGTCTTGTTACGGAATAAAATGGTTGGATATATCCGTGGAATCGGTACCTCGTATATTTTCCCTTGTGCAACCCCTGTGTCCCTCTCCCAACACGAACCACTTTTCTGACGATATCCAGGAACATTTAGATTCATCAATCGGCGATTGATCAGAGGAGAGTACGCGCGATCGTTTGTTCGAGGACCACCCTGGGAGATACGCGTTTCGTTCTCGTTATTTGTGCTGGTTCCTCGCGAAAAAAGGAACGTGTGAACCGTGGAAACTCGTGGAAACAGGGTCAACAAGTGTCGCTTATTTGCCCCGTGTCTTCCTCCTCTCTTTTTTTTTGTCGCGTAACGTTAATCGATCTCTCTCCGAATGACGAGATATTTAGATGGTTTCCCATCCTCCGTGATACACGGGACAATCGAGCTACAAAGAGCAAAGTGTTCTATTATCTCCGTGCACGCGATGGGGATACTTTTTTTGGATACTTTTTACTGGAAAACATTCCGCGTGGAACATACTTTTCTCCTGGAATTAGTGCTTTGGTTTAATCTGGACGATCACTTGCTCTTTTATTTTGAAATACAAGATGAAAGATTAAGGATAATCGTGGTGTAGAATTTAAAAGGTATCGTGATTATAATAATTTTATATAAATATGATTATATTATTTATTAATATTGTGGCAAGATGAAAATAATATAACGATATATCTTTATTCAGAAATAAAAATGAAAGAATAAGAATAATCATGGTTTAGAATTTAAAACGAATCTTGATTATCATAATTTCATATAAATACGATTATATTATATATTAATATTGTGGCAAGATGAAAGAGTGGAAAATAATACAACGATATATTTTTATTCAGAAATAAAAATGAAAGAATAAGGATAATCATGGTGTAGAATCTAAAACGTATCTTGATTATAATAATTTCATATAAATATGATTATATTATATATTAATATTGTGGCAAGATGAAAGAGTGGAAAATAATACAACGATATATTTTTATTCAGAAATAAAAATGAAAGAATAAGGATAATCATGGTGTAGAATTTAAAACGTATCTTGATTATAATAATTTCATATAAATATGATTATATTATATATTAATATTGTGGCAAGATGAAAGAGTGGAAAATAATACAACGATATATTTTTATTCAGAAATAAAAATGAAAGAATAAGAATAATCGTGGTGTAGAATTTAAAACGTATCTTGATTATAATAATTTCATATAAATATGATTATATTATATATTAATATTGTGGCAAGATGAAAGAGTGGAAAATAATACAAAGATATATTTTTATTCAGAAATAAAAAATGAGAGAGGCAACATTAAAATTCTCTCCAGCGACATTTTCTTATTTGAAGTTAAATCACCGGCATTGATTGACCGAATTGACTAGAGTCAGTTTCAATGTCGCCTCTCAGTCGCCACTCGAATTGCCGCAGTAAACTGAGTGGCTACTGAGAGTCGCCTCTCGAGTGCCAAGGGTTAACATTACGGAATGTTAAAGGAGTAACAGAATAATACAGATATCGGGAATCGAATGATAATGACGATGATACCCTCATTAATCTAATGCCTATAAAATCGGACAATTAGCGAGCACTTAACGGTATGAAAAAAAGGGTAGACTAAAACGTTCGGTAATATCGTGGTTCCTCGTAAATGTTTGGTTCCGCGCGTGCACGTGTGCACTTAGTTTTCCAATCAAGCCGACTAATGCGCCAGATAATTGGAAAAAAAGTTCGCAGTCTCTGCTGTTTGCGGACAAAAAAAAAGCCACGAATAAATACCGATGGCGACGCGAGATAGTTCAACAAATACTTCCTCTTCATTTTCCCTTCCCGCGTAAGCTTCGCTGGCTTATATTAAGTGACGAGTTTTGCTTTTTTATTTCCGCACCGCGGATATTCGCTTTATCGCATTTTTTAACCGCGAAGGTTGCGCGGAATTTCTTACGGCTCGGTGGAAAACGAATGGAGGATCGATTACTTTTTATTATGAAGTTCTGGTTTTATTGTTATTTCAATATTCTTTGCCATTATACTTTCTCGGGATTGTGCTGGTGGTAATTATTATTTTTTATTGATTTAATGTTTATTAATAATTAAGTAGGAATACTATTTATAGAATAAATGATAGACATTCAATTGTTCTTCAGTTTCCGAGCGCAAAGTACTAGAAGGACTAGTTAGGACTAGTTAGGACTACTTAGGACTACTTGGGACTAGTTAGGACTACTTAGGACTAGTTAGACCATAGATTGGGTTATAATTATTTCTGCGAATTCGGAACGCGAGGTATTTAATGGATTAATTCTAGCCGTTGTTATATCTAATTATTTTATAATAAATGATATGTCAATTTAGGAATGGTTCAAAGATTCTATCAATTTGCAATTAATTTCGGAATGACAGAGGTATTATTTCCAAGTCCAAGGTATTCGGAAAAATTAATTGTGACCGAGGTTTTAATTATTTCGTAAGAAACGATATATAAATCGAAGGACTATATGGTTCAAAGATTATTATTACTTCGCACTTGATTTCGGAATTGCGGAAATCTTATTTCCAAGTCCAAGGTATACAACTCGAGGTTTTACCTCTAAAACCTCCAATCAAAAATATCAATCTAAAATATATTTTGTGAGAAACAATATTTCAGTTAATTTCAGAATGACGGACATGTTATTATATTTCCAAGTCCAAGTTATGAGTTATAATATTCCAGTCGATCTATTAATTCTTTCGTAATAAACGGTATATAAATCGCAGAAGTATATGGTACGAAGATTCTATTAGTTCGCACTTAATTTAGCAATGGCGGCGATCGATGGTCAGGTTAGGTCACCGGGGATCATTCTACTCGGGCTGATCAAAGCCGTAAGTAGAGTGGGGATTCCCGGTTGTCGAGCTATTGTGCGGCGATCCCTTTATTCAAGAAACTTATGTGGAAGGAATAAAGGCCGAAGAAATGTGAAATAGAGAAAGCCTGATTCCCGTCGTTGCGTTGGCGGTTGCTGGTATTCCGAAGATGCAGCTCACTTTTAGTAGAATAAATTCAGCATTTATATCAAAGAAAACCACTCGACCCTCAGTTTTCTTCTACGGAGTTCCCGGAATCTTCTACGAAGCTTTTTAAGCATCTCTTCGCATTACGTCCTCAACTTTTCGCGATGACATACGCGAAGCAATGTAATCCACAAATTTAAGAACAATGGATCTGTTAAATGATATTGTCAAATGCAATTCTATCACTATATATATAAATACTTTTTTTATGTTTGAATTTATCAATTATTATTAATGTCCTTTCATTAATTATTAATTATCCTTCGAATGGATGTTTAATAAGATTTTGTTTTATTGTACAACTTATATTCATTAATAAACTACTTAAAAATAGTAACCGGATCAAAAGTTATTAATAAAATGATGTTCATTGATATTATTATTATTATTATTATTATTATTATTATTATTATTATTATTATTGATATTATTATTATTATTACTATTGATATTATTATTATTATTATTGATATTATTATTATTATTATTATTATTATTATTATTATTATTATTATTGATATTATTATTATTACTATTACTATTACTATTACTATTACTATTACTATTACTATTACTATTACTGTTACTATTACTATTACTATTATTATTATTATTATTATTTGTAATTTATATTTATATTATATTTGTATTTTACATTTTTATAGCTCCCTTCGTTATAAAACTTTCCGACATTTTAGACCCTTTTCATACGATTATTTAATATCGATGTCGATAAATGAATGAACGATAAATAATTAAAAATTGATGAAAATATGGGAAGTCGATTATTACAAAAATTGTTCGAACAAAGCTTCCTTCATCATGAAATTTTCCTAATTTCTTACTCTTTTACATATTTATAGTCTCCTTTGTCACGTAATTTTCCTATTTAATGCTTCCATATGATTATTTAATATTGACGTTGATAAATTATTAATGCTTCCAATAATGAAAAATTCATCCAATCACGGGCCGTCGATTATTCCGGAATCGCACGAGCAAAGCTTCCGTCGTTATACAACATTCCCAATCTTTATTTTAAGAATAATAAATAATAATTAGTAATTCAAATAATTAGCAACTCTGTTGATTATAGTTCGTAATGACTTAGGCAACGCTTTCTATGTCATCAGATATTCTTAATCTCTATTTTAAGGTAGTTATAATTAATAGTTGAAGTATTTAAAAATCGCTATAATTAGGGCGAGAAAATGACTTCGATAAAGATTCACGAATCCGATTCCGTATTTCTGTTCGTAACGTCTTGCACGAGTCGTGGGAATCGATTCTGGCAATGGGTGGCATGCAATTGTAGTTTCGGCGAATGTTTGCTCAATAAAGCCCCCGTGGACCAGTCGAACCAACCGCTATTAGCCGCGAGCACTCGAGCTGGAAGTTATTAATTGCATTGGTAGCACGTACCCCGTGTAAACCATCGGCCATTGGCCAAGCCAGAGGAATTAGGCTATTTCTCCCCGAATGTTGAACAACTGATCCGATACTGCACGACGCGTGCAATACACCTTTGCACCTTTGCATAATTAATATCGCAGGATAAACCTCGACGCCAGAAAACCCGGATAGTCTTTGATACACCGTAATCAAATGAATGAATTTAATTGAATCAATTAAAGGAATTTCTAAGGTATTCAAGTTTTTTACTTAATTTTTATTCAGCTTGATTTATCTTACGTGATCATTTTCAGTCCATTTGCGTTACGGTTTTTAAGATTGAATTCAATTTCGAGTATCAATTTTTGTTTATTTAAAGTTTGTAATCTGTTTGATGTATCTTGTATGATATTTGCAGTCCATTTGCGTTACGGTTTTTAAAATTGAATTCAATTTCGAGTATCAATTTTTGTTTACTTAATTTTTGTAATCTGTTTGGTGTATCTTGTATGATATTTGCAGCCCATTTGCGTTACGGTTTTTAAAATTGAATTCAATTTTGAGTATCAATTTCTTTACTTAATTTTTGTAATCTGTTTGATGTAATTTATATTATAATTTTCAGTCCACTTGCGTTATGATTTCAAAAATTGAATTCAATTTCAAATATCAATTCCTTTACTTAATTTTTGTAACCTGTTTGATGTAATTTATATTATAATTTTCAGTCCACTTGCGTTACGCTTTTAAAAATTGAATTCAATTTCAAGTATCAATTCCTTTACTTAATTTTTGTAACCTGTTTGATGCATTTTATATTATATTTTTCAGTCCACTTATGTTATGATTTCAAATATTCAAATATTCAATTTCAAGTATTAATTCCATTACTTAATCTTTGTATTCAATTTCATATATCTTATATCAATTATGTTATGATTATAAATATTCAAATATTCAATTTCAAGCATTAATTCCATTACTTAATCTTTGTATTCAATTTGATGTGTCTTACATAATAATTTCCAAAATTGCAAAATTATGTCGCCACCCATCACGGATGAAAGTGGACATAAGCTTATTATTAAAGGAATATTTTATTTGCCGATAAGTACGGCGCATATTTAATTGGCGTAATGTAATTAGTATGCCTTCAATTTCATAATGATGTTTGCTATCGTTCAGCGAAATGGCATGAGACTCCATTAATTATTAATTACTTGGTACGTCTGTTAAGCTCACGGTTGCATAATCTACACAATTTTATATGAATTTTCTATTGAAAATATATTCCGCAAATTAAAAATCCGATAGAAATATCTGACTGAAATAATGATGGATTCTCAAAATGTGATACAAATTTATACGAATTTCCGATTGGCAACATATTCTGGAAATTACGGTGATAATCGATAATACAGCGATCTATTGAACTATGATAATTACAGTGTTCTCTTTACGCGAATATTCTACGGAGATCGATTTACAGATTAAACACTTTCCACCTGCAAAGGGAGATTACTATTCTCATTCTCGCATTATTTCCCACGCGAATCGCTTTTACATTTCATCGAGAGTTTACTTTGCCGTAAATGTAATCAATCGTTCGGAGTGTAGTTCGAGTTACATCACTTTATCTTCGTACCTTCATTCCCTTAATTATTCCACCACTTTGGTTCTCCATTGTTCGGAAAACAGTTTTTTCATCCACATTTCAGGAAGATGTTAATGATAGCCATTTGTTTTACCAAGAATTCAACTCCATATATGATTTTATTCGCTTCTTGAATCCAACCCGTTCAAAACTTCTAGAAATCTCTCGAAATAAATGCCGAACTACTTCGTCAAATAAAACTACTTTTCAGAATCTCCAAAGTATTGGAATTTTGATTTCAAAATCCGCATCAACTTTGTTCCGTTACGTAATAGTATTAAAATCTATTGTACCCAATGTATTACAGGGCATTGCCCGTTAATCACAAAATTAATTACTAAATAAGTAAATAAATAAATAAATATATATATAACCACAAGAGGAGAGGAGAAAGGAGAGACGAGAGGAGAAGAGGGGGACAATACGGGAAAGGATTCCAGAGATATCGATAGATTCGTTAGAGAGGTCCAAGGCCTCCCCGACGGATTCACCAATCGAAGGGCGAATCGTGTTTTCGGTCGAACTTTCGGGCAAATTGAATCACGCGGAATTTCGCGGTAACAGTCTTCTATTTGACTTCGACCAACCGGTTGATTTACTGTGGCACCCTCGATGGACCCATCCTCCCCTTTTTCCGAGCATAGGGTTTCCATGAACGGATCTCGTTCGCCTCGTTGAACGCACCTAACCTACTAAAGAATTCTTTCGGGATAACCAGCCTAACCCCAACACCCCTACCCACGATTACCCTTCCGCCTGGTTTTCAATCAATTTTATTTCGTGATTTATATTCTGGATCACACTGCTTTATGTGCTTAATGTTGCTGACCTTCTCGCTGCGCGGGAAATTAGGAAACTATCGCACGAATGTTTTTTATCGTTTTTGTTGGTAAAATGATAGGAACGTCAGTATGAGAATTTAATAAAAATTAGAATAAAAATGTATTACTGCTGATATATTAAACCCACATTCCTTGCGTTGTAGGGAAACTTGTTTTTGTTGTTTTTTGCTTTCTACACTTTCTTCGTATTAAATTTTTGACAGAAGTGAGGGAAAGAAAGAAGCCTTTATTACGTGGGGATTGCTGGATGTTTTTTTAGCTCGAGAATTTACGACGAAAATGAATATTTCATATTCGACAGAAATTCAAATCTGACGAATGCAGTATGAAACGCGAATAAATTCATCAAAATAATATGGAATATTTTACGTATTATTGCGATTAAAAAAGATCATTTTTTTTACCCTTTGCACTGGAGTGGCGACTCTCAGTCGCCAGTCTGTTTATTGGCGCAGCTCGAAGCGATATTAATTAAGGTTTACTCCAGTTACTTTTTGTTATCGGAACTTAAATCAGTGATCATTGAAGTAAGTCTTTATGGCGACTGTCAGTCGCCACTCGAGTGCCCGCGATAAGTCTAAGTAATAATAAATAATGTGGAATGCAAACGGTTTAATTAATAAAGAAATAATCAGTTTTCGATGAAACACAGACTTTTAAGTCTAAGAATAAGTATTCTTTATAAAAGGGTAATTAAGATTAGTTGCATAATTTTTGGTATTATAGCGATTAATGGAGATAATTAGGTGCAGTATAATTAACTGAAGGAGACACTAGGAGTAAATAAAATATAAAACACAGATAACTAGGTCGGTAAAAAACCCTATTAGTCGGCTCTTACGACAGGCAGGGATACCGTGGGTGTATTCTCATCCCCCCACCCACAGGGGTAAGTATATAATCTTTATTGGTCAACCGACTAAATCCACAGTCAAGGTTTATCTTAACGATTTATTGTACCAAGGATACTTTCGAGCATTAGTCTGATTGAGTCCAGAATAAGTTTCCGTTAAAAGTGTTAAGTCATCTCCCGGAGAACTTGTAAGTTCCTACATCAATAAATTCAATCCCCGATAGAAGATCTAAGTAAATAGAAGAACCAATAACAACGAAGACTGTCTTTAAGTCCATGTCTGTACACAATAAATTGTCGAAAAAGAAACTTTGCGATAATTCAAAATCGTTCTGTCTTTAATGTTTTATATATTCTATTTTTGGGAACTAAGAATCAGACAAGTATTGGACTACATTTTGTGTGTGTGTGTATATATATACACATAATTAAATATGTAAACCATAAATTAAGCGTGTTCTTATTAACGCTCTATTTTGGACTCCTTACACTATTTGGATTCATGCTACTTGGACTCGCACTACTTTGAGTCATACTACTTGAATTCGTATTATTTCGACTCGTACTACTTGAATTCGTAGCACTTCGATTCACACTACTTGGACTCATACTAGTTGGTCTCTTACTACTTCGATTCGTACTTCTTCGACTCATACTACTTGGATTTGTACTACTTCAAATCATACTACTTACACTCGTTTTACTTGCACTCATACTACTTGAACTCGCACTACTTCGGTTCATACTACTTGCAGACATGCTACTTGGACTCATACTACTTAAATGCGTACTGCTTCTACTCATACTACTTGTACTCGTACTACTTCGAATCATACTATTTACACTCATTTTACTTGCACTCATACTACTTGAATTCGTACTACTTCGATTCATACTACTTGCAGTCATACTACTTGAATTCGTACTGCTTCAACTCATACTACTTGTACTCGTACTACTTGGTATCATACTACTTACACTCGTTCTATTTGCACGCATACTATTGAATTCGTACTACTTCGGTTCATAGTACTTGCAGTCAGACTACTTGAATTCGTACTGCTTCAACTCATACTACTTGGTATCATACTACTTACACTCGTTCTATTTGCACGCATACTATTGAATTCGTACTACTTCGGTTCATAGTACTTGCAGTCAGACTACTTGAATTCGTACTGCTTCAACTCATACTACTTGGTATCATACTACTTACACTCGTTCTATTTGCACGCATACTATTGAATTCGTACTACTTCGGTTCATAGTACTTGCAGTCAGACTACTTGAATTCGTACTGCTTCAACCCATACTACTTGTACTCGTACCACTTGGGATTATACTACTTACACTCGTTCTATTTGCACTCATACTACTTCGACTCATACTACTTGGCTCTGTACTACTTCGATTCATATTACATGCTTCAGACTCCTTACACTACTTGCACTCGTACTACTTCGACTTATACTACTTAAACTCCACATGCTACTCGACAAAAATGAAACCCGCGGGATAGCAATGAAAACATGTTTGCCACAATAGGAGAGACAATGGGGATGGCGGGAAAGCGTGTTAAATCGTTAATCCAGAAAAGGGGTCGATCCTTTTTCTGGGGCACACGTCCGAAGTAACGCATTGATCTCTGCCGAGGGAGGTTCGGTGTCTCGTGGAGGCGATTAGGTCAGCCCAGGCTGACCAACCGAGCGGAGGTGTTATTTCCAAGTCCGGAGGGATTTCGGTAGGCTGGCTAGGATCGTTTGACGTTCTATCGTGCGACCGGTATAATTAATGGTCGCATCCATCTTGTCCTCCGCTTTATCTTTAATTACCATACGATAAGATTCAATTAAAGATAGCGATTTAAGAGTGCTCTCGATGCTACCCTTTTCGTGTGCTCGTTCGAACGGTGTTATTAGTCTCCGATTTTAATGGACGACTCAATTTTCGTTCGTAATTCGTCTTTAATTATGGAGGGACAAAAACAAATGAGATAGAAATTCATATTCTTGTCAAGCTTTTCTGATTAATATGAGAACATATTCATTACGAATATTCTCTTTTTGCTTGATTATTGTTACAGTAAACTTATAATTCAGGAATTTAATTAAACTACAATCTTTATTTCTGCACTCATTTTTAAGGTCACATTAATTTAATGTACTTATTGAGGGCATATCTTGAACTTGTTTTTCGACATGAAATGTACATCATAATTAAAATCGCATATAAAACTCGATAAGAGAGCAATAAAATTCCGCGGATAAAATTGCACACCGAATAAATTACATTAATATAAAAAAATGCCATAAAGAACACCACCAAAAGTTACCACATATAATTCCTTGAAATTTTTGAAGCCACAAATGTGATAAATATTGGGTTGTCTGGAAAGTTCACGCTGATTTTTAATGAAAATTCAAAAGTAACATTTATATATCGATATATATATTTAATCAATTATGAATGCAGATTTTTTTGTTTAAAACATTTTGCTATTTTTAACGCAACTTGAGGATTCCATCCAGGGGTTTCGGTGAAAAACTACTGAAAATCCAGATGAACTTCCCGAACAACCATAATTCGTGGAAAGCATGAAATAATTGTTCTTATTAATTAATTCAAGAAATTAATATCTCGAATGTTTGTATAATTACAGATCAGGAGAACAGTCAGACCGCAGAGACTTTCGAAACAGAAATGAGTTGAGGATCGACTACGATGTTCAGTCGTCTATCGGCCTTGGTGGCCTCCATTTTGGTTCACCAGGTTCACGTTTTGTGTGCCGCCAATTCGTTAGGTAAGAAAACCTCCATTCCCTAATTCCTCCATATATTTTTTAATGAACAATCCACACGTTCTTCAAAACAGTGGTTCAAAATCAGAATGTCGTTAACTTCACGTTGTCCAGTGGCAGATGCATAAATGAATGGAAATTGCGTCTGATTTTAAACCCTTTTTTTATAAAACGCGTGGTTCAACGCAGCTAAAAATTGTCTGATATAGAATTAGTTCTGTTTATACTACTTTCTGCTTATACTACTAGACTACTTCTTTTTAAAATCTCGTTAAAATGTCTCAAACTTAATTGACAAACTCTCCTCGTTAAATGTCTGCACCGATGTCATTCGATCTAATATCGCAACGAGATAATTCGAGATAATTCGAGATAATTCGAGATAATACGACATAATTCGAGATAATTCGACATAATTCGATTATAATCGTTAGGTAAGGAGGGTCTTTGACAGGATCAACGAATAAGGGAATCCTGTTAATTCGTCGGGCGGAAGTCGAAGAGAGTGTTATCGGAATAGAAAATATTGGGGTGCGGTGGTGGAAGTCGACTTCCGTAGGGTCAGATTATACCCGTTGAATAACGAGCTGTGGGCCGAACGCTCCGAAGCCAGACATTGTCCTATAATTTTCCAATTAAGGCATTGGTTTCCCATAAATCCTATGGGCATCGACAGGAACCATAAATTCGACGCCATATCCACGGACAAACCGCGCTCGCTTCGACGTACTTTTAGATCTGGATTGGCCCTTAGGTTACCATTTCAAATGTCGAGGCTAAGAAATCTTCGCTGCATATGAACACACGTAAACGTTTACTTTAAACGTTAGAATCAACATTAAAAGTAAATAGAATATAAAACCGTTGTCCATTTGATAATTTTACCATTAATATTAAACTATTTTCTTGCCACGCAGACACATATCGTATCGGCACCTGGGTGTAATAAGATTTCGTTACCTTTAAAATCGATCGGCTCCGTTTATCGCTATCGTTCGGTTTTTAGTTTCCCCGCAAGAAATGACTTTACTACAAGAAGGTTGGCGAACTATGCGGCAAGAAACATTACGCAAACTTGTCGGGGTATGTCAGAAATATGTAAAATAGCAATAATGAAAAAAGGGGATACTTCGACGAGTCGCGTATTAAGCGAAATGTATAATTAATATAGAATAAAATATACGAAATTTATACGACTCTTCTATCTTATAATATCAACGTACATCGACCTACAGATATATCCAAAGAAAAGTATCCCATTCCATTTTATAGACAAGATATTTCATAATTTACTTAACGATAGTAAGTGATCCCAAACTTTTGACCGGTAGTGTACGTAAATAATTATATATATGGATAATAAATTAATTTATAATAACATGATATGTTATTATATAATCATGTGCCATATGTTTCGACAGCTTTGTTTAGTTTCTATAAATTACAATTCGAGTAGCGTTTACCGTCCTAAATTAATTCTCGATAAATAGTGGAAGTAGCGGAAAGTAGCTCCGTCAGTTTAACAGGAGAAACATTATCCCCGTCCAGAATTATATGAAATTCCTTAACAAGGTATAACTTCGTCTATTAGCACGATTCCCGAACTGAATTTCGTCCGAGCGAAATTAATGAGAACCAAAATCGATGGGCTTGTTTTCAACGGTGTGTTTAGACCACCCGGACGAAACTCTTCGTAATTGTGGTACAAAGTTCCCGATATTAATCGAAGTTCGAGTGGGTCCGCCAAGCGGCGAATGAAGTACGAAATGATTTGATCGCGGGATAAAAGAATTAACGCGAGATAATCATTTTGCAGGAAATTATAAAGTTATTCTAAATTTTTCATATACGCAAAAGTATTTGTCTTTCCGAGCTTCTAAATTTTTTCTAAATAAATACAGTTTTAGAAAGTTCGATGCAAACCTTCCAAATAAGCACAAAACGATGAGAAAATCTTTCAATTTAGTAATAATTTTTTTAGAGAATTTTTTAGGAAAATATGGACTAAAGCCTTTGCATATATTTAATAAATCAGTATCCACGCTGACTTTCGACTGACTTTCCCTCGGAACGATCTAAAAGTAAAGGATGAAAAACGTCTAAGAAGTCAATTAATAATTCATAATTCTCTATAAGTAACTCAAAAATTCCGTAAGTAATAATTTCCGTTAAACGATAGAATGAAAACAAAGCAAGTGAAGCCAACCTCGAATCAGCATCTAAGTACTGTCACATAATAAAATCATTTTCAAACGCAAAAAAGTCAGTTTATAGACGTTCAACCCTTTGACAGTGAATCCCGTGGCAGTCACGGGCGTCAAGTGTTTTAAAATCTACCATACACGAACTGATTACTAACAAGGTACATATAAAACCCGTTTTTTTACATTTTTGATTACATGCCGAAGTGTATTCGAACATAAAGAACTAGTCTCTTTTTCGACCAGAATTCGTAATTTTACCTCACTGTGAAAGGGTTAAATTAGGAATACCGCGTCGGCAATGGAATATTCTTTTCAAGGTGAGGGTGGAAGGGTAACGAAAGTAATCTCCTGGGAGACGTCTCCGCGACGTATTTCGAAATCCTGACCAGTAACCGGGTTTATCCTTCCGTTGAGATTATGTGCTCCGTCTTTCCAACGGATATTAGAAGTCCGTTCTCCTCGTATTTTCTTTGGTACACCGTTCTCCCCTCCCCTTCGCCCGTTCCCCCACTCCTTCGTCCTCCTCCCCCTCTCCGTGCAGCTTTCATCGCATTCCCCCACTCCTTCCTACTGCTTCTCCCTCTCCACTCGCTCTTCTTCCCTTTCCCTTCGCCCATTCTCCCCCACTCCTGCGCGCCGCTTCCCCCTCCATTCACCGTTCTTCCCCCACCGTGCGACCTTCTCACCAAGAGAACTTAGCCCGCGAGATTGACGCTGCCAAAAAGAAGCACCTTACCTTTAGGAGCTGATAAATTTCACAAGGATTATCCCGTCGCTCTTCCCTGGAAATAGTTGGAAGCAGCGCGCGAAGGGCTAAGGGCCAAGGGCTAAAGGACCATGGAAACATGGCGGTGGTCCCAAGATGGCGCTAGCGTAGCCAGAGTGCCATGCACGTAACTCCAGAATAAGAAAGAGGGAGAAAGAGGACAGGAGACGGTGGTTCGAAAGGAAAGGCAAAGGACTCTCTTATGGATTACCAAAAACGATCAACTACGAAAATAATTTGAAGGTTGCGTTTTAGGAAGGATTTCCGTGGAATCCCCGGTAAGCGTGTGATCGCGGTCGGAAGAGATGAAAAAGGTCCTCTAAATCCTTCCAGCCGAACGATCGTCGTTTGAGTCGCCGAATTTCATGGAAAGATATTGCTATTCCTTGTGGTCTTTCAAATTCCACTTTCCCCCACCATTCCTCCTCTTACGTCGACTACGACTAACCCCCGCCCCCCCTTCCCCCTCCCCGCAACCCCGCCGTCATCTCTTTATTTTCTTTACTCGTTCTTTCCTTCGCCTTTGGAGTTTCTGGCTTTTATAACGGACGAGATTGCTCGGTTTCCACGTTCGCGACTCAAAGGACGAGATCCTGGAAATTGACTTTATTACTTCTTCCTGCTCGATCATACGTAACTTTACCGGGAACGGTGTAAAGGTAACGAATCCACTTGTTACCATGTTCGCGATTATGTCGGGTACCATCAATCGTTGTTATTAGGAATTGCAAATGGCGGAAGTTACGGCTTAATGAGCTGCGCGCGGGAGCTGCGCGCCATTACGTCCTTCGACGTGATACGTCGATTATAATTCGTAACGGCGGGTGATTTGAAACATTTCGTAAACACGTTTTTCGATGGGGTTTCTTTGGCCACGAGTTGCCAATAACTTTTTGGCGCACGGCAAGTTCTTTGTGTAATTATATAATTATGTTAATTGTAAAAGAATACCCTTTTTCTGATTTCTTTATATTATTAGCAGGCTGACGTCTTATTTTTATTATTTAAATATTCGAGGTAAGAGATTCGAATGTCACCGAGAAACGGAAGACTGAAATTAAGGTGACATAAAATGTACATCATAATTAAAATCGCATATAAAACTCGATAAGAAAGCAATAAAATTCCGCGGATAAAATTGCGCACCGAATAAATTACATTAATATAAAAAATGACATAAATAACACCACGAAAAGTTACCACATATAATTCCTTGAAATTTTCATAAATCCGATATCACGTTATTTTTGAAACTGATATAAGTCCACAGTTTCTTTTTACTTTAATATTATAACTAACAAAAAGAAGACATCAATCTGTCGCGGAAAATGATATTTATCTCCGTTTTCATAAAACCAGGACTTATACCACTTTAAAAAATACCAGCTCATTTCATATTGAAATATTCGAGTCAAGGGGTTCCGAAATTCCCTGGAAACAGGAAACACAGATTAATGCGATATAAAAGAAAACGTCGTAATTAAAGTCGTGCAATCAACTTGCTAGGAAAGCAATACTATCGCGAAGATCCGAATGACCTTGATATCAAATTAATCTATAATATATTAATTAATTATATTATAAATAGATTATCTAATCTGTGATTCTCGAATCGGTGAACGCCGAGGTGAAAAGCGTGCAGCTGCGTGGCCGAAGTAGGGCCGATTGAATTAACGCATGCGCGTCGACGGTGCGCCATCGAAATTGAATCGCCCGGATGGGACATTAAAATCAAACAGCCCGTAACGATAGACTGCTAGTAAATTTCAATTGCATCCTAGATGCAATCCATAGATGCATCCCCGCCACCTGCGCTAACGCTCTAATAAGTATTCGCAGTGCTTACACTTCGGCTATCACGGAAGTTCCGGTTAAGCTGCAACCCCTAAACGCCGCCAATTTCCGCGCCATTTGAAGTTTGGGTTTTGTGCATTTAAATTGTACTCCGTTCTAAATAAGGCTTTATTTATTAATAAAGAGATTTGCGTTATTGTGAATATTTTTATTGTTATGGATATCTGTGTTGTTAGGAATATTTGTATTATTATGGATTTTTGTGTTATTATTGGTTTTTCTATTATTATGTTATTTTTGCGGTAATTGATGTTAAGTCAAATCGGATGATATTTGTCCGATTATTATGGGTTTTTGGTATTTTTATGTATTAAATTTGTATAATTATGAGTATCTTAATTGTTACGAAGATTTGTGTAATTATAGATATTTCTATTATTACGAATATTTGTATAATTATAGATATTTATATTATTATTACGAATATTTGTATAATTATGGATATTTCTATTATTACGAATATTTGTGTAATTATAAATATTTCTATTATTACGAATATTTGTATAATTATAGATATTTCTATTATTACGAATATTTGTATAATTATAGATATTTCTATTATTACGAATATTTGCAAAAATTATTATTTGAGATGTTTATCCAACAAGAGTAGATGGATAATTGTGAACAATGGAAAGCTGTCTTTATTTAGATATTTTCTTCTACATAATATCTTGGATTCCAAATTTCGATTCTCGAAATTGGACATCCGCAATTTCCAGAGAAAATCAAATGAGAGAAGTAAGGTCGTCGTGTCAGTGTGATGATTGAATTTTTCGACGCGGATTGGCCGATACATTGTACACCATGAATTTGAGGTTGTCACGTTGATAGACCCATGCAGCGCACCAAATTTCCAACTTTTTTCGTTCGATATTTCCAGACTTGTTAAAAATTGGAAGTCATTTTGAAACGTGCCACTCAGTGATGCATTTTAATTGTAACGTCATTAATTAATTCTTACTTTATTAAAAATATTGAAAATTGTATGCAATGTTTTGGAAATTATTCCTTGAATTTGTGATGAAAATTGTATACTTTAACTACTTGCCATTCAAGGTTCTACTAAAATATTTTAAATACTTGTCGTTATTCGAGGCCTCGAAAATAATTAAAATACTTGTCGTAATTCTAGGTTTCACAAAAATATTGTAAACCCTGTATGTTTGTCAAACACCAAAACATTCGAGGTTGCACAAAAATATTCGCGGTTCCACAAAAATATTTGGGGTTCCACAAAAATATTGTAGGTTTCACAAAAACATGTGAAACACTCGTCATTCCAGATTTCACAAAAATATGTGAAACACTCATTTTTCGAGATTTCACAAAAACATTTAAAACACTCGTCATTCAAGATTTCACAAAAATATGTGAAACACTCTTCATCCAAGATTTCACATAAACATTTAAAACCCTCGTCATTCAAGATTTCACAAAAATATATGAAACACTGGTAATTCGAGATTTCACGAAAATACGTGAAAAACTTGTTATTTGAGGTTCCGCAAAATGTCGAAGGAAGTAAGTTTCATTAAAAACATCAGGCGTCCTGGGTGCGCATAAAGCAGATACTGTATCACTTTTCCGAAATAGGAATGTTTATTTTAATAGAGTTGCAAAAGATCAGAGTGGTGTTGGTATCGGCGCACGCTGTGTATTCTAGCAGACGAGATTACATTTATGTGTATCGTCTTGGAAACTCCCGTAGAGTCTCGTGTGCTTGTTACTGATAAGACTGTTCTATCCGTCGACAACGAAACTCCGCCGTTCCTTCGCCGTTCCTTCGCCACTCAAAGTGAAAAACTTTTCGAGTGCATTCCATTTCTAGGATTTCGATCTGATAACTGTTTATACGGTGATTCTACTTTTGAAAACACTGCAGTCGACCACAAAGAAAATTACAAAATTCATTGATAATGTAACTTGATAACACTGCGTTTAATGGCATGTTATTTACAAAAATTCTTGCATTAAAAGAAGTACCGTATCTTCTGATTTTTATATCAGAAATATACTGCGTTTAATGACATGTTATTTAAAAAATTCTTTCGTTAAAAGAAATACCATATCTTATGATTTTTATATCACCAAAACCATTTTTATCATCGATTTATAGAATCGTCTCCTTCGATTCAGAATAAATAATTTCTTTTAGTTTTAGATCTTTTAATCCACCATTCTTTTATTGTACTTTGATTCGTTTGTATTTATAATATATTCTACCGAATATACTTTCTTCCCTATACATTTTTCTAATTAAATATTTTGCATTCAGAAGCTATAATATATGTTGCGTTAATTAAATATGTATATGTTAGAACTAGTACAGGACGGAAACATTTATAATATTTAATTGTTTGCGAAATTAATTTGATTTGCGAAAGGGTGAAATCCGAGTGCAAAGAGTTGAATTTGACTTGCAAAAGGGTGAATTTCGAATGCAAGAAGTTGTGTTTGATTTGCAAAAAGTTGAATTTGATTTGCCATTGGGTGAATGTCGATTGCAAGATGTTGAGTTTGATTTGCAAAAAGTTGAAATTGATTTGGAAAAAGTTATAATTGATTTGCAAAAGGGTAAAATCCGAGTGCAAAAAGTTGAATTTGATTTGCAAAAGGGCGAATCTCGATTGCAAGATGTTGAGTTTGATTTGCAAAAAGTTGTATTTGCTTTGCAAAATGGTGAATCTCGATTGCAAGACGTTGAGTTTGATTTGCAAAAAGTCGAATTTGATTGGCAAAGGGGTAAATTTCGAGTGCAAAAAGTTGAATTTCATTTGCAAAATTATGGATTTTTTTAGTGTAAGAGATTGAATTAGAATTGCAGATCGGTGAATCTAATTTGCGGAAAGTTGAATTTGATGTGCAAAAAGGCGAGTCTAATTTGGGGAAAGTTGAATTTGACTTGCAGAAGGGTAAATTTCGAGTGCAAAACGTATATTCCAGATTTTACATGGCGCACGAGATATTCTTTATCTATTGTTCTCATAGAAGACATAGAATAGCGAAATAATTAACATTCACGGGTGGAATCGTGTTTAAAATGTTCCCGCGAAATACGAGAATGTAATACTAGTGAAAGTCCCAGACGGCACCCGTATAAATCAGTTACGTAAGCTAAGACCAATGGGGGGAGGTCTTTTATTTCATCCAAGGGTTGATCCAACCAGCAAAACGTAACGTTGGGCCACAATAAAATACTGTTTTTCGAAGGTCAAAATATAATACTTCACGAAGTATCATTAAGCAGATACGACATTATTAAATATATCTTTATCCTAGAAATTATTGGCTGACAACAAAACACCATCTGATATCATGCTTTAATAAAATCTAATTAAATGGTCTGGCGACTTACGTTTATTTAGTTGTGAATTGCAACGAATTATTAGAAGCTATAAAAATTAATTCATTTGAAATGAAACAAGGACAACGATAATTATAAAATTGTAGGGGTATTTAAATATTGAATGTCGAAATGATAGAAATATTTAAATATTGTGTACCCAAATTGTAGAAATATTTAAATATTGAATATCGAAATCGTAGAAATATTTAAAGATTGAATATCGAAATGGTAGAAATATTTAAACGTTGAGTATCGAAATCGTAGAAACATTTAATATTGAATATTGAAATCGTAGAAATATTTAAATATTGAATATCAAAATCGTAGAAATATTTAAATATTGAATATCAAAATCGTAGAAATATTTAAATATTTGATACCGTAATCGTAGATATATTTAAATACTGAATATCGAAATCGTAGAAATATTTAAATATTTGATACCGTAATCGTAGATATATTTAAATACTGAATATCGAAATCGTAGAAATATTTAAATATTGAATATCGAAATCGTAGAAATATTTAAATATTGAGTACCCAAATCGTAGAAATATTTAAATATTGAATATCGAAATCGTAGAAATATTTAAATATTGAATATCGAAATCGTAGAAATATTCAAATATTGAATATCGAAATGGTAGAAATATTTAAACGTTGAGTATCCAAATCGTAGAAACATTTAATATTGAATATTGAAATCGTAGAAATATTTAAATATTGAATATCAAAATCGTAGAAATATTTAAATATTTGATACCGCAATCCTAGACATATTTAAACATTGAATATCGAAATCGTAGAAATATTTAAATATTGAATATCGAAATCGCAGAAATATTTAAATACTGAATATCAAAATCCCAGACATATTAAAATATTTGATACCGAAATCGTCGAAATATTTTCCACGTTGAAATATTTAAATACTGAACTATTACCCGACAACATAATTATCTCACATCATTATCATAAATTCCCCTCAAATATAATCTAATTAAATGCTCCACCAACTTACGCTCATCCATAATAATAACTAATAACAACGAAAAATCAGCAAAAAGTACCACAAAAATAAATTCATTCCAGATGAAATTACGACAGCGATAATACAGAAATCGTCGAGATATTTCATTCCCACGCGGCATTTAAATAATCAAAATTTATGCAATGAAAGGTATAATCTGGTACTAAATTGTTTCAGGTGCTAAGCCGTTTCCTGGACTGGAAAATCTACCGAGGTCGTTCTGGCATGAGCTCAGTTCGCCATTTACCGAGGTAAGTCAACTGCATAATTGGAGCGAGCAGTTAAAATGCTCTCCTTCCTTTTTTTCCCCCCAAAAGAATACAACTAAATTCCACGTTGTTACTTGCTCCATGGGAGCAACAGTTTTGGTACATCCACGGTAACATGCAAATTTCCAATTTCAAGTTACCTACAATGCTAATGATTTCAACTATTATTTACCCAAACTATTAGGTTGCCAACTAACTAAGTTCGCGACCTTCATTATAAACTATAATTGAACAAACTTAATTATGTAGATGAAATAATAGTTGTATACATGAAAATAATCGCAATATTGAAAGTTCTCGGATTGTATTACTGAACAACAAAAATAATATAAATATGGTTTTTATAAATAAAGAAAGAAGACAGATTATAAAAGATTGGGAATTTAGTTGTTAACCTAATATTATTGTTTTACCGAAATTCCACTCGTATCTCACTCTGAGTATTCCATGGAATATCAAATTCTATATAAATAATATCATTTTATAATGTAATCAATGATTACGTTATAAATTCGAGATTAGATTCTACATTGTAATTGTATTCAAATAAACATATAATATATTCTTGTGATGATATAGTAAATCTGGTAAATATAATATTTGATTTGATTTTATTACTGATAACTTTATTATTCGAAAATTATTTATTAGAAAATTTCGCTGATATTTTACGCCAAGAATTCTATGAAATATGAGATTTTGTGTAAATAATGGTTCCTCATACTGACGTATTATATTATAGACAGATAATATTTAATTTTATTTTATTAATCGTACCTTTCCAATTTCCATGGAATATTAAAGTTTTTACGAGTTATACTTTTTTTACAAAAATGTAATTAATCTGCCACATATAATATTTGATTTTAATTAATTAATGTCCGCTTTGTAATCCCGCGTATAACGTCAGTATAATTTTATAGAATTTCCCGAAAATTCCTGCCAAACATAATATCCCAAGCATTCCATGGAGTATTAAATTATTTATAAATAATATTTTCCTGTGACGATATAATAAATTCCTTACATATATTAGAGATAACGGAAAGTAAACAATTATTTTTCACATATTTTATGAAATTTGAAATTAAAAGTATTTCAAATAATTTGAAAATTTCAAATTAAAAATATTTATTAATTATTAATTCACCTGTTAATTATTCAAATTAAAAATATTTCCAATTCGAATGCACGGAGAAATATAATTAAAAATATTCGGACCATTTTTATTATTGATAAATAATAAGAGAAGTTTCTTCGGCTTCTTCATATCGAGCGATTCTTTCAATTCTACACCCATCGTTCTGACTGATTTATCTTTAGACATGTTCGTAGTATTTACTCCGCTAACAACGGTTTTTAAGTTCGAAGTTAAGCTGCAATTTAATGGAAGTAATTCCATTGAATTCCATCATTTTTATCGCAGATCTACGAGGTGGAAAGTTTCCCGACCGAAACGGGTGCCACCCCCGAACCGCGTCCATTTTTTGAAGATCCAGAAAGCAATGTCACCGTGCAACTCGGCGTGGACATCTACATGCCATGTAGAGTTCAGAATCTCCAGGAAACGCTCAAAGTAAGTTTAACCTCATATTTTTATACTACGCTCGGAATTTCAAAAGTTTGCAGCTTAACCCTTTGCATTCTATGGGGATTCTCAATCGTCACGATTTTTATCGTGTTTGATGGGGAATATACTAGTTATCTGATCTATATAAAAATACGGTACGCCAGAATTAAATGTACTCGTAATCTAATGTTTTCCGAATATCTCTGAAACTAAGACCTTTTCTAGATATTTACCGTATTTTTTCATCCTCGACATCCACGTTGTAATAAAGTATAATAAACAAATACCGGATAAAAATCAAAAGAATAATCGCAATGTAAGTTCAACGAGGAACAGGAATCTCTTAGACCACCTTAAATATAATATTATTGTATCGTCTCGGAAGTCGAGTTTCCAGGTGTACGGAAAAAATTAAGGTAAACATGAACTTTTTACTGCAACACGTTGATTACAGAGGAAGTCAGCCTTGATTACGCGGAAATCTAGTTTTGCAAATATATCTTCACGAGATGCGATCTTGGAGAGATAAGTGGGTTAGATCTACAGAATGAGAGCGCTCTTTCGCTCTTCGATACGTGCATAGATAACGTTGCTTTTGAAAGTCAACTAAATTTTCTAACATGGACGATGTAATAAAGTTCTCCATGTTTACACGTGTAATATAAGTATACAGGGTGTCCCACGTAAAATGGGCCACGTAATTATTCGAAGTTTACACGAACTGATAAAAATTAGTTCGTAAAATCAAATCGGCCATCTGATTATTCGACATTTAAGCGAACTGAATAAAAATTAGCTCCTAAAATCAAATCGGCCATCTAATTATTCGACATTTAAGCGAACTGAATAAAAATTAGCTCCTAAAATATTATAAAATCGGCCATCTAATTATTCGACATTTACTCGAGCTGATAAAAATTAGTTCCTAAAATCAAATTGGCCATCTAGTTGGCCACAAGTGCCACGTACAATTTATGAACCGCGTTATATCGAAACCGCCGTGAATAAGTACCGCATTACATTGTAACCGCGTTATATCCAAAACCGTGTTGTATAAGTACCGCGTTATATTGAAACCACGTTGTATAAGTACCGCGTTATATTGAAACCACGTTGTATAAGTACCGCGTTACATCGAAATCGCGTTGTATAAGAACCGCGAATATCAATACCGCGTTATATCGAAACCGTGTTGTATCGAAACCGTATTGTATAAGTACCGCGAATATCGAAACCGCGTTATATCGAAACCGTGTTGTATAAGTACCGCAGTATTTCGAAACTGCGTAGTATAAGTGCCGCGTTATATCGAAACCGCATTATGTGAGTACCGCGTTATATCGAAACCGTATTGTATAAGTACCGCATTATTTCGAAACCGCGTAGTATAAGTACCGCGTTATATCGAAACCGCATTATTTCGAAACCGCGTAGTATAAGTACCGCGTTATATCGAAACCGCATTATTTCGAAACCGCGTAGTATAAGTACCGCGTTATATCGAAACCGCATTATTTCGAAACCGCGTAGTACAAGTACCGCGAATATCGAAACCGCGTTGTACAAGTACCGCGAATATCGAAACCGCGTTGTATAAGTACCGCATTATTTCGAAACCGCATTATGTAAGTACCGCGTTATATCGAAACCGCATTGAATAAGTACCGCGTTATATCGAAACCGTATTGTATAAGTACCGCGAATATCGAAACAGCGTTACATCGAAATCGCGTTGTATAAGTACCGCGTTACATCGAAATCGCGTTGTAAAAGTACCGGGTTATATCGAAACCACGTTGTATAAGTACCGCGTTACATCGAATTCGCGTTGTATAAGTACCGCATTATTTCAAAATCGCGTAGTATAAGTACCGCGTAGTACAAGGGTTACTCGTACTTTTATTGAACACCGTAAACTCGTCATTTTGATTGGTTTACATGGTTCCAGTGTTAAAAAGTTCCTCGAAACAAAAAGGAACCATCGGCCGATCGAAAACCAGGCACAAATGTCCGCGGTAAAAAACGAAGGTGGAAAATTCACGAGTGATTTATTCGCGGCGAAAGTACGGCAGCACTTTGCACGTAGAACAGAAGGTAAAAAAAGGAAGGCACGAAATTAAGAGGGAAATATTTGGCCGGTATTCGCGGTATTTCCTTTGGGAAGAGCCAGTAAGGGATGGAAGGGGTGGACGGTGTGTGTCTGTGAAGTCTGTGAAGTCTGTGAAGTCGGTGAAAAAGGCTTCGCAAACAGGAGAAAGAGCAACGAGATCTCGGTGAAAAACAGCGTTGACGGCGCAAAGCTTTTAGCACAAAGAACTCTTGGTTAGGGTATGGGAGGGGTGGTGGATTCAGGGGGCCCAACAAAACAGGAACGAACGACGATTTAAAACCGTTAGAAAGCAAAACCCGAAAGTCACGAGTTGATTTTTCGCGAGATTAACTTCCCGAAACTCTCGCTCCGCTCCTCCGATTGTCAATCCTTAAATATCTTTTGAATCGCTTGTTCTTCGCTCTTCTATAAACTCTTTGCCGTAAAGTGCTGTTTTTAGAGGAATTCAGTTTTCAACTTTTACATCATAGACCTCAATTTCTTTTTAATGAGTTGTTCTGATATATTTATACCGATTTTTATAGAAATCTCAAAGGCAACATTTTTATATACCAACACATATATCTTTTCAATTATATTTTACATTTCTTCATTTTCCACGTAACTTGAAAATTTCTTGCAAATTATTGGTAATGCGAATAATAATCATAATAAACATTCCCACACAGTTTTCTAAATTATATGGTATTCTCGGAAAACCAAAATGGCGATCTCCACGACGCGGCACAGTAACTCGATTATAATTTCATAAGAGAATTTATGAAAAATCATGCACCCCAACTAAACGCTTCCTTCGAGGAATGCACTTTGAAAAAGTTTACTCCCGTTTCCGGGAACGGAGGAAGCGTTCCCTCGGCTTAGTTGCGGTAGAGAATTCGGTGTACACTGGTGAGGAGTATGAATTTTTGTGACGGTCGGAGTGCATCGTAAAATTTTGCGGTTTATGGAGCCGACGATTTAGGGAAGTCGCATAAACGACATTAGCCCGACTAGGAGGATAGACGGATGGAGTAAGTTCCACTAGGAGTAAGTTTTCATAGGGAAACCTCGTCTTCTACCTTCGGGCGGTTTGGCGGTTGAAGTTGGTGTATGCGTCTCACGTCATCCAATCCTTCTGCTCCCTTTTTCTTCTCTTTTCTTGTCCTTTCTTCCACTCTCGGCTCTTATTTGTCCGTTCTTCCTCCCTCGTCTCTTTCCATCTTCTTTCTTATGCTCTCATCTGCTCTCTTCTGTTCTCTTTTGCACTATTCTGCTCTATTTAGCTCTATTCTGCTCTCTTCCGTTCTCTTCTTCTCGCTTTTGCTCTCATCTGCTCTCTTCTGTTCTCTTTTGCACTATTCTCCTCTATTTAACTCTATTCTGCTCTCTTCCGTTCTCTTCTTCTCGCTTTTGCTCTCATCTGCTCTCTTCTGTTCTCTTTTGCACTATTCTCCTCTATTTAGCTCTATTCTGCTCTCTTCCGTTCTCTTCTTCTCGCTTCTCCTCGATTTTGCTCTCTTCTGCTCTCTTCGTCTCTCTCCCCTCACATCTTCTCTCTACGTCATTCTTCCCTTGTTCTTATCTCCTCTCTTCTCTCTTCCCATCTTCCGCCGACATTTCTTCGATCTTCTCCGACTTCCTTTTCTTCGAAAACCAGCGAAGCAAAACATTGCATGCCATTAGAATAAAAGCACCGACGGTATACTTGAGACTCCATCGAAGAATCGAAAGACTCGATAAGAAGACAATTTCGAGATACTTTGATAAGGCGAATACAAATTTCAAATTTCCTGTGAGATGTATCCGTCGATATTATCAAAGTTTGACATTCCACGTAGACACGGAAGTATTAATAATATTAATAATATTAATAATAATCTATTAAAGTCTTGAAATTGAAGTAGTTAATTGGCGGGTTATAAATGATCACATTTATAGCTTTATAATGTCTGTCTGATAAAACCATGAATTTCTGGTTTTTTAGATTTAAACTGGTTTTGCAAGAGAGAAGTAACGTTATCAGGAAAAAGGGTCATTATTAAGGAATTTAGATCTCGCTTTTTCTTAATTCGAAGAAACATCGCTGACCTAATTCATTTAACGTTCCTTTCGCGTGATCTTACAAAGGGTACACCGTGAACTCTTCTGGGAACGGAGGCTAATTAAAGATTTATTTAAAAGTGTTTCGTCCATATCGGTAATTGCATTCTAACTTATTTATGGAAAAAATATCCACGGTATCAAAGATTCGAAATTGTTTCTGTATTCGAATAAAATTGTTCTAATAAAATAACGGTGCTCGAAGTATGCTAAAATACCTCATTAAAAAGAGATCCATCAACTTCCGACACGTATACATTATTTAAATCATAAACAACCATAAATATCCATACATAAATACAAAATAATAAACACAATAAACCAAAGTATAAATAACTAGTAAACGATCAAATAATGGGACACTTTCGAAGGAAATATTTCAATGTTACTTTTCGCTAAATTTCGTGTAAATAACGTTAACGTAAATAATGCAATCATTTTTAATTCCTTCGAATCGAATATCGCGTTGATGTTGTTTCGAAGAAATCCCCTGTTAATGGGTTAACGTAGCAAACGCAACGAATGCTTCATTTCGTGAACAATTCCCAGGATAAAAACCTAACCTAGCTACTACAACAAATAGCTAGTTTTTTTGCAGAATTGCCCGGTTAACGGGTTAACTTAACCAACGCACCGAATGTGTCATTCTTTACAAATTCTACGAAATGAATATTGCGTTGATGTCATTTAAAGTTGAAAGAAATCCCCGATTAACGAACGAACTTAGTTAACGCAAGAAATGGTTTATTTCCGAGGAGTTCATCGAAACGAATATCGCGAGGTAGAACATTGCGTTGACATCGTTTTTTGATAGAAATCCTCGGTTAACAAGTTAACATATTCAACGCATGGAATCTTTCGTACCTTACAAGTTCTCCGGATGAATATGGCGAGGAAGAATATTGCGTTGATGTCACTTTTTCGAGGGAATCCCCGATTTAACGTAGTCAAAGCACCGTATGTTTCGTTCTTTAAAACTTTTCGTGGTTATAGTTTCGTGGAAATGGTTCCTATGTTGTCCACCGCGCAGCTGCCTCGCGCAGTATGTAGTGTAAGCAACGTAATCGTATAAAATAAAGAGCTTCATTAAAAGCATACAAACCTGTGTCTACTTAATCTAAAGTATAAAATAAAGTAGACGGTGATGCAAAGGTATTAAAATACTAACAGAAGTTCTTCGAAACGAATGTCGCAAGGAAGAATATTGCGTTGATTTCATCGGCGAGTAGTTTGAATTCAATCTTTTTAAGTGGGGAAGCGGTAGATCGAGGGAAACAAGTTGTTCCGCGTGGAAGCAGAATTGTATGCATCCGGGGAAGGGCGGGGAGGGGATGGGCAGAGTTCTGCCTCTCGAAATCCTTCTCCCAGGATATCCGTAAATTCCTTCGAATCGGTTTTGAATCTTAACGGAATACGAGGAACGCTTTCGTGGGAACCGATTTCACCATCCAGGAATTTATATTACTGCCCGTATTTTCTCCGCGCCACCCTCCTCTCTTTCTATCACGAGTTCTCCGATTATTAAACAATGAACTCCATGATTTTATTATTTTTATTCCTCGAGAAAGACTTACTGTTCCTATTTATTTCAATTCCGAAGGATTCCGTGGCAAACGTTTTGCGTTATGTGTTTTTTAATTAACTCCTTGGCAAAGAAATAAAACCGAATCCAAGGCGTCCGAAAAATACCACTTTCCTTCAGAAATGTCTGATTTGCGATTTTTAAATGCCGATAAAAAAGGGTTAATTTTCTGAAGAATAATTTAATTCAATGTAACTTAATTTAGAAAATTATAAAACATATTAGATATTTTATATTTATGTAATAATTGTGGTGTATTTACTATGTTTTCTACTTTTGACGCAAGTTGCGTGTCACAGCTAATATTAATATTATTATTATACTAAATTAATAGTAAAAAGGGACTACCCGTTTTTGTAAGTTTTCTTCATTCATACAAAGCTTGAAAAGTTCTTATTCTTACTTTCAAATAACGCAAAAAAATCAACTCAATATAAGTCCCAAATTTGACATTCGTTTGTCGAAAGTCGAGGCTTGCTTTCATAAAAAAGTTTTCATAAAAAACCGAAATCGGACACTCATTTCTGGACAGGGATACTATTTATTACTATTAATATCCCGAACCAATGGTATCCCGAAGGAGAACTTTTCCGTGCCCCATTTTTACACAATTTTCCGGATCACCAATGTTTTTCACACGCAAACGAATATCGCTGTACAATTATTTGCCTATTTCACGTGGAACACCCGGCATATTTCGCAAGTTTTTCAAATTAAATCTTCATAAAAAATGTATAATGAGAACATTAATTGAACGACGCCATTAATTGCTAATTTCTTGAATTGTATCGATAAATAATTTCAGAATGTTATTATAAAGAAAGTATTTGTATTTTTATCGAAGGATGAGGGAAACGAAGGGTAAAAAGACTCACGATTTGCAGGTTAGGTTTCTCACGAGACTTCTTTCGAGAAATTATTGTTAGATGTTTAGCTGCGGGATACTTCGGAAAGCTGTCAGTCTCGTTGAGAAGCTGGGAAACGAGCTGACTCGAAACTTCATTAAAAGTAACAAAAGCGCCGTTTCTCCGTCGCCGATCTATAATGTTAATAAGACGATAACCTGAGTTAGTTTCCAATGCAGAAGCGTCGGGTTTTGTTGCTCCAGGTGTTTTATTCTCAGCGTCCCACCAAGCACTACCCAACTTCAACTACCACGGTATTTGAGTATTTAAAGGAATGTAGAAGGATGTATAATAGTTAAAAAAGCAGTTAAGGAATACGTCGAATATTACGGGAATGTATTAATAATTGCTATCGCGTAATTATTTAATGGCGATATGACGAACCGCACACGCGGAACCGACGCCACGGCTTTCCAGATCGAGGATTGAGGAGCGTCTGACTGGCCGTGGCAAGGAGAGAGACAGCGAATTGTTGATACTCGCACACCTGGCTATCAAGCGCTTCAAGTGTTTACGTTTTTCTGTGCCTTTCGATCGACGGCGCACTGTTACGTGTCGTTACTATGCTGCCTTTAGGAATCCTTTAAAATCAAATATAATATTGGATAAATGACTCCAATCTTGCGAATTTGTATAACATATTTTATGAGTGGAGCATGTTTAGTCACAATCTACTATCGATTTGGAGACTTTAGGACCAAAATTGACGACTTCGGTATTTTTACCAATTTTTTGGTCATTTTCGATAACATTTTTAATTCACTTCTTTCGACCCAAAATTATTGTAGAATATGTTTATATATCATTTACCATCGATTTGGATCATTTAGAAGCAAAATTGGCGACTTTGATTTTTTGATGATTTTTGAAGGTATACCCCTTCACATTTTTGCGATTTTGGATCAACCCCTTTTTCGACCTGTAAACATTTTTAATCGACTTCTTTTGACTCAAAATCATCCTAGAACATGTTTATATATCATTTACCATCGATTTGGATCATTTAGAAGCAAAATTGGGGACTTTGATATTTTGATGATTTTTGAAGATATACCCCTTTACATTTTTGCGATTTTGGGTTGACGTGTTTTTCAAGAAGAACAAATTTTTAATCCACTTCTTTCGACTCAAAATCATCCTAGAACATGTTCATACATCATCTACCATCGATTTGGACCATTTAGAAGCAAAATTAGTGACATTGATATTTTTACGATTTTTGAAGGTATACCCCTTTACGTTTTTCTAATTAAAATGGTTCTAGAACATGTTCAGACATCGTCTACAACCGATTCGGACCAATTAGGACGAAACTGGCGTAGTTCGAAATTCTGACCACTTCATACCTCTTTCCACTTTTCGTCAGGCCGAATCGAACAGAGAGGGTAATAATCAAATTTCTCGATACCAGTTCAGAATTCCGTGGATTCTGCAGGCATTTCATTTCAATTCCATCGACACTTCCTTGCGTAGAATCGTCCGTCTTCCTTCCAATTAATTGTTTCCCGACTTCCGGTTGGTAGATGCTTTCTCCATTATCGTGCACTTCGTGGAAGCGTAGTGTCCTTGCCACGGGTTCCCTGTTACTTTCTCCTTTCTGAGGCGAAACTTTCCTACCACTTCGTCAATAAGACCCTCCGAGCTAATTAAACTTTTCCGAACGTAATCCGACGAACCAACGATCTCCTAGGACAATCGAATTATTCCTGATAGATCTCTATCGATGGAAATGCCGATTTCCATATCTCGTATATTACACTAATTCACTTTACTCATTTTCGATCCCTTTAACTTCCGCTAAATTCTGTTTTTAATGAAACTTTGTTGATTGCCGCTTCCAATGTTTCGTGTCTGCTAATAATAACTCTAAAGATAAAATAGTAAATGATAACCCTAAAGATAAAATAGTAAATGATGATCCTAAAGATAAAATAGTAAATGATAATCCTAAAGATAAAATAGTAAATGATAATAGTAAATGATAATCCTAAAGATAAAATAGTAAATGATAACTGTAAAGATAAAATAGTAAATGATAACCCTAAAGATAAAATAGTAAATGATAATCCTAAAGATAAAATCGTAAATGATGATCCCAAAGATAAAATAGTAAATGATGATCCTAAAGATAAAATAGTAAATGATAATCCTAAAGATAAAATAGTAAATGATAACCGTAAAGATAAAATAGTAAATGATAACCCTAAAGATAAAATAGTAAATGATGATCCTAAAGATAAAATAGTAAATGATAATCCTAAAGATAAAATAGTAAATGATAATCCTAAAGATAAAATAGTAAATGATAATCCTAAAGATAAAATAGTAAATGATAATCCTAAAGATAAAATAGTAAATGATAATCCTAAAGATAAAATAGTAAATGATAATCTTAAAGATAAAATAGTAAATGATAATCCTAAAGATAAAATAGTAAATGATAATCCTAAAGATAAAATAGTAAATGATAATCTTAAAGATAAAATAGTAAATGATAACCGTAAAGATAAAACAGTAAATGATAATCTTAAAGATAAAATAGTAAATGATAACCGTAAAGATAAAATAGTAAATGATAATCCTAAAGATAAAATAGTAAATGATAATCCTAAAGATAAAATAGTAAATGATAACCGTAAAGATAAAATAGTAAATGATAATCCTAAAGATAAAATAGTAAATGATAACCGTAAAGATAAAATAGTAAATGATAACCCTGAAGATAAAGTAGTAAATAATAATCCTGTCTTAAAGTTGATGACAATTATACTCTTATATATTTCGAAGACGAAATGCAGATTTTGTACTTCAAATCAACCCTTTTGCGGATCATATTCCCTATCTTCGAATCGAAATTAACCAGTTTGCGAATTAAATTTACCTTTTCACATATCATACTCACCCTTAAGTTAACATAAAATACTTATTTAATACCGAAAATACTGATCGAAGTTTACAAGATAATAAAAGTTTTTCACTCGAAATTAACTCTGTTGCAACTCTTAAGCTATTGTAAGAAATTGAAATCCAATATAACATAAAATATTTACTTTTGATGTTTACAAATATTTGTGGCGTTAAATCAATATTTTATGTCACACTGAATTTCATTTTTATTCCAATAGCTTAAGAATACAAATTCGTAGAAAAGCTGGATTTGCTAAAGGGTTAATTTGGAGTGAACAAACCTGTACATATATAGTCACTAATGCAGGATACATATCGCTGATTAATATGCGTCGAGATCGGCGTATTGCGAGCACCGAATTCAGGAGCCTTTTCCTCGGCCAGGATTGGCCAGCTGAAAAGTACCATTCGGGAACACGTCCCGATTATATTCGATCGAAGTTCGATACCATTGATACGTTCTCGTTTTTTTGGTCCTCTATGAAATTCAGGTTTTATCGACAACCGTATCTGTATCCATCTTAGCAAGGTGTTGCCGGTTCGCGCGCTTTTTACTGGGATTGGCATTCGAGTACCTTTCGAGTCCGGGTTTCCGTCGATCTCGCATTTTAAACTGCTGATCCGAGGGACGACGATTTATCCCGGACGTTGCACCGACGAGCAAACATTATTACGAGCTGTTATCATGGCGTGCAGTTCTTACGTGCTGTGACTTTCCTGTCATATCACATCGTCCTTTTCACTCTTTTATCTACCGTGTGTTTTTTTTCACTTTCATTCTGCCGAGTTTCAAACGAACCGCATTTCTCTTCGTCCCCACGTACGGCATTGAAGACTACTTGTAGAAAGCAGGGGTGCTTTCTGCGATTTTGGGCCGACCTGTTTTTTGAACGGGAAATTTATTTAATCCGCTTCTTTCGACCCAAAATCGCCCTAGAATATGTTTATATATCATCTAAAATCGATTTGGGCCATTTAGGAACGAAATTGGCGACTTTGAATTTTTGACCATTTTTGAAGGTATCAACCCCTTCACATTTTTGCGATTTTGGGTCGACCCATTTTTTGGCTAAAAAAATTTTTATACCTTTTTTTTCGAGCCAAAATCGTCCTAGAACATGTTTATACATCATATAGCATCGATTTGGGCCATTTAGAATTGATTTTGGCGATTTAGAAATTTTGACCATTTTTGAAGGTATACCCCTTCACATTTTTGCGATTCTGGGTCGACCCATTTTTGGCCCGAAAAATTTTTTAAACCACTTCTTTCGACCAGAAATCGTCCTAGAATATGTTTATACATCATCTACCATCGATTTGGGCCATTTAGAACTGATTTTGGCGACTTTGATTTTTTGACAACTTTTAAGCTCATCATCAACTTTTAATGAGCTATGAATTTCAATATCTATTTTATATTATTGTCAACATTTATTACCGAGATTATTCCAATTATTACATAAAATTATCATGCTGCTCGCTCTGTAATGCATGGCAATTGAACGATGTTAATTAACCGGCCATACTATTCACGTTATCAGATAGTAGTCCAATTTTTATCTTGTCATAATCAGCTCCCCCTTAAATTGCCGCTGTATTATAATAACATTCATTACCTATTCGACAGAGATTATAATCATAACATCCATATTTCTATTACAATCTATTATCATACATCATCTATTATTATTACTTTGAACCCATTCGACTGACATTTGTTTTGCGCTCAGTATAAACAAACGGTTAATTAATATATATTAATTAATACGAGACAAGCACTATCTGCTACATCAAAGCTATTGGTATTTGATCCTTGCACTCGAAGGCGACGCTCAGTCGCCACTCATTTTGTCGCAACAACTCGAACGGCGATTAAGCGACGACATTAAGATTTACTCGAATCGTCAATGATTTAAAATGCCTTCACAAAAATCAAGTGGCGACATGAAAATTTTCACGAGTTATATTTTATTATTCGACATTAAATCCCCGGCAACTTGAGTCGACTTTATTGTCGCCTCTCAGTCGCCACACGAATAACAGCAAGAAACTGCGAGTCGCATTTGCAGTGTAAAGAGTTAACTCAATAAATGATATAACTTGGCACGATTGGAGCGCCACGCGTTCAGTTGGTTATTTCCGCAAAATAGGTTAGGAATTCGAAAATTCCAAGATTTCCATTCGCACTTGGAAGAAGCTGAAACTTCTTGCTTTATATTACAGTTGTTAAATATTACAAAACCAACGAATAAATTAACGCGGCCTGAAATCAAAGAAGAGGAACACGCGCATATTTCGAACAATTTCAAAGTCATTCGAAAGTTTCGTACGCGAGAGATCGTTCTTTTAACGGCCGATGTAATTACTTCAATTAATGTAATTACTTCTCGAAGCTGGTAATTTTGACGATACGAGACAAGTGGAATCGTTATATTCCATCCTCATTCTCGAGTTACAGTTCGAATATTAACCCTTTCGCTGCGGAGTGCTCAGAAAAGAATAGCTCTCTCCGCAGCAGGCGCGATAGTAGAAGGTTGTTCGCGCGATAACATCGTTCCTAAAACGGTGTGCGGAGCCAATGTTGAATACCAATAATAATAGCCAAACAATAATAATAATAATAAGAACAATATTAGTAATTTGTAATACTCTTTAATAATCGAAGACAAACGAATTAATGCCCATTATGTTGCAGTTATTAATAGCAAAAAATGTAAAACAAATGCACGTCGCCTATAGGCGCTGTTCGCTCAGGAGAAGCGTCTATAGTTGACCGCCTAACGGCGCTGTTCGCAGCGAAAGGGTTAATATAACATTAAAAACCTGCGATTTCGTGAAGACATTGAAATCCTTTCTCGAACGTAATTTCTTTCGAGTACACGCGAAATCCTCGGAGAAACGTGTCATTCGTTTCATCGGTGGTCGTCTCATTAATTCTGGCAAGCGACGATGCTTTTTCGGCTAAAAATATCTCGGGGGACCGAAGTTCCTTTTTTTCTCCAGTGGTTACTTCGAGGAACGAGCACTATTTCACTTTGATTATTCCGGCGGTGCCAAGAATGCCGCGTGAGTAGTTTTTCGAGGGCATAAATATTACGGCACCGAGTGAACCAACAATATGGGAGGAACGTTTTTCTCCGCGTAACCGTCTTTTCGGTGCCGCAGAACCGCGCTCGTTCCGAAGGCAAAAGCAGTTTGCTTCGAGAGTTCACGAAAGAAAAGATACGAGAGAGAAACTAACCTCCATTCAGACGTTCGGGGTTCCACGTTTCAAAGAGAGGCGCGCGCAGCACCGCTTAACCCATTCGAGACGACGATTTTTTTCGAACACGGTTCCCAAGAGCGAATTTTTGTTTTCTTTATATCGTTCATTTTTAATAAAAAAACATGTTTACTATGGAAATCACCCAATTCGTAAGTGAATTCATATAAATAAGATCATTGCACACCGGGTGCATTTTTAGACTTAGATTTTTAGATGTTTTGGCACACAGTAAAACCAATGCCAAATTTTGTTTTCCTGTACTTTACAGATTTCATTAGTGCAAGAAAAATCTTATTGCGACGACTAGTTTACTCAGAATAACTGATAATTGCACATTACTGTTATTGCACACACGGTGTGCAGGCCGTCTTATAGCCTCGGAAATCAATTGCAATCGGTCTCGAATGGGTTAAAGGGGTATTCTTTGTTTGACGGTGAATTAATTCGAACTTCGAGCCACAGTTTCACGCAAATGTGTGTCCCATCACTTCGGAGACCCTCTTTTCTTTGGAATGTTCATATTCCATTACCTACTTATCGCTTTCTTCGCATCCCACGATTCCCCTTCGATAGTTTGATTCGATTATTCTAATACACGATCGAAATAAAAGCATCGGCGTGAGATGCTGAGTGAAGTTCTCTCACTCTCTCTACTTCATTTCTCACCATATTTAGAATTCTCCTACTGAAAACGTATTATTAAATATACGAAGAGACGAATGAAGTAGAAATGGAAACAAAAATGGCAGAGAATGGAGAAAGCTTCGTGTATCTCGTGCTGTTATAAATAGAACGTCATGAGTGATATATGATATCGTGTCTGCTGGATTCGATAAGACGGAATTGATTGTTTAACGATACGCTTTAAAATTGTAAACATATTATTGGTCACCGGGGAGCAATGGAGCTGTCGCGCAATATTTATTATGATTTTTCAGTAAGTTTTATGGCTTTCTTCCTTTTCGTTGATAGATCTCGTACGAGGCACCAGGGTGCTTTCCGTCCGAGTGCCGTGATTCTTCCCGTGCATCGATTCCAAAGGGAATCGTATACTTCCTGCTCTGTCCACTTCTACGATCGGCCATATTTGATTTCTTCGAATCAATCTAAACGCGGAATCGTGAAATCGAATTTCACAAATCGTCCAAAAATCAAAGTCGCCAATTTTGCTGCTAAATGATTCCAATCGTATAAGAAGAATCAACCTATACCGACGTTGGTTGATCCTAATGTCTGTAATCGCTATATATATAGAAGTATTCCCCGCAGTTAATAAAAACGGTCTAACTTTTAGATGTTCGTCACAATTCCTGTATATATATAGAGAGAAACTAAGTGTAATTATAAATCTAATTAGGATTAAATTAGCTGTATTTCACAAACAAGATTTCGACTCCCAATTATTTTCCTACAGCAAATAATCAAATAAGCAGTAAATAATCAAATATGCAGTAATATATATATATATATATATACAGGAATTGTGACGAACATCTAAAAGTTAGACCGTTTTTATTAACTGCGGGGAATTCTTCTATATATATACACATATATATCTATCGCTTTTACTATCGTACAAAGCTCTATCTATATCAATCTATAGCTCCTTACGAACTATACTCCGACTGCTCTATGATCTCTAGTCGATCTCCGGTCGATCTCCGGTCGATCTCTATTCGACCTCTCGTCGATCTCTATTCTATCTCTATTCTCAGCGCGTTATCCCTCGGCGGCTTGGCGACGGACCCTCATCCCCACTCCGGGTCCTTTTAGGGCCTATCGTCCCGTCGGGGCTATGCCTCCCCCGCCATTTCCCCCTTCGAGGGATCTTCGCCTTACAATCGATTCTACATGATAAATATAATACATAAACAATACATACGGGAATTGTTTCCGTAAGCAGTACACAATGTTGGCAGAGTTAATACATCTGAATTAATAAATTAGACTAAGTATCCGATTGAATAATTAGAGAGGTATAAGCTCGCGACGCATTGAAACACTTGAGATGTAAGCACTGGTTTGCCTCCATAAGCTCTCCCTCGGCATCACCCCCCCCAACCCCCCAACCCCCCAACCCCCCGAATATAATTTGCATTATTCCCGCTATCTCGTAGCGTTTAATAATTTAACTAATATTCCAAGCCGACTAGTAGTCTCTAAATTAATATGGAATTAATATGGAATTAATATGGAATTAATATGGAAATACGCTTTCAAGTATGTTTGTTTGTGATTCGCTAGTTTGGAACTATGGATTTGTTTAATGTATAGTTATATTTTATATTAATAAGGGAAGTTCTTGGAAAATAAGAAATCTGCTTGAAACTCTGTTGATACTTCTTTTGATATTCGGTAAAAATAAGACATAAAGCACCACATAAAAAGCATATAAAATTATGTTTAAGTCAGTTCCGAAGTATGGGTTTGTTTAATGTATATTTATATTTTATATTAATAAGGGAAGTTCTTGGAAAATAAGAAATCTGCTTGAAACTCTGTTGATACTTCTTTTGATATTCGGTAAAAATAAGACACAATTCACCAAATAAAGACATATAAATTTATATAAAATTATGTATAATTCAGTTTCAATTTATAGGTTTATTTAACGAATATTTATACTTTATATTAAAACTAGAACTACCAAAGCAGTCAAAATAACGGCTTTCATAAATATTATTTATTTAATAATTTAATAAAATTCTTTAAAAATACAAAAATTACTGAAACTCCGGGAATAAGTTCTTTGGAATATTATCAAAAAAATGTTGACAATTCCGAGACAAAGAATGTCTGGTTAGTCGATACTTCCGATATTCGGTAAAAGAAAGTGAATATACCACGTAAAATTGTGGTTCCACCGAAAATAGCGTTTCTGAGAGCCGACGGTTGACATTTAAGGCAGATAGTGGGATCTACGTTTTACGAGGTAGCGGGTGAAAAATTTTCGGGGCATCTTGGACGAACGCGCAGGAGATAGGGAATCAATTTTGACAGCGGTAATCGTAAACGAACGAAACCGATCGAAAGTGGCCCGTACTTTAATCCGGCATCGGCACTCAATTTTAATGCGACCAATCGTGTCGGTCATTTTGGGATTGATGGAAATGGAATTGCCATATTAAATGTGAAAATTGCATCGCGAACTTTGAGCTCTAAGTACGCTTCACTGCGGATTACTTCTAATAATATAATTAGATGGAAATATCTAACTAATTTTCTGGCCTGATTTGCAATTGTTTTTAAGCTAATTATTCCGTTTTATTGGATTAATTTTCGATTTTGGGTCGATATTTTTTTATTGGAAAAAATGTTTAATCCTATTATTTCGACCCAAAATGATCCTAGAACATGTTTAGGGACCATCTACCATCGATTTGAATCATTTAGCAGCAAAATTGACGACTTTGATTTTTGATCATTTTTGATCATTTTTGGTAGTTTTATTCAACTTATTAAAAAATAGAAATAATTCTGTATTTAATATCTCAAACGAACCATGTTCACCGATTCGAATGTTATTCACTTCGATCTGATCCCACGGTATTCGATTTCAATAATAATACCGCATGCTCGAGCAGCTTTCATTTTATAGTTTTATCATATTTTTTCACGCTGAAATTCATCCGCGTATCGGGATGAATCGATGAGCATGCGCACCTGTACAGTGCACTTAATGGAATACAAAATTGAAAGCCACGTAAATGCGGTGTTTCGCGGATAAATTCGAAAGGGGATAAATAAACGGACTTTTGTGCGATTCGCCATTCAACGCGCCTCTAAATCCTAGAAACAAATAAGTAATTCAATCATTGACCGGTGTTTATATTCGCCGATATTCATATTTGCGTATTTCTCCGTGATTTTATTTTCAATTCATTCCGCTATGTTTATTGTGCCCTTTGTATCCCCCCCCCCCCCCCGGCAAATATTCTGCGAATTAGAAATCGCTGAAACATTATTGGCGAAAAAGTCGGCCTCCTTCACGTCAATAAAACCGAATTTCGTAGTTTCGAGAGTTTTCATATTAAAATGAATTGTCTTCCATTGAAAGATTACAATTTTGTTTACGCGATTACTTTTGTTCCGATCGGAAAAAGGAAACGAAAGTAAACGCTGGGAATTTAAATAATTATGTCGATTCACGACATTCAGTTTGTTGATTTCGCGATAGAAATGAAGTAATATTGGCGCGGAGTAAAGAAAAATATTGGATCCGCTTTGAGATTCAGTGGTGCAATGTATATTAATTTAAAAACATATTAATGCATGTTAAATATTAATTAAAGTAATTTCAGTGCATCGAAATTAATTGAATGGTCATTAAATATTATTGAATGCTAAATAATAAATTAAAATAATCTACCTGAAATTTATTAGAAATCTGATTCCGCAGATTCGAATATTGAATCCAAAACTTCGAATTGAAATATTGTCAAATATTATTGAATAATTGATTAAATATTATTACATAATCGTAAAATGTTATTAAATAATCGTAAAATATTATTTAATGCTAAATAATAAATTATAATAATCTACCTGAAATTTATTAGAAATCTAATTCCGCAGATTATAATATTGAATCCAAAACTCCGAAATTAATTAAATAATCGTAAAATATTATTGAATGCTAAATAATAAATTGCAATATCGTAAGATATTATTTAATAATCGTAAAATATTATTAAATGCTAAACAACAAATTAAAATAATCGACCTGAAATTTATTATAAATCTGATTCCGCAGATTCAAATATTAAATCCAAAACTCCGAAATTAATTAAATAATCGTAAGATATTATTGAATGTTAAATAACAAATTGAAATAATCGTGAAAGAATCGTGAAAAAATTAATGAATGAAATTGAAAAATTGTGAAAAAAACTATGCTACACATTTATTTATATATAAATTATGGTCGTAGGATTTCAGTTAATTAATGGATTCAATTGTTTACGTTACATAGATAAAAAAAAGGTACATAAAATCTGAAACAATATGTCGTGGAATATTCGAAGATTTTAACTAAAAATGGCGGACAAGTCATTTTGACTCCTTTCGTTGTTCCAGCGTTAAAAGCGGAAAATGCATTTTTTAAATCAATCTCTGGAATTCAAAGAAACGAGGGAAATTAATTTCTGAACGCTGTCCGAAGAATGTAATTCTAAGCGCAATGAAAGGAATCATCCGAGAAGGGCGTAATTAAAAAAGCTCGAGCTTTTAGCACATTCGTAATGCTGATTACAAGAGGCTCGTGCTTCCAAGGGCGATCGTAAAACATTGTTAATTAAAGGGAATACACGGTAAAATGAATACGTAAATACGGAATCGTCAGAGGTTCCACGGTGCTTTAAGTTACGAGGGCATCGTAAAATTATAATTATATGTCTGGCCAATGAGATTTTCTGTGACTCGCGTTATTTCGCGATATTGTCATGTATTATCATCATTTATTTTCAACAATCATAAAACAAAGATATTCGAAACAATTAAAAAGATACGACAAAGGTTTTACACTCGAAAAATAATTCACGAAAACCGCTCATCCGGTCGAAGCTTTTATAACAATATAAAATTAAATATTTTGCATTCAATATTTTAATGATTCCAGAAAGAAATCAAAGATATCTGAAGAAATTAAGGAAATGTGAATTGAAGAGAACAGATATTTTATCGAATGTTTCATGATAATATTATAAATTTCAATATTTTTCTACGACTTCGTTTTATTTCGGTTTTTGTTTCGAAAGAAATGAAAAGGTATCCAAAAGTAATTAATGGAAACTGATTTCGTTGTCGAAAATCGCATAAAAATATCAATTTGAATATTGTTTAACAACTTCATTCCATTTCGGCGATGATACAGATATCATTTATTTTAATTATCAACAAGACATCTAACCCAACATTTTTAATTAGCGCCGAGTCGGAAAAACTAGAAATAAAAAGCCTTAAACATTAATTAAATGAACGGATGGCGAACCGGCAGAGAAATCATATATTTCTAATTAACTCTAAAATGCGAGTTTGAAGTTTTAATTAATTTCCGGCTGTAATAAGAAGTATGTAAATAATAAAATTAATGTTCGCATACACCGATATTTGGAGGTTACGTTTGTCCAGAACCGTTCTCTTTCGCGCCACATAATTGTTTATATCCCGCGGTGAATAATTACAACAAATCCTGTTAAATCACTGCCGAAGGGAATCGGAATCTTCGATTTTAACGTATCGGAAACATTTAAAAAGTTAGCGGAATTCCGTTGGAACGCCTGTCGGAAACTTTGATTCCGATTAACGATTTCCAAAGTTGCTTGTTTTTTTTGCGAGTGTATCCCAATCGCGTACCGATTACACGGTATAAATTCCGACTCTTTTTAGGGTCAATAAAACACATGGTTTTACGCGTTTCCGCGTTTATGATCATTCCAGGCCATAAAAGATCGTGCGCGTATTCAGCCGCAAAAAGTACGTACCTCTATGATTGCTCCTGCTATCAGGAATGATAGTGTTGCCTCGTAAACCGCTACTTACGATCCAATATTGGCCGAACATCCGATGTTACATAAATATCAATATTGAGAGCAAATTCCTACTTAAAAAAAAGCTCCTTTTTTGTTCCGCACCAGCAACAGGTTCTCCGCACTGCTACGCTATGACGTTATTCGATACTATTCGATACTATTCGATACTATTCGACCATTCGATTATTCGAGCGTACGACTTCCTTTGCTTCCTTCGCTTCGTTTCATTAAAGTCGAATCAGTATTTATTTGACTTGCGAAGCAGTGTTTGTTTGGAATCGACGTTTTACATCCACGAATTCTCGTCTTAAGAGACAGGTATTTTATATATTTTATTTTATCTTATATAACATGATTCAAAGAGAGCTTTGATAAAACTTGTAACAAGATTAAGAGATGTGTTACTTCGTTGTTATTCATTTACTAAGCTCAAGCTCGAAATTCAATCGTGTATTACGATGCTTAGTTAATTAAAAATATTTGCGAACAAATGTTGCGTAAACTCCCCCGTTCTAAACTCGGGGATGGCGGGACTCCGACAAATAGATATTAAATCTTCTAAATATTAAAAATTCATCAATTTTTAATTCTGAATGTTAAAAATCGCAGAATTTTTAATTCTGTATGTTAAAAATCTCAGGATTTTTAATTCTGTATGTTAAAAATCGCAGAATTTTTAATTCTGTATGTTAAAAATCTCAGGATTTTTAATTCTGAATATTAAAAATCTCAGGATTTTTAATTCTGAATATTAAAAATTCATCAACTTTTTTAATTTTGTATGTTAAGAATACCCCAATTTTTATTTCTGGATGTTAAAAGTCCATCAATTTTTTATTCTGTACGTTAAAAATCCCCCATTTTTATTTCTGGATATTAAAAGACCATCAATTTTTTATTCTGTATGTTAAAAATCCCCCAATTTTTTATTCTGGATATTCAAAATCCCCCAATTTTTAATTCAGGATACTAAAAATCTCTCAATTATCAATTCCGTATGTTACAAATCCCCCAATTCTCATTTCTAAATATTAAAAGTCACCAAAATCGAATTCCAAATACAAAAATTGTTCAAATGAACAGCAAATCTCTTAAACACTAAACCAGAAACTCTGAACTTACAATTCAAGTAATTCCCCGTATAAAAATGATTCAAAATAAACATAAAACCCTCTAAATATTAAATCCCACATTTCAATTACCCTACATTATAAAATATTTCCCGATATACCTTCAAAAATAAATCAAATACACATAAAAAACACACTTATTGTTACAGTAATACATTCTTGAAACAAAGATCCTTAATCCACAAATCCATAAATCACGCGTTGCACAACCTATTAAAATAAAGTCTCACGACATATTCCTCGAGCAGGCTGCCACCAAGTTTACATTGAACTCCTTACATTATAAATTCCCTATTACTTTGACATCAATCAAAAAGGTCTCGGTGTTCGAGTCGCTTCGTTTCTCGAGGCATATCTATATAGTGATACTCGTATTAGAAAATGGAGGACCAAGTTTCTGTTAATAATTTTAGTATATCAATTATACGAAGCAGTTCGCTGGCGGGGCGGCTGCATAGAAATCAGGATAAACGTATCCAGCGACGCAAACTTCCTAAGATGTAATTATTCACTGCTGAGTCCTTTATAATAATGATAAATGACTACACCTCGTTCCAACCCCCGTTGTCCTTCTTCGCAAGGACTACGAGGAAGGACTACGAGTCCTTGCAAGCTGAGACACGAAATACCGACTGCATGCAATCGTACTTCGCGTTGGAACAACTAACGATTCTTTAACTTCTCTGCATCAAACTTTGGAGGAAGTTTGCATCAAATGTGCTGCTTTAAATCGTATCCTTTGGACACCCGAAAGGACTTCCAGGACCTTCCATGATCCTCGTTTTTGGATGTCGGAGTTATTGTGTATGTGAATTTGATTGTTACAAATGAATTGTACGAAATGAATGAATGAGTTGTGGAGAGATCGACAGCTAAAGATTATTCAAGTAAGGATGAAATCAATTGGATGTTAAAAGTTTGACAATTTTTTATTCGGAATATTGAAAAGCATTCAGTTTTTAATTCTGAATATTAAAAAGCATCCAACTTTTAATTCTGAATATTACAAATCGTCCAAGTTTAAATTCTTAATATTAAAAATCCCCCAACTTTTATTTTCATGGTTTAAAATCAGAGAAGTTTTAATACGAAATATTAAAAATCGGCCAACTTTTAATTTTTAATATTAAAGATCACTCACGTTTCAATACTATGTTTGACAAATCACAGAGCTTTTAATACGAAATATTAAAAATCACCCGACTGTCAATTGTAAGTTTTACAAATCATCTAACTTTTAGTTGTAAATTTTTTAAATCACCCAACTTTTAGTTCTAAATTTTTAAAATCACCTAAATTTTAGGTGGATTACACGGTTTCGATATAACGCGATACTTATAGAATGCGACTTCGATATAACGCGTGTATACAATCTAACAATCTTGTAAGTCTCGCGTAACGCGATTTTCATAACCCGACTTTTCTCTGGAACCTAAATCCCGCGTTGTACAAGGGTTACCAGTAACATAAAATAATGTACTAAATAATCTACCAAAGAATATACCAAATAATCTACTAAATAATATACCAAATAATATATTAAATAATAAACACCCGATAATAAACGTCCAAGACGATGCCAATTAAAGCACCGCATTTCTCGAGCATTATATTTCAAACATATATATATATTAAATATAATTATATATAATAAAAATATAATTACATATAATATATGAAATAATAAACGTCCAAGACGATGCAAATTAAAGCACCGCATTTCTCGAGCATTATATTTCAAACATATATATATAAAATATAATTATATATAATAAAAATATAATAAAATATAATTACATATAATATATGAAATAATAAACGTCCAAGACGATGCAAATTAAAGCACCGCATTTCTCGAGCATTATATTTCAAAAATAGCTCACCCTCCATGTTTATCCCTCGCGCGGAATCTAGAACACGAAATCAATCACATCTCGTATGCGATCGTCAACAAAGTTCCGATTCCTCGAGGGTTTTTCATGGCGGCCGAGAAACCGCCATACCTTCTTGTCTTTCTTGAACTTTTGCGAGACCGTCGAAGTAATTACCTTGGAAACTGTGTACATTATATCTGTATGTATGTACACATACATACACACGTATATACACATATATCATCATCCACAAGCAAGGAGATATTTGAATTGGAATATGCGACGGTGCGGCAAGTAGCGAGGGAGACAGGACATCGGATTTACATTAAATTTACATTGCAATAACGTTCCGACGTATTTGAGATTGATACGTCGCGGAGTGGCTGCGACGGAGAAAAAGAGACAGTTACATATGCAGAGATCTCACGAGAAATATTCTTTCGTTTGACGTGACCCGTGAGAAAATGTCGATACACACTGTGCTCTGTCTCACCTGGATCATCGCGAGATTATTTCCGACTTCACTGTCTGATATTGATTCCCTTATGTATCTACGTATTCACGAGCTCGCTATCGCGCGACATTATCGTACCAAGTCTGTTATCCTCGTCGAAATCCGACGAGAAATCCGGGAAACGTTTCTTGAATTTCAACTATTTTTTAATATGTTTCTTTCGATCTAAAATGGTCCTAGAACATGTTTATACATCATCTACCATCGATTTGGACTATTTAGGAGCAAAATTAGTGACTTTGATTTTTTGACGATTTTTTTACATTTTTGCGATTTTGGATTGACTTGTTTTTCGACAAGAACAAATTTTTAATCCACTTCTTTTGACTCAAAATGGTGCTAGAACATGTTTATACATCATCTACCATCGATTTGGACCATTTAGAAGCAAAATTAGTGACTTTGATTTTTTGACGATTTTTGAAGGTATACCCCTTTACATTTTTGCGATTTTTAATGGACTTGTTTTTCGACCAGAATAAATTTTTAATCCACTTCTTTCGACTCTAAGTCATCCTAGAACATGTTTATACATAATCTACCATCGATTTGGACCATTTAGTAGCAAAATTAGTGACTTTGATTTTCTGACGACTTTTTAAGGTATACCCCTTTACATATTTGCGATTTTGAGTCAACCCATTTTTCGACCAGAACAAATTATTAATCCACTTCTTTCGACTCAAAATCGTCCTAGAACATGTTTATACATCATCTACCATCGATTTGGATCATTCAGAACGAGAAATGTTAATCACATTTTAAGCTATCCACTGCGAGTAACTCAATCAGCGACTGCCATTCGCTTGCCGAATGCAAAGGCTTAACAATTGCCACTAATAAATAAACACACACACCGAGACAGCAATTCTTACTATGAAAACTGCTTCGTAATTATTAAAGCTTTCCCGATGTTCTTCCAGGTGTCCTGGGTGCGTCGACGCGGGGAGGAGCTTCTTCTACTCACGATTGGTTTGGATACTTACGCAACCGACTCGCGCTTCAGATTGGCTTTCGAGAAACCCAACGATTGGCGATTGCTTCTGCTTTCGGCGACGGAACGCGATGCTGGCCTCTACGAGTGTCAAATCAGTTCTCATCCACCGTTAATCAGAACTGTCCATCTGACGGTGTCAGGTGAGTTCAATCTGCCTTTCCCGGGTATCTGAATTGCTGCCAACCTCCCAGCAATCGCGACATCAATTTCATCTCGCGGCCAACGATGTATGCTGTTTGCGCGCGCTGACTTTCGTAGCAACGATAAATCACCGTTGCTAGGACGGAATACAATGAGAGATAGCGCGAATAGACTCGCCTTAATCAGACCTAATGGGTTACCCGATTCCGAGTAGTTCCGATTATCTCTTCTTTGTCGCCACGCATCGTTCTTGCACCGAGCTTCCGGGAAACGTGATTCATTTCATCCTGCGACTATCAAACCTGTTTTTACGCAGTGCTCCACCCACGCTTCTTAAAAATCCTGATCTGTCGAATATAATTCTTGGAATTGATTATCTGGGAAATAAATGTGTGCACAAAGCAAATGCGAGAACTACTTTTGAAACGAAATTTAAACGAAAAACAAGAAAATAACTCATTCTTGAGTTATTTGATTTTTAGTGAAATCATTCCTGATTGGATTTTTTAGTCAGATAAATGCGTTTTCAAATAATCTTGCAATAACTTATAATATTTTATCATATTTCTGTGGGTGTTCGAACTGTTAGGAAAACTCTGTTTTCATTATATTTCTTTATCGGAAAAATTGATAAATTTGTAAGCTCGACATCTAAAAAATTAATTGAAATCAGTGACGTACATGAAAGGTCAATGAACTCGTTTTGAAAAGCACCATCAAACGATCGAAAGAAAAATAAATAGTTCCCTTTAAAAAACCGAAATTGACCCTCAAACCTTTTCAATTAATAAAGTTAGAAACAATTCGCTTTCTTTAAAAGATATAATGTTCACATAAAGAACTTGTTCTATTTCCAATATTTTAGGAAATAAATGCTTGTCCAGTTTCACCGCGAACACCCGGTATAGTAACCTCTTATAAAGCCAGGTTTGCAGGCAGGGGGTGGATAGAATGAGGGGGTACAAGGGGGGGGGGTAGAGGTGTCCAATTAAAGGGTGTAGGTAACGTGGGAGGGGAACAGCACGAGGACATCGTTACAGCTCGAAGATCGCCATTATGCTGCGACAAGGACGACCTTAACGATGCGAGGTTCGTGATTTATGGTCCGGCGAAAACGCTCTCCAAAACGTGTAGATTATGTACCTATGGAAGGACTTTTCCCAGATACTTTACAAGGGTATATTAAGAGAATAATGGCGACGGTTTTTGCGTTGTCCTCGCTTCGACGGAATTAACCCGAGCGCGGTAAAATACAGCCGCTCATAAGCGCCGCACGATGTTTGCCATTAAACACCTAATTTGGAATCTCGATCCTACGATGTCAAGCTGTTATTTATTAGTTATGAATTTCAACTTGCAGGGAAATTTGGTGACTTTTTTTTAGCGCTAGAATCACTGGGAATATGTTTGGTTATACTTATGCATTTATTAATGCAGGTAAGCATAGTATAAGGTGGGAGTTAAGCTTCAGAGAAAGATTGCGTTAGAATTATTGCGTTATGAGGGACTCGGATTTTATGCACGCGGTATCGAAGTTGTGTTGTATAAGTGTCGTGTTATGCGAGGATCACTACACACTTGTGAACCGGGTTACAACAACACAGTGTTGCATCAGTACCGCGATATATCGAAACTGCGTTGTATAAGTACTGCGTTAAATAGAAACCGGGTTTTATAAGTTCTGCGTTATAGCCAAACTGCGCTGTATAAGTCCCGCGTTATATCGAAACCGCGTTATATCCAAACCGCGTTATATTGAAACCGCGTTGTATAAGTACTGCGTTAAATGGAAACCGCGTTATATCGAAACCGCGTTGTATAAGTATCGCATTGTATAAATACCGCGGTATATTTAAACCGCCTTGTATAAGTACGGAGTTATATCTAAACCGCGTTGTATAAATACCGAGTTATATCGAAACCGCGTTATATTGAAACCGCCTTGTATAAGCACCGCGTTATGTCGAAAGCGCGTTGTAAAAGAACCGCGTTATATCGAAACCGCGTTGTACAAGTCCCGCGTTGTATAAGTATCGCGTTGTATAAGTACCGGGGTATATTGAAACCGCCTTGTATAAGTACAGAGTTATATCTAAACCGCGTTGTATAAATACCGAGTTATATCGAAACCGCGTTATATTGAAACCGCCTTGTATAAGCACCGCGTTATGTCGAAAGCGCGGTGTAAAAGAACCGCGTTGTATAAGCACCGCATTATATAAGTATCGCGTTGTATAAGTACCGCGTTATATTGAAACCGCCTTGTATAAGTACAGAGTTATATCTAAACCGCGTTGTATAAATACCGAGTTATATCGAAACCGCGTTATATTGAAACCGCCTTGTATAAGCACCGCGTTATGTCGAAAGCGCGTTGTAAAAGAACCGCGTTATATCGAAACCGCGTTGTATAAGCACCGCATTGTATAAGTACCACGTTACATCGAAAGCGCGTTGTACAAGTACCGCGTTCTATAAGTGCTCCGTTACATCGAAACTGGGTTGTACAGGTATCGCATTACATCAAAACCGCGTTGTGTAAGTACCGCGTTGTACAAGGGTTACCTGTACATATATAATTAGCGCATTTAATTATATTAAATTCAGTGAATCATATTCTAACGTTTCGACATTTTAGCACTGCGTCCATGTAAGTCTCAACGTATTCGTCGACTCTGCGGTTTGTCTTATCAACGATTTCTATAAAATTCCATCAACGGCACTCATTTTCTTATCTCGAAGACTCGAATTAATTCTAGCGAGATAGTTTAACCTTTAATTCCCGTGGAGTTCAATGAATTCCCGATGAGATTGAAGTGGTCGGATGGTTCATGGAAACGCCGCGTAGGCGGTTACTGGAAATCCGCAACATAGCTGCAGAATCTAGGCACCGTGTACCGTAAAGATTCAGTTTACGATGCCAACGACTGAAAAGTGTTTCGTTCGAACAGTGCTACATAAGGATAATATTTCCTAGGGAGTCAGCCCATTAAACTTCGTATCTTCTTTAGCTGGGGGTTAATATTCCTCGACCTCCTTTCAGTTCCATGTCCTTCCTGCTTTCCTGCTTTCCTGCTTTCCCTCTTTCCACGATAGCCAAACCTTTAAGCTGACCGACATACTAAACCTATGAAACCTACTGAATTACGCGCTCCTGTAACAACCTTATCGCTTACTGCTACTCGTTACGAGCCATTTATAATAGATTTTTGTCTATTAATACTATTACCTTCTAAAACCTAGAGAATTATTTATTTGTTATTTATTTCGAATTTTTGTAGCACCACGTGACACTGTAGAATCATCATAGAACTTCATTTAGCGGTATTGCTTTCTTCAAAAAGCACGAGAATAATTTATGTATTATTTCCTTCGAATATTTCTAGAAACACGTGACACTGTAAGTTCACCTAATTTCCAAGCATTCATAGTTCCTTCCTTCGAATTCAACTGGCAAGCTTGGATTTCAAGAATATATTGAAATTCGAGTTCATATTTTTCCCGGCACTACTCAAAGGTTGAATGGGCGCAATCGAAAAAATGTCCCTAGCAATAAATAGCGAGGGGAAAGCGAGTAACACGTTGCGCCATAGTTTTATAGTTGTTCCGCGGGAAGAGTGTCCGATAAGAGAGTTATGCATCGACGATACTAGCAGAACGGTTATGTTTTGTACATTTACGACGGAAACACTGTGCTGCCGGTAGATCCGGCATTGGTTTTTGGTAGTTTTACGGTATCGCTGTTATCGTTGTTACCTCATCCCTCCTGACATCTACGGGGAACAAGGACCGGACGATCGATTGAATAATCGATGACCACCTCGTGTCGTGTAAAACGTTATTTACGTATCCGTAGGGATACGAATGGCACTGACGCTTGTTACGAAATATTCCAAACGATTCCAGTCGATAAACGTCGCAGCAACTTAACCCTTTGCCGACGACCGACGCATATATGCGTTCAGCGTGGAACAGCAACGTCGCCAATAAACTCAGATATGCATTCGATAAAAACAATCGACGAAGACGAACCACTTATATGTTGATTAAGTCAACGTTTAGTTTGCGATTTTGATACAAGCAAAATATTCAAACTTTCTTTGCAAATCCACAAGACTATTATTACGATTCCTCAGAGCGCTGACCTTCGAACCGTGCCGTCCGCAAAGGGTTAAACCACTTCGATATCCGAAAAGATACGTGCACTTCGTTCTGTTCTTCCTCACGCAACTTTGTAACACATTCCCTACCGGCGTTTTTGAGGTTAGATCCTTCGTTGAATACCGGCGCACGATTCCATGGATTATATTCACGACTATATTCAGCGATATTATTCTAGTTTGGATAATCGCAATATCATTCTTCACTTATTTATTGATTGTTCATATATTTATTAGACAAGTGACGATCTGAAAGACGTAGGATGACGTTCCGAGTCGCGAATGTGTTGAGTTTACGAAACTGCAGTGGCAGTGAATTACTGTGTTCGCAGTTCTAACGTTAACATCGATAATTAGATTTATTTTATACGAAAATGCTGCAAACGAAAGTAATAAAGATTGATAAAATTCGTAATTTCTACTCTCAAATTTTGATGACTCGAGCAATTTTTACCTCCGCTTTATTAACCCCTTGACATACAAATAAAACGGAATTTCATGGCTCCAAAAAATACTATTTAATTAGGCTCAACTGAACGGTTATGCAAGCTTTGAAACAGAACGGAATATTTACAATGCTAAATATCATTTAATAAGATTGATACACAATATTAATGGACAATAATGAAGTAACATTATTCAATAATAGATAAGTAGTTCCGTAAAGTATGACATTTTTCCTATCCGCCGGAGACAGTTCTTGCGTCCCGGAGACGTCAACGTCTACAATGACACGCGAAACAGATGACGTCTCCCAGACGTCATTGTATGCCAAGGGGTTAATGAGTCGAATCGAAATAATCTAATTACGAAACTAATACAGGGACAATGAAACAATCGTTATTACGATATAGAAAGAAAGAAAAACTTGACCAATTATCAGGTGAATACAATTCATAATTTCAACTCTTAAATTTTGATGACTCGAACTAACTTTACCTTCGCTTTATTAATGAGTCGAATCGGAGTAATCCAACTACGAGAATAATACAGGGACAATGAAACAATCGTTATTACGATATAAAAAAGGAATTAAAGAATTGACCAATTATCAGGGACAATCGGGATTATTTAGATTGGGGACAGCGCAAAAACGATACGATCGGAATTATCGATGGAACGTTTTTTGTTCGGGTTTCGATCAAATCAATGCAAAAACGTTAAAATAGTAATATTCGCAATTATCGACGGCGGAACGGTACGACGCAGTTCCCTTGATAGCTCGATTAGCAAAATTAGCATCGCTTTTATAAAAGCTCGGAAATCATTTTCATCAACGATTCCATAATTCGGCCCGTCGTTCGTCGCGTGTTATGAATATTGCATTTTTTCGCGCGCAAATATGAATATTACAGATCACTATATCACATCGTAGATTATTAAAATATATTATAAATGATATACATTACATTACACAATTTTTACGTAATAAATTCTGCAATTTCATTCATCTTCGAATATGGACTCCAAAAATGATGAAACGACAAACTACTTTTGTGAATAATAATTCATATTTCATAAAGAATATGATTATTATTTATGTTTAATTTTAGAATATGCTTCGTATTGCTTTTTCTTTTATCGATTATTATTCCCGATAACGATTTCATTTAGTTTCAATTATTAAGTATTGGATTGAGAAAGATATACGCGAAGATGTGATAGAGATATCCGATAGGTCGGAACCAATAAGAGCAGCGGAATGGCGATATTTTCGTGGAAGGAACGAGGTGATCGAAGCGTTCGATAGTTATGAAATATTTGACCGAAATACCAGGTGCAGGACGGGCATAAATTCCGTGCTCTCTCGTGATATAAACGGGACATTTCGCGTGTTCAAATAGCGAAACGAATGATCGCTTCCGTATTATCTCTCTTCCTATATTGTTCCATTCCTATCGTTCTCTTGCGGAAAGAGAGTGCCACCGACGTTCGAATTTTATTCTTACTTAATACACTATCTTCGGAACTACGGATCGACCACTTTTACCGAGATCCATTTAAGAAATTCCAATCCCAAGGAATTTTTTCATAATAATATTTACCCTTTGCACTTCAACCCCTTGAACTTACAATCGGATGGAATTACTTTGAAACAGTATTTTCTTCTGTTTATTGGAAATTTCGAATCTTATAGTTATAATCAGATCTATTAAGAAAAGGAATTTTATTTCCGATTCAAGGAATTTTTATATAAAAATGTAAAATACGAACGATAAATATAATCTATTTCGGCAGTCATCTCTGAACTTGCAATTGGAAAGGATTACTTTGAAACAGTATTTTTTTCTGTTTAGTGGATTTATTGGAAATTTCGAATCTTGTGGTTATAATGAGATCTATTAAAAAAAGGAAAGAGTTATTTTGAAACAGTATTTTTTTTTGTTTATTAGAAATTTCGAATCTTGTGGTTATAATGAGATCTATTAAGAAAAGGAATTTTATTTCCGATTCAAGGAATTTTTATATAAAAATGTAAAATACGAACGATAAATATAATCTATTTTGGCAGTTATTTCTGAAATTGCAATTGGAAGGAATTATTTTGAAACAGTATTTTTTCTGTTTATTAGAAATTTCGAATCTTGTGGTTATAATGAGATCTATTAAGAAAAGGAATTTTATTTCCGATTCAACGAATTTTTACATAAAAATGTAAAATACGAGCAATAAATATAATCTATTTTGGCAGTTATTTCTGAAATTGCAATTGAAAAGAATTATTTTGAAACAGTATTTTTTCTGTTTATTAGAAATTTCGAATCTTGTGGTTATAATGAGATCTATTAAGAAAAGGAATTTTATTTCCGATTCAAGGAATTTTTACATAAAAATGTAAAATACGAGCAATAAATATAATCTATTTTGGCAGTCATCTCTGAACTTGTAATTGGAAGGAATTATTTTCAAACAGTATTTTTTCCGTTTATTGGAAATTTCTCGGAACGTGGTTTATAAGAGAATTCTATTAATCAAGATTTCGAGACAAACAAATAGAAGTACAAAAATCTTCTTCAAACCCCATCCGTCCGTTGTGCTTTACAGGAAATATACTTTTATAGTAATAACACGCAAGTCTTATCCAGGGATTTATCTTGATGCGGATCTCGAGGAGTAAAATACTTCATTAAACTGATAACAGTAAAGATTTTACTCTCCTCGACTGGTTCTTCCTTCGCGAAGTTAACATTTTGTTTCTTCGAGTCTCGTAAAGTAGGCCGATTTTACGAGGTCATTAAGCAACGCGTAAACCAATCTCAATCGAGTTTAACGAAAGGCATAACTCGAGTTATAACTCGAGTTGTAACTCGGGTTTCCATGCAGAATAACGTAAACCCGCCTCATAAACCTACCACTCACTTCGCTAAGTTAAGTCCGGTGTGTTACTTCCGATTTTCCCTCGCGTTTCACGAAAGTCGAGGTTTAGGTTATGGCGCTAAAAATCTTCGAAGATACGACGCCCTTTTCTGTTTTTTTTCGGCAGAAAAGTTTGATTTTACAAAATTCGAGGTTAAGTCATGGCGCTAAAAATCTTGGGAAATACAAAGCTTATTTCTGTTTTTTTTCGGCAGAAAAGTTTGATTTTACAAAATTCGAGGTTAAGTCATGGCGCTAAAAATCTTGGAAAATACGACGCTTATTTCTGTTTTTTTTTCGGTAAAAGAGTGTGATTTTACAAAATTCGAGGTTAAGTCATGGCACTAAAAATCTTCGAAGATATGAGGCTTATTTCTGTTTTTTTTTCGGTGGAAAAGTGTGTTTTTACAAAATTCGAGGTTAAGTCATGGCGCTAAAAATCTTCGAAGATACGACGCTTCTTTCTGCTTTTTTTCGGCAGAAAAGTGTGATTTTACAAAAGTGGAGGTTTAAGTTACGGCGCTAAAAATCTTCGAAGATACGACGCTCGTTTATGTAGTTTTTTTCGGCGGAGTAATGGCAGCCCTGAAACCTTGAACGCAGTGATTTCTGCGAAACGACTCAGTACGCACGGAATAAGTGCTCTCGCGAAACTTACGAAATATTTTTGACGGGAAGATTACGAGCTTCGTGGAAGCCTGAGAGCTTTATTTTTGGCAGCGGTTCAAATAGTTACCAACTTCGATTCTGCGAGAGGCAGGCAGCTTTTTCGAGGGCGCAAACTGCTTCCGGTTCCGCGTCCTTCGACCCCTTTCTATAATACTTAGAGGCGAGTTTATGAGAAGACACCGGTGCTCCTTGGTGACCGTGTTGTAATTCTTGTTGTTCCTTCTGTAATTAATTGATTCTGTGTAATATCTATGTGCTTTATAATTTTTTTAAAATACAGCAACTTTGTATCTGGCACAGCAATATTTTAAAAAAATGGAAAAATGTATGGACTTAAATTTTATCACGTAAGACTCGAATACTCAGATTTATAAACTTGAAGTTTGTCACAAAACATTCGAGAACCTCCATTTATAAACAGAAACTTTGTCACAAAATATTCGAGATCCTAAATTGATAAACTTGAAGTTGGTTACAAAATATTCGAGAACTTAGACTTATAAACTTGAAGTCTGTCGCAAAACATTCGAAAACCTAAATCTCTAAACTGTAACTTTATCACAAAATATTCGAGAACCGAAATGTATGAACTTGAAGTTGGTCACAAAACATTCGAAAACTTAAACTTATAAACTTGAAGTCTGTCACAAAACATTCGAAAACTGAAATCTGTAAACCGAAACTTTGTCACAAAATATTCGACAACCTAAATTTATAAACTTGAAGTTGGTCACAAAACATTCGAAAACATAAATCTCTAAACCGAAACTTTATCACAAAATATTCGAGAACCTAAATTTATGAACTTGAAGTTGTTCACAAAACATTCGAGAACCTAAACTTATAAACTTGAAGTTGGTCACAAAATAATACAGAACTTAGACTTATAAACTTGAAGTCTGTCACAAAACATTCGAAAACCTAAATCTCTAAACTGTAACTTTATCACAAAATATTCGAGCACCTAAATTTATAAACCTGAAGTCTGTCACAAAGCATTCGAGAACTTAGACTTATAAACCTGAAGTTTGCCGCAACGCATTCGAGAGCATAAATGTACAAACATGAATTTCGGAAAATAAGATTCGAAAGTTCAGGTTTACAACCTTAAATCCCGCCAGGTGAAATCCGAAAGCATACATTTTCCGCATAAAATCCGTAAACTTCAATTCTGCCATATAATATTAAAAAACACAAAGCTCCCCGTAATTATAAAACCGACTCATTAACCGACTGCTATGAAACCAGAAATCTAAATTAATTACGCAACATTAATTCAATACAAATAATAATCGACGAATTAGAATTCACGAGAGCTTCCATTCTTCGAGTGAACCAACCAATAAATACATAATATGATTCAATAGCAAATACATCGAATAATGTGATCGACTATCACTCCACTTTGAAAGGTTATCGAAGAATAATTACGTATACGATTCAAGGAAAAGCATTTTCCCGAGGTTTTTCCCTTCAGCCGAGAGCGATAGTTAAAAGGACAGTCACGAGAATCGGGGAAGAAAAACAAGTTTGCGTAATACTTCGAAGAGAAAGCCAGAGAAGGAAGGAAGTGTGAGAGCGAGTGAACTCTTTTGTAAATAAACGTGGCGGGAGACAAGAGACTCTGTAATAAAAGCTCGTAACGCTTGGTATTGGCAGCCGTGATTTATTCCTGCCAACTGCAACCGAACCCTTCGAAAAGCTTCTCACCGTGGCGTGGAAGAGGAGACAACACCGCTCGCCAGTCTCTTTCCAACCAATCGGAAACACGATCCACACTGGTTTCTAGTTCTTTTTACGAGGAGCGTAGTGGTGCATACCTGCCCAGTTGGCATTCCTTATCCTTCACCAGTGGATTTATATCCTGTGAAGTTTCCCACCGACACGAACAGAAACTCGGAACCCACCGCTTTAAAGTACAACTTTAAGTAAACCCGATGGTATGCGCGTTATCTCGCATCGCTTAACACTTTCTTCCTTAAACATTATCTCTTATATGTGCCACTAATTATAAAAATAGTCTAACTCACTTTTTATCAATGTCTCATCAAATAAATATAATTACAATTCCAGTTAATACGTAAAGCTTTCATTAATTATATAATAATATTATTAAAAGGTGTTGCCAATAAACAGATTCGAAATAACAAGTTTGTATCTACTTATAACCTCAAAATCTTTTAATGGTTTCTTCCGAAAAAATATTATTACTTACTATAAATATCTCATGATTATTATTTATCACTCTATGATTGTTATTTACTTGCACATTGCACTTTTGCACTCCAACAAACAAACGAGGAATAATAATCTTGATTAATGCGCGAGGTGATTAGAGGAGCATGCGCAATGGTATTGGAAGATGGCGGACAAAAGAAATCCAGGCGTAAATTCGAGCGTTTTCGTTCGGTCTTTCAGAAGGAATTACATCAGCGAATTCCTGGCGCTCGGAGGGTGTTAGGGGAGGGAGGGAGGTGGGGGAGTGGGGTGGGGTGGATTCGGGAGGACTAGGAAGGACATTATCCTGATGAGACAATGAGATTCTCTGGAGCAAGGAGCGATGCCTCTCCTCCGTCTTCCTGACTACGTAGCGTCGCATTAGATTATGCTACGTAACACTCTGTAAACGAGCCGCTGTCGCCATCTTGAATTCTCGTTCCCCTCGCCACCCGGTTTCCGGTGAACTCGAACTTTCAAACCGATAATTTGATCGATCTTATTTTGGACCGCGCAACTTGTTTCCGCAAATTCGTATTGTCTGTGCTTTGTCACCCTTTTCTACTGCGATTGTTATAATTTTATGTCACACCGGATTTAATTTCACGGTTTCCGGTAAAATCGCATTTTTACATCAATAATTGGAAGAATTTTATCGCGAACTGCGCAACTTGTTTGCGCAAATTCGTACTGTCTGTGTTTTGTCGCCTTTTTCTACTGCGATTGTCATAATTTTATGTCACACCGGATTTAATTTCACGGTTTCCGGTAAAATCGCATTTTTACATCAATAATTGGAAGAATTTTATCGCCAACTGCGCAACTTGTTTGCGCAAATTCGTATTGTCTGTGTTTTGTCACCTTTTTCTACTGCGATTGTCATAATTCTATGTCACACCGAATTTAATTTTGCATTTTCATTATCACGGTTTCCGGTCAAATCCAAATTTGAAACCGATAATTCGATGAATCTTAATATGGACTACTAAACTTGAATTTGAAGTCAAATTAGTTGAAGCCAATCGCTTGTGAAAAATTAGAGATCGAAATAAATTTGATCAACAAAGTAGATCGATATTGCTAGAGTTATTGCATCGTTCTATTTCTAAATTTTGAAATGGAAGTTGAGTTTGAAATGGAAATCGAGTTTGAAATGAAAATCGAGTTTGAAATCGAAATTGGTGCCAAAATAGCTCAAACATTTTTTATGAATTAGTTGAAGCCAATCGCTCTGAAAAATTAAAGATCGAAATAAATTCAATCAACAAAGTCGATCTTAAATTGAAGTCAAAATTAGTCCAACATTATTCGTTAATTATTCGAGTCCGCCCACGTTAAAAATTCGCGGTTTGAATAAATTTCACCTACCGCGGGTGTGCAATAATTTATACAAACTATCCGCGGATTATAATAATTTCGCTGCATTGGATTACCGGCGCGATATATTAGAAAGCACAATGGGAATACCTGATACTCCAATTGTTATGATATACTGCCGTGTTGGAATTTAATCGTGCGTCGCCTAATGTTTTGTTTACTATTTCCAGTTACACGCAATTATCCTCCCCGAGATACTGCACATTAATATTCAACCTTAATTAAACTATTTCATGAATTCACTGACCCGTGTAAACATCAACGTACTAATTGATTGACAAAAGACATCCAGCATTTTCCGATCCAATTATCAACCGATTATTAATTACAATCATCAATGACAATAATATTAATTTCATTTACACGCGAAACCTAAAAACGTAAGAATCAAAATGTACATAAATCAGAAAACATACAAATATAAATACAACATTATTATTATAATTGTTATCTATTCGCTTTATATTTGTTACTTCTTCTTCTTGGTTTTATCTCCGGTTAAGTAAATATATTTTATTAGGCGGTTTAAAAAAAAGACTACAACTTTTTCGGATATCTGATAAATTCGGGTTTTCGAAGATGTAATCGAAGGAGAATTCTGATTCCGTTGTAAGACAATGGGATATTTAATAGCGATAACACCGTCAGGGGAGGATTATTATCAGCTATGTATTCTGTAATTAAACACTGATAAGCGTAATATGTTCATTATACCGTCAGCGTTACGAATTCTGATAGCCCGGGATTAACTTGCCGAACGATTTTGCGCATTATTACAGCATATAATTAGGAGCTGTTCAACACCGGGTATAAATCATTTAAGGCGTCATAACCCTCGATAAAATATGATGCGATAACGGTATTAACCCCTTGACATACAAATAAAACGGAATTTCATGGGTCCAAAAAATACTATTTAATTTGGCTCAACTGAACGGTTATGTAAGCTTAGAAACAGAACGGTATATTTATAATGTTAAATATCATTTAATAAGATTGATACACAATATTAATGGACAATAATGAAGTAACATTATTAAATAATAAATAAGTAGTTCTGTAAAGTCTGACATTTTTCCTGTCCGCCGGAGACAGTTCTTGCGTCCCGGAGACGTCAACGTCTACAATGACACGCGAAACAGATGACGTCTCCCAGACGTCATTGTATGCCAAGGGGTTAATACTCCTCCCCATCTCAAATAATCGACGAGTTATTTGACTGCATTTTGAATTAACGAAATCGAGAATCCAGAAATTAATGATTTTGGAAATAATATTTAAACTTGTCGTTATGTTTGTCAGATTTGTTAGCTGTCGGACCTTTTTATATGTTTCCTCTCCATTATGTATATGTTTAAATAATGTTAAATGTAATATTGTTCATTCGATGTTTAATATAATATTTGATTCCCGCGCATTAATCAAATTCAAACAGATTGAAACATGGAAAGCAGAATTGGATTTAAAAGCAAGTAAACCTGATTAATAAAGAAATAAAGAAATAAAGATATTAATAATAACTAATTCATAAACCTAATGGAATTAATCGAATTAATAAAATTTGAATTGGCGCCAAAACTGGTGCGACAAAATGATAAATAAGTTCACGTAATTCCATACTCAAAAGAACAGCTTAAATATAATCGACTGACCAAACGAATATTCGACAACTTCTAATTAACACTTTGACGGCCGCTCGTTTTACTCCAAGTCGCGCTACTACCGCCGGCATCTCTCGCGTACTGAAATACGAAAACTTCACAAAACCAATATTTTGAGAATGAAAAAACGCCAATAGACTCGTCAGAATTGGAAGACAGTGACTCGAAAACAGTTAAAATCAATTAATATACAAACGTCAAATCTACGATCTCGAAATATTTATGTAATGCTGGTCTAAGATTCTTAGTGCGAAGTCACATTTACGTGACACCCGCCGATAACCGCTGGCTGATGAAATCACGTACACGTGACAGCGGCCGTCAAAGTGTTAACAGGCAAATCAAATAAGCACTTTCCAGGGTACTGTTGACTTTCCCGAAAAAAAGCGGGCTTCTAAAAGCGTAATAGAATTTGATCATCGCGCTTAATGGTTAACGATCCAGTTTTATCCGGGGAATATCCAACAAACTCGAAAAGTGCTTGCATCGTAGTCACAGTTAACGCGCGCATCCAATTAAAGGGATAAACTGCAAAAGCTCGCGCTTGCAATTTTCTTTACCGGAATTCGGAAGTTGAGGTGCTTTCAAGCTTTCCTAAGCGGGTTTCCTTGCGTAGATACATGGAAACCCGTCACGTGGGATGGAAATGGAATGGAAGAACGGAGAGGGAATGGAGTGGGGATGGGGAAGGGGGCAGGGAGGGAGGATGCAGGAACATCGAAAACACCACGACACCGCTATTCCACCAACTTTCCAAGACTTCTTGCTTCGATGAGGAACTTTAGGTTCCACTTGCAAGTATCGTGACTTTTGAACCGAAATTGGCTGTTCCCAGCACGCGAAACTTTCCCACCTCCTCGTATGTCTTCGTGTCTGTCTTTATTCGCGACGAATGTTTTGTTTTACCGCGAATTATGCGCCATGTAGAATTCTCCTCGGTAAACGAACCGTAGGAATGAATCTATTGTGCGTGGATGTTTTAGGAAGGGTTAAACTATTTTGTGGATATTAATACATTTAAATGAAACGAATGTAACCAAACATAAAATGTACTTGGAACAATGTCCTTTTCGGGAGAACTAATAATACCTCACCATCCGGGCAGCTCAGTGTAAGGTACTTCGGTGAACGGACCGATGACACCGACCGTTTCTACTTGGAATTGCCGCTGCGATTCCACGAACCGAACCGTTTTCCACCATCAGACTTATCATTCACCCTCATTGGGAAATACAAGTTCCAACCAATTAGAATAAGGACATACACTTCCACTCATCGGCTGCAGCTCACATTTTCTTGATAAATATGACCGCCATCTAACTTTAAACCAGACTCATTGTAACTACCGACACGAAACCTTGTACTAGCAACGAAGACATTATATTCGATCAACGAATAAACTAGCAACGTAGAACACATCTTGATTGATACTCAACGACAACCATTCGCACGATATTATGTTGGCGTGTGAAGGAAGTATAAGTGCTAACCAACAAGGTTAATGTATATGCGCCGGAATAAGTTTGGAATATGAAATAAAAGGCGTAAATGGCATATTACGAAACCGTAGCAGGAAGCTTTTAACAAACGGGGATATTAACGGGACTTTATTGAAAGTAATGAACATTGTACGGTTCTCTTGATAAAAACAAATAAAGGGGCGTAATGGAGCGAGGGGGAATTTCCGGGAATAGAAACGCGAGGTGTATTCGCAGGAAATATAACACGCGATATTTTTTGGAATGTTCAGATTCTGACACCGTGATTTTTTTTTAATTTACCGGCGTCCATTAAACACGGGATAAGTAATTCATTTTTTTATTGCTGGATAAATATGATGGAAGGCGTTGTGTGGAATGATATTAATTACTGAAGCGCGCAGGGAAAATATTGAACTATAATTCGCGTGTTTCGATACTTTTAATCAACAAGTAATATTGTTTTACAGTTGTTTAAAGGCTCGGTTTTTTAGTTTGATTTCGACGTAAACAAAACGTACGGGTTTTATATTTCTGCTTTCAAGGATAATTTGACATTTTCGAGGTCTGTTTAAATGCGGCAGAAATATGTAAAGGATATTAATTCGCAAATAATTTCGTTACTCGGAGAAACAATTTTTATATAAATTTGAAAATATGACACGCGTCATAATTATCGCAATATTAAATCTTTCACAAAAAAACTATTAGTGGAAAGGGCTTTATTTTTACATCGGAAAATATCAAATTGACAAACGAACAATTTAACTTCCGAAAAACATGATTTGTTAAGATGCTCAGTCCGCCGCCATTTTCAACTAAAAAAGTTAACAAAAAATATCTCTTCGCACTTAAACATACATGGAATAAATCCCTCGTTTCAATTTCGAAATAAAGTTATTCATCAACCCTGCAAAAATTCCCAAACTTACGTTTCATTTTAGAGACTCGGGGGGTGCCGTTACCCCTCAACACTTCGACGGCCGCTCATTTGACTCAAAGTCGCGCTACTACCGCCGGCGTCTCTCGCGTCCTGAAATACGAAAACTTCACAAAACCAATATTTTGAGAATTAAAAAACGCCAATAGACTCGTAAGAATTGGAAGGCAGTAACTCAAAAACAGTTAAAATGGATTGACATACAAACGTCGAATCTACGATCTCGAAATATTTCTATAATGCTGGTCTAAGATTTCTAGCGCGAAATCACGTTCACGTGACACCGGCCGATAACCGCTCGCCGTCGAAGTCACGCACACGTGACACCGGCCGATAACCGCTGGCCGTCGAAGTCACGCACACGTGACACCGGCCGATAACCGCTCGCCGTCGAAGTCACGCACACGTGACACCGGCCGTCAAAGTGTTAACCAATCATACCACACCAAGTACAGCCCGCGAAATTTCTATAAAGCCACCACGTTTTTTGCTAATATCTTATAAATATTTCATACTTTTGATAAGTTTGTGGGTGATATTATTTTAAGGAGTATTAAAAACACATATTTGTCGGTTTAAATAATTGAAATAACATTTATTTAAAATAGGAAACGGAAATATGTAATATGACATAAAATACAATGCGAAATTTCTATAAAGCCACCGGATTTTTTAAGAGATAAAATCAATATTCACAATAATTTATTTTTTATTTATATATTAATAGCTTGTATAACTGCCATTTCTTCGAAAAACTTCGAAAATTCGTTTCGGCATTGATACAATTAAATTTCGAAGTGTGTCAATTTCGATGGATGCCCACGCTTCGTTCACCGCTGTCCATAATTCATTAACTATTTATTATACGGGCTGTATAATAGATTTTTTCGCGGATAACGATCAAAGAATGATCGAATAGGAGTAGTTCAGGTAGTCCGAGGATGACGTAATCCGGATGATAATGCAGATTAAGTTCGGCATCGAAATAACAGGAGTTAATCGTATTCAAGGGACACGTTGCGTCCCCGGAGCGTGTAATTATCGCGGCCACGCGTTTCGCATCGAACAGGTTTGCCTCGGAGGGATAGCTCTAGCGTAGCTTACACTATAGTCTACGTTATACTCCACGCTATAGTGTACGCTACACCAACCGGCACCAAGTTTCCTAATTTCTCAGGGGCCAACATTAAAGCTCACCCTAATTCACTGGTTGATATGAAAATCAAGCTTATCGGCACTTCGCCATTTCGCCATTTCGATCGGATCTTCTGACGTTGAATATTTCCTTCTATTACGTTGGCCAGAAAGTCGTGCGGTTTGCGTCACTGTTTGCCGCGGAATTAGTTTTGACGAATTCGGAATCATGGAGTTTTATGGAATGTAGGAAAAGGTTATAGATTTCAAAAGAGAATGCATTAATAAGTATATAAAATTGAGAAAAAAATATGTATTGGATAAAGTTTGGAATTAGAGTGATCCGTTTTGCAGCATCCGATTTGTCAAACTTAGATCTCACAGATTACCGTGTGTTTCGGTCTCCGCAGAATGCATTGAATGGGAAACATTTTTATAATGATGAACAAGTCCGAGAGTTTATCAAAATCTGTTTTTTTATCAAAACCAAGAAATTTGTGTGAATCGGGAATTTATGTGTTACCAATTAAGTGGAGATACGTAGTACCGAATGATGGAGAGTATATTTTGAAGTAAACTGTTTTGTATGTTGAGGTAAATAATCGGCAATTACTTATGAATCGAGCCAATAAAATTGAAGGAAGATCGATTTATATTCACGTGTTAACACGGCACGAATTTATTGGCCAACCTAATATTTGATATATTATTTATAACGGAATTTGGAATTTTTGTATCCTTTGATTGAACATTCATTTTCGAAGTTTTCAAGGCCTCTTTAAATTACGGGAAACTTTGATAATTACACGCCAGAGTTTTTTGTGAATCCAGCATATTATTTGCACGTACTTCATACTTTTGAAGGATATTTGCGCGCGAAGAATATATCTGCAATCAAATAAAAATACATCAAATATTTGCTGCAAATCGGTTGGACGGATATTTATTTTAACCTTCGTTATGTTATTTCACATTCATGCTTTAATCCCTGCATTCGCTTGTTTTTTGAGTGCAAGTTTAGAGAATATTTTTAGTTTCATAAAGCACGGGTCATATTTACATTACTTCGAAGTAGACGCGCGTTCAAAATCATGGACATTCTACAGTATTCAACAAACTCCGGATACCTTTGTTTATATGTTACCTCGTAATAAATGAACAAAAAATTGAAGTATCAAATTATTACTAATGTAAAATTCAAATTCCGTGTATTTGTGATCTGCCTGTACAAGTAACACTTGTGTAACGCTGGAGTTAGATTCTAGAAGGTCGCGTTATGCGAGACTCGGATTACATACAAGCGTTATATTGGAGGCGCATTGTATAAGTGCCGCGTTAGGCGAGGATCGCCATAATTTTTGAAACGCGTTATATGAGGATCGCCTCAATTTTGGGACCACGTTCTATGAGGATCGGCAATTTGTGAAGACGGCATTGTATGCCAAGGGGTTAAATCCGAAGTAGGAAATCGGCAATTGAAGAACAAGATCGGTAATTGAAGAACGAGATCGGTAATCGAAGAACGAGATCGGCAATCGAAGAGCGAGATCGGTAATCGAACAGCGAGATCGGCAATCAAAGAACAAGATCGGTAATCGAAGAACGAGATCGACGATGGAAGAACGAGATCGGCAATCGAAGAACGAGATCGGCAATCGAAGAAAGAGAATGGCGCGCGACAGTCAGCCGGAAATTCCAGGAAATGACCGTAAACGATAGTGACAGTGTAAACTCGTTAACGTTGTCACACGGGCCGACACCGAATCGTTCGCGGGGAACAACAATGTGCCATTAGGTCGATTATGAAGCCAAATTAGAACGGCGGTTCGTTTTGGCAATTTGAAAATGCGCGAGAGGTCAAACGGGGAAACTCTCGAAAGGTCATCCTTGTCGATCAATCGAATTATCAATCAGCCGCCTCTGCTGGCGACTGTTAATTAACAATAACAAGACGAACCAATTGCATCTCGCACCGTCGACCCACACCCCGCATTCCCCCCGCCACGAATTACTTTGTTCCTCGATCGAATCGCGCGGTGATAACGAATTCATTTTGCATCACCGTTTATTATTGGCCCGATACGATTCCGCGACCCTTTCGCGCCGCAAAAACTGACTTCGTGTGTCATTAAAGTTGCGACTTTTTTCTGGAATCGGAAACGTATGTATTTTCACCGTGAAATATTCATCCCGAAATTTCTACCTCGAAAGGTTTGGGTTTCGATGGAAAACGCGAATTTAACCTTAGAAATTAATTAAAGGTAGTTTTTTGCCTGCTTGAATCGTCTCGAACTCGAAATATTTTCGTGATCAAAATCGAAGATCAATCTTGCAAAAATCGATCCAAAAATTTACACAAATTTACACATAACGAAAAAATCTTTAATTTAGATAATTAGATACGAATTAATAACAAATGATAAATTTCATTAAAAAATTCTGTTATTTAAAAATGAATCACAAACTATATAAGCCCTTACATTTTTGAACATTTTATATTCTTTATTATTGACCTTTTACTCAAACAAATCGATTATTTAAAAAGTCGAATCCCAATCAAACATCCCTAGTAAACACTAGACCCACCAAAGAGGTTAAAATAACTAGTCCACCATTTTTACTTAAATTATTCCAATACTCTACGCCGCGTTGTTTGAGATTTAATATAAATAACGCAATTAATCGAATCCATCAATTAACTCAAATCTTCCATCCATAATGAATATATAAATAAATATGTAACAGTAACTGCGTATACATTCGGCAGGTTTACTGTTAAAGGGTTCGAAAAGGAATTGATAAAAGTTGCAATTCCATCTCGCAATTCGCGGATGGTAAAGAAAATCGCAGAAAGAAGAGACATTCGCCGTTAAACCAGGAAAGTTGGGGCGGGATGTAAATTCGAACGTCGTCGTTCGCAAACTGGCACGGTTTCGGCGCGGAGTTGCATCTGGCCCGTTGACTCCCCGGGATCTTCCATAAATAAATGCATGAGCGGGTTACATGTACAGGTCTCGTCTACGTACAACGTATACAATGTATCTCGCTTATATCACCTACGTAATGTTCCTACCTTGATTGTTTCGTATGCTCCATGCCGGTTCTATCTCAACGCGAGCGATACAAACAACCGTGACGCGCAATGCGGATGCACCTGCAATCGTCGCTGCATCCACCGCCAATGAAACCGCGATCAATTCCCGTAAGACTACATGCTTTAACCCTTTGACTGCTAAAGGCGTATATATACGCCCTAACAAATCCATCAATATATACGAAAAGCGTATATATACGCCCTCACAAATCCATCAATATATACGAAAAGCGTATATATACGCCCTCACAGATCCATCAATATATACGAAAAGCGTATATATACGCCCTCACAGATCCATCAATATATACGAAAAGCGTATATATACGCCCTCACAGATCCATCAATATATACGAAAAGCGTATATATACGCCCTCACAGATCCATCAATATATACGAAAAGCGTATATATACGCCCTCACAGATCCATCAATATATACGAAAAGCGTATATATACGCCCTCACAAATCCATCAATATATACGAAAAGCGTATATATACGCCCTCACAGATCCATCAATATATACGAAAAGCGTATATATACGCCCCCTGTAAATTAAAATAGCTTAAAAAGTTACTTAATATAAATAAAAAAAATTGATATTTTTAATTTTTTTGCCATTATTATTTTTTAAACCCTAAAAATGGCATCAAATTTCCGGGTTTTGGTCACTGTCAGTGGACAAATAGTCGCAGCGACTGACAAGCGAAAAACGCGCCGTCCATATAGATGGATTCGTCCGAGAGCGCGCCGCAGTCAAAGGGTTAACAATGGAACTATCAAAGGGGTTAAAATGACTTGTTTCCTATTTTTAGTTACATTGTACGAATATACCGCGACGTATTGTTTGAGATTTTATGGAATTTTCTTTAATATATATAACGCAAATAATTGAAATAATTGAATCCATTAAATTATTAATTACTTATAACTTATAATAAATCCATTAAATAACTTATATCCTTCAGTTATAATTTATATGTAAATAAATGTGTAAGCATAATTGAGTACATGTCAGGTTTCTCGGGCGAGTTTGTACTAATTGTAAGACTGATAGATGATCTCCGACTCAAATAGGACACCCTCGTATAACGCGGGAGTTAGGTTCCAGAGAAAGGTCAAGTTATATCGAAGTCGAATGTATAGGTGCCGCGTTGTACGAGGATCGTCACAGTTTGTGAACCGCGTTGTAAAAGTGCAATGTTATACGAGGACTGTCATAATTTGATCATTCATAATTTGATGAAATGAATCGATAGTTCGGTATCGTTACGGATACTCGCACTTCAAATAGTTTAACGCTTATAGTTTCCGATCATGGCTTTGGAAATAAATTATTTTTCAATCGGTCGGATTTGACTTGACTTGGACGATAAAAGAAATCCAGGTGTTCCGTACGATCGGATCGTAGACACGTTCGGAATAAATTTACTTTTTATCATCTTTTCACGTGTACCGTGGGAACTCCACTAAATTCAAGATTATCAGCGGTAAAACTCCATTACGATTTATATCTTTCCGTTTGTCAATAATAAATACGCTTCCTGCGCATTAAAGTTATGCGCGATAAACAAATACGCGATGCGATGTTTGCAACGCTTGACGTCCGATGGACTTAAAATAATTCTATCGTGTTTCGGAATGAATTTTATTTCGTTGAATCGCATTAAAAATTTGTATACAATATTTATTTGCGCACACGTTCGCAATCAATTGAATTATTAAGTTCGATTATATTGATATATATACAATGCTTAATGCTGATATATTGCATGATAAACATTTATTTATTTGCGTAATTATTTCGTTATGATGAAAATTAATATTTCTGACTATTTCAGTGTAAAAATAATTACAATTATTACGGTTTATCATAATTAAATGATTATGTAAATAAATAAATTTTGATCGTGAAATATGTCTGTAATGAATATATTTTTAATTAAATATATTTATGTCGAATATATCTATATTCAATCTATTTACGTTAAATATATCTACGTTAAATATATTTACGTCAAATATATCTATATTCAATCTATTTACGTTAAATATATCTACATTAAATATATTTACGTCAAATATATCTATATTCAATATATTTACGTCAAATATATCTATATTCAATCTATTTACGTTAAATATATTTACGTCAAATATATCTATATTCAATCTATTTACGTTAAATATATCTACATCAAATATATCTACATTAAATATATTTACGTCAAATATATCTATATTCAATCTATTTACGTTAAATATATCTACATTAAATATATTTACGTCAAATATATCTATATTCAATCTATTTACGTCAAATATATCTATATTCAATCTATTTACGTTAAATATATCTACATTAAATATATTTACGTCAAATATATCTATATTCAATCTATTTAAGTTAAATATATCTACATTCAATACATTTACGTTAAACATATCTATATTCAATATACTTACGTTAAATATATCTACATTAAATATATTTACGTTAAATATATCAATATTCAATATATCTACATTGAGTCATTTTACTATAAAAAATAATTTCAAACAATAATTTGTACCACAATTATAGCAACCGAGTGACTTCCGAGTAGAATACATGTAAAAGTTGATAAGTCAACGTGCTTTATTCATTTTCTCCTTGGGATGAATTTTTCCCGCGGAATTTAATAAAGCGAGTTATACGGGTTTAAAATATAAGTTTTAATTATTAAACGAGCAAAGTTTGCCTCGATTTAGATAATAAATGAATTTCAGGTAGGTCAGTCGTACCACGTGCACGAACACGTACACACGTCGGGAATAAATCCGATTGGAATTTTCTTTTTATCGGAGGGAACACCGGCAAAACTTTCCACCTCTTTTCCTTTTACTTAATGGCCCGTGAGCCTGTCTTAATTCAGTTGGATATTCAAATCCTAGCCTTGCATTTTAAGCTGACTGGTTCGAATTATGGTTCGACTCGACTACTGAAATTTCTTTTCCTCCCGCCGTCCGCCATTTTGCTCTCCCTTTTTTCTTTCAAGTGCTTTATCAGTTCCTATCATTCCGAACTATTCATCATTCGCGAACTCCGTATATTCATCCGGTGATAAAACAGGGTGAAACTTGATTTTTCACTTAGCATAATATCACTTATTCTTACATAATAATAACGAATCGGGTTATAAAGTATTAAGCCAAATATATTTACGAGAGTTTGTCAATTCTATGTGACATTTTTTAACGAGATTTTGAAAAGAGGTAGTAAAGACGTAACTAATTCTATAGCACACAATTTTTGGGTTCGATGCCATTCGATACAACGCGTTTTTTAAAAAAAGTGGTTTAAAACTCGATGCGATTCTTATTCATCTATGCATCTTTCACTGTACAGTGTGAAGTTAGCCGAAAGTCTAACGCTCGTGGCTTACATCACGCCGAGCCGAAACCCGCTAACTTCACGTTGAGGAGCGTGCCAATTTGTGAACCGCGTTATATCTTGGATATAGGAAACGCATTGTACAAGAATTACCTGTACTTACAGATTAAAGTATAAACAATAAAACAATATATCGTTCATTCTACCTTTTCGAGGAATACTTTTCAATCATGTTATTCCACTCGATGACATCGTATCGTCGAGAAGAAAACCACTTCGGTTCCTTTGTCTTTCCTCCAATGGTTTTCTACGAGGTGAGCCTATTTCCATGGCAAATGGATTGGATTATTTCGGTGCACGTTTTAACTGCGGGTGGGCGGAAATTTGCAAAAGGTTCTTCTACGTTAACGGGACACAGAGAGAAGAGAAGAGAGAGGAGAGAGATGTGCTGCTCACGAAGTGGCAGTGAGTTATCGCTTTGCACGAACACCCACGTGCCCAGCCACTTGGCTGCACGTGTGAGAATACGCTTAAGATCCTTTCCCCGGCTATGCATATGCAAACCTTTCTGTGTACCTACATGAAGATGGTTACCGTATACCAGCCACCTTCAAATATACTGGGTGGTCGTAATGTATTGGACAAAATAGTAGAGAAAATAATAAAATATTAACCGAAGAGTCTTCGAATATACTGTGTGGTCGTAATGTGTTGGAAGAAATAATACAGAAAATAATAAAATATTAATCAGAGCCTTCGAATGTACTGGGTGGTCGTAATTTATTGGACTAAATAGTAGAGAAAATAATAAAATATTAACCGAAGAGTCTTCGAATATACTGGGTGGTCGTAATGTGTTGGAAGAAATAATACAGAAAATAATAAAATATTAATCAGAGCCTTCGAATATACCGGGTGGTCGTAATGTATTGGACAAAATAGTAGAGAAAATAATGAAATATTAACCGAAGAGTCTTCGAATATACTGGGTGGTCGTAATATATTCGACAAAATATTACAGAAAATAATAAAATATTAATCAGAGTCTTCGAATATACTGGGTGATCGTAATGTATTAAAAAAATAGTACACAAAATAAAAAAACATTAATCAAAAAGCCTTCCAATATAGCAGCTACCTTCGAATATACTGGGTGGTCGTAATATATTAAAAAAAAATTAAAACTACTTCCATAGTTCTACTATTATACCTACAACGAGGAGTCACGAAAGCTCCTCCAGGCTGTGGTCCAACTACCGCCCACCCCAGGAAACCTTCCACTCGGCTCGGACGAGTTTGCGTTCGTTGTGCGCATGTCCCCACTCTCACTCCCTGCTCCGAACGCGCTATTGGTCTTAGTCCCACTGTGACGCCACGGGAGGCGGGCGTAAAGCAGTGGTGGGGAGAAAAGGTACTGCGCGCGCTGCGTCAAAGGTTTCCTGGGATGGGGTATAAAAGGGACTCACCGGTAAAGTAACATTAGAAGCACCCGGTACATACGTGCATACGCTCGAGGTTGAAACGGAACGAGCATTGGGATCAAGATCTCTCCCTGACATGGAGCACGTACATTCGTAAGGTATTTGCTGGCTGTCCGTCCCGTTGACATGTACATGCACTCTTGGACGCGAGGAAAAGAACTTCTTTCAAAAAACTCCCTAGCAATACGTGTAGATAGCATCGCTAGGATCCTAACCTAACTCTCCGTTCCACCTTCTCGTTCTATCATCCTCTTTTTCTTCTATTCCGGAAATGTATACCAGTATTGATATGGAAAATCGTGCTACTTCATCCCTTCTCGATCCTATTTCGGATAATTCGCAAATATACTTGCATATGGCGCCGATTCGATTATCTTTCGGATTATCCGTCCACCGTGTTACGTTCGACAAAGTTTCCTTCGCTTTGCAACGAGGTTTACCTCGGATGAAGAAGAACGGGGAAGAATGAAGAACGGGAGCTTGCGGCGGAATAAATTTACCCTTTTCCCTGAATAGAAAGTTATCCGAATCGCTGGTGATTTTTGAAGTGACCTTTTCAGGTGCGATGGGACACGTGTTTTACAAAAACGGTTTAAAGTCAGACGCGATTTCCATATATATAATATATAATTGTCGAATACAATAAACTACGTTTAACTGTTACCACTCCAACCGGCAGTTTTCCAGTCATTTTCAAGTAATTCGTTCAATTTTAATTCATCTCTTTCAGATTCTTCAAATATAACATTAAATATAAAAAGCCGTGCAAAAATGAATACGAAAATTGACAGTAGCGATAACGAATTTTATGTTGAAAACCTCGAAAGTGATAGTGAAAGTAATCGAAACTTGAGTGATAATGATTAATTAATAAAAGATTTAGATCAAATTTGTTCATAATTAACATACATACATCATTATGTAGTCAGATTTGATTAGTGTCCGAATACTTTTGGCAGCGACTGTACTTCCAATAAAATATCTGCCGCTATTCAATTACTGTGTTCACATCGCACTTGTAAATCGAACACGAGTTACAGTCGATAACCACCATCGAAGTGTATGCCGGCAGGATTCGTAATTCGATTACGGCGATTAATATTAACCCTTTCGCTGCGAACAGCGCCTTTAGGCGCTCAACTATAGACGCTTCCCCCGAGCGAACAGCGCCTTTAGGCGCTCAACTATAGACGCTTCTCCTGAGCGAACAGCGCCTATAGGCGCTGTGCATTTATTTTGCATTTTTGCTATTAATAACTGCAAAATAATGGCCATTAATTCGTTTGTCTTCGATTATTAAAGATTATTAAAAATTACTAATATTGTTCTTCTTCTTATTATTATTGTTTGGCTATTATTATTGTTATTCAAAATTGGCTCCGCACACCGTTTTAGGAACGATGTTATCGCGCGGACAACCTTCTACTATCGCGCCTGCTGCGGAGAGAGCAATTCTTTTCTGAGCACTCCGCAGCGAAAGGGTTAAAACGCGGGGATATTAATCCGAGCGCGCACGCGGCGAAACATAATTAGATAAGGGAATAAAGAGTTACGGGTTCTTATTATTTTTCCTTGGGCTGCATCGCTGATTTATTCGTGGCTCGGCGATAAATCTGTCCGCGTGAGCTCGTAATTTAAAGTAATGCTTGTATTTAGCGAAGCCGGTACACGTATTTCAAGAAGCCTCCACCCGTAAATCCGAACGAAGAGTTCGGCCGGAGAAGTTTTTCGTGTCATAACGAACACGTGCTTGATCCGGAGGATTTAACTAATGCTTATGAATACAAACACAGTTGGTACACTTGGTAACACCGTTGAAACACGACGGAGAGACATACTTCGCGTGCTTCCTAAGTCGGGCGACGTGAAACTTACGAAACTAACCCCACCCTCCACGCGCCGCGCCTCCTGGCGGGATTTAAAAGCTTTACGAACGTCCCGTCTCCAGCCAACTTCACACCGCCGAATTCTTCCTTTCTCCTCGGAATACTTCGTCGGGATAATTGAAGACTCATCGTAGAGAACACTGAAAGTGAGAAAATAGAAAATGTTTTTTACAAACCATAATTATTGTGCATACCAGTGGACTCTCATTTCATATTGCATATTAATACATATCTCGTAATAAAGGTTTACCTGTTAATACATGAAGTATGAAATATATGAGATATATAAAATATATTAAATATATGAAACGTATGAATCGTATGAATCGTATGAATCGTATGAATCGTATGAATCGTATGAATCGTATGAATCGTATGAATCGTATGAAACGTATGAAACGTATGAAACGTATGAAACAAATGAAGCAGATGAAACGTATGAAACAAATGAAGCAGATGAAACATATGAAACGTATGAAACGTATGAAACGTATGAAACGTATGAAACGTAAGAAACGTATGAAACGTATGAAACGTATGAAACGTATGCAACGTATGAAACGTAAGAAACGTATGAAACGTAAGAAACGTATGAAACGTATGAAACGTATGAAACGTATGAATCGTATGAATCGTATGAAACGTATGAAACGTATGAAACGTATGAAACGTATGAAACGTATGAATCGTATGAATCGTATGAATCGTATGAAACGTATGAACGTATGAAACAAATGAAGCAGATGAAACGTATGAAACAAATGAAGCAGATGAAAGGTATGAAACGTATGAAACAAATGAAGCAGATGAAACATATGAAACAAATGAAGCAGATGAAACATATGAAACGTATGAAACGTATGAAACAAATGAAGCAGATGAAACATATGAAACAAATGAAGCAGATGAAACATATGAAACGTATGAAACAAATGAAGCAGATGAAACATATGAAATATGAAATATGCAAAAAAGAACCGCACGAACTTATGTATCAACCCAACAGTAGTTACGTATAAATGAAGGGGAAGGTAAGAGGGTGGTTGAAGAAGACTATTAGACTTAAGTAGCTAATAAGCATGATAATCCATATCGGGTTTTAATAGGAGTGTTTCATCCCCCCGTAGAAATTGGGTCGACTCACTCGTTTCCTGAGGTGGAAGATTGAGAAGTAATCGATATTAGGACGCGTAAAATCTTGATTTTCAAATGTTAAGGGTTAGCTGGATAAGTAAGAAGAGGGGTCGTGGGTTAACCGAGTAAAGACGGAAGCATATTTCGAAGGGCCTTATTGGCTGGAGCAAACCTTGTCCCCTTTCGGTTATCGAAGATTTATCTTCCGGATGTGCGCGACCCATCGATTCCTCTTCTTTACTGTGCCGAGGTTAAATCGAGCATCCCTCGCGGCTCCTGTCGGCTCGACTACCCTTCTTCTCCACCCTTCCATTCCCCACCACCCCATCACCCCTATCTCCCCAACCTTTATTTTACCCTCAAGCATTTTTCTCTTCCCCCCTCCCGTCACGAGCGACATTCCCAAAAGACCAAAAACAGATACGGAATTTCAGGTCCGTCCGACTAGTTTCTTTTACAGGATCACCCGATCCTTTCCCGGAATCCTTTCCTCCAATATTTCTCAACGCAATATTAATATTTCCACGTCCACAAGGATCCACATTTCTTTACTACTTTTGTCATGAATTCCTTTAGAACATTTTTATTATCTGTTTCATTAGTAAAACTGTTTTACGATATTCCAAGAAATTATATCGTTTAGCGAATACGCTGATATTATAAATGTATTTGATGGTTGATATTTGAAGTTAACGAAACATGGATAGCACTTATATCCAAAAATTTCATTCATCCAAAATTACGATGATATCCAATAATTTAATAAATTGATGTCATTGATGTTCAAAAATTGAACGAATCAAGAAAATTGATATCCAAAACTTGAACGAATCAAGAAAATTGGTATCCAAAAATTGAACGAATCAAGAAAACTGATATCCAAAAATTGAACGAATCAAGAAAATTTATATCCAAAAATTGAACGAATCAGGAAAATTCATATCCAAAATTTGAACGAATCAAGGAAATTGATATCCAAAAATTGAACGAATCAGGAAAATTCATATCCAAAATTTGAACGAATCAAGGAAATTGATATCCAAAAATTGAACGAATCAAGAAAATTGATAACCAAAACTTGAACGAATCAAGAAAATTGCTATCCAAAAATTGAACGAATCAAGAAAATTGATAACCAAAACTTGAACGAATCAAGAAAATTGGTATCCAAAAATTGAACGAATCAAGAAAACTGATATCCAAAAATTGAACGAATCAAGGAAATTGATATCCAAAAATTGAACGAATCAGGAAAATTCATATCCAAAATTTGAACGAAACAAGAAAATTCATATCCAAAAATGGAAGGAATCAAGAAAATTGTTATCCAAAAATTGAACGAATCAAGAAAATCGCTATCCAAACATTGAACGAATCAAGGAAATTGATAACCAAATTTGGTGCCCAAAATTTGAACGAATCAAGAAAATTGGTATCCAAAAATTCCAATACAAAGTTTGCGCTGTTTGCATCAGTGTTTTGTTCAAAAGCCTCTCGGCTTTAGTTTTATGAACGCGGAATTGTGAAGCCGCCTGAAGAAGAGGAAAATTGTCAGTTGCTTATTCTAACGTTTAAAGTAAACGTTGGCTTCATTCCACAAAAGGAGTGATTCCAAAATTATGGCCGGTTGTGTATATGGATACACTTGCACAGTGGACAATAATATAGTCGAGACGGCACCCGAAGGAGTTAAGAGCCTTTGGGGGTTGATAATTCCATCCCTCCACGTGCAATGCTCCGACGACGGATATGTACCAGATACATGCCACGATACGTTCGCCGTAACACTGCCACCGCTAACTTGTGTGAGTGAAATTGCCCTTGAAATTTATGTTCCTATTGGGGATGATCGCTTCCCTATCCCCGTTTCTACCTTGCCCCGCTACCCGACCATGATTACCTGACTTTTTGATAACGTGACCTCGACAGTCCTACGGTTACGAAGAAGTATGAAGAGAAATAATGAAGGCATGGAACTTTTGTGACTTCTTGATTCAAGAGAAGAATTTAGTTAGCACATGGAGTTTTTGGGAATTCTTGATTCAAAGGGGAGAATTTAATTACTGCATACCATTTTTTGTGAATTCTGAATTCAAAGAATTCCTAATTTGATCAATTACCAAGAATGACCAATTTTTCATTGGCCAACTTAATTAATGATTAAATCAGAGGATACTGTGGGCCAATTCTACCCCCGGTCCACAGGGGGTTGTATAAATAGAATAACAACAACAACAACAACAATAAACATTATACTTTGATTACTTCCGATGGCAATTGATTCTGTAATCAAATATGCCCAAATAAAATCATTTATTTCTGACGGTTGGTTTCCCGAAATTCCGAGAACACCGTGAAGTTTCACGTTGGCCGTCACGTAGAGTATTTGCTTCGTTCCTCCTCCGCACAGAAGGAATTGCTAATCAGTTTGCGGAATACGTAGATTCGTCTCCGTGACGGAGGAAAGCCTCCCCCCACCCCGCGGTCTGATGTTGCAAATTTCTAATAACGCTCCGAGATAAATTAAACACAAACGTAACCCCGCTGCGAAGCCACGGAGTAAGCTTTCCTCGAAAGTGCAAGTAAAAGTACGCGTTATTACATTAATGTATTTGATGAAAGGTAATGAAACAATATATTTGATGAAAGCTGAGGAATCAATATATTTTGTAAAAGCGAATGAACTGAATTTTATGTAAGATATTTATTATTTAAAGTGCCTCAAAAGTATGCATTATTGCATTAATATATCTTATGAAACCGAATGAACCGATATATTTGATGAAAGGTAATGAACCAATATATTTGATGAAAGCTGAGGAATCAATATATTTTGTAAAAGCGAATGAACTGAATTTTATGTAAGATAATTATTATTTAAAGTGCCTCAAAAGTATGCATTATTGCATTAATATATCTTATGAAACCGAATGAACCGATATATTTGATGAAAGGTAATGAACCAATATATTTGATGAAAGCTGAGGAATCAATATATTTTGTAAAAGCGAATGAACTGAATTTTATGTAAGATAATTATTATTTAAAGTGCCTCAAAGGTATGCATTATTGCATTAATATATCTTATGAAACCGAATGAACCAATATATTTGATGAAAGGTAATGAAACAATATATTTGATGAAAGCAATGAACCAATATATTTGATGAAAGGAAATGAACCAATATATTTGATGAAACCGAACGAACCAAAATATTTGATGAAAGCTAATGAAACAATATATTTGATGAAAGCGAACGAAACCAAGCCATTATAAGTAAGATATTTATAATTTAAAGTAGATTACAACGTGAACTGCGTTTAATTAGATATTTATTGCATTTATTATTGCAATCTGTCTGAATATATTTGATAAAAGTGAATGACCCAAATTAAGTAAGATATTTATGATTTAAATCGTCTCAACATGAAATACATTTAATTAGATATTTATTCCATTTAATATTGCAATTTGTCTTAATATATTTAATCAAAGCAAACGAACCAAACTAAGTAAAATATTAATAATTTCAAGCGAAGCAAAGTAGTTCCAATTTCGACGTGGATTACGTTTAATTCACAATAATTATTTACGATAATAATTACATTTCATATTTTCATTTATCTTCGGATATTTAACGAACACAAATTGAACCAAACACATTAAGACATTTATAATTCCAAGTATAACGTTGCGACGTGGATTACATTAAATTACATATTTATGCAATTTAATATATTCATTTATCTCAACATATTTCTCGGCTTCTATTTTCCACCAGTGTTTTACTAAACATGGCGTATTCCCGACGTACCAACGACAGGGTAGAAATACAAAGGGCATGTTAATTACGAAAGTAACTAGCCACACGTGAAACAATTAAAAGGCCGTCGTCCTTTGTAAATATCATTTTACATAAATTATACGATGATCCAACTCGTATTATAATTCCGGGAAAATACGAATCGTTTTAACGAGATTATCGACACGTTGTGCGAGTAATGCGTTTGCAAATGGCGGACTCCACGGAGAAATATGACCGGGGCTGGGAATTGATTGAAATTATCTTATTTAAACAAAAGGGAATCTCATATTTCAAGCTCGCCGTGAATTATCTCGGTATAAATATATTATTCCACTCTTTATCCGAACTTTAATGCTTTGAATAATGTATCCGAACGACTTCCCCTTTTAATCGAATTCATTTCACTTTTAATATTTAATTATGAAATGATACTTTTACGATTAGGATTATTGATGTTAATTATGTAATTTAATGCATTTTTCCTTTCTTCGGGTAAAAATATCGTGCAAGGAATAAGACTGTTTAATAATTCATATTCTAATTCGTAATAATCTATGAAATTAATGATCGGATATCAGATAAAAATATTGATTTCAGTGTTCCTTTTTGGGAATAAAAATTCCGAGTACGATATATTATTTAATATTTCATAATAATTCGTGAACATAATTTTCGAAATACTTTTCTAGCATAAAATTCCTGGCATTGAAATTCCGAGTGAAAAATGAAAAGATTCGATATGAAATATTTTGTAATAATAGGCGAAAACAATTTTCAAAATATTTCTTCCCCCTCTTTCTTCCCGACATACAAAAATATCGAGTAGAAAATGAGACCATTCACGATTTAATATTCAATAATAATTCGTGAAAGGAATTTTCAAAGTATTTCTATCCTTTTCATGAATATTTTTTAGTTCCAGTAATGTTTTATAATAATTGATGAAATTAATCTTCGATATATTTATTTCCGCTCTCCTTTCTTGACGTACAAATTTCAGCTACGAAATATTATAAAACCACTGAATATTTAATATTCCAGAATTATTAGTCGAACTAAAAATGAGAGCATAATTTCGAATTATAAGTAGAAATATAATTAATGTTTCATGATGCAGCGACTCGGTTTTTCGCGCGAAAATGATACAAAATGGAGAACAATGTGATGCCAAACATATACATATATAAATAATACTTTTATCGGTTTCGAGGTGGAAATAATTTGGAACAGAACGGAGGGATTTTTTTCTCGGTATTCTTTAGAATTTTATTGGACTGTTAAGCGGTTCGAAAGGCTTCCGGAGGCGAATCGGAGGCGAATCGTAGGCGAACCGCAAGCGATTCACGGTTGGAAGTTCCTCGAGCCGATGCGCACACGACTTTGCAGCAAAGTCGAATGTATTTTCATCGTACCGAGGTTGGTATGTTCCCTCGACTGCACGGAACGAGGACAGGAATTTAGATTAACGATCGTGCGTGACTTCAAAATTCCTCGTTGATCCTCCGCCATATCGTTCTCCGTTTTATATTTTTCCCTTCCGATTCTCTCCTCGAATTTCTTTGTGTCTCAACTTGCGAGCTCGATGCGCGCCATGCAATCTTACGTTGTTTCGTCAATTTCCTTTATTAAATTTACCGCCAAAAAATACGAGAAATATGAAAATATCCGTCGACGTTTCCTCCGTTTTCTACCTTGTACTTCCAAGCAAGCTGCGTTTCTTTAATATTCATTTTCTCGACGAATTTAATACACTAACAATAAAATGCACCGATAGCCAACTGTTTAAGGAATCAAGGAAAAATATGTATAATAATATCCTTGAATTAAATATTGTATATCGAGAAGCACCGATATCAAAAGTTTAATGAATTAGAAGTTATTGATATTCAAGAATTGAATACATCAGGAATATGTAGCGTTGATATTTGAAGTTAACGAAACATGAATAGCAGTGATCCGAAAAAATTGAATGAACCAAGAATTGCGCTGAAATTCCAAAAATTAGTGGGCTAAGAAGCACTGATATCCAAAAATTTCATTGATCCAAAATTACGATGATATCCAATAATTTAATAAATCAGGAGTCATTGATGTTCAAAAATTAATCGAATCAAAAAAATTGATACCCAAAACTTGAACGAATCAAGAAAATTGGTATCCAAAAATTGAACGAATCAAGAAAACTGATATCCAAAAATTGAACGAATCAAGAAAACTGATATCCAACAATTGAACGAATCAAGAAAATTGATATCCAAAAATTGAACGAATCAAGAAAATTGATATCCAAAAATTGAACGAATCAAGAAAATTGTTATCCAACAATTGAACGAATCAAGAAAATTGATACCCAAAAATTGAACGAATCCAGAAAATTGATATCCAAAAACTGAACGAATCAAGAAAATTGATATCCAAAAATTGAACGAATCAAGAAAATTGGTATCCAAAAATTGAACGAATCAAGAAAATTGGTATCAAAAAATTGAACGAATCAAGAAAATTGATATCCAAAAATTGAACAAATCCAGAAAATTGAACGAATCAAGAAAATTGATATCCAAAAATTGAACGAATCAAGAAAATTGATATCCAAAAATTGAACGAATCAAGAAAACTGATATCCAAAAATTGACCGAATCAAGAAAACTGATATCCAAAAATTCAGTAATCATATTAAATTCCGGACATTTAAATTTCAATAAGATCATAATTATTTATATAAATACCTACGCGGCGCTCAAAGAAGTTTTCTTAGCTGTACATCTGAATACAAAGCATAAACTGTTCATAATTACTCACTAAAGTAAATCGTGTGTACTTTGTTTCACTGAGCGATAAAAGATCTCGCCGAAACCCACCATAAATCTACGAAGTTCCTGTTCTTCCCCGGGGAACTGTGCTCAAAGGTGATCCCGATGGTTCTCCTATCTGACAACGGTATTTTGAAAATGTTGTCGCGTAACTTCGTCGGAATAAATCGGGTAGAAATCGGAGGTGCTCTCCGTGAAGGTAAATAGAATTTACTTGGCTTTGACCGGGAAGTTCCTGGAAACTTTCTCCTATCTCCTTTCCCCCTTTCACTCGAGACCGCCAGATCTCTGCTCTCTTATCTTTATCTTATCACGCATGGATATCCGGTTTCCATGCCGCAGTCTTTTTCACGGTGAAATCTTGCCAATATTACACACATGTTCTTCCTGTCTTTTCTTTTTTCTTTCGTTGACATTTTCTTCTTACGTACGCAGAGATCACAATATCTTTCATGCTTTACATATTTAAGATGCCATCATGACACCCGACCAACGTATTTTCCCCAGGCGGGATTACGTAGAAGCTGCTTGGTTATCGGAAACATCACGATTCTTAGAATACCTGTTTCCCAGGAAATCTGTTCTTCGAAGACAGATTTTTCGCGTTCTCCTTTCGCTTCGAAGCTACTTAGAAGTCACTCTCAGTTGGAACATTCTAGGTTTCATGGAAGAGCTCTTCAATTAACCCATTCGAGGCGGCGCATTTTTTGGAGATCATCCCCAGAAGCCGAAATGTTTTTCATTATCACTGTTCATTTCCTGCATTCCTGAAGGTCCAGGCTTTGGGTTACTCATTTTAGGGACTAAATTCAAAGAAATACCAAAGTTTATGTTTACACACTTCTAAGATACTTTTGATTTTAAATCAGTCTTATCTCGACGGCTGCTTTTTCCATACTGACTGATAATTACAATTCAATATCATTGCACACGTGGTGTGCAATCCCTCTCGAATGGGTTAACAGAATACCGTGACTTACGCAACGAGTATAGAGCGAAACTCGACATCACATTTCGTTCGAACATGTCGCGCGTCGAGTTGGTTCGACATAAATGATAAGTTGTAAACAATAACAGGCAATGGTTTCTAAACATTAAAATTGTACCTGATATAAATACATGCATCCATAAGTATGTCATTGGGTTAGTAAGCTGTTAAAATATTGAAATAACGACAAACTAAAGGATACTATAGCTCGTCCCAGGAAACCTTTCACTCGGCTCGGACGAGTTTGCGTTCGTTGTGCGCAGGTCCCCACTATCATTCCCTGCTGCGAACACGCTATTGGTCTTACAGCCAACAATTACCTTTCCTTCCCTACTTTATGCCCAAATTCTGTGACGTCACAGCGCGTCTAAGCCAATAGCGTGTACGGAAAGAGGAATGGTAGTGGGAACCTGCGCACAACGAACGCAAACTCGTCCGAACTGTAGTCCAACTAAAAGTGACGATCGAATAACCGGTATAACCTAACCCGTACCTAACCGGTACAAGGTTTATGCAAATATTCGTTGTAGTGGGTGTTCTTTAATTGTTTTCGTGGCCGGGTCAGGTATTCGTAATCGTTTTTGAATTTGTTAGTCAAATCGGTTGCGCCATTAAATCGTGCTCTTTCGGTGAAGGAGCTACTTTAATTGCTAATATTTGCCTTCGCCTCGTGTTTTTTTCTCGCTTGCTTCACCCTTATCGCACGAAGTAGGGAAGATCACCCTCGAATTATACTTAAGTGTCACCCTCGGTTCCCGTTTCTCTGGTAAATTGGTGGTTGAAACGCGGCTGTTTCGACGAAAGTTAAATGCCTTTCCTTCGGAAACCCTTAACTCGCTCGCGTGTCAGATATTCGACCAATGGAACCCACGGAATTACTTGAACTACCCAATGAAATCTCGCCGAGATTTTCCTTACCGGAACGTATAACCGGAGAGTTCGTCGCAGTGGCGCAAATAAGGGGGGCTCTGGCACCCCCTCAAGAAAGAGGAAGGAAAACATTAGGAAATGTTACAAACATTTTTTCCTTATTAAAATACATTTTTTTATTTATGTTGTGCTGTAGTTTTTATTATTATAATATTGAGTGGTCCGAAAGGTTGTTGCCGATTTTTGTGGAAAATTTGAAGGCATTATTTTTATATGTCGATATATATTTATTTAATTATTTCTCCGTTTTTTACTTAACTCGAATTTGTTATATGTCGATATATATTTATTCAATTATTTCTAATTTTTTACTTAAATCGAATTTGTTATATGTCGATATATATTTATTCAATTATTTCTCCGTTTTTTACTTAACTCGAACTTGTTATATGTCGATATATATTTATTCAATTATTTCTAATTTTTTACTTAAATCGAATTTGTTATATGTCGATATATATTTATTCAATTATTTCTCCGTTTTTTACTTAACTCGAACTTGTTATATGTCGATATATATTTATTCAATTATTTCCCCATTTTTTACTTAAATCGAATATTACGTCCTCCCAGAATTTCTCAGGTTTTTTCCCGAAAAACTACCGGAAATCGGCATGAATTATCCGGACAACCCAACAGTTTTATTTTATATAGAAATAACTAACAAAAAGTTGTAGCAATAAATGCAAGAAACAAGTTTTTGAGAAAATGTAGATAATGTATTTTCCCTCTATCACAATTTTATAGCAAATACAATAATAAATATAACGAATTCCGAATTTGTGTTCACATAAGGTGAGAATATATCTACAGTTTTCGGGAATCATGACCGGTTTGAATTTTCTGGTCCCCCCAAAATTCAATCTTGACTGCGCCACTGGTTCCACGGTTCGAATCACTCGAACGAGGTATTAAATCGAGTAGGGATATCGGATCAAATTTAAACGACGTCGTTCGATTTAAGGACACCGATGTATCTTGACCAGATATCGACTCCTGGTTTCGCAGAGATAACTCGCGCCGAGGGGACTCTATTTTATGGAATTCTTCGTCCATCACTTTCACTTTCACTTTCCTACAAACACTCGCGGATTCTATTCATATTTGAACTGTGTCATTTAATCGCTGGATGACAAAATGAATCATTTTCAATGATTAAAAACAACGAGATGAATTACTTTATAATCCACATATATTATACTGTATATTCTCGAATAAGAATCTACTAAATAAATGTTCGATAAGATTCATTGTTGGAATGTTAATTCCAGCTGCGATACGCAACGTAACGTCCACATAACGTCTCAAAATGAACTGTTTAAGCGCTCTACGATACATGGATTACTTTACATCGTTATAGTAACTTTAAAAGTATTAATAACTTTACGAATATTAGCGATATATTGGATTCTAGTTCTATTAACACTTTCACGACCGCATGTTTGCGCAGTGAAACGTCCCCAGGGGCCGGCAATATTTTTGAAGAATTAATTTAAAAAAACTTTACGTAAATTCACGAAATAATTCAACATTATTATACAACAATATTTTTCCTTTGTGTGATAATTATTAAAACGTACAAATATAAAACAAAATTCTTCGAGAATTCAAAACAAATTTGGAACAATTAAAAAAATGTGCTTCGAGATAGACTATTTAGCAGCCAAAGGGTTAAGCAACTGACGTTCTAAACAACTATGCAAATGGCTTGCCAATGGTACCACGTTGGGGTCACCGGTCGTGAAAGTGTTAATGTTGGCATCGGTAACCCCCATGGCATTCAACGCCTTAAAAGAATGCAGACATTTTATCGCTCGACGTATACCGATAGACGGCGCTGCTGTTTCACCTCGTTCTACGTGAAAATTACCGTGTAACATCGTCGGCTGGAGGAACACGTTCCAGCATAGGCTAACTTATGTCTCGTCAAGTTCTCCGTAATAGTTTCCTTACGCCGTCGGCGTAACCAGCCGACGTAAGCCGTTTCAATATAAAGCCATTTTATCACTGAAAGTCCATTATCGTTGGGTCCTTCCTCTTACGGGGCCCGCCTTCGTTTCCCCAGCAGCCATTCTTCCGCGGCACTTACTATGTACGAGGCAGAAACTGTGCATTATCCGAATAATTTTAAATTTACACCCTCGAGCCATATTTCGCGCGAGGATAGGGGCGGGGAGCGGAAGGGAAGGGGAAGAGAAGGAAGAGAAGGAAGAGAGGAGGAAGCTTACTCGGCGGAAGATGTACTTCGAGAGGAAACTAGATCCTAATGTGAGTACCACCATGAAAATTACGGCTCTGACAAAATGTCCCTTGCTTCGAAATTTATTATTACCTTCGAACACTGAATACTTTAATTTCTTGTAATTCAATTATCTTTGCTCGAACAGTTTTGTGGGGATTCCTTGAAAATCTTGTTGGGAACAGATTTGGGGATATATTGGAATGAGGTTGGCAATGCTGTGCTTGTTACGCGAAGGAAATTGTGTTACTTTGTGTTACATTCGTGTTAAGATTGTGTGGAAGGTTTGCTGCTTTTTGGTGGGTTTTCAATGTAAAATTGTTTGACGGGAATTATAATAATATTTCATAATTGTTAGTTATTGACTCGTGATATTAATGAAGTTACTTTATTGCGGGTTTTTAAGTTGCTATCTTTCTTCGCCGGCATTTTGGACTATTTTTATTTAGAATCTTTCGGAGTTTATATATTTGTTTATTTAATTGATACGGTTAATAATAGTCTGCATTCACTTATCGATCTAATATTATAATATTAATATAATATTGAAGAATAATATTCCTACTTTTCTTCGCTGAAATATTAGTCAATTTTTACTTACTTTTTAGATATCTTTCAGAGTTTATACATTTATTTATTTAATTGATACGGTTAATAATAGTCTGCATTCACTTATCGATCTAATATCATAATATTAATATAATATTGAAGAATAATATTCCTACTTTTCTTCGCCGAAATATTAGTCAATTTTTACTTACTTTTTAGATATCTTTTAGAGTTTATACATTTGTTTATTTATTTTGAGAAGAGTAATAATAGTCGCCATTAACTAATCGAACACATCTCACAAAATTCATCTAATTTAATGAACACTGTTTATTTTGATATTTGAACGAGCACCGATAAAATCTTCGCCACGATTTAACCTCAAAGCTCCACTTAAATCACAGTTTAAAACAGTTTAAAGTCGCACACTCGAGTCATATTCGTTAAGTGGCATTTTCATCGAGCGTTTAAATCCTCGAGCAGAAACTTTACGGTTTCCTTAAGAGTTCGAAATTACAACACCAATTATCCTTGATCCTCCCAACGTGTACGAGAACTAAGCACTAAAAATGTAACGATTGCGAGCCATTCGCAGACACGAAAGCATTAAACGTTTTCACCCGAAAAAAGAACAAAAAGAACAAAAAGAATTAAAAAACAAGAAACGATAACAATGTTGATCGAGATCGTAGTTTACACTCAAGTTAAGCCGCAGTTTAATGAAGCTTTAGAAGTTGACAGTTCGATAACCGACGATTCTTCGGAAAGTCTGTCGCGAAAGTACTCGGAAATTGTCGGCGCTAGGAGCCATGGAAAGCTTCGGTCCTCGCGAAACCGGAAACGGAAACGTCGACGCTTCCCGCGTTGTGTTTCGATGTTTTCACCGTGGATCCGAACGTGGATGTCTCCGAGATATTAGTTTCTGTCGCGGAAAACTGGGTCGAGAACGAAACAATAATTTCTCTTGAATCCACTTCGCACGGGATTTACTTTGACACGGCGACCCCCGTGAAATTGTACATCGCGATGGAAACTCGCCTTCGAAAATGGCAGACCATGTGATTAATGGATGCTCGAACTTTTTTTCTATCCCGCGCGCGCGCGCTTTGTATCTTTAATGTCATCAAAGGGAACCGACATAATACCACGATGAATCACGCTCTTCTGCTGTCACGTGGTACTTCGTTGCGTGGGATTATTTATGCATATCGCGTACTAAATTCTATATTTCTTATTTTCTGAAAAATACATTTTTATATTTAAATAGCATTTGCCGATTTTATGGAAATCTCAAATACAACTTTTTTAACGTCGAGTAATACGTTCAAAGAGCTTTCTATCTTTTTAAGAATGGATTTTGAGGATTCGGATCAAATTTGTGGATTTTATGGAAATCTCAAATATAATTTTTTTTAATGTCGAGGAATACGTTCAAAGATCTTTCTACCTTTATAAGAATGGATTTTGAAGATTCGGGTCAAATTTGTGGAGTTTATGGAAACCTCAAATATAATTTTTGTAATGTCGCGTACCAAGTTCAGGATTTTATTATTATTTTTTAAATAGGTTTTGGAAGTTTAGATAAAATTGATGGATTTTATGCAAATCTCAAATATAGGTTTTTTTGTAATGTCGCGTACTAAGTTCACAGTTTTTTATTTCTTGAAAAGTAAATTTCAAATTTTAGATGCAATTGATGGATTGTATGGAAATCTCAAATATAATTTTCTTCGTAACATTTAATCATATTAATACATTGAAAATACAAAACTTGAATGAATGTTTAATTGAAAAATATAAATTGCTTTCTTCCGGTGCCACGAGACATTTTTAATCTCCTTAAAGATAATTTGCAAAGTTCTCTATGAAATTCATGGTTTTCGTAGAAACCTCAAACTCAAACACGAAATTCCTATCAAGTTTGTATGAATTTAAATGAAGTAATACCTGAAAACATATAAAGATAAACCTGACAATAATAACATAATTAAATAATTCCAAAAATGAACCCCAAAAATCTATCGAAACCCAATTCGCACCGAAAATTGTCAACAAATACAACAGCAATATCGAAATGCATAATTACTCGAATTCATTCGAATCCCGCGAATTATGATTTCGGGACATCGTCGAAGCTAATAAATTATCGCGCGCCAATGGCACTTATGTTTCCGTGGCGAATCAAGATAGCTTGATTAGCCGTATCGCTGGAATACCGTATGGTGCCGAATTCGCAGTGGTACCAACTAATCGCTCCATTGGCAAATTGAGTTCTGATCGATATAAAATGAATAGTTCTAGTTAATCAGTGATCGCGGAGTAGCGGCATCGTGGTATTAATTGACAAGAGATGGAAAATATCAGGAACGGTTGTTCGGTTAGCTATTCCAGGTCCCGTTGATCGACGGTCCGTGATTAAACTACTACGCTAATTGCGTTTTCATTTAATCCTGTTATCAGAACGATACAATCGGATCTAACGACGGTTCGTTGCATACTGGGATGAATTGCTTCAATGATTACTAATGCGATCCTATCGCCATCTTCAGGTACTAACAGATGCTGTGTACTTCGATGGGGATTCGCCCTAATCATTGCCTTTAGTGGGAAATCTACTTACGCCGAGTATATATTTGCTGACACTTGCGAATGATGCGGCCACTTTCGAAATCCACTTTTTGAGGATTCACAGTTTAGACCTGTATTTTATATAATATAATATACGAGATCAGTTTATCATTGATAATTATTTCTTTCGAGATGCTTTTCGGTAATCTATATTTTGAATGATTATTCGTTATAATATAATATACGATATACTTTTGTCATCGATATCAATTTATTTTAAGATGTTTTTCGGAAGTCCACATTTTAGACGAGTATTCGATATAATATAATATACGGCATAATTTTGTCATCGACATACATTTATTTCACGATGTTTTTCGAAAGTCCATATTTCAAACGAGTATTCGATATAATATAATATGTGGCATAATTTTATTATCGACAAATATTTATTTCAAGATATTTCTTGGACATCCACAATTTAGACGATTATTCGATATAGCATAATATAAGACATAATTTTGTCATCGATATAAATTTATTTTAAGATGTTTTTCGGAAATCCACATTTTAGACGAGTATTCGATATAATATAATATACGGCATAATTTTATTATCGACAAATATTTATTTCAAGATATTTCTTGGAAATCCACATTTTAGGCGATTATTCGATATAATATAATATAATATCAGACATAATATCCGTCATCGGCATAAATCTATTTCAATATATATATATATCGGAGGTCCACATTTTAGACGAGCATTCGATATAATATAAGACATAGTTTCATCATCGACCAAAATTTATATCAATATATTTTTCCGAAATCCACATTTCAAACGAGTATTCGATATAATATAATATACTACACTGTTATCACCGACATTTCCCATTAAAACCAAAACGAATACCTACACCTCAGAATCATTTCCAGACAATCGACCGATAATAATAACGATTAAACGTAGATAAGTGTAACGAGAATGTAATATCTGTATTCCCGTGTAATAACTCGTAACATTACGCGTAGTGGTGCATTATCAGGGCGACAATTGACAAGGAGAATTTCCCGAAACACGGTAACATTTAAATTTAGTTTCGGGGAACGATCAAAGTTCTGTTGTACCGCGTAAACGATTATTTCATCCGGAAACTAAGTTACGCGGCTTTCCAGATACATACATGCTTTTCCGGTACTCGCGGGTGCATTATAACGGCGATAATTGAGAATCGTTTGTATCCAACCGTGAATCGTTACCCCTCCGCCATCAATCTATCGTTTAATATCGATTTTAATCGATATCGATTAATATCTAATCCTCCATTGAAAATGCCTCTCTATTATCAACATTGGATGCATCCAGTGTCTTATATCGACACCGCGGAAAGGTGATCATTTACGATCTTTATTATAATTAATAATATATTGAAACATTATCTAGAAAATATTATAAAATATTAGAATATAAAATAAAAGTCTTATACTGATACAAAACATTGGTAAAAAAAAACAGCGCAAAGCGGAAGTTTCGTTTCTGAGTGTCGCGCAGTCAAAGGGTTAATCGCGATAATGCGGAGAATGTAAGAATTGGAGGGAATATAAATGTCTGCATAAAATTGATAGTGCCAAGTCACGTATACGTGACGCCGGCCGATAACGGTTGGATGTGAAAATCACGTATACGTGACGCCGGCCGTCAAGGTGTTAAGATTGCCTAAATTTGGTTTACCTGAAAACGAATATTTTTCTGTAATTGAGCAGTCTATTTTACGGATATTTTACACTATTTTGGGATGTTCTGTCTCTATAATTAATATAACGTATATGTTATGTATGTTAAGTATACAACGAAATGAAGAAATTCGACGAGAAGCTACGAGGATTCCAATTAGTCAAATGTCACTAATTAAGGATTAATAGTTGAGACAAGGCACTAACGGCAAACAGTGTAATTTTCCATGTCCCGTTGATCGATGTTTGATGTACATTTCATTAGTTATGTAGCAGAAATGTCAACACTACCAATCGCTTAATACTCGGAACATTGGTTCTCATGAATGACGGGTCACAGAGCTTAGTAGTGTTCGGTTTACGTCAGTCGTGCCACATTGTCGAGCATCGACAATGGAACAATAAACAATGGATGGTTATCGTATGCAACTCGACGAGGAGCAACACTCGATGTATTGTTGTCGATCTGAACGTAGCCGACTATCAGCTATGTCACGGTTTTCCACTGTTTCATTTATGAATGTTCACGGTGTCCTTTGTCGTATCGATGATTTCCAACGGAAGACATAGTGCGCGTAAAAAATCACTAGGTCCACGTGATCGTTTATCATATAATATAATATATACATATAATACATATACTGCGGTAATACTGGAAGAGCATTTATTACCTAAAGTATTACCTAAAGTATTACCTAAAGTATTATAGTTTTATATAAACACTACATGGTACAAGGGATGAAAATCTTTTGACGAAAGCGAATTGTTTCTAACTTTATTCGTTAACCCTTTGCACTCCGCAGGCGCCGTTATTGCGCCATATGCTTTCATTGCATATTTAATTTATAACAACAGATCTTTTTTTTTAGTAAAACAGAAGTTCATTTTTCAGATGCTCCAACGCAAAAATGTCACGGAGTTGCTGCACTCTTGAGTAAAAAAACACTCGGAGTGCAAAGGGTTAAGAAGATATGAAGGTCAAGTTCGGTTTTTTAAATGGAACTATATATTTTTCTTGCGATCGCTTGATAGAGCTTTTCAAGACGAATTCATTGACCCTTCATATATGTGACTGATTTTAATTAGTTCTTGAGATATTGAGCTTAGAAAGTTACCGATTTCTGCGGAAGAATACTTGGTTGGAATGCGAAGTACGTTTGGCGGTCTTGTTCGGGCCTTAGGACCCGAAACAGTATTTCTTTCAAGCGACGATGTTTAATATGTGATCGTCACTTTTAGTTGGACTACAGTTCGGACGAGTTTGCGTTCGTTGTGCGCAGGTTCCCACTACCATTCCTCTTTCCGAACACGCTATTGGCTTAGACCCACTGTGACGTCACAGAATTTGGGCATAAAGTAGGGAAGCAAAGGTAATTGCTGGTTGTAAGACCAATAGCGTGTGCGGAGCAGGGAGTGATAGTGGGGGACCTGCGCACAACGAACGCAAACTCGTCCGAGCGGAGTGAAAGGTTTCCTGCGATGAGTTAAACGATTAAACGATACAGTTACATGAATCTCGTACTTGAAATAATTGTACGTGGAAAGTAGGTTAATTAAAGTACCCTAAACAGAAGTTTCCACGAAGCTCGTAGAAGAAGCTTTCCTTAAATACTTCGGGGGAAGAAAATATATAATGAGATTCCGCTGAGATTTCTTTCTAAGGTTAAAAAGTAGACACCTTTTATCGGACTCGACCTGAAAGAGCAATCTTAACTGAACGCGATTATCTACTGTTTTAGAGACTCGAAAAAGCTTCGGTGAATTCAAGCTGCTATTCGCCGGAGAGAATCATCCATTGCAGCTTCCTTTATCTGATAGGAAGCTTAAATGGACTAACGCGACCTTATAAATAACGTGTGCGTGACACCGGCTGAAATTACGAACTCAGACGACAGATTAACAGTCGGCACCTTTTATCGGCATGTTTTTCTAGCGCGACGTAATTTTGGGAAATACTATTTATTTTTTTATTTACCAGTTATTTCTAGTTATTTCTAGTTATCTTTTCTTCTTATTATTATTGTATTACTCACTCAAGCACAATATATGTATAATTTGTTTATCTCAAAGGCATTTGTCGTTAATAAATCAATTATTAAAAGAAAAACTTGGAACTTGTCTTGTTTTACTTGCACCAATAAAAGTGGACTCCAAACATTTGCACTCGAGAGGCGACTCTCAGTCGCCCGCCACTTTATTGCCGCAGTTCCACATGCGACTGATGTACGCCATTAAGTCTTACTCCAATTACTTTTTCTAAAAACTAACTAAAACACTTCAACAAACGAGTGGTATGTCAATACTTACTCTTCGAAGTCTTCCTAATGCATTTCATAAAAAAAACGAATTATTTATCCATACATTTTATGAAAACATTCATAATTGATTTCACGCGAAAACAAAGTTGCATCGAGGTTTTTCGAAAACCTTAAAAATTCGTTGCCGTTCGAATCCTTGTTACACTCGCGCATATGTCGAGCCACGCACTTTTCAAATTGCCCTCGTTACGCGCTCAGTCGATACAGAACCAACAAGTTCGAGATATATCGATTATCGAAGTACACAGAAGAAGCTGGTACAATATTTGCCTGACGCACATAATACTTTGTCCTTCATTCTTTTCGCGAACTAGTTAGCTAATCTCGCGTGAGATTTATCTATCACCGTGGAAATCTTCATTGACAACGGGGGCGGTGGGAAGGGAGGGAGATAGGGGGTGATTCCCAGAAGCCCTTAAATCGAACGAAGGGTGGCTCTTTGCTTTTCAGCCTATCTCGTTTATCGACAAACACACGCGGCAACCCCTCGGCAACCTGCGCCGTGTGAATGTCACTCACGGAAATTCGATTCTCGTAGGAACCCTTCTTCAAGCAGTGGGGTGTTAAAGATTCGAAATCTTCCTATGGTTCTGGCTTACGTAGATTATCCTCGTTTTCGTGAAGGGGGAACCAACGAAAACTTATGTCTACGTCAAATGTCGTACACCATTCACGAAATTCTTCGATTCCGGGGATGCGTTGCTTTTTCACTTTTATCGCTTAACCCCTTTCACGCTACATTTCGATGTTTCTACCGGGAATTTATGGATTGAATTTATACGGCTAGATTGTGTATATTAAGAATGAAGTACTGTAATTTGTTGGATATATAAATAAGTAAAAATTGTGGATTATAGATTTTCGGACAAATTTTTGCATTTTTCAATTGATATTAAAGTACTCTGGATATTGCGGAAGGTACGAGTTTATTTGATGAAGTATCACTATTTATCTCTACGTTTACTTTAAACGTTAGAATGAACATTAGAAGTAAATAGAATATAAAACCGTTGTCCATTTGATAATTTTACCATTAATATTAAACTATTTTCTTGCCACGCAGACACATATCGTATCGGCACCTGGGTGTAATAAGATTTCGTTACCTTTAAAATCGATCGGCTCCGTTTATCGCTATCGTTCGGTTTTTAGTTTCCCCGCAAGAAATGACTTTACTACAAGAAGGTTGGCGAACTATGCGGCGAGAAACATTACGCAAACTTGTCGGGGTATGTCAGAAATCTGTAAAATAGCAATAATGAAAAAGGGGGATACTTCGACGAGTCGCGTATCAAGCGAAATGTATAATTAATATAGAATAAAATATACGAAATTTATACGACTCTTCTATCTTATAATATCAATGTACATCGACCTACAGATATATCCAAAGAAAAGTATCCCATTCCGTTTTATAGACAAGATATTCAATCATTTGCTTAACGATGGTAAGTGAGCCCAAACTTATGGCCGGAAGTGTAGATAGGTAAATCGATGGACGATGCACTATTAACGTTCGACGTTGGGACACCAGACACTGGATTTCGCGAAGCGTGAAATGGAGATAATGACTGGCGAGCCAATCAGTTAACCAGACCGAGTCAGAGTAGACTAATGAGGATGTGCCTTTTGGTGCGTATGCTTATTCGCGCGTACAACACTTCCACGCTTCAAAGTCAATAAAAACCACGAATATTATCCTTCGTATTCGCAATTTTTTTAAGTGAAACTGGAAAAACCATGTCGACTCTACTCGAACATTCGACTTCCGCTTTCTTTCACTTCCTCTTGGCGAGCTCTTGTGACTCGATTCGAATATTTGTGCCGGGAATTCATACAGTACAATTATAATATTAATTATGGCGTATTGAACACTGTAATGCTGTATATTATAATATTAATAATATTAGAGCCTTTTTAAAAGGACATTTTTTCTTTTTTATACGAATTAATGAAGAAGTTTTGTTGAAACACTGTTTTAGAGTTACAAATAATTGCCTAGTAACGAAATGAAATATATTACGAATATTATAATGCCTAGTAACGAAATAAAATATATTACGAATATTATAATTCCTAGTAACGAAACAAAATATATTACGAATATTATAATTCCTAGTAATTGAAAATCTCAATATTTTCCACAAATCAATTCTCTTCGTACAACATTTTTCTTTCAAAAAAGTCGGATAAAAATTCCCGATTTCTAATAAACATTCGAACGCGACAAAGTTCAAAAGTATAACAACTTTGCTTCAAACAGTAAAAACTTTAAAAAGTTCGCAAGTTTCCGATCAGGCCGTTAAAACCCCAAGAAATATCAACATAAATCATTCCCAAATATTTTCTTTTCTTATTTTCTGCATTCCCAATTACTATAACTCCGCTAATTAAAACCGCACAAATTCATCAGTAAAGTTAAAAGAAACCTTTACCTGTCGCATATATACGCCTTCCATATATATTTCTGAGTATAATGTCCGCGTATATCTACGTCTTTTCTAGTCAAAGGATTAAATACCTTCGGATAACTCTATTGTTTCAGCACTTTCATCATCGCCGATGTTTTCCGGGAAGATTCTAATGGAACGTTTACGTGCGGCAAATAATAGGGAATTTTTGTCTCGCGGAGATATGGAAAAGGATTTTAAAATCGATACGATATATCATATGTCCTTTGTGTGCATCGTGCACGCGTGCAGTTGGCGGTGCATACGTGCATACGTGCATTAGATACGTGACGATAGCCGAGGATAGACATGCACACGTTGAGACGTAGCGTGTAGCAAGAGGTTTTAATTAAAATATGGAGATCGTCGCGTAAAGCCAGCCATTGTGGCTTCGAGTCGGCGGCTGCAATAATAACAGATAATATATCGTCCATAGAAAGCCTCTGTAACTGGTTCTTGGAAACAATGAATTCAAATCCGGTAATCGTGACTTCTATCCGAACAATGACGTCTCCAATCTTTCGTGTATTCCTCCGCCTGCTCGCCAAAGTACAATACTTATATTTATCTTGGATTTCGCTTCCGGCCACTTTCCGCGAACCGACATCCTTTGTTTCGCCCGTCGACCATTTACTAATTTCATCCGTTTCGCGTAAAAGTATAATCGGAGATTTTTAGGTGGTTTTTGGTTGGCGAATATATGTGTGTGCTGTTGTTGTAAGATATTAACGCGTTGCGCTCGGTGGGGAGTGTCAGTCGCCACTGGAATTGTCGTGATAAATTTAGTGGGGATTCTTAGTCGCCATTCAAATTGCCGTGATAATTTCAGTGGCGATTCTTAGTCGCCACTCGAATTGTCGTGATAAACGCAGTGGCGAGTCTCAGTCGCCACTCGAACTGCAGCGGTAAACTCAGTGGCGATTCTCACTCGCCACTCGAATTGCGGCGGTAAACGCAGTGGCGATTCGCAGTCGACACTAGAATTGCCGGGATAAATTCTGTGGCGATTCTCAGTCGCCACTCGAATTGGCGCGATAAACTCAGTGGCGATTCTCAGTCGCCACTCGAATTGGCGCGATAAACTCAGTGGCGATTCTCAGTCGGCACTCGAATTGGCGTGATAAACTCAGTCGCCACTCGAATTGTCGTGATAAACTCAGTGGCGATTCTCAGTCGCCACTCGAATTGGCGCGATAAACTCAGTGGCAAATCTCAGTCGCCACTCGAGTTAAAAACACGGTCAAAATCATTTATAGCCAAAAATCATTTTTCATAAGATCGCGGATAAAAATATGCACAATTAATTCTAACTTAGTTTAATTAACCGCCAGTCTCTAATTCACGCATATCTCTAAGCTAGAGTTCTGAGTAAATTTTTCAATAACCTCTATTTAAAGAAATATAAATTTTTATTCAATAATCCCTCACCTGGAAAATCCTGAAAATCGTTCATAAAGCATAAATATTTCATACGATTCCAGGATAAAAATTGGAGAAGAGATAAGGTGACAAATCCGGGGTATGAAAGAGCAGGGAAGGTTAGTGTAAGGCAGCGTGGTTTCAGAAATGGTCTCCGAAGGTGCGGTCGAATTCCGGATAAGAAACTGTGGTTTATACCGATTGTAAAATGCCACAGAAATGTTCTCTCTATGCGAAAATAGTGGATCATAAGACTAGCGTGGTCGAATGGAGAATCCGGTGGTGGTGCGGGGGTGGAATGTGAGGTTGGAATACGGCGAATGGAGCGGCATATGCTGTGTATGGCGCCACTCCACTCGTACATCAACAACGTGATTCTCATGCATACTGGCCACATTCCCTCCAACACGTGTGCCTTGCATCTGCAAGTAGAAAAGGTGTTCGGTTTCCACGTGTGACACTGTTGTCTCAGTGGTCAGACCCATGACAATAATTAACCCTTTGCATTTCAGAGGCGACTCTCACTAGCCACGCAGTTTGATGCGGGAATTCTGGTGGCGACTAAACGGCGATATTAGAATTGACTCCAATTGTCGGTGATTTAACTCTTTGTACACGAGAGGTAACTCTCAGTGGCCACTTAGTTTATTGCGGCAATTCGAATGGCGACCGAGAGGCGACATTAGAATCGAGTCCAGTTGTCGGTGATTTGAACCTTTGCGCTCGAGGTTACTTATTATTAGTTAGATTTACCGCGGCAATTCGAGTGGCGACTGAGGGGCGACATTAAATTCGAGTGGCGATTGAGAGGCGACATTGAAATTGACTCCAGTTATCGATTACTTAATCCTTTGCATTCGAGATTACTTATTATTAGTTAGATTTACCGCGGTAATTCGAGTGGCGACTGAGAGGCGACATTAAATTCGAGTGGCGATTGAGAGGCGACATTGTAATTGACTCCAGTTGTCGATTACTTAATCCCTTGCATTCGAGATTACTTATTATTAGTTCGATTTACCGTGGCAACTAGAGTGGCGACTGAGAGGCGCCATTAAAATTGACTCCAGTTATCGATGATTTAACCCTTCGTTCTCGAAATTACTTATTATGAGTTAGATTTACGGCGGCAACTCGAGTGGCGACTGAGAGGCGACATTAAACTCGAGTGGCGACTAAGAGGCGACATTAAAATTGGTACTCCAATTGTCGGTGATTCAACCCTTTGCACTCGAAACTAATTATTATTAATTCAATTTACCGCGGCAACTCGACTGAGAGGCGACATTAAACTCGAGTGGCGACTAAGAGGCGACATTAAAATTGGTACTCCAGTTATCGACGATTTAACCCTTCGTACTCGAAATTACTTATTATTAGTCAGATTTACCGTGGCAACTCGAGTGGCGACTGAGAGGCGCTATTAAAATTGACTCCAGTTATCGATGATTTAACCCTTCGTACTCGAAATTACTTATTATTAGCCAGATTTACCGTGGCGACTGAGAGGCGACCATAAAATTGACTCCAACTATCAGTGCTGTAATATAATATCTTACTATTTATTATACATTCACGACGATTTATATGTGCATGACCTTACATGCGCCCTCGCAACATGTCCGAACACCTTACTAGTCGCATGTGCATAATATCCGAGCACACATGTCATTCTGATTATCTCACGCGTGATAACGGAATTGTCCTGAATTCACGTTTCCCGATCTGTTTCGAATGGCTGACCGAGGAGAATAACACGATATATTAATATATATTAATATAACGAATAACACGATCTAACCGAAAGAAAAACACCGACCAAATCAACCACCTACATACATACATTACTATTATTACCCTGCTTAAGAAAAACTAAAATAAATCCCTCAAAGAGAACTCAAACTCATCGCGAAGTATTTCCCTCAAAACCATAATCTTCGTTCCATTAAATAACTTCCTTAAAGACTGAAATCTCCGTTCGATGAAATGAGATACACGAGGCGCAACATGCTCCAGTAAAAATGCCCGGGAAACATTTCGATGGTAGTTACGAGAGTTTCTTATTAGTAGCGTGTAAAATATCCGGGCGAAATTCCCTGGGACGTACTGCATTTGTTTGTCAGGATGTTGCTTTAGTTATTAGCCGAGCGAGTTGCACCGGTGTAATAAAGTTCCCTTGAATTTTGTTACACGCCCGCGGTACCAGCGAAGACGACGGTGGGCTTAAAGCCAGATGGTTAACCAAGAAAAGATTGTTTGGTGCTCTTGAATTATGATCTTCTGTTTTCTGTTATCCGCTCACCAGACCGTTAACTAATAACGTGAATTGTCGCTTATTTACGGACGAAAGGAACTCGACTGCCACGATGACTACGCACGCGACATGTCGTTTATCAACGAGATTTCATATTAAAAGATAGTGTCACCGAGATTATTTCGCATACAATATCCACACGCGTAACTTTCGTTTAAAGCTTGCTTTAATTACTGCCTACATTGCGTACGCCATAGTTCCAACCAGTCGTTTCAAGAGACGAGCCCTTTTTGTTCACTTTTTCTATAGACGCAAAGTAACCCTAGCGGATAGTCAAACGAATCGGTACAATTCGAGAGATAAAAGATCACTGTGAATAAAGATACGCGGAGGAACGGCTAAAGGACTTAATTCATTGATTAAAGGTTTTTGTTCGAAATCCAATGTATTATTTTACGAAGAATATTGAATGGAAATAGGTGGATGAGAATGCGAATCTTTACGAACAATGCCATGTAATAATTAAAAAAGTAAATGTACTTTGATAATTTTTGTTAAAAATCAAAATCGTCAATTTTGGTCTTAGATGGTCCGAATCGATGGTAGGTGACACCTAATAATATTCTAGGACCATTTTGAGTCGAAAGAAATGTTTAAAAGTTTTCTTCCACTCAAAAAAGAGGTCCACTTATAATCGCAAAAATGCTAAAAATTTCAATGTCATCAATTTTACTCCTCAACTGTCCAATTCAATACTAACTTCTGAAAAGAAGAAGTCCACATGTGCAACAGAAACGCGTACAAGCGAAGAACGTCGAAGGCAGACACGCGAAAGGGATTCCGAAAAGTTGGCAACGTAACTTGAAATTGGTTGGTAGCTGTGGTCTCCACACACCGGGATAGGAATTCCTGATATGTTCTCGTTTTCCGTTGAACTTTCCCACTTCTCCTTGTAACCTGTCCTTTAGTTTGTATCTTCTCCAATATCTCTCCCTTTTGTCATTTCATTACGGAGTATCCTTCTTTCCTTGTTTCCTGTCTGTTTCCGGTAACTCGTTTCCGTTTCTATCACGTGTTTCATTATTCGGAATCACTTGGGTCTTCGAATCCATGGAAGAAGTTTCGATTAGCTGATTTCGGGTGTCCGACTGATGTGTTGATTTAACCCTTTGACTGCGGCGCGCTCTCAGACGAATCCATCTATGTATATGGACGACGCGTTTTTCGCTTGTCAGTCGCTGCGACTAGTTGTCCACTGACAGTGACCAAAACAGTACCCGGAAATTTGATGCCATTCTTAGGGTTTAAAAAATAATAATGGCAACAAAATTAAAAATATCAATTTTTAACTTTTTAAGCTAATAAAACAGTAATAAAAGTGTTATAGTTAAAAAATACAGAGAGCGTATATATACGCTTTTCGTATATATTGATGGAGTTGTGAGGGCGTATATATACGCTTTTCGTATATATTGATGGATTTGTTAGGGCGTATATATAGGCCTTTAGCAGTCAAAGGGTTAAGAACGTTCCATCAGAACGAAATGCGATCAAATCGATAGATTCAACATTTCTATTAAAATATATAAAAAACAGAAGAGTCGATTGCTAAAACAGCGAAGGGAGAATAAAAGAAATTCATTCCTTGTTCACGTTCTAGCGAGAGAAGAAATATGGTGAGCGCAGGATGATAAACTTGAGAAAATTACGAGGTCCCCACGAAACGTAATGAATTCTTAAAGGAATATAATACAGTAAGGTCTGTTCTCCTCGGAGGATACGCACGGTTGCAGTAACTCGAAAGGTAGAAGAAAGTTGGTAGTTTTTCGCGTTTCCATTGGCTCCACCCACCACTCTTTCTTCTTTACTCGATTCGTTCGCGTAATAGCCGAAAGAAACACTTTGTTGGCTAAAGGAGTTCAACGAATCCCAGATAGGAAGCAACCGGTAACAACTCCCGAGCAGTTACGCCATCCCCTCTCTCTTTCTCTTGCTCTCCACGCGAATGAATTCGCCCGAAGGTCCCCCAGAACTTCTACGGCGCTGACAAAAGAAGAGCCCGAAACTTCCTAGATGAGAAGTCCCCCGGAACTATTCCGCTTTTGTAAACGACCGAAACTCGCGCCGGGAACGTGACGGCATCACGTATGACGAAAAAGCTCTGTGCACGAATGGATGATGCATCGTAGACTGTTGACTTACGAGGAGTGTTTGTTACACAGTTTTTCACCAAATTCTTATGAAATCTGATTAACTCTGCATAATCAGAGCTAATTCTATTGCACGCGATTTTGAGGTGTCATGGCCCAGGTGTTTTTCCAAAAACGGTTTAAAATTAGACATGATTTCCATGCATTTATGTGTCTTCCACTATGCAATGTGAAGTTAGCGGAATTCGGGTCCGCGAGCTGTTTCGCTACTTTTCTCTAATTCGTAAACCATTCGCAGACCTTTTTTTTATACGAGAGGAAATCTTCATAGACACCCCGGTCTCCCTTGGGGGGGAGACCGGGGAAGTCCCGGATTCTTACCGGCTAAAACCCCTCGGTGGACCCAGCCCTGGCGCTTTTGGGGACCCCGAGGCTCTCTAGAGAACTCTGTTCGGGGTCCCAGCCCTGTCGCTTTTGGGGACCCCGAGGCTCTCTAGAGAACTCTGTTCGGGGTCCCAGCCCTGGCGCTTTTGGGGACCCCGAGGCTCTCTAGAGACCTCTGCTCGGGGTCCCAGCCCTGGCGCTTTTGGGGACCCCGAGACTCTCTAGAGAACTCTGCTCGGGGTCCCAGCCCTGGCGCTTTTGGGGACCCCGAGGCTCTCTAGAGAACTCTGCTCGGGGTCCCAGCGCTCGGCCCTGAGAAGGGCCAGTTCGATTTTTGATTTTTGGTGATGCAGTGCGTCCACGACACTGCATCCCTCACCTCGGCAACCATTCGCAGACCTAACCCAGACCTAACCCAAACCTTTTCCTAGAATATTGTGCTGCTCTTGACGTCAAACACCGGGATGAAGTGTATGTAAATAAAAGTAATATGTTTACCACGTACTGGCTGGTTTTCATCCATTTTTGCGCTGCTTTACATCAGTTACCCTGAAGCGTACTGGCAACAGGCTTCAGGGAGGTAAAAAAAAACCGAGTGGCAGGCAGGATCGGGTGGCACAATGGGAGATAGTTAACGCGTAGTAACATGGCCAGGTTTGTCAGAGCGAGGAGACGGTGTACGTGACAGTGGTACCACGTGTGAAAAAGCGACAGAGTGTATCGCAGGGTCGGTAGCCTTCATTTGGGTGCAAATGGGCTTTTTTCCCCGAATGGACGTTTTAAAAGTTTGCTGCTGCAAGGCATTGTTTGACCGGTTGCTGGAAAACGGGGTGGGGATGGGTGGAATGGGTGGAGGGTGGGGATGAGGGTTGAACATCGTGGGGTGGTGCTTTGATTAACCGGCACCACGAGGCAAAGCCCTTCGCGATTGTTTGCCGCGGACTCTTTCTCTCTGTTTTTCACTGTTTCTCCTCTGTTTCGCCTCTTTCTCTCTGTTTTCCTCTGTTTCTCGCTCTTTCGTTCTCTCCGTGCTGAACCCTTCTGTTTCTCCATCCACCATTCTGCCTTCTTCTGTTGGTCGTCGTTTCCGTTGTACTCGTTCTTTCCTCTTTTTCGTTGACCACAATGCGTGCCCGTCCCGTTGCTGCCTTGTCTCCTTGTCCCTTATCTTTGTCTCCTTGTCTTTTATCCTTTGTCTCCTTGTCTGTTATCTTTGTCTCCTTGTCTGTTATCCTTTGTCTCCTTGTCTGTTATCTTGCTTTCCTTGTCTGTTATCATTGTTTCCGTGTCTCTGTTTGGATACCACGCTTTCTCTCGATGCCGAGGAGAATGGATACTCTTCAATTAAGTTTAGTCGCTGGATGGAAGACCACAGGTGCTCCGGACGTAATACGCGTTGTTTGTAATCTGCGGGAAGATTGGAAAGGCGATTTTCGGGGATGTTTTGATATCGTTAATCCTCGAAATGGATTCGAACTTCTACTCGCCTCGAAATGGATTTGAACTTCTACTCGCCTGGAAAGGCGCCTCTCAGTCGCCACACAGTTTCTCGATGCAATTCGAGTGGAGACTGAAAGACGGCATTAAGATTTACTCCACTTATTTCTTGTTAAAGGATTTTAAATCCCCGATGTCTGGGGACAATCTTAATGTCGTTTATTAATTGTGGTTCGAGTTGTCGCAGTAAACTGAGTGGCGACTGACGGTCGCCTTCGAGTGCGAAGGGTTAAAATCGAATAGCAAAAAATAACTGGAGTAAATTTTAAGGTCGCCTCCTAGTGCAAAGGGTTAAAATTGAATAGCAAAAAATGACCGGAGTAAATTGAGTGGCGACTGACGGTCGCCTTCGAGTGCGAAGGGTTAAAATTGAATTACAAAAAATGACAGGAGTAAATATTAATGTCGCTTCTCGGTAGCCGCAGTAAACTGAGTGGCGACTGACGGTCGCCTTCGAGTGCGAAGGGTTAAAATCGAATAGCAAAAAATAACTGGAGTAAATTTTAAGGTCGCCTCCTAGTGCAAAGGGTTAGAATTGAATAGCAAAAAATGACCGGAGTAAATTGAGTGGCGACTGACGGTCGCCTTCGAGTGCGAAGGGTTAAAATTGAATTACAAAAAATGACAGGAGTAAATATTAATGTCGCTTCCCGGTAGCCGCACTAAACTGAGTGGCGACTGACGGTCGCCTCCGAGTGCAAAGGGTTAAAATCAAATGGTAAAGATAACTGCATAAACAGCAGATTAACAGATTAACAGATTAACTGATTTGTCACTCGCCTTGTCTTCTTTCGCCTCTTTTCCTGTCTCTAACCATCCCAAACCATCCAAAACCATCTCAAACCATCCCAAACCAGTTACACCGCGTTATCCTGTTGATTGTACTTCCCATTTCCATGGTACGCGCTATTCGCAGTTATCTTAGCTCCCCGAAAATAAGCCGAATCACGTTTCTCGTGTTTTTCCGTCGCGCACCCTCTTTTGCCTCGAATTTTCCGCTTGTAATCCATGCCGAGCTACCCCTCGTTCAAGACCCCTTTCTTTAACAGTCTTTTTAGTATGCGGTTGAAAAACTGGCTTTTTCCTTAGTAATGTATTCAAGAATTTGTTAGCTTCGATATTTAACTTGAGTTCCTTTCATCGATCATTTTACCGCAGTACTGCTTTGCTCGTTGGACGAGGAGTATTTCTGATAAGTTTTATATCGAAGTTTCTTTCAAGAGATATAATAGATCCGAAGAAGTGAGTGTGTATATTTATAATATGCTATATCTACTAACATTGGATTGAGAAGAGTGAAATATAAAATATAATATAAAATGGATGGTGTCTAAACAAATGATAGTACCATTCTAGATCGAAACAAATGGATTAAAAATGTATTCCGGTCAAAAAAGGGGTCGACTCAAAATCGCAAAAATGTAAAGCGATACATCTTCAAAAATCGTCAAAAAATCCAAGTCCTCAATTTTACTCCTAAATTGCCCAAATCGATAATACATAATTCCTAAACATATCTTCGAACCACTTTGGGTCGAAAGAAGTGTATTAAAAATTGTTTCCGGTCAAAAAATGGGTCGACCCAAAATCGCAAAAATGTAAAGCGATACATCTTCAAAAATCGTCAAAAAATCCAAGTCGTCAATTTTACTCCTAAATTACCCAAATCAATAATACATAATTCCTAAACATATCTTCGAACCACTTTGGGTCGAAAGAATTGTATTAAAAATTGTTTCCGGTCAAAAATGGGTCGACCCAAAATCGCAAAAGTGCTGAAAACATTTATATCGAAGTTCCTTCGAAGAGTTACAATAAATACTAATAAAGCACCTATCAGTATTGCATAATACACTGCAACCATCGATATCGAATGGATTCGCAAACGAGGGACAAACAGAAGGAGTGTAATTAAAGGAAATCGGTAAAAGAGAGACTGCTCGGAAGAGCACGTAGACGAGGGACCGTTAACGGACCGATCGGGATCATGGAGATTCAAGGGCTTGGCTTTTCGTCGGGGTAACTTTCTAATCTCGAGCGAATACACTCTCCTGGTACTCCTGTTATTCCCGTTACTCCTTGGACTTTCCTGTTGTCCCGAGTCCGTCGGTACGGCGAAATTAATTCCAGATTGTTGCTTCCAACGGACTCCATCGAAACACCCTATAACTTTGTACTTTAATGGACCGTTCCATTAGACTCGATTCTATCGACAGTTAAACGAGATACATCTCGCACGAAGAACCAGTCGTGAAAGCGCGCGAGGCGCCATCTACGTCAATGATTTACCCTTTTTAACACTAGAACTACCGGAGGAGTTAAAATTACTTGTCCGCTATTTTTAGTTTAGTTATTCGAATATACCACAATGCATTCTTTGAAATTATATATATATATATAATTACCTATATATGATATATATATATGTAGGATCGGTTAATAGATTGACGAACTCCCAGGATCGCAAGGATTTAACAGAAAAGCTTTATTATAATATTTTGGAAAGATTGAATATAAAGTAACAAATTCATTAAAGAAAAACCACTTCTCCTGTCGGATGACGAGCATCAACTAACTTATAAATCAAACGGTCCTCCGCCGGAGGATCTCCGCTGGGCCCTCAGGCCCCCTCGCCATGAAGCGCGCGTTGCCAAGATACGCGTCCCTCATATATATATACTTTATTTGATATACATAACGCAACTAATTTGATGCATTAATGAACTTAAATCCTCCACTCATCATTTTTATGTAAATAAATGTTTAAGCGTGACTGAGTTATTTCATGAAGTGAGTTAATATTTTAAATAATTGTTAACACCGCGAATTCATACTGCAGCCATATTAAGTAATTTTGTATTACTTACTTTCCTAATATGATTTAATAAATTGAATTAAGACAAATTGCAGTTAAGATTGAAATTGAAATATTTTAATATAATATTTTATTAAAGTTTTAACACTGCGGATTCATACTTCAGCCATATTTACTTTTATCTTTTACTGAATAAGTTTGAAGAGCAAGTTTATCGTGCACTTAAGTAATTTTATATTACTTACTTTCCTAATATGATTTAATAAATTGAATTAAGAAAAATTGAAGTTAAATATTTTAATATAATATTTGATAAAACTTTTAACACAGCGGATTCATACTTCAGCCATATTGACTTCTCTCTTTCACTGAATAAGCTTCAGTAATTTTATATTACTTTCCTAATATGATTTAATAAATTGAATTAAGAAAAATTGCAGTTAAAATTGAAATTGAAATATTTTAATATAATATTTGATAAAACTTTTAACACAGCGGATTCATACTTCAGCCATATTGACTTCTCTCTTTCACTGAATAAGCTTCAGTAATTTTATATTACTTTCCTAATATGATTTAATAAATTGAATTAAGAAAAATTGCAGTTAAAATTGAAATTGAAATTAAAATAAATATCGATGAAATCACAGACTTTGCCGGAAACTGTCCTCGGTGCTATCACTGCATATATTATTACTATATAATGCTAAATATTAGTAATAGTATAATGTACTTCGCGAAAAGAAATCGCAAAAAATTGGATTCAAGTTTGACACGATGTTTTAGTAAAAGCGGGGAATATTGCAAGATCGAAACACAGAAGGGATGAATTTTTCGTGCCTCGCGTATTTAGTTTCGGGGAACTTGGAGTTTGTTCATTACCTCGCGGAATTTCCAGTCGAATTTTAGCGGATGAAACTCGCACGAAACTACCGCAAAGTAGATGAATTATTTGCCTTTGTATGTAAATTTCTGTTTAAGGTTCACGTTGCCCTCTCCGTTAATAAAAGTTAACGCTTCTACAGAGTTTATTCTTCGTTTCCAATTCTTTTTTTACCCTTTCCCTGCGGGGAACAGTTTGCCATGCAAATACTGGCGTTCGGGTTGCATTTAAGAGGACGCGAACTACAGAACTGTCTTTCAAAGTTGCAAAGCGAAAACTGAAGCGTGCGGGATTTTGAAGTGCATGCGTTTGCGTTTGGGGTTTTGGGGACTTTTCGAATGGGAATTCAAGGGCTATTTGGAAAACAATTTCTAAATTTGTAAGAAAGAGGAACTTAAGAATTAATTGGTGGAACTATAAGATTTGAAGAATTTTAGTTGTAAAGGGTTCAATTCGATAGTGGGTGATGTCTAAACATGTTCTAGCACCGTTTGGAGTCGAAGTGAGTGAATTAACAAATTTTTACGATCGACAAATGGTCAAACCTTCAAAAATTCTCAAAAAATCAAAGTCGCCAATTTCGGTCCTAGATGATCCAAATCGATTGTAGATGATGTATAAACATATTCTAGGACGATTTCTGGTCGAAAGAAGTGGTTAAAAAATTTTTATTGGTCAAAAATGGGTCGAACCAAAGTTGAAAAAATGTAAAGGGGTACACCTTCAAAAATTGTCAAAAATTAAAAGTCGCCAAATTCGCTTCTAAACGACCCAAATCGATGGTATATGATGTACAAACATATTCTAGGACGATTTCTGGTCGAAAGAAGCGGTTAAAAAATTGTTATTGGTCAAAAATGGGTCGAACCAAAGTCGAAAAAATGTAAAGGGGTATACCTTCATAAATCGTCAAAAAATCAAAGTCGCCAATTTTGTTCCTAAATGGTCCAAATCGATGGTAGATGATGTCTAAACATGATCTAGGACGATTTCTGGTCGAAAGAAGCGGTTAAAAAATTTTTATTGGTCAAAAATGGATCGAACCCAAGTCGAAAAAATGTGAAGGGATATACCTTCAAAAATTGTCAAAAATTAAAAGTCGCCAAATTCGCTTCTAAACGACCCAAATCGATGGTATATGATGTATAAACATATTCTAGGATGATTTCTGGTCGAAAGAAGCGGGTAAAAAATTTTAATTGGTCAAAAATGGGTCAAACCCAAGTCGAAAAAATGTGAAGGGGTATATCTTCAAAAATTGTCAAAAATTAAATAACGTCAAAATCGCTTCTAAACGACCCAAATCGATGGTAAATGATGTATAAACATATTCTAGGACGATTTCTGGTCGAAAGAAGCGGTTAAAAAATTTTTATTGGTCAAAAATAGGTCGACCCAAAATCGCAAAAATGTAAAGGGGTATACCTTCAAAAATTGTCAAAAAATGAAAGTCGCCAAAATCGGTCCTACATGGCCCAAATCGATGGTATATGATGTATAAACATATTCTAGGACGATTTCTGGTCGAAAGAAGCGGTTAAAAAATTTTTATTGGTCAAAAATAGGTCGACCCAAAATCGCAAAAATGTAAAGGGGTATACCTTCAAAAATTGTCAAAAAATGAAAGTCGCCAAAATCGGTCCTACATGGCCCAAATCGATGGTATATGATGTATAAACATATTCTAGGACGATTTCTGGTCGAAAGAAGCGGTTAAAAAATTTTTATTGGTCAAAAATAGGTCGACCCAAAATCGCAAAAATGTAAAGGGATATACCTTCATAAATCGTCAAAAAATCAAAGTCGCCAATTTTGTTCCTAAATGGTCCAAATCGATGGTAGATGATGTCTAAACATGATCTAGGACCATTTTGGGTCGAAACGAGTGAATAAAGACATCGCGTATCTTCTTTCCAGAACTCTACAGTGGTCGGTATAAAAGATAATATTTACGCGGCGAGCAATTGCGAAATTCGTTAACAGAAAACGCATCTTCACTGTGTACCGAGAAAACATTTGCCTTTACGCAGACGCTGGAAATGATAATATTTGAATAACTTACATAAAACCTCTCTCAAAGTACCTGAATGGCACTCTAATACGTTGTGAGAGGAACGATCGTTGTGCTTGCAATACAACAATATTTATAGACAAATATTTATAGGTGAACAATATCCTTAACGTGTGTACCAAATATAAATAAAATCATTGGCTCTAAGATTCCGATATCTTAACAATATTTTTGTAACCGAATTTTCGTAAATCCTAGAACGCAGGAGTTATGTCTCAGAGAAAGAGCTCGTTATAAAAATCGCGTTGTGCGAGACTCGGATTACATACACTCGTTATATCGAAGTCGCATTTTATACGTTTCGTGTTATACGATGATCGCCACAATTTATGAACCGCGATATATCGAAACCGAATTGTATAAGTATGATTAGGTCCCAGAGAAAAGTCGCGTTATCCGAGACTCGGATGTATTACACGCGTTATATGGAAGTCGTATTTTATAAGTGTCGTCTTATACGAGGATCGGCACAATTTATGAACCGCGTTATATCGAAACCGCGTTGTATCGAAGCCGCGTTGTATCGAATCCGCGTTATATCGAAACCGCGTTGTATCGAAATCGCGTTATATCGAAACCGCGTTATATCGAAACCGCGTTATATTGAAACCGCGTTATATCGAAACCGCGTTATATCGAAACCGCGTTATATCGAAACCGCGTTATATTGAAACCGCGTTATATCGAAACCGCGTTATATCGAATCCGCGTTATATTGAAATCGCCTTATATCGAAACCGCGTTATATCGAAACCGCGTTGTATCGAAACCGCGTTGTATCGAAACCGCCATATAACAAATCCGCGTTATATCGACTCCGCGTATATCGAAACCGCGTTATATCGAATCCGCGTTATATCGAATCCGCGTTATATCGAAACCGCGTTGTATTTAAACCGCGTTGTATCGAAACCGCGTTATATCTAAACCGCGTTATATCGAAACCGCGTTCTATCGAGTCCGCGTTATATCGAAACCGCGTTATATCGAATTCCCGTTATATCGAATCCGCATTGTATCGAAACCGCGTTATATCGAAACCGTGTTGTATAAGTACGATTAGCTCTCAGAGAAAAATCGCGTTATAAGAATCGCGTTATGCGTGACTCGAATCACATACACGCGTTGTTTGGAAGTCGCATTCTATAAACGTCGAGTTATACTAGAATCGCCACAATTAATGAACCGAGTTATTTCGAAACCGCGTTGTACAAGTATCGCGTTGTACGAGAGCTACTTCGAATTAGTTTGCCGCGAAACAAGTCGTTTAACCCTTTGACAGTGTATCCCGTGACAATCACGGGCAGGGCGTCAAGTGTTTTAAAATCTACCATACACGAACTGATTACTAACAAGGTACATATAAAACACGTTTTTTGACATTTTTGATTACATGCCGAAGTGTTTTCGAACATAAAGAACTAGACACTCTTTGGATCAGAATTCGTAATTTTACTTCACTGTGAAAGGGTTAAAGAAATGCAGTTGATTGTAGGATGTCGAAAAGACTGAAAAATGTGAGTGAAGTTTAAAGCGGTAACTAGAGCTAAGAGAAACGAGGATACTCCGGGGTTTATATGACCGTAATTAAGTCAGGTACTATTTGGAGAACCACAATAGATACTCGTTTAGCTTCGATCTCGAAGTCTCGTTCACTCACACCGTTGGTAGAACTGTTTTGCGTCGAACTCGTGCCTTCGTGTTTACTTCGAGGAAATCACTCTTTTGTTCGCTTAACATCGCTCTTTCGACTAAATTGCAGATCACGAATCTGCCCCTTTCATACTCGTGCAGTATCAGAAGAATATCTTTGCTATTATTTATTATTATTGAAATTAAAATCAGCCATTTTTGTACTCGATAAAGTATCGGAAGAATGTCTTCGGTATTATTTATGTTTACTTGGACAAAATGTTTGGATTCTGCCTATACCACCTTTTGCGTGCGAATAAAATATAAGTAGAAAATGCAAGTACGAAATTCTAGTAGAAAATGCAAGTACGAAATTCTAGTTGAAAATTCAAGTAAAAAATCCCAGTGGGATATTCAAGTAAAAAATCCCAGTGGGAAATTCAAGTAGATAATTCCGGTAGAAAAATCCAGTAGAAAATCCCAGTGGGAAATTCAAGTAGAAAATTCAAGTAGAAAATCCCAGTGGGACATTCAAGTAGAAAATCCCAGTAGGAAATTCCAGTAGAAAATTCCGGTAGAAAAATCCAGTAGAAAATCCCAGTGGGAAATTCAAGTAGATAATTCCGGTGGAAAAATCCAGTAGAAAATCCCAGTGGGAAATTCAAGTAGAAAATCCCAGTAGGAAATTCAAGTGGGAAATTCAAGTATAAAAATCTAGTACAAAATTGAAATACAAAATTCAAGTACAAGATTCCAGTATTAACTTAAAATATCAAATTTCAGTATAAAATTCAAGTAGAAAATTTCAGTATAAAGTTTCAGTATAAAATTCAATTTTACTTAAACTAAAATATTTGGCCTCTGCGCGTCTTATATCAGTTAATACTATAATCATTTTTAAAATATGAAATTAAGGTATTATAATTATGTCGAACCACATTTATTCAAGATTGTGCATTTTCTGTGTTGATTATAGTCACGACACCGAAAGTCAAAATGCGTGGCATATTTTATCCCAAACTGAATCATAATAATCAGTAGAATTAACGTAATTACGTCAATCCATATTGATTGGAGATTTTGATTTTCCATGACGATTATAATCACGACATCGGAAGTCAAGAAGCGCAACACATTTTGTTCCAACCGAGTCGCTATAAAATATATCATTCCGAAGCCAATCACATAAATCACTAAAGTTGTGTGACTCATATTCCGATAATTCCTTTAATAATTCCATAAACAACGTCAATAAAATTCCCGAGTGCCGCTCCGCGAATAATTATCGGAGAATATATCGGTCGACATGGAACCCTCAGTCAATTACAATTTACATAAACAATCACGTTCAATTAATCGAGTAATATCAACTTCTGATCGAAAGTTCGCATATTTACTAGCAATAATATCATTTATCTTCATAATTAGATTTCCAATTCAAAGTGAAAATATTCGACGACCACGATTTCGAAATTCGAAGTAGAGTTCCATAAAGAAATCCATATCAGGTTGGCAATACGAAATCAGATTTACCACCACAACGCATCGTGTTCACGCGAGAAACCCGCCACCGTACAGTATTCGTATTTCGTTGAATCGGAATAAGCAAATATATAAACGGACGTATATATACGCGGGTTACAAAGAATAATGAAAATCGAAGGGTGGAGGTTGCCTAGGTGGACCAACATTTTTCCTTGAAGCCCTCAGATTCCATTTTGGATTAGAGGATCGTTTAGAGATTTCAATTTTGATGCAGCCGATTCTTTCGCCTTTGATTGTTCGAGTTAGCTCGCCTACCTAACCTAAACCGGAAAGAGAGAAAAAAAAGCTACGTCGAATAAAAGTATTCGACGAAAGTCATGGGGCTATGGATTCATATATTGATTGACTGATGCCGATCAAAAGTATTGCATAAAAATCGATTGATTTCTGTTTCAGTGCCGAAGGTCGAGATAGTGGATGAGCATAGTGCCACGGCTGGTGACAAGTTTTACAAAGCTGGCAGCACGATAGAACTAAAATGTGTCGTCAGCAATATTCCTCAAGCTACTGGTGTCACTTGGCGACATGGATCCAGAACCCTCAACTACGATACAACACGCGGAGGAATAAGGTAAGTCTTCAACTAACTTCAAACATGTTTCATTCAATTTTTTATGATTATTTTTCATGAAGTATTAGGTGGAAACACTTCGTGTAACCTGGACCTAAGTCAGAGTAACTTCAAACTTATTCGGTCCAATTTTTATGATTATTTTTCATGAAGTATTAGGTGGAAATACTTTGTGTAATCCGGACCTAAGTCAGAGTAACTTCAAACTTATTCGGTCCAATTTTTATGATTATTTTTCATGAAATATTAGACACCCGAAAACTTCGTGTAACCTGGATGTAATCTGGGGTAACAATTTCTTATGATTTCTTTTGAATTCACGCATTTTATTATGAGGTAAGACTTCAAACAACTTCGGACATGTTCGGACCAGTTTTTATCATTTCTTTTCAGGTAATATTGGGTACCGGAAAAAATCGTGTAACACAGAACTAACTTGGACTAACTACAAACATGTTCGGACCAGTTTTTATTATTTCTTTTCAGGTAATATTAGGTACCGGAAATATTTCGTATTACCCAAAACTAACTTGGACTAACTTCAAACATGTTCGGACCAGTTTTTATCATTTCTTTTCATGTCATCTTAGGTACCGGAAAAATTCGTGTAACCCAGAACTAACTTGGACTAACTTCAAACATATTCGGACCAGTTTTGATTATTTCTTTTCAGGTAATATTAGGTACCGGAAATATTCGTCTAACCCAGAACTAACTTGGACTAACTTCAAACATATTCGGACAAGTTTTTATTATTTCTTTTCAGGTAATATTAGGTACCGGAAATATTCGTCTAACCCAGAACTAACTTGGACTAACTTCAAACATATTCGGACCAGTTTTTATCATTTCTTGTCCTGAAATATTAGTTACCGGAAAACTTCGTGTAACCCATACCTAACCTAGACTAACTTCAAACATATCCGATCCAACTTTATATGATTTCCTTTAAATCCACACATTTCATTATAGAGCGCGTTGTAAAAATTCGCATTATACAAGAGTTTACTGTACATTCCTTTGTTCAAAATGTGATGTTTAAACAACGAAACGATTTATGATACCGTTATCTCCAACGACAATTCTGAACATGAACTGAAATATCCGTTTGAAATATCGTGAAAATGATGCTAAAAATTCGTCGATGACATTCTGCCTTAGTTTTTAATTAGGATAATTCGTGGGAGGGAGGGGAGGGGCTGACCACAAAGTTAACCTGAGGGATGGTTTTGCGGATACTCGAGCAATTTGGTTAGAGCCGGTTGACCCGTTAGTTTATGCAGGCTGCATGGAGATTCTAATTGCTTCGATAAAGAATGGAGCGTTCGGTGAATTTTGAAAGGCTTTCATTAAAGTTCTCCGAACGGCGACGGTGGATTCCGGCGGATGCCAGCGCGTGTGTGACCTAATTGGTTATAGATATGACGGAATTCATGAATTTCAAATAGCAGCCTCTTGCCATCCGACGGCAACCCTGTTCGATTACTCTCCTACCGTGGGACCACCTTTCGATCAAGTCAAATTCATCGATAAAATCTATTCCATAACGTTTTCTACGTTATACATCGTGTCTGGAGATTTCCATGCAAAAATATACCGGAATGCCGTTCCATCGTTTCATGAAATATTTCCAAATATATTAAAGCAATTTTATCGAAGGAAATATGTCGAAGCAATTATATCAAAGGAATTATATCGAAGCAATTATATAAAAGCAAATATATCAAAGCAATTATATAAAAGCAAATATATCAAAGGAATTGTATCAAAGGAAATATACCAAAGTAAATATACCAAAGGAATTATATCAAAGGAAATATATCAAAGAACTTCCAAAGAAGTTTTTCCATGAATTAAAAACCGAAAGATGAGTTTAAACCGATAAAAATATGTTTATCCTTACAGACAGGTAGTTCTTGCATTCTATACGAATTACTATTCACTTCCAAAATATCAATATTTATATTAAATCTAGTATTAAAATCTAGTACTTTGCATAGAAGTAATTGAAACACATCATCTTCTGCGCTCGAATAAAATTCAAGTAGAAAATTCCCGTAGAAACTTCCAGTAGGAAATTCAAGTAGAAAATACATGTAGGAAATTCAAGTAGGAAATTCAAGCAGAAAATTCAAGCAGAAAATTCAAGTAGAAAATTCAAGCAGAAAATACAAGTAGGAAATTCAAGTAGAAAATACGAGTAGAAAATTCCGGTACGAAATTCAAGTAGAAAATTCCGGTACGAAATTCAAGTAGAAAATTCCGGTACAAAATTGAAGTACAAAATTCCGGTACAAAATTGAAGTAGACAATTCCGGTATAAAATTGAAGTAGAAAATTCCAGTAGAAAATTACAATAGAAAATTCAACTTTAAATTCAATAATAGCATTTCATAACTGAAAACAAATATTAATATTCCTATCTCAGTGGTAACTGATAGGCAGCTCATGCAGAGTTTTCTTACGCGAGTATTTATAGGCGGATCGATATTTCTTTTCTGTCACTTTGAAATATCCTACCGAAGGGAAAGTAAAAAAAACTACCGAGATTCATTGTCGATGAACGATTAACCGTACTAGTTTCATATCCCTGGAAATCTCTTCTGCGTGTTCATAATCGCCGACTATTATTCCGTTCTACTAAATCACGGTAATTCTGCCGTTAAAAGAATCCTCGTTTATCTACGCCTGACTCGCGGTGAAACGCCAAGATAAGTGCAATTTTGTTCCACTTACAATTAGAACTAATTATGTAGCGTGAGTTACATGCTTTATCTTCTAAATTCATTTCTGAAACGGAATCGTTAACCTGACTTTTAAGAATTCTGAAAATTGTTAACAAATTCGTGAGAAGCTAAGAATTTAAGGAAGATCGAACGAAAGTTCAAGTTCGGAAATTCTGATATTTCAACCCTTATTTTTTAAGTACAAAATAAAATATTCGAGTGAAACTATTCAAGTAACTGAAAAAATTGAAATAAACTTTAATGAAATAGTAAAATAGAAACAAAATTGAATAAAATAGTAAAATTGAAATAAAATTGAATAAAATAGTAAAATAGTAAAATTGAAACAAAATTGAATAAAATAGTAAAATTGAAATAATTCAAGTAATTACATCATTATGATATTCTATTAAATAATATTATAAAAAGTATCAGTGCAATTATATTCCCTTATTCTTCCAAGCACCAAAAAATGTTTAATTTTAATAACCTCCCATAAAATTCAGAAAGAAAACATAAAAAGCACGTGGTATTTTTTGCACACCTTCATTGTTTGCTAACAAACATAAATCTTATTTCACACGTTCCCCGATCACTCTTTCCTTGTTCAAATGCTCGAATCAAAGCGAGTGCTAAAAAGAGCAGGATCATAGAGCAAGCGAATGGACTATAAACCTCGATCACGAGTCATAAAGATACGAGGCGATTACAAAAATGGCGCGTTAATGTGTATAGTTACGTCGATCATAAAGTCGATCATATATCGATAATCACCGGGCAAAGACGCGCTTGCAAACGGAGACTTTCATTCCGCATCCATTCGAGTTCATTTCAAATGCCGCGCGCCGTCTCCTGATTGGTCGAACGTATCGCGCGAATCACATTACGTCGAACTCGCGTCGTAAAAATACCGCGTCGCACAAGGATCGTTATGCTTCGCGAACTACATTATATGCTGCAAATCAATATGGCGATCATATTGATCTCTTCGGTATCTCCCTGAATAGACTTAACCCCTTGGCATACAATAACGTCTGGGAGACGTCATCTGTTTCGCGTGTCATTGTAGACGTTGACGTCTCCGGGACGCAAGAACTGTCTCCGTCGGACAGGAAAAATGTCATACTTTACAGAACTACTTATTTATTATTGAATAATGTTACTTCATTATTGTCCATTAATATTGTGTATCAATCTTATTAAATGATATTTAACATTGTAAATATTCCGTTCTGTTTCGAAGCTTACATAACCGTTCAGTTGAGCCAAATTAAATAGTATTTTTTGGACCCATGAAATTCCGTTTTATTTGTATGTCAAGGGGTTAAGAAGCAGTTATATCGTGCGCAAATACTCGAATGTATTAGTTATCTGGTCTAGTAATAATTAATGTCGTTTTCCAATACATTTTCAAACCAATTTATTTAAACAAAACAAAGCAATTTAATCAACGATACAGTCGTCGGATTAAGATGCTACCTGAGCGTTGATCAAATTGTTTTGTTTTGTTTAAATAAATCAGTTTAAAATGTATTGGAAAACGATATTAATTATTACTAGACCTAATACTTTCCTAGTATAGTCTCTCATAGGTTCAATATTGTTATTATAATTCGCGTTTAATGTGCGAAATTGTCATTAAGTATAGTTTTATGTTTTTATCACTCTATCTTTTTTGTCCAGTATTTTTGTATGCTACTTTGTTTCATTTTTTTTATATATATATGTGTGTGATTTTGGGTTTCGGCTGTTAATAGACCAAATGTACAATTTAAGCTTCTTTATTTTTAAAGTAGAAACGTTTCGGCACAAGTTTTGTGCCCTCTTCAGTCTGAACAATAGGTCTATGTGGAAAGAAAAAAGTTTCTCTATTACAATACTATTATAAATATGTTAATGTGTCTTAAATACCTATTAATCCTATTGTTCAGACTGAAGAGGGCACAAAACTTGTGCCGAAACGTTTCTACTTTAAAAATAAAGAAGCTTAAATTGTACATTTGGTCTATTAACAGCCGAAACCCAAAATTACACATACAAGTTATTATTGGACCAATAAATAAACTATTGATTACTATATATATATGTGTTGTGATACTACTTTTGTCAAACTATTTGTAATTAAGGGTCATTACCCGTAGAATAAATTAAATTAATTAAATTATATCGAAACGCTTGTCGAAAGAGAGACTGAGCTCTTTGAATAAAACGTATCATGATTGATCCAATAGATTCCTGGAAAAAAATATGCGCGATTAAACCTCGATTATGACTAACCACCGTGTTTTATCAATTCCCTTACATCCGGATGTAATTCAACCAGTTAAACGGCCCCACGGATCAACTTGACGCATCGACTTTTTTCAGGCGAGCTTTGCGGAAAGAAAAAAAAAACGGTTTCTTCGCTACGTTAATTCTCGAGATTTCGATGATTTGTCAAATTTGATTTCGCAGGGGGACAAGCGCCGCGAAAGAAATCCTACGAATTTGTTTCGAAGAGCGATTTCGTTTTAAACTTTTTATCGTCCTTTTTCGAAAGGACTCCGATAACTCTATTCCTCTACAATTTGAGTCTTTGCGGTAAAAGGACTGTAAGTTTTCGCGAGATTCTTATCTAAGATTTACTTCGTTAATTTCAATTATAATACTGTAATTAATAATCGGAATAATTCCCGTCAGTGTGCAGACTAATTAATAAATGTATTTATTACAATTTTATGTCGATAACTGATATTCCAATCTTTCTTTTATAGTAAACTTTTAGCCCAACTTTTTGGAGTAAAATTCAGAGCGCAATTCTTTTATATTCAATCATTCATTTCAATTATGAGATCATAATTAATATTTGATATCATTCACGTCGATACTCGGCTCAATTGATTTATTATTATTATTCCACATTGATAACTGCATTCGATCTAATAAATCGACGAGATCAGAATACAATGCATTCCCAGGAAACATTTCCGTATGGAATCTTATTTAACAGATATGCATTCATAGCGAGGTGGAATTTCATTTACCGACACTTATATGTATCCAACGAAACGATTCGTGCATGAAATGAAATTTGTATGGGCTCTCAATAAGGGGTTAAGTTTGTGGGAACGATATAACGGGACATATATGGAGACGAGGTTCACATTCGAGGCGGAGTTTGCGAGCACAATTTACAGGGAACATTCTATTACGCTTTGATTGGCCCCCGAGAGCCGTTTCGCGAGATCGTTTAACCGAAGGCGTCAAACGCAGCCCGGTAAATAAATGCCGTTCGATCCGAGCGCCATCGTCTATTCTCATTACAACCCCGTCACTCTTCTCGAACACGATATGCAACGCAGTTTTTCACTCACTTCGCTTTTCCAAAGAACACTTTTCCGAAATCGAATCAACTTGAAATGGGAATTATTTTTGGGTGATCTTATTATTGGTAGTACTGGTAACCTTTCTGCAACACGGTAGATAGGTTCCTAGAATATGCCGTGTTATATGAGATTTCGTTTCGACCGAGGAATAAATTGTAGAATAGGTAACCTTTCTGCAACACGGTAGATAGGTTTCTAGAATATGCCGTGTTATATGAGATTTCGTTTCGACCGAAGAATAAATTGTAGAATAGGTAACCTTTCTGCAACACGGTAGATAGGTTCCTAGAATATGCCGTGTTATATGAGATTTCGTTTCGACCGAAGAATAAATTGTAGAATAGGTAACCTTTCTGCAACACGGTAGATAGGTTCCTAGAATATGCCGTGTTATATGAGATTTCGTTTCGACCGAAGAATAAATTGTAGAATAGGTAACCTTTCTGCAACACGGTAGATAGGTTCCTAGAATACGCCGTGTTGTGTGAAACCGTGTTATATGAGATTTCGTTTCGACCGAGGAATAAATTGTAGTACAGGAAACCTTTCTGCAACACGGTAGATAGGTTCCTAGATTACGCCGTGTTGTGTGAAACCGTGTTATATGAGATTTCGTTTCGACCGAGGAATAAATTGTAGTACAAGTAACCCTCCTGCAACACGGGAGATAGGTTCCTAGAATACGCCGTGTTGTGTGAAACCGTGTTATATGAGATTTCGTTTCGACGGAAGAATAAATTGTAATACAAGTAACCCTCCTGCAACACGGGAGATAGGTTCCTAGAATACGCCGTGTTGTGTGAAACCGTGTTATATGAGATTTCGTTTCGACGGAAGAATAAATTGTAGTACAAGTAACCCTCCTGCAACACGGGAGATAGGTTCCTAGAATACGCCGTGTTGTGTGAAACCGTGTTATATGAGATTTCGTTTCGACCGAGGAATAAATTGTAGTACAGGTAACCTTTCTGCAACACGGTAGTAGATAGGTTCCTAGAATACGCCGTGTTGTATGAAACCGTGTTATATGAGATTTCGTTTCGACCGAAGAATAAATTGTAGTACAGGTAACCTTTCTGCAACACGGTAGTAGATAGGTTCCTAGAATACGCCGTGTTGTGTGAAACCGTGTTATATGAGATTTCGTTTCGACCGAAGAATAAATTGTAGAATAGATAACCTTTCTGCAACACGGTAGATAGGTTCCTAGAATACGCCGTGTTGTATGAAACCGTGTTATATGAGATTTCGTTTCGACCGAAGAATAAATTGTAGTACAAGTAACCCTCCTGCAACACGGGAGATAGTTTCCTAGAATACGCCGTGTTGTGTGAAACCACCCATGAAGTGCGGCAATAGATCCAGCCAACAACAACTCAACAAGCTTGCGACGCAACAACAATTGTATTTGATTTTTGTATGTATACATATGTATTGTGTGCCTATTGTGTATAATTTAGATTTCGACATACATACATACGTTAAATAATATAAGTACAGTGTTATACGAGGGTTTCCGCAAATTTCTGATCGTGTTAGAGCGAAACCGTGTCGTAGGTGGCCGTGTTATACCAGGTTTTTCGCAAATGTGTAAACATGTTAGAGTGAAACCGTGTTATTCGATGCCGTGCTATAAGAGGGCTACCTGTACCCATTTAAATGATGATTTATATATCTACCTGTTTAAGCAAATATTCCGCGAAAACAGAATTAATATGATACATAATAATTCATATTGAAAAATCCGAAAGGTTTATGTCGTTTTTCAGTACTTTTTTCGGCTACAAAATTCATAAGTTCTGAGTCTATGGAATCCTTAAGTTGCATAAAAATGGAGAAAGGTGTGAAAAAAACCGAATTGTAGATAATTGAATAAATATATAAATCGACCTAGAAAAATATTGTCCTTCAATTTTACTTAAAAATCGGCACCAACTTTCCAGGCAACTCGATCACTTCAAATTTAAATCGCTGCCGGAGAATTAATAACTGATTAGCGGATGAAGATAATTTTCTGTAATTCCACGTAAACCGCACAATATTACGTCGTCTAAGCGGCGTGTTATTAAATAAGTTTTAATAATGCAGGGTGGCGGTATAAATACGTATCACGGCAAGTGATAGACGACGTTAAGTAAATAAGGTGTACGATATGAAGATTTTGGGGAATGTAAGTGGAGCCCTGGTTGAGTTAGTGAGTCGAAGCGGTAAGTTTCAGGTGTTTCCAGATTAGTTCGTATAATCTCGGAGGCTACAAGGTATTTAATTATTCAGTAGACTCGGAGAGCTTAAACAAGATCGCGTCTACCTTGTTAGTGCTCTTGATGTGTCAATTCACCAAAGTCGAGATCTCCTTAATTAAAGCGATGTTGCCGAATTTCGTAGGGCCAGTATATAATTACGGTAATTAAAATCGAAGTCTGTGTCAATTAGAGGTATACAAGGTTTTCAGGTACTCGACCCACCCCTCCGCCATTTTCTAAGTTCAGATTCTTATACTTAACCCTTTGCGGTCGGTGTCGGTGTCCACATTTCTAAATAATCGTAGAAGTCAATGACCCCGCAGCGGGAACCTTCGTGAACCTTACGTATTATAATTAGTATTAAATACAACAAATCAGTTTCAACAAATTCTGTGTGTTTTAATAATTAAAATTAGAAAATGGCTGGACGTGAATGTGTTAATAGAAAACCAAGGAATAAGATAAGCGCTAATTAAACGAACGAAATACTTTGGACAGTCGAATAACATCGGACGGTGATATTAAAAGGTGGAACAAGTGAGAGATCGACGAATGAAATTGTTGGACAGATTGGCAAAGTATCGGTTGACAGTCATCGGGGAAGAGATTCGTATTATTGGTTGGTCGTAGTGGCGGGACTGGTTTCGGATAGATCCTGACAGTGCGGACCGGTTGATCCATTACTCGGCAAATCAATTAGGGCGCAGGCACGATCGTCGTCGTAACGTGGGAAAAAAGCGTGACGAAAACAAAGCATTTAATCGGATTTTGTTTTATCGGCTGCACACACCGAGCCCGCGGCTGCAAATATTTCACTGGAAAACAAGAGGAAACCGCGCTACTTCTCTCGGTTTTTTTTTTTATATCGATGTCCGCGGTAGGATAGGACCCATATTTCAAACAAAATTCTATACAGATCGTACTTCCACCCCCTACCAATGCCACTCACCTCCCACCCCCCTTTCTCCTTGTTACCAACCTTCCCGAATCTTCCCCCTCCGTGAAAATGCCGGTATTATTAGCTGTTCGTGCGTGAACCGCATCCTGTCGGATAATGCAATTTAATCTTATAAATATCTTCCACCGGAACTAGTATTGCATAATTTCCGGTTCCCGAGATGGCAAATATCACCGACCTCATCGTCTTTACTTGCTTTATTCACAAAGTTTTCATTATAATATAACATGCATAGCATAAGTAAATACTATCAATATCTTGTAATTGTAACAATGTAATTAGCGTCTAAAATTAAAACTACTACTTCTATTTTATATCTTGTTATAATTTGTAAACAAAATTGGATTAATATGAAATATATTAAGTGATATTTGATTTTTCAAAATTGAAATTAAACCATTTTTACAATTGACTAATTTCGAAAGTGGTGTAAGTCCATTTGCAGCCCGTAAATATACATTATTTTAGTTAAATTCGCCTAAAACAAATTTCTATAATCAAATTACATATCGATAAATCAGTAAAAACATTACCAAACTTGATATAATTAACCTATATTTTTTCATTGAGAAATATGCTAACCTTTAATTTTCTCGAAACAAGAGAAAATGGACTTACACCACTTTCAAAATAAACGGTCCATATGCTTCGAAATCATTATTTCCTTAGTTGCTGTTAAAAGTGCTTGATTTCTTCGGGTCGCCATATTTGGATTTGCACCCTTTGGTGTTCAGTCTTCGGAGTCGCATCGTCAGTAATAATAACGGCAGTGAACGTAAGAAGAGTGCACGTTAAAGTAAATCACGCGTAAGAGAAACGCAACCGCCTTTTGGTCAAAACTTTTCACTCTCGGTAAACTTTTACGATCCTCGCTGCACGACTTCTTTACCGTTTCCTGGAGTAGGGTCTCCGCGAGTCTATGCACCGGCTGGGATGTTCCTTAGCGAAACAAAGATAACTAAATGGAGTCCCGCGTAAATAAGAGGACCCGGTGTCCCGAAAGTTGGTGCGTTCGTAGTTCAACGGGGAAATTTCGAACTTTTTCCGATCCTCGAATATTTATCCTTGGACTTCGCCGTGGCCATTGTTCCACGGTCAGAGATAAAAATCCAAAAGTGACGAGAAAATGAAAACATAAATTCTATGTATACCTCCACTCCCTGCCCCGGAATATTCCTTTTTCAAGACCCCGGAAGGTATATCGATATGAGAAAAGTTAAGGATCATTGCTCGATGATCACGGCAGGGAAATATGCCCACGGAAAAGTAATAAGAAACTTTCCACATAACGGACTTCCGCCGATCTTCCTTCCTCCTCGATGTATTTCATTTTAGGGGACGTATATAGATGTTTCTGAATAATATTAGCGGAATTAAAAATGTCGGTCTTTAGGTTTGTTTTGTTATCGAAGAGTGTTTCGTATGGTACGAAAGTATGATACGGTATTTTAGTTGCCTTTTAATTCTTGGTATGTTGGAATGCTTGATTTAGATGCTGAATAACGAAGTATGTAAATTGAATCTAGATTGACTCGAGGTTGACTCTAGATTGACTCTAGATTGACTCTAGATTGACTCTAGATTGAATCAAGGTTGACTCTAGATTGACTCTAGATTGACTCTAGATTGAATCAAGGTTGACTCTAGATTGAATCAAGGTTGGCTCTAGATTGACTCAAGGTTGACTCTAGATTAACTCAAGGTTGACTCTAGATTGACTCTAGATTGACTCTAGATACTTAATTAGACTAATTCAAAGTTGATTCTAGATTGACTCTAGAATGACTCTACATTGACTCTAAATACTTAATTAGATTGACTGAAGCTTGACTTTGAATTGACTCTCGATTGACTTTAGATTGACTCTAGATTGATTCTAAATACTTAATTAGATTGACTCAAGCTTGACTTTGAATTGACTCTCGATTGACTTTAGATTGACTCTAGATTGATTCTACATACTTAATTAGATTGACTGAAGCTTGACTTTGAATTGACTCTAGATTGACTTTAAATTGACTCTAGATTGATTCTAAATACTTAATTAGATTGACTGAAGCTTGACTTTGAATTGACTCTAGATTGATTCCAGATTAACTCTAGATACTTAAGTAATTAGATTAACTGGAGGTTGACTCTACACACTTAGTCAGATTGACTCAAGGTGGACTCTAGATACTTAATTAAATTGACCCTAGATACTCAAATATCTATTATTGAAATCAAGTGTTCTCCGATACTAATAATTAAGAGTACCCTAAAAGACTATAATACTTAAGAACACTTTTCGATAACAAAATAAAAAGCAAGCTAGTTACTTTGAATGCCAATAATATTGTCCAAAATACTTAATTTTTCTTGATCAACAATTACACACAGTACATTAATCATAATCCAATGATTAATTTTTACAGAAAGATTATTCATTTCTATCGATCATGAACATACTTTCGAATCATCGTTAACGACTTAATCGAACTTGCGACTTAAATTACAATAATAATACTCCCATAAACAATTAATAAAGAGATTAGCCGAATTGTGTAAACGGAATAAAGGCCTCGAGTGAAAATCCCATTTGCATTATTTTCGATGAAGCGCATTCCTGGCATCATTACTTTTCATATTTCGCGGGAAGTTTCGCGGAACTTGCCAGAAAAGGGAGTCTCCTAGGATGTGTTCATGAAGTTGGAGTAGTTTCTCGTTAAAGTTGGTGTTTATTAAAATTTTTATGCGCCCGATTTGCATTTATACCTTCTATTCTAGATAACGCCAGATTGTTCCTCACTCTCTAATCAGTCCAGGAAGCAGGAATCGTTAATAAAAAGTGATTATTAAAAATCTAACGTTCCGATAATCGATACTACTCGACGAAGACGTAAATAATAAAGCGCGTAAAAAAGCTATATCAAAAACCTTGCACAGCTTAATATTAAAAATATTTCTTAATTCTTAACTCGAGCGACGGAAATATGCGCGGTGTCTGGAATCACTTATATGATTATGAATATTAAATTCTTGTGGATAATAAATATTAAATTCTTGTGAATAATAAATATTACATTCTTGTAAGTAATAAACATTAAATGCCAGGAAATAACAAGTATGAAATTCCTGTAAATAATAAGTATGAAATTCCTGGAAATGTTTGATATAAAATTCTTATCTGTAATAAATTTTAAATCAAATCTAGTTAAATCCATTAAGCTCGAAGAAAGATAATACGTTGAGTGCCGCTAAAGGCATACTTTACGTTAAAATGCCATTTGCAAAATATCGTACTGCATAAAAAAGAACCTTCGAGAGTTTCATATTTAAAATCCTAACATTTTCAAATTTTGTAGTATTTTTTAGTATTTTTTAGAATTATCTTGAAGAGCGAAAATATACGAAGAACTGAATAACTTCTGGTGAATAATAAATATGAAATTCTTATATATAATAAATATTAAACTAAATATAAAGCGAAAGGTATATTTTACGTTAAAATATCGTCTAAAATCCAACATTTTATACATCTTCGGACGACTCTACACGAAACCTTTTACTTCCCTCGTTAATTCCATAATAAATAATGAAAAGTATCCGGGATTGTCTTCGTAAATCATCTTCCGCGGGAAAAGTACGATGGCTCGCGTAGGTTTAATTTGCGGCAAAGGTACATACGCGACAGTTCTACATATCTCGAATCCATTAAAATGGATTTAACCGGTTTTACATAGATACGTATATGTATATACCGTGCACACTACTCCCCATATTCGTACGTGTATATTTCTAGGTACATAATTTTCTCTCTCCTCCGATCCCCCTTGCAACACGAAATACGGTCAGCCAAAATCGATAGCGTAGATTGTTTCACATGAACGGAATATCGAACTAACGTCAACGCCCACGCGACGTTAGAATTCAATGTTTTGTGGAAAGCGTGTTATTGTCGCACCGACAATTTAATTAACAACAATGCCAGTGTTCGGTTCTTATTTCTAGGTTGGTATTGGACGTTTAGGTGAAGCGATACAAATTCATTTCTGGGGACTTTTATTCTCTTGCTCGAGGGATCTTCGACTGGTGTGTGGCGAGGTCTTTTTTATATAAGTTTTGCTTTTTTTTTTTAATGGAAGTTGGATAAAATATCTCAGTTCTGGATAGCCAAAAATGGAAATATCCGAATTTTTAAATATCTGAATATGTAAAGATCCGACGACTTAAATATCAAAATTTTCAAATTTCTGGATGTCTAAGTATCCAAGGACTCAGATATTCAAATTTTCAGATATCTGGATATCTGAAGATCCAATGACTCAAATATCCAAATTTCCAAATATCTGGATATCTGAAGATCCAATGACTCAAATATCCAAATTTCAAAATTTCTGGATAACTGAAGATCCAAAGACTCAAATATCCAAATTACCAAATATCTGGATATCTGAAGATCCAACGACTCAAATATCCAAAATTCCAAATATCTGGATATCTGAATATCCAATAACTCAAATATCCGGATATCTAAATATCCAAATTTCCAAATATCTGGATATTTAAATATAAAAATTTTCAAATATCTGGATATCTAAATATCTAAATTTCCAAATATCTGGTTATCTAAATGTCCAAGTTTCCAAATATCTCAATATCTAAACATCCAACAACTCAAATATCCAAGTTTCGAAATATCTGGATATCTAAATATCCAACAACTCAAATATCCAAATTTCCAAATATCTGGATATCTGAATATCCAATAAATCAAATATCCTGATATCTAAATATCCAAATTTTCAAATATCTGGATATCTAAATATCCAAATTTCTAAATATCTCAATATCTAAAGATCCAACAACTCAAATATCCAAGTATCCAAATATCCGGATATCTAAAAATCCAACTACTCAACCATCCAAATTTCCAAACATCTGAATATCCAAAAATTCAAGGACTCAAATATCCAAATTTCGAAACATCTGAATACATAAATATCCAACAACTCAAATATTCAAATACACAACTTTAAAAAGAATACCTAATACATTTCTAATAATTATTCAGTACCTCTCCCCAAATTAAGAAAATTCAGTTCCATAAAACATTACGATTAACTAAAAGAACTTCCCAGTTTCATCAAATCAAATCAATTCTAAAGCTTTCAAGTAAGCTAAAACTCAAAAGCAAAATACACTGCGATGCTTTACTATATTCAATAATGGAACACCTACAAAAATTAATGTTCCCATACACTAGAATTTATTTTAATCTAGAAATATCGTTACCAAATATTACTAAACTTTTATAAGTACTCAATTCAATATTAGTTTCAAAGTATTCCTGGCTTTTTTCAAACGGGACACCCAGTACAGATCTGAATATTAATATTAATATAACAGAATAAATTCTTATCGTTCACCTTCGTTGTACCGATTGCAAAATTCTCCTCCCGTTTCTTATCACGCTTTTCAATAATCATACAACGATACTGCTTTTCCATACGTGTTTTCCGTTCGGTAGTCAAGGATTTCTGCCGGGTTTCCAAGAGACGCGTTACGGAATTCGAAGTTTACGAGACTGATGAAATTACAGGCGCATTTTCAATAGCGATGATACTGCGGCCAGCCACGCAGAACGATTCGAAAATATTTTCGACGAAGCGAACGCTCCTGGCGAGTCTCCAACGTAATTAGCAGTATTTTCGCGCGAAGTGCCTTTTGACGGTATCGCAAATATTCCCCCCCTCTGCTTTCTCTGATTTTGGCACGCCAATGAATTGAGAAAAATGGTTTTTTATTCATACTTCTATTCTCTCCTTTCCGTATCACTTCTTTATTCCCTACTTCTCGAAGGAATCCCTTATTTCTAGTTCGTGCAATAAACGTTAATATATCGACGCGTTTCCGGCAGCCGAATTAAAAGTTTTCAATTAATCATCATTTGCATTAACCCCTTGGCATACAGTGACGTCTGAGAAACGTCATTTGTTTCGCGTGTCATTATAGACGTTGACGTCTCCGGGACGCAAGAACTGTCTCCGACGGACAGGAAAAATGTCATACTTTACGGAACTACTTATTTATTATTGAATAATGTTACTTCATTATTGTCCATTAATATTGTGTATCGATCTTATTAAATGATATTTGGCATTGTAAATATTCCGTTCTGGTTCAAAGTTTACATAACTGTTCAGTTGAGCCAAATTAAATAGTATTTTTTGGACCCATGAAATTCCGTTTTATTTGTATGTCAAGGGGTTAATACAACGGAAGAATGAAGTATAATCTTATTCCCATGTTTCTCTTTATATTATATTCGAAGATTTATATTATATTCCTTAAATATTGTATTCGAAGGATGATCTGTACAAGTACAATAGAATAAAATATTTATACTTGCCGACGTATATGAATACGTAAAAACATATCGCAGAGTATAAATCGTTAATTCCAGCTTTCATCCGTAAATAATTTTGCATGTAATATTTGAAGCAACAAGAGCTTGATTAAAAAGAAATCGTAATTCAACTCGCATATTGGACATCGATGAAACGTCGAATATATCGTAACCTGATATATTACTCTTTCATACGCAAACAAAGTATTAACCTACTTTTTCGCCGGATCGCCCGTAGGTCACGCAGAGATAAAAAAGTACGCTCTTCTCAGTTCAGCAACCACTCGATAAACGTAAATCCATAAACTGACAAATAATAACTGCAACGGGATCGACTTCACGTTTTAAATATTGTAATTTAACACTTGCACTTGCAAAGACGACAGATGTAAAACGAAGCACCGGGCATGCTTTACGAAAGAAAGATGGCTGCGCCCTCTTTCACTTACGGCGATATTTCGAACCGCGCGAAGATGCTTGAGTAAATATTACCAAATAATATTAGTGATATTATTAAAATGAGTTTTAATCAAATACAGCGAATGTAAAAACCTCGTAGAGCTTGCTTTATTTATAATATTTTAACGAACAAGTAGTACCAATATATTCTCAGATATTGCAATATTTGGAATTTAGATATTGGAATATTTTAATATTTTAATATTTGGGATTTGGATATTTTAATATTTGGAATTTGTATATTTTAATAGTTGGAATTTGTATATTTAAATAGTTGGAATTTGTATATTTAAATATTTGAAAATTCAGGCATTTGGATGTTTGAATAGTTGGAATTTGTATATTTAAATATTTGAAAATTCAGGAATTTGGATGTTTGAATATTTGAAAATTCACGAATTTGGATGTTTGAATATTTGGAATTCCGATGTTTCCATACTTAGAATTTGGATATTTGAATATTTGGAATACCGATGTTTGAATATTTGGAATTCAGATATTGGAATATTTAGAATTCAGATATTTGAATATTTCAATATTTCGAACTTGGATATTCGAATATTTGGAATTCAAGTGTTTGAGTATTTGGAATTTGGATATTCGAATATTTGGAATAGCGATGTTTGAATATTTGAATATTTGGAATTCAGATATTGGAATATTTGGAATACAAGTGTTTGAGTATTTGGAATTTGGATATTCGAATATCCGACTACTTAGACATTCAAATATCTAGACATTTGAAATTCGATATTTTAATACAACCAATAACAGATAAAAATTCCATCCGAATGTGACGTCACAAGTGCCTTACTCCCGGAACCCAACAGTAATTGCCTTTTTAATCGCGAAAAAGCATACACTAACACGGAGAATACTTTATGCGACATACGAATGGTTTCGAACATCCGATATCACGAAAAGGAATTTACAATTTTTTCACAATTAATCAGCTTAACGTTCTATTTATCCATAATTTCCTTCATACGCATACTTCGATTTGCTCACTGTCCTATCAAAGCGTAACGAAAGAATTTTTTTTTTATTAAAATACCGCACACTTCGAAATCGTATATCAGCATATTTGCACGTTCGACTAGCGTTCAGATAACGTGGGAATTTTTTCCGCGAATTTTACAGGATCCTCGACCATCCGGAACGGCCGCGAAAGTAGGCAAACATCGGTCGTCGGTTGGGTTACGTTACCGATGTTCAACCGCGATAACCATATCATTTTGCTGGCAGCCACCCTTTTTTTTCGTAACCACGGAAAATATTGGCTCTTTGCTAGACTTTTTGAATACACTGTCAACTCTCCACGTGTGTTCGAATATATCTTTGTACCTCCATATCCGGCGATAGTGGAAAATTCAAAATAAACCTTGATATCGAAAGGTCACGTGTTATCATGGAGGAGAAAAATGAATAAATATAAATTGAAATATAAAAGACTCTAATGGAAATGAAAAAGGTGTACGAAGTCTGAAGCAACATAAAATGTTCCTTCGACGGAACTTAAAATCTGATCTTCGAGCTCAAAGAATGTTGTATGAAAAATCAACTGGAGTCCATTTTAATGTCGCCTCTGAGTCGCCACTCGAATTGTAGCAATGAACTGAGTGGCTACTGAGAGTCGCCATTCGAGTGGAAAGAGTTAAATCACCGACAAGTGGAGTCAATTTTAATGTCGCCTCTCAGTCGCCACTCGAATTGTAGCAATAAACTGAGTGGCTACTGAGAGTCGCCATTCGAGTGGAAAGAGTTAAATCACCGACAAGTGGAGTCAATTTTAATGTCGCCTCTCAGTCGCCACTCGAATTGTAGCAATGAACTGAGTGGCTACTGAGAGTCGCCATTCGAGTGGAAAGAGTTAAATCACCGACAAGTGGAGTCAATTTTAATGTCGCCTCTCAGTCGCCACTCGAATTGTAGCAATAAACTGAGTGGCTACTGAGAGTCGCCATTCGAGTGGAAAGAGTTAAATCACCGACAAGTGGAGTCAATTTTAATGTCGCCTCTCAGTCGCCACTCGAATTGTAGCAATAAACTGAGTGGCTACTGAGAGTCGCCATTCGAGTGGAAAGAGTTAAATCACCGACAAGTGGAGTCAATTTTAATGTCGCCTCTCAGTCGCCACTCGAATTGTAGCAATAAACTGAGTGGCTACTGAGAGTCGCCATTCGAGTGGAAAGAGTTAAATCACCGACAAGTGGAGTCAATTTTAATGTCGCCTCTCAGTCTCCACTCGAATTGTAGCAATAAACTGAGTGGCTACTGAAATTCGCCATTCGAGTAGAAAGAGTTAAATCACCGACAACTGGACTCAATTCTAATGTCGCCTCTCAGTCGCCACTAAAGTTTGCTGCGGTAACTGTAAATAATAATAAATAATCTCGAGTGCAAAGGGTTAAAGCACTGACAATCGGACTCAATTCTAATGTCGCCTCTCAGTCGCCACTCAAGTTTGCCGCGGTAGCTCTAAATAATAATATATAATCTCGAGTGGAAAGAGTTAAAGCACTGACAATTGGACTCAATTCTAATGTCGCCTCTCAGTCGCCACTCAAGTTTGCCGCGGTAGCTCTAAATAATAATAAATCATCTCGAGTGGAAAGAGTTAAAGCACTGACAATTGGACTCAATTCTAATGTCGCCTCTCAGTCGCCACTCAAGTTTGCCGCGGTAGCTCTAAATAATAATAAATCATCTCGAGTGGAAAGAGTTAAAGCACTGACAATTGGACTCAATTCTAATGTCGCCTTTCAGTCGCCACTTGAATTGCTGAGATAAACTGAGCGGTTACTGTCGATTGCAAAGGGTTAAAAATTATGTTCCCATGTATACAACTAATAAAGGGCACTATCGAATCCAATTAATAGGAAGCATCCATTGAAACGAACGAGAAGATCGTATGTGCCTCGGTCGGATTTGATAACAGCGATAAATCTGGTTAAAGCGACAAACCAAGTATGATACCTGTAAATTCCTTGTCGTAAGAGGCACGGAACCGTCGCAGCCAATAGCCGTTCGTGATACTGAAACGCTCCGCGAATGGACAATCCGTATTCCCGGGATGCCGTGAATTTCGTAGTAGCCCGTTTCGCCATTCCACAAAACACAGCACTAACCACACCGGAAGTCGACTTTAACTTCGTTCACTCGATTGTTGTCACCTGGGATTAAACGTACTCACATTTCTACGTACCGCGAACCACTTAACTCGTCCCCTGATAAAACAGATAACTACATTTAGTTTTAATTAGTCCCGCACGCTGCGAGACACGCGCCCGACTAATCACCGACCTATTCTACTTAATTCTCGTTCAACAGTTTCGGGAACTGTGAATCATTAACCCAGGAAATTTTGATGTTTCTTTGGAAATATTCATTTCGAAATATTGTCGCTGTATCGGGGAAGAACTTAAATTGATTAATTTTTCTTAAATTGCCAACTGTTGCACGAATTATTTTGTTAAATTTTGCCAGTTTATTCTTAATATAATTGTAGTATTTTATTTGATTTATTTAGTACATTTATTTAATATTGTTATCAGCATATAGTTATGAGTATATACTCATCAATATTCTATATATTTAATATTAAAATATATGGAATTAAATAAATATACGATGCTAAAAATTATTCAATTTTGAATTGTTTAGTTCTTCTAACCTTTAGTTTTAATAAATTACGATGTTTTATAAGTACAAATAAATTGTTTATATCAGCGGGAGGATTTCGCGCGCAGTGCAACGATTAAATTGCAAATTCCGGTTTCGCTGTTTTATAATCGGAATTTGAATATGTTATCATAATGCCAAGGACGAAAATGGAGCGTAAATATAAAAACGGGGGAAAGCGCGGGATGCGAAATTACATTCGTTGTCGTTTTTCTACGTGCTTATCTCGCGTCGCGCACAAAATAAATATTCAATGCATGACGTCCGACTTTGGAACATTACTGTGGCTCGTTGTGTAGTATTTCGTTCTTTCGCGCGGAAATCTGAATTTTACGAGGACACACGTAACTTTTCGACGATGATGGCAATCCTATGAATGTGTCCCGCGGGTTCTCCAGCAACCCGGATAAGAAACTTCGCGTCGAGCGATTTCGAATTTTTAACCCGATCGTAACAAGTTCTCACGTGATTCTTGTGCGCATAATAGCGTTTTTAGTATCGTATATATTTATTATTAGTATTTTTCAAATCGTATATTTGATCATTTTTTTCAAATCGTATATTTAATCATATTTTTCAAATCGTATATTTAATAATATTTTTCATATCGCGTATTTATTACTATTCTTCAAATTGTATATCTATTATTAATATTTTTCAAATCGTATATTTATTATTTTAATATTTTTCAAATTGTATATTTATTATTAATATTTTTCAAATCGCATATTTATTATCAATATTTTTCAAGTCGTATATTTATTATCAATATTTTTCAAATCGTATATTTATTATGAATATTTTTCAAGTCGTATATTTATTAATATTTTTCAAGTCGTGTATTTATTAATATTTTTCAAATCGTATATTTATTTCGAATATTTTTCAAATCGTATATATATTAATATTTTTCAAATCGTATAATTATTAATATTTTTCAAATCGTATATTTATTAATATTTTTCAAGTCGTATATTTATTAATATTTTTCAAATCGTATATTTATTTCGAATATTTTTCAAATCGTATATATATTAATATTTTTCAAATCGTATAATTATTAATATTTTTCAAATCGTATATTTATTAATATTTTTCAAGTCGTATATTTATTAATATTTTTCAAATCGTATATTTATTATTACATCTAACCCTCGATTTACACGGTAGATTCGTTCCCCGAGAAAGCCGTGTAACTTGAAACCGTGCAATTCGAATCCACATTTCACATTGAAAATAAATACATAATAAATTAAGCAAATCCATATGAAACAGTTTTACGTATTTCACCCAAAAATTAGACTACATTATAGTGGAAGATAAACAGATCACAGAATTGTTTATAACCCCATTTACACTTCGTGCAAATATATTTACATCGCAAGAAGACACGAGCTCGTGTCACGTGACCATTTACAAGTCATCGTGGAAGTAGAAGAAGTCGTCGTTGCGGACGAGGTTTCGAAAGCGGCGGCGGAATATCAAGAGAAAGGATATCGCGTAAAAGAAAGAAAGCCATAGAAGTCAACAGAGGAGAGAAGAAAAGGAAACGCGGATAAAAAAACAAGGAGCACATCTTTCCTCTCGACTTCCTGGGTGTACCGTGTGTATCTTCTCGAGCAGCGCCTAGGGAATTTAATTCCATTTTCAATTTACCTAAACCCCCTTACGCAAACTCTGCTACCGTCTTCTCGAGTGCCTTTGGCCTTCTTTTTCTCCGACCACTCTAACTCCCTATACTCGCTTTCTACTACCTTCACTTTACTTCGTTTTATTTGATATCTGCCGATGTATCTGACGGATGAAATATCACGTATTAAAGTATTAATATCGACGCATTGAAGGACTAACGGAATTTTCATTCGTTGGCAAATTCAGTTAGTCAAAACACCTTTGATAACTTTCCTTTACACAAAACATGTTTTATCACGATTTTCATTTTCATCCTGATATACTGGGTGTCCCGTATGAAATCAATCACTTAGTAATCTTCTTTAATCGCGATAGAACGGATAATATTCTCAAAAATATATATATTTCATGAAAATATTAATTGAAAGTGAAATCTTTCCATTGTCGCTGTTTTACAGAATTTTATAGAACACTCATGTTTTTTAAACGGAAAGAAATATTGTTATATAATTAGGTGGCCTATTTCCCGCAATTATGCTGTATATGGAATTTAACCCTTTGCGCTCGAGAGGCGATATTAAAATTGACTCCAGTTGTCGGTGATTTAACGTCTGATATTAATATTTTGTTATAACTAGAGAAAATCTTAATGTCGCCTCTCATTCGCCATTCGAGTTGCATAAATAAACAGAGTGGCGACTAATCGCCTTCGAGTGCAAAGGGTTAGTATAACGGTATTATAATATAATGAAGTTGTTACTTATTAATTATTATATTTGATATACGATAATAATATACCGAGTTTGTAAATCTCGGTCAAATTATTAATAATAAAACGAGCGGAAAATGATACAAGTGTGTTAACAAAAGAATTTCGCGAATAAACATTCGAGCGACGAGACTTAAAAAATCTGTTCTTTTTTATTGTCCCAAGTCATCCCATTATTTTCATTTCGGTTTCACATCTTCCGTTTCACATTCTACGATCATCCATGACTTCTCATCTCTGTTCCATTCGAACAGTTCACGGCGAAGTAAAAGAAAACAGAGGGTTCTTTTTCCGTTCTTTTTTATCCTCTCTTACTTTCCTGCACCACTCCTCTCCACGCAATGGTGGCTTCGTAGAGGAGGTTCAAGTCTAAAGGACGGCCACGAAGTAAAAGGGAAAAGGTAAAAAACCGAGAAAAAAAAGAAGTTAGGATGAAGAAGGTAGAGCAGAGCGGGTGGATTCAAAGAGCCGGCTTCTCGTTTTAACCCCTTTTTATGCAGAAACGTCTTCCCTCTACGGGCATTCAGATTCTACTCGTCGAAAGCCAACTCTGCCGCTTTCTTTTTCCGCTGCGAAGTGTCGCGCGAGCGTTAATTAGTTTTTCGTTCTTCCCACGGCTTTCCAACACACTTCTACCATTCCCGCTTACGTTCGTCTACCAATTCCTATCGTTTTCTTCATCCACCTACACTTTTTTCCTTTCCTCGAATCCCTCCGCCGCGGCCAACCGTGTTTCCCTTCTACAAACTCGAGTGTCTCGATGAGTGGGTTCTTAAAGTGCCCGTCTTTTTCGTATCTCGCAATCTCGGGCCAGTTACCACCCGACGAGCACTAACCGACGGAAAAAACGAGTCGACGGATTCGCTACACGAGGAGTTAACGGCTTATCCGGGTGTGTAGAATTATTTACGTGACCGCGGATACGAAACTACCGAAGCACCCTCGACACTCCCACGCTCGGCGAACATCTTCTTCTTCTTCCTCTAAACGTACCTTGCATCTTCCGAGCGAGACAGACACCTCCGTTTTATCCGCCGTGGAATTCAAGACGGTGAAATCGCGCCGAATCACTCCGATCATACGTCGGAAGTTATGTGTGTCAATATACTTCCGCTCTGTTTAACGGTTCGTCTACTGATACACTTTTGACTACTACTGTACATAGCTTACTTCGTAAGCAACGAGAGTTTGTGAATTGCGTGTGAGATTTGTCAACGAGACTTACAATTTATGTCATAATTTTGTAATAAAGCCTTGTCGATCGATTTTCATTTAACATTCTTTTCTTATTTTTCTGCGTAGAATACGCTCACGAAGTTGTTACAGAAAAACGTTTGATACCTGATTTTGTCAGTCGTGCGTAAGATTTTCCAACGAGATTTTGAAAATACGTAGTAAAAACAGAAGTAATTCTATAGTATACAATGTTTAAGTGCAATGGTACACTCGTTTTACAAAAGAGAGGTTTAAAATGACACGCGATTTCCATACGTTTATGTATCTGCACTTACAACGTGAAGTTAGCGGGAGACTAGCGTTCCCGGCTCACAGCGCGCGGCTTCGAGTACCGCTAACTTCACGTTGTCCAGCGAAAGGTGGATCAACGTATGGAAATCGCGTCTCACTTTAACCCTTTGCTCCGTGACATTTTTGCGTTGGAGCATTTGAAAAATGAACTTCTGTTTTACTAAAAAAGAAGATCCGTTGTTATAAATTAAATATCCAATGAAAGCATATGGCGCAATAACGGCGCCTACAGAGTGCAAAGGGTTAAACCCTTCTTTTTAAAAGCACGTGAGTCATTGCACTTAAAAATTGTATACTATAGAATTACTTCTGTTTTTACTACGTATTTTCAAAATCTCGTTGGAAAATCTTACGCACGACTGACAAAATCAGGTATCAAACGTTTTTCTGTAACAACTTTTTTACTACACCTGTTTTTACTACGTATTTTCAAAATCTCGTTGGAAAATCTTACGCACGACTGACAAAATCTCTTCGCAAGTGTTTCGCGAGTACGAAAGAAATTATGGAGATCGAGTGAAACGTGAATAAATAAGGATTCCGAATTTCTCGTCTCCCCTTCTGTATTACTTGATGCGTTACACGCTGCTCCCGGAAGCGGTACACGAAGGGATCCGTGGAGGGTTTACTTCCTCCGTTGACAGATTTAAAGGGACTTTATCTCGAGAGTAAGGAGACAAACGTCTGTTACCACGGAATCGTAACACGCTCGGTACTCGCGCGAGTACAGCTGTGTGATGTGTAGCAAATACGTAAGTATACCAAATTGGAGAGGGAATTTATGAGCCAGCCGAAGTAACGACTGCGTGGGAACAGGTGCGCAATAAATTGGTGCCTCGCGATTCGCGTTCTGTTGCCGCTCCACAAAAACCAAGTCACCGGTGAGAAATCTTTCCTTCGAATATTATCAAATTAATAATAAGATTACATAAATAAACACCAACGAAGAATATAAGGAAAACAATTGTCACACATACATATATGCCGCTGGAAGCGAATCTGTTAATATTATATACATAATATTATAACTTCATAAAACTCCCTTTATTTCTTCATATTAAACATTATTCTGTTGATAATCCCCCTTTTATCTATGATCTTTGACTGAATATCCTCCAATGACATAATTCCCTTTTCGATGAAATCAAATTCCCAACTTCCGATGCAAAAGAATTCTTTACTCCGGAAGTAATTACATTCCGGTATTCCTGATATTATACCACACAAATATTATAATAAATATTCATTCGTACGATATGTTATGAATCCGTTATACACAATGGAAAATACTAACCTTACCATGTATGTACAAACGACTCTGAGTTACTTTGGTCAACGTGAAAATGATTAGGTTAGGTAAAATGATCGCTGGTTGGTGGACAAGTTTCCTGCGACGGCGATTATTGCTCCGTGACTATGGGGAGACGAGTTTTATTGGAGTTTGGATTTACAGAGCGGCAGAGGATTCTGAGCTCCCCAGATTATGCAAGTATGAGCTACGAGATTACGTAACGCAGTTAACCCCCGAAACGTTACCTTATCACAGCTACGAGATTATGCTACGTTTATGTTGAGGATAGTTTTACATTTACATAACAACTTCTTGATTTATTGTCAACCATACTATGATCTTCGGGAACCAACTTCGCCTTGGTTATCAAAATCGGTTTATGAGTTTCATCATTTTACCTTTCCTAGACGGATATGTTTTTTGGAAAATTAAAGAGGTAGGTTAGAATTGTAATACTTCGGTTGATGAATTTCTTCAAAATAAATTCTATTAAACTTGAGTGGGATCAGTGTCCCAGTAGTCTGGAAAGGGTTAGTGGGAGTTCATATGGTAACCCTTGCAGAATAGGTTTCGATGTAACGCGTGCTTGCAAACTAACATTAAATTACTACCAACAAATTTGATAAAATATTCGATTAAATACCCTCAATTCTTTTTCGTCACAAACTGTTTTACCACGAAACTTTAACAAGAATTTAATAAAAATTGAAATCAAATTCGAGCATAACCTTTTGATATACACAAAGAAAGCCTTAAAAAAGCGAAAAATAATAAGATCACAAAAAGTCATCAGAAATAAGAATTACAATTATTTTCAAATAAAGACCTGGGAATTCCAAGGTTTCCATAGACGCAGTATATTTTTGTACCCAAAACGTTTACACGTATTCTTCGGAAACGTATTTACCTTGACAGGCATAATTGGGTGTATAACAAAGATATGAAGCAAATATTTATTTCGAATCTCTCCCCACGGTAAATTATTATTCCACGAGGGATAACGGCGAAGGGGAGGGGTCGAATGATAAAAGTGACAACCGTGTGGCTCGATTTAGCGTGAATAAACTGTTTCTTTGGTGAGTGGTTTCCTATGGTGGGATTGTTAGTCAGATAGAACGACTCGGTTTTGGCCTGTTTCAAGTAGACACTTCGGAATGGCGAGACAAGTACCGTTCACGGGGTCAATTGTTTCTCCGTTGTAAACAGGTCAGAAATAAATCCCGGCTTAACGCCAAGCTTAAAAGCTCTTAAAGCGGTATTCGGCCCTCTACGTCGTTCCTTCTCCCACCCCCACCCTCCCTCTTGCCTCAATTTATACCCCCTTCTTTCCGCCGCCCCTCGAAAGCCCATTCTGTTTGTCGATTTTACACTATCTTCCTTCTTCTCCGTTTCTCTTCTGTCCACGATAGAATCTAGTATACCATTCCAATGCCCATCCACATCCCGCAGCCGATCGCCATTTTGCGCTGACCTCCCAACCTAACCCGATGCAGCTTCGACTTGGAAAACCACTTTCCGATCACGATTTACAATCATATCTACTTTGCACTTCCTATTATAGCTTCTTGTGTATCTCTTTCTTTATTTCTACTCTTTGCATATTTATTCTATTATTTCTGGTCGTGGTATACTTATTCCTTTTTCGATTCTAATCTTTGTACTTTTGTTTTTTTTCTATTATTGTTAGAATGATTTTTCTTATTTCTACTCATCGTATATTATTTTTTATTTCTGCGTACTAATTTATTTGTTTCTTTATTTCTAATTGTAGGACGTTTATTTTTTTACTCCTGTTAGAATTACTTTTCTTGTTTCTGCGAGTCGTATATTATTTTTTATTTCTGCGTACTGGTTTATTTATTCATTTATTTATTTCTGATTCTAGATGATTTATTTGCTTATTTCTAATTCCAGTACATTCATCTTTTTATTTCTACTCCTGTCACACTTATTATTCTTACTTCTACTACTCGTATATTATTTTTTGGATTTCTGGATTATTATTATTATTTCGTTTCTGGTTTATTTATTTTTTTATTTCGACTCCTGCCATCTTTATTTTTGCTACTTTTACTATTGGTATATTTATTTCCACTCCGAGGCAATTATATTTGCTGATATCATTATTACATTTATGCTAATCTAACATTTCTAGATATTATCTAGAAACATTCCAAAATATTATTAATTACATGATTATTCTTTGCTATTTCATTATGCTAAAGTTACTGTTAAAGTATAGCTTAATATAATATATTCGTATTATATAATATACCTTTTCAACCCTTCGAATTTTAGTAATACATCGCTAATATTCGTAAAATACGACGTTACATAGACATTACGGACACATATGGCGAGGTATCGTATAACACGTATTCAAGGATGACGCACAACGTGTTAATTACTTCGTATTACATAATTATCTTTACACCGTATCCTTGATTACATCAAGAACACTCGTTTTTGGCGCAGTAAAAGTATACTGCATCTGCATGAAATTCAAATCTCGCGGGCTATAAATCTGACGGCAGAACGGAGTTAGCGGCGAGCGGAGAGGAGCTGAACGGAAGTCAGAATTTCTATTCACGCCGGTTTATAATATACGTCATTTAACTGCTCGTATTCTATTCGCTTGTTCTTTTTTTGTTGTTTTTTTCAATGGCTATTAAAGGAAAAGTATGAAAGGGAAGTATGAATATCATTCATCACGTGCGATAAACCTGGCACTGTGCCCAGAATCGGACCCGTTTTAACGAGACTTCAAAGCCAGCAACTTCATTTGCCCTGCCGCCTTTTTATAACTTCCTAATGGAACAACGGAATAAGAAAGCGGCAGGGAAAAGTGGGTGTCAGATATCGAAGAAATAAATCCTATAACTTTACCTTTCACTTTTGACTGTTTTTTTACTTTTTTTTCCTTTTTTTCCTTTTCTCGAACTGCACTGACTTTGTCTTCAAACTATTCGACGTATCGCGCGATTTTTCGACATCCTGCTTCCTCCATGAATTTTGAATTTTTGCACACTCGGAGGCGATTCTTAGTCGACATAATTTTTTGATTTCTACTTCTAATTTATTTGTTTATTTGTTTATTTATTTATTTCTAATTCTAGTACAGTCATTTTTGGATTTCTAGTTTTGGTGTATTCGGTACCTTTTCTATACCTGTTACACTTATTTTTCTTGTTATTAGTTCTGGTATACTAATTTTTGGATTTCTGCTTGTAGTTTATTTATTTCTTTATTTCGACGCCTGACATATTTGTTTTCAATAGTTTTACTTTTGTTGGTATGATTATTTTGTTATTTCTATTATGAGACAATTATATTTGCAGATATTATCATTTTTGGTAATCTAACGTTTGTGGATATTATCTGGAAACTTTCTGAAGTATTATTAATTATGTGATTATTTTCTGTTATTTTGTTATGCTAAAAGTTGGAGTTATAGTCGGCTCTCGAGTGCAAAGGGTTAAACTTTGTTCCAAATATTGATAGAATATTAATAATGGAATTTTTGGTGTCACTTGGCGAAAAGGGTTCGCATTGTGTAAAATGTTATGTAATACGATTAGAGATTACTTTGTATGTCAATAGGAGGAATAATATGCTATCCACTTATGCAATAATGTATCGACGTGTAATACAATATAATCAACGATTTCGAATTGCGAGTAATTTTTATTCCTGGAAGTCGAGGAGACTGAAAGAGTTGTTTGTTAAGTTTACTTACATTTCGAAGTCGCGAAATGTCCGAAGTGAAGATCCATTCTCTTCTCCTCCTGAATTGTGATCGGCATGTTAAATAGTATTCTTTCTCTTTAATAATAACACTGTCTAATAATAATGTACGAAAAACGAGGCCAACGCGATGAAGTAAAATTATACAACTTTATAGAATACAATTAAAGACGATTTGTACGACGATTCGCACGGTCACTCTCGAAAACGAAGCAGATATGGTCCGTAGTTGAAAAAGCAGTTAAGGAGTACGTCGAATATTACGGGAATGTATTAATAATTGCTATCGCGTAATTATTTAATGGCGATATGACGTACCGCACACGCGGAACCGACGCCACGGCTTTCCAGATCGAGGATTAAGGAGCGTCTGACTGGCCGTGGCAAGGAGAGAGACAGCGAATTGTTGATACTCGCACACCTGGCTATCAAGCGCTTCAAGTGTTTACGTTTTCTGTGCCTTTCGATCGACGGCGCACTGTTACGTGTCGTTACTATACCGCCTTTAGGAATCCTTTAAAATCAAATATAATATTGGAGAAATGATTCCATTCTTGCGAATTTGTATAACATATTTTATGAGTAGAGCATGTTTAGTCACAATCTACTATCGTTTTGGAGACTTTAGGACCAAAATTGACGCCTTCGGAATTTTTACCAATATTTTGATCATTTTTGCAATTTTACGTCGATCCATTTTTTTAGCGGACAAAATTTTTAATTCACTTCTTTCGTCCCAAAATTATTCTAGAACATGTTTATACATCATTTACCATCGATTTGGATCATTTAGAAGCAAAATTGGCGACTTTGATTTTTTCATGATTTTTGAAGGTATACCCCTTTACATTATTCCGATTTTCGGTCGACCCCTTTTTTGACCGGAAATAATTTTTAATTCACTTATTTCGACCGAAAATTATTCTAGAACATATTCATACATCATTTACCATCGATTTGCATCACTTAGGTCTCAATTTATCGACATTAAAATTTTCCTCATTCTTTAATGCATCCACCTTCCATACAAACCCTTCCGTCTAAATCCAACGTCCTTCCCAAAAACTTCGTCACTTAATCTCCCACAAAATCCTCTACTTAATTCATTACCAACAAACCACCCACCTCGATCCAAGTCCGTAACACCCGCCAACATCTCTGCTTTCATAAACACACTAATTAACTCTTATTAAAATGCAATAAGTGCGTGAACCCAAGCACCCTCGTCGTTTTGATGAATTACAATGGCGGGAAGTCCTAGGGTGTGAGTTTCGGGTATCGTTCTACGAAATAATGCAGAACGTGCATCGGTATTAATCACGTTTGAAGCGTTTGTTGCGTGTTGGTTGTGGCGAGAGGTGAAAGGTGGTGGGGGTGGCAAAGGGTGGGGGACGCCGGAAGAGAGAGCTTTTGCAGGCCTTTCAAAATTTATCGTTCGTCGCGCGGAATGGCAATCTCGTGTCCCCGACCGCCGACCCACCCGGATTTCCCTCCGCATTGCTATTTTATGTCGAATAAAAAGCCTCGTCCAAGATAACTCTTCCCGTGCCATGTCTCCTCTTTTTTTTCGGTACACGCAGCCCTTTCGCTTTTTTTTTCGCGAGCGAGTAATGATCTATCTTTTGCGTTGATCTTTTGTGTTATCTCACCGAAGATAATAGATTTGCATTCTTATCGGAGCAGCATTTTTGAGCTTGTTATTCGACACTTCACGTGGAGATGAGATGGGCTGGCTTCCTTGAAAGAGGAACCGGAAGTCTTCCTTGAAAGGGTTCACTGGTTGGATGCGGAATGACTTTGGAAGTCATTGACTTTGCAAGAAGGTACTGGCAGTGGTAATTGGGAGAATTAAATTTGACTGATTCATGAAAAGGAGTTGTTTCGAGTGAATATGAATTGTAGGTAAGGTGTTATGCGGATGGTGTAAGGTAAAGTTGTAGGTGAAGTCGGAAAGCGCGTGGTACTGTTTGGATCGATGTTATTTCAGTGTTTCTTATGTCTTCAATGATGGTTCAATTCGAAGTGGTCAGTTTTGATTCTTAATGGTCCGAATCGATGGTAGATGGTCCCTAAATATGTTCTTGGACCATTTTGGGATGAAAGAAGTGGATTAGAACTTGGTTTCGGTCGGAAAATGGGTCGACCTGAAATCGCGAAAATGTAAAGGGGTATACCTTCAAAAATTCTCAAAAATTAAAAGTCGCCAAAATCGCTCCTAGACCGTCCAAATCGATGGTATATGATGTATAAACATATTCTAGGATGATTTTGGGTCGGAAGAAGCGGTTTAAAAATTTGTTTAGCCCCAAAATGTGTTGACCCAAAATCGCAAAAATGTCTTCAAAAATCGTCAAAAAATCAAAGTCGCCAATTTCGCTCCTGCATGCCCCAAATCGATGCTAAACGATCCCCAATGATATTCTAGGACCATTTTCGATCAAAAGAAGTGCATTCCAAATTGTATCCGGCCAAAAACAAAATCGATTAAAAATCACAAAAATGAGAAAAGGCATTCGAAATTCCGCACACATCAAAAAGCACATGGCGCTCAGTTTCCCGAGTACTTCAACATCCCCATTTAAAAACGAAAAAAACCTTCGTAGACGGACACCCACCTAGGGTTCCTTTAAACGCACCATCATAATGTTAGAACAGAAGAATAGAGCGCAAACAAAGAGCACTCGTTTCGAAGCCCTATTTCTCTATTTCCGTGTTCGCCGAGCGTGCAACCAGACACGGAACAATAAGAGTAATCTGGAAAATGTCGAAAATGAAATTGTTTCGCGCGTTTGGGGAAAGGGGTGGTTCCGCGGGAAGGGTTGAAGGGGTGGGAAGTGGAGTTTGGTGACACAGAGAGACCATCGCGAGGTACATAAAGCATCGGGGGGTCTGACTTGTTTGGATAATGCGAGAAGCAACGCATTGTTTACGTGCAGCATTAACGTCAGGCACAGCGACCGGTTGCTGAGAACAATTAAGATACAAGTGCACCGACTCTCTTAGCCAACCTGTTTCTTCCTCGTCTACCTCTTTCATCCCCTATTTCTTCGACCCCCTTCATTTTCGCCACTCGACGATACCCTCGAAACCACCCCTTCAACCACCCCCTCGAAACTTCCCGGAATCTCTCACGGACGAGCGACTGCGATTCTGATAAAGTAACTCGACAATAACGCGAGATCTTTCCACCGAGTCAGCGGAGATCGTTACAAGAGAATGATAAAGTTAACGTAATCGCGATGCATTCAAGATGTGTTCTTTAATGGCTCTTGATTACTCCAGTTTCGTTGGAAGGAATTAATTCACCGGAACGAACGCTGGGATTTGTTTAATTGTTGTTAAACAATTGTTTGATTATAGTGATGAATTAAATTGGGATCTTGATATAATTCTGCAGATTGGATTTGTCAGATTGTTTATAGAAACAATTTTTCATCCACTCGTTTCGATCTGAAATGGTCTTAGAACATGTTAGGCACCACTTTGGACCAGTTAGAACCAAATCGGACTACTTTGATTTGCGGCAGTTTTTGAAGTCGTATGAAATGAATGTATGAAAGCACATGAAAGTATTCTTAGGAAGCTTTTGATTTGGTGTTTCCTTTTAGTTCGAAGAGTATCTTCCTTCCTTTGTTGGATCGATGTTATTTCAGTGTTTCTTATTCTTCAATGATGGTTCAATTCGAAGTGGTCAGTTTTGGTTCCAAATGGTCCGAATCGATGGTAGGTGGTCCCTAAATATGTTCTAGGACCATTTTGGGATGAAAGAAGTGGATTAGAAATTGTTTTCGGTCGGAAAATGGGTCGACCTAAAATCGCGAAAATGGGAAGGGGTATACCTTTTTCAAAAAATCGAAGTCGTCAATTTCGGTCCTGCATGGCCCAAATCACTCGCTTCGATCTAAAACGATCTTAGAACATGTTAGGCACCACTTTGGACCACTTTGGACCAAATCGGACTACTTTGATTTGCGGCAGTTTCTGAAGTCGTATGAAATAAATATATGAAAGCACATGAAAGTATTCTTAGGAAGCTTTTGATTTGGTGTTTCCTTTTAGTTCGAAGAGTATTTTCCTTCGGGAAGATGAGAAAAGGAAGGTTAGGTTAGTCCTAGGGTAAAATGCAGGTGCACTGGGTGGAACATTAGGTGGTCTAACATAGTGCAGCACTTTGCAAGCACTATCTTCACATGTACAGGGTTCGTTACTTGTACGCGTTTACATCGTGGAAGAACTATACGTAGTTCCTCTTCCTTGAACCTCGGCCACTATATTATCCGCGACTTAATCGTCCGGTTTCGCAAAACTTTTTATGGGCCATAATTCAAAGTTTTCGCGGGGTATTCTTTAAAGGGTAAAGCATTCTCTTGGATTCCTTGGCCGGAAGTTCTTCTTTTATTTTCGGCCGAAGAGGGTTACGTAGCTTGGATATGTAGCTGGTGGATTTCACGGATGTGCACCCGGAAACTTTACAACTTTGTTCTGGACGAAATTGAATTATTTGAAATTCACATCGGCGAAATATATTGCTGGTAATTAGTGTTTAAATAGTGTAATTAAATACCGTTGGAAAGTGGAAATAATAGAATTAATTATGAAAGAGTAGAATTAAGATTAATAATGGAGTGTAAGAGTAGATGCTATTTTAATATTTTTTAGTTTTTTTACAGCATTTGTTGGAACTTTCTCGTTTTGTAATAATATTGGAGGAAGTAATGTTATTATGTTTTGTTTGTTATTTATATTTTTTTATATTTGTCGAGAATCCACGGAAACGTCATATTTTTGTTAAAATCACTTCAACGGAAAGCAACAGAAAATACTTATTTAACACTCAGATGGAGCTGCAAATATATATAAATATTTTTGGCGTTTAATAAATATTTTATGTCATTTTACGTTTGTTATGTTTCAAGATTATTACATATATGCAAGATAATTCTTATTTCGGAACAATTACTTTGCATGGGATTTTGTAATATTTTTATTACAGTAGATTAAGAAAATAAATTGGTAGAAAAGCTTGACTTCCAAAAGGGTGAATTTGATTTGCAAAAATGTGAATATGATCCGCGAAAGGATGAATTTGATTTGTAAAAAGATGAGTATGATCTGCGAAAGAGTGAATTTGATTTGCAAAAAGATGAATATGATCTGCGAAAGGGTGAATTTGATTTGCAAAAAGGTGAGTATGATCCGCGAAAGGATGAATTTGATTTGCAAAAAGATGAGTACGATCCGCGAAAGAGTGAACTTGATTTGCGAAAAGGTGAATACGATTCGCGAAAGGGTGAATTTGATTAGCAAAAAGGTGAATACGATTCGCGAAAGGGTGAATTTGATTTGCAAAAGGGTGAATACGATTCGCGAAAGGGTGAATTTGATTTGCATAAAGGTGAATATGATCTGCGAAAGGGTGAATTTGATTTGCAAAAAGATGAGTATGATCCGCGAAAGGGTGAATTTGATTTGCAAAAAGATGAATACGACCCGCGAAAGGGTGAATTGGATTTGCAAAAAGATGAATACGATTCGCGAAAGGGTGAATTTGATTTGCAAAAAGATAAATATGATCTGCGAAAGGGTGAATTTGCTTTGCAAAAAGATGAGTATGATCCGCGAAAGGGTGAATTTGATTTGCAAAAAGATGAATACCACCCGCGAAAGGGTGAATTGGATTTGCAAAAAGATGAATATGATCCGCGAAAGGGTGAATTGGATTTGCAAGCTGTTGAAAATGCTCCGCAAACTCATGAATTTTAAGTGCAAAGCGAATAAAATCCCGGACACGCAATTACGTAGACAAACAATATTATTAAAAACCAGCATTAAAGACCAGTCATTTTGACTGTTTCGCTAGTTCCAGTGTTAATCACACCGCGAAAGCGGATGATAATAGATTCCCAAGGTGAAATTTTTGGAAAATCATTTTCGATATGGCGCATGTGTTTGTAGACGGTAAACACAGATCCCAAGGGAGTTGTGATACCGCACGTACAGCTCGCAGTATGCATCGGATACCCTCCACTTTCCAGCGAGGGAAATTAGTCCACGGACGCTTGTAATTTCTCCATAAATTTACGGGAGTAACGTTAATGTACCGAAAGTGTTTGGATATTCGATTATTTACTTTATGTAGCATTTTGCCGAGCTACCGTATTCTAAGGGTTGCAATCCCTTTTCCATCCCTTCTCCATTATGCAACTTTACCTTCGACAAACCCACGATATTTATTTACGATTATTGCTTCCCGAGAAATTATCGGGTTTATTATTTAATTCTGCATTATTTGTTATATTATACTGGATTATATTACTTTGTATTATATTGCATCATATTATGTCGTGTTATACTGAATTATGTTACGTTATGTAATACTGTATTATATTATATTATGTTATGTTATACTGTATTATATTATATTATATTATACTATACTATACTATACTATATCATCATCGTACTCCTATTAACAATCAATTAAATATAACACACAATTAAATATGATAACACCAAACAATTATTATCAGCATATTCCTTATCCATCGCTTCCATTGTTTATTATATAACCAACGTTCCATCTTCCAAAGAATCCGCAGAAGGAAGGCAGAAAAATGGGTGGATTTCTTTAACGAATAGAAATAAGAAAGAAAATTATTACTCGCTCGAGGGATCACGTAACGAAAGGATCCGGTTACGCAAAGCCCCCGCTATTTTATTAGGGCTTTTATTATTATCAGGTCGCATTGGCAACCTGCTTTCCTGGTATTCTATTATCATACCGCGAAAATGAATCTGTTATACAGGCTGTTTCACTTAACCTGGCCACCTCAGATATCTCGCTTATTTTTTGTGATAGAAAAACATATCAGAGGAACAGAATACTCGTTTACTTTACTTTTACTTTTTTCCTTTTTTATTACTTTTTTTCAAAGTCACTTTTGTTCGAGAATTCAAGGTCATCGAGGTTTTTGAAATGAGACTATATATATAAAATCTCTGCTTATGACAACATTTGTGTTTACGAACCGCATATTCTTTTATAAATATTGAATATAATATATAAATATTTAATAACAGTACTTTTCTTTGATTCTACTTTGTTACCGTTCCGATTGTCATCGGTCATCCATGCGTAACAAAAACAATGATTTAACTCCATACTTGCAACAAAAACCCAGCGAAGAATAAGAATTGATAGAAACAAAATAAAGGAAATTCCGTGATTCGATCACTAAGATGATTAATATTATATTAATATGATTAATATAATAATTAGAGATCACAATAAAAAATAATTCTTGTATTTCCTTTGATTCCTTACTCTTTTATCGTTCCAACTTCTTATCGTAACTTTGTATTTCCAACAAAAAACTACGGAAAAGTAGAAATAAGTATAAACGACATAAATGATATTTTACGTTCGAACATATTAAGCTCGGAATTCCTAAGGAAATGGAAGTAATATTTCTCGGGGTAAAGTTAAATATAATTTTGGCAGAAAATAATGTACGCGTTGGAAGAGCGGCATAATAAAGTACGGTTTACATCACAGCGTAGGCAAGCGACGTATAAATCGAGGAAGGACGAAAGCGGAGAATATCCACTCGAAGTTAAATGGCCTCGGCATTAGGGTCCATCTTTTTTTTAATATAGTAAAACGCTGTTTCAAAATGCCGGACATATTTTCCGACGGACAGAATTCCTGGATATATCGCGCTATTTACGTTTGAAATTGTTACACACCTTGGAATCGCGCGACGCCGTGGCGTCGAGTGTCTCATATCACTGATTCAACAACAGTTTTTTGGAAAATGATACTTCGAGTTAAATCTACCGTTGGAAGAGATATTATTTAATTTATTTTTTTAGTTTATTTCAATTTATTTTACGGGTAATGATCCTTAATAGTACAAATAGTTTGACAAAAATAGTATCACAAAACATATATATATATATATATATATATATATATATATATATATATATATATATATATAAAGAAAATGATTCGTAGTAAAATAGAAAAATGCCAAAGAACAAAAAAAATTAAGACGATACACAAATTAATTCAATTAATCGAATCTGAGTAAAGAAGAATATTAATTCAAGATAAAACTAGTATTTTTTATGTTACTTTGTTTCATTTTCTTTATATATATATATATATATATATATATATATATATATATATATATATATATATATATATATATAAATTTATATTCAAGATAAAACTAGTATTTTTGTATGTTACTTTGTTTCATTTTCTTTATATATATATAAAAAGAAAATGAATACAAAAATACTAGTTTTATCTTGAATTAATATTCTTCTTTAATCAGATTCTATGAAATGAATTAATTTGTGTATCGCCTGAAGTAAATGAAACAAAGTAACATACAAGAATACTAGTTTTATCTTGAATTAATATTCTTCTTTAATCAGATTCTATGAAATGAATTAATTTGTGTATCGCCTGAATTGTTTTTTCTTCTTTCGTATTTTTCTATTTTACTATAAATCACTTTCTTTATTTTGTATATATTGTGACACTATTTTTGACAAACTATTTGTACTATCAAGGGTCATTACTCGTAAAATAAATAAATAAAGATAAATAAATAAATTATAACCGTCTCGAAAATATTTGATATAAAAATCAATGCAATAAGTAGAACCGGATGTATAAAGTAGACTCAATTATGATTACTCGAAGTGAAGTTAATATCACTGATATCGAGAGAATAATATCGGATGCAGTTGTTAGGTTAATGGAGATAAGTTCGATCGAAAATGGGGTTCCTCGGTGCACTCGTTTTAAGTCGGAATGCAGCTTCTAGGTTATGTTTCCTGTTGGGTGAATCCGTAAGCGAGTGTCCGGAATGCCAGTGCAACAAAGCCACACCCTTTGGGCTCTTTTCATGAAGCTTTAATGAGGTGATAGCAGTCTTCCATCTCTCTTATTCCCAGAGGCAAAAGCTCGGCCAAGTATTTCCTTGGCTTTCAACGGCCATAGTAACGAAGCGGTTTCTTCGACCCCTCTGCTTTTCTTCGCTGTCCACGAAGTCGAACCACTCCAGCATCCTTCAGGATCATCCTGATGCGACGTTCTCCGATGTAAGTCAAGGATCAAAGTGAGGCAAACCGAGAGTTGCTCCACGGACCTGGTTTATTGCTTCAGGATAGAATTCCCAACACTTCGCATTCCTCCCTCTCGTTTTACTTCCTCGCAAGTTCCGGTTCTCCGGTGTCGTATATCGTTCGCTGAACAAAGATACCTTGAAACGCGGGATGTGCTTGCTTTTGTCGTTATTCTCTCGATCGTATGGCGTTTGGTGATTCTCGCTATCTTTGTGTGTGTGTGTGTGTGGGTTAGGTTGTTTGAGTGTTTTTGATGGATCGAATCGTGAGAATCGATTTTGAAGGGAATTATGAGAATCGATTTTGAAGAGAATTATGTGAATCGTATTAAGAGGATCGATTTTGAAACGAATTCAGAGAATCGAATCATGAGAATCGATTTTGAATCGAATTATGAGAATCGATTCTGAGTCGAATCCTGAGAATCGATTTGAATCGAATTTTGAGAATCGATTTGAATCGAATTCTGAGAATCGGTTCTGAGTCGAATCCTGAGAATCGATTTGAATCGAATTTTGAGGATCGATTTGAATCGAATCGTGAGAATCGATTGGAATCGAATTCTGAGAATCGATTTGAATCGAATCGTGAAAATCGATTTGAATCGAATCGTGAGAATCGATTTGAATCAAATCCTGATAATTGATTCTGAATCGAATCAAGAGGATCAATTTTGAATCGAATCAAGAGGATCAATTCTGAATCGAATCAAGAGGATCAATTCTGAATCGAATCAAGAGGATCAATTCTGAATCGAATCAAGAGGATCGATTTATAATCTGATTAATAGAATCGATTTTTAACCGAATTCTGAGAATCGAATTATGAGAATCGGTTCTGAGTCGAATCCTGAGAATCGATTTGAATCGAATTTTGAGGATCGATTTGAATCGAATCGTGAGAATCGATTGGAATCGAATTCTGAGAATCGATTTGAATCGAATCGTGAAAATCGATTTGAATCGAATCGTGAGAATCGATTTGAATCAAATCCTGATAATTGATTCTGAATCGAATCAAGAGGATCAATTTTGAATCGAATCAAGAGGATCAATTTTGAATCGAATCAAGAGGATCAATTCTGAATCGAATCAAGAGGATCAATTTTGAATCGAATCAAGAGGATCAATTCTGAATCGAATCAAGAGGATCGATTTTTAATCGGATTAATAGAATCGATTTTTAACCGAATTATGAGAATCGATGCTGAATCGAACCCTGAAAATCGATTTTGAATCGAATCAAGGGAACCGATTCTGAATCGACTCAAAAGAATCGATTCTTTTTCCCAAAGGTTAAGAATCCAATCACAATCGAATATCTCTAATCTGGATGTCTTCATTCTAATAATTGTACTATTAAGGGTCATTAGCCATAAATAAAATTAAAATTGCAAAAATAAAAAATAAGATCCCAGGACAACTTCATCTTTATCTAAGAAAGCAAAAAACATAAGGAACAGTATCATAATCGAGAAAGGAAACGAGGATCCGTTGTTTCGCTTTCATCCCCGTATATTATATTGGCTTCTGTAGTCGGCCATCCTGCTTTTTTGTCCAACTAAAATTCGCTTCGTTTCCGGTTCCCAGCGGCAGCGTGCCGTTTGCCAGAAAATTATACGGCGGACATTACAAAGCCGTTGCCGGGAAATTTTATATCGGTTCGCGAAATTCCGAGGTTAATTAACGCGGCCCGGTTCGTAGGTTTCGGTGATCCCGTTGAATGCTCACACCTTTTTTCCCCCCAACCCCCTAGTTTTTTATTTGTTACCGCCGCTGGGGATGGCACGTCGGATTATTCGGTAACTGAAATTCGTGTCCCGCGTCATTGCCAGAATCAACGGCTAATTCCACTTTGATGGGCCAACAATTATTCACCGACCGACTCCCGTTCCACTTCAAGCGTCATTTTTTCAATTCAATCTCGCCGATCGATCGCGTATTGTTTCACTGATTGCGCATTCGGTTTCATCGTTTGGACGAGTAACTTAACACTTTATGACTCCATTCTTTTTTCGTGTCCAACAGAAAATCGTGTCCACAAAAAGGAAGTATTGTTATTATAGGTTATGTTTAGAAATAGCTTTAGAAATTATATTAGAAATTATATTAGAAATTATGGAATAAAAAAGTTTAGAAATATAGAATAGAAATAGCTTCATGGTTTTTATCACTTCATTTTTGCTTCTTTTTGTATTCTTCTATTTTACTAAATATCATTTGTTTTCTTCTATTTTTGTTAAACTATTTGTACTATTAAGGGTTATTTTCCATGAATTAAATTAAATTGAATTCAATTAAAAAAATCGTGTAACGGGAAAGTTAACACCGAAGCTACCAAAGCGATCAAAATGGCCGGTCTACACTTTTTAATTTAATTTTTTTTTAATTTATTTTACGGGTACTGACACTTAATAGTACAAATAGTTTGACAAAAATAGTATCACAACACATATATATGTAAAAAAAAGAAAATGATACAAAGTAACATACAAAAATACTACATAAAAAAGATTTTTCAGTGAATAACTATCTTTTTCTTTGGGGTTTTATATATTTGGATTTTATATACGTGACGCATATAATTCGATCGATTAATTAACTTGGATCCTCCAGCAATAATTTCTATGCAATTAAATGTGTAAATATAATCGAGTGAAAGTTCAGTAGTTTTAAGGTTAGTTTAGTTAAACGCTAATCGAACGAATGTAAGGTTAAGCGAAATAGTAAGAATATTATGACTTTCTTCATCTTTCCCTGGAAAATTCACGTCGCTCGATGTGATTGTGAGAGTAACTTATTTATTACGTTGAACGACAGGCAGAATCCGTGTTATACGATACCTCGCGATGCGCGTGTGTACTGTATATGTAACCTCAAAAATAAAACTGTTTACGCGCTCTACATCCATTGGTTACTTTACATATCGTTATCGTAACGTTCAAAATATTGCAGATTTTAGGAATCTTACAGAGATATATTTCATTCGAGTTTTAGTAATATTGGCATCGGTGACCGCCGTGACGTTGAACGTGTTAACAGACAGGGTGTCCAACATAAAACACACCACAGAAATATACAAAACAGTATTCCGTTCCGTGTGAAATATGAGTGATCTTTAATATAAATTATAAAGAATGGATGAAAATATACTCTATTAATTGTGTCATTTAATTACACATATAATCCACGCATCGAAAGAATCCGTTCGCCTCGAAATCAATGAAAGACGAGTACTCGAATAATCGATGGAAGCATCAATCATCAGAAATTAAATTCCCCGAGAATTCTCGGCGAAGTCGGGTCGCGCGTGCGCAAAAAAGGGAAAAACAAGTCCGTGCCGCGATAACAATCGTGGATTAATCATATTCGTAACCTGACAGAGAACCTCGAGTGGAGAAATATAATTCACGTATTCCCGGCGGTAATCCCTTCAGCCTCTAATTATTATTCCCGTCGGTGGTCAACGATTCCGTCCGTAATATTCTAATTTCCAGTGGTCGTTCAAGCTGACGTCACTCTTCTATCAGTCCTCGACATGCGCGCGCGCCACCAGTGCACCAAACGGCGAGAAAAAAAGGTAGGCCAACTAAATAACGTGTCACACGTGCGATCGGTAAAATCCGAGGTCCGTGGACGTTGTTCCTTAAAAATGGTGGAAAAGCTGTGGGCAAAAAGGGGATAAGCGGGGGAAATAATCCTAGCATATGCGACAATTTAAAATCGCGAGTTCCGCGGTGGGGAGGATGTCGGGGGGGAAGCGGAAGGGGTGCTGGAAAAGTTGGATATCACGCGGTACACGCTCGTTCGGGATACACATGGAGCTGCATACAAAAGGCCCTTAACGTCATCTTCGAGCATCAGCGTGCGTGTATATCTATATGTGGATGTACACTCCCGCACAAAAGTTTTGTTTTATATATATACATACTCCGCAGCCAATGTGCTCCCACTCGTACCCGTGTTCCTATCGGTTCTTGTGTTCCTACTCACTCGCGAGACTTTTTGGAATTCCTCGCTTCGCCAGCGCGCGAATGGCCATTTACTTGCCACAGCGATTCTGGACACGTCACCTTTGGATCCGTAGGATACAAATCTACGAAACTGGGACGAAAATCTCGAATGTATCGCACAGCCGCGAACTCTTTAAATTATCTACATATTCTTCCGTATTCCGGTGGTCTGCTTTGGCATCGATATCGCTTTATGTCGGAGATACTCATAAATTATTAAAAGCTATCCTTCTTCGTAGATGGAAGGTGAAGATACTTGAAGTATTTCGAATATGAATAGACATTTTTCCGATTAATGTTCGATGAGTTCTGTTTTTTGTTTCAAAACCTTTCTTCACTTTCCACGCAACTTGAAGATAACCTTGGAGATAATCTTCTCAGAACTTTTCAGGGTTTTCGATGAGAAACTATTAAAAATTGGCATCAATTTTCTGGACAACCCAATAGAAATAAATGTAAAAGCACAAATTCGGTAGTTCTAGTGTTAAACGTAAATAACTGTAGAATCAGGATATGATCGGTAAATCTTTCGGTTCTTTTATCTCGCGTTAATATGTTTAATAAGTTCTTATTTTTTTACACGCACGGTGTTCATTGCTGTAGTGGCGAACAGTAGCTAAGGGGTTAAAGCGAGTTATGATTCGGACACGAGGTGTCATGGCCGCCGGAGAGTCACAGTGGAGAATGAAACACTGCGCGAATAATGCGTCGCGGCGCTTCCATTACCAACAGCCATTAAGATCAACTTTTAACGGCACTATGCAATTTACTAAACGAAACTTTGGAACGAGAACGAATGCAACGAATATGCAATCGTGTCACCGTGGATTACACTCGCGAGACGCCATTTTTAGAAGCAGGTTTTGTTTACCAAAGCAAGATAATTCCTTGTTACTTTGAATTAATCGGGGAACAAAGAATACGCGGAAAGAAAAATATCTCTTAATGTTCCCTGGTGGAACAAAATAGAAGACTCCTTGTAAACAACACTTTAAGTGCGAAAAGTCACATTTTTCAGGAAGAAAATTCCCTAGATGCCGCATTGGAGGCTACTGTCGTATCTTTTAACATTATTATTAACTATTTACAAAAAGAAATTGTACTAAAATTCTATACTATAGTATTACCACTGGTATGTAGAATATTTAGGAATTGTAAACAAATTGTTTAAGTTTGCCACTTTTATCATTTTCTACAAGGAGTCTTTAATTCTTTATTTCGCCAATTAAAGTCGCGGATTAATTGACGATTAAGATAAGAGTGATAAGAGAGAATATATTAATCACTCGGGTTGGAATTTAATCGACCAATAAGCGTCCATTTTATTCTTCATTAATTAACCGACGAAAATCTTCGATGAACTTCGATAATAAAATCCAAATTTTTATCATTTTCGTAATTATTGGGATATAAAAACGCCCGTTTTACTATTCAGAATGAATCCTTTACATCACGCGAATTACGCATGCGCGATACATAACCTTCAGATTCATGTTCCGACGGGTGAAAAAAATCCCTAGCGCCGGTAGTTCTTTTGCGCGACATTCTTCCAAGATGATCTAGTTAGAAATCAAATAACCCTATATTTCAATGGCGACCAAAAATGGCTACCAGGAATACTTGAAACCGTTATAATATTGGGTTGTTCGGAAAGTAATTTCGTTTCTTCGTAGACAATTTTCGTATAATAAATAAATATTTGATTAAATTATATATTGGCCATTCTTTTCCAATACTTTTTGCCATCTTTCTGGCAGTAGCATAAAATGTTTGCTCATTGCTGCCAAAAACTGATACAATTAAATCCTCCGTCGCGAAAAAACGAAATTACTTTCCGAACAACCCAATAGTAAACAAGTCAGGTCGCAAGTGTTGTTCGCGCGATTCGCTTCCGTCCGGAAGTAGCTATCAAGTGTGAGATACGTTGGTCCAACCCAAGTGGTTAATGAGACTGCGTAATGAGGTAAAGCGTGCGATTCGCGAGAGAAGATGAAAGAAGAGGAACGATGATCCTAGGGTGGTTGTAGTGGTAGGACTTGGTCATTATTCGTTTACCACCTTAATTCCCCAAGGGACGTGGCGACTGTTGCGAAGGGCAAAAAAAGGTTGCGGGACATCCGTCACTGTGTCACCGCGTATTACCACAACACGCAACGACTCACTTTTACTCACATTTTCCGTTTTATTGAGGAAACCCATCATCCCGCCATGCTTCCTTTATGAGTCTTACTTCCTCCCCGAAGAGGATCGTCCACCATTTTGAACGGATTACGATGAAAGAAATGGCGCCTGATGAGAATCCGCTGATTCCAGAACAGTTTTTTGCCCCCCTATGACATAATCTTAAAAAATTCTTGATTAATCAAATGGCTTCCAAAAAATCCAAGAAATACTCAAAAAGGGCTAAGCAAAGCAGGGAATAAAATCACGAAGATAATTGTATTCAAGAAAATCTGCTTTCCACAGAAACCAAAAATTCTATGAACCTCTCTAGCTAAGGTTGGTACGCCCAACTAACAAGAAAAGTAACAGAACCCTAAAATTCAAAAAACTCCAGAAATTCTGAAACATTTCACCGACATAAAACAATTTATCCTGATTACGAAGCAATTTGTCGTTGGTGCCAAAAAAACAAAAAAACGGTTTAAAGAATAAAATCATCGAACTTTCTTTCGATATCTCTTCTCGTTTTGAAGAAAATACCCGAAACGAAAGAAGTCTCTTTTTCTTCGAAGTAAGATTTCACCCTTTAAACCATTTTTTAACACCAGCCAAAAATCGCTTCGTAATCAGGATGAATTACTTTCCGATTGTGCAAAGTTTCAGAATGCTCGGAATACTCTGGTTCCGACTTCCCTTGTAAGTTGGTACGTCTAACTTGATAGAAAGCTATCCAGATTCCCCATTGAATATATTCCAGGTTCCCAGGGTTCATAAAACAAATATGGCGGAGGAAGATATATATTTAACGACGACAAATGGAGATCTTTGTTTCAGATTTGATGTCTTCTTTGTAGTTTGAAAATGGCGTCGTCCACCGGGCTGCAAAGACGCATCATTTTCGTTCATTGCCTCGACACGCCATTAAGGAGACTCACAAGTCAGACGCGAACACGGGAAGTGCTCCTTGCATTATTAGTCGAGCGAGCTCTAGGCACAGCCTGGGTGAATACATAATCGCGAAACATTGTCACCCTCTACTTCCGGTGTAATGCGTTCTTTGTAAGTTCACACTTAGATGCGATCCCTCTGTCGCGACCTACTCTATGCATAAGCGAGTCTTGCTATTTTATCCTGATTCTCTCTCCTCCGTCTCTTCGTTCGACGAAACCGGTTCCGACTCCGTCGCTGACAAATATACAGGGTGTCCACCGTAAAACTGGACGAGCGTTTATTATCTGAATTATTACAGATGCAGAACAATTTTTTGTATAAACGTTACATGGTACAAGGGACGAAAATCTTTGGACGAAAGTGAATATTCTTTCTAATTTGAATAGTTAAGAAGATATGAGGGTTATGTTTTTTTAAATGACACTATACATTTTTCTTATGATCGTTTTATAGTGATTTTTAAGTGGCATTTATTGACTCTTCATGTGCGTGACTGATTTTTATTAGTTTCGGAGATATTGAGCATAGAAATGGATCGATTTTGCGGGAAGAATACTTGGTTGGAATTAGGATGTACTTTCGATGGTCCTTTTCGGGCCTTAAGACCCGAAACAGTATCTGTTTTAAGAGGCGCTGATTAATAGTAATTCTTAAGGCGCGGAAAAGATTGCCAAACGTACTTCATACTCCAAGCAAGTGTTTTTCCAGAAAAATCGGTAAATTTCACAGTTCAGTATCTCCAAAAGTAATTGAAATCAGTGACATATATAAAAGGTCAATGAATTCGTCGAACATTTTTATTAATTACCATCTTTCACGACGGAATGCCTTATTTCGTGGATCACGCATCGCATCAGAATTTCCGGCGTACTTTCCGCCGTTCGCAACGCCCCCTGGCGGCGTAGATTTACAGGGAGGTTATGTCGCGTGGGTGTAAGCGAAATATGTCCAGCCTTTGTGAGGCGAGAACGGGGGAAAATGGGATTTAATGGATGGCCGGCTGTCGAACTATTTCCATAAAGTGTAGCACGTGGAATGTGCAACAACATCACGTGACCTGATCCCCCCCGCCCTTGTTGGTACCCGTGTGAATCCTCTTTCAAACCCGCGCGTTTCCCGCTAATTTAACCTAGCGAACATTCCGCGGTGTTTTTTTTCTTTCGTTCGATATTATACCAACATCAGCCTGGTATGCGGAATCCCGTGAACTGCCGAGTTTAACATCGTCCTGGAACCCTTTCCCACCCTTTCCCACCCTCCCCCGAATACGAAAGGGTGCGGTTGGATCACCAACGAAATCTAGGTTCACGTTGAGCAATAAATGAAACCACGGCATTGTGAATTTATGTTTCTCACCCTGCATTCCTACTTGATTCTCTCTCCGTCCGTGATTTTATCGACAAATCGTTTCTGCGTATCACCGACAGAAATCTACAACTCTTATCGTGGATGCAGGGATTCTATTCGTCGGATTCGACAGAGAATTCTGGCACAAGTGATAAAGATCATTAATCTTAGCTGAAGATTTGTTGAAGATTCGCACAGATATTTTTCAGATAAATACTGGTCGATATTTATTTATTTATTCCCCGGTAATGTTAATAAATAAAGTATAACTAAGTAATACCACTTTGGAATCGTCGGCGAATATGATCTTCCGAGATAAATAGTGATCCACGAAGTCTGCCATTTTTTTCCGCTAGGAGGCTAAGTTCGCCGAAAGAAAAATGATGCTCGATCGTAATATAAGCGTATGTATGAGGAATTTATTCCATTTCTGACGTAATCTTCAGTCTCATTGGCTTTGTGCCACGAAGAAACAAGGGGGTTTCCACCACTGCTACCCGGTGAAATCTTTTCACCGTCCCTTCGAGCCATTTACTTTTCGAGGGAAAAGAGTGCCGCTTTTCTTCCACGTGAATTTTTACTCCCCGATAACATCTCTCGTGATCTATTATCCGGATGCCCTTTTTTTATATCGCTCGGAACGTGTTAGGAGAAAGTTTGATGCATGTCCTAGATAAAAATGTATTGTTGTACGAAGAAAGTGCTTTTCCACGAGCATAACACGAATTAAATATACAGGGTGTCCCAAGTAAAGTGAACCACTTAATTAAACAACGGTATTCGTTTCCATGTAAAACATATGGATTTCCCTGTAAATATTACTTTATTTTAATTGCATTTATTAATCTTTTGTCGACGTAAACTAAAAATCTAGGGAATTTTGTGCGAATTAGTTTGGTAGTCGTTTCCATGTGAAACATATGGGTGATAAAAAAATGCTATAGAAAACTATAACAGAAAGAATTGTTCGATCGACATGATACAAAAATCTAGGGAATTTCGTCGCGAATTAGTTTGGCGTCGGAGAGAAAGTTCATTCCACTTCAATTTTAAGTAAGTATTCATAATAATAAATATTTATTTAGTTATTTGCTCTTACTAATTTGTTAACGATGTAAATTCGGATAATTGAACGACAGTATTCTCGCAAAAATCTCGCGAATTAGTTTAGCGTCGGACAGGAAAGTTGGTAATATGTCAATGGTAAGGTAATATTCCAAGGCTGAAAGTTCGAAAGGCGGGAAACTTTGAAACGTTGATTAACGAAAGGACCCTTAAGTTTCCTATGCTGCGGCTGCACTTTCTTGTTACGTTTTCCTTTCATCTCGTCAGTCTCCCTCTCTCTCTCTTTCTCTCTCTGTGTGCGCGTCTATCTGTCTCTCTTTCTCTCCTTCTCTGTGCCGCGAGGAAGTAATTACGTTGGGCATCTCGCATTCGTCGGAAATTTAAAACTTACTTCCATCCTGCACGATCTTTTCAACCGTCTCGAAATCACAATAAAACGCTCATTTCCCGCGGAATATTTTCGTCAAAGAATTTCCAATATACCGAATCCAATTTCGAGTAATAACATCGCATTACGTTTTAATCGCGTATCGTTCGTTTAATTCCAACTTTTCCGACGTCGAACGGAAATCATAGAAACATTATTGTTACGTGGACACTGCATCTTCTTCGTTCACGTAAAACATAACCTCTAAAGATGAAACACGAGTACAACGAGTTTCATAGCAATGAAAAAGATATTTCATAATTTTGCAATATGATTATTACACGTATTACAGTGTAAATTAAATTGATACTTAATTCATTAATTAAACGTAATTTCGGGAGTTTTATACTGAAAATCGCCGGAGTTTTTGACGCAATGGAAATCGAAAAGTAGTTTGAAAAATCAAACGTAAGTCCGGGAGTTTTATACTCAAAATCGCCGGAGTTTTTGACGCAATGGAAATCGAAAAGTTGTTTGAAAAATCAAACGTATGTTCGGGACTTTTATACTCAAAATCGCCGGAGTTTTTGACGCAATGGAAATCGAAAAGTAGTTTGAAAAATCAAACGTAAGTCCGGGAGTTTTATACTCAAAATCGCTGGAGTTTTTGACGCAATGGAAATCGAAAAGTTGTTTGAAAAATCAAAGAAGCTGTTATTAATAATCTTCGCGAATATATATTATATAAAAGTCCATTATACAATAGTTCATTTGATCGACAAATAAACTTTATTCAAAAACGAAACTTATTTATGATTGAATCCAAATAATATAAAAAGTGAGTGGAGGGTGAGATTTCGTGAAAACAATGCTTTCCTCGACGTAGCTGACAACCTGAAATCTCGCGATTTTTCATTTGGTGGCTCGCGATATCGCGCCCGGACGAAGCAATTTTACGTAACGGAATACTGGCGACAGAATGGATAAAAAGGGTCTCCGGGAAGGGTGAAAGTCGGAGAAAGAGGAGAAAGCTGGGCGGTGGAGGATTACTTAATCATCCCCAATGCTGTTTACGTCGGGCGTTTAAAAAAGGAAGAAGGAAAAAGGGAAGAAAAAAGAAAAGGGTGAACATAAGCGAGTGGTGCAGCGTTCTTACTATCCTTGGCCCGTTTATTGCGATGCGCCGGCAGACAGGAAAATGTCACCCAGAAAAATCGAGCCTCGCCTTTTTCGCGCGACGCTGCCGCCGCGCAATTCCATTGGTTTTCTTCAAATTGGTATGCGGAGGCAACGAATTGCTTACCCTGCGATTTATTTACTTTTCTTCCCAGCTGAAAATGAAATCCTTCCTTTTGTCTTACATTGTTTTAATACATTCTTCTGTTGTTCCTCATCGAAACACCTCGTCGAACTTTGCTTATTTAAAACGTTTTAGCAAACATGTTTCTTCATATTTTTAAAGATCTCTGCAACGAATATCACAAAAGACTTATTACTTATCCATATTTCTTAGGGAAACAAAGTTCTACGAGATTTATCCAAAAATATATCGCTAATATTCGAATAAATCGTCAATATTTTTGAGGTTAAGATATCGCTGTAAAGTAACCTATGTATCGTAGAGCGCTTAAACGGTTTGATTTCTAGACGTCCTGTAGACGTTACGGACGCGTATCGCGAGGTATCGTATAACACGGATTACGGTCCGGCACTCTATTAATATCGGTAATGGAATAATTGGTTATTATGACTGAATAATTGTTTTATTATGACGGAATAATCGTTTATATCGGATGACGTGGTTTCCATGGAGACGCGAAGGAATGTAATACCAACGGAACGATGCGTTTCAAAAGATATCATTCGGATTTCGGTGTGCAGCTTAACGTGTTAACAAGTTAATTACTTCCGAGGTGGATGGATCGAGGAGAAACATCGTAAGATCGTTCGTTGTCCGGCAGACGTGTTTTGTTTTGCAACTTGACAGGTGACATGACGTATCACCGGTCGGTAAACTCTTTAATAACGTACGAACGCTGAACAAACAAGATGGTGTTCCGATGATGGAAGGTTCCGATAAGTTCGATGAAATGGTACAAGGATCTACGCTTGTTCCATTTCGCCGGACGATATTGTGGATTGTGTTTAATGGATTACTTTGTACAGAAATATAATGTCTATAAATAGAATTCTTGTTAAAATGACATTTTCTTGATCTCCAATATTCCATTACAATTTGTCCAGAAATTACATTAAATAAATTTGATTAACAGCTTTAGGCTGTTAAAATGAACAATGAAATATCTCATTGTTCATATCTTTTTTTGGTGATATTAAATCGAAGTATTAATTTAATTTATTAGATTTGTTCGAAGTAAGTATTCATTTTATTGATGGGAACTTGATATTATTTATAATGTTGGAGCTGAAGTTGGAGGCTACTTTTTGTTCTGTTTATTAGGTACTATTACTTTTGTTAATAAATTATAGTTTAAGATATATAATAACAATAGAACAAGTATATTAATTATAAAGAATTTTTTAACTGATAATCGAAAATGAAACTGTGTTAGACAGAGTTATTCTAACTTAATGTTATATCATTATTGATTGATATTCCACGTTTTGATTCAATTTGATATCATTCGGATCAGAAAATATTCAATATTATATCATAATATAGGATTATTTACTGAATGTAAGAAATTCCTTAATTTGGAATAATTCGAGATAAATCTCTTTTGGACGAAGTTACTCAGATTTTATATTATTTTTTTTATTATTGATTCATATTTCATTTTGATTCAATTCAAATCAAATACTATTAAAATTCATGATTGCAACTTGAGAACATTATAAATTCCTTAAAGGACAATAATTAAGAACAAATATATTTTTACGGAGTTACTCAAATTTTATATTATTTTTTTATTATTGATTCATATTTCATTTTGATTCAATTCAAATCAAATACTATTAAAATTCATGATTGCAACTTGAGAACATTATAAATTCCTTAATGAACAACAATTGAAAACAAATCTATTTTTACGGAGTTACTCAAAATTTATATTATTTTGTTTATTATTGATTCATATTTCATTTTGATTCAATTTAAATCAAATACTATTAAAATTCATGATTGCAACTCGAGAACATAATAAATTTCTTAATGTATAATTATCTAAAATAAATCTATAATCTATTTTTTGTACGGAGTTACTCAAATTTGATATTATTTCTTATCATTGACCCACATTTAATCTCAATTCAATTTAAATCAAACATCAAAATTCCTGTTCCCAATTCCAAAATCTACACATTTCCCACGCATAGATCAAACTTCGTTTTCGCCAACCAGCATCGAATTCCGAAGATTGGTTGTCTATTATGATGATCGATAGGGGTAAGAGCGATAAAGAAACACGCCCTTCTAAGTCAAGAGGGTTGCTAAAAAAGCGTATCACCTCAAACACATGTAAATATACTTTTATGATATCGCCACAATAAAGATTTCCCGAGTGATCGATGACACCGTTAATTCTATTATTTCAGATCAAAAGAAAATCTGATCGCAAGAAAAACAGAAGTGAAACAACCCAACATTTCTGATTGAATTATCTTATTTTCCCGCTTATATTTTCCAGGAAAACTCGTGTCTTTCTATTTTCTCCAGTTTCCCAAGAAAAAAACATCATATCATTTTAGCGGAAGATTCCATAAATTCAATGTTATCGTAGAGGGCGTCTCGTATCCACCTTAAGGCAACACTATTAAGCGGATTAAATACGTAGGTTGGTACGCCGCAATAAATCATACTTAGCCGAGTGAAGTATCCGGCAAAGTAACTTACGTAATCCGGAATCTCCACTAAATTTCGATATCGATAATTTGATACCATAATGTTGATAATTGTCGAGAATTAATGGACGGCACATGTGCCATCTTGTTATCGTATAATTGTATCAACGAAAACATGCGCGTTTCGATTTAACCCTTTCGCTGCGGAGTGCTCAGAAAAGAATTGCTCTCTGCGCAGCAGGCGCGATAGTAGAAGGTTGTCCGCGCGATAACATCGTTCCTAAAACGGTGTGCGGAGCCAATTTTGAATAACAATAATATTAGCCAAACAATAATAATAATAGTAAGAACAATATTAGTAATTTTTAATAATCTTTAATAATCGAAGACAAACGAATTAATGGCCATTATTTTGCAGTTATTAATAGCAAAAAATGCAAAACAAATGCACGGCGCCTATGGGCGCTGTTCGCTCAGGAGAAGCGTCTATAGTTGACCGCCTAAAGGCGCTGTTCGCAGCGAAAGGGTTAAGTTCCAAGCAATTTATTCTCCGATTCTCAAATTTAATTTCCGATTCTCAGAGGATATCCGTTAACCTCTTAGCTACTGTAGGCCACTATAGTGGCTCTCGCTTATGTCATCTGTTTAAACGGTACGCCACTATAGTGGCTATCTCGTATGTTATCTTATTATGTTGTTTCTTTCAAAGTCTTTACATGAAAATGTATAAAGAAATGATAATTGATTCATCTCTAACTCTGTTTTAACGTAATTTCATAGTGGAAAGCACAGCCGGACACAAATCGCAGTGCTGTTTACCTTATGCTGCGCGCGCATGTCGCTAAGAGGTTAATCGCCGACTCAATCTGTAAAGGAAATCACGAGCGAGGAAAATGTAAAGAAAGCAAGTTACACAGACAGAATAATAATGAGCTATGGATTTCCCTTCGCCGAGGAACCACGATTCTTTGTCGATTATGGTAATTATCCAGTTTAAGAGAGTTAACGTTACGTTAAAAGGTGTAAATGGGAGAGGAGATTGAGAAAACGCGAGGTTCTTTAGTTGGTGTTCTGAGTAGGAACTTAAGCGGGGTGTTTAAATGAAGGGTGCAAGGTGAATTCGATAGCTAGAGGGTTGTACCTTCAAAAATCGTCAAAAAATGAAAGTCGTCAATTTCGATCCTAGATAGTCCAAATCCATGGTATATGATGCCTAATGATGTTCTAGGACCGTTTTGGGTCGAAAGAAGTGGTTTAAAAATTGTTCGGGTCGCAAAACAGGTCGACCCTAAATCGCAAAAATGTCAAGGGGTATACCTTCAAAAGTTGTCAAAAAATCAAAGTCGCCAAAATCGTTTCTAAATGACCCAAATCGATGATAGATGATGTATAAACATGTTCTAGGATGATTTTGGGTCGAAAGAAGTGGATTAAAAATTTGTTCGGTCGAAAAACAGGTCGACCCAAAATCGCAAAAATGTAAAGGGGTATACCTTCAAACATCGTCAAAAAATGAAAGTCGTCAATTTCGATCCTAGATAGTCCAAATCGATGGTATATGATGCCCAATGATGTTCTAGGACCGTTTTGGGTCGAAAGAAGTGGTTTAAAAATTTTTCGGGTCGAAAAATGGGTCGACCCAAAATCGCAAAAATGTAAAGGGGTATACCTTCAAAAATTGTCAAAAAATCAAAGTCGCCAAAATCGTTTCTAAATGACCCAAATCGATGGTAAATGATGTATAAACATATTCTAGGACGATTTCTGGTCGAAAGAAGCGGTTTAAAAAATTTTTTGAGCAAAAATGGGTCGATCCAAGATCGCAAAAATGTCAAGGGGTATACCTTAAAAAATCGTCAAAAAATCAAACTCGCCAATTTTGTTCCTAAATGGTCCAAATCGATGCTAAATGATGCCTAATGATGTTCTAGGACCATTTCTGGTCGTAAAAACTGGATTAAAAATTGTTTCCGGTCAAAAAATGCATCGTCCTAAAATCGCAAAAATGGTCCAGAATTCGATCTCGAAAACAATCAATGTTCCTAGAATCCACTAGAATCCACTGTTCCTTTATCTCACTAATTGTAAGCGATTCATTCCACCGAAGTATTATACAATTTAGAATCACGTTTCATCGAACTAGAAGCGAGTTCAACTCTACTGATTTCCGAATGCGACTTGAATACTTTCGAATTTTCCAAGTGACAGCTATTCCCCTGAATTTCGTAAGTGGATCTCTTACATTACCAAATTTTGGAAATCGCCCTACTCTTCTCTTAATCACAGAACTTACTTTCAAGTTCCGGTTACAATCTGGTAAATGACCGAAGTTATATTAGATTATTAACAAATTAATTTACTGCTTTTCAGAAGCTCCGGGAAAAATCCAGTATGCTATATTAAACTATTAATATTAATACAATAATTGAGTGCGTTTGAAATATTTGAGGGAACAGTCTGTTTTTTAGACTATTAATAATTAATTAATTACGTACTTTTAATTCGGTGGAATAAATTAGTTTCATGCTTTTTCGGACGATTTCACAAAAATTGAGGATGCGATTAATAATATGCTATTAAACTATTAATATAATAATTCGGGGTTTTTTCAAGCTTTAGATAAAAATTAAGGATATTATATTAAACCGTCAACAAATTAATTCCGTGGTTTGCAAATCCTTTGGATACAAATTAAGGATATTGTATTTAAGTATTAATAAATTGATTCCGTGCTTTTCAGAAGCTTTCGACAAAATTAATGATATTATATTAAAATATTAACAAATTAATTACCTGCTTTTCGGGAGGTTTCGACAAAATTCGAGATATTATATTAAAATATTAACAAATTAATTCCCTGCTTTTCGGGAGGTTTCGACAAAATTAAGGATATTATATGAAAAGATTAACAAATTAATTCCCTGCTTTTCGGGAGGTTTCGACAAAATTCGAGATATTATATTAAAATATTAACAAATTAATTCCCTGCTTTTCGGGAGGTTTCGACAAAATTCGAGATATTATATTAAACTATTAATCAATTAATGCCGAGCTCTTCAGAAGGTTCAGAAAAGATGAAGTACGTGAAATTAAACTATTAATCAATTAACACCGCGCTCAGCAGAAACTTCCGCAAAAAATGAAGTGCATTAAACTAAATATTAATAAATTAATTCCGCATCCTTGGTTGGTTGAGGACAAAACAAGGATGCTAAAAGGTCACGTAATAATTTGAAAGGCGATCCTCGATTGCAGTCGGAAATTAAAGATTGTCACACTCTAAACTGCCTTACACCACTGAATTCCAATCTACGGGTAAAACTCTCGAAGTAGAAAAGTTCGGTAGCGGTAAGCCGGAAGCATTTCAACGTGATTTCACGTGTTACACGGACCCCCGATAACCGGGAGTGTTACTACGTCTGAGTCCTGGAAATCCTTCGCTCCTTACTTCGAGATTCCTGGATAACGTGATAGTCGAAAGCGCAAGAAACAAACGAAATAAAGAATACCAGCGACCTTTTCAAACGCATCGTTCCGACGGTATTACATTCCTTCGCATCTCCCTGCCAATCACGTTATCCGATATAAACAATTGTTTCGTCATAATAAAACAATTATTTCAATACCGATATTATAATTAACCGAGAGTATTAATAGGTGCAGTGCCGGACAAAAATCCGTGTTATACGATCTTGAAAAACTCGTGAAAACTCAGATTTTTCGGCGAAAAACTCTGGAATAATTAAGAAAACTGAGTTTTGAACCGATGAAGCCCTTGAAAATCTCGTGAAAACTCAGTATTTCGGCGAAAAACTGTTGAAAAACTCAGGAAAACTCAGTTTTTCACCGATAAATCTCTTGAAAAACTAAGAAACCTGAGGTTTGAACCGAGGTAACTCTTGAAAAACTCGTTAAAACTCAGTTTTTCGGCGAAAAACTCTTGAAAAACTCTTGAAAAACTCATGATAACTCAGCTTTTCGACAATAAATCTCTTGAAAAACTAAGAAAACTGAGTTTTGAACCGAAGAAGCTCGCGATACGCCGTAACGTCTACATAACCTCGAAAAATCAAACCGTTTAAGCGCTCTACGATACATGGGTTACTTTACATCGTCATTTAAACACATTGACGACGGAAAATATGACACGCGTAATAATTATCGCAATATTAAATCTTTCATAAAAAACGATCAGTTTAAAGGGCTTTCTTTTTACATTCGAAAATATCAAATTGACTAATGAACAATTTAACCGAACCACGTCGCAGAAAAGCTGCATGCAAAATTAAACATTCAGAAAAACATGATTTGGTAAGATGGTCGGTCCGCTGCCATTTTTCATTAAAAAAGTTTACAAAAAATATTTCTTTCCACTTAAACATACCTGGAATAAATCCCTCGTGTCAATTTTGTTTACGAGGGTTATTTGTACCGTTATAATTATAATTACAATTATATTAGTTATAATTACAAAGAAATGAGACGAAACCGAAGATTTCGATAGATGAGTAATTCGTTTAACCCATTCGAGACAACGATTTTTTTCGAACACGGTCCTCAGGAGCGAAATTTTGTGTTTCTTTATATTGTTCATTTTTAATAAAAAAAACATGTTTACTATGGAAATCACCCAATTCGTAAGTGAATTCACATAAATAAGATCATTGCACAGCGGGTGCATTTTTAGATTTAGATTTCTAGATTTTTTGGTACACAGTAAAACCAATGCCAAATTTGGTTTCCCTGTACTTTACAGATTTCATTAGTTCAAGAAAAGTCTTATTTCGACGACTAGTTTACTCAGAATAACTGATAATTGCACATTACTGTTATTACACACACGGTGTGCAATCGGTCTCGAATGGGTTAAAAGTAAGATGGCGCTGTGGAGGCGCCATTTTCAAAAGACGCGAACGCACGGAACTTCAAACACGAACGGTGCACGGAATAATACGTTCGTTCGCGGCGGAATATTGTTAGGCAAAAACAGGTGTAGTTTTAAAAGTGGTTTTTCGAAAGAAAAGGAGTTCGAAATAGAATGCGATGTAAGGACGTTGTTTAGTCCATGTGTCGTGATGAAGGGGGAGGCAGGACGAAGGGAAGTAAGGAAGGATACGCGGAACCCAGAACGACACATCTCAGATTGCAGGCTTGCAACTTTTCCCATCAGCTCGCAGCAACCCCTGAGCTTGTTATGCGAAGCTTGAAGCATGTAACACCAGATGCCGCATATTGGCTCACACCTCACCCACTCCCCGCAACCCGTTTTCCACCGGCGTACTCTACAACCCTTTTTCTCTTTACTTCGATCCCACCCTTGGATCCTTCCGGTAAATATTCCTCTCCTGTATTCCGCTAACGCACGGATTTTTACTGTTTCCCCTTCTCCGCGTTATTATTGTTTACTTCGGAGAGATGTTTCGTATGTTTATTGGAACTGTTTCGACAGTTTTGATTTATTGTCAGCGGTCTTCTCGGTGGTTTCTTTTGGAATGCAAATTAGGTTGGAAACGTCTGGAGAACACTGTTTCGCAATTTCTGTTATCTATATCTCCGCAGCTTGTCTCTGATACGAATGAGAATCGTGTCGTATTTTTGTAAATCCACAAAACAGGAAATAATAAGCGAACCATATTTGTAAATGTTAGAATAATCGCGTTATATTTTCATAAATCCACGAGGTAGAAGACAGTAATAATAAAATAATAGAAAGTAATATTACAGAATAACAGAAAATAATGTAAAATAAAATAACAACAATTAAACCATATTTGTAAGTAATAATCGAGCTATATTTTCATAAATCCAGAGAATAGAATGTAATAATCGAACAAATGTCTATAAATATGGATCAATTCTCTTCGAGACACCCTCCACCCTTTCGGCCTTCTACCGTCCACCCTCCCTTATCCCCCCCCCCCCCACCCCCCCGTCCTTATTCCCGAACGTATGCAACGGCGCTTAGTAATTGGTGCGGATCGTAGCTTCGTGAATTCCATCGTCGGTTTCCTTATTGCAACATTTGTATGTTTCGTCGTTTAGATAACGCGAGCTGTGGAGGGTCGGGTGAATTATGAAGGTGTTTAAGAGAAGCGATACAATAACGGAAGCTGGGTGATCTTGTTAAATGTCAAAGCGTTTAAGGAAACAGTAGTCTGGATGCTGAAACTCGTTTCCTGTCGGCGCGCCTTTTCGACGGTTTTATTTATTATTATAATATTAAAACTACCGAACATATGCGCGTTTATGCTTGCACATTTGTTTGGATATAAATTGCGGTCGGAAGATTAATGTTAATTGATGGATGCAATTATTCGTGTTATGTATACAAAATGAAAGGATAATATATATGAAAGAGTTTGCAGTGGTATGTTCAAATGATTTCAGTAAAAATGGCAGGAATCATTTTGATATTCGTAATTGATTATGCTGGGATTTATTAATTAAGTAAGGTATATTCATGTTGGGTGATCATACGGAAAATATGATTTAGGTAATCCCCTTTTATAAATAGAACACTGCTGGAATCTCTGATATCGCCAGTTTATTTCAATTTGATCCCGCTGTTATCCACGCAATTTCTTTCCATCTAGCGATCGTAAAAGATAACGGTACACGCAATGTAATACGTACGATTTCATTTTGTACTGTTATTTGGGATAGTCAAAAGCGCTTGTGTATTGTGTAATCGTACGCCGAGCGGAACAGGCTTATTCGAATCCATGTTTCCGCATCGGTAGATCCGTGTCGAATACATTGACTGCCGTCGTAAAATGCGATTTGAAATCATATTTTCTTTGATGTCCTTCGATGACTTGCTATGGACTCGCTGTTGACTCGTTTTCGATTAGCTGTCGAATTGCTGTCGAATTGCTGTCGAATCGCTATCGATTAACTATCGAAGCGTTATCGATTATCTATCAAACCGGTATTGACTCCCTATCGATTAACTATCGAATCGCTATCCACTCAGCATCGATTAAATATTGAATCGCTATCGAATCGCTACCGAAGCGCTATCGACTCCCTATCGAATCGCTCTGGAATCGCTATCGAATCGCTATCGAATCGCTATGGAATCGCTATCGAATCGCCATCGAAGGGCTATCGAATCGCTATCGAATCGCCATCGAAGTGCTATCGAATCGTTATCCAAGAGATATCGAAGCGCTATCGAAGCGCTATCGAATCGCTATCGAATCGCTATCGAAGTGCTATCGAATCGTTATCCAAGAGATATCGAAGCGCTATCGAATCGCTATCGAATCGCTATCGAATCACCATCGAATCGCCATCGAATCGCTATCGAATCGCTATCGAATCGCCATCGAATCGCCATCGAATCACTATCGAAGCGCTATCGACCCCCTATCGACTCCCTATCGACTCGCTATCGATTAACTATCGACTCAATCGAAATTAACTTATTAGTTAAAAAGCTTAAATGATCCGTTTATCATGAAAAATGGACTTAGGCAACTTTCAAAATAAACGGCCCAAATATCTTTGACAAAACAAAAGAAACCAAATAAGCAGTTTATAGAAAGTTTGATCACCACGAGGCCAAAAACAGTCAGCGGGTTAATATTTCCCGAAAGCGCATCGTGATCGTAATCCCTGTTAATAATCCGCAAAATGAAAATGGAAAAGCACGCGGAAGATATTACTGTTTAGCCTGGCGGAAATTTTCATTTACATCGGCGCACAATTATTTCCGTTTAAAACTGCGATCGCGATTGCATTCCTGTTTGATCATGTTTACATGGCTGATACGATTTATACGATTTACATAATTCCGTAATTTCCTAATCACCATGAAACGCTTACGGGATTAATTAATTAATCACCGAGCACGGGAGATATAAAGATATTAAAATGCGTTCCGATTGCAATGGCGAGATATCATCCACTGATTAATATTACAAATCAGATCATCAAAATAACGTCGATTATATTAATCCAATTTTCATCATCATTTTATTCCGATTCAATGAATTCCTGTAAAACTTCCGCTTAACGCGATTCCGATTGCATTCCTCTTTGATGACGTTTACAAAATCATGTAACTTTTAATCGATCACCGAGCACGTGACATAAAAATATAAATCCTTCCAATTTAACAGGCGATATATAATCCGCTAATTAATTTCCCACAATTAGACGATTAAATGAAGATTAACCGAGGAGAATCACGGAAGGAGTGAAAAGATCGTATTCTTTTCGAGGTTAAATTTAATGCACCACTTCTCCGCCATCCCCCCCCCCCCCCCCGCCACTCTTCGAGAGTTAATTACCACGCCGGTTGTAAACGTAATTACGTAACAACTCGTATCCACCTCATTATTCAAACCGGGGGAGAAATGAACGGCCAGGAAGAAGTCGGTAAAACCCGAGGAAAACCAATTTTCCTTTCGTATTATTGCCCGCCTTGGATTTCTTTCCAGCCACTGCCTTGTCTTTTTTACGGCGAATAAAGTTCAGGGGTTCCGCGTGAAAAGCACGACGCCAATGGCGTCCTCTGAGGGAAAGAAGACTAATTATTATAAAAGTATCATTAACGCATCGAATATTCCTTTCGTTGCACGGCCAAGAGACTTCGATATTTTATTACTCGGGTTTTGAGTCTCTTGAAATGATTGCTGAATTTATTATTGGATTTTAAGACCGGCTTTTCGTTAAGTTTCCTTGATGATGTTATTTTGTTTATTCGTCTTTATTTGATTATTTATATACAGTAGGACCTCGATTAACCGGCTTAACCGGGGGACAAGCAGCCCGGGGGAAATAAGTAAAATGCGTTTTCTATACCTTTTCTGGTAGTACATCTTCTTGCCGTTAGGCGGTTTTTATCTGACTTCGATGCGATTTACGCTTTTCACTCGTTAACAATATATGTAGCAGTAATAATGTCTACAAGATGCAAAATGCGGTGAAAAACTGGAGAAAGCATATTGTATAAACAAGGGAGACTCGCAAAATATAAACAAGGGTTAAATTGTAGGAAACAGAAGGCCCCGGATAAACGAGACCTCCGATAACCGAGACCCCGGTTAAGCGGGACCACGGATAATAGCGAACCGGTTAATCGAGGTCCTACTGTATATATATATCAGTTTGGATGTGCGGCTATATAGTAAACCAAATTTACTATAATTACTTCTTTATTTTCAATTTGGTGCCCAACATCCAAACTGATAAATATATAATATTAATAATAAGAATCAATTATTATTACGTACTTAAATATTGTATATTACTTACGCGAATCGAATGTGCAGAAATCTCTGAACGCTCGAATTTGTGCCATTTTTCGTGAAATTATTCGAATATATCACGGCTCATTGTTTCAAATTTGATATCCTTTTATTTCATATTTATAAAGCAAATTAATGGATGCATTAATTAATGTAGATTCTCGAGCCGCAATTTATGTGTAAATAAATGTGTATGAATTCTGTAATTCTAGTGTCAATATCGAACTGTTAAACAACGTTTTTGCAATAACAATCAACAACGACAGTTCTCAAAGAGTGAAAGACGTAAGCGTGTCATAAATTGCTTTACCGGAACTCGCGGAAACAAGAAGGAATAAACTAAATCAGGCAGAATAAAAGGCGGAGAAACAGCTAAGAGAAAACTTTTGGAAATCTGTAATCCCACGGCTTATTATCACCCTCGATTTTTCGGCCTCTCTTTCTCGTGGATAATAGAATTCCCATACCGATGTGGGTTCCTAGCTTTAGTTGGTATTCCTGATAGTCTCCGTGGTATCAGTGAGATCAGTACGACGGTGACGTCGTAACTGATATCGACGTAATATTCTTGGATAACGTTTTCACCGGCCACAAAACTGGCCTTAACACTTTGACTACACTTTGATTTATATTTGATAAGATTCGCGAAAACTTCTGCTAAAAGTTTGCGACCGGTGTCTTCATTCGTGGAAGATGAAGGAAGACGAGCAGGGGGGAACCACCGTCGATGGTTGGCCGGAAAGGAATAACAAAGAAACTTCGTAACTCTCTTTAAGCCAGGAAACAAGCAACTGCAACGAGGTTCCTGACTCTTTCCATGAAACGACTAAACTCTCACGACGATCGCGCTAGTTTTCTACACGCCGATTTCTCCACGCACGCGAAACTTCCTTCATTTTACGGCCGGAGATGCAACACATTTGTCGGATTTCCATAATGGCAGTCCGCGACAAAGTAAACACAGAGCGCGCCACTTGAGAATATCACCGGGAAATAGGGAAACCAAAAACCCGCGGATTCTGAACTTTATATTAGTAAAATCATGTTCAGGTATATAAAGGTTAATGCTAGAAAAAAAACGTTACTAGATTCGTCCGAATTCTGATAAAAATAGGAATTATATGGAAAACAAAAACGCGCGTAATTAGAATTTTGTATTAGTAAAATCATGTTCAGGTATATAAAGGTTAATGCTAGAAAAAAAACGTTACTAGATTCGTCCGAATTCTGATAAAAATAGGAATTATATGGAAAACAAAAACGCGCGTAATTAGAATTTTGTATTAGTAAAATCATGTTCAGGTATATAAAGGTTAATGCTAGAAAAAAAACGTTACTAGATTCGTCCGAATTCTGATAAAAATAGGAATTATATGGAAAACAAAAACGCGCGTAATTAGAATTTTGTATTAGTAAAATCATGTTCAGGTATATAAAGGTTAATGCTGGGAAAAAACATTACTAGATTCGTCCGAATTCTAATAAAAACAGGAATTATATAGAAAACAAAAACGCGCGTACTTTGAATTTTGTATTAGTAAAATCATGTTCAGGTGTCTAAAGGTTAATGCTGGGGAAAAAAACGTTACTAGATTCGTCCGAATTCTAATAAAAATAGGAATTATATAGAAAACAAAAACGCGCGTACTTTGAACTTTGTATTAGTAAAATCATGTTCAATTATATAAACCTTAATGCTGGAAAAAAAACATTACTAGATTCGTCCGAATTCTAATAAAAACAGGAATTATATAGAAAACAAAAGCGCGCGTACTTTGAATTTTGTATTAGTAAAATCATGTTCAGGTACATAAAGGTTAATGCTGAAAAAAATATTACTAGATTCGTCTAAATTGCGTCTACAATATTATCGTAACAAATGAAATAACGTTTTTATATAAAACAATTTGCAAAACAATGTATCACTTGCCTCTAAATGTATTACATCGTAGACTCTTTTAGAAAATTGCAATGATACTTACAGGATAACGAGACTAAATATTCATGTGTCCCAAGAATAAAAGTAGCGACGGCACGCAAAAAGGTTCGATAGCGTTAAAAAAAGGTCCGCGTAGCGAAAAAAAAGGTTGTGTTTCCCCGAACAACCTTGTCTTATCAGGACTTTAGTATTCGATCTCGAGTGCGCTCTTTGGACGAGTTTTTATAACCTCGATAAACCTTGTTGCCCGACCCGTTGCTTTTTCATTGCTCGCGCGAGTTTGACGTGAAATATAAGCGCGCCGTTCGTTTAGCGTACCACGGCGAACGGATGTCCAGCGACGAGGCGAAGCGAATATACACGCGAGTATGCATAGTTCCCGAAATAAAAGAATGCGAGGGAAAAAGAAAGAAAAACAAGAACCCGCACCCTTAAATCTCACTGCCGTTCATCCTTTCGTTCGTACACACCGAGATTCAGTGCGGCCACCACGTAAACGGCCCCGACAAAATTCCTAGGTCGAACGCGAAGTAGGTGGAGCTCGCGTAGCTTCCACGGAAACGAGAGAATTGCGGCTAAATTTCCGGCACTGCGTTCGAATTAAATTCCATGCTCGACGAAAGAACTAAATAAAACAACTCACGGAATATCGTTGGTTTTTCCTGGCTTTATCGGTGAACTACATGAATGTATCGCGTGGTATGCGAGAAACTGATATTTCCTGGTTTAAGATGGTATTCTGACGAGGTATTTGAGGTTATGAATTATCTGGTAATAGATTTTATTGCTGTTCTGTGATTGGTTGGATGTCGTGGATTCTGTTTTGCTGTTAATTCAATTATTCGGTGTTCTGTATAAAACAAACCAGCTAGTTATTCCCTTTAATCGCGAAAATACTGGAAATGTTTAATGAAAATGTTTACTGAAAGTAAATTAATCAAAAGTAATCAATTAATATTTGCATGTTTTATGTCTATTCGATAATCGCAATCATTTTTTATGATCGTTGATTGCCGATCCTCCAATGCCATAATTCTTTTTTAAAAACTTTAAAACATCTGTTGACGCTAAAAATAGTTTTTATTCCCAAATTGATAACTTTAATATTTCCGAAGGTTCTGTTTTTATTGAATCATTCGGAGTGGATTAAAAATCACATCGAATTTTGAGAAACACTGTAAGTTATAAATAAAGCAACAAATTACGAGGTTACACCGCGCGTAATTATTTTATAAAAGACAATCGATTTAAGTATTACAAAACGATTGATTTCTTTCATTATTCTCTATCTTACATATTTTCATCTTTGTGATTTTTCTATTAAGAAATTATTCTTCACTTCTACTTTAAAATATGTTGTAATAATTCAAATTAATAAAGGAAACAGCAATTTATTTTGTTGAATTCTTTCGAAGTTATTAACATCAAAGAATGTTAATAACGATTTAAATACGAACTACGAGGTACCATTATATGTACAATAATAATGTGTTTTTATTACTGTTTAAGTAATTTTTACAATAGACAATACAATTGTACAATAGACAAACTATTTTCGACTGAAGAGGACAACAATCCGTGGCGAAACGTTTCGAATGCAATTTAACTAAAGAAGAATAAATTTAATATTGGTCTATTCTACCAGCCGCACCGTACAAACCCAAGAATATTAACTATTTCAAGACCAACAAAAACAACTTTCAAGATTATACTTATTAAGTATTTATATACGCGTGAAATTATCGCCTATCTCGTAGACATAACCTCGAATAAATTTGATGTAGTCAAAGTCTATGGTGGTGTTATACGGGGGTGGAAATGGACTATTATGGTGTCGGTGCATTATAATTGACCCTCGTCCAGGGAAGCCGGATAAAAGAAGGGCGCGTTAAATATTTATAAATTTCGCGATCCCCCGGCGAGATCCCGGGAAAATAATTGCGAATAAATTGCACCTTGTAATTAAGTGTAGCACGCATTTTCATGGGAACATGTTCCACTTGAAAATCACGGAATAATTACCCTGTTTTTGAAAAGAGGGAAAAAAATGTGCAAGCTAAGTAAAGGGTGTCTTGAAATTAATGCTTCGGATTCCTTGCCAAGGAATTCTCGTGTAATCCATTGTCGCGCTCAAAAGGACGGAAGGTGTTGTTATAAATTATAGCGTGAAACGTTATTGTTTAGAAAGATAAGTGAAGGTGTAAAGGAATAGTGAAAGTAATGCTGAGTGGTTCACGTAATAATAAGAATATAATATATTACAATTATTGTTGTATAAATATTGTAATATTGTAATATATATAATATTAATATAAATAATATTATTGTAATCGCTGGTCATTTTAAGTAATCTTATTATTTGTTGGGTCCCATATTTTTTTTACCAGCGGGCGATACCCGTAAAAAAATAAAGAAGTAAATAAACGAATATATAAATAAATATCGTTCCTTTCAATAAGAGATCAATTTCTATAAAATCGACATTGGATTATTATTATTTCGTCACTCGACATTTTTCAGGCTATCTTAAATTTTGACTTTTCGTTCTACAAATATTATATTATTTAAATGCCATCAAATGACTCCAAGAAAACTTATACATACTTGATTTATAAATACTGACTTATAAAAGCTTGATCTGCAAAAGGATGAATTTGATTTATCACAAAAGTGAATTTGATCTGTAAAAGGGTGAACTTGATTTGCAAGAAGACGAATTGGATTTGCAAAAAAGTGAATTTGATCCGTAAGAGGGTGAATTTGATTTGCAAAAAAGTGAATTTGATCTGTAAAAGGGTGAATTTGCTTTGCAACAGGATGAATTTCATCGGCAAAAGGGTGAACGTGATTTGCAAAAATGATGAATTTGATCCCTAAAACGTTGAATTTGATTAGCAAAACAAGCTACCCGAGAAAATCTCCCAAAATGCAATTCCCCCGAATATGAATGCGAAAATGTGGCGAAAGAAGGAGAATCCGCGTAAAAGTGAAATGCAAGGAGCATAAGCATCAAACTCACGTAACAAATCACATATAAAATCACAATTTTCCATCGCGGTTTAAAGGTGGTTCTTATTTCTCCGAACAAAGCAATTACCATAAACTCGCAGTGTTACTCTTTCACCGTTTACTGGTGATCGTGAAATCCTTTATTACTAAAAAAAAGAAAAAAAGAAATAAAGAAAAAAAGGAAAAAAAGAAAAAAAAGAAAAAAAAGAAATCTCGTATTAAGGTACGAATTACATGCTCCAAGCTCGTTACATCAGATAGATGGTAACCAGCCATCGTAAAGGGTTATATAAAAAGTCGTGGATAGAAGAAACCGTGAAGGATATCTCGCAGGATGTCGATATAAACTGGGACGGATTTTCAGATTTTCCGCTGTGAAGTTGCCCCGCTGGATTTAATAGATATCGAACTGCGAAGAGATAAGGGAAATGGACCGGTAAAATGCATGCTGTTAACGTATCCGATGTATGCGGGACGTTGGATACGTTGGGTACGTTCGGTACGTTGGATACGTTGGTGCGTACACAGAAGACCGTACGTTGGAATGGTAAATGGCACGGATATCTCTCCCCGGGTGCCAATCGAGGAGAATTTTGTCCGACACCGGAACGCATGGATCGATTCCACGAGCTTTGTCACACGAGTACCGTCAGGTAATTAGCTATTGTCACATATGTTCCACATTGGAACGATACGTGGCCAAAAGGGGATCGCCGAATACTCGACTAGAATTTCAACCGACATACTGGCGCACTTCGATTTGTACTTTATATCTTATCTATCTTATCTTCCGTGATTTAATCCTGTTCGTTCGAAAAGTTCCGGCGCATGTACGTTATTCAATAATGTAAACATAAGATGGACATAGAATAATGTCGTTTTCGGGGCAACTGATAATACTGGACCAACTGGCTAGCTCGGTGTAAGTATTTATATAATACTTATATAATATATATAATACTTCGGTGAACGGACCGATGACACCGACCGTTTCTAATTGGAATTGCCGCTGCGATTCCACGAACCGAACCCTTTCCACCATCAGGCTTATCATTCACTCTTATTGGGAAAACAAGTTCCAACCAATTAGAATAAGGACGTACAATTCCACTCAGCGGCTGCAGCTTACATTTTGTTGATGAAGATGACCGCCATCTAACTTTAAACCAGACTCGGTGGTCACGCGCGAAATTTAAACACTGATATCTTCGGAAAGTGCGGTGCGATTGGAATGAAAGCAATTGCAAATGAAAGATGTTAGATATGGCTGTCGGAATATTTCCTTCCATGAACATATGAATGCTATAAATAGTCAGACAAAATTCCAATACATTATTAAATTCATAAACCGATTTTTAAAGACTCGGTTTTCGGAAACGAAGTTAATTAGTGTAATTCTCCCGAATGAAACAAATTGCGAGTAAAACATATTCAATATTGCTCTCGGAATAGTTGCGTCCGTGAATATAGGAATACCATAAAAAATCGGGAAAAATTCTAAAACATTATTAAATTCATAAACCGATTTTTAAGGACTCGCTTTTCGGAAACGAAGTTAATTAGTGGAATTCTCCCGAATGAAACAAATTGCGAGTAAAACATATTAAATATTGCTCTCGGAATACTTGCGTTCGTGAATATACGAATACCATACAAAATCGGGAAAAATTCTAAAACATTATTAAATTCATAAACCGATTTTTAAAGATTCACTTTCCAGAAGTGAAAAAGCTAATTCGCGGAATTCTTTCGATCGAAATGTATTGCGAAATAAGGATAGTCGCGAGAATTCGAATTTTCGGTAATTAACCTTCACGTTGCTATTAGACTGGATAAAAATGACGTCGTTGAAAGGGAATCTTCGTAGCACTCGACTTTTGATCGTTTCATGGGTTGTATTCGGAATTCTCTCGAGGTTGAATTTCAGAAAGGGGAAAGTAGCGGCAAAGAGTGACAAGAGTAACGATAACGGGGTGGCAACAAGTGCTCTTAACACTCTAACGGTCCCCTCGCGTCGTCTTCAGGGAAGTGCTCGATGCGTTATTCTCAAAGGATCCACCGATACACCCAACCCAACCTAACCCCGGCCTACGAGGGCTACTTTGCCGAATAAACTCAGGAATAAGAAGTTACAAGATGCGTCCCAGCATCCCGATGACCCGAATGAATTCTTAACATGTTGAATGCCGTTGGGCACCATAGACAACAAAATTACTAGAACTCGAATCAAATACATCTCCAATATTCCTAAAATCTGCAATATTTGTAACGTTACTATAACGATGTGAAGTAACCAATGTATCGTAGCGCTTAAACAGTTTGATTTGAAAGGTTATGTAGACATTATAGACGCGTATCGCGAGGTATCGTATAACACGAATTTCGGCGTGGCGCTCAAAGTCTTAAACCGGTTAGACGCGATGGAATGCAGCTCCATTTCCCCAAGCTTTTTCTCCCTTTTTTCATTTTCTTCTGGTTGTCTGCCTCAGCCTCCATCTTTTATTCCTTTTGTGGCATCTTTCCTGTCATCGTTTTTTTTCCTCCTTAGTTGGCCTTCTTTAAATCCAGCTTCCTTTCGCATCATACTAAGACCGACTCTCTGTGTACTTCGTACTTAATGGCCTTGCGCCGTCCTATCTTATCGTCTTCCCAGAGTTTCCACGACGAGGCCAATTATGACGTTAAAATAAGAAACCATGCCCCTGCTTGCTTGCATCGTCCTCGCTAACTACGCGGCTCTTATTAGACTCGTCAATGGGATTTTTCTACCATTTCCTTCCGCGCAAAGCGGATTTTGGAGAAAGTGGTGCAACGTGTGTACTTTCATTTTTAAATGGATGTACATTTTGTAGAATTTAAGGGACCAACGGGAAGGGAATTTCGAGGATTATAGTAAGCTAGTTTGTGATCAGACTTTCACTATGATGTTGAAGATTAATATTAGTTTTATTGAAGATTTTAAGGTTATTTCTTATTTTGGCATATAAATAGAATCGGATTCATATAATATCTGAATATGTATAATATTGAATATTAATATTAAGCTTTCGTAAGTCTCAAGTTTACTTAATATTTTGTTGTAGAATTAGAATCATATTCCTCCAATATGTGAATATTAATTTAGTTTAAGATCAGCATTTTGCTATAAATTTGAATATGAATATTAATCTTCCCGGAAATACTTAATATTTTGGCATACAATGTCGATCATATTCATCATATGATCAGAATTTTCCTATTATTTTGAATATTAATTTAGTTTGCGATCACCATTTTGCTATAATTTTGAATATTAATTTAGTTTGCGATCACCATTTTGCTATAATTTTGAACATGAATATTAATCATCCCGGAAATACTTATTATTTCGCCATACAATAACAATCATATTCATCATATCCTCAGATATATGATCACAATTTTCCTATAATTTTGAATATTAATTTAGTTTGCGATCACCATTTTGCTATAATTTTGAACATGAATATTAATCATCCCGGAAATACTTAATATTTCGGCATACAATGACAATTCTCTCAATCCATTATCCATGCACTTTAACCTCCCTCAAAAGTACATTTCACCGCATCCAATACATGAAAAAAGAACTTCGTCCAAACTAACCTCACTTTACGTAGAGCAAGAACAATAATGTCCTTCGCGAACCAACCCCGTCGCAGTTTCTTCGGAAGTTTAGCAGGAATAAACTATTATCGTAAATTCCGCGAAAAATGTCGAAACTCTTTCGAGTCCGTTTAACTGGGAGCGCTTTGCCGCGCAACAAACTCAACTTCATTTACCCCCTCTTCGTAGGTTCTCCGTAATCGAATGCTGCGACGTTGACGCAAGGCGCGATAAGAAAATTCCAGGCGAACAATTCAATCGGGTTTCCAAGATGTACGGGTAAATTTGGTTACGTCATTACCAGGAGGCGCCAGGCGCGAATCGAATAAAACTGTTTTACATCGTGCTCTTTTAAAAGCGCAGACAGTACTTTAGGGTTACCGTCTTTCTCTCCATTCCCCAACTTTCGCTTTTAGGTTAGGTGCGCAAGAAACCTTGGAGAGAACCCGTTGATATGTCAAGGCCAGAAACGTCGGAGAAGGTTGAACTTGATTAACGCCTCGAACCTTTGTCTCTTGTTCTTTAGCCTTTCATCCCTTTGATTTTTTTATTCTTACCGACTACCCTTTCTTGATCTTGCCACGCCGTACCTCGAGACGTTCACAATTTCTTTGCTCTTACGATCTTATATTCATTTCTTTACCCCACACTATTCTAGGGTCTTTGATTCTTGAATCTTTCATTTTATATGTTTATTTATATATAAATTATGGATACAGGATTTAAGGTAATTAATGGATTCTATTTGCGTTACGTAGATCAAATCGAAGTATATAAAACCTGAAATAATGCGATTTATTCGAATAATTTCATTCGAAATTGTGGATAAGTCATTTGACTCATTTGGTGGTTTTTGGGTTAAATAAGAAGCGATATTTAATTGCAAACGAATGTTAAGCTACAAGGATGAATAAAGTTTAAATATTGATTCAATAATTGGGGCATTCAAAATTCAAATTCAAATTGGCTGCAGCTCTCATTTTGTAGACAAATATGACCATCATCTTACTCTAAGCGCGTGAAAGAAGTATAAGTGTTAACAATTATAATAACTGAACACGTACATCAACATCGAACACTTGCAATTGTTATGACTCTTATAACTTGTAATATATTGTTCAAACATAATTTTCAAACATTTTTCAAGTGATTAATATTAATCAGTTTGAATGAATTCTATGTTCCAGTGTCAAGACAGACATGGGTTCCGGTGGTGCCGTATCGAGACTCTACATAGCAAACGCGAATAAAAACGACAGCGGCAATTACAGTTGCGCATTGGCTGACGTAAAAGCTGACGTAACGGCAGCCACGACGGTCTCCGTCCACGTTTTAAATGGTACGTTTCTTAATAATATTATTAATATTATTCATCCCCGATTCGATGCATTTCAAAGAAACCATCTCCAATTATTTCCATTAACACTTCAATTCATACCAGCGTGTACCACCGGTGGTTCAAACGGAGCTAATCAGATACTTCATCTCAATATAAAATATCATTCATACCAATAGTAAAGTCTTTAAGTTCCAGTTCCAAAACGAATAAAAGATAAAATAATTTCGAAACCACTATTCAGTGATTCACATCGATTTGCATCACATTAACCCCTTGGCATACAATGACGTCTGGGAGACGTCATCTGTTTCGCGTGTCATTGTAGACGTTGACGTCTCCGGGACGTAAGAACTGTCTCCGGCGGACAGGAAAAATGTCATACTTTACGGAACTACTTATTTATTATTGAATAATGTTACTTCATTATTGTCCATTAATATTGTGTATCAATCTTATTAAATGATATTTAGCATTGTAAATATTCCGTTCTGTTTCGAAGCTTACATAACTGTTCAGTTGAGCCAAATTAAATAGTATTCTTTGGACCCATGATATTCCGTTTTATTTGTATGTCAAGGGGTTAAAAGTGGTTTTCCAATTTCTAAGACTATGCCAGCAGAGCGAAAAAAATATATTAAAATTGCCCGAGAAAGTGTTCGACTAATTAGCAATCATTATACAATAATTGATGTCGAAACAAGAATGTTTGCTAGGCGGTTAATTACGATACCTTCTGCACCTTTTTCTTGCTGCACCACTCGATCGCCATCTTTTCTTTCCAACCGCCTCTAAAGTCTAACGGTTAAATGATAATAATTCGTGGAGCAATAAATAATAGCCGCAATTTTCACGATGGACTCCGGTAGCCATTGCCGATGGACACACGTGGAACTTCGAGGAATGGTTTCCTAAATCGCGTAGATAACCGGAATGAAATTTCTGTGCGCGCTATTTGGCGTGGTTTGAGCCGAACTGATTTCGCATGCGACTCGCGAGCATCGGACTACTTGTCAAGCGAATTTGCATTACTTCGAGCATTATGGTAGTCCTTGTAGTTCGTCCCATACAACACGCCCGGTAATAACTTCCTCTACCACGCATACTCATTTTCCCTTGGTAATGTACCTTATGCGAAACCATGAAACCACGTGGGAGGAGTACAGAGATAGATTGCCGAATACAAACTGGTCGAAATGTGGAATTGTTTGGGAACCTTGACACAATATAATTAAATACAGGGTGTCCTGACTTGAGCATGTTAAATATCTCGCTTATTCTTTATGATGAGAAAAGACTGACGGAGGAAACAAACAATGGTTATTATTTATTAAAGTAATATTTGCAAGATTCAACGTAAAATTTATATTTTCAATATTATAGATCGTTGGATTCAGCTGGATGTCAGTTATCATATTGCAATAATGAAAACATGTATTCGAATTTAAAATATCTTCGATGATTTTGAAATCTTGGAAAGAAAACTATTCGATTTTCACGATTCTTAATATAATTATTTAAATATATGACGGCTGGTTGTTTGAGATTTTATGTATTTTGGGTTAATTAATGGATGCAATTACAACGAAAATAAGGACATATGGAATCTCAAATAGTTAAATATTGGAAATTTAATTTTAATTTTATTAAAAGTCGCTTTGGTTAGTTCCAGTGTTAAAAGTGTGTTTTTAACTACATTTTTATTGGGGGTAGAGATTTGACGCTTTAAACTTGGAATCTCCAGTAAAAAAAGATTCGCCCGAAGGCATCGAACCAAGGTGGGTCAATCCCCTTTAAATTATGCACATCCCGATGCCTGGGATGATCCATGCGTGAAAAGCCACCCTGGGAACTAGCTGAATCCTCTCTGTCTCCTATGAAAGTTGGAAAGCTCTCTCTATTCCTGGCTCTAAAGTCCACGTTTAACGGTGTTCGCTCGTGTCATGAACTAAGCTTACATACAATTTCGAGTGGATAAGAAAAATTCGGGGGGTTTACACTATCGCGGAAGTAGGGTAAACGTGAAGGGAAGTGGTTGCGCGCTAGAAAAAAAAATGAGAGCAATAAGTGCGATATGCGAAATAGAGTTCCTTGGCGAAATTTCGATATTGTTTTGTAAACGAATTATAGCAATAAGAGCGGTATGATATTTGAATTTCTGGCGACAATATGAGTTTGAATATCATTTTGGAAATAAATTATAGCAAGAAGGAAATTGGAATTTTTTGGTAAAATATTAATTTGGATATTGTTTTTTGATTGAATTATAACAATAAAAGCGATATGTTGATTAAGATTTGTTGTAAAAATATAAGTTGGAATGGCGTTTCGTGAAGAAATTATAGCAAAATGGGAACTGGAATATTTCGGTAAAAATTATTTTGTGAAAAAATTAGAGCAATCAGAGTAATATATAATATAAAGAAGATTAAAAAAACTAATAAAAAAAATATAATCTAACTCAGGATATCATTCAGTTACAAAATTAGAGTAATAAGCGGAATAAATGAACTAGAATTTCTGGACAAAATATAAGCTAGAATATCGTTTTGTAAAAAAAAACGGTCGAGAAAAGCTTACGAAACAAAGTGTGGCGCGAAGAATATATAGAAGACACGAAGCAGAAAAGGATACGAAAGAGGAACAGGAAGAAGTACTGAAGAAGATCGTAGGGAAAGAAATGAGATAAAAAGTAGGGGTTTCTAGGCGAAGAGGGGGAATTGGGTCGCAGTGAATATCTTTGGAGAAACTTTTCCATGAATACGCCATGCAGAGGTATGACAGGGGGTTCTCGGCATACGAAACACCGCGGTTACCCCCAGAGAATCGGAAACCGGAAGAGAAATGAGAAAGGATAGATGACGCGAGGTGGACCAACCGGTGAGAATAAATTTCAAACTTGCTCCTATAAACCTCTTATTCCTGAAGTCGACCTACCGGAACAATACGGAACCGGATGAACGGAGACGGGGGATAATCATGATTCATATTTTATAGATCACGCTGCGATCTGTTTTGTGATAAGCGTGAGATGGAGACAATACGTTTGGTGACTGATCATAATAAATATAAAGTATATCGCGTATGAAATAGAATAACTAATTATACGAGGATATTTGTTTTCGTGTTAAAATATCGGTGGTTCGGAAATCTGTACAAATTATACCGAAAGAAATTCGCTTTTGGGATATCGGCTGCTTGATTCGGTTCGAAGCGATTCGTGTAACCCGTGGAATATTTCTCGTATTGAATCTATTGGCGGAGATAATTAATGTATACTTACTAAGTAAGTATATAATAATTGATATAATGATATATTCATAGCAATATTGCACGAAAACTTAAAACTGGTTCTACCAGAATATTGAGAATTCCACTTTTGGTGGATATCACTATACCAGTATGTTAGTATATCGGTATATCGGTATTTCGGTATTTCGATATATCGGTATTTCGATATATCGGTATATCGGTATACCAGTATATCGGTATATCAGTATATCGGTATATCAGTATATCAGTATATCAGTATATCAGTATATCAGTATATCAGTATATCAGTATATCAGTATATCAGTATATCGGTATATCGGTATATCGGTATATCGGTATATCGGTATATCGGTATATCGGTATATCGGTATATCGGTATATCGGTATATCGGTATCTCGGTATCTCGGTATCTCGGTATCTCGGTATCTCGGTATCTCGGTATCTCGGTATCTCGGTATCTCGGTATCTCGGTATCTCGGTATCTCGGTATCTCGGTATCTCGGTATATCCGTATATCCGTATATCGGTATATCAGTATATCAGTATATCAGTATATCAGTATATCAGTATATCAGTATATCAGTATATCAGTATATCAGTATATCAGTATATCAGTATATCAGTATATCAGTATATCAGTATATCAGTATATCAGTATATCAGTATATCAACATGTCGACATGCCGATAAGCAACGAACCCTTCGATATGAAGGGGAGGAGTAATTAAAGCAGTGTTCGATGGCATTGAATAGGAAAACGGCGGCCGCGATTGGCGCTAAGAGCATCGCAAAGTATAATTTAGAGTAAGCTTGCTTAGTGGTACTATCGAAGGCAGTAATCTATCGAGCCGCTTTCGGCTGTGTATACTTGAAATTATAGTGAAAGCAGGAGGGCTCTGTTCCTCGGTGATAACGGTGTTTGGGAGGCTGGAAGTAGAAGGAAAAGGTTCTATAGCCCACCCTTCAAATTCTCGCCCATCGCCTATCGGTATAATTTTCCAGTCTTTTGCACGTTCGATAATTGATTTTCCATGGCTTTTCAACGACGTTGCTGTCTATTAACCTTTCCCTTCATGCCATCTTCTTTTATCCGTCAGAAGCCTGCATCTATCTTTATCTCCCCCCCACCGTTGGTTCCCGTCCATTTTTTCATCCCGCGCCAATGAAAAGGAAGCTGTTAACGGAGGGAAAGGATAAGTAATCGATGGATACGTGGATACGAAGATATCCTGCCGATGACGGGATCCTCGATTGCTATTCGTATTTCCGGTCTCATCTCGATTTCCATTTACTCTCGTGGCGCTCACTTAAGGAGGAATTTCTCCTCGTATTGTAGTAGCCCGAGAAAATAGTCTCCCCGTGTCTTATTAAAATATGGCGGCTCGAACATTGTCGTCCATAATCGATTCGCTTGGAATAGTTCCACGTCGTATCAATTTCTTTCATCGTACGTTACAGTAAATTATCCAAATAAATATAATATACAGGGTGTTCCATACTAAACAAACCACCTTGGTTTATCTCCTATAATTATCTCCTTTGGTATATTGATATGACGATATAGAGATATGTCGATATAGCGATATAGAGATATGTCGATATAGCGATAGAACGATATAGAGATATGTCGATATAGCGATAGAACGATATAGAGATATGTCGATATAGCGATAGAACGATATAGAGATATGTCGATATAGCGATAGAACGATATAGAGATATGTCGATATAGAGATATGTCGATATAGCGATATAGAGATATGGCGAAATAGCGATATGGCGATATGGCGAAATGGCGACATGGTGAAATGACGATATAGCGATATGGCGATATGGCGATGTGACGATATAGCGATGTGACGATATAGCGATATGGCGATATGGCGATATGGCGATATGGCGATATGGCGATATAGCGATATGGCGATATGGCGATATGGCGATATGGCGATATGGCGATATGGCGATATGGCGATATAGCGATATGGCGATATAGCGATATGACGATACAGCGATATAGTGATAAACTGATATAGTGATACACTGATATCCAACGGCAGAGGAATTCTAAATATTCTGTTAGAATCAATTTTAAGTGTTTCCGGAATGTGCCTATTAATATATCAATTAATATATATTTAATCAGATAGTAATTATACATTCATTATATTCTTTAATCGCGATAATACGGAAAATATTTTACGATTTAAACGAATGGCTTCGAACGGCTGATCTCCCGAAAGAAAATATTTCCATTGGCGTCATTTTCCAGCATTTTCCGGATCACCCATATTTTTCAAATTTTCCAAAAATATCGTGATATGACTCCGGTAGTTTTTACGGGGATCTTTGACTCTCCGGAGTTACCGAGTTTGGAGTATACGATGTTATTTATAATAATTCAAACGGTCATTATATCTTGGAATTGATTCGACATTAGAATGGAGTCCATTTATTTGATTAAAATGTGCTCCACTCGAGTGTTTGAATATACAAGCATTTGCACGCGAATTTCGATGTACAGCATTCGATGTTATTGTAGATTGAGTTGATTTAGGATACCGAGATGTTTCGGGATGGATTCTATCAGTTGATTAAATGAGCTTGTTGGGTAAAGGAATGCTTCCGAAAGGAAGCAACGAAGGATCGAAAATCGTTTCACTGGATTCGCCGTATTTTTCTCTGTGTCTATGAAAGTAGAAGCCCGTACAAGTCAAATGCGGATACTTCGAATGTAATTCATTTATGCTTGTATCAGCATGTCAATATATCAACATCTCTACAGGGCAGTATATCAATATGTCAATATATCAACATCTATACAGGACAGTATATCAACATGTCAATATACCAGTATATTAACACATGAACATGCCAACATGTCGGCATATCAACATATGAACATACCAACGTACCAACCTTCCAATATGTCATCATACAAACATGTTAATATATCAACATACCAACGTTCTAATATGTCAATATATCAACGTGTCAACATACAAATATGTTAATATATCAACATACCAACGTTCTAATATGTCAACATATCAACGTGTCAACATACAAACATGTTAATATATCAACATACCAACGTTCTAATATGTCAACATATCAACATGCCAACATACAAACATGTCAATATATCAACATACCAACGTTGTAATATGTCAACATATCAAGGTGTCAACATACAAACATGTCAATATATCAACATACCAACGTTGTAATATGTCAACATATCAAGGTGTCAACATACAAACATGTCAATATATCAACATACCAACGTTCTAATATGTCAACATATCAACGTGTCAACATACAAACATGTCAATATATCAACATACCAACGTTGTAATATGTCAACATACAAACATGTCAATATATCAACATACCAACGTTGTAATATGTCAACATACAAACATGTCAATATATCAACATACCAACGTTCTAATAAGTCAACATATCAACATGCCAACATACAAACATGTCAATATATCAACATACCAACGTTCAAATATGTCAACATTTCAATATATCAACCGTACACCTTAAAAAATAGCATAAACTAGGAGCACACCCCAAACCTTGAAACTTCATTCCACAAAACTATTCCTAACTCCATCCTCGTTCTTCGAGTAAACTTATTCCACACACCACAAAGATTCCATTCCTCTCAATTTGCGGAAGCGAATTCAACCAAAACTGTCTCTTTCGAGATAAAACATTTATACCGCGTCACACATTCCATACAGGAAAACCGCGCGAAGCATCTCGCATGAAATAAATTACAGCGAAACATCGTCCGAAATCAATTGCCATTCGAAATCGATGTTTAATCACGATACGAGCGGATGTTGGCATTTCCATAAAAGCACGAAATAGAATTAATTACGCGACGAGCGGCGTCGTTTGAATGTTATCTAGTTCGTTAGGCAAGGAGGATAATTTATGGTACTTAATTACTGGCCGTTTGTTAGCCGGGGTGAACTCAGGTGTAACGAGTATCGGTGGTCGCGAAAATATTCCGCGAAGAAAGGAGACAGGGGAAAAAAGGGAGAGAGAGAGATTTAATTTCACTGGAGATAGAAGCCGACGGTGGTCCCGTATGCAGCTGCTTTCTTTTTCATAATTAATATACATTAACCCCGGGGATATGCCGTGGTTATTAATTAAATGTGACCCCGCGCAAGAGACGAGCCACGTTACTCTCTGCTATCTCATTCGTCGACTCTTTTGTTCGCATTGTCAGACTCCTTTCACAGCAAACGTCTTCTGCCTCCACCCCCCCACTTTTCCTATCTTTAGACGAGTTATCTTATCCTTTCTATTCCTCTTTTTTTCCTCCACTCTTTTTTTCTACGTCTACTGAATCTTTATCCCCATAAAATATCGTACTCTTCATTATACTTCTGGTTTTACACTATACTTCTCATTTTATACTATAAACATCGTGTTTTATATATTATTTATTTGTGGTTATTGTATTATATTATATTATATTATATTATATTATATTATTTTATATTATTTTATATTGGATTGCCTCGAAAGTGAATGCGGTTTGCATCAATGTTTTGCGCAGAAACGGAGGAGTTTTTGTGAACGCGAATTACAAAAAGATAGTAAAAGATTGTAAGTCAAAGCAGATATAACAGAAATATATAAAACAGACTGTATTATTGAATAAAGAAAATAGAGAAAATATCAAAAGATTGAATGAAAGTCACTTTCTATCTACATGTTAAAATCGCACGATTTTATTTTATATTACATTCTATTACGTTTATTATATATTTATGTATTTATGTATTTATATGGCGCTTAAAGTAACACGTTTAACGTGATATTTTCGGTGGCAATGAAAAGTTCGTAGTTTTTCGTTCAAGCTTTTGAAATAAAGGCATAAAGAGTCCGATCATAAATTATTGTTTCAAACTATATGTTTATTATAATATGTTATATATTATACTAGCTAGTTGAAGTTTATTTATGAAAGCGAATTGCTGAATCGATTTTGGCTGGCAGTCGAATGAAAATGCAAGGAGGTACAATTAGGACCTCCGTACGGCCGATTACGTTCCGATTTCCCGGCGATCGATGATTTATCGCGATTTAAAGCTCGTATTTTTCCTCCTTTCGAAACTTCTTGCTTTCCTGCTTTCCTCTCCTTGGTTCTTTTATGAAACTCATCGAGGAGTAATGCGTTGAATCGCGGACGCCATTCAATTCTTGAGAAATTGATTTCGAATATATCGCGCTTTACAATATTCCTTGATAAGTTCCCAGAGCCCGCGCCATTTTCGATTAAAAAGACTTCCCTTAACCCTTTGCGCTCGATGAATACACGAGGTTATAAACGAGATTATAACCGAGTATATTCGTATATTTCATTCTATATTAATTATACATTTCGCTTAATACACGATTCGTCGAAGTATCCCCCTTTTTTCATTATTGCTATTTTACATATTCTTGACATACCCCGACAAGTTTGCGTAATGTTTCTCGCCGCATAGTTGGCCAACCTTCTTGTAGTAAAGTCATTTCTTGCGGGGAAACTAAAAACCGACCGATAGCAATAAACGGAGCCGATCGATTTTCAAGGTAAAACAATCTTATTACACCCAGGTGCCAATACGATATGTGTCTGCGTGGCAAGGAAATAGTTTAATATTAATGGTAAAATTATCAAATGGACAAAGGTTTTATATTCTATTTACTTTTAATGTTCATTCTAACGTTTAAAGTAAACGTCTTTTCAAGTAACTGAATTATACGAAATTCTAAAAAATATTGTTTGCCGTTTCTCGTTCCTCGTCTCTGAAGTTAACAATCATAAAAGTACTCAGTAAAACTAAGGGAATGAATGTCCTCGACAATCCCGGTATTCATGGATTCTCTTTGAACGAGCGTGGCTCATCCAACTTCGAATCGCACAAACCTACTTCAAAGATTCGCTTAGCTAATTGTCGAGTACCAAGCAGAAAGGACGTACTGCGAAAGAGAAAGAAAGGAGGGAAGAAAGGTAGAAAAATAGGAATAAGTAAGTAACTCAAAAATGCAGAAAGCCAACGAATCCAGCGGAATATGGGAAATATAGCAGGAAGACTGAAGAGGGAGGAAATATAATACAATTTTCACTATTCTTGTTACCTTCCCGGAAGAGAGCAGTCTCGATTGTCAAAAGTTATTTTAATTAACTCGCGGTTATTAATAATATGTTTAACGAAGCCTTCAACAATTGTCAAAAAATAAAAATCGTCAATTTTGCTCCTAATTGACTCAAATCGATGGTAGATGATGTATAAACATGTTCTAGGGCCATTTCTGGTGGGAAGAAGTGGATTAAAAATTGTTTCCGGTCAAGAAAGGGGTTGACCCAAAATCGCAAAAATGTAAAGGGGTATACCTTCAAAAATTGTCGAAAAATCAAAGTCGCCAATTTCGGTCCTAGATAGTCCAAATCGATGGTATATGATGTATAAACATATTCTAGGACCATTTTAGGTCGAAAGAAGTGGTATAAAAATGTTTTCCGGTCAACAAAGTGGTCGACCCAAAATGGCCCAAATCGACGGTAGATGGTCCCTAACCATATTCTAGTACCATTCTGAGACGAAACAAGAGCATCAAAACCAGTTTGCGGTCAAGAACTGTATAGTATAATACCTAGTATGTACTCCATCAGTTCTCGTTTCCTTATTTCGTCCCAAGGGCCAAGTCCAAATAACAAAAACGCAGCATCCTAATAAATACCGGTCAAACCGCATCAAAGCGAGCGAAACCGAAGTCCCAGCGAATGCCCGCCAAGTAGGTAAACATCGAGGTGTAAAAAAATGGTTAAAACTAGGTAAGACACTACATCGGAAGTAGGAAAACTCCGTGGTTCACGAAAATGTTCTTGGCCCAGTTAACGCATACGAAGAGACAAGCGACCGATTATGGAGTGTGAAGGTTGGTTGGCTGGGTTGGTCCTGGCGGAGAAGTGAGGTTAAGGGAGGTTATTTCGCGGGGTGTCACGCCCGAGCCATTAATAACCGTGGCCGCAACCTCTCGAGGACTACGATATCTTCTTTCTCCCTCTCGCGCCCTTTTCTAGAACCCTCCAGTCGGAACGAGATAGAACGAGATGGAACGAGATGGAACGACGGTTCTCCGTGTCTCGGAACCTACCCTTCACCCTTCAACTCCGATTACTTCCTTTCACCCGAAGCCCCTCGTCTTTCTTTCTCTTCATAGCGTCCCTATATTTCTTCTTTCCTCTTTGCCTCTCTCTCACACACATTCCCCGCTCTATCGTTCTTTCTCTCTCGCTCTCACAGCACGAGGAGCACGAGGAGCGTGAGGAGTTTGCAAAGCTCTTCTCGCGAGACGTAGTTAACAGGAGCGGGGTGCATGTGGCGATGTATAATACACAGAAGGAATCTCCCGAGGGTGCTTGGCAGCTCATTTTGCATACAACGTTTTTTTTCCCTTTCTTTCTTGCTACCTGCTACCATAGCCAACACCGCAAACCCTGTGAGGATCTCTTTCCTCTCATCTCTCCCTCTCTCTTTCTCTCGTCTATCCACACGCTATTCCCTTCTCACTATTCCTTAGCGATCTCTCATCCGGCGGAACGTTCAACGACGAAAGTCAAGTGCCGCGACAAATTGTCCTCGCGCACGACGCTCAACGAGCTCCGGAGATTACTCGTCGTCCCAGCGAGGGCAGGGAATTGGAAAGGGATGAAAACCTTCGCGAAAACTTTCAACATTGATAAATTGTATACCGATATCCTACATTGCGGTGCACGGCTCGATTGTTTTTATCGCGCGGTGCTCTCGAATTTGATTACAATTCTCTCGCAATTATAATATGTTCGGATGAAGGACAGTATATATGCTGCAACATTTTCATTAGAAATTTGTATTTCTTCGGGCATTTAAATCGATGTATTAATATTATATTTCCTTCAGTGTCAAATTGGTGAACTAAGTAGAGAGTCTAATATTAACCGTTTGACTGCTACGCGGCGCAAAAGCGCTGCGTTCAGTTCTCTCGAAAACCGCTACGCAGCGCTTTTGCGCTGCGAGTTTCAGTGTGTCTTTGTTGCTCCATGGGAGTGAACGTAGTCTGACCTTGTTTGTTTGTGCGTACTTTGTAACACGAGTGCATTCTAAAATAACTTTTTACCATTTTTATATATTATTTTTAAAAAATAACCATGTCACGGACTATTATTTCGGACGTTGATTCGACTGCTAGTGATTCTGAGGATTTTCAAAGAAAAAAACAATTTAATGTTTATTTTTTCTTATTCACAATCACAATTAATATTGTTTCTTTATAATACGAAAAGAATTATTAAAATTGATTGATATTTGTCTAAATGAGACTGTTTTATTTGACAACATCAAGTCGAAATATGTCCCGCAGTTTTCGTGCGTTCTTGCAAGAATTGCTTAGCAGTCAAACGGTTAATATAACGACACTAAATATTTTATGGTGGCTTTTTCTAGGATTGAATTTAATTGACTCTGAACCATATCTGGTTTTAAAAAGCAGATCAGAATTCAGGAAGAGGAAGAATTCTGTATATTTGACGAAGCATTCGGAATGTTTGACGATCTCGTAAGTGGCACTCCTGGGTCGTGGAGGGCGGCGGAGTGGCACACGACGGAAAATATAATAATTTCCACGGTCAATATTACAAATTGCCGCGAAACTAAATTCACCTTCGTCAGGGTGTTCCGTGAGTTTACTAAAATGCCGCTAATAACTTCGCACTATTTAACGCCACTGTTACCAACTCGAAACTATCCCATTGTTTCCCGGACTAAACAGTTTTATTTGCTGCGACAAGTAGAAACGCCTCCGGGGTCTCCGGTGCAATTAGAATCTGAAGCGCGTCATCTCGTCCCCTTAAATTTCTACTTGTTTCCGCGCGCCATTTTAATCCACGATGACCAACACGCGAAAATTATGATATTATAATATTCCATCTTTCCTTAGGCATAATAATAATAATCGTGTCTTACTTGATCCTCGTAGATTTTACCGAGATAACTGCCCTTTGACACTTTCCATAGAAACAATTTTAAGGGCAGGTTTCTGGTGTTTGAATTTCCCGCAATTTTCAGAAGAAGAAGTTGCGCAGCACGTTTCGTTTAATGGACTTTAAATCGACGGCAGAATTCAAGGGGACGATCGAGTCGATCTTTGCGAACGTTTTTCGAAGCTGTCGATGAGATTTCTTCTATTTCAATCGGAAGGAGATTCGATTCTATAAGAAAGTTCCGTTTCGACGGCAATCTCACGACAACGTCGAATCGGTACTTCCTATGGCTGTTAGGAAAGGAGGTTAGTTTTCTCGGCTGAATTAATGGCGGGAAAGCGTTTTCAATACCGGACGTTTCTATTCTAACAGGAAGACGTTCGACCGTTCCAATTAACGAGTCCGAAGATCGGAAACTAAGAACCGATCGACAGACGAATCTTGTAAACAGAATTGTCAACTTTTCATGGAATTCCATCGGTTTTAACCTTCTCATCTCAAAGCGTACATAAAAAGTTGGGGAATAAAAAATCTTCAAAGCATTCTTATTCTATTTCACACAATTCGAAAAAATGTCATCTTATATTTTTGTATTTATACAAACCGTTGTAATTTTTATGTTCTGAATAAATTTGTTTAATTTGTTTACGTAGTCTTCGTAAAAATGAATGAAATCACTAACACTTACGCAACCAAAGTTTTTCCTCACATTTTGCACCATAAATGAAAACTAAGTAATATTAATAGCTAAAAATATTAGCAATAATAAATCGGCATGGTAAACCAAAGTCCATGCGATGGCGGACTCAAAACAAGTCATATTAATACATAACTATATTAATTACAAGCTAACTTCCGGTTCTTGCTAATATCGTAGTTATATCTCGTTAAGATATCTCAGGATTTTAACTCTTTGCACTCAGAAACGATTTTCATTCGCCACCTTAATTTATCCCTGTAACTCGATTCACGACTGATAGACGCCATTAACATTTTCCCCAGTTATATTTTGGTATTTGATATTCAATTGCCGACAACCGATGTCGATTTTAATATCGCCTCTCAGTCGCTACTCGAATTATCGCAATACAGTGAGTGGCTGCTAGGAGTCGCCTCTCGAGTGCAAAGGGTTAACACTTTTCGGTTCAACAATATTTAGAAAGCTCAGAGTGTTTTCGTAAGAAAAACCCTGAAATCGTTACGCCAAGTATTTTCGCAAGTAGCAGGCTTAACGATAGATTGTTACCTTGAGTTCAAACGGGTTGATATAAGAAAAAAGCAGGCGAATATCCGAAGATTCCGAGGCAGCGCGTCAGGAGACATGTGGTGGCATGGTGTAGTTCGATAAAGACAGGTTTGCCAACGCACAGCCAGGCACCGAGTGAGCAAAGGTTATTTACGTACTCGGCGGAGCGTCGTGGTGGGGATATTCCGTTGTGTCTGCCGTCTTCGCGTAACTAATTGACACTGTTTCGTTTACCTTACTGTATTTACTTCGTATTTACATTCGTATCTCGAATGTCGGATTTCTGCGACATATTTCGAAGTACTGCTACGAGTAATTATACAGGGTGTCCCATGAAACTGGGCCGAGCTATATCTTTGAAAGGATTGGAGATAAAGAAATGTTATAGGATAAAAGTAGATGGTATTAAATGCTTCATATTTTTATACAGTTTTTATGCATTTTTATGCGTCGGTGCAATTTTTATTGCAAGGTGCAATTGCACTTTTTTAAAAAGTAAAACTCAAATTTTGATTACATCAATCGATGCAGTTTTTCGGCCTTTACAAAACATGTTAATGTCTGAAAATTGTTGGTTTAGGTGTTATTTGTAAATTCAGCATGCTTGAAATTAAAATAACACCTAAACTAACAATTTTCAGACATAGTATTATTAACATGTTTTGTAAAGGCCGAAAAACTGCATCGATTGATGTAATCAAAATTTGAGTTTTACTTTTAAAAAAAGTGCAATTGCACCTTGCAATTGGAGAAATGATTTTGTGTATTTTGGAATTCGTATTGAAATGTTATTCCTTGAATAGCTTTTATATTCGTTTTGTCTGAACGTGATATCTTATGGTCGAAGAATGCTGACCAATCACGTTCAACGACAGTTATCTCGAAAATTAGAAGAACACTCGTAGAAAAGGATTACGAGTGGCTTTACACGTTCGGGGATTCGACGCTAATTTCAATCGTATCGTCCCTGATATAATTACGCGAAGAATCGAATTAAGGATACTTAAACCGAGGACTGGAAAGGAAGATTGAGGATTAGAGGGGAAAATCAGGAACCGTGCATTAATCCGACCTGAATCCGTACTTTGTGATTTTTTCCTCTATTTCCTTCTTCTTAACACCGTTCGCTCGTGTTCGCCCCATTCATTCATAGACGACCTTTTTAAATTTAATCTCAGAACCACCTTAAGCACCTTAGTTTAATCACATTTTTTTAGAAAAAAAAGGAAATCAAATCCGGTTGCCTCGATTAAATTCCTCGATCTAATATGATTCGCACGTATTATATTATGTAACTAATATTTCAGTCCCAAACTGTAATTCGTTAGTAATATTTCTCATTTGTTCACATTACATTATATTATATAACCAATTTTTAAACACCGAATTGGAAAGTAATCAATTATTTTTCACATGCATTATGAAACTCCATTTATTTGTTCATATTAAAGATTATTCTATTAGCCAATTGCCATTGTTATTTATACTTGATCCTAAAATGCCATCATTCTCTTTTTGAAAAAAAGCAAATTGCCAACTTTCGATGCGAAAAAATTTTCCACCCCCGAATTGATTACTTTCCGGTATCCTTAATTCGGATATTAACACTAGAATTATCAAAGGGATCAAAATGACTTGTCCGCCATTTTTTACTTAAATTATATGAATATCCCACGGCGCGTTGTTTGAGATATTACAGACATTTATTGTACATACATAACGCAATTAATTGAATCCGTTAATTAACTTCGATCATCCTTACATATTGATTTATATATAAATTATTATATTTACATTTAAATTTTAAATTTATATATAAATCAATATGTAAGGATGATCGAAGTTAATTAACGGATTCAATTAATAATATTAAATAATTCAATAATTGAGTATACGTTCGGTAGTTCTAGCCTTAGGCTCATAGAACTCTCAATTCTTCAACGAGGAAGAATGAGAATGATTAATTTAATATACAAATATATATTAAAATCTCCATTAAAATATTTGCGATCAATTTAGTATGTCATGCTGTTCTATCGTTACCTTTTGTTCCAGAAGAAAATCCAGCGGCCATGCAACACGGCGGAAGTACAAGGCCCAACGTCACTTCCTTCCTGATCATCGTCGCGACACTTTCCGCTCTTCTGAGGTGACCGTGATGACGCCATTCTTCCTCGAGGCTGCGATTCGATTGGTGCTAACTTACCACTACCTTCTCGTCGAGCCGAGTCGCGAACTTCGGCTTTATTCGGCTCGCGTCGTAAATAACAATCCAACGATATTCCGGACGTACCTTAAATATAAACAAAGAAATACCGTCAAGTGAAAGAAGCAGAAGAAGAAGAAGAAGAAGAAGAAGAAGAAGAAAAACATCTTCCAAACGATGACCTCATCGAAGTACGAACCAACGTTTCCAACGAATGTCGAATTCCAGGAAACTCGACCGGTTTCACGATTGTGTTCCTTCTTTTTTCGATAACGATTCATCACTGGTGTTCCGACGGAGGGATCTATTTTCTGGGATCCCGTAATAGTACTCCGCCATGATAACGTGGGAATTAATATAAAACAATGGACAACGATATTCGATTTCCACCGGCGAATCAGTGCGATGTTAACGATCGTAGTAAAACCGGTGCTGTTTTTTTCGAGTTGCCACGGGAAATACATGGAAGGTATATTATATATATATTTGTTATTCACGAATGGACGTTTCGATCGTAATACAACGCGATTTATTCATACTTTCGAGTATGCGTGAATTCTACATTGAAAGTCACGAGACAGAACTGGGTGGTTGTTTGCTATTGTTGTTTATTCGAGTGAACGAATTGGTTCGATGCTGCTCGCGGCGCATCGGCTAACTAAAACACGCTTGGCTGTTGCGGAACACAACCGGAAGAGACTTATCGGAAATCATCGAGAGAGAAAGGGGGAGGCACTCACGCGGCTGCACTTCCGTATCGACTGCCTAACATATCAGATCACTTCGGAGAATGGAGATCAGACATTACAGAGATCGTGTGTTGTCCTATTTTTTCGTAAATAGTCTTCGGTTTTTATAGCAACGATATTGATGGTGAATATTAATTGGCCGGATTGCGAGTGTTTAAGGTTGGAACAGCGATATCGTGTCCCTGATATTAATGTTACGGTAATTTCCAATTTTGAATGTTTAATTATTGAATGTCAATGTTACTGTAATTTCTAATTTTGTATATTTCATTATCGAATATCAAAGTTACCGTAATTTCTAATTTTGAATATTTAATTATCGAATATCAATGTTACTGTAATTTGTAATTTTGTATATTTCATTATCGAATATCCAAGTTACCGTAATTTCTAATTTTGTATATTTAATTATCGAATATCAATGTTACCGTAATTTCTAATCTTGAATATTTAATTATAGAATATCAAAGTTACCGAAATTTCTAATCCTGAATATTTAATTATCGAAGTTAGATTCGTGAGATTAACAAATTTATTTTTTTCAAGATTGGGACAGTGATATCGTATCTTTGATATCAGTTATCGTAATTTCTAATCCTGAATATTTAATTATCGAATGTAGATTGGTGAGATTAACAAATTTATTTTTTTCAAGATTGGGACAGTGATATCGTATCTTTGATATCAGTTATCGTAATTTCTAATTTTTAATATTTAATTATGGAATATCAATCTTACCGTAATTTCTAATTTTAAATATTTAATTATCGAATATCAATCGTACCGTAATTTCTAATTTTGAATATTTAATTATCGAATATCAATCGTACCGGAATTTCTAATTTTGAATACTTAACTATCGAATACCAATCGTACCGTAATTTCTAATTTTGAATATTTAATTATCGAATATCAATCTTACCGTAATTTTTAATTTTAAATATTTAATTATCGAATATCAAAGTTACCGTAATTTTTAATTTCAAATATTTAACTATTCAATATCAAAGTCACCGTAAGTTCTAATCTTGAATATTTAATTATCGAATATCTATGTTTCCATAATTTCCAATTTTGAATATTTAATTATCGAATACAGACTGGCAAAACTACGAAATTAATTATTTCCCATGATTGTAACAGTAACATCGTGTCACAGTAATTTCCAAATATCAATATATAATTACATCATTCCCAAGACCGTAAGTTATCCAATATTTCATAAACAATATTCGCATTTCACATCAACAATATCGATATCAAACCTAAACTATCCAAATTGCGGATTCTACAGATCAGAACAATGATATCACGACCCAGATAAAAATGCCACCGTGCATTCTATCTTTGAAAATCATTAACACCCTTTGAAGATACAATAAAAAATATCAAACACACTATTCATTAACATATTCCATCGCATACAAATTAATCTTACGAAGCGTGCAATTATTGTGGCAGACTGATGCATGAGAATAGAAAATGATCGGGGAATACAAACAAAACTGCTTGTTTCCCTAAAACCGGAGGTTCCTCGTTCGTGCAGACAATGTCCGCTCATAAAACGTAGAATCACTTCCTACCCTTCCATTGGTTCCACCATTCTACATGTTTACTGTACGCGGTATGCAAATTTGCTTTCACTTCGCCCCGCCTCTGCAAATTTAACACTTTGATTACTACACCATTGGAAGAACAATCATTTTTGTACCGGCGCCGGTAAACGCGCATATATAAACATCCGACACGCGCGATCGATCCGTCCAATCGTATTCGCGATGCTATCGACATACAATCGAACGTGCTAATCGTTTTTTAATCTTTCACCAGCCATTTAAAATAGCAGCACATTTCAAAACAATTCTCCTGCATTCCAACTATTTCAACGCTCTCGTAATGAAGTTTATTAACCCTTTCGCTGCGAACAGCGCCTTTAGGCGCTCAACTATAGACACTTCTCCTGAGCGAACAGCGCCTTTAGGCGTCGTGCATTTGTTTTGCATTTTTTGCTATTAATAACTGCAAAATAATGGCCATTAATTCGTTTGTCTTCGATTATTAAAGATTATTAAAAATTACTAATATTGTTCTTATTATTATTATTATTGTTTGGCTATTATTATTGTTATTCAAAATTGGCTCCGCACACCGTTTTAGGAACGATGTTATCGCGCGGACAACCTTCTATAATACTATCACGCCTGCTGCGGAGAGAGCAATTCTTTTCTGAGCACTCCGCAGCGAAAGGGTTAAAAGATCGCGTCAGATGTAATTAATTAAAAAAATATGAAAGAACTAAATTTTGAAGGAATGGAAAAATGCCAAGTTATCAGAATATTGTCGTACTTCGACGATACAGAAGATTTCATGTCGATCGATAAAGAAGTCAAAGAATGTCATAGATGGTGCGGAAAGGCAAATATCGGTGAAATCGATCAAAGTAGGAGTCCACCAATCGGCTGCGGATTCGCAAGCGTCTCGTGACAATGACGTACGAGCCGTTTGGCGTAAATCAGTAGGTTTCCGAATGCGTGTTCACCGTTCGCCGGCGGCTGTATAATACGATAATTTAACAGAAGCATTATTGCCCGGGCAGCTGCAAAATATTTCAAACGGGTTTGGTGCACGCGTGCAACCGACTCACTGCACAAAAACCACATCCGCGTAACCAGACCCCGTGATAAATTTCATTATCAATTCGTCCGAGCCACCACCACCACCCCCCGGCCACCTCCCGCCATAAGCCACCGAATCGAGACCCAAATCACGGGACTTTGATCAAATCCAATTGCGGCCACGCTTACCAACCTGAAACTTCATCGCCTCTTGATATGCGCTTTAACTCCGCTCGAAGGAATCCCCCTTGTAACTATTTCTTTTTATATTATAGTTTTAGTATTATAGTATTTTTAGCATTTTTGTATTATGTTTTTATCGGATTAGGGGACAGGATTTCTTGCTGGGATTTTGTCATTTGGTGGTTTGTACGATGTTTTTGGGGGAGAAATGATTTTATTGTTATTTTGGCTCCGCTCGAAGATACTTTCCTTGGTAATCTTTTTTTTTTATTTATTGAGATATTTTCCGTGGAATATTGTGATTGCTGATACTTTTTTAGTTATTAATATATTTGCTTTCGAATATTGCGGTTGCTAATATTTTCTTTATTTATTGATATATTTTCCGTCGAATATTGTGATCGCTAATATATTTTATTTATTCTGGTTCCTAATATTTCTTTATTTTATTATCATATTTTCTTTCGAATATTGCGGTTGCTAATATTTTCTTTATTTATTAATATATTTTCCGTCGAATATTGTGATCGCTAATATATTTTTATTTATTAGTATATTTTCTTTCGAATATTGCGGATGTTGATACTTTCTTATTCATTAATATATTTTCTTTCGAATATTGTGGTTGCTGATCTGTTGTTATTTATTAGTATATTTTCCTTCGAATATTATGGTTCCTAATATTTCGTTATTTATTAATATATTTTCTTCCGAATATTGCCGTTTCTGATATATTTGTATTTATTAATACGTTTTCTTTGGAACTTTGTGATACGCGTCTTTGTATTAGTTCTTATTTATTTATTGCGTCCACCACCCTGAAGCGCTAAGAGGATAAGTGATTTATTTATTATATTTGACTTACTACATTTATTATTTTATTATTTCTCATTTTTAGTTATTATTATAGTTACTATTATAATTTGTATTCATTACTATACTTTCTTCCGAGTATCAAAAAATCAAAGAAATGTTAAGCGCTAGTTAATATTTCGTTATCTACAATATTATTATATTCTCATCGGAATACCGTGATAAGTAACTTCTTATATCTTCCCTTATTTATTTATTATTTATCGACGCACTGAGAGGATAACTCGTTTATTTATTCGCTTATATATTCGCCTATCTGTTCCACCTTCTATTCTATCAGTGCATCCTTTTATACCCTACTTTATTTACTTCCTTTTCTTCTCCATATCGCAATCCCTCCCTTATTTATTCTTCTTTGTCTACTTCCTTTTTGCTTCCACGGAGTTTCCGCTTCCTTCGTCGGTCTCCAGGGTCATTTTAAAGGAATTGCAGGTTATGTACGGCCACCGTTTCTCCGGGCTGCATTTTGCAAATTAATCGCAAACATTCGATAGATATTCCGTTGGTTTTTACTTGACTTTATCCCTCGGCGAATTAAATTGAACTTATCCTTCCGCAATTCACTTCAAGCCGGCTACTTGAAATTTATTCAAGAATGCCAACCCACGGACTCGGAAAATCCACAATAGTTGCACGATTCTCCTTCTCCTCGTTTTAAAGACAGACATTCTGTAATACTTTTTGTTTAACTTTCTACGTCATTCATCGGTGCATTTATAAATTAAGTTGAACAGAAATGTCGCTAATTTGTTCCCCGAGAAATGAATTCAGTAATTAAAATAAAAATGATCAATCAAAACAATCGAATTAGCGTGAATTAAATTCAAGCGGAGAAGCGAAATATTATTACTTTATTGCTTGGGAAAGAAATTTAATAATTTCGATAAAAATTCTCAGCCAAAACAATCGAATTATTGTGAATGACACGAAACATTTTCAAGAATGAATTTCAAAGGAAGAATAGAATTCAGTCAAAAAAATAAATTAAATTATTTTTGGATACATTACTTAAATATGTACTTTAATTAATTCACGTAATTTCCTTTATAACTTTGCAATAATTCAAATAAAAATGATCAATCAAAACAATCGAATTATCGCGAATAAAATCAAACATATATTTGCAAATCAAATTCAGTGAAAAAAGCGAAGAAACGAGAAGCAAATGAACGATTACGTTTTAATCTCCAGAGATCGCGATGGTTGTGAAATTAACGATTTAATTCGATTTTAAGAGTAGCTATTGGCAGGACTGGGTTGCGCGCGCATCGCTGCCGAATTCTGGCGAGTCGATTTACTCGCCAAAAGTTCGGAGTACTTTAAGCAGATTTCGCTATCAGATTCATTCGCTTTCAAACGAGAACAAAACAGAATTATTTATCGTCCACTGGCCGACGATGTCACTGTAAAATGCTTCATTAACAACGACGCGTTATGATAGGCTGAATGAATCTCTGATATCGACGTAATCCAATCTCGTTGAACGTAGAAAGATTAACGCTTTTCTCATTTAGAATTATTACTCGTTTAAATCTCCCGCGGCTTTATAATTATCGCCGTTTAAAAATGGATTCCTCGTTTTTCTCGCGTTTAACACTCGGCGATCAAAGAATTATATCCGATGATACAACAAAAATCACGAGCAATAACAAAAGTCACGAATGTATTCAACCAAAATCTGCCATAAAATTGTGACGCTACAAAAATCACGAATGCATTTAACCAAAAATTCATCACAAAATTGTGATGTTACAAAAATCACGAATATATTCAACCACAATTTAACACAAAAGTGTGATGCTGAACAAGTCACGAATGCATTTAATCAAAAATTCGTCACGAAATTGTGATGTTACAAAAATCACGATTGTATTCAACAAAAATTTATCACAAAAGTGTGATGCTAAACAAGTCACGAACAATCACAAAGTCACGAATGCATTTAACCAAAAACTTATCAGAAAAGTGTGATGTTACAAAAATCACGAACAATCACAAAAGTCACGAACAATAAAAAACAACAGGTTCGAAAGACCGTAATAAAAAAAGGCATTTATAACAAGTTTATCACGAAAGTGTGATCCTGCGAAAGTCACGAACAATAACAAAAGTCACGATCGCATTTATCCAAAATTGATCAAAAATGTATCGCGAGAATATGATACTACAAAAATCACGAAAAATAACCAAACGACAGGTTCGAAAGACCGTAATAAAAAAGAGCGTTTATCACAAGTTTATCACGAAAGTGTGATACTACAAAGTCACGAACAATAAAAAACGACAATGTCAAAACGACCCTAATAAATAAAGCGTCGATATAATAAATAAACTGATCGAAAGCGATTATCGAAAAATTATTATTCGCGTTTACCGGAAACGTGTTGTTATAAGGATTCCGTAAGAATCGCTGCGGAAATAATCTCACAAAGTGTCGTATTTATAATAATATCATTGAAAAAGTCGAGCGCGATCAAACAACGCTCAACGGTTGAAAGATCGACGAGAAAATAATATGACGTGGAGTATTTTATTTATACAAAAGGAGAGGTCAGAGTGTTTTCATGGGCAGCGTACGAATTACGCATGCGCCACGTGGTTGCGCGTGAATGTGGTTTCATTGGACGAGTGAATATTATGTGAATGATTGCGGTGTGTGAATGGATATTCTCGAGTACAGATTAACGTATAGCGCGTTTGATAAGAAACGAATCAAGTAATCCAAGTTAGAGGAAGTAAGTCGCAAACGAATTCTCATTTTGATCGGATATCGAATCGAAACATTTTTATTATTTTTTATGACTTTGCTGCTCATCGGAATAATTAAATACCTGTGTTTCAGAAACACGTGCAAATCCGATGAGATTAATCGCAATGTAATTAAAATTGATTCATATTTTTCTGTATAATTCTGTGTTAGTATTCTTTTGTTGGAAGATGCGGCTAGTAGTATAGACCAATCTTGGTCTATACTACTAGCATATTGGTCTATACTACTTTGGTTGGAAGGTGCGGCTAGTAGTATAGACCAATATTGGTCATACTACTTTGTTTGGAATGTGCGGCTAGTAGTATAGACCAATATTGGTCATACTACTTTGGTTGGAAGGTGCGGCTAGTAGTATAGACCAATATTGGTCATATTCCAACAAAAGTAGTATAGACCAAGATTGGTCTGCTTTGGTTGGAAGGTGCGGCTAGTAGTATAGACCAATATTGGTCATACTACTAGCCTATTGGTCTATACTACTTTGGTTCGAAGGTGCGGCTAGTAGTATAAACCAATATTGGCCATACTACTTTGGTTGGAAGGTGCGGCTAGTAGTATAGACCAATATTGGTCATACTTCCAACAAAAGTAGTATAGACCAATATTGGTCTCCTTTGCATCTTCCAATAAAAGAATACTAACATTTCGAAGAGCAACAAAAATATAACTCAAGATTATAATAATTCTGTATATAATTTTATGTATAATTTAATTCTTTATTAATTTTATAACTTTGCTACACATCGAAACGGTGAAATTTCCGTGCTTCACAAACTCCTGAAAATCTAATGACATTAATCGGAACCCCATAAAAACTGATTAAGTTTGTTTCGTATAATTTCGCGTATAATTTAATATTTTATTAGCAACTTATTTTACATTTTTTATTTCTTATAAATCACGTCGAATTTCCTTCGTGACTTTTCTTCTCGTTTCACTGATTACATTTTTCTGTATGAAGAATACAAGAACTTCAATAATTACATTGATGTTATTAATTTAATTGAATTACATTTTGAGTCACATAATTACTGTAAACATTTTCAAGAGTTAATTACATTGATTTTATTAATTTCATGGAAGTTTCCGAGTTCCGATTTTAATGAGATTATTGTTTGTGTTTCGCGTATACTTGCTCATCGCTAATCACGTTTCATCATCCATAGTAATGTATCGACGATAACGAATAAAAAAAAATGAAGAAAAAATAAACACGCGTCTATAGGCAGCTGTAAGTTATTGATACTATTAATGGTCATTAACGCGATTAAAATGTGCGAGCGTGCTGTAGGAGGGGGAGTGAAGTCCTGACGAAGAAATGAGAAAATAGAAAATTCATTTAATGTCGGTATTCGCTGTTCACTATTTGTAAGATTCGGAAGGTGAATACAATAAAATTCATAGTACTTATGTTGTTCGATTATTTTACCCTTCGTTACCAAATTCGTAAAATATTGAAGAAATGTACTTTCAGAAATATTAATTTTGTACCTTGGAGCCGATGTATCGGCTTTCCATTTTTAATATAATTTAAACAGCTGTAATAATATGGAAAAATAAATAGATACCTCGGAAGTCGCATATTTTTCAAGGCATTTTTTGGGTTGAAATTTCATGAAATGAGTTGAATGAATTTTTATAGAATTTAATTATTCTTTAACTTACTTCAACTTTGTTTAACAAAAATTCCTAGTTTAATAAGCCATCGAAGAAATGAATTTTTAAGGCACTTCGGATTTTTGAGGAATCAAAAAATGTTTGGAAACTTTTATATTTTACGTAAAAACGTTTTTTGAATTTTAGAGATTGAAGTAATAAATTGAATATATTTTTATAGAAATAAATTATTCTTTATCGTGCTTTCACTTCGTGTAATATTCATTCTGAATTTAATAAAATGTTGAATAAATAATTTTCTTAAATATTTGAGCTGAATAAAAAACATTATATAAAATTCATCAAATATTGAAGAAATTAATATTATTACATTAAATATGATTTCATTTCGACAACAGACGTTGCAATAATAATGTGAGATTAATTGGCAATTACAGTGCTCCGACTCTTGAAATGAAATTACATCAAAGTACACTGGCAGTTCCTTAAGAGAAATTAATGTTACCAAGTGCCTTTTTCTACCTTTTCGTACTTTTTTTTCTCGCTGTTTCCTTCCCTCGTAACTTTAAAAATGTGTTGGTATACCTTCGATTATTTGACCACGAATGCCGCGCTTTGAAATCGAAGAATTCATTGTCGAAGACGGCGAAGCTGTTTCAAAACTTATTGTTAGATGCTTCGTAATAGAATTTCTTTCCGTATACTTCGGATGCCAGATGCTTCGCGGGAACATTCTACTTTGAACATCATCCTTTCTAGTAATAAACAGCTTTCTTCGTATCATAAAATTCACGACTGATTTTTGCAACCTATCGATTTGTATAGAATATATATATATATGATGCTTCAATCCGTGGTAGAAAATTTGTTGTTTTTATAACAAAAAATTTATTCAAACCCATGTTTTAACATATAAAAAACGAAATTGAATATTGACAAATATTATGCATATATATATATATATATATATATATTTATATATTTGCAACCTATCGAATATATATATATTGTGCTTCAATCCCTGGTAGAAAATTTTTTGTTTTTATAAAAAAAAATTTATTCAAACCCAAGTTTTAACATATAAAAAACGAAATTGAATATCGACAAATATTATGCATATATATATATTTTTGCAACCTATCGATTTGTATAGAATATATATATATATATATATATAAATTTTTAAATATATAATTTTTATATATAATATATATATATATATATTTAAAAATTGTGGTATACGTTGATTGTTAAGTGAAATATAATGGATACGGTTTACATTAATAAATAACTATGTATGGTTCATTTAGATTAATTAAAAACTGCAACTTCAGAAAGTTCAGCACGATTGAGCAGCAACAGGGATCAACTCTTCAAGTCTATCAACTCGGTCTGTCAACACTAATATCAACTCGGTCTGTCAACACTAATATACGCACCATTATTTAATTCTCTCCTATATTACATTTAATTCAAAACATCGATAAAAAAACACGACGTAATAAAGAATTAAATTCACCTCGATTTAACATGGACGTCAAAAATACTCGAAGACACTCGCTCGATAAACATCACATAAATTGCCACCAAAGAACCTCGCCAGTGTCGAGTGCCACGAGAGAAGAAGAAAACATTAGAAAGGAAGCACGAAATGGTAGAAAAAAGGCATTTTACAGAAAAACCAGCGGAGAGGTGGGGAGAGGAAGGAGACGACTGCGGTGGTTTTTCTTTTCGGAGCACCCTTTTCAGCGACACATTGCCCTGGGAAAACAGTAAATCATATGGTGGACGCGGGAGGACAGTTTCAAGTGGAATATATCAACCTTTTGTCAGACCTGATCTCTTCGCATGTGTGGAACGAACAACTTTCTTTTCCACGACTTGCGGTGCAACGTGATACTTTCCTAAGTTCACGGAATCACATTTCAGTATTTAATATTCGTTCGTAATCGCGCGCTAGAATTTAATATCAATATCTGTAATTAATATTTCACGCGATAGTCAGTATTTTAATTATACTAAACTGTATAATCATAGTTAACGTAATTATCGCGTATGTGCATAAATTCTCGCGGTTTTATGAAATCAAACGAACTTGATTTTTGTTTTTAAAGAAAAATAGTTTTTATGGTAAGAATATTCTTCATTTTTTTCTGTAAGCTTGTTCCTTCGATCTAGAAGCTTTTTAACTGTATTTGAACTTTCTGAACTGCATTTGATTCTTTTCGAAGAAGTAGATTAACTGTGTCATCTAATTAATATGAAAAAGTTTAATAATATAAAAATTAAAACTCTAATTAATGTACAAATTTGACCAATTTGAACTTTCAGATATGAAAAGTTATCCTCCATTTAATATGATAAATTATATATATAAAAATATATAAAATATATAAAAATTTGACCAATTTGAAATTATATATATATGTAATAATTTATTAAAATTATCAAGAAAGAATTGTCTAGTTTACTTACTTTTTATTGAAAAATATTCTCATAAATTAATTTAATGTAAATATTTGAGTTACGAAAGAATTAATGAATTAATTACTTATAATTTAATTATATATATATATATATATATATATAATTTCAAATTTGTCAAATTTTTATATTAATTAGAGTCCTCCATTTAATATGATAAATTAATATATATATATAAATTCTCACCGTTTTTAGACGACACAGTAATATACATAATTTATCATATAAAACAGAGGATTCAAATTAATACAAAAATTTGACGAAATTGAACAATCAGAAATGAAAACTGATTAGCAGAATTTCTGTCTTTTTTCTTGTTTCCTTCCTCCGCTTATCGTTGACTTTGTTCTTGTTCTCGGTTGTTTTTACATTTCTCTTAGCAACATTCTTCCGAGTGCGTCTTTCTTTTTTCCGACGGGTGTAAAGAAAAATATACTCTTTTGTCATAATTCCGCATCGCGTCGCGGCACGTAGGTGGTTTCTGTCGCGTCTGGAATTTCTCGGCGCATACCGGTGGCTTACAATGTGTCATCGTGACTCCGCGATGTCTAAATTTTTGCAAAATTCGCGACGTAATCCTGCCAGCTTTACTTCTTACGCGAATGTCAACCTGAGAAATACACTGCCGGTCAAAAGTTTGGGACTTGCTTTGCATTCACTCGAACGTTTACCTTAAACGTTAGAATAAACGTTAAAAGCAAATGGAACATAAAAGATTTGTGCATTTTATAATTTTATAATTTTATTATAATATTAATATTAAACTATTAGGTGCCCAACTAAGTTCGTGCGCTTTTCGTTGTCCAAAAACGAGACGAAATTTGGTACCGAATGAGTAACTTTTAATCTGGTAAATAATTTCCTCCATATTCTATGACCCTTTCCCAACGTGACACAAGTTTCAAAATCCCATTTTTATAAAAATCTACGCTTTTATTATTAAAAAACTTAGACACTGTCCTCTTTACTTCCTCTCCGTTTATGAAGTTCCTATTGGTTATATAATTTTGTAATGCTAAAACAAGGTGGTAATCTGTTGGGGAAAGGTCCGGGGAATATGAAGGATGAATTAAAGTTTCCCATCCGAGGTTGCAAATTGTTTCTCGGGTCTTATTTGCAACGTGTGGTCTGGCGTTGTCCTGCAGCAAGCGTACACCTCTCCGATTTACAAGTCCCGGTTGTTTTTTCTTCAATTCCTCCTGTACTTTTTGAAGCTGAGCAGAGTACAAGTCCGCGGTGATCATTTGGCCTTTTTGTAAACATTCGAAATGAACAATTTCGGCTGTTGTCCACCATACACATAACAAAATCTTCTGTTGGTGAAGGGCCTGTTTTGCAGTGGATGGAACAGGTTCCCCAGGTGTTAACCAGTAGGAATCGCTTCTTATTTGTGTATGTGACCCATTTCATTCCATTTTTCATCACAAGTAAGAATAAGATTCAAAAACGGATCATTTTGGAACCGTGAGAGTAGGGAAGCGCAAGCCGCTACCCTTTGGCACCTCTGGCTCTCGGTAAGTTCGTGCGGTACCCACCTTCTTACACGATACACTTTACCTACAGTGTGTAGATGTTTCCTAATCGTTTCTTCAGACATACCATGCTTGACTGCAAGCATTTTGCACGACATTTTGGGATCTGTCTCAATATCCACTTGCAAAACTTGATTATTCATAAGAATCGGCCGTCCGTCGCGTTGCTCATCTTCGAGGCTTTCATTATCACTTTTAAACTTTTGAAACCACTTTTGCGCAGTGCGATTACTTAATACACTGTCCCCAAAGGCCATACAAATTTTTCTGGCCGCTTGCGTAGCCTTGGCTCCAGGTTTGAACTCATAAAGCAAATATGAGCGAATTACGGCGTTAGACACGGTCATTTTGGAAGTAATATTATAGACGAAAATGAAGTGTAAACTACGATTTTTTTCTACATACTGATTCATTTTGACTTCCTCTAACACCTCCCAAAGGTAAATCGGGTAAAGCAATAAAAACATTGGCTCTAGGAGCAATAAAGTGGTCCGCGCGGGAAAAACCGCACGAACTTAGTTGGGCACCTAATATTTTCTTGCCATGCAGACACATATTGTATTGGCACTCGCGGCACTGAGATTTATGCTTTTACATAAATCGCGATTATTTTTTAACGGCAGTGCGTTTTCTCATCAAGTATTAACACCTTGACGGCCGCTGTCACGTGTACGTGATTTCGAGAGCCAGCGGTTATCGACCGGTGTCATGTAAATGTGACTTCGCACTAGGAATCTTAGACCAGCATTATATAAATATTTTGAGATCGTGGATTCGACGTTTGCATGTTAATCTATTTTAACTGTTTCTGAGTTACTGCCTTTCAATTTTGACGAGTATATTGGCGTTTTTTAATTCTCAAAATATTGGTTTTGTGAATTTTCTGTATTTCAGTACGCGAGAGATGCCGGCGGTAGTAGCGCGACTTTGAGTCAAATGAGCGGCCGTCAAAGTGTTGATTTCTGAATAATTCACGTCGTGAAAAGTAAAACTTGTGATATGCAAGAATAATATAAAATCAATTTTTAATTAATAAAACACAGTAATTTTTTAACTGTAGCGCGTTTCCTCATAAAATATTAATTTCAGAATAATTTACGTCGTGGAATACAAAACTTGTGATATGCAAGAATAATATAAAATTTATTTTCAATTAATAAAACACAGTAATTTTTTAACTGTAGCGCGTTTCCTCATAAAATATTAATTTCAGAATAATTCACGTCGTGAAATATAAAACTTGTGATACGCAAGATGATATAAAATTTATTTACAATTTTTAATATATTATTCTTGAATCGACGGTCCTCCAAAATGGCGAATATTAATTAATTAATGAATTAGCATATTCATTCATATTGCAACCTCGATCAAGAGAGAAAATAAACCTGGCAATGCACGGCATTGAGATTCTTACTTTTACATCGCGGATTTATATTTCGCGGAGTACTTAATTAAGTTTCGTATGGTAAAACCGGAGTGGAGCTTGCAACATTGTGGAAAGTTATTACTCGAATGTAATTGGAGGAACGAGTTGTTGCGTGGGGAATAAATACGTTTCAAGAGAAGGAATACAGTTGCCAGATTACGATGAGATGTTAATTATGAAATCAGCTCGCAACGGATTAAATAACGCGAACAATAACACCTCGCATTGTAACTTTACAATCTTTACCAACTTCCGGTGCAACTCAATTTCTTAATGGACATTATTTTCCATTCACAACGATAAATAATCATCTACTTAACCAAAGTGTTATCGCCGATATAATAAATATTAAAAGACGTGTTTTTTTTTCGGTGTGACAACATTAATATGAGTTACATTAAATATTGCAGGGTGAAGGTTAATGTGTTTATATTGCAAATATGACATTTTAATATGCCGAAATATGGAATATTAGCGTGGAATATTAATGTTGTTTTTTCAGTATCAAACGAAGGCTGATATCGCGTGTATTATATATCTATATTCCACGTAAAACAGCCAATCTGATTATACGAGGATATTCGTTTCCGCGTAAAAAATATGGGTGATCTGGAAAATTCTGGAAAATTGTTTCCGTGTTATCGGGATTAAAGGAGATAACTAGGTAGAGATAACCCTCGTAAAACGCGATACTTATACAACGCGGTGCTCATTCAACCAACACGGAACAATATAACGGTTTCAACAACACGGTTTCGATATAACGCGATAGTTATACGACGCGGTTTCCATATAACGCGGTGCTCATTCAACGCGGTTTACAAATTGTGACGGCCCTCGTAAAACGCGGTGCTTATACAACACGGTTTCGATATAACGCGATAGTTATACGACGCGGTTTCCATATAACGCGATAGTTATACGACGCGGTTTCCATATAACGCGATAGTTATACGACGCGGTTTCCATATAACGCGGTGCTCATTCAACGCGGTTTACAAATTGTGACGGCCCTCGTAAAACGCGGTGCTTATACAACACGGTTTCGATATAACGCGATAGTTATACGACGCGGTTTCCATATAACGCGATAGTTATACGACGCGGTTTCCATATAACGCGATAGTTATACGACGCGGTTTCCATATAACGCGATAGTTATACGACGCGGTTTCCATACAACGCGGTGCTCATTCAACGCGGTTTACAAATTGTGACGGCTCTCGTAAAACGCGGTGCTTATATAACACGGTTTCGATATAACGCGATAGTTATACGACGCGGTTTCCATATAACGCGATAGTTATACGACGCGGTTTCCATATAACGCGGTGCTCATTCAACGCGGTTTACAAATTGTGACGACCCACGTAAAACGCAGTGCTTATACAACACGGTTTCGATATAACGCGATAGTTATACGACGCGGTTTCCATATAACGCGTTGCTCATTCAACGCGGTTTACAAATTGTGACGACCCTCGTAAAACGCGGTGCTTATACAACACGGCACTTATACAATACGACTTCGTTATAAAGCGTGAAAATTCGACGAATTTGAACTTTCAGACACGAAATTAATTCAATAAATTCAATAAATTTGATAAATAAACATGCATTTATTTAGGGATATATCAAGAATTATCAATTTATGTCGTCCAACGTGTCGTTTCATGTATATCGTACATAAGACATACATATGTAACATATGCACATATATACCTCGATACATACGGGGTTACTCGCTTATCTAAAGGAAGTACGCACATGCGCGGTATCGGTAAGCGAATGTGGTACCAGTTAGTCTCGTGTTCGTATCATTACAGTGTGTATAATCGGTGCAGGTCAACACGTCGACAGAGAATGTCCATTACTTCATCAAACCCAGGTCATCGCCGACGGATCCGTCTACCGCCAATTTGCCAACAATAGCGAGCCAACCTGTGTATATAAACCGGTTCGCTCTCTTCGACCAACCGAAGTAGAATGATCCTGAAGTGGTACGGCGAGAACTACGCTAATTCCAAACCTTGCTTCATTTTTAACAATATTTGAATTCTATGTTAATGAAAATTTTCTAATTCGTTCGAACGAACCACGGCACAGAATGCGCAACGTATTATTCGGGGAATTTTTAATTGTTACACGTGGTCTATTTTTGTGAGACTCTATAAAGAATATTACTAAATATCATACCGTCAATATTGAATATTGAATTAAAAATTGTTCATCTACATATATGCAATCGACGAGATCAATATACTTCTTTGCGTTCTAATGTTTTTTGCCAGTTAATAATGCGAACATAGTTTTCGTTTCAGCGGGGAATGGAAACGTTTCGCATGGAAGAAAGGTTTGTCGTCTCTTCGGGAGATAAATTCTACTTTAAGGAATGAGATACGCGAGTAAACGAGGATCGTAACTTTTCTGTTTGTTTTCATTGGGAATAAGTTGGTGTCCTCGAGTGTTTCACCGGAGAAATCTCGTTGAAGAGCAAACCTCTGTACGTGTACCGTGCATTCCTAACTATCGTGGCCCGTCTACGTAATTCGATGGAGTTTCTTCAATTACACTGGAAATCTTCGAGGTTTTCTCTTCGACGGATAAGAAACCTCCGGCGTTTCTTTCACGGTGATATTTTCCAAGGAACGCTGATAAATTGAAATTCGATATTCGAATTACCGCGTGTATTCGAGTGTACTTTTTATTGGACCGCAACTAATGAACTTTTCACGAGAAAAACCATGTGATTATGTAATACCAATAAATAATTGATACAACCTGCATTCGACTGTTTCATAATATGATTCATTATAGATATGTATATTCTATAAGGTAACCCTCGGACAACGCGGTATTAATACCAAGCGATTTAAATATAACGCGGTTCGCGAATGGTAGCCATCCGCGGGTGACGCGGTTTGGATACAACGCGGTTTCGATTTAAGGCGGTTCGCGAATTATGGCGATTCCCGTATAACGCGGTACTTGTACAACGCGATCTCGATGTAACGCGGTACTTGCACAATACGATTTCGATAGAACGCGGTTCGCAGATCGTAGCGATCCCCGCATAACGCGGTACTCGTACAACGCGGTTGGAAAATCGTAGCAAGCCTCGTATAACGCGGTACTCGTACAACACGATTTCGATATAACGTGGTTCGCAAATCGTACCGACCCCCGTATAACGCGGTTCGTGAATTGCAGCAATCATCGCATAACGCGATACTCGTACAACGCGATTTCAATATAACGCGGTTCGTGAATTGCAACAATCACCGCATAACGCGATACTCGTACAACGCGATTTCAATATAACGCGGTTCGTGAATCACAGCAATGCCCGCATAACGCGATACTCGTAAAACGCGATTTCAATATAACGCGGTTCGTGAATCACAGCAATGCCCGCATAACGCGATACTCGTAAAACGCGATTTCAATATAACGCGGTTCGTGAATTGCAACAATCGCCGCATAACGCGATACTCGTACAACGCGATTTCAATATAACGCGGTTCGTGAATCACAGCAATGCCCGCCTAACGCGATACTCGTACAGCGCGATTTCGATATAACGCTGTTCATGAATCGTAGCGATCCTTCTGTAACGCGGTACTTGTACAGCGTGGTTCCCGAATCATAGCAATCCTCGCGTAACGCGGTACTCGTACAACGCCATCTTATTCCGGTACCACGCCGTGCCTTTATTTCCCGCGAAAACGCGGTTACGCGGTGCCAACAACGAATGTTACGTATACTTTTTAATTTGACCAATTTTAATAATTTTGTTCTCACTTCATTACCTGTATTAATACTTCCAAATACTTCCAAATCATCCGTAACCGAATAACCTTATATCGTAAGTCCAACTAACCCTTTCGCACGGTAAACTCGAGACATAATATATTCTTGATATTACTTAATAAACAACGTCGAGTTTAATCAAGGAAGTATCTGATCCTCCTCGAAGGAGTATTCTGGGGATTCCCCGTTTTAGATAGAAAGTCAGTGGCACGGCGGTTGGCGATCTCCGGTTAAGTAAACCCACGGGCCGGTTTAATCGCATCGTTTAATCGCGGCAGGTGGCGCGGGTTGGGCCGCGGGATTAATTATTTAAAGCCCCTTAGGCTAACGTCGAATTAATGGACACAGCGCCGCAATGCCACCGCGGCATCGATAATTCTGCAGTTCCGTGGCTTCTCTCGTTGCTCCTCCGACGCGTGCCACTTGCAAAACATTTCTGACCGCTTCCCCTGTCTAACCTAAATCCTGTCAACGATGTTCTACTACCCATCGCCGATTAATTTACTACCGATACCAATAGTTCGTTGGCGGATAATCAATTATTTTAGGGAACACGAACATCTTGCGCGGTCAGCGAACTGCATTGCGCGTGACCTCTATTCTGAAGGAGTTTTTAGTATAATAATTGTGTCCTTAATCATTTTATCTTTTAATTACTTTGTTCTTATAGAATCTTGTAATAATATTGGGCCAAAATAATACATTTTACGTGAAATAATTCATTTTGCTCAAAATAATAAATTTTACTTGAAATAATTCATTTTGGTCAAAATAATAAATTTTACTTGAAATAATTCATTTTGCTCAAAATAATAAATTTTACTTGAAATAATTAATTTTGCTCAAAATAATAAATTGTGCTCAAAATAATAAATTTGGCTTTAAATAATAAATTGTGCTCAAAATAATAAATTTGGCTTTAAATAATCAAGTTTGCTCAAAATAATCAATTTTGCTTGAAATAATTAAGTCTGCTCAAAATAATAAATTTTACTTGAAATAATTAAGCTTGCTTATAATAATTAATTTTGGTCGAAATAATAAATTTGGCTTGAAATAATTAATTCTGCTCAAAACAATAAATTTTACTTGAAATAATTAAGCTTGCTATAATAATTAATTTTGGTCGAAATAATAAATTTGGCTTGAAATAATTAAGTTTGCTCAAAATAATAAATTTTACTTGAAATAATTAAGTTTGCTCAAAATAATAAATTTTGCTTGAAACAATACATTTTACTGAAAATACTAAATTTTACTTGGAATAATTAAGTTTGCTCAAAATAATAAATTTTCCAGAAATATTAAATATTGCCCGAAACAATAAACTTTGTTCGAAATAATATTTGCTTATCGAAACCAACTAATTTCAAAAATATTAATTAATTCTTAATAACTAGCTACAAGTTTCAAATAATTTTATAACAAATTGTGTAACAAATATTGAGAATCTCTAAAATAGAATACAAATGAAACACACAGTGCAGCGAAGACTCTATATTGAATATTAAAATATCGAGTATTATAATTACCTAACGAATATTAAATCCTAGAACAATTATAATACGCAAATAAATATTATTTCTGAAACTGGCACTTCTTACACGGAACAAAAATGTTTTTCTTCCGGTTAAAGCCATGCTGCTCACCGAAACTTTAAACTTTCTTAGGAAACTGTTCTTAAGGGAAATCGCTGTAGGAAAATCTCGATGTAGTTGCTCGAGTAACTAAAGAAAATTCTAGCTCGCTGTGCGGTACAATTTTCCCGAATAAAAATGTCAGTTAAATTAAACCCAGGTTCACTTTCCCGAGAAACGTAAAGTAAGAAAATTTTCCGTGAAAAATTCCGATAAAAAATTAAATTCTTAACGAACTGTTAAGCATTAACATAAACAAAAGGGATGCGACAAGAATGGCACTTTTTTAGGAGTAAAATGAACCAGGCAATTGAGACTAGCGTTCGAACCGTACAAAATTTATCGTTCAACCTTTTTCTATTATTCCGAATAAAGTATTTAAAATACAATACTAACAAATATAGTGGTTATTCTACACGAAATACTGCATCGAAAATGTAGAATAACATTTTTTCATATAACGCACTGTTTCCGAAAAAAAAACTTTGAAAATGTGTGTTTCCAGAACTACTTGGAAGATGTTTCTCTTGAAATTCGAAGAAGTTTGAGATCTTCGAAGCCATTTTTCTCGGAAACGAAGCCTCGCATAAAAAAATGTTATTCTACATTTTCGATTCAGTATTTCGTGCAGATTCATTATCTTCCCGCTTGTATCATCAGTTACGCCCTGTATAATAAAAAGATAACATTTCTTTGGCCAGCCTCGAGCGAAGACAAGCCATCCCCTGGTACTCGGAAAGAATTCCGTCCGCGATTTCCGGTTCCTTCAACTAATGAGATCGAATCAGGTCAAGGTATCCGGTTGCAATCGGATATTCAGGTATATCCTTCCGGTCTTTTCTTGACTTCGTTATCCCTCGACGGACGCATATATCCGACAGCGAAGATACGTGCCAAACTTCCTGATTATCCCTGGGTATTTCCTTAGGGAGATAAATGATACGGGGACTAAGATAAATCGTGCCGCGATTAATGGCATTTAACTCGGAGCAGTGTACCAACTAAATAACTATACGCTAATGGCGTTTTTATCTTCTCCGAGGTGCGTCGAATAAATATGAAGTTGCAATTTTTAGTAGACGACATAATGATTTAAGAAATTACATGTTTAATGTTATTTTTAATGAACAGTATTAATAACTGTGATGATCTTAAACGCTGGATTTATTTCTAATAATTGTGGTTTAATTATTCATTTCATTTTTCTTGGGTTCCGAAGATTGGAAAATTGTGTTTAACGCTATAAATTTATTTATTACCTATCTTTATTAATTATTATATCTGCTTATGGGATTACCTTTGATTAATATTCTTAATAATGTTTGTGCTTCACAATAATTGTATAAGTAATAATGATTAGTTATTATTATTAGTAAGATATCAAAGAAGCTTTTATAATTTATATAATTATTATCCTGCATGTTATATTATTATTTAATATTACTATTACATAACTGTTATTATAATCGAACTAAACAGTTATTGAATAAATCATATTTATATGATTCACTGTTACTTTGTTTCATTTTCTTTTTTTTATATATATATGTGTGTTGTGATACTACTTTTGCCAAAATATTTGTACTATTAACCCCTTGACATACAAATAAAACGGAATTTCATGGGTCCAAAAAATACTATTTAATTTGGCTCAACTGAACAGTTATGTAAGCTTCGAAACAGAACGTTATTTACAATGCTAAATATCATTTAATAAGATTGATACACAATATTAATGGACAATAATGAAGTAACATTATTCAATAATAAATAAGTAGTTCTGTAAAGTATGACATTTTTCCTGTCCGCCGCAGACAGTTCTTGCGTCCCGGAGACGTCAACGTCTACAATGACACACGAAACAGATGACGTCTCCCAGACGTCATTGTATGCCAAGGGGTTAATACGATCAATCGTATCGTGATTAGTATTTCATTTTCCTCAAACTTGACTTCATTCCACGTGTATTTATAAAGTTCACAATCATCGCGTAAAATAAATTAAATTGAATAATCCTGGAGGGAAACAATGACGTAATTCGAGTCTAGTTTGCTTCGTATCGAATCAACTCGCGCATTAAAAGATAAGCACGATAACCGTTCTCCGTAATAGCCATATGTTTAATCGTCGTAAGCCCGTCGATTATAAAGCGTAAAAGCGATAAAGGGAAGTTCGCGGCAAAGCAGCCAAAGTAAGCGTGTAAATTGTCTGAATCCCTTATCAGTACGAATACCAGATAATCGTACATTCCTTCCACATCGTATCGGGCTTAAGACCAGGTCTAAGCAACTGTTGCACGGTCCATTAGCACGTAACCAATAGTACAAGAATTTCTGGATTTCGCAAATGGCGTCGAGTATTCGAGAGAATAACCATCGTCTGAATTGTTTCGACTGATATTATAATAAGGTGGAAACCTGAAGTATTATATATGCGAGGTGCGAGGGGATGAAAAAGGGGCGGTGGTTTAGTGAAAGCATGGTATGAGTTCTTGTGTTTATTGAATTATGGGATATTCTGACACTTCGTAAATTTACACTAGAATTACCGAAGCAGTGAAAATGACGGATCCTTGGAGTTTAATCAAAATGTTCTGATTTATAAGGGTTCATTTTTTGTGATTTTTCGGTTTTAATTTATTTAGGTTCATCCTTTTTGTTAAAGACGTAGATGTAAATATAGAAATATGGATGGATATATCGCCGGGGGTTCTAGTGTTAATTTTCGTTGTAACCTTATAATCTTGGAAGAATTCGCGTTGTAGGAATTCGTGTCGTAAGAATTCGCGTTGTAAGAATTCACGTTGTAGGAGTTCGCATCGTAAAAATTCGAGTTGTAGGAATTCGCATCAGAAGAATTCGAGTTGTAGGAATTCGCATCGTAAAAATTCGGGTTGTAGGAATTCGAATCGTAAGAATTCTAGATGTAGGAATTCTCGTCGTAAGAAATCGAGTTGTAGGAATTCGAGTTGTAGGAATTCGAGTTGTAGGAATTCGAATCGTAAGAATTCGAGTTGTAGGAATTCGAGTTGTAGGAATTCGAGTTGTAGGAATTCGAGTTGTAGGAATTCGAGTTGTAGGAATTCGAATCGTAAGAATTCGAGTTGTAGGAATTCGAATCGTAAGAATTCGAGTTGTAGGAATTCGAATCGTAAGAATTCGAGTTGTAGGAATTCGAGTTGTAGGAATTCGAATCGTAAGAATTCGAGTTGTAGAAATTCGAATCGTAAGAATTCGAGTTGTAGAAATTCGAGTTGTAGGAATTCGAATCGTAAGAATTCAAGTTGTAGGAATTCGAGTTGTAGGAATTCGAATCGTAAGAATTCGAGTTGTAGGAATTCTCATCGTAAGAATTCGAGTTGTAGGAATTCTCATCGTAAGAATTCGAGTTGTAGGAATTCTCATCGTAAGAATTCGAGTTGTAAAAATTCTCATCGTAAGAATTCTCATCGTAAGAATTCGCATCGTAAGAATTGGCGTTGCAGGAATTCGCATCGTAACAATTTGTATCGTAAGAATTCGCGTTGTACGAACTTGTATCCTAAGAATTCGTGTCGTAACAATTCGAATCATAAGAATTCGCATCGTAGGACCTCAAGTTACAGAAACTCTCGTTGCAGGAATCCGCGTCATACGAGAATTAAATCTACATCGTGTCCAAATAACACCTGATAATCCATCGCAATAATTAATATCCATTAAAAGTGCTTGTCAAGGATCGAGAGTCGATCGACGTCTCGATAACAATAGCTGGATTTATTATCCCAGTTACAAGCTAATTAGTCGCGGGTTTTAGCGAGGGTTAAAGGAAGTTCCACGCATACGGACACCCGGGGAATCATACCCCGTCTAGCGGGGTTGGGTGGGCCGACAAAAAAATGGCTCAACGCGGAAAAGGGGACGAGGAGATTAACGCGTTAACGAGAGTTTCACACCCGTTCTTTCTTTATCTAGGCTCCGGTCTCTCACGTCGAGAGACTTGGGTAATTTAAAAATCAGGAACCTGGTGATACCGCTTTTTTATTCTCACCGTCTCTGCCAACTCTCTGACAGCCTACTACCCCTATCTTCCACTCATTTTTCATCCTTTTACACCACGCGCACTCTTTTCCCTCTCATTGTAACCCCAGTTATTATAATCACATAAAGTCCAGCTAACTTGTCTCGGCAATTAAAGGATTATGATTGACATATTCATTTCCCTGAAAGATCCTGCTGGAATTATTTCACGGGTTTTGCATCCCGAATTAATCCTTTTGCAGATCATATTCACAAATTTTTACGCGAAATTAATCCTTTTGCAGATCATATTCACCTTTTTTTTACTCGAAATTAATCCTTTTGCAGATCATATTCACCGATTTTTACTCGAAATTGATCCTTTTGCAGATCATATTCACCTTTTTTTACTCGAAATTAATCCATTTGCAGATCTTACTCACCCTTTGCATTCAATTTGATTTTTTGATTACAACAGTTTAGGAAAACAAATTTGTAGAAAAGCTTGATTTCCAAAAGGGTGAATTTGATTTGCAAGAAGGTGAAGATGACCCGTGGAAGGGTTAAATTGTAGCGCAAAGAATGAAAAGTGCATTGTGAGGGTAAAGTTTGATGCGCTGTATTTTTAAGCGCTCAACTTGTTAAGAATCTTTTTCGAATTGAAATTGTTGAAATGCAGCTTTGTAAGACTTGTTTCGTATCATCCGATGCGAATATGCTAAGAATCTTTTTCGAATTGAAATTGTTGAAATGCAGTTTTGCAAGACTTGTTTCGCATCATCCGATGCGAATGTGTTAAGAATCTTTTTCGAATTGAAATTGTTGAAATGCAGTTTTGCAAGACTTGTTTCGCATCATCCGATGCGAATGTATTAAGAATCATTTTCGAATTGAAATTGTTGAAATGCAGCTTTGTAAGACTTGTTTCGTATCATCCGATGCGAATGTGTTAAGAATCATTTTCGAATTGAAATTGTTGAAATGCAGCTTTGTAAGACTTGTTTCGGATCATCCGATGCGAATGTGTTAAGATTCTTTTTCGAATTGAAATTGTTGAAATGCAGCTTTGCAAGACTTGTTTCGCATCATCCGATGCGAATGTATTAAGAATCATTTTCGAATTGAAATTGTTGAAATGCAGCTTTGTAAGACTTGTTTCGCATCATCCGATGCGAATATGCTAAGAATCTTTTTCGAATTGAAATTGTTGAAATGCAGTTTTGCAAGACTTGTTTCGCATCATCCGATGCGAATGTGTTAAGAATCTTTTTCGAATTGAAATTGTTGAAATGCAGCTTTGCAAGACTTGTTTCGTATCATCCGATGCGAATGTGTTAAGAATCATTTTCGAATTGAAATTGTTGAAATGCAGCTTTGCAAGACTTGTTTCGCATCATTTTCGAATTGAAATTGTTGAAATGCAGCTTTGTAAGACTTGTTTCGCATCATCCGATGCGAATGTGTTAAGATTCTTTTTCGAATTGAAATTGTTGAAATGCAGCTTTGCAAGACTTGTTTCGCATCATTTTCGAATTGAAATTGTTGAAATGCAGCTTTGCAAGACTTGTTTCGTATCATCCGATGCGAATGTGTTAAGAATCATTTTCGAATTGAAATTGTTGAAATGCAGCTTTGTAAGACTTGTTTCGCATCATCCGATGCGAATATGCTAAGAATCATTTTCGAATTGAAATTGTTGAAACGCAGCTTTGTAAGACTTATTTCCCGATCCCTCTTCGATAGGAAAAGGATATCCACCGAGCAACTTTACACACAGCCCTAAATCAGAGAAGAGAGACTCACTGATCTTTCCATCCATTTGCAAATGAAACGGCCACATCCTTGATTTCAATCCGGTAAAACCCAATCTCAGGTTTCCATTGTAAGTTCGCTTAAGCCCGGCAACTAGGCGTTTAATCTTAATCGATCTGTCGTCCTCTCGGACAGCGACTATATAGCTATATATCTCTTCCCATTTCTTCCTGATTCTCTTCCACCCACCATTCTAATACTCTTCTTTTAACTTTCTTTTTAACTGACTTACAGTACGGGTGTTTTTTTTTCACTCGTGCCTTCTTCCACTTGATTTTAGCTTTCAAAGAGAGACACCATCGTCCGCGTTCCTCAACTTCCTTTTTTTCCATCCCAACACTTTCATCTACCGATTTCGCATTTACTTTTCTCCATTTCGTTTCTTTGGAGATCCACCTCCGCGGGTTCGCAGGTTGCTTTGCGCTGGCAGCCTTATCTTAATGGTTCGAGCTTGGCAATCGAAAGTTTAGTTATTATCGTCGCCGTTGTCGCTTCGCCTTCGCCTTCGTATTCGCTTTCGCTCGCGTGAGTTGCTGCAGCTACTTCCCATGGAAATATGGCGGAGATAGGGCCACGAGGAAATTGCTGGGTACGACTTACGCCCGATTTCACGGGATACCTCCATCGGGTAACCGATCGCTGCCAAGAGATTTCTATCCGAAGTAGACATTACATCGTTGAAAATGAAGCTTGTATTCCAATTACCGATTTCCTTTATCGCGCATTGTGGGTGAACTTTAACACCAGGTTTACGAACATTTCTGTATCTGTCTCTACGGATACGCGACAATTTAACACTCCGACGGCAATTTAACACTAAAAACGGCAGACATGATTATGTTTACCAATCAACACGGCTGTTTCCTTCAAAATCGTATCGCTTTTAGAATCAACATATTTTTACTGAATTCTTTTCCATTCTCCATCGATTACATTTATTTCATTAATCAGTGAATCATTTCTTCGAGTAAACCCATCCAAACTAAGTCGAAATAATAGAATAAATGATCACATTTTATTCCCCCGAATTATTATTAATTTTATTACCACCAGTAACATTATAAAGCCAAGTCTACTTCGCGACCCGATCGTAATAAAATTACATTGTTGTCTCTCCATTCTAATATAACATTTTAGCATCCATATTTCAAAACGGCGCTTAACACTCCGCGGCCGCTCAATTGACTCAAAGTCGCGCTACTACCGCCGGCATCTTTCGCGTACTGAAATACGGAAAGTTCACAAAACCAATATTTTGAGAATTCAAAAACGCCAATAGACTCGTAAGAATTGAAAGGCAGTAACTCAAAAACAGTTAAAATGGATTAACATACAAATCCCAAATCTACGATCTCGAAATACTTATATAATGCTGGTCTAAGATTGCTAGTGCGAAGTCACATTTACGTGTCACCGGCCGATAACCGTTGTCTGTCGAAATCACGTACACGTGACACCGGCCGATAACCGCTGGCTGTCGAAGTCACGTACACGTGACACCGGCCGATAACCGCTGGCTCTCGAAGTCACGCACACGTGACACCGGCCGTAAAAGTCTTACGAATATTTGAGAATATTTAAGAAGCTTACGATTAGACGAAACCTAATCGATTTGTGTCCCAACAAACCCATCTTCACGTTTCTGCAGATTCCTTTCACAAAGAACTGCATAAAGCATTAATTTCAAAGTGTCCCGGAAGTAGGTTCCGTCGGGTATACTTCCGGCTCGACATTTTATCTTTCTACGCTCCATTTTGCACTTAACACAGTAAATTTTGGCACGCCTGAATGGCTGCGCACGCGTGTTACGTTAGTCGTAAGCATACCTTTACTTTATCCTACATAGCTCCGCCATTACATATGTTTACTTGAAACTTAACGTACAATAGTAACTTTGGCCGGTGGATTGGTACGACTGAAGCGTTTTCCACCTATGAAAGCAACCTCGTTACAATCTTCCTCTTGATATGTATGTTTATATGTGTATGTAGGTATATAACCAGTATATATACTGGGTGTTCTGTATGTAAATCATACGAAGAGCAACTACGCTTAGCTACTTCGGTGAACGGTCTCTCAGCAAACAACATGGTAATGAAATGTTACCAGTGTTATCGCGAGGAAGCTACGTTGGATATCTAGCTACGTCGACTCGTTAAGGACGACTCATTATGGCTGGAGAACTGGGTCGATTGTTACCCGATAAACATCATCTTACACCTTCTTACGTCATCTGTCATCTTACATCTTACATCTTTTCACCGATTCGATACGATCCGGAACTTCATACTGAAACTAACGAGTTGCTAGTTTTTAGAATTATCAGGGGTTCTAGTTTCGAGAATTGAAAAATGGTCTTCGATTCGATACGATCTGGAACTTCATACTGAAACTAACGTGTTGCTGGTTTTCAAAATTATCAGGGTTTGTTAGTTTTCAGAATGATCAGAGGTTGCTTGTTTCCGGAATTAAAAAATGGTCTTCGATTCGATACGATCTTGAACTTCAAACTGAAACTAACGAGTTGCTGGTTTTAAAAATTATCAGGGGTTGCGAGTTTTCAGAATTATCAGGGTTTGCTGGTTTCCAGAATTATCAGGGTTTGCTAGTTTTCAGAATTAAAAAATGGTCTTCGATTCGATACGATCTTGAACTTTAACTGAAACTAACGAGTTGCTAGTTTCCAGAATTATCAGGGTTTGTTAGTTTTCAGAATTATCAGAGGTTGCTTTTTTTCCGGAATTAAAAAATGGTCTTCGATTCGATACGATCTTGAACTTCAAACTGAAACTAACGAGTTGCTGGTTTTCAAAATTATCAGGGTTTGTTAGTTTTCAGAATTATCGGGGGTTGCGAGTTTTCAGAATTGAAAAATGGTCTTCGATTCGATACGATCTTGAACTTCAAACTGAAACTAACGAGTTGCTAGTTTTCAAAATTATCAGGGTTTGCTAATTTCCAGAATTATCAGGGTTTGCTAGTTTTCAGAATTATCAGAGGTTGCTTGTTTCCGGAATTAAAAAATGGTCTTCGATTCGGTACGATCTTGAACTTCAAACTGAAACTAACGAGTTGCTAGTTTCCAAAATTATCAGGGTTCGCTAGTTTTCGGAATTATCACTGGTTGCTAGTTTCCTTTCGTTATATTTCTAAACTGTAGAATTTTTAAACAAAAGAGAAACATTCTCCAAAACTGAATGACGCGGTACAAACACTTCCGTAGACCGATAAAATTAAAGGTTATTCGTGTTACAAAAATATTATCAAATTTCGTGTTTTTTCACTGAATCAACATTAAAATGTCGAAGAGAAGCAAACCAGGTGTGTCGGAGACTTTAGGGAACAGGTTTGGGAAAACGGATCTGGATCGAGTCGGTAAATGATGTGGATTCAAATTTTTCATTTCCTCCATCAATTTCCCTTTTCTCTCTACTTTCTTTTTGGAAGGATTTTTTGATGATCCGTCCCCGGCACCCTTCGATGTGTATCGAAAACCCGTGAAATTTCGGGACGGCATCGAAAAGGGACGACAAATGTTTACGGATGCTTCGAGTAAATTCTTCGATCAGAAATTCCAGCGGATTTTCGAAGGCGAAGCATTGACGGAAACATGGCGGAGGGTAGCTCAAGAACGCGTAATTAAGACACGTGATTTTAGCTAATTAATTAGACTGTTGTCTTCTCGTTATTCATTTCGTTATTTATCACCCTCATTAATTTCAATGGTTGTCCATTTTATACGTATTATTTCCCGCCGTTTATCATCGTTTATTATTCTTTTATTCCGTCATTTATTGCGACTGATAGGAAGCAGTTATTCACCGAGTTTCAAACATCTTCTGGTAATCCGAATAAAAGTAGATTATTTGGAATGTGTTCTGATTCGAACATTTTACTTTTATTGAAACAAATAAAGAATCCAAGAAATTATAATTATAGAAGAATAAAAGATACATTTGTAATTTAGAATCTGAAGTATTTCTGACATTGTATTTCTATTCAAAAAGATAACAACATTCAAATTTATTTGTATTATTAAAAAATCACTGAGATTCAATCTATTTTAAATTTGTTCTGATTCGAACATTCAATTTTTATTGAAACAAATAAAGAATCTAAGAAATTATAATTATAGAAGAATAAAAGATACATTTGTAATTTAGAATCTGAAGTATTTCTGACATTGTATTTCTATTCAAAAAGATAACAAAATTCAAATTTATTTGAATTATTAAAAAATCACTGAGTTTCAATCTATTTTAAATTTGTTCTGATTCTAACTTTCTTTTTTTATTGAAAAAAATCAGAAATTCGATAAATTATAATTATAAAAAGAAATAGAAAATATATTTTAACTTAGAATCTGAGAACATTCCTGACATTGTATTTCTATGCAAGAAGATAATAAAATTCGAATGAAAATATTTCGTAATGATAATTTTCTTTTATTCGAGGGAATAAAAACATTCAAATTTATTCGAATTATCAGAAAATGATTCAAAATAAGCAAACTTGTGTCTCCCAGATTTATTCGCATTGATTACGAAATTATTAATTAATTTCAATTAAAATGATATCATTTAATGAATTCATACAATTAAATATTCCTATTTCCACATTTTCTCGAAAGGAACCCAGCCTGTTTTCAACTCAACAATTTCCTAGTTGCAACCTGACAAAATGAAACTCGGTCCGCGAATCTTACTGCCATCACCGTCTAAAAAACACTCGACACCGGGTGATTGGTACGGCTGCTTCGACAAGCCATCCTATCTTGGTCCTCAAAAGAAGTCTTTGCCAAAGAAAAGGAAAGATGAGCGCGAGCCACCGAATATGAAGATCAAACCTAATCCTATCGGTGGACCGGGATACGCGGATATCTGCTTGAACCCTTTCCCCCCCTATTTCCCGGAACCTTATGAAAGAATAAAGGAAAGGAAACCAGGTTAAACGAAGATTTCTTTCTCGGCAAAAAGCGGATTATTCTCTGTGAAAAGAGCTAATTTCATTAGATCCGTTTAACACTAAAACTACCGAACTCGGTAGTATATATACTCGGTTATATTTACACATTTAATTGCATAGAAATTATAACTGGATGAATCAAGTTAATTAATTGATCGAATTGTATGCGTTGCGCATATAAAATCGAAATATATAAAATCCCAACAACATATTTGTTGCATATTGGAATAATCTTAAGAAAAAGTGTAAACAGGATAATTAACAATTTTTGTGGTGTTAGTGTTAAATTATATTTGAGAAATACATTTATATTTCAAATACAAATATATTTTTGTAATAATATTTCATACTTTCAAAGTTATAATACTTGTACCAGCAATCTGATAACATAACTGAATCTGTTAATATAATTCAAATCAGGTACAAATAAAAGCGGTGGGATTTATTTTCAAACAAATTTTATAATTCCCGAGTTAGAATAATTATGATAAGAATCTAACGGAACAATGAAATCCATAAATCATCATTTAAATCCTGTTTAAATAATACAGTGATAACATCGGTGGGACGATTTCTGACCGCCGGAAGAGCATTGGATTATTTTCCCCCAAATCCTTATGAAATCGAGAAACCTGGACCCACTTATGTTCGTCCGTTAGAAATAACCCCAAAGATCCTAGGAACAGGAAGATTTTATGTTCCGTTTCCGAAGAAACCTGGCGGAAAGCACGACGGTTGCTTCGACAAGTTTCCAGTCTACGCGAGCGACCCCTATGTGAAGATTAAAGAGAAGATGGCGGCCAAAGCACGTTTCTTTGGTGGAGGAGCAAATATTAAATCAAAATATACTAATAGCATAATAGATCAGATCACTAGGAGATCTTGTAACTCAACTAATTATTGGGAATACAAGGAAAAGGCATATCCACTATTTAAATAATATTTGTATAAAATAATAAATGAATGGTTTGGTACTAAATCATCGATCAAATCATTTCTAGAGGTTAATAGATTAATGATACAATATTATGTCAAACTTTAAACGAGATTTTTCATAAATTCTTTACTGGAAATGTGAAGAGTCTCCGATGAGCGGAATATTTTTAATTTATGGACGAATGAATTTATGTTTAATTAAATTAAAAGGAATTGAATAGGTTAAATTATTCTTAGGAGACAAAATGGAATATTAATAAACAGGGTTCTTTTTCTTTTGTAAGGATAATTTGTCCGATTTAAGAAAACGCAAGAACTGAAGTTTATTTAAATTATGCGATGAGATTATTATTTTTATAATTAACCCCTATTAGTCGCCTTTTACGACAAGCAGGGGATACTGTGGGCCAATTCTACCCCCGGCCCACAGGGGGATGATCCAGAAAAATTAAGAATAATATTACAGTTTAGATGATAATAAGAAAAATATGAAAAGATAAAATATGCTCATATTTTAGTATGTTAGTACTTCAATCACTTGTTTTTTGGCGATTGCTTTCCGATTCGATTGATTAGCTGGCGTTAATTGTACTTTTAACGTTGTATCAATTTCTGCAATATTTCTGGAACGACATTTTGAAAATACTCCGTGTTCATTATACTTTTAATAATTTTTTACAATGTAAACTAATTCTTCCAAACATCTTTGTTTTTTTTTTAGTGATTAACCATTTGTTTCCGGCGATTCTTTTTCGATTCGATCAAATATCCAGCATTAATTGTACTTTTAACGTTATATAAATATCTGCAAATTTCTAGAACGACATTTTGAAAATAGTCCGCATTCATTATACTTTTTATAATTTCTTACAATGTAAACTAATTCTTCCAAACATCTTTGTTTTTTTTTTTAGTGATTAACCATTTGTTTCCGGCGATTCTGTTTCGATTCGATCAAATATCCAGCATTAATTGTACTTTTAAAGTTACATAAATATCTGCAAATTTCTATAACGACATTTTGGAAGTAATCAGCGTTAATTGTACTTTCAATAGTTCTGTACAAAGGACACTGAGTTCTTACGAGTATCGTCAGCAACGGTTCGAAAGTGAGTGGTTGACTTTGGTAGGCCGAAAAGTCAGCACTACAAAGTTCCGACAAATACAATGGTAAGTATCCTCTGGTTGGTGGGCAGTCCTTTTGAAAGCGAATCACTCTGACGTGTCCGAACTTATGGCCCTAATGAAATTCTAACGAACGTTCCATCGTCGGCCTGTGGAGTCCACTTCTGTCGGTCGCAATTAAACGTTCCTAGCAAACATCGCGTACCAAAACGACAGGCGTGTCGCGCCACGCTTGCTTTAAAGGTTCACCCTTCCAGAGGGAGCCACCCAGAACCATTCGTATGTGACCCGTGACAAGTAAGAGCGTATAATTAACGGGTTGTTTTGGACCACTGACATTTTCGGGGAACGTTAACCCTTCTACCAAAACCGAGCGCGGGGAATAACAAAAATTACGAAGCCACTTTGCAATTAAAATTCGTAATGTAAGACTAAGCGGTCTGTAGGGCTAAATTATAATATATACTCTAAAACGCCCTAAATAATAATTCTATATTAGGTTTATAATTATTATATATATTATATTATATATATACTATATTTATATTAGGATTATAATAAATCCTAAATCTAAATAATATATACTCTATAATCTAAAATGCCCCGTACTTAAGGGCATCACCCCCACTTCGGAGGTTTAAGGCCCTTTGGGCCCCACGATGACGCGGCCGTCGTCCGAAGGGGAGGCCTTATGTAGACTTATTCTAACAGTAAGTACTCGAATCATGATAAGTATCTGGAACGAGGAAGATTGATTAAAGTTGGATAATTAAATTTGCATACCGGGAATCACACGTGTAAGTAGACCATTTAATTACAAAACGATTTTCGCTCCCTTTTATTTGATTAATATTGGTTGAACAATTTGGCTGAAAAGTTTTGTTGATTTTTGGTAAAACTGAAGATGGAAGAGTGCATGAATTGGATGTTTATAGTATGTCGATGTTAAATTAATATACAGAGTGTCCAACATGAAATAGGTTACTTAATTATGGAGCACTAGTTTTGTTTCGATTTAAAAAGTGCGGGTGATTTGCAAAGTTTTGTGAAAAGACAACAAGAAAGAGAATCTTTCGGGATATCCGCGTTTGGAGTTATTCATTTATGTAAGACATACAAGATGAAGCGTTTTGTTTATCGAGCGATTGTTTATTCATTCCTTGGTGGCTACTTGAGCATTAATCAGACCTGGAAAACCTTGTTTCTTATGATTATACTTGTCTTATCTAATAACTTACTATTTTACAATAAATATCGTATAAAATCGTATATAAAATCGATCGTATAAAAGTTCGATAAATAGTTTATCATCGAGTTCTCCCTGAAAACTCCCTGGGAACTCACAATATTCCCCATAATATCGCAATTAAAATAGATAACTAGGTTATCTCGCGGGACACCATACACATCGATAACATAACCTCCAACCAGTAAAGCCTAAATTCCCAAATTCAATACAACAAACGAACGGAATTCAGATCACCGTGTAAGCAAGAAATATCCTTCAAGATCAAGCTACATTTACGGTTTACCAAGATAAAGTTTCCTTGAGCCATACTCCGCTGAAAAGGTTTCGCATTGTTCGCTTTAATCCTATATTTTCCATCTTCCTTCCTCTTCCTGCCATCGCTTGCTTCCTTTTTCTTCTTGAATCCCACTCCTTTCGTTCGTTTGCCTTCTTTTTCCCCTCTTCCTCCTTTTTTCTTCTTGGCGATCGAAGTGCACGTGCAGATACAACTATTCGGCGTGCCGGTGAAACGGAGACTCGCCCGAAGGTTCCCGACGGAGATATAAGGGTGTGTATCGCAATGCTCGGAATGTTTAATACCGGCGCAACGACACGGCACGGAGAAATGGCCGGCTTCAGCTACGGAATAAATCTCGCGGAATCATACCCTGCTTGCCTCCATTTCTTGTCTGCCGGTAGATGTTCGTTCTGACATTTTTCAGGCTGTACAGGAAATCGCTTATTGCGATCTCGTTTCGTCCAATCTCTTCCCTCTCGATACACTTGATTCCCGATACCGTCGGTTCTCCAATCATTACGAACGACTCATGGATTCGTGGAACGAAAAGCAAGATTAATGAAATATTGTTCTCCTCGATCCTTTTCTGATTGGATGGATCAAGTATCGGGAATTCATTATTATTATTATCGTAGTATCGTAGTATCGTTGAGGATGGTGGTAAGAAACTAAAATGGCTGTGAAGCAGTTTGGGGGTTATGTAAGAAGAGAAGAAATTGATGTAAGAGGAATAAATATCACGATACTTCTCACATTTTTATTAAGCCATTTTCGATATACTGGGTGTCCCAAATGGAATAAGTAACCCAGTTATCTGTTCTTAACAGTTTTGCCAATAATAGTTGCAAGAAAGAACAATGATTATGAAGAAATTATGAAAAATAATGAAAAACGAGGGAAAAAGTGATACAAGACGAACAGATATCACGATATTTCGCAAACTTCGATTACCACGTTCACGCCAGCGTGTACCACCGGTGGTACAAACGGAGCAAATCAGGCAGCTCATCTCAGTACACAATCTCGTACTTGCCGGTATTAAAAAGTCTTTAAAATCCAGTTCGAAAACGAATAAAAAGTGAAATAATTTTGGAAACACTCTTCAGTTATTCACATCGCTTTTTCTTACGTTAAAAGTGGTTTTCCAATTTCAAAAACGAGAAGAAAACTATAATTAATAAAACCGACCGATGCAGCAAGATATGAATTACGGGGTCAGCGTTCTCGTGTTAAGCCATCTACGATGTATTTAATATTATTAATAATAGAATAATAGAACTTAATATTAATATATTCAGAGCCACCTGGTCTTCGAGCGAAGGAAGACGTGAATTCGAGGATATGCATATTATTATTAATGTCGATATATTTATAATGACACGGTAAGTGGGAATTATGAAATTGTTCCACCTTCCTACACACTTAGGTTTAAAGAGGTTAGGTTAATTATTATCGCAGGTACTCAACGATATTACTCGTCGTTCGAGTATGTAAAGGATCTTATCATTAAGGTCAACGAGATTAAGGCGATATTCTCCTTTCTGCTCGCTAGGCGTATTAAATTGTCTTCGCTTCGCCTTCGCTTCGCCTTGGTAGTTCGGTAAGGGAATGAAAAATAAGAAGCGTTTATAATGGATACTGTTTTATGGGAGAGGTATAGAAGAGAACGAGCATCTAAAATGTAGTTCTTTATGGTTTCCTGGAATCAGAGGGTGAAATCTCATCTTTGATGAATAATTTGAAAATGTAATGAACCGAAGGAAAATTGATAAGAGTTTCTCGGTGTAGTTTATGGAAGGAAGATATCTCCCAACTGTAATTTCGTCCTTTGTATTGGTATTTTAATATTTATGGTTCCTTTTGGTAGTAATTTCGTTAGTTGAAGAATATTCAATGCATATTATATTATATTGTATTCTAATATATTATATTACATTATATTATGTTATAGATATATATATACATAAATTCGTCCCGTTTTATAAAATTAAACAAACTTGATCTTTTTTAATAAAAAAAAACAGTTTTTATTCAAAAAAATATTCTCTATAATTTTCTATAATTAATTAAAGTTGGATTATTAACACAAGAACTATATACAGTAAATTCGAAAACAAGGATATATGGAGAAAAGGAATGAGTCGAAATTTAATTGTATCCATTATGCAACGTGATCCGCAAGAAATCTCAAAAAATGGAAAATTATTAATTTGAACATTTATATTAAAATCCGCGGGCCCGTCGTCCTCCCTCCCCCAAACAGAAATATTACGATATATTATTATTATTATCATCATTATTATTATTGCAAATTTCGACAATGCCATTATCATTTCGATTGCAGTTACATTTTAGAATTATAATTCATATTGTATATAATACATTTCAATTTATTTGAATGATCAGAAATCGATTAAAAATAATCAAACATCTGTTTCCCAGATTTCTACATATCGATGTATAAAATACCCTTAAAAACCCAGTAATACAAAATATCCAATATACGTAACATTATTTATAAGAAATGTAAAATAACTTCCAACGATGACGATTAACAAATTCATGCGATACAAGTATTTCTCGCGGGATTCAAATGATGCACTTTTAAACTCGACTATATTTTACTACAGTTTATAATCGCATTAAGAAACGTTACTAAACCGGATTACATCGACTGAACGAGTACTTCTTTCGAAAAAAATAAAAAACAACAAAAAAATCAGTTGCACGCGATGCGGTCTTCGTTCCTGGACAACGTATTAGGAAACTCCAGAAACAAAGGGAAACTCGAGGGCTGCGGTAGCGCGAGGTCAACGACGAAACAAAGGACGAAAGGGAAACAGGAGGAAAAGGAATTGAAAGGACAAGAAAGCGTATCGCCGAGGAAGAAAGTAGTAGCGCGAGGGAATCGGTGAAAGTAGAGAAAAGTGATATAACAGGAATAATGTGCCAGCGATAAAACTGGGGGAAGTCGAAGTACGCGATGATTGTGAACTTTATAAATACACGTGGAATGAAGTCAAGTTTGAGGAAAATGAAATACTAATTACGATACGATTGATCGTAGTAAATATATTTTTAATTGGCGTATTTATATAATATATTACATAAATGATCTGATATAATATTGTTGTCAGAGTTGCAATCATTATTTTCATGCTGTTATTCGACTAATAGCTGTTTAAATACTGCCGGGTGCGTCATTAATTAATTAAAATATTTAATTCGATCGGTTGGATTAAGATCGGCATCTCTGTTTCCGCAAATATTTGCCACTAAATCCAAAGAGGTATCAATAGCAGTATTAACAGTTATTTTAATTCTATTATCAATAAAATACTGTGATTAATAAAACAGATACGATTTCAATAAAAATCCAGAAATTCAGATCCGCCTTTAAAATTGCCGTAATTAATCGTGCGGCGATTGAGAATCAGCTCTCCTGTTCACAATGTTAATAGCAGTATTAACAGTTAATTTTTATTCAATCATTAATAAAATTACGGTCATTAATCAATTAAATATAATTTCAATGTAAACTCGGACGACTAAACAAGCCGCAAATATCCAAAGGGGAGGCATGAAACTCTAGCTCGAGAATATCTGCGCGCGCATCGAAAGTGATTCATGCCTTCCACGGTGTTATGAAAAGTAAAACAACAATGAAGCAGCGAAACAGGAGAGAAATATAGGAAGAAGATCAGAATAAGGAATGGAGGGGGAAAGAGACATTAAGTAACTGGAAGATATCAGATGAGGATTTAAGATGGGTGAAGAAAGAGTAGCCGAGATAAAGATGGAAGAATACGGTGAAAACGGAAGTGCGAGGGAGTGGGATGCTGGGAGGTTACGATGGAGTTATTCGAACGAGCTTTCAGTGCGAAAGCTGCCGTAAAGCCGAGCGTTTCAACGAATGTTGGGAATATCTATCTCCAGGAGCTAAAACCAGGCATACACATCGTAAGAATGGGTTGAATGGAGTCCACTGTGGTTCTAAAGAATATCGAATACCACGAGATATCCAACCTATGAGCTTCGTGGCTTGAAAGGCTCGACCGCGGTTCATCCGTTTATATAACGCGAGCTTCATGCCACCTTCGAACTTCTGATCCCACTATGTATGCGCTCGAATCTCGAATCTCGAATCTCGAATCTCGAGACTCGGGGCATCGACTCGTACTTCGATCTATTCGAACTCGAGACGATTTCACGCAGGAAATCGTCTCTCCAGGGGCTTTCACACGGAATCATTGTTGTTGGAGGATGCTTTTATAATTCGTGTCTTTTTTAAATCGTGCTGTACGGGAACTTCTATCGTATTACGCGCATAATCTGAAGTAACATGTTTGGAATTGTTATTGCTGTGGCAACTTTGATTTTCTATGTTTTATCGAATAGGATTTATTTGAAAAATAAATGGCATATATAGGATGAAGGAAACAATCCAATGATCAAGTAAAGCAGATTTCATTCTTAAATCAGGTTATTAATGTGTTTTATTAATTGACGCGTTGTACGAAGAATCGCGTTGTATGAAAACGGTAGTCGTTTTTCGTCTTCGTTTTTCGTCTTCTTCCTTCTTCTCGAGTTGAAAAACACGAATCCCCGAATCTCCGCGATTTGCGAATCCATTGCGAATAATTTTCAATTGCAGTTGTATTAATTTACAATTTGCAGTTGTATAACCTTTTTGCGACAGGATAATATGATAGAATAATAATACGGATTTGTATGTGATAAATTATATATTAAATAAACCTTCATTATTTTCTCAAAAAGGAATAATTTAAAAAAAAGAAAGGCGTTAAGACCTTTTTCTTACCAAGGCGTACAAATATAATGCGATCATTGAATTGTTATAAAATGTTCATTTTAAGTAAAGAAATGTATAAGAATTTAGAAACTCGTGTTTTGCTTTACGTTGAAACCTGCCAGGCAGAAACAAGGATAATCTCAAAATTCCCAAAGGGTTTTTCGAAATTTCGGTGGAAATGCAGATAGCCACGTTGCTCGTAAATCGTTGTTACTGAAATTGGGTCGCGTGCTCGTCGCGGAAAGAAGACGTACGTGGGAAAACGTGTTAACCCTTTACGACCCAATTTGTTTGTATCCAAAAGAAAATCGTGTAACGCGAAACTAGTTAAATGCGACCCTAATGAAGCTACATTGCGTAAAAATAGCAATTAAATTATTTATATTTATGGCGCTGTTTAATTCACTGAAAACAACAAATCGTTTTGCTAACTCCACTATTCACCCTGCTAACTTTGAGTACTTTTTGTGTAATTAATTATTCTTTGTGCAGTAATATGAAATTTCTTTGTCAGTGATAATGAATGCGGTATCATTTTCGCTTTTACGGAGTCCGTAAAAAATTGCAAGGTAAAATAATATGCTGGAGTCGAAGGAGGAAGGTAGATCGAAAGAATAAAACCAGCTGGTAGCGAAGGACGGTTAAAAGAAGGAACAAGCTCCTTCGGACGGATAAAACAATTAAATATCTCTTCTCGCATCCGCGTCAGAGAAAATAAAATCCAACGAACGAAACGCTTTTCCCTAAGAATTGCATATTCACGGAAAGTATTCTTTAAAGAGTTATATACATATTTTTTTAAATCTCAAATGCCTGGGAAGATTAATATTTAAACATTGCATGTAAAGTCGAAATTCTTGGGATTCTCAAAAGTTTTATATTCAAACGTTAAATATAAATTGTAAAAATTTGGAAAGTTTCAAAAGATTAATATTTAAATATTACACATAAATTCTAAAAACCTCAAAGGTCTCAAAAGAGTACTATTTAAACATTCATATAAATTTGAAAGTTCTCAAAAGTCTCAAAAGGTTAATATTTTAACATTACACATAAATTCGAGAAATCTCAAAAGTCTTAAACGATTAATATTTAAAGATTACACATAAAATCGAGAAATCTCAAAAGTCTCGCACGATTAATATTTAAATATTACACATAAATTCTAAACACCTCAAAGGTCTCAAAAGAGTATTATTTAAACATTCATATAAATTTGAAAGTTCTCAAAAGTCTCAAAATATTAATATTTTAACATTACATATAAATTTGAAAATTCTCAAAAGTCTCAAAGGATTAATATTTAAATATTACACATAAATTCGAGAAATCTCAAAAGTCTCAAACGATTAATATTTAAAGATTACACATCAATTCTAAAAGCCTCAAAGGTCTCAAAAGATTAATATTTAAATATTACACATAAAATCGAGAAATCTCAAAAGTCTGAAACGATTAATATTTAAATATTACACAAAAATTCTAAAAATCTCAAAAGTCTCAAACGACTAATATTTGAACATTACACATAAATACGAAAAATCTCAAAATTCCCAAAAGTTTAATATTCAAACGTCACACATAACTTCTCACCCTTTCAAACTTTCAAACAATAAAGAAAATTAATATTTAAACGTTTCATATAAATTCGAAAAATCTCGAAAGTCTCCAAAGTTGAACATTCAAACATTACATACAAATTCGAAAAACCTGAATTCAAACCAAATACCTCAAAAGATTAATATAGAAATATTACATAAAAATTGGAGACATCTCGGAAGTCCCGAAACTTTAAACATCTCGTCCGCCCGAATATCAGGATAATTAAAGAATGCGCTTCCTTGATAACAAGTACATCGTTATATATAACGTCGCAGCAACGGTAATTAAAAACTTCCATTCACGAGGTGTATCCTTGATGAGAATAAAACTTTGTCAATAACATTTTCCACTACGTCCCAGCGGGCTTTAATATTTTTCAGTAATTCGCCTCTTAATTATTATGATCGCTAATTAGGACTCCTAATTACGAGTATCGAGTCACGTCCAAAATTCGCCCCGCCCACCCCCGCTCCACGACGAACCAACCTCTTCGAGGGCAATGAATTCAATTGTCTCAAGGACATTTCTGTCTTAAACGAGCCGTAGATTTACTCTACTTGTCCGCCCATCCACTTCCGGTCTCGTTCCCTTCTTCTTCTTCCGTCTCCTTAGTCTACCAACTTGACAATGACAAACTGTCCTTCCTCCAATACCTTACGGCTGAGTATCTACAGGTACTTTTCTCGCGTTTCCTCAAACTCTTCGTTTTCGACAAAAATATAAAATCGAGTTTTAAAATCTCTTTTTAGATGGCCGATAAATTTCACAGAAATACGCACAAAAAATCGCAGGGTAAAGAAACAGTTTTCTTTTGCAAAATTAGAGATAATTTCTTGAAATACCAGCAATTTAGAATAGGTTAGAAATGTTTGATTGTTTTGTTTTGTTTTGTTTGTGCATAAAAAGATTTTCAGTTCGAAGGAGAAAAGCGTGGGAATTATTCTCTGCTCTCTTAATTCCCAAACAGAGAAATATAAAAGAAACGAAATTAAATGAATAAGCGCGTTAATCTGTTAAAACTTTCTAAATGTCTTGGATTACTTATTCTTTCTTGCTGCTTTGCTTCGCCGCATTACTTCAAAACCGCGTTAAAAAGAGCGCAGAGACTCCACTGTATTTATTATTTGTATTTATAATAATACGATTTAATGGATCCAAATATAACTAAAAGAGAACTTATAGTATTAGATACAAAATAAATTATTTTCCTTAAAAGTATGGGAAAAACATGAAAGTTTACACTTTCCAATAATTGCCAGCAATTTAAAACGCCAATCTAAAATTGTATATAAACTTTCAAAAACGACATTACTTATAAATACCCCTAAAAAACACAGTAAATCATTTAAAACCATTTTAAATAGAAACATAAAATCGTGTCTTCTAAATTATTATTATACATTTGAAGCACAAAATGGCGTAATTATAATATATAGCAAATAATAATAATAATAATAACAAAGAAACTAATTGCACACCGTACAACCTGTACACTTCGGGATCCTCAGCCACCAAAGAAATCCATGCTTCATTAATTAATTAAAAATATATCCATATAAAAAATCGTGTTACAAAATGGAGGTCTTCCGTCGGTTTTAGTTTCATTGGTTCCTCGATTTACGAGTTATCGAGCGAGAGGAAGAAAAGGTGAGGGAGCAATGTAGTATGAAAGGGAATATACTGGGAATCGATGATAAAAAGAGGCAGAGAAAACTCTCTCCAAAAGGTGTCCCCACTTTCTTTTCTTTCCTACTTTTTTTCACCCTTTTTCTCTCCAGGTGAATTGAATTAGATACTCGTTAGGACCGATTGAATTTCGTTTACGTATATCGCCGGTATTCAGATCTGTGTTCTACGGACAGATGTCTTCCATGGAAGAATGGAATTATTAGTTCACGGTTTACCGCCAATTAGGGAAGTTCGCGATACAGGAAGGCAATTACTTGTATTCTCAAATAATTGTCTTAATCCGATTTTCCACTTCCGAGTCATTACGACGGTAGTTTGTGATAAGTTTCAGTTTGGCAGATATTAACATGTTGAACAACCGTGGTGGTCACCGGTGACCACCGATGCCAATGTTACCAAAATTCGAATCAAATATATGAGCGGTTTTTTGTAGAAAATTGTTTTAGTCCATTTTATAATAAATGGAGATATTTAAGGGTTTGCATTTTAATGGTTTGATAAATATTGGTATTTTTAATGCGCTCATTTTATGTTCTTTCAATTTGAATTGATTTCAGTTTATAATGCGAGCGTTTTTAAAATATCAGTTCAAAGATATTTCAGGGTTTGAAAAATATTGGTGTTTTTAATACGCTCATTTTATGTTCTTTCAATTTGAATTGATTTCAGTTTATAATGCGAGCGTTTTTAAAATATCAGTTCAAAGATATTTCAGGGTTTGAAAAATATTGGTGTTTTTAATACGCTCATTTTATGTTCTTTCAATTTAAATTGATTTCAGTTTAAAATGCGATCGTTTTTAAAATATCAGTTCAAAGATATTTAAGGGTTTGCATTTTAATGGTTTGAAATATATTGGTATTTTTAATACGCTCATTTTATGTTCTTTCAATTTAAATTGACTTCAGTTTAAAATGCGATCGTTTTTAAAGTATCAGTTCAAAGATATTTAAGGGTTTGCATTTTAATGGTTTGGAAAATATTGGTATTTTTAATACGCTCATTTTATGTTCTTTCAATATTAAATTGATTTCAGTTTATAATGCGATCGTTTTTAAAGTATCAGTTCAAAGGAATTTATACCTTTTATGACTTCAAATGAAATTACACCACTTTCAAAGTAATTATGATTGTAATTTCATTAACTACATAAAATTCGTATTGCCAAAATGTTGACAATTTTGAAGACTCTTTTTTGGAAACTGTTTATAGATAAAAAGCTCATACAAGATTGAATTCATTCTTATCATTAATTAAGTTTTTGTCAAAAATGGACTTACACCACTTTTAAAGAAAACGGCTCATGTTGCTAATTTTTGTCAAATTTTCTATATTTCTGCGATTACAGACGCGTATAGCGAGGTATCGTATAACACGGATTTCAACCGGGACATTTCTATTTTCTGCTTCAAGGAACTCAAGAATAGATGGCTAGCCATTTCCAGTCATCTATCAACAGTTACTTCGTCCTAAGATATTTTACAACTTTTGTATTCCGCCGATTTAAGTTTCAACGTATCCCCGATTTTTTTACTTCGACCAATGAAAAACGTCGTTCTAACAGCGTGAAAAGTAAAAAAAATATCGCTTGGAAGGATAAACGTTAATATCGAAGAGGGTGGGGTAGACTCACGGCATAGGATTCGGAGGAGAAATCTGTGATTTAAAGGGTTAATATTAGCTGTCATCGTTCGTGCAAGATACACGAGTTTCCTGCACATTTATTAGATCTTAGGTGGGATACAAACGCGTCCAGGATTCGCTTCTTTTCTTGTTCGTCCTACGCCCTTCCTTGGCTTAGACTTCGGGAGCCCTTTGGTCACGTAGACAGGAAAGGATATCTCGAAACGATATGTCGAAACAGTATCTCAAATGATAGCTCGAAACGATATCTCGAAGTGATTGCTCGTAATGATACCACGAAACGATAGCTCGAGTCTATATCTCGACACTAAATCTCGAAACTAGAGTTGGAAATCACAGCTCAAGTCTATATTTCGAAACTATAGCTCGAAATCACAGCTCGAGTCTATATTTAGAAACTATAGCTCGAAATCACAGCTCGAATCTATATTTCCAAACTATAGCTCGAAATCACAGCTCGAGTCTATATTTCGAAACTATAGCTCGAAATCACAGCTCGAGTCTATATTTAGAAACTATAGCTCGAAATCACAGTTCGAATCTATATTTCCAAACTATAGCTCGAAATCACAGCTCGAGTCTATATTTCGAAACTATAGCTCGAAATCACAGCTCGAGTCTATATTTAGAAACTATAGCTCGAAATCACAGCTCGAATCTATATTTCCAAACTATAGCTCGAAATCACAGCTCGAGTCTATATTTCGAAACTATAGCTCGAAATCACAGCTCGAGTCTATATTTAGAAACTATAGCTCGAAATCACAGCTCGAATCTATATTTCCAAACTATAGCTCGAAATCACAGCTCGAGTCTATATTTCGAAACTATAGCTCGAAACTAGAGTTCGAAATCACAGCTCAAGTCTATATTTCGAAACTATAGCTCGAAATCACAGCTCGAGTCTATATTTCGAAACTATAGCTCGAAATCACAGCTCGAATCTATATTTCCAAACTATAGCTCGAAATCACAGCTCGAGTCTATATTTCGAAACTATAGCTCGAAACTAGAGTTCGAAATCACAGCTCAAGTCTATATTTCGAAACTATAGCTCGAAATCACAGCTCGAGTCTATATTTAGAAACTATAGCTCGAAATCACAGCTCGAATCTATATTTCCAAACTATAGCTCGAAATCACAGCTCGAGTCTATATTTCGAAACTATAGCTCGAAACTAGAGTTCGAAATCACAGCTCAAATCTATATTTCGAAACTAGAGTTCGAAATCACAGCTCGAGTCTATATCTCAAAACTAGAGCTCGAAATCATAGCTCGAGTCTATATCTCGAAATTAGTGATTGCTCGCAACGATGCCACGAAACGTAGCTCGAGTTTATATCTCGAAACTAGAGCTCGAAATTAGAGCTCGAAATCGTAGCTCGAGTTTATATCTCGAAATTAGAGCTCGAAATCATAGCTCGAAATTAGAGCTCGAAATCATAGCTCGAGTCTATATCTCGAAATTACAGCTTCAAACGATAGCTCGCAACAGTATTCGAAAACGATAGCTCGAAATGATACCTCGAAACTATGGCTCGAAACGATATCTCAAAACGATAGCTCGAAACGATTGCTCGAAAGTAGAGCTCGAGTCTATATCTCGAAAGTAGAGCTGAAAACGATAGCTCGCAATAATATTTGAAAACGATAGCTCGAGATGATAGCTTGCAACGATACCTCGAAACTATAGCTCGAAACAGTAGTTCGACACTATAGCTCGAAACAATAGTTCGAAACTATAGCTCGAAACGATATTTCGTAACTATGGCTCGCAACGATACCTGGAAAATATAGTTCGAGACTATATCTCAAAGCTATAGCTCGAAACGATAGCTCGAAAAGAATCGCTCGTTAAAGCAAGGATAGAAAGGAGCGAAATGGAATACCGTGAAAAGTTTTGGCAGAAACACGGTTAGAACATAGGAGGATTGGCCAACATTTCTGATCGTGAATCAAGCGATGTAGGCTAAGCCATCAGGTAGCCGATCAAGCTACCTGATATTCTCCCCCGGAGTACACGAGGCATATTGCCTCTGTCCTGATGCACATAATCCCTCGAAACAGACCGATTCACTCTATCTGCCATCCATGCTGCATTACTATTATTAATACATTCTCACCGGATAACGCAAATTCGAGTCTTCAGAAAGCTTTTTACTAAAAAATTCATTTCTCATTAATTCTTCTAAATTAATAACTCATTAATTCTTCTCAATTAATATCTCAATAATTCTTCTCAATTAATATCTCAATAATTCTGCTAAACTAATACCTCATTAATTCTTCTAAATTAATATTTCATTAATTCATCTAAATTATTAACTCATTAATTCTTGTAAATTAATATCTCATTAATTCTTCTCAATTAATATTTCATTAATTCTTCTACATTAATATCTCATTAATTCTTGTAAATTAATAGCTCATTAATTCTTGTAAATACAAATAATAATCGGAGCAGCGATTGAAATAAAGATTCTCCAAACTAACATGGTGTAAAGCAAAAACAGATAGAAATTATGTCTCTGCATTCAACATGGCGGATCGAGGGTCCGGTTAGTCAAACATATTTCAAACTAACGCATAAAATAGTAGAATTCATAAACTAGTTTCCAGTGCTTCACACCGAAATTCGTGAACAAATTAAAGAAAAATCATTGTCGAAAGTGCGTGGCGCAAACCAATGAAATGTTAACAATTTACGTAACAACATAATATCTTAACAAAAATGTTATTAACCATATTTAATGAACCTTTTGTAGACATTAGTAAACCCCGCAAAAAAAACCTTGCAAAAAAGGCAAAATAATGCGGTGAAAAAAGCTTGGCAAATAAAGAAACAACACTTTGATCCTCCAATGATATCCTAGTGATTCAATTCGTCTATTATCGGCTTCCAACGCTTTTAATATCTCGACTTTACATCTGAATGATAAGAACCGATGGAAAAAAGCGAGCATAAAAGCAAAAAGCTGGAGGAATAAAAACACGTAAGGATGGCAGATTGCCTTGGAAGGATAGAATTCGGTGGAGTAACAGTGGCTGGTGATTCAATAAAGCAGATAACATAGAGCGAACACTAACCTCGAAAACCGGGCGCACAGCTGACTCTTGGAGGTCTTCCAAGAATCCACGGCAAACTGGCTGCCTTACGTCATTTTCGCGTACGCAACTCGACCACGTAGGAGGCTGAATATTTTCAGGACAAAATTTGATCGCCAAAGGACTAACTTCTATTTATACGTTTCCTTTGAAGGAGTTACTTTCGATGGAAACACCGTTGTTTAACGAAATCTTCCACTAACAAGAAACCCAAGATAAATGTTCGTCATTTTGATCATTTTTACATATCTTGCTGTACTCAGAAAAGTAAGCCACACGTATTTTTTATATCCACGGAATTTCGATTTAAACGAACTTTTTATGTAGAGAAAAGAAAACATGGGAGTAGTTTGTCCTTGAAAAGATGGCCCATTCGAAATTTAGAATTCCATTTTAGGTTATTTGGGATACAAAATATTTTGCAGCCACTAAAATTCAAAGGAATATTAAATTTATATACAAAATTACAGTTATTATTACGACATTGGCCAGCCATCTTGGAAGTTATACCAACATGATCCCACTGGCATTGGCCAGCCATCTTGTAAGTGATACCAACATGATACCACCGGCACTTGTCCTCCATCTTGTCAGCCACGCCAATATGGTTTTTTATTATTCATCTTAATATATTTAATTGTAATATAAAATATGTGTTCCAATCGCAAAATATATTATTATATTCTATTTATAACTCGGATTTAATTCATAAAGAAACAATATTCTTTAATTATCTCACTATATGTTATTCGCAACCCAGACTTCATTCCCGTCTTCCCACATCAAACATAACCTCCAAAATTCAATCTCATATCCTGCGTTTCGACAAATTGTTGTTCTTCTAAATATGACAACCACTTTTACAATATCCTTTTTGTACTTTAATGTATTTTACTGATTTTTTCCGTGAAAGTACATAAATAAAGACATAAATAAAATTCACTAAAAAAATCTGTTCAAACAAATCCAATTCGTCTGACGGATAATTCGCGGATTAAAAGAAAACTGTTTATTCGAGCGCTTCTGAAAAATGAGCGAGACTTCGTTCCGCGAAATCCTCTTCGCTTTTATAATTCTTGAAACGCGAGAAACCCGCGTTTTTTTCCGCCGGCAAAGATTGCCGTGGCTCCCTCAAGGATTGTCTTCGTTGGAAATCAAGAACCGAACGATATTCGAGGTATCGATTCCGCGAAAGTAATTTGCAAAAGTGCGTGGAGGAGCCGGGAAAGGAAACGCATTTAATATCGCGTCCGACGACAATGTCACAGCGAGGATGTTCGACTAGAATATCGCGGAGAAACCAAACCGGTTTGTGAATGGATAGAAACAAATAAGTAGGGAAAGGGTGGAGATAGTGGAACGGCGTTGAATCTGTGAGAAAGAAGAAAATCTCGCTAAGTAATTAGAATCTGGTATTTTTACAGATATTTTCCCACGGGGGACACTGATCCATGTGAAACAACTGAATTACGAAAGATCTCACCTTCCGCTTATTTATGCTTTCGCGACGGCCTTTCGTGAAGCGTGCTACTTTTACTTCGCGACGAAGAATTATGAAAATATATGAAAATACATGAAAATATTGTTATTTTTTAGCTTCGTTGAAACATTTTGTGTTAACGTCTTATGTGAAATTGAAATCGTGGAAAACGTGTTTTATGTGTCTGTTTTTTTTATTTGGATTTTTAAGAATGACAAGAATTATGAAAATATTTTTATCTTTCATCTTCGATGTTGGAATTAAAAATTGTACGAAGAACTGCTGCAATGTTTATTTTTACTTTTAACTGTGATATAAGTTGATAACGAATTACGGACTTTCGTGAATTGTGTTAGTTTTGTTTCGCGGCGAATTACGAGAATATATGAAAATATTTTCATCTTTTACAATCGTTGTGTAAAATCGAAATCGTGGAGGAACGTGTACTATTATAAAATTAGTTATAATATAATTTATAATACATAATATATAGTAATTTTACACTCGGTAATTATTATTTCGGCAATATTATTATTATTATCTTACGTTACTCTTAAAACTAAAAATAAGAAACTTGCAAGACACATTTTTCCTCCACAATTTTGATTTTATACAAATATCATTTCATATTTCTCTATCATTTCATATTTCATTTATTAATCGGGAAGCCGTAATTATAAGCACGCAGAAGTAGGAACGGCTGGTTCTAATTAATCTCTTTATTAGGAACAAACAGAAAGTTTGTCACACTTGTACAGTTCTTTGTATATCCTTCTCCGTTTACTTTGCGCAGCTAATGGTAAACCGAGTTTGTGGTTTGTTCGAATACGTCGTCGGTGGTCGAGTAAATATGTGCATTTTCTATTTGATACGTAGCGAGTTAGCAGAGGAAGTAGCGAGCGAGCATCCGGATCTATCGTCGTTGAAAAGGACCAAGGGTTTCTCTCATTTTTTTCAGAACATTTCAATCGCTCATCGTCCGCAAACGTTCCCTTCATTTTTTATATCTTTTTATCTCAGCGATTCGTTTGGATTCGAGTGTCCTTTTGAAGCTTCCGATGGAAAGGCGTTTTATACTCTAATAGGAGTAATCCTGGATTTAACTGCACTTTCCTATCGATTTTTTAGATCAGAGATCACGGCGAACGACAGATTTATATTTTCTATGATGAAAAGCTATCCGTATTCCGAGAAAACGTTTAATAGTCGAAATAAGCAATTACAGATTTATTATAATAATAAGCGTTATAGTATATCGTTATAAAATGCTGCGAATTTAAAATACAGGTAGACCTCGTACTACGCGATGCTTGTACGACGCGGTTTCGATATAACGCGGTTCACAAATTGCGACGACCCTCGTATAACGTGTCGCTTATACGAAGCGGTTTCGATATAACGCGGTTCCAAATTTTGGCGATTCTCGTATAACACGTCACTTATACAACGCGGTTCACAAACTGTGACGATCCACGTATAACGCGGCACTTATACAACGCAGTTTCATATAACGCGGTTCACAAACTCTGACGATTTTGATATAAAACGGCTCTTGTACAACGCGGTTTCGATATATCGCGTTTCACAAACTCTGACGATTTTGATATAAAACGGCGCTTGTAGAACGCGGTTTCGATATACCGCGTCGCACAAACTGTGACGATCCTCGCATAACGCGGCACTTATTGAAATTGAAATAATGGCAATTATCGATGATCACGGTATCTCAAGTAATTCGGTGCGAAGCGGAAACTGTATCGAGGATTCGAGCGGAAGGTAATGGCGTCCGAAGAAGTAGAAGAATTTTGGATTCTCTTTGGGGGTTGGAGATCGGTAAAATTAAAACTCATCAATGCGTGAATCGCGATGGTCAAATTCGATCGATATGGATTTAATTAAAATGCAGTCATTCGATGTTTCCCGTGGTTCTCCCACGTTGAAACGTTTCAATGCAAGTATGGATATATCCCGTTGTAGAAGCTTGTTCGAGCGTAACAATATGTAGAACGATATTTCCATCTGTTACGCGTAAAGATAGAAATGTTATCGCCGATACCACTGCACTTTAGATAACTTCGAATACCGGGACTATTTTATGGAAATAGCTTTTCTAAAATGCAAACGTTGGAACGTTTCGTTTCCTCCACAATAGCGGAACTTTCGTTCTTCAGGAATCTTTGGAGACCGATTCCAAAATCCGTTCTTTATGTACTTATTAATAAATGTTAATATTTCGTGATCGTATCATACTAATCATCGATATCCAATCATTATTTCATATAATATATTTACTATATAGTTTTTAGGCGGCTATTTATAAGGCCAAGAATTTAAAAGAAAACTTCTTTATTCCAATTATATTCTTTTATATTCTTTATATCCTATTATATCTATATCTATTTATATTCTATTATATTTATATTCTTTTAAATTCTTAGCCTTATAAATAGCCGCCTAAAAACTATATAGTACATATTAACAATATTTCGGCCAACCTTAACATTCAAGAAAATTATTTATAATATATTTATAATAAATCCAATATCAACGTAATATTATTTAACATATGACGAAATATTGAATATCTTAAAACGCATTTATGTTTATATATTTTTATTTGACATAAGACGATTCTAATAAATCGAATATTAATGTAGGATTATTCAATATATGACGAAGTATTTAATATCTCAAAACGCATCTATTCTTATATATTTATTAGCGAATTTTAATACTCCGTGATCGTAGTATAATATAATAATCGACATCCAATCATTATTTGATATAAGATATTTTTAATAAATCGAATATTAATGTATGATTATTCAACATACGACGAAATAATTAATATCCTGCAATCGTATCATATTAATAATAATCAATAATTACTTTAAACAATATCTCCAAAACAAAATTATTAAACAACCGACAAAACATCTAATATCACAAAAGTCATCTGCGAATAATATTCAAAGTGAACATATATCTGACGATATTATTCCCTCAAAAATTTTAATATCCTGCAATCATATCATATTAATAATAATCAATAATTACTTTAAACAAGACACTATCAATATCTCCAAAACAAAATTATTAAACAACCGACAAAACATCTAATATCACAAAAGTCATCCGCGAATAATATTCAAAGTGAACATATATCTGACGATATTATTCCCTCGAAAATTTTAATATCCTGCAATCGTATCATATTAATAATAATCAATAATTACTTTAAACAATATCTCCAGAACAAAATTATTAAACAAACGACAAAAGTCATCTGCGAATAATATTCACAGTGAACATATATCTGACGACATTATTCCGTCGCGCAATTATCGGATTATTTAACAGCCTATTTCGATGTAAATGAGTATTACGTAAAATCAATTAAAAGCACACTCAGCAATGAAAATGAACCGTAGGATAGTCGGTTAGAAAGGAATTTCTGCTTGCTTAAATAATTATCTAGTTTAAGTTCTATCTTAAGTTTCAGTGCGGAGTAAGGACTCTACGGGGAATATCCTTAACGTTTCCTTGATTACCATGTCAAGGCACTTCAAATCTCCAAGATGAGGCAACATCGACCTTGTCATTACCAAGTACGTCGACAGGCACCTGCCGTACTTTGTTCCAAGCAATTAATTACGAGCGTCGTGAGTTTGCGGCTTAACATCGTTGAAACAGTCTAACGATGATCTATCATTAACAGATCTAATACAATTACCAAACATACAACTCGGTGTCTACGAACAAATCAATTAACACTGGAGCTACCGAACCTCTCAAAATGACTTGTCTGCCATTTTTAGTGAAATTATTCGAATATTCCACAAAGCATTTTTTTAGATTTCATGTACTTTTATTTTATGTTCGTAACGCGACGAATTGAAATCAATAATTAACTTAGATCTCTACGAAGAAATCAATTAACACTGGAGCTAGCGAAGTAGTCAAAATGACTTGTCTGCTTTTTTAGTGAAATTATTCGAATATTCCAGAAAGCATTTTTTTTAGATTTCATATATAGTTTTATTTTATGTTCGTAACGCGAAGAATTGAAATCAATAATTAACTTAGATCTCTACGAACAAATCAATTAACACTGGAGCTACCGAACCTCTCAAAATGACTTGTCTGCCATTTTTAGTGAAATTATTCGAATATTCCACAAAGCATTTTTTTAGATTTCATATAGTTTTATTTTATGTTCGTAACGCGAAGAATTGAATTCAATAATTAATTTAGATCATTCAGCCATATTTGACATATAAATGAATTTATATGTCAAATATTATACTTTACGATTAGCTGATGCGTATATTTTATTTACTTATAAAATAATGAAATACCAAATAAAAACGATACGATTATTTTATACGAATTTTACGACTTGGAATTTTACATGATTGTCTTCAAAAATTAGTTTACGATTAACTGACGTATATATTTTTTTCACTGATAAAAAATAAAATTCCAAATAAAGAGTTTTAACTGAAAAACTTGAACTGAATTTGACGACAAATCACGTTTCAATTTAAACGCTCCACTTCGGCAATTCTTTCGACCGACGCACGTGTGTTTAAAAACATGTCTCCATATTTGAGGCATTCGATCGTAAAACATCGTAAAACTCTTCTTAAATTAAACCTTACATCTAAAAAGATATATATTATGAGAAACATCTAGCAACATTTACATTCTTTACTAAATTCTAATTAAAAAAAGAGTAATACATTATATTAACAAAAAAAATGGGTTTTAAACATTTACCTGAAAACTTTACAATCAATTTCCCCAAAGTTTACTTTTCCTTATTTATCATATTCTACCACCGAACGCCTAATGCATTACAACTCTTTCTTTCCTCAAATACCAACGCTACGTGCATTCCATTTCGCATTGTTTCACGATCCACGATTATCCGATTAATAAAGGTTCAAAATACAAACACAAACAGCTGATCTACCAGGAACCATTCTGTAACGTACTTGGCGGAAGTGGAGTCCACGAAAGTTCCAAGTACACATTAGCCATTGGTCGGTCGAAGAATAGCCTCGATGAGTCGATTTATCGAGTGAATCAAGTGCGGAGGTATGGCTAGGTGCAGAATGCAAGGGAGATTGGTTTTGTGGCATTCACCCCACTCCCACACCCACTCCCCCCTCTCTCTCAGGATGTCCCACGCGGTTCCCAGTGGTAGAAGGCCAATCCCGACTATGAGACCGAACTTAGCCAGAATCTGCCTTGGGAGATAAGTGGTCCTTGTCGGGTTCGTACAGTAGAATAGCACAGACTCGTACGGCAGGTCATCGCCAAAAGCACCGGTGCTTCGCTCAAACTCAAACTATCGCCTCACTAAATCGCTTGCAACCTCGACACCCGACCTAGTCTCTTCTCTCCCTTCATCCTGCTTCTATACAGGATGTATCATAAAATGTGGATCTCACTTTGAAAGGTAGATCCGACGGTTAAGAACGAAGTAGGATCGTGTGGAATATAACTGATGTTATTTGGTTGTCTATGTAAATGGTCTAAATTGGTGGTAGATGGTACCTCGACACGAGGTAGGGATATTTTTGGTTGAAACTGGTGGTGGATTGGAATGGAAAGGGGTATGCCTTCGAAAATTGTCAAAATTCCAAAGTCACCAAAATCGCTCCTAAATGGCCCAAATCGATGGTAGATGATGTATAAACATATTCTAGGACAATTTTAGGTCGAAAGAAGTGGATTAAACATTGTTTCCGGCCGAAAAATGGGTCGAACCAAAATCGAAAAAATGTAAAGGGGTATACCTTCAAAAATTGTCAAAAATTAAAAGTCGCCAAAATCAATTCTATATGACCCAAATCGATGGTAAATGATGTATAAACATATTCTAGTACGATTTCTGGTCGAAAGAAGCGGTTAAAAAATTTTTATTGGTCAAAAATGTGTCGAACCCAAGTCGAACAAATGTAAAGGGGTATACCTTCAAAAATTGTCAAAAATTAAAAGTCGCCAAAATCAATTCTATATGACCCAAATCGATGGTATATGATGTATAAACATGTTCTAGGATGATTATGGGTCGAAAGAAGCGGTTAAAAAATTTTTATTGGGCAAAAATGTGTCGAACCAAAATCGCAAAAATGTGAAGGGGTATACCTTCAAAAATCTTCAAAAATTAAAAGTCGCCAAAATCACTTCTAAATGACCCAAATCGATGGTAAACGATGTATGAACATGTTCTAGGATGATTTTGGGTCGAAAGAAGTTGATTAAAAATTTGTTTCGGTCGAAATACAGGTTGACCTAAAATCACAAAAATGGTGAACAATATTTCGGAATCACCTTTTTTGTTCCAAAATGGTGCAATTCAATGTTGGGTGATACTTAAACAAGTTTTAAGACAAAGTTTTATAAAAGTTTCCTATTCCAACGTATTCAAATAAAATCCACATTTTTATACAGAAATATCATAGAAATTTCGCATTGTATTTTATGTCATATTACATATTTCCGTTTCCTATTTTCAATAAATGTTATTTCAATTATTTAAACCGACAAATATGTGTCTTTAATACTCCTAAAATAATATCACCCAGAAACTTATCAAAAGTATGAAATATTTATAAGATATTAGCAAAAAACGTGGTGGCTTTATAGAAATTTCGCGGGCTGTATGAAGCATTAAATTTCTAATTGTTGGAATGAAAATTTCTGACTTTTTTATTGGAATACTGTCAAGTTCACGTATCTTTAAATACAGGTTTAACGGAGTAATATCGCATCAGAACTAACCCAGAACTTTTCATCCCTCTTCGTAGAAAGATACAGTATTTCTGATTTTTAGTATTCGAGAGTGGGACGAATCTGTTCTGTCTCGCGTGAAGTCAAGTTTCGCTGTAGAAACGTTACATGTACTTCTTTGTACTTCAATTGTCAGAAGTACGTACTCGGAGGATTTACTTGTATTCCGAGGAGACTTCGAAGAAGAAAGTGAGCATCTCGGATAAAAGGTAAGATAAATCAATCGTAAAACAGACGTCGATCTAACCTATTGCGCTGGATTCGTATTTACAATCCGTAAGGAAAATCAAATTATTTCAAATACTTCTTTCACCGTATATTATGTCTGCCGGAAAATTCTGTACGTTTTTTTAATAAAGGAAAGTAATCGAATTTTATGCAGTTTATGAATACCCTCGTTCAACGCGGTTCACATATTTTGGCGATCCTCGTATAAAGCGGCACTTGTACAACACGGTTTCGACGCAACGCAGTACTTATACAACGCGGTGCACAACTTGTGGCGAACTTCATACAACGCGGTATCGATATAAAGCAGTATTTATACAACGCGGTTCAAAAATTGTGGCGAACTTCATATAACGCGGTTTCGATATAAAGCAGTATTTATACAACGCGGTTATAAAATGGTGGCGAACTTCACATAAGGCGCGATATAAAGTAGTATTTATACAACGCGGTTATAAAATTGTGGCGAAGTTCATACAAGGCGGTTCAAAAATTGTGGAGAACTGCATACAAGGCGGTCCAAAAATTGTGAAGAACTTCATACAACGCGGTTCAAAAATTGTGCAGAACTTCATACTACGCGGCACTTAAACAACGCGGTTTCGATATAACGCGGTTCACAAATTGTGGCGAACTTCGTACAACGCGGCACTTATACAACGCGGTTCACAAATTGTGGTGATCCACGTATAACACAGCACTTATACAATGCATAACTATAATAATATCGAATAACATCTATTGCGCACGCGAATTCTCAGAAAAGTGGATGCAATAATCGATGAAGAGCGGTTGGGATCGAATCCAAACAACATTAGCATAATAAAAAAACAAATCATATTCCGGAATTCCTAATCCAAAGGACCCGCGTTATATTTTAATTAAAACGATACCTTCCGAATAGCAGCTGCGAACGCGGCAACGCGTGCCGTGTATTTCCAGCGGAACGCGAAAACTGTCCGACTAGTTTTCGTTTTCGGAGTCCAAAATACATCAAATCACAAAACTCTCGGCAAATTAGCGGGAGATTTCGCTCGGCACTCGCATTTCTAACCGGAGATCTAACTCGTCCCCTCGTCAACGTAACCCTTGGACTTAATAAACTTCTGAATTACTAAAATTAATTAAATTTGTTCGACGACCCGCGTAAACCTTCCAACAAGCCTCCGCAGATTTTCAGAAAAGAGAATAAAATTAATTGTAAAAAACAATGTAAACGTCGACGATAGAAATTTCAACCAATAATTGTCAGGATAATATTGTCATCAACAATTGTCAGAAAATCAAAGTCGCCAATTTTTCTCCTAAATGGCCCAAATCCATGCGCGAATCTGATCTGGGATTCCCTGAGATGTTTAAAATGGAGATCAAAATGTGAAAGGACTTTGGACATCTGATATACAGTTGGTCAAAACAGTCTCCGTACAGCACGATTTTCAAACTTTCAAGTCGTACAATTTCGAGGGAGTAGTAAACAATAATGTTTGTTTTGCATTATTTATATTTATCAATCAAATTGAGTTGGGCCACTTGCAAAATAAACGACTCATTATTGCACTACATTTTTAATTGAAGGGTAATTATGGTATAATAAAATATAACAATGCGTGAAATAATTACAAAAATGGTATATTTCCAAAATTTGTTGGTAAACAATGACGCGCGACATTTTCGGTATCAAAACCGTGTGCATATTTAAATTCATCCACATTTTAATATCCGACACGTAATATAATATTATCAAACGAATGTGACACGATTTCGTACGCAAATATAATATAATATAAATGTATAATATCGAATTTAATAATGTCGTGGAATATCCAGGATATATTAAATTCCTTATGAAATACGTATTCCGCTAATTAGGTGTGCAATGCACGGAGCGAATGCGCGCGCACACGCATCAAAGATTTATCATAAAACATATCGATGTGAATATTAAAATTAAATTTCACCTTTAAAATTATGATCCGAAGCTTTATAGATGTCTGACTACTCGCGTTTTAGCCGCCATGTTCCACTGAATCGGTGATTTCACATTCGAATAAGTCAAGTTTGTTCGCGGTGAACAATAGCGGATGCAATGGCGGTAGCACTGGCGAATTTGAATATTAACCCTTTGCGATCGGCAGATTTCGCTTTTGGGAGTACCAGTAGGTCGAAGCAAATCTATCGTTTCGCAATTACTTTTCCGTACAGGATTTAAAGTCAATATATGGATATTAAAACACCCAGAATTTGTTGAAACTGATTTGTTGTATTTAATACTACTTATAATACGTAAGGTTCCCGAAGGTTCCCGCTGCGGGGTTATTGACTTCCACGACTATTTAAAAATGTCCCCGCTACGGGGACACCGACCGCAAAGGGTTAATGTTGGAGTAATAATGAAAGGCTAATCTTCGGGATTCCCGTTTTTTGTTTGATCGAACAATCACAGTGTGAAGGGAAGAACAATGCGTCGCGTTTATGGTACGTTTTGGCATCCCATTTGTTTCAGTTTTTCGATGGTCGTATTTTAGGGAAGGCGTGACGCGTTCCTCGGTAGTCTGGCATCGACTACTTTTTCCTCCTCTTGCACGAAAATTACAGTTTCCAGAGAGTTTCGTCGTTAAGTACAGCCTGCACATCCGCGTTATAATGTTGGCCGTCTGTGTCCCTACTGACGGAACTTACGACTCCGGTAATATGTTTTCCATTACTGCTGCCCGAGTCCCGTGAAATGCCCGATTTAACCTCCCACCGCGGACCATTTCTAGTCACCAAAAAAACCCATGGTTTCTATTAAATCGATGGTAACACTTGCTACTGGTCCCCAAAAAATCAGGAGTCATTTCTAATTATATTTCTAATTATTAAAAAAGGGTGTTTAAACGATTTTCTTGAGAAGAATGTTCAAATGCAATTGTTTACAGCTGAAATGATCGTAGCACATGTTTAAGGATTATAGATTATTGAAGTGGATCCGTTAAAGCAGAAATTTGGGAATTTTTACCATTTTTGCGATTTTGGATCGACCCAGTTTTTGGGCGGAAATAATTTGTAATTCAGTTGTTTCGACTCAAAATGGTTCTAGAACATGTTTAGGCATTATATACTATCGATTTGAGAGATTTAGGAGCAAAATTGGCGACTTTGATTTTTTGACGATTTTTGAAGGTATACCCCTTCACATTTTTGCGATTTTGAGTTGACCTGTTTTTCGACCAGAACAAATTTTTAATTAATTTCTTTCGACTCAAAATTATACTAGAACATGTTTATACATCATCTACCATCGATTTGGACCATTTAGGAGCACAATTGGCGACTTTGATTTTTTGACGATTTTTGAAGGTATACCCCTTTACATTTTTACGATTTTGAGTTGACCTGTTTTTTGACTTGTAAACATTTTTAATCCATTTCTTTCGACTCAAAATTATACTAGAACATGTTTATACATCATCTACCATCGATTTGAGTCATTTAGGAGCAAAATTGGCGACTTTGATTTTTGGACGATTTTTGAAGGTATACCCCTTTACATTTTTACGATTTTGAGTTGACCTGTTTTTTGACTTGTAAACATTTTTAATCCATTTCTTTCGACTCAAAATTATACTAGAACATGTTTATACATCATCTACCATCGATTTGAGCCATTTAGGAGCAAAATTGGCGACTTTGATTTTCTGACAATTTTTGAAGGTATACCCCTTTCAATTTTCACCGACTTGGGTAAAAATGTCAGCTACCCAGAAAATGAATTCAATCTTCTCCGATAAACCCAAAACAGTTCTAAAACATGTTCAAATGCTACCCAGTATTATATTTCCCTCTATATGCCTAAAACTTGAGGTCGAAATTGTGATCATTTGTAAAGTTATACTCTCTCGATTTTTCACCCGGATCGAATCAATCCATAAAGAAGTAAAAATTCGTGCTCCAGCTATCTGATCGGCGAAGGATACAAATCGTGGCCGTTAGAACGATTCGATTTGATCGTTGTCCACGGATTGTCCGTGGTCTGATTGTCCCGAAGGACTACTCGACAAGCCGCAGCAGTTACTATGACTTCGACAGTTGTTACTGTCCCGGATTCCTATTTCGTGGTTAGCATACGATCGGTTAGATACTTTCCCCAACAAGAACGCGTATCACGTACACATCTTTGGGGGATTCGATACTTATTCCGTGAAAGTATCGCTCGAAATTGATCCTAGATTCTCCAACTGGGGATTTTAAAGGTACTTTTCCCTACGTGGATAGGGCATGTATTATATCATCGAAATCTATTGAAACTATTGTCAAAGCTTGCCTCATTATTTCTCCCCGAGGCGATGCTTTCTGTTATATAATATTATTATGTCAAACGCTTGGAAGAAATGTCGAAGTAATTTGTACGAGGTTTATACGTAATTTATAAAATGACAAGTTTCATGAGGTGTATCTTCACAAATCGTAAAAAAATCAAAGTCGCCAATTTTGTTCCTAAATGACCCAAATCGATGGTAGATGATGTATAAACATGTTCTAGGATGATTTTAAGTTGAAAGAACTGAATTAAAAATTTATTCTGGTCGAAAAACAGGTCGACTCAAAATCGCAAAAATGTAAAGGGGTATACCTTCAAAAATCGTCAAAAAATCAAAGTCGCCAATTTTGTTCCTAACTGGCCCAAATCGATGGTAGATGATGTATAAACATGTTCTAGGATGATTTTGAGTGGATAGAAGTGGATTAAAAATTTATTCTGATCAAAAAACAGGTCATCTCAAAATCGCAAAAATGTGAAGGGGTATACCTTCAAAAATTGTCCAAAAATGAAAGTCGCCAATTTTGTTCCTAACTGCCCCAAATCGATGGTAGATGATGTATAAACATGTTCTAGGACCATTTTGAGTAAAAACAAGTGGAGTCAAATATTTGTGTAAATCGAATTTCCTTTGTTTTACATATCAGTGATGCACGCACACAAGTATAATAACAGGTTAATTATACCTCCTCTATTAACTCTTTATACTCCCCATTATTATTTCTCATTCCTATGCTCGTTTCTTCGCATCACGTCTGACAAACCACTTCAATCTTCACTGGCTCGTCCACTCGCACGATACAAGTTAGTTCCCTCCTCTCTTTAACCCTTTCGCTATTACTATCGCTATCCTCCGTTGTCATTACGCTTCCTGATCTAAATGGAAGGACACATTACACTGGCTTACCTATCATCGTTTCTACCTACGATGGCCAGGTTACTGATATCGTCCGAAAACTGGCTTCGCCTCTGTTCGTCGTTCCATGCCCGCCGTTTCGCAATTACCTGACCCACTAATCTCCCCACCCGACTGCCATAAACGACCGTTTAACTGGAATCCGAGTTTACTATTGTCGCTAAGAGGTTTGCGTATCATGTATTCTTCCGGTGGTATCATAAATTCATTCATAGTTGCAAGCGACAACGAAGAAGGATAACGATTTTATTCAATCAAAGTTATTTACAATAAAGTAACTAAGAAAGTAATGTAAGACGAAGATCCCTGGAAAGGGGAAATCGCGGGGGAGGCATAGCCCCGACGGGACGACAGGCCCCAAAAGGACATCTCGGAGTGGGGATGAGGGTCCGTCGTCCAGGGATAACGAGGGATAACGCGTTTAGAGATAGACTGGAGATAGACTAGAGATCGATTAGAGATCGACTAGAGATCGACTGGAGATCGACTGGAGATCGACTAGAGATCGACTAGAGATCGACTAGAGATCGACTAGAAATAGACTAGAGATCAACTAGAGATCGACTAGAGATCAACTAGAGATCGACTAGAAATAGACTAGGGATCGACTAGAGATCGACTAGAGATCGAGAAAATATCGAGACGATCAATTATCATTTCTGTTACGTCAAGCCTGTCGCGGTTAATTCTTTGACTTTGGCTTGAACTGCTTCCAATTGTATCGGCTGGGATATCGAATGACTCCAATACTCTTCCGTACAACGCACTATTTATTATAACTGTACCAAGGGCCGTGAGGCTGGATATATACAATAGATTTGTTCGTGGTGAACAGTGACGAAGAATAGTTGGTATCTCCGGAGTCGAACTTAGTATCGTCGACAAGTAGGCGGGTTTGTTTGATGTTAACGTAAAGGACTATGTTCTATAAAAATGCTACTTGTCTCTTGCGAATGTCGTTGCTGACTGATTTGGATGTCTTCGCTCACGATCCATCTCGTGACGGCCAAACTCCCACCCTTCGTGGAGGTCGCGGAAAACCCTGGAAATCGTCGCTGTGGTGATTGGTCAAACCATGGTTGGGACCCGACTATAGTTTTACGACAACTTCCAGGAATCCGCGAACTCCGGCGGGTCGCGTCCAGGTATGGCCTGCGACGGTTGGAAATTTGGCTGCCAGATGTGGGACTGGGCCGCACGCTCGAAACTAGGTAAAGTTAATTACAGGGCGTAAGGATTCGTACGTGACTACGTACAATGGAAAAAACTACAAAAGATCCTTACGCCGCTGTAACAGCGGCCAGTCCCAAGAGCAAACGACCGTTCGGTTATTTTTATGGATAACTACTCTAAAGATTAAGGACACTGTCCCCGTGACAATACACCGAACGATGCGCTTGCCTGATCGTGAACGAAGTGCTATGTTTTAACCAAAAGGAGACGGTGTTAAGACGGAACATGCCGCCCGCCTTGAACCGCTCCGGTTCAAAATATGACAGGTGTCCAAAATGGGCACGAAACTATTAGTTTTATAATGTATCGCGTGGCTATTACGAAAATTACAAACTAATTCTAAATATAATACACGAGTACCTATAAGTTAAAGGCGAAATCTACTTGCTAGTTCAATGTACAATATTTTACAAGATTAATTGCAGGATATTTACTACCTTCATATTTACATGAAAGTGCTAGGGAATTAATCCTCGGCTATGGGCATTCGGCAGAGGCTCCTCGTACTTCGCCTTAGGAAACCCGATGAGGTTTTTAGGGTTACTACCCGCACAACCTGGTCCTCTCCGGGATGCGTCTCGGTCACGCGTCCCAGCATCCAACGCATCGTTGGCAGGTTTGCCTCTTTTATGAGGACTAGCGTCCCAACCTCAATCTCCTGGGTGGTGCCTCTTTGCCACTTGCTTCGAGTATTTAGCTGCTTTAAATACTCCTTGAACCATCTAGTCCAGAAGTGTGCCTTGACCCTCTGGATGTGTTGCCAATTCGACAACCGATTGGTTGAAACCTCCGCTAGATCTTCCTCAGGTATGTTTACTGCAGACTCACCAAGGAGGAAGTGGGAAGGGGTTAAGGCTTGGAGGTCGGTTGGATCGGTGGATAAGGGAGTTAAAGGGCGTGAATTCAAAATCGCCTCAATTTCTATCACGTACGTATTAAGTTCTTCGTACGTGAACAAGGTATCACCGATTGTCCGTACCAAATGAAACTTAAAGTATTTCACCGCCGCTTCGCATAATCCGCCAAAGTGCGGAGAGCGGGGCGGGGGAAAATGCCAATTAATACCCTGCTGCGCTAATTCGGTATGTGTCCTAGTATTGTGAATGTCCGATACTAGTAATTTTTCAAGCTCCTTCGATCCGTTACGAGCACCTACGAAATTGGTAGCACTCTTGGCATTCCTGAACCCTTTCTCCTGTATGTAGAAAGGACCGCAATAATCAATGCTGACGTTTAAAAGGGGTCTGCTCGCAACTACTCGATTCCTTGGTAGATTACTCTGGTCGTCTAAGAAGGGTGTTAAAAATCGGGTTACCGCGGTATGATGCGAATGGCCTAAATACGATTTCCGATCGTTGAAAGGTAGCTCAACCATATGCCGTCCTACATCATCGCGGCTAGTATGTTTTGCAAAAGGTTGCTCGCAAGCGGTTTCGGTATTGGACAAATGGCACAGTATAGTTGATGCTTCATTTGTTTCGGTCCCAACGTCACCCGACAACACCCAGCCTAATTTGGTATTTTGCAATACCGTTGTCTCATTAGGTAGTCGTATTCGCCCGTCTGTGACGAACTTATAATAAAATTGTTCTCCTAATAAAATGTCTATTTCCGCTGGTTTGCCGAAGTCGGGGTCGGCTAGGCTAATATTTTCAGGTAGGTGAAGCCTACCTGCGTCTACCGGCTTCGAGGGGAGTCTTCCCGTTATACGAGGGATAGCGAAAAGTGTAGCGTCCCAGCTAAATTGTTTCCTTCTATCTTTAATAATAGAATTTATGCTATAATTAAGCGATGATTTGGCTTGCCCTAATCCCGAAACTATTCTATTGTTCAATTTCCTCTGAGGTAGATTCAATTGTTTGGCGAGTCTTTCAGTGATGAAATTCGCCTGGGATCCTGCATCTAGAAGAACTCGACAATCATGTTCTTTGTTCCAAGCATCCAGTATCTTTACCCGCGCGGTGGATAACAATACCTCTGAATCAAAGGATGTTGTTAATGCTATAGATGAGCTAGGGTTAGTACTTTCAGCGGATGGCTGCGAGGTTTCATCTAATTTGGTGGGATTGAAGTGAAGCAAGGTGTGATGCCTACCCTTGCATTTTCTGCAGGCGCCTGAGTGACACTTAGCAATACCATGACCAAATTTAAGACAATTTATGCATAAGTTTAACGTTCGCGCTAAATTATGCCGTTCGTGAGGTGGATATTGCATAAATTGTTTGCACTGTGTGATTATATGTGCCTGCTTACACACCGGGCAACTAGCTTCGACTCGAGTAGATACGAAGACCTCCGAATTTTGGGCGCGTGGTTTCTGCCGCCCATGGTTATAACCCCTTTGATCCGCGGCGCTTTTCTCGCGAGTATCGTGCACGGGTTCAACCGGTTTAACGTCTTGAGAGTATTTAGTCAAGAATGCCAAGAGGTCCATATACGTTGGGAAAACGTCCTCGTCTAATGAACGTTCCCATTGAATCTGCGTGTTATTGTCCAATTTCGAAGTGATAATATGAATTATGTTCTCGTGCCACTCGACCGGTTGCTTCAAAGATTTTAAGGCGTTTATGTGCATTTGAGCACCATCGACTAGTCTGCGTATCGAGGCCGACGAACCTTTGCCTACGTGAGGCAATTCAAATAAAGCCTGTATGTGACCTTGTACTATCTTACGCGGTTTATTGAACCTTTTATTTAATAAGTCCCAAGCAACCAAATAGCTCTCCTCGGACGCGTGCAAGGCGTAAATTGCATTGGCCGCGTCACCAATCAGGTATGATTTTAAGAGGTGGAACTTATCTATCATTGAAATTGAATTGTTTTTATGAACTAGTGACTGGAAGGTATCGTGGAAGCTACGCCACTCCGCGAAACTACCATCGTAGGGTTGCACGTAAATCTTAGGCACGATGGATTGCGTAGAGCTCGCTGTTGGATTAACGGGGGCTCTAGTGCTCCCGGTGTTACTCTCGCGCGTCGACTTAAACTGATGTAACAGTTCAATAATAGTATCGGTACATTCAAAATACGCGACCTCAAATTCTACTCTAATGTCCTCCGAATTGTCGTCATCTTGTAGCGCATCTATTTGGTTTTGCAAACTTAAGAAGCTACTGTAATATTCTTCTAATTTGAGCTTGCGTTGTTCCAATTTAGCAGCGACAATTTCGCTGATCGGATTTTCCAACTGCTTGACCGAATTATGCAGGCGCGTTATTTGCGATTTCGCGGTAGAGCGCTGCTTAGTTAAAGCTCTTACTTCTGACGCCATGACTACGAAATTGAGACGATAGATCGAATAAAGAAACAAGGAAGGTTACTAGGACGATGAGTCTAGAGCTTACTTGTTTGGTGATGGAGTATCTCTACGGCTGTTGGCGCGGCGAGATGACTGCTGCGGCTGCTGGTGCGGCGAGATGACTCCTGCGGCTGTTGCCGGTGGTGAAGTATCCCTGCGGCTGCGGCGCGATAAGATGACTCCTGCGGCTGCTGGAGCGGCGGAATCACTACTGCGGCGGCTGATGCGGCGAGATGACTCTTTCGGCTGTTGCCGGTGGTGAAGTATCCCTGCGGCTGCGGCGCGGTGAGATGACTCCTGCGGCTGCTGGTGCGGCGGAATCACTACTGCGGCGGCTGGTGCGGCGGGATTACTCCAGCGATGGATCCGTGAGTCGCAAGGCCTTTGCGAAGATCCACAATGGTTGTAGACGGGTCTTGACGGAGTGTATCTCCGTACTAGTGACTCCGTGTATGACGATTATCCACTAACTCTCGTCCTTGGTGACAGTTATTCCAAGGTTCCAATACGTCTTCGATGGATAGTGTTTCCTAGACGCTGGATCCGGCTCGAAGGACCAAAATGTTACGTCAAGCCTGTCGCGGTTAATTCTTTGACTTTGGCTTGAACTGCTTCCAATTGTATCGGTTGGGATATCGAATGACTCCAATACTCTTCCGTACAACGCACTATTTATTATAACTGTACCAAGGGCCGTGAGGCTGGATATATACAATAGATTTGTTCGTGGTGAACAGTGACGAAGAATACTTGGTATCTCCGGAGTCGAACTTAGTATCGGCGACAAGTAGGCGAGTTTGTTTGATGTTAACGTAAAGGACTATGTTCTATAAAAATGCTACTTGTCTCTTGCGAATGTCGTTGCTGACTGATTTGGATGTCTTCGCTCACGATCCATCTCGTGACGGCCAAACTCCCACCCTTCGTGGAGGTCGCGGAAAACCCTGGAAATCGTCGCTGTGGTGATTGGTCAAACCATGGTTGGGACCCGACTATAGTTTTACGACAACTTCCAGGAATCCGCGAACTCCGGCGGGTCGCGTCCAGGTATGGCCTGCGACGGTTGGAAATTTGGCTGCCAGATGTGGGACTGGGCCGCACGCTCGAAACTAGGTAAAGTTAATTACAGGGCGTAAGGATTCGTACGTGACTACGTACAATGGAAAAAACTACAAAAGATCCTTACGCCGCTGTAACAGCGGCCAGTCCCAAGAGCAAACGACCGTTCGGTTATTTTTATGGATAACTACTCTAAAGATTAAGGACACTGTCCCCGTGACAATACACCGAACGATGCGCTTGCCTGATCGTGAACGAAGTGCTATGTTTTAACCAAAAGGAGACGGTGTTAAGACGGAACAATTTCTTTATACATTTTCATGTAAAGAGTTCGAAAACAACATAATAAGATAACATACGGGAAAGGCACTGTAGTGGGGTACGGTTGAATAAAATGACACGTGCAAAAGCCACTATAGTGGCGTACAGTAAGAGGTTAGTTATGGGTTTGAACTAGTATATTCTGTTGAGTGAATGTACTGTCTACGGGAATGAAATGCGTGATAAATTCAGCACGAGTTGAACTAATTTCCATTAACCCTTGGAAATCGGATCTTCTAACTTAATTAGAAATACCGTCGATGGTCGATATATGCGGTCCTCGCAAAACAAATTACGCCGTTGTATAGTTAAACTAACAATACCACTAGTCGCTTCCAAGTTTCCCTGATTCTGAGTTCCCGTTACTACTCGGAACTCGTTACTTCCTCCTCGATCGACGTTTCTATGGCATTCGAATGGCTGATGAAGTACTTTCACCCTTCGCACTCGACGGCGATTCTCAGTCGCCACTTAGTTTATTGCGACAACTCGAATGACGACTGAGAGGAGACATTGAGATTTACTCCAATTATATTTTGATATTAGACTTTAAATCACCGGCAACTGAAGTAAATTTTAATGTAGCCTCTCAGTCGCCTCTCGAGTGCAACGGGTTAAACTTTGTTGAAAATATTAATAGAATATTAATAATGGGATTTTTGGTGTCACTTGGCGTAAAGGGTTAGCATTGTGTATAATAATATGTAATACGATTAGAGATTACTTCGTATGTCAATAGGAGGAATAGTATGCTATCCACTTATGCAATAAAGTATCGAAGTGTAATGCAATATAATCAACGATTCCGAATTGCAAGTAATTTTTATTCCTGGAAGTCGAGGAGACTGAAAGAGTTCTTTGTTAAGTTTACTTACATTTCGAAGTCGCGAAATGTCCGAAGTGAAGATCCATTCTCTTCTCCTCCTGAATTGTGATCGGCATGTTAAATAGTATTCTTTCTCTTTAATAGTAACACTGTCTAATAATAATGTTCGAAAAAAGAGGCCAACGCGATGAAGTAAAATTATACAACTTTATAGAATACAATTAAAGACGGTTTCTACGACGATTCGCACGGTCACTCTCGAAAACGAAGCAAATATGGTCCGTAGTTGAAAAAGCAGTTAAGGAATACGTCGAATATTACGGGAATGTATTAATAATTGCTATCGCGTAATTATTGAATGGCGATATGACGTACCGCACACGCGGAACCGACGCCACGGCTTTCCAGATCGAGGATTAAGGAGCGTCTGACTGGCCGTGGCAAGGAGAGAGACAGCGAATTGTTGATACTCGCACACCTGGCTATCAAGCGCTTCAAGTGTTTACGTTTTTCTGTGCCTTTCGATCGACGGCGCACTGTTACGTGTCGTTACTATGCTGCCTTTAGGAATCCTTTAAAATCAAATATAATATTGGAGAAATGATTCCATTCTTGCGAATTTGTATAACATATTTTTTTATTAGAACATGTATAGGCACCAGTTACCCTCAAACTGGATTATTTAAGAAAAAAACTGTCGAAATCGAATCATCTACTCATACCGGGTAAAAACATAACTTGATTTGCTCATTTTATGTACATATAGATTTTATCATAGCAAGGTTCAGGCATCAATCATATAAATATAACAATACAAGGCAAGCATTGCTTATTAATCGTGCTTACCAGAAACATATTTGTCGGAACGATGGCGGCATAAGATATCGGTGCATTTTTACCGATATAAATTCTCCACTAGAAACGCATCTGTACGTGAGATATTTCAGCAACAAAATATTGAAGCTAACGTTCTATCGGAATACATCTTCCGGAATTTATGTCGAATAAGGTAATTTCAGGTATTCGTTATAAACTCGCAATAAAGCATATCAGAACTACGTACGCTTTAAACACGAGATCAGATAATTAACACTAAAACTACCGAACATATATATTCAATTATGTTTACACATTTATTTATAAATAAATTATGTCTGTCGGATATCAGTCATTAATGGATTAAATTATTTATCTTACGAATATAAAATAAAAATATATTGAATCCCAAACAATGCACCGTGGCATGTTTTAATAATTTGAATAATTTATATTATAACTCTATGTAAGTTTGAAATCAATTTCGCGAGATTTGATTGCAATTGTTCTTTCGATGGAAGTCAATTTATGGCGTAAATTAATCAATTGATTTCCAATAATAACGACAATTCCCGTATTACCCTTCGTATTATCAGAATATGATCAACAGGTGACACCAAACATAATTTATGCAACTGTTATGGACTTCAAGAATTATGTACGCGATATCCACGGTAAGTTTGAATTCAGTAATAATATTAATTTCCCCAATTAATTTGCGCTGCATAATTAGGTTTAGATAACGTTACATTATTCGTCCACGCTTCTCATCGCGTTAGAAATGTATTGATATCGTGGCCAATTTTCATAAACTTCGCAATGTAATTCGTCGTTGGCAATTTTTCTAATATTTATTCTGGATGCTGGCAATATTTCTAGGATTTAGTCTGGATGCTGTCAATTTTTCTAGGATTTATTCTGGACGCTGTCAATTTTTCTAATATTTATTTTGGACGCTGGCAATTTTTCTAGGATTTATTCTGGACGCTGTCAATTTTTCTAATATTTAGTCTGGATGCTGGCAATTTTTCTAGGATTTATTCTGGAGGCTGTCAATTTTTCTAGGATTTGTTCTGGACGCTGTCAATTTTTCTAGGATTTATTCTGGACGCTGTCAATTTTTCTAATATTTATTTTGGACGCTGGCAATTTTTCTAGGATTTATTCCGGACGCTGTCAATTTTTCTAATATGTTTTCTGGACCCTGGTAATTTTTCTAGGATTTATTCTGGAGGCTGTCAATTTTTCTAGGAATTGTTCTGGACGCTGTCAATTTTTCTAGGATTTATTCTTGACGCTGTCAATTTTTCTAATATTTATTTTGGACGCTGGCAATTTTTCTAGGATTTATTCTGGACGCTGTCAATTTTTCTAATATTTAGTCTGGATCCTGGTAATTTTTCTAGGATTTATTCTGGAGGCTGTCAATTTTTCTAGGAATTGTTCTGGACGCTGTCAATTTTTCTAGGATTCATTCTTGACGCTGTCAATTTTTCTAATATTTATTTTGGACGCTGGCAATTTTTCTAGGATTTATTCTGGAGGCTGTCAATTTTTCTAGGATTTGTTCTGGACGCTGTCAATTTTTCTAGGATTTATTCTGGACGCTGTCAATTTTTCTAATATTTATTTTGGACGCTGGCAATTTTTCTAGGATTTATTCCGGACGCTGTCAATTTTTCTAATATGTTTTCTGGACCCTGGTAATTTTTCTAGGATTTATTCTGGAGGCTGTCAATTTTTCTAGGAATTGTTCTGGACGCTGTCAATTTTTCTAGGATTTATTCTTGACGCTGTCAATTTTTCTAATATTTATTTTGGACGCTGGCAATTTTTCTAGGATTTATTCTGGACGCTGTCAATTTTTCTAATATTTAGTCTGGATCCTGGTAATTTTTCTAGGATTTATTCTGGAGGCTGTCAATTTTTCTAGGAATTGTTCTGGACGCTGTCAATTTTTCTAGGATTCATTCTTGACGCTGTCAATTTTTCTAATATTTATTTTGGACGCTGGCAATTTTTCTAGGATTTATTCTGGAGGCTGTCAATTTTTCTAGGATTTGTTCTGGACGCTGTCAATTTTTCTAGGATTTATTCTGGACGCTGTCAATTTTTCTAATATTTATTTTGGACGCTGGCAATTTTTCTAGGATTTATTCCGGACGCTGTCAATTTTTCTAATATGTTTTCTGGACCCTGGTAATTTTTCTAGGATTTATTCTGGAGGCTGTCAATTTTTCTAGGAATTGTTCTGGACGCTGTCAATTTTTCTAGGATTTATTCTTGACGCTGTCAATTTTTCTAATATTTATTTTGGACGCTGGCAATTTTTCTAGGATTTATTCTGGACGCTGTCAATTTTTCTAATATTTAGTCTGGATCCTGGTAATTTTTCTAGGATTTATTCTGGAGGCTGTCAATTTTTCTAGGAATTGTTCTGGACGCTGTCAATTTTTCTAGGATTCATTCTTGACGCTGTCAATTTTTCTAATATTTATTTTGGACGCTGGCAATTTTTCTAGGATTTATTCTGGAGGCTGTCAATTTTTCTAGGATTTGTTCTGGACGCTGTCAATTTTTCTAGGATTTATTCTGGACGCTGTCAATTTTTCTAATATTTATTTTGGACGCTGGCAATTTTTCTAGGATTTATTCCGGACGCTGTCAATTTTTCTAATATGTTTTCTGGACCCTGGTAATTTTTCTAGGATTTATTCTGGAGGCTGTCAATTTTTCTAGGAATTGTTCTGGACGCTGTCAATTTTTCTAGGATTTATTCTTGACGCTGTCAATTTTTCTAATATTTATTTTGGACGCTGGCAATTTTTCTAGGATTTATTCTGGACGCTGTCAATTTTTCTAATATTTAGTCTGGATCCTGGTAATTTTTCTAGGATTTATTCTGGAGGCTGTCAATTTTTCTAGGAATTGTTCTGGACGCTGTCAATTTTTCTAGGATTCATTCTTGACGCTGTCAATTTTTCTAATATTTATTTTGGACGCTGGCAATTTTTCTAGGATTTATTCTGGACACTGTCAATTTGTTTACGAATTATTCTGGACATTGCCAATTTTTCTAATATTTATTCTGGACATAGTCAGTTTTTCTAATATTTTTGTTGGACACTACCAATTTTTCTAGACCTTATTTCTGGACACTGCCAATTTCCCCAGGATTCATTCTGGTCGCTGTGAATTTCTCCAGTATTTATTCCGAACACTGTCAATTTTCTAATACTTATCCTACACAAGTAGCATAACTGAATAAATGAATTCATGTTTTACATCAACCTCAACGCTCTCAATAATCAACGCATTACTTCCATCACCTTACACTTCCATGAAAACCGACCACGAAACCGGACATACTTTTATTCAATTTCGCCAAGAATACGATACGTTTTACAGTAAATTAGTTTACCGTAACTCGATTCTCTCGATTCCTTTATCACGTGGCCCTTAATATAACGGATTCGTGTTAAAGCGGAGAACACGAGAGGCTCTTGAAACTGTCGCATGGCGGAGTAAATCTGTAAACAAGCAAACTAACGCGGAAACTGGAAGTTCTTAGTTAAATCGAAGTTGCCGGTATGCGAATGATGACGCTTGCACGCGTATTTGCTGGCATGCGGCAACCGCGGGGTGGGGGGTTAGGGGGGTGAGGAAGGGTAGAAACCAGTAGGGAAGGGGAACCGAGTGGCTGGCTTCATTTCCAGATTCTGGTGGATGTCGAAATCGACGGCAAACTTCCGAGGGACATTTCGTCATGGCGATGCCACGAATTGCTTTCCAATCTCAATGGAACATCGAAATTGAACACTCATCGTCCTTCCGTGTATCGTCATTTATAGAATGATAATATTCTTGGCGAAATATGTCGAAATAATATCGAATGGTAGATGAAGTTCTGCCGATTGATGTTTCGTTGATTGATTTTAGTTGCGGATTTTCTATTTATATTAAAATCAATAAAATTTATATTATGTTACTTTATTATTATACCTGCGATTGAACACTTATTGATTGTCTGTTTATTGTCATTTATGGAAGTGTGATATTCTCAATAAAATATGACCAAATATTGGGTTGTTCGGAAAGTAGTTTCGTTTTTTTTTGTGAAAATGAAAGACAATTTTCGTATAATAAATAAATATTTTATTCAATTATATATTGGCCATTCTTTTCCAATACTTTTTGCCATCTTTCTGGCAATAGCATGATTCCATGCTCGTATAATTTTTGTATAAAAATATATTCATTAAATCCTCTGTCGGGAAAAACGAAATTACTTTCCGAACAACCCAATAATATTAAGCAATTTATGAAAAACCGATGATTAATATCTGATTGATTCATTTTCGTATCAGATTCACTGTTATGTATGAAAATCAATAATTTTAATATTACATAATTGACCATTATATCTTTAATTAAAATACCTATTTCCCTATTTCCTAAACAGGCGAAGTTTAAAGTTAGTTAATTATGGATTCCAAATAATTTCACGCGAATCGGTTCGAAGAAATGCATCCATAATTTCAAAATATCTTAAACTACGAAACTAAACGACGCAAATATGAAAATATCAAAAGCAACATTTCGACAGTTGCACAAATGCTAACCGAGATCATTTCCCAGTTGAACTTCGTGATAATAATTGATTCGAATTTGTCATTGCAATTTAATTAACGCCGTGATACAATGGTCCTCGACGAAAGGACAACGACAGGATTCAACGAGGAGGAAGATGAAAGGAATTTAATAGAACGTCGAGATTCCTTTCCACCAAATAAGATTTCAACAATATCCAGGAATATCTTGCTTTAATTCGACGCCCTACGGCACCGCGTAATTTAAATTGCCGCGATAGATCACACTGCGTGACGTCACCCTCGAAATAATATGCTTCTGGTACCATTCCGCCGACGACTGTCCAAACGGTACCTCCGTCCTTTTGTTCTTCGTCCCCTATTTGTTTTAATTCGCTTCCGAGTCCTTCATCGTTCAACTCCGCTTGGAATTTAACCCGATTTCATAATTTATTAACCGCACGAGTTGCGCTTCAGTCTCAGTCGTCCCCTCTTCTCTTTTGTTCGTCATCCAAGATGGCTGACGTTGAACGTAAAGATTAATATGGAATTGAAGATGTAATAATAAGACTAGGTAAAACTTGATGAGTTTCGTATGACATATTAAACTCGTCACTAAAATTGTAATAATATTTTTGTAGTAAAATATGTTCGAATGTATTATTCGAATGTATTATTCAGACGAAGTCTTTAAAATGACGTAGGACTACGTCACCGGTGTTCAGTTCAAGACTATAAAAATGGCGTAGGACTACGTTAACAGTGTTCAACTAAACACTTTGAAATGACGTAGGACTACGTTACCGGTGTTCAGATGAACTCTTTAAAATGACGTAGGATTACGTTACCGGTGTTCAGTTCAAGACTTTAAAAATGACGTAGGACTACGTTAACAGTGTTGAACTAAACACATTGAAATGACGTAGGACTACGTTAACGGTGTTCAGACGAAGTCTTTAAAATTACGTAGGATTACGTCACCGGTGTTCCGTGCAAGACTTTAAAAATGACGTAGGACTACGTTACCGGTGTTCAGACGAAGTAATTAAAATGACGTAGGACTACGTCACCGGTGTTCAGTTCAAGACTTTAAAAATGACGTAGGACTACGTTAACGGTGTTCAACTAAACACTTTGAAATGGTGTAGGACTACGTTAACGGTGTTCAGATGAACTCTTTAAAATGACGTAGGACTACGTCACCGGTGTTCAGACGGTCTTCAAAATAACGTAGGACTACGTCACCGGTGTTCAGTTGAAGACTTTAAAAATGACGTAGGACTACGTTAACGGTGTTCAGTTGAAGACTTTAAATCTGTTAATTGGCGTGTGCAAGAAGTACACCGGTGGCAGTCTTTCTCTATCTCGCCTTACAAAAGTGGCATCAATAAGAAAACCGATTATTCCATTCCGTTTGGTTCCATTTAAAGGGACATATTCCACGGAAGGACGTGTTAAATTCACGAGCGGGAGTTCACGGATAAAACACACTCAGGGATCCTTGGACGTCAGTACCCTTGTCTCGATTTTTCCACACGGACCATAGTTGTTTGCTTTGGCGGTGGAGTTTCGCACTCTCGAAAGGGTAAATGCGATCCGTGCCATTTTCCCTTTTTTTCGCCTCTCCTCTTTCGCCTCTTCCCATTTCCCTCTTCCTTTTTGCTTGTTACCGGAAGTTCTTCCAGCGACAGTTCGCAGCCACTCTTCTCTACGTGGCTTTTATTTCGACACTGACGCCTGATTCGCTGTCTACGTCCGGCACATTTCGGCACTCGTTCAATCTCCCTTGACCCTTCGTTCCTCCGATTCTCCTTAAACCTTCGTCTATACACGAAAATTGAACCCCACCCCTCCCCGCGGTCGCAACTTCCGCCATTTTCCATCCACGTTCGAGGATTACTCCGTGATATTTTGGGAAACTCCTCCTAAATAATTGATGCCATTTCGTTCTACCCTTATTCCTATCGCAATTCAAGAGATGCGATAATATTATGGAAATCTTTTCGACGATATTCTGCTGCCTTTTATTATACTTCCTCTATCAGTTCTCAGTATTACGGTTTATGTGTTATTCTCCTTTTGTGCTTTATTTATACCTTCCGAGCCTTCTCTTTATCATTTATCTTCGATGGTTGATATTACGAGCGAATCTTGATCATGACTTCTATTTAGCGAGTTACTTTAAACGTCCTGTTCTCAATTTTTTTTTTAAGAATACACGCAATTAAAATATAATTTGGAAGATTGGTACGTTTCGGGCTTTATTATTGACATTTTTTGAAGAATAAATGCAGAGAAAATATAATTCGGAGAATGGTACTTTTTGAGTGAAATTATTGGGATCTCTTTTTCAAGAATAAACGCGTGGAAAATATTATTTGGAAAGTGGTACGTTTCGGTATTAAATGATTGGAATTACTTTTAAAGAATTAATTAAAGTGGAAAATATAATTTGGAAAGTGGTACTTTTCCGCCTTAGATTATTGGAATTACTTTTAAAGAACCAAAGCGAGGAAAAATCATTCGGAAAGTGGTACGATTCGACATTAAATGATTGGAATTACTTTTAAAGAATTAATTAAAGTGAAAAATATAATTTGGAAAGTGGTACGTTTCGGCCTTAGATTATTGAAATTACTTTTAAAGAACCAAAGCGAGGAAAAATAATTCGAAAGTGGTACGTTTCGGCATTAAATAATTGGAATTACTTTTAAAGAATTAATTAAAGTGAAAAATATAATTTGGAAAGTGGTACTTTTCTGCCTAATATAATTCGAATTTTATTTCAGAAAATATAATTCGAAAAACGGTACACTTCAGTCTAAAATAACTTGAACTTTTTCAAAAGCAACCGCGTAGAAAATATAATTAAAAAAATATTAGCTTTCAACCTTAAATGATTTGATAATTTAGAATTTATAATAAATGATAATTTAGAAAACGGCAAATTTCCGTCTGAAATGATATGAATTTAGATTCCACGCCAGTGGAATTTATTAAAATTACGGTCACCAATTGCAAATTATCTTAGCAGATTTGAAATGACACACATGAAAGTACGCAATTAAATATTTCTGCAGAGTCAAAGACGAAGCCCTCAAAATTCAACTCGAAGTATCTCGCACCCGAGTTCCTCTAGGATTATTTATACACTAAAAGAGACAAAATAAAATAAAATGTCGGAATACTTTCGCGATAAACGATAAACCATAAATTCGTGCTCGAGGCGCGAGCGGCAGAAAAACGTGTGCGGTATTTTAAAATGTTTCGGAATTCTTTTTATCTAATTTAAATTTTTCGGAACATGGCGTAGAGGTGAACTGTGGTGTGGGAAGAACATTGTCCATTAACAAAACTGTCGCGAGATTCGGGGCGACTTCTCTCGTGACGTATCACCGCGATATTTCACCGGCGAATTAATTAATGAACGCCGTATTTTATCAGAAACTCGCGAGTCTTGACCCACTCGCGACTGCCATCGTAATTTGTACGAAAACAGGGCCATTGCCAGAATAGATATCAACTAACGGGAAATTATGTACGTTTATAAGCTACCGTGAAATCACTGCGTCCCTGGAAGCAAGTCGCAAAAAAAAACTCATTAGAATATCTGGAACGAACGAGACACGATTTCGACGAAGAGATTGGCGCCAACGAAATTACGCCAAAAATCACTGCTCTCTCCGCGAATCGGACTCTTCTTCTGTCCTCGAACCTGAATTGATTGGACAGCCTATTCTACTTAAACCGTCTAACGGATGCCGTCTCCAAAACAACACGTTTACAATGAAAATATTTCTATTATGTTCAATTTATGGTGTATATTATTTTTATCTGCGGGGTACTCGTTCGTTGAATATTTAATATTGCGCGTTATTATAGTAAAATTTCAATATTTTTAATGTTACGCGCATCATTATGTCATACAATTTTCAAAATTGTTAATGTTACACGCGTTTCGTTATCATAAAATTTGCAATATTTTTAACGTTACACGCGTGTCATTATCGTAAAATTTTCGATATTTTTAACGTTACACGCGTCACATTATCCTAAAATTTTCAAAATTTTAAACGTTAGACGCGTGCTATTATAATAAAATTTGAAATATTTTTAACGTTACACGCGTCACATTATCATAAAATTTGAAATATTTTTAACGTTACACGCGTCACATTATCATAAAATTTGAAATATTTTTAACGTTACACGCGTCACATTATCCTAAAATTTTCAAAATTTTAAACGTTACACGCGTCACATTATCCTAAAATTTTGAAAATTTTAAACGTTACACGCGTGCTATTATCATAAATTTTGAAATATTTTAAACGTTACATGCGTAAACACTTTGAGTGCCCCGCCGAAATCCGCGTTATACGATACCTCGCGATACTCATCCGTAACAACTACATAACGTCTCAAAATAAAACTGTTACTCGCTCTACGATACATTAATTCCTTTATATAACGATATAAAGTACCGTTAAAAATATGCAAAATTTGACGACCATTAGCAATACATTTGATTCGAGTTTTAGTAATATCTGCATCGGTGGCCACCGGTGACCGGCAATATGTTAACAAGCAATGTCTAAGATGAACAACATTCTCGAATTCACCAAGTACATTTTAACAGCTATTCCCTTTAAATTGATTTACGGTAGAACACGCACCTTTAACTACCGCGCAAAGTAAGTTCGTGGAACTTCATTTCACGCCAGTCTCTCGGTTACCGAGCACGTTCAAACCGCTTCACCAAATATGGCGAAGTTTCCTTTTCCGCTGTCAGTTGTTCTCGAAACGAAATCGTGACGTCGAAGGCACAACTTGGAGGTTAAACATCGCATTAGCTTTCACAAAAATAGCAGGATATAATGTCGAAGAAAAAGTCATGGAAACCGAATGATTCCATTAAAGATACGACGATGAACGACGAAGATTCCTGGAAGCGTGAATTGGAATCTTTGTCGATCAACGACGGTGATTGGTGGTGTATGGTGACTTTAATGGTGGAAACGATAACCGATCATTCGAGATGTATATCTCTTTTTAATTCCGGTGCTGAGGATGGTAAAAGACGTGCCATTTATGCACTGAGTTATGAAAAAACACTGGCTAAGGTGAAAATGATCGCGAAACTGAAGGTGGACAAATTGTCACCTGCGCAGGGTGTTTGTCGGCACGCGAACAAACTTTTGGTGGAAAGTAATAATGTGTTACCTACTTCGTTAATGGCGGGAGTTATTAAGTACTTGATACACTGCGCTAAAGTGGATAATATTAGCTTCGATAAAAAGCAGGCTGATTATAAACGGGACATTGACGAAGAGTATGCGATCATGCAAACTGTTTTCGATACGCGTACGTAGTTTGATTATTATTGAAATCATTGATTATGTACAGTTAAAAAGCTTGTGTTTTTGTGATTTCCGTATAAGTCCTATTATTTCTGGCCAATCCGGATGAACTTTGATAAGTCACCTTTTATGTTCCAATGGAAAGCATAAGCTACTTAATTTGCGATAATATTTTTGTAGAATTCTATAGCACATCATTTTTAGGTGCAATGGTCCAAGCTTAAACAAAGAGATTTAACTGTTTGCGCTTGAGAGGCGATTCTCAGTCGCCGTTCTGTTTATTGTGGCAATTCGAGTGGCGAGTGAGAGGCGACATTCAAATTTATTCCATTTATCGGTAATTTAATGTCAAATAACAGAATATAATTGAAGCGAATCTTAATGTCGCCTCTCAGTCGCCACTCGGGGTGCCGTAATAAACTGAGTGGCGAGTGAGAGGCGACATTGAAATTTACTTCCATTGCCGGTAATTTAATGTCAAATAACAGAATATAATTGAAGCAAATCTTAATGTCGCCTCTCAGTCGCCACTCGGGGTGCCGTAATAAACTGAGTGGCGACTGAGAGGCGACGTTCATATTTATTCCAGTTATCGGTAACTTAATGTCAAACAACAGAATATAACTGAAGCAAATCTTAATGTCGCCTCTCAGTCGCCACTCGAGTTGCCGTGACAAAATGAGTGGCGACTGATAGGCGACATTGAAGTTTACTCCAGTTGTCGGTAATTTAATGTCAAACAACAAAATATAACCGAAACAAATCTTAATGTCGCCTTTCCGTCGCCACTCGAGTTGCCATAATAAACTGATAGGCGACTGATAGGCGACATTGAAATTTACTTCAGTTGTCGGTAATTTAATATCAAACACCAGAATATAACCGAAACAAATCTTAATGTCGCCTATCAGTCGCCACTCGAGTTGCCATAATAAACTGAGTGGCGACTGATAGGCGACATTGAAATTTACTTCAGTTGTCGGTAATTTAATATCAAACACCAGAATATAACCGAAACAAATCTTAATGTCGCCTATCAGTCGCCACTCGAGTTGCCATAATAAACTGAGTGGCGACTGATAGGCGACATTGAAATTTACTCCAGTTGTCGGTATTTTAATATGAAACACCAGAATATAACCGAAACAAATCTTAATGTCGCTTCTCAGTCGCCACACCTGTTGCCCCAATAATTAACTGGCGACTGAGAATCGCTTCCCAGTGCACAGGTTAAAATTACACGCGATTTCCATACAATTACGCTCCTTTCACTGTACAACGTGAAGTTAGCAGAACGCATAAAGCCACTCTCTCACAATGCCACCGACCCGAGTTGCGCCAACTTCACGTTGTACAACGAAAGATACATAAACCTATGGAAATGTCGTTCAATTTTAAACCGCTTTTTTATAACGCTCTTCGACCATTGTAACTACAAATTGTATACTATACAATTAGTTTTATTTATATTACGTCTCTTCAAAGTGTCGTTGAACAATCTCACACACAACCGACAAAGTTTCCCGGATAAAGTTGTTTTCCTGCAATTACTTAATGACGATACACTGTTTGCTCGCGGTGTAACACATCCCAGTGGTAAGTTAAACGAAATGCATGGCAATTGAACAGGGTTTAGGTCAAAGAAAGGTGAGGAGGTGAATGGGAAAGCACTGACAAAGCTACGAAAACGCGACGAGGAATGGAAGGATGTTATCTACGTGGATGACGCGCCGATGAATGGTCCGAATCTCTATGTAATCCTATCCGGATTCCATGATCCGGAACTTCCGGCCGAATTAATAAGCATCGGGGTCCCTTTGACTTGCATACTGCGGATCAAGAGATCAAACGAACAACTGGAGCACATCGAGATAGACGAGGCCAGGGACACTTCAAACAAGAAGGAACCTCGATTCTTTCATGAATACTCAGCCGACAGTTTCCAGCTATTCAAATACTGGACGTTGATGGAGAAATACTTAAAAGATCCAGAAACATATCCTGCCTTTTCTGACGTGGCTTTCTTCAACTTTTCACCGCCAGAATTACCAGTGACTCTCGACGATGATGAATATGAACATCTGAAGAAAGAAGTGTACAACAAAGTCTCCTTTATCGTATATGATTTCTATGATCTTTATAGACAGCACTCGAATTATCTTCGAGCTATGAAGATTGATAAGAGTATCGTGGAAGAATCTTCCGAGGAAAAAGATACGTCTGTTTATAGGAGAATCCTGGATTGCGTTGCGCTGGATCGCGTTTCCGTGCCGATTGTTTTGTTTGCGATACTCCTGCAAGTCGAAAGTAACAATTGTCCGTCGTTAATCGATTTTTCTTTGCGGGATGAGCCTGAAACGATTCCGATTGATAAGGTGAAGGGATTGATTAATACCGATTTTATTATTGTCGAGATTATTATGTGATATTATTTAATTATTGCAAGTCGAAACTAACGATATTTTGTCATTCGCCGATTTTTCTTGGCGGGACAAACCTGGAACGATACCGATTGATAAAGTGAAGGGATTGATTAATACCGATTTTATTATTATCGAGATTATTATGTGATATTATTTAATTATTGCAAGTCGAAATTACCGATATATTGTCACTCGCCGATTTTTGTTGGAAACCAGCTTGGAACGATACCGATTGATAAAGTGAAGGGATTAATTAATACCGATTTTATTATTATCGAGATTATTATGTGATATTATTTAATTATTGCAAGTCGAAACTAACGATATTTTGTCATTCGCCGATTTTTCTTGGCGGAACAAACCTGGAACGATACCGATTGATAAGCTAAAGAGATTTATTAATACCGATTTTATTATTATCGAGATTATTATGTGATATTATTTAATTATTGCAAGTCGAAACTAACGATGTTTTGTCATTGGCCGATTTTTATTGGCGCGAGGAAGTTGGGACGACGTCGATGAATAAAATGAAGGAATTAATTAATGTAGATTTAATTATTGTATTTATTTTATTTCCTATTATATTTGATTGCATAGTTATTAGATAATTATGTACAATTATTTAATTCTGTCGATTAACGGACGACCTTTTAGTGCTGAATAAAATTAATTAATTTCCATTAAAAGTGTCCTTAACTGTTGAATTAATCAATGCATTAAATAAATTAGATTCTTTATTATATTTATCAGGTCTGAATTATATCGATGAGCTATATTTTAGCGCTTAATAAAATGATTTCATTTTCGTCAAAATCATTCTTCGATACTTGAATTATATAATATATTAAATCAAATGGATTATTTATTACATTTTTCAGATCTCAATTATGTCGAAGAACGAATCGGAGACTAAGATGGGAATATCGTTGATCCAAGAGAAAGTGAAGCAGCTTAATATTAAATATGGAATCGGATACGAATCCAAAATAAAGAAAGAAGAATCGGAAGTTTCATGGAATCCAGAATTAATCTTGGAAGGAGATAACTTGGATCCAAGAAAAATGAATATTCCATGCGCAAACGATTTTGTTTCCAATATTCTACGAATTATTTACGATCCAAGAATCTTGGATTTATGGCATCGCTACGAAAAACAATCGGAAGCAACAACAATGGCGTACTCCAATCATTTCCATCAAATTCGTGGTTCCTTCAACAATAAATTAAGTGAAGAAGAATACCAACATTATTTGCACCTATTAATGTTCAACAAAATAATAAACAATTCTAAAAAACAACACGACAATACAATTATCAATAACACAGAAAAGAATGAAGTAAAAACCAACTCTTCGACGAATAAATCTATCGAAGTCGAAAGCAAAGTCCGATCACGAAATTCGAATTCTTCATGGATTTCGAAAGAAGTATTCAAAAACCGAAGCAAATCATTGCCAATATTATCGGCGACGAATAAACCTAAAAATGAAAATCGGACGAAGAGTGAAACTAAGTTCGATCCAAGTAAACTGATGCCAGGATTCCCAAAATGTTCCGCGTTATTTGATTTGATAGATTTCCGAGAACTGTTGGTTGCAGATTTCTCCAAGAAAAACAGCATTAAAGAAAAGCGCGCGGTGGAAATAGATCTCGAAGAATACGAAGACACGGAATTACTTTGCAGGAAGGTTTTCCAGCAAGTTATTTACGAGTGCTTTCTTTCGTTCGATCATTTCGAGGCGACATATTTTGAGCCAACGGATTCGATTCTCTTATATTTCAACATGGAATCCAAGGTCGACGAAATTATTGAAAAAGAAACTGTTTCCAGTATTCGTACGCCAATAGGATTCCGTGAATTCTGCGAGTACATCGTGGACGAGGAGATCGATTGGATAACGCGTATCGAGGAAGAACACGTAGAGCGGACGAAACGTATGTTGGCAAGCTTGACAAGACAGTCATCCACGACGTACGACGAAACGATGATGTTCGACGACGAGCACTTCATTCTTCCAGGATCACTGAAAGCACGATACTCGGTGAAAACTAAAGATTTCATTGGTCGAAATGATCCTACGGAATCTAACGTCACGCGGGATGCAAAGAGAGACAAAAAAGACGATGTAACTACCGACAAGAATAATAGAAATAAGAGAGTGGCGAGCGGCGAAACCTTGTCGAAGAATGGGAAACGAGATGCGAACGAAACTGATAGATCTTCTTTATCGATCAAGCATATTTTGTCGTCTCGGTTTGCCGAGGTTGGTGAACCTTACGAGTTCATTGGCTACGATCTTGGTAGGATACGTGTACAAGTCACTGGAAGAAGAAAGACTTTCCTGTCGAATGATGGAACTTTCGTGCGAGTGCAGAGCGACGAGTGGCTTTATAAGAAGACAGATTTACGAATCACGGTTACCACTCGTGGATTCACTTTGCGATTCTGCCGCGAGAGCGATCTCCGAGATATCACTGAAATCTTCCACTTGAAGACGGATTCTGGCGTCATACTTGCGTTTGGCAAGCCGTTACTTTTTCAGGGTAAGTATTTAATCGAGTTATTAATTATTATTAGTAATACAGTGAGTATTCGTTGGTTTGTACGGTGCGGCTGGTAGAGTAGACCAATGTTGAATAAATTCTTCTTTATTTAAATTGCATTTGAAACGTTTCGGCAACCGATTGTTGCCCTCTTCAGTCGAAAGTAATTTGTCTATTGTACAAACATTGTATAAGTTTTGTCTATTGTACAAAGATTGTATAAGTTTAGTCTTATACCAACAGTATGCCAATAGTCGAGACCAACAAAACAACTTTCAAGATAATAATACAGTATCCTAAAATTAACTTATTTATTATTTACGATACAATTTAACGAAACTATAATTTTCCAGAGTGAAAATTAAATGAAATTATTTCGTAGTTATTACTAATAATATAATTTATTAAGATTACTATATTGTTACTACTATACTCTATTTATAATATTTATAATATTTATGGTTTGTATAATATTCATTAGTTTATAGTTTAATACATTTCTACATCATACAATTCACTAAAACGATAACTTTCCTCAAAATTGACGACGGTTAAATATGAACGTAGTTTGGTCAATGAATTATCATCAATAATTATGTAATAGTGTAAATAATAATTCGAATGAAAATAGAATATAATTAAAGATTACAAGGACGACTGGAGATATCCAAAATTTGACTTCCGGGCATCTTTGCCATCCGGATTACTAATCCAACCAATCACCGGTGACGGACCCGACAACCCTTTCTACATTCATCAAAGTTGTACATCGAAATGTCGCTCAAATGGCATCGAAGTGCTTGAAATTTCGCGAAAGTTTCTGAGAAACGGAACAGTTTTGAAGTACATGGAAGACGGCGCCATAATTGTTCTTCGACCTAACAGTGTCATTGTGACTTGCACCGAATTTAGGAATTTAAGGGACGAGGATGGTAATTCCGTGGGAGAAACAACTTCGAAGAAAAGTATTCGCCGATATTTTCTATACTTTCAGAAATCTCGTGCTGGCAAAATAAAATGTGTAATAAAAGTATGTAATGAAAATATGTTCGTAAATCAATCTTTTAGATAACACGCCAAGAAAGGAATTCAAGTCTGCATTAAGAAATAAAATAAAGCGAAACAGTGTTGGAAAAGTACAACTGCCGGAAACAGTTGGACGGATTCGGAGTTCGCGGATCTCCACGGTGGACCAAGTTACCGTTAAGTTTCTTTGCGAATGAGACACAAGACAATGCGAATGATCCGATAATTCGAATTTTCAAGTCCACACTGCTAAAGTATTTGAAATGTTTGTTTTCAAGTTTATAGAAGAATAATGCAGCTGAATTCTATTAATATTTTTTATTTTTTTTTCTACTATTTTCTTACTTGACGAGTATGAATCTCCGTTATTAGCTATTTTTCTAATGTTATGAATCTACGAGTTATTATTATGTTATGAATTATCATTATGTTAATATTTTTTGTACTTAGACTATTTTGATTTTACTTGTTATCACATTCCTTATCTTCTTTTCCCGGTCTTCCCATCTTTCTTGTTATTTATCAAATAAGAATTATTTAATGATTACTTCTTCCTTGATTACCGAAAAATGGGCGATATAATGGCGAATGGACAATTTTTTAATATTTTTAGCGCGCTTGTTCTTTAAATATGTTTACATATTTTTAGAGTAAAGAAAACGTTTTATGAGCAGAATTGTCTGCGTCAATTAAATTGCCGCGAATACAATTTTTTTCATAATTATTTCTTGATTAATTTCCGCAAAGTGTGCGATATAATGGCGAATGGACAATTTTAAATATTCGTATCGCACTAAATTTGCGAATATATATTATTTTTAGAGCGAAGAAAACGTTTTGAGAGCAGAAATGTCTGCTTCAATTAAATTGTCGCCAATAATAATTATTTCTTGATTAATTATCGTAACATGTGCGATATAATGGCGAATGGAAAATTTTTAATATTCTTATCGTACTAAATCTTTGAATATATATATTTTTAGAGCGAAGAAAGCGTTTTGAGAGCAGAAGTGTCTCCGCCAATTAAATTGTCGCGAATAATAATGATTTCTTGATTAATCACCGTCACATGTGCGACATAATGGCGAATGGAAAATTTTTAATATTCTTATCGCACTAAATTTTCGAATATATATATTTTTAGAGCGAAGAAAGCGTTTTGAGAGCAGAAATGTCTGCGCCACTTAAAACGTCGCAAATAATAATTATTTCTTGATTAATCACCGTAACATGTGCGACATAATGGCGAATGGACAATTTTAAATATTCTTATCGCCCTAAATCTTCGAATATACATATTTTTAGAGCGAAGAAAGTGTTTTAAGAGCAGAAATGTCTGCATCGGTGAAAGTGTCGCGATACACGGTAGTGAATCATGATGGGCGAAGGTACGAGGTTCACGACGAGGTGATCGTAAGGGAACATCATCGATTACTGGTGAGGACAGCATCGGATCACGAGGTCAAAGAGATATTCACGCGTCGTGCCGACGGCACCGACATGTTGCACAAACCGAATGGCGATTTGATTGTCACCTTTCCAGGTACCTTTTAATTTAGAAATAAACGGGTTATAAATAAACGATTAAAGCTTAAACATTTTAAATCTGATAAAAATCGTTAATCGAAACTCCTAACACTTAATATTTAAAACTTCGCTAAGACTTAAAATTGCTATTAGAATTCAAGAATATATTATAATTAATTCTTATAAAGTATTAATATCGCCATATATTAATGTCCATTAAAATGTAATGTCTAGTAAGAATCCAAAATGATCAGAAACGAAGCTTCCCTAATTTCTAAATTAATTTCTAAATTAATTTCTACATTAATTTCTAAATTCATTTCTACATTAATTTCTAAATTAATTTCTCTAATTTGCCAATTAATTTCTCAATTAATTTCCGTTAATGTTCCTAAATTGCCAATTAATTTCTGAATTAACCTCAGGCATATAAATTCAGCAAATCTGATCACGTTTACGATACGAGACGATACCGTGCGTCTAATTTGAATTAATTTGCCATTCAGACGGAACACGAATCACCACCGGTTACATCGTGGAGGAGGAAGAGGTGCGGTGTGATTGGAACGAGGAAGAAATACGGCGATACTTTGTGGAGCGCGGATGCTGGGATTCAGGGGATGCTGAGGATACATCTTCTTCTGCTTCTGCTACTTCTTCGAACTCTAAATATCAGGAGGAAGGATTCGGTGGCTCGAATGGTGAATACATCAACGAAACGATGCCAATATCGATTGCTGAGGATGGCTTTGTCTCCGTCCTGTTGACTTGTCGTATGGAACACAAGAACTATGCCACTGTGTTCTACGATCAGTCAGCAGTTAACTGCACTTTATCGATGCCCGACGATCTTCGAGTCAGCATATCGAGGGGAGGTCATTACGAAGTTTCGATGGCGACACCGGTTAATCTGAAGGTAATCGAAATCGCGATATCTGATCTCGCTTGGCATTCGTAATTTAACGTCCCGCGCAGACCAACGAATATACACGCTTTAATTGCATTCCGCTGAAACGCGTTCGGCGCGAGTTAGTTTGTGAAGGGGAGGACGGTACTCGATTGATTTCAATGCGAATTGTTCATTGTGATGTTCTTATCGTACTAATTCTTGGAGTATATATATATTTTAGAATATAATATGATATGGTATGTACATGTTTCTGTCACATTAGATCCAAGAAGAGTCGCTGAAATTCGTCACCAACAAATGCGTCACTTGCGGCAGCGAGTCAATCTCCACTTACGTTTTTACTTCCTCGTTCGAGAAGACACCTCCGGTTATCTTCAGTCACGCGGACATGTTTGGAAACGTTTTTGAAGTGACGCACGATGGGACGACGCGTTATCGAAGGAGGAACGAAGTTGGTGGACATCGGAAGTTTAGAGAAAATGGGGATCATTTCGAAAGGTATGTCAATAAAGAAGAAGGGAAGTATGATGATGTAAAACGGAAACGTGAAAGCAAAGGGCCCGGAATGGAAGACGACGGTGAGGAGACAGAAGACAAAGATGAAGGTAAAGATAAGGATAACGATGAAGATAAAATCGACGATAAAGATGAAGATAAAGAAGAAGGTAAAGTTGAAGGTAAAGTTGAAGGTAAGGTTGAAGGTAAGGTTGAAGGTAAAGTTGAAGGTAAAGTTGAAGGTAAAGTTGAAGGTAAAGTTGAAGGTAAAGTTGAAGGTAAGGTTGAAGGTAAAGTTGAAGGTAAGGTTGAAGGTAAAGTTGAAGGTAAGGTTGAAGGTAAGGTTGAAGGTAAGGTTGAAGGTAAGGTTGAAGGTAAGGTTGAAGGTAAGGTTGAAGGTAAAGTTGACGGTAAAGTTGACGGTAAAGTTGACGGTAAAGTTGAAGGTAAAGTTGAAGGTAAAGTTGAAGGTAAAGTTGAAGGTAAAGTTGAAGGTAAAGTTGAAGGTAAAGTTGAAGGTAAAGTTGAAGGTAAAGTTGAAGGTAAAGTTGAAGGTAAAGTTGAAGGTAAGATTGAAGGTAAGGTTGAAGGTAAGGTTGAAGGTAAGGTTGAAGGTAAGGTTGAAGGTAAGGTTGACGGTAAGGTTGACGGTAAAGTTGACGGTAAAGTTGACGGTAAAGTTGACGGTAAAGTTGAAGGTAAAGTTGAAGGTAAAGATAAGGATAAAGATGAATATAAATGTGGAGATAAATGTGAATATAAATGTGAGAACAAAGATGAAGGTAAATATGAAGATAAATCTGGAGATGAGGATGAAGATGAAGATGAAGATAGAGATGAAGTTAAAGATGAATATGGGAATGAAAATGAGGATGAAGATGGGGATGAAGATGAGAATGAAGACGAGGATGAAGATGAGGATGAAGACGAGGATGAAGATGAGGATGAAGGCGAGAATGAAGACGAGGATGAAGACGAGAATGAAGACGAGGATGAAGATGAATATGAAGACGAGGATGAAGATGAATATGAAGATAAAGATAAGGATGAGGATGAAGATGAAGCTAAACATGAAGCAACGGAAGATGATGACGAGGAAGACGCGGAAGATGAGGGAAAGTTTGAAAACAAACATCGTGGTGAGCATGAAAGATATTGGTGCGTCTCAACCGGAAGTCAATATCGAATCTTCGCGATGAATCGGGATCTAACAGCTTACGAGTATCTTCGTCGGTCTGTCAAACGAGAATTGGAAGCGACGGCGGAATCCGACAAAGAGACTAGCCTGATCTTGTATCCAATCCCGTGTCGACCGGAACTTCGTCGTCTGATTATATTTGAGCCTGCGGAACTTGTCGTACGATCAAAGGTACCAACCTACAAGTTTCGGCAGCTATAATCGAATTCGCCTTTTCGCCACTGTTTGCCGATCGTTCATGATTTTCGTGGATCTTTGTTTCCTTTTCTATGAACTATTAGAAAACAATCAACTACGAGTAATAAACTATAAATTTAATGGAAAAAATATATTATGGAATATTAAAATTTTATCTTCTTTGAGTGCTTCAAACAGAATTAAATATAAATAAATTTTATTGATAACTGAGCGAAAATATTAATCGATTAAAAAATTATAAAAAAACTATGTCGAGGAATATTTTTTAATTATTCTAATTTCTTCAATATTTTCATTGAATTTCCTGCATGCAAAATTAATTGATGCTGATGGATTTTATACGTAACGAAGAAATTAAATGTATTAATATATCTGATATTAAAATGGGATTATTAGTTTAAATAAATTAATATTTTCACTGTTAACAGATTCAACCTGTTAAACTTACAAATTCGGACAGGAAAGGAATCCCGAGAAGTACATACTCGATTCCATACGATTGGTTGTTTCCATTTGGCAAAAATGGGATTGGAATTTTCGAAAACACTCGCAATGTTCCTTTGGCTAAAAGAATCGGGAGAGCTATTCCGAAATTACTGAAAATTCGTATTCTATGGGGTTTCAAGGAACCAGGTGGAAACGCGGTGATCGAGCTTCAAAGAGCACTCGGATGCTATTGGATGTCCGTTAGTGAATTAATATCCTCTTTATCTAACCACTGCCAGATGTTCCAATGAAATTATCCTCTCCACTCTCGGGAACCTCCTTCTTTTTAATATTATGCAAAAACTATTGTCCATCGGTTAATTGTTCGATAGATTCCAAAACATTCTTCCGATAGAAACACTGCTTTTAGTTTAATTTTGTTCTACGGTCAGTCCAACTAGGGCGGTTTAATAGAATATAATAAATATTTGTGGAGTATATGAATATATGATGTTTTTTATCTATGTTAATATTAATGGAGTTTAAGAATCTTAGATGTTTTTTAAATATATTGATATTAACAGAATATAAGAATGTACGGAATTTTGTGTTTCTATTAATGTTAATCGAATTCAAAAATATATGAAATTTTGTGTTTCTATTAATATTCATCGAATTTGAGAATATACGGAATTTGGTGTTTCTATTAATATTATTCGAATTCAAAAATATATGAAATTTGGTGTTTCTATTAATATTCGTCGAATTCGAGAATATACGGAATTTTGTGTTTCTATTAATATTAATTGAATTCAAGAATATACGGAATTTGGTGTTTCTATTAATATTCATCGAATTCAAGAATATACGGAATTTGGTGTTTCTATTAATATTCATCGAATTCAGATATATATGAAATTTAGTGTTTCTATTAATATTAATTCAATTCAAGAATACACGGAATTTGGTGTTTCTATTAATATTAATTTAATTCAAGAATATACGGAATTTGGTGTTTCTATTAATATTCATCGAATTCAAGAATATACGGAATTTGGTGTTTCCATTAATATTAATCGAATTCAAAAATATATGAAATGTTGTGTTTCTATTAATATTAATCGAATTCAGAAATATATGAAATGTTGTGTTTCTATTAACATTAATCGAATTCAAGAATCCACAGAATTCTGTATTTCAATGAATATTAACCGAAATAATAATATAAGGAACGCCTTATACCTATTAATATAACTATAACTTAAGAACATAATATACTTCCAAACCCATTAATATAACCACAATACAAGAATACAAAAACATCGCACGTCCATCAATACTACAGAATATAAGAGAATATATCTATCTTCTCCAAAAAAGAACCATAAAATTCCTAAATCCACATTGCACATTCTAAGCTCATCTTTAATCAAACATATTTTCCATACAATTCTTACCGTCCCCATTTTTCCACGATCGTTTGTTAGTTCATTCAAATACCCGGCATTCGTATGTTACAGTTAGTTCGTGACACCGCGGAACATCAGTCAATTTCCCTGGTCGGAGAGGAGCTGCAGGAAGTCGAAGCTGATTTCAAAAATGTGGAGAATGATCTACGAGAGTTGGCGCTTGGACGGAAGAAAAACATCGACGGGGAGACGTATATCAGTGGACTCGTTGGAAGGAAGTTCGATAAACGTAGAACGAAGGCGCCACGCGACTCAAACGAAAACCGTGGATTTCCAAAACGAACCAGTTTCGCGCGCGAAGAATTCGAGTGGTACAAACGTTGCATAAGTCAATCAATTATTATACCATATTTCTGGAATATTAAAGGAACCTGTTTCCTTTGGATCTTGGAGCTGCTAGAGGAAGCTCTGAAACTGGCATCACTTCGATCTTCTTTTTCCAACTTTGATGATGAAGCGAATTAAATTCGCAAATCGCATGTAAATCAGAAAATCAAACAGAGTTTGAATTGGTACTTAAAACGAAATTTTACTTTGAATTAAATTTGCTCGACATTATATTAAAACTGAGGTCAAAGAGTACTTCGTTAAGCACCGCGCTAAGTATTCGGTGAGTAAATAAACTTTTCCAGTTTAACGTAATAAATAACTCTTTCGAGGATGTAACTAGAATTTTAATTAGTCCGGAATAAAGAGTATTTTCGAGTGGCTCTAAAGCACCGGGAAAAGAGACCGATGCACTTTGTATCCGTTAAATCAAGAACGATGTTTATACAATCGAAAACATTGGCTGCGGAAAATGAGTTACGATGAAATTCGATTCTCCGAGTTTCTGTTTCGAACAATACGAATCTCCACAAACACTCCATGCATAAGAAATGCATATCTTCTCATTTATACAGGACGTTTCATAAATGCATGTCAATACCTCAGGAGGTATATAATTACACATTTCGCTTAATACGCGACACGTCGAAGTATCCCCCGTTTTTCATTATTACTACTTTACATATTCTTGACATACCCCGACAAGTTTGCGTAATGTTTCTCGCCGCATAGTTCGCCAACCTTCTTGTAGTAAAGTCATTTCTTGCGGGGAAACTAAAAACCGACCGATAGCAATAAACGGAGCCGATCGATTTTCAAGGTAACAAAATCTTATTACACCCAGGTGCCGATACAATATGTGTCTGCGTGGCAAGGAAATAGTTTAATATTAATGGTAAAATTATCAAATGGACAATGGTTTTATATTCTATTTACTTTTAATGTTCATTCGAACGTTTAAAGTAAACGTTGGAATGCAGACAATGCGAGTGATCCCGAACTTTGGACCGGCAGTAGTATAGACCCGTATGAAACAGCCTGTACACTGAAGTTTATCTTATCGAACAAATCGTAACGAGTTATTTCGAGGCTGGACGAATGTGTGGCGCATATCGAACTCGTTTCTTGTCCGACGTATAAATTCGTCGATTATTACGGAATTCCGAAGTATTCTTTATTTATTATCGTGCCAATATCGAGTATCAGAAGGGTGTTTGTAGAGCGTTACCTTGCGACACTTGTTCGATATGTGTATTTTACGAAAGAGGGAGAAAGGGGGAGAGGGAGGAGGGGGAGGTGACGTGGGTGGGTTAAGAGTGGCACACCCTCGTCTTGCATGCACGTTTTTAGCAGCTGGTGATTTTGGTACGCGTGGTAGGAATACCGAAAGTACCAACTCGGAAAAGGGCCGCCACTTGCCGTAAAGGGGTAACAGCCGCCACAGTACCATATGCCTCGAACATTACGAAAACTCGTAAAACTATGCCATACGTTTTTATTCTTTCGTTCCTGCTTCTTTCCTCTTCTTTCTGCACCTTATTCTTGTCCTTTATCCTCGCCGTTGATCTTGTTTCCTTCTTTCTTCGCCTTCTTCCTTATCTTTTTTTCTGTTTGTGGCTTTTTCTCCTTTATTCTTCCAGCTGATCTTGTTTCAATCTTACTTCGCCTTCTTCCTTGGCTTTCTTTGAATTTGCTTCTTTCTTGGCGTTTTTCTTCCTTGGTGATCTTGTTTTCTTCATTCTTCGGCTTTTTTCTTGTCTTTCTTTGAATTTGCTTCTTTCTTGTCGTTTTTCTTCCTCGCTGATCTTGTTTGCTTTTTTCTTCGCCTTCTTCCTTGGCTTTCTTTGAATTTGATTCTTTCTTGTCGTTTTTCTTCCTTGCTGATCTTGTTTCCTTCTTTGTTCGCCCTCTTACTTGGCTTTCTTCGAATTTGGTTCTTTCTTGTCGTTTTTCTTCCTTGCTGATCTTGTTTCCTTCTTTCTTCGCCTTCTTCCTTGGCTTTCTTTCAATTTGCTTCTTTCTTGTCGTTTCTCTTCCTTGCTGATTTTGTTTCCTTCACTCTTCGCCTTCTTCCTCGTCTTTCTTTCAATTTGCTTCTTTCTTCGCCGTCTTCCTCATCTTTCTTTCAATTTGCTTCTTTCTTGTCGTTTTTCTTCCTTGCTGATCTTGTTTCCTTCTTTCTTCGCCTTCTTCCTCGTCTTTCTTTCAATTTGCTTGTTTCTTGTCGTTTCTCTTCCTCGCTGATCTTGTTTCCTTCTTTCTCCGCCTTCTTCCTTATCTTTTCTTCTATTTGCTCCTTTTTTCTCCTTTCTCCTTTCCTTCCCGCTCCTCTTTCTCGCCCAATCGATTTCACTAAAAATTCCTGATCACTCTTTCGACCTTTTTTCGAATGTTCCACATCGAAAACGTATAATCTCGCTTTCCATATAATTTCCAACAATATCAATAATATAAATTCATATTCCGTTCGAAAGCACCCAATTCAGATGCATTCGAAACATCAAAAAATAATACTGTTTAAACGCTCTACGATACATTGATTACTTCAGATCGTTATCGCAATTAAATTATTGAAAATTCTACAAATATTAGCGATATATTTGTTTCGAGGCTTATTGTTAGTAGAATTGGCATCGATGACCTCTACGGCGTTCAATGTATTAAATATCGGGATAACTTCCGGGTTAGTGGTTCTAACGCGGCAAATCCCCGGAAGTACGGTAGTTTAGAAAATCCTGTTAATTCCTGGTAACCCCTTGACCTCCCCCGAAGTACTTCCGTGTAGTTTCACCGGCAAGTCCCGGGGAAGAATGAAATTCTCTTTACTCTAACGAGTTTTAATAATTCGCGACGTATGCCTGGTAATGAACGAACGACTCGAAATATTTGACAAACCCTGCATGTTTCCAAACTCACCGACCACAATTCCTCGTATATTTCTTTCTTAATTGAAAGATATACAGGGTGTTTCATAAATGCATGTCAATACTTCGGGGAGCTGTATCTACACACTAAAACAAGTCAAAAATGTCGTATGAACATATGTCCGATGTACCTTAGTTTCCGAGTTATGGATGATTAAAGAAAATATTCCAAGTCCGACATAGAGGGTGTTTCATAAATGCATGTCACAAGTAAAAAATGTCATATGAACGTATGTCCGATATACCTTAGTTTCTGAGTTATGGATGATTAAAGAAAATATTTCAAGTCCGACATACAGGGTGTTTCATAAATGCATGTCACAAGTAAAAAATTTGATATGAACATATGTCCGATATACCTTAGTTTCCGAGTTATGGATGATTAAAGAAAATATTCCAAGTTCGATATACAGGGTGTTTCATAAATGCATGTCCCAAGTAAAACATGCCATATGAACGTATGTATGTCCGATATATGTCAGTTTCCGAGTTATACATGATTAAAGAAAATATTTCGAGTTCGATATACAGGGTGTTTCATAAATGCATGTCACAAGTAAAAAATGTGACATGAACATATGTCCGCATTATCTTCGTTTCCGAGTTATGGATGATTAAAGAAAATATTCCAAGTCCGATATACAGGGTGTTTCACAAATGCATGTCACAAGTAAAAAAAATATGTCCGATATTCCTTAGTTTCCGAGTTTTCGATGATTAAAGAAAATATTCCAAGTTCGATATACAGGGTGTTCCATAAATGCATGTCACAAGTAAAAAATGTGCTATGAACATATATCCGATATATCTTAGTTTCCGAGTTATAGATGATTAAATTTTGTATTTTCTCAAAATTTTGTAATTTCTGTTTTCAAAAGTTCCAAGCAGTGTTTTATGATTCCATCGGAAATCTAGCTACATTTTTGGAAGTGGAATATTCTTCCGAAAGGTAGACATGGATTTACGAACGCATCAACGCTATTTCGAGAAGTCCTCGGCGCAGAATCGGGAGAACAAAACTGGAGAATAATTCGCTTTTTTTTTGTTCGTTTACCAGATAGAACCGAGCTTGCATGGTTTTCGAGTGGGAATTCACATCGAGTATTTCTTGAGCGAGTTCTGCCACCCGGGTATAGAATTTCTCTCACGTATTTTTAACCTATATCATTTTCCCTTCTCGGACGTTATATGACGTTACACGAGCGAGAGGGAAACAAAAGTTGGCGCACACCGTGTTATAGATTTACCCTCGTCCTACACGGATACGCGGGGGCTGACATCTCAACCCGGAAGTTCGATAGTCGACTACAAAGATAATCTTTATCATCGATGAGTACTCCTCGTGCTCGACATACCTTGGAATTCAAATATTCTCCCGATATCTTTTAACCAGTCAACTATGTTCGACGTATAAACTCGTAATTCCTTGATTTTAATTACACATCCCGCGCAGGATTTTTAAAAGTAAATTCCGCCGGTAACTGTTTAATATCTAATTCAATTTTAACATTAAAACTACCGGCCTACAATATCCTTCCGGTGAAGCAATTTTTGGCGGCAAAAAGTATGCCATTACTTACTTAAAAATATTTATTTAATGAACCCAAATAAAAAGTGACTTAAACCCCTTTCATAATCAGCGTCACAATTAGATTGTATTCGACTCCATTATTAAAATCCCGCAAAAACAACCTGAATAAAGTTCCACTTGTTTGTTCAAAATGGTGGCCGAAGGGAATGATTAATTATTGCTGCCCGAGAATTCAAGGATCCTCGAGAATATGCTATTCCGGGATGAGCGTAGATAAAGCAGTACCGGAAACGAAAGAAAAAAATGATGTAGTAGATAAAGATGGAACGAGTAGAGAATAGCGATTTCGAGAATTGCGAGGTATCGCAAAAATATCTCGAAGGTGGGTTTAGCCGCGCGTGTGTTGGAACGTTTATGTATCGCGTTATTGGCCCAAAGTTGCGCCATCGGTTTTAGACGCAACGCGACGCGATCTGATATATCGATGAGCATGGATTTTTCGACACGAGAGAGAGCAACTACGAGACGGGCCATTTTTCTCGTGTTACAGTTGGATATCGTACGATTCTCTCCCCCTTTATTCTCTTTCATTCTCTCTCTGTTTCTGTACTATAGTTTCTCCTTCTCTCGCTGTGAATTCCACCCTCTTTCTATGCTATTCCTCTTCCCGTGATCCGACAAAATATATGAACTCCGGAGATTCCGCGGGACCACCAATGCGACTGTGTTTGGTTGGTACTTCCGGCAGGATCGAGAATTGTTAGTGTATCGAATAAGTAAATAAATGAAATTCCAAAAATTTGAGGATTAATACTTTCTTATATTTACTTTTATGGAATCAGATTTTTAATATTATGAATAATACTCGATATGCTTATTCGATACACTAACATAATATTATATAATTTCTTATTAAAGAAATTCCAAGAATTTGAGGTGGAATACTTTCTGAAGTTTATTCTAACGGAATCAGATTTTTAATATTTAATATAACTTCCTAGAATATATTATGGAACTAGTATTAAAATGTTTATATTTAGAGTGCCATTAATTACAGACAAAATCTAACAAAATTATGACAATTTTTTAATTTCTTTTTTCTTCTTCGATGAAGATGTAATTTCTTAAATGTATGATTATGGAATTGGCTTTAAAATATTTATATTTAGAGTGCCATTAATTACAGGCAAAATCTAACAAAATTATGACAATTTTTTAATTTTTTTTCTTCTTCGATGAAGATGTAATTTCTTAAAATGTATGATTATGGAATTGGCTTTAAAGTATTAATATTTAGAGTACCGTTAATTGCAGACAAAATCTAACAAAATTATGACAATCTTTTAATTTCTTTTCTCTTCTTCGAAGAAGATATAATTTCTTAAATGTATGATTATGGAAATGGTTTTAAAGTATTAATATTTAGAGTACCGTTAATTTCAGACAAAATCCAATAATATTATAGTAATTCAAACATTTTCTTTTTCATCTTCCTTCGTGCGATTTCAAAAATACGTGACTCGTCATATGTAAATTTGATTCCGCATTAAAACCACCCCGGAGAAGTATAATAAAATTTTGAGCCACGGTCCGGCTGAGTCGATGGTAAACAAAACACTGGCGGAAACAAACGCAATAATGTATTCCACTGCACATGCAAATACCTGCAATTTACACACTAATTGAACTCTGACTTCATTTCGCTCCGTGTATTATTTTGTTGTTGCGCGAAATGTCACATCGGACTCGTCTAATCCCGGGTGATATAATAAAACGATAATAATCCGATATCACCCGAAAGTAAACGTACGAAAATTATTTCGCGCATCGAGTATTTTGTTATCACTTGGAACATCGAAATTGATGACATTCCGATGGAATACGAAAAAAAATGTCGATAATAGAAAATTCGAGATACGAAAATATTTTCACATTGAAAAATATTCCGCTCGGTAAAAGTGTTTGCTGTATCCATGGAGATCTTATGAAAAAATAGCAAAACACGAGTGCATCATCCATTGTTCGAGTATTTTAGTCGCTATTTGTATTTTTTCTTCTTCTTTTTTTTCCTTTCGTTACCCTTCCTCTTCATTGTCTCCGCCGTAATAATGAATTTTCCCTGAAGCCGATTCGACCGGAAGGACAAAGTACATATTGTTGTTCTATAACTTTTATGGATTTCCCTGCGTCCCCTGTGTCATACGTTTTCATTGGGTTTCCATTTTCAGCATTTTGCAGTTCGTTTTTCATAGAATCCTATCGACCAAAGGGTGCAGGGAAATATGATTTCTCTACTATTCCTTTATTTGCTTTTTTCTGTGTTTTTTTTGGTTTTTTATTCGAGTTGCTTCGATTTTATTGCTTCCCATTGAAATATTACACTCTCAGTGCCCCGACTTGCCTTCAACTACTTCGTTTTCCAACTAACGATAAGTATTCGAATTTCACTAGTCTTCGACAATATTTGTGTAACCCTCGTACAACACGGTTCTTATACTTTCTTCCGACTGTTTCGTTTTCCAGCTGAGCATTCGAATTTCACTATTTTTCGACAATATTTGTAATTACAGGTAACCCTTGTACAACACGGTTCTTATACTTTCTTTCGACTGTTTCGTTTTCTGGCTGAGCATTCGAATTTCACTATTTTTCGACAGTATTTTTAATTGCAGGTAACCCTTGTACAACACGGTTCTTCTACTTTCTTCCGACTGTATCGTTTTCTGGCTGACCATTCGAATTTCACTATTTTTCGACAGTATTTGTAATTACAGGTAACCCCCGTAGAACGCGGAAAAAGGATTTTCAATTCGAACGAGAAAAGCTTGATTTGTGTGGAAATGATTCCCTTCTCTCTTAATTTCCAAAAGAAAAACATAAAAAGAACGAAAATAAATAGATAAGTGCATTACGCTGTTAAAACTTCCTCGATTTCTTGGATCACTTATTTTTTCTTGCATTTTTGCTGCGCCGCATAACCTCAAAATCGCATTAAAAAGGAAATTTCGTTTAATCGCTCTCTACGTTCCGAGGGAAAGAATAAACTACTTAATATGCGGAAATATTTAGATGGTTTATTTCATACAGGACACCCTGTATAACGAGTTATTTATATTAAAATTGTAATTCACAAAATTCCACGTAGATTTCCGTATTATTCTGTGATTAAAGGAGACAATGTGGTAGCTTATTTCATACAGGACACCCGGTATTATATTTGCAGCGTATCGTCGCAGTCGGCAAGATATCGGAGAATCGGAAAAATGAAACGGAAGGTTAGCCAGTTGGTTTACCATCGAAACGCGACAGTTCGCGAGAGAATTTTAAGATGCGAAAATCGGGGTGGTAGACTCTCAACCCTGGCAAGAACCTAACCTATACAACATCGTCGTGAGACAGCTGATTTCGAAATCAGATCACGTACATCCACCAGGACACCTTACGTGGACCAAACTGTATCAGCATCTCCATGATTTCTCGAATTCTCGACAAAAACAATCTTACCTTTCGATCTTCCGACCTATCTTATCTCACATCCTCGCAAATTTCCACCTTAACGCTTTAATATTTACCGAAACTTACGCGCATGCGCTGTCGGCCTCGAGGTTCATTAACTCTGGCAAATAACGTTCTCGAGATGAATAGAATTCTCCATAATTCTATACATTTTTCAGTAGACCCCAAACACAGAAGTATATTACGAAACGTATATTCGGCTCTGTATGAATATTAATATTTTCTACGTAATTCATCAAGGCAGTATTATGACGCGTAAAACAATTTTCATATTCGAATTTAATGTTGAAATTCGTCGAGTGGCATTCGTATGAATGCCGTTCAAAGTGGAAATTATAAACGTGAAGTTCGTTGCGCAGTGACTGTATATACATAGATGTGTATAAACGGAGAGTCTATTTTAAAATTCTACGTTGAATTATTAACGGTTCGCAGGATTGATTTCTCTTGAGATTACAGAGAGAGGGATTAATTGACTTGAATCAGGACTGTTAATTCGGTATCGAAGGAAATTGCGTTACTCGTTCCGCGACAGTCTTATAAGCAAATTATCTCTTTAATTACCCCGCTCGAATTAACTCGAGATACTTCCATCGCCGACCTCGAAACCTAACCTACAAACGGAAGCCATTCTCTCGGGAATTCCATCCTCCGTGATTAACTTTAACTCTGCCCCGTTCGCTTCTTATGGGAATTAGTATTCTCGAATTCAAATGTCTCGGACCTACGATCGATTCGATCAATATATTCGATCAATTTGTATCCGTTGTTACGTATGTGGCCCATCTTGGAATGACTACTTTTCGGGACAACTAATAATACCTCACCATGCGGGCAGCTCAGTGTAAGGTACTTCGGTCAACGAACCGATGACACCGACCGTTTCTACTTGGAATTGCCGCTGCGATTCCACGAACCGAACCGTTTTCCACCATCAGGCTTATCATTCACCCTCATTGGGAAATACAAGTTCCAACCAATTAGAATAAGGACATACACTTCCACTCATCGGCTGCAGCTCACATTTTCTTGATAAATATGACCGCCATCTAACTTTAAACCAGACTCATTGTAACTACCGACACGAAACCTTGTACTAGCAACGAAGACATTATATTCGATCAACGAATAAACTAGCAACGTAGAACACATCTTGATTGATATTCAACGACAACCATTCGCACGATATTAAGTTGGCGTGTGAAGGAAGTATAAGTGCGAACGATTAAGTGAACATGTACTTCAACATCGAACATTGCTAACCCTCTGTTTGGACTTGTAATTTTTTCGAGATCAAGGATTACATTCTATTTCAAGCGTGAATTTCTGTTTGAAAGTCTGGTTAGACAACAAATGGAAATCGGACACTGTTATCGATTGGCTGTTGTCAATAATGGGTTTTGGCCGAAGGCAAAATCAACATCGCCACAAGGATCTGATAGAATATTCGATTTTGACTTTGATCGTAACACGCATGCGTATTCGGTATGTTTGTGCACGATATGTCAATGAACCGGTCAGTAAACTGACATATTTGATATGACATTGAAACTATTCATTTAATTAATATTTCCATTAGCAGCCTGATGCATACAATATAATATAAGATAATATAAGATAATTTACAATATTATACATACATTACATAATAAATTATCCGGAAAAAGTTAGAGTATCAATTTTCAGTAATTTTTCGGCGAAAAACTTAAAAACCTCCGCGTAAATGGAACCTTGAAGTTCCGAAAAAAATTGAGAAAGGTTGCAGAAAAATCGGTGCAAACATAATCGAATAAATATATATCAACCTATAAAAATGTTGCCTTTGTATTTTCCTTAAAAATCGGCACGATCTTTCCGATTATTTCCGAGTCCAATATTTGATATAATTAGTTATACATTTAAATATTAAGTTTCATATGTTTCATGTCGCGATGCGAAACAGATTTCGGTTCACGGTTCATTAATTTAATAGGTGACCGTTCTTTCGGGTGAATATGTATGATTCGTAATTCTTGTCGATTTACGAGTTTCCCTGAACACGGATTTCCTGTTCAGTCATTTGAAACGTTTACTCTTTCGTCACTTTAACAATTCACATTATTTATACAACTGTGAGATGGATTAATGAAACTGAATAATTAGAATTAAAAGTGTAATGGAACACGACGCTTTTCGATTGTATTCGGAAAACTGCTCGGCGTCTCCATAATTGAAACATGGCGAGGAAACCATCGCGCAGCTACTCAAATATTAACGGCTTTCGTTAACGCAGTAAGAACGTGCGAATTAATTATGCAGTCGGATGCTGGGAAATTGATTGAAGGTCACGTTTCATTAAGGAATCAAAGCCGAGAAATTAAACGAAGAAAATCAACTTCCAGGATATTCCTTTTCATTCGTTATGTCGATATTTCCACATATTTGATCTCAATGTTTATTTGAAATTAATTGTATAATAAATTCGTAGTGAAATAAATCCAGTAATTTGGATAGTTTTGTTTAAAATTGTATACGAAGAAAGTTTCGTGTTTTTATCGCAAGATCGAATTTCAGAGGAGAAAGTAGCAGGCCATGTAGTATTCTATTCTAGTCAAATATAATGAATTATTTGTTTCTAATTATATTATTTCTAATTCTTTTACGTTCTGGTTACTATGAAATAATATCATAAAGATGAACTGCGAGAACTGTGAAGTCATAATATAATAGAGATAACAAACAAAGCAAAAACAATATCCACAAATAAATAAATTGGAAATCCAATAACAGTAATAAAAGAAATCGAAAATCACATCCGCGAACAAATAAATTGGAAATATAAGGTCAGCAACAAGAAAAAACTTGAAAATCGCATTCATAAATAAATAAATTCAAAAAATAACAGCAGTAATAAAAAAAATGAAAAATCATATCGATAAGTAAACAAATTGTAAATATAATATCAGTAATAAAAGTAATCGCATCCGTAAACAAATAAATTCGAAATATAATATCAATAATAATAAAAATAGAAAATTACGTATATAAATAAATATAACAGATTTCAAAGCAATAATAATAATAATAATAATAATAATAATAATAATAATAATAATAATAGTAATAATAATAATAATAGTAATAATAATAATAATAAATCTCATATTCCTTGGACTTTTTTACCTAAACTTTTACGACTGAAGACGACAAAATACATTTGCCAAAACGTCTCGTCCGTTTTAATATATATTATTAATAACATAGCCGTATTTCAAACCACATATTATCAAATAATAATAATAATAATAATTACTTATCTTGCAGGTATTTTGCGAATACTTTCCAAGTATTAGCAATATGATTCCGCAAGCGAGTAATATCTTCAAGTGTTCCTACAAGTTCAAGCTGTAATTCATTCTGCGAGGGCATTCACGGACTGTCGTCATAACAATGATACATCGGTGGTTTCGAGTATCTTTTTACCAGCGTAAGACCATCTGGGAACTTAAGTCGACTTCGGTAGCCCCGTAAATCCTACGACTTCCCTTTTCTTCCTTTTTTTACCGAGACGTTATGAGGTAATTTCGTTTGCATCCCTTGAAACACGAGACTTCTTCCAGGATTTTCTTAGCGAAGCGATTCTCAAACGATACGGTAAGAGATAACCTCTCAGCTACGGCACTGTTCGACGCGACTGCGCGCGCAGCATAATGTAAACAGCACTGCGATCTGCGTCTGGTGGTGCTTTCCACTATGAAATTACATTCGAACGGAGTTAGAGATGAATTATCATTTCTTTATACATTTTCATGTAAAGAGTGTGAAGAAGAAAAACAGAATAAGAGTGAATGTGATCTGCAAAAAGGTTATTTTGGTGTGTAAAACTTGTATTCTATGATCAAGAATTTCAATTAAACTTGATCCGTTATAGCTCGAGAAATATTCGAATAATCGCGAAGCGTCAATTTATCCGAATTGTGGAAAATCTCTATTCTCTTTTATCCAACGAAACCTGGATCACCTGAGATACACACTTTACACCATATTTCAGTTATTCAAATATTTGTTGGTTAGAATTGATAAATGTTAGTTGATTTGAATAAAGACGTTTCAAATCATCGATTCGAAATATTCGAAGTGTAGAATGGAAAATATTTGAGACCGGGATGTTAGTTGATTCGGGCAGAAAGTGGGCGGGACAACTTCCGCAGGCATTCCTTGAAAATGCTTCCGGGACTTTAAGACTACTCGAGTCGGATAGGTATTGGGAAATGTCGTTTAAACAACAAAGACAAATACCCCGAACATATTGGTATTTGTCTTTCGGAGTCGGCGTAGAAATCGAAGAGGAAACCAGACGCGGAAGTCGCGCGTGGAAATAACGACGGAAGTTTATAATTTTACGAGACGCGTTGGCCACCCGATATGTTCGTAAATACTTACTTGATAGTTAATAGTTTGTATCCTATCAGTACACATTCTTAACACGTTGAGTGCACGTCAGTCATCGGTGACTGACACTGAACTTTCCGTTCAGGCCGCGTCAGTCGCCGGTGACTGACAGTATAAAATATGATATAAAACTAAAAAATTTACATTGTTTTAAGTGGTTACCAAAAATTTATTTAAAGTCCACTTAATTTTTATTTAATACGGGATTGTATTATTAAACACCTGCATCGAGTAAATTTCAATTTGCTAGTAGTGCGCTTCGCATTGCTGTACAACGATACCAGCGCGCTTCTAAGATGGCGATTTCCTTATAAAATCGCGTGCCACTCCACGTGTTAACCCATTGACTGCCAACTACGAGATATCTCGTATCTCTCGAGATATCTCGGGCCATCGGCCACCCGCACGCAGTACAGAAAAAATCTTTCAATATGAAGATTTTTATTGAAAAAAACAACACTACGAGATAACTCGTACGTGGCACCCAGCATAGGAGTCTTATTTTGTGACGCTAGCTACGAGTTATCTCGTACTGTTTTTGTTTTCAATAAAAATACTGTAAATGCCATTGCAATATTATATCAGTAACTTAATATTATTATATTTTGTAAAACTACATGTTTTCTTTAAAATAAAACCGTGGCACCCAGTGCAAGACGCGCTAAATTTGCGTGGCAGTCAATGGGTTAACCAATAATTTATTCATTAAAATATTTGAACTACTAATCAAATAATAGATCGAATAATATTAATAAATAAACTAATCGAATATTATTGGTTACTTTCCACCACCAATGGAAATATTCGCTCCACACTTGAACTTAATTCTTGACGGATTAAACTAAAATTTTTAGTTTAATTTTAGTTTAATTTGTAGTTTAATTAAGTTTAGTTTAATTTTAGTTTAATTTTTAGTTTAATTTCAGTAAAATTTTTAGTTTAATTAAGTTTAGTTTAATTTTAGTAAAATTTTTAGTTTAATTAACAATCATATGACCTGGCCATATATTCAGTAATTAATCAGTAATTAATAGTGTAATGATTAATTAATAATTTCAATCTTATTGACTTTAATCTGTCAGATAGATTGATAAGTTGGTTCACTATAGATCATTACAGAATGATTGATTTTAATCGATGACTTTAGACTTTAATCAATCAATAAAATTCAACTCGACGTACTGACTTACGGACTTGCCGATTGATTTTAATCGATTAATCGCAATCAATCAATACAAGCACTGATTTTAATCAATCACTCAGATTGAAACTATGCATTTATTATCGATTACATTCCATCTCGGATAAAAATGTCCGTTCTACATTTTCCCTCGTTAAACGCATTACGAAAGTTTGGACTAATTGAATGCAACTAAAAATGTAATTAGACTTCATAACAACATTCGTTCGAAATACCGTGAGAAATTTCGGATTTCGCGAAACCTTGAAAAAACATGTAGGACTACGGTATTCAACGTGAAACACGATACCACGGCTATAAAAGTATTTACACGTGAAAATCGAGGCTGAATAAAAAAATTGTTACGAGTTTGTTAAAAATGTTCGCTCGAGAATGTTCGCGGATTCCGTGAGTGAAACTAATTTGCCAATTCATTCAGCTTGCCACACGTGCTTGCTCGTTAATTGGGGCATACGAAGCCAGGAATTGGCAACAAATTTTTACGTTCATCCACCCGCTTTACTCCCCACCCTTGAAATAATCCATTAAATTGTCTGCATATAAAAGGGAAGACACGCTTTTCTATCATTAACGTTCACCGGGAGAAAATTCAAGTTTTAATTGCTTTCGCGTTCGTCCTGGATTACTGCCGTTGCGATTCGCAATTTGATTCGCTGCCTTCAGTTGAATATTTATTTGAAATTCGCTGCTTAACACGTCGAGTGCCGAAATCCGCATTATACGATACCTCTCGATACGCATTCGCAACGTGTATATAACGTCTAAAAATCAAACTGTTCAAGCGCTCTACGATACATGGATTACTTTACATCGTTATCGTAACGTTAAAAATATTGGAAATTTGACGAATATCAGCGATATATTTGATTCGAGTTTTAGTAATATTGACATCGGCTGCCACCGGTGACTTATAAAGAGACACGTTTAGGACGTTTGATTGTAAAAGTAACTTATTTAACACGTCGAGCACCAGGACGAAATCCGTGTTACACGATACCTCGCGATACGCGTCCGTAACGTCTACATAACGTCTAAAAATCGAACTGTTCAAGCGCTCTACGATACATGGGTTACTTTACATCGTTATCGTAACGTTAAAGATATTGAAAATTTTACGAATATCAGCGATATATTTGATTCGAGTTTTAGTAATATTGACATCGGCTACCACCGGGGATTCCCACGGCATCAACATGTTAATCGTACCGAATTTCTTCGAGTTGTAGTTGTTAATAATTATAATAAATAAACTGTACATAGCTATTATTAACATAAACCGTATCGATCTAGTTTCAGTCAACAATCAATAAATGCTGCAATCTGAATGGATATTTTCCATCGAAGGAAAACGTAGCGATGCAAAGGGAGGGTTAATGCCAACCTAACCTCTTCTTTCTTTCCATTGGTGGAATTGGGACGCGTGGCGTAATTTCCAGGGAAATCGGGCAACTCGTTTGTCGATCGACTTCGACGTGACTCACTGTACCAATTTCCTAGGTTTCTCTTTCTCCACCCTTTCTTCTTCTCTCTTCCTCTCTCTCTTTCCAATCCGGAACTACGTATGTCCGTCTCTCTCCCTCCGCCATCTTTTTCCCTTTCTCTGTTTCGCGCGCACGCCGTCAGAGTTCCTCGTTGAACGCGCGCTATAACCATCGGACCTTCGTTACTTCAACTAATTGGGAGCCTGATTAATTAGGGAACTTTGGTTGAATTACAGTTCGACCCTCCGTTCCGCGGTGTACGTCGGAAGCCCCGGAAATGCGAAGTGTTTCGACTATACTTTGGCTTCATGCTCTCCTGGCGAAACACAACGGAAGAATCAACGAACGTGTCCGTTAAATCGCGAAAGGTACTCGGTGCTTTTGTGGCGGGCCAACCAATCGCTGGACTCGCTCTTGTACTGCGAGAACCTGCTACATTGTTGGAATAATGTGTTGAAATAATACGAAACTCGAAATGTTGAACAGTTTTATAGATATCGTTCGTTTTATAAAAAAGATTTGCGTATTTACTGACTTCCTCCTCCTGCACTCGGGGACGGCTCGACCCCGACTGAGGATGCAGGTGCTTGCACTGACCCTTGCATGCACTTGAAAAGATCGCGCTTGCGCAGTGCTACGGATAGGTTCAAGGGCGATAGTGTCAGCCCCCTCGCATCCTCAGTCGGGGTCCAGCCGTCCCAGAGATTAGACATAGGGAGTTTTTATAATTTTTATATTAACTATGCATTGTAATATACGATTGAATTTCGAAACTGAGATCAATAAATTAATAATAATGGAGTAGCATAACTCTTAACCTTGTTATTCCCACTGCAGATAATTATATCACAAAATGCAGACGATTTAATTCCATTTGTTTCTTGTTTCGTATAATTTTGTACACCTATCTTTTAGCGAATATTGGGGTGAATTCGGCAAGCATCATAATGCAAATTTGCTTCTTGAGAGACTGGCTAGATCCCGCAAAACAAATCAATGTCAATTATAATGCTAATTAATTTTAACTGCTTATACGGCATTGGTAACATTACCAACATTTCCGATAATAGGAAGATTACGAAACGAATGTGTTTTTAATTCTCCAAGATGAATGCAATATCGTGACTGGGGCTTTCAATATTATTCGGTTGGTTCGCGTGGTTGGCTGCAATAAAATTTCAACGGCATCCCAGGAAGACAAGGCGAAAGCCGATTTGACGTAGCCCATTTTACCGAGAGCAGTATTTTATTTCTACGATATCGCGTACGGATATTCATCCACCGTTGACGGGAGTTCCGACGTAGCGATCTCATCTCGAGAAATAAGAGATCGGAGATTCTCCGTGAAAAGGGATAAAAGCCGATCGTTCGGTAAACGAGGAAACAAATCATCGTGAAACAATGTCAGTCGAGTCGGACGGAAGAACTCTAATGGAGGTAATTAAACCGTTCTTTTACTCCTTATGTTTCCATGTCAAGCTATTTGTTCGGCATTTTCGGGGCATCGAGAGGACACGACATAATCCTGATATATTACTAATGGAATTTAATTAGCGTGGCTCAGCGTGGAGTCGGGATATCAAAGCATTCCAATTTCTCACATATTAACCAGATACGAGAAGCATAATCATCTGTTGGGATGAACACACACGACTCACCTCTTTGATTAATTTCACTGGCAGGTGATAGGTGAACGTAATTACCTTTATTATTGCTAACGTGTGTTATATTAGAAATATGTATCTAGGCGGAAAGATATCATGGAAAATCGCGTAAGAAGGACGCAAATATGCTAGCTGTAAAATGAATAATATCGAAGGAACGTAAGTGAAATATTGGAAGGAGTAGGAAAAGGAATGGTGGAATTGGAATAATGGCGTTGTACAAGTATCGCGTTCTATCGAAACCGTGTTGTCCAAGTACCGCGTTATATCTACCCGCTATGTACAAGTATTGCGTTATATTGAAACCGCGTTATATCGAACCCGTGTTGTCCAAGTACCGCGTTATATCTACCCGCTATGTACAAGCATTGCGTTATACTGAAACCGTGTTGTACAAGTACCGCGTTATATCTACCCGCTATGTACAAGTATTGCGTTATATTGAAACCGTGTTGTACAAGTACCGCGTTATATCTACCCGCTATGTACAAGCATTGCGTTATACTGAAACCGCGTTATATCGAAACCGTGTTGTACAAGTACCGCGTTATATCTACCCGCTATGTACAAGCATTGCGTTATACTGAAACCGCGTTATATCGAAACCGTGTTGTACAAGTACCGCGTTATATCTACCCGCTATGTACAAGTATTGCGTTATATTGAAACCGCGTTATATCGAAACCGTGTTGTCCAAGTACCGCGTTATATCTACCCGCTATGTACAAGCATTGCGTTATACTGAAACCGCGTTATATCGAAACCGTGTTGTACAAGTACCGCGTTATATCTACCCGCTATGTACAAGTATTGCGTTATATTGAAACCGCGTTATATCGAAACCGTGTTGTCCAAGTACCGCGTTATATCTACCCGCTATGTACAAGCATTGCGTTATACTGAAACCGCGTTATATCGAAACCGTGTTGTACAAGTACCGCGTTATATCTACCCGCTATGTACAAGTATTGCGTTATATCGAAACCGTGTTGTCCAAGTACCGCGTTATATCTACCCGCTATGTACAAGTATTGCGTTATATCGAAACCGTGTTGTCCAAGTACCGCGTTATATCTACCCGCTATGTACAAGCATTGCGTTATACTGAAACCGCGTTATATCGAAACCGTGTTGTCCAAGTACCGCGTTATATCTACCCGCTATGTACAAATATTGCGTTATATTGAAACCCCGTTATATCGAAGCCGCGTTGTACGAGGGTCATTATACACCAAACGAACCGCGAGCGAAACAGGACAAGGAAAATACGCGATGGAATTAAAACAGTTATGTTTTTACTGTTAACACTAATTATTCTCAATAAATGCCTAATTAATCACGGAAATAACTCGAGAAATCACGTGAAAAGGAAGATCGTCGATCACGTCGTAGCTATAAACGAGTTATATCAAAAGTATCGTAAGTGGGAAGTGCGAATAGGAGAAGGAGATGAGAAAGGGGTAGCGGGATTGTAAGAGAAGGGGAAGAGTTCGAGGCTGGTTTTATGCGGTCGTAGATTCGCGAAATGACATACCTATTAGGTTCAGTGGGCTCCACGAATTCCCTTGGCGGTTGCAACGATATCGCCGTATCGTTTTTCGAGGTTCGAAGGGTCTACGAGTACCAACCACGATATCTTGTCCTCGATATCGCGGTGTGCTAATACACCCACTCCCGATGCTCCCGATTCCCTCGATTCCCTCGATTCCCTCGATTCACCCGATTCTTCGGATTCTATGGGACCAGACGTTACACGTCCTACCGCCGTATCAATTTCTTTCCCTTCGATACAGATACAATCGTGTTCCTTTGTTCTTCCATCCCTCGGATCACCTTGGGATCGGGATACCGCGACCAACTGGATCTTCGAACTCGATAGCCAATCGCGATCATTCTGTATGATAAGTTTTTATATACATTTTTATGGAATATTAATAAATTTCCGGTGGTAGAAAATGTAACCATCATAAGCGACGCGATCGTTCTCCAAAGTCACTCTACAACCCAATTTTCGAATCCAAAGAAAATCGTATAACGCGAAACTTGATACGACTTTACACTCGGAGGCGACTATCAGTCGCCACTCAATTTATTACGGCAACTCGAGTGGTGATTGTCAGGCGACATTAAGATTTGCTTCAGTTATCATTTTTTTATCGGACGATAAGTCACTGATAAGCAGAATACATTTTAATGTCGCCTATCAGTCGCCACTCGCATTGCCGCAATAAACTGAATGGCGACTGAGAATCATCTCCAAGTGCAAAGGGTTAATAACTGTAACACTTTAGCCGCACATTCCGCTACCACCGGCATATCTCGAGTACTCAGAAACGTAAGATTCATAAAACCAATTTTTTCAAGAATTATAAACGCTAAAAATGCTTGTAAAAGTTGGAAAAGAGGTGCGCAAAAACAGTAGAAACGAATTAACAGACAAACGTAAAACCTGCAATCTCCAATCATTTATCTAACGCCGGTCTAAAATTGATAGTGTGAAGTCACGTCTACGTGACACCGGTCGATAATCGCTGGCTATTGAAATCATGTGTACGTTACAGCGGCCATCATAGTGTTAATAGAATTTCGATCGATATACATCGTGAATGGTTGGTGGAATATTTAAAGACATCTGGTTTCGGTTGAACTATCGCGACCTCTTTTTTTTAAGAGAACCTGGAAACCTGGGCAGAGAAATAATATGAAAGACGACGAGTTGGTCCACGAATGAGTTTCGACCTCGAGAAATATAACCCGGCATTATTCAGCCTCGAGTTTCTTATTATATCGAGGCCGTTTTCAAGTACGCAAAACCCCCGCCCTACCCCTTCACTCTTTCATCGCGAAATTCTTTACTATTCTTCTCCGAAACTTCATCGCGGACATTAAATTTCCTCTTGAAATTTATTATGCACCTAAATTCGCGAAATACTTGCCAGCAGATTTTATCATCGGATGATTTGCAACTTCGCAATTATTTATTCGAAATTATATAACGTGAAGCTTGTTAACCCTTAATAACCCGGTATGTTTTCAATTACTTCTTCAATTATTCTTTATTAGCAATACAGTTCGAACTTTCCCGAGTTCAAACGTTTGGGAAAGGAAGAAATTTGATTCGAAGTTCGAATGTCGTTTTTAAGTTCGAATTATAGTTCAGCAGCAATATTTTCATGTTTGTGATTTTTATATTAAAAAATTATTCTTCACTTCTATCTCTATGTTGTAATAATTAAAATTAATAAATTAGATATGAAATTATTCTGTTGAGTTTTTTCTAAGTTATTAATATTAACACTGGAACTACCGAACAGGTACTCAATTATGCTTACACATTTATTTCTATATAAATTATGGTTGAAGGATAAAAGATTTAATTCTGCTAAATAATTCTACTAAATAATAAATAAAATTAATAAAATAGATATGAAATTATTCTGTTGAATTTTTTCCAAGTTATTAATATTAACACTAAAACTACCGAACATATACACAATTATGCTTACACATTTATTTCTATATAAATTATGGTTGAAGGATAAAAGATTTAATTCTGCTAAATAATTCTACTAAATAATAAATAAAATTAATAAAATAGATATGAAATTATTCTGTTGAATTTTTTCCAAGTTATTAATATTAACACTAAAACTACCGAACATATACTCAATTATGCTTACACATTTATTTCTATATAAATTACGGTTGAAGGATTAAAGATTTAATTCTGCTAAAAAACAAATTAATCAAAACCCTAAAACAGGTAAATAAATGAATTCATGGATTCAATTACTCCAGTTATGTATATAAAATAAAAGTATATCAAATCTCAAACAAATCGTCGTAGTATATTCAAGTAGTTTAAGTGAACATGGCAGACAAGTCATTTTGAGCCGCTTGGTAGTTCTAGTGTTAAAGTAACCTCAAAGTAACCTCGAAGTAACCTCGAAGTAAGATGATATAGTGATAAGTGATAATTGATAACGCGCGATCGTTCTGGTATAAAAATAAAAAAAATGTGTAACGTAATGTCTCAAGAAATCTTTCGCAAGTTCATTCGTTTCACGATATCAGTAGTATCAGAGTTTTTCGTATCCAGAGCCATTACTGATCTGTTTGGCCCGGGACCCGCAGGTTTTTCTTGTAGAATGCGTAAAAGGCCTGGTAAATTTGCGAAGCATAGAATCGAAACGACGTTCACCGCACTTCTCGTGGAGCTCTGGAAATCGGAATCTGGCTGTTTTCCAGACTTCGAAGATTCAACCGCATTGATTTTGTTTAAAACACCACAAATTGTTCGTCTCCGCCTGGAAGATGTACAACTGGGTCGATGTACCTATCTCTCCTTTTTCGTTATTTTAATTCGAACGATATACGTGTTATGATAATAATTTATATATATTATTTGTGTGTACCCACTAATATATTATTATATATTATAATATATAAGTGGTACCTCGTTCTTCGAACGATTTTAACTGCGAACATTCCAGAGTTCAAAAACTTGAGAAAGTAGGAAATTTGATTCGAAGTTCGAACATCGTTTCTAAGTTCGAAATATAGTCCAGGACTAATATTTTTATATTTGTGATTTTTATATTAAAAAATTATTCTTCGCTTCTATTTCTATATTGTAATCATTCAAACTAATAAAATAGACATGAAATTATTTTCTTGAATTTTTTCGAAGTTATTAACATTAAATAATCTAAAATCTAAAATCTTTATTCAGACTTCGAATGATTCATAGTTCGAGCTGGTTTCTGGAACGAATTAAATACGAACTACGAGGTATATTATATATACAATTAATTCAGTTTTAAGAAAGTACGGAAAAACTGGATTTACCAATTCCCCAATTCCATTTCAAAATTAATTAGGAAGTTAATCAGAAATTTGTAGTCGACGAAGATCGCGATTGGACGTTTCAACTTAAAGATCTCATTTTAATTAATAATTCTAAGGTGTCTAACAACTATCAAAAAGTCTATCAAAAATACGGATGAAATAAAAAATCCGTAATTCAATATTATGGAATATATAATAATTTTAATTCAGTATTAAAAGTCCAATTCTATATATAGGTTGTCCCGTATGAAAACTATTTATCTAAGTCAATTGCTATAATACGAATAATAAAAAAAATGTCATCCGTATTTTTGATCGAATTCGTGACACGATGGTCAACTTTGCGATTCGAGTTATCACCGTTCCTCGTCCTTATCGGAAGAGTAAAAAATACGTGAAGTTATCAACAAAATTCTATACATAGGGTGTCCCGTATGAAAACTGTTTATCTAACTATTTATCCAATTCAATTGCCATAATACGAATAATAAAAAAATGTCATCCCTATTTTTGATTGAATTCATGACACGATGGTCAACTGTGCGATTCGAGTTATCACGTTCCCCGTTCTTATCGGAAGAGTAAAAAATACGCGAAGTTACATAAAAAGAGCGGAGCGGCGATGAGCGTTCTAATATCGTTGAGAGTAAGTTCGAACTGGCGAACTCGTTATGTCTTATCAAAAAGATTTGGCGCTTAACTAGTTTCCCAGGCGATCGCTGGAATTCTCCGACGCAGAACGTTTAATCGCTCTTTATGGCTGCTTTCGTCTTCCTCTTCTTCCTTCAGTTTTTACGCCGTTAAGATAAGCGATCGTTTCACAGTCGCTTCTTGGAAAATGGACTCCCGTATAACGCGACTAATACTTTACGATGGTACGACTATTGTCACATCAAATTTTGTTTTCTATATATTAATAATTCAAGTAAAAGTACCAGTAGCCGAGCAGTTTAAACTTCCAGGTTATGTAACAAGACTATTTGTTTTAGAAAAGTTATGTTGTATAAATTACCTTTAAAATCGGTCGGTGTCCGTTTATTGCTATCGGTCGGTTTTTAGTTTCCCCGCAAGAAATGACTTTACTACAAGAAGGTTGGCGAACTATGCGGCGAGAAACATTACGCAAACTTGTCGGGGTATGTCAGGAATATGTAAAATAGCAATAATGAAAAAAGGGGGATACTTCGACGAGTCGCGTATCAAGCGAAATGTATAATTAATATAGAATAAAATATACGAAATTTATACGACTCTTCTATCTTATAATATCAACGTACATCGACCTACAGATATACCCAAAGAAAAGTATCCCGTTCCGTTTTATAGACAAGATATTTAATAATTTGCTTAACGATGGTAAGTGATCGCAAACTTATGGCCGGTAGTGTACATAAATATATAAATTAAAATATTTCCCAAACTAATAACTTTTCGGCTTGCATGGATTAATACTTTTTATAGAGAATATCGAGCTGCATCGAATCATCTATTAAAAATACATGTATGATTCCATTTAAACAAATAAAGTTGACCTCCTTTTGACCTGCTTTCGTCAAAAGAATGACCTTCTTCTATCATACAATCTTTATATAAAGATTCGCTGGTATATTTTAGGAAATAAACGGCTGTTCAGTGTTACCGCGAACACCCTGTATATATATAGTTTATGTACATATATATACCCAATTCCGGATATTTTGTATATATACTTTGGTCGGTGTGGTAAAATGGTGACCGAATACGGTAGACATGGATTCCCATAGATATTCATTTTCCTTGGTGTATTTCAATGAAAAAGAAATTCCTTCGATTGTACGATTTTATTGCACCGAATATACGTATGTCGTGTGTGTCTATTTTATTATAGTCTAGAACTGTGATTGGACGACTATTCCATTTGACAAATTTTACTGGTTCCCATCTGCCGGAAATGTTACTTCGAAAAATAGTCGATTCGGAGAATAAAATCATTTTGAACGTCGAAACATTGATGATCTTCGAATGAATTTTAGTTCGAATTATGAAAACATTAATTTTTAATACACGGATATTATATTATATTATATTATATAAATATTACTTCGGAAAGTAGTCGAATCAAAGAATACAACAATTTGAAACGTCGAAATTTTAATAATCTCATAATAAATTTGAGTAAAACTTTAACAATCTTATAATGAATTTTAGTTCGAATTATGAAGACATTAATTTTTAATATACAAATATTATATTACATTATATAAATATTACTTCGAAAAGAAGTCGAATCAAAGAATACAACAATTCGAAACTTCGAAATTTTAATAATCTCATAATAAATTTGAGTAAAACTTTAACAATCTTATAACGAATTTTTGTTCGAATGAAGAACACATTAATTTTTAATATACAAACATTATATTATATTATGTTATATTATATAAATATTACTTCCGAAAGTAGTCGAATCAAAGAACACAACAATTCGAAACGTCGAAATTTTAATAATCTCATAATAAATTTGAGTAAAACTTTAATAATCTTATAATGAATTTCAGTTAGAATAATGAAGACATTAATTTTTAATATACGCATATCGTGTATGTCTATTTCATTATTATATATTCCAGCACCGTGATTGGACGACAATTCCATTTGCCAAATTTCCACAATTTTATCTACCAGAAATAATACTTCGAAAAACAGTCGAATCAAGAACAAAATAACTCGAAACGTTGAAACTCCAATCATTCTATAATGAATTTTAGATCGAATTATGTAGACAATCATTTTGAATATTCCGATCCGACGAAATGTCATTAAATCTCATAAACTTTCCTCTTTGAAATTATTCATTGTTTTGGAATAACGATGATGAACCGCGGGCGATTAACAATAAAACGTTGAGATTCATTTTCATTATGAACTCACCGGAAAAAGTTCCCTCCATTAGCGGAAACGAGTCGCGGTAAAAGTACAAAGTTGTTACTAGTCCGGTAATAACGCGACATTAAATAATGCCGTCCTCGATGTCCTAAATGGATTATCATAAGGGGATTACGAAATTAAGCCGAATTTTTTCCGTCGGTCACTAAAAAATAACTTCTAAATCCGTTGGATGATATATCAAAGTTCTAAGGGCGATTTTCATTAAGCGACAAAATCGACATTCTCCTCTGCTGACTGATTATGAGACATATTAAATATTTCGTAATAATATCGTGTTTCAAAGTACAGATTTATTACTAATAAACAATTTTTTAGTAATAATCGTATAGTCGATGTATTAAAAGGAATTTTTTGATTGTAATATTCTATATAATAATAATAATAATGATTTAATAAATCCTGAAAGATATCGAGAAACTAAGAAAAATGATTAATAATTAAATATTTTACTAGTACACAAAACAGAAAAATATTAATTTTCAATTAATAATTTCAGTGGTCATTACTCGTAGTATAATTAATAGACTCTGATAATTATCGATAATTTTTATTTATGACGCACGGTATAATTATTAATAATTACTTCGATGTTGCGTGGAAAGCGAGTAAATGGATTGGATATTAACGATTATATATTCATGAAATTTGGAATCCGCATGAATCCGGGAAATCATTGGGTGATGAAGCCGCACGGGTTTTTACGGTTACACGTTTCTCCGCTCCGCGTTTTAATTCGCGGAATCGCGAGGTAGCGACTCGAATATTAAGCGGACTTTCGGCAATAAATTCTTACGAATGTCCATTCGCGAATGCGAAAATGCAAACCGCTGACGTGCTAACGGAGACATAACGACGTTATCGTAGCCGCGAAAGATTAATGAGGTTGTAAATCGATTGGGAAGTCCTCGCGAGCTTTTATGCCGCGAAAAAGAACTCGCCGCGTTACTGATTGCAAATCAGTTCCACTGCCTTCCTCCATCTTGGAAATACCGAATTAATTTCGCAGAACAAATTTCGGCGATCCTCGTACAACGCGGCACTCACACAATGCGACTTCGATACAACACGTGTACGTAATCAGATCCTCGTATAACGCGGCTCTTATATAATGCGATTTCGGTGTAACGCGGTTCACAAATTGTGGCGATCTTCGTATAACGCGGTACTTGTACAATGCGATTTCGATATAACGCGGCACTTGCACTACCCGGTTTCGATATTACGTGGTACTTGTACAACGCGATTTCGATATATCGCCGTACTTGTACAACGCGGTTTCGAAATAACGCGCTACTTGTACAACGCGGTTTCGATATAACGCGGCACTTGTACTACCCGGTTTCCATATTACGCGGTACTTGTACAACGCGATTTCGATATAATGCGGTTTCGATATATCGCGGTACTTATACAACGCGGTTTCGATATAACGCGCTACTTGTACAACGCGATTTCGATATAACGCGGTACTTGTACAACGCGGTTTCGATATAACGCGCTACTTGTACAACGCGGTTTCGATATAACGCGGCACTTGCACTACCCGGTTTCGATATTACGCGGTACTTGTACAACGCGGTTGCGATATAATGCGGTTTCGATATATCGCGGTACTTGTACAACGCGGTTTCGATATAACGCTTGTATGTAATCCGACTCTCGCATAACGCGATTTGTCTCTGGAACCTAACTTCCGTGTTATACGAGAGCTATCTGTAGTTCCTTGTGTGTTTCACATTTTTTTAATAATAATTAGAAAATTGAGTCCTCCGCAAAAAGTCGAAACTACGAATTGCATTGTGTTGATTTTGATGCGGTTATCATTTCATCTTCATTGGTTCTCAAATCCAACGTGTGAACACCATTCCTTTCTTCCGACGGTAAAAAAACGGAACACCTTTCGAAAAAACATTCATAAACACCCCTTAAAAATACCCTGCAACGATATCATTCCCAGCGAAGGGTAGTTTGGGGTAAAATATTCGGTAACTCTTTATCAATCGTCAGTAAAGGGTGGTTTCCAACGAATATTTCGTTGGTTATCACGATCTCCCCGAGTTATCAACCCCTATTAGAGGGTGGTTTTGAGTTACCAGCTCGCGGTGGAGCAACCCTTGCAGTCGATAACGGGAAACTACCCTTACATCGAGAAGGATATCGTTGCAGGGTATTTTTCAGGGATGTTTATGAAGGCGAAGAATGTTTTTCGAAAGATGTTCCGACTTTTTTATCATCCGAAGGAACAAATGATATTCACACGTTGGATTCGACGAACCAATGGAAATTAACGGACGTGCTTTCCGCGCAAAAGCGACTTTCCGCGTGATGGCAGTTTGAAAATGTTTTAAACGGAATGCACTAATTACGCTACTTCGTCGATTCTAATTAATTTTACCCTGCAAATTGATTTAACGGAACCGGATTTGTGGAGGCAAGAGTTTCCGCTTCTGTTAAGATCAAAGTGACTTCCTAATCCGAGAATATCTTAAATTCTGAAGCGGGCTTCGTAGCACATAAAGCTTCGATTAAATTAATAATTAAATTTCGTGAAATTATCTGCTACAGTTAAACTATATGTATCATTAAAATGAAATTCAAAATCCTGGAAATATTAGCTAAAATAGAAAATCTTAATGTGAATAAATAAGGGTACAAAAATATATTTTTTTATTTACCTAATGTTAAACATCTTTGAATCAATTTGCAGGTAATCCTTGTATAACGCGGGAGTAGGTTCCAGAAAAAAGTGGCATTATATAAATCGCGTTATGCGAAGCTCGGGTTAGGTACACGTGTTATATCGAAGTCGCATTTTGTGGAAGTTCCGCGTTATACATATCAGGATCCTTACAATTTGTGAAGCGCGTTGTATAAGTACCGCGTTAAATCGAAATCGCGTGGGACAAGTACCGCATTGTATCGAAACCGCGTTGTACAAGTACCACATTATATCGAAACCGCGTTATGTAAGAACCGCGTTATATCGAATCCACGTTGTAGAAGTACCGCGTTATATCGAAACCACGTTGTACAAGTAGCGCGTTATATCGAAACCGGGTAGTACAAGTACCGCGTTATATCGAAACCGGGTAGTGCAAGTACCGCGTTATACCGGAACCGCGTTGTATAAGCATCGCGTTATATCGAAACCGCGTTGTACAAGTACCGCGTAATATCGAAACCGCGTTGTACAAGTACCGCGTAATATCGAAACCGGGTAGTGCAAGTACCGCGTTATACCGAAACCGCATTATATCGAAATCGCGTTGTACAAGTACCGCGTAATATCGAAACCATGTTGTACAAGTACCGGTTATATCGAAACCAGGTAGTACAAGTACCGCGTTATATCGAAACCACGTTGTACAAATACCGCGTTATATCGAAACTACGTTGCACAAGTACCGCGTTATATCGAAACCGGGTAGTACAAGTAACGCGTTATATCGAAACCGCATTGTACAAGCACCGCGTTCCGCGAGGGCTACCCGTAATATCAATCTAATATTAGCGAAGAGTAGTTTCCATAAAAGATAACATTTCCCCGTTTTTCAACATTAACGTTGCTTCCGTTGTCGAGCAATCGATAACCAATCGGTTGACTCGTAGTTTATTTGTATTCGAGATCGTGCAGCCGCGAAAGAGAACCGACGGCAGGGGTTGGGCGGGGGTCGGACGTGGAGTGAGAACTGAACGAGGCTCGAATAAATAGGCAGTATTTGTAGCATCGAACGAGTGCATGCCTCAAATTATCAAGGCAAATGATGTTTTTAACGAACCTCTTGCATCTAATTAATCGGACAGAGGGCAACTACCCACCGAGTAAATACGTGATATTCAATTGCACCGTTCGATCTGTGGTCTCGTCGGTCCACACCGTTCGTAAACGTAATTCGTTTTAAAGATACTCTCCGATCATATCCGCTAATCCCTCGAAAATACATCCGGAATATAATTAATATCGTACCACCGCAATGAACTATCCGATTTAATATTCCTATCATAATTCCTAGCACATTTTTGCTCCGTTCCTGCATTTTATTCATATGTTTATACTCAAATATATTTTAGGTTCGTTTGCCCTTTTAATTCCGTATACTTACATTTAAGTATATTTTTGTTCCGTTACTCTTTGTATATTTGTGTGTTTCTGATTTGGTATATTTTATTTCGCTTGTATATTGTATATATACAATATATGAAAAAAATACTACGAAACTATTAATTATATCGAAAAATGTCCCTCTCGAAACTATTCAACTTTTGTTTGAAATATTTTTCGATATTGAAGGATTCGTGGTTGTGTTTAAATAATCACAAGTTCGTTTTCCGTTGCTTTATTATACTGGTCTTTTCTGTTCGAGTTTCGAATCCTTAATGATATTTTACATTTAGATCTTATCCTACGAAAACTATCCTAGGACAAACTCGTTGCCTAATTGGTTGGGCCCGAAATCTGGCTTAACCAATTAGGTGGTTTTTTCGATAAGGTTGCACCGCCTATTCCTCACGCCCTAAGCGCGCCTTTTCCTGGAACGGGGGTGCAACCTGCCAGGGAGGATATCTTGCCGATGTGACGAGATGCAGCAGGCTTTCCTGCGGGCCCCTTACGCCTCCGGAGGTCCCAGACCGGCGTGTCTGGACTCGAGGGCCCTTAGGAAATTCCGGGTTTATGACACTTGCGAACGCTATTGAGCCTGTCGACTATTCTTCGCGGAGAAAGTGAGTTGTTCCTTTCGAACACTTAAAAACGATGGAAAACAGTTCCTCAAAAATAGCTTACGCAGGCGCGGGCGTCATAAATCGTTTTGACCGTTTGCACGCCAAGTATTTTCACTTGTACGTGCATCTGGCCGCTACAATATAATTCATAGTTATATCGAAACCGCGTTGTATAACTACCGTGTCATATCGAAAACGCGTTGTATAAGTATCCCGTTATACCGAAACCGCGTTGTATAAGTATCGCGTTATACAAGTACCGCGTTATATGGAAACCGCGTTATACCGAAATTGCGTTATATCGAAACCGCGTTATATAGAAAATGCGTTGCATAAGAACCGCGTTCTATCGAAAATGCGTGGCATAAGAACCGCGTAATACCGAAATTGCGTTGTATAAGTATCGCGTTATATCGAAACCGCATTGTACAAGTACCGTGTTATATCGAAACCGCGTTATACCGAAACCGCTTTCAACCAAAATCGCGTTATACCGAACTCCTGTTGCATAAGAACCGCGTTATACCGAACCCTCGTCGTGCAAGTACCGCGTTACACCGAAACCACGATATAATAAATAAGATCAAATTCCTTTTATTTTACAAATAATAAAATGGTATTTCCAAAGTTTCCGTAGATACGATACATTCTTTCCACATATTTCTGAGGAACATATCCATAAAAAATCTCGTAAAAAAAGGAATTAAGCGTGTTTAGTTACACATTTATTAATTCCATACTTTCAAAGTCACTTTTACCAGAATGTTAAAAATGCAGTATTGAAAAAAATCAAAGTAATACGAAAATCACGCGGAAAGGTTGTGCTCCCTAAGTTCTCATTAAGTACTCTTCTTCGGCACATTCGGTACATCCGGCGCCGTCGACGCCGGAAAGTTTGCGAGGCCCGCAAATACGCGCGTGTTCGCAATACTCGACCGGATGTCCGGTGGTTACGGAGAACATATCTACACGGATGTACACATACGGACGGATGTACGAGCCATATGGAGCACTGCGAGTGACAGGGAAATACTGCTGGTGCTAACTACTGCCTTTTGCTCTAAGTTATAGCAACGCGTATGGATCCACATTGCACGCTGTTCCTCGTACACCGCTATATTCCTCCATTTTGTATATCCAAACCCATCCTTTTCCATCCCCGTTCAACCAATCGATCACTTAAGATTCCTCGAATTACTCCAACGTTCAACGAGGTTCTCCGATGAAAATGATATTCAAAAGATATTTTTACCTCCCCCACCCCCCCTTATTACTCTCCAAATATTTGATCCCTTTCGGAGCCAATATCGTCACGAAATCCTCTTAAAAACTTATACCGTGGCGTTGAGATTTCATTCTTTTTTCTTACTTAACTTTACAGCGAAACGTTAAAGGATTCCGAAGTTCCGATTTTTCTGCTGTTAAAATAGAAATTCACCGGTTTAACTTATTTTACTTAATCCGTAAGTTAAGCGTAAGTTAATTAAGCCTCGGCTACTTCGAAGTCTTTGTCAAAGGGTGAAAATGTTATGATTAATAAATTCATAATTTTCAGCAAAGTGTACGTCGCCGAGGAATTCAAATACTGATAGAAATAATAAGATCGATATACTTTTCGCTTCGCGCAGGTTCTTCGAAATGACGCAGCGCTAAAACAATTTCCGGTGGCATTCGCCGACCGGGTTTCGAGAAGAAAAAATCGCCGTTTGAACGGAAGTCGAGCAAGAAACAAAGCGAAGACGGTAAAAGGACGCGTGTAATTGTATTTCCGGGTTGACCGGTGATTTTACGCAATTCCTGCTTCTGTCACTTTTCCGGTCGACCGGACATTTTCGATTACGCGCTACTGTCTTTCTGGGGCGAAGCGGAATGCGACTGTCAGAATCCTTAGAGCTGTGGTAACATCGGTGATCCAGATATACAATGGATCAAATAATGTACAGTTTGTGTACAGCACGGTTTTGAAACTGTGTTGTTGTTTAATTTTGAATACAATTTTGTATAGAAATGGTAGATACGGTTTTATTAATAGTCGGCTCGTAAATTTTAATTGAAGGTAATTTGAGGTGTATTTTAATTTAAGGTAAGGAGAACAGAATTAAGGACAAATAAGTGTCCGTGCATATAAATATATTTCACTGGAATTATTAATTGAAACGAAATTTTGCTTTGTTTTTTAGAGTTTTATTTACAGTTAATGTGAGGTGAGTCCTTCTTTAAAATTACAGATATACTCACGTCAGAATTATAGATATTAATTTAGATGGTAATTAAAATTATAGATGTAGATCAAAATTGTAGGTATTTATTTAGGCAGTGATTTATGTTTTATGAATAATTGACACTTAATATCCATAATTTTTAGGAAATTTCATTATAGAACTTAAATTCGATAGTAATTCAAATTATAGATCTAGATCATAATTATAGATCTTAATTAAGTTAGTATGCAATTGATATTATAGATATTAAGTTGAGTAGTAATTTACGATTTAAGTTAAGTAGTAATTTATGTTTTATGAATAATTGACACGTAATATCTATAATTTTTAGCAAATTTCATTATAGAACTTAATTTCGATAGTAATTAAAATTATAGATCTAGATCAAAATTATAGATCTTAATTAAGATAGTATGTAATTAATATTATAGATAAGATAGATTAAGTAAAGTAGTAATTTATGATTTATGAATAATTGACACTTAATATCTATAATTTCGAGGAAATTTGTATACACGACTGGTGATGTTACATTTTCGTAATCTAAAATTCTTTTCGTATATTAATATTTTGCTAGTATATATTTTATATATGCATACACACATACACATTTTTGTACGTATACAAATGAACATAAAAAGAGTTTTCCGTTTATCTGCAAAAGAATACGGGGCTCCGCGTGTGTGCCATTTTATCATTCTTTTTGCTCAACTGTCTCCAGCTAATTCCAGTTTTTCGTTGTTCTTACGGATTTCAAGTCTCACCTTTCATCCTCGTCAAACCGTCACTTTTACCGAGCACTTTTTCATTCTTGATTTCCATGTGTTTGCGCGGGATTTTTTGTTTTTTTAAACAAGCGAAGATACAATTCGTCGAATCGACGGACTTAAGACGTATAATTTATCATAAATGTCATCTCGGTCGTCATTCTTCCCGAGTACTTTTTTCGATTTTTCATTTCCTTATATTTGAGTATGATTTTTGTTGCTTTTGAAATAAATGAAAGCGGAATTCGTGAAATTAGCATTCTTAAAATTTATGAATTAACATGAATTTTACAGTAAAATCTAAAGTTCGCGATTCTTGAAAACTGCTATTTTACAGTTTGAAATGAAAAAATTGTTTCTTCACAATGCAAGGATACCAAATTAGTAGAAACATGCACAACTCATCGCCCGCCTTGTACGAACATTTCATTTACATTTTAATGATAATACGTTGGTTAACGTGCCATTAACATCTGTCTCCCATCGTTCACGATAAACTACAGCTCCATTTTCAATGACACGCTCCAAAAACACCGAATGGCTGAGTGGGTTTATTATTTACAAATAAATTTGTCAATTACTAATTTCGAGGATACAATGGAAGGATCCTTTTTATCCTTGGTTCGCGACGCGGGACGCGGAACGAAGCGTGACAAAGTGACTGATAACGGGAGAGAGAAAGGGTGAGAGAAAGCGAATGATAACGGGGGAGAGAAAGCGACTGATAAAGGGAAAGAGAGAAAGCGATTGATAAACAGAGGGGGGAAGGGAGATAGAGATAAAGGGAAAGAGAGAAAGCGACTGATAAACAGAAGGAGAAAGGGAGAGAGAAAGCGACTGATAAACAGAAGGAGAAAGGGAGAGAGAAAGCGACTGATAAACAGATGGAGAAAGGGAGAGAGAAAGCGACTGATAAACAGAAGGAGAAAGGGAGAGAGAAAGCGACAGAGAGGGGAAAGGGAGAAAGCGACAGAGAGGGGAAAGGGAGAAAGCGATTGATAAATAGAAGGAGAAAGGGAGAGAGAGATAAAGGGAAAGAGAGAAAGGGTGAGAGAAAGCGACTGATAAACAGAAGGAGAAAGAGAGAGAGAAAGCGACAGAGAGGGGAAAGGGAGAAAGCGATTGATAAATAGAAGGAGAAAGGGAGAGAGAGATAAAGGGAGAGAGAGATAAAGGGAAAGAGAGAAAGGGTGAGAGAAAGCGACTGATAAACAGAAGGAGAAAGTGAGAGAGAAAGCGACTGATAAACAGAAGGAGAAAAGGAGAGAGAAAGCGACTGATAAACAGAAGGAGAAAGGGAGAGAGAAAGCGACCGAGAAACGGAAGTAGAAAAGGTGAGAGAAAGCGACTGATAAAGGGCAAGAGAAGGCAACTGATAAAGGGCAAGAGAAAGGGTGAGACAAAGCGCCTGATAAAGGGAGAGAGAAAGCAACTGATAAGAGGACGGAGAAAGCAACTGATGACGAGAAGGAGAAAGGGAGAGAGAAAGGATGAGAGAAAGGAAGAGCAGCCGCGAGGGACGAAACTATTCCCGCGGGTTGCCGACGTGCGTTACAATTAATCAAGCAAAAACTGTCAACTGCCATGTCCCGGTTGTGTACGTCACCAGGGTGGGAAATTATCGACCGCAAACAATGAACACCACCAGGATTCGTTCTACCGGCAAAACTACATCCTTCTCATGGGATTGCGCCTACCGTCGCATCGAAAAAACCAACCCCTACCCCCCACTCCTTCACCGGTTTTTCCACCCTTTATGTTCGCGGATTACCATTATTTTCCTCCCTTTATTATTTTATCCCTGATTTTCATTCCCCAAGTGTATGTTATTCATTGCCGTTATCTCTGTCATCTCCGTTATCTCCTTTATCTCTGTCATCTCCATCATCTTCTTTATCTCCGTTTTCGCAATTATTTGGCAGATGAACAGTCAACGTATCTCTTCAATCGAACGGCGGACATCTTGCGGAAGATTTCCACCGGAAATACAACGAAATTCGTCGTATTATATTTCAAATCTTGTTCCATTTCCTTGTGTTGGTACTACGTTCCATTCGCGCGTTACATTTTTACGGACTTTTCACCAATTATTATTTTTCCGTAGAATGAAAATATGATGCTTCGAACAGTTTGAAAGTTTCGTCGCGGGATTTTCAGTTTCGTTATTATACCACCACGCATAATTGGAGAGCGGGAGAAAAATTGTTAGCGGAAGTATGATTTTAATAAACATACGCGGGTGACGGATCAAGCTCTCTTAATTTCCGCGGAAATTCTAGATGTATTATATTATAATTGGATATGTTTCTACGTGAGTTTTATTTAGCGACGTACGAAGGAAATACAGTGAACTCCCGTATAACGCGAGTTCCTACAACGCGATAAAAATATTGTGACGACCCTTTTTATATATCGCGATTCTCGTACAACGCGTTATATATTGCGTTGGTCCATAAGTTCGTGCGGTTTTTATTTATTTATTTATACTAGTGCACAATAACTAATTTAGATTAAATTTATTAATTCTGAGGTACAAATATATATATAAATATTATTTATATATATATATTTAATTTTGATTTCATATTGAATATACATATCTTTTAACAATTGCTTATATTATTTCGTTATTCGATAGCTTTTGTTTCATTCTTTAACGTAATTATTAAATAATGGCAAAGAATGCATTGTAAATTAAATCGTATTAAATATTTAAAAAAACTCCATTTTACACATTCGACAAACCCACAAAAACGTACGAAAGACTCCAATAATAAACCGCGGAAACTCACCGTTTACTTTAGTCAAGAAAAGCGTACCACGTTATCGCCATCGCTACCAATTTCTCCTATTTCGTAATTGTCAAAACATAGAAAACATAATTTGACTTGACAATAGTCATTCCAAAGACATTATTTATATTCGCCATGTACGGAAAACAGTTTTGTATAACACGATTCCTTACAATAACGTATTTCGTGTTACACCGGAGTCTACTGTATCAGAGTTCAAGTAGTATAAGTCGGCGTCATATCAGACACGCCTCGTTCGACGTTGTATCTCGATTTAATTAATCATGGAATCGCGAAGCGAAATAAATTTCATCCGCCGTAATTGATCTCTCGCTCGTATCTCCCGCCAATCGGTAGTGCAGATTCATCGAGATCGTTAAATTCCAAGGGTGGTTCTGTATTTAAAGTGCGCCCGTAGTTTCGTAACGAGGAAAATGGAGTAGGAGATTCGAGAGACCGAGAGATTCAACAAATCTTGAAATTATCACTAAGTTGAAGACGTGACGGGAAAGAAGATTGCAATCTCTGCGATGAGTATACGCCGGAAGGCTTCACTGTGAAAATTAGAGGAATCATTTCCCCGCGTAGAACATAACCTCAAAGGAGGTACACAATGTACTCCCAATTAGTACAGATATTAAATGTACTATTGCATCGTAAAAAGAATGAAGAATGTAATTTGATAGTTTTCGGTGACCACCTAATATTATTAAAATTCGAACGAAATATATCGTTAATATTCATAAAATTGTTAATACCTTTAACGTTACGATAACGATGTAAAGTAGTCGATGTATCGTAGAGCGCTTGAACAGTTTTGTTTTTAGAGGTTATGTGCATGTTACCAATGCGCATCATCAAGTACTCAAAGTGTTAACTATTTCCGACAATGTTCTGGATAATTGAGTCACGTGACATTGCAAAAGTTGAATCGGTTGGGTTTAAGGATCGTTGTGAAATAGTAGAAGTCTCTTAACCTCGCAGGTGTGCCAATTACTAAAAAGTTTCCCTTGTACCTGGAACATGGAGGATCTTCAGAACAGTTTCATAGTCGGAGGACTTCCACGAAAATGACACGCCGAATATTTGCTTTTCGTAAAACCAGAACACGTAGACATCGAGAAGTATACGCGAGAGCCAATTGGACTTTCTTTTTTTCTTTTCACACACAGAAATCCCGGGTTGCTTTTACAGCTTTTATAAAAGTATTCCGACGTTGACTTTCGCTGGAAAAGAAAGTTCGGAAAATATCCGGAAGTTCTCTTGCTATAATACATTTTATGGAATACAAATAGCTAGTCGTTCGAGCGATATTTCAAATGAAATAAAGAAATTACAAATTCAAAACTGATCTCGATATTCGTCGATTCATTAAGGATATATTGATTTCATTAATCGATCGATACAAATTTGATTTCCGTCAACAGGATATATTTTAAATATTACGCGTGATTGCAGTTTTTGTTTGCAACGAATAAATTCAATTTTAAATTAATATAAATGCTGTACAATTAATGAAGATTTAATCAACTTTCGACGAAATTCAAGTTTGAAATAAATAGAGTATAATTTCATAAAATTGATCGATGAAAATCGGTGATATTTCATATGGAATGCATTTATTATTATGTTGTTATAAAAATCATATTCATTAACTATATTACAATATTTCCAAAACTATTGTTCAGCATTTATTGCTGCACTTTTTGTTACCCGTTTATTGGAAAAGTCGTGATTCGGCTCATGAAAAAGTGAATTAACGAATCTTGCGGTAAATGCATGCCGATTTTTAATAACTTTTCTGCGAAAATCCTGAGAAGTTCTGGGAAGAAGAAATCTTCGAATTGCGCCAAAAAATGAAGAAAGTTTGTGGAACAAAACGGTACACAAATAATAGAATAAATATATATCAACATATTGTCTTCGAATTTTCCTTAAAAATCGGCATCAACTTTCCGGACAAACCAATATTATTTTTATGTTTGTCAACGATTTATAATTACAACTTTCTTAACTGAATAAAATATTGCGTTGTCCGGAAAAGTCATGCCGATTTTTAATAACTTTTCTGCGAAAAACCTGAGAAGTTCTGGGAAGAAGAAATCTTCGAATTGCGTCAAAAAATGAAGAAAGTTCGTGGAACAAACCTGTGCACAAATAATTAAACAAATATATATCGACATATAAAAATATTGTCTTCGAATTTTCCTTAAAAATCGGCATCAACTTTCCGGACAACCCGATACATTTAATTCGGCAATTGTCCGCAACCAGAAACGATTCCATAAATCACCGATTACGTCTTTCAGAAATCGTTATATTGTTCGAGCACTCGAAAGAGATTCGCGCGCAATTATCATAGAATATAGAGTGCTCCTTGTTTCAGAAAGGCAGGATTTTTTTTATTGCTTCATCAATTTTCGTTCTGCACTTTTTTGCCGTAAAACCGTAACGATGCCAATGCAACGGGGACACGTGAAGTGTTCTCGTCAAAAGAAGTCTGGGAAAGGTCAAATTTGGGTGATTAATTTCGCGGGACGTCACGCCGGTGATTTAATTCCGCGTCATTTGTAAACATCGTTTACTTTTTATGCAATTATCGCGTGAAATTTCGATGAGTATAAATAGAGTAAAAACTAAGTCGTTTCACGGAGCGAAAGAAACATTCCGTAATCCGGAAATTTATCGATGTAACGTTCCGATCTTTTCCTAAACCACGTGGTTTCACCATCGTGAAGGCAATTGGATGGCAAATTTAATGGCGTCACGTATTTTTGATTTACGATTATCCCGGCGATAAAAGTCGATCTCATGATTTTGGTTTATAATACTTTACTACGATTATTCAGAAATATTAATCTTACGTTTCGATGAGGGATGAAGATGAAACGGGGGATGAAAATCAACCGATTTTTAAGAACAAACCTTTGAATGATGATGCAATAAAAAGAAAATAATCGGTGTTAATTAATGAAAAAGTTCCCCCGAATTTGAAATTCGCATCAAACCGAATTTTCTTATTCAATTTGATTTGTTAATTTGATGCCTGAAAAATTCGCATCAAACCGATTTTTCTTATCAAATCTTTGTTAATTTGATGCCTGAAAAATTCGCATCAAACCGATTTTTCTTATCAAATCTTTGTTAATTTGGTGCCCGAAAAATTCGCATCAAACCGATTTTTCTTATCAAATCTTTGTTAATTTGATGCCCGAAAAATTCGCATCAAACCGATTTTTCTTATCAAATCTTTGTTAATTTGATGCCCGAAAAATTCGCATCAAACCGATTGTTCTTATCAAATCTTTGTTAATTTGATGCCTGAAAAATTCGCATCAAACCGATTTTTCTTAACAAATCTTTGTTAATTTGATGCCTGAAAAATTCGCATCAAACCGATTTCTCTTATCAAATATTTGTTAATTTGATGCCTGAAAAATTCGCATCAAACCGATTTTTCTTATCAAATCTTTGTTAATTTGATGCCTGAAAATCGCACAACAAAAAGAAAGTAATTAGTGTGAATTGATTAAATAGTTCCTGCGAATCTAAAAATCATCGATTGAAAGACAGTAATAAATCATTATTTCTGCTTAGCTGCTTAAAGTATAACACTTATCGTGAGATCGTTAAGGCAGAGTACATAGGGATCGATTATTTGTTCACGTATTATTATCGTGATTCTATTGGTTCGTTCAACTAGTTCGACGAGGCGCAAGTTTTCGTTCGAGAAGTCGATTTGCGAGTTCGAATGTTGATCGATGTTCTTGGATGACAATGAAGAAGACGTTCGTGAAAGCGAACGGCTACGTCAAAGAACTATCGGAGATCGATAACTCCGCGTTCCGGGCAGTGAGTTAAACCGATTAAGTAGATCCTATTGATAAGTTTCGTAGTCCACTTTTCGTGTATCAAAAGTTTCTGCATGGATTTACTTCAAAGGAATGGAGGAAGGCAGTTTGCCGATTCCAGGCGTGAATATTAGATATCCGTTTTATTCTTTGCGCTTTTGATTTGTTTGCGAAATCAAAACTATTAGGTCGTCTCAAAGAAAATGGCGAATTTCGAGTGTGAACATTCAAGCGCTGTATTTTCTACGATATAATAATTATTTATATACATATAATATTGATTACTTTTTATTCATTTGAGCCATCAAAATTATTAGATTCTCTCAAATCAAATGGCGCATTTCAATTCTGAAAATTTCGTTGGTTGGTATATTGGTCGGTATATATACATATATATACAATATTGATTAGTTTTTATTTCTTTAGGCCATCAATATTAATAGGTCGTCTCAAAGAAAATGGTGAATTTCGAGTATGAAAATTCCAGCGTTTTATTTTCTACTATATAAGTAATAATTATTTATATAATATTGATTACTTTTTATTTGTTTGCGCCATCAAAATTATTAGGTCGTCTCAAACAAAACGGCGAATTTCGAGTATGAAAATACAAGCACTGTATTTTCTACGATATAAGAATTATTTAGATATATAATATCGATTACTTTTTATTCATTTGAGCCATCAAAATTATTAGATTCTCTCAAATCAAACGCAAATGACGCATTTCCATTCTAAAAATTTCGTTGGTTCATTTAATTTATTATCATCTGACTAAAAATAGTTCCAGTATTCCAAAACCAAATATTATTAATACATATATACGTACTACGATATAATGTAGCAATATTAAATAATAAAATATATTGGGCCCCAATATAAGGCTCTCCATATGAAACAAAACACCGAGTTATCTCCCTAATCGCTCCCTAAATACTTAATTATAATATCACAGAACTATCTATTAATTATATCGATTATATTATAATATAATCATGGAATTCTGGTATCATAATTCAATCGATTACAATAATCTTACAATAATTCACTAAGTTCTGATTATAATTATAGAACCTAAATAATTTCCATTCTTCAGCTCGATAATTTCACTGAACACGAACATGATTTTTTTTAAGAATCGCAATTTAAGTTTATGGCGAAAGGGAAAATGAAAACAGTTGATCATTAACCGTTGACGCGAGTGATGAATGGCGTTTAATGGTCCACCATGAAAACTCGATGGCTCTGTTCTCAACGCGGAAGTACCAACCTTATAAAAGCCCTTAGATTGCTCGGCAGAAAATAAAGGAGATAATCGTGAATTTATGAGATCAACGAAGGTGAATAAATCTTTTATCGAGTTCGAATAAAGCAGATTTAAAAGCCTCGATGGTTAGAGATTTTCTTGTGGAAAGGTTTTCTTGAAATTTCAAGAAAACATTAACTTGTATATCGCGATACTCGACAGGTGAAAAATAATAATTCTTTATTACAGAATGAAACCCATAAAACATTGAACGAAGTGTATGCTAATAAAACTCATAAATCCTGTTTAAAAATATCTGATACATTTTGCGATATTATTGAAGTATGTTATGCGTCAATTATCTACATCAATTAATGTGATAATAAACTACCGGAACTCGTAGTCTCGACATGAAATTTTATAGTGCTTTCCGCGGAATATGGATTATCTTTCGGCTTACATCGCGCGGGTTAAGAACTATTTTTTTATTGTCGCGCGCCGCGAAGTATTTTAACGCTGGAGAATTAGTCGGAGAATTAATCGGAGAATTAATCGGAGAACGAAATTTAAGGGGCAATTAATTTTATTTGATCAATTTTTTTCATTGATTTTGTTCGATCTTATGACATTCGGACGTTAATGGCATTCAGAACTACCAAAGCAATCGAAAAGAATTGTACGCGATTTTTAATAAAATTATTTGAATATGTAACGACATGTTGGATATTTCGCAATCGGAGAATGAAATATCGGCGACTAACAAAAAATGAGGCATTAAGATTAACTCCACTTATTTTTTATTATTGAATTACAAATCAACGACAACTGGAGAAAGTCTTAATGTCGCCTCTCAGTCGCCACTCGAGTTGTCGCAATAAAATGAGTTGCGACTGGGAATCGCCACTCGAGCTGTCGCAATAAACTGAGTGGCGACCGAGAATCGCCACTCAAATTGTCGCAATAAAATAAATGGCGACTGAGAATCGCCGACTGAAATCGCCACTCAAGTTGTCGCAATAAACTGAGTGGCGACTGAGAATCGTCACTCGAGCTGTCGCATTACATTGAGTGGCGACTGAGAATCGCCGACTGAAATCGCCACTCGTTGTCACAATAAACTGAGTGGCGACTGAGAATCGCCGTCTGAAATCGCCACTCAAGTTGTCACATTAAACTGAGTGGCAACTGACAACCGTCACTCGTGTTCTCGCAAAAACTGAGTGGCGACTGAGAATCGCCACCGAGTGCAAACGGTGAATGGATCGCGGGGGTGGTTTACAAAGAAATTTTAAGGTTAGTTTATAAGGTCGCATGGAATTGTAGGAGAGAAGAGGGGGAGGGGGGTGGGGGTGGGGATGATGATTAGAAAGGGCGGAAGGGAGGGTGGTTAGAAAGGAGGCGGAAGAACAAAACAAACGATCGGATGGCCTCCCTTGTTGTAGGTCGACGCCCGGGAAACGTCGAGCAACGATTCGATCGTGAGATTAATCCATCGGGTGTAATTGGAAGATCGCAGACACGTCACGAACCGGAAATTTACGAGCACTTGCAACTCCGCTTGTCCGATTCATTTCGGTTTGGTTTTTTATCATAAAAAACATATCCTGCTTCAATAAACCGGGATACTCTATCTTAAACGACCGCAATACAAATTGCGGATACAAAAAACTACTCTGATTCCCTGCGATTCTATTTCGCCTTTGATATAAATGCAAACAAGATTATTTAGATCCAAAGAGAAGAATAATTGTTACTATTGTACTATTATTAATAACATTATTATCAAAGTTTTACTGCGATGCTGCAGTTTTGTTACAATTTCATATTAATAATACTAGTAGTACTAATGTTTTAATACGATATATTCCGTATTAGTAATATATATATATTATTAGAATATAATAATGGCACTAATAGTGTTATTATATTATATTATTTATGATACAGTAATAGTATTACAAATTACAGTATTAATATTAATACTCGTTGTAATCATTTTATATTATTGAACTATTATCATTAATAATAATCAATAATATTATTAACCCTTATATTACTTTAGAGCCGATATATCGGCTTTCCATTTTTAATATAATTTAAGCATATATAGTAACTTGCGAAAATTAATAAATACCTCAAAAATCGCATATTTTTCAAGGTATTTGTTGACGGTGCCCGAAATACTTAGAAGGTACTATACGGGTTAATTATAACATTATTAATAATTATTAATGATACCAGCACAGTGTTATGAAATAATAACTTTAAAAATCGAGTACTCTTCTTGTATTATTGTGAATATTGTAAGTTATTAGTATTATGCTTAATTGTAATTAGTGTTTAATTGCTTTCATAAACAGCGGAACGAATGAAGTGGATTGTAGCTGCAAATTGGCTCGAATATTCTCCAACGAAATGCATAGTAAACAATAAAACTGTTTACAATTTCGGAAGGTAGTTCAGAAAGTAATTAAATTCGCCGAGGGTTCTTGAAAACGTGCTTCGCCGCGCGGTTGAAATTCAATTTTTTTAAAAATGGAAAAATGACCGATGAAATGGAAACAATGACGCTCATCAAGTCTTTTATTACAATTCTTACGTTTTTAAAATATAATTACTGTAACAGATCAAACTATGCAGGGCACATTTTTGCAATATATTTCCTGGTACATTTATTGAAATATATTTTTCAGCGGAAAAAGTCATCGGAAAATTGTTTATGCATTAAAAATATTATCAATTTCAATGAGAAGCAATTTATATCAATTATCTCTTTATTTATATTTTATACTTTTCTACGTTTCCAGCTGTGTTAAAAAACACAGTGGGATTAAAATTGATAAGTAAATCGCAGTGATTAAAGAACATCCACGCCCACTTTTTTTAGTATATTTTTGTATTTCTCGAAACATATTTTTTAGCGGGAAGTAAAGCCAGCGTCAACATTTTTCACTTTAATAACATTCGCTGATTTAACGAGAAGAAATGTATTTCAATTCCTTCCAAATATTTATATTCTACATTTTTCTATGAATTCACGTATTTTATAGAAACAAAGGGGTTGAAATGGATAAGTAAATTCCATGGTTTACGGTTTAATCAATTTTTTTATGGTGGACCCGTAATATCTTTTTCTCAATATTTCTCGAAATATATTTCTTAGAACAAGCACAACCTCCGCCAAAATTTGTATGTTTTAAAAATACTATCAATTTCAACCAAAAATTCATTTCAATTCTTATCAAACCTTACTGACAAATACTTTCCCTCAAAAACCACAAATACTTTTCCACGTTAAGAAACACAAAGGGATTGAAATCGACAAGTAAATCACAGCGATTAAAGTACGTATATATATCCAGTTCCACTTCTCGCATCATATTTTTAAAAAAACCTTTCCAAAAATGATCGATTTTAACGAGAAGAAATTCATTTCGATTCTTGCCAACTCTTTGTGCCCCCGCATTTTCCAGGAACTCATCTACTTTCGAAAACACGAAGGGTTATTATTATAGATAGTTTATTATTTATTGATAGTTTACTCTTTTTTCCCGATTTCACTATTTCTGAAACGGGAAATCGTATTTTCTGTATACAGAAACGTGAAAACTCGATTAACATAGAGAATTTCATCACTCCCAATGTAGAACGCATAGTTTCAACGAAAACGTAAGGTTTCTCTCGGTATCCAACAGATTTCGTACTTTAAGCGATAGTTTACCCTTTTTTCGCGATTTCACTATTTCTGAACCGGGAAATCGTATTTTCTGTATACAGAAACGTGAAAACTCGATTAACATAGAGAATTTCATCACTCCCAATGTAGAAGAAATCGACAAGTAAATCACAGCGATTAAGATACCTATGTAAAGGTTCACTTTCTTTAGTACAACTTTTGGGGAATTTTTCTCGAAACATATTTTTTAGGGGATGTTATTTTAAGGGATGAAAGGGGTTTATGGGATGACCGTTCGAGGCGCTGGCAGGGGAATAGGGGAATAGGGGAATAGGGGAAAAGGGGAATAGGGTGACAGGGTGATTCGGGGGATGAGGAGCACGTGGTTGTAGCAGAGGTCGCTTCCGAGGGTTGCAAGGTTTCAAACTGCAAAGGAGTCAGTCGTCAGCCGACCGTCGTACATGAATCGTGGGTTATGTTATCGCGTTATTAACCCCTTGGCATACAATGACGTCTGGGAGACGTCATTTGCTTCGCGTGTCATTGTAGACGTTGACGTCTCCGGGACGCAAGAACTGTCTCCGGCGGACAGGAAAAGTGTCATACTTTACAGAACTACTTATTTATTATTGAATAATGTTACTTCATTATTGTCCATTAATATTGTGTAACAATCTTATTAAATGATATTTAGCATTGTAAATATTCCGTTCTGTTTCAAAGCTTACATAACCGTTCAGTTGAGCCAAATTAAATGGTATTCTTTGGACCCATGAAATTCCGTTTGATTTGTATGTCAAGGGGTTAATCAGATTGCCTCGAATACCGTTTGTTCGTCACATTTTACTGGACTCTGATACTAGCAGCATTGGATTTTGATCGGTAAGTCGAAGAAATGAATTTCCATTTGTTTTCGATGTCGGTCGTCTAATAGAAAAACATTAAACTAACCCTTTTTCATCGTAAAAATTATGAAAAAGTACTTTGTGAAGTATTATAATGTGCTTCAATGATCTACGAAAAAATGCAGTGTGCTTTAATGCTTTATGGAAATGCTTTACGAAAAACATGTGGTGGTAAATAAATTTGTAATCAAATCTCTTCGAGTGGCGAAATTAATATTCGGCGATTTATAACAGTTTGAAAATTGTTTCTTAATTAGTGAAATTTAATTGCTTTAAAACTCTGGGAAGCGTGACGTCTTAGAAGATATCAATGTCAAGATGATGTATTGCTTAATAATTTAATAATAAATAATTTGGTAATAATTTTATAACACCGCCATCGATAAATCTCAGTTTAAATTTTATAAACAAGATTTAATGGATTCTGATTATGATAATCTATTAATCATGAAAATAATTGTGATAATTTTTAATAAAAAGATTTGTGTGACATAAAACACAACCGATTATTTTCTAAATGTATCACAAGCTTCTAATAAATCAAACGCATAAATATTAATATTATAAATAATAATAACGCACAAATATAAATATTATACCGTAGAAATATCTTCCTTTAGTTTTATCTTCTTCGTTATGTTTGTAACATTCACCAAAGGTTGCCACCCGTGGAATAAATAAATCAATCAATAATAAAGTTAAAAGTATCACAAACACCATCTCGCTTTACGGGAAATAAAAAAACTTATAACAAATGACGGCGCTCTTAAAAACGGCGAGCATTCACCGCCCTTCGCTTCTTACAAGAATTCATCAATTTGTCTCGTCGAATGGACTTCGAAAAGGGAAGTTCGACATCGAAAAAACGAAGAACGGAAGTCGATCCACCGATCTTCGGCTTCCTTTCCGGCGATCACCGACACGTGTGAAATAACGCGACTTCCGGTTAAAAAACTTTCGATTTAGAATCCTTTTGATTTAGAATCCTTTCGATTTAGAATCAAATATATGTCTAATATTCGTAAAATTTGCAATATTTTTAATTTTACGATGGCGATCACCGACACGTGTGAAATAACGCGACTTCCGTTTAAAAAACTTGCGATTTAGAATCCTTTCGATTTAGAATCCTTTCAATTCAGAATTCTTTCGATCTAGAATCCTTTCGATTTAGAATCAAATATATCTCAAATATTCGTAATATTTGCAATATTTTTAATTTTACGATGGCGATCACCGACACGTGTGAAATAACGCGACTTCCGTTTAAACAACTTGCGATTTACAATCCTTTCGATTTAGAATTCTTTCGATTTAGAATCAAATATATCTCAAATATTCGTAAAATTTGCAATATTTTTAATTTTACGATGGCGATCACCGACAAGTGTGAAATAACGCGACTTCCGTCTAAAAAACTCTCGATTTATAATCCTTTCGATTTAGAATCAAATATATCTCTAATATTCGTAAAATTGGCAATATTTTTAATTTTACAATAATAACGTAAAGTAACCAATGTATCGTAGATCATTTAAACAGTTTTATTTTGAGACGTTACACGTCGGTGATACACGTTGGCATCGTATAACACGGATTAAAGAGATTCGGTCCGGCAGTCAACGTGTTAAAGAGAACCGCCGACTAATTACCAGTCTTCCTTTTGTTCGATTCCGGGCTCGTTACGCGGTACCTAATTAGTTTCCTGAACGACGGCGGGAAAAAATGCACGGGACATCTTAATTCACGATAATTATGACACACACGGTGTGCCATGGAAAACTGACGAAAAGATATTTTCTTTTTTTGGCGCGCCGTGTTAATGCGCCCCCGCGAACAGCCGCGAGTTCAAATGCAGGGAGGGCATTTTTCTTGGCACGAAAATCCCCGCGTTAAAAAGAGAGTCGGGATTCTCAATGAGTTACTTCGAATTTAATCTTTCACCGTCAAAGTGCTCGATTAAAAAAGCTGGTCCAATTCTATCATTCCATGGATTTCAATTAGAATCGCGGAGGCATTCAAATATTATGTTTTTGAGTCTTTCAATTTATCTTCGTACGTTCTCTTACTTGAATGTTGGTGTTACGTGAAAGTCAAAACTTTCATGATTTTTATTTTCATGATCAAAATATTCCTTCGAAGTTTCATTCGCGCGAATTTTTTATGAGTCCAAGAATAATGTAATATAATATAATAACAGTATAATACGTTATATATTAAGAGAGATATTCGGAAAAAATAATATCGTATTAATTGTGTCATATTTTCTGTCACAATGCTGCATGCAATAAAACACCCTTCGAATATTACGTTTTGAGTCTTTCAATTTTTATATTATATATTTTTTGCATTATATGTTTTTACGTAAATTCTAGTGTTACGCGAGAACCAAATCATTAATTATTTATGATTGAAATATTTATTCGAAGTTGGGTACGAATTAATTTTCTATGAATAAAAATGATAATAATGAAAATAATGTCGTATTATGTTTTGAGTTATTGAATTTTCCTCGAATATTTTTTTACGTTTTTACTTGAAACGCCTTTCAAATATTATGTTTTGAGTTTTTTAATTTTCTTCGAATATTTTGTTACGTTTTTACTTGAAACGCCTTTCAAATATTATGTTTTGAGTTTTTGAATTTTCTTCGAATATTTTTTTACGTTTTTACTGGAAACGTCTTTCAAATATTATGTTTTGAGTTTGCGAATTTTCTTCGCATATTTTTGTACGTTTATATTTGAAACATCTTTCAAATATTATGTTTTGAGTTCTAGAATTTGTTTCGCATATTTTTTTACGTGAATTCCAGTGTTGCGCGGTAACCGAAATATGAATTATTTATAATAAAGATATTTATTCGAAGCTCGAATAATATATTCGTATGAATTTCCCACGAATGGCAATGATACTGATAAAGATTAATAACAGCATAATATGATACATTAATCCAGCAAAAATGATATCGTATTAATAATATTATATTTCCATGCATAATGCAGTAAACAACACCTGGATCGCCAGAATAATGGAATTACGAGGAACAAAAAAGTTGACAGAAATTGGATAACAAATTTCATAGCTCCATCAGGTTCGAATCTGATAACGCAATTCGTTTAAAATGTATTACAAGTAGGCGAGGTATTCATGCGTCATTATTAATTATTAATTTTAAACCACCTGCGCGTATACCCTCCTTTTTTGATCTTCCGTTTCACAGCGGAATATAACTTATTCACGCAAGAAAATTCACCGAGTACGTAAAAAGAAGTTAAGAGAACATAAAAAAACCCGAAAGCAAGTTTCACTTCATTTTCGAGCAACAAGAATCGTAACTGGAATATTTCAACTTTGGACAAATCTCTGAAAGAACAAAGCTTTCTAAAGTTGATCCGCCATCAAAGTAGGATTATATTGACGATTTCTTGAATTTGGATCTCGATATATCAATTTACGCAATAAAATATCAAAGTACAATCAAAGATTTCGAATTATAAGTAATTTTTATTCCTGGAAGCTGAGAAGAATGAAAAAGTTCTTTATTAAATGTACTTACATTTCATAGTCGCGAAATGACCGAATTGAAGATGCATTTTCTTCTTCTCCTGAATTGTGTTCGGCATGTTAAATAGTATTCTTTCTCTTTAATAGTAACACTGTCTAATAATAATGTACGAAAAACGAGGCCTACGCGATGAAGTAAAATTATACAACTTTATAGAATACAATTAAAGACGGTTTATACGACGATTCGCACGGTCACTCTCGAAAACGAAGCAAATATGGACCGTAGTTGAAAAAGCAGTTAAGGAATACGTCGAATATTAGGGGAATGTATTAATAATTGCTATCGCGTAATTATTTAATGGCGATATGACGTACCGAACACGCGGAACCGACACCACGGCTTTCCAGATCGAGGATTAAGGAGCGTCTGACTGGCCGTGGCAAGGAGAGAGACAGCGAATTGTTGATACTCGCACACCTGGCTATCAAGCGCTTCAAGTGTTTACGTTTTTCTGTGCCTTTCGATCGACTACGCACTGTTACGTGTCGTTACTATGCCGCCTTTAGGAATCCTTTAAAATCAAATATAATATTGGAGAAATGATTCCATTCTTGCGAATTTGTATAACATATTTTATGAGTAGAGCATGCTCAGGCACAATCTACCATCGTTTTGGACTATTTAGGACTGAAAGTTGTGATTTCCAAATTTTGACCAAAGTTTGATTATTTTTGCCAATTTGAGTCGACCTTTCTTTCACCGGTGACAATTTTTTATTCACCTCTTTCGACCCAAAATCACCCTAGAAAATGTTTAGGGACCGGTTACCATCGATTTGGACCATTTAGGGGCAAAATTGGTGACTTCGATTTTTTAACGATTTTTGAAGGTATACCCCTTTACATTTTTGCGATTTTGGGTCGACACATTTTTTTCCGAAACAATTTTTGAACCGCTTCTTTCGACCCAAAATCATCCTAGAATATGTTTATACATGATTTACCATCGATTTGGGTCATTTAGGACCGATTTTAGCAACTTTGATTTTTTGACAATTTTTGAAGGTATACCCCTTCACATTTTTGCGATTTTGGGTCGACCCATTTTTTGGTCGAAACAATTTTTGAACCGCTTCTTTCGACCCAAAATCGTCCTAGAATATGTTCATACATCATTTACCATCGATTTGGGTCAATTAGAACCGATTTTAGGGACTTTAATTTTTTGACAATTTTTGAAGGTATACCCCTTCACATTTTTGCGATTTTCGGTCGACCTGTTTTTCGACCGAACAAATTTTTAATGCACTTCTTTCGACCCAAAATCGTCCTAGAACATCATTTGGCATCGTTTACCATCGATTTGGACCATCTAGGACTGAAATTGGCGACTTTAATATTTTGACAATTTTTGAATGCATACCCATTAACATGTTTGCTATTCTTCGAATTTTCCTTTCGCAACTATAAAAATGCATTGACTGGACCCTCCAGCCTTCGACATGAAAAGGTTCAACCGTTCGGTGTGCAACTTAAATCGGCCCGTGATACACAATTCTCTTTGATCGGAGCTTCGAAAGCGATTCATCGAATAAACAGTGAAGACAACTGATCGATAAGGGTTGAACCAGGTTTCCAACCGGCGGAATGTAAATTGTAATCGTAGTGCAACGAAGCGTGGACCTTGCGGACATTTTCCGAATGTCACTGGGAAACCTGGTACCACCACCTGCTAGCGGAATGGTATGCAAAATGCTAATTGTCCCTTTAACAAAGCCTCTACCTTCTACGCGGAACTGCTTGCCTCCATGCTTGCTTACTCTCGAGGTTACCGTCCTCAGAATAGCCCCCCTCCAACCTCCCGCCCCCATCCACCCCCGGCACCCTTTCTTATTCTAGTCTGCGAACCCTACTTTCTATCTCCTCGTAGAAGAAAACGATGTTGGCGCATTCCGTGCGACGTGTCCTTATGAAAAATGATCCACTAGTGAGCTCGTTGATTTCTAAGCACGCAAACGCGATGTTACGTTTAGAGTTTCTTATGCAGTTGCAGTGGTCTGGCATATGGAGGCTGAAGTTAATCGATTATGATATAGGGGTGTACGAGGTCCCTCGTATAGCGCGGTGGTTAGGTTCGAGGAAAGTGTTTCATTGTGGACATCCGTTACGCGAGACTCGGATCATGTGGGAGAAGGGAAATTGGGTTGAGAAAATAATTTTTTGATATTGAATGTGAGCTTCATTTATTGAGGGGAGAAAAGAACATTTTGAACTCAAATGGTGTAAGAACATGTTTAGGGACCTTCTACCGTCGATTTGGGGCAGTTAGGAACAAAATTGGCGAGTTTGATTTTTTGACGATTTTTGAAGGTATACCCCTTGACATTTTTGCGATTTTGGGTCGACCTATTTTTCGACCAGAAACAATTTTTAATCCACTTCTTTCGACCCAAAATCGTCCTAGAACATGTTTATACATCATCTACCATCGATTTGGACCATTTAGGAACAAAATAGGCGAGTTTAATTTTTTGACGATTTTTGAAGGTATACCCCTTTACATTTTTTCGATTTTGGGTCGACCTATTTTTCGACCAGAAACAATTTTTAATCCACTTCTTTCGACCCAAAATCGTCCTAGAACATGTTCATACATCATCTACCATAGATTTGAACCGGTTAGGACCGAAATTGGCGACTAAAGAATTTCTATCTTTTCTGAAGTTACCTCTCTCCATTTCTGCCAATTGAAGTCGACATATTGTTTCCACCGCGACTTTATGCTGAAACTGTATACTTTTAAGTGGCCTATCTGCGAGACGTCACATAGGGCACTTTATTTTATTATAAAAAATTATACGCGCTGGAAGGTAAGAAACGTTGGAAGGAAGTTTATATTGAAAAAGTTTCGGAACGATCTTGAAAAAATTAGCTTCTCTCGGTGGAAATCGTGGATTAGAGTGGCGATAATCGATTTCACGTGGCATGTCGAATAATGGCGTACACGATCGGCGATCCGTCTTATTCCAGACTCGCATGTAAACGATTTGGTACAACATACGGTGCCCGTAACCAGTCCGTTCAATTTCCACTAAACACACACACTACTTCATCAACACGCACCTACACTTTGGTTTATCAACACACATCTACACAGTGGTCCCCCAACACACACCCACACCTTGGTTCACTATTGCACACCTACATACTGGTTCATCAACACACATCAAAAACTTGGTTCAACAACGCACATCTACATATTGGTTCATCAACGCACACCACTTATTGGTTCACCAACACATATCTACACCTTGGTTCTACAACGCACACCACTTGTTGGTTCACCAACACACATCTACAACTTGGTTCAACACCGCACAGCTTCTTACTAGTTCACCAATAAACATCTACAACTTGGTTCATCAACGCACACCTACATATTGGTTCCTAATCGCACACCTACAACTTGGTTCAACACCGCACAGCTTCTTACTAGTTCACCAATACACATCTACAACTTGGTTCATCAACGCACACCTACATATTGGTTCATAATCACACACCTGCACTTTGGTTCATCAACATACATCTACAACTTGGTTCAACACCACACACCTTCTTACTAGTTCACCAATACACATCTACAACTTGGTTCATCAACGCACACTTACATATTGATTCACAATCACACACCTGCACTTTGGTTCATCAACATACATCTACACCTTGGTTCACAATCGCACACCTACACTTTGGTTGATCAACATACATATACACCTAGGTTTACCAACACACACCTACATATTGGTTCATCAACGCGCACCTACATATTGGTTCACAATCGCACACCCACACTTTGGTTCACCAACATACATCAACATATCGGTTCACAATCGCGCACCTACACCTTGGTTCACCAACACACATCTACGAGAGGAGGACGAACGACGACAAATCACGATTATTAATGAACTTTGCTGACAATCATGTCAACGTCATCGACACACGACCCACGACGACTATTTCTTCGAAAATATGTCAGAATCAAAGATTCCCGGGAATTGATCGATCCAGGGCCAAAACCCAGTCATCGCGATACTACGTTTCCGATCGACACCTTCGAAACCAGGAATCTGGGTCAACTTTGATTGAGAATTTACTAGATATTTTAATGTTAATCGATGCCACCGTTGATTAATGATTAGGGAAGTTCCGTTGGTCTTACAGATTATTATTGATAAGGGTAAATATTGATAAGGGTGGAACTTGTTCGGATTGGGGTTTAAGACGATGATGAAGCGAGAAGCATCGAGCTACGAATTCCGTTAATTCCATTTTATAGGGTTTTATGTTTTAGTTAGGTTTCTTTAATCAAGCGTAACATTTTGACAATATTTGTATTTTTTGCAATATTTCTAAAAATATTACAGTATGTAACATATTTTTATACATATTTTATATGCGAAACTCTGATCAATTTCACGCGAAGTATACTATTATATATATACATATGTATATATGTACGTACATATACTGCATATATAATATACATACGTAATATTTATATAGAAACTGTTTACTATAACTTTAGATAACTTAACTTCAGACTTTCAGATTTTCGCATATAAAATATATAAAAAATATATTTCATCCTGCAATATTTTGAGAAATGTTACACAAAGGAAATTAGAAAGGATTGTATACTATATATACACATATTATGCAATAAATAATATATAACGTGAAGTTATACCAAACACGATCCCACGCTTTGAAAATCACGAATTCAATAAAAGAATTCAAAGCGGAACGAGTTCGCCCTACTTCTTCATTCCGCGTAGCTGAAAAATATTTTAAACAATCTCTGGCCATGGAATTTCAACATTTTCATATTTCTAAACGCGAAGCTCTAGAAACGAGATACGAAAAATCATTAAAGAAACCCCACCGCAGGTTGGAATACTTAACAATTTCTGAAAAGGCACGAAAAGGTATGTACTTCGAAAATGATTCCCATCCATCGAGTCAGTACCAACATAATTTATCACCGATCGAAAACAGCGGATAAAAAACATAAAGCGAATGAAATAAACAGAGAAACCGAGATTACGTCGTCCCGAAAAATATCCGCGGCGATGAAGTTGACATATTTTTTCATTAAAACTTACTGCCGAACTTCTTACAATTTAACGTTGTGAAGTTAACACTTTGACTGCCGGTCCGAAATCCGTGTTAAAAGATACGCGATGAGATATTCTTTGCACAAAAATAAGAAAAAAAATGTTAAACGAAAATCAATGTATGTCATAATTTTTTTAATAAATCCTTGTCGGTCAATTTTCATTGAACATTTTGTTCTTATTTTTCTGCGTAGAATAGAAGTACCGCGGTATATCGAAACCGCGTTCTACGAGGGTTACCCGCAATCGATTCGAGTTTTAGTAATACAGCCCGCGAAATTTCTATAATGCCACCACGTTTTTTGCTAATATCATATAAATATTTCATACTTATGATAAGTTTGTGGGTGATATTATTTTAGGAGTATTAAAGACACATATTTGTCGGTTTACATAATTGAAATAACATTTATTTAAAATAGAAAACGGAAATATGTAATATGACATAAGATACGATGCGAAATTTCTAAACGTGGTGGCTTCATAGAAATTTCGCGGACTGTACTTGCATCGTCGGTCACAACTTGTCGGTTCAACTTGTTAATATTAATATTCAACGTCGTTAATAATTGTTCGCGGAATGCAGATTAATGGGAGTTACAGGGAATCCCGTGATTCGAATGTAAGGGGGGCAGTGGAGGATAATGCTAATGAGAATTCAACCTATCAATTTCGATTGATTACATTGGATTATTGAGTTCCGAATATGAATGATATACGTGCCTCGTAGATCGGTATCTGTGATTCTCATCTTGTTTGTCCGTCCACCAATTGTCGGTTCCCACATGCCCGGCTATAAAATGATAATTGCCTAATTAACACACGCGACTCTTCGACGTGAATAGTGAAATGTCGCAGAATGAATGTCATAATACAATTATGATTACATTTTCATAAATTAAGTATCATTTCTAGCGATCATTATGAGTTCAGGATTCGATTTCGATTACTCTGTTAAGTGAAACTTTATTCAGCAAATTAATTCAATCAAAATGTAATAGCGATGACAATAAAGTTTCATTGATCAGATATCCTTTGAATTATAAGAATATCAGCTGATTATGAGAATCGATTTAAAAACATTAAAAGGAAAATATTGAAAATATTTTATCCATCGAAAAATAGGACACCTTATTGTACAACAATGTCAGCTTTTGGGTAACAATTATGGATGACCTTGAAAGTGCAGTTAAAAGTATATGTCGAAGGAATAATGGCACTTTGAAAGCATTCGTATAAAATATTAAATGGATAAACTGTTTTCCGGATTATCGGATTAAAGGAGATGATTATGTAGCTTATTTTATAGGGGACACCCTGTATAATCGATAATCAGTCAAAACTAACTTCAAGAATTTGAAAATCCTATTAAAAAACCAAAACAAAAATAATTCTCTTTCGTGATATCGACTCTTCGAAACAATTCGTATAAAATCTAAAATGGATAAAATATTGTTTTATTATCGCGATTAAAGGAAATAATTATTTAACTTATTTCTTATGGGACACCCTGTATAATCAATAATCAGTCGAAACTAACTTCAACAATTTGAAAATCCTATTAAAAAAACCAAAACAAAAATAATTCTCTTTCGTGATATCGACTCTTCGAAACAATTCGTATAAAATCTAAAATGTATAAAATATTGTTTTATTATCGCGATTAAAGGAAATAATTATTTAACTTATTTCTTATGGGACACCCTGTATAATCAATAATCAGTCGAAACTAACTTCAACAATTTGAAAATCCTATTAAAAAAACCAAAACAAAAATAATTCTCTTTCGTGATATCGACTCTTCGAAACAATTCGTATAAAATCTAAATTGAATAAAATATTGTTTTATTATCGCGATTAAATGAAATAATTGACTGGCTTATTTCATACGGGACACCCTGTATGTGTTATTTATTTTATCGTGGAATACAATCACGTCAAAACTGTCACGCGTATTTTCAATGACAACTCTTTATTTTTTGTTGACGATGGATGATACATCACGCTCGAAATCCCGTGTGACGATGATTCTAAGAGAACCGTAGAAGGCCATGTGCCGCAGGGAATAGAAAAGTGAACAGACGGTTCTTTTCAGCCAACAAAATTGTGTTAAATTTTAACATACTCTCTTTGAAAGTGGAACATACGTTGGTCGGTACTTTACCTCCCCCCCCCCCCCCCCCCCACCTCGTCTTTTATGTATTTACCCCGTCTTTGAATGTCGTCTATGCAAAGCCGATAACTGGTCATTATTTCCGATACGATTATTATTCGAACGAAAAATATGTACCTTGTTGTAAAATGTTTTTTTATTATATTCGCGACACTGATTGCGTTTTATTCGTGTTTTGTTTTTGGCGCAGAAGTATCTACGTATTATGATGCCTTTCCTTTCTCTGTAAAACTCTGGAATTTGAAAAAATTGGTCAATTACGAAATTTATTAAATTATTAAAATTGAAGAATTCTTGTATATATAATTTTAATTTAATTTCGATTTATTATGATGCTTTCCTTTCTCTGTAAAACTCTGGAATTTTGGGAATTCTGGATTTTGAGAGAATTGGTCAATTAAGAAATTTATGAAATTCCTAAAATTGAAGAATTCTTGTATATATAATTTTAATTTAATTTCGATTAATTATGATGCTTTCCTTTCTCTGTAAATCTCTGGAATTTTGGGAATTCTGGAATTTGAGAGAATTGGTCAATTAAGAAATTTATGAAATTCCTAAAATTGAAGAATTCTTGTATATATAATTTTAATTTAATTTCGATTTATATCATCAATAAAAATAATAGTAATATAATAAAAATGATTTGACATCCAAACAGCATATTAAATTCAATTAATCTCAAATTGGAGTATCATTGATAGTAACAATTTTGTCAATTATGACATTTATGAAATTCCTAAAATTGAAGAATTCTTGTAAATATAATTTTAATTTAATTTCGACTTATATCACCAATAAAAATAATAGTAATATAATAAAAATGATTTGACATCCAAACAGCATATTAAATTCAATTAATTCCCACTTAAAATATCACTGATAGTAAAAAGATTGAGTTGAGTCACAAATAAGTACAGTTTTTTTTTCAAACGAAGTTTATTCGTCAAAAAAATCAACTACAAAAGAATTTAATCTAAAATATATATTCGCCGTCATTATTAATAACTTCTTCCCATTTTTAGGCAACTTTTCGATTCCCATTCCACAAAACTTTGTCATTGTTTTAATAAAAAATTCATAACTTCCTGGCCAAACGGAACTTATTTATAACTCCACCCACCAATATTACCGTAGTAAACAATAATTTTACATCTGCATTGTACAACAAATGCATTGTCAACGATCCAACTATTCGAAACATAGCAACAAGTTCGAAATATTTCCAATCAATATAACGTTCGAACTTTCACAATTTCGAGCATCATAAAATGGCGATAAACGTAATTCAAGCCCTCCTCCGCGCACTTTGATCCCACGCTTCTTCAAACACCATCAAATATACAAACCCAAAGGGTTAATATTTCACGGTGAGTGTGTCTAACGCGACCGCATCATTGCTTAACTTTCTCGGTGATTTAAATGTCGTCGGTGCGATGCATTAAAGAATGCAAGTATAATTACAGAGTCGCAGTACAGCGTGGGAAATTATAGATGATGTTTCTGTGAAATTCAACGCTGGTTTGGCTGTGCCAGTTCGACTTCGCTTAGACTCATTAATTATAAACCTACCGACGTATTACCTGTATAATCTGTCGCTAAGCAAAACCACTTAACACTGGAACTACCAAAGCAGTCAAAATTACGGATTCGCGGTTTCCAATAAAAACATTTCCACCGCAAAACGTTCACTTCAAACCTGAAAGTTCAACTGTGCAAGTTATATAATATATTTAAGCTTGAAACTTTAAGTTTCGAATTTTAAGGTGAGAGTCTTTTATACTCGAGGCATTCGGTCGTAAAACATGGTATGTATAATTGAATCGATTCAGTTATTTTGATCGTTTTTCCTTATTTTCGTAATTTTTTGGTTTAGTTTTTCCTTAGTTTTAAGGACGAATACTGAAATCTATGAATGTGAATTCCACGGTTCTAATTGAAAATAACAATTGTTGAATAATTGTTATTTTCGGTCGTAAAATATGGTATGTATAATTGAATCGATTAAGTTATTTTGATCGTTTTTCCTTATTTTCGTAATTTTTTGGTTTAGTTTTTCCTTAGTTTTAAGGACGAATACTGAAATCTATGAATGCGAATTCCACGTTTCTAATTGAAAATAACACTCGTTGAATAATTGTTATTTTCGGTCGTAAAACATGGAATGCATAATTGAATCGATTAATTTATTTTTACCGTTTTTCCTTCTTTTCCTTCTTTTCCTTATTTTCTCTTTATTTTTTTTGTTTTAGTGTTTCCTTATTTTTAAGGACGAATACAGAAATCTATGAATGCGAATATATCGTCGGGAGTTTAGCTTTTTGATACGACTTTGTTTCTCGTCAGTATGTTTAACGGCCGACCACTATAGTCGTCGTTAGTATTGAAAGGGTTAAACACGTGAATACGCGTTCCACGTTTCTAATTGAAAATAACAAGCGTTGAATAATTGTTATTTTCGGTCGTAAAACATGGTATGTATAATTGAATCGATTAATTTATTTTTACCGTTTTTCCTTCTTTTCCTTATTTTTTATCTTTCTTGTTTATCGTCGGGAGTTTACCTTTTTGATACGACTCTGTTTCTCGTCAGTATGTTTAACGGCGGACCACTATAGTCGTCGTTGGTATTGAAAGGGTTAAACACGTGAATACACGTTCCACGTTTCTAATTGAAAATAACAAGCGTTGAATAATTGTTCGGGCGTGCAAAGATAACGCGGAAGGAAAGCTGGGGTTGACTCGTTGGATTGGTCTCTTTGCATTAGTACCACCAATCGTGGTCTACTCTCTCATTTGTCAGAGGAAATGAAAGAGAACATTGGCCAATTAGTGTTTTGTGCCTACATGTTGGGGATAATCGACCCGAAACACTACCCGTTTCGGCAAATGCGGTGGATTAACATTTCCACGAGCTCGGTGCAATGACGAAGCGGGGAAAAACTTCGGGTGGAAATTGAGTTGGCGAACTTATTTGCGTGTAACGACGTAATTGTTATTTGGAAAATTGGGGAATTTTGGAACAGTGGAAAATTAGGAGATTTGTGGGACCCCGAAATTTGGACGACTTTGATAGCCTGATATTCTGAAAAGGCAATACTTTGAATTTTGAAATCTGGAACATTTGGGAAGTTTGGATATTTGAGAAATACGAGAAATTGGAAAATTGGGGAATTTGGAAAACATCTTAGTTTGTGTGTTTGGAATATTCAGATATTTGAAATATGTGGAAACTTTTGGAATATACACATTTTGAACATTCGGAGGCTCTGAAAATTTGAGAATATTGGAATACTGGGAAATTTGGAAATTCGCAGATCTCTGAAATTTAGAAAATTTTGGAATCCTGATATTTTGGGAACTTAGGAATCCTGAGAATTTTGAAGTTTGAAACATTTGAAAAACTTGGTAAATACCAAAAATTGATGAATTGGGAAATTTGGCAAATACCAAAAATTGTAAAATTCGGGTGTTCGGAAAACTCCCAAATTCACAAGTTTTGAAGGCTCAGCCAATTGCAAAAATGTATAAACTTGTAAAGTTCAAAAATTCCGAAATCTTGGAAATCCTGAAAATCTGTCAAATCCAGGAAAAAAGTAAATTGAAATATTTGAAAAATATGATACTAGATTCTTTGAATAAATATAAATAACATTTTATTTATCTCGTAGCATTCCTGTTTTAAAGCGCCACCGATCAGACATTAATATATCCATATTTAATATATTTAAATCACAGATGTTTGACCTTTCGAATACATTTCATATTTCATATTTCATATTTCTGCAGCCACTTTGTCCATTAATCACGAGCGAAGCTTTCATACGTAAATCGAATTCCAAAATTATGATCCGCGCAGAAATCATCAGAAGTACCCATAAATTCAGGTCGATGGTTTTACAAATAAACCCATTAAGAAATATGTAAACGAACACACGTTATTCAACCAATACACATACATTAGGAAAAATATGAATACAAAGAACAATGCTCAGAGCCGAATAAAAAAAGCAACAACAAACAAACAAAACAATTCCGATTCCAATTAAAAATCGCACGCGTTTCACGAGAATTGGAACAATCTATTACAATCATGACAGAAGGTATTCGAATGCTCGTCAGATTCATAAACGTCTGTTCCTGCACGTGCCAGATTAAAAAATAAATAGACTTTCCGGCGAGCCACTGAAATGGTCCAAATGGTCCAAATGGTCGAAATGTTCAAAAAGTTCGAAACATTCGAAATGGCCAAAGTGGCATCAGATCAGTTTCAAACTTCCAACGGCGTGCCGAGTGAAATAAAAAGGGTTTCGGAAGAAAAATGATCGAGCGATACGCCATTCAACAATCGTGTTTTACAAACGCGTCTCGCGTTCAACTTCACCCGACATTATATTACGATTTATAAAGCAAATCGTATTTCAATCTCCGGACAATAATTGTAATAGCAACGATGACAATGCCTTCCTTTCGACGAAGACAAATAACAAGAATTCACGTCGTTATTTCGAATCCGATAAAGGACTCCTTTCAATGAACGATGTGATTTTTCAATTTATTATTCTATCCTTTATTATACTTTTATATTCTATGAATCGTATGAATGACATACAAATATGTAGGTTTTAAAAAGGTTTTATTAAATTAAAAAAGATATATATAAATGTAATTATAAAAGAAATAAAGATAATGTCTTTGGGAAGGGCGAGAAATAAGGAGACGTCTTCGTTCGCGTTCAGTCTCAATCGTCGCAGAAAAAACACTGTCTCTCCAAAAGACGCAAAATGCAATCCACCGCTCGTTCGCTGCCGAAAAAGCCCGAGCATCCTCGAACTGTAACGGTTCTTTTTGTTTTAACCGTCGGGCCCATCTCGGCCACCTCTCTCATCCAATCACACACACACACACAAAACACGCATACTCTTAAAAATACCCACAAATATGAATATAATACGAAATAAAGGTAGAATAAAGAAAAAGTTATTGTACAATTGACACAATTATGTACACTACCTGCCATAAGTTTGAAATCACTTAACACTTTGACAGCCGCTGTCACATATGCGTGATTTCGAAAGTCACCGGTTATCGGCCGGTGTCACGTAAATGTGACTTCGCACAGCAATCTTAGACCAGCATTATATCAATATTTCGAGATCGTAGATTTGACGTTTGTATGTTAATCCATTTTAACCGTTTTTGAGTTACTGCCTTCCAATTCTTACGAGTATATTAGCGTTTTTTAATTCTCAAAATATTGGTTTTTGGATCTTTTCGTATTTCAGTACGCGAGGGATGCCGGCGGTAGTCGCGAGACTTTGAGTCAAATGAGCGGCCGTCAAAGTGTTAATATCGTTAAATAAATTATTAATAATCTTGTCTACATATTTAAAGAATACCAAAAATATTTTCAATTCCAATCGAATTATGTTCTTCAACATTTGATATCGGATTGCGATAATATTGGGTTGTTCGGGAAATAATCTCGCTTTCTTTGTGAAAATGAAAGACAATTTTCGTATAATAAATAAATTCATTCATTTCCAATACTTTTTGCCATCTTTCTAGCAGTAGCTTGATTCCACGTTCATACAATTTTAGTATAAAAATATATTAATAAAATCCTCTGTCGAGGAAAACTAAATTACTTTCCGAGCAACCCAATATTATGTTCATAATTAATTCGATTACGTGACGTAAGGGTATATGCAAATAATTTCCAATTACGCGGACAATTATGTCCATAATACTTGGATTAGATGGCTTAGTGGAAACAGATTACAGATTAACATTGTAAAAGCATGTTCATCTGTCTCCTGTTACATCGGGTCATTCGTCAGAGTATGGATTTTCGTGTGGCGTCTAAGGACTCTAAGATCCTGCAACTAATTTGCATTAATGCGCTTAGGAACACCAGGACCTCGCTGCTACACTGACGCGATTGTCCCGACGAACTTGCATTCTCGCGACAACAGCGAGTAACAATCTCCAAACTTGAAACGTACAAGTGTTACGTAACTTGAATCCTGAATAACCGAAACTTTTCGTGTTTGAAGGAAAGAATTGTGTAACGAATCCAACGATGCAACGATGCGTTACGCGGGAATAGTAATGAAATTGTTAATTGAACGCAATAAAATGATGGCTTTTGAAATATATTTATTATTAGAACTACGGAAGCCGTTAAAATTACTGTTTCGCGGAATTTGATAAAAATGTTCGAGTTTGTCAAATTGCATTTTATCAGGTTTCCTGTGGTTTACGTTGTATAGTGGATGTGATTTAATGGATTTTTTGTTCGATTTATATTTGTGGGTTATGGGTGTTTATGTGAATGTTTAAATATGGGTGAAGTTATTGTTCGTAGTTTTAGTGGAAATCTAGAGTGTTAATATTTTGTTGTGTTTGAAAGAGAATTGTGGGAGGCGATTCTAATGATGCAATATTAGGTGGAAGTAGTAACGAAATTATTACGTAAACGCTCTAAAATGAAATTATGTAGCGTGAAATCGTTGAACTTGAAACTAGCTAAAATAGAGTTACGTGAAAATTGTAACAAAATAATTACTTAAACGTACTAAAAGAAATTGTTTAATGTGAAACAGTTAAACTTGAAAAAAAGATCCTACATTACGGGAAAATAGTAACAAAATAATTACTTAAACGCACTAAAAGAATATTATTTAATGTGAAGCAGTTAAACTTGAAAAAAAGATGCTATTTTACGTGAAAATAGTAACAAAATTATTATTTAAACGTACTAAAAGAAAATTGTTTAACGTGAAACCAGTCAAACTAGAGTTACGTGAAAATAGTAACAAAAGAATTACTTAAACGCGCTAAAAAAAATTGTTTAAAGAGAAACAGTTCAACTTGAAAAAAAGATCCTACATTACGTGAAAATAGTAACAAAATTATTATTTAAACGCACTAAAAGAAAATTATTTAAAGTAAAACAGTCAAACTTGAAAAAAAGATGCTATATTACGTGAAAATAGTAACAAAATTATTACTTAAACGTACTAAAAGAAAATTATTTAAACTGAAACAATTAAACTTGAAAAAAGATGCTCTATTACGTGAAAATAGTAACAAAATAATTACTTAAACGTACTAAAAGAAAATTATTTAAAGTGAAACAGTTAAACTTGAAAAAAAGATCCTACATTACGTGAAAATAGTAACAAAATAATTACTTAAACGCACTAAAAGAAAATTATTTAAAGTAAAACAGTCAAATTTGAAAAAAAGATGCTACAATACGTGAAAATAGTAACAAAATAATTACTTAAACGTACTAAAAGAAAATTGTCTAACATGAAATAGTTAAACGTGAAACTAGCGGCATTAAAGTTAGGAGAAAAAAAGCAGCAGAATTATTACTTAAACGCGTAACACTATAAATATTATTACAATAAAAAGCTGAAACAAAACGAGGATGTGACATCAAAGTTAACAATATACTTTCCCTGACATATGCCGGCAATCTTATTGTTTCTCGATCAACACACTCCACTTCAACTTTCTTTGTCCTTTTCTTTCTCATTTCCACGACATCTCGCTTGTTTCCGATGAACATGCCTCAAGAAAGATGTCTCCTGATATCGTATCTCGAGATTCCTCGATTTCCTTACATCTTAACATTCTATTTCATGCAAATCAGACGAAGAAACAATTATGCAAAGTTCGAGAAGACTCGCGATCAGAGTTCACTGTACAAACTTTGCTTTGTGTTTTCGCTATACAATGTTAATTGATAAAGTAAACATTGATACATTTATATGAAATTATCTTTTGGGTCAACCTTTTGATTTAATATTTCTTGACAAACGATGTAATTAATTCTTTTCCAGTGCGATAACAGTGCGAAATAAAATAAATTACCGGAATAATTGATTGCAATTAGAATATTCTAATTCGAACAAGATTAGACGTAATAAATCATCGGAATAGTTTATTCTATTATAATTCATATTTATCATAATTTATCATAATTCGCACTGTTATCATAGGTGTTAATTCACTGGCTAATTTAATTAGGTAATTTCTTTTAAATCGAACTCTTATTTCAAGTATTCATTCACCAGGTTATTTGTTTAGGAAATTTACTTTAAATCGCATTTTCAACGTGGTAATTTACGGCAATCATTAATTGTTTCCCGTAACGATAATAATACGAATTGGAATGAATTACTTGTAGTAATTCGATTAATAATATATTCTGTGCTACGGCAGCAGGAATTATTTGAGTATTCGTAATCCCATTCTTACGAATGAGAAAATTCAATATTCCAGCGGGAGCGCTGGAATTAACGGAAACCACACAAAACGGCGGGCAAACATGATGAAACCGCGATGTAATTAAAGAAGTACTGTTACGTGCATTTCGTTTCGGCTGGTATTACATATTTCTGGATTTATTCGGAGACGAGTGTCCACTCGACGAGCTTCGCGTCCCTTTCTGCGAGGTCGGGGAATTCTTTGTGTAAAACACTCGGCCCAGGTTTCTTTTGGGCCTAATATGGAAAACACGCGACATTGAATTTATGTGAGATTTGTACGATGAGGTATGTTTAACTTCAATTTAAAAAATCGAACATTTGGTGATGTTGAAGATTCGGACATTTAAAAAAACAGGAGATTTCTAAAATTGTGAAATGTTGCAAAATCTGAGAACTTAAACATTCTGACATTTGAAAAGAGTGGAAATTGGAAAAATTGTGAAATGTTGAAAATCTTGAGAAGTTAAACATTCTGGCATTTGAAAAGATTGTAAAGATGTACAAACATCGCGTTATACGAGGATCGCTATTATTCCTAAATCGCGTTATACGAGGATCGCTATTAATTCTAAACCGCGTTATATCGAAACCGCGCCGTACAAGTACCGCGTTATACACAAACCGCATCATACAAGTACCGTGTTATACAGAAACCGCGTTATATTTCAACGGTGTCGTAAAAGTACTGTTATATTTCAACCGCGTCGTAAAAGTACCACGTTATATTTCAACCGCGTCGTAAAAGTACCGCGTTATATTTCAACCGCGTCGTAAAAGTACCGCGTTATATTTCAACCGCGTCGTAAAAGTACCGCGTTATATTTCAACCGCGTCGTAAAAGTACCGCGTTATACTTCAACCGCGTCGTAAAACTACCGCGTTATATTTCTACCGCGTTATACTTCAACCGCGTCGTAAAAGCACCGCGTTATATTTCAACCGCGTCGTAAAAGTACCGCGTTATATTTCAACCGCGTCGTAAAAGTACCGCGATATATTTCAACCGCGTCGTAAAAGTACCGCGTTATACTTCAACCGCGTTATATTTCAACCGCGTCGTAAAAGTACCGCGTTATATTTCAACCGCGTCGTAAAAGTACCGCGTTATACTTCAACCGCGTCGTAAAACTACCGCGTTATATTTCTACCGCGTTATACTTCAACCGCGTCGTAAAAGCACCGCGTTATATTTCAACCGCGTCGTAAAAGTACCGCGTTATATTTCAACCGCGTCGTAAAAGTACCGCGATATATTTCAACCGCGTCGTAAAAGTACCGCGTTATACTTCAACCGCGTTATATTTCAACCGCGTCGTAAAAGTACCGCGATATTCTTCAACCGCGTCGTAAAAGTACCGCGTTATATTTGAACCGCGTCGTAAAAGTACCGCGTTATATTTGAACCGCGTCGTAAAAGTACCGCGTTATATTTCAACCGCGTCGTAAAAGTACCGCGTTATATTTCAACCGCGTCGTAGAAGTACCGCGTTATATTTCAACCGCGTCGCAAAAGTCGCAAAAGTACCGCGTTAAACAAGTACCGCGTAGTACGAGGGTTACTTGCACCCATATAAATCTTTCTCGTCGTAATTATCCTTCGATCTCAGCCATCCGTCTCCTCACATCTTCAAGATATTTTTATTTCGATTCCCGAACCATCGATGGAACACTAACAAAGTATCGGTAACGATCGTCATTACTCTTCCACGAGGATCGTAGACCGAACATTAACAGCGAGCCCCCAAGTTCTCGAGAATCGTGTGTGTGTGTGCGCGCGTGTGTGTAATGACGAATAAAGGCACGGTCAATGTTAAGCAATAATCATCAGCGGGGTCAAAGATCACCGTTACATTATTCTCATAAAAATGAACCAAATGCCGGAGTCAGGTCAAGTGCCGGATATTATCGTTTTCTTTTCATCCCCCGAGTGAAAGAAGAGAATGAGCGATAAATAAAAATGAGTCGTGTCTTACGGGACGGTTTCCACATTTTTTCCAATGTTTATCAACCAGGATATATATAAAATAAAATGTAATAAATATATAAAATCGTTGCGAAGTGAATTCACTCGTGACGTACAGGTTTGAACACTTTGCACTCATAAATCTCGATTTACATGACGTAGTATTAATATTAATATTATAATAAATAATACAGTAGAATGTGAATTATTCGAACCACTGCTGTGTCAAGAAAATAACTATGAAGCTTTGAGTCCAAAAAATGTACAACCGAAACCTATCGTTACTTTAAAATATTTTTATAAATATGATTTCCAAACAGTTTCAATAGTCAATTATGTGTTACGTAACACATTTCATATTTTAGGTTTAATTTCACTATTAATCAAATCAACCACCTTGGTCCCATTTAATAATATTAATATTATACATAATTTCTGCATGTTTTAGTTTCCTCTCGTTTCCACTTCGTCTCAATTTTTTTAGCTTCATTTCTTGAATAGAGTGAAAAGGGTTACAAGTTTGCGACAAAGTTGGCAAAAATTGATGTGAAAGGGTGATTTCCGGGGTAGTGGATCTAATGATTCCAACGGTAAATTCCATGTGTTAGGAAATAGTACGTGGTGCCATTTTCGAATGCCTGGTCCATGTACGTTTTTAGGTGCACCAATAGTGGTTGGTTTCCCAGGAACAGGAACAGGAGCCGGGTCCACTTCGTCTTCCCTTAAATGACATTGGATCGACCTGGTCGACCTTTTAAAGTAGTCTCTGATAAACCACACCGGAACAAAGAGTTCGGTGGAGGAGCACCGATTCGATTGCGAACCGAGTCCCAGCTACGATTTTCTCCGCCCCGCTCTTTTTGTCCCGGTTTCCTTTCCACCCTATTCTACTGTATTTTAAGCTATTGTTCTGCCACTCGCCTGATTACCACGATTTACGCGTCACTACTTTCGAGGCTTTTTCGTTCGAATGAAAGCTCCGAGCTGTCTCGTAATTCAAATATTTCAATTTGATCGTGTCTTAATTTCGACCTATTGTTAATTACTTTTCGATTATTTCATTTTAGATTCCTCGATTTTGAAGTTTCGATGATTCGCTTGGAGCTTAGAGCACTTAAAGTTTCAAGCTATCTCGTAATTCAAATATTGCAATTTGATCGTGTCTTATTTTCGACCTATTGTTAATTACTTTTCGATTATTTCATTTTAGGTTCCCCGATTTTGAAGTTTCCATGATTGGCATAAATCTTGCAGCATTTAAAGCTTGAATCTGTGTTGTAATTCAAATATTTCAATTTGATCGTGTCTTAATTTCGACCTATTGTTAATTTCTTTTCGATTATTTCATTTTAGGTTCCCCGATTTTCAAGTTTCCATGATTGGCATAAATCTTGCAGCATTTAAAGCTTGAATCTGTGTTGTAATTCAAATATTTCAATTCGATCATGTCTTAATTTCGACCTATTGTTAATTACTCCTCGATTATTTCATTTTAGGTTCCCCGATTTTGAAGTTTCCATGATTGGCATAAATCTTGCAGCATTTAAAGCTTGAATCTGTGTTGTAATTCAAATATTTCAATTTGATCGTGTCTTAATTTCGACCAATTGTTAATTACTTTTCAATTATTTCACTTCAGGTTCCCCGATTTTGAAGTTTCCATGATTGGCATAAATCTTGCAGCATTTAAAGCTTGAATCTGTGTTGTAATTCAAATATTCCAATTTGCTCGTATTTTAAATTCGACCCATTGTTAATTTCTTTTCGATTATTTCATTCCAGGTTCCTCGATTTTGAAGCTTCGATGATTCGCTCGGAGCTTAAACCATTGAAATTTACGACCGATTAATTATTCCGATCACCCCGCAATAAGGAATTACGTGCTAATTAACCTCCACCGTAATTGCCGTAAAATTATATTCGTTAGCTGCCGTTTAATTACGAATGCAAGATTACGATACCATTAAATCAATGGAAGTCCTTTCACTCAGTTCACGGAATCCTGCGGTTCTCCGTGCCAGAATTCACCAATAAATTCATTAATCCAAAACCGCGGGCAGGCGGGGGGTGTGGTCCGGGGGTCTTTAATTAAAAACTTAATTCCACGGTGGTTCCCCGAGGGTGCGCGGTACATGGTTACTCCGTGTCTATTTAACGTAATTATTAATGGCGGACGTAACTTTCGGACAGTTTATGCTACTCCAATATAACGATCGTAAATGGGGCACGCGAAGAGGACCCCGATCGTTCTTAATTATGGCGATCGTATAATAAACTCCGAAGGTATATGGGCTCATAAGTTGAAGTCCGCCATAAACCAAATAATATGTATTATCCCTGGAACAACCCAGACCTAACCTCTACTTCACCCAGCACGTAAGACGAATTTCGCAATAAACCAAATAATGTCCATTGTACCTGGAACAACACAAACCTAACCAAGTCCGTAAAATGAACTAATCAAATGGAATAGACCTAACTCAGACCTCTAACCCCGCTCGTAAGATGAATTTCGTAGTAAACCAAGTAATATCCAATATCCCTGGAACAACACAGACCTAACCCAGCCCGTAAAATGAACTAATAAAATGAAGTAGACCTAACTCAGACCTCTAACCGCGCTCGTAAGATGAATTTCGTAGTAATCCAAGTAATATCCAATATTCCTGGAACAACACAGACCTAACCCAACCCGTAAAATGAACTCTGCAATTAATCAAATAATATTCATTGTTCCGGAAACAATCCAGACCTAACCTAGACCTAGCCTATACTATAACATGAATCCCCAGACCTAACCCAGTCCGTAAAATGAACTCCGCAATAAATCAAATAATATTTATTGTTCCGGGAACAACCCAGACCTAACCCATACCATAAGATGAATTCCCACACCTAACCCAGCCCGTAAAATGAATTCCGCAATTAATCAAATAATATTAATTGTTCCGGGAACATCCCAGACCTAACCCAGACCTAATCCATACCTAACCCTTACCATAAGATGAATTCCCACACCTAACCCAGCCCGTAAGTTGAATTCCCACACCTAACCCAGCCCGTAAGATGAATTCCCAGTCGTAACCCAGACCTAACCCAGTCCGTAAAACGAACTCCGCAATAAACTAAATAATATCCCTGGTCCCTGGAACAATCCAGACCTAACTCCGACCTAACCTAGTCCGTAAGATGAATTCCGCAATGAACCAAATAATATCCATTGTCCCTGGAACAACGTCCTCTGTTTTTATCGCTTTTATGCGCTTCCGTCGTATCTCTTCCCCCCCGGTACACGCTCGCGAATTATATGTACGCGATAATCGTATTTCCATTCATAACTGCATCCGCCGTGTAATAAAGTGTAAATGATAACCGGGACGTCGGAAATTCGAATCGGCTCTGTTTCGAGGTTTCGAGGCGCGCCTCCTTTCCCGCGCTAAATGTTCACGTATATGTATATACAAAAATAATAATACATTTTTTCCCACGCGTCACTGTGTTTCATTAGAGACGAGCTTATTCAATTTTCCGCGAATAAAGTGCGCTGCTTGATAATTATGGAAGTGCAGCGGCGAGCGTGTTTTTGCGTGTTTTTTAAATTGTCCTCAGCGAATCCTACTTTTTTTTGTAGTCGTTCCCTGACTCACTTTTATACTCATCTTATACTGTCATTTTGTGTCGATTTTAGATAAATATTGCATCTACTTATTTATTAATTTTATTATTTTATTTAATTGTACATTGCTTGTTGCCAGTTTTATTTATTCTTCTTATAAGACGAAGACGCTGTAGATTCTGATACTGAAATTTTTAATTTGCAAGATATTCAGAATTATTCGTAATTTACTCATTTTTTATACTCGCGTTGTTATTTAATGGTTTATTTGTAGTGCTAGTTTTAGAAAAATATTTATTCTGTTTATTACTAATTTTACTTGGTTTTGTACAATTTATAAGACGAGAAGACAAGGTAGATTCTTATAAAAAAATCGGAAGTTTTCATTTCGCACCATTTTCAGAATTATCCGTAATTTACTCATTTTTTATGCTCGCGTTGTTATTTAATGTTCTGTGTGTAGTACGGGTTTTAGAAAAATATATATTCTATTTATTACTAATTTTACTTGGTTTTGTAAAATTTATAAGACGAGAAGACAATGTAGATTCTTATAAAAAATTCGGAAATTTTCATTTCAAAAGATATTTAGAATTATCGGCAATTTATTTCGATTTGTCCGACCGTTTGCGTTTATTCTACTTAAAGCATTCCACCGCAAAGTTAACTAGATTGGGAAGTAAATTCTAGTTCCACAAAGCACCTAATTTTGCGAGCTCACGTAATCCGTTTTGATTTTCGAACTAAGAGAAATCGATCTATCGAAGATAATCGACGCAATTCTAGAAACCGATCTTCCACAAAAAAATGATTTCACTAACGCATTGTGTCGACTACGATATTAGAATATTTGAAATAAACTAACCGAAATAATTTCAATGTTATCGATCGTCGAAGATTACGCGATGAAATATATCTATTCTGCAAAATATTTAAAAGCTATTCTGAAATTGTGTCACCGAAACAATATTGCATTACTTGAATATTAAAATACTGAAACAATAATTCTATTATTCCATTTTTGATTGGCTTTAAAACATTATATTTTGTCGAATCTGTTATAAAACTGTTCCGAAATCGTTATAAAATCGAGTTATTGAAATAATATCTGAATTTCTTAGATAATAAAATATGGAAATAATATTTCTATTACCCGATTTTAGAGCGGCTTTAAAATATTTCGTAGAATAGATATATTTAATCACGTAATCCTTGACGATTGAAATCGTTCATATCAGGTAGGAACAAAAGGAACGCATTGTTACTATTTGAACAAAAGACCGTAGTTTAAGCCAGGCTGATAAAAAAGGCGTATAGAATGACGTACAAACTGTTACTCTGCAAATACAACGATTTACGAGTTTATTCCATTCTAAAAGCAACGGACTTTAATCGACTAGTAGAAAATCAGTGGTCCGAGCACGTTTCCAGAGAAAAAACACAGCGAAATCGCAGTATCGTTTCGAGTAGGCCGCGCGTCGACTAGCAAATTTTTCTAGCGAAATCCGTAGACTCGTGAATTATCAATTTTTATATGCACTGCTTAAGACGAGATTCTCTCGCGCCGGGACCTTTTCGAAACCAAGCTAATGTCAATAAATTTCGGTCTGATCCGATGGGAGGTGAAACAGAATTTTTACGAACTTCGCGTCATGTTCGGATTTACTGGAAGATTCACATTTTTGGAGAACATGCCTGGGGAGATTTTATTTACGAACGCCACTTTTTGTGTTTGTATAAAAGGTGGAGGTATAAGTATTCTTCGTGTAACGCAGTGCATTTAAAACGCGGTTTCGTTATATGTGATTCACGAATCGTCGCGATTCTCGTGTAATGCGGTACTCCTGCAACACGGTGCTTGTGCAACGCGGTACTCGTGCGACGCGATTTCGATATAACGCGGTACTCGTGCGACGCGATTTCGATATAACGCGGTACTCGTGCGACGCGATTTCGATATAACGCGGTACTCGTGCGACGCGATTTCGATATAACGCGGTACTCATGGAACGCGATTTCGATATAACGCGGTACTCGTGCGATGCGATTTCGATATAACGCGATTTCGATATAACTCGGTACTCATGGAACGCGATTTCGATATAACGCGGTACCCGTGCGACGCGATTTCCACATAACGCGATTTCGATATAACCCGGTACTCATGGAACGCGATTTCGATATAACTCGGTACTCATGGAACGCGATTCCGATATAACGCGGTACTCATGGAACGCGATATCGATATAACTCGGTACTCATGGAACGCGATTTCGATATAACGCGGTACTCGTGCGACGCGATTTCGATATAACGCGATTTCGATATAACTCGGTACTCATGGAACGCGATTCCGATATAACGCGGTACTCATGGAACGCGATTCCGATATAACGCGGTATTCAGGGAACGCGATTCCGATATAACGCGGTACTCATGGAACGCAGTATTCGTGCGACACGATTTCGATATAACGCGGTACTCATTCAATGCTATTTCAATATAACACGCGTCCGATATACCGCGGTTCACGAATCATAATGATCCTCGTGGAACACGGTACTCATGCAATGCTATTTCAATATAACACGCTTTCGATATACCGCGGTTCACGAATCATAATGATCCTCGTGCAACACGGTACTCATGCATCGTGATTTCCATATATCGCTACATTTTTCTGGAACCAATTTCCCGCGTTATACGAGAGCTACATTTATTTAACAGACTCCAAGTAATAATAGTAACATAGTATTAGTGACTGACTTTATGTGAAATAAGTTGGATAAAATGAAGATTCTGCAGGAAGAACACGTAACTGCCATATAACACGGTATTCGCGGAATGAGAAGAAAAGATACCCGTTCATTTACATTCACCGACTGTCGCAATATGAATATCGGAATCGTATCGTTCGCGCACGTATTTCGCGGGTCAACTATGAATATTTGCAAACTGAGATAAGAATATTTAGAACGAAACTCTACTAAAAGAAATCGATTAAAACCCATTTATTAATTGGCCGTGATACAATGCATATTTCTCTAAATGCAAAAATGTACGAATACAAAATGAAAGGCAGAATCGATTAAATAAATCGATCGTAGGAAAACAAGTTCTATACGTTTATCTCGATTTCACACGAAGTGAACAACAAGTGCACAACCTATGAACACCCCAGGAATTCCCGATATTCCGTATCTACGAGTTTCTATGTGCATTCGTTTTCGACAAAAATGTTTTCGAATCTCGTACGCGGAGAAGCGGAAGTATCGCGGGATTTAAAGCGCTCGAATAAAAATTTACGAATTCCATTCGGTTTGATAAACACTCCGAACCCTTCCGCTTACGAAGACTATCTTTCCTTTTCATACAATAAAGCATTATATACATTTGACTTTTCAATTTTTCACCCAGAATTTCATACTTACGCGTTCAACCCTGAACATTATCAATTTGATTTCATTGTAAAGCGTACCAATTCCGATATAAATAATTGTATAACATAATATAATAGAACATCATGCTACTGACTTCAAATTCAGTTTTATAAACATTAAAATTGTATCTCAAATTATTATATAAATATTACGTCGCGAGTATACTGTAAAACACTGTACACACTTTTCTTACAACCTTTGACACCAGATTCGATACTTTATATTTAAAGTATTAGATTGTTCGGAAAGTAATTTCGTTTTTTCGTAGACAATTTTCGTATAATAAATAAATATCTTATTCAATTATATATTGGCCATTCTTTTCCAATACTTTTTGCCATCTTTCTGGCAGTAGCATGATTCCACGCTCATACAATTTTTGTATAAAAATATATTCATAAAATCCTCTGTCGGGAAAAACGAAATTACTTTCCGAACAACCCAATAATATTTCCTTCGAAATTGCATCTCAAATTATTATATAAATATTACAATCTAAATATTACTAGAATTCGTATATGGCAAGCATACTATAGAGCACTATATACATATTCCTGTTTTCGAATCCCGTACGCGGAGAAGCGGAAGTATCGCGGGATTTAAAGCGTTCGAATAAAAATTTACGAATTCCATTCGTAAATTTGATAAACACTCCGAACCCTTCCGCTTACGAAGACTACCTTTCCTTTTCATACAATAAAGCACTTTATAGATAAAGCAGTATGTACGTATTCCTTTCCAACTTTTGCCACTGAATTTCCTTATCACGTATAACGAATATCCTATATGATATAAATATTACAACCTGTGAATTCACACATCGTAGAACTGCTCGAGTTTTAATTGCATCGAACAAATATCGGGCTTTAAGAGAGTTCGGCTGCAACCGACAAGTCCGATGTTGTCCTGGAACGTTATATGGGTCGAAGGATCAACCAGAGAGTATGCTTTCAAAGAGTTTCATTACAAATGGACGTTTAACTAATGGCGCTTTCGTTTCGAAGCTTCCTGTGCCTCCGCACACATTTCACATATATCTTCATGGACCAACATTATACAGCAGTCACTTGTCAGGTAGGTTGGTAGGTTTCAATAACCAACCACTCGATAGGAAAGGGTGACCCTTTCGTTTTTCCCAGGCATCCTTTCACGAACGAACCCTTTGGTTTCGCTTCGGGCTCTTCTTCAAAATCGACACTCTTCGTTGAAAATTCCGAAGTATTATTAAAGATGGTTTCGGGGTAAAATTACAATTCTGACTTGGGAAGTATACTGTGGACATGTTTGTATTCGTTTCACCCTTTGGACCATTTAGGAACTAAATTTAATAGTTTGAAGTGTTTACCATTTTTTCGACTTTGGATAGACCCATCTTTGGACCAAAAAAATTTTTAAATCACTTCTGAACTAAATCTGAACTAAATCACAGAAATATAATTAACACTAAAAATACCGAAGATATTTCACATTTATCTTTATTACGTTATAAATGAAAAGGATCGAATGGATTGTAAAATATACAGAATGTAGCTAGAACTTCAACGATGATAATAGGATACAAATTTTAAAAAATATTATTAATTAAATTTCTTGAGTGTTGATGTTGGCCGTAATATTATTAATATACAGTGTATATTTTCTGCGGCTATTGATAAGACCAACAAATTAGATGAAAACTTCTTTATTTAAATATTTCGACGCAACGTTTCGGTAACACTGTCGTTACCCTCTTCAGTCGAAAAAATGTCTCGAAACGTTTCGTCGAAATATTTAAATAAAGAAGTTTTCATCTAATTTGTTGGTCTTATCAATAGCCGCAGAAAATATACACTATATATTAATAATATTTATATTTATATATTAATAATTATTAACTGTGAAAAGTAGGAAACGATTGAACCGAGTCTTCAAGAAACGGCTGCATTTCACTTGAAACAATAATGTATTGTTTCATGATCTGCTTTGTAAAATAGATCCCGAAGTAAATCATGAATAATATTCGACAACAAGCAGGATAATACGGCCTAGGAAATCCTGGAGGACATAGTATCCTGTCCCGAATCAAGATCACCGTGGATCAAGGTCCACTCGTAAAAATCCAAGAAAACTCCGAGTTTTTCGGGATTCTCTTTCCTCGACGGATTTCTTCCGGGAATCGTTAAACCTTCGAAACGACGGGTGGATGCGACTCGGTCGTTGCAGAAAGAGAATATCGATCGAGACCGTGTAAAGGGAGGATTCTATGGGGTTAAACCCTCCTGTGGTTTCAGTCTGGTCCCTCCTCTACCTTCCTGTACCATTCCGTACCGTTCCGTACCGTTCTGTACCTCTCCGTACTCTTCAAGGACACTCGTCGAAGCGGAGATCTCCGGACAAGTAGAATACAACGCGCGTGGGAAGGGAAACCCAGTGATACTTCCTTTCATACTCAGACAGTATCCAGCTTTTGTCTCAGGGTTATTAAATTAAGATTATGGCGTACGAAGTGTATCATGTTTTGCTACACCGAGCTCATTGAATACGTAAAATCATATTTTTCTATCCTCTATCTCTAATTTTAATTGTAATTTAATTTATTTTACGGGTTATGACACTTAATAGTACAAATAGTTTGACAAAAGTAGTATCACAACACACACACATATATATAAAAAAAGAAAATGAAGCAAAGTAACATACAAACATACTAGACAAAAAAGATAGAGTGATAGAAACATAAAAATATACCTAATGACAATTTCAATTCATTATTTTCGACTCCTCTTGCAGACTTATCTGTTTTATGTCTGTCTTCGTTACTCGGATTATGATTATTTCTCTTTTTATATCTGAATTGAATTTTTGCAATAATTTAATGGACGTTTCGGAAATATTGTATATTCGCTGTTATTTTATTGCTAGACTAGATTGCTAGATTGCTAGATTGCTTGTATTTTTAATGTTTGATTGTTTTTTATTATTTTATTATATGTCATGGACAAAATTATTATGTATTTCAAGTGGAACTTTAAGCACTTAATGTTTGCTAATTTATTGATTAGAGTTACGGAATTATTATTATCAATATAATGACTTATTATTATATTAGGGGTACCGGAAAGTAATCAATTCGGGTGTGCAGAATTATTTCGCATCGAAATTTGGGAATTTGATTTTTTTTAAAAGGATATCATGGCATTGTAGAATAATCAGTCAAGGATCACAGATAACGATGGGGATTATCTAATAGAATAACATTTAATATGAACAAATAAACAGAGTTTCATAAAGTATGTGAAAAATAATTGCTTACTTTCCGGTACCCCTAATACATCGTGAAATTATCAGAAATATTATGACTCATTATTATAATACGCGAAAATAATTACCATAAATGTTACGGCTTATTTTCATAAATCGCGAAATTAATTATCATATATGTTACGACTTATTATCGTAAATCGCGAAATTAATTATCCGGAATTTGGCACAAATGGTTTCTGGAATTTCTGACGTCTGAATCTGACCTTCGCTGTCATCACTGAATAGAAGACATGGCATTATCATACGTTTCGTCACACCAATGTCAACCCTTCACCATTGTTTGTCTATTATGGATACTGCTAGGGTTGGTAGTAATTATAATCTATTTGGTACACGATGATGTAAAGTTGACATTACACCGTGAACACAGTGCAATATGAACCGCGAAAAATCTCCGAAAATGAAACATTATCAATTTGAACATTTTTCTTGAATTTCGAGGACACGTAATTTTTACTGCTTTGGTAGTTCTAGTGTTAATTATTAAATAATGATCAAAAAATATATTTCGATTACCGCGATTGAAGGAAATAATTATTGTTTTCCGGAAATATATTACATAGTTTTTTGCATATTAATATTAATATTTCACATTATGTATTACATAGGAACTCTCCCGGAATCTATATACAGAATGATCCCCTACGCGATGATTAAAACCGTTCTTCTCCAATCAAACTAATTAGCACAATTTTATAACAAAATCGCTAATATTTCAAATCAAAAATCGAAACAAAAAATTTAAAAAAATCCTTAACTATTTACAGAGTCCTCAGGTTTTGTTTTCGTCCAATTAAATCCACGGATTTTCACAAGGGAAGTTTAAAACAAAACGAATAGCCAAAAGTAAATCGCGCAAAAAACCCCGGAAGCTGGGAAAAGTGCGTTCTATCAAAATGTCGTTTCTTAATCAGCACTCAAAACGAAGTTGGCGACACGAGTTCCCGAGGGAATTCGACAGGAGAACATTTCACGTTTTATTCGACGGGGGGCAGGTAATTTGTAAGAAGAACGATAAAGTTTGCATTGCAAATGCGTTTGCTTTATTATTCGGACACAATAACCCGGTTGCCTAACGACGTATATTTCAGAATGAAAAGCGCCGCGCTACGTCGACGAAACCGTGGTTTCCGCTCGGCGAGTGTCAAACCGGGAACAGTTGAATTCTACCGGAAACTAGAAAACTTCTTCCATCAAACATTCCACGTGTCCTTCTATCATTCTATCAACCTCTTTTACTTTACTTCTTGCCTTCCATTCCTCCTTAACTCCATTCTATTCTACACGTTTCTCCATTTTTATGGGTCACTTCCTTCGCTATGTTTCTCTATTTTCTAGCATTCATGTTTTTACGGGTCATCCCTCCACTTCGTTCCTTATTTTTCACCCTTTTCTCTCCCTATTATCTTAATCTTCTTCGAGGAAGAAGAACTTCATTTTCGTTTCTTTTTAATGCGTTTCTTTTTTACCGTCTCGCCCCCCCCCCCCCCCTCCTCCTTTTTCTTTCTGTCTGCCGAGTTTCTACTAATTGTCTCACGTCCTGCTCGAGGGACCACGCAGGGAAACTCCGGGATACGAATTCATTGTATTCTTGTCAAGAATTTTAGCGTTTCAAACTGAAAATCGTTATCTTCTTTTAACCCTTTGACTGCTAAAGGCGTATACATACGCCCTAACAAATCCATCAATATATACGAAAAGCGTATATATACGCCCTCACAAATCCATCAATATATACGAAAAGCGTATATATACGCCCTCTGTAAATTAAAATAGCTTAAAAAGTTACTTAATATTAATAAAAAAAATTGATATTTAAAATTTTTTTGCCATTATTCTTTTTTAAACCCTAAGAATGGCATCAAATTTCCGGGTACTGTTTTGGTCACTGTCAGTGGACAACTAGTCGCAGCGACTGACAAGCGAAAAACGCGCCGTCCATATAGATGGATTCGTCCGAGAGCGCGCCGCAGTCAAAGGGTTAAGTCGTTCTTCACTTTTGTGACGCAGTTTATGACGTTTATGTGTCATGATTTCTTTTGGCGCGAATATTTGTAATATTTTATGAGATTTGTAGAAATACAATGTTGATTATACAATTTTTGAGAACAGTATTAGAAAGTTACAAAATAAGAAATATCACACAGACACAATTTTAATAATTGAAATATCACTGTTACCTTATAAAGAACTTCCGAAGTTTGTATACTTCATAATACATTAATGTCTTATTTACTTTGCTAATATAATTTTAACAGGTTCAGTATTATTATTATTGGGTTGGCAAGAAAGTAATTTCGGTTTTGTAGTGTGAAATAAAACTCATTTTCTTTTAAACAAAGAGTGAACTTTAATCGAGCACATATTTTCTATTTTGAAAACTAAAAGCGACATTTATTAAATATCAAAAGGAAAAAAATCATAACACTAACAGAAGTCCTTTACAACAAACATAACGCTATATATTTGTGAAAACCGTAATTACTTTCTTGCCAACCCAATATAAGTTGTGTTCAATGAGCGAATTTGTTATTAAATTTAGCTTTATTCTTTTATCATTTTTGTATTTTTATATTTTATTATGTATCTTTATTTTGCTGTATATATGATACTATTTTCGTTAAACTATTTGTACTGTTAAGGGTTATTATTTAATTCAATTCAATTCAATTTGATTAAATAACTTTATAAACGTAATTTATAATAAGTTTCGTATAATGGCTTCATAGACCTCACGGAAAGTAGAATTGTATCCTTTTCTCTCAAAGGTTACGTATATGTGATACTAATTTCGTTAAACTATTTGTACTGTTATTATTTAATTCAATATTATTTAATTCAATTCAATTTGATTTGATTAAATAACTTTATAAGCGTAACTTATAATAAGTAGAGTATAATGGCTTCATAGACCTCATGGAAAGTAGAATTGTATCCTTTGCTCTCAAATGTTATGTATATGTGATACTAATTTCGTTAAACTATTTGTACTGTTATTATTTAATTCAATATTATTTAATTCAATTCAATTTGATTTGATTAAATAACTTTATAAGCGTAACTTATAATAAGTAGAGTATAATGGCTTCATAGACCTCATGGAAAGTAGAATTGTATCGTTTGTTCTCAAAGGTTGCGCCGAACACGTTGTTCCATCATTATCCGTGCTCTGACTATTTGTCGATTGTTAGCGAAACCACCTTCCGGCGAATGGTTGGTCCTTTCTCAACTACAAATCGAATAGATCGCCGAGTGGAAACCTCAAACCACCATCAACCACCAACCAGGAATGTCGAATCTCTAGCTTTCGAATCCCTCGTATATATTAACCCTTTTAGTGCCAGGCATTTTACGGAGTACATGCGAAGAATGCCACGGGCCGATTTCATATGCGCGCTTATATGAATAGCTTTATAAGGAACAAAATTCCGATTTCCTGGAAGAAAATAGTACTGTTTATTCTTCGGAAACTTAAAGAATATGGAATATAATGTTGTGCAGTGAAATTTTTAGTTATAAAATATGTTTTATTCAAACGAGGCTGAGAAAATGTCCCTCAGCACGTAAGCCCGCCACAACGCATCGGCCCGCTGGCACTAAAAGGGTTAACCCGTGAAATGCCCTCTTCAAGGTTCGGTGTTCCACCCCAGAAATGATTACTTCGAAAATTCCCGATAATCTTTCGCATTGTTAATAATGATAAATATAATAATAATAAATATTGATAATTCATAATGCGTTCCACTGAAGCTAGTATTACAGCTTTTATGAAATATAAAAAGTATAAAATATAAAATAATAATTATAATAATAATAAATATTGATAATTCATAATGCGTTCCACTGAAGCTAGTATTACAGCTTTTATGAAATATTATAAAAAGTATAAAATATCAAATAATAATTATAATTATAATATAAAAGAATAAAATTTAAGAAATGTAGTTTCAGATGTGGATGCTACCACAGGTTTCTTACTCCGAATTAACCCTTTTGCAGAACACATTCATCTTTTTGCATTGCAAATTAACCATTTTGCAGATCATATTCACACTTTTTGCAAATCGAATTCATTCACTTTAACTCTTCATTGGATTTGAGTTTTATTACGATAACTTCAGCAAGCAATTTTGAGGAAAAGCTTGATTTGCAAAACAGTGAATTTCTTCCGTGAAAAGGGTTTATTTTGGAGTGCAAAATCTGTATATCAGACAATCATTGTATCAAATTACAGGGTTACCATCGATGTAACTTCTACCTTACACTTTTCGGGTTACGAATTTTCTGTAAGAAACTAATAAGTAATAGTAATAGAATAATAATGCATAAAGGATAACAAATAATATTAATGGTGCCAGAAATGAATCAATTGTTTTATAATACTTAACTCTTATATATTATATATTAGTATTATTAGGTCCCGCGCGTAAAATCAAATTAATCAGGAAATACTAAAAGACATTTATTCAGCTTACTTTTATCCGACGATGTATGTACATTATTATAAGAAAACGTCAATTTTGAGTTTGATATCTCCTGCCTTTTAAATAATTACTCTCGATCGATGCGAGAGACGGGATTATCAATATATAACTCTCGTAACACGGTATCGACACATAATACGTGCGCCGAGTGCAAAACAACCACTTCGATATTAAAGAGATATCGCGGTATCGCGAAGATTTTCCGCGAATCACGGAGAGCATTGCGATCTCATTATTTTCCGATTTATATAATAACTCTTTTAAGACTTTTGATTATTTAATTTTAAGCGCTTAAAATATTTAAACCATCGAGTAATAAGTTGAAAGATACGAACCGACTGGAATCATCGTCTAAGTCGATTACAGGAAGAATGAAAGAAAATCGATTCCCAGAGTGATCTGAATTTCGAAAGTACACGAGTCAGGTTGAGACGAGTCATGGAATTCGACGAATCACAGAGGAGTATGACGGTTTAAATAGTTGTTTGTGTTTCAGAAGATTCGCGGGGGAAGAAGGTAGCGATTCCGTTGAGCATATCGAAGTGGTCCGCAAAATCAACAGTGACGAGCGAATCTGAAAAGCTTCGGGGGATGCGAAAACCGGCGGACGATGTCGATAGGACCGACCTGGGGGTCGAGGTTGTTTCTCGTTCTAGCAACGAGCACGATCGTTATCGGCAATTATCAACGTCATCGCGAGAGGACTCATTTGCGCGAGCAGCTCGTTAACGTTCATCAAATAACGAGGAATATCACTCGCTTGCAAGGTGAGTCCTATTCAAATAACCTCCCTGACTCTTCTTCCGATTTAATGTTTCCCATTCTGCGTTGGAGACCGTCTTTATTCCTTTATCAAATGCCAGATTCCAAATGGAACGTATTGGCATTTATGAAGCCTGAATTTTCTGCCACATAAATCAACTAATTATCAAATGAATCGACGGGTTTTCTGATAGCGTTGTGAATATCATTTTCTGGTAGTGCTTTTCTTGTAGTGGATCGATACAATTTGTGAACCGTGTTATATGAGGATCGCCGTAATCTGTGAATCGCGTTATATCGAAATCGAATTGTATGATTATCGTGTTATATGAGGATCGCCGCAATTTGTGAAGCGCGTTATATCGAAATCGCATAGTATAAGTACCGCGTTATATGAGAATCGCCGCAATTTGTGAGAAGCGTTATATCGAAATCGAATTGTATGAGAATCGCCGCAATTTGTGAGCCGCGTTATATCGAAATCGAATTGTATGAGTACCGTGTTATATGAGGATCGCCGCAATTTGTGAACCGCGTTATATCGAAATCGCATTATATGAGGATCGCCGCAATTTGTGGACCGCGTTATATCGAAATCGCATTATATGAGGATCGCCGCAATTTGTGAAGCGCGTTATATCGAAATCGCATAGTATAAGTACCGCGTTATATGAGAATCGCCGTAATTTGTGAGCCGCGTTATATCGAAATCGAATTGTATGAGTACCGCATTATATGAGGATCGCCGCAATTTCTGAAGCGCGTTATATCGAAATCGCATAGTATAAGTACCGCGTTATATGAGAATCGCCGCAATTTGTGAGCCGCGTTATATCGAAATCGAATTGTATGAGAATCGCCGCAATTTGTGAGCCGCGTTATATCGAAATCGAATTGTATGAGTACCGTGTTATATGAGGATCGCCGCAATTTGTGAACCGCGTTATATCGAAATCGCATTATATGAGGATCGCCGCAATTTGTGGACCGCGTTATATCGAAATCGGATTATAAGAGTACCGCGTTATATGAGGATCGCCGCAATTTGTGAAGCGCGTTATATCGAAGTCGCATAGTATAAGTACCGCGTTATATGAGAATCGCCGCAATTTGTGAACCGCGTTATATCGAAGTCGCATAGTATAAGTACCGCGTTATATGAGAATCGCCACAATTTGTGAACCGCGTTATATGGAAGTCACTCAATTTTGAACTTTTTTACACAATTTTGAATCTGTATAAGAAATAATTTTCTGATAGTACTTCGGAATCAGTCACTCAATTTTGAACTTTTTTCGCCCAATTTTAATGTATTTAAAAGAATACAATTTGTTTGTAATACTACAGTAGTATTTACTCAAATTCGATTTTTTTTTTGCACAATTCTGAATTTTTATAAGAATATAATTTTCTGAACTATAGAAAAAACGACGAGGTTTTGACTTTTGTGGAAAGGGTATTTAAAATACAGGTATCAACGTAATATTGTAAGATTCTAGAATTAAAACATATTATAAAACAAAGGCTTTCAAGTAATTCGAAGAAATACGGGCGTCGACGCGATTCATGCGGTCGTTTTGCGCGAGGACGTGCACTGACCGTAGAAAAATCAAATTGACAGTCATACAAGCAATTTCGTTCCTGTCCTCGAATCGTTTCAACGCTCAAACCGGTGATGCTTCCGGGACACATAACTGACGCGTCACCACCTGATTTTTATTTCCCTATTTCCGGATTTCGAACAAACGGTAACAGCTTTACAAACTTTAAAATCCTTCGTAATCTGTTTCCTTGCATTTTTTAATGCCGATGAAAATAATATATTTCATACATCGTACATATACTATATAAAGTAATATCACTCACCAAACAGGGATATTTTATTATATTTGGCGTATAGGTTCTGCATTCCCAATTAACTCTTTTGCAGATCATATTCACCTTTTTCTGTCCCAAATTAACAATTTTGCAGATCATATTCGCCTTTTTACAAACCAAATTCACAACTTCACGGATCAATTTAATACTTTTGCGAATCAAGCTTCTTTACAGATTTGTTTTCTTAAGATATGATAATAAAAGTAATATGCAGTGTAAAGTGGAAGGGTAAATTTGATTTGCAGAATGGTGAATGTGATCTGCAAAATGGTTAATTTCGAATTGCAAAACGGTGAATATGATTGCAAAAGGGTTAATTTGAAGTGCAAAACCTTCATAATATGCAATACCAAAAAAGACAAATTTCGCAAAGAAAAACCACCGTTTTAAAACGACCCAATTTTGGTCTTTTAAATATCACATCTATCAAGAAACATATTAAAAATATATTATTTGGCGTATAATATGCAATGTCAAAAAAGATAAATTCCGCAAAGAAAATATAACGGTTTAAAATGATTCGATTCTCGCTTTTTAAAAATCTCATCTATCAACAAAATATATTAAAAATATATTAAAAATATATTCTTTAGTTTATAATACACAATTCGCTTCATATTTCTTATATCTTCTTTTCAGTTTCATCTTCTAAATATATAAATAAAAATCAAACAGAATAAATCCCGCAAAGAAAACATATCATCTCAAAACGATCCGACTCTCGTCATTCAAAGATCTCATCTCTCAAATAAGAACTCTATTAAGAATTAATAACAGAGAAGATTACAACAGATTTGCAATTTAAAACGCAACTAATTCCCCCAAAGAAAACAGCATCCCACGATTGTATCTCGTAACTCGGAAGTAGAAATAGTAAACTTCAAAATAATTCCGAGTCCTTCCAAGTCATTCAACGGAGATCTGGCTCGAAATCAACGTAGAATATATTTCCCGCTGAAATATATCCTTTTGATTGAATTCCTGCATTTTCTATTTTAATTGTAATTGTGGAAGCTGTTTCGAGTATAGAATCCCGATAACATTGAAATCGAACATTTGGGTCAACCGATCCGAGTGACACGTGTTAACCGAAGTATCGCGACTAATTAATACTTCAGAAGTCGAAAGTCGCTTGTGCAATTAACAGCGGAACCTTAACCTGCGTTTTATTACGAATGTTTCCGAGATAATGAAAAAAAAGAAGGAGAACAGCGAATGTCAAGCGGTAAAGGACCATCCGGCTTTAATTACGCTTTTGTCGTCAACTTGATCATTCTAGCTTCCAGGAAAAGACTCTCTTTGCGCGAAATATAAGATCAAGATACACCGAGGAAATCCTTCGAAAGTTTATCTTTCTTCATCGGATACCTCTAACAAAAAATATAATATAATGGACGATAACTAACAAAATACCAATAACGAGTATGAATATAATTATATTCCAAGGTGTTCGTAATTTTTAAAACAATCTTTCAAATGTAATACTCTTTCGAAAATTATTTTATTAACGATATTACAACAAATTATGATAATCGGAGTAATTAGTATTTGGGGTACCGGAAAGTAATTAATTCGGGAGCAAAGAATTTTTTGCATGGAAAGTTGAGAATTTGATTTAAAAAAAGGAAATTACAGATAACGTTTTTGTCAGAATATATTCCCGAATATAATCATAACAAATTTTCATTCAAGAGAATGATTAGGATTTTTATGATAAATAAATTAATAAAGTTTTGTTTTTCTTAATGCATAATAATTGCTATAATTAACGATAATTTGTTATGATTATATTCGGAAATATATTCTGACAAAAAAGGAAATTACAGATAACGTTTTTGTCAGAATATATTTCCGAATATAATCAAAACAAATTCAATCCCATAAATATGACTGCAACTTGAAACATTACCTTTTCGTACGAACGGGTTAATTAATAACAATTATTCTGTAACCTCAGGAAACTGATAGTACAAGGTTGTTTATACCGCGCGTTTATACATCAAGGCGAAAATGTTTCGAGCGAAGTGTTCCTAAAATGTTCGAGAGTCGACAATTCCATTCTCATGTAATAAACGAGGCGTGGGTATTCGAAAGGACGAAGTAATGGCGGAAAGGAGCTGAGAGCAGGTTTAATTACCCACTGCAGAGTTGATCAGTGTACGCGGCTAAATCTAGAAACCAAGCCGAACCTGCTGGTGATTCGTCTGCCGCAAAAGTTACATGGAAACTTTCCTGCACCTGCACTGCTCGCTGTTTCTACAAGCGCGGAAAGTTTCGATTTCCAGCACAATTTTACGACATAGCCCTCTTCGTACTATCCATCCGCAGTGTCTGACACACTTACCTTAACCCCTTCATGAGAAATTTTTAACGCCACTATCTGAACTGTGATTTTAAAAAATATATGACACGTCTTTATTTACGTCTTTATTAAAATTAGGAATTGTTTGTAATTAACGATTTTAGGAAATATTGTATATTTGTTCTTGTAATGGTTTCATATATGGATATATTTTTATTTTATTTATTGAGTTGAAACATAAATAAGTTCCGTTTTATTTTAAAGAAAGTAATCAAAATGTTAATAAAAACCTTGTAGAAGGTTGTTTGTTTAAAAGGTTTTAATAAGCAAGTGGTATGTATGTATATATTCTTAGAGATCTTCGCATTGAATTTTATTATAAAAGAGATTAATTGTATATACTTTTTATGGAGATATTCAGAATTTCTTATTCGCGGAAATAAGGGTGTATGAGATTTTTGTTGAAATTCTGTGTTGTACGAATCTCTTTTTGCACTCACTGTATATCTTTCGCTTTCTCTTTTCCTCGTTCTTTCGTCTTATACCGGCCTTTTTATTACTTTCCTCAAAGTGCATACTTAATTGTATTAAAGGCGATACAGATACTTTCAAAGAAGCTCATTTCCGCCTCGTATCGAATAGTTTTCGAGCGCGGCAACTTTTGCAATTTTAATATCTCCGTGTTAAGCGAACGTGAATTTTGGACCAGTAATATAATGGCTTGGAAATTCACTTCTTTATTCGTTGAGTTTTATAAAAAAGAATCGATATATAGACTCGGCACGTTTGTTGGAAATAATTTTAGCCGCGTTTTCGGTTTCTCAAAATTCTGATACAAATTCGACATTTCTTAGTTGAAGATGTTAACATTCCTGAACTGAACAATTTTACAATGTTAATACAAAAAACCGAAATATCGACTCTGTGCCTTGGTTGGAATTAACTTGAGCCAATATTTCGGTTTTTCAAAATTTTGACATTTCTAAGCTAAAAAATGTTAACATTCCTGAATTGAAAAAATTTACAGTATTAATAAAAAACGCAATATTGACTCGGCGCTTTGGTTGGAAATAACTTGAGCCGCTATTTCGGTTTTTCAAAATTCGGACAAAAATGTTGACATTTCTGAACTAAAAAATGTTAACATTCCTGAAGTGAAAAATGTTACAATGTTAATTCAAAGAACGAAATATGGACTCGGCGCCTTGGTTGGAATTAACTTGAGCCGCTATTTCGATTTTTCAAAATTCTGACGAAAATGTTGACATTTCTGAGCTGAAAAATTTAAACATTTTCATCCGACAAATTTCCTAGACTTACTGCAAAATTATTGTACTCAATATTGAAAAAAATATTTCGAAATATCGCGCGCACTCGTATGTTTTTAAAAGCGGTTTTCATGAACTTTTCACGCGGAAAAAGATAGCTCCGTTATAAATGTAGGGAGGTTAATTACCGCATAAAACAAGAGCCGAACATATGAGTGCTGCAAAGAGAAAACCTTTCACCCGAATCAACAATTCATGAGCTACTTTTCTTCCAGGAAGCAATGTTATCCTGGATCCTGCAATAATGGAACTTTTGTTCGCGAAGAAGTATTCCGCGGCTAAAGAAACACAATTTCCAACATGATTATAACATGATTATAACATGTATATAAACATATCGTGATTAACAAGAATTTTTAAAACGTGGAAACTGTATTGCTTTATAATGAAAATATTATCATATTGCTCATTTTTATCCGCCTTTAATAATTACATGGCGTAATAATTAATAATATATTCATCAATACAGCCCGCGAAATTTCTATAAAGCCACCACGTTTTTTGCTAATATCTTATAAATATTTCATACTTTTGATAAGTTTGTGGGTGATATTATTTTAGGAGTATTAAAGACACATATTTGTCGGTTTAAATAATTCAAATAACATTTATTTAAAATAGGAAACGGAAATATGTAATATGACATAAAATCCAATGCGAAATTTCTATAAAGCCACCAGATTTTTTGAGGGATAAAATCAATATTCATAATAATTTATTTTTAATTTATATATTAATAGCTTGTATAACTGCCATTTCTTCGAAAAACTTCCAAAATTCGTTTCGGCATTGATACAATTAAATTTGGAAGTGTGTCAATTTCGATGGATGCCCACGCTTCGTTCACCGCTGTCCATAATTCATTAACTGACGATTATTGCTTGCAATTACCGTAAACTTTCCTCGCAATTATTCCCCAAAGATTTTCAATTGGGTTTAGATCGGCTGGCCATGATAAAATTCTAATGTCTTTTTGACAAAACCACTGCTTGGTGTGGTTCGACGTATGGACACTGGCATTGTCGTGCTGATAAATAAAATTATCGTGCTCAATTTCTTCTGTAAAAGTTATTAGCACTGTATCTAATAATTCTGTATATTCTACAGAATTCATTTTTGTGCTGATTCGGCAGATAGGTCTTTTTGCATCAGCACGAAATGCAGCCCAAATCATTGGTGAACCACCACCTCATTGACACCTTCCTCTCCTTCGCCCAATATCGCGTAATTATTTACGAGCGTACGTGATCTATTAATTTTATTTGCAATTGTGCGATTAGAACATCCCATACTTTTATAAGCAACAGTGGATGCTTTTTCTTCGCTCGTTAATAACTTTCCTTGTGGCATCTCGAAGTCAATTTGAAGAAAGCCTGATTTTTCCGATTTTCTCTCACTATTTATGGATGGACAACCAGGTCCCCACCTTCGCGGAGGCGGAGAAACTTCTGTAATTTGCATTAATTGGTCGAACCAAGTTGGAACCTTACCATTGGGCTCCATTGTTTGCAATAAATTCCAGGAATCCGCGAACTCCTATGGATCGTGCGTCCAGGTGGGGCCGCTAGGATCGACGTTTGGTCCCCAGATGTGGGACTTATCCGTTCGCTCAAAAATAAGTAATAATTTGCGAAGCTAGGTACAGGGCGTAAGGACCGATGCATAACTAGCAACAATAGACCAACAACACAATAGGTCCTCTGGCCGCTGTAGCATCGGTCCGTCCCAAAGCAAGACGACCGTGCGGTTTTAAGGTAATAAAAACTCCGTCCGAAATGGTAAAAAGTTCAAAATGGTACATCCGTTTAACCGTGAAAGTAGTACCACGTGCACAAATTGCAAAACGAAAATGTAACGGTTCCGGGACGCAAAATTATCCACACAAAACTAAGTGGCTTTATAGAAATTTCGCATTGGATTTTATGTCATATTACATATTTCCGTTTCCTATTTTAAATAAATGTTATTTCAATTATTTAAACCGACAAATATGTGTCTTTAATACTCCTAAAATAATATCACCCACAAACTTATCAAAAGTATGAAATATTTATAAGATATTAGCAAAAAACGTGGTGGCTTTATAGAAATTTCGCGGGCTGTATACAGAGAGCTCCGTTTAACAAGAATTTCATTCTGGAAATTTCGTGTGAATGTGAAAATATTTTGAAAGTTTCGTGAACCAATTTGTAAAATATAATATTTAGACATCGAACATTTTGAATATTTAAAACCATACTTTTTAAGTCATCGTTTATCTGAGATCTAAAACTAGTAGAAAAAGTACGATGCTGCAGTAAAAAGCACACGAATTCAGCTGCAAATCTCTCTCCCTACATTTTACGAATCCCGTTGCAAAGCTCTCCGAATCATCGATTTCAATTAATTCCGTATTGACTCGTCACGAAGCGGAAAAAGAAAATCTCTTTTGCAGTTTGATCCGTTACTTCGTTGATTAGATCCTTGATATGATCTGGGCGCGATACCCGTTCACGGCTCCTACAATTAACGGCGTGAACATAATTGGATCCTTTACGGTTATTAAAGCCGACCGGAAATAAAAATACTGCACTTCATTTAATGGGATAACGTTTTCATCTCCCATTCGAGGTGGATGCTCATTTATATGTTAAGCAAAATTGTTTGCGTTAAACAAAATTAATTAAATACAGTATAATTTATAAATGATATTTATGATATTTATGATATTTATTCAAGGCTGTTCCATTAGCAATATTTTATTTATAAATTATTTAAGTATTCCTCATGGATTGTATTGTACATGATCAAATATTATGCATGAATATTATATATAAATATATATATAATATTTGGGTTTACTGGATCATAAACACTTGTCAGTTTTTAATAAACTTGAAAATCTGAATGTGTCATATTTTTTTCTACGGAATATTAATCATTAATTAGACGTCGGTTCCATTATACAATTTTTTGTTTAAATATTGTTTAATTACTCCTCCATTATTGTGAATAAATATATGCCAATTCTATGTATAAATTCATTCTGTTGTCGTTTCGAAACTGGCATATATTTATACACAATAATGGAGGAATAATCAAATAATTTTTATATAAATATTACTAATTAATTCTATGTATAAATTCATTCTATTGTCGTTTTAAAATTGAGCATATATTTATACATAATAATTGAGGAATAATCAAATAATTTTTATATAAAAATTACTAATTACTTCTATGTATAAATTCATTCTATTGTCGTTTTAAAATTCAGCATATATTTATACATAATAATGGAGGAATAATCAGATAATTTTTATATAAATATTACTAATTAATTCTATGTATAAATTCATTCTATTGTCGTTTTAAAATTGAGCATATATTTATACATAATAATTGTGGAATAATCAAATAATTTTTATATAAAGATTACTAATTAATTCTATGTATAAATTCATTCTATTGTCGTTTTAAAATTGAGCATATATTTATACATAATAATTGTGGAATAATCAAATAATTTTTATATAAAGATTACTAATTAATTCTATGTATAAATTGACTCTATTGTCGTTTTAAAATTCAGCATATATTTATACATAATAATTGAGGAATAATCAAATAATTTTTATATAAATATTACTAATTACTTCTATGTATAAATTCATTCTATTGTCGTTTTAAAATTGAGCATATATTTATACATAATAATTGAGGAATAATCAAATAATTTTTATATAAAGATTACTAATTAATTCTATGTATAAATTCATTCTATTGTCGTTTTAAAATTCAGCATATATTTATACATAATAATTGAGGAATAATCAAATAATTTTTATATAAATATTACTAATTACTTCTATGTATAAATTCATTCTATTGTCGTTTTAAAATTGAGCATATATTTATACATAATAATTGAGGAATAATCAAATAATTTTTATATAAAGATTACTAATTAATTCTATGTATAAATTCATTCTATTGTCGTTTTAAAATTGAGCATATATTTATACATAATAATTGAGGACTAGTCAAATAATTCTGAAATAAATATTACTAATTAATACTATGGCACTAATTAACTGAAGATACTACGCTAACGAAGATAAGATTGATCAGCGGCAGGGAAATTTGGAGCTCGTCGTTTTGAAAATGAACGGATATGCAGATTGCGGGGGTTTGGAGAGATCATTTGTCGACGGGTTGAAGTGGCTCCGGTACTCGACCCTCCGAAATATATCGGTATTACGGAGCCACTTTTCGTGCCCGAATTTATCCGAATGATGCGCCGCGGATGCACGTGATTTGTCCACGTTATGGCAAATTATGGCACTGGTTAGACGGGAAAGTGAATTTCGCCACGCAACCTAAATCACCGCCCACAACATCCGGAAAAATTCACACCGATTTGTTTCCCTACTTGGAACAATTCATAGTTATTTCATTAATTCGGTAACATTTTCCAGGAAAATATCCTGAAATTCTACGACTCGACAAAATTCTACTTTAAGCATATTCTCCCATTAACCCATTCACTGCCAACTACGAGATATCTCGTAGTAAGCGTCTAATAACTCGCGTCTAATTATCTCGTACTGTTTTTTTTTCAATAAAAATACTGTAAATGCCATTGCAATATTTGTTGGGGGCCTTATTTGAAGGCGATACGTGACTCCCCCGCCTCTTAACGAGGGCAGCACCCTTCGGGCGCTGCACATCCGGGGCCCAATGTACCCTCTAGCGGTCCTATTATAGTTTTTGTTCTTCATGCGTACAAGTCGAGTCGTGCTTGCATCGCTGCGAAAGCTTATTGTAATATCTAACTGTTAATATTTAACTGTTCCTAATAAATATACTGTGTTTGTGTCTACGTTTTGGGGTTGGTACCTTTCCTACAATATTTTATCAGTAACTTAATATTATTATATTTTGTAAAACTTCATGTTTCCTTTAAAATAAAACCGTGGCGCCCAGGGCAAGACGCGCTAAATTTGCGTGGCAGTCAATGGGTTAAACGAAGTGTCAACAAGACACGAAATACTGTATTTATACTATTTAACGTATGTATGTATTTAGAAATCGAAATTATACACTATGGACAAACAATGCATATGTTTGTACTATGCATACATACATACAAAAATAAAATAGCACTTCATAGGTGGCAATACAATAGTGTTAATATTTTTAATAAAATTGAAGTTGCTTGTATGGATTTAAAAACAAATATTTCTTTTTAATAAGTTTTCGGGACCTAACCCCCCTTTTTGTACTTGCTCCGGGTCTCATGTAACACGGTTCCACACAACACGGCATATTCTAGGAACCTATGTACCGTGTTGCAGGAGGGTTACCTGTACTACAATTTATTCTTCAGTTGAATCGAAAACTCTCTGACTGCGGCGTGTTCTAACAAAAAATCATTAACGTCGTACAACAAATCCCCGTACAGCACGATTTCCTACAACGCGAGTTCATGCAACTTGTAACATATTAATCGTGTTATACGGGAGTCTACTGTATTTGAAAAAGAACTGATTACTTTCCGGTAACCGTAATATTATAGTACGACGGAGTTGATGTTTTCTTTGCAAACCAAACTGTTTGATCTCCTTTAAGTGCGGAAGACTTTGAAACATACTTAAAAGGACTCCCTGCATTTTAATTGGCGATGGAAAATTGTAATTACCGCGGTGATATAAATAAGTTTCAATGTTTATGTCTCTTAGATGTTTGGAATCAGCCGAAAATTGATTCTTACGCTCCAGTTCTGAAATCCGCGGATTCTAGATTCCGTGTTTATGAAAGTTTTCGGGTTTTCGCTGATATCGTTGACAGTGTTACGTTCTACAAATAGTTTCGTGTGGATTTCTACTAAGATAGTCTTCCGAGTGGAGTTGAAATTAGATAATTAAATTCCGAGTAATCAGAATTGTTAATTCTGAGTTTTGTTGACACTTCGTTTAATGGGAGGACACGCATAAAGTAGAATTTTGTCGAGTCGTAGAATTTCAGGATATTTTCCTCGAAAGTGTGACCGAATTAATGAAATGACTATGAATTGTTCCAAGGAAAAATACAAATGTGAAATATTAATAATTATTAACACGCTGGAATATCAAATTTGTGGACACACATAACGTGATATGAAATAATACTCCAAGTGCTTTTAAAGAAACAACAAGAAATAATTGATTTACGCTGCAAAACACTTCCCGCTAATTAACAGGATTGAATTGAAATAATGCAACTTTATCTCGTCAAGAACAAAATGTACCGTATAGTTTTCTGGAAAGTAGCAAGAAAATAATTATATAAATATCCGAAAATAATAAATGATTGCTATACTACTTTGCTGTGCTATTTTTGGAAATGAGAATAAAGTAATCGCATAATTTTTTGGAAAATAAGAATAAAAGAATTGCATAATTTTTCAGAAAATATCCATCGAACGCGAACCCGATAAAATAATTATTAATTAATCGCCACGGTTTTAAATTTTCGGGAAACGAACATAAAGTAATCGCATAAATTTCCGGAAAATCAGAATAAAAGAATCGCATAATTTTCCGGAAAGTAAGAATAAAAGAATCGCATAATTTTCCGGAAAGTAAGAAAAAAGAATCGCAATCATTTTCCGGGAAATAAGAAAATAAGAATACAAGAATTTCATAATTTTTCCGAAAATATCCGTCTAACGCAAATCGGACGAAACCGCAACGATATTAAATGCCAATCATCCAACATCAAACCGATAAAAATGTAAAATCGAGGTAAGAGAGAGTGTTCCAAAAATAGCATATTTTCCAATATTCCTTTTTTAATCCACCCATTAAAGGCGCGTTCCTTTCAACCTATTTATAAAGTACGGGATTATGGTCGACTCTTGTTCTTGGGGCCATTTAATGGCACGTTTCAGTGGCAAGGGTCGAACCCTTTGATAACGCTCGATAATTATCCGTGGGAATTACAACGTTCCTTGTAACGATGTAACGTCGAAGAATTCTGTCGGTTTTTTGGGGGGGGATTGGACCGATTAACGATCGAGCAAAGTGCCCAGCTTGCAAATTTGATAATTAATCGGGAACGGTGTATGGACAGCGACTGACCCTATGCCAGGATGACCAACCGTTTTAGCTGTAATTCGTACCTCGGGGCAGGGTTCTAAATTACTCGCCGTTAATTGCATCGAAAGTGCTACATTCTACGTCGAATGTCTACGACTTTCGATTCCAATAAATGAAATTCTTGTGTCTGCCTACGCCACTGTCGTGGCGTTATAACATCGCGTCTGTCCGTCGAACTTGGATTTCGAAATATATTGAAATATTTCGTTGAATCTGATTAATTCTTTGCCGAAGATATGCAATATTTACCATAACATTAATACAATTAATATAATAATATAATATTATTAATATCTTTAAAGGCAGAAGGAAATTATATTTCGTAAGAATAATGTTTGCAGTATTCTATGATAAATAATTCATTTCTAATTAAAGAGAATATTCATTAATATTTTCTATTAATCTCCGCCATTATTATTACAGATATATTGCACAAATAATTGAATATAATAAAACATAATCGAGTATTTAGTAGTAGAAATTAAAAGCAAATACTTTCGTGAAGATACGGAATCAATTAGCCGAGGAATATTGATATCTTTCGGAAGAATAAATGAAGAAGAAAATGGCACTTTTGACGCAGTGCTTAATTTTTTGAGGGCACACGTTACATCGGCACTTTCTTGTTTCAAGGATTCACGATACTTCGGGGAATAAAATCACAGGAATCCTAAGCCCTCATGCAAGTGCAATTTTGAACTTCCCTCGCGGAGTTGCCAAAACTGCAGGATTTCTACTCGCATGTAGTTCGCGTTATGACTCGGCCAAAAGTTCGTATTTTTACAACGCTATATGAACTCGCAACCCCAGATCATATAAACTATGTACATCCCAGAAAATGTAAAATCCTCTCTCGACAAACGAACGGTTTTGCGAATAATATTAAAGTTGTATTTACGTGGTTAATTCATAGGTGTACGTTTCTAAACATTTTATGAAATGAAACTCGACTTTTCTCGATGATTGGCGACTTCGAAATTTTGAGGATTTTTGTGATTCTCAACTGACCCGTTTTTTTTACGAAAACGAATTTTTATTTCACTTCTTTCGATCCAAAATGGTCCTAGGACATGTTTAGGCATCATTTACCATCGATTTGGACTATTTAGGAGCAAAATTGGCGACTGAATTTTGGACGATTTTTGAAGGTATACCAATTTACATTTTTGCGATTTTGGGTTGACCTGTTTTTTGACCAGAACAAATTTTTAAACCACTTCTTTCGATAAGAAATCGTGCTAGAATGTGTTTATACATCATTTACCATCGATTTGGGTCATTTAGAAGCGATTTTAGCGACTTTCATTTTTTGACAATTTTTGAAGGTATACCCCTTTACATTTTTGCGATTTTGGGTCCACCCATTTTCTGACCGGAAACAATTTTTAAACCACTTCTTTCGACCTAAAACGGTCCTAGAACATCATTTGGCATCATATACCATCGATTTAGGCCATTTAGGAGTGAAATTGGCGACTTTGTTTTTTTGACAATTTTTGAAGGTATACCCCTTTACATTTTTGCGATTTTGGGTCCACCCATTTTCTGACCGGAAACAATTTTTAATCCACTTCTTTCGACCAGAAATCGTCCTAGAATATGTTTATACATCATTTACCATCGATTTGGACCATTTAGGACCGATTCTGGCGACTTTGAAATTCTGATGAATTTTGTGATGAATACCCCTTTTCATTTTTGCGATTTTAGTATCCTGTTTTATGACCGGACAAAATTTTTAATCCACTTTTTTCGACCCAAAATGGTCCTAGAACATGTCTAGGTATCATATACAATCGATTTGGGCTATCTAGTTCCAATAATTCTTAATTAATTTGTACAAATTGGTTTTCGATTCCATACGAGTCTACGTAATATGCAACTGTACATGTACCTCTACGATATCCGCTCGAGCATCGTATTATATCATGACACTTTATTTACAACAAAATGGGACAAATAAACACCTTAACTAATGAGGACTTCGTAATATAACACGACGGTGCAAAAACGCAGCCGAATATCAAGAGTAAAATTACAATTGAAAATGTATATTCGAGCGGCAAATATTGCCTTCGTTAAATCTCGTATTTTTCGTGCTATCCAGATTCGTTATTTACTTCGAAATCGGGCAGATGTGACCCAAACGACGAAGATTTCATAACATAACGCCGCACCGATTAAATAAACCACAACGAGGACAATAAAATCGCGAAATACGAGGAGTTTGTCGATTCGTAAACATTGACGCTCGTCGAGGTCATAATTCCTCCGGTAGTCGACCCTATTTATAAATTAATACCAACTTGAACCTATGAAAACAAGATTCTTACTTTCGTCGCACTGCTGGCGACGTGGATGTGTCCCAGTCGAACATCGATATAATTCAACACATTTATTATTAATTAATCGACTCCGGAAAAATGAATCGACTGTCACTTAAATGTAAGAAGAATATAATCGGAGGATAGATCGACATAAAATTATGTATAAACTATATAAATATTTAAACGGCCTCGGGAAAGTTAAGGAACTATTTCTTGAATATAAGAAAAATATAGCGGTAAAATGTAACGATATTAGATTATCTATACAAAATATGGAATTATAGGACTCTCGAAAAATTACCGAATTATCGTTCGGAAGAGTATACAAACTTAAAATTCTTATATTATTATATATTATGTTATATATGATATGAACATGTATAATTATACGCCTCTGGACAAGTTAACAAACTGTCACTTGAAATAATGTAAAATGAAGTTTAATAATTGATAATAACTATTGATCGTGAGAATTTAATGCGAAATAGTTGAAAGTATTGCGATACGCGTCTCGATACGTCTCGAAGTCACGGCGATCACGGCAAGACTGATAACAGCGAAGGTCAATTAAGGAATCGTATTGCTGCGTCTCAAAATATGACGCGTCGCATATCAAAATTACTGGCAAGACTCGAAATAAGTGTTCTCAAATAAGTTATTCCAACTCGAAATAAGACGTTACTGATTTTTTAAATATATTTTTGTAATTAAATTCGATGTACAATCGAACATGAATAATTAAAATATGATAAACATAGTTTTGTAATATCAATCAGGTGATACAGAGATATCATCGTCACATTTCTATTATTCTAAACTTTTAAAGAGATGCTTTAAACAAATCTTTAGACTTTCGTGTAGAAATTGTATATATTGTATTTTTGTCAGACGTCCTCGGTTATTATTTCTCTGGATTCACTTCTTATTTCACTTAAAATCGACGAGGACATTCTCATTTTTTATTTTCACATATTTATAATAATCATTAATCAGATGATACAAAATATTATTAAAACATTTATATTACCGCATATTTTTAAACTACAGATTTTGGATTCCGTTTATATTTTCATGTTGAAATTGAATATACTTTTGTCAGACATCCTCGGTTATTTCTCTGGCTTCACTTCTTATTTCACTTAAAATCGACGAGGACATTCTCATTTTTTATTTTCAGATATATATAATAATCATTAATCAGATGATACAAAATATTATTAAAACATTTATATTACCGCACATTTTTAAACTACAGATTTTGGATTCCATTTAAAGTTTCACATTGAAATTGAATATATTTTTGTCAGACATCCTCGGTTATTATTTCCCCAGCTTCACTTCTTATTTCACTTAAAATCGACGAGGACATTCTCATTTTTTATTTTCAGATATATATAATAATCATTAATCAGATGATACAAAATATTATTAAAACATTTAAATTGCCGCACATTTATAAACTACAGATTTGAATTCCGTTTATATTTTCATGTTGAAATTGAATATATTTTTGTCAGACATCCTCGGTTATTATTTCCCCAGCTTCACTTCTTATTTCACTTAAAACCAGCGAGGAGATTCTCGCCCTCCGACAATGAATCTTTTCCAAGCTCCTTTTCAGCTTATTTCGAGAAGGTGTTACACAAAGATTCTTTCCGACGCGATTTGTAATTCACCACAAAAGATGTATTGTTAGGTGATGTGAATTCAAGTTAATCGCAACACAAATACTATACCCCTCCATTATGCTAAAGCGTTTATAGTTGGAAGCACGAAACTACCCTTTTCTCGAATCCTCATGAAAGTCCAATCCCGTTCCATGTGCCGGGGATTACCCCAAAGCTACACCCACACAAATCTAATGTAATTCTCCCAAAGTCCCTCAAAAATAACTCTGTACATTGGATTATGATAAACGTTGTATCACTAAACTGAAAAAGGTTCTCCCCTCCGATAAACATTGGAAACAATATTTTTTGCCGGACCATCTTACGGTAAGAAATGGGGTACAAATCTTGTTAAGCCGACATATCAATTGTGTTTCCACAAAAAAGAATAAAATAAAAAACGTTTCGAGCGACGTAAAATACAGTGATCTTTTTTGATTATTAATTTAATATTTCATCTCGGTGAACACTTTTATGGGCCACTTTGACGGAACTAATTCTTTCTAAATCTACAATTATTTCATTGATACTTCGAATTCAATTATCACTTAATCGGCAATTCAATTGGTGATCCAATCAGAATTAAAAATTCGTATTTGATTAATTTATTTCAATTACTTCACGCATGGAATGAAATAGGTTCATCGAATTTATGTAATTAATAAAGTTTTCAGTAAATATTGTTTCATAATATTCTGCAGCGGCAAACTATTAATAACTAAATAAATCAATGAAATTCTATCTATGAGAGGCAGTCGATTAATATTATTAATTAAACTATTACTATACTTTCAACAAACCCCTTCGATTTTTGTAACTTATATTTATTCCACGATTATCGCAAGAATTATTATTATTTTAATGCATTCGATTAAATGATGCCGATCAAAGTATCTGTTTAATCAAATTCCCAATACTTCCACAGCGGAAAACGAAATGTTACGAATCTATAGTTTTTTCTCCCAGCAAATCGTATCACGTGACTTTGAAATGTTTGCGAACAGTTGAAGAGGGGGAGTCGATTAAGATTAAAGTAGAAGGTTTCTTTCGGCGAGATAGAGGAGTCGGGTCGCGTTTTTTCGTGGCGGAAACCTGGAAAAACTCGTACTTTCCCGCGGAGAGTTTCCCGCGCGACACAATGCTTATTGTTGCACCGTCGACTTGCCTCTGGCAATGCAATCCTAGACTCTTCATGGTGCAAAGCATCCGTGCAAAGTTTCGTCGGCATAATTCACGCTACCATGCACGAATAATATATATTCGACTCTTTTGCTGTGCCATCCCTGCATCCCAACCCTTTTATCATCCCCTTTTTACTCTGGTTTACTATAGAAAACCACCGTGATTCTGATCGCACGCGATCGAAACGTTTGATCGGTAGTGTGTATTGTAGGATATTAATTGGGAGACGAAATCCTATTTGTGAAATATAGTTAATTTAATCCTAATTAGATTTATTACAGGATTTAAATACACTTCTCTCTTTCTCTCTCGCTCAATCTCGGTACTCTCTTAACTACCAATTCTTTTAAACTCAAAACTCTTTTCAAAACTCAAACTCTTTTAACACTCAGAACTCAACTCTAACTCTAACTGCCGTTCCGCAACCGGCCTCATATATAATCTTCGCGAGCACACGCACGCCCTCGTTCGCCCACCGATTATCCGGCTAATCAGCCGTTACGCGTTTGGCTGCCTCGCACACTCGCTCGCACTCTCTCGCACACTCGCTCTCACTCTCTCACACTCGCTCCTTGGGCCGTTACATATTTACGGATTATGTTTGTCGCGGACAAACAATACTCGACCCATGCTCAACACGCTGATCGCCCGTGGGAAAAATTTAACCGTCGATGGATTTCAACGGTTTCCACCTTCTACAGTATTATAGTAAGAGTAGTAGATGGATGCAGTATTGTCCGGCTCGTATTGCACGTAAAGTGCGAGCATACCGAGGAAGACTTACGACGATCATAAACAATCTCGATCGACCTGAGCTTCGAAACCTGGAATTCTCAGTATGGCAGATCATAGGGCAATGGACAGTCCCTCGATGGTAAACGCCATTCCATCAATTCATGGCTGCAGTTATGCGAACAACGACACACAATGTAAACGTATTATCTTGGCATCGTTGCCTCGGAACTACCGAACTGTTGCCAGATAAACAGTTCATGTCTGGGTCGGAAATGATTTAGAAATGATGACGATTTTATTTTTGTGAGTTGAAAACTTGACACGAAACCTGGTCAGACGAACAGTTCATGTTTGGGTCGGAGATGATTTAGAAATTATGACGATTTTATTCTGGTGAGTTGAAACTTGAATTGAAACTTGAGTTGAAACTTGAGTTGAAACTTGAGTCGAAACTTGACTCGAAACCTCAGCTATACAAACAGTTCATGTTTGGTTCAGAAATAATTTAAAAAAGATGACGTTTTTTTCGTGACTTGAAAACTTGACTCAAAACGAAGTCAGACAAACAGTTCATGTTTGGTGCAGAAATGATTTAGAAACAATGTCAATTTTATTCTCGTGACTTGAAACTTGACTCGAAACCTCAGTTAGACAAACAGTTCATGTTTGGTTCAGAAATGATTTAGAAATGATTTAGAAATGATGACAATTTAATTCTCGTGACTTGAAACTTGACTTGAAACTTGACTTAAAACTTGACTCGAAACCTCAGCCATACAAACAGTTCATGTTTGGTTCAGAAATGATTTAGAAACAATGACGATTTTATTTTCGTGACTTGAAAACTTGACTCAAAACCAAGTCAGACAAACAGTTCATGTTTGGTTGAGAAATGATTTAGAAATGATGACAATTTTATTCTGGTGACTTGAAACTTGACTTGAAACTTGACTCGAAACCTCAGCCATATAAAAAGTTCATGTTTGGTTCAGAAATGATTTAGAAATGATGACAATTTTATTCTGGTGACTTGAAACTTGACTCAAAACCAAGTCAGACAAACAGTTCATGTTAGGTTCAGAAATGATTTAGAAATGATGACAATTTTATTCTCGCGACTTGGAACTTGACTCAAAACCAAGTCAGACAAATAGTTCATGTTTGGTTCGGAAATGATTTAGAAACAATGATGATTTTATTTCCGTGAATTGAAACTTGACTTGAAACGTGACTCGAAACCTCAGCCATACAAACAGTTCATGTTTGGTTCAGAAATGATTTAGAAACAATGACGATTTTATTTTCGTGACTTGAAAACTTGACTCAAAACCAAGTCAGACAAACAGTTCATGTTTGGTTGAGAAATGATTTAGAAATGATGACAATTTTATTCTGGTGACTTGAAACTTGACTTGAAACTTGACTCGAAACCTCAGCCATATAAAAAGTTCATGTTTGGTTCAGAAATGATTTAGAAATGATGACAATTTTATTCTCGCGACTTGGAACTTGACTCAAAACCAAGTCAGACAAATAGTTCATGTTTGGTTCGGAAATGATTTAGAAACAATGATGATTTTATTTCCGTGAATTGAAACTTGACTTGAAACGTGACTCGAAACCTCAGCCATACAAACAGTTCATGTTTGGTTCAGAAATGATTTAGAAACAATGACGATTTTATTCCCATGACTTGAAACTTGACTCTAAACCCAGCGCCAATATTTCCGGATTACCTATTTTCCCTTAATTTTCTACTTCACCGCATAACCTCAAAACCGCATTAAAAAGATCCACCTAAGTAGAGACCCAACTGTAATTTACATTTCTGTACGCTGGTCGTTTCGCTTCAGCGTTCGGTAGAGCAGCAGGATAAAAATGAATAGCGAGATATGTGCCTGAATAAATTCATAATCATAATTTCCAATAATAAATATTCCAAGGCTGCATGAATCCACTATTAATATCAATACCGCGCATGAATCAGATCGACCCAATTATTTCACGAAGAGTATATGGTGCATTGATAAAAGGAATAAGTAATAAACCACTCCGCCAATTAAACTAATAATATTTCTCATTCCGTGCCCGCCGCTCCTAATTAGACGGAATACGTATGAATATAGAGAGTATATTAATTAACGGACAAAAAGCATAATCTTACTTTCGATATTATTAGCGTACATCTGAGTCATCGCGTTGAAACTGAATGCAAAGCTGAAGTACTTATTTAATAATCGCCATAAATAATTACAGGCCTCCGGAAGAACCAAAAGTAATAAATTAAAATACTAATTTTGTAAATTAAAAATAAAGAAATATTGTATAGCTTTCAAAAAAATAAATCATATCTTTAATCTCCAAAATTAATATTTTAATTAAACTACTTTTTGAAATCTTCAAACTTACTATTTTAATTAATCATGACATTGTTTGGTTACAAAAACAAATTAATTAATTATCCACATACATATATAAATACAATACCGTTCAATATTATTCGAACAGCATAACTTTTGAAAGTGAAATAATGCTTGGCGTTGTAGGCATTGTTTTCAATGTAATCGTTAAAAACTAATTAAATAAAAAAGTTATAAATATATAAACAGATTGACACTGCAAGATACATCAAATTTCGTTCGAACGTGTCCCGCGTCGAGTTGATTCGACGTAAATGATAAGTTGTAACAATAACAGGCAATGTTTTATAAGCATTAAAATTGTACCTGATATAAATATATGCATCCATAAGTATGTCGTTGTGTTATTAAGCTGTTAAAATATTTAAATAACGAATAACCTCGCTTTATACAAAAAATATATTCGACTCAGCGAGAAGTATTGCTGAAAATCTCGAACATAAAGGGTTAATAATCTAGAAGAGAATGTTCATAGAACGAGGGAAAGGGACAGGGATCTCGTGAGATTTAATATCGTGCATTGCTTAGAAGTTTACCGAAAGGATTACCGTCGAAGTTCCATCGTTACTGTGAACCATGTCACCTTCCTCGGACAACCTCCCCCCCCCCCCCTTCTCTTGTTACCTGTCGAAGACTACGTTTCCCTGTCCTCGAAACTCATTACGCGAAAGTGATTAAGCAAACTATGATAATCTATCAAATTTATTTGCAATCTTTATCGTAAAGATTCACCGTTTTAATACCTTCAGATTTTTCTATGCGGTTTTTAAAAGTACCTTGCAAAATATTCAGTTTGTAATATACTTCTTATTATACTAGAATGGATACTTATTATAATACTATATAATAATATACTTCGAACGAAACTTAATCTTACTTTTATCGTACTACAACGGCTCTCTATAATTGTAAGATCTTTTTTCATTGTACACTAAACTGTTATTTCCGTTTATCATAATAAATAAATAATATTTAATTCATACATTTATTTATAGACGTATAAATGATGGCTGCAGAATATAAGTTAATGAATGGATCTACTTATTTGTAAAACATACAAATATAAAATAAAAAACGGACCGTGGAATATTTCAGTTTTATTTAAACTTGTGGGTCCGCCATTTTGACTGCATCGTAGTTTTAGTGTTAAACAAGAAACATTTAACAGTAACATATAATTATTATATTCAGTAGAATGATTTAAAAGTAATATGTATTTAGTTGACGTTGATATTGTTTTTTCGCGTTAGAAGACATAATGATATAATTTCTAAGTTTTATTGGCGAATGATATTTCTTGTAAGTTACGACTTGTGTTTGCTTTGCCATTATCGGTGTACTTCCTTGATTAAGCAAGTTCGTATCGGCGAGTTACAAAGGGGAAGCACGAAACTTGAATCCACCAGGAAGAAGATACATAAATACACCAAGAACAACCCTTGCCCTCAACAACCCGACATTCCCAGTATTTCCGGTCTACTCGATCCATCATAGCTTCCTTCGTTTCCTCTATCATCTCTAATCTACCTTCCTCCTAATAACCCTTGAGAAACATTTTGTGCCTTAATAAACTGATAAGAAACATTGAGCCTGATTCTGGGTGAACCACTTCTTCGAAAAGGAAATTAGTTTATTACACTTGTTTCGACCGAAAATGGTCCTGGATTATGTTTTGGTATGATCTACTAACGATTTGGACCATTTAGGAGCGAAATTGAAGACTTTGATTTTTTCAGCACTTTTTTCAAGTTATTTTTACGATTTTTAGTCGACGTATTTTTCGACCGGAAAAAGGTTTAATCTACTTGTCTCGACCCAAAATGGTCCTAGAACATGTTTAGGCAGCATTTACCATCGATTTGGAGTATTTAGGAGCGAAATTGAAGACTTTGGGTTTTTGACGATTTTTGAAGGTATACCCCTTCTCATTTTTACGATTTTGGGTCGACCCATTTTTTTACCGAAAACAATTTTAAACCACTTCTTTCGACCCAAAATGATCCTAGAATATGTTTAGGCATCATTTACCATCGATTTGGACCATTTAGAACCGAAATTGGCAACTTTGATTTTCTGACGATTTTTGAATGTTATTTCTACGATTTTGGCTCGACTCATTTTTTGGCTGAGCAAATTTTTAATCCACTTCCTTCGACCCAATATGATCTCAAAACATGTTTAAGCATCATCAACCATTGAATTCGAGCTTTTAGGAACAAAACTGACAACTGATAACTCACTCTGAATCCTAACGAAAATCAAGTAAGAACTACAGACAAGATCTAAATGCCAGAGCGTATTATCAAGTGAATCTAACCCAGCAAAAAAGTCCAGAAATTTCCTCTGAAAATGATTAATTAAAATCGCCTCCAATCGCAGTTCCCTTCATTCTTCAATTAGTATAATTACGAGTACTATTTTACAGTTTTTGGTTATTTGACTTACCTGGAGCGAGAATCGCGTAATATCAGGATGCATCGAGGAAACAGCATCTTCCGCAGAATTACCTGCATCGTCTTCCACGGTTTCTAACCCCTTTCGTTCCGCATCTCGAGAGGAGCATCGCGGGAACTAGTTGAACGTCATTCCGTCGAAAGAGTAGAACTCAGAGAAGTGGCAGTTCCTCGATGAAAAACGAGCGACAAGACAAATGGTACCGGTGCCATTTTGAACTCCTCTGCCATAAGGCAATGCGCGCAAACAAATGGCCTTTCTCGATGTGTATTTATTACTCGGACAATGCGAACAGCAACATCCACGAGAAACTTGAAATTCTCCGCCAATGCAATGTTGAACTCGTGAATTCCGCGATAACGAAAATCTCCTGGAACAAAAAGAGGGTTTCTTTTGATTCCATTGGTTTCCGATGGACATTAAAACCATTAAAACCAATGTAATTTTATTACGATCGGGTCGCGAAGTAGACTGTTATAGTGTTACTGGTGGTAATACAATTAATAATAATTCGGGGGAATAAAATATGATTATTTATTGTATTATTTCGACTTAGTTTGGATGGGTTTACTCGAAGAAATGATTCATTGATTAATTAAATAAATATAATCGATGGAGAACAGAAAAGAATTCAGGAAAAGTATGTTGATTCTAAAAACGATACGACTTTGAAAGAAACAGCCGTGTTGACTGGTAAACAAAATCATGTCCGCCGTTTTTAGTTAAATTGTTTTAATACTCCGCAAAGCATTTTTTAAGATTTCATATGCTTTTGTTTTACATACACAACGCAAAGAATTGAATTCATTAATTAACTTGGATCATTCGATCGTAATTGACATATAAATAAATATGTAAACATGACTGAGTATATGCTCGGTAGTTCTAGTGTTAAAGTAGTGTTGTACGAAACAGTTTTTCCCTCGGAGATATTGCTTTACGGTGCGTATTAGGAGAGATATTTCACGATTTCGACCCAAAAGGGAAGAAGTATGTATCCTTCAGAATCGGGAAATTGTGGAAACGTGGATGAAATATAACTCATTCAATGTGTCCGGAATTTGATATATTGTAGTGGACAGCTAGAGAAGAATCGGGTTTATGGAACCTGTTCTCTTTGCACTCCGATTGTAATAAATATTAACCCTTTGCACTCGGAGGTGATTTTCAGTCGCCACTTAATTTATTGCGGCAACTCGAGTGACGACTTAGAGGCGACATTAAGATTCTGACATTTTTTCGATTTTGGATCAACCCATTTTTCGACAAGAAAAAATTCTTAACTCGCTTATTTCGACCCAGAATGGTCGTGGAACATGTTTTGGCATCATTTACCATCGATTTGGGCCATGTAGGACCGATTTTGGCGACTTTCATTTTTTGACAATTTTTGAAGGTATACCCCTTCACATTTTTGCGATTCAGGGTCGACCCATTTTTCGGCCGAAAAAATATTTAAACCGCTTCTTCCGACCCAAAATTGTCCTAGAATATGTTCATACATCATCTACCATTGATTTGGGTCATTTAGGAACAAAATTGGCGACTTTGAAATTTTGACGATTTTTGAAGGTATACCCCTTTACATTTTTACCAATTTGGGTCAACCTCTTTTCTGTCCAGGAAACTATCCCAAAGTGTTACCAAAACATGTTAAAGCTGCCCAAAAAGTAAGCAACAAAATGTAAGCCTATAAACGAAAAGTTTTCTCGAGCGGATGGATTATACAATAACAAGCGCATATCCATGGACGAGTAACTCGATCGTGGAATCAAAAAGATCGAAGCGGAGCATGGCTCGATGATAAAGTACTTTTTCGGTGTACTTTAATCTCGATCTCCACTCAAGGATCGTTTGGCAGAATACGAGAAAAGAGGGTTAGCTTGTTCGGGTTGGAGGAAGAGGAGGGTGAAGAGATTTTCCAACGCGAGTTTCCGTTGCTTCCCATTAGCGCTAATGAAAGGTTCCTGTATTTCCTTGTTTCGTTTTTTTTCAATGACGATACACCAGTTTTTGAATACCTAATGGACACACGAAGCTTAATTAACAGTTTTTCGTGCGCGCCAATCTGGCCACCTTCGCGCTCCCGCGAGAAAACCAATGACGAATATTTCGGGGATTATTAATAAGATACATATTCTATCGACTAATATTCTTCTTTTTTGTTAATGTTGGAAAAGTAAGAATAGCAACGCGGAGGACAGATGACCTTTGATAATTTTTATTTATCCCCGCCGTTGCGGTTGCTGAATATTTATTATATTTATTATATTTATTATATTTATATCCAATAATGACGCGTTTTTATTTGACTCTAAAATATTTGAAGGCTCCTTCTAGAAAACACTAGAAAGTGCGAAAAGTGGAAATTTGTCAAAAGAGAGAAAAAGTTGGAAGCATCAGAGGTACAATTGTTTAGGATTATTATTAAATATTTCTAAAAGGAAATTTATGTAGAATATTTATCGATTGTGAAAGAATTTATGAATTTGGTACTTTCAGTGTTTTTTAGGAGGAGTCTTCTTCAATTGTTTTGTGTTTTACGATAAAAGCCAACGGCGGTTTTAAGTCGTGCAATTCATCTTTCGATCGGGAAACGATGACTGAGACATTGTGAATGGACTTTGCAGCGTTGTTTGTATTTATGAAGAAAATTGGGAAATCCACGGCTGACGGATAACGCGTTAAAGCACTCTTTTCCCTGGTAGTGCTTTGCGAGGAACAGGAGACGCCGCCGATACTTTCCGGCTGATAGGGCTTATGAGAATCTTTGAAAGCAGGGTGTCCCACAAAAGACCATTGTCGTTGGTTTCCGTTATTAACGAATCTTCGAACCGCTAAAGGAAGTTTAGCCTAGTACGGTTTCTCTCCTTCTACCTTGTAGATGATACATTAGTAAAGTGAAATGTTTTATACGTGGAGAAGGCTAATTTCGAATCCTAGGAACATAGAATTCTGGGAATGTCGAATTCTAGGAATATGCAATTTTGTGAATGTCGAATTCTAGGAATATAGAATTCTAGGAATGTCGAATTACAGAAATGTCGAATTCTAGGAATGTCAAATTCTAGAAATGTCGAATTCTAGGAATGTCAAATTCTAGAAATGTCGAATTAGAGAAATGTCGAATTCTAGGAATGTCAAATTCTAGAAATATCGAATTCTAGAAATGTGGAATTCTAGAAATCTCACATTTTAGGAATGTGGAATTCTAGGAATGTTAGATTCTTGGAATGTCGAATTCAAGGAATGTCAAATTCCAGAAATATCGAATTCTAGAAATGTGGAATTCTAGAAATCTCAAATTTTAGGAACGTCGGATTCTAGGAATGTTAGATTCTTGAAATGTGAAATTCTAGGAATATAGAATTCTGGGAATTACAAATTTTAGGAACCCTATGGGTTTTGGAAATGTTAAATTCTAGGAATACTGAGATCTGAAAATGATGAATTCTAAGAATACCAAGTTCTGGAAATGCTGAGTTCTAGAAATACCAATTTATGGAAATGTTGAACACTAGGAATATAGAATTCTGCAATTGTTGAATTCTAGGATTATAGAATTCTGGAATTGTTGAATTCCAGGATCCTAGAATTCTGGGAAGACTCGTTATACGTGGAGAATCACGGAATAACAAATATTTTAACACCAGTACTTCCAAACCGGTCAAAATTTCGGTTCTACGGTATTCAATAAAAATTTTCAAATTTATCACCGTCCAATGGACATAATTAAATCTATTATTAAATCATTTTCGCCATAGATCCTTATTTATAACAATATATACATGAATATAAAAAACATAGCTGAATATATCGTCGGTAATTCTAACATTATTTCCCAGCGTTTGAAAGTCGAAAAGTAGTGATTTCATAAAAAATATAAAAATTTTCCGCTACATATTCGTTTAGGAAATGATTCCAACGTAATTCGAGGATCGTACGAAGCAAAAAGGAGATCGAATCTAACGGCCGCGAAACGGCAAAGGCATCTTTTGAAGTTAGACAATTTTCCTTGACCGGAAACAGGAAGTGGTTTCCTTCTTTACGATCTTGTAGAAGCGCGAAGGAAGTATCGAGTATCTCGGCGGACCGAACGAAATCAGGGATTGGCTCGTAAGGAATCCCGTTACACGATCTTTTGGTAACGCGCCCCCTGATTCGCAACTCTCGAAGATCCTTTCGGGGAATGACTTCGTGAATCTACGTAGAAAAAGGACTTCTAGATGAACTATGGATCTCTGTAATGGTCCGAGATTTCCCGAAACTTTATCCATCTACTTTCCGTGACTTACGTTACCCTTGGCTCACGCTTCTTATCCCGAAACTAACTAAAACTATATCCATCTTGTTCCGCGCGTGTACCTTTACGTAATGGAGAAATAATTCGATTGATATCTCGAGATATTTTTTGAAGCCTCGTAAGTACTATGTGAGAAGAGAATATATCGTGGAGAAAATAATTAATAATTCGAAAAATAGTAGGTAGAAATATTAAAATAATATCAAAAGAATCAAAGTCGTCAATTTTTATCCTAGATGACCCAAATCGATGGTAAATGATGTATAAACATATTCTAGGACGATTTCTGGTCGAAAGAAGCGGTTAAAAAATTTGTATTGGTCAAAAATGGGCCGAACCCAAGTCGAAAAAATGTAAAGGGGTATACCTTCAAAAATTGTCAAAAAATGAAAGTCGCCAAAATCGGTCCTACATGGCCCAAATCGATGGTATATAATGTATAAACATATTCTAGGACGATTTCTGGTCGAAAGAAGCGGTTAAAAAATTTTTATTGGTCAAAAATGGGTCGAACCCAAGTCGAAAAAATGTGAAGGGGAATCGATTGTAATTAGTATAAAAACATAGCGCCTTAATTTTCTGCCGCAAATATTTATACTAAAAAAATATTAGCTCGATCCCACGGGTTCGACGTGTACAATAAAAATCCCTAAGAACTCCCGTCAAAGAGACGGGAAAAATGTGGTCTGAAAAATGTGGTCTTTGAAAAGACGAGAAACGTTCGACGAAATCTGGATATCTGAAATGATCTACGACATTCGGAAAGTTCTACCGAGAAGTTCCGCTGACTTCTATCCTCGGTGAAGTGATAAAAGTACGGGGATCTTGTCAGTCACGTATAGTGGCGCATAACAGACTAAAATATTCCGATTTTTGTAGCAGCGGATATCTCGGAAACTTTGAAATAAGATTAACGTTGGATTCGCATTTCCGGGGGAAAATAAAGTGAACAGACGCCAAGAAAATATTCGACAGTTTCATAGATATTAATTAATACCCTTAAAAAGTTCTAACGGTGTTACATCTTACGAAGCTTCCATTTAACTTTTGTAATTTCTCCGCGAATCTTGTAAGCGCGAATCTCCGCGTCGTAAGTTCGCGATTGAATGATATTTTCTCGTTTTGATATCGTTCCCTCGCGCATTTACTGGGGATTATAATCGTGACCCGTATTCCCTAATTATCCATTAAATTGTTCGGTACCATAGACTTTCACGCTCAGCGAAGTCCATCGCGTAAAAGGTCAAAAGGTTAAGTGGAGAGAACCTTATCCCTTATTCTCCCCCATTCCTTCGAATTTCTTCGCTTCCATCAGTTGGTTTCTAGGTACTTCGAACTTTTTTATACCCGCTCTGACTCTCGAATCCGCGAGTCGAGTACTTGCTCCTTTGGGAGATTACGGTAATGTTAAATAATTAATAGAAAAGCCACAGTTAAATTACTTCGATGGGGAGCGAAGTTATTCTTGGTATTGTGTTGCTTCACCGATTTTGTCGGTTGGCAAAATCGGTTTGTGAGATTGCGATGGTTTGTATTGGGAGAGTAGAAAATTCTGGGATTATTGAATTCCAGGAATATAGAATTCTGGGAATGTCGAGTTCTAGGAATAGCATTTTGAGAATGTCGAATTCTAGGAATATCGAATTTTTGAAATACTGGTTACTTGGAATATCGAATTTTTGAAACACTGATTTCTTGGAATGTCGAATTCTTGGAATATAGAATTCTTGGAATGTCGATTTCTAGGAATGTCAGATTCTTGGAATTTCGAATTCTGGGAATATAGAAATCTTGGAATGTCGAATTCTAGGAATGTCAGATTCTTGGAATTTCGAATTCTAGGAATACAGAATTCTTGGAATTTCGAATTCTAGGAATATAGAATTCTCGGTAATATGGAATTCTAGGAACATAAAATTCTGGAAATGTTGAATTCTAGGAATATAGAATTCTGGAAATGTTGAATTCTAGGAATATAGAATTCTGGAAATGTTGAATTCTGAGAACATAGAGTTCAGGAAATGTCGAATTCTAGGAATATAAAATTCGAAGAAAAATAACGAATTCTAAGAATAGACAATTCTACGATTAGAGTTCTAGAAGTAGAGAATTTTCTAATCAGCGAATTCCAGAAGTGGAGAATTTTAGGAATACAAAATTTACGGAACAACGAATTCTCTATCAGAATTAAACCCCAAGAACCCTCTTAAATTCCTAGAATTCTCTCTCCCTATCCATACAAGAACAGAGAAGATTCAAGTTACAGAGAATCGTATTAATAAAAAAACAGAGAAAAAAAGAGAAAAAAAACACTTTTTAAATACTTTCCGTAATTAATCTACCGACGATCCAATAGCATAAATTGTCCGCCATCGGCAGAATGATTCTACTCGTTCTCGTATTTAGATGGCTTTCATCCTTGAATACCTCGGAAACCACTTCATCGTAAAACAGACTTATTCTCGTCGTCTCGTAGCTTTAAATTCGTTCAGATACTGGATTTGTTTTTTTGCCGAAGATTTAGTAGTATCAGGTGTCTGTGGTCGTGGAATCTTGATTGTTTCGAGATTACGATATCTCCGCTCTTTAGAACACTTATCGTCGAACGAAGCATTGCTTTGCATTCGTCTGGAACCAATTGCATCCGAACGCTCCAGGAAGCAGATTGTTTGCCGATGAAAGGAGATTTCTACACGATCCATTGTTCGACGTATTCTGTCATTATACAAAGCAGAAGTCCCGAAACAAGGATTATCTACAGCGGTTGAACAAAGGGATTTATCTACAATATTATTGTTATTATTATTTTATTACACGGAAAAAAACCTTTTAGTAAAATACAAACCGAAATATTATACAAAGCTCAAAAGGAATAAAGTATAATCATAATAATACCCAAGAATCAAGCCGAAAACAAAATAACAATAACACCAATTAATCGGCGTGTACCAAATTCGGTACACGGTGGCCCCAATTTCCACGCCGAGTGATGTTTTTCTGAATTATTAATCAATTACAAGGAAACAATTGTTGGTAACACTGTTGGTATTACATCCTGTAAAATTATGTTTTTTATAGATTTTAAATCGTGTTCGGGTTTCAAGATTTATTGTACAAATTAATAGTTTTTGGCTGACAAGAAGCTAAAGCATATCATTTTTATATATTTACCGAACTTTAATCGGTGTACCGTTTTCGGTACACGCGGTGTTGTAAGACAATTATTGGAAAATGGCAGGGCATTGAACGTGTTAAATAAAGGTGTCGTAAATTCACGGTGCACTGTGTACCGATTACAATCTTTCCGGTAAAAAGGAGATAGTCGTCGACTATCACTGCAATAAAATTCCAATTCTAATTTCCGGAAAGATACAATTTCGCCAAGATTTTCTTGGTAAGCCGTAAACATCCATCTTGCAGGTTGCCGTTATAATAGGATTCCCCGAGAACCATGAGAATCCTGGCAACGAAGGACACGAAAAATGTTAGCACGCCGCTCAACGAAATTGCACGGTTTCGCCGTAAATCATTTTCCAATTCTTGATCTATAATAGAGTGTCACATTGTATACAATAATTTTTACCACACCGAGTACCGGATTGAAATCCGTGTTATACGATCCCCCCCGTGATACATGTTAGATAATGAGTTGGCCAATAAGTAGTGTCGGATTATTCCGTAATAAACAATTTCTGCTGTTTTTTAAAACCAAAAACTACTCGTAACCTATAAATCGCATATACAGTCTAAAAGCTGGGAGTTTAACCCTTTGCGGTCGGTGTCCCCGTAGCGGGGACATTTCTAAGTCGTCGTAGAAGTCGGTGTCCCCGTAGCGGGGACATTTTTAAATAGTCGTAGAAGTCCCCCGCAGCGGGAACTTTAAATCCTGTACGGAAAAGTAATTGCGAAACGATAGATTTCCTCCGACCTACTGGTACTCCCAAAAGCGAAATCTGCCGATCGCAAAGGGTTAAAGTATAATTGAAAAAAAGTACATTATATTTGGTTACATTTTTTTAATGCATATCTTGATTTCAAGATGAACAACGAGAAGATGTACTTTCATGCTTTTACGCTGTTTTATTCTCGCAAAGGTAAAAATGCGGTATACATAATAAAAAAGATTTCCAATGTGCATGCTGATGGCGCTGTGAATGAAAGAATGGCGCGAAGATGGTTGACAAAGTTTCGCGATGGAGATTTTAGTCTTACCGATGATAAACGTTCCGGCAGACCGATCGAGATTGATAACGATCAAATCTCCAGTCTAATTGAAAATAATCCACGTTGCACGACACGAGAGATTGCTGAAATGTTAGGAGTATCGAATTCCAGGGTTGAAAACCATTTGCATGAACTTGGTATGGTTTCCAGATATGTTGTTTGTGTGCCGCACGATTTAAGCGAACCGAAAAATCCGACATTACTTACTGGCCAACCCAACACAAAGGGCATTAATTAAATTGTTACCTTCCATAAATGGCTAATTAAGTACCTCGTCAACAATAATCAGAATGTTTTTTTGGGGAGAATGTGTGTTTTTATTAATATATTTCTGAACAAAAGTTACTTCCAAATTCGAATCTACTTGCCAACCCAATACGTGATCTTAACATTATACTTCCGAGATTATCAATTCTGACATTTGATTACAGAAATAATAACTGCTAATCTTCCACCGCTACGGATTCCTCGTCTGAGGCATCATAAAGTCACGGATTGGGATCCTTATTTCGAGAATGCAGAAGGTCAGGGTATTAATGGATCACAGAATGTGGCATTGCACCTCGGTGCAACTGCACTCCTGGATTGTCGTGTCGCGATGCTCTCCGGGAAACAGGTAAAATATTTTTATCCCCCCGACTTATGAAATATTTATTCGTAATACTCCCAATTCTGATGGAATATTTCGTGTACTTCCGGTATTAATACACGGATTACATCATTTACATTTCCTGCCCGTCTTGGTTGATTCCTATTATTATAATTAATATTATTATATTACTGCAATATTAATTATGACAATAAAGTTCCAGTTACATGGATACTGTTATGTTATATAAATATTGCACTGCTGTTTTTAAACAAATATGCACGAATGTGGCCTACAAACATTCTTCACACCTTGTATTCTATTTGCTATTTTTGTATTTATAAAGTTTAGTTTAATTTTGTTTGATTTATTCTCTAATTAAATCTAGTCTAAATGTAATTTATTCTGATATTTAATATCTAATTTCTGTTTAATTTAATTTTGCATGGATTCGTTGTGTTTTTATTGTTCCGATTGTATTTAGATATATTATTATTATTTATTTGTGTCTTTACGTGTTATTTTATTTTTTTGGATTTTATGTATGAAAAGGACGAACCGTTTAGTTGAATTATGGATAAATCATTGTATTTGCTTGTAATCGAGGATTGCAGTTGATTATGTGGCGACGGGATATGCTATTATTAAAGGGTTACATGGAGGAATGTTATTAATATTACAGGTCATTTGGTTACGGCAGAACAAGGAAACGCCATCGATCTTAACACTCGGAAACACAACTCACACTTCCGATCCGAGGTACAGCGTGAGCTTTCAATATCCCAACAACTGGAGATTGGCAATTGTTGGGGTAAAAAGAGAAGATCGTGGAATCTACGTCTGCGAAGTCAACACGCATCCACCGAGACTGATGTACACAAATGTCACTGTCCTCGGTAATATTCTATATCTATAATAGTTCACATACTTTTCTAACGAAACTCTTCTTGTTGGTCCACTTTGATCAACTTTTGTATTTTCTACAATTTTAAGTAGGAGAACTTAGGGTCACGGAATTTGTTTATTTATGTGTGTAAGGTGAGGGAGAGAATCTTATGTATATGGAACCCTGAGAATTTCGAATTCTAGGAATATAGAATTCTGTGAATATTGCATTTTTCAAATTCCAAATTCTTGGAATGTTGAATTCTTGGAACGTCAAATTCTTGGAATGTCGAATTCTTAGAAAATCAAATTCTAGGATTATCGAATTTTTGGAATACCGTATTCTTGGAAAGTCAAATTCTTGGAATATAGAATTCTAGGAAAAACGAAATCTTGGAATATCGAATTCTAGGAATATAGAATTCTTGGAATGTCGAATTCTAAGAATACAGAATTCTAGGAATGTTGAATTCTTGGAATATCGAATTCTAGGAATATAGAATTCTTGGAATATCGAATTCTAGGAATATAGAATTCTTGGAATGTCGAATTCTAAGAATACAGAATTCTAGGAAAATCGAATTCGTGGAACGACGAATTCTAGGAATACAGAATTCTAGGAAAATCGAATTCGTGGAACGACGAATTCTAGGAATATTGGATTCTAGGAAAATCGAATCCTAGGAATATAGAATTCTAGGAATGTAGACTTCTTGGAATGTCGAATTCTAAGAATACAGAATTTTAGGAAAATCGAATTCTTGGAACGACGAATTCTAGGAATATAGAATTCTAGAAAAATCGAATTCTAGGAATATAGAATTCTTGGAATGTCGAATTCTAAGAATACAGAATTCTAGGAAAATTGAATTCGTGGAACGACGAATTCTAGGAATACAGAATTCTAGGAAAATCGAATTCGTGGAACGACGAATTCTAGGAATATTGGATTCTAGGAAAATCGAATTCTAGGAATATAGAATTCTAGGAATGTAGACTTCTTGGAATGTCGAATTCTAAGAATACAGAATTTTAGGAAAATCGAATTCTTGGAACGACGAATTCTAGGAATATAGAATTCTAGAAAAATCGAATTCTTGGAACCACGAATTCCCAGGAATATATCATTCTAAGAGTGGAAAATTCTCAATTACAATTACAATCCTAGAATTCTCGCTCTACACATATACTAATAGAAAAGTTTCGTGTCCCCAACTTTCATTTTCTAAAAACCATAATATATTCGTACATTTTCGAATGTAATAATACTACATCGCATACCGTTCGCAAGTGCACTAATAACGAAATAAAATGACATCTATTAAAGTAGAATGAAAAATAGAGAAAAGTTGTTATCCAAAAGTGCATGACATTGAAGATTCCATTTTCGAGGTCTCGCATAGAAAGGAGATTACAAGGCACTCAAAAAACCCGGTGATTCCGCAGTACGAAGAAACGTATTCATTCAAGAATTCGCTATTCTGCTTGAATCGAGGGTTCCGCAGTATCTTTATTTCTTCCGCAGCATAGTAGAGGAGGCTCAACGGAATGACCACTTCAGCTACATTTCCGCGCGGCTGTTTTCCAAATTGAACATTCGAAGGTTCACCAATTATGTCAGCATTGTGCAATTTCCTTACTTTCTTATACTTTCTCCGAGTGCCATTTATAATGATAGCTTTTACTTCCTCCGTAAAGAGCAGGTCGTCACTTTAAAAACATCCCCGAGTGCAACCCCTTGTTTTCAACAGTTCTAGAATTTCAATTGGAATAATGATTCCTGAAAATATATATTGAACCTCGATATCGTTAATGATAATTTAAATTTTCACTACATCATTATGGAATTTTTGAATAGTAATGTTTTTAGGGGGACTCTAGTATTATGTTATTTTTAGAGTTTCATAATCTATTTCGATTTTTTTCAAGGACATTTTTCATCGCAAGTTTCATTGCGTATAGAAATAAATAAATGTTCGATTCCTAGAAAATAGGCAAACGAAAGGATCTCGTACTTCAGAGCACGAATTATTCATTTTTACTATAATTGTTATGGAATTCGTTGAAAGCAATTTTTTGAGGGGATCTCTGGTTCCATGTGCTATATGGTATTTTCAGAGTTTCAGGATTGATTTATCTTTACTTTTGCGAGGATAGTGTTTCATCGCGTATATAAATAAATAAATATTCAATTTCTAGAAAATAGGCCAACGAACGGATGACGGTGATCCAATACGAAAATTATTATTGAGACAAGACTCGACCTAAATTCCTCCGAAAATAAATTCTTACGGATAGCGAATTCACGCACCGGAAACTTGCATTTTCCATGTTCATTCCGGAAGTTCGAAAGTTTGGGTGGACGAGAACATCGCGTTATATCGAAACTGTGTTGTTCAAATACCGCGTTACATCGGAACCGCGTTGAATAAGTACTGCTTTATATCGAAACCGCGTTGTATAAGTACCGAGTTATATCGAGACCGCGTTGTATAAGTACCGAGTTATATCGAGACCGCGTTGTATAAGTACCGAGTTATATCGAAGCCGCGTTGTATAAGTACCGCGTTGAATAAGTACCGCGTTATATCCAAACCGCATTGTATTACTAGCGCTTTATATTGAAACCGCGTTGTATAAGTAGTGCTTTATATCGAAACCGGGTTGTATAAGTACTGAGTTATATCGAGACCGTGTTGTATAAGTACCGAGTTATATCGAGACCGTGTTGTATAAGTACCGAGTTATATCGAGACCGCGTTGTATAAGTACCGAGTTACATCGAAACCGCTTTGTACAAGTACCGCGTTATATCGAAACCGCGTTGTGTACGTACCGCATTATATCGAAACCGCGTTGTATAAGTAGTGCTTTATATCGAAACCGCGTTGTATAAGTACTGCTTTATATCGAAACCGCGTTGTATAAATACGGAGTTATATCGAAGCCGCGTTGTATAAGTACCGCGTTATATCGAGACCGCGTTGTATAAGTACCGCGTTACATCCAAACCGCGTTGTATAAGTAGTGCTTTATATCGAAACCGCGTTGTATAAGTAGTGCTTTATATCGAAACCGCGTTGTATAAGTACCGAGTTATATCGAGACCGCGTTATATCGAAACTGCGTTGTACAAGTACCGCCTTATATCGAAACCGCGTTGTATAAATACCGCGATACATCGAAAAAACCTTATATAAGTACCGCGATATGTGCACAGTGATCCAATACGAAAATTATAATTCAGCCAGGAAACGATCTAAATTCCTCCGAAAATAATATTCTCATGGATAACGAATTCACGCACCGGAAACGTGCACTTTCCGATTCCGGAAGTTCGAAAGTTTGTGTGGAAGAGAATAGTGCGTGGATATATCTTCTGAAATTGAAAAGAACTCGTTGAACGTATCGAGCGTACTTTCGAATACTCTCGAGCTACCCTCTCCATCAGCTGACATGAAACGGTTGCCTACTTGATACCTCCATTTTTTACCCGCGACTTAACTCAACCTAACTCACCTCGACTCGGCCCACGAAATCGAACAGTTCCACGTAAAATAACGCGACTTTAGAATCTATCGCAATACACATCAAACCGCGGAAAACTATACTGCACCAGTTATTTCTGGGACACTCGAGAAACTGTTACTGCGCAGAGTGCCGCGCAAGTATTCTCGAGGAAGATCGAGTGCGAGGTGATTTATTATTACGCGCTACAAACTCTTCATTTATTTAATTAATAACGTAATTAATTACAACTGCGGTATCTTTTATTAATATGTTGCTGAAGGATTATCTGACGAATATGATTTCTCAGTGAGACATAAACGTAATATATGCAAAATTTAATAAGATGGACCCTCCACGAATAAGAAATACTTATTAATCAATAAAGTACAAAATACAATTCAAAATATGATAAAATATACCTGCGTAACTAAAAAAGACTTATTACATAAATTCTAAACTGTAATACAAAATATAATTAAATGTACCTCCATAATAAATTCTGATGTAAAGGATAAAATGTTTAATAACTCGTGACCCCGAACGATAATATAAATCAAGCAGCATAAACTTTCAAGAGAACATTTCTTTCATAAAATATGACTCGCATGTTCGCGTTACAAATTGAATCAACGAAAGTAAAAAATATCTGAGTATTAACAATAAGACCAAAATCCTTCGGGAACGTTTCTTCCACTTCCATTCCAGTTATTATATCAAGTATCCTCGATCACTCTTCGCTCAAACTGGCCACACGGATCTTTCATCCGGCGAAATGTGTTCAGAAAAATGTCGTTCACGGAAAAAAAAGCCAAGGCAGTTTCATTTTTTCTCATTTTCTGTCATGGCACTGCCAAGAGACGTTCTTTCTGCCGGGAATTCTTTTCAATGTCACTTCGGGACGTCGAAGTTATTCATCCTCGAATCGAATCGAATCGAATCGAATCGGTATCGGAAGCATCATGAAAATATCTGTCTCGTTGTATCGTCGCGAAACAAGGAATAGAATGCCGCGAGACACGGAATACCAAAATCAAATCGGCTTTCGGCTTTTTATTCGCGAAGCGTTCTCGTCACGCGTGATTTGTCTTTCGGTGGAATATCGATAGATAAACCTTTACGGAGAACTGATAAGCGGATCCTCGGGAATTGTTTCGCCGGGATATAAATTGAAATATATGAAAAGTGTGGTTGAGAATTAAACCATTTGGCGGAGAGTTGTTTCCTGATGTTATTTCCTGTTGTATATAGATTGTATAATTGGGAGTTAGATTCCTGAGAAAGGTCGTGTTATAAAAATCGCATTATGCGAGACTCGGATTATGGAAACCGCGTTACATTGAAACTGCGTTATATAAGTTGATAAATTATTTATAGTATTGATAAATTATTATAGTAATTAATTAAAATATCGATAAATTGATAAATTATTTATAGTAATCAATAGTTTATTTGTTGGTCCAATAATAACTTCTATGTGTTGTTTTGGGTATCGACTTCTTTAGTGAGTTTCAATTTATTCTACTTTTATGTACAATCACTAGTTAACATAGGTATTAATAGGTATATAAGACATATTATCATATTTATAATAGCATTGTAATAGAGTAACTTTTTTCACATAGAATTATTGTTCAGACTGAAGAGGGCATTAAACCTTTGCCGAAACGTTTCTACTTTAAAATAAAGAAGTTTCAATTTTACAATTGGTCTATATATAGCCGATACCCAAAACAACACATAGAAGTTATTATTGGACCAACAAATAAACCATTGATTACTATATAATTTATCAACTTATATAACGCAGTTGGTTTGCAGTTGATAAATTGTATAAATATCGCGATAAGTTGTATAAGTATACCGCGTTGTACAAGTGCCGCGTTATAGAAGATCGTCACAATAATAATACGTTATTCGTAAATCATTTCACCAAGTTACCAGTACTTTAATAAGCCATACACCGGAAACGGAGGGTACTCCAACAAATCGATCGATCGATTTAACGTAAATTGATCGGTATTCACCCAATTCCCAAACATTTCCAATGAATTCATTCGCGCTTGATTCCAATAAGTACCCGGTACTCGGATTCCGCCAATCGGGTTGATTATTCAATTAACACTCCTTTATACTGCTTTGGAATGCCCAATTGAATTTCTATAATCCTTCATTCCAAAATAGAGCCGTTCGATTAACGTCATCTATTTTCCATTCCTCTAATATTAATTTTATTCCAGCATAAATAATAAATCGTTTCTATATGAAAGGAATCTCTTCCGGAAGTGGCGACGTATATCAACTTATTAATCATCGACATGTTAAACAAATGTCTGGGACCAAAATGTACTCGAAGGTGTACCTCATAAATTTCGTATTTCCTTGTCAACTTACTTCCAACGAACCACCAGGATCGTGACTTTAAAGACTATTTTCATCGAATTACCTTGGCACGATAAAAATATCGTAACAGCGATCACCTATCATCGACGTCATTATCTTTTTACGGAACATTGTTCATAGTGAGTGCATTTAATTAGTACTTACATCAAGGTATCGCTGGGCCGAAACTTATATCGGAACGTAACCCGATCGTACGAGATCCCGAAGCTCGGTGGAGTTCCGATGAACACAGCCGGCGATATTAAACGCTCCACGAAACAATGAAACTGATTCGTGGAAGTCGCGGCTGCGACGAAACCTTCGATGCATGGGGATGCTCCTTTATTCGTTTGTTTAAGGCGTGTCCATTTCGCGTTATTATTTCGCTGCATCCTACAATATTTTCAACGATGAAAGGAGGGTGATAATTAAATATCGAAGGTTTCGTTTTTCAGGTTTCATTCAGCCCTGAGAATTGATCGTATTCGGAGTTGGACTTTAAGAGAGGCTTGGTTATTGTTTGTTCTTATAGGTATTTGGATCTTGTAAGTGGAAGTTTGTTTGGTTGTTACGCCGCGGGAACACTTCGATCAACTTAGTAATTGAACATTAGTTATTAATAAGCCTTTCCTACTTACGGAGGTATATTAAGGTACAATAAATCGATTCTTCCCGGGATCGATATCAACTCGTTTCAATGACGCTTAAGGTACACGTTTAAACTCGCTTTCCATGAAGAACAAGTTTCACGTTCTACCGGCTTCCCAATTAAGCCTTTATTATTCCCCTTCTAAGCGGGCAAATAACCTTAAATCGTTCTTAATTTGGACGGAAAGCTTTCCTTTCGGCTACTGGCGGACCGGGGAAGGGGTGGAAGGCGTACTCCTAATTAAAGGGGTACTTTCCACGGGTTGTCGATGGAGCACGCTGAAATAAGCTGACAGAGTAGAAAAGTATAGAAAAGTATAGAAAAGTATAGAAAAGTACAGAAAAGTAGCGCGCGAGAAAAGTGAGTGCGAAATGAGGAAAGACCTCGTCCTCGAGTTAAGTTACCGACGAGGACTTTTGCGCCTTCGAGCCTTCGAGCCTCGGAAAAACTTTCGCCGCTTAACTGGATTAAACGGAACTTTTCCACGTTTCTATTTCACGGGGGAAATCACTGCTATTTCCTTACGTCCTCGAAAATGTATAATTTTCTGGTAGTTTATGTGAAACGATTTTCCAAGACAAACGTATACAGGTAACACTTGTACAATGTTGTACTCGTACAACGTGGTTTCGATGGAACTGTTCACAAATCGTGGCGATCATGGTATAACGCGATAATTATACAATGCGGTTTCGATGTAACGCGATACTCGTACAACGAAGTACTTATTCAACGCGGTTTCGATATAACGCGGCACTTATACAATGCGGTTTGAATGTAACGCGATACATATACAATGCGATTTGTATGTAACGCGATACTTATACAATGCGGTTTCAGTATAAAGCAGTACTTATTCAACGCGGTTTCGATATAACGCGGTACTTATACAATGCGGTTTGTATGTAACGCGATACTTATACAATGCGGTTTCAGTATAACGCAGTACTTATTCAACGCGGTTTCGATATAACGCGATACTTATACAACGCGGTTTCGATATCACGCGATAATTATACAACGCGTTTTTGATATAAGGCAGTACTTATTCAACGCGGTTTCGATATAACGCGGTTTTGATATAACGCAGTACTTATTCAACGCGGTTTCGATATAACGCGATAATTATACAACGCGGTTTTGATATAAGGCAGTACTTATTCAACGCGGTTTCGATATAACGCGATAATTATACAACGCGGTTTTGATATAAGGCAATACTTATTCAACGCGGTTTCGATATAACGCGGTACTCCTACAACGCACTACTTATTCAACGCGGTTTCGATATAACGCGATACTTATACAACGCGTTTTCAATAAAAGGCAGTACTTATTCAACGCGGTTTCGATACAACGCGGTACTTACACAACGCGGTTCACGAATTGTGGTGATCCACGTATAACGCAGCACTTACATACACAATGCGACATCGAAATATAACACTTCTATGTAATCCGAGTCTCGCATAACGCGATCTTCCTCTGGAACCTGACCCCCGCGTTATACGAAGGTTACCAATACAAAATAGTAAATAATAATCCGAAATACATGTCGGCCGAATGGGTTAATAAAAAGTATCAAACTAGCTTTCTACCTTTATCTCGGTAGATTTAACCCTTTCGCTGCGGAGTGCTCAGAAAAGAATTGCTCTCTCCGCAGCAGGCGCGATAGTAGAAGGTTGTCCGCGCGATAACATCGTTCCTAAAACGGTGTGCGGAGCCAATTTTGAATAACAATAATAATAGCCAAACAATAATAATAAGAAGAAGAACAATATTAGTAATTTTTAATAATCTTTAATAATCGAAGACAAACGAATTAATGGCCATTATTTTGCAGTTATTAATAGCAAAAATGCAAAATAAATGCACAGCGCCTATAGGCGCTGTTCGCTCAGGAGAAGCGTCTATAGTTGAGCGCCTAAAGGCGCTGTTCGCAGCGAAAGGGTTAACTTTCGATTTTCGGATTATAGATCTGACTTCCGAGCGTAAAGATTCGTGTCATCGAAAAAGTGACGGAGCTTCGCGCAAAGTACAAAGCACAAAAGGAAATCATTGATTTTCACAGGAAGCTTCTCCGCGACTTTGTAATCGATCATCATTTTTTCCCATCGTGCTCCAATAACGAAACCCAATAGAAAAAAGGAATAATCATTTGCCGAAACTGCAAAGGATGTGTGTTAAAGCGGCCGATATAAAAAGAAGCTTCGATAGAAAGAGATTATCAGTCATGCCGTCTAAAAAGCTCGTCGGCGGAGCGTTAAAAAATCGTCGCAGCTTTCACGGAAAGTTATTTTGCAGATGCGAAGCCAAACAAGAAAACGAAGAATAGAAACAAGAGAATCTATAGACAGGCATTTTATATCCGCGTTAATTTCGATATTAAAACGATCCACCGAGATCAGAATAGAAACAATATTCATTTTCAAGTAATACTATTCAAGACAAATTCATATTCTCTGTTATTTGACGGCAAAGAAAGAGGAATTTGTGCTGTGATAACAAAATATGTTATTTGAAGATTCATAGTTTGTCAGAATTTCGAATAATTTTCCGCTTTAATTTCGATATCAAAACGATCCGCCGAGATCAAAATAGAAATAATATTCATTTTGAAATAATATTCTCCAAGACAATTATATGTATTATGTTATTCGAAGAATCGTAGTTTGCTTGAATTTATAAAAATTTATATCAATTTAATTTAATTTTCATTTATTTAAGGAAATTCATCATTTTAAATACATTTAATTGGGCAAAGTATGGTAGCTCAATTAATGTAATAATTTACAGCGATTTCGAATAAATGAAATACTTGTTTCTAAGGGATATTTAATCCGATTTTGTTGGAAACATATCAAACTTTAAATCTAACTGTCTACCGAATTTTCCGTGAATAGCAGCCAGTCGTATTAATATAATATATCAAATGCACGGAAATCTATTCACCGAGAATTGTGGTTTCAATTCACCACTAATTTCGGCACAGATTGTTTTATACCGTGCACCGCAAAATTCATGAAACCACGGATTGGGAAATGACTCTTTCATTGCAATTTGCGTAGCCACATTCGCGATGGCTGTATTACCTTCACCATTAAATAACAATATTCTACTAACTGCGTCGCGAGTTACGCGAATAACTCATCAATTCGAAAGCACGATTGAAAGTATAATTTACAAGCTTCGTAACGAATTCAAACCTCGATTAACCCTTTCGCTGCGAACAGCGCCTTTAGGCGCTCAACTATAGACGCTTCTCCTGAGCGAACAGCGCCTATAGGCGCCGTGCATTTGTTTTGCATTTTTTGCTATTAATAACTGCAAAATAATGGCCATTAATTCGTTTGTCTTCGATTATTAAAGATTATTAAAAATTACTAATATTGTCCTTATTATTATTATTATTGTTTGGCTATTATTATTGTTATTCAAAATTGGCTCCGCACACCGTTTTAGGAACGATGTTATCGCGCGGACAACCTTCTGCTATCGCGCCTGCTGCGCAGGGAGCAATTCTTTTCTGAGCACTCCGCAGCGAAAGGGTTAATCGATTTATCGAGATTTTTCATCTCGATATCGAATTCAAAAAAATCCCGATGAAATTCATTCCACGGAAGCAATGGAATTTACAATCCGACATAAAACTTTATTGCGATATCTCGAAAGGATAATTACAGTGATTCCGCGGTTTCATACTGCGCGATTTTTTGTTGAGAAAGGTATTGCAAATGAAATACAGTATAAATCAGATTTTATAGACTTCCGGTTATAAAAGAACCGACGGTTAAAATAATTCTACGGTGGTGTATATGCGCGCGCACTTGTGTGCACGAAGTTCATAGCGCGCAGCATTGTTTCGCAAGTTGGCTGCCGTGGGGCTATTCCGAGTGGTTCCATTCAAGAATTAAACACGAATCTTGCCAGTTATTATATATTTTCGCAATTAATCCCCTAAAAAGCGCTACGATTACCACACGCTAGGCTTCAAATTAATTTCAACTACGAAACTGTTCTTCGTTCAGGCTGCTAAACCCCTTCTTCGCGGCGTAATAGGTTATGTTAATTGCTCGGGGAATATGATTTCACGATGCAATCAAGATAATGTTATTCGTTGTGTTGGCATAAATTCAACACTAAATGCGAGGCTTTATTTAGTTTTTCGAATAAACATAAATGTTTTAACTCTTTCCGGTCGAAGCACCGGGATATTCTCGCCAAGGCTTTTTTAACACTGCAAGTTTGCAGGTCAAAATACACGAAATATCGAATACCAACATAGTAAAAAGTATGCACTTAGCTTAACACTATTTCTACAAAAGGTGTCAAGAGACACATTTGAAAATTGTATCTTTAAATGATTTTCTAAGATTATTCATTTTTCCATAATTGACTTTTCCACTTTTCCTATTTTGCAATGGATTCCAAAAAATCGATGTTAAAAAAATTTGATATTCTGAAAAAATCGAAAAAAATCGAAAAAATTTGGCGGACATGTTACACGTTGCGCTTCGGAAAATTGAATATATATATTCAATTTTGCATCGACTTTCATTTGTATTTTATAAGATATAATATGTTATATTATTTTATAAAGATATACGACTCGCAGAGCAGCGTAACAGGGATCTACAATCGGTATAAAAATGTTAATTATAAATTGTATTCCCACGCTTGTATAAGCGTAAACAAAATGCAAAAGAAATGTTCCTAAGGGTGGAATTTAAAACAGGTAATTTTTCGAGCGGGAACAATATCCATTGTCGTGCAAGTACGGCTAATTAAAATGCTCGGTATTTATTTACAAATGTTGAGAGACCGGAAGAGGAAATTGTATTCTTTCCTAATATTATTATAAATTAATCATTCAATGAGTGTTTTAAAGAAACCAATGACATTTAATATCGGAATTCATCCTTTTTAATAATTATCCGATTAAAGAAACTTTAAAAATATCGCGAATAAAGTTGCAAGTATGCAAAATTGAGAATTGATTTTAATGATTGATAAATTACATACAAATGTAGTCCTTCTTATCTTTTTTACCTATAATATTGATATTTTGTTACCATATCTCGTGACGCAGAATATAAATTATTAAATTAGAATATTAAATATTATAATATTAAATTAGAATATAAATGAGTGCCTCAAAAAGCCAATGATATTCAATATCGAAATGTATCCTAATGATATTTAATATCGAAATGTATCCTAATGATATTTAATATCGAAATGTATCCTTTCTTGGTTATTATATGATTAAAGAAACTTTTAAAATACCGCTTATAAAATTAGGCTGAAACTAATATTCAAGCATGAATGAACTATTATGAATGAAAATTATGCGACATGAACGCAATCCTTTTTACCTTATTCCGTCAGAATTTAAAAAATATCGCACATAAAATTAACCTGACGACAATATTCACCCATGAATAAAATATTGAAAATTAATTTCGATAATTATAATCAAATTATATATAAACATAGTCTTTTTAATCTTAATCACACCAGAATGGATCTTTCAAATACTAATATAGTATTCTTTAGCTAGAATTATTCTTTAAAACAATAATATATCAGTCTTCAACCAGAATGCGTATTTAAAATAATAATATAAAATTCTTCGCCAAGATGGAACTTTATCTTTACCAAAAATACGGATACCATATTCGCTGTATCCCGGCATCTTGAGATGACGCAATTTAGATGCCGTTAGATTGCGGACGTAATTACAGTTATAATGAGGCCATTTCTATGTAAATAAATAGCGACGATAATTCTCGGGTATTATTCTTCCAGCGCCGGAAATCAGGATCGTGGACGAGGCGAGGCACGAGTTACGTGATCGTTACTACAAAACCGGAAGCGGCATCGAGCTCTCCTGCGTGGTTAAGCCATCTTGCCCGGATTCGAAAGTTCCGTATCCTGTTTGGAGGAAAAATGGAGTGACGTTGCCGGATCACGTCAACGTTTATCACATTAATGGGTGAGCATAAATCTGCGAGAGTATGGATCCGATGCAGCTTCCGTAAACGGATGCTGCAGCCTTCCGATCTTCACGTATCTACATATACATATATATATAGAGAGAGAACCATCTGCCTTATCTCTGCACAAATATATACTGCATTCCTTATCAGCTCCAACACATTGTACACGCGGTGTATCATCCTTGATCGGATATGTTTGTTTATATCATAATCATTTTGATTGTTCTTGGTTCTGATACAATATTGTAGCAACTTGAATCGGATAAAATTTGTCAAAGCGATTAATTATTCCACGTAATTATTTCTAATGATATTCTTTATAATTGTCACCTGGGCTAATAATTCCGTTTATGTACAACAGATATTGTTTATATGTTTTCATTTTATTAATCACCATTCTTGAACATTTTATGAATCAGAATATTATTTTATACTGGGATGCAAACATTTGCAACGCTTTCGTTAGAAATATTATTATGTCGCTAATATTTGAATATTAATTTGAATTAATTTTCTTGAATGTTAAGGTTGGCCGAAATATTGTTAATATGTACTATATAGTTTTTAGGCGGCTATTTATAAGGCCAAGAATTTCAAAGAAAACTTCTTTATTCCAATTGTTCGACGAAACGTTTCGATAAGGTAGTTCTTATCCTCTTCAGTCTATTATTTGATTAATTTGAATTTGAATTTGAATTTTAAGGAAAAGTACTTCAGAGATGGAAGTTGTATCAATGCAGGGAATATTATAATCTTCTTTGGTTCATTTATTATGAAATATTATAGATCGGTATAGCGATATATAATATAAGTTGAGTTTAATACCGCGAAATAGTAATCCTCTTTCTGAAGGAACCGATACTTGGAGCGATCTTTTCCGAAAGGCTTACGAAAGTTGACGCTTCTACTTATTTCTTTAAAACCTTACTACGAGTACTTTCCCGATGGATCCCATCATTTCCGAGAGAACGAAATCTCCCTTAGGATTCCCGGAATTTTTGACAAAGTTTACGAAATATCGCGAATTATCACTGAATAACGCCGTCATTAAATAATTAGTGGAACAGTAATGCTCGTTCTAAAAGCTTGCGATGGAAATTCTATATTAATTTTAATTAATAGAATCAATATTAATAGAATCGTTATATTCATCATTCTTATGCTACAAAAGTCCTTCCGGCGTCCGAACAGTTTCCTTATTTCATTTAATGATTGGTTGTTAAAAGAAATTAATATTTCTATATTATATATTGAAATTATTTATTTCACTATACCCTGCTGAATCAACTCTGACCAGCACCAGGTGCCGATACAATCAAATATCATTGTCTGCATGGCAAGAAAATAGTTTAATATTAACCCCTTGACATACAAATAAAACGGAATCTCATGGGTCCAAAAAATACTATTTAATTTGGCTCAACTGAACAGTTATGTAAGCTTTGAAACAGAACGGATTATTTACAATGCTAAATATCATTTAATAAGATTGATACACAATATTAATGGACAATAATGAAGTAACATTATTCAATAATAAATAAGTAGTTCCGTAAAGTATGACATTTTTACTGTCCGCCGGAGACAGTTCTTGCGTCCCGGACACGTCAACGTCTACAATGACACGCAAAACAAATGACGTCTCCCAGACGTCATTGTATGCCAAGGGGTTAATGGTAAAATTATCAAATGGACAATGGTTTTATATTCCATTTACTTTTAATGTTCATTCTAACGTTTATGGTAAAGTACACGTTATACCGTGAAACGAAAACAAAAACAATCGATTGTTTCAGGTCGAACGAAGATGTGGTGACCAGGTTCTATATTGAACGAGCGAAAAAGACTGACAGCGGCGAATACACGTGCTCGGTGAGCCAATTCAGTACCACCGCGGTGCATATTCACGTCCTAAATGGTAAATTGAACAAAAACAGTACTCTTATACCACGAATAACAGCTAAATCCGACTCGTCAGAATATCAAGCGCACATAGGAAAACGGTGCGCGGATAATACTGGATTTTAGAAATTAGAAACGGGAAACGTTCCCCTTGTATTTGTGGAAACGAGAATGTACTCAAATAGCATATTTTACGATATTCTAGAAAATATTATATATACTCACTCATTAATAATATTTCATTAGTATAAAATCATCCTGCCAAGCAATAATAATTATACTAGTTATAATAGTAAATGATTTTTTTGGAAGAATAAATTATATGTAGAAAATAAGTGGCCTTTAAAAATGTCCGAAGTTTTAGAATTGTTTTAGAACATTATGTAATTTATTATGCATACTAATTAGTAATATTATGGAAATATCGTATAATGTATTATATTCAGTTTTACTTATATTATTATTAGTTTCTGGCTAGAATTGGAAGAATAAATTATATGTGGAAGGGAAATGCATAACTTTCGAAAATTTCCGTAATTCACTGTTTTATTATACTGTACGGAGTAATTATTAATTAGTAATATAATGGAAACGTTGGGTGAAGTATTAGTTGTTCGCCATAATTTTGGGCAAATATATAATATGCAGAATAAAATGATGTATGTTTGAAAATGTACGAAATTTTCAGTTTTTTATTACTGCACTGTGCACTTGCTGATTAATATAGCAGTGAAAATATTATTATAAATGTTATGGTGAGAAATATTTGTCCGGTACTGTAATTTTTCTGGAAGAATTAATTGGACGAATGTTTGGAATAAAAATGGGTAAATCTGTTAAAAAGTTTATGCGTTTCAGGTGAGAAGCAAGCGGCGGTTCATCACGATCAATGGAATTCAGCGGAAACGAATAATCAGAAGGGACTCAACGAGTTGTTCATGGTACTCGCCAGTTTTCTCCATTTACGTGCTTGGAGGATATATTCTCTGTGAAGACACAATGCCGAAGAATGCGATTAACGCGATGTTATGTTATCGTACAATGTAAACCGTTGGAACGTAATTTACAGCAACCTTCGCCTGATACATTTCGTACTTGCGCCGCGTGTAAGAAAGGTCGAACTTTGTGATAGAATATTTTTAATATTCTTTTACTGGATATTTTAATATTTGAATATTTAAATAGTTGAATACTTGAATGCTTTAATATTCGAATGTTTGAATATTTAAATAGTTGAATACTTGAGTACTTTAATATTCGAATGTTTGAATGTTGAGTGTGTGAATATGTGAATGCTTGAACGTTTGAATATTTGAATGATTGAATGTTTGAATATTTAAATAGTTGAATACTTGAATGCTTGAATATTCAAATGTTTGAGTGTGTGAATATGTGAATGCTTGAACGTTTGAATATTTGAATATTCGGATATTTTAATATTTAAATAGTTGAATACTCGAAAGCTTGAATGCTTGAACATTTGAATATTCGAATATTTTAATATTTAAATAGTTGAATATTTGAATGCTTGAACGTTTGAATATTTGAATATTCGAATATTTTAATATTTAAATAGTTGAGTACTTGAGTACTTGAACGTTTGAATATTTGAATGATTGAATGTTTGAATACTTGAATATTCGAATACTCGAATACTCGAATACTCGAATATTTGAATATGTGAATATTCGAATACTCCAAATAAAAAATATCGATGGAAACCAAATCTCAATAATTAAATATAATATAATTTGACTAACGCGAAGGAAATTTAATTCCCAAATTGCCACGCTGTACTTTTAGTATCCTTAATTTATTACTTGCAAAAGAATATAATAATTAATATCGAATATCATAATATTCCAAGAAACAAACAATTTAACGAATAAACATTTGCAAACACCGTGTAATATTCGATGGAAATTAAACGGATGTTATTATTCCATAACTCACACTAATGCAGATACACGATTAGCACAGCTGTTTCGAGTAAACATGGCGCATTATCCGTACTTCGGATAATATTCGATATTCGAATATTTGCATAATTCAAATGATCGAAAGCATTATTTCGCGTGGATTCGATCGTTTACCCTGAGTTTGAATCCGTATTCGTAAATTAAACCTGTAAACTACGTTTCAAGGTTGTTCGTTTTTTAACGAATCACAACACGATTAACTCTGTAAATGTTGACTGTCATCCGATTGGTCGGACGACGAATATCAGTATTATAGAATGCGTAAGGTGTTAAATAAACAGCGAACTCGTAGCTCGTATTTCTATGGTCAAAGTGTAATTAAAGTCGAGCGAGGATTAATTATTATGTATTCCATAATTCGTCATATTCTTCGTTACTTCTGTGATGGTTCATTCGACACAATATAAAAATAAATATGATATCAAAATACATAAAACAAGTAAAAACATTATATGAATCTCTTAAATATTACGAATTTGACAGTTCTTTCATAATAATGGCAGTCTAATCAAAGCTTTACATTTTATATTAATTCCAAATAATAACTTTATTTCTTTACATAAATTTATAACTGCAGTTTTATCTTCTTATACACATTTTTAATCGTAGCTTAATTTTTATATAAATGTGTAACATATTAATCTCGAATAATATAAAAAAATGTCTTTGAACATTTATTTCTCTTAATTCTTACCGAATCAGAAAATTGTGTTTGTAAAAAGCTACGTAAAATTCGGCTGTTCCGAAATATTGTATTTTGGAAGATAAAATAGAATCTTCATAGATCTGATAAGAATGGAGATTGTTGTTAAAAGTATATCGGAATCATAATAATTTCCTCGTTCCACGATCTGTACATAAAATAAAGTATAATTATATGGCATTACATCATTGCGAAGAAGATTGTGCTCGATTGGTCGAAACGTTGCAGCTCGAAATCATTCTACGTATTAGAGGTACCGGAAAGTAATCAATTATTTTTTATATACTTTATGAAACTCCATTTACTTTTTTCATATTAAATACCATTCTATTAAAAAGTTCACGACGTTATGTATGATCCTTGGCCGACGATCTCCAATGACATCATTCCCATTTTGAAAAAATTAAATTCGCAAATTTTGATGCGAAAAATGTCTCCACTCCCGAATTGATTACTTTCCGGTGCCTCTTATTAATAATATGCGTGAAACGAATATGCATCGAATTGACCAGTTCTCATACAATAAAGTATAATTAAATAAGGCAATACATTCGATTCACTGCTTCCCATCCAATCAATAAAAATTCTGTAGCGATCCTAATATAATATTTATACGGAGAAAGTATTCAGCTTCAATCAGATTCTTTGATTCGTGTAACGAAGAGTGTTCTTTGAGAAAGTAATAATGCAAAATTAAAATTCACCTAAAAAATTAGGTGAATTTACGAATTGCAGCTTCATATTTTTATTGAAATTTCTAATCATAGGTTTATATTTAAGTAAATTTATTTATTGAAGCTTAAATTTGTATATGAAAGTCTAATAAGAGATTTATAGTTTTTATATAAATTGCTAATCATAGCTTTGTTTCTTTATATTATTTCTAATCACAGCTTTATTTTTTATATACGTTCTTAACCACAGCTTAATTTTTTTTAGATTCGAATTCACAGATTCATTTTTTATATAAATTTCTCTGCATAACTTTATCCCTTTAAATAAATGTTTAATATATAAATCTCGAATAATTTCTAAATTAAAATCCGATTCCAAGCAGAAATATTTTTCTATATTTATTATGAAAAATCGACAAAATGTTGAATCACCGAATGATTTTCCTCGGAACCGAGCTTCCACGACATCTCCTGGAATTTCCACATTTTCCGGAACCGAATGGAGATAAAACACCCGAAAGCTTACAGCGCCTTATCAGCGGAGCTTAAAGCTCAAACACGAGGAATGTTAGCAGAAATTCTGCAAATTCGAGGAAAATGTTTTGCGTTACCAACGAAAGAGAAATTCTCGACCATTGTTAACAGCTTGCCAACGCTAGGCTTTATAAATATACAATAAATTATTGAGATCACGAAAAGATGTCTCGAGTTTGTTGAAATTTTATTTTACAAAAAATACAGGTAATCCTTGTATAACGCGATTCACAAATTGTGACGATCCTCATGTAACGTGATACAACTTTCTCTGAAACCTAACTCCCGCGTTATACGAGGGTTACCTGTATCTTGATTTACAAAGATGTAGTTTATTCTAAAGGGTGAATTCGATTTACAAAAGGGTGAATTCGATTTGCAAAATGATGAATTTGATTCGCAAAAGGGTGAATTTGATTTGCAAATTGCTGGATTTGATTCGGAAAAGGGTGAATTTGATTTGCAAAGTGATGAATTTCATTTGCAAAATGATGAATTTGATTCGCAAAAGGGTGAATTTGATTTGCAAATTGCTGGATTTGATTCGGAAAAGGGTGAATTTGGTTTGCAAAGTGATGAATTTCATTTGCAAAATGTTGAATTTGATTCGCAAAAGGGTGAATTTGATTTGCAAATTGCTGAATTTCATTCGGAAAAGGGTGAATTTGATTTGCAAAATGATGAATTTGATTCGCAAAAGGGTGAATTTGATTTGCAAATTGCTGGATTTGATTCGGAAAAGGGTGAATTTGATTTGCAAAATGATGAATTTGATTCGCAGAAGGGTGAATTTGATTTGCAAATTGCTGAATTTGATTCGGAAAAGGGTGAATTTGATTTGCAAAGTGATGAATTTGATTCGCAAAAGATTGAATTTGATTTGCAGAAGGGTGAATTCGGAGTGCAAAACCCTTTAACATGTTCACGCCGGCGTGTACCACCGGTGGTTCAAACGTAGTCAATCAGATGCCTCATCTCAATATACAATATTGTTCTTGCTCTTAAATTAAAAAATCTCTAAATTCCAGTTCCAAAACGAATAAAAAGCGAAATAATTTTTAAATCACAATTCTGTTATTCACATCAATTTCTATCGCATTAAAAGTGGTCGTCCAATTTCTAACACAGTGACATCAGAAGTAGAAAAATACAATTAATAGAACCGCCTGTGTTTTTTTGCTGTTAGTCAACAAGTCTTTAAATTGCAGTTCCAAAACGAATAGAAAGCGAAATAATGTTGAAACCACTCAGTTATTCACATCAATTTTTATCACGTTAAAAGTAGTCTTCCAATTTCTAACACAGTGACGTCAGAAGTAGAAAAATGCAATTAATAGAACCGCCAGATACAGCGAAATATGAATTACAGAGCCGATGTTAACGTGTTAAATACTATGCGGTTTCATAGCCATTAAAAACCAAATGTATGTTTCGTGTATCTCGGCAGGTAGAACTATCGATATATCAAAAGTTTCAACGCGAGTCATTATTTGCGAGACTTCTTCCGTGGAAGTTCCGGAAGTTCACTTCTCTAGTTAGCCGTGGTATCGCGCCTCTTCCGAGCAAACTCGAATAAGGTTTTCATGCAATACGGCTTCAAACTTTCATGGAATTTGCACTTGAACAAAGCACTGATTTCTACGAGTCCTCGAGCTGTTGCTTCTCCCATACAATTTTTTCGAGATTCCGCACATTTTATCAGCTTGCAGGGTTTACACTCCAAACTCACCCATTTACAAATCAAATTCATCTTTTTGCAAGTTAAATTCACCCTTTCGCAAAACAAGTTTTCCTAGGATCTTCATTTTCTTAAACTCTTGTAATTAATATCAAATCCAATATAAATTTATTTAACTTATCATGCATGGAATTCTTGCGACTCTCGGGAAAGAGAAATTTCTTGTAAATATGTACTTTGAGGTGAATTTGATTAGGGAAAGATTTTGAAAAAGGAAGAATATGTTTGTCAAAAAAGTGAGGAGGAAATATATAATTTAACATATTTGATACTTTTATTAATTATTATTCCGTGTTATTGCCATCGCAGATTGCAATTAGCAATATTTCACTTTTTTAAGTATAACCCATTGGCGGAACTCGAATACCGCAATACGAGGAAACCCGAAGTCGAAAAACACCAAAAATGTTTTAGGTATTTGTTTTTATAATTTTACTAAAATCGTCCCTAATTTAAATTAGACTAAAAATACACTGACAAAAAACATAACTAAATACAAGTTATTTTTTCTGGGACCCAAAATTAGATTTTGCGGAGGAGCTAAAAATGTGATTGTATTTTGCGGAGGGGCCAAAAATTTGTTCCTCCGCCACTGGTATAACGTAATTAAATTTCGACCTTGAAAGCCGTAGAAAATGTAAAAAGTCAAGCTACATTTTTGGTTAATTGAGTAGTAGTAGTACTTTAAATACTAAAATAAATACTAAAATAGTTTAAATAATAATGGTATAGTATTTACGAATGTCAAAGGGTGAAATCGTGGTTGGTGATGTCAAACAAATTGCAATATCACATTAAAAACAGTAAATGCCATTGAAAACAGTAAAACAGGCGATGAAAACTAACAGGATCCACGGAACTCCGTAACGAGAGTTCCCACAATTTTTTCGCGTTCAAGTTCCTCGGCGAAAGCTCCCAGTTCGAAGAACTTCAAAGCGGACTCGCGGCTCTGGCGGTTCTTGAGTTTCTCGCTATTAAAGTGCTTCAAAGTCATTGATGTAATGCCAGGCGCAATTCTTTCTTGTAAATAAAGCTGCTCCATTTTCGTGCGAAGTAGAAAAGATTAAAACCCGAGCGTCTTTTCGTGATTTACTCATTTTCCTTTCTGCTCCTCCATTCGCGGTTGAAACTTTCGAGTGTATCTTTTCCGCGAGCTATTTCTGAGAGGGAAATGAATCAATTCAAGCGCCAATTATGGACAACCAATCTGGAGTCATGTTTAAATAAATTATCAGCTTCGAATTGTTTTATAATTCCTTCTTATTATAATTGCACGCGGAAGAATAATCGAAACTATATCGAAGATTATAATATTAGAATAAACGCAAGATATGAAAATGAACGTAAGATATCCGGATATATAAAAAATAGTAGAATATGCATGAAATATTAAAATAAATATAAAATAATTTCATAAATCGAAAATATCGGAATACAAATAAAATATTAAAATAAACATCAAATATTTGAATTAATATGAAAAATCACAGTTCACTAATTCTGTTTTTACACGACTTTTGTATAAAAATTGAATAAAAGTTGAAGTAAAATTCTTTTTATTTTGCAAATAATAATATGATAATTCTAAGGCTTCCATAGAAACAGTATATTTTTTACACGAAGTATTGTACGCGTACTCTTCAAGAACGTTTTTATCGTGCAAAAACAGAATTGGGTTGTACACATAAAATATTAAAATAAACATAAAATATTAGGATAAACATGCGATAAGATGATGCAAGGAAGCAGATAATTCGATTAATTTCGAGTAAAAATAAGTCTTCTAAAAGGAATTCATTTCCGGCTTTTATGGGATAGAAATATTCCCAGTACCGGCAACTCCTTCATACTCCCGAATTTTATGGGAAAACTTGCGCGAATCATAAAAACCCGTCGACCCAAAAGCGTGCGACACTGACCCAGATTCCTTCCAAGGTTTCAGCCTTTCAGCCTTTTAGGGCTAATGGTGCTTTTAGATCCACTTAAAAGAATGTTTATAAAATATGACGGCCAGGCTTGAAACCGGCAAAGTATCCTGCCGCGTTAAACCGTAAAAAGACCCGTTTTGAAATTTATCGAAGAACGTATCGTATCGCGTCGATCGGATGGATACGTTCTTGCGTTATAACGACGCGAGAAATAGACACTCGAAGAGCACGCGATCGATTCTCGCTTCCTAAAAAGCCACCGGTACCTTTTAATGATCCTTTAAACTAGAACCGCATATTTGATGGTTCCTTTTGAAAATGCATTATTGAAATATTCAAAAAGAAGTAGTCTGCTAATTATAGGTTATATTTGTACTCGTTGCGCAGTGTAGTCTAACCTATTTTTCTAATATTCTAATGCATCGTGTTGCGTAATTAATTCTAATCAAGGATTGTTATATTTGAAACTAGAACCGCATATTTCATGGGTTCCTTTTAAAAATGTTTTATTAAAATATGGAAGAAGATGATGTCTGGTAATTATAGGTTATATTTGTACTCATTGCGCAGTGTATTCTAACCTATTTTTCTAATGCATTGTGTTGCGTAATGAATTCTAATCCTGGATTGTTATTTTTGAAACTAGAATCGTATATATGGTGGGTTCCTTTTAAAAATGTTTTATTGAAATATTGAAAAAGAAGTAGTCTGGTAATTATAGGTTATATTTGTACTCGTTGCGCAGTGTATTCTAACCTATTTTTCTAATGCATCGTGTTGCGTAATTAATTCTAATTCAGGATTGTTATATTTGAAACTAGAACCGCATATTTCATGGGTTCCTTTTCAAAATGTTTTATTGAAATATGGAAGAAGATGATGTCTGGTAATTATAGGTTATATTTGTACTCGTTGCGCAGTGTATTCTAACCTATTTTTCTAATGCATCGTGTTGCGTAATTAATTCTAATCAAGGATCGTTGTATTTGAAACTAGAACCGCATATTTGATGAGTTCCTTTTAAAAACGTTTACTGGAATCTCAAAAATGTGTTTTAATTACTATTTATAATTGTACCCCTTGCGCAGTGTATTTTAAACCATCGCATATATTTATTATAATATTATAATGATACTTGTATATTATTTCTATTGATAATAAAATAAGACACCCAGTTATACAATGAGAGTTCTTTCAATGTATAAAATATAGGTGATCTGGAAAATTCTATAAAATAGAACGGAAAACAATCATTTTTTTAAAGTCATTCTATAATATTTGAAACATATTCCATATTATTGCAATTAATATCGCAATTAAAAGAGATAATTAGGTGATTTATTTGATACAAGACACTTTGTACCGCCATTTTTGCTTAGAACGGAATTAAGTACTAAAAAGACCACATTGTTACAATATAAAAGATACCAAATTTAGTATACAAAATAAAATTATTAGAAGCCGCCAATATAATCTTCATACTCGCCGGGAGTCACGTAGAAAATTAGATAAGAAACAATTACGAAGAACTTAGTATCGCAATTGAATTTCTCAACTCGTTCGACAAAAAAAAACCCTATAAAACCGAGGTAACCCTGAGAATAAAAGGCATCAATAATATTCCACAAAAACGGGCGCAAAAAATTCTTCAAAATTATAATTACGAACTCTCCGGATTTTTTGTGCGTCACGTATAAAATTGGCCGGCGAGCAATTACAAAGAGTTAGGTTAGCGATTGAATTCTTATCATCGAATACGAATAAAGTCGGGCGACGTAACGCTTCGATAAGTTTACCGACGGATGTGATATGAGTCCGTTTATATTTGTGGCCAATAAGCATCGAACGATCTTGTATTCGAATTGGCATTCGTGAAAGTCGTTTCTCGCGTTCGCGAAGAAGGCTTTCGGCTTCGCAAAGAGTTTTTCCATCGAAGAACATTTAAACTCATATCAAGCTAGTATCTCTCGAAAGTTGTCGTATTCGCGCCGAAAACACGTACCACTTCGAAGCTATCTCGTTTGCCTTCTCTCTTCGACCCTTTTTCTTCGTTCTTTCTTTCTCGGAAGCGAGATTTTCCAGGCGTATCGATGACAATCCTCGGAAACCGCCGCCATTTGCATTTAAACATTTTGTTAGGTTATACGGGCGTCGATAGTTGCGAATACTTTGGGATCCCTGGACTCCTTTCTATTACTTTCTATTTTTAGCACGGATTTACGGCCACCGACGGTCTCCCGCGTGCCCCTAATTGGTGGGACACCGAACTCGAACGACATAACCTCCAAATTCTACTTCTATTACACTTTCGACGATCTTCCTTCGAAAGGATATCGGAATCTAATTAATGGTAGGTGGAACTGTTTGATGACGCACGGTGGGATGAATGAAATTCATGATCATTAAAAACGTTTGGGTATTCTTTGATTAACCCATTATGTTCTAATTAGTAGGTCATTTGGAATGTTTAAGGTATGTTAACATAAAAATGGGACTCGACTGAAATGGACATTAATCTTGGAATTATTTGAACTACTAGAATTATTAGAGCTTATTAAAATGATTAGAACAATTATTTACTTTATGCGACTTAAGAATTCACTGGAAAAGATGATTAACATTATCATATTTTAATTGTAATCAGAGAAAAATAAGACGCCAAGATTCAATTAAAACATGAATATTTTTAGCTAAGGTTTCTGTAAAGATATGAAATTATTTAATTTAAAAAACTGAATAGTTGCCTTACATAAATGTTATTCACACAGTCATTTTTAATTGCAACTGATGACAAATAAGATACTACCAACATTGCATTAAAACATAATTAAAACAGTATTTCATTCACTTAAAACTAAATTCCTTCGTGAAAAAGTTCAATCCGCTGATTGCAGTTGTACTTCTGCATTTCAGATAAACTTTTTTGTTAAAAAGCATAAATGAGCCGTTCATCTAGAAAAATGGACTTAAGCCACTTTCAAAATAAACGGCTCAAATATCCTTGATAAAAACACTAAATAAGAAATTTATAGAAGGTTTAATTACTTATGAATAACTGAAAACTAATAACTCGAGCGGCGGCGCATTTTCTGCTACCATAATCTGCATGCTTGGTATTCCAAAAAATAGTATTTAATTTAATAGTTTCAATTAATAGATTTAATTTAACGATTCCGACGTTGAGTCTGCAATTGTTTCTTCGAAAAACAAATACTTATTGCTACATTGTTGCGTAAAACAGGTAGCGGGTAAATTGAAAACTGTTCCGTTCTGTCATCGTGCATTTGTAGGTTAGAATGATTTGTATTCGAATATCGTAGTAACCTTATGGACTACTGGAAGGCCAATTGCATCGATGTACTCCCAAAGCTCACATTGCGACGATGAGTTTATCTAAGCAGCAGTTATAATCGGCGAAGGCATTGTTAGACTATATCCCCGAAAGCTTATCTCCGTCTTATATGTTAGAACGATATACGAAAGCAAGGAACGAAACAATAGTTTCGCCATGAGCACAAATTGCATTCAGAAACTACTCTCCTCTGCGGTAATCCCGTTACTCGAAGATTTCCTGAGAGGGATGTGCGGTTTACTCCATCGTTTACTCAATCAGTGTAAAAAGGTACCGTAATTTGCGTAACTCTTGATAAGAGACGATTGCAAATACTGATACAGGTGTTATAATTAAAAGTGCCAATTATGAATTTCGTGTGAAACGAACTTATTGCTCGGCCGAAATTTATAACGGATTGATGTATATTCCGAAATTAAGTGGAATATTATAATTTGGATATGTTTGAAAAAATATTTGGTTCAAATATTGACAATATTTAAAATATTATGTTTTTAAAGTTTGAAGGTCGGGTTATTCAGAAAAACTTCGCGTTATCAAAATTGCGGATCGCGTTATATTGAAATCGCGCCGTATAGTACCGCGTTACACGAGGACCGTCATAATTTGCGAATCGCGTATATGAGGACCACCACAATTTGCGAAACGCGTTACACGAGGACCGCCATAATTTACGAATCGCGTTACACGAGGACCGCCATAATTTACGAATCGCGTTACACGAGGACCGCCATAATTTGCGAATCGCGTTACACGAGGATCGCCATAATTTACGAATCGCGTTACATCGAAACCGGGCCGTATAGTACCGCGTTACACGAGGACCGCCATAATTTGCGAATCGCGTTACACGAGGACCGCCGTAATTTCCTAATCGCGTTACACGAGGACCGCCGTAATTTCCTAATCGCGTTACATCGAAACCGCGCCGTATAGTACCGCGTTACACGAGGACCACCACAATTTGCGAATCGCGTTACATCGAAACCGCGCCGTATAGTACCGCGTTACACGAGGACCGCCATAATTTGCGAATAGCATTACACGAGAACCGCCATAATTTACGAATCGCGTTACATCGAAACCGCGCCCTATAGGACCGCGTTACACGAGGACCACCACAATTTGCGAATCGCGTTTCATCGAAACCGCGCCGTATAGTACCGCGTTACACGAGGACCGCCATAATTTGCGAATAGCGTTACACGAGAACCGCCATAATTTACGAATCGCGTTACATCGAAACCGCGCCCTATAGGACCGCGTTACACGAGGACCACAACAATTTGCGAATCGCGTTACATCGAAACCGCGCCGTATTGTACCGCGTTACACGAGGACCGTCACAATTCGCGGATCGCATTACAACAAAACCGCGCCGTATAGCACCGTATCAAACATAGGTCGCTACGGTTTGCGAACCGTGTTATAACGAAACCACATTGCATAAGTACCGCGTTACACGAGGACCGCCACGATTCGTGAATCGCACGTCACATCGAAACCGTGTCTTACGAGTACCGCATTGTACGAGGGTTACCGGTATTCATACAGCTTTGTTAGATTCTTGAAAATTCTCATATCAATCCTGAATCGCGGAGCCGTTACCGTGGAAATTCTCGAATGTAGTGACTTGTCACTCGAATAAATTCTTTCGATCTGGTGAACACCGCTTTTCTATAAATTTCTGTTCTCACTTTACGTTTGCACAGTCGCGATTTGACATAGTTTACTTCTCTTAGCGTTAACTCGAATTTATACTTCATCGCTTCTCGTGCTTTCTTCCGTGCTTTTAAGTACACTCTGATTCTCCTAACAACCGTTGTTCTTAGGAAATCATGTTTTTCCAGCACGTTTACGTTTCTTTGTTTAAATCTCCCGGATTTGCTACACGTTATTTGTTGGATCTCGAAAATATACGTTATTAGCAATAACTGTTAATTTGGGTTGGAAGAAAACTACACGAACTTCTTTTACGGCGTTGCGAAAGTAACTTTTAAGGGCTCAATTATAAATAATTCAATTTGAACCTTTGTAAGTTACACGCATAAAGAATTTGTAGAAAGTCTAATTCAACAATATCTGTTTTTAACGAGCGTAATACTCTGATTATAGTTATATACTTAATTATAGTATAAGATGTATTGATGAATAATAATTATCTACCGATTAAAATACATTTCTTTTCTGTACGGATTCATTTATCGGAAGGAAATAATTTTAAATCACAATTCGCTACGTAAATTGTGTGATTCATGTTTCAACGTCAACTGAGAAATTGATTCGCATCAATTTATTACAACAAATTATCAAACTGTGAGATACACGTATAACGATTTAAATAAGTTATCTTAATCGTTTACATTTATATCGTTCAATCATTAAGGCATACGTCGAATAATTCCTGGCAATAATATAACTTGAATTTGAACAAAAGATCGTAATTTTGACATCCCAAATCAAAATTCAAGGCGTGCATTCAGAAATTCACTTACCCCTTTAACTTCATCCTGTAGAACCTCGCCGTCTTCTTCGCCATATTTAACGCGATTTCCCGAATTCCCGAATTCCACAACTAAATAACGCTCGAAATTCCCGACAGTTAAATTCACTCGAATTCACTTCGAAACAGAAGAACCTCGACCCACTCGCTCGAAGCTTCGCGCTACGACTTTTATCTGCGAGTAAATTACGAGCGAATGGCAGAAGGCCGGCGTGATTTCGTGCCGGTGAGATTCATTTCCATGCAAACGGTAGACAGTTTTAATCGTTGCCTTTCATCGTCCATCTTGTCAGGTGAGAAATCTCATCGGAACGAAGAAGGATTCTCTGACTGCGTTTATTCGCGTACCTCGATAGCTTCGAGGGTGACGTCACGTCTTTGCGTTGGTACGAATGAACTGTGTTAAGTACGGCGACGGAAAATACACAATGAGAGGTCGAACATAGGTTGGTAGGACGAGTGCTCCGAAGTGTATACTCGAGGAGAGTCTACCGCCAGTACACTAGTTGGTTTCACTGTGTTGGTACGCGAGCCGGTTCTTACTTGTCTTGTGAGTAGTGCGTGAATTATTCTATTATTAATATTGACACGATCGAACACAAACAAGTATTTACACAGAGTGAGGCTAAAAACCGTGTGAAAGTTGCGATACTAAATTTGCTTTTAGAGAGAACTAAAACGAATAACGATACGGGACTCAACCAATTCCCGTAATCAAAATGAATACACTTTAACCCTTTGCGGACGGAACGGTTCGAAGCTCAGCGCTCTGAGGAATCGTAATAATAGTCTTGTGGATTTGCAAAGAAAGTTTGAATATTTTGCTTGTATCAAAATCGCAAACTAAACGTTGACTTCATCAACATATAAGTGGTTCGTCTTCGTCGATTGTTTTTGTCGAATGCATATCTGAGTTTATTGGCGACGTTGCTGTTCCACGCTGAACGCATATATGCTTCGGTCGTCCGCAAAGGGTTAAACTTGTTTCTGAGAGAACATCGTACTACACATTGCTAACGTAATTCAATTCAGCTTCGAAAAAGTCCGTAGATAACGTTTATTAAAGTATGTACACAGTTTTTGCCCGCCTCTGCATAAGAAACAAAGAAATTGATGCTTTACATCATTAATTAGCACGCACGTTTATCACCGCCACTTCGCATTACTTTACGAACTGAAAACCTAACCTGACCCAATTTTTACGCGCTCGGTAAATGCTCCCGCTACGCTCTTCTTTGCCGCTTATTTCAATTAAATCGTACCATATTCTAACAAATATAATATTTAAATGATTATAATTGCTTAATTAATTAGCTTCATTATATCAGTAAGGGATGCGGTTCTTATTTATATTTACGAGTAGTGTATGAATTATCCTCGATATAGTAATATTATAATTTGCGTTGTTATATTAGTATCATAACCTCTTATTTCCTTAAACTATTTCCTTTTTCTAATCGACTCGTAAAAATACGAATTAGAGTCTTTAATTTCTGCTGAATATTTTTGGTGCAATAACAGCATGTTAAATTATTTACAAAATTGAAATTCTTTTCTATAAACAATACTTGGTATGAGAGAAAACTTAGGTTAGAAAAAATAGACGCACAAGTTTCGGATTGCATATAGTTTAGCGCACCTACGATCCAAGTGTAAAACTAACGATGCAAGAGGGAATACAGAAATTATCTAAACCGAACAATAATTATGAGACACCGCCCACCCACATTCAGTAATAAATTGCAGCTATAATTATTTTATAAACGTACTATGCTGATAAATGTAGATATTCGTGCATATATACAAGAAATATCGCGCAATATTTTCAATGTGAGCATTTTGATTCTCTTTAATAAATTTCATATATCGTAACTATTATAGTGGTGTCGCGTGCCGAAGTAGGAAAAGGTTAGTTCGAATAAAATTACATATCTGTTCCACCGCGTAAATTGTGTGAATTATCATTTATGAAACTTATTAGCAACATTAATACAATTTACTTATCCTAATGATTATAATTGTGTCATATGCTGAAAGAGAAAAATGTTATCTTGAATAAATTAATGTATCCGATTCGATATATTTCTATCGAAATATCGTGTCAATTTTTAAATTGAACATTTTTAGCGACATTAATAAACTTTATTTACGGAAAGTCGTCGTATGACGTGCTGAAGGTGGACAAGATTAGGTCGAATAAGTGAATATTTACTTGTAATGAAGGAATACCGCACTTATATTACCATATACACTCTCCTTAGGGAGTAATTGATCCCACCAGCCTTGTTTACCTCGTTCCAGCTTACCCAAATACATGGCGGTTACAAACTCGGAAACTAAATGTAATAACCACTAATTACAGAAATCTAATTCAGCAGATATTAAGCATTACTTGTGTTCCTATCATCTCGAACTTCTTGTCCCGTAACTTATCAAGCTCTTGACAAGTAATGTTTAACAATTTACCGACAAATTGTCATATTCCAATTTATATACGTTTAAATACCATCTATCTCAACCCATAAATATTACTAAGCAAACATTTTTATAATCACGCTAAATATAATAATTTTACAAAACGAAGTCGAACTTTATCATTTTGGAATGCGGAGTTCGGAAAACTCGAATCTTGTTCCCTTCAGCGTTAAGCGATTAATAAATCAGAAACAAGAAACGTTTGGTAAAAATATCATAAAAATGGAAGACGTCCATAATCGTTTGGTGAGCCAGAAATATTATAAAAGCAAAATTGTTACAAACGCGCTAAATATAATCATTTCACCAAAGTCGAAGTTTATAATTTTGAAATGTGGAGCTCGGAAAACTCGAAGAATCTCGTTCCATTCAGTGGTGAACGATTAATAAATCAGAAACAAGAACCGTTTGGTAAAAATATCATAAAAGTGGAAGACTCTATAATCGTTTTGTTGAACGATACTCGAGGCTGAAGTGGAATCAGCAGGGATAAATGGTTGTATATTTCATTGAAGTAGCACCGCGATTACCGGTCCTCCAGTCGCAGGGGAGCAATCGTCCATTCCTCTACTCCACGGTTTGATACGCAATGCGTGCCCTGACTAATGTAAGTGCTCCAGATATTTGCATGCTACACCGCCGAATACCGCTAAAATGTAAATACACTGTCACTTAGGAATTATTCACGTAAAACCATCAACCCGAATTATACCTGAAAGTGATATCAGTTTCGAGATACGCATTCTCAAACTGCAAATTCATGATTATAATTGATGAATAAGTTGTTTAATTATAATTGGTAGAAATATGGAAAGATCTTCGTTTCTCAAAATTTTAAAGTTGTTTGGTCGAAATATGTAAAGATCTTCGTTTTAAAGTTTCAAAGTTAATTAATTATTATTGTTCGAGATATATAAAGATCTTCGTTTCTCAAAATTTCAAAGTTGTTTAATTATAATTGGTCGAAATATGTAAAGATTTTCGTTTCAAAAAATGTCAAAGTTGTTTAATTATAATTGGTCGAAATATGTAAAGATCTTCGTTTCTCAAAATTTCAAAGTTGTTTAATTATAATTGGTCGAAAGATATAAAGATCTTCGTTTCTCAAAATTTCAAAGTTGTTTAATTATTATTGCTCGAAATATATAAGATCTTCGTTTCTCAAAATTTCAAAGTTGTTTAATTATTATTGGTCAAAATATGTAAAGATTTTCGTTTCAAAAAATTTCAAAGTTTTTTAATTATTATTGATCCAAATATATAAAGATCTTCGGTTCTCAAAATTTTAAAGTTGTTTCATTATTATTGCTCGAAATAGATAAGATCTTCGTTTCTAAAAATTTCAAAGTTGTTTAATTATAATTGATCGAAATATATAAAGATCTTCGTTTCTCAAAATTTCAAAGTTGTTAATTTAAAAGGGTTAATTATAATTGATCGAAATATGTAAAGATCTTCGTTTCTCAACATTTTAACCAAAGCAACCCAACTGTTGAATTATTTGGAACCGACTCAAGATTTGAGTCATAATGATATCAATTTTGATTTGCGCGTTTTCAAACTGCAAATTCACGATCAAAATTGTCACAATTTAATTATAACTAATACTTCATTTAACTTTAATTGAATTATTATCGCTCACAAAATTTAAAGATCTCTGTTTCTCAAAATTTTAACCGAAGGAACCCAACTGTTAAGTTATTCGGAACCGACTCAAGATTTGAGTCATAATGATATCAATTTTGACTTGCGAGTTTTTAAACTGAAGATTCACGATCAAAATCGTCACAATTTAATTATAACTAATACTTCATTTAACTTTAATTGAATTATTATCGCTCACAAAATTTAAAGATCTCTGTTTCTCGAAATTTAAACGAAACCAATCGAATCGTTGAATTATTAGAAACCGACTCAAGATTCACTCGGCATATTGTATCTCGAGTCTATAGAACCGCCTTAAACTTCCGGTAATCTCTGGAGAGGAACCCCCTTTCCTCTTACAAATTTTCATCTTCACACGTGTAACAACGTTCTTAGATTTCCAATCTAGAACCGAGGGAGCTCTCGCGCTGAAAGGTTCTCAGAAATTTATGTAGCTAATATAAAGTTTTGTTTAAAAATATACTTCGTTTTAAGGGACTTCCGTATTTCCCGCTTCTCGAAAATGAGATTAACTTGTGCGAAATTTTCAGTATTTAATTAAATTACTACTCTGCAAGTTGCCGATACTTTAATAATGCTTCCTTTAATACTTTCCGTGCCGAAATCTGTATTACAGGATAGTTGCTATACGCGTCTATAAAACGTCGAAACATAAAGTTGTTTAAGCGCTTTACGATACATACAAATTTTTAAACCATTTTATTTGACCAGAAATGGTCCTGGAACATGTTTATATATCATTTACCATCGATTTGGGCTATTTAGGAGCAAAATTGGCGACTTTAATTTTTTGACGATTTTTGAAGGTATACCCCTTTACATTTTTGTGATTTTGAGTTGACCTGTTTTTCGACCAGAAACAATTCTTAATCCACTTCTTTCGACCCAAAACGGTCCTAGAACATCATTGGGCATCACCTACCATCGATTTGGGCCATTTAGAATTGATTTTGGCGACTTTCATTTTTTGAGAATTTTTGAAGGTATACCCCTTTACATTTTTTCGACTTGGGTTCGACCCATTTTTGACCAATAAAAATTTTTTAACCGCTTCTTTCGACCAGAAATCGTCCTAGAACATCATTAGGCATCATATACCATCGATTTGGGTCATATAGAAGTGATTTTGGCGACTTTGATTTTTTTACGATTTTTGAAGGTATACCCCTTTACATTTTTTCGACTTGGGTTCGACCCATTTTTGACCAATAAAAATTTTTTAACCGCTTCTTTGGACCCAAAATCGTCCTAGAACATGTTTATACATCATCTATCATCGATTTGGGTCATTTAGAATTGATTTTGGTGACTTTTAATTTTTGACAATTTTTGAAGGTATACCCCTTTACATTTTTTCGATTTGGGTTCGACCCTTTTTTGTCCGAACAAATTTTTAAACCGCTTCTTCCGACCCAAAATCGGCCTAGAACATGTTTATACATCATCTACCATCGATTTGGGTCATTTAGGAACAAAATTGGCGACTTTCATTTTTTGACAATTTTTGAAGGTATACCCCTTTACATTTTTCCGATTTTGGTTCGACCCATTTTTTGCTAAAAAAAAATTTTTAAACCGCTTCTTTCGACCAGAAATCGTCCTAGAATATGTTTATACATCACCCACCATCGATTTGGGTCGTGTAGAAGTGATTTTGGCGACTTTTCATTTTTGAGAATTTTTGAAGGTGAACCCCTTTACATTTTTGCGATTCTGGGTCGACCTGTTTTTCGACCAGAAACAATTTTTAATCCACTTCTTTCGACCCAAAATCATCCTAGAACATGTTTATACATCATCTACCATCAATTTGGACCACTTAGAAGTAAAATTGACGACTATGAAATACCCCTATTATTGCGCTCAGTATTTAATTCCTCCCAACACTACTATCAGTTCACGTGATGTTATCATTCACACGCGTGACGTGGCAACTAATTAACGGTACAAATGTAATCTAACGGTAATAAATTTTTCGCATGGTTTCGCGCCAGCAATAAATTGAGTAGCTGCAATATCACTCTGGGATATTATGCGGCAAGCTTCATAACGCGATGCTTTTTTTTCCCTCGTCTTCGCGATGCAAGATTATTCGGTTGGTATTCATGCGGCAAAGAAATTCCGTGTTTCGGGTCAGCGCATTATTAGCGCATTTAGGTCGAGCGAATTATTTCGGTTACGTTAATCGAAGCGTTCGTGCGTGGCAGACACAGCGAATAATTATCGAGAAACAATTTTTCCTCGATCGGGGATTTCGCGACGATGAATCTCCAATGAGAATATCGTTCCAGCACGAAAATAATTAACGTTAATAACGTAATAAACTATTCTTATTGTCGAACCGTGCTCCAATTATGAGTTTCGCGCGATGCGAATTCAGTTTCGCGCCGAAATTTATACCCGAGTGCAATATGGATTTTTTACAATTGACATTCGAAATAAATATTTATTTATATATATACATATGTAGGGTGTAATTGTAGGGTAAATTAATTTCCTGCCCGAATCTCAATTTATTTCACTTGATATATTATTATGAATATGCATAGAAAATATATAATGTTTTACCGTAAAACAACCGGATGACATCGCGTGATGCATTTCTTTTTATATTTTCAAATCCCTGTAAAAGAAATTCAAAAGAAACCGTTCATCCGGAGAATCATAAGATTACTTAACACTTTGACGGCCGCTCATTTGACTCAAAGTCGCGCTACTACCGCCGGCATCTCTCGCGTACTGAAATACGGAAAGTTCACAAAACCAATAATTTGAGAATTAAAAAACGCCAATAAACTCGTAACAATTGGAAAGCAGTAACTCAAAAACAGTTTAAAAGGATTAATATACAAACGTCGAATCTACGATCTCGAAATATTTATATAATGCTGGTCTAAGAATGCTAGTGCGAAGTCACATTTACGTGACAGCGGCCGATAACCGCTGGCTGTCGAAATCACGTACACGTGACAGCGGCCGTCAAAGTGTTAACACTAAAACTATCAAAACAGTCCAAATAAGGTATCCTCCGAATTGAATAAAAATGTTTAATACTTAAAACGTTTCATTTCCTTAAATTTTCCACGATTAATTTCTTTCTTTCATCCATCCTTTTTTTAAGGGCGTACATATAAATATACAAATATAATTGAAATAATCGCCGATAGTTCCAGTATTAATTTCTTCGTAGAACATCTCCAGCCACTTTAAAAATAATTGCGATATATTCGAATAATCGTGTTTCCGGTTAAAGAAACGAAATTGCATTGCATTTCGAAAATTTATCGGACTGCCGTATTCGCAGTGAAGAAACTCGAGTTTTTCGTTCTTCTTGAATTTCCTGGAATAGTGTAATGGCATGAGGGTATAGCTTTAGAAATGTTCGATAACATTTCATCCAGACTTAAATCTGCGGTTTCCTGTTTCCTGCTTCCTGATCCAATGCCATTAATGACGGCCGTTCGAAACCTTATCTTCGGAATATTCTAATCGAAGGCACCTCCACGGCTGCACGGATAACTGCTCTGAATGTATAACTACGTCGTTTTTAGCACGTATACCGTTCTGCACGTGAAATTTTCGTCCATATGCTACCAGAAAGGTTTCCTCTTCGCTTCCCTTCACTTCCCTTCACTTCACCTCCTCGCTTCCTGCACTGCCCTGCTATGCAGCTTCAATGACGTTCATTTACTATCTCGTGTTCCGAGCGTCCCAATCGCCCGCCTTTCGAAACATCCTCGAATATCGCGAATGCGAATCCAGGAATTAAAATCTTCCTTTTGAAATGTAAGGATTTGTTTTGTTAATTTTGAGAAAATATTTTAGTCGGATTTATTGTGGTTTTCTTAACGAAGCGAATTATATGTTTTGAGTTGAATTAAATGTAACGATGGTGGGAGTAATTATTGGTAATTAATTTGTTTTTATTTATGCAATTTAATATAGTATTATATTAATATTATTAGAACTAATTATTATTAGAAGAATTTCGAAACATCTTCGAATATCGCGAATGCGAATCCAGGAATTAAAATCTTCCTTTCGAAATGTAAGGACTTGTTTTGAAAATTTGGAGAAAATATTTTAGTTGGATTTATTGTGGTTTTCTTACCAAAGCGAATTATATGTTTTGAGTTGAATTAAAGGGAACGATGGTGGAAGTAATTCTTGGTAATTAATTTGTTTTTATTTATGCAGTTTAATATAGTATTATATTATTATTAGAACAATTTCGAAACATCTTCGAATATGAATCCAGGAATAAAAATCTTGCTTTCGAAATGTAAGGATTTGTTTTGTAAATTTTGAGGAAATATTTTAGTTGGATTTATTGTGGTTTCCTTAACAAAGCGAATGATATGTTTTGAGTTGAATTAAATGTAACAATAGTGGAAGTAATTCTTGGTAATTAAATTCTTTATTATTTATGCAATTTATTACAGTATTATATTAATATTATTAGAACTAATTATTATTAGTACATCTTGATGCAGTACTAATTATTCTTAGTACAACTTGATTTCTTAATTATTTTGCAATTTTTCTACTTATTTTATGTAGCCTTATATCTTTTTTATTTCTATTTTTTCTTCCTCTTTTCCTTCTCTGTATGCAACAAAGGTTGATACCCGTAAATAAATCAATAAAAACTATAAAATAATAAATAAACTTGACACAATATCAATTACTATTAATAAAAATTGAATACCAACGGGTAATAAATATTCAACATTAAAACCTTAACTATAATAAAATATATTATAGTTTCGGCTTCAAACAGGTACCGTTAATTCCTCGGACTCCGACGGAAGCAATTTTATTGCGATATAATTTTCAGCAGCCCCAAAGCACTTCCGGAACAGTTGCACGAAACAGCAAACAGAATCCTCGAAATGTTCGAGTAACTACAAAGTTGTAGAGTTTCGACATGACTTTCGATCATCGAAAGCAGTTAATGTTGCGAGTTTAATGTTGCTCGTATAATTATATGATGGATCGTGTAACTATGATGTACCTTTAAACCTGGAATTACGTTGTAACGCTTCTACTGTAAGTAGAATAAGCCGTTACGTAACGACACCTTTATGTCGTTAATACTCCGACATACATAACTTCAGTAGTTTTCAAGCTATAAAAGGGTAAACGAGTGACACGTTGATCCGATTATAAACAATCAACAAACAGTGTGTTGTAATTATTAAAATTAGCAATTATTAAAATTAGCATTCCATGGAAGACAAATAAAATATGTAACCAATTAAATAAAATCACGTATTAATTCCATATTTAATTACTGAAATGAAGATTAGAAATAAATTGTTATAACATTTCATATTGCCGATCGCACTTATCTTTTCGTACTCGAAATTAACTCTTTTGTAGATTATGTTCATCGTTTTGCGCTCCAAATTAACTCTTTTTTAAATGATATTCATCTTTTTGCACTCGAAATTAAACCCTTTGCGGATCGTATTCATCTTTTCGTACTCGAAATTAACTCTTTTCTAGATTATGTTCATCGTGTTGCACTCGAAATTAACCCTTTTCTTGATTACATTCACCTTTTTGCACTCGAAATTAACTCTTTTTATTAATGCCATATTTAATTACTGAAATGAAGATTAGAAATAAATTGTTATAACATTTGATATTGCCGATCGTACTTATCTTTTCGTACTCGAAATTAACTCTTTTGTAGATTATGTTCATCGTTTTGCGCTCCAAATTAACTCTTTTTTAAATGATATTCATCTTTTTGCACTCGAAATTAAACCCTTTGCGGATCGTATTCATCTTTTCGTACTCGAAATTAACTCTTTTCTAGATTATGTTCATCGTTTTGCGCTCCAAATTAACCCTTTTCTTGATTACATTCACCTTTTTGCACTCGAAATTAACTCTTTTTATTAATGCCATATTTAATTACTGAAATGAAGATTAGAAATAAATTGTTATAACATTTCATATTGCCGATCGTACTTATCTTTTCGTACTCGAAATTAACTCTTTTCTAGATTATGTTCATCGTGTTGCACTCGAAATTAACCCTTTTCTTGATTACATTCACCTTTTTGCACTCGAAATTAACTCTTTTTATTAATGCCATATTTAATTACTGAAATGAAGATTAGAAATAAATTGTTATAACATTTCATATTGCCGATCGTACTTATCTTTTCGTACTCGAAATTAACTCTTTTGTAGATTATGTTCATCGTTTTGCGCTCCAAATTAACTCTTTTTTAAATGATATTCATCTTTTTGCACTCGAAATTAAACCCTTTGCGGATCGTATTCATCTTTTCGTACTCGAAATTAACTCTTTTCTAGATTATGTTCATCGTGTTGCACTCGAAATTAACCCTTTTCTTGATTACATTCACCTTTTTGCACTCGAAATTAACCCTTTTTATTAATGCCATATTTAATTACTGAAATGAAGATTAGAAATAAATTGTTACAATATTTCATATTACACCGGAAACTATCAGTGTACTGCGAATAGACCTCTTATTGTTAGGATGTAATTACCGTGCTGTGCGAGATATAAAATCAGAACCGAAATTCTATGCACCCGCACTTCGCACGCATCGTGTACCGATAACACGCATCTCCGTGTATACGAGATAATATAACGGTAACCTGGCCAGTTCGTGGCACTGATTACAATATTCAAATTTTCCAATCTACATATGTTCTCGCGTGTAAGGGATGCTGCGAACCCAAATTCCCAGGCAGAACGTCATCCGCGACTACCCTGCACGCACGTTTTGCATTTCATTCCGAATTTCGTGTATCTTTGGACAACCTGCATTTGACGATGCAGGGAATTTGTTTGTTTCTTCAAAGACATCCGTCTAATGGATATCGATTTTTACGATAAATTAGAAATTAAATTAGTTAATATTAGGTCATGGATTGAATGAATATCGATTTTTACGATAAATTTGAAATTCAATTATTTAATATAAGGTGATCGATTGAATGAGTATCGATTTATACGATGAATTTGAAATTAAATTATTTAATAGTTGGTGATCAATTTAATGAACATCGATTTTTACGATAAATTAGAAACTAAATTATCTAATATTAGGACGTCAGTCGAATAAATATCGATTTTCTTGATAAATTTGAAATTAAATTATTTAATGTTAGGCCATCAATTGCATGGATATCCATTTTTACAATAAATTCGAAATTAAATGATTTAATATTAGGTTATCGATTGAATGAATATCGATTTTTACCATAAATTCGAAATTAAATTAGTTAATATTAGGACATCAATCGAATAAATATCGAATTTCATGATAAATTTGAAATTAAATCATTTAATAGTTGGTGATCAATGGAATGAATATCCATTTTTACGATAAATTCGAAATGAAATTATCTAATATTAGGACATCAATTGAATCAAAATCGATTTCTACGATAAATTTGACATTATATTAATTAATATTAGAACAGCAGTTGAGTGAATGTCGATTTCTACGATAAATTCGAAATTAAATTATCTAATATTAAGACATCAATTGAATTAAAATCGATTTCTACGATAAATTTGACGTGCATTAATTAATATTAGAACAGCAGTTGAGTGAATTTCGATTTCTACGATAAATTCGAAATTAAATTATCTAATATTAAGACATCAATTGAATTAACATCGATTTCTACGATAAATTCGAAATTAAATTATCTAAAATTTAGACATCAATTGAATTAACATCGATTTCTACGATAAATTCGAAATTGAAATTATCTAATATTAAGACATCAATCGAATAAATATCGATTTCTACGATAAATTTAAAATGAAATTATCTAATATTAAGACATCAATTGAATTAATATCGATTTCTACGATAAATTCAAAATAAAATTATCGAATATTAAGACATCAATTGAATGAATACCGATTGCTATGTTAAATTCGAAGTTATGGTGACTCTAATACAATATAGCCACCCCAGATTGAATTCCAGATAAGAAATTGCCGATTCACTACAATTACTGATATAATTATCAGAACAATATAATATAAATCACCAGGCACATAACGCACTCTGACATCCACGATAAGCCGGAACAGTAAACGGGGATTATTTGTCAAAATGAATGGTAAGCGTTTAATCAAACGGCGACACGGCGGTGGAAGATGAGTGGTTAAAACGTGCCGCGGGGGGTTGGCCTGTAGAAGTAAAGGGTTGAAGCTGGAACCGGGCGGAGGGTTCAAAGTGAGACGAACAGCTGGTGGTGTACGGGTAACCAGCAATTAGCCGAGATATTATCGGGATCGGTGATGTGCTCGGCTAAAATCATTCTATTATCGTTAGCCCCACGGGCTGGCCATCATTCTAATCCCTCTACACACACTTCGACCACCGATTTCAATTTCCGTTTGATTTCCTTCGAAAATACTCCACTATTCAACAAAAAGAAAATTTTCTAATTTGTGTCACCTTTTTATCGGGAAAATATTCGTGGCAAAAGTGTATTATGTTATGTTGTATTATATTATATTGCAGTATACAAGTATATCATATATCATATACTTAATTATTACGACGGTTCGATATAAAGAGAATTTTATTATTGACATCTTTTATGGAGAAGAAATTCGTGGCAAAAATATATTTTATTATGTTGTATTATATTATATTGCAGTATACAAGTATATCATATATTATATACTTAATTATTACGACGGTTCGATATAAAGAGAATTTTATTATTGACATCTCTTTTTTATGGAGACAAAATTCGTGGCAAAAATATATTATATTGCGTTGTATTATATATATACTACATTATACAAACAGATCATATATCATACCCTTAATTATTACATTAGTGCAATTAAAAGAAAATTTTATTATTGACATATCTTTTTTATGGAGACAAAATTCGTAGCAAAAATATATTATATTGCGTTGTATTATATATATACTACATTATACAAGCATATCATATATCATACCCTTAATTATTACATTAGTGCAATTAAAAGAAAATTTTATTATTGACATATCTTTTTTATGGATAAAAAATTCCTGGCAAAAATATATTATACTGCGTTATATTATATTATATTATATTATATTATATTATATTACATTATACAAGCATATCATATATCATACACTTAATAATAACATCAGTACAAAACAAAAAATACATTACAATATCAGAATCTTCAGATCAACAATCACAATTCACGACTAACGTAAGTACAGATTTAATTATATTTCACGTATTAAACGACACAGTTTACTTCCCGCAAATAATCCATCCGCATTCCAGGTATCCGTGATTTATCAAAGTCCCTTATCACCGCGGATATCTTTCAAGGACTTCTTGTTCATTAGATCTAACCTTTATATTTTTCCAATGTGATCCACGATAGGTTTTCTGATCGTTATCGTTAGTTTCTTCGTGTCTCGTTGTTTGAAGTTCCGGTTAACTCGTTAATCAAACCTATCAGTTCTGAAGTTTGCCAAACTATTTCTCCGCTTACACCCTCGACCAATCGCTTTCCAAGTAGCCGGAGGGGTGGGTGGGGGTATTAATCAAATAATCAAACTAACCTTTGTAATTAATATGAGAAAAATAGGAAGTTTCTACGAGCTAATTACAGTGCCGTGCTCCATCGTGTGTGCCAGGGGACGGAATATTAATTTTTTTTTATAAACGATCTTCCGGTTCCCTTTACGCCGTGCGAAGGGGGTTCACAAAGCCATTTCCCTCCGACGATTTTTAATTATGAAGCAAACACCGGCCGCTCGTGTTATTCGCCAGATTTTTACTTCCCGTCACATTGTTCCTCTTACGGAATTAAACCGCTGCCTCAAAAGAGCCATTTTTCAGACAATTAAAGGGACATCCGCGAGGAAACGGCCCCCCCTGTCACTTCAACTATTCCCTTGCGATGACTGGAAAAGCACCGAAAGCAGAATCATTCTCGAGACTTTTTTCACTCGAAAGTGAACCCTTTGCCGATCGTATTCACCTCTTTGCACTCCAAATTAAACCCTTTGCAGATCGTACTTATATTTTCGAACTCGAAATTAACTCTTTTCTAGATTATATTCATCTTTTTGCACTCGGAATTAACCCTTTTCTTGATTATATTCACCTTTTTGCACTGGAAATTAAACCCTTTGCGGATCGTATTCACCTTTTTGCAATCGAAATTAACTCTTTTTTGGATTATATTCACTTTTTTGCACTCGAAATTAACCCTTTTCTTGATTATATTCACCTTTTTGCACTCGAAATTAACCCTTTTCTAGATTATATTCACCTTTTTGCACTCGAAATTAATCCTTTTCCAAATAACATTCACCTTTTTGCTCTCGGAATTAACCCTTATAAATTACTTTATACTAATTTTTATATACAATATAAAATATGAATTAATATTCAATAAAATGCATCCAATCAGAAACGGGACTCTAGATATAACACAGTGTTTGCAAATATATCCAATTATAATGAATTATTATAATATACTGTACTACATATTATATTATATCATGCTTATTATATTAGTCAGAATATTATACTAATTACTATACTAATTATACGAGTATGATATACGAATATAATAAACGAATATAATAATTATACGAGTATAATATACCATGTTATATTATACTAATTACTATACTAATTATACGAGTATGATATACGAATATAATAATTATACGAATATAATAAACGAATATAATAATTATACGTGTATAATATACCATGTTATATTATACTAATTACTATACTAATTATACGAGTATGATATACGAATATAATAAACGAATATAATAAACGAATATAATAATTATATGAATATAATAAACGAATACAATAATTATACGAGTATAATATACCATGTTATATTATACTAATTACTATATTAATTATACGAGTATGATATACGAATATAATAAACGAATACAATAATTATACGAGTATAATATACCATGTTATATTATACTAATTACTATACTAATTATACGAGTATGATATACGAATATAATAAACGAATATAATAATTATACGAATATAATAAACGAATATAATAATTATACGAATATAATAAACGAATATAATAATTATACGAATATAATAAACGAATATAATAATTATACGAATATAATAAACGAATATAATAATTATACGAGTATAATATACCATGTTTTATTATACTAATTAATTACAGTTAAGAATATCTACGTCCAGATAGTGTTCGTAATTAAAAGATTCTAATCGAACACTAATGAATATTTTTTCGATATTTTAACGTAACGACGTTTTCTTGGACTGATAAAGCACCTCGGAAAATTAACTTCTCCGAATAGATCTTCATTTTTAATCCTTTATCCATTTGGATGACCCTTCGAACCGAAGTCCGTACAGCAGTTCCGGTTGCATCGTTTATCAAGCGGAACCTCCAATTCCGTAAACTTGCAAACTATTTCCTAATCCTCGTATCCTCGCCGATACGAACGGCCCGAGCCATCTCCGCTTCGGTCATTTCAGATATTTCCTTACCTTGTTTAGAATTCACCAATTAATTAGTAAATCGATAATGAACACTGTAATCAAAATTAATGGTCCATCCGTTCTCCCGTCGCAGTTCTGAACTTCCGTTAAGCTCCATGTTGTTCGGTGACTACTAATTAATAGATCGATGTGAGACATAGATAATAATGATTTTCAACAATCATAAAACAACCCCCACCAGTCGCAATATTATATTCTCATTTGTCTAATTTCTGTAATAATGTAATTAATTATGCGTGTCTTCCAATTCGATTATTCGAATTTGCACAAATCAGCGCATTATCGTAAAGTATCCGGATCAATGTAAAAGAGAATTATTTCGCAAAGAAGCTATTTAATAATCGATATTTTACGCTCGACTTTCTTGCTTATATTAACCCTTTGACTGCTGAAGGCGTATATATACGCCCTAACAAATCCATCAATATATACGAAAAGCGTATATATACGCCCTCTGTAAATTAAAATAGCTTAAAAAGTTACTTAATATAAATAAAAAAAATTGATATTTAAAATTTTTTTGCCATTATTATTTTTTAAACCCTAAGAATGGCATCAAATTTCCGGGTACTGTTTTGGTCACTGTCAGTGGACAACTAGTCGCAGCGACTGACAAGCGAAAAACGCGCCGTCCATATAGGATTCGTCCGAGAGCGCGCCGCAGTCAAAGGGTTAATATATAATGCTTATATTATTATTTAATATAAAAATATTCTTCCGTAACTGAGTCATTCGCGCGTAAAACGTGGTATCCGGCTGTACTTCTCTTCCTAAATCAGTGGAAGAACAAAACTAATTTGGTGACATAGCAAATATTTGATAAGACAAGCGACGCATCATCGCGTGGTTATTCGACACGATGATAATCGGCATTTCACGCTCGACATCTCCCGTCGCGAATACGTGGAAGCTATTTATGCGAATGGTAGGTGCGAGTCGGTGCACTCGCGTGCAAATCCCGGACTGCCTTTGTGCCAGCCAGGAAACAAAGCATCCCTTTGACATTCTCTCGGAAAAAAGGAGATAAGGTGAGATGCGCGGAGGGTGGCGAACGTAGTCGGAGGCGGGTAAAGACATTTACCGGAAGCTGTTTTCGGATGCGCGCTAGGCGTTATTAAAGTGGAAGCCTGAAAAATGACGGCTCATAAAAGTCAAGACAAAAGGTGCCGTTGGCGATACCCGTCCCCTCTTTCTCTCTCTCTCTCTCTGCCCCCCACTCCTGCAACGACTTCCGATGAATAGAGAACGAAAATCCACCCCGCGCCAGGAAACACTCGTGCGAAAAGACGTCCGACGCTTAAGAAAGACGGGAATGCAACGCTGCGTGAAACAGTGCTAACAACACAACGCCGACGAGTCGCGTTGTGCACGAAAATAAAGCATGCTCGTATCTCAACGTGAAACGTGTGCGACCTTATTTCTGCCGATTATTCGACGACTGACGAACGGTGGCTCCATCTTCGTGGAACCTAAATACGGCGGATTCTGGAATTACGCTATCGTTGGAGTACTGAATTAGCGTGCTTCATATTCACGGATAGAACGGGTGATACGAAAGCAACATGGCGTCGCGGAGGGTTCACTTCGTTCGTAAGAACTTGGTGTATGGTGGAATAGTTAAGAAGAGGGTTGAAAGCGAACTTGCAACTTGTTAAAATGAAAAAGGGTATTTATTTAACGGTAGAACCACCGAACATATACTTGGTTATACATATACATAACTATACATATACTTGGTTGTACTCTTACATTGATTTATATATAAATTGTGGCTGCAGGAGCTCAGTTTATTAATGGATTCAATTACTTGCGTTATGTATATGAAATAACAGTATATCTAATCTCAAACAATGTATCGTAATGTATTCTAAATATTTCACTGAAAATGGCGGACAAGTAATTTCGATTACTTTAGTTCGAAGAAATACAATAAATAGGGAATATCATGAAATATAATAATAAAAGAGAACAGAGGGAAAATCCAAGAAAGACTCGGTAAAGTGACGCGGAAATAAGGAAAGAATAAGTAGAGAAAAGAGTAAAGCAGGGATAAAGTGGAAAAGCGGGAAATTGGCCGGGTCAGAAAAGTGAGGTTAGGACGACAGGGCAGATAAGAACGAGGCCGGGAACCAGAAGGAAGATGGGAGAGGGAAAGGGAAAGGGAAAGGGAAAGGAAGATAGAAGGAGCGAAAGCCAGGAAGACATTACGGAACATCCCTTATAATAATACCAAATATTGGAAACCTAATTTGTTTAAATAAACCGATCGACTAAATGAAATTCAGCGACCGAAGCTTGATATGAAAATATGAAAATCCTCGTCCGCGAACGGAAGTTCCTAAAGAGCCGCGATTCCAGGAAAATAGTTCTATTTGTTAAACCGGAAACGTCGCAAAGATATTTCCATGGTTCCATTCACCAGTATAGTTTTCATGAAGGCGATTCACGGGCGACATTGGTGAACACGATTTTACGGTCGGCCGATGTTCTTTATTGCGTGGTCACGTACTTCCGCGACTACACAGCTTTCAGGCTTTCCTGTGGCTTTACTTCCGCTTTGTTGATGCATCGTATCAAACACTGATACGTACAACGCGTACAAAGCATACAACGCAATCGGGATTACGTTAGTTCAATCTTCGCGATACGTCTCTCCGAATTATTCCATAACAATTGAGAAAGGATTCGCATTCGGAATATTGTTATTGGAAGTTATTCGTATAACAAGTCGAATATTTTCTGAATCCGTGTTATACGATACCTCAATATGCTCGTCCGAAACGTCTACATAACCTCTAAAGATCAAACTGTTAAGTGATCTATGATACATTGGTTACTTTACATCGTTATCGTAACTTTGAAAATATTACAAAGTTTACGAATATTAGCGATATATTTGATTCGAGTTTTAGTAATATTGGCGGTCACCGGTGACCCCCATGGCATTCAAGGTGTTAAGAGTTGTGATATAATGATAATCTAATAATTTATTTAAAAGGAAACCGAAAATGTGTGGTTCTGCGTTACGGAAAAACAGCCATTAAACTCGCAGTGGTTTCAGGTTATATAGAAGTTCCAACAACCACGGTGAATTAATTTTGGTTTTGAGTTTCTCGTGCGGTGTTCAACACTTTGTTAGCGTTCGTTTGCCCCCTCGTTGGAAAATTACAGTGTTCCCAACATAGTTACCCAGTCTGTATCCACTGGCGGCAGTAGATGTGTCCTGTCAGTGGTACCAAGTGTTTACAGTAGAATGAGACAACAGCCAAACCGTGGCGATGCAAGATTATCTCGCGCGGCAATTTCGCGCGTTTAAAGCGCAAACAAATATGTCATGTTTTTATGAACGAATTAACCGATTTTTCAGTTATTTCAATTTTTTTGTATGTAATTATAATTTTTTGTATGTAATTATAATTATAAATGTACGTGCAATAATTCGCTCCGTTTTTCCCTTTCATTGCGTTTCACCCTTTGACTGCGAGGCGTATATATACGCTCGCGTATATCCATGAATATATACGAGAGGCGTATATATACGACAAGCAAATTTTAACTGGGTGCCACGCGCTTAGTTTTTTAGTAAATTAATACGCGTTCGAGGTGATAACAATATTTTTGAATAGATTTTGGAGAACACGGTTGTTCGTTTGAGAAAATCGTGATAATGTAATAATAAATTGACATTAACGTCGACTAAGGTTTTATATTCTATTTACTTTTAATGTTTATTTTAATGTTTAAAGTAAACGTTACATATGTGTCGTTAAATGTTCATTCTAACGTTTAACGTAAATTCTAACGTTTAGCGTAAATTCTAACGTTTACTTTAAACGTTAGAATGAAGACAAGGCAAGTGATCCCAAACTTACGGCCGTAGAATATATTTATTCTACAAACTTCGACGAGTTAATTCGCGAGTGCGACTACTAATTGACACGGCATTCGGTGTTCTCGATATATTAAATTGTCATCTATATAATCGTTCATTTAGCGAAGATTAATTACAACCTGCCGTAATTTACACGGAACATCAAGGTGTCCGTGATACAGAGGACCAATCATGTAGCCCCGTGTTTGACAGTCAAAGGGATATTCAGAACCACCCCGAATATCGAATGCAAATTTGATCGCATAGTTATCTATACTTGTCCATTAATATGCTGTCTTATGCTCGCGGTATTTTCAATTAAAATTACGTTAGATTCGAGCTACGAATCACGAATTATGAAACTTGTCGATTGCTTCGAAAACATCCACAATCGTTTTTAATTATTTTTAATATCACCGGAAGAGCTTGATAACTGCAGAAGGTTTGCATTATTTATTTAATACGTCAACAATGTATCCTTTTATTATATTAATGAGACAAACTTACTTCGACCTTCCAAATAACTCGCGATTTCCAACTTTAATATTTCGATATGGAAATACATTAAGATACAAAATCTCGCAAACACAGAGAAAATATATTTTTTAATTATTAATAAGTCGATCTCACAGTAGTGTTTTAGAAATTAGAATAAATTCACGATTGCCAACTATAAAATCTCGATATGGAAATGGAGGAAATTAAAATAAAAAATTTCGTAACCACGTGAAAAGTATTATATTTTGTAATTATTAATAATATCATTTTACAGCGGCGTTTTCGAGATTCCAAATAATTCACGATCCCTAATTATCAAATTCCGATATAAAAATGGAAGGAATTGAAATAAAATTTTGCTACTCGTTCCATGAAACTACAATTGTTGGCATTACTGCTTTCAATAATAAATTTGTTATCGTCTGATCAATATTATCTATACTACTTATCACAATATTCTTCTTATATATATAAATATTAACAATAAACATAAATTATATGTCGTAAACAACACCAGACACTGCTTCTCAAACATTAAAATGACACTTGATATAAATATTAATATCCGTCCACTAATATGTTCCTGTATTAATAAGTTATTAAAATATTCAAATAATGGCAAACCTAAAGGATTTATATTAAACATATAACATTAACTATATTTTCTATATTATCTATATTACGTTATGATATCATCCCATTGTTTAATCTCCCAAATGTTGTCCGAGCAAATTACCGGAAGATATTATCCCTTTATCGCGATAATAATTCCAATTATTATCAGCTAACAGCTGATCAAGGCATACGTGGAAAATACGAAGAGCGTGTCTTCCGGGTGGAAAACTTGCCACGCCACGTAACTTGCCTTCCCACCTTGTAATCCTGATCGTGCGAATTATCATGGACAAAGCGGGTTACTTTGGCGTGGCGTACAGGCCGTCGTAATTGCAGGCCGACGTTGATTAACATGGCCGATCGATCAACCGTCACCGATCGATCGGTTCCCGGGTGATCGATATGTACACTGCTTCGATGATTCCCGCGTTTCCTCTTGAACCGCTGTAACCCATTCCTTTCCTTCCTTTTGTGTTGGGAATAGCTGTGTATTGTGATAGCATTTAGTCTTTTTGTTCGACACTAATTTGCATGGCCGATGCGCGCTTAAAAAAGATAGGTTCACTGGATTATTGAGTTCCTATCATATTGATTTATTATGGTTTATTAATATGTTTTATAAATAATTTGAAATATTTTATTAAATAAAATAGGTTATTTTCGATAGCTGTTTATGTTTTATGGTAAGTACGTTATGATAATATATCATTGACAAGAATATTGACTGTCGAATTTCATACCGAGAATAAAATATATGCAACAATATAATAAATAAATGTTATTTAATGAAATATTTTCTTTCCGATAGCTTCACTGCATATTTTAGTTCGTATAATATTTATTTATTATAATTTAACATATATTTTATATTCGGTATGAAGTTCGACAGTCAATATTCTTGTTAATAATATATTATCATAAATTACCATATAACATATATTTTATTTCCGATAGATTCACGGGATTATTGAATTCGTATAATATTGATTTATTATATTTTATTTTATTTATGTACTTTATTTTCGGTCTGAAATTCGACAGTCCATATTCTTGTCAATAATATATTATCATAACGTATCTATAACATATATTTTATTTTCGGTATGAAATTCGACAGTCAATATTCCTGTCAATAATATATTATCATAAATTACCATATACCATATATTTTATTTCCGAATATACAATTCATATAAAATTGTATAAACTGTTTGTAATGCTCATTATTCTTATCGCTTATTAATACATAATTCTTATATTTGATTAGTAATATGAATACATTAATAAGCGATAAGAATAATAAGCATTACGAACAATTTATACCGTGATATCCATTAATGTATAAGCATATCAGTGTATCTGTTAATTAAGTATTCGGCTACACTGTCTTTAATTTGATAAAACATTCCAACGAGCGAGGATATCTTTGTGCGAAAGGTTCAATGACTTCATTGATCGGCAGTGTCTTCTTACAATTAGATGCACCAGCGATACATTTATTAATCTCACAAAGTATTCTTAAGCCGCCCATAAGGCTTAAGAATTAAAATTGGCGATGGATAATCTTTTAGAAAATTATCCGTCATCTGTGATCAACTAATATCTTCAGAGGTTAAATTCTTGTAGGGGCTGTTATTAGGTGATCGACCTATTCTACTGATGATAGGACAAGCTTATACTACTTGAAATAGATTCCAGATAGGAAAGTGTTTCATGCACTTTTAACATTGGCTTCGAGTTTATCGTACATCAAAGCAACTGCATATGCAAAGAGATCCCACGTGTTCCTTCAAGCGTCAGTTTCTGTCGAATATAAAAATAGGTAAAAAGGCACTTATTTCTGTTTGAAATAGATTCCGGGTAATATTTATATTTATATTATATTCTCGTGTCTCGTATTAGTTGCTTGCATACCGTGACTCGATATATGATATATTTGTTTTTCGGTATCAAATTGGGGTGTCCTTCAAACGTCAGTTTCTTTCGAATATAAAAATACGTAAAAAGACACTTATTCCTGTTTGAAATAGATTCCGGGTAATATTTATATTTATATTATATTCTCGTGTCTCATATTAGTTTCTTGCATACCGTGACTCGATATATGATATATTTGATATATTTGATTTTCGGTATCAAATTGGGGTGTCCTTCAAAGGTCAGTTTCTTTCGAATATAAAAATACGTAAAAAGACACTTATTCCTGTTTGAAATAGATTCCGGGTAATATTTATATTTATATTATATTCTCGTGTCTCATATTAGTTTCTTGCATACCGTGACTCGATATATGATATATTTGATATATTTGATATATTTGATTTTCGGTATCAAATTGGGGTGTCCTTCAAACGTCGGTTTCTTTCGAATATAAAAATACGTAAAAAGGCACTTATTCCTACTCGAAATAGATTCCGGGTAATATTGATATTTATATTATATTCTCGTGTCTCACATTAGTTTCTCTTATACACAGTTCACATTTTAGATCTCAATTTGTTTATACTCTATTTCCCGAGTTCATATTTCATATCCAAAATTGCCCCTTAATTTGTATCCGAATCTCATTGTGAATTCAATTCCGTACTCCTTATCATTCTCGATGGAATACTTTGGTTCGCGTTCGTTAAATTAGCGAATCCTCGACTCCATGAATAGAAGTCCTCGTGACTCTACTTTTTAAATTATACTCGAGTCTTTGACATTCCGTAATAATGCTGGAAGAAAAGCGTGCACGGCAAAACTTCTGCAAATGTATAACGTCGAGGCATCGTCGGAATATTAAATCGAGTATTAAGGACTTTCATCGCGGCAAAGAGCGATGATGCTTAATTTGTTGCGGCGTAATTACGATGGTAATTACGTAGATAACTAGGATATCGAATGGTCGTTCAAAGTTCAATTTACCGCTGTGATTATTAAACGCATACGCAGAATGTATCGTTACCATTATAGGAATCCCCTTTGGGATGCGGTATAATGCTAATAACCGAATGCAACGTTCTCCGGATATCGACTATTCATTTCAGACGGAACCAAACGATCAAGTGGAAATCGAAAGCTACAATGTGCCGTCCGTTGATTGGGGATCACTAGAAATACTGTCGATAATCAATTTATTATCGTCTTATTCATATTATCTGTATTATATATACAGATAACAAAAACTCGTACAAAGCGATACTTGTACAATGCGGTTTCGATATAACGCGGTTCACAAAATTCGGCGATCCTCGTGTAAATCGGCACTTGTATAACGCGACTTCAATATAACTCGGTATTTATAAAACGCAACTTCAATATAACTCGGTACTTATACAACGCGGTTTCTATATAACGCGGTTCACAAAATTCGGCGATCCTCGTGTAAATCGGCACTTGTATAACGCGACTTCAATATAACTCGGTACTTATAAAACGCAACTTCAATATAACTCGGTACTTATACAACACGGTTTCTATATAACGCGGTTCACAAAATTCGGCGATCCTCGTGTAAATCGGCACTTGTATAACGCGACTTCAGTATGACTCGGTACTTATACAACGCGGTTTCTATATAACGCGTTTCACAAATTGTGGCGATCCTCGTATAAAGCGGTACGTACACTACACGGTTTCGATATAACGCGGTACTTGTACAGCGCGGTTTCTATTCAACGCGTTTCACAAATTGTGGCGATCCTCGTATAAAGCGGTACTTACACTACGCGACTTCCATATAACGCGGTACTTGTACAGCGCGGTTTCGATATAACGCGGTACTTATACAACGCGGTTTCTATTCAACGCGTTTCACAAATTGTGGCGATCCTCGTATAAAGCGGTACTTACACTACGCGACTTCGATATAGCGCGGTACTTGTACAGCGCGGTTTCGATATAAGCCGGGACTTATACAACGCGATTTCTATTCAACGCGTTTCACAAATTGTGGCGATCCTCGTATACAGCAGTACTTATACAACGCGACTTCAATATAACGCGGTACTCTTACAACACGGTTTTTATATAACGCGGTATTTATACAACGCGGTTCTTGCACAACATGATTTCGATATAGCGCGTTACTTATGCAGCGCGATTCTAATATAACGCGAAGCTCATAAAACGCGGTTCACAAATTGCGAAAAGAGAATTTTTCCGTGCCGCTTTCTTGTCGAATTTCCACGGACACTCATATTTTTATTATCCTGGCAGTACAGTTAATATGTTGCACCAAACTTTTCTTTTTCTTTGTGGCAATTAGGAACAGTATAAAGTTTGTCAATAATGGTGTCAGCGATTAATCACTATTCGGTAGTGCTCGTTTTAATCAAGGGTATTCCGTGCATTCTCCAGGATGGTTTTCGCGCCGTATAGAATTGTCAGTTGTCACGGTTACCGTTAGGAAACGCAGTCATCACGGATAAACGAGCTTTAAATCAGAATGACGGATGGACCGTGCGGTGATGCCCTCGTAAACGCTGATAGACCGGACACGCACGCGGCCCGATCAATCATGCTCTCACGTTGATCGTAGATGCTCCAATAAATACAACCAACAATGCTACAAGAACAAAAAATGAACGGTCACAATAAGCGTGCAAACAATTCTTTTAAAAAGTTTACGCCACGAAAAACGTTACCGCTAGAGACAATGCGGAAATATGCATAACAGAGAAACGTTATTGTTACAATAAAAATTCGATCAATTTTGTTCTATTTCGCAAAATCTTTATAAAAGAAACTTAGAGACTTCAAAAATATGTTAAAAATATCCTCGTATCGATAACATATATACATGTATATATATTAAAGATAGAAATATTCTTCTGTAATCGATATTCATTGATATTGTATCTCAGTGTCTTAACAAAGCATTGGTGACAATAACTCCATTTATTTATTTAAATCTATATGTAACTGTCATTTTTTATCTCATAGAATATTTGTGATAATAAATAATAACTGTGTGTAATTAAATCGCATAACAATCTAGTAATAATGACGCGTTGAATGAAGTACAGCTAGAAAAGGAGGTATAAGCAAGGCCAAGTTTCAGCGTTAATAACTTATAAACAAATGATCGTAAATTTTTTTTCTCGATTGCATCGTCTTCCCCGATTCTTGAAGAACAAATTTCATGTAACATTTTTTCTTGTATCTTTAATAATAGCGGAGATATCGTCGTTCGAAGTGAACCCTAATATCAGCGTTTTACGATATCCCGGTGGCCTACTGACCTACATTCAGTCACGTGAATGGCGCGTGCGGTAGGTCGGGAATGTTCCCACGGTCCGCGATATTTTCCCACGCATTCCAAAGTCACGTGCAGAACTTTAAACCGTAATATCTCAGGAACGGGTCATCGGATTTGGATGAAAAAAAATGCAAATTAAAGGGCACGAGAAACGGCATCTGTTCAGTGGAATATTTATCCATTACAAACATATTCGTTTGCATAATAATTAGTTGCCTCGAATCGACATAAACTTCCATCGTAACACGAAAAATGATTTCTTTTTCAATATTTTTGATATCTAATATTGGTGTTATATTGAGTTTTCAATATATTGAGTTTACAATGATAATTTTCGAACTCGGGAGAGTCCTTTGGTGGAAAGATGCGGTCGATGGAACCGAGAAAACGAGCCAAGTGAATTAATTACCTGTATCTGGGAGGTTTTAATTAAAGTTTCTAGAACTGTTTATGGTGGTAGCTCTGAGCCAGGAAATAAGCGCGTAGGTGTGACCGCGTTAAGTCGCGGAAAGTGTACGTGCACGATTTAACAGATTTCCCTCAACTGCATTCACCTGAATTTTCTTTAAAAAGAAAAAAAAATAGAAAAACCCGACGCAATATTTTTTACCATTTACCTCGAATGTTATCTTTATTAATGTCTATTTTGTTCAGTTATGAATACCGCGATCGAATTAAAAAGTCGCGCTGAAAATTGAGTGTTCCCTCGGAGACATTCTGGCGTCAACAATGGATGACGGTGTTCTTCGAATTGTTTAATTCCGATTTGACAGTGAAATTGTAAAAACGGAAAAACCCGTTGCGGTATTTTTTACCATTCAACTCCGACGTTATTTTTATTACAGCATATTTTATTTAGTTACGTATTCGAAGATCGAATTATTTGTAATAAAAATTAAACGTTTCAAATTTTGGCGTCGATGATGTAAATTTGGAGTTCTTAGAATTCCAACAACGCGCTAAAGATATCGCGGCAAGCTTTTTCATTTAACGCGATCCTCGTACAGCGCGTTATATAATAAAACACGTAAATTCCCCGTTAACGCGATTTCATACAACACGTAATATAAACCGCGTTATACAAGAGTCTACTGTAGAATAAATGTTGAAACCCGATGTTTATTGGTGGAGACAGTTGGGTGATATCAAAACGAAATCCGATGAAGTAGAACATCTTCGTCGCGATTTATTGCGTCATATAACGAAATATGTTTCGCCTCGATCAGTTTTCTCTCAATTTCTACCTGTCTTCGTTTCCTGATAATAACAAGCTTCATCGAGGAAAGTTCTCGCCGCGTCGTCTATCAGCTGGGGTGGAATGAGTTCCGTTCGAGGGCTAATCTGGCGAAACTCTAGGCCGAGGAAAATCCAATATCTATAGAAAAATCTAGGAGCTTATCGATTTTAGCCCCAGTCTCTGTCCACTTCTCTGGACTCGACACGACTCACAAACCGGTAATTCGGCCACGCCAATCCGCGGTTAGTCGCGGTTATCCTCTGGCTAAACGATCTGCCAACTACAGTGAATGTAAAAAGTATACATATACCAACGAATTTTAACACCTTCAGCGACATACCGATACACGTGTTAAACGATACCTCGCGATACGCATTCGCAACGTCTACATAACGTCTAAAAATCGAACTGTTCAAGCGCTCTACGATACATGGGTTACTTTACATCGTTATCGTAACGTTAAAAATATTGAAAATTTGACGAATATTAGCGATATATTTGATTCGAGTTTTAGTAATATTGGCATCGGTGGTATTGCCATAAGGAATGTGGATATATAAAACTTGTTTTTATGAAATTCATTGCGAAGATCGTTAAGAATATGTACTTTCCATCTGTTTGTTAAAATGTTTTTAATAAACGAAGTTCTACGAGGTTTTTGTTTAAATTCGTTGCTGCGGGAATACTTTTTACACTCACTGTACGAATTCGGTATTTTAATTGGCCCGATTCTGACCAACCATTGCCTTTCTCGACCCTCGCTTTTGAAAAATGCCGATTTATGGTCAGCCATGAAAGCGAGAGAGGCGTAAATACAACACCATTGTTCTGCTGAATATGAATGAAAAAATATCATAAAAGTATTCGGACAACTTTAACGCGAAAGAAATTGACCGTTTATTTTGAAAGTGGTGTAAGTCCATTTTCTCTTGTTTCGAGAAAATTAAAGGTTAGCATATTTCTCAATGAAAAAATATAGGTTAATTATATCAAGTTTGGCAATGTTTTTACTGATTTATCGATATGTAATTTGATTATAGAAATTTGTTTTAGGCGAATTTAACTAAAATAATGTATATTTACGGGCTGCAAATGGACTTACACCACTTTCAAAATAAACGGTCCAAATATAAGATTCGTCGAAACTTCTCAGAATTGTGATACATTTTAGGGATTTTAATATGCCATTATTTTACCAAAATAATATCACAATGAAGGACGGTAAATTTGGAATTTTTTGAAATACTTTAAAACAATTGTAGTGTGTTAGTTATGTAATAAAGAATTATGTTGATTTCAGTGAAAAATTAATGCGGATTCAGCGAAATTATTTGAAATTGAAGCTCGTTTTTGCAAATGTTCATATCTCATTATTTTATGAAAATAATAATACTTGTAATATTACATATCGTTCGTGAACAATTTTAAAGCGTGTTTCCGAAATCCGTGGGAATTGAAATTTTTAAGCTTCGCGTTTTATGTTTTATTTTAATTTGGATCGACGGTTTTGATTCGAATCCAACTAAAGTAGTTTGCTTATTTAAAAGCATCGTCAATATTTATTCGGATGTTTTCCATTCGCTGACGGATATATGGGAATTTTATTCCTATAGTTTTGTAAAAGTTTGTCAATGCTAATCGATTGATTTCCGAATAATCAATCAACCGAATAATTAGAATGTAAATGTGTGATGTAATTATTTGAATCGAAGCCCCGAATTTGTATCGTTTTATTACAATATTTTTGATTACCTTATTATCTGTACAATAATATTATATCTGTGTAACATTAATATATTCTACATCTATGTAATTATGTATTAAATATATTACAGTTGAATAAGTTATTGTCTACGTAATAATATCAGATCTGTATATAATAATATATTATACATCAATTTAATTATATATTAAATATACTACCATCGAAATATATTATATAAAGATTTATATTATATTGATTATATTATATTATATTAAGATTTCGAGTGATTACATTGACTAAATTAAATCATTACATTACTCACAATATATTATAACAATGTGAGTGTAATATAATTGCAGTAGGCTCCCGTATAACGCGGTTAATACGTTACGCGTTCTATGAAATCGCGTTATCGGGGAATTCCCGCATTTTATTATACAGCGCGTTTTACGAGGATCGCGCTATATAAAAAAGGTCCTCGGAATATCTTTACCGCGTTGTTGGATTTCGCGTTGTACGAGAATCGTGTTCAATAAAAAAAATCATCGCAATATCTTCAGCGCGTTGTAGGAACTCGCATTATATAAAAAAGTCGTCGCAATATCTTTCACGTGTTGTACGAATTCGCGTTGTATAATCGCGTTAAATAGAAAAGTCGTCACAATATCTTTAACGCGTTGTAAGAATTCGCGTTCTACAAGAATCGCGTTAAATAAAAATAGTCATCGGAATATCTTTACCGCGTTGTTGGATTTCACGTTCTAGGAACTCGCGTTATATGGGAGTTTACTGTATAGCGCGTTATACAAGAATCGCGTTAAACAAAAATAGTCGTCGCAATATCTTTAGCGCGTTATAGGAACTCACGTTATACGGTAGTTCACACTATTCGATATAAATATCGATCATCGAAAAACTTGATCGGAAACTTCGCGCATTCGATACACCATCCACAATCTTAAAGTTCCTTATCTTCCGATGAGTTCGTCTTTGATTTGTATGGTTCAAGGAAAATGAGTTTCCCCTCTTTCCACGAAACGATAACGAGTTTTCGAAGGCTTAACCCCTTTACTTTCGTATCCTTAACTCATTAACGAAACGTTCCTTTCAGGTATCCTCGTAAATCTCGATATCCTGACATTCCCGTATCTTAATTATAAGGTACACCGCGTCGGGATTAACGGTGAAAATGACGTACATACCCCGTGGGAAAACTACTACTCTTACCTTATTCGTAGCTTATTGCCGTGACAACGTCCGTGCTTTCAATATTCCTGACCTTTCACCAACCACCCGCAACTACGTACACCGTATTTTCCCCGTCAGCCATCTTCCTCCACGTCGACAAACTTTTATGGAACGGACTGTTGCCTCTCTCCGCATCGACGGTATTCTTCCAGTAACCTAGAAAAAAAGATAACTTCCATCCGAGCAAAAGAGAAAATGACAACTATTCACCGTTGGTTTTATAGCGTTTCCGAGGAAATAAGTACGTCGATGTGTGTTTATGTTGCGAGTAGATGCGCTGGGAAACTCAAATATATTGATATACGTTTTCCTTGTCATTGGAAGTCACTCGTTGTTTTACGCGCGAACGAAGCTTTTCGAATAGATATTATTTTGGAGAGAATTACGGGATGTTCTTTTAAACAGAGAAGCGGAAGGAAATTGGAGGGATTTCAATTTTTGACAAATATACTTTGGCTATTTAGATGGATTTGAAATTAAAATTATGAAATCGGTGATTTCCACGTTTTTGTAAAGTCCAAGGTATAAACCTTTTCATTTTTGCGATTTTGCGTCGAACCCATTTTTTGACCGGAAAACATTTTTATTTTTATTTTTATTTTATTTTTATTCAACTTGTTTCGATCGAAAATGGTCCCAGAATATGTTTATGCATCACTTACCATCGATTTGAACAATTTGGGAGGGAAATTGGCGACTTTGATTTTTTGACGATTTTTGAAGGTGTACTTTTTTACATTTTTGCGATTTTAGGTGAAAATTTTCTTTTACCAGAAAACTAGGTTAATCAACTTGTATCGATCTGAAATGGACTAAAAACTTAAGCCGACGTAAAATCATGAAGATTTCAAATTATATGCAGTGGTACAAATCGTGGAAAAATTAATACTTAATCGTATAAGTTGAGGAAAAATCGGTATTTTCTAGTAGAAATAATATTGGAAAATTTCTTCTATATCGAATTAATGAGAGCTTCCTGATCCTCGCGAAATCTGAATCCGACGCGTTTGGTTTCCAGCGATGCGAGGAACCGGTCGACGGGTATCTCGTTAAAGAGAAGCTTCATCAGCATAAATCCATTGAGAAAAGTTACGGCCACAATGGAAACTCGGCGGGCGGCGTGTAACGAAATAACGTTTCTTCCTTAAGCACGAAACTTTCTTGCCGGAAGTTGGCTTTTTATCGGCTAAACTCCGCGCGATCTTTCACACAGATCGTCACGAAGAAACATTGAATGATCATTTCACTCGTAACTGTGTGTCGTTCTCGCCTTAATTAACTACGGATAAAGTTAACGAGAGCAGAGACAAATAAGTGTAACGATGCCAAGCTTGAAATATATTTTACGGTCAAAAAATAGATCCATTTCAACCTTCAAAAATCGTCAAAAAATTAAAGTCCCCAATTTTGCTTCTAAATGGGCCAAATCGATGGTAGATGATGCCTAAACATGTTCTAGGACCATTTTGGGTCGAAACAAGTAGATTCAGAATTTTTGCTCACATTATCTGTAACGTCAAGGTGAACGTAATTTAATGAAATGACAGAAATGCAAGGAACATAATGAATATATTAAAAGAATTTGATAAAGGAATGCAAATTAAAGAACCGAATCGACAACAGGTGCTCTTAATAAAGTTTTTCCCCGATTTTATTTTATTCCATATCTTCGGCATTCGAAGTCTTTTTTTCCAAATTCCAAATCTGCGTTCGATTTGATTTCGCAAGGATCGGTGGATACAACGATAATTGCATTCTGCATATCGTATTGAATTCCTATTTCGCGCTACGTGAATTGGGATTGTCAGCAGATGTTGCTGAACAGCTATTATATTTGGTTATTGAAATCTTTTGCCACTCAAAATTCAAGTATTTCTCGATGCAAGTATAGATTACAAATATTAAATAATTCTATTTCATTTTAATAACCTTGGACAGTTCCATCGAAAAAAATTATTTTAAAAACTCACCAAACAACGCGAATTTGTAACAAATCATTTGTAATAAAAATCTGTCGTAATTTTTATCGATAAATTTGATCGTAATCACCCATTTTTGTATCAAACTCATAAATTCCTGAATTCATATTATATTTATTCTACAACTATATTTAATCATCTAGGATCGAAAAAAATTATTTTACAAACTTACAAAAGAACGCGAATTTGTAACAAATCATTTGTAATAAAAATCTGTCGTAATTTTTATCGATAAATTTGATCGTAATCACCCATTTTTGTATCAAACTCATAAATTCCTGAATTCATATTATATTTATTCTACAACTATATTTAATCATCTAGGATCGAAAAAAATTATTTTACAAACTTACAAAAGAACGCGAATTTGTAACAAATCATTTGTAATAAAAATCTGTCGTAATTTTTATCGATAAATTTGATCGTAATCACCCATTTTTGTATCAAACTCATAAATTCCTGAATTCATATTATATTTATTCTACAACTATATTTAATCATCTAGGATCGAACAAAATTATTTTAAAAACTTACAAAAGAACGTGAATTTGTAACAAATCATTTGTAATAAAAATCTGTCGTAATTTTTATCGATAAATTTGATCGTAATCACCCATTTTTGTATCAAACTCATAAATTCCTGAATTCATATTATATTTCTTCTACAACTACATTTAATCATCTATGATCAAAATCGGCGAATTTCGATCATCAGACGACAATAAAATAGTAGGCTCATCACTTATCAAATTATATAATTACATAATTACATAATTATATAATTAACATCGCTTCACTATACTTAAAATATTAGAAGGACATCCATTCGACTAAAAAATCGCTGACTCCAACTTCCTTCCGGTTCCCATAACACGATGCTATTTAACCTTCCCACTGCGGCGTATTTTAACAACAAACCCATTTACATCGTACGATACGACATTCGCGTGACAGAACATGACACTGGTGGAATATTATAATTATTCCAAAAAAACGCTTTCAAACTAAACCCTATTCATCGACGTCGCGATTCGCGCGGCGAGATAATCGCGCGAAGTAGATTAAGACACGTGGCGACGGCAAGCGTGGCATAAAAAGGGGGTGGTATCACTGGGAAAGCAAAGAAACGCGAGCGATTACCATCGCGGTGCACAGTGTGCAAAGTACATATGCTTGAATCGAACTTAATTTCGCGATACGATCTTAACCCGTGCAACACGGTATCAGTGCAGGCGAAATAAAGGCGTTTCACGTGAAACGACCAGTGTTTGAACTTAAAAAGCGACGTTCACGCAAAAGTGTACGGGAGATGAAAAGGAGCACGGCGAAGGAGAGAAAGAGAGGGGAGTGATAAAGAGAGAAGGAGAGGAGGAGTGGTGAAAGTATAAAAATGAAGAGGGGGTGGCGTGGATAGTTGGGAAGGTAAGGAGGAAGAGTGACAGAGAGAAGGTGGTAAAAAGATACTGGAAAGAGTAAAAGATCGTTTATACGGAAGGTTGAACCCAACTGCGATTTTTCTAAGCCGCTACTTTCAGCCTACCTCCTTTCCCGGATTTAGTGCAAAGGAATTCCCGCGCTCTGTTTGTACGAGCGGTAACTTCCCACGGAGTAATATTTACTCTGCCTTTAATACTTCTCTCGCGCTATTTATGCCTTTCCTCGTAACCTCGTCGTGCATATAATTCTAATATATGCCTGGTATTAAAATCATCTGAAGATTTGTCTCGTAGAATTATATTAATCGGATCCGAAATATTAATATTATTTTTTACTTTTTCTTATTTATTTTTATTTCCCACTGAGTGGAATGTATTAAATCAATTATCGATGTAATTCTAATATATGTCTGGCATTAAATTGATTTGTCTCATTGAATTATATTAATCGTATAAGAAATATTAATATTATTTGTTTACGTTTTCTTATTTTGTTTTGTTTGCCACTGAGTAGAATGTGTTAAATCAATTTTCGATATAATTCTAATATATATCTGGCATTAAAATGATTTGTCTCATAGAATTATATTAATCGTATAAGAAATATTAATATTATTTGTGTACGTTTTCTTATTTTGTTTTGTTTGTCACTGAGTAGAATGTATTAAATCAATTTTGGATATAATTCTAATATATGTCTGGTATTAAAATCATCTGAAGATTTCTCTCAAAGAACTATATTAATCGTATCCGAAATATTAATATTATTTTTTACTTTTCTTATTTGTTATTTGCCACTTAGTAGAATGCATTGAATTAATTTTCTACGTAATTCCAATATATGAATCAGATTCGATTAGTTCTTATCATTGCATTAATTAAAATCGTTCCTAATTAAACTAAACTATTATACATTTTGGGAACGTCTATAATCTAGACCAAATATATTATATAATATACTACATTTCGTCTCGATTATAGCCGTACCCAAAAAGTATAATTGACATCTAATACAATTAGGCCCAATTAACATTGATAAAAAAAGAATAAAACAAACTATAATCATATCAAGCTTAACCCCTCTCCAAAACATTAGCAAAAATTCCACTCACAATCCAAAACAGATACCGATTTCTCCCGATTCAAGCTCGATCGGCCAGCAGGACTTCCTTAGATCTTCAATCTAATAATAAGAAAGGAAGAAATAAAGATAACTTCACAGATGGAACCTAAATCCTTTCTTTCTAACGTGGCATGTTAATAGACAACAGTTTTACATTCTCCGCTTGACTTTAAGGGTACTCCATACCGATATACTCCGCGCGCTACCGAACCATAATACAGATCGGTATCGAAATAAAGTGGAGTATGAACTTTTATAGAACTAGTAAACCTAGAATCGCTCGTAAATAGGTTTGTAAGTCGACGGATACTTTTTGCGGAGTATCGGTTGGTATCGGTAGCGAAAGTATTTTTCGAACTGAAATTTCGTAGGTAATCTCTATGGCAGACATTCCTCGGATGTAGTATCGGGACATTTAGAGGGACGATAAACGGTTCACGGAAGTACAGCGAGGTATCTAATCTCGCGGAGCCCTTCTACCCCCTTTCGCCTCTCCCAGTTTAACCCCTTCGCCCGTGCACCCCCCGTTCCCAACCGCGGTCTTTAACCCTCTTTCCACTTCCACAAAGATTCCCACGAACGATTCCCACGTTCGACTCTAACAGTATCGCCGTTACTGTTTCCCCGATGGCCAATCGTATCTGATGGACAAAAAAATACGTAATAAATGTAACGATAAACGTACCGCGATATTCGAGCCACTCACACATCGCGAAATACGAACATCACCGGCAACGCATCTATCAAACTTTACGGCGCGACGTTGATGCCAACTTGATTTATTATCTCGTGGAACGTGGTTCAGTTTCTTTCGAACTGTTTCAATGCGGATTCGAATAAATAAACGAGTAAACATTAAGAAATAAAGAAATTAATGATTGAATGAATTTACACGACTGTATTTATATACAGAGTCAATAAATATGCGTACGTTTTTTTGTAGGCGAATTTATTAATTTTTAATTATGATCGTTCATGATCATTCGTGATTGAATGAATTTAGACGACTGTATTTAAATACAAAATCAATAAATATGCGTACGCTGCGGGGGGGGGGGTTATATATTTTAACGCGTGATTTTTTTGTAGGCGAATTTATTAATTTTTAATTATGATCGTTTATAATCATTCAGGATTGAATGAATTTAGACGACTGTATTTAAATACAGAGTCAATAAATATTCGTAGGTTGGGGGGAAGGGGGTTAGATATTTTAACGCGTGATTTTGTTGGTGGGCGAATTTGTTAATTTTTAATTATGATCGATCGAAGATCGTTGGGAGAGTGATAAGGCAAAAGTCGGAGGGGTTCTGGAATTTTCAGCAGTTTTTTTGAAATTTTCCCTTTTCCCCCTTCGTGTTTTTACATTTTTGCGATTTTGGATGCATCTATTGGTTTAATCGGGAAACATTTTGAATCCACTTCTTTCGGCCAGAAATCATCCTAGAACATGTTTATACATCATTTACCATCGATTTGGGTCATTTAGAAGCAAAATTGGCGACTTTGATTTTTTGACGATTTTTGAAGGTATACCCCTTTACATTTTTACGATTTTGGGTTGACCCGTTTTTCGACCAGAACAAATTTTTAATCCACTTTTTTCGACCTGAAATCATCCTAGAACATGTTTAGATATAACATACCATCGAATTGAAACATTTCGGGATCAAAATGTCCGACTTTTATTTACTCCTCCTGTAAATACTGAAACGATGAAATTGCAAGGAAGTAGTATGATGTCGTAATATTATGTTTCGGCAATTTGGTTGGATGAGTCGAGTGGAAATCTAATCGTATATCTTTGAGCGAGTATACGAGTTGGAGCGTAAAGGGGTAACATAATCGATCGTGAAAATCCGAGGACCGGGTTAATAGGTTCTACACCCAGTTCAAGCACCACCTCTTTAACTATCTTTTCTCTTTCGCGCGAAAAAGAGCGGAAAGTTAAAGACACGTACGTAACCCTTTGAAGTAAGCATGAAAAGAAAAATGCTTTTTTTATATGCCAGAAAGTAGGTTTATCCCTTTGAAACCCTCGTTCGAGAGAAGTACTTTTTTTAAATGTGAAACATTGTTTAATCTCGAAGTGGTACATACTTAGGCGCACTTTTCAGCCGAAACTTCCATTTCTATGATGAGTACGTCACTTGCGCGAAAAAAAGGACAATTTCGATGTAAGTTTTATTACCAAATATGGGTGCAAATGTAATCATCGCGAAATTGGATTCCAAATATAATATAATTTCTGAATTTCTATCGCGTCAATTATATATGAAGATCAAATCAACCCAGAATTAAGGAAATCATAATCTTCATAATTAATACTGATGATAATGTTCATATAAATATAGACAATAATAATAATAATTAAAAAATGATTATCTTGATTAAATTATGGAAATTATGGAAATTATTTTAACCCTGAATTTAAGAAATTATTATTATTATCTCTTGTCTCTTAATCGATACTAATCACGCTTAACGATAATAATAATATTTTTCGATTAAATATTATATATTGGGTTGTTCAGAAATTTCGTGCGATTTGCATCAGTTTTTTGCGGAGAAATCGGGGGATTTTTGTGAACACGGGATTATCAAGTTGTCAAAAATATAAGAAAACATCGTAAGTCAAAATAGACAAAACGTTATGGAACAAAGAAAATTGTAAGAATATATAAAATTGAATCAAAATCGCTTCCGATTTATATATCAAAAACCGCACGAACTTTTCGCCAATCCAATAAATTTCTTTTCGAGATTAATTCATAATTCTTATTACGATATTATTTCTACTGATTTTATGTGCTCTTGTATCTTTCTTTCATTTTTATTATATTTTTGTTCTTTCTCTGCATGTAAGAATATATAAAAAATTAAATTAAAAACCGAACGAACCCAAAAATCGCCAATCCAATAAATACCGAACCAATTAAATACCAATTAAAAACCGAACGAACCTAAAAATCGCCAATCCAATAAATTTCTTTTCGAGATTAATTCATAATTCTTATTACGATATTATTTCTACTGATTTTATGTGCTCTTATATCATTCTTTTATTTTTATTAAATTTTTTTTCTTTCTCTGCATGTAAGAATATATAAAAAATGAAATTAAAAACCGAACGAACCTAAAAATCGCCAATCCAATAAATACCGAACGAACCTAAAAATCGCCAATCCAATAAATTTCTTTTCGCGATTAATTCATAATTCTTATTACGATATTATTTCTACTGATTTTATGTGCTCTTATATCTTTCTATTATTTTTATTATATTTCTTTTCTTTCGCTGTATGAATTAAAGTCTGATGCCCGTAAATAAATAAATACATAAATTAATTAATTATTATTTAATCAAACGAATCATTACTTGAAAAGCGTCGGTGAATCGCAGGTGAATCGCAGGTGAATATGAAACACGGTGGACGTAGTTTTTGTATTTAAAGAAAGAAAACATTTCGAGTATAAATGCAACAAGTCCAAGGTATTTTCTGGAAAGAAGTTGGATTGTTAGGATCGCCGGTTTCATGGAAAGCACGCGAAATAGACGTTGCAGTAAATGTAGCGGGTAAATAGTGCACTTGTATGCAACAGAAAATGAGATTTACCTTTTACTGTACCGAACTGACCGTCGGAGTACCGAGCGCACGTTAAACCCGGGGTTTCGTACTTCGGTAATAATTCAAGTTAGTATTAATATGGTTTAAAGCGGCGCATTAATTATTATTGGCATATGGAATGTTGAAACTTGAACGCACTGTTGTCTTGAATTATTACGAAGCACAGTGTTGGAAAATCCGGGGACCTGCGATGAATTAATTGTCATTATTTTAATAGAGAAATATAAATGAATAATATAAATGAATCTGCTACAAATGGAGTACCGCAAAGTAATCAATTATTTTTGTCATTCCTTATAAAACACCATTGCATTGTACCTTATTATTAGCTGACCCGAAAGTGATATTGTTCTAAGTATATTTTATGTTTGGATTGTTGGTTAATGTACAATATTTGCGGCGGATCATACCCGAAAATGTATACAGCTTTACTGATACATAATCGATAATGAAGGCTGGTGTCAGCTTAACACGATCTAAGTTGCAAACCACTTCCAACGATAATAGCTGGTTAGTTAACTATACTTGTCAAGTAGCTGCTTGAATCGTTATAGGGAGGCTAAGTAAATGTTTGCTGGTAAGAAGGATGAACGTTTATCACGTGTCGAATACTCAAATACACTCTCGAAACTAGCGGATATCCGCGAATCAAAAGTTAATCGAAAATATCCAAACGCTTAATCTTGGAATTTTCATTTATATCATAAAATATTTTATTTGGAATATTTCAACAATGAGATATCCGCGAATCAGAATTTTCTCGAAAATGTCCGATTTAATTAATAAAATAGTTTTAATCTTAAGTTATATTTTTGTTGGACTTCGAAATGTTAGTATTCTTTGACCAATGCGGCTAGTAGTATAGACCAATTATTTGGCTTATACTACTTGCTGCACCTTCCAACAAAAGAATAATATATTTTTATTGAAAATATTTCAACTAGAGGATATCCGTGAATCAGAATTTCCTCGAAAATATTGAAACGCTTAATCTTGGAATTTTCATTTATATCATAAAATATTTTTATTTGGAATATTTCTTCGAATGTTCACTTAGCAAATCAAATATCTTTATTCGCAATATTTAAAGAATATTTCATTCTTATTTATAATTTAATTACTTTAAGGTAATATCATTATATTATATTTGTTAAATGGTACAGAATTAATTAATTCTGAGTTTTGAGAATTGACAATTAATCGTTTTTGTCTAGAAATAATTCAAATAAAGCACAGGTTCCATTAGAAACAATTAAATAAAATTCGTATTAAATTAAGAGACCTAAAAAAAACTTGTTAATCATCGATATTTAAGATTATCAGTCGCCACAAAATTTCTTCAAAATAATAAATATTCCTAGCTGTTAAAACACAGAAAATCAAAGTTGGCATAGCAATAATCATTTCAAACATGTTACTTTACACTATGCGCATTCGACGAGACAAATTCTCGTACGGCGCGATTTCCTCCTAATTCATATAGCGCGTACCGCGTTATACGGGAGTCTACTGAACATTGAAACAGTGGTTGATATCAGACTCGGTTGATGCCGAGATCACGATTAAATTCCGAGAGTAATTTAACTAGAAAGTATCTCCGTCGGACGTCGCTGTGGTTGCAGGGTGATGGCTGGGGTGAGTCGAACCCCAAGCAGCTCATCTCGTAAGCTAAATATTCATGATACGAGACCGCATATCTGGTCCATTGTTCCAGGTTGCATGCTGGAAATACCGTGAACCCGCAAGAGGGTCGTCCAGCCGCTTAGTTCTTCCCTCTATGTCTATATACCGACACGTTCCTCTCCGAGCGTCCCCGGACAACCACGGACAACCTCGAACCGCCCCGAACCACCACGAACCCTTTGTGTTCGTACGAACAAGGTTTACGTGAATTTATTCATCCGACACGGGGTGACTGAATTCTATTCAATGTAAATATTGTTGGCTAGAACATACGCACGGTTTGCAGCAGTATTTTGTTGGGAAATTGAAGGGTTTTTATGAACGCATTATTGTTAAGTGTTTTGGAAGATGAAAACGGTTATCGGGATAAGTGGAGTTTGGAAGACTAGTTAACTCGTTATCTCTGGTTGACGGGGTTAGTTTGACTTATTAGAAACAAGAAACGCGATTGGAAGTTAAAATAGAAAATATATTATTGAATTGATAAGATTTAATGATTATACGAATTGAATAAAAATCGCTTTCTGTTCACGTGATAAAATCGAGGGGAATTATTGATCAACTTATTATTGTAATATTTGGAGGGTGAATCCAGGGAGTTTTTTGTCCGTCGCGTTGGCAGTTTTAACGAGACCGGAACTGTTTGGAGGGAATCCTTGGTTCAATCATTGTTTATCTACTCTTATAGAAATAATAATGATTCAAGACATCTTTTAATAATATCACTTGGAAACGTCATAGCATCGACATAGTGGCTTTCTCGTATGTCATCTTATTATATGTTCTTTTTCAAACTCTTTACATGAAAATGTATAAAGAAATGATAATTGATTCGTCTCTAACTCGATTCTAATGTAATTCCATGGTGGAAAGAACCACCAGACACAAATCGCAGTGCTATTTACATTATGCTGCGCGCGCAGCTCGCGTCGCGGAAAGTCTAGTCGTAGCTAAGAGGTTAAGAAACCACGTAGCTGATACGCGAGAGAGCCACCTAGGCAACTAGGAAATTCTTGAAAACTTGAAGGTCGAAGTTCGTCTAAGGTTGGTACGAGCCACTTTCGAAGTAATTGTCGATAATAGCGGTAGGACACTGAAAACGTGGAGAGAAAAAAAAGATTCCAGTGCTCGTCCTTCGATGAAACTAAGATGAGTAAAAGGAAGAAAAGAGAAGAAAAAAAAGGAAGAAAAGAATTTCGAAAGTTTGACTGCATCCTCCGACCGCATAACTCGAAGCGTAATCCGACTACGTATAATGGTCTTACTTAAGTATCGCATAAGTTCGTAAGCCTCGGGAAGAAAAGAAGTAAAGAACCACAGGGAGACAAAGTCCAACGGCGATAAGCCGTGCTGCGGGAAGCGAGAGAGAAAATCTGTGGTAGAAAGGGAAGAATGAGAAGGAAAAGGAGGAAAGTAAGCGGCTGTAAGTAACCTCCGAGCAAACGAGAAACCAAAGGACTTCCCACGCATCTGCTACTTCCTCGAAAGTCGACGACTTCGCAACGTGTATCTGCCGCGATCTTATGAAACTTTTTAACCTCGACTTACGCCCGAAAAGATATACAGTGATATAAATATACTGGCATCGAAGGAAAACATGTACACTATCGATCAAAAGTTTAGGATCACTTGCTTTGACTTCGTTTTAACGTTTACTTCAAACTTCAGTCTTAATCTACCATCTAAGACAATAGCACCTAGGGCAAGATTATCACACGCCTGGGACTTCTTTAAATTCACAGTTTGAGACTGAAGAGGGCAACAAACCATTGCCGAAACGTTTCTCTACTTTAAATAAAGAAGTTATTAATTTACATTTGGTCTGAACTATAGCTGTTACCCATCAATCATAGTTTACTTCAAACGTTAATACGCATTAATAAAGTCATATAAAAGTATTGAATCGTGCGAAAATTTCGTATCAATTTTTAAGTAAAATTCAAAGCCAACACTGTTATATGCACCTCGCACAGGCAGGCCCGTCGTCGAAAAGGTGCATCTTTAACATCAAAAATGCCTGAACGAAATCGACGAAACCAAAATTGCACGTAATTAGCTGTTACAGTATCGGCACCATAAACACCATTCACAATTTCAGCCGCCTGGCTTGCATTTTCGCCTTTATAAAAAAAAAAGTGTAAAATGTACCGAATTTTCTCTTTGTTGACTTCCATTTTTAACACCCTGTAACTCACAACTGAATGGACGAAACAAAAAACAACAAAAGAATTTTTTTTAGTGTGAAATGTCACCTTGACAACGAGCATAAATTTCAAATTGTTTGATCGATACTGTACGAGATATCGTTCACTACAGCCATCTACCGAAAAAATAATGGATTTCTTTTTCCCCAACCTAATATATTTATTCAATTATGTACGCATCGTTTTGTTCCGCACTTTTCCCCAGTTTTTCCGCAACTCGAAGGCTTCATTCTCTCAAAACTTCAGAATATCTTCGCGGAAAACCCACCGAATTCGGCATGAATCGGCAACATAACATTAACGTCCAACAAGGATGAACATCATATTCCGTGGAAACGTGAACAATGTTAATCGGTGAACGTTATTGGCCTGCGCCATTTCCAAGTGGCGCATTAAACGACGAATAAGTTAGGAAAGTTCAAACGATCGCAATGAGAGGGAGAAGGGATTTCTAGTCGATTTTCCAGAAGAGGTCGAAGGTCACGGGAGAGAAGTTTTTCGGTCCCGCGATTCCCGAGAGGGTTGTTTGGCGAGCGGCCAGCGTGAGCTCAGCTCCTGTCAACCCCTCAAACACACCCCGGGATTCCTTCGCCATGAATCCACATCCTCCTTCTTCTTCTTTCTTCCATCCTTCTCTTTCATCCCTGCTTTCAATGATCCTCTTCGTCCAATGCCGTTGGAATCTTCCCGCTATTCTCTTTGTACGCTCGTCGAATAAGAGCTCGCGGACCCAAACTCGAACGTACTTAATGGCCGTCGACGTTGGCGAATTTTGAGCGAGATTATCACCGTCTCGAACGACGTACGGCCATCTTCGTTGTAACAACGACATGGAGCAGTTTGCAGAAGCGATTAACGTTGGCCCTCGACAAGAACGTTGTCTTCCAACGTCACCGAGAACCCCTTCATCTGGTATTCTGATTTCAAGTGCCGAGGAACATTATAAGAAAAGGAATTTTCCGTTTTTTTCAGCGATCAATGAATCAACCCTTCCATACTCAATGCTTTATTATCTTCTCGATATTTTATATGTATTTTCGCGGATATACTACTGGGTCTGATACGTTGTATAAAGTATATAATATTTACTTAATAATAGAGGTTGAGGTTCCAGGAAATATTTTTTTATCTGGTTTATTGGTAATACTTTCGCGAATTAAATTGTATATGTTTTTTCGTCCGAACTTAGGGGACGTGTAAATAAAGTTTCATCCGGATTGTACGAAAATAGTTGGAGTTGTAGGTGAATCATGAATATGGACGTTTTGAACTTTATATTAGTAATAATTAATATTCTTTGGTTTGTACGGTGCGGCTGGTAGAATAGACCAATGTTGAATATATTCTTCTTTACTTAAATTGCATTCGAAACGTTTCGGCAACCGATTGTTGCTCTCTTCAGTCGAAAATAATTTGTCTGTTGTACGAAGATTGTATAAGTTTAGTATAATTGTTGTATTGAAATATATCTTTTATATTAGTAATAATTGTACAGAAATAGTAGTAGTTATGGGAACATCGCGAATATACAATTTTTAATATTTTATCGATAATAATTGGATAAAAATGATAGGAGATATAGGTAAATAACGAAGACACATTTTTAATTTTAATTTTATATTATCTGATACAAATACATATTATTATATCTTATTTATATTAGGGGTACTGAAAAGTAATCAATTATTTTTGAAACAATTTTTAAAACAAATTTTTCAAAATAATTGATTACTTTTCATTACATGTAAATAACGAAGACACATTTTTAATTTTAATTTTATATTATCTGATACAAATACATATTATTATATCTTATTTATATTAGGGGTACTGAAAAGTAATCAATTATTTTTTGAAACAATTTTTAAAACAAATTTTTCAAAATAATTGATTACTTTTCAGTACCCCTAATATATATAAGATATAATAATATGTAATTGTATCAGATAATATAAAATTAAAATTAAAAATGTGTCTTCGTTATTTACATGTATCTCCTATCATTTTTATCCAATTATTACCGATAAAATATTAAAAATTCACATACTTTATGAAACTCCATTTATTTTTCATATTGAACATTATTCTATTAGATAATTCTTATCGTTATCTATGATCGTTTCCGACGATCCACCAATGTCATAATTACCTTTTTGAAAAAAACCAATTCCAAACTTTCAATGTGAACCGATTCTCCATTCCCGAATTGATTACTTTCCGATACCCCTAATACTAATAATAACGATATAACAATATATTAGAGCAGCAACATGTCACAATCTGAATGTAGTAATACAAATAGTCGACTGGTTTCGTTGACTTGTTGTTGACTTGTTGTTGTTTCGTTTCTAATAAAAAAAAGGGGGGTTTATACTCTGCAATACAATATTTAAGTAATACTCTTTGCCCCTCGATTTCCACGGCATTGGAATTCCAGGATTTCAATTTACGCGGTATTTCCGGGGAAACAATCTACCGTGTAAATCGAGGGTCAGGTGTACCGATTGTTAGTAATACAACGCGGAATAATAAAGTTAACGCGAATCTCAATAGCGTTCAACGTATCGTTGAAGTATGAAAGATGATTTTAAATCGGCACGTAAGTTTTAGGTTGACAGCGATAAATTGCATTAGCGTAGCATCTGTTTGAATGCTTAGGAGATAAATCCGCGAGTAAATTACCCTCTTCGTGGATAACGTGGTATACGATGTCTACGGCAGGGCGTCGACCGGATGTTCGGACGATTAACGTCGCCCTCGACGATGTCGTCCACTGGGAGGCACCGCATTCATTGATCTTATATTCCGGCTCCGTGTTACACGGACCAAAAAAAATGGAAGGGTCGAGCTTCCGAGGTTTCGGGAGGGTCAGTGCCCTAAGTATACACTACCGACCATAAGTTTGGGATCACATACCATCGTTAAGCAAATGATTAAATATCTTGTCTATAAAATGGAACGGGATACTTTTCTTTGGGTATATCTGTAGGTCGATGTACGTTGATATTATAAGATAGAAGAGTCGTATAAATTTCGTATATTTCATTCTATATTAATTATACATTTCGCTTGATACGCGACTCGTCGAAGTATCCCCCCTTTTTCATTATTGCTATTTTACATATTCTTGACATACCCCGACAAGTTTGCGTAATGTTTCTCGCTGCATAGTTCGCCAACCTTCTTGTAGTAAAGTCATTTCTTGCGGGGAAACTAAAAACCGACCGATAGCGATAAACGGATCCGACCGATTTTCAAGGTAACAAAATCTTATTACACCCTGGTGCCAATACGATATGTGTCTGCGTGGCAAGAAAATAGTTTAATATTAATGGTAAAATTATCAAATGGACAGAGGTTTTATATTCTATTTACTTTTAATGTTTATTCTAACGTTTAAAGTAATCGTTAGAATGAAGACAAAGCGATAAACGGTTGTTTAATAATATTTCCGCGAATTAAGCAGGTTATATTTATCGGCGGAACTTATGTTTTAATTAATAAATAATGTTTCATCCGGTTTTTACGAAAATATTTCACGTTCGATGTACTCCGCAATGAAAACGTCTGAGACAGGCGATTTGTACAGCTTTGTTTGCTTAGAAATATTGTTTCCAATTTTTCACTGTGGAACATAAATCTGTGCCGTGTTTGATCACGTTGTTCCAATCACTGCGCGTAATGAGTTGACTTTAGCGATTTACTGACACCGAGGTGAACAAATAAAATATACAAACCGGTTGGGTGTCGAAATTAACTCGGAATTAACGTTGAAAATTTGCCGAAAGAGTGGAAAGTAATTAGCAGTGATAGCATCGATTTTACTAATGAGGAAAAGAAACAGGTCATCCAGAAGCTGCTGTTGACTCGTATTAATTGTTTCTCGATAATGAGATCCTTGTTTTTGCAATTAATGTTCCTAATCACTCACGCGAGATTCTCAGGTGAATCGTATCGATTCGAATCAATAAATAATTATTATATCCTTCTCGATGACAATCCAAAGTTTCGCGATATGTTATCGAAATATACATTAAATATGTGCATAGGTTTTCGCCGTTTTATGCAATCAAACGAACTTGATATTATTTTTTTCCAAGAAAAAGAGATTTTATTCAAAACAATATTCTCCATTATTTTCAGTAAATTTATTCCATCGATTTACAAGCTTTTTAAGTGCATTCAGCTTTCCGAACTGCATTTGTTTCCTTTCAAAGAAGTTTTCAACCAAAAACAGCGAGAACTTGCGCACATAACCTAACAATAATATTAAACGCCTCCCTCGGATCATCCGTGCGTCTCTTCGTCCACCATCTTGAATCAGAGGGTCGCGGGATACTGGATTTTTAGTCCCCGAAGTCTTCTTTCACGGAGAACGATTCACTTCGAAGCAGCGAGAAGATGAAATCTACAAAATAATCGGAAAAACAACTTTTCCGCGAGCACGATCGCGAAGATCTTAAAATCTCCAAGGATGAGACTTAAGTATTTACGTATTCCGCGAACCATCTTGCTTTTCCAAAGAACATCCGCTGCGACAATATTTATTTTAAACCTATTAACTGTGAAACTTTTAATGGAATTGTGTTGCTCCACGATAAACAGGTTGATAACAAGATGATAACATTTCAAGTCCACGATTCCATGTTTAAAAGCATTCTAGGTTAGATAATAATATTTTGTTGTTAAAATATGTACTATTCTCTGTGGTTTTTGATTGTAACATTGTTGGAAAGGATTAAAAAAGCATCCAACGAGTCAGGAAAATACTTTTAATTAGTTTGGATTTTTTTTATTTAGATTGTTTTATAAAAGTTGAGCGAATTAGCTTGCTGGGAAGGTTTAAAAAATGGTCTCTTTCGGGAAGGGTAATTCTAGAAGGTGACGTCAATTTGCGCAAAGTCTTCGGCTAAACTTTACCTAAACGACCAGCTCGGCCGAAGGAGTCTCAACTTTAATGGATAATAATTAGCGCGGAATTCATCTCCGAGATTCTACGGAATATAAACTGAAGAGCACTCGAAACTAGTTAGTTCTTTTAACAATCTATGCTTCGACGAGAAAAACTACTCGCTGAAGCGTAACGTTATATTTGATTAAGGCATTCGAAGAGTAAAGCAGACAATTTCATTCGAATCTCATTCAATTCGATTCCTTTCGATCGAGGATACGATGGACGGGTATCCGAATCTGAATCCCGAATTGATCAAAGTGGCGAGGATTCATTGAAATTTGACGGTTTTATAAAGAGAATATCTGTGGAAGTAATCAGCGATTTAATAAGACAAATATAATATTAATCTTTTTGAACACCTTTCAAAATTTAATGATATTATAATGAATACTATTTAATTATAAAGGATTACACAGAAATATTTGGGGAAGTAATCAACGATTTAATAAGTCAAATTTAATATTAATCTTTTTGAACACCTTTCAAAATTTAATGATATTATAATGAATACTATTTAATTATAAAGGATTACACAGAAATATTTGGGGAATAATCAGCGATTTAATAAGTCAAATATAATATAATTCTCTTTAAATACCTTTCAAACTTTAATGATAATATAATGAATAATATTTAATTATAAAGAATTACAAAGAAATATTTGAGGAAGTAATCAGCGATTTAATAAGTCAAATATAATATAAATCTCGTTAAACACCTGTCACAATTTAATGATAATATAATCAATAATATTTTAATGATAAAGTATTACAAAGAAATATTTCGGGAAGTAATCAGCGATTTAATAAGTCAAATATAATACAAATCTCTCTGAACACCTTTCAAACTTTAATGATATAATCAATAATATAATATAAAATAAAATAACTCAATAATATTTAAATCCATATAAATAATCTTCCAAAAACATTCTCCTTCGAAAGTCTTGAAAACCTTGCAATACATAATCACAATAAATAAAACATAACTAACACAATAACATTCAAATCGATATAAATACTCTTCGAGGAACTTTATTCCAGTTTGGAAAAAGTAGAACGCAATAATACAATCTTCACAAACTCGAGATCTCTCCTTAAGAAAATGGCGTAGAGAAGATGATGGAAGATGACGAAGGAAGAAGAGAGGGAAGATTTTCGGGGGGCAAAGGTTTGGACGACAAAAGGAGCAATATTAGTTTGGATACCTGCACCTAGTTAACATAAGGGTGTCAAGGAAGTAGTATGAGTAGTATGAGTGGGGGAGGGTGTGATACTAGCTGCAGGAGGCATTCAAAAGTATCCTGAAATATTCAGTTATCGCTCGTGGCATCGTAATGGAAGAGGACATAGATTCCAAGAGTCCTTGCACGAAAATGCAAAATTGTGACGTTGCCATTTTCGGGAGATCTCCATCCAAAGACACTCTCTCGCGTCTTCGCACTATTTTATTATGCCCTTTAACCCTTTCCATTCCGATGTTACTGTACGGCGACGAATTAAAAACTATTTATAAATGTAAACATGATTTGTTCGCATTGCATTGTATATCTATGTATATTAGAACGCAAGAATTAAGAAGGGAATGCTTTTTTTAGCAATTAACCCTTTTAGTACCTTAGTGCTCCTGATAGATGTATCGGCTTTCCAATTTTAGTATAATTTTAACACATTTAATGACGTACGAAAATTAAGAGATAACTCAAAAGCCTTAAAAGACATGTTTTTAAGGAAGATTCTTTTTAATAACGATTAACCTTAAAGTGATGATGATGATTTTTTAAGGATGTTAAACAAATTCGAAAGTGTTTATTCAAACAAAAATAAGGAACAAATTATTGCATATCCGTAACATTAAGCGTTAAATGAATTAACAGGATTAACTGCATTAATCGGATTGCATTCTTCAATTTTCATTAGACACATTGTTCTACTTGTTTCCGAAATTCCAAAAATGTCATTTCTTCTCGGTTGCCTTGTTTCGTTGACTGCATTGCATTTCCGCAATTGGCAAATTTCCGTATTTAGGGGTAAAAATCATTTCGGCTGGAAAGTGTAAATTTCCGCTGTTCAAGGACTTACATGATATTCTATTTTCACGCACTTTTTCGGTACTTCTATAATCTAAAGCAAATATAAAATAAATAACACCTTCTTCATTTAAAACAGATACGTTTCGGTAATTATTTGTTGCCTCTTCAGTCGCAAACAGTTTAGTAAAAGTTGAGTAAAAGTAAAAAAATGTTTAATATACAATTAGGACCAATTAACATTTATAGAGAAAGAATGTTATATTCCGTTTTCTTAAATCGGTGTTTATTTGACATTCTGTTACATCGATATTACGTAAGTCAGCTTAAGATGCTCGGGCCAAATGGGTCAGTCTTCTGGCTGGTTAGGAATACGTTGCTATGGGTGTTTCCCTAGAAACAATTTAAAATACCCTTATTCCAGAAAAGGACGTGGTTCCTGGATTTTTATCGTTTCCCGGCATATGTCTGCTTTGTTGGGCAATTAATATTGGACAAAAATATTTCTTCCTAATTCAATGTCTTCATCATATATCCCCTCTCACAAGCCAAGGTTTATGACTAATATAATACAGTAGACTCCCGTATAACGCGAGTTCTTACAACGCGCATCAAAATGCACATCAGAAATCTTTTTTATTATGTATACCGCATTTTTACCTTTGCGAGAATAAAACAGCATAAAAGCACGAAAGTACATCTTCTCGTTGTTCATCATGAAATCAAGAAATGCACTAACACAATGTAACCAAATACAATGTACTTTCTTTCAATTATACTTTAAACTCTCAGCCTTTAGACTGTACATGCGATTTATAGATTACAAGTAGTTTTTGGTTTTAAAAAACATAAGAAACCGTTTCTTACGGAATAATCCGACACTACTTATTGGCCAACCCAATAAAAGCCTGATACACCGCTCCCCTTGGAAGATGACGTACTCGTTTGTAAAGCTTTTATCCGTGGTAAACCATGCTTGAGTGTTGCGTCACAAAGAAGCGTGGTGATCTTTCATTTAGTGAGTCATTAACTAAAACCATGATCCTCGGATGTAGGGAAGGTATCATGCATAGAAAGTAGTTTCAGTTTGCGGCTGAAGGCCGTGCGAGGAGATTGAATCGTCGCGTGTCCCTTTATTTGACTTTAACCAGGGTGATGGGTACGGCTCGTTTAACCGCGCCCACCGTCGTATTTCGTGACACGACATGGTTAGACCAACGAATAGACTAAAAGCTGGTGGACTTGGTTTGTTTGGAATGAGCGGAGGGGGGTTGTCGGCGAGGGTGAGAACCTCGAAAAGGGTTGGTGTGTCTTCGGGCTAGGAGGGTTGGAAAACGATTGAAAGCGACGCGGTTTCGGGGCTTGCGGAACGAGGGCAAGCCGCAAACTAACTGGACGAGTTGCCGAGTTGCCGAGTTGCACGGCCGACCTAGCTTGCCTGTTACGGACCTACTGTTTGCACAGATAAGAGTAATTAATGTCTCCTCGGCTACGGGCTTTCCTTTTCCTAACGACACACTGTCTCTTGGTTACCTTTGCTAACCTACGTCAAACCGGTACTACCTTCGAACTGCCACGTTTCCGGACAAGCAATCACTCTCGGAAAGGAAACCACGAAATCTTTGAATCGGGAATTAGCCGGCACCATGCGTTCTAATGACTCGTTGGAATACTTTAATTGGCTTCATGATTTTATTCGTTCGATGGATTGAATGATTTAAAAACGTTATTTGGGGTCGAATTATTCCATGGATCGAGTAATGCAATTTTGAGATGTTTTAATCGAATATACTCGTGGAATTAACGCGGCAACATGCGTTGTAATGACTCGTTGGAATACTTTAATTGGCTTCATGATTTTATTCGATCGATGGATCGAATTATTCCGTAAATCGAGTAATACAATTTTGAGATTTTTTAATCGAATATTCTCGTTGAATTAACGCGATATCATGAGTTCTAATTATTCGTTGGAATACTTTAATTGGCTTCACGATTTCACTCGTTCGATGGATTGAATTATTTAAAAACGTTATTTGGAGTCGAATTATTCCATGGATCGAGTAATGCAATTTTGAGATTTTTTAATCGAATATTCTCGTTGAATTAACGCGATATCATGCGTTCTAATTATTCGTTGGAATACTTGATTTTTCTTGCAGATTTCAGTACCTCGATCGATGGATCAAATTATTCGGAAACGTTATTTGGAGTCGAATTATTCTGCAGATCAATTAATACAATTTTGAGATTTTTTAATCGATTTTTCTCGTTGAATTAACGCGATATCATGCGCTCTAATTATTCGTTGGAATACTTGATTGTTCTTGCAGATTTCAGTACCTCGATCGATGGATCGAATTATTTGGAAAACCTTTATTGGTGTCGAATTATTCCATAGATCATATAATAAAAATCAAGATTTTAAGATCAAATATTGCTTGGATCTGATTACTGAATTATTCCATAAATCTTATAATAAAATATCGAGATTTTGAGATCAAATATTGCTTGGATCTGATTACTGAATTATTCCATAAATCTTATAATAAAATATCGAGATTTTGAGATCAAACATTACTTGGATCTGATTACTGAATTATTCCATAAATCTTATAATAAAATATCGAGATTTTGAGATCAAATATTGCTTGGATCTGATTACTGAATTATTCCATAAATCTTATAATAAAATATCGAGATTTTGAGATCAAATATTGCTTGGATCTGATTACTGAATTATTCCATAAATCTTATAATAAAATATCGAGATTTTGAGATCAAATATTGCTTGGATCTGATTACTGAATTATTCCATAAATCTTATAATAAAATATCGAGATTTTGAGATCAAATATTGCTTGGATCTGATTACTGAATTATTCCATAAATCTTATAATAAAATATCGAGATTTTGAGATCAAACATTACTTGGATCTGATTACAGGATACTATTTTAATGAATGTTAATTAAAATAATCAATCACGTTAAGGGAATGAAGCTTAAGGAACACAGATTATTGAATTGTAGCGTGAATCGTTAGGCTCACGAAATTACACGATTCTCGTCTAATGCTACTTAAACTTCCGTACACCATCGGTGATTTCTGTAAAGGATTAAACTTTGACTCCACCAAAACCACCGAACACTTGTTCGACTGACCGCCGATACCGCGGCTGCCGGTATTCCGTAAAATAACGAACTACGACTTTCTGATAAACGAATAAACCAGTGGATTAACAGAGTTGTTAATTACAAAGTTTTACGACACCGCCAAGTTTAAAACTTTGTTCGCGTCGACTTTGCTCGCCAACCCTTTTCAAATTTCCCAACGTTTCTGTTCTAATACGCGACATTTTTAGATACCTAAGAACATTTTATTCAAATCAACGAGTTATTATTGTATTCCCTATAAATTATTTTCCATGATATTTGCTGTTGTTAATTATCAATCGAGAGAATTGAAATAACGAAAAGATATTATTTATGATTTCTAGTTAAGTAATTATTATTATGTTTCTAGTAATTATTATATTTCCTATTAATTGGTCTCTATGATATTTGCTCTCTTAATTATCAATCGAGAGAATGTAAATAACGAAAAAATATTATTTATAATTTCTAGTTAAGTAATTATTATTATATTTCTAGTAATTATTATATTTCCTATTAATTGGTCTCTATGATATTTGCTCTCCTAATTATCAATCGAGAGAATTTAAATAACGGAAAAATATAATTCATGAATATTCTAGTTGTTAAATTGCAGTAATTAAGTAATTATTATATTCTCCACAAAATATTATCTATAATATTCGCTTTCATAATAAAAAACTGAAAGAATTTAAAAAACAGAGAAATACATTCTCCGAATATCATAATTATTAAAATTGCAGAAATTAAGTAATTATTCTATTCTCCCCAAAACATTATCTATAATATTCGCTTTCATAATAACAAACCCAAAGTAATTTAAAAAACAGAGAAATACATTCTCCGAATATTATAACTATTAAAATTACCAAAATTAAATAATTATTCTATTCTCCCCAAAATATTACCTATAATATTCGCTTTCATAATAAAAAACCGAAAGAATTTAAAAAACAGAGAAATACATTCTCCGAATATTATAATTATGAAAATTACCAAAATTAAATATAATTATTCTATTCTCCCCAAAATATTATCTATAATATAAGAATATCCTCGCAGAAATCACGATTCGAAGATGAATCCGTAGATTTCGAAATAGCGGAGGACAAAAAATGACAATTTATTTAATCACCATCGTATACGCGACGATCCAATAACATGGCATGAAACTTGCAACCGAGAATTATGCACGGTATTGCACGGACAATGAAAGAGAACAACTACGATTGTTCTTGATCGGTGGACAGATAAAAAAAGTGGAGGTAGAGAAAAAGGTTTACCGTGAACATTGTTTTCCCCGGCAATTTTGAATCGCGGCAAATAACAAATCCGTGAATGCCATCGTGGATATCGATGAATGGTACGACGGAACGTTTCGTTGCGAAGAGAAATCGGTGTGAACGGCGATTCGCACACGCGAAGCCGTTATTTCCTCGCGAATAAAATCGTGTAAACAGCAGTAGTCAAAATGCACGGATTTTGATACGCGCTATCATTGTTCGCCCGCTGGAAATATTCGGTTTTATTTCGTGATTGGAACAACCCCCATTTTGTTACCGTTTTTTCTTTACCGTATAAAATAATAGGAAGCACGTTTAAACAGTCTTACAATTGATGTTATAATTTTGTAATAAAGCGTTGTCGGCCGATTTTTATTTAATATTTTTTTCTTATTTTTGTGTGTAAAATATACTTATGACGTTTGTACAGATAAATGTCTGACACCCTGTATAATAATACTAGTTGTTTTCATAGGAAATGGCGGATTGTGAAGTGCTTTATTTTGTGCAATATAATATTTATTTAATCAAAATATAAGCAAGTGGCGGAAATATGTCTTTTCTTATAAAAATCACCAGATTTGTAAGTAAGATATTTAATATTATTGTAATTGATATTAATACATTATCCAAAATATATATAAATACATTATTCAAAAATAATTTCTCAGTATTGTAAACAATTTTGATAAAATAGAATAACTTATGTGCTACCCACGCGAGTAACATTTACCACTTATTTATTATCCCAGAATACCTTCCTCGATTTTGCTTTCTTTTGCCTGGAAGTTCGTAAACCCTTTCACGGAAGAAACGTAATGAAACGAGGTTGACGGTGTCCTGGAAAATCACCGTTGAATCTCGTCGGGAAAACACAATTAGAAGAAGGAAGTTGACGATGCTGAAATACGTGAGGATGGAACGTGCAATGTCCCATTTAAATGTCGTTTCCATATTTAATATAATAACCGTGAATGTAGACGGGAAGGAAAAATATAACGAGCACCGCGCGAGGTTCGGTATAATAGGAGTTTTACCGAACTCCGTGGATAATATAATATAATATCAGTGAAATGCAAATGGCAAAGGAATGCGATGAAAGACGAACGGTTAAATCCTCATCTTGGGAATCTCTGTTACGCTTTATATAATGGCTCGGAAGTTATTTCGTCGAGTGGTTCACGTCGGCATGGATCAACAAGTGAAACGGATACTAAATGGGAATTAACACATTTCTGGTGACATTCGGAGGAATTTTGTACGGGGTCTCCCGATATTATACATTCCTACGGAAACTGAAATCTAGTACGGTAAACTTTCGTGTAACGCGAATTCCGACAGCGCGCTAAAGATATTGCGACGACTTGGTTATTGTTTTATATTGTTATTATAACGCGATTCTCGTATAACGCACATTCCTGCAACGCGCTACATATATTGCGACGACTTTGTTCTTATTTTATATTGTTATTATAACGCGATTCTCGTGTAACGCACATTCCTACAACGCGCTAAAGATGTTGCGACGACTTGGTTATTATAACGCGATTCTCGTACAACGCGCTATCTACAGTATACTTCTGTATAAGGCGAATTCCTACAACGCGCTAAAATATTACGACGCTTTTTTTATATTACGCGATTCTCGTACAACGCGCTGTAGAGTGAAGTCTCGTATAAGGCGAATTCCTACAACGCTCAAAAAATATTGCGACGCTTTTTTTATATAACGCGATTCTCGTACAACGCGCTATACAGTAAAGTCCCGTATAAAGCGAATTCCTACAACGCTCTAAAAATATTGCGACGCTTTTTTATATAACGCGATTCTCGTACAACGCGCTATACAGTAAAGTCCCGTATAAAGCGAATTCCTACAACGCTCAAAAAATATTGCGACGCTTTTTTATATAACGCGATTCTCGTACAACGCGCTATACAGTAAACTCCCGTATAAAGCGAATTCCTACAACGCTCTAAAAATATTGCGACGCTTTTTTATATAACGCGATTCTCATACAACGCGCTATACAATAAAGTCTCTTATAACGCGAATTCATACAACACGTTAAAGATATTGCGACGTTGTTTTATATAACGCGATTCTCGTACAACGCGCTATAAAATAAAATGCGCGATTCCCCCGTTTACTCCAATGAAGCACAGCATACTTTGTTATCTCCAATTTCTTATAACGCGAGTACCTACAACTCGAATTCTTACAACGCGCTAAACATATTGTTCCCGTTTACTTTAATCAGGCATAACATAAATTGTTATCTACTATTTCCTACAACGCGCTGAAAATATTGCGATGGTATTTTTTTATAACGCCAATCTCGTGCGACGAGGTACATATTAAAAATAAGATATTAAATCGTCGAACGAATATTGTCCAGATACTAATAAGATAGAGCCTGCCGGGAGGATAATACGTTTGTATCGTGTCATGTCGGGTAACGGTATCTGAATTTCAATGAGCGAAGGATTACTTTCTATGTGTCGACACGAAGAAGGTTGTCGCGTATGCAGTCACGTTCGTTCCTATCGGCATATATCACGCCGGACGAAAATCGATGTCCAGGACGTGCCATTCATTTTCCTCGCGTCTCCTTAAACCTTTCTTGTCTCATCCAACGTCAAAACGAACACTTTTTACAAGTCATCACCTCTGAGTCTTACTAATATTAACTGTTCGATGTCGAAGTACGTGTTCACTTAATCGTTAGCACTTATACTTCCTTCACACGCCGACTTAATATCGTGCGAATGGTTGTCGTTGAATATCAATCAAGATGTGTTCTACGTTGCTAGTTTATTCGTTGATCGAATATAATGTCTTCGTTGCTAGTACAAGGTTTCGTGTCGGTAGTTACAATGAGTCTGGTTTAAAGTTAGATGGCGGTCATATTTATCAAGAAAATGTGAGCTGCAGCCGATGAGTGGAAGTGTATGTCCTTATTCTAATTGGTTGGAACTTGTATTTCCCAATGAGGGTGAATGATAAGCCTGATGGTGGAAAACGGTTCGATTCGTGGAATCGCGGCGGCAATTCCAAGTAGAAACGGTCGGTGTCATCGGTCTGTTCACCGAAGTACCTTACACTGAGCTGCCCGGATGGTGAGGTATTATTAGTTCTCCCGAAAAGGACATTGTCCTAAATATACTTTATAGGTTATAATATAATATCTTGCAAATCTCGCGAGAACTTCTTTGGAAGAAGCTGTAGAAAACGGAATTCGGCATCCACGTTTTCGGGTGTGAAACTGTAACTCTCCGGAGATTCCGGGAACTCGAGCCAAGGGATTCCAGTTGTTCTCACGCTGCTGAAGATTGAAACGGTAGAATCGCACAGTCGAATCAGTATAGCACCCTTCGAAAACCAAAGTAAATGGATTCCAAGTGAAACGAGACTATTTAAATAGATCCTCTTTGCGATCGGTTACTTTGCCTTCCATCCAGATGTAGTTGCAGTAGATTGTCAACTTTCGATGTAACTTAACCCCTTCAAAGACAAATGTTTACTGCGACTACCTAAACTATCATATAAAGAAATATATAAGAAGCGATTTGATCCACCTTATGAAAATTGGAAATCATTTCTTGGTAAGCAAATTTAAGAAATATTATGCGATTTAACGCGATTTAATGCGCCTATAACGCGATTTCATATAGCGCCTAACGTATGAACCGCGTTATACGAGACTCTACTGTAAACGAATTGTATATTCGAATCTCCAACAATGCGCCGTTGTTTATTCGAATAAGTTTATGAAATCCTGCGGACCAGCCATTTTGATTGTTTTGGTAGTTTCAGCGTTTCAGTAGAACATACTTTAAATCTGTCAGGAAAGTGCTTTTTGCAAGAAAAAATCTCAAAGTCAGTTACAAATGTAACAGCCAGTGGAGCACGGTAAATGTTTTGCCCCCCCCCCCCCCCCCCCCCCACACACACACCCGGGCAGATGAAAAGTGGAGACACAAAAGTGTCCCTACTCGTTTGCATATTTCGAAAGGAACAGTTTTTCCGACAAGCTCGACGAAATATTTAGTCGTTTCCACTCGGACTTCCCGTATATCTCCGGGTGGCAGCGATAAATCACCCTTTTTCATACGCGAATGCAAACGTCACTTTTTCTTACGATACTCCTTTTTTCAGCGCACGTATTATCCTTCTTTGGGTCCGACTCTCATTTTTTTTTATAACGGCTTAGTATTTTTTATAATTGCACGTTCAAAACAAATAGCATCATCGATTCGAGAAGATAGAATTTTAATTAACTCGACAAGATAGAATTTTACTTGATTCACTCGATTCACTCGATTTTAATCGGATCACGAATTTTAAAAAATGCAATCGTCACTTTTTCTAACAATACATTTTTTTAAGGACAAGTATTTTTCTTCGTTGCGTTGAACTGTAATTTTGTTTATAACGGCGCATTATTTTTTATAATTGCACGTTAAAAACAAATGGAATCATCGATTCGAGAAGATAGAATTTTAATCGATTCGAGAAGACAGAATTTTAATCGATTCGCTCGATTTTAATCGGATCACGAATTTTTAAAAATGCAACCGTCACTTTTTTTAAAAACACCATTTTTTAAGGACAAGTATTTTTCTTCTTTGCGTAGAACTTTAATTTTGTTTATAACGGCGCACTAAATCCGAGTGACACAATGGATTCAAGAGGACAGTATTTTAATTAATTCAATCACGATGATAAAAGCAAAGGTAAAAGCGTTTGAAATAAATAGCTTTGAATCGAATCACCAGTTTTCAACAATGCAAACGTAACTTCTTCTTAAAACACCATTTTTCCAACCCAAGTATTACACTTCTTTCCGTCGAATTCTAAATTCTTTTTCACGGCACATTAAACACGAATCGAGGCATATTTAAGCATCATCGATTCAAGAGGATAGCATTTTAATTAATTCACTTGACGAAGTTAAAAGCTTTGACAAAATATGTTTTGGAATCGAGTCACAAATTTCAAACATATTCGGGAATTCGAAGGATTATTTATTGCTTATTTAATTTCCGCGAGTACTTTGACCACCTACCGTTTCTAGTTTTTTAACCGCGACACAAGCACTCGAAATGATTTGCATACCTGGCCCGGAAGTAGAGTGCTAGGGATATCAAAATATTTTGTCCCTGCCACTTCAGTATTCCATAAATTCCTGCTGTTCGTTACCAACCTCTGAATCGGTCGAATGAGAGCTGGCTGTTCGCGATCCCGTTTTTTTAACTTACACGATTGTTTTGTAATTTTTGTCATTTTTCTAGCGAATATTTTTATTAGTTTAATACGTGTCGTGTCACACTAGCAATCTTAGACCAGCATTATTAAATATTTCGAGATCGTAGATTTGACCTTTATATGTTAATCCATTTTAACTGTTTTTGAGTTACTGCCTTTCAATTCTTACGAGCATATTGGCGTTTTTTAATTCTGAAAATATTGCTTTTGTGAACTTCCGGCGGTAGTCGCGCGACTTTGAAAAATAAAAAATAATTTAAAAATTTAAAAAATATTGTAACCTCGATAGATGGAAAGCTTCTTTAACAATTAATGCGTTGAAAAAGATGCTGAAGAATCAATGCAACATTTTCCTTTTTTTCTGACTTTCTGAGAAAATTTTTACTTTAAATTTTTCGTTCTCGTAAGTTTGCGTTTAGAAAATCATTTGGAAATATTAGAAACTTGTTATTGTGTTATATCAACTGTTAAATGTTAATGCGCGACGTGAGTCAAATGAGCGGCCGTCAAAGGGTTAAAATACGAGCAGTCGATAAACAGAGAGGGATAGTTTGGGCATTCGAGGTCAGAAGAAGAACATAAACCGAAGGTACGCGTTTGGAGGAGGAAGAACGTGGAACATAATCGTAAAATGAAGTGGCTTTTACATATTCATGTGTCTTTATGATCTACGAAGTATCGGTAATGCGAGGATGTGCTTACTTGGCATCGATTACACGCCTCTTCCGTAAGTTTATGTACCGTCTTTGTCGCTCGGAAGATTAACGAGCACAATTTCACGACAAGTATGTTCGATCCGTCCACTTAGGTCGGTCAGAGGTCGACAACATTGTGTTCTTTTAAACTTCCAACTTCCTTACCGTTAATTATCCGCCTAATTATCTTGCACATGTATAAAGTACCGTAAAAGAAATTGCCGTAATTACCGTGGTGCTTTATTCACTTTCATTGCTTACCGCCCCTTGTACTTCTTTTTTTCCCCCTCGTGCCTTTATCTACCGGTCTCATAATCACGAAACAGTGTACGTTTCTGCCATGCGGAGTACTCGTTATTCAAAGTGTGTACACAAATTTATACGACGATGTAAACATACGTTTTACATACCTATTTTCAAGGAAATAATGTTCTATTGAATTCCATAATTTACGCCGTATTATTATATAGGGTGGCACCGAGTGAAAGGGATCAACTGACTGAAGATTTTTTATTTCATTCTTGATTTCATTTTTGATTTAATTCTTGATTTCATTCATGATTTCATTTTTTATTTCATTCTTGATTTCATTCTTGATTTCATCGTTGATTTCATTTTTGATTTCATTTTTAATTTCATTTTTGATTTCATTCTTGATTTCATTTTTTATTTCAATTTGTATTACATTTTTTATTTCATTCCTGATTTCATTCTTGATTTCATTCTTGATTTCATTCTTGATTTCATTTTTGATTTCATTCTTGATTTCATTCTTGATTTCATTCTTGATTTCATTTTTTATTTCATTTTTTATTTCATTTTTGATTTCAGTTTTGATTTCATTCTTGATTTCATTTATTATTTCATTCTTCGGTTCACTTGTCAGTTTATTTTTCAATTCATTTTTTATTTAATTCTTCGGTGCATTCGTCAGTTTATTTTTCAATTCATTTTTTATTTCATTCTTCGGTGCATTTGTCAGTTTATTTTTCAATTCATTTTTTATTCCATTCTTCGGTGCATTTGTCAGTTCATTTTTCAATTCATTTTTCGGTGTATTTTTCAATTCATTTTTCGGTGTATTTGACAGTTCATTTTTCGGTGCATTTGACAGTTCATTTTTCAATTCATTTTTCAGTTCATTTTGGTAGTGTTATTAAACGTAATGTAAAACGAAACAGGTAACGATGCTAATGGATCTATAAATAAATCGATATCTTGAGTCGAGATAAAGTGACGATATGCTTTATTACGTGGAATAACGAAAGATGCCTCCCAAAGTGGAAGCGTTCTACCGTAATGTCGTTTGCATGCACTCCAAGAACTAATACAGGAACTAAAGGGGGAGTACTTTAAAACGAAATTTCGAAAATCCACGGATTATCTCGAACGTCGAATGGAATATAATTGAATGGAATTACCGAAAGGAAATGAATATAATAAATATATTAACAGAATTTCATGAAGGATTGTGTATCGAAGGTTTCGATTCGCCAATTTTCGTAATGAGTAATCCAAATCGATAATAGATGGTACCTAAACGTGTTCTAGGACCATTTTGGGTGAAAACACATAGATCAAAAATTGTTTCTGGTAAAAAAATGGGTCGACCAAAAATCGCAAAAATATCAAGTGCACCTTCAAAAATCGTCAAAAATCAGTCACCAATTTTCCTCCTAAATGGTCCAAATCGATAATAAATGATACCTAAACATGTTCTAGGACCATTTTGGGTGAAAACACATAGATAAAAAAATTGTTATTGGTCAAAAAATGGGTCGACCAAAAATCGCAAAAATATCAAGTGCACCTTCAAAAATCGTCAAAAATCAGTCACCAATTTTCCTCCTAAATGGTCCAAATCGATAATAAATGATACCTAAACATGTTCTAGGACCATTTTGGGTGAAAACACATAGATAAAAAATTGTTTCCGGTCAAAAAATGGGTCGACCAAAAATCGCAAAAATATCAAATGTACCTTCAAAAATCAGTCACCAATTTTGCTCCTAAATGGTCCAAATCGATGATAAATGATACCTAAACATGTTCTAGAACCCTTTGATGTTGAAACAAGTGGATTAAAAATGTTGTTCGTGACTCTTATTGTCAAAGAAGTTGCCCACCCCTGTAATAGAGGATCGAGGGTATAAAGATTCGCGAGAAGGTTGTCAGGGCAGAGCCACCCTCGCTGACAGGGTGGCTGTTCACTCGCGCCGCTTCGCGGGTTAATAGCCCGTACTTTCAGCCCGTAATTCTGACGACGATCCAGATAAAGCTTCTTTATGAAACCACCCTGTTCCTGCAATCACCTTTGCGCTCATTCGCGCAGCCGGCAGACCGTTGTTTCATCCTTTTTGCATTCGCTTCGTAACACCCTCTTCGTGAGTCTTGTGATAAGAATGTATGGTATCGATATGATTTAGGAAGCTTTCAAGTTAGTGGAAAACTTTCGGTCTCAATGGGAAATACATATCTGTTGTACATATCAGTGGTACCGGAAACTAATCAATTGTTTTTCACATATTTTATGAAACTGCATTTATTTGTTCGTATTAAACATTATTCTGTTAAATCAGAAGGATATGAAGTTAATTTGCACTTTGAGTATTCATTAATATTTTTGCGATTTTTAGTTGATTTATTTTTGGGCCGGAAACAATTTTTAATCCACTTCTTTCGACTCAAAATCATCCTAGAATATGTTTATACATCATTTACCACCGATTTGGGCCATTTAGGAGCGAAATTGGCGACTTTTAATTTTTGACAATTTTTGAAGGTATACCCCTTCACATTTTTTCGACTTGGGTTTGACCCATTTTTGACTAATAAAAATTTTGTAACCGCTTCTTTGGACCAGAAATCGTCCTAGAATATGTTTATACACCATTTACCATCGATTTGGGTCGTTTAGAAGCGATTTTAACGTTTTTTAATTTTTGACAATTTTTGAAGGTATACCCCTTTACATTTTGTCGACTTGGGTTCGACCGATTTTTGAACAATAAAAATTTTTTAACCACTTCTTTCGACCAGAAATCGTCCTAGAATATGTTTATACATCATCTATCATCGATTTGGGTCATTTAGAATTGATTTTGGTGACTTTTAATTTTTGACAATTTTTGAAGGTATACCCCTTTACATTTTTTCGATTTGGGTTCGACCCTTTTTTGTCCGAACAAATTTTTAAACTGCTTCTTCCGACCCAAAATCGTCCTAGAACATGTTTATACATCATCTGCCATCGATTTGGGTCATTTAGGAACAAAATTGGCGACTTTCATTTTTTGACAATTTTTGAAGGTATACCCCTTCACATTTTTGCGATTTTAGGTCGACCCCTTTTTCGACCGGAAACAATTTTGAATCCACTTCTTTCGACCCAAAATCGTCCTAGAACATGTTTATACATCATATACCATCGATTTGGGCCATCTATAATAGAACAAAAATTGACGACTTTGATATTTTGACGATTTTTGAAGGTATACGCTTTTCCATTTCCGTCGATTTGAATCAACATGCTTTTTGATCCAAACATTATTTGAGAAACTGAATAACAATAGTATACAGAGTGCTTTTCCTCCTCGGACAAATGTTTAAATCCGTCCGGAAGATATAATACTTATTACATATGGAAATACATGCATCGCAAGATTCCACGTGTATTTATAATGGAATGTAGCGCATAATACTACACGAGAATTTACAGTAATTTAATCCACGGAGGATTTCACATTTTGCGTATCATGTTATGCATTGGGAACTGGATTACTAATATACAATAGTGCCTTGTATTTCTATGATCCAGGAATCGCCTTTGTTAAACCACTATCCATCGAGTAGTGATAACGGTGCTACTTTATCATTCGCATTCCATCTTGTTTAACATCGTTGAATTCTCGCACTGATATGCCGTAGGGAATGTGATATGATAATAACCAAATATTTACATAATCTTCGGCCTACAGTCTTTCCATTATTTCGCGACTTTCGTAGATAAACTTACGAGAAAATGTAGAGAAAACATATATTAATGTTATTAAAACAAATACTGTTATCAACATATACCTCTTGTTATGCGAGGTGCTCCGTAAGGAAAAGCTACCTAATTATCTCCATTAATTGTGATAATACAAAAAGTATTCTCCTGTGTGACGTAAATTTTCTATTAAATAATTGTTCTGTTAGATTGATTCCATATTGGGTAAGTTCTCAATTAGAGAAATTCGGAGTTAGATAAATTGTTAATTAGGTACATTTGCTATTAGGGAAATTCTAAAGTGGATAAATTCTGTAGGAGAGAAATGCGAGATTGGGTAAATTTTCTGTTTGAGAACTTGGAAACCAGCTAAATTCTTTATTAGAGAATTTCAAATTAGGTAAATTCTCTATTAGTGAAATCCGAAATTAGAAAAATTGTAAATTCGATTAATTTTTTATTAGAGACATTCCAAATTATCTGAACTTTCTGTTAGAGAAATGTTAGAGAAATTAGGTCAATTTTCTATTAGAGACATTTCAAATTGGCTAAATTCTCTGTTAGACAAATTCGAAATTAGGTAAATTCTCTATTAGTGAAATCTGAAATTAGAAAAATTCTAAATTCGATAAAATTTTCTATTTGAGAAATTCCAAATTGTCTGAAATTTATGTTCGAGAAATGCCAAATTAGGTCAATTTTCTATTAGAGAAATTCGAAAATAGCTAAATTCTCTATTAGACAAATGCCAAATTAGTTAAGTTTCTTATTAGTAAAATTCCAAATTATCTCAGATCTCTATTAGAAAATTTCCAAATTAGATAAATTCTCTATTAGAGAAATGCCAAATTAGTTAAGTTTCTTATTAGTAAAATTCCAAATTAGCTCAATTCTCTATTAGAAAAATTCCAAATTAGGTAAATTCTCTATTAGTGAAATCCGAATTTAGAATAATTCTAAATCCGATAAATTTTCCATTAGAGAAATTCCAAATTAGCTAAACTCTCTATTAGAAGAATTCCAAATTAGCCAAATCCTCTACAAGAAAAATTCCAAATTAACGAAATTCCGTATCAGACAAATGCCAAATGAAGGAAATTTTCTATTACTGGAATTCGAAATAACATAAATTCTAAATTCCATAAAACCTAAATTTAGTCCGTTGCCATTTTTCCACACGATTCTCCTGACCATACATTCTTTCGCCCCTTAAAGGAATATGATGGTATTATTAGATGTCCTATTTTACGTGGAACACCCTGTATATGAGAGCATATACAGAGCTATACGTATACTGCTACGTGTAATGTTTATTTAACGATATTCCAAAGATAGCATGCGTATCAGTCATTCGTCATTCGCGCGTCAAAATCAAACGAAATCTTTGTTCCGTGAAAGTACATTTCCGCGATGACTCGATAAAGCATTCTTCCGAGAAAGCCACCCTCAGGAACGATTGAGATTGACATCCCCATTGTGGACGTTAACGAGACATCGGTAAGCGATCGGAAGAAGATGTCGGAATGCCGAAGAAAAATTAAGATGTCACACCCTCCAACGATTCTATCGCACGTACGAGGGAGTTTCGTTTCCAGCCTACTATCTACTCGAGAATTACTTCTTGGGAAGCGACTCACTTGCGGAAACATCTCCCCATTGTCGTACTTCGTACTCGGCCAAACTCGTAACGACCACACGACCACACGACCACACGATTCGTCCTCGATATCCCACCATTACTACTGTCCACCGGATGTCTACAAGGTGTTCCAAGAGAACAGTATTTGTCAAATTACAGAAGTCTATTGTTGGAATTATGTCATGGAAAATAATTATGAGGACGGTGGATGAGGAAGAGTATTGATGTAGTTGGATAAATAGGATCAGGGGGTAAAGCATTATTCAGAAGGTATAGACTGAATTTACGGATAATAATGTTTGGGGTAGGACAATTTTTCTTTTAGAAAGAAAATTGACGGCTTGGAGATTATGAGACTTTTTGCGATTTTGGGTCGATCTGTTTTTTTACTGGAAACAATTTTAAACCGCTTGTTTCGAAGCAAAATCATCCTAGAATATGTTTGTATATCATCTACCATCGATTTGGGCCGTTTAGGAGCAAAATTGGTGACTTTGATTTTTTGACGATTTTTGAAGGTATACCCCTTCACATTTTTGCGATTTTGGGTTGACTTGTTTTTCGACCAGAAACAATTTTTAATCCACTTCTTTCGACTCAAAATCATCCTAGAATATGTTTATACATCATTTACCATCGATTTAGGTCATTTAGAAGCAAAATTGGCGAGTTTGATTTTTTGACGATTTTTGAAGGTATACCCCTTCACATTTTTGCGATTTTGGGTCGACCTGTTTTTCGACCAGAAACAATTTTTAATCCACTTCTTTCGACCAGAAATCATCCTAGAATATGTTTATACATCATTTACAATCGATTTGGACCATTTAGGAGCAAAATTGGCGACTTTGATTTTTTGACGATTTTTGAAGGTATACCCCTTTACATTTTCGCGAGTTTGGGTCGACCTGTTTTTTTACCGGACAAAATTTTAAACCGCTTGTTTCGAATCAAAATCATCCTAGAACATGTTTATACATCATCTACCATCGATTTGGGTCATTCAGAACCAAAATTGGCAACTTCGAATTTCTAACCATTTACAAACTCTGAATAATTGACTTAAATCAGCCACTATTCCAAGTCACAGCATTCCGCGTCTAACATTCTTCGTATTTCTACACAGCTTCTCCCTTTAATCTCCTTAAGTATATCCTGACGGAACTTGATACTTTTTATCTGAAACGACCTGTACATAGACATGTTATATACAGAGGAGGATACGTGTGGAGATGGATGGTGTATCGTTGTAGTGGTCCTAAGCAATTCGACGAGTTTGGGCCAGACGTGCATTTGCCGGTACCAAAACGAACTCGACCGAAGTACTCCAGAGACTCGTTGAATTTCCGAGCGTTTCGTTGAGTTGCCGAAGAAGAGAACCGACAGGCTGCCAGTTTCCTTTTATCTCTTTCTTTCTCTTAGTCCCGACAATCTTTGCGAATCGTCATCCTTTACTTTCCTCGGCTATCTACCTGGATATAGACGTACTTAGTGTCTACTCGCACATCTTTCGATTGGCTAGCGACTATCCGAGTAAGCGATTTATTTCAACCCGCCGAGAAGCACCGCGGGATTACAATGACCCGAGTGGTTTTATCGACCCTATTGATAACACGGGCTTCCGATGAAATCCTGAAAAACGAGCGACATCAACGTAATTTAATATAAAAATTTTATTCTCTCGTTGACATTCTGTAACATCATTCTGATCGTGGCTCAAAGAGAATTGTATGACGTGGAATTATTATAGTTGAACGTTAATCTAACGGAGCTACTTTACGTGAAAATGGTAACAGAAATGTTGAGACATTGAAACTTAATGAATTTCAGAGATTTGAAGGATGGAGCGATATATATGTTTTTGAGATGACAGGGATCGGATTTTAGAAAATTTATAAAATTGCAAAAATGGAACGTTAAAACATTTCAAAGATTTCAAAGATAGAAGGATGTAACATTTTTCTAATGGCGCGGATCGGATTTTAGAAAATTTATAAAATTGCACAAATCGAACCTTAAAACATTTCAAAGATTTCAAAGATAGAAGGATGTAACATTTTTCTAATGGCGCGGATCGGATTTTAGAAAATTTATAAAATTGCAAAGATCGAACCTTCAAAAAATTCAAAGATAGATCGATGTACAATTTCTCTAATGGCGCGGATCGGATTTTAGAAAATTTATAAAATTGCAAAGATCGAACCTTCAAAAATTGCAAAGATTTCAAAGATATAACTCTAGAAAATTTAAAAAATGTCGAAGATCGCAACTTATTTGTGAGTAGATAAACAGGTTAAAATAGTTTAAAATACGTGATTTTAAATAATAATCGAACAATAACCGAATTTATTAATTGCCTTGAAGTTTCTGTCTCCGTTCCTCGACAAATGAATTACATATTTTAAACCACACAAATGTGTCACTCGTGTCGATCAATTTTAATAAATTAATTTCCGATCGTGAACAAGATAATGGTTCCACGTAACAATGGATTTTCCCTGAATCCAATTTTGTTTTGCATGCATATATCGTGACATAACCGCAAACCACAGGTGTATAAATTAAGTGCGACAAAAACTGAGTAGCGGTTCGAATTAATTACTGAATTTTAATATATCCGTTTCTCGGCAGAAACAGCGACATTGTTTCATATTCGAATGCCGCGTTTGCGATACCGGTTACAACAAACTCGCCACGCTTACAATTCGCTTACAACTCGCTTACAATTCGCTTACATCTCGACCAGGCGAAAGAGCGAATAGGAAAGTTACTTCCACTGGCCGAATTGTTAATTATTCCCCCTTCTCGGTGGCTGCGAAAGAACAATTATAAAAGTTGCTAATACATTTTTAACGAGCACCGTTTTTGTCCTACTCAATGTACTATCCACTCAATCAAGTCACTCCAATTGGAAGTTTTATTTATTCCGCTCTAATTAGGATTCCCATTATTCCGTGTTTTATAGCGGCAATACACTTTCGTTAATGCGACCGAACCGCTGTGTGGAAGTAATTATATTTCTAGCCGTGCTGTGAAACGTATTTATTTATATCATATCGCGTGCTTTAACGCTTTTCATTTGAGAGACGACTCTCAATCGCCGGTTTATTACGGCAATTTTAAGGACGACTCTCAATCGCCGTTCGGTTTATTACGGCAATTTTAAAGACGACTCTCAATCGCCACTCGGTTTGTTACTGTAATCCAAAGGACGACTCTCAATCGCCGTTCGGTTTATTACGGCAATTTTAAAGACGACTCTCAATCGCCACTCGTTTTGTTACGGTAATCCAAAGGACGACTCTCAATCGCCGTTCGGTTTATTACGGCAATTTTAAAGACGACTCTCAATCGCCACTCGGTTTGTTACGGTAATCCAAAAGACGACTCTCAATCGCCATGCAGTTTTTTGTGGCAATTCGAGAGTCGCCACTCAGTTCGTTGCAGTACTCTAATGGCGCATCTCAATCGCCACTGAGTTCATTATGGTACTCTAGTGGCGCCTCTCAGTCGCCACTCATTTTATTGCGGTACTCTAGTGGCGCCTCTCAATCGCCACTCAGTTCATTGCAGTACTCTACCAACGCCGCTCAGTCGCCACTAAATTTGTTGCGGTACTCTAAAGGCGATTCTCAGTCGCCGCGATAAACAGAGTGGCGCCTGTGGAGTACCGCATTGAACTCTGTGGCGATTGAGAGTCGCCTCTCGAGTGCACAGTGTTAAAATAATTGGTAAAATTAAGTTACAAGGATATTTTCGTGATTAAAGGCCACATTTTCCATCGCAAATATATTTCTTTATTAATTAATTCTGTATCGAGAATTTCAAGATAAGTGGTCGTCAGTGCTTATTACAATATGTAAAATGAAAACAATTAATAATTAGCAAATCAATTAATAATTAATTTTATTACCGTATTGCAATTGTGAATTTAATTACAAATTCTTTCGATATCGTGATTTTCAAGATAGCTTGTCATCCACGCTCATTAAAAATACAATCATAATATGAAAATCGAAAGAAATAATAATTGACCTTTGTCACCAAATCTATCCTCGTAAAAGTAATTCAATTTCCGGGCGTGCCATTAAACACATTTCTTTTAATCATGATATCATAAAATCGCGAATTTCAACATAAGTTGCCATTCATACTTATCAGAATCCGCTAAACGAAAATATAATAATTGCCCCGGTATTCATTCAATCGCACATTGATGTATTTAAGCGTCAAAGCAATAAACGCAAATTATGGGAACATATGCCGCGGCATTATTAACAAAATATACTAATCCGCTTAGCTGTCGATTTCACGTGACGTTGATAACAAGCCGAACGGAAGTTGCCGAGGATTTCCTATTCGCGCGATATTAGTCGATGCGTTAATCTTCTTATCGTTGACGTTCGGTTGACGGGCGACACAAAGCGAAATAAAACAGTTTTCTCCGTGTTTCGAGGGACTGACGGACGGACGTACGTACGGATTCGCGTGACATTAGCGAAATAAACCGTTTTACTTCGACTTAATATCGCGCTGATATCAAATCGAATAAACTACGACGGGAACTGCCAAACCTCTTTGAAATGTCGTTAACGGATACGTTCAATCGTTTCCTTCCGATTTCATTTCTTACCGATCCACGGATGGAATCGAGTTACACTCGTCAAGTGTTCCTTTACCGTTGAATTCGTTATTAGAAGAAAATTCATTTTAGATGCTCTTCCGATATCGAAGTCTGAACTGTGCCACTAATCGAACCTTTCATATCGCAAAACGATTAATCGCACTTTGATTCTATGCCCCGACAATTTTCCGCAATGCACTGCATTTGTCTCCCGAAACACGCGAACACGTTAAATGCTTGCTTTCAGCGAAAAATACATTCATCGATTTAACCCTTTCACTGCGGCGTGTTTTAACGATAAAGTATTAACATCGCACGATGCGATATTCGCGTGAGAATAGTTGATGCTAGAAATTATTAATTATTAATTTAAAAAAAAAATAAATGCGTGGCACCCAGCATAATTTAGCATGGACATATGAGAGCGTATATATACGCCTTTGGTAGTCAAAGGGTTAATTACGTCCATTAATGATCGCAACAATTTTTAATATGTTTGTCGTAAAGTAACCAATCGTAGAGCGCCAGAACAGTAGTATTTTCCAACGTTACAGACGCGTATCGCGTGGTATCGTAAAACACGGATTTCGGTTCGGCGCTCAGCGTGTTAATTTCGAATTAATGGATTTATGATGGAACGCGGTTCCGTTCGATAAATACACTATTTTCAATATTATGTCAAATCTCCGACGTTGATTTCCGCGGAACTCTGCATTTTCGAAAATATTATAACTCATTTCTCTTTCGTTCTATCGGACACCCAAACGCAAACTTGAATATCACAACAGCGCAATCAGCAAAAATGCAACGGCACATATATGTCTGCGTTAATTACTTTTCGACATTTCTAACGAACGGACTTTTTCACAAAACGAACAACACGGAACGACGGAAAACCGAATTAGAAATTAATGAAGTAAAGTAGTGCAATATCGGGACGTGAATTAAATTAGTTTGTACCAAAAATACACTGTAATTCAACATTCGTATGATATAAAAATATATACCTTTATAATAACAGCTTTCGCGTGAATACAAAATTCCCATGATATTTTTCACAAAATCAACCATTTATGAACTCTGAAGGCACTATAAAATTATTGCATTATTAACCCCTTGACATACAAATCAAACGGAATTTCATGGGTCGAAAAAATACTATTTAATTTGGCTCGACTGAACAGTTATGTAAGCTTCGAAACAGAGCGGAATATTTACAATGCTAAATATCATTTAATAAGATTGATACACAATATTAATGTACAATAATGAAGTAACATTATTCAATAATAAATAAGTAGTTCTTAACTAACATCTGAGGCGACAGCACCTAGGGCAAATTATTGTAAAGGATCACATCCTAGGACTTCCTGGAACAATTTAATCGACTGAAGAGGATAACAACCTTGTTATTGAAACGTTTCGTCGAACCATTGGAATAAAGAAGTTTTCTTTTAAATTCTTGGCCTTATTAATAGCCACTTAAAATACATAGTACATATTAAAAATAAGTAGTTCTGTAAAGTATGACATTTTTCCTCTCCGCCGGAGACAGTCTTGCGTCCCGGAGACGTCAACGTCTACAATGACACGCGAAACAGATGACGTCTCCCAGACGCCATTGTATGTCAAGGGGTTAATACTCCTCCCCATCTCAAATAATCGACGAGTTATTTGACTGCATTTTGAATTAACGAAATCGAGAATCCAGAAATTGATTATTTTGGAAATGGTATTTAAATTTGTCGTTATGTGTGTCAGATTTAATGTCAAGGGGTTAAAGTGTCCGGCTCGAAGCTATTTTCGATAAAAATCTTCAACGGTGCTTCCGTAAGAATCAATTTGATTCTTTCAATCTGATTATGATATTTTCAGAGACTATAGTTGCGTACACGTGGTTAACAATAAGAGGTTAACGAAGCTTTTGAGTTTAGGTCGATGGGGTTCGTTGTAACCGATTTTCCGGTAGACTCGGTTTTACACGAATGTAAGAAATACTCGATGTGGAAAAGTAATTGGTCGACGGTGATAGGTCGAGTATATTTTGTCAAGTGGCAAGAGTTTCACGGGTGTAGATGCGACATTAGCGAATACGTTAATCCGCTTTACGTCAGTTTGGCAGGATGACGGTGCGTCGAGACGGCGGTGCAACCAACTGGATGCTTCAACCATTCTGTTTGTGCTCTATCTATACCTCCTTGCATAATTGTTACGCCAAGTACACGCTTTAGAGACGCTGCTCATCAGAACGTCACCCTCAGTTTTATGTTAATGAGCTGCTACCTTCTCCGCGAATATCTCTAAATATTTGCTCGCTTGAATTTATTCAATTTTCTCAACAGAGAACACAAACAGTTGCGAATAATCTGCATCCCGTGTGCGCACTCTCTACGTGCGCATACGATATCGTAAATAACTTGTATGTGTAATTTTGGGTTTCGGCTGTTAATAGACCGAAAACTGGTGCCGACACGTTTCTACTTAAAAATAAAGAAGCTTAAATTGTTACATTTGGTCTATTAACAGCCGAAACCCAAAATTACACATACAAGTTATTATTGGACCAATAGATAAACCATTGATTACGATATCGTAAATAATAATTTATATAAGATCGCGATAATAGAAATTAAATAACATGGGAAATATGAATTGTTTTTTAACTGGGAACGAAAAGGACGGAAACTGTATCAATTTGTAGCTGGCACTGTGTTCTTCTTTGTTTTTAATATTATGGAAATTATTTAATACTGGTAATAGTACAGAAGTCGATCGGGGGAATAAGAATAAAATGTGATGTAATTGGCACTGTATTTTTAGGATTATTGTAATTAGAAAATATTATTTGATGGATGGAAGAAATGAATGAATTAATTTATTTATGTATATTGGGCAACGTGAATCGCGAAGAATCTCAGAAAATGAATCGTTATGAACTTAAACATTTTTATTATATTCCTTGAATCCGTCATTTTGATTGCTTTTGTAGTTCTAGTGTGAACACTACCTTCCTCTTTAGTTTGCATATTATTAAAATTAGAAAGCAGTATTAATATTATTATTAAACGACACGAAAACGAGTCGAATGGAAGCTGAACCCGTCAGAATCGTAATTAAGAAATATTCTAACCAACGAGAACATTAATTAAACATATAATTACCGAAGTTTATTTCTACTTATGACTAGCTCTAAATTCTTATTGATTATCAATATTATTGGAAAGATAAAGTACTATTAATATTATTATTAATCGACACGAAAACGAGTCGAATGGAAGCTGAACCCGTCACAATCGTAATTAAGAAATATTCTAATCAACGAGGACGTTAATTAAACATATAATTACCGAAGTTTATTTCTACTTATGACTAGCTCTAAATTGTTATTGATTATCAATATTATTGGAACGATAAAGTACTATTAATATTATTATTAATCGACACGAAAACGAGTCGAATGGAAGCTGAACCCGTCACAATCGTAATTAAGAAATATTCTAATCAACGAGGACGTTAATTAAACATATAATTACCGAAGTTTATTTCTACTTATGACTAGCTGTAAATTCTTATTGATTTTCAATATTATTGGAATGATAAAATACTATTAATATTATTATTAAGCGACACGAAAACGAGTCGAATGGAAGCTGAACACGTCACAATTGTAATCAAGAAACATCGTAATCGACGAGGACTGTAATTATTCTTGAATTCTGAATAGCGTAAGACACGTAATTCGCCGCAATTCGGGTGATATAATTCCCGAAGTTTATTTCGTTCTAAACTTTGTAGACAAGCGAGCTACTCTAAGGCAATATGCATAATGATATTAGTCGAAAGTTATTTCGCCGTGAAAGGCTTTCGAGCGTGGATGTGCTTCTGAAATTTTCACCGATCTCCGTCTCTCTTATCACCTGACAATAATTCCCGTCTCTCGTAGATTATGAATAGATACCTAAAATATCAATGGAGCCGCCACTAGTTTTAGTGCTTCCGGATGCTATATCAGTTTCATCGTGTTCGAATGTTTCCACTTAAAATGATCTACTTGACACTAGAACTATATATTCACCTATATTTATATATTTATGTGTACATTTTTAACTCTAGAACTATGAAATCCGCTAAAATGACGAATCTAAAGAGTATAATGACAAGTTTCAAATTCATAACCTCACTTTTTCTGACCAGATTTCCGAACTGTATCCGGCCTTTTTGGACGAGTCATAACTCAAATTGTAGGTTTCGACGAGTGTTTTAGAATGCAATAAAATTTGCTAAAAAATGATCTAAAAAACTGGGTCAAAGTTCAAAATTTAGAAACCGTCTGATGGGGAGAAAACTTACAAATCCTTGTAGCTCTTTTTAAGACAAATAAAAATGTCTGATATAATGTTTTCGTAAGACTTCGCGAAAAGTCTAAGAAAATGACTTACAATTTTTATCTGTTTGACTTGAAATGTTGGTAAAGAACTTGAAAACAAAACGTAATAAGATAAGATACAGGAAAGCCACTATAGTGGGCGTAGAGTAGCTAAGAGGTTAATTGGTTAGAAATATTTCTCGTATTGGATAATGTAATTGGTTAAAAATTATACTCGTGACACGTTTCTTCGGATATCCGTTGCGAGATGGGAGTCAGGAAGTAATAAAGAAAAGGTGCGAGGACAGGTGAGGCTGCCGAGAAATTATGTGGCGAGAGTACGAATCGCCGTGCTTGCTAAGAAATAACGAGATTGTAGATTGTCGCGTCTGCAATTCCACGGATTAAACGAACGGGGAAGAACCGGACACCTTGTTTGCTACTCCGTGAATTTATTCCGCGACGGTCCACGTATTATAGGAATCCTGAGAAAAAGGTTTTCGACTCTGTTTAACTGCTCTACGATACACTGATTATTTTAAAAATTACACGGGTTAAAAATATTGACAATTTTAGGAATATTAAAAATATATTTGATTCGAGTTGTGTAATATTGGTATTGGTGGTCACCGGTGACCACCATGGTGGTCAACGTGTTAATATTACCACAAATACGATGTGTGGAAATCATAGTTTAGAATCGAGATAAAGTTATACGGGTAAAGATAAATTCTTTTCATGACTGGATATTAAGGGCCGTTAAGAGAAACACTGTAGCGGCGAGGGAAAAGAAGTAGAAAAGGACAGCCATTTGTCAGACGTCGCGGCACGGTGTCCCTTAAGTCCTATTTCCAAGAGACTCGAGTGATATTTCGAAATATGTGATCACGCAACTTGTCACTGGATTACGTTGATGCGATCAGAGAGAAGATCAATCTTGCCCGAGTTGTTATTAATTGTTTCGACATTATTCTTCTTGACCTTTGACAATGTTCGCGAATCGTAAGTGAGAGGCGGAAACCTTGCGAAACAAGCAAAACAGATGCAATTGAAGTATTAAAGAGTATAAATGATAGTGGCGCGTTTCGAGCATACCAAGATATATTTCGAATGTATTTAATATCATACGGATTACGGAATAATAATTTTGTTATCCAATGTATTAGAGCAATATTAATATTAAGAATAAAAATGATAGTGACGCGTTTCGGACATTCCAAGATATGTTTCGAATGTATTTAATATCATACAGATTACGGAATAATAATTTTATTATCCAATATATCAGAGCAATATTAATATTAAGAATAAAAATGATAGTGACGCTTTTCGAACATTACAAGATATACTTCGAATATATTTAATATCATACAGATTACGGAATAATAATTTTCGAAGCCATTATATTGCAGCAATAATAATTTTAGAATAAAAATGATATTGTCACGTTTCGAACATTCCAAGATATATTTCGAATATTTATAATATCATACGGATTACGGAATAATAATTTTCAAATCAATTATATTCGAACAGTAATGATTTTAATAAAATAATAGTGACGCGTTCCGAACATTCCAAGATATACTTCGAATAAATTTAATATAATAAAGATTACAGGATAATAATTTTAGAATCAATTATATTGCAGCAATAATAATTTTAGAATCCATTATATTGCAGCAATAATAATTTTCAGAATAAAAATAATAGTGGCGCGTTTTGAATATTTCAAGATATACTTCGAATAAATTTAATATAATACAGATTACAGAATAATAATTTTCAAATCAATTATATTCGAGCAGCAATGATTTTAATAAAATAATAGTGGCGCGTTTCGAACATTCCAAGATATACTTCCAACATATTTAACATAATACAAATTACAGGATAATAATTTCAGAATCAATTAAATTCCAGCAATAACAATTTTAAGAATAAAAATGATATTGGCCCGTTTCGAACATTCCCAGATATACTCCGAATATATTGAATATAATACAGATTACAGAACAATAATTCTAGAATCAATCAATTATATTGCACTACTAATAATTTCAATATCAAAATTTTCGTTCGAGATCGCAATTGTACTCCGCAAAACAAGCGCAGTAGGTGTGATCGAGTGTTCGTGATAGTGGGTTAACAGATTACGGAATAATGAATTAATTGCAAGAAAGACGATTGCCGGTGCTCGAGTGAAGCACGAAGCATATCATTATTCATTGGGGGAGGGTTGAGTCGTTGGAGGGTTAACGATGTCGCTGTGACAATTTTCTTCCTCCCCGATACGCCCGTCGTTCTTGGCTACCCTGCTCTTAGGTGACATTGTTCTCGGACACCTAACAAATGCTTCTCTTTTTCTCTCCTCTTCCTCTTTCTTTCCCTCTTTCCTTTAACCAACCCTTAACCCGTGTTCCCCGACTTCCCCCCCGGTTAAGTGGAGATTTACAAGACCTGCTTAAAATCAATTAAACACCTAACCCTTCCCTAATTACAAGCTTTTTCTCGGGGTAACTTCCTTTCAATCCGACGTTTCACCACGAATTTCGTTTCACCGCGATTCCCTTATCGGACTTTGAGCGAGGCTCAATTCAGCGGAGCTTTTAATTAGGGTGCGAAAGTATCGTGTTATCAACCCCGTAGTTTTATTTATTTTTGCTGGTCGTATTAAGAGTGTTAGAGGCAGGATTACGTAAGGGTTAAATTGTTAATTAGTTTAATACTGATAATAAAAAATGTACCTGCCGCTAGGGTTGAATGGAGGATCAATTGTTATGTGAAATGGACGCGGCAGTTGTCTTTTTTGTAGTTAATTCATTATTCCGTAATCTGTTAATCCACTAATCTGAATCTTCGATCGCACATTCTTTGCATTTTTTACGGATTGCGATAATTATCTCCGAGAAAAAGTCTGATATTAAAATTATTATTCCGTAATCTGTATGATATTAAAATATTCGAAATATATCTTGGAATGTTCGAAACTCGCCAGTATGATTTTTATTCTTAAAATTATTATTGCTCCAATATAATTGATTCTAAAATTATTATTCCGTAATCCGTATCGTATTAAAAATAGTCGAAATATATCTTGGAAAATGATTTTTATTCTTAAAATTATTATTGCTCCAATATAATGCATTCTAAAATTATTATTCCGTAATCCGTATTATATTAAAAATATTCGAAATATAACTTGGAATATGATTTTTATTCTTAAAATTATTATCGCTCCAATATAATTGATTCTAAAATTATTATTCCGTAATCCGTATCATATTAAAAATATTCGAAATATATCTTGGAATATGATTTTTATTCCTAAAATTATTATCGCTCCAATATAATGCATTCTAAAATTATTATTCCGTAATCCGTATCATAATTCTTCAATATTCATTCTTGCACCTTTCGGGCAAAAATTGAAATACAAAGAGGAGTACAATGCATCATTATGTATTTCATATTTGATGCAATTGTTTATTGTAGGTATCCGGATTTATTAGCGCGATTTTAGCTTGTTCGCGAATATCAGCCGAAAACTTGTAGCCAACGAATTTTGGCGGGATTTAATTCCTTTCCAATTATAATTACTTGCTATTTACAAGCGATTATTATGATCGCATTCAACGTGTATTGTATTAGGTTGGCCAGCATTATTTCATAATGAAACGGTATTCCGGTCAGATATTATTCGTCAGAATTTATGAGTACTGTAATCGGTGTCCGCCATAAATCAGTGGAATATTTAAAACGATGGTATACCGTTTTATCGTTATTATTTATATAGCACTGACTGGGAATATTTACAAACAATGCAATCCGGTGATCAATAATATCGAAATCATAACGACGCGTCTCATTATTTATTTTAATTCGGTCGATCTCTAATAAAATTTAAAAAAATATTAAACAACGAGAGGATGTTATTTACGATACTAAAGAATTGTCCTTTCAATTATATCGGAACAATAATTCTCGGGATTATTTAAATCATCATAATATCGGAAACTTTTCATTTCTCCAACTGCAAAATATTCGATATTATAATAATATTTCAACCATTTTGAAACCAGAGTTTCATCATAAAAGTGTGGAAATGGTGATTCGGTTTGGATTGAGGACATTTTGGAATTAAAAGGAGATCGATAATATTAAAATCTTAGCGATTCGTGTAATTATTTATATAATTCGGTCGGTTTGTAATAATATTATATAAAATATTAAATACGATATAATTTCTTTCAGATTAATACCACAAAAATTAGTACCCATTAAAACCAGATAAATAATTCTGGAATTACTTCAATTACGATTATTATGGAAATTTTGAATTTTCTGAAATGCAAAATATTCAATATTTCGATAGCATTTCAACCATTTTGAAACCAGCGTTGCACCACAAAAAAGTGGACAATAAGACGTTCGACTTGGGTCGTTAAAAATTTCGAAGTAGAATGAACCACTTCATGGTCAGACCTTCCAAATATTATTGTATTATCCAGAAAATTCATGTCGATTTTTAACCTAAATCCAAAGGCGACATTTTTCTATGTCGATATATATATATATTTATTCAAATATGTATGCATCCTTTTACTTCACAACTTTCCTCCACTTTTCACGCTTCCATCCTCCCGGAATTTCACAGACTTTCTGCCGAAAAACTGCTGCGAAATCGGCATGAACTTTCTGGACAACCTAATATTTCGGAATAATTCTGAATAACGAATCGGTAGATTCTTAAAGAATTTCCGAGAATGTAAGGTGCTTCTTATTTTTCGAAACACGTCGAAGAACTTTGAAGATGAAACATCGGTGACTTCTATCACGGGTGGCTGTCTTATCGGCCTGATCACCGAAGCGCAGGTCGCTAGAAAATATAAAAGACGGAAAGGAAGTCTGAATTCTCGGTGGACCCTTCGTCTTAAGGTTTTTCTCATCTGGCCGGCTCGACCCAATTTTCGCAGCCACCGAGCGTAACGATCAAAACCAAAGAGAGATTCTTTTCCTTCCACTTCTCTCGCTCTTCACTCACCTATATCCACCTATTTCCACGTCATCGTATTAATACCAACCTATGGTCACTTTATTATACAGTGGTACCTCGTACTTCGAACATTTCTAACTTCGAACGTTTCAGAGTTCAGACGCTTCTGACTTCGGACGGTTCAGAGTTCAGACGCTTCTGACTTCGAATGTTTTAGAGTTCGGATGATTCTAACTTCGAACGTTTCAGAGTTCAGGCGATTCTGACTTCGAACGTTTCAGAGTTCAGACGCTTCTGACTTCGAACATTTCAGAGTTCGGATGATTCTGACTTCGAACGTTTCAGAGTTCAGGCGCTTCTGACTTCGAACGCTTCAGAGTTCAGATGATTCTAACTTCGAACGTTTCAGAGTTCACATGCTTCTGACTTGGAACGTTTCAGAGTTCGGGCGATTCTGACTTCGAATGTTTTAGAGTTCAGACGATTCTGACTTCGAACGTTTCAGAGTTCAGATGATTCTGACTTCGAACGTTTCAGAGTTCAGGCGATTCTGACTTCGAACGTTTCAGAGTTCAGACGCTTCTGACTTCGAACATTTCAGAGTTTGGATGATTCTGACTTCGAACGTTTCAGAGTTCAGGCGCTTCTGACTTCGAACGCTTCAGAGTTCAGATGATTCTAACTTCGAACGTTTCAGAGTTCACATGCTTCTGACTTGGAACGTTTCAGAGTTCGGGCGATTCTGACTTCGAATGTTTTAGAGTTCAGACGATTCTAACTTCGAACGTTTCAGAGTTCAGACGCTTCTGTTAGCAATATTTTCATATTTCATTGATTAACGGGTAACCCATTAGTACAACAATTGGAATAAAATCATTGGTGAGGACGAAAGTAATTAATTGTAATAATTAATTGAAAGTAATTATGTAAGTAAGTATATATAAGTATGTAATTATATAAGTATGCAATTATGTAAGTAATTAAATAATGAATTGAAATAATTAATTGCTTGTTAATGTCGTTGACGTTAACATAACTTGCAATTATATTTCGTCTAATTAAATATACGTCCACATATCAGGTGCATAATTTTACAAAAAATTAAGATCACGTTGAAATTAATAACAAATTTAAGTTTCAACTACGCATACATTTGATTTCAAATTTAGTTTAACTGGGATTAGCTTCCGATACCGTCTCTCCTTTGTCGCCCAATCACGCGTAACCTTTATATATAGCGTCAGTCGTCTGATAAGAGTCGTGGTGAACGGCCGTGTTATTCTCTCGCGCAGGTGGAAGTTCGAAAATGTAAGTCAATTCGATATATTTTAGCAATTTACACTAATTTTACATTGAACATTGCGATGTTGGGTTATTTTAACATCCGCAAAGTAGTCGTCGATTCCGATATATTAATTGTTTTACTTCTAAGAAGGATATCCATATCTCGAGTGCATAAATAGATTCTCCTTATTACATTATACTTTATATATTTAATATTATATATTAACGAGAGAATATCACGTCGTTCAATAATTGAAAATAATATTGTTTTCGAAAATATCCATTGTCTTCCGATACAATATATATTAAAAATATATTAAATTTTCTATTTCTTATATATTGTATATTTAATATTGTATATTGTCGATTGAAAGTTATATTATTTTTCGATATCCCTTGTCTTCCGATACAAGATATATTAATTTTGTGGTTTTGCCGGTTGCGTTTTGGTTATATTATCCGTTTTGAGCGATATATTTGCAAAATGAGCAGACGATATCTTCTCAATAATAATTCTTAATAATATATTTGAAGCGAAACATTTCATCTGCATAATATATTTTTGAATAATAATCCTCGATAATATATTTCTAAAGGGAGGGGAACATTCCATCTCAATAATATGTATATTTCTTAATAATAATGCTTGACAATATATTTCCAAAAGGAGCGCAACATTTAATCTCAATAATATATATACATATTTCTGAATAATAATGCTTGATAATATATTTCCAAAAAGAACGGAATTTTATCCTGAACATAATATTCTAATAACGCAACAGTTATACTAAAGTACGCAAAATTTAAGTACGAAATAGAGAACCACTGTCAACGTCATTGTTTTTATACATCGTTTTTGTACTTCTAACTTTGACTCGCGCCTGTAGCTCCGAATATAAACAAACACCGCTATCGCCAGCGACATACCAGAAGCCAAGAACGCGATTCTACGTAGCAGAATTAATATTGCTTTCATACATTCCTTTAACGTAGCCAAGAATTTTTCTCGTCATCGTCCTTTTACAGAATTTTCCGGATCACACATATTTTTCACACTGAAACAAATACTGTTATACATTTAAATGGCCTGCTTTGAATATATAATATATTTGAGTATAATAATTATATTCAGAGACTTATATTATAATAGTTTCGCAAATCCGCAGCAGCCTGAACATTTCTTGATTGTAATATTTAATAATTGATTCAATTAATTAGAAATGATCAATGATTACTTATAATTTATCTATATTTACCTCATAAATGATTACAATATTTATTGAAATAATTGATTTTTTTTTCAGAAACTTACATTAATTTATATTGATTACAATATTAATATCCAAGTAATTGATGAACCATATCTTTATGCTAGAATAAAATAACAGCTATATTTTAATACTGCGTTATACAAATAATATTATATACTTAATTGTAATAATTATATTCAGAACCTTATATAATTTCATCAGATCCTTAGAATTTCAGATTCTTAGAAACAGAAACCTTAGAATTTCTCGATTCATGATGACAATATTATTATCATTTTGATAATAATTTACGAAATTATGAATCACCTGCTTACACCCCAATTAAATACTAGCTATATTTTAATGCCACATTATTTGTATTATTACATACATATATACTTTCCATTCGACATTATTACTACAATTTCTCGATGCATAATGACAAAATTATTATCCAAATAATTCTCATCATAAATCACGTGATTACACCCCAATTAAATACTAGCCATATTTTAATGCCACATTATTTGTATTATTCCATACATATATATTTTCCATTCGACATTATTACTACAATTTCTCGATGCATAATTACAATATTATTATCCAAAAAATTCTCATCATTATAAATCAGGTGATTACACCCCAATTAAATACTAGCCATATTTTAATACCACATTATTTGTATTATTACCTACATATATACTTTCCATTCGACATTATTACATTATTAAAATGACATTATTAAAATGACAGTATTAAAATGACAGTATTAAAATAACAGTATTAAAATGACAGTATTAAAATGACATTATTAAAATGACATTATTAAAACGACATTATTACATTACTGTTGAACTTTAATTGGATGATCAGTTCCGAAACAAGCGATCGGTAAAGGTATACTGACGACACTTCCATGTACTTTCCGTGAAGATACCCCAGCATCCCATGTACCAGTTACCTCCAATATCCGAGCGGGAATGGCATTAAGGTAGCTGCAATGTCGGAAATTTGAGGCAAACCGCACAGTCTCTTCAAACCGCACTCTCTTCAAACCGTATTCCTTCGAACCTCACGCGAATACGGCTCAACTCGCAGCCTCTTTTGAAGGGGCTACATTTCAATAATTTACTTCCCGTTCATAGAATACGCGTGCAAACAACTTTACCAGATTCTTACGTAAAAGCAGATCTATTAAATTGTGTGCTGAACGTCCCGAGGAATTATGAATGGCGCATGTTTCATAAAGCATCTTGTATTTGCCGATTCAGAAATCTCGCCACCGTTTTGCCGGCTTTCGTTAACCCTTTGACTGACTAATCGTAACGTTTGTTGTTGCGTTAAATCAAATCGTTATTAAATTGTATATAATTTACGTCACTTTTAGTTGCCGTTAGTTATTAAATTATTTGTGATTAATGAAATGAATTGAATCGTTATTAAATTATATATAATTTACGTCTGTATTGGTTCGCATTAGTTATTAATTAAATTAAGAAAGTCGTTATTAAATGATGTGTAAAATTACTTATACGAAAAATAAATAAATCGGGAATTAATTGTAAAATTAGTTATGAAAGAATAAAATAAAAAAAGAATAAAATTAATCACAAAATTATATTGTAAAATTATAACATCAACAGTATTACATATTACATTTATTTATATTATGATATATAAGATTAAATTAATATTAAATTACATATAATGTTACATTAAATTACATATTATTCAATAACGATTTAGTTTTACATACAATAATATAAATAAATGTAACATGTAATAATGTTGATGTTATAATATTATAATTTAATATTCTGATTAATTTCATTTTTATTTTATTTCATTCTTTCATAACAAATTTTATAATGATTTTATGATTGATTTATTTTGCAATAAATGTAAATGTAGTAATATACATAATATTATATATATAAATATATAAATGCTACAATTGGTTTGTCTGACACAAAACAGCACATTTCCCTGAAAACTCGATGTAATCAGTAATACATATATAATTTTAAATATAATTATGTATAATTTAATAATGATTTGATTTAACGCACAATAAATGTTACAAGGATTGGAATGTTGAGATTGTAAGACATACTTTTATATTTTATATTAGCTAGTTATATTAACGAGTCACATAGATTCCGAATAAATAATTCGTTACGTCGATTACTTAACTTGGCCGTTGATAGAAGCATGGAAGGAACTGACTTCTAGATTTGGTCGAATTGTAAATATTTCCAAGCACATATTGTATTCTATTTCGTGGGAACGCGCATAAATATGAAGAGCCGCGTATGCTCGGAAGTAGATCCGGAAGAAGACCGAACCACGGTCGGAGTAGTAAAATTTCAAATTTCGTCATGCCGCAATAGGTATGCCTACATAAATATTTTATGCCCTCCACGACGATGTCGGGGACGATCGGTAGAACGACCGGCAAGATCAGCGGTACGCTACTCGAAGGTTTACCTCATAAATTTCGTATTTCCTTGTCAACTTACTTCCAGCGAACCACCAGGATCGTGACTTTAAAGACTATTTTCATCGAATTACCTTGGCACGATAAAAGTATCGTAACAGCGATCACCTATCATCGACATCATTATCTTTTTACGGAACATTGTTCATAGTGAGTGCATTTAATTAGTACTTACATCAAGGTATCGCTGGGCCGAAACTTATATCGGAACGTAACGCGATCGTACGAAATCCCGAAGCTCGGTGGAGTTCCGATGAACACAGCCGGCGATATTAAACGCTCCACGAAACAATGAAACTGATTCGTGGAAGTCGCGGCTGCGACGAAACCTTCGATGCATGGGGATGCTGCTTTATTCGTTTGTTTAAGGGGTTAATGCAGAAGAGACTAACCTAACCCCACATCGTTTCGCGCTCGCTCAGCACGTAGTCGTTTCTCCCTGGTTACCGGTCTTTCGATCTCCAAGGAAAGCCTTGGAGACTTTAAAACCGATCCACGGTTAGATAATGGCACTCGTGGTAATTTTCATTGATACCGGTCCGTGATAGACGATTACGCGGAATCGAAAGGAAAAGAAGATAATACTCGTTTAAAGGGCATGGTATCGCAAATAAATTGGGATGACGGAAACCAGGAATCAAGCGGGAAACGCATTTGGAATGCGAGGGGTGAACGGAAATTGTGTGGATAAAAAGCGTTGCATAATGATGATGTTCATCGTTCGAGCGAGGTAGAATATTGCTGATTTTAATCCATGAAAATTATGTGGGATTTTGATTGCCGATTACTGAAAAACGTTTCGTTCTCGAAATACTCGCATTATTTTGTAGCGCGGATATTTATGTTACGGTTTTTTCGTTTTTCTTATACGGTTTTTCGGTTTATTCGATACAATTTTCGGTTTTTCTTATACGGGTTTTTGATTTTTCCTGTACAATTTGTCGGTTTATCCAATACAGTGTTTCGGTTTATCCGATACGGTTTTTTCGATTTTTTTGGTTTTTCCTATACAGTTTTTCAGTTTATCTGATACGATTTTTCGATTTCTTTTATACGGTATTTTGATTTTTCCTATAGAGTTTTTCGGTTTATTCGATACGGTTTTTTCGATTTTTTTGGTTTTTCCTATACTTACTGTTTTTTGGTTTTCCCTATATAGTTTTTCAGTTTATCTGATACGGTTTTTCGATTTCTCTTATACGGTATTTTGATTTTTCCTATAGAGTTTTTTGGTTTATCCGATACGGTTTTATCGATTTTTTGGTTTATCCGATACGGTTTTATCGATTTTTTGGTTTATCCGATACGGTTTTATCGATTTTTTGGTTTATCCGATACGGTTTTATCGATGTTTTGGTTTATCCGATACGGTTTTATCGATTTTTTGGTTTTTCCTGTACTATTTTTCGGTTTTCCCCATACAGTTTCTCGGTTTATCCGATACGGTTCCTCGATGTCTCTTACACGGTTTTTCGATTTTCCTTACACGCTTTCTCTGTCTTTCTCATACGGTTGTTCGATTTCTCCCGTAAAAAGACCTGCTCGTATAAAAAAAATCGGTACCATTATAACATCGAATAACCTCCACAGTAAAGTATCGGGTCATCCCATAAGTAACATCGTTTCCCATTCACCACATGTAAACGTTCACATAAAAGTATTCATAAAAAGTAGTCATAAAAAGTATTCCTTCAACAGTACGTATCTCACATTCGATCTACTCCCTTCAATATTTTTTCATTTGACCAAAAAAATGTCCACTGACAATTAGAGTCAAAAAACGACATTACTTAAAGTACGACCTAACATCTCGATGCCACATTGTTTGTCACTTATAATTCGACCCTAGACAACGAAGATAAAGAATAAGGGAGTCGAGGGTTGAAACGGGTGTAAAAGAGTAAGCCGAAAAATGACGCGCGAGATAAAGGAGGCGAAAGAACTGCGGAATATGAAGAAGTGCGAAAACGAGAGGAGCGAAGTTGGGGCGGGAGGGAGGGAGGGAGGGAGGTAAAGGGAGTATTGGTTTGAGGGATCAGGTGAGAAAGGGGTGGCTAGGGGAAAAATATGCTCGCGCACTTCCTAGCCTCTGCATGGGCCAACGACGTGACGAGGGGATGGATTTGAAGTACGGTTTGCCGAAAGACAGAAGGAAAGGGTGAAGCCGGACGAGAGTGAGACAGTGGGTGAAAGTAAGGTAACAGGAAGAAAACGGCACGTAGAAAGGTGGAGAAAGGAAGAGTCTCGAGTAAAGGGTGAAATGAGCGAGGGGAATAGTGAATGGTGTGTGTCAGAGAGAGAGAGAGAAGGGGTGGATGAAAATCGGGTGAGGGACAGCGTCTGCGTGAGAGTGGGAAAACGTTTCAACGTTGTGTTCAACGAAGGAAGGAAGAGAACGATACGGTGGAGAGAGAAAGAGGGTGGCATATCACGTGGGTTGAAGAGAGACAGAAGGCTAGGGATTGGTGCTGCGAGCTCTCAGTTTCGCCGCGCCCCTTGCGAAGAGCGCTGCGCCTCGTGAGCGAGGTTACGGTGTCTTTCGATCTTAAAAAACAAGTTTTTTCATCGTTAAAATTACCTACAACTCTGCTCCACAACTTTTCCGTGCAACGAGTGTGAATTAACAATTACTTACGCAGTGTTTGTCTTTCAAATTGACTGCCGAAACTTGCTTAAAAGTTTATCAGAATTTTAGTTGCTTTACCGTTCAACTCCGAGTGATTGGAATCTTTTGTACTCCGTTCGTTCTGTTGCTAATAAAACGTTAAATGTGATGTTCAATGACGAATTAAAATACAGAAAAAAGAACTAGGGAGTTTTGAGAATATGTCGTGTTGTGATTGGGATGAGTGACTGCATACGAAATATAGGATAAATAAGAAGACATCTTCGAAGGAGGAATCAAAAGTATCCCAGCATGATTTCAATTCTTTTACGAAGAATACTTTTGACTATTGAACTGGGAATACGTGCGTGAGAAGAAGGTTTTTGATGTTGAAAGGGTTGTTTGTTTGTTCCTCGCTATATTCTACGAGCATCCGTGAAGGCGGTCCACGAGAATAAAGGGGATGAAAGGGTGTTAGGAGAATAAAGAAATCGAGGTTACTATTCAGCATCCGAAAGGTAAAAGGGAAATGTTTTGGACCAGTTGATTTCACACGAAAGAAGATGGACCTTCTTCCACACTTCATTCTACGTTTCACTTGAGACTTCTGTCTTCTCCGTGCAAAACGATTCAGTGTCCAGAATTCTAGTGTACTTGCAAGAAAATACTTTTCCGAAACGGTACCCGAAATGGAACCCGAATTGGAACCCGAATTGGAACCCCGAGTCGCGTTGAGTATCCGGCTACCTTGAGATCATCCATCAAAAGGTAAACAGCCTCCACTTTTTCGTAACTCACGATACATATACACTACCGTCCATAAGTTTGGGATCAGTTACTATCGTTAAGCACAATTATTAAATATCTTGTCTATAAAATGGAACGGGATACTTTTCTTTGGGTATATCTGTAGGTCGATGTACGTTGATATTATAAGATAGAAGAGTCGTATAAATTTCGTATATTTCATTCTATATTAATTATACATTTCGCTTGATACGCGACTCGTCGAAGTATCCCCCCTTTTTCATTATTGCTATTTTACATATTCTTGACATACCCCGACAAGTTTGCGTAATGTTTCTCGCTGCATAGTTCGCCAACCTTCTTGTAGTAAAGTCATTTCTTGCGGGGAAACTAAAAACCGACCGATAGCGATAAACGGAGCCGACCGATTTTCAAGGTAACAAAATCTTATTACACCCAGGTGCCAATACGATATGTGTCTGCGTGGCAAGGAAATAGTTTAATATTAATGGTAAAATTATCAAATGGACAAAGGTTTTATATTCTATTTACTTTCAATGTTTATTCTAACGTTTAAAGTAATCGTTAGAATGAAGACAAAGCGAGTGATCCCAAACTTGTGACCGATAGTATGTATATATATGACATATATAGATGAAAAAGGATTAGCGTGCCGTTTAATTTACTATCTGAATCAAAATTCGCTATAAATTTTATCGCTTGAAATGTAAACCGGGAATCAATTAGATGACGTCTCTCAAAGCGACGAATCAACGTCGCTGCCACCAACTTCATATGCCATAAATAATTGCGTCAAAAATAAATCCGTCGTTTATCATAAACAACTGCGGCAAAGTATGATTTGTTTACTGAAAAATTCTTATGCAATTATGATTACGATAACAATTCTGTTTTTAAATGTTACGGTAAACACCCGCATAACGCGAAATTCTACAACGCGCTAAAGACATTGCGACGTCTCTTTTTTATATAACGCGATTCTCGTACAACGCGCTATACAATAACACGCGGGAATTCCCCGATAACGCTATTTCATACAATGCGTAATGTATGAACCGCGTTGCACGGGAGGCTACTGGAGTATACATGTTACAAATGCGTATTGTGAGGTATCGTATAACACGGAATTCAAATGGTATATTTTCACAAAGAATCCATGATGCAGTGTCCGAAGTTATACGATAAACTTAACGGTAAAATTTAAATGAAGTCTTAACAACAATGAAATCCTGGCTTATTTACATTTCCAATTACTGGAGAGCCAGCGTTTCTCGATCTGCGGCTCCATGAAATTGTTGTTCGTTCGTTCCTACTGCGGTGGGCAAATATAACGAAAGTTAGAGAATTTCTGAGGGAGGTTTTAATGTCGTAGAATATTAATTGAATGCCAGAATATGAATTGAATGTCTCGAGAAAATCATTCGAAATATGACAATAAAAATCACGTTAATGTAAAAAGGAACATTTGACTGGAAAGACGTGGGAATCTATGCGAAATTATTATTACGCATGTATTAAGTATTTATGAAATATTCTAGCTTTTGAATTCTGCAGAACGTTTTAAGTATCTATTAAATATAATAATATTATAGCTTTTGGATTCGGTCGAATTTGTTAAGTATCTATTAAATATAATAATATTATAGCTTTTGGGTTCGGTCGAATTTGTTAAGTATCTATTAAATATAATAATATTATAGCTTTTGGGTTCGGTCGAATTTGTTAAGTATATATTAATTATAATAATATTATAGCTTTTGGATTCAGTTGAATTTTTTAAGTATCTATTAAATATAATAATATTATAGCTTTTGAATTTTGTTGAACGTTTTAAGTATCTATTAATTATAATAATATTATAGCTTTTGGATTCGGTTGAATTTGTTAAGTATCTATTAAATATAATAATATTATAGCTTTTGGGTTCGGTCGAATTTGTTAAGTATCTATTAAATATAATAATATTATAGCTTTTGGGTTCGGTCGAATTTGTTAAGTATATATTAATTATAATAATATTATAGCTTTTGGATTCAGTTGAATTTTTTAAGTATCTATTAAATATAATAATATTATAGCTTTTGAATTTTGTTGAACGTTTTAAGTATCTATTAATTATAATAATATTATAGCTTTTGGATTCGGTTGAATTTGTTAAGTATCTATTAAAGATAATAATATTATAGCTTTTGGATTCGGTTGAATTTGTTAAGTATCTATTCAATATAATAATATTATAGCTTTTGAATTCGGTCGAATTTTTTACGTGTCTATTAATTATAATAATATTATAACTTTTGAATTCTGTTGGATTTTAAATCTCTCTTCGTAGATCTTAATTAACCGAGATTCTATTATTAAGTCAATTCATCGACTTTTCTTTTAATTTTTGTTTCACGCGCAATTTATTTTTTCGAAACTACTTGAATCATATGCGAGCAGGTAAAGTCGAAAATTTTAACGAGAATGCGTTTCGGTGTATTAATTTGTCTACCTCCTCGAAAATCATTGTTTACAATTCTATCATTAAAACAATATTATCGACCCTGATTTTTAATTCATACGCACTCTATTTTATTAAAGCTACTTGAATAATATGCGAGCGAGTAAAACCTACTTAAGTAATATGCGAGCGAGTAAAAGCCAACATTAACGAGCATATATTCTGTAATAATATATATCATATTTTGGCGCATTAATTTTACTGAAAATGCAGCATTTCTCGAAAATTATTCCCGAGATAGAAATATTATTTAAAGCACATATTTTGCAAAAAATTGCACTATTCTTTCGAGGCATTCCTCTGTTCGCAAGTTAATCGACGAATGCGGCATAATTCATATTTCATATTTCTGGATGAAGACGCGGTGATACGAATTCTGTATTAATATCATATATAATATCTCGTCGTATTAATTTTTCCGGAAATTATTTCTAAAGTAGAAATATTATTTGAAGCACATATTTTACAAAAAAATTGTACTATTCTTTGGAGGCATCACTCTATTCGCGACATAATCGAAGAATGCGGAATATTTCATATTTCTGGATAAAGTCTCATTCTGAAAATGCAACATTTCCTGAAAATTATTTCCAAGATAGAAATATTATTTAAAGCATATATTTTACAAAAAGTCGCACTATTCTTTCGAGGCATCACTCTATTCGCGACATAATCGAAGAATGCGGAATATTTCATATTTCTGGATAAAGTGACATTCCGAAAATGCAACATTTCCCGAAAATTAATTCCAAGATAGAATAATCGAAGAATGCGGAATATTTCATATTTCTGGATAAAGTGACATTCCGAAAATGCAACAATTCCCGAAAATTAATTCCAAGATAGAAATATTATTTAAAGATTTTCCAAAAAATCGCATTACTCTTTCGGGACATCACTCTATCCGCACCATAATCGAAGAATGCGGTATACTTCATATTTCATATTTCATATTTCTGGATGAAGTGACATTCGACGCGATGATAGGACGGAGATCGATCGAGAAACTCGAAAAGAGGTTTTAAGCGTTTCGGCGGAAACGGTTAAAAGTGCAGCGGAGGTAGATTCGTTTCGAGTGACGAGCCAAGTCGAACTCGGCCGGTTTCGTTCATCGAACTTTTAAAAGTCGAGCGTGTCTCGAGTTTCCGGAAGTGAACTCGCGAAGAGAGAATCGTCGTAAGTACTTTCCCGTGGTTCCATGTGAACGAATATATACGTGAACCGTGTTAAGGGTGTCGATGTGTTTTCGGGACTGTTGATTCGTCGTCTGGGTCAACCTATCGACGAAGGAACTTGAACTCTCCGCGTCGTTGACTTTCTTCCCGATTTCCGATTTCCAGCTGGTTAACTTCACCAGCTTGCACTCCCCGTTCATTTTTTACACGTCACACGCACTCCTAACCTAGAAATCACCCTCTTTACCGAAAAACTGGCACCCAGCTGCTCTTCGAAGGTTTCTTTCAGCATTTCTCTTCAATCCGAGTATGAAATTACCGATTTCCGATAAAAATTGTTACCAATTATTCGATTAATCAGTTAATTAATAAAATTCCAGCAAATCGACGGAAAATCAAATGCAAATTACAAACTTAAAGTTACAAAAATTGATGGTTACTATTTTCGCGTCCGGTTGTCACACGTGTAACTAATAAATATTTAATACGCGGTTGGAGAGTAATTGACAGGTTCCCTGCCACGTGGGTCGCATACGACCCACTATGAACTTACCTTTCAGGCTGTTTGATGTTTGATGTTTTTAATCAAATGCTTTCCTTTCCTTTACTTAAATTACGACGAGAATTTGTTAAAACAAGAATTTTTTACATCTTTACACGTTTTTCTTAAATAGTTTTGCAGTCTTACAAATATTATAAGACATATGTCATAAACCCACACGGTGTGAACGTAAAATCACCGAAAATACATAATATTTAATACGTAATAATAATATCTAACGCATAAATATTGAATATCGATATATCGATTATATCTCGTCAAATAAAATCGTATAATCAAACTAAAGCACACCAAATTGCATATGAATTCTTGAGATCGCATTAAAAAATTCCAATCGCCAATTCGGTTCTATTACACCTAACCCTCGATTTACACGGCAAATTGCTTCCCCGAAAATATATAAATTGAAATCGTGCAATTCGAATCCACATTTCACAGTGAAAATAAATATGTAATCAATTTCCCAGATCCATATGAAACAGTATGATGTATTTATTAAAAAAGAATTAGAGTACATATTTCGGAATAAAAGTTCTTTAATTCGAACAAGATATTCATAACATAATTCAAAAGTACATACGTTCTTCCGCATTTCTTCAAAACTGTTCAACCGAAATGGTGCAATTCGAATGCCGTGCAAACCGAGGGCTAATTGTATTACTCGTCATGATCAACTTTCCCGAGCTTCCTCTGGTTAGTTCGAAAAAGGACACTAATTTTGAGTCACTTTCAAGGAATATTATCCTTTACATTAGGACTCCTAGGAAAAGAAAAGCCGAGGATAATTGCGATTAAATCTCGAGAGTAGGAGCAGCCTGCATCTGTGTGCGAACGACCTACATTTTAAATGTATTAAGGCCTTGGTTTTTTTTGCTTTTCCTGATTCCACCCCTCCCCCCCTGCCCGCCGTTTTATCCCCCGAAAGAAGGTAGACGAGGAAACATCGTCGTCGTAAAAATCCGTCGGGCTTTCCGGCCTTTGTCCGAGGATTGGATGATTAATCACTGTCGCTAGATTTCACTCTCGTATACACACTTTGATTAGCGTGATTGTGTGGACATATATGTATATGTATATGTATATGGAAGAATCATACACATACGAAGGACGCCACGCCGCGAGCAGACGGAAATTCGTCAACGTCGGAAATTGGAGTGAAAGCTTTTGGCAATTGATAGAACGTGGTCAGACTTTCACCGTTTACCGTGTTTCGCGAAGAAACTACGAGAAATCAACTTCGATAGATGACTCGAAGGAATCCGGGAAGTCGCTTCTTCCGGCATCGCATTTTGACGAGGAAGAGTGGATGCGAATGTTGCGGGTGTTTCACGTAAATACACGTTTTCATTTATGGCATGCTGTTAAGTAAATATGCCGTTATTAAGTAAAGTACCGTATGATGCGAATTCGTACAATGCGAGTTTCTGTAGCGCAAATGCGAATTCGTGCGATGCGAGTTCCTGCTATGCGAGTTCCTATAACGCGAATTCCTGCGACGTGAGTTCCTGCGACGTGAGTTCCTGCGATGCGAGTTCCTATAGCGCGAGTTCCTATAGCGCGAGATCCTATAGCGCGAGTTCCTATAGCGCGAGTTCCTATAACGCGAGTTCCTATAACGCGAGTTCCTATAACGCGAGTTCCTATAACGCGAGTTCCTATAGCGCGAGTTCCTATAACGCGAGTTCCTATAACGCGAGTTCCTATAACGCGAATTCCTATAACGCGATTTCCTGGAACGCGATTTCCTGCAACGCGAATTCCTACAACGCGATTTCCTACAACGCGATTTCCTACAACGCGATTTCCTACAACGCGATTTTCTACAACGCGATTTCCTACAACGCGATTTCCTACAACGCGATTTTCTACAACGCGATTTCCTAAAACGCGAATTCCTAAAACGCAAGTTCCTGCGACGCGATTTCCTAAAACGCGCGATTTCTTACAACGCGAATTCCTATAATATGATTTCCTACAACATGAGTTCCTTGAGATTTCTCAACGATTAATTAACATTAGATTCAATACAAGAGTTAAAATATAAAAATCCCTGCAAACGCGAGTATGATTCGACTCTAATTGTGATATTTATTACGATTCCCCGACAAACATCAGATAATTCTATCGGATATAATTTCTTGATACTGATATCGGTGTCAACTTAAGAAACATAATGCAGAGGCAAATGTAAGCGATAAAGAATGCAAAGAAAGCGCTAAGAAAATTGGAGGCGATAGTCAATTAGGAATACACCCGACTTGGCAAACGACGTGAACTTCGTTTCCTTGGTAGTGATTCTAAAGACATTTTAATATCCGGTCGACTTGACAGCCGATTTAACCCTCGATGAGACGCGACTTGCCAAGATCGTTTGCCAAAGTATCGTGCGGTTAGCTGCCTGCCAGTTGCCGCCCGGCCAGATTTATCTTACCATATTACTCCTCCCATCGTTCTCTTATGTACCGTTATACTTTATGTTTTGACCGTTTTATATTTGCGATTCATCTTTATATCTCGCCGGTTTCGCATTACTCAGAATATCGCAATTCTCTGCATTTAAAGCACACGGCTCCGACACTCGAATGCAGTTCATAAGTTTATAAAACACGCCATCTTACGATATCTACGTTGATGTTTTTAATGGATTCCTAATGGCTTCTAAGTGAAACTTATCCAACAAGCTGGTATTCTGTACACGTTTTTGTAATAAACATCTATTCAAGTGTCAATTCAACGCGGTGCATAACGTCGAGTATCATCTAGAATTAATATAAATCATATTTCAATAAGTCTTTCTATAGATTTTCTAGATGGAGAGTCTAGAAATCAGAGTAAAGTTGTGTCTCAAAATTGAGGTAAAGTTACATTCATATTTCTACGAAATGTTTCTGTTAACTTTTAGATTAAGTCTTCAATTTTTATAATATGTTAACCCTGTCCGAAGCTTCCAAATAAGTTATTTCATATTTGCATTGCTCTCCGGTATTATATTACCGTATCGAAAATGATCCATCACTCAGCATTAGCCAAATGATAGTTGCGCATTTATTATGCATACTAATTATGCTCCCCCTGCTATTTCAATGTGGCATAAATCATGATATACATTGGCCTGAAACATTTCACATATTTCCGTCCACTTTTCACCATGAAACATATAATGGTTGGCAAGCATTGCGCGGTATCTCGAGGGTATCGGAGGAAACGTCAAAAAATCTAGTCGCTGGTACCTGAATGCGATTACACGGCGAACGATGACGCAATTTATGGGTTCAGGAACATAGGCGTTCTCGATGCTCTGACCTCGTTCAATCGCTTCGCCGTTTAATCCCTCCGAGATAGGTACGTACGATTAGACGATTCGACAGAACCGGAGAACCATTCACTACCCCCTTCGATCCCGATGCCGAGCCCCCTCCCGAACCCCATCCCGAACCCCCTCCCGATGCCGGTACCGATGCCGAGCCCTATCCCGTTTCCTAGTCGCGATAAACCACGAGCTCTTCTCTCTCTGCTCCCTCTTCTCTCTCTTCTCTCTCTTCTCTCGCATTTCTCTATCCCCTCTTTTCTCTCTCTCTCTTCTCTTGCATTTCTCTATCCCCTCTTTTCTCTCTCTCTCTCTCTCTCTCTCTCTCTCTCTCTCTCTCTCTCTCTCTCTCTCTCTCTCTCTCTCTCTCTCTCTCTCTCTCTCTCTCTCTCTCTCTCTCTCTCTCTCTCTCTCTCTCTCTCTCTCTCTCTCTCTCTCTCTCTCTCTCTCTCTCTCGCATTTCTCTCTCATCTCTCCCCCCTCTTTATCTCCTCTCTCTCGCAAATCTCGCATTTCTCTCTCCTCTCTCTCGCATCTCTCGCATCGCTCTTCCCCCCCTCTCTCATCTCTCTCCTTTCTCTCGCATCGCCCCGCCTCTCTCATCTCTCTCTCCTTTATCGCGCATCGCTCTTCCCCCCCTCTCTCATCTCTCTCGCATCGCTCTCCTCTCTCTCTCCTCTCTCTTGCATCGCTCTCCTCTCTCTCGCATCGCTCTCCTCTCTCTCTCCTCTCTCTCGCATCGCTCTCCTCTATCTCGCATCTCTTTCCTCTCTCTCGCATCGCTCTCCTCTCTCTCGCATCTCTTTCCTCGCTTCTCTCTCAGCTCTCTCTCTCTCTCTCTCTCTCTCTCTCTCTCTCTCCTCTCTGCTCTCTCTGATTTTTCTCTTCCCTCTCTTCTCTCTCTTCCACCGGAAGCCAGCAGGACATTGCTACTAGGAATTTATGCTGTGTGCCAGTGTAGAGGGGGTGCCTACTAGGGATTTGTGTGTGCCGATATAGAGAGGGTTGGTACGGGGAGGTCCGAAGCCGGTTAGGTGTCCAGGGAAAGGGGTTTGAATCTGTATTTTGGATCTAGCACGTCGATGGTGATGGTCCATCCAGCTTTCGGCTTCGGATTGGGATACTCTCGAAGCTTATGAGCTTTCCGGCACGCGGATCAACGAGATCGCAGCTTTACCGAACCATACGACATACTCGCTTATAACTGTCTCTCGTTCTCGATATCTCGACCTCGACTAGTGTGCTGGAAGCGTTCGATTTCCGAGAATGAAATCGCACGATCCATGAATGGATAATGGCGGGAAAGAAGTTGCAACTTGCTGGAGAGAATACCGGGTTTATAACCTACTCAGGAATATATGATTTATATTCATGGCAGCCGAGATTTTGTTTCACTCATATTTCTCTCTTCGAATACTGCGAAAGGCGAGAGATTCTTCTTTATTTAGGGAATACATGAAGGATGCATTTTATCGCATTGCCCAGAACTCGGATGATGTGCTCGAAATGAAGAATGGTCGACTGTTTTTGAAACACGATTAAACTCAATTTTTAAAGACAGATTTAATTATGTATTTATTTAGCAGAATGTTAATTCAAGAAATATTCATTATGTTAAAGGATTTCTAAGTCGGAAGCTGTTTTGGAAAGATGTAAATGGCGATGAAATGATACCGCTGTCTAAACACGAGAATTAATATCGTTAGTGTTGATATTATCGATTCAAATGCAATCGAAACACCGTCATTTCGTAATCCGTATTTATATCGGGTGCATGGAAATTCCTGTAATTCATGGAACTAGACACAATTGAAATTCCGGTTAACTACACGCATTACATGAGCAGCGAACCATAATCGGTATCGAGTAATCAGCAAATGATAACGTTACGGTGATCTTTTAAGTTAAATGATCCAGGAAATTGCAGTCGAATTCGAAGATTAATTTGCGGGAAATTATTTGGTAACCTTCGTTTTAAATAGCCGTAAACTGGTTAATAATCATTTGGAATTCAATCATTCGTAAGTTGATTTAACGTAACGGATATTTGAAACACTCAAACGGTATGAAAACGGCAACTAAAAATTAATATAATTATTAAATATTCATACTGAAAAACTATATCCAGGATGTTCAGTTCAACCACGGCAAATATCGCTATAATTATTAAAGAATTCCCTATAATTATAGTGATATTCAAAAAATTGTATTCAGAATATTCAGACGACGCAGGAAAAAATGTAATTATTAAATATTAATATTGAAAAAATAATATTCAGGATGTTCAATTGCTGTAGAAATCACTATTATTATTATTAAGGAATGCGCTATAATTATTAAAGAATTCTATATAATTATTTAAAATATTCAAATTCAGAAAATTATATTCAGGATATTGAGTCGATTCAGGAATCAATATAATTATTGAATATTGATATTCAAAAAATAATATCCAGGATGTTCAATTGTTGTAGAAACCAGTATAATTATTATTAAGGAATACGCTATAATTATTAAATATTGATATTAAAAAAATAATATCGAGGATGTTCAATCATTGCATATGTTACGAGCCCAGGGCGAGTTATGTCTTACTACGTTAGACTGGGCTGTAAGTTCTTCTTGGTCACTCCGAGCGGCTGGAGTGAACGGTTCGATGGGGATACGTCGCTACTGAATATTTTTGCAGGGAAGGTAAATAGTGGGTTAAACTCGGAAGTTATAACAATAACACTATAAATATATTCTGTATGAAATGATACTACACGTTCGTCGGCGGGAGAATCCCTTACAAAGCTGTTTGGTGTGTGTTGAGCCTGATGGTGCCTACCAATCTAGAGCGAACGTGATTTCATGTTGACAAACCCGTACTCGCGATAACTGATCGAAAGGGAAACTGAGGCCCGATCTCACTAAAATGATTAGCAGCACTTCCCCTAAGGGTGAATCAAGACTGCCTAGCGCTGGAAAAGGTTGTCCTTTTAAAGGATTTTTTGGAGCTGGAGCGCCAGGAAAGGAGATGGGGGGGGGGGGGGGTCGGCTGGTTTTGGAAGGATAAGATTCTGGGAAACGCGGGCATCATAAATCCACCCTGGGAGTGCACTTGCTCAGGGATATGGACCTCAAGTTTCCCGGAGGGTCCCGTTTCCCGAACATCGCAGTCGCGTCTATTCCATAAATAAGACCCCTGGCCATGGGACCCAATTCCGTTGGTCGTAACTTGGATAACCCCCACGGCCAAGGGCTGCATACGCAACACATATATCGCTAATTATTAAAGAATTCACTACAATTATTAAATATCGATATTAAAAAAATAATATCGAGGATGTTCAATCGTTGCAGAAAACGGTATAATTATTAAAGAATTCACTACAATTATTAAATATTGATATTAAAAAAATAATATCGAGAATGTTCAATCATTGCATATATCGCTAATTATTAAAGAATTCACTACAATTATTAAATATTGATATTAAAAAAATAATATCGAGGATGTTCCATCGTTGCAGAAAACGGTATAATTATTAAAGAATTCACTACAATTATTAAATATTGATATTAAAAAATAATATTGAGGATATTCAGTCGCTGCAGAAATCACACTAATTATTAAATATGGATACCGAAAATATAGTATCCAGGATGTTCAATTGCTGCAGAAATCACAATAATTATTAAATATGGATACCGAAAATATAATATCCAGGATGTTCAATTGCTGCAGAAATCACCATAATTATTCAAGAATACACAATAATCATTAAATCTCGATACTCAGAAAATAACATCCATGAAGTGCAGCCATTGCAGAAGTCTAATATTATATTTTCCCTGCCTATATTTTTCAAGCAAAGACTGCTAGTGTTGCCAACAACAGGAACACCGTGACTAGCTGTAATTAAGGGTCACCGATGCCTTATCAAAATGTGCGCGAAAAGATGCATGTTTACAAAGTCAACATTCCATGTTTATCCAACCCAAAGTGGCAAACACACGTTTCATTCGGTGGTACGATACACGTGTCCCGTTCCGTCGAGTTGATTGGTGAAAATAGTGTTATGGGGGTTAGAAACCGGTAGAAAGAAAAAGGGGACGAAACAGGGAAGCAGTCCGATTCCCGTCACTTAACGAGCTTGTCGTTACTTCCTGCGTCGGACAGTAAACATTTTATGAGACAATACTTTATACGATGCATTGTAGCAGATAATACTCCATCAGGTTGGTCATCTCGATGAAACATAAAAAAAAGCTGGTATTCATTGTGCCATTTATTTTCTCGAGAATTATGTGTTTTACGGTATCCTACTCGAGGCATAACGTTAAACGAATTCCGAGTCATCAATTCGATGACATCGAACGAAAAATGTTCTCCAAAAATGTTGTCATTTTTCATGAATTTGTGAGACTTCAAAATAATTCCATCATTTCGCGTATATCTTTGTGTAACAGGTTTTACAAAGCAAGTTAAACCTTTCGAATATTTACACGAAAAAGTCGTAAACAATTTTCATGGGATTTCGAAGAAAAGCTTGGTTTACATATATCGTGGAAATAAGAAGCTCCATTGCGTCACGACGTGGAAGCTAATTTCTAAGATAATCCACCGGTCTTTTTATGCGACGAGATAAAATTTTACGCGAAACTTCTGTCCCCGGGGAGACGGCAAACATAGATACGCGTTTAATAAAATCAAACTTTTTTATCTGCAATAATAAACCTCGCTGGTTCTTGGCAAATATTCACTTCTTTATATCTGCCGGTATTTCCCTTTGGTAGCCAGCTCGTAGTTTTTTGTCGGATTTACTTTGCCCGGATTTATTCAGTGCGCGTAGCAAATGTATAATAAGTCATTCTATTTGTTGTACTTCTTCTGTTACCTGCTGTTTTTGCGGGACATTGTTTACGGTGACATAGCGGCAATGATTGAAGTAACGAAGCGTATTCGTGGAGAGTGGAGGAATCGTGGAACGTTGGAACCAACGTGGAGTCGAAATGCGCGAAGTTTGTTCCGTAAACTATGTCCCCGTCGAAAACCATCAGGATATGATTACTGTAATCATCGTAGCGAGCAACGATCGAAAACCAAATAATTGGTCCGCCGATGGATCCACGTCGTTACGTGTACACTAAAATCACTGTCCATTTACGACTTCTGTGTGTGAGTACTGATTTAATGGTGCATTCAAATGAGCGCTTCCATGTGACACACATTTCGCGCGTTATTCGATAGAAATTAGTCGAGAAATCTCTGGGGTTTCGTAACTACTGGTCGATCGTTGTTTGGGAATTATTTACAAATATTTTGTTGTATAAATGGTCATTATATATCTGTATATACAGGGTGAATCACGAAGCGTGATCAGCTTAGATTATTCTGTTGTTAGTGTATAATTCAATCGTATATTACGATGCATAGTTCATAAAAAGATGTTGCATCAACTTCCCCTTCTATACTCGGGGACGGCACGACCCCGACTGATGCTGCAGCTGAGGGTACTCGCATAGCCTTTTAACTCTCCGCACCACTGCGCAAGCGCGATTTTTTAAAGGGCATGCGAGGATTAGTGCATGCACCCTCAGTCGGGGCTGGGCCGTTCCCGAGTTTAGATGGGGGAGTTTACTCAAATTCTTTTATTAAATATGCCTAGTAATACACGATTGAATTTCGAACTTGAGATTAATAAATTAATAATAATGGAATAATATATCTGTTAACCTTCTTGCAAGTTTTATTAAAGCTCTCTTTGAACCATGTTATATGAAATGAAAGAAATGTTCGACCGGCCCTTTAACAACAGAATAATCTAAGCTGATCACACTTCGTGATTCACCCTGTATATACAGGGGTGCCAATCGAATCATATAGAGATTAATTTAATTTATTGGCAAATATTTCACACGGCTAGCGTGTACCCAAAAGTTTCAATATCTGGCCTTTCATAAAATATTCGGTAATTCGGTGGATTCAAATAAATCGTGGTATGGTAAATATAAAATTTGATTTGGAATAAAATTGATATCTCGAGATATTGAGAGGTCAATAATATTTTCATACGAAATATTCAAACTTTTGTTGCAGCTAATATTTTCGGAGTAACAGTGATTGTAAATCCATTCGCCCGCGAATTAGTTTAATATTTGCTTCCCCTTATAAATTCGCGAATTTATGAATAATCCATATTCCATTTACTACGGTATACTCGCAGAAGTGTCAATTACTCGCGCTCTCGCATTATTCCAGAATACGAATGGTGTATATTCTATGTACACGTATTAATATTTACATAAATTAGCATTAAAAATTCATATTAACGTCAGGAATTGTTATCGTCCCTTGAATGCGCGATTTATCGAAGTGCATAAATATGAATACTTTGGATATGATCTTTAAACGATCTACAATGATATTATTTGGGTATATTATATTCTTCATTTATTGAGTACCACGAATGGAACATGTGGCTTTTACAATAAGCATATTAGAAATATGAGAAAAACGTACCATTACTTTAAAAAATGAACCAAATTTCGAAATCTCTATTTTTGCTCCTAAATGACCCAAATCGATGTTAAATGATGTATGAACATATTCTAGGACGATTTTGGGTCGAAAGAAGTGGATTAACAATTTTTTCCGGTCAAAAAATGGGTCAACCCAAAATCGAAAAAATGTAAAGGGGTATACCTTCAAAAATTGCCAAAAATTAAAGGTCGCCAAAATCACTTCTAAATGACCCAAATCGATGGTAAGTGATGTATAAACATATTCTAGGACGATTTTGGGTCGAAAGAAGCGGTTAAAAAATTTTTATTGGTAAAAAATGGGTCGAACCCAAGTCGAAAAAATGTGAAGGGGTATACCTTCAAAAATTGCCAAAAATTAAAAGTCGCCAAAATCACTTCTAAATGACCCAAATCGATGGTAAATTATGTATAAACATATTCTAGGACGATTTTGGGTCGAAAGAGCGGTTAAAAAATTTTTATTGGTCAAAAATGGGTCGAACCCAAGTCGAAAAAATGTGAAGGGGTATACCTTCAAAAATTGTCAAAAATGAAAAGTCGCCAAAATCGCTTCTAAATGACCCAAATCGATGGTAAATGATGTATAAACATATTCTAGGACGATTTCTGGTCGAAAGAAGCGGTTAAAAAATTTTCTTGAGCAAAAAATCGGTCGACCAAAATCGCAAAAATGTGAAGGGGTATACCTTCAAAAATTGTCAAAAAATCAAAGTCGTCAATTTCGGTCTTAAATGGTCCAAATCGATGATACATAATGCCTAACGATATTGTAAGTCCATTTCTGGTTGAAAGGACGAATTAAAAATTTTTCCAGTCAAAAAAATGGATTCACCCAAAGTAATCAAAATTCCCCAAAAATATTCGACATTTCACTGCCGCCTGTTTTAGTCCTATATAATCCAAATCGATAGTAGATCTCCCTAAACATGTTCCAGGACCATTACATCTAATCACAATACAAAAAACAAAAGGTCTCAAATAGCCCCGTCTTACCCTCTATAAAAAAACAGTTCAGAAATGTGTGGACGTATGTGCCTCCACATATAGGCAGATACAGGAATTCCCATGGCTGGCATACCAGTTCCGTTTTTCTTTCATTCTTCTTCCTCGTAAATCTGCCAGTTCTGTTCTCTTTTTTACCTGCGGCGGTACTCGTTCCCGTTAAGTCCGATCGTACGTTCCCGCGGAGGTGTAATTTTCATGCAATTTCGCAGGAACCGCGGAGGCCCAAGTTACCCTACCATTTACAGAGGAAAGAAAAAACCTAAAAAGGAAAACGGTTTCCCGGGTTATTTGTTCCTACGAGAAATGCTCAGACCTGAATTCCTCAGCTCTTTTCTTTCCTCCTTTTTTCGATCTTCATTTACACCCTCATTGCTATTGGTTGTCACGAAAGCTTGATACTCGAAGATTATTCGACGTCAAATGAATTCGTAAATGAACGCGCGGTGCATTCGCTCGATTTAATTGGTAACAGTATTAATAATAATAATAGTACTACATTGTTTGCGGAGTGTGATTTGAATAATGCAAATTATATGGAATTAACCCTTTGCACTCGAGTGGCGACTCTCAGTAGCCACTCAGTTTATTGCGGTAACCTGAGTGGCGACTGAGAGGCGATATTAAGATTTGTTCCACTTGTCGGCGATTTAACATCCCATAACGAAATATAACTGGAGAATATTTTAATGTCGCCTCTCAGTCGCCACTCGAGTGCAAAAGGTTAAATCGTCGACAGTTGGAGTCAATCTTAATGTCGCCTCTCCGTCGCCACTCGTGTTGCCACAAAAAACTGAGCGGCGACTGAGAATCGCCTCAGATTGCAACGGGTTAAATCACCGACAACTGGTGTCAATCTTAATGTCGCCTCTCAGTCGTCACTCGTGTTGCCACAAAAAACTGAGGGGCGACTGAGAATCGCCTCAGATTGCAACGAGTTAAATCACCTACAGTTGGAGTAAATCTTAATGTCGCCTCTCAGTCGCCACTCGTGTTGCCACAAAAAACTGAGCGGCGACTGAGAATCGCCTCAGATTGCAACGGGTTAAATCACCGACAACTGGAATGAATCTTAATGTCGCCTCTCAATCGCCACTCGAGTTGCCGCAGTAAACTGAGCGGCGACTGAGAATCGCCCCCGATTGCAAAGGGTTAAATCTCCGGCAACTGGAATAAATCTTAATGTCGCCTTTCAGTCGCCACTCGAGTTGTCGCAGTAAACTGAGCGGCGACTGAGAATCGCCTCCGATTGCAAAGGGTTAAATCTCCGGCAACTGGAATAAATCTTAATGTCGCCTTTCAGTCGCCACTCGAGTTGTCGCACTAAACTGAGCGGCGACTGATAATCGCCTCCGAGTTCAAAGTGTTAATACTCGCTATACCGGAAATTGAATATATTTACCGGAAATTCTAATTCTCCGACTAAATGTAACGCGTCGTAATAAATTTCACTGCTTTTTTTGCGGTTCTATAAACAATTCTATTTTAATATCGCAATTTGGCTCGTTCGAGAGTGAAATAACCGGAAGCATGATTTTAATATCGCAATTCCAGCCATGAAATATAAAACGTTCGTTAATATTTATCTGGCTATTTAAAAGATGAAATCAAATAACAGTTCCATTAACTTATCAAATATTTACCTTTTATATTCGCGTACGCGGCTTATCATGTACTTTAATGGAATTGCATTTAAAACTCATTTATTATTGAACTGCATCAAGATTTACGCTCGGATGATATAAATCCGAACTGGCTGCTCCTATTTCTTCGCTTAGAGGATTAATAATTCTCATTGTAAATATCTGACTTCCAGGCCTGTGACTGGTTAAATTTAAAGGTTTTACTTTAATCCGGAAAGCCAATAACGTGCGGTATTATAATGGAAAACTTCACTGTGTTGACTCGAGATGAATACAGGCAATAATCGTTAAATAGCTATGAAACTATAATCCGCTAAAACATCGACCACTGAAATATAGCTGGAGAAAATGGTGCTTTGGATTTAACTAATTACTTTCAATTAATTATTCCATGTTGCAAGGTGACGTACTCCTTCCTTTAAAGGCATTTCAAATTCTGTTATTCTACTGCATTATGTATTCATAAATACGTTCCTAGAATATGTTTAGATAAAAATATTCATTCTACTAGTTTTAACTCAAAATGGTCCTAGCACGTGAAATTAATTATTTTAATACTTCTTCACACCGAATACCTTCGACAGGCAAAGCTTTCAGAATTAACTGTAATTAATATATAGTGTGTAATTTTCTGCGGCTATTAATAAGGCCAAACAAAATTAAAGGAAAACTTCTTTATTTAAATACTTCGACGAAACGTTTCGATAACACAGTCGTTATCCTCTTCGGTCGATAAATTTGTGTGTTAAACGGATAGAAGGGAACAGAACTTAGTATAACAATAATAACATCGTTAACTGTAATACAAGAAATTTAATACCACATTATCGAGTTCCGAATAAATCACTAGAAACCACTCAAAAGATATACCTCTCAATAAAATCGATAAAATTATTACCGTTCAACATCCGATCGCTCCTATAACTCGTAATTGTGGTAAAAAAAGATATATCGAGGAATCCCGTATCATTGTATGATTTAGTTGTTGCGATATATCTCCCGAAGAAGGTTTTACATCCTCCGTATCCTGTTGGTATTTTCTCGGAGTTTTTCTTCTTTCCTTCCGTACAAGCTGTTCCCCTCACGTCGAACTCGTAACTCTTCCCGTGGTTGGTTGTACGTGCCGTATCCCACCAAGTACCGTGGAACAACGGTACACGCAAATTCGTGATCATTGTTTTACGTTTTTGTATTCAGCTTGTTTGCGAATCAAGCGGATTACTTGCATACGGCATCGGCGAACGTCAGAAATCTTGTTATTCATGGAACTTTCTAATGAATAAATTACAAATCGTGTTTCTTTGTATAGTAACTACCGGTCTGGAATTTACGAAATTTACCTTACACTTTGCTTGTTCCGCGTACATTTCTGGGATTGAAATATCGTTATGTTTTTTATGTCAAGCTGACAATGAGATGAAACAGTGTAAGAGGATGCGGTGTAACGAACGGTGGTTACGTTAAACTAAATTGTACTATTTGCAATGATTTATTGATAGTTATTTTTACATTCTTTCTTAGAGTAACGAACGGAGGTTACGTTAAACTTAATCGCAATATTTGCAGCAATCTATACATACTTATGTTTTTTATTCTTTCTTAAAATTTATTTCTTTTATCGACACAATTTGTGAACCGCGTTACATCCGAAGCGCGGTGCACAAGTACCGCGTTATATGTGGATCCTCACAATTTATATACCGCGTTAGATTGAAACTGTGTTGTACTAGCACCGCGTTATACGTGGATTCCCAGCATTTGTGAACCGCGTTATATCGAACCCGCGTTGCACTAGTACCGCGTTATACGTGGATTCTCAGAATTTATAAACCGCGTTCTATAAGTACCGCGTTATATCGAAAACGCGTTGTATAAGTACCGCGTTATATCGAAACCGCGCTGTACTAGTACCGCGTTATACGTGGATCCCCAGAATTTGTGAACCGCGTTATATCGAAACCGCGTTCTATAAGTACAGCCTTATATCGAAAACGCGTTGTATAAGTACCGCCTTATATCGAAAACGCGTTGTGTAAGTACCTCCTCATATCGAAACGGCGTTGTGTAAGTACCGCCTTATATCGAAAACGTGTTGTATAAGTACCGCGTTATATCGAAACCGCGTTGTGTAAGTACCGTTCCATATCGAAACCGCGTTGTGTAAGTACCGCCTCATATCGAAACCGCGTTGTGTAAGTACCGCCTCATATCGAAACCGCGTTGTGTAAGTACCGCCTCATATCGAAACCGCGTTGTGTAAGTACCGCGTTATATCGAAACCGCGTTGTGTAAGTACCGTCCCATATCGAAACCGCGTTGTGTAAGTACCGCCTCATATCGAAACCGCGTTGTGTAAGTACCGCCTCATATCGAAACCGCGTTGTGTAAGTACCGCCTCATATCGAAACCGCGTTGTGTAAGTACCGTCTCATATCGAAACCGCGTTGTGTAAGTACCGCCTCATATTGAAACCGCGTTGTGTAAGTACCTCCTCATATCGAAACTACGTTGTATAAGTACCGCCTTATATCGAAACCGCGTTATATCGAAATCGTGTCGTACAAGTACCGCGTTATATCGAAACCTCGTTGTATAAGTACCGCATTACATCGAAACCGCATTGTATAAGTACCCCATTACATCGAAACCGCATAATATAAAGAGCGACTAAAACATATTTTATCCAGATTGGACAATAATAGTAGAAATTATAAGAAAATCACAATCACACAGATTTTGAATTTGATATTATTATATGATGCTATCTTTCTTCTTCGCTGCATATCGACTACCAGGATAGGTTTCCAATCAAATCAAGTTCGTTTTCCCGGAGCTTATACAAACATATCCTAAGTTCTGATTCCTGGAGAGAAGGCAGACTAGGATCGCGAAGTCTAGTGATAAATACGTAGATCGAGAAGTCATTATACGTAGGTATGCTAATCACGGAAGTCGAAGCCGCCACGAACATCCTCGATAGGAGTTTGCATCCGAGTATCAGGGAACAGCCACTGAATTGCTAACCGTACGACCATCGCTGCGAATCTAAGGAACTTTCGTGACGAATCTCGTTTCGTACGTTCTAGCATAATTTTGCAATTGAACATCGCCAACTTCAATGTGTCCCGCATTCTACCAAGCTACCAAATATATAGTATTTCCCTTCTTTAGTTCGTTAGGACTTTCTACTCGTTTCAACCACAGACGATGCCGTGGCTTCTGTTCTACCAATATGCTACTTTCGACGACTACCCTGTTCTCAATGGCACCTACATCTTTGTTAAGTTCTTTGGATCCGTCAAAATTTTCTAATGTTTTCGTAAAAAATATTTGGATATTTGGATATTTGGATATTTGGATATTTGGATATTTGGATATTTGGATATTTGGATATTTGGATATCTGAATATTTGGATATTTGGATATTTGGATATCTGAATATTTGGATATCTGAATATTTGGATATCTGAATATTTGGATATCTGAATATTTGGATTTCTGAATATTTGGATATCTGAATATTTGGATATCTGAATATTTGGATATCTGGATATTTGGATATCTGGATATCTGGATATCTGGATATCTGGATATCTGGATATCTGGATATCTGGATATCTGGATATCTGGATATCTGGATATCTGGATATCTGGATATTTGGATACCTGGATATCTGGATATTTGGATATCTCGATATTTGGATATTCAAATACTTGAATATTCGAATACTTGGATATTCAAATATTTGGATATTCAAATATCTTGATATTCGAATATAATCTATAATTACAGAGTCTCAAAGTAATATTGTATTTAAAACAATATTGAAAAGGCAAGTAGAACGCTAATTAAATTAAGACGTAAAGTATTCCTCCGCGCACGATATTTCAGAGATCGATCCCCCACATATTCCTCGCGTCATTCGAGCAGAAATTTCATAAGGAAGTAACAGTAATAACGGTGAGGTTTCACGGTTCAATATGTAGCCGACATCGTGGTTATCGAACAAAGTGCGATATCAAAGGCACGAGCATATATGAAGACATATATGGCCAATCAAACGTTCGCGATGGCGGCTGAGAGAATTCGACATCCGCAATGTCGAATTCTGTAGACGAAGATCTTTGAGTTTCGTACTTCTGCGTGCAAACTCTCTCGCTGTCACCTGCCCGAGAGTTACATCGGTAGTTTTGATTTTCCACTCGCGATTCTAACTAACTGACAAACGTACTGACACCCTCAAATCAGAACTTTGAGTGTCTTCCTTTTCGGCGATATTATCTCGCATTTCTGCGTGTTTGCGAACAAAGATGAAGCGGCCATCGAGGAACTTAATATTTTGATACGCGGAGCCGTCTCATCAAGTAGAAACGTATTGTTAGAGGAACACGTTGCCATCGCTTGAAAGTAGCGCAAAGTTTCTGCACCGTAATAGAATTAATGTACAAATTATTACTAATATAACATTTGAAATTTCTGTGTTTATGATTTCCATATAACTCCTACTATTTTGGTTCAATTGTTACATTTAACCGTTGTACAACGCGGTACATATACAACACGTCGTCGATACAATGCGGATCTTATACAACGTTGTTTCGATATAACGCGGAACTTATAAACGTGGTTTCGATATAACGCGAAACTTACACAATGTGGTTTCGATATAACGCGGAACTTACGCAACGTGGTTTCGATATAACGCGGAACTTACACAACGTGGTTTAGATATAACGCGCTGATTATACAACGCGGTTCCGATATAACGCGGTTTCGCTGTAACGCCGTTCTTACACAACGCGGTTCCGCTGTAACGCCGTTCTTACACAACGCGGTTTCGCTGTAACGCCGTTCTTACACAACGCGGTTTCAATATAATGCGGCCTTTTACAACGCGGTACTTATACAACACTGTTCCGATAGAATGCGCTTCACAAATCGTTGCAATCTTCGTACAACGCGGTTTTGATACAATGCGCTGCACAAATCGTTGCGATTTTCATACAACGCGGATACAATGCGCTGCACGGTTCCGATACAATGCGCTGCACAAATCGTTGCGATCTTCCTACATATAACGCGGTTTTGATACAATGCGGTAACGCAGACTTGTCGCGATCCTCGTGCAACGCGGTACTTATACAACTTATACAACGATTTCGATATAACGCTGTTCATAAATTGCACGAGGGTTACTTGTACTTTATTAAGATAACGCATTATAGAATATTATATTCTACAGACTTATTGTATCGTTAAACAGTATGATATCGTAAAATATTATTTATAGAGCTATCCGGCGATGGAGATAATTTTATTCCGACTGATATTGTTATTGGTGAACGCTGCACGCATATACAACACATATACAACAACCTCTAACATAATAGTTATATTTACGATACACCTCCATCGCGCAAACAATGCTTTTTCGCGGATAGATTTCACGCCAAACGAAAGATTATTTCGTAGGATGATATTGAATTGGCCGTGGAAACAATGTATCGCTGATATTACAGGAGATGAAGTTACCAATAATAAAAAGCCATTCGACGGGGTGACATAAAAGCACTGGAAGTAGAGAGCCTGATGACAAACACCTGCAATTAAAAAAAATCTGCACCCCTCGCGAAACCTGAGAATAGAATTTCTCGCTGGATGAGCCCGAACAAAAGATACCTTTGACAGTTTGTTTTTGCACAAAATGAGATTTTTTTCTTGTATCAACAGCTTCGAGTGCAACTGAATGGTGCACGAAACCGAGAAAGGACTTTTTTTCTGGCGTACTTTACGACCTGATTACAATTCGGTTTATTCGATAACGAATATAACGATGTATATAGTGCTTTTTTTGACTAAGTTGAGTTTGTAATAATGTTTTACAATAATAATGTAATGTCCTTTGTTTGTTAATGTATATGTGTAATGTTAATGACAAATAGCATCTTCGAAAAGAAACGATCAATCGAATTTGGAATATTTGGATGTCTATTTATTCAGATATTCAAATATACAGATATCTGGATAATTCAGATTTGAGTGACTAAGTAATATATAATATTTACATTTAATAGGCAGCCAATGAGAGATCGAAATTCCAGCTGAGACTTACGTCACAATTAAAAAATGAATCATCATTTCAAAATATAAAAATGTTTTAATATTTTCTATTTTCTATTTTCAATTTTCAAGACTTTAATGGAATTAAAAATTACATAAACCTCGGTCAAGTTTTAAGATCACAATTAAAAAACGAAGAATTATCTCGAAAAATACAAATTTTTTAATACTCAGCATTTCCAATATTTAAGACTTTAATGAAGTATGAACTTAAAATTGCAAACCGTTTTAATTATTTCCACGTTTGATGCATTCAAATCTCCGTCAAATTTTGAGATCATAATTAAAAAACGAACAATTATCTCGAAAAATACAAATTTTTTAATACTCAGCATTTGCAATATTCAAGAATTAAATGGACTACGAACTTCAGATCGTAAATTGCTTTTAATAATTTCCGCATTTGATGCACTCAAATCTCCGTCAAATTTTGAGATCACAATTAAAAAACGAATAATCATCTTGAAAAACAAAACTTGTTTTTTAATACTCAGCATTTGCAATATTCAATACATTAATGGACTACGAACCTCAAATTGCAAATCCTGTTAATTATTTTCACGTTTGGTGCACTTAAATCTTCATTAAATGTTGAGGTGGATTTTTTCACGGATTCTCATCCCGCGATATTATGAAATATTCATACGCCCATTATAGTCGAGTTATAAAGTACTTCTCCCCACGATTTATTCGATCCACCCGTTAACCTTTAATTCCCCGAATTAAAGGGATTAAAATTCCATAATATCAGCGATTATTTCGCGAATTTTATTAACCCACAAAACTGGTCCGAATATTTTCTTGTCTCGGCTTCGTAGATCGTTAAACCTTGACACGGAGTCTTAAGAGGATTAAAATTTCATAATATTACGGATTATGCATATATTTAGCATTACGAACTTGTAAGATGCCGCATTCACCGTTTTACCCAAACAATTAATTAACCTTTCAGACACGTGCTAATAGGATTAACGTCCTACGATATTAAACATTATTTTTATAGGAAATATTATAAGCTTGCTACATAATCGAGTCCCTTTTTATACGGTACATATGTTCCACGGAAAAGCGCATAAAAAAAATCACACAGAAAAGACATAACACTAGAAGTACCAACAATATATTCAATTATATTTAGATATTTAAGTTAGGACTTTAAAGCTTGAGAATGCTGCCAAAGATAAATATAAGATAATAGACATAAATAAATCGATTAACGGAGAAACACGAAATTGGCAAAAAATATGCACCGCATTATTTCAAAACCGTATTCAAAAGAGACGCATAAAAAGAGGCTTGACTGTATATAAGGACACTACCGGTCATAAGTTTGGGATCACTTACTATCGTTAAGCATATTATTAAATATCTTGTCTATAAAATGGAACGGGATACTTTTCTTTGGGTATATCTGTAGGTCGATGTACGTTGATATTATAAGATAGAAGAGTCGTATAAATTTCGTATATTTTATTCTATATTAATTATACATTTCGCTTAATACGCGACTCGTCGAAGTATCCCCCTTTTTTCATTATTGCTATTTCACATATTCTTGACATACCCCGACAAGTTTGCGTAATGTTTCTCGCTGCATAGTTCGCCAACCTTCTTGTAGTAAAGTCATTTCTTGCGGGGAAACTAAAAACCGACCGATAGCAATAAACGGAGCCGACCGATTTTCAAGGTAACAAAATCTTATTACACCCAGGTGCCAATACGATATGTGTCTGCGTGGCAAGGAAATAGTTTAATATTAATGGTAAAATTATCAAATGTACAAAGGTGTTATATTCCATTTACTTTCAATGTTCATTCTAACGTTCAAAGTAAACGTTAGAACGAAGACAAGCGAAGTGCTCCCAAACTTATGTCCGGTATTATACATAACGCAGGAAACCCGAGTCAAAAGTACGAAGTAAAAATTTCATAAGGCTCTAAAATATTTCAAATTTGCTTTCCAACCCAAGTTTCCACCCAGTCGTCGCAATCGTAGAGAGAAATATCCTTAAAAAATGGGCAACTCGCGAGGGATGCAGGGATGATAAAAAGGAAGCGCGCAGGTGCTCTTATCGTTAAGTTTATCGGAGTCGCGTATGGAAGTGGAAAACGGTAAGAAAAAAGAGAAGAAGATTCGGGTGAATTCAGCGAGGAGTCAGCTGTGAATTCATTGAACGTGACCCGCTGTGTGCACCGGTGCTCCGGTACTCCGGTACTCCGGTACTCCGGTACTCCAGGTTCGCCGTGATCCGAGTGCCGACGTAGCTATTCGCCAGAAGTAAATCGCTGAGAAAAGCGATACCACGAAACGCTGAATCGCTTCTCCACGGAAATATATCGACGTGTGTGTTTACATGTAAACAACGTATATATATATTCCGCAAACACAAATACACACGCATACCCCATCCACAACGAAATAGTTCCTCTCTATGGTGTAAAGCCACCCTAGAACTCGAGTCCCATGGGATCAGGATGGAAGAAAAAATAGTTAACCAATTTATCTCCACCTCGCCGATATATCACCTAGCATTCCTCCTTGATCATTTTTATTGGCTTTTGTAACAGCCATCATGGATTTTCATCGGCACCTATTTTTTATCAGAATATAGGAATAGTGTGAAAGAAATTTAATTTTGGAGGATTGAATTGATGGATGACGGAATTGGGTTACTTGAGTAGCAAGAATGAAGTTACGGAATACAATTATTAAGAAGTTCTATGTGTAGTTTTGGGTATCGGCTGATATAGACCAAATGTACAATTGAAACTTCTTTAAACTATGTAACTATAAACTGTAAACTATGTAAACTAATTTATTCAATTTTGTGTACAATAATTAGTTTACATAGGCATTAATAGGTATTTAAGACACATTAACATATTTATAATAGTATTGTAATAGAGTAACTTTTTTCCACACAGAACCATTGTTCAGACTGAAGAGGGCATAAAACTTTTGCCGAAACGTTTCTACTTTAAAATAAAGCAGTTTTAATTGTACATTTGGTCTATTAACAGCCGATACCCAAAACTACACATAGAAGTTATTATTGGACCAACAAATAAACTATTGATTACTATATAATTATTAAGAAGTTACCAAACATATTGGTAGACTGAATTGGAATTGAATTATGAATATCTTCGGCTAATATATTTATTAAGATATTAGCAAATATATTTATGAAAATACTTTGAAACGTTCCTACATTTGGACACTCTATAAACCACATCAGAAATATTGTCGCAAAACAAAAGACCTCGGAACCCAAGCAAAGAGTCTTTCAATAAAACAAATGACTAGCCATCACGCAAGTGTATTCCAAACAATAACCACACAAGTAAGAACAGCGAAAGATGTCAGGTTGGAAATCAGGAATATCAGAAACTCAGCGAAAGCAGGAATCACTAAAGAATTCGTTGGGAATAGCATTCGATAGGTAGATCCTTGAGTTGAATTGATTCGATCGTAGCGCTCGTCGAAGGATCCGATGAATCCTGTGCGGGATAAAATAGTTGGCATAAGGATCAGTAAACGTACGCCACTCAGAGAATCCATTTTGAAAGCTGCCAGTCGGATGAATGTTTGATGCACCTTCGATGTATATCTGCTTCGAGATTCGCGTGGCATCCTTCAACCTGGAACATCAACCTCAGCTTCGTCGCGAGTCTCTCTCGTCGTCTCAACCTATCCACGCAAACTTCAAGGTTCCATGAGACTTCTATCTCTTCCTGTACCCCCCCCCTCCCGCCGCTAACACACTCCCACTTCTCCTTGGAATACCAGCAGTCTCCTGGGAAGGACTCTTTCAAAAATTCATCTCGCTCCAGTCTCATACTCTTCCGAATGTCGTCGACCACCGCATAAACCTGCAAACATTTCCCGATGAAACCGCAATGCGTAGCTTTCAACCGTGGAAAAGTAATCCTGTGGCAGGATGCGATTTTTTTATCGCGGTTTTTCGTTCTGATCTTTGATCGCGATATCGGTATCACGCGTGTCTTCCTTAATGAGCCTGCGGGGAATCAATTGACGTTGGTAAGCCTGGATTGTTAAGTCGAGATTCAAACCATGCGTTGTGTTGGGTGTTGTTTATTAATGAGTTAGGCTTGGAGAGAAGATTGGTGTGGATAGTGGTTGAATAGAAATTGGGAGAAAAGGCGGGAAAGGCAGATGGCAATGATTATTAAGACCTGCTCTTGATGACGACTTTTTTTGTGCGGGGTGATTTTTGTGCGATATGATTATCTTTAGTGGCTGATAAAGAGAGACGTGGAAGAGTCGGAAAGATTGTAAAGATTGTAAATCTTGGTTTGCGAATTGAATCAACTGAAATATTGACCTTGAACTTCATAATTGTATCCAGAAATATTTTTTATTGCATTTTTTACGGCGAACTTATTACATGTTTTCGTACAATTCTTGTCTTCCTGAACGCGGTCTCTGAAATTGTCTCACGTTGGATGCCCCGAATTTATTACATCTTAAAATATTGTCCTTGAACTTCATAATTATATCCAGAAATATTTTTTATTGTATTTTTTACGGCGAACTTATTACATGTTTTCGTACAATTCTTGTCTTCCTGAACGCGATCTCTGAAATTGTCTCACGTTGGAATTCTCGAATTTATTGCATTTTGAAATATTGACCTTGAATTTCATAATTGCATCCAGAAATATTTATTATTATATTTTTCACGCCGAACTTATTCCATGTCTTCGTACAATTCTTATCTTCCTGAACGCGATCTCTGAAATTGTCTCACGTTGGATTCCCCGAATTTATTGCATTTTGAAATATTGACCTTGAACTTCATAATTGCATCCAGAAATACTTTTTATTGTATTTTTACGGCGAACTTGCTGCTTTTCTTCGTACGATTCTTGTTTCATTTACCTCGATCTCGAAAGTTGTTTCATATTGGATTCCGCGAATTTATTATAACTTGGAGTATTAATACATTGTTGACCAGTAACGAGTTAACTCGTGTTCGTACGCGCATCAGCTTAAGTAATTATTAAAGTTGAAAATTAAAATTGTTTTCAATAGAGCGTTGTTGGTTGTGTTGGATAGTGTGTGGTTTATTACAATATTAATTATAATTAACGTTCTTGAATTTTGTAGTTGGCCGTAGTATTAGTAATATGTAAAGTATAGTTTTTAGCGGCTATTCATAAGGCCAAAGGTGTAGATTAAAACTTCTTTGTTTCAATTTTTCGACGAAACGTTTCGATAAGTTGGTTCTTATCCTCTTCAGTCGTATTTAATTGTTCCAAGAAGTCCTAGGAAGTGTCTTATACAGTAGGTGATCCTAGTTGCTATCGTCTCGGATGTTAGTTGAGACTCAATATTAATTATTTTCCTGAATATTCAGTTTTTAATTGCAATTTTAGTATTGGACTTCCGGTGACATAGGTTAGTTCTTTCCATAAAATTGCCGTGTTTTAGATGGATTAGATCTCGCATTGATTTCCGCGGTTGAAAATCCGATGCTGGATCGGCATGATTTCTGGCAACAATGGAAAAAGTTCGATTGTCAAATATGCTGCGAGATGAATACGAAGAGTCTTACTTCGCCTGCATGTAGGTCAAAATAAAGTTGGGAAATCGCGGAAAATGGCAACGTAGAATTTTAATAAAGAAAGTAGGGAAGCGTAGAAAGTTTGTATTATATTGTAATTCTTAATTCGTATCTATCAACTTCGAATTTCTATATACTATTTGTTTCTATTATTTTCAGTAGTATTATTATTGTAAAAAGGGGACAACGGAAAAAATTCTCGAACGTCATATCGGCCATTCGAAGCTATTCGCATAATTTACAAAATATTTTCGTATTTACGTCTTAACATTTATTTTATTATAACAACTAACATCACGCATTATTGTTCGATGTTGAAGTACGTGTTCCCTTAATCGTTAGCACTTATACTTCCTTCACACGCCAACTTAATATCGTGCGAACGGTTGTCGTTGAATATCAATCAAGATGTGTTCTACGTTGCTAGTTTATTCGTTGATCGAATATAATGTCTTCGTTGCTAGTACAAGGTTTCGTGTCGGTAGTTACAATGAGTCTGGTTTAAAGTTAGATGGCGGTCATATTTATCAAGAAAATGTGAGCTGCAGCCGATGAGTGGAAGTGTATGTCCTTATTCTAATTGGTTGGAACTTGTATTTCCCAATGAGGGTGAATGATAAGCCTGATGGTGGAAAACGGTTCGGTTCGTGGAATCGCAGCGGCAATTCCAAGTAGAAACGGTCGGTGTCATCGGTCCGTTCACCGAAGTACCTTACACTGAGCTGCCCACCTGGTGAGGTATTATTAATTCTCCCAAAAGGACATTGCCCTAAGTACATTTTATGTTTGAAGTAAGCTTATTAAGAACACCAGCGAAGTAACTTCTACCTGACACTATTCGAGCGGAGGAAGAACTCATTTATTATTACGTTATATTTTGAGGAAGCCGAAAGTTAGGATTCCCCGCATTATTACGTCGGTTTTATCAATCCTGGCTTTTCTCTAATTCTATACTCCATCGTATAACAGCGAGGCAGAAACCTCGTTTCCCGTCAGCATGACAAATTACAGAAGTCACCGTGAAATCCGCTTCGCGTCCACGTGATAAATTGCAGTAGTCGATGCCCAGATCTCCTTTCATGCCACGGAAAAGAGTCGGATCGTTCTACTCGATGCCAATGAAGTTACCGCCTTCCACCGACATGATTTATCTCCTTCTATTTTTCTAAGGTGTGTACACCGAATAAGATCCTACTCCTTCATGATCAAGTACTATATACTTTACGCCCACTCGCCCACTTTGAAATAAGAGATTCGTGTTCTCGTTGAAGAATTTGTAACCCGCCCAAAGAAATAACATTGTTAGTATAATACTTCGAGGTCGAGTTACAATGATCAGTTCACGGATCTACATAAACGATATTTATCAATTAATAATAGATGAAAATATTTCAAACCATTGCAAATTTGAAGTACGTAGTCCGTTAAAGTATTAATATTGCAAATCTTGAAATACTTGGGATGGAATTTTTTCAAATTGTATGGGAACAAAAAATAATAGAAAACCTTTTATCGACGAAATTATATTAAGTTCATTTATTAATACAGTCCGCGATATTTCTATAAAGCCACCACGTTTTTTGGGAATATATTATAAATATTTCATACTTATGATAAGTTTGTGGGTGATATTATTTTAGGAGTATTAAAGACACATATTTGTCGGTTTAAATCATGGGAATAACATTTATTTAAAATAGGAAACGCAAATATATAATATGACATAAAATACGATGCGAAATTTCGATTGATACTCCGGAAATATGTATGTGAAGATTTAGTTTTTCTTGTAAAGAAGTTATTTCCACTCGCGAAACCGTTGCAAAGATAAATGTACGATATTTACAAGATTTTGTAGAAAATAAATCGTAATTGTCAAAAGGTATATTAAAACGTTTTATATATGTTTTTTAATATCATATCGAAGTGGCGATAAAAATTCGTCCTTGAAGAGGTTAATGGAATCGTGAATTAATTCCAGTAAAAGGATAAATACATGTCGGAATTAACACTTCCTGATTCGAGGAGAGTGGACGAATCAAATTCACGAGGAGAGAGTGGACGGCTACTTGGAGATACTTCGTTAATTGGAGCTCATTCGTGTTCTTTACACTCGAAGCGTGAACACGATTCGACCGTCGGTGTTTTTACGAAAATTGAATTCGCTTAACGGTTTCCGGTGAACTTAAACCAGCTCTATCTCTTCTTCTACTATTTCCTTGGAGTGAAATCTATCCGTCCGAAGTCCTCCTGGCGTTTCTTTGCCTCGAAACGATCTCTCTGTTACGAAGGGTTAGTTTCTGCTTCTTTGGAAACGGCATTTTTATTCGAATTAAAGCTGGACGAACCAGTGAATCGCGATAACGAAATGAAATACGCGAAAGCCTCTGTCCTCGAGGCGTATCCTGAATCTCCCGAATCCTTCCTCCGCGAAATAAAATTCGGTTTTAAAGCCGACGTGACTTTGTATCTGTCGCCTTTACGAGCGAAATCCCACGGAAATTATTTGCCGCCATTTTCAACCCGAATCAAACGACACCAGCGATAATGATGATTAAAGGAAAAATCATTTTAACTTTTTATTGGATGTTTGATTATGAAAATCTTATCAGAAACTGGATTACAAGATATTATGAAATTTTTACTAGAAATTTGGTTGCGAAATATTAAGGAATTTTTATTGGAAATTTCAGTGCGAAATGTTCAGCAATTATTATTAGAAATTTGGTTGCGAAATATTAAGGAATTTTTATTGGAAATTTCAGTGCGATATATACAGCAATTTTTATTAGAAATTGGATTACTAAATATTATGAAAATTTTATTACAAAGTAGATTACGAAATATTAGGAAATTTTTATTAAAAATCTGATTACGAAATATTAGGAAATTTTTATTAGAAATATGATTACGAAATATTAGGAAATTTTTATTAGAAATTTGATTACAAATTATTAAGAAATTTTTATTAGATATTTAGTTACGAAATGTTACAAAATTGTTATTAGAAATTTGATTACGAATTATTAAGGATCTTTTATTGGAAATTTGATTATGAAAAATTAAGAAATTTTTATTAGATATTTAGTTACGACATATTAAAGAATTTTTATTGGAAATTTCATTACGAAATATTGAGAAACATTGTGGAATTTATTATTCATTTATTATTCATTTATTATTCCTTACATTATTAATTAATACTTATAATTGCTACTGGTATATTTTATCATAATTGCTTCTTCATAATTGCTTAACAAAGAGAATAATTATGATAACCAATAACATAAAAGTTTTAGAGTTTGTAAAATATATGAATTGAAAAGTTGATTTAATGTTTATATTAATAACTGTAATTTCTACTTAAAGTTGTTATTATTTGTGGCAGTCACGTTATTATTAGAGCTCCGTGATGCACATACATATCAGTCTTAGACTTCCGGTTTTTAATCGTTCCCGGCAGCAAAAAACCGAGAAGCGTCTACTCGACGCGTGGCAGTTGAAAAACATGAAGGAATTCATTTATTATTAATGATACTCGACCGCTAATACCAACTTTCCCTCAGCTTACCCTCAGCTTTCCCTCAGCTTTCCCTCGGACGTGGTTTGCGAGGAAAAACTCGTGGCACGCCGGTATCCGATATTAATTTTCCATCCGGACAATAAATAAAACGGTTGAGTAATGGATAAAGAAGTGCGATCGTTATCGTGATCCGCGATTGTGAAGCCGATTAGTAAACGATACTTGAACTGTATATCAGTGTGTATATATATATTGTATCGATTTGTGTCGAAACCGTGTTATATAAGTACCGCGTGATACAAGTATCGCATTATATCGAAACCACGTTCCAGGAGTACCGCGTTAAATTGAATCCGCGTTGCACAAGTACCGCACAAGCCGATTAGTAAACGATACTTGAACTGTATATCAGTGTGTATATATATTGTATCGATTTGTGTCGAAACCGTGTTATATAAGTACCGCGAGGTACAAGTATCGCATTATATCGAAACCAGGTTCCACGAGTACCGCGTTAAATTGTATCCGCGTTGCACAAGTACCGCACAAGCCGATTAGTAAACGATACCTAAACTGTATATCAGTGTGTATATATATTGTATCGATTTGTGTCGAAACCGTGTTATATAAGTACCGCGAGGTACAAGTATCGCATTATATCGAAACCAGGTTCCAGGAGTACCGCGTTAAATTGTATCCGTGCTGCACAAGTACCGCGTTGTATAGAAATCGCGTTGTATAAGTCCTACACTTTCAAATGCCGTTTCTCGTTCAAAAGCTATGCCATTCGAATAATTCTGAACATTAGTGTATCTCGATCAAACGATATAACGATTCATCGATCAAAATTGCTAATTCGAGTGCGTTTAAAGTGAATTACATTGGCGTCGGCATTAACGTTCCGCCCTCATTATGCTGGAACCTATACGGGTGCATAGATGGGGAAGAAAAGAGAAAAAAGCGGTTGTTGCAGATACGCGGAAGATAATGAATATACGGTGCCTTTTGTGGAGGTCTGAATTTACACGGAAGCCGGAGGAACACAAACGAGCCGCGCCGGTTAATTTGATACCGTTTCGTTCTATTTCGTTCTATTTCGTTCTATTTCGTTCTATTTCGTTCAACGATGGCAAGCGTCCAGACAATAAAATTAAACACACAGTCTTTGGAATACCGATACCACCACTAAAACACCGCTATTACTGTTAATACTATTATACCATTGATTATCGCAAAATACGCGCTACTTATACAACGTGCTTTCGATACAACGCGGTTCGCAAATTGTAGGAATGCTCGGGTAACGCGGTACTTATACAGTGCGGTTTCGATATTACACGGTATTTATACAATGCGGTTTCGATATAACGCGGTATTTATGCAACGCGATTTCGATATAACGCTGTATTTATGCAACGCGATTTCGATATAACGCGGTATTTATGCAGCGCGGTTTCGATATAACACGGTACTTACGCAACGCGGTTTCGATATAACCCGGTACTTATACAACGCGGTCTCGATATAATGCGGCACTTATACAACGCGGTACTTATACAACGCGTTTTCGATATAAGGCGGTGCTTATAGAACACGGTTTATAAATTCTGGAAATCCACGTATAACGCGGTACTTATACAACGCGTTTTCGATATAACGCGGTGCTTATAGAACACGATTTCGATATAACGCGCTATTTATACAACACGATTTCGATATATCGCGATACTTATACTACGCGGTACTTTTACAATGCGGTATTTATACAACGCGGTTTCGATATATCGCGCTACTTATACTACGCGGAACTTTTACAACGAGGTTTCGATAGAATGCGGTTCACAAACCGTTGCGCTGTTCATATAACGCGGTTTAGCTACAATGTGGTTACGCAGACCTAACCCAAACGTGAAACAATTTTCGAGACCGAGATAAGGAAGATAAGGATTATCCGAAGATCACGCGTGAATATGAAGAGTAACACTCGTGGAACAGAGTATGATAAAAACTATTTCCGAATGCAATTACGAAGTGCAAGGTTATTATACCGAGGTATAATAAATTGGTAAAATCAAACGTAGGGCAACTTTCGAACTCGAGATAAGAATGATAAGGATTCGTTGGAGAATGATACTCATCGAGTTCCGAAGAGCAGATGGCGAAAAGTTCGAAGCGATCCTTGAATGAAAGGAGACAAGACGGACCTTTCGTGATCCAATTAACAGAACTGGGACGTTATTCTCATAAAGCGAGGCTCGTTAAGCAAAAATATTCAGTTTTAGTGGAACTGGACTGTCGCCAGTATTCGAGCATATATCGTCCTTTTCAATGGTTGACCACGCCCTTCTTCGTACTTCCATTGGAGACTGCTGCGATCCGACAGTGAACTGGAAACGGATATCTGCGTACCGCTTATTTTAGCTGGCACGTACGCAAACCAGAACAAAAATCACTGAACACGTATTCACACGTGGACAATTTTAATATTTCGATGCACACCCCTCGCGCCGGGCACATCGGTGTGACCACTGTCATCCTGGTTATTAAAATACGTGGGATGTTGAAGAGAAATGAAATACGTCCTGGAACCTGAATACTTAGCATTTTTGTTCCCGGAATTAATGTTCGTTTCTTCATCATCGTGACATTGCTTTGTTTGCGATATAACTCCCTTGACATTTTTCCGATTTTGGGTCGACTCGTTTTTTGACCGGAACAAATTTTTAATTAACTTCTTTCAACCCAAAACGGTCCTAGAACATCATTAGGCATCATATACTATCGATTTAGACCATCTAGAAGTGAAATTGGCGACTTTGATTTTTTGACAATTTGTGAAGGTATACCCCTTTACATTTTTGCGATTTTGGGTCGACTCGTTTTTTGACCGGAACAAATTTTTAATCCACTTCTTTCGACCCAAAATCGTCCTAGAACATCATTAGGCATCATATACCATCGATTTGGGTCATGTAGGACCGATTTTGGCGACTTTCATTTTTTGACAATTTTTGAAGGTATACCCCTTCACATTTCTTCGATGTGGAGTCGACCCTTTTTTGACCGAAACAAATTTTTAATCCACTTCTTTCGACCCAAATCGGTCCTAGAACATCATTAGGCATCATATACCATCGATTTGGGTCATGTAGGACCGATTTTGACGACTTTCATTTTTTGACAATTTTTGAAGGTATACCCCTTTACATTTTTGCGATTTTTAGTTGACCTGTTTTTCGACCAGAACAAATTTTTAATCCACTTCTTTCGACTCAAAATCATCCTAGAACATGTTTATACATCATCCACCATCGATTTGGACCATTTAGGAGCAAAATTGGTGACTTTGATTTTTTGACAATTTTTGAAAGTATACCTCTTCTCATTTTTGCGATTTTGGGTCAACATATGTTTTGAATAGGAAATTACTTCAATCCACTTGTTTCCACTGAAAACGGTCCTAGAACACATACTCTTCTTCGACTACACCCTCTGCCTATTTATCAGCAACGTCTAACACCAAACTATCAAGCTCCTTTTCAAGAGTGATATTCGTACTTCCTGTGTCTCAACCACCTCGTATTTCTTCGAGTTTCCCGCTCGTTTTTCTTCGTTTCACGGCCCTTTGCCATCTTCTTTATCTTCTTCTTGTCTTCGACACCGATACTCGTAGTTCCATCGATTCAATCTTCACACCATTTCCGAAGTTTTCAATTCCATCTTCGTCGTCTAAAGATTCTCGAATGCTACGTGGATACAACGCGGTTCATAAATCGTAGCGATCTTCGTATAACGCGGTACGTATACAATACGGTTTCGACGTAACGCGGTACTTATACAACGCGGTTTCGATATAACACGGTACTTATAAAATCCGCTACTCATACCACGCGTTTTCGATATAACGCGGCTTCGATACAACGCGGTCCACAAATCGTAGCGATCTTCGTATAACGCGGTACTTATAAAATAGGGTTTCGATGTAATGCGGTACTTATACAACGCGGTTTCGATATAACACGGTATTTATACAATCCGGTACTCATATCACGCGTTTTCGATATAACGCGGCTTCGATACAACACGGTTCACAAATCGTAGCGATCTTCGTATAACGCGGTACTTATACAATACGGTTTCGACATAACGCGGTTCACAAATCGTAGCGATCCTCGTATAATGCGGTACTTATACTACACGGTTTCGACATAACGCGGTTCACAAATCGTAGCGATCTTCGTATAATGCGGTACTTATACTACACGGTTTCGACATAACGCGGTTCACAAATCGTAGCGATCTTCGTATAACGCGGTACTTCTACAATACCGTTTCGACATAACGCGGTTCACAAATCGTAGCGATCTTCGTATAACGCGGTACTTGTACAATACGGTTTCGACATAACGCGGTTCACAAATCGTAGCGATCTTCGTATAATGCGGTACTTATACTACACGGTTTCGACATAACGCGGTTCACAAATCGTAGCGATCTTCGTATAATGCGGTACTTATACTACACGGTTTCGACATAACGCGGTTCACAAATCGTAGCGATCTTCGTATAACGCGGTACTTATACAATACGGTTTCGACATAACGCGGTTCACAAATCGTAGCGATCTTCGTATAACGCGGTACTTATACTACACGGTTTCGACATAACGCGGTTCCCAAATCGTAGCGATCTTCGTATAACGCGGTACTTATACAATACGGTTTCGACATAACGCGGTTCCCAAATCGTAGCGATCTTCGTATAACGCGGTACTTATACAATACGGTTTCGACATAACGCGGTTCACAAATCGTAGCGATCTTCGTATAACGCGGTACTTATACAATACGGTTTCGACATAACGCGGTTCACAAATCGTAGCGATCTTCGTATAACGCGGTACTTATACTACACGGTTTCGACATAACGCGGTTCACAAATCGTAGCGATCTTCGTATAACGCGGTACTTATACAGTACGGTTTCGACATAACGCGGTTCACAAATCGTAGCGATCTTTGTATAACGCGGTACTTATACTACACGGTTTCGACATAACGCGGTTCACAAATCGTAGCGATCTTCGTATAACGCGGTACTTATACAGTACGGTTTCGACATAACGCGGTTCACAAATCGTAGCGATCTTCGTATAACGCGGTACTTATACTACACGGTTGCAATACAATGCGGTTTACATAGGTCTTCGAAACTTCATCAGCGATATTCACGCAATACGCTATCGAATGACATTCATTGTTCCAAAGTCTCGTTCGGGCTTTCTTAATCCTTGGATTTCATAGGAATTTTAGTATAAAATTCCGCCAGTAAAATGGTCAGGAATTCTCGATGTTCATCCTCGTCTAGTTCCCTTACACGAATACCGATCAGAAAACGTTGAAACGTAGCGGATAACCTCGTCTCGCTATTGTCATTCGGATCCCGCTTCGAGCGGAGCTAGATATTTCATCGAGATTCCACTCGAGACGTTCTGGTATTTCATTGTCATGGAAATAGACGTAAGACCATTCCGAGACAGCCTCAAAGAGGGACACCTTTCTTTCGATGGTTTCCATCGAGCGATCGTTTTCGAAGCCGATGACGAATGAACGAAGAAAGATTCTCCACGTCCTTAAAACGAATCGCTTTGTGTCCTCTGCCCGCGGAATAACGCGCACATTCAGCACCTCCGGCGATCGTTCTCCGCCGATTCGAGTCGAAGCGAAATCAAGACTCGCTTGGTGGACGAATCAGGAGTCTTTACGTCGTCTCTGTTTATCGTGCTTCTTTTGGATTCGATGGGAAACTATTATTTAAACGTAACGAAGGAGAAGCTTGTGAAAGTTGACAATGTTGAATAATAGGAATTCATATTTTAATGGCAGGAGGAAATATGAATTAATGATCGTTTCTTTATCATCGTGGCACTGATTTTTATGTGATATATTCAATTCTTTTGCTTTGCACGACGTATTAAAATACATAACCCTCGAGCTACGCGGTTTCGATATAATAAAGTATTTGTGCAACGCGGATTCGATGCAACGCGTATACCTTCAAAAATTGTCAAAAAATGAATGTCGCCAATTTTGGTCCTAAATCGTCCAAATCGATGGTAAATGATGTATAAACATATTTTAGGATGGTTTCTGATCGAAAGAAGTAGATTCAAAATTTGTTCTGGTCGAAAAACAGGTCAACTCAAAATCGCAAAAATGTGAAGGGGTATACCTTCAAAAATTGTCAAAAAATCAAAGTCGCCAGTTTTGCTCCTAAATGCCCCAAACCGATGGTAGATGATGTATAAACATGTTCTAGGATGATTTTGATTCGAAACAAGCGGTTTAAAATTTTTTCCCGTCAAAAAACAGGTCGACCCAAAATCGCAAAAATGTAAAGGGGTATACCTTCAAAAATTGTCAAAAAATGAAAGTCGCCAATTTTGCTCATAAACCGCTCAAATCGATGGTAGATGATGTATAAACATATTCTAGAATGATTTTGGGTCGAAAGAAGTGGATTAAACATTTTTTCCGATCAAAAAACGAGTCGACCCAAAATTGCCTTAAAAATGGTAAAACATTCAATGTCCCATTTCAATGCACGAAAACATCAGAGCAGTCAAATTTCCGATGCATCCGTGTGTTCGCAGTTCCCGATGGAAATGTCGCGCTTCCGTAGTTTCCCGATCGCGGGAACTGATTGGAAATGAACGCGTAATTATCAGTGGCAAGTCGGTGATAGCGGAGCAGCGTGACGCGCTCAAAGGAAGAGAGTTAAGATCCGAACGAAGAGAAAATTAAGATGGGGATGGAAATGGCACCTCGAAGTGGATGTATCTTTTTGAAGTCGGCAAGAACTCGAATCCCCTTTCATTTCAAACCGGCCGATCTTTTTAACCCTTTGCCGATCGTCACTTAACTTTGTAATTAGAAGCTGAATTCATTGCGTAAATGAGGGTACATTGAAAGAAGGAATATTTCAGGAATAAAAGCACCGGGTATTTAAAGTATCTCTGTAACGAGAGTCGTCGTTCGTTGGTCCATTTTTAATTCCACTTTCGTGGAATCCATTATTAAATGTTACGTATTATTTATGGCAATTAGTCCATTATCCACTACAAACATATTATTATGATATATCACGTATTATTTACGCGAATTTAACCATTATTTACCACAAGAATTTCAGTTTCCGTGGAATTTTGTATTATTATATATTAAATGTTATATATGACAATTAATTTATTACTTGCTTCAAGAAGTTTGGTTCTCAATGCGTTTTTTATTATTTTTATTTATTGTATATTATTTGTGTCAATTAATCCATTAGCCATTTCATGAATTTTGAGTTTCATAGAATTTGGAGCAATTTCTTTTTATAACACTTTTTGAAGTTACATTCGCGTAAAATGTTTTGTGAGATTGTAGTAAAAATTGTGACGAAAGAAATTAATGAACTCGATTGTATTAGAATAAAAAGTGAGGCCTAGTTTGTTGTATTCGTTGAAAGTGGATATCTTAGAAGTGGTTGGATTTCTGCCATTCGCCGAGAATAATATGGCGGTCTCCACGGAAATCCATAAAAAGGGAAAACAAGGAATTGTCGAGGAGAATAATAGAAGGAAAGCAATAGGTTGCAGTTGACGAGTGTTTGCTAAGAGAAACTTCAAAATATTCAGAGGCTCCGAGTGAATAGAAACTACAGACAGTTTTATATTAAAATACAACTAAATACTCTGATTTCAATGAATTATTAGAGAAATATTAATTTCTATAGGATTTTATTCACGGTCGCCAAACCAAAATATTTTCGACATTTTTATATTTTATATTGAAAAATATTCTTTCTGACGAGCTGAGAGGAACTGCAAAATTTGATAGAAGTTAAACAATTTTAAAGGCATTAATCGAAATTCAAACTAATAATTCATTATAATTTATGACATAAAATCATATTGTATTGTATTATTTTATTATTTACTGTAATTTATGCTTGAATTTTAAAAACACTTAATAATAATTCTAAAACTTTTTCAACGCTTGATAACAATGTTTAAAAACAATTTTCAATAATCTACATAATTTATTAAATACCACATAATTAATAATACACTGCATAATTTTCATCATATTCTTCGCATGTTTCGCGAATCTAATTGAAACAGCATTATCCCCTAAAAAAATAGTAATTATAATAAATCGAAACAATTCCTTTAATGCTAAAAAAAAGCCTCGAAGCGCATTAATTTCGATAGGCAAAAGTTTCGCGCGACGATCAAAGCGGGAAAAAATAACGTTATGAAAAATATGTTAGCTGCCGTGTTGCGAAAGTTTCGAAATGAATTCGGAAACCGCGACGTACGATTCTCCAGCGAGTTGAAATCATTCTCGAAAAACAAGCAAAAAATATTGGTGATACCATTTTTCAGGAAACGAGCCGTACGTTCATCTCGTGACCGAACGAGATAGCGGACTGCCCGCAATAAAAGCACAACCAATCTTTTTAACATGCTACTCCGATTCTTCGGTCGCCATACTTCTTTTCCTTTGCACCGCATTTTCGAAAAATCCAATCTGCCAGCAGCAACGAATGCTTCAATCGAATCTACGACTGGAATTATTCGTGATTTTAACAACGGATTTTCTTTTACTCTTTATTTTGACTCTTTATTTTGACTCTTTATTTTGACTCTTTACGTTGACTCTTTACTTTGACTCTTTATTTTGACTCTTTATTTTGACTCTTTACTTTGACTCTTTACTTTGACTCTTTACTTTGACTCTTTACTTTGACTCTTTACTTTGACTCTTTACTTTGACTCTTTACTTTGACTCTTTACTTTGACTCTTTACTTTGACTCTTTACTTTGACTCTTTACTTTGACTCTTTACTTTGACTCTTTACTTTGACTCTTTACTTTGACTCTTTATTTTGACTCTTTATTTTGGCTCTTTATTTTGGCTCTTTATTTTGGCTCGTTACTTTGACTCTTTACTTTGACTCTTTACTTTGACTCTTTACTTTGACTCTTTACTTTGACTCTTTACTTTGACTCTTTACTTTGACTCTTTACTTTGACTCTTTACTTTGACTCTTTATTTTGACTTTATTTTGACTCTTTACTTTGACTCTTTACTTTGGCTCGTTACTTTGACTCTTTACTTTGACTCTTTACTTTGACTCTTTACTTTGACTCTTTATTTTGACTCTTTATTTATTTACGAATTTCTTTTACTCTTCATTAACCTTTGCGTTTTTGGAAGCATTAAAAAACAACATTACTTATGGGATGATATTTGATTTATTATATACAATAATAATAGTAATTTAATTTATTTAAAAAATATTAACAAGGATTCCTAGGTGGGTGTCTTCCACCGATTTTTTTCGTTTTCATAGAAGTTATAGTATTCAAAAAACTAAGTGACACGAATTTTTGTTCAAATGTGAAATTTCAGTTTAACGTAGTGAAACACACGCTCAAAGATTTGGCGTTTAATAGGAATAATTGGAATGTTTGATCGAAGTTTTTAATTCTTTTGAATTTTAGTGGGTAAAAATATTTTTTATTATAAATAACATAGCACGGAAAGAATATTTTAATCCACTATCATTTAAGCAATTATGGTTCCTACAATTTTCGGTTAAATATTTACATTCAAGTTAGGGAAACCCATGTAAAATAAACTCTTTAATTATACAAGGATATTCGTCTCCGTGTACAGAATATGGGTGATCCATCGTGTTATACGATACCTCGCGATACGCGTCCGTAACGTCTAAAAATAGAACTGTTTAAGCGCTCTACGATACATGGGTTACTTTAAATCGTAATCGTACCATTAAAAATATTACAAATTTACGAATATTAGCGATATATATGATTCGAGTTTTAGTAATATTGGCATCGGCGACCGCCATAGCGTTAAACAGATTTTGTTAAAACAGATACAAAGTGCATAGCTTGCTTCATTCAGGACACCCTATGTATTTTATCGCGACTTACAACTTACATTTTTCTCGCTGGATATACATGGATCTATGAAGGAAAGATTTTTTATGGTACGATACTCAGTAACGTGGAATGTTCATTTTGCATTTTCCCGTTTCGTTTGTGCCTGCTTTTTTTCAAAGAGCCGAGAAAAAGAGCGGCAGTACGAAGTGAAACTCGAAGTTTAAGTAGAATATGCATATCGCGGGTCAGCCAGTAGAACCCCGGCTGACTGGTGAGCGGCAGAACTCCGTTGGTCTGATTTTCCCGGGATATATTCTCCTAAGCCTTTCTAAAGAAATAAAACCTACTAGTTTCTCTAAAAAGTGCTTTTCACGTTCACTGTACTTTTTAATCTACATACTTCACCTATGTTTTCCATCGCATTACGAAACCTAAGAGAAATAATTTAAACGCGTCTTTCCAGTGTACTTCGATGACTCTATTTTTCTCTTTCTACGTTAAGTGTGACACTTAACATTTATTTCTAGAGATATTTCGCTAGTAAAGAAATTCAATGGAATGGAATCTCTCTCTATTTTTATTATTTATATAACTATATAGATCTACTATAAATATAAATAGTAGAAATATATTGTATTTTGTAAACTAAGCACATTTTAAGCAACTAAGCAACTATCCACACATTTTTGCTAGCATTTTTTTAGATATTTGAATTCTATATACAGGGTGTCCAATATGAAATGAGCCGCCTAATTATCTAATAGATAAAATAAATATTTTTGAATTATATCAAAGGTTTCGAACGGCTAATATCCTCAAAAAGAAAATTAAAAATTATTTTCCATATATATTTCATATTATACATATTATTTTTCAGAACATTATTTTTTCCCAGCTTTGACCGTCACGCGAAACCTTCACCCATCGAAATTGATGCGCGTCGATGATCTTTTAGCATTAAAAAACTTGTATACACAATTCGTGTATGCGAATCGTTAGATTGGGAGCTTCGATTGATCTCGTATTTAAACTCATTTACCGGGACATCCAGAATCCGTAATTGTTCTATCTAACTAACAACGGAATCGGAAGAAAAGGTAGAAAGGGGTCGTTACTATTTTCAATTGCGGCACGCCGATTCGCCGTGTCTACTCGAGCCGTTATCCCGCAGGCTATCGGATCGTTAGGGCAACGAGGAGAAGGCATCGGCCCGTGAAACTAGATCTCAGGGAAGAGGACCAAAACTGTTACGAAATACGAAGCTAAAATGCATGTGAGAGAATTCTACGGCGAATCCTTGGAATGGGTATTGCATTGCCGTAAGGGCTATCCTCGCTAACGTGGGGCCGATTTACATGGTACTTGAAAATGTCGGTACCACCCAACGAGACCATTTCGCAGTCCTGGCTAGTGCCTGACCTAAAAACGTCTCCACGAATATACCGTTCTCGTTTCTCCTTCCGCTTCTCCTTCTCCTCCTCCTCCCCTCTCCTTCCCCGCCATGCTCGGACCACGCGCGTGAAATTAAGTCTGCAATATTAATTCACGGAATACCGCCACCGTGCCAACATCACGACACCCATCTTTTCTGCCGCACCTTTTATGTGCTTCCCTTCTTCCCCATTAAACACATCGCCCTTCGTATTCCGTCTCTTAAAATAGCCGATCTTACGATCACTGCGAGCGATAAATTAACTTTTTACCAGGACATCTTCGATCACTGATGCATCGTTCAATTAGTATTATTGCACGGATACAAAATGCGATCGATTCTGGTAAATGGTTAAATGGGATTTAGTTTTATAGGGATGTTTTAAGTTTGTTAGAAATTTAGCGACTCCCGAGTCTTCCTGCGAAACGAGACGGCAGTGTTCTAACTGGAAATTCATATTTCTTATCGCGCTTATTTCTTATCGTGTTGTTCTTAATTGCTTATGGATTCATGGATTCCCGACGCCATTGTTATTTGCGTTTCTGTATTAGTTGAGAAAGGTGTTCATTGATTTCCCGATGTCTTGGATTCTTGTTATTGCATTTTGTTAATGAATTAATCCTGTAACGTGGAAGAACACAGGTTCGAGACTACGTGGATGATATCAATTAATCCTTTCCACTCGGAGGCGATTCTCAGTCGCCACTCGGTTTATTGGGGCAACTTGAGAGGCGATTGACAGGCGACATTGTGGTTCTCTCCAATGATGTTTTCTTATTGGATTCTAAATCACCGATAATTGGAGTTTTTTCATTTCGTTTTTCCATTTTCATGTTTCATTTCATGTCGCCTCTCAGTCGCCACTGGAATTGCTGCTATAATCTGAGTGGCGATTAAGCGGCGACATTAAGATTTTTTCCAATGATGTTTTCTTATTGGATTCTAATTCACCGATAATTGGAGTTTTTTCATCTCGTTTTTCCATTTTCATGTTTCATTTCATGTCGCCTCTCAGTCGCCACTGGAATTGCTGCTATAATCTGAGTGGCGATTAAGCGGCGACATTAAGATTTTTTCCAATGATGTTTTCTTATTGGATTCTAAATCACCGATAATTGGAGTTTTTTATGTCATTGCTTCATTTTCATGTTTCATTTCATGTCGCCTCTCAGTCGCCACTGGAATTGCTGCTATAATCTGAGTGGCGATTAAGCGGCGACATTAAGATTTTTTCCAATGATGTTTTCTTATTGGATTCTAAATCACCGATAATTGGAGATTTTTCATGTCATTGTTTCATTTTCATGTTTCATTTCATGTCGCCTCTTAGTCGCCACTGGCGACTTAATTGCCACAATAATCTGAGTGGCTACTGAGAGTCGCCACTCGACTGCAAAGAGTTAATATTAATTTTCTGAATAACAAATAAGATAAGATATTTATATTCTGCAGCAATATAATCTGCATCTACATTGAATATTCAAATCTGCAATAACCTGAAGATAGATATTCAGCAGCAAAAAGAAATAAGATCACCTGTCTAATACACCCATTAATATTCCATATTCCATAATTCCACGCTACATCTCTTTAATCAGTTCCACCGGCAATTTAGCGTTACATTTTTACCAATAATATATTTCAAGTACCCCGATCGAAATTCCCTTCTGAATATAAAAATGAAAAAACTCATAGAACTCGCGATTATCGCATATACGAGATATTTCCATTTGATATGTTTCAATCGGCTTTTAATCAGGTCGCAAACGAGTGGCAGGGAAAAAGGAGGAAAGAAATGCAAAAAGAAAGAAAGAAACAAAGAATGATGGCAAAGGAAGTTCCGCTCGATACTCGCGTTAACCCTTTAACAGTGTTTGACGAGTACACTCATTAGTTGAAAAAGAATGAAATACCTTAGCGATACAAATTGACATTTTTGTAAGAAATGAAAAATGTATTTCTCCGATTAGAATGAAGAAATGAAATGATGAATAGTTTGTTGCATTTTTATTAATAATATTATTAATCAAGGAATTTGATTAAATCTAGGTTAGGTCTGCATTATTGTAATTCATTCGAATATACTGGAGATGTATTCAGTTTGCATTTGACGAGTATACTCGTCATTGCTTGGGATTGTTGTCGGTCAGGTTAGGTTTGTATTAGATCTGGGTTAAGTCTAGGTTAGGTCTGCACTTCTGTAATTCATTCGAATTCACTGTCGGTGTATTTACGTTGCGTTTGAGACGAGTGTACTCTTCATCGCCTAATTTTAATAACACAAGCAGATACATATTTTCCGAACGAAATTATAGCTTTAAAGGGTTAAAATTGACCGATTCCAATACCGCGATCGTTGTCGGTCGGGTTAGGTTTGTATTAGATCTGCGTTAAGTCTAGGTTAGGTCTGCACTTCTGTAATTCATTCGAATTCACTGTCGGTGTATTTACGTTGCGTTTGAGACGAGTGTACTCTTCATCGCCTAATTTTAATAACACAAGCAGATACATATTTTCCGAACGAAATTATAGCTTTAAAGGGTTAAAATTGACCGATTCCAATACCGCGATCGTTGTCGGTCGGGTTAGGTTTGTATTAGATCTGCGTTAAGTCTAGGTTAGGTCTGCACTTCTGTAATTCATTCGAATTTATTGTACGTGTATTTACGTTGCGTTTGAGACGAGTGTACTTTTCACCGCCTAATTTTAATAACGCAAGCAGATACATATTTTCCGAACGAAATTATAGCTTTAAAGGTTAAAATTGCACTCGCTAATTGCATAGGAAAATTGACCGATTCCAGTACCGCGATCGTTGTCGGTCGGGTTAGGTTTGTATTAGATCTGGGTTAAGTCTAGGTTAGGTCTGCACTTCTGTAATTCATTCGAATTCACTGTCGGTGTATTTACGTTGCGTTTGAGACGAGTGTACTCTTCATCACCTAATTTTCATAACACAAGCAGATACATATTTTCCGTACGAAATTATAGCTTTAAAGGGTTAAAATTGCACTCGCTAATCGCATAGGAAAATTGACCGATTCCAATAACGCGATCGTTGTCGGTGGGCTCCGTAAGTTGGCTTAGCACCGAGGAGTAAAACCGACGAGGTCACAGCTATTATGCAAATACAGATGCACAAGAGTACACCACTCTATGCACCGTAACTGGACGATCTCTTTATACCAACGTATATGTATATGCATTTTATGCACTCACATGCGCACGTGTCTCCTCTGTGTGGAGTACTGCATTATGCATTTCCGTACTCACCTATCCGCAACCGGAGTAGGAGTCACTGTAATTTGCTTGCCATTTAAACAGCTGCCATTAATTACATCCATAGGTGAATATCGCGGAACGATGACCGAAGTGTTAATTGAAAGAAGTTCGAATCGGCTCAAAGGGAATAAATTATGTTGACCAAGCGACCGGTTTATATTTTTCTTTCGTCCACCGAGCGCTTCGTCAAATAATGAATCCTGTATTCGCAGTTTGTGTTACAAGAAATGATACAATAGCGCCATCCACTACTCGGAAAACCAGTTGAGTACCATCGTTTAACATATTCGCACCGGATAACTCAAATGTGAGTCTTTGGGATTTTTTACTAGAACCCGGATAACTCAACAGTGAGTTTTTCGGATTTCTTACTGGAACCCGGATAACTCAAATGTGATTCTTTGGGATTTTTTACCGGTACCCGGATAACTCAAACCTGAGTTTGTCGGATTACTTACTGGAACCCGGATAACTCAAAATATTGAGTCTTTGGGATTTTTTACCGGTACCCGGATAACTCAAATCTGAGTCTTTGGGATGTTTTACCGGTACCCGAATAACTCAATTGTGAGTCTTTGGGATTTTTACTAGAACCCGGATAACTCAAACCTGAATTTTTCGGATGTCTTACTAGAACCGGAATAACTCAAATCTGAGTCTCTGGAATTTTGTACTGGTACTCAAATAACTCAATTGTGAGTCCGTGGGATTTTGTTACCAGAACGCGGATAACTCAACTGTGAGACTTTCCGATTTTTTTACCAGAACCCAGATAACTCAAATGTGAGCCTTTCGAATTTTTTACCGGTACTCGAATAACTCAGTTATAAGTCTGAGCTTGTTTACCATATCCAGGATAACTCAAATGTGAGTTTGACCTTTTTTACCAGAATTCACATAACTCAAATACGAGTCTTTGCGATTTCTTACCAGAACCCAGATAACTTAAATGCGAGTCATTAAATGCATTACACTTCGGTCTCAAAACGTTTGACTACATTCTGACTAATCATTACTTACATCTTCATATTTCTACCATTTTTGTCAACATAACTTTACCTACCAAATCCCCGCAAGTTTGCCGTCACACGCACATAATATTCATCTGAAAATACCGCAGCGCGAATGTGTTAATGCGAAATGTAATACTTTAATTCCAAGGAAGCCACTGTCGGCCATACCTATGTGCCGTCTACCGGAAGTTACCGAATGAACACGATGTAACTGTCAGGTTAGGAGAGCAGAAAATAAACGGCGGGACATTTAACCGCTGGAACTATTCTCATCTTGGGATTAGCACCGTGACATAACCTAACGGCCTCGCCATGTTCTACAAGTATTAACGGGAACTTTATTAACAACGGCCGGAAACCGGGAGAATAATCGTCCATATTTTCTGTATTAATTCAAACTAACATTCGTATGAAAAACGTGGAAAGCACGGATATCTGGGATGAAGATAAACGAGGGTCTTTGCGGCGAAGTGGATATTGTCATGCAAATATCACCGACAGCAGCTCAACGGATACAGAAAAGAGACAGTAAAGTACTTCCGGTATTCCAAGTAGAATGTCTAGTATTCTAAATTCGTGCGCTGCTGAAATTACTGTATTTCATGAAAATAGTAATTCATTGGGTTTAAATAACGGTCAGCTACGAGTTCCTCGACAAATGAAACGTCGTCTGGCAGAAGTGCTTGTCGTTTTAGCGGACATTTAGCGATTAAAAGGAAGAAGACGTTGAATGGCTATCATTATGGAGAATGTTGAAAATGTATGCTAAATTCAGGTCGAGTGGTGGATTTAACTCCGCCCTCTACATTTGTCACTCTGAATTACTTTGCTTCTTCTTAGACTTACGTTAACTCGCCGCGTGTCTCTTTTCACGAATATCCTTCGAAAATGTATTTTGCCTTAGTAATTGCCACGTTTAAGGACACTCTTTAATTGAGAAGGTGGTAATTATTTGGTAATTAAGAGTGGTTTCTATCAAAGTTGATTTTTGTGGACCGAAATATCTGAACGCGAAATATTGAAGCCGTTCATTAATTTAAATCCTCCAGCCATAATTTATGTATAAATCAATATTTAAACGTAACTGAGAATATGTTATGTAGATTTAAAGTTAAAATCAAGATATTTCTCTAAGAATCAGATTTTAATAATCTTTCGGATCAGAAATGCCAACATTGTGTCCTTAAAAACGTATTATATTTTGCCGTAGTGCTTTTCACGTTTAAGGATACTCTTTAATTGGAAATGTGTTAATTAGTTGGCAATTAAGAGTAGTTCCCGATAAAGAAGTTTTTTGTGTACCGAAATATTAATGAATATTAATTAATTTAGATCTTCTAGCCATGATTTATTAATAAATATATAATAACATCAGTTCGGAGGCAAATTGGGTTTCTTTTGAGAATTTGTTGTCGAAATATTCTTTTCATCGTCCATATTTCGGGGAAATCAGAGTTTAAAATTCTCTGCAAAAAAGCTCTTTTGAACGAAAAATTATTATTCTGGTTTACAAAATAACGCAGAAAAGTTTGATTTGCTTGCAAGAAATCAACTCACTGTGGGTGTCGAATTTTATATTGATTTGTGGAAAGTCAAGGCTTGCTTTTGTTGAATTTTTATCGGAAACAAATCGGATAGTTATTAAGAAATACTACTTAAGTAGTATTGTTTTTTGTCAGAATATGATTCTGACACATAATGCAAGTAAATTCTGATGCCATATGCAAAGTTTTGCCGGTTTCAATAACGAACGTGTAATCGCAGGGAGTTATGCAAATTACGGATTCGAAACAAGCCGATCTATCTGCGCGAATAACGAAAAGGCCTGCAGGAAGGATGCGGTGATATCGCAGTACCTGGTTCCGCTATTCCGGATTAATGCGATTTAAACGCGGGTATAATCAGAGAGTTTCGCAATTAACACGTGCACGCACTCGGAATTGAGTTAACCGGTGGCCAAAATCACGAAGGGTTTGCAATCGATTAACCTTCCACCTCGCCACGTTTATCTCCCAATTTTCACCCCCATTGTCCTTCTTATCGCAATACTTATGTCGTCATCGAAATGTACTCTTGCGAAAGATACTTGTTGTTCGACGAATTCTGAGTTAAGTCGAAAGTTGCAAACTGCGATTTTAATTGCTCGAATTGTTCTGTTCGAATAAAGTTTCCTTTTTGGATTAAAATAAATGGCAAAATTGTAGTATTACAATTGGAATCTTTTACAATATATTCGATATATATATATGTGTGTGTATATAAAATATAATACTTGACTGCAATGCAAAATACAATTTTAATTACTCGAATTATTCCGTTCGAATAAAGTTTCCTTTTTGGATTAAAATAAATGGAAAAATTGTAATATTAAAATTGGAATGTTTTAAATGCCATAGCACTTTGGAATAATTTATTATAAAATATAATACACGACTGGAATGCAAAATACAATGTTAATTACTCAAATTATTCCGTTCGAATAAAGTTTTCTTTTGGATTAAAATAAATGGCAAAATTGTAGTATTAAAATTGGAATATTTTAAGTGCCGTGCCACTTCGTAATCATTTATTATAAAATATAATACTCGACCGGAATGCAAAATACAATTTTAATTACTCAAATTATTCCGTTCAAATAAAGTTTCCTTTTGGATTAAAATAAATGTCAAAATTGTAGTATTAAAATTGGAATGTTTTAAATGCCATGGCACTTTGGAATAATTTATTATAAAATATAATACCCGACTGGAATGCAAAATACAATTTTAATTACTCGAATTATTCCGTTCGAATAAAGTTTCCTTTTTGGATTAAAATAAATGGGAAAAGTGTAATATGAAAATTAGAATATTTTAAGTAGTATTAAACCATGCCATGCCACTTTGTAATCATTCATTATAATATATAATACTCGACTGCAATGCAAATTACAATTTTAATCGCTTTATTTATTTCAATTCAGAAATGGAATTTCTTGATTGAAGTAAATCCCTTAATTCTAATACTAGAATTGCAATATTTTAATACCGTGGCACTACCTGATATTTAATTCTTATAACTATTAGTAACCCCGCTACTAATTAACCGCTAATTAACATTCCATATTAACTAACAAATTATTCCTATCACTATTCCATAACCACAATCACCACATACTAGTATCAATAATAATACTAATAATAGTATCAGTACATAAAAGATCGCGAAAGAATACATCCCCAAAACCTCCCCAATAATAAAACCAAAAAAAGATAAAACCCTTCACCCTGAAAGCACATCATAGGACATAAATTTAAAAGCCACCCCCGGACCTCATTAAAGAAATATTTCAAGATAACGGACACCGGAAATAATGTACCAAGCCCCAAAATAATAATCCCTTTATCGGAATCTCCTATAAATAATACAAATACCAACACAACGGTGAACAAAAATGAAAGCAATATCGGTCTTCATAAATTATTTCACGAAGTGCGTCGAGTGGCCATTCATTTGTCTGTTTATGCCGCGTTAATAAATCACATTGTTTGCGTATACAAAACGTGCAAGGATATTAATATATTCGTCGTTAGATTTGGGACATCTGGTCACCCAGGAATTTGGAAATGCGATTGACGTATCTAGCGGGCCAATAATTATCTGCCATACTCGAATGGCACTGATCATTCAACAGTGTCTCACAGTTGACATCTCGTGTCGGAACTGTTTGATGCGAGGTATCAAACATGTTCGTACGTCTCATAACTGATAGTGGAGCACGAATGGACTACCAGCGGATGGGAATCACCGATAACGGTGTATATTGACGGATTCTTGTTTTCATTTATCATTCTATACTCAATTCTATATCGAAATTATCTATCGGGAAATGTACAGGGCTGTGCGAAAGTCTTAGATCACTTAAACTGTAATAGATGTTTGCTGTGATGTATTAATAGTCTTAATACGAGAGATATTGGCACCGCGGTGTTTTTCGGGAATACTTTGTGCCGATGTTTTGGTAAAGTTTTGATGTTTCTGAGCTGAGAAACTTTGACATTTCTCAGAGTTTTGAAGAGTTTGGATGGGTTTGAGCTGAGGAATTTTTACTTCTGTGAGTTGAGAGATTGTGACGTTTTTGAGCTGAGAACTTTTGATATTTTTGAGCTGAGACATTTTGAGTTCTGTGAGTTGAGAGATTGTGACGTTTTTGAGCTGAGAAACTTTGATGTTTTTCATCTGAAGAGTTTTGACTGTTTTGGGGTGAGATATTTTGACTTCTGTGAGTTGAGAGATTGTGACGTTTTTGAGCTGAGGAATTTTGACTTTTGTGAGTTCAGAGATTGTGACATTTTTCAGCTGAGAATGTTTGACGTTTCTGAGTTGAAAGATTGTAACATTTTTGAGCTGAAAAATTGTGACTTCTTTGAATTGAGAGATTGAGACATTTTTGTGCTGAGAACTTTTGATATTTCTCAGCTGAGAAATGTTGACTTTTCTAGGCTGAGAGATTGTGACATTTCTGATCTGAGAAATTTCGATATTTCTGAGCTAAGAAATTGTGTTATTTCTTATCTGACAAATTATGATTTTATAATAATTACATATAATAATAATAATAAATCCGAAATCGGTTTCATGCAAGGACGAAATTCGAACCAATGGAATCTTGTGTTCGGAACGTAAAAAACGTTTAGTTGGCCAGCAGTTAAGAAAAGATTATATGTCAAATCGAACAATGCCTTATTTGTCAAATAAAGAAGATTAAAAACTATACAAAACAGAATAAAAATCGCTTTCTATTTACACATGAAAACCGCGCGAACTTTTTGGCCAACGTACTAAATGACCTTTGACACTCGATGCGATAAGATCGAGTAAGGAAACGGCTGGCCATGATAATCGAATGAGAAGCTTTTCACGGGATTCCCATTGCTTGACATACAAAAAAGCGTCCGGAAGTTTTCGAACTTATAATTGGATTTCTTTTTTTGCCAATCGGACAAGGACATAAATCGGTGGATAAAAAAATACGAGACGGGTACCTTCGACAATGAGAATATGGATTCGTTCCGTGTCGCTTAAAGGACTACTTACGAGTTGAAATGATTCTGGTTTCCCTTCATCTTCCATTCGTTTCCCTCGAAAGGCGCACTTATAATCGTCGAAACTTTCCGTGGAAACTTCACTAAGCCCCTTTCGAATCGTCGAAATCTCGGAAGTCGTCGTCCTACTTTCTTGCGAACATCGGTCATCGTTGTTTCCGACGAATCTTCCGAGTTCCACCGGCACTGCAACCCGAAGCTATGTACGCCTTCGGAATTACCAATCTTGGATTTAGTAAACTTGTCTTCCCTCTGGTGTCAACTTGACACTCTCCCTCCCCCCTCTCCCGCGCACTTGTCTCTTCCCGTGTTTCCACTCCTCGCAACAACAGGGAGTTCAAACGTTTGAATCAATTCCACCAACTTGTTCGGCAGTTCTTACTCGTTCGTTAACTCCGTTGGAATAAGTTTTCGATTACTTCGTTGGATCCTAATTCTGTTACGGAATCCACGCTTTCCGAGACATTCCTTAATCTCTCAGCTACGACCGGACTTCCCGCGGTATTTAAACAGTCTTACAATGTATATTATCATTTAATAATAAAGTCTTGTCAGTCAAATTTCATTTAACCCTTTCACAATGTATCCCGTGACAGTCACGGGCAAAGCGTCAAGTGTTTTAAAATCTACCATAAACGAACTGATTACTAACAAGGTACATATAAAACACGTTTTTTTACATTTTCGATTACATGCCGAAGTGTTTTCGAATATAAAGAACTAGACACTCTTTGGACCAGAATTCGTAATTTTACCTCACTGTGAAAGGGTTAACATTCTGTGTACAGAAAAACGTCTGGCACGCTGTATAATCAGAACACGTGAAGTAACAGTTGCACGATCAAACGCGTGTTTGAAAGTAGACGGGATACGTTTGTGGATCTAATAAAATATCAGAAGTTACATTTCGATTGGTTCAGCTTTGAGTTTGCAGAAACTGTTCCTTTTAAGTACGTCCCAGGGAGGACGTCTTTTTCTCCGTCAGTTTAATACCTTTTTTTCGGGGGCGAAAAGCTTGGTATATCGAAGTGTATCGACTGCAGTAGATCTCCGGAGTGTAGGTCGGTCCGTGATGTACCATTGGCTGCCACTAGCTGGCACTGCTCCAGGCCCCTTTCCGTAGACAAATGTCCATTCAGCCGCGAGGAAGTAAGCCTGTTTACGCTTTGCTTTCTTTTCCTTTCCAACGTCTCTTTCTTTCGCTTTTTATCGGACCATGCTCTCGTATCTCGCTCCAGAAACCTCGAAATCGGTCACGTACGTAGATATCCATGTACCTATACGTTTCTTGATCGATAAAGCAAAGGTGACATTCACCCTTTCTTCAAAAATGTGCGTGTCTCTTGGAGTCTTCCAAAAGATTGTTTCTTAACCACTTGGATTGGAATTATCGACGACCATGTGGAACGTAAGTGTCTATTCATTTTTCAGTAATTAAACGAGGAAAAGCTTCGATGAAGTAATCGAATGAAATGTTTATCGTACTTGTAATTATAGCGGTATAAAACGCACGGTTTACTATTTAGAATGAATCGTTTTGCATCGCATGGTGTATGCCGCGCGATGTATAACCTTCAAAATCATGTTCCGACGGGTCACGAAAATCACTGGCACTACTGTTTCTTTTGCGCGACATTATTCTAAGATGGTCTAGTTGCGAGTTAAGTAATCCTAGATTTCAATGGCGACCGATAATGGCTACGAGAAATATGTGAAACAGTTGGCAATGTGAAAAGGTTGGACCACGAGTGGGACATGCGCGATTCGCTTTTGGTGCGAAGTAGGTATCGCGTGTGAGACACGTTATTCCGGCCGAGAGTTGTTAAAAGAAGCAGTTTGCAAGACGAGTTCGGTAATAAAGTAAGAAAATGTTTCACGGAGTCCAGAATTAGGTGGATTAAAAGGGAACTCTAATCTGATGGTTCTTGTTGGAATTCGGAAGTTGAACTTTTTATTCGCTCTTGTTTTACGAGGTTTCGGAATATTCTCTTTAAAGAAGGTAGAAACTTCGCCGTCGTTCTTTGTTTCGTCTCCAAATCTGGCTCCATTTATTTCGAATTCAGAGTACAAATCTTATTTCGCTTACTGTACTCGTTTCGCGGATCGTGTAATCAAGAAGAAGAAGATCCGTACCAACATTGTCACGCAAAATATGACAATAAGATCAACAGTGACATGAAAATGTGCCTCTTGTGATACGCAATCACGTAATCCCAGTACGAAAACATTGGACAAGCCAGGTGTACAAACACAGAGAAAAATAGAGAGCGTGGAGAGGGAAGGGGGTGGAAATTGGAGTGGGTGTAAAATGGGGAGGGTGAGTGAGTTAAAGCGGCAGAGTATGGTAGAAAGGGGTGGAAGACCACAGGGAGATGAAGGCGCGGTTGGCCCGCGGCACACGGAAGGACGGAAGGACAGTTGCGGACGACGGAGGGGAGTTGCAAAAGGGGTGAGTGAGTGTACGGTAGACTTTATCGAAACCCCAGATTTATGGTTCGGCGGGAGAACTAGGGAGTTTGAGGACGACAGTGGTTGGAAAGAGAAAGTGAATAATATCGAGGTTTTACTGTTGCTCCTCTCGACTTGCGATATGCCGGATAATATGCAATGCCGTGACACGCTTTCCATGGTTTTTGTATCCCATAAAATGTATTGGCTGTACGGGTTGTCGGATAAACAGATATATGTGAGTCTCCTGCAACATACACTTCTTGCGATTATACTACTACTTCTATTATTATTATTGTTGTTGTTGTTGTTGATATTATTATTATTATTACTATTATTATCATTATCATCATCATAAAAGTATGAAATATGAGAGTAAAAAGTATGAAATATTTTTGTACTAAATAGTGGATTCTCCTGCAACTTACACTTCTTGCGATTATTATTATTATTATTATTGTTGTTGTTGATATTATTATCATTATCATTATCATCATCATGAAAGTATGAAATATTTTTATACTAAATCGTGAATTCTCCTGCAACTTACACTTCTTGCGATTATACTACTACTACTACTATTATCATTATTATTGTTGTTGATATTATTATTATTATTATTATTATCATCATTATTATTATTATTATTATTATCATTATCATTATCATTATCATAAAAGTATGAAATAAGAAAGTAAAAAGTATGAAATATTTTTATACTAAATGGTGGATTCTCCTGCAACTTACACTTCTTGCGATTATACTACTACTACTATTATTATCATTATTATTGTTGTTGATATTATTATTATTATTATTATTATTATTACTATTATTATTATTATCATTATCATAAAAATATGAAATATGAAAGTAAAAAGTATGAAATATTTGTATACTAAATCGTGAATTCTCCTGCAACTTACACTTCTTGCGATTATACTACTACTACTACATATTATTACTATTATTATTATTGTTGTTGATATTATTATTATTATTTTTATCACTATCATTATCATCATCATAAAAGTATGAAATAAGAAAGTAAGAAGTATGAAATATTTTTATACTAAACAGTGTAGTTTACGGTGAATCAAGTAACGAGGTGATTTATTACTGAGATTTATAGTCGGACTCGTGGAATGGATTTCTGCGCTTCTTAACCCTTATAATACCTTTGAATCGATATATCGAGTTTATAGAAAATTAAGATTTATAGCGTTAATGTTGTGAGCTCTGAAATGTATGGTGAGGTGAATCGTACTGATAATAACGTTTAGAGCAGATTGTTGACTTCTATTAAAAATACTTTAAAATCTGCAGAAATATGTCTCTCGAAATTTGCAAATTATATACAGCTTTAAGAATTACAATTTTCGAATGAAATAATATATTAACAGAAATTACCGGTCTTTTACATAATTATTAGTGTGATTAATTTACTAGCAATCTTTACCACGAAATTATGAATATTCACTTAATCGAGAAGTAATTATGAAATAAAACAATATTATAGATTTATGAAATGCAATTTCGAGGTAAAATAATATTACAGATTTATAAAATACGGTCTTGAAATAAAACATTATTGCAGATTTAGGAAATACAGTGTTTAAATCAAATAATATAACATATTTATGAAATACATTCTTCAAATGAAATAATAAAATAATCAAAATAATTGTTATTCTTAAAACACGAAACAATCACGAGAGCAGAAAATTATTAATAATTCCACGAAGAGAATTTATTGTCTACACTCGGAACTGCTAAGCGGATCGGAATTAATGTCGCCCTTTTATTAAAGTTGTATCTTCCGAGGTTTAACGTCGCACGGCAAATGGATCGTACATATCGTAGAATATCTTGGGCTCTTTGACGATATTATTATTGCGAGATAACCTCGTGAGCCGCGTATTTACGGTACATTTGTGTAATACAGATATATTAAAAAGAGAAGGCATCCACGGGTATCATAAATATTTGATAAGAAGCGGGGCATGAAAAAAAAAGTCGGGATTAAAGGATAAGATGTTGGCTTTATATGAGAAATTTTACGTAAGCGGATCACGAGGAGACAGGAATTCATGGCGACTGATTTCTCCATACTTATTCCTTCTTTACGGAGGGCACTCGAAACCACTCGAAATTCCACCAATCGTGGAACGAGGATAGCTTTCGCCTTTCGAACTTTCCACGAAATCAACAGAAATTATACGAGCGAGAAATATTGCGTTGACTTTTTTCTTGCCGGTGCTTTTATTCGCCGTCGATATCCCTTGGACATTGACTTCAGCATCCCCTTCGACTCGACGGTGTTTGATATTAAAGCGAAATGAAGGAGAAATAACGGAAAACCGAGCAAAAAATTGATCGCGACTCCCTCTGACCAATCGCATACTCTTTTCTACCCTCGTCTACCGATAATTGGAGCTGGTGCGTCCACCGAATTTCTCCTGGGACCCAGACACGCCACGTTCCCTTTCTCGCAGTTCCACGAACTTTTACTCTTCAAAATTCAAGACGCATTCGCATCCCACCGAGTCAAACTTATCCCGCGATATCTATGTGCGACCTCAAACATAATTCAACGTAGTTCAACGCAATTCAACGAAATTCTACGTCATTCAACGTCGTTCAACGCAATTCAACGAAATTCTACGTCATTCAATGCAATTCAATATAATTTAAAGTCTGGGTTAATAATTCAACGTTGTTCAACATAATTCAACGTAATTCAACGTTTAGGTTAGTAATTCAACGTAATTCAACGTCTGGGTTAGGTCTGAGTTAGTAATTCAATGAAATTCAACATCTGGGTTAGGTCTGAGTTAGTAATTCAACGTAGTTCAACCTAATTCAACGTTTAGGTTAGTAATTCAACATAATTCAACGTCTGGGTTAAGTCTGAGTTAGTAATTCAACGTAATTCAATGAAATTCAACGTCTGGGTTAGGTCTGAGTTAGTAATTCAACGTAGTTCAACATAATTCAACGTTTACGTTAGTAATTCAACATAATTCAACGTCTGGGTTAAGTCTGAGTTAGTAATTCAACGTAATTCAACGTAATTCAATGAAATTCAACGTCTTCGTTAGGTCTGAGTTAGTAATTCAACGTATTTTAAAGTCTGGGTTAATAATCCAACGTAGTTCAACATAATTCAACGTTTAGGTTAGTAATTCAACGTAATTCATCGTCATTCAACGTAATTCAAAACCTGGGTTAGCTCTGGCTTAGTAATTCAACGTAATACAACTTTATCCAAGGTAATTCAACGGAATTCGAGGTATTTCAACGTCTTTCAACGTAATTTGACGTAATTCAACGTAATACAACGTCTCGGTGATTCGAACTCGCGAGATCCCCGACCCTTTGCCGATTTAATGGATCAACAGAACAGATCCACCCTAAAATAATGTATAATCTATCCGGAGATCAAAGAGTGAATTAATTACTCCAGACTAAGTGTATCGTCTTCAAAATGTACTAATACCAGTCGACACCACTTAATTGCGTTATATCGAACCAAAGTAATTACATTCCTATTCATACCGCTTTGAAGATTAAAATATAGAACTATGAAATTATGAATGGTGGATGTAAGGCAATTAGTGAATTTAATTAAGCGCGTTGTGTACATAAAATAAAGGTATACAAAATCTCAAAGAATGCGTCGCTGTATTCAAACAACTCGAGTATCTTGTTTAAGTAAATTTACTCAAAATGGCGGATCTTTCACTTTGATCATTCACTGTTTTGGGGTTTCCAGGGTTACATAATTTCCGTGACTGAAATAACCTACAATTCGTAATCGTAAAATACTGTTTCCGTAGTTTCCTTCAAACCGTATAAATCCTTGTCTATATATCTGTCGTGCGCAATTGATTTATCGCCGTAACTAATTAAAAATGTTTCGCCCACTACCTTTATAACAATATGTAGGCAAAGCAAATATTTGCGCCATCGCGGCACAAAACTCGGGAAATAAAAGGACGGAATAAAAATGCAAATATACAGGGCTCGACGCATAAACCACGTACGGCAGTAAATTCATTAGGCGGCACTTAAGCGAGATCAAGTTACCATGAAAAAGAACGCAGATTTTCGGAATACCTTCTGAAATGAGGCGTCGTCCATTGTAGGATTTAGTTCCGGCACTGGAGGACATTTATCCCAGATAGCCCAACTAAATCCGGCATTGTCCCAGAAACTAGGAAGTTTCGGGAGTGCATGGCTAGTACGTAGAACGATGCACTAACCAAAGATGCAATTTCACTGGTAAATGACGGAAATCCTGTCTCCCCTTTCTACCCGTACTCCCTCTGTTTCCCGGCTACCGAAGAATATCCACCCTTCATCTTCAACGAGCAAAGATCGCCCGCCATTTATACACGCGTCTTTCGAGGGATGTACAAATGACGTCATTCATTTAAGCCCTCTAAAGGATTACTCGTCGGGAATCCTTGAATCCTTCCTAACTTCAAGAAATCTGTCCCTGTCTATTGCCTCGAAATTTTGCCTGGATACTTCCACGAATTTTAGGTTAGGAAATTAGTCTTAACGTTAATTTGCAAATGTATTTCAGTCTCTACGCTAATTTGTAAGAAAATATATTTTAGAATTTTATATTTTTAATAGGATTTAATAGGAGATACGTATCTTAATCTATTTCATACTGAAGTTTCGTGATTCTTATTTCCCGATTACGTTGAAGCTTCCGCGAATTTTAGGTTAGGAAATTAGTCTTGATACTAATTTGCAAACCAACTTTTTGCAATTTGAAGTTAATGGCTATAATTAATAAGAGATATCTTAATCCATTTCAAGTCGAAATTTTACAACTCATATTTCTCTCATATATAATATTAATATTTTATAATTCTCTCATACTCAAATTTGAAATAAAATTAGTCTTAACGGTAATTTGCTAGAAAACATATTTAGAATTGGAAATTAATAACCAAAATTAATCAAAGATATTTTAATCTATTTGAATTAAATCCAAAACATATTTAAAAATGTTATATTAATGCATACAATTAATAGGAGATATCTTAATCCGTTTAACACTTGCACTTCGTGATTCATATTTCCCGATTCTTCAAGAACTTCGAAATTAAAATGAAAACCAGGATTACATAACGGGATGTAATTGATTCAATGATCTTTCGATTAGGATGATTAAAACTTAGCTCTTCCTTAAGTTTTGATATTATTTCTCATTAGTCTCGTTAAATATCAAAGGATGGATGGAACGGTATGGATCTCGGGAGTTCGTAATTAATTCATGATATTTATTATATTACTGAAATCGTGGGAGCTGAGTAAACTTTATACTAATTACCGTGATTTGCTTTCAGAAAGGAAACCACCGAACCAAGAAATGGTGTCAAATTACTGCATCCTCTAAAAAGTAAGTCACGTTCACTGATTACTTCTTTATCGAAAGTATGCGATAATCTGTTTTGTTGTTTAAGAAGTTCTAAGCAGATTAGCGAAATGCCTTTGAAATTTAATTATTATGTATCATTCAATCTTAATTAATATAATTATTCGGACCGCGAATCGACTTTGTATCGACTTTGAAATTTGATTATAGAATTCAATCTTATTTAATTGCATTATATTGCATTAATATAATTCTATTCTTATCATCAAATTCTCGCGTCAAAATTTGGAAATTTGAATTTTTTAAAGAGGGAATTATAACTTTGGAGGATCGTCGATCAAGGATCCTAGATAACGATAAGGATTATCTAATAGAATAATGTATAATATAAAAAAGTAAATGGAAAATAAATAGCGATATTATAATGATATAAGTCTGACTATTTAATCCAATACTACTTAATTGCATATATTGAGTCAACATAAATATATTCTTATTCGCGTCGATCTATGCACAACATAAACCGTGGAATTCTCGTGTATCATTTATCGTTTTTCCTTACCTTGCGTATTTTTCTATTTTCGTATTTCACGTAATAACATGAATCAATCGATATAATCGGAAGATGCGATTAAGTGAATTAGATTTTATTAGAAGTATCGCGTTGTCCTATCTATTCTAGTGGTACATTGACATAGTTTCTTTGGGGTTGGGGTGGCGTCCAATCCCGTCCAAGATATAACAAATGACTTGTCCGTTCGTTTTGTACATTTCCGTAAAAAGTGAATGCCTATCTGGATTCGCATCGGTTAGATTGGAGTCAGCGGATATATCATTGCTGGCGACACAGCCAACTCAGCTTAGTACAAATTGCCGGCGACGAATAGAACGAAACTTAGCACCCCGGAAGTCTCTTCTTCCTCGGAAAAGGAATAAGCAAAAAAAATCGCTCGAGCACGATCGTAAACTTGGAGACATTTTTATGTAGGCTAATATCTCGATCTCAATGAATACGACGCAGCACGACATGCTTTCGTGGAAACTAAACATGGGTACGTAAATAGAAATCAGTGCAATGATAAGAGAGCGGTAAAACGATGAAGTTTTACGCGGCACTTATACAACGCGATAATCCTAGTATAACGCGGTATTTATACAACGCGATTTTGGTATAACGCGGTACTTATACAACGCGATTTCGATATGACGCGGTACTTATACAACGTGATTTCAGTATAACGCGGTACTTATACAACGCGATTTCGATATGACACGGTACTTATACAACGCGATTTCGATATGACACGGTACTTATACAACGCGATTTCGATATGACACGGTACTTATACAACACGATTTCGATATGACACGGTACTTATACAACGCGATTTCGGTATAACGCGGTTCGCAACATTGTGGCGATGTCGGTATAACGCGGTTAAGAAGATTGTAGCAATTCTCGTATAACGCGATACTTGTACAACGCGATTTCGGTATAACTCGATTCACAAAATTGTGGCGATTCTCGGATAACGCGCTTCACGAAATTGTGGCGATCCTCGTATAACGCGGTACTTATACAACGCGATTTCGGTATAACGCGGTACTTATACAACGCGATTTCGATATGACACGGTACTTATACAACGCGATTTCGGTATAACGCGGTTCGCAACATTGTGGCGATGTCGGTATAACGCGGTTAAGAAGATTGTAGCAATTCTCGTATAACGCGATACTTGTACAACGCGATTTCGGTATAACTCGATTCACAAAATTGTGGCGATTCTCGGATAACGCGCTTCACGAAATTGTGGCGATCCTCGTATAACGCGGTACTTATACAACGCGATTTCGGTATAACGCGGTACTTATACAACGCGATTTCGATATGACACGGTACTTATACAACGCGATTTCGGTATAACGCGGTTCGCAACATTGTGGCGATGTCGGTATAACGCGGTTAAGAAGATTGTAGCAATTCTCGTATAACGCGATACTTGTACAACGCGATTTCGGTATAACTCGATTCACAAAATTGTGGCGATTCTCGGATAACGCGCTTCACGAAATTGTGGCGATCCTCGTATAACGCGGTACTTATACAACGCGATTTCGGTATAACGCGGTACTTATACAACGCGATTTCGATATGACACGGTACTTATACAACGCGATTTCGGTATAACGCGGTTCGCAACATTGTGGCGATGTCGGTATAACGCGGTTAAGAAGATTGTAGCAATTCTCGTATAACGCGATACTTGTACAACGCGATTTCGGTATAACTCGATTCACAAAATTGTGGCGATTCTCGGATAACGCGCTTCACGAAATTGTGGCGATCCTCGTATAACGCGGTACTTATACAACGCGATTTCGGTATAACGCGGTACTTATACAACGCGATTTCGATATGACACGGTACTTATACAACGCGATTTCGGTATAACGCGGTTCGCAACATTGTGGCGATGTCGGTATAACGCGGTTAAGAAGATTGTAGCAATTCTCGTATAACGCGATACTTGTACAACGCGATTTCGGTATAACTCGATTCACAAAATTGTGGCGATTCTCGGATAACGCGCTTCACGAAATTGTGGCGATCCTCGTATAACGCGGTACTTATACAACGCGATTTCGGTATAACGCGGTACTTATACAACGCGATTTCGATATGACACGGTACTTATACAACGCGATTTCGGTATAACGCGGTTCGCAACATTGTGGCGATGTCGGTATAACGCGGTTAAGAAGATTGTAGCAATTCTCGTATAACGCGATACTTGTACAACGCGATTTCGGTATAACTCGATTCACAAAATTGTGGCGATTCTCGGATAACGCGCTTCACGAAATTGTGGCGATCCTCGTATAACGCGGTACTTATACAACGCGATTTCGGTATAACGCGGTACTTATACAACGCGATTTCGATATGACACGGTACTTATACAACGCGATTTCGGTATAACGCGGTTCGCAACATTGTGGCGATGTCGGTATAAAGCGGTTAAGAAGATTGTAGCAATTCTCGTATAACGCGATACTTGTACAACGCGATTTCGGTATAACTCGATTCACAAAATTGTGGCGATTCTCGGATAACGCGCTTCACGAAATTGTGGCGATCCTCGTATAACGCGGTACTTATACAACGCGATTTCGGTATAACGCGGTACTTATACAACGCGATTTCGGTATAACGCGGTACTTATACAACCCGATTTCGGTATAACGCGGTTCACAAAATTGTGGCGTTTCTTGGATAACGCGGTACTTATACAACGTGATTTCGATATGACGCGGTACTTATACAACGCGATTTCGGTATAACGCTGTACTTATACAACGCGATTTCGATATAACGCAGTTCACAAAATTGTAGCGAATCGCGGATAATGCGGCACTTATCAACGCGATTTCGATATAACGATATACTTCATCGAAGCTTTCCCTCGGTTAATTACCGAAAAATGAAACAGACACTTATGGTCCACGTAGTCGTCGATTTAATTCCAATCCAAGTGGTTAATCTCGAGGAAAATCTCGATCGAAATCGAATGTCGAGAGTCATCGTTGCAAGGTTGCGAGTGACAATGGCTGGGGTCCAGGTCAGCCGCAAACTTTCGTAGTCAATTAAAAGTTATAAATGAGAGTGTTGGTGGGTAAGCTACCGGTTCTTTGGACGATCGAATACCTGACTTGCCGATCCACGTGGGATACTGAAACTAGGCTAATTTCTATCGTACACTGGCCACCCTCGTTATTTCTTTTAAACCGTTCATTCCATAAAACCCTGGAATTACGGTGTCGCTCACGATAATGAACTTATCGCTGAAGAAGCACACTTTTATTAGGAACGGCAATTTCACGGTTCATTATTTTTAGATTTCCCGCGGATCTTACGAAAGGCATATAGGAATTTTATGATCCGTGTAAAAAGTATAAGTAATCCGGAAAGTGATACAATGTACGTGGCTTACTTCACACGGGACCCGCTGTATCCTTATTTCTGATGATAATGAAGTTATAGCTTTTATTAGGAACGGCAACCTTAAAACCCGACAAGGAACTGTAATTGTACGGTTCATTATTTCTAGATTTCTCGCGGCTTTTGTAAAAGGTGTATAGGAATTGTTTGTTCCGTGTGAAAAATGTAGCTGATGCGGAAAATTGTGTAAAAATTGGAAAAGGAAAAAGTTGTCTATCGGGTTATCGGTTACCGTTTGAAGTTATTCGTAGAATGCGTACAATATTGTTCGTATTATCGTGATTGAAAGGTTCATTGTTTTGAGATTTCTACCGGCTATTATAAAAGGTATTCAGAAATTTTTGTTTCTTTTAATTCAAGTTGGATCCTTTGTTTTATTTCTTGCTTTATTTTGAAGGAATCAGAGACATCGATAAGAAAATGGCGAGATTTCAGAGCCGCATTAGGAAATCTGTAATCTCGCCGATTGCGCGATAAGCCTTAAAGAGGTGTAACTTAGGTGAACCGTGCATCATAGAAAACTCTCGGAGGGTCATTATTAAGATAAGCTTTGTGCCTCGCTAGAAACGTATTAAACTCTTATCAACTCGTTCGTCTGCCGCGTATCTGCCGGCCATTTGCACGGGTAAATATCCTACTGGCATTTTTTAACTTCCATTAATCGCAGGTATTGAAAAAAATGAGAGAAAAACGCGGTCAAAGTGGCCGCGACTGAAAGTTCCCTCGAAGTGGAGGACTTTAGTCAGTAATAATTACTCGCTCGGATTATCATGATGAGGCGATCACGCGATAGAGGGAAAAAGTTCCTTCGAGAACTTCTTAAAAATTACTCGAGATAAAAGAAGAAACTAGTCGCTCGATCTTCTTGAAGTTTATCTCGTGATATCTCTTTCCACTCTCTTCTTTCTTTTCTTTTCGTTTCTCTTCCCTCTCTTCTCTCTCGTCTATCATCTTGCTCTTCTGTCTTTTCTGTGTTGCCGCTCGTCTTGCTCTACTCTCTTTTCTTCTTTCCGTCTCATCTCTGTTCTCTATCTCTCTCGTGTCTCTTCTCTCTTGTCTCTCTTTTCTCTTATTTTTCTCGTCTCTCTCATCTCTCATCTGGTTTCCCTCATCTCTCATCTCGTTTCTGTCCTCTCTCATCTCGTTTCTCTCTCGCCTCTCTCATCTTTCCTCTCTCGCCTCTCTCACCTTTCTCTCCTCCCTCGCCTCTCTCACGTTTCTCGCCTCTTTCACCTTTCTCTCCTCTCTCGCCTCTCTCACCTTTCTCTCCTCTCTCGCCTCTCTCACCTTTCTCTCGTCTCTCTCGTCTCCCTTCCCTCTCGTATCTCTCCCCTTTTCTCTCTCTTCTTTCTCGTCTCTCTCGTTTCTCTCTCCTCCCTTCTCTCTGCTCCCCTCCCTCTTCCCTCTTCCCTCTTCCCATTGGTCTCATCCACAATTCTAACACCCTATCAGTCTTCCCAACTGGTAATCTATTAATATACCTTGGAAGCCACTTAGATAGTGTTCTTTGGAACAAATCCTTGCGGAGGATGCTGCGCTAGGGTGTAAGGATGTAAGGGGAATCCCCGTAATCGTTGCCAAATCCATTTTACCGTTAGATCGATCCCGAAGACAGTGCCAGCACTCGCATCTCTTATGGTCAGACTGATTAACGAATTGTACAACCTGGAATACCGAAATTAAGTTACGGCATAACGTCGTTACCCACCGATCGATCCACCGACTTGTTCCTTTTTAATTGCGGACAGAGCGAGGGATAATTGAATGGTTTAATTGGGAAAATATACGAACCACCCGTAAATGGTAATTACGTAACACAACTATGCCGAACCAAAGGAGAAGAAGGAACAAGGGGATTTGCGATACCGGAAAGTAATTTAGTTAGTTCCGGATGTAAAAGTAATCGGAAGTAGAACGCGGAGGAATTCAATGTTCTTTCCGCTTGCAAACTTCATTCCGATTCGCGGTAGACAATTTTGAATATAATCTTTAAACTCATCGAGTATAGTAAGTTCAATTAGTAGCTAAGTAGTAGTAAGTAATGGTTGGCAATTATTAATTAAGTATTAACTTAATTTATACTTAACTGATACAATAATAACATTACATTTATTCGTTAAAGTTTTCTCATTTTTTCGAATGAAATCAAGGATTCCTTCGTTCTTCTAAGTCTTCTATTAAAATTCAAAATTTACAAATATTTCATCCGCATAATCGTCTTTTTACGATATTTCCACCGGAAACACTTCATTATTCATTTTATAAAATCAGTTTCTATGCCATCAAAGTGAACATTAATCTCAATATGAACTTAAATGTCACGGCACAGTAATATTGTATGAGAAGTTGTTGTTTGGAAATAAATGTAATAATAAATATAGAAATGATAAAAACATACGCGTAAAGTGTCGCATAAAACCGAGTATGAATAGTTCGTGTAGTTGATAGATCGTTAAATTGAATTGTTTTTTAGAAACGTATGAAAAGGACACCGCTCTCTAAACTCTTTGAAAGCATACAATTATATCTTTCAATAATTGAAGGGTTTCCATTAAACAAACGCTTAGAAACTCGAGAAAAATGTTTCGAGTGAGTGCCGTTCTGTAAGAAAAAACTATTGTCACGCAAGCACTACTTTCATTTCTACAATTAACCGAATAAATGGAATGCATTTGGACGCAGTTCCAAGGAAAAACTAACATTTCCTCGCTGTCGGTGTAAAAAATGGTGCATTGTATGCATTATTAAAAAATATGGCCTACTTGTTTAAGAGAAGTTTATTCTACGAGGAAATACTATAGGTATTTCGGTGAATTGAGGCAACCCTCGTATAACGTGAGAGGTGGATTCCACAGAAAGGTCGCGTTATAAAAATCGCGTTGTGCGAGACTCGAATTACATACACGTGTATGTTATACTGAAATCGCATTGTATAAGTACCGTGTTGTACGAGGATCGCCAGAATTTGTGAACCGCGTTGTATCAGTGCCACGTTGTACGAGTACCGCGTTGTACAAGTACCGCGTTATCCGAGGATCGCTAAAATTTTGTTAACCGCGTTAAATCGAAATCGCGTTGTATAAGGACCGCGTTATCCGAGGATCGCCAAAATGTTGTGAACCGCATTAAATCAAAATCGCGTTATCCGAGGATCGCCAAAATTTTGTGAACCGCATTAAATCGAAATCGCGTTATCCGAGGACCGCCAAAATGTTGTGAACCGTATTATATCGAAATCGCGTTGTATAAGTACCGCGTTATCCAAAGATAGCGATAATTTTGTGAACCGCGTTGCAAACGTATCGCGTTATCCAAGGATCGCCAAAATTTTGTGAACCGCTTTATATCACAATCGCGTTGTATAAGAACCGCGTTATTTGAGGATCGCGATAATTTGTGAACCGAGTTATATCAAAACCGCGATGCACAAATGCCGCGTTGTACGAGGATCATCACAATTTGCGAACAACGTTATATGAAAACCGCGTTGTACACGTGGCACGTTGCACGAGGGTTACCTGTAATTGTATTTTTGACGCGAGAGGTTATTGCAATGAATTGGATGTTTAATGTCTATTTCGATAAATTTTCACGGTTTCCATGGCTCTCGGCTATTTAACTTGCACCATTTTCCGAGGTGAAAAGTAATTTTTATTCCGAATTCGACGGCGGCGGCGGCGGCGCAAATGCATTCGATACACCATTTTTCATCAACAATCGATTTCGTTCGATACGTAATGGATTAACCGTATGGCCCGGCGGAGTGACAGGGAATTCTGCACTGATTTCTGTAACCAATTCATCCGCATTGTTTCGATATTTCTGCGAAAAGTGATTCCGGCGAACTTTCAATTCGCGATGTGTTTTCACGGAATTTTCGAATACGAGCTGATGTTTGTATTACCGAGAAAACAATTAATTACATTCTCGAAAGCGGACTCCGACGATTCATCGTTATTTTATTGATAATTAATCGTACGGAATATTTTCGTTTCAAGCTGAAGACACTTTTCCTACACCTTCAAAGTTATTATCTTCGAATAGAATAATCTGTGTTAAATCAACAAAGTTGTTTCCCAAGTGCAATATAATAATTCGATATAATAAATATTTTCTTCGATAACATTCATAAAAGAGTTACTTATTGTGCTCGATATCGAACATTTATATTTCAATTGTTATTTTCTTATAAAAGTGCAATATATATTTAATAAAACATTCGTATACATACTTCATTCAAAAAGTACAGAAAACCCCACACTTTTGAGCGGCAGTGTATATCGCGGTTAAAAGCAAGCGTTTTTTTGCTGGCCAGCACGTATCGATATGAATTGGTTGGACGGAAAATTGTTCAGCAGTCGTTCTACTTTGCCAGGCGTATAATAAATTGACGACACATCCGAAATTGGGGAAACCGGTGAAATCACGGGGTTGCAGTAATTCACGCACGCCGCGCTGCAACGCGGGTGCAACGCAGTTCGGTGACACCGGCGAACCGAGAAGTAGTGCGTTTTACAATTACACTCGCGCTGATCGTTTCGACTTCCGTCCTTTTCTCTTCCGTTCTCTCCTCTGTCGCTCGCTCTCTTTCTCCCTCTCTGCCGCGGTTATTGTCCTCGTCTTTTCCAATCGAAAACCTTCGTCCCGATCACTCGCCCCCGTTTCGCGCCACCCGAATCGAATTAATGGAAATGACGCGATCTATAAATTCTATGCTGCGGCCGCTTATTACTGAATGAAAAGCTAGCGCGCGAATGCCCTCGTCGATCACTCTGAATTTTATCTTTTGTCCAGCATTCACGCTTCTGTTTATCGAAGTTGGGGAAACGGGAATGTATTGAACTTAATCAATTTATAAGTTGATCAATTTTATTGAACTACGATGATGATGGAAAATATGATATCAAGAAGAAGTGAATAGGGTGCGACAACGTTTCGTGTTTCGATTCATTCTTTAGAAATTCAATTCTATTTATAATAGAAATCATTCGGGATTCTGGATATGCTTTTCTAATCAAAACTCACGGTGGACATATTTATGATAACAATTATTATTATCCCGACTGCCTTTTCTTCCCGACACTGCTTTATGCCCGACTACTGTGACGTCACAGTGGGACTAAAGCCAATAGCGTGTTCGGAGCAGGGAGCGATGGTGGGGATCTGCGCAGAACGAACGCAAACTCGTCCGAGTCGAGTGGAAGGCTTCTTGGAATGGACTATATAAGAGGAGAATCTACTTAAATTTTCATTCTTCAGTAACAATGGGTCCACGAAGGGGACCACGTGGAAGTAATAGATTCTACTTTCGACGTCGATATATGGTTCTCCATGCTCATCGGTATTCTCGATCGTTGTCCGGATATCCATCACATGGAAACTATCTTTTAATCCATGCCTTTCTTCTACCTCCTCATTTTCTTCTCAAGGGCTCCGTTAACTATAGGTACTTCGAAAATTCCCATTTCACTCCATCTCTGCGACATGCACTTCTACGAATAGAATAATCTACTCGCGTTACCCTCGTGCCATCGAAACTTGAATAATTCAGACTCGTAATTAATTGAATTGAATTCCAGTGACGTTCGTTTGCCGAACTTGTCCATTAATTATAAGAGGACCGAGTTAGATTAGCGGATTAACGTTTATTATCACTTTCGTTATCGGATCGAACTTTGTTTCTTTTCTTTATGGAATATGTGTTGGAAATCTGTAATGTATTATTATTGTTAATTATTTTCGATGGCTAATGAATTATTTGAAGAATCAACTGCCAACGTTTGGAACTTAAAATTGTATGTCACAAAGGCAGATTTAAAGTATGAATGCCAGTGATATTATTAATTATCTACAATTATTTCTTACAACTAGCAAGTTATTTATAGAATTATCTTTATCTTTATTTGTACAATTATCGTTAACTATTTCTTACAGATGACGAATTATTTCTAACGATTTATTACGATCATTTGGAACTTAATATATTTTATATCCCTAAATATATTAAGGCAGATTTAAAGTATGAATGCATGGGATATTATTACTAAAATAATCTATAATTATTTCCTACAACCTGCGAATTATTTATAAAATGATTTACGATTGTTTGGAACTTAAAAGTTTATCTCACTGAAGTTGAGATGAAGCCACTTAAAAATGCGATATTAAATCGCGAAATCGAGTTCGCAAAACCAATCTCGATTTTGATTTTCCGAGATACGACAGGTTTTCAAAGGTACTCACTGATTCCTGGATAAATACTGCTTTGACATCTTAACACAGTTATTCAACTCTACTTCGGTACTCCCTGTCGATTCGTATCCTAATTGAACTTTGCTCGCACAACTTCCGAACAACTTTAAGTTCAACGAAAACCGTAAAGTCCCATTTGATACGTGGATCATCGATGTCTGCACTCATTCCAACACACAAACGCACCTACATACATAAACACACACGCATACACAGATATAAAACACACACGAAGATGGAAAAAAGTTTGGTTAGGTATAAAGTGAAATTTTTCAAAGACACTAAATTCTATTTCGAACGAGTAGATTCTCCATCCAACCAACGATACATCGATCTGATTTTTCGATCGATCAAGCTTCGATAAATCGGCCGCGCTTTTGAACGACGCCTCTTCAAACCCCTTCGATCCACTTCGATCCTCTTCGGACCGCTTCAAACCACTTCAACCCTCGTCACCGAGTCCCACTTACTTCCCGAACTCGAGATCCCGCGATTCTCTGCGTTCGGTTCATCGACACCTTCCATCATCTTCGAGGCTTTTACAAATTCTCCGATAAACCCATGCTTCTCTCTTTTATTCCTTTATCCGTGCCTTTCTTTCTTCTTTAGATACTTTTGGACACATCTAATAATTTATATTATTTACATTGAATAAAATATATGTAAATTGAAATTATTATATTACAAACATTTCTTTAGACGCCGTGAAATAATAAAATGCAGTGTTATCTGTATATTTTGTTATTCGCCTTCTTTAATACGTTTGAATAAATAATTTCTTATTTATTAGGTGGACACAAAAATTGTAGTCTATTTTTTGTTGAATATTGATATATTTTCCCGTCGTTTTGTCTTTTTGTAAAATCGGTATTCATCTTTCTAAAATGTCATTTTTTATTGTTAATCACAGTTTCAAGACGACGAAATGGGAAGAATTCAGGAACTCGGAAAGAGTTACATTTTTGGATACACTTAATAATTTATATTATTTATATTGAGGGAAATATATTTCAATTAAAATTATTATACTATAAACATTTTTTTAGACACCGTGAAATAATGAAATCAATCATAATCCGAATAACATTTTATATTTCAATTTCTTTAAACGTTTGATTGGCTGTTTCAAGTTTGTATAAATAATTTCATTATTTACATAGTACTTATATTTATGCGTTTGAACAGTACTTACGGTCTATTATTTATATTAACAAAAATATATTTATATGAAAATTGAATTAGACATTCAGCAAAACGCCAGATTTTTACAAAAAAGCAATGTATTGTATTGGTCCATAATTTCGTGCAGTTTTGATTTTGTGCTTTTGTTTTATTCTTTTATCTTTTTGTTTCATCCTTTATTCCTTTTATTCTTTTTATGATTGTTAAATAATACTGGAAAATACATCGTATATTAATTCGTATTTAATATTTTACAAAAAGGCAAGAATATTTTTCACATTCGACAAAACCACACAGACTTATGGAACAAGCCAATATAAGGTTGTACAACGTTGAAAGAGAGTTGCGGAAATAAATGCTGAAAATGTTGTCAAATAAAATTAATTTCCGGAATGTCCAGAATATTGGAATTTTGATTTCAAAATCTGCACGAACTTTTTCCGGTACGTAATTAATCGGTGAAGGATCCACTGCGAATAAATCCTGGCATTGTCTATCGAGTAACGTTTCAAACGCGAATTCCATTCACGAGGGACTACAAATTACTAATCAGTAGTTCAGTGAATCGACTTGAAACTTGATCGATTCTCAATCTGAGATGACAATGGCTCGGTGAATGAATTGTCCGTGCATGATTGATGCTCCTTGGCTGACTCGATGCGTCCGCCGTCAATTAAGATTAGCTTCGTACACTCGCTTCCGACGAAATTAATTGATTACGAAAACAATGCTGACATCGCGACATCGTAATTACTAATACAAATTTCAAGATCTATGATTTTGATTTCCATGTAACTTCTACTATTTTTGCACAATTATTGTATTATGTTATGTTAACTCATATAAAATTGAAAATTTAGGTTCCCAATTTCCCTATAATTCTTACCATTTTTGCTCAATTTTTGTTCATGGAACATTTGACATCTGTGTTTTTGATTTCGCTGTAACTTCTACTATTTTTGCACAATTAGTTAGATAAAATTAAACATTTTTGTTTGCAATTTCCCTATAATTATTACCATTTTTGCTCAATTTTTATTAGTATGAAAGTCGAAATCTGTGTTTTTTATTTCCATGCACCTTCTACTATTTTTGCAGAATTATTAGTTAGATAAAATTAAACATTTTTGTTTACAATTTCCCTATAATTTTTACCATTTTTGCTTTATTTTTATTAATATGAAATTCGACATCTGTCTTTTTGATTTCCATGTAACTTCTACTATTTTTGTCCGATTATTATTAATATAAATTTCAAAATCTGTTTTTGAGATTTCCTCATAAATCCTACTATTTCTGTCCTACTATTGTTTGTTTTATGTTAGTAATAACTTTCTCCAATTATTACTACCACAAAATTCCAAATCCGTTCATTTATAATTTCCTTACAACTCCTACTATTTCTATCCAATCCGAATAGTTTAGTTCCCTCTTTACGCTCCCCCCAAAAATACAAGTTACTTTCTTCAGAAAATATTAGCTATAAAGCAGATAACAAAAATTGTCGAACACACTCGTATCCTAATATTAATAAATACATTAATATTATGCATAGTCTTATTAGCGGAACGCGTATTAAATGTCCTCCGCAGGGCTTCATCGTCCTAACAATAACATTCCATCCAGGTATATCAAATTTATCTTAACCACCTCCGCCGCTGATCTAGATAAAGCAGGAGCACTTTCATTATCCCGTAAAGCAGTTCAAACAAGATAATACGGAAGCAAACAACTTGATCGCGATACGTCAACTAAAACAGTTACTCCGAGGAAGGGCGCTAAGTGATACGAGTAAACGATGAGGCGGACGTAATTCCGTGAGCAAAGAAGTCTGGACTCCGTTTGCCGACACGAAAGTTTCGTACTAGAAAAGAAATGATCTTTAATCGATGTATAATTACAAGATAAATTTAATATACACTACCGGTCATAAGTTTGGGATCACTCGCATTGTCTGCATTCGAACGTTTACTTTAAACGTTAGAATGAACATTCAAAGTAAATAGAATATAAAACCTTTGTTCATTTGATAATTTTACCATTAATATTAAACTATTTTCTTGCCATGCAGACACATATTGAATTGGCACCTGGGTGTAATAAGATTTTGTTACCTTGAAAATCGGTCGGGTCCGTTTATTGCTATCGGTCGGTTTTTAGTTTCCCCGCAAGAAATGACTTTACTACAAGAAGGTTGGCGAACTATGCGGCGAGAAACATTACGCAAACTTGTCGGGGTATGTCAAGAATATGTAAAATAGCAGTAATGAACAAAGGGGGATACTTCGACGAATCGCGTATTAAGCGAAATGTATAATTAATATAGAATGAAATATACGAAATTTATACGACTTTTCTATCTTATAATATCAACGTACATCGACCTACAGATATACCCAAAGAAAAGTATCCCGTTCCGTTTTATAGACAAGATATTTAATAATTTGCTTAACGATAGTAAGTGATCCCAAACTTATGATCAGTAGTATAGTTGCTTTTAAACATTGTCAATTTTATTACTTTTTCCGGTCTACCATTATATTTATACGTACCAATCCAATACCTGGAAAATAATATTTAAAACATACACTTTAAATCATACCACGTGGTGCACTAAATAAAAGTGAGAAATGGTAGCAAAGAATGGCACAAATGACAGCAAGAATGAAGTTATCGTCGAAAGAGGAACATCGTGGGAATACATCGAAGATCGATGGGAACAAAGTTGGCCGAGAAAAAATTCCCTTTACGGTAATTCCGAGCGTATGGATAAACAAATGAGGTTCGCACGGATTTATAGGGACACGGACGCATGGATTCCGGTGACGCAGGAACGTTTTAGTCGGCGACGATAATCACGGTAATGGGATTGCCAGGTCCCGTTCCTGTGGCGGAAAGGTCGTCGCAGTGAAAATTTATTATGCACGCGAAACCGACGTATCTATGTACGCGCGCAACTGCTCGCAACTGCGCGCCGCCTCTGTATACGTCAGTAGCCAGACTCAATTAATGCCACGCTAATTGGTACCGCGGTCATTCCAGCCTACCCGGTAATTTCATTTCCCGCGAAACGAATCTGAATCATTTAGCCGTTTAACACTCTTCTTCTCGTATATCCTTATTCTACTGAAGACTTATTCTACTTATTCTACTGAAGACTTATTCTAATGAATACGTATTCTACTTATTCTACTGAAATCTTATTCTACTGAAATCTTATTCTACCGAATACTTATTCTACCGAATACTTATTCTACCGAATACTTATTCTACCGAATACTTATTCTACCGAATACTTATTCTACGGAATACTTATTCTACCGAATTCTTATTCTACGGAATACTTATTCTACCGAATTCTTATTCTACCGAATACTTATTCTACCGAATTCTTATTCTACCGAATTCTTATTCTACCGAATACTTATTCTACCGAATACTTATTCTACCGAATACTTGTTCTACGGAATACTTATTCTACCGAATACTTATTCTACGGAATACTTATTCTACCGAATACTTATTCCACCGAATACTTATTCTACTGAATACTTATTCTACCGAATACGTATTCAACTGAATACTTGTTCTACATATTCTACTGAATACTTATTCCACTTATTCTACTCAAGACTTTTTATCACGTGGGAATATCGATGTCGATAAGAGGGAAAAGGCCACCCGCCAAAAGGTATTTCGGTTGAAAAAACATTATTATAAGCGGAAGTGGTTTACTTTGCCCTTCGGAAAAGGACCCCTTCGAGATACTCGAGAAGGCGATACAAGAAGGGAAGGTGAAATGCTTTGCATTAAGGGAGGGTTTTTGGGGAGGGATGCTATGGGGGATGTTTTCGATGCGATGTTCAGGTGGATAAAATTGAGATGTTTTGATGTGTTATCGTGTAGGATTATTTCTATGGATTTTATATCGTATTATAAAGGCTATGGATAAACTGAGAAGTTGCCAATTTTACTCCTAAGTGGCCCAAAGCGATGGTATATCACGTATAAACATGTTCTAGGGTCATTTTGGGTCTAAGTAAGTGGATTACAAATTTGTTCCGGTCAAGAAAGGGGTTGACCCAAAATCGCAAAAATGTAAAGGAGTATACCTTCAAAAATTGTCAAAATATTAAAGTCGCCAATGTCGCTTCTAAACAGTCCAAATCGATGGTAGATGATGTATAAACATATTCTAGGATGATTTTGGGTCGAAAGAAGTGGTTTAAAAATTATTTCCGGTCAAAAAATGGGTCGCCCCAAAATGGCAAAAATGAAAAGGGGTATACCTTCAAAACTTGTCAAAAAATCAAAGTCGCTAAAATCGGTCATAAATGACCCAAATCGATGGTAAATCATGTATAAACATATTCTAGGACGATTTTGGGTCGAAAGAAGTGGATTAAAATTTGTTTCTGGTCGAAAAACAGGTCGACCCAAAATCGTAAAAATGTAAAGGGGTATACCTTCAAAAATCGTCAAAAAATCAAAGTCACCAATTTCGCTTCTAAATGGCCCAAATCGATGGTATATCATGCCTAAACATGTTCTAGGACCGTTTTGGGTCGAAACAAGTGAATTAAACATTTTTCCGGTCAAAGAACAGGTTAATCCAAAATGATCAAAATTACCAGAAAATGATAAAAATTTCAATGTCATCAATATTGGTTCTAAATAGTCGAATTCAAGAATACGTGCTGCTACACGGGGCCTAGATATATTCTACTCAAATAATATGTTAGACAAAATTGCAAAAATGGAAACATTTCTCAAATATTATATTTGATTTTGAAGGATGCCTAAAGGCAGCATAGTAACGACACGTAACAGTGCGCCGTCGATCGAAAGGCACAGAAAAACGTAAACACTTGAAGCGCTTGATAGCCAGGTGTGCGAGTATCAACAATTCGCTGTCTCTCTCCTTGCCACGGCCAGTCAGACGCTCCTTAATCCTCGATCTGGAAAGCCGTGGCGTCGGTTCCGCGTGTTCGGTACGTCATATCGCCATTAAATAATTACGCGATAGCAATTATTAATACATTCCCGTAATATTCGACGTATTCCTTAACTGCTTTTTCAACTACGGACCATATTTGCTTCGTTTTCGAGAGTGACCGTGCGAATCGTCGTATAAACCGTCTTTAATTGTATTCTATAAAGTTGTATAATTTTACTTCATCGCGTTGGCCTGGTTTTCCGTACATTATTATTAGACAGTGTTACTATTAAAGAAAAAGAATACTATTTACCATGCCGAACACAATTCAGTAGGAGAATAGAATGGATCTTCACTTCGGACATTTCGCGACTTCGAAATGTAAGTAAATTCAATGGCGTTGAATTGATTAAGGAATGATATTAATCATGTCCTAAGAGGTCAATATTCTATTAATTAATATATAAGAATTATGTCGCCATATCGGCGTATCGACTGATATCGATCCGTACAAGCTGATATAAATGATATTATATGTACATCAAACTTGACCCATCAATTAATGCAAAGTTCGTTCATCTAAACGAAGAACTTCGGCTAAGTACGCTACTCGAAGACTAATGAATAATAATGCGGACGAATAATGAAATACGGTGGAATAAATATTTATGATGAATTATGTAGATCGTAGTAGAGGAGTAAGAATGATCGGTAGGGACTGGCGGAAGTGCTCGAAAACGTCTCGCAACTACGTAAATCTTTCTCCCTCATTATGCACACTTCTTACGAGGCGCAAGTAGTATGATTTGCTCCAGTTACTGGTATCTACGCAAGATTACGTGCACTCGGACGTAATTCGGGAAAGTCGAGGTCTGGCCAGATGCCAAATCGTTTCGATGTTGCCTTCTTCCTCTTCTGGTAATATTTCAATTCCTGGAATACTGGCCTCTGGGTCGGTTCCGAGAGAGAGATGGAGAGAGTGGAGCGTACGAAAACCGAGAGAGAGAGAGAGAGAGAGAGAGAGAGAGAGAGAGAGAGAGAGAGAGAGAGATTGAGGGAGAGGGAGGGGGAGGGAGAGACGAACCTACAGGAACCAAGATAGAGAGAGAGCCAAACCTACAGGAACCAAGATAGAGAGAGAGCCGAACCTACGGGAACCGAGAGAGAGAGAGAGAGAGAGAGAGAGAGAGAGAGAGAGAGAGAGACGAATCTACGGGAACCGAGAGAGAAAGAGAGAGCCGAACCTACGGGAACCAAGAGAGAAAGAGAGAGCCGAACCTACGGGAACCAAGAGAGAAAGAGAGAGCCGAACCTACAGGAACCAAGAGAGAGAGAGAGAGAGAGAGAGAGAGAGAGAGAGAGAGAGAGAGAGAGAGAGAGAGAGAGAGAGAGAGAGAGAGAGAGAGAGAGAGAGAGAGAGAGAGAGAGAGAGAGAGAGAGAGAGAGAGACGAATCTACGGGAACCGAGAGAGAAAGAGAGAGCCGAACCTACGGGAACCAAGAGAGAAAGAGAGAGCCGAACCTACAGGAACCAAGATAGAGAGAGAGAGCCGAATCTACAGGAACCAAGAAAGAAAGAGACAGAAGCACAGAAACGCACAGCAACGTTGAATTCACGAATCCAAGAATCCAGGCTAGACTTGTACTTCCGACTTTCCAAGACATTTATAAAAGTCGTCAGCGAGAGTGAGATACGTGGAGGAAGAGGAAGAGGAAGAATAAGAACGGTCGGAAATCCTGGCAAACGATGAAACTCGTAGTCCACCGTTAAAGTTCCAGACACCGTGGAACTGTTCCTATTTCCTCCACTCGCTTCGTCCTATTTATTGTATTTTATTTGGTGATTCGTTACCCCCAGCCCGCTGGAGGGTGTTGTCCAAAGTGATTGGTTAACAGTCTCGACGCGAACATCGGACCGTGCGGTACTTCCAGCGGGATACCAAGATTATTTGGCAGCGTTCAACACGAATTGCAGTCGGTCTTGAGCGATTCGCGGTTTTCTAGCTCGTGGAATTCTACCGGCGAGGGTAGTCGAGTGTGCGAACACTTTATCTGGGAATCAAAACATAACTTTAACTTGGGAAGCAAAGCAACCGTGACCGCACATAAATGCGGTGCGGTTCCCACGGTCTGAAGAGAGTAATTTCGGCTTTACGTAGGTTACCATAATCGGGCGAAGTCGAAAGGACCACTGCTAACACGATACATATAGATTCATAAAAGGAGTGAGACGGAGGATGAGGATGATGATGAGAGTGAGCGAGAGAGAGAGAATATTTTGAGTGCTCACGTAGACACGTAGATCGGCCATTAGTGGTATGCCTGTACTCTCTGTAGACACAAATTGCCACACTAGTCATTGCGAATTGACCACCGTTAGAATCGGTGCCTTCGTAGAACTGCAAATCGGCTTTGGCCCAAGTCGAGTCTCAACCCTTCCCTCTAAAGACTTTGGTTTTCGCGTGCACATAACGCGCCACCTTCGCCGCTGATTATCCGAAATCACCTGGAATTAGATGCTCTTCTCTATTGATAATACCTTCCACGTACGTTTCAAGCACCGTGATAACGAGATTTTAGGGTGCTCTCCTGAATAGTAATGTCATTATTCTTACGGGCAAAGAATAGGTGTGCGAATGAGAATTGCTCACGTCGTAGAGAAATATAAGATGGAGCAGAGGTTATTGAATCTATCTAGGTATTTCTGATTTGGGTATGCAGTCGTTGTGAAAATCATTTCAGTACTTGGAAACGTAGTAGGTGATTGTTATACTGTTATGAAAGTTATGGATGTTTAAGGGAGAAAAAGTTGTGTTTCCGAATTTTGGTTCTGAAGGGACTAAATCGATTGTATATGATACCTAAACATATTCTAGGACCGTTTTGGGTCGAAAGAAGTGGTTTAAAAATTTATTTCAGTCAAAAAATGGGTCGATCCAAAATCGCAAAAATGTAAAGGGGTATACCTTCAAATATCGTCAAAAATTAAAAGTCGCCAAAATCAATTCTACATGGCCCAAATCGATGGTATATGATGTATAAACATATTCTAGGACGATTTTGGGTCGAAAGAAGTGGTTTAAAAATTTCTCTACTCAAAAAATGGGTCGATCCAAAATCGCAAAAATGTAAAGGGGTATACCTTCAAAAATCATCAAAAATCAAAACTCGTCAAAATCACTTCTAAATGACCCAAATCCATGGTAAATGATGTATAAACATATTCTAGGACTGTTTTGGGTCGAAAGAAGTGGTTTAAAAATTTCTCTACTCAAAAAATGGGTCGATCCAAAATCGCAAAAATGTAAAGGGGTATACCTTCAAAAATCATCAAAAATCAAAACTCGTCAAAATCACTTCTAAATGACCCAAATCCATGGTAAATGATGTATAAACATATTCTAGGACAGTTTTGGGTCGAAAGAAGTGGTATAAAAATTTATTTCAGTCCAAAAACAGGTCGATCCAAAATCGCAAAAAAATCAAAGTCGCCAATTTCGCTCTTAAATGTTCCAAATCGAAAGCAGATGATGCCTAAACATGTTCCAGGACCATTTTCGATAGCACAGCAATTTGAGAATTTGCCAAAAATGGAATTAATCGCGTTGCCATTTAAACGGCTTTATTAATGAATAGTAAAATATCATCTATGTTATTAATCACTAGGTTTACTATTTGCGTTAAGCACCGCATACGATCTGCTTCGGGGAACATCGCGTTCAAGTTTGCCTGAAGTTCTCGATAGAAATATTATTCGGGAAATTTACTTGAAGGTGTTCGTGCTAGTTTCCTGTATCGAGGAAGTTGGCCATTACTGAATTTCCGTGATACATGCATCAATTACACTTGTTGTCATGGCCCAAGTTTGATTCGGATAAACTTCGGTCGGTCGCGCGTACTTCGATACGATAGTCAACCTCAATTGTTGCCGCAGGTAATTTGAGGATGTAAATACGATATTGCCTTGCGGAGAGAATGGAAAGTCCTTTAGTTACCCAGATCCATTTCCAACTAACAATTGACAATTGACCGGCAATTGTTGGAGAGAACACATTTAACAAAACTGCATACACATCCTCACAATTAAACATATATATCTTGTTAATTATTTAATTCTACGTAAAAAGTAATTTTCATAAAGAATCAGCGAGGAGAATTCAATAAAGCATAGGCAACAATAATTCCGTATGAAATTTGCAACAAAAATTCCATATGAAATTTGCAACAAAAATTTCATGTGAAATTGGCAACAAAAATTCCACCAGAAATCGTCAACAAAGATTTCATGAAACAATATACAATGGAAGGAAATTCCGTGATAAAGTAAGCAATAGAAATTCCATAACAAATAGACAACAAAAGTGATGAAATTTGCAACAAAAATTCCATATGAAATTTGCAACAAAAATTCCATAAGAAATTTGCAACAAAATGCCCATAAGAAATTCGCAACTAAAATTCCATAAGAAATTGGCAACAACAATTCCATAAGAAATTGGCAACAAAAGTTCCATAACAAATTGGCAAAAAAATTCCGTATGAAATTGGCAACAAAAATTCCATAAGAAATTTGCAACAAAAGTTCCGTATGAAATTGGCAAACAAAATGCCATAAGAAATTGACAAAAAAAATTCCGTATGAAATTGGCAACATAAATTCCACCAGAAATCGTCAACAAAGATTTCATGAAAAAGTAAGCAATAAAAATTCCATAAAAAATAGACAACAAAAGTTTCATTTAAAATTAGTTTCTAATCACGGTACTCTCAGGATCAGAAAAATGGGGGGACAATGGAATTGTATATAAAGAATAATTGTTCTCGATACAAATCCTTTTATCATATACAATTTCCTTCACAATTTATATCAATACATATCAAACTTCTCGGAGCAGATTTTGTTTGATCAATAATTAATAGAAACCAATAGAAATTCTGTTTTAAATGAATTTCTAATCATCCGAGGTAACCTTGAAAGGCAGAGTTCTCTTTTGCTTTCGCGAAGTTTCATGAAGTTGATACACTAAGTAGAAGACCAAATCCAGTGAAGACGAGGATTTGATAATTCGATCATCATACGTAGAGGAGAGTGGAAAGGTTGGCGGAAGTGGTGGAGAAAAAGATGGAGGACAGGGCAATATCCTTTTACCTTGTATTTCTATCCGGGGGAAGAAAATAGGGCGGGATTCGAGAGACGAACGCGTGGCTCCGTGAAAGCCACTCGGGGACCGAACTACCGACTACCGACTACCGACTACCAACTACCAACTACCGAAAGAGTAATAACTTAGACGGGTGGGCCACTATAAGAGGGTTGGCTTAAAAGGGCTCTCAGCTTTATTAATGTTAGCACTAATTTGTACGATCTCGCTGTGCCTTTTCTGCAGTTATCCCCCGGCCTTCCAACTCGCTTTCTTTCACTCGCATTCAGTTTCGTTATTCTTTACACTCTGACAACCAAATTGTTTCTTTCTATGATTCGCCCTCCATTATTGTAAGATGGACGCTTCGCTTCGGTCTTCGGTAGAGCAGCAAGAGAACAATTAACCCTCTTGCGGTACTATGTTATTAAATACTGCTTTTAGTAGCTTCCAATGGAAAAATGTATAAACGTCGAAATGCTAAAATTTTTAATATTATGATTTCGACAAAACTAGATTTGAAGATATTCGAAGCGCAGAATATTTGATGTTTTGAAACATTACAGCTTTGGAAACTTTAAATTTTAAGAAAAGGAAATCTGTAAATTCAAAATTTCCAGAAATCCCAATTTTAGTAGAATCAGATTTTAAAAAATGCTGTGTTTAAAGATATTCTAATTTTTAAACTCTAAATTTCAATAAAACCGAATTTCAAGCATTCTACGTTTCGATGTATCCAAGTTTCAAAACTCTCAATTTCAAGAAATCCCAATTTCAACAAAAACCAGATTTTAAAATAGCTAAATTTCAACAAATTCTGTGTTTAAAAATATCCCAATTTCAAACATTCTCAACACAACCATATTTCAAGCATTCTAATTTTCGGCATATCCAAATTTCAAAAATTCGAGACTTCAAAATATCCTCATTCCAAAAACTCTAAATTTCAATAAAACCAAATTGCAAACATTCTAATTTATTACATATCCAATTAAAAAAATTCCAAGTCTCGACGTATACAAATCTCAAAAAATCCAAGTATCAAGAAATCCCAATTTCAACAAAACCAGATTTTAAAACAGCTAAATTCCAAAAGGTCTGTGTTTAAAAATATCCCAATTTCAAACATTCTAAATTTCGGCATATCCAAATTTCAAAAATTCGAGACTTCAAAATATCCTAGTTCCGAAAACTCTAAATTTCAATGAAACCAAATTACAAACATTCTAATTTATTACATATCCAATTAAAAAAATTCCAAGTCTCGACGTATACAAATCTCAAAAAATCCAAGTATCAAGAAATCCCAATTTCAACAAAACCAGATTTTAAAACAGCTAAATTCCAAAAGGTCTGTGTTTAAAAATATCCCAATTTCAAACATTCTAAATTTCGGCATATCCAAATTTCAAAAATTCGAGACTTCAAAATATCCTAGTTCCGAAAACTCTAAATTTCAATGAAACCAAATTACAAACATTCTAATTTATTACATATCCAATTAAAAAATTCCAAGTCTCGACGTATACAAATCTCAAAAAATCCAAGTTTCAAGAAATCCCAATTTCAACGAAACACAAGTCTCCAAAAATCCAGAAATCTGGTTTGTTTCATTGTTAAAAATAAATAAAATAAATTCTCTCCGAGGCTGGTTATCCTCGTCGTGTATTTGACTCTGGTTTCTAAATTACGGCGACGTCGAATGATGAAGCTGAATCGCTAAAACCTTGTCTCATCGTTTCTATTTAGAAGCTAAAGTGGAACTTAAAGTTTCGTTCACCAATGAAGAAGCAACGGGAAGATTACTTTTACTTCCACTTAATTTCCAATTTCATTTTACGTGGCAACCTTACGACTTCGTTTCTCCCGTAATTCCCAGTTATACACGGAATAATGATATTGTTAATTAAAGCCGTCGTTTTTAATAGGTTTAATTAGGAGTTCCTATTACGTGGAGAGTTTCTGATCGGTATTAGGTCGACCTCGATTTCGGCTATTATTTTACACATACATGTATATAACAAAAAGAATGGCTTGTATATAGAAGTATACGACACGATATCCGAGAAAGGGATCGAAGATCTTCATTGGCCAATGTTCTTTATGTAGGCCATTCGGCTTGCTCCGGGAACCCACCAACCAATATCACCAAATTGGAACCTTCTTTCTACCCTTTTCGCGTCACAGTCACCCCTTTCACGTATCCACGCAAAAATCATTCCCTATCGATAATTACATTTTTTATTGCTGATCGAAATCTTAACGTAATCATCTAGGAATTTCTTCGTTAAATCACAGTGGATGGATATTCGAATTTGTAATATTAAATTATGAAAATATTTGCAGACTTTCGGTTACCCTTTCACGCTTCCACGCTAAAATAATTCACTAGCGATAATTACATTTTTTATTGCCGATCGAAATCTTAACGTAATCATCTAGGAATTTGTACGTTAAACCACAGTGGATGGATATTCAAATTTGTAATATTAAATTATGAAAATATTTACTGATTTGTATATCCGTACTTGATGTATCAAATTCGGAAAATGTTTGCAGATTTAGATATCCGTGTTTGCAGTATAAAATTATGAAAATATTTGCAGATTTGGATAACGGATTAGAAAAACATTTCGACTGAGAAGCATTTCATCCGGATTTGATAAAAGTAGTAGAAGTTACAGGGAAAATATTAAACAGAGATTGTGAATTTTTGGTCCGTAATATTCAACCAAATTATTAATCATATAAATCAAATAATCATAGAATAATCGTAACAGGACAAAACGTTTGACGCACGGATTTGAAATATTATACTAATAATAAATCGACAGAAAGTAATAATTGAACAAAATGATTACTAATATAAATAAACAAAGAGGAGGTTGTACAAAAGTAGTGCTGGTGTTACAGATCCAACGAAAGTACTGAGTTTTAGAAACATCAGAAAGAAACACACGGATTTAATGCTGTATTAATAATAATTCGATGAATTTTACTGGCCAATAAATGCATTACGATCACACGGGAAGAGGTTCGGCGTAAAAGCGGAAGGGGTAAGTGTCTCGAGCGAAGGAAGATATCTGAAGTAGATTACGGTAGACAGTAACCAGGCGAGTCTGATCCGAAACTAACCATCCGTGAAAGTAGTCGGGTTGAGTCCCGGTACTTTCACCGACAACGGAAGTTAACCCAGCGATAGGAGGACAGACACTTTGCTCGGAGGAACGAAAATTTCCTTCCGTACATTTCCTTTTTATGTATATCCCTTGGAGTACTACTCGTACGAAGCAACACCGCGAAATTGGAGGTTTTACCTTTCTAGCACGACCGACATAATCGTACCCGCGAACGACCACCTTCCGAATATCGCGTTCGAACCACGATCGAAAACCATTCGAGCGTGTCGGATACCGATCACGTCATACCGATCCAGATAAACTTCCGAAGAATGGAACGATATAGGATACCATAACAAACCCCGCCGCGCGCGCACATTCCACCGTTGAATACATGACACGTATACTTTATACTATATAATACTTCGACTTCCAACTTACTCCCGGGTGATATTCGCAAATATGCGGCGAGATATGAATAAGAATACCATTCTTCTCCGTGCGTCCCAATTCAAAATGATATCCTTTTTATTGGAACGAAAGGGTGACTTTTCTGGGGGGAGAGTGGGGGTGGAGGTGGAAGTGACGTTTATAGGGAATCATTTATGAGGAATCAATATGCGTGATTTTTTCGGAATATTCAACTGGAGACTTTTGGATGTTTTGAAAGTGGGACTTTTTGAAATCGACATTTTTTTAGGGTTTGAAATATTTGCAGGGGAAGATGCGAGAAGCGAGAAGTAATAGGCAATATGGCTGAACGGAATTAAATTGTACGTTTAGGACAACCCTCGTACAACACGGTTTGGATATAACGCGACATACAAACTGTGGGGATACGCGTGTAACGCGGTACTTATACTACGCGGTTCATAAACTGTGGCGACCCTCGTACAACGCGGTACTTGTATATACGCGATGCATATACAACGCGATACTTGTAGAACGCAGTTTCGATATAACGCGGTTCGCAAACTTTGGCGGCCCTCGTACAACGCGGTACTTATATAACACGGTTTCGATTTAACGCGGTACTTGTACTACGCGGTTTCGATATAATGCGGTTCATAAACTGTGGCGATCCTCGTATAACGCGCCACTTCAACAATGCGACATCGATATAACACGTGTATGTAATTCAAGTTTCGCATAAGACAATATCTGTAACACGACCTTTTTCTGAATCCTAAGCCCCGCGTTATACAAGACTTACCTGTATTTCCAAAATATGTATAATAGTTTCAGCTAACCGATTAACCCCTTGACATACTAATAAAACGGAATTTCATGGGTCCAAAAAATCCTATTTAATTTGCCTCAACTGAACAGTTATGTAAGCTTCGAAACAGACCGGAATATTTACAATGCTAAATATCATTTAATAAGATTGATACACAATATTAATGTACAATAATGAAGTAACATTATTAAATAATAAATAAGTAGTTCCGTAAAGTATGACATTTTTCCTGTCCGCCGGAGACAGTTCTTGCGTCTCGGAGACGTCAACGTCTGCAATAACACGCGAAACGAATGACGTCTCTCAGACGACATTGTATGCCAAGGGGTTAAGCCCAATAAAAATCGGTAATACACTCGTTTCTACATTCAACGCGCGAAAACGTAAAACTGGGATTACAGTTTCACCGACAACTCGCATTTATATTTCGACCACTTCGAATGCACGTACGTGCTAAACGGGGGTATTTAATCGCATTTGTAATTCAAGGTGCGTGTAATATTCGGCTCTAAGTAAGTTCCGGCGTACCGAATGCATTTTACAAGGAACACGTAGGGAAAGGAGGGGCGAAGGGAGGGGAAGGAAAAAAAACAGAGGGTAGTGGTTTGCGCAGTGAGTTTCGAGAAGCTTTTAAAGTGTCCTTTTGTAAGCTGCGGTAATCGGCGATGTTATACGTTGCCGTTAAACCGTAATGCAGTACACGCCGAGTCTTTTCTACTTTCTCGAAAGAACCATCGTGCCTCGTAATGCAAGAACGTGCCGCCATACCTAACCTCTATTTGTTGTGTTTTTTTCTTTCCGATAGAAATCCTCCCGCATCTAAAGAAACCACTATCAAAATCTTCCTACTCAATATCCGATCCGTAGTTTTATTGCGCTGGAATATTCAGCTCCGAACAACCTCGAGGATCAGCGTTTTCGAACTGATATCGTTATCGCTAGAATTGCTTATCATTGCAGTTTTTAAGTTCTCGTTCATTCTGTACTTTGAACGCATTGTTGAAATATGGGAATTACCGAATATACTTAACGATCTCGATCTTTTATGGGAAGCTTTTTTCGATAGCATATATAGATGCAGGAGTATGGATATAGGTATAGTTCGTTTATCCAAAGAAGCTTGAATAAAGTTCATATTTGATCAACGCTGTTCGTAAAATGTTTGGTAGTTTCTAACAGGAAAGTTCCGGTAGCAGAAATGGAGGGATCAGCGTTTTTGATTAAATTCCTCAAAATTGAGTTCCAAGTCTTATATTCTTCGAGGAAATCTTGTGTAATATATTGCAGTTTGATATTTAGAATGTATTATGGTTTGATAATTATAATATATTACAGTTTGGTAATACAATATATTATATTTTGATAATTATAATATATTATAGTTTGAACATTATAATACATTACAGCTTGATAATTATAATATGTTACAGCTTGATAGTTATAATATATTATTGTTTGATAATTATAATGTATCACAGTTTACTAATTATAATATATTACAGTTTGATAATTGCAATATATTATATTTCGATAATTATAACATATTACACTTTGATAATTATAATATATTACAGCTTGGTAATTATAATATATTATTGTTTGACAATTATAATATATCACAGTTTGCTAACTATAATATATTACAGTTTAATAATTACAATATGTTATAGTTTGATAATTACAATATATTATAGTTTGATAATTACAATATATTATAGTTTTATCATTATAATATATTACACTTTGATAATTATAATATATTACAGCTTAATAATTGCAATATATTATATTTCGATAATTATAACATATTACACTTTGATAATTATAATATATTACAGCTTGGTAATTATAATATATTATTGTTTGACAATTATAATATATCACAGTTTGCTAACTATAATATATTACAGTTTAATAATTACAATATGTTATAGTTTGATAATTACAATATATTATAGTTTTATCATTATAATATATTACACTTTGATAATTATAATATATTACAGCTTAATAATTGCAATATATTATATTTCGATAATTATAACATATTACACTTTGATAATTATAATATATTACAGCTTGGTAATTATAATATTTTATTGTTTGATAATTATAATATATCACAGTTTGCTAACTATAATATATTACAGTTTGATCATTACAATATATTATAGTTTGGTAATTATAATATATTATTGTTTGATAATTACAATATATTATAGTTCTATAATTACAATATATTATAGTTTTATAATTATAATATATTTCACTGTGATAATTATAATATATTACACTTTGATAATTATAATATATTACAGCTTGATAATTGCAATATATTACATTTCGATAATTATAACATATTACACTTTGATAATTATAATATATTACAGCTTGCTAACTATAATATATTACAGTTTGATAATTATAATATATCACAGTTTGCTAACTATAATATATTACAGTTTGATAATTACAATATATTATAGTTTGGTAATTATAATATATTATTGTTTGATAATTACAATATATTATAGTTCTATAATTACAATATATTATAGTTCTATAATTACAATATATTATAGTTTTATAATTATAATATATTACACTGTGATAATTATAATATATTACACTTTGATAATTATAATATATTACACTTTGATAATTATAATATATTACAGCTTGATAATTACAATATATTATAGTCAGATAATATTAAATATTGAAGTATCTCTCACGGCATACTTATATTAATGAAACGTGATGGCTTCAAAGGGAATTTCGCGTAAGCGAGTCGCGTTTAAAAGGGGTAAGGTTTTTAAGATACTTCCATGATGAAGTTCACAGTAAATTTTTTAATATTCAGATATATGTTTCGGTAAACTTCCATGAATAAGGATCTGCGGTTTCCATCTACTTCCGGGGCGGTCTTTTATCTTTTTCTAGTGGCTTCACGCAGATAGAAGTGGATTCTCGAAGAGACGTATAAAGCGATCCGGGCTCTATGGACTCTCGAAAACAAATTGCGTTGGTTCTGTCATCGAGTGCGGTATCGTTTCGAACGATTCCCACTGCCATCCGAATCTCCACATTCGATTCCAATCTCCGCCATCTCCGACATGTTAGTTTTCGATTCCATTATTACGCAACGAAACGTCCATTCATCTGATCATTATGTATTTTTCCTTCATTTCTATTGATTACCTCATTTCCCGGGATTTCCATTCAGCGTTTCTCGTCAACGAAAATATATATCGACGATTGTCACTTTAAAAGAAATCTTTCGAACATTATGTTGGAAATCTTATGACATTTATGCTTTGAATATTATTATTTATTATTAATTGGTTTACTAACCGATTTTACTTGAACTGAAATAATAAAAATACGAGTGAATTCTGTCGAAGAAGAATTCATATTTCAGCTGTTAAATCATTATTAATTATTAATTGATTTTGTTTGAACTAAAATAATAAAAATACGAGTGAATTCTGTCGAAGAAGAATTCATATTTAGGCTGTTCAATCCTTATTTATTATTAATCGATTTTATTCGAACTGAAATAATAAAAATACGAGTGAATTCTGTCGAAGAAGAATTCATACTTAAACTGTTAATATCATTATTAATTATTAATCGATTCACTAATCGATTTTATTTGAACTGAAATAATAAAAATACGAGTGAATTCTGTCGAAGAAGAATTCATACTTAAACTGTTAATATCATTATTAATTATTAATCGATTCACTAATCGATTTTATTTGAACTGAAATAATAAAAATACGAGTGAATTCTGTCGAAGAAGAATTCATATTTAAGCTGTTAATATCATTATTAATTATTAATCAATTTTGTTTGAACTGAAATAATAAAAATACGAGTGAATTCTTTCGAAGAAGAATTAATATTTAAACTGTTAATATCATTATTAATTATTAATCGATTTTACTTGAACTGAAATAAGGGAAATGCGAGTGAATTCTGTCAAAGAAGAATTAATATTTAAGCCGTTAATATCATTATTAATTATTAATTGATTTACTAATCGATTTGATTTGAACTGAACTCATAAAAATACGAGTGAATTCTGTCGAAGAAGAATTCATATCTAAGCCGTTAATATCATTATTAATTATTAATCGAATCACTAATCGATCTTATTTGAACTGAAATAAGGGAAATACGAGTGAATTCTTTCGAAGAGGAATTCATATTTGAGCTGCTCATATTATTATTAATGTTTTTATTAATCGATTTTGTTTATTAATCGATTTATTAGCCGATTTTACTTAAACCAAAAATAAGACTCAAACAGAAATACCTTGCACTGAAATAATCTCCCCAAAGATTTATCGCGGGCAATTCCAAATTGATTGAATTTCCAAAAATCTTAAGATCGACATTTACGTATAATTTCAAATTGACAATTTAAACAGAATTTCGCGAAAATGCTGCGCGATAGAATCTAGGATAATTCATGGAAGAGTCGCGCGTAGGATATCGAGAATCCAATGGTGGATGGTGTGCGAGACAATATCCGTATCTTTCCGATACTTCCGGCATCTTCGAGGCATCTTCGAGGCATCTTCGATTACGAAGAGAGTACCTGAAGGGCGTCTCCCTGGTTCCTGGAAGCCTTTTTTTATCGATAACGCCTTCGGAGACCAAAGTGGATCGTGCATCTTCCTTTTACTTATATCTATGCAGATAAGCTACTTTCGGTTCATATTTTATGTTACATTGCATTTTATACTTCGACGTTACCTGCTACGATTATTCACCTTAAAAACCTCTACTTTAAGGCAACATCGAAGTGCATTTCTAATGTATGTATATACATATGTATATGTATATGTATATGTGTATATATATATAAACATTTTTGGTCTATGAAACCAAATTTCATATAAGTTTGAGAAAACGCATTTGGAAATATGTGCTTTCAAATTTATATGATAGTATAGATATAAATATATATTTATATACTTATATAAGTATAAATATAAGTAATATATATAAGTAATAAATATAAGTATAAAGTATATAAGTATAAATATAAGTAATATATATATATATATATATATATATATTTATATCTATACTATCGTATAAATTTGAAAGCACATATTTCAAAATGCGTTTTCACAAACTTATATGAAATTTGGTTTCATATACCAAAAATGTTGTAACCCAAGGTCACGCGAAGGTCATAGTATTATAGTTCATCGGATTCATTTTGACCTCATCTATCATGTAACTATGATAGAAATATGTAGTCCCGTTTAAAAAACCTTCGATGACCTTGAAATCTCGAAAGATATGACCTTCAGAAAAAGTATTTACCTATCATAATATGTGCCCCCTCGAACCAAGTATTTCTTTCCTCTGTCATTTTGCGCTATCACAAAAAATAAGCGAGATATTTAGGTGATCAAGTTAAGTGGACACCCTGTATGTACATTATATATATGTATATGTTAAAGAAAATAATTGTTTTCACGTGAAACAAAATTGCGGCGCTTTGTGATAGCCTACAAATTTCGCGTTTTGGTCAACCTGTTAAAAGAGATTATTGCGTGGCTTGTTTGATATGGGACACCCTGTATAGTGTTATTCCAGTTTGATATATTATTATGCACGTAAGTTTGCAAGAAGTTTGCAAATAAAGCGATCGCACAAAGGTGCTTGAAAATTGAGCAATTTCCGATAACGATAAGAAGCAGTGGTTACCCGAGATAACTCGTCGAACGTGTCATTTGCACCTCCTCGATTCGCTCGGCCGACGAAGCTTTATTGAAATACCATCACGAATCGAGCATTTAAGAAGTCACCGGTTGGAATTCCAATTTCGATCCCACGAACGACGTCGTTCTCCTTGACGATTATGACTTCGCCTAATTACACCCTCCTCGGTGAATTCCAAGGGACTTTTTGTCGCGACGAAAAATCAAGTATCAGGAATTGAACCCTCGTAATTGCATCAACCGAGGAAAACGGTAGCAAGAAGTTCGGACCCTTTCTAACGAAATTCCATTTGTTTCGTGTCAATTTTCTATCAGGCCGGTTTTTCACCTCCCGTTTTTCATCTTTCAGTGTCTAGACTTCGTTTTGGAGAAAAAGGTGCTTTTACGCATACGCGCCTTTATGACCTTATGACACTGTGGCGGCCCTAGTTTTGCCATCGGCCGCTACGCGCTCCCGCGCCTACCCTCCGGATCTCGCAAGTCCGTATACGGAGCGCGGTGCATATACACCGCTCCGAGGGTATAGTCTTCGCCCACTTGGGCATAGGCGCGTCTAGGGCAGGGTCCGCTCATCAGCCCTACTGATGAGTCTATCGAGCGGACCCGGGACGAAACGCCAGAACATACTTGTTCTACCTTCTTTTATCTATGGTAGTCGACTTCTCCATTTTGTCGGAGCTAATACAGTCGCTACAACACTCTTGCGATTCATCTTCGGGATAACTTTCATTTGCGTAATTACTTTCGATGCGATAAGATGCTGCTTGCGGTGAATTAACGCATTGAACGCCATTGCGGTTAACCGGGCACCATCGATGCCAATATTACTGAAACTCGAATCTAATATATCGCTGATATTTGTAAAATTTGCAATTTTTTTGAAGGGTGAATTTGGAGTACAAAAGGTTGAATTTGAATTGGAAAGGGTGAGTTCGGAGTACAAAAAGTAGGATTTGATTTGCGAAAGGGTGAATTTGGAGTACAAAAAGTTGAATTTGAATTGCGAAGGGGTGAATTTAGAGCATAAAAAGGTGGATTTGATTTGCGAAAGGGTGAATTTGGAGTACAAAAAGTTGAATTTGAATTGCGAAGGGGTGAGTTTGCAGTACAAAAAGCTGAGTGTGATTTGCGAAATGGCGCATTTCGAGTACAAAAAGTAGGATTTGATTTGCGAAAGGGTGAATTTGGAGTACAAAAAGTTGAATTTGAATTGCGAAGGCGTGAATTTGGAGTACAAAAAGTTGAATTTGATTTGCGAAAGGGTGAATTTGGTGTATAAAAAGTTGGATTTGATTTGCGAAATGGTGATTTTGAAGTACAAATGTTGAATTTGAATTGCGAAAGGGTGAATTTAATTTGCAAAACTATGAATTTGATCTGTGCAAGGGTGAATTTGATTTGCAAAAGTGTGAATTTGGTGTATAAAAAGATGGATTTCATTTGCGAAAGGGTGAATTTGGAGTACAAAAGGTTGAGTTGCGAAAGGTTTGAATTGCGAAAGGGTGAATTTAATTTGCAAAACTCTGAATTTGACCTGCGAAAGGGTGAATTTGATTTGCAAAAGTGCGAATTTGATGTCTGCAAGGGTGAATTCGATATGCAAAATTGTGAATTTGATCTGTGCGAGGGTGAATTTGATTTGCAAAAGTGTGAATTAAATTAGCAAAATGATGAGTTTGATTTGCAAAAGTGTGAATTGAATTAGCAAAATGATGAGTTTGATTTGCAAAAGTGTGAATTGAATTAGCAAAATGATGAGTTTGATTTGCAAAAGTGTGAATTAAATTAGCAAAATGATGAGTTTGATTTGCAAAAGTGTGAATTAAATTAGCAAAATGGTGAGTTTGATTTGCAAAAGTGTGAATTAAATTAGCAAAATGATGAGTTTGATTTGCAAAAGTGTGAATTAAATTAGCAAAATGATGAGTTTGATTTGCAAAAGTGTGCATTCAATTTGCAAAATGATGAATTTGATCTTGCGAACCGATGAAATTCGTGGTGCAAAACTTATAACCAAATCGTAGAATGGAATTCGGGATGAATGAGAATTTCTGGACGTGCCGGGTCTATGTAGCTCTATACAGCTATACAGCTCTATTTATCCATAGAGGAAAGCGTAGTCGCGAAACTTAGATATAATTATCCGACGGTCTCTTACAAAGGGATGCTTCCACAGTGTAGTTTGCGTTAGCCGTTTGTCTACGTGCCACTGTGTACCCCATCAACTCGGTACCGTGTTACCCTCACCCCTACAGCCATACCCCCTTCCACCCTCCGCGCCAACAGAAAGCACAAAGTTCCCGAGTCTTTGAGATAAATGTTGTTTGGCGTGTATCCTCCTTTTAACGTGACTTATAATCTTTCGCGACTTCCTGCCGGTACTTATATACATGGAAATTCATGTTCGAAGCTTTTAAGGGCCATAGGATATTCATAACCTTCCGCGTATATTCGAAAGTATTCCTGCGCGCGCACTTCGAATCGCCTTACGACGTGGATAGAATTTTTAACTGCGCTGTATTTCATTAATTAGCGCGATGAAAAGCAGTTCGTTTAAAGTTCCGACTTATTAGACTACTCGCTTCGGTGCGATGCTTTACTTGTAATTGACACATTATCAGTGGATTAATTAACCCCTTGGCATACAATGACGTCTGCGAGACGACATTTGTTTCGCGTGTTATTGCAGACGTTGACGTCTCCGAGACGCAAGAACTGTCTCCGGCGGACAGGAAAAATGTCATACTTTACGGAACTACTTATTTATTATTTAATAATGTTATTTCATTGTTGTCCATTAATATTGTGTATCAATCTTATTAAATGATATTTAGCATTGTAAATATTCCGTTCTGTTTCGAAGCTTACATAACCTTTCAGTTGAGCCGAATTAAGTAGTATTTTTTGGACCCATGAAATTCCGTTTTATTTGTATGTCAAGGGGTTAATTGGACTTGTGATTTTTCGCTGGGAATAATACCAGCTTGCACTACCGGCCACAAGTTTGGGATCACTTACTATCGTTAAGCAAATTATGAATTATCTTGTAATATTTCACGCCGTGTAATAATTAACGTAAAAGAACAAAATATGTCGGTACCAGAAAAATGACTAAAATATATATTTCGAGTTTACTAACGAGTTACAAATAATCTGTAAGACGTTAAGGAAGAAATGCATTAATTCTCCTGTTATATCATATTTTATATATGTTGATTATTATGTCTGTAGGGTACTTTTAATAATATTGATAATAAATATGATTTTCCTGGGTGAATATCTTCTACATGTTTCTTTGAAAACTTCGTTTTAAAGATTATTTATTGATAATTTTCTACTTCTTGTTCTGTGTATGAATAGAAGATATGAATAGAATTATTCTGTATTTGAAAGAAAAGGTCGTATTGAAACAAATTTGATATTCAAGATTCATTTTAGTCGACGATAATAATAGAAATAATAAGAGTAATTGTTTAAAGAACCTTCTGGATGATTTGATTATTATCCAATTATCCTGGAATTAAGAGAGAAGGGGATAATTCCCACACAAAAGTCAAGCTTTTCTTGATCGAACTTATAATCCTTTTATGTACAAATAAAACAAAGAATTGAATGCGTGTAATTGATCTCTTTTGTGCTGCTGGTATTTCAACAATTTGTAAATATTTTTACAAAGAAAGTTATACTTTTCTGGGCGGCTTTTTCGTGCGGATTTCGGTGGAATGCATTTATCGCATAAAAAGAGACTCGGCTGTATTTCGCATTCGCAGGGAAGCTCGTTTCGAAGCACGCTTTGGATTCGTCAGGACGATCGGTCGAACGAAAGAATCCACGTGGCTGCCGGTAATGAAATCTTCAACGTTTCACTGAATTTACACTTTAATGCCTGGCAGCCTGCTACGGGGAATTTATCCGTGAATGCACTTTCAACTTAATCGTTCCATGGATTCCATGGAGTCGGTGTTTTACGCCTCCGCGCCTCGTAATTACACGGACGATCAACGAAAATTTCACTCGAATTCTCCGCACTTTTTTCGTTGTCGCCTCCATCCATTGAGATTAAACAGAAGGACGATTATGAATGGAAATTATTCCTTTTAACACCGGAGATTCGCTTTTCGGTCTTTAAGACGCGATTGCTTGGAATATTAATGACTTCCGGTAAAATAGTAATCATTTCTGAGGAATTTCGGATGCGCCATATCAGTTTTGGAAAATTAAAAGCGAAGTATGAATTGCTATTTCACCCGAATCCTTACATTCACCATTCTTCAAGTTATATTTAACCATTCAATGCACATTTTTTCGTAATAAAAAATGGTGGTTCCCATTGACAAATTTTTATTTGGGCTCCATGAGGCCCAGATAGGAACCCCAGGCCCAAATTGAATTAGTTTATCTGAATACTTAATAAAAATCTTAAAACTTTGCCGTTTAATGTTTTCAACGAAAGTGTCTCCCTCTATGAGATACTTCACCTTTTCCAGACTTTTGAAACACCCTGTATATAAAGTATATCGGAAACACAAATATTATTAATTATATATGTTTCGAGAGCGTTAATAACTTGAATATAATCTGTTAGATATTAAGAAAGAAGTGCATTAATTTTATAATTGACCCTCGTTGCATATAAATATGATTTATTGTTCCATAAAAACTGCTTCGAAAACGAGTTCGTACAATAATTCTTCGAAAGACGAGAACGTTGGTATTCCTTGCGAATTCAGACCTTGAATTCTGTCATCGTTCGAAATTATGGCTGCTAGGTGCAACTAGGCCTCCTTCGTTCGTGTCATTAACCCGGTTAAACGAGATCAATTAAAACAGACGTTTATGTCTCCGTGAGTTATGCGCGCACATACCGCGGAAGTTATTACGTTCCTCCATTTGGAGGTTGACGACAGAAGCAGTAAAACATTCGCGAATGGACGATACATATCGGATCTATTATAAAACCGAAGATGTCCGTGCGGCGAAACATGGAATAACTTTCGACTATTATTTATGGTGACTTTTGATGACATAGTGTCAAGTGAGTTAATTAGAAACGACAAAACTGACTATAGAATCGAAAGTTCTAAATGGAGCCTAAGTTCTACAGCTCCGTGACGTTTCAATTCAGAATTTCCAAGCACTCGGGTTTTGCAAAATATTGAAATTATTATCTTTGTATCATAATATAGTCTTTTATTACGAATTCCCTAGAATTACGTTGCGTCGGTTGAATTCTTAACTATGCTGTATTTCACTAATAATTGTCCTACGAAATCGCATGTTTATTATTCTAAACATAAAAAGTATCCAAGAGAGAAAATATTTTCGTATGTAATATATTCTAACAAATTCCCCCGAATAACTTTTCGTCGGTCAAATGTTTTTCACACCGGCTTTCATTAATAATCTTCGCGTATTTCATCAACAAGTAACTAAAGTCATATCAATTTAATTATATTATATTAAACAATTATGTATCTCGAGATTGGTACGCTTTACAATAAGATGAAATTGAAAATATGTCCTTCGAATGAAAAAATTGAATGAATTATTTTCGTATGTAATATATTGTATTATAACAAATTCCCCCGAATGACTTTTCGTCGATCAAATGTTTATCTACACCGTCTTTCATTAATAATCTTCGCGTATTTCATCAACAAGTAACTAAAGTCATATCAATTTAATTATATTATATTAAACAATTATGTATCTCGAAATTGATACGCTTTGCAATAAGATGAAATTGAAAATGTGTCCTTCGAATACTACTGAATTGTTTAGGGTTAAACGAGTGAGACGTGTGGAATGAGAAAGCAGTACTTTTACTTATTATTAGTCGCGTGGTTGGCAGCACGGTGACGCGGGTGACGAGCAGTGATTTCGATTCCAGGGCACGATATTGCAGCAGGCTGCGGAACAGCGGGCACAGCACCGCCAACTGTGGCAGGAAACAACATTCGAGGTTAGGTTCACCGCACGGCACGGTATCCGCGCTACATTTCTAACCTAACGTATTGCACCGAGATACAATCAACGCTCGGCATTTGACACACCTTGCTATATCTAATACCACTATGAGTACCATTCTCCCTCAAAAGGCACAGTCATCTAAATCACCGGAATATTTCACGTAAAGATATTAATACTTGTCTCCTTTATTCATTCGATGATCGAGGTTTCCTTTATCGCTAGAAATACCAAAGTATACTCGTTGCTGCACAGTGTAAGTTAATCATTGGCGTACATAAAATAAATATACATAAAATCGCGAACAATACGCCATTGTATACTTGAGTAACTTTAGTCAAAATCACGGAGCACTCGTTTTGATTGCTTTGATAGTTTTAATGTGAAACGTGTTGATTCCGCTACGTCGAATGAATATTCCAAAAGAGAATTCACTTCGTTGTCGTCTTTTTACGTAGTTTTGAAAAGCACACATGTTTTTCACGCGGAAACAAATATCATTGTATAATTGGGTATTTTACGCGGGATATTATCAAGTTAGTAATTAATCATTATATTTGTATTTGTATCACTGTAATGAAAGGAAACGGTTAATCGTTATTCGAATCCCTGCAGATATTTAAACCGCTTTCTTCAATTATCGTCAGTGTGTTGGTCAATGAATCAGTGGATGCCGAGGATAACGAAGTACTTTCCACTCGCTAACTATTCAGTGCGGGACTATATCATAAGGTCCTGATTCTCCTTCTACTTTACAATTCATATCCTTTCAGGATTCGATGCCAGTTGGCGCGACACTTGGTCGCCGGATTTTTCCGCTTCGATTTGAGTTTTGATGAAGTAGGGATCATCTTCCGGGTCCTTCTGACCACGGCCATGTTCCAGATATTCCATTATCGTGTTCTCTAAGAAATATCTCGGAAACCCGACGATGTCAGGGTTCGACTTAACCCTGAATAAAAGGGTGTTCATTTCTGATCGGATCGTGGCAAGGTTGCGATCGTAATCCGTTACATATTTTAGGAGTATTGATTTTAATATAATATTGTTTGGGATACTTTTCGAACGCGGTTCCTTTTGGACGCATCCTGTTTTGGTGCTATTAGGTCCTGTGATAGGAAATCGAATTTCTTATCAGACTTTTGCGGGCTTTCTGTCCTCCAAAGATCGCGACTTTTTGTGAAATTGTTAATTTGAATTAAAACAAAAATAGTTTTAAAAAGCTAAAAAACAGTACTTTTCGTTGAGCACGCGGATGAAAACGGAAAAAACTGACTTCGCTAGATATTTTTTGGGTATTTATTTTAATTGAACAATATTTGTCATTATTGAACGCGGTATATTGTTGATATATTCTGTTTGGGATTGGGTTAGGTCTCAGTTAGGTCCAAGTCTCCGTTAGCAAATTTTGGACATATCCCGTTTAGTTCTAGGTTAGGTCTGCATTAGCAAATTTTTATTTATTTTTATGAAACTGTTAATTTGAATTAATACAAAAATAGTTTTAAAAAGTTAAAAAACAGTCCTGTTCGTTGAGCACGCGGATGGAAACGGAAAAAACTGACTTCGCTAGATATTTTTTGTGTATTTATTTTAATTGAACAATATTTGACGTCAGTATTGAACGCGGTATATTGTTGACATATCCTGTTTAGGATTGGGTTAGGTCTCAGTTAGCAAATTTTTGACATATCCCGTTTAGTTCTGGGTTAGGTCTGCATTAGCAAATTTTTATTTACTTCACTCAATTTGTACGGTTAAGTTAAGTACCTTTTAGTATACAATATAATCCATTTTACATTTCGGTCGCAGGTGATAATAATCTTATAAGAATCTACCTAAAATAACAATATAAACAGAAAAATCTAACAAATCGCAGTATTCATTAACAGTCATTATACTCCTATTAATGCAATTAAACTTGCCATATGTCATACAATGCAATTCTTGATAAAGAACAATACAGTTCCTTCCAAAAGAAACCACTGTGTTTAATTCGAAGTACACTAATAGTTGCGGGACATATCCCGTTTAAGTCTAGGTTATGTCTGCGTTTGGTGGCCAACTTCGGTCATATCCCGTTCGGCGCTAACTTCGCGCTGCTCAGGCGTGCAGTTGGAACAGTATCTTAGGAAAGGAAACCGTGATTCCTTTCCTTCGTCTTTGGTGACACTTCTTAGAAGAACCTTTATCCGTGAGTAGACTGTGTGGACATTAAGGTGTGTTTCAATGGATCTTCTCAGCTGGAGCAGCCTCTCTGTCTTCTACTTATCCTTCGTTTTATCTCTTAAGCTCTATTTGATTGTCCGTCGCAAAGGGTCGAAGACAAGTGCCGTAGGCGAGAAAAACTCGGAAGCAAAAGCATTGAAGGAGGCTGCTAGCGAAGAGTCTCAGGGACGTCATCAGTTTTCGTCAACTTTCTCGGAGTTTTAATCAACACTTTTAATATCCTCTCGTCTCGAATTTGCATTGGCAGGTTAACAATTGGAGCCATGGAAATACATTCTCGAATGCATTCCCGAATACATCATAAAAATAGGAAGCTTGTTTTTCCTGGGAAAGCGACAAACCTTTAGGCTTCCTTCGTTACACCTGTCCTTATTCTTTTCGATATTCTTCGGCTGTTTTGAGTAGCATTTTTGAAACCTATCAAGCTAGAAGGACAGTTTTTTCTGGGTTTTACTCGTTTCCCTGTTTCTCTTCTTCTACGACCCTTCGTCATGATCTTATACTACTTACACTGCCATTTTGATATCCGCCAAACTGGAAGGAAACCTTCTACTGTTAGCTTCCTTTTTCGTTTGCATTTTTTGTGTTAGTTATTCCTTTTATGGTTCGAAACGACAAGGTTAATTTGTTGATTTGTTGTGTATAGCTTATATCGAATGGTATTCAACCGATTATGGGGGTTGCAAGGGGTGGAAGAGGGCGGAATGGGGTTGAGACTATCGAAAACAGCAATAATGAAAAAGGGATACTTCGACGAATCGCGTATTAAGCGAAATAATTAATATAGAATAAAATATACGTAATTTATACGACTCTTCTATCTTATAATATCAACGTACATCATTTTATAGACAAGATATTTAATAATTTGCTTAATGATAGTGAGTGATCACAAACTTATGGTAGTTTATGTATTTGATTCGAGTCTTATTGTTAGTAATATTGGCATCGCCGTTAAATCGTGTGAATTCGCGCACGAAAAGTAAAAGGAAAAGGAACGTGTCGAAATTAGAATGCGTTAGTATGAAGTTTCACTTGAACATTCCAGAGTTCCCGCGACCAGTACTTTAAACTCGGCTGCACTTCCGTAACCACGGACGAAACTGCATACCGCGAGAACAATGGCCCAACGGAAGACAATCGGCCGGGTCTTTTTTGACGCACTCTTATATATAATATATGCATTCGCCGGAAAGAAAAAGGTCTTTCCAGGTCACGTGCTCCCACCGTCTTATTTCGACTAGTTACGTACCGAGAAAATGGTCCTCCGAGGACAAATTCAAGTGACTCCCTGGTTGCTCCTTAATTGATTCGCACTGCGTGACACACATGTGAGTCTTTGGGGTTTTTTACAGGAATCAGGATAACTTAAATTTGAGTCTTTGGGGGTTTTTAACAGAATCCGGATAACTCAAATGTGAGTCTTTGAGAATTTTTTACAGGAATCAGGATAACTTAAATTTGAGTCTTTGGGACTTTTTACCAGCACCCAGATAACTCAAATGTGAGTCTTTGAGATTTTTTATTAGAACCCAGATAACGAAAAAAATAATTATTTGGGATTTTTTATCAGAGCTCAGATAACTCAAATATGAGTCTTTGGGGTTTTTTACCAGAATCTGGATAACTCAAATGTGAGTCTTTGGGACTTTTTACCAGAACCCGGATAAATCAAATGTGAGTCTTTGAGATTTTTTATTAGAACCCAGATAACTAAAAAAATAATTATTTGGGATTTTTTATCAGAGCTCAGATAACTCAAATGTGAGTCTTTGGGATTTTTGCAAGAATCAGGATAACTTAAATTTGAGTGTTTGGAGGTTTTTAACAGAATCCGGATAAATCAAATGTGAGTCTTTGAGATTTTTTATTAGAACAGAGATAACTAAAAAATAATTATTTGGGATTTTTTATCAGAGCTCAGAAGACTCAAATGTGAGTCTTTGAGATTTTTTACAAGAATCAGGATAACTTAAATTTGAGTCTTTGGGGGTTTTTACCAGAATCCGAATTTCCGAATACTTTTGTCACGGAATTATTAAACACAATTTCGATTAATTTATTACAATTTTATATATGAACATTTATTAAACCAAGAATACATAATCTGAAATTACAGTAAACGACGTTTCACGGAAAAAAGATTTGGTCCAATTCGTTGATCACTGACATAGATACATCACTATTTAGTCAAAGTTTATTACTGTCCGAATACTTTTGGGAGGAACTGTACATGCAATGAAAGTCTATAAAATGTCAAAGAATGCTTCGTAATATATTCGCATTAATTGAGTTCAAAATGATAGACAAGTCGTTGTGAACCCTTTGATAGTTTTAGTGTTAAATTACAATATTTACGGTAAAAGCGGGTAGGGAATCGAAATGCCGCGGGAAAACTAGCGCAGCAATATTCCAGGCAATTTGAGTGTCCTTTCAGAAATAATTTTCAAACAGATGGTTTGAGAAGAAAAGTCCCGAAGGGAAAGAAACGCGAAATGACAAGTCTTCTGTTATCCCGTAGACTGTCCTTGGAAGTTAGCCAAAGTTATGCCAGAAGCAAACAGCAAAATTGGCAAATCCGCATTATTTTTGCATGTGGATACCCCGAACTCGGTAACCTTCGTCGTACCGTCCAATCTCAAGCTTTGCTTTACTCTTTCTTCTTTATCATCGAAAGAAATTCTTTTAACCATCCCGGATCGCGATATTCGAATCTCCTTATTCTTATCTTTCTTATCTTTCTTATATTCCCCAAAATCTCATCTAGATTTTACGAAATATAGATTGACTATCCATTATTTTCATATTTATTACTTTCGCGTTCCGAACAATTTTATGTATCTTGGATAAATAATAATAATATTACATCTATTTATATAATATTATATTGTCTACTAAATAAGAGTTAAGTTAATGCTTAATATTTATTTATTTATTTATTTACGGGGATCACCCGTTGATACCAGCAGAGAAAGAAAAGAGAAACAAACTGAAACTAAAAAATATAAAAGACGACATAAAATAACTAGAAAGCTGACAAAATAACTAACAAAATGATATACTCAAATTAACAGGATGAGCGGAATAACAAATATCAATATTACCTACGTCTACTCTTAATTAATTAATATATTACTTTTCCGTATCGTACAAATGTGCACGATTGATTTGATCACCCGTTATTTTACGACGCGAACGATTAAAAGTGTGAAGTTATACGCGATATAAATAAATGTGTACTGCTTTGTAATTTATCGCGGCGTTTGTTACCTTTATATTGAATCTCGTGTAAAATGTAACGGGTCGCAAATAACGTGGGATCCGTAAATAAAAGAAAAGTCAATCACATTCCGGGATCGTTTACGTGTTCTTCGAAGCTAATACACCGTTCGATTTTATGTCCCGCACTTCGTCGCTCATAAATTTCTATCGAATGCCTTCAACGCTTGTCGAATACAACTGCTGATACGGCAGACTTCAAGTTGTTCGAAACGGAAACTTTTCCACGAGTGGCGCGAGCTTGAAAGAACTACTTCGCAATTATTATTCATAAATATTAAGGATACGGAAAGTAATTAAATCGGTAGTAGAGAATTTGTTCGCAATGAAATTATTAAATTATGGCATTGGTGGATCGTCAAGGATCATAGATAACGATGAGAATTATCTAATAGAATTAACTGAACCCTTTTACTGCCGAACAGCGATGTATCGTCGGTCATGAATTCCTGTGCGCCTGCGCTTGAAAATGACAGACTACAGAAATATTGCTGGACGTTTTTCGCTCGGGTTTCATTTTTCGGTCGCCACTAAAAGGGTTAATGCGAACAGAAATCAATGGAGTTTCATAAAGTATGTGAAAAATGATTGACTATTATCCAGTACGTGTAATATATCGAAATTAATGTGATTATTCGGGTGGTTCTCTTATAACATTGTATTTTGATGGTTCGACTTTACGCCACGCATTTTAGTGCTCGTCAATTTCATAGCCGTCCATCGTTATTTTATTGGCGCAGTGTAGTTGAAGAGACAAACTGTATTTATCAAAATTTATGGCACTCTGAGGTAACGGGAAGTAAATGTGTACGTGGATTAACTACTTTTTACGAAGAAATGTATGATAAATATTAAATATTATACGGTAAGGTGGGTTAAGTCGTAAAGTATATTCTTGCGATTTTGGATCAACCCATTTTTTGACTGAAATAAATTTTTAAACCACTTCTTTCGACCAGAAATCGTCCTAGAATATGTTTATACATCATTTACCATCGATTTGGGTCGTTTAGAAGCGATTTTGGCGACTTTTGATTTTTGACGATTTTTGAAGGTATACCCCTTCACATTTTTGCGATTCTGGATCGAACCATTTTTTGACTGAAATAAATTTTTAAACCACTTCTTTCGACCCAAAACGGTCCTAGAATATGTTTATGCATCATTTACCATCGATTTGGGTCATTTAGAAGCGATTTTGGCGACTTTTGATTTTTGACGATTTTTGAAGGTATACCCCTTCACATTTTTGCGATTCTGGATCGACCCATTTTTTGACTGAAATAAATTTTTAAACCACTTCTTTCGACCCAAAACGGTCCTAGAACATGTTTAAGTATCATCTACCATCGATTTGATCCATTTAGGAACAAAATTGGCGCCTTAAAAAGAAACTTGCTATTTTTAAAACTATACTCATATTTCCTAATCGTCGATATTGTATCATCGTGAAATTTCAATGCACGAGGAACAAAGAAATGATTTGAAGAAGAAATTAGTGCTAATAAATGAATATATTATATAAGGAAGCTTAATTATCCTATTAAGATATCAAAGGTGAACTTGCGGCGCAATTATGTCATCAAATTAGCCACTAAGCCAACGAGAACTAGGATACTTCGCTCATTAGTAGGCTACTCAAACTCGTGACATAATGCAAGGGTTAACCGAGTCGAGTTGCAACCGTGATTCATCCTACAATTAGTGATTTATTTGCCGGTGCTTCTACACGTGGATTGTAATTATAACTCACGAGTGGATGAAATAATACAGGTAACCTTCCTACAACGCGGTTTTGATAAAAACCCATTCAATTGTACGCTTTTGTTGAATTTTCCTGAAATAAGTGACGTAGAAATTTCAATTCCAGCATTTCTTTGGTGACTGCGACTGATATCATTTTTTAACATAAAAATCAAGCTTTGTAGTTAATCTTGCGTTTTCATTCAATTCTACTGAAATAAGTGACGCAGACACTTGGACTCCAGAATTTCTTTGGTGACTGCAATTGATATCACTTTTTAACATAGAAATGAAGCTTTATAGTTAATTTTGCGTTTTTATTAAGTTTTACTGAAATAAGTGACGCAGAAACTTGGACTCCAGAATTTCTTTGGTGACTGCAATTGATATCACTTTTTAACATAAAAATGAAGCTTTATAGTTAATTTTGCGTTTTTGTTAAGTTTTGCTGAAAAAGCGACGTAGAAATTACAAATTCGAAATTTCTTTTGGGACTGCAATTGATATCACTTTTTAATATAGAAATGAAGCTTTATAGTTAATTTCGCGTTTTTAACATAAACTTTTTAACATAGAAATGAAGCTTTATAGTTAATTTTGTGTTTTTAACATAAAAATGAAGCTTTATAGTTAATTTTGCGTTTTTAACATAACCTTTTTAACATAAAAATGAATCTTTATAGTTAATTTTGCGTTTTTGTTACGTTTCGCTGAAAAAGTGACTTAGAAATTTCAAATTCAGAGTTTCCTTGGTGACTGCAATTGATATCATTTTTTAACATAGAAATGAAGCTTCATAGTTAATTTTGCGTTTTTAACATAAAAGTGAAGCTTTATAGTTAATTTTGCGTTTTTAACATATACTTTTTAACATAAAAGTGAAGCTTTATAGTTAATTTTGCGTTTTTAACATAAACTTTTTAACATAAAAATGAAGCTTTATAGTTAATTTTGCGTTTTTGCTAAGTTTCGTTGAAAAAGTGACGCAGAAACTTGAACCCGAAAATTCCTTTGGTCACTTCGCAACTGACATAATTTTTGAATATAAAAACAACCTTTGTAACGAATTGTAGATGTTCGTTAAATTCACCTGAAACCAGTAACACAGAGGAGAACAGAAGCGGGTAATTTTTGCAAATGTTATTACAAGAATAATGAAATTCGAAACTGGACGAAGTTGTTTCGCTGAAAATGATCATCGTGCTATTTTTCTACCGAAACTGCGAATTGAGAGAAGGAAATTAGATCGAGTAGAAATAAATGTGGAAATTAGCGGAGATCGTTTTATCGGCGCTCGGATTATCGAAGCTTCTTTTTCCTCGATCCCCAAATTGTGTCCATTTCGAAATATCAGCTTCCTTTTCCATCCACTTCGTTGCCTTGCTTTTAATAATACAAGATAATTAATAAACTCGTATTTTCTCTTAGCATTTCGCGTTACAATAATATTATATTTTATAATATAATATATCTTAAGCATCGTTGCAACTGGGAATATAATAATAATAATAAGAATATAATATCATTCTTTTGAAAACGTTTCATGTTTTCTACTTCGTATTGAATGCCAAACTTAATATTTTCTTAATATTAAAGAGATTTCATTTCCACTAATTAATATTTCATACTGCAGATAATATTTTATTGATATTAAAAAATTTGAGGTTTCTGAGAAACAACTTCACAGCATGGAACACAGCAATGTGTTAAGAGCATCTTATAGCTGATGTATAATACATATGCATGTATATTGTATATAGATATATTATATATTCGCTTTCGCACGCCTTGCATAAAACTCACCCCCCTCTTCGAGTTCCATTTCTCATCTTATCTTGGAGTACACCCAGCAGAACTCTATTTCGAGTGAGATCCATATCTTTTCGATTCGAATAAACACCGCAAAAATGTCGCACTATCGCCACGCGAAGAATGGATGTTTACGTTTCCAGTAATATTTCTATTCAAGGTTAAAAAGCATATTTAGGAGGTATTTTATGAAATTAATAGGGCCGATGAGTATCTACGAAGAATCTACACGATCAGATAGCAGCACATTATTCTTCCAATAATTTATATTTCGGGTTCAAGATAAAGCATAACACGCGCCAGAAATCCGGGGAAATAAATTGGGCCGACTAATGTCTTTAAGATTCTTATCGGCTAGGGGTAATAATAATAATAATTATCTTGTGATTCCTGGTTGGTAGTTAGTGTTTAGGGTTAGGAATGTATCTAAAACAGGTATTATTGCAAAACGACGGGTCAATATCATTTGAGCCGTCATTGATTTTATAATTAGCAATTTTTTGCACTTTGTATTTGATGGAGTTGATCACTTTGGCCTTCAGACGGCTCAATTATCGCTCAGAAGGCCTGTTTTACGTGAAACAACCTGCATAGCGGCACGATAATCGCTCAGAAGGCCTGTTTTACGTGAAACACCCTGTATAATGGCTCGATTATCGCTCAGAAGGCTTGTTTTAAGTGGAACACCCTGTATAATGGCTCAATTATCGCTCAGAAGGCTTGTTTTAAGTGGAACACCCTGTATTATGGCTCGATTATCGCTCAGAAGGCCTGTTGTACGTGAAACCCCCTGTATAATGCCTCGATTATCGCTCAGAAGACCTGTTGTGCGTGAAACACCCTGTATAATGCCTCGATTATCGCTCAGAAGGCCTGTTTTAAGTGGAACAACCTGTATAACGTATCGATTATCGCTCAGAAGGCCTGTTTTAAGTGGAACGACCTGTATAACGTATCGATTATCGCTCAGAAGGCCTGTTTTACGTGAAGCAACCTGTATGGTGGCACGATAATCGTTCAGAAGGCCTGTTTTAAGTGGAACACCCTGTATAATAGCTCAATTATCGCTCCGAAGGTCTGTTTTACATGGAACACCCTATACAGACTCCATTTCCGATTATGTTTCATTGCTGCAAATGACCGTAATCGCGGTAAGTGTAGGAAATTTGGCAAGGCAAGTTTCGAAGTTGCGTACACCGACAATGAGAAACGAGTACTCGATCGGCTCCGTGGTAGAAAATTCGTTTGTTAAAGTGGCTGGTCTTCGCCGGTCCATCCTTCTCGTTCTAACTCCTCGTAGTCCCTGCTGCACCCCTCGTAACCCCTTTCTTTCACCCTTTTCTCCTAGTTTTCTCCCTGTGGAAGTACCAACGTGAGTACCCGCGCGTCTTCGTACATTCTTCGATCGGAGCCAAAGTAAAGCTCGGAAGTGTATTTGCTAAACGACTCCGGAGGAATCGAATCGTCCCTCCACCTTTTGTAGACTCGTCTCCTTTTATCTCTGAATTGTGGTTGCTCCCATTCCTCCTCGTACACCACGGCCATTCGCTTTTCTGTACCGCATGCGGGAATAAATACCGGATACTTGGAGGTTTTACAACGACCTGTCCCTTTGTTTTTTACGTTTCACCGTATATTTACTTAAATTTCGCCATTAACCCATGTAGAGCCGTATAAGTTTTCCGGGTACCGTTAAAAAATACCTTGAAAAATATGCGATTCTTTTAACTTTATCGTGGTTCGATTCATTATGCAACATACAAATAAGTTACAATTCTAATTACTTACTTACACATTGAATAAAACAAGAGAATTATTCTCGAACATATATTATTTATTTCAAAACAATCGTCAAACGCATATCAAAATATATCTGTCCATAGTCCACGCCGCTAGTTTTTACCGGACGCATACATACGTCCGTAGCAGTCAAAGGATTGTCCAGCGTTACGCGTACAAAATATGCGACAAAAAGTAGCAGTTTATCGAAGAGAAACCGAAAGGAAGTACAACACTCGGTTAATGCGTAATCGTTGTTGAAAGTGGCGCGTTAAACCTAGCGGAAATCAAATTTCCCGCGTTAAGAAGATTGCGCGTGGAAGAATATCCACTGTTTATCCGTAAGTTGTGTAGCGCGGGGAGGGGGAAGGGCAGGGTTCTCATATTCAAACAGTGGACAAAGCTAACAGATATACTCGGATCCCTCCCGCATCCGGGAAGAAAAAAAGGGGGGAAGGAACGAGACAAATGCGACCTGTTTTCCGACGTCCCCTTTTTTCTAGTCCTTTCTCGAGATAATAACGATCTATGGCGTACCAGTTTTTCAGGTCACCATTATCTACCGTATAACGGAGACACGTACACGAGTATACTCGTGATATACCGTGAACAAGTTCCCGCGCCGTTGGTTGATACACCGAAACTCCGAAACTCCGAAACTCCGCAACTGACATGGAAGTCGACGGTATTCGTGGTATTCCGGGTACTTCGGACTTGTACTCGCATCGTGTAACAAGATCCCGTTACACGAGACTGACGTCGAGAGGTTGCAGTTGTTAGTTACCAACCGAGTGTTAGAACCCGATCTACGTTCGAATCATCGCGATCCGTGGATGTTTCCTACCCTGTTTATACCCCAACACATTCGTGTTGCCTTTATACTTCGAACGCGCGGTACTCCTTGCGAAACAAAGCATGGACTAATTACGTGTCTATGGTCTATGCTTTATTATTTAACGTGTTCCTACGAGAAACATCAGATGTGACTTCGTTTAACTAGATTTACGTTACATGATTTCATTTCAGACACGAAAAGAATGGAACATAGAAGGGCGACGCGTATAATATTTCCGTATCATTGCGATTGAAGGAGATTATTAAGTGGCTGATCTCACACAGCAAACTGTGTACATCGTAGCAAATAAATTCGATATTTCCACTGATTAACGATCGATCGGGAAATAATACCCGGAACATTTCGTGTTACGAAAATAATCTTGCAAATATCCGCGCGGCAAATAACGTTTCCTGGTCACGATAGAATCGCTGTACTGTGAGACAGACACGGCAGATTCACCGGGACGATCGAAAGCATTGGTGCTTTCAAACACTTCCGGTATCTCGCTCGCTCTCGTCACGGAACGTTAACGTTAACGTCGAAAACGTATGTTTCGGTATCGTTTCGGTATCGTATCGTTGCTTGCGATGGATGTACACAAGCCTCGTTCGTTTTCGGACGTACGTCGTGGATAATCAACGTAACACAATTTGTTTTTCCGCAATTTGTTTTTCCGCAATCTCCGTTGATTCTCTTTGTCCTTACGCGAGAAGGGAACCAAAAATTCGATTCCGAATTCCGCTTCGACTAGAAAGAATGACGATGCAGCGAGACAACTGGATCGCTTTAATCTTGCGGGCTACGCGTTCCGCCATTAATGTTATCCACGCGAGATTTATTCGTACGCGTAATTAGTTCGGGTTTTAACGTCATAGACATACGTGATGTTACGAGGTTTGCACTCCGAACTAACACTTTTGTAGGTTATATTCACTTCTTTGTACTCTAAATTAACACTTGCGGGTTATATTCACTTGTTTCTACTCCAAACTCACACTTTTGCAGGTTATTTTCACTTTTTTGTACTCCAAGTTAACCATTTTGCTGATCATATTTACCTTTTTTTACTCCAAATTAACCATTTTGCAGAGGAAATCGAACCTTTTTGCACTCCAAATTAACCATTTTGCAGATGAAATCGAACCTTTTTGCACTCCAAATTAACCATTTTGCAGATGAAATCAAACGTTTTTGCACTCCAAATTAACCATTTTGCAGATGAAATCAAACGTTTTTGCACTCCAAATTAACCATTTTGCAGATGATATCGAACCTTTTTGCACTCCAAATTAACCATTTTGCAGATGAATTCAAACCTTTTTGCATTCCAAATTAACCATTTTGCAGATCAAACTCCTCTCAAATTTTAACTAACAATGAATTCACTGTTTGTTACAGGAACGCGATGGATTGGTTGGACCTAGCTTGGTAGACCTCGTAAGTGTTCAAACATTGTTTTACGAAATAATAAACGTTTCATTTCGTTGAATAATATAATAATAATAATAACAGCGCAATGCGATATTTTTGGGTGGGCGAGAATTGTCGAGTTTTCATCCAAGCAGAATTCTGAAATTTTTCAAAAAGATAAGAGAACCTTATAAGTCAAACCGAGCGATACATTATGCAACAAATGCAGAAAGTTTAAGAAATGTACAAAATTGAATAAGAAACGCTTTTTATTCGCGTGTTGAAACTGCGCGAACTTTTTAGCCAACAAAATATATTCATACTAGAAAATTATCGAGAGAATAATTCTATTAATATTAATATAATTCTGAAGCTAATGATATAAATATATTCTTGCTCCTGATAATATCCGCGTTTCCACGCGGATTAAGGAAAAGCATAAAAAAAGATTATAAGATCTCTCGGGACTCGAATTAAGCGGGAATGAAAAAAATGGTATCCCGGAAAATCATATTACACGAGGGAGAAGTTTATAGTATTCAAAGTTAGTAGCCGTTGAAAAATACGGAAATTTAAAAAAAAGACCAGCGATTTTCCTCGTCGAGTTAAGCCACGGCGATGGAGAACATCGGACGTGGAGTGATTGCCGATAGGGAAGTTTTTTATTGGATATTCGAAAGAAAAAACCAAGGGGATCAGCAACCAAGTGTGAAATGTCGGGGGCTAATATGAAAGTCCTTATCGTGGAGAAATAGTTTCGTAATTCAGCTATAAAAATCGACATGAAAAATAATGTGGAATATTATTATTTATTGATATATTAACGGGAAAAGTCCCTGTGTTTAGTACAGATACAAAAACAAAATACAAGAGAAATGAAAAGTCATAAGTCAAACAGTAGATCACATAGATTAAGTGTATACATGTCGAATACAATATTAAGTAATGATAGTACAGATACAAAATGATAAACATAAGAGAAGAGAAACAATAGTATTATGAGATAATAATAATAGCGAACAAGAAAAAAAGAAAGACAAATTTATAATTATTCCGAAGAATATGTTTCTGGAAGAAAACTGTGCAAAGTTTGTTGTGAAAGAAATCTTACATCTTTTACATTAAAGTTAATGGTGTTATTAACCCCTTGGCATACAATGACGTCTGGAAGACGTCGTGTGTTTCGCGTGTTATTGGAGACGTTGACGTCTCCGGGACGCAAGAACTGTCTCCGGCGGGCAGGAAAAATGTCATACTTTACAGGACTACTTATTTATTATTGAATAATGTTACTTCATTATTGTCCATTAATATTGTGTATCAATCTTATTAAATGATATTTAGCATTGTAAATAATCGGTTCTGTTTCAAAGCTTACATAACTGTTCAGTTGAGACGAATTAAATAGTATTTTTTGGACCCATGAAATTCCGTTTGATTTGTATGTCAAGGGGTTAAACTTAATAAATTATATAATGTAACTTGACTCGAGTCGTGCGCCACGAGTCTAACCCCTTTTTTTGCCGACTGAATTAGGTGAGAATTTAGAAGAAGAAGAAGATAACATAAATAATAAAAATCGTTGAAGATTGAATCCGAAAGTTATGAATAGTTTATAGTTCGAAAAACAAAACCTGAACCTAATGTTTTGAAGTTTACTTGATGAATTACGAGAGTGAAGAAGGTTGGTGATGAATGATTGGCTGATACGAAAGTTCTTCAACCAATACGTTCTTTTTCTTTATTCTTTATTCACCTTCGGAGAATGAAGAGAAAGAGAGAATCGGGTAGTTAATGACGCGTGAACATCGCAGGGAGCACCCGCGGAATATTTTATGCAAAGATGCAAGCGCACTGCTTTCAAGTAAAAGCAACAAACACGAAGATAAATGGTGAAGTTTATATTCAAATAACTAAGTGACTGCAGATCCCGTAATTCTCGCCCTCCGCTCTTACTTCAATAGAATATTCTACAAAGCCTTGCGTTACTTCGAAGTCGACGCGATTGTCGATTAATTCCGCCATTTAATTCCCACTTTTCTTTACGCTTTCTAACCTCTTATTATTACCTACGGCTGCGCGCGCAGCATAATGTAAACAGCACTGCGATTTGTGTCTGGCGGTGCTTTCCACTATGAAGTTACGTTAAAACAGAGTTAGAGATGAATCAATTATCATTTCTTTATACATTTTCATGTAAAGAGTTCGAAAAGGAAACATAATAAGATAACAGACGGGAAAGCCACTACAGTGGCGTACCGTTCAGAAAGATGACATGTGCGAAAGCCACTATAGTGGTGTACAGTAGCACACAATAAGAGGTTAATATCTTAGAGTCAGAATATTGCTGTAATTTAATGCAATGTTTATGCAAGTTGCTTAACCCATTCGAGACCGATTGCAATTGATTTCCGAGGCTATAAGACGGCCTGCACACCGTGTGTGCAATAACAGTAATGTGCAATTATCAGTTATTCTGAGTAAACTAGTCGTCGAAATAAGATTTTTCTTGAACTAATGAAATCTGTAAAGTACAGGGAAACAAAATTTGGCATTGGTTTTACTGTGTACCAAAAAATCTCAAAATTATCTGAAGCCTTTCTTACATGTGAAATACTATGAATACGCATGCAGCGTATTATAACTGACAATGAGTTACATTACTTTATTATCTTTAGACATTTTTCTACAAATTTATTTCTCGTTTATGTTACTTTTTTCATTATTCAACTTATTTTCTTTTAACTTTTTACTACTTTTTAAAAATCTTCTTTGCATTATATTCTGTTCTTTATTATTGAAAGCAAAATAACGATTTTATATTATCTAACTATTTTTGAAATAAATGTTTATACATTTTTTAATGATGTATTTTCATTTTACTTTACATTGCACACCCGGTGTGCAATGATCTTATTTATGTGAATTCACTTACGAATTGGGTGATTTCAATAGTAAACATGTTTTTTATTAAAAATGAACAATATAAAGAGAAAAAAAAAATTCGCTCCTGGGGACAGTGTTCGAAAAAAATCGTCGTCTCGAATGGGTTAAAGAATGGCAACAAGTTATTAATAGTGACGGCAAATATAAATTAGATTAAAGTCCGTTGTAGTTGATTTTATTGACGAATGAAGTTGATTTTAAAAACGCGGAACTTATTTATGACTCAACCCAGTATTTCGCAGTGGATTAATCCTTTTATATTCGGCGAACGAAGTTGCGAAAAGCTAGGAAAATCGTAAAAATCAAAAGCCTCGTGGAATATTTATCGAGCGATCTACTACGTCTATTTTTCCGCTTCCATCCGTGGAATGTAAATAAACACCCGCGAAACAAGGGATGTATTTTCATTGTATTTGCGACAGATACTTTGCGGGTGAAATAGACAAGAAACACGCGCGATATGTGAAACGTATGAGTTAAAAAAACACGGCCGGACTTGGAATACTTTTGGAAACTTCAGATGTAATCAACCAAGATTTGCAAAAAGGTGGATTTTAATTTAATTTAATTTATTTTACGGGTAATGACCCTTAATAGTACAAATAGTTTGACAAAAATAGTATCACAACACACACACACACACACACATTTTGATTGCAAAAAGATGAATTTGATTAGAAAAAGTTAAATTTGATTTCCAAAGCAGTGAGAATTTGATCTCGAAAAGGGTTAATTTGGATTGCAAAAGCCTGTATGACAAAAGAATCTTTCCACCACCGATCAGCAAAACATAATCGTCTATCGTCGGTAATTCGATATGCGAGCATACCAACCTCGCAAGACTTAGGCACACATCAATTCAGGAGTCACCTCTGCATCATAATACATCAGGAGCATGTAACTCTGTCATTCGACGGAGTTTACCCGAGTGGGTAAAAAATTAATCCCTGATTCATCGAAGCATTTCTTGAATAGGAGCCAACATGAATAGCCGTAAAGTATTAACTTCTTAGTGAAAGACCTTTCTACTTCAGGGTGATGTGGCTTCAGGGTGATGTGGCGGCGGTGCGGGGAGTTTTTTAAAGAAAGATGATTTTACGCTAAAATGCAGTGGTTCGAAAGTGCACGTTGCGGAGGGCTGCGTTTTACCGGTACTTCCGAGTCAGTGATCCGAAGGTTACACAGCCTGTAAGCAGCTCGTTTTCGACCCAAACAACTGAAGTCAAAGCTGCCGTACGTTCGAGAACTCCGCGGCCATCTCTTTCCAAGGGATCTCCTCTGACTATCGAACTGTGGGGAACTCGTCTATTACAATCACGTGAGAACACCGTGGCTTGGAATCGATGAATATCCAACATCGATATCCAACCCTTTTCCACCCCCGCCATGTTTCTTTTGCCCTCTTTTCATGCCGCAGTTTTATCGACTACGTATCCTACGATACAATGGATACGGTAGACTCGTTAATACTCCCTAAGTAAATAAATATCTCGTGATACTTCGCTGGGTTTTTGCGCACAATGGAATCGATGATTTAACGCGGTGAATTTCGTGGCGGTAACCGGTGACAATTTTCGAAATTTACTAAAACTGGAGTCAAATATACCGCTAATATTCATAAAATTGTCAGTATTTTTAACGTTACGATGAAGATGGAAAGTAACCGATGTATCGTAGAGCGCTTAGACTGTTTTATTTTTAGACGGTGTATAGGCGTTGCTGACACGTATCGCGTGTATCGTATAACACGGTGAATTTCGTGGCGGTAACCGGTGACAATTTTCGAGTTTTAAAACTCGAGTCAAATATACCGCTAATATTCATAAAATTGTCAGTATTTTTAACGTTACGATAAAGATGGAAAGTAACCGATGCATCGTAGAGCGCTTAGACTGTTTTATTTTTAGACGGTGTATAGACGTTGCTGACGCGTATCGCGTGTATCGTATAACACGCATTTCGGCGCGGTGCTCAATGTGTTAATAGCGATGTAATTATTATATTTCTTTGGATCTGCATCTAATATTGGGGATACTTATATTTGATATTCCGAATTTGGGTTTTCTATTTTGAACTATCTAGACTGACCTGTTATTAAATGTCTTATGAATATTTATTATTGTATAACCTATTATCAATTATGAAATATTGGGCATACTGATATTTGATGAAATATCTGAAATAATCGATTATTACAATATCGAATAAAATTAATTGACTAAATTATTAAGACTAAAAATGTTACACAATTTATCCCGCATAAAATAAGCCACACAATAATCTCTTTAACCCGATAATCGGTCCCAATTGAAAATGTCACTAATTTAAAAAATTCCGGTTCTGCTTCCTTAAATAAAATTGAATAAAAGAACATAAAAAACAAATTTCATTTGTGTAAACAGACAGAACATGAAAGGTGTATTAATTTTACCGAAGATATTTCTATTATTCCCGATATGAGTATCCATTTTATTGTACAATTAGCCCTCGTATAACGCGAGAGTTTGGTAAAGGAGGAACGTCGCGTTATAAAGCAGCGATAGTAATATAGAAATTATCGGTTCGCGAATCGATGACCTATCTATGACCGCCATCTTCGATTCCCGTTTGATTCCCTCTTTGTACCAAGATTTTAATATAAAAATATCAGATCCCCATAAAATGTATTGCACTCGGATATTTGTTCGTTGGATTACACGCCCCCCTCCCACCTCCCCCGGCTCCGTCATTCTATGCATCACAATCGATCATTTTCCGGGACACGCCTGTTGATGTTTCCGAGCTGATATTTTTTTCCGCATTTTTTGGATGTTCCGTCGATTTCGGAATACATAAAAGACGAATTTTATTTGCGTGGATAGATAAAACATGGAAGGTGGATATAATTTTATCGAGGATTTTTGTGTTATTTCTGATAGGAACATTTATTTTATTGTATAGCTGGCTCTCGTATAACGCGGGAGTTTGGTTAAGGAGAAAGGTCGCGTTATGACGATCGCGTTGTGCGAGACTTGAATCAAGTATGAAAAGTGAGTTCACGTTTCAAGAATGATTCTTTTAAATGAAATATATACTTTTTCTATCGAGTCGAAAAAGAAACGTAGATTTATCCGATTCTGAACATTTTGTTTAACGAAACAAAAATGGGATTGTTAACATTAGTGAAATTAATAAGAGTATGCAACTTTCGCTGTTGGTACGAATGCGTATTAACGAAACCGCGTTGTACGAGCACCGCGTTACCCGAGGGTCGCTACGGTTCGTGAACCGCGTTATATTGAAATCGCGGCGTACAAGTACCGCGTTATATGAAGATAGCTACGATTCGCGACTCGCGGTCCACGAGTATCGTGTTGCACGAGGGTTGCTTCAAACCGTGAACCGCGTTATATCGAAATCGCGTTATATAAGTACCGCGTTACACGAGGATCGCTTCAAATTGTGAAACGCGTTATATTGAAATCTCGTTACATAAGTTCCGCGTTACACGAGGATCGCTTCAAATTGTGAACCGCGTTATATTGAAATCTCGTTACATAAGTACCGTGTTACACGAGGATCGCTTCAAATTGTGAACCGCGTTATATTGAAATCGCGTTATATAAGTACCGCGTTACACGAGGATCGCTTCAAATTGTGAACCGCGTTATATTGAAATCTCGTTACATAAGTACCGCGTTACACGAGGATCGCTTCAAATTGTGAACCGCGTTATATTGAAATCTCGTTACATAAGTACCGTGTTACACGAGGATCGCTTCAAATTGTGAACCGCGTTATATTGAAATCTCGTTACATAAGTACCGTGTTACACGAGGATCGCTTCAAATTGTGAACCGCGTTATATTGAAATCTCGTTACATAAGTACCGTGTTACACGAGGATCGCTTCAAATTGTGAACCGCGTTATATTGAAATCGCGTTATATAAGTACCGTGTTACACGAGGATCGCTTCAAATTGTGAACCGCGTTATATTGAAATCGCGTTATATAAGTACCGCGTTACACGAGGATCGCTTCAAATTGTGAACCGCGTTATATTGAAATCTCGTTACATAAGTACCGTGTTACACGAGGATCGCTTCAAATTGTGAACCGCGTTATATTGAAATCGCGTTATATAAGTACCGCGTTACACGAGGATCGCTTCAAATTGTGAACCGCGTTATATTGAAATCGCGTTATATAAGTACCGCGTTACACGAGGATCGCTTCAAATTGTGAACCGCGTTATATTGAAATCTCGTTACATAAGTACCGCGTTACACGAGGGTCGCTACGATTCGCGAACCATGAGATACCGAAATCGCGACGTACAAATACCGCGTTGTAGATGGGTAACATGTATGTGGGACCGGGCCCTTTGGGCCATGGTGACATACTGGACTCCACCCGGAGGAGTGGAGGAGCGCAGCTTTAAGAAAAAAGAAGATCCAAGTGAAAAGACGCTAGTAAAAGTGTTCCATCGAAACCATTACGTTTTTTGATTCTCGTAGATCCCCTACTGAAATAATATTCTATATAAAATACCGGCTAATTTCATGTAAGGATGTAACAATCTTTCATACACGTAAACAAAGCTCGAAGAAACACGGCATTCAGTGGAAAGCGTCGCAGCGCATACAGATCCGGCTCTCCCGGAAATCGTGACTGTAGCGTGTCGTAGGTAAACCTATGGTCATTCGAGCAGAAATTGTCCGAAGCTGTTCGATCGTGTGCATCGCTCTCTTTTATTCGGGCGATACAGACATAGCCGTTTTAATTAAACTATGTATGGTCCTCCCTCGAACAAATTCAATCTCACCGGTTTATACAGAACCACGACCCACATTGCTTTCGACGGAATCGTATCTCTTTCTCCCTGCACTTTCTACCATGCCCTCTCTTTCTCCTGCAACCCTCACCTTTTCGCCGTTTTCGCTTCACCCGCTCCGATTAGTCTCTTTTATTGTTTCCTCGCACCCTTCACGATGGAACTGCGCGCCTCGTTTTCCGGGGGTTGGTCGGGGGTTGGTCGGGGGTTGGTCGGGGGGAGGGGGAGGGGGTCGCGCCGAATAATAGCGCGCGACACATCCGAAATCTCCTGCAAAATGGGGATACGTGTATGCACGGATTTCGACGAATCCGACTCTTTTCACTTTAATGCAGTCGTTATTCCGGAAGAAGACGTGGTATTCTCTTCGCTCCCCACATTCCTGAAGTAGAAATAGGTGCTGAAGTATTCCTGCCAATATTTACCGGCAACTGAGAAGGAATGTTCTTAAAAGTGCCGGGTATTTTCATTCCGAAGCGAAGCAGAATTAAAGTAACGAAGAGGGAAACGTATCCAAACGTGCTGGAAGAGGGTGCAAATTGACTTGTACAACACGGTTTCGGTATAATGTGATTCACGAATTGTAGTGGCCCTGATATAACGCGATTTCGATACAACGCGGTTCATGAGTCATAACGGTCCTCGTATAACACGGATTCGTACACCGCCGATCACGACTCGTAACGGTCCCCTTTTAACACGGTACTCGTACAACACGGTTCCTGAGTCGTAACGGCCCTCCTGTAACGCGGTACTCGTATAACACGGTTCACGAATCGTAACGGTACTCGTATAACGCGGTTCACGAGTCGTAGCGGTCCTCCTGTAACACGGTACTCGTACAACGCGATTTCTGTACAACGCGGTTCACGAGTCGTAACGGTCCTTCTGTAACACGGTAGTCGTGCAACGCGATTTCGATACAACGCGGTTCACAAGTCGTCGTTATCCTTCTATAACACGGTACGTGTGCAACGCGATTTCTGTACAACGCGGTTCACGAGTCGTAACGGTCCTTCTGTAACACGGTAGTCGTGCAACGCGATTTCGATACAACGCGGTTCACAAGTCGTAGTTATCCTCCTATAACACGGTACGTGTGCAACGCGATTTCGATACAACGCGGTTCATGAGTCGTAACGGTCCTCGTACAACGCGATTTTAATATAATGCATTCATATCAAATAAATGTTGATAATTTTGGTCAACTGGATTAATATCAAATCCAAATATTTGTCTGTTCATATTTACCTTCAGTTTATATACATTAATATTAACCCTTTGCACTCGAGAGGCGACTTTCTTTAGCCACTCAGCTTATACCGGCACTTCGAGTGGCGACTGAGAGGCGACATTAAAACTTACCTTCACCTATCAGTGATTTAACTTCTAATAACGAAGTATAACTGGAGAAAATCTTAATGTTGCCTTTCAGTCGTCACTCGAGTTGCCGTAATACATTGAGTGGCGACTGAGACTCGCCGTCGTGTGCAAAGGGAATTCCTGTTCGAATGCGGTGAACGGGATTCCCCGTATTATAATTAACTACCATAATCACAGGCTGCCTATTATCTAAATTAGCAGCGCCACTAATTTACGCAATCGCGAAACTGCATACGGATGCGGAGGTACGTGGTTGAAATTCTTCGTTCCTGTTTGCATACGGTAATCAATGCGAAAGAGACTAATCAATTATTCCGCGCGCCGTACAAATTATCGTCCCACCGATCACAGTTCACTGTATACGATTCCCTAACGAAAGAAACGGCGGACAATTAATGCGACAATGGCGGCAAATAAAGGACCACCGTTGCGATTAAATCATATTCCCGCGGACGCTGGTGGAATTCGCGATCCGAATTATAATTCATTATGAATTTTCAATTCTCGCTAAAGAATTATTCGCGAGTATTTCAGCTTATTCTGTTGGCTCGTGGACTTGGAAATATTACACGGAATTATTTACATCAGAAATTATTGTATAATAAATATCTGAAATAATTGGAGAATTTAGAGGATTTACTGTGAAAATCAGTATACTAATCAATTCCGGATGTATACAAAGAATTACTTGTGGATATTTCATTTTATTCTGTTGATTTAGAAAGTTATAAATAATAGTTGGAATTCAAGAATGATTGGATAGGAAATATTTTAAATAATTGAACAATTTATATTTGTTATGATTAATAATACGATATCCTTATTGTCGTCATCGAAATAAATATCCTCAAAAATTTCAACCTGTAAAAGTCAGAAATTACATCCAAATTTGAATCAGTATCACATTATGCAAAAATGTCGGTCGCAAAAAAATCTCCGAAAACAAGACGCCATAATTCGAACATTTTTATTAAATTCCGCGAACCTCTAAATTTGAGGTCGTAGTATAATACCTGAACTTAAGTTAGTCTACTTTAACTACTAAAAATTACACGAGCATTAAGATTGTCAGGATAATGGATGGGTATCAATCGCATACATTGTTCGATGTTGAAGTACGTGTTCACTTAATCGTTAGCACCTATACTTCCTTCGCACGCCAACTTAATATCGTGCGAATGGTTGTCGTTGAATATCAATCAAGATGTGTTCTACGTTGCTAGTTTATTCGTTGATCGAATATAATGTCTTCGTTGCTAGTACAAGGTTTCGTGTCGGTAGTTACAATGAGTCTGGTTTAAAGTTAGATGGCGGTCATATTTATCAAGAAAATGTGAGCTGCAGCCGATGAGTGGAAGTGTATGTCCTTATTCTAATTGGTTGGAACTTGTATTTCCCAATGAGGGTGAATGATAAGCCTGATGGTGGAAAACGGTTCGGTTCGTGGAATCGCAGCGGCAATTCCAAGTAGAAACGGTCGGTGTCATCGGTTCGTTGACCGAAGTACCTTACACTGAGCTGCCCGGATGGTGAGGTATTATTAGTTCTCCCAAAAAGGACATTGTTCCAAGTATATTTTATGTTTGGATTATTGATTAACGTATGTGCACCGGAACATACATTGATTCTGTATTTCTAATAGGGAGCAATAATACGCGATCATTAGCACGATTATAGGATGATATTAGTTAGACGGATATTTGCGTGACCAATACCCCGACCACGTGTCCATATCTGATAACGATCTCACGGTTCTATCAGGGCGTTCCTGGTGCTTTGCTTTACTGCCCCGAGGGAGACGTAGCTCTACCCCCTGTCAACCTGAATCGCCTATGCTAACGGAAACTACCGAGTTAAGGTGGATCGAATACACGCCTAACACCTCTATCTACTATCTTATCACGCATTTATGCCTGATAATAATCGATACATAAGTGTTCCAGAAAAAAGTATACAGTTTGTATATTTATAATAACACGTGTATAAGGATCATGGTATGGATCTTTGAAGGGCGAGTATTCAATTTTTCACGAAATTTGTTTTATAACCAGGACACGTGAGCATAGTCGAAAATCCAGAAATATCCTGATCGTTAATTAAGATCGTGCGAGTATGAATTCCTGTAGGGGTCATCGTGACACAGTGGGTTAGTGGCATTAAGATCAATTAGAAATTCCTGAACGGTTATTCGGGAACACGCTTGGAAGGCATTTACGTCGAATATCGTCGTGGACCTCGCGTAAATTATGCAGGTAGGACACGTGCTATGCGAGACGATGCCAAAGCTCGTCCATTATCGGTTATATCGGGCGGATGGAGTACCGGGATGATGCCAATCGGCGCTGTTAACCCTCTATCACCTAATTCTTTTCGTGTCTAAAAGAAAATCGTATAATGTGAAGTTAGTCGCAGGCCAATCTAAGGAAGCTATGTTACGTGAAAATAGTAACGAACGAATTACTTAAACATACTAAAAGAAAATCGTATGACGTGAAGTTAGTCGCATGCCAATCTAAGGAACGTACGTTACGTGAAAATAGTAACAAACGCAATAAAAGAAAATCGTATGACATGAAGTTAGTCGCACGCCAATTTAACGAAGCTACGTTACGTGAAAATAGTAACGAAACAATTATTTAAACTGTGTTAATGTCCGGTACAAGACATTCCATATTATTCTAGATATATAATAGTAGATGATACAAATAGATAGATTGAATAAGATAGAATATAAATAGATAGCTTGAAAGTAAGAAACAAATTTTTAATTACAAGAGGAGACAAGTAATGTCAACGATTTTGATATTTCCTTTGTTTATTATTAAACATAGTTCCACTGACACTCTCGAAACAGGTTGTCGCGTATTCCGAGGAATCATTCTTTATTTAGATCTCACGAGCCACCGAATTAAACAACGTTCGTTGTTTCATCTTTACGATGCAGCGTATTTTTACTTGACAGTAAAAAAAGATACGCCGAGTATAGAATAACGATAGAGACATTATACACCAGCTAATAAAAAAGCGCGGAACTGCGAAGCATATCAAAGTTAGAGATTCCCGCCATTACGAGTTCCTCGTTAATAACAAACGATACGGATATAATTGGAAAAAGTTAATCACGGCCTTTCCGGAATGTTATCAACTTTCCAATGAAGATCTTTTATGTTCAGTATAAAAGATAATACCAGTAATGATAACCTTTAATGAAAGCAAATGTACAGAATCCGTTTAATATTACCTACCCGCGAATATATTCCTTTAATCTTCCGAATTTCAACATTTTTTCCAATAATGATAACGATAACAATGGCGGACTATAATTTATGGAAACATAAATCAACCCACTTATTATATATAATTATAATTATGAAGATTATATACATTATGTTATTCTACGTGATTAAGAAGACTGATAGTATTATATTTATTATCCACACAAATACGATGGAAGAAGAAATAACTGATAATAGTATATTAACTCTTTGCACTCGCAGGCGACTCTCAGTCGCCGCACAATTTATTGCGACAACTCGAACGGCGATTTAATTTCATTTAAAATTCAGTAACAGAAAGTAAGTGGAGTAAATCTTAACACTTTGACGGCCGCTCATTTGACTCAAAGTCGCGCTACTACCGCCGGCACCTCTCGCGTACCGAAATACGGAAAGTTCACAAAACCAATATTTTGAGAATTAAAAAACGCCAATATACTCTTCAGAATTGGAAGGCAGTAACTCAAAAACAGTTAAAATGGATTAACATAAAAACGTCAAATCTACGATCTCGAAATACTTATATAATGCTGGTCTAAGATTGCTAGTGCGAAGTCACATTTACGTGACACCCGCCGATAACCGCTGGCTCCCGAAGTCACGCACACGTGACAGCGGCCGTCAGTGTCAATGGCGCCTCTCAGTCGCCACTCGAATTATCGCACGAAATTGAATGGTGACTCGCTTTTCGAGTGCGAAAGGACTTTTTGTATTCTTTTTATCATCAAAATTTCAATATTCGCGAGATAATATATTTTTTATATAGCAAGTTATTTATATATATTCTGCCTGTACTGTTTACTGGAATTGTGTTTTTGAAGTTATTATATTTGAAGAAGAAAATGCCGAGTTTGTAATTAGTGATTTTGAACTCTAAAACAATGATATTATATGTATATTATATATGATATAATTATTATTTCCTTCGAGAGAATATATCTGGTTAGAATCGTACGAATATCTGTTGTATTCCTTTTCTGTTATTTAAAGTTCGTTTTCGTAGAATTGTTTTATTTCTAGCTGGTTTTCCGTGCCGTCGCGCCTTTGGATAATCCGACGCGACTCGATGCGTCGCGACGGCTGGCAAGTTCGTTTTCAGATACGTCGATATATCCGGTTTGGACGCCGGAAGAAAATCGGATTTGAAAATATTGCCAAAACACATTTCCATACAGATAGTAAATTAACGTCCGCTGTAAGACGCCACTTTAGAATTGAAATTCCGAATTAACGTCACTTTCAGGCTGAACCATATATCCGCTTTATGTCGGCTTTAATTAAGGCGTGTCAATTTTTTATGATGAACGTAATGACAAGATGTAATATATTCTTAGTGGTGTATTTGTTTATTATAATATGGTGCTATGTATTATCATAGAAACAGATGGGAAATATTGTATTATGAAAATGTCCAGTTCCATGTGGCGTGCACGAATGAAAATGTACAAGAATTAATATTAGCATATGGTTCAACTATGTAATTTATTTGATAGCTAATTTAATCAGTCAGATTTAATTGTAGATTATGTATAAACATGTTCTAGGATCATTTTGGGTCGAAAGAAGTGGATAAATAATTTTTTCTGGTCGAAAAATCAGGTCGACCCAAAATCGCAAAAATGTGAAGGGGTATACCTTCAAAAATCGTCAAAAAATCAAAGTCGCCAATTTTGCTTCTAAATGACCCAAATCGATGGTAAATGATGTATAAACATGTTCTAGGATGATTTTGAGTCGAAAGAAGTGCATTAAAAATTGTTTCGGTCGAAAAACAGGTCGACTCAAAATCGCAAAAATGTAAAGGGGTATACCTTCAAAAATTCTCAAAAATTGAAAGTCGCCAAAATCGCTTCTAGATGGTCCAAATCGATGGTATATGATGTATAAACATATTCTAGGACGATTTTGAGTCGGAAGAAGCGGTTAAAAAATTTTTGTGAGCAAAAAATGGGTCGACCCAAAATCGCAAAAATGTGAAGGGGTATACCTTCAAAAATCGTCAAAATTTCAAAGTCGCCAATTTCGCTCCTAAACGCTCCAAATCGATGGTATACGATCCCTAAACATATTCTATGACCATTTTCTGTCGACAGAAGTGTAATATAATAGAAATTTGTTCCGGTCAAACAATGGTACGACTTAAAATCGTAGAGAGTGGAAAGTAAAGTCGATAGCGTAAACCATGGCAAAAGCAAGAGGTCGAATGAAACCGTTGGTGGTCGTTGTAGATAAATAAATAAAAAGTGGGAGTAAAATTGTTGTCATGAAAGCACACAGGTGTGTCGTAGTGGAGCGTTTAGTCGGTGCATGGGAAGCCATTACGTTCGAGAGTTTATGCCGTGGCTCGACGTAACCGCGATATTCCGGCCGGCATTAGAACCTACGGAAAATATAAAGCTACGTGTCATTGTAATTAGCTCGCCGTTACCTTTAATGTCCATTAACCCCGTTAATATCACGTCCATACTCTAACGTTAACGCGACTTGAATTTTCCTCGACATTAAACCGACCGAAAATTCCACGCCGCTATTCATTAATATCGAATGCCATTCCCCGCGGCATAAACAAGCTAATCACATAATATTTAATCATAATATTTCTCTCCCTTTAATATTTCTTTAGTATTTCTATTCGAAATACAATAAATTCGTGTATAGCGCGGTTAATACGTTAGGCGTTGTTGGAATTCGCGTTTTACGAATTCAGAAGTATTTTTTACGGTCGCGAATTAGTAAAATATTAATATACTCTTAAGCTCCCTATGAAGATTACGAAGAGTTACGGGTTTACGTTTTATTTAAGAAAATATATAACAAAATTTAATATACTCTTTTAAGAGCCCGATGAGGATTCGGATGACTTAAAATTTATGTTTCATATTTTTTCTAAGAGAAATGTATATTGTTTATCCTCGGCGATTGAGGATTTACGACGCTTCTTTTAAATAGTCGAGATTAGAGAATGTCTAGTTGAATAAGAAAGGAACAAATAAAATGTCATTATACTCGGAATCCATTAACGTCTTTAATTTGTGGAAGCCCTAAAATGAAGTCGTCGAAGGAAAAGAAAAGAACGAGGTGCGAAAGAAAAAGACGAAAAATACGAAGAAGAGGGAAAGAGAGAAAGAGAGAGAGAGAAATTCATATTTGAATGAAAATGTCTTTCCATCGATTACCGTCAACCGCGATTAATACGCGCGATTCCGTTCCCTTTCCAGGAAACTGGATACCGGGTTACGCGAGGGAAATCATTTACAGGTCTCGAACTTTTAAAAGTTTCCATTAATCAGTAACGAGCCTTAATAACTGGGATCCATTCGGTATGCTGGCCGTACAAATTACCCTTGAAAAAAAATGAGATATCGTCAGCCATTACAGTTTAGTTCCATTAACGTTCCACACTGGGAGGAACGACCGGGTCGATCCTATAATAGTCCGCCATTGTAGCAAAATTTTATTCGAAAAACTACCGGAACCAGCAATTCATGTATAATACTTTAACACACTCAAAATTGAAAGCCCCTTTTTGTGGATGCCTTAAAAAATAGTCAGATTTTGAAGCCGCCAATTTTTGTCCCTAAACATGTTCTATGACCATTTTGGGTCGAAAGAAGTGGTTTAAAAATTTACCAGAAAAAGATGTAATGTCACCTCGATTTTTGGTCTATCGTGGAATTCACATAACCTCGAAGGTTGATGGGAGTTGGTAGTCAGCCGTAAAACGGCAGTGTTGTTCTATAACTAATCCTAATGGCCTTGATTTTTGCGAAACCGGCCATGTACAAATTGCCAGAGAAGCAGAACGTAGCCCACCATTATCCTTATAGTCCATTAACGTTCTTTCCGTTCACAGACACGTTCCAACATTCTTCTTCATTCGCTTAGAATCGTTCCTTCTTTCTTCCTTTTCTTTCCTTCTTTCTTCCTTTTCTTTCCTTCTTTCTTTCATTCCGCCGAGAACCATCCACCGTGATTAGTGATTCCTTAATCATTCCCTTTGATTCGATTAAACGAAGTAACGCTGGTGGAAAATAGAATTACACAGATATCCGTAATCATTTTTTCTTGCAATACTGAAAACAGTTCCGACACTAAATAATAAATAGAAGAAATATATACCTATCTAGACTGTATTGTGATGGTAGATTGATAAAATGTAAAATGATGTTTCTTATATTAAATAAAGTAAAGAGATAGATTCATATGGAATTTAATACAAACTCCGATAATAAGATACTAATTCGGAAGAATAAAACGTAAGTAGACGCGGGAGAACAAAATAGCGGAATTATGAGGAAAGCATCAGAATTTGTTTCTTCGAAAGAGGACCAATGAAGGAATTAGAACTGCGGGTTTTGTGTGAAATGTGTGAAAGAGAAGAGCAGCTCGAATTAATCCAACTTGTGGGACGATGGACGGCGTCTACATTCGGAGAGGTTCGGGCAGGTTCGGTCGGATTCGGTGTCCGGCAGTGTATTTTTCCGAGCGTAAGAAACGAGTGGCCTGATGATTTCTTGAGAATACGCAGTGGAACTATTAATAACTTATAAACTATTAATAATGGTATTAATAGTTTATAAGTTACATCATTGTAGTTATAATAGTATTGTAATAGGAGTTAATATTTTTCATACAGAATCATTCTTCAGACTGAAGAGGACAGAAAACCATTGCCGAAACGTTTCGGCGATAAAATGAAGAAGTTTTAATTTTACATTTAGTCTACATATAGCCGATACCCATCAAACACATAGATACCATTAACATTCTAATGAACTATAATTTGCATAACAAACTACAGAATTCATCTCGTTTCGTGGATTCCAAGGGTTTGGATTTCTCGCGCCGTTTGCTTCTCGGCGGGTCACATTTACGGCACGATGTCTGGCTTAAAGAATGCCGTCCCTCAGAAAATAACGAGGATGTAATTTTCCGGGGCTGACATTTTATTATCATCGGTAGAACTTGCCTTCCTTCTGGTTCTTGTTTCACGTAGTTTTTTGTCGGTTTTGTTGGTCCTCGTGTTTATGCATATTCGGTTCGTCGAGGGGAAATACGGCGCGAGCATCCGGCATGCTTGTTTTTCTCCTCGGCCTTTGTCGAAACGCATCGTTGCGACTGCCTCCTCGCTTCGTTACCGTGAATTCTTTCCCTTTTCTTCTCTTTTTCCTCTCCTCCCCTCCTCCCTCCCTCACTTCCTTCTCGCTACCTGACTTAAAGTATCTCCTCTAGTTCCACGTTCCACTGTCACGTCCCCTATTTTCTTCCGGCTGTTTTTCTTTCCGCTCGCTGATATTTCGGCCATACACTTCAACCAGCTTTTTTATACGCTTTCTTTCACCATCTTTCCAGCCGCCCCTTCTCTCTCTCTCTCTCTCTCTCTCTCTCTCTCTCTCTCTCTCTCTCTCTCTCTCTCTCTCTCTCTCTCTCTCTCTCTCTCTCGCTCTCTCTCTCTCGCTCGCTCGCTCGTTCGCTGTCAGTTGCTCGGTCTGCCATCTCGCGGAAAGTACTCCGCTAATGCAATTAACTCGGACAAAGCGAGGAGGGTTTCTGAATATATTCTTCACGGAAGGAGCAACAGTTGCTGAATTCTGTGCGGCGACATTACTTTGAATACTTTGACATTAGGTACTAATTTTCATAACAGTTTTATAATCACTTTTTATCGCGTTACTCGAAATAGCACGGATATCAGGTAGCGGGAGAAGTTTGAAGGATCGTAAAATCCAATGCTTCACCATTCAAATATCTCTAGAGATTATGCAGTGGAATTTTACTTGACAAAGATGGCACCATTTGTTTCTGCAACCCTTTTCCAATGTTCTACTTGTTTATACGTAACGTCTTTTTTGAAAATCTGGCGGTTTATTTGCAAAGAATGAATTATAATATTATACTGAAAAGGAAAAAATGTCGGATGGGAAGTTTTTCCTCAGCCTTCTTACAATCCTGATCTGTCTTTTTCTGAGTACCACGTTTTTGATCAATTTCTTGGAAATAGTAATATTGAAAATAATGCCAAAATCAAATCAGTAATTAATTCATTCTTTACGAGAAAAACACAAGATTTTGACAAAAAAGGAATGTATAAGTTTATAGACCGTTGGAGGAGAATTGTAGAAATAAATAATGAGTACTTCGTCAAATAAAATTACTTTCCAAAATGTCCAGAATATTTGAATCTTGATTTACAAATCCACACGAACTATGACATCATTAATCTTCATAATAACTTCATAATAATTTTATAATAATTTCTTCTCGCGTTACTAAAAGTAGTACAAATACATGTCAAGCAGTAGAATTTCAGAAATATGCCGAGAAGAATAACACAAATATCCATAAAAATTTTTGATTACAATGTCACAAATAATACAAATAATAAAAATACATAAATTACAAATAAACAATAGATTTGTATTATATAATGGTTAGAGAATGGAATTCCGGAAATATACCGAAAAGAATATCTCAACGAGTCCTTTGCCCTCGAAAGGGAATTAGTTATTTAACGGCATTACTTTGCTTGACTAGGAAGAAGTATCTCTTAGAATAAGACAAATAGTTCCGCGCGATTCTCAACGAGATTAATATTCCACGGGTTTAAATACCCGAGGAACGAATTGCGAGCTATTCTTAAACGTCAACCTCGCGACAGTAGATAATGTCTACTTAAGTCAGACACAATTCCACTGACTAGTAGATTCTTCAGAAAACGTCTAGCATCCCAAATAATTGCTAATTCCATAATTGGCAACAAAATTCGTGACCTTTTATTCCATGCCTTCCATTTTTACTTACAAAAACCATAATTAAAAATCATTTTTGTTGATCGCTAATATAATATCAATCGAGAGTTCTCACTTCTGCGATTATTTTAATACATAAAATTCTGATTTCATATAATTAAGCTCCTCGTTTGATCGATGTTTATAAGCTAATAGTATGAATAACTTAATAATATAAATTCGTAATAACAATAGTATACAATGTTTACAAGCTTATAGTATAAATAACGGAATATCTTGTTGAGATACGTGTAAAAGAAAACGTGCAAAGTAAGTCGGACATCTTTGGTGCGACGTAGACAATGTCTACGTACATCGAGCGTCGTAATTTGTCAGAACATACGTTGCCATGGAAGTGCAAGCTTGCTCGCATCTGGCAGTGCGGCAACCCTAACCTCCCAAACAATACCAAATCAACTTGAAGTTTCCCCATAATCTCATTCGGAGGAACGGTCACGCGATGTTCTATTCGCATCAGCATTTCCTGCCTTAGAATTAGATGCACGGGATAATTACGCGGACGTAATTTACCGACGGCTGTAGGTAAAACCAATCTACGTCTCCTAATTGTACGTCAATCACCATGCGACTTTGGCGCCGCGCATTCGCTATTCCCGATACTAATGGCGGACTCTTAATTAGAATTTATTCTGACCGATCTAAATTAGCTCGGATAATTCTTAAGACTTTTTACCGGGCAGTTCTTGCAAACAATAAAGCGAATTTCCATTTTCAATTCAATCTTTAGGGATGTTAATACTAGTCGGGAGTTATTCTTTATAATAAAGGCGGGATTAAGACTCAACTTAACCAGTTAACTGTGGCGTCCTCTTTTCAGAGCGCGCACCTATGTGTGTCGCGGATAAGCTGTTTCAGCCGGTGCATACGGGAACGCATAAGTTCATCTCAAATTATTAATTTATTTAATTGTTTGTTTTATTCCGGCCTGGTCTTAAAATATTCTAAACATCTTGACATTTGAGAATATGTTTTATTTTTCACAAGAATTACAATTTAAATAGCCAATGGTTACTACTTTTTACGCATGACGAGTATAGTCGTCAATCACAGCTAACTGGTTAATATAACAACTAAGACGAACTAGCACCTAGGGCGAAAATAATGTAAAGGAGTAAATCCTACGACTTCTTGTAAACATTTCTCGATTGAAGAGGGTAACGACAGTGTTATCGAAACGTTTCGTCGAAATATTGAAATAAAGAAGTTTTCATCTAATTTGTTGGCCTTATCAATAGCCGCAGAAAATTATGCACTACATATTAATAATATTACGGCCAACTTCGACACTCGAGAAATCTAATAATGACGGGAGTAACATATAAAGACTGTATATTATATTAACACATGGTGGAATATATAATTAACGACACTAAGGTATTAATAAAAATCTGTTAATATCGATGGGGAAAACCATAATGACGAAACGGTGTGAATGCCGGTGAACCACGACAAGGCGTTTCGCTCTTTTTACTTTACTCCTTTTTATTTTACGAACGCTATCGCAATCTGCGTGAACTAACCTCAAATTTCACGGATGGAACACAATCTACGAATTTAAGTAAAATATTGTAATTTTCGAATAGCAAGGAAATAATGGTTGAAAGTACTTTAAATAATAATGCGATAAGAGTACTTTCACAGGAAATCAAATAATAAGTAATTAATCACTGAAATAGAATATAAAAATAAAATAGAAAATGAAAGGAAATAAATAAAAATAGAAATATTAGGATTAATATTATTGTTCTCATTATGAAGATATTATTATTGCAACACAAATATTATTATCGTTCTCATTATCCGGATATTATTATTATAATACAAATATTATTATTGTAACACAAATATTATTATTTCCCTGCGTTACTGAAATATTATTATTAACCTGGAAAATTAGGACAAATACTATTAATACATCCACTTATATCGACTTAAGATGATTTCAAGACACATTTCCATTTTTCCCGATCAATTTGCAAGTAAAAATTCGTGCAACCGTAAATTCGTAGAAAGCCTTTGCCATCGGTGAACCCATTTAAAGGGCCAACGTTGACAGATCGGGATTCGAACGGAATTAATTGTTCGATAAATATTCATCCCCGTCGGAGCGGTCGAACTTTTGACGGAGGAAAATCTCCACGAGTGAATTCAGTGTACGGGATTAGCTGTATATAATTTATACACCGTACTTTGATACGGATCATCCATATTAAGCAGGTGATGCTTAACCGGTGTAGCCACACACAAGTTGTCAGTTCGTTAGCTGCTCGGTGTGTCTCCGGAGACATCGGAACAGAGAATCTATTCTCCATTTTGCCGGTGATATCCTCTACTCTCTTATCCTCGTTCTCCTCCGTGTTCTCTCCTTCTTCGCGCTTCTCCTCCCATTTTCCGACGGTCAACAGCTCTTATCATCAACTCTCAAAAGAGAAACTTGTAATCATTCGATATTGATATACGGGTAACAACGGGGTTCGCATATTGTGGCGATGCTCGAATAACGCGGCACTTGTATAACGCGGTTTCGATATAACGTTGTTCAGAAATTGTGGCGACCCTCGAATAACACGGGTTTTGTATAACCTGGTTCATAGTTTGTGGCGATGCTCGTACAACGCGGTTCGCAATTGGTTACTTGTATTATTTTTTATGTATCAAAATAGTCGAGTTGTATCCTCGAAATTATTGCAGAGATTCAATTAGTATTAACTCTAGTATATTTAATTTTTACAAAGTTATAAACATTCAATATTTAATTAATAGTGCTTTCGTTATATTTGAATTATAAAGTTATACATATTCAGTATTCAATAACATTGTCGTTCTAGTAGGTTCCGCCTGGTTCCAACCGGTTCGAATTAGTTCCGATCAGTTCCAACGGATTCGAATTGGTTCTGATCGGTTCCAACGGATCCAAATTGGTTCCGATCGGTTCCAACGGATTCAAATTGGTTCCGATCGGTTCCACCGGATTCAGATTGGTTCCGATCGGTTCCAACAGGTTCAAATTAGTTCGGACCGGTTCCAACGGATTCAAATTGGTTCCGATTGGTTCCAACGGATTCAAATTGGTTCTGATCGGTTCTACCGGGTTCAAATTGGTTCCGATCGGTTCCAACGGCTTCAAATTGGTTCCGATCGGTTCCAACGGGTTCAAATTGGTTCCGATCGGTTTCAACGCATTCCACCGGCTTCCAAATGGTTCCAAAGGATTTCAATTAGTTCTGATCGATTCCACCGGCTTCCAAATGGTTCCAACGGATTTCAATTAGTTCTGATCGATTCCACCGGCTTCCAAATGGTTCCAACGGATTTCAATTAGTTCTAGTCGGTTCCTACGGGTTCCAATTGATTCCAACTACTTCCATCGAGTCCAACTGGTCCCAGCGGGTTCCACCGGGTTTCTTCCGAGAACGCGAAAAGCAAGGACTCATATTTGCCTCGAAAGTCCTCGCGATTTAATATTCGGCCGCGTATACCTTGATATTCAGTGGGCAGACATTAGCATGTAGAGGAGCATGTCGAACTAAATTTCACGACGAATTCCCTTACGTCTCTCCGGAAGAGTTCCGCACACGTGGGGTGCCTAATTTTCGACACCATGGAACTTCGTTCAACTTCCTGCTCTTGAATTTCCACGCTTGAATAATTCCAAGCAGTTGGGAGGACCAAGTAATCATCGTAAAAGTTATAAATAGAAGGCACGCATAGATATGAATTTAAATTTTATTAACAACTTTACCGATTATTAGCCATTTCTAACCGTAGGGAGAAGTAAGTAGTCACTGTCGAAAGTATAACAAGATATCAATTTAAATTTTACTACGAAATTTATTAATTATTATTATATTACTATTATTACTATTAAATTGTTCAAATTCATAATTACTGTTTTAATATCGTAAGCAGGACTAAGCAATCACTGTACATGGTACGAATAGATATAAATTAAAATTTGAAACTTGAAACAACCTGAATGCAGATATAAATTTAAATTTTATTAACAAACTAATGTATTCCCCCGTCAACCACGACGGACGGCTAATATCAAATTATACTTCCACATTATAATACTCACTTTATAGCTAATATTTCCGCGAATCAATTTCCCGTCGTTCCATAAACAACGAGTAAACAAACATCTATTAAAATCAGCCAACAAACTCGGAATCATATTAATAACAATATATCAGAATTAATATGCAGTGTGAAGTTTCTTTGCGGCTATTACACTACATATCACACTACATATTAATAATATTACGGGCAACCTCAACCTTCAAGAAAATTAATAACAATATATCAGAAACAAACAGCTGTTAAATCTTATATTAGTCTCACCAACATCACTAATTATTATTGATTTGAAATCATACATAAAACAAACATATTAATCACCGTCATTTTTTATTGATTTCTCATCGAACGATCGATGATCGGTAACAAGTTAGGTTTAAAGTATCCCGGTTCCGATGTTGATTAAACGAATTTTGTTTACCAAGATCCACGTTCCACCGACGAATAAGCTGAAACGTATGCAATTTTTTAATTGGAGGTTGACGGCGCGAAAAATGTGCGGATATACCAACAAAACGGCGAAATACATTCGGCGCATTACGAGTGGCAGTATCGTGTTAAAATCGGTTCGCGGTAAACCAGCGAAACCTTTTCACCGATCGGTACGCGGTCGAACGATCCTCGGAGGTCGGGTATCGAATGTTTCTTTCTGATAAAAAAAGCAGAGAAGAAAAATGATATTTGCATCGATCGATACTCGGCGAATTTATGCTTCTTTAATCAATGTTACGATTCTCCCCCGAGATATTAACGGGCTCGAATTTCCGTGAAATCACGAGCATTAAATTGGCTATCGACGCCACTTAACGATATGAATTGGAACCAAATACAGTTACTCCCAAAAGTATTCGGACAGTAATCAAGTCTTACTACATAATGATGTATCTCCGTTAATTACGCAAAGATTGGACTAAATCTTGTTTTATTAACCCCTTGACATACAAATAAAACGGAATTTCATGGGTCCAAAAAATACTATTTAATTTCGCTCAACTGAACAGTTATGTAAGCTTTGAAACAGAACGGAATATTTACAATGCTAAATATCATTTAATAAGATTGATACACAATATTAATGGACAATAATGAAGTAACATTATTCAATAATATATAAGTAGTTCTGTAAAGTATGACATTTTTCCTGTCCGCCGGAGACAGTTCTTGCGTCCCGGAGATGTCAACGTCTACAATGACACGCGAAACAAATGACTTCTCTCAGACGTCATTGTATGGCAAGGGGTTAAACGTCATTTATTATATATTGTTAGTTTAATAAATGTTCAATAAGATTAACAGAAGAATGGCATTAAATTAGTGCAGAATATTGAAAAAAGTAACGTCAAATATGCCGAAACGTTTAAAACAAGTGATACAACAAAAGGGATATCCAACGAAATATTAATACCGCGTTTATTTGACAAAAGACGTAAAAATATGAATTTCCGAATATCTTCATCACGGTGAAAATTAACGCAACGCTTTTAATTATTCGTTCGTAAACGTCCGTCTGGCCGCGTAATTAATTGGGGGTCGAATTTTAAAAGGAAGAATGTAATTAATGGAATCCAAATACCGCGCGCGTTACTTTTGCCCGCGAAATGGTACTTAATTATGTTAATAAAGTTATTATCGGCGTAATAATATCGCGTCATAAATTCTTTGATCTTCGCTTATGGTTTTCGCAAATATAACGCGCTCTGCTTTTATTTATTGTAATATGAATAATTGCGTAAACTTATTTAAAAGCACTTGCAATACTTTCATTATATAGAATATTATAATCGATATTGTTGAATAATCGTAGTAATTCATTGATAATTAATATCGGCGTAATAATATTATATAATTAATTTTAATCTCGGTTATGAGTTTCTCGAATTTAACGTGCTCCGTTTCTATTTATTGTAATATAAATAATAGTTTAAGACTGTTTAAAGAAATTTCCAAAAATATTTCAAATAATCCCAATGCATAATTTTATTATGTATTGTTATATAATATTTACGTATTTTGTTATTTTTGTTAAACTTCTTATACAAATGGAATTCTCTAACTTGCATCGTGTTGGGAAAGGATCATAAAATATCAAGGAAAATATTGACCATATTAAAAACTGTTAATTCAGCATAAAATGTCGTCTTTTTGGAAAACGAAAACCGCACGAACTTTCATGGACACTTAATAATGTTATATAATTTTTGCAATTTTTATTCATAACTTCTATAAATATAACGCCTTTCGCTTCCATTTTTCGTGATATATGTAGAATATTAAAATCCATATTGTCAAGGAATCCTAATTATCCAGAATAAACCATAATAAATTCGAATAAATCGTGTAAACCATTTTATCGGAAGCAAATTTAAAAATGGTGTAGCAGTTGGTGGAAACTTTTTCCCGGTTCATTCAGGTAATTAAAGCCTTAATGGCCTCGAGTTTTTTCGTTTGAAATTTTCAATGGTTATCGAATTCCACGGTGGTCGCGTATCTCAGGATGGCGCGCATTAAATCGCCGATATCCAGCCATTTTGACCATATATCGAAATTACTCGAGTATTGTAATTAATGAGTATTATATGTTACAAAGTTATAAACTTTCAATATTGGTACCATTAATTTTGATGTATCAAAATAGTCGAGTTATTTGCTTCAAACTATTTTTGTGATCCAATTAATATTAAATGCAATATATTTAAGTTCCAAAATCATAAACATTCGATGTTGGTATATTCATTTTTATATATGAAAATACTCGAGTTATGTCCTCCAAATTAATTTTCAAATTTAATTAATATTAAATCCAATATATTTAAGTTACAGAGTTATGAACATTCGATATTGGTATATTTATTTTTATATATGAAAATACTCGAGTTATGTCCTCCACATTAGTTTTGATATTCAATTAATATTAAATTCAATATATTTAAGTTCCAAAGTCATAAATATTCGATATTGGTATATTCATTTTTATATATGAAAATACTCGAGTTATGTCCTCCAAATTAATTTTCAAATTTAATTAATATTAATTCCAATATATTTAAGTTACAGAGTTATGAACATTCAATATTGATATATTATTTGTTATATATTGAAATTGTCGAGTTAGGTCCTCCTAATTAGTTTTGAAATCCAATTAATATTAAATCCAATATTTAAGTTCCAAGGTTATAAACATTTAATATTGATATATTATTAGTTATATATCAAAATAGTCGAGTTAAGTCTTCCAAATAATTTTTGAGATCCAATTGATATTAAATTCGATATATTTAAGTTCCAAAGTCATAAATATTCAATATTGGTATATTATTCATTATATAACAAAATACTCAAGTTATATCCTCCAAATTAATTTTAAAATTCAATTCATATTAAATTCGATATATCTGAGTTCCAAAATCATAAACATTCATTATTGACATATTATTTTTTATATATCAAAATACTCAAGTTATATCCTCCAAAATAATTAGAAAATTCAATTAAACTTAATTCCAATATATTTTCAATAATTATCGAATTTTCTGGTGACCGCGGATTTCAGTATCGCGCGTATTAAACCGCCGATATCCAGCCATTTTACCTAAATATCGAAATTACTCGAGTATTATGGGACCGTGTAGTCGGGGGGTGGGGGATGCCCGGGGCTTTTATCTCGGCGGGTGATGCGGTTAGGTCAACCAGACAGCCCTTATACGTATTATGGTATATTAGAGAGAAAGTACGAATAGAAAGCACGATCCACGGATTACAGCCGACAAAGTGTCACACGGAAGAAAATTTATTATCTTATTTGCCGGTGCAATAACAAAATTCTGGAAAATCAGGTGATTTATATTATCTTGCTCCACCACAATATTGGCTTCCTTGAAATATATTCCTTTACCTAATAATAGCAAATTATGTATGTCATATTTTATATTCTATTTTTAAAGTTATATTTATTATACTTTTTTCGAATTATTAGGTAAATTCGTAGATAATATTCGTGCTGGTATTAAAATAAAATTAAAATCACTTCCTTTAACGATTTTGATGGCGATAGAAAATATAATAAAATGCAGAGGTTCTCTGAACAGGGAATATTTTTTTGTACAAACATACATTCGACGAGTATCATCCAGTAAATTGGATCGTTGAACAATTCTATTTATTTAAATAAACAACAATCAATTTTTGAAATGCGCAGCAAATTATGAACTCGATATTTCCAGATATCTGTATTTGTTTAGTACAGTTCGTTACGTTTGTTTAAAGAATAAATTGCACTGGCATTCAAACACTTTTAACTTGTTAAAATGTTGCTTCATTTATTGTTATTTGAGCGCGCGCTGATCGCACAAATCGAGATTCGGTGAGAAATTGTATAACGTATCATGTTTAACTATCGACTGGGTTAATGTAATTATAATGAAATTAGTAACGCACACCTCCATTATTTATCAATTAAACTAAACGTCACCGCGATAATGAAGCACTAATTACGCGCATGGTGAACAGATACACTAACCTGTCGTAATAATTAATTTCATATAGAATCACTTATAATCTAATTATTAGTTTGTTTTCCGATGTGGTTCCGATCCAACTATCACTAGCTTGTTACCGGAAACAGAGTATAATAAATAAGGTAAAAATAATATGAAAAACATGGGGTTTTCAGGATTTGTGATTCGGGATTTGATGCTCGATTTGGAATATAATTTTTCTGACATATTTTATTTAAATTGTCAAGTTATAATTTTGCAGTGTAATGAGATGTAAGCATTTTTAAATTATTTTTTGAATCGACCGTCGGATGCCAAATCGAAAATCCGGTACCGGTTCAGGAAATCGGGTGCTGAATCGCAAATCGAGTCCTGGATCGAAAATCGGGTGTTGGATAGAAAATCGGGTGCCGGATCGAAAATCGGATGCCGGATCGCAAATCGGGTGTCGGATCGAAAATCGGATGCCGGATCGAAAATCGGATGCCGGATCGAAAATTGGGTCCCGCATCCCAAATCGGATGGCGAATCACAAATCGGGTCCCGGATCGTAAATCGGATCACAGATCGAAAATCGGATCACGGATCGAAAATCGGATCACGGATCGAAAATCGGATGCCGGATTGCAAATTGGGTCCCGCATCCCAAATCGGATGGCGAATCACAAATCGATTTGCGGATCGCAAGTCGGGTTGCGCATAGATATACAATATACATATATGCTGATTGGCAATGGTTACAAGATATATTCAATACGAGATATGAAAACCACATGAACTTCATGGACCAACTCAATACAATACAATACGATACAATAATCTCCGAGGTACAACACCTTTCTACCGTAATAATCCCATTAGAAGGTGAATCAGGGATGGTGGTTGAATGGTCGGATGCTTGGATGGTTTCTCAAGTACATTCACTCCAACACCAATCTCCGCTGATAGGTCACTCGGTCACGTTTCCACCGCATCCTCGCTCTTCCAGACAATGGTCCTTAATAGTTCCATTAACCCTTATTGGTAATGATATCGCTAGAATTCCCAGTCGATTCAATGCCACCGATAAGTCTTTGATCCTTTAAAATCCAAATAATCCATTTGCGGCTCTTCGAACCGAACATTTATTTTCCGGATCTAACGATAAGTACTTTATCGAAGATTCTTTTATCGATTACTAGGTTCACTCAAAGTGTTAATATTTTAGTGATAATCGAATTAAAATCATATATTTTTATTGATAATGATACATCATTATATAAAATACATAATTTGTAAATATTAATAGGAATATATTATATTCGAAGGAAATCAATATTACAGTGACGCAATGTAATCTAAATTAAATCATATAAACTTAAATTACCCTGCTTTAGTTGTCGTGTTTTTTATATTTTATATTTATTAATTTAAATATGTATCGATCAAAATATACGGATGTTAAAATATTGTTACTTGGGGCATACAATTTGAATATAACAGATAATAATATACGTACGTATGTTAAATATTATTATTTGGCGCAATTAATTTGAATATAACAAATAATAATATATATACGTTAAATATTATTATTTGGGGCATGTAATTTGAATATAACCAATAATAATATACGTGCGAGAAATATGATTCGGAATTCTTAATTCGAATAGGAAACAATCGACCAGCCAGTAAATCGGAATCCTAGTTTCACACAAAGGTTTATTGTTATTACGGCAAATATCATTTTCCAATAAAGCTTTCCTTCGTCGCGTGTCCCAATAACGAGGCAATATTCGGCAGTGTCTGGTTTACGAAGATAATTATTATACGGAATATAATTATTATTCACCGTCACTTTCGCGTATTCTGAATCGGGCAATGTCCGTTGGACATAACTCTGTCACCGTAGATTTCCCGATTTTATGAATGTCGCCGGTACATTAAATTAGCTAATTATTCTAGTAGAGAAAATCGTTTTATCGCGCGCCGTTGAAACAACGTCCTCTATAAATCAACGAAACCTCCTGTCGCGACAAAGCCCTCGTATTCGGGTGTTCCGCGAGAATCGATGGATCACTTGATGAGCGTTATAATTACGTTATCGGAAACCATTTTACGGAACTAGGAATACCGAAGGTTTAATATGCGCCGACACGGATTTCATTCGTGGGAAGTTGTTCAAATATCGATGGAACCACCGAGTATGCTGGAATTCAATAATCCATGGTTTTACCATTTGAAATATGCCGCGCGGAGAACCGGTTATTTAAATTCGCGAATTCTTACCTTACCCTTTGGCACACGCTGTTACGCGGTAAGAAATACTACCTGGATTTTTGGCGAATATCAAATACAGGGAAGTGACCCTTGTATAACGCAGGGGTTAGGTTCCATAGAAAGGTCGCGTTATGCAAATCGCGTTATGCGAGGCTCGGATTACATACACGCGTATTGTCGAAGTTGCATTGTATAAGTGCCGCGTTATACGAGGATTGCCACCGTTTGTGAACCGTAAGATATTGAAACCGCGTTGTGCAAGTACCGCGTTATATCAAATTCGCGTTGTGCAAGTACCGCGTTATATCAAATTCGCGTTGTGTAAGTACCGCGTTATATCGTATCCGCGTTGTGCATGTACCGCGTTATATCGAATCCGCGTTGTACAAGTACAGCGTTATATAAAATCCGTGTTGTGCAAATACCGCGTTATATCAAATCCGCGTTGTGCAAGTACCGTGTTATATCAAATCCGCGTTGTGTAAGTACCGCGTTATATCAAATCCGCGTTGTACATGTACCGCGTTGTACAAGTAACGCGTTATATAAAATCCGTGTTGTACATGTACCGCGTTGTACAAGTACCGCGTTATCTAAAATCCACGTTGTGCAAGTACCGCATTATATCGAATCCGCGTTGTGCAAGTACCGCGTTATATCGAATCCGCGATGTCCAAGTACCGCGTTATATCGAATCCGCATTGTACAATTACCACGTTGTGAAGTACCGCATTACATCGAATCCGCGTTGTACAAGTACCGCATTATATCGAATCCGCGTTGTGCAAGTACCGCGTTATATCGAATCCGCGATGTCCAAGTACCGCGTTATATCGAATCCGCATTGTACAATTACCACGTTGTGAAGTACCGCATTACATCGAATCCGCGTTGTACAAGTACCGCGTTGTACATCTCCATCATAATTCATCATATCGATAACATTCCACGTAAAAAACACGATACCGAACACGCATATATCGTACACCCATATCCTTCGCTATTGAAAAACTCTCGTATCCGTGATTTAAATCTCGAAACCGATGGCGGACATCCAAGATTCCAACCATAAAACAATCCTTAGATCAGCATACGATACTCGTGGTTTGATGATGCCGACTGATTTCGCGAATCGCACGAGCGAGCGATATTTTCAGTTTAGATTGATCCGATTTTGACGAAGCTGGCGAGGCTGGTTGTAGTCGGAATGGAGATTCCAGAATTTATGGTTTTCATTTCTTGGCCGGTGTTGGGACGTGTTACTCGGCTCGTACGTGACGCAAATATTCAACGTGCAAAACGAGATGCTTACGTTCCGCTCTTCTAAGCGCTACCACGCGTACCACTTACATTCGCGTAACTTACACGTGCGTTCTAAGTACCATGATTCGTAACACGTGCCGGCGATTCCACATTACGAGAAACACCGCGCAATAACGTACCGCACGCACCTCCATTTTTTATAATTCTACTCTGCTTTCGCATACGTGGCGTATAAAAGTCGTCGACCTAAAAATACGATGTCGCTGATGTGATTTCGAAATCTGATCGACTCGAAGGACAACCCTTTTGATTTTTATGATTTTTTATTATTATTCATCTTAATTTTGAACTTCCATTAATTGGAAACCACGGAAACACCGAGTTCTTCCTAATTACGGTTCGCAGTAGTATAAGTCATTTAAAATGATTTATTACTGGACTTGGAGTACAAGGATTTTAAATAAATAATTTTAAATGACTATTTTATCCGTTAAATTTCTGCACTTTATTTTGTATAATTTGTACTTTACTGATGAAAATTATTTAATTATATCCTTGCGGTCCAAATGCTGTAATAAATAATGTTGACTGACGATTTAATTCGTTATATTTCCATCATTTATTTTCTACAATCTTTTGCCCAATAATCCAAATTATTCATTCTATATTCTTTTATTCCAAATCCGGTAATAAATCATTTCAAATGAACTCGTCATTTAATCCGTTAATGTTTCTATAATTTATAATCTAATAATTAAAATAATTATTCCATATCCTTGTATTCCGAGTCCTATATAAATAATTTTAATAAATTACATATTCTACATATATTTATCATTCCAAAACTTGCAAAACACGAAATAATTGTATTAACTCATTAATTCTGTATCCTTGTTTTCCGAGTCCTATATAAATAATTTTAATAAATTACATATTCTACATATATTTATCATTCCAAAACTTATAAAAAATGAAATAATTGTATTAAATAATTAATTCCGTATCCTTGTTTTCCAAGTCCTGCAATAAATAGTTTCAAGTAATGATTTCGTTAATTTCATTACCAGAATTTATTGTCCACAATTTATTCTCCAATCGATCATTTTCCGAGGATAATATTTTCTAAAAGCCACTTTGGCCAGCGCTGCGCTTTCAAAAATACCACATTGACTCGGTAATTAGGAAGAATTCGATGTTTTTCGGGATTTCCAATTAATTCAGGTACGGAATGAAGAGATTCGCGAGAGTAATTGATGTCGAAATCCGCTTCGACAGCACAGTTGGTAGAACATTCTCTCGGCGAGGAAGTTCGGGGTTCGATTTCTAATTTGATTTCCAGACGTTCTCGATTGAGTACTTTCTTCCCACCGCCACTTGGTACAATCTCATGAAACTTCCTGTTTACTTGCTGTTTTTAATAAAATGCCAATTAGGCCGCTTGATTCCAAAAGTATTGATCTTATAATAAACCGTGGTACTTCAGGTAGGAATATTCCCCGACAACACTCGTTACTCTCGAGTATCTCGTAGCCAATTTGAAAACAACTGACTAGTGGAAACACACTCTCCGGGAAGTATCGAAACAAGTATTTTTAATAACGAGTTAGTATATTAGTTCTATGCGTTGTGATAGGATAAGTTTTAACGAGCATCTTTCGTATCTAATAACCATCATTGTTGCGGGTTAAGTTTGGGTTAGGTCTGGCTCGATAAGAATTATGATTGTTAGATGTGAAAGATGATCGTTGAAACTTATCTTATTGTAAGTCATATGTTAAGTCGTCATTGAAAATAATTATTAGTTGAAAATTATCTTATCGTAACTCATATATTAAGTTATTACTGAATATAATTATTAATTGAAAATTATCTTATCGTAACTCATATATTAAGTTATTACTGAAAATAATTATTAATTGAAAATTATCTTATCGTAACTCATATATTAAGTTATTACTGAAAATAATTATTAGTTGAAAATTATATTATCGTAACTCATATATTAAGTTATTACTGAAAATAATTATTAATTGAACATTATCTTATCGTAACTCATATATTAAGTTATTACTGAAAATAATTATTAGTTGAACATTATCTTATCGTAACTCAGATATTAAGTTATTACTGAAAGTAATTATTAATTGAAAATTATCTTATCGTAACTCATATATTAAGTTATTACTGAAAATAATTATTAGTTGAAAATGATCTTATCGTAACTCATATGTTAAGTCGTCATTGAAAATAATTATTAGTTGAAAATTATTGTAGTATAAATCATATATTAAGTTATTATTGAAAATAATTATTTCGGTACTTCCGCCACCCAGACCTAACCTAACCCAAATCAATTATGGATGCTAGATACATCTTATACTTGCCGAACCAATTATTATTATTAAATACTCAACAAAAACGTAGCCGATGTAGCTTGTTATCTCAATCGCTACCGATTCCTTCTGTTTCGTAATTCTCGAAAGATAGAAAACCAAATTTGATATGAAAATAATCATCCAAACGCGTTATTTATATTATTCGTGTTATATATAAGAATTCTGAACCTAATATTTCCTCGAATTTGTAATCGAGTAGAAAAGTTCCCGATTAAAATCACCGAGGACATCTCCCTTCGAATTTGATATCAAATTGATTCTCGTTAATTAATATTCTCTGACTTCAATCGAGATTCGCAACTCAATTAACAATCTTCGCGATAGAATTCTGAAGTCATTTGAATTGTTATCACAAACGGAACGTGATAAGAAAAATTGTATTATTATGTTAAACAAGTTTGGTGGTTAAAGTGAAGCCAGATTCGGAGTGAGGTTCGAATAGAATTACTTTTCGTGTAAAAAATAATAATCTGGGAAAGGACAGTAAATTCGGAGGGAGTCTCGCAAATTAACATTGATTAAAACCGCCTTGCTCCGGTACACCTGGAAGCTAAGAAGAAATAATGGAATCCTAATCTTTTGTCTTACAATAAAACCCCAGGAACCTCGTTTTTCTCGAAATAATTTAAGTAGAATGGCATAATTTCAAAAAATATTTTCACCGTCTATCCTGGAAAATCTGTTTAAAGATGGAATGCCTTTTGTTTCTATTAACGCGATGTCCACAATAATTCCGAGCAGAAATAATGATTTCCTACTTTTTACAACAGTACGAAGTTTTATATTTCAGGAGTTAATCCATTTCACTCCGAGAAATTCGGAAAATTCGAGTCTAAAGATTCGTCTTTTTTCCTGAAGAATGTGTCTTTCCGAGGTAACGAGATTTCCATTTTTCCCGGAATAATGTGCGAGATGGCTCTCTTGTAATAATATAATTTCTTTCCGACCGAAACGACGTAAACGGAAGCTCATATTTTCGTGGGGAATCTAAGTGCGCGAGGGAACTCGTACAAAAAGTTTGTCCTCTTTATTCTGGAAATCTAACTTTGATGTCGGAACTGTTCTTATTTCCACTGCGATGGGGTCGACAATGAGAGGAAACGACTACTGAAAAGTGTACCTACTTATTGTTAAGTATATGCCGTAGAATATAATAACAGAAACATATACAAATAGAGGCACAGAAACGCGCAAACATGGACACGTAAAGTTGACGAGGAACCTTCGATATGAAGTTGTTCCCCTGGGATGGTATAAGTAAAAGCAATTGCTCTATGCGGGGAGGACATGGAAGGACGAAAGACGAGAACTAGTTGTTCGATGTTGAAGTACGTGTTCACTTAATCGTTCGCACTTATACTTCCTTCACACGCCAACTTAATATCGTGCGAATGGTTGTCGTTGAATATCAATCAAGATGTGTTCTACGTTGCTAGTTTATTCGTTGATCGAATATAATATCTTCGTTGCTAGTACAAGGTTTCGTGTCGGTAGTTACAATGAGTCTGGTTTAAAGTTAGATGGCGGTCATATTTATCAAGAAAATGTGAGCTGCAGCCGATGAGTGGAAGTGTATGTCCTTATTCTAATTGGTTGGAACTTGTATTTCCCAATGAGGGTGAATGATAAGCCTGATGGTGGAAAACGGTTCGGTTCGTGGAATCGCAGCGGCAATTCCAAGTAGAAACGGTCGGTGTCATCGGTTCGTTGACCGAAGTACCTTACACTGAGCTGCCCGGATGGTGAGGTATTATTAGTTGTCCCGGGAAGGACATTGTTCCAAGTACATTTTATGTTTGGATTGTTGGTGAACGTATATGCGCCCGAACACTAGCTCCCGATTCTAACATGAGCAGAATCATGGAGGAGAAACTCGGACGAAGCCAGAAGAGATTATTATCCGTTGCAAACCCACCCCGCTAAGAAAAGAGAAGAAGTATCTTGGACAAAGGAAGCAAACCAAGAAAGAAGAGAAAGTATCCTCGCCGAAGGAAAAACCGGGCGAACCAAAGGGGAGTCTCGTTCACGCCGTTACCAACGGCCTTGATACCATAAAGGAACCTGTTCTTCCTTCTTCCTCTTTATTCATCCTTCTTCAACCGTCCAAGTCACTTCACCGTCTCTTCTCCTCTCGAAAGAACACCGGAAACTTCGAGTGGCGGTATGAGACGAAATGGAAGAGACTCGGGGTACCTTGATGCAATATCAGAATGCTCCGAGATACATGGAAAAATAAAGCGCCAATGGGATGGCTGGAAAATGAAAGTCCTTTGAAAGAAGGACCAGGAAACAAACGAGTTATATTCTACGAACTTATTCTCTCTTCTTCCAGGATTACACACCGCGGAACTTTATTAAGGATACAAGGTGAAGCAGCATATTCATTTAGAAAGTTAATTGCAAATGACATTTAACATTTTAATAAAAAATCCGAATGAACGGCGATATTAATTTACGATTAATCTGACATAAACTCTTTTTTATTATTCATATTCTTAGTTTTTTAAGTAGAATACGCTCCAGACGTTTCTACTGAAACACGTCTGACACCCTGTATAATATTATATGCAGTTCCAGTGTTGATATGGAAAGGGCATAGTAGTTTTTACATAAAATAGGGTGTTATTGGGTAGATAAAAAATAGCAGTAGTATCGGTCTAACAGTCAGACCGTGTCACCGTAAGAAACACGAGGACAAGAGTCATTTTTCTTAGTAGTTCTATTCGTAAGCCTATAAGCCATTTTAGAGCGGAGCGTGAGTGGAATCGGGAAATAGGGCGATCGTGATGCTTGTTTTTCGAAGAAAATATCCAATTCGTCTTCCCCCCCCCCCCCCTTTTTAGGAATTCTAATCTACCATAGCACTGAACAAAATATCGAAAAAAATATAATTAATCAAACGGAGAACGTTTACAGTCGAACTTAATATTTATTTTTCTCGCGATTAATCAATCTATTGAATTCGTCAATAAATTGCGTGCGATTCTTAACGTGTAACTAGACAGCGAGAAATATTCAGTTTCGTATATTTCTTCAATTTTGATTTATACTAGTATATACTATATACTATACTTTAAACTATAATATTAGTATAAACTATAGTAATAGTAACAATAATAATATGCTCCGAGTGGAAAAGTATTAATATGTAACATAACATAATATGCTGTACAAAAAGCGATCTTTAAGAGTCTTGTAACTAATTTCGAAGTAATATTCCTTAATTAATTTCGAAATAATTATTCTTTAATATATTGTTCGTTTTGACGTGTAATATGTAAATTGTTAAGTTTTGTAATTCCTGTAATTTTCTATAATTATTTGATCACGTTGTTATTATTTTGCTTCTGTATTAAAGGGTGATACTTGTAAACAAACTAGTAATAATAATAATAATAGTAATAATAATATGCTGCGAGTGCAAAAGTGTTAATCTGCAACATAACATAATATGCTGTACAAAAAGCGATCTTTAAGAGTCTTGTAACTAATTTCAAAGTAATATTCTTTAATTAATTTCGAAGTAATATTCTTTAACTAATTTCGAAGTAATATTCTTTAACTAATTTCGAAGTAATATTCTTTAATTAATTTCGAAGTAATTATTCTTTAATATATTGTTCGTTTTGACTTGTAATATGTAAATTGTTAAGTTTTGTAATTCCTGTAATTTTCTCTATTTATTTTATCACGTTGTTATTATTTTGCTTCTGTATTAAAGGGTGATACTTGTAAACAAACTAATAATAATAATAATAGTAATAGTAACAATAATAATAACAGTAATAATAATATTGATAAGCATAGTAATAATAGCAATCATCATATGCTCCGAGTGCAAAAGTGTTAATATGCAACATAACATAATATGCTGTACAAAAAGCGATCTTTAAGAGTCTTGTAACTAATTTCGAAGTAACGGGGACTAACGAAGTAAATTAATAACTAAAGTACCGTGCAGGAATTTCGGTAAGATTTTAACGAGTTTCCCCGGCTCGTGAAAGTTTTGCTCTGTGACCCAACTGAAATTTTGACACTGTAAATAGAGCGGGCTTTCGAGGTACGAGTACGCACTCAACAGATGTTTTACCACGTGAAGTAACTACTGTGAAATTTAATACAACGTTAACGCGAAGTCGCGAAAGCAGGATCTACGAAATTGTCCCGAAATTGAATGAACAAGTAATTCGAAATTGACACGGCTCTGTTTCGTTCTTTAAATCATTTTCAATTATTACTTATATTGTTTTCATTTTCCGTTAACTTTTTATGACGAGTTCACTGTATTCCTAAGTTAGATATTCGAGTGTGTATTTATTGTTTAAATAAATAGTCGAATTACGAAAGCAGTCAGAATGACTCCGTAATTTTTAATAATTTTATTTGAACATATAGTCGTGGATTGTTTCAGAAATACGAAAATACAATAAAGCTGCCAATAAAAATTCATTAGCCATCAAAATATCCAAATAGTTTCAAAATATCCAAAATTTCGGGCAACGTCAGAAATGAAAATTATCAAATTATCCACGTTTTACGAACACAGCAACAACACGAAAGTCAGGCGCGACGAGCAATGCATATTTTCGCAGGAAATAAGGGGAATCCATAGATTGAGATATTATGCCGAGGGCAGAGAAACAAGGAGCCAAGATAAGTAAAGAGGGGGTTGTTTTTCTTTGGTGAATAGGTATTGAGCTATTTCAGGGTAGCGCGTGAGCTGAATTAATCGAAAGGGTGAGTTTCGTATCGCGCCGAACTTCGATTAAGCACAAAAACGTGGTGGTCTCCATAAGAATTTCGGATTGCCATGAATCGTGTCGTTAATTAAAATCGAATTATTTATAACCTCGAATCCGCATTCGAACAAATATTCTTATACCTTACCTGCCATAAATTTGGCTCCGTCTTCACTCCAACGTTCACTTTAGAAGTTCGAATTATTTTGTATTCTTATATTCAAATTTAACCCATTCGGCGCATTTTTTAGAGATCATCCCCAGAAGCCGAAACTTTCATTATCACTGCTCATTTCCTGCATTCCTGAAGGTCCTGGCTTTGGGTTATTCATTTTAGGGACTAAATTGAAACCGATACCAAATTTTATGTTTACACACTTCTAAGATACTTTTGATTTTAAATCAGTCTTATCTCGACGGTTGCTTTTTCCATACTGACTGATAATTGCAATTCAATATCATTGCACACCGCGTGTGCAATCCGTCTCGAATGGGTTAATACAATTAATTTCATAAAACAATTCGATATTGTCACCGAAATATGATCAAGGATTGCTCGATAGTTTAATAAAGTTTGGTGCAGTTGCATCAAAGCAGGAAAGGTATTTCGTGGCTGGCATTCACCGTGAACTACTCCCTCTACATAGACTCGAATGAAACTAACTTTTCTTTCATGGAAGTAACTTCGAATACACCATCGAATCTTCGCGGAAAGTTCCGCAGCACCTCGGAACTTGACTTCGATGCCGAGTTCCAATATCGCTGGGTCCATCTCACCCTTAATTACGTGTCATTGTCCCCGAAACCAGTCTCTGCCCCTCCCCCTTCGCCTTTCCGCGAACTTAGTCAATCTTGATACTCGAGCTCGAAATACGTGCACGCGTCGACTCCGAGCCCCGGGAAAATTGAAATTCTCAACGGCCGCCATTGCATCTCTTCCTATTCCAGCCAACTCTGACTTCCACGCTGATTCGATGCTTTTGATTGTTTCCAATCGATCTCGTGAGAATTAAGGAAAATCTGTTTCATTGTCGCAATATTGTGACACGGTGTTTCTGTTTTGCATTCCGTATTCTTTGACCAGTGGACATTTTGGGGTGAGTTATAATTAAGTTACGTTCGATTGGGAGTTTCTTTTTGATTAGAAATCGATAGAGTTTGGTGCAAAGGGAATCGACAGGTTGTCTAAAATGGCAAGAATTTATTAATAATTACGGCGAATGTATTAAATTGAAGTATATTGTAGTTGATTTTATTGATGAGCAAACTTTATTTTCAAAGTGGAGCTTATTTATGACTTAATCCAATTCTTATTGTCACACTATTGTGACAGAGTGTCCCTCCAAATAAATCATTTAACTGTTAAATATATCAGGTCGTTGTATAATTTCTGTCATATTTTATAGTAAAATTAAAATCGGTATATTATCTATTATAATATAATAGATTAAATACATTTTTTCCCGATGTGACATTGATATTAATTTTACCAGAAATTATGACAGAAATTATTTAATTACTGGATAAGCAGGGGATAACATTTTCGTTGAGTAATTTGTTAAATAACTATTTTTAAAACGTCAGTCTGGTTATTTTATAGCCATATATAGTATGTTTTATAATTCAGTATAATTTCTACCGTTTCAATATAGTAAAATTAAAATCGGTATATTATCTATTATAATATAATAGATTAAATACATTTTTTCCCGATGTGACATTGATATTAATTTTACCCGAAAATATGACAGAAATTATTTAATTACTGGATAAGCAGGGGATAACATTTTCATTGAGTAATTTGTTAAATAACTATTTTTAAAACGTCAGTCTGGTTTTTTATATCCATATATAGTATGTTTTATAATTCAGTATAATTTCTACCGTTTCAATATCGAAGATGTAAAGGAATCCAAAATATAAGAGGACTCTTTGAGTGACTCTTTAAGGCTTCGAGATCAATATTTCCATAGTGTGAAAAAAAAGGATAAAAATATAAGACCCAATGTACGCAGGAACTTGAGATAGGAGTATTCAGCGAGAGAGGAGTTTGCTGTTTCACTGATTCCGAACAATATGTAACGACTCGATGCACCATTTTATACGCGTGAATGGTTTCTCCCGCGATGCCGTAGTAAGTCAAGTCGGAGGGAAGCCAAGGCAGATGAATCCAAGGAAACGGAACTACTCGGGGAAACGAAGAAGAATAAAAGAAGCCAGAAATCAAAGCGCGAGGAAAAGGACTGGAAACGAATGAAACGGAAAGGTAAATCAAGATAAATTATTAAGCCAAGATATATTAACATTCACCATTGGAGTCTTTAAAGTTAGCGTATCGAACGAACGAGGTTGAATGATATCAACGAACAAATTAATATATGAAATAGTATATATAATAATATATAATAATATATAATCGAAGAATGTAATGAAACTCCTCGACGAAAAGAATACGAATGAGACGAGCGAGAAAAAAGAAGCGAGGAATGGTATGAGAAAGAAATGTAACGGAAAAGTAAATCGAGATAAATTATTAATAACGAATTAATATGTAAAATACAAAAATTGGAGAATATAGTAAATACGAATTGAACCGTTTATTACGAGATCTGTTTTAAAATAAACACAAATATAATGAAATTGTTTGGAAATAAATAGTTCATTTTTACCTGCAACCGAAGCATCAGTAACGAAATTTTCTCGGAAAAGTAACTGTAAAGCATTTTCCCGCAAAAACAACTATAACGCATTTTTTCCGCAAAAGAAACTGTAACGCATTTTCCGGAAAAGCAATTATAACCCATTTTCCCGCAAAACGAACTATAACGCATTTTCCCGGGAAAGCGACTATAACGCATTTCCCCGAAAAGGCAACTATCACACATTTTCCCGGGAAAGCGACTATAATGCATTTCCCCGAACAGGCAACTATAACGCGTTTTCCGGAAAAGCAATTATCTCCCATTTTCCAGGAAAAGCAACTTAAGACGTTTCCAGATAAAATCGTCAAGAACAACCTTTCATGTAATAAGACATTTTACACAGGAAGGGAACGTGATCACGTGCATTAAAAAGAATGAAGAAATAAAAGAAGCGGAAAAAAAGAATACGAGTAGAGGGATCAGCGAGGAGAGACAGGTCGAAGGAAAGGAAGTAGCGAAGGAAATTCTTAAGAAAAGAGATAAGATGTCCCGAATTAGAGAAGCAGAGAGAAGCAAGGAATTCGTATAGAAGAGAAAGAAAGTTTAAAGAAGAAACTGAGGAAGATAAGAGGTGAATTCGTGGAAGGAAATCGAGAGAGGAAGAGCTACAGGAACTGAATGGAGACACGGCATTGGTTGCGCTCCGCACGTGTTCCGAATACCCGAACATGCTCGGCAACACTCGTCTCTACTTCGGATGTCGAGGATGCTCGCCCCAGTCGCTGGATACACGCGATTCTCTCGAATCTGGGGATAAAATCAAAGAATCTATGCCAGAGTTTCTCAAACTATGGTAAGCGGCAAGATTTTCGATGTTACGAATACCACGGTTGCCACTACGGCGTTAATAAAGACTCAATGTCGTACTAAAAGAAACACCGTGCGAGATCTAACCTTAAAACTATCATATGTTCCGTTGAACCCGAAATCCACGTCACTCGGTCTAACTTCCAACATCATTAATCTCATTAACCCCTTCCGGTACGATTTAATAATGAAAAATCGTGCTAGAAATAACCATTGAATTCTTATTTAACCCTTTGCGCACGACCGACGCATATATGCGTTCAGCGTGGAACATCAACGTCGCCAATAAACTCAGATATGCATTCGACAAAAACAATCGACGAAGACGAACAACTTATATGTCGATTAACTCAACGTTTAGTTTGCGATTTTGATACAAGCAAATATTCAAACTTTCTTTGCAAATCCACAAGACTATTATTACGATTCCTCAGGGCGCTGAGCTTCGAACCGTCCCGTCCGCAAAGGGTTAAAAAACCTTGTTTCACTTTATAATTCTTACGTATTGTTAATGAACATTATATTATTGATTCGGTTAGAATTGTAATTCATTGTGGAATATCGAGAACGGCAAAATGAAAAACAATCGCGGCAATACTTTAATAAGGTAGATAAGCGTGTGGTACTTTTCGAAACATTCTGGTAAGTGCAAAGGAATCCTGCATTGTTTACACTTTAGTCGCATGACGAGTGTAGCTCGTCATTGTGCGGTATGGCATGAAAAACAAATGGCAAGCTAGACTCGGCATTTTACGGGACGAGGTTAATTAGCAGTGATTTGAACATGATTTCAAATATATGCTATTTCATTGAACTATGTATTCGAATACTTTTTGTAATACTTTTTGCGTGCAATGAATCAGTGAAGTTTATAGCAAGTTCTTTTTGCATCTTCTGACATTAATTGGTAGTACGTGATTGTTCGTGCAGATATTTGAGTGGCTCGCAAACAGTGAAGTTTGAGAACTCCTGGGATATGTTTGTGTGTGTGCGCGTGTGTGTGGGTGTGCGTCGCACCAGTGGAAACGTTAAACCAACATCGTTACCAAAACTGACACTACGCTTCGATACTGTCAGTGTATCTCCCTGATTTTTCCGCGGTCATCTAATCTGACGTTGCGGAAGTGCGTTTTGTAATCGGACTGAATCACTCTTCGTTATCTTCCATTATGGCGTCGCGGATCGGATTTATTAGTCGCTTTGATGGCGGGTTTCTATGAAATACTGTAAAAATTGATACGGAATCACCTTTCTTAGATCGTTTCGTTTCAGTTTTAATTGGTGACTCTTTTTATAAACGGGTTTCGTGATCTTTTACCGAATGGTTAACGCCGGCTCTGTAATTCATATTTTCCTGCACCGAGCGGTTCTGTAATATTAATGATATTTTTCTCCTAGAAATTGGAAAAGCACTTTTAATAATAAAAATCGATGCGAATATCTGAACAATGCTTTCAAAATGATTTCACATATTATTCGGTTTGGAACTGGATTTTAAAAACTTTTTACTACCAATAAGAATGATATTGTATATTGAAATGAATGATCTTATTAGTTCCGTTTGTACCACCGGTGGTACATGCCGTGAACGTACACGATGGTTGAAATAAATTAAACAATGAATAAGAATTAACGGTGAATCAAGATCATAATATCGTTGTTCCAACGTCGGTATTAATACTTCATTATTAATATTATTGTTATGTATTAACCGATAACATTTACATTCTCCATACCGTTAATGCGTGATCCTTGCATAGCGTTGTCAAACACACTCAAACTCGAACAATTTTCGAATAATTTCCCAAAGCTGGAGCGACGGCGAAATTTCATAAACCCGATGTCGAAGCATTCGCGTTCGCCGAGCGGAACGGTGGTTTTCAATGATTTCGCGATAATAATGTTGCCATGGTGGAAACGCGTAACACAATACTTCCGCGGTTCGTTTTCCTTGATTCAAGAAGTTTGCCGGGCGCCGGAATGTCCGGCTGAAAAGCTGATTCATCCGTTGAACACTGTTCCCCTTTCTGTCTGACACGACACTCCTTTTCTACTTGCTTTTCTCCGCGCGTTCATTCAGCTTTTCTTCCTTTCTCTAGCGCTTTTCTTTCTTCACATCGACTTTCGACTCCCCGTGAAAACGATGAAAATCACGTACCGAGACACGGTATCAGGGTTTTTCCTTTTAGAAAAAAACGCGCGCAATGATCGGAGTGGAAGGTTTTCTTAGGAAAAATCGACGCGGTACGATCGACCGTGTTTTATTTCCTACTTTCAATGGACGTCCGCTTTTCGTGGACATTCGACTCGACTTTTTACCGGATTCTTTAGATTCGACACTGATTTAAGATCCAATACTGTTTTAATTTACGGGATGTTTTGCGCGAAACGAGCTACTTAACTTTTTAGAATAATAGTTTAGTGTCGATATATCGGCTTTCCATTTTTAATATAATTTAAACACATGTAATAACATGGAAAATATAAGATTCCACAAAAATCGTATGTTTTTCAAGGTATTTTTCGTCGGTACCCGGAAAACTTAAAATAAGGTACAGGTAACCCTCCTACAACACGGTACGTAGGTTCCTAGAATATGCCGTGTTGTGTGAAACCGTGTTATATGAGACCCAGAGCAAGTTAAAAAAGGAGGGTTAGGTTCCGAAAACTGATTGGAAACAAATATTTGTTTTTATATCCATACAAGCAACTTCATTTTTATTAAAAATATTAACATATGTACTATTGTATTGCCATCTATGAAGCGCGGCAATGGATCCAGCCAACAACAACTCAACAAGCTTGCGACGCAACATCAATTGTATTTGATTTTTGTATGTATACATATGCATTGTGTGCCCATAGTGTATAATTTAGATTTCGAAATACATACATACGTCAAGTAGTATAAGTACAGTGTTATACCAGGGTTTCCGAAAATTTCTGATCGTGTTAGAGCGAAACCGTGTCGTAGGTGGCCGTGTTATACGAGGTTTTTCGCAAATGTCTAAACGCGTTAGAGCGAAACCGTGTTGTATGCCGCGCTGTAGGAGGGTTACCTGTACTACAATATGAGGATTAAGTTATGATTATTATTTTCAAATACCACCCTATATATCACAATACATATTTATACCGTTAAATATTAAAAAACCTATACTATAAATAATAAAAAATATTGCAAGAATATTTAGAAACATATAAAAAAAATATATAAATAAACAATCCTTTATAATGAATTAAGTCACCCACCGTAGCCACTCTCGACTCAATTTCGAAGGAGCAAAAACGCGTGGCAGAAAAGTGAAATCCCTAGAATATCCTTTCTAGTGTTGGTGGATTCCCCGAGGAACCAGGAAAGTGCGGTCAGTCACAATAACCCTTGAAGAAGTTCGTCAAGTTGGTATTCCGGTGATATAGTGAGAGGCGAGGAAGACGAGTGCAGCGAATTGCTCGGAGAAGGTGAAAAGGGCGAAGGGGTGAAAAGGGTGATAGGAGGGTGCAAAGGAATACCGTAGGTGTTAGATTTAGGTCTCCGACCCCCGTGGGGCACATGGAGCGTGGAATTAGCCACTTTTCTAGAAAACTACTCGATCCGGTCGGCTGCGAGAGTTTAGAGCGCGAGCTAATTACCTCGGTGCTCGCTTATTTCTCTCTCACTTCCACCCTTCCTGTTTCCCTATATCGGTGTTTCCTTCTCCAGTGTTCATCGACCCTTCTTGCTTCTCAGTTTACTTCCTCTCTGTTTCTCGCATTTCTTTCTACCCTTAATTCCCTTTCGTACCTGTTTCTCACCTTCGGACTTCCTCCTCCACTGATTTCCACCCCTTTTTCGTACTCCACGTATTCTGCTATTTTTTTTTATCATTCGTTGCTCTTCTGGCTATTATAATTATGGATTATTAAAGTAAATAATGATGTCTATTAGTTTCGATTTATTTATGGTCTTTCTTTGACAATTTTAAGTTGTATATTTCTGAGGAAATAGTCAACAATGATGTTTATTTGCATTACATTATTATATTGGGTTGGCGAGAATGTAATTTCGGTTTTGTAGCGTGAAATAAAACTCAATTTCTTTTAAACAAAGACACACTTTTAAACAAAATTTTAATCAAGCACATATTTTCCATTTTGTAAACTAAAAGCGACGTCTATTAAATATCAAAAGGAAAAAAATCATAACACTAACAGAAGTGTTTTACAACAAACATAACGCTGTATATTTGTTCTAAATACGTTCTAGGACCATTTCTGGTCAAAAGAAGTGGTTTAAAAATTGTTTCGAGTTAAAAAATGGGTTGACCCGAAATCGAAAAAATGTAAAGGGGTATACCTTCAAAAATTGTCAAAAATTAAAAGTCGCCAAAATCACTTCTAAACGACCCAAATCGATGGTAAATGGTGTATAAACATATTCTAGGACGATTTCTGGTCGAAAGAAGTAGTTAAAAAATTTGTATTGGTCAAAAATGGGTCGAAACCAAGTCGGAAAAATGTAAAGGGGTACACCTTCAATAATACTAAAAAATTGAAAGTCACCAAAATCACTTCTAAACGACCCAAATCGATGGTAAATGATGTATAAACATATTCTAGGACGATTTCTGGTCGAAAGAAGTGGTTAAAAAATTTTTATTGGTCAAAAATGGGTCGAAACCAAGTCGGAAAAATGTAAAGGGGTACACCTTCAAAAATACTCAAAAATTAAAAGTCGCCAAAATCACTTCTAAACGACCCAAATCGATGGTAAATGTTGTATAAACATATTCTAGGGCGATTTCTGGTCGAAAGAAGTGCTCATTTTATTGTCGCTCATCTATTCTCGTGCTCCACTTAATTATTCCTTATCAATTTTTTCACCTTCACTTTACAATTCCATGTCTATTGTTCATCTACCATTTTATAATTGCATATCTTCCAAAACATATCATATTTTTTATCTGTGCATATAATTTATTGATCGTTCAACATTGCAATCTGTTTATCGTTATTATATTTCATTCTTCGCTGTGTTCCCGTAACATTTTTCGCGACCCCATGCCCACGGCACTCTCGTCTTCCATCTTGGAGGTTATGTCCTACCCTCGTAATTTTATTTATCGGCCTGCGGGACTCTTGTAGATTCCAACCCACCCTTCTCCTCAACCCCTGAATTCTTTCTTGCCCTCGTTCTTCTAGGAAACAACCCTCTACAGCTTATTCTACTTTAAACGCCCCGTCAACCCGAGATTTTTACGAACAGGTGTCGTTTCATTAAAAGACAGAATGCTGACTTCACTTCGCGGTGAACTTATTTGGCGGGAAAATTATTGTTATTGTTTTAGTGCTTCGTTTCATAAATTAAATAATGTTATAATAATGTAACCGGGAATCAACAATTTTTAGATTCTCGCTTGTAACTCTTGAATTTTATTTAAATTATATTTGGTATTAAATAATAAAAAGTGACCAAAGAATGAGGATTAAGTTAATAGAACAAATATGGATTACCGGGAAATGAATCGAGGCTTTGACGGTATTTAAAGAACGATATTTATGTTATGATATAATCTGTTACAATTATAACTTTCGAAGGGTCAATATTTAATGTTAAATATTTCAGTTATAATACAATATCTTATAATTATAATTATCGAAGGATTAATATTTAATATTCAACTACCAATTTAATATTAAATCTTAAATATTGACTCCTGGATAGTTTCGTTACTTTCGAGATTCTATGATATGAATTATGATATAATTTGTTACAATTATAACTTTCGAAGGGTCAATCTTTAATATTAAATATTTCAGTTATAATACAATCTCTTATAATTATATTTATCGAAGGGTTAATATTTAATATTCAACTACCAATTTAATATTAAATCTTAAATATTGACTCCTGGATAGTTTCGTTACTTTCGAGATTCTATGATATGAATTATGATATAATTTGTTACAATTATAACTTTCGAAGGGTCAATATTTAATATTAAATATTTCAGTTATAATACAATCTTTTATAATTATATTTATCGAAGGATTAATATTTAATATTCAACTACCAATTTAATATTAAATCTTAAATATTGACTCCTGGATAGTTTCGTTACTTTCGAGATAACATTTCATTATGTTTCATACGAAAAGAACGGAATCATAATCCTAGATATACAATATAAATTTCTCGCGTCGTATTAACGATTCATTTTGACAAAAAAGCGCGCGGAATACGATTCGACGGGATGAGGTATTAATAGGATTATTTTTTTCCTACTTCCATTAGGTTCATTAGGATGTCGGTGATTATGGTTTTCGCGGCGACGCGATGCTTTGAGGTGGATCGGTTATTTAAAATCTCGTAACGTTACGCGATCTCGATACCCGCTGGGCGTAATTAGAACAGATCGCTTTAGTTTATATATTCCTTTGAGGATCTTAACGAGCAGCCCGAAGCTATGTGGAACTTCTATAACGTTCTCCCGTCTTTGTTCCTTCGTTCCGAATCATATCACTGCCATATTCGTTAACGCGAATTATTCTGATCCTTCTGAAATTTCACGATGTCCCTTACGAGACCTTGATTAATAGTGCGCGTAATCATTCTCCTTTAATGGAAACATTAATGCGGAATCGAGATACAGGTACTTGTACGACGCGATGTCGAGGTAACGCGGTACTTGTACAACGCGGGTTTGGAGATAGTGATGATCCTGGTGTAATACGATTTCGATGTAACGCGGTACTTGTACGATGCGGTTTCGATATAACGCGGTACTTGTACGACGCGGTTTCGATATAACGCGGTACTTGTACGACGCGGTTTCGATATAACGCGGTACTTGTACGACGCGGTTTCGATATAATGTAGTACTTATATAACACGGTTTCGATGTAACGCGGTTTCAATATAACGCGGTACTTGTACGACGCGGTTTCGATATAATGTAGTACTTATATAACACGGTTTCGATGTAACGCGGTTTCAATATAACGCGGTACTTGTACGACGTGGTTTCGATATAATCTAGTACTTATATAACACGGTTTCGATGTAACGCGGTTTCAATATAACGCGGTTTCAATATAACGCGGTTTCGATATAACACAGTATCTATACACCGCGGTTTCTTACAGTAAAGTAATTTCTTTTGGGGAAACTAAAAACCGACCGATAGCAGTAAACGAACCCGACCGATTTTCAAGGTAACAAAATCTTATTACACCCAGGTGCCAATACGATATGTGTCTGCATGACAAGGAAATAGTTTAATATTAATGCTAAAATTATCAAATGGACGAAGGTTTTATATTCGATTTACTTTAATGTTCATTCTAACGTTTAAAGTAAACGTTCGAACGAAGGCAAAGCAAGTGATCTCAAACTTATGGCAAGTAGTATATGTGTCTGTCCTCTGCGTAAGCCAAAGGCTCGACTACTTACGTCGTCAGTTGCCATCACGCCGCGCCGACGAAAGGATGTCGCTCTCCAAAGTAATTTTTAATTTCTCCCCGCAAAGATTTACAACAACTTTTTTAATATTTTCGGATACCGTAGAACGTAAATTGCACTTCAGTGTACCAAGAATATTATGCGGCACATCATTGCGAGGGTTAGAGTCCTCGATTTGTCGGTGAGTCTTATTCGATCTAGTTGAATATTAATTGATATTAATATTCGTCAACTAATTGAGAACCCAAGCGATTGATTCTCCGTAATGAGAATTTATTTATTAACATTATTGAATAGTATGCGTCCACTATCACGATGAAATTCGTATTAATTTTGATAGTGCGATGCTAAACCAATCGTATGATAAGTTGATATGTGATTACATTCAACCTATAATTAATATGCTGATTAGATATGATTAGCGATTAATATATTCGTCGTAATTCATTAATGCGATATATTGATAATGTATATTGTATGCACGTGTGCATTGATTGTAATTTATGATATTTTAGCATCTATTTATTTAATATATTTAATATGAAATGTTGTGTCTCATAGAGATTAAAATAATTTTCCGTCAAAAAATGTTAGCAACCAGAAATAATTAACAGGTAAACAACAAATATTTATGAACTGAGTACTATGTTCGACGAAGAAGAATTTATTTATTATATTTAATATGAAAGTTTGCGTCTAATAATTTTCCGTTAAAAAATATTAGTAACCAGAAATAATTAACAGGTAAACAGCAAATATTTATGAACTGAATACATTATTCGACAAACAAGAATTTATTTATTATATTTAATATGAAAGTTTGCGTCTAATAATTTTCCGTTAAAAAATATTAGTAACCAGAAATAATTAACAGGTAAACAGCAAATATTTATGAACTGAATACATTGTTCGACAAAGAAGAATTTATTTATTATATTTAATATGAAAGTTTGCGTCTAATAATTTTCCGTTAAAAAATATTAGTAACCAGAAATAATTAACAAGTAAACAGCAAATATTTATGAACTGAATACATTGTCCGACAAACAAGAATTTATTTAGTATAATACATTTAACATGAAAATGTGCGTCGAATAATTTTTCGTTAGAAGAGTTTAGTAACGAAAAATAAATAACAGGTGAACAGAATATATTGTTCAACAAAGAAGAATTGATATAATATATTTATTATGAATTTATGTCTCATGGTGATTATAATAACTTGCCGTTAGAATATTTATGTGGTCTTAAGATTCGAGCTAGTTTTTCCTCATTTTTTGTCGTCGTTTTGGCGCTTGTTACGTCCTCTCCTTCAGCGATAAATATAAAGCCGTGATGTGTTGATAAATCCTTGCGGAAGGTCATGTTTCACGAACGAAGGAAAGGTAACTTTACACGGGACATATTAATAACATTGAATAAAATTCAAGATTATAGACTTTGGAACGTTAAATAACCACCAATCACGTCACGATAAATATTAATAAAGATTCATCTTCAAACTTTAGTAATAGTAGAGTCACAGATTTGTTTTTCTATTAATAATAATTATTAGAACGAAGTTCAGACTATAATTATAATAAATATTAATAAAGATTCATCTTCAAACTTTAGTAATAGTAGAGTCACAGATTTGTTTTTCTATTAATAATAATTATTAGAACGAAGTTCAGGCTACAAAGTTATTAAAATAATCACCAATCACGTCACGATAAATATTAATAAAGATTCATCTTCAAACTTTAGTAATAGTAGAGTCACAGATTTGTTTTTCTATTAATAATAATTATTAGAACGAAGTTCAGGCTACAAAGTTATTAAATAATCACCAATCACATCACGATAAATATTAATAAAGATTCATCTTCAAACTTTAGTAATAGTAGAGTCACAGATTTGTTTTTCTATTAATAATAATTATTAGAACGAAGTTCAGGCTACAAAGTTATTAAATAATCACCAATCACGTCACGATAAATATTAATAAAGATTCATTTTCAAACTTTAGTAATAGTAGAGTCACAGATTTGTTTTTCTATTAATAATAATTATTAGAACGAAGTTCAGGCTACAAATGTTATTAAAATAATCACCAATCACGTCACGATAAATATTAATAAAGATTCATCTTCAAACTTTAGTAATAGTAGAGTCACAGATTTGTTGTTCTATTAATAATAATTATTAGAACGAAGTTCAGGCTACAAATGTTATTAAAATAATCACCAATCACGTCACGATAAATATTAATAAAGATTCATTTTCAAACTTTAGTAATAGTAGAGTCACAGATTTGTTTTTCTATTAATAATAATTATTAGAACGAAGTTCATGCTACAAAGTTATTAAATAATCACCAATCATGTCACGATAAATATTAATGAAGATCGATCTTGAAACTTTAGTAATAAAAGAGTTATTAGTTTGATCTAGTAATATTTATAACCCGAATATTGTTCCAATAATAATTATTCGAGCAAGCTAATGGAAACTAATAATTAGTGGAACAAAATTCAGGCTATAAATATTATTAGGACGATGGTATAATAATTATTATTTTTGCCGATGAAAAGGTAACTTTATACGAGAAATATTAATAATAACATTGAATGAAATTTAAAATTATATACGACGATAAATATTAATAAAGATCGATCTTGAAACCTTAGTAATAAAAGAGTTATTAGTTTGATCTAGTAATATTTATAACCCGAACATTGTTCCAATAATAATTATTCAAGCAAGATAATGGAAACTAATAATTAGTGGAACAAAATTCAGGCTATAAATATTATTAGGACGATGGTATAATAATTATTATTTTTGCCGATGAAAAGGTAACTTTATACGAGAAATATTAATAATAACATTGAATGAAATTTAAAATTATATACGACGATAAATATTAATAAAGATCGATCTTCAAACCTTAGTAATAAAAGAGTTATCAGTTTGATCTAGTAATATTTATAACCCGAAGTTCCAATAATAATTATTCAAGCAAGATAATGGAAACTAATAATTAGTGGAACAAAATTCAGGCTTATCTACGATCTCGAAATATGTATATAATGCTGGTCTAACATTGTTAGCGCAAAGTCACATCCACGTGACACGGCCGTTAACCGCTGGCTGTCGAAATCACGTATACGTGACAGCGGCCGTCAACGTGTTAAGTCGCACCATAAATGCAAGTATTCCAGCGAGCGTAAAATATGCCTTACGCGCCGCGACTAACACTTTCACAACCGCATGTTTGCGCAGCGAAACGTCGCCAGGCGCCGGCAATATTTTTGAAGAATTAATTTAAAAAAACTTTACGTAAATTCACGAAATAATTCAACATCATTATACAACAATATTTTTCCTTTGTGTGATAATTATTAAAACGTACAAATATAAAACAAAATTCTTCGAGAATTCAAAACAAATTTTGAAGAATTAAAAAAAGCGCTTCGAGATAGACTATTTAGCAGTCAAAGGGTTAAGCAACTGACGTTCTAAAAAACTTTGCAAATGGCTTACCAATGACACCACTGTGGTGCCACCGGACGTGAAAGTGTTAATGTTAGATCAGGCTATTAATATTTTATTATAAATACTCCGCGCGAAACTGGCACATAAACATCGAAGATATGAATAAATATTCGCAAAGAAAGTTCTCCGGCCGACCTCAAGGTAAACACATATCATTTCGCTATCGTCGCAAACTACCCCACGCGCATAAATTTCACCCGCGGGGGGTGGGTGGTGGGTGCGTAAGATAAAGATTAAATTTAAAAAACGTGGAAGGGAGACTCCCCGGGACTTCCCGGAGTTTTCCTCGCACGAACGACACCGCTCGTAATTTTCCTCGAAGGGAGCCCCCTGCCGGGAGGCGGAGGTGGTTGGGGGGAGGTGGGGGCGGGAGGTTAAAGCATGAAAAAAGGGAGCACGCTGTTTAATCATAATAATTCTAATTACTCGCGGCACAAAGTGCCGGAGTGACCGAAGGGGAGAAAGAAGGAAAAAAGGGGGGACGCTACGCAGACAGGAAATAAAAAGAACTTCGGTGCCGAGTGAAAAGTTAAACTCCCCTCCGGGCTTTCGACTCGGGGTAGTAAATAATTAGTATCGTGCATATACTAGCCGAATAGTTTGTCGCGTTATTTAAAAAGGAATTTGTTCGTAATTGATTTGGATTGTTTACGACAATTGTGTAGAATGTACGATATAGTATGTGGAATATGGAATGCAGTTACGTAGTAGGAATGGTATAGCGATAATGAATATTAAGTCTTGGAAAATTGATTTTTTATCTTTTTATTCTAAACCATTTTTAAACCGCTTCTCTCGGCCCAAAATGGTGGTAGAACATGTTTGTATATCATCTACCATCGATTTGGGCGGGTTAGGAGCGAAATGGGCGACTTTGATTTTTTGACCATTTTTGAAGGCACATTTTTGCGATTTTGGTTCGACCCATTTTTGACCAGACAAAATTTTTAAACCACTTCTTTCGACCAGAAATCGTCCTAGAATATGTTTATACATCATATGCCATCGATTTGGGCCATTTAGAATTGTTTTTGGCGACTTTGATTTTTTGACAATTTTTGAAGGTATACCCCTTTACATTTTTGCGATTTTGTGTCGACCTGTTTTTCGACCAGAACAAATTTTTAATCCACTTCTTTCGACTCAAAATCATCCTAAAACATGTTTATACATCATTTACCATCGATTTGGACCATTTAGGAGCAAAATTGGCGACTTTGAGTTTTTGACCATTTTTGAAGGTATACCCCTTCACATTTTCGCGATTTTGGGTCGACCCATTTTTCGCCCGAAAAACTTTTTAAACCACTTCTTTCGACCCAAAATCATCCTAGAATATGTTTATACATCATCTACCATCGATTTGGATCATTTAGGACCGAAATTCCATTTTTCCACATCCGCTTCTATTTTTAATAGAACATGAGTCGTACAACTTAACCACATTCTTTCACGCGCCCTTCCCCTATTTTACGTGACATACCATGTACATATTTATATCATATATCATATATCACACTATAATACAAGAATTCTTATATTAATATTAAATATAAGGTAACAAAGTTATCAAGTATCCTTCATAATCGGCAAGCAGCCTTGCTAAATTTTCAAAATTATGCTCCGTGATTTTATCTGTTATGCATCAAAGTAACCTTAAAACAGGCAGTGTATTTCCGAGATTCTTTTTCAAACACTTTCTCTCAGAAAGTAAATTTGATTCTCCCCGACTCCGGCCACTCGGAGCGAGAAAAAAGAGCTTATATCGGAGGAAATTTGTAATATCTTGACTGTCAACTTTCGCGGGACGCCCGGAGAGAATTATTCGCGACAAATTCTTAGTCCTCCCCCCGCCCACGCTTCTCCAGAAACGAAGGAAACGTCCCGCGGGAACACGGCACGTCTACGTATACATTTCCAGGTTCTGATACCCCCGGAATGATAAGTGCGAGGAAAGTTTTCGGATATCGCGTTTTGAAAGCTAATTTGTAATTTCCCGAACAACCTCTCCGAGTTCTACGCGTTGTTTGTTTACGCCGACAACAAATTATTCCTCGACGATTATTTTAGCCGTTTATGTTAAGCAAACTTAAACAACAAACAAATTGAACAAACTTTATTATATGAAACAATAATTCTATCAAAATTGTGGCAGAAATGTGAGCACTTGAATGATATTATTGATCGGCAAACATAATTTACAAATGTAATTTTTATAAACGAGAAAGAATGGTACTAGAAATGGATTTAATGGATAAAAATGGCAACACGAACGAGTCGTTTATTTAGAAAGTGGCTTAATTCCATTTTTCCAAAAATTTAAGGGAACGTTTGAACCGTTAGAAAGTATTTTGTGCAACTATTATAAACGTTAATCTGATATTTTCAAAAATGGACTTAAGCCGCTTTCAAAATTGGCATTTTATCATTATTTATCATTAAATATTATTAAGCTAATATGTATATTAATAATAATATGATAACAATATATAATAAGATGTACATGTATATTAACAGAATCGTATAGTACATCTTTTTACGTTTTTCTCGCTTTGCTACATTTCTATCTAATCTGTTATATATTATCTGTCTTTTTGTCTTTTTATACATTTTTCCAATGGCATCATTGATTTTCCCCCACAAAAATTGATATCCTTTAATCCGGCGTAACCGCGTAACAATCCATAGCTTAAGTTCCAATCACGAAATTGAACCTTTATCACCAAATTCTTTAATACTCTTTTTTTAACTGTAATCCAGTCAATCGCGTATAAAATTTAACGTCGTATTTCTTTAATTTAAAAAGGAAGCCTGGTATTTCATTAATTTATCAAGAATTCCTTGTATTTCAGTAATTTATAAAGAATTACTTGTATTTCGTTAGTTTATAAAGGAAGCCTTGTATTTCGTTAATTTATAAAGAAAGCCTTGTATGTCGTTAATTTATAAAGAAAGCCTTGTATGTCGTTAATTTATAAAGAAAGTCTTGTATTTCATTAGTTTATGAAGCAAGTCTTGTATTTCGTTGGTTTAAAAAGGAATTCTGGTATTTCATTAATTTATAAAGAATTCCTTCTATTTCGTTAGTTTATAAAGAAAGCCTTGTATTTCGTTAATTTATAAAAAAAGTCTTGTATTTCGTTAATTTATAAAAAAAGTCTTGTATTTCATTACTTCATGAAGAAAGTCTTGTATTTCGTTGGTCTAAAAAGGAAGTCTGGTATTTCATTAATTTATAAAGAATTCCTTGCATTTCGTTAGTTTATAAAGAAAGCCTTGCATGTCGTTAATTTATAAAGAAAGTCTTGTATTTCATTACTTCATGAAGAAAGTCTTGTATTTCGTTGGTTTAAAAAGGAAGTCTAGTATTTCCTTAATTTATAAAGAAAGCCTTGTACTTCGTTAATATACAAAGGAAGCCTTGTATTTCGTTAGAATACAAAAAACGATCGCCATTCCACTTAACGCACGATTATATTCAATAGATGCCGGTCGGTAATAACAGTAGCGAGTAGTCATCGCCATAAAAGTACCCGAACGAACGAGCAACTACAAACAATTAATTACTGCCTTGTAAACCACGGATACCACCCTGCGAGCGCAATAGTCATTAGCGTTATCTCAACGACAGAATCGGCCGGGAAATTTTCTCGGACATTAAGGAAGCCATTCGAATAATTCCGATAATTACCGGCGCGAGAAATTATCCGACGCTGGCTGGAACTATTTTCGTGGATGTTGAAACATACGGGGTCGCTCGGTGGTAGCGGGGCAGAGAGGGGGGGGGGGGGGCGAAAACCATAGGAAAGGAGTTAACGCGGAGTGGTTTAATTTCGTAAAGATACCTTGCCCGTTGCGCGGTCTCTCGTTTCGGCTTGAATGGCGAATTGACTCTTCTCGCTTTTTTCCTTCTCTCTCTCTTCCCTCTACCTCTTACCCTATTTCTCTCTTTTTCCTCCGTTTGCTTCATCACTTACACACTCTATCTCTGCTGCGCTCTTTCCTATATCTCTTCACCTCTTTCTCTGTTTGTCTTTCTTTGCTCTATCTCTATCTCTCTCACTCTCTCACTGTTTCGCTCTTTCCTCTATCTCTTCACCTCTTTCTCTCTTTGTCTTTCTTTGCTCTATCTCTCTCTCACTCTCTCTCTCTCAGTGTTTCGCTCTTTGCTGTATCCCTTCCATCCACCCCCCGCTCTCTCTCACCCTCTCTCTGGGTCTCTCTCTCTAGGTCTCTCTCTCTCACCCTCTGTCTAGGTCCCTCTCTCTCTCACCCTCTCTCTAGGTCTCTCTCTCTCACCCTCTCTCTAGGTCTCTCTCTCTCACCCTCTCTCTAGGTCTCTCTCTCTCTCACCCTCTCTCTAGGTCTCTCTCTCACCCTCTCTCTAGGTCTCTCTCTCTCTAGGTCTCTCTCTCTCTCACCCTCTCTCTAGGTCTCTCTCTCACCCTCTCTCTAGGTCTCTCTCTCTCTAGGTCTCTCTCTCTCTCACCCTCTCTCTAGGTCTCTCTCTCACCCTCTCTCTAGGTCTCTCTCTCTCACCCTCTCTAGCTCTCTAGCTCTCTCCCTCACCCTCTCTCTAGCTCTCTCCAGGTCTCTCCCTCTCTCTCTCTCTCTCTCTCTCTCTCTCTCTCTCTCTCTCTCTCTTTGCCTTGTCTCTTCTCCTCATTCCCGAAATGCCGGGGCAAAAGGTGATATTTAAATGCTAAGCAGATTCACGAACGGCCGTCTTCCCCCTTTGCTCCCCCGCAGTCCTTTTCACGCGAACCGAATAATCATGGAATACATTTGGTAGAGTCTACCACGCTTGCTCTTTCCCGCCATCTTACCCTCGTAAATACCGCGCTTTCGACTACCAATTTGCAACCGCCGCCTAAAAAACAGACAAGGGTCCTGTGTCCTTCATCCACCCCCGGATTACGGTATTTTGTAGATCATCGATTGCCATTCTCTTCGCAGGGTATCTCATTGCGAAATTAACATGCTTCTGGTTTACGAGGACGCCATTACAAAAATGGTCGCAACGTAGGAATATAAAATTGGAAAGATATCTGGATCAACGTCACTCCGGGGAAAGTAAACGGCACTGTTTCCTTGAATTACAATGTTTTTATGGCTTACCCTTTACTACCCTTATCATATTCACGCGGAATTTCATTGGGAATTTCCATACACTTATGACCACTGAATTTCCGGGCGACATTTTCTAGTTGCCTACATATCGTATAGTTAGGGAAATAAAATGGCCCGGAAAGATTTTATTTCGGCCGGAACGTATGTTTATTCGCCCCGGGATCCGGAATTGTTTAATGCAAATATCAGCGTTTTTTGATGAACTATCGTGCTATTTGAAATGTAAAATACATCGCTGATATCCATATTCTACAGAAAAGGTTAGAAAAATGTTTATACATCTTGTGAATAGTTTTTCAACCCATTTAAAATATCTCGTGTGTCAGGTGACAATAAAATAACATTAGATTATAATGTTAAATATAACATTAATAATAAGATTAGATTTTTTAAATAACAAAAACGATGTATTAATAAGAACGTTTCTCTTATTAATACTAGAAATACCAAAACAATCAAAATGAGAGGTCGGACATTTTTAATAAAATCAAGTATGAATCAAGAATAAATATTTAATAAATATCATAAATAATCAGTTCAAAATATCTCGTCTTTTATCGTTTTATCTAACAAGAAAGTAACTTTTAAATAGTACATTTGTTCAATAACTCCAATGACGTGTTAATAATCATTTTTCAGATATAATTGAAAATTTGGTTAACCCATCGGTGAAGTTCCCTAAAAAACGTGAATATCGAATTATTTATTGACACTAGAACCATCAAAATAATCAAAACGACTGATCCGCAATTTTGAATCAAACAATTTTAATATTCAACTGCGCATTCTTTGAGACTTTATTTTTTTTAAATAAAGATACCTTCATTTAAATATTTAAATCCACTCATTCCTTTACATTCTCCGGCGGATTCGTATCAGCGAATTCTGATTTGAACAAACTAGACTTTTTTATGTTTATAAAATTCTTTGATTATATCTTTCGTTGTAGTTTGCTTTAACTCTTTTGTTCGTAAGGTTTATTTATATAAATATATGAAAGTTTATTAATTTATATAAATTTACATAAATACTGTTATTACAAATTTAATATTAATATAAATACTGTTATTACAAATTTAATATTAATATAAATACTGTTCTTACAAATTTAATATTAATATTAATATAAATACTGTTATTACAAATTTAATATTAATATAAATACGGTTATTACAAATTTAATATTAATATAAATACTGTTATTACAAATTTAATATTAATATAAATACTGTTCTTACAAATTTAATATTAATATAAATACTGTTATTACAAATTTAATATTAATATAAATACTGTTCTTACAAATTTAATATTAATATAAATACTGTTATTACAAATTTAATATTAATATAAATATTATTTTAATAAATTTATATAAATACGACTTCATCCTTTACTTGTATCCTTGTGTGTAAAGAAATAAAATAAAAAATGTAAATAAATAAATAAATATACAAATAAATTATTAAGTATAACTAATTATATCTTCCATAATTCTGGTGTTAATTATACATCGTTTATTACCTTCCATTATTAACGTAACTTTAAACCGGAAACAGCAAAAAACTTCGGCATATTTCCAAAGCAAGAAGAAAAAAACCATCGACTTAAAAGAATAATTTAAAAAATGCAAACTCGACATTCGAACGTTTCGTCGCAGGTTTTCAAGCTGATAAAAATTCCAAAAATTTTTCAACAATATTTCACCTCGTCAGAAGTGTCGTCCAATAAAAGCGTCCGGGGTACACGTGTCCGCGAAATAAGAAAGGGGCCTTAAGGTTTTACAATGGAGATGGAATATCGGGACGGCTCGGGAATATTAATGCCGCGCGTATCTTTGGAATCGAAGATGCGAAATGAATGCCGTAGCTTCGAGATATCCAATTTTTGGGCGAATGTCCGAAAAGGCGTGTAAGAAAAGTCGTATTGGTGAAGGCTTGTATGGCTTTGATCATCGCTTTACGACGGGAATACTCTTTGTGCGAGAGTCGACCTTCGACCTCTACGACACCATAAGAATAACACTGTTACTACGTATCCTTACATATCCCACGAAAGGAGATAGCCATTTTACTGTATCGCCACCGTCGACACCTTTATATTTCTCCCAAGAAACCGCAACTTTTCGAAATCCAATTTCTTGTAATCGAAGGTGCGATCGAAGCCTTATTCGGGAATCGAAGGGAAGTTGATTAATCTCATTGGTGGATCATATTTTGTTCTTCGTGGATTGTTGAATGTATTAATTAGTTAAACAGATAGATAAACATGTTAGTGTAAATAAATCAGTTTGTTGCTAAACGAGAAATTTGGATTATAACATTTATGATTTCTTTGATCAGTGATATTCAATTTCTACTGTCTTATATTTATTGTATTCGTAATCTATATTCGAATAGAAAATAAGTTATTTCCGAAAACCCTTGGAATTAAATCTGCGATGTTTTGTGTAGAATTCGCCATCCAATTATATTTATTATAGCTATAATTAATATTCAAATAGAGAATCATATATTTCCAAAGAACCCTTGGACTTAAATCTACAATTTTCGATACAGAATTCGCAATTCACTTATACTTATTCTAGCTATAATTAATATTCAAATAGAGAATAATATATTTCCAAAGAACCCTTGGACTTAAATCTACACTTTTCGATGCAGAATTCGCAATTCACTTATACTTATTCTAGCTATAATTAATATTCAAATAGAGAATAATATATTTCCAAAGAACCCTTCGAGTTAAATCTACAATTTTCAATGCAGAATTCGCAATTCACTTATATTTATTAGAGCTATAATTAATTATATTTATTATAGCTATAATTAATATTCAGAATTCGCATTTCACTTATATTTATTATAGCTATAATTAATATTCAAATAGAGAATAATATATTTCCAAAGAATCCTTGGAGTTAAATCTACACTTTTCGATGCAGAATTCGCAATTCACTTATGTTTACTAGAGCTATAATTAATTATATTTATTATAGCTAGAATTAATATTCAGAATTCGCATTTCACTTATATTTATTATAGCTAGAATTAATATTCAAATAGAGAATAATATATTTCCAAAGAATCCTTGGACTTAAATCCACAATTTTCGATGCAGAATTCGCAATTCACTTATATTTATTACAGCTATAATCAATTACATTTATTATAGCTACATACAATTAATATTAAAATAGAGAATAATATATTTCCAAAGAACCCTTCGAGTTAAATCCACATTATTCGATATAATGTTTCGAAGCATCGCCAAAGAATATATCATGTCGTCCTTAAACTCTGTAAAACTTCCTCGATTATCGGTGCGCGGGATCTCGTGATAGGAAAAATAGGGGGAAGGTTAAGGTTCTGATAACCGATTTGATAGACGGGGAGGATGTTTCCATGCATGTTGAACCGTGTCTTTTATGGGGTGATAAGAGAATCAGGAGATCGCGGAGTCCCTCGAGTAGTTCTGTCGAATGTCGAAGTTTGAGTTTAAAGGATAAGATAAGGGGAACTGACTACCGTGTGACGCGACACAGGACTCACGGAATATGTGAGATAATGGATTTAATACCCGCCATCTTGAACCATGATATTATTCGAAATTCCTTGATGGATTTCTGATAGAAATTACATTCCAGCGCAGGTATCCCTCGTATAACGCGTACTTATACAGGGTGCGCCATCTCAATCGGGAATGTCAATGGAAATGTTGAATAACTTTGACAATTCTCAATAGATTTCAAAAAGTTCTCTTGTTTTATTAAGCTTACTCTTTTACAATTTATCTCAACTAGTTTCCGAAAACAATATCAATTAAATGGCCGCCCTTATTGGTGAGACATAAGTGAGCCCTTTTTCTGTCATTTCCCATCACATTGGCCAGCGTCTGTACAACACGATTTCTGTATAACGCGGTTCGTGAATCGTAGTGATTCTCATGTAACACGTTATATTTATTGAACGCGTGCAACGTTGCATTAACGTTGCAAATATTAATATTATTTAATAAGTCTTTCCTTTTGCAGTTCAGATATCAGAATTCCAATTGTTTTAAAGAATGCGATAAAAATGAAATTCCAGTTTTTAAAGAGAACATAGTTGCACTGCATCCATGTTATTTATTTTATACATTTATATTCATATTTTTCATTTCGTTTTATCTATTCGTTGCAATAATAATTATAAAAGTATACAAGTTTTTCATTGCGTTTAAGTAACAATTTTGTTATTATTTTCACAAAACGCGGCTGTTTTCGATTCTCCTTTAATTATAATAGTTCCGCGTTATACGATTTTCTTTTAGACACACAAAATTGGGTTAAAAGACTCAAACCGAAGTTACTCAGATATCTTCGTTAATGCGAAACTATTTCCAGTTCTGGGTGAAGTATTATAGAATTAACCGGAAAGAGTGATCAGTCTCTTTGGAAAGACTTTACCGAATTCAATTATTTCCTGGAGCGCGGAAAACGACGCTTTTATTTCAACGGTGTCTTTCTTTCTTACTTTACATAACGCCCGATATAAATCACTATCTTTTTATTCGCGCTTTTACGTGGAACGGCATGGCAATCTAATATGTTTAATGCGCGTTACGATGGCATTCAATATGCTATAATGCACCGTGCGCGATATACTTTGCGGAGATTCCGTGAGGTAATAAGGCCAACCGGTCAATTTCGCCATAATCTTTCCAAGATTTTTCACGGAAGTGTTGCGATTTTCTAAAGAAATAACGGAGAATCCATCGAGTTGCGCGCGCAAATCGCGTTCGGAAAGGAAGCGTTCCGAAGGCACTGATTGTTTATAGAATACTTTGAATTAATCATCCACCGTTATAATATAACTAGTTATTATATATTATATAATATTATTATATTCGGAAATAAGTAGCTTTCTTATTCAATTCCGATAATTTTTAGGACATTTTGTAATCGGTTAGATCTGCAGTTACATTCGTGAGCTACTGATTGTTTATACAAATTATAATTGTTTATGTGAGACAGTGATTTATCTGTCGTTACTTATATTATTATGTTAATGAATTAAATAGCTTTCTTATTCTATTTTTTATGATTATTTTTCAAGTGCTTTGAAACGAATTAGGTCTGGGATTTTATTGTTAAGGTAATGATTGTTTATATTTACTATAATTGTTTATGTGATAGTTTGAATGATTCATCCGTTGCTATTTATATGTTATAGTAAAAGTTAAGTAGGTTTTTTATTCTGTTTCGATCATTTTTGTCGCGCTTTGGAACGAGTTTGGTCTGGAATTTCATTCATACTTTACGGAAGCGTGTCGCTATAATTCCGTAGGAATTTCCGCGTGACTCGAACTTTGATAAAATTGCATACTTCCGGAATACCTGGTCTATAGAAAGTTCTATGTTTTGGAATTTTCAGTTTCGCCGATGAGGGTGTGATATTAATTGAATACGATACACTTTTACGAGTGCAAATTCCGGTATCAGATACTCCGAAATATTATACTGGTTATTAAATCTTAACCAGAAATATCAGGATGCTTTTCAAGTTTGAACCCGAAATATTAGAAGGTTTTTCAAATTTAAACCCGAAATATAATGCTTTTCAAATTTGAACACGAGATATCAGGAGGTTTTTAAAATTCGAACCGAAATATTAGGATTCTTTTAAAAATTGAACCCGAGGTATGAGAATGCTTTTCACATTTGAACCCAATATATCAGGAGGTTTTTAAAATTTGAACCCGATGTATGAGAATGCTTTTCAAATTTAAACCCGAAATATTAGGATTCTTTTAAATTTTGAACCCCAGGTATGAGAATGCTTTTCCAATTTAAACCCGAAATATTAGGATTCTTTTAAATTTTGAACCCCAGGTATAAGAATGCTTTTCAAATTTGAACCCGAAATATTAAGATTCTTTTAAAATTTGAACGCCAAGTATGAGAATCATTTTCAAATTTGAACCCGAAATATTAAGATTCTTTTAAAATTTGAACGCCAAGTATGAGAATCATTTTCAAATTTGAACCCGAAATATTAAGATTCTATCTATATTCTATATATTCTATCTATAATCTATCTATATTAAGATTAAGATTGTGTCAGGATTCTTTTAAAATTTGAACCCGAGGTATGACAATCCTTTTCAAACTTAAACCCGAAATATCAGCATGCTTTTAAAATTTGAACCCCAGATATGAGAATGCTTTTCAAACTTAAACCCAAAAGACCAGGATGCTTTTAAATCAGAAATTACGTAGAACAGAAAGAAGAATGGCTCGTCAAGTTTCAAATTAACATGGAATTACGTAAAGTAAAGTAACGTCCGCAGAAAATTATTCGTACCAAGTTCCTATACTATTTTATGCTTCGTGTTATTTATCATCCACGCGACATAATTCCGAATTTATCATCGCGTTTAGCATTAATTATGGGACAAGAAAGAAATAGGAATCCGGGGCGAAGCGGAACGTTTTGTTTCATCCTTAATGAAATTTTAGGGAGCATCGGGAACAGAAATTGAATATTCATATTTAAAATTTGAAATCTAAAGTACACGAAATACGGATTTTCGCATTTTATATGAACATAGTAAGAAAAATGGTACCTTTTGGATCGGCTGATGTTGATAAGTCTATTAAAATTAAAATATTGATACAAGTACATTTTCACACATTTTTAAAAACATTTTTAAAAACATTACTATTTAAAGAGACACGTAACGAAGATTGATAAATATTGATTAATTACGGTCCATCCAAATCGCGTTGTATATTAACCTAAATCAAGACCAATTAAAGTAAACTCGATTTAGGTATTATTTCGATATCGATTATAATAATATTGATGCATGAATTAATCCACGGATCCACGAATTCGCGGATGAATATTATTTCTGCGATCACATAATTCAGGAATGCTTTGCGCAATCAATTATCCAAATGACGGCTTCATTTTCTATTCGAGCAGACGTCAGAGAAGTTAGGGCGAAGTAAAAGATGGAGAAGAAGTTAGGGATGAGATAGTAAAGAGTAGGGAACGAAGTTCGGGAAGTTTAATGTCGTAGACGTAAGGTTACTACGCTTGTGATCCCGGATGATCCGGAAGAACCGGAAGGGGAAAGTCGACGGCCAGTTTCCGGTATCCGACTGCGCCGCGACCGATCTTAGAAGTCGCTTTTAATGAGGTTTACATAATGATATTTCAAGTTCGCCTTTACCTGCCCACGTGGTTACGTTGCTTGTTTATTTCGCGGACAAACTTTTAAGGAGCAAATTGAAAAATTGAAAAAGCACAGATTCCGGACATTTCTTTGCCATTACCAACGGATGCCTTTGAAATGATTTTACGAATGCGCGTCCGGGGAATATCACCGTTGGAAATGTTGGTAAACAAGTTTACGCGAAAATGGTAAAAAGCCAGGAAAAATGGAGTTTTAAAAACGACGATGAATGAATCTGTTGTAATACGAATACGAGTATGGGTAACCTTTGTACAACGCTGTTCACGAATCGTAGCGACCCTCGTATAACGCGGTGCACGTGCAACGTGAATTGTTCAATTTTGTATTAAATATTAAAATACTATCTAGTCAATCTAACACGCAAAAAACGCCGAAAAAACCGGTTTTTATTTTTTTTAACTACGGCGCACCTTAACAAAAAATCTAAAAAAAATTGAGAGCAATAGTATTAATAATACACATTTACTCAAAAAATATAAACGCTGATCCGGGACTCCTTCAATACAAAATCGGCATTTTGCGTTTTTTATTTTTCACAGCTGGGATTTGCAACATTAAAATCTGAAAAAATTTCATAATATGTACTCTACTCACCGAAGTGTTCCTGAGTTTTTTCAAAATTTTTCATTTACTGAGTTCGAAGAAATTGGGCAGAAACGTGATTTTCGATTTTTGCCCTTTACTCCCCCCCAGTCGAGATACAAAGTTGAAACTTGGCACAGATTGTTTTTTTTTTATAAGCTATCGAATGACCTATCGCAAGTCCAATTTGGTTTAGGGGCATTTTTGACTACCTTACCCGGCTAGAACCTTTGAAATATTGAACTTTTTAGTTCGTATCATTAAAAGATTGAAAAGGTCGTTAAAACGCGGAATTTTTAATTACCTCGTCGAATAAAACCGTGAAATTACTTCGTCCTATTAAAACAATTACATACTCGACTAGTCGACGTTCCTTTTATTTCGGAATTATTGCAAATATCGAGGAAACTCGACGGGCTCAGTTTCCAAACAACTCGGAATATTTCAACGGTGTATAATCAGTTTGTTTGTTCAATTTTGTATTAAATATTAAATTACTATTAAATTCGAAATATTGAACTTTTTAGTTCGTATCATTAAAAGGTCGAAAGGTCGTTAAAACGCGGAATTTTTAATTACGTCGTCGAACAAAACCGTGAAATTACTTTGTCCTATTAAAACAATTACATACTCGACTAGTCGACGTTCCTTTTATTTCGGAATTATTGCAAATATCAAGGAAACTCGACGGGCTCAGTTTCCAAACAACTCGGAATATTTCAACGGTGTATAATCAGTTTGTTTGTTCAATTTTGTATTAAATATTAAATTACTATTAAATTCGAAATATTGAACTTTTTAGTTCGTATCATTAAAAGGTCGAAAGGTCGTTAAAACGCGGAATTTTTAATTACGTCGTCGAACAAAACCGTGAAATTACTTCGTCCTATTAAAACAATTACATACTCGACTAGTCGACGTTCCTTTTATTTCGGAATTATTGCAAATATCAAGGAAACTCGACGGGCTCAGTTTCCAAACAACTCGGAATATTTCAACGGTGTATAATCAGTTTGTTTGTTCAATTTTGTATTAAATATTAAATTACTATTAAATTCGAAATATTGAACTTTTTAGTTCGTATCATTAAAAGGTCGAAAGGTCGTTAAAACGCGGAATTTTTAATTACGTCGTCGAACAAAACCGTGAAATTACTTTGTCCTATTAAAACAATTACATACTCGACTAGTCGACGTTCCTTTTATTTCGGAATTATTGCAAATATCAAGGAAACTCGACGGGCTCAGTTTCCAAACAACTCGGAATATTTCAATGGTGTATAATCAGTTTGTTTGTTCAATTTTGTATTAAATATTAAATTACTATTAAATTCGAAATATTGAACTTTTTAGTTCGTTTCATTAAAAGGTCGAAAAGGTCGTTAAAACGCGGAATTTTTAATTACGTCGTCGAACAAAACCGTGAAATTACTTCGTCCTATTAAAACAATTACATACTCGACTAGTCGACGTTCCTTTTATTTCGGAATTATTGCAAATATCGAGGAAACTCGACGGGCTCAGTTTCCAAACAACTCGGAATATTTCAACGGTGTATAATCAGTTTGTTTGTTCAATTTTGTATTAAATATTAAATTACTATTAAATTCGAAATATTGAACTTTTTAGTTCGTATCATTAAAAGGTCGAAAGGTCGTTAAAACGCGGAATTTTTAATTACGTCGTCGAACAAAACCGTGAAATTACTTCGTCCTATTAAAACAATTACATACTCGACTAGTCGACGTTCCTTTTATTTCGAAATTATTGCAAATATCGAGGAAACTCGACGGGCTCAGTTTCCAAACAACTCGGAATATTTCAACGGTGTATAATCAGTTTGTTTGGATTATTCCGTTCCACATATTAATTATTGATCTCCACCGGCAACATCGCGTTCCGTTCGGTGTCTTTTGTTTCGCTAATTATTAAGAGAGGCTTAGTCGACTGTGGCGGATAGTTTTCCACGGCAGCAGACCGAAACTACCCACTCCGATGTTATCAAGTTCATTTAATAATTACGTTAGTACCTGGAAGGGACAACCACCCCTTTGCACCCTCTCCTCCCTCTCATCTCCGCCGGCCCCCCTCGCTTCCCCCTTCTCGCCGAGTTTTAGTCGGAAACTTTCAATGGATTCAGGAAACTCCTGCAAAATACGAGAACCGCGTAATTATCGGCCGAACACTTTTGTCATTTTCATTTCCGCTTCGCGAATAACGAATACTTCGGCTAATTATTATTTTCCGTGTTGCTTCTACTGTTATTAGGAAAAGTATTTTGAATATTGTCAATGACCAGGCTATGTATGAACATAATTGTACCTTTTGAATTAGAATTATTTGTTGTGTTTCGAAGCAATGTAGCTATTTAGGTAAACCTCGTATAACCCGGGAATTGGGCTCCAGAGGAAGGTCGCGTTATAAAAATTGCGTTAAGGTTTCGTGTCGGTAGTTTCGAGGTCGTAGTTTAATACCTGAACTTAAGTTAGTCTACTTTAACTACTAAAAATTACACGAGCATTAAGATTGTCAGGATAATGGATGGGTATCAATCGCATACATTGTTCGATGTTGAAGTACGTGTTCACTTAATCGTTAGCACCTATACTTCCTTCGCACGCCAACTTAATATCGTGCGAATGGTTGTCGTTGAATATCAATCAAGATGTGTTCTACGTTGCTAGTTTATTCGTTGATCGAATATAATGTCTTCGTTGCTAGTACAAGGTTTCGTGTCGGTAGTTACAATGAGTCTGGTTTAAAGTAAGATGGCGGTCATATTTATCAAGAAAATGTGAGCTGCAGCCGATGAGTGGAAGTGTATGTCCTTATTCTAATTGGTTGGAACTTGTATTTCCCAATGAGGGTGAATGATAAGCCTGATGGTGGAAAACGGTTCGGTTCGTGGAATCGCGGCGGCAATTCCAAGTAGAAACGGTCGGTGTCATCGGTTCGTTCACCGAAGTACCTTACACTGAGCTGCCCGGATGGTGAGGTATTATTAATTCTCCCAAAAAGGACATTGTTCTAAGAATTGATTTAATCATCTTCGAGTATGGATGAAGTCAAGCTACAAGTTTGCTCGTAAATTGACGTCAGGAGATAATAAGCAAGCTGTAAGATAAGGAAGGAATTCCCTTCGAGTAGAATACATCTCGGTTGGATAAAGCGGGCGTTCGCTCGTCCGTGATTCGAATTTAAGATCGTGATACCAATTGAAGGCTTTGTAAGGTTCGGTGAAAGGGATCGAGAAGGGAAGGATGTAGGGGTTCCTTTTGGAGGAAGGACGAAGGACGAAGGACGAAGGAGCACGTAGATCACAGTAGAAACGACGTGTCCCTTAACTCGACTCTTCTTTAGCTTCGAAGAACGAAAGTAGCTGCGTTGTTGAAATTGAGAACAGATAATGGCGACAATATCGTCGTCTGCGGATTTCTTCTCCGCTTTTAACGGATACGGGTACCGACGACTCAGCTTCCGTTTGAACCTTGCTAAACCACCTATCGTGATTGGTCAGCAATTCTATTAGGTTGCCAACTAAATTCAACATCTTTTGTTTGCTGCCTATCTTTCTTATTTATTATTTACAAGCTTCGATATCACGCGGTGCACACATTGTGGCGATCCTCGTAAAACGCAGCGATGTAATACAATGCGACTTGGATATACATATTTTACAGGTGTATTTAATTCGAGTTTCGCATAACGCCATTTTTATAAGGCGATGCTTCTTTGGGTTCTGACTCTCGTGTTATGCGAGGGTTAACTGTATATTTAAGACAGAAATTTTGGAAACTATGAATATCTTTAAGGGACGAACTTTTGATAGTATTAATATATGTAAGACACGAATTTCTGAAACTTTAATATATTTAAGAATAAGACACGAATTTTGGAAACTATAAATATATTTAAGAATAAGGCACGAATTTTGGAAACTATAAATATATTTAAGGGACGAACTTTTGACAGTATAAATATATTTAAGACACGAATTTCTGAAACTATAAATATATTTAAGTGACGAAATCTTGACAGTGTAAATATATTTAAGACACGAATTTCTGAAACTATAAATATATTTAAGAATAAGACACGAATTTCTGAAACTATAAATATATTTAAGAATAAGGCACGAATTTTGGAAACTATAAATATATTTAAGGGACGAACTTTTGACAGTATAAATATATTTAAGACACGAATTTCGGAAACTATAAATATATTTAAGAATAAGACACGAATTTTGGAAACTATAAATATATTTAAGGGACGAACTTTTGATAGTATAAATATATTTAAGACACGAATTTCTGAAACTATAAATTTATTTAAGAATAAGACACGAATATTGGAAACTATAAATATATTTAAGGGACGAAATTTTGACAGTATAAATATATTTAAGACACGAATTTCGGAAACTATAAATATATTTAAGAATAACACACGTATTTGTGGTATTATAAATGTTTTTAATAATAAGACACGAATGTCTGGAACTAGAAATATATTTAAAACATAAATTTTCAAACCTCATAAGTAATGATAGTAACGAAGGCGAGAAACGTCAAACGCTAATTCAAAGTGGATTCCTGGTGCCGCATGATAAATTTGCGTCCGTCGTTGGTTAATTCTAGTTTAATTAAAGTCCGCACTCGCAGACCACGGAAAAGTTTCCGAAGTTAATCCTCACACAGTTGGCGATACTTTCATATTAGAAAGCTACCGAAGCGTTACGCGGCTTTCTGAAATAAAACGAGTCAATTACATTACGACACCTACGCGCATCCTTTAACTCTTTTCGGCCCCTTTGATTCCTTTAACCCTTTTCGACCTCTTTGATTCCTTTAACCCTTCTCGACCTCTTTGACTCAGTTAACCCTTTTCGACCTCTTTGATTCCTTTAACCCTTTTCGACCTCTTTGATTCCTTTAACCCTTTTCGGCCGCTTTCATTCCTTTAACCCTTTTCGACCATTTTTGCTTCTTTAACCCTGTTCGACCATTTTGGCTTCTTTAACCCTTGGATTCCCTTGGAATTCATGCTTTTTTATCAGATATTTATACGGACGTGAATATGTTTTCGTCCAAAACGAATGAGAAATGTGTTCCGTACGCGATAATGAAATACCTGGGGGATTTATATATCGTACAACAACATCATTATTATAAACTTAGAATGTATCATTCGAGCAAAAATTCGCGGGATATCATCGAGATCCGAAGAGAAGTGGAACGGGGTTTTTATGATTTAACGGAAAAAGTGTGGGATGTAATTTTAAAAAGTGCTCCATCCATCATCCTTCCCCCCTCCTTCGAAGCGAATAACTTTCGTATTTACGACTTCCTTTAAAGTATTTTATTGCTCTCTTTTATCGCCTTACATGTTTTATTATACTAATCGCCCACGCACGTCTCAAAATACTGATTCCGCGAAATATCTCTCTTCGCGAAAGAAGGATTTAATTGCCTCGAAATGGAAGCCAAATGTCCGTGAAAATCTTCAAATCTTTAAATCTTCGAATTTTAAAATCTTAAAATCTTCAAACCGTCAAACTGTCAAAGCTTCAAATCTTTAAATCTTCGAATTTTCAAATCTTCAAATCCTCGAATCTTCAAATCTTCCAATCTTCGAATCGTCAAACCTTCGAATCGTCAAATCTTCGAATCGTCGAATCGTCGAATCTTCGAATCTTCCAGTCTTCAAATCTCCAAATCTTCGAATCGTCAAATCTTCGAATCTGCGAATCTTCCAGTCTTCAAATCTCCAAATCTTCGAATCGTCAAATCTTCGAATCTGCGAATCTTCCAGTCTTCAAATCTCCAAATCTTCGAATCGTCAAATCTTCGAATCTGCGAATCTTCCAGTCTTCAAATCTCCAAATCTTCGAATCGTCAAATCTTCGAATCTTCGAATCTTCGAATCTTCGAATCTGCGAATCTTCCAACCTTCCAATCTTCCAGTCTTCAAATATCCAAATCTCCAAATCTTCGAATCGTCGAATCATCGAATCGTCGAATCGTCGAATCGTCGAATCGTCGAATCTTCGAATCTTCGAATCTTCGAATCTTCGAATCTTCAAACCTTCAACAAAACATTCTTCGGATGTTTATAGTTGTTGGCACGCTTGATACGATTTACAAGAATATTAATGTTTTTGCAGCTTGGAACATAAATGGATGATGTTGATGTGTTTCAGATGAAAGAAATGTCGTGGGAGCGGCCCCCGAACCGCAATAGCGGGGAGAGATAAAGAAGGAAGGAGCCAGCCGCCGGGCAGTCATGTGTTTTGTCATGTGGCTCCTTCGGCTTCTAACGACTTGCTGCCTTGCTCATCTATCGGCATCCGATTCACACACAGGTACTAAACAATCATTCAATTTCAATTTCCATTACAAGGAAAAGATTTGAAGCTTTTCGAACTGGAACCGAATGGACTTCCGGTCAAATATCTATATCGCATTGCCTTAAAGTTGTAAGAGCATCATTGATTTCAACTCAAAATTGATCGAAAGTTAAATAACGAATACGAAACAATTATTCAATTTCAAATTCCATTCCAAAGAAAAGGTTTGAATCTTTTAGAACTACAACCGAATGGACTTCCGGTCAAATTTCTCTGTTGAATTATCTTAACGTTATAAGAGCAGAATTAATTTCAAGTAAAAATTGATCGAAAATTAAATATCGAGTACGAAACAATTATTCAATTATTCAATTTCAATTTCCACTCCAAGGAAAGGGTTTGCATTTTATCGAACTGGAACCGGATGGACTTCCGGTCAAATATCTATGTTGAATTGCCTTAAAGTTGTAAGAGCATAATTGATTTCAACTCAAAATTGACCGAAAGTTAAATGCCGAGTACGAAACAATTATTCAATTATTAAATTTCAATTTCCATTCCAAAGATATAAGATATAAGATGCCGGATATAAAACAATTATTCAATTTCAATTTCAATTTTCATTCGGGTGAAAATACTTGAATCTTTTCGAACTAGCACCTTTTTTATTGCGCTGATTTGCGGACAAAACTAAGTAAAAAATGAACGATAAGATTGTAAAGATTGTAAACAATTACAGAGAAGTAGACTTCGGAACATTAAACATCGGCGCTGATTTGTCGCAGAAAGCAAGTCCGAAAATGAACGACTTCCGGGCATAAAATATCGTAGCAATAAGTTGCAAAGCAGAATCGATTTCACGTAAAAATTCATCGCAAGTTAAACGCTAATAATTAATGACATCCTCGAAGGATGTTCAACGACGAAGAAAACGTATATAAATAGAGTTCGAATCCCTACTTTTCGAGCGGTAGATCATCTCGTAATCGTAAATCATTCCGGCGGATTCATCTATCTTCCCGCATACGTCCTTTCGTCTACACGTTCGTCCATCTTGCTTTTCCACGATGCATATTTCCCAGTTTTCTTTGCCTTTCCATTTAGATCGAACCTTTGCTGTTCCGTGATCTTTTACTTCAGAACATTGTGTCTTCCTGTTTCGCGAGATCCATTATCGAGATGAAAGTCTTCGCGGAGTTTTTATATTTCTTTATATAGCGATATCAGTCGACAAATTTTTCTTTATATATGAATTCAAATTGACAAATTTTTATTTATATATCGATATAAGTCGACAAATTTTTATTTATGTATCGATACAAGTCGACAAATTTTTATTTATAAATCGATACAATTCGACCAATTCGATTGGTTTTTATTTATTTATCAATATGATTCAATACATTTTTATTTACATATCGACACAAGTCAAAATTGCTTATAATATAATGTTTATTTTTTTACAATTCGACCAATTCGATTGGTTTTTATTTATAAATCGATACGATTCAATAAATTTTTATTTAGATATCGACACAAGCCAAACTTGTTTATAATATAATGTTTATTTGTTTACAACACGACGCTATCCAGTTACTTCTTATTTTTCTCGAAAAACACGGTATTAACGTCAAGCGCTAATTACAAAAAATCCGCTTAATTCAAAACGTACTTTCAAAGACGAAAGTACAAATAAAGAAGATTAATTGACGAAGTCCTGTTACCTGAAAGGAGGTAAAAGCACATGAAAGCCCCGAAAATATAATACGTAGGAACCCCAGACGATGTACAGGTTGCAAAGCGCGGTAAAGTAAAACGCGGGACACGCGAGATTGGTTTTTTAGTTTTTTAGTTTTCAGTTTTCAGTTTATCCGGACGTCCCATATAATCCTTTTGAGGTCCCCGTTAGATCCGATTACCCGCATAAACTAACGGACAACGTGTAAAGCGTGAAATTGAAATACGGTGCTTTATTTCCGCTTTTTTTTATCTTTCAACTCGTATTTCATGCGAATCTTATATTAGCGTTAACCCTAGTTTTTACTTTTATTCGAGTTATCGCGAGGTTAATGAGACATAGAAATCTTTTACCGCGAAAGAGATGATTCATTTTTCATAACTTATGCAAGGTGTTTCGTGATTAGTGGTGAAACTGTGTAAGATTGGATCAAACTGGCTGATTTATCGCGCAAAACTAACGAGTTTGCGAATAGAATTGATTTTGCGCGAAAATTGATTTTTTGTGAAAGCTGATTTTTTGTGAAAACTGAAGAAGAAATTGGAACTAATTGGAAAGAATATTCGAGTTACGAGTCTACGTCATCTAAGTTCTCACAACGCTTAGAAAATTGTTTTAAATCTTACTTAGTTTCCTGAAATTTTCAAAGTTTCGCGACTATTAGCTCGCAATTTGTTGAAATTTCTTATTTAATCCCTAGACTCCGGAAAATTCTGGATATGGCGTGCCAGTTTCCCCAATTTCTTCGATAAATTGATAAAACTTGAATTTCCTTTAATATGCCGTGCGAGTACGGCACGAAAACTTCCGAGGAACCATAAGCGTGCCAAGAAGGTCACGTTTCCATAGAAACTGTAGGTTTCACGTCGACGAATCGGAAACACATTGCAAATTCGATGTCTAAAGTGGATCTTCCGCTTGTACTATCCGCTCGTTTCCTTTTTCTCAGAGAAAACGTCGCGATGCTGGCTAAAGGAATAGAAAGATTACACGTGTGTACGTGTCTCTTTTCCATTATATATGCGTAACACACGAGAAGTGAACCGTGGAAAGCGAGGGAGAGCGAAGGAAAAGGAGACGTCTGTAGAAAAGATTCGAACGCGTTTCGACAGTCACGTTTTCGACTCTGTTAGACCGTCTGTTAGAGCATCTTTCGTTTACCTGATCTCACGTCAACGAAACGGGAATTTCAAATTCAACTATTTGAAGTGTAAGTCAACATTCTTTGGAGGAATTCTGACTTACTCTTCGAACTCGTTATATTGAAATCGCGTTTTACGTTTACCGCGGTACACGAGAATTGCTATGAATCGGGAACTGCGTTATATCGAAATCGCGTTGCACGAGTACCACGTGACACGAGTACTGCTTTCATCAAAATTTCGTTGCACGAATACCGCCTGACACCAGTGTCGCGTTGAATGGATACCGCGTGACAGGAGTATAGCGTTGTATGAATACCGCATGACACCAGTGTCGCGTTGAATGAATACTGCGTGGTAGGAGTATCGCGTTATATAAATACCGCATGACACCAGTGTCGCGTTGAATGAATACCGCGTGACACGAGTGTCGCGTTGCACGAATACCGCGTGACACGAGTGTCGCGTTGAATGAATACTGCGTGGTAGGAGTATCGCGTTGTATAAATACCGCATGACACCAGTGTCGCGTTGAATGAATACCGCGTGACACGAATACCGCGTGACACCAGTGTCGCGTTGCACGAATACCGCGTGACACGAGTGTCGCGTTGCCTGAATACCGCGTGACACGAGTGTCGCGTTGTCTGAATACCGCGTGACACGAGTGTCGCGTTGCACAAATATCGCCTGACACGAGTACCGCGTTAGATCGAAATCGCGTTGCACGAATACCGCGTGACACAAGTGCCGAGAATATCAAAAGAATCGACAAAGGCCGAGCAGAAGAAAAAGGACAAAGAATTATTGCGCAGAACGAAGAGAAGAAAAAGCGGAATAACGTGGAATTGGTTCGCATATTTAGGCAAAGAGGTACCCAGGAATTTCGGGCGAAGTTCATTTTCAGAATGACGAATGCGCGCACAGAGAAATGATTGCGTGGCCAACGGGAATGGAAGTCGTACTTGGAAAAACCTCGGGAAAACCGCGGAAATATATGCGCATACATGCATACATGGAACCGCCGGAATAAACCAATGAGACACTGACCCTGGTCAACGTGTGGTCAGACTCGTGGAAAGTAATTCACGGCGCTCGTCAACCCAACCTCCGCTCGCGATTATTTAATGCCACCGCTAATAGTTTTTTTTTCTCCGCTATTCGTGGCACTCGGAATATTTTGGACAAATTTGGAATACTTTAAATCTCGTTCGTCATTTATGCTACCGTTATATCGGTAACATTACCTAGTACACCATGATATTCATAATTTCTCCCAAAACGTTTCACAACGATATTAAATGATTTTCCGCATTAAATTCATTTTATCTTACGCTATTTTGAAACTGATATTTTACGATGCTAAAAATCTTCATAAATATTTTAATTACTGATGTACATTTTTCATAAAGGAACAATTCTAGTTTTGCTGAAATCGGATATTATCGAATGATTATTTGCATTGTTAGCAATGATGTATTATTTTCATACATCACCACTTCGTTTCCCGCGTGTTCTAAAGAATCAATCTCGTTTAACGCGAGAATATCTTAGGCGATATATGTTTCACGTAGGTACACACGATCCGGTAACAGCAGAAATCGTTGAAAGAATAAAAGAACCGGTTTCAATCTTCCATCCACGCAATCATCTCAGTGTAGAAAGGTTTCGATATTTTCTTTAACCAAGGCGCACGCTACTCTGCGCAAACACGATATCTATGGAAGTATTGTCTTAGAAAATATATGGCAGATATGTAATAGGCGTACGCTTGATAGAAATATTTCTGCGTGAATTTCCTAGAAATACTACGGCGGATAAAAATTATTAGGTCGTCTCGCATGAAGTGACAAATGTTGAGTGTGAAAGATAAAGTGCTGTATTTTATAGGACATGTTTATTTCGTCAAAATACAGAGTCGAAATAGGATCCGATATATTATGAAATATGCACAACGTAGAAAACCACGTGGAACGAATCCTTCGTGTTAATTGAGGGACGTGCATGTCGAAGTTTGTGTTGAATACATTGATATACTTCAAGTCCTTCTACGAGGAATGCTCGCAACACAGTTTCATCGAAAAATGTGTGGTTTGGAAAATCGCCTATCGCCAATCGCCAATCGCCAATCGCCAATCGCCAATCGCCAATCGCCAATCGCCAATCGCCAATCGCCAATCGCCAATCGCCAATCGCCAATCGCCAATCGCCAATCGCCAATCGCCAATCGCCAATCGCCAATCGCCAATCGCCAATCGCCAATCGCCAATCGCCAATCGCCAATCGCCAATCGCCAATCGCCAATCGCCAATCGCCAATCGCCAATCGCCAATCGCCAATCGCCAATCGCCAATCGCCAATCGCCAATCGCCAATCGCCAATCGCCAATCGCCAATCGCCAATCGCCAATCGCCAATCGCCAATCGCCAATCGCCATTTGCTATTCCCCCTGACGGTCGCCATTTGCTATTCCCCCTGACGGTCGCCATTTGCTATTCCCCCTGACGGTCGCCATTTGCTATTCCCCCTGACGGTCGCCATTTGCTATTCCCCCTGACGGTCGCCATTTGCTATTCCCCCTGACGGTCGCCATTTGCTATTCCCCATGACATTCGCCATTCGCGGAAGGATTTCCGAGCGCCCGGTGTTCCACGGGAAAACCGACAAATTCGATTGGTCGTATATTAACGCGGCATAACGGCTAATAATAAATCATCTGTTTAGCGACGTGAACGATACGTGGGCGCGTTTTGCATGTCGGATATCCCTAATAGAATATACGCTACACGGGATTAGATCCAACGAAACCGATTAATCCTCGGGGCTCCGCGTCATCCCAGGAATCTTGACGCGGTATTTGCGATTATAAATTACACCTCGTTACGAGTGACATACTTGTAATATCTCGTTGCTTCCATCGTCGGAATTTGTTAATAGATTAGCAATTATCTTCCGCGCGGAGCATGGAAATCGGCGAATGAAAAACAAGAAGAGAGAATCGAGGAGCGATCGAGAAAATGGACGGTTGGAGTCCAAAGTGTGACATTTTAACCCTTACAAGTTTTCATAACGTATACTTCAAACGTTAGAATGAACATTGCAAGTAAATCGAATATAAAACCTTTGTCCATTCGATAATTATACCATTAATATTAAACTATTTCCTTGCCACGCAGACACATATCGTATTGGCACCTGGGTGTAATAAGATTTTGTTACCTTGAAAATCGATCGGCTCCGTTTATCGCTATCGGTCGGTTTTTAGTTTCCCCGCAAGAAATGACTTTACTACAAGAAGGTTGGCGAACTATGCGGCGAGAAACATTACGCAAACTTGTCGGGGTATGTCAAGAATATGTGAAATAGCAATAATGAAAAAAGGGGGATACTTCGACGAGTCGCGTATCAAGCGAAATGTATAATTAATATAGAACAAAATATACGAAATTTATACGACTCTTCTATCTTATAATATCAACGTACATCGACCTACAGACATACCCAAAGAAAAGTATCCCGTTCCGTTTTCTAGACAAGATATTTAATAATATGCTTAACGATAGTAAGTGAACCCAAACTTATGGCCGGTAGTGTAAGTGGTAGCTGAATCAGTATGTCTCTGCATCCGTGTTGGACGGAACGTGTAACACGGCTCGCTACGATTGCCCGATAGATGCATAAAACATGAGAGTACCGTTGGACTATGCCTTGATTCGGAATTATTTACCGTGGTTAGCCTCCACTCGATAAAATTACGCCGATCCTGGAATTCCGACGTTCCTCAAACGATGAAGCGTGCCGGGTTCCCTTGGATTCAACGAATCACTCGTTTCTCCAACTTCCTGCTACACCCTCGCTAATCCTCCTCCCTACCGCCCCTCCTCTAATTAGCCTAGCTTTGGTTAATATACGAGATTAATTCCAGATGTGTTTAAATTACGGGATTAAGTTTGAAGCAGATTGAAGCTTGATTTCGTTGAACGAAAATGCGTATTGATTTTGTACAACGTAGTGCGAGGTGTTTAAGAATCAGTGCTGTGTTTGACATGGAAATCGTGATAAATTGTACCGGTTGAATCTGGTAGATTTCTGTTTGGTGGTTGGTATAATGGACTGATATGATATTTAGATGAATTGATTACGTTATTTATGAAATATAATTGATAATATAAGTTATTCTCTCCGGGTGTTCTTATTAAAATCATGTAATAACAAATTTAAGAAATAAAATCCAGAATGGAACAATACAAATTTTAAAAAAATAAAACGTTCCCAACATTGCAATGGTATCAAATTGGACAGAAAAGGACATAAATTTAACAGAATTAAGGAAATGATTTGGGTCATATAATTGGTTCTATTCAGGCAGAAATAATAAATATTGTGATAAATATTCGTGGATATAAACCGACGAAATGCAAATTTTCCATTTGGATTAAGTCGGGAAAGTCGTACGCTTATACTACTTAAGAGAACTGAATACCGGCGCGTTTAACTCGTTTTTTAACTCGGAAATCATAATAAATTATTCCGATTGAATATTGAAATCATTTTTTTCAGTTGTAAGTAATAAATATTAGTAATAAATATTCGTTGATATAAACCGGCGAAATACGAAGTTTCCATCAGAATTACGTCGGGAAAGTAGTATAACTCTGCCGGAAGTCGTCCGCTTATACTACTTACGAGGATTGAATACCGGCGCGTTTAACTCGTTTTTTAACTCGGAAATCATAATAAATTATTCCGATTGAATATTGAAATCATTTTTTTCAGTTGTAAGTAATAAATATTAGTAATAAATATTCGTTGATATAAACCGGCGAAATACAAAGTTTCCATCAGAATTACGTCGGGAAAGTAGTATAACTCTGCCGGAAGTCGTACGCTTATACTACTTAAGAGAACTGAATACCGGCGCGTTTAACTCGTTTTTTAACTCGGAAATCATATTAAATTATTCCGATTGAATATTGAAATTATTAGCTTCGTGTAATCGTTTTTTTCAGCTGTAAGTAATAAATATTAGTAATAAATATTCGTTGATATAAACCGGCGAAATACGAAGTTTCCATCAGAATTACGTCGGGAAAGTAGTATAACTCTGCCGGAAGTCGTACGCTTATACTACTTACGAGGACTGAATACCGGCGCGTTTAACCTCGAGCTGTTTCACTCGGAACTTTGCACATTTGCGGAGAACACGTCTCGAGACTTTCAATGAAACGCGAAGTTCCTTCTGGTAAAACCGCCGACCGCCGGAATCAAAAAATTGCATTCGTCAACTTGATTCCGGACATAAAAACAACGAAGTTTAAATGGGAATTTGCAACCTCAGCGAAACAAGAAACTACATAATATAATAATGTATCTCATCGAAAGTTAACATGGCAGAAAGTACATCATACCGGATGTGCCACGTAAACCAGGTTATCTGATTATTTACCAATTTTTTACAAATAAATGTTTTTTAATATATTTGATGTATTTTATCACTCTATTTTTTGGTCTTACTTTGTATTTTTGTATTTTACTATGTATCATTTTCTTTTTTTCTATGCGTTGTGATACTATTTTTGTCAAACTATTTGTACTATTAAGAGTCATTAGCCGTAAAAATAAATTGAATTAAATTCAATATAATTACTGGAAAGAGAGTAAACAATGTATTTCGTTATTCATCAGAATTAACGCGAAGAATGGAAATTGATAAACAAATATTTTCATCAAAAATGATTATTAGCGAATGTCTATAGTATGTTCGCCATTTTATCATTGTTAGCGAATAATTCGACCTTATTTTGTTCAAAAAAAATCTCAGAGGTCGAACGGTAAGCGGCTTTGAAATCGCATTGCGGATCCGTATTTGCGGTTTTGCCGGAGAATTATTGGTCTACCGAATCAACATAGATTTAAACTACATTCGGCGGTAGTCCTCGGCCACCGCGGACCTTGATTAATCTTCTTACTGAAAAGCTTTCGGTCCATTTCGATATTAAGACGTTGAATGTCGTAGGGGTACGTTGATCTTATAAGATAGAAGAGTCGTATAAATTTCGTATATTTTATTCGATATTAATTATACATTTCGCTTAATACGCGACTCGTCGAAGTATCCCCCTTTTTTCATTATTGCTATTTCACATATTCTTGACATACCCCGACAAGTTTGCGTAATGTTTCCCGCCGCATAGTTCGCCAACCTTCTTGTAGTAAAGTCATTTCTTGCGGGGAAACTAAAAACCGACCGATAGCGATAAACGGATCCGATCGATTTTCAAGGTAACAAAATCTTATTACACCCAGGTGCCAATACGATATGTGTCTGCGTGGCAAGGAAATAGTTTAATATTAATGGTAAAATTATCAAATGGACAATGGTTTTATATTCTATTTACTTATAATGTTCATTCTAACGTTTAAATTGTAAGTATAGCATTATTTTTCGCTCTGAATTCCTAACCTAATAGACTTCATTAATTTATTATTGATTAATAATAAAATTGAGCATCACCAGGAGAAATCCTACATTAATTAATCCCCCCAAAAATGCTGCCTTCCAAAATGAATGGTATTTTGAACGTTTTCAATGGTTTTCGATCTACTCGGCATCCGCTACTCTTCCGAACTTCAAACGGGATTTAAATCTATTATCTCATCAAAGTAATTTTAATTCCGCTAAAACCCATGCGCTGCGAAATTTCATTTCATTTCATTCTCTTCGTTCCATTTCGTTCTTTCAATCGCCGGTATTAATACTCGATACATTTAATGGTGAATTAAATAATAAAACACTGATTTGCCTCGATGAATTTATAATACTTAACTACGTTTCAATCAACGCGACTTTCAATCACGTTCTTGTTACAGTTTCGTCATCGATATTCAATACGTTTTTAACACTAGACAATATAACTACAAACAATATACAGTGATGCCACGTAGTGCGTATTTAACACAGCATTGACCTTCTTAACCCTTTCGCTGCGAACAGCGCCTATAGGCGCTGTCCATTTATTTTGCATTTTTGCTATTAATAACTGCAAAATAATGGTCATTAATTCGATTGTCTTCGATTATTAAAGATTATTAAAAATTACTAATATTATTCTTCTTCTTATTATTATTGTTTGGCTATTATTATTGTTATTCAAAATTGGCTCCGCACACCGTTTTAGAAACGATGTTATCGCGCGGACAACCTTCTACTATCGCGCCTGCTGCGGAGAGAGCAATTCTTTTCTGAGCACTCCGCAGCGAAAGGGTTAATTCGGTCACGTGGTTTCCACGCGAGTCTCATCCGGCAAAGTGAATCGGTCACGCTATTATATTATAATTCAATGCCGCGATTATGGGACTCATAGGATACCGCCATCTTTCGAGCGCGTTTTTGAGGTTAGAGGTAATTGTACTACGTACAGTAGGTTTTAGATTTTAGTTTTCTCAATGTTAATAACTTAGAAACAACGGTTTCGGAACTCGGTTTTTCTAGTTTTCGAGCGGAATAATTCTGGGAAAACGCCAAGTCAGAAGTCTCGAGTGTTTGCGAGTCTCGAAACAGGTCGATTGTGGCTTGCGAAATCTCGCGCTTGATGAAGATAGAAGCGCGACTGTGCCGCGACTCGGATACTCGGGAATACATTCCAGATACTCTGCGTGCTTTTAGTTTCGATAAATGCTAGAAACATTTCACTCAATTAATTCTCTATAAGATGGAATTTGGTACTGAAGGACTACTTAAACATGTTCTAGGACGATTTTGAGCCGAAAGAAGTGGATTAAAAATTTGTTTCGGTCGAAAAATGGGTCGGCCCAAAATCGCAAAAATGAGAAGGGGTATACCTTCAAAAATCCTCAAAAATTGAAAGTCGCCAGAATCAATTCTAAATGACCCAAATCGATGGTAAATGATGTATAAACATATTCTAGGATGATTTTTAGTGAAAAGAAGCGGTTAAAAAATTTTTATTGGTAATAAATGGGTCGAAACCAAGTCGAAAAAATGTAAAGGGGTACACCTTCAAAAATCCGCAAAAATTGAAAGTCGCCAATTTCGCTCCTAAATGACCTAAATCGATGGTATATGATGTATAAACATATTCTAGGACGATTTCTGGTCGAAAGAAGTGGATTAAAAATTTGTTCCGGACGAAAAACAGGTCAACTCAAAATCGCAAAAATGAGAAGGGGTATACCTTCAAAAATCCTCAAAAATTGAAAGTCGCCAGAATCAATTCTAAATGACCCAAATCGATGGTAAATGATGTATAAACATATTCTAGGACGATTTCTGGTCGAAAGAAGCGGTAAACAAATTTTTATTGGTAATAAATGGGTCGAAACCAAGTCGCAAAAATGTAAAGGGGTACACCTTCAAAAATTCTCAAAAATTAAAAGTCGCCAAAATCGCTTCTACATGATCCAAATCGATGGTATATGATGTATAAACATGTTCTAGGACCATTTTGGGTCGAAAGGACCAGTTTAAATATTATTCTATCTGAAAACAGGTTGACCTAAACCGGCCAAAAACCATCAGAATTTCCACCTCGCCAGTTATTACCCTAAATGGTCAAATTAACTATCAGATCCTGTAGGTTGAATGAAAATAGACTTTCCTTGTCGAAGAAATAGCAAACATTATTCTGTATTCTTTAGTTAACTTCATTTTCCGTGCTCGTATCGTTGGAGTTGATTTGCCTGCATGCATCGTTACCTTTCTCCCAGGTTTCCGGTTTCCAGTTTCAATTCCGTGGTCCTCTTCTTACGACGCTCCTTGCGGTTTCGTTATCTATCTCTTTCCACCGCGTGATTTCTTTCTATTTGTCCCGAGTTACGGTGGTTCTTTTATATTTCCCTGGATTCCTCCATCGGTCGGTGTACCATCCTTCCTCTGAACATCCATCGTTCAAAATGTTCCTTCGCTCGCGGCCAAGAACAACTGATCGTGAATTCTGGTGGCACCGGCTCGAAACCGTGCCCCGGATACCGATCCGAGAACCGGTTCCTCTCCGCTTGCGAACATGAAAATCGTTATGCTTCCCATCGACATTGTCTCGCGGATTCATTCTAGAATACTTCGAATTGGTAATTCTGATTCTTATATTCCAAGATCAATCTTGTTATTACTTGAAATTGTTTAACGTACGTCCGATATTTCTTGTAATTTTTATACCCAAGATACTACAGAATTATTAAGAAACTATAAAAATAAAATTGTAAAACTCTTACATTTTTTAACGTATAAAAATCGGCCGTTTAAAAATCATATGTAAGGCAGATTATTATTTACATTATTAATTTGTATATTTTCAGTGACTCTTAGCCTCTTAGTTAGCTACGGTACGCCACTACAGTGACTTTCCCGTTGTTATCTTATTATGTTGTTTCTTTCAAACTCTTTACATGAAAATGCATAAAGGAATGATAATTGATTCATCTCTAACCCTATTCTAATGTAATTTCATAGTGGAAAGCACCACGGGACACAAATCGCAGTGCTGTTTACATTATGCTGCGCGCGCAGGCCGCGTCGAACTGTGCCGTGCAAAGATACAGTGCCGCGGAAAGTCCAGCAGTAGCTAAGAGGTTAACCCTTTCAGAGTCAGGTAAAATTACGAATTCTGGTCCAAAGAGTGTCTAGTTCTTTAAGTTCGAAAACACTTCGGCATGTAATCAAAAATGTAAAAAAACGTGTTTTATATGTACCTTGTTAGTAATCAGTTGGTGTATGATTGATTTTAAAATACTTGACGCATTGCCCGTGACAGTCACGGGATACATTGTGAAAGGGTTAAGGATCATATAAAACATGTTCGAAAGAAGCTGCGTCGCGAGTCGTATTTGCATGATGCGAGTGCATCATTCGTTTGACAAAATTCGATGTATTCCACCCACGATATTCGTTAATTAATCTACTTGAATAGTAATGAAATTTGAAGGGTAATACGTAGATGAAGTGTTCCACGTGAAGTGCACTTGTTTTAAACGTAATTCAAGGAAAAAACTGCCAGAAGATTTATTTCAACGTTTTAAGGGAGCTCGGTGCGCCATTCGAGGGTTTCGAGTTGAAATTTCACGAATGCTACTTCAGAATCGACGTCAAAATTCACTCTGCGAAGAACCTCGATTAACTTTATCTTACATTTGATCATCCACCAATCGGAGGAGTGGTTTTTATCATTGATATTAATTAGCGACACTCGTGTGTCCTTAGTTCTGTGATTTCAATATTCAATCGTCTTTTGTAACTCTTATATCCCGCATCGAAGCGAATGTAATTCCTGTTCATTCAGTTTTTCTTTTTTAATTGGATTTTCGCGAATGTCATATTTTTAGTCATTAAAAGATTAAAAGGGATTTTATTAACTGTTAATAAATGTCTGCTTGTCGATAAACAGAAATGTGCTAATTGAATTCCACGCAATTTTTAATAAAAACATTTTTTGATCGATAATATTTCAATTGGTAGGCATTGACTCCTGTTTGTTATATACAGGTGTAAATGGCTTTTCGAAATGAAACTGTATCGAATATCGATACGCGATATTAATTACTGAGAAATGATTACTTTTAAAAACGTTATTAAACGGAAAAAGTTAAAGGTACAAATGGAGAGTCGGAATTGTTGGTGCCGTAGAAATAGTTTTGCAAGATTGGATATAATTCATTAAGATTTTCGCTTGGTTCGCAATTTAATATAGGCAACCATCATACAACACGGTACTTATACAACGCGGTTTAGATATTACGCGTGTAGACATATAATCCCAGTCTCGCATAACGCGATTTTTGTAACGCGAACTTTCTCTAAGACCTTACTCCCGCGTTATTCGAGGGTTACCATTATTTAGTATGTGATGTCGAATCACACTCGATATATGACTTGATTGAACGAAATGTAATGTCGACTCACACTCGACATATGACTTGCTCGAACAAAATATGATGTCGAGTCACACTCGACATATGACTTGCTCGAACAAAATATAATGTCGACTCACACTCGACATATGACTTGATTGAACGAAATGTAATGTCGAGTCACATTCGACATATGACTTGATTGAACAAAATGTAATGTCGAGTCACATTCGACATATGACTTGATTGAACAAAATGTGATGTCGAGTCACACTCGCCATATGACTTGCTCGAACAAAATATGATGTCGAGTGACACTCGACATATGACTTGCTCGAACAAAATATAATGTCGACTCACACTCGACATATGACTTGCTTTAACACAATGTAATGTCGAGTCACACTCGACATATGACTTGATTGAACAAAATGTAATGTCGAGTCACACTCGACATATGACTTGCTCGAACAAAATATAATGTCGACTCACACTCGACATATGACTTGATTGAACCCAATGTAATGTTGAGTCACACTCGACATATGACTTGCTTTAACAAAATATAATGTCGAGTCACACTCGCCATATGACTTGCTCGAACGAAATGTAATGTCGACTCACACTCGACATATGACTTGATTGAACACAATGTAATGTCGAGTCCCACTCGACATATGACTTGATTGAACAAAATGTCGAGTCCCACTCGACATATGACTTGCTTTAACAAAATGTAATGTCGAGTCACACTCGACATATGACTTGCTTTAACAAAATGTAATGTCGAGTCACACTCGCCATATGACTTGCTCGAACGAAATGTAATGTCGACTCACACTCGACATATGACTTGATTGAACACAATGTAATGTCGAGTCCCACTCGACATATGACTTGATTGAACAAAATGTCGAGTCCCACTCGACATATGACTTGATTGAACAAAATGTCGAGTCACATTCGACATAAGACTTGCTTTAACACAATGTAATGTCGAGTCACACTCGACATATGACTTGCTCGAACAAAATGTGATGTCGATTGACACTCGACATAGAACCACAAAGCGACAACCCTTTGCACTCGAAGGCGATTCTCAGTCGCCACTCAGTTTATTCTAGCAACTCAAGTAGCGACTGAAAGTAGACGTTAAAATTATCTCTTGTTATATTTTGTTATTAATTATTAAATCATCGTCAACTAGAATCAATTTAATGTCGCTTTTCAGTCGCTACTCGGATGGCCGCAGTAAACTGCGTAGTTACCGGAAGTCGCCTTTCAAGTGCAAAGGGTTAAACCATCTAAAATAGTTTCACCACCGCGATGAAAGCTTGCAAATTTTCCGCGAAGGAGAACGTGACTTTCGCGAACTCTATTACTCCTTTCTGTCTGCCGCGATGACGTGTAGCCCCGAATATTACTTATTACGTATGACCCGTTTATACCGATATCCTGAAATACTGGGAACCCTAGCAGACACCAGAGATCTACGATATTATTCGGAGGCATTATCATAACGTTAACATATTATCATGATACGGGACATTATTACCGACGGAAGATATTATAACCATATTACATCCTGATATCCTACAAGAGAAATTCCTTGACTATATATTACACCGATAACTGACTCACTCAAATTCCAAACCGATTAACTCCTCCACTTTTTACAAGAAGAGTATCAGAAATGAAATCCGTCTTTTTTAACGAGTTCTAGCTCAAATTTATTAATATTGTAAAACTAAGCAATCTGTAGGGCTAAACTATAATATACACTCTAAAACGCTAGAAGAGTGCTCGTGTTTACTCGTCGTTAAGCAACCATCGAATCAGTCCCGTCCCTCGTAGGCCCAGTACTTAAGGGCATCACCCCCGCTTCGGGGGTTTAAGGCCCTCTGGGCGCCACGATGACGCGGCCGTCGTCCGAAGTAGAGGCCTTAATAGACTAATTCTAACAATATATTTATTTATTTACGGGTGTGAACCCTTTAATACATGAAGAATCAAATATAAAACGTTAGTATTGGCACAGAAAATGCAGAAAAACAAGCTAGAAAATTAAGAAGAGAAATTAATAAAAATTAATAAAAATTAATTGCGTGATCCATATTATGACATCGTATGAATATGATCGAATATAGTATATGATACGATTCTAATATATGATATAATAACATTCAATGTATATTTCGATTACATAACGATAGTTCAACACTAACACACTCCCTTGTTTTGTTTTAGATCTACCACTAACGACGGATTCAATATCAACGAAATCCACCACGGCAGCAAAGCGATCGGCACCGACGGATGCACCGATGTTGAATTATATTTTCGATGCGCACAGCACGTTGAATAAACATCAACATCATCACGATCATCGGTGGGGCCCTCATTTCGAGGGCGAAAGCAAAAATATGACCATACAAGCCGGTGGCAGCGCTTTACTCGACTGCAGAATATCATTGCTTCAAGATAAAACGGTAAGTGCTTGTTTCATTCTTCCTTTTTAATTAACCGTTTGACTGCTACGCGGCGCAAAAGCGCTGCGTTCATTTGTCTCGAAAACCGCGACGCAGCGCTTTTGCGCTGCGAGTTTCAGTGTGTCTTTAACACCTTACGTCTTTAAAAACAATTTAATGTTTATTTTTTCTTATTCACTATCACAATTAATATTGTTTCTTTATAATACGAAAAGAATTATTAAAATTGATTGATATTTGTCTAAATGAGAGTGTTTTATTTGACATCAAGTCAAAATATGTCCCGCAGTTTTCGTGCGTTCTTGCAAAAATTGCTTAGCAGTCAAACGGTTAATAAAATTCGTATCAACTAATACACCGATTTAATTAATACGCCGATATAATTAATACGAACTCGTTTTTTATAAAGTATTTCTAATCCGTTCTCCCCGCGCAACATTTAATTCAACGTTCGAATTTAATATTATTTTTTATTCCCCTTCCCTTTTTCGTTCAACGCGCGTTTATCCATTGGATTCGTTTAATCTCCGGAAGGAAGTCGAAAGGTGCGATAATTTGCGATTAATCTTGGATTACTTTATTTCGTTATCCTCGGGATAAGCTTCCACCGTTTATTTTAATTCATCCTATGGCCGACCGGCTTTAAAGATGGCGGCGCGTCTCGCGGCACGGCGGAACAGCTGCTTCCTTCTTCGAATTAATTTAATACGTGCACGCCCTTATTATACCCGGCCCGATACAAAATCGCCGCGATATTACACTCCGCATTTCTATGAATCTCATTTCCATCTTTAGCTTGCATCTCTTTTGTCTCGTTCTTCGATATTACCTGCGGTAAAAGGAGTGGAGTTCCTTATAGTTCTTTAACACTTATTAAATCAATTATTAAATCGGTGAGCTTGGAATTTAATTGAGTTTAAAATGAGACGAACTTCGTGTACTTCTTTTATATTTATTAAATCAATTATTAAATCGCAGAGCTTGGAATTTAATTGAGTCTAAAAAAAGACGAACTTCGTGTACTTCTTTAACACTTATTAAATAACTCATTAAATTGAAGCGCTTAGAATTGAGCTGATTCTAAATCTCGAAATATCTTAATCACGAAATTATCCTAATTTCAGAATACATTCCTTTGAAATTATTTTTAGAGTATTTCGCGCATTCGTGTGCCGAATTCTCTTTAAATAATAGCATTTATTCAACATCTCGAAGACGATTTTCCTTTCTCATTATTTTTCGAGTGTTCAGCGTTATTTTTCGAATGCTTCGCATTATTTTCGAGTATTCCACGCATACATTATTCCAACTTCGTATATTCAATAAAAACCTAATTATATTAGTCTTAGTGATTTCTTTTAAACAACAGAACTTATCCTATCTCGAAAACAATATTCCGTTCGCGTTATTTTTGTGGTGTTCCGCGTTACTTTTCGAATGTTTCGCATTATTTTCGAGTATTCCACGCATACGTTATTCCAACTTCGTATATTCAATCAAAAGCTAATTATATCTATGCGAGAAACCTAACCAAGTCGAGAGCGAGGTTCCTCGTAGGACGGAGACTGACGGAACTGTGGAAACAAGCTTGTTTCACATTAGCTTAATGCGTACATGCACGTAGGACATCAATGGGATGTGCATTGCGTGCCGTGGACGATGCTTCGTCCCGCTAATGAACCACCCACCTACAAATCGAGTGTCTCTGAATAATTAAATGATTTACGGTAATGGCAAAGTGTGTGGACAGAGGTGGGGAAACACGGTCAGATAACACGCGATCGATCAATCTTGTTATTCCAACCGGGTCGTACCGATTCCTAATTAAATATCATTAACAAAGTATTTCTAACTACGCACGATAACCAATTCCACGAACGAACTCGTGTAATCGCAAAACGTTCCATCGATCTCCGTGCGCAAACTTTCGATGTTTACATCTTTGTAATATAAATGTTAGGTTATGTGCATACCTTCTCGCCGTGTTTAGATGGCACTGTTTACGTATGAATTACTTTCACAATTCTGTAAATCCCGAAAACATATAACACGTGCACTCTGCGAATTCTTTTATTCGACGGACGTTAAATGCAGACCCACGGAGTCCACTAAATTCGAACGTCTTGGAAGATTACGTCAGTGAAAAGTAGATGGTGTTCGCGAAGATGTAGCCGATAAATTTTGTACTTACGCGACTTACCGAAGCGGTGTACTTTAGCTATGATCTTTTTGGGTGAATTTACGGGAGTTGGTGGAAACAGAGAAACGGAGAAACACGGAGAGACTTGAAGAAACGTGAAGAGAGGTTCGGAAGTGTAGCGGGAACGAAATCTGATAAGGCAGATGGTAGTCCTACACTACCGGCCATAAGTTTGGGATCAGTTACTGTCGTTAAGCAAATTATTAAATATCTTGTCTATAAAATAGAACGGTATACTTTTCTTTGGGTATATCTGTAGGTCGATGTACGTTGATATTATAAGATAGAAGAGTCGTATAAATTTCGTATATTTCATTCTATATTAATTATACATTTCGCTTGATACGCGACTCGTCGAAGTATCCCCCTTTTTCATTATTGCTATTTTACATATTCTTGACATACCCCGACAAGTTTGCGTAATGTTTCTCGCCGCATAGTTCGCCAACCTTCTTGTAGTAAAGTCATTTCTTGCGGGGAAACTAAAAACCGACCGATAGCAATAAACGGAGCCGACCGATTTTCAAGGTAACACAATCTTATTACACCCTGGTGCCAATACGATATGTGTCTGCGTGGCAAGGAAATAGTTTAATATTAATGGTAAAATTATCAAATGGACAATGGTTTTATATTCTATTTACTTTTAATGTTTAAAGTAAACGTTAGAATGAAGACGAAGCGAGTGATCCCAAACTTTTGACCGGTACTGTATATTCTGAAAGCGTTGCAGTTTGTTCAGTCGCTGGTTCCCTCGCTTCCCGCCTGGTATTAGGCTATTAATGTCGTTGCTGTTGCTATTACTGTTAACGACGATGTCTACTAACGCGATTATCCATGCATGATTATCTTCGGACTACATAGACCATCTAGACTTGATATTTATTACCGCGCGTTTACCGGGATAGTTGCGAGTTTACTGCAGCTTACGAGGTGAGTTTGTCAATTGCGTGTGCAATTTTATAGACACAACGATCTTATAGATTACAGACACAATTATTATTTTATAGACACAATTATCGTATTTCTATAGTACACAATTTTTAGTTACATTTGCCTGCGTGTTTTACACAAAGCGGTTCGAAATTCAACGCGATTTCCATACGTTTATCCATCTTCCACTGTACAACGTGAAGTTAGCGGACATTCGGGTTCGCGTGCGTTGAGCCTGGAGCGTCTTGCAGCTAACGTTACGTAGTACAATGAAAGATGCATAAATATATGAAAGTCGCGTCTAATTTTACAAACTTTGTTTTAAAACAATGCGTAAACAGACCATCGCACCGATTTGCAAAAAGGTGAATATACAAAACTTGCAATGCTACTTTTTTCTGTAACCTAACTACCGCGTTATACAAGGGTTAGCTGTACAGTCGATACAAAGCCAAGTAGAAAGTCAATCGTAAGCCACGCGTGTATCGTCGAGAACGATATATCGGTGTGAATCTCGGTTGGGTTGATAATAGCTGGTTAGCTCGTAGATATCCATGTCGAAGATATACGATATCACGTGCACTTAATAGGGTTACCGGGAAACACTATCCAATTCCAGTTACGCGGATAAACTGTGCACTTCGCCCTACCGCTTTCCACTTGCGAAATTGGTCCGACCGATTCACCCATCGAGTCGTGCGTTACGACCAATTAGATTATTCGATTTTTATCCACAGCCATATGTTACTGAAAAATCTTTCCCATTGATTCACCGAGACTTATGTTCTTACCGGGATCGACTAACCCCTTCGCATATAAATAAAACGGAATCGCACGGTAAGAAGATTATATTCGATGACATATAAAATAGAGAATAAATCATTCCGAGTTATTCGATTAACGGGAACTACCTCGAATCTTCGACGGATTCCGCACTCACCTGTTGATAGTTTTATGCTTTACTGCCTTCCTGATAGTATCGAAAGACTACGCTGTTTATCTTGGAGAAAGTGGAAAGGCGAAGATTAATTAGAGCGGACTTGTTTGAGTTTGGACTTCTGTGTTATGTTATCGATAATAATATTGTGAAGCGGAAATCTAGTGTATCGGAATGTAACTGAATCGTACGGGTGCTGGAAGCGCGGCGGAGTTTGATAAACATAATTGGAAATATTAAACGCTACGTGAAAGGAAGAAACTGATTTGGGGAAGTCGCAGTTGCGACGAAACTTTGGATGTATAGGGATGCTCCTTTATTGGTTTGATTATGAGGTGTGGCTACTACTTTTACTATTTGTTATTTATTATTAGTGGTACTGATTTAGTATGTGCTTTTTAGTATTAGCTTACTTCAGTATAAAGAGAGTTCCTACAACGCGAATACCTACAAAATGGGGTCGTGGAACGTGTGTTCTTGGAAGGCGAATAACTATACCGCGAATTTTTAGAACGCGAGTTCCTGGAATGCGAATTCTTAGAACGCGAGTTCCTGGAATGGGAATTCCTATACCGCGAGTTCCTGGAATACGAATTCCTATAAGGCGAGTTTCTGGAACGTGAGTTACTATAACGCGAGTTCCTGGAATACGAATTTCTATAACGCGAGTTCCTGGAATACGAATTCCTATAACGCGAGTTCCTGGAATACGAATTCCTATAACGCGAGTTCCTGGAATACGAATTCCTATAACGCGAGTTCCTGGAACCTGAGTTCCTATAACGCGAGTTCCTGGAATGCGAATTTCTAGAACGCGAGTTCTTGGAATGCGAATTCCCATAACGCGAGTTCTGGGAATGCGAATTCCCATAACGCGAGTTCCTGGAATACGAATTCCTATAACGCGAGTTCCTGGAATACGAATTCCTATAACGCGAGTTCCTGGAACCTGAGTTCCTATAACGCGAGTTCCTGGAATGCGAATTTCTATAACGCGAGTTCTTGGAATGCGAATTCCCATAACGCGAGTTCTTGGAATGCGAATTCCCATAACGCGTGTTCCTGGAATGCGAATTTCTATAACGCGAGTTCCTGGAATGCGAATTCCCATAACGCGAGTTCTTGGAATGCGAATTCCCATAACGCGAGTTCTTGGAACGGGAGTTCCCATAACTCGAGTTCTTGGAACGGGAGTTCCTATAACGCTAGTTCCTGGAATGCGAATTCCTACAATGCGAATTTCTATAACGGGACTTCCTACAAAGCGAATTCCTACAAAACGAGTTCCTACAATGCGAATTCCTACAACGCGAGTTCCTACAACATGAGTTCCTACAACGCGCCAAAGATATTGCAATGCCTTTTTTACATAACGAATTCCTCGTTGACTTTAGTCGAGCATAACACAGTTCATCTCCAATTTCCTACAACTTGATTTCACCCAACGCGTAACAAATTACATGAATTAACCGTGTTATACTGGAGTCTACTGTATTCTATATAGAGTATGACGTAGAGTCAGGAGAGACGCTGAAGTTTGTGATATTTTTTGTCGGCAGGTCTCCTGGGTGAGGAGACAGGATAACGGGGAAAAGATGAACTTGCTGACGGTGGGTCAACAGACGTACATTGGTGACCCCAGGTACACCGTCGAATTTCAGTATCCGGACAACTGGCGACTACAAATCAAATCTGTTAACAGCAGTGACGAGGGCCAGTACGAGTGCCAAATTAGCACTCACCCGCCCAAGTTTATCCACGTCAATCTCCACATTAATGGTAAGTGAAGGATACAGGACATTACGCGTAAAATATCACACCTAATTGTAAACCGATATTCATTTCTTCCTAAAAACTATGTTTTATAAAATTCTATAAAATCATAACGCCACGCTACATAATTATCTCCTTCCCGAAATAACCCACCTAATTATCTCCTTCAATCGCGATCGGTATCCCGAAAAGAAGTCTCCTTCCGTTTTCCTCTTTTTACAGCATTTTCCGGATCGCTCATATTTTTCACACGCACGCGAATCTCGTATAATTAGCTAGTTCGGTTTACGTGGGATACCGTGAATATAGTATATTAATATTCATATCTTTAAATACCAGGATGATTTACAAAATATAATTTGAAATAACGGGTGCCAATTAATTGCAACTGAAAACTGTCTACTGGTGTGACTTGTATATTTTTATTTCACTCTGCTGTAACGATGTTGGTTTGTTTATAGTGAAATAGTGAAATCTAGTTCATATACATATCTATATTCATATATATTTAATTGTCGTAACAATTCACAGAAAATAATTTGGAAAACGAGTTTTCTAGTAGCTAATTCAATCCTAATTAGATCCGAATTTTGTGTTAGATTAACTATATTTGTATTCGTTAAAAATAGATTTCAGTAGTGAAATCTAATATATTCACATATTTTTGAGTATCATGGTCATTCATGAAAAATAATTTGAAATTGGCGCCAATTAATTAGATTTAGAACACTTTATTAGAATAACTGGGTACATATTTTTATTGGTTAAAATCAGAGTTCGCCATGAAGTAGCAACGCCATTCTTTTCACATTGAGATTTGTCGTATTTTTAAATAACAGAGGTCATGAATTGAAATCGATGAATTGAAATCGACGAATTGAAATCGAGGTAAATCAAGAATTATAATTCACTGACCGAAAACATTACAAGCACAAAGAAGCCTTCATAAAGCAAAAGGCACGATTCCAACTAAAAGCAGAAAAGCGTAAAAGCACAGTCCGTCTAATTCGAGTTCGTGCAATTCGAGCATTCCACACACATATTTCTTCGGAATTAAGACTTGCCAGACATAACCTCCAAGTCCAAGAATCAGTCTCCTAATCTGCCGCGGAGTACTCGAAACTTTTGTTCGTAGCTTGTTGGAAGAAAAAAACAATCATAAAAGTATTGATTGGTAACAATGATCGGTGGAATTATTATTGTCTCGTTGATTAAAAGCGATCCTCAAAGATCCTTTTTCCTCGACGAGGATATCGTCCTTGATTCCAGGCTCGGTTAAATAAGTCAGGCAGAAGGACAAAGGAAAAAAGTACTCGAGATAGGAATACATAAAACGAGGTCAAAAGTGGTAGTAAAAAGAGAGGAGGATTAAAAAAAACAACTCTCGGGGATTCCGTGTTCCTTCGAGAAAACTGGTTAGATTCGGCGTATCTCGGTGAAATAATGACTTGGATTGACGTAAAAAATAGTCATCGGACGCAATGACTCGCGTTGGAAATTCGTCGGTGATATAATCGTAGGAAGATGGCGGCGACGGGAAACAGGTGGAGGAACAGACGGAGGAAGGGAGGGAAGTTTTATCTCGGTGAATTCTAATGGAGTACGTTAGATCGGTGACAATGTACGAAGATTAACTGCCTCGGATAGAAAGATTCGAATAAGAACGTCGGATACATTTCGAACAATTTTTCACGAATATCGTTATCCCCTTCCTGCGCGCGCATGTCTGTGAAGTTGTTCACGGAAGGAAACATCGTAATACGACTTGTGTCGAGAAGATGAAATATGTTGCGTCGAGTTTTGCCTTTGCTTTCGTTTGACGAAGTCGTGTGTCAAAGAATCGGTTTTACGTTTGGAGATCTATTAATTTTGTGTTCTTTCACTGCTTTATTGTACAGTTTAAGTAATCGTGTTACGATGCTAATTGCAAAGCTAGATCTATTTACAATGTTTAATTAAAGCCGAAGCAGGAACCGAAAGTTATAGCTTCGATAAGTTTGAACTCCTAAAAGTTATTAATTCTGGAATCATAATCGATACGTGATTGATAATAATCTGTATGATTAGGCACCGCGTTTTCGTTAGTTCGATTTCCAAACTAATTCGAGGTGGTTTATCGCGGAAAATGTATCACTGCCGATTATGATGCATATTTTGTATGCAATCACGTGTCAATATTTGGATACGCGACGTTTAACCCTTTGCACTCGAGCGGCGACTAAGAGGCGACATTAAGATTTTCTCCAGTTTATTGCGATAACTCGAGAGGTAATTTAATATCTAATAACAAAATATAACTAGAGAAAATCTTAATGTCGCCACTCGATTTGACGAAATAAACTGGAGGAAATATTAATATCTAAATAAAAAAATGTAAAAATTTGATTGACAATGAAAAAGACTCCGACCGAATTTTATTTCCGGTTATCCCTAAGTTTCGCGGAAGTTTGATCGTTACTAAGTGTTTTCCGGTCTCTGGAGTGTATTCCCCGGAAACTGGGGCGAATCGAAATTCCTTCGCGGAAAATGACGAATGTTCGGCCCAGAATCACCGTCGTATAAATGATTTTGACGAATCGCTTCGCGGTTTCCCGATAAAGAAATATCGAAAATAGCTGGCCCAATAATATCCTCGGAATCCGTCGATTTCTATGATTGTTTCGTTTTTCATTGTGTCGGCAAATATTACGAAAATATTCATAATTAGAGAAAATAAAAATATGTAGAGGATGAAAATATTGCGCTGAAAATATTATATTTGCTTTCGATAAATAATTATATCCTGAGTAAATATAATATAATCGACGAACTTGTTTCCTCGGAATTTTTATGTTCTTGTTATTTTAAAAGCTTTACGTTAACATTTTTATGTTTTTATTATAAAAGCCATTTAAATTCTAGCTAAATATCGAATGAATCGGATGAGTACAGAATGTCTGACACGAATGGCTCATTCTCCTGAAAGCCAAACCTTATCGGTTTAATCATTCCCCGCTTTTCATTTTTAATAATTAGCCCAAAAATGATTATCATATCGTCATTGCCAGAATCCTGGCTATCTTTTGTATATTTTAAAATTCATCAAATTCATTATTTCATGACGTAACAACGGTAAACGTGAAAGTTGAATTTGACTCGAAATTCCTCGGTTTTAAGAAATCTTATTTTCTACATTTAAGTCGTGCAAAGTAAACTTCAAGTTATATGTTTGAAATGTTTTCTCGTGATTATCGTTAACCCATTGACTGCCAACTACGAGAAATGCTCGTAGTAAGCGACTAATAACTCGTACGTGGCACCCAGCATAGAAGTCTTATTTTGCGACGCCAGCTACGAGTTATCTCGTACTGTTTTTTTTTCAATAAAAATACTGTAAATGCCATTGCAATATTTTATCAGTAACTTAATATTATTATATTTTGTAAAACTTCATGTTTCCTTTAAAATAAAACCGTGGCGCCCAGGGCAAGACGCGCTAAATTTGCGTGGCAGTCAATGGGTTAATTAGGGTTTTTACTGTTTTCAGTGAATAATTTATAGTAGATTTCGGTGCATTCTGGGAAGGGCGTTTAATTATTAACCCCATGAAACATGTCAGGGTGATAATCTCCGGGAACTAGCTTTCTCGAGTATTTTCATAATAATACGAGAAATCTACACGGTCTTAGCCGGATGGAATTATCGGATTAAAATATAATCCTACATCAGGTATCATAGAATAAAACGACGACGAAGAAGGTGTCGGCATCCGCCGGTCCCTCCTCGCTACAACTTCCGGTCTCTTCAGACTACAGTGTTATATTTAAACCACAATTACTTTCATCAGTTACTTTTATTAACCTCTTAGCTACTGTGCGCCACTATAGCGGCTTTCTCGTATGTTATCTTTTTATATTTTCTTTTTCAAACTCTTTTTATGAAAATGTATAAAGAAATTATAATTTGTTCGATCAAAGTTCTTCATCCATCTTATCGTTTCCAGTAATATCTCACTAGAGTTCACTAGAACTTACTAGTTCACTAGAGTATATCACTAGAACTACGAAAGAAGTCAAAACGACTTGTCCGCCATTTTTAGTTAAGTTATTCGAATATACCACGGCGCATTGCCACGGATTTGAGATACTTTTATTTTACAAACATATCGTAAGTAATTGAATCCATTAATTAACTTAAATCCTACAGTCACAATTTATATATAATAGGGTTATATATAATAAACATATATATAATAATATAAATATATAATATAACCCTATTATATAATTTGGGTTGTTCGGAAAGTAATTTCGTTATTTCCCGACAGAGGATTTAATTGTATCAGTTTTTTGCCAGCGAAGAGCAACAATTTTATGAGCCTGGAATCATGCTACTGCCGGAAAGATGGCAAAAAGTATTGGAAAAGAATGGCCAATATATAATTGAATAAAATATTTATTTATTATACGAAAATTGTCTTTCATTGTCACAAAGAAAAACGAAATTACTTTCCGAACAACCCAATATATAAATGTGTCAGTATAACTGAGTATATGTTCAGTAGTTCTAATATTAATATAAAAATATATATATTGGATTGTTCGGAAAGTAATTTCGTTTTTCTTTGTGAAAATGAAAGACAATTTTCGTATAATAAATAAATATTTTATTCAATTATATACTGGCCATTCTTTTTCAATACTTTTTGCCATCTTTCCGGCAGTAGCATGATTCCACGCTCATACAATTTTTGTATTAAAATATATTCATAAAATCCTCTGTCGGGAAAAACGAAATTACTTTCCGAACAACCCAATATAATACGTATCTTCGAATTACTCATCGAGGTTATAAAACAACTTACTTTTTATCATAGACTTATTTATAACACTTGCGACGACCCGCGGACTTTTATTTCACAGTACCTTCCATTCATCCTTATTAACCGTGAGTTTCTTGTTAGTTCCCTTTTCTCTCACATTTATGAAGTGGAGCGCATAGTTTTAAATTATCCGAGTACGTTGTCCATTTTCCTGTCTACCACTAACCACCACTTTCCCTCATCATCCGCTTTTTGTTCCTGCGAGAGGACTTAACGTATCTCGATTCCATCCGGCTTCCTACTCGGAAGTCAGGAAAATGAAGTTCCTCCTTTCGAATAGCCGACTCTCTTCCGTTCCCTACGAGTCCCCTTTCGAGTCCCCTTTCGAGTCACCCGTTCACTTCCTTTCGGTTCTACTTTGCCTTCAATTATCCCTCGAAACGATGTCGTCCACTATCGGCTTTACCGACGTAGCCAATTTATTCGATCGCTCCTTCGAACAATCTCCCTTCAATTTCCTTATTTCCTTCCATTATCTCTTTATCGTGCTAATAGAAATTCGGAGAGTAACCTGATACGCGATTATAGTGACGTGCGATTATAATGACGTGCGATTATTAACCCTTTGACTGCGAAACACGTATATATACGCTCTTGTATATCCAGGAATGTATACTACCGGTCAAAAGTTTGGGATCACTTGCTTTGTCTTCCTTCGAACGTTTACTTTAGAGGTTAGAATGAACGTTAAAAGTAAATAGAATATAAAATCTTTGTTTATTTGATAATTTTATCATTAATGTTTCGGAAAAGGCATTTCTGACAAGCTACAAATCATATGTTTGATTATTTCAGTCTTGATTATTGTTAATTAAGGTTTTTATAATGTCTGTAGCCAGTTTGCGCTCTAAAATATTTACTTTTCCACAAAGTTCGTGCGGTTTGCATCAGCATTTTTGCTAATCGTAAGATTCGTTTTTTATTAACGGAGAAATAACGAAGGTGTCCAAAATACATTTTACGAATTTTATGAATTATTATAAGTCAAAACGGACAACATATTACTGAATAGAAGATTGAAAGAGCGTAGAAAATAGAATAAGAGTCGTGTAGGATTTACATGTTAAAAATCGTCTGAACTTTTTGACCAACCGAGTAGACTTAACCGGCGGTTTGTCGACGGTTCATCGAGTGGTTGCGCATCGAGTAACGACAACCAACCGGTGGCTTCGCCAAGATTATCCTTACGGGATCCTTTTCGAATCCTTGTAACCGGCTAAACATGTCGACGGTGATTCATGGACGCAGGATTGCCATCGATTCTCTTCTATAAACCTTTCGGGGTCCTTTCCTGTCCTAACTCTCGTAATCTTTCCTCCGCTTATCCCTTTCATCCTATTTCTTTAGGATTTTCCGATTAGCCCGGTATTACTCCGTTAATACTCCATGCCGAATTTCTTCACTTCGAATCATATAACGTTTGAAACTAAATTTGGACTCTTTCGTTTTTTCTGGGTTTCGATATCGGTTTCAAAGTTTACTTGAAACTTGGGAGGTTAAATAAGGGGCTGATTTAATTGGACCTCGTACGACCGACGCGAGATGGGGTTACATGAATGTATGTGACGTCACTGCAGATGGTGCACTTCGAAAAGATGCGAGAATAAATTTAAATTGATGATGTACACTATCGGTCATAAGTTTGGGATCACTTACTGTTGTTAAGCAAATTATTAAATATCTTGTCTAGAAAATCGAACGGGATACTCTTCTTTGGGTATATCTGTAGGTCGATGTACGTTGATATTATAAGATAGAAGAGTCGTATAAATTTCGTATATTTTATTCTATATTAATTATACATTTCGCTTAATACGCGACTCGTCGAAGTATCCCCCTTTTTTCATTATTGCTATTTTACATATTCTTGACATACCCCGACAAGTTTGCGTAATGTTTCTCGCCGCATAGTTCGCCAACCTTCTTGTAGTAAAGTCATTTCTTGCGGGGAAACTAAAAACCGACCGATAGCAATAAACGGAGCCGACCGATTTTCAAGGCAACAAAATCTTATTACACCCAGGTGCCAATACAATATATGTCTGCATGGCAAGAAAATAGTTTAATATTAATGGTAAAATGATCAAATCGACAAAGGTTTTATATTCCGTTTACTTTTAATCTTAAAACAATCATTCTAATTATTATAATAACCAAACTATAATCCAAGAAGAAGCACGTGAAGGTATCGAAAACGCGAGGCGAGACGTGGAAAATCTTTACATTGTTCCGCGGCGAAGGAAGAACGGGGTGAAAAGTTGCCGCGGGAGAATATTTCCCGGGGTATTCATGAGCTCGAATCTTACTAGAGAGTGCTCTGATCTATATCTAAAACGTTTCTTCCTCTTCTTCTTCTTCTTCATCGCCTTCCCCTCCTCCCTCCTCCCACTTCCCCCTCCTCCGTCTTCATCCACCCCTCTCATTCGCCTGTTTCTTCTACAACCCCTTTTTACCTCCTCTTCCTGCGTGATTTCTTCGAGTAGATTCACGTATGCCGCCCCCGCATGTATGGCAGCACTCGTTCCACTTCCGGCTGGAAGTCGTCCAGGAACCGGAAGAACAGATTTTGAATCCCGTCTTGGTCGTTAAGCGCACGTACGCACCACCGATTACGTATCCTCCATATTTATTATCCCCATCCCCCCTACATCGCGAAATGAAATATTCCTGGAAGAGTTCGTAGTACCAACCATCCAACGGTGGTTTATACGGATTCTACCGAATACGTTTTCCTAGGGAAAAACGACTCGCGGCCTCATGAAAGATTTAGTCACTAGCATTGTCTCGCTACTTCGCGAGTAACCTTGATTTAGTAATTTTTTATACTGAGTGTGGTACTTGCGAATACGTTGCACGGGTTGAGGTAAAGTCGTGTAGTTTGGGGGAAATACTCTCATGGAATGTTTGTGGCCTGGATATTTTTATGCGTTAATGGAGTAACGATCTTTATGATCTTTTATACCTTTGTTATTTATATAATTTTCAATGAATATAGAAAAATTAGTGTCATTGTTTTGTTCTCTATTTCGTCCTTAATACACTGCTTTTTGAATTATGTAAATATTATTTGTTGTTTGGTTTTTATGAGCCTTTTCCCAAACCCTAGTAAAACCGCGAAATTCGGCCGGTTATTCTCGCAAAGGCGCCTCTTTTTCGCCCGGCACTAAAAGGGTTAATATCTCCTGCTACCAATGAAAATAATGAAAATAATGAAATTTGATTCATTTGCTTGAAAGAGAATTTTGTTCTGGACAATTTTTAATTGGAAAAATATATATTTCCGTTTGAAAAACCGAACTTGAACTTCACATCTTATAAAGTTAGAAACGTCCGACCGTCAAAGTGTTAAAATCAAATATATAACACGATACAAATGTATTGTTATTATATTATACAACAATGTGTGTCGCAATTGGTACGCTTTACGGTAAAATGAAATTGAAAATGTATCCGTCAGACGCGACTGGGTTTTTAAGGGTTAATCAAACCATGCACGATGATATATCGAGGAACTTCAGTGGGACGTCCGAAATATAATATTTTCCGTGGAAGATAAAGATGGCGGTGATTGGTTGTCTTTACGTAAATGCACTTAAAGACCGAGCCACGATTCAAACGTGTTCTCTCATCCCTCCATCTTCTGGACCATTTCCAGCGCGAGAGTTTATCATGCGTCCCTACGCTCCAGGAACGTGGAAATACAGAATGGAATCCCGTGGGAGAACCAAAAAAAATGGACTTCTCTACGGCCCGTTACATTCCCCGACGGTTTTCGATTTTTACGTGCGCACGCCAACGGAATAAGAAAGAAATATCTCAAACTTACCTTTTAATAATGTTCTACAATACCGACATACGTCACATATTTATACGTCGAGACCCCTATTCCTTGGATTTTCTTTTTGCCAGTTTTATGAGAAAGACTGCTGTGAAACGACGTGGATTATAAGTGGATATAAACACCTCGTGTATCTTCGGTTTTGTTCGCTTTGTGCGTTGCATACTCGGTTGGTTGAGTGAATATATTTTATTAACGTTAGAACCACCGAATTATACTTTTTTATTTATATTTGAATTATGAATCGAGGATGTTAGTCAATCAATCAATGTAATTTTATACATTTTGTATATAAAATAAAGGTATTTCAAATTTCGAACGATACGTCGTTGTATATTCGAGCAATTTTATTGAAAATCGCTGATCAGTTGTTTGAACTTGTTTTTATTAGTTTTAATATTAAAGGAACCGGTTAAGGTTAGTTCTTGAATTCAAGGGAAAATATGACGGGAGTAGTTTCAGGCTGGGTTAGGTCTGAGTTAACGCGTGTAACAAATCTTAATTACTCTTGAAAGTTGTTTTTTGTTGGTCGTTAGTATTAAGTAGTTAGTATTCTTGGTTTGTATGTTGCGGCTGGTAGAGTAGACCAATGTTGACAATCTTAATTACAGCCAAAACTCCATTTATTTATTTCACCACCGACAGACATATTTTCTTTGAAGATCATTGCGCTTCTAAAAGATTCATGATTTGTTATAAAATCGAGGGAGAATATTACGGGAATAGTTTCGGTGTGTTCGTAGAGCGTGGATAACGAAGAGTGCTCGAGAAGTGACACGTTTACCAAAGTACACACTCGAAGTGATTTATCTAATCGGATTTCAGCGCCGTCCGTCCAAATAGTGGACGCACTGGGTGAACCACTGAGGGACAAGTACTACGAAGCCGATAGCACCATCGAACTATTATGTGTCGTGCGACATATAGCGATGCAAGTGCAGTACAGCGTTGTCCAGTGGCTCCATGGAAATAGAGTACTCAACTACGACACTACAAGAGGCGGTATCAGGTGAACCAACTCCTTCAATTTTACTATTATTACCGATACTATTCCTACATTCTAACCGACAACCATACTTACCATACTTGCCATACTTGCCGCTCTAATTGTATAATAAGTCCAACGCGAAATGAAATACAGGATGCTCCGTGTTACAGTCGGCACGATTTTTCGGGCACTTCGGGTACCCGGATAAGAAAAGTGTTGAGAACAAAATTAATTAGTTTTTAGTCGGCTACAGAATGGCGTAGAAAAAATTCAAACACGAATTTCGTTTATGAGAAATTGAGGTCACTTTCATTGTTTTAAATAGTAATATTTTTTTGTATTTAATATTATTGCTTTGTCGAGACGAGGTCAAAGGTTCCTAGTTTACTATGTGCATGACACTGAATGTTAAATGAAATCAAATTTTGTTTGGGTGTCACAAAACGACGTTAATTATGGGTAGCTCTAATACAAAATCGAAGAAATGAATTTGATTTGTAAAAGGATGAATATGTCCTGCAAAATCATACGTTTCGAGTGTAATAAAAAAGGTGAATATGATCCTGCAAAATCATTAATTTCGAGTGTAATAAAAAAGGTGAATATGATCCTGCAAAATGATTAATTTCGAGGGTAAAAAAAAGATGAATATGATTCTGCAAAATGATCAATTTCGAGTATAAAAAAGGTGAATATAATCCTGCAAAATGATTAATTTCGAGTGTAAAAAAAAAGATGAATATGATTCTGCAAAATGATTAATTTCGAGTGTATTAAAAAAAGGTAAATATGATCCTGCAAAATGATTAATTTCGAGTGTAAAAAAAAAGGTAAATATGATCCTGCAAAATGATTAATTTCGAGTGTATTAAAAAACGGTAAATATGATCCTGCAAAATGATTAATTTCGAGTGTAAAAAAAAGATGAATATAATCCTGCAAAATGATTAATTTCGAGTATAAAAAAATGTGAATAGGATCCTGCAAAATGATTAATTTCGAGTGTAAGAAAAAGATGAATATGATCCTGCAAAATGATTAATTTCGACTGTAAAAAAAAGATGTATATAATCCTGCAAAATGATTAATTTCGAGTATAAAAAAGGTGAATATAATCCTGCAAAACGATTAATTTCGAGTATAAAAAAGGTGAATATAATCCTGCAAAATTATTAATTTCGAGTATAAAAAAGGTGAATATGATTTTGCAAAATGATTAATTTCGAATGTAAGAAAAAGATGAATATGATTCTGCAAAATGATTAATTTCGAGTATAAAAAAGGTGAATATAATCCTGCAAAATGATTAATTTCTAGTACAAAAAAAAGATAAATAAGATCCTGCAAAATGATTAATTCCGACTATAAAAAAGATGAATATAATCCTGCCGAAGAGTTAATTTCAAGTATATAACCTGTGTACATCACTATCAAGAAATCTCGGTGATCTATAGTGTTTGATTACACAGGCAAGTAGATCCTTGGCGAAACTTACTATTCCGCGTACACGGATACCGGCCTAAATCGGTTACGTTAGGTTAGGTTGGGTTGGGTTGGGGTCATAAATCATGCACGATACTCCGACTAAACGTAGAGGAGCCATTGGAATACCGAAAGAGAATCAACGTGGAAAGCCCTCGCGTGTACCGAAGCCACGAGACGCGAGATCGAGTTACGCTCGTTACACGAAAGTTATAATCCAATGTCAACAATTCGAGATGCCTTTCCACCGACACCCGCCGCCGTTCCCACGAACCGCCGTTGATCTACGCTGTGTAAACCCTACCAACCTGCAGACACGAAAACACGTGGTTCGATGCGCACACAGAAACAACTTAGCAGTGTAGCACGATGACGACGCTACTTCGGTGACAAACGGAAGTAAGCCTGACATTTTCCTACCGGAAACTTCGCCCGGGGAAGAGTACTATCAGTAATGGATAAGGATGAAGTACACCCAGACATTTTCCACCCTTACGTACTAATTATAATAGTTCACGATCGAATCCGGCGAATCAGAATCCAGGTACTGTGAATGAATTGAGTTCAGAGTAAATAGAGGTTAGGATGAAGGGGTTAGAATGACTTTGGTATCCCGGAAGATATTATAACCCGATGTTATTTCGAGGTAAAATAAACCAATCCAATTATGCAAGAATACTTTTTGTTGTTTTAACACTTAGAAATGGCAATACAAATTGCGATTTTCGTTTTAATCTTCGATTTAAGGGTTATAACTTCCCTCCATCTAAAAGTTACTTCGGATTTGGGTTAAATTAAGTAATTATGGTGACGGTGAACGGTAAGGGAACTTTGCCATCGGCAAACATACAAATGTGGGCGGTTGATATTAAAAGGTTGACGAACCCTGATATGACGCATAAAACGTTCTCCGCGTTTTCGCGATTAACCCTTTCACAGTGTGGTAAAATTACGAATTCTGGTCCAAAGAGTGTCTAGTTCTTTAAGTTCGAAAACACTTCGGCATGTATCAAAAATGGAAAAAAACGTGTTTTACTGTCACGGGAAAAACTGTTTGGTACTGACGCTCTGCCCGTGACAGTCACGGGATACACTGTGAAAGGGTTAAAGACAATGGAGTCCGAATTATACGCTACGGGATTGTTGGTTTAATTAATCGTTATTTCGAAATTGTATTACCGTATGCACTACTCGTGTCTGATTAGTGCGACTGCTTAAGTTACGTTGATTAAATCTGTTCCGTGAACGGCTATCGAGTGATTTACGTGAAATAGAGATTAGGATAATTAGCGCGCAAAGACAACGATTAGGCACCTTGTAGGTGGTCGGTATTCTCCTCTCTGATTAATTAGTAACTTAATTAATTGAATATCGTATTGTATATTGAATATCTAAAAGTGTTTTTTAATTTTATAATTATTTTACGTTATTTCGAGAGATTGTTCGAGTGCAGTGTATAACTCGAGATAAACTTTGATGTGATTAATTAGCTACGTAATTAATTGACTGTTGCATGGAAGTTTATGAAAAGAGTTGTTAATAAAAGACTTAATGAAGTAATGAAACAGGTAATAAAATAATAGAATTAATAAAATAGTTAATAAACACATGATGAAGATCGTTCGAGGGGAATAGTTTGAAATATTATTTTGAAACGTGGGAATAGATATAAAAAAAGAAAATTAAATTCAAAGGCGACAGTTGGAACTCGAAAGCGAGGTCGCCATTTTCTCGGGAGAAAGATCTTATAGAGTTTCGAGGAGTTTAGGATGGTAAGCTCGATTTGACATATTTGGAATTATGGAGGTGGAAAAAAGGATGACAAAGGTGCGAGAGATTTATCGTTACGCAGGAAGATAATCGATGGCACACCGAATTCGTATCGATCGCGGAAATAAAACGTTAATGCTTCGATATTGCTTATCAAAAATGGAGGATGATAGCCGCCGTAACTTTTCATCTTTGACGGAATGAAAAACGCAGATGAAAATGAAGCCGAACTACGAGGACAACGATATTTTAACGTTCTTCTCATTTCTGTGCCAGGCAACACATTTAAAATGCTACATTTAAGAACTGATTTTTAATCAAATTCAAGATCAAAATTCAAGATCAAAATTCAAGACTAAAATTCAAGATCAAAATTCAAGATCAAAATTCAAGACTAAAATTCAAGACTAAAATACAAGATCAGAATTCAAGATGAAAATACAAGACTAAAATACAAGATCAAAATTCAAGATCAGAATTCAAGATCAAAATTCAAGATCAAAATTCAAGACTAAAATTCAAGACTAAAATACAAGATCAGAATTCAAGATGAAAATACAAGACTAAAATACAAGATCAAAATTCAAGATCAGAATTCAAGATTAAAATACAAGATCAGAATTCAAGATGAAAATTCAAGACTAAAATACATGATCAAAATTCAAGATCCGAATTCAAGATTAAAATACAAGATCAGAATTCATGATTAAAATTCAAGATCAGAATTCAAGATGAAAATTGAAGGCTAAAATACAAGATCAGAATTCATGTTTAAATTCAAGATCAGAATTCAAGATGAAAATTCAAGACTAAAATACAAGATCAAAATACAAGATCGGAATTCAAGATTAAAATTCAAGATCAGAATTCAAGACGAAAATTCAATATCGGAATTGAAGATTAAAATACAAGATCGGAATTCAAGATTAAAATACAAGATCGGAATTCAATATTAAAATACAAGATCGAAATTCAAGATTAAAATACAAGATCAGAATTCAAGATTAATATTCAAGATTAAAATTCAAGATCAAAGTTCAAGATTAAAATACAAGGTCGGAATTCAAGATTAAAATACAAGGTCGGAATTCAAGATTAAAATACAAGATCAGGATTCAAGATTAATATTCAAGATTAAAATTCAAGATCAAAGTTCAAGATTAAAATACAAGGTCGGAATTGAACGTCAAAATACTAGATCTAAAATTCAAAATCAAAAATCAAGGTCAGAATTCACGTTTAAAACAGAAGTATTACGAAAATTCCATGAATAATACGTCGCTAGAGCGACGGGAATAAAGTAGTCTAACATAAACAACATTTCCGCGCACATAAAGTAAAGTTGCATGAAAAAATCCATCTTAATTCATCAGCGGATTGAACTTAATTTGACGTAATCTAGTAATAAAGAACGTATTACTTAGCTGAACATATTAATTATTTCCTCGTTCGTTCCACTTGGAAATAACGCGATCCATCATCCGAACTCGAGAAATTTCTAGTTATTATACGTGGTACACGAAACTAGAGATAAACGGGGAACATTATCAAAATTAACAAGTTGCGCGCGTTAAAAATCCACTCGTTAAAACATACATTAAGCCAAGCACAACTCTTAATATTCAGTTGAAACTTGAACCCGAAAATACGTCACAAACCAAATATTTTCCGTTTCAATACAAAATAAGTATACTTTCTGCTTGTTTATAAATAAAGTACTCTAAAACTTGCTATTATTAAGCTGATAATTAATTGAACCAAGTTTGACTCTAAATATTCAGTTGAAACTTAAATCTGAAATTACATCACAAACCAAATATTTTCCGTTTCAATACAAAATAAGTATACTTTCTGCTTGTTTATAAATAAAGTACTTTTAAACTTGCTATTATTAAGCTGATAATTAATTGAACCAAGTTTGACTCTAAATATTCAGTTGAAACTTGAACCTGGAATTACGTCACAAACCAAATATTTTCCGTTTCAATAAAAAATAAGTATACTTTCTGCTTGTTTATAAATAAAGTACTTTTAAACTTGCTATTATTAAGCTGATCATTAATTGAACCAAGTTTGACTCTAAATATTCAATTAAAACTTAAACCTGGAATTACGTCACAAACCAAATATTTTCCGTTTCAATAAAAAATAAGTATACTTTCTGCTTGTTTATAAATAAAGTGCTCTAAAACTTGCTATTATTAAGCTGATAATTAATTGAACCAAGTTTGACTCTAAATATTCAGTTGAAACTTGAACCTGGAATTACGTCACAAACCAAATATTTTCCGTATCAATAAAAAATAAGTATACTTTCTGCTTGTTTATAAATAAAGTACTCTAAAACTTGCTATTATTAATCTGATAATTAATTCAACCAAGTTTGACTCCAAATATTCAATTGAAACTTGAACTTAAAAGCATGTCAGACATCAGATACTTTTCGATTCAATAAAAAATATACGAACTCTAAAAATCAAAGTAAATCAAAATAACTCAAAATATTCAGTTAAAACCGTTACGTCAGAATATCAGATAATTCTCAATTCAATATATAAATATAATTCATGTTTGCTTATAAACAGTGTACTCCAAAACCGGACATTATTAAGCAGATAATAGTGTAAATACAGAATAAAACGAAACCAACTTAATTAACGTTAAACTGCATCCGAGCAGTTCGTATAATTAGTAGAACAGTACTTTCGCGAGTGAGACTCATTTGAATAATATTAAACGCGTTCCCATAACACACCGTTGCATTTCTCCGCGCGCCATTACGCGAGTAAACAAACCGTTCGCGCGAGTAAAAAGATGCTCCCCGATCTTACCTCGAAAGTCTACCATATTCATTTAATATCGCGTACTTAATTCTCCGAGAACGTTCCCAGAATTGCATACGTAATTATCGTCGGACTTTAATCATGATTCAGTTTCATGGATTAAAATCATAAATAACAAACATTATGCGAATAAATAGCGTAGGATTCCAAGTTCATAACGCATTTATAAGACGTTTTCTAGCTGGAATCGCGCGGAACGAAATCATTCGTCATCGCATTAACCACTTGGCTTGGAATAACGTGTCTCACACGCGATACCTACTTCGCACCAAAATCGAATCGCGCATGTCCCACTCGTGGTCCAACCTTTTCACATAGCCAACTGTTTCACGTATTTCTCGTAGCCATTATCGGTCGCCATTGAAATCTAGGATTACTTAACTCGCAACTAGACCATCTTAGAATAATGTCGCGCAAAAGAAACAGTAGTGCCAGTGATTTTCGTGACCCGTCGGAACATGATTTTGAAGGTTATACATCGCGCGGCATACACCATGCGATGCAAAACGATTCATTCTAAATAGTAAAACGTGCGTTTTATACCGCTATAATAACAAGGACGATAAACATTTCATTCGATTACTTCATCGAAGCTTTTCCTCGTTTAATTACTGAAAAATGAATAGACACTTACGTTCCACGTAGTCGTCGATTAAATTCCAATGCGAGTGGTTAAAAATCGAACTGGAACGCACGAGTTTAGAAACCTCGATACGTTGATCTCGCTGTACGTACGTCGTGCACATAACCTCGAAGGAAGTTCGCGATGCAATTAGTGAAGTCGAGGGGAGTAGATGCGAATAGAAAAACATCGTAGCGGGATAAACGCGAGTCACGAAGGGAAAAAGTGCAGTTACCGGGAGTTGCATTAGCTCGAGATTCGAGGAGGAAAAAAAGCCGATGGGGTTTTCTTGGCGGCGCGAAACCATCGCGGATCAACGAGCAATCGTCCTCGGCTTTTAACGGCGCGAAGATAACGAACGGACAAATTGCAGAGTTGGTGAACTTTTTCAATTAAAACCCGCCTCTTTCTATCGCGTTATAAGTCGCCAACTTTCCCTGTTCTCTTGGCGACGAACTTTTTACGACGCTATGTATAATTGATACAAATAAGTCTAACTCCTAACCGACCTGTTTCCCGCTCCTTTTTCCATGTTCCACTGATTATGGAAAGTTCCGCCGGCGCGCGCTGTTTCCCCGGATCCAATCTTATTTATTAATTCACGTAGATACTTCGTGCCGGGAGTTTTCCGTTAGCCATATTTCTGGAAATTGCATTGCATCGTCTTATTTATTAGTCGATTATTAAATATTAGTCGTTATGTTTCAATGTTATAATTAATATGTTTTAATATTAATTAATTAGCGTTTGGTTTCGCACCAATTATAAGAGATTCGGCGCAAGATGAATTTCATATTTAATATAACTTATACTGCAAGGAATTCAATATAACTCCATCGAACCGTTCGAAACTGATCTCCAATTGGAAGACACTCCTCGGGAGCCGCCATTTTGGTTTTCGTTGTAGTAAAATCGTTTTGAATTTTTCTTTCGCTAATGGAAATTTTATTCGCGCTGTTCGATGATTGGCTCGCTTTGATTTATACGAAAAAGTCTGACAATTGCGAATACTGTTTGATTTTATTAAAACGCACCATTTTATTAGAACCATTCAGTTTTTCATATCAAACATTATTCTATGCGATAATTCATATCGCTATCTGTAATCCCTGACCGGCGATCCTCCAATTCCATAATTCCCTTATCGACAAAAAATTAAAATTCCCAACTTTCGATGCGAAAAAGTTTTCCAGTCCCGAATTGATTTTTCCGCGGAAAGTTTTAATGTCGCGCGGTATAATCTGTATTAAATATATTATAATCTTATTATAATCATTATAATCTTTATTAGTATCAATTAATTAGTAAGTTCGTTGTATTGCGTATTTTTATTGTTTGCAATTCGATAATAAGGTTTGTTCGAAAGTAAACTTTCGAAAAGGAGATGTCTGCACTCGTGACATTCCAGTTCTGCTAATTACCCGGAGCTTTACTTAACAAAGTTCAGCGCTATCAAAGTGGCTTTCATAATTACGCTCGCAAAGTAACCGTGGAATAAATAACGATATAATTAGCGAAATTTATTCCTATTGTTAAAATGTTATTTATAACCTGAAAATGGAACGCTTTTCATCGACCGGTGTAAATAGATCCGTGTAATAAGAAACCGAGCGATTCAGTTGGCTCTCAAAATTTCGTCGTTATATTGTTCTCTATGTTGTAATAATAAGAAATAAAAATATTTAAAGAATACAGTTCCAGGCTGTAAATATAAAATATAAAGTTTAAGTATTTAAATTTGGGATTGAAACTTTGGTATCCACATTTAAAGGTCAATCATTTCTTTCTTATGTAGCATAACTTAATCTGATTTAACAGAATTCAAGTTTGACACGACATAATTTAATTTTTATATGGCGTGACTTAATCTGATACGACATAATTAAGTTTTGATACGGCATAACCTAATCTGATACGACATGATTCAATTTTGACACGGCATCATTTAATCTGATACGACATGATTCAATTTTGACACGACATGACTTAATCTGGTACGACATCATTCAATTTGGACACGACATAACTTAATCTGTATGGCATAATTCAACTTTGATACGACATAATTAAATTTTGATACGGCATAACTTAATTCGATACCACATAATTCAAGTTTGACACGGCATAACTTAATACAACATAACTCAATTTTGACGCGACGTAACTTAATATCATACGACATAATTCAATTTTGACACGATATGACTTAATCTGGTACGACATCATTCAATTTTGACACGACATAACTTAATCTGTATGGCATAATTCAACTTTGATACGACATAATTAAATTTTGATACGGCATAACTTAATTCGGTACCACATAATTCAAGTTTGACACGGCATAACTTAATACAACATAACTCAATTTTGACGCGCCGTAACTTAATATCATACGACATAATTCAATTTTGACACGACATGACTTAATCTGATACGACATAATTCAATTTGGACACGACATAACTTAATCTGTATGGCATAATTCAACTTTGACACGGCATAACTTAACTTGATACAACATAATTCAATTTTGACACGGCATAACTTAATATGATACGACATAATTCAATTTTAATACGGCATAACTTAATACAACATAATTCAATTCCGACACGACATAACTTAATCTGATACAACATAATTCAATTTTCACACGGCATAACTTAATCTAATACGACATAATTTAATTCTCCCTGGAAACCTGAAAGTATCTCAAGCAAATAATACAGTACACGGTCTAAAAAACGAAACGATGGGGTATAAAAGACCAGGGGAAACCGACGTGGCAATATGCGAAAGAGGATCTATATTGGGGTATGCGGGCTCTTCGGTACCATTCCATAAAAAGTTGTACGGAAATCCATTGGGAACTGATATTTCACCAGTGCACGTATGTTCCAGCGTGAAAACGGACCTAATGGAAGAAGGGGCCAATTCGACTCTGAGCATAGCGAGGGTGGGACCAGCTGACAGTGGTAACTACACATGCCACCTAACAACAATGCCCGATCAACCTGCCACGATTCACGTGCACGTACTCAACGGTGAGAACAAGTCTTTCAATATTGATTAAAAATCGTTATTTATATCTACTCCGCGACATTCAACTACGCACGTATCGGTCATTGAATTTCATGGGAATATAATACATTTTTTTATATGAGCGCAATTTCTTTTCTGCGTGTTATTGGGTTGAGGCATAAATAAGATCATTCGGTTGATAAACTGTCATCTATCTTTGTATAGCAAATACATTATTTAGCTTCTAATTTTTATATGAATTTCAACCTTTTTCATTTGTACTGTTCGGAAATGTAAAGAAAACCCTGAAAAAGTAAAGAACATCCTGTAAATGTAAGAAAACTCGGGAAATGTAAAGAAACCCCTGAAAATGTAAGAAAACTCCGAAAAAGTAAAGAAAACCCTGAAAATGTAAAGAAACCTCTGAAAATGTAAGAAAACCCTGAAAAAGTAAAGGAAACCTTGAAAATGTAAGAAAACCCTGACAAAATAAAGAAAATCCTGAAAATGTAAGCAAACCCTAAAAAAGTAGTGAAAAACTTGAAAATGTAAAGAAAACCCTGAAAATGTAAGGAAACCTCTGAAAATGTAAAGAAACCCCTGAAAATGTAAAGAAACCCCTGAAAATGTAAAGAAACCCTTGAAAATGTAAGGAAACCCCGAAAAAAGTAAAGAAAAAGCCCTGAAAATGTAAGCAAATCCTGAAAAAGTAGAGAACCCCTAAAAACATGAAAGAAAAACCCTGAAAATGTAAGCAAACCTTGAAAAAGTAAAGAAACCCCTGAAAATATACTTTGAATGCACTCAGAATCTGCGCGAAACACAGCTTGAGTGTAAACCCCGGTGTTTCAGGAGAAAGCTTAGCCGAGTTGCATCACGGAGGTGGCAAAGGGTTAAAGTGCACCTTGGACAGGTCGCAGATTCTCCTTCTATCTGTTTTCCTGGTTTGGCTGCAACGGGTGCTTAGATGAAGTCTCAACGGTGTCCAATGCGAGTCCCGGAAAAGTGGTTGGATCGAGAGGAGCACAAAAGACGTCGGGGGAACTCACCGGAGAACGACGCGCGACGCCCGACGCTCGACGCCCGACGCCCGACGTCGGAAGCCCGCCGTACGAGTCGTCTGTCACGTAGTATTACAAATACAATACGAACTTTTATATTATTGTGAAGACACGAACGGACGTACGTGGGTGGGGAGACTGTGTGCGTGCGGGATTGGAAAAATGGCGACCATGGTGTACGTGTGTACGTGTGTACGTGTGTGCGTGTACGTATCAGAAAGAACTGGACGAGAAACGGTAGAGTGACTGCGAGAATAGCGCACGGAAAGGGAAAAGGTTGGCAGTACTGTGTTAGCATTGTTCTTCCTGGAACGAAAGCAACTCTTATTGTATCCCTCGGCCAGTTTCCTGTCCAGTGATACTCCTTGATTTCGAATGAACTGCAGATTCTCATTTATCCCAATATTTTACCTCATTTCATGATTTATATTTAATCACCTATTTCAGTCTTTATTTTCGTAGAAGTTTTCTACGAAAATATCTATTTTACAGATCATCGACTTCGTTTTGTATGAAATATTGTCTTTGGTATTCGACCGGAAGTGACTTTAATTACTGTTTACTAATCAGTCGATTCTGCTGTGAATTTCGGAAACCCAGATATTTCGGAGCAAAGAATAAATAAGGAATAATTCGTAAATCCTAACATCGAAGATTCTCATCTTCTTCCAACTTATGCATATTTAATATAGTAATCCATTTCGAATTCATTGAAATAAGGGAAGTAATTAATACTAAAACTACGGATACTGTATTCAGCTATATTTATAGATTCACATATAAGTTCGGAAAATAAGGATGGATGAACAAAATCAATTAATCGATTTGATTGCATCCATTATGCAACGTGAGTGGCAAAAAATCACAGAAAATGGTGCATTATGAATTCGAACGTTTTTATTGAATTCCGCGGATCCGCCATTTTAAAGGTTTCCGTAGTTCTAGTTTTAATAAAGTAATCCGACGAATTAATGATATAACTGGAATAATTAAACAAATAATCGGAATAATTAATGAAATAACAGGAATAATTATTAAAATACTCGGAAGATGTTCTTCACTGTCGTATTAATTTAAAGACATTTTTTTCAGTTTTTTCGGAGATATAAAATATTCATCGAGGATATAAATTGCGTAACAAAAAAAACCCAGCTTTATTCGGAACGAAGGAACTGGAATTTCGGAGGATTCGGTTGGAAATGACGAGTCTCTTTGTACACGGAAACAGATTGTATACGTATCTTACATAAAGAAACAATTACGTACATAAAAGAAATGAATTGCGAACTGCCAACCTGATCCCGATGTCGATTAAAACTTACTCATCGGACGTCACGTAAACTTAAAAACGTTTAATTATTTCCAATGTTTGTTGATCTGTGCGCTCGTTTAAACGTTCCGTGTACCGAGGCAGCGAAACATTGGATTTCTCTATCGAAAGAGGCACAGTAATATTTAAAATCGAGATACATTCAAAGTTTTCGCCATGGCGAGATTACAAAATATACGATATGCGTTTTACAAAAACCTGGACTTTATTTCTCTTGGCGTTTACATTCAAATGCAAGCCAAAACATCCCATGAACTTCTTCACCTTCGGCAGCCGAAGCTGAGCGATAAGGTAAGTGATATCAGTTTCTTTTTCTCTTTCAAATAGTGGTAACCCTAGTACAACGCGGTTTCGATATAACGCGGCTCCCAGATTCTGGTGATCCTCGTACAACGCGGTTTACAAGTGTTGGCGATTCTAGTGCAACGCGCTATCGATATAACGCGGTTCAGAAATTGTGGCGATCCTCGTATAACGCGACTTCGATATAACGGCATTCACAAATTGTGGCGATTCTCGTATAACGCGGTTCACAAATTGTGGCGATTCTCGTATGGCGCGGTTCACAAATTGTGGCGATTCTCGTATAACGCGGTTCACAAATTGTGGCGATCCTTGTATAACGCGGTACTTATCCAACATGGTTTCGATATAACGCGATTCACAAATTGTGGCGATCCTCGTATTACGCGGTACTTATCCAACATGGTTTCGATGTGACGCGGTTCAGAAATTGTGGCGATCCTCGTATAACGCGACTTCGATATAACGGCATTCACAAATTCTGGCGATTCTCGTATAACACGGTTCACAAATTGTGGCGATTCTCGTATGGCGCGGTTCACAAATTGTGGCGATTCTCGTATAACGCGGTTCACAAATTGTGGCGACCCTCGTACAACGCGGTTCAGAAATTGTGGCGATCCTTGTATAACGCGGTACTTATCCAACATGGTTTCGATATAACGCGATTCACAAATTGTGGCGATCCTCGTATTACGCGGTACTTATCCAACATGGTTTCGATGTGACGCGGTTCAGAAATTGTGGCGATCCTCGTATAACGCGACTTCGATATAACGGCATTCACAAATTGTGGCGATTCTCGTATGACGCGGTTCACAAATAGTGGCGATCCTCGTATAACGCGGTACTTATCCAACATGGTTCCGATATAACCCGATTCACAAATTGTGGCGATCCTCGTACAACGCGATACTTATCCAACATGGTTTCGATATGACGCGATTCAGAAATTGTGGCGATTCTCGTAGAACCAGGTTTCGATATAACGCGCTTCAGAAATTGTGGCGATCCTCGTATAACGCGGTTCTTAAATTGCGGCGATCCTCGTACAGCGCGGCACTTATAAAATGCGACTTCAATATAACGCCCGTATGAAACCCGAGTCCCGCAAAACGCAATTTTGTAATGCGACCTTTTTTTCTGGGATCTAAAACCCGCGTTATACGCGACATCATTAATTTCGAATATTTTTAATATAATATTATCAATCTAAAAGTATCCAGTACTAAAAGATCCCAAAAATTTGAAATTACCCATCTATAGACTTTGCACCCCAAATTAACCCTTTGCAAATCAACCTTTTCTTCAAACTTGATTTCTTAAATTATTGTAATAAAACTAAAATTCAGTATAAAGTCAAAGAGTGCATTTGATTTGCAGAAAGATGAATATGATCTACAAAAGTATGAATTTCGAGTGCAAAACCTGTACAAATGAATCCAAACGTAACCCAGCTCTTCATTCGCTTCTTCAACTTCTAATCTCAAGATAGCAGGAAAAGGAAACATTGACCCACACCACTTACATCCGTAAAGCCACTTAAAGTCAACACGGATACATTTAGAGTCAAATCAGACACAATGCAGTTGCAAGTAAAGCACACCAAAGACGAGAACTAGCTTTCTCCGTAGGGCTATTCATTTCACCGTGCAGTCTCCGCTAAACAAACTGCTGGTCCCCGACGAAGGAGTACCAACGTACCTCCGCAAAAGGAATTTCACTGAAGCCAGGTGCAGGTTGCCGGAGATTGAAGTCGTAGAAAGGTAGGAAGTTCAAACGTGAAAGTATCTAGGTGTGAGACACCGTACTAGGAATCTAGGGGAATCTAGGGGAATCTAGGGGAATCTACAGCGGAGTAAGTGGTCGCACCGACAGATTGGACGTGGGCTCCATCGATCCTCGTTGGTCCTCCAGGAACTCTATTTATCCTGAAACGGACTAGGAACATCTACCAATGAGATTTCATCTCCGTCTCTCTCCATTTGCTTCTTCATTCTCTCGTCCTCTTCACCCTTTCCGTTGTTCCTTGATTCTGATGGTACCAACGGTGGTACAACAGAGGTACCAACGGATGAACCGACACAGATAACGTTCGTAACTTTTCGCATACCCTTTCGCTGGCTGGTTTGTGTTCTAACAGGGTGTCGGGTTTCGGGCTTCCTTCCGTATTCGTTTTCCTTGATTCAGAAAAATGTGCTGCCACCTGATAAGGCTGTTTTGCGCCTTCTTAAATATCAGATGGAAATAAAACTGTTCCTAGACGTTGTATCCTGTCGTTTCTGGGGAAATATATGACTTTTGAAGTTTATTTTACTCGGAGAATAATAAAGGAAGAGAGCGAAATAAAAGTAGCGAGTTTGTAGGCTGTAGGTCCATGTTGGCTTCCGTAGATGACAGCCATTTTGGTATATTTAGATTCGTATTTTTAATTATGGTTTACAACCCATTCTGTTTCTACACGATGAATATGTTCTGAAAGAATACGTGTAAAACAAGTCGTATAAAAAATATTGTATGTATGAAAAGTTTAGAATGAACATTTTATTATTTGTAAAATAAGCAGAATTGTACTTCAACTTTTATTAATTTTGTTCGCAAAATTCGTGGAGAAAATTTTCCTGTACAAACAGAATTGTGATGTATTTTGGATTATAATATACACCCAATTCTATTTTTACACGTAAAATAAGCAGAATTGTACTTCAACTTTTATTAATTTTTTTCGTAAAATTCGTGGAGAAAATTTTCCTGTGCAAACAGAATTGTGATGTATTTTGGATTATATTATACACCCAATTCTATTTTTACACGTAAAATAAGCAGAATTGTACTTCAACTTTTATTAATTTTTTTCGTAAAATTCGTGGAGAAAATTTTCCTGTACAAACAGAATTGTGATGTATTTTGGATTATAATATACACCCAATTCTATTTTCACACGAACATTTTGTACACTGATTTTGTAAATAAAAATTTACTAAAAATCGAAGTAAAATTATTTCAATTTTACAAATAATAATATGGTAATTCTAATCTTTTCATAAATATAGTATATTTATTACACGAATTTCTTTGCACGTATTCTTCGGGAGCGTATTTATCGTGCAACAACAGAATATATAAATACACCATATTTATATATTAATATTAGGTTACATTTTCAATATTAATATCACAGAAGTTGATACATATTTCTAATTGCAATGTATTCTTATATTATAACATCCACTATTAATATCTCGATGTGCCTCGAATCTCGAAGAAGCATCTAACGAGTTTTCGGATTCTCGCGTGCCTGTCGATCCTTTCCGTAGCACATAGAATTTCCGTGGAATGGAGAATCGATCGGGGTGCATTTAAGGTGAATAGAAACTGGGTGCTCGATTAAGGGACGTCTTAAAGCAGTCCTACGATGAACAGCGCCACGAAGATTGGCTCGGATTAATTTTACTAGCTCACTATAAATAGACTGTGTACGAAGTACGGCGACAACACTTCGTGTCTCCGTGTAACATATTCATCCTACAAACATGCTCCTCCTTGATCTTTTGAACTGTAGCCAATCACTACACTTTGCATCATTAGCGGCCCCTTTATTATTTATCCAGGATAAGGATCAGGATAATATTCTGGAAGGAAATTCATTCGTTCCGCATGCTAGTCCTGTAAGTTTGGTAATGGATGCAAAACATGAAAGTTTGCGGTATTCCCATCGTCGGTCTTAAACAACGTTCATAAATCCTGCTGGTTCTTAATAAATTAACGCGCAACTTATAAATTGCTCGAAAATTACGCGGCCCGGGAATACGGAAGAGATCAAAGCGGTGTGCTCGCGTTTTAATCATTTTTTAATGATCCCTACACCTTGAATTACTACTGAAATTTAGAACTGAATCGTCTGATTAATAAGCCGTGATTAAAGTCACTTCCGCTTGAATGAAAAAAAATTTATATTTTATAAAAACTGAATTCGATGATCTATAATTAAAGTAACGTATAGTATACAATTTTAAACCTATTCTAGGATGATTTTGGGTCGGAAGAAGCGGTTTAAACATTTTTTCGGCCCAAAAATGGGTCGACCCAAAATCGCAAAAATGAGAAGGGGTATACCTTCAAAAATTGTCAAAAATTAAAAGTCGCCAAAATCAATTCTAAATGACCCAAATCGATGCTAAATGATGTATAAACATATTCTGGGATGATTTTCGGTCGGAAGAAGCGGTTTAAAATTTTTTTCGGACAAAAAATGGGTCGACCCAAAATCGCAAAAATGTGAAGGGGTATACCTTCAAAAATCTTCAAAAAATCAAAGTCGCCCATTTCGCTCCTAAATGGTCCAAATCGATGGTAGACGATACCTAAACATGTTCTAGAACCATTTCAATTTGATACAAGTGAAATAAAACATTTGCATGACAAAAAAAGGTTGACTCAATTCGCTAAAATAGGCAAAAATGAAACAAACTTACTTGAATAACCATACGCTCAATCGTAAGTGTCCTTCATCATGAAAATAAAAGAGAAGAGGAATAAGACATTGGAGAGGAAAAGCAGTGCGACAGATAAAATTCCTCGTTTTTTGGCATTTAAAGGTGCACGCGGCAGGAACGCGGCAGGAGATGCGGGATAGAATATTTCTCCCGGTATCCCGGTATCCCGGTATCCCGATATCCCGGTCTTCCCGTCGAGTATTGCTCTTATCTTTATCCCGTCTTTACCTTCACGGACCATGTAATCTGATCGTTTCTTTCTCTCGAGCGAGTTCTCTCGCTCGGAGGACTCGGCGAAATGAAAATAAAACCTAAATAAAACGGAACTCATGAATCGTTAAAACATCTTAAACGAACCAGCAAGCCGCGTAAACCTTTTAAGGGTGAACTCCCCGAGTGTATTCGAAGGGAAACATTATTCGATCACGATATTGGAAATATAGGTAACCCTCGTACAACGCGGGAGTTGGGTTCCAAAGAAAGGTCGCGTTATGCAAGACACGAATTACATACACGCTTTATATCGAAGTCGCATTCTATAACCGCCGCATTATTTCGAAACCGTGTTGTATAAGTACCGCCTTATATGAGGATCATCAGAATTTATGAACCGCGTTGTATAAGTACGGCGTTCTACTTACCGCGTTGTATGAGGATCGCCACAATCTGTGACTCGCGTTATATCGAAGTTGCATTATATAAGCGCCGCGTTATACGAGGATCGCGATAATTTGTGAACCGCGTTATATAGGAACCGTGTTGTATAAGTACCGCATTGTATAAGAATCGTCACAATTTGTGAACCGCGTTGTATGAGGATCGCCAGAATTTGTGAACCGTGTTATACGAGGGTCGCCACAATTTGTGAACCGCGTTATATCGGAACTGTGTTGTATCAGTACCGCATTGTATGAGGATCGCCATAATTTGGCAACCGCGTTATATCGAAACCGTGTTGTACGAGGATCGCCATAACTTGGAACCACGTTATACGAGAATCGCCAGAATTTGTGAACCGAGTTATATCGAAACCGTTTTGAACGAGGGTCGTCACAATTTGTGAACCGTGTTATACCGAAACCGCGTTGTACGAGGATTACTTGCATTTGCATAGCATTATTACTGGCAGAACACCAACTAATCTATATAATAAAACATCATAACGTAAAAAGCAACGATTCCGATGTCACACAAAAAATAATGTCGACTGCAAATTTTGTCGATGAATGATTTTTATCATTTATATGTCGAAAAATATTTCAGTTAAATGAGATAAATTTTAGAGCGAAAGCTTTTCTCTCGATCTGATAACGTATTATCATAATAAATTCGACCATTTTTCCAGCGATATTTTTGCGGAAAAATATTAAAAAATGCAGTTTCCAACGCGGAAATATTAATTCTAGTGATTTAAATTTGCCACTCGAATCTGATTATCCCTGCCATTTCTACTGATTCGAATATCGGATTTTAAATCCCCGATATATTACTTTATCTAAAAAATGAAGACTTATGAATCGGTCTAGTAACATTAATAAATAATAACGAGAAAAATATCGTATACCTTCCTACATAAAACGATTTCATTAATTATATTATTAACTATATACATAAAATTCCCTGGTTTTACTAATTTATTGTATATCGTATAACAGTAGATTAACTCTACAAAATTATGAATGCTTTTCAAATTCAATTCATGTCCAATTATCGATTTATTATTGATTTATCTTTTTATTAACGGAATGAAACCCTTTGGCATAAAATCATACAAAAAGAAAATGAAAGACCCAAAGAGACATAAAGAATACAATAAGTTGCTGCCGCATAACCGAATAAATAGAAACAATTTGTACACAAAAGTGCATTTATAAATTAGGAATTTAGTGCTCGCGAATAATCTGATGAATGCAGGGAATGTAATGGTAAATTGATCCGCGTATAAAACCGCAAAAAGCAAGATGATCTATTTCTATTTGCTGAATCAGCAAGTCTCGCGAAACCTAGAAATTCCGTACGTGAAGAAGCGCATTACAGCGGAGAGAAATAGTAAGCGAAACGAAGCATTTCAGGTTCGAGTTTCGAAGTGCGAACGATAAAAGCTAAAGTCGAGAAATACTGCTTGAAACAATAGAAACATAGTGCCCTATCTTTACCTCGTCACACCCGATATAACCCGATATAACCCGATCGTTTCTTCCCTTCGAGTAACTTGAAAATTTGTTATTTTTCCTCTCGAAAACGTGTTCTTAATCGAGTCAATCAGAACGAATGTTTGCGATAATAATTTCACTTATCAGGAATCACGTTGTAAATATCAATCCGTGTAATAAGCAGTTGCTAAGAATTTCTTTAAGGTGGGTGTTTATACGTTTATGAAGCGATTGGGACGTATTTTGATTAAATGAATATTATATTGCAGAAAATGCTGCACTTTAACTTTCACCCTTAATATATGCCATTTCTAGTGAGATGATCTAATATTAGGGTTAAGAATCTTGGTTGCTGTCGTGGATCGATTAATATTTTTTAGTCGGTTGTATATGGTATACATTGTATATTATAATTAGGTATTCTATATTCTAAGTTCGAAGATCGAAGCTCCAAGTTCCAACTTCCAACTTCCAACTTCCAAGTTCCAAGTTCTATACTTTAAGTTTTGAGTGCTAACGATAAGTTCCAAGTCCAAGTTGTAAGTTGAAAGCTGAAAATTCGAAGTTCTCAGTTCCACTTTCTATATTTTGAGTTTTGAGTCTTAAGTTCCAAGTTGTAAGTTGTAACTTGAAAACTCTAAGTACTAAGTTCCACGTTCTATGTTTTGAGTTTTGAGTCTAAAATTCCAAGTTCCTAAGTTCCTAGGTTCCTATGTTCCCAAGTTCCTAAGTTCCCAAGTTCCCAAGTTCCCAAGTTCCAAATTTGAAGTTTCAAGATCTAACTTTTCAGTTTTAAGTTCCATGTGTTCAGTTTTGAGTCCCAAGTTCTGAGTTGCAAGTTCCAAGTTCTGAGTTGCAAATTCCAAATTCTGAGTTGCAAGTTCCAAGTTCTACGCTCTACGTTCTACATTCCACATAATCTATTACATATTATAAACAATCCCCGTATTCTCCCATAAGTTATAACCGCTAACCCCCGCCCCATCTAAAGTAACAGTACGTCTTCTTTCCACAAAGCCACAGTATATGGAGTCTCCATATCCATATAAAAAACAGAAAATATTTTGATACGTTTTCTTATACAAAAATCCTATAGCAAGATTCCATGCATCTCGAAGTTCTTGGGGGCAGGGGGGCGGTTATTTTACGAGGGGGGTGTGTAAGTGCTCGCAGGTAAATGTGACCCACATGCAAGAAAACAGGTATTATATCGGTAAAGAGCCACTCCCGTGGGAGCTGGACCCAGGAAGATAGCGTGGCGTTTGCCACCCTTATAAATTGTCGCGATTTCATTCGACCCCGTGGCACTCCATGTCTACCAACCACGGACGTTTACCAAGGCGCGCATATACTCACGAAAGCATAGTTTCCTGGCAAGCTTATTAGTCCTTCAAAAACCGTCCCACGTTTGCGCGAAATTATTAAGGAACTGTAATTAAGGACACGTTCTCATTGGTGAGTACAGCTTGGACGAAGAACACCGGGAATTTGGTGAACGTGCGAGATCACTGATACGTGATGTTTAAGCTCCGTCGCGATATTTCTTGTTGCAATATATAATTATTAATATTATAAATTTCCATTGCAGATCGTTGGTATAATTTCTTTCGAATATTAAACATTTTCATGAAACATAAACAATTTTTAGTTACGATATGTAATTATTAATACATTCACTTGCAGATCGTTGGTATAATTTCTTTGGAATATTAAACATTTTCATGAAACATAAACAATTTTTAGTTACGATATGTAATTATTAATATTATAAATTTCACTTGCAGATCGTTGGTATAAGTTCTTTCGCATATTAAACATTTTCATGAAACATAAACAATTTTTAGTTACGATATGTAATTATTAATATTATAAATTTCACTTGCAGATCGTTAGTATAATTTCTTTCGAATATTAAACATTTTCATGAAACATTCACAATTTTTAGTTACAATATAAAATTATTAATATTATAAATTTTCATTGCAGATCGTTGGTATAATTTCTTTCGAATATTAAACATTTTCATGAAACATAAACAATTTTTAGTTACAATATGTAATTATTAATATTATAAATTTCACTTGCAGATCGTTAGTATAATTTCTTTCGCATATTAAACATTTTCATAAAACATAAACAATTTTTAGTTACAATATGTAATTATTAATACATTCACTTGCAGATCATTGATATAATTTCTTTCGAATATTAAACAGTTTCATAAAACATAAACAATTTTTAGCGGCACAAATCAGTTGAATGTCCTCTTAGCAACTCATAAAACACCATAAAGTATTATAACATACTCCATAAATCTATCGTTTATTTATTTTTATTAAGTTACCAGAAAGTAATCAATTCTTTTTCACATACTTTACGGAACTGCATTAATTGTTTGATATTAACCATCACTCACTTAAATAATCCACATCGTTATCTATGATCCTTGGCCGACGATCCTCTAAAACCATAATTCCCTTTTCGAAAAAATCAAATTCCTAAATTGCGGAAGAATTCTGCACTCCAGAATTCGGTATTTTTTGGTATCCATAATAAAACGCTGTAATCTTAAGATATGCTGCCACATTTGATAGAGTTATTCTATTCGAAAAAATGACTGGTAAAATATAATAATTCGATTTAATAATATATATAATATATATCATTTATAATTCGATTTAATAATATATATAATATATATCATTTATAATTCGATTTCATAATATATATAATAAGTATAAATTGTTTATTGCCTCCCCTTAGGGTTACAAGTTCTCCTTTTCCTCCCTTCTCTTCCCCCCTCTCTTCTTCTTCATCCTCTTCATCCTTCTTCCTGCTTCCTCCATCCTCCTCCTCACTCCTCCTCTTCAATCCCCCTTTCCTCTTCTCCTTTTTCAGATCCCCTTCTTCTCGCCTCCTCCCTCCTCCTCTCCACCCCTCTCATCCACTCCTCCCCACCTCCATCCTCCCCCAATATCTCCCTTACCCTCTCACTCCAGCTCCCCCTATCCTCGCCATCCCATCCACACCTTCATAATATATATAATATATATCATTTATAATTCGATTTCATAATATATATAATATATATCATTTATAATTCGATTTAACATATATTTATAATCTTGAGTTATATTTTTCTTGGTCTTCGAAATGATAGTATTCTTTTGTTGGACTGATTAAATCAGACATTGGTCTATACTACTAGCCGCGCCGTCCAACAAAAGATTTAACATATATATATTATTAAAGCAAATTATAAGAATTAATAAAAGAAAATTATAAAGCAATGTCACGAAACAGTTTCAGGAGACTCGAAGGTTAGTTGTCCGTGCCGTTATAAAATGTATAATATAATATGTTATATTATATATTTATAATATAAATCGTGGTGGTTTCCGTGCATCTACGATTTTTCGGTTGTATTTTTCTTTTTTCTTGGTCTTCGAAATGATAGTATTCTTTTATTGGACGACGCGGCTAGTAGTATAGACCGTCTGATTAAAGCAGACATTGGTCTATACTACTAGCCGCACCGTCCAACAAAAGATTTAACATATATATATATATATATATTATTAAAGCAAATTATAAGAATTAATAAAAGAAAATTATAAAGCAATGTCACGAAACAGTTTCAAGAGACTCGAAGGTCAGTCGTCCGTGCCGTTATAAAATGTATAATATAATATGTTATATTAATAATATTACGGCCAACCTCAACCTTCAAGAAAATTAATTATATATTTATAATATAAATCGTGGTGGTTTCCGTGCATCTACGATTGTTCGGTTGCATGGTAGTCCGGTTAAAGCCCGACTCCTCCACTCAGTGGAGGTACACGTAAGAACGCAACCTCCTAAGCTTATTAGTTCTTCGAAAAAACCGAGCTGAGTCCGCTGGCAATTAACAACCAACTCGTGTAATCCACTGCATAGTCTAATTTAGTTTCCGAGGATTACACGTATAACTTTCGTCTCCTGCATCTGGGACTTTTTCTTGGCAATTTTATCTCCGAGAATTTCTCATGGAACATTTCTCATGGAATTAAAAAGATGTAGTTCTTTTTAATATGAACGAGTCTTATTGTAATGCGAATTATTGCGCGCTTATTTTATTCTTTTTAAGCGGACCAAACGTTTCTCTCCAAGTATCCGTGAATTTTTTAGACAATTTTAATAATAATAATAATAATAATAATAATAATAATAAGAAGAAGAAGAAGAATAACAATAATAGTAGTAGTAGTAGTAATAGTAGTAGTAGTAATAATAATACTAATAGTAATAATAATAATAATATATAGTGTTTATTTTCTGCGGCTATTAATAATAATAATAATAATAATAATAATAATGATGATAATAATAATAGTAATAATAATAAGAAGAAGAAGAAGAAGAATAACAATAATAATAGTAGTAGTAGTAATAATAATACTAATAGTAATAATAATAATAATATATAGTGTTTATTTTCTGCGGCTATTAATAATAATAATAATAATAATGATAATTGTGATGATAATAATATTAATAATAATAGTAGTAATAATAATAATGATGATGATTTTCCACAAATTTGTTTCCTTAAACTATTGCAATAAAAATAAAATCCAATGTAAAGTGAAAGGGCGAGTCTGATTTGCAATATGGTAAATTTGCTTTATAAAATGGCGAATATAGTAGACCAGTCATTTTGACCGCATTGGTAGCTTCAGTGTTAAAAAATGTTTACGTAAAACGTGTCACACATGACACTGTAAAATTCGAATGATCATAATGCACGGAAAAATGCTCCACGATTTGACATCGTGCGTCCGCGATCGTAAATTTCAATTCGAAATATTCATAAGGCGAGGGATTTAATCGGGATTTTCGGAAGTCATACATCGAGTGCGGGAAGTTGGTGGAGTTCGGTAAAAGTGAAACAAACGAAATAACGGACGGTTGCGCGTTACCGGCCGGTAATCGATTGCAGATAAATACGTGAGAACGAGCAATTAATTTCAGGGCGAAACGAAGGCGGCACATCGTAAAAAAGGATTTACACGACGATAAGTGATAAACGAGGAACCAATATTCGAAGCAATATTTCGTGTCTGTGCCGCGTCCGTTCGTGTCCTGCGGGTTCAGATAAACGGTAAAACGATACCACTCTGACGTTCGTGCATACAGACGTGCCAACCTATGCGCAGCCATTTATGAAATACACTGTGAAATTACCGGAAAGTCGTCTACGGGATACTGGGAAAGAGACGGCCGAAGCGACTGTCCGGTTTTCTGCTGGTTGCAATTGCGGTCCGTTTATTGTCCGATTATTAATTACCCCGCGATATTTCGTACCGCCATGGAATCATAAATCAGCGACCGAAAGCCGCCTCGAATCGTTTGGGTTATTATTCATATCGAACAATTATTATCATTGACGCATCCTTCATTTTTTTTACAGTTCCTCTCACAATTCACAAAATAATAGTTTGCAGAATATCTTTGATATCATATGATTCCGGAATGAATTCAACGTGTACGTTGCGCGTATTAATACTTCATAGTTTATGCCATTAATTATCACTAGAACTACCAACGCATTGGAAACGACTGGTCCGCCATTTTTAATACAATCGTTCGAAAATACGACCACGCATTGTTCGCGATTTTGTGTACCCTTTTCTACGTACATAACGCGCACTGTTTAATTCAGTGTTATTAATTATTAATTTAATTCTTTATTATTAATTATGTGGGATTGAATGCCCCGAAGTCGTAGCTTTTGGGAGCAAAAGAGTGGCATCGATATCTGGGCTAATATTATTATTATTTTATTTGCAAAATATGTGTACTGGATTTTATTGAAGAGGGAAAATGAGAAGTTTGGTATTTTATATTTTTAATAATTTTTTGTTATATATTTTACGGCGGATTCTTAGTGATTGTAACGCGTGGTTGACGAACGATCGCGATGTACAGTCGGTCGCATAAGTATTCCTCCACCTACCGCGCTCGGTGTAGATACAGTATGGAAACTGAAAAAAATGAAAACACTCACGAAAAATTTAAATAAAAATACAGAAACTGATCTTTATTAATACACAATAAGGTGACAGTTTTTATATTTATAATGGGACTGTACATAGTGAAAAATTAAATGGAAAAAATCGTCAGATAAATGCATCTAAGGGGTATCCTACTAAATATTAAGTTGGTAACATTGGTTTTATTCAACAACCATTTGATTACTTTGTAAGTGGACGAATACTTTTATGTTGAAATTTTTTGATACGTTGTGATATTTCATTTAATTTTTTACTATGTACAGAAATTATGAATCTCAAAAAATGTCACTTTATTATGTATTAATAAATATGAGTTTCTGTATTTTTTGTTTAAATTTTGGATGTTTTCATTATTTTTTTTTACGTTAGCCGAGCGGGCGGACGAATACTTATGCGTCCGACTGTATCATCGGCTGTAATTATAACGGAAGACCAAATCGAAGCGATCGGCCATTCTGTTTCTGAATTATGATGTCAACTGGAAAAACCGGGCCCGAAAATTGCTCGGAAAAATTCGGTGAGCTTCACGTTAAACCGCAATCCAATTACTGCCGCGTGGGAACACGCGCGACGAGTTACGAAAGTCCCGATCGTACTCGGCGATACAAATATAAAACAAATACCAACAAAAAACAGAAATTTACTGTAACAAGTCTTCCGTCGAGATATGCGTTTCTGAATTACTATAAATGACAGGATTGCAAATGCGGTTGGAATATGTTTAATCTCCACAAACTTTAATTCTTCCGTTTTAAGTTTTGCTTAAAACTTTCCCTTAAAACATGACTTATTACGTTTATATTATTAATAACATAAAATTCCTTGCATTAATTCTAATTCAAATATCTTCAATTATTAATTATATTATTACAAAATGCGCTTGGAATATGTTTCATTTCTACACACTTTAATTCTTTCATTTTAAGTCTTCTCCAAAAACGTGACTTACTACCTTTATATTATTAATAACATAAAATTCCTTGCATTAATTCTAATTCAAATATCTTCAATTATTAATTATATTGTTACAAAATGCGCTCAGAATGTTTCATTTCTACAAACTTTAATTCTTTCATTTTAAGTCTTCTCCAAAAACGTGACTTACTTCGTTTATATTATTAATAACATAAAATTCCTTGCATTAATTCTAATTCAAATATCTTCAATTATTAATTATATTATTACAAAATGCGCTTGGAATATGTTTCATTTCTACAAACTTTAATTCTTCCATTCGGTGAGTGCAAATTTGATAAGCAAAATCAAAACATTTCGATCGATATGTTGAGGAGTCTAATTATAGATCAACTCGGCTCAGTTGAGCTCGCATCGTACTGTTAAGGCAAAATGGCGCGTCATGGATGTCACGTATCCCAAGGTACGCACAATTTTATTATAATTACAGTCTCAAAACCAGTTTAAACTATATTTTCTCATTAATTTATAATAACTAATACATCTACCTATATTATTGCACCGATACATGTATTACTTTCCAACTATTTCCGACGTTCTTGAAGAATTACGGTGACAAACGTTTTCTGGCGTCAATTCTTTATTTTCTCCCGAAATATTTGCTCCTCGATTAACATTAATACACTCGAATTAATTATTGTTTAGATTGTAAGAGTTCTCCATTTTGTTTAGAAACCTATATTTAATTACGATTTAGGTGGAATTACAGTAATTAAGTGCGAAAATATATCGAATTATAATTCGCAATTATATTGTCACGGATATCGTGTTTAGTTCGAGAATTATTGTTAATTCTGATTCAGTAATTTAGCTTACTGTATAACTACTTTACGCGATATAATATTAATTATTGATTATTCACTGTTCATACCTTTTAATAAAAATATATCTTGCTCTACTCTTCTCCACTTCATCGAAGAATCTACATTTTGACTTCAATTACGATATATAATTATATTGGTAGTTGAAGTAAAACTATTCAATATTACCGAAGAAAATATTCGTTTTTACACATTCAGTGATAATACAATATTAATATAAAATCTGTATTAGTGTTACACGTATTCCAATCGATTTTTCAAGTAACTTTACTAACCGAACGGTTTGTTTTGTTGCAGGTCACGCTGGCCAACCTTTGCGTACCTCAGGCAGGCCTCGGATCTCGTTGACAAAAACAAAGGCGAAAAAACGGGTGCCTTAAGCCTTCGACGTTCGGTGAGTCGAATGTTGTTGCGTTCTCGCATTCCACAATTACGATGCAAAATAAATGTTCCTGAATATTCATTTGATCGATATATGTATGACTCGGAATGAAAAGTAGTGTCTATGCGATACGAAGAAGTAATTTTAATTGTTTTCAATGTGAAATCTTTGAATTATATATAATTGAAATGTTTTGGATTATTTCTGTCTGGAATAATTTTTATTATTTCTGACTCAAATATTTTTTATTATTTCTGACATAAATATTGTCTCGGATATTTTTAATTATTTCTGACTCAAATATTGTCGATTAAATATTGTCTCGGATATTTTTAATTATTTCTGACTCACATACTGTCGTATTGTCTGGGATATTTTTAATTATTTCTGACTCAAATACTGTCGATTAACTATTGTCTCGGATATTTTTAATTATTTCTGACTCAAATACTGTCGATTAAATATTGTCTCGGATATTTTTAATTATTTCTGACTCAAATACTGTCGATTAAGTATTGTCTCGAATATTTTTAATTATTTCTGATTCAAATACTGTCGATTATTTCTGATTGAAATATTTTCGGTTATATCTGTCTCGAATAAATTTCATTCTTTCTGACTCAAATATTGTCGATTATTTCTGATTAAACTATTTTCGATTATTTATGTCTCGAATAATTTTCATTATTACTGTCTCAAATATTTTAAATTATTTCTGATTAAAATACTTTCGATTATTTATGTCTCGAATAATTTTCATTATTTCTGCCTCAAATATCGTCGATGATTTCTGATTAAACTATTTTCGGTTATTTATGTCTCGAATATTTTCAATTATTGCCGATTAAAATATTTTCGATTATTTATGACAAATAATTTTCATTACTTCTGACTCAAATATTGCCGAATATTTCTGATGAAAATATTTTCAATTATTTCCGATTAAAATATTTTCAATTATTTCCGATTAAAATATTTTCAACTATTTCCGATGAAAATATTTTCAATTATTTCCGATTAAAATATTTTCAATTATTTCCGATTTAAATATTTTCAATTATTTCCGATGAAAATATTTTCGGTTAATTCTATCTCATACTTTTCATTATTTCTAATTCAAATATTTCCGATGATATCTGACTCGAATGTTTTCAATTATTTCTGACTCAAATATTTTCGATGATATCTGGCACCAATATTTTTAATTATTTCTGACTCAAATATTTTCAATGATTTCCCATTGATATTATATACACATATGTATAAACAACAAAATGAATTTCTGACACCATAGAAGATATCCAACTCGCAGCGTTATATTTTTGACGCGAACAAAAAGTTGCGTGTAATACCATTACGAAAACTTCGAAATTTATTATTCGCTGAACGTTTCCCGTTAGCACGGCACACGCAGTAGATCCTGATTCAAGCTCGACTATTATTTACCGAACTTTCCTGGCAGATCTCGTAACGCTTTTATTTTTAATTTTACAACTACCTCGGTCAATGCCGGAACAGAAGTTCCTTAACTTATGGGAGTTTAACGGTTGTTTCGTTTTTCTTCCTAATTTCAGTATCGCAAGCTATTTGCTCGACTATCCTCCGCCATAATAAACAATTACAAGCGGTTTTAATTAGCTTACATGCCGAATTAATGGCAAATAGTTACCGTCACACACGCGAACGTGTTAATCCTATAATAAAAGTAATTCTAAAGTAATATATGTAATTCTTAAAATAAGGTTTCTTTATAAATCTCCTTTATTCACGCACCAGTCATGCTATTTATATACATTTTACATGATTTTATATTCTACATATCCTGAAAAAGAATTTGGTTTAACGAAATAGTCACCATTTATTCCTACAACTCTTTTCCAACGTTCCACGAATTTGTGTATTTCTTTTCGTAAAAATCTAGTGTTTTACTCGCAAAGAATGAATAATGAACACAAAAAGGACAAATATCGAAGTATATTTATTAACTTCCATTCAATAATTCTCATTATAATATCGTGTTAAGTTTGTTGTATACTTTAAAGTTATATCCAAACGTAACCAAACTTCTGTCAAAACATTTGCGGAAGGAGGTTAGGTTACAGGAATGATTTGATTAACAATCCGGTTAATTAAAGATAATAAGGTAGCGAGCCGAATGAAACAGCGAATTAATAATCTTGTAAGTGCATCGTGATAATATTATTGTAGGACATTTTCGGTGGGAAGTGCAAAGTTGAAGGAGGTCAAGCAAGCAAGTCACAACAAGGTTAGGTTCGGTAAGGTAGGACCCGTCGGAACTGGGAAAGTTTCGGGATTTCGGTGTCGACGGTTTTGACCTCACGGCGAGTTTCCAGGTCAAATAGAAACGTATCCAATCAAACTTCTCCGAAATTCGAGTGTTTCGTTGTACAGTTTCGTGCACTGATAGCGAAGTAGATAAACGAAAGATTATTCTTTGGGTCGCGAAATGCTTTTAAATACTGTTTCAGAATTGTTGCGAGAAATTAACGACAAATTAACGAGAAATTCTGAAACAAGTGAATATGCATCGACTCGTAAAAGTTTATTAACGCCATCTTTCGATGGATAAAAAAGTAAAGTTTTTATGATTTTCTTCATCAGATTTTAACTACCTTTTTCTACTCTTATTTTGTATATGTATATAATGCGCATAATTATATCCAGTAATTAACTATTAAATTAAATTAAATCGTTAAATTAATCATGATTGCAAGCATGTTTTACATGTAAATAAATTGGTGAATAGAACTGCATGTATTGTATCAATACAACATATTGTTACGTAGCGCGTTTACCTGGGCACTCTCGCGAGATTGTTGTTAACGAATTTATTTCTTCGTCACGAATAGTGAAATGTTTGAACCAAAAATAATTGATAATATTTGAGTCGGAAATAACTGTAAGTGTTGAGTCAATATTTGAATCCAAATGATTTGGATCAGAAATAATTGCAAATATTTAAATCAGAGATATTTGAAGATATTTGAAAATACTGAAATCATAAATATTTGAAATTATTTGAATCGGAAATGCTTGAAATCAGTTGATTCATAAATAACTGAAAGTATTGAGCAAATATTTGAATCCAAAAAGATTTGGATCAGAAATAATTGCAAATATTGAAATCAGAAATATTTGAAAATATTTGAATCGGAAATGCTTGAAAATATATGAATCCGAAATGCTTGAAAATAGATGAATCATAAATAACTGAAATTATTGAGTCAAGTATTTGAATCCAAATATAGTTGGATCAAAATATAATCGGAAATATTTAAGTCAGAAATATTTTCAAATATTTGAATCGGAAATATCTGAAAATAGTTGAATAAGAAATATTTGAAAATGTTTGAAAATGTGTGAAACAATTTCAAATACTCAAATCGGAAATAATTCCAAATATCGTTTTCGAAACTGCATATTTGTTTATGAAATCATATATTCAAAAAATTGATGAGCCGTTATCATGCAAAATTAAGATTTATCAATAAAAACATATATTTAGATATTCTAAGCATGGTTCGTTAAAAATATTAATAATAATTATTCTCTGGACTGACAATAATTTGTGGAAGTAGAAAAGTACGTCTGCCTACACAGCTTTCATATCTCAAGCAAGATAATTATTTTTATATTAAATTCTTCTCATCTTGTTTAATGCTTTGCGCTATGCTTAAAAAGTTCATTCTCACCCCGAAAAGTTTCCTTTCCTAGAAACTTAAATCTACTCTGTTGAAATTCATAACTTTTATGAAACCTTAGTTAGCTTCAGCTCGATTAATACTTCCCTCGTTCACGTAATTCTCATTTTAAGAATTAATTCCCGTGTTATACGAGGAAGGGAAAATTGAATCGTAAATTCGTATCGCACCTGGAAAATGATGCACGCGTTTTAATATAAATTTCTCGAACGTGTCGATTATATATTTACATAAAAAATTCTATATAAAAAACTCGAAACTTATCGATCGACGTAATCTATTTTATTCTACTTGCTACAATTAATATTTAAGTGAATAATGTCGACGGGAAAAATCGACAAAGTTATGTACATATTTGTGTCTTTTCCAGAGAAATACAGTTTCGGATAAAACTACTGAATCGATGTCGTTAAAAATGTAAAAAAATCATAAACATATTCGTGTATCTGCCAATTGTTTTCTGGGTGATTCTATATTTCTGCAGTAGTTTTTGTTACTTTACGTATTTTCCTACCTTCGAAGCTGTCATTTCGGACGCGATGTTAAATAAACATGCGCTTAACAAGTGTTTCAAGCTGTCCAAACATATTTCAACCACAGCGAAATACTTTACGTATTTTAATGCCAGAGAATTTAATTCGCTTGTTTGTTATGAATAAGCGTTCCTTAGTAAGTAATGTTTTTGGCGATCAACGGATCACGATAATATAGGAGTATATTTTCATTCACGAATAAAATGGATTCGTTATTAGAGCCTCCGCATTAATGCAGAAATAATTCAAAGTATTTGAAGTGGAACAAAATGAAAATATCTGAAACTAGTATAATTGAATATATTTGAATTCGAAATTATTGAAAATATCGGAATCAGATTTAAGTAAAAATATTTGAATTAGAAATGATTGGAAATATCTGAATCAGATGTAATTGAAAATATTTGAATTAGAAATGATTGGAAATATCTGGATCAGATTTAATTAAAAATATTTGAATTAGAAATGATTGGAAATATCTGAATCAGATGTAATTGAAAATATCTGAATCAGATTTAATTAAAAATATTTGAATTAGAAATGATTGAATATATCTGAATCAGATATGATTGAATATATTTGAATTAGAAATTATTGAAAATATCTGAATCAGATATAATTGAATATATTTGAATTAGAAATTATTGAAAATATCTGAATCAGATATAATTGAATATATTTGAATTAGAAATTATTGAAAATATCTGAATTAGATTTAATTAAAAATATTTGAATTCGAAATTATTGAAAATATCTGAATCAGATATAATTGAAAATATTTGAATTAGAAATTATTGAAAATATCTGAATCAGATATAATTAAAAATATTTGAATTCGAAATTATAGAAAATATCTGAATCAGATGTACTTGAATATATTTGAATTAGAGATTATTGAAAATATCTGAATCAGTACTAATTGAAAATATTTGATTTAGAAATAATTGAAAATATCGGAATCAGATATAATAGAATATATTTGAATGAGAAATAATGGAAAATATTCGAATCAGAGATACTATGAACTTTGAACTTCGACATGATATACATGTTCATATCCTACCAACGTGTAACGCATACCTCACTTAACATGTTTTAAATATCCGTTTTAAATATGCATACATTCTTCGTTAATTTTCGCTCCGTGCAATTTCATCGCGGCGTGAATAATAAACTAAAACTTTGTTGGCGAACTATAATACATTCCGAAACTCCTATGTTTTGAGGAACATTTATAACAACCGTGCAACTTTCATTGAAACTGCACGCCGAATAATGCAAGCCGCGATATTGATATAAATATGTATACATATATCACATTTTATCCAAAATCTCCAGAGTATAAGAATTTGTATCTAAAAATCCCCAGTGAAATTTGTTCATAATTTACACAGATACATAATTATATATTCAAATGTTATTAGTGCCCGAATACTTTTGGGAGTAACTGTACATATATCGAAGCGAGGATCCTCGATATCCCTTTCATAAATAGAAGGGTGTCACGTATCAGGGTGGCTTTAGTTAGCTGGCGCATCGAGGGTGCTTACCGCATGGGATCGAATTTGCTCCGAGTACTTCGGGTAGTTCGGATGCTTCGGATACTTCGGATACTTCGGGAACGTCGCGTTCTTCGTGACAGCGAGTACACCCGGAAATCCAGGTGTCCCTCGTAAGACAAGTGTCAAGCAGCGTCCCGATCTTTGACTACATACCCCTGTACAAGGCTCTCGTAAAAGCCTCCGGGTACTTTTATTTCACCTAACGGATTTCCCCCGATAAAGTATCGCTTCGACATCGCGTAAAATGTTATCTGTCCCCGTAAATGTGCCCCATGGGCCACCGTCTACTTTCCCCTTAAGATAGATGCACAGTCGTATGCCTATTTATTACATGCGTAAAGGACACCGACGTCCCATTCGATTCTGATCCGAATATATTAGACAGTCAAACCCTGTATAACGCGAGTTCCTGCAACGCGAATTCCTACAATGCGCTAAAGATATTGCGATGACTTGTTTTATGTAAAGGGATTCTTGTATAACGCGCTGTACAGTAAACTACCGTATAAGGCGAGTTCCCTAAACGCGAATTCTTATGATGCAAATTCCTATAACGCGAGTTCCTATAACGCGAGTTCCTATAACGCGAGTTCCTATAACGCAAGTTCCTAGAACGCGAGTTCCTAGAACGCGAGTTCCTACAACGCGAGTTCCTAGAACGCAAATTTCTACAATGCGAATCCCTATAACGCGAATTCCTATAACGCGAGTTCCTATAACGCGAGTTCCTATAACGCGAATTCCTACAACGCGAGTTCCTAGAACGCGAATTCCTACAACGCGAGTTCCTAGAACGCGAATTTCTATAATATGAATCCCTATAACGCGAATTCCTACAACGCGAATTTCTATAACGCGAATCCCTACAACGCGAGTTCCTATAACGCGAGTTCCTATAACGCGAATTCCTACAACGCGAATTCCTACAACGCGAGTTCCTACAACGCGAGTCCCTATAACGCGAGTTCCTATAACGCGAATTCCTACAACGCGAATTCCTACAACGCGAGTTCCTACAACGCGAGTTCCTACAACGCGAGTTCCTATAACGCGAGTTCCTATAACGCGAATTCCTACAACGCGAGTTCTTAGAACGCAAGTTCCTACACGCGAGTTCCTAGAACGCGAATTTCTACAATGCGAGTTCCTACAATGCGAATTCCTACAACACGAGTTCCTATAACGCGAGTTCCAACAACGCGAGTTCTCGATCAACGGAACTCACGTCCTAGGAATTCACGTTGTACGAATTCGCGTTCTGGAACTCACATTGTACAGGAATTCATTGTATAGTGCATTGTACAAAAATCGCTTTATAAAAAGTCGTCGCAATATCTTTACCGCGCTCTATAAATTCGCTTCGTAGAAACTCGCGATGTACATGGAGTTTACTGTGCAGCACATTCTACAAGAATTGCATTACACAAAAACAGGCAGCGAAGTGTGAAGTTGAATTAAGAGAAACACGGAGAATCGTTCGAATAGGAAACGAGGTGTAACGGAAGAAGTAGTGGACTCTGAGAAATGAGAAAGTCGGCCAGTTAGAGACGAAATCCCTGCCGGTGTTATTCCGGTGCTCGAGTGATAGAGCGCCGAATGAAGTGGAAGTCAACGAAGCAAACTCATGGTTTAAACATCGAGTTACCTTAATATGAACGAACCCATAGTGCCCCGTTTCCCAAGAAACGAAATTGAAGTACTTTCATGAGCGCAACAAATCTGTGCACATCAAAAATCACGAAAACAATGTCTAACACGAGATAAGCAATCAAATTGATCGTTACACTTTGCCAGCGCAATAAATGTCTCCTTTAACACTAAACGTATCGGCAATTTACATATACGCATTCTTACCATGAGGGGTCATTTGACCCCTTATGAAATAAACGTGAATTTTTAGAAAGAAATTCTTGATTTATTAAAGGAAATAATTCGCAACATAACTTCTGATTTCTAATAAAATAATTAAACTTATATTTTTATTTTTGTAACTAAAATAAGCAATTAATTACACTTCTTACATATGACTGGGTTTCTCATTTATACATTTTCCGCAGAGAAAGGGGTTATTTGACCCCGCTTGGTACGTTTAGTGGTAAAAACGTACACTGTCAAGATATTACTCGTGATTATTGTTAAGCAATTTTCCTGTAAATTTAAATCAAATTGAAATTAATCCAAGAATATCATTTTTATGGAATGTTTTTAGCGGCTATGTTGTTTATATTTTAAGTTATACTCGATAATAGAAGGGTAAATAGCTCGTAGAATCGATTCGACAGAGTGCGCCAGTGCACGGTCCAATGGAAAATCGTAGTGATAATGTAGACTACTGATAACCTGAGACTTCTTTATCTTCTTTATCAGTACGATATAGATAAGTGGCATTTTCAATATTTAATCGCAATTTTGATGTTTCCTACTTAATTTTATAAGTAATATTATATTATAATACATTGTAACTCATGTTCCGCGGTGACTTGTGGAACGCGTTATATCGAAACCGCGTTGTACAAGCGTCATCTGTACAGTGAAAGCCCGTACAACGTGAATTCTTACAAGGTGAGTTCCTTCAACGCGAATTCATACAACGCGAATTCCTACGACGCGAATTCATACAACGCGAATTCCTATAGCACGAGTTCCTACAACGCGAATTCCTATAACGCGAGTTCCTATAACGCGAGTTCCTACGACGCGAATTTCTACAATGCGAATCCCTATAACGCGAATTCCTATAACGCGAGTTCCTATAACGCGAATTTCTATAATACGAATCCCTATAACGCGAATTCCTACGACACGAATTCATACAACGCGAATTCCTATAGCACGAGTTCCTACAACGCGAATTCCTATAACGCGAGTTCCTATAACGCGAGTTCCTACGACGCGAATTTCTACAATGCGAATCCCTATAACGCGAATTCCTATAACGCGAGTTCCTATAACGCGAGTTCCTAGAACGCGAATTTCTATAATACGAATCCCTATAACGCGAATTCCTACGACACGAATTCATACAACGCGAATTCCTATAGCACGAGTTCCTACAACGCGAATTCCTATAACGCGAGTTCCTATAACGCGAGTTCCTACAACGCGAATTTCTACAATGCGAATCCCTATAACGCGAATTCCTATAACGCGAGTTCCTATAACGCGAGTTCCTAGAACGCGAATTTCTATAATACGAATCCCTATAACGCGAATTCCTACGACACGAATTCATACAACGCGAATTTCTACAGCACGAGTTCCTACAACGCGAGTTCCTACAACGCGAATTCCTGCAACGCGAATTTCTACAAGGCGAGTTCCAACAATGCGAAATCCTACAAGGCGAATTCCTACAACGCAAAATCCTACAAGGCGAGTTCCTGCAACGCCAATTTTCAGAACGCGAACTTCTACAACGCGCTATTTAATAAAATGCAGGAATTCCCCGATAAAGCGATTTCATAGAACGCGTAACATATTAACCGCGTTATACCGGTGTCTACGTGTATACACATAAATTGCAGCATAATTGATAGACATATATATTTCAACATGAAAAAGAGCGATGACAAAGAACGCCCGATGTCTCCGTCGTTTACCGTAAACAGATTGACTCCGTCGTTCGTGGAAAATGTATAACATAAGAAAAGTCGTAATGTGTTTTCTATATCGCGATTCGCGATTCGCGATTCGCGCTCGGATTAAACTACTTTTTATGATACATCCAGGCATCGGCAAACGCGAGGTTCGCGTGTTAGGACTTAAATCAGTTGCAAGGCGTAAAACCGGAGGAGCAGAGGAGGAAGAAGTATAAAAAAAAGGAATAGAAGCATGAAGGCCTGGCAGACAGTATTTCATTATCTTCGGTGGAACTCGGTCGAGCTTTCGCAGCGCGAATGAGTCGACGAATCAACACGAATCAACTCGAATCGTAGAATAGTTTTCTTTTCACTCAATCTTGCAAATAATCTCCAATTAATCGTAGCAAAAAAGAAACTCAACTTTCGTCGTGATTCGCGAACAGTTTCCGGGCGAATAATGAAATGTACATTCAAAGTGAGACACTTCGAGCATCAAAATTGATTGCGTGACTTTTTGAGGACATCTTATGAAAGTGAACGAGAGTTGTAAAACAGAAAATGATTATGGATCGTAAAACTGATGAATTCGGGCGAGTGAAAAATGATGAATGATTTTGAACGTTTGAAGACAATCCAATGTTTTGTTTGTACGACGCTTTTTTATCGAGTGATTGATAACAAACGAGCCTTTTGTTTGGGAAGCCATATTGTGGCGGTGCGGTAATTTTTAGTTGGATTTTGAGGTAATTCTATCAGATATTGTAATAGGTCGGTCAATATTTGATCTCTTTAACTTTTTTCATTCTTTATTTTCTATACTAAAAAAACAATAATAATAATAGACGAAGTATTAGTTATAAATATCATCGTATACATAAATATCTCATTTATAAATAATATTATTAATTGACACTATAATATGATGCACCACTTTTTATTATCCGGATTATAACCGACAATGTTGCCAAAACAAGATAAATACGAAATATACGAAATCGCGCACGAAATAAATTTAGAACGACATTCATTCCGCGATTGTGAAATAATCTCGCTTTAAAGAGTTGGTAATCGAATACTTTTGTGAAATAATGTCGCATTTTCTTGGATGAGAAAAATGTATTAACTTCAACTTCAACTTCAACGTGTACTTCGTCAACGTGGTTATTAATTATTTTCAAGATTTTTAATTTAATTCTTTTTTAGTTATACGATATATTTGACACGATTTTTAGTATTATTGGCATCTGTGGCCGCCGGTGACTGTCATGGCGTCCATATAACCTCAAAAATGAAACGGTTTTTTTAATTTAATACTTTTTTAGTTATACGATATATTTCACACGATTTTGAGTATTATTGGTATCTGTGGCCGCCGGGGACTGTCATGGCGTCCATATAACCTCAAAAATGAAACGGTTTTTTTAATTTAATACTTTTTTAGTTATACGATATATTTGACACGATTTTGAGTATTATTGGCATCTGTGGCCGCCGGGGACTGTCATGGCGTCCATATAACCTCAAAAATGAACCTGTTTAAGCGATCTATGATCTTGGGTTACTTTAATCGATTTCGGTCCGGCAATGTGTTAAAGGATTATTTGTCCTTATTTATAGCCGAAGGAAAGACGCGTGAGTAACCGTCGGCTAACGAGATGTAAATACGTAAGTTTTTGTCACCCCTTCTTGCTTTCCATTTCTTCGTTAAACTGCATAATGCAACTGGTAAACAGAATTAATGACTAATCAGAGAACTAAGTGAGCTCGCATTATGTCAGAAACTTGTCTCTTGGACTTCCTCTAGGTACTTCCGGCTCCCAGTACTACTTCGAACAATGTAACAAACACGTAAACAAAGTTCGAGCTCGTTATCGGGACTTAAAGTTGTGCTCGCTTTAACACTTTGAGCGCCATGACAGTCTACGGTGGATGCCGATGTCAATATTACTAAAACTCGATTCAAATATATCGCTAATATTCGTACAATTTTCAATATGTTTAACGTTACGATAACGATTTAAAGTAACTCATGTATCGTAGAGCACTTAAACAGTTTCATTTTTGAGGTTATATGGACGCCATGACGGTCAACGGTGACCATCGATGCCAATATTACTAAAACTCGATTCAAATATATCGCTAATATTCGTACAATTTTCAATATTTTTAACGTTACAATAACGATTTAAAGTAACCCATGTATCGTAGAGCGCTTAAACAGTTTCATTTTTGAGGTTATATGCACGCCATGACGGTCAACGGTGACCATCGATGCCAATATTACTAAAACTCGATTCAAATATATCGCTAATATTCGTACAATTTTCAATATGTTTAACGTTACGATAACAATTTAAAGTAACCCATGTATCGTAGGGCGCTTAAACAGTTTCATTTTTGAGGTTATATGCACGCCATGACGGTCAACGGTGACCATCGATGCCAATATTACTAAAACTCGATTCAAATATATCGCTAATATTCGTTAAATTTTCAATATTTTTAACGTTACAATAACGATTTAAAGTAACCCATGTATCGTAGGGCGCTTAAACAGTTTCATTTTTGAGGTTATATGCACGCCATGACGGTCAACGGTGACCATCGATGCCAATATTACTAAAACTCGATTCAATAACGATTTAAAGTAACCCATGTATCGTAGAGCGCTTAAACAGTTTCATTTTTGAGGTTATGCAGATACTACGTGCATCGCGAGGTATCATATAACACAAAATTCGACGTGGCGCTGAAAGTGTTCATCTCATTTGCTCGTCTAGACAAGAATTAGGCGGAGCGTGTAAACTTTCAACTCTGATTCATCCCGAAAAATCTTTAATCGCATTGGTCCCACTTAAGACCCATCTTTTCGCGCGTTCTCCAACTGAAACCCGGCGAGTTCCGATGATTCATACGATAAACGTCTTAACTCGTTTACACTGCGAATAACAAGTTGAAATTTATTCGCCGAGTTGAAATAGTGGCGTCCGCGGTAATCGAATATGTTTGAAGAAAGTGGAGAACTTTGTTCGAATGCCAAAACCGTAATTAATTGCTACGTGGTGCTTGACTTTTTAGCAGACAGCTCGGCGACGATTCGAAACAAAAGTCCATTGTGATTATTCGGGATATCTTTGAAATGGAACATTCTAAAGCTTGCTCTCGGAAATAATCCCATAAAGAGGATATAAGTGGAAAAACATGTTTCGCATTCTTTTTACTGTTCCCACTGTGTTTGTTTATCCGTTTGAAACCTGATATTGTTTAATTGCAATTAACGGATTCTTACGGCTTTTTTTATTATTGCAAAGTATTATTGTAAACGAATTGCCCTATGAAATGTATCGGTTGTTTGACTCCAAATCAACGATTTTTAACAGGTTTTATTTCACATAAACTAAAAAATACTAAAATTCTACGGTATACTGAAATATATATTATATTTTTGCGCCGATCTGATAAAAGAGTATGCATTTTTGACTGATTTAGAAGAAAATAATGTTTTCCCTGGTTTGCTTCAAAGAATAATATAACTATTTTTACTGTGCATTAAATAACATTTAGATATGCAAAGAGAATTCTGTCCGATCTCCTTTTTGAAAAATCTTTTGAACTTAAACATGTTGAACACATTTTGCCACTTTTATTTTGATCCTCTCGCGATACATCAATCGAAAATTGCTGTATTAAAATTAATAATCTTTATAAATAACAATGGCGAATGGTAAAAGGCAGTCTTCATAATTTATTAATTTAATGGTTCTAAATAATCAATTAATTTATTAATTTAATGGTTCCAAATAAATTATGAATGTATTAATTTAATGGTTCAAAATAATTTAGTTATTTTTTAATTTAATGCTTCCAAATAATTAATTCATTTATGAATTTAATGGTTCCAAATAATCAATTTATTAATTTAATAGTTTCACATAATTTTTTATTTTATTAATTTAATGGATGTAAGTAATTTATTATTTGATTAATTTAACGGTTTATTTAATTGAATTTAATTTACTGGTTTAAATAATTTGTTCAGATTTGTAGATTTATTTATTTATTTATACATTGTCGACGATCCAAATAATGAATTAATTTATTAATTTTATAGTTCGAAATATTTTATTAATTTATTAAATTAACTGTTAATTTAATTTAATTGAATATAATGTACCCCTTGAAATAACTTATCCAGATTTGTAGATTTATTTATTTATTTATACTTCATCGACAAGCATAAGCTCTTTAACGGACACAAGAAATAAATAAAAATACAAATAACAACTAAACATAAACAAAATAACATAATCATTCATTCATGGAAAGCATATATATTTGTAGACATTCCAAAGGATTCCGATCAAGTTGGTATCCGTGCGTCAAAGTCGATCGAAAGACAATGGCGCCAATTGAATGCATTAACATCTGAGAGGAAGCTTACGTTTGAAAGCATTCAAAAGATACCGCGAAAAGTCTCGAGACGTCTTTTTTCTTTGCGCGTAGCGCTTCATTCACGAAAAGAGCGAAGTGACGCGTACAAAAATAATGCGAGAGAAGCAGCATTCCCTCTTCGAGGTCGGTCGCTTGATCCTTTTTTTCATGGAAACGAGTCTGAACCAGGAAAACCGTGGACGAACAAAGATCAGGAGCTTCTGTAATATCCGGCAGACTATTTGTGTCGGCATTCAATTTTGATTCGACCATCGGTTTTCCTTGGTAAAACAATTGGTCAAACAAACGTTGAAACAATTCTAAAGTGCAGGATCAAGGTCAGTGGAACGTGAACTATAAATCGAGTCGGATTAACTCATTAAGCCACTTCGTATGAATATCTTGTTAGTTTCGTTAAATCGATTGTTCTTTCTGCGCGAATTATATTTTCGCAATAAACGAGATGCTAATTTTCGATTACTTTGAAATTCTCTATTATGTAATTTAATAGGCACCGGTAGATTAATTAAATTAATTAAATATTAAAATAAAAATTAAAAATTAACAAATTAAATAAATGTATGCTTAATCTGAATTTATTCCTGAATGTAATTAACATTAGGATATTTAAATCAGGGATCGAACAAGTTGTGGGACTTCAATGTACACTACCGGCCATAAGTTTGGGACCACTTACTATCGCGAAGCAAATTATTAAATATCTTGTCTACAAAATAGAACGGGATACTTTTCTTTGAGTATATCTGTAGGTCGATGTACATTGATATTATAAGATAGAAGAGTCGTATAAATTTCGTATATTTTATTCTATATTAATTATACATTTCGCTTGATACGCGACTCGTCGAAGTATCCCCCTTTTTTCATTATTGCTATTTTACATATTCTTGACATACCCCGACAAGTTTGCGTAATGTTTCTCGCCGCATAGTTCGCCAACCTTCTTGTAGTAAAGTCATTTCTTGCGGGGAAACTAAAAACCGACCGATAGCGATAAACGGAGCCGATCGATTTTCAAGGTAACAAAATCTTATTACACCCTGGTGCCAATACGATATGTGTCTGCGTGGCAAGGAAATAGTTTAATATTAATGGTAAAATTATCAAATGGACAAAGGTTTTATATTCCATTTACTTTTAATGTTCATTCTAACGTTTAACGTAAACTTTTTTGGAGCAATATAGTTCTTGTAACAGTAGCTTGGTTAAAAACAAAAGAGAACTGTTCACATCGATCCCTGGATTTAATATATTCGACTTATCGAACATTCATCGATAAAGGAAGCGCAGACAAATGAAGTCTAAGGAAAATTCTCTATGTTCACGTTGACACCGCGTGCCACGAATACAATAAAGTTATGCACATTCGAAATCAAACGAATGCCACGGTGTTTTTTAACAGCCACAATCAGATGTTAGTGAATGCGCGGCACTCAACGGAGCAACGACCAAAGTGTCGCGCTGAAGATATATTGATTTCAATATTTAAAAATCAATATAAACAATATTGACTGTGCTTTAAATTAACACCGTGTGAATTAAATCAAAAATACAAGACATTTGATGGTACACCGAATAAATAAACTTTCATTCGAATAACTATCCACTATTTTTTGTGAACCGAGGCCATTTTCAAGAAATAATGAATCATGTATGTTTAAAGTAGAACAGTGAATATGAATGTCGGTAAATAAATAAAATTAAGGAAACTGCAGAATAACTACCTAATTAAATGTCGCCAATTATACTGATTTCAATTAAAACCGAGGAATAATTAATCATATAATAATCTCGAAAATATAATAGAACGCCGAATATGGATCATGCGCAGAAAAGAAGCCATTATTACAATTCATTAAAATCCGATAAATAAATAAAATTAAGGAAACTGCAGAATAACTGTCCAATTAAATCTCGCCAATTATACTGATTTCAATAAAAACCGAGGAATAATTAATCATATAATAATCTCGAAAATATAATAGAACGCCGAATATGGATCATGCGCAGAAAAGAAGCCATTATTACAATTCATTAAAATCCGATAAATAAATAAAATTAAGGAAACTGCAGAATAACTGTCCAATTAAATCTCGCCAATTATACTGATTTCGATAAAAACCGAGAAATAATTAATCACATAATAATCTCGAAAATAGAACGCCGAACATGGATCATGCGCAGAAAAGAGACCATTATTACAATTCATTAAAAGCCGACAAAGTAAACAAAATCGAGGAAATTGCACAACACCGCGCAGCCAATTAAAGAATACCAATTACATTGATTTCTATGAAAACAGGATCGACGAGTCAAAGGAGACAGTCAAGCAACACCGTCATCTACTCCCCCAATAAATCCAACTTTTTACGAGGACAAAACTAATAAAATTACCGCACTTTCGAATCGCGAAGTCCCCGCGTGGACATCGGTACTCAATTAAGTGAATCGTAGAGTTTCGAGGGAGAAGAAGCAAAAAGGCTAAATCTGTATATCGGCGAGGACGTGTCTCGATGAAGCAGAGGTGTCAGAGAGGAAGAAGAAGAGCAGGCAACGTGGATGCCGCGGATGACGAAGATGACGATGGCGACGTCCTACGAGTACGAAGGGCCGACTAACATCACTGTAAGCTGGTTCCTTAACTGCAATAACCTAACGGATTTCGTTGGACACACGCGTGGCCTTGATCTCGAACTCGTACCAACATCCTGGCGTAATCTGACTGATCTCGAACAATTACTACGAGCGAGTTCGTCTGCCTGGAATAATGTCACCTGCCTGGAACACGCGCCTCGTTTAACGGATGCTACTTTCTTCAAAGCAATCGTGCTCGCTTTAATGTCAGTACTCAGCTTTGTGGCAAATGTAGCCACGATATACTCGATAACTAAAAATCGCAAGAGACGACACAGTTGGTCCGCCATCTATACTTTGATCTTACATCTAGCGGTCGCTGACCTGTTGGTCACTGTCTTCTGCATCGGCGGGGAAGCTGTATGGAGTTATACCGTCGCATGGATCTGGGGAAATGTCGCATGCAAAGTCTTCAAGTTTCTTCAGGTGTTCAGTTTGTATTTAAGTACATTCGTGCTGGTGCTGATCGGCATCGATAGATTTGTTGCAGTCAGATATCCAATGAAAGGATTGAATACAGCTGATAGATGCATCCGACTGGTCGCCGTGGCTTGGATATTGTCCTTCGTTCTTGCTGCTCCTCAGGTAATTTTGTTTATTTGGATTGTTCGAGTTATGAATGTAACACGCGCGCGTCGAAGCTTTTTTGATTGAATGGTTGAACGCGTAATGTGGAGAACTCGGGAGTTTTGCTAAGTAAAGTTAGTTTGTTGAAATGTTTCTGAAATGTTTTGAAACTGAAGTGTAAGGTAGATGAAGATTGGCATTTGAGTTATATGGGTTTTGGTAAAAAATCGCAGACTTAAATTTAAGTTATCCGGATTCTGGTAAAAAATCTCAAAGACTCAAATTTGAGTTATCCGGGTTCTAGGAAAAAATCCCAAAGACTCCGATTTGGGTTATCCGGATTCTAGTAAAAAATCTTAAAGACTCAAATTTGAGTTATCCGGGTTCTAGGAAAAAATCCCGAAGACTCAGATTTGAGTTATCCGGATTCTGGTAAAAAATCTCAAAGACTCAAATTTGAGTTATCCGGGTTCTAGTCAAAAATCCCGAAGACTCAGATTTGAGTTATCCGGATTCTGGTAAAAAATCTCAAAGACTCAAATTTGAGTTATCCGGGTTCTAGGAAAAAATCCCAAAGACTCAGATTTGAGTTATCCGGATTCTGGTAAAAAATCTCAAAGACTCAAATTTGAGTTATCCAGGTTCTAGTCAAAAATCCCGAAGACTCAGATTTGAGTTATCCGGATTCTGGTACAAAATCCCAAAGACTCAGATTTGAGTTATCTGGATTCTGGTACAAAATCCCAAAGACTCAAATTTGAGTTATCCGGATTCTATTAAAAACTCCCAAAGACTCAAATTTAAATTATCCATGTTCTGATAAAATATCTCAAAGACTCACATTTGAGTTATCCGGATTCTGGTAAAAAATCCCAAAGACTCAGATTTGAGTTATCCGGATTCTATTAAAAAATCCCAAAGACTCAGATTTGAGTTATCCGGATTCTATTAAAAAATCCCAAAGACTCGCATGTTGTTCCATCCGGTGCGAATGCGTGAACTTCCGACGTACGATGGACACTAATAATCCCTGTTAATCATTTAATCCGATTACTAGATTTTTGGTTAACACTAGAACTACCAAAGGAGTCGAAACGACTCGCCTGCCATTGTTAGGTAAATTATTATTACTATTATAAATCAGTAAAGGGTTAAAATATCCAAAAACCCTCCATGAAAAGAAAAATGACTCCAATTATTCAACAGCTACAAATGAATGAAATTCCATCGGTAGATGGATTCCAAATAATTCTCAAACAATTCACGGCGTTCGATAATCATAGTAAACTAATCGATATTATGTCATCAAATCGATCGAGAAGATAAAAAAACGATGCCGCGAACCAGTTCTCTCCTCTTTGCTTCCTCGCGATTTAATTAACAAACTGCACGACATCTTTTTCTACAAAGTACTTTGTCACCGTCCATTAACGAGCGGCACATTTAACAATATTATTTATGTCCTAATTAAAGCCTAGGGATTTTTGTTGTCTGTAATCAGTAGACGCGTTTATCAGTCGCGAGTGTTCCACGTGTTGTCATAAACGCGACATTCATACGGGACATTAAAAATTGAATAGGAAATCACTTCCGCGCACGGTGAAAGAACAATGAAGGGAAGAATAATGAATGACTCGAATTAGAGTTTCATTTTTCTCATAAGAATCATTTATCTTCTTTGATCGTAAGTTCCTTTGCATGCGTTGGTATTTCGAATTCTGACGAACTATCTGAAGCGCTGCCTAGCGGACGAATTTATTCGTCATTAATAATTCGAGAGTCATGCTCATATGTTAATTATTATGCGACATTTTTATACTGATGTAATAATCGAGATATTGCGATCTTATGCAATAGCTTGCAATTAAAAGGACATTTTAGCTCGATGTTGTTTTGTGTCACGGTTTGTCTGGAAAGTTCGTGATGATTGTTAAGTCAAAGTCGAAGGCAACAGTTTTATATGTCGATATAATAATGCCGGCCATACGTTTTTTTATCCTTAAATTTACTTGAAAATTGATCGAAAGACACTCGAATTCTTTGGCCTTAAATTTACTTGAAAACTTACCGAAAGATATGCAAATTATTTACTTGAAAATTGACCGAAAGACATTTGAATTCTTTACTCTTCAATTTACTTGAAAACTTACCGAAAGATATTTGAATTCTTTACTCTTCAATTTACTTAAAAATATATGCTTAAAGCAAATGCCAACATTCCCACCGTAATCACAGACGCAACAATGTTTCACAGCACTTTTAATGACTTTCCGCATAAATACGACAATAATTGAACACCGATACCATTTCAAACCACAAACAAACTATTCCTCGCTCTATCAAGATACAGATTCCAAAGCGCCGCGCCGACATCCACAGATGTATCAGTTGACGATCGATTTAATTCTCCATCGAAGCACCGACGGACTCGGTACTGCTATCACTCGGCACATCGTTACTTGTTCCAATCGGTTCAAAAGAAATTCGAGCCGGAGATTTTTCGACGTTTTTGTTGTTCTCTGTTCCGTCTTCATCCTGCGCTTGCCGCGCACTACGACATTCGCACTTCCTCTTACGTGACTTCTTGCACCCTCTAACTTCTCTCTTCTTGCATCCTCTGCTTCGTCTTCTTCGTCTTCTTTTACATCCTCTGCTCTTTTGTCCAGCTCTCGCTGCTCTTCTCTTCTTTCTGCATTTACAAGAACGCCTCCTTCGCCGAACTTTTTTGCAACCCCTTCTCCGCCGACTGCTTTGCCCACATAATAGATCCATATGATCGACTTCCTGTTTCCCTAAATCCTGAAGTTTACCCTCGGCAATCATTGGCAGGACATAATGATCGTCCTTCTTGTTTAGGATGCCATAAGCAACCGCTCGTTTCAATGCGAGTTGCGTCTGTCATTCGAATTTCATTGAAATCTCAAATTACAATAAACACCCGTATAACACGATTAATGCGTTACGCGATGTACGAAATCGCGTTATAGGAAATTGGAGATAACAAGCTGTATTAAAAATATTGTATTCAACCGAGGTTATCTGAACATTTATTTATCGAAGAGAGTCGTGGAAATCGATAATATTAATTCAAATAACGCGATACGATGTGTTGATTAATTATGTATATTAAAAATGAGGCGAACCTGACGACGTGCGATGTCGATGGGAACACTGTAGACTGACGAAAGATAATGCAAAATCTCCCGCGAAGTGCATCCCTTAAGTTCGCGGAGATATCGAATTGCAGAGACAACTAGTGGCAAAGATTTCGCGGGCAAATTCGCCATTTCCGTATCCGCTTAAATCAAACGTCGTTCGGGAAAATTGTAGATTTCTTTCATTCCTGTCACCTGGAATTTCGTGTGTTTTATATTGATTTGGCATTCTAATTGAATTTTTACTGTAAATGATTGAATTGAATCGTTGCGTGAAAAATGAAGAGTGGTAGAACAAAATGGTGTATACATAATTGAATAAATATATATTGACATATCAAAGTTGCCAATTTTGCTACTAAATGGTCTAAATGATGGTAAACGATGCCTAAACATGTTCTAGGATCATTTTAAGTCGAAAGAAGTAGATTAAAAATTGAACTCATGCCTTTGAATTTTTCTTAAAAATCGCTATTAACTTTCTGACGAACCAATTTGTACTTTCGTTTATTAAACTCTTAGGGATATATGATAATTTTGTAATTCTATTTACTGAATTATATTCAAATTTGACCCATGCCTTTGAATTTTTCTTAAAAATCGCCGTTAACTTTCTGACGACCCAATTTGTACTTTCGTTTATTAAACTCTTAGGTTTTGATAATTTTGTAATTCTACAATATTTACCGAATTATATTCAAATTTGACCCATGCCTTTGAATTTTTCTTAAAAATCGCCGTTAACTTTCTGACGACCCAATTTGTACTTTCGTTTATTAAACTCTTAGGGATATATGATAATTTTGTAATTCTACAATATTTACCGAATTATATTCAAATTTGACCCATGCCTTTGAATTTTTCTTAAAAATCGCCGTTAACTTTCTGACGATTCAATTTGTACTTTCGTTTATTAAACTCTTAGGGATATATGATAATTTTGTAATTCTACAATATTTACCGAATTATATTCAAATTTTGTAATTCTACAATATTTACCGAATTATATTCAAATTTGACCCATGCCTTTGAATTTTTCTTAAAAATCGCCATTAACTTTCCGACGACCCAATTTGTACTTTCGTTTATTAAACTCTTAGGGATATATGATAATTTTGTAATTCTACAATATTTACCGAATTATATTCAAATTTTGTAATTCTACAATATTTACCGAATTATATTCAAATTTTGTAATTCTACAATATTTACCGAATTATATTCAAATTTTGTAATTCTACAATATTTACCGAATTATATTCAAATTTGACCCATGCCTTTTAATTCTTCTTAAAAATCGCCATTAACTTTCCGACGACCCAATTTGTACTTTCGTTTATTAAACCCTTAAGGATATATGATAATATTCTAATTCTATTTACCGAATTATATTCACGTATGATAATGCTGTTTTCCAATCCTTATCAGTCGGCCGGCTGGCAAAATACCGACACGGGTCGCTCGCAAATGTAGATCAAACTGATAACAGCAGGGACGTCTAGTCGAAGTATTTTTAGCTAAACGGGGCGGAAATGCGTCCGTGAAAATACTTATTGTTAGAGTCAGGCTATCAATACGTTCAGCCACCAAATACAATGGTTGACATTGAAAGCCATAGTTGTTTGAAAATTGACAAACGCAGACAACAACACGATGCAACCATTGAAATTAATACAATACATTCTAAATCTGTACAGTAGACTCCCGTATGACGCGGTTCATACGTTACCCGCTACATGAATTCCCCTTATAAATAATCGTGCTGTACGGGAATTTGTCTTGTATAAGGCGCACAATCTAAAGTCACATGTTTGAAATGATTATTGCTAGGTAAACTTTGATTTTCTATGTTTTATCAAATAGGACAGTATTTGAAAAATAAATGGCAGATATACAACGAAGAAAACAATCCAATGCTCAACTAAAGCAGATGTCATTCTTAACCCTTTGCACTCCGTAGGCGCCGTTATTGCGTCATATGCTTTCATTGCATATTTAATTTATAACAACAGATCTTTTTTTTTAGTAAAACAGAAGTTCATTTTTAGATGCTCCAACGCAAAAATGTCACGGAGTTGCTGTACTTTTGAGTAAAAAAACACTCGGAGTGCAAAGGGTTAAATCTGGTAATTCCTGGTTTATTATTCACCGCGTTGTACGAGGAAGCGCGTTATGTGAAAACGGTAGTAGCAATATCTTTGATGCGCGTTGTAGGAACTCGCGTTTCCAAGAACTCGCGTTATACGGGAGTCTACTGTAGTCAAATCATTAACACTAGAACTACTAAAACTTCTAGTTTTAATGTTAATCATATAATAAATAATTATGTGTAACAATTCCATATTGCAAAGTATAAACATATATGATATTATTAAATATTTCAAATCGGTTATTATTAATTTTCTTGAATGTTAAGGTTGGCCGTAATATTGTTAATATGTACTATATAGTTTTTAGGCGGCTATTAATAAGGCCAAGAATCTAAACTCTTTAAAAACTATATAGTACATATTAATCTGTTAAAATAAAAGTTATAAACAAATATAATCAAAATATCATTCTCTGATTGAAATCATTACATCGCGCATTGCGCGAAGAGAATAAATCACTGAGAACGTAAATTACAAGGGAAATGAATTACAAACAAAATACACATAAAATGCAGATAAAAGTACAGATATTAAAGCAGTTCAACTAATAAAAGATAAAGGGTTCGGAAAGAAAGAGAAACGAATGGTTGGGGATGAATAATATACCGTGGAGATACGGCGAGGATGGACCGGGTTCAGAAAAAACCGAAGAATGCGTTCCTTTATTTCCGTTTGTCAGAAATTCTTTTGATCCGAGAGTCGTGGAACCTTTTAGTCCATGTTTTAGGGATGACCCGTGTCTTTCCTTTGCAGGGTTTCAGCCACGGAGAATTTTAACGTTTCAGTAAAACGTGGAGGCCGAAAGTTGTTTGCGTTACGTGTATGTTGCCAGAGTGAACGTAGGCGAATGTCGTTGTAACAAATGAGGGACGAGTAATCGATCGCGAGATTCGATAGTCGTTTGTTTTAACAAGTTCAATATTAACCCTTTGGGGACGCCGCGGTTGGAATCTCAGCGCTCTGAGGAATCGTAATAATAGTCTTGTGGATTTGCAAAGAAAGTTTGAATATTTGCTTGTATCAAAATCGCAAACTAAACGTTGACTTAATGAACATATAAGTGGTTCGTCTTCGTCGATTGTTTTTGTCGAATGCATATCTGAGTTTATCGGTCGTCCGCAAAGGGTTAACGATGACTGTTGTCGTTCGACGTTGAACGATGTAATTACCAACGACGACTATAGTCTTCTGACGGTCAACGCCCCCTATGTGCTAATGACGAATATAATCGTCCGACGTTCAACGCTGGCTACGTACTAACGACGACTGTAGTTGCGCATAAAAATTGCGCATTAATTCATAACTTACGAGTTATGTTTGAGCAGAGAATAGCCTGTTATCTCCTTGGTTATGGAGTATTATTATAATGGTATAATTGTTATAATGTTATAATGTTATAATATTATAATATTATACACGTCATAATTGGTAGAGTGTCAACATATCGTAGATACTTGAATTAAAAAATAGTTAGAAATAATATTCGTGATTCGACTGTCCGTACGACGAAAGCATTCTGTTAAAAAACAAAACCGTATCAAAAAGGTTAGAATTGATTCCGCGAATGTCGGCGTACGAGGAACTCGATAAAAAACAAGGTGTCTCAACCGGAGACGAAGGAAGTGGCTGGTGATCGGATAAAAAGAGGTTCAAGGAGAGCACGAGAATGTTTATGGGAACGTCTCGAGACATTAATTTCACGCAAATTATCTCTTAATAGACGAACCAATGATGAACTCGTTTCGTAAGAGACGCGCGATATAGTATAAAAAGGCCCGAGCGGCGGGGTGGGGAGGGCGGAAATTCGCGCGGCAAACTCGCGGAAATCGTTTTAAATCCGTGGTCGAGCTACTATTTCTAATTTATCGCAATCACGCCAAGAGATTATGTTTGCTTGGGAAAAAATTAATGGCACCCAGTGCATAAGTAATTATACGGTTTTTATCAGTGTCATTAGATACCTGTTATGTATATTCCTACGATTACCTTTTTGCTGAATTTTATTACATAAAGGGAGTATTGTGTCATATGGGGAATTCAAGTACGAGGATTGGTGTTTAATGTGTTAATGTTATTAGCGGATAAAGAATCAAATTTGAATTATGTTTTTGTATATAATAATAAAGTAATGTGTAGGATACCGATCTATAATATTATTATTAATCAGAAAGTCACGGCGTAAGAAATAGCTCCGATTTCTTTGACTTTGCTCGGCTTCGTTCGACTTTATTCGGCTCTGCTCGACTTTGTTCGCGTCTTCGAATTCTATATAACATATCAGTTATATATTCTTGAATATTTTATACAAATTTCATATAAATTCTCAGTTATGCATATTTCAATATTAAAGTAATATTTCCTATTATTTTATAATACACTTAATTCTCTTTTTGCACGAACTTTCGTCACACGAATTTTGTACCAACATTTAAGAAAAATGAAAACACAATTCTTCTTAGTTCACAAATAATCAAATGGTAGTCCTAAAGTTTCCATAGATACAGTACGTTTTTTACACGATTCTTTTTACACGTATTCTTTGGGAAAAATAATATTCATCGTGTAAAAATAGAATCGGATGTTTAAATCTTCTCACGAAGATACAAGTTACGAGTGACTTTTTCAATGTTGACGATTTCTGTTTTAGCGCACCACGATTAATAATCAGATTTCGGCGACGGCCATAATTGAGTTCGGGAATTTGTTTTTACTTGCAGTTGGTAATATTTCACGTGGCGCAGGGTCCGTTCATCGAGGAATTCAGCCAATGCGTGACTCACGGTTTCTACACGGAAGCTTGGCAAGAACAGCTTTACGTATCTTTCAGCTTATTCTTTATGTTCCTTCTTCCACTTGCGATCCTGATTACAACTTATGTTTCCACGGTGATCACGATCGCCCGTAAGTATGCATTACCATTAATTATTCGACCGTCCACGAATTTCCACGAAATTACGACCGAGACTCCATTAGTTCGATATTTTTAGATATTTTTAGCTTTTATGCATATGCATAATGCATTAGAGTTAAAATATTCCGAGGTGGAATCGATAAGCAAATATCATCATGATTCCTTTCATTTTTTTATGGATCCAGATACAGGAGTTTCCATATTTCCTGCGTTTTCAGCGTTCGATATTTATCCAACACTTCGAATTAATCCTTTGCACTTGACATTATTTATTATTATTTAAACTCTTTTATTTGCCAATAAAAATAATTGCATTTTTGGCGCGAAACTTTATCTGGCAACACAGATTTCTTTCACAAACACTTTAACCAGTTAACTGTGGAATTTAGTTTTAAAAATCTCTGACGGGATGGGTAATTGAAATCAAGCAATGACGAGTATACGCGTCGAACGCACATCAAACGAAATAAAGTTGTGGATTTACGTGTATACACGTCGAACGCAGTTAACTGGTTTAGAGATATCAGCGTCCTCCATTTTGTACTATGATGTCCTCCATTTTGTACTATGATATCCTCCATTTTGTACTATGATATCCTCCATTTTGTACTATGATGTTCCTCCATTTTGTACTATGACGTTCCTCCATTTTGTATTATGATGTTCCTCCATTTTGTATTAGGATGTTCCTCCATTTCGTACTACGATGTTCCTCCATTTTGTACTACGATGTCCTTCATTTTGTACTACGATGTCCTCCATTTTGTACTATGATGTTCCTCCATTTTGTACTACGATGTTCCACCATTTTGTACTACGATGTCCCCCATTTTGTATTAGGATGTTCCTCCATTTCGTACTACGATGTTCCTCCATTTTGTACTACGATGTCCTTCATTTTGTACTACGATGTCCTCCATTTTGTACTATGATGTTCCTCCATTTTGTACTACGATGTTCCACCATTTTGTACTACGATGTCCCCCATTTTGTACTATGACGTTCCTCCATTTTGTACTATGATATTCCACCATTTTGTACTATGATTCCGAGATAAAGTTATTTCAGGAAGCGAGAGGTGCTTTAAGTCCGAATTGACGAACAATAACTTATACCATGTAAACGGGGACTTAAATAGGAGAAGATTGATGCACCGCGCGAAGACAAAGTCATTGAGAATCAGCGTAGTCATCGTCACGGTTTTTGTCCTCTGGTGGACGCCATATTACACCATGATGATCATCTTCATGTTCCTAAATCCCGATAAGCATGTGAGTACTTCGAACACGATACAAAATACATTCCAATTTTGGAATCGTGTAACATACAATCAAGTCTCTTTTTATGCGTCACTTTAAACTATTTCGGGACGGGGCCTGAATTTCCTTTCCTCCCCATAGGACGGACATTTTTTGATTACAGTAATCAGTATTTTAATTGCTATGAATAGTATTAATTAATTAGTTGTTTATGCATATTTCTATTCGTGTATGCCTAATATATATGTATACAGCTAACCCTCGTACAACGCAGTACTTATTCAACGCGTTTCCGGTGTAACGCGGTTCACAAATTGTGGCGATCCTCGTACAACGCGGCACTAATACAATGCGTTTTCGGTGTAACGCGGTTCACAAATTGTGGCGATCCTCGTACAACGCAGCACTTATACATTGCGACTTCAATATAACGCGTCTATATAATCCGAGTCTCGCATAACGCTATCTTTATTATTCGCTGGAACCTAACTTCCGCGTTATACGAGGGTTACCCGTATAAATATACATATAGTATTCTTTATTTATTGTCTTAATTATTTCTACAATAAATTCCATAATTCGGGACGCAGAAAAAGTATGTTAACCCTAGAACTACCGAAAATATACTCAGTTATGTTTACCCATTCATTTACATATAAATTATGAATGGCAGATTTAATTTAATCAATGAATTCAATTATTTGCGTTATGTATATAAAATAAAAGTTTATCAAACCTCAAACAATGCCTCGTTGCATGCTCGAATAATCTAATTAAAAATGGCAGACAAGTTATTTCGACTCCTTTGGTAGTTCTAGTGTTAATAAGTAAAGGAATGTAGGCGCTTCGTTAAATTAAACGTGTTTTTTTTATAAGCTTAAGCGATTTGAATTAATAACCGGTGTTAATTAACAAGAATAAATGATGATCTTTTCAGTTTAGCGAGGAGTTACAGAGTATCATTTTTTTCTTTGGTATGAGTAACAGTTTGGTAAATCCTTTAATATACGGCGCCTTCCATTTATGGCCTAAAAGAGGACGACAGAATTCCTTCCAAAGGTAAACTGACAATTAAATCTTCCTATTAAATCCGAGATTTGTTCATTAAGTTTTATCATTTAATTAATATCACTGCAACGTAACTAACAAATAGTATAAAACACTGATAATATCACACGAATATAACCTATATTCATTCTCTGAATATTCTAATTAATTTGAAATATTTCAAAAACAATGATACGCTTCACGTGATTTAAACAGACGGAGAATAACTTCAGGTATTATTTAAGAATATTTAAGAATGATGTTACTTGAAGTAATTAATTATGAATCCTTAATTACTAATTGAAAGAGAATCTTAATTAACATGTTAATTTACATTTACGTAGAATCTTTATTTAATAAGCAATAATCGAACGACAATACTATGAATATTTTAAACTCGACAGGATTAATGTATTTAACACTAATTTATTTACCTTGGAATTATAAATGTGGAGAATTTCAAACATCTCGTACGAATAAAAGAAATAAGTTTGACTTACAAATAGATCTTGTTTCGGAAGGGAAAGTCAAACGAAAGATTCATGTTAGCCAATCGCTGGAATCCTAGTAACTTTCGTGATATAAAAGAATTCTGGGGAACGAAGTTTCTGGCAACGCTTGACTTTGATTTAAATATAAAACGAGCTTGTCGAGATTACATGATAATTTGCAGAGACGGCTCAACGATGCAACGTCGAAATACAGCGACAAATAACATGACCGGAAGTCTCCGAGGAGCGTCGCGAGAAGTTCGAAAACCATTTCTCTCGAAGTTTAGTGTCACCTCGAATTCCCACGTCGCTGAGGATGGCGCATAGACGACGCCAAACCAAGAGTCACTCTCAATGAAATACAAGTATTTCTATACGAAAGAACAAGATTTCTATACGAAATAACAAGATTTCTATACGAAATAACAAGATTTCTATACGAAAGAACAATATTTCTATACGAAAGAACAATATTTCTATACGAAATAACAAGATTCCTATACGAAATAACAAGATTTCTATACGAAATAACAAGATTTTTATACGAAAGAACAATATTTCTATACGAAATAACAATATTTCTATACGAAAGAACAATATTTCTATACGAAAGAACAATATTTCTATACGAAAGAACAATATTTCTATACGAAATAACAATATTTCTATACGAAATAACAATATTTCTATACCAAATAACAATATTTCTATACGAAATAACAAGATTTCTATACGAAATAACAATATTTCGTAAGCTTTTATTAACTGCATACCAACTATATGTAATGCCCTCGTAATCGAAGTTAATAAACATTTTGATAATATTTTAGTAACGCACTAAATATACCGAGACGCCTTTACGTATCAACTCTTAATATTCGTCTAATCGAATTTTTGTAATATTCTATGCAGTAGACTCCCGTATAACGCGGTTAATGCGTTACGCGTTGTATGAAATCGCTTTATCGAGAATTCACGAATTTTATTATACAGCGCGTTGTATGAAATCGGGGAATTCACACATTTTATTATACAGCGCGTTGTATGAAATCGGGGAATTCGCGTATTTTATTATACAGCGCGTTGTATGAAATCGGGGAATTCGCGTATTTTATTATACAGCGCGTTGTATGAAATCGCGTTATCGGGAATTCACACATTTTATTATATAGCGCGTTGTAGGAATTCGCGTTATACGGGAGTTTACTGTATTACAAATGTAATAAACAAAAATTCCATATTGTATGTTGAATATTATGCTATATATTATTAGAAAATGGAGGTCATTTTCGAAAAAGTAATTAATCAGAATAAGTAAGGATGCACATTTCTAATATATATAGCATAACTTCCTCTTCCTCGACTTGTCTAATTAATTCTATATCATATAAATTACATATACATCCGTTTAAATTATAAGACATATAATTATAAGAATAATACAAGCCACAATAATTACATATATTAATTAGCAAATATAAAACAGGTATTCAAATAGCAAGTAAGCCCGTAAAATATATACTTACGGTATAGTTTGGGCCGCAGAATTATTATATATAAAACGTAGAATTATTTAACATAAATACACGTGATAATGTTATATCTTTCACAAAAACAAGCACATTAAAGTTAAAATCTACAGCACTGTTAAAATCGCACAACGTTCACCGGAAAATACTTGCTGCACAGTGAACCGCGTCGGTTGCATAGAATGACAAATCTTATTGGTCGCGCTCGGTTGAAACGAACCAATCAGAGTACGACATACGTCACCGAACTCTCTTGAGCGCAAAACTGCAGTTATATCAAGTCGACTATGCTTACAACACGGTAGGTTATACTGCATTCCTTGTAGCTTCGCGTTGATCAGTAAACATATTTAAAGTGCGAATTGTTTAGTGCGTGTCACAATATTTGTGGAAAATTGTCTTAAAAAATGATACAGCTTACGCCTGTTTTCATCTGATAGGAATACAAATATGCACATAATCCTCTTAAATGAATGCATGCTGTTGATGAACGTATTTTTGCTGACTAAATTATGTATCATATCGTTATAGTTTCAATCGTCGGTCGTTTTACTAATTTTTATTACAATAATCATTCGGCTAGATTTCGTAAAACATAAGCGCGGTAGAATATTCGGGTACTAACTTATTTTACAGAGATGAAGGGTGAGAGGGAATGTGGAAAAGCTAAAAAGAATCTGCATCCTTTGAAGAGGCGAATTATGGAGGGAAACAAAGAACGAAATAAACGTCCTGCGGTCGTAAAGAATGACGACGAAGATACAGAAACAAATGCAGTATCCACAGGACAATCGATTCCGGAGAAATGTTCGACGTCGAAATGCACACCTGAGAAAGCATTGTCGAATGATGCTAATTCAGACGAAAATCAATTTGTCAACAGTGGAATTCTAACAGTGATAAAGACAGAACTTCTTATGGATCCTGACAAAAACATATCCGAGAGTGATATGTCAGGAGATAGTGATGAAAGAGCATCGTTATTATCGATACACAAGGACGAAAATTTATACGACAGCCCGTCAAGACGCTTGAGTACGCCAGAACCTTTAAACCGCGAATCCATTAAGCTAGAAGAAACTATGCGTAGTCCTAATACTAATTATGTAAAAACCTTATTAGACACACCGTTGAAAAGTAGATTGTCGAACAAAATGGTTTTAGCATCTCCGTTAAAGGATACCACAGGAAAGCATCAACTAACGGACAATGAGATGCAGGAGAAAACACCGGTCAAAGAGAAGAAGCGTAAAGTCAGCAATGTTAGTGACTACGACCAATTATCTGATACCGTTAAATCAGAATTATGCGATGTACATTTTTGCAATTTCGAGGCTATCGATCTGTTGCACAATTTAGATACCGTGATGGACTTTGACGATAATAAAATATCGCACGATGTTTTATTACCTTCAATGACCCATGACAATTTTAAACAGGATTCAGATGAAAGCGCGTCTGATATTTATAAGGATCCACCGGTGGATCCCCTTTCCATTACCATGAACGACGAAAAAGATCTGATCAACACATCTGATCCAAACGATCATAAGCATGATATTAAACACGAAGACGTACAGAACAGTAGCGTTAGAATAACTAGATCCAAAGTGCGCAATGAAGACGCGAAGAAAGACCTAAAGAAGTCTGCAAAGGAACTGAAAAAGAAAGACATAAAGGAAGCGCTAGAGAGACTAGAAAAAACTCTTAGATTTTCTAGAGTAGTTCAGGAGGTAAAACTGCAACCATTAATGTTACATTATTAACACGTTTTTGACCGGCAGTTTTATGAAAAAATTAACGCGAGTCACCGGTCATCTGATACTAACATTGCGATTGGCAAGTTCAATATCCAGAAAAAGAATGAATATTATAATGAAATAAACATTATGCAATACAATCAACAATATCGCCTTTGCACTGGAAAGGCGTCTCTCAATAACCACTCAGTTTATTGCAGAAATTCGAACGGCGATTGAGAGGCGACAGTAGAATTCACTCCAGTTGTCGTTAATTTAATGTTTAATAATTAATAATAATGTTAATTTAATACCACCTCTCAGTCGCCACTCGAGTTGCCGCAATAAACTGAGTTCCGACGGAGAATCGCCTCCGAAGTGCAAAGGGATGATAATTTCATAAGCTGATGCGTATATAAGCACGAGTTAACTCGTTACCGGTCAACAATGTGTTGCAAAGATTCTCTGTAACCGGAATATTAAGGGAAGTTCTTAAAATTATAGGCGCTTTATGATTTTAAAGTAAAACTAATACATACGGTACCCCCGCAACATCAACTCGAACACTCTGGCGGTTCTAGTCCACCGTCCACCGTACAAGACAAATTATTCTGTAAACATGGTCCGTTAAAAAAAGGGAATTTCACACCGAAAGAGGATGAAATTATTAAGGGGAATTGGGAAAAATTTTGCGAGGTGAAATAACAGAATTGATCAAGTACTTTATCAAACTCCTCCTCTTTAACTGAACGTATTAACGAATGCTTTTTTCGTTACTTCATATCAGGTTCACAATTGGAATCCAAAATACACCGCACCTTTCGTTCACATGGCCCACGGAAAGAAGTTTTATATAAGAAATGTAAATGAACGACAGAAATTTGTGCAGTTCATTGCAAACGGTTTACCATGGAGAATGCTTTACTCTGTTTATCAGAGATTCAAGAAGTTATATCGAAGAAGCGACAAGATTTATCTTAGGTAGAATAGTACATCTAATATCCCATTATTAATTACGCAGTTGCGTAGAATGTTTCATTGCGTTTCTACCGGATTTCAATTGAATATACATCAAATAGGTTCACCGCGGAAGAAGACAGGAGGATATTGGATTACATGGAGAAGTATCGCAACCAGTATAAGAAAATGGCTAGGAAATTCGTTGAGCTCGGGAAATTATTAGGGCGTCCAGGACGTTCGATTTATCTGCGATACAAAATACTGAGAAGAGACGAAAGCTATCAGCGTAAGAAATATGCCGTATCAAATAAGTCATCTTCCGTTCTGATCGCCCTTTCAAAACAGAAACAAACGGTTGTTAATCCTGCTTACAGCTTTCTCGAAGATTCAATGGACGCTACCGTTAATCGAAAAGTTCATAAAAAATCTGCTCGACGTCTCGTTGTGCGAAGATATCAGGGAATTAAAGGATGCAATGATTCCAAAGCCAGTTTGGCAAAAATTAGAGGAGAAAATACATATAAATGATGTTTCGTTGCGCACATTTTGGATGCAGCAATTGCATATGCAACTGTTTTGTCCTGAACCGATTTATTTAAACGATATCAAAATTAAGTTGATAGAATAGTAAGATTCCACTTTTTGATTATTCATGAAAAGATTGTAGATAATTGAAGACTCGTTGCAGAAAACACTGAAAGTGCCAAAACCAAAACACTTTTTGCAATCAGTAAATACTTTGCATACCAGTGTTAACGTTGCAGCATAAAGTTTCGTGCAATTTCCTTTTGTAAATAATTAATAATGCTAAGTGATTGTACCGCTGGTGCCTCCAACGCGGCAAGTCTTTTCTCTAGCGAAAAATTTCACTTTTGGCGGTTACAGTGTTTCTTTTTACAAGCTGTTTTCAATTATGAATGTTCATGAATCGTGTGATTGCTAATTAAATTTCGTCAACAGTATATACGGTAAAGGAATCGAACATCCGCGGGAAATAACTTGGCGCAATGTCGCGCAATACTTCGATGGCTGCACTACTCCGTTCTTGTTGCACGTGTTTTACTACGTCTTGAGAGATTTCACAGCAAAAACGTCCGCCGGCGAGTTTCCTGGTAAAATAAAACTTAAGCCTGCCATTTTTGAATAAGTAATCAACGGTTTACGGTGACAATTGTGATCATTTTCAGCGATAGTGGAGTACTTGTATCGTACAAAGATTGCGGATATTCGCGAGGGTGCGAACGACAAGTTTCTGCCCAGACTGAAATACGAGGAAGGGAAATTAACGGTCGTAGATGATTACGAAAAGATTACTGGAATCGTCAAATAAAATGATTTTCCCAACGAAAATAAGTGGCAGTATTCGGTGAAATTCAAAGAGACTTCGAATATATTGATCTATTTTTGAAAACATACAAACATCTGATTATAGGATGCCAAATTGGGGAAACGAAATAAAGATGGAACTTCTTGGATTTATGTAAACCTTTCTCCTTTTTTCAAAAATGAATAGATACAATTTATTATATATTACTTGTAATATTACGAGTAATCGATCGTTCGGTCAATCTTATTTTAACCCTGGAACTACCGCAGGGCTCGAAATTACTTGTCCGCCATTTTTAGTTAAATTATACGGATATACAGTCATAATGTATGTATAAATAAATGTGCTAAATAAACATGATAAAATACGGGAATTTTTTGATAACGCGAAGGTATTAACCGCGTTATACGGGAGTCTGCTATATACGTTTACTAGTTCTAGTGTTAAACATGAAAACTTAAGGTTTATACTTTTTCGATTCCTTTTCTAGCGCCTTTTCTTTCGCTCTTTGATAGAGCGGAACAAGTTTCCCTTCTTTCGAGAGAAACTTTAATAACTCGATAATTAGTGGTAAATAACTGTGTTGCCTTCTAATATTCTCGATCCGATACCTCTTCGACTTTCTTACCTCTTCTTCTATAAGTCCTTGTAGACGCTCTAATTCGGCCGGGTCGCAAACGTTCACTTTTTGTCGTTCAAAAAGCATCTTTCTATCCGTGCCGAGAGCCATTAAATTAAAGTGAACTTCACCTTCTTGGTATCTGAAGAACGAATTAAATATGTTGGTAAACTTCAAAATGAATGGCGAACTAAAAACTACGTACAGTTGGGTCTCTTTTTACGCGTATCTTTTAAACGATGAAGCAAAACAGGCGAGAAAAAATAAGAAATCTAAGAAGTTTTATCAACGCAACGCGTTTATCCATTTATTTTCATTCTTTTTATGCTTTTCTGTTGGCAATTAAAAAAGAACGGAATAATTCCCATACAGAAATGAAGCTTTTGCCGTTCGAATTTAAAATCTTTTTATGCATATTTTTCGTTTTTCAGAGTAAAACTTTCAAAGAAAAATGTTCGAAGAACGAAAATCAATGGATAAACGGTGTTAAATCTCGTAGCTATCTTGGATTACTTATTTTTTTCTTGCTTTCTTGCTCCATCGCTGAACTTCAAAGCCGCATTTAAAAGAGACTCGACTGTACGATAATAGTTTTAGGACACGTACTTATTTATTCGTTTCTGAATTATAGGTTTCGCCGCTTGAAACCATTGGTCTCCTGCCGGACATGGACCTAAATCCATTGGTCCACGCTTTTTGCCATCTAATTCGTATAGTCTACCATCGAGTGGCACGTAACTGACAAAATGGAACACTTCGTCGGAAGTAGATGTAAAGCTGCTTGGAGCAGAGTTATATTTGAATAGCGTTTGCCTGGTATTTATAGAACATTTACATATATATTCCGTCGATTAACACATTCGCGTCGAGGCATTTTCAGGGGAATGTTACGCGCGTAACGAGTCGAATTCCCGGAATTTTACTAATAAAGTTATGTCGACGAAAACACCGACATGTTAGTTAGTCAAAACATACTCAAATGTTTTCAGACCGAAGTGTAACTAAACTCTAGATCTAAAGATCTATGAGATCTAGACTCATATTTGAGTTATCCGGGTTCTGGTAAAGAATCCGAAAGAATCCCGATTGAGTTATCCGGGTTCTGGTAAAGAATCCGAAAGAATCCCGATTGAGTTATCCGGGTTCTGATCAAGAATCCGAAAAACTCGCGTTTGAGTTATCCGGGTTCTGATCAAGAATCCGAAAGACTCGCATTTGAGTTATCCGGTGCGAATGTGTTAATATATCACCTCTAATATCCTACAATATCAAAAGCTTTACCTTGAAAATGAATTATGTACTTTTTTGATCACTTTGAAATTACTTAAAACCAACCCCCTCATATGTGCATTGAAGTTTTGACAAATATTCTTATACTCTTCTATATTCGGACCTAATGATATATCGGAATGTTTGCAATTTAGCAAAACACTTAGTATCGCTTGAGTCGCACATGCATTATTGATCACCTAGAAAGTTAATCTTGTCATTATTGAATATTAACAAATTTCTTTTGCTTCAAATAAGTATACGTTCATGGTTAATTTAGAAAATTGTTCCCATTTATGTATACATATATCCAACGCACCTGTTTGGCAAAGAATATTTTATCCAATCTATTGTCTCGCACAACACTTCCAACTGATTCGTCATCCTGAACCCGTTTAAATAGAAATATTAAACCATGTATTGGTCTGAAATAATAGACTTTCATTTAGTTTGCACGAACTTGGTGTATTATTTGCCATTAATTGGCAGCATTGTAGTTATTTATTACAATATTATACATTGCATGGATCTAAGAGTTAAAATCGTTGTAATTCTAGCATATATTGTTTAAAAATATAGCGCGTTCTAATAAAAAACCATTAACATCGTGCGATGCGATACAGTAGTGACAGTAGTTGACACTAAATTGTGTCGATAAAAATAAGAAAAATCAAGGAGTTATTGAGATTCAATTATTCGATCGATTGTTATGTGACATAACAGTATGTTCCATACTATTAATTTACTAAAAAAGTAAATGCATGGTACTGAGATAAATTCAAATTTGGCGGTTTAAAGAATACAAATATTGCGTTGCCCGGAAAGTTCACGCAGATTGTCGGTAGTTTTTTGCCGAAAAACCTGAGAAGTTCTGGGATGATGGAATCAAGTTTCATGAAAATGGAGAAAGATTGTGAAATAAAACGGTGCATACATAATTGATAAATACATATCGACGTAGAAAAATGGTGCCTTTGAATTTTCCTTAAAAGTCGGCATGAACTTTCCGGACAACCCAATATTTATGCGACAATATACTCACCGTAAATTATCAAATTGTTCGTCATCTAAACTCCACAATTCTTCCACCTGCGCACCTTTAACTCCTGTAAATCGAAAAGCACTGTATAAAAGACAATTCTCACAAAAATCGTGACCCAACTCGAAACAAACGTCAATAACAACGAAAAAGAATATGTAGACTTTTGATTTCGAACGAAACCACTATGCGTTTCATTCACAAAAGATATACAAATCGCGCGATAATTAAAATAAGAACGCAGCTAAACCTCGTTAAATTTACCGAATTCTCTGATCAATTCGGTTAAAACTGCGGGATCGCTTTCAACGGGGAACCAAGTCCGCGACGTGTCCGCCATGTTTACGCATCGATTCCACACACATACGCGTCTTCAATTACACAACCAAGAATTCAATTCTCGTGTGATTCTTGCGGAAAATTTGAAAAATTTCAAGTAAAACCTATTGCAATTATTATGCCCTGGATATTGCAAGATATTTTAACGACTGTTTTAACCTTTTTCTTCTCAGAGACTTTCAACCCGATATAATATTTCTATGGATTTTAGAACGCCAGGTTTGTGTCAGGTAAAAGATGAATTAGTTCGAACATTCCGATACTACACACTTCGCAATTACTTTGTTGAAAATATGTTTTGCAAACTGAGTCGCTACATTTTGATTTTAATTTCCCATTACCTTTTATAATGTACTATATATACATTTAGCCCTCGGTTTACACGATTTCGGTTTAACACGCATGAAGAAATGCGGAAGAATCTACTTTTGAATGATGTTATGTATGCCTTGCTTGAATTAATGAATTTTTATTTAAAAATCTGTACTCCAATTTAAAAACAAAATACATAATACTGTTTCATATGGACTTCTGAAAGTTATTACATATTTATTTTCAATGTGAAGTGCGGACTCGCATTGCACGGTTTCAATTTACACGGCATTTTAGGGGAACCAATCTACCGTGGGAATCGAGGGTTAGATATCGGAAGTTAAAATTCCAAGAAAAATATTACCGTTTCTTTCAATAACATATTAATCCTATCAATAATAATATCTCAGAGTATGATATTTGCAGGATAAATATAAACACACAATGATATACAACAAATTTATAATTACCAATTAATATTACAACACTGAAGCACAATTTACAGTATTTACAAGCAATAAATTAATAGAAATTTGTTAACGTAGAATTACTAATCGTTGCCGCCGATGGCCGACATTTTGATTCGAGTTACGCCTAACAGACAACCTGCGTCAGAAAGCAGGCGATATGATAGGCTTCGTGTGTAAATAGAGTAATTATGCGAGTGAGTTACGACTTTAGCTACAACCAATCAGAACTGATCGTCCTTCCTTACGTTAAGTCATTTTCATATCGTAAACATCGCGAACACAAGTCTTGGAAGCAAGGCATATAACGCACAGCCAAATGCTTGTATTTAAAATCAAGATTTCATTCATTATGATATTAGAGAGACCAATGTCTTGCATTCGTTTCATACAATTTTAAATCCCCTAAGCATTAATCAATAATCAATATTTCTCCTGCGAACGTAATCCGAAATATCCAATAGGATGTAGAGTACTGTAAGTTAACCCTTTGCGGACGGCACGGTTCGAAGCTCAGCGCTCTGAGGAATCGTAATAATAGTCTTGTGGATTTGCAAAGAAAGTTTGAATATTTGCTTGTATCAAAATCGCAAACTAAACGTTGACTTAATCGACATATAAGTGGTTCGTCTTCGTCGATTGTTTTTGTCGAATGCATATCTGAGTTTATTGGCGACGTTGATGTTCCACGCTGAACGCATATATGCGTCGGTCGTCCGCAAATGGTTAACACGTTGAACGCCATGCGGGTGACCGGTGACCACCGATTCCAAAATTATTAAAACTCGACTCAAATATATCGCTGATATTCGTCAGATTTTCAATATTTTTCACGGTACGATAACGATGAAACGTAAACAATGTATTGTGGAGCGCTTAAACAGTTTGATGTTTAGACGTTATGTTGACGTCACGGACGTGTATCGCGAGGTATCGAATAACACGGATTTCGGCGTGGCACTCAACGTGTTAATAATCTCGATTCCTAGCTCTGGTTTTATTGTGAAAACCATGACTCGTTATCAAAAATGTCTCGAAGTCGAAGGTTTTCTTCTTAAAAACAAGATCGCTGCGATGGGGACTCCCTCTAATCATACTATACTTTAAGAGGATTCGTTAGCAGAAGCGCTACAGCAATTGGTATAAACCGGAAGTCTTCTTTAAGACTTTGCACTCGAGAGGCAACTTTCAGTAGCCACTCAATTCAACGTCCAATAACAAAATATAATTGGAGAAAATCTTAATGCCGCATGTCAATCGCCACACGAGCTGCCGCAATAAACTGAGTGGCGATTGAGAATCGCCTCCGAATGCAAAGGGGTTAAGACTTTGATCGCACAGACTATCGTAAACTTGTGTACTGAAAAATTCGCATGTTACCTAGTTGTTGGCATTACATATAGCTTTATATATAAAGGGATTTCGCATTTTCGAAGCATGTGGAGCCGTACTGCCGGAGTTCTTTTAGGTTATTTGTATCGCTATTAATTATTATTCTCCGTTTGACATAATGATGAGAGAATATCTTCGTATCGCTGCATATTAGTCTCAAAAGTTTCCAGCTGCTTGGTGAGATCGCCGACTTGTTCCGCGAGTGTCCTTTCTTCCATGAAAGCTTGCAATTGCGGTGCACTTTGACATTCGCGATAAAACGCGCCCAAATCACTGTTAGTGTTCGTAACAGCGAAAGGTGTTTTCTGTGATAATAATAATATCGTAATCACGTTAGCGCTACCAGGGTGTTATTATTTCATTTTCAAACTAGGAACGTTAATTACCAAATCTACCATAATAAAATCGTCGTTGGCACTAGTCATTGAGCAACTACTTCGTCTAGATCCATTTTGGGAGTTGCACTTTGACATAGTATTATCATTCGCTAGTCTCTCGTTATTCCCATTATTACTGTCGGTCGCTGTTGCCGTTGTCGCTGTCCTGGTATTCGTGGTCTCAGCCAATGAAACTGGTGGTGGCGATGTTTGTCTGGGTGTCAGCAAAGAACTGAACGGTACATCTGGTATAACTAAATCTTCTTCGTTAACAATAACAGGCTTATTCACTACGAACGCTCCAACTTTAATCGTATCACTGAGAGACTTCGAAGTCTCCTCACTGAAAGTAGAAAACAAGACAATTGTGAACTCAACGTTGAACATTCCTTTGTAAAAGGAGTTCTCCGTTATAAGGATAGATAATTTTTACTATATGAATATACATGATGTGCATGATGCGCATGTAACTTCATTGTATTGTATTAAGTTGGCCAGTAAGATCGTGCGGTTTTAATGCGCAAGTGGAAAAGGATATTTGTCCAATTTTATGTTTTGTAATCTGCTTTATTCGACAATGCATCGTCCGTTTTGGCTTATAAAATCCGTGTTTCCTCGGAAAATTGTGATGCACGCGCGCGCAATTTCTGGCCAAGCCAATAGTGTTCTATTCCGAATATTATTGTTCATTCCATAGTAAAAATTACCTTTGCTGGTACCTTGCGTGTCTTGGACTTAAGTCAGAATGAAAATGGTCGCTCTTAAGCATTATGGAATCTCGACCGGTGTGAGTAGGCGATATAGTCATTTTTGTTCTGTACGACACCGACAAGTGAATCGTACCGACTGGTGTGCACAATTGACCTACTCTAACGTGTTTATAATTGTCACCTATAAATTATATCCACATGAATTACAATTATTTAACACAGCCCTCTTAAGTTACTTGATGCACTGTACCAATAAATCTGAATTTTACAGTGCACCAAAGTATGTTTACGACACTTGTATCGTATCATAAATGAAAGCGTAGGAAACTAGCGAGTACTTATCTAAACGCCTTACAGTTATTATAATATACTACGATTATATAACTCGTATACCTAATGTGTGTAGTTGCGGCTCTCCCATATAAATCCTGTAGCAGATCATATAAGAATCTGAGCCTTGCCGTCTGCTTAGCTTATAAGCAGGCGTTATTCTCGATACGGATAACAAGGACTTCAACAAAATTCCCATCCTATTGTATACGGTATATGTTACTCTGACCGTAGGATCACTGTGTTCCGGTAACACACCGAGGCTCCAAGTTTCTAACACCATTGTGTCGCCTTCCACAGTCCTCAGAGAGATCTCGATACAAAGTGGTATCGTAGAATTCACAATTTCTCCGCAAAGCGCTCTCTTAGCCTCGGATAACACCTCTGGTAGATCATGAATCGCTAAGTTGAACTACATAAGAAAAGGGAAGCATATTAAGGAAATATATAAGAATTATCATTAATAAGTCCGTTCGTTATATTTCTTTCAGAATTTTTGAAAATTCGTAATGGCTATTATTGGCTTAGCGGAACCGCGTAATAAAAGGTAATTTATTTTCAAATTTCTACGTATAATTACACTTCGAGATCAGAGGTCTAACAGTTCTACTTTCATTCTGAATCTGATAATCAAGTAGTTCTTAATCCGCGTAATCAAAGGAACCGAATATTAGCGATGGATCATATTCGATTAAACTCAACAGTATCATAAGAATAACGGAAACTGCAAAAAGAAATTTTCTTCGCAGAATTATACGTACATAAATCATTATTTTAGAATTAGATCCGGCAGTTTTATGAATCTGAAGACTTATTTAATGTTGCTGATAATCCCGATAACGAAAATAGATAGAGAATCCGAAATCTTACCCAATCGGTACCCGAGGAATTTGGTTTGCACTTAGTGTTGACCTTTTCCCCCGACCTCGACTGCACTATGATCTGAGCGGCTTTTAACGCTAGGAACTTCGTGAATTTATCCAAGTCTTTTTTATCTTGCATGCTTAATTTCAACGTGGACATCTTAACACCTTACTCGTCATACGAAACTTTCGTGAAATTCATACGTTCTTCCGTGAAAACGTAGAATCGGCAACCACTAAACCGAACAATATTTGCCGTGCACCAGAACATCCCTTGGCAATCCACGTGAAACTACATGTTGGAAATGTCTCCGACACGAAACCTCCCGAAGCATCCCCTCACTTTGACAGTTCTTAGGACACGGTTTCTCTTCCTTATTTATAGACACCGAGTTCCTCGCCGAAAAGTAATAAAGTAACGATAACGCGGACATTATATCGTAGCATCTTGTGCTACGAAAGAAAGTCGCGTGGCAGGTGCCTTGTTTATTCGATTCACTTTGCATAAACCCGAGTCACCGATCATCGGGGAATTAAAAATGGTTTTCCATCGAAGTTTTTACCAATGTGAACTTAGAAGATTGTACAGGGGGTTGATGATGTTAGTACGCGTTAACTATCTCGTGTCTACGTAGGCCGTTCTTTTCACTATTTTTATGACAGTCCTCGCGGATCGATCGTGCTTGGTATCACGAATTACCTTCAAGATAAGAAGCGTCCGCATGAATAACGCGTGTTGGATCATTGATCCACTGACTCAGCGGAACAACATTTCATTATCCATGGAATCCCACGTATTTGCATCTAATTACGCTGGCTAAGAACAACGGGGAACCAAAGGCGTGGATAAAACGCTTCCGCATAGAAGAGTTCAAACTTTCGGATCTTTGAATCCAACGAGAAACAGCCGCGTTCGGAAAACAACTGCCACCGCGCGAACCATTCCTTGACCTTACCACTTTGTGCCTTTGAATACGTCGTGTAAAAATACCGTTATATTTTTAGACTCTTAAGTATATTTGATTACTTTATAGATTAGATTACATTCCCTTCGAGGAATTAGACAAAGAGTTTAATTAAATATTACGTCGCGTAAGATTCTTACGAGTTACGTTCTTCGATCTTAGAACTGATTTCTGATACGTTAAGGTGCTTCCAGCTTAAAGAATTTTTCCTGAATCATCGATATATATAAGTTGCGTTCAATTAAAATGCAAAAGAATTAGTTGACGAATGGCAATCGTATATTTGGAATACGTAATTAGAAAGTTTAACGTATCAATCATTCCAATGGGGAAACATAAAGCAATTAATAAATGGTAGGTTTACATCAGTTGAAAATTAATGATATTAATTTCTAGTAATTCCTGAGCAGCACTTTTTAAGAAATTTTATTAACTCAAGGAAATTCGAAGAAATCCATTCGAAGTTAATCGAAAAATTAATAGATAATAATAGGATTTTTAAATCCTTGTTCTATTATCGATGGAGCTTTGCAACGTGTCAGATGCCGTATTTGTTGATTGGTCGAATGTGTGGCGGGAAATAACACTCGGATTTCAAATATTGATACCCTCTAGCTAGGGAAGTTTCGTTGGAAACAAAGCTTGCCGTTTCCCTATGTGTAAACAAAATTCCTAGTCGCGCGAAATATTCCTGAGTAGCGGGAATCTAGGGAAATAATTGGTCGCAAGGTTGTCCAATTTCAAATTTTCTTTCCCTCCTTTTTACAAACTTCCCGCTTTTTTCTCGCGTTTTTCTTCTGCATGGTGTGTCAAAGAGTGTGATCGAACGATAGTTCTACATTTTGTACGTCTTTTAATTAGTGTTAATTCATATTAAAGTAATACACCACAACACAATTAATATATCTTCTCATAATATACAACGCACAGATATTATTCCTGTTTTAAGGACTTTCCAGTTAGGAAAATAATAGATTCCAAATATAAAAGCAATAAATAACCAGAAGCAAAAGGATATTCGTACTCCAAATTTAAATCTGCTATTCATATTCAAAATCATTCGAAACTCAATAATTAAAAAAATATCACCGCAAAACTTACACGGTTTAATGTTTCTGCATCGCATTAATTATCAGAAATACATCGCCGTAAACCGCTAATTGAATATTCGAATATTTGAATACTAACCGGAACGTAAAAAATGTAAGTCGGCTCGAAATAATATGAAAAACTTGTTCATCAGAATATTGATATTATTATTATCTAGTAATAGATAACAGAATCGAATGATTATCGCGTTAATTCATAATGTTCCGACAAGTTCCGTTATCAGTAACAATGGCGGATGACGACGTGAACGAAGAGGAAGTGGAAGAGGAAGAGGAAGGGAGACTGCGTACATTCTATCGGCGCGCGCAGATATCGCAGATGAGATAATCGAGGCCGATCCAGCAATCAAAGTAGTTTATTAATCATTACATACGAATTTAGTGTGATGTAACTCGTCCATGTGACTCGCCACGTGTGGACGCACATCATCATCCCGCAGGTGTTCTTACTCTTTCCTCGTTATTTTTTCAAATGCAAATGCACGAATCTTTTACATTCTCACCATTCTTTCTTCCGCGCAGGCTTTCAATGATTCTTGTTTCCACCATTTCTAGGAATATCACGCAAATAAGTCCCCTTTTTATGCAACGCTGACCATTCAGACGCGTTCTTTTAAATACATAATTACAAAGTACGATTTGATTCATATTTAATATTCATAGCAGTGGCGGATTTAATTTAGCTACGATAATATTATATTTATCGAAGGTTGATCACTTAATGGATCTCAATAATTCGATCTTGTTGTTGAGAGGACTTAAAATATTCTCTTGCTGCATTAACAAAATAATAAAATATCGCAATTAAGTTTTCGAAAATTAATTCTCAGTTGAAGTTTCAGTCAAGCAATATAATCAGATTCGCTGCGGTTCTATTAACCCTTTGCGCTAGAGTGGCGACTCTCAGTCGCCATGCAGCATATTGCGGCAATTCGAGTGGCGACTGAGAGACGACATTAAAATTGACTCCAATTCCTGGTAATTTAATGTAAAATAAAATAAAATAAAATATAATTGGAGAAAATCTTAACCGACAAGTTCCACGTGAAAAAGATGGAGATCGAATTATTTCGATTAATCGGCATTTGACATTTTGGAAAATCTGATGATCCACAGATTGGATCTGATTTGACTTCAGAATGAACTCGAATCATTTCTGGAAGGAATCGAACTCTTTTTTCGAGGGAAACTCGTAATGGACTCAGTTGTCAGGTAAAGCCGTTTAAAATAAGAATGCATCTACTTTTATGGTGGACTGTACGGTCACAGCACACAGCATGCCAACTGCAATGGAAATTTCCACTGAAGCAGTCGGTCGGCACCCGTCTTGTAGACGCTTTGTAGCCGCTTCGTAGCCACGTCGTAGCCACGTCGTAGCCACGCCGCACCTAAAAAACCAGATTGCGTTCGCCGACCGGCTAAAACCCTCCTCAACGAATCCCGTACGAACTTCCTACCTTTCCACCGAATTAGATGGATCTTTCTCGCTTCACATTTTCCGGGTTTACAACGTCATTTCCGAACACCCCGATTCGTCACGAACCTCCATTTTCGAACACAATTTCCCTTTTCACCGACCGACCAACCCGAGTTTCCCTTCTACTTTCGAAACTCTTATTCATCTTCTTCATTCCACTTTATATCATCTTCCGCTACCTGTAAAGTAGAATAATTAATTGTAATAATATTGCCATGACTTAAATTACAAAGTAATGTTAGCTGCGCTGAGGGAAACAGATGATTAGAATGCATTTTATCGGACGCATTGAGGTGCAATCGCGGAAAACTTCGACATGGGTTGCGCTAAGTAATTAGTTACGAAATGAGAGATAAAACTGATGATTCATTTCCAAAAAAGCAGCAGTCACTCGCGCGGATTGTAATCTATGTTCAATCGAATAATTAAAACAGAGTCACCGTGTATTTCCATCCTCGTTTGGGTAAAGAAGTAAAGTCAACATTTTCTTGCGTTCTGACTCATGCTCGGTTTTATCAGCCGACATTAACGTTCGTGGAAATTGGGATATTCAAAGATAATCGTTAATAATAGGTATGATAATTACAGCTTTTGCAACAACGTGACTCAATGTACATCCAATTTTGTGTAAAAAAAATATTGGATCTATGAAAAACTAGAAGATTGATTCCAGATCTAAAAGATCGGCAAAAGTAATACAATAAACCATATCAGAAATCATGTTAGAATGTTATCATTTTTACGTGCTTGCACTTTTTATTTCAAAAAGATTGCGCATATATATATATCATCATCATCATATATTATATGTATCAAAATTTGCTTCTTATATAATATATTCACATATATATTATACTATAATATATTTACATATATTATATAACAAGCAAATTATGATTTGAAAAGAAAAATAAAATGTTACCAATATAGAAACACAAAAATTAAGCAAAATAATATGAGTTACACATAATAAGATATTGTTCGTTGTACTTTTTATTAATTAAGTTTTATTAATTAAATTAATCGCTTTCGAGTGCAAAGGGTTAAATCACCGACAACTGGAGTAAATCTTAACGTCGCCTCTTAATCGCCGTTCAAGATGTCGCAATAAACCGAGTGGCGACTGAGAGTCGCCTTCGAGTGCAAAGGGTTAAATCACCAACAACTGGAGTAAATCTTAACGTCGCCTCTTAATCGCCGTTCAAGATGTCGGAATAAACCGAGTGGCGACTGAGAGTCGCCTTCGAGTGCAAAGGGTTAAATCACCGACAATTGGAGTAAATCTTAACGTCGCCTCTTAATCGCCGTTTGAAATATCGCAATAAACCGAGTGGCGACTGAGAGTCGCCTTCGAGTGCAAAGGGTTAATTCACCACCAATGTATGTAAATCTTAACGTCGCCTCTTAATCGCCGTTCTAGTTGTCGCAATAATCTGAGTGGCGACTCTGAGTAGCCACTCAGTTTAATGCGGCAATTCGAGTGGTAATTGAAAGGCGACATTAAAATTGACTCCACTTATCGGTGATTTAAGGTCCAATAACAAGATATAACTGGAGACAATTTTTATGTCGCCCCTCAATCGCCACTCGATTTGCCGCAGTAAATTGAGTGGCGACTGAGAATCGCCTCCAAGCGCAAAGGATTGAGTAAATACTCGTTTAAATAAACGAAACGAGTCCCTACGCGATTTGACTACAGACGATGCACAAAATGGCTGCCGGCACGCAAAACCATCCTTGACTCTTCGATTAAATATATACGAATCGACTAAAAATCGACTTGACATCAGCGCCAAGGGTACCAACGATAAATCATACATCAAAATTCAATTCCACATTACGAGTGTATAAACGTGTTCATTTCATTGCCGCCAACTTCGAGATCCACCGATTAGATAGAAGAATATAAACACACCTGCGAGACACACATGTCTTCTTTATTCACGTGAAACTTCAATGTTTAGCACCGAAAACGCGTATGCAAATTTCGTTTTGTGTACAACTGCCTCGTAAACAGAGAAAAATGGCGCGCATGAATGGTAGCCATAGTTATTTAGGACAAGCTGCAGGAAAAGGAAACTCATGAATAACTTGTTCATTTAAGTAAACAATATAATTGGCATCGTTATTCGGTCGATATTGACATACATGCAGCGTCTCCCAGGTAAAATAAGCTACCTAATTATGCAATGATATTCGCTTCCATGTCACAAATATAAGCAACCGGAAAATTCTGTAAAAAGAAGCCAAAGTAGGCGACGGAGAAGTTCATATAATTCTTAAAATATTTCTCGTATTATTGCGGTTAAAAGAAGTAATTAAGTGGTTTATTTCATACGGGACACCCTGTACATTTCGTTCGGTAATTTATTAATTCCAAGAACACGGTGGAAGACGCGTGTCTTTTATAAAAGAAATTACTCCCAAAAATTGCAGAAGAAATACCGCAACGAAATTTACTCCATATTTATAAATGTACATACGACTATAATTATATAACATATCAGATTATAATCTACTTTGCTGCATTTAAAAAGCAATTCAAAATACCACACGAAACGATAGTTCCAACCGAAGCACCGCTTTCGAAAATTCTAAATCTAGCTTCACAGCGATGAAAGTTCCAGAAATAGATGCCACGACTCTCGTAAAATAGTCGCGCCCTAACCTGCAGCGCTCCGTGAAGATCTCGTAAAAACCTTAATCTCTGTAAAGATCTAAATGGAGTTTTCAGATTTGTCTAATTAACCAATAAATCGTATGATGCTGTTAAAGAAATATCTTGGTACACCAAGCAGAAACTAATAAACGGTTATCATAACGGTGTTCTTCCGATACTCGACGAGGGTTGAATGGTTTCGGGAGGATAAACTTTTGGTGGGAACTGTACGATAGGGGTCCAATGGGACTCGCACGGCTACTCCCCTCCCCTCCGGCCACCGTCGGGTTAAGAAGGCTTAAGCGGCCCCGTCAGCCGTTGCCATAGCATTTCCGAGACGCATGCGTCCTTCTGAATTAGATATGCATCCACGCCATTCTGTTTCGTCTGAAAACCGCGTTTATATTCGAGACAATTAACGCCACTGTAACCGACACTTCGAAACGTGACGGTTAACCCTTAACTGGGACATTTTAAAGATGTCCGTCTTCGGTGCAGCTGGGTTCACAAGATCGAGTGATTAATTGGTTTTTTCTGTTAGATAATATCTGATAGGAAGCGACAGTATTTTCAAGTAAAAGAATGCAGGAGTGTGATGTATTGGGTTGGCCAGTAAGTAATGTAGGATTCTTCGGTCTGCTTAAATCGTGCGGTAGCCAAACATCATATCTGGAAACCATACCAAGTTCATGCAAATGGTTTTCAACCCTGGATTTCGATACTCCTAACATTTCAGCAATCTCTCGTGTCGTGTAACGTGGATTATTTTCAATTAGACTGGAGATTTGATCGTTATCAATCTCGATCGGTCTGCCGGAACGTTTATCATCGGTAAGACTAAAATCTCCATCGCGAAACTTTTTCAACCATCTTCGCGCCATTCTTTCATTCACAGCGCCATCAGCATGCACATCGGAAATCTTTTTTCTCGTGCGTACCGCATTTTTACCTTTGCGAAAATAACAAGCATAAATGCACGCAAATACATCTGCTCGTTGTTCATCTTCGAATCAAAGAAAGATAATATTTTTATCCTGCTTCTGGTACTTCGAGATACGCCTTAAGGTACATATCCTAGATACTGCAGTGAATAAGAGTGGAATTCGGGTAAATATAAAATACTACTATTGACATGGTATTTAGGACATTATTATATCGTCAAATTGTATTCGAAAATATATGAAGTAAGAGACTAAAATACAGAGATAAGGAATCCAATGAAAGCATAACAATGGACTGTTTTACATTTTTGCACGGCGGCACTAAAGAAACCGAATTCTTAACCGATAAAGTATTGCGAAAATGAAATTGACCAGACTACATTTTGTTTCGCTTCTTTCGACCCAAAATCGTCCTAGAATATGTTTATACATCATTTAACATCGATTTGGGTCATTTAGAATTGATTTTGGCGACTTTTAATTTTTGGCAATTTTTGAAGGTATACCCCTTCACATTTTTGCGATTTTGGGTTGACCCATTTTTTAGCCGACAAAATTTTTAAACCGCTTCTTTCGACCAGAAATCGTCCTAGAATATGTTTATACATCACCGACCATCGATTTGGGTCATTTAGAAGTGATTTTGGCGACTTTTAATTTTTGGCAATTTTTGAAGGTATACCCCTTTACATTTTTTCGACTTGGGTTCGACCCATTTTTGACCAATAAAAATTTTTAAACCACTTCTTTCGACTAGAAATCGTCCTAGAATATGTTTATACATCACCCACCATCGATTTGGGCCATTTAGAATTGATTTTGGCGACTTTGAAATTTTGACAATTTTTGAAGGTATACCCCTTCACATTTTTTCGATTCCGGATCGACCAGTTTTGGGCTAAGCAAATTTTTTAACTGCTTCTTTCGACCCAAAATCGTCCTAGAATGTGTTTATACATCATATACCATCGATTTGGGCCATTTAGAATTGATTTTGGCGACTTTTAATTTTTGATAATTTTTGAAGGTATACCCCTTCACATTTTTTCGATTTTGGGTCGACCCATTTTTTAGCCGGAACAAATTTTTAAACCGCTTCTTTCGACTCAAAATCGTCCTAGAATATGTTTAAAATTGTATACTATTCGTGACTTTAATTATCTCTTCAATTTGTATGTAATATAACGTTCAATTGCTTCTCCGCGCCATTCTCAGGTTTGGCCAACTTAACGGCGAACATGATTTACGGTGAAAAAACGACGTTTGTTTTCTTACCAAGCACGTTCATATCGGCAAAGTGTGAGTGATTTATGCGTTTCGTACAACGCGAAACGCATTTCCCGATAAGCTTCCAATATTTAGCCGGAAATATGCATATATTTCTTTTTTAACATAATATCGAAGTGTTCATATTAAATACAATATTCATATTTCGATATTATCGAAGTATCGATATTAAAAACAATATTCATATTTCGATATAATCGAAGTATCGATATTAAAAGCAATATTCATAATTCGATATAATCGAAGTATTGATATTACAAGCAATATTCATATTTCGATATAATCGAAGTATCGATATTAAAAGCAATATTCATATTTCGATATTTTGAAAATGCGTTTTAAAGAATTCATGTTTTGTTTATTCTTAAACTATTATTACAAAACGATATCATATAATATAAGGTGATAATAGAATAATATGATAATAGAAAACGAGATAATATTCCGATTATATCATCATCAATAAACATCGAATATAAATATAAATATAACTATAAATATAAACCTCGAATACAAATATTCGATATAAATATATAAATAACTAATATGTAAATAAATAATATGCAACCACAAAATGTAAGAATATTGAGATATTTTCATTTATGACGTACTTTTGTATTCGAACACGTGCAGGCCACGTGAAAGGGTAATAAAAATGTTCAATCTATTTCCGAATACAATGGCTCGCGAACGTTTATCAGAATTCAACGGTATTCCGTGCATTCCAATGCGTTCTGTGATGAAACGAAACGAAACGTAGTTTCCGCCATTTTTTAAGAAGGCAATACTAACGATAAGAATGTCGCGGCGTTATTTTTATTTATTTATTTATTTACGGACATCGCCAGAATACATAAAGAAAAAATGGTGGAAAAAGAGAATAATAGAATTACTTAAAATAACCGGAGATAACAAATTAATAAAACTAGGTACTTAAAGTAACAGGATGAGCAGAATTACAAATATCAATCTTTTCTAATAATTTTTAATAAATTTCGTAATATCACCGAATATGAAGGACAGTAATTTGGAAGATAGTAGAATAGTAGATAGTATTAATAGATGATACTATTAGAAGAAAACCAATAACGCGAATACCGCGAACTCATAATTATGATAAAACATGACTGACGCATGAGAATTTGGGATTCCCAAAGTGCGCGTTATTTAAATGTGAAGAAATATTTCCCTAATTCAGTATTTCGGAAATCGTTTTTATCATCGCATAGATTTACGTTTGCGGTTTACGTTTTAGTGAAACAAGTGATTATATCTTCTTTTAATTTCGTTATTTGTCAACTTTCCTTGGAATAATACAGTGATTTAAATTAACTTAAAATCTTGAAAGTTTAAGTGAAACAATAAACTGGAGAAATGGGATTGTAAAGGAGTTCGGTTTGTACCTGAATCCTATTATTCTAATACATTACATATTATATATTAAATATTATATATTATATATCGTACAATTGCAATATATTTCTAATAATAGTAGCAAAACTAACTGTGTTATTATTCGATAATAATAATATTACCAATAATAATCGACTACACTTATTCGATAATACCACATCTATTATATATGATATATTACGTATCATATCTAATAATTGTAATAATACTAGCAAAATTAATAGTATTAATTCTTGATGTTAATAATGTTGATAATAATAATACGACTATACTTATTCTATAATACTATATCTATTACACATATATTTTGTATAATATTATATATATCGTTTCATAATTAATATATGTACAAATGAATATGAACGGATACCATGATAATAATAATTCGAGACTATTCTTTGAGTCCCAGTAGTGCCTTATTATTATATAATATCAGAAACACAATCACAGCATAGAAAGAAATAACTATCGCAACAATGCATTCAGCGAATGCTTTATTGATATTCCTTGGAACGATTCCAGCGGTAACGGTACACCACTGACATCCATGGCAGGAATGTTAGTGACATTTATTGGCAGTGGAATGAATGGTGGCATAAAATATATCGATGCTCGCGGGTAGCCTTAGTCGGTGAATTAAACTGGGAAATAGCCGACAAGTTTGATTGCAAGGTCGAAATTAGTGTAACGTATAGGTCGGAAGCAGTCACGTTTGAAACGGTTACACACGTGCTGGCTCTCCCTTTCCTCTCCGTTGATCATGCTTGACCTTCGACGAACTCGCTTGTGCTCCGTGCAACGCGCTTTTCCTCCGTGCAACACGCTTCTTCTGTATCCAATATGCTTGATCTCCGTTTAACATGCTTGACCTACGTTGAGCATGCTTGACCTATGTACAACACGCTGGTCCTCCGTTGAATATGCTTGACCTCTGTAGAACGCGTTAGTGCTCTGTTGAATATGCTTGACCTCCGTGCAACATGCTTGACCTCCGTTGGACAAGCTTGACCTCCGTTATACACGGTTGTCCTCCGTTATACACTGTTGTCCTCCGTCTAACACGCTTGACCTCCATCCAATACGCTTGACCTTCGTCTAACACGGTTGATCTTCGTCTAACGCGCTTGACCTTCGTCTAACACGCTTGACCTTCGTCTAACACGCTTGACCTTCGTCTAACACGCTTGTCCTCCGTCCAATAAGCTTTTCCTCCATTCAACACGCTTGACCTTCGTCTAACACGCTTTTCCTCCGTCCAACACCCTTGTCCTCCGTCTAACACGCTTGATATCCGTAGAACACGCTTGTCCTCCGTCCAACACGATTGACATCCGTAGAACACGCTTCTCCTCTGTCGAGCACGGTTGTCCTCCGTCGAACACGCTTGTCTTCCGTCGGGCACGGTTGTCCTCCGTCGAACACGCTTGTCTTCCGTCGAGCACGGTTGTCTTCCGTCCAACACGCTTGACTTCCATCGCCATTAACCGTCTTCTCCAGATAACGCGAAAACCTTCTTTTTAATCGAAAACAGTGAAAGCAAATTGAATCGACCTACCGCCATTTTGCAAATACCGCGCAATATCAATATTAATCAATTTGTCTCGGTTAAACAGATGAGTTCATTCTTGGCAAGGTTTCTTTAATTAAAGATAATGTTCCAGATGGATTTAGCTCATTATGGATTATTATTACCGTGATGATCGACGATATGCTAATTACAGTATTATTAGTGAAATTTATAATGAAAGTAGCGGGATTAACGATATTATTATTCGATAATAATAAGACTAGCAATATTAATACTACAATAGTTATTCGATAATAAGAGCACTACTTCCATAATGTTTCCTTGGATATTAATAATATTAATAATAATACGATACAGTATTATAATTCAATAGTATCACTCCATAATTAAAACCGCCAATAAACCGGCAAAATAAATTTTTTAAATCCGATATGACATATAATATAAAACTAATATCACACATTAGGTTAGCAACTAAGTTCACGACCTTCTGTTTCCTGCCTTCTTTTTTTATTTACATTTACTCTTATTCTTCCAATTATCTTAATACATACAATTATTCTTTCATACAATTAATTCTGTTTCATTCAATTCGCGAACACAGTTTGTTAACCTAATATTAGTATAATACGATGTAGTATTGTAATCCGATACTATTATTATTGCCGAATAATAATACTAATACAAAATTGAGAATTAAAAATGGAGGCAGGTCTAAGTACTCACAGAAAAATGGCCTCCGAATTTGGTCGCGATAATAAACCGCTGGATAATAAACCGAGGTCCTTTTATTATCGTAGAGCGTGTTCTTTTCTCCCTCGGGAATACTATGAATGAAAAATAAGATCAAGGTCACTCCACTCGCCAATATGGCGACACGAATTCTGGCGTAGCACAGATCGATCGGTTTTCCTCCGAAATTGTCAACAAATCCGAGGGTCGGCGTGGGCGAGGAACATTTTCCCTCTATTTTTACAAGTATTTACGTCATCGCTGTCTCGGCATCTATCTTTTTCCCGTCGTATCGTAAAAACCCACCGACAAATAACGCTTTCGACAATGGGGCGCCCTACATCTTTTTTCTCCGGGACTTTTTTGCCGAGCTACATTCTTCCCTCGTTTGTAGAATCTTCGTAATAAGCAGAACATATTAGGTCATCCGGAAAGTTCATACCGATTTTTAACACTAAAACTACCGAACCGATCAAAATCATTGGCCTACACTTTTTATTAACGCTTTGACGGCCGCTCATTTTACTCAAAGTCGCGCTACTACCGCGGGCATCTCTCGCGTCCTGAAATACGGAAAGTTCACAAAACGAATATTTTGAGAATTAAAAAACGCCAATATACTCGTAAGAATTGGAAAGTGGTGATTCAAAAACAGTTAAAATGGATTAACATACAAACGTCAAATCTACGATCTCGAAATATTTATTCAATTAAGTATGCACTGTTTTGTTCCACGATTTTCGTCATTTTTTACGCGAAATTGAAGATTCCATCCTCCCAGAACTTCTAAGATTTTTTTTTCCCAAAAAACTACTGAAAATCGGCATAATCTTTTCGGACAATATCATATTTGTATTCTCTTTTTGTGATTCACGGAAAGAAGTTTTTATGAAAATTCCGAGCTTCATCATGATTTATTGATTTTATGCATAATAAAAGTATAATTAATTCACTTTTTGTGATTCTGTGAAAGATATTTTATTATAAACATTCCGAGCTTCATCAAGATTTATCGATTTTATTTATGATAAAAGTGTAAGCAATTGACTTTCAGTGATTCACGGAACAAAATTTTATTATGAAAATTCCGAGCTTAATCAAGATTTATCGACGCAATACGAGACGTATAAAATGACGTAATAAATTACGCGGTAGTAATTTAGTAATAATGGTAATTGCATCTTGACGATAATGATACTCGCAGATACATCAATATGGCCGACGCGAATAGCGTAAGAATTTTAAGATCTATGACTAACCCCTTCCTAAGAAATCACGAGCAGAACTCGGATGAAAGTGGCTCTGTTTTTTCAAGCGTTTCGTGGGTTTCGCCTCGCAGGAAGTTAAGTAAATACATACGTTGAAGACATAGAACATTTGGTGGTTGTATAAATAACGACTATCCTTTTAATTATCACCTTGTAACGTTGAAATATTTCTTTGTGAAATCTTCATCTCCGCTTCGTGGATCCTGATGTCTGCCATTTAACCGCGAAAAAAAAGATACGAATCTAAATAATATTGGAAGATTATATGTGATATTGAAATGAAGGAAAATCTTGCTGCGTTAAAATTAGGGAAAATCATGTTACAGTAAATTATCTGAAATAACGTAATATTAAAGCTACTGAATATTAAGTGATATTAGGATTACGAGAAATGAATATTTTATTGGAATTATGGAAAACCATGTAATATTTAAATTATGGAAAACTACGTCGTATTAGAATGATGGAAAATTAGGTAATATTAGGAAAACTAGGAAATATTAGAATTATGGAGAACTATGTGATATTGAAATTATAGGAAATTACATAATATTGAGATTATGGAAAATCACATAATATTGAAATTATGGAAAATTACGTCGTATTAGAATTAGGAAAAACATGTGATATTAGATTTATGGAATATTAGGTAATATTAGAATTATGGAAAACTACGTGATATTAAAATTATAGAAAACTAGGTGATATTCGAATTATGGAGAACTACGTGATATTGAAATTATAGGAAGTTACATAATATTGAGATTATGGAAAATCGCATAATATTGAAAATATGGAAAATTACGTCGTATTAGAATTAGGAAAAAAAATGTGATATTAGATTTATGGAAAATTAGGTAATATTCGAATTATGGAGAACTACGTGATATTAAAATTATAGAAAACTATGTAATATTCGAATTATGGAGAACTACGTGATATTGAAATTATAGGAAATTACATAATCTTGAGATTATGGAAAATCACATAATATTAAAATTACGAAAAATTCAATAATATTAAGAAGGATTGAAAATTACGTCATTTAAAAAATATCATTATTATTAATATTATTATTATTCGCGTAATATCCTTACAAAATTTCCATTAACTTTCAATGTACCGAGTAATTAGTAGCCATTATTTATTACACCACGACTAACTAACAGTGCAAATACTAATTAAACAGAAACCAATTACAGAAAGTACAGTCTCCGTGGTTAACTTCGTGCCGCGAACGCCTGGAAGAATACGGATTCTAATAAATGAAATTGCTTACATTAATAACAAATTATTATACAGAAGAGTACGTAGATATATTGGAGGGCAAAGGTATCTTAAGGACACCTTTTAACCCTTTGCACTCGAAGAAAATTTCGGTTATAAACGAGGACATATTCTAAGAAGTTTTGTGATACCGATTAACGAATTATTATATAAACAGTCTTTTTCTATCTTATATGTTTCTTTTGTTCATTCACTTTCCGTGTCAAATAGTGGATTTGAATTTGGAATTAATTGCTGCGAAACATGTCGACGTTGGCTCGCCTGCGGAGTGCAGAGGGTTAATTGATTGGTTGATTTCCAGAGGATGCGCACAAAGATCGGAAGGAAGAAAGATGGCGGCGATCAGTATTCGGAACTCCGTCCGCAACGTCACAATTCCTGACGGCTAACCGGTGTTCGTTTATGCGAAGCTTTGCGGATTTGCGTTCCACGGCCGTGCAAATGGAAAGTTTTCACTCGCATTTAATATGCCGTGAAACCGAGCTAGCAGAGTTTCGTGTTACCTACGATATCAACGTCGCAAAGTCCAAATCTTATACGCGATATCGGATTGCCGTGACGAAGCTTTCGCTACCGTAACCATGTCGCGATGCGTATCGCGAATTTCTTGCGAAGACTCGCACCAAAATCTGCTGACTAAAGACGCCACGGGGTACACAATAACAACCCAAGTTTTGGTAACATTGAATACCTTCGAATACCTTCAAATACCATCGAATGAATATCTTCGAATACAATCGATCTTGCGATTATCACATATTTATCGACCAAGAAATCATATTTTTTGGAAGATTCGCATCAAAATCTGCTGGCTGAGGACGCCACGGGGTAATAATAATAACCCAAGTGTTGGTAACATTGAATACCATCCATTTTGCGATTATAGCATATTTGTGGACCAAAAAATAATATTTTTTAGAAATTGATATGGAATTTTTTAGAAGGTTCGCATTAAAATCTGTTGCGTAAGAACGCCACGGGGTAATAATAATAACCCAAGTTTTGGTAACATTGAATACTATCGAATACATTCGAATACCATCGATTTTGCGATTATAACATATTTATCGACCAAAAAATAATATTTTTTATAAATAAATATGAAAGATGAAATTCCGAGTACAGGTAACCCTCATACAACGCGCTTCACGAATCGTAGTAATGCTCGGATAACGCGGTTCACGAATCGTAGTGATCCTCGTATTACGCGTTTCCCGAATCGTGGTAGACGTCGTATAACGCGGTTGATATTACGTAGTTAAAATGCTTAAAATAGAAAAAAATCAAGGTCCGCTAAAATCAGCAACGAAGCAGAATAACTTTGCTGTCAGTGGATACAAAATGTCCGAAGAAACGTGATTCCAGATATCAGAAAAAAGACTAATGATAAAGCACAGTAAGTTTCGTCGGCTCAAAAAGAAAAGAACACGACCTTTTCATTATAATTACGCGCGTTTGTGAGACGCCATTTAGTCATTATTTGCTATCCTTTGATGTGCTTACGAGGAAAAATACTCGGGTGTTTTTTTTTTTGCTAAATTGCAAATATTCCGAAGAAGAATAAGTCAAAGGCGCGCACATCGTTATAAAATACTTTATAAATTTATTTTGTGCTTATTCATTGATTGTAATAGTGAAGGATATAAATGATAGGGATATGAATTGAAAATATAATACAAGAGTATTTATTAAATTTAATTTTAAGAATTTAATTCTTTACATCGAATGGAACGAAAGATAAGTTATCCATATATTTTATTGAATAAATTAGAGATCTTTATATTTCCGATCGATAAATTATTGTACATCGATTATTTGGAAATAGTCATTCTGTCTCTATTCTTTCGATCATTGTAGAATTGTAGAATTATAACATTATAAAATTATAGAATTACAAAATTATAGAATTGAAGGATTATAAAATTATAGAATTACAAAATTATAGAAATTATAAAATTGTAGAATTATAGAATTGAAGGATTATAAAATTATAGAATTACAAAATTACAGGAATTATAAAATTGTAGAATTATGGAATTGAAGGATTATAAAATTATAGAATTACAAAATTATAGAATTGAAGGATTATAAAATTATAGAATTACAAAATTATAGAAATTATAAAATTGTAGAATTATAGGATTGTAGAATTATGAAATTACAGAATCAAAGAATTGCAGAATTGCAGAATTGCAGAATTGAAATATTATAGAATCCTAGAATTGCAGAATTAAAAAATTATAGAATCCTAGAATTGCAGAATTAAAAAATTATAGAATTATAGAATTGTAGAACTATGAAATTATAGAATTATAGAATTGTAGAACTATGAAATTATAGAATTATAAAATAATAGAATTACAGAATTGAAAGATTATAGAATCATAGAGTAGCAGAATTAAAAATTATAGAATTATAAAATAGTAAAATTACAAGATTATAGAATTACAGGATTATTAGCGAGCACCAATTAACATCAGCAATTCAATCAGTCTTCTGCAACCACATATACGTTCAAATCAATATATACTTACCATCCACATATTTCCATTCAATAACAAACCCAAAATATATGTATAACACATACATCGAAATCAAAATTCAATTTCCATTCCGCCAGGGCTTTCCAAGCCGTAATATAAAAGTAATAAATAGGACACAAAATGATCCGGGCACCCTGATGGCCCAGAATTCGACGACCGATCGAACGTGTCATTTTAATTGGCTCGATTAAATCTCATTAAGCGGATGGAATATTGAAGTCATCCGGATCGAGAAATGTTTCGCGTGGCTCGCGTCGGACACTGCGCACCGTATCCCGCGCATCGCCGGTTAATAAGTATAACGAGGCGTATGTCAGATACGATTAGAATCGCGGATGATTCAACATTGTCATCATCCGCTATTTTAAATCGTTTCTGATTCCGATCGAGGTTAACGACATCATTGACTCCGCGTCGATTAAAATCATTCGTACGGTCGCCTCTTTCTTTCTCTCCCGTTAATTCACCTTCTGCACTGTCAATTGAAACATCGCTCGCCATCCGATTCGATTCGCGTCGCCGATTTAACGACGTGTCAATCTTCGGGGTTTCCGATCGGTCGAAAAAGACGAAGGTCGTCGCGCTGATTAATTTCGTCCAATCGGCTTCAACTGGAACTTGGACTCCGTTTAGTATTTTCTATTTTCGTTTAGATTTATCGTCGGGCTTCTCGATGATTACTGTTCATTGATATTTTTGAACGTTATGGATATTAATGATATGTAAGTTGTAGCATATATGGGGCACCGGAACAGAGATTGATTACTTCATTGATTCTTTGTAGATATTCTATTTGTGGAACATTCGATTTTGGGAATTTGTGGAGAGTGGAGTGGAAGTTTGATTCTTGGGATCGATAATTATTCTGCTGTTCTATTATGATTCTAGAGTTCTAGAATTCTAGAATTTTAGAATTTTAGAATTTTAGACTTCTGTAATTATACAATTCTAGAGTTCGGTAATACTAGAATTTTAGAATTTTAGAATTCTAGAGTTCGGTAATTCTACAATTTTGTGATTCTAGAGTTCTGGAATTCTACAATTCTATAATTTTCCAATTTTATGATTTTAGAATTTTAGAATTCTAGAGTTCGGTAATACTAGAATTTTAGAATTTTAGAATTCTAGAGTTCGGTAATTCTACAATTTTGTGATTCTAGAGTTCTGGAATTCTACAATTCTACAATTTTCCAATTTTATGATTTTAGAATTTTAGAATTCTAGAGTTCTGTAATTCTATAATTTTAGAGTTTTATGATTCTAGATTTATGTAATTCTATAATCTTACTATTTTATAATTTTACAATTTTACAAAGCAATATACAGTGCTATAATTCGACAATTCTATAATGTTACAGTTCTATAATCCTACAATTCCATAATTCTGCAGTTCTATAATTCTACAATTCCATAACTCTACCATTCGACGATTCCATAATTCAACCACTCTTAAATTAATATTCATCTCCCAACCACCACACGAATATCTATTTACAATTCCAATGATAACATAAGTATCTTCCAAACATTCAACCACCTTTTATCAAGCCAGGTACACAGAATTACTAGGAAACCAAGAAATAATGAATATAAGTATTATCAGTAACGATTCCAGCAAGTTCCATTGCCGTGGCTGATAAGAGATGCTCGAGAAGAATGAAAATTACTCTACACACAATGACGCTTTTAATTCCTGTACTCTGAGTCACCGGCATTGCGCAATGGTGATTAAAGGAAGTTGGCAGGTTAGGTTCGGCGTTGTTTCGAAAGTGGCGACAACGGCGGGAGAATTCACGGAAGGTTCGTCGTAGGTTCATGGAAGGGAAAATGAATGGCCGTTTCCGAGATAATGGAGAGAAAGGAGAGAAAGGAGAGAATGGAGATAATGGAGTTAATGGGAATGGAAGGGCTCCTAGGGTAAAATGGAAAATGGAAAATGGAAAATGTCCGAGTAGGACAAGTGGCCGCAAGGCAGCTGCAACCGCCATTTCTTGTAGATTGGAAATACTTTTACACCGGGTGGTCCCAATTCAACCGTTCTTTTCGAGGAACACTTTCCAGACTGAATTACCGCGCGACATTGACATCGTGTTACATCCAATAGGATTAAAGGTAGATCAAAGATACTTGTATTACGATCGTATCTTTTCTATTTTAGTACAAAAGTTGCATGTAACGAATCGTGAGTTCTATCTTATTGTTAGTATAACAACATATTCCGACTTGCAATACCAACAATTATGCAATGTTATAATAATGTATTATAATTACATAAGAATGTAATATTATATATTTTTAGATACGATTACGTATAATATACAGTAAAATGAATAATATTATAGTATACAATATTATGTAATCATTGGTATGGCAACTTAAAAATATTATTTTTATACTATTATAACGTCTTTTTTTGCTGTTATAATGTTTAGTGCTCATTTTCATTATAAATGAAGTAAAGCATTTTAACCCTTTATAACGCCATGCGACTTTAAAGCCGCATATACATTTATCCGTATTATTTGTCTTGTTTCACTTTTTTTCATCGACAATAATAATTATAAAAGTACGTACCACATTGTCTCCTTTTTATCTACTTTCAGCTATTTTCAGATTAATGTTATAATAAACGTTACAATCGCGGTATAATAATTCCAGAAACCTTCTTTTATGATATATCAATAAATAAAGGTACTTATGTTAGTATCGTAGTATCAATACATATTGGAAACCTAAGAAAATAATGAAATAATGAAATAATGAAATAATGAAATAGTTCTTCTCGGAATGGCAAAAAAGAGAACTAAATATCTTATCTCTCGTATTCACAGTAAATTTGTAGTTCTTACGATAATTTTCCTTTTTTTTTCGTGAATGAAATATGACGTCCCGAGTTTTCCTGTTGTGTCGTTGGCAGGGAAAATATTGTTGTTCGGAGTAGGAGCGAAGAATGACGGTGCATTTCGTGCGCGGAATTATGATAGCTGTAATTGCATTCTACGGGTCGTTCTACTTAATGTTGATGAACGCGCGTCACACGATAAATTTCCAGGCACTTGATTAAAATCTTGCACAAGCTTAATGGGATCGAATGAGAGTAATTAAGAGGCATGCCAACGAATTGGTGTCAATATTAATCCCACGTTCCGTGTAATCGAACGCCGCTTACCATATTGATTACATGGCTTATCGATCGATCGAGCATCGCTTTTAATTATAATTCCATACGAATATATAATAGATAACCCACGACGGGATCACGCGGGGGTTAGGTTCCAGAGAAAGATCGCGTTATAAAATTCGCGTTCCAGAGAAAAGCTGTGTTATAAGAATCGCGTTACAGATAAAGGTCGCGTTATGAAAATCGCGTTCCAGATAAAGGTCGCGTTATAAAATTCGCGTTCCAGAGAAAAGCTGTGTTATAAGAATCGCGTTCCAGATAAAGGTCGCGCTATGAAAATCGCGTTACAGATAAAGGTCGCGTTATGATAATCGCGTTACAGATAAAGGTCGCGTTATGATAATCGCGTTACAGATAAAGGTCGCGTTATGAAAATCGCGTTCCAGATAAAGGTCGCGTTATAAAATTCGCGTTCCAGAGAAAAGCTGTGTTATAAGAATCGCGTTACAGATAAAGGTCGCGTTATGATAATCGCGTTACAGATAAAGGTCGCGTTATGAAAATCGCGTTCCAGATAAAGGTCGCGTTATAAAATTCGCGTTCCAGAGAAAAGCTGTGTTATAAGAATCGCGTTACAGATAAAGGTCGCGTTATGAAAATCGCGTTCCAGATAAAGGTCGCGTTATAAAATTCGCGTTCCAGAGAAAAGCTGTGTTATAAGAATCGCGTTCCAGATAAAGGTCGCGCTATGAAAATCGCGTTACAGATAAAGGTCGCGTTATGATAATCGCGTTACAGATAAAGGTCGCGTTATGATAATCGCGTTACAGATAAAGGTCGCGTTATGAAAATCGCGTTCCAGATAAAGGTCGCGTTATAAAATTCGCGTTCCAGAGAAAAGCTGTGTTATAAGAATCGCGTTCCAGATAAAGGTCGCGTTATGAAAATCGCATTCCAGAGAAAAGTCGCGTTATGAAAATCGCATTCCAGAAATAGGTCGCGTTATAAAATTCGCGTTCCAGAGAAAAGCCGTGTTATAAGTATCGCGTTCCAGATAAAGTTCGCGTTATGAAAGTCGCGTTCCATAGAAAAGTCGCGTTATAAAATTTGCGCTCCAGAGAAAAGCCGTGTTATAAAAGTGGCGTTCCATATAAAGGTCGCGTTATAAAAATCACATTCCAGAGAAAAGGCGTGTTATCAAAATCGCATTCCAATTGAAGGTGGCGTTATGAAAATCGCGTTCCAGATAAAGGTCGCGTTATGAAAATCGCATTTCAAATAAAGGTCACGTTATGAAAATCGCGTTCCAGAGAAAAGCCGTGTTATAAAATTCGCGTTCCAGATAAAGGTCGTTAAAAAAAGTAAAGCACCAAAATTGGCGAAATTGCAGAAGGTGAAGTTAATGGCTTCGACATGTGAACGGCTCAATTATAATCAATATACCAACGTTGATATTATAAAAGGCTAATATTTAATATCTCGATAAAGAAAATATTTCGGTGAAAAAGTCTCAAAGTAATAAATCCAAATGTGTTCTCCATTCAACGTACCACTGATCGTTCTAAACCGAAAAGGATCCGGACATCGTGAAAGGGTTAAATAACGATATGGATATTATATCACACGCGTATTAGTGTCGCAAAAAGAAACCAAACACCGGAGAACAAAAGGAAGAACGGGAGCCGCGGATGGTTACGCGTGTAAAAGGATATCTCGTGACTTCTAAGGAAGTCGATTCGGAGAAAAGGTAGAAAGAGGGAAAAAGAGAAAGGAATATTAACGCGCTGAGTGCCGCGTGTGTCACCCATGACGAACGATGCCAATATTACTAAAACCCCAATCAAATATATCTCGGATATTCGCAAAATTTGCAATTATCATTACCGTTACGATAACGATGTAAAGTAACCAATATATCATACAGACTTAAACAGTTCTATTTTTAAACTATAAATTCACCCATTTACAAATCAAATTCACCCTTTTGCAACTCAAGATTTGCTGCAAATTTCTTTTCTTAAGCTATCGTCATAAAACAGAATCCAAAGTAATGTTATTGTTGCGAAATAAACATTTTATTGCATGCATGTAATAATACCATAAAATGGCATAAATCGACATAAGACATTTATTTAACACCAATAAATTATATTAGCAAAAAGTTGAATACGATCTGCAAAACGGTTAACTTGGAGTGCAAAACTCCATGTTACAACACGTATCATACAACACGGATTTCGGTCCAGCAATGCACGTATTAATACGTCCAATAGGAATGAAAAATCGTTTCACCAACGAGTAGACAGTGTGTCAACAATGTGATTGACCTTGACCCTGGTAAAAAAAAAATAACGGGGGGAGAAACGAATACATAGTCTGCTCTCGAAATAAACGACAACGACATGGTGGAATAAACGGTAGTTCTAATCTCGTCGGAAACCACGTGACTGGTTGTCCTTGTAAATCCATGGACTGCAAAGAAAAGGGCCAACCATCGCGCACCGAGTTAACTCGTGTTTGATTAAGCGTTGGTTTATCGCGCCTTTGCCGCTCCGACAGACAGAAATAAAGTTTTACGAGCACGGTATTATTCCGGGATCGATTATCCTCGATTTCAACCAATTACGGCCGCCGGTCGGTGAAATCATTTTTTCGCGATCCACGGTGATTATTGCGCGCGAGCAATTATCGTTTATCAAGATGGTTAAAAAACAGGGGAACAAAAAGTAAGACGAAGCAACGTTTACATCGGAAACCGCGAGAAACATCTCGATGCACCGAGATGAGAGAAAGAGGGAGATAAAGTCAATGATATTGTTAACCTTGATCCTGATTCGCTAAACCGTGGAAATTATATCAGACGCCTGTTTTGTTTTTTATCGTTGACGATAAATGTGTTATGCGTCGGCGATTTTAAGCTATGTTTTTATATATTGCAGAGTATAAACCTTTTTTTTATTAGAAACGAAACAACAACAAGCGGTAACCAAAACGACTGGACAGAAACCAGTCGACTATTTGTATTACTACATACATTCAGATTGTGACAGGTGTTGCTGCTCTAATATTATATTTAATATATTTGTGTATATGTTCTTTAAAAAAGGCGTGTATGGAAGAAAACAATTAATCGATTTCTTTATGTGCATTGTGTAACGTGAATCGCGAAGAATCTTAGGAAATGAAGTGTTGTAAGGATGAACGTTTTTATTAAATGCCGTGGATCCGCCATGTTGATTGCTTTGGTTGTTCTAGCATTAATGTCTCCGTTACTTTATTCGACGTGTATCATTATTTGGTGTTATATAGTTATTTATTGTTTCCGTTGGACACATTATTGTCTTTGGAGTTACTTTAACTGTTTCCAAGTGAGAGGCGACCCTCAGTCGCCGTGATGAACTGAGAGTTGTCTGAATAAACTGAGTGGCGACTGAGAGTTGTCTCAATGAACTGAATGGCGACTGAGAATTGTCGCAATAAATTGAGTGGCGACTCAAAATCGCGTCTAAACTACAGTAAGAAACTCAGTGGCGACTGAGAATCGCCTTTAGGGTACCACAGCAAACTGAATAGCGACTGAGCGGCGCCCCTCGAATTGTCGCAATAAACTGAATGGCGACTCAAAATCGCGTCTAAACTACAGCAAGAAACTCAGTGGCGACTGAGAATCGCCTTTATAGTACCACAGCAAACTGAATAGCGACTGAGCGGCGCCCCTCGAATTGTCGCAATAAACTGAGTGGCGACTCAAAATCGCGTCTAGACTACAGTAAGAAACTGAGTGGCGACTGAGAATCGCCTTTATAGTACCACAGCAAACTGAATAGCGACTGAGCGGCGCCCCTCGAATTGTCGCAATAAACTGAGTGGCGACTCAAAATCGCGTCTAGACTACAGTAAGAAACTGAGTGGCGACTGAGAATCGCCTTTAGGGTACCACAGCAAACTGAATAGCGACTGAGCGGCGCCCCTCGAATTGCCGGAATAAGCTGCGTGGCGACCCAAAATCGCCCCTAGAGTACCGCAACAAACTGCCAATGAGTGGCGATCGAGCAGCGCCTCCCGAATTACTGTAATAAACTGCGTGGCGATTGCCCGGCGCCTCTCGAATTGCCGTAATAAACAGCATGGCGATTGAGCAGCGCCTCCCTAATTACTGTAACAAACTGCGTGGCGATTGCCCGGCACCTCTCGAATTGCCGTAATAAACAGCGTGGCGATTGAGCGGCGCCCCTCGAGTGCAAAGGTTGAAACAGCTACTTTTATTCTTCGAAACAAATCATACGAATGATGCACCGCAAGAAACTCATACTTTGTTTCACGTATCACGGCACGTGTTCCATGTGGTTGGTCGACCAACGAAAATGTTAATATCGTAGAAATCCATTCCGGGCGAATGGGTTTACCATGCAAGATGGGAGTGGCGGATCGGTAGCACGATAAAGATAAGATAACACTGAGGACAGGGAGAGAGAGAAAGAGAGTAAGAAAAAGGGAAGGTAAATCGTGGATAGATAAGTGAGAGGAGAAAATGGGAAAGGTTGGTGAATCCGACACGAAGTGAATCGGACAGGAAAATTACGTCAGACGCTGTGAGAAAGATCCAATCGGAGGCATCTTGATCGGCTGGTAAGAAGAGGAAGGAGATAAAGTCAACGATACTGTTAACCTTGATCCTGAACCGTTCGAGTGGTAGGACCCGATATCCAGACTATTATGTCTCTAACGTTTGATAATGATGCAGAAACACGGTCGCCGCGGATGAATTCGGCGTGTGTGCAATGGGAGTGGCGAAGTGGTACCACTGCTCGCGGGGTGGGGTGCGCAGGGTACCGCGGCAGGGGAACGAGGAAAGGAAAGCAACGGAACGAAAAAAACAGAAGAAGGAAAGGACGAAGGAGGACGGAGACAGAAGTGGAAGCGAGAGGGAAAGGTCTGTTGGCTTTTTTTTCGAGCGAAGTGGAAAGGGAAAAGAGGGAAGGCTAGGAGAAGAAAACCGACGACGAGGACGACGAAAGTGGCAGGCGTCGGACTTTTACGAAGAAGTACATATTGGAAGTAGCGATGACGATGTGGTGGTGGTGATGTAACGTACGGTGGTGGGGTGGTAGAACTGGCGAACCTCGACGTCCGAGAATCCAAGAGGTGAGCGTTGACCGTGATCGGTAGGGTGCGCAAGTGGGGGTTCCCCGAGGTTGTATCGTAAAGGTAGTTGAAAGAGTGGGAGAACATAGGTTCCAGAGCTTAGCCGTTAGGTTCCCGACCGAACATTTCTCACTCACTCTTTCTCTCTCTGTCCCCCTCGCTCTCTTTCGTACTCCGTGTATATCAGTGGCCCAAAGCAACGAGGAAAGGGACGAAGGAGGTTCGTACAGCGAAAAGGGAAGGGGAGTGGGAGAAAAGAGTCCGACGAAACGGTGCGCGCGGCTTTGCCTCCCACGTCGTGGATCGTCATTCTTAACCGAGTCTCTTCGACGATCGCGACGTTTCTCCAAACTCGCGATTCATCGGACCCTTCTGCCTCCTCATCTCTCTTTTATTTCCTATCCTTTCCACGTGCTTCATTTCCGCACGTGCGTTCCTCCACTAGCGTTTCTCCGGAAAAAGTAACCCTCCACGTAAAATCCCGTGACTTCCTACCGAAACTCCCTTCCCCTATCTTGCCTACCTGTTCCCCTTCCCTGCTGCTCGAGGAACTATCATCGTCGCCGATCTCCGCTCTACCCCCTCCCCACCTTTTGCATATCGTTTCCCTCCGAACGTTATACACTCCCGAATACTCCCCCTCCAGCCGAAAATACAGAAGGAACTTGACACGAACTAAGGAGGGAAGATCAGTGTGCGACTACATACGTCGAGGACGACTACTCTTTTGTAAATACACTATTTCGTACTTGTATACACACACACCGCCGGTAGACCGCCGCGTGTGTCGCGCGCAACTACTAGGGAACCGATCGCCGATTTAGTCAGTAAATGTGCGTGCGTGGAAACACACGTTTTTGAGATCTCCCGAGGAGTGTACACCGGGTACCAGGATATAAAGGGATCACCCGAACGAAATAGTTCCTTTTAACCTACCAAGGAACTTCGTATTGTATATATGTATTTATATATACATACGATTACATCGAATAGCATCGCACTTGAAAAGCATTAAATCAATAAGTTCGATCAAACTTTACCTGCGGAACCAGCACGCATTGTCAAGGATGTCGCACAAGAGTCAAGGAGCGCCAGTTCACGGGGGCAAATTTCAGGTGAGTGAATATTTTAATATTCATACCTCGTCGGTTGCCTTTGAAAAGAGTATAATGGTACACAGACATCCTTCGGCACTATTGGTGGCTACGTTACGTAACGTTCGAGTCGGTGTAAGGTAAAAAATTCATAGTGAAATTCTTGCGAAACACTGCCATTGTCTATTGATATTATTGCATTGATAAACGTGGCGTTTCGAACGTGCGAGACATTTCAATGATGCGCGTCGCGTGCGAAACTTATCGTTGATTATACTGCATTTTGTGAGCATAGGAAAATTCCATCTTTTTTCTGGGAACGGATTGAAATTGTATTCTGTGGTAGTCCGTAGTTTTTGCTACTTTGCATTTAATGGAAGCGGTTAATTCATGCCTGATATCTGGGAAACCGGGGTAAAAAGTTGTCGTCTGCGGTTTTATAATCGGCTCGTATCCGATTGGTGAAAACCGCGCATATTTCCTTGTACAGCGAGATCTCCGGTAGCACATGCATTCGCCACGTGGCTAACTTCATTCCGTGCAGCTTTGAGGCCCAAATTGGTCCCAGAACTCTTCTTTTTATCGTCAAAGGACAAATTTTCCAGTTTAAATTATATTTCGTATAGATTTCACGTAGATTTCATGGGGACTTCGCGAAAGCGGTACTTTCGTTACGCTTGTTTTATTATCTTCTATTATTTTTTATTATATCTTTTTATTGTCAAGAAGACAAGTTTTTCCATTCGAATTAGATTTCGTGGAAATATTCGCGTAGATTTCATGCGGATTTCACGGAAGTGGAATTTTGGGTGCACGCATTTTATTATATTCTCTGATTTACTATTACTTATCTCTTTTTATTGTGAAAGAAACGAATGTTCCAATTTAAGTTTGATTTCATACCGATTTCGTAAAAACGACACTCGGTGAACTCGATTCGCTGGAAATGCATTCGAGTGCATTATCTCGCAGTTTGTTATTATTTTTCCACTTCTCGGTTAATTTCCATTATTACGCAACGGTAAATTTGCAAAATGCGCGTCGAGCATGCGTTGTTATTGAAATGCCAACGCGCGCAACATCATTTTTGCATCGTCGGGAAGCCTTGCTCCGTTTCGTGCGAATCCCATTATTTGCGCGTTTATTATTATTATTATTAATTGTTTATGTCTGTTATTATGTGCGTGAGTAACATTACTTTTGATACTTAACTACGTCGATCGTCGATATTAATTACGAATGAAAATATGATCTCAAACTCGGCCGACTTAATTTTATTTGTTTCGACAGATGATAGAATATAATGTTCGAGGGTGTGTTTGTTTGGATTTTATTGAAAATAAAAACATTCGCCGTTCCGTTTCCGCTGTTAGACTCCACCGAAATCTCTGGCTTCTTTTACGATAAAATAATCTTTTATCAGGATGACTTATCGCCGTATCAATATTGCTATGTATACAGTAACTTACGGGTTACCCGATACTCTAAATCGGTGATTTCATTGCGATAAAACGCCGGCCAATGAGATACGCGATGATTTTCCACGAAAATTCGATATCGAGATAGCATCGATTTTTTCAGCGATATTTCTCGATCGAATTCGAGAGTTCACCGTTTGCACTCGGATGCGATTCTCCGTCGCCGCTTAGTTTAATCCGGCAACTCGCGTGGCGACTGAGAGGCGACATTAAGATTGACTTCAGTTGTCGGTGATTTAGAATTTATTAACATAAAATAAATGGATTAAATCTGAATGCCGACTCAATCGAATTACATCAAGAAACAGAGTGGCAACTGAGAGACGACATTAACCCTTTGCAATCGCAGGCGACTCTCAGTCGCCACTCAGTTTCGTGCAGTAACTCGAATGGCGACCGAGGAGCGGCATTAAGACTTACTCCAATTACTTTATGTTATTCACTTGTTGTACTCGAAGGCGACTCTCAGTCGCCACACAGTTCATCGCGACAACTCGAACGGCGATTAAGAGTCGGCATTAAGATTTACTTCAGTTATCGGTAATTTAGAATTCATTAACATAAAATAAGTGAATTAAATCTGAATGCCGACTCAATCGAATTACAACAAGAAACTGAGTGGCGACTGAGAGGCGCCATTCGAGTGCAAGGTTTAAAATTGTCGTTAGTTATATTTTGTTATTGGGCATTAAATCTCCGAGAACTGGAGTAAATTTGAATGTCGCCTCTCAGTCGCCACTCGAATTACTGCAAGAAACTGAGTGGCGACTGAGAGGCGCCATTCGAGTGCAAGGTTTAAAATTGTCGCTAGTTATATTTTCTTATTGGGCATTAAATCACCGAGAACTGGAGTAAATTTGAATGTCGCCTCTCAGTCGCCACTCGAATTACTGCAAGAAACAGAGTGGCGACTGAGAATCGCCTGTCGAGTGCAAAGGGTTAAGTCTGAAATCCATACGACGAGACTCGTGGTCGTCGCGACGGTAAAAAAAAACTCTTATCTGGAGGATTATCAGAGCGCGATTAGGTTGCCGTTCCCTTCAAACGGCGAAACGGAACGAATAAAGGAAGTGAAGATAGAATAGCGAAAGGAAGAAAGAGCAAGAGAAAGAGAAAGAGAAAGAGAGGGAGACGGACGTCCAATATCTTCCCAACTATTTTGAAAACCGATTACGTATTATTTGTTTACTTTCTAATCGCGCGATATTAGCATATTTTTTTACCCTCTGCCTTCCCCCGCGTTATCTCGATTACTTTTAAATCGCCGAGATAGAAACACGTGAATCCGCGGGGAGTCCAATATTGAACCTTAATCACGGAAGTTTTTCTTCCCCGGATAAAATATCTCGAGAAAACAAGCTGTTATATAATTCACGAGAGTCCGCGGTTTCTTGCAGTCTAAGTTTCCAAGTTTCTCTACGATTTTTAGTGTTTCGACAAAGTTTTATGTAGGCCACTTCTTAGAGAGATATTTCCGGCAGATGGCCTTGCCTCGAACACAATACATTTGTTCCCGTTGCCGAATCACACTACGAGTTTCTCTGTCGAAGGAATTCGTGGGTTTGGATTAATAGAGTAATTGCAATTAACACGTTGATTGCCCGGCCGAAATCCGTGTTACACGATACCTCGCGATACGCGTCTGTAACGTCTGCATAACCTCTAACAATAAAACTGTTTAAGCGCTCTACGATACATTGGTTACTTTACGTCGTTATCGTAACGTTAAAAATATTAAAAATTGTATGAATATTAGCGATAATATTAGCGACGGTCACCGATGATCCCCCACGGCATTCTGCGTGATACGAGAATCGCGATAATTATATAAAAGAAGTAATCGCAATATCTTTCGCGCGTTGTAGGAACTCGCGTTATACGGGAATTTACATTATAACGCGTTGTACGGCAATCGCGTTATATAAAAGAATTCATCGCAATATCTTTGGAGCGTTGTAGGAAGTCGGGTTATACGGGAATTCACTGTATAACGCGTTGTACGAGAATCGCATTATATAAAAGAAATCATCGCAATATCTTTGACGGATTGTAGGAACTCGCGTTATACGGGAATTTACTTTATAACGCGTTGCACGGCAATCGCGTTATATAAAAGAAATCGTCGCAATATCTTTACCGCGTTGTAGGAACTCAGGTTATACGGGAATTTACTTTATAACGCGTTGTACGAGAATCGCATTATATAAAAGAATTCATCGCAATATCTTTGACGGATTGTAGGAACTCGCGTTATATGGAAGTTTACTGTACATCGCATTGCACGAGAATCGCGTTAAATAAAAGAAGTCGTCGCTATATCTTTAACGCATTGCACGAGAATCGCGTTATATGAAAAAAGTCGTCGCAATATCTTTAACGCGTTGTAGGAACTCGCGTTATACGGGAATTTACTTTATAACGCGTTGTACGGCAATCGCATTATATAAAAGAATTCATCGCAATATCTTTGACGGATTGTAGGAACTCGCGTTATATGGAAGTTTACTGTACATCGCATTGCACGAGAATCGCGTTAAATAAAAGAAGTCGTCGCTATATCTTTAACGCATTGCACGAGAATCGCGTTATATGAAAAAAGTCGTCGCAATATCTTTAGCGCGTTGTAGGAATTCGTACTGCAGGCACTCGCGTTATACAGGAGTTTACTGTAATCACTTTGGTTCGAGTCGCGGTGAACGAACGCGTCTCTCCGTTATTACTCCCACGAACTTCTAGTTTCTATCGTGACCCCGATCGATCATCGACCAAGTGCTTCCTTGTGCCTCGATTCTCGTACGTTGACATCGGATCGATAAGCAACGTGAATTTCGATTAATAAGTTATTGTTATACTTCGCCATACCGAATCCGACGACGTTCTTATCGAGCGTATTACATATCGCACGATTCTCGGTACAAACATTATCGAATAGATTCTGGTCCGTAAAACTGTCGATCATGACGCGTTATTTAATCCTTGCGAAATGCATGCGATTCCGAATACACGTGCGGGAAACGTGTTACCGAGAAACGTGCGCAAAAAATTCCATTGGCTAATAGAGCAAAACGCAGTTGGTTCGGACTAAACTGAAAAGCAGGAGACGGACAAAGAATAGTAGTGGTGTCGGGGCGAAGGGTGGGGGGGGGGCAGGGTCGAGGAGCGGAGGGGAAGGAAGATTTCTCTGCGACTCTCGCAACAGGATTTCGGAGAAACCGAGACTGGCAAAAGAGCCTTTCAACGGATCCCTCTTTCAGTGTCTACCTACTCTACTACTACCCGCGTTAAAGTTTCCTCTTTATTCGGTTTCCTCCCTCGCCCCGCTGCGCGCACGTTTCAAAGATTCGCCGAGACGTTCCGTGCCATCCCCTTCCCCTCCCCGGGGGCCTTCGACCCTTTTCTTTCGTAACCGAAACTAGTCTTTTTCTCTCTCCCCTGAACCCACTGGATCTACTCGAATTCGATCGTTGAAATTGTATAAGTTTAGGTCAATTGCTACCCGGCGATGACGTGTCTCGAAGTCATGGCGACTACAGGACGGTGCACTACGTCATGGAAATTTCCTCACCCGACACCTTACCTCTCCGTCACTCTTCAACGTTTCACCATCAATCTCTCTCTCTCGCACTCCCATGCCACCGGCTATATATATATTCACCGGTTGTTCTCGCTTTTTCCCCTTCTTCCTTCCGCCCTCCCTTCCTCGTACCCTCCACCCCTCTTTTACTATTCCTTCTACCCCCCTCTCTCTTTCCGATGGTTCCCTCTTCATACCCTGTCCTTTTCTCCCTCCCACCAAGGATTCTTTTCGTGTCTCGCAGTGTCTTTCTCTCTCCCCTACCATCCATATCTCTCTGTCTCTCTCTCTCGGTACTCTCGAATGCCTTTGAACCAGCAAGAGCCCTGGATAGGTCGAGTATACGTACCCGTGTATATTTTCCGCGGGTTTCTTCCGCAAAAGCTAATTACAAAGAGACCGGTAAAGGTGTGCGCACGCGTGTGTCGCACACACACATATACAGGTGGCCATTCATTTCCGGTTCGTCTAGGATTGTGAACGGAAATAGGAAACGCATGGTTTCGTGAGTTGTAATGTCCTTGCAAACAGGATTAACCTCGATGCCGTTCCGAACCATAAACTCCATTAACGACCGCATGAGAAACATTGCGCGAACTAATAGCCATGTAGACCGGTAGGATTTTCGGACACTGCGTCCGCCATTTTCTACGTAACGTTACGAACGACAAGAAACCACGTGACCCCGTAAGGATACCGTATCCACATCGTGGAACTTACGGACGATTCGATGCATCAATGAAGATCTACCGATTTCTTATCTGTTAACCGGTTAGCTGTTTCTTGACGAGTATACTCGTCGCGAAGAAATGGCAATGTTTAGTATTATGCCGAGTATACTCGTCACGCGTACAAAGTAGTTAGAATTCGTTGTTTAAATCGCAATTTTAGTGAATGCTGAAATATATTCGTAAACTTCAAGATAATTTGAATATTTGGAGGCCAAGATCAAATAAAACGAACAAATAAGAAAGATAAATAATTATTATGAAATAACTGAATACAGCGTGAACAAAGTAGTTGTTCTTTCCTTTGTACATATATTGTGTTCTTTTACTAGTCATCCGCAATAGCAGGTTAAACTAATTAATCACTTTTCTAAGTAATTGATTTTTCATGAATTTGTTACGAAATAAAACAGTTGTTTGATTACAACTTCATTCTATATTGTAACAGCTACACATACTGTGCTTGACGAGTATACTCGTCATCTCTTACTTTTTGCGACGCATGTTAGGTGCATACTTTTCAAAGAGCTCGCAACAGCTAACTGGTTAATTATCGATTCATTATCGATTTTTAATAATGATTACGCGATTACTGCTCGAAAAGAAGCAGAACTGTAAAGTTATGTGTTCACGCGAGTAGAATTCAAAGTCGCAGATTTGTAGAGCGAAAGATTTACGCAGCCTTTCGAAATGTACTGCTGAAAAGAAAATGGCGCGGGAAACGTTAAAGTTGTTCTCCGATATTAATGAGATACGAATCGCGATAGATTTATGCGTTCCTTGAAAGCTTGCCTTGTTGATAGTCGAAGGACGCATGGAAATTTTGCGAAACATAATTGTGAGTAAGGAGAATAATTTCCTTTTGAAAAATTCGATGATAGTGGTATCAGTGGTTAGATAATCGGCGCGCGCAGGTACACCTGTATCATTTAATGGCGCCAGGTGACTCAGACGTCACTGTGTGTGACTCTGAATCATACGCGAAGAACCTCGCTCCATTAAAAAACGGAATTCTTTGGAAGTAAAACAACCATTCTGACGTAAATGAAATTCATTCGTTAAAAATACATTTGACGTAGGATTAATGAGAATCAAGCAGGACTTCCCCGATTATGAACATTCCTGAAATCGTTATGCACACTTACGACATGCGCGATAAAGATGGCCATGAAAACTCCCCCCTTCGTTCTACCACAAAAAAGTCTTTCGGAATACGAACATAATTGCCGCGGAAGAAAAAATGATATTGTAACGCGTATGAATTATGAGGAACAGGTTGAGCGACCAGAAAAATGGCGGAAGTGTGAATGGTTATAATACCGAGCCAGTGTACCCGGATGTAAAGATCTCGAAGCGGAAGTCTGCACGAGAAGTCTGATAAGCGATCAAGGATCAGAAGTAGTAGTTTAAGTCGAAGAACAAAAAACTACGAGGTTATCTATCGAGGCAAATTAATGCTGTGCCAATCGTGACGTTTGCACTCGTGGAAAGGATAGTACGCGCAGGCGCGCGCGCCTGCGCGGACCGAACGAATTTCGTGATGTCGTCCTTGCGAATAATGTTATGCGCCGGAAGCAAAGGTGGTGGTTGCATACCGAATAATGCATTCGTAAGCAGATACCGTCGGCCCGCTTTACTCGAAAGGGAGATTAGATAACGTCACTCGAATCAGGCGAAATGGAATTAAACGATATACCGGAAGTTACTCGACTGTGAAGCGTAAAAATAGAAATTGGCGGAGTAAAAATAAAACTGATGGATCGAGTCATTTCGAGTGCTGTTAAGAATCGTTGATTAATATCGTTGATTAACACGTTGAACGCCATGGCGGTCACCACAGATGCCAATATTACTAAAACTCGAATCAAATATATCGCTGATATTCGTCCAATTTTCAATACTTTTACCGTTACGATAACAATGTTAAGTAAACAATGTAACATAGAGCGCTTAAACAGTTTTATATTGCATATCTAATGAGCCAAGAGTGAGAGAGAAAGAGAGTTCGATCGCACGAAGAGGTCACCGGTCTCAAAGTAGTAGAAGTCACGCGAGTAAGTCTGGGGCTCGATTACCCGGTGTATAATTACGCGGGTATGCGCGATAATACGGCGTATCGTTGCATATCGATATAATATTATTACAAGAGATCTACCGAGAGTAGACTGTCGACGGGTGAATTTATCTCGTTGAAACCGCGTAACCAAATTAAGAAGGTCAATGCTATTGCTAACCAGTTTACTGGCGCCGTAGTATTCTACGTAAATAGTGCACCGTGATACACCACGTGCGTTGTTCTCAAGCAAAACCGACGGTGTTGCGAGCGGTCCAACGGTGACCCAGTAAGCTGCGCGCGCAGTGCGAGTAGATTAGTTTGGCTGGCACTGTTTCACCGTTAATTCTTTCGTTCCTTTGATGCTTCGCTTTATCGAGTATAATAATCGCTGGTGATGTAATCTTTGAAATCAAAGTCGTAGGTATTTGGATCCTATAAATAATCTTTAATATAAAATATTACGTATGAAATCAAACTTATAAGCGATCTAAGAAGTGTGAAGCAAAACTGATCGCCGCGCTGAGCGGTGTTAATATAAATATTAATAATTTTAATTGGCGGTGGTATTAACACGTTTGTTTCCGTGTGAAAATATATGTCGCTCGATATTGAGAATATATTCGTTCCAGGATATCTATATTATTTAATTGCTTGTTTGACATATTTTCATCCTTGAAAGCTATTCATACATCGATTTAAATATGTTTTAATTATCGTAACCGAAGGGGATAATTAGGTGGTCTGTTTTCCGTTGGACACCCTGTATATCGAACTTATAACTTCGCTTACATTTCAAACCAGATTTGCGTAAGAATTATAAAAAGTAAATAATAAACTTGTTTTATTGTGGGAAATTCAAACGAGTCAGATAATTCGCTTTTTAACTTCCGAATAATTTTGGGGGTTTCCGTAAATTTACGGAAATACTGGACGCGTCATATAATTTGCACTTTAAATTCCGACTAATCTTCCAAGTAACCTCGAAAGTAGTAGGTGCGTAAAAAATGTGCGTAAAAAATGTGCGTTTACTTAAAACTACGAGTGAAACGTATACCGTGACCCACATTTTAAACTAGAATAACTCGCGAAACTGCCTACACGCGTATAATCCATTATTATGTGGGTTTAACGTAACACGGTTATTTTTCACCGAGCGTATTCCCCATTCTGACGCGGTATACGCGAGTTTACTCGCAATGCCCGTAATACGAGCGCTTTCGTGCAAGGCGATGTTCTATCTAGTTGAACACGTGTACCATGTATAGTGGTACCTTCTACTTCGGACTTTTCAGAGTTTAGACGATTCTGACTTTGAACGTTTCAGGGTTCAGACGATTCTGACTTTGAACGTTTCAGAGTTCAGGCGCTTCTGACTTCGAACGTTTCAGAGTTCAGACGATTCTGACTTTGAACGTTTCAGAGTTCAGGCGCTTCTGACTTCGAACGTTTCAGAGTTCAGACGATTCTGACTTCGAACGTTTCAGAGTTCAGGCGCTTCCGAGTAGAGTTCAGGCGCTTCCGGCTAGAGTTCAAACGCTTCCGACTTCGAACGTTTCAGAGTTCAGGCGATTCTGACTTGAATGTTTCAGAGTTCAGGCGCTTTTGACTTCGAACGTTTCAGAGTTCAGGCGCTTCCGACATCGAACGTTTCAGAGTTCAGACGCTTCCGACTTCAAACGTTTCAGAGTTCAGACGCTTCCGACTCCGAACGTTTCAGAGTTCAGACGATTCTGACTTCGAACGTTTCAGAGTTCAGACGATTCTGACTTTGAACGTTTCAGAGTTCAGGCGCTTCTGACTTCGAACGTTTCAGAGTTCAAACGCTTCCAACTTCGAACGTTTCAGAGTTCAGGCGCTTCTGCGAATGAAATACGAACTACGAGGTACTACTGTACGTAGTACAATCACCTCTAACCTCAAAAACACGCTCGAAGGATGACGGTATCCTATGAGTCCCATAATCGCGGCATTGAATTATAATATAATAGCGTGAACGATTCACTTCGCCGGATGAGACTCGCGTTGAAACCACGCGACCGAATTAAGAAGGTCAATGCTGTTACGAAGTGGTTCACCGTGAACCGCTTCCGAGCTTCCGCGCTTCTTCATTCGATGCAGCAGATGCACTCGAATGTGCGTGTTCACTTTCATTACTCGACGCATGCAAACTTTACAGTCACCGGATTAATTATGATATTTTTGAATAATAAAACCGCACTGAAACCTGTACCGAGATAACAGGATATTAAACAATCATCGATAATATATAATAAGATCAAATTCTTGATCTATCGCCGAGATTTGATTCGGGATTTCAATTCGCAAATGCGATTGAATTAATGCCTCCAATTAATTCATTATCAAATCAATTTATAGATCGATAAGAAAACGGCTGTATCAGGTTTCTACAATATTAATTCTCAGACTGAGTTCCATCAAATTAACGATCACAATTAACAATTAATTATCAGAGCAACTTCGACAGAACTAAAAATATTAATTATCAGACTAACCTCGGCAGAATTTACGTTTCTCGATAGAACCAAAAATATTCATTCTTCCATCAAGTTCGACAAAACTCTCTTCTTTCATTAAAATATCTGCATTCGATAAATTCATTCGATACATCGAACATGACGAATATAGTTCGGTTGGTAATTTCTGTCATCGGGCGCATGCGCATCGTTAGTTCAGGGGCAAATGCGAGGCGAGACGATTCAGTCCTCCCACGCATAAAAGTGTGTGGCGAGTAGAAGCGTCACGCACCGTAGAGTGCTCGAGATGAGGATGTGACGTCGCTCTCAGATTTGTTAATTTGTTATTCCGCCGTCACCGGTTGATTCGCATTAAAGGATCACGCATGTATTACTCTTCTTGTGACCTATGGGGGGAGGCGGGGGAGGCGGAGGGGAGGGTGGAACCGCGAATTCCATTCAACTCCAACGATTCACGGTCCAACGAATCGCGGCGACGTTCCGTCATTCAAATCGCACGAGGTGAAAAGAAGATCAACAAAAACCGGTTAACCTTTGCACCGCTCGCAATTTCCGCCAATAGAAACCCCTCGTTGCGACGATTCGTCGAATCCAACGGGTCACCCAACGCTTTCCTCTCGTTGCGAACTCGACTCGGCTCAATCTTAATCCGCGTAATTGATTTCAAAGTGCCGCGCTTATTTCTGCTTTATGTTCCGACGGGGTAAGAGTTGTTACGTAATCTGTTGACTTACGTGCCGAATTACGGACCTCTTTGAATTCCGAGGAATTCATTTAATTTTTTCGTGGATTGCATTCTTTTCTTATCGCACTATTATTTTCGTAGAAATTACTACTTTGGTGGGAAGTCCATATTTAGGATCGTAATTTAATTGAATTTAGTTTACAACATATAATATATATATACGAAGAATCGTATTAATTATTTCAATATTGATATCGCTGATAATATTCATAATATATAAGTAGTAATATTACTTGATGCAACACAATAATAATATTATTGATTTACTCACAGAACTTCGTATATACGCGGTTATTAAAACCTTTTTTTCATAGAAAATCACCTTTAAGTACACGTTATGAAAGTAATAATTGTTGAGTACGTACTTAAACAAGCATTTAACGAATCGCGCTTCGTTAACCTTCACGTTCTTTGTTCGCATTGGTCCTCTCATTCATATGTCGTTTATATCGTTTATTCAGCGGCCCTCTTTCCCCTTCCATTCTGCGGATCCATTATACCGCCACCCCATCTGGAGCCAGATTTCGATACTTCCGGTGGAGTACAATCTGCCACTAACCGGCTTCCGGTGCCTCGTTGCCTCGCGATAACTCGTTCGTTATTGATTAGCCAACTTCACTAGGCAGCCATAAAACAGTGATACTTGAAGTTTGATCTTTAACTTGGCAGAACGACAATTCGTGTTGAAATTCAAACGTGTTGCACAATTAATGATGTATCAAGTATTAACCCCTTGACATACAAATAAAACGGAATTTCATGGGTCCAAAAAATACTATTTAATTTGGCTCAACTGAACAGTTATGTAAGCTTCGAAACAGAACGGAATATTTACAATGCTAAATATCATTTGATAAGATTGATACACAATATTAATGGACAATAATGAAGTAACATTATGAAATAATAAATAAGTAGTTCTGTAAAGTATGACATTTTTCCTGTCCGCCGGAGACAGTTCTTGCGTCCCGGAGACGTCAACGTCTACAATGACACGCGAAACACATGACGTCTCCCAGACGTTATTGTATGCCAAGGGGTTAATACTTACTTAACACTTTGACGGCCGCTGTCACGTGTACGTGATTTCGACAACCAGCGGTTATCGGCCGGTGTCACATAAATGTGACTTCGCACTAGCAATCTTAGACCAGCATTATATAAATATTTCGAGATCGTAGATTCGAGGTTTCTCTATTAATCCATTTTAACTGTTTTTGAGTTACTGCTTTCCAATTCTTACGAGTTTATTGGCGTTTTTTAATTCTCAAATTATTGGTTTTGTGAATTTTTCGTATTTCAGTACGCGAGAGATGCCGGCGGTAGTAGCGCGACTTTGAGTAAAATGAGCGGCCGTCAAAGTGTTAACATTGAAATATGACTTTTTATCGGACAATGGATCTTTGAGGTGAAAGATGGGAATGTTATATAATATAAATATCATTAACGCTAGAACTACCAAAGGCAGTGAAAATTATTGGTCCGTGGTATTTATATTATTATTGGAATATACAACGCTGCATTATTTGAGATTTTATGTATCTCGATTTTTGTAGTTTGTTATTTTTAATGGAATTTCATAATTTCTAATCAAACATATTTGCAAATATAATCAAGTTGAAGTTCGGGAGTTCCAGTGTTAACATCAATTGCATTTTAAGTGCGGGTCATATTTTATTCACATAATATTTCATTTGCAACATAATACATATGCGATCCATATCACGTTAATTCTTTACTTATCAATATGGCGGCGATTCTTAAAATATAAAATGTCTGTGATATATTTAATTTACCACATAATATATACATGACCGAATTTAATTCTCGAAATATTGATATGGCGGATGCTCCTAAAATATGAAATATTTATATATTTAATGTAAAACACAAAGCGTGCAACCGAAGAACGACATTAATTCTTGAAATATCAGCGTCGCTCTTAAATATAATGATACTCTAAAAACATGAAATATCTATATATTCAATTAGCAACACAAAGCGTGCAACCGAAGAACGACATTAATTCTTGAAATATCGTGTCGCTCTTAAATCTAATGATGCTCTAAAAACATGAAATATCTATATATTCAATTAGCAACACAAAGCGTGCAACCGAAGAATGCCATTAATTCTTGAAATATTGTAGATGTCGCTTTGAAACATAACGGATGTTCTCAAATATAATTTCATCTTTCGACTTTGTTTACGTCTTTCAAGGCCGGTTTGTTTACGAAACCAATTGCTTAACGAGTTGCAAAACAACGCGTTCTAACAAACTACGAAAGCACATCTTCCACAGCGATTAGTTGAAGTTCGAAAACATAAATGCGGTTACATGTGGATGGTTGCATAGTTTGCGCGCGCGCATCGTCGGTTGGTGGAGGCGGAGGAGGAGAAGAAATCGATCGTCGACCCTCCTCATTCATCCTTTCGCTGTTTTCATGTGGACGGCCTTTAAAGATACGAATCTCTAGTCGCTAACCTATGAAATATCGTGGCGCTTCACGTCATTTAACTTCGGTAGGGATGGAGACGGTGCGATGGAGGGGCGGGGCGGGGCGGGGGAGGGGACGTATGACGCGAAGTAGACGCGATCGTGCGTGAGTGTCGGCCGAGAATGCAACCGAATATAATTTTTGGCACGAAACACATCTCCTGCGTAATCGACTACTCCCCTCCCCTCCACCCCACCCCTCCGACCACTCGCCGAAACTTTCCCCGTGGCGCCAGTTCAAAATAAGTTTCCGTTATACAATGACTGAAAAAATCTCCGCCTACATCAACTCGAGGTCCTTTGGTACTAAATAACGAATTGTTTATTTATTTAGTTGCACTGGGAAATGACTATATGGTAGACTCACGTATAGTGCGGTTAATACGTTACGCGCTGTATGAATTCGCGTTATTGGAAATCGTGCTGTACGGAATTTTGGCTTGGATAATGCGCACAATTTAAAGTAACATGTTTGAAATGATTATTGCTAGGTCAACTTTGATTTTCGATGTTTTATCAAATAGGACAGTATTTTATAAATAAATGACACACACACACACACACATATATATATATACGATGAAGAAAATAATTCAATGCTCAACTAAAGCAGATTTCATTCTTAAATCAGGTAATTCCTGTGTTTTATTAGATTAAATGTTTAGTTATTAATTAATTGAATTGAATCAATAGTGTTACTCAATTAAATATAATAACGCGTCATTTTTCAATATCACAGTTTATTATTCCAATATATAATAGTATACACTCAATTAAATATAATAACGCGTCATTTTCTAATATCAAAGATTATTATTTCGATATATAATAATATACACTTAATTAAATATTATAAGGCGATATTTTCTAATATCAAAGTTTATTATTCCAGTATATAATAATATACACTTAATTAAATATTATAAGGCGATATTTTCTAATATCAAAGTTTATTATTCCAGTATATAATAATATACACTTAATTAAATATTATAACGCGTTATTTTCTAATATCAAAGTTTATTATTTCGATATATAATAATATACAGTCAATTAAATATTATAACGCGTCGTTTTCTAATATCAAAGTTTATTATTTCGATATATAATAATATACACTTAATTAAATATTATAAGGCGATATTTTCTAATATCAAAGTTTATTATTCCAGTATATAATAATATACACTTAATTAAATATTATAACGCGTTATTTTCTAATATCAAAGTTTATTATTTCGATATATAATAATATACACTTAATTAAATATTATAACGCGATATTTTCTAATATCAAAGTTTATTATTTCGATATATAATAATATACACTTAATTAAATATTATAAGGCGATATTTTCTAATATCAAAGTTTATTATTCCAGTATATAATAATATACACTTAATTAAATATTATAACGCGTTATTTTCTAATATCAAAGTTTATTATTTCGATATATAATAATATACAGTCAATTAAATATTATAACGCGTCGTTTTCTAATATCAAAGTTTATTATTTCGATATATAATAATATACACTTAATTAAATATTATAAGGCGATATTTTCTAATATCAAAGTTTATTATTCCAGTATATAATAATATACACTTAATTAAATATTATAACGCGTTATTTTCTAATATCAAAGTTTATTATTTCGATATATAATAATATACACCCAATTAAATATAGTAACGCGTTATTTTCTAATATCAAAGATCATTATTTCAATATATAATAATCTATACTCAATATATACTCAATTAAATATAATAACGCGTTATTTTCTAACATCAAAGATTATTATTCCAATATCAAAGTTTATTATTCCAATATATAATAATTTTACACTTAATTAAATATAATAACGCGTTATTTTCTAACATTAAAGATTATTATTCCAATATCAAAGTTTATTATTCCAATATATAATAACATGCACTAAATGAAATATAATAACGCGGCACTTTCTAATATCAAAGTTGATTATTTCAAGATATGAGCCTTTATTTTACAAAGTGATATAAGTCCCGTTTATATAAAAACGGTGATAAATATAATTTTCCGCTACAGACTATCTTCCTTTAGTTACTCACACTATTAAAGTAAAAAGAAACAGCAGACTTACACCACTTTAAAAAACAACAACTCATATAACAATAGACACTAAATTCCATCTAAAAACCGCATCATTTTCTAATATTAAAGTTAACATTTAAATCTACAAAGACCTACGCCAATGTGTGGTTTCTCGAAAAGCATTCGGTCATCTAAAACTGGTGTGCACCGGTGTCCGGTAAATATTTACGATTTGCACACGTCGACGAATATAGTATACGGCCGTTGAAAAATAATAACGCGGAATATGAAAGATTCCCGAACATTTTCGCGCTTCCGTGCTTGCGACATCGCGGCGACGACGATCCTTCGGAAATAAACAGTTCGCTAGAACTCCCGATGGCATACAACAGCCGTCTCGTTAATTTCTTAAATAATTATTCGTCAATGCTGCTAAAAATAAGGGTTACCGAGAATCTTATTTTTAAAGTATGGAATAAACCAGATGACATGCTTATCGTTTACGTTCGTCGATTATAACCCTTTTGTTTGCCAATTTGCAAATATATTATAGTTTACTGTGGATACATAATTATCGTGCATTAAATAGATTTACAATGAACTGGTTTTATTTATATTTTGAATCGAGGTATATTTGAATCGAAATCATATTATTTATTATATAATATATAATATATAAAACGCACGACGGACCGAAGTCACACCTGAACTTACATGGCGAGTGCCTTCTTTCCGGAATCCAATAGGAATTATCTCCTTAATCGCGATAATGTAGACAATATTTTATATATTACGCGAATGTCATCAAACCGTCGAGTTCAAAAAGAGCATTTTTGTTGTTGCTTTTTGACAATTTTCAAGATCGCCCATATTTTTATACAGAAATAATATTGTTGTATACGTAATTAGATGGCATGTTTTATTTGGGACACCCTGTATATTAATACTGTAATAATTTTGATCGCTTCTCTAACTTCATTCTTCTAATTTCTTTGCATTATTTATTATTAATAGTTATCGCTATGTTTTCCAAGAACTTTGCAAATTTATATTCCGCTCAGTGATATTTTTTCTGTGCAAATTCTGTGCAATAATTTTTCCTCTTTTTTTCCGACCCAGGATAATATTGTTTTGCTATTCTGTATTATTACCTGTTACTGCTTGCTTTAACCCCTTAACGTACGCTTTTTCACAATTTCAGTGTTATCCGCTCGAGTTAATTCGAGTGTGCGCGTTAAGGGGTTAAGATCGCTGCGAAGTAAAGGGTTGTACCTGTTTATGTTAGAATATTATAATAAATCAATATCAATATGAATATCAATATCAATATCAATGAATATGAAGGAGGAGTTCCAACGAGTAGAATATTCGTAGTCGCCGGATATTCGTTCTCCACGCGACAAGTATCGGAGTCGCCATAGAATGTATCCACGGAGAAAACGTATCTATTTCCGTCCTGGTTGAGTATGAGCCTCTCAGAATATCTCAGAAACCATCGGCGTGCCGGTGCTCGATGAAAATAATTCCGTTGGACCTCAAAAGCGATCGCTTTCCTCACCCACGAGCCGAATATCCGATACTTTACATGTTTCCTCCACCGAAACGTCCACCAAATGCAAAGCAAAGTTCGACTTCTTCAAACCTCTCGCCGCCATCTTTATTTATACTCGCCGATGCATGCGTCGCGTGAAACATAACCGATAATCCTAACCCAGTTTTGTCTCCCAATTAAATTAACTTCCTCCACCAAATTCTGCATCAAATAAAAACCAAAGCTCGACTTCATCAAACCTCTCGCCGCCATCTTTATTTATACTCGCCGATGCACGCGTCGCGTGAAACATAACCGATAATCCTAACCCAGTTTTGTCTCCCAATTTAATTTAACTTCCTCCACCAAATTCTGCATCAAATACAAACCAAAGCTCGAATTGTTTAAACCTCTCGCCGCCATCTTTATTTATACTCGCCGATGCACGCGTCGCGTCAAACATAACCGATAATCCGTACCCAGTTTAGTCTCCGAGTTTGAACAGCATATAACTTCCTCCACCGAATGCAAAGCAAAGCTCGACTTCCTAAAACCTCTCGGCCGCCATTTTTCTTTGTACTCGCGGATGCACCTGTCGCGTGAAATATATCCGATAATCCGATGGATACAAGCATTTTGACCTTCTAGTTTGATCACAGATAATTCGTCTTTCTAATTCGACGATCAAACTGGATGCAGCTGACGTAAAAGTATGGTCTTCCGTCTGTCGCATTATTCAAACACATTCTATTAAGCTTGGTTAGCGGTCAGATGGTCGGCTGAGAGACAAATGCTCACGTGAGGTAGCCACGTCTATTTGCTCTTCCTATTTTCGTAGTCGTTTGGTATATAAAGAGCCCGTCCTCGGGACATTGCCGAAAGATTTGGCAGCGATCCGTGGTTTTCTGCGTCGCGGGGACTCTCGGTGCCGTAGATACAGTCGATGGAAGAACACAGCAAGAGAATACACGAAACTGTGTACCCCTTTACTTTCTTCGAAGTAATATCGTTCACCGGTTCGTTTATCCGTCGGACGGAAACGCGTCGAGTTGTGATCAATCGTGTACGTCGAGTTCCAACGGCGCACGGTTTCGTATACTCCTTTTCATACGAATCCGATGCCTTCAACAGTCGCCGCGAGTTTTGATCTTCCACTTAATCTTTTTCGGCCAACCACATAAGTGGGGGTGACTCTCAAGATAGATCTTCTTCGTGGTCTTCCTTTTGTCTACGATACTTTGGCGACCCTTCGTTGGAAAAATCTGAACGTCCATCTCCCGCAAGAAATTCCGGACGTTTTAGTTCCCGTAATGCCGTCGATGTTCGACGCGCGCATCGTCGTCGTCGAAGAACGCAAAGTTGTCGTTCACGGAAACAGGATAGTTTTCGCGCTAGAAATTACGTTCGGCAACGTATTCGAACGTAAAACGGAAGAAGAATAAAGTGTGTACAGTGTTGGGGGAATAAGTTGATTGTTTTATTATGATGTTTTAATAAAACGATGGTTTTATTCAAGTAAAAGTGTGCCGAAAGTGCGGGAATCTTTTTCGTGAAGAGTATTCACTTTTTGCCGGGCAGAAGATCGTGTTCTTATTCCGTCGGAACGGAACGTCGCTGATTGTAAACTAGGACAGTCGACTACTCCTTCGGACAACCAACCTTACGCGCGACGAATATCGGTAGTGCCAATGGAAGACAAATAAGACACGTGGCACGAACACACTTTCGTGCTTGTTAGATCTATTTTATTATTTTACAAGTTTGCTGGAAAGGAAAGGAGGAAGGGGAGGATTAAGGAAGGAATGAACAATAGTTTTTATTGAAAATAACAGAAATGGGAAACACGGATAGCGCACACGATGTGGAGATGAGTTCTCTGTCCGCGGGAGAACCAGATCGTCCTCATATTAGGGTGAATATTATGAATGCAAATCAAATTCGATTTTAAACCCGTTAACCCATTCGAGACCGATTGCACACCGTGTGTGCAATAACAATAATGTGCAATTATCAGTTATTCTGAGTAAACTAGTCGTCGAAATAAGATTTTTCTCGAACTAATGAAATCTGTAAAGTACAGGGAAACAAAATTTGGCATTGGTTTTACTGTGTACCAAAAAATCTCAAAATCTCAAAATCTAAATCTAAAAATGCACCCGCTGTGCAATGATCTTATTTATGTGAATTCACTTACGAATTGGGTGATTTCCATAGTAAACATATTTTTTTATTAAAAATGAACAATATAAAGAAAAAAAAAAATTCGCTCCTGGGGACCCTGTTGGAAAAAAATCGTCGTCTCGAATGGGTTAACCAGAGATGACGAGTTAACTAGTCACTCGAACTTCCACTTTTCTCGAAAATTATTAAAATCATAATTACGCCTCTCATAATTCTCAAACTTTTATGCGCTCAAATTTCAATGCTTGACAATCCAACCAATATATTCGCCATTATTATAAATATATCGTATAAACTTATTTTATTATTAAATTCCAAGTATCCCCCAGATTTCGTTTTTTGGAAAAAGTCCTCGGTTATCGTTATTCAAAGACTCAAAAATGAATAAATATAGAATAGTTTGATCATCGCTTCGCGGTGCGCGATTGGAATCATGTTTACCAATACCACAAAAATGTAGAATATTAAATGTCGGTAAAGAAACATCGAAAGGGACTCCATTAAAGGACAGTAAAAAATTCCTCCAAAAGTAACAGGAAGAAATGCATTTTATATTAAGAATCCTATATCGTTTCTTAAATTCTTGCAATAATTTTTGCTACGACGGAATTCCAATTACGATTATCGTACTACATGTAATAATTAAATTCAATGTTTATTCTTCGACGAGGCAGTTGCGAAAGTTATGTATGCCGACAACACGAAACAGGTTGCAGATGCGAAACACAAGGTATAGTTCGGTCGGTAAAGAAGATAGCAAGCATAGAAGTATAATACGTACGTAAGATATATATGTGCATACATATGTGGGATCGGGGTAATACATAAACATTATATACGTACCAGCCGGTATCTCACGAAAGAAATACACACGACTTATGTAAAGAACCACTACGGCCGTTGGCCCGTCGTAATATCCGAAAATGTCAACGAGTGCGTCGTCCTCCATTGCACTTTCAGTCGATTTTAGTCCACTGCACCCTTTCCATTCAAGTATTTCTGGCGAACCGATATAATTATTGGTATTTTTACTACATTTTAACACTAGAACCGCGCACGATATATTCGGCGATATTTATGTATTCACGTGTACGATCTTTAATATGTGCGCACCGGGTAACTCAACTATGAGTCTTTATATACTCTATGCTTCGGTCCGAAAACGTCGAGTACGTTTTGTCTACGTTGAATACGGTGAACGGACCAATGACACCGACCGTTTCTACCTGGAATTGCCGCCGCGATTCCACGAACCGAACCGTTTTCCACCATCAGGCTTATCATTCACCCTCATTGGGAAATACAAGTTCCAACCAATTAGAATAAGGACATACACTTCCACTCATCGGCTGCAGCTCACATTTTCTTGATAAATATGACCACCATCTAACTTTAAACCAGACTCATTGTAACTACCGACACGAAACCTTGTACTAGCAACGAAGACATTATATTCGATCAACGAATAAACTAGCAACGTAGAACACATCTTGCTTGATATTCAACGACAACCGTTCACACGATATTAAGTCGCCGTGTGAAGGAAGTACAAGTGCTAACGATTAAGTGAACACGTACTTCAACCATGAACTGTTTCACGGTGTTTTATTGAAACGATTGAATTCCATTGTTCCAGAGAACGCCAATGCGCCCGATGATAGCGGAATACGACCCGAAGAAGCACGGGGTGAAAACAGAACTCTCAGACATGGTTCTCGTCAAGTAAGTTCCAAACATGGTTACTCGCAAAACCGACAGCGCGAAAGAACGGTTCCAGCGATAGTCGAGCGATTCGCTATCTGCTACCACGTGACCAATCATCACCATTGCTTTATTGCCAAACCCAAATGCTCCGTGCTCAAGCAAACGTGAGTGACAAACCCGAGGATCATATATTGTGCATTTACATCGTTATATGTTTCATTCTCTCATTCTCTGTACTCTGTTACTATACTTTTGTTCCTCCTTTATTATTGTATTATGGGTTCTTGTTTAAACTAGTTCACGAATACGTGCATACCGCCTGATCACTGACGTAGCAATTCCTAGCGTAACCTGGCACCAAAGATTTGCTTCGTCGACTTGCCGTCGAAGAATTTTCTCATCTCGACATATTTATTGCTGACTTATTGCGCCGCGTTCCGTTTGCTTTCGTAAATCTCTCGTTTCGTCCTCAGATATTTTTATTATATTTTTCTCTTTTTTTAATTCACGACATTCTTCATGATTTCTTGTAATTGTTAGATGGTTAACACGTTGAGCGACGCACCGAAATCCGTGTTGTACGATACCTTATTTACGATACGCTTTAGTTACGTCTATATAATGTCCAAAAATAGAACTTCTTAAACGCTCTACGATGCGTGGGTGACTTTTTGAAAATATTGAAAATCTGAATATTAGCGATATATTTGATTCGAGGTTTAAAATATTCGCATCGCCGGTCACCGGTGACCACCGCGGCGTTCAACGTGTTAAAGAATATTACATGGAAACGTTTTATTACTTCCGTGACCAACTTGAAATTAGTTTCAAAAATTGAAACTAATATAATTTTATGAAATGTTCTAATAGTGGCGTTTTCGTTGTTACTTATTCTATTCATTGTAAATTGAATATATTTTATGTCATCGGATTCAGGCTAATTGTTTATATATATAATTATATAATTATATAAAAGGGGTAGATAAAGGATGTATACATTTTTTAATCGAATATAACACGAGATTTAAATATTTCATAGAAGTGGAATTCAATCGGTGAACGAATTACAGATTTGTTGGAACAATGATTTAGCGGGAAGACGACAAAAACAAATCTTTGGATCCTTTGCGCGAAAAACGGAGTTTCCCTTTACTTCACCTGTCTTATTTATCGTGGAATTTATTTCAATAAATTGTTTTCGTTACCTCGAAAAAATTAGTGCCAATTCGCGTCGTGTTTTTTTTTGTTTTTTTAATAGAATCGCAATATTATGTTACAGCTTTATTTCTTATTCGTACAATTGTTGCGAACGCTATTTCTGTAAGAAACGAAGTATTATCAAAGTAATTATTATTATTCAAAGAGTATAATCTTAATCATCGTCATATAATCTTTCTCATCGCTGCGCGCGCATTTATAACCTATAAAGTAACTCGTTCAGTCTTTGGTTCTCGGAGTCGGTTCAAGAGTGGTCTCGAGACGGCATTTAAGGACTAATATTTCATATTTATTACAATTCGAGAACGGTAATTTCCCGGAAATTACTGTTATCGTAGAACACGCGAGGTTGTTAACTGATATTACTCGCCAAGCAAATACCTCGCGAAGATTACAGGTTGGATAACAAGAGAGTAATTAAAGGATAACGAACAAAAGAGTACACAATCGGAAAATGAGAAACGACATTCTTTTGCTGCTCCATACTTATTACGTTGCTTTATACTTCTACATTAATTGATTCCTACGCGTGATATAATTTAGTATCGAAATACACTACCGGCCATAAGTTTGGGATCACTTACTATCGTTAAGTAAATTATTAAATATCTTGTCTACAAAATAGAACGGGATACTTTTCTTTGAGTATATCTGTAGGTCGATGTACGTTGATATTATAAGATAGAAGAGTCGTATAAATTTCGTATATTTGATTCTATATTAATTATACATTTCGCTTAATACGCGACTCGTCGAAGTATCCCCCTTTTTTCATTATTGCTATTTTACATATTCTTGACATACCCCGACAAGTTTGCGTAATGTTTCTCGCCGCATAGTTCGCCAACCTTCTTGTAGTAAAGTCATTTCTTGCGGGGAAACTAAAAACCGACCGATAGCGATAAACGGATCCGAGCGATTTTCAAGGTAACAAAATCTTATTACACCCAGGTGCCAATACGATATGTGTCTGCGTGGCAAGGAAATAGTTTAATGTTAATGGTAAAATTATCAAATGTACAAAGGTTTTATATTCCGTTTACTTTTAATGTTCATTCTAACGTTTGAAGTAAACGTTAGAACGAAGACATAGCAAGTGATCCCAAACTTTTGACCGGTAGTGTATATACTATATATAATATATATGCCGGTAATTATAACAGTGCCCTAAGTCACTTTTCCGGAAGTAACGATTAAAAGCCTTTTAGGTTATAAATAGATACAATCTTCTCATTTAATTAATAGTTCTAATAATAATAGAAGTGTTACACATTAACTGGAATTGTAATAATATTTATTTCAAGGGGCATAGATAAAAAAGTGACATAGACCACTTTCATAATTCGCGGCATATATACGTATATAAATAAAATACAGTTATTTCGAGGTGGTGAAGGAAAGGGGATCCTCGCGGTTTCTTCGTCATTGGCAAAGAATGCTTCGTATAGAGGTCATGCGGTGTGCAAGAGAAAGAAAACCAAACAAACAAAAAAACATATGTATCCCAGAGGCTAAAGAATCTTGTCTTTACTGTATAATATGTGCATTTATATGATTCCAGACTTGCGTATAAACTCCGGGCATAGATTCGGGCTCTATGAAAGTGTTCAGCAAAATATCGCAAAAAAGAGAACTATTAAAAAAACGAAACAAAAAAATATACCAGATACCGTTATAAGAACAGCACGATCGGGATGGACGCATGCGCGTTAATTCGAACCTTGTCCAAGTTTCTCTAGTGACTTTTTTTTCAACCAACCAAGCTTACTTGGCCCGTGACAAGACTTATTGACTTATTCAAACATCGAATTTCATCGAATTTAATCGAATTTCATCGAATCCATGAATGTCATTGTTAATTAGAGTGTAATAGTATCGATTGATTGAATTGTTAATCAGAATGAACGGAATGACGATGTACTTACCGACAGACACGTACGGACGAACGAAATGCTTGGATCTCGTGTCCGTGTTTAAAAAAGAATGCAAATGGGTGGTCGAATCGGCATTTAGTAGGAAAAAGATCGTTTCGACGTGGTTAAGCACGATCTCCCGGCGACGTGCGAAATGTCGTGCGAAACGCCGTTGCAATCGGCAAATAAAAAAAGAGGAAAGAAGGCTTTGTTAGTTCCGTCGTACTGCGTCGTGGCGCTCTGGCCGTCGCGACGGTGATGCAGTGCGGTGGTTGCAGCTGCCTCTAAGCCGGTTCCGCGGCGCGTGAACTCTCGTCACGTCTATCACGTGACACACACTGACTCTATTCCGGAGCTTTCTCTACAGAAAGCTTCGCACGACTATGGAGAGAAACTACCGCACTTCAATGGGTACCTATATACCTACACACCTAACCTTTTTTTACGATTTTTATACGCCACACTTTGCTACACTCTCGTATACATACAGTACATACAGTACATACGTATCCACTACACTTCTCACACGATGTTTGCCTTCGAATGCGTTTAAAAGGTACGGATTAGGGACGAACTTAAACGGATATCAACGGTTTTGCGAGATTTAGGTGAATTTTCTTTTTTCAATGATACTCGTGACATAGTACACGTTTATATCGCGGTATTGCAAGGTGTCCTTTTAACGAACTCTCGGTATTTTGTGGACGGATGTTGGCTGACAGGGAGGGGAGTCGGAATGAATTGCAACAGTTAATGAAGTATCCGAAATGAAGTAGTATTTGTCGCTTGTAGCGCGTATCTGTGTTCGTTTATATTCTATTTGTATTAATCGTTTGAGTGCCATGCAAAGGGATCGCGCTGCGCGCACAAAATGGCGGCGGATATGGCGATGTACTTCCACCTCGCGTCTTTAAAGTGCGATACAAATCGTGGGTTTCATAAATGTCATTCTTTGACACGATCATTTGAATCGCGACGATTGACATTAGAAATTACGAGGAGGAAGTAAACTTTCTCGATGTCTATGAATAAAGACGAAGGTAAACGAAGTGTGATTACTCGAGAGACAATAATTGCGATGCGCGACACTTTTCGCGCGGAGTTTTTCGAATGCATTTGGCGCTCAAACGATTAAAGATGTAAAGAAGTAATGGTTGTTATATCATCGCGTGTCTATTCATCGCTAGTTCCATTTTCCTTTCGAATTAATGCTTTTTTACCGAGAATCCAGCTTTCGCCTCTGCAGAACGCGCTAATCACGCGGCGAATCATTTCCCTCTCGTACATTAAGCTCGTTAAGCTGATTACGTTTAAAGCGCATGCGCGTACACGATAGTCGTAGCCGGAAGTTCTTTGTATCCCTCGCGTTGTAATCATCGCGTTCAATCAGTGCATTGATCCAATTACGATTAAAGGATAAAAAGATTAACGAAGCGGCTTTACTTTTAATACTAAGCTCTTTATATTATCATACTTGATTATTTATATTACTTATTATATTAAAATATGAATACCAATATTGATTTCCGGAATTACGTGGTTTTTAACGAACTTTATGAATATGGTAGACGTTTACATCGCCATGTATGAATACTAATATTCATAATTGTTTAATACCGGTTCTCTTTGTATTTAATTAATTTCCTGTGATATACGACTAGTATAAATGGCGTCTGAACATGGAATAGTTGTATTGTTTTATTATCTTTATCATCTTTATCGTATGCTTCCGCATTCTTTCCGGAAGTTGATTGGAGCCAAATTTAAGTCCCTTTTCATTTGTACCCCTTAAAATAAATATATTTATAATTCAGTTAATATGTAAAACATTTTATTGATCCCATGAGAAGGATGTTAAAAGGTGTTAAAAATAACTAGATTCTAGTTGACAAGATTGTATCTATTTATAACCTAAAAAGCTTTTAATCATTCCTTCCGGAAAAATGACTTAGGCCACTTTCATAATTGCCGGCAGATGTATAAATGAATACACAAAGTCTACCGTTATTAGAATCGCGAGTAATGGCAGGCGCCAAGTGCAAGATATACGCCGAACGATTAACCGGCTACGACATCGGAGGAGCTTAATTTACGTTAATTAATCTAAATCGAATCGAGTATCGATCCCTCTCTCTGTCCCTAGCTCCGTCTTTCCTCGCGTAGCGTGCATGCGTGCGAGAAAGAAACTCATTGGCACTCTCTCCCCGCCCCCCCCCCCCCTCTCTCTCTCTCTCTCTCTTATTCATTCTCCCTATATATCTTCTTCAAAGAAGACCGTCGGAATGTGATTCATATCCGAACGCGAACAGGTCGTATACCGTGTGTCGTATTAATAACAGAACCAAAAAGCCCCACGCAACACAATACTCACGCAATCACGCGCAAACGATATTCTACCCCAATAATCGTCGATTGTACTCGTAAGGAGGGATGTTAATTGCGTTGGTTTTGCAGATACAAGTGCGAGAAAAATGACGTACCCATTACGGTGACAAATGGCTCGACGTTGCCGCTCGTGGAACGGCCCAATGATGAGGAAGCAGCGTTGTACAATCCGTTCGAGCACAGGAAACTCGCACATCCGACCTCCGATCTTGATACCCTTATTCATTTACTGAAGGGTAGCTTGGGAACCGGTATTCTTGCGATGCCTATGGCTTTCCGTAATGCTGGTCTCGCATTCGGTTTGTTCGCCACTTTCTTCATCGGTGCTGTTTGCACGTACTGTGTACACATACTGGTCAAGTGTGCCCATGAACTCTGCAGGCGGACCCAGACGCCTAGCTTAGGATTCGCCGACGTCGCCGAGGCCGCTTTCCTCGTGGGTCCCGAACCCGTGCAGAAATACGCTAGGCTCGCTAAGTATGTTTATCTTTAATATTGTCTATTATTACTGGTGCTAGTTATTACTTAATATTACTGTTACTGTTTATTATTTACTGTTACTGGTGCTAGTTATTACTTAATATTACCCGTTACTGTTTATTATTTACTGTTACTGGTAGTATTTATTAGTTACTGTTACGGGGACTATTTATTGTTTACTGTTGCTAGTAGTATTTATTATTTTCTATCTACTTTTTACTGTTACATCCTGTATAACGCGAGTTTCTACAATTCGAATTTTTTCAACGCGAGTTCTTACAAGGCGATTGCCTATAACGCGAATTTCTTCAGCGCGAGTTCTTTCAATGCGAATTTCTTCAACGCGAGTTCTTACAATGCAAATTTCTTTAACGCGAATTCCTATAACGCGAATTCCTATAACGCGAGTTCCTATAACGCGAGTTCCTACAATGCGAATTCCTACAACGCGAGTTCTTACAATGCGAATTTTTTCAACCCGAGTTCTTTCAATGCGAATTTCTTCAGCGCGAGTTCTTTCAATGCGACTTTCTTCAACGCGAGTTTTTTCAATGCGAATTCCTACAGCGCGAGTTCTTTCAATGCGAATTTATTCAACGCGAGTTCTTTCAATGCGAATTTCTTTAACGCGAGTTCCTATAATGCGAGTCCTTAAAACGCGAATTCCTAAAACACGAGTTCTTACAATGCAAATTTCTGTAACGCGAATTCCTAAAACGCGAGTTCTTACAATGCAAATTGCTTTAACGCGAATTCCTGCAACGCGAGTTCCTACAATGCGAATTCCTACAACACGAGTACTTACAACGCGAATTCCTCCAATACGAGTTCTTACCACGCGAATTTCATCAACACGAGTTCTTACAACCCGAGTTCCTACAACGTGTAACGTATTAACCGCCTTATACAGGAGTCTACTATATTTTCAAGATCAAACCAACAAATTCAAGAATCTATAAAAAGTCTTATCAGAATTTTGAGATTATTTTAAGACATCTTATCGTTGGACAATCTACTTATCTACTTAAGTAGCTATTCTTCCGAAGTCCTCAGAAAATTGAGTGGAATTAGAAATGATCGAGTATCGGATTGCACAAACCAATTATCTCGAGGAGTCCAAAAATTCGAGAGCACTTTGATCCTAATCCTAACATTCCTAATAATAGCATTAGAGTTCATCGAGAATTACTCGCGCATACCAAAGGTATTTCGTAATCAGTACGTGTCTCGAATCACTGTAATTACAATATCTACTTTCGTAAGCCGCGTGAATAATCAATCGAGTACTTATGCACACAATCTATGTTCATACGGAACTTTAAAATGGCATACGATAAGTTGGAAGCGAAATTCGAAAAGAAAAACTTATTCACATTAATCCTTTACAACCCCATGTAACTTCGTAATAATAATGATAAAAGTACGCGTAACAATTGTCACTTTTTTTTATACGATTAAGTAATAATTTCGTTAGCATTTTCACGTAATTTACCTTCGTTAGAATCGCGTTAAACTAGGTTATATCATGATTTCCTTTCAAGCATGAAAAAACTGTGTTGTAGAGGGTTAACCCTTCGCACTCGAAACTCGACTCTCCGCCACCACTCAGTTTCTTGAAGTAATTTGATCGAGACGAGATTAAGATTGACTCCACTTATTCTTCGTTAATGAATTGTAAATCACCGACAACTGAAGTAAAATCTTAATGTCGCCTGTTAATCGCCTGCAACGGGTTAATCTTTAGTCGGCAAGTAATTAGACGGATGACATTTTAATGTTTCAGAGCAACGATCAACTCGTTTCTGGTGATCGATCTGATAGGTTGCTGCTGCGTGTACATAGTTTTTATATCCACCAACGTGAAGGAGGTAGCGGATTATTATTCGGAGTCCGACAAGGATCTCCGATTTTACATGGCCGCACTGTTGCCTCTCTTGATTATTTTCTCCCTGGTGAGGAACCTTAAGTATCTCGCGCCATTCTCCATGGTGGCCAACATTCTTATCGCTACCGGGATGGGCATCACCTTCTACTACATCTTCAGCGATCTGCCGACTATCAGTGACGTGCCGAACTTCTCGAGTTGGTCTCAATTGCCCCTCTTCTTCGGAACCGCCATCTTCGCCCTCGAGGGCATCGGTGTCGTAAGTATACATTGTTTTAATACAGTTCGCGCGGCGTTTATGCAAATTAATGGCCACTTCGTATTCCGCGGTGCGATCCGACTGCTACGCGAACCGGTTGAATCGTGTTTGATACCTCGATCACGTAATCAGAAGTTACGAGGGAAAACGGTCGACAGACGTCGGATTCCGATCGAGCGGACTACAAACGTCTCCTCGGTGATCGCTATCTCCGGGAATGATTAATTAGCATTTCGAAATGGAGATTCTCCCGATACACGATCCGATCGGATCCGTTATGTGCACGTTTCTATGCGAATCATTTATGTAAGACGCTCGATTAATTTCTTGCGATTTAGCGTGCGCCGATTCACTTGTGCTTCGATTTAGATGATAAAAGAAATAAGAGCGAGGACGAGGTTCCAAAAGTGATCTCGATAACGCGTATCAAATAGAGATGAAGGGAATTCTATTACGTACAGCATCTTCTCATTCTTTTATCTATTAATTGAAATATAAATCGTATCACTTTTCATTATTATTATACCTTTGATATTAACACCGCGATGGCCGCTGTCACGTATACGTGATTTCGCTCGTCAGCGGTTATCGGCCGTCATCACGTATATGTGACTTCGACTGTCATCGGTTATCGGCCGTCATCACGTATATGTGACTTCGACTGTCATCGGTTATCGGCCGTCATCACGTATATGTGACTTCGACTGTCATCGGTTATCGGCCGGCGTCACGTATATGTGACTTCGCACTACCATTTTTCGCAAGCATTGTTGGCGTTTTTAATTTTTGAAATGTTGGTACTTTAGACCGTCCGTAGTTCACTACGCGAGAGGTACCGGCGGTAGTCGCGTATATTTGAATGAAATGTGCGGCCATCAAAGCGTTAACGCTTTTGGTACCCCGGTTAACATCCTAAGAACGAGAATAGTATCTTATCATAATTAAGATCGCAACTAATATTATTCTTATTGTTCGCAGGTAATGCCTTTGGAGAACAACATGAAGACACCAACCCACTTCATCGGATGTCCGGGAGTCCTCAACACCGGCATGTTCTTCGTTGTTTTATTATACAGCACTGTTGGTTTCTTCGGATATTGGAAATACGGCGAAAAGACCAAAGCTTCGATCACTCTGAACCCGCCGCAAGACGAGGTGTTGGCTCAATCCGCCAAACTCATGATCGCCATAGCAATTTTCTTGACCTACGGATTACAGTTCTACGTGCCAATGGAGATCATCTGGAAGAACGCCAAACAGTACTTCGGCTCGAAGAAATTGCTCGCTGAATACACGATTCGTATCACTCTAGTAATCTTCACGGTAGGCGTCGCAATCGCCATACCAAACCTAGGTCCATTCATCTCATTAGTAGGCGCAGTGTGTCTGTCAACGTTAGGACTCATGTTTCCATCAGTGATCGAACTGGTGACTGTCTGGGAACGCGAGAATGGCTTGGGTAAATTCAACTGGAGACTCTGGAAGAATCTTGCCATCATCTGCTTCGGCATCCTCGGTTTCTTGACCGGAAGTTACGTGAGCATTCAAGAGATTCTCGAAGGGAAATGAAGTACCATGTTGGAAGGAGATCCGGTGCGACGGAATAATCGCTCAGCGCGTACCACGGATGCCGGCGTGTTCGACACCTTCCGCGCTCTTGTTGAACAGGTTCGCCGGACAGTGAGAACTTCGACGTCGACGATGACGACGACGACGACGATGATAATGATAATCACCACGACGAAGATGTCTCTCGCGTCGTATCGTGTAAAAGTATCTGGGACGAGACACGCATGCGCGATCAGTGGCGAGCTTTACCTTGCTACGTTCGATCTTCGTCTCGCCCTAACCTTAGATTTATATCGGTAGTACGAGGAACTCTAACGACGACTAAGATAACATTAGTTAGGTCTTTTCCACGGACGAATCTTCATTGTCTAATCCCGTTGTTTTCATTGGTAGACGGATTAGTATGCTCTGCATTAGTGTACATCGCGATCGGTAATCATGATTATTAGTTATATACAACTTCTTCCATCCTGCGTCGCCATTGCTTTGTTCGACCAAAACGACACAGTTATACATCCACATAGAATGATCAATCGTATCGAATCATTTATGTATAATGTTACGGTTTCATGAATGCCGACACGATAAAACAACGAATCAAAAAAAGCAGGAGCGATCTTCGCCGATCAACGTCAGAGTCGTCGCTGCTGACGTCGCGCGCCATTTTAGTCGTCGTACGTTGGAGTACGCGAGTTTCGAGCGATTGGAAAATCGAGATCCGCGGGATAATGGAACGCAGAGACACTGCGTAGCACGTTGTGTTCAAGAAATAAAAACTCAGGGTTTTGGGAATCCTTCACAAGAGTTTTTCACGAGCGCGGATCCTACGCGGCATTTTCAAGGATCGCCGAGTATTAAACGAAAGAACGTCGACGTAGCCGCGTTTTCCTATTATTTATTCGTGTTGCGTCGAGCCGTATGCGCACGAGGAAGTTTTTTAAAAGGCTTCACAACTGCGGGACGGTTTTTTAAATAGCGTACGGATATAGATATAAATTGTAATTAAGCGTCGTTTTTCTTCTTATTTCTTTTTTTACCTACGAAAGGGAGAACCATTTCGCGGGATATTGGCTTTAACAACGTGCGTTCGCTCGTGCGATTTACCGCGACAAGAGAACGATCTGTAAGATAACAGGTTCCGTTGGGTGATGCCGATCGATCTTCGTCTTTCATTCATTATTCATTGTTAATTATTTATTACGGAAATAATTGTTCGCTGATTTCTTAGTAATCAGTGATGTTCCAAATTCGATGTTACCGTAGGTTTTTAAGTACCGTAGAACAGGAAATGAATGAATTTATTCATTACTTTATTAATTAATGAACATTTTACTAGAATAACATTTAAGGAATGACAATATTCGAACATCATTCTACGGTGAATTCGATTTCAATCATTTGACAGTGAATTCGATTGCGGTAATTTGTGAACATCGGAACCGAATTATAGGTTAACTCTCTACAGCTCCATACTCGTCTATTCATATCTTTCATTTGATTTTTTATTGTAATAATAGTCATAAAAGTACACGCAACAATCGTCGCCTTTTTCGGTGCATTTAAGTAATAATTTTGTTAGTATTTTCACGGAATGTACCTTCGTTAGAATCAGATTTAACAAGATTTACGTTACACGATTTCCTTTTAGACATGAATTGGGTTATAAAGGGTTAACTGATATTAGGTAAAACAAATTGAAACAATTAGATCGATCGACGCATTCTCGACTAGAACCGCTGGACTGTTCCTAGTGCATATTGCACAATATCGTACAAACAAAACGGATTATTGATTAAGAGTACTAAGCAGGATTGTACGAAGGTGTGATAACGTCGTGATGCACGCTTGCTAGTCTTTATGAAATTTAGCAATGAGACACTGACTCGACACTGACGTCAGTACGCGGGATTATGGCGCCAATTGGAAACCTATAAAGATAAGGAGAGAAGAGAAGTTCGAATGTAGCAAGACGAGAAAATGAAGTTCAGAGAAACCAAGCAGGATCGAGCGGGAAAGATGAAGTTTTGAAAGAGACCAACCAGAATCGAGCGGGAAAGATGAGGTTCAAAGAGACCAACCAGAATCGAGCGGGAAAGATGAGGTTCAAAGAGACCAACCAGAATCGAGCGGGAAAGATGAAGTTCAATGAGACCAATCAGGATCGAGTGCGAAAGATGAAGTTCAGAGAAACCAATCAGGATCGAGCGGGAAAGATGAAGTTTTGAAAGAGACCAACCAGAATCGAGCGGGAAAGATGAAGTTTAAAGAGACCAACCAGAATCGAGCGGGAAAGATGAAGTTCAAAGAGACCAATCAGGATCGAGCGGGAAAGATGAAGTTTAGAAAAACCAATCAGGATCAGGCGGGAAAGATGAAGTTCAGAGAAACCAATCAGGATCGAGCGGGAAAGATGAAGTTCAGAGAAACCAATCAGGATCGAGCGGGAAAGATGAAGTTCAGAGAAACCAATCAGGATCGAGCGGGAAAGATGAAGTTCAGAGAAACCAATCAGGATCGAGCGGGAAAGATGAAGTTTAGAGAAACCAATCAGGATCGAGCGGGAAAGATGAAGTTTAGAGAAACCAATCAGGATCGGGCGGGAAAGATGAAGTTTAGAGAAACCAATCAGGATCGAGCGGGAAGGATGATGTTCAAAGAACCAAGCAGGATTGAATGAGAAAGATGAAGTTAAAAGAAACCAAGAGAAAGATTGACTGAGAAAGATGAAGTTCAAGGAAACCAAACAGGGTGGAACGATGAAGATGAAGTTGAAAGAAGCCAAGCAGGTTTAAGTGAGAAAGATGAAGTTCAACGAAATGAAGAAAGAAAGATAAAGTTCAACGAAACCAAGCAGGATTGAATGAGAAAGATGAAGTTAAAAGAAACCAAGCAGGTTCGAATGAGAAAGATGAAGTTAGATGCCGAGGTCAATGCTCAACTATCCAAATTTATTTTCGACTACTAAAACGAAAATTTTGTACTTCCAAATGATACTCGCGGAATACCATTCAATTTGATTACATGCGAAACTAACACGTTGAGCGCCACGCCGAAATCCATGTTACACGATACTTCCCGATAAGCGTCCGTAACGTCTACATAACCTCTAAAAATCAAACTGTTTAAGCGCTCTACGATACATGGCTTACTTTCCATCGTTATCGTAACGTTAAAAATATTGAAAGTTATACGAATATTAGCATCGTAATATTGGCATCAGTAACCGCCATGACGTTCAACGTGTTAACCACTTGGGTTGGTATTGAATCAGCGACTACGTGGGTCGAAAGCGTCCATTTAATTTGTCAGTTATATTTTATACAATGAAATGTTGATTGTTTTTGTAATTATAACGGTATAGAAACGCACATTTGATTATTTGTAATTAGCCTTTTAACATTGCATTTTCATATACGCTTTTGACCGGAAGTAGTTGCTGTGCGTGAGACTATTCCAAGACAGATTGGTTCATGGAGAAGCATTTTACAGTGAATTTGATTCGAATGTTAAAAATTGTACAGCGATAAGATTATTTTGAAAATAGTGAGAATTACAGTGTTAAGGTCAAATGGAATTGCAATTTAAGTACAAAACTGTGTGAAAATTCGAGCGGAGTACATTTTTTGTACGACTTCGGAGAACCAGATGGACACTGGATTCGAGCGCAGTATTAGATCAATGAAAAATTCGAATTGTCGGTAAAGTTGATTCAATCGATCAAATTCTAGGGACTTTCATTTTAGTAACTTCGATATGTTCGCGGCGAAAGTAGAGACGCGGTAGGAAGTTTCGTTTAAGTGCGTTGATATTTAATGAAGATTTCTCGGTAAATCGTGAAATTATTCGGTTTTTTTACTACTTGGACTAACTATCGTGTATATTTACTTTTGCATTATAAGTATGATTTGCAAACAAGGTTTTTCCGATTTGACAAATAATATACTGTACATAATTAAACTAGATGAAGGGCGCAACTTGAATCGTTCGATTATTATATATATATATACATATATTGTAACCATTAATATCCAGAATTGTAGATCGAAGTAACGCGGACACTGTGAACCGATTATTTATACACGATAGTTATTAACATTCTTAGTTTCGAACCATTTTCGAATTATCCATACTTTGCGTTCTGTACTCAAACATCTCCTCCTTTCGCATCAAGACTTTTATTATGTGTGTATACACATACGTATACACGCGACAGCACACGATAATCTACGTTATATGATGTCCTTTTTTTAAATAAAATATTGAAACAAATAATATGCACTGTATTCATTACTACGTATAACCCGATTAAATAATTGCACATTGGAATATTTTATGTTGGAATATTCTAGCTTTCAGAATATTGGAATAGTTTAAGTTGGACTATTTCATAGAATATTCGAACTTTTAGAACATTGGAATATTTTAAGTTAAACTATTTCATAGAATATTCAATGTTTTAGAATATTGAGATACTTTAAGTTATACTATTTCATGGAATATTTTAAATTCTAGAATATTTAAATATTTTAAATTAGAATATTGGAATATTTTACGATAGAATATTGGAATATTTTACGATAGAATATTCTAGCTTTCAGAATATTGAAATAGTTTAAGTTGGACTATTTCTTAGAATAATCTATGTTTTAGAATATTGAGATATTTTAAGTTATACTATTTCATGGAATATTTTAAATTTTAGAATATTGAAATATTTTAAGTTAGAATATTGGAATATTTTACGATAGAATATTCTAACTTTTAGAACATTGGAATATTTTAAGTTGGACTATTTCATGGAATATTCTAAATTTTAGAATATTGAAATATTTTAAGTTAAACTATTTCATAGAATATTCTGTGTTTTCGAATACTGAGATATTTTAAGTTATACTATTTCATGGAATATTCTAAATTTTAGAATATTGAAATATTTTACGATAGAATATTCTAGCTTTTAGAACATTGGAATATTTTAAGTTAGAATAATCCAACTTTTAAAATATTGAAATATTTTACGATAGAATAATCTAACTAAAAACATTGGAATATTTTAAGTTGGGGAAAGGCGACGGAAGGGGAGGGGGTGCCCGCCAATTTCGTTCCCCTCGCCCCGCTCGACGATAAAATTCACGGAATTATGAAAAACTAATTCGGGGTAACAGAAGGGAAATCGAAACAAAATTCCGAAACATCAGTTCATAGTGGAATAATCACCTTCATTGTGTCTCGAAAATGGTGGTACATAGAACTTAACCTAAACCATAAACTTAGAAGTAATACTACTAATAATAACATTGTACTAATACAAATCATACTGTATATATAACATTATAAAACAAAACTAAAATAGTATTCTAAAGTAATGCTACAAGTCATGTATCGACGTAATATAATCATATCATAAATACATCGTAATAGTAATCAATAGTTTATTTGTTGGTCCAATAATAACTTCTATGTGTTGTTTTGGCTGTATATAGACCAAACGTAAAATTGAAACTTCTTTATTTTATAGTTGAAACAATGAAACAATGAAATCAGTCTGAACAATGATTCCGTGTGAAAAAAGTTACTTCTACTACAATGCTATTATAAATATGATAATATGTCTTATATAACTATTAATACCTATGTTAACTAGAAATTGTACGCAAAAAATTTTGAATAAATTGTTCAGACTGAAGAGGGCATTAACCCATTGCCGAAACGTTTCAACTATAAAATAAAGAAGTTTCCATTTTACATTTGGTCTATATACAGCCGATACCCAAAACAACACATAGAAGTACATCGTAATACTATGATATCCTACGAACTATGTGAACATCATTTTCGCAACATATTTTGTCAATTGAATATTTCAATCAAACGTTTCCGCCATTTCCGAGTGAGTCCGAGTTCTGCACTTCCTGCGGCTGCCTTCGTGCACTGCGCGAATCATTTGCCGCGGCTGTGCATCACTTTATTCGCACAACTGACCGGTAATATATATATATATTTTCACTAATCATGTCAACTTGGCGAATGAATGCGAACGATGACTTCCCGGGCAGCGATGAAAGTAAGAACTGCGCTTAACTTGAAATGAAGGGGCGTGGGAGAAGCGTAATGGCTGACACCACGGCGATCATTCGCAGTGTCAAGTGATAAAGCGTCCGACAAGTCGGACACTGTCAACATTTCTACGCTTCGTTCCTTTTTTTTCTCTCGTATCTCGAATTACTTTATCATCATAAATCCACGTCGCCCAGACATGTTGAATGATGTACCAAAAAAATTACTTCGAAGTTCGGAAACGACGGAGGTACGTTTACGATCGAGATCACGTATTCAACGAGTAGTACAAACCGGTTGAGTACATTTTAATATATTGCAATAATATTAATAGATACGTGTCCTAAGTACTTATTCGAATAGAAATATAATGGAACAATCTACCGCTTAACTTTCGTCCCGGAATTCCGCTTTGCTTCGTCCAACGTTTCGGCATCCATTTTCCATCCCTCCACGTTACGATTGTCTTCGTCGTTGCCCGCGCGATGCACACAATTTCTTTATAATATCAGCTTTTACGTTATATTATAATTCCGCACACTTTCACATTCTTATTCCTGACAACCTCGCATTGCAACATTCCTCCCACAAACTACACAATTAAACTAAATCCCTTTGATTTAAATCCTCTGACACCTGCTTTTTTTTCGTGCTACGACCGCGCCCTGCTGGACGTACTTGGAACGAAAAAGCCCGCAATTTTTGAAGCGCGCGAAATTCGAATTACTGGGGAATACAAGTCGAAGTACGAAGCTTTGTTCTTCGCGATAGAATTCTGAAACGTGTTGAAATGCATTTGCAGGCTGACGTACGAGAAGATGAAGAACAAGCAAAGAAGTTTCAAGATATTATTGACTTGCTACTTGCGGCAGGATACTTTCGAGCCAGGATAAAAGGTTTATCTAACTTTGATAAGGTGAATGTATTATCGTATTATATTGTTGGTACGGTTTTAGAAGACGATGCAGGGGTGACTTAATTTTCATATGTTTTTATGGCTACTTTATGTGCAATTAGTTACGCAAAGTATTGTTAATATAATATGATTTCTAAATGTTTAGGTAATCGGTGGTATGACTTGGTGCATAGAATCCTGTAATTTCGATGTAGACATCGATCTACTTTTTTGTGAAAATCTTACCATTGGTCAAAAAATGTGAGTACTCGAAACACTGTAAGTCAATCTTCCTATTCTCCATGTACTCGTAAATAACAACTATGTACTTAACAATATACGGAAACAATGCTTAAATATCTCGGATTCAAAATACTCGATAATTATGATTCGCAAAAAAATTGCAAATGTATAATAATTATTAATGTATGAGTAAACAATATTTTTCAGAGCTTTAACGGAAAAAATTGTGGTCATGTTGCCGAAAATGAATTGCCCTTTTCGGATAGAACCTCATCAGATCCAAGGATTAGATTGCATTCATATTTATCCCGTAATTCAGGTATTTTAATAATTCCATTAATGCGATATAATTGAATATAATTTAATATAACCCAATATAATTGAGTATAATTTAATATAAACCAATATAATTGAATATAATCCAATATAATGGAATATAATTTAATATAATCCAATATAGTTGAATGTAATGGAATTTAATCCAATATAATTGAATATAATTAAATACAATTCAATATAATGGAATATAATCCAATATAATTTAATATAATGGAATATAATCCAATATAATTTAATATAATGGAATATAATCCAATATAGTTGAATATAATTAAATACAATTCAATATAATGGAATATAATCCAATATAATTCAATATAATGGAATATAATCCAATATAATTCAATATAATGGAATATAATCCAATATAATTTAATATAATGGAATATAATCCAATACAATTCAATATAATGGAATATAATCCAATATAATTTAATATAATGGAATATAATCCAATATAATTGAATATAATGGAATATAATCCAATACAATTTAATATAATGGAATATAATCCAATATAATTGAATATAATGGAATATAATCCAATATAATTTAATATAATGGAATATAATCCAATATAATTTAATATAATTGAATATAATGGAATATAATCCAATACAATTCAATATAATGGAATATAATCCAATATAATTTAATATAATGGAATATAATCCAATATAATTTAATATAATCCAATATAATTTAATATAATTGAACATAATTGAATATAATTGAATATATGTTTCACCGATATTTGAAACATAACGTACTTTTCAGTGGCTGGTAAAACGCTCGATGGAAATGCGTGAAGAAATGGCTGACTTCGTTCGAACATTCGCCTTAAATCAATTCCACAAAAAGCACCGTTTCACGGAAGATGCAAACTCCGCGTCGTCGATGAAAGAGAATATCATTCGGAATATTCGCCTGGTTAAAGTAAGATTTACTTTTATCGGATTCAGTGGCGGAGTAACAAGTTTTTGTTATCAGGTTGCATAAGGGACGTAATTAAATCGATTAATTTATTAGTGCCATCCATCTTTGTTTTTAAGGACATATACGTGAATATGCAAATACAATATATAGATATATTGTCGGTAGTTCTAGTATTAATATGTTGCGATATTAATAGAAACTGCAAAGATATAAAAATATATTTTGGAAATAAGACTTGCGCAAATTTCAAAACAAGAGAGACATATCACTGCAATTTATTGTAATTTATTGTAAATTATTGTAATTTATTTTTATTTATTTTGCCGCAGAAATCCTACGAGCCGCGAAGATTATTCAAACACAAAGATGGCTCCGTGAGAGATGAATCAACAAGGTTTCTCGGCACGGTTTTAGAATACGAGGCACCCTTGTATTACACGGTGAAGAATGTCGAAACCGCAACCACAACGGCTTCCAACGAAATCAAAAGTAACGATGGGAAGGAAGAATTAAATACCGCGAAGGTAGGGATTCGGTGATTAAATGTATTCTTGTTAATGAAGCCATTAAAGCAGTGATCTCTTATCAGAAAGACACGGAAGAACTGGCGGGGAAAATGTCCGCGATCGAGGAACATTCGGTATGCAATGATATATCAGAATATAATATACATTGATATATAATATTTCTCTAACGTTGATTATATTAATGTAGGCACGTTTGAGCGTAAACGCGGTTGGAAATATCGTTGGAATTCAAGCGCAAGAAATTGCCAAAGTTGCCGAGAAATATGCAAGTATGGCGATTTCCGAAACTGAGGTAAAAAACTGAGGTTGAATTAAACTAAGTTAAATAAGTTGAATTAAATACGCATTAAAATCACGGCAAATGAGAAAGTAATATTTAATACTTGCAATTACAGGAGAATGGAATGTCCAATTCTTCCGCGGCAGTAATGGCGCTACAAAAACAAAAAACCGCTATCGAAAACCGCGTTCGGAAACTTACGAAAGAAAGGGACGATTTATCTGAGAAAGTGCAAGGGTTAACTGATAAAATGATCGATTATCGTGGAAAGCGGCAAGCAATCGAACGATCCTTTAAAAAAGCTCAGGAAATGGGAATTAATGAAAACGACAGGTGACCGCCGTATTAATTATTCATAAACATAACGCAAATTATAGTAAACATAATATACAAGCCGTTGTTTTTTTTTTAAAAGTCCACTTTTTCTTTGGACTTTAAACCTTTGCACCCGATGGCGACTCTCAGTCGCCATTTTAGTTTATCGCGACCACTCGAACGGTGCAAGATGAAGAGTCGACACTGAGATCGACTCTAGTTGTCGGTAATTGAAAATTTATTAACAAAGATAAATAGAGTATATCTTAATGGCGCCACTCAGTCGCCATTCGAATTGCATCAAGAAACTGAGCGGCGACTGCGAGGCGCCTTGCGGGTGCAAAGGGTTACTATTATGACTAAAAAAAGGAAGATATCAGTCTGTTGCGGGAAATTATATTTGCGTAAAAACGGGAATTATACCACTTTCAAAAATAGCATCTTATTTAATACTATCTAAGGTTAAAAATGTTTACACCGCTGATTATTAGCTGCCTGTAATTATGGCGCAGTCAAAACTAGAACTAATTAGTTGCTATTATTTAATAAAAGCACAGAAAGTATCACGTCCTGTCTAAGCAATCAATATTCACGGAAGATTTTCATAAAAGATAACCATTGAAAATTTCCCATGAATTCTGCGGTCTCCGAATACCAATTTCACGTGTCTTTTTAGTATTTATAAGCGCTTGGAAGAATTGCTTACGGTACACGACGGACTCAAGGAACAAGAACAGAACTTCCGGGAGCAGTGCAAGTCCGACTTAAATCTTCTTCGCGGGATGCTGCAAGACATAAAAAACGGTACACCGGAAGAGGAGGAAAATCGTCTGAAGGAATACGAGGAGCAGAAGGAAGCGGTTATCCGAGCGCGATTACAATTAGCTAAAAAGAATAGAACCATAGCGTCATTAACTAGACAAATAGATGACGTTCCAGGTAGATCAGAGTTGACGCAATATCAGAGGCGATTCATGGAACTTTATAATCAAGGTTTGTCTAAAGAATTTCTATTAACCCTTTGACTGCAGCGTGTGTTAACACTTTGACGGCCGCTCATTTCACTCAAAGTCGCGCTACTACCGCCGGCATCTCTCGCGTCCTGAAATACGGAAAGTTCACAAAACCAATATTTTGAGAATTAAAAAACGCCGATATACTGGTAAGAATTGGAAAGCAGTAATTCAAAAACAGTTAAAATGGATTAACATACAAACGTCAGATCTACGATCTCGAAATATTTATATAATGCTGGTCTAACATTGTTAATGCGAGGTCACATTTACGTGACACCGGCCGATAACCGCTGACTGGCGAAATCACGTACACGTGACAGCGGCCGTCAAAGTGTTAACAAAGAACCATTAACGTCGTACGATGCGACATTCGCGTGTCAGTAGTTTACACTAAATTGTGTCGATAAAATACGCCTTTCGAAGTCAAAGAGGAATTTTTTGGTTGGAGACACGTTTGGAAAAATGCATATTTTGATTAATATAATATTTACTTGAATTAACCCTTTGCACTCGAGAGGCAACTGAAGCAAATGAATGCGACTGAGAGGCGACATGAAAATTGACGTCAATTGTCGGTGATTTAATATCCAATAAGAAACTGTGAACTAAGTGGCGACTGAGAATCGCCTCTGAGTGCAAAGGGTTAAAAAACCAATATCTTCTTTCTCTTTGAATAATCCGACATTTTACATTACACGATCTAGTATTATAATTTCGATTATTAATAATCATTTGAATCGCAGTTTCTGCTAAGCATAAGGAGACAAAACAATATTATACTTTGTACAACACCCTCGATGACACGAAACTTTATCTAAGCAAGGAGTTATCATTGTTGAATTCCATCCAGGATAATTATAATGAGTGAGTAATTAAGAAATAACGTACGCATAAACTTGTTAGGTGCAGAATTATTGAAATAACTATGATTTCAGAGCAATGGCGTCAGCCAGTGGCAAAGAACAATTCTTGAAACAATTCGAAGCGATTGTCGCAGGAGTGAAGCGCAACAAATCGAAGGTAAAATACTTGTAGGATTCTGCCGGAAATATTGTTGTGTTGTTGCGTGTTGTAACAAAGAAAATGCGTTTGTCGAAGGTGGAGAAACGATGCGCGGATGAGAAAAACCGACGAGATGCTCTCAGTCGTCAACTTGTCACGCTAATTGATCAGCAACGAAAATACGTAGCTGCGGTGCGACAGCTGACGATCGAATGTCGCAAAAACGAGGCGCTGTTAGCTCAGCTTCGTGGACCATAAATATGAGATATGATCTGTCTTCTATTTTTACTAATTCGGTTCGAATAAGCACCGATGGTTAATTGGTTACTAACGAACAAACTAGGCAATGTAAATTATTCGCGTTTATATTGTAAGGTATTAAAATATTCTGTGAATGCAACAACTCCCTTCCTAGTTCGTTCAAATTTTCGGTATCACAACCTTCCTCGGTACCTTCTGGTACCACGATCTTTTTCAAGTTTCCGGTATCACAATATTACTCAAGGACCACGATATGTTTGAAGTTTCTGGTATCACAATTTTCCTCAAGTTTCCAGTACCGCGGTATTAATCAAGTTTCCGGTACCGCGGTATTATTCAAGTTTCCGGTACCGCTGTATTATTCAAGTTTCCGGTACCGCGGTATTATTCAAGTTTTCGGTACCGCGGTATTAATCAAGTTTCCGGTACCGCGGTATTATTCAAGTTTTCGGTACCGCGGTATTAATCAAGTTTCCGGTACCGCGGTATTATTCAAGTTTCCGGTACCGCGGTATTATTCAAGTTTCCGGTACCGCGGTATTATTCAAGTTTCCGGTACCGCGGTATTATTCAAGTTTCCGGTACCGCGAACTTTTTCAAATTTCCGGTATCATAACTTTCGTCAAGTTTCCGATACCACGGCTAATTAGCTCATCCCGTTATCTCGTTACGGAACGATGTTTATCATAATTTGTTTAACATAGTGGAGTTGAATATTCAGGAAGCCATCTTATAACGCGGGAGTTCCAGAGAAAGGTCGCGTTATACGAGGATCGCCTCAATTTGTGAACCGCGTTATATCGAAATCGCATTTTGCGAGTGCCGCGTTATACGAGGATCGCCTCAATTTGTGAACCGCGTTATATCGAAATCGCATTGTTCGAGTGCCGCGTTATACGAAGATCGCCTCAATTTGTGAACCGCGTTATATCGAAATCAATGCGATTCCAACATTGATTTTCTATGTTTTATCAAATAGTACAGTATTTTAAAAATAAATGGCATATATACGATGAAGAAAACAATCCAATGCTCAACTAAAGCAGATTTCATTCTTAAACCAGGTAATTCCTGTGTTTCATTATTATCTTTAGCGCGTTATACGGGAGTCTGTATATACTGTACATTGCACCATGGAACCTGTCCAACCATAGTGCACGTGACAACATAAACGTATCAAGAATCTGGTGACAGTGGCGTAGGCGATGGAATACAAAAGCGAGAGTCTTAAAGTCAGCCGCAAATGGCGGATAGAAAATTCGCGCAATTGTAAATAGTAAGTAGTCACGTGACGTGGATCACGGCCGAAGTATAGAGTGGGAATATTTAACATATTACGTACATGCGTCGAGTATACGTCGAGTATCGAGCTAGAGATCGCAGGGAGACCGATAATAGAATTGACTTAGTGCTCGTCTATTTTCTCTTGGAAAACCTTTCCTCGGCAGATCTTTGGCGCGTTTCCTCTTTCCCCCGTGCTCCGTCAGAGCCCTCTTCGTTCGTTCTTTCGCATCAGCTATCGCCATTGTTCCTCCTCGAGTACCACCAATAAGTGTTCACGTGTTTTTCTTCGTCTCTTTCGTGGGATCTATCACGGGGGGTAGCCATTATTTGTAAAAATACGGTGATCAAGCGTCGATCTTCTCTCGTTATTCGTAATTGCACGCGATGTGGTGGTACAACGCGCGAGACATTCATTGAGGGATCAAAACTCGATTCAAGGAGTACGTAATATGACAGTAGTATCGTTGTGTGTGCTAAAGTACCCTTTACGTGCTCGAGGAGTCCCACCTTACGAACTAAAACGAGGGAAGGAAAACATGTGCTGTTTACACGGATGATTTCTACGTCGGGGAAACTCATATGAGAATAATATTAGCGCGAAGATGGCAAAAGACGAAGGTGACGATCTCCTACCGGACAAGGACGCGGCAAAGGGTTTTTACGCGAAATACGAACCCAAAGAAATCCTTGGAAGGTTCGTCACGTGATATTTCAAAAGGAAACATCTATATAATGCACTATTTTTATTTCGTCTTGACGCGAGTAGATATCTGTCCGCAGATATGCCTCGAGCTTTTGTATTATTAGACCATTGTATACGTATGATTATAATAAACGAATCGAACGACGTGTAGCCAATGACGAACATGATAAACATGCTTCGTTATATAATTCGGGAATATAATCATTATTCGGGGATTGAATTTTTATGCTGCTTGATGATAATTAACATTGTTTGGGACACAGAAATCGATCGTCAGCGACATTACGACTGCCGCGGTACGCCTCGAATTCTGCCGATAATATACTCGGTGTGTCAAATATATTCGCGTGGATGCGGAAATTATTATTTCGAGATATTTTTATTTATTTTTAATTAGTTATCACTTACTTATTCACTGGGAATCACTTATTTATATCTAATACTTCAAATTATAATGGAATATTGAAAATATCGGGGATTACGAAATTCTAAGTATTCGCAGATATAGCATACTATGTTTCAAAACATGTAACGATAATATTTGGAAATTTGCATAATCTGAATCATTAATTTATTCCACCGTGCACTATAATTAGAATTATATTTATGTATTATAAGTATACGCCACGTAAATATAATTATAACTTTTGACAACGCAATCTTATCATAATTACATTGCGAAACATTCAATGCTCCGCGAATTATATTATTATATTCTTCAAAGATGTACTGCATTAATTGATTTGTCGCGACACTGTTTTTTTAATAAAACGCATAGAATAACGTGAATCGTTCGGTGTTGCTTGAAAAGGTTTATAAAACCGAAATTTAAAGCGCAAAAGAACAATACTTTTTATACGACTTAATTTTACTCGGATTTCGATAATGTAAAATTAGACAAATTTACAGAATCGAAATTTAAAGTGCAAATAAACAATGCTTTTTATATGACTTAATTTTACTCGGATTTTCGGTTTCGATAATGTAAGCTTGGAAAAGTTTACAAAATCGAATTTTAAAGCGCAAATGAATAATGCTTTTTATATGACACAATTTTACTTGGATTTCGGATTTCGATAACGTAAACTTGGAAAAGTTTACAAAATCGAAATTTAAAGCGCAAAAGAACAATACTTTTTATATGACTTAATTTTACTGGGATTATCGGATTCCGATAATGTAAACTTTTCCAAGTTTACAAAATCGATATTTAAAGCGCAAATAGTAAACAATACTTTTTATATGACTTAATTTTACTCGCAGAACACTAAATTGTTTAATAATTCCAGAGGGATATCGTCGACCGTGAGAAGATGTATAGAAAAGGAAACGGGAATAGAATATGCAGCTAAAATAATAGATATTAGTAATGAAACTAACGAGGATGGACATACTATGAAGGATGCGACACTGCAGGAGGTGCAAATCCTTCGCAGAGTCGCCGGCCATCCATTTATTAGTAAGTCTTAATATCCTAGAAATTTACGTTATTTTTCAGCAGTTATTTTTCATCACGAATGTAATTTTAAAACCTACGTTCTTCTATTCAGTAGATTTTAACACATTCGTGTCGGCCCATTTTCGGTCAAATATTACGCGCGTAACGCGGCAAATTCGCGGAATTCTTCTAAAGTTATATTAACAAAAAATGCTATAAAAACCAACATATAACTTAGTCAAAACGTACTCAAACATTTTGAGACCAAATCGAAACATATCTAAAGACTCAGATTTGAGTTATCCGATGCGAATGTGTTAATATTAATTTAGTAACAATTCAGTCCTGCATTAAATTCATTTTTCCTATAATATTATCGTTCGATGTTCATATAAACGTAGCACACTAAAACTATCGAAATAACGAGATTCACTGATATAATGAAATATATCTTTCGTATCTTTCCAGTCGAGTTGCACGATGTCTTCGAGTCTAGCACGTTTATATTTTTAATCTTCGAGATATGTAAAAACGGGGAATTGTTTGACTATTTAACGTCGGTTGTCACGCTTTCCGAAAAGAAGACGCGGTATATAATGCGACAAGTCTTCGAGGGTGTTCAACACGTACATAATCAAGGAATAGCGCACAGGGATTTGAAACCCGAAAATATATTGCTGGATGATAATTTAAATGTTAAGATAACCGATTTCGGTTTCGCTAGGATATTAAAGTCAGGAGAAAAGTTATATGGTTTGTGAACTTTTATACGTATACATGAAAAAGTGTTTGATCCAGCGTAATCATTTAACCGAGTGTTTCCTTCTCTCCGTCAGATCTCTGTGGTACTCCTGGATATTTAGCACCAGAGGTGCTAAAGTGTAACATGTTTGAAAATGTCGAAGGCTACGGATACGAAGTAGATGTGTAAGTTGTACGCAGTGTCGTTACTGACATTACGAACACCAAGATCTATCATAATTATTATATTATTCTAATCTTTTATTTATAGATGGGCATGTGGTGTAATTATGTTTACTTTATTAGTTGGTTGTCCCCCGTTCTGGCATAGAAAGCAGATGGTGATGCTTAGAAATATTATGGAAGGGAAATATTCATTTACGTCCCCAGAATGGGCTGATATAACAGGTAACGTAATTCATTCTATCTTACGAGTCTCTCTCTCTCTCAACTTTACGAGTGCAATGCATGCAGTCATTTTGTGTAACATCGTAAACCTTTCATCGTACATTGTTCCCAGACACTCTTCTTAACTCTAACTTACTTTGTTTCTTCTTTACTTTATCCCCTTGCCTTATGAATTAATTCACGACAGCGTGTGTCTTTTATAATTAACCTCAAAGTTATTAACTCGATGGGACAGAATAGCATCTGGCTATAAGCTCGATGGTATGGAAGTCATATTAACCCTTTTAGTGCCAACCAAAAATGAAACCTGAGCGAGAAACGGCGAGACAAATTTCTGTAGTTTGTTATGTTCAAGCGCAAGTGCATATCGATTCTTGCGCGACGATATATCGTTCGGCACTAAAAGGGTTGATCTTTCTTTTCTTAAACGTTATTTAACGGGGTTTTAGAAATTTCACGAGCAATATGGTTTACACGCTTGTCTGTAACAGTATTAACCAAATCTGTGTGTAGTTTTGCAAGCGCATGCGTAATATACGTCACGAGCGGGACTCGTGCTTCTCGAGTTTGATTCGAAATCCATAGCACGAATCTCACTTGATATTGTAAGGCAAGGGGTTAACACTAAAGCTACCAAGGCGGTCAAAATGACCGGTCTACACTTCTTATTAAAATCATTCCAATATCCAACGGCAAACGTTGTTTGCGATTCTATATATTTTGCCTTTATATACCCGACGCATATAATTCGATCCATTAATTAACTCGGATCCCCCAGCCATAATTTCTATACAATTAAATATGTAAATATAACCGAGTATAAGTTCGGTAGTTTTAGTGTTAAAGCAATGTATCCGTCTATCGATATCAACGCATATATCACACGTTGTAAATCCACCAGTAAACCACTTGCCAATCGATGTATTATGAAATGTAATTATGGAAATAATCGAGATTTAACTGGTTAGGTTGACAATTGTTTTTCGTAAAGTCTCAGAATTTGTGCAAGACACAGACCTACATTTTTAGGTGGGTGCTTATCATATTGAATATTAACGAATAGACAAGCATGAAATAATATGCAAGATCATAACAGAAATGTATGTCGTATTGACACGAGCTGCATCGTATATGGAAACATATCCATAAGGTAAGGATTCCCACTAATGGATCTTAGAATATGGCGCACGTAAATATTGCAGCTACTCCGGATAGAAATAAGTGGATTAATAACTTTCATGGGTAGAAAAGCCACGATTACAGTTCTTCCTGTTTCTTTGTATCTTACGAAAATTCCGTTACGTATATTTCGTGATCTTAGTTACGATCTTTGGTACTTTTACGTATATAATTATATTTTCAGAAGCCCCAAAAGATCTGATAAGAAAGTTACTAGTCGTTGATCCTAAGAAAAGGATTTCTATCAAGGAAGCGTTGGAACATTCGTTCTTCCACACTGTGGTAAGTTATGTTATGTTCGTATTAATTATAATACATTGTATAAATACAGGTAAATCTCGTACAATGCGTTTTATAAATTCTTGCGATCCTAATATAACGCAGCATTTATATAATGTGGTTTAGAAATTACCACGATTCTCGTGTAACGCGGCAATTATACAATGCGACTTCCATATAACACGGTTTACTAATTGCGGAGATTCTCGTGTAACGCGGCAATCGTACAATGCGACTTCGATATAACGCGGTTTACTAATTGCGGCACTTGAAAAATGCGGTTCGCAAATTGCGGCGATCCTGGTATAACGCGGGCCTTATACAACGCGACTTCGATATAACGCGGTTCACAAATTGCGGCGATCCTGGTGTAACGCGGCCCTTATACAACGCGACTTCGATATTACGCGGTTTACAAATTTCGGTATTTATAAACGCGGTTCACAAATTACGGTATTTATAACGCGGTTCACAAACTGCGGTATTTATAACGCGGTTTACAAATTGCGGTATTTATAACGCGGTTCACAAACTGCGGTATTTATAACGCGGTTCTCAAATTGCGGTACTTATAACGCGGTTCACAAATTGCCGCGAACCTAGTATAACGCGGTTATACAATGCGACCACAATATAACGCCTATATGATCCAACTCGAATAACGTAATATTTACAACTCGGCCTTTCTCTGGAACCTAACTCCCGCGTTATACGAGGTTTACCTGTACATAATTATAGTCGACCACACTCCACACACACATGCATACATAAATCGCGAATCGCACGTCGAGCACACTTTCTTTATTAAGTCAATATTATCGAGGATCCTATACCATATGCTAATGTAAATAACAAATCGTTATCATTGAAACATGAGTGATATTAAGATCATTCTCGAAAACTGATTTACACTCATTTCTTTTATCAAATATATTTTATTCTATAAACCTCATTTTTATGTCCTTCGTTTCTACGCTTTTACTTGTCGAACGTTATATGTTCAGCAAAATGCAATTGCTTTAAGGAATTCTAATTAAGAATTCGCATTAATGAATCATGTAAACTAACGAATTATAAGGTAAACAATATCCTGTGGGATGTCATATTCCCTGGACAATTACAGTTGACTATTAATATTGCGTTAAATAGAAAGTTATTCGAATTACAGCTGTGGGATCAGGACATCGCACCTCTAAAACGTTCACTGTCATCTAATTCACGGCGTCTGAGTAGGATATCACAATTAGCTTTGGTAAATTACTTTTGTTTTTATTTTCTTTGACATCCAATGTGGATTATGCGGATTATGTTCACTCTACGTATCCTATGTAACAGTTAACACTTGTTGGTTTGATTAATGCTACTTGCAGAACGATTATGCATCGCAGACGTACCTAGTACTTTTTGACAAATGTCTAGGTTAGAACACAGCCGAAGCTGAGTCTTATCGTTTCAATTAATTTATAATTGAAAGACTTCACGTTTCAAGTAATTTATAATTGAAAGACTTATCGTTTCAAGTAATTTAAAATTGAAAAACTTATCGTTTCAAGTAATTTATAATTAAAATACTTATCGTTTCAAGTAATAATATCCACCTGTTAGCCTTGTCGACGTTATTTTAGCCAAGAATTACTGTCCTTTTTTGCATCGTTATTATATGTATTTGGTCATTAATTATGTAGCAAGTTACTTAATTGTACATTTAAAACAAGATATTTTGTAAGCTGTTAGGAATTACTGCTTAATGGGAGTCCGAGAGAGTACTTTTCTTTGTGTATTATATACATGATCTGGGTTTATAATCAAATGTGGAATATGTATATAATATAAACAGAAACGCGTTAACACGTTGAGCGCCACGCTGAAATCCGTGTTGTATGATACCTCGTGATACGCGTCCGTAATGTCTATATAACGTCGGAAATAAAACCGTTTAAGCGCTTTACGACAGAATTAGTTTCCTCAAATGGTTATCGTAACTTTACAAATTTTACGAATATTAGCGATATATTTGATTCAATTTTTAGTAATATTGGCATCGGCGGCCACCGGTCACCGCCATGGCGTCCACATACCGTCTAAAATAAATCTGTTTAAACGCTCTACGATACATTGTTTCCTTTAAATCGTTATCGCAACGTTAAAAATATTAAAAATCGCATGAATATTAGCGATATACTTGATCGAGTTTTCGTAATATTGGCATCAGTGGTCTACGATGACCGCCACGGCGTTCAACGTGTTAAATACAAACTAATAGAAATCCATGTTGCCGCATGGAAGGCCAACGCGCACCTGACTCGGAGTGTATTGCCCTCAATATTTATTATGTTGACTCTCAACATTTCTTATGACTCAGATTGATTATGTCGCAATTGTTATGAAACATATACAAGTTTAACTACTAGACACATCTATTGTGCGTTCATAATCCGTACATTTTACGTATTTTCTGCACTCAGTATATCTAATTGTAAGAACTAAGCTAATTAAGACTGTACACTTACAAACCTCCAGCTACGTATCGCTCTTCCACGATGTACGTCCGCCATATTGACTTTTCTCGCGTTCATACTTTGCATATGTTGACTTCTCTGTACCTAATACATTTGCATGTCAGGTTTACGGTTAATTCAACACGTTGAAATGTGTCGAAGCGACTGTGCTTTCCATGGCAACCAAAAGTGTTGATTTGCAACCAACTAATGTCAACTACTCGACGTAACAACTCTAACGTTGTCTCGTCACTTGCTATTATTTCACGGCTAACAAACTGTGTTTGGTTTTTACTGCATTCTTCGGTGTACAGTCACTCCCAAAAGTATTCGGACACTAATAAAACTACAACTTGGCTACACAATGATGTACGAATGTTCATTATGAAAAGATTCCGCGGAATCTGTTGTCTTATTAAATGTCGTTTATTGTACTTGACAATTATATATCGTTAGTTTAATACATTTTCAACAAGATTAACAGAAGAATGGCATTCAATTAGTGGAGGATATTTAAAAAGAAATAACGTAAAATCTGCGGAAACGTTTGAAACAAGCGATTTAACGAAAGGGATATTCAACGATGTATTAACACCGCGTTTATTTGAGAAAAGACGTTAAAAAATATTAACCCTTTGCGGTCGGTGTCCCCGTAGCGGGGACATTTCTAAGCCGTCGTAGAAGTCGATGTCCCCGTAGCGGGGACATTTTTAAATAGTCGTAGAAGTCAATAACCCCGCAGCGGGAACCTTCGGGAACCTTACGTATTATAAGTAGTATTAAATACAACAAATCAGTTTCAACAAATTCTGTGTGTTTTAATATCCATATATTGACTTTAAATCCTGTACGGAAAAGTAATTGCGAAACGATAGATTTGCTCCGACCTACTGGTACTCCCAAAAGCGAAATCTGCCGATCGCAAAGGGTTAATTTTCGAATACTTTTGTCACGGAATAATTAAACGCGATTTCGATTAATTTATATTATAATTCTGTATATGAACATTTATTATACTAACAATATATAGGTTTAAATTATAGTAGAAGACGTTTTACAAAAAGAGAATTTGGTCCAATTCGTGGATAATTGACATAGATTCATCACTGTGTAGTCAAATTTTATTAGTGTCCGAATACTTTTGGGAGTAACTGTACATGCTGTTCGTACATGTAATAATAATAATACGATTTGCAGGATGTATTGAAACCGTTATAATACAACTGCTCTGTTTCTACGATCTAATTGACTCTGTAATTTGTGTTTAATACAGGAATTGAAGGCGAAATCGTTTAACGCAAGAAAGAGGTTCCAACTAGCTATAATTTGCGTTCGCGCGGTGATTCGAATTAAACGACTTCACACAACACCCGAACCGCTTTCGACTCAAGTGGCGATGACGGACCCATACAGGATCAAAATCTTACGAAAGGTACATATTTTAGAATTATTAACACGTTGAGTACCACCCAGAAATCCGTGGTGTACGATACCTCGCGATACGCGTCCGTATTGTTTATATAACGTCTCAAATAAAACTGTTAAGTACTCTAAGATATATTGGTTGGTTTAAATCGTTATCGTAACGTTAAAAATATAACAAATTTTACGAATATAAGCGATATATTTGATTCGATTTTTAGTAATATTGGCATCGATGGCCACCGGTGACCGTCATGGCGTTCCACTAAATAATTATATTTAGTAATAATCTCGCTACAATTTTTGTTAGCGTAATCTATTTTTATTAGATTCGCGTTTAACTAGTTTCGCGTTCTACAATTTTCTTTCAGCCACGAAAAAGTTGTGTATAGAAACGCAAGAAATCTAAGAAAATAGAACCTTATAAATTTGAACAGTTTTATTAAATTCGCGCACCCGCCATTTTGATGGCTTTCTTAGCTCCACTGTTAAATCAGCAAATATGTTTGACTATTATCGTCAAATATTATAAAGAATGGAATAAATGTAACCAATGAAATTGTAAAAAATCTTCGATTATTCTTATTCCAGGTTATCGATGGTTGTGCATTCAGGGTCTACGGTCATTGGGTGAAGAAAGGAGAGGGTCAAAATCGGGCAGCTCTTTTCGAAAATACGCCAAAGACAGAATTGAAACACCTTTACGTTAGTAACTTGAGCAGATAACCAATGTTTTCCTAAAGCATTCTTTAGTTGAAATTGTTATTCTTTATGATAACCACCTGGACGATATATCAAAAAAAGAACAAATAAATAATCGCTATAGAATCGTAGTATACGTACGCTAGTTTCTTTTCTTGATTACGTCGAAACATACGAATTATGCAGAACATTTTTATGCTGCGCCGTTCGTAGCATATCGAAAAGGATTTGTTCGAGAATTCTCAAATTTCAAGGTCGAAAAACAGAAATCAGTGTCTTGATACCATCGGTGTTATGTACGAAATGAATTTACATATTCACCGATACTTTTGAGGAGGCTCGATTTCCAAAATTAACCAGTTAACTGTGGCGACTTTTTTTGAAAAGTGTTTATCTACATTTTCCCGTGAAAATCAAGCGATGACGATATACTCGTCGTAGCACAAAATATTGCCATTTCTTCGTGACGAGTATACTCGTCGGTCACAGATAACTGGTTGAACTCGCCTGCTGCGAACAGAACATCGAACTACTTGGTTGGCCAGAATGCTCGCGCGGTTTTTGTGAACACGGAATCATGAAGTTGTTCCAAAAGATAAGACAATATAAGTCATAATAAATAATATATTATTGAATATAGAAAAAAATTGTTAATAATATACAAAATTGAATAAATTTCGCATTCTATTTATACGTTGCAACCGCGCGAATTTGTTGGCCAACTTAATATATCTTCCCACGGCTTTTCCGTTCGAGTGAATATTAACCCTTTGCACCCCGCAGGCGCACCAACCGCGACATGCGTTCGCAGTAATTATTCCAAATTCAAGTTTTATTTGTCGTAGAAATCGAATTAATAAAATAAATATATAAAATGATTATATAGAATTCATTCGTCAAATGCCACAGAAAAAGATCGTTTATAGTTCGTTAATTGACATCGCACAAAGCCTTGGAATAAGTTCTCGTTTATAATCGAAATATTCTTCGAGCGCAAAGGGTTAAAGTTCACGGACAGAGTATTTGTCAAGTAAATCTTTGAACGATCCTACGTTTTATCACGGTTTTGAAAATGTTGTTTTTATTCACAGTATTCTTTTGCTCTCTTGTAACTTAGTGTAGTATAGGACGACAAGTTTTCGAAGTAGCAAATTCAGATGGAAATTGAATGTACGGTCCACTTTGGAAGAAGCAAATCAAGTGCGTTGAATTGAATGCATATTGAATTATGAAAATGGTGCTTATACGTACAGTATAAAAGAAGTACGATGACCATCAAGGAAAACTATGACAAACTACGTTGAAAGATGTACAATCAATAATTAGTCTTCTCGTTAACCTCTTAGCTACTGTGTACCACCATAGTGGCTTTCACTATGTTATCTTATTATGTTTCTGTTTTCCAAACTCTTTACATGAAAATTTATAAAGAAATGATAACTTTTCATCTCTAACTCTATTCTAATGTAACTTCATAGTGGAAAGCACCGCCAGACACAAATCGCAGTGCTGTTTACATTATTTTGTGCGCAATTCGCGTCGAATATTGCCGTGCAAAGATACAGCGCCGCGGAAAGTCGTAGCTGAGAGGTTAAAATGTTCCGACTGAAGAAACGGCAATATAGCGTTCTAGTTTTAACGATGTCTGCATGCTTATAATTTATTAATGCTTACGTTTGTACATTTCCTATATATTTTCGTTAGTTGTACAAATCCAACCTTTGTAACCATAAATTATTGCGAACAATGGAAAGATACGGAACACTGCAATTGTATGGGTTCCTTTACTGCGATACATATTTCTAATTGAATTACGTACAAACATCATTCGGAATTCGTTGGTGGATATAACTTGTACCATGTTTGACTTCGACATTGTTTGAGTCGCGTAATTAAACGAAAGGTACATTGATCACAGTAAAGGACTTACCACTAGAACTACTCAAAAGATATAAAGAAAAAAATCAAGAAGAAGTTAATAAATCGATTTAATTATGCTCATTATGAATGCGAGGTACAAAAAATCTCAGAAGATGGAACCTTTTTAGATTTTAACGTTTTTAATGAATCCCGTGGACCCGTAATTTTGATGACTTTCGTAGTTCTAGCGTTAAAAACTCGTGGAGTCAGTGAAAAAAATGTGAATTGTAACCAATTAAATATACAATATTCCACGATAATATTGTTTACAGAAATCTAAGAAAAAGGCAGTTTATAGAACCCGATATTTTGTGCAAATTCTAGTCACACTTTGTACTCTTGAATTTGTCTCGGAACATGGAGGATGCGAAGCTCGAAGATGTAAAAAGATGAATGAATTTGTGTTAAAAAGAAATAAAATGACGTATAACAACTCGAAGTCTCGTTTGATTAAAACTCGAAGTTACACCCGCAACAATAATTTACGGGTGTCTGTCACCATGACCTTCGTTTAAGAAGAAAAATTAATGATACAAGTGATTCCCGCGGTTCCAAGAAAGAGCTTAAAAACATAAGTACTTATTACCGAATGAACAAACAACAATAACGAAGTTTCTATCTTCGACAAATAATTCCGCGTTTCTACGACATTATTGATATTACATTATTCGTATAACTTCGCGTGTCCGACCTTTCCGTTCTTCCATTTTGAATTCTCGAAGAAGTTTCACGTACCTGATACTTTTCCTTCGCGTATTCCTTCCATAACCAATAAACGTGTCAACACGGAGGAATATCCTAGCAGCCAATCGAATCACTTCAGATCCGAGGAGGTGTCTTTCGCGTAGTTTACGCAAAAGGATCGTAAAAAGAAGGTGAGAGGGCGAGATGAAATTTGAAAAGAAGTGACGGGCCAGATATTTGGCGCGCGCGCGCGCGCGCAAAAGTAAACAATGAACCGTGGCCTGGAAGTAGGAAGTGGCAACAGCGCACGGTCTGCGCTGATCCATGTGACAGAGAAGGAACGTGACAAAAGGTGGCAGAGGGTGACGCCGCCGAGATCGGAGTGAGTATTTGCCCGGGCGAGCCGGGTGTCGGGTGTGCTGTGTACGATTCTCGCGATATTCGTCCGTTCTGGCGTCCACCGGAAGGTAAGCCTGTTAGCAAACGATAACGGCCGGCAACGTATACAACGTTAAATCTTAAAAGATCACGATGATAATCAAGGATATCTAAGGAAATCGCGAAAAAAAGTGCAACTGGCTAACGGGCGATATACAGCAGCTCGACACTTCTCTTACACGCCCAGCGGACTGCTGCGTCACATGGGCTGCGTTCATTGGTCGATACAGCCAGGTGACGTCATGAGCCTTGCTTTGATTGGTCTATACCTCGGATCCCAGACACGTGAATCGTGGCCAAGCAAGCATGGCTGTTGATGCGCAGTGGTTAGCACTTGTAAAATGTTTCTGCCACGCGCTAGATCGATCAGGTTATAACCGTCGTGTGCCGTGTTACGTACCGAGACTATACGCCGTACGTAAAAATCCGTGATTACCGTGATATAGATTCTCGTATGTGTCCTTAAGGATTTGACAGCGTGAATTAATCAAGATATCCGATCGCGAGAAATTGATTTCTACCGTGAAAGTGGGTACCAGCGTGTTTCCATAGTGGCCAGAATACAATCGGTGTACTGGACGTAAGTTTCCGTTCGTATCTCACGTATTTCTGGCATTACCACGCCCGTTTAAAAGCCTTCGCGCAACATTATCTCGTCCGGACTATCGCCTATTTAATTAACATGTGTATAGGTGGTTGCGTGGCGTGTTTTCCGTGCCATAATAGACCCAGCCAATCGCGCGGTACTTCAGCTGGTGACGTCACTGCATCGCGTACTCCTATTGGACGGGAATGCATGCGTCGCCCGTTCTAACGTGTGTGTCGCTTTGTCAGTTTAAGGAGCTCGTTCGGTCGTCGGCACGCTTCTTGACTTTTCGTAGCCTCTTCCCTTCCAATTGCATCCCCCTCCCTCCCCCGCCGCCCGACTCCGAACCACCCCCTCCCGCCCCCTCACGGCTTTTCTACCTTTTGCCAATGCGTACCTAGTGTATCGGCCTTCTCTCCTATTTTTGCATGGTTGCACCTTACCATCGTCCAAATGCAATTGCGAGTAGGCTCGCGTTCGTGGTACGCTTTCGCGATTCCGCTTGTCCGCGATATATATCTACTTTTCAAATCAACGGCGGAACATCGTTTCTCTCTTTCGCCTTTCCCGCCTCGCTCTGTCTCTCGCGAGGCTTCCCTTCCTTTTTGTTTCCTCTCTTCTTTCTCTCGTCTCCCGTTTTCCTCTCTCCTTCGCCTCGTAGATTTCACGGAGTGCGCCAATACTGTACACGCTTGTATTCGCGTATCCGCTCTTGCGCGTACGAACGCCACGTAACAACTCTGGGTTCCTGCTTTCGATGCTGTACAACGAAAACAGTTTCGCCGGATCCGGTTCGCGTAAGTGCGAGGATGCCTTGCGAATTCGTTCTGCGTAGGTATTCCATACACTTCACCGGAATTCTTATGTACACGAAGGTATACATATCGATGTTACCTTCGATGGAAATTTTCGTAGTCTACGTCTTTCCGTGATTTACGACGATTTTCGATCACTTATATATGTTCTCCGTGATTCCAGTACGAAACATGTTTCTTAGATTCACGCGCTTCGCTGTTACATTGATAAGAGTATCTATTCGAAAACGAACGGAGTGAAAAGCGAGCTTCCGCGCGATTCAAAGAACGTTGCAAATAACGATATCTCGCCTTACGAAATGAAACGTTAATATCGTGCAAGAATGAAAGTGATTTGCGACATGTGAAACCTTGTATACTGTGTTTCATTGTATAGCCGATGAATTAGTATGAACAACGTGACGTAAAACACAAAACAACATCGTATCGAAGCACTAAGTGGCATTTCAGTGTATACATTTTCGTATTTAAATTACTTATTAATTTAATACCAACCACATCGAATCCACAACGGACTCAACGACTATACGTGTCAATGATTCGATCAAAAATACAATGTAAAACTTGAAATTAAACAACGCGAATCACAATGGAAATTTTCTATTCCAGTTAAGCAAAACTCGAGTATATACAAGAGTCGCAATGTTTTCTTTGTTTTCTTTGTTTTACGTGGTTCTTCTTTCATTTTGGTGTCCGTGTCGATTCGGGTCCGGTGATCGGAACTCGAGATGCGTGCTGTTCCACTGCGCTCCAGCGAAACCCGCGTACCGCGCTTGCGCCTCACCTCCGTGTAGTTACGAAAATGCTATTTAAAAGGGGGGGTGTAAGGTTGGCGGGGTGTGGGTAGGGGGATGTGGGGCAGGGGCGGCTCAAGCTTCCCGCGCGAGACTGCGTTACGTCACGCGTGTACGTCACGTGACGTACCCAGAGACACCGGTCGCATCCGTACCGTCTGCAGTTCCCCATTCGAATAAGCTAATATTATTATCGAATTCGCAAACCCGAGAACGTGAAAAACAACCTTCTTCATGGATTACGTCGAGCCAGTCTTACCACGCGTATTCGTTCGACCAATCACGCCGAAACTTTTCGATAACTTACGTTTTCCAAACTTCGCATATAATTCTCTCTTCAAACTTAATATAAGACGTAATCTTCCTCGAGTCATTTTCTTAAGATTTAATAATGTATCGTAGTATGAGTTCGTGTTTATCCCGTTTTCGTACCGAATTCTGCGTAGATTCGTTTAACGTTAATCGACATGTATAGCCGGGGATTAGTTAATTGTTAGGTTACGTGAATAAGGTGGAAAAAAACGGTTGGATTGTGTGTGCAGATTGGCACCCGCGGCTGGCAGGAGCAGAAAAAAAGGAGGGTTGAGACACGGGGGCGGGCGGGCTCTCGACTTCTTCGTCCTCGCGAGCCGACGACGAGGATCGGTAGTCCGATCGTGGTAGCCTCGTTCTCCCGTGGTAACCTGAGGAAGAAGAACAGTGCTCGTCAAACGTAATCGGCATTGTCGTGGAGCGAACAGACTACGTTAAGATGAGCCTGGAAACATTGCTGGAAGCGGCACGGTTCGTCGAGCAGCAGGAGAAGAAGAGGGAGCGCCTTGCCAGCAGTTCTTCCTCCTCCTCCGATCATCCGCTCGCCGTCGCTCCCCACTCCAACCATCACAACTCCAACGAGCCACGTGGTGAGTACCACGCGCCACTTTTCGCCGACTCTCAAAGAGACTCATGCAGAAATGCATGGCGGAATACTACGCCCCGAATACTAAGAAAAACGATCAAACTCCACGAAAATACTATCGCCTACCAATTTCACTGATTACTGTCAGATTTCTTACCTTTATTTCAATTTATTTCACCGTTTAACGTACAGCGATATGACATACACGTCGACGTTTAACCAGCGTGAAAATATGCAGCGACGTGTATGTCACGTCCATCGCCATTGTGTAGTAATACAAATATTTTAAGTGCAACGTATAGTTATTCTTCTGAAATAGCTGCACGGCCAGAACTATTAAGAGGTTTTAGACTTATTAGGACACGTTTGCCAAAAATTTGTGCTCGAAACAGAACGTGCGTTAAACGGTTAACCCTTTTTGCACACGTAGGCGTACCAACGGCGACGTATGGTTGCAACAGTTTATTCAAAATTCAAGTCCTACTTAACGGCACGTAAACTGAACTAACAAAATTAACGTTGATTGTTAATCGGTAATCGGTATCACTAAACGTCTTAGAGTAAGTCCTTGTTTATAACAAATATTCTTCGAGTGCGAAGGGTTGAAATAAGCACGGAATAATTTCAAGAAGACTAAAATTGGATACTCGGAATAATTCTATGAAACATGGAGTAATTTCAAAAATAGAAACGCAGCTAGTTAAGAATATCAATTGAATCTTAATTTGACCAATAATCATAGTTTCTTACCTTTATTCATTTTATTACGTAAAGGTAAGGAATTAATTCAATCTTAATGTTTGGGACAGAAATTATAAAATTATTGGTAAAATTAATTGAATCTTAATTTTTGGGCAAAATTTATAAAATTATTGGTAGAATTAATTGAATCTTAAATTTCGAGAAAAATTTATAAAATTATTGGTAGAATTAATTGAATCTTAAATTTCGAGAAAAATTTATAAAATTATTGGTGAAATTAATTGAATCTTAGTTTTTGGACAAAATTGATAAAATTGTTGGTAAAATTACTTCAATCTTAATTTTTGGGCAAAATTGATCAAATTAATGGTAAAAATAATTGAATCTTAATTTTTGAGCAAAATTGATGAAATTATTGGTCAAATTAATTAAATCTTGATTTCTTACCTTTTATTCAATTTATTAAGTAAAAATAGGAAATCTGATGATTATTGATAAAATTCCGATATATTTCACATTTTTAACTAACCTAATTTCTACTTCTTAAATTATTCGACATTTCAGAGTGTCAGATTTTAGTCTCCTTCACATTACTTCACATTAATTTCACCTTTACTTTACGTTCCTCATGTTAACTTTTTCGAAGTTATAATAATATATTTTCACATACTTCCTATGGACTCATAGAATTCACAATCATCTGACATTAATTTTCTTTGACTTTGATCGCTTTTTCAAATACCACAATTCTAAGGAGAAGTCGGACATTGTTTCCCAAATCCAACGCATCGATTACTGTGTGATATTACTAAAAGTTTCAGCAACATTAATTGTCACTCGTCTACATTTTAACTCTCTACTTTCGATAATTACGATTCTTATACTTTACATTATATTACTCCAAATAGACAAATTATGTCGGTCAAATATCTTTGACACGGTAGTCGACGCCATTATTTAATTCACAGCAGTTAACGCCATTATTTGAAGAACCAAAGGTCCAAATTAACCAAAAAACATTTCAAACCGAATTATTCTCGAGAAAAGCAATCATCCACCATCGTCAATAAATTATTCGTACATCTTTAAATACATGAATGGCACTTCGAACAATGTGACATTTTATTTTACGATTATTAGCAGAACTTATCGACATCTCTTCAAACATATCGTACATTTATTTCAGCCACAATATATTTCTCCAAAACACCTGTTTTCTCAAATTAACTTTTACGCGAATATATAATTCGAGCCTCAAAACAATACTCACCGAGTGGAATCCAAAATTTGCTTTCAACACTAAACATGAAAAGTAATAAATAAAATAATAAACTAATTCACTCGCACGTCTTAATTAACCGACATAATTCGATATTCAATATTGCATTATTAATCAAGAAAGTTGTTTGTACGCCACGAGATTGGCGCATCCTGCAACCGCGCGCGTGGTTGTCAGTAACCTTGTAGTCACGGTGAATAATCGCCCGATAAATAATAACGTGATCTACTTCTCTTTCAAGTATAAAAATAAAGATTAATACCCACCGTAAATATGCCGGACTTTATTAACACGATTAACGCCGTGTCGGTCACCGGTGACCGGCGACGTAAATATTACTAAAACTCGTAACAAATATTAGGGTTACCGAAAAGTAATCGAATCTGGAGTGAAAAATTTTTTGCATGGAAATTTTTGAATTTTTATTTTTTCGAAAAGGGAATTATCGATTTGGAGAATAGTTGGTAAAGGGTTGTAGATAACGATGGGGATTTAATAGGGATTTAATATTGGATTGTTCGGAAAGTAATTTCGTTTTTTCGTCGACAATTTTCGTATAATAAATAAATATTTTATTCAATTATATATTGGCCATTCCTTTCCAATACTTTTTGCCATCTTTCTGGCAGTAGCATGATTCCACGCTCATAAAATTGTTGCTCTTTGCTGGTAAGAAACTGATACAATTAAATCCTCTGTCGGGAACAAACGAAATTACTTTCCGAACAACCCAATAGAATAATGTTAAATATGAACAATTATGTGGAGTTTCGTGAAGTAGGTGAAAAATAATTGATTACTTTCCGGTGGTAACTAAAACTTGAATGAAATATATTTAATTGATATTCGCAGAATTTTTAATATTTGGAGGTTATGATCACGATGTAAAGTAAGCAATGTATCGTAGAGCGCTTAAAATCGAGGTTTTGTATAACACGGATTTCAGCGCGGTGCGCAACGTGTTAATCGGCGGTGTGATGCGTAGCTGTGTGTTCAATATTATATCAGTTTGGTAAACGAAAGTAAATTCGTTGTACCGAGCGAAATTTACTGGTCGTATATATACGTTTTTCCTGGTGAAAGGGTTGAGAATGAATAAAAACAATTCTGGCTGCAGCGCTTGTTACTTTGAAATCAACGTCGGCCATGTGAAGTAGTTCACTTCGTAGCGCTTCGTTTTTTAGAGGTTAAGATGGACGGCTTGGGAAAATCAGGATAGTGTCAGTTTGAGAGTCACTGTGCTGTACATGCGAATAGCACGCGATGACCCACGCGTTCGCCGCCTCCAAATTAGGTATGATTTCCCTGCTGACAGAGGTTCTCAGGCGTGCCAACCGTCTCGTACCAAACACTTCAACAATCGCGAGTTTACAAATCGGCGCTTATCGGCCGGTAGCTTAAAGTCGGATTTTCATCGGTAATCCATCGTTGCATTTTTCCAACGATTGTTAGAACGAACGATAAAACATTGCTTTACTTTAATAAAATAATAACCGGTCGAATATTATTATAAGTTTAATTGTTCTAACGTTTTACGATTAAGAGCACGCATTCCCGCGCGGTACGTCAAATCGAAGCTGACTTACCGGAGGAGATTTTTTGTTTTGCCTCCATCTAGCTAGATATATAATTCATGATTAACGGAAATTTGAGTTTTCGATTCGATAAGAAAATGAATTTAATTCGAGCTGTTTTTGGTCGATGAAAGTTTGGGTCAATCCAAATAGTACTCGGCGTCGAATAGTATTCGATGCACGTAGCCACTCTTTCTTTTCGAGGTAATACGCCGAACGTAATAAAGGCGAATACTTAAGGAGGCGATCATCGTAAAGTTGATTCACCGATCGTCCGAAAGAGGGTAATTTCAATCTCCCTTTGATTCCCGCGTTTTTCCAGGTCAATGACTCGTCCGTGCAATCCCGGTGTACCACCGAGTCTTGACACACGCGAAAGAGTTCTCCGGCACGAAATGCTGCCACTCAACACGCCACTATGCCATCGATCTCTTTCTTTCCACCAACAATAAGATTGCATTGACTTTGCTCGCCGGAATCGTACGGTGTGATAACCTTCTTGAAAACTTGACGAGTTCGGTCACGCGACGAACTCGAACTACGCTCGATCTCTTACCCCCTTGATCCGAAAGCTTTCCTCGTTTTCTTAACAGCACTTCAGACTACTACATCAAACATTCCACGCTTTGACTCACCTTAAAACGGTGATCATCGAAAATATACTACCCACGTCATTCGATATTTCCAAGCGTCATTTTGAATTGCAACGACGACTAACGGCATCTTCCAGCAACTCCCGTCGAAGCGCATTGGGTAGCGTTGCTTTCTTGTAATACTTTAAGTGGCAAAGTGTATCGCGTTTGACAAGAGGTGACGAGGTGTTTACAAGCGTCGAGAACGCGACGAAAGGAGAGAGAGAGAGAGAGAGAGAGACGACGATGAAACAATGAAGATAGACTGGGATGGGTAAAGCAAAGAGGTTTTCAGTAAAGTCGTACGCGTTCGAGTTCTTTCCCCTGGCCGCGCGTCGATTCATCGTGGACCGGACAGCGCACGACATGTATATACAGATCAAACCGTGTAAAAAACATAGGGATAGAAGAGGGTGGCGGAAGTCATGCTTGAAGGCGGGAGTAGGGAGACATGGTATATGTTAGGTCGTAAGGTGACAGGAGTGGGAGAAACAGGAGAAAAAGAGATGGTGGAGGTCGTGGGTGAACGTAGTAGGAGAAATGGCGATATCAGCGTTGGAGGGGTAACATGGTGACCGTGGTGCTACGGTAACGACGGTAGGAACGAAGCTGGATACTAAAGTAGTGGGGATCGGAGGGAGTCCCGGTCACTGACTCTAGAAACTACACAGCTTTTGTGCTTCATTCACCAGCGCGCCACCTACTAGCGCACGATTCTATGTTTTGTCACTTTTCTCACTCTATCCTTCGTCCATGCTTTATCCCCACTCTTTGGAATTAGCCTTTTCTCTTTACCTCTCGATTATCTTCCCCGCCCCCCCTTTTTTTTACAACCCCCTTCGTCGATGCGCATCGGAATCCCTGTCCTCCGTTTCGTGCGGCTTTTTCCATCGTTATCGGGAACGCGCATCTGATTTATCGGGCGCGTGGTTCGTTACGATCACCGGCAAATCCCCAGCCGGTGATGCACTGCGCGGGGTTCGGAGAACGAGCCAATAGATAGAGGTAAAAAAAGCAGAGAAAGAAAGGATGGGTAGGATGTAGTTAAAAACACGAGGTGCATTGTACGTTCACGGAAGGAAGGAAGGAAGGAAGGCTGGCTGGAAAAAAAAATGCATACTACATAGGTCAGATCGATCTTCCTGTTTCACGGATTGCGTTCGCGTCGACGCGCATCCACGTCAACCCGGCAAACCCGGGAAATGCGTGCCGTAGAACCGCGTGTGCTCGATTCTTTATCTACTCCTACGGAGATCCCAGCTTCTCGTGAAGTTATTAACGCGCAATCCGATGTATACACAGCAGATGTATCGCTAATTTGAATAATTTCTCTTATCAGACATAGGGGAAACTTCGGTGAAGGTGAATATATACGTATCGCATGATCGATCCCAGGTTTTTTCACGGTCACCCTTTTTGCGCACGATTCGTACGTGACGTGGACCAGTCGAACGCGTCAAGAAAGATACTAGTTAAAGGCGCGATGCATTCGTGCATGGAATATTTCCTATCCGTGATGCAATCTTGACGAGAGAATTGAATCCTTCGTGACAGGGTAGCCAACGATACGTGCATCGGAGAAATGCAGTTCGCGTAACTGGCACGATATTACTTTCGAAAATAGACTTATCGGAAATGAATTCTGGATGAAACTTATTCGTTATTGTATTAGATCGTATAATAAGGTTATGTCTCTCGTTAAGAGATAAAATGGCGAACTTACGTACTCCGATATCCACACCTGTCTATAATGGTATACCTTTTCGAGACACGCATACTCGATAAAGAAGTTAATGATAGAAGATACGTGTGATTACGTGACATGTCCTGTTACAAACCTCGGTAGGTCAGTAGTGACTCGCGAAGTGGAAAACTTTGAATACCGGTCTCGCACACGACCTCGATCGTAATACGGATGATTTAAACGTTGTAATTCGCTCCCTATCTCCTGCGCATCCGGCCTGTTACCGTGTTGCGCGTGCTCGCTGGCACGACGGTGCGTGATTGTACCTGATATAACAGCCAACGTGTGTTAAACGATAATTTCAATTCCTTCCATCGTACGTGCACTTAAATGATGTTTTACAATTCAGCTTTTATAACTTCATAACACGAGCACCGTCTACGGGGCCGCTACGTACTTTCATTCCTGCACAGGGTCTCCCGTCTACGCGTACCCCATTTCGTAATATTTCCTCTTCGACCTGATGTAATATATTCAACGAGATGTCTGTGAAAGGTTCATACGTCAAACATCCGCTTCTTTCGCAAAGAAACTCGGCGCGCGTTCTACCTGCGTTGCATTCGCAATATAACGTGTCCTAGGTATCATTTTACATGAAAATATTCTATCCGACATTGTTGCATTGTATCGTAACTTTCACCTGCTACTTTTACCGACGGCTTATTTGAATATTAATGGTTTTTTTACATTTTGCCAACAAATTTTTGCGTTCGATCACGGGAGACTCAGTAAAGTAATCTGGAACGGTATACATAATTACATTAAGTACCGCGTAGTTCGTATTTCATTCGTTCCAGAAACCCGTTCGAAGTCTGAATCAAGATTTTAGATTTTAGATTACTTAATGTTAATAACTTAGAAAAGATTAAAGAAAATAATTTGATGTTTATTTGATTAATTTGAATTATTACAACATGGTACTGGACTATGCAGTACACGCTCGTATAACGCGATTACCACCAACGCGCTAAAGTTATTGCGACGATCTTTTTTATACAACGTGATTCCAGTGCAACACGCTATACAATAAAACACAGGGGGTCCTCGATAACGCGATTTCGTATAACGCGTAGCATACAGTAGACCCCCGTATAACGCGGTTAAAATGTTACGCGTCATATAATAAAATGCGGAGATTCCCCGGTAACGTGATTTCGTATAACGCGTAACATACAGCAGCCCCCCGTATAACACGGTTAATATGTTACGCGCCGTATGAAATCGCGTTATCTAATAAAATGCGGGGATCCCTCGATAACGCGATTTCATATAATACTTCTCATACTGCGCGTTGCAGTAGAATCGCGTTATATAAAAAGGTCGTCGCAATATTTTTAGCACGTTGGTGAAAATCGCGTTCTAGGAACTCGCGTTATACGGGCGTTTACTGTATTAACCGCGTTGCACGTGAGTCTACTGTAGTTCGAAGTTAGAAACGTACGTTCGAACGTCGAATCAAATTTCTTGGTTGTCCTCAAGCGCCGCTTGAACTCTGGAACGTTCGAACGTTAGAAGTGTTCGAAGTTCGAAGTTCGAAGTTCGACGTACCACTGTATATTATTTGGGATAAATCAAAGGTTCGAGAAAACGGCGATGAATCTTTGGTAGGTGAACGTGAATCAGTTTGAACCAATAGAAATACAAACTCGCGGGGGCAGTCAGGGGCTCCCGTAACCCACACGTCGCCACTGCCGGGCCATTCGTCACACACCAGGCCAGATACGTAAATACATACATGCAGGTTGCGCCCGGCTCGTAGAACAGCGGTATCACGGGGTCGGAGGGGAAGTGGAAGATGAAAGTGCGCGCATTGCGTGAGGGAGTGAAGGGGAGAGACAGTCAGGAAATGTGAAGAGGCGTTCAGGGAACGACATATGCGCGAATGTACCGGCACTAATATTATACTAAAACTTATCGCTCTGTAAACAGTTTGCAGAATTTTCAAATAATTGTGGTAATAAATGTTAATACACGACCATGAGAAATTATTCGACCTAGAAATATTAGAATATGAGTGATAAAAGATAGTACGTATTAACTCGATGTGCATACATCACTTATGCACCTTACTTCTATGTAACAGTTTTGCGACTTACGCTTCGTTGCAAACTTCTAATCATTTTATAAAAGTGCATCTATGACATCGATAAGTATCTTTAGAATTAAAGCTATGCCATTTTGACCTTTTCGGACGAATTTTGAGTAACGTTACACGACTCGAACTATGATACTCCAAAATATATTGGGCTTGCATTTACTTCGCAAGAATCTGGATATTTACTTTCACGTTAGAAAAGTTACTAAAGATCGTACATTTATATTGCAACTGTTTCGCTAGTGGAAAGAACTTCTCCATAGGACTTTGGAGGTCCTGAAGAGGTTAAGGCGTGTATAGAATGCGCGAATAGAAGTAAAATAGAAGTGCAGCAGAGCGATGCAGTGGCAACAACATTGTATTCGCGAACGAGCACGCGGGCAAACGTGGGAGTGCAGTGCGCATGCGTTTTGTCCCCAGCTAACCCCCACCACGAGTGTCCGGCCGCGTGGCGTTCTGATCAATCGCGGTGTTGCCAACTCTCGGGTTAATCCGCCGAAGGAGAGAAGGAGAGGGATAAACGAAGACGGAGCTCCCCTGGCATTTTCGTGTTTTCCCCCCACCGTGCACCCTTCTACCCCTCCTCTGTTATTCGCAATGCTTACTTAAAGAACACCCTCCACGCTTCCCTGCCGCTTTAGCACGTGGAGACGCGCCTCTTTCAATTTTTCATACCTTATCGACCTGTGGATTCAAACCGTCTATAACCTTACGGGATGAACCCAAGTTAAATCTAGGAGATGCAAGGAATACGGAGAGGTTGGAGATGCGACGGAACGGTGACGCGTTGGCGCTTCGATTCTCTTTCATCTTCTCCACTCGATACTAGATACTAGATACTAGATACCTACATACTAGATACTAGATACCTACATACTAGATACTAGATACCTACATACTAGATACTAGATACCTACATACTAGATACTAGATACCTACATACTAGATACTAGATACCTACATACTAGATACTAGATACCTACATACTAGATACTAGATGCCTACATACTAGATACTAGATACCTACATACTAGATACTAGATATTAGATACCTACATACTAGATACTAGATATTAGATACCTACATACTAGATACCTAGATACTAGATACCTACATACTAGATACTAGATACCTACATACTACATACTAGATACCTAGATACTAGATACTAGACACTGCCTTCTCCATCGACCGATACTTTCAGGTTTATCTAACAAATTCGAAAAAAAGAATTAAAGAACCGCACGATATCAGTTTCCATTCCTTGAACTTCTACAGACGAATTGAAAATATCTCGAGTACACTGCCGACATATCGGTGCTTCAAGAAAACTGAGATAATAGAAAGTCATTTTACCGTATCTTTAAGTCGGTTTGTAAGTCTCGCTATTTTCTGTTGCAGGTGCCAAATTAAAGAGGGAACGCACGGAACAAGATGACTTATTCTGCGAGGAGAAAATGCTCATTATCGATGGTGAGTAGCTCGTTACGTAAACATTCGTAAATAAAAATATTACTTAAAGTTACGTTGAAACAAGCGCGGTATGTAATAAACTAATAGTTCGTTAAAAGTCAAAGGTCGAAAAACGGTAAAAGGTAGAAATATATTCTAAATCTTTTCCTTTCACGATTGCAATTCAAGGTACGCGAATAAATAATGTCTTAACAAACTAATCGATGTGTCCCCTATCGCGGGTGACTATACATAATTCACGAAGTTGAAGTCTGGTTTCCAACTGCCTTACTTCGACATCTAACTTCGCGGTGCGACGTTGATCCTGTTTCTTTTTTCCTTGCCGAGACCAGACAAGATATATCTCTCCTAACTAGGGGGTTATACTGGTCGTTACAAAAAACACGGACCAATAGCTTTCGCATTTTTAAATAAGAGATGACCGTAGGCAACTACTTTTCCATGTACATAATCGTAACGAGTTAACTGCGCTCGACGTGTATACACGTCGATTCAAAAGTCTATTGCGGCGCGGTTGGCGCGTATACTCGTCGTGGAAAATAACAAATGGATTAATAGCCGCAAAAAATAACTGCTATATATTAATAATACTGAGAGCAACTACATCACTCAAGAAATTTAATCAAATTTCCATTTATTATAAAAACTGGCAATTTCGGTAAGATGTAATAAAAATGTCATTTCTTGGTATGTTTCCTTTATATTATTAAATAAAACTGCTGCGTATTTTTGTAAAAATAATTTGATTGCTCTCTTTGGTGTATTTGATGTTGCCAGTAATGTATTACTTTTTACAAGCTAAATTGATTACTTTCTCCAATGCATCTGGTATTCCCCGAATTCTTTTGCGCACTTTTCCGTGTATATCGGGTTTGTTTTCTTTCATTTCTCTTGTTTATGAATTTGATTATTTTCTAACAATTTAAAAATGTTTAACAACAAAAACCTTTTCAACAATGAATTCTTAACTTTTCATCGATTAAAAACGTAATCCTTTTTCATTTTGCTCGACTGTTTTCGTAAAGTTTATAACAGGAACATTTGCCCTGGTCCGACATGTATAATCGTCATTGCTCGATTTTCATTCCGCATCCCGTGTGGGACTTGTAAAATAAAGTTCCCCAGTTAACTGGTTAAAACACGAACTGTCGCCGGGTTACCGTTCGATCGCACGGTCGACCCTTTCTCACGGTCGATCGTTTGCATTTAATCAAAAACGTACGCGAGAAACTTAGACGCGCTTTCGTTTACTTCGATTACCTTGCGAAAGTGCACGCCGTTTACGATACTTGGCCGTTTATTATAACGTCGTTTGATGTTCCGTGATCGAACGTGTCGCGTGGAGGAAGGATGAAGTTGGCGGAGGATGTTCGGGTTCGGGGCAATGAGGACAGAGTGCGACGGGTAACTGGAGGCAGTTCTCCCGAGAACGGAGATGTCACGGAAGGAGGCGGTGGAGGGTGAAGTGAGAGAGAAAGAGAGGGAAAGAGAGAGAGAGAGAAGGTGGTCGGTACCGCCGCCGGTGGCGACGGTAACGGCGGTGGCGGCGACGGCGGTGGATTAAAATGCCGTGGTGGGTAACGGGGACGGGGGATCGTCATCCTCAGGTTGGAGGCGGTGGCACTTAAGTTTAGACTTCAGTCGGCACCCGCGACTCACGCGGTACGAGTTTCTTTCGGTTTCATCGAATCGCCCGTGCGCTTTTTATCTCCTACGATTCACCATCGAGAAAGTTTGTCAACCGAACGTCCGTTTCCAAGTTATCTGCTTCGTATTCTTCCTACTTCCTCGATACCCTTGGAACCGTGATACACTTCGGACACTGTTCCGAACGAAACTATCGTTCCATTCGCGAGAAGATCTCGTCCGGCAGTTAGACAATGCGCAAAGGTCACCGGTCGAGGTTTGCGCATCTTGATGCACATATATTGTGTCAGTCGAACGTGATCGTACCAACCCCGAATGAATTACAAATCATATTACTTAAGTGACAAATTGCGTGGGTTGTAATAGAATAAACAACGATAGAAGTGTCAAGATTGATTTGTAACGATAGCAAAAGATTATCGGAAGTATCCAGGATCGAGGGTAGCGAAAGGGTTAAACCCACTCCGATTTCAGAATACAGAATATTACCAAACGATCGCCGTTGTTCCTCGATCGTATCACCGAACTTGTTTACGTCGGAGGAACATCCAGGGGAGACATTTAAATCGAAGAGTCCAGAGGTCCGTTTCGTACGGTGGACGACGGAGAGTGTCGGGAGAGCGTTTCGAAAGTTCCGATTTTTTTCTGCCAAATAGACGGCGACCTCGTCGTATTCACTTGTCGTAACCGTCTCTGCCCTGCCCCCCTTCCTCCCGCCCGTGAAACTGTGCCGTAGTGTCCCCTCTCTCTTTTCCACGAGCTTCGCATTCCCGTCGTTTCCCACTTCTTTTCGACTGGTTTGCTCGTTCGACGCGTCCTGGACGACAGCTTTATCGGTCGTCGCAAGGCTACGTGCTCAACGGCACCGTTGGACGACGGCATATATATATATCTCTCTCTTTCTCTCTTCCTATCGTCGTATCGCCGTATCGCCGTATCTTCTTTCCTCGGTACTGACAGTCTCGCAAAGTATTTCTGTTCAAAAAGTCTCACCGACGTTCAGGAAAATCTCTGGCGCTCGTAATCTTGCATACCGATGGAAGTTCCTGTTAAAGAAAGTTCCGTACCGGCTTCGCCGACAGACAACTCGTCGTCGTACAACACGGTTTCTTCTGTCTCCTCGGCTACGTTCGTCCGGTACTCGGGATTGTGTCTGAGAAAAGTATCCCCGTAAGAATAGCACGGACAGTTTTGCTGGCGTGAGTTTAAACGGACAAACCTTACCGGGAAAAGTCTCTTCGTGTTGAGGATCTACGATTACGGAATACGGCAGCAACGGATACTTATTTCTAGTAGTGACAGTGTGATGAAAGAACGGAAGAAGTTTCGATTTTGAGTGTCTAGTGTTGCGTATACGTGTGTCCTTTAACGCTTAGTGCCGCGTGTGTGCTCTTTTTATCTCTGCTCTCTTGGTCTCCTCTTCCTCGTGTACTCGAGTTATAGCGTGCAATATTGAGACCACTCGAGAACATGGGAGTACTTTTGGTGTCGGACGGCACACCGGCGGTACAGAATCATACGAACTTAAACGTTGTCAAGCCTGCCGTACCATCCCAGATTCCTATCGATGTTACCAACGAAACGAACAACAATGTGAACGGTCTCAGGGACGCGAATAGCTTAACGTCGACGCAGGTCGTCGGTATAATCGACGTCGTCGTCAACGACGAACCGGTACGCAGCTGGATGCCGCCCCCGCCCAAGAAAAAATGGATACGGCATTATCTGCTCGGTGAGCTCATCCTTTCTCTAGCTTCTATGTGTACTGAAGTTTTTGGGGTTTTTAACCAACAATTTGTGGAAACTTTCATATCGTGCGCTTTAAATGAATTATCTTCAGAATTTGAAATTTTAGTTATTATATATATCACTGTCCATCGGGTTAGGTCTGGGTTAGGTCCTAAAAACTTGTAAAAACGTACTCCAAGTTTTTGGGGTTTTTAACCAAAAATTTGTGGAAACTTTCACATCGTGCGCGTTAAATGAATTATCTTCTCAATTTGAATTTGAATTATTATATATATCACTGTCCATCGGGTTAGGTCTGGGTAGGTCCTAAAAACTTGTAAAAACGTACTCCAAGTTTTTGGGGTTTTTAACCAAAAATTTGTGGAAACTTTCACATCGTGCGCGTTAAATGAATTATTTTCAGAATCTGAATTTTATTTATTATATATATATCACTGTCCATCGGGTTAGGTCTGGGTTAGGTCCTAAAAACTTGTAAAAACGTACTCCAAGTAGTCAATGATTTAAAATTCTGTAATAAAAAGTAACTGGAGTTAATCTTAATCTTAATATCAGTCGCCACTGAAGTTGTACGGTTGTACTAATTACTGAGTGGCGACTGAGAGTCGCCTCTCGAGTGCAAGGAGTTAAAACTTTCCGACGCACGCCAATCTTATTCGAGACATGTCTATGAGCGAGAACAAGGAGAATTTAGATTTGCAATATATAGGGAGTTTTAGTTGTACGTTGGCGCGAGTGAAGTCGTTTATCAAGGCGCATTTACATACACGCAGAAGAAGGATTCTTTTAGAATTATACGATACAGTTAGCCAATAAATGCAAAGATGAATCGTCCGCGCGACGGACTTCTATTACTATAATCAGTTTCTTCGCGTGTGATTATACAACGTTGCAGGTTATCGTGGCAGAGTTGTTAGCATCAATGCTAACGGGGTTGCGACATTTCCTTTTTTCCTCTTTCGTCGTACGCGGATAACGCGACGTAAAGACGATCGATCTAAGGACTAGTTTCGAATGTTTATAATCTGGAATGTCGAAAAGAAGAAGCGCAAGGTATCGGATAACACGGATTTCGGCACGGCAGTCAACGTGTTAACGGTCGGTTGAAGCGGCACGTGACACTAATGCATTCTACTTCAAACGGGAGCATAATCCAACTAACCTTCCTGAAAGCGACATCGATTATTGTAACAATGTTTCCTTCTTTCGATGTATAGTGTAGAGCTAGAGCACGTAAGCATAGAGCGCGTATAGCGTACAGCGTAGAGTACGCAGAGTATATAGCGTAGAGCGTAGAGCGCGTAGATTGTAGAGCGCGTACAGCGTAGACCGCGTAGACTGTAGAGCGCGTACAGCGTAGAGCGCGTAGACTGTAGAGCGCGTAGACTGTGGAGCGCGTAGACTGTAGAGCGCGTAGAGCGTAGAGCGCGTAGACTGTAGAGCGCGTAGAGCGTAGAGCGTAGAGTGTAGAGCGCGTAGAGCGTAGAGCGCGTAGACTGTGGAGCGCGTAGACTGTAGAGCGCGTAGACTGTAGAGCGCGTAGAGCGTAGAGCGTAGAGCGCGTAGACTGTAGAGAGCGTAGAGAGCGTAGAGCGCGTAGAGCGTAGAGCGCGTAGACTGTACAGCGCGTAGACTGTAGAGAGCGTAGAACGCGTAGACTGTAGAGAGCGTAGAACGCGTAGACTGTAGAACGCGTACAGCGTAGAGCGGGTACAGCGTAGAGAGTAGAGAGTATAACGTAGAGCGTAGTTCTAGAGATCTTCGTCCAACGGCATCCTCGAAAGTTACCCCGTTCAGGTTCGTAAAAGTAATGCTTTCGAAAAATTGCACTTAATACGCACACCAATTGGCGCCGTCCCTCCAAGTGTACTTTAGTCGCACCGATAAAATCGACGAAACGATCCGAGATAAGGTGTATGTACTGAACATTTCTTTTGCACGCGACTTGCGTTATATTAAGCCCGTGTTAACACCAACACGCGATACCGATCCCACTGCTGTAACTGGCGCACGCTGAATTTCATTCCGGACGATAGTCAGCTGTGAATATTTTACGTTTCGCTTTAAACCGATTGATACGTGACATGTTTACGAGGTGTATTGTATGTCTATGATATGTATTGTAAGGCATTGCTACTCTAACCGGTGGGTTATCATAATTCAGTTCTTTCGACCCAAAATGATCTTAGAACATCATTAGGCATCATACACCATCGATTTGGGCCACATAGGAGCAAAATTGGGGACTTTGATTTTTTGACAATTTTTGAAGCTATACCCCTTTACATTTTTTCGACTTGGGTTCGACCCATTTTTGACCAATACAAATTTTTTAACCGCTTCTTTCGACCAGAAATCGTCCTAGAACATGTTTATACATCATCTACCATCGATTTGGGTTGTTTAGAAGCGATTTTGGCGACTTTTAATTTTTGACAATTTTTGAAGGTATACCCCTTCACATTTTTGCGATTTTTAGTCGACCCATTTATTGACCAGAACACATTTTTAATCCACTTCTTTCGACCCAAAATGGTCCTAGAATATGTTTATACATCACCCACCATCGATTTGGGTCATGTAGAAGTGATTTTGGAGACTTTTAATTTTTTACAATTTTTGAAGGTATACCCCTTTACATTTTTTCGACTTGGGTTCGACCCATTTTTGACCAATACAAATTTTTTAACCGCTTCTTTCGACCCAAAATCGTCCTAGAATATGTTTATACATCATATACCATCGATTTGGGTCGTTTAGAATTTATTTTGGCGACTTTCAATTTTTTACAATTTTTGAAGGTATACCCCTTTACATTTTTTCGACTTGGATTCGACCCATTTTTGACCAATAAAAATTTTTTAACCGCTTCTTTCGACCAGAAATCGTCCTAGAATATGTTTATACATCATACACCATCGATTTGGGCCACTTAGAATTGATTTTGGCGACTTTTAATTTTTTGCGATTTTTGAAGGTATACCCCTTTACATTTTTTCGACTTGGCATCGACCCATTTTTTACCAATACAAATTTCTTAACCGCTTCTTTCGACCAGAAATCGTCCTAGAATATGTTTATACATCATCTACCATCGATTTGGGTCATTTAGAAGCAAAATTGGCGACTTTGATTTTTTGACAATTTTTGAAGGTATACCCCTTCACATTTTTGCGATTTTGGGTCGACCCATTTTTCGACCGGAAACAATTTTTAATCCACTTCTTTCGACTCAAAACGGTTCTAAAACATGTTTAGGCAGCATCTACTATCGATTTGGACGATTTAGAATAAATTTCCAAAAAGATAGAAGTATTGGCCATTTTTGACGGTATAGAAAATTATCTTGTCAATCTTCGACAAAAAGGAAAATCCTGCAATGAAAATTACTCACGTAGCTACCACCCTAATAATATATTAAGAGTACTCAGAAGCGTTTCTGGATTCTTCGGAATCGCGTGTATTATGCCAGAGGGACGAGTACGCGCGACACATCTTCCTCGTGGATGTCCCGCTCGTCAACCCGTTATCGGGTGGCACGTGCTCGCGACTTCGTATCGTGACCGTGACACTGCACTTAACCATCTACGTCCTCGCGATTTTCGTTCGTCAGCACACGCTGTTCAAACAGAACTCCCTCGGCGGCTTCTTAAATATTAGACGCATTCCTCCTTTCACTTCAGTTCCCATAATAACAGTGAATTTAACGAAATAACCATTGCGGTAGAAATGATTCATTGAAAGAAACCTGGATCACGTTATCTTCGTCCTTATATTATTCACCTCTCATATTATCTTTTGCTTGAAACTAAATAATATCCATTTTCAAACATTTGTATGAGCCATGAGCGTCGTAAAACATGGTAACTAACAAAAAGTAAACTTTCGGGTAATCGATTGTAAGGTTTTGAGTGAAATACTCGATGCCTATTTTGTGTTAATACAACATATGACATGTGTCAGATGTTTTACGACCGAATGCCTCATATCATCAACCACTTTATACTTCGAGTATAATGTTGTGCATTATAAGGAAGGGCAATATGGCGGACATTTAAAACTTACGATTCCAGTGCCGTTTAACAAGTTAACTGCATTCGACGTGTATAACGTCAATTCAAAACCTGATTTCGGTACGGTTGACGTGTATACTCGTCATTGTTTGATAACTGAATAGTAGTTCCAAAATTATTTCACTTTTTACTCGTTTTGGAACTGGAATTCAGAGACTTCTTACTACCAACAAGAACGATATTGTATACTGCGATCAGCTATTTGTTTAACCCCGTTCGAACCCCCGGTGGTACACGTCGCCCGATAAGACAATCTTGTTTGTATCACCCGTGGCACACATCGTCCGACAAGACAATCTTGTTTGTATCACCTGTGGCACACATCGCCCGACAAGACAATCTTGCTTGTACCACCGGTGGCACGGTTCGCCCGGCAATGCGATTTCACATGTACCACATGTGGTACATATATCCGATAAGACAATCTTGTTTGTATCGCCGGTAGTATGCCTCCCATAAAACAATATGACATGTACCACATGTGGTACATGACACCCAATAGGTAAATCTTGTTTGTACCGATGGTGGTACAATTTGTCCGATAAGACAATCTTGTTTGTACCACCCGCGGTACACGTCCACCGATAAGACAATCTTGTGTGTATCACAGGTGGTACACGCCGCCCGATAAGACAATGTTGCGTGTATCACCGGTGGTACACGTCGCCCGATAAGACAATATTGTTTCATTATCACCGGTGGTACCCGTTGTACGATAAGACAATCTTGTTTGTACCACCGGTGGTACGCACCGGCGTTAACGTGTTAAAGGGGCACGAACGAAAGGAAGACTCTTTTTTGTTCTTCAGCATCGAAGATGCTTCGACTTAAAGTGGTTACGTACACGCAGCCTATAAATATTCTTTAGCTGGACGTCGGGTTCTCACGTTACATCGGGAACACTGATTGAGACCACCGATTTTAGATTAGCCATAATTTTAAATGGTGTTTTCATTATACCGTGACAACGATTATTCTCCCCCTTACATAATAATCTTTCTAACAACACGATTAGTTAAATTCAGACATATTTATACTCACAAATCCCTGGAACGGATTCTCAAAAATATCCGAACGACTCTGAAATAGCATGAGAAATCGATCGCGTTCGTCGATAAGAATCTACCATCGTTAAAGCCGATCTTTTATCGGGACTCATTGTATACATTTTCTTATTGGATGGAACCGTGGATGATAATTTAAATGGACGCGCGAATTTGATTATGCTAATACTATCATTCGTGCGGCATCGAATGATGTTATTCAAAACTTGAGAAAAATCGTTTAAAACCGCCGCTAAATATAAGCAGTTATTTTTGAAAGTGTTATAAGTCCACTGCTGCCTTTGACCTTAATATTACGACTAACAAAAACAAGATATTAATCTGTAGCGAATCTTGTATCACTTTCAAAAGTAACGGCTCATATACTTGTTGTATGTGGCTAGCCGTGTTCGACGTACCAGTGTGGAGCGCGAATTTTAAATTCTTAAGATGCGCGCGCACGTACCGTTCGGGATTTCGTCATGTAGACCGATTATCGCGACGAATGTTCCTCTGGTTTCGATCTTCCAGCGTGCAGACTATGCTTACATTTACATCTGATTACTTTGACCTCCAGTCTAAGGCTGATTTCATGCAGATTTCGCAGATAAAAGAACAGTCACGTTCTTTTGTCCCTCTGCATATTCCATTCCATCCATCCATCCAGCCATCCAACGGAATAGTTTTCCAGACGATTTCGCTTACTAAATCAAGTTCGACATATCATTCGATTATCTCGAATATCTCCGTGTTTCTATCACAATTCGCTTATTTTTCCATCCACGACACCATAAATGAAAACAGGTCAAAGATCACCATATTTAGTGCTACCAACATTACGCAGTACTTCAGTGTGATAAATTTATAACTAGCGACGTTCACATCCTCGAGGTTAGGTTTACTTAAATATTGACCGGACATTAATCACACCCTGAAACTTCCGGTATGAGAGTATTAAATTTACGCCTTACAAGAATCAAGTAACTTTTTCCTCGATCTTTATTACATTTTGATGCTCTACCGATTATGTCGAAGAATAATCGATTTCTCGGTCGGTAAAGAAATCCCATCTTTACCGCGTTCGAACATGGCGTGTATTTTTGTCTGGTGCACGGATACGCGTTAACAGAACAGGATTCCGTCAGCATTTATTGCAAAGTATTAATGTCTGTCTACGATGTATTTAATTGTAACGAATTCGCGAGTGTCGGCGAAAGTGGGTGCCGGTAAACAAGTGCGAAACATGTCCATAGAGAGTCCAAGAGATTCTCGCAGATACGTCAGGCGTCAGTGAACATCAGTTTTCGAGACTGGAAATTCGCGGAGGCCGCTATTTTTGGGTCAGGGATCTTCCATTCGATTCTCTCTAGCTTGCCCCCTCTCCTCTCTCTCCTATATCTTTTTTCTACTTCTTCTTCTACTTCACTTTATTGTAACATGTCAGTTTATCTCCGCGCAAATGTATTTTTATACTGTTCGATATTACATCATTTGTATCGCGGCAAAGCTTCCTTGGAGTGAACCTAACCTTAGTTTTGAATCTAGAATACAGTTTGGCTGATTATGAATCATTTTAACTGTATTTTGATCGCATAATTTAGCGGGAGGAATATTAGTTGCGTTAATGTCATTAGACTTAAAGTTGGATTTAAGGAATATTTTTATTTGATTCGTAGATCGAAATTCAAAGATTACAAATTATTAAATATCTTGTCTATAAAACGGAACGGGATACTTTTCTTTGGGTATATCTGTAGGTCGATGTACGTTGATATTATAAGATAGAAGAGTCCTATAAATTTCGTATATTTTGTTCTATATTAATTATACATTTCGCTTGATACGCGACTCGTCGAAGTATCCCCCTTTTTCATTATTGCTATTTTACATATTCTTGACATACCCCGACAAGTTTGCGTAATGTTTCTCGCTGCATAGTTCGCCAACCTTCTTGTAGTAAAGTCATTTCTTGCGGGGAAACTAAAAACCGACCGATAGCGATAAACGGAGCCGAGCGATTTTCAAGGTAACAAAATCTTATTACACCCTGGTGCCAACACGATATGTGTCTGCGTGGCAAGGAAATAGTTTAATATTAATGGTATAATTATCGAATGGACAAAGGTTTTATATTCTATTTACTTATAATGTTCAGTCTAACGTTTGTTAGTTGTAACGGTAGTGTATGTTGTGTAGTACTCAAAAAACTAAGGGACACGTATTTTTTTAGATCAGTTTTGCAAAGGGTTAAAATATTCTAGAATTCCCGTGTAATTTTGCTCTGAACGCGATGAGGATGAAGGGAGGGGATACTTGGAGGGAACGGCACGAAGAGTATGATTCCATCGGAAGAATAACATTTGGTTGAGGAAAAAAGTGGTTGGTCGAAAACGTTGCAACACGAATTCCAAATGGTCCAAATCGAAACTTCATTGGTTTTCGTCGGTGATACTCGATTCAGATCAAATTCGATAGCTGCGTTTCGCCGAACAGATCGATCTTCCGAGTACAGTCTGATTCGGTCTCCTTACATAACCTCGCATTCCCTGTCTGGCTAAACGAAATTCAGCCTGAAAGATTTTGTTACCTTTAAAATCGCTCGGCTCCGTTTATCGCTATCGGTCGGTTTTTAGTTTCCCCGCAAGAAATGACTTTACTACAAGAAGGTTGGCGAACTATGCCGCGATAAACATTACGCAAACTTGTCGGGGTATGTCAAGAATATGTAAAATAGCAATAATGAAAAAAGGGGGATACTTCGACGAGTCGCGTATTAAGCGAAATGTATAATTAATATCGAATAAAATATACGAAATTTATACGACTCTTCTATCTTATAATATCAACGTACATCGACCTACAGATGTACCCAAAGAAAAGTATCCCGTTCCATTTTATAGACAAGATATTTAATAATTTGCTTAACGATGGTAAGTGATCCCAAACTTATGACCGGTAGTGTACCTGGATTACGCAAGAACCGATTGACAGGAATTACTATTAAACCCAGTTCACAGGATTAAATGGTAAAGCATCGCGCATAATTACACGGCGATTACCTCGCAGACGGCATAACGTTGCATAAACAATATACGTTTTGATTTTGTTTATAAGTTTACGGTAAAACCGTGTATATATTATGCATTCTTGCCGTCGAAGACAAAGAAAACAGTGAATGTCAAAGAAAGCAAAAATGGAGTTTGAGAGATCGGCATACGATTGAACCCTTTGCGGTCTCAGCACGTCGGTGATTGGTCGGAATCTTGATGAATCGGACGACGCGGCGTTTACGCAAAGTTAAAGATTATCCTGTAGAATCCATAATTATGTTTATAATGTAACCCTTTTACGCTTATAATATAGTAATATTAATATATTTATATAAAATATCTCCGCCGTCGTTAAGCAAGCATTATTTGTTTCCTCCATTCTTGGCGTTTTCGACCAGCAAACGGTTAAAAACGTTGGTGTTCCGTTCTCAAACCAAATTCAAAGGGTTAAACTCAAAAAAAATCTAAAAAATCATTATATACACGTTGACTGACACGCATTAACGTATTAAATAGAAACTATAATACTTTCCAAATAATAAATGCAATTTATTAGAACAATTTAAACGAAGATGCAACCTTTTTCTTACATTTCACTTCACGTTGACTTCACGCATCTCCACTTGACGGCGCGGAGTGGCGCGAACGGGAACTAAAATCGGTCGTAAAATCTGCGCGGCAGTTAACGTGTCGCTAAAAACGCAGCGAGACGAGGAAAAGAAACAGCATTTTTCAATCCGTTTGTAGTTTACACTTTCGGCGAAAATTTCTGTGGAAAACATTGGTAGAAGTGAAAATTGGCGGTGTCTTTTCAGTGGATAAATTCTTGTCGGTCGGTCGAAGACCGAGAATGGGAGGATGCGTGTTCCGTTTTGGTTAGACGTTGCTTGTTCTCCCGGTAAACGCGACTCCATTTTCTAGCCCGAAATAGATTTAGGAAACGGCGAGGTATGCGACACGGGGGTTTTGCCAAGTCTCCTCTCGCTACATGAATGAGAGTTAGTTGCATCCGCGTACACGTGCTCCTCTAATTTATAGCGGCATGCCGGACACCGAAAGGATTCGCCGAGTAAGCGAATCCGAAGGACTACGAATGGGATCAAGTTCGGTACGTGCTTACTCGTTTCAGGCGGATTCGTTCGACTCGACCGAACGTATACTCGGTTATACTAACGCATTTGTTTCTAGATAAATTGTGGCGGGAAGATTTGAATCCATTAACACTAAACGTACCGGCACTTTACATATGCCTATTCTTATTATTATTATATAATTACTATATATTAGCATTATTATTATTATTATCTCTTCTGTACCCGGCGAGTGTGTTTTTTATTATTGCAAACGCCGCCTTTCTATTTCCCTGATTCTCGCGCCTTTTCTTTTATCTACCGGCATTTTGTCGTGGTGGTCTTTTTTATGCGTCGATCAGAACTGATCTTTAAAACGTTAATGACCATGTGGATTACATACATTTTCCATATTTATGGTTTAACTCAACTTAAACCGGATACGCATGAACGCATATATATATGTATTTAGCTATGCATTTTATCATTGATTACGTTCTTTTTATATTCGCGACTTAACTTATTAACTTATCACAAATTTTCCTTGAATTTTTACGATTTTTTCTTAATCCTTATAATACCTTTATAAGTTTTCCGGATACCGTCAAAAAACACCTTAAAAAATATGTGATTTTTTAAGTGTCTATTGTCCCTCTGCACTCGAAAGGCGACCCTCAGTCGCCACTCAGTTTCTTGCGTTAATTCGAGTGGCGACTGAGAGCCGGCATTAAGAATTAGTCCACTTACTTTTTGTCACTGAATTTTACCCCACCGACAACTTATCCAGTTGTCAATTATAATGTCGTCTCTCAAACGCTGTTCAAATTGTCGCAATAAACCGAGTGGCGACTGAAAGCCGTCTCCGAGTGCAAAGTGTTAATTCAGAAATTGAATTCAAATAATATGCTTTATATTAAATTCAAAATGGAATGCCGATATATCGGGTCTAAAGTACTTAAAGGGTTAATCTTTCCTCGAATATACGAGCTGGACGTTACTTGTAGGAAAACTGGTAGTTCGAGTCAAAGCCATCGCCAGCCGAGAAATGCATTCGCTAAACTTAGGCGGCAGCGAAGTCATTCAGTTTCGGGCGTAGAATAGAATGGACGACGAAGGCAGTGTATTCAGGGGCGGCAACGTTGGCAGGCGTGACGGGGGCAAAAGAATCGCCTCTAGAGTGCCACAACAAACTGAGTGGCGACTGAGCGTCGCCACTAGAGTACCGCAACAAACTGAGAGTCGTCTCTAAAGTACCGCAACAGAGTGGCAACAGAGTGGCTACCGAGCGATGCCTCTCAAATTGCTTTTATAAACAGCATGGCAATTCCGAGTCGTCTTTCGGATTACCTGATAATCAAGTGGCGATTTAGAGTCGCCTCTCGAGTGCAAAGGGTTAACATCGATGTAATGCAAGTATTTGTAACGGGAATTTCCTTTGAATGTTCCAGAAGAGGAGCCGCTGGAAAACAACATGACGAACGGAAATCACTCGGCTGGTTCCCGAGGGAGTCCCGTGATCTCAACCACCCGAGTTACACCACCCTCGGTAGCCACGAATCCCGGTCACCTAACCACCCTTCACACCACGCCCCTCCACCACCATCACCACCATCCACATCAGCAACAACAACAACAGCAGCAACAACAGCAGCAGCAGCAGCAACAGCCGCAACAACAACAACAAACGCAGCCGCAACCACAGCCACAGCAGCAACACCATAACCAGCACCACCATCATCACAACAACCACAACAACACACACAATCATTACATAGAAAACACGAATCACACGCAGCAGAACGCGGCTGGCCTCGTCGTAGACGTCGACTCGGGACACGACAATAAAAAACACAAGAACGGGTGAGTAACGTAATGATAAAACGGCGAGATATTACTTAGGAATTGTACGTTTTTCATAAAGGACACGTTTAGATTGCTTCTAAAGGTCAAAATGGCGGGCGCCCACAGTGGTGCACAGTGGAAGGGTTAGACGGATCGAATTTTTCAGTTCTTTCTTACGGTCTTCTTTTTATCCCTTGCTTATCCGGTATTCGTTATTATCTTTCATGCTTGAAATACATTTTTCTTCTTGAAATTCATTATTATTCCGTCCGCGTGTTTCCACGCCTTTCGTTTCTCCCTGCGCTTCCTTCGTATTTCGCGTTTCACTCGTAACCCGCTCCGTCCTTATTTAGTCGCGTCGCTTCCACTCCGACAAACGGCACTCGCTGTCTGCTTCTTTCTCTTTCTCTTCCTCTTTCTTCGGCCGTTTTTCTGTCTTTCTCTGTTTGCTGATACGTCAGCCTGTTGCTTCGCATGTTTCTATCACTCTCTCACTCTCTCTCACGCTTCGTTCCCTTGATGCACGGGCAACTCTGTCCTGCCTGCTTGGCTGACATCCATTCACGCGGTGCACGTGTCCAGGGTGAATGGCACGTGCACGCCTCGCGTTGCACTCGCACCGAACGCGTACTCCCTACTCGCTACTCGCTACTCGCAATTCGCTACTCACGCACTTCCCTATCGTTATCGAATAGGATTTTACTATTCGATTTGCGCACCCTTTTTTTCACCTACTCGATATATCGATCGTTTTAAGTTAATCGAATCGAAACATTATTTCGACTGAAAAATTCGGATTGAAATATTTATTGTGATCGATTTCGCGCGCCACTTTTTTTCGTTTTATGTTAATTGAATCGTAAAATGATTTCGACTGAAAAATTTGGATTGAAGTATTCATTGATCGATTTCGCGTATCACTTTTTTGACCTACGCGATATATCGATCGTTTTAAGTTAATCGAATCGAAAAATTATATCGACTGAAAAATTAATCGTTCGATTTTGCGCGCCACTGTTTTTCGTTTTAAGTTAATTGAATAGTAAAATTATTTCCACTAAAAAATTTGGATTGAAATATTCATTGATTTCGCGTATCACTTTTTTTTACCTACGCGATATATCGATCGTTTTAAGTTAATCGAATCGAGAAATTATATCGACCGAATAATTTGAATCGAAATATTCATTGATCGATTTCACGCGCTCTGTTTTTTCACCTACGCGATATATCGATTGTTTTAAGTTAATCGAATCGAAAAATTATATCGACTGAAAGATTAATCGATCGATTTAAGAAACGCGAATATAGTGTAGTTTCTAATGCACCTGTAATAAGATGGATTAGAATAGTCGAAGAGAATTCTATTAATTAATCACTTAATTCAGTAATCTTTATAAGACGATTAATTGTTTTCGGACGATCGATGACGGTGATCGATGATTCGCACCATATACCAAGGCCAGGTCGCATCGTTGCGATTCTGTAATGAATTGGTGCCAAAGAAAGTACACATTTGCAGAGCAGTTCGTAGCCATTTCTCCGAATCGCTTTGAAAATGTGTAACAAACTCATCGAATACGATACTTTTACTAAAATATATTAGGGGAACCCGGAAATTTCATTTTTAGGTTGGGGAATAAGTTCGTAGCGTTTTTATCCAATTCTTATGAGTATATTGGCGTTTTCTAACCCATTTGCATCATGCGTCTACTTCAGCTGCCGTACTCAAACGTCAGCGGCGTTGAACTGACGACTGTCCCGTATCACCGCGCGTGGTCGGGGTCTTATATGCAGTAACCGACATCCACATTTTTCGGGGAGTTTATTAAAACTTTACTGTGTAAAACGATTGATACACAATGTTACATCGCAAACATCGCATTTTACATTTTTCAGTATTTTTCAGTATTTTTCAGTATTATACAATAATTAATGTGAGTAGACAGTCGCGGCTCGCGGAATATTCCGCTCTTGGTGATAGTAGACAATCGCGGATCGCGGAATATTCCGCTCTTGGATGCAAATGGGTTAATTCTCAAAATATTGGTTTTGTGAACGTTTCCGTGTTTCAGTACGCGAGAGGCCCCGGCGGTAGTCGCGGGACTTTGAGTCAAATGAGCGGCCGTCAAAGTGTTAACACGTTGAACGCCATGTGGGTCACCGGTGATCACCGATGATCACCGATGATCACCGATGCCGATATTACAAAAACTCGAATCAAATGTATCGCTAATATTCGTCTAATTTTCAATATTTTTCAAGTTACTATAACGATGTGAAGTAACCCACGTATCGCGTAGTGCGCTTAAACAGTTTGCTTTGAGAGTTACATTGACGTTACGGACGTGTATCGCGCGAGGTATCAAATAAAACTGACTTCGTCGTGGCACTCAACGTGTTAATGATAAGACATAAGACTTCGATGAGAAAATTTGATCAAAAGTGGATAACTTATGTGGAATCTCACTATTTCCCGTGATTAGACCCTGCGCGATCCGATCCGGTACGAGGGAAGTGCACAACAAATTGGAGAAGAATCGGAGAGCGCATCTCAAGGAGTGTTTCGAGCTACTCAAGAGGCAGCTACCCTCGCAAGACGAAAAGAAATCGTCGAATCTTTCCATTCTTCACGCTGCCATTAGGCATATACAGGTATGCCAACAAACAGAATCAAAATAATCCTTCAAACCGCAAAATACTGAAAATCTCCAGAAATTATTCAAACATTTCACGAGTACCATTCAAGGTTATAATATTTAACGATGACAGTAATTAACACAACATGATAGAGTGAAAGGTAATAGTGGTTGGCATCATGATTTTCGTACTAATAGAATACACTCGAGTCTCTTTTTATGCGCATGCGTTAAAAGAGCAAGAAAAAAATAACTAATCCAAGAAATCTTAAGAAAGTTTGGAGTGCCAAGACTGCAGACGTTAATTTTGCACGGTTTTCTACTTTTTAATTAACCCCTTGACATACAAATAAAACGGAATTTCATGGGTTCAAAAAATACTATTTAATTTCGCTCAACTGAACAGTTATGTAAGCTTTGAAATAGAACGGAATATTTACAATGCTAAATATCATTTAATAAGATTGATACACAATATTAATGGACAATAATGAAGCAACATTATGAAATAATAAATAAGTAGTTCTGTAAAGTATGACATTTTTCCTGTCCGCCGGAGACAGTTCTTGCGTCCCGGAGACGTCAACTTCTACAATGACACGCGAAGCACATGACGTATCTCAGACGTCATTGTATGCCAGGGGTTAATTAAGAACTAATAATCTATCTCTTAAGTTCTGCTACTTTGTTTGAAGATAATCAAGAAAATGTCAATACATGTTTTTAAGTCGAACCAGTCGAACCAGTCGAATCATTAGTTACAGAGTGACATTGATTGATGTTTAGTTATCAAGGGGTTAAAGTTTGAATTCCAATGAAACTGCAAGACATAATCGCGTGAAAAGTTTCGTGCGTTTCTTTCTCTCGAATATGTTGGAACACGTGAGATTCGGGAGAGCTCAAGGATATTCGCGCGAGCGTATCGCTTAAAAATACCATGAATGAGACATCTCGTTACTCCAGATTTATCTGCCGTGTTCCCGGTGACTTATGGAATACAAAATAACAGCGAAGCGATATAACTTGCGCGAATCAATTTTATAAGAGACATTGCCCTTGATAGCCAACCGTACCGATATTTCTTATTGCCGATCGATATTTCGCGACAACTCGTTACGTATCGCCGATATTACCTTGTAATCTTATCAGTGACCTCTAAAACGCGAACTTGCTACATGTTGTGCATCTTCAAGCAACACGTCATGTCTGCGCACTTCGGGAACATATATAAATATGCGCGCGCATATTTCAATATATTCATTTTGACCAATCGCTGCAGGAAATGTTAAATTATGCCGTCTACCATCGCAGTTATCACAGGTTGCATACTTATCGTCGATATTTTCTGTTTGTTTCCTTTTTATCTTACTTTTATGTCCCCAACTTATGTTTCTATAATTCGCCTTTCCTTAGGTTATCTATTTTGTTATTATTTAGCGTGTTATCGTAGTACGAACTAAGTTTTACTTGTTTCTCGATGTTATTCCGTTGAGTGTATAACACAACTGACGAACCCTCGTGGCGAGTGGCGACTAAGTGTCGCCTCTCGCGTGAAAAGGGTTAAACATGGACGATGCAGCTCGTTGATGCGCACGTTTTAAGCCGTGGAAGAAGTAAAAGTGTGTAGAGTCGTCTCCCTGACCTTCCTTGGTGCTCTGTTTCTAGTCGTTAACTTGAGAACACATCTGTGTTTACTCCTCTCGCAATGATCTTTTTTCTACCGGCGGCTATTAATCTTTTATTCCGTTAATCGGTTCTCGGTGAACGTATTGCGTTTCGCATGAAATTATATATCAATCCATGACGTAACGTGCCGCGGGTAAATACCAATTAGTCTATCAATGGTACCTCGATATCGCTGCAGGAATAAATCATTTTGTTTCATCGATAGCCCGTCGATCCCCAAATTCATGCGACGTGTGCAAAAATGGCCGCGATGTATTTACGTTTGAAAAAGAAGTGAGTTTTCCAGTTGCGCGATGTTGGAAATCATTTCATGTTGGAATCATTTCATGTTGGAATCATTTCATTTTGGAATCATTTCATGTTGGAATCATTTCATTTTGGAATCATTTCATTTTGGAATCATTTCATTTTGGAAGGATTTCACGTTGGAATTATTTCACGTTGGAATCATTTCATGTTGGAATCATTTCATGATGGAATCATTTCATGTTGGAATCATTTCATGTTGGAATCATTTCATGTTGGAATCATTTCATGTTGGAATCATTTCATGTTGGAATCATTTCATGTTGGAATCATTTCATGTTGGAATCATTTCATGTTGGAATCATTTCATGTTGGAAATTGAAAATCAAGATAGGAATCGTGAGTACTTAAAAGTCATTACTTGAACTATTTACTAAAACTAAAACTAAAACTAAAACTAAATCAAATATATCGCTGATATTTGTAAGATTTTCAATACTTTTAACGTTACGATAACCGTGTAAAGTAACTGGTGTATCATAGAGCTGTTATATAAAAGGTAATACATTTAGAAGTTATATATATACACGTATCGCGAGGTATCGTACAGCACGGATTGTAGCTTGGTAGTCAGCGTGTTAACCGAACGTACGACGACCAAAAGCTCGCGTGAATGTACGTCGGGTATCGCGTATCTGCGTCCCCGCGAAGGTCGACCACACCTCCTCCTTTCCCTTCTTTCCTGATTCCTTTTTATCCCCACTTTTCCTTCCCACCTCTCGCTCAATCTTTCTTTTCCTTTTATCTTTGTCTTCCACCTACGTCTCACCCCTTTCTCTCTATCTTTATCCACTACTCTTTCCCTCTCACCTTGTTTCTTTTATTGCGACTCCACACGAGTTTCGTTCCATTGAAGATCACGGCCGAGTGGATGCGTTTTTCAAGCCTCGCAACGAGACTTATTTTTGCCCGGCAAATTTGAATAACTTAACGACAATCTAATAGCGATATCTATTTAACCCTTTGCGGACGACCGACGCATATATGCGTTCAGCGTGGAACATCAACGTCGATAATAACCTCAGATATGCATTCGACAAAAACAATCGACGAAGACGAACCACTTATATGTTGATTAAGTCAACGTTTAGTTTGCGATTTTGATACAAGCAAATATTCAAACTTTCTTTGCAAATCCACAAGACTATTATTACGATTCCTCAGGGCGCTGAGCTTCGAACCGTGCCATCCGCAAAGGGTTAATATAATAGTGATAGAATTAACTAGGATAAAATGGTCCTAGTTAAATCTAGTCCTAATAATAATAAAACATAATAAAATAGTGACAAAAGTAAATTAAATCAAATTAAATAATAGTGATATGTATATGATATAATACAATGTTACAGTACACCTAATTCTCTTTTTACACGATACATACGTTCCCAAAAAATTCGTGTGAAAAGAGAATTAGGTGTAATAAATATTAAAAAATTCTTGTTACTGTCCACTTAATTTGTTTCGTGCTTACACATTTTAATTCATTAAATATATTATAAAAAAGAAATTATACTTTCTCGCTCTATTTGCTCTATGAGATTCAAGAAAAATTCCTAGAATATTAAAAATCATGTTAAAACAAAACAATTCGTGTAAAAGAGAAATCTTTTTTTCTTTTTAACTCGTGTTAAATCAAATTCGTGTAAAAAAATTCGTGTAAAAAGAGAATTAGGTGTAATATTTAGTCTCACGTGTTTCTCGCTTCGACAATGTCGCGGCTCGTACGTAATGCTCGTGTCATTCTCTTCGAGACTCTTCTCTTTATCTTAACTCGGGCTTTCTTTTCTAACATTGGCTTCGTCCTTCCTTGCATGGCACGCTTCATATATAATACGAAGCGAGAATATATATATACATACACACGTATATATATTCTCTTTCTCGCTCGCGCCAAGAAGGCTGCTGGGCTGCATTTACTCGCGCGAGTGTGGTGGCGTACGTGTGTCGCGCTTCTCTACGAGGAGGAGGCTTTACCTATATCGGTTCCACGTGACTGCGCGGCCATCGATGTCAGGCCGCATGGCACGTACGGCAAGAACGCTTCGCTATCCGAACTTTTATCGTCCGCCGCCATTGTTGGCGAGTGCCGAGCTTTCGTATATCCTTTACACCTCCGAATTACTTCTTAACCCTTTTAGTACCTTTGACCCTAGATATCGGCTTTCTGGGTTTTACCGAGAAATACCTTCATCCGATATATCGGCTTTCCATTTTTAATCTAACTTAAACGCGTCCAATGACATGAATAAATTCATAAATCCCATATTTTTCATGGTGTTTTTTGACGGTACCCGGAAAACTTATAAGGTACTATAAGGGTTAAGAATCATTTAAGAAAAGTTCGACAAAATCCTAATCGTATCTGAATCTTAACCCCTTGACATACAAATAAAATGGAATTTCATGGGTCCAAAAAATACTATTTAATTTGGCTCAACTGAACAGTTATGTAAGCTTCGAAACAGAACGGAATATTTACAATGCTAAATCTCATTTAATAAGATTGATACACAATATTAATGGACAATAATGAAGTAACATTATTAAATAAAAAATAAGTAGTTCTGTAAAGTATGACATTTTTCCTGTCCGCCGGAGACAGTTCTTGCGTCCCGGAGACGTCAACGTTTACAATGACACGCGAAACAAATGACGTCTCCCAGACGTCATTGTATGCCAAGGGGTTAAGCTGTTAAAAATTCCAAAAAGCCAAAAAATTCGCTCGCACATGGAAACTATTAAAGTCGTATTGGGCCGACAATATTCGCAGTACGAATATCTTCGCGTCGAGCATTTTTCAATTTCATCTATTTGCATTATCAGATTAATATATATCATTTATTCGTTTACTAAAACAGTATAAAAATTATTACTCAAACGCACTGAGAAAGGTGACATGCGCGTACTTTTATAATTATTATTACAACGAAAACAATGAAACGAAACAAGAGATACGGATCGACGAGTATGCGACTCAGTTACATGACGTTGTGAAGGGTTGACGGTGTGAAGGTAGCCGCAAATCAACATGTATGCTTGCAGTCGTTCGATTATGGTACTATAGTGCTTACTTCGTACTCGATGAGACGCACTGCGCAGCCTCCGTGTATTCTAATTACTTTTTAGCAAGGATATCTGTGTAAAGCAAAGTTATTAAAAAACTGAGTAGCGAAATTATTAAAAGGACTCAGGGAACTGTTTCCTCGCGGAGAGACTCGGCGCAACTGACCTCGAGGGTACAATTCGTAAGGTTGACAACCCTGCTTGTATGTATCGCTACTTACGTATGCGCATTGTACCTGTTGATTCGATAATGAAAACTTTAGTGTAATGAACCTCCTCATTAATCATTTTTGTATTACTTTCATATAACGTAGCTTCGTTAGATTCTTGTTTAACTAACTTCATGTTGTACAATTTTCTTTTGGACACGAAAAAAATTGAATTAGAGAATTCAATGTTTATACTTTTACTGCAACATTAATTCTTGAAGTTCATGTATTTGATTCCCCAAAAAAATAATTGTTTATCAGTCGTTTAAGATAATATTTCGAATTCGTAACGCATGAAGATACTTAATCATTTATTATATATTATTGTTTTCTTTTCGGTTTCTAATCATTTTCATATATTCTTCGATTATAAGATTCATTCCCTGAGATTATCCGCGGTTCGCTTTGCACAATTGACATAAATCGATTCGTTCGTTTCTTCCATTCATTCTTTTTAAGGACGTTTACATAAATATACAAATATAGCTGAATATATCGCAAGTAGTTTTAGCGTTTATTCGCATAAAAATGAATTCGAAACGATTTTAAATTCTCGGGATATTCATGTTAGAGATAATGCAATGTTTTGCGCGAACCTTTCGCGGCAGCCAATATGTCGCCCGATTACTGTCGCAATAATAACTTCGGGAGCGGCTGCCAAATTTTCGAGATGGTTGAGTAACTCGCCCGTATTATTCGTGGTATCGGTGAGTCTGCTCGCAGGTGCACCAACATTATCATCGATCCTAATATATCTAGTGATATATACGTCCTATCTCGAAAGAATTCTCGAACACATGGATGAGTGTCTATAAAATTATTAGATAATAGGAGATAATGGTTCGTGCAAACCTAATATTTTCATGGACATATGAGTGCGTATATGTACGCCTTTCGTATTGAAAGGGTTAAAATAAGGTGGTTCGCCGTATGACGTGGCAACATAGCGAAAGAAATGAAAACTACGTTATTTGCGTACACCGTTGCTGAAACCGTGTGCGAATTCACTCGGAGACGGTTCACCACGTGCGCCTATTCATACAACGTCCTTCATCCTCCTCTCTCTTTCTCTTTCGCCTTCTCCCCACCATTGTTCACCTCTCTCTTTCTCTCTTCGAGTTCGTTTTCTGCGATTCTCTGTCTCCTTCGCTCTTTCGATTCACCCTCTTACCGCGTTTCCATGGAGAGTTCGTTCCTCTCCTTCTTCTGTCCACTGCGCATGACTTCTCTCTTCTTCTGTCCACTGCGCATGTCTTCTCTCTTCTGCTGTCCACTGCGCATCTCTTCTCTGTTCTTCTGTGTTCTGCGCATCTCTTCTCTCCGATTGACCGTCTATATTTAATCTGTTCTTCTTCCTTGTTCCTCGTCAGTTGCCTTCTTCATCTTACATATTCCGTTTATTTATTTACCACATCTAACTACTGTGTCTCGTCGCACTTCTCCTCTCCGCGTACCTTTATCTATCATTATCTCTACTTCCTTCGTCTCCTTCCACGCCGCATCTCACAATGATCGTACCACGTGCTTATCGCTACTATTATATACTATACTCTACTCACCAGCACACTCATTGTCACGTGCTTTTTCCTTACGAGACATTCTTCGCAACGACGAATATGATTTCTCACGTGTTTGGAGGTGTGCTGACTTTGAGTTCCTGTAATATTGCTTTATGCGATCCATTTTCTGGAAATTTGTTTAAAATACAGATATTTATTATATGGGTATTAACAGTGAATTGTTTGCACGAATCAAGTAAGAAAAGTATTTAGTGTACGCACACAGTTATTCTTGAAGTACCTTGATACATCAATGTACGCACTTATATTATAAATAATTTCAAACCATCACAGTGCATTTCATTTAAGAAGTTTTTCTCACATTTATTTCTATTATGTAATTATATGTAAACAAGGGTTGGCAACCATTGTGTTAATCGGAAGTACAAGCAAGTGGCCTTGCATCTTTTCTTCTCCGAATGATCTCGGACCACGTGCGCCACCGGCGCATCGGTGCACCAATGCTTATTGGTTTTCATTGTCACGTGCGCATGCCTTCACGCAGGTTCGTGGTTCGCATCGAATCCGAACCTTATCGTATTTCGATAGAGAGCCGTCCTGAATCTGCAGAGGTATCGCATGCCTTACCCCGAATGCATTCTCGAAACCGTTACGAAAAAAACATTCTTCCGAATCCGTTTTTTACGACTTCGTAGAGATTTTGTTAGCCATCGTAATCCGCGTATTTCAGCGGAGTCGAATGTCGCCAGAATGCAACTTTAACGCTGCGTTCTGTCTGAAGTTGCGCACGTGCTCGAGTCTGATTGGTTGTGTTATGTACAGGTAGTTTCAGTGGAACTATGCTCCTCGTGGATGGTTTAACCCGATATCGGACTCTATTAGGCGGATTTATTAAGTAATTATAAAGCTAGTAATTATGTGAATCGTAATACTTCGGTTTTTCTGTGAATAGTTAATTACTTTGGTTTTCTATGAAAGGTTTGATTCGAATTTGAGTTTATTTTAATTCACAGATGTATGTAACACAAAAACGGCGGAATAAATTCATGTGATGTCATGTATGGGGAACCCTTGTACAACGCGGTGCTTATAGAACGCGGTGCTTGTAGAACGCGGTGCTTGTAGAACGCGGTGCTTATAGAACGCGGTGCTTATACAACGCTGTTTCGATATAACGCGATTCACAAATTGTTGCGATCCTCGTACAACGCGTCATTTATACAAGGCGATATTTATACAACGCGGTACTTATACAACGCGGTACCTATACAACGCGATATTTATACAACGCGGTACATATACAACGCGGTACCTATACAACGCGATATTTATACAACGCGGTACTTATACAACGCGGTACCTATACAACGCGGCACCTATACAACGCGGTAGCTATACAACGCGGTACCTATACAACGCGGCACCTATACAACGCGGTACCTATACAACGCGGTACCTATACAACGCGGTACCTGTACAACGCGGTACCCATACAACGCGGTACCCATACAACGCGGTACCCATACAACGCGGTACCCATACAACGCGGTACCTATACAACGCGGTACTTATTCAACGGTGTTACGATACAACGCGATACACAAATTGCGGCAATCCTCGTACAACGCGGTTTCGATATAACGCGATTCAGACTCAAAATCTCGATCTAAAATTTCTTCGATTATCATCCGTTATTTCGCTTTTCTCGAACTGCAAGCGAGAACCGATTTATATACATTTATGTAAACCGTATCTCATCAATTCCGAAGAACTTTGAAGAGGTAAACGCGCGGGATTATCAATTAGTGGATATTTGTGTTTTCTCGTCCGTAGCTAATGAGAATCCGTCTGAAACACAATGTTACATAATCCCTAGAGCTTTTTCTGTTCAATGACCCATTAATTTGGGTAGGAAATTCATTTTCTTTATTACACCAGCGTGTTACACCACGACGTTCGGATTCGTAATTTACATTTAAACCACTTGGGTTGGTATTTATAATTTCCATTTAATTAGTTGGTAATTAATCGAGGAGAATCTTCAATAATTCCGACAGGTCAAGAAATCACTAGCACTACTATCTTGTTGCGCGACGTTACTCGAAGATGATCTAGTTACTTACAACTACGCGTCCATAAATGTCTAGTTAATTAGTTGGTAACTACTGGAGGAGAATCTTCAATAATTCCGACAGGTTAAAAATCACTAGCACTGCTATTTTGTTGCGCTATAAAGTAATGTTGCGAATAAAGTAATCCTGAATTTCCATGACGTCCAATAATAACTACGAAAAAGTATGTAAAAGCGTTATAAAAAGACTGAAATCTGTGTTTCAGACTTTAAGGAGGAAGGAACGAGATTACGAGCACGAGATGGAAAGGCTGGCTAGGGAGAAGATAGCCGCGCAACAGAGATTGGTAGCTCTGAAGAAGGAACTCGCGGCTACTTGGGATCACATTGATTTTAATACTCTCCTACCGGAACACAATTCGGTGACCGACGTGACTGCTGCAAAGAATGGTAAATTTCATTAACCCATAAACACGTAAACACATCATTCAAGTGAACATTAACATAGAAGATTTGTATTCCAAGCTTCATTCGTCAATTCTCATTGAAAAAGACCGTTTGTGATACGTTAATCGGTAACACCGAATGTCTGCGAATCAGTTCTCGTTTCTAACCTAACATTCTTCGAGTGCAAAGGGTTGACACGTTAACTGCCACGCCGGTGCGAGTCATAACTAAGAATATTAACTAGGGGTTATTGAATAGAAAATGTAATGTTTTATCCAAAGTTAATGCAACTTATTAAAAGAATTTAAACAAAGCTACGGCTTTTTGAAAATCTTACAAAAGGTAACAACTTTTTGTGTTAAATTGTAGTTTACGCATTGAGTTACGCCAAAATGGCGTGGCAGTTAACGTGTTAATAATGAAACCTGAATACAGTAAACTCTGGTACAACGCGAGTTCCTATAACGTGCTAAAGATATTGCGACGACTTTTTTCATATAACATTCTCGTAGAACGCGCTGTATAATAAAATACGGGGATTCCCCGTTTACTTTAGTCGAACATAGCATAGCTTGCTATCTCGAATTTCCTGTGACACGATTTCGCACAATGCGTAACGTATTAACAGCTTTATAAGGGATTTTACTGTAAAGTAGTCTCGTAGTATATTAACGTGGTTAATATGTTACGCGTTATCGGGGAATCCCCGAATTTTATTATATAGCGCGTTGTACTTGGATCGCGCTATATAAAAAAGATCATCGATCGCAATATCTTTAGCGGTTGTTGGAATATTATTATATAGATATTATATTATATAGTTGGAATTTTATTATTCAGCGCGTTGTTGGAATTCTATTACATAGATATATATTATATAGTTGGAATTTTATTATTTAGCGCCTTGTTCCGATTCTATTATATAGATATATATTATATAGTGGGAATTTCATTATATAGCACGTTTCTATTGGATAGATATTATATTATATAGTTGGAATTTTATTATTCAGCGCGCTGTTGGAATTCTATTGTATAGATATATATTATATAGTTGGAATTTTATTATTTAGCGCGTTGTTAGAATTCTATTATATAGATATTATATTACATAGTTGGAATTTTATTATTTAGCGCGTTGTTGTTGTTATTCTATTATATAGATATTATGTTATATAGTTGGAATTTCATTATATAACGCGTTATACCAGGATCGCGTTATATAAAAAAGCTCATCCGAATATCGTTTGCGGTTGTTGAAATTCAATTGTATAGATATTATATTATATAGTTGGAATTTTATTATTCAGCGCGTTGTTGGAATTCTATTATATAGATATTATATTACATAGTTGGAATTTCATTATATAACGCGTTATACCAGGATCGCGTTCCATAAAGAAGGTCATCGCAATATCTTTAGCGCGTCGTTGGAATTCTATCATATAGATATTACATACAATATATAACATATAATATCGCAAATATATCGTAATATACAATTCGCATTGTACAGGATTTTCCTGTATAGATTTTCCCTGAAAACGTAACAATAAGGTAACGACGTTAAAGTTTCAGAGGGTATGGAAGTCGACGTGACCGGTCTCCCACGAGGTGGCACGAGGTACAGTAGCACCAGCAGCCTGAGTAGCGCAGCAACAGCGAGTTCGCCGCAAACCCTTCAAACCCTTCAAACCAGCAGTACCACTTCCAATATTCATAATCAAGTTGCGACTGCGGCGGTAGTCTGCCAAACGCAAGGTTTGAACCTTGCGCAAGGCTCCAGGGAAAGTCCACCCGCGAGTTCGAGTCCCGGAACACCAGCACCTAGCATTCCTACTCCGGCACAGGTATACTTTGTACGCGAAACTTCACTCATTAATAACACATTCTTCTTGCACCCGACACCAAAAACGGATCGTAGACATTGCGATTTTGTAACAAACGGTGCTACAATAATTACCCATTTGCAGAGCCGTTCGCATGGATCTCTGTGAATCGCTTTGATAATGGGTGACATCGCTGTACTGTTAAATATATTATATCGTAATTATAACGAGGGTAATTAACCACTTGGTAAAACCTGCATTTGTATCTTCTGTATAACAGTAACAGAGAGAATAAACATTTGGTTGCGTTACTTAATCGATGATTTTCGCTTTGAAATTCCAAAGCAAGGTGGTTAAAAGCAAAGGTGCAAGATTATCTTGAACGCGGTTAAAGCGAGTTATTGATGTAGGCGTTTATTCTCTTCCAGGAGAAAGTAACAAATTCGCCTACCGGTATAGTGCAGCAGTCGCATCAGCTGCACCTGCCTATCAGTGCCCAGATGTTGAATACGAGTCAAGGACTGGCGACGATCGTACCAACTCTGCAACATATAGGGCCCAGTTTGAGGGTGATACCTGGGGATACGAGGCAGCTTCTGGTTACTCATACCACCGGTAACAATGAGTCCAGACCGCTGACATTGGCTGTGCAAAATTCGTCGGATCAATCGAGGCCGCTGATCGCTGTGCAATCGAATACTGGAAGCGAGCCAAGGCCTGTGGCGCTGGTCGTTCACTCTTCCACGGCCAACGACAACAGGGTGACGTTCGTGCATTCTAATCTCTCCAACAACGATAGGCCGTTGGCTCTTGCGGTGCAATCCTCCGCGAATGACGTAAGGCCCGTCACTTTTGTCCACTCGGCGAACGAGGGAAGACCTTTGGTCCTTGCGACTCACTCACCTGCACTCAATGTCTCCAGTAAGTACATTCTGATCTTATTTGTTAAGTCGCGGTTGTATTACGGTTGGCTTACGGTTGAGTCACGGTTAGGTCACAATTGTATCGCGGTTGAATTATGGTCGAGTCACGGTTAGGTCACAATTGTATCGCGGTTGAGTTAGGTCGAGTCACGGTTAGGTCACGGCCGTATCACGGTTAGGTCACAATTGTATCGCGGTTGAGTTAGGTCGAGTCACGGCTGTATTACGGTTCGAGTCGCGGTTGAGTCACGATTAGGTCTCCGGTTAAGTCACGATTGTATCGCGGTTATATCACGGTTGAGTTACAGTTGAGTCACGGTTGTGTCACGGTTAGGTCACAATTGTAACGCGGTTGTGTCTCGGTGTACAATGATTATAAAATCCAAAATAGCCGATGGATAAGAAAGCTTTCCCCGAATTAGTCTAATACGATATGCCTACTTTGTTTCAACGAGTACACGAATTACGTTACAGACGCTCAGACGAGGATAAGAGCGGGTGACACGCAAACGACACACAAAATGGTTGGCGGCGTAACGCTGGTAGGCGGAAACGGCTCGGAGCTGACGAGACTTCCCGGTGGCGCGGAATTGAACATACTTCCAGCAAATGGTACGATATGTTCAGAACACCTTCTCGTAAGAAACGCACTGGCCAAAATTCAACCACGCCGCTTGAAACACTACGCGTAACAAAAAAACGAAAAAACATAAAAAAACCCCCCAAAAAACCAGAGACGCGTTTCCACCGAGATATATTTCGCCGTCAATGTGCCACACGCTTTTAATCGCAACACGAATGTACGTTACTCGATAACTGGGCGTGCACCATACACCAAAGACAAATTGCATTTATTGCGATTTCGTAACGAAGTGGTGCTAGAGTAAACAAGATTAAAAAAAGGCATATTTGCAGAGCGTTTTGTGTCCGACGAATTGATCGAGGCGCTTTGAAAATATGTTACAAAATCTACGGAATCCTCGATTCGCATTCATTAAAAAGCCAGAGAAACATCTCTGTAGATTCGAACCGAGAGCACCTTCGCGCTTACACGAACTCGAAACACGGGAACGGTGAACGGCGTAAACACATTAGGGTTCGTGGTCAGGTAATTAATCGTTCTGAATTGCAGGGTTAACTTTGAGTCACGCAGGGGTGTCGCTACAAACGGCGACAGGTAAATCAGGTTCGACAGTAATGCAGAATGCTCCGTCCACAGAGGGTATAGCTCATATCGTTGGTCAACATGCACCACTGTCCGGCTTGACACCAATCGTCACGCCGATGACCGTCGTCTCGCAAGGCAATCAAGTGACCGCACACATTCTGGCACCCTCCAGCCTAGCGGGGAAAATGATTACCACCCCTATCCTTAAATCCGTGGGACAAATGCCACTCGTAAACGCTCAGTATATTAACACTACCACCCTAGTGAAACCTGTAGTCGTCGTTAGTACTCCGTCAACGTCCACGTCACCATTGACCACCGCTTCCAGCACGCAACCCTCTTCGACGTCGCATTCGACCGTCTGACAGAATGATAAGAAAATCAAGTTAGTTTGAGACAAGGTTAGTCCTTATCGCTGTTACAACACGTGGGACACGAGAGATTATGTGGAACTGACGTGTTACGTTCGGCTGGCTGCCGAGTCTGCGTATCGCCGTTCTTATTCGACGTATTCGACGTATTCGACGTACTCGACGTACTCGACGTACTCGACGTACTCGACTCATTCGACTTATTCGACTTACTCGATTCGTATCGACTCATGGTGCGCGGGTCACGTGACCCGCGAGCCTCACTCAATGAATAGGGGATCATGCGTCAATGAAGACCAGATAAGTCAGAGTGGTTGCGGTGAGAGGTCCCGTTCCTCACCGTACACCCGCTGTTCCCGACATCGAATGGAAATTTTCGATTTTGAAACTTTACTTGCGTTCCTTCGACTTTCGATTCGATGCTCGTGCTCTTCCAAAGAGGAAACCGACTGAGAAGGTGTGGAAAGACCTTGCTCAAACTTCCGCGATTGTATCATGGTACCTCGATCGTTTTTCTGTTCCTTTTTCTGTTCCTTTCTTAAAACAGAGAAACTTATCGATATAATTACGTGTAAGAGAAAACCTCCGCGGGGAATAATCAGTGGACGTTGCCGCGGTGATACTGATTTTGCATTGGTTTACGTGGAACAAATGATGGAAAGGAGTTATTACATGACAGGACCAAATCTTCGCGATAGAGAAGAATGTTTTTAATGTGATTTACTTAAATTCTTTGATTTCATTATATCGGTATGCTTGGAAAGTGTATTTATCGATATTCACGATATTTGGGATCCTGGGGATGTTATTGTTTTGATATCACGCTAATTTACTGATTGAGTCATTATTTAATCCCGATATTATTCGCGATTATTTCTGTTCTAACCTTGGTTTCGTTGAATATCATTCCTTTCCTCGAGGAGGGATAACGGGGCTCCATTCTGCACTGAAATCGAGACCTCTCGACTCGACGAAGATATTCTTTCTTGGCCGCCATTTTATATCTCTTGACTGACACATGCAAAGTTCATACTGTTCCCTGGTACCTTGATCGCGATCGAGGAAGTTTGGCAAACGATTAACGACTGTGTTTAGAGTGATGTTAAATTAGGCATTCGTACGGTAAAATTGGTTTAAGGTGTACGCAACAAAATTCGCTAGGTTTCTCTTAAAAGATTTTCATGACGACGACAAAGATGGCGCGTCGCGTTGTTCGCGCGCTTTTTTAAATTATGTCATATCGTGGCTGTGGTGAAACGTGTGTTAATTGGACTTGGTCGTATTGCCGATTAATTAAGAATTTCCAAAGGAGGAAGAAAAAAAACAATAGCGGAGGAGGGGGGAGGGGAAGGGGAGGGGGAGGGACGTAAGTCGAACTTACAATGGCGGCGTGTTATGGGGGGGGGGGGGGGGGGGGTTACGTTTATAAGATGCTCAAGTATTTATTCGCTTGTATTTATTCCAGACATATAACCGGAGCCTTAATTCTTTGTCAAGTTTGATAGGTTTCTTTACTCGAAACGTGCCCTTTTTTGTTTTTTTAATGAAAGAGCCCTGAAAAATCTTCGCCTAACGCGAATGCCTTGAGACTTACGGCAATAGCTTTCAAAAAGAACTAACGTAATCCGAAAACTACGGAAAAAAGCGTAACAGCGTAAACAACTTTCACGCTAGAACTACGGACAATATATTCGACTGTATTTATACATTTACGTGTACGTCCTTAAAAATCAGGATGGATGGAAAGAAATGAATCAATCGATATAATGGAGTCTTATAGATAAGCACGTTTTATTAACCCTTTGCACGCGGTGGCGACTCTCGGTCGCCGTGTAATTTACTTCGGTAACTCGAGTGGCGACTGCGAGGCGACGTTACGATTTTCTCCAGTTGTATTGTGTTATTCAATGTTAAATCACAGGCAAGTGGAGTCAGTTTTAATGTCGCCTCTCAGTCGCCACTCAAATTACGTAAATAAACCGAGTGGCGACTGGGAGTCGCCTTTCGATTGCAAAGGGTTAAACATCAATATCTTATTATATTACCCGTTTTCACTCGATGGCGACTCTCGGTCGCCACACAATTTATTTCGGTAACTCGAGTGGCGACTGAGAGGCGACATTACGATTTTCTTCGGTTATATTCTGTTATTGGATGTTAAGTCACCGACCACTGGAGTCAATTTTAACGTCGCCTCACAGTCGCCTCTCAATCACCACTCGAATCGTCGCAATAAACTGACTGGCTACTGAGAGTCGCCTTTCGAATGCAAAGGGTTGAATTCCATCCGTTTCGTTTTAACCAGTTAACTGTGGCGTCCTCTTTTCAGAGCGCGCATCTATGCTTCATCTCAAATTATTAATATTGTTTATTTGTTTGTTTTATTCCGGCCTGGCCTCAAAATATTCTTTACAACTTGAAATTTGAGAATATGTTTTACTTTTCACAAAAATTACAATTTAAATAGCCAATGGTCACTGCTTTTGACGCATGACGAGTATAGTCGTCATGACACAGCTAACTGGTTAACGGCTTCCGTAGTTCTGGCATTTTCGAGAAAGGAGTCTCGACTCTTCTGACTGCAGCGACGTGATAAGAACCGTGATAAGCACCGATCGAGATAATAGAAGAAGTAAACAATTGCATAATAACGTCAGGTACGAGGTGTACGAATCGAGAAAGGGATTCGATGTTCGGCCCTTTCACAAAGAATCCTTGATTATCCGTGCACGTTAATCGTTTATCGTACTATTTTTAATCGTTTTTCAGTGCGCAAGTGAAACAAGGTTTATCCTTCGACTTGCATCTTGAATTCTTTGAGCTTTCATTTCGATATAATCGATGCGAGACCGTTAACCGGCGTTTCTGCGACTTTCGTAGACATTTTGCCTTTTTTTCCCGCGAGAATGCATTGACGAATTAAGAGTGCCACAGTAATATAAAATCCAACGTGGAATATTACATCGATATATAACAATTCTATATTACGCTTAGTAATATTTCCACAATAAAATCCTGGTAAGCAGAACGAGTTCCTTTTAAATCATTCGATTAATAATTCAATAATTCAATACTTGCCGCAACTACGAAGAAGACTCTGAACGGAAGTACGAAGTATGCTCTCTCGCGATGAAAATTTCCAAGATTTTTTTTTTTAATAATTTACACGCGTACTTCTGTTATGTGATACGGATTTAATGATTGAAATCATTCTTTTAAACCAAATTTCAAAATCTTAGTGCAATTAAATCTTGCTTCGCCGTCGAAGTGAAGCCAATAACAATAATATTGATAACACAAGAACTCCGATTCGAGTTTGAAACATTTCTCTTCGTTTTCGAAGTTACGAAGCTCGATTCGCGATCGAACATTTTATGTAATCATAAATCTTCAGCTTCACCGGATAATTATGATAATAAACGAACGATTATCATTACTGTGGGTCGTCGCAAATTAGTTGATAAAAAACGAATAAAAACAATGCCGAAACCAAGCAATACCCGAGCATGCAGGGGAAACAAATGTAACGCGCGTTTGAAATTGCGAACTTGTCGTAGCGGAATATTTCCGTGTAATGTAACGAAAGAAGCTGGCTTTTTATACGCGAGTGTGTGTGTGCGAGTGCGCATGCGTGCGAGCGAGCGAGTGTGCGACTGTTAACGGTCTCCTTTCGGATATCATAATTTCTACGCTAGTATTATTATTACTGTATCTGCGTATAATACACACGTACGTATATATATATAATCAGGGACAAAATGGCGGCGACGTTACGCGAATAACAAGCGTGAATAATATTCTCCGTTAAACGATCGGAAAGGGTCCGAATACCGTGATATTTACGTTCGAATCTTGTAATATTTCGTAAATATTAATATTCATGTAGAATATTAACGATCTTCTGACCCAGGGAGTGACGTCACTTCCGCAATGAAATTGTATATATAGAAAGGAAATCAATCGAAGGATTAAGTAGAAATCGTGACGTGAATGTTGTAAATATAGAAATTTTGTTTAATCGAATATTTGTATGCCGTTAATTCGAAGCGTAACGATGGAATCAGCGTTAAGTGAATTTATATAATTTGTATAAATATGGCGCCTCGAGAGAAGTAAGAATGCAGGAAGAAGATATTTTTCACGTACTTTCACGCGCGTTTCCGTCGACTTCATCGGATCCCTGATTTTATATACCGTTTTTTTTTATTCTTAAATTATTTAATGGAAGCTTGGTCAGTCAAGTTGGTAAAGCGCGATTATCCGATACGTGGACTCAACGTCCACCAATGGAGACGTACGGATTTAATGACTCGTTAAGTTATTGGCTGGAGATGAGCAATATTATATTTCCGGGCGAATTCGAGCCGGTTCGATGAAAGAATTCATTAACCGTACTTTGCGGTACGGTAAACAATCAATTGTTAAATCTAATAGATTTGGAATATTTACAAGTTTCATTATTTCGGATCTCCTGATGCGAAACGCTGTCATCTTTTTGATATCTCTTCCGTTCTGTGGTTACTTTGCGATTAAAAATATTGCGTCTTATTTTAACACTTTACACTCGACGCCGATTCTCAGCCGCCATTCAGTTTTTCCGGCAACTCGAGATGCGCGACTGATGTGCGCGGATGATGTGCGCGGCTGACGTGCGCGGCTGACGTGCGCGGATGATGTGCGCGGCTGAGATGCGCGGCTGAAATGCGCGCAAACTCACTAAAGGAACGCGTAAGTTTCCACCAATCGCGATCAAAGCTTCGGATGAAATTAACGCTAGAACTGGGGAGAATTATGCAGCCACATTTATACGTTCACAAATGCGTCCTTAACCCTTTCGCTGCGGAGTGCTCAGAAAAGAATTGCTCTCTCCGCAGCAGGCGCAATAGTAGAAGGTTGTCCGCGCGATAACATCGTTCCTAAAACGGTGTGCGGAGCCAATTTTGAATAACAATAATAATAGCCAAACAATAATAATAAGAAGAAGAACAATATTAGTAATTTTTAATAATCTTTAATAATCGAAGACAAACGAATTAATGGCCATGATTTTGCAGTTATTAATAGCAAAAATGCAAAATAAATGCACAGCGCCTATAGGCGCTGTTCGCTCAGGAGAAGCGTCTATAGTTGAGCGCCTAAAGGCGCTGTTCGCTCAGAGGAAGCGTCTATAGTTGAGCGCCTAAAGGCGCTGTTCGCAGCGAAAGGGTTAAAGGTAAGGACGGATCAATTAAAAGTAAAACATAAATGAATCGACTTAACCCTCTATCACGCTATACAACTTTGATGTCACACATTCATCTATCCGTATCTTTCGTTTAGTTTCATTTGTTTGTTGTAATAATAATTATAAAAGTACGCGCAACAATCGTTGCCTTCTTCAGTGCGTTCAAGTAATAATTTCATTACTATTTCCGCGCAATCTAGCTTCGTTAGATTCGTGTTTAACTAGTTTCGCGTTGTACAATTTTCTTTTAGACACGAAACAATTAGATTATAGAGGGTTAATTACGTTCATTATTCAAAGCGATCCGCAAAGAAATCGATGAAAATGGAGCCTTTTAAATTTGAACGTTTTTAATTCCGCGCAGCCGCCATTCTGATGGCTTCCGTAGTTCTAGCGTTAAGTTCACTTACTAGTCATGTCGTTCCTTTCCACTAACTTCAAGGCAGACCACCTTCACTCATCAGGCTCCGATTTGATTCACCTGATTTCAATTGATCTTTAATCCAATCTTCGATCGTGCAATGGATGTATATAGTTATACTATATACATATATATATATCGGGACATTCTTTACGCGCGAATGATCGTCGACGGTGCGAGAAATCGACGACGAAAGTGAATTATAATTTCCGTCGCTCGCTGCGAATTGGATCGACGACCGTTAATCTTCATTCCAAATTGAACGCAATTCAAGTTAACGCTAGATTAACGATATTCGATTATTTATACATTGATTTAAAGTCCAAATGAGGATCGTTATCGAGAAGAAATCCTGTGCGAGTCCACCGAAATCTATCCGATCGTAATTAATCATTTTAACAATTAAAACGTTAAAACTCGTCGACCATCCAATTCGCAACGCGCGATAAGATCGAGGAGAAGCCCGATAACGGTAAGGCGAATCAAAGCGAATCGCGTTTCGCTTTTAAATAGCGATCACAAGAATCGTCGGAGAAAACCACGAAGGAAGCGACGAAAGAGAGATATCCGTTTTTTGTACATAAATTCATAACGAAGAAACTATGGACTCGTTGGTCGGTGGAGCGGAGCCACGGGTTACTCGGCGTATTTCCGATTGGCGGTTGGAAAACGCGCGAAATACGAATAGGATTGGGGTTGGGGGGGCGCTGAAAAGGCGGGAAGAATGACGGGAGAAATAGGCTGGGAGGGGATATATGTGTACATGAACAATGTGATATAAGTAATTAATAAAATTAATTAGCACTGTAGCGTGTAAGGATACAACAAAAAAAAACTGTTAAACCGTTTACAGCGTAGACGTACGATGCTAACTATTATTTACTAACATCCTAATAAAGAAAGGAGTGGCAAGGAGAGAGGTTACAATTGTACATAGAATAAAAGCGCGCCAGAGAGATGGGAATCACGAGATATAATTATATTGAATACGAGACACAAAAGCGTGTTATGTGAGTGATGCAAAGATGGAGAGAGAGACAGAGCAAAAAGGGTATGCCTGATGAAGAGAGATAGAAGGAGAGAGAGAGAGAGAGTGCATGTAAGATAAGCAAGAAGAAGAAGAACGGCAGCAAAGATGGCGGAGGGTCGAAGAGTCAGCTGCGGCCGAAACATTGAATTCGTTCTTAAAATCACAATAAATCTCTAAATATTTTGAAAATAAGACCTGATATTTTTGCTAAAAGAATTGCTTCGAAAATCACGCCAGGTCTTATTTTCGGAACAATAGATAATATTGACAAATTTCCAACAAAATTTCAAGAAAAACTTTCCAAAGTCCAATCGGTAATAAAAAAGAGGACCATTTATTCATTTTTGCGCGGACTTTTTATTGAACAAAAACAGAAAGAAAGAAAGAAAGAAATAAAACTGATAATCGACGAACGAGATGGAAGTTTAAGATCGTAACTCTCCCGTGCATGGGTACCAACGGAAGTAGAATAAATGTTGTGCGAGCGAGTGAGAGGGAGAGAGTGCTTAGTAAGAGTGTGTCGTTGTTGTTGTAGTCTATGTCGAATTTTGTTATATGCCATCCGCTGGTATATATATATACATATATATAAAGAACAATGGTGTATATAGGTATATATACACACGAATATCAAGGTATATATGCATATATGTTTATCTATATATGTGTATATACGTTATCACGACTCCTCGGACAACTTGTTGCGCGTCAAAGTGGAAATGTAGAAAACGATGGAACCCCGGCGGGGACGACACTTTTTGTTTTAAAAAGAGTGCGACGAATTTCAATACAATCTATTACAATAAAAACGTGAGTGTGAAGGTTGCCCAAATCCTCCTCTTGTAAGTCTCTAGAAGGGCCCGTTGCGCAATGCCGTTGGCTCGATTCATTCCATTTTGATCCAATCAAATTCAATCGATCGGTATATTATTCACCTGTTTTTTTTCAAGGTATAGGAAAATCTTATTTATATTTATGTTAATTATTTATATCTAAAAATCGGAGAGATTGGACGCGGAATAAAATTGTTCCGAAGATATTTGGTTCGTTTGAATTTATGCCTGGATCGATGATTTCAATCGATATTGCACTTGGTCTTCGGTGAAGGGTGCGAAATTCTTGTTTATATCGATATTCATTATTTATATCTATTAAGTGGAGAAATTGGACGCGGAATAAAATTATATCGAAAATATTTGATTGATTTCAATTACTCCGAAAATATTGGAATTTTTTGTATTTATATCTGGATCGATTAATTCGATCGATATTTCGTTCGGCTTTCCGCGAGGGGTAGGAAAATCTTATTTATATCAATATTAATTATTTATATCCAATAATCGGAGAAATTAGACGCGAAGTAACATTATGCCGAAAATATTGGATTTATTCGAATTTATATCCGAATCGATTCAATTCGATCGATACTTCATTCGGCTTTCCGCGAGGTGTACGAAAATCTTATTTATATCAATATCAATTATTTATATCCAATAATCGGAGAAATTAGACGCGAAGTAAAATTATTCCGAAAATACTTGATTTATTCGAATCGATACCCGAATCGATCAATTTGATCGATTCAATCGATATCCATATTCAGCTTTCCGCGAGGTGCACGAAAATCAGATTTACATCAATATTAATTACTCGCATCTAACACGAATTTTCCGAAAGCATAATAAAAATCTAATTTATTCGAATGAATCGAGCCGAAAGTTTCGAGCGGAGCCAAACCATTGTGCGCTTATGCCGATACATATGAAATAAATAGCGAAGGAGGTGACCGACTCGAAAGAATCGAGTGTTTCCAGTAAAATAAAAAAAAGAAGATATCTCGCGATATCTCGGAGCGTGATAAACGGAAAGAGATCAGCTCGTTTTACCTTAGAATCGGACGGTCCAACTATCCGGCTCCTCCTGTAATCTATTTACAAGCCGGCCACAACTTTAGAGCTAAAGAAAAGTACTGTCTAGCCGATACGTGTAACGGCTCGATTTTTAAGAGACCTTCCTCGACGTCGACCTCAGCGTTAACCTCAACGTTGACACCGTCGTTGACACCGTCGTTGACACCGTCGTCGACCTCGTCGAAACAATAGCCAGACATTTTTCTCTTGTGGCTGACTTGCACACAAATAAACTGATTATTAGTTTACCCGTTGTTTCCTTGAACCTCATTCGTTCCTTACAATTATATCAATAATTAAATAATCCTTAACCGCTTAACGCTTGCCTTTCTCGGGTTTCATTGTTTGAAAATGTCTCCCAATTAGTCTAACGAGTCCTGATAGTTTTGGTCATTCAAGTTTCTTAGAAAAAGAACTATATTTTCCAAAGAAAATATTAATTTTACTTAATAACGACGATGGACGTGACAGACACGCCCTTGAATGTCTTTATGATGGTAGACGTGGCGCTGCTCGTTAAGCGGTTAATTTTCGAAGATTCTTAAATTCGTACTTTTACAGTTTGCAAAGCAGTAGTTTGATACAATATTAAAATAATATTGTAATAATATATCTTCCAACGTCTCAACGTAAGTACGAACTCAAATAAAGTCTACTTAGAAATTCGTTTCATACTGAATCAAATTTATCGATCGTAATTCTAAATCATTATCGATTCAAACTCACGTAACATAACGTAGATCTAAAAGAAGATTGGTTTATTGGACGAAGACACGTGGCGTCTCGACGCGTCGTAAATCATTCCAGCGAAACGTCGGGACGCATGCTAGACGCATTATTTGACGGTCCATTTATTAAAAATATGCACTAATTCACATTGTGTATTTGTTGTCCATTACTTTCAGTTTAGAGTAGAGTATGACACAATCATATAATATTGTCTTCTATCTACGCGTTTCAGACACTTCTAGCACATCATTCTCAAAATATACATCGTATCTCGTGTTCATCCTTTACAAAAGACTAGACTTTATATCCTCTCTAGACACTTCGGGAAATTTCCAAATTTCTAACTACATTTAATCCTGAACCGACACCTACGCCTTTTTAGCGTTTCCACAATCTTTCTTTGATCCTCCAAACACATATCGTGTGTCGTGTGTCGTGCGCGTGCGCGTGCGCACTGTGCATGCGCGCGCGGCAGTTCGTTCTTTTGGTCTCACAGAGTTTTCTTACTTCTTACTTCTTACTTCTTACTTCCGGCGGAAGATCATCGCTCGCTCACTTTTATCGACCTTAAAACGCTGTGTTTCACGCTTTATATTTAATCTACGAATTTTGCAATGATTCACACTCAGAGTATCGTAACTTCCTGTTTCTTTTGCTTGCTTTCTTTTCCACTCGCTTTTATTACGGTTATTAACAGTGGCGCACATCACGCGATGACTTTTAGGGTGTTTCGCAGTGGCGTGGAAGCGAGGGTGCTTCTCAGTGGGGCTAAAAGTCACCATGGTATTATTATAATTCATTTACGCGAGTGTTTTAACGTCTGAAAGTACTTGGATACATTTTTAATACGTGGTTTAAAGTAACTGTGAGTGAAATACTGGCTACAAAGTAACGAGTGATTGTTAACAAAGAAGAAACGGATTAAGTGTATAAAAGATATGCATACAAAATAAACATATACAAGTAACAATGGTTAGTTTAGAGAAGGGTGCAAAGGTAAGAATAAAGTAATATATTGCTGAGTAATCGGTAGAAATTAAGGAAAGTAAGGTAAGTAAAAATGAGGTTTGTACGCTTATTTCGTGAAGTATCGTATAATGATCCTGCAAACGTTAATCGAATCTAGGATGCTCGACTCGATTCTTGAATTAGTCGAATTAATTATAACCAATAGGATGATGACGTTTAGTCCGCGTGCGAATATTAATCGCAGTGTAGCTTACATAGATATAAACCTTAATTCACTTTCTCGATGGCGATGAACAGATTCACGTACAGACAAAGTATGCGTTCTACATGATGCGGATTTGAATGGATTCATTTTCACTTTAATTATAACTTCGGTTCGAACAGGCTCTATATGCCACTCGAATTAACTCACAAACGACTCGATCACGGTTGCGAATTTCAAAAATTGAATTTCGGCAGCAAAGTTCGTCATCGAGGTTACTTCGGAATTAATTGATTTCGTTAATTACATTTATTATACTCGTTCGTAAGTTAATCGGAGGGAATAAAGTTTCAAGTACAAGTTAAACGATTCGATTAGTTTTTGATCGATTATCGATTCAATTATTTTCTGATCGATTAACGAGTATTTTCTAATCGATTGTCGACGATTTTCAGATCGATTATCGATTCAATTATTTTCTGATCGATTAACGACTATTTTCTAATCGATTGTCGACGATTTTCAGGTCGATTATCGATTCAATTATTTTCTGATCGATTATCGACTATTTTCGGATCGATTATCGATTCAATTATTTTCTGATCAATTAACGACTATTTTCTAATCGATTGTCGACGATTTTCAGATCGATTATCGATTATTTTCTCATCGATTATCGATTCAATTATTTTCTGATCGATTAACGACTATTTTCTAATCGATTGTCGAATATTTTCAGATCGATTAGAACTATTTTTGGATCGAGGATCGATTATTTTTGGATCGAGGATCGATTATTTTTGATCGATTAGCGATTATTTTTGGACCGATTATTGATTATTTTTAATCAACTTCGATTATGTTCAGGTAAAAAAAAGGGTACAAATATCGTAGAATAATATCTACGTCATAAAAAAAAAAAACGCACGAGTAATTTTTAAAATATTGTTGTTAATTCATCAAGATATAAAATATAATAGTATTAGTGTAAATAAAGTTGGCATTTACAGCCTGTTACAATACGATTGTTCGGATGGGGCTACTTCGATCGAGGATCTTCTCGCGGCGAACTAAATTGTTATATATAACGCAAATATAATTAGATACAATGCGATACGACGATAAAACATACAAAGTAACTAATCTCGTAGATATATATATAATAATAATAATAATAATAATAATATCTATTATGATATATACTGAGGTATGGTGTATACATGGTTTTATATGAAGGTACTCTTTTATGGCTCTTCCCAAACAAGATGGCGGTCGAACGAACGATCTATCGAACTATTGTATAAAATAAAATAAAACAAGAACTACAAAGAATAAAACAAGAAACGGATTAGGAATTATAGGAATAAAAGAAAAATATAAAAAGTGGATTAAAAAGACCGTCAGTGTACGCGGATAAAAAAAAGATCGAAGATCCTCGATCTGATCGATAGTGTATAGCGACGTGTATATCGAAGACGGTCGAAGAAAATAGCATTGTAAATATGTATATGTATATGTATATGTATATATAATGTAATTATAGCTGAGGGTCGAAACGAAGGTAGTCGAAAGGTGGAATGTAAAAGCCAAGCTCGAATAACGCTAGATTTGAGTTGTAGTTAAAGAAATGCGAAGTAACGAGTACCGTTTCATCCCTCGCCTCTCTTATTCTTGCGTCTATTATTCTTTCTTCGTTATTCCGCATCTATTACACTTTCTACGCGAATCTTTTCGCGCTCCTCTATGCAAAGTTACTGGCCATTGAGTATTTACAGTTCTTTATAAGTAATGTCTCCCGATGGGAACTGTTAATCCTTCGACTCTCATTTTATGGTGTATCAAGTCCCTTTATTGTTATTTCAGGAAAATATGGAAAATATGGAAAATATTTCCAATATAGAAAATACTTCAGATATATGAAATGAAAATATTTCGAATATGGAAAATATTTCCAATAAAGAAAATACTTCAGATATATGAAATGAAAATTTTGCGAATATGGAAAATATTTCCAATATAGAAAAATATTTTCGATTCTATAACCGCGGTTCGAAAGAGCAAACCATTACGCGTCGACAGTTTTAATAAGTTTCAAATAGATTTTCAAAAACGAAAGAAGTCTCCCACAAAAGTCAAGAGATATCAAGTGAAATATTCGTAGACAAAATTCTAGGTGAGATATTCACAGAAACAATTCTAAGTGAAATATGTTTTTCCTTCGAATCGAAGTATTTGAGAGTCGAAGACTTAAAGTTCGAAGGAGAGAATTGTGCGCTGAAGGACATAAGATTTTTCTTTCAGATAATTGACTGAAACTCTAGTATCATCCGATACTCGTCTACAAAAAAGAAATAAATATCTAATCCTCGAGTATCCCATTGAATTAACTTTTGATTTAAATTATTCAAAGTACAATGTTAACAACCAAAAATCCATTGTTGACTGCAACATTAAAAGTGTTATCAACATTTGTAGAATTATTCATTATCGACCATTACTAAAGCTAAGCAATGCTTACATAATATAATACATAATTATATATTTCTCAGTATATATCATATTATATATATTTAAATAATACAAATCTAATATATAAATATATATAATACGATATATGGTATTCATGATTATCCATATATTTTATTTATCCACAAGATAAACAATCAAATTCCAGCAGGATACTCGAGAATTAAATGGCGGAAGAGCATTGAAGCGCGCACGCGCGGCGAGTTACGAAGAACTCGCGCGATTAAATAATTCCCTCTTCGATATACAATTCATTTCCTGTACCTTCCTTTCAACGGAAAACAAACGGCAAAATGTACATTGTTATTAATTATTGGATTGGCTTCTTCGCGTGGAACGGAGACATTATTTATTTAACCACTTTGTCACCTCGAGTTTGTTACGATGCCACGCGAAATGCTTCAAGAGAATGTTATTATGTTGGTTTACGTCTTAAAAGATAAGGGAAATAAATTGCGAAAAATACAACGAGGTAGAATCAGGAACAATAAAAAATCTTGTTTATGAATATAAAGTGGAATATCATTCGTGGTAGAAGTAGTTTATAACTTCCTAAGGTTATTAATATTAGTGATGGAACAATTACAAACTCGAGTGGTAAGTGGTTAAAAATGAAGGGTGCTTATCACTGTTTTATCATTTTTCACAATCGATTTTTGGCTTTGATTAACTTCCTTTTTCATAGCTCTCGCTTCATCTAGCTGTTGGTATAAAAACTAACTAGTTAATATTGTTGTTAATCGATGTTTAATATCGCATCAATTTTCTTATCCGATCGTCTAATCACTAAAAAAGAAAGTTATTCCACGTGCAAAAGATATTGCAAATTTCGTCGATTTCTGTATTGATTCCAATTCGAATTTCAAATTTATTTAATTATCATATGGAAATTCTTCGTGTTATTTTTATCTTTTAATAACACTATTATCAGTGAAAAGCAGATACCGAGGGTCTCCATTCGCGCGAAAAAGGGTAGGTTAATTAGAGGCTGACGGGGGTAGAAAAAGGGTGAATCGGCTCGGAGAGTATTCGGCTATCCAATTCCAACGTTACGTAACTTTGACTACGAGTTTACAATATTTCGAGTTACTAGATTCGACTCGGTTCGACTTAGTTCGACTCGGTCTGAATCGGTCCGACAAAGTTCGACTCGGTCCGAATCGATCCGACTAGGTTCGACTCGGTTCGACTCGGTTCGACTCGACGCGAAGCTTTTCTTTCCGTCGAGTTTTTCGACCTTCCGCTTAATTCTTCTTGATTCCTCTTGATTCTACTTGGTTAGTAAAATATCCAATATAGATGCTCGCGAATTAGTAAAAAATATCTCCAGTTACGAAATATTAGACGAATTAATCAATAAAAAAAAACACCTTAGATTAGACTCAATAGAAGCTAGATTATTTTTCCTCTCGCCCTGACATGCTTCCGCTTCCGTTCTCCTATCGTCCTCTTACTCTCCCTCTCTCTTTCTCTTTCTATTTTTATTTCACGTCGCATTAAAACACAATTTTCTTAACTAGGCTCGAGCGACAAGGCGTATTATCCTTCTCTTATCATTATAACAGGGGCGTAGTTAATATACATATATTTATATGTATATATATTATATATATAAGTATAATTATTCAGTAGGACTGAAATTGTACGAGGAATGAATGAATTGGGACACCCTTCGCGGATTATTATTTTAAGCGTCAAGTATTCCTTCGCCTTTCATCCTTTTTTTAATTAACCCGTAATCGGTCGTATATTAATTTATAACAAATTTAGACCCAAAAAATGAATACTCGATTTTATCCATTTTGAAATAGTCGATCGAACGATAATCCACTATTTTAATATGAAATATATTAATTTTGAATTTAGATAATTCTATCTAATAAGCCGATTCGATTTTATTAGAGATGCCAGATCTTCCAAATTTGAGTATTCCAATAAAAATAGAATAAGGTAATAAATAAGAAATATTGAAGAATTATTTTGAGGAAATTATATCACAGATATAATGTTTTGTTCGGAAATAATCTAATTGGTTCGTTCAAATGCGTTACGACCGATCGAGGGTTAACGGGGAATATTATTGGATCGTGTTTTACAAATAAAATATTTATAGAAAAACGCTTGGATTTACGTTAAAATCATCTAAACCGGTTCGCTTAATTGGAAAGCGATTAAAATTAGTGCTTATCAGATTAAGATTCGTCGAACGCGATTGGATTTTAGAACGTTTCTTGAATAACATTTCATTGTTTATAAGATTCCCTTTTCCCGCGCAAGCGCATAGAGATGCTAGAAAGAATGATTAAGAATAGTATCAGTCGTTAAAATGCGAAAACGATTTCTGAATATTTCTATTCTGAGCCTTGGATGGGATTCATAACTTCCGGTCGTTGAATTATATTTCATAATTCCGATGATTCTATCATTTCAATTTGGAATCTAAGCGTCGCATGATCGAAAGACTTCAAAATTTCGTATCTAAAATTTCTAATATAAATGATCTCGATAACCGTTTAATATAATTATAAAAATTTGGCAGTAAAATTTTCTTATCAGTTTAAAACTCGACGATTTTTGTGTCGCAACACGATCGCCATTTTACTAATAGATTTCGCGCTTGCGCAAAGAAAACGAAGTTGATTTGATTACCGCTACAATGATACGTTAAACAGACATCACTTGACAAATTCACGTAATACAATTAAGTTAATAAATATAAACAAAACAAAATACATACAATTCCAGTTAAAAATATACACGGCAAGACTTCAAACAGTGATAATCTTCGATGAATTCAATCGATAGCATGATTAAAACAAGATTAATTCAATATAAAAGATCGCTAGCCAAGAAAGTTCTAAGATGCAATCCCGCAGGCGCATGCGCGGATGTTCCCAGATGGAATATCGCAGACATCAATTATCTACCGTAATTCCCGTAATTGGAAATAAAAGATCGAACACCTCGGGAGGACTCGAATACCGATCGCTAATTGACTCGGTATCTGATTAGTTCTCCTCGTTTTTTTGTTAAATCGCGTTAGAAACACTTAGTGGAAATATTCTGGAATTTTTTCTAACATTATCGAAATGGGATGTTTGTCGATTGGGAGAGGAAGGGTTTAACCACTTGGATTCGAATTTAATGGACAATTACGAGGACCATAAGAAGTGTCTATTTAATGTTTCGGTTATTATTAACCGAGGAAAGCTCCGATGAAATCAAATGAAACGAATCAAATGAAATGTTTATCGTCCTTGTAATTATAGCGGTATAAAAACGCACGTTTTACTATTTCGAATGAATCGTTCGCATCGCATGGTGTATGCCGCGCGATATATTACCTTCAAAATCATCTTTCGACTGGTCACGAAAATCACTGGCACTACTGTTTCTTTTGCGCGACATTATTCTAAGATGGTCCAGTTGCGAGTTAAGTAATCCTAGATTTCAATGACGACCGATAATGGCTACGAGAAATACGTGAAACAGTTGTCAAAGTGAAAAGGTTGGACCACGAGTGGGACATGCGCGATTCGCTTTTGGTGCGAAGTAGGTATCGCGTGTGAGACACGTTATTCCAACCCAAGTGGTTAAAGGTTATGTCGAAGGGAAAAGGTTCTCGTATTGACTACCCATCGGAAGGGATGCGCTAAATATTACGAAAAATAGCTTACATCTGAATAGAATATCTGCTTGACGGCAATTAGACTTCTAATTTGATTAAATCGGCAATAATAACTTCTCGGTCGCTTTATCCTTTTACAAAATACTATATCGACACGTGGACTTTTACGAGACTTTGCACTTACGAGATCACCGACGCGGCAACACCAGCGCCACTCCGATATCAGAAATCATATTTCGAAATATTAGACATAATATTTCGAACGGTAAGTCGAAAGTAATTCACTCCTTCTCTCGTTTTAACGTCTCGTCTGTGCTTTTCCTCCGCGTTTTGTACTCAGTGTGTGTTTCAGGATTCTGTATTCTTTCAATGGGAAGACTTTTCTTACCGATTCACGACTTCCTTGCACTTCCCTTCCCGGTCTTTCGATACCCAGCATGTTCGAGGATTAAAGAATCGTCTCTTCTAGGACATTTAGAATGAGAAATATTAGAACAATTCGAATCATGAAAATCATTTTCATTTTGAGTCCAATGAGTTCAATGAAGGTTCTGTTTTAACGACGAAGGTATCTCATTATATATATATCGTTATATGAGATATATACGTTCTTCAAAATAGCTAGAGTTATATAAAAATTTATGACAAAAATTCAAACTGCATTAAGCGATCTAATTATTTCTTATATATGGCAATATAAGCGTATTGGAATAATAGATAAAAGATGTGTTGCAGAGTACTCTATAAATAAAATAAACAGAACAAAATCATAAATGTCAAAGTAATAAAATCTATGCGTATATAATATCATATATACGTATCAATCGATTGGTTCTTTAATCGGGTATCGAAATGAAGTTCACGGTAAGCCAACGATAGAATTTGTACTCGGCGGCATAATTTTCTAAGAGGTCCAAAAAAGGGGTTGAATAATCGGCAAAGAATCGAGCGAAGATTATCACGGCGTGCCAGAAATGGCGGTGCTTAATTGGGAGACTCCAAAGAGATGAAACCATAGTCGGTACTCGTATTATACGAGCGCTATCGGGAACGGCATAAAAAAAGGTGCGTTACAACAGAATGCTCGTTACGCAATATCCGTTCTACATCCGGCATGCGAGACGATTATACTGACAGACGGATTGGACAGACAGACCGTATATACAGATATACAGATTGGCACTTTGTTCGTCGGTTTCGAATATTATTAGAATGCTGTGAATTCCGATGCGTGGTCAACCGAGAGAATTCTGAATTACGATCTCCACCTCAATAAATATTGAGACAAGAATATTTTCATCCACTACGGCAATACTGGTTTTTGCACTTCAAATTCACCCTTTTCGCAAATCAAAGTCAATTTTTTGCAAATTAAATTTAATTTTTTGCAAATCAAATTCATCCGTTTGCAAGTCAAATTCAACTTTGTACAAATTAAATTAAATTTTTTGCAAATCAAATTCACCCTTTTTCAAATCAAATTCAATTTTGTGTAAATCAAATTCCATTTTGTGTAAATCGAATTCACCCTTTTGCACATGAAATTCAATCATTTGCAAATCAAAGTCACACGTGGAATTTGTTAACGATAAATTTACATTTGATTTGATTTTTGTCGCGAAAGCTTGAGAAAGAATTTTGTAGAAAAACTTGAACTGGAAGCGGATGTATTTCACTTGCAAAACATTAAATTTGATTTGCAAAAAACTGAATTCGATGTGCAAAAGGGCGAATTCGATTTGCAAAAGCTTGAATGTGACGTGCAAAATTTGTGCGAATTTGATTTGCAAAAGATTGTATTTGGAGTGCAAATGGAAAGTGCAAATCGAGTGCGTTATGGAAAGATTTACACCGGCTCCCCATACGGTTATCTTACAATTATCCATTAATATTGTAATTAATAAAAATATATTACTATATACGCGTTATTGTGTTAGATGCGAAGCCATTAAACTAAAGCAAATTATATAACATCGAGAATAATATCAAAGTCGGTACGAGCCAGCTAGAATGAAACGACAAAGTAAATCGCTGACTGGGCTGGCGAGGTTATGTTCTTGTGTCAGTATTTATTGGTATCGATCTCTTTAATACGCATTAATATGCGTGGCGAGCGTAGATATTTCGTTCGCTCCACGAAATACGTCCTTCCAGACGCGTTCTTATTGGATGAGATAAAGAATCTCAGTTTCTATTTATACACACCTTACTACGAGTATGTACAACGACTACGGAATATCAGATGCATATTCTTTTTCAATCCCCGTGAGAACATCTTCCATTCCGTACGAACGTCTACTCTTTCTTTTCCCCTTTGTTTACGTTACTTATTTATGTTGAACACAACGATCGAAAGTTTATCAATCACAATAAATTCGCGAATCTAACGGCACGTCTCGCGCGTTGCCCGATCAATATTGGCTAATACGACCGAATCGTTTGTTTAATTCATTAATTTCTTTAATTCCCTTTATATACTCGCAAATCGTCGGTACTAGTCATACCGAGCAAGTTACTGGCTATCCGTTTATTCGCTAATTGGTTTCACGCCAAACTTGACCAACGGTCTGACGGTGGCGCCGCTTAAAACTCTATCGGTGAACGCGTTCGTTCTTTAGACACCCGATTCGATGCGTGCGTTTCTAAACTATCCTGGAAAACTTGAAACTTGGTTTTGCACTCCGAATTCATCCGTTTTGCAGATCATATTCACCCCTTTCTACTCCGAATTAACCATTTTTGCAGATCAAGCTTTTCTGCAAAGTTTTCTTTAGCTATTGTAATATGAATATAATTCAATGTAACGCGAAAGGGCGAATTTGATTGGCAATAATGCAAATTCGATCTGCAGAAAGGTGAATGTGATCTAAAAAATGATTAATTTCGAGTGAAAAACCTGTAATAACGTTTGTCGATAACGAAAGGTGTGAATTGAATGTTCAAATATTCGTTCGTAAAAGTGATGAGAATTGACGTGTGCGTTCTATCGGAATCGCGCGTTAAAGCAAGGAACGAATTATGCGACACGATTGAGTTTTAATCGATGCGCGCGCAATCGAGGCGATACGAGGACATCCTTGTTTGAATCGCTCGCGTGGAGCGTTTCTCCGTCTAAACTTGAGGTAGAATAATTCGGGAAAGAGGACAAAGTGGAGTGTTTTCATTTCTCGGTGGATTAATAGAATAGCAGAGAAACCTTTGGCAGTATTAATTTTGCTTCTCCTTTAACTGGTTCCGAATTTCCTCGCCTGATTCTAGCCGTCCGTTATGTTCAACCGTTCAGCATTACTTGGCGCCTGGTATCTTTCCAAGGGCCTGTGAACATTTGAACGAAACTTTCTACTTCCGGTCTTGGGGAATAACAGTAATTGTAATCTAATCGGTAAAACATGTATTAAACGTTTGTTGATATTAAAATTTGTATTTATACTTTCTGTTATAGTATATCAAAGATAATCAAAATTGACATTTCCATATTTCTACGCTTTTAATGTTTTAAGAAATAACCACACCTTAATTTTAATTGCAATTAATCTATTAGATATTTCTCTCGAATTTTATATTACTTTGAAATGAATAAGGATTTTCTTAAAATGATTTCAAGACAGTGGCGGAACTTCAATACCGCACGACCCCGCAACGCGAGGGGGCCCATAGTCGGAAAGGGCCCAAAATTGTTTGGATTTGTTTTTTAATTTTAGTAAAATTGTATCTAATTTAAGTTAGATTAAAAATACACTCACGAAAAACGTAACTAAATGTAAATTGTTTTTTTCTTGGGGCCCAAAATTATATTTTGCGACGGGGCTAAATTGTTTATTTTCCTAGGACGCAAAATTATATTTTCCGGACGAGCCAAAATAGTTTTTTTCCCGGGGCCCAAAATTATATTTTGCGGACGGGCCAAAATTGTTTATTTTCCTGGGACCCAAAATTATATTTTGCGAACGGGCCAAAATTGTTTATTGTTTATTGTTTATTGTTCCGCCACTGTTTGAAGATCACTATTTCTGCATATTATCACTAGATCAAACATATACCGAAAGAAGTTGAAGTTACCGGTCAACAGGGGCGCTAAACCGTTGGAATAATAAGGGATAATCATTTTACAATGAATTCACTATTTCAATTAACACTAGAACTACCGAGCATATTCTCATTTATACCTACACATTTATTTATACATAAATTAATGCCGGAGGATGGAAATTAATTAATGGACTTAATTGCGTATATTACGTAGATAAAATAAAGACAGACATAAGACATGTTGAGATATGAAATCTCAAACAGTTCGATATTACATATTCAAATAATTTTCGTAGAAATCACGCATCAGTCACTTTGACTGTTTTGGTAGTTCTAATGTTAAACATACAAGAACGAATTGAAAAGCAATGTGAACTTACTTTGGAAATGTCTACGCCAGTGAGTGCTTGAAGTGCTGGAGGTACTTGTCCGACGAGACGAGTAATTTCTCCGCTAATCGAGTCGTTTCCACCAAGAAGAACAATCTCTTCCGTTCTCGCCAATGGCGCCGCAACCTCAGCCGCAATCTGCGCAACGAATTACCCGAATATTTACATACAACGTACATTAAGTATGCCACAATTTCAGGAATATTCCTGAAAAACATTCTTGTAACTGTAAACAGATCGGCCTACTTGACCTAACAATATTAATTAATAAAATGTGTGCATCCAAAATGGATGAAGTTTAGTCTCAATATACAATATCGTCTTCTTGCTGGTAATAAAGAGTCTTTATATTTCAATTCCAAAAGGAATAAAAAGTGAAATAATTTTGAAACCATTTGGTTATTCATACCGATTTTAACCCTTTGCGATCGGCAGATTTCGCTTTTGGGAGTACCAGTAGGTCGGAGCAAATCTATCGTTTCGCAATTACTTTTCCGTACAGGATTTAAAGTCAATATATGGATATGAAAACACCCAGAATTTGTTGAAACTGATTTGTTGTATTTAATACTACTTATAATACGTAAGGTTCCCGAAGGTTCCCGCCGCGGGGTCATTGACTTCTACGACTATTTAAAAATGTCCCCGCTACGGGGACACCGACCGCAAAGGGTTAATCACGTTATATGCGGTTTTGCAATTTCTATCGCAGCGCCGCCTGAAGGAGAGAAATGTAATTAATTGAACCCACCGATGCAGCGAAACGTGAATTACAGACCCGGCGTTAACGTGTTGAAGAGATTCGAGACTTTTCGGACAGATTCGTACTATTTTTAAATCATAATTCTGAATGAAGGTACACGAGTTTCTAGGTTATGAATGTAAGAAGCAGAAGGTGAGAAAGAGAAACACGGTGTAATAGAAATATGGTGACCTTAGGTAGAGCGTTGAGGGCAATGTTGAGTATGGCTGCATCGCCATACTTTTTATAGACGACTGCTTTCATTCGCATACGTTCAGCTTCCGATACTCCAACCGCCTCCAGTGATGTTGCCTCGGCTTCACCAATCAATCGAATCCTCTCAGCTTCAGCTTTGGCCGCATTCACTGTCTGTGTCCTAAAAACGATGAAACCAATTCACAGTTTGCTGACTAGATACTTCCAACTGCCGATCCGAGCTGATTTATTCCTTTTTCACCTACTACTCTAATCTCCAATATTAACCCTTTTAGTACCTTAAAGCCGATACATTGACTTTGTGGGTTTCCCGAGAATACCGTCGGTCGATATATCGCCTCCCATTTTTAATACGTTGTTGAATGCCATTCCGAAATCCGTATTATAGGATACCTCGCGAGACGGGTTCGTAACGTGTATATAACCTCTAAAAATAAAACTACGCGCTCTACGATACATTAGTTACTTTATATCGTTATCGTAACGTTAAAAATATTGCAAATTTTATGGATATCGGCGATATATCTGATTCGAGCTTTATGTCATGGATATGCAATCGAAACATTACTTTCGATGTATTCAGATTACAGAACCGCAAAGGGTTAATATTATTTGACACACAAAATCTTGCTAATCCGGGTATTATTATTATTTTGTGTCCTTATTATTTAATAAGGACACTTTGTCGAATGTTACTATACATGTGGCAAAACATAATTTCGTGATTCTACAAATACATTTGGTATTTTATAAATATTTAATAATTCACTATATTGAATCCCAGGAAACCTTTCACTCGACTTGCGCAGTTTCCGCTACCCTTTCTTCCCACCACTGCTTTATACCCGACTTCTGTGACGTCACAGTCGGACTAAGCCAATAGCGTGTTCGGAGCAGGGAATGAAATGGGGACCTGCGCACAACGAACGCAATGTCGTCGGAGCTGAGTGAAAGGTTTCGTGAGACGGGTTATACATAATCTCTCTTTGTAGAAAGAAATGTATTCGATAGAACGGGAAGTGTTTTTGAAGAAATCTCAAGCGCAAAGGGTTAATGATAGCATATTTTAAATACCTCTTTCCTTCGGCCACTCTTCCCATCTTGTAGTGCTCAGCTTCCGCCGGTAATCGCACGGTGCTCTGAAGCTCGTGTTCCTTTCGACGGACTTCCTGTTCCTCGACTTCGATCTGTTTGCGCCTTTCGACTACCTCTATTTGAATTTCCTCGTTTCGTATCCGCTGCCTAATTTTTGCCGCTTGAAGTTCGTACGCCAGCTGAGCTTCCGCTTTCTGAAATGTATTTCGATCGGTGGATTAATTAATGCTAATTCCGAAGCGATTTCATCGAATTAGTTGGCTTAAATAACCCCTTGACATACAAATAAAACGGAATTTCATGGGTCCAAAAAATACATTTTAATTTGGCTCAACTGAACAGTTATGTAAGCTTTGAAACAGAACGGAATATTTACAATGCTAAATATCATTTAATAAGATTGATACACAATATTAATGGACAATAATGAAGTAACATTATTCAATAATAAATAAGTAGTTCCGTAAAGTATGACATTTTTCGTGCCCGCCGGAGACAGTTCTTGCGTCCCGGAGACGTCAACGTCAAAATGCACGCAAAACGAATGACGTCTCGCAGACGTCATTGTATGCCAAGGGGTTAATGCTAACTCTGAAGCGATTTCATCGAATTAGTTGGCTTAATTAATCCTTATAGTACCATGCGGACAAATATAGTACCTTATAAGAAAATACCACGAAAAATATGCGACATTTGAGGTATCTGTTAGTTTTACATGTTATTACATTGTTTTGATTGTATCAAGGTGGTCATTGTATTACGGTGTTTAACTCTTTGCTCGAGTTATCGGCTGGATGGTACTAAAAGGGTTAAACCGCACTGTGCACTGGGATATTGGAACGCGTAAGTATTTGAAGGTAGGATTTAGTTATAAGTTTAGATATGGAATCGTTGGACGTAGAATTGAAAAATGGCGAAGTCGTAAGAAGAAAAAGAAGAAGAAGAGGAAGAAGTAGGCGAAGATGGAGAAGAAGAAGAAGATGATGATGAAAAATAAGTAAAAGAAGGTGTTTTACCGCTGTGTTGACTTCCTGATCGAAGTTAGCCTTCTGCAGTTGGAAGAGTCTAGCATTGTCTTCGATCTTTGTGTCGGTGTTGTATTTAATGTCCATCGCTGACTTCTCGCATTCGGCTTCCTGTAAAAAAAAAAGAAACCATTTTTCCAATGTATTACCTGCTCTACGAATAAATACTGCGAAACATATACCGATAAAACTAAATAAATAACTAAATAAATAAATAAATAGATAAATAAAAAACAGTTGTGCAACCAATTAAATCAACATAATTTTGTTGCTGAGTTGACATGACTCAGTAATAAAGTCGTTTGGTAGGTTCAGTTGGCAAGTGTTAGTGACGTCAACGTACCCTTATTCCGGCGTCTCGATTCGCCTCGGCGACGCCAACGTCGGCGTCGCGTTTAACGGCGGCCGTCTGGGCTTTTCCGAGGGACGCCAAGTATTGTACGTCATCGTAAACATCCTTTATCGTGAACGAAAGGATCTCGATACCCATCCGACCGACGTCAGGGGCGGCAACCTCACGGACCAACGCCGCGAATTGATCTCTATCCTTGTAAACTTCTTCCACGGAGAGGGTTCCTGTAGCAAACGCAAAGTATATCGTTCGCGTCTGAGTGCTGTAGATATTTATGTACAGTGAGAGCAAAAAGTATTCCTAAATACAGTGAGTGCAAAAAGTATTCCTAAATACAGTGAGTGCAAAAAGTATTCCTAAATACAGTGAGCGCAAAAAGTATTCCTAAATACAGTGAGCGCAAAAAGTATTCCCAACAGTAGAACTTTATTTCCGCGCGAAACACATTGTGAATATCACCATAAGAAATATGGAGAAATAATAACTTTTGCATGAAATTCATTGCGAATATCTTTAGGAATATTTATGTACCAATTGTTTGTTAAAATGATTGAAATAAACAAAGTTCTAGGAGGTTTCTTGTCAAAATTCGCTGCTGTATAAATACTTTTTATAGTGGAATAGGATGATGTTAAGTTTAAAACTACTTTAAACATTGAAGTCAAGATATTAATATTAGACAGGGTACTTGAACACGTTCCGGAGCCATTTTGTAATTTATTATACAAATGAAGGAAAATAATATTTAAATTAAGAAGAGGTTTTGTGATCAGCTTAAAAAGCTGTTCATATTTCGGCCTCGCCAATTCCGATTCCATTTGACGAAATGAACTACGCCATATTTAAAGGTGTTTTAATGTTCTGGGCGGGTTCATGATTGACGGAAATCGATGTAAAATGGAAGGGTTGTCTCGTTGGTGGAATAGGAGGTCGACATTTAGATAAACGGATATAGGACCATCGATCTGTATGATGTTATCATTGTTTGACGTTTGTGAAGCAGAAAAATATGAGTGCGTTCGATAAGCTCGCAAGTGAATGACCTTTTCCGGGGTGAACCCTTGCTAGGTTTTACTTGGAGGGTAAATATGACCCATTTTTGTTCCACGTGGAGGCAAATATGCGTTCGACACGCGAGGGTTGAACTGTCATCCGCACACCCTTGCCGATATAGACGTGTAGTTGTTTTTGAGTAGAAATATCTTTGTCGAAGGAATCGATAATATGAGAAGAAAAATTTGTAATCCACTTGTTTTTACCCAAAATGGTACTAGAACATGTTTATATATAATCTACCACCGATTTGGACCATTTAGGACCGAAATTGGCGACTTTGATTTTTTGACAATTTTTGAAGGTATACCCCTTTACATTTTTGCGATTTTGGGTCGACCCATTTTTTGACCAGAAAAATTTTTAAACCACTTCTTTCTACCAGAAATGGTCATAGAACATGTTTATACATCATATACCATCGATTTGAGTCATTTAGAAGTGATTTTGACGACTTTTAATTTTTGACGATTTTTGAAGGTATACCCCTTTACATTTTTGCGATTTTGGGTCGACCCATTTTTTGACCAGAAAAATTTTTAAACCACTTCTTTCTACCAGAAATGGTCATAGAACATGTTTATACATCATATACCATCGATTTGGACCATCTGGGCGCGATTTTGGCGACTTTCATTTTTTGACAATTTTTGAAGGTATACCCCTTCTCATTTTTGCGTTTTTGGTTCGACCCATTTTTTGACCCATACAAATTTTTAATCCACTTCTTTCGACTAGAAATCGCCCTAGAATATGTTTATACATCATTTACCATCGATTTGAGTCATGTAGAAGTGATTTTGGCGACTTTTAATTTTTGGCGATTTTTGAAGGTACAAGAAATATTCAGACAATGATTTCAACCGACGAAGAACCGCAAATGACCGGCCGACTGTAGCCTCACACAACTATTAAAAATTCATATTTCCCCAGAGGAACATAAAGAACAACGAGATTAAATATTGCTAGCCAGAACGAAGATGATTTCACAAAACTCACCAAGAATGGCACGAAGATGTCCCTCCAGGGTGGAGAGAATGGTCGACTTAATTTCGTGAACATTCTTGCCAAGGAATTGTTCACTGGCAGTGTGCAACAGCTCGTCTGCCTTCATGATTTTGCACTGAGCGACTCCGGTGACGGTGAGTGGAACACCGTGAGCTGTTTCCACGTTTTCGCAAACGGGGTTCAAGGTCATCACTTCGAGGGACAATCGTTGAACGTCGGTAACGAACCACCAAGTGAACGCGTACCCTCCGACGATCGTCCGTTTCTTCATCGAACCGCAACATCCTCCTGCGAACAGAACCAGTGAACAAACGTTAGCGGAATTTTTAGTAAAAAAACAAAAAAGTCGAGCAAAAACAGCCAAACCAAATTTCCGTAGTTTGTCATTTTCAAGCGCAAGCAAGCGCATATCAATTCCAGCGCGACGATATATCGTACGTCGGCACTAAAAGGGTTAATGGATTGAATATTATTAATTTTTCATTTGAATCTCTTCAATATTAAGCTTGTATTGTATTAACTGTATTTCGTTTTCCATTTGTATTAGAGGTCCTGTTCCGTCAATAAATAAATATTAAATATCAAATATCAAATATCAATTATGAAACTCAACATTTTACATTTGCACGTTTTACATATTTTTGATTTCCCGAAAGTTTCCTTTTTATCAGTTACCATGTTTTACGACCTAATGCATCATTTATCCGTGTTCTCCACCAACGGTATTTTTTACGGAAAAATCATACGTGACGATAGGAACGGTGTAATTTGTGATTCAGTTAGCGCGCGTAAAGGAGTCGGTGTCGTAATGGTAAGTAGGTCGTCTTCGTAGCGGGTAGACAACTCTTTACCGTAAGCCGGGCTCCGATGACGTCACGTACCATTCCACGAATGCCTTACCATACGTTCGCGACAACGTGAGGAGTAGCACGTACCTAGCGAATCGCGATTTTGAAATGTTTTACGAAATATCGACGGACAAAATACGCCGCCATTATCCTCGGATTTTGATTAGCATTTCTCCTTTGAGACTACAGGGTCGAGGCAACAAGTTGTGATTAGTATCTTGATTCCTTTATTCGGGATCGTTGAAGTTCAGTGAACTTCAATTTATTGGAATGAAAATTGTATTTCAACGTGTTTTTTGAATGACATTAGATTCTCGATTATATATCGATTATATTGTATTAGAGGTTGGCCAGCAAGTAATGTAGGATTTGTCGGTCCGCTTAAATCGCACGGTACCCAAACATCATATCTGGAAACCATACCAAGTTCATGCAAATGGTTTTCAACCCTGGAATTCGATACTCCTAACATTTCAGCAATCTCTCGTGTCGTGTAACGTGGATGATTTTCAATTAGACTGGAGATTTGATCGTTATCAATCTCGATCGGTCTGCCGGAACGTTTATCATCGGTAAGACTAAAATCTCCATCGCGAAACTTTTTCAACCATCTTCGCGCCATTCTTTCATTCACAGCGCCATCAGCATGCACATCGGAAATCTTTTTTCTCGTGTGTACCGCATTTTTACCTTTGCGAAAATAACAAGCATAAATGCACGAAAATACATCTTCTCGTTGTTCATCTTCGAATCAAGATATGCACTGAACAAGTGTAACCAAATATAATGTACTTTTTTCAATTATACGTTCGACTCTCAGCTTTTAGACTGTGTATGCGTTTTATAGGTTACGAGTTGTTTTCTGTTTGAAAAACTGTTAGATACTCAACGCATCATGCGGGTTTTTTGAAGGAATTTTATATATCGCGAGGAATTCAATGAACGTTTTGTTAAAATAAAAATTGTTCACAGATTTTTCGATTGAAATCGGATTCGGATCGAGTTAGATTCAATTCGAATATATCGATAGTTATTTATGTTTCTTCTGTTAACTACGTATACTTAGGCACTTAACGTATCCCATGGGTTTCGAAATGTTAGGTGCTAATTTCAAGATAAATTGTTAACCAATATTTAGCGATTTTACATAATTCCCAGTAAATAAGATTTGCTAATTTTAAATGAAAGTGTCCTTTGCTGCGGAGTACGCGCATATTATCATATATTCCTAGCATACTTTGATGAAACGAGGACCATTTTTGCGGAAGGTGACGACAGGATATAATTTTACCATTAATATTAAACTATTTTCTTGCCACGCAGACACATATCGTATTGGCACCTGGGTGTAATAAGATTTTGTTACCTTGAAAATCGCTCGGATCCGTTTATTGCTATCGGTCGGTTTTTAGTTTCCCCGCAAGAAATGACTTTACTACAAGAAGGTTGGCGAACTATGCAGCGAGAAACATTACGCAAACTTGTCGGGGTATGACAAGAATATGTAAAATAGCAATAATGAAAAAAGGGGGATACTTCGACGAGTCGCGTATCAAGCGAAATGTATAATTAATATAGAATGAAATATACGAAATTTATACGACTCTTCTATCTAATAATATGAACGTACATCGACCTACAGATATACCCAAAGAAAAGTATCCCGTTCGATTTTATAGACAAGATATTTCATAATTTGCTTAATGATGGTAAAAACAGAATCACATAAATAATTTCAATAGAAAAATCTGTTAACAATTTTTATTCCAACGAACCGTTCAATGAACTCTTCGCGGCGAACAAAATTCCCCATAAAATTCCCCAAATCAACGAATCCCGAATCGAAGGAACAGTTCCGGGTTCCAACTCCAAATAACTTGCAGAGTTCCAACGAACCGTTCAATGAACTCTCCGCGGCAAAACAAATTCCCCAGAAAATTCCCTAAATCGAAGGAACGATTGCGAGTTCCAACTCCGAGTAAGTTGTATAATAGAAGGGTTTAGAGATAAAGATAGAAAGATAGAAAGAGAGAAATGAGAGGAGAGTGGAAAGCGTAGGAAGGTAGGTATAGAAAATAAACGAGGTAAAAAGAGAAAGAGAAAGAGGAATGACAGGAATGGTTGGTAAAGGAGGAAGGGGAGGGAAGTCAGGGACCGTTATATCGAGTCTTTAGACGTCGAAAGGTTCTTATAACCTGGTGGGACCAATCACGATCTCGATGGATCCAGCATGCGGACAGTCGCCTCAGGAGCAAGGTCATGGTCAGTGTTATATCGTCCTTCGATCGACGACGTTCGTGCTTACCGATTCTCCATCAGCGAATCACGCGTACTGTGAACCTTTTCTTGAACTTAACGACATTGAATCGTTCCTACGACGCCACGTTTGGATAATAATAGTTTAAGCAGTGAAGCAGAGAACTTTCTTGATTTTCATGATTTCGAGTTTTTTGTTCCTGCGGTGCAACATATTTGTCGACGCGAGTTGATATATAGTGGCACACACAAATTTCATGATTTTCATGATTTTGAAGATTTTGAAGATTTTGAAGATTTTCTACGACGCAACGTTTTGATAATAATAGTTTAAACAGTGAAGCAGAGAACTTTCTTGATTTTCATGATTTCGAGTTTTTCGTTCCTGCGGTGCAACATATTTGGTCAACGCGAGTTGAAATATAGTGGCACACACAAATTTCATGATTTTCAAGATTTTGAAGATTTTTTACGACGCAACGTTTGAATAACAATAGTTTAAACAGTGAAGCAGAGAACTTTCTTGATATTCATGATTTCGAGTTTTTCGTTCCTGCGGTGCAACATATTTGTCGACGCGAGTTGAAATATAGTGGCACACACAAATTTCATGATTTTCAAGATTTTCTACGACGCAACGTTTGAATAACAATAGTTTAAACAGTGAAACAGAGAACTTTCTTGATTTAGAACATTACCAATCTTCTCTACTGCGCAACGTTTGAACAACGATAGTTTAAACAGTGGCAGAGTTTTGGAATAATTGATTCCGTCACAATTGTGAATGTCTCACGTTCTGAAACGTGGTTCCGAAATCCGTGTTACTTTTGAGGACTGTTTCGCGAGATTATTAATAATTGAAATTATAGTGACTAAACATCACCGTTATTAACCAGCTGATTGCTTGGTTTCAAGATGGACGCTTGCGGAATAAACAATAAAACAAATTAAAAACAAGCGTGTTGGATTTCCGTTTTTCACGGAGTCTTTCGGAAAATTGATATACTTTACTCGACGAGAAACGCGAAAGTGGAAGAATAACTTTTGACGAATTAGAAACGTAAATTTAAACCAAATCTACAACCATTAATTACAAAATAAATAAATAAATTGTTATCCACTATAAACAATTAATCAATTACTAATTATTTGTGATACGAGAGAAGAACGGAGGGGTCATGAAACAATAATGAAATACAATTCGAAGTGCCGCTTCCGACGACGCTCGATGAACAACAAATGAAAGGGAAACATGAATAAATCAAGTTTACGGCGGAAAGCACGTCGGTGAAATTTATGGAAGAATGGAAGCGCGATATCAAAGTTGAATCCATTTATTACTTAACGGCAGAGAAGCTTCCAGAGTGCACCTTCTCCACTGTCTCCCAGGAAGTAGGTGAACAACTTCCGCTTTCCATTTCGAATGGATTCATCTATCGGCGCATCGATGCAACTTACTTTTATCCATCGTTAGAATGCATTTCGATTTATTTCTATTCGGTATGCAATCAGTAATCAAGAAACAAAATCACGGTTACTGATTATAATCGATATATTTTTATCTATCGGTGCATCGATGCAACTTACTTTTATTCTTCCTTCGAATGCATTTCGGTTTTAATTCTATTCGGTTGGTAATCAGTAATCAAGAAACAAAATCATGGTTACTGATTATAATCGATATATTTTTATCTATCGGTGCATCGATGCAACTTACTTTTATTCTTCCTTCGAATGCATTTCGGTTTTAATTCTATTCGGTTGGTAATCAGTAATCAAGAAACAAAATCACGGTTACTGATTATAATCGATATATTTTTATCTATCGGTGCATCGATGCAACTTACTTTTATTCTTCCTTCGAATGCATTTCGGTTTTAATTCTATTCGGTATGTAATCAGTAATCAAGAAACAAAATCACGGTTACTGATTATAATCGATATCAATTATTATTGTGTTCTTTGTCAATCTGTGCATCTACCTGTATTTTTATTTATCGGTGTATCGATGCAACTTACTTTTATTCTTCATTCGAATGCATTTCGGTTGGTAATCAGTAATCAAGAAACAAAAGCACGGTAACTGATTATAATCGATATCAATTATTATTGTGTTCTTTGTCAATCTGTGCATCTACCTGTATTTTTATCTATCGGTGCATCGATGCAACTTACTTTTATTCTTCGTTCGAATGCATTTCGGTTTTAATTCTATTCAGCATTAATGTTTATAATCTACGTTAATTATTACTATATTTGTTATTAATCGCAGATCTATTTATATGTTTATCTATCGGGAGTAAAATGCATCGGTGAATCGATGCAACTTTTATACTTCGTTTCAATGCATTTCGGTTTCTATGATACTCCGTAATAATTAATATGAAATCGCTATGAACGCTTATAATCGACATTACCACTAAAACTACCAAAGTATAATAGATTAAAACGACTTGTCCGCCACTTTTACTTAAATTACTCGAATATACCACGCGAATGTTTTGATATTTGATATACATGACGGAAATAAGGAAGTCCATTAACGAACTTAAATCCTCCAGCCATGATTTATATAAATAAATAAATATGTAAGCATAACTGAGTATATGTTCGGTAGTTCCAGTGTTAATAAGAACATTTGATTCACGTACCTCGATCCACTTATTTCTAGTATTTCGACAGTTTCGTTCGTTTCGAAGTACATCGCGAATAACTCAATTCCCTCCGTCAAGTATCATTCTAGGTTACTGTGCCAGCGCATGCGCAATAGGAATGCAAAGAACACGGTCGACGAGCATTTTCAATTCAATCTGCTTCGTGTTTTGTATCACCGGAACTGTCGGTAAAACAGTTATAATAGTCGACGTTGATTGCGATCTTTCTAGAAAACCTGTTTCCCCGACAATTTCCTTCAAACGAGTGACCGCAGCTTTCATAATAATTGCAAAGATTAGGACGAACTTAATTCAAGAAGAAAATGTCGGATTCATCGAACGGCCACCTATTTTCTTCGACGGAAGTCGCATCTGAAATTATTCATATTTTCACGGCGGAATTTGAATTCAAGTGTCTGCTTTGATGCGAGCATAAATATGAATAATTTCATTATCTTCATTTTTTCTTTTTGTTAAAAGGGCACACTGTATTCAAAGTATTCAAATTAGGTGACAAATTATCATATTCTAGTAATATCCCGATAGTAGAATATCGAACAACGTTATACTGTAGTAACTGAATATGCTAATAACCTATTTTTTTTACTGGAATGAATTTTTAATTTTTAATTAAAATGGTTCTATCTATTTAGGAGCAAAATTATAGAATTTGTTTTTTGAAAATTTTTGAAGATATACCCGTTCACATTTTTGCGATTCTGGGTCGATCCATTTTTTGACCGGAAAACATTTCTAATGCAACTGTTTCGAGCCAAAATGGCGCCGGAAAGTGTTTAGGCACGAACTACATATTAATAGAATATTATAATTAGCATAATCCATTATTAAAATATGATGATTTTCGATGTTCGACTATTAGAAAAATACTATTAGAATATGATTATTATTCCAAGTAATCAGTATATATGTACCGAGGTTTCGAAAACGCGCGTTTCATCTGCTTACGAAATCTAGGATGCCATCCTGAATTCCAAGATTCGGGGATACGTAAAACTTTCGGTAAAAGGACTCGTTAAAAGGACGTGACGTACGTCACGCGCGAAACGTTCGCGTTAGCGGGGATTACTTAACAGTTGAAAGTTTCACGCGCATTTGATATTCCTCCCGTGTGTTCTCTTTCGGTACCCGAAACCCCACGTGGGATCCTCTTCGACTTCTCTTCGTCTTTTCTTCGAACGATTTCTACGCGACTTCGAATCACTTCTATCGATGATATCGAAGGAACAACGGGTTAACGGACAGTTCTAGTGTTTTTCGTTTTTGGTTTTCTAACTTCGCTATGACATCCATAGCGAAGTCATTATCATCATAAAGAATACTTTATAATTAAATCCGAGGTCGGTACTTGCCAATAATCTGTTATTAATCTTGCAGCGGTTATCGTGAAAATAATAAACATACAGAACTTCATACAGTAAGAATAAATATTGTGTTACAATGAATATTATTAACGATAAATTGGAATTGATTAATTGGATGTCGATCATAACAGTTGATATCGATATGCTTCTCTGCTGTTATCAAACTAAATTTTATAAATTAAATCTAGGTAACCCTTGTATTACGCGGGAGATAGATTTCAGGGAAAGATCGCGTTATAAAAATCACGTTATGCGAGACTCGGAGTATATATACTAGTTATATCGACACCGTGTTTCATAAGTACCGCATTATATTGAAACCGCGTTGTATAAGTGCCGCGTTATATTAAAACCGTGTTCCATAAGTACTGCATTATATTGAAACCGCGTTGTATAAGTACCGCGTTATATTAAAACCGTGTTCCATAACTACTGCATTATATCGCAACCGCGTTATATTAAAACCGTGTTCCATAAGTACTGCATTATATCGCAACCGCGTTATATTAAAACCGTGTTCCATAAGTACTGCATTATATCGAAACCGCGTTGTATTGAAACCGCGTTGTATAAATACCGCGTCATATTGAAACCGTGTTGTGTAAGTACCGCGTTCTATTGAACCCGCGTTGTATAAGTGTCGCGTTATATTGAAACCGCGTTGTGTAAGTACCGCCTCATATCGAAACCGCGTTGTGTAAGTACCGCCTCATATCGAAACCGCGTTGTGTAAGTACCGCGCTATATTGAAACCGGGTTGTACAAGTACCGCGTTATATAGGAACCGCGTTGTATAAGTACCGCTATATCGAAAGCGCGTTGTACAAGTACCACCTTATATCGAAAGCGCGTTGTACAAGTACCACCTTATATCGAAAGCGCGTTGTACAAGTACCCCGTTATATCCAAACCGCGTTCTACAAGTACCGCGTTATATCGAAACCACGTTGTACAAGTACCGCGTTATATTAAAACCATTGTACGAGGATTACGAGGATTACCAGAATAGTAAATTCGTACTACAATTAGTATACATTAAATTAACAAACTATATTAAATATTACAGGTGGACGCGAAGATTCCTAATCAATAATTAATAATCAAAATGGGTATCGAGAGTGTTTTGGTGGGTGGTTTGACCTCAGCTTCGAGCGGACTTTCCTGGTTTTTTCCGGTCCTCGCAGCCGCACTGGTTTATTATCAATATGAAGTTATGGATAACGAAGCGGCGCCTATCAACGTGCCTTCCGAAGTATTGTTGCCATCCTACGATTTTATCGTAATCGGCGGTGGATCGGCAGGTACGTCATAATATAATTCAATAATGAATCCGACAGTATAACTAATTAACTAACAATATCACTTGATTAACTAATAATATACCAACTAAAATGAACAAGCAAAAATATAATCGCCAAAAGTTCATTAATCACTTAATGACATGGTTTACATTGTTCCAAGGGTTATTAACTTGTTGTTTAATTAAGATAAACACCATTTTCAATGTTGAAAACAGTATGTTTCGACAGATTATTCAAACAAATTGCATATCGTTGCAATTTCGTTGCGCAGTTCACTATGAATTGATTAATGTTTATTAATATATTTATATTGATTAGGTGCTGCTGTCGCGAGCCGATTATCCGAAATCGAAAATTGGAACGTCCTTCTGCTGGAAGCTGGCGGTGACGAAACTGAAATCTCGGATGTGCCACTTTTGGCTGGATATTTGCAACTCGGCCAACTCGATTGGCAATACAAAACCGAACCACAAGGAGAATTTTGTTTAGGTAACTTTGTCATTGATATTCCTTCAAATAACCGTCAACTGAAAGCTACAATTTCTGCACGATTCATTGTGCGCGAAAGTAGAATCAATTGAATATAACATATCTAATATTTTCATAAAATATGTTATGATATTTATAATAATTTCTGCGACGTACTATATCGTATTATATCGTACTATATCGAAATCGCGTTGTATAAGTGCCGCGTTATATCGAAACCACGCTGTACAAGTACCACGTTATATCGAAACCGTGTTATGTAAGTCCCGCGTTATATTGAAACTGCGTTATACCGAATTACCAGATTATACCGAAAGCGTGTTGTACGACTACCGCGTTATATCGAAACCGCTTTGTACAAGAATCACGTTATATCGGAAGCGCGTTGTACAAGTACCACGTTATATCGAAACCGTGTTCTGTAAGTACCGCGTTATACAAATATCAGATTATACCGAAAGCATGTTGTACGACTACCGCGTTATATCGAAACCGCTTTGTACAAGAATCACGTTATATCGGAAGCGCGTTGTACAAGTACCACGTTATATCGAAACCGTGTTCTGTAAGTACCGCATTATACAAATATCAGATTATACCGAAAGCGTGTTGTACGACTACCGCGTTATATCGAAACCGCTTTGTACAAGTATCACGTTATATCGGAAGCGCGTTGTACAAGTATCACGTTATATCGGAAGCGCGTTGAACAAGTACCGCGTTATATCTGAAGCGCGTTGTAGAAGTACCGCGTTATATCTAAAGCGCGTTGTAGAAGTACCGCATTATATCGAAACCGGGTCGTTATTCATCAATTTAGATTATAATTTAAATAATTACATAATAACAATGAAAATGATTATAAATATAATTGATCGCCGATAAATCGATAAATCGATAAATCGATTCTTCCACAAATAGAAAACCAATAAATACAATAAAACAGAAGTCGCCAGAAATCTTCAGGAATGAAACGACTCTAATCTACCATCGTTCGATCATTCGATCCAAATTATACACTAATTACACTCAAATTATTTACCTTAAGAATTAATTATATCGTCACAAAGCGAAATCTCGCGAAACGTCTTGTTAAAAAATTGACACTAATTAAGTTAATTAATTTCAATTTGAAATTAATTAACACTAACTTCACACTAGAAACTTCGAGAGTGAGATTTCACAGCGAGCGTGTTCAAGAGCGAGGTCTGCCAACGACTGACTGTCAACAATTCTATGGCGTACCATACGACGCGGTGTACACAGAGTCATTGTTTACAGTCTCGAGAACGAGATCCCTCGCGGCTACGACAATGCTTAAATTACGACTAATATCTTAAGAATAAAATGTCTTTATTAATTATTTATTATTTATTATTTATTTATGTATTATTTATTAAATTCTTTGCAGCCATGGAGAACGGCCGCTGTAACTGGCCCCGCGGAAAAGTGATCGGGGGCAGCAGTGTCTTGAATTACATGCTCTATCTCCGTGGGAATAAAAAGGATTACGATATCTGGGAACAGCAGGGTAACCCGGGTTGGGGTTCCAGGGATGTCCTCCACTATTTCAAGAAGTCCGAGGACAACAAGAACCCATACTTAACTCGAACCCCGTACCATGGAACGGGTGGATACCTGACGGTTCAAGAAGCCCCATGGCACACCCCATTAGCCGCAGCTTTCGTGCAAGCCGGTCAAGAAATGGGTTACGAAAACCGCGACATAAATGGCGCGCATCACACTGGGTTCATGATAGCCCAAGGTACCATTCGCCGAGGAAGCCGTTGTTCCTCTGCGAAGGCATTCCTTCGACCAGCCAGGTTAAGGAAGAATCTCCATGTGGCGATGCACGCGCATGTCACGAAGGTCCTGATAGATCCGAAGACGAAAAGGACCTATGGGGTGGAGTTCATCCGGGAGGACAAACCCTATCGCGTCCGGGTGCAGAAGGAAGTAATTGTTTCCGGTGGCTCCGTAAACTCCCCGCAGATACTGATGCTTTCTGGACTTGGGCCAAGGGAGGATTTGCTTCAGCATGGTATCCCGGTGATCCAGGACCTCAGAGTGGGTCATAATCTCCAGGATCACGTGGGATTGGGCGGTTTAGCTTTCATGGTAAACAAGGAGATATCCATGGTGGAAAAACGACTGCAGAATGTTCAGGCGGTAATGCAGTACGCTGTGTTCGGTGATGGTCCACTGACAGTGTTAGGTGGCGTCGAAGGTTTGGGTTTCGTTAACACCAAGTACGTCAATGCTTCCGACGACTTCCCTGACATTGAACTACACTTTATATCCGGTTCCACGAACTCCGACGGCGGAAGACAGCTGAGGAAGATTCACGGGTTGACGAAGAGATTCTACGATGCTGTATTCGGACCAATCAATGATCGCGACGTGTGGAGTGTCATTCCAATGCTTCTGAGACCGAAGAGCAAAGGTGTCATCAAGCTGCGCAGCAGGAACCCTTTCGATCATCCAATGATTTATCCTAATTACTTCAAGGAACCAATAGATATTGCTACTTTGGTGGAAGGTGTGAAAATCAGCATTGCTTTGAGCAGAACCGCTGCCTTCCGAAGGTTTGGCAGTGAGTTGAATCCCCATGTGTTCCCTGGATGCAAGCATTTGACAATGTACAGTGATCCTTATTGGGAGTGTATGATAAGGCAGTATTCCACCACAATTTATCATCCGGTTGGGACATGCAAAATGGGTCCATATTGGGACCCGGAGGCTGTGGTTGATCCTCAACTCAGGGTATACGGGGTTACAGGTCTCCGAGTTATCGACGCGTCCATTATGCCCACTCTTGTCAGTGGAAATACTAATGCACCGGCGATTATGATTGGTGAAAAGGGCTCCGATATGATAAAAGAGTTCTGGTTGAGAAAACAGGGTCGAGGGTGAAACCGTTAACACGTTAATCAGTTAACTGTGGCGACCTCTTTGAAAAGTGTGTACCTAAATTGTGTCGCGAATGACGCTAAATGATGTTGGGACGAGTATATTCGTCATAGTACGAAATCTTGCTATTCTAATGTAACTTCATAGTGAAACGCACCACCAGACACAAATCGCAGTGCTGTTTACATTATTCTGCGTGCGCAGTCCGCGCCGAACAGTGTCGTGCAAAGATACAGCGCCGCGGAAAGTTCAGTCGTAGCTAAGGGGTTAATGAACATGGTTCCATCTTACAATGGTATTCGATACCAAGGACTTTTCATGGAAGACATAAATGACGAGATCAAAATATTTCATGAAATATCATATACATATTTTGTCTTGAATGTTGAGGTTGGCCGTAATATTATTAATATGTAGTGTGAAGTTTTGCGGCTATCGAGAAGGCCAAAAATTAAAAGAAAACTTCTTTATTTCAAGATCGTATTTCGTCGAATCTTGAAATAAAGAAGTTTTCTTTTAATTTTTGGCCTTCTCGATAGCCGCAAAACTTCACACTACATATTAATATCATATACAGAATGTAATTAGTTTGAAGCGTAAAATCGCGAACTAGATTAGGATAATTATGACAATTATGACAAATAATTTCGTGAAATAATATTATAAGTTTGTAATGCATTACAAGTATAAAACCGGACACGTAATTGGTGTGTCTTAATTGCAATGTAATATGAAGACATATTGATATTAAAATAATCGTGGACTTTCTTGGAATTTAATGAAATAAAATAATGTTATTAAATCGATAAATTCCTATAAAATGCAACGAACTTATTTGTCTAAGAGCCACGTTATTTATAAATAATTAATTGCTTTGTAAATAAAGATATGTATTATTTAAAGAATTCTTTTCGTATTTCTACGTCTCCTTTTCCATGGGTCTCTATTTAAACTTGTTTACATTACTATGGTAATAATATAATATATGATGATATAATGTAGTAGTATATTAATAATATAATTGATTCTTTTTATTTGAAGCTAAGAACTTCAAGAATTAGTTTCTCGTCCCATATTTAATCAATTTCATATTAAATAAATAGTTATTATAAGATCTTAGAACTTAGAGCAAGAAATTACGAAATATGAGGAAAAAAATTTTATACGTAAAAATATACGATTTATTTTAACACTAGAACTACCAAAGGAGTCAAAATGACTTGTCCTTATTATTAATATTATTTGAGTATACCACGGCGCATTCTTTGAGATTCTATATATTTCTATTAACCCCTTGACATACAAATAAAACGGAATTTCATGGGTCCAAAAAATACTATTTAATTTCGCTCAACTGAACAGTTATGTAAGCTTTGAAACAGAACGGAATATTTACAATGCTAAATATCATTTAATAAGATTGATACACAATATTAATGGACAATAATGAAGTAACATTATTCAATAATAAATAAGTAGTTCCGTAAAGTATGACATTTTTCCTGTCCGCCGGAGACAGTTCTTGCGTCCCGGAGACGTCAACGTCTACAATGATACGCGAAACAAATGACGTCTCTCACAATCAGACGGCATTGTATGCCAAGGGGTTAAGCATAATTAGTTTCAGTGTTAAATACTCCAAGATATTCGAATATTTTCCTTGCAATATATTTGTAACTCGACGGTTTCGAGTGTCGACATTTTTTCTTCTTCGTTGAGAATTTCCATGGGCATTTTTTAACAAACGCAGCATATTTAGAGCCGAGTGCTCGAGCACGTACGAAAATCGATGACTCCGCAACTCGAATCGCGCGAAACAAAACCATGTCGTTCAGTTCGTGAATTTCGTTAAGTCGCGATAAATCGATCACCGGAATTATATGTTTATAGATAAAAGATCCGCTCCGCGAACTGTTATCTTCGAGTATAGAAACTCTTCCATATAGTTCGGTTCGAATTAACAAACCAAATTCGTAATTCAGTGAATCCATAATTCGTTGGTTTTCAAAATTATGTATATTCGATATTAATGCAGGTGAGTCGAATGAGTTCATAATTATTTACCGGAGTAGTATAGGAAATTGATTTCATAAATATAGACATGAAAGTACAGTACACTCCCGTACAACGCGGTTAATACATTACGCGCTATAGGAATTCGCGTTACAGGAAACCGTGCTGTACGGGGATTTTTCTCGTATAACGCGCATAATCTAAAGTAACATGTTTGAAATGATTATTGCTATGCCAACTTTGATTTTCCATGTTTCATCAAATAAAACAGTTTTTGAATAATAAATGGCATTTATACGATGAAGAAAACAATCCAATGCTCAACTAAAGCAGATTTCATTCTTAAATCTGGTGATTCCTGTGTTTTATTATTTGCCGCGTTGTACGAAGAATCGCGTTAAATGGAAACAGTAGTCGCGGTATGTTTGGCGCGTTATAGGAATTCGCGTTGTAAAAACTCGCGTTATACGGGAGTCTACTGTATAATTAGCACTTTGATGACTGCACATTTCTTAAATCTTAAATAAATATTATTTCATTTAATTATGTAATTTAATTATTTATTTAATCAATTCATTAAATTTTGGGAATGAATTCATTAACCACTCATTAAACAATAAAAATAGCGGATAATATATATATATATAATATAGACATGAAAGTACAGTACACTCCCGTACAACGCGGTTAATACATTACGCGCTATAGGAATTCGCGTTACAGGAAACCGTGCTGTACGGGGATTTTTCTCGTATAACGCGTATAATCTAAAGTAACATGTTTGAAATGATTATTGCTATGCCAACTTTGATTTTTCATATAATATATATAATATAATATAATAATATATATATATATATATATATATATATAATATAAATGTAAAATATATTAATAATCCTCCATTTTTCCAGCGTCGCGCATAAATAAACAAAATTACGAGTTCAGAGAAATCGAAGGAAGATTATTATTTAACGGGAAGAAGAAGGAAATATTAATTCAAAATGGCCGACAAGGAAGCAGTTAAACAAATGACTCTGATTGGACGATACTCGGCGCTTCGAATAGCTCTTTCATCGGGGCCAGGCTTGGGTCTCCTGCTTTTCTTAAGGGTTTTTATAAAGCTACTGAGACCGGATATCGTTGATCACGAAAATAGAATAGTTCCGGTATCACCGACGAAGATTCTCAAGAGTTACGATTTCGTGATAATCGGCGGTGGTTCCGCGGGTTCGGTACTCGCGAATCGTTTGTCGGAGAACCCAAATTGGACCGTGCTCCTATTGGAAGCTGGATCGGACGAACCCTTGATATCCGACGTGCCGTTACTCTTTCCGGTTCTTCAGATGATGTCTATAGATTGGCAATTTCAAACGGAACCGGCAACCAATTATTGTCAGGCGATGACGAATCACAAGTGCAGATGGCCCAGGGGAAAGGTATTTAATCGTTTCCGGTGAAATGTGTTTACATACTCCGTCCTTTTTGCAAATTATACTAAAATACAGGGTGTCCAACGTAAAATAGGCCACCTAGTTATACAACGGTATTTGTTTCTATATGAAAATTATAGGTTATCTGGAAAATTCTGTAAAAATACGGCAAAGGAAAAATTCAATTCAAGAATGTCATACTAAATTTACTAAAATACAGGATATCCAACGTAAAAATTTTAAAATGTCATACTGAATTATATTAAAATGCAGGGTATCCAACGTAAAATACATTATTCAGTTATACAACGATATTTGTTTCTATATGAAAATTATAGGTTATTTGGAAAATTCAGTAAAAATATGGCAATAGAAAAATTCTATTAAAAAATGTCATACTAAATTATATTAAAATGCAGGGTGTCAAACGTAAAATACATTATTCAGTTATACAACGATATTTGTTTCTATATGAAAATTATAGGTTATCTGGCAAATTCAGTAAAAATACGGCAATGAAAAAATTCAATTTCCAGATGTCAGACGTTCGAAGATATTCGTGTAACGCGTTAAATATTTTCCGCGAATTTCGACTTAAAAATAATTAAAATTAAAGAAATAACTAGGTAGCTTGTTTCATACGGAACACCTTGTATAATCGAAGCTCTCCAATATTTCTGGGGAATTACAGTTCGAAGTGGTAAATTTCCAAAAAAGTATTAACGATCAAAATGACTTGTCCGCCATTTTTAGTTAAATTATTCGAATATACTATGTGCATTCTTCAAGATTTGATATACTTTTATTTTATGTACATAACGTAGATAATTGAATCCATTAATTAATTTAATTCCTCCAGCTATAATTTATGCATAAATATATGTGTAAGCATAATTGACGATGAGTATATGTTCCGTGGTTCTAGTATTAATAATACAGATTTCATTATATTATGAATCCGAAAAACGAGTTAATTAATTAATTTAATTATATTAATTATCTTTACTGCCCGACTCTTTAAGTCGGACAAACAATTCATCCGCATAAAAATATTCATCCTAGTGAAAGAATATTAAACGCACCAATACACGTACAATTGTACCCGGTTAATTAGCCAGTACGAAAGTCCGAAAGAAAGTGAAAGTCTTACGTTAATTACAAGGAAGCGATAGTACATTCCCTTACTCATTACTTCTCCGTTATCTCATATAATTGATTATCATCGTCGATCTCAAAAGAATCCGTCCGCGTTCTAATAAGACGAGCAATTAACTCCGACAAAAATTATTATAAATCCACGGAGTTAATTAAGAAAAACACCAAAGCGTCTTTCTCCCCAAGAAACTTTCCAGCGCAACGATTACCGTGCTAAAACCACTTTTGTTAGAACACGCCGCAGTTAAATGGGTTAAAAGCAAAAGAAATCATCGTTAGGAGTCTAAGATTCGAGAACAATGGAAGCATGAAAGTTCAATTTATTAGGAAACCGTGTTAATTCCGTTGTTTAAGGTCCTCGGAGGAAGCAGCGTGTTGAACGCGATGCTATACGTTCGCGGTAACAAAAGAGATTACGACGGTTGGCGAGACTTGGGTAACCCGGGTTGGGATTACGAGAGCGTTTTACCTTTTTTCCGGAAATCGGAGAATATCAGCATCGAAGAACTCAAAGATTCACCTTATCATCAAGCAGATGGATATTTAAATGTTGAATATTTTAAGCAACGCACACCCATCATGGGTTACTTCGAAGAAGCCTTTCGCGAATTGGGTTATGAGTACGCGGACGTGAACGGATCCAATCAGACTGGGTTCACGTATTCCCAAGGCACCCTTCGAGACGGACTTCGCTGCAGCGCCGCGAAAGCTTTCCTCCGATCAGCTTCGAAGAGAAAAAATCTTCATGTCAGCACTAATTCTTTAGTGGAACAGATTCTGATACGTAAAAGTAAGTGCTGCGATTGGTAATAATGATTATCGTTTATCATCTAATATGATTTATTACTTAGGGTTAATATGATTTACTTAGGGTCTGAAAGTTTGAATTTATTAGATAAATTCAAAAATAAGAATATGGAAGTGACTTTAACGGAATATTAATATTAATATTAATACTTTATAATTCCATGTAACTTTGAAGTCACATACACATCTCGCCGTATCTTTCGTTTCGTTTCCTTTTTTATTCTAATAATAATTAAAAATGCACGCGCAATGATTGACACCCTTTTCAGTATATTTAAACAATAATTTCTAAATATTATCCATTTAATTTATGTAAATGTTATTCATATTTTTTATACTATTATAGTATATTTAGAATATTGGAGACAATTAATTGGCGTGGGTTAGGTACGGGTTAAGAATACCGAATACCGGAGACAATTAATTGGCCTGGGTTAGGTCTGGTCCGAATATTGGAGATAATTAATCGGTCCGGGTTAAGTATACCGAGTACCGGAGACAATTAATTGGCGTGGGTTAGGTGCATGTTAAGAATACCGAATACCGGAGACAATTAATTGGCCTGGGTTAGGTCTGGTCCGAATACTGGAGATAATTAATCGGTCCGGGTTAAGTATACCGAATACCGGAGACAATTAATTGGCGTGGGTTAGGTCCATGTTAAGAATACCGAATACCGAATACAATTAATTGGCGTGGGTTAGGTCCATGTTAAGAATACCGAATACCGGAGACAATTAGTTGGCGTGGGTTAGGTCCGGGTTAAGAATACCGAATACCGGAGACAATTAATTGGCCTGGGTTAGGTCTGGTCCGAATACTGGAGATAATTAATCGGTCCGGGTTAAGTATACCGAATACCGGAGACAATTAATTGGCGTGGGTTAGGTCCATGTTAAGAATACCGAATACCGAAGACAATTAATTGGCGTGGGTTAGGTCCATGTTAAGAATACCGAATACCGGAGACAATTATTTGGCGTGGGTTAGGTCCGGGTTAAGAATACCGAATACCGGAGACAATTCATTGGCCTGGGTTAGGTCTGGTCTGAATATTGGAGACAATTAACTGGCCTGGGTTAGGTCTGGTCTGAATACTGGAGACAATTAATCGGCCCGGGTTATAATGGTAAACTTGTTTAACGTTACTTTAAACCATTCACAGATGGTACATCGAAGATCGCCTATGGCGTGAAATTTCGGATAGGTCAAAGAAGTCGTATAGTTTACGCGAATCGTGAAGTACTGTTATCGGCCGGTGCGGTACAGTCACCGCAATTATTATTGCTGTCTGGAATCGGACCAAAATTGCATCTCGACGATCTCGCTATTCCCGTGATGCACCACGCACCCGGAGTAGGTCGGAACCTTCAAGACCACGTGGCGATGGGTGGTCTTGTTTATCTGATCGACGTTCCGAAAGACGCCAACGCGGCTTACGGTTTCACTTTTGTCTTACCGAAAACCATCACCTCCGATGCGATCCAGGCATTTTTCAAGACCACTTCCGGCCCTTTGTACACGGTTACCATCGGAGAAACTATGGCTTTTGTTAATACCAAGTAAGCACAACGATTATGTTCGTGGTTTTATTACTCAAACTCTTAAATTTCAATGTTATTATTTATGATCCAAAATATGAAATTTATTACAATTAAACTTTGATTTGACTTCGATTGAACTTTGACTATCAAACTTTGGTTTATTATTGGAAACCTAATATTCTTTATTTCTTACCTAAAATCCGAAGTTTTCAATTCAGTATTTATCGACATATCAAATAAAAAATTGTATGTCTTAAATAATAATCCAACAAATTTGTAATTTATTGTCTAACATTCGAAGTTTTCGATTTGTTATCTATCCAGTAACAGATCGAAAATTGGCAATATATTGTCTAAAATCGATAACCTGAAATCCATTATTTCAAATATCAAATTTGCGCCTCCAGGTTCGCGGATCCGAAGATCGATTTCCCGGATATACAATTCCTGATATCATCCATGGCTGATAACACGGATGGAGGTCTTTATGGAAAAAGAGCGTGCGGCCTCGACGACGATTTTTTCGCGACTGTATTCGAGGATATTTTGTACGAGGATTCCTACGCTGTACTTCCGCTTTTATTGAGGCCCCGAAGCAAGGGTTATCTTAAACTTCGATCGACCAAAGCGGACGATCCACCAATCATCGTTCCGAACTACTTCGAAGATCCGTACGATCTCGACGTTTTGGTACATATATTATTAATACAATAATTTACAGAAAGTTTGCACAAATACGAGGATTTTTTTAACACAACTTGCCGAATTATTTCATAAAAGATGAAAACTAAAAATTGTGGTCGCATATTTGCATCTTTCGAGTCCAATGAATTATATACATATATATATTCAAATATTCGAAGTCGATTTTCTCGAAAACGAAGCCTCATACGAAAAAATGTTATTCTACGTTTTTTACTAATTTTTTGCGTAGAATCACTCTCTTTTCGATTATACCACCAATTACCGACAACAGTACAACTCGTAACTCAGATATAAAAAACTTATAATTTGCTCCACTCGCAAAGTCCGTTAACACTAGAACTATCAAAATAGTGGAAACTAGTCCACGATTTTTAACTCTTTACAGTCGAAATGCGACTCTTAATCGCCACCCGAGGTGTCGCGACAAGTCTAAGTAATAATCAATAATCTTGAGTGCAAAGGGATAATAAAGTTATTCGAATATATTATTGGCAACCAAGTTCGCGATCTTCGTTAAAAACTTAAATTAAACAAAGCTACACTGTTTTGTGCTGCTGGTATTTCGACAAATTATCCCTAATTTGACCAAGAAAGCTGTATCTTTTTCGTGCGGTTTTTATGTGGAACGTATCTGTCGCACGAAAAAGATTCGACTGTATAAATGGAAATGAATAATTATAATCAAGTATAAGTTCGGTAATTCTAGTGTTAATAAATCTAAAGGAATAATAATAAATCGTAAGCAATATTTACAGGTAGAAGGTGCCCAGATGATCTACAATATAAGTAAAACATCAGCGATGAAGCAACTGAACGCTCGTCCGAATCCAAATCTAATTCCGGACTGCGCCATCTTTCCTTTTCCTTCGAACGAATACTGGCGCTGTCACGCTCGTCATTACACAATGACGATTTATCATCCGTCGGGGACTTGCAAAATGGGTCCGGCCAATGATTCAATGGCGGTTGTTGATCCGAGATTAAAAGTTTACGGAATCAATGGACTCCGAGTGATCGACACATCGATAATGCCAAATATCGTATCGGGAAATACGAATGCACCGACCATCATGATCGCCGAGAAGGCAGCGGATATGATTAAAGAGGACTGGCAAGATGGCGCGCTTTGATTCGGGAAAAATGACGTTCGAACGATTGCCGAAGATTGAAAACAACAGGCGCGCGGAGAGAACGTGTTCACGAGAATTATGTAATCGAGTTAAGAGCCACGATTTGTTTAGTGATAATTCGAAATGATATATGATTATTACCGTGATAATCGGTGTTTGCCGAAAATTCATTCATATTTGAGCTTCTTCTCGTGGCTCCACCGCGATAACGCGTGACTTCTATGTGTTTGACTTGCGCAAAATACATCTTCTTAGATTACTCATTTTAATAAAGCTATATCTCTTTTTTGCGCGGTTTTTTTATGCGGAATTCTGTGGAATATATGAAAAGAGACTCGACTGTATTTATTTCTATATAAATCACATCTAGAGGATGTTAATTGGTGGAATCAATTATGCGAATTACGTACAAAAGCAAAGTATATAAAATCTCAAACGACGCGCTATTTTATATTCGATTAATTTCGTTCAAAATGGCGGACACGCATTTTGAATACTTCGGCATTTTCAGCAGTAATTAACCCACGTTTCGAAAGTTGAGGAAAACTTTCGCAGCGACTCTCGGAAATTGATTAAAATTTCGCGATAACGCGTAAAAAGAAAATGGTCACCCAAATCACACTGATATGGGACCTTGATCTTTTCTCTTACGTCAATGGCAGTTTGCAACGCGTGTTCCGAAAATGTGTCAATTCTTCAGCAAACTACCAACGTAAATAAGAGGGTGGCGTTCGGTCATGTTGATCTTATCAGGTTGGTAATCGCAATTAACCGTGGACATTTGTTCCTATCTGTGCATTAATTGTCCATTAATCACCGATTAATCACCGATTAATGGCACTGCGCAGATATAATTGCATAATTTGATTCTAATCGGTGGGTGTGTTAACCCATTCACTGTTAATTTAAACGATTATATTTCGCAATAAAATGCGTAAAAGTATGAAATACAAAATTCCAATTCTCGCCGTTTTTAGATGACACAGTTTATATACCTTTTTTGAGAGGAAATAAATACACTTCGGAAACTTCCAATGCAGTTAAAAAGCTTGTAGATCGATGGAATAAGGTTATAGAAATTAATGGAGAATATTTTCTTGAATAAAAACTATTTTTCTTAAAAAAAAGATCAAGTTTGTTGGATTTCATAAAACGGCGAGAATTTATGCATATATTTAATATTTCGATACGAATCTGTCCACTAAATCTAGTCGAAACGGCAAATGCGTTTCGAATCCACCATTCTTTTCACATAAAACGAAAGAATTGCAGTTTAATGTTTGACTTCGCGCATGCGCGTGCAACGTACGAGCTCAACAGCGAAAGGGTTAGAATTTTGCATTGAACCACGGTTTTTTAATTAAAAATACATTACTTGCGATGAAAATAAATAAGTATTCCTTACCCGCAAAAAGTTTTCCTTTGCGGTCCGCGATACTTTCGCAATTTCGTTCCAGCCGATCCGTCCTATATTCGCTTCAAATAGTATAAGTATATATTTTCAAAATATATATATAATTCTAATACTACGAGAAATATTCTTGGCATAACTAGCATCCCTTTCCAATAAACAAAAATATATATTTCTATTTTTACTTCAATTTCTAATGAAAACTTCGAGTCACACTCGCCATAAGATTTGCTAGAACGAAATGTGATGTCGAACCGCACTCGACATATCACCGCAAAGGGTTAAATATTAGGATGATAAAAAGAAGCGCAAGGGAGGAGGTGATCTTGTTTGCGTTCCTTGTTTGCGTTCGCAGTTTGCCGTCAAATATATGAACAAGTGTTGCCGCGATTATCCTAATGCTACTCGGAGACTTTCTTCCACCACGCGAATGGTTCTACGGCACATATATCCGAAATGTGAACCGCGATATGCTTCACTTACTCGGATAAACTAGTATCAGTTGTTCGGCTATCCAAGTGGTAACTCAGATCAGTGATATAATTATATAATAGTCCGGGTGAACCGTTAACAAGGATCGGTAAGAACGTACTGAAACTAGACTTACGAATGTCGATACACTCGGCGTGTTATTTGAGAATCTATCTAACGTCCTCTCGTTCTCCTTGCTATCTTCGCGATACGTGTGCCGTGCATTTGTTTAACAACAAATCGGCTCACCGGTATAAAGGGATACCAGAGTACAACTGCGATAGCGGCTCGATTAGTACATCGACTTTCAAATTCCCTTCCCCCACCGACCCCTAATGCTAGAACTATAGAATGTATACGCGGGTATACTTATGCATTTATTTATATAGAAATTATGGATTGCGGGATGGAAGTTGGTGGGTTTAATTATGCGCGTTATGTAAAGTATACTTCAAGTAAAAGTATATTGAATTTCGGAATTACTTATGCAATTGTTTATATGGAAATTATAAATGGAGGATGGAAGTTGGTGGATTTAATTATGCAAGCTATGTATTTTAAGTAAAAGTATATAAAATCGCGGAATCAGGGCCGTTCGAAATATGTGGAAATAATTATGTTGAAGTCAAAATTCGGGATCAGTTGTTTTGATTGCTTTGGTGGTTCTAGCTAATAAATTAGCCGAATCTATTATGTTAGTCGTGTTATGTGGTCCGCGGAAAGTCTCGAATAATGGAAGATATATTTTCCAGTAAACTCCCGTATAACGCGAGTTCCTGCAACGCGCTAAAGACATCGCGACGACTCTTTTTATATAACGCGATTCTCGTATAACGCGTTATATAATAAAATACGGGAATTCCCCGACAACGCGAATTTCGTACAAGGCGTTTTCGTACCACCCGAATTTCATACTACGCGATTTCATACAACGCGTATTTCGTACAACGCGATTTCGTCCAACGCGAATTTCATACAACGCGATTTCGTACCACGCGAATTTCATACAACGCGATTTCGTACCACGCGAATTTCATACAACGCGATTTCGTACCACGCGAATTTCATACAACGCGTATTTCGTACAACGCGTATTTCGTACAACGCGATTTCGTACCACGCGATTTCATACAACGCGTATTTCGTACCACGCGAATTTCATACAACGCGAATTTCGTACAACGCGATTTCGTACCACGCGAATTTCGTACCACGCGAATTTCATACAACGCGATTTCGTACCACGCGAATTTCATACAACGCGTATTTCGTACTACGCGAATTTCATATAACGCGATTTCGTACAACTCAATTTCATACAACGCGTATTTCGTACTACGCGTTTTCATACAACGCGTATTTCGTACAACGCGATTTCGTACCACGCGAATTTCATACAACGCGATTTCGTACCACGCGTATTACATACAACGCGAATTATGTACAACGCGAATTTCGTATAACGCGATTTCGTACAATGCGAATTTCATACAACGCGTAACATATTAACCGTGTTATACAGGAGTCTGCTGTATCGTAATTGAAAGGCAAATCGCGCGCAGCAAATCAAACTCGATAATCGAGTCGCGCGCGTGATAAAGCAAAGAGGGAATCACACACGGCCTCTCCCTCGGTGTTGGCTACGTGCAGTACAAGTTGAAGAAAATGGAGAAAGATCGGAAGCTTCTCAAAAATTCACGTTACGAAATAGATATCCATCGAATATGTATTCCACGGTGTAATAACTATCCGCGTATTAAGGTTACACTTTCCGCGATGTTGGCGCAAGTGAAACCATAAACCTTGCTGCAATTTCGTGATTCACGTTTCCCCGCATTAGACGTTGCATATCGCCGGCCGCCTCGGACGCATCCTGCTAATCATTCCGATTCCCGCTCGTTTTTGCGTAACGAGAGTGCGCCGCATTTTTTGCCTCCTTTTTAATACCCGATCCACCAATCGCCTTCAACAATATCTGATATTCTATTAGAAAGTAATCGTGCTATTACAAGCGGACAAGTTGTTCGTGAAAAAAAAGCACGATTGAGTAATCGGAGCGAAGAGATTCTTGGATTTTATGGTTGCATCTGTGGATTACGATTTAGGGAAACACTTTGGCGGATTGATTTCCATAATCGAGGCGGGGAATTATATCGGGTGTTTCGCGTAAGACGAACTACATTATTGTCTCTTTTAACACGATTAACGATATGGTCGTTCGGATAAGAATGAATTCGAAGTTAACTATAAAGCATAATAATAAGCATAATAGATTAGGTTATATTAAATTAATATAATAAATGATATTTAGTTCTCATTGGAGTTAATTCGAAATTAATTGTCCGGTGTAATCATTTCACTATTATTCAATATACGAAATAATATTAAATCGTTATATTAAATCACTATAATAAATAAGAGATATAATAATTCTTAGGTTTCATTGGAATTACATCGTAATTCATTTTGAATATAATCATTAATACTTTCACGATCGTGAATCAAAGTTGGCACAATCCGCCCACGCGCCAGATATATAGTACACTCAACGAACCTTAACAAAACATTGAAATCTAGCGCAAATAAGTGTTGACATTCATCGGTGAATAAACACATGAATCAAAAAAATAAAAACGCGGAAAGCTTTTTAAAGAAATATTTCTAGGATCGATAATACTTCGACGTATCTCCTTAATTAATTTCCTTTGTAACAGCAAAGTATTACAAAATATCGCGTTAATGTAAAGAAGCCATTCGTATAACGCGAAAAGTATCTTACTATTATCTCCATTAACACGTTGAACGCCGCAGTGAAATCTATGTAATATAATATAGTCTATATCTATATCAATATAATATATATCTATAATAAAATCTATATAATTCTATATCTATATTTGCGCGTCCGTAAATTCTGTGTGACGTCTAAAGTAAAATCAAAATATTGGAAACTGGACGAATATCAGCGATAGATTTGATTCGAGTTTTAGTAATACAGTAGACCCCCCTACAACGCGGTTAATACGTTACGCATTGTTACCAGAATCGCGTTATAATAAAAAACTCGATGCGATATCTTTAGCGCGTGTAGGAACTCCTTTTATACGGCAGTTTACTGTTTGGCATTTTTTTTTTATAAAATTGTTTACTCAAAAAGGCGTTACAAAAATACAATACAATTATCTATGAATAAACGGACAGAATACAATCTTTTTTACAAATAACACAATGAGCACTTGGAGCCATCCCAGTGCTTCGCAACTTAATTCTAATAGCTTATAGCTGAAATACCTTAGATAATATTCGCTTGAAGTTTCTATTATTCCAGGAAAAAGTAATGTTGAATATGCCTATTAAAAACCTGCCTTAAAGTTTACTGTTTGGTATCGACTATCTCCCGTGACCGCCATGGCGTCCAACGTGTTAAATCTAATATTCTCCGGAGACGCGAGAAGGGTAGCACGAAGAATGGTTCCGTAGATTGTTAATCGGAGAGGATAAGTGTGTTGGTGCGACTGGCGCGAGTCTCCTGCATCGAATCGAAAGTACAGTTCAATGTCTAGTCCTACGGTATAATACCGAAAACCAGGAGAGGGTGTTTAGTGAGTTCGGTGCACGAGCCGCGTTCGGGGCACAGCGTTAGAAACCAAATTAGTTCCTTTAGCTGCGTAAACGCATATGCGCGACACGTGTGCGCACCCAAACGGAACATGGAAGATTTTCAAGTATACTTGAGCGGAGTATTTTACACGTTCGACGTGAGTCCACTTTAATTTCCTTCACGAAGTCATCCAATATCGCGAGCGAGTTTTATCATCGATTATTTATCTGCGAGGATCCCACAGAATATCCCTGAAACACTGATAAGAATGTTATACGCGGATTGCAAGGTTTAATCATTCACCGTTTATCGCTCGACATTTTGGATCCCAGTTCGGTTTGTCGCGCGAAGGAAACCGAAATTTGTGCGATTTATTTACAACTTATTTTAACGCGTGCAATTCATTTCAAGGATTATTAATATTAAGGCATTCTTTTCGAAGGTGAACCTCTGTTAATATTAATTGAAGACTTCTTGTAGAAAACACTGTAAGTGCTAAAAGTCGAACAGCAAATTGAATGTTTAGTTATTAAATCGATTATGACAATATACTTCTCTGCTCCCGCGATCGGTATTATTCCAAGAATGATTGGATCTTTTACACCACACTGTGGCAGGGAAAGTTTAAAATGGCGGGGAATTTAAACGACGATTCATTTACAAATATAAAGTACGTAAAGTTACGGGGCGTGAAACTAGCAACGGAAGTATAACTCAAATGCACTGAAAAAAGGTGGCAATTGTTGCGCGAACTTTGACAATTCTTATTACATCGAAGAAATGAAAGAAAACGAAAGATACGGGGCTCCAAAGATGCGACTCCAAAGTTACGCAGCACTGTAGAGGGTTAACTCGAGTTAACTTATCTTGCGGAGACCCAGCGTTAACTCATCCACCAGTGAAAGAGTGAAGCGTTGCGATGACGTCAGACTGCAGTTCTTTCTCCGTCACGGAGTTCGGAGAAACGTGACTGGATCCGGGGACACTTGGTGTCCGGCTAATTAGTATCTTTATGGTCGCCGTGGATAACCGAAGTCACTTCCCGTCAGTTTGTCAGTTTCCATCGTGAAAACGAGTCGAATCTGAATCGTCGCAGCGACGTGAAACCACATTCGCGGAGCTTTCACGCGTTCGCCTCGGATGAGTTCTCTTTCGTCTGCTGACCGATTAACAGGAACCACCTTCGTATCTCTCGTTTCCTGTCTCGTTTCTTTCTCCAAATGCATTCGAAATGTGGCGCGCTACTCAATGACATCGAACTTTCGTGCCTGCGCTTCCGTTTCTTTCGTTGTCACAGGTAAATTTATTCATTTTATTGGTTTTAATACGATATTAACCCCTTGGCATACGATGACGTCTGCGAGACGGCATTCGCTTCGCGTGTCATTGTAGACGTTGACGTCTCAGGGACGCAAGAACTGTCTCCGGCGGACAGGAAAAGTGTCATACTTTGCAGAACTACTTATTTATTATTTAATAATGTTACTTCATTATTGTTCGTTAATATTGTGTATCAATCTTATTAAATGATATTTAGCATTGTAAATATTCCGTTGTGTTTCAAAGCTTACGTAACTGTTCAGTTGAGGCAAATTAAATAGGATTTTTTGGACCCATGAAATTCCGTTTTATTTGTATGTCAAGGGGTTAAGAAGAATGAGAACACCGGCGACTCGTTGCTGCGTTGGATTCCAATCTCGTGGAAGTGCGACGACTTGTATTTTATTCTGTTTTTCACTTTTTATGGCAGCTCGCCAAGCGAAATTCAGTTTTTATATCCTTCGGTGGATCGTGACGATTATTACATTTATATAATTATATAATTATAATATATAATTGTAAGATTCATATTAACTTTATATTTAAAATAGAGAATGGTGATAATTTGAGTTTCGGTGAAATCTTAAGTCTACTGCAAGACTTCGAAAACGATTTGCATAAGGTTCGTAATTTTAATGTATTTCGCCTGGTATTGGTGTTATTGCTACATTTTATTGATTTGTTTGTTCATTTGATTGATTTAATTATTGATTTCATAACTCGCGGATGAAAGTCCTAGATTCAAATTTCTTATTTCTTATTTTTAACTTATTTTTCGATTCCCGTGAAATCCTTTGGAAAATTATCGAATAATTTCGAAAGAAAATCAGTCGATTCTATTCTTTACGGAGTTGTAATTTCAATTTCACGTTTAATGATGAATTAATGTCATTGGTTAGAACGAATCGGTTAGTCGACCGTTTATTTATTAAGTTCATTTGTTCTGTTTGCAATTAATCCATTTTCCGATGGTTGTTTTTAATAAAATTCATTTGCATGCGCATGATTTAATGAGAGGATCGCGTACCGTTTTTCCACGTCGACTTTCCGAATCGCGGTTTCACCGAGGTGATTTAAGAAATACACTTTCATCCTGCCGTGAGTATGGTTTTGCTTTTATTCGAATATCTCCTGAAGAATGAGAGCACCGGTGAATCGCTTCTGCTTTCGACTTCCGAGGCCCCGCGAAGAAAAGGCTTCTTCAAGAAAGTATTGTGATCGAGTGGTTCTTTTCTAAGAAATAACTTGGTGGTAACTGGTCCAAGTAGAATTTTGGTTGTCCTATAATTCAAGTAGAACTTTTGTTGTTTTATTATTCAAGGAGAGTTTTGGTTGTCCTATAATTCAAGTAGAACCTTTGTTGTCTTATAATTCAAGGAGAATTGTTGGTTGTTCTATAAATCAAGTAGAATTTTGGTTATTCAACGATCGAAGTACAATTTTGGTTCTCCAATTATTATCGAAGTAGTAGTTTAGTTCTCCTATCATTCAAATAGAATTTTGGTTCTTTAATTATGGATGTAGAATTTTGATTTGTCGATGATTTAAGTTGAATTTTGGTTCTTTCATTATGGAAGTAGAATTTTGATTTGCTGATGATTCAAGTAGAATTTTGGTCTTCCAATGATCGAAGTAGGATTTTGGTTCTTCAACGATCCAAGTAGAATTTTGGTCTTCCAATGATCGAAGTACAGTTTTGGTTCTCCAATTATGGAAGTAGAATTTTGGTCTTCCAATGATCGAAGTAGGATTTTGGTTCTTCAACGATCCAAGTAGAATTTTGGTCTTCCAATGATCGAAGTACAATTTTGGTTCTCCAATTATGGAAGTAGAATTTTGATTTGTCGATGATCCAAGTAGAATTTTGGTTCTTCAACAATCCAAGTAGTATTTTGGTCTTCGAATGATCGAAGTAGAATTTTGATTTGCCGATGATACCAGTAGAATTTTGGTTCTTCAACGATCCAAGTAGAATTTTGGTCTTCCAATGATCCAAGTAAAATTTTGGTCTTCCAATGATTCAAATAAAATTTTGTTTCCCCGATGATTTAAGTCGAATTTATGTTCACCAATGACTCTGACAATAAACAGTATCCTTGACACCCAAGTTATTACAAATTATAGTTGAAAATATGTCAATCACTTTAAACTGCTAAGTAAAAATCGCGAGTAAGTAAACAAAAGTTAATTGAACCCTAAAATTGGTCCAATTTCACGGGTTGTTGATCGCCCGGATGACTTAAACTTTTCGATGATTGCGAGCACGAAAGTACAAGAGGAAACGCTCCCACGCGGAAGTGATAAGAGTTCATTGTCAATTATCGCGGCAATGAATTATTAGCGTTAAAACTTTCTCTGGAAGCAACTAGTAACTGTAACTGCACTCAATTGCATTTATTTATTGCTCGTTAATTGCGTAATTAAATGTATTACCGATACATTATTATTCGAAGGATAAATAAACAGATTCCGTTGGTATATTATCCCTTTGCGCTCAAAAGGCGAGTCTCAGTCGCCGTTGAATTCATCGGGCCAACTCGACCGGCGACTGAGAACCGACATTAAAATGACCTCGAGTTGTCGATGATTTAAAGTGCACTAAGAAATAACTGCTAAATCTTAATGTCGCCTCTCAGTCGCCACTCGAATTACCGCGATAAAGTGAGTGGCGAATCAGGGGACGAGTCTCGAGTGGAGAGAGGTTATTATTGGATACGAACGATCAAGCTGCACCAATGGTGGCAACGCAAGAAGTTCACGTGTCTCGGATTCAATTCCACACTTGAATGAATTTTTGGATAAATTATATGATAAACTTTGTAATTTTGTCGATCGATGGTAGTCCTGAAACTCGATTTTTTGTTTCAGGTGACATTGGCCTCTAAATCTAAAAAATGCGGTTACTCATCCTGCTGACACTTCTGGTGCAACTATCTTTTGCTTTTCTCGGACCGTTTGGGGTAATTCGATTAATAATCTGTTATTGATTCGTTCGACAAAGTAATCAAATCGGAAGTGAAGAATGTTTTCGCATCGATATTTTCAAATTTGATTGCCTTCAAAAAGGGAATTATGGCATTTGGAAAAGGTCCATAAAGGATCATAGATAACGATGAGAATCATTTAAAGAATAATGTTTCATATTAACAAATAAATTCATAAAGTATGTGAAAAATAATTTAATACTTTCCGGTACTCCTAATATCTCTTATATGTTCAATAATTAAAAAAGATGTCAGACGAAAGTTTGAAAATGTTCATATCAAAATAAAACGGCCTGATTTACTGGAATCGAATTTAGGATTCTAGGATTCTAGGATTCTAGGAATCTAGAATTAATTCGAGGGTCACAATAAGTTTCAGGAAAGTCAATTGGGGACGAATTATGGAAGCACGGGATGTTGCCAATGCACTTTCGAAGATACGAGATACATGCAGAACGTTTGCGGTGGAATTACCGCGTTTATGGCTTTAGTTCAGAATATAGTGTCTAGCAGATGCGACATCGCCGATCCTTGCCGGAGACTCGGAAGTGAGGAAGTACCCGACGGAGAATGGTAAGAAACTACCGTTAAACCAGTGGCGGAGCAACCAATTTTTTGCCCCTCCGCAAAATATAATCCAATTTTTGGCACCGCCGCAAAATATAATCGAATTTCTGGCCTCTCCACAAAATATAATCGAATTTCTGGCTCCGCCGCAAAATATAATCGAATTTCTGGCCCCGCCGCAAAATATAATCGAATTTCTCGCCTCTCCGCAAAATATAATCGAATTTCTGGCCCCGCCGCAAAATATAATCGAATTTCTCGCCTCTCCGCAAAATATAATCGAATTTCTCGCCTCTCCGCAAAATATAATCGAATTTCTGGCCCCGCCGCAAAATATAATCGAATTTCTCGCCTCTCCGCAAAATATAATCGAATTTCTCGCCTCTCCGCAAAATATAATCGAATTTCTGGCCCCTCCGCAAAATACAATTTTGGACCCCCGGAAAAGAAAAACAACTTATATTTAGTTATATTTAGAATGTCCAGAGTATTTGAATTTGAGTTTAAAAATCCGCACGAACTTCTTCCGCTACTTAATAATAATTTTGCTGCGGTTTTCACGTAACCTAGCTTCGTTGGAATCGCGTTTAACTATATTTATGTCATACGATTTTCTTTCAGACGTAGAAAAGTTAGGTTATAAACGGTTGGAATAATTTGTAAACGATTCTTAATGAAGTATCGTATTATTGGAAATTCAGGTTCGACTTTATTGTGGTCGGAGCCGGTGTCGCGGGTCCTGTTATCGCCAGGAGATTAAGTGATAACCCTTGGTGGAAGGTTTTGCTTATCGAAGCTGGACCGGAAGAGCCCACCATGACTGCGGTTCCAGGATTCGCGTTCCACGCCGTCAACTCATCTCTCGACTGGAGTTACAAAACGGAACCTACCCAACCTCATCCGACAGCTTGTTTAGGTAATTTCGAAATTTAATAATAATTACTTCATAGAACAATTTTTAGTGTCGTTATTTTCACGGTAAATAAACTTCGTTCTCTAATAAGCTTCAATATCAGATTTCTATTGCTTGATAACTTCATATTGAAGATTGAAGATTTAAGATTTAATATTTAATATTTAAGATTCCAAATTAAATAATAATTACTTCATAGAACAATTTTTAGTGTCGTTATTTTCACGGTAAATAAATTTCGTTCTCTAATAAGCTTCAATATCAGATTTCTATTGCTTGATAACTTCATATTTAAGATTTAATATTTAAAATTCCAAATTAAATAAGAATTACGTCATAGACCATTTTTAAGTATCATAATTTGCACGATAATGCAAATTTCGTAATCTACTAAGCTTCTATGTCAGACTTACGGTGTTTGATAACTTCATATTTAAGATTTAATATTTAATATTTACCATTCCAAATTAAATAATAATTACGTCATAGACCATTTTTAAGTATCATAATTTGCACGATAAAGCAAATTTCGTAATCTACTAAGCTTCTATGTCAGACTTATGGTGTTTGATAACTTAAGACTTCAATATTTAAGATTCGAAATTCACACATTGTCGACCGATAATTTTTTTCGTAAAATTGATCCCACGTCACCGGCTATTATTTCGTAATTGGATATGAAAGTGAAACAATATAACACAACCTGACGGCTTTTATTACCGAAAGACACAGGTTGTGTTATGCCAACGACGCTGATGCGAAAAACAGCGCATCGATCACGAGTTTACTCGGGGCCGGTCAGCAACGTTTGGGCATGAAGACACGAGTTAACTCGTGACCGGTCAACAATGTGTTAAATAATACATGCGTCGTAGAACAATTTTTAAGTACCATCATTTTCGCGGTATAGCAAATTCCGTAATCTAACAAATAATACTTAATATCCCTAGAAATAGTTCGAAAAATTAATCAATCCATTTGAACCCACAGAACACAACGGCGTGTGCACATGGCCGAGAGGGAAAATGGTGTCAGGGACCGCCGGAATGTACGGCATGATGTACGTCCGTGGACATCCGGAGATCTATAACAGCTGGGCAAGAAATGGCGCGACCGGTTGGTCTTACAATGAGATCCGCCATTATTTCGAGCGTGCCGAGGATCCAATAAACCCTATGATCCTATCGGACACCTTCCGCACCACTCCGCAACGTGGACCAATGAAAATCCAGTATTATCAACATAAGCCCGAGTTCGTCGATGAATTATTAAAAGCTGCTGGTCAGCTCGGCTACAGGACATCGATATTGAAAGAATATGGTCAAACGGGTTTCATGATCGCGCCGATGGTAACACAAGACGGTATGCGTGGCACAACTTCGAGAGCATATCTCAGACCAGTTCACGACAGAAGAAACCTAAGAGTTCTAACAAATGCTCAGGTGACAAAGGTATTAATTAGTCAGTGGGAGAACAAAGCATACGGCGTGGAACTGATAGACAAGAATGGTTACAAGAGAATCATCAAGATTAACAAGGAAGTGATCCTAACTGCTGGTGCCATTGGCTCACCACAGATCCTTATGAATTCTGGCATAGGACCCAAAGAATTCCTAACGAAACTTGGCATGAATGTGGTGAAGGATCTGCCGGTTGGAAAGAACCTACACAATCATGTTTCCGTAGCTGTTAGGATGAGCATCAAGGACACTCCCTACGAGGCTCTGACAATGGAGAGTTTCAATGAGTACTTGGAGAAGAAGACAGGTCCTTTGGCCAGTACTGGGTTGACACAAGTCACTGCCTTCTTCGAGAGTAGCTACGCTACCAATGGTGTACCTGATATTCAGGTGTTCTTCGATGGTTTTAGTTCTAAGTGTCCGAAGACTGGACTGCAGAATGAGTGTGTGAATGGTGGCGTTGGTATCTGTCCTAGTAGAAGGGAGATTATTGCTAGGCCTACCGTGTTACGGGTCGAAAGTCGTGGTTACATGAGACCACGCTCAGCCAATCCCACTGCTCCGCCTTTAATTTATCCCAATTACTTCACCGACACTAAGGATCTGAAGATACTTGTGCAGGGTATCAAGAAGGTCATTGAACTGACCAATACTCAGGCTATGAAGAAGTGGGACCTCAGACTGGAACCTTATGTTCATCCTATGTGTGCCAGGTAAGAGTTTCCCGCTATTTTGGATTAGTATTTTAACTCTTTCGGATGAAAACGCGAGATGGACTCGTGGAGATCGACTGGGGCCAAGTTATATTGAGTTGGCCAGTAAGTAATGGATTTTTCGGTTCGCTTAAATCGTGCGGTACCGAAACATCATATCTGGAAACCATACCGAGTTCCTGCAAATGGTTTTCAACCCTGGATTTCGATATTCCTAACATTTCAGCAATCTCTCGTGTCGTGTAACGTGGATTATGTTCAATTAGACTGGAGACTTGATCGTTATCAATCTCGATAGGTCTACCGGAACGTTTATCATCGCTAAGACTAGAATTTCCATCGCGAAACTTTGTCAACGCATTTTTAAATTTCCCGCCACGTCCGCGTTAAGCGCGAAAGAAATGGCGGCCGAACGCCGTTGAGTCCTTCGTCGACATACATATAAACTTAACACTTTGACGGCCGCTCATTTGACTCAAAGTATCGCGACTACCGCCGGCATCTCTCCGCTACTGAAATACGGAAAGTCCAAAAAACCAATATTTTGAGAATTAAAAAACGCCAATATAGTCGCAAGAATTGGAAGGCAGTAACTCAAAAACAGTTAAAATGGATTAGCATACAAAAGTCAAATCCACGATCTCGAAATATCTATATAATACTAGTCTAAGATTTCTAGCGCGAAGTCACATTTACGTGACACCGGCCGATAACCGCTGGCTGTCGAAATCATGTATACGTGGCAGCGGCCGTCAAAGTGTTAAGAATAAACTTAACGAATTGTGATGTAATTTCTGAAAGTGGAATAACTCGAATTTTTATGAAAACTTAATTGAACATCATTTCTCAGGATATATTGATATCCTCTTTTATTAGTTACGATATTAAAATCGAAAGAAAAGATGGACTTATTCCACTTTCAAAAATAACGGCTCAATTATAATCGAAATATTGAGTGCAAAGTATCAGTTATACAAAGAGTTGTTACATCGGCCGAATAATTAAGTATGCTGTTAATTAGATTATCGTAATTAATTATCGTCGTTTCAAGATTCAAATTAAAACGTCAAAGTATCTGCTAAGCGAAGGAATGTAAATTTGCATCTTATCAGCACGTTGCAAACCCGAATGCGCGCGTTTCGTGCCGACGATAAAGTTACAACGATGCAAGTATGAGAGCATAATTAATCGTGACGTTTCTTTTCGAAACGCAGTTATCACTTTGGCACTGACGCATTCTGGGAATGCCTGATAAGAGCGGAAACCGGACCGGAGAATCACCAATCAGGATCCTGCAAAATGGGAGGCTACGAGGATCAAAGCGCGGTGGTGGATCCGGAACTTCGAGTACGCGGATTACCGAACATCCGTGTTGCCGATGCCTCCATCTTCCCGATTGTACCGAACGGTAACCCGATCGCCGGAATCATGATGGTGGCCGAGAAAGCGGCAGACATGATTGCCAACTCCTGGCCAAAATTGTGAACTCACCACGGATTTTAACGTTCCTCCACGAAAGCGTTAAAATAAATCTGACATCACTTTTATTTACAAATGTCTTTTTTTCTTTCCGATCAGCAATTTTATCCTCGCCAGGGCTTTGACTTTGATTCATGAATCGAATCATTGTTATAAAGGGATTTAGATTTCAATCGATACTTCGCGAATTTTTATCGACAATTATTTAAGTTAAGAGATATTTAATTTGAAACTTAATTTGATATTTAAGTTAGATTCTCGGTCTAAACTCCGTTTCTTACTTAACTTATTTTTGTTATTAATGAATTTTCAATCACAGAGAACCGCAATAAATCTTAATGTCCTCTCTTAATCGTCCTTCGAGTATTGCAATCAACTATGTGGCGACTGAGAGTCGCCTCCGAGTGCAAACGGTTAAAATGCAATAAGAAAAAGTAAACGGAGTCGATCTTAACGCCGCTTGGCGGTAGCTACTCGAATTACCGACGGAAACTGTGTGGTGACTGAGAGTCGCCTTTCAAGTGCAACTAATAATAAACGGTTAACTAATAATAAACATTCTAATTAGCCAAGTAGTACTTACATTATTCATTAGGAAATAAATCAGGCAGATAGGGAAATAGTGACATTGGTAACGAAACGATAACCTCGTTGAGATAAGGAGATAAGGTGTGTGACACTGACTACCCGATAGAATATGCTTGTAAAATATTCTTCCGTATTCGTGAAAAAGGATTGTGATTGAAATGAGACTGGCCGAACATGCTGAGCTTAGTTCGACGCTGATAATAAAAGGTCATATGAAAGTATAATAATAAAAGCCGTGTAAAATAAGGGTCAAAACCAAACTTACACGTCGCCCGCCATATTTCAAGCGTCAGTCTACATATTCCACATACTTGACTATTCTAAACCAATTCTATATTCAACCGACAGGCACCTAAAAGCGTAACTAGTTATTTAAATGAATACATAAAATGACGTGTTATCAGTGGTTAGGAGTACGTGATAAATACTAGCAAAATGAGATGCACAGCGGGAAAGGGTGAAGGAGAATAATTGAACAATCAGTGGAGCGATTCGTATGCAGATTCGATATACGATACTATTCGTCACGTGACCCTTTTATATAAGATGGCACGATGTGGGTTGCGGTTGAAAGAAACGCGAGGTGGGAGCCATAAGGAAATCCAGTAAGAAAAAAGTGGGAAGACGTAAACCAGGGAAAAACGAGGAGTAAATAGATCTGTAATATATACACTACCGGTCATAAGTTTGTGATCACTTAATATCGTTAAGTAAATTATAAATATCTTGTCTATAAAATAGAACGGGATACTTTTCTTTGGGTATATCTGTAGGTCGATGTACATTGATATTATAAGATAGAAGAGTCGTATCAATTTCGTATATTTGATTCTATATTAATTATACATTTCGCTTAATACGCGACTCGTCGAAGTATCCCCCTTTTTCATTATTGCTATTTTACATATTCTTGACATACCCCGACAAGTTTGCGTAATGTTTCTCGCTGCATAGTTCGCCAACCTTCTTGTAGTAAAGTCATTTCTTGCGGGGAAACTAAAAACCGACCGATAGCGATAAACGGAGCCGATCGATTTTCAAGGTAACAAAATCTTATTACACCCAGGTGCCAATACGATATGTGTCTGCGTGGCAAGGAAATAGTTTAATATTAATGGTAGAATTATCAAATGGACAAAGGTTTTATATTCTATTTACTTATAATGTTCATTCTAACGTTTAAAGTAAACGTTTGAACGGAGACAAAGCAAGTGATGCCAAACTTTTGAACGGTAGTGTATGTATATGGGCCGAAGAGTATCGGAGGGCTAGCGAAGGGGTAGCGAAGGGGTAGCGGAGGGGAGCGAGACATTTCAACCGAAGAATCATTTTACTTGGAAGCAAACACTTGTCGCTAACCGTTCGTCGTTCCTACAACTAGAAAGGTACGTTCTCGTTTCCTTAATTCACGGTAATTCCTTAATCACAATTAATTCCACACTATTTATTCGTGTATTTGCCATTAAAGAAACAATAGTGTTACGATGGCCGTGTAAACGCTTTATAAAACGAAAAGTGGAACTTTTTAATGCATTAACAAACTGTTGTGTTAGTTTATCGGTTTGAAGAGAAAGAAATTGATCAAAGAAAGATTCATTTTTTTTAAGACTAGACAATCTATTTTACTGTAAGTTCGTACGAAACGAAGTAAATAGAAATTGTTAGAAGTAAAATTTGATAAAATACCATATTTCTTGTGGTGCCATTAATGAAGAACATATTCGTTCGACAAAACGATCATCGAACGGTAATTAAATTAAAAATACCTTAATTTGCATGAATTTACGTACGAAATTATTTTCAATTATTCGAATTGTATTCTAATTGTATTGTCGAGTTGATCGTTAATGCTTTGTTTCCAAAACAAACTTCATCAGCACCCTGAAATAGTTTTCATAAAACACTTTTTGGTAAACCATCTTTTTCTTTTTTATCAACTAAGAAAAACGTTTTATAAGAATTCTTTGACAAGCATTATAAGTAGCAGAGTAGAAATAATTACAATAATTATTTTAATATTTTTAACTTCTCTTGTTTTGTACTTTGTCTTATTCGTCAAGTGTGTTGCGTATGCAGCCCTTGGCCGGGGGGTTATCTAACAATAAGTTACGACCAACGAAAATGGGTCCCATGGCCAGGGGTCTTATTTATAGAATAGATGCGGCTGCGATGTTCGGGAAACGGGACCCTCCGGGAAACTTGAGGCCCATACCAGATAACCGGTGCACCTTGGGGTGGATTTATGACCTTTCCCTTTTCCTTGTGTTTTTCCCTCACCGCACCGGAGATTTCACCCACCCTTTTTCCTTCGGCCCTAGCCACAAAGTTTCCTTTAAAAGAGCAACTTCCCACCGTGCCCGGCAGTCTTGATTCACCCTTCGGGTAAGTGCTGCTAATCGTTTTAGTGAGATCGGGCCTCAGTTTCCCTTTCGATCAGTTATCGCGAGTTCGGGTTTGTCAACATCAAACATCAAACACCAAACAGCTTTGTAAGGGACTCTCCCGCCGACGAACGTGTAGTAGCATTTCATTCAGAATATATATATATAGTGTTATTGTTAGTACTTCCGAGTTTAACCCACTATTTACCTTCCCCGTAACATATTAAAAGAATTAAAAAATCAGATGGTCAATTTATTAATGAAAGTGGTAACTTGCATAATTTTGTTATTGACTTATTAGTTACGATACTAAAATCAGTGTTTTATTAAAATACGATACTAAAATCAGAGTTTTTGCAAAGTGTTAAAAGACGACGTTTCTTTCGCACGGCTTTTGTACCGTGGATGAAGGAACCATCAACAAGAAGAGATGGGGCTTGTCGAGTCACGTGTTTTTTCTATGTTTTTACTAAGTTTATCTTGGGCCGTCGCGATATCGTCTATTAAAGTCAAGCGTGCGACATTTCTTCGAATATCGAAAAGTGTAAATCTTAATAAAAATCATAGGAAAAGTATAAATCTTAATAAAAATCATACGAGAAGTATAAATCTTAATAAAAATCTTATTAGAAAGTATGAAACTTATTAAAGAGTATAAATCTTATTAAAAATCATACTAAAAAGTATAAAACTTATTAAAAATCTGATTAAAAATCGTATTAAAAAGTACAAATCTTACTAAAAATCTTATTAAAAATCATACTAAAAAGTATAAAACTTATTAAAAATCTGATTAAAAATCGTATTAAAAAGTACAAATCTTACTAAAAATCTTATTAAAAATCATACTAAAAAGTATAAAACTTATTAAAAATCTGATTAAAAATCGTATTAAAAAGTACAAATCTTACTAAAAATCTTATTAAAAATCATACTAAAAAGTATAGATCTTATGAAAAATCGTATTAAAAAGTACAAATCTTATTAAAACTCGTACCAAAAGATATCAATCTTATTAAAAATCTCATAAAAAAATACAATTATTTTATTCGAACCGAGCTTACTATTTCATTGCGGAACAAGATTTGCATTCGTAATTCGGCGAACGACATAATCGACACGAATGATACATTTTTCCAACAAAACCCGTAATAAATTCATCAAAAACAGTCAATTTACATTACCACTCGGACGTTGTAAACACGGCTGCTAATTTCTCTGCGAGTTTTACCGCCAAAGATGATTGGTCCCAATGAGATTCTTACCTGAAACAGAAAAAGGGACGCCATTAGTATACTGTTCCAAGAAAACAATACACCCAATTCTGTTTAGACACAAATTTTCTAGAAAAATTTTATAAAAGGAAAATTCCATCCAAATTAAATTCCTTTTTATTTTACAGATAATAAAATCGCATTGGATCGATAATGCATTGCATCAAATCGCGTTATCAAAGATAAATCTCGCATTTTATTGGGTGGTTCGGAAAGTAATTTCGTTTTTCCCGACAGAGGATTTTCTGAATATATTTTTATACAAACATTTTCTGACCGTGGAATCATGCTACTGCCAGAAAGATGGCAAAAAGTATTGGAAAAGAATGGCCAATATATAATTAAATAAAATATTTATTTATCATACGAAAATTGTCTTTCATTTTCACAAAGAAAAACTACATTACTTTCCGAACAACCCAATATTATACATCACATTCTACAAAAACCGCGTTTCACGAAACAAGTCATTCCCATATCCTTAACCCTTTGCGGTCCAATGTCGACTGTGGCTCGCCATCTCATTTCGTTCCAACGACTTCTATGTCCAGCTAAACTCGAGACAGACATTTTTGTCTACTGGAAAGGAATGCTAGTTATTCGAAGAATATTCCTCATAGTATTACAATTCTATGTTTTGATGGAATGTTTTGACTGGAATAAAATACCGAAAATATCGCGGATCGCAAAGGGTTAACGCGTTGTACAGGGTGCGCCCTGTATCGCCCGAGACGCTGGCCAATGTGATAGAAAATGCCAGAAAAAGAGCTCACTTATGTCTCACCAATAAGGGCGGCCATTTAATTGATATTGTTTTCGGAAACTAGTTGAGATAAATTGTAAAAGAGTAAGCTTAATAAAACAAGAGAACTTTTTGAAATCTATTGAGAATTGTCAAAGTTATTCAACATTTCCATTGACCCGATTGAGATGGCGCACCCTGTAGAAATTCGTGTTAAAGCCACTCGAGTTTCACTGTAAACACAAACTTATCGTCTCTTCGACATTTCCACCAGGAACCATGGAAACATGTGTCGCGGCAAGTTGCGCGGCGATGTCAATGTCAACGCCAAACATCTTCCTCCAATTAATCCAAACCCTGCTGGCAGCGCAGTGCACTTTGAGTAACAGCCGCGATTATCCCGCGGATCGTACCAACGAAGTAATCGATTCCAACCAAGAATTCGATTTTATCATAGTAGGTGGTGGTACCGCCGGTTCGATCGTCGCCAGTAGACTCTCCGAAGTAACCAATTGGAACGTGTTATTAATCGAGGCTGGCGATGATCCATCATACATTTCCGACGTGCCATCTTTGATTCTCTTCCTCTTCGGAACCGACCAGGATTACGCTTACAACGCGGAGCCCAACGAAGGCTTTTGTCAAAGCATGAAGAACAAACGTTGTAGATGGTCAAAGGGTAAAGTTCTTGGCGGTAGTTCCGTGATAAATGCGATGCTCCACGTGTTCGGCAACGACAGGGATTACAATGATTGGTCCAAGATGGGAAACAATGGTTGGAGCTACGAAGAAGTGCTTCCTTACTTCACGAAGTCACTTAACTGTGGCCCGGAAGGTGACAATGTTTGGCGCCAAAAGTACTGCGGCACCGGTGGACCAATGGACATCAGACATTACAATTATTCCTTGTCAGGCATGCAAGATGTCTTCTTGAATGCCGTGCGCGAAGTGGGAATTGAAATACTGGAGAACGTGAACAGCGATCGTTTCGTTGGATATGGAAAAGCGCAGGGTACGTTGGACAATGGCCGACGCGTGAATGCTGCGAAAGCCTTTCTCTCTCCGGTCAAGGAAAGACGGAATCTCTATGTGATGAAGAACACCAGAGTCGATCGGATTCTATTGGATGGCAGGAAGGCAACCGGGGTTCAAGTTACGGGCTTGAAGAGTGGGAAAACAATGGATGTAAAAGCTAAGAAGGAAGTGGTTCTGTCTGCTGGTAGCATTGCTTCGCCACAGTTGCTGATGCTTTCTGGCATTGGTCCAAAGGAACACTTGCAGGAAATTGGTATTCATGCGATTGCTGATCTACCGGTTGGTCAGAATCTTCAGGATCACTTGGTCTGGTTAGGACTGCAGTTGAAATATGTGAACGCTACTGCGCAGCCGCCGTCGCCAACTTATTTCATGGATATATCCTATGAATATCTTATGCATAATAAGGGAGAATTAGCAACAGCGTCTGGTTGCGACTTGCTTGGTTTCGTTAATGTCACCGATTATTCATCCAAGTATCCTGACGTTCAGTTCCACCATTTTCATATGCCAAGATGGCAGGCATTCAAGACGCAGACTCTGATGAACGCCTTTGCATTCACCGAAGAGTTCTTCGATGAGATTACTAGATCCATCATGGAGTCTGATATCATCTTTCCTTCTCCAGCTTTGTTGCAACCCAAAAGTCGCGGGTATCTGAAATTGGCTAGCAAGAACCCTGAGGAGCCTATAAAGATTTATCCGAACTACTTCGGGGAGAAGGAAGATATGGAGACTTTGTTGAAGACGGTGGATGTCATGAAGGAGTTCACGAAGACGAAAGCCTTCAAGGATGTCGATATGAAGATCCGACATGTTGAGATTTCGAATTGTCAACATACACAGCCTGATTCTAGGGAATATTGGGAATGCAATCTGAGAAATATGGCTGTTACCCTTTTTCATCCGGTTGGTACTGCGAAAATGGGACCTTTGAATGATCCAACAGCGGTGGTTGATTCGCGACTCAGAGTACACGGAATTGAGAAATTAAGGGTTATCGATGCTTCAATTATGCCGCGGATTCCGAGCGGAAACACGAATGCACCTACCATGATGATTGCCGAGAAGGGCGCGGATTTGATGAAGCAGGATTGGACCTTGAAGACGGAGCTGTGATTCTATTCGTTCTTAACTCTCCCAAGATAATTGTTTGAAAATAATATTAGGTTGTTTGGAAACTTCAGGCCGAGTTTCACTTGTTTTTTGGCGAATATACTGAGAAGTTCTGGGAGCATGGAATCTTCAAGTTGCATCGGAAATGGAGAAAGTAGTGGAACAAAATAATGCGTATATATATAAATAAATATTAATTGAATAAATATATATATATATTTATAAAAAAATCGACATATAAGAATGTTGCCTTTGAATTTTACTTAAAAATTGGCACAAACTTTCCAATATTTGGGTGAATTTTATATGGAAATATAATAATATATCGAATTTATATTTCCATATTAATATGTTTTTGAGTCAAGTAATTAAGATAATTAATATAAGTCAAGTAATTAATTATATTAATTACTTATAATTATTACTTAATTATATTAATTGCTTGACTTATATTAATTATCGTAATTTCTTGACTCAAAAACATATTAATATGGAAATATAAATTCGATATATTATTATATTTCCATATAAAATTCATCCAAATATTGGAAAGTTTGTGCCAATTTTTAATTATATTAATTACTTGTATAGAAACCGTTTGTTTTTAAGAAATGATTGAAATGGCATATATTACATTTTATATGGTATTTGAATATATTTCACAAAATATTAAAATCGAACGCCTTGAGAGAGTTAACGAGTCAGCGACTGATATTATAAAATAATATATTCTCATGAAATATGCGCAAAATACATGTTTTTAGCCTTCACAATTTTATGAAATATTTATAATGCATTGCATCCAACTTCGTTGGTTTTATTATCTCGATTTTTAAAAAGAATATGGTATATGTATTGTAATAATATACTATTTAATTTAATAATACATTTTGCGATAAGAATGGATCATCGATCATAGATCGACAAAGGAAATGATTTACAATCTATTTCTGGACGATGGATAAATTCCACTTCAAGATTATAAACTAAATCTATCCATCTCTCTTTCTACGTCCATTTTAGAATTTGACGAATACACTTTTCGGTTGAAATGATCAAATCAGAATTGGTTAGTTTATAATAATTATGCGATTGTTAAGTAATAGATTCTCGAATAAACAAGAAGAGGACCAAGTTTGCGTAATATTTGTGAAAGATGTAAAGATGTTAGAGAAAATATTCCCGGAGATATTGTTTGTTATAAAACGAGGAAGGAAGAAACGCGTGACGAAAGGATCGGTGGAGGATTTCCGTTTCGAGATGCACTGAGTTTGCGGTCGATTTGTTCCTTGTTTTCTATCGAAAGTTTATGTCAAAAAATGTATTTCGATTTGAAGATCAACGTTATGTAATTTAAAGAAATACAACGGATCAAATTTCACAGGATTAAAATAAGTAACATAAAAGCCAACATAAAAATCAAAAATGTCTGTATTTAAAGTGCAAGATTAATTAAAATCCAATTCTACGTTGCTGATTCTTCATTGAAGAAAATAATGAAATACATGACTTGTATAATAAAACACATTAAATAAAATATATTAAATACATAATTCCTATAACTCCCATAATTCGATAAAATAAAAATCAATTTCGATTTTCAAAAATCGGGGGAAATTATAGCGAGAAAAGTTCAAGGACTACGAAGGACAGGTTGGCAGTGAGTTTTAATTAAGATACCAGAAAATAAATTGCGGTGCGATTTCCAACGGACGAAAGTGTCGTTCGGCGTGGCGTAAAAAAGTTCGGCGAAATTGCAAGGCGCAAGAAACGATGCAGGAAATAACGGTTGTCGCGCGTAAAATCGAGGCATTGTCGAGGCATTGTCGAGGTTTTGAACCATCGAGACACCAGGTGTTCCGTTCGAACAGATAATGTGACTCGCAATATCGCCGCGAAACTATCACAGAAATCGCCGATCTTTTTGCAACTTTGTTCCTCGTCGATGCTTTAACCCGCCGCATTTCTACCGCGTCTCTTCTCGGAGTTACTTCCGAGAGCAACAGCAACGGGAAACTGTTGAAAAGTGAACCGATCGTTTTCAACCGATTTTTGTTAAAACGATATTTATTTAATTGTTGTTTAAATCTGATTTCTGTTTGAAATCTTGTTCGATGTAATTTATTCGTGGAAGTGTAAGAATAAGAACCGATTGTTTTCAACCGATTTTTGTTTAAACGATATTCATTTAATTGTTATTTAAATCTGATTTCTGTTTGAAATCTTATTCGATGTAATTTATTCGTGGAAGTGTAAGAATAAGAACCGATCGTTTTCAACCGATTTTTCTGTAATTGTTATTTAAATCGGATTTCTGCTGAAAATCTTATTTGGTAGAATTTATACGTGAAAGTATAAGAATATAACCGATCGTTTTCAACCGATTTTTATTTAATTATCATTTAAATCTGATTTTTGGTTGAAATTTTATTTGGCATAATTTATACGTAGAAGTGTAAGAATAAGAACCGATCGTTTTCAACCGATGTTTATTTCATTGTTCCTCTGATATAATTTATACATGGAAGTGTAAGGATATTTAAATTGACGTTTAATTAACAGAATCTTATAAACAAAGTGTATAAAATACCGATCAAACTGCAAATTGTGTCGTGGCCATTTTTCAACCGATTTATATCATTCAGTTTATTTAATCGTTATGTAAATCCGATTTTTATACTCCGAAGTGTAAGAATATATGTGTTGTAGATGTGTTCGAGTGAGATTATCTTATAAATAAAGTATAAACAGGCTCCGCAGTGAACCGATTTTCAACCGATTTCTATTTAAACAATGTTTATTTAATTATTATTTCAATCTGGTTTTTAAGCCGGAAAGTATACGGACATTTAAATTGATGTTTAATTAAGAAGATCTTATAAACAAAGTGTTTAAAATACCGATCAAAATATAAATCGTTTCATGCGCAAAAATCATGTCGTGGGTACCGCCGGATTTATCGACCCTCTGTTTACCTCATTCAACGGTTTCCACGTGTCAACCACCTGCTGTTTTATTTCTTGCATTTGTCGCGCGTCTTTTTCGATACTCGAAGGATTCCAGTTATACAACATTCGAGCACTTGCATTCAAACGATGCTTCGCACGAATTTGAATCTCGAAAGTTGTACAAACCGGGCATAGAGTTCCTTCAAAAACGATTGAAGAACAATCGTTATTTTTTACCAATCACAAACCACGATCCATTACTGGAAGACGAATCAACGACGATAAAAAGAGTTTCGCCGAATGATGTTTATAACGGCGAAAAGAATGAATATTTACACTCTTTGCAATACGAGGAAAGAAATATTAAAAATAATAAAAACAATAGAAATAATGGATACAGACCGATTAATGTCGAGGTGGAAATGCCGAGTTTTCATTTTCGACAAAACTATCATTTTTATCCCGAGACTGGGATGATCACGTCGATTGATCATTTTTGGGAATACGAAGATTTTCGCAGCAGACAAATGTCTCCTGAAAATTCGGCTCTTTTTGAAAATTCGTGGAAAAACCGAAGAACGTCGCGGAACTTAAATCGCGAGGATTTTGATTACTCGGATTACGAGTCGATCGATGAATCGAAGAGACGGAAGGAAGTTCGTGAAACTCAGCCTGGAATCGACTTTCCGGAAGTGCAGGATTTCTTTGCGGAGGAATATGATTTTATTATCGTTGGAGCTGGTTCCGCGGGTTGCGTTCTCGCGAATAGATTGAGTCAAATCAAATCTTGGAGGGTAAGTTGATAGACTTTATCTTTCGAGTTTTCTAATAACTTTCTTTTTTTATGACCAATCATTTTGTTCGGAATAAAAGTATTTAATTAATATTAATATTTTACTGTATCGATATGTATTATTTAATTTTCGGTATTAATATATCTCGGACACCGAAGATTAAATTTAGATGAATTTAATTATATCAATTATGCAACGTAACCCGCAAAAAATCTCAGAAAATCCAGATGCTAGTTTACTTATCATTTAAATAAACACGCATGAAGAATAAATAGCGTTTATTTTTTTGGTATTTTTTCACGTAATATGCCTTTATATAGATATTAATACAAATTTCTTAAGAAAAAGTTCTTTCTTTTGGAAGAAAAGTTGCGAAAACCATCTGCCCGGAAATTTGCACGTCATTTTATATATATTATGTTCGAATTAAGAGATTTTTTGCGGGTTACGTTGCATAATTGATATAATTAAATTCATCTAAACTTAATCTTCGGTGTGCGAAACTTATTAATATCCAAAATTATATAATGCATATCGATATAGTAGAATATTAATATTAATTCAATACTTTTACATTTTATATATATATAAATTAATTAATGCTTTAGTTTTATTCACCTCTTCACAATTTGATAAATATTGGCATTAATAATTATTTTTTAATAAAATTATGTATTGTTGCAAAGTTAATGCAACAAGATCGAATAGGTTTCCAAGAAAGGTAGGAGTTTCATGGAAAAGATTATTGTTGGCGTAAAAGTATGCTAATTGAAAATATTAGAGTATCGGTCGTATTCGCTAAAAGTCGACAAGTGAAACTGCCGAACATTACACCATATATATTTTATGGTAGCATAATTTTGCTTATGGTTCCAAGAAATACCTTCACGGATCGGGGAGTAATAGAATGTAATTGGAGGAATGCGTTTTTTACGTTCCACGAGAATCAGGTCAACGCGAAATAATTCGGAAATATTATAAACATATTTGTTGCAGACGATGCAAAGGAAATTTTGTGTGTTGTCCTAAACAATCTAAATTTGTTCCTCTGTATAACGTTGCTATATTTTTTGAAAATAGTTGAGTTTTAATTTATCCATTGGCTTCATTTAATTTAATACAACTTAATTTAATACAATGTAAAAGCGTTATATTTTTGGCGATCCTCGTATAAATTGTGACGATTCTCATATAACGCGGTTCACAAATTGTGGCGATCCGCATGTAACTCGGTGCTTATACAACGCGAATTCCAAATTGTGGCGACTCTCATATAACGCGGTGCTTATACAACGCGAATTCCAAATTGTGGCGATCCTCATATAACGCGGTGCTTATACAACGCGAATTTCAAATTGTGGCGATCCTCATATAACCCGGTGCTTATACAACGCGGTTTCGATATAACGCGGTTCCCAAATTGTAGCGATCCTTATATAACGCGACACTTATACAACGCGAATTCCAAATTGTGGTGATCCTCATATAACGCGGTACTTATACAACGCGCATTTCAAATTGTGGCGATCCTCATATAACCCGGTGCTTATACTACGCGGTTTCGATATAACGCGGTCCTTATACAACGCGAATTCCAAATTGTGGCGATGCTTATACAACGCGGTTCACAAATTGTAGCGGTCTTCGTATAACGCGACACTTATACAACGCGAATTCCAAATTGTAGCGATCCTTATATAACGCGGTCCTTATACAACGCAATTTCCAAATTGTGGCGATCCTCATACAACGCGGTTCACAAATTGGGGCGGTCCTCGTATTACGCGACACTTATACAACGCAGTTTCGATATAATACAGTGCTACTACAACACGATTTCCAAATTGTGGCGATCCTCAGATAACGCGAGGCTTCTACAATGCGACTTCGATATAACGCGTGTATGTCATCCGAGTCTCGAATAACGCAATTTTTATAACGCGCCCTTTCTTTGGAATCTAACTCTCACATTATACAAGGGTTACTTGTATAACTGTGTTTGATTTGGCCGATAAAATCTAAGAGGATAAAAGCTAAGATCGTCAGGGCTTCCTTGAAACGGGTCATAGAACAAAACATAATCGATGATCATGTTATGAATATTTTGTGGCTTCCAGCGATTAAGAATGTCTTCGAACACTCGGCACTGCGAAGCCAGTTACAAACACTTTCGACAGCCAATAAAATCGTCCTTTCGAAACTATTCTGCCAACACGTGCCATGATATCGTATCACATCAAATAAATCCGATAAACATAATATTCCTCATCCAAAATCAAAAATAAGTTTAATCTATTTTTAACGGGATTTAAATGTCTAGTTAATATTAATGCCCGCTCTTCGCACAGGTTCCAATTTCTCAATATGTCAGTAATTTAGAATATTGATCTTTAACGTTCGTCCTTAATCACCAATCGAGTGAAATGATAATTTTATATCCACTTTTCTGAATTCGGATTAGGCAACGTCGCAAGGTTGAACTTTGGGGTTTCGACAAGAACTTGGAAGTTGGACTTTAAATCCAGAAATATTCATTCTTATGCAATTTATCAAAAACTGGTACGAATTCATTTTTGGGGCTTACCAGTCGTTTTGCTTATGGCATCGATTAATTAAAATATTCATTGATCGATGTATGATATTTTTCTATTATATCGAAGAATCGATGTTTTACCGAAAGAATTAATATTAATATTAATATTAATATCGAAATGTCCTCTCTTGATATTAATGTAACATAATAATAATAGGTTGGCAACTAAATGTTTGTTGATCAGTAATATTTTTCTAGAGCTTCCATTCTTGCGATTATTTTCATACAAACAATTAATATTTCATATAATTAAGTTTGTTTAATTGAAGTTTATACTGAAGATCGCGAACGTAGTTTCTAACCTAACATTAATATTGATATCAATCACTTTCAAATATTACTGCTAGAAGCTGGAATAAAGGAGCCATTGGTTGCAGATGCCCCAATGTTCGCTTCCGTCGTTGAATGTAATGATATTAATATTAATTATTACAGATATTACTTTTGGAAGCTGGAATAGAAGAGCCGTTGGTCGCCGACGTTCCAGCGTTCGCTTCTTTGCTGCAAGCAAGCAACATCGACTGGATGTATCGAACGCAACCAGAAAAACACTCCTGTCGGTCGAGAAGAGGTCGCGGCTGCGCATGGGCAAGAGGGAAAGTATGTTTACCCATCCGAACTACTATTCGACTTAGATTTCTCCGCGAAAATATTGGGTTGTTCGGAAAGTAAGTTCGTTTGTTCCCGACAGAGGATTTAATTGTATCAGTTTTTTGCCAGCAAAGAGCAGACATTTGATGAGCGTGGAATCATGATACTGCCAGAAAGATGGCAAAAAGTATTGGAAAAGAATGGCCAATATACAATTTAATAAAATATTTATTTATTACACGAAAATTGTCTACGAAAAAACGAAATTACTTTCCGAACAACCCAATACGAACAAAGTTTGAAACAACATAAAATCTTAAAAGTTAAAGTAGAATAACTCGTAACAGACGAAGTAGGCGCGTAGATTGGTGGCGCGCAATTTGAATAACTGAACATATTCGCGCCGGATGACGACGAAGGACTTGAACCCATTCGACCGCCATTTCTTTCGCGCTTAACGCGGACGTGGCGCGAAATTCAAATTAGACGAGAACAATATTTGTTGTATATTACAATAATACTGTACGGCGTGCAATTTAAATTAACTCTAGCTTGAAAACAGTTCAGGATGAAACAGATATTTTCTTTTATATCAAATCTAACTGCATTCTTTAAACTTAACACTTTCGCACCGGATGACACACATTTGACTTATTAGAATTTTTACCAGAACCTGGATAACTCAAATTTGAGTCTTTAGATACATTACACTTTGTCTTGAAACGTTTCAGTACATTTTGACCAAGTTACGTGTTGACTTCGATAGCATTTTTTCTCAATATTACTTTATTAATCAAAATTCCGCGAAATCTCGATTCTCGCACAGGTAATGGGTGGCTCCAGCACGATCAATTATATGATATACATCCGTGGCAACCCAAAGGACTATGACGAATGGGCGGAGCAAGGAAACGAAGGATGGAGTTACGAGGATGTGTTGCCATACTTTTTGAAATCCGAGAATAACGAAGATTCTGAGGTAAACAAATCAGACTCGTGCTTCTTAACATGTTGAACACCAGAACCGGTGGCCACCGATAACAAATTACTAAAACTCGATTCAAACATATTCTGAATAATATTCTGAAAACTGTCCATATTTTTAACATGAAAATGAAACATCACATGCGAACAACGAACACTAGAATCCACCATTTCGACTGATCGGTAATTCTAGCGTTAACACTTGCATCCTATGCTACGTTTCCGAATATTTTTATCAACATATACGTAACTTATATATTTGTTATCAGGTAATCAAGGACAATCCTTACTACCACAATCGTGGTGGAGATCAGAATGTCGAACGTTTTCCTTTCAACGACCCCAATACGGATATCCTGATAAACGGCTGGAAGGAACTCGGACACGATTTAATCGACGCTAATGCAGGGAGGCAACTGGGCGTGACAAAATTACAAATGACTTCGATTCACGGCATGCGTCAGAGTACGAACGATGCATTCGTCAGGCCCATTCGTCGAAAGCGATCCAATTTGTTGATCGAAACGGAAGCGCACGTGACGAGGGTCCTAGTGGACCCGGAAACGAAAGAAGCAACGGGTGTCGAGTACTTTTCGACGGCCACTGGTTTCGCGAAGGTTGCGAGGTCCAAGAAAGAAGTGATCTTATCAGCGGGAGCAATTAATTCACCTAAAATCCTGATGTTATCTGGAATCGGTCCAACCGACGAATTAACCGCGCACGGTGTAAGGACCATTAAGGAACTTCCGGTAGGAAGGAATCTCCAGGACCACGTGACCATGGATGGTCTGGTGATCGCATTAACCAATGAGACTTCCACGGCCAAGGACAACGATGCTAAGAAGATGGACGTTTATCACTACGAAGAAACAGGAATGGGTCCGTTGGCAGCTACTGGCCCACTTTCTTGCAGTGTCTTCTTGCAAACGCTATTCCAACATGGCTACCACGTACCGGATATACAATACAGTTTTGATGGCAGTAATCAAATGGATTTCATCGGGGACCCTGCGCAGTTTGGCGAAACTGCGGTGGAGCCGTTATCTTATTACGATGCCATAAATATAAGGCCGATTTTATTGTCACCAAGGAGTCGGGGTTTTATAAGACTCAACGAAACTGACCCTCTCTGGGGCCCACCTTTGATTTATCCCAGATATTTCACCAGATATCCCGATCTCGAAACTATGGTGGAGGGGATAGAAGCCGCGATGGAATTGTTTTCCACAAAAGCATTTATTGATTATGGAATGCAGTTGATCGATGTACCTTTGCCTGCTTGTGTGTCTTTCGAGTTTGGGACCAGAGATTATTGGAGATGCGTCTTGATGGAGTATACAGCTACGATTTATCATCCTGTTGGGACTTGCAAAATGGGACCGAAAGAAGACTCGGAGGCGGTGGTTGATTCGAGACTGAAGGTCCACGGTATTCGGGGTCTTCGAGTGGTGGACGCTTCTATTATGCCAAAGATTGTTAGGGGAAACACGAACGCACCGACTATTATGATCGCGGAGAAGGCTAGCGATATGATTAAACAGGATTGGATGTATGAGGATTTGTTTTGAAATTTTATGGCGTAAAGGTGTCGTTCGTGTAAATATACTTGATTTATATAGGGGACAACATTTGTAATACACTTTTGTGGACTAAAAATCGTATTGGAACATGTTTATACATCATCTACCATCGATTTGAACTATTTAGGAGCGAAATTGGCGACTTTGATTTTTTGACAATTTTTGAAGGTAATACCCCTTCACATTTTTGCGATTTTGGGTCGACCCATTTTTTGACCAGAAAAAATTTTTAATTCACTTCTTTCAATCCGAAATCGTCCTAGAATATGTTTATACATCATTTAACATCGATTTGGGTCATTTAGAATTGATTTTGGCGACTTTTAATTTTTGACAATTTTTGAAGGTATACCCCTTTACATTTTTGCGATTTTGGGTCGACCCATTTTTTGCCCAACAAAATTTTTAACCCACTTCTTTTGATCCAAAATGGTCCTAGAACATCATTAGGCATCATATACCATCGATTTGGGCTACGTAGGAGCGAAATTGGAGACTTTCATTTTTTGACAATTTTTGAAGGTATACCCCTTCACATTTTTGCGATTTTGAGTCGACCCATTTTTCGTACAAAAAATTTTTAAACCGGTTCTTCCGACCTAAAATCATCCTAGAATATGTTTATACATCATATACAATCAATTTGAGTGATTTAGAAGTGATTTTGGCGACTTTTAATTTTTGACCATTTTTGAAGGTATACCCCTTCACATTTTTGCGATTTTGGGTCGACCCATTTTTTGCCTAAACAAATTTTTAAACCGCTTCTTTCGACCCAAAATCGTCCTAGAATATGCTTATACATCATATACCATCGATTTGGGCCATTTAGGAGCGAAATTGGCGACTTTGATTTTTTGAGAATTTTTGAAGGTATACCCCTTCACATTTTTGCGATTTTGGGTCGACACATTTTTTGCCCAAACAAATTTTTAAACCACTTCTTTCGACCAGAAATGGTCATAGAATATATTCATACATCATCTACCATCGATTTGGGCCACTTAGGAGCAAAATTGGCGACTTTGATATTTTTACAATTTTTGAAGGTATACCCCTTTACATTTTTGCGATTTTGGGTCGATCTGTTTTTCGACCAGAACATTTTTTTAAACCTCTTCTTTCGACCCAAAATGATCCTACAACATGTTTACACAGCATCCACTGAATCGTGAGAATATATATTGCGAAGAAATTGATAGCTTCTTAATTAGCCTTTGAAAGAGATTGATGGATGCAAAGAGAGGACGTTGCGATCGGTAAAGAGTCCGAGGTAATTGATTCCAATAACTACGATGCAAAAGATGCTTGCAAAACTAAGGTAAAAAATCTACGAATAATCTATGCAATCTGATAGAAATAGTATGTCACCGTGGAGCAGTTTGCATTGATTATATCGCAACAAGTTGATACTCGAGAAAGGAAAATAAAAATATAATACACTGTATGCAAAACCAGTACATCATTGTATAACGTTGTACGATTCTGCATATTAATGAATATACTGGCATTATTCTGTAAACAAATTCTAACGACATTGTATAATACTTATCTTGATGGAATTTTTATTAAAAGATTAATGCATTGCAAATGACATACAAATCGTGTAAATTAAAACGACACCTTAACGGCTATTCATAAATTCAAATCAATATTTTCATTTACAATGCAACTGCCGAACAGGTTAAAATAATTTCAGTGAAAGCGAGCGACGCGACTACGCGGAAAGAAAAATCGAATTTTATTAATAATTCTCACGCTACTGCTGGTATGAAACTGTCACGATGATTACTCGTGAAATAATTATCTTTTTACTTAAGATAATTCCGGTCCTCGGTTTGCAGGAATTTGCGGATGATAATAATTTGAGTGAAAGTTCAGTGACATCCTGACGAAATAATACCGTCATTATCGAATATTTCCTGAATCTACCATTTTAACGAATGCGAAATCTCGGTCTCCGTAAAACGTATATTTTTTCAACAAATGCGAATTCTCTGTCTCTGGGAAATGTATATTCTTTTTAATGAAACGTTATACTTTTATTTATGTATGTATATAACTCCCACGATTAAAGCAATAACATTATCTTGTATCATTATAGTAGATTTAGTAATTATTATAATAATCTTGTAATATTATAATGAGTTATCATGAATACTCCGAGTTTACTGTAATTAAAAAATACTTTGATTTCACGTTTAGTATAATTTTACCGATTTCCCACGAAGCTCAATTACCACTGATAAGATTAGATATCGAAATCACTTCGACGTTAAATCAACTTATCTTCAGCTTCGGTAATAAATCACTTTATCGACTGATAGACATTAATACACGATTATTAAAATCGAATTAGAGAAGACCGATTATTATCAGCTTCCGCGTTACGTCGCCTTATCGGCTATTATAATAGATACCAAATTAGGATTGTAGCTAATCCTCGTACAACGCGTATTTATGCAACACGTTTCGGTATAACGCGGTTCCCAAATTGTGGCGATTCTCGTATAACGCGGTGCTCGTACAACGTGGTTTCGATATAACGCGGTGCTTATACAACGCGATTTCCAAATTGTGGCGATCCTCATATACCACTATGCTTGTATAATGCGGTTCCCAAATTGTGGCGATCCCCATATAACGCGGTGCTTATACAACGCGATTTCCAAATTGTGGCGATTCTCATATAACGCAGTTCTCGTACAACGCGGTTCCCAAATTGCGGCGATCCCCATATAACGCGGTGCTTATACAACGTGATTTCCAAATTGTGGGAATTCTCGTATAACGCGGTTTCGATATAACACGGTTCCCAAATTGTGGCGATCCCCATATAACGCGGTGCTTATACAACGCGATTTCCAAATTATGGCGATCCTTATATTACACTATGCTTGTATAACGCGGTTCCCAAATTTTGACGATCCTCGCATAACGCCACAATTACACAACGCGGTTCCTAAATTGTGGCGATTCTCATATAACGCGTTACTTATATAACGCGGTTTCGATATTACGCGGTTCCCAAATTGTGGCGATCCCCATATACCACTATGCTTGTATAATGCGGTTCCCAAATTGTGGCGATCCCCATATAACGCGGTGCTTATGCAACGCGATTTCCAAATTATGGCGATCCTTATATAACACTATGCTTGTATAACGCGGTTCCCAAATTTTTACGATCCTCGCATAACGCGACACTTACACAACGCGGTTCCTAAATTGTGGCGATTCTCATATAACGCGTTACTTATACAACGCGGTTTCGATATTACGCGGTCCACGAAACATAGCGATCCTCGTGTACAACGCGTTATCTATACAACGCAATTTCGATATTACATGGTTCCGGAATCGTAACAACCCTCACACAACGCGGTCTCGATATACCACGAGAATAGTCTAAGAGAATAGACTAACAAGGTATAAATGCAACGCGATTCCGATATAACACGCTTCACGAATCGTAGCGAGCCTCCTGCAACGCTGTACCTATACAACTCAAATTCCATATATCACATTCATACGAAATAACATTTCATCGGACGGATATTTTTCTGGAACTTAACTCCCGTGTTATACGATTGTTGCCATTATCCAAAATAACACTGGAAACCGTCGACCACGCGCGATTCTGTACGATTCTCGCGAGTCTATGAAAACGGAAAAGTGTTTCGGTCTAACGCACGGTGTTTCTCAATTTTTGGAGTAAAAGCGAGCGTTGTTACGGCGGAACATACGCAAAAGATATGAAATTGGAGTGAAAAGGTACGTCGCACGACTGATTACAAAACCTGGGCTGAAAGTGAAATTTTTCTATCGGCCGCGTAATACGATGTGGCTACTAGAAAGAGGAAGATTCCTGTGTTTGCACCGCAAGAATCGGAGAAAGCAGATTGGCTAAATTTCACCGGTGACCCTGGCCAATTACCAATGGTCACTTCGCGCGTACACGGAATAACTGATTACACCTGCGAATACTCGGGGAACACCGACTTCCTACTTTAAGAATTATGCCGAATTCCGTGCCTGTTCATTATCCAAATAATACGTAATATTATACTTGAACGATAGACAACGAATGACTCAATATTTTCACGGTTAAGTAAGGTAAACGTAGAAATTAAACAAGCGGATATTTCTGTTTGTTTTGTCTACCACGCTCCAAGGTTATCGATAATATTTCACATTTACTATGAAATAGAGAAAAGTTGATAATAATATTTCTATCACAATTAAAGTTATACTATAATATATTGGTACGGCAAGACTTTCGTGAATCAAGACTGATGAAATTAAAACAAATTTCTTGATAGAATTCATAACAGTATTTCCACTAAAAAATAATATTATACTGTTATCGTAACGTAATTTAATAAAAACGTTCAAATATACAATGTTCCATTTTCTGCGATTTTTTGCGGCCCACTTTGCGTAATCGACATAACTTATAACGAAATTAATGGTTTCAATTACTTGCGTTATCGATATAAAATAAAACTACATGAAATCTCAAACAATACTTCGTGGTATATTCGAATAATTTTATTAAAAATAGCTGACAAGTCATTTTAACCCTTTTGATAGTTCCGGTGTTAATAAACGGAACTCGGATACGTAGCAGAACTATGTAATTACATAACACGAATGTATTACAATAAAATTCATCTCGAATGCACCGATTAAATGGTACCAACAAAACGGATTTAAAAGCCGTGAAAGGACTTGTAATATCGAAAGGATTTCTCAAGCGCAACATTATACTCCAATTATCTTCTTGCGCGGCACAATTTGAATAATTGTTCCCGCGCGCAATGATTACATAAATTAAACCACCCTTTATCCACGTAATTAGCTCTGCCTGACCGTTGTGGTTCATCGATTATCGAATACGTTAATTATTGAAGAAAAGCAACAGGTTGCGCGCAAGCATTAATCGATAACACAACGTGAAGTCAGTCACAAGTTATTTCGATATCCACGGCGGACGAAAATACTGCCGCCATATTGAAAATGCCCGAGGGGACCGTGAGGATGTTCATCCTTGTAATTACGGAAATCGTGTGCGCGGGACTTAATCGTGAAAGAGAAAATCGGGTTCGTTGGTTAACCTTGAAGATGTTGATACCAGGTGTACCAACCGAGCGATGCATTGGGAAATAGATCTTGTCATCGTGTTACATTATTTTTCTTGGATTTAATTAGGTTATGGCACGTGCGAACGTTTGTGGAAATCTCAAATTCTTGAGGTTCTTGAAATTGGAATGCAATGGTAAGCTCCGGTAATTAATGGTGTCTAATTTTTCGTAATATTAGGTAATTGCAATTAATAGGGTAGTATTAATTATTATAATAGATGTGTTTACTCGATTGGATTACTGGAGTTGTTACACTACTCGTTGATGAAGGGATGTAATTCAGTATCGCGGTGTAATGCAATCGATACACGTTGATGACTTATTATTTTCAAATTTGGTCAAATTTGGCCAATGAATGGCGATAAGATATTATGGGTTACTTTGTAGTAATTAATTAATATTTTAATTAGAAACGAATGGTATTTGGAATTTCTTAAGCGACGCCAACTTAAGTCCAATATTCTACCCAACGTCTTATGACATTTTTTAATCATCGATGTTGTAATAGTATATATGATTGTGTAATAGATACGAAAATAGAAATCAGGTAAAAATACCGGATTTGGAGATTTTAAAAGCAACCAAGTAGAGCACTTAAACAGTTTTATTTTTAGACGTTACGGACGCGTATCGCGGGGTATTCTATAACACGGGTTTCAGCGCGGTGTTCAAGGTGTTAATCGAGAAAAGATCGTCGAGCACTGCGCAGAATCGCAATAAACGATAAATCGTAACCCAATTTTTTACACGAGAAAGGTTGTTACGAACAACGATCGATCACGTGGAATCATAGAAAAGTGATAAAAAGGTGACGAAGAAGCAGTTAATTGATAACTATCGTTCGCACCCCGGGATCTCGGGATGCTGGGACGAGAGAAGAGCGTCCGAACGTTTTTGTATGCGTTAAAGTGGTGGTAAAACTGGAAGGTTTATACGTTCAACGTTATGTTCGAACTCTCAGTCTTTCGCTTTCTCTGCCTCCGCGAGTTACTCGATCGTGCACGGTGTCTTAATTCCACGTGCTTTCAAACAGTGGTCCACCGGCGTGTTTTTTGTTTTAAACTGGCCTACCTGGAAGATCAACGAATACCACGGTACGAATAATTCGAACGATCTCCAGCAACTAATTCTTTGAGAAATTGAATTTCATTTGGAATCATCGCGTCGTTCTTCGCGCATCTTTATTTGCGCATCCTTCTTGGCGCATCTTTATTTGCGCATCCTTCTTGGCGCATCTTTATTAGCGCATCGTTATTGGTGCATCTTTATTACCGCATCGTCCCCGAACAGGTTTGGCCGACCGTTTTCGAGGAGCCAATGAAATTCGGTGAAAGTGAAATTTTAATCGCAGCGATGAAAAACGTTTGCCGAAAAACTCTTTCGTTGAGGATACTTATTAATTATCGGTATTATTACGTGATCTTTTTAAGTAACTCACTCAAACGATTAGAATCTTGTAATTATAATATTTATTGTTCAAATATTTGGGGCGCGGATTATTAATATTTGTATAACGCATAAAGAACCTAACGAAAAAACATCGATATAACTCGTGAAATTAATGAAAAATAGTTTCAAAGCAATTAATAGAAAATAGTTTTAAGCACGATTAATGAATACAATAATCATCGTAAAAATAAATCAATAATAAACTACAGTGTAGCAAGTCTAATTAGCATTAATTTTAATTGAACATTAATATTATTAATCTCAGCAATAAATATAGCAATTTAGAAAATGAAATTTATTAAATAATCTTTGATAACCACCTGTTAATTGACACCGCGATTCAATGTCCTCCGTAAAATGCTATAACATTTTCTTGTTGTACTTTTTTAAATATTTGCATTTTTTTGTATTAATGGCCCGTTTATTATTTCAATGAAAAGATCATTTTTCAATGAAAAAGTGATATACGTTTGTTATTTCTCGAAAGAATAATGGCGGTGCGTAACACCGAAACGACATAACTTTCGTTGGAGTACAAAGCGAAGTTACCGGCAAGAAAAGTTACACAACAGAAAGTATTGAAATCACTTCGAATAGGTTTTCCTGTTCCGGATGCTAATGCAAAATCGTTGCAACCGAGAATGACAAACACTCGGAACACACTTTCCTGTTAGTTGACGAGGCTGATTAACACTAGAGCTACGGAAGTCGTCAAAATGATCGGTCCGCGGAATTTAGTAAAAACGTTCAAATTTATGACGCTCCGTTGACTGAGAATTTTTTGCGGCGCACGTTTCATAATGGACGTAATTAAATCGATCAATTTGTTTTTTCCATCCATCCTCATTTTTAAAGTAGTATATATATACGGGAATGTATAAATAGAACTGAATATATTGTCCGTAGTTCTGGTGTTAACACATGTTCGAGTTATGTCGTTTTATGGCCTTTCGTTTGACACCGCTCATAGTTCTATGAAGGAAATCATCGAGGCAAAGTGGACACCATAAAATTCTAATCGCTCAATTTCTTAAACGAGTAGATAAATATAAGTGTCACAAATTTACATATTTTAAGCAGCCTCGTAAACTACGTGATATCGGAACCGCGTTGTATCGGAAGCGCGTTATATCGAAGCCGTGTTGTATCGAAGCCGCGTTGTATCGGAACCGCGTTGTATCGGAAGCGCGTTGTATAAGTCCCGCGTTGTATCGGAACCGCGGTGTATCGGAAGCGCGTTGTATAAGTCCCACGTTGTAATGGAACCGCGTTATATCGGAAGTGCGTTGTATCGGAAACGCGTTGTATCGGAAGCGCGTTGTATAAGTCCCACGTTGTAATGGAACCGCGTTATATCGGAAGCGCGTTGTATAAGTCCCACGTTGTAATGGAACCGCGTTATATCGGAAGCGCGTTGTATCGAAACCGCGTTATATCGAAACCACGTTATATCGGAACCACGTTATATCGGAACCACGTTATATCGGAACCGCGTTATATCGGAACCGCATTATATCGGAACCGCGTTGTATCGGAACCGCGTTATATAAATATTGCGTTGTATCGAAACCTAGTTATACGAGGACCTCTATTTAAATATCCGCACATCAAATACACAAACACCGTGAGATTAAAGTGAAGTAATAATACTACGCATTAATTTACGCGATGATTCGTTGCGTTAAGTTCCGTGAATCCGATCGTTTGCAACATCTCCCGGAGCAAATATAACAGCGAATATTATGCAAAACACCGTCCTTGATCCGTCAAAGAGAAATGCCGATGAGAGAACGAAAGAGTGAAAGAATCCGCGAGCTCCAAATCCGACTCCTCTACGCGAATCAGAGATCTTTTGAAAAGTGAGGTAACGCTATTCGGGGAACGCGATTTCGCAATTTTTCGCGGGCCAATCTTTCTTTGGAACGGGTGAAAAAAGTGTGTTGCGGTAACTGGCCTGAGATCGATATCTTTGACGATATTATATCGGACTTTGTAGTATTTATTGGACAAAACCATGTAAAATGTAATAATTATATAATAAATGTAATTACGAAGGAAATCGGTGACATTATTCAATCATATTTATTAGGTCAAACATTTCATTTGCGCGAATGAAAATAATATTATATTATATTGCAAAATATGAATATTGAAGATCGACATATAATTACGAAGATATGTTTAATTACTACACAGTTGATATATTTAATACATTTAAATAATATCGGTTAACGTATATAGCGATTAAATATCCACCGCAAGAATTTATAAAACGATGAATGTTGCAATTGGAATTTTTTTATCTGTTCGCAGGTTATTCCCGAAAAGTGAGGAAACAGACGAAATTTTGTAATCTACAATCAACATGATATTCGAGGCAGATGAATTCTACTCAAAATCGAGATTAGAATTTAATCCTGAAAATTATCCATTTATCGCGTTCGTAATCTGATTCCCCAAATTCTAATTAATCGAGGGAATTTCTAAAAACCACAAACAAATATATCTAATAATCCGTGTAATAAAAAGAATATCAATTACTTTTTCATTCTTTAACAGAACTCCGATTAAAATGCATTGAATATCGCGAAACAAAGTAAGAATTATCTTCGAATAACACGATATTATATTTTATATTTATTACACGAAATAACATAGAATTAGGATAAAAAATGGGTATCGCGACGGTGGCAAGTTTGGCAGTAAAAGGCGCCACGATTCTGCTCGGCAAAGTGGCGATTATTCCATTTTTAATCGCCGCCTTGGCTTACTTTAATTACGACTTAATGGATCCGGAGAACAAACCGCGAGTCGCGAAGAATTTAAGAAACGAATACGATTTCGTGGTAGTCGGCGGTGGTTCCGCCGGAAGTGTGATAGTTAACAGACTCACCGAAAATCCCGATTGGAGTGTCCTTTTGTTGGAAGCGGGTGGACACGAAACGGAAATCACGGATGTACCGATATTATCGCTTTACTTGCACAAAAGTAAAGTCGATTGGAAATACCGAACTCAACCTCAAGATTCTGCCTGCCAGGCGATGGTCGATAAGAGATGCTGCTGGACCAGGGGCAAGGTAAATCTCTTTTAAAAATCGAATTTATTATATTTTGGTCCTATTAAAGTAAAGGCAAACAATATTCACTCGTTCTTCATGTTCCGATTTGAAAGTACACGCTAATTAATTCGCTAATTAAATCTCTCTTAAAAATCAAATTTATTATATTTTGGTCCTATTAAAGAAAAGGCAAACAATATTCACTCGTTCTTCATGTTCCGATTTGAAAGTACACGCTAATTAATTCGCTAATTAAATCTCTTTTAAAAATCAAATTTATTATATTTCGGTCCTATTAAAGTAAAGGCAAACAATATTCACTCGTTCTTCATGTTCCGATTTGAAAGTACACGCTAATTAATTCGCTAATTAAATCTCTTTTAAAAATCAAATTTATTATATTTTGGTCCTATTAAAGTAAAGGCAAACAATATTCACTCGTTCTTCATGTTCCGATTTGAAAGTACGCGCTAATTAATTCGCTAATTAAATCTCTTTTAAAAATCAAATTTATTATATTTCGGTCCTATTAAAGAAAAGGCAAACAATATTCACTCGTTCTTCATGTTCCGATTTGAAAGTACACGCTAATTAATTCGCGCAATGATTTGTATTTTCATAACTTCCGATCCTCTCCGCGTCGCTTTATCAATTGACATGAATTTCGCTTCGAGCGCAATTTCTAACGAAAGATGTCGTTGCGTGAAGTGAACTACTTCCACTATTACGACACACTACAGGTTCACGAGTGTCAAGTACAATCTAATGTCCCAGTGAAAGTATACTTTTATATCAGAATATCGTTAATGCGGTTAGTTCGCTACGACTAAATTTGTCGCAAAACAACTTCTCGGTAATGATATATAATTTTGTAGTACGGTAATAAATGATTCATGCAATTGTACGATACGACGAGTGTCCGAGGTTTTAATAGAAGAACAATTACTGTTGTTATTAGAGGTTAACCCTTCGGCTGATGTTTAAAACGATGATATTTTGCAATAAAAATGCGTACAAACATTGTGTAGATAGTCTCACGTTGCTGCTTGAAGCGTATAATGTTTCAATATCAATCTGTCTGTTCGGTGTTGATGTACGTGTTTACTTCATTGTTAGCATTTATACTTATTGCACACGCTCACTTAACCCCTTGGCATACAATGACGTCTGGGAGACGTGATTTGTTTCGCGTGTCATTGTAGACGTTGACGTCTCCGGGACGCAAGAACTGTCTCCGGCGGACAGGAAAAATGTCATACTTGACGGAACTACTTATTTATTATTGAATAATGTTTCTTAACTCATTATTCAATAACTTCATTATTGTGCATTAATTATTGTTCAATCATTATTGTTCAATAACTTCATTATTGTGCATTAATATTGTGTATCAATCTTATTAAATGATATTTAGCATTGTAAATATTCCGTTCTGTTTCCAAGCTTACGTAACCGTTCAGTTGAGCCAAATTAAATAGTATTTTTTGGACCCATGGAATTCCGTTTTATTTGTATGTCAAGGGGTTAATATTGTGTGAATGGTTGTCGTTGAATATCAATTAAGATGTGTTCTACGTTGATAGCTTATTCGTTGATCGAATATCATCTCGATAAATTGATTCGTGTATTGAATTTTTGTGTAAACCACGAGAGAACTTTTTATTGGCATCCGTGCGTGTTGGGAAAACAGGTTCCTGGATCGTTAATTATTGATATGTCTACCGTAATTGGCAACGTGGACGAAACAAAAATGGCCGATGCACTGATTTTAACACTAACTCGAAGTACCGAACATATATGCTCCCACATTTATTTAACACGGTGAACGCCACGCCGAAATCCGTGTTATGAGACACCTCGCGATTCGCGATTAGCCCTTTGCGCTCGAGGCGACATTAAAATCTACTTCAGCTGTCGGTAATTTAACGTCTAACAAGAAAACACAACTAGAGAAAATCTTAACGTCGCATCTCAGTCGTCACGCGTGCTGCTGCAATAAACTGTGTGGCGACTGAGAGTCGCCTCCGAGTGCAAAGGGCTAATTAATGGATTCAAATATTCCGTTATGTAGACAAAGTAAATTTATACCAAATCGCAAACAATGCGCCGTGATATGTTCGAAGAACTTAATTAAAAATGGCGGGCAAGTAATCTTGACTCCTTTCGTAGTTTTAGTGTTAAACGTAATTGGAATGCGTCGGTGTTCAGAAAATATAAAGAAAATACCATTTATATAATCTAGCCATTCTAAACAATTATATTAATATTCCGTTCAAGATAAATGAACGGAAGCGCGTTGTATAAGTCCCACATTGTATCGGAACCACGGTGTATCAGAAGCGCGTTGTATAAGTCCCACGTTGTAATGGAACCGCGTTATATCGGAAGCGCGTTATATCGGAACCGCATTGTATCGGAAGCGCGTTGTATAAGTCCCACGTTGTATCGAAACCGCGTTGTATCGGAACCACGGTGTATCAGAAGCGCGTTGTATAAGTCCCACGTTGTAATGGAACCGCGTTATATCGGAAGCGCGTTATATCGGAACCGCATTGTATCGGAAGCGCGTTGTATAAGTCCCACGTTGTATCGAAACCGCGTTGTATCGGAACCACGGTGTATCAGAAGCGCGTTGTATAAGTCCCACGTTGTAATGGAACCGCGTTATATCGGAACCGCATTGTATCGGAAGCGCGTTGTATAAGTCCCACGTTGTAATGGAACCGCGTTATATCGGAACCGCGTTGTATTGAAACCGCGTTGTATCGGAACCACGGTGTATCAGAAGCGCGTTGTATAAGTCCCACGTTGTAATGGAACCGCGTTATATCGGAAGCGCGTTGTATCGGAAGCGCGTTGTAAACATATTCGACATATGCACAGATAATAAAACTCCCTCCGCTGAATGCTAATTAAATATGGCATTTACTATACATAATGTAATCGTACTATATTAATAATATAATTCCTAGTATTCTTTGGTGTTTATGGTGCGGCTGGTAGAGTAGACCAATGTTGAATAAATTCTCCTTTATTTAAATTCTAAATCTTATTAAATTCAAGATTATACTAATATAATTCCTAGTTAAATCTGTTTCTACGACGAGGTTATGTTTGCAAGGAAAGGATTGTCATTTTTAGAATTACGATTGATTATGTTACGTGATAATATTTAATATTTACGAATTATTTTCGATATATTATTATAAATTGTTATCACAAATTTTAGGTCCTCGGGGGATCGAGCGTACTTAACACGATGCTCTACATTCGAGGAAACCGTCGAGATTTCGACCAATGGGAGAGTTTCGGAAATTATGGTTGGGGCTACGAAGACGTGTTACCATATTTCAAAAAATCACAGGATCAAAGGAATCCTTATTTGGCTCGTAACAAGCGATATCATAACAAAGGTATCATTTTGAATTGTTCTTCTTCCTGGTTTTACTAGAATTGTTGTTTTCACTTGTAATGAATCAAAAGAATTTACGTGAAAATGATTCGCTTAATTTATTACTAATATAAAAATTAAGTAAGTGGATTTAATGGAAACATTTTATTGGGAATATTATAAGATATATGTTTAAGTTATTTACTTAATCTTGGCCTATCGCGAGACACTTCCGGCGAAATTTCATAACCTATTATTACTAGCTTAAACACGCGGAAAAGATTTTTATTTCTCGTATTCCGCGTTTCCTGTTTCAAGTGAAAACGCAATATCTAAGTTTTCCTTCCTCAAATCTTTCCTTTATTAACGCGAGCTGAAATAATGGGGTCAAGTTGTTACATTTAAACTGGTTTAACGAGAACGCGAAGGGGAATCAATTAAAAAGGGAGTAAGAAAAAGCAATCGAGAATCTAGCGGTTCAAGTATACCAACCTCGCTGGAAAAGTTCTAACTTGCCCCCGCCATTTCCAATGCCCTCTTTTGCCTCGAGGACAAAGTAGAAAACAATCGACTTACGTATCTTTTTCTTATCGTAAACGATGAATCATTATAATTGTTGGTTAATAAGATAAACCAATTATATTTCTATCTCTTTAATTTCGAAAATATAATTTATTTGAATACCAAAAAATAAGTTAATAAGATAACCGAATTATATTTCTATTGCTTTAATTTTCAAAATATAATTTATTTGAATACCAACAAATAAGTTAATAAGATAATCAAATTATATTATTATCGCTTTAATTTTCAAAATATAATTTAGTTGAATACCAAAAAATAAGTTAATGAGATAACCGAATTATAGTTTTATCTCTTTAATTTCCAAAATATAGTTTATTTGAATACCAAAAAATAACTTAATAAGATAACCGAATCATATTTTTATCTTATTAACTTTCAAAATCTAATTTAGTTGAATACCAAAAAATAAGATATAAATTCTGAGATTATTAATATTATAATAACCGTACTGCCATAATATTATATGAATATCATTTTCTATCCTATTATTCGAATAGACAATATTCGTATTATTATATCCATTACATTCGTTATTACTTCCGTTTGGAACCACTAACATTTTACTAATCGCACCTATAAATATAAATTACCTATAAATACGTAAATACATCATATTATATTATTCAATCGGACAACATTCGTACCATTATATTTCGTACATTCGTCATCAAAGAACATTTGTAATTCCTTCAACAGTTTAAAAGCAATTCAGTTAAATACCAAAAATGAAATTATCAATATTCAATCATTAATAGTTTAATGGCCGCATTGTAAGTATATCATATTATTACCATTATTACCATTATTACCATTATTACCATTATTACCATTATCACCATTATTACCATTATCACCATTATTACCATTATTACCATTATTACCATTATTACCATTATCACCATTATTACCATTATTACCATTATGACCATTATTACCATTATCACCATTATTACCATTATTACCATTATTACCATTATATCCGTTACAAAAGAATATTTTTCATTCGAAGGGGGTTACCTAACGGTGCAAGACGCACCGTACAACACACCCTTAGGAGTGGCTTTCCTCCAAGCCGGCGAAGAAATGGGTTACGACATACTCGACGTGAACGGTGAGAAACAAACAGGTTTCGCGTTTTATCAATACACGATGAGAAGAGGAACAAGATGCAGCGCAGCGAAGGCATTCGTGCGACCAATCCAATTCCGAAAAAACTTCGATCTCTCCTTATGGAGTCACGTAACACGTGTCCTAATAAATCCGCAAACGAAGCGAGCATACGGCGTGGAATTCATAAGAGACGGTCGAACGCAAGTAGTTTACGCGAGGAAGGAAGTAATCCTTTCAGCGGGAGCAATTAATTCCCCGCACTTACTGATGCTCTCTGGAATAGGACCTAGCCAGCATCTCCACGAGGTTGGCATCCCTGTGATCCATGATTCACCTGGCGTCGGACAGAATCTCCAAGATCACATAGCCGTCGGTGGCCTAGCTTTCCTGATCGACTACGAGATCAGTATCGTCATGAACCGTCTAGTGAACATTAACTCCGCGTTGCGATACGCCATCACTGAGAACGGGCCTTTAACTTCCAGCGTTGGCCTGGAAGCTGTTGCATTCATTTCCACCAAGTATGCTAATCAGACTGATGACTGGCCCGACATAGAATTCATGTTGACCTCCTCGTCTACCAATTCCGACGGTGGTACCAACGTGAAGAACGCACATGGTCTGACCAATGAATTCTACGACGAAGTCTTCGGCAAGATCAACAACCGCGATGTCTTCGGGGTCTTCCCCATGATGTTACGACCCAAATCAAGAGGATTCATCAAGTTACGATCAAAGAACCCTTTGGAGTATCCACTTTTGTATCACAATTACCTAACTCATCCTGATGACGTCAATGTCCTTCGCGAAGGTGTGAAGGCAGCCATTGCTTTCGGCGAGACGAGTACCATGAAGAGATTCGGGGCCAGGTTTCACAGTAAACCTGTCCCAAATTGCAAACATTTACCGATGTTTACCGATGAATATTGGGACTGCGCTATTCGCCAGTATACCATGACCATTTATCATATGAGTTGCACTGCTAAAATGGGCCCGTCAAGTGACCCAATGGCTGTGGTGGACCCAGAATTGAGAGTCTATGGGATCGAAGGCTTAAGAGTCATCGACGCGTCCATCATGCCGACCATCACGAATGGGAATATTAATGCGCCGGTTATAATGATTGGTGAGAAAGGTGCTGATTTGATTAAGAAACAATGGCTGTCGCGAAGGAAAAGGAGCAACGTTACGGTAGCTGCTTCCTGATGCGAATATTTTGTATAGAATTCTTTTTTATGGCCGCTTTACGTGGCGGGTGTTAATGTTAGGGTTTATTTAAATGTAACTTCATTCGCTACGAAGTTCGTTACTAGTTTTGTATGACCAGGTGGGTGATGTGAAAAGACATTTTTTTAGTGAAAGACATTTATGATACGGTTGTTCAAAGATTAATATATTTTTTTTAATGAAAAGTGTGGAGAACGATGGGGAATGACTTTGATGGTCGGTTTCGTAGAGATAGAAATGTAAGTCGGTTTTTGTTGTGGAAGGTTATTATGTTGTTTGGATATTTCTGTATGTGAGGCATTCGGTCGTGAAATGTGATGGCTGACACAAAGTAAACTTTCGGAAAATGGATTGTAAAGTGAGTTGAGGTAAATAGTTAGTTCATTGATGTGGATATCTCAATTCCGCAAAGAATGGCAGGTACGATGGTTTACGATCGAATTATTCATGTCCGGCTATCTGAAGTTATTCAGTTGTTCAGATATATGTACATATTGATAGATTTTAGGGTTGGAAATGATTGTAAATGTAATATTCATATATCTATATATTTATATGTCTTTATATTAGACTGAAAGTTCTTATATTGTTCCTTATTTATATATCTGATATCCGATATATGGCCTGATATATAGATATCTGAACAATATAAGAACTTTCAGTCTAATATATAGATATCTGATATATCTAATATATAGATATCTGAACAATATAAGAACTTTCCGTCTAATATATAGATAAACAGATATCAGATATATAAATATTTGAACAATATAATGATTTCAGATAGACAGATATATAGATATATCAGATATAAGATATCAAAATATAAGAACGTTTAACAATAAAAATTGAATTATATCTGGATCTCAAAATAAGCAACATTAGCGAAGTCACCACAGTTCAGATATCTAAATTGTTCAGATATCAATTAATTAATATTAATATATATCTGAATCATATATATAGATCAAACATATACGTATAAATCGAAATAGAAACAAACCGTTCAACCTTCGTTATTCCCGGGTTTTTTATGTTTCTGTTATAAAATCCCGAGAACCGATGCTGAACATTCATTTAATATCTAACCAATTATACCGAAAGGAATTTCACTTCGCGTTTCCATAACCCAGTATACGACCGGACACAATCAAAAGCATAGAACGTAAGAATACTATAAGTACGCGAATTTGTAAATAGTAAATATTAGAAATAACTATAATTACGTATTACGATAATTAATAACAATTGCGAATATCAAGTTCTGTACCTAAGATCGATATATTGTGGAAAAATCACCTCAAATCAATTCTAGAAAGCTCGATGACACTTTAGATGATACGATTTCTAGAAATTGTAGAATCTTACACATTCTTGATCGATCTAATAAAATATGAAAAATTGTAATTAAAAGTAGACAGTACGGTAACCAATCGTGCCATTCGGGTAGCCGGGAAACAAATGATGCCGAAGCGATGTAATTCGATAAAAGGCTTTGATCCATTTTGCTGGAACTAATATTCCATTGGGAAATTCTTGATTACCAGTACAAATTATTCATACGAACTTTCTTTGTACCGACGGACTGCACTGATTTTCACTTTCACGGGATATGAATTTCTTCGCGATCAATGGCCATATCGTTGATAAGCTTTGTAAATACGAATGTATCCTACGCTGTGCTCAATAAAAAAGATTTCATTTTCAACGAATAAAGCGTGCGTTTAATTGAATAAGACGTAAATTAATTGTCCACATATGTGGCTAAGGGCGTGAAGTGATTACAGTGGACTTTAACCGTTTAACGCGGTTATTATGTTACGCGTTGTATGAAATCGCGTTATAGGAGAATTGCAGCATTTTGTTATACAGCGCGTTGTATGAGAATCGCGTTATATAAACATGGTCGTTGCAATATCTTTCGCGTGTTGCAGGAATCCGCGCTGTATGAAATCGCGTTATCGGGGAATTCCCGCATCATTTTGTAATATACCGCGTGGTACGAGATTCGCGTTATATAAAAAATGTCGTCACAATAACTTTCGCGTTTTGCAGAAATCCGCGCTGTATGAAATCGCGTTATCGAGAAATTCCGCATTTCATTACATACCGCGTTGTACGAGAATCGCGTTATATAAAAAATATCGTCGCAATATGTTTCGCGTTTGGCAGAAATCCGCGCTGTATGAAATCGCGTTATCGGGGATTCCCGGATTCTATTATATACCGCGTTGTACGAAAATCGCGTTACATAAAAAAGGCCATCGCAATGTCTTTAGCGCGTTGTACGAGAATCGCGTTATATAAAAAAAGGTCGTCGCAATATCTTTAGCGCGTTGTACGAGAATCGCGTTACATAAAAAAGGCCATCGCAATGTCTTTAGCGCGTTGTACGAGAATCGCGTTACATAAAAAAGGCCATCACAATGTCTTTAGCGCGTTGTACGAGAATCGCGTTACATAAAAAAGGCCATCGCAATGTCTTTAGCGCGTTGTACGAGAATCGCGTTACATAAAAAAGGCCATCGCAATGTCTTTAGCGCGTTGTACGAGAATCGCGTTATATAAAAAAATATCGTCGCAATATCTTTAGCGCGTTGTAGGAATCCGCGTTATACGGGTTATTACTGTAATTCAAAAGAATTTCACACGGCACGTGTCTTTCAACTCTTTAGTTTTCTTCGATTTCGATTGGGTGCTTCGATCATAGTAAATGTTCGGTTCGTTACACTTCGCTTTTACTCGAAAAGCGTAATGAAAGTATGAAGGGTAACCGTAATTGATACGTTCACTATGGTGGAGTAGTATCGTAGTTGAGAAATAGGGTTCACCATTATATAATCCATACAAATCTCGATTACTTCGCAATCCACAGAATACCGGTGTTCAATAAACTGTAAAAACCACGTAAGTAGATCAAACCGTAATAACAGGATATCCTATTTTTACCGCAAAAGGTGCGGTAAAAAATTTCAGTTTCACGTGGCGAACGACGTGATGGATCGACGAAATTAGGAATGATAGTGTTGAGTACCGAATTCTTCAATTATTCAAAAACTTTCATTATTTTGTTTAACCCCTTGGCATACAATGACGTCTGGGAGACGTCATCTGTTTCGCGTGTCATTGTAGACGTTGACGTCTCCGAGACGCAAGAACTGTCTCCGGCGGACAGGAAAAATGTCATACTTGACGGAACTACTTATTTATTATTGAATAATGTTACTTCATTATTGTGCATTAATATTGTGTATCAATCTTATTAAATGATATTTAGCATTGTAAATATTCCGTTCTGTTTCAAAGCTTACGTAACCGTTCAGTTGAGCCAAATTAAATAGTATTTTTTGGACCCATGAAATTCCGTTTTATTTGTATGTCAAGGGGTTAACTTTACGATAACGATGTAAAATAACCATTATATCGTAGAGTTCAAATTAATAAATTATTAAAAAATTTCATTATTTTCAACGTTACGATAACGATGTAAAATAACCAATATATCGTAGAGTTCAAATTCCTAAATTATTCTAAAATTTGCAATATTTCCAACGTTACGATAACGATGTAAAGTAATCAATATATCGTAAAGCGCTTAAACAGTTTGATTTTCAGACGTTACGAACGCGTATCGTAAGGTATCGTACAACACGGATTTCGACGTGTTAACATATCGACACTAGAACTGCCAAGGGGTCAACATGTCTTGCCCGCCATTTTCAGTTAAATGCGTCGAATATACCACGACGTATTATTCGACATCTGATATACATTTAGTTTATATAATACATAACGCGAATAATTGAATCCATTAATTAAATTATAACCTTCAGCCATGATTTATATAAATAAATGTGTACGCATAAATGATTAAACGTCCAGTAATTCTACTGTTAAAATTCCTTTAAGAAACATATGCGTAAGACACGAATATCCGCTATCGGGGTATCCAATCGTAAGACAAAAAGAGCGATTAGTCGGGGATTAGAATCGAGAGACACTCAGAAATCCACGGTAACCGAATAACCGTGGACATTCCCGTCCCTTAGAAACGTCCTTGAACACATCGCGTTGATTCGTCCAGCGAATGAAAGTAAATTTCACTTGCAGCCGGTTGCATAACCGGCAGCCCGGTGCCAATAACGAAATCGCCGATCTCCACGACTTTCGGATTAAATTCGACGTGCCTCTCTTCACGCTTACACCCCGAAATACTTGTGCGCCTGCGTACGCGCCTGCGCCTACGCCCGCAAACACTCTACATTCCACTTACAATTAGTCATATATTCGTATTCCCATTCCGTAAAACCCTGCACATCAACGTCTTTCATTTAACATTTCTTCGAGAATAAATCAACATAATAATTCGACCTTTGCGGGGTTTTTACTCCGCCATTATGCGAAGGTTTACGAGAAGGCTGTTTCTAATTAATCCACTATCTGGTGTCGGAGTTGAATGTCATTTATGTGAATGATTCACGCGGCGAATTATTTGTCCGCAGAGGTAAAGTTTTGGAATATTAAAAACTTCGTAGAACTTTGTTTATTTCAAACATTTTTAGAAATAAGTGGTGTGTACATATTTTTGGAGATCGTCGCAATGAATACCATTAAAGATATATATATTATTCATCCATACTTGTTATGGAAATATTCACAATATGTTTCATTCGAAAACACAGTTCTACGAGGTTTCTTGGTAAAATTCATTGCTGTACGAATACTTTTGACACGCGCTGTACGTCTTTTGGAGTGGTTTGGGGCGTGTTTGAAATGTTAGGAAATCGGAGAGTATATCGAGAGATTAGAAGAAAGATCGAACAAATATATGAACTTTTCTTAATTAAGAAAGCCAGCCTTAAAATACCACTTCGTCAATCCGCGAATCTCAACTTTCAATTAATCGCGAAGATTGTGAAAATCAGGGATTGGAAATGCTTGAGAAATTTCAGAAGCTCGTTTAGTTCTCGCGACACTCACGACGTTGGTAATCCTATAATTAACGGCTAATTATCGTCATAGTAATAATTTCTCAAACAATAATATGTATGTATATCTTTTTAAAATATAATATAATAATGTAATAAATATATTTCTCTTCGAGAATTACTGAGATGAAATAAATAATAAAATTACTTCGATAAGATTTTCATCCTGTAATTAAGGGCTAATTACTGTGACAGTAATTGAACTATATTAATTACTTGATTATCAAAATTTCGGAAAGAATAATTTATATATTAAATATAATATAATAAAATCATTATTTTTAACTACTTATAAGTAATCGAACTTTCTATGAACTGCTCATTTAGTGTTTTTAACAAAGATATTTGAGCCGTTTATTTTGAAAGTGGCCCGAGTCCATGTTTTAAAATAAACGGCTCATTTATACCTTTCAACAAATAAATTAATTGAAATGCAGAAGTACGATTGTAGTCAACGGGTTAACGATACGAAATAAGTAAAAAACATTAATTCGCTAAGCCACGTATAAAATTCTGGATCTACGGAAGTAGTATTCGGTGATTCCCTTATTTTATTAGATCTCTCCTTCTTAAAGACTTCAACGTCTTTCACCGAAAGAGTAATAATAAATTGAGTTATTATTTAAAGATAATGCAAAATCCCGTATTGCCGATCTGCGTATCTTGGAAGTCTGCTTTATCCAGCAAGAGAAGGCAGGTAAGTTCAGGTGAACTTATTAAGTTTCACCTGCGAATATTTCGCGTGAGATCACGCTGCGCGCAGGCGCGATGTCTCGATGCGCGTAGACGCGATATCTCGATGCGCAGATGAACCCTCGTTTCACTCTGCTCTAGTTTTTTAAGAGCGTCAAGTATTCGCATAGCTCTAGGAATTTATTGATCGATGAGTCGTGGCGAAGTGAAAATACCGATTAATTCAATATAAACGAAAGACCTATGCTGCAACAATTCGATATTCGTTCCTACGTTCTTTCCTTTGACATTTATAGTACTTTCGTGGAAACTTTTGCACATCCGAATTATGATAGAATTTAAGTTCAAATACGGCGTATTTCGTGAACTGAATTTTAATTCAGATATTATGCTCCCCGTCTAAAGTGAAAATATAGATTTTCACTGCACTCGGCAGTGCTATATTTATTATTATAATTATGATTCTTTCTTGTATCGCTCCGAGAAGATTTATCGTTCCACGTGTGTTCTGCTTTTTATTATCACGCATCATAATATTACGATAACGTGATTTCAATTAATCGTCTCAGCACCAGGAATATCGGTTATAAATCGACTTTATACTGATATAAAAATATTAGATTTGTAGCAGATTTTAATTCACTCGCGGTTTATGATATTTCGAATTTATTTACATCGCCAGTCCACCCAAATATATCGATAATAAATCGAACATATAATTATTTACAAATATTATATTTATAGCAAGTTTCAATTCATTAGCCGTTTGTAATATTTGCAATTGTAAATCGAACATATATTAATCTAGAATTATTATATTTATAGCAAATTTTAATTCACTCGCGGTTTATGATATTTCGAATTTATTTACATCGCCAGTCCACCCAAATATATCGATAATAAATCGAACATATAATAATTTACAAATATTATATTTATAGCAAGTTTCAATTCATTAGCCGTTTGTAATATTTGCAATTGTAAATCGAACATATATTAATCTAGAATTATTATATTTATAGCAAATTTGAATTCACTCGCGGTTTATGATATTTCGAATTTATTTACATCGCCAGTCCACCCAAATATATCGATAATAAATCGAACATATAACGTTCGAGAAATATTCGATTCCTAGCGAATTTCAATTCACGCGGCATTGTTTACTTTATATAATATATTCGTGGTATAAAATCATTGTTCTTCCGACATTGGATCGGTATTCGTTGACTTTCTATAATAATATATGTAAATGTAGTTACGTCGTGTCCACGGAGAGACTCGATGTTCTTCCATTAAAACTTATCAGAATTTCTTTTGCGTACCGAGGAAGAGAAATGAGCGGCACCGATTCGAGTCGAGATCATTTGGCGACCGACGATCGGCAACGGAAGAAAGGTCCCCGATACGCTCGCAAAATAATAATTTCATTCAACAAGACCCAGAGGACAGCTCTCTATATCCACTACTTTGCAAAGCAAATTACAAAGGCACTAGATCCAATTAAAAAACCACAATCAAAAATAATAACCGTACAATTCTGCTGCGAGGAAAACACTAGATTTTAACAAAAAGGAACGCATAAGCTCGCAGAGCGTCAGAAAAGGGTTGAATTACCTGATTTAAGAATGAAATCTGCTTTAGTTGAGCATTGGATTGTTTTCTTCGTCGTATATATGCCATTTATTTTTAAAATACTGTCCAGTTTGATAAAACATAGAAAATCACAGTTGGCATAGAAATAATCATTTCAAATATGTTACTTTAGATTATGCGCGTTATACGAGACTAATTCCCGTACAGCACGATATCCTATAACGCGAATTCATGTAGCGCGCACGTATTAATCGCGTTATATGGGAGTCTATTGTAAAAGGTTAAACGTACTGAAAAGATGCGGATTGAGGAGTGCGTAACTTCAAAGTAAGATGGCGCCGCAAAGGGTTAAGGCGTTTAGAATAACTCGCGCGTTCGAACAAACGGTTTGAATGACTTAAATACCGATAGTCGCGGGATCGTTAATTATCACGTTACTGAAATAGTAATAGACACGGAGTGGAAGAACTTTACGGTACGCGCACCTCTCCAGAAAGAGAAGTAAATGTGCCGAGAAATCGCGATTTCACTGTGCCGATTAATTAAGTCCTATGTGATCGAAAAAGCATCGCCGCAACGTTGTGGATTATGATAAGAAACAGGAGAAAGATAATGGTAGTATTTCGAAAGGTTGTTGACGTGAAGTAATTAAAGTCTGATAATGAATCCGATGGTAATTGGAGGAAATGAGATCAGGAAGACGCTTGTTCACGGCGTTCAAAATAATTAGCACGTGTCACAATTGCCAAATTACCGATTATATAAACTGGCAGAATAGCAGACACTTTCTCGAAAAACATTCTGGGATTTTGTCACCTTTGATACGATGGAAAGTAAAAGGATTGGGAATCGAAATTATGATGTTATTAAATTTAAATGTGTAAGTTAGGAGTTTATTGATGACGTAATAACACGAATTTATGGACATCCTGGTTATGAACAATTATTTACGACGCATTTAAATAAATTAAAATATTGGGGGAATACAAGGATTGTATTAATTTGAGGTTATATTTCTACCTGTGAGTCGCAAATTGGAAAATCTAATTTTTCTACTTTCATGAGTTAGGAAGATAATAAACAGATAATTAGATGAATAAATTATTCAACATGGCGGTTCTTCGCGAAAGAAAAGTATGCCACGGGTGGAAAAGCAGGAAGCGTGCTCCGTCTGGAATTTACAAGGCCAAGGTTAACAATCGGGGAAATCAAGAGTGGAAATGCAACGCAACGCGTCACGTAGAAGCGCCGGTGCAACGGTTCGAACGTGCAAAACAGTCCCAAGTCCCGGGGCCTGAATCGCACGTAGACCGTAGAAGAGAGAAAGTCGCCGAGCAAATATGGACTTCTCGAACTCTACTCCATGAAAGCAAAGAGAAAGACGGCGACACGTTGCTCGAATATTCTGACGATCCTTCGACCGCACGTCTTTCGAATGGAAAACTGTAACCGATCTTTACCGATCTTAACCGTGTTTGTAACTTAATCCAGTCATTTTTAATTATCGAAGTAATGATTCGATTGCACGTCTTTCGAATGGAAATCTCTAACCGATCTTTACCGATCTTTGCCGATCTTTGCCGATCTTAACCGTGTTTGTAACTTAATCCAGCCATTTTTAATTATCGAGGTAATAATTCGATTGCACGTCTTTCGAATGGAAATCTCTAACCGATCTTTACCGATCTTAACCGTGCTTGTAACTTAATCCAGTCATTTTTAATTATCGAAGTAATGATTCGATTGCACGTATTTCGAATGGAAATCTCTAACCGATCTTTACCGATCTTAACCGTGTTTGTAACTTAATCCAGCCATTTTTAATTATCGAAGTAATAATTCGATTGCACGTCTTTCGAATGGAAATCTCTAACCGATCTTTACCGATCTTAACCGTGTTTGTAACTTAATCCAGCCATTTTTAATTATCGAAGTAATAATTCGATTGCACGTCTTTCGAATGGAAATCTCTAACCGATCTTTACCGATCTTAACCGTGTTTGTAACTTAATCCAGTCATTTTTAATTATCGAAGTAATAATTCGATTGCACGTCTTTTGAATAGAAATCTCTAACCGATCTTTAGCGATCTTAACCGTGTTTGTAACTTAATTCAGTCATTTTTAATTATCGAAGTAATGATTCGATTGCACATCTTTCGAATGGAAAATTGTAACCGATCCTAGCGATCCTAAGATTGTAAGAATCAACCGATTTTTATAACTTAATCCAATCATTTAATTACCGAATTAAAGTATGAATTGAAATGATTTCTGATTAATACTTCTGCGTAGCGGAATAAACGGTTGAAATAAAACTAATTAGAATAGCTGCTATTATGTAATATTAAATGCGACCTTTATGGCTATATTAGACTAGTATCAATCATACTTTATTATAATAATATGCATAGAATAAACCACTTTAAGTAACGACTCCATAATTCCCACATTTTAATATATTTAAATGCGTCGCAAACTGAAGGAGGAATAAGAGAATTAAATAATAGACACTCCATGAATATTACGTATAATCACAGTGTCCTTAACTTCGTGTTATTACGAGAACAATAAAGTCCCTAGATATTCACATTTATCTATAGAGCCTTGAATAATATTTTCACAGGACCTCCATAAATGAATGCATAATAAATGAAAAAATAACGTGCTACAAAATCGTATAAAACCCTCGTTAATTACATAATATTAAATTTGTAAATATAACAATTAAACAAAATGATTTACTTTGTTTTATACTGCATTTCTTATAATGCCTTATTCTTTTGGTGGAAAGTCTATTCTACAGTCTTAAACTTATTATAAAATCTATGTCTTTAGCGCATTAAATAAATGATCACCAGAATGTTTAACGTGTACCATAAGCGGTTCACGTGGTCTGGAACGTTTTAAACTCGATATAATATTTCATATTTGATATTCCACGGGGTAAATTGAGCGCAAGGAAAGGTAAAAAAAAAGTGGGTGATGAGCACAGGGTCAGGTTTTGGTTCGGTTGTTTTCAAAGGTGGCATTGAAAGGAGGTAGCCAGTGGCCTCGACTGGTTTTCACTCTCAGCATTCACCGAGTCGTGGTCGGATTCAAGCGGTACTCCGGTCTCGATCCGTTGCCATTTACCGGTTCATCCGCGAGGAACTTGCTCATCCCGAAGACGAAACCTCCTCTTTCGCGCGACCGATGTTCCGTTCCTTCGCGTGGAACTCGCGTTAACATCGGGAAAAACCTGTCGAAAAACGCGCCAGAGTTCGACTGCCATCGAAGAGTGCGGAGAGTGCGCAGAGTGCAGTAAGTAGTCGAAATCGGTGAAAAGTCCGACGTTGAACGGTTGGAATTTCCAGAACGCGAGTGATCTACTTAGGAATATTAATGATAATAAGTGTCCGTATTTAGTAGAACTAAAATATTAGTCGATCTTTTATATGCGAATATACGATTCACTTAGCGATATTAATTAAAGTGTTCATATTTGGCAGAACGAAAAGTTATTCAATATTTTATACGTGAATATACGATTCACTTAGAGATATTAATTAAAGTGTTCATATTTGGTAGAACCAAAATATTATTCGATCTTTCATATGCGAATATACGATTCACTTAGAGATATTAATTAAAGTGTTCAAATTTGGCAGAACGAAAAGTTATTCAATATTTTATACGCGAATAGACGATCAACTTAGAGTTATTAATTAAAGTGTTCATATTTGGTAGAACGAAACTATGAATCGATCTTTTATATGCGAATATACGATTCACTTAGAGATATTAATTAAAGTGTTCATATTTGGTAGAACGAAAATATTATTCGATCTTTTATATGCGAATATACGATTCACTTAGAGATATTAATTAAAGTGTTCATATTTGGTAGAACGAAAAGTTATTCAATATTTTATACGCGAATATACGTTATAATCAGTGATATTCTTATTTTCTTTGAAAACAAATAAACATTTTCTTTATTATTGTCCATCTATAGAGGGTTCGTGGAAAGTAAAAACTAAATATCTACCTCACTTCGAGTTTAACCCATTCAGTGCCGACCGAGAAATGAAACCTGAGTGAATAACGCCTAGCCAAGTTTCTGTAGTTTGTTATTTTCCAGCGCATGCGCATATCAATTCTCGCGCGATGCATCGTTGCTCGGCACTGAAAGGGTTAACCTTCAAGATTACACTCGACATAATATTTAGTATGTTCTCGATGACACGGTAAAAGTAATTCAATGAATAACTTCATTCTATACGGGATTATAATGTTTTATATAGAAAATAGTGAGATTCACGTGGTGCAATTAAGTCAAATTAAAGTTAAGAAGAAAACGTGACAGGGATTAACTTCCCTGATTACTTTATAAAAATAGTTCTTTATGCAAAAGTAAGTTTTCATTTATGATGTCGACGAGAAGTGATTTTCCACCGTAAGAGCCACGGCGTAGGGAATACTTTCTCTATTTGTTCGACGAGTTTTCGTGGACGAATCGCGCCGCTGTGGAAACAATAGACGTATTATCTCGCGGGAATCCTTTTGGATAACAAGCTGTCGAACGTTCTTGTCAAACTACTCGTACTTTGCGAACGAATATTATTTCATTATTTCATTATTTCATTATTTCATTATTTCATTATTTCATGCGAAACGGTCGGACGTAGATAGCGGTGATAATAAATGTAAGAAATTGTATGCAAAAAGACGCGGGGATATGTAAAACAGTCGTGTGGATAATTGAAGTGAAGTAGAACAACCGAATCGTTCAGCCATGGAATCGTGTCACTTTTCATTACTCGACTTAACTCGATATAACTCGATATAACTCGATATTAATGTAATAATATCATCCATGAGATCGCGCACTTTTTATTACTCGATATTAATGTAATAATATCATCCATGAGATCGCGACACTTTTTATTACTCGATATAACTCGATATTAATGCAATAATAATATCATCCATGAAATTGCATCAGTTATTATTTCTCGATATAATCGATAGTAATGCAATAATAATATCATCTATGAAATCACGTCAGTTATTATTACTCGATATAATTGATATTAATGCAATAATAATATCATCCATGAAATGGCGTCACTTATTATTACTCGATATAACTCGATATTAATGCAATAATAATATCATTCATGAAATTGCGTCACTTTTTATTACTCGATATAACTCGATATTAATGTAATAATATCATCCATGAAATCGCGACACTTTTTATTACTCGATATAACTCGATATTAATGCAATAATAATATCATCCATGAAATGGCGTCACTTATTATTACTCGATATAACTCGATATTAATGCAATAATAATATCATCCATGAAATTGCGTCAGTTATTATTACTCGATATAATCGATATTAATGCAATAATAATATCATCCATGAAATGGCGTCACTTATTATTACTCGATATAACTCGATATTAATGCAATAATAATATCATCCATGAAATGGCGTCACTTATTATTACTCGATATAACTCGATATTAATGCAATAATAATATCATCCATGAAATGGCGTCACTTATTATTACTTGATATAACTCGATATTAATGCAATAATAATATCATCCATGAAATGGCGTCACTTTTTATTACTCGATATAACTCGATATTAATGCAATAATAATATCATCCATGAAATTGCGTCAGTTATTATTACTCGATATTAATGTAATAATATCATCCATGAAATTGCGTCAGTTATTATTACTCGATATAATCGATATTAATGCAATAATAATATCATCCATGAAATGGCGTCACTTATTATTACTCGATATAATCGATATTAATGCAATAATAATATCATCCATGAAATGGCGTCACTTTTTTATTACTCGATATAACTCGATATAAATAAAAGTAGATTCATAAGTATTACTGACATTCCCTTATCTCTACTTCGAATACGATTAATAATTCAAGTGGCTGATACAAATATTAGCATTTTTATATAATTTTAGGCAGTCCGCACAATTCTCCACGACAACGAGTGGTTTATATAGCTTGCCGAATGGAAGGAAACTCGAAGTGGTTGGTTCGGGGTGGAAATAAACGGAAATGGCAGCGGGGATAGCTACTATAATCGGAACTACTTCGGCGCTAGGATTGGGTCTGATTCCCCTTTTGGCGATCGGATTAACGGTGTTCCGTTACAATCAACAGGACCCAGAATCTCATCCGACCAATGCCCAGCAGGTATTTCGTTTAGTGGAACACGATTTCAAGTATTATTATTGAAACACCATAAAAAAATAATTTCTATATATAATAGTTAATTATAATTTCCATTTTTAAATATAATATTATTATTATATTTAGTGGAGCGCGATTTCAAATATTCTTATCGAAACACCATAAAACGAATAATTTCTATATATAATAGTTAATTATAATTTCCATTTTTAAATATAATATTATTATTATATTTAGTGGAGCGCGATTTCAAATATTCTTATCGAAACACCATAAAACGAATAATTTCTATATATAACAGTTAATTCTAATTTATATTTCTAAATATAATATTATTATTATATTTAGTGGAACACGATTTCAAGTATTATTATCGAAACACCATAAAAATGATTTCCATATATAACAGTTATATATAAAAAGATTTTCCACTCCCGAATTGATTACTTTCCGATACCCCTAATATTTATATTTCTTTTACATTATATTTAATATTATACGAACTAACCTCTTCAGATTTCTTTCTTTATCCGATTAAACCGTACGATTTATATTAAATATTCTAACACTGAATAAATTCGATATAATATTGATTGACAACAAAATCCACCTGTATGTTGCAGCTTCTGCGAATGTACGATTTTATAGTAGTCGGCGGTGGAAGCGCAGGCGCAGTGGTCGCATCGAGATTATCGGAGGTGGCTAACTGGACCGTGCTACTTTTAGAGGCTGGAGGAGATGAGAATGAAATCTCGGAGGTCCCTCTTCTCGCCGGATACATGCAACTTTCTGAATTCGACTGGAAATATCAGACTTCACCGCCGTCAACGTCGCCATATTGCCTGGCAATGAATGGCGACAGATGTAACTGGCCGCGCGGTAAAGTTCTCGGCGGCAGCAGCGTCCTCAATGCTATGATTTATGTTCGCGGTAATCGGTAATTGTAAATCAACTTGTATACTTTTCCCGACAGTTCCATTCATATTTGAATACGTTAGAATCTCTTTAACAGTATGATTCATATTAACACTCACTGAAACTTGTCTAATAAAATACATTTCAAGGGGCTTCTTACTAATTCGTCAAATCTTGTCTAATAAAATAAATTCAAAGGTTTCAAATTTAAAGGTTCATTTTTTCGATGCATCGAATCTTGTTCAACAAAATAAATGCAAAGGTTCTTCTTGCTAATTCGTCAAACCTTGTTTAATAAAATAAATTCAAAAGTTTGAAATTCAAAGGTTTCAAATTTAAAGGTTCATTTTTTCGATGCATCGAATCTTGTTCAACAAAATAAATTTAAAGGTTCTTCTTGCTAATTCGTCAAACCTTGTCTAATCAAATAAATTCAAAGGTTTCAAATTTAAAGGTTCATTTTTTCGATGCATCGAACCTTGTCCAACAAAATAAATTTAAAGGTTCTTCTTACTAATTCATCAAACCTTGTCTAATAAAATAAATTAAAAAGTTTGAAATTTAAAGGTTCATTTTTCCGATGCATCGAACCTTGTTCAACAAAATAAATTTAAAGGTTCTTCTTGCTAATTCGTCAAACCTTGTCTAATCAAATAAATTCAAAGGTTTCAAATGTAAAGGTTCATTTTTTCGATGCATCGAACCTTGCCCAACAAAATAAATGTAAAGGTTCTTGTTACTAATTCTTCAAACCTTGTCTAATAAAATAAATTCCCAAGTTTCAAATTCAAAACTTCATCTCACCGACGCACCGAACGGTGCCCAATAAAATCGATTTAAAGGCCCCAAATAAACCAGGAGTAACCAATGCCGTTCGTTTCAGACACGACTACGACAACTGGGCCCGATTGGGCAACCCAGGTTGGAGTTACGACGAAGTCCTTCCGTACTTCCTGAAATCCGAGGACAACCGTAATCCGTACTTGTCACGAAGCCCGTATCACAAAACCGGTGGTTACTTAAGCGTCCAAGAAGCACCATGGAGAAGTCCCTTATCCATCGCGTTCATGCAAGCCGGCCAAGAATTGGGATACAAGAATCAGGATATAAATGGGGCGAATCAGACGGGTTTTATGCTAACGCAAGCAACGATTCGTCGGGGCTCCCGTTGCTCGACGGCAAAGGCATTCTTGCGACCAATCAAGAACAGGGAGAATCTTCACATAGCCATGAACTCGCAAGTATCAAGAGTACTCTTCAATGAGGACAATAGGGCCACGGGTGTCGAATTCCTACGATACGGTCGAATGGAAACTGTGAGGGTAAGGAGGGAAGTGATTTTATCGGCCGGCACGATCAATTCACCTCAATTGTTAATGTTATCTGGAATCGGGCCAAGAGAACACTTGGAGGAACTCGGTGTACCAGTGATATCTGATCTCCGAGTTGGTGACAATCTCCAGGATCACGTGGGTATCGGTGGTTTGACATTCGTCATTAATGAACCAATCAGTTTGAAGAAGAACCGTTTCCAAACACTGCCGGTAATGTTGGAATACGTTTTGAACGAGAGAGGTCCGATGACCAGTCCTGGCATCGAAGGACTGGCATTCGTTAATTCGAAGTACGCCGATCCTTCCGGCGATTATCCGGACGTGCAATTCCACTTTTCTCCGAGTTCGATTAACTCCGATGACGGTGATCAAATTAAGAAGATCACGGGTTTGCGAGACAGGGTATACAATACAATTTATAAACCATTAATCAATGCTGAAACGTGGTCCATTTTGCCACTGTTATTAAGACCGAAGAGTTCAGGGTGGATAAGACTGAAAAGTAGGAATCCGATGGTTTACCCCGATATTAATCCCAATTATTTCACGCACAAAGAAGACATGGACGTTTTGGTGGAAGGTATAAGAATCGCTTTGGATCTGTCGAACACGACTGCCTTTCAGAGATTTGGCTCGAGGCCTCACAGCATACAAATGCCGGGATGCCAACATTATCCGTTTGACACTTACGAGTACTGGGAGTGCGCGATTCGCCATTTTACTTTTACGATCTATCATCCAACCGGAACGTGCAAGATGGGACCAAACACTGATCCAACCGCCGTTGTGGATCCAAGATTGAGAGTTTATGGTGTGAAGGGTTTGAGAGTCGTCGATGCCTCCATTATGCCGAATATTGTTAGCGGGAATCCTAACGCACCTGTTATTATGATTGGTGAAAAGGCGAGTGATATTATCAAGGAAGATTGGCGGTATAAGAAGAAGCGATTCGTTGGAAGATGATAAGGCAGAATGTAGATATCGCGAACTGTTGAAATGGGAAGATCATCGTTTATTATTTTGGAGAATAATTACTTCATTCGGAGCTCGTAATACGAAATTTGTAGATTTGTGACTTCAGTAATATTAATTTAATAAGGACATAAGGAAATGAACATTTTCTTTGAATTATAAAAGTATCAAGGAAAGCGCACTGAAAATGTTGACGTACGATGATATTTTACGAATTGTTTTATATTTGAATTAATTCGAATTGTTTGTTTTATATACTTGTAAATGTCGAAATAATTTGTATTCTATGTCGTAGAATTAAGGAAGATTTGATTTAATTAAGTTTTCATTCTTTGTAAATAGCTCTGACGGACTAGGACACGAATTAAGTTAGTATCCAACTATTGCGATGTACCAACGTACAGGTAATCCTCGTATAACGCGGGAGTTTGGTTCCAGAGAAAGGTCGCGTTATGCGAGACTCGGATTACGTAGACGCTTATATCGAAACCGCGTCGCATAAGTACCGCGGTGTACGAGGGTCGCCACTGTTTGCGAACCGGGTTATATCGAAACCGCGGTGTACAAGGATCGCTATTGTTTCCGAACCGCGGAGTACGAGGGTCGCCACTGTTTGTGAACCGCGATATATCCATACCGTGGTGTATAAGTGCCGCGTTGTACGAGGATCGCCACCGTTTGTGAACCGTGTTAAATCGATACCGTGATGTATAAGTGTCGCGTTGTACGAGGATCGCCACAATTTGTGAATCGCGTTATATCGAAATCGCGTCGCATAAGTACCGCGTTGTACGAGGATCACTACTGTTTGTGAACCGTGTTAAATCGATACCGCGGTGTATAAGTGCCGCGTTGTACGAGGATTGCCACAATTTGTGAATCGCGTTATATCGAAATCGCGTCGCATAAGTACCGCGGTGTACGAGGATCGCCACTGTTTGTGAACCGCCTTGCCTTATATCGAAACCGCGGTGTACGAGGATCGCTATTGTTTATGAACCGCCTTATATCGAAACCGCGGTGTACGAGGATCACTATTGTGTGTGAACCGCGTTGCATAAGCACCGCGTTGTACGAGGGTTACCTGTATATACTTATTGCAATGGCCGTGCCATTTCACAAAACATTTAGTGAATTTCGAATTTCGAATAAATCATAAAAATCAACGTTGTCTCGTATTTTCCTTGACCCGGTTTTCCCCGATCGATCACCGATAGGTGAGTGTCCCGCTTCACCTATTTTTCTTGGGATAATTCTAAATATATCAGGCGAAGGTAGAAAATAATTTCCACCATATTTACGGAAAGCCATAGTTTACTCCAGTTTCTTCTTTCCGCGCAGTATCCATTTCCATCTGGTTCGCGGGAAATAGCAAGTTCCGAATAATTCCGCAAGCTAATCATTTTCCGCCAGTTCACACGGTGTTATATTTTCCCAATGTTTTTACACACTTTTCTGATACGATGCAAATCGATGTTTACGCAATTGCGAACTCTCTCACGTATCACGATAAACCTCTTGTTTTCCAATGTTTTCCACGAAATACATGTTTTCGAAAAACGAATACGATCGGTGCGAGTAAACTTGCAAATTAACGTTGACCCGTTTCCTTGCATTAAATATTTATTTTTAGCTCGAGGTTATCCCGTCGATCGATACGCACGCGTCTAATTAAATGTCTATGTTATTATGTAATTAAATGCTGACATTCTTTTCAAAGCTACAATTATTTCTTTCAGCGAAAACTATTCTTGATGTGTGAATATTAAGATCAAAGATTATTGCAGTCACCAGGAGATAATATTTTCTATATCGTAGTGGGATTATATTATTTTTATATGATCATTAAGTTAAGTTCTTTCTGCGATATGTAAATATTTTTCATATTTAAAACGATATACTAATATAATAATATACTGATATACTGATATACTGATATACTTATATACTGATATACTGATATACTGATATACTGATATACTAATATAATAATATACTGAAATACTGATATATTGATATACTGATATACTGATATACTGATATACTAATATAATAATATACTGAAATACTGATATATTGATATACTTATATACTGATATACTAATATAATAATATACTGAAATACTGAAATATTGATATATTTATATACTGATATACTGATATACTGATATAATAATATACTGAAATACTGATATACTGATACACTAATATACTGATATACTAATATAATAATACAATAATATATCAATATAATAATATACTGATATACTGATATACTGATACAATAATATACTAATTTCAACGTAAATATTAAAGACACGAATTTCTCTCGAATAAAATAAACTCGCCAATTAAGTTTCAAACGAAAATACCGATCGAAATTAAACACAACAATATTTCAAACAAGTGAAACGGTACAATTTTCCATAGGTTTTAGAAAAGTCGAAATAACAATAACGAGGTTATTCCCCGCCGTTAAAAATAATTTCACCCGCAGAACAACTTCCTCGACATCGTAAGCGTAGGATCGACCAATGCGAACAAACTCTCGCCGTTTTCCATAATAGTCGATCGGCGAAGGTGCACGCGATGCTTTTCAAGATCGAGATCGAGATCGAGATCGAGATGGGAATCGAAAGAAATCTATTCCGAGCGCGGGAAACGTACAGGATGCTCTCGGAACCGAGAATCGTAACGACTTTCGTTCCGCAGTTAAACAAACGATATTTTTTTACGTAAGACATTCTCGCGCCAAAACACTCCTCACGGGATGTCTATTCTCACCAGCACTTTTTATTCCGCGTTTCCGCTTCCGCCTCGTCTCGACTCCTACTTTTAGCTACCGCGTCGACTCGCACCGAATCGAGATTATTCGCCGTCCCGTTATTCTTTCTGCTTTCATTTTTATTACGTCTTCCATCATTTTCCTCGTCATTTTTGTCAGCAATACAATTAACAGTGTAGTTCATTAGCGACAGCAGACCCCGCGTACAAATACGCAGATGTAATTAAGATTAAATTAGCGATGTTAGGATTTTTTAAATAATAACATCATAATAATATTTTATAATATCGCGGTAATGAAAGCTTTAGAGATTCGAAGATCATTAACGATGTAAATAAAATCGGACAGTTTTATCGAGGAAGAAAGAAGAAAATTGATACATTTCAAGTAAGAATTTAATAGATTTCGACTCGATAATTGCGGATAGTATTTCTTACTTGGAGTTCCACGTTCTCCAAGTCGAGAAACTGTTTCCTGGGATAACACGAATCTGCATAAACTCCGTGTATTATCGGGAGAAAATCGTAACATAAGAAAGTTCGAGGTTCCTCCGGTGTGTCTAGGTTGGACGCACCTTCGCCGTTGAATCGCTTCTGGCGTACCACTGCTTTCTTTCATTAGTTACACACTCCGTGAAATATTTTCATAACTCACACCGTGGCGAATCGAAGATACAAATAAACAGGGCCGACGTAAACTAACGTAAAACGCGTGTCCGCGCGGCCACCAGCACTTTCACTGTCCACTTTTCTTAACGCGATGTACCCAACAATCCATGAAACCCACTCGGCCGAGCTATCGATTACAACTTTTTCCCTCAAAAACTAAAACCCCTCCACCAAACTACAACGCGGCGGAATTCGTATTTTCTCAACCGCGTTAATTACGCGGAATTAAATGAATCTATTATTTCCTATTTATAACTTATATTTAATATAAATTAATAAATTAATTATATCTATAATCTATTATTATCTATTATTTTGAATCCATGAAACCTTCTTTTTGTGGATTGGGGTGTCAATGCACCCCACGCATGTTTTATAAAAAATAATAATTCGTAGTATTTAGGATTTCCCAGTAACGTTGATTACGAGCGTCTCAATTACAAGCTTGATTGCCGGCTAATTAATTAGGCATTCAATATTCGCGTTATCTTATCTCGGAGGAAATACTTTCGATGCGTTTCCAGCGACGATTCACTACATAAATTCTACGAAGGCAACGAGACCAGGAAAATCCTTTGTTTTCTTCGACGACATATTTACGTTGATTAGCGGTACAAATTCGAAGAAATGACGAAAACAACGTGTCCACGAAAATTCCACGCTTTCTTTTACGGCGAAAAAATGTGGCGAGTAAAGCCGTGAATTGAGTACTCAACGTTGTAACTTACGCACAAACGTGAACCTATTATTGCGTTAATACTAGAACTACCAAAGCAGTCAAAATAGGATTATCATTTATAGAATATCATTGACAGGATTCTTAATTATTAATTATTAATATTGTGCATATTTCACGTCCAATTGTATACTTCACTTATTTGCATTTTATATTGTACTGGATTTCGGCCCGTTTTTTAAAAATAATAATAATAACAATAACAACAACAGCAATAGCAATAATAGTAATGATGATAATAATAATAATAATAGTAACAATAATAATAACAATAATAGTAATAATAATAATGATAATGGTAATAATGATGATGATGATGATGATAATAATAATAGTAATAATGATAATAATGATGATGATAATAATAACAACAACAACAATAATAATGATAATAGTAATAATGATGATAATAATAATAATACTAATAGTAACAATAATGGTAATAATAATAATGAAAATGATAATAATGATGGTGATAATAATAATAATAACAACAACAACAATAATAGTAATAATGATGATAATAATAATAATACTAATAGTAACAATAATGGTAATAATGATGGTGATAATAATAATAATAACAACAACAACAACAACAACAACAACAACAATAATAATAGTAATGATAATAGTAATAATGATAATAATAATAATAGTAACAATAATAATAAGAAGATTAGTAATAATAATAATGATAATGATAATGATAATCATCATAATAATAATAACAATAATAATAATAATAAAATGACGGCTACACAGCACTGAATAAAAATGTGGAAATTGACAACGTTCTATTTTCGGAGATTTTTCCCGGTTCACGTTGCACGATGAACATAAATAAATCGATTCATTCATTTCTTCCATCCATTCTTTTTTTGTTTAAAGAACGTATAAATAAATATAGAAATATAGGTGAACATATCGCCGGTAGTTCTAGTGTTAAGATCGTCATAAAGAAAACCGTGAACCGTCCGCCGGTTCGAAGAAAGTGTAACACCTGTTCGGTTAAACGGGCCGAACTCCGAGGCGCTGGGAAAACGGGTCCCCCTTGTAACGCGGCACGTAATCCGTTGATAATTGATAACACGGTGTCACGCGTAACACTCGGGAATCGTGATTAGAAAGCCGGCCGCGCGATGTTGTTACGCATTTAATTGCGCATCTGTCATCGCGGATAAAACGACAAAGTTGACGCGCATATTGATCGATTTATTTGTTGTATGCGTCGTATGAAGGTGAAGTTAACCCCTTGACATACAAATAACATGGAATTTCATGGATCCAAAAAATACTATTTCATTTGGCTCAACTGAACGGTTATGTAAGCTTTGAAACAGAACGGAATATTTACAATGCTAAATATCATTTAATAAGATTGATACACAATATTAATGGACAATAATGAAGTAACATTATTCAATAATAAATAAGTAGTTCCGTAAAGTATGACATTTTTCCTGTCCGCCGGAGACTGTTCTTGCGTCCCGGAGACGTCAACGTCTACAATGACACGCGAGACAAATGACGTCTCGCAGACGTCATTGTATGCCAAGGGGTTAATATTCACTGTTGGATACAGTGACCATGCCCCCCCCCTCTCTCTCTCTCGCTCCCTCCATACATCCTTCTCCTTACTCTCCCCTTTTTCTCGAAACCCTTAAAAGGGTTTTTTCCCAATTTCCCGACAGCATTCTTTTTACGAACCTCGAACCACCCAAGTCTAATTTTATAATAAAGAACCTCACAATTCAATTGTATCTCAATCACATCACTATTCAATTGTAAGTGTCAACGTTGCGGAGTTAATTAGATGCACGGCACGGTGATTGTAGAAACGCGAGCATTAATGTGCGCAATGAAACAGAATGCAAATAGGATTTGGTTCAAGGAGGAAAACGTTTATCGCTGAAAGTTGGTATTAATGGAAGGCAACTTGTAGCCAGGCTTCACCTTGCCTCTCCGGGGGGAATAATAATTGTAATTAATAGCGACGGCTGATTGTACACGGTACTTGGAAATTTCTATGTTAATGGAACACTTGAGATATCACGATATTAGTTGAGATATTATGTGCTTTACTCACTCGAGTATCCATAAGATACGTTTAATCGGATATTTTAATTATGTTGTATAGCATCGTGACGGCTATATAAAACTTCCTTTTTTTATATCTGTAATATACGATTTTACGTGGTTCATGTAAAACGGAACTTTTCAACATTTTGTGCATGGCACAGTAAAATATTTATTTATTTATTCATGAGAGCCATTTGATTGGCTATTTTTATTATGTTGTATAATCGTGACGGCTATATAAAACTTCGTTTTTTGGATATCTGTAATATACGATTTTATGTGGTTCATATAAACCTGAAGTTTTCAATATTTTGTGCATGGCACAGTAAAATATTTATTTATTTATTTATTCATGAGATCCATTTGATTGGCTATTTTAATTGTGTTGTATAGCATTGTGATGGTTATATAAAACTTCTTTTTTATATGTTTACAATTTTATTGATGAAGATTTTACGTGGTTCATATAAACCTGAACTTTTCAATATTTTGTGCATGGCACAGTAAAATATTTATTTATTTATTCGTGAGATCCATTTGATTGGCTATTTTAATTGTGTTGTATAGCATTGTGATGGTTATATAAAACTTATTTTTTTGTATGTTTACAATGTTATTGATGAAGATTTTACGTGGTTCATATAAACCTGAACTTTTCAATATTTTGTGCATGGCACAGTAAAATGTTTGTTAAGTTATTTATCCATAAAATATTTATTTATTTATTCACAAGATCCATTTGATTGTCTATTTTAATTATATTATATAGCATCGTGACGGCTATATAAAATTTCATTTTTTGGATATCTACAATTTTATTGACGATGATTTTACGTGGTTCATATAAACCTGAAATTTTCAATATTTTGTGCATGGCATTATAAAATATTTATTTAGTTACCTAGTTAGTTATTTATTTATTTATTTATTTATTAACACAAGCTCCTTTAATATAAAGCAACAAAAAAATAAGCAAGTATCAGATAATCCAATATTACATAACTTACAAAAGTAATTTTAGTATTTTGATTTTAGTATCGGATCATTCAGGATAACGTTATTTATAGTCGACCCAACGCCTCCATGTTTCTAAAATTTCATTTTTAATTCTCACCGATAACAAAAATTGATAATACGTTTCTCATATTTTTGTAATTTACTGTATCCGAATACCCGTTTTTTGGACTATGATAAAATGCAAATATTGTTAGCTAAAAAATTGATCCAAGTGCGAGTAATCGCGTATGAATTACAAGAGTATGGAGTAACCCGTTGATCGGATTACAAAAGCGAAGGTGATGTAACGGGGACCGACTAACAGGATCAAGTGTAAGCATAGATCGTGGGAAGCAGTGTTTGTAATTCAATTAGATTTTCAGATCGGTAAACCGCGGAAAATCTGGCGGCAGGGAATTTTCCACGCGCGATTAAGTCCCTTCATCTAATTACATTTTACGGTGAAGTTTAAAGTAAACGTTTGAATGAAGACAAAGCAAGTGATCCCAAACTTTTGTCCGGGAGTGTATATCATGCGAATCTCGTTACACGAAGGTCGTAATGTTTAATGCTTAACCGCAAACCGCGATCGGTGAAACAATTTCGCGTCTGGTCGTTTCGTAAAACGCGAAGAATGTCGAGAAGAATAAAACTAGGGATAATTTCATTTTGCGTAATTCCACGCAAGGGGAATGCTATGAGTGACGTTCGTTTCTTTAACCCCTTGGCATACAACGACGTCTGCGAGACGTCATTTGTTTCGCGTGTCATTGTAGACGCAAGAACTGTCTCCGGCGGACAGGAAAAATGTCATACTTTACAGAACTACTTATTTATTATTTAATAATGTTACTTCATTATTGTCCATTAATATTGTGTATCAATCTTATTAAATGATATTTAGCATTATAAATATTCCGTTCTGTTTCTAAGCTTACATAACCGTTCAGTTGAGCGAAATTAAATAGTATTTTTTGGACCCATGAAATTCCGTTTAATTTGTATGTCAAGGGGTTAATCGGCGAATGTGGATTTTTCGAATATTATAATATATTAAGTATGCGTATAAATTCTCGCGTTAGAGAACTTCGAAAGCAGCGAGTTAAAACGACGAGGCATGTTTGACCATCGAATCAGGTGGTTTGAAGAAAAAACTTTCTTCCGCCTTGAAGTAACGCGCACGAAATTCGTATACGAAGAGCACGATTCCCATTCTTTCGCGTGACGGCGATCACGTAGCTCTAGGAAGAGACTTCCGGTGCTCGTTAACGATTATAGCCGGAAATCGATAGGAAACGGTGGCGCGGTAAGAAAGAAATCCTTTTCTCCGCGGAGATGTCAATTATCTCGAGATTCTATCTTGCATTAAATTCGAGTGAATATTAATCGGAGAAAGTATCGCGTATCGAAAACGCACGACGCTCGTCGAAAGGAACTAGCTGAAAATCAAAATTCAAAATTGCAACATCGCGAGTTCCCGATGAATCAATTGAAAACGATTGCCGATTTAAAGAATTAATTTCTGATTAAGAGTCGACTAGAAATCAAGACAAATTAATATTAGAGACTACTTTTTAATGAATTAAGAAATAAATCCTTAAGTATAACGCGCATAATTCAAAGTAACATGTTTGAAATGATTACAGGACTGCCAACTTCGATTGTCCATGTTTTATCAAATAGAACAGCATTTTAAAAATAAATGTCAAATAAACGATGAATAAACCAATCCAATGCTCAACTAAAGCAGATTTCATTTTTAAATCAGTTAATTCCCGTGTTTCATTATTTCCCGCGTCGTACCGTAGAACCGCGTTATACGAAAACAGTGGTCGCGGTATCTTTGGCGCGTTATAGGTATTCGCGTTGTAAGAACTCGCGTTACACGGGTCTACTGTACAATGATCGCAGGAACAACGTTACCGTTCGATGAGTGAGGATACCGGAAGCATGGTAGACGTTCGGACGTTTAAAGTCTAAGGTGAATCCAGTTCGTCGAAATGCCGTTGGGTTCCGCGCAGACGATAATGGCGAAGTTAGTGTAACTACCGGCGATTACCACATTCTCAGTGAGGATAGGTGTGCGTAGGTAACCACGGAAGAGAATACTTTCACTGCCAAAGTACGGTTGGGAAGCCTTCGCTTCTGGAAGGACGAAAGGAAATTTAGTAACAGTGGGAGTAAGAAAGAGAGTAAGAGTAAAATGGAAGGGAGTGTACCGGTGCAGTACCGTATCGCTCTTCCGAGTGTCATTACCAACTCCTTCGCGGTCACTCTCCGATCGTCCATTTACCGGATGACCTCCATCGATTTCCACACAAAATTATCATCCACCACCGAGTGCCAATAACGAATGAACATTTATACAAGAAGATTGCCTTATAAATACTCCCGAAACGTTCTTCCGCCCGTCCGCCGCTAACTTCAGGTCCAAGAAGAGTGTGCCTTATCGGATCGAAAACTATCCGAGGCAAAGTTCAAGAATCAAGGATACCGGAAATGACGAGTGATACTTGGAGGAGAATCGATGTGAATGTCGAAGATCGAACGTCCGAATGTTTGTGACATAAAATTCTAGTAGTGAAAGTACGGGGGTCGTTTAAATTCATTAGTCGGTGACGATATATTAATGTGGATGCAGTGAAACGAAGCTCACTTTCGCGAATGCGCGATAAATCGAAGGCGAGTGTCTGCGCGCGCAACGAATACTGAGTTTAAGGGGTGTTAAATCACGGCGACGAGGATTATGACGTGCTTCGAGGAGTTGACGAGTCGTAAGTGAAGAGAATTATTGCGATTTTCCGTGGAAAAAGAGAGATGTCGAGTGTAAACGTGATCCATGCGAGATTGATGTGTTCGAAAATGAGCCGGTCTCTTCGTGGTTGCGCAAATCCACGCGATACCTGCGCTCGGAATTATTAGGTTATTCAGGTCGGTAATTATCGGATGATTCGACGGATAACAAACCTGTTCCAGAACTGCAACTTGAGTAGATTCATTTCTTGCGCAAAAAGAAACCTGCCGTTTCGTTGTCACACATTTCCATAAATCAAATTGGACCATTTAACACTCGGATCGCGCCAAGATTGTCATCTATGTCGATAAGACTTGGATTTTTATCGAATGCAAGTATGTATGTTTTTCTGTTGTTTTTTTGTTTTTTTGTTTTCTTTGCTTCTAGATTTAATTAAAACGCTTGATTAGAAATGAGTATCGCATGTAAAATATTCAAGCGTATTAATTTATACGTGGGGTCTTTTGTAAGAATTATTTATAAAAAAACTGGCAACACGTGGAACTACTTTTATGCTGAATTTTCATGGCTACGCGTGATGATCAAGATCGCTTCAACGAGAAATGTTTATTATTATTGTCGTTTCACTCGAGGAATGTGGCACGAGTCGGCACAACGGCGTATGAATTACATAAGTTACGAAATACCCGCACTCTCGAAAATGATTTCGGCACGCGGAGCAACCCGTTTTCTCTAACGACGTGAACCGGAAGTCGAGAAGAGACACGAACCAATATTTCAAGTTCAGAATATCGGAGTAATAAGAAACCGACGGAAATTGATTACTTCGGGAACTAAAACACCAAACTAATACGAAAGTCACGAAAATGTAATCAATATTTCCGGAATTGAAAATACCTCGAAATATATACTGTAGACTCCCGTATAACGCGGTAATAAATTACGCGCTATATAAATTCGCGTTATAGGAAATGGTGCGGTAAAAACTCGCGTTATAAGGGAGTCTACCGTACGTTGATATTACAAATTTTCGAAAACTTGTCATAATATATAATTAAATTCGATTAATTCCCTCGAATATCCTGAATCAAATCGAACTGCTACATCGAATATTACGTAGATTCGTAATAATCGATGAATAATAAAAATAGAAATATAATGCTTTCATAAACTCACTCTTGCCGGAACTTAAATCGCGAGCCAAGGCCATGGACAATGATTCTTACCTGAAACAAAAACAATAAATATTAGAAATATCTTCGCATGTAATGAACAAATATGTTCATAAATATTAGAAATATTAGAAATATCATTGAAATTAGTATCAGATGGGGCGGTAAATCCTGGGATATTTGAAATATCTGCAAAATCGGTTTTCACCGAAAAACATAATTGCAGCGTGGGACAAAGTGGGAGTATTAGGTTTTTAAGGTAGCATAATGGAGTACAAGGATACTGCCGGAACATTCTTTCGAGGCCGATCTAACGAGTAACTTCAGAGAGAGAGAGAGAGAGAGGGGGGGGGGGAGTTTACTCAGCTTCCGCGTTACTTTCTTGCGTGAATTCAGACTACGCTCTCCATTTTTTACCACGAGTTTCCCATTTGTTCGGTTGTCGCGGGGGAAGTGCTTTATATTTATGGAGGTCTTATCTCTCCGAATTCCAGAACATTACGGTAAACCGGAGAATAGAGCGTTTCGCGTTTCCATCGATGCTAATCGTTTGCATTCTCCATTTCATTGCGAATCATCGATCGGAGAAATATATTCACGAAAAACTTTCACGGCGATACACGGACGATTTTGTAGAAATTAGAATATCGATATATAAGCATTGCCAAATATCTCCAAAGGCAATTTCACGTTCAGGCGTTTCTTCATTCTTTACGAACTCCGCATCCGTTCGGACTCGAAATCGACTTTCGTATTTCGACACTTTTACTTCAAACAAACGAGAGGGGCCTCTCCAATTCTGTCACGTTCTAATCTTTCATAACCAATATTTACTTATTAAATATGAATATCCCGAAGTATTCGATAAAGATTTTTTATCTGTTTCGAGTATTCGAGTATGAATTTATTATATTCCGATATATTCGAACTCTTTCGATATATTGTTTTCGAGTCACGATAAACATCTTGGATAATAAACCTTTTAATCTTTCGTAACCCATATTTACTAATTAAATATGAATATCCCGAAATATTCGATAAAGATTTTTCATCTGTTTCGAGTATTCGTGTATGAATTTATTATATTCCGATATATTCGAACTCTTTCGATATATTGTTTTCGAGTCACGATAAACATTTTGGATAATAAACCTTTTAATCTTTCGTAACCCATATTTACTAATTAAATATGAATATCCCGAAATATTCGATAAAGATTTTTCATCTGTTTCGAGTATTCGTGTATGAATTTATTATATTCCGATATATTCGAACTCTTTCGATATATTGTTTTCGAGTCACGATAAACATTTTGGATAATAAACCTTCTAATTCTTCGTAACCAATATTTACTAATTAAATATGAATATCCCGAAATATTCGATAAAATTTTTTCATCCGTTTCGAGTATTCGTGTATTGCTTTATTATTAGGTTGGAAATAAGTTCGAAGCGCTTTGATATTTTCTTTTATCTTACAACGATGTTTTTGCTGTTTAACAAAGTGTATAATATTCATTCGATAGAGCTCCTTCTGCTCTACAAAACTGTGCTAATCTTTTTGAGTAATTTAATTGCTATCGATTTTGGTTTAAATAAAAGTCTTTGATAAAAACGCTTCGAACTTATTCCCCGACCTAATATATTCCGATATATTCGAACTCTTTTCCAATATATTGTTTCCGAGTCACAATAAACATTTTGTTTAATGCCCGACTTAAAATACTGGACGATAATTGGTCGAACATGTTGCGACGGTCAAGAAGACACGTGGAATCGGTGGTTTACTAACGAGACGAGACGAGACGAGACGAGGGAAGGAGACAGCGTGTACCGATAACGTAACATCGGGCCTAGTAGAAGGAAACGAGCTTGGCAGAGGCTTACGCCGGTTGAAACACTTTCTCCTTTCCCCGTTATGAGATCACCATCTTGCTCTTCCATCCGCGGAGAGACATAACTTTTGCCCGTTCGTTCTTTCGATTTCCACGTGGATTATTCTTCTCTCGATGAACACCTGGTTAGACCCCATTCAATTAACACTAACTTCACACAATATAAGAACAATCTCGTACACCTCAAAAATACGAATAAATAGAAACAATAAATTAACATAAAACAAGATTGTCGCATATCTGCAACATTATGAATGAATTTAACTTTAAAAAATGACATTTAATAAACGTAAATCTTTGTTTGCTCACTTTCTTTCGTTGACTGTGTTTCATTTTTGCAAACTTTGTGCAATTAACCCTTTGCACTCGAGATTGTTTATAATTATTGAAACTTATAGTAGCAATTATGTTTAAACAATCTCGTATACCTCAAAAATACGAATAAATAGAAACAATAAATTAACATAAAACAAGATTGTTGCATTTCTGCAACATTATGAATTAATTTAACTTTAAAACATGACATTTAATAAACGTAAATCTTTGTTTCCTCACTTTCTTTCGTTGACTGTGTTTCATTTTTGCAAACTTTATGCATTTAACCCTTTGCACTCGAGATTGTTTATAATTATTGAAACTTCTAGTAGCAACACGAGTGGCAACTCAGAGGCGACATTAAGATTTACCAGATCATTGGTGATAATTTAAAATCCAATAACAAAAACAAACTAATGTCAATCTTAATGTCGCTTCTCGGTAGGCGGTAATAAACTGAGTGGCGGCGGAGAGTCGCCTCTCGAGTTCAAAGGGTTCAAAGGGTTCAAAGAAAGGGGTGAAACGTCGAGGTGGTTCCTTGGCGCGGCGCGGGTTTCCCTACTTGGGTTCCTTTTAACGATTGCGCCACGGTATTTCGTGTCTGTGGTTAAGCTATATCTAGCATTCCCGATCGGTTCTCTTCACTTTTACTCTTCCTTCCGCATTCGCAGCCGACAACTTTGTATCTCTTGCTGCACGACGTACCCACGCCGGTGATTAACAAGTAATAGTTTCGTTTCTTGCCGGTGTACCGGGAAAACGTTAAATACTATGCTTGGTGGTACGGCAATGGTAAATGAGATTTAGAAATTCAAGCTATTAATTCCTGGGGAATTATAGATTTATTCCGTGTAATTGTTACGCTTGATAACTATTTCGAGCTGTTTGAATATTGGTAGTATATTTATGGTTTTATGGTGGTACGTGATATTATAATTGAGTTCCTCTAACGAAGTCTGTTGTAATTCATTCTTTGAAGATATATCGCGCTGAAAAAGCTAAGGTTTACTTTAAGCGTTCGAATGAACGTTAAAAGTAAATAGAATATAAAACCTTTGTTCATTTGATAATTTTACCATTAATATTAAACTATTTTCATGCCACGCAGACACATATAGTATTGGCACCCGGGTGTAATAAGGTTTTGTTTAAAACCGACCTTGAAAATCGGTCGGATCCGTTTATCGCTATCGGTCGGTTTTTAGTTTCCCCGCAAGAAATGACTTTACTACAAGAAGGTTGGCGAACTATGCAGCGAGAAACATTACGCAAACTTGTCGGGGTATGTCAAGAATATGTAAAATAGTAATAATGAAAAAAGGGGGATACTTCGACGAGTCGCGTATTAAGTGAAATGTATAATTAATATAGAACAAAATATACGAAATTTATAGGACTCTTCTATCTTATAATATCACCGTACATCGACCTACAGATGTACCCAAAGAAAAGTACCCCATTCGATTTTCTAGACAAGATATTTCATAATTTGCTTAACGACAGTAAGTGATCCCAAACTTATGACCGGTAGTATATATTCACACGGTATCAATTCTCACGATTGAATATCTTTCTGCCAATATCGATTCCCATTATTTATATATTATTTCCTTGCTTTCAGGAACCTTGCATCCCTACAAAAGATAGTCCGCCAAGAACATAATGAAGATTCCGAATTTCGAGCTGACATTTCCAGTATGCGGGTTTGAGAAAATTGGCACGAGACCTCCAGATATCTCGCTGTCAACAACGGGAAACTGACGGGAAACCTCGATTCTCCAAAAGAATCGCTTAAAACTTGATGAGAAAAAATACTCGAAGTCTAAGATTACATTCGTCAAAATTACAAGGCTACATTAATTTCGGGAAGAATGGTTTTCAGTACGATCGTAGTTACGTCCGCTTTGAAAGGAGCTCTAGGTTTAATGGGAACTAGTCTCTGGCTGGTACCGTTACTGATAGCAGGCTTATCGTATTATCGCTACGATCAATTGGATCCGGAGAGCCGACCAATCGACAGGTATCCTTTGTACTCGGAATATGATTTTATCGTAGTTGGCGGTGGATCAGCGGGAGCCGTAGTAGCCAATAGGCTCTCGGAGATACCGGATTGGAAGGTTCTCTTAATGGAAGCAGGTCCGGATGAAAACGAGATATCCGACGTGCCGTCATTGGCCGCATATTTGCAACTGACCAAATTAGACTGGAAGTACAAAACCGAACCCACGGGGAAGGCTTGTTTAGCCATGAAAGGTGGCCGTTGTAATTGGCCACGTGGCAAGGTCTTAGGAGGGTCAAGTGTTTTGAATTACATGTTATATGTCCGGGGAAACCGGCACGATTACGATCATTGGGAGTCCCTAGGCAACCCTGGCTGGGGTTACGATCAAGCTCTCTACTACTTCAAGAAGTCCGAGGATAATCGGAATCCTTATTTACGGAAGAGTCCGTACCACTCGACAGGTGGTTACTTGACCGTCCAGGAATCACCTTGGAAGACACCGTTAGTGGTCGCCTTTGTTCAGGCTGGCACGGAACATGGATACGAGAACAGGGATATAAACGGAGAGCGTCAAACAGGATTCATGATAGCGCAAGGAACGATTCGCAGAGGAAGCCGGTGTTCCACGGCGAAGGCGTTCCTGCGTCCCATCAGGTTGCGCAGGAACTTTCATACCGCTATGAACTCCCACGTGACGAGGATTCTGATCGATCCTTTAACTATGAAGGCAACTGGTGTCGAATTTATCAGAGATGGCCGCAGGCAAATCGTGCGTGCTAGGAAGGAGGTGATTTTATCAGCTGGTGCTGTTAATAGCGCGCAGATTCTAATGCTCTCTGGAATAGGACCCAAGGAACACTTACGGAACATCGGGATTCCGGTGATCAAGAATCTCCAGGTCGGTGATAATCTCCAGGATCATGTTGGAATGGGTGGTTTGACGTTCCTCATTGATAAACCGGTCGCGATCGTGCAAGATCGGTTGCAAGCAGCACCGGTCACCATGCATTATGTCGCTAACGGAAGAGGACCAATGACTACTTTAGGTGGCGTGGAAGGATACGCGTTCGTTAACACGAAATTCGCTAATCGTTCCATGGATTACCCGGACATACAATTCCACATGGCGCCGGCGTCAATCTCGTCCGACGCCGGGATACAGGTTAGGAAAGTACTGGGAATCACCGATGAAGTTTATAACGCAGTTTTTCGACCAATAACTAACAGGGATGCATGGACCATAATGCCACTCTTGTTGAGACCTAGGTCACGTGGCACCGTGAGATTACGAAGCTCCAATCCTTTCCAAGGTCCAATGATAAATGCCAATTATTTCTCGGACCCTTTCGACATAGCTACGCTAGTGGAGGGAGCAAAACTCGCGGTCAAAGTCAGCGAAGCCAAAGTGTTCAAGCAATTTGGATCGAGACTTCACCGTTTGAAGTTACCGGGATGTAGACACTTGAAGTTTGCTTCGGATGCGTACTGGGAGTGTCATATTCGTCATATTTCCATGACGATTTATCATCCGGTTGGGACCGCCAAAATGGGACCTTCTAGTGATCCAACAGCCGTGGTGGACCACAGATTAAAGGTCTACGGTGTGGAAGGGTTGAGAGTGATCGACGCGTCCATCATGCCGACGATTTCTAGTGGTAATACCAACGCTCCAGTGATTATGATAGGAGAGAAAGGAGCGGACCTTATCAAGGCTGATTGGTTGGCGGTAGAAACGAACGTGGACGGATAACAAGATCGAAATTTTCAAAGGCCAAATATACTTCGTTAGAGAATCGTTAACAAGTTGAACGCCATGACGGTCACCGGTGACTGCCGATACCAATATTACTAAAACTCGAATCAAATATAACCGGCTAATATTCATAAAATTTTGAATATTTTTAACATTACGATAACGCTGTAAAGTAATCAACGTATCGTATAACACGGATTTCAGCGCGGCTTTCAACGTGTTAAGCTAAGTTAGATTATTGATTATAATTCTTTGAATATTATTGGACGAATCCCAATCATGTCGAAATCAAAATTATGATAAATAACTATTTGATCTACAAATTTGTTTAAACATAAGAAATACCAAGTATCTTTCAAAGTAAATACCAGTAATTACTTCCGTTTTGAAGGAAGTCAATTGATGATTCGCGGATATGAAATCGGTTAAAAGTCACTTTTAATAATAATACAAGAAAATCATGGTCTGTATATATTGTTATAATCACGATTAGCTCTTAAGATCCGCGTTTGTTATTAATTTGTCGTTACGGAAATTCGAGTTGCATAATTTAAAGATTATTAATTAAAAATACAGTCGTTGCGTAATAATAACCAATGGTTTTTTATATAAATCAATGTCACGGCTGATATAAATGTGAAAACGTTTGGGTGGCGATTACGCAATTTCCAGTTTTCAGTTTTCAGTAAGAATTAGGATTAAGTGACAGTAGATAACTCAGGTAAAAAAGACGACGCACGTGCCATGTTATTGTAATGCGAGACGATGCCTGATTATACAATTGTAAAGACAACAATGTTCCTTGTTGAATCGAAATAAACTTGTTTTTTATTGAATTCTACATGTACCTGTATACCTGTTAGGTTCAACTCAACCATGGATTATTTGACCTAAATATTCGCTCGTTCATCAAACAGTTAATCCTTTATAATTCCGTGCAACTGTGAACTCACAGATTCATCTGTTCATATATTTCGTCTACTTTCATTCTTTCCTTAGAATAATAATTATAAAAGCAACGATCATCTCCTTTTCATCGCGCTTAAGTAATCATTTCGTTGCTATCTTCACGTTTATGTAGCTTCGATGGATCAGCATTTATTTTTGTATTTATTTATTTAACGGGTGGCACCCTTTGGTAAAGTTGGAAACATAATGAAGGTGAAGTTACATCTAAAAAGAAGAAATAACTAGTTTACTAGTTCCACCCTAGTTTACTCATCTAGTTTAGCTAGTTTTACGTTGCATGCACGATAGAAATATATATCTTTCTAACAAAGGGTTTCTAACCTCGAAATTTGAAGAACTTCGATTATTATAATTCGTGGAACATTAAAACTTACGATGTCCTTATCACAATTTCGATGTATTAGGTTGTTCGGAAAGTAATTTCATTTTTCCCGACAGAGGGAATTTTATGAATATATTTGTATAGAAAAATTTGATGAGCGTGGAATCATGCTACTGCCAGAAAGATGGCAAAAAGTATTGGAAAAGAATGGGCAATATATAATTTAATAAAATATTTATTTATTATAAGAAAATTGTCTTTCATTTTCACAAAGAAAAACGAAATTACTTTCCGAACAACCCAATACATCATTTCTTTTTCACTCAGATTCCTCTCTTAAAATGTATCTTTTTCTAGCACAAAGTTTCGTACGCAGAAATTTCAGGAACTGATTATTATTCGTGTATTTACTAATCATGAATCTATGATATCCGCATCATAAATATTCGTGAATATTCTCTTACATGTTTTGTCCATTCAAGCACCTCTTACTTTTTTAATCTGGCGTGTAAAGCAAGGCGTACTTTCCGCAAAACAAACATTTCACTGTCTCTTGTGTTTGCGAAAATATCACAGACATTAGGTTACTACGATGACAAAGAACCTGTGATTCTTATCAAAACTAACGATTCCAAGGTAAACGCGCAACACGCGTTGAAGATAGGATAATCGAGATTTAAGAATTTCGAGTGTCGCTTCGTTAAGTGGAAGCCTATTAAAGACACTTAGTAGACAAGATAGTAATTATGATTCTATGAATTTTATCCGTTGACAATCGCGCGTTTGGGACACTTTAATAGAACAGGGAATTCTTTCGTTCTTTTGTAAGCGACACTACTTTTCTTGATCGCTTGATAATGCCGGTTATAATTTACTGTCGTTAGCTTAGTTGTTCGGATATTATTATTAAAGATATTAAATATCATTCATAATATTCTCAGTATTCTTAGTATTCCTAGTGCGATTATAAAACTTATTATGCCATCGTTACGTGATCAGATCGTTCCACGAAACACGGGTTCCCAGGAAACTTTTATTTTTCACATTTTAGGATTCGCGATTAAAGATACCAAATAACTGAAGTAATGCTGCCCATACGATGATGATTTAATTATAATGCCAGACAATACGTGATTGTACAATTGTGAAAATATTGATATTCTTTATTGTGCCATGATGTGCGTACGCGGTGAATGTCAAGCATACGCCATCTTCACGCGTGCCACCCGTAATAAAGAAAAAAGAGTAGCGAAGAAAATAGTTTTCCCGCCTTTTCTTTAATCGGTTCGAATTACTGAGGATATCAATAATACTTTCCAGTTATCGACGCGACTTTTTTTCAAGCCCTTAACGATCCTGGTAGAATAAATTCTTTCAAAATTATTGTCGGACTATTTTGAAATTGGTTTAAAATTATCTTAACTATTATATTTTGGAATTATTTTGACATTGTTTTGGAACTATTCTGAAATTATTTTAAAATTATTTTCGGACTATTTTGCAATTGGTTTAGAATTATTTTAGAACTATTATATTTTGGCATTATTTTAAAACTATTTTGAGATTATTTTTAATTATTTTTAACTATTTTAGAACCATTTTGAAAATATTTGAAAATCATTTTGGAACTATTTTTAAATTAAGTGAGGAATATTCTAGAACTATTTTGAGATTATTTTAAATTATTTTAAACTATTTTCGAACCACCTTGAAAATATTTTAAAATCATTTTGGAACTATTTTTAAATGAATTGAAGAATATTTAAGAACTATTTTGTTAATCACTTTGAAATCATTCTTTGCAAAGCCCGACTAAAATTTATTTATCCCAAGCATCTCACGCAATTTTGCCAAAATAAGATTCCCTGTTTTGATTTATACAAATATTTGCCATAGTCGAGTGTTTCTTTGTCCCCACCAGTAATCAGCGAAATAATACATTTCCCTGATACGTTAATCACACTGATACTACGAACAAAGGAAACTGCACTTTTCTGCAAGGTACAACAACATTTCGCGGCAGCGTAATTACTTGAAATCTGGGCAACAACAATATTGTCGAGTCTTTAGTATGCTCGCATATATAAAGCAGGGCAAACGGACTGATTTACATTTGTCTACGCGATATCGTTCGACGCATTTCTCGACTAAAAAAAATGTTTCTCAAAGTTCTACACCTGCTTCTCTTATTCAGTGGAACATGCACCACGATCTCAGCGCAGGCGCATTACAAGAATCTCTACGGAACGGAAGACTTCAATACAACGATATTGGAAAACATATTAGGGATTGCATTGGGCGCGCAAAAGTTTGGCGAGGCGAATTCCGAGTTTCTCGGGAGACAACAGCCCGACGCGAAGATATGGAATAATTCGAAGTACGACTTCATCGTGATTGGTGGTGGAACAGCGGGTGCAACGATCGCGTCGAGACTCAGCGAGATATGGTATGCCAAGGTACTTCTAATCGAGGCTGGCTCGGACGAAACCCTTTCTATGGACGTCCCGATCGTCGCGCCCTTTATGCAACTAGTCGACGAAATTAATTGGAACTATCAAGCGGAAGCTAAAAATAGAACCTGTGTTACCACGAGTGGTATTGGGTGTATCTTTCCCTCGGGAAAAGTCATGGGTGGTTCGAGCGTCGTAAATTACATGGTGGCTACCAGAGGGAACCCGGCGGATTACGACGTTTGGGCCGAGATGGGAAACCATGGCTGGGCGTACAGAGACGTGTTAAAATATTTCAAGAAATTGGAAAACATGCAGATACCGGAATTAAGAAGGGACACGAAGTACCACGGTACCGAAGGACCCGTGAAGATATCCTACACGAACTTCCGCAGTATTCTGACCGAAGCAATATTAGAGGCTGGTCAAGAGTTAGGATATCCGGTGGTGGATTATAATGCAAAGAATACGATTGGCTTCGCCTACGCGCAGACCAACACTTACGACGGCCTACGAGTGAGTAGCAACAGAGCATATCTGGTGGACAAGATACGGCCGAATCTTCATGTAACGAAGAACAGTTTGGTTAAGAGGATAATAATCGAGCATGGAAGCAAGTGCGCAACCGGCGTCGAGTTTGTTAAGAATGGTCAAACTATCAGAGTATACGCGAGGAAAGAGGTGATTCTATCCGCTGGAGCAATAGCGTCTCCTCAGATATTAATGCTCTCAGGTATCGGTCCGAGAGAGCACTTGAAAGAGTTTGGAATCAGGGTGATAAAGGCTCTGCCCGTCGGGGATAATCTGATGAGTCACGTGGGCTTTGATGGATTAATGTGGACGGTGGAAGAGCCGATTTCCTTCTCCACGCTCGCGTTTCAAGATCCTCGAGCGCCGTATTTAAAGGACTACTTTTTACACAGAAAAGGACCGCTTTCGGATATTTCCGGCACGGATGCTCTTGCTTTTATAGACGTCGATGATCCGAAGAATCGCGATGGTGTGCCGAACATAGAAATATTCTTGATCAGTGGTACAGCATTTTCTGCTGTTCCGATTCTGAAGGCGTTCGGATTGGATAGGAAGATTCGAAACCTGACGTCGAGGAACGACGACAGATATGTTTTTATTGCATTGCCGAACCTTCTGCACCCAAAAGCTCGTGGTCAGATCAGGTTGCGATCCAGGGATATCAATGCGTCACCCGAAATTAATTTGGGTGACTTGACGAATTCTGAAGATCTTCGGGTGTTCATAAAGGGTATCAGAGCAACGAGACGAATTGGTGAAACTAACGCGGTTAAGAAGTATGGTATGAAGCTTGTCAATGTCACGACACCAGGATGCGAGGGTTTTGTGTACGATTCGGACGAATATTGGACGTGTCATTTAAAGACTCCTGTACTGACGGTAGTTCACGAATGTGGTACTTGCAAGATGGGTCCTTGGCACGATAAAACTGCTGTAGTGGATCCAACGTTGAAGGTGCGTGTCAGAGATTGAGATCATTGTTTTAATATTCAAATTCAATATAGCTTCAAAAATTGTCAAGAAATCAAAGTCATCAAAGTCGCCAATTTCGCTTCTAAATGGCCCAGATCGATGATATATGATGCCTAATGATGTTCTAGGGCCGTTTTGGGTCGAAAGAAGCGGTTAAAAAATTGTTATTGGTCAAAAATGGGTCGATCCAAGTCGAAAAAATGTGAAGGGGTATACCTTCAAAAATTGGCAAAAAATGAAAGTCGCCAAAATAAATTCTAGATGGCCCAAATCGATGGTATATGATGTATAAACATATTCTAGGACGATTTTGGGTCGAAAGAAGCGGTTAAAAAATTGTTATTGGTCAAAAATGGGTCGATCCAAGTCGAAAAAATATGAAGGGGTGTACCTTCAAAAATTGGCAAAAAATGAAAGTCGCCAAAATAAATTCTAGATGCCCCAAATCGATGCTATATGATGTATAAACATATTCTAGGACGATTTCTGGTCCAAAGAAGCGGTTAAAAAATTTTTATTGGTCAAAAATGGGTCGACCCAAAATCGCAAAAATGTGAAGGGGTATACCTTCAAAAATTGTCAAAAATTAAAAGTCGCCAAAATCACTTCTAAATCACTCAAATCGATGGTATATGATGTATAAACATATTCTAGGATGATTTTAGGTCGGAAGAAGCGGTTTAAAAATTTTTTTGAGCGAAAAATGGGTCGACCCAAAATCGCAAAAATGTGAAGGGGTATACCTTCAAAAATGGTCAAAAATTAAAAGTCGCCAAAATCACTTCTAAATCACTCAAATCGATGGTATATGATGTATAAACATATTCTAGGATGATTTTAGGTCGGAAGAAGCGGTTTAAAAATTTTTTGTACGAAAAATGGGTCGACTCAAAATCGCAAAAATGTGAAGGGGTATACCTTCAAAAATTGTCAAAAAATGAAAGTCTCCAATTTCGCTCCTACGTAGCCCAAATCGATGGTATATGATGCCTAATGATGTTCTAGGACCATTTTGGATCAAAAGAAGTGGGTTAAAAATTTTGTTGGGCAAAAAATGGGTCGACCCAAAATCGCAAAAATGTAAAGGGGTATACCTTCAAAAATTGTCAAAAATTGAAAGTCGCCAAAATAAATTCTAGATGCCCCAAATCGATGCTATATGATGTATAAACATATTCTAGGACGATTTCTGGTCCAAAGAAGCGGTTAAAAAATTTTTATTGGTCAAAAATGGGTCGACCCAAAATCGCAAAAATGTGAAGGGGTATACCTTCAAAAATTGTCAAAAATTGAAAGTCGCCAAAATAAATTCTAGATGCCCCAAATCGATGCTATATGATGTATAAACATATTCTAGGACGATTTCTGGTCCAAAGAAGCGGTTAAAAAATTTTTATTGGTCAAAAATGGGTCGACCCAAAATCGCAAAAATGTGAAGGGGTATACCTTCAAAAATTGTCAAAAATTAAAAGTCGCCAAAATCAATTCTAAATGACCCAAATCGATGCTAAATGATGTATAAACATATTCTAGGACGATTTCGGATTGAAAGAAGTGAATTAAAAATTTTTTCTGGTCAAAAAATGGGTCGACCCAAAATCGCAAAAATGTGAAGGGGTATACCTTCAAAAATTCTCAAAAAATCAAAGTCGCCAAGATCGGTCCTAAATGATCCAAATTGATGGTAAATGATGTATAAACATATTCTAGGACGATTTCGGATTGAAAGAAGTGAATTAAAATTTTTTTCTGGACAAAAAAGGGGCCGACTCAAAATCGCAAAAATGGTAAAAATTTCAAAACCACCAATTTCGATCCTAAATGTTCCAGTTCGATAGTATATGATACCAGTACATACTTTAGGATCATAATTACATTAAAAAGTCACCCAAATTCCTTCATGTCTGATTCATATAGTACCAACTTATCCGAATGAACTATCACTCAATTCAACGCTGAATTCCTCTTTAGGTACATGGCATTAAAGGACTACGGGTTGCCGACGCATCAATAATACCAAGCACAATATCGGGACACACGAATCTCCCGGTGTTCATGATCGGCGAAAAAGTGGCGGATCTCATCAAAGAAGAGTGGGGATATCCCACGACCTAGAATTTCCGAAACCAAACGTGTTAAAACCTAACGAAAATAAAGCTAATATGTTTTATTAAACCCTGACAAAATGATCCTCCGAAAATTATCGAAATACATTACAAGACTGTAAACATACACTCTAGTCGCTTATTAAAGCATTAAATAAATAATGTTAGTAAACATAACATGCTTGATTTTGCGGGAAAAACTCGCAGTCGAAGATTAGACGATTTTAATAGTTTTGTTTACATTCCCCGTGGCCAATGAACGGTCGGTATAATTGCTAATTATTTTACATGGAAATTTTATCATGAATTTACAAAGAGATGTACATTTCCAAAGGCCCGATGATATTTATTAATCAGAATTCATTGCGTTCAATTATTACCTAACAATTCTTAATCATCGAACAATCGGGGAAGATAATTGATAATTGAACCTGGCAATTCCTGGTATCGATACTCTGTTCATCGTTAATCGATCATTAGAATTCGATTCTCGATTTTCGTTGTGCTTTTTTTCTGTTCGACTGAAAGTCCAGAAATCGGAAATTGGTAAGAATTTCTTGTTTCCATATTCTATCATTAAATGATTACTTATTTATATAAACGTAAATAAGTGTCCCTTTACAAGAAACATTTTATATTCAGAAGATGAAGATATTTTTTATTGCAGTAAATAACTTCCAAGGAATTCCAAATAAAAAAGTGCACAGAAAAAGCTTTCTTGGTCAAATTGGGGACAAAGGAAGTAACTTAGACACATTCAATTCTTTTCTTTTGTTTTTCCATAAAAAGATTTGAAATTCGAACGAGAAAAGCTTTATTTAAATGTGAAAATTATTCCCTTCTTTCTTAAGTCACAGCAGAGAAATATAAAAAGAACAACAAATAAGTGAATAACCACGTTGCGCTGTTAAAACTTCCAAGATTTCATGAATTGCTTATTTTATCTCGTTTTTTTGCTTCAACGCATAACTTGAAAAGCGCGTTAAAAAGAGTCGCATAAAAAGAGACTGGACTGTATTGCGTTGGTCCATAAGTTCGTGCGGTAATAAATTATATTATATTATATTATATTATATTATATTATATTAGTTTATTAAACGGACTTTTGTTTATTAAACTTACAAAACAGAATACAACAACAAAAACGGAGTTGCAGTGTCTAGTTTGCAACATATATAATATAATATATAATATATAATACACGATATAATATATATTATTTCATTTCATATTTAATATATTCTACAAATTGCCTGGGATTATTAAATAATGCTTGAGAACACCACGTATTATACGTTTATATGTTAATTCGTATGAAATATTTGACAAACAAAAAAAGAAACAGAATTTGTCAATTTCGACAAAACCGCAGGAACTTATGGAACAATCCAATGCGTATGCATATGCGTTTGAAATATGACTAAGCAAATAAATATTACACATCGCGGTTTGTTTTCGTTAATAAATGATTGAAACTACCAAAGAAACCATCCTGATTTTCCGGGCGTCATGACTTTCCTGTCGATCTGACTTTCCTGCGTGTTATTAAATATAATACTTCGCCGATCAAAATTATTCCATGTACGTCCGCCGGGATATCCAAGGATATCTTATATCATCGATAACTTTCCAATCGGAAATGATGAAAATTTCTGTTCGGAACTTTGCTCGGAGGTTTCATTCCGTTTCTTTCGATATTCGTAGATTTGATAAGAAATCAAAATAGGAAGCATAAGAAAAATTTATTATGTAATTTATGGAATAATTTATGAATTATTATTGCATTATCCTGCATTAGTATATTATTTCATATTATAGCAATTCAAAAGTGTCGGCCACTTTTCCAGTAGATTCGAAGATACTATCAGCCTGAATTAACACCATGTTAGATTTTTCAAAATTATTAGTGGTTTGGGACTAAAGGAAATGGGCCCGTGACGTCACCGCCTAAAGAAGACATAGTATGATGGAAACTAAACTCATATATAAAAAAAGGAATCGTGGCACGCTGGTCATCATTGGCTGGTCATCGAAGAATCGGTCTTCGAATGTGCGTCTCGCGAAGAATGCCAATAATATATAATAATATACGACTTATTATATCACGATAAATCTGTTCTTAGTGACATATGAATTAAATTGCGAGACTAAATCTCCGTATTGTTGAACAATCTTTATTTTGTTTTGTATCAAAATGAACATCCGTGGAGATAATAATTTCCGCGGAAATGATTTCTAAGATTAACGGCTTCGATATTTATTAACATCGATATAAACTTCCGTGATGTTTGTGATGTTTGTGATGCCTTGTCTTTTAATCCGTCAAGATATGTACGCGCCGAGAGAACGCCAAACATCTGTTTTGCAATAATTCTATTTTCCCGTATTTTACGGTGTACGCCGAGATGCAAATGTTTCGTTGAGCCCAGGCCTTTATTCCGCGAAACCAAATTATACCAAGAAGGATATCGTGCCTTTGATTCGTAGAACGTTAAAACAATTGTTTCCTTTCACAGCACCTTTCACGGCGACTTCCGATCGCAGCGCGAACAAACAGTTGTTTAACGGCAAGCCACTCGACGAATCAAACAAACTTCTTCCGAATAAGTACTTCGACAAACGAATCGAATCTGCGATCATGATTTCTCACAAAACACAGCACAGAGACTGTTGGAAAATAAAATCATTTTATTTGACGAAGTAATCATTATTTAATACTACAACTCTTTTTGAACGTTCTACAAGCTTATACTTTTTTTATTGTAAAAATATGGTATTTTACTGGCAAAGGATGCAGAATATTTGAATTTGAATTTAAACATCGGTACGAATTTTCAATTGTATTCGTTAGTTGTTTTCTGTGTCATCGAAGTAAACGGTCATTTGAGGACGTAAATCGCCACTCGAATTATCGCAAGAAACTGAGTGGCGACTGAGAGGCGCCTTTCGAGTGCAAAGGGTTAATACCATACATTAATATTTAACCCTTTGAACTCGGTAACGATTCTCAGTCGCCACTTAATTTATCGCAAGAAACTGAGTGGCGACTGAGAGTCTACACCCAGTTTATTCCGTTAACTCGAGTGGCGACATTAAGATTTTCTCCAGTTATATTTTTTGGTTGGACATTAAATCACCGACAACTGTGTGTCAATTTTAATGTCGCCTCTCAGTCGATACTCGAATTGCTATAATAATCTGAGTGGCTACTGAGGGTCGCCTCTAGAGTGCAAAGGGTTAAAGAATTTATCGAGCAAAGTAAAGAAATCATTGAAAATCCACGAGGATATTGGAAACGCGAAATATGTAGCGAAACACGAAAGTGGGATCTCGTTTCCAGTGGAACGAAATAAACTAGAACTTCAAACACAGTAATCTGCTTTGATTTAATCTAAAATAGAAAAAAAAGCTGATTTGCGTTAATGGTGATAAGTACTGTTACCGTGGAGAAGTTAGTTAAATCAAACACGCGTTAAGACGACATACAGCAGAGGTGCGCAACGCTGTTAAAATCGGAAAACGAAACGTTCCTAATCAGAGCAAACATGTAAAAGAATGTATTCTCCCTCCGCGTGGCAAGATTGATTTATGACCAGATTAAAATTATAAGGAAGTTAATGTTGGTTAATGTTGATACGGTAATGACGTTATCGGGCGTAAATTACGGATGACACCCCCTCCGCCTTAGCCATCCTGAGGTTCGTCGACGCGACGAATCGAGGAATCGTTCGGTTGCAAATCGCCGGATAAACCTGGGTAAACGTGACGAGTTTAACCGATCTAAAACACCCTGAGTTGGGAATCCCTGTGATGTATGCATATATAAACGGGAGAATCGGACCGGTTTTCATTTCCCGCATAAAACCGACACTTGCACACACTTTCGTCAATAACCGAAAACACAATGATTCCTGGACCATTGTGCTTCTTCGTGATCTTCCTATTCAGTATTACTTGGAGTACAGTGCAGTCGCAAACGCGTTATAAGAATCTCTATGGTGAAAAAGACTTCAACACAACCGTGTTGGAAAACATAGCGGGCATTACGATCGGTGGCGCAAAGTTTTACACGGAACACCTTGAGTTTCTCGCGAGACAACAACGCGACTCATGGTTTTTGGCGAACAGGAAGTACGACTTCATCGTGATTGGCGGAGGGACTGCAGGTGCGACGATTGCTGCGAGACTCTCCGAGATCGGTGAGTTTACGGTACTCCTGATCGAAGCTGGATCGGATGAAACCCTTCTCATGGATGTCCCTGCACTCGCACCCCTTTTACAATTTGCCGATGAGATCAATTGGAAGTATCAAGGGGAAACATCGGATCAATACTGTCTCGGGATGGATGGACAGAGGTGTAACCTACCAAGAGGCAAAGGTATGGGAGGTAGTAGCATTTTGAATTTCATGGTGGCAACCAGGGCTAGCCCGGCGGACTATGATAACTGGGCAGCTATGGGAAACGATGGCTGGGCGTACAAAGACGTTCTGAAGTATTTCAAGAAACTGGAGGACATGCAGATTCCCGAGCTAAGGAACGACACCGAGTACCACGGTACCAATGGTCCAGTTAAGATATCCTACACGAAATTCCACAGTATTCTGAGCGAAGGACTTCTGGAAGCTGCTCAGGAGTTAGGGTATCCATTGGTGGATTACAACGGTAAAAATATGATCGGCTTCTCTTACATTCAGACAACTACTCACGATGGATTACGGTGGAGTAGTAATAGAGCGCATTTGGTGGGCAAGCGACGATCGAATCTCTACGTGTCGAAGAAGAGTTTGGTGAGAAAAGTAATCATTGATCCTAGGACGAGACGCGCGACTGGAGTGGAGTTTCTAAAGAATGGGAAAGTCATCAGTGTATATGCTAAAAAGGAAGTGATCCTATCTGCAGGGGCATTCGGATCTCCACAAATACTGATGCTCTCTGGCATCGGCCCGGAAGAACACCTGAAGGAAATGGGTATCGAAGTGATACAGAACGCGAGGGTCGGTGATAACTTAATGGATCACATTGCTTGCGGGGGTGTGACGTGGACCGTTGACGAACCGATTACCAACGCTGTTCGAACTCTGCTGGACATTCGGACGCCTTACGTTAAGGACTATTTCCTACGTCGAACTGGACCACTGACGGACATCGCGGGCTGCGATGTAGTCGGTTTCATTGACGTCGACGATCCGACGAATCGCGAAGGCACGCCGAACGTGGAACTCTTTTACATGAATGGCTCGCCATATTCGTCCGCCGTTATTCTCGAGGCGTTTGGGTTGAATCAAGATATCAAAACGAAGTTCGCTCGGTTAGAAGGCATGCCAACTTACGGTGTCTCTCCGATGTTACTGCGCCCGAAGAGTCGCGGCACGATAAGACTGCGATCGACGGATATCCGTGCGCATCCGAAAATCGATCTCGGTTACTTAAGTCATCCGGATGATATTCGAGTATTGATAGCAGGTATTAGAGCGGCGTTGAAAGTGGGGGAAACAAACGCGATGAAGAAGTACGGAAGCAGGTATTACAACGTATCCGTACCAGGATGCGGCGATCACGTTTACGATACCGACGAATATTGGGAGTGCCAATTGAGGAGTGAGACCATCAATATTTATCATCAATCTGGGACCTGCAAGATGGGCCCGTCAACCGACGAAACTGCTGTCGTGGACCCGAAATTAAACGTACGTATCGTTCGCAGATTTAAAACATTTGACGATAGTCGAATTTCATTTGTTTATAAATCTATAATAACGCTGCATATCGCACAGAGTCACATATTTGTAATGCATTGGAAAACTAGATTCTAATTAATATTAGTAAATTTAAATAGTATATAAGAACAAAGCTGCAGTATATTTTGCAAGAATTCGAAAAATAAATGAAGCATGGCCTGTGATAGGAATTTCTCTTCCGCAACGTGGTAGCGAACGTATTAATTATTCATTTATATTCTTGTATAAATTACGAAATTGACATAAAAGTGAAATATCAAGACACGAATCAAGCACAGATAAGACTTCTTTCGCGGTAAAATAAATTAAAGATATTGACATAAAATAAAAAGGATAATAATTCAAGTATCGATAAAATCAAATATTTGTTTCAAATTAATCAAAGTAATTTTGATTAACTATAAATATCAAACAACAAAGGATAATAATTTAAATGTCCGTGAAATTAAATATTCGTTCTAATTATCTAATTATGATTATAATATTTAATAACTGTTCCGTAGATTTCGAGACAATAATCTTTTTTTCTTAATTTCGCCTAATCGAATATTAATCAATTTCTAGGTTTACGGTGTCGAAGGACTGAGAGTAGTCGATGCCTCGATAATGCCGGAAATAGTTTCGGGCCACACTAACCTTCCCGTTTTTATGATCGCCGAGAAAGCCTCGGATCTCATTAAGGAACGCTGGGGATATGCAACCACGTGAATCCCGTAAAAAAACAAATTTCAAAATTCTTCTCATTCGACGGATCCTATAATATACGTATACCTATGTTAATTCTAAACTCGCCTCAAACTAGTGATCAACGATCTTCGGATATAAAGTGCCAATTTAGTTAATTACTTCTGCGCATGCCTAAGAAACGACGAATCATCGCGCGGCAACGCTTTGACGATGAAGATCAATCGCCTATCAGCAGTTCCTTGGCTATTGTTTTAGGAACAAAAATACAAGCCAGAGAAACAATGAACTGTGTACACGTGAAAGTTAAAGGAAGAGCGAGACAGCGAATGAGAAAGGTTTAACGAGAAGAGTGGAAGAGTATAGGGTGTGGATGTAAAACGGGTCACCTATTATTTTTTAAACTTATTAATTACTTAATTAAATATGTAGTTAATTAACTGATTATTGGTTTTGTATGGAAATATAGGTGACTTTGAGAAATCTGTAAAAAAGGATATCTTTTTTGGGTATCCTTTTTGGGATATTTTATCCTTTGGGAACCATTCGTATATCGCGTTAAATATATATATAAATTATATATTATTATATACTATTTATTATTAAATTATAAATTATTATATATAATAAATTGTAATATATGTATATATGTAGATATATATAACATTATATCACTACATTATTATTAGTTATGTTATTATATATAACACTTTCGATTCCATAAGAGTTTGAACTACGACATGCGTTCGCAACAATTAAATCAAAATTCAAGTCTTATTTATTGTCACGCAAACTGAATTACGAAAATAAATAAATAAATATCAGATTTATATTATAAGGTCTACTCGGCAATTGCTATGGAAAAGGTTTGAAATTAATAAATCGGTATCACAAAGTTAGAGTGCAAACGGTCAAATATTGTATACAATAATATTATAAATTAAATAAATCCTGCATATAATAATATTGCCTCAAATGAGGAAGATAATATGATGGTCCGTTTTCCGTGGGACACCCTGTATATCGTGGGGAAATGTAGAGTTAACGTAAACTAATTTGTATAAAGAAAGGGAGTGCAACATAGATGGAAATTAATGAATTAAATGTAACGTAAACTAATTTGTACAAAGTAAAAGAATGCAACGTAGATGGAAATTAATGAATTAAAGGTAACGTAAACTAATTTGTACAAAGTAAAAGAATGCAACATAGATTGAAATTAATGAATTAAAGGTAACGTAAACTAATTTGTACAAAGTAAAAGAGTGCACCATAGATGGAAATTAATGAATTAAAGGTAACGTAAACTAATTTGTAGAAAGTAAAAGAGTGCAACATAGATTGAAATTAATGAATTAAAGGTAACGTAAACTAATTTGTACAAAGTAAAAGAATGCAACGTAGATGGAAATTAATGAATTAAAGGTAACGTAAACTAATTTGTACAAAGTAAAAGAATGCAACATAGATGGAAATTAATGAATTAAAGGTAACGTAAACTAATTTGTACAAAGAAAAGGAGTGCCACGTAAATGCAACACGAATATGTCGAATTCAGTGGACGGAGATCTTCAGCGATACTATTTATCGGTTATTATTATATTTGAATTTTTTAATATATGCACAGGTGTGCTCGCCACTTTATACCGAAAGTCGGGAGTTTCGTTTCACTGTTGGTCATTCCGTTACACAATTGTTTCCATGTCACTCCGAAACGCATTCCTAACAATAATATTACGAGATGTAAAGTATTCCAAAGTCTTTTAACACTAAAACTACTGGGAATCCACGATTAGTTTGACCACGGCTCGGACGAGTTTTCGTTCGTTCTGCGCATGTCCCCACTACCAGTCCCTGCTCCAAACACGCTATTGGCTTAGTCCCACTGTGACGTCGCCGATGAAGGCGGGGATAGAAGCAGTGGAGGGAAGAAGGGGTAAGAGGGCTGCGCGAGCTGTGGTCAAACTAATCGTGGATGCGCAGTACCCAGTGCGTAAGAATGACTTGTTTGCATTTTTAGTGCAATTATTCGAATATACCACGGCGAATTGTTTGATATGTTATATACATTGAATTTATGTTTACAAAGTGAATAATTGAATCAGCATAACTGAGTATACGTTCGGCATTTCTGGCGTTAACGATAATACGCCTCAAGGATTCTGTAAATGTTATTCTACTTGGAAGTGAAAAACCATGCTTGTTAAAATACGTCTCTGAAAACATACGCACAACAATGTTCCGTTGGTTTTTAAGAAAATATGTCCTTAACAATAAGAATGGCCGGTGAAAATATATTAATCGTTGTAATTAGGTCCATTGCGCAATGGGAGCCGTAAGAATTTCGGAAAATGGAGCGTCACGAATTTCAATATGTTCATTAAATTCCGTGGACGCTCTGTTTTTTAAGCAAATATCGCGCCGTCAAGACGATGTCAATCAGCAATCATATTTTTAATGTCATAACGCGTTGGCACATATGGGCCTTGTTTTACCAAAACGTATTAAAATCGCACACGCGCTTTACATTCCATATTTTTAATTACATAAATCATCCTTCACGTTACTAAAAGTTACTATCTTTGGAGGTGCTTGGCGTAAAGTGTATCCACGTTATGAGTGCCTTTTTTTCCATAATTTAACAGGACGGATAGCAACATAATGATACAATTTAGTTTTTTACACGTTGCACTCGACTGTAATTAAGTGTAATATCCATTATTAGCGGCACACCTTTGATAGCAAATGATATTCCTAGCGTGTGACGAACATTTAATTACCGAATTATATAAACCACTGAAATTTATGATGCATATTATATGATGCTTTATATTCATAGATGCAAAGCTCGACGTAAGTCTGTTTGCGCTCGAAAGAAACTCGTGAAAAAAATGGAAAAAAAGAAAAAAACGAAACGGGATTATAGTAAACGGTGCATTAATTACTCGCGGTTATTACTGCCTGATTAGAAATTCTCTAGGCGATGAAAACGTTAAGTGCCGGGCCGAAATCCGTGTTATACGATACCTCGCCCTACCGTAACGTGTATATAACGTCTAAAATAAAACAGTTTAAGTACTCTTCGACACATTAGTTACTTTACATCGTTACAGTAACATTCAAAATATTCCTAATTTTACGAATATTAGCGATATACTTGATTCGAGTTTTAGTAATGTTGGTATCAGTGGTCACCGGTGACCACCGCGGCATTCAACGTGTTAACCTTGAAAAGGCGCCGGAAACTATCGAGAGAATTTCCTTTCAGACATCGTTCAGATTTCACCGAAGCATTTACTTTCGAATTTAAATTGTTAACGAATTCGAAACTCATTACGTAACGACGTAATCGAAATATAAGTCTTCGGGCTAATTCTAAATCAGCCATTTTCCGTTCTAATCGCTGCGCCGAGCCACTGGTTGAGCAGCAGAAGCATCTCCTTCATTATCAACGGAAAAATGCTTATACCGATATTATGAATTATTCATATTCATTATAATTATATAATTATAATAACAGTTCATAATAACAATTATAAGAAAAGTACAAATAATGATTATAATCATACAATTTCATTATGATTATATAATTATATGAACTCGCCAATATTCCTATAATTATATATAATATAACAATAATATATAATTATTATAATTAAATTTCTTGATTGATGTAGTTGGTCGCAGTATTATTAATATATAATGGTTATTTTTTGCGGCTATTAATCAGACCAAAAATTAAATGAAAACTTCTTTATTGTCGTCGACTTATTTCAATGAAGAAGTTTTCATTTAATTTTTGGTCTGATTAATAGCCGCAAGAAATAACCATTATATATTAATTATTATAATTGTATAGTTATAATCATCATTAACATTATATCGTATCATAATTGTATAATAATAAGTACTTCATAATTCATTAATAATAATCTGTCGTTTCAAAGCAATCTTGAGACATTTCGCGCACAGACAATAGCTTTCATTAAAAAGCAAGATGATTCATTAAAGACCAACGAACACCGGAAACGGTACCCTTTTCTCCAGCGAGTCTTCGACGTAAAATGAAAAAAACATCGATCGCGTATTTATCGACTGTATCGCTCTACTAATGTATGCGAATTAAGATAAGAGAGGCGAAAGGAGAAGAGAGGGGTAAGTAGACGATTTTTGTACGCGCAAGTTTGTACAACGGAAGGCGTGCAAGTTATTCGCCAGCTGAGGAGAGTTCGACGCGTGATAAGGAACCGTAAATTCATCCGTTATCAGTGTGTGGGTAAGAAAGTCACACTAAGCTTTGTCGAATCAGGTGGATGCACGGCTTACGACGGAGGATTATCGACGGAGGGAAAGGTGGGGGGTAGAGAGAAATGCAAGAACAGTATTACTCAAGTCGAATAAATATTACGTGAACGTATCGTGAAAGCGCATTTCTCCAGTGAATCTCACGGAGGAGAGCAACACGGAACAAGCTCCACGAACTCTCGCCGTCGGTTCAAAAGTGTCGCAAAATAACGTTTTTTAATTAGACCGAAACACTGCTCGAAGAAGAACCGGATGGAACTTCGCGTAAGAAATAAGCCGTAAATCAAGGAAATGGCAGCGGACCAACAATCAGGAAGAAGATAATAGTGATTTTTTCATTTAATCGTAATTTAGCATCGCCCTGATACTTCGTACTAGAAACAGTCTATTGTCTGGCAAAAGTGAGTCATAAACGAGTTTATGTATTCTTCATTATATTTTTTATATGTTTTTTTATGGTCGTTTATGCAGTTAACGCGTTAGGTACCCGGCCGAAATCCGTGTTATACGATGTCTCGCCATACGTATGTATACAGTGGCGTGCAAGTGTTTCTGGCCAGATGGTGTTTGCAATTTTTCTTTCGAAAGAAACGACTTTGAAAATTTTTATTAATATTATTTATAATATTTAATATTATATACAATATTATATAAGAGAATACTATTAAAAAATCAACGCTACTTATTCTTTATACGAGTTTATTTAAAGGATAAGTAAACTAGTATCTGACCGAGAACTTTTGCACGCCACTGTAGGCAACGTCTCAAAATAAAACAGTTTAACCGCTCTTCGATACTTTAATTACTTCCCGTCGTTATCGTAACGCTAAAAATATTCCAAATTTGACGAATATTATCGATATATTTGATTCGAGTTTTAGTAATATTATAATATACATCGGTGGTCACCGGTGCCCCCCACGGCATTCAACGTGTTAACTGAAGTATACCTACGTGGGGGTGCTGATATTAAGTAATATATATTCAAGCTTGCTCCGCGTGATAAAAGTTGTTACACGTGATGTATGTACCAACTAACTCACACGTGAATTATTGAATCGTTTCATTCTTCCAACACGTTTCATTATAATTGACACGTGCATTTTTTCTGCCTGTAAAGGGTCGGTGAAAGAATATTGTACGGAAGAACGCATCTTGAATGTTCGATGTAATCCAGAACTGTTGTCGCAAAAGTACACGGTGATCTGCGTGAATGTAATTAAAGACGTAAAATACAGAATAAACAATGACTGGAACACGAATATCACGAATATCAGCCTATTGTATAACAACTAGTTATTCACGCGCATTAACGGAAGTTTTATGTAAGAAAAGAAACTCGAGTGATGCTGGATATTCGTAAAATTTACGTCTAAAACAGCGCGACAAGTTATTCGTATCGATCTATCGAAATGTTCGACTTTCGGTGATTCGCGTGATTTTATCTTAAAAAATCAAACGCCGATTAATTTCGCCGATATATTAAAGAAAAAGAATCAGGAACCTTGAAACATTTCATTTAAGCAACACCCGTCTAAATATCACACTATTCTTAATAATTCTAATTAATTAATATGTATTTATTAAACTATCTTAATTCATTAATTATTTCTTCACATAATTTATCCGACGACACAATAATGCGTTCCGTTCGAATAATCTTCGCTTGAAATTTGCACAATATTTTCTTCTAACGGCTGTTACGTTAACAAATAATTGTGGTTTGTTGCCTGTTTTGGAGAACGCTTTATTTAATAAATACTTTCTCACCGCGGTTTCCAAAAAACATTATCTCAGTTGTATCGAGAGAGTGTTGGTCGCCGCAAATACTCGGTGTACTTTTGCCTCGATATTTATGAGTTCATCCGGCGATGCGTTTACTGTTTTAATTGAAACCTTATCCGAGTTCATTGTGCATTAGATACAATTAGTGATTTCATCGATGGAGTAATATTTTCGCATAATGCGTGCGTGGAAAGTATAAGCGAGAATACTTGTTTCAGAACTATGGCCCCTTTCACTATGTTACTGTTGGTACTCTGCGCGCTGCTGATTGGGAGGAGCGAGGCGCTTTTGAACCGATTGCTAAACCGGACTGACAAAGAGTACGATTTTATAATCGTCGGCGCTGGCTCGGCCGGTTCCGTGTTGGCCAATCGACTTTCAGAAATCGGGCAATGGAGAGTCTTGTTACTGGAAGCGGGTGGACCAGAGATTTTGATCCACCAAATTCCGATCCTCGTCGCTTATTTACAAATATCTAAGTACAACTACGGTTACGTCGTGGAAGCACAAAAAAATGCTTGCTTGGGGATGATCAATCGGCAATGTGCCTGGCCGAGAGGTAAAAGTCTGGGTGGTACCAGTAGTTTGAATTACATGATACACACTCGAGGAAACAAACTCGATTACGATTATTGGGCTTCCCTTGGAAATACCGGATGGTCGTACGACGATGTGTTACCTTACTTCAAGAAAAGCGAGAAATTCAACGTTCCAGGTACGCATGCTTTTTATATGCTTTATACCGTTACGTCGGTCGACGGTACTGAGGATTCAATTTTAGTTTGACCACTGCTCGCGCAGCCCCCTTCGACCCACCGATCAGCCAATCCCCGACGTGGGATTGGGACTAAACCAATAGAATGCGCGGAACAGGAAATGTAGTGCGACCTGCGCACAACGAACGAAAACTCGTCCGAACCGTGGTCAAACTAAGAACGACTCCTCAGTAGTCTTTTTAAAACTAGAACTAATGCTAAAAACTATACACTTTTCATTTTATTACACTACCGAACATTTTCCACGGTTAATTACCAAAGAATTCAATGGAAGCTTATGACCCGCGTAGTCGTCAATTAAATTCCAATTTCATATTGATGTCATAGTATATGTACATAAATACAATGACGTTCCTGTACCATCCATTGGTTTCTAACCGGAACTTACACTGTAACGAAACTACTTTGTAATACATCGCCGTATGTTCATAAAAATGCAAAAATATTCGAATATACATCATTCAGATCCCGCGCGTAACATTATGAGAGTACCTTCAAGAGCACGGAATACGCAAACAATCTTTTGATTAGAAGTATCTGCTCGACGTAAATAAACTTGTCACGAGCGCTCAATTTTTACCATGTTTTTGATTTTGGTGGTTGATGCAGGTATCGAGAACTCGACGTACCACGGAAAGGATGGTTATTTAGCCGTGGAACATATTCCGTATCATTCTGAACTGGGCAAAGCTTTCCTCCAAGCCGGCAAAGAACTCGGTTACAACATCGTGGATTCCAATGGCAAGGATCAGATTGGATTTGCCTACCTACAAGTCAACATGGACAACGGAATGCGTTGCAGCGCCTCGAAAGCTTATCTCGGTGTGAAACGGCGGAACTTGCACGTCGTCAGCAACGCCCGGGTGACCAAAGTTATAATCAACGAAAAGAACCGAGCCGTGGGTGTCGAATATGTTCAACATTCCAGAACGAAGAAAGTCTATGCTACCAAAGAAGTTATTCTATCAGCTGGCACCATAGATTCCGCGAAATTGTTAATGTTATCCGGCATAGGACCCAAAGACCACTTGGAGGAACTTGGCATTAAAGTGGTTAAGGATGCCAAAGTCGGTTACAATATGTACGAGCACGTTGGCTTTTTGGGACTGACTTTCATGGTCAACCAAAGTGTGGCACTACTACAACACAGACTACTAAGACCCAGTGTCCTATTGGAATATGTAATTCGCAAAAATGGGCCGATGACACTTCCGGGGGGACCGGAAGGCCTAGCTTTCCTCAAAACGAAACTCGCGCCTGACGATAAACCCGATGTAGAATTGTTATTCGTGTCGGGCTCGTTACACTCGGACGGTGGTTTTCCGCTACAAAAAGCACTGAGGATAACCGACAAGGTTTACGATACCGTATTTAAACCGATTATGAAGAAAGATGCCTGGTCGATTTGGCCGATAGTGCAACATCCTAAAAGCTATGGTCGCCTGACTCTGTCGTCGAAGGACCCCAAAGACCCACCGAAAATGCAGCCCAATTTCTTCTCCGACCCGGGAGATATCGAAGTCATTTTGGAGGGAATCCGTGCCGCCATTAACGTATCGAAAACCGACGCTTTCCAAGCATACGACAGCCGACTCCATGATATCAAGATACCTGGTTGCGAGAATTTCGAGTTCAACAGCGATGATTATTGGCGCTGCGCCATTAAGCATTTACCCGCCATGATGAATCACGAGGTCGGAACCGTGAAAATGGGCCCTAAAACCGATCCCTTCGCCGTTGTGGACCCGGAACTAAAAGTTTATGGCGTCAATGGACTTAGAGTTGTAGATGCCTCGGTGATGCCCGCGATGCCCACTGGACACGTTAACGCGGGAATTTATATGATAGGTGAAAAGGCGGCGGATATGATCAAACAGACTTGGAAGGGGAAATGAGAATGGAGTCGATCAAAGCATCCGGTTGTGATAATTCCCGACAATTATTTATTTCTTTCTTTAATAGGAATTATGTCGATCGATCGATCACTACACAAAGAGGCATTCTTTAATAACATAAGACTAGATTACTTCTTTCTAGGGGAAATTGTTGCGTCGATAATATTTAGTCTAGTGGTAATCTAGTGGTAAGGATTTGTCCGAGGATACATGGGCGACCGCCATATTAGAATTACATGATTTTTACTGAACCTTGAATCTAATGACATTAAATTATTTTCTGCATTGTACGAGAAATAAAATTGATGGTAAAAGATATTCATAAATCAATTCGTAATAAATACTTTCGTGTTTCGCCTTCCTTGTCGCGCGGCAGGAAGACATTAAAACCATGCAGCAAGATCGATTATGATTAATAATTGAACGTCCGTATATTCAGGCATTAATTTCAAACTAGATGCAAAGTCTCGATTGTTTATCGAGGATTTGCATCGTAGATAAAAAGCTGGAAACACGTTCGACTAACCCCGATGAGTAAAATAACAATGTTACGCTGGAACGAAACTAGTCGTAGCAATTTGTTGAGAAGACAATTTTGTTCCCCTTTTGATGGACTATAATGATTACGAACACCATCGATCGTAGGAACGAGGGAATTATGTAATTTTGCGTAATTACTCGATCGAATGATATTAAATTAGTGGCGGGCGCGTGTAGTTGGTTTTTAGTGACCTAGATTATTCTACATTCCGATAAAGGGGCACGTTAGTCGTGAAAACACGCTAGCCATAACACTCCCGTAATGACGTAGGACGAAGATGAGTCATAGTTCCCCCTTTTAATGCGTTTCGTGTAAAGCCAAAGGAAAACAGGCTGATCGATCCAACCAGTTTATCATTAAAAATTCCATAAGGACTGTATTCACATGGAAATAGATTAGGAGTAATATACGAGGGTTCCTATCAAGTGATTACGATAAAGAATACTGTAATTAATTTGCACAATAAATACATATATAGGTCTGCCGTACTCTGGTTTTCGAATTATTCTTGTTCTAAAATCATAACTCAAAACTCGGAAATATATTCCAAAATGGTACTTTAAATGAGTTATTATTTAGAATTTCGAAGAAATAACTGGAATGATTCAATGTTTCAGTGTTTCAGAGTGAGCGGAAAAATACTGTGACCTTCAACTTACACAATCAAAAAGTACCGTGTATAAATATAGATTTGGTAGAATATGCGAAAATATGCGAAATATGCGATATTTCAATTACAATTTCGTTCGTAATTAATAATGACATTTGGAATGATTCCTTTACATATTTAAATATCTTAATTAAGTGCATTATGGAGGTAAATCTATATGTAAAGGAAACACATTTTTTTGGAATAAGAATAAAGTGTGGTTGTTTAAAATTGCAAGAGTATTCTAGGTATGCTGTATACGTGTACAGATTATTAACCCTATGATCCTAGCATCAATTGAACGAACCAGTCTATAATGCACGCAAGTTTATTAATCTCACCTTGAGATCAATCTAGATAAGTATTTTCATATTGCAGATACTATGTGTATCTAATCTCATTATTACAGTAAAGTTACTGGCACTTTTCATACTAATCTAAGAGTCTACTACGCTTTAAATGATAATTAATCTTCATAATTACTCTTAAAAATGTCTATGAACATAACCAAGATATACACTGGAAATCTAGTGTCCACTATGTTGCGGATACCTTATAATTCCACAATATGACTTGTATGCATATCGCAAAAACAATTTTGACAAGATCCATGGCTGATATCACCGGCTAAATCGAATTTAATTGTCTAATATAAGTAACCAGTGGAATTATGGAATAACCAAATCATAACATTGATATTGAATTTGACAAAATAGACATTAATTAATGTCACGGTAAACTTTTAAATTGTAGCTACATATCTTTCTCACACATTTTGTCCGCCATCTCGAGATTGTTAATAGATGAAAATTGAGATAAAACATAGGATCAGTTAAGTTGGACTATTCGTAAGTCTGTATTTAAAACGAAGAGGAAGATATAATAAGATTTGGTTTGAAGGTAAAGCCACGTGCATATTTCCTGCATATTAGAAAATATTAATAGACCGTTACGTGGAATAACACGTAGAGCAATGACGTCGACAATCTCGTAGAACCAGCAACAGTGAAATCTCGGAGGAAATCCAAGCGTAGCAGCTCGAGGTTAACATATCGCATCGCTTGAATGAATTGCATTGAAAACGTGCATCGAATGAATATTATTTCTAACCTGATACTACGAGTGCTTCGTTTGGACCACAAGTGTGAACGTTTCCCATTGCGAGATGATTCCTTAACCAAGATGTAACAACAAACCGGCAAGAAAGCGGGTTATCGGCACTAACACGATTATCACTATCACACTAACGTTTACGATAAACCGGCAGTGATGTAATACGGATTTTATCAATTGCACCGGGAATTCATTAATAACATCGAAGAAATCCGTATTACGCGAGAGTACTAAGGTTACGGTCTCACTGAAAGCCACTACCCAAAATTATTTGTAGCTTTTGCGAAACCCCTAGCTCACAGTTCTACCAACGGACTGAGCTTGCGCAGTATTCGCATTTCGTGACCGAGGGTTGCGTGGAGAATTTAAATATTCGGAATTTGTTAAATGCGAGTTTTAGTTCATAAATGTACTATTATGGAATAAAACTGAAACCGCGTACAAAAGTAATAAGTATGGGAAGCGGTATTAGCTTAAGTACTTCTGCTTTTAATTAGTCGGATTTCAGTAGTTTCTTTGAATTTCGATGTGACTTGAAATGATAGTAACATATAACGATAGTAACATATTACAAAGTCTATATTATATATGTTATATATTTGTCATTGCGCAGATTAAACATTATTATATTCAGAAATATGTATTTTGATTAAACGATGTACCAAAAAATAAGGCGAAATTGCATTTAATAGAGTGGCTACACTGAGCAGAAAATACTGTTTGGGGTTTCGTTCGATGCAACTTCATGAATATAGCTCATTCCCCTATTCTCTCGATTTTTTATTTATCTGGGACTGTAAACATTATTTTGGATGTTGATCTTTTCCTGATGCATATTACCGATCAAAATTATTATTAAAGAGATTCTTATTTGCAAAAATTGTACTCGATTTTCGATTTTTAGAGAGAAGAATCTCTTCCCACTATATGGTCAGACTGACGGTTTGCGACGGATAAACGCTGTTCAGTTATATAGGAACACAACATAACCTGATGCGTTTCTAATTCCTGGATTTCGTATATGAAACAAAATATTTGTTTACTGGCGGAATTAAAAATATTAAATTCACCGCGATATAACAATAAATATAAATATTTTCACTAAATATAGTATTAAGAAAAATGAACAAAATGTCTGAGGACGAAGTGGAAAGTTTTGAAATTACCGATTACGATTTAGACAATGAGTTCAATATTAATCGACCGAGGCGTAAATTGTCGAAGAAACAGCAAATGCTTGGTACGAATATGCCGCAGAATCTAATTTTATATCACTTTATATACGTTACAATCAAATTCCATAAGATTTCAACTACTAAGGTCTAATGGTGGGATGCAACTTTTTGGTTTTTATAGGTATTTGGGCCGACGATAGCGACGAAGAGGAATTGTCTGCAAGACCATCGTTCAAAACTTTTGATAAAGGACCAAAAAATTATACAGCTCCAGTTAATTTTGTCGCTGGAGGGATTCAACAAGCTGGAAAGCCAAAAGAGGAGACTGAGAAAAAAGATGATGACGACGACGACGACGATGATGACGCTAGCAGGTCTCAGAGGGAGTATCCTAACAGTTCAAGGTATGCTTCTAACTTTCAAGAATAGAATTCAAATACTTGACCATAGTTTTGACTAAATCTGATAATATTAATCATACTACTTTTAGCTCCGAAGAAGAGAGGCCGACTCACAGAAGAGCCCGTACTGCTTTCTCTATGCATGTAGATGGAGATATAGCAGGATTGCGTAAAAAGAAACACCAAGTTAATCCGTCGATAATACAAAGTGGGATGGGCAGTTGGGAAGTTCACACAAAGGGCATCGGTGCCAAACTATTATTACAAGTATGTGCACAATATTGATACTTATGGTGAAAATTACAAATCAGTAATTTTTCTAACATTATATATGGTTCCTAATGATATAATAATTAAATTTCAGATGGGTTTCGAACCCGGTAAAGGTTTAGGTAAAAAATTGCAAGGTATCAGCGCACCAGTCGAAGCACATTTGAGGAAGGGAAGGGGCGCGATCGGTGCGTACGGTCCGGAAAAATTACCGAAAATCCCTGAGAAAAAGAAAGAAGAGGATATCGAGGAGGGAAAGGAATCTAAGGGTAAAGTGTCTCAGTGGAGGAAGGGCGAGGGAAATGTCATGAAGAAGAAAGTAAAGTACTGTTACAGAAGCGTAGACCAAGTTTTGGAAGATGGGAAGTTAAAACCTAATAAGAAAATTCAAGTGTCGAATGAAATGAGTAGAGTCAAAGTTATTGACATGACTGGTCCCGAACAAAGAATTCTTAGCGGTTATCACGCGATCGCGGGTGGACAACAAAAACCGGATGAAACAATCGTAGTTTCGGATAAGAAATCGAAAGTTAATTTCTCACTGCCAGAATTGCAGCACAATTTGAATATACTCGTCGACATGTGCGAGCAAGATATTATACAAAATGATAGAAGAACAAGGCATTTGAGCGACAGAGTAGTAGCGCTCGAAGCCGAGAAAAAGAACTTGTCTAAAATAGTGGATCAACACGGTCAACTGATCGACACTTTGGAAAATGTTCTCGCTATCGTAGACCGATTAATGGATGAAACCAACGAATTAACTTTAGAAGATACCGCGGACGCTTTCAAAGACTTGCAAGACAAATATTACGAGGAATATAAAATGTACGAACTGAGCGAATTGGCTAGTAGTTTCGTTGGACCGAAGATAAAAGAATATCTGGCTACCTGGAATCCATTGATGCAACCGAAACAACCGATTAAATTATTCGAACAATGGAAGAACATTTTGGAAAGCGGGACTAGTACTCTTCAAACTCGAAATATGTTCCCGTATGATCAACTGATTTGGAATGCATGGATGCCGTCGATTAGGGGAGCTATTCAGTAAGCATTTACGTTTATGTACAAGAAATGTAGTAGCGATCGGCGGGTCATATTAATTTCATTTTTTGCCGACATTCTAGACAATGGACGTGTAGACAACCGGATCCACTGATCGAATTTGTGGAACATTGGATGCCTTATCTACCACAATGGATATTAGAAAACATATTGGATCTTTTAATACTTCCGAAACTCACTCTGGAAGTAGAGGAATGGAATCCTCTTACAGACACAGTACCTATTCATATATGGATTCACCCGTGGCTGCCATTATTACGTAAGTATTTATTATATACGAATTGTTGAAATATCACAATATTTACTTATATCTAACAAGGAATTTTATCATTCAGGTAACAGATTGGATACTTTAATTTATCCAATTATTCGCCGCAAATTGGGTTCCGCGTTAGGTGGTTGGCACCCGTCCGATAAGTCTGCTAGACTAATGTTACAACCGTGGTCCCAAGTTTTCACGAAGGGAGACATGGAAGCGTTTTTAGTAAAGAATATTATTCCGAAATTGCAAATCGCGCTCTCCGAATTTGTTATAAATCCACATCATCAACTTTTGGATCAGTGGGAGTGGGTTTACGAATGGAAAGATTTAATTCCGTCGCATATTATGGCGGCATTACTCGACAAATTTTTCTTCCCGAAATGGCTCCAAGTATTAGCCTTATGGTTAAATCATTCCCCGAATTACGATCAAGTTACGAATTGGTATATGAGATGGAAAATTATGCTCAGTGAGAAACTGTTACTGGAGCCGTTAGTCAAAGGTAAGAATATCGTCAGATTTTCAGTTTTTTATAGTTTTCATTCGAACGAAAACAATCTGCTTCTAATCATTCATTTCATTCACAGAACATTTTAAGAAGGCGCTAGAAATGATGAACAGAGCAGTAACCGCACCACAAAGTCATCAACCCGGTGCATTAGAACAAGTTTCATATTTAACTAGTTTAGAAAGAACTCAACCAACAATGTCTCAAATGCCGCCAATCGCGCAACCAAGAATGGAGGTAAATTACTGTTAGACTCCATACGAATTCAAAGATTAATAATTATAAAGACGTTAATAAAATCGTATTGTATTTTCAGAGGTTCGCGGAAGCCGTGAGAACCGCTTCTCAAATACCGCATGGTTTCAAGGATCTCGTGCAGAAGAAATGCGAGGAAAGAGGGATTTTATTTATGCCTATACCGAATCGTTACAGAGAAGCGAAACAAGTTTACAAAGTTGGCAATGTTCAAGCTTACATAGATGGCAATGTATTATTTGTCTGTCATAATGGAATGAACTGGTTGCCAACACATTTAAATGCATTACTGGACATGGCTGAACTTTAAGAATACTTATGTATGTAGAAGATGTACCGAGCATCCGTATTAAATATGTAATTATTTATTATGTACATATAGTGTAAAATATATAGCGAGTAACGGTGCACGACATATTTTCTATAAACTCACCTTTTGTATCAAAGATGTATAATAAAATTGCAATTCTACAAAAAGATGGGGATCTTGCTTGCCTACCTTCGTAAGTTTTCAAACCGCGATAATTATGTCCATTAAAAATGAACACGTCTTATATTAATAATAATTTCAATACGATCGCAATGTACGTCTTAACTCTCGATAATACCAGGCTACACTACGACACCTTAATAAACCCAACACTCCGTCGTACTCTTATGTTTACAATGTTTTTCTAACTAGAAAGCTCGAATGCGGCTTCGGAATGTTATCAGTTGTACACACTGCGACCGCACGTACCTCAAAGGTCGTTGCTCACCGTTAAGAGTGACAAGGATACCAACAGTTTTCGAGAGAAGGAGAATATTCACGACTTAATGTACGTCGTTCGGAATATGTATTATTATTCCAATTATTATAAAATTCGTAAAAATTAAGTAAGGCTGTCGTAAATAACCATAATAATGCAACCTGTGCAACGTTAAATATGTACATCTGAGGGAAAGAATATCAGTATTATAAAAGAAATATATAAAAGTATAATAAAAAATATATTAGTTTATAATCATAGCTTGGTACTCTCTCACACTCTCTCTCTCTCTTTCTCTCACTCGCAGAGAGTAAAAATTAGGGCCTCGTTAAACGCCGGGAGTTCATTAGAATAATTATTGCATTAATTCCGTTTCGGAAGACACGGAATAAATGAATAATTCATAACGGCAATGATTAAGTCATTGATTAATGTTTAAGACTCACATGATGCGTCTTCTCCCGCCCCTTCCTTCACCGAGATTGCGACCCTTACGAGAGTAGATCCAATTGCTGATTAATTACATAAATCTAATTAATTAGTTCAGATGGTACTACATGGTACTACATACGTGCCGATCCCACACAGTGAAGCCAACTGTGTTCCACACGTTTCGGCTGCCAGGTCTAATCTGACGCGAGCAGAGGACAAGAATACGTATACAAAACAATTCTGCCACCTTATTCCCGAACTCCATGCGCTCTGATTATGGCGTTCAAACTTACATTTTCCAACGTTATAATATTTAAAATTAATATGCTGACAATATCTACCAAATATTTACGCAATATATGAATGTATATATTAATCCATTCACGAAAATTTGATGAGATACATGTATTTTTATCACAAATCAATCGAACACGAGATATATTAGATTAAACTTCGAGACATATTGGCTATACTTGACTGGTATTTGAAAATGATCAGCATTTTACGGCTTGGAAGTTGGTAGTTTAACTAGTCGTTATATGTATTTATAAATGCAGGATTTGTATGCATGAAAAATATTGCAAGAACGTGGGAATAAGTAATAGGTAGAACTTTGAATATTCGATAAATGATACTGCAATTAATTAAAATGGTTCTTTGATACGAACGAGTATCGAATATCTCGAATATTCGAAGAAATGATTAGCACGCGAAGGTGCGTAGCATGCCTCACCGATACACGCATAAATAAAAATTAGATGATATATAACCGTGGTACTCAACGAGAAGAACAGGTTTTCGATCAGAATTTTCTCATGCAACTTTGAAAGCGCGATCATAATTACGATCTTAATTCTACAGCTGACAAACTAATGATAATACTTTAGATTTATGTACATGAACGTAACTCGTAAGAAATGTCAATCATCCCCGATGAAAAATCGCTAATCTTTAATCACGCAGATATAAAATGAGTAAATGCCTGCATGAAGTAACGCATGGAAATACAGAATAAGAAATTGACGGTTATGCACTGACAAAAAATAAGTCGAATATGCAAAGTAACTGATAAAATCAGCATCACTTAAGTGTCTCTCTTATTTCCATCTTTTTACCTTGCATCATCATCCACGCCGGAGTTTCCGTATCCGAAGACATTGTATGCGTTCGAATCAAAAGGAGAACATCTCTTTTCATCGAGGATTCCCCACACTCCTTGTATCTGACATTCTGTAATTCAGCATTCACGGATGTTTGTCTTATTGAACACTTCTGTCGAAGCAGTCGAAGTTGAAGGTGTGTAGGCGCCCCTGGTTATCCCACTACCGAGGTGCAGCTATAAAACTCCTCGATATGGAAAGTTGCACGTGATTCCTGCAGAGTCGTACGTATGTACCTACAGAGTCGTCCAATAGCCACGGTGTACCAACCACCAGAAGATACATGCTGGTCCGGAGTACCATCCATGGGCGCAACCGTGAATCAAGCATATGGATTTAACCTGACCTTACTTTTATTACAATGAAACAATACCAAACGTATCTGTTTAGTTATGAAACTTCCTCGAGTATCAAACGAAATTTGAGTTTTACTCTATTCGCATAAAGAGCCAACTATATCTCGTTCACTTACAATTCCAAAATTATGGGTTGGTTAGTATACTACAAGAATACAAAGCTTTAATGGAATTTATTGGATTGGCCAGAAAGTTCGTGCAGTTTGCAACAGTTTTCTGCAGGGGACGGGTGAGATTTTTACGAACACGGAGTTACCAAACTGTTACCGTTACCAAAACCAGGAAAATATATATAAAAACGGACTAACATTATTGATAAAGAACAGTGAACAAGAAACGTATACAAAATTGATAAAAATCGCTTTCTATTTATTATATATCGACAACCACGCGAACATTTTTAACCAACCCAATACTTTGCAGGGCGGAGCCAATAATATTTTAAGCAGAGAATATGATTGGCTATCAACGTTTAAACGCTAATTAGTGCATAATTGTAACTTGTATTGTAGATAAGTTAATATAATTGCTATCTTTTCGTTTCTACCCTTAAGTATATAATTTGATAGACGCCTATGGCGCGGACACTACCACCGACACGTCTCGTGCAAGTGGAAGACTGGTCCTGTAAGAGGATGGACATCTCTCGCCTACACACCTAGCAGATCCGTGCTCTCGGGTGTCGAGAAAATTTGCATCGGATCGGAGACTGTCTGCCTAGTAACTGGTTGTCTTTACTGCAACGAACTCGCAGCCCAGTCTTCGGACGGTCTCTGCGCACTCTTCAGAATTCATATACACATCTACACATCTACACAATACTACACATACATAACCTGCACGATATTCGAATGCCCCTATCGAATGTGTTACGCACGTGTGACATGTGTGTATAATACGTACACGAGGAGTCTTCGACCTACCCAGATTGTAACGCGTATCGAAAGACTCTCGACTCTTCTTTACGCGACAGTTGTCGTGGCACGAAGGGAAATATCGGGACGACAAGCGCGTTCCTTAGAAACAAATAAAAGAAAAGCATGCACGAGAAAGGTAAGAGACGCGTGTCACGAATTCTTCGGTGTACGTACTCGCGATACTCTCCTCGGTGTATAGGTAACTCGCCGCGAATACGTTTACGTGAAACCGCAAACTCAATGCTGACAAAATGAACTCATGCATATTAATGACCAAACGCGTGAAATCTTTTAAATAACTTGATCGCGTTGTAATAACGTGATACGGTGATCAGAGGTGTATTTACACCTGTGTGTACATCAGGAGTATATGATTCTTATCGAGATTTCTTTTAGGTACACAACGAGAACTAGATGTGAAATTAATTAGAGAATTATTAAGTTTGGCGAACGGTAAGAACGATGTGATTATTATGAAACGAACTGGCGGATACTGCTTTACTCATTAACGATAGCCGGTAAATAATTCATTCCTGTTAAGTCAAGCGCTACAGTCGGCACTGGGTTTAATTATTTACTACAGCGATTCTTTCGCTCGATTCAATACCTGGGCTCCATTCATTTCTGACTTTAATCCCGTACGTACCAATTACCACCTGTTATACAATTCCTTACATGCCTTCTTGCTAATTAAATTCCACCGGTATAAACGTTAAGTCGGCTTATAAATTCACGGAGAGAAAGAAAACCACCTCGATCTTGTAGAAGTTCTGTACAACGTCGTGTTAATATTACAGGGAATTCTAAGGCATCTAAATAGTCTATTAAGAAGGTCGACGCACTGAAATAGGTAGAACGAACACAGACATACATTTTCAGCAAAACGTGATCGCGCCCAAACATTCCAATCCCACGCAAAACTCTGTCCCTAAGTCCCTCCACGAAATGTCAAGTACTAGCAACCAGCAACAGCATTAACTATCGACACTTTCCGCCCGTAATAATATTACGTAATTGACCCGAGTCACCGATACCTTTTGTTCGGCATTATTTTAATAATCTCATTCTACGATAATTGAATATTATGCAACGTACACGGCAACTTATCTTCTCATTTCGTTTCCGTATTCTTCGTACGGACATGTTGCCGAGAGTGATAACAGGGTTTGAAGGCATCATTATTATTTTTGTAAACCCTCGGTAATTTACGTAGCTCTGGTCCTTTGTAATTCGGAAAGGCGGATGTACGTTTAAGTAGTAATCGATTAGTCTTATGTAACCGTCGGATAAATTCGGCGGATGATTTACACGACTAGGTATTTCAAGGAATGAACAGACCCGTGACTTAAGTTATCGTTGCCTTGAACGTGGGCGTCGAGAGGAGATTCGAAGCGAGAGAGATTTACATTTGCTTTGCATTCTTGAAAGGTACAAAAGAAGCTTCGTGCCGCAATACTTCCATCCCGTTTTGGATAATATCAGACTTTCTAATGAATATTATCTTTCCATACTGTTCTATCCTTCACGGACAGTCACGGACCTCACCGACTATTCATTTTTGTCAGACTACCTTATCTCACTCGAGTAACTTATGCCTTCACGAATCCAATATGATCAGTATTTATTACGTTATTGGATTCTTCCATGTTGGTGTATAAACTCAGAAATAGGTAAAGAAAGAAAAAGAAGAAAATAATATGGAATGTATATCTCGTTAAAAGGACGAACTTTGTCACGTACGGCCGCTGTCACGTATGCGTGATTTCGAACGCCACCGGTTATCAACCGGAATCACATAGCTGTGACTTCAACTAGCAATCTTAGACCAATATTATATAAATATTTCGAGATCGTAGATTTGACGTTTGTATGTTAATCCATTTTCGCTGTTTTTGAGTTACCGTCTTCCAATTCTTACGAGAATATTCTGTCGTTTTTTAATTCTCAAAATAATGGTTTTTTGAACTTACCGTATTTCAGTACGCGAGAGATGCCGGCGGCAGTCGCGATACTCTGAGTCGAATTAGCGGCCGTCAAAGTTCGTGGAAGAAAAAACATGATTATAAGAGAAGGTACTAGCCGCGCGATTTTGAACAATGAATATTATATCGCGATGGAAATAACTACGCTTATGTTTCGTACACCATTTCAAGAAGGTTAATGTGTGCAACGCATAATGCATATCTAGGGAAGATATAGCCGACAGGCTTGCTTTAGTCTCGATCGTTATTTTGCTCCTCTTTCCGCATTATCTGGAAGGCCTCCCAGGTCGTGGCTTCTACTATAATGCACCAAACTATATTACGGCGCTGGAAGACCGCACTTATGCGCGCGCTTGTATTCTCAGAAGCGTCATTTATATCCGTTGCAAAGGATGCAGATATAGCAATTCCGTATTAGAATGCATCACGCTAACGGGAACGTCAACCCGATGTGACAAAGCTGGCTTTGATATCCATTACGAGAAACAACGGTATATTGAAACTTAATGAAAATCCTTAATATCCACCTTGTACGAGGAAACATTCGAAGTAATTGCATCCGTAATAATAATGTTGGATACAAATATTTGACACCAAACGTTCGAGATATTTTGATACAATAAGTCGACATAATTCTCGGAGATCGAAGCTCAGGATTAATGGAAATACTTTTTATGATCCGGATGAACGTGTCAGAGGTAAAAGATACGGTACGGATGAAAGAGCAGGAGCACGGAGTAGGTGTACGAGCACGGAGAGAGCACCCGGTGTGTTCGAGCAAGCAACAGGTGTGACTCGTGTACCACGGGTACTTATGTGAATAATCTGGCTCGCTCTTGCTTGGCAGGTGTATGTATCTACCTATGTAAACTTACCTATGTATCTCCCGATGGTAGGGATGACGTGAGTTATTGCCTCTTGCGATATTATTTCGTTACGAACGGACCGCGATCGGTGAACATAAACCGCGTGAACTTTCATAGATTTCACCGGGAGATATCATGTTTCTGGCAGACTCCATTGAAAAACTTGATTAGCTTCGACTCGGGTGCCTGTCGGAGGATTAAGTATTATCCTTCTTTCACTTCGTCTGAAAAGCAGCTCTTTTTTAATTACTATATATTGCATCATGTGTGAGACGTTGTTTTATGCACCAATGATTCTGCACAAATTCGAAGATAACGAGGGAATAGTGGGAGATACATTTATGAGATACATTTGGGAGTACAAATAGATAATTTTCTTTGGGGATTTTAATCAAGGAGGAACAGCATAAGGACGTACCGCTTAATGAATAATAACATCTGGTCTGCAAAGGGCGGATCTACGAGGTCCCACGCGGTCTCCGCGGTTGCGCGTACACGGCTGCGCATACACGAACCTCTTGTTTCCTCCTCTTGTTTCTGCTCGTTTAAACACTTACCAACTCGATTTAAACGACCTCCATCCGTGCGACTACCTCTCGTTCACGCTGCTTCTCTCATTCTTATAGAACCTCGTACAGATTTATGCATATTAAATGAGTCTCATTTATCTGGACACTCTGCAAAAAAATACGACGATGTACGAGAATCATTTAATTATTACGAAACTTATTAGCTACTTTTTCTCGAACATTTTTTGTATCGGCACTTTGATTCGTTACTTTTCGATTTTGATAAGTGATGTTGAAAATTGTCTGTAGTTCCTGTACCTCGTTAGAGTTGAGTGAGAGTGGAAGAACAGACGTGTGATTACAATGTGATTAGTTGATTACAAATCCACTTAATAACGCGTGACTGTTAATGCCAGATACAGATGTACTCGCGCTTTGAAAGTGCAATGTGTTCGTTCGTATTAAAAGCATCCGCGTGCTAAATATGGAATAAGCGTATCTTACAATCATATGACCGAGTCCGTGCATTTCAGTTTTGTCGCTGACGTATGAATCGTAATTGCATACAAAATATTATGGTGCTCCTAGAGAAAGAGGGATTTCCTAATACGAGCGCACCGTTTATGGGAAAGATAAACTACTCTACATTAGGATGTCCAACATCTTCTATTTGCAGGAATGAGTTTGTTGTGTAACGGTTTAATGGCAAGAACTATATTACCTGGATAAAAGAACCGAGCGCGCAGTACAAATATTACCTAAGTCCTGCTCCACCGATATCCGCGAGAACTTTATTACCCGGTACTTTATCGCTTGGATTAAAATACAATGGAATGGAATAATTATTTCTCGACAGATATTCCTAGTCCGATCTCACTCCCGACATTCCTTCTAATTTCAATATTAATTCAACCGGATATCGGCTTAATCGGTCTCCTTGCGTAGTATATAATCGACTTAACGTGTTGAGTAACAATACTAATGGAATCCATAAAGTTGAACATCAAATAATGCACATATATTCATCGCGAATAATAGAATGGAGTTTTCCGAACACCCTCAGCAAGATAATAAAATGCGAATGAAATCTAAGAATGATTGCGGATGGAAACAGAATCTCTTTCTTGTAATATCGCATTTATTAAGCAATAATTTAGCACCGTAAATAATTTCCCGGTGGTATTAGCGTGGATTTCTTTTTTCGACGAATGTAAATTACGACAATGCGTGTCTGTATAGGAGTTGGCCTGAATGTTCTATGAACGAATACGACAAATCCATGCTTCGGTTCTGACCTTCTTTGGTGCGACAGCGTGGGCGCATTTACTTCAGACGGAATTACAGTCTGCACTTACTCCATCTTACCTCAGTCATTTCAGTATAAGTAACTGCATTCGTGAACCGTGACCGCTGCCCGTACCATCTGGTTTACGTAATTACACGCACACCGATGCATCTCCAATCAAAAGTAATATGTCCGGAAGTAATCCGTGGAACCAGACGTTCCACCTTTACGAGCAGCGCGAATTTGTCGCCGCCCATGCTGTTTTGTAACAATATTACCTTCCCCTAGTTCATCAATGAAATAACTGTTACAACGATGTTGCATACGTTACTTCAACCTTCATTGATCGATTCGAATCACTTTTTACTTTATAATCGTTCAATACTTTCCTTCTTTCATATTTTGTATGTTTATTTCCACGTTCTTATCTATAGTCACAAGTTCATTCACAGTCAACCGAAACCTTTGCATTTATTGCAATTTATATCCGAATGTATCACTGTATATGCATAGTTGTTTGGTCAGATACTGAAATATTACAAGTTTTTGTGGGAATGATCTCGTTAGAGAAGTATAACGGATATTCAAAGATAGAATAAGTTGCCAGATGTTGTCGTTTCGCGAGAGGAATAGGCGTGGTAAGAAGTAACGCTTTTGCAATCAATCATACATTTGACTATATTATCGACTAACCGAAAGTAGGTTATGTCACGGGAAGTCGATAATCGTAACACGATTTTCTTGGTTTTCCACTGGTAGAACACGACACGGGAATGTAATTTGGATTTTTCAAAATCTTCATCTACAAATCGGATTTACGTTGCACGGAAACGATTTCGGAACAAGGTTAACGCTATGACTTTAACGATACTAGAGAATTCTATCGCGCAAGCTGCAATAAACACTTTGAAAGAAGATAGAATACTAAATTGAGAAATTAACTGCTTCCTTGGTTACCGTATTTTCTTTGATAACTCGAGAAACAGTATAATTGAATTGTATTCACCGTTAGAAAAAGATAAAAGATTCTCTTTTCTAAGTGACACAGGATCGCCGTTACGCGTGTCTCGGACGGTCATGAATGAAATCGAATATAGTCTGCAAAACATGCGTCACAAACCTGCAAAGTAATAAAAAAATAGTACTTGAAAGGTATGAATCGTCGTGTTCCAGGAAGATTTCGAAAATGTGATAAAGCAGAGAATCGTTGAAAAGAGAAAGAGAAACTTGGAGCAGCGTGGAATAATCGTGTCTCCCCCGATGGAACCCCGTCGATTCCCCGTGTAGAACCGCCCGCGCACGGGACCGGGTCCCCTCGAAGGGGACCGAGGTTGACCGAAGCCGAACGAAAGCGAACGAAAGCGAACGAATAGTTGGTTCGAATCGCGCTGCCGCGATGCATCGGTTCGAATGCGCGCTCGAACCGCCTGTCTCCCTTATGCGTCCTTCCAGATTTGTCTTCTCGTTTGTCGTTTCTTCTTTATCTTGAATCACGGCGGCGCTCGCTTTTTCGAAAATACGCGCGTCCATCCCCTCGTCACACCTCTCAGCCATCTTATTCCAAGATCAAAGTAAGGTTTCTTTTTCACCGGTATTTTCCGTAAGCGGTGCAACTTGTGCGCGGAGTGAGCCTTAACGTCAACAAACTTCTTCCATGGATCAACGCATCCGATTCATCGTCATTCAGGTTATTTACGCGACCGTGTCACTTAACCTTCAAAGAACATCGTGGATACGGCATTGTGTGTGTGAATATGGTTTATAATTGCTAATAAAACGTACGGTTCGTCGAATACGTTGGTGGATATTCGTGAAATAATACGTGCAAGGTAAACGGTCAAAAGGTTGTGCTGTTTCGATGAATTGACGAATAATCTAGCGCGAGTGTAAACGCAGGGAAGCAGCACGCATGGGTTTTCGCGGTTAGAGGAAGCACGTGCTAATTCTTGTACGTAAAGGAGAGGAGCTCGAAGCCGAAGGAAGAGAAGAACGAGTCGCAAGGAGATTAATTCGGATTCGTTGACAAAGTGAACAGCTCTTAGACGAGGCTCGTTATGGATTCCCATCCGCTGGTGAGCGAGCTATTCTTTTTACATCTTTTCCCTGCCTGTTTTCCATGAATCGACTTAATACTCTGACATCATCGCACTTTTTCCCCGCGAATACGAGACCACGTATTTGTAGTAGGCTATTGTCGGTATGACAATTTTATCAGATAACGGGACTACGAAAATGTGAAGATTAATCCAACTTCGCATTTACTTTTATCAATTATCGTATCCACGTATTCTACGTACTGACGAGAGATGAATCTCATTCGATTATACTTCCGTTCTAATTTCAGTCGATCGTAACTTTCATTTTTGTATAACTAATTGTAAGATTAACATCGATTTACGTGATCGCTTTTGTCCGGACATCGACCTGTTTTTATATCATCGATTATTATTTATCATTTATATAGCATTAGCGTGTAGCAACATGATTATAAAGATACGCGATGATAAACGAAGGAAATATTAGAATACATTAATAACAAGATTGTAATCCGATCCAAATTCCCGTAGTCGTAAAACTTTATCGATCTCCACTGTCATATTGCCGGTGGAAAAACACAAAATATAGACCTCGTTAAATCCAAATGTATCTAAAGAAATCGTAGTTCTCGTGTCCCGTAATAATTCCACGAGTTATTTACGAGAAACAAAGACATTTATAGTTATTGATAGGAAGAATTCGATCGGTGACGGAGAAGCTATTATGTCATCAAGAGTAATACGCACAATGGACGGCTAAGTATGGAGACCACGCCAGATATTCTGATAGCCGTGAACCGAATGATAATAATCGCCGCTGTAATTTACGATTTCTGGAAAAGACCATCGCGATCTCTGGAAATCCAGTTATTTCCACCCGCACTAACCCGCTTCCTCTCGCGTGTTCGTAAAACCCACTCGTCACGAGGGAAGCCGATTGCATCCTTTAATCAGTCGTTAAATTACTCCGACATTTAACGAGTGCCGTTTTATTTGGTAGACTAATTAAATCGAAATTGTATGAAAGTAGTCGATCGTAAAAAATTCGTGATAAATCTATCCGATCGTCGTATTATTTCCCGCTGAAATGAAAATGCTGCTTCAAAAGGCTAGAATTAACTCCATCCATCTTCGCATTGAAAATCTCAAGGTTCACGGAACCGCGGAAGATTATCGCGATGCATCGTTCCCGGCTATCTTCGAACGCGAGTAGATAATACCTCGAGGAAATTCAACTCGACGTTAGAAGCGTGTTTCTGGTTGCTGCAACCACTGCAGACGATGAGGTCTTTGGGTTAAGTGCGCGGATACCGATCTCTGCTATGCATTACCATAATCTCTGACGTGACCTCCTCCAAACCATACTTCCTGTATTCCAATTCTACCGAAAATCAACGTTTCATGTACACTACCGGCCAAAAGTTTGGGATCACTTGCCTTGTCTTCATTCGAACGTTTACTTTAAAGTTAGAATGAACATTAAAAGTAAATAGAATATAAAACCTTTGTTCATTTTATAATTTGACCATTAATATTAAACTATTTTCTTGCCATGCAGACACATATTGTATTGGCACCTGGGTGTAATAAGATTGTGTTACCTTGAAAATCGGTCGGCTCTGTTTATCGCTATCGGTCGGTTTTTAGTTTCCCCGCAAGAAATGACTTTACTACAAGAAGGTTGGCGAACTATGCGGCGAGAAACATTACGCAAACTTGTCGGGGTATGTCAAGAATATGTAAAATAGTAATAATGAAAAAAGGGGGATACTTCGACGAGTCGCGTATTAAGCGAAATATATAATTAATATCGAATAAAATATACGAAATTTATAGGACTCTTCTATCTTATAATATCAATGTACATCGACGTACAGATACACCCAAAGAAGAGTATCCCGTTCCATTTTATAGACAAGATATTTATAATTTGCTTCACGATATTAAGTGATCACAAACTTATGACCGGTAGTGTATCTATATTTATGTCACGCGTTGGACGTTCTTCTCATCTCATGGATATTTATATCGAATTTATTGTCGACATTTAATTGAGTTATTTATAATTAAGCCTCTATAACTCCATGTAACTTTGAAGTCGCATACTCATCTATCCGTATCGTTCATTTCATTTTATTATTGCGTAGTGTAATAATAATTATAAAAGTACGTGCAACTATTGTCACCTCTTCGATGCATTTAAGTAATAATTCCGTGACTATTATTGTTATTCATACAGATTATTCGAAATGAATTAATTAAGATCAGAAGATCGTTTTCGACTTGACGATAGAAAATGATTAAGAAGTTTAATTGAAAGATGATGCACGCGCTTGCCGTTTCTCCGCACGTGATCTGAGGGTGCAGTAAAAAAAGACAAAGAAATTCCTGGCTCGTCGAAAGGTCAAGATCGGGTTTATTTACCTCCGGGACAGAAACTCGGACGTCGGTGGAGCGGAGCAATTCGTATCGCTATCGTAACATCTCTGGCAAGTGGAAATAACTCGATGGGACTTCGGGCTGATACAGAATCATTATTAGAATGAAGTGAAGAGAACGAGATCGTTGAACGATCGTCGGAGGAAATCGTTGGATGAAATCGTTGGATGAAATCGAAAGAGGAAATGGTGGTTCACGTATCGTCTTCGTAGGACGACCGCTATTATTTCGACCTTCCCGCGCATTCCGCGCCGTGATTGCTACTTCTTTTTTGCTTCCTTCCTCGAACGAAATCCTTGGAATTGTCCGTGGATGAAGTCATTTTGAGGGAAAGAAACGAAACGCCCATGAAGCGTTGCAATTTCCCGCTGATTAGTTTGCAATCTAGTAAACTATTCTTTCATTTAAGTAGCTAATCTTAAGAAATAGCGGACATTGATACACTGCCTCAAAGACATTTTTCATGGTAGCCCCAAATAATTATAATATATCAGTGGATAATAATCCACTTAATAACCCCTGACTACCAATGCACTAAATGATTATCCACATTATAGAACCCATCTAAATACCGTTAAAGTCAAAATGCGGAATAAAATCAAAACAAAAACCAGAAAAACCAGAAAATTTCTCAAATACCTCGGAAACCGAATTCTCCGTTGGTGGTCCAAGAATTAGAACATTTGAAGTCTCCATTATTCCACCGCGATTGGAGACACGATGACTTTCACACGGATTATATACGTACAGATCTTTATCAACGTTTCCTTCCACATTCCGTGTTTTTCTCGGCGAGTTTAGCATACATCGAATATCGGGCGTCGATGTAAATGGCGCCATTGATGTACGATAAACGAGAATCCGTATTCTCGTTGTCTTGTCTGCTTGACACAGATAATAACTCGCGTGCCCGCGCATAATTCCTCCATAGATTATCGCGCGGATATATTCTAATTCTTTCTGCGTGGGTAAATGGTTATTATCGCGGCTACAGGATTCGTGGAACGAATGATGTACGCATGCGCAGAATGTTGGACGTTGGATGCGTTGCACCTTCGATGCACTCAATGCACTCTCCGCCTTGGAAACTTATGATGCCATATGGGACACGTCCGAGCTGCGGAATAATTTATTATGGCTTTCTTAAAACGATCTTGGATTCCAGCTGGCGAAGCGTGCGCATAAACGAGGATTGATTGCATCCACCGAGTGCGTTTATACGCGCCACGACTACCGCGAGATTGTTTAAAGTAAAGCCACGATGATTACCTGGCCCAATCAACTCCTTCGACGTGCAAAACGATTATTTAAATGTCACGCCTCCGGACAGGTTGCACTATCTTCCCAAGATTTATCCTCCGGGAAATAAATGCGTGTAATTAAGACCGAAAGCATTCTCCAACGATCAGAAAAACTTCCTCGCTCGCGATTTAGGTTGATTATTCATTTTATTATCTTTGTATATGAAAACTGTGAAGCCAATCGCGTGTTAACGATAGAACTACCGAAATAGTCTAAATGACGGGTCCTCGGATTTTAATAAAAATGTTCAAATTTATAACGTTTCATTTTCTGACAATTTTTCGCGGTTCGTAAACAAATTCATTCATTTACTTCTTTCATTCATACCCTTTTTAAGGACGTGCAGATAAATATATAAATATTGCCGAATATTTGTCGGTAGTTCTAGACAAATATTAGGTTGGCAATTAATTTCGCGACCTTTTATGACTTCTTTTTATCTGTAAGAACCATATTCGTAGATTATTTTTGTCGATCAATAATATCATTTTTGCGATTATTTTGATTCATACAATTATTATTTCATATAATGAAGTTTGTTTAATCGACATTTATAATCACGATCACGAACTTAGTTGCCAATCTAATAGTTCAAAGAGCGTCCCTAATTAAATGATCGGTAACTGAAATCACATGGCGAACACAATTCTCGATCGAACGTAGCAATTTTTGATCACTGCGCGAACTTAATTCAGAAGAAATGAATTACATTAGTCTGACAAGTAGATGAAAAATATTTGGTAAGGTTAGTTCATTGGTTACTCGGACATGCAAATTGCCTGCAATTACAATTGCATCGTACGTTTCTCTTCTCGTCTCGCTAGAAACAGCATACCATCGTTTCATTAATTTGTTTCTTACCGTTGGTACACGATTTTCGTAATCAGCGAATGTATTGTGTGCATCGATGAGTTAGCGTATCGGTAAGTGCCTACGTATTCCCGTGTACCTTCGTACTGTTCTTGTATCCATTCCGTAGAAATAATCACCGTTCGCCATGTGATTAATAACTCTACTAGTTTCTTACGGGTCAGCCATTTTCATTGGTGTTCTCCGGACAACCGGAGACCATTTACTAAACCGGGGGATAAGAAAATGCGTGGGCTTATCTGGATCGTCGTATTCCATTCAAAGGCGGGCACAATGGCATTGAACGATCTTTGCAATCAATTAAAATATGCTTCGTATAAATATGAGTTAACGAAGGCTACGTGGTTCCGATCGAAGATATAACCTTACCTTACCACCCGGATCAAGAAATCCGCACGATAATGCACTCGGAACTCATCATTCTCAAGAGTACATCTTTTCGAGAGAATCTGGAATCGCAGGGCATTTTTATATTTTTATATTTTCATATTAACCCTTTCAAGCCCAATTTTTGCTGTCCAAACAGAAATCGTATAACATAAATCTAATGAAATGCGATTCCAATGAAAACATTACACGAAAATTGTAACGAAATTATTACTTAAATACATCGAAAAAGGTGACAATTGTTGGGCGTACTTTTATGATGATTATTACAATGAAAAAATGAAATGAAATACAAGATACCGATATACGAGTGTAGGGGATCAATTCCCCGAATACTTTCTTATTGATCTACTATTTCATGTTAGGTCTTACACACGATATATCGATGGATCAATTCCAAGATATAATCTCGGATCTACGATGATAAAAAAATGATCAGAATGCGACGCGACGCGACGACTCGTTCATCGAGGATCTTGATTTAATCTCGAGGCAAGAGATCCGAGCGTACAGCTATAAAGCTCAATTGTACGTCGATCCAGCGGCTTTAAAAGGAAGTTTAACGTCGGCGCAGCGGCGCAGCGGCGCTTCTATGATATTTTAATTCGACGTTATTAGCAGTGATTTTATTTGACCATATATAGAACGCGGTTCCATTATACGGTGGAATCATGGTTAGTGCTCGTTACATGGGACAAGATTCCCAATGTTTTCCTCGCTCACGTGGTTATGACATTCTTATTAGTCTTCCTACGAGGAAGAAGAAAACGTGTTCTTTATTTCCCGTTTGGACGGTTCGAAGCGATCCTAGATCTACGTCAAGCGTGACGAGACTACGATGAATGGGACATGGAATCTTCTTCCTCGTAGCACCGATCAATGAGAGACGGGAGCGGAGTATCTTCCTTTTTGGATGCTGACTTCACGGAAAATACTCGGACGTTCCTTCGGACTTCGTTAAGTCCGCGTACATAACAAAGTAATCCGGATCAATGCCGGCCACTTTATTATACTACTCGTGCTTTACAATGTTGATTTAAGTACTCTATTATGATCCTATCTGATCACTGTACTTCACGATTTATGGTCACCCATGGAACGTCTTTATTCCCTGGAAATTCCCTACTCGATGGATCATTAGAAAGAAACTACATTAACTCCACGATATTCCACATATTCCTCCACAACTATATATCAACAGCATTCGACGGGTCAGAATTCGATTATAATTAACAAATAATAATACGTAACCGATTAAACCAACCTCAAAATAAATAAAGAAATAAACAATCTACAATCACCACGACGTTCGAATGCAGTAAAACTCCACCCGGTACGAGAACCAAATAGTGACTATTTTAATTTCCATCGATTACACACGATTTAATGTATCGCAAGATAAAAGCTCAAGTAAAAAATAATTAGCGCAGTATGCCCGATTGGGAGTATCGTTAATCCTGAAAAAAGAAACTGACGGCGCTAAAGACACCTAATCTGACTTACGTGACTCTACCAATGAATGAGCTTCCTCGTGGTATCGAAGCACCTTCTCGAGCAGCAGTCACAGGTTGCTACGAGTATGCTATCAGTGTCCTGTTTCCCTGCAAAAAACTCGGGAATAACGCGGCAGCTCGGCAGCGCCGGTCTGTCGTTTCTTCTTCGCGATCAACAATGGTGATCACGTGTGTCGCGGCGCTTCGTTTTATCCACGTGTTTGTGGCCATGGCTACGATGTCGTTCTATGTGTTGCTGTGTACACGTTGTTTCAAAGTATATATCCATTCGTATTGATATATATCAAAGTATATGATAAAGTATAGATCACTTCGTGTCTGACCAATCCGTTCCTTATCCACTTCGAGGTCCAAGTGGCTTGGGACTAATATGGTTATTTTTCTAGGTTTTTGCGAATTAAGTAGATTATCTTCCGAGTATCCTCTGCACTATAATAATAAAGTATATATAAAAAATGCGGAGAAATAAAGAATACAATTGTATATATATTCAGTGTAATTACAGTGGAATGTGTAGTAGGTATACCATATCGGGTGTTATAATTTGTATTTAGTTGCAATGTACTGTCGAATATAATTTACTTATTCCTGATATTTATATAATTTGATATTTTCTCATGACAACGCAATATATGCGTCAAAGTTTAATTGACAATTTCGATAAAATCGTATATCAATTATAACATGTTGTATACCTCGATGTCGATCACTTCGTGTCTGACCAATCCGTTCCTTATCCACTTCGAGTTCCAGGCGGCTTGGGAATAATATGCTTATTTTTCTACGTTTTTGCGAATTAAGTAGATTATCTTCCGAGTATCCTCTGCAGTATAATAATGCGTTTTCATTATGCATATTATAAATATATAAAAACGCATATTACTCGGTCATATCGAAACTTAGAATACATCATTCGCGCATGATATTTACGCACTTTAAATATCTCGATGACAAGACACGGCGAATTAAAATGGCGACGTGACGACATAGTTTTGAAACACCCTGTATATATGTGTCGCATAGTCGTGTCGTTGGTACTCGGCAAGATCCCATAGACGGTGCGAGGGGGTTGTAGGAAGGAAGGGGTTTGGTGGCACGCATGAATGGAAGGTTCATTCATGTGGTTGGCTCCCGTCGTACACGCGCTTTCCTACCACGGTCTTCTGCTTTTGTTTCTATCGTGAAACCCTCGACGCGGAATCGTCGACGTTTCTCCCGCATTTTCTCCAGGAAACAATGCGCAAGGTTTTATGCGTCGCTCCAGCCAGGACTCAAAGCGATGCCTGGGTTTACCGTATCGCAAGAAGACTGGCGCCTGCGTCGTATAAGTCTAGGAGGTTAGACCAGCTCTTTTAACCCCTTTGATAATTAGACGCCTTCCTTAAGCGTCTTAAGCGGAATCCACGTACCTTGCGCTTCAACGTATACATCCACCTTTCGTTTACTTATTTTGCCATTTGTAGGAGAAAATCGTATACTAATTGGTACATGGATAAATGCTAATTACCACGTATTCTTTCGAGTATAATTAGTACATTAAATTCGAGTACGTCTGAATTCCTTGTTGCGCGCTCTTTTCACAATTATTGGAATTAATGCGTTATCGATTGAAATCAAAGTTCTCGTTAAAATATCAGAATAGTTTATACTTTGCTCATCGATTTCTGACGATGCTCATGCAATTGAATGATATCGATTGAATTGCCATTGTTTTCTTCACAAGTAGATTAACACTTTGGCGGCCGCTGTCACGTGTACGTGATTCCGACAGCCAGCGGTCATGTAAATGTGACTTCGCACTAGCAATCTTAGACCAGCATTATAGAAATATTTCGAGATCGCAGATTCGACGTTTGCATGTTAATCCATTTTAACAGTTTTTGAGGTAGTCTTCCAATTCTTACGAGTTTATTGGCGGTTTTAATTCTGAAAATATTGATTTTGTGAAGTTTCCGTATTTCAGCAGGCGAGAGATGCCGGCGGTAGTCGCGCGACTTTCAGTCAAATCAGCGGCCGTCAAAGTGTTAAGAATACGAATTCTCGCGATAACTGGGAACACACACATCTCCTTCGACCCATAATTCACTATAAATCCTGTAAACCATCGTAAATAAAACCGCGGGTATCTTCTAACTCGCTAATTATCTCCCGCTAACCGTGATGTCGACTTCGAAGTAAAATTATGGAAAGGCATGTTTTTAGAAGGATAATCACGGTAAATTCTTACTTTCTAGGAAGTGGACTATCCAGTATAAAGTAGGCCATCACAATACACTGGCTAGTAAAAACGGAGTAGTTCGTAAATGTTAACTCATGCAGAACAACCACTTTATCCCACCGACATCACACGCGTTACCTCGAAACACAAGAATCAAGCTAATAACTCTCCGAGTAAACATCGTCATTGGAAATATCTTTTAACATCCGCGATTGAAATATCTTATTTTAACAACCACTCCTTAATAACGCTCGACCGTTTACATCCACGAACGTCACGGTCCGTGGAATCTACATAATTAGAATTGATTTCATGCGCATGGATCGATCAGGACTCGTATCATGGATCCCAGTTCAATAGCCAGTAGTTTCACCCTGCAGAAATAGTACCGTGACCGTCGAAGTTCCTCAACCGGTGACAATCGTGAGGCAGGTACTCGTAAATCAAGTTCCGATCGTGCAGGAAGATAAAATCATTGTACTCGCTAGGGTAAAGATAAACGATAAAGTGTATACGTATAGATAGAGGAGTATACACTACCGGTCAAAAGTTTGGGCAGACACATATTGTATTGGCAGCTGGGTGTAATAAGATTTTGTGACCTTAAAATCGCTCGGATCCGTTTATCGCTATCGGTCGATTTTTAGTTTCCCCGCAAGAAATGACTTTGCTACAAGAAGGTTGGCGAACTATGCAGCGAGAAACATTACGCAAACTTGTCGGGGTATGTGAAAAATATGTAAAATAGTAATAATGAAAAAGGGGGATACTTCGACGAGTCGCGTATTAAGCGAAATGTATAATTAATGTAGAATAAAATATACGAAATTTATACGACTCTTCTATCTTATAATATCAACGTACATCGACCTACAGATGTACCCAAAGAAAAGTATTCCGTTCCATTTTGTAGACAAGATATTTCATAATTTGCTTAACGACGGTAAGTGATCCCAAACTTATGGCCGGTAGTGTATAGCGTGGACGTACGTCCTATATGTATATAGAGAGATAAAGGTGGTAGGAGGAATAAATGCTTGGTTGGATCGTTTTATATCGAGCTGCTATCTCCAAGTTTCTTCTCTGGATGGAAAGAGACTGGTAGGTTGGTAGGCTCGCTGGTCTTATATGGAATAAGGGCTGCTTATGTGCGGGCACGTAGGTATTCATACGGGGTCTCTCGTCTCTCGTCTCTCGTTTCCACGTCGGGACGAGAGCAGGAGTGTGTGAGAGAGAGAGAGGGGGGGAAAGGGGAGAGCGTCTATCTTTTCAGAGCGTAGCCACGTAACCGAACGAAACTTAAGTACTCCATGCGGTTTGATGAATGGACCGTAGGACGGAGCGAGCACGTGGGTGGAATTACAGACGATTCGCCGCTCGCGATCAGTTATAGCGCCGCGCGCAATACCAAACCGAACCGAACCGAACCGAACGATCTGTATTTTACGATCGGTGCAACCGATAATATCCTTCCATTTGGTAAGTTTCGCGCACGTGATTCTATGGGGCGCCCTGAAAAGGGATGTTTTCAAGTTTTGTGCCATTTTTATTATGCTAATCTTGCACGTGAATGGGAATGATTGAACAAGTATTGAGTATTAGGCGAACGAAATATAAGTGTAATTAAATCAATTTCTCAATTATACATCCGTGAATATGGGTATTTAAATATGCTTTTATACTTGTAGAGTATTACAAGTATTAAAGTAACTACTTTATTACAAGCATTAAAGAAGTCTGAATTGAATTCTGGAAATTGAATTCTGTAATTAGATTTCCTTCGCTAATTATTCCTTGATTTTTCGGTATTCAGACTTGCAATCACTGAGCACAAATATAGTAGCAGATACTTAAAAAAAATGCGAATCCGAATGAAGTCGTAAGTATTATAGATAAAAGCACCACAAACAGATATGAAATCCGTCGGGAACCAAAATAACGTGCATTAATATTCACATTAACGATCTCCGAGTTGCAAATAAATTTGAATCCTAGATCGCCATCGACGATAACAGCAACGTTGTTTTTACCTGGCAATATTGCGGCCCATTAACATCTGACTTTACAACTTTGCAACAAAATACGAAAGATTCAATGTGCCGCGCTGCACGTTGAGCATAAAATACTCGATATACGAGTCGCGGTTTTCTCGAGCGAGGTGCGCGCGTCGAAGTTGATGCGAAAGAAGTCCTCAGGAATGTTCGCGGTGGCGTCGGTCTTCTTTTCTAAGAATGTTCGAGCATCGCGTCCAACGATTTCTAGCGAATTGTATTTGTAGAACCTGCCATTATCTTCGCGGAACGTAACTGAATAATGTCCGGGTTCTGAACGTGTCGTCGATATACGATATACGATATTCGATGAATGAAGTCGAAGAAGAAACACTGAACCGACCAGTTTAAATGATTCGCTCTCAATGGGACGACTCTTTGCCTCTCTTTGCCTCTCTTTCCACGTCGTTCCTTTTCCGAGGGCTTTTTAAAGACACTTCCCTCGATTTAACGCAAATATTCAACGACATTGTACTCTTATTAAGAAATATATGATTGTGATTGTTTTCGAGCGAGATATTAAAGATATTAGGTCGCAAAATAATTCAAAGTTAATTCGAAAAGCATTCGTTAAAGAAGACTCTAAATGGACTTCTAAGAGAAAAGTATTTTCTATTAAATTTAGTTTCATTGAATATTTATACTTAACAACCAGTCATCGGTACGGTTTATTGTCCGCCATTTTTATCGCGCAACGATTACGAAAATAATGACAACAACGTCTTACCGTTAGACCTTTGATTTATGGAGTAGTCAGTTGTTGTCGATTAGCATACGCGGAATGTCGAAACGATGATTTTACGATTATTTCATCACTCGTTTCACTGTCCAAGGTATTTTCATTGTGCTCAGCTATGCACCGAGATATTAATATACAAGGGTTCCATAAATGTTCCAGTCACTCGTTTACGGTTAATTCGTTTACTCGGTTACGTAAGAATATTTATATAATGTTCCTCTTTTAATTCTATTGTAGCATAAAATTAATCGCCGTCGGAAGACACTTTGTGATTTACGGAGTAGGTGGTTCATTTAATAACTCGGTGCGTACGATCACCCGGAAGATACGCGGGAGTTTGAACATTCGCGATCGTGGTATTTCTGACTTATATAGCTCTGCCGAGGAGCGGGAAACCCAAAACCAGAAGTCTCTAGATAGCACCAGGTGTGCGAACCTCGTGGAGAAGCGTCTCGAGGTTGGAGACCTGAAAAATCGACCATATTAGTTCAGTTAAATGCACTTAAGGTAGCTCGTCCTGTGTGGTATTAGAAGGGTTTATACTCACACTGGAATATATTATATTTCAAATTTTAATTCGCTTATTTCGTACGCGAAATGGTCCTAGAACATGTTTAGACATCATCTGCTATCGATTTGGACCATTTAGGACCGAAATTGATGACTTTGATTTTTTGAGAATTTTTGAAGGTACACCCCTTCACATTTTTTCGATTTGGGTCGACCCATTTCTTGCCCGAAAAAATTTTTAGACCACTTCTTTCGACCAGAAATCGTCCTAGAATATGTTTATACATCATATACCATCGATTTGGACCGTCTAGAATTTATTTTGGCGACTTTCAATTTTTGACAATTTTTGAAGGTATACCCCTTCACATTTTTTCGATTTGGGTCGACCCATTTTTGACCAATAAAATTTTTTTAACCGCTTCCTTCGACCCAAAATCGTCCTAGAATATGTTTATACATCATATATCATCGATTTGGGCTGTCTAGAATTTATTTTGGCGACTTTCAATTTTTGACAATTTTTGAAGGTATACCCCTTCACATTTTTGCGATTTTGGGTCGACCCATTTTTGACCAATAAAAATTTTTTAACCGCTTCTTTCGACCAGAAATCGTCCTAGAATATGTTTATACATCATATACCATCGATTTGGGCCATCTAGAATTTATTTTGGCGACTTTCAATTTTTGACAATTTTTGAAGGTATACCCCTTCACATGTTTGCGATTTTGGGTCGACCCATTTTTTGCCCAACAAAATTTTTAACCCACTTCTTTTGATCCAAAATGGTCCTAGAACATCATTACGCATCGTATACCATCGATTTGGAGTATTTAGGAGCGAAATTGGCGACTTTGATTTATTGAATATTATTTAAAGTCGTTCATATTTTAATGTTATCGAACTTGTATATTTGTCCAGTATAAAACAAAGCATAAAGAACTAGCCATCGTGGTCTTCAAATATTACCAAATACACAACCAATTCATATTCACAGCAGTAACATTTCAATATTTCATTTACCCCCGAAACTCGCAAATATAAACAATAATAACATCACATTTTTCTCTAGAATTCTGGGAATCGCGTTAACATCTGGGAGGGCATTATTTAAAGATTATCTATAAAAAGAATAAGTGCCGTCTGAAATAAACCTTGAAGAATGTATTCAGTCAATATTTTCGAATTACTCGACGTCGAGAAAAGTACGATTCTATTTCACTTTTAATATATAAATCTACGATGCTGATTTTCCTTGTCATTTTTACTACGCAATATTGAATATTCTCTCTTAGTACATCAATTTATCGAAAGATGGAAAGTCTTTCACTGTTTTCGAAGAGCGGACACCGCGATAGTTTTTTTTAAATTATGGAGTAATCTCGCACGGTAATCCATCACCTTTTAGGAACTCTGGCATTCCAATTCGTCTACGCAGTGAGGAGAGGATTAAGAGACCAAAAATAAAGCTTAAACAGGTGTGGTCAACGTGGAAATAGAATAGTCAGGTTCTTGGATTGGCCTGAGACAACGAAAGGTTTCGCCACACCAGACGTTTCTATGAAAAATACCTTACGCAATTGGTCCTTGCCTTCTCGAAATTTCTTACCCCGACCAATCTTACCGCTACGATTATTTATATATTCCATTGGGTGTCACTGAATTCTATACTGGAATGTAAGTCTTCCTTTCAATTATTAACCGCTTAACGCACGATTCCTTTTTGTGGAGAAATTCTGGGAAAATATCTCCCAATTAGTATAAGTAGTTCTGGCAGTTTTGGTCAGACAGATTCCTTACAAGAAGAATGATATTTTCCAAAGAAAATATTTGGATTGCTTGATGATAATATTAAATAATAAATATTTATAAAACAATATTAAATAACCGAAAGAAATATTACTTTAATTTACCTTGTAATAACTGTGCAATAACTTAGTGAATAATAAACTTCTGGTTTAAATGTCCCAGAAGAAATGTCGAATGAATTTCGCCAGACTTTACTCGAATCTTAGTAAAATTCAATTATTATTTAGTAATATTTCTATTAATAATTTCGAAGTAATCCAAGTAATTCCTAGTATCCTAAGCAATTCGGTTACTTTCAAGTTTTTCAAGTTTCTTGTTACAAAAATGTACGGGAAAAATGGAAACTGAATGCCAATCGAATTTCCAGCAACTGCTAAATTAAATAAATATTTTTACCGCGCTTATCGATAGCGTGACTATTAAATGCTTGTATCGATCTCGATGAGCCGAGTTGTATTCATTTGCTACTTCAATCGTTTCTCGTTTTGATATGAGTTGCGATCGTTTTTTCCACGGATGACCGGTTTCCATAAGTAAAATCGTTCTTTAAGATAGAATATAACGAGGCACGGCAAACATCCGCAGTCATTTACAAAGTCGGTGATCGATCCCGGTGACAGGTAGAGGTACGAGTTATCTCGGGTTTGTCTTTGAAAATTTCACTCCATCATTTTTAATTAAGGGAACCCGTCGTCGTGATCTCATTTGCTTATCGATTGTCGCATCTCACCGGTGCCGATCGATTCGTAACGATGTAGGCGGAGCTAGTTTCACGTTCGACTTACGCATCCCGATTTCTTTCGATTTTACTCGACCCTCTTATGGCGGTGCTCGTTAATTATTCGGATTACACGGAATATTATTTAATTCACCGGAAACTGTTGCTCCGTGGAATATTATCGGGATCTCAGTGAGAGTCGTTCAGAGTGCCAATCTTTATTTGCATCAACCAGTTAACTGCGTTCGACGAGTATACACGTCAATTCATAGCACCGTTGCAGTGCGATTGGCGTGTATACTCGTCGTGGAAAATAAAACATTTCCATTTACCATAAAAACTGGAAATTTCAATGAGATGTAATAAAAGTGTCACTTGGTGGTACGTTTCCTTTATTTTACTAATAAAACTGCTATGTATTTTTTTCAAATAATTTCATTATTACTTTTTACAAGCTAAATTGATTACTTTCTCCAATTTTTTATTGTTTGAATTTTTCTTGTTTACGAATTTGATTATCTTTTAACAATTTTTAAGTTTTTAATATCAATAACCGTTTCAACAATGAATTCTTAATTTCTTCTCGAATAAAAATGCAATCCTTTTTCATTTTGCTTTACTTTCCTCGTAAAATTTATAATAAGAGCATTTGCCCTGCGTTCGACGTATATACTCGCCATTGCTTGATTCTAATTTCGATTTGTAATTAAATTCCGCAGTTAACTGGTTAATTAATAACGAACTATATTCGAGATAGTAAGATTACGATGTTTGGGGATACTTTGTTAGTTATCTCTCTTTTTATTCCACTTATATTTAAATGATACAAACGTAAATTTGATAGTTAATTTAGATAATGAATTTAATACAAATTTAGCGTATTCGTATCGAAATAATGTATTTGAAGTCATTCGGAAAATGATGTCATTATCGTATTCAAAATATTCAGGAAACAAAAATTATACTTCTTGTTACGATCTCGAGAATGAGGTAAACATTTTCTACCCGCGGAAGAAATATTGTCCCCCAAAACACGTATTAATCAATTCGAGATTTGGGACGTGTTCCAAAGTTCTATTAAAAAATGCGGACTTTCTTCCCGCGGCATAGAAATCGAATCTGGAATGGTTTCGTTTACAAATTAATTGTTTCATGAAAAGATCATCGATCGCATGGACTTTTAATTGTCATTTCAACCGAGTGTGCATCGTATACGCTGGAAGAATGATAATAATTTCATAATAAACAAATACATAACGCGCGGTGCTGCGAGCGTCGTTCGGTGCGTGGGTGCCTGGTATTTTTGGTTCCAACCTAATTCAGTAGTTCTAGAGTTACATGGTGCCATCCTAAATATAAAATCTAGCGCGCGGTTCTCTGTAAAATGTGTAAGGCCTTAGCTGCGATACGCGATTATTTTTGTATTCGAGAACAATACTGTTTTTTTAGCCTTCTCTCGTCGCCTCCATCTTGGTTTCCCGGTTTGGAGAATTAATTAGTTGTTGAATAACGCGATACCGATAACTCTGTTAATTACATTCTAATTCCATGCTTGAAATAAGATAAGAGTAGTGGATTGTCCGGAAAGTTTCTGCCGATTTTTAAGGAAAATTCAAACACAACATTTTTGTATATCGATATATATCGATAAATTGGCAGAAACTTTCCGGACAACTCAATACTTTTAATTTATTTAAAGCATGAAATTAGAATGTAATTAACAGAAATATCGGTATCGCGCGTGTATATATATATATATTTATTTATTCAACCATCTTTCATTTTCCACGCAACTCGAAGATTCCGTCCTCCCAGAATTCCTCCGAGTTTCCACCGAAAAGCTATTGAAAATCGAGATGCATTAAGTTGTCCGGAATGTTCATACCGATTTTTAGTAGTTTTTCTTCGAAAAAAGCTGAAAGATTTTGAAAAGATGGAATCTCCAGGTTGCATAAAAAATTGAGAAAGACGTGGAACAAAACGATGCGTACATAATTGAATAAATGCATATCGACATGTAAAACTGTTGCCTTTAAATTTTGCTTAAAAATCGACACGAACTTTCCGGACAACCCGATATAATATTTGTCTGTAAGCATCGAGCGTCTTAAATTATCGTTATTAATTGCATTATCCTTTCAGCCTGTACTTTAGCTTCCCCTCGATTGCCATATAATTTAACTGCCTCCCCAGAAATATGGCTACTCATTCATTACCGTTCACAAAAGCCGTAATCACCATAGAAATCACGAGCGAATCAACAGACGCAAGGGGATTCGTTGTACGGTGGTCTCTTCGTGTACCATAAAAATCGACACTTTACGCACGGCGCGATCTTTTCGATCGAACATTACCGATCGCGTATATAAAATCGGACGATCGACGCCACGTAAAGTAACCGATTTAAAAGGCACGATACGAGTCCGAAGGTACATGCGTTCATATATTCATAATAAATATGACATCGATTACATCAGCGATCGGTAGATCGGTAGATCGGTAGATCGGTAAATCGCGGCGATGTAACTCGGTGGCCATTCACTGGCTTGCTAACGATCTCGACAGCCATATTTCCGCCAATTCGCGGAAACATGGCGATCGGAGGTGGGTTTTTCTCGATGTCGCACCGCGATCGCGAATCTCTTTTTCGCTGGTGGGAGATCGGTATCGCAAAGAGTCTACGGAGGGTGGGCACACTTGGCGAGAATGGAGGGAGTGTTTCTACACCGGGAGAATTGCCGATAGTGATTGGCCGGTTTTATTCGGAGTGGATTCGATCGGTTGTGGATCCGGTGACGGATTGCATCGAGCGAATAATAGCAGAGTCAACTCCTTTTTCCACTCGGCGGACCAATCGATCGATTTACATTCGGACATACCAGTTGGGAAAACTTTTACTACTTCTGTCCCTCGAACGACCAATCAAAGTTCCACGGAGGCCTTCGTCGTGGTGGTACGTGCCGATCGTATACCGTGCAACCCCTCCCCCCTCTCCCCTCCTCCCCCCTCTCCCCGTATTTATTTCTCCGGCACTCTTTTTGCTTCACTTCTTTCTCGGTAAATCCTCGTTATTTCTACTTCGTTATGCTCGGATATCGAGTCCGGAGACACTTCTTCTTTCGCTGGGACTTGGTTGCGCAAATTTTCTTAGTTATGTGCTCTCGGCATCGTAAAAGTTGTATCCCAGTTCTGTACTCGAGTGACTCGCTTCAGGATCCTTTAATGATTGCTGGCATAATTAATAAGGGTTTCTACTGGATTATTTCCTCTTATTGGAAAACGTGAAACTAGTGCAGTTACCGATCGTTATCGATCGTGTTTTCAATTAACATTCGTCTATGCGCGTAAATGTACAGAATTTTCAAGCATGCAGAGCCAATATTATTTCATGAAAACAATCGAAATAGGTACTTGAAGAAAATGTCGGTTTTGTTTAATTAAGGAAAATGAATTCATCGTTCAATTATTCCAAAGTTCCAGTCATTAAATACCGATTAATATCGATTAAAATATTTAGTTATTCAACAGCCGTTGATTGATTTAGGAGATCGCGTGGGTCGAAACTTTGACCAAAAGAATACCGAGGAGAATATCACTGATTTTGGGTCAAACAAAAGCGTACGAAAATATGGAGAGACTTTGAAACAAAGCGGCCAAAAGGAGAAACCGGATGTGTCATATTTGTTGCGTGAATGTTGACTACCTTCATCCATCAAGTCTGTCGTTCCGGTGGTTATTTAATGAAATGGAGAGAGACTTTATAATGTCCTGGGTATTTCGCGCGGAAATCATATTGACATCTGTACCAAATATAGGTTCAGTCTTGCCGTGTTTCAATAGAAGACGCCTACGTGCCACGCCGGAACTCGGTAAGAGTTGCGTCACTGCCAAATTAAAAGCGGTATACCTTGAATAGTTTTGTCGAGGGAAAAGGTACCAGGGATTTAACGGGATTGGTAGTTGAGAGTTCCTTTCGGATTTCTACGACGTATCCGTGTGGGCGATCCGATTGGTCTAACTGTAACCTGGTCCATGCCCCAACGGAAATACCTGGTTTCACTTCTTCAGGGAAACGATGCGTTCTTCCGTTCGATCGATCTCCGCCTTTTTAACAAATTCTCGCGGATCGAATTCATTCTCCGTCATGATAGACATACAAATCTAGGTTAGGTCTGGGTTAAGTCTGGGTTAGGTGCCAAGTATAAATCAGTATAAAATAATTGGAGTCAGTGAAATAGAATTAAATTCGCAATTAAAGTTCATTCAAAAGGGTAATAAAAATGAATAGCAATAATTGTTATTTCTTGACTCAATTGCAATCATCGATATCCACTTTCCGTAATTAACGACACTATTCGATACAATGAGACGATATCGAGATGATAATACAATATATATATATACTATTTGTACTATTAAGGGTCATTACCCGTAAAATAAATTAAATTAAAAATGTTTACCTTCATCTCATGAAGAGTACGAAATTAAAAAAAATACAATATATTCACAAATTAGTTATTATTTGTATTACTACCGATTTTAATAAATCTTTATTAAAGAGAAGTTTCATTAAAACTGGCAATTTAAATCTCTTCTCCACCCGAAACATTGTATTACCACGTCGGAAATAATTGTCTTCTGGTAAGCGCAGGTTGCCAAATTCCTCGAAGGAGGATAACCAGTTCCCAATGTAAAGTGGCAGTTAGCGGGAGTGTATTTTAAGTATCGGGTTATGTTCCCTCGTCACAGTTGGTCTGCGCGAGTTATAACAATTAATTCGTTGTCCACTAAGTACGTCGGCGAGTGGAATAGTCTCGGCTTTGCTACGGCGAATATATTGCGGCTCGCTGTCGTCGGTCTGCATTTGCATGCAATCGGCTATCGAGACGAAATCAGTCCATTATGCATTCTCGAAGCGCATAAACGAGTCTTCGACGTTCGCCGATCCTCGTTGCATTATCGAGGAAGCGTCCTTCGAGTTTGACTCGCTCGACGAACCGGTTCAAATGCCTCCCGCCGACTCCGCTTAACTAATCCGCCGATATTTTATACGCCACAGCAATATAAGTTAACGAAATCATTATCCAATTATAATACTCCTCACCCACCCCCTCCCTCCAGCGCTGGTTTCGTTAATAATTGTATCATTTCGTGTCAAGCTATTATTTAAGTATTATCAGTTAATATTCTTGGCGATAAACACTGGCGTGGATTTAAGGAATGTCTGAATTTAGTATTCGCTCGAGAGGATATCAAAAACATAATCATCCGTCACGGCAGCTTGTCAGAGGTCTCTTAAGATTTCTTATTCTGGATTTGTCGCCATGGCTGAGTCGAGCGAGAGATAAAAGCTGGTAGCACTGCGCGAGAGTGGAAAGTAACCGTTGACATATCATTGGCAGCTATTGGGACACGTCGTCCAGGTAGGCGGGGTGGTTTAACCTATGCTAGATAATATAATATACGCCTCCATGATATCGGATAGCAGACACGCAAAAATATCAACGTATAACGTCTACTTCAACTACACATTCGTGTATCTTCATCGTATTAACCCCTTGGCATACAATGACGTCTGAGAGACGTCGTTTGCTTCGCGTGTCATTGTAGACGTTGACGTCTCCGGCACGCAAGAACTGTCTCCGGCGGAAAAATGTCATACTTTACGGAACTACTTATTTATTATTTAATAATGTTACTTCATTATTGTCGATTAATATTGTGTATCAATCTTATTAAATGATATTTAGCATTGTAAATATTCCGTTCTGTTTCAAAGCTTACGTAACTGTTCAGTTGAGCCTAATTAAATAGTATTTTTTGGACCCATGAAGTTCCGTTTTATTTGTATGTCAAGGGGTTAAGCTGGTAAGCAAGTAATATCAGATTTGTCGGCCCGCTTAAATCGCGCGGTACCCAAACATCATATCTGGAAACCATACCAAGTTCATGCAAATGGTTTTCAACCCTGGAATTCGATACTCCTAACATTTCAGCAATCTCTCGTGTCGTGTAACGTGGATGATTTTCAATTAGACTGGATATTTGATCGTTATCAATCTCGATCGGTCTGCCGGAACGTTTATCATCGGTAAGACTAAAATCTCCATCGCGAAACTTTTTCAACCATCTTCGCGCCATTCTTTCATTCACAGCGCCATCAGCATGCACATTGGAAATCTTTTTTCTCGTGTGTACCGCATTTTTACCTTTGCGAAAATAACAAGCATAAATGCACGAAAATACATCTTCTCGTTGTTCATCTTCGAATCAAGATATGCACTGAACAAATGTAACCAAATATGATGTACTTTTTTCAATTATACGTTAAACTCTCGGCTTTTAGACTGTATATGCGTTTTATAGGTTACGAGTAGTTTTTTGTTTGAAAAACAGCAGAAACCGCCTCTTACGGAAAAATCCGACACTACTTATTGGCCAACCCGGTATCGTCATCGTATCTTCATCGACGACGAAGAGAACCTTCCTCGAGGCTCGTAAAGACTCGGTATAGAAGAACTCGCTAAATGTCAGGGCATTCAGATACCGATCATTGTGTCTTCTGGAATATCCGATTAATTTCCATGACAAATTTCTTGCCATCAATTCCTATTTGTTTCTCCATTCTTAAGTATTCAATGAAGAGTCCATTGTTCGATTGATTGTTCTAATCAAACATTTTATAGGCAATGTATTCCAATGTAATCCAAGAAGCTTTTTCATGCATTACGCACCGTTGAGATTCAATAATTTTGGATACTTTTGGCGCAGACATTTTTGACTTTCAATAAAACGACCATATATATGGTCGTTAAAAATTTACCTCGAGACACAAAAAAAAGGAGATCAGAATCTGATCCAAGCGATCATAATATCAGCGAAATACTTAACAAAAGGGATATTAAATGAAACTAAAATGATTTCATAATTCGAAGCCCAGAAGATCAGTGCCGAATAACTTATCCATTTTGCGGTTGTTTTGAAACTGACCTTAGAGGGGTATTTAAAGATTAGGAATTTCAAGGTACGGGGTGTTTGGATTTCACGAACGAGTTAGTTTGGGATACCGGCGAAGATGTATAATAAATTGCGTCCATTAACACTAGAACTACCAAAGGGGTCAAAATGATTTGATTGGCGAAGGAGGGCGCAAAAGTTATGCGGTCCGTTCGCGATACCGAACCACGGAATTCGCGAACGTAAACTTCCCATAATTATTGCGATTAAGGAATACAAGCCACGGGCTCGTCCTAAACATTCCGCAAATATTATTCCCGCCGGGAATGAATTCCAATTGTAAAAGGATCCTTGAACCGTTTCTTTAATCCTATTCGAATAATTTACTCCGCGGATTAATTAAATCGTTCGTAACATTTTTATTATTTCAGCATTTTACTATTCACGGGATTATTTTCGGAGAAATATTATTTTTATGAAATAGGAAGGAAACTCGCGTTAATTGATTATTTAGAAACTTACGTGGAAACATTATTTTGCGAAGTTGAAGTGATGTTTACGAGGTTATTTATATATCTTAAGTGTTTTATATTATGATATGATTAATAATTGTTAAAAATGGAGATGATAGTAGTCGGCGCAATCCTTATTTTTATCCGACGAGTTACTCGAGTTTTATTCGAGGTAATGGTATAAGGTTTCCAGATATACTCGTGTTTTAGGCGGCACGGTACTATTTTCGATTCTCGTTCCTTTCGTAAACATTACCATTCCAAATAGGCAAAGCTAACTCTCTTACGTTCCACTCGCGAGCGGTAGTTTCCCGGAACGCGTTTTAAATTCTTGATATATTCATTCCATTTGTCTCATTATTCCGTGGAGCGTTCAATGAAGCGATTCTAAGACGAGGTGATAATAAAACTCGATATTTTAGCACCGCTTTCTCGATATTCGTAGCGTAACGAGAAAAGCCAGTTCGAATAAACGTGCCAGTATCCTCGTTTCGGACTTCGTCGTGGAGGGAGTTTATGGTTGCAATGAGTCCAATTGTTGTGCAAGTTACTGTGGAATTTATTACCACCGTCATATCAATTTCCTCTATTTTCGGAATAAACACTTTCTCGTCTCCCTAATTCGGAAATATATAACGATATAAAAGATGGCATCTTATTATTTCGTATCATTTACGATTATATATAAAACGATTTCATCCATCAATAAAAATTCGTCTTAAATATTCGGTACGTAATAATATTCCTCGAAAACATTCCTGCCATTTAACATCCCCGAAAGAATACAGTGTCGCAAGAAAGGCGAATTTGTTGGTATTCCGTCGGTGGACGATAAAGCGGCAGGTGCAACGAATCAATCAATTCCGGTGGTGATTCGAGCGTTAATAAACCTCGCTCGGAGTTTCATCGAAGTCAAGTGTTCCCCAGACGCGGTTTACGTCGAGGAGTCACGCGAGTAAGGACTCGCCGTGGAGCACAGCAAAAAGAGGAGCCCTCTCGAGAAGTGGAAGAAGAGGAGGAGAAGAAGAAGAGGAAGAACTCGAAAAAGAAAGAATAAACGGTGGAAGTGGCTTGCCCGTGTCTCGATTCCTCGTTGGTGGTTCGCGGGGTTAAATATACCCTCCTGGTCGCATCATACGCAACAAGGTAAAATTGTCGAGACTGTCGAGACTGTCGAGAGAAGGAGATCAAATCAGACGAGGAAGGTGCGCGTGCGAGAAGGAAGACGTTCGCGTATGAAGACGAGGAAGAAGTAAAGAGAGATGGAGAGAGATGGAAAGAGATGTACCGTGCGAGTGGATGGTAGTGGAAGGAAGAAGGAGATAGAAGGGACGAACGTCTGCTATTACAGTGCACCTCCGTGGCCGCGACTCACAACCCGATATGGAGCAATCTCAGATTTCCATCCGCCCAAATCGAGAATATACGCCCTCGCCTCCGCTCGCTCTTCTTCCTCCGAGAGGGACGCCCGTCTCCCTCGCCCTCGCCCTCGCCCTCTGCCTCTTCTGCCCCTTCTGCCCCTTCTACCCCTACCGACGTCCCACCGTCGTCGTCGTCTTCGTCGTCTACGTCGTTTCGACGGAGGTGGAAAGCCCGTTCGGGGTTGGTGCTTGGCTCTTCGTGCCAGTAACAGTGCCAAAACCGCTTCAAAACGGACCGTATCTTCGTTCCGTCACTTCTCTCTCTCTCCTCCTCTCTCCTCCTCTCCTTTTCCTCACATCTCTCACCCTCCCTCTCTCTCTCCTTCATCCACATCGTATTCTTCTCCTCTGTTCATCCACCGCGTTGTCTCGCTTCGTGTCTACCTCTACTTCGGACCTATTATCGTCTTCCTTCCTACTTGGTTTTCCTTCCTCTTCGGGCTAATTTATCTTCGAGCACGTGTCTTCCTCTTCCACGATATCTTCTTCTTCTTCTTCCTCCTCCTCCTCCACCGTCTTCCTTCCTTCGATATCCACCTCCCGCTTCTGACGGTTCGATCTCACGTTCAATTTTCGTGGTTTTCCCTCGCGTGACTCGGCTCTCGCGTATTCGCCGAGCGATGCACCTACCGTGCTTCTTCGACCGGGTAACAAGTGTCGATTTCGGGAGTAAGTGGTCCATTTAAATAAGCGGATGCTGGACGAGCTCGGACTGTGATCTTTCGTGGATACCTTTCATCGTCGTAGTCTGTGATACCCTATCATCGTGCAACGTCAACTGAGAAGAGGATATCAACGATTCGTCTTCAAGGACTTGATTCATTTATCGGAGAACAAGTCGTACGATTTCGGTCCAGCGACCAGGATTTCTCGAGCGGACCGATCCTTCAGGAATATATACGTTCATGTTGCCAGAAAGCAAATTTCCCGTGACAGGTAATTCCGGAAAGATTCCCGATACCTTCGATGATCGGTAATCGATTAAATACCTTGTTTGTCACTCGAACCACGTGGTGCGACGCGACGATCTGCGTGGGTGTAGTTGTAACTGGGAGGAGTATAGTGTCATCGTAATCAGGCCAGTAGATCATGGTCCATAAAGGTGTTCGATCAATATCTACGATTATCTCGGAAAATGACTTCCACTTTGAATGATCGCCATCGGTGTTTTCATTTAGACTGAACCGTGCCATGCATTTACTATAATGCAATTATTATCACCATAAACAGAATGTTTTTACAGGTGAAACTGTATGGAAAACTTAAAAAATACCGCTGGGACTTAATCGATTTTTGAATATGATTATGATGGTTTTTTTGAAAATTTCCCTCGGCTTATTCTATCGCCTTGACATATTCTCGAGTATCGCAGCTGTGACTTTCCGTTTTTAACCTAGTTGCGCTTCTGCCAATTGAGAGCGAGCACATGCTCGCCGGACTCTTGCATCCGAGCATTAACTTCGAATTATCCACTTGTTGCCCGTATGTGTCTACACGCGCGCTATTAGCTAAATCGTTACAAACCGATTCGTCGAAATCGGAATTCCTTGCTTCCTGCCACTTCACGTTGATTAGAACGATCATTTACCAAAATTCATTAATCTCGATCGGAATCAAATTCATTAATCCACAAATGTCAGTCAATAGATATACCGAGAGTACTCTTCTATTTTAATTACGCTCGCGATATTGATTATTAATATTGCAGATAGCGATCGAATATTGTCGCGAATAGTAAAAAGACGAATTCAGGATTTCATCTAATATTCGAATAATGAAATTTATACGATGAGGATGAAATAGAAGTAATATATTTACTTCCATTATTACAATTTTGAGAGAACGTGCAGTAATCTTTTATTATCACAGGTTCAAAATAGATTATTAAAGTTTTAAAAAATTAATTGAGGAAGGAGTCATAACGCGCATCGTAATCCCTTCTTAATTGCCTTCAATAGGAGACGCAATAGTATATATTGAATTCGGTTATCTAACTAAAAGTGTAAGATCATAAATTGCTACCAAAAATGGAATATGCGGGAATGTGTTCGACACGGGTCGAGACGTCAAAATAATGGAGGAAAGATGAAGGAAAGTGTCGGAACGGGCGTAGTCGTAAAGATACACCGCGGTTACGGGTCCGTCATCCATAATCCCAAATATGGAGTGAGAAATTTGAGAGAACCGAAAATAGTGGCGCTACGCCAACCGCTAAAAATAGCCAAAAAATAAATTGTAGTTACGCGCCCGCCTGCATCATTCTATAACTGGTCTTCAATGAATCGGGCCACCTCCCGCACACGCCGATATTAATACCATTTCACACGGTGTACAGTGTACACGGTAAGATATATCGTTCCCGTTTTTGGCGTGCGCTTATCGTCGCCACTCAACTTTTCGCTTGGAACCCGCATTTTTATTCTCCCTTTTGAAAATCGTCTCCCAAAGTTCTTCATCATTGAATTCTACTTCGCATCTTTCACGCCAAACGAATTTTTTATTATTATATTACTCGAGGGGAGGATGATTCAAAATTATTGATTTTATATCGGAAATTACGAGTAAAATATGATTACATATATATAGTCCATCTGGATGGACTATTGTTACCGCAGAGTTAAGATGCATTATGATATCCGATCTTGTTTCGGGCCGATGTTATGTCAGACTTGGATGGGTTTCACGTTTGTCCGGTTAAAATAGGTCCGTGATTTCATAAAGTACAAGTACCTTTGGCGAAGCACTTTATATTTGTTTTTCTTGAGAATATATCTGTATTCATAGATTCATACATTCTGAATAGAATAAACACATATACGAGTTACGAATACGCATCAATTTATAATCCTCACACATTTTCGCTTTGACATTGATTTTGATATTAATAACCTAAAAATTTGTCATGCTTAGATCGATTAAAATCTTTCATTACATCAAGATCAATGGATGATGTTATTAAGTCCTCTATAACATGTGATCATCCTTTAATTACGCAAGTATCCATTTCTTATTCCGCACATCGTTAATAATAATATTATACGAAGGATTAAAGGATAATTGAATAATTGCAAACAGAAGCTCGCGATGTGTGTTTGCAAATTGAAAGCCGGTAAAACGTATATGGCGTGAAACTCGATCGACTAAGGCCAAGTACGGGCTACGAATCGCGGGTGTTGGTTGGTGTGTTCGTTTCTATTTTCGAGCGGGAATATTTTTATCCGACAGTGCCGCAAACTTGGTATGTACAATACGCTTCTTCATCTTCTCCTCTGCGTCCACGCCCTCCCTCGCTTTTTATTTTACTATCTTCTTACTCAGTTACCTCCTCGCCCGGTATCCTTCCCACCGTGATTCATTTCGTACGAGGGTTCTCTTAATTGGATGGCCCATCAACGACTATTTATTGCCATTGGATTATAAATCTGGCGGGGATTGTGAATCCATTGTTTCCTTGGAGTTTGCAACTTAATTTCACTCTTCTCATAAATACGATTTAATGTTTCCAATCTTTTAGTTCAGATTCAAGTATAATAGTTAGATTATTGTGTCATTGTGAAGTAGGTTATGTATGGCTTACATTAGTATTCCGAGCGAATTCCTATAACGCGCCATAGAAGTTACGATTACTGTTTTCGTGTAACGCGATTCTTCGTACAATGCGGCAAATAATAAAACGCAGGAATGATCTGATTTAAGAATGAAATCTGCTTTGGGTGAGCATTAGATTGTTTGCCTCGTCGTATATATGAATATGATATTCGTTGTATAAAAGACATGAAATTCCATAATCTTCAACTGTGCGACATAACTTCGTATCGTTCTTCGGTGCAGAAATTAAACGTAGAACCGCAGGGTGATAACAATTATCTCTAATAAGTGCCATTCAATATTAATCCCACGATCATTAATCTATCGTAACGTACACTACCGGTCATAAGTTTGGGATCACTTGCTATCGTGAAGCAAATTATGAAATATCTTGTCTATAAAATCGAATGGGGTACTTTTCTTTGGGTACATCTGTAGGTCGATGTACGGTGATATTATAAGATAGAAGAGTCCTATAAATTTCGTATATTTTGTTCTATATTAATTATACATTTCACTTAATACGCGATTCGTCGAAGTATCCCCTTTTTTCATTATTACTATTTTACATATTCTTGACATACCCCGACAAGTTTGCGTAATGTTTCTCGCCGCATAGTTCGCCAACCTTCTTGTAGTAAAGTCATTTCTTGCGGGGAAACTAAAAACCGACCGATAGCGATAAACGGAGCGATTTTCAAGGTAACAAAATCTTATTACACCCAGGTGCCAATACGATATGTGTCTGCGTGGCAAGGAAATAGTTTAATATTAATGGTAAAATTATCAAATGGACAAAGCTTTTATATTCTATTTACTTTTAACGTTCATTCTGACGTATAAAGTAAACGTCAGAACGAAGACAAAGCAAGTGATCCCAAACTTTTGACCGGTAGTGTACGTTCCATCGAACACGATTACCTGGAAAGCATTGCGAAGGTTTGAAAGAGCGCGAGAGTATTATAATAAGAAATCCTGTATGACAGGTGTAGAATAGAATTCTGAAAGATTCCTTAGGATGGTAGGCATGATTAATAAATGGCAGGTTCGTTTTCCTATTATATTTCGAAGCCTTGGCGCGAAGTCTACGTGCCCACACGATGGCGCGGGCCTGATGGCGCGATGGTGCAACGGACTTTTTACATACTAATCAAATGGATTCGCGTGTGGGCATTTCTTTAGTTTCTTCCATTTCTCACGCCTCCCTTTCGTTCCGCGCACGGAAAACGCACCGCGCCATTAATATCGCTAATCTTTCATTAACCAGAAGGTTATGCCGCAATATCTCCGAGTTGTTACTTCGAGTAACGCTTACTCTCGTCAAACCCACGCGTTAACCTTTCTCGTTCGAACCTACATATTTATCACGCGGATCCGTGGAAAGAAAGAATGATTGAAAAGCGAATTGAAGACTCCGCGTAAGAAACACTGAAAGTGCCAGAATTTCATTTTTCATTTCATTTTTTAATTGATAAATATTCTACATACCAGTGGTAATACTGTAGTACAGAATTTTAGTGGAATTTCTTTTTGTAAATAGTTAATAATAATCCTAAAAGATTGTATCGCTGGTGCCTTCAACGGGAAGTCTTTTCTTTCTCCCGAAACATTTGACTTTTCGCGCTTAAAGTGCTTTCTACAATAAATCTTGAATGATTGAAAAGCGAATTATGGAAGAACCGCAGCCATATTCTTTACCTGCTTAGCCTTTATCAGTGTTTTATTATTACCATAAACCGGGTATATAAATTCGTACGAGTTAAGCGAGTTCAATTGATTTCGATATTTATTCAAGCCGATCGAGCCACCGATGAGCAAACAACGTTTTAATTGATACTTCAATATTACACTTGATAAGAATAGCGGCGATTATAATTGCAATGTTGCACGCAAACACATCGCTTTCAATCGTAAGCTATATACATACCTTATAAGTACATAGTTCTTCGAGAAACAGATATAAGTAAGTAATATTATCTCTTCGAAGTACCACTGTTTCGCAACAAACGAAACAATTACCGAACGAGCTGCGCATCGTGTTTTTATTTCACAAACTCCGATATAAATGAGTTGCATCGACGCCGGTATTTTTGCAGCCTGATTAACCCTTTCGCTGCGAACAGCGCCTTTAGGCGCTCAACTATAGACGCTTCCCTTGAGCGAACAGCGCCTTTAGGCGCTCAACTATAGACGCTTCTCCTGAGCGAACAGCGCCTATAGGCGCTGTGCATTTATTTTGCATTTTTGCTATTAATAACTGCAAAATAATGGCCATTAATTCGTTTGTCTTCGATTATTAAAGATTATTAAAAATTACTAATATTGTTCTTCTTATTATTATTATTGTTTGGCTATTATTATTGTTATTCAAAATTGGCTCCGCACACCGTTTTAGGAACGATGTTATCGCGCGGACAACCTTCTACTATCGCGCCTGCTGCGGAGAGAGCAATTCTTTTCTGAGCACTCCGCAGCGAAAGGGTTAATAATAAATTCAAAACAATTTCTTTGTAATTACCGACGAATGCCGGGGTGTTTTGATACGATTTTTTTTCTCCTGGTTCTACTACACCGTAGAGTCTCTGTTTTGGTATACCGTGGATATTAACCCTTTGCGGACGGCATGGTTCGAAGCTCAGCGCTCTGAGGAATCGTAATAATAGTCTTGCGGATTTGCAAAGAAAGTTTGAATATTTGCTTGTATCAAAATCGCAAACTAAACGTTGACTTAATCAACATATAAGTGGTTCGTCTTCGTCGATCGTTTTTGTCGAATGCATATCTGAGTTTATTAGCGACGTTGATGTTCCACGCTGAACGCATATATGCGTCGGGCGTCCGCAAAGGGTTAATATAATTATTACTCGATATGTATCATACTTATTGAGATAGAATATTATCGCGACGGGATGAATTAATGAAGGGAATTAAGTGACGGAGGGTTGGTGTTTTTTCTTTTTTCCCCAGGGGGCACTATGCAGACCGAGGAAGTCGTGCCTCGCGCACAATCTACCGGCATAGACGGTGGTCCAGCGGACAGCACTTCTTCTCTTCAGCATCATCTTCATCTCTCGCAGCGTATCAAGTGTCCGCTGCAACCCCTGCCACACATGGCGGTGAAGCAGGAACCCCAAGAGGAGGAGGAACGAAGTCGCGACACCACAGTTTTAAGGTGAGTCCCGAAATACAGTAGGCTCCCGTATAACGCGAATTCCTATAACGCGCCGAAGATACCGCGACTACCCTTTTCATGTAACGCGATTCTTCGTACAACGCGACAAATAATGAAACACAGGAATTACTGGTTTAAAAATGAAATCTGCTTTAGTTGAGCATTGGATTGTTTTCTTCGTCATATACGTGACATTGATTTTTACAATATTGTCCTATTTGATAAAACATTGAAAATCAAAGTTGGCATAGTTATAATCATTTCAATCATGTTACTTTAGGTTAATAAAACCACTCAAATTGATAAAGTTCCATTTTCTGTCATCTTTTACTTCTCACGTTGCATAATGGATCCGTGGCAAATTAGAATAATAACAAATTGGAGAAAATATAAAAAGAGTGCAATGAATCACTTTGACGTTTGAGCGACTCAAATATTCGCGGTGATCCTCAAATACATATTTCTTTGCGAGAAAGTGCTTATTCTTATTCCTAAGTTTAATTCGACAACGTAACACCGGTAAAGTTCGTTCTTCCTTCAAGATTACTTGAAATTGTCATTACTGTTACTACTCGAGTATCGTGGTAACTTACGAACCGTTATGGCGAAGCGCGCATAAAAAATGTCGGAAAGGTCGTAAAGAGGGAAGGATATTCGATGGGTTTCTAACGAGATCGTTAACGGTGTATTTGATAGTCCGCAAGCAGATGCAGACACTCCTCCTACGTCCGTCGAAAGTAAACACGGACACGCTCAACAAACGGGTCATCGTCAAATCCAGGGGCTCGACGAGAATCCGGGACAACCCGTTTCCGATTCAAACACCAGAGGAAGGCCCAGGTAAGTCGGCTACATCGTCCTTTCCAAATGGTATACAAATAATGACATGTCATCTATGGATGAGATAATTATCAGGCGAATCGAGCAGTAAATAAACGCCACCTTTTTACATGCACTTATATAACCCCAGATGACCCTTCGCGCTTTTAACTACCTGCGAATCATACCATTTAACATACTAATACACTGACTTGTCTCATTACGCAATTACCATGTATCCCGTGGTTATCAAAAATATACAAATGCATGCTAGTATTTCAAGAGTTTTTCAAGAGTTTCATCGGTTCAAAACTCAGTTTTCTTAGTTTTTCAAGAGTTTTATCGGTGAAAAACTGAGTTTTCACGAGTTTTTCGTCGAAAAACTGAGTTTTAATGAGATTTTCAAGAGTTTCATCGGTTCAAAACTCAGTTTTCTTAGTTTTTCAAGAGTTTTATCGGTGAAAAACTGAGTTTTCACGAGTTTTTCGTCGAAAAACTGAGTTTTAATGAGATTTTCAAGAGTTTCATCGGTTCAAAACTCAGTTTTCTTAGTTTTTCAAGAGTTTTATCGGTGAAAAACTGAGTTTCCACGGGTTTTATCGGTGTTAAACTGAGTTTCCACGAGTTTTTCGTAGAAAAACTGAGTTTTCGTGAGATTTTCAAGAGTTTCATCGGTTCAAAACTCAGTTTTCTTAGTTTTTCAAGAGTTTTATCGGTGAAAAACTGAGTTTCCACGAGTTTTTCGTCGAATAACTGAGTTTTCATGAGATTTTCAAGAGTTTCATCAGTTCAAAACTCAGTTTTCTTAGTTTTTCAAGAGATTCTTCGTCGAAAAACTCAGAAATAAACGAATCAATTTATTTCCTCTTTCTCGTACCCCTTTTCTGTACAACGAAAGAAAACCGAAAAATAAGTAACAAATCTTGTCTCTTATAATAAGGAAAATAAAGAATAACACGATGAAAGATCCAGATTTCTGGAGTCCACTGTTTTCTCAATCGTAGAATGTAAAGCGTGAAATTCGTCCGTGTCAGGTTATACTACTTAGACGTAATAATTTCCACGGCGAGGTAGACCGATACGTTCTCCCACTTCTTTAACGACCCTTTCGATGTAAAACTCGGCGCACTCGAGAAAGCACTTTAGACAGGTAGCGAGAAGGATACAGCAAAACGGAGGAGGGAAGTGGCAACTGGTTCTTTCCGAGTGTATCCACCGGCTTCTAGGATTCTAAGCAAAAAATAGATTTCCTCGGCGTTCGTCGGTGAAATACCGCGAGCCGATTACCGTTATTGAATTTCATTAAACAGCTACCCGCCGTGGACTAACTTCGTAACTTCGCGAGTTAGAAGAGGAGCGCGCGAGATACGTTCTATGCATACGCGCGAACTCGATACGCGGCATAAATAGCCGCTAAGGTGTGGTTCGGAATGCAGTTATCGGGGGAACAACGTTAATGAAAGGCCAATATCGTCGATGTAATTACTGGACGAGTGACGAGGTTGCAATCGAATCTCGTTTGCTTCTGTCGAGTCGAGTATGAATATAACAGAAGGGTTTTGATGGGATCGATGATAAGTTCCTTGATTGGAATGATTTTGTAATTGTATCGTTAAAGAGTTAAGAATAATAGGGAATTGATATATTTAAATTTCTTGAGTGTTGAAGTTGGCCGTAATATTATTAATATGTAGTACACTAGATAGTACACTACATATTCAGAATTGATATACTATATGTATTAATAACTTCGTAATGGAAAACAGTAGCTTCCTGGGAAAACCTTTGTATGCATCACTTACTTTGTCAAAATTGAATTACTCTCCGGCGTAATTATTGGGAGAGCTTAAAATATTTGTATCGTCTGTACGAAGAATTTTTTGGAGAAGAAATTATTACTGGAACTTCATCAATACCTTTTCTCATGGAAAGTTTGCGAAGTAATGATTCAGGACTAATGACTAACAACGTAACACCTCTAACATCATTTTGCACGAAGTCTGAAGCCAGCTGCAACTGGTTTCATAATTTCATAAATCGGGGTTCATAATTAGAGCTCCCAAGTTAATGGCATTCCAAGATGACTAGATTCGGGACATTTGTTGCAGCCGTGGCCGCAGGAAATCGAGATGGAAGCTCAAGTTCCATCATCAAGCACTGCCTCCGGAGTATCTGGACCACTACGAGGCATCTCTCGCTCAGGAAGCATTGAATCCGTCTCCGACACATGTCCCCGAGCCAACTGTTCCAAGTCCGGCCCCAACGTGTTCGACTTCAACCCCGAGTCCAATCGCGGACGTTCATGGATGGCTGCAACGAATCGCAGCGATGCAACAGGAGCTTTGCCCGCAAGTACCGGCAGCGCAGTGTCTCGGTGTGAACTCGCATCAATCATCGAGTTCCAGAAAGTCCGTCATCACTTCGACTCACACTTACAATCCGAGTCATCCGAATCATCCGAATCATCCGAATCATCCGAATCATGGTCAAACGCAGTCTCAAACATCTACCAGGCCACCGATGAAGTATTCCGATTTACCTTATATGGGTGAAATCACGTTGGACAACAGTAAGCCGAGAAGAGGTAGGAAACCGAAAAAGGCAGACATTTGTCACTTGATCTACAAGAATTATGGGACCATACTTCCCGGTACACCTGGACACGAAGAGAGGAGATTATCACCGAGAGAGAAGCTCGATTGTCGCGATCGTGTTTCGCCGCAGATACCGTTCCAGCGGACAGACGTGCAGAACAGGATCAGTAGTTTACTGGAGAAACGACTCACTCAGGAATCACGTAGAAGCTTCGCATTGGTGGAGAATGCCAAGGAACAGGATGAACCTTTGAATCTCTGTATCAGAGACTTGAATCAATTGAAGATTCGATTACTACGTAAGCATGGCAACGTGTACGAATCCGGACACGTGAAGAGTGAGACGTCGAGTGACGGTGAAGACATCGAGTGTATAGGGACGTCTTATCCCTCGGATCATTCAGGATATCGTCCATTGGATTCGATCAGTCATGTCAATAATAACGTGAATCATAATAATAATATAATCGATCCAATGATGGGACCTAACCCTGGCTTCGTTTATTGGCCAAATGCTGGCGTGTTTATTCATCCAATGGCACTGCAATCGCAATTATTGTATTATCAGAAAATGGCGCAGAACGACAAGTGTTATCCGCGCGGAGTGGACCAGTCTCCCAAGGAACAGAAGATCGTACCAAAGTCTATTTATTCCATGCTGGAGAGTAAGAGTCCTCCCATGGTTCCACCACCGGTTGCATCGACACCGCAAACCATCCCCGTACCACCTCCGGTTTCACCTCGGCCGAAAAGGAACGCTCCGATTGGTCAAAGTCATGGTCAACCGACGAAGAGGAAACGTTCGGCCATCTTCATCCCACCGATGCCAACGGAGAACAACAATAATCCCGCGACGGAAGTCAGTATATGTAAGTTTAAGTTCACCGGCGGAGCAAAGCCGAGTCTCCAGGAGAAGAAGAGTCTGTCGGTGGATTCCGGGGGTAACTTCCGGTATTACAGTGGCACCGGAGACAAGAGTATGCGAGGCTACGAGTTCTTTCCGCGGGAAGCTTTGCAGCAGTCAGCGGGGCAGGCCGGTTCCTCGGCAGGTGCTTTTTTAAATGCAGCTGGCGAAAGGATTCAATCGCAGACTTGTCAGAGGTCTTCGATCCAGGAGGACAATCGTCGGAAAAGAAAAACGAGGAAGTCCCTGCAGAGAGAAAAACTCGAGCAAACCTTCAAGGAGAAAGGCTTCCTCATTCAAACACAACAGTTGGAGTCCGCGGAAGGCGCGACTTACTGTAAGTTCCGACAGCTGAGGAAGTTCACCAGGTATCTCTTTCGAAGTTGGAAGGACTATCTTCCTGGAAACGTGAGAGAGTTGACTGGCAACGCGGATGGCGAGATTCCTGATGCTGAGGAAAGTGACGCAAACGTTATGCCGTCACCGGTTCCGCATCCTAATATTGTGGATGTTCCACCTGGTTTCGTCGAGGATCATCGCGCTCTACCTCTCACGTGAAACTTCAACGTCGCATCGAAAGCAATCGGAAGCAATCGATTCCACGTTCGATTTTCTCGAATTGGGAATCAATTTGACTGAAACTTGGGAGGCCATGGCCATTTGCCTTCGACGAAAAGTTCGAAGATCTCTTTGCACCGGAGACGAATGTATCTCATTCGATTCTGATCCAACGGTGCGTTTTATCTGATCGACTGACGTTCGAGGATTTTCGTATTTCGTATTTCGTATTTCGCATTTGGCGGGAAATTCGAAGACTGGTACGTAAACCCGACGATTTTTCGGAAAATTGACCTTCGTTCGACACAACGCGATGATATTGCAAGAGAAGATGATAAATGGAAACATCTACATGGGACTTGGTGAGAAGTATTTTTTATTAAACTTGATAAGACTAAATACGATTATTAAATGAAATTATTAAATTTCTTACGAGTAGGAATTCATTTTTTATCGAAATCACGAAGTAAACTAGCGATTAATGTTTAGTGTATACAATTTTTTCGTCGAACAGAATCGTATTTTTCATTCGAGTTTGATCGGATTTAGAAATCAAATTGTTGGCTGATATTTGGCTTTTTAGTGGAATACCTAATTTTTCATCTTTCATGCGAAGCTTCAAAATCACTTTCCTGAAGATGCAAGCTTTTTACAAATTAATTACATTGCGTATCAGAGATTAAAAGAGTTACAACTAATTTCCCTTAAACTTCCAATATATTATCTTGACTGATACTTTTATTTCAACCATTTTCTATCCCACTAATTCTCAGGTGTCATGTATTTGTTTCTCGCAAGAGTACACGGTCGAATACAAAAACTTACCGAAATTTTCAAAACCCGTGAATTTGTATTAATGATCGCTATAATCGAATTTCATCAAAAACAATGAAATATTATGCGAACAAACGCGATCCTTGCTCCGAATATTGCATTTATTCGGCTCACTGTGGGATACCGATATACCTCGACCCATGTGCTATATTGTTGTCATCACTATTTAGTTAAATCGTTACATGAAAAAAATTGAAATAAAAAAAGTATGAAAATATATATATATATATATATTTAATGAGGTTTCGGTATAATTGGTTGAAACGCAGTGATAAATGTAAGATATTTCCATCGAAGTAGAAAGCCAGGTTGCTTCAGGGTGGAAACGGCAGTAATCTTGATTCATGATTAGACACTTAACGAGCATATTGTGTCGTAAATCTGCGTTAAGACCCGGAGAATGGTTGTGCAACTTTCTATCGTGTTTACAATTGTTAATTAATTCTGGACACCAGATGGCGCGCGGAAAACGTGCTTTTCTAACGCTGGCGCACGTATTCCCGGTTTTGATTTTTCTTAGCCTGGAATTTTCGTGAAAACTGTGACAATGGACGTAGAACGATGATTATTCCGTCGTTTAGAATCCTACTCGAAAGTCTGTAAACCGCGCGGAGTGATTTATAAATCGAAGTTTCAAATCGATAATTACTTTCTTGACCGAAAGAATTTTCATTGGAATCAATTTTATGCTGAATTACCATAAAATTAATAGACGACTGTTTCTACGTATTTGATCGAACTCTTCTTGAATTTTATTGGAACAATGTATTCATTCATTTATTTATCCATCCATGTTGGACTTGAAATAATAATCGATTCGAAATCGCGTATAAAGTACTTTGTTGAATAAAATGATAATATAATGTAAATATTCTGAAGATCTATTCTTCGATATAAGATTCCCGTACTAAGTAACGCGTAAATATTGTCCGCGTTAATAATGCAATATTAATGTTAAGTCAGCGGAGAAGAAATTAGGTTAGCCTTTATCTCGCGTGATCGCGATCGTTGAAATATGTTAGGACATCGACGTATCATAAAGTAATACAAACAACGCTGTTCGTTACACATTGTATTATAAAACATCGCGCATAAAAGTATAATTAAGAATATAATTTATTCTATGATATATCGATGGTCTGTTATCGCGTTGTACACCGTGACAAAAAATGCAGCCGTAAATTAATCTCGCGCGTAAACGAGGAGGATTGACTCGTTAAAATCCGTGTACGAAATCCCGCGTAATTAGGCCTCGGTGATTTATGTCCATGGCGTAGTTTTTAACGAGAAAGTAAAGCGTGCATCGTGCCGTGGGATTTCGTGGTTTTAATAATAATGTAAATTCGATCGTAGCTCCGTGCCAAAGATGGTAGACTGGAATGTACATAAAAGCTGAAAGAACGTGTTAACCAAAGAGTGGTTTCGTGCTCACCGATTAGCGGAGCGGCCCGGACGCGTATAATACACCGTGTATTTTCTCCCGTATCCCTGTGATACAAAGATACAAGGATACAAGAATACAAGGGAATACAAGGGGATACAAGGGGACACAAGGGGAGACATTAAATTCAGGTTTCTCCGCGCAGAAACGATTACGTTTCTCGACGATCTTTCGAAAAGAAGAACCACTGGACGAGGAGAAGAAGGAAGAAGATGAAGAAGAAGAAGAAGAAGAAGAAGCAGCGGAGTGTCGAGATGGTGAAATTGCATTTCACGTGATACTAAAGAAAGAGGAAGAGACAAAAAAAAGCGGCTCAATACAAAAAACCAGTATCTCGGTTAGGATCGTTATCGCGCATCCCTCTTTCCCTCTTTCTACCTTAAAGGGTACACGATTAGAATTATTTAATAACGTCGTCTAACGAAGTCTAGTCTTATTTATACTCTTGTTAAATAAACGCGTAATCGCGTCTTCTTTTCCCTCTTTCAACCTTCCCTCCTTTCTTTCTCTCTTTCTCTCCTTTTTTTATCGTATACAAAGGACAATTTTATTCTTACGCGTATCGAGCAAGGAGAGGACGCGCGACGCAGGAAGTCCCCGAGTGGAAGTGGCGGAAATGAACGACGTAACCCGAAGAGATGAATCGTGTAACGTCTCATTAAACGACGAAGTGGGGACCAATGGAATCTCCTTGTAACCGAAGATTACTTTTCTTAAGAAAATGTCGAACGTCTTTACTTCGTGTTGACACTAAGTCGATTTCTTTGATTCGATACGTTTGTCGAGAGTGGGGTGTCGTAATTGATATATTTGCGCGCGAACTTATCGCGGAATCATCGCGGCTTTGTTTCGGACGGTTGCAAAACAATGGAGCCCGGACAATCGCGCACCTTGGAACAACAAGGAAAGTGGCAAGTGACGACAGGAATCGTACTTTATAATCGCCATGCTTTCTTCCACGCATGTCCTGCGGAACGACGCGACAGATTCTTTTCTACGTACTGCGCCGATTATAAAGAGATCAATTCTTATAGCCTGTAATAATAAAACGCAATTGTTATTGATATCTCAACTGGTCTGTCTGTTCCCTGTCCATTCGAACGGCATCCCAGATGTTCAGAGTGAAAAAGCAAAACAATGATATTGATAATGACAAAGCAATTCATCGACGATTAAATGGGATTAAACGGGTTTAAAGATGACTAGAAAGAAATCCGTGTTTTTCATTCTTTGTCCTGATTCCAAGCTCATACAAATCGGTTTGAAATACCAGCCTCGCTTTCAAACCGATTATTTATCGCGTAGATTCTCGCTGTCGTAAAATTGCGGAGATAATGAGATTGGAAAATTTATTCATTTCAGATCGAGCGACTACTTTTACCTTGCGATTGGAATTTTTTCGTTTGTTTCTTCGTCGCCAATCCAATTCCAGTTGTTGATTTTTAATTATCTATGAAAGCAATTTATAAAACGATGCCCTTAGTAAATATTTCTTCGGCGATGCGGTTTCTCAATTGAATCTAATATCAATTTCCAGTCGGGGCACTCAATTATCCTAGATGTCTGACTTCCAATTCCAATCTCTGCTTCAAACGCAGTTTATGGGAATAAATCGAAGGGAATTAATCGAAATATGGGAATAATTCGAAGGGAATTGATCAAAATATGGGAATAAATCGAAGGGAATTAATCAAAATATGGAAATAATTCGAAGCTAATTGATCAAAATATGGGAATAAACCGAAGCGAGTAGATCAGAATATGGGAATAATTCGAAGCGAGTAGATAAAAATATGGGAATAATTCGAAGCGAATACATAAAAATATGGGAATAAATCGGAGCAAATAGATCAATATATGGAAGTAAATCAAAAATCAGAGGAAGCGAATGAAAGATTCGTTGGAAGTTAGAATGAAGTTCATTGATGATTCGCGAAGAAGTGAATTTCGACGCATTTCGATCCGCGGATCGAAGGAAACTCGGCGGAGCAGGTAGACGCGTGGACGCACTTATATACGGAGAGGGAACAGAAGTGAGCGAGCGCGTAAACGAGTAAGAGAGTAAGAGAGTAAGCGAGTGAGCGAGTGAAGGAGCAAGAAGCAAAAGGCAAAAGGCAAAAAGGACAAGATGCTTCTGGTGAGTGGACTCGACTCAGCGATTGGTCTTTCCAGAGTGGCGAGTGCGTACCGAGCCGAGCCACCCATTCATGCATACGCCCATTCATACGTCTCCCCGGCTCACCTTGAACACACTTTTTATCGTCTTTCGATGCGCTCGTCCGAGTCCGAGTCTCTTCGAGCTTCTCGAACCATCCTCTTCTCCTTCCTTCACGCTGTTCTTCGACTCGAAATTTACACAATTCCTTATGAAAATCATTCGAGCAATAAACTATAAAATGTACTACCAGTAACAATTAATTTAAACATTTCAATAATAACTTTTAACCCTTTGCACTGGACGTACAACCAGACACAAAGTTCGGCATTGTACTCGAAGTATATCTCTCACGCACATAATAGCAATAAACTTGCAAAAAGAATAAAAATATCGAAACTTACAGTCAGTCTTCAGTTCCATCTAAAGTATTACATTTATTACATCGGCATAAAAAGCCGAGAAGTCTGATTTGCTGTAAGATTTAGCCGAGAAAAAGCATAAGTGCAAAGGGTTAAAAATGAACTAACAATTTTTCGGAAGTATTTTTCGCTGGTGCTTTGTTCAACGCGATATTTTATGCGCGACGTATAATAATAAAAAAGATATAGTTGTTGATCGGGGTACAAATTTGATGGCGTTCCTTCAGGTGCTTCGATTTTCGTAGAACTAAATCGAAGACTCTTTAATCACGTGACTTACCGGTTCACCTGCCGATCGAAGATTACTTAGAATTATTATTTAGAAGCGATTTCTCCTAGGATGAACGCGATTCTTAGAGGACGGTTAATCGAGAGAAATGATTTTTTCCATGGTGGACGGTCGTCGTCTGGTTCGGTTGTCGTCGCGTTGAGCAAGGCCCGCACAATGACTGCAGGTTTCCTAATACGGTCTCGCGGCGGAGCACCATGGAAAAAAAGAGGAATTTTGGCGACCACGAGAGAGCCCTGGGAAGGAACGTCCCCGTGTTAGACGTCGCCGGTACAAAAATTTCATAATCGCGCGCGCGCGCACACTCGCTCTTAATCCGTATCCGGAAAGCCTGTTCTTTTGAACCTTCGCGCGACTCCGATGATCGATCCTTCAGCTACACGTTCCGACTCTACGCCATGTGTTTCTTCTTTCTTCCGTTTCTCATTTTATCCTTGCATTTCTTATCCCCGATCGTTCCCCCTTTCCTTCTCGATCCTAGTCGATGTTACGTTTTATGGAATTCCACGTAAACCAAGTAAAAATGTCCACTCATTTCTCTCGTCTTTTAAAAGTTCTTGCGAGGGTGCTCATCTGCGATGGAACTCTTGCGCTGCAATTGTAACGCAGATATAAAGCGCTGAAGCGTAATTAGAAAATAACTTGAGTTTAACCCAATATTAATCTACAGATCAATTTTTCGAGAGTACACACTTTCGAAAGAATCCGAAATCGCGGAGCGTTTTTATATTTTTGTATTGATTCTTTGTAGCCCGATTTGTTGTGCCTAAACGGAAATCGTATAATGTAAATCCTATGAAACGCGATTCTAACATTACTTGAAAATCGTAATGAAATTGTTACTTAAACGCACCGAAGAAGGTGGCAATTGTTGCGCGTACTTTTATAATTATTATTACAACGAAGAGATCAAATGATTAATAATAATAATAATAATAATAATAATAATAATAATAAGAGACAATTTACTGGGAATACATATTCTATCCTCTCAACTCGTGATAGAGGTTTATCAAAGCAGAGTTATCAGCAACCCCGTGAACCGTTTAACGGAGCACAATGTCGGGCGATAATCTCGCGAACAAAGGATACTTTTTCCGTAGGTGGAAGCACGAAAAGGATATCTCCCTTTGTCCAGGAGTGGTTGGTCTACAAGTCCCTTATAAGGTAGGAAAGATAAGAAGTTCGCGCGTACAGTACATCGTCGATTTAAGGTGTGCCGTGCGAAGGTAGACCTCGGCACGGGATAAGGAAGGGAGGAAGGGAGGAAGGGAGGAAGGGAGGAAGGGAGGAAGGGAGGAAGGATGAACGAAGAAGAGAATGAGAGAATGAGAGAAAGGGTGAAAGATAGTGGAGGGAGTGCAGGGAGTGCAGAGAGAATTGCATTCGGTATGAAGCGTGAAGCGAGTAAACAGGATCGGATAGAGTGGACTGCCGGGGCCAGTTAACGCGAAGGAAGACAGGTTCCTCCATGAAAAAGTTCAATTTGTCTCGCACGTTCCCTATCCTCCACCAGGATACCTATCTGCCTCTCCTGGGATAATACGCGCTTTCCGTCCATCGCATCTCCGATCAAATTACTTTTGAATAAACGGACGCTCGCGCGTTCAACGAATTCCTTTCGACGGTAATCCTGCCGTTATCGGATCCCCCGTTAACGCGTTCAACGACATGGCGGTCACCGGTGGCCACCGATATTAATATCGAATCAAATATATCGCGAATATTCCGAAACCACCGCTGGCCACCGCCGATATCAATATCGAATTTATATATCGAATCAAATATATCGCGAATATTCCGAAACCACCGCTGGCCACCGATATCAATATCGAACTTATATATAGAATCATATATATCGCGAATCTTCCGAAAATTTCAATACTTTTAACGTTACGATAACGATGCAAAGTAACCAACTTATCGTAGAGCGCTTAAACGGTTTTATTTTTAGACATTATATACACGTCACAGACGCATATCGCAAAGTATCATATAGCACGGATTTCAACGCGGCTTTCAACGTATTAACGAGTATCATACGATTATTCTAAATATGTTTTCGTACGACAATGAAGAAACTTGAATCGTACGAACACTTGAAGAGTTACTTTGGATTAAATGATTATCGTGTGCGTCAAGAATTCCTTTGTTGCTCGGCATTCTTTTATTTCTTATTCAAGAAACAAATACCACCGTCTTAATTAGGTTCAGCTCAAATACTTTCGAGACAACCGATGAAACTAATCAAAATATTATAATCCGAGGTATTTACCGAAAGTTACTGGGAATCAACCAGAACTTGAATTTATTACGATCAATTATTTAATCGCATATCCGCAAGAATATTATTGGAAACCAATTGAAACTGCAATTAGAAGAATGACGTACAAAGCTTCAGACTTACGAACCAATCAACAGTATATCTTCCCCTAACTTTTCCATTCTTTTTTATTTTATCCGAACGAAGATTACGTCCATTGAAATCCATTGAGACATTCGCGAGCGAACACTATTCGGCATTGTGCGTTTCCTCTGACGTAACGGAGGAAAAGAGATGTATTCCGAAATCGTTTCGTCAAAGTGGACAAATATTTTCCTCGGATTATTGACTTGCCAATGAGAGATCGTTACGCTCGGTAGAATCAACATTCCTTGCATTCGAATTCTGCTGTGACGATATTTTCTCACAGCTGAGTATCCACGTAAAACAAATCATCCTTTTCACCTCGATTGCCGACATTGTAGAATACACGTCGACATAAAACATTATTCCAATCTGGTCGCCGAGTGATGCAAATGCACCGAGATTTTTTCAAAACAGCCATTCGATCCAATTGAAAGCGCCTGATAAGAAGTCACTGCGCGAAACCAGTATTCTTTTCCCAAACAATTTCCATCTCGGTTTTACTTCAATTTTATTCCGTCTTATTGGGAACTTAACACTTAACACTTTGACGGCCGCTCATTTGACTCAAAGTCGCGCTACTACCGTCGGCACCTCTCGCCTACCGAAATACGGAAAGTTCCCAAAACCAGTATTTTGAGAATTAAAAAACGCCAATATACTCTTCAGAATTGGAAGGCAGTAACTCAAAAACAGTTAAAATGGATTAACATACAAACGTCAAATCGAAATACTACGATCTCGAAATACTTATATAATGCTGGTCTAAGATTGCTAGTGCGAAGTCACATTTACGTGACACCGGCCGATAACCGCTGGCTCTCGAAGTCACGCACACGTGACAGCGGCCGTCAAAGTGTTACACACAACAACACAACAAATTATAAAAATCCCGAAATCGAATTTTCTGGATCACCCATGTTTTTCAATGGAAACACGAATATCGTTGTGTATCGTAATTGGGTAATCTATTTTCCGTGGGACACCCGGTATAACATCAGTGTCGAAGCAACAATGTAAATAATTACATCAACCGCGCTCATCGAGTCGCGATACTAGAAACAGGTTTATAAAAAAGAGTCGAGTCTTGCTTCGAAAGTAATTAATTCGTACCTCGACACACATCTAAATACGTTCGCGAAAGCGTCGCCGCGAAATCAGCTGAGGTTAGCGCAAATGACGTTATATAGATAGATTTTTGTTGCGAGGTTCACGAGGTCTCTATAATTATATATTCAATGGGAATTGAATGCACGGGAGAATGGCGGGAGGTGTGCGTGGGCAGAGTTAAGCGCAATGCAATGCAATGTAACGCATTAATTAAATCACCCTGAAACTCCCGCTCATTATAATGAACGATGACTCCATAGAAGGAGGCTACCTTCCTTTCGAATCGGCGAAATAGTAACGGTAGCGGACATCGTCCCTCCTCGTTCCATTACCGTTCTCTTACAAAAGTGCAACTAATGTTGCTTAATAATTAATTGCCGTTGACATTTCCTGGAGATTCGAGATTAGGATTCGTGTTTACTTAACGATCACTGATTAAGAAATGTTCCTTGAACGCTTGGTATTGTTATTCAAATAGAAAACAGGTGATTATTTATTGCGTTGACCGCGGAAGTGGCAGTATCGTATAAGATTATTAAATCTTGATTATTTTTTAATTTTCAATGTTTTTAAATTCCGAGCATTTGAACGTTTTTCATATTTGTAATTTCTTAATGTTTTTAAATTTCGAATCATTTAACGTTTTTAATATTATTAAACTTTAGTTATTAGAACATTTCGAATATCTTTAACCCTTTGCACTCCGAGGGGATTCTCAGTCGCCACTCTAGTTGCCGCAATAAATTGAGTGGCTACTTCGGTGCAAAGTTAATTATAAGTTTAATAGTTCGATAATTATTACGTGTATTTTATAAGTCTATTTTTATACTGTCTCGAATTCAGTAAAGTTGTGTATGTGTTTTGCCTTTGATAAGGGAAGTTATTATTACTAATACCGAAGGCCATTTTTGTTTTAGTTGTTTCAATTAATTGAAACAACACCAATTTATTTCCCGCGTGTGCCGGTTCATTATTTTTATTTAAAATACAACATTATCTAGAACAAACCGTTATTTGGCGCGCACAAGATTTCGTTGTTTTCCTTCGAAACCGTGCGGTGAATTTTGAAACAATTGTTTGCCATCCTTCTTCCATTGATACTTCGTGTGTTATTTGTTGTTTCAACGGAACACGCCGATATCGATTCAAGATATGATTCAAGGAACTCGATTATCTTTGACGCGTTATTTATCAGGGATATTGCACATATTAATCGATGTGCAAAACGAAAAACAAAAGTCTCTGAAAATTTAATAATTCCCTTAAAATCAAAAATATCGGACAGTCCGAATGTTGTTCGAATATTCTAAATCCAACTTCAAATAATTCAATTTCAAATAGTTCAAATATTCTGAATTGAATTTCGAATAATCCAAATACTCTAACTTCAATTTCAAATAGTTCGAATATTCTGAATTCAACTTCAAACAGTCCAAATATTCTAAGTTCAACTTCAAATAATCGAACTTCAAATACTATTAGAATCTTTTTGGTGCTCGGATTACATTTTCTACTAATAAAGGTTCCAATGCTGCCAAAAAGGGATTGAAAGGAGTCAAACGAGAGATTTAGTTTCCAAATTTCCACGGGACGCATGTGAATCATTGATAAAAACGAAGAGAACTGGAGAGAAGAGAAGAGTGACTTACGATTAAGATGCACGATATTGATCCTAACCCTTAAAGTGACATTCTTGGTCGTCGATCGTCACCAGGTGAACCCAATAGCCAATAGCCAATGGCCAGTGGTCATCGTGGTGATCGTGGTAATCGTTGTAATCCTCTCGATCAAAGATGTCGAGAGTGTCGTTCGTTCATCCCGGTGCGCGGCAAGGAGTGCGCGCAAGAACGAGTTCATGAATGAACTTCTCCGCGGCGATCTGTTTGCAAAAAAAGGCCGGTTCCCCCATCGCAGCGATTTTTTGGTCGTTTCGGTTGTTACGTCGAACCCGATGGAGAGTGAGACACCTTCGGGGTTCGAGGAGTTCGACGAGGATTCGACGAGGATCCAACGAGGATCCGACGAAGATTCTGCGCCGCGGAACTGGTATCGGTACAATGCCGACTGAATACGCTATTCCAGCTCCGCGGAGGGCAAGAAAAGAGACGCCACCGGAAATCATCATTCTCCCGGTGGGTAGTTTTGATCGAAGGGAAAACCGGAATACGCCGCGAGCTGACTTCACAATAAGTAACCGGTCGCAAGCCACGAGTGGATTCCGGCCAATCATATTTTTATTTCTTTCTTCCTACCCCCCCCCCCTCTCTCTCTCCCTCGCTTCTTCCCTCCTTGACTTTTTCCATCTTATGATATCCGCCGATTTAATTAGGCGAATTATAATCCTGCCTTCGATGTTTTGAACCTTTTTGCCGATAGTTTCTGGCACGTAAATCGGTTCGGTGTAGGAAATTCGTCTTTGATCCTATTAAAATTACAGTCGTTAATTATGAACAGTACCTATATACCATTATAATAACGACAATTAATATTGCGGTTGGTACAACAACCGACCTTCCCCAATTAAATATTTTATGGTCAATTATCTTTATTTCAAAACATGCCGAATAAAGGTACGCGATAAAATCGTAATAATACGTACACGTATAATTCGACGATAAGGAAAAGCGTGCTCGTCGAAATGCGTGCTGATAAGGTAAATAAATTTGGAGTCAATTAGTCCGCCTCTTTAGGAAAGAAGAATTATATTGACTTTAGGTAATTTACGTGGCACGAGATTTTAATTCAAACAAATCTCGGAATATTTTTATCCCCCGAAACACTTGTTTTACTTTCCGCGCAAAGGTTTCAAGAAATGTTATGTTTTCCGAATTTTATTTATTGTCTTTCGTATGCATTCCTTGTATTATATATTTCCGAGATTAATAACTAGACACTTACAACTGAATTAATAATCGATAAATAGACATCAAACATGTTTTAAAACACCGTTGCATTTTCATATCGGTACTTTCATGTCGCTACATGAAACTACTTATTATTTCATCGACTCACATATTTTCATTTCTCCATATTTCTCCATATAAGCAGATACTTGGAAAGAGTCCACGTTTCATTGGCTTCTCCGTCCTTTTGTTTCACCATTGTTTCGCCATTGTTTCAAAGTGTATACATATTCCGAAGTACTTATTGTTCCACCTATTATCCAATATTTCCATACGCGCGTCACATTATTTCTTATAATCCGATATTTGGAAATATTTACAATTCCGTCTGTTCTTCCATATTCGCATTAAAACCTATTCAGCGTCCTCATCCGTCGATAATTCGAGCTATTTATTCCTTCCTTTGTCCCCCGCCGCCCAAATCGTTCCCTGCAAATCGATCTTCCAAAGCGATTCTTTTACATTCACGCGATACTTCTTGCATTAATGAAATAAAATAAGCACCAAAACCATGGACTTCCGAAAACACGAGAGTGGAAACGTAGATGCTTTAATTGAAATAACGATAACAAACATGGACGACTTGTCTTTCTTTAATACGGAAACTTTTCTAACAATAAGAGATACTTCGCGGACGTTAACAACCAAATTATCTAAGCAGAAGCTGAATTATATGCGTTGCGTCGCGGATTCGATTCTCCGTCGGTTTACACCTGAAATAATAATCGGATTTGCGCGATCGTAAATACTCCGAGAAAGGTAAATATTACCGGGAATGTCATCGACGAACTAACCTCGCCGACTGACGGGAGGTCGGCAATGAAAGTCAGTTTTGAGTGAGTGACTTTCGATATTTAATGATTTACCGAGTCTCCGACTACAGTGGAGTTTATCGGAAACGATCTTCCGACGATTTACTCGATTTATTTGATTCACTTGATTCACTTGATTTAACTCGATTTACTCGAGTCATCATTAATCGGCCGATTAATTTGCCAATATAACTCTGGGATGATTTGCATGATTTTTAGCGCGATTAAAGATGTTCAATATTTACTGGATCAATATTGATATCATTTTGCGTATAATATATTCTACGCGCACGACAAATTAGAGATTCGTTTATACGTAGGAATTTCAAATGTTTCGAATTATTATTTGTTCAACCAGAAGTCCAAGAAACGATGCAAATTAATATCTCCATAAATGTCTCGTTTATTTTTTTCTAGCATAAACAACAAGCGATATATCTCTCTCTATTTTTGACTAACATGGGTTGCTATTTTTTATGATAGAAAAAAATAAACGAGATATTTAAGAAGGTTAAGTGAAGTTAGGTGAAGCACACTGTAGATACGAACAAATAAAAAATAACAAATAAACAAATAAAAATATATACATAAACAGAGAAAAAGACAAATATTATATCGCAAATGTGTTTGAAAAGAAATACCATTTCGTCGGAACTATTTCCGATTCCATATTAATTTGTCGGTCGCTAGCAATTCAAAGTATAAGTATGGCGAATATTATAATATTACGATACATCGGACGTCCATCAATTTTTCATTCCATCGAAAACCGATCTAAAATACGGATGGATTCGATTGGTTGGATAAAGAATAGGGTTTACCGTAAGATCTGTTGGGAAGAAGGTGAAAAGAGAGGTCGGAGAGGGATGGCTGGTCGTTCATTCTGGTTTCAGGAGGACAACGATATCGGCCTCGGCACGTACACCAGCTGGTCCAACTTCTTGTCCAGCGCCGACAGCTGCAACGAAAACGAAAAATCGGAATCGGACTCGGACTCGCCAGGAGCAAGAACCCTGTACCGATCCCCTCCATCCTTCCTGAAGTGTCTCTCAGCCTTCTTTCTTTCTTTCTTTCTTTCTCTTTCCATCCTGAACGAAGAACGAACGAAATCAAGAGTAGGAGAAGATGCAACAGAACGAGGGAACCGGATGCAACGAAACGCTACTCCCAACCATAAACCTATATCCACCTCTCTTCTTCGTTCCATCTTCCATCTCCAACCCTTTTTCCTGGCGGACGTTCCTCGAGATCCTAACCTAAAACTCATATCTTCAGACTTCACGCATTATCAAGACTTTCCACGAAGAATTCAATTCTATGTACATATTATATTTTATTGCAATAGATCCTCGGATTTTTATGGTTTATTATGTAACGAGATAACAAGATGTCCGGAGCCATACTGATAACATTCGAATTGATAGTCAAACACCGAAGATATCAGCAGTTGTAGTCAGAGATAGAGTTAACTCCCGTATAACGCGGTTAATACGTTACGCGCTATAGGAATTCGCGTTATACGGGAGTCTACTGTATATTTATGTGAACCATTTATGTTGAAAGTGATGGAAGTCCACTTTTGCTGATATAATTATTTTACCATTTGAGGACCTTAAATAGATGCACATTTTTTATGCAATGATTTTTATGGGAATTATCTGAAAAAAATCATCTTTTCGTTGACCATGAATGGACTTACACTAATTTAAAAATAAACGGCTCATATAAATTATGATTAAAAGATACCACTTAGTCAATGAATTTAATTACGTTAATAAAATTATTATTAAGAAATTTAATACTATTTTGTAATATAAATAGAATTTGTAAACCAGTAATTTAAATTGCTTCGGTAGTTCTAGCGTTAATCAATTCAGTGCATCCATTTAATGCACGCAGCTAAAAATTGAATGCTTAATAACTCCTAAAGAAAATATTATCCGCATATTAATAATTGAGAAGCAAAAATTCCGATATGGCAACCACGGTAATGTCTCGCATAAATAAGATGGAAATTACGAATCAAACGACACGGAAAGGGCATCGAGGCGGTTCAACAACCCCCGATCGATTGCCCGATAACGATCATATTAATTGATAGATATTACTCGTGGCATCGACGAGGCTGTAATTAAATTTCATTAAACACACTCGGAAGACATGGGTTATTAGCGGGCGATCGTAAGTATCCCTGGATTAATGATCTTGATCTTGACTTCCAGGCAACCTTCCATCGAAATTTAAATTAATCATCCGGAGAATCGTTTAACGCTAGAACTACGGAACATTATATTGTATTTACTTTTAATGATCATTCTAACGTTTACTTTAAAATTAAAAAACGTTACTTTAAGTACCATCTACAGTTCTATCGTTTACCGGTAGCGTATGTTCAATTAAATTATTTGCGTTATATGTATAAAGTAAAAATATATGTATTCGAATAGTTTAACTAAAAATGGCAGACAAGTCATTTTGCCCCTTTTGGTACTTCTAATGTTAAATATGTTATAACGCGAAAATTATTACGCTATTCGTCGGCCAATGGCGACCTTCATCGATCAATACAACATCGTCGAACTTTGTGTATTTTTCTGATTTTTTAAATTTACTGTAACTCAATTTTTTCGGGTTTAAAAAATCGCATAACGTGAAATTAGGTAAACGAGAATTTAACGGCTTCAAAATGACATGACATTAAAGAAAGTTAATACAGTAAACTCCAATATAACGCGAATTTATTAAGAGTTCGTTTATTTTTAATAATAGAATTTGTTGTGTTCAATGTTGAACTTACTGGATCAACAGGTCGTCATGAAATATTTCTGCAAATAATACTTATGAAGTGAAGCTTGTTTTATAAACAAACATCCAAGAATAAGTATCCTACTTTATCTTCAGGCGGATAGAATCGCGAGGGTTTCCTTACCCTAAGGTAACCCGTTCCTTTCGAACGGGTGATAATATCTCTCGAAAGGATGCTGTATTCCTTGGCTGGATCACCAGATGTCGGATAAACGCGATCCCTAAAACGTTATCTTTCTCCGTCATTCATAATTCCTTCGAAAAGAACATATAACGATAAACAAACTCTCTCAAGCGAATATTAATTCTTACCGTGTCTACAAAGAAAGAAAATGAAACAATTGTTCTCCAAAATCACGCAAACGAAGAGTGAAAGAAAAGGTCCGACTTCGACTCACCGAAATAGTCGTAAAATAATCCTAATTCACGTGATCTTTGAATTCTTGCGACGGCACGCTTTCGAAAATACACAGACGATTCGAAAACCCGTAAAAGCAGCAGAGAAAATACTGACTCAGCAGAGATAATAATTGCACGGTGGCAGGTGCCGGGCAATATTTTTGAGCGGCTAACTGAAAAGATATGATATTCTGTGTCGCGCGTCAGTGGTACGTGTTTAGACAATTGCGAATCGCACGATATAAGAGGGCTTAGCCACCATTGGTGCATCAGACGATCCTAGAATCGACTGAGATGAAGCTGTTCGCGTTACTCGCCACTTTCCTGGCAATCTGTGGATTTGCCTCCGCTTTGCTGGGAGGCGGTGAGAAAAAGGATAAAAGCTTATTGGATCTCAATCTTGGCAAACTCCTCGACGTGAACCTCGACGTTCCAATTCTGGTCGGAAAGGTAATCGAATCTATATTCATTTTTGATAATAATCAATCTACCATTTCAATTAACACAAATACCATCCGCGAATTATTCCGCGGTTTTAACCATTGATTTAATTAAATATCACTTTACAGTGAAATAACGGGGGTCGGCGTATTTGGTTTAATTTAAGATGATATTTTATGTAATTAATTATCTTCTAGTTTCAGTATATAATGCTAATTAATTATGTTCTAGTTTTATTACAATTTTGCGACTATTCGATAATAATATCGTGTGTCTTTAATTCGCGTGATTTATTAATATTATTATCGATTTTTGAAAAGAAGGTGTGAATTAATTAATGCGAGTGTATCTAACACGATTAACCACATTTTTATGGAAACTTGATTTCACTAATTCCTCGAATTCATTTTACGAAGATTGTATCAACTGCGATGTAACTAATTGAAACTAATTCATTAGAATTTCATCGATAGATTTTTGATTCGTTGCATGCTCTTTCATGACTAACACTAATCAGGTTTGAAGTTATCATTTCGAAATTAACATATCTTCAATAATTATTCGCACCAAATCCATTTTTATACGATGAACATCGTTTGCCATCATAAATCGCACAATATTATTATTTACGGTGTTTCGAATAATATACAGCCGTATACTATTCAATATTTTATAATTAACAATCTACTAACCTAGTTACCGATCGGAGTTCCTTACCAAAATCTTCCAAATTTGTTGTTAATTATTCTACACGAAAACTGAAATTTATTGCAAAACAGAAAGGTCTACTTGGTAGTGGCGGACACGCTGGGGGCGAACACGCTGGTGCCGGTGGGGACGGAGGAATTGGTGGCGGTGCTGACGGCGGTTCCGACGGCGGTGGCTCCGGTGGCGGCGGTTCCGGAAACGGTGGCTCCGGCGGCGGCGGTTCCGGAAACGGTGGCTCCGGCGGCGGCGGTTCCGGCAACGGTGGCTCTGGTGGCGGCGGCTCTGGTGGCGGCGGCTCTGGTCACGGCGGTTCCGGTGGCGGCGGTTCTGGTCACGGCGGTTCCGGTGGCGGCGGTTCCGGTGGTGGTGGTTCCGGACCGGGATCAGGATCTGGAGGTGGAAATGGAAAAGGCGGTGGCGACGATTGCGACAATGGCCTAGGAACTGGCATCGGAAGTGGAAGCGGCTCCGGAAGTGGCTCTGGAAGCGGTAGCGGCTCTGGAAGTGGCTCTGGAAGCGGTAGCGGCTCTGGAAGTGGAAGCGGTAACGGAAGAGGACATGGTGGAGGCAGAAGGGGCAACGGACGGGGCAACGGCGGAAGCTGGGGAGGAGGCAATGGTAGAGGCAATGGTAGAGGCAATGGTAGAGGCCATGGTGGAGGCAATGGTAGAGGCAATGGTGGAGGCAATGGTGGAGGCAACGGAGGAGGCAACGGTGGAGGCAACGGAGGAGGCAATGGTGGAGGCAATGGAGGTGGAATCGGCTATGCAAGCAGACTCGGTGGCGGAGGCGGTGGAGGAGGAGGAGGAGGAGGACACGGACATCACAAGAAGGTCCTCGACTTGAACCTTGGAAAACTGCTCGACATTGGCATCGATCTGCCGATCGTTCGAAAGCTCCTCAAGGGTTAAAACGATGAAGAATAACATACCTCATTTTTAACGTCTCCTATTTATAGAAAAATCCGAGAGGCGCATAATATTCTACGAGATTGAGGAAGCATTCCATTACAATTCTGTACGGTAGTGAAATCATAATTATAAGGTCTGATATCACATGTTTATAAATTACCGTGTCCATTCTTAATAAAATTTGATAACTACACTCCGCCTTGTCCTCACTTATTTTTATCGCACTTAAATAGATTCAAAAGACGTTATTCCTAAACCAAAACGACGGAATTTTGCCTGAATTACCGTATTGAAAGAATTCAAACAAATATCGCATTTTAATTAAATTATATCTAAAGAATCCGTTATATTACAAAGACAATATTATGTTCAGTGAATTTATATTACTCACACTTTACTTAAAAATCATTTTCCAGACAGTAATAAAGTAATGTGGAAATAAATTACAATAATACTTACTTTAAAAATCACTGATCTTCTTGCTTTCCAATGAAAAGATCAACACAGGTGTTGCACTCGATCGTTCAACTTCTCCGCTATATAAAACGTTTATTATCAATTATAACTGTGACTCGGGAAACGTATGAAAATAATACTTCGATAACCGATAACGAATCCAAGGAAGTTCAGGCGACAAAAGTATTTCCAGAGAATAGTAGATATGGTATATTCAACTTTAACTAGTATCCCATAATAATAGTCGTATAGACAATGCTGTCGCGAATGTACAACAATATTTGACAGGTAAATTAATGACGCACGGCTCGTTAAAATAGTATTAGCACTTAAACGCACGTATTTATAGTATGTATAATATGTATACATCTGTGTATATATATATATAATGCATGTATTATATCGAAGTTCATCTAGCGTCCCAAAAAAAAAAAACATTCGTATCTTATAATTCGTCCTTTGATTTCGAACCGTGTTTCCTTTGATTCTAACTCGATTCGTCCGCAAATAATTCTTTCTTGTTTCTTTTTTCGAAACGACAGATGAAACCCACAAGAAATGTACAGTTTACAAGCTCGACAAAGATCGAAAAGCGCGAGAGACTTCTTCGTCACCCACGTAATTAATGTTTTGGAAGGACACTTCGCAAGAAAAGTGGCTTTTGCGTGGGAAATCAAGGAACTCGATTACCCTTGAATCGTGAGTGTCAGGAATCGTTAACCCCTTGGCCTACAACCACGAGCGAGACTCGTGGTAAAGAATTTGTGCCATAAGCGAAAACCACGAGTCTGGCTCGTGATAAAGAATTTGTGCCATAAGCGGAACCCACGAGTCTGACTCGTGGTGATGAATTGATGCATGTCATAAGAAATATACATCTTGCGCCAGTTCGGGCACACGGCTTTCGGGCACTTTGACGGCCGCTGTCACGTGTACGTGATTTCGACAACCAGCGGTTATCGGCCGGTGTCACGTAAATGTGACTTCGCACTAGCAATCTTAGACCAGCATTATATAAATATTTCGAGATCGTAGATTCGACGTTTCTATATTAATCCATTTTAACTGTTTTTGAGTTACTGCTTTCCAATTCTTACGAGTTTATTGGCGTTTTTTAATTCTCAAATTATTGTTTTTGTGAACTTTTCGTATTTCAGTACGCGAGAGATGCCGGCGGTAATAGCGCGACTTTGAGTAAAATGAGCGGCCGTCAAAGTGTTAACAGCTGAATGGCACGGCGCGCGACCGAATTTCTTGTTTACTATGGCTCGGACAATCGGCAGATTGCGGGTAGGCCAAAGGGTTAAGTCGGTTTCTGTCCGACGATTAAAAGACGCGAGATTCGACGTCGCGCGTCGATTAACGAAGCACTTTGAACGTCGTTTTCTTTTGATCAACGAAGAAGAATTCGATGATCGACGACGGGCTTTCATTTGACGATTCGTTCCGTTCATAGTTTTGGTAATTTATGTACGACGAACTTTATTATTATCTGCAACGGCACGGAATAATATATTAATTGATAGAATTATATCGGTACGTGAATTAGAACGTTATATTAGAAGTATATATAACGCATATGAAATTATGTATACTAATAAATCAATGGTTCCCCGACGACGGTTTGAAGCCTCTAAAAATACTAATAATGTATTTACATATAATTTTATCAATTAGCATATTACATATAAATATATCAACCGGTACTATCGATGGTGTGTATCGTTTAATATATCAGTAATCGTTATCGCTATTAGTGGTAATCGTGATAAGCTATCGACAGCGATGTTCGTATATAATATATCTTTATATATATTTTAATCGTGTTATCGTAAGACGCACGTTTATTTCTCGATAGAATATAATTATGTATAATCGTTCGTAATCATTATTACTGTTCTCGTTATCGTTATCGTTATTACACTATGTATAATATATGCGCGTGTATATGCATTCGCTTGTTGCAATTATCTGCTAATCGTACTCGGCGATTAGCGAATAGTACGACGGTAAAAACGAGGGTTTTTTTTTAAGGTTAGAACTCGATCGCGAAAATCGTCGAGCTGGTCCTGTCGGTTTTGGTTTCTTTCTGAGTGGAGATTTTCGTGAGTGACCAAGGATATCTTAACACCTTGACGGCCGCTGTCACGTATACGTGATTTCGCCGGTCGGCAGTTATCGGCCGGCGTCACGCCTACGTGACTTCGCACTACCAATTTTAGATCGCCTTTATATAAATAATCCGAGATCGCAAATTTAGCGTTTGTCACTTAATCCTTTGCATTCGAGAGGTGATCGTCGGTCGCCGCGATAAACTGTGTGGCGACTGAAAATCGCATTTAAACCGATTGGAGACTGAAAATCGCTGCTAAACCGATTGGCGACTGAAAATCGCTGCTAAACCGATTGGCGACTGAAAATCGCTTTTAAACCGATTGGCGCCTGAAAATCGCTGCTAAATCGATTGGCGACTGAAAATCGCATTTAAACCGATTGACGACTGAAAATCGCTGCTAAACCGATTGGCGACTGAAAATCGCTGCTAAACCGATTGGCGACCGAGAGTCGACTCTCGAGCGCAAAGGGTTAATACAATTCAACTGTTTTAGCGTCATCTTGCAATTCTCGCAAGCATTGTCAGCGTTTACAATTTTCAGAAAAATCGGTTTTGTAGATCTTTCGTATCTCACTACGCGCGAGACGCCGGCGGTAGTCGCCGGTCTTTGAGTGAAATGTGCGGCCATACAAGCGTTAAGATAAGTCAACGAAGTACCGTCGAGACGGTATAATACTACTAGCGGATAGTATAGGCAAATACGGTGATATGATTGGATTTTCGTTAATCTCTTTCCCGTAGCTCCGAAAGATTTTCCCTGCAATGCGATGTACATCGCTATTCATCGGAAAAATAATATTATTTCACGTATTCTCTTTCTTCGCCGATAATCTTTCAAGTGGAATCGGTTTATCGTCTTCCGCCGCGTTACATCGTCCACTCAGTGTCCTTCCAATTAAGGATCTTTTTATCATTTCACTTTCATCGAAAGATTTCGAAATCATTTTGACAGTGAAACGAGGCTTTCGCGGATAGACATAACGCGAAGGGCGATCAACCATGTATCGATCTGGGAGATTACAAGTCCGATTAATTATTGCGGTCAATACTTCTTTAATCGTAAATAGGCTTTTTTGCGGTAAACAATTCTTTAATGAAATCAAACGAGTCGGTTCGTTAATGACGTTACTAACAATAACAGATTATCCGATTAAATGTTAGTAATATTGTTGGTTATAAATTTCAACCTTCATCGATAGAATTCGTAATTCTCCCAAATCAGGAAATGCTGTTTTTTTCAATCGCATTTGCTTGTTATTTCCAACACCTTGCGCTTTGAGTGATATTCGCGTTATACGGGAGTTTATTGTATATTAAAAAGAACTCTTTTTAAATCAAACTTCATTTTTTAAATTATTATAACTCTAAGCGCAAAGTGTCGAGAGAATATGATAAATATTAGACAGCGGGAAGCGAGAGAGGGGGAGAGAGAGAGAGAGAGAGAGAGAGAGAGAGAGAGAGAGAGAGACAGATTCTAAAAAATAGATAGAATAGTTTAAAAGTTTAAAAGTACAGCACCATAGAAACAGGTACGAGATAGATCGATCAATCGATAGTTTTATTACGCAAGCGATACGATCTGCAAGACGCGAAGATGTGGTTCGTGTTTCCCAACAATGTTTTCTTCCATGGACCCTTCGTCAACGTTTCTTAGTCTACCGTAGAAATAAAATAAATATCGAACGAAACTGGAGAAATACAAATATTTCGTATTCCAAATAATATACAACGCGTAACAATAAAATAGATTAACGGAGCAAGTAAACGGATGGCAATGTCAATGACAATAATAATGTTTAATGCAATCTGATCTATCCACAGACGGAAGTAATATTTAATATAATTCATAATTAAGTAATAATTATTAATTCCACGAATCTCTTTTTACGAAATACTGAAATAATATCTAACGACTAATAATATCTATGTAATATCTAATATCTTTCATTCTCATTTACCGGAAACATTCTTTTAAGTCGATTCACTCGAAGACACACGGTTCGTTCAAACTCCTAATATTAAATATTATATTTTCGTATCAGAAGATTTCGAGTTTCGATTATATTTACAAATTCAGCTTCTAAAGGCGATCGAAACCATCGAACTGTTCGAAGTTCGATCGAATATACAATATATATACACAGTGCGTGTAAAAAGTATTAAAAAGTATTCGTACAGCAGCGAATTTTAACAAAAACCTCGTAGTTCTTTGTTTCCGTATGAAACAAATTGTGAATATTTCCATAAAAAATATGGATAAATAATATTCCTTTTTATAAAATTCATTGCGAGGATCTCTGCGAATATGTACATACCACTCGTTTATTAAAATGTTTTACATAAACAAAGTTCTTAATAGTTTTCGTTACAATGTTTGAAATAAACAAAATTCTACGAGATTACCGTTCAAATTCACCGCTGTACGAATACTCTTCAATACTTTCTACACTGACTGTACTCGTTCTAAGGCGAAGTTAAATCCGCAGAAAGATCATCGAAAAATATACATAAAAGATACTTGGATCGTACCGTTCGTCCTGTAAATGAAAGTTTAGGTCCTGTTTCTAATGTTTCTCCTGATTCTCTTCTTCCTCCCGTTTCAGGGAGGAGGATTTAAGATACCGCGATTTATCTTAATATTATGTGATTGGTCTGCTCGCTCGGTTTACTCGTAAATTACTACGCACAGCGCATCCCAGGGAACCTGGGGTAATCTATAACCTATAATCTGATTATTGCGCGGAGTAAGGTCGTTATGTGTTTGTTTCTTTTTATATTGGTCTTCTTTATTACTCTCCGAATTATTTTATCGTTTTCGTGCTATTTATAACTGCTCGAAGAATAGCCAATTTTTAATATCCAAATAATGATATCATGAAGACATCCGGTCGCAAAATGTCGAGATAACTAAGCTTGATATTAAAATATTCGAATTTCAGTAGCTCACTCGTTTGGTTCAGAAAATGATTACTTATCCGATGGTACCCGTTATCAATTATGTATACGAATCAAAGAACGGTGATTATTCAAATTTATGAAATTCAGAATCAAAAGCGAGCTACAACTCTTTAAGTCCGATCCCTGCACTTCGACCCGCGGATGTTTTCCTTTTTTACGGATACCTTTGTTTTCTATGAGCCAACCGAGCATTCGACTCAATGTTCGACTAAAAAAAGTGATTTTGTTTAAACGAGACAACGTCAAGCTGGATATACAAGATAAACGATGGTACGAGTCGATGCGAGCGTATCGATAAAAGTCGTTTCGCCGTTTCGAAAAAAACTAGAGCGTGAAACATTGAGAGAGTTTTTAGAATCCCCAAAATAACAGTTCGTTGACTTTGCACGAAATGAATTACATTTATGCGCGGTTTCGATGACTTTTAGTAAATCCTATATCAAAGCCAAACTCCAACCGTGGACTACCTTCTGAGATTATTTATATGTACATTGTTTATTGCGCCGCTTCAGCAAATATGAATTATGTATTGCTTTGTCGTTGGAAAAATCTAGGAAAAGGCGAGTAGAAGGAATCGTAAAAATTGAGAAATCGAAACAGTCAATTTTTACGAAATCATGATTTCTACGAATTCTTTGATAATATTCGGAGAGAACGAAATCGAAATTCAATCGGAAATTAATTGGAAATCGATAGAGGCAATCGCGTGATCGATTAAACGAGATTCTTCGAGTTCTACTTTAAACTGCATCGCGCGTTATCACATTCTAAACTGCAAATATAGCAGAATCTTACTAAGTCGTTATTCTAAACGCTTTTATAGTTATTTTAATCTACTAATACATTTTAAACTTTATGTTACAGCTTTATGTAATTTACGAAGATATGACGTTTAAACTGGCCATCTTAATTGCTTCTTAACGGTTTGCATATCGCACAGCGTAATTTTTGCATATCGTAATCTTCCAATATGTTAATTGCAAAATTATATTTCGTAAGAAAATTTAATGGAATAAAATATTATCGAAACGAAATTATTATCCATTTTATAACACTTTCCTGCTTAATAACTGACTCCCCGATTGGAATCAATTGAAATGAAATTCTCTAAATATTAGGATATTAGGAAAATTCAGTTTTTTCTCTGACCGACATTTTTCAATTATTAACGCTATATTATATCTACGGTGAAAAGGGATAATTAATGTTTCGCATTTTTGCTTCAACTTTAAAGAACAAAATAAACTTGAATTCAAGGATAATATCGATCGATAGTGATTAATAAAAGCATAACGAAATCGATGTTTATTTTTACCGACATTTTTCAATTATTAACGGCATATTATATATGCGGTGAAAAGGGGTAATTAATATTTCGCATTTTTGCTTCAACTATAAAGAATAAAATAAACTTGAATTCACGGCTAATATCGATCGATAAAGATTGATAAAACAATCGAGCACAACGAAATCGATATGCAAATCGTTAGGCAATTAAATGCATCCTATCGACTAAAATTCCGAGTACGTGCATCAGTGCATTTTTAATTATCTTTATGTCTATGCAAGCTAACGCTTATAATCGTTAATAAATTACGTTTATACAAATTTTCGGCCGATTCACGAACACTACTTGCACTTCGAGTCGATTACGAGAGTATTTTCCAAGCTTGATATAATTCACGATTCTAATTTGCAACTACAATTTCTCCATTCTCGCTGAGATTCGAATCGAATTTCACGGAATCGGAACATTTCATCGTATTGTTCGTAATCTCTTGGTACGTTTTACGTGCATCTGCTTTTGAATGCTTCAATTATTTGCTTTAAATATAGAATTATTCTTTCTTCGTGCACCGTCCATCGAAGTTCTAAGAAAAGGATTATTTCATTCGTTTACCGATTTATAATTACGCGATAGGATTTACTTAATAGTTAAAAACGCGAACGAAACGAACGGAACGCAATTAAACTTGTTATTTTTATACTCGTTATTATATATCTATTATATACCATTCTTCATCCTAAAAAAGCTGGAACTTTATAAATTCTTTTAATCACGACATTTCTCGTACTTTTTTACTCGATTAATCACTAAGGATTTGATGAGCATCGATCCAGCAAGAGCTACCGAATATCGATGATAATAATAGTAATTCATATTTTCTAGTTCTGATAAGTCTTTAAAAGTTAATCCGTATCTCGCGATATTTTTCTAGATTATTCCGGCCGAAGATATCGCGAAAAAGTAGAATTAATAATTACTCCGATAAATTCCGGCATTTTAATCATTTTTATAATAACAGGAATATTTCGTTTTCTAGAATTACGTTTCCCTACGATTTTCATACCGATATCGCTAAAACATCCTGAAATATATCGGGCATAAATAATATTCCACCTCCGATTCGAATTAACATCTTTTGTAAGAGGTTAATACAACCAGTGAAACAGTATTTTCGAGAGAATGTTAGCAGTGAGATATTTTTAATGTCATCAATGCGATTATTTATGCGGCACGTTTGAAAGTATGAAGCTGACGCGAAATATTAAGTGGATCGAAATTGTTTATCCAAGTGGCGGAATCAATGTTTTCGATTAAAAAACACTTGGTTTTCCTTGAAAAACGACTGTCTCTCTAAACGTTGATTGTCTCTACTTCTGGTCGGCAATTTATTTATAAAGCTTTCGGTCCTGTTAACATTATCTATTAGTTTAAACTTATCTATCTCATAAACTGTATCGTTACTTAATTCATTTGGTCGGATCCAAACATTTCCCTTCATACACATTTTTTTTCGGACATTTTTTTATTACATGATAATCGAAGACATTAATCCTTTGACTGCGGAAGGCGAATATATACGGCCACTAAATTTTGCTTTGTACAACACATTTATTTCTTTAGTAAATTAATATTTTTTGTCGGCCAAAAAATTTGTGCAATTTGCGTTAGTTTTTTTGCGGTGAACAGAGAGATCTTAGTAACAAATATTATAAGTCACAATATATGATATATTGGGTTGGCAAGAAAGTAATTTCGGTTTTCACAAATACATAGCGTTATGTTTGTTGTAAAGGACTTCTGTTAGTGTTATGATTTTTTTCCTTTTGATATTTAATAGATGTCGCTTTTAGTTTACAAAATGGAAAATGTGTGCTTGATTAAAGTTCATTCTTTGTTTAAAAGAAATTGAATTTTGTTTCACGCTACAAAAACGAAATTACTTTCTTGCCAACCCAATATAATCGGATAAAAAAATTGAAAAAATATAATAAATCGATTAAAATTGCTTCCCATTTATGCGTTAAAATTGCATCAATTTTTTTACCAAATTAGGAGTATAAAATATATTGTTATGTGTCACAAAACAACTAATAACTGAATTTCAATACCTCCACATTTTTTCGGACTTTTATCGACACAATTTAATGTCAACTACTTTCACGCGAATGTCACATCGTAAGATGTTAACGTTTTTTATTAGAACACGCCGCAGTCAAAGGGTTAAGTATCCGGTGAATGAAAACCGACAATAATCCTTCGTCAAATAATTATTGAATTCGCTTGAAACTCGTTAAAAGATTATGTTAATATTTTATTACGAGCATAAAAATAGATTCGTTCGTTTGAACGCAGAGATATTTGAATCGTCGAGAGGAAATATTTTATATGTCATATAATAATATGTAAAAAAGTGATTTGAAATTTGGTCGATTTAATTGCCAAAATAAAAGAGCGCGTGCCAGACTCGTTGAATTGATTCGACAGCTTCGAAGTCTACTTTATATTTTCTACTTCGTTCAAAGTTGATCCTTATTAGTTTATTAATTAATAACTAATCTAGTTATTAGTTTGCGTAATAGTGGAGTAAGTTCAGTAAGAGGCACCATAGAGTTTATATAGTAATATTATAAGTTTGTACAAATTCAAGCGCGTTTCGCAGAGTATTCTTTCGACGCGATATTTCGCCCCCAATAATATTCATATTATAATATATCAAGAAATATAATACACCCAATTCCGGTTTTTAAACGAACTTTTCTCAAACGAATTTTCCACAAAAATTTAATGCAAGTTAAAATCAAATTTGCTTTTTATTTTGTTGATAATCAAATGGACATTCTAAAGTTTAAATGGATACAGTATATTTTTTTGCTTGAACCTTTTTTACACGTATTCTTTTGGGAACGTATATATATATATATAGTGTAAAAATAGAATTGGATGTATTAAGAAAAAAATGGCGGTTTACCTACGGTGAAACTAAAAGATTATTAATACGATTTCATGATTCGGTGATTTAAAGGGACGATCATAGATTTTCATCGAATATTAAGTTGCTCTTTAAACTATCATATTATTTTCCATTGCAATAGTTCTGCAAAAATTGTAATCTCTCAAATTATTAAAAGCAGAAGAATTAAAATTGTAATCATAATTTATGAAAAGAAGAAGAACTTAAATTATAATCCTTCAAATTATTAAAACAAGAAGAACTAAAATTGTAATCCTTCAAATTATTAAAACCAGAAGAACTAAAATTGTAATCCTTCAAATTATTAAAACTAGAAGAATTAAAATTGTAATCCTTCAAATTATTAAAACCAGAAGAACTAAAATTGTAATCCTTCAAATTATTAAAACCAGAAGAATTAAAATTGTGATCTTTCTAATTATTAAAAGTAGTAGTAATAAAGTAACTCCAGTAATGAATGTTACCGTTTTGATTCCCGTGTTTTAAAATCGATTAAATTATTTCAATTGCAGGAGAATGTACAATTTTATTAATCGATGAAATTATATTGTCCGTTTTTGTGAATCGAAAAAAATACTCTCAAAAGTCGCTCGATTTAAGAAAGTCTCTATCTATCTCTCTTAGAATTATTTACACTCGCGATTCGATTCTAATGTTTCTAATATATTACAAGGTACGTCGATTTCGCGAGAATTTTTGTTAAATAAATTGAAACAAAGAAAAATATTGGGATTAAAATGAGTGAGATTCAAATCGAACGGGAAAACAAGGAAATATTCTACTTACGTTTAACTGGTCCTTTTACTATAAATTGACCGATTAAATATTCCATGAAATTTATAAAGCGCTACTTTGAAAAATATCAGACCACCATCAAAAAAGAACCAACCTCCACGTGACCTTTATATTTATATCGATGTGCCGATAATCTATGTATAAAATATATATTATGTTATGTACCGTTATTTATATATAGAATAAAATATTTGCAATATTTACAATATTCCTCTAGATCGCGGATTTAAATGTACAATTTCGGTGTTCGACCATAAAGTAACACGATAAAACCTTATTACTCCAACATTTTCTTTATCGATATTTTTCTCTTCCTATTTCTTTGATTAACTTATTTCTTCAAACAATAAATATATAACTTTTCGCTGTTTATGTTAATAAATGAATAAATAAATAAATAGATAAACTTAAGTCTTCGTTAAGCGACTCTTTTTAATCGTATATTAATTTTCATATTATTTTTTAAAATTCGCAAGAGAAAGGTCTAAACAAAATTTTAATATTCTAAAAAAATGTAATCGTGTATTAATTGTAGTTTTAACTTCCGAAATTCGAAACAAAATTGCTACATGAAACTTTCATATTCGAGAAAAATATAATCGTGTATTAATTTTAATTTTGGAAGTTCTAAAATACTTTCTACACAAAATGTTGGTATTCTCAACGAATTAGGATACTCGGTTGGTATCACAGCAAGGATAATCTTCCGTAAAATAAAGTAATAATTTTCTAAAATATACGTAAAATCATGAATCAAATGTATTAAATAAGGTTAGGCAGATATAGAACATTTCTGGTCCGATTCTTTGCAATAACTTTTTAAATTGTTACTCCGCGACGAACACCAGAATCCACCGAGCAGTGTTTAATAAGTTACTCGTCTTTAACGTATGTATATCGAAGACTAAAATTATTATGGATACTTAATCAAAGTTTGCGATTTTTATATTCCTCCACTAGAATATAATATTCATTACTGGTATGTATATATATATTACTCTCCGAGAGACAAAGACTCTAAGCGAGAGAGAGAGGAGGATGCGATTAAAAAAAAAACTGCGAAACAATCGATGAGAAACGAAGGATCGATTGGATCAAGCATACTTTTATCTCACGGAATGCATCGTTATTTGTGCTGGATTAAGAACCTCGAGAAAGTAGACTATTCAAGTTCGATATTATTCCTGTACATCGCGAAATTTCGTACAATATATATTTATATATATTTACCTCTCGATATTTATATATAATATTAACGTTACGCTAAAAGTCCGTGATGTCGATAATTAAGGCTTAATAATTGATCGTTCATTACGAGCGGAGAAACTATGAGTTATTAAGAATTATCTTATTACGAGCCTAAGATTTATCCGATCTAGGAAGTTGCTTTTATAGATTTATTTATATATATATATTTATGTATATGTTTATTCACTTATTGTTCCTCTCTATTATTTCTAGTTGGCCCGATTTCATGTTCCCAGTACGTTTTGACGTTTTCGCTGATCTTTAAACCACCCTCGACTCGACTCGATTCGAGTAATCGATTAATCTTTATCGATTCTTTGATTAATGGAACATTTGACGTGGTCAATTTTCTTCTTATCAACTTAATACCTAACCTTATCCTTTCCTCTTCAATAGTCCTTTTTTAACTCTCAACTTTTTACCTTTAATATTTCCGTGTGTTATTCCTCGTTTTTCTTTTTTCTTCTTTCTTTCTTCTTCGTCGAACGATTCACTCTTAGAACTTAATCTAACTGTTTTGTATAACTCCTTCGATTACCTCGAACTGTGAAACTCGTCTAACCCTTTTAGTGCCGAACAACGATACATCGTCGCGCGAGAAGTAATATGCGCATGCGCTTGAAAATGACAAACTACAGAAATATGGCTCGGCGTTTTTCGCACAGTTTCAGTCGGCGTTAAAAGGGTTAAGACGACTATCTTTGGTTTCCATTTCACTCGTTCTTCCTGTCGTTGAAACTCCGTCGATCTCTTCTCTGATTCGTTTAAACAATGAGTCCTTCCTGTGCGCTTAATTTGAGGATTCACGAGTAGCTTCGAGGACCTCCGATTCTTCGCCGGAAGTAGCTAAACGACGATGCGCTTCGCTCGATTTTCTCCTGCGACTCTCCGCGAACGATCCTCTCGAATTAACCCTTCGATCCTCTCGAATTAACCCTTCGATCGAAGGGCATTAACCCTTCTCGTTCCGTTCGAGTTCGTCATCGAACGATCGCGGATTCGCCGAGTGTATTTCACCAATCGGATTTATTTACGCTGGATCGTTTCACGAGAAGATATTACTTTTCCGACATTCCACGATTCTTTGATTCATTAACCATTCATTTCTCCAGATTCCACGTGTGAATTCCAATTTTGGTTTTCAGCTGGAGGGGATTACAGAGAAGCTTCCACATTCTAGTTTCTCGCCGGTTTCATTTTCACCGTCTCAACACAAGTTCGGAGAGTCTGTTACCTTTTATGATAAATTGCATCGGATCTTCTAACGCCAATTTTATCGTCCGATCGAAAATCAAAATTCCACCATTCCGTTAAATTAATTTTGTATCCGTCATTTATATTCTTGGATCAACAAAAGGAAGGCCGGCCCAAAGTGTCTTCGTACACGTTGCTCTTCCTTTTCTTCCAAAATCATCAGATCATCTATCATCTTTTTATCCGGCGTCCAGTTTGGACTTTTCTTGAAAGAGCGACTTTCCGCTGGCCAATAAATCATTCATTCTTCGCTCGATCGAATCATTCACAATGTTTCTTCGATTCCAGCTATGCTTCCTTCGTATATCTTCGCTTGTCAAGCGTTACATGACTCCTCCTTTTCTTCTTTTTTTTTACTTGTTTACCTCTTCACGTGGAATCAGTGATTCGGTGGTTCGCGCGATGAGAAACACTCGGATTATCGAGATTCGTAGGAGCATCCTCGAGCTCGTGAGCTAAGTGCTCTTGCTGAGTAGATTCGGCGTGATTTTGGTGATGGTTACGCGCGGTGATATCCACGGGGTTGCCGATGACCTTGAAACCGATGCCGCAAGGCCGCCGAAGGCTCTCTGTTACACTTCGTCCTCTATGCTTCTCAGGGGTATCTGTTGCTTTTGTGCCACCGCGTTTAACACGTACACCAGCTGGTCCAATTTCTTATCCATCACCGACAACTGGAATTATTAATAATTATAATCGTTATTTCGAAATCAAATAACCTGATTACTTACAGGGGAGTAATTGTGCGGCTAATTTATAATGCCTTCTGTCTTATAATGACAAATTTAAACATCATTATCTTATGTAATCTTAATCTTTATCTCTTATTTTGTAGGATGTAAATGTTTCTTTTTTCTTTTTTCTTTTTTCTTTTTACTTTTCGTCCTTTTTCGCATTGATTATTATGTATCCTTACTTATTTTAATGTAATTTTATATATTTTGTATATTTTGTGTTATTATTACTCACTCAAGCATAATGTATCTATATGTACATGTAAATTTATATTTCTCAAAGGCGTTTGCCGTCAATAAATAAATAAAATGAATGGAGTTTCGTAAAGTATATGAAGAATAGTGGATTACTTAAAATTAATATTAAAATAAGCGAAATTATCTTTCGAATATAATTGTATGTAAATTTAGAAAATGCATTTAAATACCTTTCTGTTATGCAATTAACAGGTTCGGTTAATATGTAGAAGTTCTAATGATCCTTTGATAAGGATGTTGAAAAGTGAACATCAATAAATAGATTCTAGATGAGATGATTGCATTTTTGTACAATCAAAAAAGCTTTTAATTATTCCTTGCCAAAAAGTCTAAGGTATTTTAAACATTAGAATAAATACAAAGCAAGTGAAAAGTGAACATCAATAAATACATTCTCGATGAGATGATTGTATTTGTGTACAATCAAAAAAGCTTTTAATTATTCCTTGCCAAAAAGTCTAAGGTACTTTAAACATTAGAATAAATACAAAGCAAGTGAAAAGTGAACATCAATAAATAGATTCTAGATGAGATGATTGCATTTTTGTACAATCAAAAAAGCTTTTAATTATTCCTTGCCCAAGAGTCTAAGGTACTTTAAACATTAGAATAAATACAAAGCAAGCGAAAAGTGAACATCAATAAATAGATTCCAAATGAGATAATTGTATTTGTGTACAATCAAAAAAGCTTTTAATTATTCCTTGCCAAAAAGTCTAAGGTACTTTAAACATTAGAATAAAGACAAAGCAAGTGATCCCAAACTTTTGACTGGTAGTGTATGTATACCAGGAAAGATATTCGAGGGAAGCAAAATTATTGAAGAATCTCGGGAAGGCGACGAAGGATGTTGACGAGTGGATGAAGAGGGACACTTGTAACCTAGAAAGTGTGCAAAAAAGGGTCGAAGTAGGAGGACGAATGATACTCACCTGCTGCTCGACACGGTAGAGGCGGGCACCAATCGTCATTGGTTTCACGTTCCCTGCCCGGTCGATTCCAGCTAGGTAGCTCCCTGGTTTACCCAGGGTTTGATCCAATCTCCTCTGTAACTCCTGCAAACGGCAAAATAAGCCTAATTACACGGCTGCCATTCGCCTAGTTCCCTAGGGGATACTTACTAGGGTGACGTATATCGTAAGGTCGAAGAACGAAATATAGAAATTGTAATTTCCATAACCATTACCCCTTGTGGTCATTTATTTCTATATCTTAACGGCTTACTAACGCAGCAACATATTTATGGATAAATATGTTTATACCAGGTGGAATTTTAGTATTCAATAACATTGTGTATTATTGTTTATAACTTACAATTGATTTGGAATTAACTCTATGTCGACATTCTATGTCGACTCAGGCTCGACATTGGACAGCAAAAGGTTAATGGAACGAAAGAATTTATTATATAAATATCGCTTGATTTACTTAAAATTGATTTACTTAACGGAAATATCTTGAAGTATTTTGCGTGAAATTATTACTCGGAACGGCATTACGTAATTCCTTCGAAATGAAGATAATTTCAAAGGAAAGAAGATTCTACAGATTATGATATTTAACACGATCATTTTCTTGAATATAATTGTATGTATTGTACTACGGGAACACCGCGTAATTTCCAGGTTCAGAAAGGAGAAGATTATGTTACAGCGAGACATCAAAGGGACGAGGTTTTAAGTGATTAAGCTGGAAGTGAAATGTCTGATCTAATATCCGGTGTAACTACTGCAAAGGGGTTTAAGTCTTAATTGAGCGCGACACGTGCAACGCGATCGCGGAACGGATGAAAATCCTCGCAAATATTCCGACAGCAAATACACCCTCGTTTACACGAAATCTGCTCGTATTATAAATTATAATTACGTTTCGAATTATACTTGAAATTTGGATCCAATTTGGAAGACTTCTTACGCATTTACGCGAAAACAAGAGAAGAATTGTTCGTCTTAGTTTATTCCAATCGTTATTTATATCATTATTTAATTCACATTTAATTGTTATTCTATTTTATTTTATTTCTTATGCTATATATTTTCTTTCTTTATTTATTATTTTCCTTCTACATTTCATTTATGTACACTAAAGGGTTAATGCTCGTCAATAGAGTATACTAATACTTTATAATAAATAAATAAATATAACGTTAAGTTTGATCTACATAATCGAATTTAATTGGTGACCGATATTTTTGACTTTCCAATTTCTTATTTGCATTTTTATTTACCGATTTTTGGAGTTCGAAGGTCTATCAAATTGTACAGTTAGCTGTAATAAATAAATAAATATAACGTTAAGTTTGACCTACATAATCGAATTTAATACGTGACTGGTATTTTTGACTTTCCAATTTCTTATTTGTATTTTTATATACCGATTTTTGGAGTTCGAAAGTCTATCAAATTGTACAGTTAGCTGTAATAAATAAATAAATATAACGTTAAGTTTGACCTACATAATCGAATTTAATAGGTGACTGGTATTTGTGACTTTCCAATTTCTTATTGGATTTTTATATACCGATTTTTGGAGTTCGAAGGTCTGTCAAGTTGTACAGTTAGCTTCCATTATTCGGCCCTCTCGAGAGATCGTCGCATAAATTATGAGGCTGTCTTAAGCGTTAAACTGTCAGACACGTATCGTGGTTGAAGGGTTTGAAGGGTTCGAAGTTTCCCTCGGAGCCCTTATTGAACTGTCAGACTGTAGTTGAAGGGAAACAATGAAGAAGCGACTATCGAAGCCAACCTGTTACGATAATGGCCGATTAGGCCCCAAACTTATATTTTCTCACTAAGCATTTAAACGCTCAACGTGCGGCGACGTGGCAGACACGTCCGCGTCTAACCATCGTAAAAATATCGTCAACGACGTGTATGTCACGTCCATCGCCATTATCAAGTAACAGAAATATTTTCCTTGGAAAATATAGTTCTTCATCGAAATAACCTGGACGACCATAACTACCTAAACTAACTGGGAGACATTTTCCAAAAATTTGAACCTGATCAAAACATGCGTTAAACGGTTAACCAAGAATTTGACGTTAACTAATTATTATTATGATTACTATTAGGGATAGCGGAAAGTAATCAATTCGCGATTGGACAATTTTGTCGCATCGAAACTGGGGAATTGGATTTTTTCTCTTGGACTCATTAGAACTCATTCGGACTCATTCGGACTCATTCGAGCTCTCTCAAACAATAGCTAATATATTACAGTTAATATTTCCACAAATTAAGTAGTTTAAACTTTCCGGCAGAACACAAGAAGCGACTAAAAGTATCTCATCCGAATTGGATAAAAATAGTAGACTTCGAAATAGACTTCGATGTCACTTTTAATTCTCGTGCATGATAAGATAACATACGGGAAAGCCACTATGGTGGCGTACCGTAGCTAAGAGGTTGAAGCTTCTTACATAAATCCACTCATAATATCGCCCTCTGAGAAGTATAACTTTGTTATAAATATAACTGCGGTCTTTGAATAATCACGGAACAATACCGCCGAGTGAACAACAGGACTCCGCCAATTACGTAACATCGAAACAATGGTATAATTTACACAATCCTTTGTGCGAGACCGTTTATACGATCAGGAAGCTTTCCGCAAAAACCTTTGCTTAACGAGTATTAATGATAATGATAGCCCGCGGTTCCGCCATTAAATAATGTACGTCAAATCACGCGTCGTACCGTGGGAAAATAAAGTCATTAATGATATCGTTGCAGTATTTAACTAAATAAAAATTATATCAACATTATCAATAAATGTGTAGCAATTGTATATTAATTATTACAACATAGAAGTAGAGGTGAAGAATAATTTTTTAATATAAAAATCACAACCTCGAAAATATTGCTCCTGGACTCTAGTTCGAGCTCAGAAACCATGTTGGAACTTCGAATGAAATTTTTTGTTTCGTTTCGTTTCGTTTCGTTTCTACCTGGAATTGCCGCTGGGATTCCACGAACCGAACCGTTTTCCACCATCAGGCTTAACATTCACCCTCATTGGGAAATACAAGTTCCAACCAATTAGAATAAGGACATACACTTCCACTCATCGGCTGCAGCTCACATTTCCTTGATAAATATGACCACCATCTAACTTTAAACCAGACTCATTGTAACTACCGACACGAAACCTTGTACTAGCAACGAAGACAGTATATTCGATCAACGAATAAACTAGCAACGTAGAACACATCTTGATTGATATTCAACGACAACTATCCGCACGATATTAAGTTGCCGTGTGAAGGAAGTATAAGTGCTAACGATTAAGTGAACAAGTACTTCAACAGCGAACATATTCCAAGGTTCAATTTCTCGGCAGAGATTTGCCTGAGCGTGGTGCTTTTATTATGGTGGTATGGGGCTTAAGGTTATTATCGATTTTCCTGATACATAATAAAGCCCTCGTTCAACCTCGAGACTTCTTCCTCAAACAAAACCTTGCGGAACCCGCGAACCTTACGTTCTCTTGATTGACATTTTATTATCCATAAACCGCGTGGCATTATTTCTGCTTTCTTTCGCCGAGCTATGAAAATGCTAATTTTTGGTACTCGCTTGGTATAAGTTAATAAAGTTATAAAGTTGTAATACTGAAAGAGCCGCGAAAGTAAGAATGAGATTCTCGGAAATATTTTAAATTTTCATATTTTTCATATAATTGAACGTGTGAGTCAGAAACTTAAGGTTTTTAAAATATAAAGAACTACCGATGGAGCTTTTAATTATTGTAAAGAAACTGTACAACAAAATTGTTTCAATTGCATCTCGATCAATGTCAACAAATTCGTCAAATATGTATCTCAACTTTTACTGAACATTAGCTAATTTCATACGAAACTTATCCTTATTTTTATCTTACTACAACAGTTTTCTATAATTTTATGTTCTTTTTTTATTGTACACTAATAGGTTTTTTCTGGTTTATCATGACGAATAAATTTCTGCACGTTTTAATTTATTCGCGTAAATGTCTCCCTTTTGTTTCATTGAATAATTATAATGAAATCTATCAAATCTGTACGTATTCGAGGAATATTTTGTCGGTTACGCGTTACATGCCCGGATATCGTTGCGAGTATTATTTTATTATTTCTTTGATATACTATTCGTATATTCGCATCGACTTACCGCGTTGATATCGAAGCATCGAAATAACCGCCAAATAGTAGACTTGTATTGATCCGTGGTGACCCATAATATATCATATAATATGTCAACCCTTGTCTTAATCCGTCATGCAACCGATAACGTTATTTTAGAAACAAGGGAAAAGTTCGGCCGACGGAGTATTAAGATAATAACGCTTCAACTTCTCTCCCGGAGTTATCGAATTATAAACCTCGCGATAAAATACACTTTTGTCCTTTTCTACTGTATTCATACATGCAGAGTTATTCAATTCTACCCAAATCTGCATCTAAATTATTTCACGCAAGCTATTATTCTAAAAGGACTTAACTGGAGGAAAAAGAGATATTAAGGGATTCTAAGCCGAAGAAGGAGTTTACTTTGAAATAACGATGATTATTTGTGATTAAATAAATCCGTGATTCGAACTGTCGATAAAAATTATATCAATTCTATTAATAAATGTGAATCAATTTTATTGTATGTCGATAAAAATTATATCAATTTTATTAATAAATGTGAATCAATTTTATTGTATGTCGGTAAAAATTATGTCAATATTATCAATAAACGTGTAACAATTTAATATTGATAGAAATTATATCAATATTATCAATAAATGTATATCAGTTGTATGTCGATAAAAATTATATCAATAATATCCATAAACGTGTATCAATTATATATCAATAAAAATTATATCAATATTATCAATAAACGTGTAACAATTAAATATTGATAAAAATTATATCAATATTATCAATAAATGTATATCAATTGTACGTCGATAAGAATGATGTCAATATTATTAATAAATGTATGTCATTTGTATGTCGATAAAAATTATATCAATAATATCCATAAATATGTATCAATCATATATTGATCAAAGTTATATCCATATTACCCATAAATATGTATCAATTATATATTGTTAAAAATTGTATCAATAATATCAATAAATGTGTATCAGTTGTCCATCGATAAAAATGAATGATCACAGCAGGAATGATCCTGAAGCCGACATTGCAATCTGGATTGATTTGTTTCCGAAAGAAACGGTAATAAATTGCCGATCACAAAATGATAAATGATTAGTTTAAACAGCAATACAGAGAGTAAGGTGAAAATTTGGTATCGTCTATATTCTATAGTCTATAGGGCACGATAACGTTCGATATTGGATGGGAGGAAGGGGAGACTCCTGATTGGCATACTATTACGTCGACACCCGATTAACTAACCCACCTACAACGTTCCGTATATCGACAACTCTATTGTCTCCGGGACTGCCATTGGCTTTATTCAATCACCGATCAACAGTGACGTAATAATTGTCGGTGCTTGTCGTGCAACGCGTTTATATCTGATCAGAACCGATATTGTTCCCGATACTGTTCCCGATACTGTTCCCGATATTGTTAGAATGCGAATGATATCCTACGATCTTTATTCGAGTTAATCGCGATATTAAACCATTTCCGTGCGGCCAAATATGGGACAAAACATATTATTTAACATTAGAACTACCAAAGGGCTCAATATAGCTTGTTTGCTATTTTCAATTCAATTATTCCAATCGGCGAATTGTCTGAGATTTTATATACATAACGTGAATAGTGGAATCCATTCATTAACTTATATACTTGAGCCTAATTTATGTATAAATAAATGTGCAAGCAATTGTTCGGTAGTTCTAGTGTTAATTAATGCAATTATTCAACTGCGCAAGAAAATAGTTTAATATTAATGGTAAAATTATCAAATGGACAAAGGTTTTATATTCAATTTACTTTTAATGCTTATTTTAACGTTTAAAGTGAACGTTCGAATGAAGACAAAGCATGTGATCCCAAACTTTTGACCGGTAGTATATCATCGAATATGTCACTTATCGAAGAACATTAATGGAAAGACTCGAGAAACTTTGAAAATAACTGTATCATTGATCCGAGTACTCAAGAAAGATTATCCTTTGTGAGCACGAATCAAGAATTTATCTCTTCCCGAGACGAAGGTCTCTCGATGAAAGAAACTTCTACCGTGAACCGTTGTCAGGCAGATCCGCTAAAAACCAGACGGGAAAGATTGATAACTCGATCCTATTCTTCCATTCTTTGTGTCTTTATACAAATTCGAAGAATCGCTGGATTCTTCGTGGTTACGGAACCTTTTCGGATACCACTTATATGGTACTTACTCCCCGAGAGAAAAATGATATTACCAACATCATATTATCGAAGACACGAATATTCCTTAATATAAAAAATATCTTAAGAAAATACAATTCTCAAGATCAGACCTCGAATAGAATAAGAATTTTCATCATAAATCTTACAAAAATTAATACGCCATAAATATGTATTCCACGAGTGTCAGAATTTATCGAAATTCCCTCTTTCGAATACAAAGACCACCATCGTTAAAATCAATCTATCATTCACCGCGATTGAACGGAAATAAAATGATCGGCGGTGTTTAATTAATTCATTAAACAATTAGAAACAAATAACGTCCAAGCCATATTATAATACATCGCTTTATCTCAAGAAATAAAACATTCTCCTCGGCGAGAAATTGCGATTATAATGGAAACTCTGCCGCGATATATTTAGTCGGACATTTCTCGTGGCACGTGGCACGTGGCACGTGGCATTTTCTACTTGCGAAGGGTGTCTGATCGTTTAGTGGTTTCATCCCCTTTAAGACACTCGGTGTTTTCCCGAGGTTTTCTCGGGTTTTCAGGAAATTGCAGCTCGTAAGCGACGCAGAGTCATTGATAAATAGGTAGGTATAAAACGGGTAGGTTTACCTTGATTCGCACCATCATGTTCAGGTGACCTTGGCTGTACTGCTCGATCACGTCACGTACGTCGTAAGGTTTTCGGGCCTGCTGAAATTTCCTACGTGCCACGAAGTACTTGATCTTCCTGATCGCCCTTATGGCGTTTCGGTGCGCCTCGGTTAGCCTGCAAGCGAATTCCAAAATACATTCGATCGAATCTAATGCTGTTTATTAACCCCTTGGCATACGATGACGTCTGAGAGACGTCGTTTGCTTCGCGTCTCATTGTAGACGTTGACGTCTCCGGGACGCAAGAACTGTCTCCGGCGGACAGGAAAAATGTCATACTTTACAGGACTACTTATTTATTATTGAATAATGTTACTTCATTATTGTCCATTAATATTGTGTATCAATCTTATTAAATGATATTTAGCATTGTAAATATTCCGTTTTGTTTCAAAGCTTACATAACTGTTCAGTTGAGCCAAATTAAATAGTATTTTTTGGACCCATGAAATTCCGTTTTATTTGCATGTCAAGGGGTTAACCTCTTAGCTACGGCAATGTTCGACGCGAACTGCGCGCGCAGAGTAATGTAAACAGCGCTGCGATTTGTGTCTGGTGGTGCTTTTCACTATGAAATTACATTAGAATAGAGTTAGAGATGAATCAATTATCATTTCTTTATACATTTTCATGCAAAGAGTTTGAAAAAAAAACAAAACACAAAGATGACATACGGGAAAGCCACTATAATGGCGTACAGTAGCCAAGAGGTTATTAAAGCGAACATAAGGAGCGCCTACAAGATAACTCATCCGAATTAGATCAAAATGATCGGAGTTACAGGGAAATCACAAACACCTAGATTTTGCATTTTTTCTAAATAATAGACATTGATGTCATTTTTAATTCTCGAGCATGGTTCGATGATCTCTGGTACGGATTAAAATCAATTAAAAACAAATCGACGAAGTGTGGAAGAATACGGGCAGTGGGAATTGAAATACTGGGTTTAATTGTTGTATTTAACGATCGTGGAACGCGGGAGTACATTGAAATTCTAGCAGTGATTTTAACGCCTCGATTTAAAGCTCGCAGCTCTACGTGATCGATTTAAAGGGCAAATAACGCCGCCGAATTTTCACGAAATGTCAAACTGACAATTTGTTACACTACGTCTGTATTCCCTACGCTGTATTGCTTTCGTTCGAGCCGAATAACAACTACGAACGTCTGTCAGTAAAGAGTGATAAAGCACTTATACGTCATAGAGAGATTTGCAAAAAATAGGTCGCGACAAGAATAGGAAAAGATTACACGATGCGTTGAGAGTTGAGTCTTGAAGTTACAAAAAGTAAACAGCGATTCGGATGGATAAAAGTGAAACAGATCGTTGTTTAATTAGGAGAGTATTCGGGTTAGAAATGAACTGGATTTTTCTGGACAATTTTGAGCGTCGTATCTTGCTTTGTTTCGTCGAGTTTCCTTCGGATAGCTTCGGATAGCTTCGGATAGGTTCGAATAGCTTCGCCGATCGAATGAGTCTCGCAGAGGATCGTTTCGTCGATCTGAAACGTCCTCGACAAGAGTAGCTACTCTTCGATCGTGTTTACGCTATTCGAGCGTTTACCGTTGAAAAAAGATACCATCGTCGAAGGCGCGAATGAGACAGATGACTTTTGTATCCTTCACAAATGCTTCCGAAGTATTTGCGGTTTCGAGTGGCAACAAATAATCCACTTCAAAGCACAACTCTCCGAATCGCTGTCCTCTTATTCTCATTTTTTATCGAACTTTTATAATCTCTTCTCCGATAACAACCGGCGTGGCTGGAAGCCTATATTTCTTTACTGCTATAATAATCCGTTACTAAAATATTGTACTTATTACATTATTACTATTTTGTAATAAAATAGGTTCGTCAGCAATCAATTATGAACTCCATATCATAACCGAATATTTATAATCACTTCGATCCGCGAAAGAAAAATGTACGTTCGAACAAGATAAAATAATATCGCTACTAAAAATATTACGTTACATAGAGTAATCGTTATGATATTAAAAGAGAAGATAGAAGAGCACGTAAGAAAAGTGATGCACGTATTCTGGTGTCTGTTTGACGCGGAAAGCATTGCAGAATGCATAATGCGGGAAATTGAGGGAAGATAATAAATCGTGGTTGGTGCAGAAGCATTTGAAGTTGAACGGTCGTAAAGGAAGCGTAAAAGAGTGGAGGAAGTGTGAGTTCTCGGTAAATGTAACCGTAAAGAAGCCAAAGGGTGGCAAATCCGGCCTCGACTATCTATGTGTACGGTTTCGAGTGCGCGAACGACAGAGAATGTAGGCCGTACGTGGAGTAAAGTAATGCAACCGTTGAAAAAAAAGCACTTACGTGCTGTAAGTTTCGAGTGAAAGGAAACAGGGGGGTGAGAGGAGAGAGGGAGAGAGAGAGGGGGGGAGAGAGGGAGAGAGGGAGAATCTCTTTAGAAGAGCCGGCGCGAGGTAGCGTTCCATTTGTGCTTTAAGAATGGGGTTTCTGAAAATGTCAGGGGGACGCTGGCTCAAAAGAATCTCCCTCTCTCCGATCCACGCTTCCACCTTTCCACACTTCAACCCTTCAACCCTTCTACGCTTCCACGCTTCCACCGCTCGCCACGAGACTCTAACGACTTCGAGTTACTTCCGAAGGAGACTCCGTTTCAATTTGTCAAAGAAAAGCTTCCCGAAAAGCTTCGCGATACATACGTAGACGATTCTCTCTTCTTTTCTCAACATAACCTGCACTCACGATTTGTCTTCCTTTCGTCTTAATGGAAGACGACCAATTATCGCGCGGCGTTTCATTCGTTGTTTGAGTCATACTCACATTGTTCTTATCTGATGAGTTCCATTAAATTTCAATGCAAGATTATGTGGATTTTGTGGATTTTGTGAAGAAACGACTGAACTTTTTTCACGTAATTTTAGAATTTCTGCCTGGTTTAAGTACCACGATACTTTGGCGGCTTTTCTGGTGCGGGTTATTTGGGAATAATAAAATCGTTGGGTTTCCGTAATAATATTAATTTTGATGCTGCTGTATTTATTAATTCATTCAAACCTAGTCGTGACGAGTAGTTGATATTGAGAACTTGAGTGCTTGAGTGCTTCGAATTATATTATATACTATATTATATTATATTGAAGCAAACTACAGAGTTTAATAAAGAATCAAAGATAAAAGAATCTAAATCTAAGAAGTAAACGAATAGAATAATGGAAATTAATCGATCATCATTGTCATGGAAACCCAACGATTTTATTACTTTTGCATTATCTATTAGGTTCCGCAGTAACAATTACAGTGCTACCACGTCAATAATCAATGACCATGAGTTTCCTTCCTAATTTGAACCCCAATAAATTATGGAAGGTTTGCATACATATTAAAAAAAGAATAAAAAGATTATCAAAAGAGAAGACTGAAAGGTTTAACTGAAATTTAAACCTCTGCAGTCCAATTTCTTTCTTCTTTAAAGGAATTCCTTTAACGTAAATCTAGCGAAATGCAATTCTAGGGGTACATTACGCGAAAATAGTAACGAAATTATTACTGAAATGCACCGGAAGTGGTGGCAATCGTTGCGCCACAATCGACACTCGACAATCGACAATACTTTTATCATTATTATTATTATTATTATTATTACAATGAAAACGTAATATGAATAGATAGCTGTAAAGTGTAAAATGTTATGATGCGGTAAAGGGTTAACTGAATAATTTCGAGGGACAGGAAAGTATCGGGGCTAGGATGATTCTACTTACGTGGTGACTCTTTGCGGCTCCTCGATGTCAATGTCAATTTCATCGCTAGTCGCTTCCGTTACCGAGCTCGTCTGTGAGGTGAACAGACTTCCCCTGCCAACCGGAAATACGCTACTCACACTAACAAACTCACGCGACTAGTTCCGTCGACGTTCAAACTAACTCCAGAGAAAGTGCTCCGCGTTCGACCGACGTATCCTGTCAACGAAACTTTCGGCAAACTTCTATCGAATCGTTTCCATCTTCTTGGGAAAATTCCAACGATGAATCTTCCGCCGAGATGTCTCGCGCATATTTTATATCACGTCTGATATATTAAATTATCTTACAGCCGGCCTAAACGTCATTTATTACTCTCCAAGTATCATTTATCAATTTCACGGTGAAGTTCGGCGAGGAGAACGATGATTTACGATCTACCAATTAAATGGACGGAATCAATTTTTCTTCGCCCGGAAATCAGGCCCGAAGAAATATCGTTTATTTGCAATTATGACTTCTTCAGTTTCAAGTATAAATGGTCAGTTTTTAATGAAGAGTTATTACCCTTGGTTTACGGTTGATTGGAATTGACGATCATCTATAAATACCGTTAAATTCGTCGTAAAGATGCGAGATCATTTAAGGTGAGGCGGAAATATATTTTTATCCATTTGTTACAACTTAAAATGGTCTTAGAACATGTTTAGGCATCATCTACCATCGATTTGGACCATATGGGAGCGATTTTGGCGACTTTGATTTTTTGACGATTTTTGAAGGTATACCCCTTTACATTTTTTCGACTTGGATTCGACCCATTTTTGACCAATACAAATTTTTTAACCGCTTCTTTCGACCAGAAATCGTCCTAGAATATGTTTATACATCATCTACCATCGATTTGGGTCATTTAGAAGCAAAATTGGCGACTTTGATTTTTTGACAATTTTTGAAGGTATACCCCTTCAGATTCTTGCGATTTTGAGTCGACCCAATTTTTGACCGGAAACAATTTTTAAACCGCCTCTTTCGACCAGAAATGGACCTAGAACATGTTTATACATCATCTACCATCGATTTGGGCCATTTAGAATTGATTTTGGCGACTTTCAATTTTTGACAATTTTTGAAGGTATACCCCTTTACATTTTTTGACGTGGATTCGACCCATTTTTGACCAATACAAATTTTTTAACCGCTTCTTTGGATCCAAAATCGTCCTAGAACATGTTTATACATCATGTACCATCGATTTGGGCCATTTAGAATTGATTTTGGCGACTTTCAATTTTGGACAATTTTTGAAGGTATACCCCTTTACATTTTTTGACTTGGATTCGACCCATTTTTGACCAATACAAATTTTTTAACCGCTTCTTCCGACCCAAAATCGTCTTAGAATATGTTTACGCATCTTCTACCATTGATTTGAGCCATTTAGAACTGATTTTGGTGACTTTCATTTTTTGACAATTTTTGAAGGTATACCCCTTTACATTTTTGCGATTTTGGAACGACCAATTTTTTGGTCAGAAAAAAATTTTAATCCACTTCTTGCGACCCAAAATCGTCCTAAAACATGTTTATACATAATCCACTATCAAATTGGTCCATCTAGGAGTCAAATTGGCGACTTTGATTTTTTTGACGATTTTCGAAGGTACAATGTATGTATACTTATTGTTTCGCGAGGTTTCGATTTTGATATAAAATTATTTCCATAAAGTGTGGTAGATCGTTTATAATCCTCCACCTTTCGAATATTTATTTCACGATCAAGGAAGCTTTATTAAATGATCATTTTAAATCGAGCAGAGAGCCTTATCATTGGCGATTTAAATAAAATTAGGGGTTCGAAAATCGAATCGGAGCTGTTTCTCTGGAGCCATTCGCCATACTTTCGACTTCGATATAAGAAACGACAGTTTCATAAGAATTATTAATCATCTTCTTAATTACTTGACTACAATATACAAGGAATATTTGCATACCAAAATCTCGTAAAGATTCAATACGGAAGTATTTTCGCCGACTGTTTCAACCGCGTTAATTTAGTTATTTATTTATTTTGTGCAAAACTTATTAACTCGTACATCTTGTTCCTACGCCATACTTCTTTAAAACTAATGCTATTAATAACCACTAAAAAATATCAAATCTCATAACATTTATGCGATATTATTTAATATGAAATTCGTTATCACGAGAATTGCCAGCAATAGTTTTGATGCATCTTAATTAATTCCACGAGAATGAAATCGTATTATTCATTTTTCCGAAATGTCACGAAAGGTAATAGTTTCACGTGATTTCCCAGCGCGTGGATTTTCAAACCACGGAAAACGCATAATGAAAAGTTAACGATTCCAGTAAATACTGTAAGTAAATCATAGGACTTCAAACGACAAATCTCGAAGCTTTTATTCCGTGGAGGATGGGAATTACCGGCGTCTCTTTTTCCCTGATATTTCGACATTCCTTTTAGCACGTTCTCACGCTCGACACTTCTTTGTCCGGCGGCGCAATCTACTCGGAATCCTTTTTAAAAAGCCAACGTAAAACCCTTTCCCCGAGAATTTATTTTCAAAAGAACGCCGCCGCTTTCGCTAATTCGAAACGTATTCAAATCTTCTCTGCACCCGCCGTGGCAAATTTCGATTTTATCAAAGGGTTATCACACGAATATTGACGACGCTTTTTCGAGAACGTTTCATTGGCTGTTTTCGAGCACCATTCAAGCAGCGATTAAAACACACGCGTGTCGTTAAAGCCGTTTCATTTCGTACTCGTTTAAACGTTTCTGCGTGCGAGTTGATGATAAACTTTCTTTCTCGTGTGTCAGGGAATAATTATCTAAAAACAACAGTGGACAAGCGTGTCGCGTTTACGATTGTTCTCTGTGTTATTAATATTTCTAGCAATTAGGAGAAATTCGTAGCACTAGTGCGGCGAGTCTGATTGGCGAGTCACTGATTCTACTTAAATAGCTACTCGTTCATTTCGACCTTTCTAAGGATTGATCTCGCGGACACTAAAAATACGAGGTTATTTAAGGCGGAATCGTTAATCTAAAAAAGCACAGGCTCGGCATATAATTTTACATATTTTCAATCGGGAGATTAATATTGTACAATTTTACTGGCGTTTCCTAATCGAGGAGAAGTGTCAGATTCTAATTAACATTCTTCGAGTTGTACAACTATAGCGGAAGAAGTTCGTGCGGATTTTTAAATTCAAATTCAAATACTCTGGTCATTTTGGAAAGTAATTTTATTTGTCGACGTAGTCATATTATTCATTTTTTTGTTGTAAAAATCTGGAGTTTTACTCGCAAAGGGAGCAGAGTTTTTGAATTCCTATTTTTAAAATCCGTACGAACTTTCTCTTATACTTAATATTATAATATTATGCTAATACAGTTCGAAATTATGCGTTTCAGGAATTGAATGGTTAATAAACTTAATTAATATTCAATATTGTGTATCAATTTTTTATCATTATATTTGATCCAATTTAATATCGATTTTAAGCGACCTTCAAAACTCCACGAAAAACATTCTGAAATACATTCACCTGAATTCATGATAGTATTAATTATTTCGGAGAAGTTCACTAATTGGATTAACGACTTTCATTACTGGCAGATTACATAATCGATTTCGAACTGATACGAAACTTTGGAATTTCAATTCCAAAGCGTCCCGAGAAGTTTTTAGCAAACGATTCAATCTTTTAGTTCCAACGATTACACGACTCTGTTAAATTCAAAATGGAGACGCTGAGCGACTGTGGTAATCTACTGGATGTAATAAAATATTATTTTTAATAAAACATTCGTTGAGTATATTCTAATTCTAATAGTTACTGCACTGTAATTCTTTCGATAGTCGTTATTAATAAATGTCTACACTTATTAAACAAAGGAGTCGCTTTTAAGTTGATCAAAATTGAAAATAAATGTTCAAAGCTATATTTACGCTTCTATTATTGTATTATAATTGGGTTTGCCAGAAAGTTCGTGCAGTTTGCATTAGTTTTGTTTTGCGGGGAAATACAGTGATTTTCAAACTAGCCGATGAAGCTGTTCGAAAAATAGGAAAATGTTAAAATTCAAACCAAACAGTGCATTATTGCATAAAAAGAATATACGAAATATACAAAATTGAATAAAAATCGCTTTCTATTTATACTATAAATCAATGTATTGTATACGCTTGTGTTATAAATACACGGGGTGTTTGCAAAACGTTTCCTGCCGGTATGCTAAAGAATGTGACACTTCCGTAAATCTAAATAAGTAGTAAAACCCGAATGGGAGAAAAGGGAGAAAAGGGAGAAAAGAGAGGAAAGGGAGAAAGTAGAGCTCACCGATTATCGCGTCTGGCTCGGTTCGGTGTGCCCGCCTTAGGCTCCTCCATGTAAAAGACAACGTCACCCTCGTTCTCGAGACGTTGATTGTCATTTTGGGCAGCAGCCTCGGCGGGATTGCTACCGGAGATACCACCGGAAATGGTGACGGGCGGGACGGGTTGTTGCTGCACGTCCATCCGGTTCCTCGACTTCCGCCTCTTGAGTACGCTCGCCTTCTTTGCCACCTGGATCATCAGAGACTGAACCCCCGGTGCCCTCCCATTACAACACACGTCGAACACAACATGCACTATCCCTACTATTTGGCGACCGCCAAACCCATCTGCAAAAACCCCCGGAAACGGACACCGGCCCCGGGTCCTACCTTTCTCCCCAAAGCAGAAGAGAAGATGGCGTACAACGCCTCGAGTACTTTACGTACCTTAAGTACCTTAAATACCATTCCTTTTCTTATGGGAATTTATGCTCGTCTTTTCGTCTTTTCGTCTTTTCGCCGTTTACGCGATCCTCTGATATACAGTATGTATGTAATATCATTTTTAATTCAATTTCATTTCATTTTATTTTTTTAATAGTATGTCGAAAATAAGAATATATTCTCGACAAAATCCAACGAATCACAATATTCATTAACAATCATTATGATTCTAATAATGCAATTAAATTTGCAATATGTGGTACGGTGAAATTCTTGATGTAGAAGAAACCACTGTGTTTAATCGGAAATATACCAAATATTTCCGGGCATATGATAGTGCCATTTTTTATGTAAGTGGAACTATGGAAGAAAGTCGCCGAGATATATTTTGGCAAAATACTAATTTAAAATCGAATTACTGTAATAATAAAATGTAATGACGATTAAAAAATTCGAAACCAATATCTCCCGTAAATTCATCGAAATTAAATTCAAATTAAATTCAAATTAAATTCAAATTAAAGTATTGAGAATCTCCCTAAATTCATCGAAATAAGAATAGCATAGAACAAAAATAAATGGAACAGATTAATTAGAATCTCGGAGAATTTTTGTCCGAAATATCAAAATGGGATCTTATAGGTCAGAAGAGACGAGCGTAAAGTCCCATTGTTTGCCTAGCAAACTTAAATTGCAAATATCCCTGTGTTTGCATCCCCTGCAGGCTGATGCGAAAATAAAGAGCCAGCATGTACAACACATCTATACGTTTCCGGGTATATTTATATACATCTACGTACATGGTACATATATATGTATAAATATACTCAGAACACGACATACTTAATCCAGGCACATGCACGGTACACTAAATCACTACGTGGAGGAATAAAGTCATTTCAAAATGGCATCGCAAGTATTATTAATGAATAAAAAAGATTAAATAATCGGCCGAATTCGTGAAGCAAATTAAGTGAAGCCGCGCAGTAAGCAATATTTACAAATATTTTAAGCAACCATGTCGATATTCGTCAATGTACAACGGAAGTTTTTTTACAGCATTTTTCATTAATTTCAAACGGTGAAATTAATAATAATTATTGAAGTCGTCAATTGGTTTGCGGTGGACATTTCTATAGTTGATCTTCGTATTCGCGTATCATATTTTTGCGCCAATATTTTCAACTTCCTTCATCGAAGTTTTCATGTATATTTTCATTTTCATAACATTTAGCTTAGTAAAGCGAAGCAAGAAAAGCGAGAATTCCGACGAAGTACGTCGAAGTACGTCGAAGTACATCGAAGTACAAGCGATGTCGAATATCGGACGAGTTACTCGGAGCGTCGTAAATGATACTTTCCGATATTAATGGAAAAAGACAATATTTCTGGAAGATACGTCGGATTTAGAGACACGAAATTATTTTACGTCCACGGATAATCAATTTAATAAATTATTCTCGTACAACGCGCTCGTGCAATCGAAGATAGAAATATTTATTTTCTCCGTTAATTTCGGATAAATAATTCCCGAGGCTCCGCGTAATTTACGGTATCGTAAAAAAATGCGCAGATCGTACATTCAGCAGACACGTGATTATTGGTGTTCCCTTTTTTGTTCAATTAATTAAAAGTATTCTCGTACGTGTGTCAAGGAAGGTGATAAAAAATTGCAAATAAATAAACATGCAAAAGAGAGTAAAAATGTAGAAATAAATCTAAACCATTTACATACCATCTTCTTTACACAAATCAACTGAAATATATTAGGTACATTTTATCATCGATTAAACCAAGAACGAAGACATCGTATTTACATGTTATTATTGAATGAAATTTATGCGCAATCAACGAGAAATGGCTATCATCGAATTTTGGCAGCAGATGCAAAAAAATATATATATATATGTATATGTGTATACATATATGTATACAATTCTGTAGCGTTTCATTCGATTATCATTCGTGATGCATTAAAATCAAATGTGCCGGATTTTAAGCGATCAATTAAGTCATGTTAATTTATGTTCCATATCGATCACACTTTCTAATTAACTGATTAACTACCCTCGTACTTAATTCTCTTAAAAGATTTCGAGAAATTAAATATTTAATCAACTTCCGTTAATAAATTCAGCTATATTTTCGAGGACAAGAAAATTTAATTTTATCAATATTTCATTGATACTTAACGTTAGTCGATGATTAAAATTAAAAATGACTGTTTTAATAATCGACTAACTCGGTGGATAAACTATTCCAGTTTGTAAATCACGAATTATGAAATTCTGATTCCTTAAAAATTTAGAAATATCGAAAGAAGCGTATTCAAAACTTCCTCGAGAATTCATTTAATCGAGAACGCTTAATCGGTGGAATATCTGATCAGCCAATAGCAGCGATGTAAGACCGAATAGAAAATGGCATGGATAAACCGGAAACGAAAGATGGATTCTTACTTCGAAGAAAGAAATAACATTATTGTTTCATTGTTGCAACGTGGGACGCTTATTGGATTCATAATTCGGCCATTTAATAATGCAAATTATATAATCGAATTGCAAAGGAATCCGAGCTAATTCAAAGAACAAATTATCGAGGCGAATATGCGTAAAAAAATGATTTAAAAAAAACAAGGAAAACCAGAGTAACTGATTAGCAGGAATTATCGTAAATTATCATAAATTATCATAAATGATATAACGAATAAAATCGAAGAGAAGCACGTTCCTTCTGGTGTCGTAAAAATGGGGGATGAAAGGTGAGGGATGAGGGACGAAGGGTGGATGGATCGAGTTAATATACAGAAGCTTCTAAGCGTATTTTCAACTGCATCAACACACGAATATCACGAGCAACACTTAAGTAATATTTATACTCTGATATTAAACGGCACATTAAAAAACACCGAGCAGAATTCACATTCTCTGCTTGCATCCATCCACTGCCAAATTATCTCTTGCTTTTTTAGAGAATATTCCAAAATCCTCGCCAACATTCCTCGACAATTAGATCCGCGATATTTTCAACATTCCAAGAAATCATGAAACTTACTATTATATATTCACGGAAATATGGAATTTCAGTTATATTGATTAATAATATCAATGTCAATTATATCCACGTGGATGTTCGTCATATTGTAATTCTTCAACAGCAAAGATAAAAGCAAAATATACGAACAAATTTTGGAGCGTGAAATATTTTTCATTTTTACGTGATAAAATATGAAATTAAATGCGAAACACAGGTTTTTTATCGCAAAATGCTAGAGTGACTTTGGAAAAGAGTTATCACAGTGAAATTGCGGAGGAATGTGTTTTTGCATCGCGGGTTCCCAAACGTAACGAAGGTCGCGTTTTAATATTTAAAAGCCGGCTTTCCAATTTTTTGCGAACTACGGAACAATCTTACGTCCAATTTATTTTTTATTCCGCCTGTACTCAGCAAGAAAATTGGATGGAAATTTTTATTCGCGTTTTGTGCCGTTCCTTTTGCCATAAACTTGAGACAAATACACGTTTCGAGTAATATTTTTATTTTTATTGCGTATGAAACTAAATATTTAAAAATCTTCATTGATAATAAAATGTTGGATTTGCCAGTGGGAATTTAATTAAATCTTGCTTTCAAGTTAATAGAATTTTGTAGACTTTACGATTGGATATAATTGGAAATTGTTAATTTGGGAACCCACGTTTTTTGATTTGAGAAGATTTTCGAGTTCTCTGTACTTTCGACTACTCCTCTAATATTTTTAGTATCAAGAATAACGTGAATTTAAATTAGTGATTCTAAAAATATTGAGTCTCTTAATGGAAATCATAATTATATTCTCTAATAAGAAGCATCATCGTAAAGAATATCTTTGTAATATGTTTAGCAACGATACTCGAAAAGTAATCGTTGCATCGCGTAAACCCGGTAATACTTGATAAACATAATTCTTGAAAATTATAATATGCACTTGTCAGGGTTTGGCAAATCATTTGGGCTGATTGATAAACAAATATTAGTCTTTGATATAACAAAAGGAAATTAGAAAAGTTAATGCGTGCGTGCGTATACTCGGCCACATGGCGACTAAAACGACGACGCGCGAACATTCACGAATGTTCCCGAACCGTTACGACGGTTTCACTATCGATTATCTATCAACACTTTATAATATAAATCGTAAAAGCAACATGGAGATAAGGCAGAATAAATAACACTATGATTTCAACAAATACCACATCAATTATTAAGTTTTCGTAAAAAATCTTCCATAATCATTGAGATATTAATATTAATTTGTCACTAGATATTTCACCACAATGATTAACCGTGTAAAAAGTGTTCTATTCTTTTATACTTGAATCATATCTCCTTTATTTACGTCCATATTTTAATCTCTCTTCCAAACGCGTCCATTTTCATTGAAACCAAACCAAACGAAACCACATCAAACCCTGAGAAATCATTACACGGTATATTACAAAATCAGGCAATGAATTCTAACCTAAAATGAAAGTTAATCGGAAAAAGTGATTCGTAAACGACGATCGTAGCATAGTTGGAAGAACGAGAGGACTATTACCGAGATTAAACGAGATTAAACGAGATTAAACGAGATTAAACGAGATCGAACGAGAGATATTCTGCGTGGCAGAAAGGAGATCGAAGGAATTCTTCGATGGAGCAATCACGAAACTCGCGATCTCGGCACCGAAAGTCGAACGCAACGAGTTACGAGTGAACGTAAACATTGTAAAAGTTTGGAAAATCGTAAAAAAAAGGAACGTAAAGGTTCGCAATCTCTGTCGAGAAACATCGTGAAGCAACTAAAAGACATCAACAAGTCAACGGCTAGTAGCTACTGCCTTTCTCACGATCGAGCTCGAGAAAACGCTTTTGCTTACCTTTCCCAGGGGAGTCGAGGGTTGTCCTGCCGGCGCCGGATCCTTTATATAAATGTTCCACGTCGCCACGCTGTTGATAGCTTTATCGGCCGCGTAACACCGCCACAAACACTGTATCAACATGGCGGCCGCCGGTATTTGACGATTAAAGTGCTTCTGCCGTTGCTTCTGCTGAACCTTCAAGGCGAAGCCTGACCCCAGAATACCCTGAAATCAACACGATTTTTCCCTGATTCCTTAAACAATTTTTACGCTTCTTCCCTGATAAGATGATTAGAATATTTCATAATTCGGGTAACCTTCGTAAAATGCGGAACTTTTTCAATGCGGTTTAGATATAACACGGTTCAGAAATTGTGACGATCCTAGTATGACGCGACACTTTTTAATGCGGTTTGGATATAATGCGCTTTAAAAATTGTGGCGATCCCGTATAACGCGACCCGAAAGGATATCTTTATCCAACGTTTCGACGAGCAATTAACAATAATTACCGCTTAAAGGATTTCGTTATTTTAGGACATAATACTTACGGCTGGAAGTGCGAAAAAGGATATCGCGAATACGCTGAAACACGAAGCCACAATTTTCCCCATCCAAGTTTGTGGCACCGCGTCACCGTAACCTATCGTGGTCACGGTAATCTGAAAGCACAAAATGACAATCCATTTTCGAAATTGACCACGGTACTTTTTGCTTTCGTATCTATTTCCTATACGCGGTAAAACATGCTACCAATCTCTACGATTAACCCTTTGACTACGGCGCGCTTTAATAAAAACCGATTAACATCCACGATCTGATATTCAAGATATTCGTGATATTCGACAGTAACTGCGAGCAAACTGCGTTGTCAAAAATAAGAAAAGTTACGAAGTTATTGCGATTCAGTTATTTAATTGGTTGTTATGTGACATGTAACAATATGTCCAACACCATATCAATTATAGACGAAAATAAATGTGTCGCATATATACGCCTTTCGTTAATATTAATTGACATTTGAGAGCGTATATAGACGCCTTAAAGGTTCGCAATCAAAGGATTAATAATTGCGATAAAGATTTTAACAAAGAAATATTCCGTGCCCTCAATAATAAAGACAGTATTCGTGCAGTAATTTTGATTACGTTTTTTGCCCGGATTATATTACCACGCAATACGCCTGGATATTATTATAATATTATCTCGAATTCGTGAGACTCGTTTCTCTCGCAGCAGCCGCCATCGGAGGATGAAATAATTAATAATAGACGCGACATCGATCCGTTCAGCTCAGAGCCGATTGTTTGCCGATCGTTAATTTATTCGGCCAAATATATTCCACTAATTAGAAATATAGGCCAGAAACGAGGAAACCTTTCCAAAGCGATGCCAACGAATTTCAAATAATATCCCCAGCGATTTACACGTATGACGTAAAAACTTTATATTCTCAAGTGGCGATACCAATCAAATTCAGCTATTTATTTATATATTTATTTATATATTTATTTATTCTTTTGTTGGACGGTGCAGAATAATTATACTAAATATTTATACTTTTTGTACAATAAACTAATTAAATTCGACTGAAGAGGGCAAAAATCCCTTGCCGAAACGTTTCGATTTTAATTGAAATAAAGAAGATTAAATCAGACATTGGTCTATACTACTAGCCGCACCGTCCAACAAAAGAATACTAACATTTCGAAGACCGACAAAAATATAACTCAAGATTATATTTATTTATGTTAATCGTTTTGTGTGAGACACGTAGCAATGTATTCCAAATGATATCAGTTTAGTAAAAAAGTAAATGCATTACCGACAAATTTCCCGGTCGAATATACAGCGTTTTTCTTGTAAATAATAAACATTAGAAAAAAATGAAAGAGGAAAAAATAGTATTGTTTTTTATACGCAACACAATGGCGTATGTAATTTTTGTGTATTTACACTATTTCGTTATATATTGTTATTATAATATTCTTTTATATCACATGAAAGCGTGTATCAATACGAATTCGTCCCTGAACTGCACAGTGGCCTTCAAAGTCATACAAAGTCAGGAATGGAAGAAACATTTTCAACATTTCCTACCAATGTATCTAGAATTTTGTACCGCACTCCATTTAAAAAATTGAAGGTTATGTACCTTGATTTCTAAAAAATAGAATAAACACGCAAAAATTACATACGCCGTTGCGTTGCGTATAAAAAACAGTACTATTCCTTCCTGTTTCATTTCTCTCTAATATTTACGCTATTTACTCTAATATTTAATAACATAATATTTAACAACAGTATACGCCTTTCGTATATGTTCCTGGAGAAGTGAAACCGTAAATGTACGGCTCTCGCAGTCAAAGGATTAAAGCTTGAATCTTTCACACTTGAATGGTGCGCGGCTTAGTTTGTTCGTATTTGAAAGTCCAGAGTCGAGTGAATTCGTTAAATAATTGCGGTGCACATTCGGTAATAAATAATAGGTCTACTCGAGCAAGATGCATTTCCGTGGCACCGAGATCATAGAATTAAGCATGGAGTCGATGCGACGAATCCCAATGGGGTGCGAGTTGACGGGAAACCAGTCGATGGAATTAATTACTCGCGCTAATAGACTCACGGTGGATGAACGAACTGCATTGCGCTCACCAAATCACCGCCGCGAGAAAACCGATTGGCTTATTTCGATTAATATCGCATAATGCGTGTACGCCGATCCACGGTTCGCAGTGCGCCGTTTGATCGACTTCGATAAATCGAGTTCGTTAAATCGATCGTTCGATTTCCCGTCTTTATCGAGCATAATAACGCGATTGCACAAAGCGATGCCAAAGGTATCCGCGAATTTACCAATTATTCAATCACTTAGGAATATAATTATTCAATTACTTGGCTGCAAGTTGCTGTATAATCACATCATACGTCATTAATTTAGAACTTGTTAATTATAATGAATTTAATTTGTATATATAACATCATAAAATAAGTAAATCTTGATGGAGAGACCGAGCATTAAATACTCGCATTTCATTTTAAATAGTACGTAGATGAATACACTTTTTTATAATCAAACATTATTCAGTAATCGTCGGAAATGACTTTATCACGGACACCTTTTGATTCTACGAATTTATTGTGACAACGATATACGTCATAATTGAGAATTGTTTCCATCAAGTAGAGTTTCCAAATGAAGTCTACTTACCACACCCCACCAAAGTGCATCGGCATAACTGGAAAAATCGGTTTTCCCATTGGCACCGACTGCATCCTTTTCGGCGAGATATACGAAGTAGCTGCTGAAAATAAGACATAGAAATCCGATGTACAGTGTCGTGATCAGCTCCTGGAACAAATTTACGCAACAGCGTCGTACTTATTTCACGTGCATTCGAAGATGGTCGGGAAAGTAGACAATTTCTCCATATCGGCAATCGTCGTACTAAACATCGAATAGAATACGAACGAATGCTTATTGGACAAATCTAGTCGCTTCTGAGTATCCAAAATATTCCTGATTCACGTCGACGCCAAGTTAAACGATATATTATTAACCGTTTCAGTGGCACATGTGTCGGTAATTATTAAAGTGTCTAATAAAGTATCACTTTCCCGGAAAAAACGATTAAAAATTTTGTGGATTCTAAACAGATATAACCTGCCAGTCTACAATCTATTTATTGTCAACACTTTTCAATATCATTATCACAGGATCACTGCAACTTTTATATATTAACTGCAATTCTAAATATGTTTATTTTATTTCAAGATTAAAATATATTTATTTTGAGAGCTATGGATAAAAAGTGACTTGGACTACTTTCATAATCAGCGGCACATATGCAGTCGCAAAAATGCGTGCAGAAAATGACAAACAGCACGATCGCGATCGTCGTCTTTCACGTAATTGAAGACTCCTTGCAGAAAACACTGAAAATGTCCAAATAAAAGTTTGTTTGCAATCGCTAAATATTCTTGATACCAGTGTTAATACTGTAGTATAGAATTTCTGTGCAAATTCCTTTTGTAAATAATTAATAATAATGCTAAAAGATTGTACCGCTGGTGCCTTCAGCGTGGTCTCTCGGCAAGTTCTTTCTTTTTTCTTTTTTCTTTCTTTTTTCTTTATTCTTACAAATTTGACTGTTCGCATTTAGAGTGTGTTTTCCACGAGGATTCTTCAATGGTATTTCATGTACTTCGTCTTGACTTATAAATATCGAGAAGGTTTACATCCCTCTCGTAATGTTTAACATACGAAAAAAAACAATATTAACTAAACCTATGATTTTTGCTGGCATTTAAAAACCCGAGATAAAAATTCGCTGCCATTCTCCGTCGTGAAATCACGACGTGAATAAAGCCATGATCCGCTGTTGCACGGCACTCAAACGGTTAATCAACGAACGTGTTAATTACGAATACTTTCGACACTCACGCGTCGGTTGTAAAATGAGTAACATGTTTTTAATAATAGAAAATCGATCGACGTACCTGCCGATGAATGAAGACGACGGAGCCGAGGAGTCGCCATGTTCCACCTTGCCGGTCCACGTGAAGCATTCGCAATATTTGTAAAAAGCGAATGCCTCTTATCGCGGACGTGGCGAAAACCTGGCCGTTGCTTCCCACTGATAACACCACCATCGACGCTACCACCACGATTAAATCTGTAATTAAACGCGTGTAATTAAAGTTGCTAAACCGCTGTGTCATTCGTTCCTTGTTTATTTAGGCCTTCGGGATCTACTCGAAATATTTGTCAGACAACCTCCTGGCGTTATACAAAATAAATAAACGTTAGGCTCTTATTAAAACATGTTTACTTGGAATACACTGACAAGCGTGATAACGGAGGATCAAGGTGATCCTTACTGATCCTTGTATACTCCTCTGCGCAGTTAAAGGGTTAAGGAGACAAACATCCCCCTTTGTTCAACAGATTTTACTTGCTACGGCGGATTTACTTTTTTACTAATCTGATATATAATAGTATTAACCCTAATCGTACCACGACGTGACTCTCACAGTCACATTCGAACTGTGAACTTAAACTTTTTTATTATTTCATTTTGCATTTCCAACAAATATATGGCATGTGTATAATTATAATTATAATATTTTATGTTTATATGTAGCTCGTTTCGATAAACGAGTGAATTTAAACTATGAACAGTAACATTTTAATTATTCCCATGATTCTCATAAGTGACTGAGTCACATCGTGGTATGATTCGTTATAAAAACACGTGGTACGATTAGGGTTAAATATACTGTCACGTGTTACAAAGCAACCGATCGAATAAACCGAATTTCAATGGCTCCTCGATTTCTCTTATTTTAACAAACCGATTCCGACTCACAATCAGTTAGAATCACGGGAATTTCGCACCGCACGATGCTGAATGGTTTTTCGTTAAAACACGCTGCAGTCGAAGGGTTAAACTTCTATTTTATTATAACACTTCGATGTTATCTTATTATAACACTACCGATACAAGGATTAAAAGGATAACGAATTTATGTTACGATAATTATCAAAGTATATTTTCTTCATAATTCCTGCGTTGTGATATTATTCTTGGAGTAAAAATTGAAGAAATATCGTGTTCTAAATTTGGCGAAATTAATCATCGGTATTCTGACGGTTCCTCTCGACTCCATACTGTAATTGATTTTAACGAGTCGGTTTCTAAATCTGTGAAAATCGAGTGCAGAAATCGATGAGATCGGTAACGCCAGAGATAGCTCGGGTAATTGATTCTGTTTACGAATGGATGGCATCGGTAGTCGGATTAACATACAAGTCGATGTTTCTATTTACTCGGCAGCAAAGGTCATTTAATCACGGCTCATATCGCGCGTTATACGGTTCCCTGATTCGGAGAATCGTGCTACCGTTCCTTTCGAACGGTGCATTCGCGTTTACCTCGATGAACGCCAAAGGAACTACCCGACCGACAACCCACAAGAAACTCCACCTATCAATAATTTACCCGCGAAACCAACCAATAATTTACCGCGCACAATCAACTGCATTACGAATTATTATTATTAGTATTAGGTTATTACGTTAACTTAACTTACGTTAAGTATTAGGCTATTACGTTATTAACGTTTCGTCGAAGTATTTAAATAAAGAAGTTTTCTTCTAATTTTTGTTGGCCTTATTAATAGCCGCAGAAAAGTACACACTACATATTAATAATATTACGATCAACCTCAACCTTCAAGAAAATTAATTAGGTTATTACATATGAAACGACAGATTTGTCTTTAGAATACTTTAAGCTGGTGCATTGCTTTTCATACGAAACTTTACTAATCACAATAATCACTATTAATATATAGTGTACATTTTCTGCGGCTAGAAAATGTTCTGATCAGACCAAAAAATTAGATGAAAACTTTATTTAAATATGTCGACGAAACGTTTCTGTAACACAATCGTTACCCTCTTCAGTCGAGAAATTTGTACAAGAAGTCCTAGGATTTACTCGTTTACATTATTTTCGCCCTAGGTGCCTGCGTCTTAGTTGTTATATTAAGACTGAAAGTTGTTATATTGAGTATAATAATATTACGGCCAACTTCAACACTCCAGAATCCAGAAATTTAATAATCACTATTATATTGGATACACGTTTTGGATTTATAAATATTGAATTCATAAATACTTCGAAAGCAATGTTGACGGAATCTTGAATAGAAAATGTTTTCTCACGAAGGAAGAGTTCAAGATATTTAGTATGAAATGTAAGTTATATAAAAATAAGGTTAAACACGGAAAGAGAAGAAAGTAACGATCGGATCTAATAGAAAAATTGACAAGCTTTAAAATGCTTTATATTATTATTACTATAAAATCGGGCGTTTCATATGTAACGACCTGATATTATTATTGATATGATACGGCGTACGAATAGTAATTTGAACGAGCGGGTAATCAAGCGAGTAACGATATCAGTGGCAATTACCGAGGCAATTGAAATCGGAGCAATTATAACGTCGGTCATCGGATTCGTAGGATAAAACTAGATTCGAAAATTCTGCAGATTTTATTAACATATTCACACCGAATGACTCAAACGTGAGTCTTTTATGTCCTGACTTTCACAGTACTTTGTTCAATATTACTTTATTTACCAAAATTCCGCGCATTTTCCCTTTTTTACGCGTGTAATACTCGGCCGAAAATGTCCCGAAACGGATCACGATCAACTATATATTCGATTACTTTATGGAATTGGTAATATTTCGTGTACCATTTAGTGGAATATAACTAATTTGAGAGGAAGTTATATCGCAGATCTTTGATCGTACATCAAAGAAATTTGAGAGGAGATAATGGAGAGAGAATAGATAATTGCGAGGGGATTAATGGTAATTCGTGAATCGTGCACTGACCTATTATACAAATCGGTTTGCGTATGAACCGGAACCTGCCGCAGCATCCCATGTACTTCGATCTGCAACCCGCGCTCCATAGCCTTACGAGATATTCAACGCCGAAGAATACCACCAGACATATTTCCTGAAACACCAAGCTTTCGACTTAATACTAATTCACGTATTCAAACTCACAAATTCAAGTATGTACGTATCACAAGAATTAATTATCTACTTTCTCACTTGTCTGGAAATATATTCATCCAGTAAATTCAATCAGTACAATGCATATCATTTCTTATAATAAATAACTAAATCACAGTAACTCCTTGAATTTTCTTACTGTTATCGGCACAATTTAGCGTACGATGTTAATGGTTTTTTTTGGTTAGAACACGCCACAGTGAAAGGGTTAAGAGCTACAGTCGGTAAAATGAAGAACAGGGTATTGATATCGTTTTATGGTTTCCTTCGATTCGTTTATTCGGCGTTGATAGACTCGTTTTGACGTGCCACGGTAAGATTCGCGAGTAATCAATATTAGAAATGGCGGGTTATGGCGGATGGAAATTGCGAGTGAGATAGGCATAATCGTAGGTCGGGGAAAACAACAATTCCCGTAATGACATTCTAGTCCAGTTCAGTCATTAGCTCGAGGCGTTCTTAAAATAAATGTGCAACGAGACGGCACACGGAGATACTAAGTATATATCGATTGTTACGACCTTTATTGTGACGCCAGGACGCCCTGGAAAAATGGTGACATCGATGTCGGTATCGCGATACCGACCGATCCACGAACTTTCCCTTTATGGCCCGGAAACCGGCCACGACATAACCCTGCGCAACGCTTACGACTTTTTTCCGTTCCAATGCTAAACTTTCTAGCGTAAAATCATACCGATCTCGGGGCCAAGTACCTTCGAAATGGATAATAAACTTTGCAAGGAAAAATTCTACACTTTTTCCATCCTATTTCACGTCCGTGACTTCAACCTTTACGGTTATTCGTCACGAATTACTCCACCGATTCGTTTCGACTCGCTGTATTCGTCGGGGTTAAAAAACAATCATTGAGGTTAATAATTATGCGCAATTCTAACGCAAATCTCGCGCAATAATAATAACGATAATAATAATAATAGCGGTAATTACGGTGGAAAGAAATACGAGGAGGAAGTATATTGTATTATATATTTGCGCAAGAATTTAATGTAATTATTAATCAGTTATTATTTTTGTTCAAAGTCGAACGACATCTATCGATACTGCGAGATTAAATATTCAAAATCCAAGATTAATATCAATCGATTGAAAAATATTGGTAAATGGTTGTGTTAACTTTTTAGCACCTTAAACATGTGTCATTTTCTTATGCAATCATTTTAATAGGAATTATCTGAAAAATAATGAATGAACTTACAGCAGTTTCAAAATAAACGGCTGATTTGGTGATTGAAACAAATTTGTGTAGCTCGAGATTTTTTCAATAAAAGGAAACTTTAACCGTCAGCTTGCCAGCAGAATAATAATAAGCCATTATTACTCGAAAGATGGGAAGATGTCAAAGTCCATAATAGGCGCGTAAAAGGCTTTTTAGGGTAGGTTGGTGGAGGCGGCTAAGAAGGATCTATGGTGCTCGGTCCTCGACAATGCCTCGAGGATGAGGGAGGATGAGGAAGGATGAAAGGCCTGGCGGGGGTGGAAAGAGAGGGGTGGAAGGACAGAGTGGAAGAGACGAATGCACGTCCCTCGTAGTATCGTAAACTTCTACTTCTACCCCGAGATTTACATAATGTTCTAAGTAACTACGTGTCACACTATCTCCAGAGTACTCGCTAAGCCGGGAAAACTTGCCAGAATTTCAATTACATCGAGAGTAAAGTCCTTTATGAAATTTCCCACCTGAAAATTCCACTTGTCATACGTCTCGTGGAACTATTACCGTCGAGTTTATCGGAAACTAGAACTAATTTCGTTCTGTATATGCAATCATATTTGGCAATTTTAATAATACCTTTAATGGCATCGAAACTTAGGTCGAATTTTATGTTCAATGACTGATTTTCAAATTTTTATAATATACTTTGTAGCATCCAAAATTAGGGCGAATTCTATGTTAAACAAAATTTTTAATTTGTATAATAAATTGTGTAGTATCCAAACTTAGGTCGAATTCTATGATCAACGATATTTTCAAATTTGAATAATATATTTAATAACATCCAAACTTAGGTCGAATTCTATAATCAACGACATTTCCAAACTTTAATAATAAATTTCATTGCATCCAAACCTAAATTAAATTCTATATTCAACGACATTTTCAAATGTTTATTATAAATTTCATTGCATCCAAACCTAGATTAAACTCCATATTCAACGATATTTTCAAATTTTTATAATAAACTTTGTAGCATCCAAAATTATATCGAATTCTATGTTAAACGATATTTTTAAATTTCTATAATAAATTTTATTCATCCAAACTTAGATCGAATTCTATGATCAACGATATTTTCAAATTTTAATAACACATTTAATTGCATCCAAACTTAGATTAAACTCTATATTCAACGACATTTTCAAAATGTTTATAATAAATAATGTAATAGCATAAAAACCTAGATTAAACTCTATATTCAACGACATTTTGAAATGTTTATAATAAATTGAATAGCATCTGAACCTAGGTTAAACTCTATACTCAACAATATTTCCAAATTTGGATAATAAATTGAATAGAATAGAAACCCAGTTTAAACTCTTTGCTCTACGCCGTATTTGCAAATAAATCGCGTTAAAATTCAATCGAGGCGAGTTCCTTCTCCGGCAGCGTTATTGGAAAAATGAAAATCGAATTGTTCCTGTATCGTTGCGCTACAAAAAACTACGTGACAACTTTCTTCGGGAACTTTTTTACGAAGTGCTTTCTAACAAATACGGCCATACATTTTTAAAGCGAGTAGATAACAAAGAGTACATAATTTCCCACGTAATCCAGCGCATAAAATTCCACGTAATCCAAATCTCCGATAAAACATCAAGTATGATGGAAAAATACGGGCATCATATTCGAGTACTTGGCCGCTCCATTTGTTTATAACATTCCAATTGTGTATCGTCCAAAATTGTTTTTCCAATATTTCGCCCGTTTGTGGAACAATTTATTCTTAATTTCTATCAATTCCCTAAACTTGGGGTTAAAATTAGTGCTCGATAGAATTGTGATTAACACGTTGAACGGCTTGCCGAAATCCGCGTTATACGATACCTAGCGATACACGTCCGTAACGTGTATATAACGTCTAAAAATAAAACTGTTATCTTTTTTATATTAAAAATATGAAAAATTTTACGTATATTATCGATATATTTGATTCGAATTTTAGTAATATTCGTCACCGATGACCACCATGGCTGGCGTTAAACCTGTTAATAACAGAATTCTATCGAATGCTTAAAAAACTAGAATTATTCATTGAATAAAATAATAGTAATTTAATATATAATTAAGATAAAGGCTTCGAGTAAAAAATAAGTTACTCACCATCCAAAACAGAGTTTCGTTTGCAAAATTAGTGTATTGATCTATCGTTGACAAAACGCTAAATATGAGGCACACCAATACCATCATGAACCTGAAACACAAAACAGCACGATATTAGTGGAAGTATTAATTTTTTAATGCCGCGATACCATCGCAAATATGAATAAGTGCACCAGTATATAATAACCACCAGTCATATTCACGCTATCGCATAAACACCGCGAATTAATACACACAATAATACATAAATATTAATAAAGCCAATTTCAACTTTCCTGATCAATATGACTCGCGCATGAGCACTTTCGACCCTCGAAAACTATGTCCATGTATGACATTGAAATAATTATATTCATTTTATTATCTGACTCTTAAGATTGCTCGATGTAATTTTGATTAATCTATTAATTGTAAAAGACGTATATATACGCTCTTCTACATATGTTCAGGAGTATATATACGACCAACAAATATTGTTGGAAAATATTATTGTCACATAAGAATCGATGGAATAACTGAATTTCAATAACTCCTCGATTTTTTTACTTTTATCAACACAATTTAGTGGCAACTACTGTCACGCGAATATCGCATCGTACGATTTTAATGGTTTTTCATTAAAATACGCAGCAGTCGAAGAGTTAATAACGAAATTTTGATAAATTCTTCAGAAACTAAATGAACGTTTGTTTAACACTGGAACTACCGGCAATATATCCAGTTATATTGATATATTTATGTGTACATCCTTAAAAAAGGATGGATGGAAGTAATGAATTAATCGATTCATTGACGTCCATTGTGCAACGTAAACTGGCGAAAATCGAAAAAAATGAAACGATATGAATTGGACAATTTTGATTAAATTCCGAGAAAGCGTCATTTTGACTGGTTTGGTGGTTCTAATGTTAAGATTCATTAGCGGACGCTAATAGGTCGCGGGAAATGCAGTTTTATTTATAAACAGCAGGAAGGTTGCGCGCATACATTAGAAATATTGATTTTAACAGTTTTATCATCAAACGCCTGACGTGCGGCATTTCAACACGAAATCCGCTTTACGAAGTGGGACGTTCTGCTGCGGCGACATCTGCTTCCTTGGTTTAGCAATTCATGCGGTCCACAAACCAGGATCTACCGCGATCGATTCTAAACTTCTATAGATTATTAAAACGGAGCTATATTTTGAAATTACTCGGACGTGTAAGAAAATAAGAATCAAAAGTGTCTTCTGTTTGTCAGTTTTTATCCATAAGAGCACAGGTTGTCCGATATCTGTCGTATTATTCATTTTATGTTATTAATATTGTATGCTATTAATACAACGCGAGACCACGTTGTATAAGTTCCGCGTTATATGAGGATGGCCGCCATTTGTGAACCGCGTTATATCGAAATCGCGTTAGACGAGGATGGCCGCAATTTGTGAACCACGTTATATCGAAATCGCGTTGTATAAGTTTCGCGTTATACGAGAATGGCCGCAGTTTGTGAACCGCGTTATATCGAAACCGCATTGTATATGTTTCGCGTTATACGAGAATTTGGGAACCGCGTTGTACGAGGGTTACCTGTATTATTTGGATTTGCGTATTCGAGCGATCAAATAACTTCCTATAAACTTTCCCACTATTTTTACCTTAATTACGTCCCCGAAGTAGATTCCGCGCTATACGATGCATCATCGTTCATAAGTTGCGAATTATACCGAAAAGAAGTGTAAAAGCGCCGGCGATATCGACCACTTAACTTCACGATAACTGTAGCTGAAGTTGCAGTTAAACTGCAACTTCAACTTCTTGCAGCGGGGCTTCGAGGGGTGTTAGAAACTAGTAGCGATCAGTTTTAGAAGGTTACTACTGTCCCTAGATATCGAATTATATTTGCGGAGAGCATCGATCGCGACCTTACGCAAAAGACACCGGATATCCTGTCCACCTGACAGGATATCCCCACCTTCTTTCCCCTTTCGCATCCCTTTCGCATCCCTTTCGCATTTACGCCGCGCGAACCTGCAATTAAGATCACTCCCACCGAAAAAGATTCCGTAAAAAGAAAACTATCGAAACCTCGTTAATCGCGGTAACGATCTCGTTAAAAGAAACCTTCCTTGAGCAAATAGATTCACAAGTAAGACTCGTTAATTTCAACTAACCGATGCTTCGAACATCCAACAATGCAAGTTCAGGTACTGTAAGACGAGATGATACGTCGGAATATTAAAAAATGTATTATTCGAAAATATTAAATTGCATAATTTAATAAATTTAATATATTCTGTAGATTGATTAAATTATCAATTTGTACACTCAATCGCGGTATTAATACATATTTTATTATATTCCCTATAATGATTGAATTACCAATTTCAACATTCAATCGCGGTATTAATACATCTATACTTTTATACTATTATAATCTATGCATTTATTAAATTACATAACTCAGTTTAAACACACAGTCATCGTACGGCATCGTACGGCACGAATACATTGATAGTCGCGCCGTGATACGCTAACTGTATTTTCACGTAAGAAACTCGAAAGGAAAACAAAATGGTGAGAAGAAAAGAAATGATTCTAGGAAAGCCTAGAATGGTGTAATTATCAGCGTAGATCCGTACGTCGACTTTTGCTAGTTAGATGAGTAATTTATTAGGGAGCGATAGCTCGTTAAGCGAGGAGGAGCACGGTGTTAACGAAGCTGGTTTACCGTGGAATAGACTTTAAGATGGCGTGTCGGAGAACTATAATTCCGATGTACACCCTTTCTGCCAACCTGGCTTTTCGGGTCACCTTCATCGACCCACTATGATAATTGTCCACATTTTTAACGCTATTCCGTCGGGCATCTTCGAATTTACTGCCGTTTCGAAATTCCGTTTCGATAATACTCTATTCTTATATTTCAAATGTTCTAATTTCAGGTCGACACAACAATCGCCGAGTTATACAAGGGTTAAGTACGCATGTAATTCGCGACGCTGTTGTGGGACGAGTTATTTTCAAGCAATTTACTATTTTATTTCAAGAACTTCTTTTCACCAAAAATAATTGGAATACCAATGTGGTATCACTTGGATATCGCATCATTTCCTCCTCGCTTCAACCAAGTTTTTTACGGTTATTTTAAGGTACCTGACACGTTGATCGCCGGGCTGAAATCCGTGTTACACGATACCTCGTTATACGCGTCTGTAACGCATGTGTATATCGACGGCCATTGGTGACCGCCATGGCGTCCATATAACCTCTAAAAATAATACTGTTTATGCGCTCTACGATACATGGGTTACTTTAAATCGTTATCGTAACTTTAAATATATTGCAAATTTTACGAATATTAGCGATATAAATATTTGATTCGAGATTAGTAATATTGTGTATATAATCAAACTGTCTAGAATCAGATTAATATAATATATAAGTTTAGAATGTTCAACGTTTGCGTAGATTATTAAAATAGTTTTGTTCGTTTATATAGCAATTGATTGGAAGCTCTTCGAAAGTGGATTGCACTCTGAATAACGAAAGTAACCTCAAAATGAAACGGACTTAAGTATCGCACACCATTCCCATTCCCATTCGATTCCGATCAGATTTCCTTCCACAATTTCGCTGGAGTATCGCAAGAAAGATAATTAAACGATCGGAGGTTTCTTATCCACGAAAAAAATCTCATTCGGATAAGGAATTAAAAGTGTAAAACGGCATAAACGGTAAAACGAGCACAGACACGATCGTAAAAAGCCACGCTTTCAGATAATTACGAGTTATCAGGATGCAATTTTCTTAAACAGGAAACGTTCCGCCAGAGTTTCATGGCGGCGAGGAATTTTCGATGGCTTACACGGAAAACGTTTCACGTAATCGATTCTAATTATCCTTATTTCCTTTCTCTCCGAGTCTGCCTCTTTTTCGAATAAGATATCGCACGGAAAATGTAAATGGATATCGTCGTTTCTGATAACAAACCTGTATTTTCTATCGTCGTCGAAACCTAATCGTTACGGTGAACCAAACCAAATTGTAATCATAAAATATCTGTTAAATCGATCTGCCCTACGGGAACCCATCGATAATGCAAAATGTCCGTGTGTCCCGAGTTGCGGTTAACTTCAGGGAAACCGATTAATCATCGAGAATGTGTACACGAACCTCAATTTGCAGTTTATACCACCGAAACCAACTTCATTGCCCTTCCGGGACTTTTACACCGTCAAAATAGATCGAACGTTGCTCGATGGATTTACCAGTTGATACTTTTAGGCGGATGTTTGCCGATGATTTATTTCGGTAATCGTTGTTTCCATTGGAAAATTATAGTTTCTCGATTTGTAACGATTATCGAATACTGGAATTTGTCAATAAATATCGTATTACTTTGTTGGATTAATTGTTTTAAAAACGTTTCCGTTAGGGTGCGTCAGGAGCGCGGACCTTTCCCGACTTGTTGGGCCTGAGAGAGCGCACGACGCATGGTGCGTTAGGTGGTATAAGGAAATATTGATATAAAGTTTATTTAAAGACATAGAATTAATTACATAAAGCTGGAAAGTGTGTTAGAGTAAATAAGACTTATGATATTCTGTAGACTTATCATTTATAATATACTTTGGTTAATGGTAAGTCATCAAAAGTAAAAAACCATAGCTGTATAATTTGTTAGCATTATTACTAACTGTTAACAACAAAGGAAATTGCACTAAAATGCTATACTACAGTATTACCACCTGTATGTGGTATAATTACCGATTGCAAAAAAATGTCTAATTTTGGAAATTCCAATACTTTCTACAAGGAATCTTCAATTACTCTTCGTTGCAACTGGAAGAGACGAATATTATTCTCTATTTTCACTTTCAGTTTTCATCTCCAATTGGCATTCAGCAATTTCGACTTGTATCTATATCGTAGCATTATTATTATTATTAATTTCTCCTTATTACGATTTATGTACGATCCGATATGTCTACTCATTTTTCAACGTAATTTTTTAATAAACGAATGATGCAATTCGTTTGAAAGCATGTTTCGAGGATGTTGGAAAAATCTGAGGATTCCAGCCTTAATATCCGCCTGCACGTGTTCCCCGCATTAAATATTTCTAGGAAAAGCCTTCGTGGAGAAGGGTGGTGGTCGGGTAGGGTGCGCGTGAAGGGTGCGCGAGGGTACTTCCCGAAAGATTTATCCCTGGTTGGTCGAGCAGCTTGCTGGAGCAGTATACGGAGTGACGTAACTGCTACTCTTCGTCTTCCAGCCTTTTCGAAGATTTATTGTTACGTTTCCTTTTATTAAACCCTTATATATTTTTATTGCAATTACCGCCGCGATATATTCTCGAGGTATTAACATGGATTTGTTTCGTAATAATGATATACCACCACTCGGAGAAGCATCGCTGTATCACGCTTTTTATTAATACTCGACAATGATATCGAAGTACAGTAGAGAGTACGGATTAATATAAACAATATAAAACATTGTATTTCGAGGAAAAATTACAACGCTTTGTATAAATAAAAAAGAAAGAAAATTAGGATGATATCGTTTGCGAATCGTACATTAAACATATCATAGATAGCATTCCTAAGAAAGCTTTGAAAAATTCTATTCGACTATTCTATTCTATGTACCTTTTTTTTATGCCTGGAGTGCATTTAAACTCCGGTCCACAGAGAGAAGGTTAAACACTAGATTATTACACTAAATGAACGTAGAAGTTTGTGGAAGGTTGGAAAAGAGACGTAACAATAAACGGTGAGAACTTTGTCAAACAAAATAACTTTCTAGAATGTCGAGAGTATTAGAATTTGGATTTCAAATTTCCCACGAACTCTTTCCGCTTCCTAGTACATATTATCGGCGGTGCTAATTGGTGTCGAAAAATCCGAGGAAGAACGGAAGAACGGAAGAACGGAAGAACGGAAGAACGGAAGAACGAATCGGTATCGCGTTTCCGTGTTGCATAGAGAGCGGTTTCCATTGACCCAGATTCAATCGTGGAGTAGAATGTTTCGTGCGTGTGCAGTTCCTATGATAATAACGTCGAGCCGACGGCAAATCATTCGCTTACGACTTGCCGTTAACGTCAACCCGATATGTATGGCTAAATAATATGCAGCCGCAATTCCGGCCCGGCGATTATGGCTTCGTCAAATTTAACTTGCTCTTCGAAAATTAACTCCTATTTCTCCTCACGAAGAGAGATCTCGTGCAATCACCGTCTTTCCAGTTATTATTAGCCGCGGTACGACGTTCATTTTCAACATGAAATTGCATCCGCATTGGATGAATAATGGGACATTATTCGATCGTCCGAATTCGCGAATCTGACTACTGCGTTGCCCGGAAAATTCATACCGATTTTTAACACGTTGAATATCGGTAAATTACGGACAACCGTCGATGTCAATACAATTATTACTAAAACTCGAATTAAATATATCGTTAATATTCAAATAAATATAGTATTACAACGAGAGCTAGTTTGATGCAAGTAATTAATTGGAATGAAAGTATTCAATCAAATTATGCCCGATTAATATCGCGCATAATGGACGTATCACAAATAGAACAGCATGAGATATAATTATTTCGCGCGCGGTTGCATTACTTGGATAGAAATAATAATTATGCCAGAATGTAACGCGATACTAATTGGTGCCGAATAAATCATAATGGACGTATTTAACTAATAATTGTGACAACCAATGCACAATTATTTAGTAGATGTTTTTATTATATGTACTTCATGCTCGTCGATGTTTATTTGTTCTACTTTAATGCGAGACTTTAATCGTCATATTTCCGATCGCATTAATTTATTAAAAAGCCCTGTGTTTCCATTTCGAAGCGAATATTGTTTTTCCTGAAAGGTTGAATTCCACGTTTCGATAATACATTTAATGCTCCAATTCCATATATTTTAATGAAATACTTATGCAATTTGAATACAAACAATGCCGCGAAACTACGGTGTAAGTAAAACAATAATAATTTTCAGTTTTATATCCGTTTTCAATAAAATGTTTGAACAATACGTATTTTAATATCGCGATTATTACTCAATTGTCTTAATCATAATAAAGAGTACATATTGTAGTCAAAATAAAAGAGTAAAAACCGTAATAAATAATAATTAATATCGCGGTTATGCATAGCGCATTAATTATCTGCCGGTATTTCACAGGTTACGAAATATTATATGAATTATTGCTAATATCAAATAACAAAAGCATCGCGTTTCGGAAAGCGGTCCGCCAAAAAATTATTGACGTTGAGTTTAATGTTTCGTAGACCTTCGATTATAAATATTTCGATATGTAAAATTTCGATTTTATGCAATATTTTACTTTCCAAATTTCAACAGATTCATCTTCTACAATACTTTCTTATAAATTCATCTGGGAATTTTGGTGGTTCACGTGGAGATGCTATATAATTTAATATAATATGTAAAGTTCGATTTTGGCACCGATCGAGTGTCATTAAAATGCAAGCACGTAGAAGATTCGTAGAAGATTCGTCGAATTAATAACGCGGGAGATAGTGATAGATCTGCAAACATGATTTTCATCTAAAAATAACGAGGTACACGCAAATAGCTTGCATATGCATCGCAGCTAATAACCAGCTACTATTTATGCTCGGCAAAGTAGGACGAGCCTAGCCGGTAAACCGTTAAAGTGACATCTATTAACGTGACTTTCTTTTATCTAATTGTAAGAGGAACAGGTGGGACCGATGCGATTTTCCTACCGATTGAAAACCTCGGAAATGTTCTTCAACAAGCGCGATGCCGAAAAGAGTTCACCTTCCCTAATCGAAATCTTATTATCAACTAAATTACGTGCTCGCATTTCCATGACGGTCCATCGATTCCAAAATCGAAGTTTTTATATTATATTAAATTGTACAACATTTCCACGTTAACTGTATGGTTAATTCCCAGATGAATTTATAATAAAGTAAAAGATAACTCTGTTGAAATTTGGAAAGTAAGATATTGCGTCCATCGACGCTAAAATCGAACAACATATTCCCACGTTAATCGAAGAATTCCAAGATGAATTTATAATAAAGCGGAAAAGGAATTCCCTGAAATTTGGAAAGTAAGATATTGCGTCCATCGACGCTAAAATCGAAGAAAATATTTCCACGTTAATCGAAGAATTCCAAGATGAATTTATAATAAAGCGGAAAGGAAATTCCCTGAAATTTGGAAAGTAAGAGTTTATCGGTATATTCTCAACTCGCAATTTTGTATATTTCAGTATTTCTACTCGAAGGTTTATGAAACGTTAAGCTCAAAGAGTTACTTAATTATTTAGTTATTTGGGGTTATTTATAATCATCTTTCAAACATCGATAAATGATATAATTGGAAGAAAGAAAAGGGTACTCCGATGGACATAACTGAACCGATTAATTTCTTTTCGTCAGCCATCCCTGTTTTAAAGAATTTCTACGTAAATCTACGAATACAGCCGAATGTAGTTCGGTAGTCATAGTATTAATGAGGGAGAAAGTTAGATACTCGTTCGTTGAGTTCGTACGACACCTCGATTCCTCGAGTCGATTAATTCAACGAGCTCGAAACGGCATTGGGTTAAAGCAACCACTTGAGCTCGATTGGCAATCCTTAACGTGGGTGTCAAGGGGTTCCGCCGATTCGCGCGGAATCCATCCGCGAATTATTTCTCTCCCGATAAATGCCGATAAATGCCGATAAAACACTGGATCATCAACCTACAATGTACAGTACGTACAAAAAGTATTCGTAGTGCAACGATTTTTAACAAAAACCTCGTAGAAGTTTCTTTCCACAAGAAACAAATTATGAATATTCTTACAAGAAATATGGATAAATAATTTTTCTTCTGAAATTTATGGCGAATATCTCTAAAAATATGTTAACATTCGCTGCTGCACGAGTACTTTTTACACTCAGTGTATATCACTCTATCAGTTATTTAATCAATCACTAATAGTTATTTCCAGTATGTCGCATTGTATTATACAAGCTTCGCGTTATACGAGGATCGCCAGAATTTGTAAACCGCGTTGTATAAGTATCGCATATGCATCGCGTTGTACGAGGGTTACCTGTACATATATTTAATTATCTCCATTAATGACGATAGTAAAGATAATATTTTTGCTTTGCACGAATGCCTTAAATCGACCTATATCTCGAAAGAAAATTTGTTTCGTTGTCGTTTTTTGCACATTTTCCCAGATGACCTATATTTTGTACGTGGAAACAAATATCCTTGTATGAACAGGTGACACATTTTTTGTTGGATGGCCTGTATAACAATATTTATATTGATATTGGGTTGGTGCATAATTATCAGGCGTTTCTTTGACGTGCTATATTTTAATAAAAACTTACAATATTTTATAAATTGATGAATGAAAATATTCTTCTACTTTTAGGTTATGAAAATGTTAGTATTGAAATGACGTATAGTTTCCAATTTTTATGTTTCCTTTTGCATAATAAATAGTGTTCAAGAACGCCTGATAATATCGTTTAAAAACGCAATATTTCGACGAAACGTTTCGATAACACTGTCGTTATCCTCTTCAGTCGAGAAATTTCTCTGTTAAAACGGAGAGAAAGGAACATAACTTACCATAGTATAACAATTTTTTGGCCTTATCAATAGCCGCAAAAAATATACACTACATATTATTAATATTACGGCCAACTTCAATACTCAAGAAATTTAACAATCCAATACTATTAATAATAGTAACATTTTATTTGAGAGTTTTTATTTATTTTATTTGCACCGTTCGCGTATGTAATGATGCAGCTTATTGATAAAAATGGCGGATATAATGGACACTTTGTCCCATTTCCTTTTATTACTCCGTGCCACTCGAAACATATACAAGCTGACGCTGCAATATCTCCAACTTATTTTTCCGTCCGATTCCACCAGCAGCGTAGATTAAATTTACATTATCAAATAGGAACATTTCTCTGATCGGATTAAACGGAACGAAATAAATCGGTGAATCTGAAGGGAACCAAACGACACCGGGCGTCCGTGAATTCCGACGATTGAATTTCAATTCCACGGTGATTATGTGAAACCAGAACGATGGGGAAATAATGGCGAAACTAAATTCTGCGGGTGCAATGAATTTCGGTTCGAAGGAAAAATAGATACACGTTTCCGGAAATGAATGGCGCGCGCTCGACATCGCGACAGGAGCATCGAGCGCAAAATGAAAGACACTTCCGTTGCAATTTCCGACTCCGACGTTCCGCGACGTCAAGGTTTCGACGGTACACGTTTGTTATCAGGAACGCTGGGAAGTTCGGTAATCGTACAAGTTACACGAGGAACCACCGAAATTCTGCGACGGAATCCGGTCGAACTTCGTCCGAGATACTCCACTTTTCGAAGTTTCAACCGGCTCCCTATTAATATCTCCTTCCTAATAAATTATTGCAAGAAAATAGTAAAAGATATGATCGACTATATTAAGTAATTAATACGATATTAATTTTCCTGCGTTCAGTATTTTATCCAACATTTCATTTACTTAGGTTCAATGTAAAATAACTTTCCTACGATCAATATTCTTTTTCTAACTCTACGTAATTATTTCAATTATATATTTCGAAATAGAATAGAAATATCTTAAACTCGCTGCAAAGATATATTCGAGTACAAACCAAGTACGAATTCCGGAATAAATTCTATGAGAATACTTCGTATTTGATGCACAAAGTTATCAATTTCTCAAGTTAACATTAAAAAAGGAAAACAATTTTTGTTTGCATCGCGCAAACCGAATAATTGCAATGTCAGTACGCGTTCATTTATTTCCGTCAATTTTTCCGTAAACATTAATTTCCATAATAAACGGGATTTAAATCCTAAATGAATGCCCCCCGTTTACGCGGGAACGGTAACACGATAAAGAATACTCGGAAGAACGATAAATAACAGGAAAGCGTTCCGAATAATCGGCCAATAATGATTGGACGCGGGAAGTTAAAAAGTTTTCGAATATAATGTCAGATCGATCACGCGGTCTGCCGTACTACACCTCGAACATACTTTGTTTTGATAATGAATTATTGAAAAGATTGCGGCACGTCGTGGTAGCATCGAAGAAATGAGAAATAGCCTTCTGAATAATGCATAACTCACTATTTCGATGGATGATACTTACTATGTTGCTAAGAAATATAAATACGTTCTCGCGTGGCATAAACGGTGTAAACAAGTATATCGTGTCCAGCTAACTACGATAAAATAGAAATATTCAGATGAATATTTTTCTCCGATAAAATTGTTACGAATATATTAATGATATTATACGTTATAACAGTACGGAACTACAATATTATGGCGCATAAGTGGAACTGCTTTTTAATGATATACATATTGTATAATAGGTTGCAACGAGATATGTATTCTTGATTTGCAGATATTGTATGTAATTGGTAAGTTAATATTATCGTAAAATTCCGTACTTGAGGATTAATCTTATCAAGCAGCAAAATTGAGTTTAGTTTAGTATTACAATTTTTAATCCACTTCTTCCGACCCAAAATCATCCTAGAATATGTTTATACATCAGTTACAATCGATTTGAGCCATTTAGGAGCAAAATTGGCGAGTTTGATTTTTTGACGATTTTTGAAGGTATACCCCTTTACATTGTTTCGACTTGGATTCGACCCATTTTTGACCAATACAAATTTTTTAACCGCTTCTTGCGACCAGAAATCGTCCTAGAATATGTCTATACATCATATACCATCGATTTGGAGCATTTAGAAGCAAAATTGGCGACTTTGATATTTTGACGATTTTTGAAGGTATACCCCTTTACATTTTTTCGACTTGGATTCGACCCATTTTTGACCAATACAAATTTTTTAACCGCTTCTTTCGACCAGAAATCGTCCTAGAATATGTTTATACATCACCCACCATCGATTTGGGTCATGTAGAAGTGATTTTGGAGACTTTTAATTTTTGACGATTTTTGAAGGTATACCCCTTTACATTTTTTCGACTTGGGTTCGACCCATTTTTGACCAATACAAATTTTTTAACCGCTTCTTTCGACCCAAAATCGTCCTAGAATATGTCTATACATCATATACCATCGATTTGGGTCGTTTAGAATTTAGTTTGGCGACTTTCAATTTTTTACAATTTTTGAAGGTATACCCCTTTACATTTTTGCGATTTTGGATCGACCCATTTTTGACCAATAAAAATTTTTTAACCGCTTCTTTCGACCAGAAATCGTCCTAGAATATGTTTATACATCACCTACAATCGATTTGGACCATCTAGGAACGAAATTGGCGACTTTGAATTTTTTACTATTTTTGAAGGTATACCCCTTCTCATTTTTGCCATTTTGGGTCGACCCAATTTCTGACGTAAAGACAATTTTGATCCACTTATTTGGACCCAAAACGATCCTAGAAAATGGGTAGATAGTGCTATCTTCGGTCGAAAATTTCGTAGCACGACCAGCTTCTAGAATCAGTTTCTATAATAATAAAGCTCCCAGCTGTTTTAGCTTGTCTCTTCGCGATGGGTTTATGGGCGACGTCTCCTTGTCCCATAAGTATCCTCCGTCGAAAGGACTTCGAAAGGACTTCGAAAGGACGAGCTAGAACGTCGTTCACGGTACAAAAGCTCTTTGACGAGGAACGTGAAATCCGAGCTTCGACCAGTCACGGAAGATAAACCGAGCGTGCTTTCGTCGCTTTCGAGAGAGGCGGGATGCTTTTCCATTGGCCCTCGCTGATGTATCCCCGTGGGGTGAGTTGGAAAACCCACCCCCTCTCACCTCTCATACCCCTGTCGCCTACAAATATCCGACAATAACAGACTCCAACGTGACGTTTCTTACCGGATCCGATCAGAAATTTCCGACAGAATGTTTCTCGCGCGTTTCCTCGATCGTTCCTCGTAACACAGATATTCACTGAATCGTATTCCTCGGTGCTGCGCATTCTTCTCTTTACCTCAAACTACAAATATTTGTACGCAGAATAATTTCTAGGATAATTAAAACTTGCAGAGAAACTTGTCTACTCGTTGAAGAAGCAACCGAGATAAAGAATATTAAATCGTTTGAATTCTTTTCTTATTTGAATAAGAAAAGGGGATCCCTTATTTCAATAAATAACATTTCTTATTGAATTCTTTTCTTGTTTACATTGAGTTCGCATTATTTTCTAGGTTGAATTGCTATTATTATTAATAAAAATCAATGTATTTAAAAGATAACATTTCAATGTAATTATTTTTATGAACTTTAATCATAATTATGCAGTGGTGCATATTTTGGGATAATTACTGGATAGATAATTGCTTTTAGTATTAAATTTAATATGTGTTTTTTGTATGAGCTATTGAATAACCGATTGGTGAATGCAAATGTGAATCCATTCAATGGAATTTCTTTAAAGAAAATTGTAACTGTTATAAATCATTTCACCTGTTTCCTCATTTCACCAGTTTAGAAATTTTATACATTTTTAACGAGCGTAAGAAATATGAAGCCCTTTCTCGCTGTGAATATGCATTAATTACACAAATTCATTGGAATGTCCGTCATTAACATTATTTTGCAAATTTCCAACTTTCGTCTACGACACGCATCATTCTACGTAATTATCAATATAATGTTTGCTATCGACTTAATTAGATTACGTTGCTAGAATTTGTTTAACAAAGATATTTTAAAGTCTTGGTCTTGGTCTTTCTAACATTGCTCTCACTATTCTGTATATATGTTGTCCGTTTAATAATAAATGAATAAATAAGTAAATAAGTAAATGAGTAAATAAGTAAATTAGTGATAAAAACATATTTCGATAAATATCAGCACATTCATAATAATTTTGTACAGTAAAGTTTCGTTTCAACCCGAAGAATTCGAGATAATGTTTCTTCGATAAAATTCACCTGATATGCGATATTAAAAAATATTATATTTTTATTTCCCTAATCCCAGCATTGTTTCTAAGGGAAAGGGTGTTCGGCGAGCATCCCTTCCAAGGTCAAGCTTCGTCGACCGCCTTATCATGATTTCTGTTATCTCGGTAGAATAATGAAAAACTCAGGACCGAGGCGCGTTTGAAATTATGCGTTAACCGTGGAACGTGCCAAACCTCGTTTGGCTTTCTTAACCGGTTATGAATATATATTACGGTCACACTCGTTAGTGGTTAATCGAATTAAGGCGATAGAGGGTAGTCTGTAAATTTCTTCCAATCACGAGAAATACGGGGAAGTACAGAGAAATAAAATGTGGATTATCGCAAATGGTAGGAATTACGACAAGAGAATCGCGTCGCGAGTCGTGCTCAGATATCTTTAAATAGCGCTACGTAATTTCTTAAACAATATCGATTCGACGTAACTTCAAGTGCATTCAATAAATCATGGTAATCTGGCATGGAAATTAAGAATTCATTTTCATATTATTGATTCGCGTTCCGGGAGGTATAGATACACCATACCACGCCTGATTCTAAAACCTATCCAACCAATTATATCCAACCAAATACTCGGCATTTTAAAATCGAAATATTCCTGTCGCAGAATATTCGACTTTCCGCGAAATACATATTTATATACATTATGAAACAATGCATTTACTTATTATTAACTCTTCGCCCGTGTTTTTCTTAAATCCGGAAACAGTGACAAATAAAACGAGAGATAAATCTACACGAAATCAAAATCAAGATATTTGTGCTCGTAAAATTTCGAACGACAAAGATATTTGTAGACGTAACCATTTTAAGGATAAAGATGTTCGTAGACGTAATAATATTAACGATAATAAGAATTATAATCTTGAGTCATATTTTGGTTGGTCTTCGAAATGTTAGTATTCTTTTGTTGGAAGATACGGCTAGTACCAATAAGACCAATGTTTGATTGAATCTTCTTTATTTAAATTAAGATCGAAACGTTTCGGCAATGGATTGTTGCCCTCTTCAAATTTAATTCGATTGAATTTCTTCGATTGAAATGTTTCGATCTTAATTTAAATAAAGAAGATTCAATGAAACATTGGTCTATACTACTAGCTTCACCTTCCAACAAAAGGCTGATAATAATAATTGCAAAGAAACTCGCGTATTCGTGTAAGAATCGAGTGAAAAGAATATTACTCACACAGTGAAATGATAGACGAAGCAGATCCAACCACCAGGATGTTCGAGGAACACGTAGAGCCTCTCCTGGAAAGTCTTCCCCTTTTTATGATGAAAGACGTACTTAGCCTTGAAGGCTTGGTCGATCGGTAAATAGATCGGATAATAAGGATCAGGTACGCCAGTCTGATCAGGACTGGGTGGTTCTTCACCGGCCACATCGCCGTTCACATCGTTATTAATAATATCGTCCTTGCTTTTTTTCCTCCGGTGCTTCCTCTTCATCGGTGTCGGTACTCGCTTGTGATGCGCCTCACCGAATCTAGGCGAACGGAAACGCCTGAGGAAAGTGAAGTGTCGTGTTGGCGACGAGGACGGTGCTTCTTCCATCTGTACACCGTTGTCTTCGGTGTCCTCGGTTTCCTCGGTTTCCTCGGTTTCGCTTCCCGGTGTCTTCAAGGCCGCATCCTCCGACTCGAAGCAGTGCTCGGCGACGAGCTCGTCTTCGCTGCCCTGAAGAGCAGCGTAGGCGGCTGCGGCGCTGCACCGCTTATCCGTGAGCCTAGAGCATTGGTCCTTGCTTCGTGGAAGACTCTCGTTCTTGTACGCTTCACCTGGGCATTTCCAGGATATTCCCGCGTTCTGTCTTTCTAACTCCCCCCTAATTCGCCCATTGACACGTATCCTCGCGCTGCTCCACAATTACAGTAAACTCCCGTGCAACCGCGAATTCCAACAACGCGATATACAAGATATTTCGGAAATCGTGGTACAATCTACCGGGATGTGATTCCTCGCATAAAATTCAATCGAAAATATAGAATATATTTTCTTCGTACGGGGCTTCATTTCCGAGAAAATCAAGTTTGAAAATTCGTTAAGTACGCGTGTATATATAACATATAGATTAGTCTATAAAACCATAAGGAACTAGTATTTCGATAAAGAAACTTATAGTCTACTACAAGTACATACACATTAAATGGAATTCCAAGTAACGAAGAATTTCGAGAAATTTGATAATCAAGTAATGTAGTCCAACACCTATGTTTTCAACCAGACTGGAAATGGCGCGTGCGTTGCCCTAAATATCGTACCAACAAATCCCCGAAATGCCGGTCAAATTCCGTATTCGTAATCAGGAATCTGAGATCCTCGATATGGCAACCCTTCCGTCGACGTGTATTCGCGTGAGCTTCCACTGGTATTTATCGTGCGTTCGTGTCGCGGGGCATTGTGGGAGGAAGGCCTCGTGGAAATCGAGTGTCTTCGTGAATCGACGCGAAAAGACTCTCGAGTTTCCGTTGTCGAGATTAATTGCTCTCGCTTTGTATGGCCGGTTTGTCGCGAAATTGAGATGATACGGAAGCAGAAAGGAATTTCGGAGTTGATTCGCGTTGATTCGCTTTGATTTGTCGCCACGTAATCGAGTGCTTTCCCTCGTGTGTGCTTTTCGTTTGACTCTTGCGTATCACGATTAATGGCGGCTTTCTGCGCGCGCACCAGTAACGAATCCCGATCGACGATTGAATTATCAAGTAACTCGACAAAGCGATTTATGAACTTGTTCACTCGGCTAATACTAATCGAGTATTAGCCGTAAAATAAACGTCTAATCTAACGCACATTGATTAACTTTCTAATAAGGCGATCGCGATGAAGATCTATCGGCGGACATAATATACATAATATAAATAGAATGAAAAATCGATCGATTCGATTGGAACCGACGGCGGATAGATAAGTCCACGCTCGAGCGAAGATTATTCAAATATTTGAAGACGCCCGGGTAGAAATCTGCAATTTTAACGAGGAGAAAGGTCACGTTGTAATATCTACCCCGTTCCTGCAACCCTTTTTCATTCGACTATTCCTGCGCCAGAATCAAGTATGCCGGCGATATTTCCTGACGTTTCTCGAATTAGACGCGTGCACTTGGATCTCGTAAAGATTTAACGAGGAGAAACGTATTTATTTGTAGCTTGTTTAACGACGGACAATGGAAGATGGTGGATTCTATTATTATCGAGCACGTACGCGGATACTATATATTTCTGGGCATTGATTCGACTAACGAGATTGGCCCGGCTTGTTCCTTGATTGGTTAACATCCGCATCGAACCGGGTATCTATCATCGAAGATGATGTCGGCCGGACGAGTACTGCCAGATACCGAAACTCGTGTTTACCGGATCTTTACGTGAGATGCATCCCCGATAAACGTTTTGTTCTAGATTCAATTCATTCTTCCTTCCGCCTCTAAAGAATATCAAGTAATTTCAGTCGATTTTAATCGGCCGATATGGAGTGGAATTTAGAAACTGTTAGTTGATATTCTATACTTTAATCGAATTGTAAACAATAATGTTAACACGTCGAAGTCACCGGTGACCGCCACTGGCGATATTTATTACTAAAATTACTAAAACTCGATTCAAATATATCGCTAATGATCGGCAAATTTTCAACATTTTTAACGTTACGATAACGATGTAAAGTAATTCAGTTATGTATATACACTTTACGAATGTGTCACATGGTATCGTATGATAAGGATTAAAAAATTCAAATTTTTGAAGATATGGTTGCGAACGAATAATAATAATTACCGGTATTATGATAATCGAGTACTTGTTGCAATATATAGTTAAAAACGTCAAGTAAATATGACAAACAAATGAACACTGAACAAACCTGTTTTCAAATGTGGAGAATGTAGAATGAGAGTTGGAAAGAATGATCAAAACGGAGAGAGAAAAGCGAGGAAAGAAATATCCGCAGTGGCGGCAATTAAAGAATAGAATATTCCTGGTATTTAAATCGAGCCACGAAAACCCGAGGGTTACTCTCTGAATTTGCATTAAAATCAAGTTGATAAGCTCTGTGGCACGAGAAACAAGGTATTAAACGATCGAAATAAAAACGTACAACATATACCTTGCTTGGAGGTTAGATATCCTAACACGCTAACCTGATAAATTGCTTAGAATTATCTAATCATCTGTTCATCGGGAAGTTCCCGTCTCTCGCACGGCAATCCTTGTGGAAGAGAAAACCCCTTTCCAACCCCCTTTCCAACCCCCTTCCACTCAAGTTCCCAGCCAGATAAATTCCAACGATTACATGCAATTTCCCTGATGACGCTCGCCGACGAACAATCGGAAATTCCTGATGACTATTCCGAACAGTGATATTTTACGGTGATAGTTTGTTTTTTCAGCCAACGAAAGGATTTACTTCCCATCGAGGTCGCAACTATCGCGAGATCGATCTTCGACTACTTTCGAGATACCGCGAGATCGATCTTCCAGTACTGAAATTTAATGAAATTGATATTTAATCAATTCAAATCAAACTTATTTTACATGAATCGATAACGACGAACATAATTTCCGAGATTTAAAACCGCGCATAATTATAATCATAACGACGATCAAAATATATATTTATTAGAATGAATCTATCAGAATAATGACCCTTGTATTGTTCCAGAAACTCGAATGTTTAATTGCGATATCACAACCGATAAAAGTTTCATTAATTTCATCTTGTTCGAGATGAAATTTCTGACAACGACGAGCATAATTTTCGAGATTCGAAACATGCAAGGAGCAACGATAATAATTGTCATACAATAACAACGGTGAAAAATATGTATTTGTTAAAATGAATCTATCCGGATAACGACTCTGGTATTCTTCCGCACGTTGAATTGCGATATCACAACCGATAAAAGTACGCTGCGTTAATTGATATACTCCGAGCAGATAGAAAGAATAATGGTAAAAGAAAAGTACGAGCTGCGTATTCGTGAATATTAATTTTGCCAGCAGTTAATTCCCACGTCTTTGACCAATGTATGTTGCGTGTGTCTCGTACATCGTCGTGGGTTACATGGTCGAGTTCTAGAAAGGTCAATGGCGTACATAACCTAAATCGATGATTTAATAATTGCATCAGTCTGATTTAGATCATATCCTTCAACGTCAACGATATCCTACAACGTTTTCTCCCTCACATTCTCGATTGTACTCTTTCAGGTTATTCGAGCGATACTCGTCGTTTTAGATCCGACTTCCTATCAGAATTGCGTAAAAACTACCGTTTCCGGAAACGTTTTTCGATGACGAAAACTTCGTCTAACAGTGATTTAAAAAAAGTTTTCATTCGGAACGCGATGCGGAATTATTTTCTTACGCGACGTCAGGGAAGTTCATCAAAATGGTGGATATTGAAAATTGTGGTATTACTTCGTTTGTAATTGATTTATGTAATAAATGAATGTAAGTGAATTAAATGTAATTGAATATCCAACTCCATCAATTGAGACTATTACGATTATGTGTTAGTTTATTCCATTAAGTTACAGGGAATGAAATATTCAACAAAATAATCCTTTATAAATACGAAATTCAATAATCGATATTGCCTTACGGTATACAGACACCAAAGATATATTTCGAGATTGTATTAAATCCGGATTTCCATATCTCGGTACTCGGCCAACTAATCCGCAAAGATTATTTCACCGTGATACGTGCTTTTAAGATTATTAATTCCCCGGAAATATTTAACGTGTACACTTCGAAAGAATCGAATATGACAAAAAAATCCGAACCGGTTCGGCCGATGATTTAAAACCACGGAATTCAATTTGTCATCGCACAAAACCAGAGATCGAAGCATCGAATTCGATTCGCGCGGCGTATTGAATTCCCTGGAATTCAAATATCACGCGACCAATGGACGCGTATCTCTCTGGAATTACAAATTTAACAAAATATGGAGTACACGCGTGGCGTGGAAAGACACGTGACAAAAATGAAACGAAACTACGCGCGATACATTCAACGATACGCGTCAATACGCGAGGAATGATCGATTCCGTAACAAAGGTTTTAATCGATGTAAAAGTATGGAAAGCACGCGCGCTGGAAATCGAACAACAGCCGCTGGAGATTACGAATATTCCACTGTAATAAAAATTCGAATTTTTCAAGATTTTTATGCGGTCGACTAATGATAAAGAATAACCGATTAGACATGAAAACATGAAATCGCGAGTTGAAATATTTTAGTAAAGTAATAATTTCATATTTTAATAAGGATAATTGTTTATATACATCGCTTTTGGCCAAAGATATTCGTAGAAGCAAAGACTCTAATTATATTAAAATATTAGATTTAAAGTAATTTCTAAAATTCACGAACACTTTGCGGAAAGCATTCAAACTAATTCTTTATATCCGCGTTGAAAACGGATCATAATTATAATAAAACCAGATTTTTAATCAGTTTAACGTACCAAGGATGATGGTACGTCGCGATTGACGTAAATGAATTCTTATAATATAGAATTAAATCGCGTATAATTCGGTTATACGGCGAAGTATTAATTAAGCTATTAAATGTTTAAAAATCAATTTCAAGTTGATTTAAATTGTTAAAGCGTTTCGGTTAATGCCTTTTCATGTTCGCTAGGAGTCGACTACCACATCGAGGATCAAGGATCAAGTATCGAGTATCCCGCGCTAAATCGGATGGTGATTTCTATAAAACATCCTTTTCCCGGAAAGTCCAGTCTGGTTTTCGACGCGAGGATACGTGGCTCACTTATCTTCCAAAAGCACAGGATACCGTATTACACGTTCTTTTCGTGTAAAGGATATCCCATTGCGTTTCAACAATACTCGTCATTGATTTTCCTTAGAATTTTCCAATTATACGGATAATATTAATACTAGAACTACAAAGCAATAAGTATTCCATTTTCTGAGATTTTCTGTGATTTTCTCGGCGCACCTTGCAAATTGATGTGATTTGCGATCGAGTGAAATATTTTTGCTATCCATCGTTCCTTGTCATCCTTATTTTTCAGGACATACATATAAATATACGAATATAGCTGAGTATACCGTCGGTAGTTCTAGTGTTAATAAAAGAATAAATAATACGCGCGGCGAACGCGATAAAAGATAAGAAAGTAAGTAGAAACTCATCGATCGTTTTCGATCGTTAATATTAGGTAGCGGAAAAACCAATGGTTCCTACCAATTTTAAAATTCAAATTCAAATTCAAATACTCTGGACATTCTGAAAAGTTATTGACGAATAATTGACGAAGTCAGTCACCATTTATTTCTACAACTATTTTTTCCAACGTTCTGCAAGCTTATATATTCTTTTTTTGTTAGAATCTGGCGTTTTACTCGCAAACAATGAATTAATTGCTGATTTGATTTTGGCTTCATCCTTAAAAATGAATGGCGACTACTTCTTCAAATAAAATTGTTTTCCATAATGTCCAGAGCATTGGAACTTTGTTTGAAAAATCCTCAGGAAGTTGTTCCGCTATCTAATAAATTTCCAATAAAAAAGCGTAAATAAAATGACGCGTGATCCAATGAAAATCAATGATCGAGTAGCGTAAGATCGAGTCTCGTTTCAAAGATCGCGATCGTTTACAGTGTAGACGATGTAGACAGTGTACCTGAGCGAATACACTTTTTATGATTGGGATGTGCTTGGCAGTTAAGATGATGCTCTTGAGAATGATGGCGATACTGTTGGCGTTGTTGTTGACTGATGGGCGATTTAAGGACACTAAGGACCAGGTCCTCGTGAGAAGGTACGATCCGTGTGAGCTGCCGGCTTTGCCGGAATAAGGTTTCCTGCTCGCCACGGTTCATCCTGCACCCGATACGACGACGTTGCAGATAAAAGCCCGGATACCATTCGTGTCTCCCCCGTCCCGGACCGCTACCTAACATAACAGCGTGCAGCATCCCGAATCTCTCTTTGGCTTCACCCCTTTCTCTTTCCTCGACGAGCCTCTTTTCCCCTTCGGAGGAACCACGACCGAACAATTCTCTACTCTCCTCTTGTCCATGGTCATCCAAAGGTTCTGCCGACACTTTTTGATTATAGTCACTTTTCCCTCTTCTTCGTCCCTTTGAATATCGTCCCTTCGATAATATGATTTCACAAAGCTGCGGTGCACTCGGACAAAAATCACGGTTTTATGACGATTTTCCGCTAATTGGTTCTTACTTCAACTTCATAATTATGATTGATTATTAGAAATTAATCATTATCCTATCGGTGAGAATGAAATCTTATTTATACTTTAAATCCGTAAGAAAGGATCGTTATTTACTTGCAGTGCCACGCGATTGCTTTTAATGGATTAAAAGTGTTTGATTGTTTCTGTTCCACTTAATTAAGTCCATCAGGTACCGGAGGATTTAAAAGTGTACAATGATTGCTTTTTTCAAACGTCGAAGCGTTTATTTTCATGGAGTAAGTAATATTTGTTACTTAAGAGTTAATTGCTCGTTTCTCGGTTTAGTAATTGTCCTTAGTTATCTGGGATTAAAAAAGTGCAGTAATCGTAGGATCGCGCACGAATTCACGTTTTTCCGTGTTACACGATCTCGCTCGATCTCGCTCGATCTTTGGAAGCTCCGGTTAGAGTCCTTTTTTCTGGCAATTAGAGTCCTTTCTACCCCTTATGTCTTTTTTAATGTATACCCCTGCGAATATTCCCTCCTATATCACGTCCCTCGTCCTTCCGCTTCATGAAAGGGCTATTATGCAGCCGAACCAGTTATTATCCGGGCTCTTTTTCAAACTTTCGCTTTGTCTTCCGCCAATTTTCTTTCTTCCCTTTCAAGCTTTCTATCTCGTCGTTCAACTTGATTCCATCGGGACATACAATTCTCGGGATGTACTTTCGTGTTCCACTCGGTGGTTTGCCCTTTGAGAAGGGTAGTGCGATCCAAATGCGAAGCCACGATGAACGAGCAACGAATAATTTCCGGGTAGTTCGCGCTTAATGTCGAAACTCGGGGAACTCCGGAAAGGCGAAAGAGAATTTCGAAGGATAAGCGTTTTTTATCTTAGCCGAAGACAGACGTCGATTCCAACCACGAATGATCTACCGATTTTTGACGTTATCCAAGTGACGTTCTCCTGGAAATTGATTTCTCTGACACGATTTCTCTGATCCGTTCTCTTAAATATATCCCGTTCGAGCTTGCTGGTCGAAGGACGCGAACGGCAACCCGATAACGATAACTCTTCGCGTCACAGTCCAACAGTCCAACAGTCCATTCTATTCTTCGATTTCGTCTACTCGCCGGAATTCACCTCGAGACTTGTTTGAAAGGGTTGCACTTTTTCGTGTGCAAAGGTAGAATAAACAACGAGCTTGACATTCTCGACTCTCCTCGAAGCTTCCCTACGTCGAACCAATCTGACATTTGTTCGGAATTGTAAAATGTTATTCTTCAACGAAAAACTACCGATCAATTCTCGACAATTCTTTCGTTACTTCGAGAATCAATGTACCACGAGATTCCGATGTTTGGTTGCCGCGTAAAATTTTCGTGCACGGTAAATGAGATCACAGTATTTCGTGAGACGGTGTTTCGTGAGACGATGGAGACGGTCTCTATGGAAATCTTGTGACGAAGTTCATTTCCAATGCAGAAGACAGAATTTGCCAGAAGTTGGTCTTCGCGGGTACTTAAAAATGCGCTTTACGACGAAACTTTGAAAGGATTCTTTTTTGGTCCTACATTCGGGAAGTAGAGGGGTTGATAAGTCCCTGACGTGTCCCTCGCGGATGTACGATAATGGATCCCGAAAGCTTAAACGTCCCTCGACGACGAACGACGTTTAAGAGGAAAGGAGGTTTCTCCGGGACGTTTCTCCGAGCTCGTTCTCCGATCTGTCGAGTCTCGTTAATACGAAAGGTGAAACTATGATGATTCTTCGACTGGAACCGAAGGGGGCATATCTTCGCCCACGAATATTCCAAACCGAACCCCGTCGTGTCCTCTGACCTTTTCCCTTCTCAAATAACTCTGGAATTCATCGTTCGATTTCTCTCCACTCTCAACCTCCACTCATTTCTTATCGTTATCTTCTTCTACCTCGTCGAAAAACTCTTATAATGGAGATTTTTCTTGCGAGACTCGTGGTACACGTACTTAACGACTTTCGCAAGAAATACACGACTCGAATGATGAGTTCTTGGAACTATAAGAACGTCCAACTTTTTTCGACTCCTTGCAATTCTACGTTCTTATCATTTTTTATGGTTTTATGTGTCATTGCCAGAATCCGCTCGAGAGGTCGATTATTCCGAATCGATTGTTCGATCGTTCGATCGTTCGATCGCTTTATTTTGTCATTCGTTATGGCTTCGAGTGACAAAAACCTTCCGAGTTGTCGAATGTTTATAATATCGGTGGATTTAAGAAGACGTGAATCGAATAAATTTGTCGGAATTTGTCGGGATTTGTCGGAATTTTATGTGGTTTATTAGACGGTGTTACAGTTTTGAAAGAACGGATATCAAAACTGTTATAATATCTGCCTCCCTCAAAAGTCAGTGACACGTAATTTCCGTTAAAAGTAAACCGCATTAACAATGAAACGGAATATTAGATCAAACTTCTGACAAAAGTGCATTCCGCGTGCTACAACATTAACAACATACTTTCTCCTGTTTTTTAGGATATTCTCCGCGACGAACTAAATACAGACTCTGTTTCGTTAGCCTCGTTTTCATGGTTGTTAATAAATGCAACTTTTCTTCAAGATCCTCCTCTTCCTTCCCCTTTCACAAACGAGATCACGAGTTCACGATTTCATAAGGGGACGAACTTTGATATTCGAGTCCTCAAAATTCCTTGCATCGGATATTCGGATTTTCGTGGAATTGCGGGTTATACACATTTATGTACGCGACCTCTTCGACCTTTTCCCGCGTTCTTTCACGACACTCGTTACGTAAGACGGAACGAATCGACCTCAATATTGGCAGAGAAACACACAAAGCTTCGACATAATTACATATTTCACTGAAATTATCATCGATGAACAATCTAGGCTTCCTCGATTTTCATTGTCATTTATCGTTCTTCAAACTTCGAAGAAAACTCTCAAAATAAATTGTGTTCGAAGATTCGACAATGAAAATCAATCCCTTCAAACTATCACCAATCAGAAATACACGTTTAAGGACTTCTCAAAATTCCATTTAATAGCACTTTCAAAGAAGTCTAGAAATTCTAAAGCATCCTTCGAGAACCGTTTCGTTCCATTCACGAGTCGTTTAAAGAACGGACTCTAGAGCACGGTTTTGACGTTCTTCCTCGAACGGAAGGATCGTTTTACGAATAAACGCGGCACGCGAATACACACGCACTCGAAGGAAGCACTCGAAACCCGAAAGAAAAAGAGTGTTGAAATAAAGTGCACGCATTTAAGAATTTAAGAATTTAAGAATTCTGTCGAAAATCGAGGAACCGCGCGAAGATCACCGCGGGACACGAGGTCGCAATGCTCTCAGGATGACAGACCGCAACCAACTGTGGCTTTAAGCCACCCTCTAGTTCCGCCACCCTCCGCAACCCCGAGCAACGCTACTTTCGCCCTTACCTCGGATCCCCCACCACGCATTACACTTTTCTTACCCCTTATCACCGAGAATGCCACCCTTGTTCGTAACTTTACTTTACGAACGGTGGTTTATTAATTTTTTCTAATGTGCCTCTCGCGAATGGTAAGTCGAATTTTTGGACGTTGGTCCGCCGGAGAATTGCAGAGTGGCAAACTGAGAAACTTAATCTAGTAGAATCGTAATACAATCATCTATATTTTTTCGAACGAATTCGAAACGTATATAAAATAATATTTTATAAAATTATAGGAAACATTGTATGACGCTTTTTTATAGAATATAATATAATGGATATAGCATGTTAAAGGTGGATATAATACTCAATGACATATATACAGGTGTATATATATATTCTTATATAAATATAATATTAATAGCCGCAAAAAATAACTACTATATATTAATAATACTTAGATCAACTTCGTCACTCAAGAAATTTCATAAATATAATATAATATGATAGAATTTTCGCGGTCATCAAAATTGTTAAAACAAAAAATTAAGACAGGTAAATATTTCTATCTTCCCATTTCACAGATGATTATTTGTATTCCTTATTACGATCGAAATAACTCTCGTAAATGCAAATGTGTATCTCAGATTCTCAAGTAATTTCTCCAACTACCTCGTTATTTTAATATACTCAGTCTGCAATAATATAACTCGTTATTTCGATATTCGTCGCATTTGGATGCACGACGTTCTAAATCGAGATAATTCGATACTGAGATATAAAATGCGGTTCCAATAATTTCTGAAATCTAACGATATTGCGGCGGATCATGTGTATTGCATTTACTTAAATTTTTCAAGGTGCCGCATTCCCTCGATGCAAGGTGAATATATTGCGTACCTTCGAGATCCCAATTCCCGGAAGTAAGTACGTTCGAAGCCGTCTAGAATGCGGAGAATAATGCGATCGGAAGAAAGGAATTCCCGACGCACGTATTCCCTCGAAATTCAACTATATTTTACCACGGAAATTGGACGTTGAACAGCAAGAATTTTATGTTTTATAATAACATTGAATCTTTCGAACATCAACAACATTTAATTATACAGGGTGTCCCGTATGAAATCAGCCGCATAATTATCTCCATTCATCAAGATAATACGAAAAAATTTAACGCGTTATACGATTGTCTTCGAACGGTCGACAAAGGTCGGAAAAGATATTTTTCTTTCACGCCTTTTTAGAGAATTTTTTAAATGCCTTATATTTTTCATATAGAAATAATATCGTTGTATAATTGGATGCCCTTTTTTACGTTATGCAGAAGTTTATTTACCGAAAGAACCAACGTCGAGGATATTATAAATCAACCGTTTAATAAAAGAATAGAGTCCTAAGATGGCAGGATAAATGTTGGAATTTCTGACGAAGTACACTCTCGAAGATTAGACGAACCGCGGAACCTAAAATGGCATCAAGCTGATTATCCCAGAAACGAGTTTTACAATTCGTTTCAAAACTAATCTAGAAACTCGCTGGTAGAAGGAATAATTCAGCCGAGAACGTTGGCTTACACAAAGGCCTGGAAATTATTCAAGTCCCACGGTAAGTAACGATTTCTGCGATCCTTGCAGGAATAATTTCCCGAGCTTCCTTCGTTTTGTCTCCTCCCAAAGGCCCACCGCGAATTAACCGAGCTATTTTAATTCGTACATTATACTAATTTCAATCGTAAACCGAGTGTCATTTTTAGTGGAATTAACGTCGAAGAGAAATGGACTTGAAACGCGTTGAACTACCCCATCGGCTTTAATTCCGACTGATAAGGACCAAATCTGTTGATCTCGAAATTATCATCATTTTATCATTTTTGTCCATTTTCTCAATTTTGTCAATTTTATAAATCTTACAATTTTATTAACTTTACAATTTTGTCAATTCTGTAAACTTTGTAAATTTTGAAATTTTGAAATTTTATCAACCCCCTTCATTCTCTCTTATTCCGCTGTAATTTGGTATTTTAATATTTAACCACATATCAATAAACACCAACCCAGATTGACATCCTTGGAACGCGTCCTTCTATTAATAAAAAGGGAGACACGAACGTTATTCAGCATCCTTTTAAATTTTCTACGTCACCGGGGAACATTAAACATCTTGAAAAATATACTTGGAAATCTTCCCTCTCTTGTTACGATTCATCACATTTCGAAATCATGTAGACCCTATACGGTTACGGTGACTTTTACATTATATCCTCGTGCTCCTTTGAAATCACGGCGACTCCCGAGTATCCTGAAAGGACTTATTTTTCAAAGGGATAGAAATAGATTTTAGTGGCGTACTTCCATAATGCCGATACCGATCTTCCATAATGCGCCATATTACTCGAATTCAATTTTAACCACGTATTCCAGCGTACTTTCTATTCATTCTTATTTATTCTATTCGTACTTATTTATTCATTTTATTTACTTCTAACTTAAGTAATCAATTTGTTTACGTGCATTCTTATATTATTCCACCGCTTAGAAATTTAAAGAATACTTTGGAGTATACGTGAAATAAAACATTTTTTTATGTCAACATCGAATAGGTTTTCATTATAACAGGGCCGCAAATGTGCGAGATTCCAAGTCGGGTCTACGATCATATTTCTAGATCACGAGATCGGGAATTCTTATCCGTCGCTACAAAAACGACCGATGTACCCCCGAGGAACCCTTAAGGTGCCCTACAACCCTATAACCCTATAACCCTTCACGGATCGCGATAAATTTTCCTCCGTCCTTCGAAAGGGGAAAAACCATGATATCCAAATAGATCGTTGTCTCGCCTTATTTCTGAAAGCACCTTTCGGAACATTTCGTGAATAATTAATTCGCCGATTCCAATAAAAACATCGATGCCATCTAAAAAAAAACTTCATCCGATACGAACTTAACGTATTTTTATAACTTCCCGGAATTATTCTATTTAAAATAATTATACAAATACATTCACACGTTATATTAAATAAAACGACATACCATTAATCGACAGTCTTATCACGCGTCATACAAGTACACGCAAAAAACATTTCTCGTGTGATCTCCATTAATTATTCTTACATTTATTTTATAAGAACTTTTTGGAGTAAACCACTATTAATCACTACTCCAGTAATCCTCGTTAATTTCACCGGCGAAATCTAATATAAAAAACGATTATCCCCGGTGAAAGGGGTCTTTAATTATCATCTTAATCTTCGCCCCGAAATCATCTTCAAAATTAAACGCGACGTTCTGTTTGCGGTTCAAAATATCATGGAATGATTCGTAATATATATTGTCGGGGTTATTACGAAGGGTTCAGATTCGCTTAGTATCCGAAAAATTCGAGTGTCACGGTGGTCTAATCGTGCGAACCACAACCACAAGCGTGGCCGTAACCACGATGTTCTTTTATTTGCTATGGCGAAACCTGAGTTTCTTGTATCTCGAGAAACTCAGGGGCTTAAAATGATGAAACGAATTCGACTGATAAATGACTGTTGGCGAAGGGATTGAAGGAGCAATTCGGGCAAGTAGAGCAACCACGTTCGAGTGGCAATCGATAGAAAAGTAGGATTACAACGTGCGCCTGGTTTGCGGCTGGTTTGAGCCTGGTTTGTGCCCGGTTTTGCGTCGTCTCACCATCAATCCTATTCTACCGAGCAACCAATTAAAAGGTACGACCTAATCTCCTACGGGATTATCCCAGTCTGTTTTTACTCTCGGCGTTCTCCAATTAATGTATATCATCTTTACCCAAATCGGCGATTTAATTAATTGTTTCATCGTCGACACTCCGCAATTAGTATCTATCGTTTTGATACTGAACAGGTATCGTTATCTATTCCTTTAAACGATGTAAATCGATAAAGAGTAATAGAAATGCGATGGATTATTTTAAGTACGAATAACTATAATATATCCATTTGATAATTTCACCATTAATATTAAACTATTTTCTTGCCATGCAGACACATATTGTATTGGCACCTGGGTGTAATAAGATTTTGTTACCTTGAAAATCGCTCGGATCCGTTTATTGCTATCGGTCGGTTTTTAGTTTCCCCGCAAGAAATGACTTTACTACAAGAAGGTTGGCGAACTATGCAGCGAGAAACATTACGCAAACTTGTCGGGGTATGTCGAAAATATGTAAAATGGCAATAATGAAAAAAGGGGGATATTTCGGCGAATCGCGTATTAAGCGAAATGTATAATTAATATAGAATGAAATATACGAAATTTATACGACTCTTCTATCTTATAATATCAACGTACATCAACCTACAGATATACCCAAAGAAAAGTATCTCGTTCCATTTTATAGACAAGTTATTTAATAATTTACTTAACGATAGTAAGTGATCCCAAACCTATGACCGGTAGTGTATATATTAGATTAGAGTCCATTGCAGTTAATTATATTGGCGAATAAACTTACTTTTAAGAAGCGGAATTTTATTATGACTCAACCTAATATTATCGTGATATTACTATCATTTTTACTTACTCACTTCGACGATTCTTTAGCAACTGAAATTTATTTTAATATTTTATTCCACATGAATGTTATCGAATACCCTGCGGGTTACTAACAAACTCTAAACGTTAAGTAACCTTAACTTATAATTACAGTACGAGATAGTAACTTGAGCTTCTTAAAAGTTCACTGGTTATACGATACGGATACTCGGCGTCTTTGAAGTTGTATCAACGGAGAAACGAAAAAGTTCCCTTATATTTAATAAATAAACTCGCGGTAGTAACATGGAAAATATGACGCAACACGGGAGAAATAATCAGATTTATTCACAGTAAGAATATCGTGTGAATGGTAAATTGAAACTATCAAAGAAAATGTAATTAATTTTGCAGCTTTCATAAATTCGAAAAGAACATGCCTCTACGAATTAATTCTCTTAAACCATCCCTGGAAAGAGGAAGATTATTTCATCTTAAAAGTTTTAATTCACTCGCATATTTCAATTCAACTTCCAAAGCAAACGTTACTTTAATTCCATATTCCACATTATTTTCATTCCATGCTTCTCTATTCGATAATTATCTCAAAAACGCAAGTAATATCTTTCTAATATTAAAATACAGATATAAGAAGGTAAATCAAAATTCTTCGGAATATTATCCCCTTATGTCTTCCTTGCTTTAGAAATATATCTGTCTACAAACATAGAAAGTTGTTTGCGTAAAACTACCGTAAAAAGTCATGTTTTAAGTAGAAATATATCTCTGAATACAGGATGTCACGTATGAGATAAGCCACCTAATTATGTAATAACTAATTAATAATTATATAATAACGCGAAAGTTCTTTGACGCGTTAAATGAATAGCTTCGGACGATCGACATCCCGCAAAAGAATTTCTTCCACTGTCAACTTTTGCAGAAACTTTCAGCAAATGTGCGTAAGTTCTCGCCGTTTTTAGATGAAACAGCTTACGTACCTTCTTCGAAAAGAAACAAATGCAGTTGAAAAGCTTACAGATCAATGGAACAAGGTTATAGAAAATACTGGAGAATATTTTGTTGAATAAAAACGATTTTCCTTACAAAAAATATCAAGTACGTTTGATTTCATAAAACGATGAGAACTTACGCACATATCTAATACAAACGTAAACCCACTCCAATATTTCCAAAAATTATTGAAAATGTAATTCTTTAAAATATTAGAAAAATACAACGATCGTTCAAACTTAAAGCGATATTGTTGGAAAGTCGACAATCGAATAGGTCAAAGTGATCGTTTCAAAGGTCACCGTCCAATTTCAATGTGATTTCACATTCTTGAACTTTTCTTGAAAAGCAAAGAAAAGAGTAGAAAAAAGGGAGGAAAAAAGAAGGAAAGGATAGAAAAGGTAAGCACGAGGGTAGTTGGAGCATGCAGGGGTAAGATCAAACATTTTTCTCCCCCAGCTAGTTTCGCATCGCAATAAGGTACTAACCTCCACTCTAAAGGGAGCGTTATTAGTGGCAGGTGGGAAAATTCTAATATAATGAATAATTTATATCGTGGTTGATCTAAAAACCCATATGTCTACTTAGGCAACCCTAACCCGATACGCATCGAAAAGATACTGTTTTCTGGTCTCTCGATGCGATCGACGACCCTTCGTGCTTTCAACATTAATACACGTCGTTACTCCAAATGTTATACGTACTCCATTTTAACGCATTAATTCACATTTCGCTATATCGGGCGATTCAATTAATTATATTTTTCTCCTTCGGGCAGCACTGTGTTGGAAATTGAAAAGCCGCTTTTAACACGATCAAAATCGATATGAATAACTGTATATGAATAGTGATTTCAAAATTATTTCACTTTTTATTCGTTTTGAAATTGAAATATAAAGACTCTATTAGCAAGAACGATATTGTATGTTGAGATGAGCTATCTGATTGAACATTTCTGTTCTGACGCAGGCACGATAGTCTGTAATTGATTTTTCAATTAATGATAGTAATTCATAATCACGATACTCTTTGTTGAAAACTTATAGTAATCTTTACGGTGAATAGATATTTAAATATGTAAATATGTAAATATGTATTCAAAGTAGGTAAAGTATACGGTACAAAGTGTGAGTCAAAATTGTGTTTCAAGGAGCCGATGTGTTTTGTAACTTATATACTTCTTAACTTCTATACTTATATAGTTTTGTAACTGTAACAGTTCCGTTGTATAAATTCTAAGGTGAGTTTACAATATTCATACCGTGTAACATCAAGTATGAATATTGTTATGATAAGTAATTAATTTGGCACCATACAAGGTGGATTATCACCGATGTATTTCCAGTGTTCCGCTTTCGAAAGAAGTTTTGCGCTAACCGCATGGCGAGTCGTATCGCTTTACTCTGCTTCATTTCCGAACGAGTTACCCCAACCCTTCGCCGAGATCCCTCTTCCAACTATACGCCCTCGCTCTTTTCTAAAACCGTTCGACTATCCTTCTTATTGGATAGATAAGTCATTCGGAAATGTGCCGGTGATACCAAGGAGCGAAAGATCAAGGGTACAAATTATATCGTTTACCAAAGGTCGAAGTTTCTGTTTCAACCCCTATTCAGCTCTCACGAAAATGAAATGTCTCGAAGAAGACTCTAACGATAAGTAGAATGAAACGACCGCATTCGACGCTCAATTTAATCCTTTCTTAATTTTCATTGTTCATAATAGAGTATCTACAATATTTTCAACTTAGAATAAAATATGATTAAAATTTCATAATCAACGCAACGACAGTTATTAATTTATTGTTCATAATAGAGTATGAATTTTAAACTTAGAATAAACTATGATTAAAATTTAATAATCAACGCAAGGTCAGTTACGAATTTAATAATAACATTGTTGTGTTATTAGTACGAGTTTATAGAAGGTCAATTAACTTGATGAGAGAAAATAGTTATTCATTACTAACTTAGGAATCTAAAAATATCTACCTAAAAATTCTTCGGATCTCCAAAGTATTGGGTTGCCCAGAAAGTTCGCGAAGTTTGCATTAGTTTTTTTTGCAAGGAAACAGAGAGATTTTTATGAACACCAGCTAATGAAGCCGCCCGAAAGATAGGAAAATGTTAAAATTCAAACCAAACACTACATTATCGGATAAAGAAAATATACAAAATATACAAAATTGAGTAAAAATCGCTTTCCATGTATACATTAACCGCTGACTGTTTTTAGCTACTATAGAGACCATTCATTTTCAGCTGCACATCAGTAATTAAACTTTCCATAAACTGCGTAATTAGTTTTTTTTTGGTCATGGACATTTGAGCCGTTTATTTTGAGCCGTTTATTTTGCTTTAAGTCTATTTTTCCAGACAAACGGCTCACTAATGCTTTCTAACAAATAAATGTATTTGGAATGCAGTCAGCTGATTAATAACCGTACGAATTTTTTGGCCAACCCAATAGATGAGAGGCGAATAGATTTCGAAAGGCGAAAATTATATTTTTTTGAAGGGACTTCCGGGACGTTATAAATCAGCCGTGGAAGTGGATACCACCGAGACGCGAATAATTAGAGGGGGTGGAGAAGGGAAGACACAGAGAGTGGTGGGTCGTGATACGCTAAATACCGTGGACGTGCCGCGGTTCTATTTCTAGAGTAACTCGGATCGATAGCTGGCCGGCTGTATAGAAGAGGCAGGAGAAGGGTGCAAGCGAGTAAGGGGGTGGAAATCGGCGAGGGTGGTAGAACGAGAAGGAAACATATGCCCCGGGAGCGTTTATGCATCGCGCTACCCTCCGCCAATTCTATTCGAACGTTTCGACTTACTCTCGAAAGATACTCGACGACTCGACTTCCAACAACTTCGATCAGCCAACCTTATCCCCTCGCGTCTGATCCGCGCGATGTATCTTCTACTTCTCTTACGTGGAGATGCTCTTGGAGCACGTACTTCACATGTCTACAGTCTGCATACACTACCGGTCACAAGTTTCGAATCACTTGCTTTGTCTTCGTTCTAACGTTTACTTTAAACGTTAGAATAGGCATTAAAAGTAAATAGAATATAAAAGCTTTGTCCATTTGATAATTTTACCATTAATATTAAACTATTTTCTTGCCACCAGGTTCATTTGTCTTCCGAAGGAGTACATTTATGAAAGGTTGTAAAATGTTATGTAATATTCATTGAGTTTTCAATCGATTTTCATTTTACAGCGTGGATCGATAACATAATTTATATTAGATTCTCTAGAAAATATTGTACTGCAGGCAGTTCAGGTTTAGTTGAATTAGACGAATTTTTCTGCGGAGTGATAGGGGGAAGTTTACGGGGATTTTTACGAAAACAGGATTACGAAACAGTCCGAAAGATTAGAAAAAACTTTAATTGAGAGAATATAGAAAATTGAATAAAAGTCGTTACCTAATTACATGCTAAAAACCACAGGAACTATTTGGCAAAGTCAACATATAGCATTGATATATAGTTGCGAATATTACTTCAGCAATGTAAAGCGACTCCTTCGATAAATCTTTCCGTGCTTTCTCCCTTAAGGTTTGTCAAACGTATATTTATGAATGGCAGACGGTTTCTGACGAGAAGTCACCCAGAAACTGTACACTGTACATACGTAGCATAAAATGTTAGAAACGAGGGAAACTGGGGAAATGGGAAAACGGGGGAAAACGGGGGAAAACGGGGGAAACCGTGGGCTGTCTTTATTGAAGTAGGAGCGTACCGTGAGTCGTTTAAATTTTACTGCACCGAGTGCCGTTCTGCGACTATAAATGCGTATAAACTACACATCTCTATATTCTACCTTTATACTTCGCATTTCGAATTATATTAATGTTCCCCGAAACCCAAATATGTATCGTTTGCAGCAAGAAATATGGTAAATATTAACTGAGTATATTAAATATATTCAATATAACTATATATAAATATAACTGAATATATACCTTCGCCATTTCCTAATGAAAAAGGCGAATTTCGTGGTAACTGCGATAACATATTCTACGTGATAATATAAGAATTAAAGTAACATAGTAGTTAATATTATAACAGCTAGTCATAGAATAGTATTTCAAGAAAGTAATTAGTTTAAAAAAGCGATTGATCCTACTTACATATTATGAATTAATTAAAACCAATTATTAAAATACTTAAGAATAATTTGCCAGCTACGAATTGTCAGTTCTACGTAGAATGGAACCAAATATATTTTGCCGAATAATATAACGATTAATACTAGGATTAATACTATTATTTTTGGAAATTCAGCAGAGAATTGTTAATCACGGTGGCCAATGGAAACACAATCACGGCGAAATTAATTCCTACTCCCACGGGTGGAATTATGTTAAATGTAATTCACTCAAATTCAGATTGAAACATTCGACGGAGATTATCGTGGCAATCGTTCCATTCGATTGGCGAAGATCAACGAAATATTCAAGGTTATTCGCCTTCCGAAGGAATATATTTATGAATGTTTAAGGTAAACTCACCGACGGCTCCCTCCGCTTTCCGTGACCTCTTATTCGTCCTTCGAGTCTCCGAGAGTTTTGTAAACGGTTCTCCATTTTGCCTCCGAGCCACATCACGAGTTATTAAATAATAAACTTTCTTCTTTGTTTAGGTTTCCGTTATGTTTATTTAATCCCGTGCACCCCAATTCTTATACTCGTATCGCAAAGATTACGAATTAACATTACGTAAAAGTGTTTCGTTAATATCTTTCAATCAATCTAACCTCAATTTCAATTCTCTCAGCATGATTTTACCAAAAGTTTTCGAACACTTTGAAAGGTGAGAATTATTTATCAGTTACTCAATGAAATATATGTACGTAGAACATTAGAAATAAGGATTATTGAGGCATGAATATAATTTGAAAATAAATTACTTGCAAATATAACTTGTTATATTTCTCCAAGTTAACCAACGCATTATTCACCAAAAAATAATTGTGTATTGTGAAATCAGTTAAACGTGAATGTAACGAAGCTACATTACGTAAGAGCAGTAACAAAATTATTACTTAAGCGCAACGAAGAAGGTAACGATTCTTGCACGTATTTGTTAACATCATTATTATTGCTGCGAAACAATGAAACGAAGTAAAAGATACGGATAGATGAGTACGTGACTTGAGAGTCAGTTACATGGAGTTATAGAGGCTTAAACATATAATTCGCTTAAAATGATAGGCGAATCTTGAAGAGCACAGGGTATACTTTATTTTCAAAAGTTTACGACTCGAAATTTTGGAATTTTCCCGAGGAAATAGTGAAATTTCGATACTCACGAGGCAGGATCGGAGAAAGCGGTACGCGTGTTCACGGCACAAGCGGATCGAAGACAGTAAACGTGGCGGAGCGACAATAATAGAGGCACAGAGCCGAGCACGGTTGTGTTTACTTTTTTTGCGTTCGAAGTGCGTAGAGTCTAGTTCGGTAATCGTTTCTTGCACGTTCCTTCTAGCTTCATCATTTTAAACGCGAAGCTATTCGATATATAAATTTATATTATCGCCTCTAACGATAAAATTCTAACAAATAATTCACTAAAATCACATTAATTACTTCGACAAAGATATCATTGCGTCAAATGGAACTATGAATATATAAACTTATATTATCGCTTATAACGATAAAATTCTAACAAATAATTCACTAAAATCACATTAATTACGTCGACAAAGATATCGCTGTATCAAATGGAACTATAAATATATAAATTGATATTATCGCTCCTAATCATAAAATTGTAACAAATAATTCACAAAAATCACATTTACTTCATCGACATCGCTCGGATATCGCTGTATCAAATGGGACCATAAATATATAAATTGATATTATCGCTTCCAACGATAAAATTGTAAGAAATAATTTACCAAATCGCACTTATTTCGTGAGAATGAAAGGAATGAAAGAGGAATGAAAGAGAACTGAATATCGAAGGATTAAAGGTACAATTACCGCGAAGGGCTGCTCGAGAAGAAATCGAGTTTGAATGGGGAAAGTCACGAAGGAAAGAATTTGAATTCGCGGTAAAAAGTATTATCGCGTGAATGAGATTCAGGCTTTTGTGAATCTGACGAGCCACCAACGAATTGTGTGTTGCCGCGCGTACGCGCTAATAAATGGACTTATTTTTTCTGGCAAACATAAGCACCGGTATACAGACACGTATACTGGCGCGTATACAAGCATACAATTTGAGAAAATGTCGAATGGGATGAACCGCCGGAGGGTTCGGGTTTTGTTCGAAAATGAAGCGGGCCAAATGTGAAATGTGAGAGTTCACGTTAAATTTAATTGCACCACGGCCTCCTCGCCTCAAACTCGAATCAGAATCCAGAACCGGAACGTTATACCTGATTTTCCAGAGAAAACTCGGCCCTCCCTCGATTGCTTTTATTCCTAACAAGCCTGCATTTTTTTCAGCGTCGCGCTCTTCGACCGACCGGTCAAAGGTCGCTTTGTATCCTTTGACCAAGGACGGATAGTTTAACGATAAAAAGAAATTCCATTTCAGAAAATAACGAACACCACGTCTCGCTTTAAGGATTTGAAGGACTTCCTAAAGGAATTTTTCCCTTCGGCGATGGAAATAATTAGTGGAAAATAACCATGGTTTTTCAGAAATCTAGTTTCTCTAAAGAGTAGATTACATTGTAGGTGATAAAGGCAGTTACATTATTCGGGTATATTCTCGGATATATTTTCGATACAGTAAATATTCTTAGTGAAAAAGGAAGTTACGTTTTTGGATCATCGAATATATTTTTAAACTTAGATACCCGAAACGAAGTGCTCGTTCCATAATAAAGAATGTCTATACTGTTTTTTAATGAAGGACTCAACAATTCTCCGGTTTGACGCACGGCAACCGGAGACCGCCATTATCCAAATTAACTCCTCCGCGACCCTCGCGGCCGGGTCATATTTATTTCAAACTTAAATCCCGATTCTCATGTCTTATACAGGGTGTCAGACATTTTTCGGTACAAACGTCGCGAGCGTATTCTACGCAGAAAAATAAGAGAAAAATATTAAATGAAAATCAACCGACGAGACTTTATTACAAAATTATAACATACATTGTAAGACTGTCTAAATGTGCTGTTCATAGATGACGTTTAGCGGTTCTGCGTTTACCATATATCGTTTACCATCTTGGAGTGATTCAACGTATGCTTATCGATATTAGTTTACGTTTACCTTCTCCGCGTATTTTATGTATGGTTTATGTAATGAAAATGCTCGACCATCTGCGAGAGAGTACCAGCGTAGATTTCCCGAAAGAAGAGTACCGCATCGCACAATATTTCAAAATCTTCATTCACAGCAACATACAATTCCAGAAATTAATAGAAATCGATAAGAAATTCACCTTGTCATAAATAGAATACTACAACGGTGTCAAACTTGTATTCGCGTAAGCGGGCAACACTTTGAACGGCACATTTAAACAGTCTTGCAATTTCTTATAATTTTGGAATAAAGCCTTATCGCTCGATTTTCATTGAAAATTTTTTTCTTATTATTGTGCGTAGAACACGCTCACGGCGTTTGTACAGAAAAATGTCTGACACCCTGTATATTCTCGAACCAAGGACCGAGCTTTAGAAACAAGCTTTAAATACTTCCAATGACAAAAAATAAAATACCTGTGTCTCACGATAGAAAGCAGGTAAATATTTCGATTATAAATTAAGAATACGATAAATTCTATGTATTATGATTTTAAGTAGCTCTTTGCAGGTTCCAAGAAGAGATTGAATTACGATAGAATGAAATTCGTACCTTCTCGCGGTATCCCAGGAGTCGCCTGCCGCGCGCGAAACGGGAAGGAAAATAGTTAATTAGTTTCGTAATGCCGAAGGTGAAAAGTCGTGGCGGAAGCGTAATTCGCGGATGAAAGAATGGAGTATAGGTATCCACCGAAATAGAATGTACAGAGACGCCCATTAGCGAAGCTGTTTGTATACTTCAGCATCCTCGAGAACACTCTTTCCACGGATAGCCTCGCGGCACTTCATCTTCCATCAAGGAAACCTCTGACCTCGCTGAACACAGCCCCATTGTCTCACAAGTGCGCCGCATCTTCCCAACGACGAGAAAAAAAGACGAAGCTACGAAGAAGTGGATAATTCTATACGAACGTGTCTCGACTACGCGACCCTAAAGGGTTGATTCTTGCCATTTCCGACCGGGGAAGTCCCCGAAAAATCATGGAAAGTCAACCGAAAGTCAACCGAAAGTCAACCGTTTCCGGTTGGAAACGGATCATTGAATATATTCGAGTAAAGTATCGAAGAGAGTAGACTCGGCGTCATTTTAAATGTAATTAAAATTCATATGAAACTAATACTTTTTGTAATTTCCTTCTAATGAAATGAAAATTCTTTCTATATATACATATATATGAGCGACCGATATCCCGACGGAGAAACTTTGTTGTCGTTTTTTACAGAATTTCCTGGATCATCTATGTTTTATTCACGGAAATAAATATCGTTGTATAATTAGGTGGCCTGTTTTACGTGGGCACCCCCGTGGGTTTCCATTGGAACACATGGTTCGTTTTGGTGGAGGATCGAGAATATGCATCGGCTTATCAGATATTATCCCCTCGGCGTAATCGTAGTCTCGTTGAAAAGTTCGGGGCGAGTTTGGGTCGAATTCGGGGCGAACGAGGGAAAGGCGTACGATATCGTAGATCCGTGGTCCTAATTTCCCCACCCAATTTTCTTTCAATTAGCTGAGTGGCTTCGAGTCACGCATACTTCCAACAATTCAATATTAACGCGCCGAATAATCTAACACTCGCGCTTAGGGCCAATGACCGCCCATTAATATTCGGAAGAAGTTCGTTAATCTTGACACGCGAATTTTAATAACACCTTCGTCGACTGAAATTCGAAGCAACTCGCGTTTAAATTCCTCTCCGTTTTACTTCAAATTCTTGACCATCAAAAATCCACCGCTAATTCGAATACTCGAACGGTGCTTTTATGTGAACGCAATATAGAGAAATATATTCCGAGCAACCGAAGTGGTATTTAAATCGAACAATGGAGTAAAGTATTTAACGAATGCCTGATTTAACGAAAAATTATTCCGGATTGCAAAATTTGTGGTATGAAGTGCTTCGAAAATTCCATTGAAATACTGAAGAGCGTATATTCGGTCGGATTTTTTGAGAATAATGTGAATTCGGGATCCATGCGACAGAGATAAAGGTGTCTGATAGAAATCGTGGCAACGTAAGATAAGTGGATGGTGGACGAAGATGCGAGAACATATAAATTTTCCCTAAAAATCCATAAAAGTGAAAGAAAGAAACGAGGGTGAGAGGGGGAGGAATGAAATCCCAAAGGTCTACGCGCAATGCCGTGAATTATTTCGCGTCGCTCTGCGTGCGATGTATACAGGTGGATATACATTGATATGTATATCGTTATAAATGATTCCCTCTATCCTACGATTCAATATACAAAACTGATACTTTATTCCTAAACGGAATTCTGATCTCCTCGAAACTCACCGGCGCACATCCTTCGATATTACGAACGAAATTTCCCTTTGAAAATGTTTGTTTCGATATCGCTCCCCCTCGGGAATATCTCGAACCAAATTTTCAACGTAAATCGACGTGTATTATTCCCCTTCGTATTACGTCAAATTGAATACAAATATTCTTCTTTCGATCATAGACTGTCGCTAAACATTTGTCAAAATGTCAAATGTACACCACCGGTCAAAAGTTTGCCAGCACTTGCTTTGTCTTCACTCTAACGTTTACTATGCTCGACTAAAGTAAACGGAGAATTCCAGGCATTTTATTATATAGCCTGTTGTACGAAAACCGCATTATTTAAAAACTTCGTCGCAATATCTTTAGCGTATATTATATTATATTAGTATATTATAAAATTACGTTATTAAGATCAGATAAGATAAGATAAGATAAGATAATACTATGAAGTTTTCCCTTGTTATAAACTAAAACGTTTTTCCTCATTTACGTAAATAAATAAATAAAACAGTAAATTTAAAGAGATCGACTTCCCTTCGTTCTCCGAAAGAAAAAGAAGAGTTAAAACGAACGAGAAGTAAAAAGATGAAGTAAAGCTCTGGAGAATGCAGTCTGAACGTTACGAAAGGAATCACTTTGCGGCTATGGTTTTCCCGAATGTCTAAAGGAAGCATCGATATTCACACGGTAGTCGGCACCTCGTGATAAAACCTCCCTTTCTCCTCTTTCTCCTCTTTCTCCTCTTTCTCTATTTTCAGTTTCGATCGAACGTAAACTCAGCCTTTTCCCATCATCCGCCGATGAAACTTTGATCTTCCCCGACAGTTGCTACTTCTCCGGAGAGACTTAAACTTTCACGGATTTCAGTGAAAAACGCAAATCCTCCGTCGAAAACGGTGGGATAATAAACGGATAGTTAGTTGTTGGAATGAGGCGGTTTCTTCGTTCCGGAGATGGAAAGAATCGATATTCGCGGACTGGTCGATATCTGACGGCAAGGCCACACCACGACCCTTCTACATTATTGATGCTTGATGGACGGCTTTTATGGAACAGGGTGTCTCGGTGTTTGCGGGTCACCAAGCCTCGCTCGCTTAGACCCTGTCACGTTGCCTACCCTTGCTAAGGTGTCACGACCATTTTCAAGTTGCATACCAGTTCCTTCTGTCTCTATCCTCCTCCTTACCTTACGCTGTTCCGTATTGACATCCGCGTTGACAACCGCGTTGACAACCACGTTGACACGACCGCGTGACATACAGTGCGATTGCCCGGATTAATCTAATCGAAACGTTCAACTAGCGACGGGCGAACTTGTTTCTTTCGCCGAGCGCTCTTTTCTTATATCATACATTCTATGTAAACAGTACCGCTAATATATGTATATATTATACAAATAATTAATCTCCGATCGCAGATATTGTAGGTTAAGGTTTCAGTGTGAAACCTCTACTCGTCGTTCCATTGAGATGCAAATAAAAATTACACCTTACTCGTGTCTGTACTTCCACTCGGATCTACTCGGATCTACTCGGATCTACTCGGATTCCTTCTTGCACCGAAATCGAATTCTTTTCAGACGATATTGGAATTTAGATGCGCGGGAAGAGTCAAACGCAATTGATCGATATAACGCGAGATGATATTCAAGGGTTTTCCTCGAGTTTTCCTTGGGTTTGCATTATGTTTTCATCAAGATTTCGTCACGACGTGCGAATTACAGGACTGAATGTCAGGGTGAAACAACACGATCGGGCAGACAGTTTTACCTTTCTCTACTCGTTACTCGGGGTTAACCACACGCCTCGTGTGTTTATACGACGAAGAAAAGCAATCTTCAATTCTACGCCGAATTTCGAATTTCTCGATCAAACCATCTCGTCAACGCTGTCGGGGAATAATGAGTGTCAACTTCTTTAATTACTCAGAAGTTTTCGTAAGTCGATCGTCAAAAACATCACGGTTTTTCATAAAAATTATTTACCTCAGGATTCGTTATAATTCCGAATGTGAAATAAACCAGAGAACATTTGAAACGAAAAAAGGTCCTGAAAAGAATTAATATCCGGTTAATCCTTCCTAATTAGAATATTCAAAAGCACGCAAACGTTTCCGCGGATGCACCGGAATGATAAATTGAAATTTCTCGTCCTATTCGAAATAATGCATTGTGCAAATGGTAAAACCGCGAATATTCATTGATAGTTTCCCTTGTTTTTTAATTGCCCGAAACGGGGAACAATCGCGGATGATTTTCCGCGCACGGAACGTTATACATCGCGAGGTCCGCATTGCGGTTGCTCCAACAAAATCACGTAAATCGTCGGAACGATTCACTATGGGAGACTGATGGTAATTAGTGATATCAATTTATTCACATTTTCTGCTTTATGCTAATATTATTACTTCTACAGCTGACGTTATCCCGCTATTTCATTTCAATTTAAACATGCTTATATGATACTTAAATATGTTTTAATATTTTCATTACGATATATCTCAAATTAATTAGTAGAAACTTGTATTAAAAATTGCAGTAATCCAGAAATAGTGCAGAATATGTGATATTTGATATTTATTTATTAACGCGACAGGCCATTTAATACAAATGGAAAATGAAATACAGTTGATAGAATATAAGCTTCAAATGAAAAAGAAGTAAGAAAAGAAAAGAAAAGAAAAGAAAGCGAGGGAGATAAAACAGAGAAGAATTAACATAGTATCCCTAACACCGCGAACATTTATATACGTCACGCCTAAAAGATGGTAATTTTTTACAGAAGAAATCCAGATTGTCCTGGAAATGATTAGCTAAAGCTCAAATGCGATTTAACGGATCTGAATGTAACTAAGATAATTCATAGAAGTGGATATAAAATAAATAAGTTTTCCTTAAAAGTATGGAAGAAATATGAAAGTTCATACTGTCTAATAATTGCGGGCAATTCAACTAGTCTAAACTTTTATATAGAAATAGAAGTTCGGCTATTGTTAGTAATCAGTTTTGCAATCTTACGTTTCAATCACCGGAACGATATCAACGATAAATATTGACACAGCATGATAAATATTGCCGCGCGTGTTTCCGCGGAATAAAACGAAGGAATTAAATGTTCCGAGCGGACGGAATATAAAGAAACGTAACGACATTGTTCCGCGTTAGAAAGCGGGAATAGAATTGAACGCGGGCGAGTTTGGACGGTTTGTCTTAAGTTAAAAACTTAGGGCGCACCGTGTTCCCCTTTCCTCGACGCTTGGGTTTCCTGTTCCCGTGAAAAGAACTGGGTTACAGGACGCGGATGTAGGACAATGCAACGAGGAGAAGAACGACAAAAAAAAATATATACGAAGCATCGGGGGTGAATGGTGGCGAAAGAAAGATAGAAGATATAGTTGCACGCTCATATGTGGAATTATAAAAGTGAGAAAATCGATGTCAGTCGTTAGATGACTCCGCTATTTTTTCCCCGCCCCGATATTTCCGGAATCCATCTGAAATAACTAATATTTCTTTCGTTTCTCTCGCTCACCCCTTTCGCACCCCATCCCGATACCGTTCTCTGCCGATTAAACGGGGCTACTTTTAATTTACCGATATCACAAGCGATATATTTCTGAGAAATATTTCGATCTTTCGTCGGTGTGGACATATCGTGAATATTACCGCATATGAATTTTAGTAATTGCACATAAATTCCAAGAACGAGAATAATTTTGTCTGATATGGTGTTGGGAGAACATTTATGATCTTTATTTCCGAGGAACAAATTTGGATATTTTAATGTGCGATTATAATATTATAATTAACACGAGAAATACCGAGCGTATACCGAGTTTACGGAATTCTGTATTTATATATAAATTATGGCGGATGTAAAAAATAAAGGAATATAAAATTCCGACAAATGTGCCGCTGTCTATTTGAATTATTTTATTCAAATTACAATTTAGTTAAAATCGTGTTAAAGATTGCAACCTTCTACACTGTTTTTCTAACGTGCTTATCACCAAACTGATAATTCACCCATTTTCAGGAGTCAACCAATTACTTCATCGATATTAAACAAAGAAATGAACCTGCTGGAAGTCAATTAAAGTTCGTCAAAAATAAGTGCATCATAATCCTATTTTTAAAATCTAATTTACACCCAGACATTAAATTCTCCGTAGGGTGATTAATATTTCCACGAAGACAACTAACAATGTTATTTCGTTCCTGACAGTAACTTTAGTAAGTTACAAGGAGGGAGTGAAATTCGTGGAAATCGTTCTATGTTTTTGTAATTCCGCGAAAGAAGTTCCCGGTGGTACAATTAAGTGATTCGCTTGATCCGAGGTTATTATTGTAGCGAATCGCGATCGGTGGCGTGGCGTGGGGAGTTATTCAAATTATTTAAATTGGAACATGCGGCGATTTGCAGAGGGTGCAGAGGGTGGAGAGGGTGGAGAGGGTGCAGTGGTTGCGGAACGTGCAGCCGAGAATGGAAGACGGAACTCGGAACTCGGTGCTCGGGGTGAAGTTGGTTGCGTGAGTAAAGTTTTGGTCGATGATACCACCACAGTGGTTTCGTGTTACCGTGAAAGGAAACTACCGCAGGGAAGTATACCGATTTACCCGGGAAATACTGACTCCCATTCAGAGGGAACACGCTTAAAACAGGGTCATTGCGGCACCATTCCCATTACACCGTGAATTTCTTTGCAACACCAATAGGTCACACCATTAGGTCACACCATTAGGTCACCGGTGCAAAACTTTCTTTATTGCCAGTCTGCTCTTTCCAACCCAAATATTCTTAGTATTTTTAGTAATTTCTAGTAATTTCTAGTAATTTCACTTAGTAATACAAACTCTACGATTAAACATACCTTGAAATTTTAACAATTCCAAACAATTCACCCCAAAAAATAATACTCACTTTTTCAGATTCAAAATGATGATAGAATAAAACCTTAATGGAACCTGATCATTTAAAGTAGGCAGCATGGCAGCATGAAAATTCAAGTGTTCTAAAACTTGTTCCACTAAAGAACTGATTTTTTTTATTATACATTTACACAAATTGACAGAAAAATGGTAATTTTGAAACTTCAGTATAATTCATTAGAGATTAATCGAATACTGTTTACTTAAGTACTACCTTCGAAGAACTAAAGCAGTAAATTATGGTATGATATTTTATCGGGGTTTTTAATCAGCCGATAACGCGTTAATTAACTAGAAAATGGCCCGCTAAATTTCTTAATACGCGAGACCTGAAAGGCTGTCGTAAAACGAGCACCTTTCCACCACGTAATACGTATGTATATAAATAACTGGATCGCCGGTAGCGAGATAAGCTCCCCGTTTGTACAAGCCGTGTACGTTTTTTTAATCGCTGATTACACGGATGAAGTTACAAACACTTAACACTTGAAGCCGTACACTCCGTTTAATCGGCAGCCGCGATAAAGCTCCTTGCATTTTTGTATCGGCTGTTATAACGCCTCGTGCCACTACTTCAAAGAATTACTTTGTAAGTATTTCGCGCGTTATTAAGGAATATTCCTCGATAAATCCCCTTCCCGATAGAAATTCAACAAAAAATGAAGAACAGGGGAATTTAATGGAAAACTTAAGCTGCAGTTGGCACAGGTCGATGCTAACGTCTATTTAATAAGTAACAAACTGAAGCTTAATTCAAACCCAGCTTATAATCTTATTTTTCGGTTGTGTTGTTATTATTAGAAAGAAACGGGTAATCGTAGCGTTTCAAAATCGTAAAGGTGTACGATGTAACATTAGCAGGATTAATTGGAGCGCTCGATAAAAGGTTACAGCAGGTCGTTCCTTTTTTGACCCCTCGTATCGTGAATGAACGAAAGCAAGTTCGGTAACACGTGAGTTATCGAAACGTTAAAGGGGAGCGGAATGAGAGAAGAGAGCGTACACTTTCTCGCCGGCCATCAATTTCGGATCACTTACTATCGTTAAGCAAATTATGAAATATCTTGTCTAGAAAATCGAACGGGATACATTTCTTTAGGTATATCTGTAGGTCGATGTACGTTGATATTATAAGATAGAAGAGTCGTATAAATTTCGTATATTTTATCCTATATTAATTATACATTTCGCTTGATACGCGATTCGTCCAAGTATCCCCCTTTTTTCATTATTAGTTGACTATATTTTTCCCATAAAATATTTAGAATATTCACGTTTAAACTCTACTAATAAAACTCTCGTTAAAATGCAATATCCTTTCTAAATTTCCGCGTACAACACATGGCGCTGTACGTTCTTGATTTAAAATCCATGAATCATCGAAAAAAAGGCAATATCGGAGAATACACCGCTAAGAAGGTTTCTTTGGGAAGAAGTGGTAGAATAAATAAGGACGATATATAAAAGGTCGATTCGAATGTCGCGTACACGGTGAGGTTTCGGTGACCATAAAAAGCATACATTTCGGCAGGTTGATGGAAAATTTATTTGGTTGGTACCCGTTGCGACCGAGCCCCGCAAATGTTATTTAGTATCGCTGGTTTGACGGCTAAATATCACCTGGCGTACTGACCCTCGTATATTTCACGGCGAACCTAATGTATCCCCCGGAAAAAGGTACTTTATCAATGGCACTTAATATATCGCTCGACGTTCAACCATGAAAAAGAATCACGGATACCATTCCATGTACCAGCCAATGGGAATCAATTTCGAAAATGGATATTTACAAACTTGAAATATTACCTAAGAACCGTTATTCTCGCGAATACTGGATAACCATCGTGGCAGACAAATTATAACGAATGGTATTTACATTTCGGGTCGACTAATTTCAGCGAATAACGCGTATCATATTTTTCCTCCCGTTTTTTCGAGGTGATATTATATTTATTTGTACGCGATATGTGTTTGATGATATCGTTACTTTCGGTCCGAATAATCTCGTGGTTCCGAATAGAAGATTTAAAGTGGAATATGGAATATTTACACATTTTTAGTACGATATTCTTCCTTCGTTTGTGAAAATTATATTGTAATTATAGAGAATAAGTCATCGATTTTCCTTGCTTTTCTCGAACATAATTGTTTGGAATGGTTTTCAAACTAAGCGGTTTCGAGGGAAAACGGAGCAATGCAGATTCCTGTAGGTAGCCTCGATAAGTGATAGAACCAGTATATTGATCAGACCAAGTGATACGAGTCAGTATGTCAGACGCCATCTGTGTAAAACGTTTCCAACCCTTTCTTTGCGAAAAAACTAAACGAAAAGCCTACAAAAATGATAAAGACGAGCATTTCTTAATTACTTTAAAAAACTCTGACTAAACACCCACTTTACAACAAATTTCTTGCAAGAAATCAAAGTACCAACAAACTTTGGTACTTTGCCATCTGACATTTGAAACATAGTTGGACACTTTGAACTTACAATAGCCATTTTGAAGTAATAATAATAAAAAATTTTTATAAAAAAGTACTAAACACTGCAGATACACTGTAATAAATATTTATGAAGTATTGCATAAGCGTTCAAAATGGCGGCCACGCATAATTTTTTATAACGTTTCTTCCACGCTGAAACTTTCAAATATAATTGCCTTTCAACCAATTAACCGTGGCGATCTCTTTGAAAAGTGTTTATCTAAATTGTGTCGCGAAAATAAAGCGATGACGAGTATATTCGTCAATGACAGGTAACGGGTTATTTAACAAAAAGGGATATTTTAAGGAGTGACTTTATTCGTAGTTTTCACGCTTAAAGATGGATGCTGGTAAATATAGTAATATATACTCATCGGGGTAAGACATGATTATTTATTGAGGTCCGCCGAAGAATACCTAAGGGAGACATAAAGCATTCGTACTCGGCAATAAAACTGGATATTTCATCCGTCGCATAAATTTATAATAACAATCGCCGTTCGGCCTACTCCACCCTTGGAATGTTGCATGCTATCTTCGAATTATGGCTCAGGGAGATGTTGCTTCAAAATGCATGAAATGACTGCAAAAGCAGAGCTCTAAGTAATGACGTCCTAACACCATTATTTCCACAATACGTTACTTTTGATTTAATAGAAAAACAACGATAACTTCTTATTGTCAGAATTCGTAACACCAGTTTGTGCATCTGTCGCTGCCGGTGTCTTTCATTATAAAAGTCTATCGCGAGATATTATTATTTATTTCAAGAGAAAAAATCCGTCCAGTGTCGCATTATTTTTATAGTTTTCGAAGCGTTATTCATTTTTGTCCGTGAAGTATTTTAAAACGCATATATCGAGAATAGAATCTGGCAATGGTGTCTTTTGGGAGTCAAAGGATTTTGTAACAAATTTTTTAGCGTCGCGGTATGAAAAATATTTCCATTACGATACATTACAAAGTAGGGCTAAACGGGATGCTTAAAAAAGTGGCTTTCATAAGCTTTTAAAGAAACCATAGAATCTTGAAATACCGAATAAGAATGGAAGAATATATCTTGAAGACCTAGTTTTGGAACGCGTGCTTTTAATATTTAAATATTTAAATATTTAAATATAAATATATTAGATATTTTTTGTAGACCATTTACAGACCATTTATTAAAAGTAATTGTCACGCTCCTTATTTACTTTACGAAGAACGTTTGAATTGAACTTATTTAATCGGTAATATTAATACATTAATATTAATACAAGACCTACTTATACGCTCGTTCACCAATTTCCCCAAAAAAAACATTCTCACGGAGCGATATAAAAGTATGAGAACAAATTGTACGAGGCACATATTCAAAAGCACAGTTTATCACGCGATATCAGTCTCCCTTGACATTCGAAAACAATCGGTGTTATCGCAAACTTCCAGGCACCCTATACGCCGAATGTTCGCGCGTTTTTTATGACCCATTTACCTGAGTACGTTTCATTCTCGACGAACCCTGCATATTTATTTAAGTAAACATTTTTCCCATAATCACACAGTGGTACGAGCCTTAATTATCATAAATCACGAAACAACATTTATTCCGAAGGTCCGCTCTTTGCGACGCACCAACGTAATCAATGTTATCAGAAAGTGCCAGCCATCATCGTATTCGTCGAATATTCCTCGGTTTTTCATGATTTATATTGTGCATACGAAGAGCGTGCATCGTTGCATCACAAAGGTTGCATATTTATACGCCGAAGAAAGTTATACATATTAAACGCGTTTCTCGTGGCGTCGAGAAAGAATTCAATATGCATCATCAATCTTTCCGTTGCGATATACTTCGCGATATTTATTGACTGACAATAAAGATTGATGCGACGTTCTTCTTGGAAGATTGTATATATATATATATATATATATGATATATATATGTATATACAAGGAAGATGGAACAATTTCTCGTTAATCCGCGTTTGATATATCGACCGAGAAGACAGCATCCCGACGAGCCTCGTTAAACTAAGATACACCTCGGAAAACGCTCGCCGCGATATTTATGCATTGTCTTCCAACGTTAGAAATATTTTATACGATAAGTCGATACGTCGGAAGATACTTTACCGCGACTATATAACTTTGTTTCTTCGGGGAATACTTTCGGGTGTTGAATAATTTATTAGCTCGCTGCCAGAGGAGAATCCGGTTGATACACTTTTAACGAAATTTTATCAGTTCGTGCAGTGGATTAGCAGTGGATTAGCAGTGAATTAGACGCTAGATTTCTAGGTAGAAAAGAGGTTGACTGGAAATGGTGAAAACGGGAAGGGGGTATCCTTCAAGAATCGTCAGAAAATCAGTCACCAATTTCAGTCGCAAGTGGCCCAAATCGATGGTATATGATGCCTAATGATGTTCTAAGACAGTTTTGGGTCGAAAGAAGTGGATTAAAAATTGTTTCGGCTAAAAAATGGGTCGACCCAAAATCGCAAAAATGTGAAGGGGTATACCTTCAAAAATTGTAAAAATTTCAAAGTCGCCAAAATCAATTCTAAGTGGCCCAAATCGATGGTAGATGATGTATAAACAAGTTCTAGGACGATTTTGGGTCGGAAGAAGCGGTTTAAAAATTTGTTCGGCCAAAAAATGGGTCGATCCAAAATCACAAAAATGTGAAGGGGTATACCTTCAAAAATTGTCAAAAAATCAAAGTCGCCAATTTCGGTCCTAAACGGCCCAAATCGATGGTATATGATGTATAAACATATTCTAGGATGATTTTGGGTCGATAGAAGTGGATTAAAAATTGTTTCGGCTAAAAAATGGGTCGACCCAAAATCGCAAAAATGAGAAGGGGTATACCTTCAAAAATAGTAAAAAATTCAAAGTCGCCAATTTCGTTCCTAGATGGTCCAAATCGATGGTAGATGATGTATAAACAAGTTCTAGGATGATTTTGGGTCGGAAGAAGCGGTTTAAAAATTGTTTCGGCCAAAAAATGGGTCGATCCAAAATCGCAAAAATGTGAAGGGGTATACCTTCAAAAATTGTCAAAAAATCAAAGTCGCCAATTTCGGTCCTAAACGGCCCAAATCGATGGTATATGATGTATAAATATATTCTAGGATGATTTTGGGTCGATAGAAGTGGATTAAAAATGTTTTCGGGCGAAAAATGGGTCGACCCAAAATCGCAAAAATCGTAAAAAATTAAAAGTCGCCAAAATCAATTCTAAGTGGCCCAAATCGATGGTATATGATGCCTAATGATGTTCTAGGACCGTTTTGGGTCGAAAGAAGTGGTTTAAAAATTTTTTCTGGCCAAAAATGGGTCGACCCAAATTGGCAAAAATGTGAAGGGGTATACCTTCAAAAATTGTCAAAAAATCAAAGTCGCCAATTTCGGTCCCAAGTGGCCCAAATCGGTGGTATATGATGCCTAATGACATTCTAAGACAGTTTTGGGTCGAAAGAAGTGGTTTAAAAATTTTTTTCGGCCAAAAAATGTGTCGACAAAAAATCGCAAAAGTGAGAAGGGTATACTTTCCAAAATTGATAAGTCGGTATATCAGAAAATACTTTACCGGGTCTATATAACTTTCTTTCGTAGGGGAATACTTTCAAGTTCTGAATAATTTATCGGCCCGCTGCCGCAGGAGAAATCAGTTGATACATTTTTAACGAATTTTTATCAATTCAAGCATTGTATTAGTCGTTCGAAGTGTATGCTTTGCGAATAGTGCTACGCAAAATCCCATTAACATAAAAACCTTCTTTTATGTATGTTTAAGTTTCGCTAAACCACTATAAAATACACCACTATAAAAACCACTGAAACGATTTTTATTTCGCGATTGCCGAAGTATGCGCACGATAATTGCTTTGAATGAAATCATTTTGCTAATGAAATCTGACGAATATTTCGAATAATTCTGTAAATATAAAGTGCATGCAATGAAATTTGTCGTCGGTACTCACACAGAGAAGTGGTATAGGAAGCACTTCCAGCCAGTGGGACGCTCCAGGAAGTTGTAAACTTGACCTTGAAAGGTTGCCTTTCCAGCTCGTCGATGTTCCTTAAGGTGGTACCGGCCTTCCCACGTGTTACGGTCCCCGCTGGTCCCAGAACCCAGCAAAAGCCGTGGATCGACACCTGAACATTCGTAAAATTCGCCTCATTATTACCTTGAAACAATTTTCCAAAGATATACATATATAACAATATTATGGATAGAATATTATTATTAGTTGGAAATCGTAAATATTTCTACAGCACCTAGAAGATAATGAAAATAAATTTCCACCGAAAATATTACATCGAAGAATAATAAAGATCAAAATGATTTGATGGAACACCCATATTCTTTCACCAAAAAGAATATTCTTCATCGTTGCAATAAATCGTCCGAATATCGTTGTATAATTAGGTGGCCTATTTCCCGTGGAATACGCTGCATATCAAGGATCGGCAAGATAAAGATCAATTTTAATTTAAATGGTAATTTCACAGATAATAATCGAACAAGGTAAACGAAGGTAATAAATTAACACTGGGACTACCGAAGGGGTCAAAATGACTTGTCTGCCATTTTTATTTACACTATTCGAATATACCAGGGCACATTGTTTGAGATTTGATATAAGTACCTTTATTTGTTATAAATAATGGAAATAATTGAATCCATTAATTAATTTATATCCTGCAGCCATAATTTGTATTGAAATAAACGGCGATTTACAAAGCCGGTGATAAGAGACGCTTCTTGATGCTAAGAGGAGAAGGACTTTCGAACTAACCAAAAGACAATGTTCTACTCTTGTTATTACGCAAGCTTATCGCGCTACGACATACTCACTAAAACCATCCACGTATTTCCAGAGTTTCAAACCACCGTCCTTCGTCCACTATCGGAGAACAAGAACGAACTTTTATCGAAGTTCAAAACCAGTCTCACCGTGGGATTTTTCGTTAAATGAACGGTTCTGTGTTGTGAAAGTTCGCTGCGATGAATTATCTTTCGAAGCAGTGAGAAATAATGGAGGACATAAATATCACGAATATAACGTACACCTCAAATTCTGCGTGTAATCATTTAATTTCACCCTAGTTGTACGAGATTTATATATATATATATATTAAGGTTTCCAGAAAATAATCAATTCGGGAGTGAAGAATTTTTTTGCATCAAAACTTGGGAATTTGATGTCTTCAACGAGAAAATTATGACATTTAACTATCATCGATTAAGGATTATAGATAACGATGGGGATTATCTAATAGAATAATATTTAATATGAAAAAATAAATGGACTTTCATAATGTATGCGGAAAATAATTACTTTCCGGTACACCTAATATATATAAAAAGCTTAATAGAGGCGTAAATAAATTTTCACTGAAGTTGAAGACAATCGGCTATTAAACTTACTAACGAAGATGGATAGTATAAAAATAGGGTGCAAAAGGAATTAGAAAACCCTAAGTGACTAAGATACAGACGATGACTCCGTTAGGTTGGTAGAATTTAATTAAAACGTTCGGTAAATCGAAGGTCTATTCGTTATTTGGATTGATCGGTATCGGGTTCACGGATTTGGAGAGAAAAGGGAGGAACGAAATATAAGGGGAAAGTAGGGGGTATTAGGGGGTAGTAGGGTGTTGTTGGGACCCGAAAAAGAAAGCACGGGGATAAATGACACGGAGAGATAGCCGGAAAATGAACTCGTTTATAACTTCCTTCCTAAAAATAACCTCTGGTCTTGAAAGATACTACTGGGGTATCGGGGTACGACCCTTTTCATTAGTATTCTACCACCCGGTTGTTCGCTCACCGTTGCAACAAATTGTCCGAACACACCTGAATCATTTAAATGATAAACTGACGTATCAATTTTACTGGCTACGCGATACTCTACCCCTGTCTTTTTCCCACGCTTTCTTTTCGAGGGAAACGATTTACTCTGGCACTGATGTTCGTGAATTTCGATCAATTCTCTTGGAACTCAGGACAATGTCCATTCCGATTAAAACCCTTTATGAGTTATCACCGATAACTTCATTCAATAAATTATTAACTATGTATATACACTTAACACTATTTCTAACAAAGGTATCAAGACACCTTTTGAAACTTTAACTTGAAATGATTTTCTAAGTTTAATCATTTTTCCTCAATTGACTTTTTGACCTTTCCTATAACGATTGCTAGATTAATTTAGCGGTATCTTTTTTCACAAACTTCCTATTTTTTCAACTATTATTTCTCAAGTTATTTGCATCCTAATTGAAATTTGTCAAAAGACACCCCTTGGTCGAAATAAGAATACATAAAACCGCAGTGGAAATAGTGTTAATATATATTTAAGTTGATATATAAGTAATATATTTATGTTAATATATACTTTGAAAGATGCTTATAACGAAATATATCATCGAACGTAAATAATATGTTTCGGCAAATAATCACCCCTCCGATGGATTTAACGATGTAATTTGGGGGAAGGGTGGCGGAAATCATTCTTATGACACGTCTGGATTTACGTATTTGTGAGTTATTATATAATATCCGGATATAAAGACAGTTTACCGATCGTCGAAGCCTCAAATGTTTCGCAAAGCTGATACAGAAGCAGCTACTAGAAGCCTGTTCGCGAGTTTACACTTATTATGATACAAAAGTATCCAGCTGCGCTGCAAAGCTAACCACGATATCAATGTAAACATAATTAATAGCCGTTAATCGATAATCTATACTTATTTCCAAGGCGTATATAATTTGATTTATTTACATTACTACTTTAGGATTCCATCCACGAGCCATTTTTACCCGGAAGTTTAATAACTTACAATTAGCATATATTCGATTACTTCCCCGAATCTCCAAAATTATTTTGCTAATTTAAATATGTACAACTCTTTTTTTAAATCATTCTTCATATTACATATTTACAGAGCAGATTTTGGAAGAATCGCTTCGGGTATGCAGGAGATCAAATTATTTACAATAATCGTTATTAACGAACCGTTAAATATTTATGACGAAGAACAAATTGTCGCTCAATATTTTTGAAACAAACGTTTATATTCGTCATACGAATACTTATCTTTTTTCGAATACTGGAGTTCCGATAAATGTTCCGACCCTTGGTGGTGCTGTTATTATTTCCATCGTTCGCACAATTAATCAAAAAGATATCTCTCTTCCCTGTTCGGCACTGCATAATAACATCAGCGATCGAAAAACATTGGAAAACCGGTAACTTTAAAAAAACTGGCGCACTTACGCGCATCATTACATTTTCGAAGATATTGAAACTATTAAAACCGTGACATAATTATGAATAATAATAAATATCATTTAACGCGATAGACGTATACTATTAGCCCGATTGTTAGGTCCCAGCTATTTATGCACTTTCCAACACCATTTATTATAATAATAATTATCATAACACTCTGTGTAGTCCACGTGCGTTCGGAGACAGGAATCGCGGTCGAAATTATATATAAATTGATACCAATTTTGCAACCGAATAACCGAGTGAGGGTTGACGTATTAATTGACGAAGATATCGATATTGTTCCGTCGAAGTTGATAAACATTTTTACTCGCCATTCTGACATACGGAACTATCAACTTTGTCCGCGGAAAAGCCGCGCTGACCTCAAATCGGACCGCGCATTCTAAGTAATCCAATTATACCTGAGTTAATATTGGCGACACCTCGACTTCGAACTAAAACGGTCCGCCGGAAAGTTCAAGTTTATTACACGAATTCCAAATATGAAATAACCCGACGGTTAAGGAACGGTTAAGGAACGAGAGAAATGTCACCCTGATTTTTCTCCTAGGAACTGCGTCATTAGATAATTCCCCAACATTTTAGACATTCCTCAAGAATTTGTTTACCAACTTGACAACGCGAATTCCAAACATGAATAACCTGACGGTTAACGAACGAGAATTATATCACCGGAATTTCTCCTAGGAATTAGTTAATTAGATTATTTCCCATCGTTTTAGACTTTCCGCAAGAATTTGTTTACCAACTTGACACCGCGAATTCCAAACATGAAATAACTTGACGGTTAACGAACGAGAATTATGTCAGCGGGATTTTTCTCCTAGGAATTAGTTAATTAGATTATTTCCCATCGTTTTGGATATTTGAAAGGAATTTGTTGAATAAGAATTTTAATTCCACCAAAAATATCAGTATAAAATTGGAATCTTTGCCAGCATAATATGAAGTGTCAGAGTTTGTCAGAGTTTGTTATTCCTCGTCGACCATATTGATTTTAGTTTACCGGTGTCCGTTGTATGAAATAAATTCGACGAGATTAGGTCGGCAAAACGTTTCGTTATCCACTTATTTCGAAGGTATCGCGTCTCGGTATTTCTTTCCTCGGTGAACCCTTAGCAACCCTACGATAACCAGGATCGAACCCCTGAAATGCTTCCGCTGACAGGATATGACGTCACCTACCCTTCCATTACGAACCGAAAGTAAGCCGATGCTCGATCGTCAATATTTAAGGTATGTACGTATACATCGGGTGTCCTAAAAATCACGATCAACCCTTACCACGCGGATCCATCGGATACTTTCCGGTAAATAAACAAATACCGAACTTAAGTGTAATTTAAGTGGATGTAACTTAAGAAGCCAATGCGAACGATCCGAGATTATGGTATCGTTAAAAGACTCCGAAAAAGAAGTTGACAAATTAATTTATATTCTACTAATCAATATATATATATAAATACACATCACAATTAATGCACCTTGAAATTCTAATTATTATTATATACCTGAAAATAATTCTATATTATTGCATAGAAACAATATGGAGTAAAAGATCGGTGTATAAATAAAATCGTTGTATGCCAAGCGGCTACCCCTCGAAGTAAAAATAGGGAATGTTTTGTTTATGACATTCCGAGAAATAACTCTGGAGAATCGTAACCAATCCTCGAATAATCCGATGAAAATTTCATGTCTCAATTCCGTTTCAACGTCGGATAAATAATTCGGTGGTCGATTATAATTAAAAATGAATTTCTGGATCGTATATATATATATATGTATTTCGGGAGGATGATTTACGGAGCGAGGTATATTTGGGCCGGCAAGGGTGATACATTTTCCTTTATGAGGCTCATGACAGAAAGGAAATGGAATCTCCCGCAGAAATGTTTCCTTCTTTTTTTCCTATCCCCGAAGGTAACCAACCCCTGCGTAACTGGATCACGTAGATAGGAGACACTGCGCGCCACAGTTTCCCATTATTCGATTAATATTTCACCGTTATTAACATAAATAATTACGCGCGTAATAATTTCTAATTGAATAACTAGTTAGTGTAATAATTATTCGTTGACGACGATGAGTTAATCCAACACCTTCAGAATAATCCAAGACCCTTGTTTACCCCCTTAATTACACGCACTGTGTACACAAAATAGAATACTTTTAACATTGAAATAATTGTCTTATTTATTTGTTGCTCGCGCGATATTCGCTCAAATAATTATTGACATTATTTCATTCAAACTATGATTAGAATTATTTCTCTGATATATGAAATAAAATATCGCGTATTGTACTACTACATATTATAAGCAAGATTTATTAATCCTTGTTAATAGCACCATTAATAATAATAACCCTCTGGCGATTGAATTACTGCGCGATTAAACTCTACCGTCGAGGATTAATGCACTGTTATGATCAGGGGTTTATTAATCCTTGTTTACCCGGTTTGTGAAATAATGTTAAAGACTGGCACAGAGAATAGGACGGGACAGAAATCACATTAAGGGTGAAACAATAACAGTGGATTTCTCACCCCCGGTGAAGGTATCATTGTTGTCAGACTGGAGAGTAGCACTGGTGTCGGATAAGGGTGACGGAGCTGGCCTTAAATCCGACGATGGGTCCAATCTCAGTAAATCACTTCCGCCATCTCCACCGCCCCCATTTCCTCTCCCGACCTGTACAATCGTCACATTCAGAGGTCCCCGGTTACCTGCTCGTAAAACAGACAAACTTCAATCAGCTAGTTTCACCCAGTCGAATAAACCTCTCGAAAAAATCATGCCAACCACTCTCCGTAATTTCCACTCAATTCTGCCGGCCCTATTATCTAGCCGAGTTTACTACCTAGTAAAACCTAGTAAAACCTAGTCAAACCTAGTAAAAACTAGACAAAATCTAGCCCGCGATAAATTATATCTTCTCCCTGGTTGGTACTCCTATCTACGAATGCTTTTATTACCTGCTTCTACCTGATAACATCGAATATAGTCTATCGTTTTCACGTAAAAGATAGGGAGAAAGTACGAAGAGTAGTATTCAGTGTCGGTGGTAGGTTTTAGTGAGTGCAAATGCGACGAGGATTGAGTTAATATTAATTAATCTGAAATTATCAATTCTGTGGTTAATTGTATAATCTAGATGTAAAGACAATTTCTGTGTTTATATAGCTTTTATTTGCACAGCTGATTTTTTAGGTTATTTTTTAAGAAATATTAGATTTCTTAGATTTCCTAGATTTCCAAGATTTCTTAGATTTGTTTATTTAGATATTAAAATATTTTGAAGAAAAGGCGGTTTTAGATTGACCTTCGCATATATATAAAGATATTTTACTATTAATTTAGCGATTACTGACGGAAAAACTTTATTACCGATATGAAAGAACTTTTCAATTTTCTAATTAATATCCTGGACCTTCCTCACCCGTCCAAACCCTAAACTTCGTCATCGAACCATCGTAACTTTTATACATGGAGGTTATAAAATTTCAAAGTTTCAGCGCGTCTAAAAAAATCCTTTTCCGAGGAAGCCTCGCGGATAATAAAAACTTATAATTGTTAATGAGAATGAGGAAGTAGGTGGGTGGGGATAGGTCGACCAATAGGATCGACGTTTCCAGAGGATGTCGCTAAGTGGTAATTAACCCCCGTGTCGTTTTACCGACCCCCCCCTCCACCTTCTCCGCGCGCAGCTAAACCGAGGTTAAAATTGAATCTATTTATCAGGGCAAACTATTAGCCTCTTATCTATTTTCGCCGATTTCTTCGATAGCCGATCAACGATAATTTTATGCAGAATCCATCGACGCGATTCACATTGAAACGAAAATCTATTCCGAATATAACCGAAACGAAAACTATACGAAAACCTCTTTGGAAGTAGAAGTCATTACTGCAATTGCAATCTAAGAGAAACGATTTCACGGATCGGCAACCGAGAAAGCCGATTCGGAAGAAGCCAGCCGCGAAACTACGAAATCAGTCCTCGCGAATAATGTCAATACTCGGCCCTTTTAATGCCGCGCTGAAATTATTGTTTCCATTAGCGCCGATGAGAAATATTCTTATTAAGATAAAATAGAAATTTGTAGATTTTTCTGATTATTTAATTTCATCCTGATAGGATGGGCATAAAGATATCACTGATATTACTAAATTAATTAAGCGAGGAATAAATGTGGATATTTTCATATTAAAATTAGAGATTAAATTATGGTGGATTAAAATTCGTAGCGTGTCCTCGTCGAGGAAAACGTTCCGAAATTATCCGACATTGAAATAAGAGGATGATAAAATCGGGGAATTCATTCTGCTTCGTTCATTAAATTCTCTGAATCAGTTAAATGAGCAAATATCATTACAACTTTGAATATGGAGAATGGAAGATCGGGCTATGATAAATAAAATACGTCATTCCGAAATAATGGTATCATGAACGAGTATTTTAATTATTGAAACTCATATTTAATTATTATCAGCACTGTAATAAAGTCGTGCATCAATGAATCAGATAAGAGTCTCACAGTCGTTGACAATAATTTCAGTAAAAATAAATACCCGGCATTTTTCGATAATGAACTATCTTTAAATATGAATGCATAGAAACTATATTTCTCTGGAGATGTAATCGCGAAGATATAAAATATTCAGATTCTTGGAATTTTCGAACGGAGCGTATTCCGCGGTTCTATTGGTATCTTTAAAAATATCATAATAGGGAGATTATGTGGCCGATAAACATAGCCAGGGATAATATCGATTTATTATTAGAACGGCACGCGATAATTGTGGAGAATGCAGAAATACGAGTCCGACGATGAATGTCGCAAATTGGCCGTGCTTCCCTCGCACGGGGAGCTCTATTGTCGCGGTAATAAAGGTGGATAATAAAATTTTACGACTTTCGCGCTACCTGTGGAGTTCCTACGTTTTATAACTGACTACGAGGTGAATTTATACGGCACTGTATTTCATCCCGTTTTATTACGTTCCATCTGGATGCTTCAAATTTTCGGACCGAACTCGTTAATTTCGTACAGTAAACTCCCGTGTAATTCGAGATCGTACAACGCGGTAAAGATATTGCGATGACTTCTTTTATATAACGCGATTCTAGTGCAACGCGTTATATAGTAAGCTCCCGTATAACGCGAGTTCCTACAACGCGCTAAAGATATTGCGACGACTTCTTTTATATAACGCGATTCTCATATAGCGCTCTGTATAATAAAATATGGGAATTCCTCGATAACGCGATTTCATAGAACGCGTAACATATTAACCGCGTTATACTGGAGGCTACTGTACAGCAACCAGTCCTCTTACGTCACGATAATATAAATTATGTAAACCAGTAATGCCAACAATTTTTCTTTTAAAATTAGAGTCATTAATTAATCGAATTCCCTAAGTTAAACCGTGATTCGCTTAAAAAACTTTTCCGGGTGCGCAGCATTAAAATAATATGAAAATAAATTTAATAAATAATTATGTGTCGAAGATGATTTAAAATTATAAAATTTCAATGTCATTTATTTTCCTGATTTAGCGATTGTCGCAATCAATCGTCGCAATTAATCGACTATGTTTTACGTTGAAATTTATGAGTAAGTAATTTTTCTATACACTTTTTAACATGCGGCAATCAACGTCCAATTTTATTGATGTTAGAAATTGCATGGAACGTGGTTCGCGGATTGCATACCTCGTAATTTGTACACGATTTCCAAGGTAGATCTATAAAGTTGACCTTTATGTATACCGATAAACTATACACCTACACAGAGAAGGATAACAACGATTTCACCCTCGGATATATACGCGATTAAACGATAATCCACGTTTACGCTTAGAATCCTACCGATTCGTTTGATTAAATCGAACTTGATTAAGGATTATTGTTAGATAATCTCTCTCTTTGGATTAAATCTCACCTCTGCGTACTATCGGAAAGTTATATATCCTTCTAAACTTTTTTACCGCTTTACAGCCGACTGATTTCTTAGGATAATTGGAATTCAGTTGGGAATTATCGCTGTATCCCAGTTTACATTGTATGTAAAATAATTTTCTTTTGATACGCAGCGATCGTATTTATTTTGTTCTAACATCTCATCAATTAGTATTGTAATTATCAATCGTGAAATATATAAATCGTGTCACTACATGTAAGGAATAAAATCATTTAACGGTTTGCTTTTAAAATATATTACATTCGTGTTATATCCGGTGATAAATAAAATTCTTTCTGACGCCGGCATTTCGATGTCACAAAAACCTGATAGTAAATTAAGTCCTTTCAACCATGTGTCCTCGGAGAGTCAACGATTGATCTTTCCGAGGAACTCGGTAAAAATAAGAATGCTTCGAGAGGCGAGAGATTAATGAAGAGAATCTGACCTGTTCTGGAGGGTGGAAACAGCAACTCCTGGACCTCCTCGAGGGGCATGGCTTGTCCGTGATGTTCTCGATAATGATGAGGCCGATCTCTCATCCCTCTTGGAGAACGCGATGATCGCGTTCCTCCTCGCGTTTCTTTTCACGTTCCTCCTCGAGTTCCTCCTAGCGTTCCTCCTCGCGTTCCTCCTCGCGTCTCTGCACCGACAACGGAAGGAACTCGCGTCTCGAATGGCCGGATTTGGGGCCAGGATCGGGATCAGATACGGGAAGCTTGGCGAGTCCTGAGGGACTCCTGACGATGACGACGGATGATGGTAGAGCGTCATCGCCCCGGCTTCGCACCTAAGACCATACCCGGCTCATCAGGACCCCTGATTCCTCAGTAAAAACCACCTTGCGTCGGAGATCTCCACGGAAGTCTGCCGTCCGCGATTCTACAATTCAAGAAGATCGTATCATTCCTTATTTATTATTCCTCTCTCATTAACAATTTTGTAATTGTCATTGCTAAATATTATTATACGTTGTACTAATTGTACTATATGTTGTTTCCAAGATATGGACCTATTGTCGTAGTAGAATGTAAATATATATGTCAATCATGCTTATTAACGTTTTCAGCCATTAGCGAGTTAATAAGCACGAGACGCGAAACCACGGAAAATGGCAACATCACGTTCTTTTATGCACAACGGGGTCCAAGTTTTCCTTGATCAACTGAAAGCTCGACGTCTAGGGCCATTTTGACCACCGGATAAATTTAGGTCATCCATCGATTTCTCCCGAAAAAAAAGTTCTGTGCAGGTAGACCCGAAGTCATTAGGGTGAGTATCGCGCTGTCGGGACTGGCTTTCACTGCCCAAATTGTTCTTCTATTATCAACGGCTTTCTGACTTATTATTAATTCATATTATTCGGTAATAATCAAAGTCGATGATCAGGTTCGACGGAATACATCGTTAAAATTTGATGGTTATTCAAAATTAATCGCTAATCACTATTCCTTCGTAAATGCATCGAAGCAACGACTGTCCTTTTATATTAATATCGGGTTACCAACTTCGGCAACTTCGTATATTTTCACAATTTTCTGTGCTCAATAATGTATCGCACAGTTTTACTTAACATGCAATGTTATAAGATTGTCCTATTATTTGGACAGCTTCGTAATCCCGGCTTCATAAAAATCACTCACATATTTTCCCGCAAAAAACTGACACACATCGCGCGAACTTTCTGGCCAAAGCCATAATACGATCTGTATCAGTTCGTAATCGAGTCCAAGTATTAACACTAGTATTAACTACCAAGGGTGTCAACATTTCACCGTTTCACTTTACATTGGATTTGATTTTTATTACAATAGCGGAAGAAAACAAATTTCTAGAAAAGCTTGATTTACAAAAGGGTGAATTTTATTTGCAAAAGGATTAATTGGATTTCAAAACCTGCATACGTAACGCAAATAATTGAATGCGTTAATTAACTCGCATCCTACAACCATGTTTATTTATAAATAAATGTATAAGAATAACTAAGTACATGTTCGGCAGTTCTAGTGTTAAATTACATTATGTTACAAATACGTTGTACCTTTTATAATTTTAAAAGGTTAAATACTCCGGCGTGGTGTCGGACGGAGTGGATTATAGCCGCGGTGTACCACGAGTATGTGTTCCGTAGTTCTAGTATCAAAACGCATTACATTCTAAATACGTTGTACCTTTTATAATTTTGAAAGGTTAAATACTCCGGAGTGGTGTCGGACGGAGTAGATTATAGCGGCGGTGTACCATGAGTATATGTTCGGTAGTTCTAGTATTAAAACGCATTATATTCTAAATACGTTGTACCTTTTATAATTTTGAAAGGTTAAATACTCCGGCGTGGTGTTGGACGAAGTAGATTATAGCGGCGGTGTACCATAGGTAAGTATGGTCAGCGAGGTAGGCGCGTACTTGTTTGCTCGTAGTACACATAACTGCGTGTAGAATAGATCGATAGACGACGACCTGTCTCGGTTAGTAGGTCTAGTTCACTAGAATTCTACTCCGTGGTATACCTGTGGTACACCTCGTAGAAAGTATAGGCATGCAAGCCATTCGTGTCCCTTATGCCGACAGTGACCTTATCGTCGCACGTGATATATTTTCCTCCCTCTTTTTTTCCCAGTCTACCTTCGTCGACGGTGAACCGCGACCCGTACAATTTGCAAGTAACGCGACGGATAGGTCTTTACGGGGAGTTTTTGCGCGGATGCCACGGCATGTCACACGACACACGTACAGCCAAGGTATTTCGTGTTTATCCGACTGTGATCGTTTTTTACAATCGCTCCACCTTCCCCTCTATATGACATTAAATTGATATCTCGTAAAATTTTCTACTTTTCTATGCTTTTTCTTCGCCTTTCTTATACCTTTCTTATATAATTCGACTCTAATTCGCGCGATGGCCTTGGAGAATGATATTCGCCGGTGGGTCGGTTTGTATCTGAATATTAATTTATCGTAATACGATCTTTCAATAACTATTATTAATAATGTTTACCTATATCAATGGAGAACCGATAAGAAGCGAATGAATTTATCAATTCATTCTGAAATCTAAACATTTTCAGGTGAACTTTTATAAGAACGAGAGAATTATTTATACAGATATTATACAAATATTTCGATAGTTACAAAATAAGATACTTCGAATTGAACCCCAATATATAACGGTACCTCGAAAATTCTATATTTTTCAAGGATCTCGGATGCACCATATTACAGGATACACCGATACTCCGTACAGGAATGGAAACGCGAAACGTTTCTCTGGATTTTCCTGAAAAATGCGAATCACTTAAAGGGCGAACGCGAGACACGGCATTACTGACTGTAATATCGCGTACGCTCAACGTGACTCGGTAGTAACATAAATCATTTTCGTAGGACGTACAGTGACGTCGTTTCTTTTTTGGCCAAACCGGCTTCAAGGTGATTTATCAAAGTGTCTTTGGAAAAATCCTGGATACAACCATACTGTGCCATTTATACCGTAACCTTTCCTTCCAACCACCCCGTTTATTCATTTAGAAAGAAAACTGGTGCCAACGCTTTATTCACGATTCATTAACCGATCGGATTCTTCCGAGTCCCACGGAAATTCAGGGAGAATCGCCCCCCTCTTCGATCTTTGTCGCGTCATTGATAAACGATTAAAAATAAAAGCACAGTGTAGGATAAAATAATTGATGATAAGAGAAATTAGAATAAATAATGAGTACTGTTATAGTTGTTGTAGATAAAATAACTTTGCTATCGTAAAGTATTCGAACACTCCATATCTACTTAATATTAAAACTATTAGTTCCCTGATAAGCGAGAGGGTTGACATCGATTAGTTTGCTCCATTTCGCGAGCTATTATCGCTGAGTGACCGAAAAATAATTGTATTTCGAAACAACATTTCAAGAACCTATTAAAAAGCAACGATAAAGTATTCGCTGTAATATGAAGGAATATAAATTCAGTTTTTATTAGACTGTTAACGTTTTGTCATCACGATTAAAAAGATTATAATTACTCAGTTATCCACCTGTATTATGTTATAGATAATAATGATAAATTCATCATTTGCGCAAAGAGTTTGTACAAACAATACGAATGTTCTTTGATCTCCAAGAGGCTTGTAGAGGCTTGCTAAAGAAATATTAGAAGTGTGCTCAACAATTACATTGTTTCTGCTTTCTTTTGTTTACATCGCACAACTTTCTCGCGAGAGCATGCATTCGCCTACGTAAAATAAGGTTAATAATAGTGTTGACATACGTCGAGTGTTATACGCCTCGCGGTACACGAAATAATGAGGGTGAGATGATAAGAGTCCGCTTACAAACCCCCTCGTTTCACTGACTCATTGTATGCGAATACTTAATGCGAATTAATCTACAATTTATTCTTCAGTATTTCTTAAGAATTACATAAAAGAGTAAAGCAAAAGCTATCGAATGACGCGTAATACTTAACTGATAGGCAATTGTTACGAAATATATTCAATGTGAAATAAAGATCGCACGAACTTATGGACCAATCAAATAAATTTTAATCAATGACTTACCGTCGTATATAAAAGAATAAAATTTATTTCTTTTATTAGTTTATTTCAATATTAATTTATTTGAATATTAGCAAGTAAATAGGATTTTTCATCCCTTAACTTACTTTGAATTTTTGCATAGCCGGATATTTTGTATTTGTAAACTTGTTTGCCGTGCCATCTAATGCAACTGGATACTTTTGAACTTGAAATAACAGCCGGCTCGCGAGTCACGCGAACGTGTCATCAGGATTACAGAATGTACAACTCGTTAACATCAATTTTCCACGTAAAGTATTGTTGATCTGTATTCACAAAATGGTACGTAACAAATGAGCCGTGCGCAATAAACATTCATATAGAACTGTGGTTACTAGATGTTAATATAATGAGATTTTTATATCATCTGATGTTATATCATTTTTATATCATTCTGATTTAAAAATCCGCACGAACTTTTTCCGTTAGCTAATATTTTCAATTAATACTTGTGCCAAGTACACTCAGTAATTGCTGTACTTGAAAAATATTAAAATATATATACCAGCACTCACCAAAGATTATAAATATAATACGTCAATCGTGTTTAAGAAAGGAATCAAGTTTTAAAAACAATACGCAACAGATACTCGCTGACATTTATAACGCGAGTATTGGCATCAAAGAAATGTTTTGAATTATTGGCGCAGCTGTGATAATGCGCCGTAATCAATTTGAACGTGAAATTCAATTTTGAAATCTTCCGGAGAATATTGTAGAAGGTGACTTTTACAGCAAACACGTAAATTTCCGAATCCCAGAGCGAGTCGAGAATCGTGTTTGTATTTTTTGGCAAAGGTAACTCCAAGGCGTTATAGCAGTCCTTAAAAATGTAAAGGGTCAACGGTACCACGAAAACTACTTTATTTTAAATGATTCCATTATTCACGCTTTAATAAACAATGAAACGAATTATCATTAAACTGTCACTTGAATTACTTTCCTCATATTTCAGTCCGACGTTTCTACATTTAATATTTCTAAACACAATGTCACTAAATATTATAAATACAGATAAATTAATTACTAATATGATAGGATATGGAAAGATCAATTACACAAAATTATGTGTGCTTCTACCGGACAAATTTCGTCGTGTAACATAGAATAATTATAAAATATCATTTATTTATCACCGTGGATATAACAGTAGAAATGTCCATGTTTACTTAACGAGGAAATACTATTTAATTATTAAGCCGATTTTCCCGATGCAAGCAAAAACCGGAAGAGCAACGGGGGTTACACTAAACGAGGGGGGCTCTTGAATAAATAAACACTTTATAATCACCGGAACCCGACGTAGGAAACGTTGGAAGATTAATTACACGTGTCACGAAACAATATGAATTATTGTCCAAGTATCCAGGGAACACCGAATACTCTTTAAATCCCAATATCTCTTATCATTCGACTAATCTTAAATCCCGTTCAATTAATCATCGTTGCAGAGAATTCCGGACATGTAAACTTCAATTCACTCCTACATATTTAAAACCCTCGTAAACAAAAACAGAAAAAAACCAGGGCAAAGAAAACAAATTTTAGGAAGAATATTCAACAAATATTCACTGATATTTCATCGAATATTGAATTTTTATTATTACTTACGTTTACGGATATAAATTATGGCTAGTACGAATATAAATGACATTAAGTATTATGAACATAAATACCAAAGAATAATTTTTAATTATATCGCAAACATTAAAGGGGAAGAAAACAATTCTGTTTCCACGAAGATATTTCAACAACAAACGTCTGAGTAGCGGAAAACGAGACGTGCAAAGAGGGATGTTAATTACATCCTTGAGAATAAAGAATTCCCAGCAGCGGAGGTATATTACGATCGGCACGAGATTAGAAAAAATGGTAAATGTTATGACACTAGAGAATAATCGATATCCGGGGGAGTTGGCAAAAATAGAAGTGTTATAATGACGCTATACGATACGTTATAGTTCACGTTAACGCTTACCCGGCGTAAAACGATTTTTTAATGACAGAAAATGATTACATAACGTGCTAGCAACCTGCTAAATACACGAGTACAATTAAGTACGAAGTGTATTTATTCGAGTACTTACTTCGAATGAGTTTAAAGAGCCCGCGTTAAAAGCCTCGAATTAATGGAAGTAATTTGGTACATTATTATTACGTGTATACGATTTATCTTTTTAACGACCACCGACAATTTATAAGTTTATTTTATGTTGTTCCTTTTTCTGTGCGTTTTGACAGTGGATCGCGATACACGGCATAGGATAGTTTAATTACGATCGGATTTCGGACCGCAAACAATTCCGGGCCGCGTATCCGGAGAATGGGGTTGGTTCTTTTATACCATGGCGATTTAATCGGCGAAAGAGGCGCGGCCGTAACACCTTGAAATCAGTCATTCAAAATTGATATTTAAGAATCAATGTATATCAACGCGCGGCTCGAAATATCGCGTGACACACTGCCCTTTATTTTCCATCGAATGGCTTCGTAATAATGCCGGGTGGATTCGAGATTTCTATCGGTCTACGCCGATGGACGATGTGGGATTGCCATGCTAATCGGACGGCATCAAATGGAACGAAGTTCCACGGCTGGCTCTATCTCTCGATTTAAACGATACGTTTCTACCTTTGATAACGCAAAGGAAAACCCACCCTCGGGATGTTTAAAAAAAATACCACAAATAAATTGAAGAGGGAGAGTTTTTGCTAACGCGAGGAATTGAAATTGAGTGCTGGGTAAATTGAAGGCTCTCGGCGATACGGGTAATTTGGTTTCGAGAACTTAATTTCTCTTTATTTCTCACAGAGCTTGCGTGTGCGAAGAATTTTGTGGAGAAAATGAAATTGTTATCATTGTAAGGTATATTATTTTCGCCGTATTTTATTACATCGTTTTAGGTATATTCAGCTACATTAGTTCATCAATTGGTACCAGTGAACATAATGAATATATTTAGGGAATAATATGCCGTAATAATTACATACAGGATTTAGTATTAATAATAATATGATATAATTGCTACGAGAGAAGGATGGATTTTTGGTAAGTTGTTATAAGACGGCTGCTATTTTGTACGTTTATGGTAAAATACTTTCGTTGATCATTTCTAAATGACATTGTGGATGTACCCAAACCATCCCAAGTAAATGTAAAACGGTTATGGCACTGACAAACATCCGACCTTTCGTTCGTTCATGTTTATCTATTTAACTTATCGGGGCTATTAACCTAACCCAGTTCCTCAAACGACAAGCACCGAAACTTTCTACTGGCCGCTTTTAAATTTTAACTTAGCTTGAGCCGAGCAGAAAAAAACATACTCGGACAACTAAATGCATTCAAGAAAAATCTGATGAAACTCCACTTTAAGGAATGCTTTCCTTCAATTTTCCAGGATTTTATCCAAGCTAATTACTTCAGTAAATTAAATGTATATATTAAGCAAAATATATTATAAAACAGAGTACATCATAATGAGAAATGAAATTGAACGGAAATGAATTACTAGTCGTAAATAAATTTGACCAAGGACACTTTTATATCTGATAATTATTCTAGTCTAATATTTCAGTTATTGAAATCCAGGTTAAAAGTAACTTAATATCGTTTCTTAAATATAGCATATACATACATAATAAAATTATCTTTAAGTAATATTTTAAAAGTATTATTATAATGAAGAATATTACAATAAATTAATAAAAATGTGTATAAAATTAAATTTAAAATGAATGGGAATTTTTAATTAAATATAAATTAATGTAATTTAATATAAATTTTGTCGTTAATTTGGGATTGACAACTAGATTTTTGACAAAAATGATCAGAATCTTATCGTCGAATCTCAGTACGTGTCTTTCTATAAAATTCATTATACGACCTTGAAATATAAACATGCAGATTCGTGCAAATTTATACTCGCAAAACCTATTACCATTTTTTGATAGATAAATCGTTGGTCGCGGGACATTTAATGAAATAACTTATCTAGGATCTCCGCGCTTCCGTGGAGGAGGATATTAGATTCGATCCGACATCTTGAATCTCGAGCACGGAATGGAAGGTAAAATTGAAGATGATTTACGAGGAAAGTAGGACTAGCGCGAAACTTTATCGGAACGATAGAAGGCTTATTGCCAGCTGGCTGGTGAATTTCTAAAAGCTCCGAAAACGATCTCGCTTACGGAGCTATTTCGCGAGTAGCAGGCGATATTTCCAGGAAGAAGCAACTTTATCGGGAAATAGAGGAAATATGCAGAAGTCCTGGTATCCTGAATTATAACAAGCTTTCCATATAGCTACCCTTCTATACTCCCTTAATTACTTGCCGAGAGAAGAATACGATAAACTTTTACCAATTAAAACGTTATTAATTTACTCAGAATCTTAAAAAAGCAACTGCGAATTTTGTTTCTTTTATTACTCCCTTAACGAATTCAATTGTTCTATATGATTTCCTAGGTTTTATACGAAGCCCTTATAAACGAGAAAACGAATCTACAATAATAAAAATATAATATTCATAAATGCAAGCATAAAAACTAGGCTCCCGAGTGCAAATAATCCTTCTGCATTATTATCCGTTTGACGTAGATAATCGCATGAAAAACGAATGTAAAGAGTCCCGGAAAATGTGATTCTAAGTTCCCTGGAGTCCTTAAGGATCGAGGTACACTTAAGGTGTTCTTTTCTTCCCGGATAAGAAGGAACATCCGACCTCCTCCAGGAGGAGAATTTCTTTGTAGGGCATCGGTCTTCCGGGAGTAATGTCATAGACGGGGTGACATTAAACGGTTTCATTTTCGGAAATGCTGTCAGGATGACGGGACAGGTTTGCTTTTATTACGTCCCAGTGGGAAGGTTCACCCTGACGGTGACACGGTGACACGGTGACACGGTGACACGGAGACACCGAGAGACGGGATATGCATACGTAAGGATTATCAGATGGCAATCTTCAGGGGATAGAGTTTCTTTGCGTTCCTCGCGAATTTCATCGGGAAAAAGGTGGGAAATCGGTTCTGCGATCGATCTGTTCGTCTATATAACGTGAACTTTTAATTGCAACCCAGCTAGAACCGCTTTATCGCTTTAACGCTTTATCGGTTCCACCGAGGATTATGCATGCGAGCTTTTCCGATTCGCGATTACGATGCATTAATATTTCATGCATTTTTTCTGTCGTTGTTTAATCGCATTGGCATTGCATCTCGGATTGCGACCAACTTTTATTTATACATGAATTTGTGAATATGTTAATAATGAATTATAATACGAGATCGATTTTTGTGGGCGAAGGAGAAGTTGTCCTTTTCGCGAAAATGGGAAAGTGAAGAAATTAAGTCAAAGAAGAATAATCGTACGACTTGCTTTTTATCTGATTGAAGTGTGTGACGTTAAGAGGAAGTGAAATATATCTGGTTTTTTCGCGATGATTATCGAAAGGAATTTATGGTGTTATTAATAATCGATGGCGATATCGAACATTCCATTTTAGGTGTAATTAAATTTTGTTACAATATCATTTAGGATCAGGGTCAATATTGTAACGTCACGAATCTGTTCAATAATAGGATTAAAAGTGAAAGTATTTCAAATATATTTATATTATAATAATAAATGTTAATTTGTTGACAATCAAACACAGGAATATGCCTAATAATGGTAATAATATTAATTACCAGCTATCTTGAATTTTTGCAACGACGCGCAAAAATATATTCGTTATTTTTAAACAAACTAGTAAGGTAAACAAGATCAAGTCAACTATTACAATAAAATATAATTTTCCAAATTATCGGTATCAGAAGTTTGCTAGGGAAAGACGATTAAATTAATTGCGGTAAACCAATAATTTCTCGCGTCATCGGCATGTAGTAGATCGCGGACATAACTCGAGTTAGAGGAAAATTACTGTGAAATAACGGATAATTGGTTCTTTTTCCAGGCGAACGTATTCGCATGTTTTCCTTCGTAACTAGTGGACATACATAGTTTTCCTGGTAAAAGTTGGGGAAATCATAGAGTTCTATAAACTTTATATCAACTTCAAGTATCGATTATTATTAACGAAGTCACTTTATGAATGTCACTCTTAATTTTCAATTATGGATAAACCTCTATTTACCGAATCATGACAAATTTCAAGGTGAGAGGTTAGTTAATTACAAACAATGGCGTCCACAAAGCATGCTTTGAGTACAGAGATTCAAAGAACTTCAAAATGCTGTTCGTTTATTGTTTACGCGCACTAAAGTAGAGTCAGTTTTGATTGTGGAAATTTAAATTGGGTCACGAGAAACTTTTGAATTTACGGGTAAAAGGTCATAGAGCGTTTTATAGGTTATTTCATGCGGTATTTAATTTAAGCAAAACACTACACCATGGAAATTAAACACAAAAATATCGAATTAAAAGGATCATCGATTTTTCGTATTATGCGTACGTAAAACTAATATCTTAATGCGTTATCGATCCGTATGGTGCTTTCAATTAACGTGTCTTAATTACGTACATATGTCATGTTAATATTTTAATATTCGTGCCGGAGAACCACAATTCATCTAACTCGATACAGACGTATCCTGAGCTTTAAACTTCGGCCTGATTAATCACGAAACGCAACCTGACCAGGTTAATCACCCCCCAAGAGTTATTCACTTGGGGGTGGAACCACCGAAAACTCAATTACAATCAATTCTTCGGATCAAATCAGAAAATAAAGAAAGTAAATTAATTCGCTACCACTCTTGGAAAGCCTCCTACGTTAACGTGTCCTTGAATCCTAACCTCTTCTAGGTCGACTTAATTTTTCATACGCTCGCATTCGTACAAATTGTCCTCGAATTACGTTTACAAAACAGGTTTAACGTTTAACGTCGCGATTAATGCATCGTAAAATACTACTCTTAGTTGGAATAAAAAGATTTTCTTGACAAGAAAATTACGAAACTTACGAGACGCATTGAATACGATGACGTACAACCATACTATGTAACCACAAATGTTATAACCGTATAGAAACAAAGGCCTGGAATAAGGTAGGCAGAAAAGCGCGCGATGAAAGGACGAAGAGTAACCTTTTAATCTAACCTGTTGCAAGAAGAACTCCAGGGAAGATTCCAGCAGCGGAAGGCGATCTTTCTTCCTGCACGATTTTCCTCCGGTATGTATCACAACAATCGATTCTCACGTACTAGTCGATTCTAATGGTCGATCCAGGCTCGCATTGATTTGCTCCGTGTCTCAGCGAGCACAGTCCCACTGCGTTCCTTGTGCACTCACGATCGTTTGTTCCGAGTAAACTTTTCAGGCAAGAACCGAGCAAAAAGTGCGCGTTTTGTTTGACATGCGTGTACGCACGTGTATCCTGGCGCGTTGTATCCTCGCGCAACCGTGCGTGCACGTGTGCAAGACACGATATCCTTCGGGACGGAGAGTGGAGAGAGTGGTGAGTGTCAGGTTCGGCGAGGTAGACGAATGGTGAACGGACCGATTCGAGAATCGATCAGTCGTGTTTCCAAGGTAAGAGACCTTGAAAGAAAGACGCAGGTTCCTGGAATGTGTCAGAGCGGTTTCGGCGAGGGGTAGAGAAAATAAAAGTTCCCACTGTCACGATCACCAGGTTTTCTGCGAACTGGGAGAACTTGTCCTGCGGGCCTACGGACAGATAACTCTGACAGGAGGCGTAACACGCGCCACTCTTGCCAGTGCGCATACGCTCGCGACGCTTACACACCGTAACGAGCCACCCTCGCGCTGGAACACTGGAACACTGGAACACTGGAACACTGGAACACTCGCGCCAGCTGTCTCCCCACCGTACTTTACAAACGGTCAAACCCTTCTCAACGAAAAATCACTTATTTACATTTATTTACCTTACCTTCGCCCCTCGGATATCGCAGCTTCCTCTATCGGGTAAATACATTTTCTTTTATATAATATTCCTTGAGTTATTAGTGCGAACGAAGGCGCGTTTCTACCCGGCGCGACCTTGTTTACGTTTATTTATTAACCTACGGAACGGTAGAGGATCAAGTTGTCGTTATTCTCGGTCTACCTTGAGTCAGTATTACGATAGCTCGAACAAATTCATGCAAGTTTGCTCGAGTTTATAAAGCATTAATATTTCTCCTCAAAATCAAGAATAATGATCGAATACATTCATCTAAATACCTACAAATTTCCGTTGTCTTTCATGTAATTTCCACACTTTGGGGATATACTTATAAAACACTTATATTTTATGTAAATACGTTATAGAGTTATTTCAAGTATGATTCATTTTATTTACATATATTATTGATCGATAAACTAAAAAATGTATAAAATAATTGTGATTGAAATCCTCCGAAATATCTATGAATCACAATGCATGCCACCAATGTCCTGTATTTTGTTATACGTGTATAGAAATATAGAGATCGAAGGAAGGAATCGTTATTACTGGCTCGAAGGTACAACGAGAAAGCAATAATGGAAATTATCTTTGAATTATTGCTGTTCTATTTAATTCCGCGGCTCTCTAAATAGCTTTATCGACATTTGTATTGACTCTACGTTTGACTAATGGCGCCGTGTGTATTCAAAAATCAAACAAGCCACGTTGGCCAGTAGCCAAAGAATATATTAATCGAAGGTACGGAATAATATATAAGGAAGTATGAACAAAACCAAGGTCGTTTCTCATTACATAATGATATCGTTATAAAAATATCGATATTCAGAGTAATAAAATGTATCCCTAAAATGACTCATTTTTCAAGTACTTGGAATAAATACATAAAGGGATATTAAAACGTGGTATAGTCGCGTTACACTTTCCCACGTTAGCCTCCGTGAAATTCTAAACTTATGCAAATATATGTATGTACCTCGCGCGTTCTATTTTTCCAAAACGATACGTAAATCCACGATAAATTGCGATTACATCGGAACCTTCGACACCGGTGTCATTGTGTCCCATTCAACGGACCAGTCATGCTTATCGATACGTTTTATATCATCGATCGCCTCCTGTGTCAACCAAAAAATGCTGTTCTCCCACGAGTGCTCCGATATTTTCACGAAAAGAATCAGTGATGCATTTCGCTCGAATTCTCGTGGTTCAATTTTACGTTAACTTTTACATTACATTTCATTGAAAACTTATTTCTTGATAGTATTCATATTTAATAAAATTCACAAATGTTTTGTTTTCTTTCGTTGGTCCGAAAGTATTTACTTTGGTGAGAATGGTTTAAACACCTCTTTCGGCGTGGTTCAAATTTGCAATACAACACCGATCCAATTTTTTGAAATAAATGTGCCTTTGTCAATTGCAAAATTAAAACGGAATATATTCGAGGCAAAGGATAATAAAATTGTGATCGATCACGGCAACAAAATTTGAATATCGTCGGTTCGCATCGCGAGCTAGCTGCACGTTTAATTCGCGAAAAGCGAAACCTCGCATCGTTGAAACCGCGAAAAATATGTACGCCATTTAAACTCGCAACTCCGTGCTTTTAAACTCGAGTGTATACTTTACGCTCTCACTTCGTTCATTTAACTTAACTGCCATTATAAATTACTTGAAAATTCGGTGTAAAAATTCTGCTCGACATTACTCTTAAATTAACTCGAGGAGCGCTCAAAAAGTATCCAAATTCTGCTTAAATGTTAATTCCATTTTATAAGTAACTACTACTTATTAGAATTAAGAACTGCTCGTTCTAGCTCTACCTTTTAATCGATAAACAAATTCAAAGCGATGGCATATGAATAACAAAACCTTCTAATCCAGTCAGGTAATATGTACAGGAAAAGATATTCAATACAATTGTTTCTTCTTTATTAATAATAAGAATCTGCAATGAATAAAGAAACGTTAAACTGACGGAATGAAATCGTACCAAAAGTAGAGCACAGTAATTTGGAATTCAAGATTCGATATTATCCGTTCGAGCCAGCTGTTATCAGTGGTTTACCGGTGTGCAAATATTTTAAGCGCTGTTATTAATATATAATTGTTCTTAAGGAGGTTATTAAGCGTCGAAATATTGAGTGCCTCCGTCGAATGTGATTCAACTTCTAACGTTGTGCGATTAGGGACACCTGGTTCGATTAGCTTGGTCCTTCTACTATAAACTATAGCATTGACTTTGATACATGATGTAATTTCGTAGAGGAAGGCAGCCTATAGATTTATCGTAATCTATGTTGCCTTCGCTAGTTGAACATCCGCGCAAAGTTGGATCACGGTCTACGAATATTTTATTTCATACTTTCAAGGACATCGGACTGTCCCAGTGATACTTCCCAGTCATCGATCAGACTTCACAATATCAGCGCTTTTTCTTTCACTGCTTTCTACCGTCCACTACCTTCCATCGTCCTTCGAATCTTCGAATTTAACTTTTACAATTATAATTCGAGCTGAATTGTCAAAATATATATACATATTGTATATATGCTATTACCAACGTTGCTCATTTATTTGAATATTGAATCGATTATTTAACAAATTACTCATTCATTATTTTGCCGTTGTTTTACATTTCCACGCATAATTCTTTGTTTATCAGTTTTGTATCTTTGTACGGAAATATCGACGCGGACTGCGCGCAAAAAATAATGTAAACAGCACTGCTTTGCACTATGAAATTACATTAGAATAGAGTTAAAAATGAATCAATTATAATTTTTTTATACATTTTCATGTAAAGAGTTTGAAAGAAACAACATAATAAGTGGCGTACCGTCAGAAATATTACGTACGTGAAAGCCACTATAGTGGCGTGCAGTAGCTAAGCGGTTAATCCATGGAAATCTGAAGAAGTTCTCGCGAGTATATTTAATAAAATACATGATGTTAAACTCTCACCGGAAACATCACTTGTTACATTAGAAGTGCAGTAGAATACCATAATTGTAATGGAAGGTGAGAGGACGCGGTTCCAATTAGTGATAAGGCGTCGAGTAGGCAAACGTTTTCCAATAAAAGGTCTCGATAATTTCAGCTATAAATAGCTGGTAGGAGATAGTTCGAATTGGACGATAGGTAGGTTTCGAGTATCGATGAATACTCGATACACGATTATATCGTGACATCGGTTTAATTAGTGGCAAGATTCCAAGAGATGTAATAGCAAATGGTCGGTCGGGCGTAAACTAAAATTGGTTCACGGTGAGCGGCCCATTTGCCTAACAAGTGTTTGCATAATACAACGAGCTCCGCGTACGTGCTCTTCTAATTGCAAAGTGAAACCCTCCGTGTATCCGGTTGAGTATCTCCGCCGACGTTTCCGCCTCGGTTATCAAGGAATTAACGATCTCAAATCGACTTTCTCTTTGTCAAAAGACATTCATTGTGAATGCATTGACTACTTCGATAAAACGTTGTTTACCCTTTCGTTACTCTAACGAGCTACCCCCGGTAGCATTCACTGGAAACATTCAACAGCGGAATGAATTTTCGTCGAAATTTAATTGTTCACTGATAAGGAAACCGTGTCATGACCGTGAAAGGGGTACTATCGCGAAATCGTACACTGCCGGGATACAAAGATCGGATAGGGACTATTAGATACACGGATGGCATCCTTGCTCGATAATCGATCGATCTTATCGTTCCAAATCATTTTCAAAAAAATACTCGTTTCGTATCAGTTAATGTCCTCTCTACGAAAATATTGTTGCGTAATAGTAATTCTTCCACTACTTCTGCATATGAGTTGTAAACACACATGAGCCGGAACAATCAGTGCTTATTGATAGTTCATAAATATTTGATAGAATAAACAAAATTAACTCGATTCTAGCACCAGTTTTTCGTCAGGTTAAATGAAAAGCTTTTTCATACAAAACATAATTTAAAGGGACACTTAATTTTAACATATTCGGACAGCTATGCTTTTAAATTTACAATATGTAATTATTCAAAATAAAAATAATTCTCTGTAGCACAAATTATACGTTATGAAATGTTCATCGATAGTCGCTTTTTTGCGAAAGAGTTAAGTAATAACTCGAGAGATTCTACTGTGGCTGCAGTAGGTAATGCCTTCCATGTCAGACATTTTTATAGTTGGATTGCAGTAGCATACGTATATCATGTCTTCAATGTACGTCCACAAATCGATAACTCATTTTTCCCCGCCTAGATTTATCCACTTAAAAAATTATATCTCAGTCTATTAAAAATAAATATTATAAAAAACTCATAAATTCAGGTACCGCATAAATCGTATTTACTATCACAATATAAGTAGAATAAGAGTGTCTGACAAACGTTCTCGCCTCGTTCTTAATTTTAAGGTTTTACTTTGCACGCTATTTAAAAAATCTACTTATCGAAAGAAACGTGTAAAATATTCTTAAAGTTATTCATTTTTAAATTTTAGTATTCGTCCATAAATATTGATTTTGAAGAACTATTTAATCGACGATGGGTGTTTTCATGTGCTGGTAATGTTTGTGCAAAATTATAAAACATTAGTCGAAACATACATCCAAAAAAATGGTGGAATCATAACTGAAAATAATAAGCAAAAGAATTGAACCGGCTCGATCAAAATAGCTTTTCTTCGCGAAACGATATTAGGAAGTGGAACGGAGAGAGAAAATATATGAAAAACGTACGTTTTATTCGTAACTTGCCACAATAAAAATCTAGTACATTATACTTAGAATATATTCAATGGTACAACATAGATATATACATAAAAAATGCAATAGAACAGGCAAAACTTTTTAGAAAAGCGCATGCTCGTATATCGGGAGTTCAACGATAACTTTCGTTATCTTCCTCCTACGAATATTCTCGTAGAAAAACATACGAGACGTGATACTTAAAAAACGTGATACTTTCAGTTCCTCAATTCCGTCCTTTATACTGTAAATATTCCATTTGTGCGTATTAATTGATGAGATTATCTCCATCCGAATATTTATTTTAAAGCTCTGTTAACTACTTTCGAAAATTCACCATCAAAAGTAGCGATCGCGAATGCCAACCTTGCGCGAAATAGTTTGTGAAATTACTATTTTCATATTCATTATACATTGGCAATTTATTTTTAATATAAATTTCGTTTTTATTCGAACTGTTACGATTATTTAGTCTGGGAAAACGAGTTGAAAATTGTTTGCTATTTTGAGTAGCCGTAGAGATATTTTTATATGAATATCCCATTTAAAGTGGACCACCTAATTATATACCGATATTAGTTTCCGTGTGAAAAATATAGGTGATCCAAAAAATTCTGTAGAAAAATGAGAACGGGAAAAATCATTTTTCGGAATATCAGTCGTTCGAAGGCATTCGTATAGTAAAATATTTTCTCTATTATCGCGGTTAAAGGATATAATTAGGTGACTTGTTTTACACGGAACACCATGTAAATGTTCCATATTTTCCGACTCCTTCCTCGTTTTCCAAGACATTCGAAAAATCACAGACTGAGAAAACACGCTTTGAATAATTATCGCCGTTCACTGATCTTCTTACTGCGAGATTCACAACTATTTCGGGCACGGTGACATTCGACGATATTAACCCTTATCCCTCCAAATTCGTTCACTTTCATTTTGGAAGTTTTCCGTATAAAACTCGTCATCACTACTCTCCATATTAATTGTTTGCAGCCTTTTATATTAGATATTATATTTAAAGAATCTGACGCAGGTAATATAAAATGAATTAGTAGTGAATCGCTGGCTTGCGAATCGTTTGGCAGCGTTACTGTCGCTTGGAGTAATAAGGGTAAAAGCATTTCGAATTATAATCATCGCGTTCCTAATCTCATTGCAAAGTATAGAGTTAGTGATCGCGGATCGCGGATCGTGTCGCTCGATATTTGAATACCTCGCCTTGTAACTTATTGAGTCGGTGCAAAATTGTATACCGGGTACTTTGGAGCGAAGCGATTCGCCACACCGAACACGTGATCCGATTCGCCGCGTTCCCAGAGACTTCGAGCACCGTACATCGACTCTTCGTACGATGGAGGAGCTACACAAATTTATAAAACAATCATTATAACCGCACATATTATTTGACACGAACTACCAAAGTTATACTCAGTTATATTATACTCAGTTACATTTATCTATACATCAATTATGACCGAAGAATGTAAGTTAATTAATGAATTTCATTGTGCGCGTTACGTATGTAAATTAATCAAATCTGAAGTCTCAAACAATGCGCTGTTGAGTATTGGAATATTTTGATAAAAAATCGAGGAACCTGCCGTTTCGATTCCTTTGGTAGTTCCAGTGTTAATATGTAATTGGAAAACAACATTTCTTTGTATCCTTCGATGATAAAGCAAGATAGACTTACGTAAGTTTGGATAAAGATTAGGAATCGGAAATGGGTCCGGACCGGATGCCGTCCATCCTGGTTTCGATGGATATTCTTCCGCGGGTGGTGCGGTGGGGGTTTGATAATTCATTAGCGGTACCGTCCCCACGAAAACGAGACTACTATTTTTTAAATTCCGGTGATACCTGCGTTACATCGTCACCATTATTAATTCCGTATTACAATAACAATTTCATTTAGAGAATGATGTCGTAACGTATACCAACCATCCGGAAACGCATGCTTCGACTTTAAGATTATATTCTAAATCGATGATTCCACAATTCGTCAGATTCGACGGCGGAAGCGGTGAAATATCGAGTTTCTGTTCATATTCGGCAGTGGATCCCGACTCGACCGGACCTTTGCTGACTTCCGCTACAACGATTTCCTCCATCTTCGAATCGGCCCGCGGTGTCGTGGCACGCAAAGCTACGACCTGGACTTGACGATTTTTCATTAGTTCGATATTCATTGAATACTCTCTTCTTTTTATACTCTTCCGAGTATTACAATGTTAACATTCATATTCCCTACCTTACAGAGTATTAATTTCACCGTGTCCACGGTAATGCCCGACGAGTTTTCGACATTAATTTTGATCGGCATCGATTGTCCTGGCACGTAGCCTCTGACTGGTAACGAATAGTTTACCGTCAGTGGCGGTGTACCACAACACAAACAACAAAATGTTTTACTCATCTCTTCCTGTACGGGTTCCTAGAGGATAACACATACTTAATCAGTTTTATTCTCCAGCTATCTACATAAATAGTTGAGCACAATTCGTTTCCTTTTCGTTATTAATGCGCTCTTCAATAATCACTTTAATTAGCAAAGATATTAAAACGGTATTTAGATCGTGAGTAATTAGGATAGTATTTATCAAGAGAATATACCGATGCCCGTGGTTCCTGATTAAGGTCAAGAGGCAAAACCACGGTAAACGGGCTTTTAACTTCTTGATCGAACTTCCAAGGACGATCCAAAGTGGCCTTAACCGTGTAACGAACATGGCCGAAGTCCGACTCGAAACTGCTCGGCAAATTTTGTGGCAAAGCACATTGAAACGGAAACTTATGCTCGCCGGATTGTATCTCGATCTCTCCACCTGATAAACAAAACGGAAACACTTCGGATATTCCATTGTTTTCGTGAATATTATCGTGAATATTATCGTGAATATTATCGTGCAGCATTGTGGTGCACGATATGCTTCTTACCAGACGCCGAACCAACTAAATAATATTTTGCTTCAAAATATTCTTCGTGGCCAGTGACCGTTTGAGTCTCGTCTCGGTATTGGCCCCTCTCGTCCATTTCTTGCTTGTCGGTTGTCCAACATGTATTGGCCACTCCTTTAACTTTTACGCTGATACCTGGTCATTTAAAATCGGTTGATTAGTACTCGTTGAATTCTCGCTTGAATTCGTTAATTCACTTAAACTACGTATTCATAAGTTCATTTATTATATTTATTAAACGTGAAAAGTTGAACGAAATTGTTTCGATGCTATAGCGAAGGTTTAGTCGGAATTTTCAGGTGAACGAATGTTTATTTATAACTGCAACCGGAGCATTAAAGTTCCCTTGTGTTTATTTGCGAATTTTACTCGATGATAAGGAATATCAAATATTACTTGATAATTATATAGTTGGGTAATTGATGGTTTTATTTATATAAATTTATATAAATCTTAACAAATACGTAAGAATTATAAATCACGAAGTAAATACATCGATGCACTCTTTATAGAAACATAAGAATAAATAATAAGTTAAAAGTTATGACAGATATTAGGAAGAGGTAAAAATACAATACATAAAATATCCCAGAAATATCGTCGAAAAATCTTTGGCACGCTTTAAAGATTCGAATACTTCTCAGCGACATTTTCGTGCACGAAGAATCGGCGGTAAGATCGTAAATTATTTAAACACTACGGTTGATTTACATTGTAAAATATAAGAATATAGTGTTGCGCGTGTCATATTCGTCTCATAATTATAAGAATAAGAATAATAATAAGATTACATGGAGCTGACAATGTTTGAAAGGAGACAAAAGCTCGACGGCCGATCACGAACGTCCGTTTCTACTGCGCGGGTGTGCACGCCCGTGCTATAATTAAACTGCACGTTGCAGGAGAGAGAAAAATCTCTCGAGGAATGCGAGGACGAACCTTGGAAGATTTGGAAATTAAACTAAACAATACCATATTCGCGATATGTATTTTATAATAGTCCAAGCTAAATTCGCGACAACGCGACAACGCGACATTCTGAATTAAGTTTGATACACCATAATTATGTCAGCGGAGAAATAATTGATCATAATTACTCGACCTACTTAGCGTTAAATGAATGACAATTTTAATAAATATAATTACAAACACATCTTACGTGGTGCGTTGAAAGAAGGTTAATATAAGGACGTGAATAGTACGACAATAAAACATGTAATTATCGTCATATTTAATTTATTATAATACTCATATGCATGACTTAGTTATCTTAATTTTAAGCTTCATTATGATTTCAAAATGTATTATATTCATTTTACTATAAGGCTTTGCTGGTTTATTACTAAATGAATAAATAACTAAATTATGAAAAACACCGAGCTCCGGAATTTCGCATACCCTATAAATTGTTACTCCGAAGAAATGAACAGGATAGAGACAAAATTAAAATAAGCAACAGCATATCGTAATCGCATCAAAACGCAGTGCAGTCAACAAGGCTCATCCTCCTCCATCCTAATCTGCACCGAAGCTATCAAAGATCGAGTAATCACGAAGGTCACGCCTTTCACTAATAATCCACCTGTGAATACCATCTTCGCATCGCGTTCAAAAACACTCAGTTTCACGCGAAATTTGTATTAAGAACATTTTGTAACATCGATCGTCCGATGAGTCAGAGTAATGATTCAATTAATAACCCGTTGATCTAGTTGGAACATACCGCGGATCTTCTTTGTACTGTCCAACACGACGATAATATTTCCGGTGACTGTCTGCCCCGGATAATAAGTGCCGATGGGATTGTCAAATGTAATCCTGAAGTCTTTTAGACCCATCTTTTTGATTCTTCTCGATTCACACTCGCCGTCTTCCGATATTAAATCCTCGCGGTTGGTTCGAGGCCGACTTGATTACTTCTCGGTTCCTCGATTCGTGGGTGTGACGTAAAAAGCACCGTTTTTACCGAGTCGCCGTCGAGTGCCCGTCGAGTCTCGTCGTCACTCGGAGCACTCGGCGTGCTATATCGAGCCGTTCCCGTATCGTAAAAGCCGGTCTGAGTGAGTACTGATCGTACTCACGCGTGCATGCCACTACGAACTATTCGATATTACCACGTCCTTTCTGCGCAGAAACCAGCTGGCGCTAACCACTCGCTAACCACTCGCTCCGCCGCGCCGCGCCGCGCCACGCCACGCTCCTACCACCACGTTCCTTCCTAACCACCATTCTTCTTTACAAGGTGTCTTCCTTCGAAATCTCCATCGAAACACGAGCTTTCTCCTCGCTTTTGTCGTCCGACACAGGTTCCGACCGACAATACTCAGATAATTCCGGGGAATTATTCATCTAAATTCTAAATCATCCGTTTCACTGGTTTTAATACAGGTCCATTCAAAAGTCACTTAATCGTGGAAATAAACTTGATCTGACTTCGTGGGAGAATACAATTGTTACTTAGGAACGATATGATATAAATTGTTCCTCGAATGTTTTGTTTACGATAGTTTTTACTCGGGCGATTATAAATAATTTTGTTTAAACGTTCTTGTTGCATAAATTAGTGTTTGAAAGATCGTTAGGTAGCTTTTTAAATTTCTTCCAATGGAATTATCTTTGATATAATAAACTTTTGATAATTTTGATAATAATATGAGGAATGTTCGTGTGTAAATCTTTCAATGAAGAATATTAGTAATCGTAGACAGAGATCGTTTACACGAAATGTAACTTCCAAAGTTACAAGATCATGTATCTTGGGAACTTTATTAAACCGCGATTCAACGAGATTATTATTAATATTCGTAATATTTGTACATAACGTGTTAGAAATTTGATAGCGGTCGTATTAGATTTCTCGAAGACCGCGTGCGGCTGAACATGCCGGGCCTCATTCTACTTACACTACTTTAAAATCGCTTGAAATTATCCCTCATAGAAGTTACATTTCTGAAAACTTCTTAAAAAGTTACTTAAACTTCTTCCGTACTAACTGTAGCCATTATTTAAAGTTCAAATGCCAAATTCTGAAATAAAAAATAAGAAAAGTATAACACGTCACGGATAAAACACGATAAACTCATGAAATACTGCAGCATATCTCAAAATTGTATTATTACAATTATTATTTAAAAAGTACAAAGATGATTGTTTCTTGTCTCTTATCGTAGGTCCGTACTTTTTGAAACTCCATGTACGTGAACTTTTTACAGCGAGCCGTGAACGATGACGTAAAAGTGCTACGTCGTCTCATTGGCTAAGAAAACGTAAACACGAGGTCGGATAAACCACGTTGTTGGTTATCTCGCTGGTATACAGTTCGCAAATGCGCCTGCCATTGCTGTATTACGTGACGTCACCGACGGATAACGGATAACGGATAATGGATAAGATAGAGGTGACGTAATTCTCTGAGAGCCTGAACGCTAATTTCACGCTGACGGCAGTAACTTCTGCAATCTACTACTAGGTGTCTGACTACTCACGCCGGAACGCGACTATTCTACTAACCGAGAAAGTAGAATAGGGCAATGGCCAGACGTACTCATCTGCTCTTCTGGATAATCAATTTAATAGCTATATTTGCTTCATAGGAAATAATTCAGTTTCAGTTTTTAATTTATCAATCGGTTAAATTTCATGCCTGCACAAGTTCTAGGAGGATTTTGGGTCGAAACAAGTGGATTAAAATATCTTCCTAGTCAAAAAATGGGTCGACCCAGAATCGCAAAAATCTAAAGGGGTATACCTTCAAAAATTGTCAAAAATTGAAAGTAGCCAAAATCAATTCTAAACGGCCCAAATCGATGGTAGATGATGTATAAACACGTTCTAGGACGATTTCTGGTCGAAAGAAGCGGTTAAAAAATGTTTATTGGTCAAAAATGGGTCGACCCAAAATCGCAAAAATGTGAAGGGGTATACCTTCAAAAATTGTAAAAAATTGAAAGTCGCCAAAATAAATTCTAGACGGTCCAAATCGATGCTATATGATGTATAAACATATTCTACGACGATTTCTGGTCGAAAGAAGTGGTTTACAAATTTTTTCGGGCAGAAATGGGTCGACCCAAATCGAAAAAATGTGAAGGGGTATACCTTCAAAAATTTCAAAAAATTGAAAGTCGCCAAAATAAATTCTAGATGGCCCAAATCGATGCTATATGATGTATAAACATATTCTAGGACGATTTCTGGTCGAAAGAAGCAGTTAAAAAATTTGTATAGGTCAAAAATGGGTCGATTCCAAATCGAAAAAATGTAAAGGGGTATACCTTCAAAAATTGTCAAAAATTAAAAGTCGCCCAAAACGCTTCTAAACGACCCAAATCGATGGTATATGATGTACAAACATATTCTAGGACGATTTTAGGTCGAAAGAAGCGGTTAAAAATTTTTTTGGTCAAAAATTGGTCGAACCCAAGTCGAAAAAATGTGAAGGGAAGAAATACCTTCAAAAATTGTCCATACCCTCGTATGAAACAACACCCCGAGCTCTCCTTACCTGTTCCCCGTCAAAGTTATTATCACCACTGATAACCTCTGTCACTCGCACGCATACTAGCGGCAGTCTCTCTCTGATCGTCGAGGTGATAACGTGTCGTCGCAAATCACCGATATCGCGCATTTCTACTACCATTTAACTACACTTTTATTATTACTAAATATTATTAACAAACCGATAAGAATTACATTCTCATTATTGAAAGTACTTTACAAAAGATTTTATAAAAGTTTCTAAGTTGGAGCGTGATAGTGTGAATATTTACATACACACACATATATATTTATAATATTATTCCATACGATAATTCGGCCACGAGGTCAGTGAACCTTGCAGCCTCAGAACGTTCTCCAGCTACCAACCGTTCTAATTCAGCCGATACCTTGGTAAGTCATAAACATTATTATTTCATAATTAAAAAATATCCGTTACACCGTCGTCGGTTAAGCCGGGCAATTGGATCATTACGATGCACATACAGAAACATGTGACGAACTACAAATAGCACGCGGTACATTAGGGAAATAGCTACAGATAGTTTACAGAGTATCCGTGGAAATGATTTAAAACGTCGAAACTAAAATACGAACAGACTCAAATAAAAGAGTGTTCACGTCGCGTGGTCCAATGAATTTCTTACAACTCCGTTTCGGACGCCCGTAAAACGTATTCGTTCCTCCGAGTTTATGATACCAACATAAACTCGTTCGTGATAGCGGGGAAAAATCTAATACCATTTTTAACAATTTTTCATTTATCGTTATCTGTTCTACGTTCATTTATGGTATAAATAATTATTTAAAAAATTATGTGGAGCAACAAGACAGCATCATTTTGAAGAAAGCAATATTAAGTATTTAGGTATAGAACAAAATATTACAAATATTATGAAAAGTGTGAAAACAACCCAAGATGGGAACTCGAACCGGTGACACTCCAGCGAGTACGCGATGCTCCTTCGCTTGGATCAACGTAAACCCCGCGCAGTCTTTTCGAAAGGAGCGATCTTCGTACTCGATGTCGATGTCGTCGATGTCGTCGCCGTCGTCGCCGTCGTCGTCGTCGTCGTCGCTGCTGCCGACGCCGCCGTCGCACTCGTCTTTTCCTATCCAGAGCATGTTTTCCGAGAGCGCAAGCTCCGACCGTTACTATTGATCGGGGAGCATTTCATCCGATGGTCGGTTTAGAATACCACGGACGGTCCGCACGCCGTAAATATTCGTTCAGTGCACCGTGAGACGAGTGACTTACGCGGATAAAAGAGTTGTTACAAGAAACCAAAGACGTGGCCGAACATGGTCGGAGGAGTCACGGAGGACGGACCTCTTATTCGACCAGTCGACTCCGGTAAGTCTTTGCATCCCGTAGAGAACCATCTTTCGAATCATCGACGAATCAACCTCCCCGCTTTTCCTCTACGTTTTCCTCTACGTCCAACAACCACGTCCTTCATCGTGATCGAGGTGACGCATCGATCATCCGCCTTTTCCCGTGAGACGTTTAGGCCCCCCGTTAACCCTTTCCCCGTCGCGTTAGAGTATCCTCGTCCTCCCATTTAGGCCCCGTCTTAAACTTGTCGTTGTTACACCCTCGTAAATTAATAAATCGACGTTGAATTGATAATTAGTCGATTACAAACCTTGTGGCGCCTCGATGTCGTGAAATGATTCTCCCAGCTGTTACTACGATGTTCCTGGGTGATCGTTGCAATGGGTGTTTCCACCGAACACGCTTGGACTCGTGGTACACGGGAAAGCTTTCCTTCCATGTATTCCCAGACTTCATCTTTGAAATCATTTTCGAAATCGTTTTCGTACGCGAATGTTTTCCAACTACCAACGTTATATCGATGGTTATTCTTCCATACGTGGAAAGTTCGATTTTAACTAATTATTAAAGCTCCTGTATAACACCGTTACATTAATCATGTCAAACATCCTCTTCTTTCAAAATATCTTCACACAATATTGCTTATAATCGTACAAAAATGTCGCTCGATCGATATTTATAAATCCACCCACAAACCCACGATTTTGGTGACAGCGAAATGAACCTGTCCAACTATGGAAGATCGTATGTCCACGAATCGAATGTTGTTCCTAAAAATACCTTGTCTTTTATTAATGCGATATGCATCGTGCAATATGTTATATGTAAGACGTACTTTACTTTATATATATTCATCGTAATTACAGTGACTTTGAAAAGTTTCGAAATAATATAACGAGCTTGTCTTATTCTTACGATTATTAGAATCATATTATTAATATATCGGAAAGAGGAATTAACGATGCATATTACATATCGAATATGACTCCGATATGTTTCGACATGTTATTATATTCCGAAGTATCCTGGCAAATATGACTCACTAGTTGTGTTTGCAACGATCGTTGTGTCACTTTTCACGTTTAATTTATCGGACATCGCTGTTAATTACAATCGATGTAAGGAAATGGTATTACATTGTGCAATATGTCGTTCCACATTGACGCCGCGGAGCGTACATATATATATACATGCATATATACATGCATATATACGAAGGTGCACGAACTGTCACGGCAATATGATACAGTGCCTCCACCATGTTTCATAAATATCGCGCGACGAAATGCAACCCTTCAGGAAAATTCACTCGTTCTTCAGTATCCTGTTTCTTCCATCTTGGAAGGTTTGTTGGTTCGATCGAAATCAGTTTATTTCAACTATTATTTCATTTCATAATCGCCGGCTAGTTTAACGATATTTCTTCGACGTATCGGCTACCGAGATATGTCCGATGTAATTATAATTATTATTCCATTGATCGCTGACGAAGTATTATTTTTATTGGTTATGTTAGTCCGAGTCACTTTAGTTTCGGAGCATATTCGCGCGTCGCTCACTTTATTATTAATTGATAATAATATTTTCGGAGGTAGTTGAAAAAAGTGCAATGGAAAATAAAATAAGAGGACATAGAAATAATTGGTGATCCTACATTCGCTAGGATCGATAAATAAACGTGATTCGATTATTGGATACCGGAAAGGGTCAACGCAACGGGACATCCATTTTCTTTTCTCATCAGTACCTATTACTATCCGACCGACGTAATTCCCACGATAATAATACTTAATAATCATATTTTCATAGCTATACTTGTAAAATGAGGAAAATATCCCGTTTCCAATAAAAATATATTATTACTCGAAGTCATAAATAATTCCAAAATATGTCTACAATATTGAGAATTCTAAAAACAGTTCTAAAACTATCTCCGACAGTTTTGAATTTTTTGCGATTATAACGCAAGTAGAACATATTTTACCACTAAAATATTCCCTGCGATATTCTATATATAATTATTATAATTATTAAACTATTGTGCCACTGTTTAATTATTATTATTACTGATTTTTATATATGTATATATAAGTCAGTGATTATATTAATTAAAAATGCCAGAAGTTGACAAGAATGGAAGACATTTGTGGAAAGCACTGAAAGAGCCAAAGTGCAAAAATTTTTCTTTGCAGTCGGTAAATGTTTTACATACCAGTGGTAATACTATAGTATAGATTTGTAGTGCAATATCCGTTTGTAAATAGTTAATAATAATACTAAAAGATGCATCCGTTTGTGCCTCGGAAAAGTTTTATTCCCTCCTGAAAAATGTCACTTTAGACACTTGCAGTGCTTTCTACAAAGAGTCTCCAATTATTGTTTACACGATAGCATAGTACCGCGCAGGACGATGGCTTTAAAACAATGGATATTTCGCGACAATCGTGAAAGCATAATAACGGAAAATAAAAGTATGCATAATTGCAGTGTCGACGGCAACACTAGTCGCGCTATGCATCGGCGCCGCGTTTCTAGTTTGCGCCGCCGCCATGACCTGGTGGCTCTGCCGACGGCGACGCGAACACACCAAGTTGAGTTCCGAAAAATCCTTGGCGTTCAGGCCACCGCACAGGAAACCAACGGCGGTTAAAAGTCCTGGCAGTACCAGCCACTACTTGAAGAAAAGTCCGAGTCCAACCGGACCAGCAAAGAGTCCTCCTGGTTCCGGTGGTCAAACACCGAGTCCAACAGGATCCCAATCTTCAAATCCCGCCTCTCAACCCAGGACGCCTCAGGGTGCAGGTGAACCTCTCATTTTATTATTTATTATACGAATATGTTTAAGTGCAATAAATGATACCGATTTCGCACTCCAAATTAACATTTTTGCAAATCAAATTCACACTTTCACTTTATATTGGATTTGATTTTCATTAGAATAGCTTGAGAAAACAAATTTGTAGAAAAGCTTGATTTGCAAAAAGTGAATGTCATCTGAAAAATGATTAATGTCGATTGCAAATATGGATTATTCACTGCACTTAAGCACTTTAGGAAGTAAGGAATATGTTTAGAACGGAAGAAAACAAAGATCTTAAGTTTCGCTTGAATTCTTGTCGGAATTAACGTCTGGTTTTTGACGTTACGGATGAAGTGGTAATTATGTAAATTAGGAGAATTCGAAGGTAAATAATCGTTGAAGTTAGCCGTCGAAATACTTGCTTGGGCTGACGTTTGAACTCAATTATAACGATGAAATATGTAAGCCATGGAAATCGAAATGAAGTGACTACCGGTTGTAATTGTTTCCAGATAAGTTTCAATATATTTGTAGTTACCGGTAGTACTTAATCGTTAATCTCAATGTTCGATATCTCGAGTTACTCGAACGCTATCTGGGATCCTAAATTTATAGGCGTTATTTGCTTTAAAAGAGAACATTGGGTCGTAAATCGGAGGTCTGCTTTATTATTAACGTGCTCATAAAACCACGAAACCACTACATAGTTAGGTGTCATCATTTTGAAGAACTAAAAGTAAAAACTTGTTTCATACGCTTTTATATCTAACTAGAATGTTATAAAACTTTACAAAATTTAATTAAAGTCACACGAATACTATAATGCAGATTCCACGAAATTCCCGGAAAGTGTTGAGTTATTTTACCATAATATCCAATCACTAATTGCTATTAACATTCTCGACTCGTGAATTTAAAATTTCAACTTAAATTCAGAAAATGATTCTCGCCTTTAATTCTTTACTCGTAAAAATCTCACACGCTCCACGATTACCGTTCTTCCTTTCTAAGAAATTTCCATTATTCCAACATAAATATTTTTATCCAATATCCAAGAGAATTTGCAATTGACTTCGTAAAAACCATGCAACAATACGGTAATCAACATCGTCTAATTAAAACAATCTTGATTACTTCCCTTCCACCTACCACGGCAGGAATAAATAATATTGATATCGGGGTCGGGGTCGGTACGTTTACAAATTGCTGAAAAGTATCGAGTGGGATTTATTAAAGAGTAAGAAATTACGAGCGCGAGTGGAAAAAGTCTTTTGTCTAACCGTCCGACGGAAATTCCGATTGTGGTTGGCCGGGTTTGCAAGGTTTGAACGACAAACAAGTGTATCGATCGAAATCGGATATTGTTTGTCCGTTAAACGAGCAGGCACACCGGTGCAAACACCTTCCGGTGAGGTGACACTCACCATCGGGAACGAACGGGACAAGGCCGAGATCGAGAAGAACGAAAAAGCCGAGCGCGAGAAGAATCCCGGATCGGAAAACAACAAGGACAATTTGGGTCAGTTGGTGTTCAAATTGCGATACATCAGCGAGCAGAATGCATTGGTGGTTACCGTTGTCAAATGCAAGGGACTACCTGCCAGAGAACAGGAAAACGCTACTAGCGACCCTTACGTCAAGTTACAATTATTACCTGACAAGAGGCATCACGTTAAGACCAGAGTCCTCAGGAACACCAGGGATCCAGTTTACGACGAGGATTTCACCTTCTTTGGCATCAAGCAGGCACAGCTTCAGGTATGCAATTAAAAATTAGAAAATACACACAAACAGCAGAATTATTATCGTTGTCAGCAGAATGATTTTCGCTTTTTAACACATTGCTGACCGATATCATTGCTGCGAGATATCTCGCATTTTCTGTTTACCAATCGAAAATAATTATTACTTTCTATAGCACGTGTATTTAGTATCGGAATGTTATAAGTATCAAAAATAGTAATTCATGATGCTATTAGCATCTGGAATGCTCTGGAATGAAATAGTTCTGATGTTAATATCGTTGGAGCATTATTAGTATCAAACTATCGTACTTGATTACGAAGAAGGCGATAAATATTGCAAAGAAACGGTTGTTTATTGTTTCCAGAAAATCAGCTTGCATTTCATAGTACTCAGCTTCGATAGATACTCGAGAGACAATATCATCGGTGAATTGACGTGTGCCCTTTCATCGGTCCAAGGCTTGGAAGATGCCGACAATCAGAAATTATCGCTTTGTCGGAAGATATGTCCCAGGAGTCTGAAGGTGAGAAACGAATACCACAAGTATTGTTCTTCCTTGCTATTCAATAATACATTCAACAGATTCCATACAGATTCCATAAAATAAATATTATAATAAGTGTTTCCAACAAGAATACCACGGTCGTAACCCACTTGCGACATAAAATCTAAGGACGGATCAAAGATAAACTAAAATGGTTTCGTTGGTTGCAGATACAGTCGCAAGGAAGGGGTGAGTTGTTGGTATCTCTCTGCTGGCAACCGGCTTCCAGTCGACTGACGGTAGTCGTCCTGAAGGCACAAAATCTACCAAAGATGGACGTGACGGGTCTCGCGGATCCATACGTCAAGATTTATCTTCTCTACGATTCTCAACGTATCGCCAAGAAGAAGACACACGTACAGAAACGCACCCTCAGTCCGGTATTCAACGAGTGCTTCGTATTCGAGATACCAAACTTGGCGGGTGGCCTCAGCAACGTCAGCCTCGAATTCATGCTGCTGGACTGGGATCGCGTTACGAAAAACGAGGTACGTAACATCTTTCCTGACATTTATTCTCATCGTAATTATCACTTTTCATATGTTAATTTCTACTATAATTAGATTATTAATCTCTACTAAGTGTTTGGCGCGATACTATTGGGTCGGACAAAAAGTCCGTGCGGTTTGCGACAGCTTTTTGCAGGGAAATAGTGTTGTTGTTTGCAATACAGGATTACAAAGCTGTTCAAAAATAAAAAGATATTATAAGTTAAAAGGAACAATACATTATTGAATAAAGAAAATTTAGAAAATATACAAAATTAAATGAAAATCGCTTTCTATTTATATAAACTTACAAACTTTTGACCGGTAGTGTATCTATATTGTTAAAAAAATGCAACGTAAAAAGCATGCAAAGTAAATGGTTATTGGGGTGGGGTCGTGTAAAATAATGGTGAACGATGTTGCAGGTGATTGGCCGACTGGAGTTCGGTGGTCCAAAATGTCAAGGATCCGCGCTGAATCATTGGAACGAAGTTTGTAGCTCACCCCGGCGACAGATCGCCGATTGGCACAAATTAAGGGAGTAACCTTAACCCTCGAGCCGCTCCTGATCCTAACGACACACCTGGAATCCTATCCTCGACTTTCCAAAAAGCCCCCGCGTCCTTCTCCGCTCCGAAACCACCGATCCAAACCCTTCAAACCCTTCAAACCCTACGATGAAGTGGGGTAGCTCTTTTGTAAACCTAATACTCGATGTATATTAGGCTTGAAGCGAGGGCCGGCACGTCCACCCGCGATCGTTTCAACTGCTAATAAGTACAGAAACTACGAAAAACTACGAAAAACTAAGAGAAACTCCAACAAATTCCACCAGAAAATTCGGGAACACGTAATACGTGTCGGTGTGCTGCTCGAGTTCGGAATCCTAATCACGCTTTCGAATCCTAATCACGAGTTTACCGAACGACGCTCTTCATCGCTCTTGATCGCTCTTGATCGCTCTTCGCCATTTTCATATTAAAGTTTCGTATTGGTTTTCGAGGTCAAAATATCCTACTCAAAAACACTACTCGACTGAACCAATCATACATTCATGTATTTGTTAGTAATATTATAAATACTAAACATAAACAAGTATATTTAACCGACGCTTCCTGACAATTTTAAGTTAAAATGTTGGGTTAAAAGTTTAAGTTTGTTTGTTGCGAATCGAACGTTATATTCGGGTTAAATGGAAATAATCACTGAAGAGCTATGATGAAATAATAATAATAATAATAATAATTGCACTCATATTATAAAGTATCTATTATAAAAAGTAGACGCAAGACATTTCTTGATTGGCCATATTTAATCCTGGCAAAGCGGAGCGAGGAGAGCGTTGATTCTAGAATCACTTCCGGGGAAGGCATTTACGGATCTAGAAGGCCGCGATAATTACAAAATTCCCGTTGGCACGAATTACCATAATCCGTTTAAGAAAGACTTCCTAACGAAGTACTTCCTTGAAAGAAGATTCGATCGATTAGTCGACGCCCTAATCTCATAAACGTTCGCGCTTCGAGCGAATTCAAGGAGCAAGATTCGCTCAAGAATTAATGGAGCATCTTCGAGTGGTCGGCGAGCACAAAAGTAATTTGACAACACGAAAAAGGGGGCGAGGATAAGAGAAAAAGAGAAAAAGAGAGAGGGGGAGAGAAAAATAGAGGTAATTAATTGGAAGACACGATAAGTTGAAATCAAGTTGCGAAGCATGATTTACGACGTAGGGATCGGTAAATCGAGAGGATCACGTAAGGTCTTCTCGAACCCTTAATCCCGACACTCGAAGAATAACGCCATTTCGAAGCAGTTGAAAAACGATCGCGTCGGTTGGACGACATACAAGATGCTTTACGATATAAATTTAGTTGTTAAGATTTTCGACCAGTTGGCAAAGAGGGACGGGAACTGGAGAGAAAGATTCGAACATCTTCGAGGCAATCGAGCATCTTCCGATTGTTGGGTACGAACGTCGCGACTGAGGATCGTGCACCAGAATTTTTCTGATATTCTCATTCTATTTTGAAAGAAGTTAAGTCACATTGCTTGGGTTTAACGTTTAACGATTCAAAACTAAAATTGTATTGCAAACTAAATATAATTGATATTCTTTACTTATATCTTTATACGGAAACAACGATTTCGGCTAAAATATTTGTTAATGTTGCGTTATCGAGAAGATGAAAGATTACGAAATGTCGTGATATTTTCGAAATTCGGTTGTAATTGAATAACTTATATCAGATGATAAACATAGTCGAATAATTTGGCAACTGAAATTACAGTCAGGATGGAAAAATAGATATTTTATTGGACAGCGGGAATATTTAACAAATAATACAAAATTCGATTCTTTTGCACGATTCTAACGGTTCGAGAAGACTATTGTTATCGGTAAGGTCGATAAGAGATAATTGAAAAAATGTCGAGAAAATATCGAGAACCGAGCAACCAGCTCAAAAGCGTTCTCGTTGAATTTCTCCTAATTCGAGTATCATCCGAAAAAACCTAAGAATTCGCAAGAAAAACGAGAACAATCGCGAAAACCGATCTTTTTCCAGCGATTGAAATTTATCCAACGGAAGAATTTCCAAGAAGATGCAGAAAAGGGATGCAAGGTTTTTAGAATGATTTTCTAGGATATTAACATGTTTATAGCGCAACACGATAGACTCGTAGAGCACGTGAAATTAATAACTATATATTACGCAACTATTTACATGGTTCGTCCAAACCTGGCTAATAACTGACACCTTTAATTAGCAAGATCATCACAACGACTCGCGATATCGTTTGTCTGCCAAGTGTCGCTACGAAAAATAATAAAGAATCGCGTAATATATTCGAATTAATTCACGCTATTCTACCGGTCGATCGATTGCCGATTAAATTGATCGTTTACTCTCGTTTGCGTATTATTTTATACGAAGAACATCGTTGTTGAGTTGCCGCGTAAACAGCGACGATTATCTCCAATGATTTCAGAATCATGGAACGGGGTCGAGTAACGAAGAAACACTGTTTTCGCGCGCTTTGCGATTGTAAATATTGTAATTTACGTTTTGAATACGATACGATGGAGAGACACGTGGCACGCATCAATTACATGGACATCATACTCGGGAATTCTACCGCAAAATTCGTGGGGATGTCACGTGACCGTGTCACGTGTCGCATGATAATCGGCATCACTCGAGCGAGTGTCCTTGCAAGGACGATCGGCACGATTAACGAGAGAATAAAACGCTTATCGCTAATCATTGTTTCGAGCTTTACTCGCAAAATTCAGTTCCAATTTAGGTTCTAATTAAACTTCGAGCATGGAACCTCAAAATTCAATGGAACGAACGCAACACCACGAAATATACGCGGTGACGGACGATTTTCATTTGAATAACCCATAAGTGGTCAATTGTTTAACCAAAGAATAGTTGTTTAACTAAATTGAATGCAATCAGAAATAAACTTTAGTTGACGACATTAATTGAATCTAGGTGAATTTAATGGAAATCATAATATACAAAGTACTATTACTGTTTTCCTTTGGTACGCAAAGCTGTTGATCTTTTCATCGCATTAATGAAATCAATAATTCACGCATCTTCTTTTTCCCTAAATTTTTATATGCACGACTAAAAAAAGCTCCAGATTATTTTCGATACGAATTAGTCGTTTAAGTTAGGAGGATAACATTGTTGTTTCTGGCTAAATCCCTTTTTACTCGAAAGAAATTTTCGAAAAAAGAACTGTCCCGTTAACGAAGTAAAATACTACAAAAACTGCGTATAGTCAGGGATAATAATAATGGAGTTAATTCTAACGGATTGACTCCTGAGACCGTTTAACCGTAAAATTTAGTATCGCAAAATGCAATATAAAATACTTTTATATAGTATTATTAGAGTTAGGGATCTATGGCTGACCAATGTTTGTTCATGTATCGATTGGCCGGCAGTTAACACATTGTAGACGTAAGTCTTGTATGTTGCTGACAGCATGATTTCATTATTATTAAAATACTGATGCGCTTATTAGCATTCCACACATTTAGGTTATAACTCGTAATATTCATTTCATTTATGTATTTAACCGTAACTTTTATTACTCACACGATAACGTAGGAAGTGGAGAAGACGTGAATTACCATCTCGTGTGATCAACGTGTTAACCTGCTGACTGCAATTGTACTTCTGCATTTCAAATTAATTTCTTCGTTAAAAAGCATAAGTTAGCCGTTTATCTTGAAGAATGAACTTAGGACAGTTTCAAAATAAACAGCACAGATATCTTTGTCAAAAACATTAAGTAAACAGTTTATAGAAAGTGATTATTTATAAGTAGCTGAAAGTGAATGGTCAATATAGTAGCGAAAACAGTCAGCGGGTTAAAACAAAAAGACGCCGTTTCACGTTTCCCGTTTCCCGTCAATAATGTGTTAATATAGTGGAGATAACGACTTAACCCTTTGCGGACGGAACGGTTCGAAGCTCAGCGCTCTGAGGAATCGTAATAACAGTCTTGTGGATTTGCAAAGAAAGTTTGAATATTTTGCTTGTATGAAAATCGCAAACTAAACGTTGACTTAATCAACATATAAGTGATTCGTCTTCGTCGATTGTTTTTGTCGAATGTATATCTGAGTTTATTGGCGACGTTGATGTTCCACGCTGAACGCATATATGCGTCCGTCGTCCGCAAAGGGTTAAGGTACCGATACCTTGATTCCTTATTCGTAGGACGATATACTTCTGAATTAATCGATTGATTTCGTTCGTACAGAGGCATAAAAGACGGCATTTAATTATGCGAGTGGAACTCACCCTCGAAGACCCCGTTCCGCAAATACAAATAACGCGATGATCATCGATTACGTGTTATCGTAAGCTCGATATCACTTGGAAACACGTAAAGTTACTTTGGACTTCGATTAACCTTTCACCGGTTTTCCGTTTACCTGGAAATTGTACGTGAATGTCAGAACTCTACGATCGAAGTGTAAAGTGACTTTAAATAGCGCTAAAAAAAGAGAGAGAGAGAGAACGGCTTTACATAACCGTTGCGATCGTCACTTTACACAAATTACGGAATAAGAGATCAAGTTCAGAACTTTTTTTCTGGTGGCGCCACGGTAACCGGTATAGTAACCGGTCTTTTATCCTGTGCACTATAAATATCGACGTAAAAATAACGCTAAGATATTATTAAACGACGTCAAGCGTCGATTGATTCCATCAATGAAATCAACCGAGAACGGTGGAACTGAAAACAGTGAATTAAATATGCACGATCGATAACCAGAATCGATCACCGGTGTACACTTTGATTACCGATTAATTGTGACGTAAGGATCTTACTATTACCATTTTTGGTGGTTCGTGACGGAAGAGGTAATCCATTGGAACCGGAAATATTTCAATGATACAGAAATATACCGAATTTTGATCTTGTTTACCTCGAAACTCAACGGAAGTTATTAATCCGATGAAAAAAAGACCGGACTATAATTTATATTTAATATACCTCGCTATAAATCTATGTCGAGGGCGCGATAAAATGAGATGTAACTGAAGAAGAAATTGTGAAATTTTGGCAAAAAGGGTGCAAGGAAAGAGGAAACGAAGGACTATTCCGGTAGTAGACTCCCTAGAAAAATGGCTCTGACGATAATCGATATCCACCGGATCGTAAAAGTCAATAATCATTAACACAGAAAAGCGATTGCTTATTTTTTTATCGGAATTTTCCGCTCCATCCTGACATCTTTCCTTTACCGACGAAAGCAACGACCGAACGACCGAACGACCGAACGACCGAACGACCGAACGACATGGCTCGCGTGAATAACAAGAAAGAAGGAAAGAAAGTAAGAAATATACAAAGTATCGTCGTGAGAGGAAACAAGATACGAGGAGGCAGAATTAAAGCAGAGTGAGAGCAACGATAAAACAAAGAAATCACGATCCACACACCGAAACGAAAGTAAAGACAGATTACGTCGCAATATATCACGTAAAGACTCGAAGAGATACACCGAATACAAATGAATTAACTTACTAAGTGTAGTAAAAAAACGAATAAAAAAGAAGCATAAGAAGAATCTCTATCGTCCTGTAGACAGGCCCGAGAGACTATTTTAATAATATAACTCTGATTAAAATAGTACCGTGGAAATAAATACAATATAACAATGTAAGAGTATCGAATATGGATCGAAAATTACTTTCATTATGGACATCCCTGACTATTTGATTATTTGCACCGGCGAAACAGCGCGATTGATAAAGAAATCTATTATCTATCTGAAAATAAAGAAATCTATTATCGAAGCAATTAAATATAAATATTATCTGTTTGGAATTATTTTACTAAATTGAGTCATTGATTTTTAAACGAATTAATCAATTAATTTCCGAGACAACTCGGGTGTGCTTGCAGGACGATTCACCGATAAATAAACGGCATTACACGATCGAGAGTTTAAGGATATTTATTTAATTGATATACAATTACAGATACAAGTATATAAGAAACGATTATAATAAGTAGCACGTAGTGAGACATCTCGTAAGAAAAGGTCTGTCGTTCTCTTTAAGCTCTCTTTGAGGGAATAAATACCGTTAAATGGCGAGTCGCGAATTCGCTCGATTATCAGCCGCGAACGACAAGAGTTTCTTGAGATCGGCAGATATGCTGTAACATATTGACGATTGGAATGGGATGCTGGAAAATCGCTGTTCTTTGTTATATAAATATATATATTGTAATTTTTCAATGTTATTAGCATGTAAGGATCAACAATATAATAATTGAAATGTACAACTATCGATGACTCAATGTTACCGTTTAAAGTCAACCGAACAGCGAGGTGACGGTTGAAGTTGGAAACATCGCCATTCCCATCCTGCACGGAATTCTTTTCATTCTTTTAACTTCATCCGCTAAGTTCGACATTCAATCCTTCCGTTAGTTCCAATTTATAATCAATTTTAATAAGGTCGGTAAAGAGAACATAATCACGCTTCCAAATTGTAATCATGATCGGAAGTTTGCGAAGGAAATTAAGAAGATCATTGATCGAATTTGGAGGACATACTTCGTGTGAGATTTAGGGTCTAAGTAGACGTATAAAATCTTCGAGATGGAACTAGAGATATGGAAGTAATATCGTATTATAATATTTCAAGAAGTTTGTAAGAAATAAAAACCAGCGTAGAGTTGAGTTACGGCAGTATTTGTAAAAGAAATTTCCAGGATCAAAGTGTCGGTGATTTTCTCGCATTCCCAGGTATAACGTAAGAAAAAGGACATGGCGCTTAATGCGAGACGCTGTGTGTGGTGGTCGGATTCGATGGCTGTGTGGTCAATAAAATATTGAAAAAAAATCAATGCTTGCACCCCGTTTACTTTATTGTTGACTTTGATCGATTATATTTATTTTGGATGACTTAACACTAGAACTAGGCACAATACATTCCGCCATATTTATTCATTCTCGTATACCTTCTTAAAAACAAGGATGGATGGACAAAATAAATGAATCGATTTAATTATATCGATTATGCAACGCGAGCCAAGAAATCTCATTTAAATCTCAAATGAAAGTTAAACCTTATAAACTTGGACGTTTTTATTAAATTAGTTTTTTATTAAATTCTAGTGTTAAGAATGTACATTAATTCAAGAAATGCGTTAGCTAGGTGTGTAAGAATAAAATACAATACGTGCATAATTAGCAAAAAATATTTTATTGGTAGAGGCATTTTGTACGCAGAACAGTTTTGGGCGGAGTAGTAGAAATACTTGCTAGGAATGAGCGATATAGAATTAACAAAGTATCGCGTTACGCGAAGATGCGTAACGTCTCGTTAAGCGCGCGTTCATTAATTTCTGTGTACATTCCCTTATCTCGATTATTTCCACCGTTCTAATATGGAATTTTGTCCCCGGAAATAGTATTTCATCTTAAATACATTTCAATACAAATATAAACACCTTGACATAAATACTATTTAACAAACATGTAAATAAGTTATCTAATTCCCACTCTCCATCACGGTTTTTCGCGGCACAGAGAGTAATCACATTAAGAAATATAATAGTATTTCTAGAATTACTAGAAGGCAAGTACACCTTCGAATAAGTAACCGTATCAAAGTGTACTTTAACAAAGTAAAGATAGTCATCGATAAATTAAGAATCCCATGACTAGCAGACAATTTTAGATAATGTTCTCTAACCGAGCGTTTATTATAAGATGCAATGATTACGTATCAAAAAGCTTATTAAATATAGAGTCGAGCTGTAAATATCGGATAATATCATTTTGCGATTCTTCGTGGAATATAAAACACGGTGTGACGTAAGTAATTCCTTGGTCCACCTCGGTATAAAAACGATTAGATTCTGATATATACCAAAAATACGTATCAAAGGTCTCGATTAATAACAATTCCAACTAATATTGTCTGTTGAAGCGTTACGATATGTCACGTCTCTTTAGGTGATTAAACAAGCGTACATTAATAATGGCAACGCCAGATTGTCGATTTGATTTGTGCGTGCTTCGATAAACGAGACCGCGACACTTGCTAGTAAGCTTCTTAAAAACAACCAGCCACTGTCCACGTATCCTGTGGAAAACAATTCATGTACACGTATTCCGAACATCCATAATCAAACATCATCCTCCAAAATGCGGAAGTCAGAAAATATACCTAAATATACAAGTAAACATATTACTCCAACTTGTGACAAAATGCAAGCCAACGTTCCTTCAACAGACTTTTCAGAACCAGGCCATTTATGGATGCCCCATTTGCTTCCAACGAAACTGGCGGATGTGTCACCGATTCCAATTGTTAATACTCCGCTAAGTAAAGCTACTAATGGCACATTATTCGTGGGCATCCAAAGTGGAAAAGATAATCCCGTTAATAAATACAAAGGTGTTAAAGAAATAGTGCTATCTTTCTCGTCAACCAGCGCACTAAATCCTTGCTGTAGAATTTCTCCTATCAGTGGCACTCTTAGAAATCTCATTAACTGTAATTAACAGATTATTCATTCATTTACTCTACTTCTCATTGATATATATTATTTATATTCCTATATGAAATATTAGGGGTACCGGAAAATAATCAGTCGAAAGTTGGGAATATGATTTTTTTTCAAAAAGAGAATTATGGCATTGGAGGATCGTTGGTCAAGGATCATAGATAACGATGGGTATTATCCAACAGAATAATCTTTAATTTGTAAATAAATGGAGTTTCAGAAAGTATGTGGAAAATGATTGATTACTTTCCGGTACCCCTTGTAATATGTTTTGATTTTTCTACCTCGAGTAATACAAACAATGCCATTATTGCACCACTAGCAAGGTACAATAGAAACGGTTCGTACACGATACCTGGTACGTATACAAATACGATCAACAAATGGAAATACTTTCTAGTTGATGTTGTAGCTTGAGTGTTCGAAAATATTAGATACATTATGATAATAGCACTCATTAACAAACACACGGCCCAATATATAAATAACCTAATCTGTAAAGTTTAATAAGGGATATTTAATAGCGGATGGTATCAACGAGTGAGCGATATCTTTTTATACGATATTAATTTCTTGGCAAGTTACCTTACTGGTGCTACTGAAAATAAATACGAACATCCACGTTATTGGATTTTGATCAAGAATAACGTATAATAACGGGAAAGATACAAAAAGTAGAAGTGCGAGTGTCAAGTGATAAAAATATTTAGGTATCTGAAAGATTGGCAGATACACGCAAAATAGGCAGATAGTTGTCACGGATAATATTCCCACCTAGAAAAATATATATGCATACAGTTAAAGTTAATGGACTATATTAGAAATTATTCGATGATAAGAAGTTTTTGATTTATAACTAATTCATGTAATACCTGTAATAAAACAGTGGCGATATCACTGTCATGAATCGGAGGTAAGTGATATCTTAATGGCAAATTAGTGAGTGCTGATATCAGAAATAAGATAAAACCATGCATTACTGCAGTCGCTTCTCCGATTGTAAAGCAGCGTGGGAACGTAGACATTAGCTGAAGTACACCCCACGTACTTAAACTTCCTATACTGACTCCCCATATCACGCTCAATATTAATCCTGTTCTTATTTAATTAATAAAACAATGTAATCCATAGAAAGTGTGGAAATACCACAAGGTATGTATTAATCTTTTAGATAGTTCTCTATGATTAGCTAACGCTCAGTCCAAGGAAAATAGTTATTGTCGATAATAACAGTAGTAAGTAACAAAGAACGTTAACATTTGTTAAGCTTGAACTATAATAATATTGGAATATTAATTTGTGAATTGATATACCTTTATTCACAATAAGAAGGTACAACATGGATGTTATTATCGCTGGTATAAAGTATACCACTTGAAAGTCCTTAACAGCAATTTTTTCCATCGATAAACTTAGATAGAGACACACACAACTGATAAGGAGCCCAAACCCAGTTACTCCCGTAACCAGACATATCTCCGAGTAACTACTATCTTCTCTCATAAATGTTAGAACAGCGCATAAACCAACTAATACTCCGACCCATAATCCACTACTTGCTCTTGGCCTATGAAAAGTCATTTTTGTTAACTTTTTATTAATGTCTAATTGATTTATAACGATAAGCAATTGATCTGCATCTATATAAATCTTCAAAAGTTCACATTTAATAGTCATACAAACTCCTAAAAACAGGAATGTGAATATTAACGGAATATTTAAGTATCGTTTAAAATACAATGAACATTACAAACACATTTTCGTCCGAACATAATAAAAAAGTATGATTAAATAATTAACGCTCATTTTTGAGTTAGGACGCATTTGCATATTTAACTTGAAAATTGCATTAAATCTTAGGGGGCCATATAAATGTTTAAAAAAACAAATCCGATAACTTCTAAATATGCTTATATCAAAACTTATGCACATGAAATTAATTGATATTTCGGTGAAAGGTACACCTGAAAATTTTTAAATAAAGGATGTTTGAAAAATGAGACCAAGGGACATAAATTCACGCCATTCAAACGCAAATATGCTTCTATCGAGCCATGTGCCCATAAATGTAATTAATCAAAAATCATATCTGCTTCGTGACACATCGACAGCATAACTTAAGTATCTTCGTAAATGTGAAAAGTCAATATTGACGTTATCAAAAGAAAGGTGTACAAATATTTTATGAATTGCATTCGGATGCATAGACATTTCAGTTAGAACGTGTGTATGCAAATGACAATAATTATAATTCATCTCCATATTATAGATAACGATGTACACCTGTAATTATGTATTTATAATTAAACACAATTGATTAAATAAAAGAAATTTGCTATAAGTACGGAAAATTTGTGGGACAAAAGATGACAGTGTCACCGTCAAAACAACCGAAATTTGACATTAGCGAAGGATGTTCGATAGGATCGAATATGAAGGTTAACTCGTGCTGTGATTAATGCGATAGAATTACGAATTGAACTCACCGATGTTCTATGCCATTGGATTTCAAACTCCGCAGTATCTTCTCCTCTAAATATTCGTATTTGCTTATTAGTAAATCCATTGCTAATCCGACGGGTAGTGAAGGAAAAAAGGAGACAGGTTTTTACGACATTAGTAACCACACCCCCTCACTCAGGATATGGAAAATGCGATGGACGGTAAACTGGAGAGGAATTCTTCCTGCGTGATATCTTTGCCCGTACGCGTGTCATTGCGTTATTAGTTGAATCAGACAAAATTTGATAGTCCCGTCCTACGGGATAAAGTACAATGCAATCACGATATCGCAGTATCAGTTTCCAGATTTTTTCTTATCTGCGAGTTTTTCAAACGCTATCTTGCTTCCAGGAATTATTTTAGCACCGCTTCACCAAATTCGCCAAATCTTTAATCATAGAAATTTATCATAGGATTTTTAATCACAGAATTCTTTTGCAGAATTTGAAAATGATCTTTCTATTAACATGAAATTGATAGCTTAAAATAGATTAAAATCGATTGAATACAAAACAATGTTTCTATACTAAATATTTATGCTACTCGTGTTATTCCACTATTGGTGAGTATTTGTTAATAGATTTAAATTTAACTTATTCGATTCGAGGGTAATCGAGTTTGCAATAAACGAGGAAAACCGTGTAAATAAAATGAACTCTGGAATAAAATTAACGTCTGGAATATAAAACGTGATAATTTCAGAAGGGAATTATGTCATTTATTTGCCAACTTAAAACGTTCATCTTCGCGCGAAATTTGTTGGCTATCACACAGCGCCGCAATTCTGTCTCGCAAACATAAATTATTTTTTGTACATATCTGCTGTACATACATATGTTGGTTGAGATACTTCCTTTGTAATGGTGTATGAAATAAAATTAAAAAATCTTATTATTAGGTATTATTACTGTTTTAAAATTTTTAATATAAAAATCATGCGCCGGCAGCCATCGACCGGCGCGGCGGTCAACGTGTAAAAAAATAAATTAATGAATCCCAAATTAAGAAATCTATTTGAATCGTGAAATAAAAAGGGATAATCTTTTCTACGATGTTCATATTAAATACAAAACAGAAAATAAGTATTAAAGAAATTATTTATTAAACATATATAAATATCATGGTATATGTACCGAATAAGAAAATTAATACAAGAAGTTACTACTCCATTCAGACATTATGATATATTATTTGTGAACTTACAATTTCCATACACATTCTGTAAACTCCTCTATTTGTTAAATAGTTTAATGAGAATACGAACAATTACTTCATATATTTCTGTATTCTATAATAAGAATGTTTACGATCAACGTTTAAAAAAGACACATTTTCCAAGGCTGATAATGATATATCTCCGAGGATGCTTTCTTTTTGTCGTTTGTATAAATCTATACACGAACGATTCATTTACATTGATAAAACAACCCTGAACAGATTCATGCTTACTATGTTTTCATGGGCCGATAAATGTCTAGTTCATATGAGCCTTAACAAATTGGATTAATCCATTTGTTGATGCATCGTGACTAGTAACAGGAGCATCGGATGCAAGCTCGGGTTCTATTACTTTGGCCAATTGCTTACCAAGTTCCACACTGTTAATTTGAATATCATTAATCGGATGCGAACTTGAATGATGTTACATTACAAAGTACTATTTTTTAATAGAATCCATTACTCACCCCCACTGATCAAACGAGTTGATATCCCAAATCATACCTTGTACAAAAATTTTGTGCTCGTACATCGCTATAAAGGTAGTAAATTATAATAACAGCGAATTTGACAATAAATAGAAATACTTTTCGAATAAAGAAATTTACCGATTAATGCGCCAAGTATAAAAGGTGTTACTTTTGTAACCACGATACTATTAGTAGGCCGATTTCCTTCGAACATTTTGTGTGGCAGTAACAGTTCTACTTGTTCGGAACTCATTCCCGCTTTTTGCAATTCTGCGCGAGCTTCATCTTGATTTTTACCTTTCATCAAAGCTTCGGTTTGTGCGAAGAAATTGGCGAGTAATATCTTATGATGTATGTTCTTTTGAACCTGAAAAGGGAATTGTTATGCCTATTAATCGATTCATTTTTTAATAACTCGTTATCATACTTTTCATTAAAGTAAGCTACCTGATTGTGCGACTGTGCTGGAATTATAAAATCAGCAGGCACCAGTCTAGTGCCCTGATGTAGCAATTGATAAAATGCATGTTGTCCATTGGTTCCTGGTTCTCCCCATACAATTGGACCTTCAATTATTAAAAACTTCTCAATTGGTGAAAGAGAACGATATTAATTTCAGAATCGTATTTCCATTAAAATCAATGCAATAATCGCGTTTCCGAAAGACTATGAAAACTGAACTTGAGGCATACCTGTAGAATAGTTTACCGTTTTCCCTGCACGGGTAACATATTTTCCATTACTCTCCATATCTCCTTGCTGGAAATAGGCTGCAAATCTGTGCAAATATTGATCGTATGGCAATAACGCGTGAGTCTCGGCTTTATAGAAATTGTGATACCATATACCAAGTAAAGCCAGAATAATTGGTGCCTGCAGAAGCAGTTCGATTAATTAATAATGTAGGAAATAGTTTTATACTCAGAAGCACATATTTTTCATACATTTTTTTCAAGAGGTGCACTACAGAAATGTTGATCCATGAAGTGTGCACCGCTAAGGAGTTTCTCGAAGTTTTCAAAGCCAATAGACAGTGAAATGGAAAGACCAATAGCAGACCATAAAGAATAACGTCCCCCAACCCAATCCCAAAATCCAAACATGTTTTTCTCGTCAATACCGAATTCTTTTACTTTTTGATTGTTGGTAGATAATGCAACAAAATGACGCGCGACTGCAGCATCCTAAAACAATGTGTTAACATGTTTACTACAAAATTGATATTTCTTAATCATTAAAAAAATAGTGGCGTAATTCGAATATTTTCTTACATTCTTAAGTGCCTCCAAAAGCCAGATTTTTGCGGAAGTTGCGTTTGTAATTGTTTCCTGGGTGGTAAATGTCTTGGATGCTATTATGAAAAGAGTTGTTTCTGGATTCAATTTCTTCAGAGTCTCAGCTATGTGAGTTCCATCAATGTTGCTAACAAAATGAACTCTGGGACCAATGTGGTACGGTTTCAGAGCCTCCGTTACCATTAAAGGACCCTGTTCATTTCCGTATTTATATTAGTAACAATTCACAGCAGTATATATTGCCCAATCAGAATCTAAAATATACTTACCAAATCAGAACCACCTATACCAATGTTAACCACATCTTCGATTGGCTTCCCTGTAAAACCTTTCCATTGCTTCGACAAAACCTATTAGTAACAAGATTATTGGTATACGAGATTTTCAGATATGAATATATATATATATATATATATATATATATATATATATATATATATATATATATATATATAGATGTAATTATTATAATCTGCAAAACTTCCCCTTAAGTTTATTTTAAACATTATGGCAAATGTCAGAAACTAATATATCTCACCTCCTTGGTGAATTGCTTCATGTGTTCCAAAACAGCATTCACGTCTGGCATAACATCTTTTCCATCTACTAGTATAGGAGTATTACTCCTGTTACGCAATGCAATATGCAGAACTGACCTGTTCTCGGTAAAATTAATTGTTTCTCCCTTGAACATTGCATCCCTTGCCGTTTCTATTTGACGTGCACGTGCCTATTATAGAATACCAATATTAATATTACTTTCTACTAAAAAGGACAGTAAATTCGGTTGAAGAAAATTATATAAAAAATAAAAGAATAGAGTAATTTTTCAAGAATATTATTCTTAAATATTTGGTGAGAGAATAATATTACCAATTCCAGTAATAGGCCAAAAACTTCTTCGGTGATCCGGTTTTTAGAATAATCAAGTAAAATTGGACCATCCTGTGGTGTAGGTATCTCCAAGCTTTGCAATGAATATAATAAATAATATTAATCTAAAGATCATATTAAAAATTGGGTGTATGACGAAACATATAATATTAATCAGTAATACCCAGGATTAATCTGAAGTTTTACAATTTTTTAAATTCGATGAAACACGAAGTTATATCGCAGTTTTTTTGTATTTTTCTCTATTAGCAAAACTTCAATATAAAACTCCGTACAATATGCAAACATCTAAAATGCGTAAATTATGTATGAATGAAACAGCTAAAATGATAATTGGGTATAAGAATCAAATGCATTCTAACATGAAAGAAAAAGAAAGATATCAAATCTCTTAAAACTCATAATTTTTTAACTCTTATCTCTGAGTAACCTTCGGAAGGTCAAGTCAAGGTCGCATGTCGAAGGTAACCCGAAACTCACCTAAACTTTTTAAATCTTTCTTTATCCTCCAGAAATAATTTGTAAATGCTGATTTTAGGACCGTTACTCTCAAAACATTTTTGCAACTTGACCCAAGCAGCCTCGCTCGTTAATTCTGGTTTCGGTTTCATATTTTATTCAAGAAGACCGCGGTTCACCCTCGCAAGAATCAACTGTCTGATGTGACTTCTCTCATACATCCACCAACGAATTCAACTTTCTTATCTTTGGGCTGTTTCGCAATGAAACGATCACCTCGATGTATCTTCAAGCCACGTGATCGTGTTACGGTTATTTCCAGCTTCATAGAGATACTGATTTTAACCCTTTACCTCCTAGCTACTATTAACAGAATAATTATCATTTTTGTACTTATCTTCAGAATCTTAATATTAGTTTGGAAGCAGAATGAGCCCATTATTCAGTATTTGACTCCAACGGACCGCGCTCTGCTTAATAGAATGCATAGTTTTAATAAAAATATACTCGTTACCGTAGATGAAAGTATAAATTTATGCTTATGTTTAATTAATAGCAGATTTACAGGGTTATATAAGGAAGAAATGAAAATACCTCTAGTATAACGGTATTCTTTTCAAATAGTCAGGCAAGAATTAAATCGGACCGCCGTTCAAACTTCATTGTCAACCTTTACAAAAAATAGTATGCCAAAACCCGAGGAAAAGTATACTGAAATCAATAAATAGTATCGTATGGCAATAGACTTAATGTTAAACATTTAATTAAACATACCACATATTTTTATTTACATATTTTTTCATGGAACGAAGTCTCCGTCAGATTTTTTAATTTGAAGCGCAACCGCGTGACGAACGGAATGGAATTGAACCGCGTTGTATTGAATAGGGGGAACGGAGGAATGGTATCGAAAAGAATCATCGAAAAGTCCGGAGTCTGAATTTTCACGTCTCTTTCACTGAATAACTGGCCGTAATCTCATCCGTGTTTATTTCCACCCTATATCTTGAGAAAAGTGATAATATACTTGCAAGAAATCAGCTTCCACTATATCAGTGGATTGCTCTTAAGTTAAATACAGAAATGGTAATCACCAGTCCTGTTTTGACTGCTTCTAAAACATGCTTAGATATTCGATGTTTGTTTATCCTCCCGAATCACTTTCGCTTGCCTGCCAAAACGCTTCAACTTTATTATTACGTGTTTTAATAAGTTCAAATCTCTCTCTTATATATATGCAATCGTGATTTTATTTGTTGCACAGTATTGCAGCGTGCGTTTATTATGTTTATATTGCATATATTAAATATAGCCTTAAGTTTGTTCTAATTATAATAATCAGGTACACCTAAGTAGCATTATAAAATTCTAAGATGTTTTATTTGTTTCCATGCATTTTTACTGGAAAAAATCAGCGCGAGATACATGCATATAACATAACCAACAAAGTTGCATACATTTTATTACGATAAAATATAGATTTATTTGAGTTATGGTGAAATGAACTTGAGCGTTTAAATAAAGGAAGAGCAATTGATTGACTTAGAATGAATAGATTCGTATGCGATATTTGTTTATCATGGTGAATATTAAAGTTGATATTATTTGTTGATTTCAGTCCCATACAATATTGCTTGTGCAACCAGGCAATAGACCTGAAACTCGAACATATTCCGACTATGAGAGTGTGAATGAATGTATGGAAGGTAATACGATACTTTATAATAATTATAATTAACAGGAGCGCATATACATGTTTATGTATATTACAACTGATAAAATGATTAGTGAGAGAATTTTTATTCTCAGTGGCTATACAAAATCAGCAGGCACTCTTTTAAAAAATAATGGATTACAACTTCGTTATTAAATTTCTCAATACAGGTGTATGTAAAATTTATGAAGAGCATTTAAAAAGGCGGAATCCAAATACACCAACAATAACATATGACATTAGTCAACTTTTTGATTTTGTTGACCAACTCACAGACTTGTCATGCCTTGTTTATCAAAAATCTACGAATACCTATGCCCCTTACAACAAGGACTGGATCAAAGAAAAAATATACGTCCTATTGCGTAGAGCGGCGGGTCATAGTGAATAATTAATGGATTAAAATAGGCATATACTTTCATGTATAAGACAACTTAACTTTAAGTGCAAATCTATATTACCGTTTGTAATAATAAATTCATAATCTACAAGAATTGTTATGCCATCATCCTGGCATAGTCCTTTTTTTTATACATAACGATTCTCAACTCGGATAAACTCTTTTGTTAAAGTCCCAGAAAATGTCTTCAACATTTTGTATACTTGTAAAATAGCTATTAAAACATCACTGTTGATTATACCATTTGCCTCATATTTCTCATCTATGTCTTACAAAACGAACATGCCATCAAAATAAATGATAGTGTTATAATAAATAAATATGTATTTTTTTTAATTACAAATCTTTACTAAATTATCTAAGTAGATTACTAACAAACCGTACGTTATTAATACTTACGCGGCCTTTTCTTTACCGGTCGTTAACAGTTCTTTTACGTATCTGAAACTATTTAATTTTTTTTAAGAACACGTTAAAATATTAACAAAAATACGATAGAATCCGTAAGTGTAGAATGAACGGTATATTTGTCGTATGCCTAAAAACTGTATCAAACTGGATTTCATTTTTGATCTGACCTAGTGTCATCCATTGTCTCTAGTTTTCCCACAATTCCGACTGACTGATATATTGCGATAGATACATAGCTAATTAGAGATTATATAACGAGGATAGCCACATAAACGTAACGATAAAAATACGTGAATTTAAATTGCGCGAGATGGAAGGTTTGAGAGTAAATGTAGGAGGCTCGTTTTCAAAGCAGATCGTTTAACTTGCACGAGTCTTACGTAAAACTGCTTGTTATTAACTAAAATTAAAATCAGTTTTCGTAAATGATATGCCGATACTTTAACGAGGAAAGGGAATTTAACACGAAGTCATTATAACGAGCGTAAAGAAGTATTTAAGACGAACATAATAAATAATATCTAACAAAGTTGTTCAGGGTTTGAGGAACGGCACCACTAATATCTCGTTCATACGTAAAACAGACGAAACGCAAATAAATATTAAATGCTAGGCAATTAACGGTCATTATATAAAATGATATCTGTCGTTAGCAAAGATAATTAGTTCCGCAGATAAATTATAGAAGCGTCATTAAAGTATCTTCAGCAAGGTACTCACATGCTCGCTGCATGAACGTTACACTTAGCTACAAATACAAAGTACAAACTTCAAATTATTTAAAAAACTGAGAAGAATTTCTATGTGAGAATTCAATAACTTTTTATTATCTTATGTTTATCTTTATTTGTTGATTTCCGTTACAGTGTTATTTTTCCGAAGGAAATATTAAAAACGGCTCGATATCTCCCGTAGAAACGAATTATAACTAATCCCTATAAATAATGTAACACTAGATAATCGTAAACGATTGTCTAGTGATTGATTGTTATCCATACATTTTACGATTATATATGGACTTGTAAATTATTTGAAATGAAGCGTTCAAATCGTTCGAAAATAGTGCGCCACTGATTTGATTGCAGCAAAAATGTTGATGCGCATATATCGACTTCATTCGATTTCAACTCTTATCGAACGATATGTAATTTTATAATTTCATGAATCACCCTCGAAAACGAATTTTACCTTTATCGTTATTTTTCCTTTTTCCATAATTATTTTTGAATATTCTTTCGGATGGTAATGATCCATGTTCTGTATACATATTTAGTTGCTATTATATCAAAGTGATACATAATTGTATCGTGTATAATTTTGTTTGCACTTACTGGAAAGGAATTCGAATATCATTGCACTCTAAAGCAATTCAAACTAAAAAGATTCCCGATACACGATTATCATTAATCAGTCTGACCTCGTCGTATGAGTGACTATCCTAGGTTTCTATCTGTCCGTGTACAGGCTTTATCTATTTATACAACGCAAACCATATCTCGAGTAAAGATAAATTTCTATTTAAACATACTCTAAACTAATTCGTTCCATGCATCTGTTCATAAGTTTACCAGTATTTATAGGAGTATATCAAAACAGAATTGCTACGAACTTAAAAGATCATTGATCCGCAGAAAGCAAGTCGCTGGATGCATTTATATAGACGAAAACGTCAAGCGGATGCTTCAATTTAATCGGCCTCGAAAACAATCCAAACGATATACTTCCACTGTAAATCATGATTCATTATTCATTCTGAATTGTCCACAAGCGAATCAGGACTTTTGACCGATTATTCACGTACAAAGTAGCGATACCCATGCATTCCTATAGCCTGTCGATAAATGCAAATATATTTAGCGCAATGTGTAATAGCCATGGAAATTCGTGTTGCTGTTGCCGTTGCATATATGACACAGTTACTACGCATCAGACGTCTGGCTGTCGAATGCAGTCAGTGCACTCTCGAAGGAGAAAGAACCGAAAGAATAGGCGGCTGAGAAGTATTCGAATTGCATAAGGCCAGAACGATAGCGAGGGATGCGAGAGTGGATGATCGACGAGAGAGAATACCGAACTCATCAGTTTTAGATAACCGCTCGAACCTCGCGGTATCCCGACTATCTCACTTTCAAACGATCGTCTTCGCATTACGTAGACTTCTCCAGGAAACTGTCTACGCGTTCCATTATAATCATCGCCAAGGACGAAGGATTGGGAACCAGTTTGCGTGAATTCAAAGACAAGGATTCAGTAGAGATTTTTATCCCAATTAACAAGAGAATCTGTGCGTTCTGTGTGTTCAATAATCAGTGATCATCGATGAAGAAGGTTCCCCGCGAGTGTTTGAGATTTTGACTTGACGAAAATTCTCGTCTTAATAGACGTAGAAGGTGTTTTAAGATTTTTAGGAGAATTTTTGTATCTTGACTATTACCCTATCGTGTGAGAGATATCGTTTTAGGATTGGGTGAGCTGACAGGATGTCCGATAACGTGACAGAAGTTGATCCTTTCAGTGGTCTACCTTTGGAATTTCAACATTGCGAAGGTAATAGTTTGAAGAAATTAAATGCCAGCTGGAATGAATAGGATTATTCGATTATCTGGAATTTTTGTAATAGGTTAAGATAATAGTTCGATCGAATAAGTTCTTTATTCAGGGTATATACATCGTTCTGTAGATGCTTAAATTATTTATAAAATCCGTATGCGAAAGTGTCATTACAACAGAACTTGATCAAACGCAAGTTACTCAAATTCTGCTTTGATTCTGATGAAAGAGAATGATTGTTTCTAATTAATGTTTGAAATAGAAGTAACGCAAAGTATGGCAATTTAATTACACGTAATTAATGTCCGCATTTGTTGCAATGTATTTTTTAGAATGACATTAAAAGCATGTGTTTTGCGGGCCGAATGATAATATTTTTAGTTGACCGTTTCTTTATTGGTTCAACCGTTCGTATAATTTGGCAATTTCTAATCCGTTTTGTATCTATGATAATCTTTTCGTGTTTTTCTGAAAATATTTCGCAATTTTAAATTAATTTAGTGTGACACTGTATAATCATTTCTCCGAAATCATAATTACATACTGTAAATTTATTCGAAGATTAAACTGTAATAATTAATCTGTAATATTCCTTTTTCTAAAACTAATTAAGCAATGAAATAGTATTTGAAAAAAGGCAATTTATGATTTTCTAACAGTGATTAATTTAATTGTATATAATATTAATCCAATACATATCTGTCAAGATATCTGTTATATTCAACAGATTATGAACAGCATACTTACATTAATAATTTTATTTGAAGGAAATGAGGAAGTAATTGAGGAAGAAAGTAACAAAGAAAGTACAAAAACGGGTGCAGAAGATACAGTAACTGAATTACTATATGCTGAATCTTTGACACCAGAACAAATACGTTGGTTTTATAGAGATAGTGTGGAGAAAAGATGGGTGGAATTTTGTGGATATGATAGTTTAAGAATTGAAAGTGCTTGGAGGAACTATCAGAGTTTACTCAACAAAGATGAGGATCCAAATATTAACACTCCACCAGCCGAAAAAATTGTAGTCAAGGGTGGAATGTATGATGTGGAGCTAGATAATATGAAATGTGTTTCTATATATTGCCCAGGTATGCATTTTTTTGCAGTCTGCCTGCTATGAGTTTATTTACATTCTATTTATATTCGTAATTATGATGTAGAAATAAGCAATGCAAAAGAATATTCCATTTCTCAAAGTTATATTTGCACATTTTAAACCTGTGTTTAAACCAATACATATTTTAGAATGTTTGGTCGAAAATTTTGTGTACATTGTCTGCACTCTACAATCTAGCAGGCAGATTACTTTGTCCTTGAGTTTATTATAGTCAATCTCCTTTAACTATCGTCACTGAGAACTGTAACACAGAGCAAATATTACATTGCACTGTGCTCTTACAATATGAAAATTCTTGTATTATCCTGCATAGTATCAACACAAAGCATTATGAATTATAAATTTATATCAATTAATTTCGTCAGTATTCGGATAAACGTATTCCTTGTCAAAAGTTTCATTCCAAGAATGTTTCTATTAATATGTTAATATTTGTTTAATATGTATATTATCCATAAACAAAAAATTTTCATTTTTTGAACGGAACAATTATTAATTTAAATTTAAACTAAAGGTGAAGAATGGGAAATTATGAGAGGTACATGGTATTATGATGGTAGTTGGATACCTTTAGAATCAGAACAATCTAAAGTTATAGAGGATGCTCATCTAAATCTTTTTCAAAAACCTTCTCCCGGACAATCTGCATCCTCTTGTGACTTGAATTCCTCCTCACATTCATGCAAAGGTATGATTTTGCTTATCACGCTGTGTGCAACTATTATTCATAATCAATATTATGAGAGTATAAGTAAAATATTCCAGAAAAAATATAAAGATAGTAATATCTATGATTTCAGTATTGCATACAGAACATTTTTCTGAGTTTCACGTTGATTGGCACGGTGTAAACGATGTTGTGTTATACAGTGAATACAGACATAGTAAATTAATGCGTAGTGTTACATCCAAACTGGGATTCACCAAAAGTAAGTACCATTGTGTTTCTCTATACACTTGTTTGATGTGCTCACCCTAGACAACTGTAATGTGCCGACATTTAATGATTGTTTTAGCAACTGGGTATCAGTTAAGAAGAGGCTATAAAATTGTTGCATTAATGGATGATAAACCTCATGATATCGACCACATAGTTTTCGTAGTTCATGGAATTGGGCAGAAACGTGATACAGGGAAAATTATACGTAACACAACATTGTATGTAACAATAAACTAATGTTAAAATGATTGGTAATTGTACGCAATTAATGATGTCACAACAAAACAGGTTCAGAGATTGTGTGGATTGGCTAAAAAGAAAATATTTCCCCAATGCTAATCATAGAGTAGAATTCTTCCCGGTTGAGTGGAGATCGTCGTTAAAACTCGACGGGGGTAAATTAATTAAATATGCTTTTTCATTTGGATACACCTTTTGGGTGTATTACAATAACACATAAAAATTTTCTTTCAGACATAGTGGAAGCTATCACGCCTTACAGTGTATTGAGCATACGACACTTATTAAATACATCTGCGATGGACATTCTCTATTATACCAGTCCGCTTTACGGAGGAGAAGTAAGAGCAGGATTGCAGAAAGAGTTAAATAGACTATACTTCATGTTTGCAAGTCGCCATCCTGGTTGGAAAGGAAAAGTTTCCATCCTAGCGCACTCTTTAGGATGTGTTATTGTCTACGATATTGTAACAGGCTGGATGGGTCCAGATACAAGGCCCCCGTCACCAGAAACACAGGAAGTTGTAATACAAGGACTGCAATTCCCAGTATGCATTCTTATTCTTATAGTTCTGTCGCTACTGAATCACAGGCATAATCGAGTATTTGCTTATTATTAATGTACCGTGATATATACGTTATTTGCAGATTGAAAATTTATTTTGCTTGGGCTCCCCGTTATCTGTATTTCTGGCATTGCGCACGCGTACTCCTTCGAATAGAACGGACGTAATGCCTCAAGGTTTGTGCAAAAGATTTTATAACATATTTCACTGGTCCGACCCTGTAGCATATAGGATGGAACCTCTTTTGGAAAGGGGATATAGTAAAATAGAACCAGTTTTAATACCACCTTATGGCGGAGTAGATGGACAACAAATTGAACCAACACCTTCGACAATGAATAATATGGATCAAAATTTACCACCTGGTGGTACGATTCAAACACAATTATACAGATAACACTGTCCGTACTTTAGATAGATTTCATTAATATTGAATAAATGTTCTTCGATTTAAATAGAAAACAAAAACGAAGAGAGAGATGAAAGTCCAATGGATGCTCCAAATCGTAGCACGGATAAAGGTTGGAGTCTTTGGGGATTAGTAAGAGCTGGATGGAACGTTAAAGAAGGTGCTTCTTCACCAACGCCTGATTCGAATCCGCCTATTCGTCCCGGTCAAGGTATTAAACAAATATGTTCCTTATGATTAAATACAAGAAGGCAAGGACTCACGAAGCCATTTATTTTTACTAGAATTAGCTCAACGATTGGATTACGTGTTACGCGCCGTGGGTTTAGGAAGAAATTATTTGTATACAGTAACAGCACATACGGCGTACTGGCATAATTACGATGTAGCATATTTTGTATTAACAAGGCTGTTTCCAACATTAGAAACGTGATGTTGGTTAGAACACGTAATGCAGAATCCAATTGGATTACATTGAAATTGACTAGTCCACTACGGGCCTTCTGGACCTGATACATCAAGCAGGCCTACCACCAAAACAATCTGTGATAATGGCAAAAGCGATACAATAATGTTACAAATTCTATAGAAATTAATCATTTTATATGGTTCGCCTATTGTAAGATTATTACGGTCGAGTTTCATGAGGATGAAAGAGGTGTATATTTTTTTTATATATGGTTTGAAAACTAATGTGTTTGCATCGATTGCAGTGTCAATGACTATCATCGTCGCCGTGCTAGCGAATTCTCTTTGTTGTAGCAACAAATCGAAAAACATATTCTGCGTTGAACCTCGTAAGTATAGTTTATTATGAAAGATATTTATTTAATATAGATCATTAGACAGGTCATATATTTTTGTCTACTTATTCGAGTGTATTATATAAAAGAATGTCCCTACATATTCTCTTTGATGAGCAAAAGTTGTTACATATTGTCATGTATAAATAATGTTAATTCTAATTATCTGTCGAGTAGCAGATGCTTTGAAAAAGAAGTATTAAGTTTGCCATGAATTGTTTGTAAGCAATTTCTATTGCATAAGAAGTACTAGAACCGTGCTATATAAAGGACATTAAAGCTTATGAAATGATCGTTTCGTAAAAATTTCTCGTTACATGTAAATTTAATACTTAAGTCAGAGTACAGATTTTACTTTTGCGATTTGCGTAAATACAGATCTGTTGATACTGTGCGCGCTCCATTCTTTAAAGATATAAACGAACCTTGTCATCCCGATAAATAATATATTTGATTTAATTTCAAATTGACCAGAAACTTGATACTGCTTTATCAAGTAGCAATTGATCATTTCTGAAGACGGAACATTGCTTTATCTTACTACAGATATAGTGAAACTCGTCCTATGTACTGAAAGTTTACTTAAGATAAGACATACAAATTTGATCTACTCAAATGACCAAGATTATTGCGCAAAGAAAACAAAATACGACATAACATCAACGCGTTTTGTATGTCTTTTTATATCACTATACTACAATTAGAAATTAATAGTGACTTGTAATTTTGTTTAATATTCGACCGCACGAATTTTGCTTTCCAGGTTTCGATGATTTTCCTTTGTTAAATCAAGACGTTAAGCTCTTATTATTGTTATGTATCATTCTTAGAAATTTTTAGTTAGCCGTAATAGAATTAATTGTGGTCCAAAAAGTGGTCGTTAAGTTGATTGTTCTTTAGGATATAAAAATTACGAAAAATTCTTGACCTGGGCCAATGAAAAGCTGGTGTTTCTTATTGAGAGCCTACGTTATACGTGCGTTGCAGAATTTTTATAATGTGTCATATTAATACTCATATTTTTAATAATATAAATAATAACAAATCTTATTGCTACTACTAATCTTATAATTGAAATCTTGTATTTTATTGCTTTTTATATTTCTGACACTAATTAACTAGTCAAAAGCAACGTTATGGATTGCTGTTATGTTTTTTATTCTTGTTACAACCAAATTATCTTATTCCTAATACTGGAAAGCGTTGTTTTAAATTCATCAAAGCAATTTCATTGTACGTTCAATATCTTAAGGTCGACAATGCGGTGTATTTAATTATATTACTTCAAATTTTACGGGTGAAACCATTTTCGTGTGACAATTGTACACGATAATGCGCTTCCTAACGAGCTACGTTTACAACAGGTTTTTCTAAAGCTTCTTCTAAGAACTCGATTTGGTAGAGTGACAATAATATCCAAAGTTTAAGAAGTTAACGTCATATCAAATTTTATGAGATACATTACACCTATATATCTATGATATTGGGCGTGTAGGAATTACTTTCAAAAATTACCAATAGTTGAAGGAATCAAATGAAATTGTGCATGTAGGAATTGAAGCTTAGCATACTTACATTACACAGGGTTTTATAAACTACTTAAGTTTCACAGTTCGCCATTTTAATGACCTACATATGTAAAATATAAGTGCATATAAGCCAATCGACACATTTTATATGACTTATATATTTGATTAATTCAAATATATACATTTAATCGTAAGGGAATAATAAACTTGTATAATATTTGAATGCTTTCACATACCACATAGTTTTCTTCAAGGAACGTCTTATATTCCTACACGCCTTAGTTTCAATTAGTATAAGTGCAAAAATGCTTTTACTTAAGAGTGGTGTGTTAGGAATAACGGAAACTAATTATTGTTGAGTAACTAATGACGAAGTTGGTACATTGTAATTTATTAATTTTAAACTAAAATAGGCAGTCAATCATCCCATAAAACTCACCAATCTGTGAAATTAATATTTATTCATTGAATTTACTTTATCGCGGATATTTTATTAACGTAATTCCAATCGTAATATTATATCCATAATCGACAGGAAAATTATTAACATTCATTACTATACATATAATGAACAACAGTGACCTGTATTAATAGATAATAAGACAGATTAATTTTCGTTATTCCTAATCCAATCAAATTGACATAGTGTTTAATCTATTTCAATGAATAAAAAAATGCTATAAATAATGGATGTAGTGATTGAAAAAAAAAACGATTTTTAAATGCGAATTCGTATTGTATGGTATACGATACACATACGTGATTTTTTAAATAATCGATTTCCAGGATTTCAGTGTAATTTCAAAAAATGTGATAAAATTGAAACTTTTCGTAGGATTTATAAACTTGTCTATCGTCATTTTCCGTCTGTTATTGCATTCCGCGAGAATCCTTATTTTCTGTAAACTGGTAAGGCAGGTAAACGATAATAAATATTCAATTGAAACATTTTCTAAGGTAATCAATGGCATTTGGGTTTCTTTAAAACAACGAATGTTATTAAAGCCATTAAAGATCAGTTTCCTTAACACCGTAACAGGTTCAATATTTATAGAATACAAAACACTAAATTCTGAAGTTTCATTTTACGGAACAATTTTTGGTGAACTGTTAAAGGCGATTAAACGTGTGAACAATTAAAAAATGCGTCTTACGTTTGACAGGAGGTGTTGATCTCTATAATTTCTTTTTCGTTGCTTGAGAGTATCACGAATGTACATGTGCATATTTTCTGACTATATTTACAGAGAGTTTCAAATAGTTTTCTCGTGATACCACGGTAGTATAAGATTTCTGTACTTTGTACGAATAATTTCAAACGATATCGTGAACAATATGTTCCTGAAGTACACTACTGATTCTATATTTGTTTTCTATGTAATATTAATGTAACTCGCGTAATTGTTTAAATAAAAACGACATGTCACAGTTAATAGTGTCGATGGCTCCGCACGTTGGCTCTCCAGCTCCGAGCATGCGCGCTGCGCGCGGACCTTTGGCGCGAGGTGTGGTAAAGTCACTCGCTCGTCTTTCTTCGAATAGTGCGGACGTGTTGTTAGAGTGCTCCCATTTTTCGGATTTTATTTCCTCGAAATTTTACTTTTTCGTTTCGGAACGTGTTTCCACAAGTGCCACGAAGTTTCCACGGTTCCCGTTTGTAGTTTTTTTAATAATTAATTCGTGAATTTTCGAGTTTTTAGGCATAGCGTCACTTTCGGCGCGGCGTACTTCGGTTGCTCCTTGTTGCCGCGATTTTCCATTTTGAATTTTTTAGTATTTTCATTATCCTAATAACATTTAGAGTTCCATTTCTGCAGATTTTGCAAAATTTACTTGCGAATGTCCGTGTGGAAGAGGATTGTTAGCCAACTACGCAATTCAACGAGGCGGTTTGGTTCGTATTGCTTTGCAAACTTTCAAATTCAAATCTTTCCCGCGACACAGTTACGCCAGCGACACTCGTTCTTTTTCTGTCTTTCTCTATCGGAATTAAATTTCCAAATTCAAAACTTTAGCTTCAGTTAATTAGTTTGAATAATTTTCATTTCTTTTACTAGCAATGCATTAGTGCTTTAATATTTGTCTTCCGCGAAGCAATTGTCGAATTTTATATCACAAATATCGCATCGTTTCGATTCTCGCCATTCGAAAGGATTTGTGTCACTTCTTTCGACCCAAAACGGTCCTAGAACATCATTAGGCATCATATACCATCGATTTGGGCCACTTAGGACCGAAATTGGGGACTTTGATTTTCTGACAATTTTTGTGGTATACCCCTTCACATTTTTGCGATTTTGGGTCGACCCATTTTTTGGCCGAAAATTTTTTTAAACCGCTTCTTTCGACCCAAATTGGACCTAGAACATCATTAGGCATCATATACCATCGATTTGGACCATCTAGGACCGCAATTGGCGACTTTGATTTTTTGACAATTTTTGAAGGTATACCCCTTCACATTTTTGCAATTTTGGGTCGACCCATTTTCTGGCCGAAAAAATTTGTAAACCGCTTCTTTCGACCAGAAATCGTCCTATAATATGTTTATACATCATATAGCATCGATTTGGGCCATCTAGAATTTATTTTGGCGACTTTCAATTTTTGACAATTTTTGAAGGTATACGAAATTGGGGACTTTGATTTTCTGACAATTTTTGTGGTATACCCCTTCACATTTTTACGATTTTGGGTCGACCCATTTTTTGGCCGAAAAAATTTTTAAACCGCTTCTTTCGACCCAAATTGGTCCTAGAACATCATTAGGCATCATATACCATCGATTTGGACCATCTAGGACCGCAATTGACGACTTTGATTTTTTGACAATTTTTGAAGGTATACCCCTTCACATTTTTGCGATTTTGGGTCGACCCATTTCTTGGCCGAAAAAATTTTTAAACCGCTTCTTTCGACCCAAATTGGTCCTAGAACATATCACTAGGCATCATATACCATCGATTTGGACCATCTAGGACTGAAATGGGCGACTTTGATTTTTTTAAAGTATACGCCGTCATTTTTGCAAAGTGCATTGAGCACTGTTAAGTGTGCATAGTTCGCAGTTTTTCCATTAATTTCCTCAGAGAGCACGTTTTTCACGTGATCTGTATTTTAAATTTGACCGCATTGGTAATTTTTTAGTGGAATCAGGAAAGCCCATTTTAGTGTTTGGTCTTTCTATATCTCGTCTGGGTATATACATAATACTGGTTGGCTACACTGATCATTCTTCCAAAATATATATATGCAGAGTGAACGTCAGTATGTGTGTACTTATGTGTAGGTGCAATCCCAAGAAAGTATGGCTGCGGGTTGTCTGTTGGGATGAGCTCCAGAAGGAAAATGAATGATTATTCAGTGATCGAGTGATCAATAATCGTGTGAAACATTTAGTTTAACATGGAATTAAGCTTGTCTAACACATTGCTACCGGGAGATCCACGCTTAATTGATCACATCGTGGGCGAAGTTAAATCTCAGGGGATCTTTGATCAATTTCGTAAGGAATGTATTGCCGATGTTGATACCAAGGTATACGATACATTTTCAGTTATTGTTTATGATGTATTTTATTAGTTGCGATAATCACAATCATAGTGGAAGACTTTGTTGAGTACTATAAACATTTTCTGTAGCTTCGGTTATAAATTTCATCAGATGACTAAACAGTTTTTATTTAAGGTATTATTATAGAAAAAATCCTCTGAAAATAGTTTATGGTCTTTTGCTTTTGGAAAATGCTTTTACCTTCATTCTTATCATTTAATTTTATTTCTTAGCAATGTTTGTCGCATTAAATTTTATGATATGTACAAATTGGAAGCTCAAGCTACAGATGCTTTGCTTTTTTACTCCATTACGTTAAATAAGATTTGCATATTTTCATTACAGCCCGCGTATCAGAATCTACATACAAGAGTAGAAGGAACGGTTAATTCATTTCTTAGTAAGCAATCATGGAAACCAGATCTGAACAAGAATCAGTTGAGAGAAACTTTACGCAAACAACTGCACGAAGCTCCATACCTGGATGCTGGTGTCGAGCGTATAGTAGATCAAGTAGTAAATCCAAAGGTTTATTCCATCTTCATGCCCCAAATCGAAGATGTAGTGTACAAATTCCTAGGCATAGAGAGACCTAAGACGAGAGAAAAGAATGGTGCCTGTGGCCTTAAAGATTTATTACCAAAAGATTTAGACCCAGTTTCACCAGAGTCTGACAAAAATAGTTTGAAAGATGTTTCATTGGAGTCGGTTGATGCGATGGATGAGTTGGAGTCGAAAAACGAGAACAAACAGTGTAATGAGAACAAAGCGCAAGGGGGTGAAACACCCAATGAAAAACTGAAAGATACTGCTTCAGAAAATGGACACATCTCTCCGGATGAAAAAACATTGGATGAAACTGGCAGAATTTCAAGTAAGACTGGTAGTAATTTAAATTTAAACACGTCTGGAAAATCGGACGATAAAACCGAAGAGGATGAAGAGGATAGCCCAACGTTTGAACCAATTGATATTATGAATCTTAATGAATCAAATATTTCTAATGATTCTCATCTATCTGGAATATCTGAATTAACCAGCCACAGGTCTAGAAGTCCTGATTTCTGTAATGAATTATCACGCGATAATTTCGAATACAGTAATCAAGATTCGCAACTTAGCAAAGTATCTTCCGACTCGCGATTGTCGATTGTGACAGATCTCGGGTCATCGAATCATGCTTCGACGCCAATGCACGATGAAATAATTAGGGATAAAAGCGATATAAAGAATTCTAAGGATAATTTTAAAGCGATCAGAGAGTTTGAAGCTAATAAGAGTAAACATTCTAAAACTTTTTTTGAGTTAAATAAAAGTAAAGATGTTCTGGTAGATATTAAAGATTCTAAAAATGTTAAGAGTAGTTTGTCTTCTAAAGAGAATTCTCGTGACGGTACTGATATTAGCGCAAAAGATAAATATGATAATAAAAACATTAGAGATAAGAGTAGAGACAGTGACTCTTCTAAATCAAAGTCAAAAGATAAGAATCATGTAAAAGATCCGAAATATCATAAGGATAAAACCAGTGATAAGAAGAAGCAAAGAAGTCACGGTAGTTCAAAATACGAAAGACATGAGAAATCGAAGCCCAAGGAGAGAACCGATCATCCGCGGGAAAGTATAGAAAAAATAAAAGACTCCGAGAACTCTAAAGATAGCACCAATAAATTAAAAGACGAGAAACTGAAGGAAACGGAGAAGGATAGTAGCAATAAGGAAGCCAAAGATCTAAAAGACCTTTATAAAGAAAAAATCCGGGAGCTAAGGGAAAAGAAGGAATTAACTGAGAAGGAGAAGTTAAATAAGGATAATAGGGAAATTAAACCAAATAAGGAAAACAGAGACAAGAAGGATTCTCCAAAAGATAAAAAGTCTTACAAAAAGGAACATAAAAGCTCATCTTCCAAAAATTCTTCCACAAGTTCGCACGATGTTAAATCTGTTAAGTCATCTGACAAAAATGGTGATGGAAAGGAAAAAAGGAGCGAGTCAAAAGACAAAAGTAAACGCGATGATAGACGACTCTCGAAAGATATGAAGAATAAAAATGATTATAATTCTAAGACAGATTTGACGGAGAAGGCGGAGAAACACGATGTAAAGAAGAAGGATGATAAGTCAGAGGTAAGGAAGGATGTAAAATCAAGTAGTGATAAGACAAATGGCAAGAAAGATTCCAAGAGTTATTCGCAAAGTAAAAATGTGAGCAAGAATGAAAAGTTAGATGGGAAGAAAGATGGTAAGGGTGATGCCCAATCCAAGGACAAGAAACGCAGAGATGAAAAGAAGTCTAAGTCCAAGGATGATCATTCTAGTTTAAGGAAAAATTCAAATGACCGACGTTCTACAGATAGAGACGGATCGAATGGATCAAGTAGTAAAAGTTCACAATCCAGTAACTTTAGTTCCACTGTCACGAATAGTAAAGCTAGTACATCTTCTAAGGAAACCAACCACGTTAGCAATTCCAGTAGTGAAACATCAGATAGTGTTGAAGAAACACATGCGAACGAATTGAAATTAGAATCTGAACAGTCAAGTTTTAGATTGGATAATTTTAATAGAAGTTCACCAGATACTAGCGGTAACGGTGAATTTTATCCCAAACACATAGAGTTCGAATCAAACGAAACTAGTTTACCACTAAAAAAGAGATCGTTGCTCAATGAGGAGAACAATTCCAGTTTGGGGGAAATCAGAGTAAAGAAACCGAAGTTTGCCAAAAACATACACGAAGCGAAGAAGTTGATGAAGATTAGGAAGCAAATAGAGAAGCAGAAACTTAGGGAAACTAAAAAACTGGAAAGGAAATTTCAACAAAAATCGGAACAAGCTACACAACAGAACACAGCAAAATATCTAGACAACTTAGAAAGCGTGCCAGACGATGAACGTGTTCAAATAATAGAAATACCCGATGAAGAATACGAGGAGCCATACCCAGAACAGCAGACTAATCTATCATTGGAGCAGGCTTCGATAATCATGTTAGAAGGCAAACCATGCGCGAAAACTTTATTGCAATCACGTTCTAACTTGAAATTAAATTTATCTGATATGGAATTATGTATACAGCAATCCCTAACTAAAACAGTCTCTGATACAAAATTTCAAGAAAGAATCGCAGGGCACATAGATTCAGAAGCACCCAGAGAAAATAATGATGAAGAAAGTAAAATAAATTCGTTAATGTTAGAATCGTTTGGTGTAAATCGAGACACAGCAATTGTGTCAAATTCAGCAGAAACTGCAATAAGCACAGCTAAGAGAATAGCACACCAGGAGCCAATTAGTAATACTACCCCAGCTGACGAAGATGTACACATTGGGCGGCCAGTTGGAATTAGAAATAACAATATGGAAAATATAGTTTATCCATATTCCGATGATACAAACTTACCATCCACATCAATGGAAAGAGTGCACGATGGAACACTTAATAAGCGCACGACGCAAAGTATAAGTCGTAAAAATCGGTCTATATTATCCGAGGGCATAGTAGATGACGTGGAAGATTATGAAGATTGTCGGTATTTTAAAGTCGACAATGAAAAATTGGACAAGTTTTCTAATTTCCTAGAATCCTATGAATTAGGAGTGAATAATACGTTAGAAGATATAATTGAAATTTTAGGAGGCCAGCTTGTGACTTCAGTCCCCAAAGCGATGGCACCTCCTTTGCCAAAACGGAAACACTCTTCCAGCCCATTAACGGATATATTATTAAACAATTCAAATAACAATAATGATGGTCATAAAAATACAGTAAACGCATCGCATGAGGATGCTTTGAATAGTGTCAAGAAAAGAAAATTAATTCCAACTAAGAAACAAAGACTTCATCCAAGTGTGTGCACGTCTCAAGGACTATTAAACGGAGAAAATTTTGTTATGCCCCTGAGTCCGGAGAGTGATGTTTCTGCAACTAGTGAAAAAATACCTTCGTCAAATCTTATTAAAGAAGAGAAAGGGTATGTATTAAATAGAGATTCCAATAAAGCGCTTAGCAATCTGTTTACATTTGCGAACCATCTTTTATACTCGAAGATGTTTATGGTCCATCCTATTCAAAATAAATATGTTAATCATGTTGATGTTGAGTAAGGAATGTATTATATCAAACGTTGAATTTAATATATTTTTATAATATTGTTGTATGTTTTGGAAATGTATATAAATCGTTGAAAAATCTGTTTCTGCCATAGTTGAATACTTTCTTTTACAAAATGGACGTGCATCTTTACCATAAATTTCGTACCCTACAATTATTTCCTAACAAGCTTGTGTTATGTAATTGCAGCCGTCATAGAAGTAGTCAGCGATATTCAAGCGATGACTTGTACAAACCACGTCCATTATTTTCAAGCTCTTCTCGTCGAAGTAGGAGGTCTAACCAAGCATAGCTAGTGGCACACGGCTTCAGGTGTTGAATCATCGTGCACCTTATGTAATATCAAGAACCTAGCTGTTGATTCTAATAGTATACTTTGCATTGTATTTGAATCGGACATTTTCTAATTGAACTGGTACTAATCTATTTTGTTGACAGATTGTAGTTTTCAAGGAGGTGACTCAATGTTGATAATTTTTATATGTCTTAACTTTAATATTCAATTTCTTAAATTCTTTCTATTTTTAAGCTCCTGAAACGATAAGTGTCTCATCTTCTGTTCCAGATAGCAATGTATATGTCATGTCTTTCATCAATTAGATTTTTTAGAAAATCGCCATGAGTTTTTTGAAGAAATTATAGATAAACTAAATGTCTATTCTGATACAATGTTGCAAGACGAATAATGACTCCTTATATATACGCAAAGAAATACTTCACAAGACAGTGTTAAAAGAATATGCACCTAAGAGATATTTTGGAATAAATGTAAACAGTTTTTTAAAGATACTTATTTCTTTCAGATGTTGTGATACATGGTAGTGAATTATTTACAGAGACTTGAAAAACATGATTTTAACCAAATTGCATATACTGAATTAAGTTGTACAGGTATTAAACTGGATGAAAGTTGATTAAAGAAGTCGAACTGAATTGAGTGCCACGATTTTATATCAAACAAGAGTAAACAAGTACTGTATGAGTCTTAATATTGTTTACATCACTTCTCTCGGTGTGATTGTACTTGAAAATAATTGGTTTTCAGAAGAAATTTCAAAGATATTAACATGATTAATGGTACCTGCAGATCAACATATAAATAGCATACTGATCTGCAATTAACAGGGTGCAATTCTTTCAATGCAAATGTACGAATGAATAATACAATTGCAATACTAATACTGTAATAATACATAAATGCAATTGTATCAATGTGATAAGAATTATTTCATAAGAAGACCTTGTGAGTAATAGTTTCAAAGTAAATCGAACAATTATCTGCCGACATTTTGTAGCTTTATCTAATAATTTTTTTGTACCTCGAATAAGTCAGAGAATGTATCTGTGAATGAAAAGTCTGATAAGATAAAAACAAGAGCAATCATCCGTACATCCGAACAAATTCTTGGGTTTCTAGAAGGCACACATTTTTTTAAAGAATATCAATTCGATCGAATACGTTTCTGAAAGTGTTCTATTGTGAAGTATTTTCTTCGTTATATTTAACGGAAGAGCCAAAGTAAATTGTGATTGTTATGTGAAGCAAAACAATCATAGTTTTCCGTTTTTGCCGTTTGAAAACGGTAAACCATAGTAACAGGCATAATAAAATGCAAATATTCATTTGTTTTCAAGCATTAGGATGGCATAAGTAAAGTGTATACTTCAGTTCACGAAAGACTTGAAATAAGTCTAAGTGAACTTAAATGAAAGAACAACTGGAGTTTGTAATACTACATTTTTTGACAAATCGTGTTACTTATAATTATTATTAAGCGCATTCTTAATTCTGTACATCTATAGGTTTGTATAAAGATGTATATAACATGTGTATGTTACGATTTATTACTACAAAGATATAAAGATATTGTAGAATATTTTTTCCAACTTTTTAAAATATTTATTGCCATGTATAATATAATGATATCTAAAAATTTATAAGAATCTATTATCGCTATAGTCGCTTTAAAATAAAGCGAATTTTATATACACGTTGTAAATGATATTGTATATATTTCAGACCTTCCTGATTATAACAAATCACGCGGCAAGAGTTGTTACAGTTTAAGATACTGATTACACGGAAAATTTCACGATTAGGCTTAGCCCCGGATACGTACAATAAAACTTTTGTTGTATCTTATAAATATTACGAGTGATAAAAACTGATTACGGTAAAGTTGCACTTCTACGCGTACGCCATTCTCATCGGCGTGATACTGCATTTTACATCCTGCGCTAATGTTCCCTGATAGGCAAGGTGACTACTCTAATAACACAATATTGTCTAATTTAAAACGACATTTTTCTGAAATCCTCGAGGAATGCCTAATTTCGTAATCTTAATCGTGCATATGATTTAAGATTTTGAAGAGTTTGTGCATTCAAGGGAGAGAGGGAAATTGCAAAGAAATTATAACAGAAAGATAGAAGAAATGTCTGGTATAGGCAAATTAAATTCACCTCTACACAATGGTATCAACTATCAACTCATCCTGTTTCCTTTTGAATTGTACAAACAGAGAAGTTACGTCGGTCGGCCTTGGCACTTAACCGGGCCTCCCCGCAAATGCATATGCAACGTGGATCAAAGCCCGCCTTCGTATATTATTCACACAGTATTGTGCAATACACGGGACATTGATTCGCCGTGATATGGATGAAACTTGCTTCAATCATTTTCGTTGAATTTCGTCGCAAGGAAAAAAAAAGAAGAAGTCATTGGAATCATCACCGAAGTTGAGTATAATCGCAACTTCTATAAATAGCTCGTGAACAGTTTATCATGTGCTGCGTACACGCAATCACGTACTTACATACGTGTTTGCATAACACGTGCATTGTCATTAGTATTAAAGAATTGTCTCCGAGAATGTTATAAATGACCGGTGTAAACTCAAATATATACTTGACGTCTTCGTCGAAGAAAGCGTGTACTTTCAAAATGCAACACGACGTTGTTTGATATAAGGTAATGACTACCTTGAATCGAGCAAATTACGCAAGAAAGAAACAATTGTTCTTTATAGATATTTCCATTTGTACTTTAAATATAGGTTTTGCTGAAAGATTACGTAATGCATTGCCATCTTTGAAAGAGACAGGTAGTCTTGGTAGTGCTAACAGCGTGTCTTACGAGCGATATTCAGTTAGCAGATGAAACGTGAATTCTGTAGCCATGTTATATTTATATGCGGCGATCAGTTTATTTGCTATTAACTGTCATTAACCGGGTTATTATTCTATTAAACCCCAGGAAGAAAAGGAACGTGAATTGTGCACGGTTTATCAGCTTGTAGAAAAAATGATACTTAAGGCTACATAAGTAGAATTCACGTATTAAAAATATATTATGTAAATTGTCGGCACATTAGTCCCGTAAGTATGCCTTGCGAAATTTGATATGTATATATATCCACAATAAGAATGAGTTAAAGGTATCGATACTGGTGTAACTGATCTTTCTGACCTTGCTATCAGTTGAATTATACAATGATATTTCCAGCATTTAACGGCGGTTTGTTGACACGCATCAAAATAATGCGCATCGTCGAATGTTATAATTATCATTCATTGATTAACAACTCCAGGCACGGTTTCTCGAGCCGAGAGAAGAAACTTGAACTTACGGATCAGAACGATTTAATGGTCGTAGTAGGTGGTAGCGGTAGTGGAAGTGACTGATTTAGGAGAAAGGAAGAGACCTTGATAAAACGCTGACAATTTCTACGTTACATTGTTAATCAGTGGAAATACTGCGATTTATGAGTTACAATAAAAAGCATGACATATCGTAGAATGCATGTATTTAAGTCAAGAGCATTTATTAAGTGTCCACTTCTCCGATGCGTTACGCCGCACGTATGAACCACGTGGTCGATCACGACGCATGCGTGGCACGTGTTATCCGGACTAACCTCGAGAAGTTAATACGTCTCAAGTTTCGTAGTTCGTTATCATTAAAGAACGACGATATGTCTTGAGAGTAACGCAGGTATTCATAGTGATTTACTTAAATCTAGTTGCGATCGCACTCTGACAGAGTTGTTATCGAATTTACGTGAGCATTTACAGAAAGGACTTCCTTCGAAGATCGCGAGAAATCGTGGAGGGGGATAAGCACCATCGTAAATTTGCCTATCGGGGGTAGCAAGTCTTTTCAACTCCAATACGGTCCCATTAAGACACGATCAACGAGTACGATTACATCTGATTACTACGAACGAACGATTACCTAGGATTATTCCTTTTTAATCGAACAACAATTTCAGCGTATGCCGAGTACATGTTACCGAATTGACGGTAACCATCGACATCGCTCCACTGCCGAGAGCGTGTGTTCGGCCTGTTACGAAAGTGCACATTTATAACGCATTTATAACACGGCACTATAAAGCCGTTATCCGGAATTCGTGTATTTCAAGCACCCTAAAACGGAAACATGAACGCTGAGATTTACGAAACTCTACCGACTTCCTCGACAGCCGTCCACATGACCGCGGGTGCTTTCGCTGGAATTATGGAGCATTGTCTCATGTATCCTCTTGACAGTGTCAAGGTAATCGCATTATTTCCCGCACGTTTTTTTATACCGATATTCCACATAACCTCAATAGCCGCATAACGATTAGCTTATTTCCATCACGGCATAAGATTAAATGATAATTCGTGTTCGATACCATCGAACCGGCGAGAATTTTTAAGAGAAATGAACACTCTACTCCGGGACTTTCCAGTATGACAATAAGGAAAAACACGGAAATATGCTACTTTCCCCTTTAAATTCTTAGAATCAACTCTAGGATGTATAATCATCATGACCATTATCATGAACAAATAAGTACCAGGGTTGGAAGATAATGGAAAACTAAACAGACTAAATATTGACACAGCATTAGTTTTAATTCTGACAGCCTCATCTGGTTTTATGTCACAAATGATTACAAATCTAATTATACATTTCTATTACCAACTCAGATTTGTCAGTAATTTGCCTTATGATGATCTGAAATAAACAAATATGAGCAAATACTAGTATATGTATAAAAGTTGGAAAGCATGGAGGCTTTACAAATTACATCTTTTAATATTGAGTATTGTACTGAAAATAATAACTCAAATGTATTATACTTTGTTAAATGTAATCATTCCTTGTGAAGCAATGTTCAAAATAAATTTTAAACTTACTTGCCTTTATATAAGTGGATATCAAAAAGATTTTTTGGTACAAAGATTAATTATTTTTAAATGACAATTAATTATTTTAACTTTTATTTCATATTCTACAGCACAAACTACCCAATATTCAATATTACTTGTTATGTCATCTTTCAATAAAATGAAAGGTTATTTGTGAGTTGCATTAAACTGAATAAGTTTGTATTACTGGCATTAGCATCAAAGGTTGCATGTGTGATTCACATACAGGAAATTACATATTCTGAAATGTAATGATATATAAGATTCTCATATGGAATGCAAGTTTCAAACATTCATTATATAACACATTTCTTCAGTCTATTGCAGTAGGTTCTATTTTTGATCTGATTTTCAGCCTATTATCTAGCCTAATACTTCCTTTCGTATATAAGCATAAGAGGAGATAGATTTAAAGCAATATTATATTAAAGTAATTAAAGAATAAAGTATTACATACTGTTACATATGTATATGTTTTCTATGACTATTCTTATTACTAGTCTTGGGACAATATGTTATGCACGTGTAGGATTTTTTTTTAGCAATATTGTGTATTAAGGAGTATCTGTTACCAAGCTTAAAAGCATTTCCACTGGAAATGATCAAGATAAATTAAACGAAATTTGTTTGCGATATACAATAATAGCATTGAACAAATGATAATTGTAGTGTCATAAGAATTATGTAGAAAATATATTACTATTGTTCACTAATGCAAAAATCTTCGGGAATAATTGAAGCTTTGGAATGGTGGAAAGTTTCGCGTGTTCAAGAAATACTGAATTCTTTGTTTTATATTAGACGAGGATGCAAGCATTAACCCCTGGCCCAGGTGGAGGGGGAGGAGTTGGCGAAGTTTTCTTTAGAATGGTTCGACAAGAAGGCATTTTTAGACCAATTCGTGGAGTGGGTGCGATGATCGCAGGCGCTGGACCCGCACATGCTTTATATTTTTCCTGTTATGAATTTCTCAAAAATAAGTTTACAAGTTCCAAAGTACATTCAGAGTATAATATCTTGGTTTATGGAAGTGCTGGTTGTGTGGCAACAGTTCTTCATGATGGTGTCATGAACCCTGCAGAAGGTACAATTACGTTTGACTATCTTGATATATTTATAGTATTGTGCAACCGAACAATTTGTTGTGCTGCAGTATTTATTATTTACTCTAATTAATGTTCTACTTTACAGCACAGTTTCTAAAATCTTATCCAATGTGGAATAAAGTTGTCTTGTTTCAGTCGTTAAACAACGTTTACAAATGTATAATTCTCCTTATCGAAGTGTCATGTCTTGTATACGACATACGTACCAGAAGGAGGGCATGTATGCATTCTATAGGAGTTACACCACTCAATTGGCCATGAATGTGCCTTTCCAAAGTATTCATTTCATTACATATGAAATTGCACATGATATTACAAATCCAAACCAAGTATATAGTCCAGTAGCGCATATGTTATCTGGTATGTAAACATTCCACACTTCAACAAGATGCTATGCATTCTATAAAGTACATAAATCTGATGTATACAACAATTGATTGCTTATGCATACACACATGTGAAAGTACTAACGTACTTTTGTTCATGCAACAGGTGCATTGGCAGGAGCTATTGCAGCTGCAGCAACCACACCCTTAGATGTTTGCAAAACATTGTTAAATACACAACAAGATGGTGTAAAAGCTCAAGGCATGGTAGATGCTTTTAGAAAAGTTTACAGATTTGGTGGTGTCCGAGGGTATTTCCGAGGTTTAAAGGCTAGGGTCCTTTATCAAATTCCGGCAACTGCTTTTTGTTGGTTAACGTAAGTATTGTGAATTTGTCGCCAATCTCGTGGCTAATTAATTTAAGAATTATTATCAGTTGGCAATCTCTAATTCATCTTTATTCAATAGGTATGAGTCTTTTAAGTACTTCCTTTGTCACAAGCAAGACGATGGATATAATGCTCCAGACACAGTTGACGATGATTTCAATGCCATGAATCAGAATCAGAGCGCATTGTCCAGGTCTTGTCGCTTTCAAGATGTAGGCCGATATTTTAACAAAGACACATCCACATCTGTGTTACTTGAAGTGAATACAAGTTAGGTATACATATACATACATATATATATATATATACACATATACATATATAAAAAAATTCCTTAATTATCAACACTGCACTGAAAAGAGAAAAACTGTTAGATGAAGGACAGATTTGTCCGTTTTTCGTATTTCGAGAGTTTATCGATGATGAGTGATATTTTTGTTAATTCATCTGTTACTGTGGTATTATTACATGTGTATAATAATTCATAAAGAAACAAAATGCGAATATTTTGAACCGTTTCACGAGCCAAGTGCAGGTCGCAGGCTCACTGAAAAGGAAAGAAATGAAAAATACTTTTCAATGATCTTGAATTCATTTTTAATATGTGGTCACTAGAAGCAACTTACGCCACGATAAAATTAATGTATTTTCCAACAACATTTCCTAATGAAATATAATGACACAGGCCGACATGCGTGTGAAAACTTCACGACCATTTTTAAGACTAATGAACATTACGAGCGTAACTAAAAACAATAAATAATAATAATAATAATCATTTCATTATTTTTGCTATTCTAAAATGTTCTTTTAACGGATATTTGACGTACCCAAAACAAAAGATTGGTATTTGAACGATATACCTATTTTAAATAACAACAGAAGATCAAAGTAATATTAGACAATATTACTTAAAGAATTGAACGTTAATTGATGCTGGTATTTCTGGCTGCCATCCAATATATAGAAGTGACAACAAAAGCTATTATCTATTGAACTGTTCACATGGAGTATCATCAAAATCGATGAAACATTACATTGAATTTTCATGGGTTTATATTTTGCATAGAAGGAATTAACATAAAGTACATCTTACAAAGAAGGAAATAGTGAGAGGCTTCTTTCTAAATTATCGAATGCCTGCATATAGATTTCAAAAAGCCTGCCAGTTGTGTGTATATTGCATTTTTCAATTTCAATTTGCAATTTAATCATGCCAATTCGTTTAACTTTTTTCATGTACATCTTATGTGTAGATATACCAAGTTATGTACGTAAATTTTATCGTTCGTAAATTATTCAAGATTTAACAAATTTAATTGCGAGCAATAACTGTTTATTATATTATGCGATATCTAACTTTTTTTATTAAAACAGTATTACCATACTGTATGAAGAAAAGAAGTGATCAACGATACATCACTTGATTTATTGTAGTATTATCGTAACTTGCAATGAATTTCTATAAACCGGTTATTGAATCATTGAGGTTGAAGACTATGCTCCACTTGAATAGTGAATTAGATTATTGAGCGTATACTAATATAACTAGATTGCAGCCCACTTCGAGATTGTACCATATAATTAGATTAAGTGAACAGTGGGATGCATGCAAAAACCTATTAATGACAAAATAAATGTAGCATAAATGAGTCTGCATAATTAAGAACTATCCTCGACTTGCAACTTTAAAGATATATGCTTCTGATAAAAGAAGAAAATTCCTAAAATCAGTTGCTGTCTAATTTAGAGAAGACGAAATTGAATGAAATACCAAGTTTTAAACGAAAAGTAACGGAAAACGACTTAAGAAACGAACACAATAATCTTCAATGAAAATTTTAGGTGAGTGTCACATTAAAAGATTATATATAAATTTACATTGATAAAAAAACCATTCATTATATTAAACTTTAGATTAAACTACAATTGTTGTAATTATTTTGTAGACGAGTGTAGATAAGTTAATATTAAATATGTACAGTATAAAAGGGCCGAGGATAAAGAGTAGAGATAAACAAGCAGAAAACAAAGAGCAATGTTAATATTGCTTGACAAGTATGACAATTTGTCTTGATTATCCAAGTACAAATTAAGAAATGCTCCTTAGTCAGTTTGTAATATAAATGAACCACGCGCATCTAAATCCTTATGATATACCACAATATTGCTTCCTATGGCTGTGATTACTGAGTCATTTGATGTTGACTTTAAGGGGGAGTAATATCATGTGAAAACTCATATTTCACGCCATATTTATTTATTGTTACAGTATTGTAATACAGTTCATCGTTACCGGTTTGCATTGTTCAACATTATGAGATAACAGTAATGTACGTCCCGCTTTTCATTACTAGTTTTTAATAGGCTCTTCAAGCATCTCTTCAAAAGACATTTATCTTTAATCTCCTACGCATATTGAAATATCAGCCATGTAAAGAAATACTTTTTAATGAGCAGTGCATTGGGCACGTGTCAATGTACATATAAATGTATGTACATACATACATAAACGTATATTAAAGTTCAGGCGATTCAGGTCGAATACCGTGTGAATATTCGCCCGTATTTATCCGGTGTTTAGTAATGCGTTTTACAACATATTATAATGTGTCTTAAGTCCTGAAACAAATACTCCCTGTGCTGGTCGTGAAAGTTTACCGATACACGGCTAACTAACATTTATGTTTAATTTCGGAGCTTTACAAAACATTTCAGGTACTTCAGATAGATTCGTATATGAACTACATGAAATCATAGTGGGTTACAATTTGGATGTCTAATTCTGAGAATAATATTTTCGTTGCTCAATTTGTACATAAAAAATAATGCTCCCACTGGTATCATATAATATATAAGTTAATAGTGCACACTAATTAATTGAGCGGCAGGCAGTAAGTCGTACTATATGTAATAACAGTGTAAATAAAACTATTCTATAAAGTATCAATTATATGTAAAAATGTTTCTTTTCGCCTACTTTGCACATTTACTGGCATATTTGAAAATAAACATTAAAACAATCACAAACGTTTATCATCTTACTTCAGATTTATCTCCTATTTTTTCTAACTTTTCTTCAAATCCATATTAATAATCGTCCAGTATTTTCTTCTCAGAGTTTAGTTATACGAGAAAATTTCAAATATGGCAAAATCGGGCAAAAATATATGTGACACACGATGCCAATTATTTTACACTGACATGTTAAATAGAGAAAAAGCCATGCGTATTAAATGGTTCCTGCAGCATGAACAAGAATTATTAGAAAATTTAAATAAAGGTAAATCTGCCGATAAAACTAAAATGCCAGTGTTGCAAATAAAGGAAGACCAGAAACAGGAGATGCTAAGTATTGTATGTTATATTTTTTTACTTTGATTGTCAATCTGATCATTATTATTTCTTATACTAATACCATATTCCTTTTAGGTTCCTACAAAATCTTTACCACCTTGGAGACCACCTGATACCGACAGCTCTATCAATATAAATATTATGAAGCCCGTTGACCCTGACATTAGAGCTATTCTATATTCAAAAGGCATTCAAAGCTTCGTAACTGCTGATAATTATATTCGTGAGAGGTTTTAAGAATACCACCATATATTTGCAGTTCCCATTTTCTTCAATTCGAAAAATACTGCATGTAGAAAGTTTAAAATGTCGGTAATTGAAAAACGTGTAAATATTGTAAGAACTTTAAAACGAGATGTTCGTTTCTGAGTTGAGATAATTGAATATATGCAGATTTTTACATTTAGAAATCTTTATAACGCCGACACATTGATCTGTCTATAGCATTTTTATTAAGATATGTTTTAAAATCGTAGACTGAAAACAAATCCGGAAGACCGATTTTATTTCCCTGACTGCACCAGTTGGATATATGGCTGGCGACATAAAGATTACCAGCCTACTCCTCAAAGTAAATTTGGAAGGCGACGTGTATTACAATCCCAGCTTTATCATCCAAAAGTATCGAGTCTGCAAAGAGATCCAGATTGGTATCGCGATGCTCAAACAGGAATGTCGAAAAGCTTAGCGTGCTAAGCTCTTGTATCATAACGAATGGAGTAAGCATAGTTTTTATATTTATTATTTTAAATTGTTGTAATTTGGCATATATTTTCCCCCGTTTTAGAAAATTACGTACTACGCTAAATATTAAATTATTTTTCCGTACAATAAAGTAATAAAATACCTTGTGTATTTTATTATTTATTCTTACAAACGACTTTGCTTTACGGATGTATCTATTGTTTCAGATCATTTTTTATATCTATTAATTATTTATTTTTTATTATTTAAATTGTTTAAAGATAATAATTCAGGCGGTAAAAGAAACTCTGCTTGATGACCCGGTTCTGCTTCAAACAAAACGTGCACTAGCTTCGTAAATTCCTTTGCAATTGTACTAATTTCATCTTTTTCTAATTTCGTGTTCATTTCACGTTCAGTTACTTTTTCTTTGAGTACATTCAAGGCTTTATTTAAATTAATTACCGTTTCTTCCAAAATACTGATCTTTTCCTGCCAACAAAAAATTATGTCAAAACATACGATCTGTTTGAATTTAATTAATAGCTTGGATACCTCACTTCTTTTTACTTATAATATTATCTTAGATATTACCTCAAAATATTTATGTATTTCATGTTTTTCCGTGTGATTCCGTAGTCTCTCCGAACAAAGGAGATATATGATATCTGCAGAATACTGCGTTTCTAATTCATGTCTTTGAATATACAAATCCTGTTCCTTAGCTCTTTCAACTTCTTTGATACGTTCATTTAATTCCACATACTGTTTTCTGTGCAAGTGAAATTATTAAGTTTATTAAACGAATCAACTTATATTTATAAATGGAGAAATACCTCATGATCTCGTTGAAATCTGCTATTATATTTTGCTTCTGTGAACAGAAATTCTCCTCGAAATCCCTGTATAAACAACTTACAATATAAGAAATTTCACTACGCATTTTTCTTAGCATTTCATGTGTTACATTCATGCGTTCTCGTATGACTGCTTTCTGCAAATCTCTGTTATGTTTGGCAATAAGGTCTGACCATGCAACCTGACAAATATCATTTCCAAAATATTGCCTCTAATTATTTAGTACATAAGCTTTTTCCATAGGATTAAAGATCAGATAAGATAAATAAGGTATTGAAATCAATACTTGGAGTTTCTCCTCCAATTCACGTTGGACAGTTTTCAGAAAATCTTCATACTTCGTATGTATATCTTTTGTGTTCAATTCAAATTCTTTACGCTTTTTTGCCTGGTACACAAAAAGCTTTTCCTCGAATTGACCTTCAATACGTTTTTGTACTTTCTCCTCTATTTCAGTTTGGAATTGTCCAAGTAAATTTTGACCTAATTCTGTTATATAAATTATTGGAAATTTTTAATCTAATCATTATTATAGACTGCGTGAATGGGTACGATTAGTATAAACCGAGAAATATTTAGCAGGATCTCGAATCGTCCAAGCTAATGTTTAGAACATTAGAACCAATTACACCTACTGGGAAACTTATTATTACCAACGATATGAGAGTGTAGTTCATCTTTAATGACTTCATGCTTTGCAACTGATGTAAATTCAGTGTTATTATCTAATTTATCACACGAATGCAGCTGTTCGCAAACTTGAAATTTGGGTGTCACAGCCAAATGCTTTTTCGATTCGGCATGATTTTGTTCAAAAAATGTTTGTGCCAAAGTTGGACCAAGACTCGCATGAATTTCTGATAAATTTGGAATGTTGTTGTTCAAAGCGAGTTGTAATTTACGATTTTTCGGAGATATCTTAACTGCAAATAAAGTTTTGGTGGTTATTACGAACCATGCTCAGGTCACTGCTCATTGAATTTTAGTTGCAGTTGTAATATAATATTACAGACTTACACATTTTTAAGTACAAAACATATTTTACAATATTATATTCTAAAAAACTGTTACATATAATTTAACTGATTTATCTGTACATTTACTCAACAGTCGAATGTTTGAGCAGAGGCGAAACAAAAGAGCAATGTTTTTCGTGCTTTTCGTGGAACATCGTAGTTTATCTTACAGGTTTAAAAAAATTACGTGTCACATGACAAAAGCAGAACTGTTTATTTCTGTAGTATGTATATTTGACATGGAATGAAACGGTACAATCTACATTTGTTTTTTATTAACTTTATGTATTATATAAACTATACTTTAGAATACAATTAAGTGTTACAAACAACTTCATTGTTCTTAAGAAAAATGCTTTTGGGTTATATCATAATAAGATATGTGTAATATTTAGGTGTATATTTTTCAATGAGATCTGGAATAGCCACGCAATAATAGACATTGTTACGATGCCGACTTAAGCCATTTTGCCTTTTTTCTCCAGCATTCTAAAATAAGAAAAGGTTGCTAAAATATACGAAGTTGTGAACGCTTTTCTTCTAAATTTCATAGGATTTATCTGAAAAAGAATACCGAATCACTGTCTGAGATATGAGAACTGTGGTACTAGGATTCGATTCGTCATCGTCATCGTCAGATTTGAACGTATCTTCTTCAGCAAACGCAAAATCACTTGTCTCGTTCTGATAATTTTGTGTACCGCTAACAATCTTGTCTGTTAATAATCCTGCGGCATCCTATTAATTAAGTAAATAATTTGGAGGAACTTAACATTTATATTGGTATTAGATGATGTAAATCAAATAATTACAGCTAAAGTAGCGGTCTCCGAGATAGCATGTATTACATCAGGTTCAGAAAAGCCGATTTCAGTCAATTGGAGAGTCCTAATTCGTACTAACTCTCTTAAATAATAATTATTCTCAGGGTCCACTGTTATACAATGTTTCAAAGCCTTTTCTGCTGCTGCATAGTTCTATGGAAGAATCATAATATTTCATACAAAAGTAACATACAACTGTGAAATCTCATTTTCTAATAGAAATAATTACCTTCATACCACAATAAACCTGAGCTAATATGCAATATGCTTGCTTCCTGATCATTGCAGCATTTAAGGATTTTATTCCACTCTTTGAGTATGAATCTAAAGCTTTGAAGGCAAGTTGTACATCCTTTTCCGCCCTATGTAACATAGTACCCAATTTAAAACTTAATATCCCAAGCGTTGCAGTATCAACTTAGTTTCATCAATTGTTATTGAAACCATTAAGTGCTATGCCAATATTAAAAATTCCAATTGTTGCACAATTCAAATTAATGCAGAATTTGCTCACAATATATATTCTTGTAGCCTTAGATAGCAAAAACTTCTATTGACATAATGTTTTGGACAATTTGGATTTATATGTAATGCTTTGGTCAAATGCTCAATAGCAAATATCATCCGATTTTCCATTATCAGCTGAATGGCCATATTACCATGTTCCGAAGGATCCTCAGAAATGTCCTGCATAAGTTGTTGACCCTAGAATAATATATCTCCATAATATCCAGTGTTTAATGATTCAATTTTCCTAATAATGTCAACATCACTGTCATTCTGATAACCTACAGAAAAATAATAATTCTTATAATTCTATACCTCTTTCCCAACATTTCTGTTGCTTTGAAATTTCATATGTCCTTCATACTGTTTTCCACCCTTTTTATAAGGTTCTGATACCTCTCTCTTGAAATTATAACTTTCATCTCCTAATTTATATATTATATTTCAATAGTAACATTATTTAAAAATGTGAGTTTAACAGAAATCATTTCTGCTTATACTTTCGTAATCTGCTATTAAAAATTTACACTATTAAACTGATTATATCTTATATTTTCCATACCTTGTCTCAGCTCTTGAAATTTAGCTTGTATAAATCGTTTTTTATGATTATCATAACTCGAACCAGCTGCACCTGCCATTATGTTTTCTTCCCTTTACTACAAATAATATTAATATGATTAATAATATTACATTAATATAATTATTAGTTGAATTCAATTCCTATGCAAGAAATAATAATTATTGTCCAAAATTTATTGGACCACTGAATAATTGAAATGCAATTTGCAATAATTATAATTTACGATTTAAAGAGAGTATATTTTAGAAATAAATATATGGATTTATAAGTTCAATTATTATACATGATTAGAAGTATCGACTTAAAGTATATTACTCTAATGACATTTGTTTATCCGAACCCCGATCTGCAAACGCTGCACATATTTTATTTGCCAAGATATACCTTCTAAGAGAACTATATTTTACCGTATATAATTATAATTTATTTAAGTAATCGAAAATAACTCTGTACAACGGCAAGATATAAGAGAACCAAAATATTTTACTTTGTGTTTCCGTGATTCCCCCGTACTCTGATCTTTATATAAAGGATCGTTTCCAAAAAATTGTCATATTCCTTATAATATTTGTATCAGGACAGACAACACAGGTGAATTTATACTCTAACGAATTTAGTAGAACGTTTTAAGAAATACAGAAATATAGAGACATCTAATGAGTTGGCCACTATGTATACGTTTGTCTGTTCCTTTAAATAAGTGTTATTTAATGGGTACTATAACCTATACAGCTTATGAGTAACCTATCTTGGACCCAGAACGACACGAGCAGCACGAATATTTTATCCATTTGAACACGAATATGATTGCAAGAAAAATTGTGTGTCTACGAAAATGATGCCATACAAGTATCGTGTTTTTCATCAGATTCAACGTAGGGGAATGTTTTTAGCGTCTGCATTCTCAAACAGGTTTCTTCTGTGTTATTTATTAATATAATTAAGCGTAATGTTTAAATGCATACATAGTAATGATGAAAGAATCGGCAATTTGTTCCTTTTATATATACAGTATTAGCAATTAGTTTCAATTTTTAAAGCTAACAGATTTTACAAATATTTTGCGAATAGTTAAATAAATTTTCACCAATTTTAAGAATCGCAGGTATTCACATTCCTTATAAGTGTCTTCAATACGCGTTCAATTATAACAATAATGAAATAGTAATTCCAACAGTGATTATTACTTCTGTTATTTATTGCTTACGTTCTATTTTGCGACCGATTTTTAGACAGTTCAATGCTGGGATACGTACAACTGCATGTAACAGAGCAAAGAAAGATGATAAAGATGGTTCATCCTTACAATTATTTCGTCCTGTCCCTGTGAAACCAAATCCGGATGACATTAATGTTGGTGCAGAATTAACTGGTACTCTTAAGAAAACAGATCTGCTGAAAGTAATTAATAGTTTTGCACAAAAGAAGGCGGTTAAACAACTTGCTGCGGAATATGGCTTAGACAGTATGTAAAGTGCTGATACATTTTTCAAATATCTGCTAAAGTCCTTGACTTCACATATTTAATATTTTCATAGGTTACTTATTGACTGAAGCTTTCAAAAGCTTCAGAGAATATTGTTTGGATGCCGAATCATTGCCTGTTGATCTCCATATTACTTTAAGTGATATTCTGCAAGGGGCTGGCAATGTTACTGACATATTTCCATATTTTATACGACATGCTAAACAAGTTTTTCCTCATATCGAGTGCTTAGATGATCTCAAAAAAATCAGTGATCTACGTTCCCCAGCTAATTGGTATAGATCATATGAATATTTAGTTAGAAGAGATTTCTAATTTATTCAGTAATTTTTATTTGGCATATGTTTCCACATTTTAACTTAAATATGTAATTATTAATCATTAGGTATCCATTAGCAAGAGCAAAAACAAGAAAAATTATATTTCATGCTGGACCAACTAATAGTGGTAAAACTTATCATGCTTTGGAAAGGTTCATGAATGCCAAAACTGGTGTTTATTGTGGTCCGCTGAAGCTGTTAGTTACAGAAGTGTTTCAAAAAAGTAATCAAATGGTAAAATCATTCCCACTCTAATTTAATGTTATTTATATCAACTAGTTTAATTATGTTTATAATATATTACTTTAGGGAACACCTTGCGACTTAATCACAGGTGAAGAAAGGAGATATGGTATAAATGAAAATACTCCTGCTAAACATTTATCTTGCTCTGTAGAAATGGTGAATTTAAGTTCTGTTTGTAAGTATGATTTAACGATGTTGAACATTCTTGTATATAACTTATACCAATCTCCGTGTCAAAATTATATATAAATTATATAAAATACTATAGACGAAGTAGCTGTAATTGATGAAGTTCAATTAATTCGTGATACAAGCAGAGGTTGGGCATGGACGAGAGCTCTTCTCGGTGTTCCAGCTGATGAGATACACTTATGTGGTGAAGGAGCTGCTATAGACTTGGTATATTTGCTAATATCTTTTTGAAATGTATTAAACGATCTGTATTTAGCATAGATTTGAAATTTTGTTTTTCCGTACAGGTGAATACTATATGTACAACGACAGGAGAAGATGTGGAAGTTCGAAGATATAAACGATTGACTGAATTAAAAATCGAAGACCGAGCACTGAATAATTTAAGTGATGTACAGCCAGGAGATTGTATTGTATGTTTTAACAAAAGTGACATATTTTCTGTATCGCGTACTATCGAATGCAGAGGTACAGAAGTTGCAGTAATATATGGTAGTTTACCGCCAGGAGCAAAACTCGCACAAGCTGCTAAATTCAACAATCCTGAACATTCATGTAAAGTAATGGTTGCTACCAATGCTATCGGCATGGGACTCAATTTGTATGTTTCCCATCACTATAATCTATGTTCATATCAATGTCAAGGTACTAACGATTTTAATATTTCAGGCACATACGAAGAATTATATTTTATTCTTTAATCCAACCAACAGTGAATGAGAAAGGTGAGAAAGAAATGGACACGATTTCTGTATCATCTGCCCTACAAATAGCAGGACGTGCTGGTCGTTATGGAACGAAATGGCACACGGTAAGATATATTCTTTTAATCACTTTATGTTACGCGAACACATAATTCGATATCACATATTCGTTATTAACTTTTTACAGGGTTACGTTACAACGTTTAAGAGTGAAGATCTGCCGACCTTAAAGAATTTATTAAACCAAATGCCTGAAACTATTACACAAGCAGGTCTTCATCCGACCGCGGATCAAATTGAATTATATGCTTTTCATCTACCGGACGCACCATTGTCAAATCTCATGGTACAACTAATCATTACTATGTAGCAATAATAAGTTAATTATCAATTGTTTTTTGCTTTATATTTTGTTCATTATGTAACGTAAATATAAGACAACAACAGATAACATTTTCCATTTTCCATTTTTTAGGATATCTTCGTGTCATTATGCACAGTGGACCATTCACTTTATTTCATGTGTAATATAGACGACTTCAAATTTCTTGCTGATATGATACAACATGTACCACTGCCCCTTCGTGCGCGATATATATTTTGTTGTGCACCAATCAATAGGAAAGTTCCATTTGTTTGTACCATGTTCCTCAAGGTATAACGTTTATACAATTGATGCGTAGTGAAAATATGGAATATCCTTTTCTAATTGTATTCATTGTTTTAGTTCTCTCGGCAATACAGTAAAAACGCTAAAATAACGTTTAGTTGGTTATGCAATCACATTGGATGGCCATTCACGATGCCAAAGAGTCTGCTTGACCTTGTACATTTAGAAGCTGTATTTGATGTATTAGACCTCTATCTTTGGCTAAGGTATAATCATATATTTGTGTTAAGTTTAAAAAACGATATTCAATGAACTTTCCATTCGCCGCAGTTACCGTTTCATGGATTTATTTCCCGATGCCAAATTAATAAAAGATATTCAGAAAGAATTAGATACCCTTATTCAAGATGGAATATTTAATCTAACAACGTTATTAAGGAACACTGAAACAGGTAAGTAAAATATCTTTCGAATGCCCGAATTGGTAGTTTATTATGAAATGGTTTCATGGTAATATATTTGTTCGATCTAATGTTCAAATATTAGCTTGTACTATTTGTAGTTTTTATGTTTTATTTTATTATTTAGGAATGAGCAGTGGGGAGGCGACGATGTCGGATGCAGACAATTTCGAATTGCAAACGCAAAAGCAAAACTTTTACAGAGGTATTTTACTACTCGATTAGCATACTATTTTAATTGTCAAAAATTAAAAACATAGCGGTAGAGCGATGCATATTTGAACAAGAAATACAGATTTATGGAATCTGGATCAAGTTCTAGGAACTCTGCCATTTTCTGAGATTTATTAATTGATTTTGTATACAAATCTAAATCTTTACGTGATTCGTATTATTTTAGGTGCACGCCAATATAAACGCTCCAGTCAGATGATCGGAAGGGGAAGGTTAACAGAAAGATTATTGGCGGAAGGTTTATTAACACCACAAATATTGCAGGAACTACAGAATGAATGGTCGAAAGTAAATAAAAAGAAATAAAAAGAAATAAATTTCAAGTTCTCGCATATTTTGTCTTTCTAAATAAATACGTGATACCATGCATGCGAAGAATACATATGCAGTTTGTGAAAGAAATAGTAGATAATTATTAGTTAAACAAATTTATTTTTTGATGGGATTACAAGCACAAGATTTCGGATAAATTCACGATTAAATAAGAGGTCGATTTATACAATTATATATAATTCTAAGTTGCGCTTTTTCTAGTTAGTTTTATGTAATTGCAGCAACAGATAAACACGAAGAATGAGAAAGATTCCAATAATCCAGCGGCTGACAATACCTGAATCAGATACGCAAATGTCTTTGTCTTTCTTATAAATATCTTCCCAATTGTACATAAACAAGTGTAAAAAATAGCGTTGTTCCAGAGACCACTATTGATAGTACCTAAGAATTTTTTAACGCCTAAGTACAGATAATCACGTGCACGTAGATTAAAAATTCCTTTAAAAAACGATTGTGTCTTTGATCGTAAAGAAATGTCACACACTTATATTTAATGGCTCCTTTTTTGAATTTATCTTAACAAAGAATGTGCTCCTAGTAATGTTTCAATGAGAAATTAAAAGTTACGATTTATTTCTTAAATGCTTTTATAAATTCGTAACGTCGATCGTGTTTCCTCGTACGTTTTTGTATTTGACGAAGCGAATGAAGCTTCTGTTGTTTCCTTTCGAGAATCAAAGGATTGTAACGAAAGAGTGGAAAGGTGCCCGATTTACGCGATAATATACAAGATAAGGCGATGCATTTTGTGCATCTTTTCGAATCGTTATTCACTATAAGTGGACAAGAAACGTGTCTCCATTTGATGCCATCCTTGTAAGCTATTTTAGTTTCACTGATATCTTCAAATCCTTCAGTATTATATATTCCTGTTAAAAAAAAAATTATTACAACAAAGATTATTACATATTTATGCAACTACCATTCTATAGAAGATTTGTCAAACATTTGACTAAATTTAAAAGACATTCTTTTAGTGAGCAAATGAATATGCACAAACCTTCACACACAATTCTTTGATCAAACTCATCGATCAATTCTTCCACGTCTAATACATTCTGAACTCTTAAGTGTTTCCCCTCTCTTATAAAATTATGTATAAGTGGATCAATTTCTCTATTTACAGCAGCACATCTTAAAATCATGTCGCTTTTAATAAAGACTTGCTTTTCGGTATAGGGCAGTCCGCTTTTTGTTATTCCCATGCATAAATACACTATTGTCATAGTATGACCTTTGGAAGTTACCAAACACGACCAACCACGTGGTAAAGCTACTTCTGTACATATTTCAAGTAGATCCTCAAACAACATTTCCGTTTCACTGCCTTCATTGTACAAGTCTAAATGTTCGTACGAAAAAGAATTTAGCACTTTGTTTTCCATGTAAGTGTCTTCCGTCATTTTAAAGTTATTGTCTACAGAGTTTTGTTGGGAAGAATCGTTTCCCTGGTCGTTTTTAGAATCCCACATTTCTGTCGATGTTTCTTCTCCTTCAGATGTATTAAACGTCCTAGGGGATGATTCTGAAATTTTCTGTGACATGACAGAAAAAGAGTCCTCGTTTCTTGTACCGTTCTGTTCGTCCCCTTCATCTTTGGGACTCATATCCTTTTTTGAATCCATATTGGAAATACTATTATTCGTAGAATAAGTAATTTTTTCCATGTGTTTTTCTATGGACATTTCCTTTGATCTAGGTCCTTCGTATGACTGAAAACTGGTGTTTGATGTATCCTTTGTTAATTGGATATCAGTGGACGAATTTTTACTTTCATTAGTGTAATCATAATCATCAAATTCAGTGGAATATTCATAATCTAATGTAATTCTTCTCTCATCTTCAACACGGTCTACGTCCAAGGATTCCTCCATTCTAGGTATAACAAAGTTATCCTTATCAACGTCTGAACTTTTCTTCTGTTCAGGTTTAATGTCTAAATAATCTCCAATATTTACATCAGAATCATCAGAATCTTGATTGCTTGGTTTATTCCTTTCATCCAAATGATAATGTCGTCCTGGTACTGCGCCAGGTCTTAATCGACACTTCTTATACTTTATCTGTTGTAATACATTTGGAATATTATGCTTAAATTAGTAAAATCAAATATATATGACATCAACTGTAGAATATTAACCCATTTACCGTTATAACATGAGGTGGCACACCGCTAACCCAATGAGTTATAATATCATCCCTATGAAAATGCTTACTGCAGACGTAAGTATCATCAGTCACAGAATAATCGTCAATACCAATTGCATTTTGCCATTTCTTACGTGTCTCCGGATCCTTTGGGGCTGAGAAGAAACTATAAGTATTCTTGTAGTTTGTCTCTTTACAGAGAACACATTTACGTGTCATAATGAATCTGCAAATTGATCAATATATATAAATATATCTATATTACGACAAGGACGATAGTAAGAAGAATTAATTAAGCCACAAAAAAGTATCTAAATGTATTGAACATCATACTTTATTATCTTGTATATAAAAAAGTATGTAATATAGTAAGGTTTATCTGCAAATAAACCGAGCTTAAAGAATTATAATAAGTTATGAGGCGGAACGGTGTAAAATTCTTTGATGTGACCGGTAATTCAAACATAAAAAATATTGAGAAAGTATAGGTTACACTGTTTACAAGGAAAGCCCGGAATAGGCGCCAAACGTTTCATTCCAGTTACATTAATTTTGTATTACATAGCAAGCGTACTGCTCTTAATCACAGTTATATTAAATAAATTTTGTTCACGTAAATGATGATACGCTTCAAACTTTGTTGTATGCTCTCAACTAGGGTGTCTAATGTGAGTAAATTTCCAAAAAATGTGTACCTCTTGACATTAGAAAATTATCTTGAACGCAGGCAATTAGATGCGTCCGAAGTTTCGTATTTCCCGTAATTCATGTCTTCTGAAATAAGTTACACCAAGAACTTGCAAAAAAGCAAAATATCTCATCGTTATTATTTATCTCGAACTTACACAAAACATACTTTGCGATTAATACACATCGCCATCTACCCTTCTCTCCCCTCCCATTCACCCACGGACCTTTTAAAACCCTGAAAATGTCTTTTGTAGCCGTCTCAACTTCTATATTTCCAAAATGAATAGAAACGCATAAATGTAAAGCAGATAATGCGAGCTTATTTGATTATGAATTATAAACTCCTCGAAGAATATAGGTTTTTCAAGATGTAAACTTTTTGGTAAAGAGTGACATTTTTCAAAACATATTCAAAAGGTGTGCAATGGTTGCAGTACTGACGCAATGTTGCATGATTTCAGATTGTATTTAGAATTTATTATTAAGTCGTAGAAGCAGCTATTTATCTACATTAGGAGACGTATAAGGCAGGTTCGAGATTATTCATTTCTTTGTTTATTACAGTAGCTTATATGCGTCCAATAATATCCGGGAATCATTACCTAGGTATACTGCGCACTGTCATTGAACCATAACAATGCCTTTACATTATGCTGTCAAATAAAACAGGAAGGATACTTCGGATAATCAAGGAATAGGGGAATCAAGTAGTTTGGAAATGAAATAATTTGTGATTTTATATTTTCAACTGGTGATTTAATAAGCGATATAATTATTTATGATTATTCTACAATCTGTTTATGACTGACTTAAGAAGAAACAAACATGTCTAACGAAAACAAAGACACTTTACCCTTACCAATGGAAAAAATGCCATCATGTTGGAACGAACAGGAAAGAATGAGTGCTTTATTCTCTCCATTCAGGAGTAAATCTGCTAATCCACAGGATTGGATATCTAAATATAAGTTTTGGCAAAGTCTCATATATGAATGGTTGAAGCACACCATGCACTGTACTTTTTCTATCACCGATCTGAATAATACTTTTAAGAGGAAAGGATGTACACCACTGTGCTTGACAACTGTTGTGGAAGAACTTCTTAGGTCCAAACTCATTTTTATTAATATTTGAATTTCAATATGTAACTGCTTTATTTTTATAATACAATATCATTTTCATATCACAGGAATAATGAAATAATCCCAGAGTCAGACTTCTTTAGAGAACCCTGTGAGTCTTGGACAGCTTGGTCAGTTGATATACTCGTTAAGAAGCCACTTAGTTGGTCATTTTACAAAGTGAAAAGTTATGTAATAAACTCAGAAACTGATAAAGAAACCAGATACATCCATCTACAAATAGTGAAAGATTTAGGTGATATTGTGATATCAATTTTAGAGGAGAAGAAGGAGAGTATTCTGGTGCCTTTTACTGAACTTCTAAAAGATTGTAAAGACAATGCAAATGAAAGCATATCAGAGAACAGTGCAATGATAGCCTTAATATGGTTGAAGAGAACAAAGAAGATTGTCTTTAAGCAAGGTTCCACAGAAAGTGAGATATTAATTAAACTTGCTGCTCATGCTTCCGACAATATATCAGACCTTGAAGAAAGTCTGTACAAACTAACAAGAAAGGAAAATGATCTTGTAAGGGAAATACAGCTCATGGAAGAACAAAAACTAAATATAATTCAGCAAGTCAAATCATATTTGAGGAAGGAGTTAAGACAAGTAGCGAAAACACATTTAAAGAAGAAAATAGACCTAGAAAGAACCATTGAAAAACGTGCACAAACATTGGATAGTTTGAGAATTCTGATATCAAGTATACAGGATACACATTCAAATACTGCTGTGTTTTCTGCTTTGAAGACTGGATCTGATGCACTGAAGAAACTGAATGAAAGTGGTTTATCTGAATGTAATGTTAGAGATGTTATGGATGATCTTTCAGAGGTGATCAAAATTCTCTATATTGAATATATTAAACTTTATGTAATAAATAAATTATTACATAATTTTTATACGCTTTCAGGCACTAGAAGAGCAAAAGGAAGTACAATCTGCACTTTCGGAAACATTGAAAAGTACCGATTCAGATATTGACTTAGAGGAGGAATTAGCTGAATTGTGCAGACCCGATACTGAGATTTCACCAACAAAGACAGTTGCAAAAGAAGATCACACACTTGATGAACTTGAACAAAGATTGATGAATTTGTCTGTTGAAGGTGATATATATTTTTTAATAAAATAGAGACTATTTAAGAATGCATTTTAATCATTATTATTTTATAGATACTTCTGTAACTGCACAATTTTTATCAGAGAAATCTATACAAACTGCCAGTAAAGGGAACAAAATCGTAAATCTGGAATGTGCCTGACCCATGATTATCATTGTAGCAGGATGACCTTTATTTCAATCTGAAGGTCGGTATTTTACATGGAATATATTTAATATTAACCACTAACGTATAGGAAGAAAGTGTTGAATGCAAGAATACACATTGTCCTTTATTTTTATTAAAAAATGTAAAAAAGCATTAACCCCTAGGTTGACACGATGGATATGATTTGTATGTTTCTAACTTCAGGATTACATCTTGTATCCATGCTATATGACTGGAAACACGCGTATAAAAGGAATACACATGGCTATCACAGATTCTGGATCCTCCAGTTTTGATTGCACCGAGTCCAACACTGACTATTCCTCGCAAATACCACAGTCCTCCTGTTTTAAAAACTAATCCGCCGCCGCTATCTCCATCGCAAACGGACGATCCTGAAACGTATGATTTTATTACTTACAATTTTTATCAGAATCCATTAATATTAGTCTTAGCGATTAACGTGTTTTGTTGTACTTTATGTTGTCGGGAAGATTCTGTAATTTTTAAAATCAAACACATAGATCTTGGTTTCAAGAAAGATGAATATTTTTGCTCTCTCAAGCGGCCAACTACATTATTTTAAGGATTATAACTTTACATTTGAATATTTTTATATTTGTAGTCGGTTGCAAATATTAATTATCTCACGTTGTTTATAACTGAATGAAGATAAATGCAAATCGAAATTTGTGATCATTCCTACTGACCGTTCATGTATCCGGCACAAAATTTATCAATCGTGATATACTTCTGAGTGTCGTAAATTATACTCGCTGGTTTGCATTGGCTCGTTGGTACATATGGTACTGTAATTGTTTGCAAAATTTGACTGGTTGCTCCTGTAGCGGTTCTACCAAATCCTGCTACTTTTCCAAAGTTGCCTGCTTCTAACACATCTTGGTCACTGTACGAGGAGGTTTCTAAGCATGCCGGCATTAGTAGAGCCGAGAATACGAATGGTTTTACAAGTTCTAATATTGCTATGTCCCAGGCATAATTTCCTTCGAGTCCAAGGTAACTGCAAATGATGTATATATTTTTCACCTGTAATAGAAACGGTGGTAGCATTTTAACTTCGAATTTAGTGGGCTTACATTACTTCGTTGTAAATAAACTATTTTTGTATCACACTTTCACTGTACTTTGGTATATTTATAGCCTGTGTACAAAATGATTTGTGTATCTTACGTTTACACTATCTTATGTACATTTATGTGATGTATAACTTTCGTACTTGTGCCTTCTTCACGATGTTTGGATTATGAAACAATGAATCGTACTCTTGGAAAATATTTCCGGTTGCTACGAAAAACTGTTCCGGTGGTATTATTACTTTTGTCGACTCATCGTAAACGCAATGAGCTGCCGTAATTAGCAGTTTATCTTGTATGATTGTTCCACCGCATACGAATTCTTTCGTTGCATTGAGTGTTTCTGCTCTGTACAGTGTAGCGTGCCATGGAAATTCGTTAATCTTTGCTTGAGTTCCATTGACAATAAGCGGGGTTGCATCAAGCGTTTGTACACCGCATACTAAAAATATACATTATATTTTAACCGGTAATAACTATTTTTGAGATCCACATTTTGATAGGTATTTAACAAATATTTGAAGCTCTACGATTGTGCAAGAACTGGGTATCATTTTAAGTAGTTATTTGAATAGCTGCATATGTTTCGTTTTCGTTCCGTATTGTATCCTTTAGCATGATTTATATCAGTCAATTAATGCGCGAGATAATTCACAATAACAACACATTTCGTTATTGTACAATATTGCACTCCATTGAAGGTTGGTTCATATGGATTGCAAATAATTCCTAGGAATGGGAAATAGACTACAAGTTGCAAAAAGAATTCAATCTTTTATTAAATAAAATATATAGCAACGGATGATATTTCACAAGACAATAAATAATATAGAATAATACTTTCTTTTTAAAGCTTCCGTCATAAGTCACCTTATACTAAATGATAATCTATAAATATAGAATGTGTTCAACATCTGTGAATTATCTCATTGTGATGTTTTGAAAGATAAAGTTTCAAGAAAATCTTTGTACGTTCTGAGTGTCTAGATATACATTTTTGAAAGATAAAGTTTCAAGAAAATCTTTGTACGTTCTGAGTGTCTAGATATACATTTTTGTATGGTGAAAGTTGTGCATCAAATTTTTACATCCAAGCCCATGATCCATCACTTTTTGTCGGTGAATACATTGGTCTTTCTGCAGATGCAAGCCTAATATCTATGTTTGGACTATATTCATTTCGATTAGAAATATGGATTATAATTCTATCATCTAGAACTTCTATTAACGTAGAATTCTGTCTTTGTAAATTAGTTTGCACCGCAACCGAATCTTGATAGACATGAACATTGATTGCTACTGAACCTGGAATACATCTTATTGGCTCTGGCTCCCATTGACCATTCTCGTTACATTTAACGTCTGCTCTTTGACGTGTAAGTAAAGTTCTGTCTTGCTGATAACTATTCCTGCATGTTAATTTTGCCCTTGTACCTGGCAAAACTGGTGTCTCGCATGAGACCCATTCATCGTTATATGTGCATAGAGCATCCGTTGAAGCAGAGGTCAATACTTTACATCGTATTTCTGATTTAAAAAAGAATTCGGTAAAGAGGAATCGTGAAGAAAAATTTCAAATTATTCTCATCACACAATATACTTGTACGCTTACCAACACAAACTGGAATGTTTAGAAACGTCCCCTTGTTATTACAGAACACATCACTGGAACCTCTGACTTTATATCCACGATTACAGGTATATACTAATTGTGTTCCTGGTTCCAAAACTGCACCCGGTTGACCATAACAATCATCACCATTAGAGCACTGCAATTTCCAAATACCATTGCGTGGATACGAAGGTGCAGTACAGAATTTTTCTGGTCTCGGAACAGTAGGTCTTGTCGAAGTAGACGGAGTCACGATCGGTGGTCTTGTAGTGGGACGTTCGGTTTGTCTTGTGGTTCCACCGCATAATTTAGGATCTTCGTCTGATCCATCGGCGCAATTTATAACGCCGTTACACTGTAAGCCTCCATCGATACAAGCACCATACGCGCAACGAAATACAACTGGCGGACAACTATACAAATTATAAATAAAAATTAGCGAGTGCTATCACGTAAGAATACATCACCAAACAATTTATGATGCAGTGCATAATTGTTAAATTTGATGAAGTCATTCTTATCATTATAGAGTGGAGGTACCCAAGCGGAATAATGGAATTGTCATAAGCTTGGCGGAAAAGGTATTGTTGAATTGAGCATTGGTATTGCACTGCATCATGAATTGTTTGTAATTAAGGTATAACGTGTACCGTACTTGAGTGATCCACATTCAGAAAATGTTTCGTCGGAACCGTCCCTACAATCTTTAGTACCATCGCATACATCATTTTGATTAATACACTGTCCACTGTCGCATCTGAATTGACTTTTGGTGCACGTAGTTGTGCTTATCGAATTATTACGTGAAACAGTAGAACATTTCGATAGTGTTTCGTCGCTATTATCAACACAGTCTTTAATCCCATTGCAAGTTGCATCTCCGTCTACACACGCACCATACGCGCAACGAAACGCATAATCGGGACATGTGATTTCTGGTTTTGTACACTCATCTTGTGTCTCATCAGATTTATCTACGCAATCTGCTCTCCCGTCGCAAAGTAATTCACTTGCAATGCATTCTCCGCTTTGGCACTGAAATCTCTCTAGGCTTTTAAGAAATAATGGATAGAAGATCATCACGACGATCACTCTAGCATATTGAAAAAATATGTTTGCTTTACTTACCCGCATGGATTATTTTGCGTATAGCCGCGTTGAATAATAACTGAAATTTATATAAAAACGTTATAATAATTATCTTTCGAAATTTGAATTCCTTCTTCTAACTCATTTACTTTACACTCGCTATTACGTCTTATTATCTCATTATTAACGCTTGCATTTATAATGCTTCCGAGAAAAGGCAGATAATTTGTTATTACGATGATTGAATTAATATGATCAATTATATGAGTCCATTCACATAATTTTAGCAAAAGAGCAAATTGCCATTGAACGTTCTTTTAGTTATCGCAAGGATACATTCTTTTGCTGTGGGTTCAGGGTCACCTTATGTAGTCATCAGTAAACAGGTTTCTGATACTCGGTATTTATTTCCCGTAATGCACATTAATATTTTAATTCAATAATAAAATATTTATTCAATAATAAAATATTTATACAATAATTTATGCTGCATACGTTAATGCTACGATGATGATAGAAAATATTTATTTAAAACGGAATGTAACTTCATATTCCTAATAAGCTATGTGTTTTTCGAAACAAGTCTTTTTTGGATATTTATATATATATTTCTATTCATATATATCTTTTATTATTTACCATTTTTATATCTTTAATATAACAGTGCACATTAATTACATAATGTTGTATTTGTGCATTTGAAGTTTGCCACGTTATTCTTCGGATAATACTCTTTTATAGATCATTGACTGATTAGCAGTATCACTTTACAGTTCTTTTATTATTAATGAAATATACGGGATTTACTTACTGCAAAGTATAGTTAGAATCTGAGTATTAATAGCAGTCTTCATTTTAAACGCAACGGGCTATCGAAAAACTATGAGAGAATAGTAGCTTCGGGCACCGGCGGTCATCAGTTACTGATCCTCTCACAATCTGGAATTACCCGAATCGGTCTGACACGCAGCTACTTATGTGTGCGCCTATAAAGTGGGAAATACACAAACAGGTACGGAAATTATCCTCTAAAGATTACACGTCAAAGAGAAACGTAAATAACGCGTAATCATGATCCTCGTTATTCAGCAGAACTAATCGTAAACCGTATATGGAATTAATCATCCGTCACGAGTATGAAAAATAAAAATCCCAACACGATGATTAATTTCTAAGGACTTGGAACAGGATACCAGAATTACATGAGAAAAGTCATTACAATTCGTTCTGTGATTGTATAATAAATATGTATGATTATTTGTGATGAAAAGGAATAATCTAAAAGCTTGTTAAAAAATATACTTAGTATATTTTTAATATACAAAGGTAAAACAGTAGAACTTAGGTAGGAAATTCGATGTTCTTCTATTCACCATAGACTTCCTCCCTGAGTAGTAAGTGTCTATTGTCTATACTTGCCAACCATTCTAGTGTTCTGTAATATGTTTATTAAGGCAAATATAATCTAGTAAATTATTATAGGTAATAAAATATATAAAAAGGATACGTATTTTCTGCTATTTCTGTGTCTAATATATGGTTTAGAATGAAGTCTTTTCGAAATTGATTTACTTCATCTTCACATTCATCCCAACTTAGGGCTTCGTGCATGCCATCACTTCCATACCTTTTGTTATAATAACTGTAGTGTACCTACATAGAAAGTACAAGCTAGTGTAAATAATTAGTTATCTTTCAACTTCACATGCTTCATATAATAGCAAACAAATTGTCATACATATTCCAGAAACAACCCTAAACTTGGAGCAGTAGGAACAATATATTTTTCATGCTTGAACGTCTCGTTGATGATATCTTCGGTAGCAATATTTCTGGTTATACCAACTACTATGGATACCATTTTTCTAATCTGGTGTAACATAAAACTTTGACCTTTCACCTCAAATACCGCGAACTCTCTACCGTTTGCGATAAACGTTTCGTTACAACTGAAGTCCATAATGTACCGTTTCGCACGTGGATCCAATGGTTTTCTGAAAAATATCGAGCAATTTTTTACTTTATCCTTTTATAACACGGGTTGTTTACCATCGTACGATGTCACCTACGTTTTCGATGTATAGTTATGAAAGTTATGTGTCCCGGTCAAAGCTTTTGTAATTGAGTTCACTTTGTTTTGTATTTCAGGTGTTATTCGAAAACTATCAAATGGCTTTCCATCTATTGTTTGAAGTTGTTCCAGTCTCTGCTTGAACCTTTCCTCTTTCGGAATTTCTTCATTAGTTTCTTCAAAGAAACTTGGCTCTTCTGGAGCAAAAGCATATGTGGGAATCACATACTTATATGTTCTAGCATCACATTGATTTTTGCTGTTGAAACCTTTTGTTACCCTTTTCAATCCGAATATTCTGATTTCATTTGGAAGGTGTTGATTTATACTTTCTTTTGTTGCTTCTTCCGCTAAAAAATAATGTCATTATTACGCAAGTTACACATTTGTATTTATCATTAAATATACATTTCTCACATTAATAGTTAGTAAGGTCCTACTGCAAACACTCCCAATTAGTATTTTCATGTATGATTCAAATTAATTAAAGCTAGAAGTAATTTAGCATTTTTAATGATTTTTGGCATATTTTTATTAGAATTTATCATGTTATAGCAGAAATAATTTTGTATACATAGGAACAGACAATAGGACCTGCAAGCATCAAGCGACGATATTTTTGTTGCAGTTTTTGGACCTATTTTTATGCATAGTGCTATATGTCAATCTATTAAGAATTGAATAAGAATATCTTACGTAGTCTCAAATTAACAATTTGTCTGGCTGCTGATACACCTTTATCTGTTCGTGCAGCTCTCTGAAATTTTATATTTCTCATGTTTTCCAAAGACTCTGCATTAATTAAATTAGCCTTATGCAAAGCATTTGCAAAGTCATCCTCTATCGTCTTCATTCCCGGATTTCTTTGCATACCAAAATATCCTTTGCCTAAATATCCCATCAATATCGCGTAATGCTTTTTTTTAATTCTTTGTCCATCCTCTGTCTTCATCATTTTGGCAGCTATTTCGTCATTTTCATCATTTAATTGTCTTTTATTGTTAATGGATATATCATTCTGGTCATTTTTCACATTAGGTTCTATGTTCACAGACATGTTTGTGGAATAAAAGTTTTCTACAAGCAAATCATTATTTATATTTACAAGAGGAGGTAAACAATTACATTGTTAGTTACTTAGTTTAGTCATTTGTGAATCCATAAATATAGTATCTACTGATTTTATCTAATATTGCTTATAGATAATTATTCCTTATAGGAGAATATTCAGAATTGTTAAAACAAGATTATATCAATATTTTTTGCTATTAAAAAGTGCTAAATCTTACAGCATAAGCGTGTATTCTAAGCAATAGTAATAATCAATAAACTATGCATTTTAGCTAAAGAAGAAGACTGCAATACATGGACTATAGATAGTGAACATATGAAATGTGTATTGAAAATGCTTACCAAAGCTGGGTTTTAACCAACGAAAAAGAAATGTGTTACATAAACCTCGGTATTTCAAACCGCTGTACATTTGCGTGAATTAATTGTATTTCGTTACGTTGGATAAAGTCACATATAAAAATTCGTTTTACTATTCCTTATTCGTTCGCCTATTCCAACCTAAAAGTTGGAAGAGTGTTGAACTACTATTTTCTTTGAATTTGATCTTTTTCGTCTTACACAATTATCATTAACAATTCTGCAGTATATAATGAAATCATCGGGAAATTCAACTTGTTTTATTGCTTTAGAACAAGAGTGGCTGTTTTACTTTATTCTTTACGCGCATGGAATTGTACCACACATTTTTAAGTTTACAAAGATGTGATATGTAAGGGGTAAGTAAAGTATATGTGGCTTAATATAGCGCTTATTTTGCGCTAAATAAACGTCATGTTGTATTTGTCTTTAGCAGAAAAATTGATTAAGAAAGTTGCAACTCTGACGCCATTTAATAATGGTGCAATTTATTATATAGATTGTGTAATTAATATAATATATTTAAAAAAATCAGTATTATTATAATGGCTCTATTCTACTAGCGATATGTGCCGTGTTTGCGCGTGCGTATTAAAATGATAAAATGTAAATTTGCAATATTTTCTACATAAGTTAACAAAATCGCCTAGTTTTTGTCAGATGATTTCGTGGTAATAATGTCCACAATTTAAATATTTAAATATACTAGTGAAAAGTTCATGTTATGCGCTAATATTTCCATGTGTATTATACATATATAAGAATATACTGATGAAAGTTCATAATAATATTGTAGATAAAGTATCAAAATATAAAATTATAATTGAAAATGTACATTTCAAAGGATAAGAGGAATTTTGGCATGAAACATAAAAACGGTTGGTTCCGGTAGGAGAGTGATCGCGTAACCGCGTGTGGTTACACGTGGGCGTTTAGAGGGCGTTAAGTAAAGCGGCGTTGAACCCAAGGAGCGAGGCGACGCAGGCGTCCCGGCACGTTATAGCTCTTTCTTGCGCACGCCGGACGTTCGCCGCAACACGCAACCAACCGCGAAATAAATTCCGGGAACTACATACTATTCCGGCAACGTGCTACTTTGAAGATAACGGGGAAATACGCAGTAAGTTAAGTTTGAATCAGCCGTCTAGTCGTGTCCGCTTCGTGAATACTTTCTTGCGATTAGTCTGTTCCGGGTAGTACGTTAGCGCGTTGATTTTCCGCGGAGGTAGTTTTGTCGGAGGACGACAAACAAAGTTCTCGGGGAAGCGGCCACTGAGGGCGCAACGTAGTTGCAATTGTTGCGCCCGGCTCCAACGGAATAACCAATAGGAGCCGCGGCAGCGCCGCCATTCTATCGAGTTCGTGGCACGCCCTACAACTTCCTCCATTGTCCTTCTTTCCGGGATTCTCTGCGAGGAAGGATGGCTCAGAACAATTATTTTGGGTTTACTCACGGCGGAACGCAATATGGGTACGAAATCGATTGCATACCATAATTATTAAGTAGCTAGTGTTAAGTTTATCAAAAAACCATCACGGTAAACGGTACGTTGGCGGGAATAAAGAACCGTACGTTAAAATCCGGTGCACGCGAGAGCCCAACCGGCTTGGCCGCCATTACTTGCTGAGAGTTAAGAGAGCGTCCATCGAGCGTCTCTCCCGGGCACGGAAACGATATAGAGGTCTTTTTTCGTTTTGACCGTTTAATTCATTCGCCTTCTATTACTTTGATGTAATAGATTGTATTGGTATTGTTTCGAACAGAGCAACTAGCGCGGCCGCCTACCAAACTGGCCAAGCGGGATACGCAGTAACGCCAGCGGCGACTGCCGCCACGTACACTCAAAGGCCCGCTGCTGCCGCAGCTACAGGCTACGAAACTTATCAGGCAGCCGCTGCTGCGGCCGCTACCGGGACCACTTACGCTGGTGAGTATTATGTTATTCCCTCATTTAGAATTTCGAAGCAGGCCTTACTCGAAACCGTACCTAGAAATCTCCCATGGTCGCGTGCTACAAATAGATTCTCTAAGGCACATTTTTGTCTCAGCTGCTAATCCTGGTACCGTGGCCCAAACTTACGATTACGGATACGGACGTGCTGCACCTGCAGCTACATACGACGCTACTAAAACATATTATCAACAACCAGCAGCAGCGGCAGCAACTTATACTACCACAGAAACTCATTATCAAGCAGCAAAACCTGCGTACAGCACAACTAGTGCTTATACAGGAACAGCGAGGCAAGCGACTACCACGGGTCAAGCTAAGACTTATCAGGCTTCGAGTACTGCTTACCAACAGTCCAATCCTACGCAAAGCGCCACCTATTCTTCAGGATATACAGCACCCGCTACACCTGCTGCAACCCCGTCGACAGCAACAAATAGTAAGTTTTATTTATAGTATTTCAATATTATTGCACAATTTATTCCAACATTCACACTCCTCCTCCGTAGCTATCCTATTAACCGTGAAGTAGGCACTAATAACATGAAATTGATCCTCTCACAATTAAGAGCAGATATATACAAGTAATGCATAAACTTCTGCTAATATTTTCACCCATTATCCTTGGGTATGAATATTTAGCAGAGTTTCGTTTTCGTGTTTCAAATCGGAAAATAATGTCAAAGTGAATTTTCATGAATGCCGGTACTCAAAAAGAAAAAGAAATCAGATTTTGATTCTGATAAACGCAAGAAGTAGTAGAATGATTCCATAAAATACGAAGAGTTGACTCCTCCAAAGTTTGAGGTTTCAATTTCATTTCCCTTAGAAACGGCGAGTACAACGTATTCCGGCTACGACGCAGCGCTATATAGCGCTGCGACTATGTATGTAGCCCAACAGAGTGCAAACAGCAATTCAACTAACCAGAAGACTGGAGGTTGGCAGGGCTACGGACGCAAAGGATTTGGCCCTGGTGGGGGAGGGATGAAGGCAATGCGGCCCAAGCAGCCTCCCAAGCCTCAGCAACTACACTATTGCGATGTCTGTAAGATCAGCTGCGCCGGCCCCCAAACCTACCGTGAACATCTCGAGGGTCAAAAGCACAAGAAGAAGGAAGCCTCTCTCAAAGTACCACAACAACCACCGGCACGCGGGGCAGGAAACAGTCTACGATGCGAGCTCTGCGATGTTACTTGTACCGGAAACGATGCATATGCTGCTCACATTAGAGGTGCTAAGCATCAAAAGGTTGTGAAGCTGCATACTAAACTCGGGAAACCGATACCGAGTGCAGATCCAACCGTTTTGAACCCAAAGCCTGCAGCAGCAGCTAAGACTACGGGTACTAAAAAGCCCACGGTCACGGCTACACCAAAAATTAATTTTGTTGCATGTAAGTATATTTTCTTATTATTTAAGGATGCGAAGTCTATTAAAGATTGAACAGGAAGATCTTAAACAGAAAGCATGTATATAAACAAAAAACATTCTTAATCGCAGCTGGAAATTTGGGCACAGTCAATCAGAATCAACCTGTTGAGGTTAAAGCAGAGGAGACTGCAGCCGAAGAAGCTGTCGAAGAAGCGGCAATTGACGAAAAAGATATCCAACCAGTTGGCCAAGAATACATTGAAGAAAATAAATCTGAAGATGGGAAAATAATAAGCTTTAATTGTAAACTCTGTGAATGCCGCTTTAATGATCCTAATGCCAAAGACATGCATATGAAAGGGAGGCGGCATAGATTTGCCTACAAGAAAAAGGTTAATCCTGATTTGGTAGTTGATATGAAACCAAGTCTGAAGCAACGAAAAATGTTGGAAGAAAAACTGCGTAGGCAACAAATGCGAGATGAATATTTACGACGGCGAGAAGAAATTAATCAGTTAGGACCGATGGGTCCTATGATGGATGAAGAAATGATGTATTGGGAAGAGAGACGACGGTACGAGGATGAATGCGAATATTATGAGTGGTACCGCCGTTACGGACGTGGACCAGGTGCTCCGCCAATGCCACGACCTTTCCCGGGGCCTCCACCTATGATGATGTTCCCTGGACCACAGAGAAGGCCGGACTCGTCGGACGATAAGCATGTTATAGCTCATCATTCAACTATTTATCCCAAGGAGCAAGAACTGCTGGCAGTTCAGAAAATCGTTTCGCACACCGAGAAAGCATTGAAGTTTGTCTCTGATACTTTGGCCGAAGCTGGTAATTTTTGTTTCCTTACCGTGCTCTACAAAGCTAACGGAAGCTAGAGAAATCATGCGAATACTTTACATTATAGGTAAGAAAACTACACCAGCTAATACTAATGCTACCCCCGCAGCTACAACGCCATCCATGCCACTACCAAATGCGGACGCCACGAAAAAGGAGGACCCTGACAAGAAGAAAGCCAGTACACCGCAGAAGGAAGACGGAAGTGACGGCAATCTGTTCTCATTCCAAAAAGAAAAGGAAGATTCGAGGATACTGAGGGGTGTTATGCGCGTCGGCAATTTGGCTAAGGGGCTTCTCTTGTCTGGGGATAACCACGTTTGCCTTGTAGTTCTATGTGCCGAAAAGCCAACAAGGTAATTTATAAAAATGGTCTTTTTTAGTTTCATCCAGGACGTGCTTTTGGAAAAACATCTTTCTCCTTGTTTGCAGGACATTGTTGAATAAAGTTGCTGAGATTCTACCTGCACAGTTGAAAATCGTGGCACCCGAAGATACATACAACGTTGGAAAACATCCGGAATCAGCTGCCCTTACAGTTTCAGGAGGAACAGTAACCGTCAGTGTGACCCTGACCAGCCCACTGATGCGTGAAACGCCGAAACCAACAGCTATTGCAGGTGATTGAACTATTTCATTTTTTCATGGTGGCCAAGAAAAGGATAACTGTAATACTCGAAATACTCGAACTACTTACATAAAAAGCACTTTTTATTTTCATGCTCTTTTCCTCATCACAAGGTTTATGAATTTCGTTTGTTCTTTTCATGGCCCGGATGCTTTCTGTAAATTTTTTTTAAGCACCAGGAAGATGCAGGGGCAGCCAAGGACTTCAACGGTTGCCAGTGTATATATATACATATACGCTCTAACCTAAAAGTTACTTTCCTTCCTTTTTCGATACAGCTGCACTTAGTGTGTCCACGATAGACTGGCTTTCAGAAAGAACTAAGCAATGTGAGAGCGTACATAAAGCATAATAAATCTAAGCAACCATTAACCAACAAAAAAAGAGTGCTTAAACTTTGATATAAATAGCTGTCGCTTTTCTTCGTTTTTATTTAACTCGTAGTAGCACGTTCTGTATGTTTTGTAAAAGAATAGTTGACCAGCAGAAAAAATGATTAAGAAAATGAATAAAATAGAACAAGATCGTTTGGATCATAAAGAAACGTGGACACGCTGTTGATGTGAGGAAACAACGCTGAGGCAATCTGAAAACTATGGACTTTTTGATCATGCATAAATTATTTTACAACAACCCTCTATTGTCGAATGTTGTATACACGTTATGCAATGTGTAGTAAACCCCTTATTCCCACCGACGATTCTTGTGATAGCGTTACCCTTGAGACTAAAGAGATTACGGGTAACGCTATCAACATAAATAAGAAACATCGGTCGTTCTTAAAAAACAGATATCTTTATCTGATACAAGAACGTGCGCGAATGGGAGTGACTTGACATTGGAGTGTACTACATTCGATCGTTATTACAGATCGTTATTATTATTATTGTTGTTTTGACGATGATACTTTACAATGTGCCCTAAAGTTCAAGGTACTTGAGTTAAGAATATAATCATAGAGGGACAACCCATGTTGGGCATGATCAAACACTCTAAGTGTTGTCTAAGCGTGTTGTGCTTTCTTTGTTGGAATCTCAGATAATGCTGGACAGCAGCAGCAAGGAGCTGCTCAACCGCAAACGACACCCGCGGCGCCCGCTGTGACGAAACCAGATCCGCCAGATGTACTTCCCAAGGCTAAGTGTTTGGAGGCTTTAGCTGCACTCAGGCATGCCAAGTGGTTTCAGGTTTGAATCAATCAACTCTCAGTTCAAGACCTCGAATTGTCGATGCCATGTTGTTGGCACATTATACGACTATTTTTCTGTTATTTTACTCCTGGTAATGCAAAACCGCGTGCAACTTGTCCTCTCTCTCTGTCCGTAAAGATGAGCAGTCTTAGAACTTCCAGCCTTGTGACAATTTTATTTTTATTATTATCTTCTTGTTGACATGATTTTGTCTGAAGCATTTATTTGATCAAGTTCGATGTAGGAACATCGATTAGCTAACTTGCCAATCGGCTTTGCCCACTGATGCTGGTCTCTTACGTTTTCAACGTAGTAAATGTGACACGCTCGCTCGCTCGCTCGCTCGCTCTCTCTGTCTGTCTCGCTCGCATTTTCCATCACTGGAAAGAACTTTATACGGTTATTACGGATATTACGGGGAAGAATTGTTATTAATAAGTAGCAGTGGCAATGCTCGGTTATTGGTAGATCTCACAAAGAGACAATACGATAATACGATAATACGATAAGCGAAGTATTAAGCAAAAATCATAACGCATCGAACATACGATCAGATAGTATCAGGCAAGAAGACTAAGCATTATGTAAATGTGAATTGCGATAATTATCACGATTAATTCGTAGTAAAAGCAGTTACATTTGCTTCGCTTCAAATCATCAACATCCAGAATAATAGGAAACTGCGGAAAAATCATTTTATTGCCTCGTTTCTCCTGAGAGAATGGTAGTTTTGTTTATTTTATTTATAATATATTGAGCTGTATTGAGATTAAGCTCGTTCATTATTCTGGATTAATATTAATGCGCTGTAGCCTAGACTGAGTCTGTTCTAGGTCTGTCTTAGAAATTACAAAAGGTAGCGTTACTTATTCTTCACTCTTTCTCTGTAACTATGTACTTCGTTCGATAGTATTAATAGTCATTCCGGATTGTGCATATTCAAGCACTGATTGTTGAATATTAAGAGACAGACAAGCACAAACACACAGTGGTGTCATAACTATACCGGGTGTTTTCAAATTATAAGTTGAAAACGTACACTCCGCACTCTATCAGGTGCAAGTTTTTTCTATTTATCTGCGTTGTGCTTTTTTTTAACTATTATGTTAGGCATTAATTATACATCAGGAAAGAATTAATAAACACCCGGTAATTTTGATATGGGCTAATACATAGGGGTCATAGGCACGAGGCTGGGAGGATAGCTAAAGCCCACACAAAGCAAAGAGGTAGTTTAGGGCGTCGCATCTCCTGAAGATTCAGTGATTCACGTGCGCGTATAAAATTGTTCGCGATCATCTAAAATATTAATCGTCTTCAACAGGCTAGAGCAACATCCCTGCAGAGCTGCGTTATGGTTATTCGCATAATGCGTGATCTATGTAACCGTGTACCAACGTGGGGTCCCTTGAATCTATGGGTTAGTATGAACCGATACTTTCTATTTTCTATTATCTATTATCTATTATCTATTATCTATTATACCATCCTTATCTTTCCCCTGGCAATGATTTGAAACTTGCCACTTAATCACAGATCAATATTTTTTAACAAGAAAATTTTCATTTTCGCCAGGCATTGGAGTTACTGACTGAGAAGGTGATCAGCACAGCAGGTGGTCCGCTGAGTCCAGGAGAAGCATTGAGGCGACTTTTGGAATGCGTTGCCGGAGGAATTTTACTTCCGGGGAGTCCAGGTGATTATACAAATTACTTAAATTAATTAAAAAACACCTATTTAGATTTTGAGGAAATAAATGATGAGATTGATGACGAGACTGAGCGTATCGCGGTGCTAGTTATGATACTTAATTCGAGTATTTCGTTTTTTGCATCACGACTAGTTATATCGCGGTATTGCGTAGATGATTTGGCAAACTGATATGTCCTAATGTCAAGTATTTTTACTTGAATTTCTTGCGGAACCTGTGAAATTCAGAAATTTATCTTTCTTTTCAGGGTTATCCGATCCCTGTGAAAAAGAGCCGGTTGATGCGATTGGCAATATGAGTGCTCAACAGAGGGAGGACATAACTGCGTCCGCGCAACACGCACTGCGATTAGTCGCATTCCGACAAATCCATAAAGTTCTCGGTATGGAACAACTTCCGCCACCAAAATACAAAAGTCGGTTCACTAGAAAACGAAGACGTGATAATAGTAACGGGGAAGGAACGGACAGTGAGGCTTCGAAAAAAGATAAAAAAGCAGAGGAGATCAAAATGGAAACAGACTCCAAGTAGATCTACCAGAATATTCGCTTTCTCGATTTACTCGTAACTTATATAGCGTAAGAGAAAAAAATTGTCTCGTGCCAATTGCTTGTTTAAAGACTATCCAAAGTTTCTATCCCGGAAAGGCTTTAAAATATTAAGAACGAAGGGATAATAACAATTACATTGCTCCACTATTACGTCAGTTAGTTTGAATTTGACGTGGACGCGTAAGCCTCCTATATTCAACCGCTGACATAATTTTAACTTATTATGGCGAAAAGTAAGTAATTTTAATAAGCCGAGAAGTTTTCGGTTTATCCTAAAAATATTTTAATGTTCAATATCACGGTCTAACGTCTTTTACGTACAAATTCGAGTAGGAGTATTTCGGTTTCAATTTAATATCTTTAATAAATACCCCACGGTACACTATTCGGTGTAATCGCTTTCAGTGCAAATGAAGTAATCTGATTTTTGGAAAAATAAGTCAGATTTTAATGACCTTTCCAGGGCAGGCAATTGGTATGATTAGTTCCACTTCTAGAATTCTGTTGAAGGAGATGATGGATACGTTAATTAGTTTGCATTACTTATTTAGCTATATTTCAAAGTCACAATGTACGATGAAAGAAAATGTCTAACTGCAAGGATGGTAAAAGAAAGGACATTTATAAGTTCCGAAGTTAAGTGTAGGTTAGTTTGTATTGAGAATTCGTGTGTATGTTGTGTGTGTAGTCGTAAAGAAGTGCAGATACCTTCCTGCACAGAATTAATCATTAACACCGTACGCCTATTATCGCGTGTGTTGACTCACGCAGAAGATTCCAAGATAACCGTTGAAAATCGATTATTGAAATAATAAACGCTTTAGTGTCCAATGAGCGTTTCTAAGTGCACGTGTCATGAATTTCTAACAAATTACTGTAGTTTTGTTGACAAAATCTCACGGGACGTCGAGTATACATTAAACTGTTCTTATTTAAATAAATTTTTGTCTGACACAGTGTATGAATCTTCTGTTGTAATTTCAAATCCTCTTTAAATAAATCGAACATGCATGAGATAAGTATAAGCTCTACTTCACTTTCATTTACCTTCATATGTTTAGCAATTGCTCGTAGGATTTCAAAAGTATATTTTCATGGTATGTACATCAAACGATAGAGATGGAAAACCCTCTGCAAAAATAAGGCCACACACACAATAGCACTGAAATTGTATGGTATTAGTTGAACAAACAACGTGAAACACAAAAAGAATCTTACTCATTGGTTGGCACCGAACAGAACTCTGAGACTGATACATATTAATTTTCGATGAAAAGTATTAGAATTTATTTAGAGTGTAAGCATTAAATGTGATCAGCCGACATTGTTGACTGTGAAGATAATTTCAACGATACACAATGTTCATTCTGTTTGGTGCAACTAGTCTTTCCATCGAGACTGGTCAAACGTATAATCTTATAATTACGAGGTTTTACAATATTATACTTATTAGGCGTAATGCATTTTATTTAAATTCTTTTTCTCTGACTAGCTCGGCACTTTATACTTTGGGTTTAAGAAGAGCCTAGTATCGTGCCACTGGTCATTTCCTGCTTTACAGTATTAATCGAAATGTATTTGTACCTATGCAAATTGCATGACAGGCTCGTATTCTTAAGTTATTATTACTTTTTCAACCAAATATTAATGTAAAATAATGTTGCGTACGTATTCAAAGACGTATGAAAAATTCGTGTCCCATTTCTTAATTCACTATTCCTTTTTTTACGCAATATGCATGTGTGCAGAGCCTTTAAGGAACATCGGACCCGAATACTACATATTGTCTTTCCAGTATTTAGAATGCATCTATCTGTACATACCGAAAGTGATCGACAGATGTATTATAATTTTAGTAATTTATACTGGGTTATACTCGGTGTTCGTAGTGCCATTCTATCATTTTTGTTTCGCCCTTAAGGAGACACAGTAACACCTAATACCTTCGACTGTGAAAGATACCAAGATACTACGCGCATTCTTCTATCGAAATAGTTTCTTATTTTTGGCGATAACATGTGTATCGAGTTCAATATATCTTTCACTTTTGCAATCATGCGAATAACAACAAACAAAAATAGGAAGTATGGTGACCAAGGAAAACGGTTTGCATAGTCTACAACTCTCTTCATACTCATTGACCATTTAACCATTCGATCGCGACGATCCTATAATTATGATTTTCAATATTTAACAGCACAGTTTATGATTAGTCAGCTTTGTGTTCAAATAGTTTCCAGACAGTACCGACGAGTCATACAGTTAATGATGTATATAGCTTATTATAAGTGATTGCATATTTCCTGTTTATTGTATACCGTTTTCAGATTGACCACATGTTAGAAATTGCCATGTATTTCATGTAAAATAATCATATAAATCAAGTTTAAATTTGTTGATAATCATGACTGACCTGATTTCATTAATTCTAATACAACCGGGAAATATTTCTAGCTATCGATAGAACCTTGAACCAGCACGATATTCTTGGTTCCTGGATATAGAAATTACTCATCTACAAATGTAGTGAGTTGGTAAGTAAATTCCTGGAAATACTTTAAATCCTATTATTTCATGCGTAAATATGTGTGATTATTTCTATAACAAAAGTGACGGTATTTCCGTTACATTAGGTAATTTAAAACGACTCTCAATCGAAAGTTTATGATAATACTTTGAACTGCACATTCTTGACGACTGATTATCGATTCCAATAATGAATTAGTCATACAACGAATAACTTCCTTGTACGTTGGGTCGTTGTGTTCTTTGTATGAGACGATTTAGGATGACTTTGCATTTATAACACTCGCGTTGCTCAATTCATTGCAATACAATAATTTTTAGTTAAACTTGTGATATCCTTGATTTGTTTATTGTCAAACTAGACTCTATTTTGGTACTTGCGTTCAGCTTTGTACAGCATGTTCGTAAATATCACTTTTTGTCATCCGGTAAACATGTTTATTAGGAGATACGCATAAATAAGATTGCGATTCAAGAAATATGTTAAAAAGTCAAAGAAACAAATACAGCCAATCATCCCTTTCTTCTGTTGAGCTGGGTTTCCAACGCCATCTGGACACCTCGCTATGTGAAATTTTCTACAAGATGTGATACATTTTTAAACACTTCAAGTATCTTCATAAAATTACCAGTTCAATAAAAAATAGGAATTCAAAGATAACTGTCGCAAGAATGTATTTAAGGAAAACTATTCTGATGAAAGTTCTCGTCTAAGGAATATACTGGAACTTTCTTTGCTCGGAAGCCAATCGGATGAAGGAACGTAACACTAATGGCGATTAAGGGGGGCCGCAATCCAATAATAACCTACTGCGCATGCTCGGAAACGAAGTAACGGTGAAGGCATAAAAGGAACGCTCGCTTTGTTCTCGGTTCAGTTATACTGGAAAGTTGGGAGAGATTTTACGTGTTGTGTCTACGAACTTATCCTGCTTCTCCTGAAAATTACTGCTGCATTTCTACCATCAAACTATCGCATAAGAAGTAAGAATATTTCAAATTTATTATTAATAATATTATTCTTTCATATACGTTAGTACGTATTGATCATTTCTATTTATCTGTGAAACATTCTCTTGGTCTTCCTTACTGCATTTGAGCCGTTTATTAATTTGTTTCGCGTAATACGCGATCAGTCTATTCGGACAATTATTCGTTGAAAATTATCAAGAAACTAGGTCTTGCGCGATCGGAGATATTGTTTGTTAACCATTCCGCCCTTGAGCACGTCAGCGGCATCCATTTTGCGTTCGACAAAAATCTAGTTATGAAAGTATTTTTGATACTAAATTGGATTAACGCAATCTATTGATTATTATTAGCTTACAACTTATGAAATCGACATAAATTGGCTTATTTACGTTAGGGATCCGTTCAGCTTTGTCTTATGACTCATCCCCCTTAGCATTACTGCGTAGTAATGCAGAACAAGATGGCGGCTATTGATCTCTTGACCAACGCGACGCCATGATGACATGGAAGATGAAAGCCCATATATTTCTTTCATAACACCTAGCCCATCGATAATCGTATAAATATTCGCTTTTACCATGATCTTGACATTCTAATAACTTTTGTTTGCTTTCAGATAATCATGCAGATCTTCGTGAAGACGTTGACTGGAAAGACGATAACCCTCGAGGTCGAAGCATCTGATACGATCGAAAATGTCAAGGCGAAAATTCAAGATAAGGAAGGAATTCCACCTGATCAGCAAAGATTAATCTTCGCTGGAAAACAGCTCGAAGACGGGCGCACTCTTTCTGATTATAACATTCAGAAGGAATCCACTCTTCATCTGGTATTGCGACTTCGTGGAGGAATGCAAATTTTCGTGAAAACCTTGACAGGGAAGACCATCACCCTGGAAGTCGAAGCATCAGATACTATTGAGAATGTAAAAGCAAAAATCCAAGACAAGGAGGGTATTCCTCCGGATCAGCAGAGGTTGATCTTTGCTGGAAAACAACTCGAGGATGGACGCACACTTTCCGATTACAATATTCAGAAGGAATCCACTCTTCACCTTGTGTTGCGACTTCGTGGAGGAATGCAGATCTTTGTAAAGACTTTGACCGGGAAGACTATTACCCTTGAGGTTGAAGCTTCCGACACTATTGAAAATGTGAAAGCAAAAATCCAAGATAAAGAAGGTATTCCACCAGACCAACAGCGTTTGATCTTTGCTGGTAAGCAGCTTGAAGACGGCCGTACACTTTCCGACTATAATATTCAAAAAGAATCTACTCTTCATCTTGTACTTCGGCTCCGTGGTGGTATGCAAATATTCGTCAAAACTCTGACGGGCAAGACTATCACCCTGGAAGTTGAAGCTTCTGACACTATTGAAAATGTGAAAGCAAAAATCCAAGATAAAGAAGGTATTCCACCAGACCAACAGCGTTTGATCTTTGCTGGTAAACAACTTGAAGACGGCCGTACACTTTCCGACTATAATATTCAAAAAGAATCTACTCTTCATCTTGTGCTTCGGCTCCGTGGTGGTATGCAAATATTCGTCAAAACTCTGACGGGCAAGACTATCACCCTGGAAGTTGAAGCTTCTGACACTATTGAAAATGTAAAAGCTAAAATTCAAGATAAAGAAGGTATTCCTCCGGACCAGCAGAGATTGATCTTTGCCGGAAAACAATTAGAAGATGGCCGCACGTTATCAGATTACAATATTCAGAAGGAATCCACATTGCATTTAGTTCTTAGATTGCGCGGTGGTATGCAAATATTTGTTAAAACTTTAACCGGAAAAACCATTACTCTGGAGGTAGAGGCATCAGACACTATCGAAAACGTGAAAGCTAAAATCCAGGACAAAGAGGGCATTCCACCAGATCAGCAAAGATTGATCTTTGCTGGAAAACAGCTTGAAGACGGCCGTACTCTCTCCGATTACAATATTCAAAAAGAATCTACGCTCCATCTAGTACTTCGTTTGCGTGGTGGAATGCAAATTTTTGTAAAGACCCTCACCGGAAAGACCATCACATTGGAAGTCGAAGCATCGGACACTATTGAGAATGTAAAAGCAAAAATCCAGGACAAAGAAGGTATCCCACCGGACCAACAGAGATTGATCTTTGCCGGAAAGCAACTCGAAGATGGCCGCACACTTTCCGATTATAACATTCAAAAGGAATCAACGCTTCACCTCGTACTCCGACTTCGCGGTGGAATGCAGATCTTCGTGAAGACTCTCACTGGTAAGACTATCACCTTGGAGGTCGAAGCGTCCGATACCATCGAGAATGTTAAGGCAAAGATCCAAGATAAAGAAGGTATTCCACCGGATCAGCAAAGATTGATCTTTGCCGGAAAACAGCTCGAAGATGGTCGAACATTGTCCGATTATAATATTCAAAAGGAATCTACTCTCCATCTTGTTCTTCGACTTCGCGGTGGAATGCAAATTTTTGTCAAGACTTTGACAGGAAAGACTATCACTCTCGAGGTTGAGGCTTCCGACACCATCGAGAACGTTAAGGCAAAGATCCAAGATAAAGAAGGTATTCCACCGGATCAGCAGAGATTGATCTTTGCAGGAAAACAGCTCGAAGATGGTCGAACATTGTCCGATTATAATATTCAAAAGGAATCTACTCTCCATCTTGTTCTTCGACTTCGCGGTGGAATGCAAATTTTTGTCAAGACTTTGACAGGAAAGACTATCACTCTCGAGGTTGAAGCTTCCGACACCATCGAGAACGTTAAGGCAAAAATCCAAGATAAAGAAGGTATTCCACCGGATCAGCAGAGATTGATCTTTGCAGGAAAACAACTCGAAGATGGACGAACATTGTCCGATTACAATATCCAGAAAGAATCAACTTTGCATTTAGTATTACGTTTGCGTGGTGGTATGCAAATATTTGTAAAAACCCTAACCGGAAAAACCATCACTTTGGAAGTCGAGGCATCCGATACGATAGAAAATGTAAAAGCCAAAATTCAAGATAAAGAGGGTATCCCACCGGATCAGCAAAGATTGATCTTTGCAGGAAAACAGTTGGAAGATGGACGCACACTTTCTGATTATAATATCCAAAAAGAATCCACCCTTCACTTAGTACTTCGCCTCAGAGGTGGTAATTTATGATTCCTGACATATTGATCTCCTATACGATATTAAAGGAACAAGATTTTTTTACTGTTATTCGCCATAGCGACCGATAATGTGATATTTAATCAAATGCAATGTAGATAAATAAAGAATTCATTTCGAAAATTACACGATCTAATGCTCCCTTTTGCTGCTTGCGCAAAGTAGCTCTTCCGTGTTATAAATCATATGTTCTGTAAAGGTTCACCGTGTAACTTAATAATTAACTTCTATATCAATATAATACTGTAATACTGTATAAAATTGATTTATCTAGTATTCACGTTCACATCAGTTGCATTATTAACTCCTTGCACTCGAGGCCTATTTCGCTCGGGCGAACCAGCAACTCGAGACGATTCCCGCGTATTTGGTGGATGTCTTACAGCTATCTTAAACTGATTTCACGCAGAATTTATCGTATAAAACTTTTATTTTTTAACATTTTATGTATCTCTATACTTCAAAGAAGGACATTGTTTAAACATTAAGCTCTATATTGTTGCTTTGTGCGGTATTTTATAAAGCAACCTCCAAGATACATCCTCGGCTTGTCGGGGCAAGTATCACTGTAATATATGGTTTGGTGTCTTTCGCCAGGCTTAGTGCGTTGAAAGCAAACCTTGCAATCCTTCTTAATTCCAGTTAGCATAAAATGTAGCTTCCCATTCAATCGGATTTCATCAGAATTGCAGCGCGAAGTAATAGAAGCGCGATCTCGTTTTTGTCGGAAATCTCCTCTCAATTAGTCAACCAAAGTTTTTATGTACTGCAGATGAGTAAGCGGCCGTTCGTTTCTCTGTTTCTTTACTGATTTATAAAGAATATAAGATTGATGGAACAGATCTCTAAACCCCCAAAAAATAGTTTTCGCTAACATTTTAAGGACTTTCGTAAGAAACAATATGTTGAAGCATATTGATCCGCTCGATCAACGCCACCCATATATTTTATATAATTTACTATAACATTGGGTGTTTTGATGATGGTTTCCACACAACCTTGTACAGTCCTTTTGACGTTACTCATTCCTGACGTTACTCATTCCCCTAGTGGTCAAACATGTGACGGTCCTTTTATCCTTCCACGCTAAAAATAGAGTGTTACCTCTTCGGTAAGCTACGGTGGATTTTCTTAAAAATTGTGGGTTTCTTATCTGACTGGGCAAGTCCTTTCTGTTCGTTAGGAGCGTATTGGAAACAAAGATATCGAGTTTAAAAACGCCGGAGCGTCCTTAGAGTAAACGCATCAAACCTCTCGGGCGCCGCAGCGGCGCCGCTCGAGTGGAAGCGTCAAACCGGCTTGGCGCGAATACGGCGCCGCTCGAGTGCAAAGGGTTAACAGTCATAAAGTCTATTTTTCTTTTAATATTTCTATATGAAGTAAATATATTCGTTAGCGATTATTATAAGATTCTTATAAATTAAACAGAAAATGTTCATTTTATACATCTGACTGATAAGTTCGAATTACTTTACACCCAGTTTATAATTGTACACGTTGCTTCGTAAGATTATGTAACAGAACCAATGAATTTCGCCTAGCGCATCCGGTGCATCTCAGCATATGTTTCAAGCCGCTTATTATTTTATTTATCATTCATGCGAACCAGAAAATATAACTTTCAGAAGAATAAAACACATAAATGTATACGCATAAACGTGGTCGCGAAAAATGTATGGTGGCGCCAATAAATATCACCGAAACGAAGGTGCACAACTTTTTAACACATTGTTGACCGGTAACGAGTTAACTCGTGTTCACGCATCAGCTGGCAATACCACGTATGTTTTCATTATAGCATTTTAGGTTGGTTGAATAGTATTTATTTGATTATAATATTGATTATTTTTCTGGATATTTAGCTTTTTAATTGGAATTTTAGTACGGGATAGCTTGTGACACGCATTAGTTTTTGCATAAAATTCAACAATGTGTTACCGCGTTAGAATTTTCAAACGAGAGCGAGGATTTTTATAATTATGACTTGCATCATTCCGTGAAATTATTAATATTACTATATGACAAATCTGTGTCCCTTTTTTTTGCGAGATTCGAAGTTAACCAAAAAAAGACTCGAGAGGAAGGTCACATCGAATGACGATGTGTCAGATTCAGAGTTGCGAATGGCAACCAGCAGCACGGTAACTGCATGGCCGGCCACAATTATTTATACTCGAGCTGAGCCAATGCGCGCGATTCGATAAAAATTTTCACGCCCTGACGAGTGGCGAATGAAATCCCGAACGAACTCCCGAACCGGTTTAATATCTTCGTTGAAATTGTGGGGATTACCGGCGGAAAAAGTTTATTTACCCCGACGTTGTATTTCTCGGTTACATAAACGTTTTAGTCGGTGTAAGCAATTCGGATCGGGATTTCGATCGGCCGTTTTCTGCGTATTATGTATTTTCTGTTTTCCGCTGAATTATATAACGTGATTAAATTAATTGTTGGTTTACTTACCCGCTTTCATTCTAATTTTAGATATGTATATATTGGCTGTAAAGTAAGGCTGAGAGTTCGCGAAAATAGCAAAGTATCGGCAATCGAATTAATTGTATTATCGTCTTAATTATCGTCGTTTGACAATTAATTGTAATACCGATGGAGAGACTATCGTTCTTTAAACTTCTGTAACTAACTGTCCTTCAAACTAATCGATATATTTCTTTTACAGGGAAGCTTTGGATCATCGTCCTCCAAGGTTTTATCGATATATTTTTGTAGATTTCTTCGGGAATCCAGTAACCCGGGAAGGAGTCTGGTTCCTCTTCTCATTAAGGTTACTTAAAGCCGAGGATATTATAGAATATTGTGAAAATATTAAAGTATCGTATCCACGAGGAAAAATCATCCGGATCAAGTAAAGGAACCAGTAAAAGAACCAGTAAAAGAATTACCCAGAATATTAACTGTAATCCTGTGGGGTCCGGATCGTTTTCTCGTTACGGTAACTTAATGCGAAGAATATTACAGGATATTATAGAATATTATCGAATATTATCGAATATTATCGAATATTATCGACATTATCGACATTATAGAATATGATGGAATATTATAGAAATATTAAGAAATCGTATCTGCGAAGAAAAATAACGTGGCTCAAGTAAATGAACCAGTAAAGAATTAAAAAATAATAGCCGTAATCCTGTGGGTTCCGGGAGTTGGATGATGGTTTTGGCTCTTCTTCTCGTTACGGTAATTTCATGCCAAGAATGTTATAGAATATTATAGAACATTATAGAAATATTAAGGAATTGTCTCCACGCGGAGGACTAACCTGGATCAAGTAAAGGAACCAGTATTTTACCAGTATATTACCAGTATATTAACCGTAATCTTGTGGGTTCAGGAGTTTGATGACGCGTGTTGTTCGAATGCATCTCGTATGTGTTTCGTGCACGTTTTGTATACGTTTTGTATACGTTTTGTATACGTTTTGTGTACGTCTCGAAGGCGTCTCGAAGGCGTCTCGAAGGCGTCTCGTATGAGTCTAATGGTGGAAGGAAACGTTATCCAGAGGCGGGTAACGGACAGACGTTAGTAAGGAGTAGTGTACGACGAAGTAGTGTACGAAGTAGTGTACGGAGTCGGGGCTGGTAGGGCCGAGAGAAGTCAGCCTCTGGGATCTGGACTCGTAGTCAGTCTTCGAACTGGTCTCGTGCGGTGTGTCACAGCGCCAGTATATTCACCGTCCTCTTGCATTTACATTACCGCGGATACTTATCTTTTACAACTTGAGGACCGATAATCACGCATATAATCACGCTTTCTTTCATCGTTAATATCCAAGTTTCGTTCGCCGATGATTTTTCTCTAACCACTGGAAGCACGCGGTACCAGCGGTTCCGGCGAACGCGCGCGCGCGCGCCCACTCTCGCTCGTTCGTTCTTATCACTTAACAAGGGGCACGATCGCGGGAGGCAGTTTGTCGATAAGGGACTTATTTCGGCGAACGATGAGACGAAAGGATTGCCAGAGATCGTAGATATCGTTTAGTATTAGGGTACAAGGAAAGTGAGAGCATCGAAGAGAGAAGAAAATGGTTTTCCTGCCGATCGGATTGATACTGTTCCCTCTGATTTCAGGTAAGATTGCTCTCGTGTTTTTCTTCCTTTCCACTTTCCACTTTCCACTTTTCACACTCGCATTCGCACAGCGAAGGTTCGAAAGAATACTTTTGTGACGAGTTAGTCGACGATATAATACATAGGTATATAGGTACATCATATATAGGTTTGAGGAAATGGAGTGTGTAACACTGCAAAAAAATATTAAAATCCAAAATAATATCACGTATGTACGATTGTTTATAAGGATTACCAACGATTCAAAGCAACTATTCTTGCGTAAAGTCGAATTTCAAATGAGTGGAACGCTGGAAATTTGCTTTTGAACTTCGACATGGCGCCGAAAGAATTTGTTCGCAGATCTCAACCGACCTTTAAAACGCCAGATATTAGACTTCGAATTTACAAGGCTATAATAATTCTTATAATAATAAAATCATCCGACACGTATAAATTAGTCTGGTTGGCAGCGGTGTCTCTTGTATCGGTTTTTTTGAAAGGACAAACAAAACAGGGTGGAAATACAACTCATCCGTTAATCCACGATGGCTTCGCCGTCGGTGAATTTAATTGCCACCAATCCCGAGTGATTAGCTCGCTCGCTGAAAAATTTAGTCCTCGCACCACCGTACTCGCCAGCCGAATATAAATATAGTATGATATATAAATATTATAAAGGAGTTCACGTTACGTATCAACCCTTTCGTGACACAAACACGAGTGCAAGAAAGAATTAATTATTCAAAGTATAAATAACTTCGTCAACGTTTCCACGCTCCAACTGTGAAATCCCGAGAAGCATAAAATCACGTTCTTCCCCGAATGAATCTTATTTATGGATTAATTAGGATGCGAAAGCACTGCCAAGAGCATCGACACACTTCGAGTATTTCCTCCATTTCCTTCATTTTCCATTCCTTTTGTTTACATTATCGGATAAAACTGAGCCGCGTTTCTCGCTGTTTCTCTTTGACGGATGAAGTATTAGCAAAGATTTGTTTTTACGGCCAACAATGTCGTAAATCTTCTAGACTCGTCGTCTAGACTCTAGATCGATCGAGACGCGCACTCCGATCGGCACTCGTGATTTCTACTTCCGGTGAGACGTTGAAGGTATCGAGCCCTCGAGTACGAATAATTATTATTTCCATATTTCTATATCTCTGTACTTCTACAATTCTATATTTAACACTAGAACTACCAAAGCAGTCAAAATGGCGGGTCCTCGGAATTTAATAAAAATATTGATATTTATAACGTTTCATTTCCTGGGATTTTTCGAAGTTCACGTTGCACAATAGACCTAAATAAATCGATTACTTTATTTCTTCCATTCATCCTGTTTTAAATATACAAATACATCAATATATAAATATAGCTGAATATTCTATAACCGGTAGTTTTAGTGTTAAGAAACTCCAGATGTGCGCAATTATAACACGATATATCAATGTTATTGGCGCGGTGATTACTTCGATAATAATATTAATAATATAAATATAATCGTAGCATTATCTAATGCTAGAGAAGCCAATAGAAACGTCGTGATTTCGGGATCTCGATATTGTTTAAGGAATGGTAAAAGTTGGTGGCAAAGGTAGGACATTAAAGAGATTGAAATAAATGTTGAAAGGGAACGTCGTTGGTCCGCGTGGGTAGCTGCTGCCTTCCAGATTTAACATCTTTTCGGGATTCCGAAAAAGGGTTAAAAGTCAGGGAGATTTACGAGATCGTATACCGTTGCCAGTCAGAAAACTAATTCCAGAGATGCTGTAAACTACGTACGCTGATGTTGCTGACAGATTCAAGTTTTTCAGACGTTTCTTCCCTCGTACGGGCTCCTATATTTAAAGCTCGCTGCCCTCCATATTGTCTCTTTTAATATCGGATCCTGTCAAAACCCGTGAAATTGTCGAGACACGTGTACCAATGATTTAAGTGGAAAGCTAAACGTGAAAATAGTCACGAAATTATTATTTCAACACACTGAAAGTACCGACAGTCGTCTGTTTTATTCACGTTTATAATTATTATCACAACAAAAAGTTGAGAAAGTTTGGAAGTTCAAAGTTACATGGCGTTCCAGAGGGTTCAAAAATGAAATGCAAAATGACGATCGATTTATTTACAAGATTAAACGGTATTCAATCTCTTATTACATAATTATTTGATTTTACATGATTTTATGAAATAACTAATACGATTGCAGCAGATTCTGTCTGAGAATAGTATATTCTTGAAAGGGTCCATTAATAAATATATCTCTTCGGGGTAAAGTAAGAGGCATAAAGTCCATCGCCGTTGCGTTCCATTTCGGCGTCAGGGGTTTCTTTCGGTCTTTTTGTCGTTCTTTTTGTCGGTCCTTTTGTCGATCCTTTTTCCGGTCTTTCTTTGGGTCTTTCACTCTTTTGAATCGTCAGAGTGTACGTTCGGGTAAATGTGCATCGAAAGCAGAGACTGTCGGCGCAATATCCGAACTTGCCAACTCGATTACTCGGCCACGTTTTTGTAGATCCTTGCATGAACTCGCGCGCACTGCGCTCGAACTGCGCTCGAACTGCGCTCGAACTGCGCTCGAACTTGATAATCGAATCGCGTTTAACCGGCGGAACGTGCCTTTTAGACTTTCCTCTCCTTCCTTCCGGCAGGTTTTATCCGATAAACCCGCTCCGTCGCGGCCCACGCCACGATTCGCGGGGGAAGGTGAGGGGGGAGGAGGAGGAGGAGGAGGAGGAGGAGGAGCAAAGGAAAAATCAAACAACAAGTCGATTCCCGAACCAATTCACCGATTCTCCAATTCCCTAAAGGGGGTTAACTGTTTTCTTTCCCTCTTCTTTGTCCCGCGCACGCGATTTAATCGGCGAATTCCAAGGCGAGGATCGAAGCTGATCTAATTTCGGAAGAATTAGAAGAACAGTTATTTCGAACTAATTATTCGATGGAATTCGATGGCGTTCACGTGCGCAATTTACGCACGCTACCATTTTGTAAATAGCGGTTGTAGTTGTAAGTAATTGCTCGTATTCGTTCATTTTATTGTTTGATTTTATTATGAAATATATTGACGGTTACATTAGTCCGCAGTGCGCGTTACCGATGCGCGTTCAAATCATTTTTAACCGCGGACGGCGATGGATATTTATTATGTTAATTTAATCAATCGCATTGAACGAATTCATTCTAAGCCAAAAGTGTTTTTTGTCGATGCACGTTGGAACGATCTTTTAACGTTGATCGTAATTGAGATTCATTCCGCTAATTTGACACGTTACACCGAATAAATTGATCGTCAAACGAGTCCACGTTGTTAATTGGCGCGAATTAATATTTGCTGGAATCGACGGGCAAATTTTAACGTTATCTTTTGCAAAGTCCAAATGATATAAAATTAAGTATTTTGTTCGAAGTGAAGTAGAGCGAAATTTTGGACGCCTTACGACGTCGACCATTTTGAATATCTACGAATACTTAATGATTGATAAAAAATATTTTTTATTTATTCCGATTTAAACGTCATACAATGATTAAACTTTTGTCTCCCGAATACACGAAGATTCGTTGTCCAAAAATGGCATCGAGGCTCATCCCCGAATACATCGGTGTACTTAAAAGATTTACGATAATTTATTGTCATGATACACGTATAAATCGGGTGCAAAATTTCCGATCGCTCGCTGCTTATCGTTGCCATGTGTTGCGCGCATCATTTCTCTTTTTTTTTCGAGAGAGAGAGAAAGATATCGCGATAAATCATTGTCTTGTCAGGTTTCTTGGATATTACCGTACCAAAAGGAATAATAGGAGGTTGTCCGTGCTTGGCAGTTGTGCAACACGCGAATCCTCTTCTTCGTTCTCCGCTGTTCTTTTGTCTTTACTTTCTTTGTCACGAGAACGTCTGTTCCACGAGCAGAGCTGCGTGCGTGTATTTGCGTGCGTCCAGGATCTGTGAAGTTACTCCGGTCTCTCAACTCGGTCTCTCATATCGTTAATTGAGACAAATTGTAATCGCTTGTTTCGACAACTTCTCGGATTCCGATCCCCGTAGTAGGATAATTGCGAGCAATCGTGTCGCGGTGCTACCAACCGTTAACACGTTGAGTGCTGGGCCGAAATCCGTGTTATACAATACCTAGCGATATGTTTGATTCGAGTTTTAGTTCCGGTGTAGTGAAACTATTCTGAACGGAAGTAATCTAATGCAGAGTGCGAATGCGCGCAACGCAAAGAGATAAATGAACGGTAATGCACGATAACGAGGATGATTTAAGTAACGGGGACCGTGCGACCGAACGCAGCGCATTGGTTTTATCGCATCGGTGCAGCGACGCTTGCAGCAACGTGTGCAGCGTGTGCAGCGTTTGCAGCGTTTGCAGCGTTTGCAGCGTTTGCAATAGCGGTTGCAATAGCGGTTGCAGCAGCAGCTGCAAGCCAGAAGCTACGTCTTTCGAGATATCAGGCCAGGAAGGGATGTCCCCTTTCGCACTGGCGGTCGGCGGTCCGCGGTCCGCGTTCTGCAGCTTTTCTTTTGTTTTCTTTTGTGTTTTCTCGAATGTACGGGTGTCCGGGTGTCCGGGTGTCCGGGTGCAGGGATGCACGGGGCTACGGTGTCCCGTAGTGGTTCGAGCCGTGGACTAAATATAGAGGCGTCGCAAGGGTCTGTCCCGGTGACGGGTCAGAAGTAACTTGTTGCTATTAGCGGACGAGGGTCGAAAGCGCAGGAGGAGAGTAGCATAGGCCTCTTAAGCTACCTCGACTTATCTACACCTCGTCAAACAACGAAACAGCGGATCTTTGCAACAGACACGTCTTTAACACGATGAATACCGCCTGGATTCTGGTGGATTCTGGTGGATTCTGGTGGATTCTGGTGACAAACGATGCGAATATTACTAAAACTCGTATCAAATATATCGCGAATATTTGTGAACTTGTAAAATGTTAGTACTTTTTAGGTATTAAACTTAGTGCCGCGTTACCGGAGACTCTCGGTTCCTTCACTCGGCCAAGGCATCTCGCGTTCTATTTCTTTTATTCTCGCCGTTTGGATATTTACCGTGCTCGTACTCGTCTAATCTTAGTTTATACTCCTTCTTTCTTTTCGTTTTCTCCCCCATTATCGTTCTGCGCGAATAAAACATCCGCGCGCGTTCACCGATCGGAGTAGAATCAAGTGGATTTTATCGGGAAGAGTTAAGATTTTATCGCGAGTTAAATTCAATTTTTCAGTTTTTCTCGTATATTAATGCGCGCTACACGTTACTACACATTATATATTATACATCCGTTTGGGATTACAAATAATACTATATTGTTCTACGAAGCTATGAATAATTCGTGCACCCTGCCCGTTTACTCGCTTTTGTATCCATATTACGTGAATAAATAAAGAACCGCGATTTTTACGCGAATAAATAATAATAGCGTTAAACGCACAACCGTTTATCAGGGAAGCGTATAAATACGATCGTAAATAAAGAATTCGCGAATAATCGACTGTACGATGTACAATCGTTGTTGTTGTAGTTGCAATTCAATTCTTTCTCCCAATCCGCCATTTTGAAAGTCCCAGAGAACTTGAGCGACCTCTGTCGGCGTTGCGCGGCTTGTGCCGTTTTACGTCTTTGTCGCCATTTTGTCGGAATATTCGTAGCGCTAGTATATATTTGCGGAGGATTTCTGGGCCAGTCGATAGGCGACGCTACCATCGCTCGGAACTCGTTCAGTTTTCCGGCCATCCGATTGGCCAAAAATTCGGCGAATAGTAATTTTGGGCCGTCAGTCTTCCCGCGAAACGATTGGTCGATCGATTAACTGATCGACAAATGAACGTCATTGAAGGATCGACTATTTTTTCGAGGTCGCCATTTTGGTTCCGCCCTTGGATTGAATTATCCATGAAACGGCGGTTTCATCGTTAACCTAAAAATAAATAAATAATGTAAATAAAGCAAGTTATACAATTTTTATATAAACCTGTTTTAAATAATAAAATTCTAAAATTGATCTCGCTTTCCAAAAAGTAACATTAATCCTAGCGTGATCCAAAACATCTTGAAACTCTAATTAAAATCAGCCATTCTAATAAATCAGTTTCAACTTATGAAACTCGCATTCTTATTGCGTATCCTCGAGTTCTTATTGCGTTTCCGCCACAAAGAAAGTTTTCTCGCTCGTTACGACTGGCCAAAGACAAGGATACCAAGAATTAATGAAATTCCCCAGGTTTCTTCAGCTCGTCCTGCTGCCGGTGTGGTTTCGTGTTGTATTATTAACATGTTCCTACTGCTCTCTCGAAATTTCAGGGACATTCATATATCCTCGAAAGATCAGAGTATCAGAGTATTACGCTCGAGTGCTTTTTCCCTTTGCTCCCCCCCCCCCCCCCCCCCCTCCCCCTCGATCACCTCTGATCCTGACAAATCGCCGGATCAAAACCAACGGGAAATTCTAACGCGGATACCAAATCTCCACCGCGAACGTTAATTTCAAATATCTTTCTTATAGCGATTGGATTTTCCTCGATTTTCCTACATTTCCCGTGTAATCTTAACGGTGGAACTACCTACAATATATATTATAATTAGCTATGTTTGTAGATTTACGTGCGCGTCCTTAAAAATAAAGATGGATAGTAAAAGTAAATTAATGAATTTAACTATGTTCATAATGCAACATGAGCAGCAAGAAATTTCGGAAAATGAAACCTTATAAATTCGTTTTTATTAGATTCCGTAGGGCCGTCATGTTGACGGTTTTAGTAGTTCATTCTAACATTTAATTTACTAGACTTACTAGACTTACTAGACAAGATATTCCAAAATTTGCTTAACGACAGTTAGTGATCTGAAACTTTTGGTCGGTAGTGTAGAACGAAACATCTTCCACTCACTCGATACGCGTTCTCTCTTTTTCGATATAAAAATCATCGCATCCGACCTTCTCGTCCCAACCGTAACTTCGTTTTATAAATTCTTTTACTTCCTTCCAAGTAACCCGTTCCATTTATACAGTATTTTCTTCCTCCCACTCACTCGATTCTGCGGATTATCAAGAAGAATTTCGAGCATCGAATAGCAGACATTTTACTTTTCTACTTTTTCCATTCGTCGCTCTTTTCCTCCGACAAAGACTTAAGTGCAAGGAAGAAGCGGTAAATACGATTTCCTACGGAGTGCTCTGGATGCTCCCTCCGGTTCCTTTTCCGGTTCCTTAACTTACTAAGGAGCAACTTACTAAGTTGCTCCTTATATTCCATGTGATTTTTCCTGCTCAAGGGACCCATAAAGGCCTCTTGCCTTGCTCTTCTAAATCTCGGATAGTTTTATTTCCGGCATCGGGGAAAAAGAAAAATGGCGGCGGATGCGCGAGCGCATCGAGTCGGTTCGAAAGAATTCGATGACACCAACAACTCTACTAATTTATGCTGCCGTTAAGTCTCGAACTTCCGTTTGGATCACGATTATCCTCGTTCTTTTCGTCGGCTGATTCGACACGAAAATATCGGCGGTACGTGCTCGACATGTGCATTCTTGAGTTTAATTATATCCGTGGATGTTTTACACCCGAAATATTAAGGGCACCGATCCACTGGGGTTCATAAACTTCCAACGAAGCAGCGTATTCGTGTGTTGTTATGCTTTATTACGTTACATATTGCGCCTGTGAAATTCAGCGGGTGGTGCGAACGTTAATATTTCCATTGGCAGGATATATTTTGTATTTATGAATATCAATTATGAATACCGACCGCGTTAATCCTTTACATATTATTTATGATAATGCAGATTGGGCTTGCAGAAACGTCGATGAATCCTACATTTTACTTTACATCTTACGATTGGAGATCGTAATTGATTTAAATGGATGATTAATACAGATGTAAAACACAAAGGGTCATTTTGTTACATTCGTATTTATTTATTTATTTATTTAATAATACATTTTGAAATCATTATAAAGCTTGAAATTAAGATAACTACTTACTTACGTCTAGTTCCATCCTAGTTCCATCCTAGTTCCATCCTAGTTCCATCCGTTCATAGAACCACGTTTACGTAATTTACGCGAATAAATAAGTGAAGATGCAAACGATTCAAAGACGCGATAAGATTCCATCGACGCTGATAACGTTGGAAAAGAATTCGAGAGAAGTTATATCTTTCGAATATAACTCGAAGCGAGTGGAATGGCGAGTTTGGATATCGGAATAATATTAGGAAAAGTGGTTGGAGGATGGTTCGAAAATGGTTGTCCGGGATTCGTTCGCACGTGTGCCGTGTGTTAAGCCGAGACGAGTCATGTGGACGGTGGACACACGTAGATCCACACGTAGATCAACACGTAGATCCACTCGATTCTCCATACGAACTTCCATCGAAATAAAAGGAGAATCGGCTGAATCAGCAGAATCATCGGGAATCCCGCGGACCGAAATGCTCCTCACGAATCGAGAAAAAACCATCGAACCATCTTGTTTCCATGGATCCAATGGAGTTCTCCTCAGCGTCGCTTCAACCGCTCCGATTCTTATCGGACGCTGCGTTTTTATCGCTATCTCGATGCGCCTCGCCGATACTTCTCGCGAAAATAAACTTACCATAAATGGAATTCGAAATTAGATTCCGACTTGACATGTTCCGACGGAACACACGTCTTACGATATTTATGAATAACGACACCGTTCCGGAAGACCGAGATGTTTCAGACGTTTATATCGGAAAATTTCTTCGAGGAAAGTCTCGGGAAGGAGCCATTATAAATGTTAATGACACCTGTTAATTAAATGAATAATATCCGCATATTTATTTGTGACGTTATATTCGATGGAACTGGAATAACTCGGTGACATCGTTCGGTACAACTGCATGAATATTCTAGTTTGATTGGAACTGGATCGAAAAGTGAAAAGTGATTCACGGAGCAACAATATTTCCATGTACATTGTGTTTTAAATATTACGTCATCGAGCTGTCATCCGTCAAGGAAGTTTATTGGAAATTCGGTGCGCGGAGTACCTGCGCGGAGTACCTGCGCGAAGAAAGACAGAGGCGAAAACATCGAGCGAGTGCGACGATTAACTCGTAACGTCGTGGCGACAGAATGGTTAGTCGCACGATATATCCGATTCACTGTTGATTATTAGTGATTATTAATGAAATAGTAGGCCTCCGTGGAAGCCGACCGAACGACTTTCTCGTGCGGCTAGTCGTTTATTTCGATTTACGGAGGATTAAATCGGATACATCCCCACTTATGGCGTGCATGTGGATCGTTGACTCGTGCGGATCGATGTTTACAACGCACGGCACGATGCCGTAGCGCGCGATAGCGAAGCGTATTTGCTTCTCGTATCCCGTAACAGGCGGTTCTCTTTCTCTCGCGAGGGGACGCTGTTTCACCGTTTATCCAGATAAGTTAATGCCGACTTACTTACGATTAGTTTCCGAGGGAAAATTGCGGGTCCGAGTACGAGTACGAGTACGAGTGCGTTTTCCGTCGCCTATAATTAGTTTGACCATCGACCTCCGCGGTTGCCTGCCGGCAGATATAATTTGACTTTGAATAATCGAACTGTAATTTGTATCGGATCGTTAGGAGAAAAAGTCCTCGGTGAGATTACGTCGGTAGGTTTTAACGACGATCGAATTGCAGGGATACGCGTTGCGTGAGTGCCTCTTGTAATTAGATTACGAAGTCAATGAATTTCAAGTATAGTCGACATCACGTCGATTATTATTTCGTTGCGAAAGTGAACTCGAAGCACAGCGAAAACCAGGTTACGCGAGCGATGGATTTCATTCTATTCGGAATTACGAAGCTGTCATTTCGCAAACGGTGAATTGCGCAAACGGAAAATGCTCGGATATAATTTTGCATTTTACTCGAAGGAAGTGGTTGGCAGGTTTTGTTGGCACGGTACGGCGTGGCGAATGCATTTAGAATTCGAAGAAACATCTAAAAAGGGCAAAGAACAATTGTGTCCGTTAACAACGAGGTAGTTGTTATTACAAGTAACTTTTTATTTCGTTAGAATCTATTCTCAAAGTTAATCTAATCTGAAAATGAATAGGTTACGCTATTCATATATCGCTAACCCTTTGCACTCGGAGGCGATTATCAGTCGCCACTCAGCTTACTCGTCTGACAACTCGAAGGGGAATTAAGAGGCGACATTAAGATTTACCCCAGTTGCCGATGATTTAAAATTCAATCACAAAAAGAAGTGGAACAAATCTTAATGCCGCCTCTCAGTCGCCATTCGAGTGCAAAGGGTTAATTTCATTAATTTGCCATCGATTCACTTCGATAATAAGACAATAATACGATAATGTAACTTATAATCGGATTCATATGGACAATGACCTAAGTAAATACACGATATTTGGTCAAACCGAGACGGTTCTTCGGAAAGTGATGGACGTCCATGTTCCTATTAATTCATATTTGAATTCACCGGAGTCACCGAGAACTTACGACAGTTTCCAATCCTCTTTTTATTAGTATAACTCGTAAATACGCGGTGCCGGTTATTTCACGGTATCTCGCCAGTGTTATGCAAATAATACAAGCAACCACCGCGAAATCCGATTGGCGGCGATGCGGCGATGCGGCGGTGCGGCGGTGCGATTTTGCGGTCAGCGACGGCCACCCACGGCCACCCACGCGAGGTCCGAAAGGTCCGAAAGGTCCTCGTTCGTCGACTTCCATAGGATTACCTGGATACATCGATATCCGTGACAAATTGATTATCGATCGGACTAATGGAATTTATTTAAACGTTTCTGTATCAACTATCGCTTACCCCTCGTTTAACTCCTGGTTTCCATGCACCGAGCTGGAATATTTTACGACCCGATTACTTTCAAATCAATCAACGTCCTCGCGGCGTATATCGAGTATGATACCATATGTATTTCTACGCAAAGCTACCACTCGACCTACCTACCCTATTCGAGGGATTCTTCGAATAATTACTCGATTTTAATCGGCTTTAATGGAGTAATTATGAAGAGGAGACTCGCGATTCGATAAAATTTCGGCTTCCAGGAGATAAAAATATCTCGACTGTTATTAAAATACATTGAGCGATCGGAAAGAGCAAGTTCTGGAGATGAAAGAAAAGATGCTGAAAATATTTAGTCTTCGGAAATATATATAAATCTTAAAAGTTTTCCATGGAGGTAGTCTCGTTTGATGGGTACGCGTAAGTGCGATATAACTCGGATTACCATCCTCGAATCATCGGGGTTCAAAATTGAACGTGACTCAACGGAGACTACCTCTCAACGTAAGGCGAGTTATATTATAGCTATCAGTAATAAATGCATATTAACGTGGATGTATAATTGAAATTCCTCCGTTATTAATATCAGAGATGGTCTCGCAGCAGCTATGCGAGGGTGCGTTGTGTACTCTCCTTTTAATATTCGTGGAAATAAAGTTACTTCGAAAGATCCAATTTTATCTCTCAACTATCTTAATTTCGTATCATTTGAATTTCAGCGCCGTTTCGTTTGACTAAAATAAATGCATATTTTCATGTGATTATACCTTCGAAAATCGTCAAAAAATGAAAGTCGCCAATTTCGGTCCTAAGTGGCCCAAATCGATGGTAGGTGGTACCTAATGATGTTCCAGGACCATTTTGGGTCGAAAGAAGTGCATTACAAATTGTTTCGGCTAAAAAATGGGTCGACCCAAAATCGCATAAATGTAAAGGGGTATACCTGCAAAAATTGTCAAAAATTAAAAGGCGCCAGAATCGATTCTAAATGACCCAAATCGATGGTAGATGATGTATAAACATATTCTAGGACCGATTTGGGTCGAAAGAAGTGGATAAAAAATTTTTACAGCCGAAAAATGGGTCGACCCAAAATCGCAAAAATGTAAAGGGGTATACCTTCAAAAATTGTCAAAAATTAAAAGTCGCCAAAATCGATTCTAAATGACCCAAATCGATGGTAGATGATGTATAAACATATTCTAGGACCGATTTGGGTCGAAAGAAGTGCATTACAAATTTTTTCGGCTAAAAAATGGGTCGAATAAAAATCACAAAAATGCAAAGGGCTATTCAAAAATTGTAAAAAAATCAAAGCCGCCAATTTCGGCTCTAAATGGTTCAAGTCGATGGTAAATGATGCCTAAACATGTTCTAGAACGATTCTGGATCGAGAAAAGAGGTTTACAAATTTTGTCCAGTTGAAAAATTGTCAAAACTTCCCTCCTGACCCACTACAAATACGGTAGTGTGAGAATTAATCCTATGATAAACCACATTAATTTTGAAAAATATTGCTACTTATATTAGTTCTCTCGTCGGATATATTTCTTAATTACATTAAAATCCGAGTTTGCAGATATTGCAAATTCGAACGGAACAAGAGAAGCCTGCAATGAAGTTCTTAAAATAAATGAGATGAAATACTCGCAGATGTACAATGTACATGTGAAATACGAATGATAATTATCACGCGGTCGATGATTAGCCTAGAATCGAGATTACTTCTCGGCTCTGGCAGGAAACGTTCTCGGTTTTCAGCGGGAAGAAATTTACTAGGCGTTGTACCTCTCTAATGTTCACCTTCCACGAAATTACATCGTTAATGGTATTTTCCTAGATTTCGTCTTCTTCCCCGGAAGAACGTTTCACCTAAATATCACGGATCTCACTTAATGCGTGTTCTTTACTCGATCTTTAAGCTCCTACCTCAAAACACAACATTTTGAATATCGCTAGAAAAAATATGAGAAAATCTAGCTAATATTGAATTCGCAAATTCGATATTACGAGTAATACCTATCGATGGAAAAACTTTTGGGGAAGAATATATCGGTGATATATCGTGAATGTATATCGGATAACGCGAGGTGGTTCGAATTTACGGTTGAGGTACATCGAGGGTACCTTTAAACGTTTGAACGTTTAAACTCCTCGGTGATATAATCGGTAGTTTTTTCGGGTACACCAGGCGCCCCGTATTTTCCGAGGCATGCGAGGTGAAAAAGTACTAAAACGTTAGTGATCGAAAGCGAGGATAACGGAATGGAGGTCAACGGAATAACTGGGGAAAGAGGGAAAGAGGGAAGGAGGGAAAGGAAAGAGCGAGAGAGAATGAAAGCCGTGGTACGAATCGGTCGATCAATTAAATTCGGCTGACTAATTCAATGCGATTGAGCTTTTAACTGGCCGGTTAAACTGGACGTTCTTTTTTTGATCTCGTCTCTGGACATCGAGCTTCTTTGTTCGTACGGTATCGCGACTCTATTTGCTTTTTAGTTATAATAAGAAGATCGATTTCAACTTATACGGAGAACGCGCTAATTGTAATCTCATTAGAATCTACGAGTAGCAGAATACAGAAGCAAAAATATGTTTCGCGTGTAATAAGATGCGAGCATCGTTAACGATAATTAAAGGATACAGGAATTGTTGGATATTAATTTATGATCTGAAAAAAAGAAGGAACTACGAACGGTCCTGGAAGGTCCTCGACTAGTTAGTTCCGAAGAACGGAGTTGCAAAGGGAAGAGGATGGGTGGCACGGGTGGCACGGGTGGCACGGGTGACCCTCGAATATCTCTAACGTGAGATATTCGACTAATTGAATCGGTAATTTGTATGGCGTACAATCCTGTCCCTTAATTACCGTTGTCTCAGCATGATGAAGGGCTTCGACGTTCGGGCATCTGCTCATCGTTCCGTTACCTGGTTCCTGGTTCCTGTTGCCTGCTGCCATACATTCGGAATATCTCACTTTATATCGCCCATCGAATATTATCGCCGACAGTTATTAATTACCACGTTCTGCGGTGCGTATTATCCAATAACCACTCATTATTGGATCAAGACAATATCGTTTACATAGTAAAAACCGAGTAAAGACGGTGTCTTAATATTGATTATATTAATTGAGCGGTGAACGAAGTCGTTAATGTTTATAACGTTTGAACTTTCTAAGAAGATACAAGAAAACGGGGAAATGGAGAGAACGGACCATAGTCCGTGTAGTTTACCGAAAGATCGAGTTAGCCTAATGGCTCGAAAGAACGCGTAATTGTCTTCGGTTTATCGGGCAGTATATCGCGTACGATATCAAACGGGGTTTGATTGGGCAAGAGATTTAATGGTGGAATGCTATTTGTGTCGACTATAAGTTTCCCCGTTATCGTCCCTCGTAGGCATTAACAACGGAATTTCTACTTACGAGCTTTTTGTTGCCGTCGTCCTTACTCCTCTCGGACTCTAACTCGATCCCATTAAAATTAGATTAACAATGATAAATGATAATTAACACGTCACGTTGATTAATAGTCCGTGCGCCTTAATTCCCTTAGATTAACTCGAAAGAGCCCGTCACCGTTTCACTAGATATTTCCATTTGTTTATCGTCGCCTTTTCAACAAATAAACCGCTTCGAAATCATTTTCTCTTACCTTCTTCAGTTCCAAAAATTCGATCGATCGTTTTCGTAAAATTTATTACCTGTTTAAAATTGTTCGATTACCTAGGGTAGCAAATAGTCCAACAAATTATTTTATGGAATAGTTCGTTCATCAAAAATTTGCATTAAATTTCCGCTTAGAAAGTAGGACGTAAAATTAGCATAATTACCTATGCTTTTTATCGATCTTCGTTCGACTCGAGTTCTATTACGTAATCACTCGAGTTCTATTACGGATGAAATTGGGGGAAGCGGATTTCAATTTTCATAAAATATTTTCATGTAATATTCAGAGGTTCATTCATAAACATTTAGGATACGTGGCGTACACCGGCTTCCGATAATCTGTCAATCTCGAGTGTGTATTCGAAGGTACAGTTGTTGGAGCAACGTGATTGGCCGAGTAGGTATAACAACGTACGGCTTCCACGGCTTCCACGGCTTCCACGGCTTCCACGGCTTCCCCGGCTTCCAGTATTATTAATATTATTTAACCGCAAACGCGCTGACGGCTAACAGGATCTCGAAATGCTCTTGTATTAATTTCGCGATGTCAGTCAGATATCCTGCAGGGACTGAGGCCGTTATTAATTATCTCTCGGCTTAGAGTCGTGATATTGTAATATCTCGTACGGGTACCGAAAACACGTTATTATTTTCCGGGCCGATAACTCCTATCAATTTGTACGTTTGATTTAATTAACGATGTAATAAACCCACCGGAAAGAGTGGAAGTCGATAATCATCTGGTGATGCAATTTATTGGTTTGCGTAACGATCTTGTTTGCGTTTATAATGAATGTATGTATGTATACTATAATGTACATTCGGAGATACATTTCTGTGAGGTCGACGGTGCATAAATATTTATGGCGGACGAATTCTCGTAGTGTAACTACGAATGTGATCTACTTCGTAGATGTTTGTAAATATTTACATATGCGGGGAATTTCGTTCGTTCGTGAATAATGATTTATTTCGAATAGTTATCCGTAATGATATTTTGAACGGTCGTACACTTCGCTATAAAAGATATAATAGAGGGGTGAGGTTACGACAACTCTATTTGGTGGTGGTTCGAACTTTCAGCGTCTTTTCTATCTTTCTATCTTTCTATCTTTCTGTACGTAGATAGGTGGGTAGGTGGGTAGGTGGGTAGGTTAGAACCATATAAAATGCCGAAGTAAGTATAAACGAAAATGTCGAGCAAGACGTGGAGGAAACGAACGGAAATGCGAAGTGCAGACCCTCGTACGAGGATCCTCGGTGTTTGTTCTTCGAGTACTTTCGAGGAATATCTCCGCGAAAAGAATTTCTTGAGTGAACTCGATGCGCGTCCACAACCGTAAACCGTTCCTCATTTTTATATTAAATTAATATGTGACTTTCATCGTACTTCCACCGTGATCCACTTCAGTCGTATATTTACGACTCTCTCCTTTCATTTTTTATATCGCTATAAACCCCGACAAAATCAACTCGAATTTTTCGGAGATATGAAATCGTCCCGGATAAGAAAAGTCTGCGCGATTTTAGGTAAAATGTCCAACTGTGTCCTAGGAGATATTTCAACATCTTATACTTTTACTGCAGCAAATTAACCAGAATACGAATTTATAATTTGAAATAACAGAAGTCTAAGAAACGGACAATTATGTTCCAGAGGGTAGTCGTGAATAGTCGTACCAATATATTATCTTGAAAGTTACTTGAAGATATAATTCGTATCTTAACTAAACGTTACACGAGAGCGAACAGGTCAAGTAGAGTCTCGATGTAGATCGTTTCATGGTATACTCGCAGTGTGAAAGAAAAGCAGAAAAGAAGAAAAGAAGAAAGGAAGAAGCGGAATCCACGGGGACCGCAAATATCCGTTATAATGAGCGGTGTATCGTAGATTATATCGGCAAGGTAATACATACTCTCGGCTTTCTAAGCGACTTGTTCTTCCGCGCTTTTCCATCGAACCTGGATGATGGCGGTTGTGGCGACGGTGGCGACGGTGGCGACGGTGGAGGAGGCAAAGGTGGCACGGACCGAGTGGTCTTTCGTGGTCTTTGGTGGTCAGGGTAATCCGATAGAACTGTGCCAATGCCAGTGTCGTACGGCAAAAGTCTGTGCGGCTAGGAGAACGTCGCCGATACGCGAGTCTCCCTCACGCCGGAAACGGCCTCTGAAGATCTTCATCTTCCGAGGCACCGCGTTCGAGACATTCGAGGCGCGATTCCAGGCTTCTTAACACCGAACCGACGGAACGTAACTTCCTTCTTTTTTTTAATCAATTTATTTACTTATATAACCTTTGTTGACTAAAGTATCTAAATGTGCAATTACCGTAGATACTATGTTTTGATAATCATTCGGAAATGAATATTTATTTTTTCAGGAGAATAGGAACGTTCGTAGAAAAATACATACTTTTTAATCGTATTTTTAATAATCTCACACCCGCGAGTCATTTTAAAATATTTGTGCGGAATCTATAGAGAGGTTTCTGCGATATTCTTTGTAAAGAGTATCGCAGTAATAAAATAGAAAAGAACGTAAGCTCGCTATGGAATTTCGAGGAAAAAGAATAAGGTCGAAGCATCGGCCTTGGGCTTGGTGAACGAAATGGGTTTTCGCGCATGAAACGAAGAGACCGGGAAGGGTTTACCAATCGGCTTGTCTTGTATTACGAGCCATCCATTCGGTTCTATCGTAAAAAGACAACGTGAAAGTAACAGCTCGTGTTGCTTATCCTCTTAGGACTTCTCACCGATATTGACCGGTCTTTCTAACTTCGGTGCATTTTCTGTCGGTCCTCGAACTACCAAGAATTTTTTTTCAAATATTCTCTCAACTTTTCCCGGGTAAGAAGTATCGGGATAATAATTTTATTAAAAATAATTATAATTTTATAACATAGTGAAAAACGTTCGTTCGAATTCAATCGATTTCAACCGTTGCTCAAAATTATCGATATCCAACAATATCATATTTAACAATAATATAACGTAATAGATTCGTTTGGTTAACGGCAAACGATATTACTTATCAATATTACTAAAATTACTAATTAATATCGACGATCATGATTATGTAACAATTACGTATACAAGGATCCAGATTAATTGAGCGCTCGTTATCGGAGTTGTTACGATAAGCGTTTGTTTCATCGTTATTTAACCAAAATGATTTTTTAACAAGAAATTAGAATGACGAGCGTGAATATTGATTTGCGGGGACACCGTTCGGGCCATGGAAAGGGAAGAATTACGCGAAGTACCTTTTACGGTGTAAGGACGCAGTTGTTCCGTTTGGGAAATCATTATTTATTCGTAGAGATCTTGAAACGGTAAGCTAGAGACGGGTTAGAGAGGGATTTATCGAGTGAAAAATTCAAGATAATAGTGGAGTCACGGTGCCAAATGGAAAACCGTGGAACCGATGTTGGCCGTGTTGCGGAGAATTCGAACGGTCCTCGACTACTGGCTGACTGAGCTCGAATACCACTGGAAACCGAGTACTCACCAGTTGCACCTTTCTTGCACCTTTCTTGCACCTTTCTTGCACCTTTCTTGCACCTTTCTTGCACCTTTTTCTCTACGCTTCTCTCACGTTTGCTGCACCCTGTGGCCCGCCTGAGTTTCCCGCCGCGGTAATATGTACATTTTTGTACTTTTATTAACCGATCCGATGCGCAAATCATTTAGTAGTGGATAGACCTTCTTGTAGCCAGCGACACTCCGTGTGCTAAAAAACAGATAACGCGAGGATAGTCGTCAGAGCGATTAATCGATCGATCTTCCCATTATCCTCCGCTTCTCGTTCCGAATGAAATCGAACCTCGGAATTCGACGTGAAAGAACTTTCCAAAAGGACAAATAACCGTGAATTATTCACTCGTTCTATCTTAAGCAAAGATAAGTGAATTACAGCGAGGTAATGTCGTTCCTTTAAACAGAACATAGGCATTATTTATTCGATTATTATTGATTGTGAATTCGAAAGAAATTCGTTTGATTTAACAAGAATTAATGTTATCGCAACATCCTTCTCAAATACGTCCAGATAGTATTAAAAGTAGTGGGTTGTTGAAGGTTGTTGAAGGGTTGTTGAAGAGCAGTAAAAAATAATTGGCACTCCAACCACATTCGATATTTCTAAGAGGATCGTTGATTAAAGCTGACCAAAAAAGCCGAGCTCCGCGCGATGATAAGCGGCTCTTAAATTGGTTTCCGCGAATTCGCGACACGCTCGCGCAACGATCGGTTTTTACGTGGAACTCGCAAATTCCCAGTGTTTGCGGCTCCGACGATGTTTCGCGTGCTCGTTATCGTTTGATTGGCGGGTTGATCGTCGATGCTCGCGATCGTAAGTAATCCGGCAGACCTGCGACGCGTGCGAAGTATCTCTGCGAAATGGCCTTGCAAAACATTTATGCGAAATATTTTAACGCTATACTGGGTTATATACTGGGTTATATACTGGGTTAGTGAGTTGCACTAGAAAAACCGGTCGACTCGCGAGAGATGGCCGATCGTAATCAACTCATTAGCCGGGCTAACTCGCGTTGCAGATTTTTGTTAGGAACACTGAGTTTTTCACCATAGCCATAGTTACGGAATCACCGTAACTGGGTTACCGGCCCCGGAACTTCCGACCTGGCCCGGCCACCAATCAACGAGTTCAAACTTCGCGGTTAGTAGAATTCTCCGACCCTTTTTTTGCCAACTGCTAATTTCTATCCGTAACCAACGAAGATAGGATTGTTATTCTCTTTGCCAATTAGCGGACTCTATTTATCGGAGTACGATACCTTTAATTGCTATCTGTCTGTACTCGTTGCGGTCATTACGGGCCAAGAAGAATTCCGCGGTGAATCAAATCCATGTAAATACACTTTTAATTTGTTAACGAATAACGAATATGTTTGTATTATGTTGAACCACTAACAAAACGTTGATTACGATATATTCCATATTTATACACGTAATAAGAGTATCGTGAACGGATACATACAGTGCTTTTCATGCTACTTTCGATTAAACGAGAAAGAAAGGAATCAAACGAATAATTATTACGACGGTACAACCTGTTCGTCGGATTTATTTGTCACATTACACGAGGGTATCGTACTACGAAATTTTATATTTTAACAATGACAACGAAAGGACAAAAAATCTACCAAGAAAAATATTCCGTAATTAACTTCTTTAATTAAACCGTCCGCGACATTACGCGACTCGCATAAACGCACGACAGCATCGTAATTTCTGATCGAAGACTCGAAAGAAAGGGAACTTACTTGCGTAGTAAGAGACCAAAAAAACACGATAGAAAGTGCCATAATTCAGGAACATTAACACGTTTACGCGCATCAGCGTGCATCAGCGTGCATCAGCGTGCATCAGCGTGCATTTCCATCAGACACAGCTCGTTAATGTTCCATTTATATCTCCATCCGCGTACCCTCTACCGGAACACCGATAAGGATTCTTTTCTGCGAACGACATCCCGAACGACATACCGAACGACGTCTCGAACAATTGTGTTCGAGCACCATGACGACGTCACGGTGGACACAGGCTGGGATCGGTTTGCGTGTCGACGCGACGGTTAAGTGGGTGGGGGACACCGTAAAGCTCCGCGATTTCGATCACGAGAAAGGATGGTTAATGGACTAACGCGCGCGTGACTAACCGTCTCCTTATGTGCTCCTCTTGCGCTTCTTATGCACTTCTTATGCACTTCTTATGCACTTTTTATGCGAGCCACCTCGTCAAAGTCCTTCGCGCCACGGGATATCGGTTTGCGCGATCGCAAATCTGCGTTACGCGCAATGGATTATCACCGAAGGAACACCACCCTCACCTTCATTGATTTTTATTGTATTCATAACGGACTCCTGATGTCGTGGTTGGGTACGCCTCATGTCGTGGATCTTGGATCAGATATTAGTGACGCGCGAATATATGCCGTACGAGAGATTAATAATCATAGTAAAATAATGTTACCATTTTCTAGATAAAGAAGATCTACCTTTTGACTGATTTGTTTATCGTAGTTCGTAGAGTACGACAAATATTTTATTCCTGGTATATCAGCGTTATATTTATTCTTTTTTATTTGGGTGATTCTTATCCATTTTGATCCCCCAAAATTTAACTCGCTTACCGGTGTCGCGCTATATAAAGATCGGTTGGTTTCGGATCCAAAAATCATACGTCGTTGTAACGTTTTATATTTTGCTTTCGTGCCGGCGGATTATAGAGGTCACGTAGATAAATTTTCGCCGACACCTCGACGGAACACGATTATATTCTGACCGCCATTTTTGTACTTTGTAAGGCAACATTTAGACCGCGGTTTATGTGTTAAACGATTCATTTTAAATCGCGTAGAGACGGGGCGGTAAGTGTCCATGGAAGTTACACCGGAATAGAAGATGAAAGGGGTGAGTCGAGTCGAGTCGAGTCGAGTCGAGTCTAGTCGATATACGTGATATATGGGTTTCTAAGCGGCTTACACGTTCCAGGTATCTAGAGCCAGTGATATACTTATATTTTCCACAATTTATTTTCCCCGCGGAACTCCAGTGAAATACGAGCCCACCTTCGCCAGTGATTTACTTAAACGTAATCAGAACGGAGACAATCGTTGTACGCATTTTTATACTTATTATATGGATATATGAGTGTGTGACTTCAAAGTTATATGTCGTTATAGAGGGTCAAAATACCCTTTTTACGTCGAAAGAAAGTCATTTCTTAGAATTAAATATAAATCCAAGGAAAAAGGTGGCGAACGAGTTTCGAATTATATTGTATTTCTATACGCTTCGTGATTTTTTATATAACGTAATACCCGCTTGCGATACATTATGAAAGTAATTAAGTACTATGTATAAAATTCTTTAAGAATGTTGCGTTCACACGATGAAATATAAATTGTCAGTGATCGAGGTGCAAGAAGCAGGAGACCATTTTAAAAATGGCACTACCATTTGGAGGTGGGTCGTTACGAACGATAAAACTGAACGAACCGATAACACCGGCTCTATCGCACCACCGACTCCTGATTCTATAAAAATTTACGACACTCGTAAGGAAGATCCACGCCCGGTGTTTCGTCGGTTCGGTAAACATCTCGTTTCGAAATAAACGGAGGTTCCGAGCAACAAATAAGCTTCCCGAAACGCCACAAATATTATACTTATCGAAACGATCTTCTCAACGAACACTAATTTGATATTTTGCTATCTGGATGTTTTATAAAACCTCCATGTTTCGTAAAATTAGTATATAAACTTCTAAGAATAAAGGGTGTAAAAGGTCTGCATTTTTATAGAATTTCTACGAATTTAACGTTTCCGACTTTCTAAAAGAGAATTAGCTTATTACCCTTTGCATCCTTAGTTTTATACCGTGGACATAAAAGCGTTCTATGGAGATTAAAATGTAGGTTGCGAATTCAGGGTTGAATACAACGAGAAGCGAAAGTTGAATGTCGGACCGGGAGCAGGACATTTACTTACATTTTTCTGAATGTATCATAGAAATTATGCGGCGTTTCATAGAAAGCATCAACGTGAAACGAGCCGGGGACATAATCTTCGAGGTCAGTAGAGGGGGAAAGAGTAAGAGCGTCCACAATTTTCAGCGCATCTTCGCTCTCATTGACTTATGTCGCGAAGAACCCGGCTATTCACGCATTTTTATTCGCTTTTTATAAGAGGCTCTTTAGAGGCATGCGGGCTTATCTTGTTGCTCTTTTCTCGGGGAAGCTGCGTGAAGTCAGCACGTTACCTCGACTCGGCGGGAGAGCGGTAGGAGAGCGGTAGGAGAGCGGTAGGAGACCCGCTCCCGTAAAAGTGGTTTTCTGAGGTTCGCATCTTCCGTTCACTTTTCCTTCATCACCCACTTACACCCCTCCGTCATCCTCCTTCCGGGGAATTTGACTGTAATTAAATCACGAGTTCCTAATTCCTTCCTTATTTACCTTTGAAAGGGTTATCCATCTCGTGCCTCGTACTTCGATACATCATTCTTAAGGTGGATGAGAGAAGAACCACGACGGGAGTCGTCCTCTTGAATTTAATTCGCGATTACTTAATAAGTATGTTGGTTGGAATAAAATTCTTCATGCCCAAAATACAACGTTATTTAAAAAAATCTTTTATCGCACGAGAGAAAAATGTCTGCGAATGGAATTCGACGTGTTTCCGTTCGTATCGGAAAGTAGTTACGTCAAAGTCGTGGAGAATGTAATAAAGGTTGTCAGGGTAGGGCAACCCGAAAATTTGTCTTCAGCCAGCCACAGTCAGCCACAGTCAGCCACAGTCAGCTACAGTCAGCGTCAACCAGCCACGCCGGTGCGAGGACCCTCCACGATTCGACCTGACGGCGAGGTCAGAGGTTAATGCAAACCATTAGTCTCCGCGACGAAAAAGTGCACTCACCGCGCGCCAGTCTTTGGGAGGAGTGCCCACTCCGAAGTTACGAGTAACGAGAGTATCGCCTCTAAAAAATATTGCTTCCCGACTCTCTCGCGCCGTCAGACGATGCATCTCGACTCTGTTTCAACGTTTAAAGTCTGCTGTGAATTCGAGCGTTAGATGAAGTCGCAAATTGCGGACTCAACCACTTTGGTTTCTCGGAGGATTCTTACTTTATCATTGACAGAGGAGATCCGATGGAAGGAGATCGACGTAGGAAAGATTTTTCCATCCTGCAAGCGAGGATGATCATTCGTATAAAGTATAAAGTATAAAGTATAAAGGGAAATTTGGAGAGTGGTCGACTCGGCGGAGCGTGTAAAAGCGGGATGAGAGATGAAGAAATTGAACGGGTTTCTTAGGGGCAATTCGTAAAACACGATTAACAGGCTAAAGTTCGTTTCGTTGAGGCTCGGGAATCGCAGCCGAGCGTTAATGAACCATAGTTCGCCGATTCGACGATGAGCATTCGGGGGTTAATCGTCCGCGCCACGAAAGCAATTTTGCCAACTGGAGTTGTTTCGCTCGATAAGGCCGTTCTCCTTCTCTTTTTCACTTGCTTGCTTTCGCTTGCTCTCGCTTCCTCTCGCTTCCTCTCGCTTCGAAAGACGACGAGCGAAGAGGACGATTCTCTACTCTCGCGAGTGTGTATCTTTATGCATCTACCGGCTCGTGACCTTTTTTCGATGGACTACCCCTATAGTCATCCATTTCCGACAATGCGAACTTTTACGCTCGATCTCGTTTCCGAGGAAACGAATGGAGAGTTCGAGTTTCCTTCTACATATCCCAGAAGTTTACTACTCGCTGAACGAAGATGTCGGACCGATTTCATTTTTCCTACTACGAGTGGTACTTTTAATTTCCGTTTACATATTTTTAATAACCACTGGTAGTGCTCGTTCGAGTTAACGTGCCGAGAATAATATTTTAGTATCCTAGTATCGTAATGGATATCACCGGTATGGATGGTGCACCGCGCTAAAATAAATCGAAAATAAAGAATAAAATACTTTGCAAAAGACTCATAAAACCAAATTTATGATACATCTTATTTATGTCGTTAATTTCTACTCCTGATAAACACTAGCCTTGTCTTCCCGGAAATTATAGCCTTTCATCGAGTATGTTATAACCTCTATGTTATATAATAACATATAGGTATGTATTTATTTTAATTCCTCATCGAACGAGCTTGATCTCGTGAGCCACGATTCCTCCGACTCCCGAAAATCGTTATTTATTTATCGTTCCTTAAACCACGCGCGTTAACACCAGGCGTTATTTACGTTCCGTAGATTTATCTCGGAAGCTCCCTGTTCTCACGGTAACCTTTGCGTTCAGGTTTCCGGTAGCACGTTATTTACGTACCCACGTAATTCCCGCTGATCTTTTATTTAGAGGACGGCCCGTCGATTTACCCAGCGAAGAATCGGCCAAACTTTACCTAACCCAGACCTCGGGAATATCGGGAGCTATCTCGTCTCGGGAATATAATCTACCACATATTGCTACTCGTATATGGCCTCTGATATACTGTATCAACGGATATATGGAAAAGCGATATCATCCTGGACTTCCGGAAAACTCCGATGTTCCATGCTTTTCGTGAGTGAGATTTCACTGCGCGAACTTATTTTCGTGAATGTTTACTATACTCTTACGTTAGATATTCTTCCACTAATCAACTTTTCGGGAAGGTACGATTATATGCTACCTGTTTCGCAAGGTTAGAGGAATGCGACCGAGATAGATAACTGTCGCTTATCAATATTTATTGTGTACCGTATGAATTGTGCCTAGCGATTTTCTACTATGAAATAGCCAACGACTTTCACGATAAATCAGTGTTTATCTATATACATTATTATACATACACTACCGGCCATAAGTTTGGGATCACTTACTGTCGTTAAGCAAATTATGAAATATCTTGTCTATAAAATCGAACGGGATACTTTTCTTTGGGCATATCTGTAGGTTGATGTACGTTGATATTATAAGATCGAAGAGTCGTATAAATTTCGTATATTTCATTCTATATTAATTATACTTTATAATTTCGCTTAATACACGATTCGTCGATGTATCCCCCATCTAACATTGAATATTGTGTCAATGTTGTGGAATATTAACGAATATTAACGAATATTAACGAATATTAACGAATATTAACGAATATTAACGAATATTAACGTCGATCGTAATCAAGAGAGGGTCGCAATAATTAGCGAAATGATTCCAACGGATATAAAAATCCTCGAGATAAACCGTGCGTGCGATAATGCGCATTGAAATAATAACGAGATTTATAATATTTCGCTTTAAAAGGAGAACGGAGAACGGAGAACGGAGAGCGGAGAACGGAGACGACCTCGTGGCGCGTTTAAAAAGCACTCCGGCTATCTGGATGGCAAAAATCACAGAGGTAGAAAAGCGCCGGCCGCTTTTGCGCTTAATAGGATAATTGTGCGAATTTTCCACTGAAATGGAGAAAAAACCCGACAGACCGTCGAGTGTCCCCCATTTTCTGCACGAAAGTCACCGTAACGAGTATTCTGAAAATAGAAAAGGTAACTTACGGGCGTGCAATTGTCACGGTGAACATTTTTATGAAAATCCGAATAATCACGTCAAACAAAAAATATCTTCAGAACCGTAATATCTTTGTTACTTGGTTACGCTTGCCTTTATTTCTAGGAGGACTTTTGTCCTTTTCCAGTGTCTTCGAATAGCGTCATTTTATTTCATAATTTAATTATATCTGACGATATAATAGCGATTCTATCGCTAATTAAAACACAGGAAATCATAAAAACCACTCAAACTCAGCCCTATTATCCTCAATAATAATCGTGACTGATCTGAACAATACTCTTATGTAATTATTATGTATATAATTAATTCTTATATTTAATATACACATTAATATTATACCTATTCTAATAGCGTATATTAATTTCTCCCACGTAAATAGGCGAAATATTTCCACGCTTCATGTCAACGAACAATGTATATTTCCAAACGTTGCGGTGTTTCTGACAAGAAACTTGCTAATAAAGCGACAAACCGACAAACCGACAAACCGACGATCGGTTAGTTTTAAAAAGTGCAACAATGGCGTAGTTCGACGTACAGCGTATTTTTGTTCGCGGCGAAAAGCGGATGGCTAACGAGGCTTCCCATCGATGGAGCACGTTCCGGGCATTGTTGTCTGGCAAATCGATGTCCGAATCAATCGTAATATTTCTCGCGAATCGATTAGAACGAACTAGCAAACGAGCTAGTGGGTGAACGAGCGAGCGAATGGAAGGCGATAGAGGAATGGACGACGGCGCCGCGCCGGTGGCCTTTGCCAGCGTTTCGTAATAATAGATTTCAATGATAATGAACCGGAAAAGCGTTTTGCGATGCAGCCACCCGCTGTAATTCGTTACGGAGAAGGATGGCTCTTATCCTCCGCGGATGACTTACGCACCGCTACCAATCTTCCGAACGAAAATATACCTATTATAAATACGTCGTGATTTCTCATGCCGAGGATTTTGTATCGTTTTTCGAATAGAACCGACCAGTAACAGGGAAATAGCAAAATAGCAAAATAATAAATAATAACGAATAGTACCAATAGTACTCTAAGAGGTAGTATACAAATAATCATTTATAATTTATATGCAGAGATTGGATCTTGTCCTATTTTCTGTCGACCGTCTTTATAATAGGTATATCGTAAACATTGGAATGGACGGTCCATTTTGATAACTGGCAGAAATATTCTATTTTCCGTACTTGAAGTAAACGACATCATTTTAAGCGCTTTCGAAGAGCTATATGTATGTTGGAGAAGCGTTTTTCGTTTTCATATTTGCAATTTAAACGCAACGTTAATAACGAGTCTTTCGGGATTATATTCGAGAGCGTATTATGAGTTTTTCAACGTTTAATTCAGTATCAAAGATTTATTTGATCCACGGCAGAGGCCGCATAAATTATCCGTCAAACGTCGTATAAAACACCGAATCGCGGACAGTACGGAATAAAGTCACGCAAAGCGGACATCCGTTACGAACTACATATTTAATGTTCCCATAGAAAGAGCCGTTTTAAATTCTGGTTTACGAATCCCGGCATCCCTGGATATATAGTTTAATCATTTTACGGTATTTTACGGTATTTTACGGTATTTTACGTGCGCTGCTTCGATACGCGATCCAGAAAAATGATCCATCGAGCGTCTTCGCGTTATCATCGAACTAGCAAAACCCTGTAAACGCTGAAATTTCAAAGTACTCGAGGAGAGTGAAGCAAAGCAAGAGTGGGAGCGCGAAAAGTTTTTGAAGTAGGATGCATTTGCATCGGATGAAATTCGGAAGAAAGTCCGGAGAAGTCAGACACATCGCGGTGGGTGGAGCCGTTTAAAAGTTTCGAAATTGAAAACGCACATCGCAGGATTCACGGATCGGGATACATATACCGAGTAGTTTATGTAGGTCAGTTGCCGAGCGTTTTCATTCGTCATTTCCTTTTATTCGCTACGTTTCGTTTTCTTGCCACTTCTCCCTTTCAGACTTATTGCCGGGGAACTCGTTATGGACTGCTGTGTCCGGCTTACTTCTACCAACGGTCCCTCGAATCCCTCGAATCCCTCGAATCCCTCGAATCGTTCACGCGTCAAAGATTGAAAGAATTAAGGAGGTACGTCGTTTAATAATTCTCGCGAATCATGGGCTACAAGATGTAATCTAACCGTAGACAGAATAAGATCATTTGGAGAACACTTCTAAAACTATGTAAAATCAGCAGATACGAGTAGTGAAATAAAAAAATGGTCGTATTTTTCAGTTTGCCGTTTTGGCTGCGGACTAATATAATTTAATACCCCAGATCGCTGCAACATATTGCATGCCTACCGATTTAGACCGATGGAACTGAAATCAAATCATTTTGCGTTTGTGTGAAAAGTTCGTCGTTAATCGCGTATAACGAGAGCTCTTAATACACGTATTTCTGCAAAGACATTTTATAAGATTTATGATACACGCGGAGAAACTAATTCTAGATAAACTCGAACACGGATCGCAAGGTACACAGAGACCTCGGTGTGCTTATCATAATAATCCTGAGGTGGGTCACACAAAGGATCATTGTCTTTGCCGCCGGACGTGTAATTTCGTAATTCTCCGTTCCATGCGACCCTACAGTCGCGATAATATCCGTACCAGGATCTAAACGATGAAAAGAATTTGGTGTGTACAAATTTAAAGCACCGACGTATTCAAAATTAATTAAATAATTCCGTTAAAAATCAATTGCATAGATTAATTCCAAGTAGCATAAACGGTATTCTCGACAAAGAACTTTTTGGTTCGTGAAAGCGTGTAAATCTTTAAAATACTTGTAATTCATGTTCCGCGATTTTCGTCGGTAAACCCGCCGAGTCGAAACCAGGCCACATTTCTTATTAAGCGAAGTTCCAGACACGGGTTACATCGAGTCCGACGGTCCTCAAAGTCGTTGTTTAAACGACCTATCTACTGTCGTATTAATTCGTAGATTCGCTGGAAAGGCAAGAAAGTCTCGGCGCGTACCTCTCGGGAGAGATATTTGATAAAGGGAAGAGGAAACCGGAGTGAAGAGGACCGAAGAGGACCGAAGAGGACCGAAGAGGACCGAAGAGGAAGATCAAACGGGACGCGGATAAAAGGGAAGCGGGAGATAAACTGCGGAGGATGTCGTGCAGTGTTTCGTGTGAACATACATAGCTGCAGGTCGTTCTCACCTTGAGTAAACGTATGCGAGAGTACTCTGACACACTCTTGTGTTTCCATGGAAGGTGTTCGCGCGAGTACAGAATATCGGCGGAGACGTAAGGAGATGAAACCAGACGTGGGACGAGCATGAAGATGAAGATGAGAGGACGGGAAGACGGGAAGACGGGAAGACGAGAAGACGAGAAGACGAGAAGACGAGAAGACGAGAAGACGAAGCCAGAGAAGAGCTTTCAAAGATGAACGCGCTTTAACAACCGCGCCTCTGCCGATATGCCAGCCGGGATCCTTGGGATTAATCGGGATCAAGCCGCGATGAATGTTGAATGACTACCGTGATTACTCGACAGGGATGCCCGGGGATTATCCTCCATGGTGTTGCATACACGTACATACAAAATCTGATAAACGTATGCGAAAATACGTTTCGACGCGTATCGAGTATCCATAACCGTGGATAAATTCAGAGGGAGATTACCCATCGTTAATTTCGAAAGTAATATCGAAATAATTGCGGTTGCCGGAGCTCTTAAACGTCTTACGATGGATAATAAACATGGCCCTAATCCATTAACGGCATTTTCGGAGGAGATCCAGTCATCCGAAAGTAACGAGATCGAGCAAATGGCATTAAACGATTTGCAATTTTCAACACCCTCGAATCTTATGGTAATTGGCTGCGGTATTCTAAAAAGATCTAACATTATTGGTATTATTAAAATGGTTTGCGCAAAATACTGATAACGGCGGATTACGTTTCGAAGAAATAAACTCGCGAACTTTGAAGTACTCGATGAGAAGTTATGCATAAATAAGTAAGAGAACATCGATATCATTATGAAGGTGAATTACGAGGCGAAAGTATGTACGTCTATAAATAAATGTCGAGCGGTAGCGCAAGTACGCGAGATGGCCAGTGAATCCACGATGACGTACGGGAAAATTACGAAAATTTTATGCAAATTATAATTTCATAGTGGTACAACCTCCTTCGAAGATTTACTGCATAAGTTTCCCATAAACGTGATACAAATAAAAATGTTTTCGATGAATACTGATCCGGCTACATTTACAGCGAGGCCTGAATTGCCTTATTACTATAACAACGAATAGATCGGTTTGTAATCTCGAATGTTACGATCAAATAATTATTCGATAATTACATTACAGTTTTTAATATTCCATATTCGAGAGTTTCTCGGAAGTTTGCCGGAAGTTTGTCAGATTTCTATCCAACATCAATTTCGGCCCTGTCCCGATAAATTCATAAATAATTATGATAAATGTAATAATCGAAACGAAACGAAACGAAGCGTGCGAGTGATTTATACTTTGCGGGGGACACTCCTGTTTTTCATCCGCGTAAAACCCGGAGGCCGTTCTCTCGGCGGGGGACGGCGATTCGTCAAAGTGAAGATAAAGTAGCGGATCTTCCATTTTCTTGAGTGCAACTAAATCGTCAAAGATGTTGAAACTTCTTTCTCACGGAGAAAGTATCAACCCATTGGTCGCCGTGTCTCGGGAAATGCAGTCCATTGATAGTAGAACGAAGAGCACGAAGAGCACGAAGAGCCCGAAGCTACTACAATTTCTGCATAACACGCGAAGCTCGTGCAAGAATGATTATTTCTTATTATTTATTGGTATCACGTAGATATCCCGTTTAGTGTACAACAAGAGAATAATAGGTAATATAGATAATCTATAATTATTAACACGGTTGTACGATATATAAATAACTGTGGATTCACGAGTTACTTTATCGAGGCGCTTAAAGGTGCGTACGACGTGTACGTTATAAATTTAATGTTAGTGTCCCTAGCCAGGTTATCCGAAAATTCGTCAGACACGGGGAACTATAAGATTCGAGTTATTAAAGTTTCTCGTTCGATAAAGTTTAGGAAACTAACTCGACAGAGAAGTCTCGGGGACAGAGAGTTGCGGGTTGCTGAGAGTTTGGTCCCTCCTCGCTCGAGCAATCTCGAGCTATTGATCTATGCAAATTATCATCGCGCTAATAAACTCAAAGACGCACGAGTAATCTTCGCGTAAGTCATCTTTCCGTATCGCGAAATACCATACGAAACTTGACTCACGTGCCACCGTTCAGTTATACTTTATATTATATTAGACGAGTATTTCACGCACAAATTCCGCGCTCTCGAAGCCCGTGAACGAACCTCACGATTTGCACGAGCTGCACGAGCTACACGAGGGATTTTAACGCGATTAACTCCCCGCTAATCTTGCGCGAAGCTGCGTCACATTTTATCACGCTGCATCGCGTTGCGCCAACGGGAGTCGAGTCCCGAGAACTGGAACGAGACAGACATTCGAAACGTCTTTCGAACTTTCAGAGTTCCCCGCAATCCCCGAGTTCGACCTTTGTGCCTCTGCATGTTTGAATTTGTCTGAATGACCTCGGACATCCGTGCATCGAGTGTACGTATATTTAAGAGACTCGGCGAAGCTTTCAACCCAGGTTTAATGAATCAGATAATTCGACGAATACAATTACGATACGATTTTTCTACGAATCGAGTGTACGTTAGGGAGTATCGAGGCTGCTTCAAGTTCTTATCACTATAACGAGCCTTACCAATTCATCTTTAATACTCGAATACGTAACGGATGAAATAATTCGTTCCCAGCCAATAGAGAATTCTTATCTAAACACGACGCCGTATTATACACTGTAAAATAGAAATATCAGGCCAACCAGGAATTCGTGTTTCACCACGATGGAATCCAACGAATCTATGGGCTGATCGATGAGGGAGGTAATCTCTTTATCGGACGCTTGGAACTCTGAGAAATTACGTTTACGGAATATGAAGTGGATGAGGTGCGCCGTGCGTCGGATAATTACTAGGGACATACATAATGGGAAATGAAATTTGCGAGAAAGTGGATGGACGATAGCCAACAGCGAACGAAAATACAAATGTATGTGGAGGACCGGTGACGGAGGGAAGGAACGACATCGTCGGTGAGAAACGCTGTCGGTGGATGATACCGGACGATACCGGACGATACCGGACGATACCGGACGATACCGGACGGTGAAACGAGGACGCACTGTTTCGGAATGTGCCGGTGCCAGCAGCGTTATCCGATTTAAATTAATGCGAATACAATTTCGCGCGGTTTATTTGGTTCGTTGCGCGAATTCAAATAATGTTCCGCGAATCTCCTTTTTTCTCACCCTCGTGGAACGCGGCTACATCGCTTCGTACAATGGACGTTTAACAGGAGACAGAGAAGGACGAAAGAATCGTACGCCGTTCTACCTCAATTTGGAGAATAATGAAACTTTATTAATTCGGATTAACTAATTAACAGCGGGAACAAGGAAATTCGTGAGCGCGTAATTATTTTTTGAATTAGAATCGCATTGTGGAACGCATACATATACACATATCGCATATCATAATAAGGTGCTAAAATGAGTGCAACTGAGAAAAATTTTTGGCAAGCTTATTTTCACAAATATATTTCAAGTAAAAAGTAGGGAACGCTGCTCGTGAATATTTAAACAGTTTTTATCGAGAGGTATAAATATCAGCGTAAAGGTTACACCTTGTTGGTTTTCAGGGCGGGCGACCGCTTATTCGATACAATGGCGCCATACGGTCAGTTAATTACTTTGATTCGATTATCCGCGCATGCACCCGGCGCCTTGGAAATCGCCTCGGAAATCGCCTCGGAAATCGCCTCCGGCTGTCATTAGCGAATTTATCCGTTCAAGCGTTTCGCACGGAATTACGTGATACCGATCAAGAAGCAAAACGTGTTTTAAGAAAATTGCCCTTTATATTTTCATATAACTTTTTCGATATACAGCGACACTGGAATCTGAGAAGGAATTCAATCTGAGAAGTTTACAAATATCAGGATGTTATGAATTTAATTAGACAGGAATTGTGAAAAACGTTACATACAATACTCTTTGCGAAGACTTGGAAATAACTTAAATGTCCATGGATTCGCAAGGGGTGATGCTCGTGATATTATTCCGTTAGATCGTAAATCAACCTGTTTTTATTTCATCTGTATTTTTAAATGGGAAAAAAATTTCATCAACTTAAAAATCGTGTCGGCTAGATTGAAGAAAATATTGCGTTCGCGATGTAATATCTTACAGGTCTATTAATTAAATGGGTTATGGGAGTGACATCGTTACCAACTTTTATTAAACGTAAACGTCAAACTTTCGATAGTAATATCGATAGTCGCCATTTAAAAAACCGTTTATTAATTTGAGATCAAATAAATCATAGTTTAATCGCGTGATTATGCAAGTTATTAATGGTACATGGACGACTATTCAGAAAATTGTTCTTTTAATCCGAGGCACAGATACAGAAATAAAGATTCTTTATCCGGGATTAACGGGAGAAAGTTCATTCGGAGGGAAATCGTGTTGATTGCATGGAAGCTCGACGATTTATGCGTCCTGTGTCACTGTTGTATCGATTATAAAAAACAGTGTACACCGCGAATCCGGATTCATATCGAATATCACGAGGTCGAAGAGATATGAAATTAATGGAAAAATTCTATCTACCGGCGAAGCAATGCCCATCGAGCTAAACAAAATAACGATAAACAACGATCTACGCTTTGTTACCATATACCCCGATATAACCTACATCATGTATGTACAATTTGTACCCTTATATTAGTTAAGTATTAGAAGTGCGCGCAAAATATGAGCCTAGAGAAAAATTCAATTGTTGTGAAAATTGCTTTCGTCTTGAAATGGTAGATTTTATTGAACGTTGTATTCGCTGTTTCGTGCAACTTTCGTAATATTTAATAAAGTTGTTCGAATATATTAATATTAATACAACGGCGCACTGTTTCATATTTGATACACCTTTATTTGACGTACGTAATGCGCATAATTAAGCTCATTGATTGAGTATATGTTCAGTAATTCCAGCGTTAAAGGTAGAAAGTAGCAGCACGTTTCATTTGTTTAACAAAACGAACTTGTTATTTAAACAAATTTGTTGAGCTGATTTGCGACGAATGAATGTTTTAACGCGAAACGAGTGTGTTATTTATTATTAAGTAACAGTGTATGAGAGAATAAGGAATTAAGAATGCGCACTTCGTTATTTCATTGGAATATTCAACAATGGAAGTTCGTGATTTAATTTCTGAATAATATTTTTACCGCGCGCTTATTCATTAGCGAAATGATTAATCTCACGGTCTGCCGTTAAGAATATTATGTTCGCGGATTATTCGCTTTTAATCCGATCACGTTAGCCCTTTCGTGAAAGAACTCGCTCCGACGAGTCCCTCCAAATTTTCCACCGAAAAATGATTCTCCTCTCGGGAATCGATTAATATTAATGAATGAACCGGTCTACACGAACTTGCACTTTGTCGTTTGTTAAGAAATAACAGAGAATTTATATGAAATTCGATAGTATACGGAGCAATAATATTTGCAATAATATTTGCTATATTGAAAATATTAAATACGTACTGGAAATCATGATTTTGATGCGGTAGACGGTATAAATTTGATAAATTTGATATAATTGATTAGATGTGACATGAAACATCTGTATTTGACATTTTGCTGTAATTTCGAAGGTAAGCTATATAGGTAAGAGATATATGTTTCTTTACGTCGAAAGGTTAGTTCTAACGGTGGTCTGATTCTACTTGCAGAGGTTTTTGGGAATTGCCCGGTGGTTGAAGCACCGCAGTGGGGAGCCGTGAGGGAGAGAGTCCTCAAGGATGGCACTCTACAGACCATATACTCCTGCGAACCAGGACGAAGATTGAAGGGTCACAAGATACTGACTTGCACTTCCGACGGCTGGAACCATCCAATCCCGAAATGTGTTCCTCGCGGTGAGATACGTTTTCTCTCTTCTCTCTTCTCTCTTCTCTCTTCTCTCTTCTCTCTTCTCTCTTCTCTCTTCTCTCTTCTCTCTTCTCTCTTCTCTCTTCTCTCTTCTCTCTTCTCTCACCTCCTTCCGACCCGACGCGTTTCCGATTTGCGTTTATTTACAATTTTATATTATAAACCATATCTGTTTTTCGATTATTGTGAGTGGGAATTAAAATATTATAAGTTATTATTAATGGATTATAAAATATCTGACGCCGATCATGAAACGAAGGGTCATGTACGACTATCAATCAAGTATTTTTCTTTGCTATTAGCTTTATAGATAAAAATATAGCGTACGTCTTGTAACAGACAGAATTCGCATTTAATAATATAAATGTCAGTCGTATTGCGCAACATCGCGTTATATACGATACGTGACTGCGTCGTAAGGGTTTAAAGTCGGGTTTAAAGCCGGGTTTAAAGCCGGGTTTTAATCACATTTTTAATTAGTAGACGAAAATCAAATATATGTTCTCCAAAAAAGTCGCAGATTTGTTGCCGTTGCATGCGTTTGTTTCGTTCGAGAGAATACGTCAGAGGTGCCCGAAGTATGAGTTTCAGAGATATTCGAATGCAGCTGCATCCAGATTTATTTTAATCGAGTCGCGTCTCGTTTTCACGTGCTGTTCGTAGAAATGAAAATGGGCCGATACCGACGATGAGACTTTCCCACTGGAAAATTAAGACCTCCGATTCAAAGTATTTCTAAATTGATAATAATCGTATAACGAGTAGAGAAACTCGTTAAACTCGTAAACTCGTTAATCAGTTTTCATTCACGTATATACTGCACGAGAAGGTAAGAACACGATATTCATAACATCAGCTTGAATTTAATTAATATCGCAATATCTGAAGCTCGTGTCTCGTTAGTAAAATAAATAGATGCATATCCACATCCTTCAGTTTTCTGACATAATTATAAAGGAACGTGAATATAAGTAATCCTTTCACTAAGGAGGTAACGTTTTAACGTTTGGAAGATTCGAATGAATGACAAAGATCGTCGTCTTTGATAGGCGGTAGAAGTTATTTGGTTATTAGGTCGTGGTATTTGCATCGGTAAGTTCGAATTGCGGATTCATCCAGGCGCGGAACGAACGAGCGAGATTGACGCAATTCAATCCATTAAAATTCGGTCTTTTCTGGAAAGTATAGGAAAGCGATGGAAGCGATGGAAGCGATGGAAGCGATGGAAGCGAAGGAAAGGTTCGGGATTATGGCACTTGTGAGGCATTGTCTTATCGTGTATCTCGACCGAATTATTCCGTCGAATGGAGATCTCTTGTCCGGAAAAGAGATCATATTTTTCTCTCCCTTCACCTCCCATCGCATATATTCTCGCCCATTCATACTTTGCCAACTTTTACGCCGACGCGCCTCTCTCCTCCATTTCACCCGCGAAACTTTTTCTCTACTTAACCAGACTCACTTCGAGAGTCACCCGAACACGATATTATCCACTAAAACGACATTTTCAATAATATTATCTGTCCCCTGTTTTCAAACGAAACTGAGGGATTTCATAAAATACTTTAACGTCAGTGCCTTGCATTTATCTTTTTCAGTTAATATACTATATTAAGAAATGGATGCGACGTTAACGTTAATGCAAACGATGTTTAAAGCGGAATTAGTTGTTTTTAATATTTACAAACCAATTTTAACTGGTTTTATTATAAATTGTACTTTCGTACACTACCTTAACAAAACAACTCGTACAAATACCATATTTCGTAATGTCCTTCGCGAACCATTCGTCAAATCTCTCTCCCGATTTCATTATATTTGCATCGAGAAAAAAGCCTTCTTTCGGAAAAATATAGGTGGAACGGACAGATAGGGGGAGCAATAACTCTCGATATCAGGAATCTCGTTGGATCGTCGGGCCTATCTGTCCATTCGGCGGTTCCCCATTTCGTTCTGGAGATAACCCGACAAAGGGTCGTCGAATTGTGGGAGGCATTCAATGAAAGAGAAGGAGAGAGAAAGAAAGAAAGGTGTCTTCGAGGAAGGTTGGGCGTGGATGCGTTTCACGAGGAGACGAAGCTGAGAAATGTGGCTGAGGATGGTGGGCAACGATGACGAATAGCCTTTTCGTAGCGCGACACCTCCCGGGGTCCGTGAATCTGAAAACCACCCCTTCCTTTCTTTTCCTTTCTTTTCCTTTCTTTTCCTTTCTTTTCCTTTCTTTACTTTCCTCTCCTCTCGAAGCCGCTCCGGGATCGAAAGCGACGGGATTTCGCTTTGATTTATTATCCTCGCATCGCGCGGCTTGCATTCGGGACATCTCTTTTTTACTCTCGACGGGAACTTATGTTTGAAATCTTTCACGCGTGGATTCATTCTCGCCCTCGAGATTCAATATGTTTTCGTGACATTGCTCGATGGCAACTTCGACGAAAAAAATGATATATTTACTATTTATAACAATAATGCATTATATTTCTCGCATTGTATTTATACGCGCGACTGTATCTGACGTCAACGCTTACTACTAATTGCCGCCAAATTTCTACAATTTGTATTATTTGATTAAGGGTAGTTAACAACTACTACCAGCAGGATTCCTTGATTTATCGAATTCTTAGTTAAATAGTCGGCTATAGTGGAGATAGTGTATTATATATATAGTGTAGTATTTTGGAGAAGGCTTCAATAATAGGTGCTCGTTCGATGTTCTAAACGGTCGAACGATTCGCTTTGGTCGCTCGAAGCGGCGACGTCATGGCGACGTCATGGCGACGTCATGGCAACGGGAACAACTTAATGACGATGTTATTCGTGCCATGTTTCGAGATACACGGAGCGAAGTAAGAGGCTTTACGTTAAATTCAAGCTCACCGGGGTGTCAATGGGAACTCCTGTCGAGAACCACCATTCGAAAGGAGAATACTTTGCTTTACCGATATTACCTGCTCGTACATACTCGTTAATAGTTACACCAGTTACATTACCAAAGTGATTCACTCCCTCGTGTATTAATTAACGCGAAATGAATTCAGTCGACGCGATATCTCTTTATCGGGACTTCTAGTCTATAAGTGGATAAGTTACGACGCTGTGTTCGCTTCGGGTTCTTTCAACGAAATTATACAGCCGTATTATAAACTCTTTTACGAAAATATTTATAAAAAATGTGCCAATGTTGTGACGGCGGGTCGAAAGTTTAAGCACGCTAATTAATTGGCATGCAAGACAAAGTTGTCCCGTTGCCGGGGGAAACTGGGAAAGTACGAGTGGCTCTCTCGTCGTGATTCGATTCCGCCTCTCTATCTCTATGCTCTCCTTTCGCTCCCGTTCTCCCGTTCTCCCGCACGAGACTTTACGCTCCCGTATGCCACTCTGACTTTTATACGGGTTATGAGTTTCAATGGACCACCGTCCTATCGGGCCGGAGAACTTTTATCATGCGAGTTCACTATTTTTTTCATCGATTTACTGTACCTCCAATTTATAAAAGCATAACCGATGTTGCCAGAGGGGGCAGCTTTTTCCCACACGGAGATCATTTTCCACAATTTCATCCCGCTATACTTATACTTATATACTTTTATATCTAATCTCAAATTCCGGCTGGATTTAATAGCAAGATTAATATGTAATGAATCTTTTTCGCGTATCGCGTATCGCGTATCGCGTATCAGAGAATGAAATGGTCAAAGTAGCGTCCTTTATAGTAACTCGTAAACCTCTTAATCAACTTATCGTTGGTCAGGTTAATTATAATAATATCGATCGTAATATTTCCGGGAAGAATAAGCGGAGAATATCATCGAAGAGAGCGGATCGGTATTCTTTTGAACGCGAGCACTCGTGATGGTTCTCCTTAAAGAAGGTCGAGAGGTCACGGTACTTTGGTCGACGAGGATCGCGTACACGTTCCATGTTCCATGTTCCCTGTTCCACGCGGCTTCCCTTAGACGGCGCGAGCCTGTCAAAGGAGCCGGGATAACGCCGAGCACTCCCTTAACAACGTGTCCCCTTGGTTTGTCAACACGAGCGGTTACCAAGGATCCACTGCGGTTACCAGGAACGCGAGATGCCACGTATTCCCATCAAAATAGATAGCGCGATTAGTTCGAGGCCTGACATTTCTCTCGTGTTGCCATCAGCTGGCGTAAACGGATACACGGTTTGTTTACTATCGTCACTAGAGCGTATTTGATGTAACGTGGAGAACGTCGATTTGTTGGCGAACTTCGAATTGAATACTTAGAAGAATTATTTAGAACTCTCAGGATTTAGATTTGATCCATGTGGTGCTATAGATCTTAAAGTATCCTAGCGTACACCGCCGATGTTAAGTAAGGTAAACATTATCTAGAGACATTCAGCGGATCTTGAATGGTACGCAAGGAATAGCTATTACGTTAAACTTTGTCCATTTCAATGCGCATTTGCGATTATCTCATTTCTCGAGCAATTCTCAGCCAAGGGTATGATGAACTTTAATGGTGCCTCGTACCGACTTTTGCCAGTTTACGCTTCGCTCGTTATCTTCGAGGCTCTCTATACGTTTTCAAGTATTTTATACTATCGTTGGCACGGTGGATGTTTCTCAAAGGTCTTGTTATCAGATCCGTGTTCAAACATCCTCACTGTTTCGATTTTTCCCGAGTATTTCGTTCTATTTATATTTTATAAATATCTTTTCTAAATAAAACATTTCGTCTCGTCGGTAGAGAACAGTCGGCCGTAGTTGCGATGCATTGTATCAAGAACAATAGGATATTTTTCGTGGTATCGGAGGTGGATTTTGAAAAATCTAGTTTGATAATATTCCACGGTCGGTATTCCACATTCGAGGATGCAATACGGATGGAATCCCTATTGTTCCGAGGCATCCTGAAATAATGGCCGAAGTAGAAGCGTGGAGATATAACGTTTGGTCGGAGTTAGAGAAGTAATGACTTACCGTTGTGCCTTTGGTTCACCAATGCGATTAGATCTAAAGGGCCGACGATGACACGAGAATCCCTGGTCAGCAGGATACGGATGGACGGAAGGAGTGACGGAACGATGAAGAGAACGAAGAGAACGAAGAGAACGAAGAGGAAATGGTGGACACGGATTTATGCGAACCACTCGCTTTCGGCTTTCGAACACGAAATATTTTCTACGCTAGAATCCTAGTCGAGGACATTGATCCCTTTTAGTCCCTGTACACTAGTCCCTGTACACCGATGAATTTTTATACACGATTCGGTTCATCCTTTAAAAGCGTCGATCCCACGCGCTTAGTAATCACTCGAACGCCAAATAACGATTTTCCAGGATTTTGTCGTGTTGGCCTTGTCCATCTTATTTCGAAGATGGTAGCGCCATGGGACTGCAATGAGATTTGCAATTTGTAGACGAAAAGACATTGGCCGGCGTCGGGGGCCTCTGACAGTTCACCGAGATCAAATCATTTCCTCTCTTTCGCCTGTTGTCGGGCGAAAGTCGTTCTTTTTTTCGAAATTCTTTTACGGGTCTCGTTCCGCCCGAAATTGGGACCATTTATCTTTCGGGATTTATGCAGTGCAACCACGCTTTGATCGCGCGAACCTGCTGGGTTTTTTTTATCGACTCTTGATATATATTGTTGGTATAAATGCACACCGTATACAAGAATTTTGTATATTTTCTAGAATTTTATCCCGATATATTCCGTGATTTTATTCAAATTGCTTCGCACTCGCAGATTTATTAACGACATTTCTTGTGAATGTTGATCGTAGCCGTCGCGTCACTGGACACTTTGACTGAATATTTCGTCAAAATTTAACTCTAATCGACCCGAATTAAAAATTGGCGAATAATGTCATAGTCGCCATAGATCATACAAACCCATTTATCCGAGATAAGTACTTTCCACTCGAAAGTGTAACGGAATATACGAATCCAACGTGTCCTAATTCACAGATGATTTCCGTCAGACTAGTTTTGAAGGAGTTTCTCGACATTGAAAATTGAGGAGGTTTGAAGGGGGTTTCCGTATCACAAAATACACAAGTAGTATCACAAAGTAGCAGGCGACGTTCCGCGCATCTCGGTGTATATTTCGGTGGACGGGACGGGACGGGACGGGACGGGACGGGAGGGGAGGCACGATCCCGGTTCGGATAAGGTGTACGAAGTAAATTGGTCGATATCCATTATTCGTGACGATTGCTCGGAGCAGAACAGGAGGTCGAATAGACTAAAATTGAACGGCATTTGCCGAGATTGTATCCATTATTTCTCTCAAGAGAGGCGCACCATCCACCGAGTGTATTAGCGCACTAACTTCCACCGGACTTGCCAACACGGAGATTCGTTAGGATCGATTCACAGGCTCCGCGTCGATGAATTTAGATTTAATAAATAGATCGTATAAATAGATACGTCTCCAAGGAGTATTGATAGTCTCTTAACCTTGTTGCAAGTTTTGTTAAAGCTCTCTTTGAACCATATTATATCAGTTAACAAGATTTTCGATCGGCCCGCTAATAAAACCCTGTATATCCTGTTAAATTGTTAAATTGTTAAATTGTTAAATTGTTATGCGATGATTTCTATATAGTTAATGCGTTTGACTAGCCAGGTCCGATTAGGAGGGATTCGTCTCGGAATCGGTCGGATCGTTAGCATACTATTGAAATCTTAAGGTAATTCATGGAATTATATTGAAGGAGGAAGGAGGAAGGAGAAATACGGCCGGAAGGCTCGAAATTTCGATTTATCGGAATTTTTGAATTTTTGAATTTTTGAAGATTGCGTCAGTCGACGTCCTATATCGCGTCGCATTGGAATATTATCGTTTAAATAAATAAATAAATTTCCGAAGAGACCATCATTTCCGCGGTAATATCAAACGATCGAAATGTGTAAAATTACTAACGTAATAATAACTAACGAATTGATTCGATTCGCTTAGTTATTCGTACGTAACACTGTAAATATTATATATTCTTAAAGACCATGATATCATTGAAAATCTCAAATCTTCAAATCTCTCAAATTCTTGCATTTCGGATATAAATTGGATCGCTTGGTTTATCGATACTATTCATCGATGGAAATTAAAATGAATATTTGATTCGCATTAAAAAGAACCTCCGAACCGTTCCAATTTGATCTCGAGTCTTTTCCTGTTCTTTTCTCAGGGTGTTAACGCGCGAAGATTGACCACCGTTCGAATGCCGGGTCAATCGATGAAATCTTTATTAGAAGGGATGCGCTCCGCTGCGAACTCGAAGAATTATTGCCCGCAAATGCTCGACACATTCCGGGAACCTTCCCTGCCATTTCGCTGACCCGGATGCCGCGAATTGATCGCGAATTGATCGCGAATTGATCGCGAATCCATCGATCATCCTTCATCGCTCCGACGGCATTGTGACAGGAGTACTTATTCCGATCTATCGCGATACGTTTCTTAGAAATTCGAATACATTCTACATATACCGCTTCTCTCAAGTTTTACCTTCGTACTTCGTAATTTACTTTTGAATTTCACTCACCAATTATTCGTAGCGTACCATTCTTATTGGAGCTACGTATATTTTCCATTCGCTATTAGAGTCACTTGAAAACTTAAACCTAAATAATACAGAAATGTATTGTTGTAAATGTTTTATTTGACTACTTATTTGGCACTCCACAAATGCAACATCAAAAGCAACTAAACTTTGATCTAAAATCTTTTCCTCTCGAATTTAAATCGATCTCTACGTGTGATCCACGAGTGACAGTTCGATCTCCAGATGTACATGATCGTCGCGGCACGTTTACGTCGGACTTGGATCAAATCGACGTAACTCAATTATTCGGTTCTAGGTTGAGATTAATAGCGAGATGAGTTTGAAAGGATTTGTCAGCTACCGGGAGTTTATTAGACGACCGATTCCCTTTCGATTAATCTCCTCCGACAGGGCCGTCCTAATCTTGACGGGCTCGTTACTTTTTCCGATGGACAAATCCGTTTTCTATGAGCCAACTAAGTGGCGCCTTCCCATCTTTCACTTAAGAGCTCTATTTCGCTCTTAATATGGTAATGTTGCGTAACCATTTCGATCGTTTCGATCGATGGGGAGACGAGTCGAGGCGGAGTAACGCGATCGTCGTGTGAAGTCGACCGGACTTCAGAGCCGGCAATTAAAATCGTCCCCACTCATCGTGCAACATGTCACGTCTTTAAATACATAACGATATACGATTTACCACTCACCTATTCTCGAATCAGCAATGAAAAGAACGCATTTAGAATAGTTTCAATTATTTTCCGTTTAACGCGGGTCGCGTATTCCGATTTGTATTCAAAATTGAGTTATATTTCGTGTACATTAATTCACTATTTACTTTGAATTCATTATTGGCGGGTAATCATTAATTTGTCGTCGTTCAAAAGAAGAATATCATCTTCATTAGAATTCGATCCTTTTTCGGGCTCGTATCGATACTTGAACGATGGCATACGTTCTTCGATTAAATTGAATTTTCGTAACGATACTCTACCGTTAAATTCCATTGGCGAAGTGGTTGGTGAAAATTCCGTATTCTTTCACGGGGCTCCGGCGAAATTAATTACGACGCAGTCCGTTGAATTAAACTTGTTCAATACATAACAAAGAACTACACAAAACTCCCGTATTATTGTCAAAGAGCTGTTTGGATTTCAGTTTCACGACAATGTTATACCGCATTGTAATCGTGGCGAACAAACTCGTTTTGAACAGGATCGATCGAGCCGTTTATCGAAGTACGAGGCTACAAAGGTGGCTTTATATATTTTTCAAACTCTTCGTTAATTACAGTTAACTTGTACTTTGGTCGAAGGTACGAGGATCGTAAATATGTGGTTATTTTTGTGCGTGACCCGAGCGAATAAATAAATAGTTATAATAGTTTCGGTCTCATTCGTCTTTCGGACGGCATAGAACGGAGCAAAGTAGAGCCAGAACGAGAAATGAAATTGTTTTAACTTCTTTCAGGTTCACGATCCATTGTTATTTACGCGGGTGATCGTGAACAGTGCAGTTTTTCGGGTTATTTATAAAATGATTTATTGGCATTTCTCAAGTTTTGAATTTATTCAACCATTAGCGGATATACTGCAGCGCCAAACTAATCTTAACTTCTAATTAGAGTAAGTGGGAATGAATTCCGTTTGTTATCCCGTTTGCTATTTCGACATTTTAACCAACGAATTTATTCGTTCCAGAAAACTTTAATATTTCGTATCGCTAATTTAAAATGATATTTGTCTCGGAACCGATGTGTACCTTTATAGGTACACTTAATTTATTTACTTTCAATCTTTCAAGAAATTATGAAGAAACTTTGAATGGTAGAAGTGATTTGTAACTTGTTAGATTTACAAACGTAGAAATGTAATGAGTGTAAATCGAACGCAGTTGCAGGACGAAGCTTTGAAAGTCTGTTCGGTGAAACACCACCCCCGACTCCGTTTATACAATCAGCGACGTTCAGAAAAAAGCAAAGGAAACGGAAAGTGATTTCCTTCCTTCTCGAGGTTCTCTTTCGAGCGTTTCCCGTTGCCCGCTTCCCGTTTCCCGTTTCCCGTTTCCCGTTTTCCGTTTTCCGTTTTCCGTTTCCCGTTTTCCGTAGATTCGCTTGCGCGGAATAAGCTCTTCGGGGTTTTCTCCTTTCTTGAAAGAAACGAAAAAGGAAACTGGAACAGCAGCGAAGCTGCGTTTCGCGGTTGACGGAATTCGAATAAAAATTCTCGGTAATCGCGTCTACAACCCTCCCCACCGCCTGCCCCTATACGGAAATTAATATCTCGCTTCTGAATTCTGTCTGATTTCATTCGCCCATCGATCCTTCGAGAGAATCGGAGAAAATCGGAGGGAAAGATATCGCTCTTACTTTTATTACATTTTCTCTTGATATCCCTCTATATCTCTTTCGACCTCTTCAAGTTCCAAGGCCTATTGTCTCATTTCTTTGATCAGAAAAACATTCTAATCCACTTCTTTCGACCCAAACTAGTCCGAGAATATATTTAGTCATCATCTACCATCGATTTGTATCATTTAAAACCGGAATTGGCGGCTTTGAATTTTTCACGATTTTTGAAGGTATACCCCTTTACATTTTTGCGATTTTGGGTCGACCTATTTTTTGCCCGGAAAACATTTTGAATCCACTTCTTTCGAGCCAAAATGGTCATAGTACATGTTCAGGCACCGTTTGCCACCGACTTGGACCATTTAGAAGAAAAGTTGTCGACTTCGAAATGTTGCGCCTCTGATCGCCGATAGAATACCGCGGCTTTCCAGGGACTTTAATCTTCATTGCTGTCACTGTTCCGAGGAAATCTTCAGTCCGAAAAGTTTGCTGGCCAGTCGCTGAGATTGCAAATCGATATTACAACGGTAGAAACCATCGGTGGTGGTGGTGGTGGTGGGTAATCGGGGCGTGTTCTGTCATTTTCGCGATCGTCTTTTTCCCTGTTCTGCTCTAACTGAGGAATTCACCGTGGCCCAGTTGAATTTCGAGATGGACTGTAGTCAAAGGGACAAGAAGGGCCTGTAGTCGAAAGACTCGAAGCTGTCTATACGCGTTATCGGCAGAATTCTTTCGCCGATACAATTCTGGAGCCGGTTTTAGTATCTTTTTATTTCTCCACGGCACTTAGGTAGTAATACAGATTGTAGTGTCCTCAAAGCGAAACTCAAAGTGGCTCGCCACTTTAGATAGCGACGTGTAACGATCGATGTAACGATCGATGTAACGCGTTGGCCACTCCGACCGCCTCGTACAAGCCGAACATTTTCGGTGGACCAACTCGTGATCGTAAATCAGATAAATAACAAAGGTTTAACTTCCATTCGGGTATGTTAGACACACGTGTATGATAGAACTGCGAAATGGATACTGGAAATGATACTGGACAAAATATTTAAAGCGAACACGCTGTGAGGGTGCGAGCCTTGGTTAGGAAACGTAACACTGTTCATCGCTGAATTACGTGCTTAAATTAAAGCGAATTAAAGCGAATTAAAGCGAATTAAAGCGAATTAAAGCGACCTATGCGATTCCATCACATTATTGGGGATTATATCACTTTGAAAATTCCTCCGAAAATTACGAACAATTAAAATATTCACGCTCATAGATTTCAACGAGAATTTATCGTCGATAACATTCGCGATGTACAGCTTTTGAGCCGTTTTGAAATATTTCACAAATACTAGTGAAAAGCGATTTATTCGGACGACGCAATTTTTGGCTAACGGAATACAATGGACGAGTATACGTGTGTTAGAACCATAAAGTGACATAGCGTTATATCACGATCAAATTAATTCGTAATTAACGTGGTTAATGCCAATTAATGAAATTTATCCGAGCGGTAGGACCATGAAAATATATAATTACGGACGTATGAATATAATTCGGCGCAATTGCGATTATGGATCACGTTTGGCTATCAAGACTGCGAACAATTCGGGCTGATCGAGGACTCCGTGGCGTTTCTGGAGTGGGTTGGAAATTTGTCGAGTGGCAGTTAAGGAACTTGTCCCCTGTACACGGTACTCCCTGTCCAACGTGTGTTCAACGTGTGTTGAACGTGTGTTCGCCGGAATAGCGTACCTCGAATATCCCGTGATTGGGACCAGATGCCATGCTTAGGTGCTCGACCTAGACGTCGGTTATACCGACGTTCGCTTATCGTACATATTCCTCGGAATCGACCAATATGTACCATACGACAAAACAGTAAGAAATATCTTGCCAGAAAATAACATAATGCTATCGTCAAATTATACATCTATACCATATTCAATATACATATATTGTTTTTATTTATTGTACCAATGTAATGAGGTATTAAGGAATAATTGGTGTAGAGAATGAATATCGATTCGGAGAAATACAGGCCAGTCGATTGATTAACTTTAACCACCAACCGAGCATCGAGACGACGACAGTTGACCTGTAAAACATCTGTTTAATAACGTTGTGGCAACCATATCGTGCGCATATCGTTGCATGGAAGCCAGGTGCATTGGCCCTTGCATACCCAACCCTGAACAGGAAGCGCGCCCGGATTATATCTCTTATGCGGTCAGGATTCGATCTTATGACTAAGTCGCTATGTATAGAGATGATAATTAACAGCGTCATCGATTCACCACAGATCGTACTTGTATATCGAATTGAAATGTAATTCGAAATATTTTAGACACGTATTAGTTTATCGAAAGAATCGAGTTTCAGGTTTCACCCAAGTTTTCCTTAAAAGAGGATTCTGCCCGATTAATGCCGAACAAGCCAAGTATTCGGGAACATAATAAGAGCGATTATTCGCAATTATTCGCAATTATTCGCAATTATTCGCAATTGGGTCGCATCGCGGACAGTCCATGTAACTTTCTACGAAATTATCGGAATATCTCCGTACCGGACCTGTTCAATGCTAGAATCGTGAATGGTCCAATCCACCGTTGATACGTTAATTACGATATATTCTATTCGGCGTTTCGTAGTTTCGACAACCTGTCATGAAATTCCGTGGAATTAGCTAACCTATGTTTAATATCGATATTAATAACGTAGCCAAATCAATTACAATATGGTATTATTTGTCGAGTTTTTCTTTTAATTCGACTCGTAACTAGAGTAAACGATGCAGGATATTTACGAACATAAAAATTCATCGTAATGAATTCGTAATGAATTCGTAATGAATTGTATAAAAATGTAGTAAATAATGTACGATATACATATATCATACATAGTATACGATGATTCGTATCGTGTTCGGAAGTATTGAATATTACGATATTAAAATCCTAATTCGCTATCGGGTTTCGTCGGACGGCTCTAATTAGAAGGGAATGAGTTCCAGGTAGCGTGGAAATTTGTGACACTAGGAATCCGTGATTACTCTTGTTATTACTCGAAATGCTCGTCTGGCTTAATTAGGGGGCCGCAAGGTATAGGTGGATATTGTAGCCGTTGTAGGTAGATGAAGAGAGAGTTACGTCAAACTTGGAATCTCTGAGCTATTCGCTCGACGTGGGGACAATGTTGACTTCCCACGCGGAAGATGTATATTCGAATGTCTCTTGTGTACTTCGTCTTTGTATTCGACTGTGTCAACGTATCGCGGCGATTCCCTGTTTGCCTCGGTTCCCGGTTCCCGGTACCCGGTTCCCCGTCCCCTGTTCCCCGTTCCCCAGTAAACAATATTCACACTCCTGCGCCAACGTACATCCTATACTAGCAACCCCAACACGTAATGTAACCGTACGTTTTCAATGCAAGTCGTCGCATTACCACCATCAACGATCAACGATCAACGAGATACGCTTGCTAACCGAATACTTCGGAGGTGTCTGTATTCCGTCTCCATTTTCAGTCTCTCAGCGATGCGTTCCCTTCGAAGATTACGTTAGGCGCGTATCTCGAATCGGAAACACATGTTCAGATACGAGTAATCGTATCTTTTTCTGTATCTTTTTCGGTATTTCTGCTCGAAATCTGATTCTGCTCCTTTACCAACTAAAAAATAATCGAAACCTAATGAACAAACGTTCATTACTCACGATAGATTTAATAGTAGAAGTAGCAACGTAGTCGCTACGATTCTTTTTTCTACTTCCTTTGATCAAGTAAACGTCTTCATTTACTTTCATTTCATCAAATCTGATTTTTTCCTTTCTATCAAAAACAATCTATCTTCGTAACAAGTCATAAATAAGAATGAAATTTTGCTGGGAGTGACATGCTCGGTCTTTATTAAAACCACTCCGTGGACGTTTTATGATTCAGACAAAGATTCAGGGCAGAGATTCTTTCGGAACGATCTCTATCTCGGCGATGAGCCGGGTAGCGGCGCAAGGACGTCGACGATGGCCGGGGAGGAAAAAGCGGAGAAGGAACCAGCGAAGGACCTGGCGAGTCTGAAAGCTCGCAGGAGAATGAACGAGCTTAAAAAGCGAAGAAAGGCGAAGGAGAGGAAGCTGAAGCAAATCCAAGAAAAATCTTTGTTATCCCCGTCATCGGCTCGGTCCGGCATCGGAGCCTTGAACGAAACCGTAATGCAAAGATTGGACCTCAGCTGTTTCATGAAATCTCGCAAGAAGGGATTCGTGAAAGCTCCGCAAATCGAAAACGCATACCCTGCGAAATACGCCAGGTTCGTTTCTCCCATAAACGTTATCCGACAAATCTTTTGTCCTTTCAATGTAATTGTTCTTGTCGCTTGTCGTCGCTTGTCGTCGCTTGTCGTCGCTTGTCGTCGCTTGTCGTCGCTTGTCGTCGCTTGTCGACAGTGTTTTCACCCGTCCTGAATTTTACTTTACGGTTTCCCTCCGCTTTTTTTACAGGAGGAAAAATGTTTTACCACCGTACAACCGATATTTGGTGGCTGTCTACGAGTGCATCGAAAACCACGTTTTCGAAGACTCCATGGCCGATCGACTTTTCTGTAGCCAAGCCACCTGGCTTGGCATTCGGCCACGTTGCGTCAACGGCGAACGTGAGTAGGAATAAAAGGTTACTTTTGTCAAAACGGGAATATTTTCCATCGATTTTCCGTCAAAGAATAATAACATAATCACCTCATCTCACCTCATTCAATCGCAAAGCTACCAGATATAAGTGATATGAGATATGAGTATCATATTTTTTAATAATCTTTTTTACCTGACGAACACAATATTGCACGGCAAACGCGATTTACCAAGTATTTTCATTCTCCGTATCACGGGAGCTGAATAAAAAGAGCAACGTAAAACATGATACTTCGGTACGAAGTATCGATGAAACTTTTTCATTCCCACGTGTCGTGCCTCGAAGTTCACGAAATCAACCTTTTTCCCTCGGATTTTTGACTCTTTCTTTGCGCAATTTGTAATACGCGGTGAAATGGACGACGAAAGAAATACCGCTCGATTCCCTCGTCCCCGACACGGGGAACATCCGCGCTCCATATTTTCTTTCTCTACTCGCGCGTACCGAAGATCAAATATAATCCTGCAGAGTCAATATTACAATATTACAATATTACAATACAATATTATTATCCATCGCAAAAAAGGAAATTCTGGAAATTTGTTGGTTGTATTTTTTATCAACGCTCCGCATGTTCTTTGAAAGCTTTAACGAGGTGACATCGATTTTGAAATCTGTTGCAAATGAATTGCTTTGTTTGAAAAGCGGCGTTGAAGAACGTAGCACGCTGTAACGAGAACAAGGGAGGATGCGAGCACGTGTGCGAGGATACCGAGAGGGGTCCAAAGTGCTCCTGTTTCGATGGATTTCGAGCGAAGGGACAATCCTGCATAGGTAATTCATATTATCTTACTATTTCGATGTATTTCACTTTTTTTTAACGTATCGCATAATATTTTCTCAAAGTTAAGCTAACCCTAGAATCGGTAGTTTACCCTAGAATAGCGTAGTCTATACTTTCTTTTATAATCGCACAAATTCAACAGAGTTGATGGTTGACGCACGGAAATTCTCCTACTGTATAGAGACATTAGCGTCGACCCAGTTTCCCGCCGATTAGTCAAGATAATGTAAACTGTACAATTATAATAGTAATTTAAACTATCTCCGTTACCGAACGAGTACCAGACCGGTTCGCGGTCGGAACACGGTGTAGGTGCGAATCGGTTTCGGTATTGGTATCGGCATCTCCAATGAAAACGACCACAATGCAGAGTGGAACCGAAGTGTATTTCAAGTGCAACCTCCTATCGCTTCCGGTCTGTAAACTACCACTCACCGATGCTGTGCAATACACGCTGCGATACCAAGCTCTCTGTGCCGTTTACTCTCGAATTATGTATTATGTATTATGTATCCATACGCCGGGAATGTGCTATTCGATCTTAATTTCATCGAAGCACCGTCCTTTCACAGGTCGATGACAATTCAAATGCTTTATATATTTTACCGCGAATCTATATAGTGTTTCTTTATTCTAAATTGATTCGAAATGAACAAAATGGAACGGTACAAATTTGTTTAAAATCACGTGAATAGATTCCCGAAAATATGAATTTTAGCTAAAACAACGGACCTTCGCGTAATGTTTCTAGACGTGGACGAGTGTGCCGAAGGAACCGCGGGTTGCGCCGAGATTTGTCACAACGATCCTGGTTCGTTTCACTGCGAATGCCGAAAGGGTTACCAATTGGGCACCGACGGCAAATCGTGTCAGGGTAAGTACCGGAAATTTCCATATTAGAAACTATAATTGTCGGAAGAAATTTGTGGAAGAAGTGGGAAATTAACGAAGATAAATGTATTCCGGTGGTTTCCTCGGATTCGTCACTGATCGAATTAGCAAAGGAGATTTAAATGGGATTGAGTCCGCCCAACATTGATCGGAGACAGAGACATCTTCGCGAATGAATATTTGATATCATATGTATAATATATGTCGCTATCAACGGTTCGTACCACCCTTCGTCTCGATTATATTCGTCGCGCCGATGGAATCCGTCAGAGGATTTATCCTTCCGTCAATTTATTATAACGTTCATCGTCAGATGGTGATTATACGACCTATTAGTAATTATAATTGGACGCATAAAGGAAAGTGGAAATTATTAACTATTTACAAAGTTGTGTCTCGTACGAATTCTGTTTGGCCGTCGCCGATCAGACGCGAACGAGTGTTTCTCGAACAACGGACACGGACCTTGCCAAGGTACGTGCATCAATCTTGAGGGAAGCTACGAGTGCAGTTGCACGGACATTCCTGGTTACAAATTGGCCCCGGATAATCATACTTGCGAGGACATCGACGAGTGCACCATAAACAACGGGGGATGCTCTCACATTTGTTTAAATACACCCGGAAGTGTTTTCTGCCTTTGTCCAGATGGATTTTATTTGACCGACGACTGGAAAACATGCCAAGGTAACCAACCGCGGAATTACCTTTTAATTACACTTTTCGTGAGCGACATTTTACAAAGAAAATATTCAAACAACGTTTGTTTGAATATTTTCTGTTAGTCCGATTTTTGCAATGTTACGATGAAATTTGACAATAAAATACCGAAGTGGCCAGCTACGTAGGTGGACGTTCTCTTCGCACGATTCATCCGTGTTTTTAATCTACGATCAATAAAGTTTATAAAAATATAAAATACTACTTAGTTAGATTACCGTAACAACGTTGAAAGTTTCAAGATTTTGTTTTACCACTCACTGTTTTGTTAGACGTAAACGAGTGCGAAAACGTACCGAAGGTTTGCACCGATGACACGGACTGTGAAAATACCGTCGGCTCGTACAACTGCGTCAGCAGACCTCAGAAAATGACGAAGGTGCTTCAGGATCGGGATTACGATTCCGAGGACGACGACGACGACGACGACGACAAAGACGATGAAGAATACGACGAGGAAGGTATCACCGAATTTCCAGAATTCGGCAAATGCGAGCAGGGCTTTAAGAAGAATGAAAACGACGAGTGCATCGGTTAGAGGATTTCAAAATTAATTTCATCCGTGCATAACTTGGAATAATCTGATTGATTTTTTTGCAGACATCAATGAGTGCGTGGAAGGAGACGAAGGCGAGCCCCACGGTTGCGACCACGAGTGCGTAAACGAACCGGGTGGATACTACTGCGTCTGTCCTACGGGATACGAGCTTCGAGAAGACGGCGTATCGTGCAGCGATACGAACGAGTGCGATAAAACACCTCCACCCTGCCCTCACGGTTGTAACAATACCGAGGGTTCCTACGTTTGTACCTGCCCTTTGGGATTCGCTTTGAAAGAAGATAACGTCACGTGTCTCGAAAAAACAACCTGCCGGACCTTGACGCCTCCTTGTTCCGACGAGTGCGAGGACACGAAGAACGGACCGCTCTGTATTTGTCCGCCGGGATTCCAGTTACTCGAGGATAAAGTAATCTGTGAGGACATCAACGAGTGCCTCTCGAATCCTTGCTCCCACTCCTGCATTAATTCGCAAGGAAGTTTCGCTTGCACCTGTCCGGATGGTCTCGAGATGCAAGAGGGAGAAAAACATAACTGCACGGACATCGATGAATGCGCGAAAGAGTCAGACAGTCATGGATGCGAACACGAGTGCGTCAACGTTCACGGAAGTTACGAGTGCGGTTGTAAGATCGGATTCGCTTTGAACGATGATAAGAGGACTTGTTCCGACGTGGACGAGTGCTCGAATCGAGTGCACGAGTGCTCGCACGCTTGCTCGAATTATCCTGGAGGTTACAAGTGTTCTTGTCCGGAAGGATACGAGCTTTCTGAAGATGGTTTCACCTGCAAGGATATCGACGAATGTAGAGAGGGCGAGCAACGGTGTTCACATACTTGCGTCAACCAGGAAGGAAGCTATAGGTGCGACTGTCCTCCTGGATATACTTTGGGCAACGATTCCAGGTTCTGCGACGATGTGAACGAATGTTTGGAAGGATCTCATCGGTGCTCTCACGAGTGTTTAAACTCTCCAGGATCGTACGCGTGTTCCTGTCCATCGGGAATGTCCTTGGAACAGGATCAAGAGTCTTGCGTCGCTAATGTCGCTAATGTCGCTAATGTCGCGGTTGACGTTTGTAAGACCGCCAACTGTTCCCATACGTGCGAGCAGGAGCAGGATACGTACAGGTGTGTTTGTTTTAAAGGATACGTTCTACGGGACGACGGAAGAACGTGCGATGACTTCGACGAGTGTCTCGAAGACGAGCACGATTGTTCTCACGACTGCGTTAACACGGCAGGAAGCTACAAATGCATTTGTCCCGAAGGTTTAAAGCTACTGCCAGACGGATTAACGTGCGAGGATGGCGTTTGCAGCAGTGGATTCCGCCAGGCCAATGTCGGCCAGTGTCGAGACATCGACGAGTGTCTGGAGGAGGATCACGAGTGCTCGCATTTTTGCGACAACACGTACGGATCCTACCGTTGCTCCTGTCCTCCGGGTTGGACCTTAACCGACGACAAGGTTACCTGCGTCGAGGCCGATCCATGCGCGAACACTTCCTGTTCTCATCGGTGCGTGCCGGATGGTTCGTCGTATCGTTGCACGTGTCCTTCGGGATATAACTTCACCGAAGACGGTGTGACTTGTATCGATATCGACGAGTGCGAAGATCCGAACTTCTGCGTAAGTCACGGGTGCGTAAATACCCCAGGAAGTTATGATTGCACGTGTCCCGCGGGACACCAGTTATCTACGGTTCGCCGAACCTGCGAAGATATCGACGAGTGTAACAGTTTGTTTCGTAAACACAACTGTTCTCATGACTGTATTAATACAATCGGCGGGTACAACTGTACCTGTCCACCGGGGTGGAATCTACAAAATGATCTTAGACATTGTCGAATCATGGACAATGTTTGCGCCAGTAATCACGGATGTTCTCACACTTGCGAGCAAGACAACGTTGTCAGTCAGATTCGTTGCGGATGTCCGGAAGGATACGAATTAAAGGAAGACGAGAAAACTTGCGAGGACGTGGACGAATGCAAGGAAGCTCTTCACGCTTGCGCTTCTTCTTGCGTGAACACCGAGGGTGCTTACCGCTGCGAGTGTCCTTTGGGATTGAAATTAAAGGACGATCAACGTACGTGCGAAGATATCAACGAATGTGCTTCGGCTAATGGCGTTTGTTCGCACGATTGCGTCAATACCGAAGGTAGCTTTAAGTGTACTTGTCCAGATGGGTACCGATTGGGGGAGGATGGGAAAACTTGCCAAGATATCGACGAATGTTCCGAGGACCTCCACGGCTGTTCGCACGTGTGCGAGAATTTCGACGGCACGTACGCGTGCCGCTGCCCCGAAAATCTCAGAATGACCGAAGACGATAAAACTTGCGCTGACGCGGATCACTGTTCGGGGGTGCACAATTGCAGTCATACATGCGTGAATATCCAGGACGGGTACAGATGCGAGTGTCCCGTCGATTTTAAATTAGACACCGACGACAGGACGTGCCAGCGAATTGATATCTGCGGGGAGGATCACGGATGCTCCCACGACTCGACTCGCTGTGTAAGCGACTCGAACGGTGTTCGTTGCCAATGTCCGACAGGGTATATTTTGTCGGGTGATAATAGAACCTGCGAGGATATAGACGAGTGCGCGAATGCAACGAACAACGAGGTACACGCGGTCTGTTCTCATATCTGTGTGAATACGAACGGTAGCTTTCACTGCGAATGTCCAAAGGGCTATGGAATCGCCGACGATCGGGGGACGTGCGAGGATATCAACGAATGCATTCAGGATAACGGTGGATGTTCGCATCTCTGCGCGAACACCGAAGGAGGCGTGGAATGCGCTTGTCCCGAGAATTATAAATTACTGGAGGACGACGGAAAGACTTGCGTGGAGATCGACGAATGTTTAATCGACAACGGTGGTTGCTCCCATTTGTGCCACTACGAGGGTGGTAGAGTATCTTGCTTCTGTCCACCGGGAATGGTCCTCTCGGAAAACGATACCACCTGTATCGAAGAAAATAAATGTCTTATCGAAAACGGTGGTTGCTCCCACCTGTGCCATTACGAGGAGGGCACGGTATCTTGTTACTGTCCACCGGAACTGATGCTCGCGGAAAACGAAACCGACTGTATCCAACCGAATAACTGCCTCCTAGAGAACGGTGGATGCTCCCACGAATGCCGTTACGAAGATGGAAACCTGTCCTGCTCCTGTCCCGACGGTATGATTCTATCGGACGACGAAAGGCAGTGTATACTCGAAAACAGGTGCTTCGTTAACAACGGTGGCTGTTCGGACATATGCGCCTTCACCAACGATTCCATAACCTGCGAGTGTCCCGCAGGATTTCAACTTTCGAAAGGGGATAACGCTACTTGCCTCGATATCGACGAGTGTTTAGAACTGCAGGACAATTGCACTCACAAGTGCGTAAACACGCAAGGTAGTTTCCAGTGCGAGTGCAACGAAGGCTTTTCCATCAATCCTTCGGAGGGCGCGTTTTGCGACGATATCGACGAGTGCGAAATCGAACAAGGGGGATGTTCGCACAGCTGCGTTAATTTAGTAGGATCGCATCGTTGTTCTTGCCCAGTGGGTTATATATTGGGGAATAATAATAGTACCTGTCGATTAATCGACGGTTGTAAACTGGACAATGGAAATTGTTCTCATCACTGTCACAACGGCGAGGACACCGCTACCACTCACTGTTCCTGTCCACTCGGATTCAGGTTGAAACAAGACGCAAAAACTTGCGAGGACATCGACGAGTGCGAAGAATTCGAGAACGACATCGAACTGGGTTGCTCTCATGTATGCGTGAACACCGATGGCGGTTATCACTGCGACTGTCCGTCGGGTTACATTCTATTACCGGACGATAAGAAAAATTGCATCGACGTAAACGAGTGCCTCAGTGATCGGCACAATTGCAGCCACGATTGTCTGAACCTCCTCGGCAGTTACGTGTGTAGTTGCTACGAAGGCCACTATTTACATTCCGATAAATCCACTTGCCTGGACATCGACGAGTGCCAAGAGAAAAATGGTGATTGCTCGCATTTCTGCACAAATACGATCGGTGGGCATTTCTGCTCGTGTTCGCCGGGGTATGAACTCTCGCAGGACGAGAGGACGTGCATCGACATGGACGAATGTAAAACCGGCACGGCGAAATGCGATTACATCAACGGCGAGTGCATCAACACCTTGGGTTCCTGGAGATGCGTTTGCCCCGACGGGCACATCCTGGCCAACGACTCGCGAACTTGCATCGACGTGGATCGATGCAAATCGAAGAACGGTGGATGTTCGCACGCTTGTTTCAGCGTTATCGACGGCGTAAAGTGCAGCTGCCCCGTAGGTTTGCATCTCGACGACACCGGCAAGATTTGCAAAGATATCGACGAGTGTTTAACGGATAACGGTGGATGCACGGATATATGCGCGAACACCGAAGGCAGCTTTATTTGTCGTTGTCCGGATGGTCTGCACCTGCACCTGAACGTGGACGGTAAAAGCTGTTTGGACGTGGACGAGTGCGAGATCGAAAATGGTGGGTGTTCCGACATTTGCGTTAACGTCAGAGGTAGTCATCGTTGCGAGTGTCCCGTCGGTTATTATTTGGGAGAGGATCAGAAATCCTGCCTGGACGTGGACGAGTGCGAGGAGAATAACGGTGGTTGTTCCGACGAGTGCGTGAACGAGGCTGGTTCGCACCGGTGCGAGTGCCCGAGGGGCTACCGGTTGATAAACGAATCGTCGTGTCATCCGGTGGACCCATGCGGAATCGATAACGGTGGTTGCGAGCAGATTTGTAACGCGGAGAACGGCACGGCTGTTTGTACCTGTAAGGAAGGTTTCCAGTACGACGAGGAAGATAAGAGAAAGTGTCGAGACGTGGACGAGTGTGCCGGGCAACACGCTTGCGAGCACCACTGTCTGAACACGATCGGTTCTTTCCACTGCAGATGCAAGGATGGATTCGAGATGAAGAACTCTACTTGCGTCGGTACGCTCACCCTTTCTATATTAATTAACAAGCGCAATCGAAAAGAATCGAAAGCGATTATGCGTTTACCGTAAAAAGCCGAACGAAATCGATCTCTACCGTATCGATGTACGTAGCTAATTGGTACAGGGAAACTAAAGAGTTACGCGGGGTCTCGTTAAAAATATGGATTGTCCTTGATAGGCAATTCACGTTTCATACGGTATTGGATTTTTTCCAACGTTTTTCCAACGTTTTTCCAACGTTTTTCCAACGTTTTTCAAACGCGTACAGTACGGGATACGCGTCAGTTATCAATAGTCATTTGTAGATATCGATGAATGCGCTGCCGGGCTCTGCAAGAAAAACAAGTGCGTCAATATTCATGGGAGTTTCCGTTGCGAGTGCGACGCGGGATATCGATTGAACGACGACGACACTTGTGTAGGTTCGTGAGAAATATTTTTACCTGGGTCGGAAACTTAACTTTTTGTATTCCTATTAAGGTTTGTTTGATCGTTTCTAGACATCGACGAGTGCGTCGAGGAAGCGCCTTGCAAAGAAAAGTGTATCAATACGCCGGGTTCTTATCGGTGCGCCTGCTCCCCGGGATTCCGACCTTTTGCTTCCGACTGCGTAGGCACGTCCACTCCACCCTCCAAAATTATTCCTTGTCGTTGATCTATTTCGTTCGGAAGAATATCGTTCGCTAACAAACAATTCGCTAACCACAACAACGTATTGTATTCTATATTTGTCGAGATCATTCGAAATCGTTAGTGAATGTATACGATAGTTCGAACGATAGTTCGTTTCGGTGACAGTAATTCATTGGATTTTCATGAAACTAGATATCAACGAGTGTGGCTGGAACAACGGTAGATGTGAGCAGGATTGCATTAATACGATAGGATCCTTTGTGTGCGCCTGTCGTGCAGGTTTCGTCGTGGATCAGAGGTAAACAATAATATTGATCAATTATTTCCAACATAGTTCGAAATAGTTCAATAACGTTTCGTTTGTCCGTTAAATTCGAATTATTCCGCTTGTCATTTTTGCGCCGAGAATATCCTGCCCGTTTTACCAAAATTACGATCCCTGTCAGGATAATCGAATTGTTTACACGTACGTCTATTAATCTGCTCGTTAAACTCGAGTTCGAAAATATTTCCAAATTCCCGACAAGCCTTCGCCTATTAAGGATGTTTTCGAATGTTGAAATCGTCAACGTCATTTACTTTAGTTCCACAGTTTTAGTTGAAATGCAGAGAGAGGGTTATTTTCAAAAATAGAAACCGATCGACGTATGTATTTCTAAAGTAATCGTGCAACGCGTTCCGCGGCGAAATTAAAGTCTTAAATAAATATTCTCGTTCTTACAAGGTAATAAATTATTATTACTATTCTAACAAGGCAAATACCGTTGGATTTGCGTTTAAAAAAAGCATTAAGATAAAATAATGTCAAGAGTACAGATCGTAGAATTAGTCCCGCTTGGCCGGGTTAAAATGTTTGCCAGGGTTATTTCGGCGAGTACTCCGAGGAGAGAAAAAGGTGCCGGCGACGTTAACTTAATTTTGACCGAATTTTTCGGTGAAAACCATGCGGCTCTCTGTTTTCCAGGAATAGAAGCCAGTGTCAGGACGTAAACGAGTGCTTGAATCGAAACGGGGGCTGCAAAGGTGAGTGTGTCAACACTGCCGGAAGTTACTACTGTACATGCACCGAGGACTCGGTCCTGGCTTCCGACGGAAGAACCTGCATTTCACCGGAATTGAGATGCCGCCCCATGAAACGACCTTCCTTCGCCGAGGTGGGCAACTATTTCTCGCGGTTGGAAAATATACGCCTTCTCCATTTTCATACAACTAACGCTTGACTTTCGAATTCCGAATTACGAATTACGAATTACGAATTACGAATTACGAATCTTGTACACGCGAAATTCTTTATAAACTTGACGGATTTAGATTCATGCAAGGCACGCTTTGTACCGGGAAAACAGTGAAACCAAATTAAATTCAAATTCAATTCGAATTTATTACGTTTGACTAAATAAAGAAATTATATCCGAGGCGCGTATCATAGTTATATCGCTAATAATTATTGATACATCGTAACAGTTATTTTCATGTATTATTATGCCTCCAACGGTGAAGAGCGTTACTTTTCACGAAATATAGAATTGAATATTTTGGAATGTCTTTTATACAACGTAACTTTCATACAAGCTTGTTCCTTTTGTCGAACCGTTGGACAGGTAAGATGTTCCGGTTATTCTTCCGGGTCATCGGACTATCCACCCGGAGCTAGATGCTACGTTCGATGTCGCAGAGGATTCAGATTAGAAGGAGCGCACACGAGATACTGCATGGTCGATGGACAATGGAATGGAAGGGAACCATCTTGCGTACGAGAAATAACCCCCCCGTTATCCTTCGATCCTCGTTATCGTTCAGGTATTTCAATGACGCAACGCATAAGCGCACTTATTCGTTCGATTTACAACATCAAAGTTCGTAGCATATATTTTGTGCCGACGTTGGGAGTCGGTGACTGTTGACAAATCAGTGGAAATTATTTATCCGGAAAAAGTGCACGTTTAATTAGTCGAGCGGACAGTCTAAGCAACTTTTAATAATAGAAACTTCCGGTGCAAAGACTGGTGGTTAACGAGGCCATACGTTAACGCCAAGCGTTAACGCCGCGCCTTAACGAGCTTCGCTTTTTCTTCTCCTCCTCCTCCTCCTCTTACTTTCTCGGTCCACCTGTTTACCCGATTCTTCTTTTCCACCGCACCCAACCGTTCTTTTTTCGGTTAAAGAGAATCAGATTTCAGTAGCGTCGCCACTTTACTTATCGTACTTCTTTATTTAGAAACGCGCAAACGCATTAGAGATTTTTCATTTCCCCCATAAACATACATACGTTGAATATGCTACTCCGATACGCGCGACTTTGGTGGTAGATATTTAAACTTTATAAAAGTAATGATTGTCACGAGGGTATGTAATATCGTAACTATGTGGTAAAATGGCACGGAGTTATAGAGTCAGAGACACCATTTCCAAGCATTACAATTCCTGCGACGCGAGTTTACGTCCCGTTACGTGACGTTACAACGTGTCTCGGGTGATAACAGCCCCGGGATGATAATTTGGTTGGACGTATCATGGAAAAGTGCGCGTTTAATAACAGGGCATGTCACGTCGGAAACCCCCCGGCCTTTCGTGAGGTGCCCACGGGACATGGACGTTGAATTACCCGCAGGCCAGAACACGATACACGTCTCCTTTCCACAGCCAACTTCTAATATGATGTGGAGGTAAGAACTGCCCAAGTTTCAATATTCTTCAAATTACATCGTTCCGTCAACCTTCGTGTTATACCGGTAGAAATCAATTTCAAGCAAAATTTACTATGCTTTGGGTAAAGAAGGTTTACAAAGCTTGTTTAATAAAATGAGAGAAATATTACAAATCATTACGTCCACAGAACTCGACGGAGGACAGAATTTTGTTAAACGAATCGGATTTGTCCAATTAGCTTGTCCAAACGCAACTATACATTCCTGACATATTCGTGAAATAGAATAGTTTATTGTACGGCGGGTGGTTGAAAGGGTGGTCGTAAAGATTTTGCGGAGCACAATGGGAATTCCGAAGGAGCTTAGAGGGTTGGCACGGAGGGTGAATCCGGCTTTCTACCCTGATATTTGTATTTTGTGTCTCTGCTTGTTCGGCCGAATGGTGGTCGATCCTTGGTAGAGTCGCGCGCGTATCTCGAGATCTTGATAGAGAAGCGAGGCTTAACCACTCCGTTGACCGTCGATCACGGTAGGTAGGTCATAATTCGATGCCGAGTCGTAGGTTGATCGGATGTCAATCAGTGATACACCTCAAGGGGATAAACCTACGATAGGCGTTACGAAACGGCGTAAGAAATCTGTAGGTTGACGGGACCGGACGGGACGGGACGGGACGGGCCGTGATTTATTTGATTTTCAGATACATCAATGCTTCGCCTGCTTGGGGCAAACAACTGCGAGCGGATTTACCAGCCGGTACCACCATCGTCGCGTTCACCGCTTGGTCACCCGTCTCTAATTATACCGGCACCTGTAGAATCGTAATAAGGGTTCGAGGTAAGCTTTCAACAACAACAAATATTTTCCCGTAATGGCTCGATACCGATTCGATAGCAAAGGTTTAGTAAATATTCATGTATGCGATAAGAAAGCGAGGTAACTATTATATCGGAATGAAATTTGTGATGTTTCTGAAGTTGACCTTACTTGAAAAAAATGTGGGTATAATAAACAGGGGGATTTAAACGTGGTTTACCCGTAATTTCCTTGATAATTTCCCAGTTCGTAGAAGAAACCAATTTCACTTTCCATTATGCATCGTGAGATCACGAAGGAAATTAAGCGTTACGCGCGCGTACCAATTTTCCGAATTAGCGAACACGAACGTTATACATACTCGCATATGATTTCCCACGCGTATAACGCGTATAACCCGTATAACGCGTAAGACGTTCGTTCGTAATGCAAACATGAACACGAATGCTGACATTAACGATTTATCGCGCGTTCTTGCTTGTAGAGTTGTGCGCAAGAATTTCTGAAATTATGGACCTCCGATACCGAATCCGCCGAATCCGCCGAATCCGCCGAACGTCGAAGTTGACCTTTCGATTGACAAACAATATCTCTTTATTCGCCGTACGTAAAAATAAATGTCAAGATATCGGTAACGCCGCGAGAAATATGAAAATGTCAGGACGTTTAAATTACAAAGTAGATGTTAATAGGCGGGATTGAAATCTACGGGATCAGAGAGTATCAGAGAGTATCAGGTAAGTGTCGTCGAACGGCAAAATCGTGTCTTTATGATAATGGCATAGCTATTAACTTCCCTACTTACGTCAGTCGAAAGTCACATAATCACATATTATAGAAAGCCCTCGTCTAAATCCGTCCTCGAAGTATTACTTAGTTGGGGGTTCAACAAGAAATTTGGGACACGAAGTGCTAAATGAACGTGTCAGACGCAGAAACGCCATCTCAAGATCCATACGACCGAAATGCATATGTAGTTATTTTAATAATTGTCACGAAATACTAATATCGATCGACGTGGCTCGGAACTGCACTGATAGATCAAATATCGTCGACCGTGTCTACGCAGTAAACACGGTACCTTTAAGGAAAATACTCTAAAGCGGAAAATGTTGCATCATTACGTAAGAAGGTCGACGTTTCTATTGACTTACTTCATTTCCGTGGGACCTTTTCATTGTGGATGTCACCGGCATCCTGTCACTTACCGTCGCTTACCGTCATCCGCAAAACGCCCCCAAGTTTTTCCCTCGACAACCTCTTTTTCAAAAGAGTTAATTGCGAGAAACTCCCAAGTATCACTTTTCTACCGTATCCGACGTATTTTTTCGCTCGTTGGACGTATAAATATCTGCCGGTTTTTATATACATTTAAAAAATGCCTACCACTAAAAACGTAACTTTAATTTTTAAACGAAGAATATCTATATTCTATATATTTTATTTTCTAATTTTAGTTAACTCGTTGAAAATTCGAGTGGCTGATTTAACGGCACGGTATATTTATTGAAATTGACACGACAGATGCTCGATCGGCGGTAAATCCAAGTAGCAGGAGGTAGTAGGAGGTAGTAGGAGGTAGTAGGATTAGTAATAAAATATTACCTATCGGTATTATTACTTTTAAGTACTTTTTTTGCTTTTAATATGTTTAAAAAATGTTATAACGAAATGTCCTTCTAATATGGAAAGGTATCGGGTTTATCGACTATTCAATAGCTGTCGCGTACTAATATATTAAATGTGAATTATAATGAAATGTAGCAATATTCAAATAAAAGTTGAATTATTTCGCGGATGAAGATCTTTAGAAGATCGCGTTCGAAACAAATCGAGAGACTCATATTGAATTTTTCCAAGTTGATTAATCGAACCGGCGATGGATATCGGATTCGGCGAGAGTGGCGAGAGTGGCGAGAGTGGCGCAGGTTTTTGTAGACATACCCGGATCGATAGAACGGTAAGGAAAGAAGAGAAAAGAAAAGAAAGGCAAAGTTTTTTGAAATCGGGATCGGTGACACGGAATCCGAAGCGTTCGATATCCGGGGAACTTTGGTTTCAACGACGAAGTGCACTTAGCTTTGCCGCGCTTAATTACTCATTCGAAAAGTTCCCGAAACCCCGAGGAAGTTCCATCCTTTGGAACGTAGATCCAGAGTTTCTACGGACGTTGGCGTTCGTTCGATATTCAGTTGCACAAAACAAACTCTTGCCTCTCGAACAGGATCAAATTCGCCGTAACTCGCCATAATTCTTAATCATCCGACAACGATTCAACGTCCTTGGTGTAGAATACCAGGGATTATTCGATTATTACGTCGATTAAGCGCGTCCATCGTACACCGTACGCTAATAATTGATAATAATTGATAATAATCCGAAAGTGATCGGTAATGCCGAATTGTTCCAGATACCGAGAATCCAAAAGTTACGACTTGCCCGACGTCGTTCGAAGTGCGGCTGAGTTCCTCCGAGCGAAATCGCTTAATATTCTGGCAGGAACCAACGTTCACCGACAACGTCGCCGTCGAGCGGATCTACAAAACGAGGGTGAGTGACCCGAGGCTCGAACCCGAGCGTGATCTTCCTCGAAATTCCAGCTGTTCGATGTCCTAGGAAAATTAAGTTTCACGACGATCCTCAGTACCCACCCGTCAGTACCCACAGGTCTTGCCTTAGGTCTTGCCTTAGGTCTTGCCTTTGGCACGGCTACCTATTCCCGGAACAACCGAAAGATCTCGATCCACTTACCTTCCCCGACTTTTTCCTCCACCTTTTCCCTGAGGTTACGACTCTTTATTAAAACTTTACCTCTAACGATCGAATTTACAGAACCCATTTGACTTTGTTGAAAGAGGCACACCTCGAAGGTGACAACTTCGGAGCGACCCGAATCGGTGCGCGGGACGATCTTTACGCACATCTACATTATATTGACATTTTGTCGGCACAGACTTTGCGGGGCTTTACGCTGGTTAACATGTCTTTCCGCATACCGTTCTACGTGCTCGTTCCGATTTCACATTTATTTGGAAATTAATCTATTTTGTATTATAACTTAAACACGGTAGACGTAATGTGGGAGTAGCCTATTTACCGTAATAACGTAATAACGAAATAACGTAATAACACAGCCTCGATTGGCCTGCCCGGAGGATAATTGGCGAATGGATATTAAGGGAGGAAAATAACTACGTGATTTCACCATGATTCACCATTAATAGATAAGGGCTGCACATTCCGGGCGTTAATTTTCACTATCGTCATAGTTGAATGGTTAAGCGGTTATTTGCGGTTATTTGCGGTTATATACAAGGTGAACAGTAATTGCGTTCGAATGATGGAATTACTATATGCGAACGGAGAGTAATAAGAATATTTCGTTGTAAAACGGGGATGGTCATCGTGGTATCAGGATCACGCGGTTTGCATATTTCAATCTGAAAGCAGATTCGAGAGGCTGACATAAAAAGTAAACCGGCGTATTTCGACACACAGGAACCGGGACAACTGATGTACCCTGGCATTCACAACGTACGATACATCGCTTCCGATGCAGCCGGAAATCGAGCCGAATGCCATTTCTCGATACACGTACGAGGTAAATTTATGTTACGTAAAGGGGATGCGAAGGAGATAGAGGCAGGCAAATCCGACGGGAACAGCGATATCGATAAACCAACTTCGACAATTTCAGTTTTCGTGCCTTCATCTTCTCTCATTTTATAAAACAATATCGTCGTTTCCTCAAATTTTACTCTTTTATCATATATTACGTGCCTATTAAGATTCAGTTTAACACATTCCATGCCTTGAAATTACTACCGATCGCATAGTTTGTCGAGGCACGACAGAGTTACGCGGCTCTTACAAGATTGCATCCAAAAACATTGATAATTAACGCGTTTTGTTTACATAAAAAAGACGAGTAGAAAATGCAAAGTAAAATTCTCTGTGTGTAAATAAAACGTATTTGCATAACCCGCATTTGAGAGTAGTCGTAAAGGGGTAGCGCGACAGTGGTGCTCGTGGAACAGTATCCAGCAAATAACATTTTCTTATTACTCCTGGAAGCTCAGGATAATTTGAACGCCTCGGTAAATTACGAAATTACGTAATCATTTCCTGTGCCAGTTGAAAACATCTTGATAACGTTTCCGCGAGTAAGGGAAATAATATTTAGATCGTTAATAACATTTGGATCGCATTTAGATCGTATTTAGATTTCCGTTGAAAGTTTTTTCGCGATTTTAACTTTTAACTCACTTTACGCTGACAATGAGATCGAGTTCCGAAGGTTTTCAAACACAGGCCTCACAGGCCTCACAGGCCTCACCGGCCTCCAGATTTTTTGCCGAATACGTTTATGGATGTTTCAACTCTTGAACGAACTTTGATTAAGTTCGCGCTTTTGGAAATATCGGAGTCTAATTGTAAGGCGAACAATTCGAATTTTAACTCTGACATTTCTTCACCTATTTTGCTCTTTAAACTTCTTTCATCGTGATATACCGTGTATCATCGTGAGTACCTTAAAATCGGACTTTCGAAATTGTAATTTTTGGACAAATTCTTCCATCCAAAAATATGTATTCCTAGTATTAAATTAACGTAATTCGTGGATGAAGTTTTTGACGAAACGACAACGTCGAGAAGTAGAAAGATTAAGCCAAGAGTTGATGGAAAAATCGAATTACTCGATCGACTTGGATAGAATTTAGGTTCGATATCGTTGCTTCCCCGGAAGAGAGAAGGGAGAAGGGAGAAGGGAGAAGGGAGAAGGGAGAAGGGAGAAGGGAGAAGGGAGAAGGGAGAAGGGAGAAGGGAGAAGGGAGAAGGGAGAAGGGAGAAGGGAGAAGGGAGAAGGGAGAAGAGGATTAATCAAAGTTATCTTTGACCTGGTCTATTTTCAGAATCGGAGCAACCCCGAGATTCCGAGGTGAGTCGAAAAGAATCGTTCACCGGGTTTTGTCTTACAATTAGCTGTCGGATCGCAGTAATCCGCGGCAATTTTCCATCATCGACGAAACGTAACTTTATTTATCCGTCCGGTGCTCCACGCCGTTCTTTCTTCGGATTGGTCGATCGACCGATTCGCGGTAGAACGGTTTATCGGGTCAGTATTTCGTTATCCCACAGGATCTTAATTATTGGAAGCATCCGCGGCGATCTTTTGTTGCTCAGAGCGGTACAAACAAACCGCGCCGCAAACAAACGCGAGGCACTTCCACGGAGATTTTGACGACCATCGTTATTCTTTTCCGTAATCTACGCGGCTCCTAGTATTTAAATGCATTCGTACATCGACCGAATATCGAATTACGGATATCGAGTCCAGCCATTTGGTCGCGTACATTCGCATTCACCCTTCCACTCTTATTGTATTTCACGTTGCTTTTATATCGCTTTCGTATCGCTTTCGTATTGCTTTCATTTTGTAACTGGACAAAGACGAATAATGGTTCGTTCCTCCGGAATCGAGAGAACTCGACGAAGGCTTTCTATTTTATTCTTCCATTATTTTAAATGTCAAGTATCCAATTTTTCTCTCCAATTTGATCGGCCAATTTCTACGTGGTTTAATGATTCTCCTATTTAATAGCGGATTATCGAAAAATCAAAGTTAATCAGTGCAGTGAAGTAACGTTTCGATTGAATGACTGTATTAATATTTAAATTCCGTACATATACAAAAAGCAATAAGTGCTACGTGCAATGGTGGGAATCAGGTTCCGGTATTACGTTTATTTCTTATCCGATTTTCTCGCAAAGATTTAGAAGGGTGGCCGGGAGGGAGGAGGGAGGAGGGAATTTAATTTCCAAGTATCGTTACCCGAATGGCATAAATCTAATCTAGGATCTGCGTTACGCTTATTTCGCGATTTAGCCGAGATTCTACAGGAGGAAGATGCTGATGTGTCCCGGTAGGCCTCCTCAGCCGATACCAGTCTCCTCTTACGGGGTAAGTAAACGAGTATCTCTTGGGGGTGGTAGTAAGGGATCGTAAAGGGGTAGCGGTGGGAAAAGCGAAAACCACCGAAAACCACCGAAAACCACCGAAAACCACCGAACCGTATCCTAACTCGATTTCCAGTGGGTGATACCGAGTGGATGCTACCTAAGGTATACGAGGATCTTCTCCGGGGCATATGCCGCTCAGAACTATCAAAACAATCGGGGACACGAGCAAAATGGTTATCAGGACTCCAGGGCCGCTTATCATCAGATTCATCCCGTTCGAAGGAGTCAAGGTCAACCCGAACTACCCAGGTTGTATCCACTTGGCGACTGTAAGTGTATGTGTTGCTTGCTGCTCTGTTTTTTTTTCTTTTTTCCTCCACATTTCTTCGTTTCTCTAACTTTCTTGAATGAATACAATTAATTGGAAATTTATATATATATCTATACAATTTGTTGCCCTAATGAATGAACGTCAATATTTGCGTTTAAAAGGGAAAGAATTTTGATAACGATTCGCGATGATCTTTGAAGTAGATTTTGAATGTTCACGATACTGTTCACGGCACTGTTGTTTCCAACAAAACGACTCGTTAAAAAAATGTAATTGTTTTGTAAACTTTAAAATAATTCCGTTTCATTTTGCATGGTAATTTATTAATGTGCATGCGAGTGCGAAACGTTGTTCCATTGGTATTAGAGCGTCCGGTATTAATTGCATCTGTGGAATATAATTAAATATTCCACGTGTATATTTCGCGATACGACGCTTATCGGATTTTGACAAATCAGACGCATTTATTTTCAATGGCAACACGTCGAAGCGCGACTCAGGATTTGAATAACGCAACGCGAAGCTATGGAGTTCTACATAATAATATAGGAGCAAGCGAGGTAAAGCGCAAAAACTCGGGAAATTTAAAGTGCGAATTCTTAACTAATATCGCCGGCTTTTCGTGGAAAATTGTTTCCCCCGCAGTTTGCATTCCGAATATTACTCTCGCGACATATTAATAATATATTTGTCACGTAGCCTATCGATATTATTTCGTTGGCAAACCTTCGTGGAAAGTTCCAACGAACGGGTTAATGCGTTTCTCGTTAACGTGTTTTTCATTCGAAATTTCCACGAAGGTTCGCGATTAACCAAAGTCGTGAATACCTCTTCGCGAGTTCTTTTTGTCGGTCGGATGTCTCGAAAGCAAACGAAACCATCGTCGTCCCGCCTGTTTACCCTCTTTCTGATCCCTAAAAGCTTTCCCCTCGACATTCCCGAGTTTTCACGGGGTGAACTTAATCTCGTTTACCCGTTGATTTCGTTGGTTTCCTGGAATTACGAATCTTTATTCCGCCGAAAACCTCTTCCCAACTACTCTTCCCTACTCGCCAGGCATGCCGCGGTTTCCTTCCACAGAGGACCTGCTCCGTGAAGCTTTCTACTTGCCGAGTTTGATTTCCACGAAAACCCTCTTCGTTCCTAAGTGGAATCGTTCGAAATGATCTTTTGTAACCTCGACATTTCTTCGGTCATTATATTCATTATATTCATTATATTCAGTCAGTTGGCGCGGGTCAAAATATGACGATAGATGAGAGAACGCGAATGTCGCCCTCCGAAACCATACGAGATATTATACGCGGATTTTCTAAATAAAGCTAAAACAATGAAGAAAAAGGACCTTACTCTAAAAGTTCAACTTTTGCCTTTAATAGCCATATTGTGCCGCAGTGACCTAAAACGGGGCGAAACTTGATTCACGCTCGAAGAAATTCAACGAAAGAAAATTCAAGAAAACTGAATCATGTTGATTCGAAGAATGGACGTGAATGAGAAAATTAAGATATTTAGTGAACGAAGGTCAACTATTTCGAGTGAATTGTTCGTATTGAAAAGAATACATTTATGTGCCGGAGTAGGAAGACTTGGATCCCAGGAGGTACGGAGAAAGCATCTGCATTTTTTAAGAAGAAAGTAGGCCGAGAAGAAGGAAAAAGCTGAGGGGAAAAAGAGGGAGAAAAGTGAAGTTATTTGGTTGCGCTTCTACAGAGGTTTCGAAAAGCGAAGGAAAATCTAACTCACCCTCGAGTTGCGTTCGAGTTCAATTCGAAGTCGAAGAGAAGCGAGTACGGATCGCTAAAAATGTTCACCCATCGTGCAATTCGACGGATCCATTAAATCAAAAACATTAATGCACGCACTATGAAAATGCATTTGAAAAAAAGAGAGTTTAAAGGGAGCAAAATGGGTGTTTTAAAGGAACGGGGAGAGGGAATCCGGCATAAAGCCGTAGAGCTAAAAGCCGAATCGAAAAGTGGTTTGAAAGTAGCCGGAATGAATTGCTAGAAACGATAGCAAGCGGAGCGCGGTGGATGTCATTTTATGGAAATAGTTGGAACGCGGTATACATACTCCATATACAATGCACGGTTACTCTTCCGCCTCGCGGCCGAATCAGCCGAATCGTATCTGCGGATGCATTTCGCGTACGTCGAAATAGGTGTCGATCGCCGGGTGTAAGACATAGAGGCTCGTCTCGACCCAAGTACCTCGCTGTCGATGATTTAACATCAATGTTTTTTCACCGAAACCGTTACTCCGTAAAGTATCTTTATTAAGAGATATTCTATCAGTTAAATAAATATCGTTTTTCATTAAACATAAATCAATCCCCGCCCAATCTGATCCTGTCGGGAAGTTTTCAATTTACGACAAGTAATGTTTTCCATAAATTTACAAATGTTAGGTTCTTGCGGTGACGTTGATTTTTGATAGAGTTTCCCGGGACGTAATATCGATTCTCCCCGTTGGCTCGAAGCGACGTGCAATTTGACGGTAGATTTCTGGTTAGCGTTACCCGCAGTTCGCCTGTAGTTCGCCTGTAGTTCGCCGCGGGCGTACTTCCAGGTGGCGATGCATAAATACGTCACACGGAACCGATCACCCTTTAACCGTTCGAGCGGAATAAGAAATCGAATGCCATGAAAATGAAACGAGAAAATTGACGCTCGCGTATTGCGTGGTCCACACACTTCTTGCAATTTGCACCGCCGTTTATTCGTAAATTACTGGGCGCGATACACGGCCCAGTGGAAATATCGACTATAATTGGAAAAGAAATATTAACCTGTGGCGTCGATACCCTGTCGCGAGAATCGCGCTCGAGATTCGAGCCACTTTAAGTCACTCGAGATCGAGAGGGAAAACAAAGGAAAAAGAGAGTGAAAGCAATCGAGGATATCGAGCATCGTTCAATTATGGAAAGCGTTCCGGTGGCAGTCCGCGGACCGCGAAGGACATCGATCGGTCCAGTTTCGAGCCGGTGATCGACGTTCTAACATGAAGGCGGAGAATAATCGCGGGGTAAAACACGGGTAAAACACGGGTAAAACACGGGTAAAACACGGTAATCGAACAAATCTACAAGGAAATCGACGCGATGCTGAGTATCGTGGCACCTGGAAGACTTGTCCTAACCTTGCAATCGATTCCACCTTTTCTCGCGGAGAGCATCTTTGTTCTGACGTTGGCCCTTCTGCTCGCAGTACCTTTCATCGTCCGCGTTCAACGGCTTTTCCTACCGTTATACGTATGTACCTCTATCGAGCGTATTCATTTGCGTATTCATTTGCGTATTCATCGCGTATTTCGGAATTCGCTGGAAACGCGGGGCAAAGGACAATTCGGTAAAGATCGGTATCGAATGTTATTTAAAAGGCATCGTCTCGCGAGGCTGCATCAATCAATTATAGCACCGGTAACGGTAGATGTAATATTCGTCGCCGCTTTAGGCTATCGCGGAATATACTCGAATATAAAAGAGGGGAGCATAGATTCGGGAAATTAGATCACCGAAGGTAACTTACCGTTCTTTATTTTGGGTTCTATTTACTCGCGAACGGGCCTAATAAAAGATTCCTTTTCCGTGGCTCTATTGGGTTTCTATCCGTAAGGCCGTATCCATCGAATTCCGATGGATTCGTTGTTTGTACACACCCCTGGAATACCGAATGTTCTGGTGGTAGGACGAATCGACGAAGTCCAGGACAAGGAACCGGGACAGCCGGGACAGCCGGGACAGCAACCCCTCCCAACGTCGAGTGAATCCCCCCGAAAACGGGAATGGGAGTCGCACGGTGGTGATGCGACATCCAGCAGGAATTTTCACCGACTCGGCCTCGAGTTCGAGTGTAAACTTGCATCTCGAGTCGAGCCGTAAAACGACGTCGACGCCGATCTTACAACGATATTCGGATCGAGATCGAGATCGATCTTCCGACGCTCCTCTGGATCTCGCGGAAGATCGTCGACGGACGCACGCTGCCGCGACGCCGAAGGATGTACCTCTCAAGCATTCATCCTCCTTCGTTGCCACCAATTCCGAACTTCCGATAATCGATATATCGTCCTTCGACTACGACTCCTATCGGCACAAGCTCATCGAGACCACCCTCAAGAAACAGTACAACGATTTCCAACCACCCGGTCACGTCGTCCTGAATTCGATACATCTTAATAACACCGACTCCACGCTCGGCGTACGCCTCAACGAACGTTACAGTCACAGATTGTTCGACTTCGTCGAGGAATATTATGACGCTACCAAGGGGATGAGCAAAAAGGAAATGGAATACCTGCATCCGTTGGATCACTTTCTAGTCAAAGGTATACACAGACGAGAGACGATAGAGAAGCAAACCGAGACTCTTTTACGAGATAACGACGCGAATAAGGATCATTCGAATCGAGAGACGAGTCAGATTACTTTCTCAGCCTCTATTTCAGGAGATAAATCCGCGACAAAGAGACAACTAAACCTAATCCAGAATCGGAAACATTTCAAGTATCCATCCGAACGACGAGCCTTGGAACCGGAAAATATCGTTAAAAAAACATCTGCGAGGCCGCGGTATGGAAGAGAAAGCGGTAAAACGGTATTTGAAGAGACGAGTAAGAACATGGACGTTCCTACACCCACGTTAGATCCAAGTTTAAAGAAGGAACCGTACAAACCAACGTCGAAGAGCGAACCCGAACCCGAACCCGAACCCGAACCCGAACCCAAACAAGAACCCGAACCCGAACCCGCGCATCTTCGTGCTTCGACCGCCAAAAGAATCACTGCGAAATCACCGAGAGATCGTTCTCGTTCGGCTTCGCTCGGTGCGAGGGGGAAGACGTTTGCGGAACTTTGGAGCATAAAGCAGAAAGCCGAAACTCTTTCCTCGACCGACGATGCCGAGAAGCGATCGGTAAATTATACTTCGGCAAGTTCCATAGACTCGGCGAACGCTTACGAACGCTTATCGAGCAAGATCGAAGCCGGGAATCCATCGATTAAGAGAAGTCGCGAACCATCCGGAATTCCAGTTTCGCTAACGGAAAGAGCAGCGAGCAAACGGCCGACAACCTCGGGAAAAACCTCGGGAAAAACCTCGGGAAAAACCTCGGGAAAAACCTCACTGAGACGGTCTCCGTTCGCAACGAAAAGAGTCGCAAAAACGGATGTTAACGAAGCGAAGGACGTTGAGCAAGTTAAGTGCATCGACGGAAACTGGCGCGATAAGGTAAATAATGCGATTGACGATAACACACTCGTTGAAAGAAATCAAAGAATAATAGGAGAGAAGGATGAATCGATTAATTTGATGTCGGCAAGCGGCACTGTAGCGGTGAAAGAAAGTGCCAACGATAAATCATCCATGAATGTTTTGCCGGAAAGCATCCAATCTTTCGTTCCGAAAACGGGCCGGCCAATGAAATCCTCCGCGTCGGCTTCCGCGAGTTCTCCCAGGGGATCCACGAGATTGACGACTATTCGGACCTCCGAAGCACCGAACAAGTTTCTTGGACATCAACGATTCACCAATTCGGAAAGTCTACCCTTGAATAAAGGAAGATCAAATAATTACGTAAAGTTGTTTCAAAATCGACAACGAGTAAGATCCACGAATTACAAGGTTTCCTCGTTAAGTTCAAATGGCACTGAAAAAAGTTCCATTTCAACGGAAAAACAAACGATCGGTGAACGCGATACACTCGACACACCGCTCCCGGACGTTCAGGAAAATCAAATCTTAACTCTGGATCTCAACAGCGAACAGAAAATAGTGGAAAGTACGATAGGTGATACCAATCCCGTAAAACTCACGGATAAATTACAAATAAAGAATACGCGATTGAATATCGGTAAAAGCGATCGACGAACGACTCGAAGTACGATCGGAAACTCGAGAACGAGTAATAATACCGCCGATCGTTTCCCGATAGGTTCGAAATTATCAGCCGGCGGAAGATTTTCACGGCTCGGTACGGATTTGAATCTCAAGGAGAAACTGGAAAATTCGGAAATAAATGCTGACGTAAATATTTTGAAAACCGGTAAGTCACCAGGTAAGAAAACCGCGGACGAATTAAAAGTTCCACGACGAGAATCCAAAGCCGGTACAGCGATGCAGGCGGGTCTTAAAAAATACATTAAGAAAGTAAAACAAGTGCTGACGCATCGCGATTGTGCCGACATCGATGATCTGGCTACCTTGAGTCTCACGGAAGCGATTTTACCGGATCTGAAGAAGGCACTGTCACCTCAGGAAATACGAGAACTTCAGACTTTCTTGAACACCGCGGAAAACACCGATCTCACTCGCTTACGTCTCCCTACGGAAGAACTACAGAACGCGTGAATTTTTCATGTCACCGTTTCATACATCGTTTTCTTATTGTATTCGTCTACTTCTTAGAAACATATTTAACCCACTCGCAAATATTAACATGGACGATTAAATTGGATTTATAGAGGCGCGTCACCCCCAGTTATTTATTAGAAACTACAAAAACGTCCGAGCAAATTTCTACGATATTTAGTATCACGATGTTAAACGTCCTACATCAAAGAAAATATATTTTCTTAGCAAAGTCATCTAGCTTTTGAATGAAAAATACCTCATTAATTCTCGATATCCTAATCGAGTTATAATGCTAGTAAAGATTTTGTCCATTTCTATAATTCTATGTTTAACGTGAAGAGATTGTCGCAACTATCGCCGACTAGGTAGATACGATATGGCCAGTACACAAATGGCTAAATGAGTCCGGTAATTCTTCGGTGATTTATGCTATCCGACGTTCACGGTGTTGACGGTACAGCTATTAATAATGCATCACGGGAAAAGAGGACAAACCCGACAAACCCGACAAACCCGACAAACCCGACGACGAGACGTACTCCAACGTCCGAGACACATTCGTGATTTTCTTCCACTGTACGATTAATCCGCAGAATATTAATCGAGGTCAGCCACGAATTATATCCCTTTATTCGTATCTATTTACAATGATCAAAGTACGACATTACTTTTACCTCAGGAAACAAGGCTAGAAACACGCTTAGATATCTTTGAAAACTGCTATTCGCATGAATATTTGTATCGCGATATCTTCAATATGCCTGTGGATTCCTACAGAACACTCGCGTGCAGCAGGAAGAGCTTTGCGCGAATTTTTGCGAATAGCTTTACCGTGGTGCATGAGTGAACGCGGCTGTACGCGGCTGTACGCGGCTGAACGTGGAACGAGTTACGCAACGAAACAGCGCTTCAAAAGTCGGGTGACGATGTCAGCGTTCTATTTGCGTGGAAATCGCGTATTACGCTTATTACTTGAAAAATCCGACGAAGGTTCGCGTAGTCGCGAGGCTAAGAAATCGAAATCGCATCAAAGAAGATGCTTCTTCAAGCATCGGTCCGTCCTTTGGGAACCCTCTCCGGGAAAGAGCTTTGCGTCCTGGCTTTAATCTTTTTTACGGGATTTAAATTAAACTTTAGAAACTCCGCTCATTATCTGAGAAAGTCGTATTTACTCGGGTTAACCGCGAGAAATGGAACACCTCTGAATTGTCCTCTTCTTTGTGCAACCTCGAGGACGGAATTAACCGGATTTAACGGTTACGTCCTGAGAATCATCCTCGATACGCTCCTTCGTATCAATTTCAATTTGACCTCTTATCAATTTTTATTGCGCGTATAGTATTCAAATGGAAGGATCTTCCTAATGCAGCTTCGCGTAATAATCGCGTAATAATCGCGTAATAATCGCGTAATAATCGGTACTCGAAGTTGCTTCGTTCCTAGCCTTTATTAACTATTCAAATTCCTGGTATTCTCGTATATTTTATTATAATTTCTTTGATTACACTATAACACTATGCGTATTAGAATGTAACGGATAATGGACGAGCCTACAATATATCGAGAGTAACCATAAAGACTTAGCTGATTGGACGAGTGAAGAGATAGGAGGATCGAGCGAATGATTAACGATCCGGAATCCAAAGGTTCTTACTCGAAGGGATAGCCTGGGTGATTCAATCCCCATCGCTATGTGACATACATAACAGCATCTGGGAAAACATTCCAGTAGCTTGCCCTATGACGATAGTCACGACATTCTGCCCTACTTATTCGCGTCGTAATCTTGCGTCGTAATCTCGCTCTCCAACTCGAGGACAATTCTCTCTCGCGTAGACTTCTCTTGGACCGCGATTCACTTCCTATTCTTTCAATTACGATCCTTTCAATTACGAAGACTACCGTTATTGTGATAGTTATTAAATTAGATCCTCTTAAAACTCAATATTTCACTTCGTGTAGTGAGAGATGCGTGCCATTAGAATTGAATAGCATCCTTCCTTCTTTTAACGAAGATCCGAGAAATTTGATTTCGTTACTTTGATCAGATACCCTTTTTCACCGTGATATTATTTTTTATGGAAGAAAGAGGCGGTCAAAATTTGCGATTAATTTCATAGTTTCTATATAATACACAAATCTCGACGAATATTAAAATGAAAAATGAACGGAAATTTAACGGGATTAATAAAATATATCGCGGACCGTACATCTCCTACCTACGTGATTCTGTGCATTTCATAAGTTTCGAGCTTTTGAAAACGCACTACGAAAACCAAGCATTGCGAGTGATAATATTATGAATTTATTATTGATATTGATACGTCACGTTTCGCGCACTGAATTATCGCGACTCATCATTTATAAATTGAGAACTTCTGAATATTTATCGTGACTAGTTTTATGGAATAAATTACTATCGGCCACCCGAAGGCGATCGGTCATTCTTTAAATTTAATATAGATAATTAATCGTACAATATTTCGAAATCCATCCGATCCATGTACGGCCCGAATGAAACACAACGAACGAAATATAGCGGCGATAATTAAAGGTAGACGATGCGGTGTTAATAACTCGCACCTGTTTTCGCAGATCCAGAGAGGACACGGTACGAGCACGTTCAACAGCAGCGGAGGCAACATCAGCGGAGGCAACATCAACAGCAACATCAACAGCTGGAAGCCCGACGGAAAGAGCAGGAAGAAGAGAAGCAACAGCTGGTTCCGGAACCGAGGGAAGATCGGCAACGTTCCTCGAGGACCGATCACGTAGTTTCACCGAGGGCTCGCTACGCCGGCGGTCGCGTCGAGACTACGATATTACAGCGGCGTAAATGTTGCGCGTAAAGGATTCCCTGTTTTCGGCACTAATAACCGACTAATAACCGACTAATAACCGACTAATAACCTAATTACGCAGTCCGGGTTACGCAGTATCGGGTTGCAGTTCGAGTATTAATTGTGCCAAGAGTTCCTCGGTGAACGCATCACGACGCATCACGACGCGTCGTTCATCGAATCTTGACCTTTGTGAGATTCCAGTTCGATCGAGATTCAGTTCAACTCGCTTTGTCCTGGAATTTCCCGAGATTTCGTCTCCACGACGGCCGCGCAGCGAGTCCAATCTTTAATTGTCTGAGCGTTCGAGTTCTTGATCGTTTTCAAGATTTCTCTTAACTACATGTGTATTTAGATTAATGGATGGCTTTAACAAGCCATGATACTGGATCAATATGGCCGCGGCATACCGGCGAAGCAAACGAGTAAGTACAATCGAGCAGCAGGATTGAATACGGATTAAATAAATGGTACTTCGTAAGTGAGCTAAATTAATGGCCGAAACTAATCTACCGTATCGTTAAACAATTTTCGAAGATCGAGCGACGCTCAAACCGTCAACGGTTACCGATGGATATATAAATATTCTATATTTATATTATTATAAGAAATATATTGTAGATATTAAACGATCCATAAACTGCCTTCGTTGATCGCGACTCGGACGTAGAAGGGTAGTTTAAGTAAGGTAGAGAAAAGATAAACGAGAATTTTGTAATATGTGTATATACATATAAATATACACGCATATATTTGATACATAAACTTTTATACATTTATTATAATGTCGTACGATGGTATTCGATCGTTATTTGTAACAATGATATGCGAGAGGCATAGAGGGGTATCAGTAAATAATAAACGAAAGGTGACTCGTGCTATCTCGATCTTGTTCATTCTATAATATTACGAGGCTTAAACGTTAATCCGGTTGATATATTATTTATGAAAGAATGTTTTTACAGAATAATTACAACAATTAATGGTTCGGTGATACCTCGATGATTCGCGGTGATTCGCGGAAGTAATATGAGGAATAACATCGATGCCGCTATAATAGCGTAGAAAGAAATTCCTTTAAATGGAAGTGGATCTTGTAAGTGGAAAAATTAGGAGAGGTAGTCTAATTAGTATTGTAGTATAATTCGAGGTATCACGAACTCGATCGTTTTTTATCGCAACGAGTTTTCCAGTGTATTATACTTACTTATATCGTACATTTACATAGCTTCCAAAGAATTATTCAGGATTATTAAGAATAATTCCGGAATAATCAATAATCTCACTGGGGTTTTCATTTCTCCTTAAATTGCTATTTCGCTTACTTCGAATCGAATCTTATTAGACTTGTGGACAATTTCTTTTTCTTCTTTCCAGCGCAACCATCGAGAGTTGCTTAGGTTATTCTTAGGTTTCGCGAAAAAACAGAATCTTAAATCTATCTGGTTAATTGAGTTTCTTTCTATCGCAATATACTTTCCCTTTTCCTAGAGTTCTTACCGTTCTTACCGTTATCACCTGCGTCAGAATTCATGCATTTTGGAATCATTACGTATTTTCGTTGGTTCGTTTGTCCCGCGAATATTTTGAGAAGGTCTTAAATTATTCTTTTTATATTGCACTTTTGAATTTTCGATCAACGGCAATCGATACTTAACGTAAGAAAATTCTGTTAATAATAATATAGATTAGCTAGTCTAGCTTGATATCTAACGCGAGACATACATACATCTGGGTATCTGGGTATCTGGGTATCTGGGTTTCGAAGGACACGTCGGATTTCGGCCATTATGGTCCGTTCTGGATTGAACATTCGTTAGGTCGGATCTCGAAATAGCGAAGCGCGGCATTCGTAAATCCGTTCTGGACGAACGCCGCGAATTCGTCCTTCGGGAGACAACTTAATCGCTTTACTCCAACAGAATTCGCACGATATTCGCACGATTAAAGCTGTCTTCGTTCGACCACTTAATCTCGTTTTACGCGAATACGCCCGATGAAGCGTGTAATTTCGAAATTAGTTTCAGGAATTTTCGCAACTTTAACTTTACGCGGTTCCTCGGAATTTAAACGATGAACTCCATCACCACAACTCCCGAACAGACTCGGGGCTTTGAAATACGTGGTCAAAATTTAAGCAACTTTTCATCCGTTGCATTTGCCGTCTCTGAGTGATAAACGAGCCTCGATAAAGTTCGTTACGTTCAATAAAGCATAGAAATTATCTAAAAATTCATAAATTTGCTTAATCTATATCAAACGAGAAACGTAAATACTGCGATAATTAATACATAGACTTTCGCTTTCCAACTTGAATTAAAAGTCTCGAGAAGAAGCATGGATATTACGAACTTTCCTGAAACTTGTAAAACTGCATTGAAATTTCGGCGTCCTATTGGCACGAAGAGATTTTTGTGGATCTGGGAATAGGCCGTGCGAAGAAACGCGGAGGAACGTCGAGACCGAGATCAAATCCGCGGGATCAAATTCGCGAGATATCGGAAATCTGTAGATCGCTAGGTAGTGGACAAAATCACTCCCGAGACTCTTTCTAATGCGTCACGATAGAATATCCCGTATAGTCTATACACATATCTCGAGACAAATATAGTTGAAGGATACTCGAGTCCCGTCCGCGTTTAAGCCGACAGCTAAAACGGAATCCATTACACGCCTCCCGGAGAAGGTGCGCGCACGATTTTAGATTTCCATTTATATTACCTTATCGTTATTCTTCCACTCCTCCACTCCTCCACTCCTCCGCTCTTCCTTGCTCCCCTTGTCTCATCCCGGTCTCGCTCTCAGCTTTTCAACCCTCTTCTTTTATACCGTATGGATTCTCGAGTATCTTCGTGGGAGATACTTTATTTTGGACGTAGAACCACGGTGAAGACGCACTTGCTCGACCAACCGGCTTCATCGGCAGCCTCGTACTCGATTCTATGGCCACCGACGTCGAAACGACGACCTGGACTCTGTAACAGGGAGTAATATTTGTTCCGTGCCGAAAATGTTTATTCCCGATTCACCAGGTTACCGAGTTCTAAGAATACCGTTGTTGGCCATTGTTGTCTGTATCGGTAATATTACTGTGTTTGTGTACAAAGGGGATTAGCGAGCATTGCGGCTCGGCTCGGTTCGGTTAGGCGATGAATGTACAGAAAAAGTTGTTTTCGTATTTGAGGAATGTCTCCCGCTGTGGGCTCCTTCGGAGCGTTCCTGTGTTATGTTCCTGTGTTCCTACGTATTGCACGTACATCGAGCAGTACAGTGCCAGGAAGCTAGCCGCGCGGTTCTACTCCGTGAGAGCTAATTCAATTGCGATTCGATTATAATCGCGATTATTTACCGATATTTACCGATCGTCGAAATTCGTGCGAGAGAGGATTGCCGTGGATTCCATCCGCTCAAGGTAAGAAAGTACGTTCATTTTCCAACTTGCATGCTGTATCGCAAACTATATCGTAAACTGTATGGCAATTATTTAATGGAAAGAAAATTAAATGAAATCAAAGCAAATAGACGGTTTAGAATCGTTATCGAGCAGAACTGCAAGAGGGAGAGATGTGTATATTTTACGTTGAAAGTAGGTGCGTGGTAGAAAAGCAGGGTTTTGCGTCACGAGGTAGTTAATGGATAGCATTGTTGGTGCGATGTTTGCACGGAAACAGGGATCGCTCCCTCGACAAACTTTACGTAGCTTAAATTCTCGGGAAAGTTTCGGTGCTTCGAACCGATCGGACCTCGTTTCGATATACCGATTTCCGCATCTAGGCCAATGTCCTTCAAATTCAACTATTACTTTACCATCTCCCGAATATACGCGTGCATAATTATAACTTTATTCCGAATTTCGATCCGCTTCTCTAATCGAGGTTTAATCAGTTTCTCATAATTGCGTCGCGCTTCGTACCATCGACGTTGAACGCTTGCTTTACTTTCCAGAGAATTTCTAATTCAACGATCTCATCGATCGTCGGCTCTTCGCTGGTATTCTCGGAATAATTGCGTAGTTGCGTAGTTGCGCAGTTGCGCACTATTAATAATTTCGTGGAAACAAAAGATTTCGAGAGAAACTACTTTGGTACAAATATATCCTAAATCCGATTAATAATTTCCCGCGTGATAATTTCCCGATGTGTCGAATAATTTCGTCGATACTTGTACGAGGGAAATGAATTACTACCACGGAGAATTTTCGTAGTAATCACAATTTACCTGAACCTCGGACGCAAAGTATTATTATATTATACGACTATGCGATACACCCTGGAAAATCGAACGAAATCGCGAAGATGAGAAATGTCCCGTGGCGATTCTTTTGAAATTTCTGGCGATAAATATCGCCAGATTTTGAATTTTGTACGGATTACAAATGAATATCATAGCATGATTAATATCGTTCATTTCAAACTCGGACGAATGATTGAATTACGAACCTGGTTACTTTCGATCCGAGTGACTTTGACGTTGTCGGTGAAAATTGGCTCGATCCAAGTGATCGCCGTGCCGTTTCTACCGGTCACTTCTATGTCCTTTGGGCAGTCCGTCACTTTCGGTGCTTCACCCTCTGCAATTCAGTGTTAACGTAGACAGAACCCACGCACTATTCATTCTTTTACTACTAATTCGACCGATTCTATAGAATCACAGATCCACAGATCGACAGATCGACAGATCGACAGATCGACAGATCGACAGATCGACAGATCGACAGATTGACAGTCGATTAATCGATCAACGCGATCTGCAAAAATACTATACTTTCAATATATTTCTTTATTATTCTCACGGAACTCGCTAATTTCGGTCTGTCGTCTACATTCCATGCTTTCCACTTTCGTTCGCGAAACAACTCAATTATATTTCGCCAATTTCAATTCTCACGCTTCATAGTGTACCCGCTTCTTGGTGTAACGCTTCGTGCATTTCTTTGAAAAAGTGTCTGAAACCTCGAGTAATAGTTTGTACAGCATTAAGTACAGCGAACAAGTAATTAATACGCCATTATACGTGCATAATGAAATGCGGCTCACGTAATGCGGCTCATCTATGGCGCGTTCGCTCCGTGTATCCGCGATATCCGTGTATCCCAAAAGAGCGTTATCGTATTTTCGGTGGTCGTTTATAGAGTTAACGCGCGACATATTGATTTCACGAATCAGCATTAATGAATTACCTTTGACGATGATGCGCAGCACACAGCTGGTTCGTTTCTTGGATACCGGGTGTCTCGCGTAGAAGGTGACCTCGTGTGTTCCCGGTTTTAGATTCGCTTCCAATCTCGTTCCCCAGGAAGGCTCCGATCTAACGTATCGGAACCAATCGAGATCGGTGCTCGGCTGATCGAAAGTGACGAAAGCTTCCTCTCTGCCCGCCGCTAATTCCGCGACTACGTCTTTCGGACATTCCAATCGGGGTTTACCGTATCCTGTTGGAAATGAATGGATAGACAAAATAACGTTCGTCTCGAACATCAAGAATCGTATACCAATCCTCGCTACCAATACCGATAGTTAACGCGAACAAGATCGATCTTAATCTTCAGGTACCCTTATGGAAGATTTCGAAATTTTCATCAAATTGGGTGATCAATTGGGTCTTCATTGACCCGAAAACATTTTCCGATCAACCGAATAATATCGTTGGCAAAATAGAGTAGCGAGTTAATGTATTAAATAACGTTTGACCCCTTCGGGAATTGGATTATTTGTGTTCCCCTTTTGGACCGCGGACGGGTTGGGGGTGGTTGTTGTAAAAGGCAACTAGCAGGGATCGAACATAGGGTTGAAACAGCTCAATACATATTCCCACTCAAACTCGGTAAAATTATTAATTCTTCGTTGCATCCGCACTATGACAAAAATAATCGTTAGAAACGAATATCGATGAACAAAATTGATCAATATTATAATTATAAGAGCATAGATTTTCGTAAAGAGAAGGGCAACGAAACGTAGACGAAGCGATAAGAGTCGTACGGGTCGTTTTGTTGTCGTTCCTTTCGATAGCATTCGGAAAATTTCGTAAATCGCTCGATAAAATCTTCCTCGGGAAATCACGACCACCTTCGCGAGTTTACAGTTCACACAGTTCTTTCTCGACGATGTAACTGCAACAGGTTTCTAACTGCAACTTTATATTCGACAGTAAAATTTACCCTCTAAATATTCAAGCTTCCGAATATAGGGTCTATTGCGGTACATAACGTAACGATTTAAAGGTGTGTTTTACTCTACTTTACTGTATTTTACTGCATTTTACTGCATTTTACTGCATTTTACTGCATTTTACTCACTAACGCACTCGCCGTGCTTCGGCCCGTCCCAAGCACCGTCGGATCGACAGGTCAATTCGTATTCCCCGTGAAGCTGGTAGCCATAAGGACACTTTAGGAAGCACTTTGTGCCAGGACGATTGGTAACTCTTCGTTTGCCTCGCCATGGTTTTGGCGTTGCCGATCGGGTGCACATTAAATAACCCCGTCCATCCAGATTCAAGGGCGGGCACGCCACGTTGTTTATGTCTGAAATATATTTGAGTAGTCAACGAGGATGAAAATTCGAAATATTTTCTTTAAGCAAATTATCGCATCAAGTATCGCGATAATCGTCGAAACGTTCGCGAAACGTTCGCGAAACGTTTAAGCGGATTTTATCGAGGGAGATTCGTTTTTGGGATTATTAATCGGTCGCCTTCGAAGCTAATTCAACGGAAAGCAGAGCGGGGTGAGTTGAAATTCGCAAGGTCGGCAAAGCATTATGCTCGATATCTACATAATATATGAATCACGGATGCTAATGACCTCCCGTCATTCCGAAGAGCATATCGGAACGACGGAATCCATGAAAGCCGGTTCCCCACGGTGACTGTTTTGCATAAACTTGCAATTATCGATGCACCTGGAAAAGCCTTCTTTGCTCGCTCTGCGTCGATGCTTCGATGCTTCGATGCTTCGATGCTTCGAGAGCAATCGCATAAACACAATGCCATCTGGGCCACTTCGCTTCTCTGCACTTACTCTCCGTTCGCCACCCTTCGTTTTCATTCGCTTCCACTCGCTTCGTTTGCCCCGTCAACCCCTGTTTTGCATCTGAGCTACGACGGGTTTTCTTTTGCTTTTTTTGGAAATTTTTTGTTTGAAAATATTTCGATCCAATTGACGCTGAGCACGCAAGTGTAACAAAGTGAAGTCGGAGAATCATAATTCAACCGATTAAAAATCAACTGGATAATTTGATTATTCGAGTTAATTGATAAACGGTATTTTTCTTAAAGGAGCGGTCTGCCAAGAATGCCATTCACAGAGCGTGGTCCGAACTTAATCGTGAAATGAATTGCCTTCGTTACCGAAATTTATAATGGCTATACTTTGAAATCTCTAACGATATTACTTAAATGAAGAATTTAATGGTGAATGGCGAACGGCGAACGGCGAACGGCGAACGGCGAACGGCGAACGGCGAACGGCGAACGGCGAACGTGACATGTCGTAGGAAAATCTAGTGCGGGAAATAGAAGGTGGGGGAAGAATGAAGTGTTTCGTGGTTTGATTCAATCCGAAGAAGGAAACGCTTTTATCTAGGTCACTCAATTCCCGTGGATCTTACGAAACGTTAGCTCACTCCCATGCAATGCAAATTCTTCTCGGAAACTTGTTGTTTCTTTCTTGTCTCTCGTTGGATTCGTGCAAACAATGGAACGTTCGACCAACGTCGAACGAGAGATTTAAGAAACGAACCCAACGCGATTTTCATTCGTCGTCTTTGTATAATTGTTATTCAAATATGCCAGCACAGATCGCGCGGGACGAACATTTTGCATATGAATCCACCTTAATAGAATTCGAGTTAAAGGGCAGGATCTTCCCGTGCAATTGAAAAGCTAATTTCCGAAATTGTAATTATTACTTCGACGAGTAAAGACTTGGACCGACCGATAAAAGGCAGTGTATCGACAAAGGGAACGGTTGCGGGAGAATCGAACGAAAAGAGTAGCGCGATAAAAGTATTGTTACAATAGTTAGGAATACGTAAACGAAGAGCATGATTGTCCTAATGAAAATGTTAGAATCTCGTAAATTACGGTATAATTGAGAACGGTGAATTAAAGCGGCAATATTCTTGAAGGAGAGCGGATGAATTTATGGTCGTCTCGAGAACATCGTAACTCAGGCGGTAGCGTATTTCCCAAGCAAGGAAGTATTAATCGCAAAAAGCGTGCGTCGTTTATCAAACGCTTGTAAAGAAATGTACACGCGACGCGATATTACAATGTACTCGGGAAATTTGGTCGGCGCGTTTGCGTAACGCATCGTGTTCGCCCCGAAATGCGGATGATATATGGATCCCGGGAGGCGTCAAATGAAAGCGTTCGAAATGGCAAGAGAAAGGGGTGAAAGGAGTGAAAGGGGTGAAAGGGGAGAAAGGGGAGAGAGAAGAGAAAATGCTTTTCGAGATTAAGGGAAAACTTACCAATGCAGGACTTCCCATCCGATGACAATGCTTTCTCGTCCCCGTCGCAGGCGCAAAAAAAACTCCCATCCGTGTTCTCGCAGACCTCGGTGCATCCACCGTTATCGACTTCGCACTCGTTGATATCTGCGTGCAAGAATAAAACTCATCCTCTTCCTTCCCCGTCGTAATGAAAAGTTTAGAATCGCTACATGCTACATGCTACATGCTACCTTCTCAAGGCATATGACGAATTTTCCCGGAGATCCGAACGTATAACATACATAATACATGAGTGGCGCGAAAGAAAGAGGAGAATTTTGAAATATCGAAAGTCGATCGTAACCAAATCTGGAAAATTTCAACCGTTTAAAATGATCATTGGCCATTGTACGCGTGAAACGTCCTGTAAAAGATCCTTGGGTCTACGATCAATCTAAAATACGATTCTGATCGTGAATTCCAGCGGTCGTTACATTTTATCCCCCGACATCGTCTCGAGGATCAAGTTCAAGTTCCGTCCGAAAGTAGAACGGGACGTCTGATCGGTGTATAAACTATACACTATACACTATGTGCAGTCTGCACATTATTGCACATTACTGCACATTGGAAACGCTATAGAACGGCCACGATACGGTGCCCCTTTCATTCACGACCGGTCAATTGTCCACACCAAAATAGACCTACGAGAGTGAACCGTGCACTTTCAATAACGGCGAAGAGCACTCGACTTCCGTCGCCTTCGCAAATCACGGATGTACGCGTATATACACTATGTACGTTCCCCTCTTTATATTGCATATCGCGCGCACTTTGTCACATTTATTTATTCCTTTGGTGACGCTTCTTAACACCCACCCGAATCTCCTATCATTATTAATGGTGGCCCTAAAGGATTCAACTCCATAGTAGTTGATACCTAAATACGTTCTACGTCCGTTTTGGGACGAAGGAAGCGATTTAGAAATTTATTCTGGTCAAAAACTGAGGCGACCCAAAATCGCAAAAATGAGAAGGGGTATACCTTCAAAAATGGTCAAAAAATGAAACTCGCCAATTTTGCTCCTAGATGGTCCAAATCGATGGTAGATGATTGTAGATGATGTATGAAAATGTTCTCGGACGATTTTGGGTCGAAATAGGTTGGTTAAAAGTTTGTTTGGGTCAAAACATGTATCGTGAAAGAAAGTCGTTAATGTTCTTAAGCTAGACGATATGCTCGAGGAAGAAGGTTTGAAAGAAAGAAGGGTTTGTAAAGCTTCGCGATACGGTTACACCAGATTGAGATCTGTCGTTTAATCCGTACGGCGGAAAGACGGAATTATTAATGAGCCTACCGCGATCTTTTTCATGGCGAATTTGGAGCAAGTATCTGACATTGCTTGGAACGATTCAGCCTCGTGTCAGTGATCCCGTGTCAGTGATCCCAACTCAGCGCAAAGAGAGACTCAGCGCTAATTAGTATCCTGCTAACAATGGTACGCGATAATTAGCGAGAATATCGGTATGCGTGGTCGAAGCACATTGCAAAGAATATCGTTCGGACACGATCACTCTACTATTTACTCCCGAAGAACGAAGAATCAAACAACACTGATCGTGGGTACCAGGAAGAGTTAAGTCGCAAAGAAATTCGTTTAACTGTTGCTCCTATAAAATGCTCCAAAGTTATAACGACCCACACGTAACTTTCCAATGAATTTTGCATAGAAGCATCGCAACGGTTACGTCGTCCCGATGATAATTCGACGGAAATACTACCACAATACTGATGGTTAACGTTAACCGACCTTGCCGACGTTGCCGACGTTGCCCACGTCAAATGGTATCCAAAAAAAGACAAGCCCTTCTTTTCTCTTCTCGGAGAGACATTTCTTACTTAAAATCCCTGGGATGAAGGTTGAGAAGAAAAAAATATTCAGCTATTTTCACTGGCATAAAAATATGGGAAAATACGAAGTATACGAAAAGAAATACGTTCAGCCAAATTACCGTCGCGCGGCTTGTTAACGTAGCGAATTATATATTTCCCGGGATAAAATTGACGGTGATGTTTGCTTCTCTCGTATATTTTTATGTAAATCAAATATTTGAAATTAATTTCCAAATGTATGTTTTTAATGTTCCGAGTGAACAAAAGTTGTACCATCGATCGCTCGCGATACGGAGGGAGAGAGGTGTGAGGGGGCGAGATATTAAAGTATTAAATTTCAAAAGACATTTTCGTGTTTTACAGGTCGAAGATTCGAAGAACAAGGAACGAGAAACGAAGAAAATACAAGATGCTGCAATTTAGTGCTCGAAGAATGCTCGAAGGATGCTCGAAGGATGCTCGAAGGATGTTCGAAGAGCGGGCGAAAGTTCTAAGGAGATGACTCCCCAGTGAAATAGAGGCGGAAAGAAAGGAAGACGTTTCTCTCTAACGTTTCTCTCTATCCGTGGCGAACGACAGTGACATAGGTATCGCTCTCGTGAGACCGTGTCTACCAAGATTCGAAGAATCGAGGAAACTCGCTTTTCCTCACGCTTTTCCTCACGCTCTTCCTCACGCTCTTCCTCACGCTCTTCCTCACACTTACTCTCCAGCAATAAAACCAAGACACACTTTTCAGGACACATACTCGCGGAAACTCCGTATCTTATCTTACGATCAGCTTCAGACCACCAATACGCGTCGCTCTCATATTTCCTACGCATAATCTTCCTATTTAGTGGAAAGTCGAAGAAAGGTCTCCGTACAGAGTTACGTGAGTTTTTTTCTCCAAAGTATGATGTATATGTAGGTGCATACGAACGTATTGAGCCTGTTATTTTATCAAAATGCAGCGATATAATTGAAGTTCCGACAGACCGATTGGGATAATACCGCCGACGATGATAATATTAATTTAAGTAATTTTCCAAACCCCTATGATCCGGAATCTCGGTCCAATATTGGGAGGAGTGATCGCATGGAACGGGCGAACTCGGTACGTCCACGTGCAAAGCTAATTCGATTCGTCGACCTACTCGGATCGACTAGATTCTAGAACGGTATTATGGGCCACGACTAGCGCCACGACTAGGGCCGAGTGCCCGAATATCTCGTTAGGGCGCTCATCTCCCTACGGGGAATTGTTATCGTACTATCAGTGTACTATCGGCGTACTATCCACTCGTTATCTATCCACTATCTATCAGTTGGCGTTCCAAAATTTCCTAATTCTTCGAGTAGAAATAGACCACGCGCGTAATCGCTACGATCAAGGAAGGGTTTTGCCAAAAACGCTTGTTTCACTTACGTCGCTTACCTATTTTACGCATATTATCATTGTATTATTCCATCAGAATTGATAGATATAAAAGAAATATCGACAATAATAATAATAATGAATGAGAACTAATTCGTAGAAAAACGATTCCCTCAGCGTTTTAGTCTGAATTCAAATGAGTCAAGAAAGGGAGGTACAGTGTAGTTGAGGGAGGAATACATGGGTTATTTGACTAGAACGGTGTTTCTACTGAAATCGATCGGAAAAGTGAAGGCAGGCAGGCACTTACCGATACAGGTCCCGTCGGGCGTCGATTCGTAACCCGGGAGGCAGGTGATGGACAAGCTGTCTAGAATCGGTTGATCCTTCAACTCCATCGGCTCCGCGCATCGATAAGATCCCGGTGTATTGATACATCCGTATCGACACATCTCCCTCTGTAGATCCGGCTGCACGCACTCGTCGACGTCTGGGTAAGAATTTCATTACGTTCAAGCTCCCTCATATCATCACGCTTTCGACAATTCATTTTTCCATTACCCTGACAAGTCTTCCAGTCATCCTCGAGAATAAAACCATCCGGACAGAGACAAAAGACGCGACCCATCGTCGAGAGACAGGTATGAGAACATCCGGCGTTGTTTACGCTGCAAGGTCCCGAGTCCTCGCACGTGTGGTTGTCGGCCGAGAGAACGCTATCCTGCAGACCCTCGCATGAACATTCGTAACCGCCTATGCTATTCCGACAAGTGTCCTGGCAAGGTCCGTGTCCATTGTTCAGCAGGCACTCGTTTATATCTGAATAATACATACGAGGAAGCAAGAGCGCGTTTATTAATCCCGTTACCCGCGACCCGCGACCCGCGACCCGCGTACAATTTCATTCGAATTATTTATTTCATTAAGATGCCTTACTACAAGTCGAGCTCGTCGAACTCGAAGATTTAATCATCTTAATCGTGAGGAATTTTATAACGCGATTACAGAAATTTACCAGTTACAAATGGAAAGGAAAGTTGCCAATTCGAAAGTTAGGGTCCTTTCGACAACTCACGAAAATATAAGAAAGTACAAAATTATTCGATGTTTGATACAAAAATCCGTGCATTTAACGCAAAGTAGAAAAATAATGTCATATTTTCTACGGGCCGAACGAATTCCGAAATAAATGCTGTTTCGGTATAAGTATCGTGTTCGAAGCAAAAGACTTTTTATCGCGTCGAATAGGATATTTAGTTCGAAATTATCCTAAATATTACCGGTAACGAATAATAATTAAAAGATACGGAGTATTAATGGAAGAGTAGCGCAGATATAATTCGTAGAGCAAATACGATGCTAGTATTTGAACGGAAATAATCAACGTAAACCGAAACTGTTTGTATACTTCATTAAAACAACATCGCACTTTCGCGAACAAATATCAATATATTGATTTTAAAATAGATTGTTGAATATTGTTATTCCTATGTCGGTGACTTGTTGTCTGAACACGGCGGCACTCGAAAATATTTGTCGTTTTCCAATTGAAAATACTGTAAAGTGTTTGAAACTTTGTTCCGCGTCGCGGTATCGTTCCTCTCGTTGTCACTCACCCGTACACGTAAATCTGTTCTGGCCTCGCCTCGTTCCTTTTGGACATTCGCAATGAAACGACCCTCGAGTGTTTACGCACTTATACTCGCAACCTCCTTTCTTCTCCTTGCACTCATTCACATCTGTATAATAACCAGAACTCAAACTCAAGAAAAAATGCATTCTACGTTCCCCTCAACTTAGCTGCCGACTCGACAGTACAAACATTGGTACAAAAATTCTACTACAAAAATGACTCGACAGTAGCCTAAAGTTTCATAAGAATTTTCAAACAGCGAATCCATTCAGCTCCCTTAAATATTTAATAATGCCTGTAATGCGCTAACATTTACGAACCTGAAATTCATGGAAGTAAATAATACGTAAAGTGAAGTACATTGATTTAGAGCGTGTAATGAATATTTGGCGAGAAGGCCAATCTCTTTTATACGTAGATTTTATACGATTCGGATATTATTCGCTTTATATAATTTAGTGAATTAATCACGCGAATAATCAGGAATACTTGTATGAACGCTGCCGGGTGGAGTGTGTCATTAAATATGAAAATCTAGATAAAAAGCGATTTTCGAGAGAACCTGCGATCGAACGAAGCCAAGCTCTATGTATGCACGTGTAAATACGAACTTACCGATACACCTATTGTCGTCTAACCGGAAGCCTTTGTAACACGAACAGAGCGCTTTGCCGTCAACCTCTTTGCAGACGTGTTCGCAGGAGGCCTCGGCGCAAACACCCTCCGAATTCCCTTTTAACTTGCATTTTGGCACTTGTCCGATCCACTGACGGTTTTTGCAGAGTAATCTGCTGGTGGCGGAACTCGTGTAAAATCCCGGTGCGCACTCGTAATCCGCTTCCAGGTACTCGTGTCCCGGAATCGATGACCTTTAATGTTTCGAGTTCTTCATAACTCCGGTTATTTTATTCGTCCACCGTTTAATATTATAAATACTTTCATTCGAATTTACCGATTATATCCTCTTAAAAATTCACTTACTTTACGTATTTGATGAGTGCGTGGCGTGCGAGCGGAGCAGGCAGAAACGTTCCGTTTATGCAGGATAAATCGCCATTGGCATTATCCTCGTCGTAAATAGCGGTGGACGTGCTCGTGAATTTTTCCGGATTTTTCTCGTTGTCGTCGTTGTCGTCGTTGTCGTCGGTGTCGCCGGTGCCGTCGGTGCCGTCGGTGCCGTCGGTGCCGTCGAGTCTACCAAAGTCAGGTTCGCCGATTATAGGTTTATCGTGATAATGGAGCGTGGAGGATTTACGGCGATCGGCATCCTCCCGTCGCGATAACATCGATAATTTCAAGTTCGACGTCATGTAAGCGTTATAATCTTTGAGCGTCCTCGCCAGTACTTCGTTCTCCAAGTCGAGGATAGGCAAATCTTCCTCCGTTCTTGTGTAACCTAACATCTTCTTGGCGTCGTATCGAGAGTCGCTGAGCTTCCTTCTTTCTTCCGATCGATTACTCCTCGTATCGGTTTCTTTGTAATTTCGATTTTTATAAGTCGCTTTACTGAAGGAAGTACCGAGAATCCGATTTTCCAGGCTCGAAGGATCCTCCAACCTCGTTCTAGAAATCTCTCTTTCCAACTGTTTCGAAAATTCTCGTTCGACGGTGTCGGCGTAACTTCCATAGCGTGGTAAACTTTCGGGGGATTTCTTCTCGTTCTCGTTGGTCGAGTGATTCCTAATAATCGACGATGTCGTGGTACCGACGGTAATCGGAACATTTTCGTTGATCGGAGTACGATCCTTTCGTACTCCGATAAGACCGATCGTATTTAACGGACTTTCGGTCCTTTCGGTCCTTTCTTTCGATTTCGACGTCCTTTTTCTTCCTCGTTTCCTCTCGCGGTTCTTCCTCCTCCTGCGCCGTTCCGCGCGATACGCTCGTGCTCGAGGGTCCCTGGATCTCTTGCTCGACGAATTATTTCTTTTCTCGGAGGACTGTCCTCGCTTCCCCCGGACCTCGTTCTCACGAGGATCCTCGATCGCATCGCGCTCTCGCTCGTAAGAGCCAATGGATTTCGAACCTTTACCTCTTCGACGTTTTCTCCGTGCTCGATCGTTACCGTTTCCTTTTCGACGACCGTCGAACGTGCCTTCTCCACCCTTTCCCCCTCCTACTCTCGCTGTTGCTCCTGATCCTGCCGCCCCAGCCGCCCAAGCCGCCCCAGCCGCTGGCACCGCGACTGCCGCTGTTGCTGCTGTTGCTGCTGTTGCTGCTGTTGCTGCTATTGAAATCCGTGAATTTACGTTCTGTGCTTCGAAAGCTTTCCTTCTTCGAAACTATTGTGCTTTATTTCGATTGACAAGCAGGACGCTATTCTCCGAGACTGTCGAGTATATTGTAAAGGAATACTCCGTTGTACCTCGATCTATACAATTATCGTATCGTTAATGCTAATAGTTTTCTTCACAAATTTCTTTACTCTAGAATAGAGTAATAGAGAATTGATTTAAGTGATAAAATGACTCGTTACTATTACTACGATATGTCTATTTAGATATTTCTATTTCTATGCAGCTTCGTTTCGACTTGTTTTTTGAACATCGATATCAGGAACGAACAAATAACGCGTCGGTAGAGTAAACACTTTCCCACCGAATTTTCGGAAGAAGAGGGAAGAAATGCAAGGAGAGAGGTTTACTCACTGGCATTCAAAGACGTCCGAAGGGAGGAGTTCGCGACACCTTCCGCTAAGAGAAGAGCCCTGTTTCTAGTTCCGTCCGCTTCTTCCGCCTCTTCCGCCTCTTCCGCTTCCGCCTCCGGCATCTTCCTGGACGGCAGATTACTCCCGTCCTCGTCGACCGACTCTTTTCCCTCGAGAGACGCATACGACCTAATGGACAACATGGTAAACCTTCTTTTCGTTTCTTCTCACGGAAAAATTAGAGAACCCGCGCTACGACTTCGCTCTCCTTCTCGCCTAAGTCAGCGAGCCACCATTCCACCGACGTTCCACCACTTTAACTTACCCTCCATTTTTTTACTCGCACCCCTCTCGACCCTGTGTCCTATTAAAATGTCTACCTTGGGCCTGGTTTAAAGGAGTTTTTACGGAAACTAGATGGTTTCCGTAAAACCCTCTTTCGTGTCCTTAAGACACAGCTTGGCTTTCTTAAGTGGTTTACCGCTGGCTTCAAACTCGTAATTATAGGAATTTAATGGAAATTTCTTTCTCCGAGACTAACGCTTGAAATCTCCCGCGGGAAGGATGTAGTTTTCAAAATGATATCAAATCGGGGCCTCTTGAATTCATCAATTCCGATATCTATTCGTTTTTAAAAATAACTCGAACGTGTATACGACTCATATCAATAATTTCTGATATTGCATATCGTATTATCTAACGATAGTACAATGTGGATTAAAAGTTCCGAAAATTGTAAAGGGTATTCGCTCAGAAGCATATATCCGAATGGAAAATTCGAGTGGTGGCATTTTTTTGGGTTTTCATTTCGAAGCTGGACGAACCTACTCTACCACAGATATTTTCACTCTCCTTCCATCCTTGGTACTCTTAACGCCCCACTTACCGATTCTCATCCGCGATATTTCTTACTCGCGCGAAATCGTTTTTCCGCTCTTGCAAAAGACAGCGTAACGAGATCAACGGTGAATTACTGAAGCGACCTTTTGTCACTTAAACGATATTTACGACTTCGCTCGAATCAATATCGAGCACCATTTGCTTTATACTTTTCATTTTCCCTTCTTCGTTCCACGTTTCCTTCGTTCACAGACAAATGCACACATCTATTCTGGTACCTTCTATTCCAGTGGCAAATATTTCCGGAATAATATCGAGCATTTCTAATAGAGATTTCCCTATTGGAACCGGTACTATTAGTTTTTCAAATAAAATATACATTTACGAGTATAGAATTTCTGGATTTCTGGATTTTTCGATCTTCAAATTTTAGGTTCGTCCTTAACTATTTATGTAATTATATTCGAGCTTAATTCTATTTATCGATCTACAATTGAACTGTCGCCGCTGGAGAAACGATAGAAACCCTTGTAAAGATAAGAATACAAAAGTCAAGCGAAATGACGTTCTTAGCCTGAATCTGCTAAAAATATTTCGATAAAAATAAGCGATCGGAGACTTACGTGTAAACGTGATCCTTGTCGTCGAAGCGTAACTCGTCCCTGAAAATACTCGCTCTCCTGGCGACGCTTCTGGTACCGAAGGATTCCCTTGGCTCGGCATTTTGGCAGGAACCTGGAAGTACCGAAATTATGCCACGTTCGTGATATCGAGCTGTGAGAAAAATCTAAGGGAATAAGCCAACAAGTAAATAAGGGAATAAGCGAAAAAGGAAATGAGGGAGTCGAGAAGCCGGAGGAGAAGGAGGAGAAGGAGGACATCCATTCGCGATATTCCATCCGCGGGCAGAAAGAGAACCGTGGAACTTCCCATTTCCGTCTCGGTCGAAACTTTCAGATCTTAGCGTGAAAAGTTGAATGTTCCAGTCGAACTTGGATCGGCCAAAGTGCTCGCGTATAAACCCTGCCTTTGCTACTCCTTTATTTCCACCTCGCGCTCCTCCTCCGAATGCTTTTCAGCTTGATATTGGAGTTTTTATCGCGCCTAGAAGAACGAATGGAACGAATGGAACGAATGGAACGAATGGAACGATGGAAACAAAGCGGTACTTCCTACCTAGTCACAGGCACACAGGTGCTTACGAAAACCTACCTAGAACCGTCTGAGTATCGCTGAAAGGTTTCACGAAAACCTTTGCGTCTCCCTTTGCGTCTCCCTTTGCGTCGCCCTTTCTATCCCGTTTATGGAAAACTTTAATGTTGCGGTACTTGACAAATTTCAACTTTACCATTCTTCTCGCTAAAACATTATTATTTCTCGGAACTAAAATATTTTCCTTTGAAATACATACTTTTCACTGTTAGTTTCGTATAGAAATTATCTATGAATCTGCTTATAGTAGTGCGATGCTGATTTTAGCGCGATACCGATGCCATTTTCAAAACGAACTGCACTTTTCTGAAATTCTGCACATTCAATGCTCCAATGCTCCAATGCTCCAATGCTCCTTGCGTCCGAAGGACTCTCAATTATGATCCTAATTGATGGTAGATGGTCCCTAGACATGTTCTAGGACGATTTTGAGCAGAAAGAAGTGGATTAAAAATTTGTTCCGGTCAAAAAATGGATCGACCCAAAATCGCAAAAATGAGAAAGGGTATAAAAATCAAAGTCGCCAATTTCACTTCTAAGTATAATATAATATATGATGCCTAATGATGTTCTAGGACCATTTTGGGTCGAAAGAAGTGGTTTAAAAATTGTTTCTAGTCAAAGAATGGGTCGACCCAAAGTCATAAATATGCAAAGGGTATGCCTTCAAAAATCGTCAAAATTTCAATGTCGCTAATTTTGCTCCTAACTTGTTTCAGGATGATTTTAGGTCTCAAGAAATTGATTAAAAACTTTTTCCGATCAGTTTGCTCGTGAATAATGTAACGATTACTTCGGATAGGAAGAAATGCAAGAATATTCGAAAAGTTAAATTTTCTATGAACTTCGTTGGAATATAAATGAAGTATTGAGAAAATGATCGATCCAGAATCCCGCGATGTCATTCAGCAGCACGAATCGAGATTCTTCTCCCTCGGCGAATGCAAAACCAATGCAAATGCAATCGATATCATATTGCAGCCGTTCATAGATACCTTCGGTCCTTACACCCATCTCCTACCACCCTCTTTCACTCTTTTTAATATCCCTGACAATCGAGCACTGTGATATACCCGGAAATAATTGCGACGATCAAACAAATTATAATCTCGCCCTTGTAGTTTTATACAATAGTATCTACGTCGTCGCGTCTCGTTAACTTTTCGAGAGATCACTTTTCCGAGCGTCCGAGGAAAGAATTCAAAGTCCCGGAAACACCGAAACACCGAAATACCGAAATTCTTCCATTTTCATGGAAGATGTCGTATCGAGAGACATATTTTCCGAAGATTTAACAATACTCGTAATTGGAACTTTCCAAGTGTTGCTCGCCGCACATTTTTTTTCACTTCGTTAATAATTATTTGAATAAAATACGGTCGGGGAGTTCCGTTAATAAATGAACGAAATACAGTCTCCGTCGTGGCGTTTATCGGATTGGTTTGTGCCCGGTTACGGTAGGTAATGGTCGACTTTTTAATAATGCCTCTAACCATGTCTCGATGGAAAGAGGTAGCTTATCGGGGGGTCAGGATATCCGTGTTCCGTGCATAAATCTAGATATTGGGTTTCCCGGTCTGTTTAATCTCGTTTCTCGAAGATGAAAAATGGATGGAACGCGCGGTACGAGTCTCTGCATTTCCCTACCACCGAGTACCGAGCTGATACCGTACCGAACTTATGAATGAGAGTACATTGGCCTTCGACCTTCGACCTTCGACCTTCGAAACTGGTCGTCCAACTTATGGCGGGTCAGTCGAACTCTGTGTCTCGACTCGTTCGATCCGATATCCAATAGGATCATCACGATCCCAATACCTTCGAAATATTACCTCGGAACTTTATTTCGATTTACGTGTCCTAATTATCTCCGGCTTCAATCACTTCAATTTACTTCCAAGCGCGATGTTTCTTGACATTTTCACAGGCCTCCTTTCCCACTCTGTTCGTGAAATTTCTAACGACTAAAGTATAGCATGATATTTTAATTATTTAATTTGATTGCGTTTTAACACTAATTTTCGTCTAATTTTCGTCTAATTTTCGTCTAATTTTCGTCTAATTTTCGAAGATTTGATTTATTTGAACTTTGATTTATTTGACCGTTGGAATTTTATTCAGCGAATATAAAAATATTCCATTCGTGTCGCGCTTTGTCACGGTACAGTAGTCTAAAGGGACCGGATAAAGTATTCATCGATAGGAAAGCCGGTAGAACGTCGGTAATTCATTACTCTTTGAAACCAAGTCGTTCGTCGGAAAAGTTTCGAAATGATCGTGATACGTTGATCAATTTAGGCCGATTCCGTTCGCTGACTCTGAATCCCTGGGAGCCGCGCAAAACCACCGGTTTTGCGCGTTTCTTACCTTTTTTTGGAAACCGCTCGTCTTGAGACACAGACCCTCCTTTATCGAGTATCGCGACCAAACAATTATTCATAGCGCTTCGGCTTGTAGAATCGAGATCGATCCAGACCAAATAAGATCGTTCGCGTACCGATGTTTATCTACCAAATATTTCCCTAACTTGGAGATACTTCGCGTTAGAAAATTGCACGCTACCGACGCCATTGGACCGCTTCGTTTTTTGAAATATCCTAAGTTTTGACAGTCAGGAATTCTACAATATATGGAAATAGCCGAAATTTTGGAACAAGTTCGCAGCTGCGTAATTACGTATGAATTCATTCGTTGAATCGATCTTTCGTGGTTTCGGGTGGTTTCGGGTGGTTTCGGGGCAATACTATGCCTATGCCCCGAAAGTATCCGCGATTCAAGCTTAATTACATGTTTGGCTAACGAAGCGGCGAAAGTCTCTGCTTAGAAACCACTTCCACTTCGAAGTTAACCGAGGACCTCCTATCTTCCTTGTCTCGAAATTATTACCTTGTCTTGGAAATACCGCGGCGCCATTCTTTTACGCGTTTCACTCGAATCTACGATAAATCGTGTCCGCTTACGTCGCTCGGGACCTCGTAAGTCGTAAACATTCATTAACCCTGCTCTCTTCCTCTCTCTTACAAATCGCTCTCTTACTTTTAATACCAAAATATTCTTGAATATTTCAAGTGATTGAAATCACTTCACTTTGGAACAAGCATGAATTTCGTGTCTCCGCATTGATCCTCCCAACGATTTCCTTATACTGTTCATTCGGAACTTTAAGGAAGTCTTTCTTCGAAAAAGATTTCGAGTTCGAATCGAGGAGTAATTTTCGGCACTCGGGATATCCGCTGACACTGTCAGGTAATGTCTTAATTATCAATTACATAAATGACTAATGGGAAAGTTCGTTGCAGCGATATTACGTTTGACCGAGTATTAAGTTAGGACAAATAAAGGAGGGAGTGTAGTGGAAGAGAACTGTACACTGTACACTGTACACTGTACACTGTACAGGGGTAGAAACGGGTTAAACCGAGCAACATAGTCGGTGGTGCCGTCGGCGATGGAGAGTAATTTGTTCGTTTCTCCATTGCAACCACCGTGGGGGAGAAGGTGGTTGTCGAATTCGCAGCAAAAGTTTAATTAAACCTGACAAGAGATATTCACGGGATCTTGGTCCGTATACGATTTAACAACACCTTTTTTCTATCGATCTAAACAAACGAGGTAAACGAACTAAACCTTTATTCGGACCGGATAGATCCTAGAATATAAATATATCTATTCATATACTCTAGCTAGAAATTTATTTCTAACTCTTCATCCTCTAAGTCGCATAACTATTTATCGTTTCTTAGAATTTTGATTTACAAACCGCTGTAAGTTGTTAAACAGTAATCAAATCGATTTTAATCAAAATCGAGAATAGAGTGGTAAGGTGTTTTTCAGATTGCAATCGCGGTATTCTCCGAATGGCCCAGTTTTCCTTTTACATAGTTGCTCGAACAATCATGTATACTTTCGCCTCGCCTTTCTGCAAAGTGTAGACATTTCAATAAATACAAAATAGTTTAACCTATATATCTTTAGAGCTTTCTCACAGTTAATATCCGTTTATGTTATGATTTATTTATCGGGCAATGTTTCTCGTCTTGACCGCGCGTCAATGAAGATTTAGCTCTTCATCTCGAGCCTTTACACTATTTTCTTCAACGGTCATTTCGGCTCTACTCGAAGAGATATTCATGAAAACACATTCGGAATCGATCAAAAACAACTCGTCCGAATACCGAGCCAACGAACCAGAAGCTGGTTGAAAAATATAGTCGAACAACTACGGTACACCGTCGATGAAGAAAAACAATTCACTTTTCATGACTCGCTCGAATTCGCGTTATTTTCCGACACGGATTACGGAAGAACGCAAGCATTTATCTTCCGGTTTGCAACAATGCCAAGCCAGACAACGTAATGGAATTTTTTCATCAAGGCGATTTCCCACCGACGCGTCGGCCGAAGCTCCTTTCATCCCTCTTATCGAGTCTTAGCATGGCGTCGTGACGTGAAAGAGCCAGTGATTTTCAGGGAAGCTGCACCAACGAGGGAAGAAATTTCATCTCGCCCAAGGAAAAAAAGGAAAAAAAGGAAAAAAGGAAAAAAAGGAAAGGGAAATAACTTGGCGAGGTTATTGCAGCGATCGAATGACCAACGGAACTTTTGCCGACGTACTTGCGATACTCGTCGGTCCAACGAGGAGTAGAGGAGAGTCGAGAAGAGTCGAGAAGAGTCGAGAAGAGAAACAAGTTTCAACTATAAACTATCTCCGCTTCTTAGACGCTACGCTACGCTATCAACGAAAGGATTACGATGGAAAATCTTGGATCCCTTCAAGACTTACACCACTCCGGTGGCCTCCGCTGGCCTCCGCTGGCCTCCGGAGCAACCTGGATTTATTTGGATTATCCCGTTTCATTTGTTCGACTCGCTGGAAAAGAATGAGAATATTTCTTACAAGAACACGAATCTTTTCCTAATCTTTCGACTACCATCTTCAGGAATGTGATTTTCGAAAAAAGAAAACCACTAATATCGATTTGTCTCTTCGAAGGTTAACATCGTATATCGTCATATATCATTTAGAACCTTGACAAATATTTGGTAATACTTTGAATGATATATACATACATTTGTATGTACCTCAGTAAAACATGGATACATAATCCAAGACGAAGCACCGAAAAGTATGAATATCAAAATAATCCCGGAGGCGGGGTCAGCGGAAGGATGATAATTCTTCGGAATTGTTTTACAAAGAAAACCGTAACTCGAATTCGGTTTTCTCGAAGTTACTTCATAAATCTCTGAACACGCGAGGTGAAAAGATGTCGAGAGAATTAGAAGCGTGAGAGTTGGTATCTCATTGCTCGAGGAAAATGAACGGAGTTTGTGCGAAGCCGGCGGTGGTTCGAGGGCCAGAGAAGGGAAAACCGAAACTCCCGTAGAAGCGAGCTCGAGACAAGATTTTCTCCGGTATACAACAACCTTTTGGCTGTGTTGGCTGTGGTTCAACTTCCACCTACGGAGAGCCGGCCATTTTTCACTTTCACGAAATAGGGATGAAATTTCATTAGAGAATAATTAGCCCTTTTTTCGAATGAATCGATTAAGTCGTTTAAGCCTCGTCGAAATCTTCCCAACCGTAAATTTGCGACTGGAAAGTAGACGTGAGCAGGGGATTTATTTGTTAATTTTTCGAATGATTTTTAAAATCACACTTGCTTTTTCTTCACGGACGAAATCATCGTTTAAAAATACTGACGTATGTACCACGTACAGTGTATATCGTATATCGTACACTCGCCGTAAATCGGGAGGAGAAGTTCCAACGACAATACGTCATTGTCACGTGTAACGCAATCAATCCGATTATCGTCGTGAAACGACAGAAGCGTCAAAATTAAGAGGCTTACTGGAATTCTAACTGTACGTATACGTGTATATGTCTCTCTCTATGTATTGTCCCAAATTGCGCCAACAATGAAGCTAGTTGATCACTCGCTATACAGCGTTACAACGTCGACCATTGCGCTTTCAGCTCTTTCCCGCAGACCTATCCTAGTTCTACTTTTCAATTACAATCGCTATTAACATTACATTGTTAAGTACCGCTTTTTCTTGCACCTTTTGCCCTTTGGAGAAATATTTATGCTACACGGCAGGTAGCATAAAAATGTCTATTTCCGTTCGATCCGGCTACAACTTTTACTCGTATGTGTCGTCGGTGTCGTACTTCTCGAACATCGAACATCGAACATCGAAAATCGAACGTCGCACACTTGGAACGCTTGGAACACTTGCACTCACTTTTTACGAGCATCTCGGTTATCTTTGTTCGAATCATAGGTTCGGATCATAGGGATACATCCACGTAATCCGAGATTCAATCTCCGATGTTTATTCCGGCAAACAAACGTTCCAAGTGGGCGGACCAGTGTGTTATCTTTCCCGATTGTTTTCATCGATTCGTCTTCCGACCCCTTCATATCCATCCCTTATTTATTCGAATCGAAGATTCCATCATTTCGAGCCATCGAGGCAACAGTCTTCGCGAAATTCTGTCGAGTTTTCGAAACGTATCAAATATATCTACAACTTGTTAGAATTAGTAAAGATGTAGTTCTTTAAAACAGGACTTAACGACGAATAAAACGTTGCTTTGAACGGGGGGGGGGGGGGGGGATCGAACGGATAGAACGGATAGAACGGATAGAAATCTGATATCACGGTTTTCTCCGTTAACTTATTATTGACGTTCTCAAAAGTTCTCAAACGTATCCGAGAACTTATTCGGTTGATAGACGATGTTTTCTAATTTACATTAGACCCCTTCATTCCGAAAGCGTCCAAACTTTTCATCTAAAAAAACTCGCCGATGACGTTCACGAAAGTTGTATTCGAATAAAAAAAAGCAACAACACTTTTTACTGTACATAAGGAAAGATTATCTAATTGAAATTGAATTTAAACTCGAGACTTTAGATTGCGGTGTAAATAATTGCCGTCGTGAAAGGGAAGACATATTAGAAACGAATCGATTTCCTGTTTTGAACGTCAAAGGGAGGAGCGTAGATGGTTCGAATCCCTGTTATCTCGGAAAACAGTAAGATCCATCCGAGGTACTCTCGTCGGTCTTCCTCTCGAGTTCTTGGATTCCTTTTAAATCGTCTTATTCCCGATGAATCGGTGATCCATTTCGGTCGGAACAATTCCAACGAGCCTCTTAAGTCCTCCAACCGATCTCGATCTCGATCTCGACTCGACTCGGCTCGACTCGGCTCAACTCTACTCCCCTGTATAACTGTTCCACTCGAACCTCTCTCACGGGACCAGTAATGAGACGTCTATATACAATATACATATGTATACATCATCTCGGAACACTTCCTCCCTTCGATTCCCAAAGGGTTAATGATTAGGACATGACACTCTTCGTCGTATTTTCCACAAACGATAGCAGTATAACAGTACTGGTTCTACAAAATCTTTCTACGACGCAATTAAGCCAGTTTATAATTACCAAGTGAAATAATATCGTTAATGTTTGTGCCGGAAATGGGGCGACTCGAAGAGGTACAAGAAAGAGGTACGGGGTTTCTTTTACTTCTTTTACTTCATTTACTTCTTTTACTTCTTTTACAACGCGTACGCGTATATTACAAAGATATACGTAATGTGCTAAAGGCACACGTAAATTTGCATTTTGACGGAAGTGTCGAATGCAGGACGCGGGATTCGCTTAAAATAGTTTCAGTGGCCTTGACTCTCCCTCGCTTATCGAAATTGTACGATTAACGAGGAATCATCGATCGTTTTGCTATTTCTGAGATTAGGTTATAACAAATTCAGATAGCCTTCGGTATGGAAGAGATACTCTGTATGGTAATTATACTCTACCGTTTAAAGATTCATTACGATGGAGTATTTTAGCGAATTCCATGGTGTACTGTTTGAAGGTAGATTTTCAGAAGATAGACATTATTTCTAAGAGGAATCGGACGGGGACGATTAGATTTTGGAGAAGATTGAACTAAATAGGGAGACACGGGATATTCCTTTCCGATATTTCGTTTCGAGGGGAGCGGAGCGAGCATCCGGAATGCATCGGTGCATGCCAAAACTGCATAAAATAGCTATTCCGTATTTCGTGCCGTCTAGAGTCTAGAGTCTAGAGTCTAGAGGATCATGAAATATTCTCCCGGGTACACTTTGCACGGAATTTCATTCGTCCGCGAGCTCCTACCTATTACCTACATAATATACCAAAGGGACTCGTTCTTGCATCCGACACGATCCGACACGATCCGACACGATCCGACACGATCCGACACTCTGCACCCCGGCCAAGGGGTGTACATCTTTTTCGAGAACTTCCACGAGGAACTTCCATTTACACCCTTTTCTATCCCCGAGGAATATCCTCCGCTTAAATACCGTTCGCGCACCTATCGTTCGACCGCTATTCGCGACCGCTATCGGTCTGGTTCCAACTTCTATTCCGATTTGATCTTCCGAAAAGGAAACCGTCGGACAGGTCGTCGGACACGTAGACATTCCTTTAAGAGTACATTAGTCCTGTTAGCTCTTCGTCGAGCTAAGAAAAGTGATCGAAGCCGTCGTCAGCATCAGCGATGCGACCGGAACTCGGTTCAAAGGAACTCCGTATCACCGTTTAACGTAATTGCACGGCTATTCAAACGAAATATCGTTAAATATAATAAACGCCTTTCATCTCCCACCTCGAAAATTGGATGGATGGATGGATGGATGGATGGATGGAACGACGAACACCGTCATGGACGAATTGATATAAAGTTTTCTTGTTATATCTTTAAACGTCTCCGAATGTACCTATTTAGCTGTCGTATTACGATTCCTGCGATACATTCCCTCCGTACGTTCGTTTATGTACTTCGCTACTATATAATATACAATAGAATTTGTAGGGCTGAAGGACACTGGTCGTCGCAAACTTATGAAAAGCTTGGCGCAGAGGAGCGAAGAAATTTGCGGCGGAGATTGGGTGGTCGAAATGAAAGTTAAACCAACGATACAACGACACGGTTCAACCAAAGATAATGCAGATACATAAAGTGCCGTAAAGTGACAGTGAATGGCAAAACGTTAAATGGTTTCAAGTACGAAGAACTCGTTGAGCGTCGTTAGAATTCTGCGCGAGCATCGCCGAACGATCTTATTGTTAGTTTTTTCGACACCAATGTTATCACGATAAATATCATATTGACTCGATTGTACGATATCCTAAACTTCAACGCGATTAACCAACTAATTAACAAACTAAGCTTTAATTATCGCTGGAGAAAACATTACGCGTAACACGATTGAAGGTGTTACGACGAAAGAAGGTTTCGGATTTAGGTGCAACAGGCAGACAGTGCTTACTTTTCTCAGCACGATACAGTTAATACAGTTAATACAGTTAATACAGTTAATACAGTTCATTAACGATGATAATGGAAAATGTCTACGCTTTATTCCGGAGATCTTATAACTTCTTTTCCTCACGTTTCTTCGTTACGCGTTCTACGTATTTGAAATGCATGGAAAATTGCATTCGTAACGAAAAATTCACCTTTTGTTTCACCGTCTTTCAAACTTTCAACTAACCCACAAAATCGTTCGCATTCGTTCCGATGTGATTTACTCGCTTTGAATACGTTGGAATATGTTTATCAGTTTTCCGATACCATCAAAACTGTCAGTTTAATAAGCTGGTCAACACTCTATTCCTCGATCATTGTTTGTCGACTCTATTGAAGAAGATCGATTCAAATTCATTTCATTTCATTTCATTTCATTTCATTTCATTTCATTCACTCGTTCAACCGTGAAACGTGAAACGTGAAACGTCCTGACACATCGCAAACCCAAGTCAATCGTGCACTTGACCTTTATCGCGCGAGTGCTTAGTAAATAAACGAAATCTGAAACACTATTCGAATCAGATCGAAATATCAAGCGATTTCGTAAATAATTCGGTTGGATCTCGAGGAAAGGGATGTTTCGAAGTCGAGGTTCTCGTCTGTGAATCGAGGGAGAATAAAAGCGTAGAGCGGAATAGGCAAAGCAGAAGCAATCGAGTTGTAATTACTCACCGGACGACAGGATAATCCCGAGGAGAAGGAAGAGGACGCAAAGGAGCCACGAGGGGCTCGGAGGATTCTCGAAGCACATGATAACACCGGACACCGTTAATCGCGGCTTTCGAAACGCTCGCTGCGTATCGCGCGGCCACTCGCGTGGCTCTGACTCTTCCTCCTTAGATTTCGAGTTTGAATCCCGATTTCTCTCTTCGTTTCTCTCTTCGTTTCTCTCTCCGTTTCTCTCTCCGTTTCTCTCTCCGTTCCTCTCCGAGCCGCGCACTCTCGATTTCGCATCGTCCCCTGATTCGCAGCCTCCGGAAAGTGGTCCAGCGCGAGGCGCCTGCTCGATGGCAATTCAACGTACGCTCGTCCCCCAGGTCTACGGCCAGAATCGGTGGACCGGTCGCCATCTATCCAAGATCATGCCCGACGCCCCACGCCCCACGCCCCACGCCCCAAGCCTCTTTCTTTCACCTTTACCCCTTTTGAACCGTCTGTTGCTCGGATCCAGGAAATCACGCTTTTATCGACGGTCGAACCGAGCACGAAACCGATAACAAAGGAAAATTCGACTCTATCGTCCCAGAAAATTTATATCCCTACGATTTTGGCGTACAATTTCAAGAAATTTCGGTAATCTTATTTCTTTCGGAATTTTCTATTTTTCTTATCCGAAGAAATTTATAAACTAAGGGATAAGTAATTGATATTTTCGTAAACGGCTAGCGAGCGATCATTTGATAAAACATCCTTTTCGGGTGTTTGACTTGGAATTTTGGGATCGTCCGATACTTGTATCGATTTGATACCATTATAGAAACAAGTCTAGCGATTAAAAAGAAATTTTAAATAATCAATCACGGATCCACTCTGAAGTTCCAGCTCGACGAATCAATCGATTTTACAGCGACAGATGGATTATCGTTTGTGGCGTACGTACAGCATCGCGACACTGGCATCCGGCTGCAAAGAGGGAGAAAAGAAGAGAAAAAAGATACTCTTCCGAAAAGGAGACCGCGCCAAGTCGTCGACTTCTTCGTCATCCTCGTCCGGTACGCTCCGGTACGCTCCGGTACGCTCCGGCACGCTCCGGCTATCGATCCTTCGCGTTACCCCCATGCTCTGCCCGGATCGACACGACGCAAGCCCGAAAACGCAAACCTGAGAACGCAAGCTCGGGCAGAATCGAGGATCCATCCGACTACGACGGAGAGGGGAGCCTTTCGTCCTTCCCTCCGGTTTCAGGGCTTTACATCGCATAATTTCACTCCTCTCAACCGACAACCCCTCCGATCAATTCTCGTTCTCTCTCCTTCTTCCTCGTTGACGACCTTTTCCTCACTCTCTTCACTCTCCTCACTTGATCCACCCCTCTCACTCAACTCTCACTCTTACTCTCACTCTTACTCTCACTCACTCTCGCTCTTTCCATCGCGTCCTCGCGCGGAGGAGCACGAGAGCCAGGGAAGATGAGCGACCAGGAGGATCTGGACTACTACATCATGTTCCCGTCGTTTCCACCGTCCCCGAAGGATCCGACGTTAACGACGGGTGGGCAGGATCAACGGGAGGAATTCGTGTTCGTCTACGAGGAGGACAAGAGACCGGTAGTCGTGTTGCTCGGATGGGCCGGTTGTCAGGACAAATACTTAGCGAAGTACAGCGCGATCTACGAGGAAAAAAGGTATATTTCTTCCTTTTGGATGAATTATTCTTCTCGGTGCCATCGAAGTGTTTCTCCTACGATTTTGATCGCGTCGGAATAAAGGGTGAACGGTGCTTTCCGGCTACTTGGAAATTACTGATCGAATGGTTACCGGGATCGATCGTAAAGCGACGCGTGAACGTCGAGATTCGCCGAAGATTTTCTTTTCCATCGTGATTCGTGTATGACTGTGTGTAGTACGGGAAACTGTAGCGATATTTTTCGGAAAGCAAACACGTTTGGGACCATGTTCGATTCGAATCGGTCGCTAATCGGTCGCTAATCGGTCGCTAATCGGTCGCTAATCGGTAGCTAATCATAAAGACATTGACAATATCTTCCCGTTTCAGTTGCATAACGCTGCGGTACACGGCACCGGTAGAATGTTTGTTTTGGCGACGAGACAAGATGCCTTACATCGGCAAACGTTTGATCCAGGTAATCATGGACAAGCGCCTGGACGAGCATCCGATATTTTTCCACGTTTTCAGTAACGGCGGTGCGTTTCTCTATCAGCACGTCAGCCTCGCGATGCAGCAGGTTAAAACGCCGCTCAAGGTATTTGCTATTCCTGATACCTCCCTTCGCGTATACTCGTTATTACTCATATTTGTGGGCCGATTTTCACGATTTTCACGATGGATTGCAGGTGAAAGGTGTGATATTCGACAGCGCTCCGGGTGAAAGAAGAGTGATTACTCTATTCAAAGCGATCAGTGCGATTATCGGTGGACATCCACTCACGAATATACCGACGTCCTTCTTCATTACGATCTTCCTCTCCGTCCTCTGGTTTCTCGAGGTACGCATGCTCGACGAAGGATCCACCGAAGGATCAAATCGAAGATCGACGCTTCTTTACGTCATTCTTCCTTCTTCCTTAATTAATAATTAGGTAGTCGCCCATGCTCTCGGCCGAGGATACCCAGTCCAGACAAATCCGATCGCTCTGGCGGACGAATCTAATTCTTGGCCCCAATTGTTCCTTTATTCCAATGAGGATAATTTAATTCCAGCCTCGGTAAGTTTTAGTATTATATCTATCGACGCGATCTGTTACGTGCGATTTTAAGAATATAGAAATAAAGAAAAAGCTTTTGTCGTAGGACGTGGAGAAGTTCGCTAGCCGGCGCGCGGAACGCGGCGTGAAGGTACAACTGGTACTCTTCACGAATTCCCCTCACGTGAAACATTACGCTACTTATCGCGACGTTTACGTGAGCACGGTTTGTAGTTTTATTCACGAATGCCTGACTTCCTCGGAGAGCCCGAGTGCCTCGAAATCCTCTGGTCTGACCAAAAGGGTGGTTCTACCGTATGAAGCTTCCAAGCAGGAAAATTAGAGAGAAACCAATCGAAAGTAAATCAAAATAAATCCAAATAAATCCAAATAAATCCAAATAAATCCAAATAAATCCAAATAAATCAAAATAAATCAAAATAAGCGAATCGCGCGACGAGGACCCGGTGATTTTGTGCCACGGGCAAGTTGGCCGCATCGAAGGACGCGGAGAGGATCGGTGCGTTGTCGAAAGATTTCAATTCTTTCGTGCCTTACCTGCTGACTCGTCCCCTCGTCCCATCTTTTGTAGACAGTGTTGAATTTGTTGAATTTCTTGAATTTGTTGAATTTGTTGAATTTCCTATTTCCGGCAATTAGAAATTAGCAGAATTTTCTTTGCAACGTGGAGCGGAACGAAGTACGTATCGATATATGCGCAGGAAAATATTAATCGATTAATATCCACGATTATAGTATCCAACAAATTCAACACTGATTACGAACGAATGTTTCTCTTCGCGAATTATCAATTCTCTCTTCTATCCTTTTGTCCTTTTGTCCTCTTTCACACTGATCTACATCCGCTTGACACTTCCTTTCTATCTTCAACTTTTTCTTCCGTGATTCCTGGCTAAACTCGGCCTGCTATCGGAATGAAAAGTATAGAACTCACCCGGCGTACGATCAGAAACAGATGCAGAAACCTGCACAGAATCACGACATTTGAATTCCCGTCAGACGAGAAACCCATCGACCCGGAATTGCTCCCGAATTCTCACCGAGTTCCGCGGTCCCGTGTAGTGAGTCGAGAGAAACTCTAGATGCACTTTGCAGCGAATTCAGAGAAAAGTCATATTATTAATAGTAATTATAGCCGCTTGCTGATAAGCGACCGTGATGTAACCGAGTGGCGACCAACTGGCGACCAACTGGCGACCAACTGGCGACCGAGAACCTCCAATCGATTTGCGAAATTCAATATTTTCCGAAAAGGCCGAATGCCGATACTTTTATTATATTTCGTAATTACCTTCGTCTTTGCCATCGCCATCGCCATTGTCGTTAAACTATATAATATTTGATATATTATGGTCTGGAAGAGTTTTTGGCATTTTTCGGAAAATGAAATAGAAAAATGGAGGTATGATAAATCTTTCTCGGTTTGGAAGCTGATTCCAGCCTTTGCCAATTCGATCAATTTCGGTGCAAACGGAGATTCGCGGAAAAAGATCAAGCTGGTCTTGACTTAGCTTTCGCAACACGATTTCACCCTTGCGTCACTCAGACCTCCTCATGGGATATTGTTATCGTATCTATACATATATATATAAATATAAATATAAATATAAATATAAATATAAATATAAATATACAAATATATTTTGATCTGTCGATTAGTTACGAATAAAGACTGACAAATACGTATCGAGGTTTCTTTGCCATTTAAGAAATGTCAGATATTTTGTGAAATAATTTTCGATATTTACACGGGTAGCTAGAAGAATAAAAGCTTTCGATTCGTTGGACGCTGTTGAAGCGAGTACATACTTATTTCGATTCTATTATTATGTAAGTTTGTCTAAGTTACTTCCGCTTATCGATTTGGAACATATTCACGAAAGTCGATATATCGAAAGTCGATTGGTTTTTAGTCCAAATAAAAATGATACGTATATATGAAACGTTATTCGCCTTAAACGTGAATTTTCAGGAGAAAAAGGTCATAGAAAGGAAAAGGTTCTAGAACACTAAATGAAAAAGAGATATCGCAGATGAAACGAACTGGCGAAAATCTTTGAAGATTTTCCGAGCTGCTCCGAAACACACTACGTTCCGTCTTTTTCATCGATACCCTCTCTATCCCTCTCAACCTCCAAGACACAAAATCGCGAAGAAGCGAAACGACTCGATGGTTTATCCATTTTCCTTCGGGACGTAGAACAGACGTACTGTCGTCAAGACAAGGAACGCGTACCTATCATTACTGAATCCAACTCTAATAGGTTACTCGTCAATCTACGGTTAATCGTAGAATTGAATCGATCAACGCTGATTCACGGATGATATTGGTTCTTATTGATATTTTAGTGATTACAGAGTACAAAAAATATACAAAAATATTTCTTGCTCGACAAAGGGAAATTGCTTGCGTATCGGACCAGATTCCTCTAAGAAGCTCGACAAGATTCTTCCGAATTTTCAGCATTTTGGAAGGCCAGCAAAAATGATCGAGGAATACGTGCGAAGAAACATATACGATAAGTAAATACCTTCTTCCGATATTCGAGAAAATTCGGACATCTCTTTATAGAAGGGGAACTTTCTCTAAAGTCTGATCTTTGAGACTTTGCAGAGCACGATACGTAAAGTCCGACAACAAGGAGGTATCGAAATTTCCAAGAAACGAAGCCGAGCTCGTCCGAGACGTGGAATCCAAGGCAAAAGCGAATGCGTACCATGAGAAAGCGCAAACGCCATTTTCTCATAATGAGAAGAAGCCGTCTGCCCGGAGACAATACAAAGTTTGTTCCCTCACTTTCCTGACATTTCACGAGAACGAGAACGTGAAATGTCCCCTTAGGCCTATATAGAATATTTTAATCTGAACAACCTGAACCTGAACATATCTTTCGAAGACCGCGTAAAAAAATGTGGATTTCGACGTGCGAGATACATACTCTTTTCCAGAAAACTAACGCGAATACTAAGAATGGAACGCGGGAAAGCAGGGTGAATAAAATTGGTCGTTCCACGAACAAGATTTCGGCGACTCATAATTTCGTTTACGAGTTCGACCCGTGTGATATTTCCCCTTCGACTACAGCCTCGGTGGCTCCACCAAAAACCACCTGCCAGAATTTATCGTACAAACTTTCTCCGCAAAAAGGTGAGAATTACTTCTTATCCCGTATGAAATTCCCGGTGTAAACTCTCGATGCCACCAGGTATGACTACAGGTACATCCGCGACATTTTCGAAGAGAACGTGTAACTCCGAAATATTTCAAAGACTGCCAAGGCGATATCCGAATATCCGAAGTCCGGTGGAAAGTTTCGAAAAGCGAAGGAATTCCCGAAAGTATCGTTCCGATTATAATTTACCGGCTATAAAAAACGAACTAGAATCCGACAGTAAACGTAAACAATAAACAATAAACAATACACAATAAACTCGGCGTAAACTATTTTATTTTCAATTTAGGAACGAAAGTTTGTCTTCTTTGAATCTAGGTGGACACGGTCGCGCTAAAATCAATGAAATCGATCATCAAGTGGAGAAAATGAAATCGGACTGGCAAACGTTACGATCCCAAGAGGCTCGCACCAAACTACCAAATAGCCATTTTTGTCGAAGTACCGCTCAAAAAAGTGTATACGTCGCGATAGAAAAAATGACACGAGAAATAGATCAATTACAGTCATCATCTTACGCGAGCCCCAAAACGAATACTTTTTTACGGCGAAGCGCTATTAGAAATTTCCAAGAAAATTCTCCAGCTTCTTTCGAGGAGGACGCCGATACAATTCGAAGAATTGTAAAGAAAATCTTCCCTAAAGAAAATTGTCGCCAAGCTTCGGGCTCGAAGAATGTCGACAAAGACGGAAATGATTCTTTCGAAAGGAGAAGATCTCCAATTTCCGAGATGCGTACGCGTAACGTAAAAAGCTCCTTTTTACCACGAAATCCCTCTTCGCGTGAGTCGAATCAAAGTGAACTACGAGCGACTTGGCAGGAGTACGGTAGAAAATTATCGAGGAATATTATTTTCGGCGCAGAGAAATATTTGGAAAAGTTCATGGGCGATGGGGAGAAGCGATTTCCTATCGGGAAGGACGATAGGGGGACGAGCGGCTCACCGAAGAGCGATCCTTTGGCGACGGAGAGATATCGGTCGGCTGAGGATATCGCCAAGATATCGCCATTGGAGATCAATTTAGAAATGAATACACACGACACGAACTATCAGAGCGATACGGAATGCAATGTTAAGAAAAGATCGGAAAATATCAAACGTGTATCACCGAAACGTGTATCAAAAGCGGTACCCGACGATCGTAATTTATCAAAGAATAACATTCTATCGGAAGAAATTCAAGCGGAATTAATATCGGGTGGTTCCATAGAAGAAAATGTCTTTTTAAAAATGGGATTCGGCGAAACTGGATCTCGAACTCGGAACGGGATTCTCCGGTCGGAATACCTTCAAAAAGACGTATCACTAAAACCTATGTAATCGATGTTCATTAAAAATCTGTCCATTGAAATACGCGAATCTTTGAAATTTCACTCGAGGTGGAAAGAAATAAGCGCAGATTTCAAACAAATTTCTTCTTTATTTTTCCAAAACAGAGCTATTGTACAAGGCCGGTAATTCTCGAGAAAGATCCCGAGATTTCCGTCCCGATGGGCGATGCGATTGGTCGATTAGGCATTATTTCCAAGTCGGTGTAGGTGTCGGTGTAGGTGTCGGTGTCGGTGTCGATTTAAACGGTGGGAAGATGTTCACCCTCTGGGTGGAAGCCGTTCTCGTCGGCGACGTAGGAGACGGCGTACCTGACGTTGGTGGCCGGGTCGACCCAGGAGAAGCTTCCACGGACGGCGAGGGCCTGGTTTTCCGCTCCAGCGTTTACGACATCAGCGGATTCTTGGTGGGTCTGGCCATTTGAGAGTTCGTAGGCGAAGTTGTAACCACCGACTCCAATGTTGTCGGAGGGGCTTTCCTTCACGATCACCACCTCTTGCGGCTTACCCTGGGGGGCAGCGACGGCGACGGCCACGAGGGCGGCGAAGGCAACGATCTAAACAATTTCAAACACTCTCATTATCATTTCGTTATTTAACCTAAAGAAAAACACTCTAATCCGCTTTTCTCAATTACTTCGTACTTCGTACTTCGTACTTCGTACTACTTTATGAACTTCAACCGACTACTCTTAATACTCTTAATACTCTTAATACTCTTTGAAGGATCGTGAAGCGAGTTAACTGATATTATTACTAATAGTATGTATTTGTCACGAATCGGACCAACTTTGGGCCACCGCTAAGTGAATCCACGATAGTCGAACTTTCCGGGGTACCTACCATTTTCATTTTGAAGGTAGGTGCGTGTGTGGCTACTCTCGTACGAAAGAAGAGACTGAGTGTGACTATCGAAAGCGATCCGCCGAATTTATAGTGGTTCTCCTACTTCCAAAAATCCATCCGAATTCGTAAATTCACCTCTCACCTTTCTTCCTCTATTAGAGATGCGATGGTGAGCGATGGTGAGCGATCGTGAACGGTCCTTGATATTTTGACCTTCATCGTAAAGATGACATCCCATTAAAAGGAGAATTTGCAAATTTTAGAAAATTTTACACGCATATTATATTAATCACATAGCCGTGCCATACGAAGGTACTACGAAAGAACTCATTGACATTCAAAGCGGTCCTTATTCCTAATTCTTAATACCAGATTTATAATCTGTCAGTTTATAATGAGTTAGATGCGCAAGCCTGGCGTACAAAATTTAAATTAACATTTCAAATATTTATTCACGGTTGTATAGCCGCAAAAATCCAATTTTTGCTACCACGAAATGTCACGAAATGTCACGAAATATTATCATATCCGATGAACATAGAGCGGTCTTTGGTTTTTTCATTAGAATCCAATTTTTGGATATAACGATCGTGTAGCGACGGTACAACGATGGTACAACGATGGTACAACGATGGTACAACGATGGTACAACGATGGTACAACGATGGTATACATGTCCAAAGTTTCTCTAGTTTTCTAGAGATATTCAAAAATAATCCACCTTCCATCGAGTCGTCGGTGAAAGGCGATAAAAATCCACTTGCCATTAACACCGATGAATAATCTACTCTCGCGAATCATAAATAGGTATATGCTTAATATGCTTAATATGCTTACGAACGAGACATTATTTAAATAAGATCTTTTTTAACTCGACACGATTATTATTTAACAATGGGATTTTCAAGTTCGGGAAACAGGAAGAGATATTGAAATGTTGGAAAATATGGTAAAAAACATAGTTTGTTTCTTTATTGTAATATATACATACAAGTGTGTGTGTGTGTGTGTGTGTGTGTGTGTGTGTGTGTGTGTGTGTGTGTGTGTGTGTGTGTGTGTGTGTGTATATGTGGGGCACTTAAGTGTTAAATTCTTAGTACAATATCAGGGTGCTTTAAGAACGTCCTTAATATAAGATGTGAAAGTTAAAACTTTTGTTTTATGTACAGTCTTATGTTTTACATACACGAATATACATTTCTTTCCTAGGCGTAAAATAAAATTTTTTTTACACGTAATATGTATATCAGAATGTATCACAAAGCATGTTCGATGATCTAGAAACGATGTACAACTTATAACCGACGACGATCCGTTCTATTTATTGGATCCATCGATATCGATGAATTCTTGCAACAAAATCCACGCAAGGCAAAATATACTATGGCACTGTTTATAATGAGCATTCGCTGTTTAGCAAACTAGTGGAAACTAAACAACCGATATAAACAATGAGGGCTCAACGTATGTATCCAGTTCTCTGATATGTCTTCGTTCGAAGCGTGATGCACGAACTTGCTTATCGGAGCCAAGTAGATGGGAAGGATTCTAGAAAACAACGATGAGTAGCGATGAGTAGCGATGAGTAGCGATCAGTAGTCGCGATAATAGATCGATTTTTCCTTTCTTTTCGGTCTTTGTTATTCGCATAAATTCGGAGAATCCAGCAATGAAACTCCGCGTGTTTTGTTGTGCGCCGAGCATATCACAATACTGGAAGTGCCGCACTATGACTTTGGTATATTATGGCTCCCGTAAAGTTGATCGCAGCCGCCAACACGAAAACTGGCATCCATCGGCCGTGAGATGCTGTTACCAATTCAGCCGTTAATGGACCACATAAAATGCCGGGTATCGTTGCCTAAAATCATTTTCAGAAAAGATAATACCATATCTAATATATGAACACGTACCTAGATTTCGACGTATAAGCATAATGTTTGGTTTAGAATTTTGATTGTAGTTTCACGTAGACAAAGATTTGTGGTTTATATATTATCGATACGTACGATAGTATTTGATACAGCAAAAGTCATTCCGGCATTATTTGGAGCAATGTCCGCGTGATTGCTAAGGTGACCGGCGGAATTGCACGCGCAAAGTCCCATAGATATCGAAACAAAACTAGAAAGGAAAAATGAGAAAGGACAGATTGAAAATCGATATTTGTCTTCTACCCATTCAAATGAAATGGGTTCATTATTATTGTGAATAATTCTGGACTCACATTACAGCGGCAAGTAAATTGTCGACGGCACAGAATGCTAATAAAAATGCACCTGGTCCAACTAGGCCTATATTTGTCATTAATCTCCGCACTGACAAAACTGACCACCTTTTTTGTATAAGATTATCGGCACTATGCCCGGCGACTGTTAAAGTAATTTGTTCATTTCTTAAATGTTTTTAAATTTAAATGTTCTTAAAAGTTTTTAATTCATTTAGAGGGCAGAACTGTTAAATTTGGGTTGATCGCTTGAACTTACCGATACCGACTAAAGAATTGACTACGTACGGAAGTGCGGTCAAGCTAATGCTTTCTTTATTGGCGGATAAATTCCTTGCCAAATAAGTGGGCAACCATTGCATTATTATGTAATTACTCCAATTCATTGCAAAATGCGCTATGTACAGTGCCCAAAGGGGCCAATGCGAAACGAATTCGGTCCAACGCAGATTTCTATTTTGCGTTACCTTCCGAACATTAATCGACGATTTGTAGTAATTGATTTATCAATGAACTGTTCATTTTATTTTGTTTTTAAACGTGATAGTCACCTTGGGTACAAACAGAGGTATATCATCCTGAGAGTTTGTTTCGTGGTACAAAACCAACCACAATAGGGTCCAAGTAATACCGATAGTACCAAATAAGTAAAATCCAGTTTGCCACGATAAATGTGGACACAACTATAATCAATTAATTGATTATGATAATTTGCATTGATTATACCTAACTGACAGAACTACCTCTACCAATGAGCAACTTACAATCGACGCTACAACTTGACCAACCGAACCAGCAGCAACGAGATAACCGAATGCGCGCGATCTTTCCTCAACGGGAACGCTATGAGCGAACAGATGAAAGATAACGGGCAGACCTAAAAGTATGATATAATTCCTGATTCGACCAGAACAACACTCACAAATTCGGTCGCCTATAGATTTTTTACCTAAACCTTCTCCTAAGCCCAGAACCACCCTACAGATAATGAGTAATGGTACTGATTGAGCCAAGAGGGGAGTTATTATGGTACTAATAGACCATAATAAAACAGCTAACATGAGTACCGTTTTGCATCCAAAGCGACTGGCTGTATTTGCACCAATGATCTATTTCAAGAACCATACAGTAAAGCTATGAAAAATATTGAAACACAGAGCATATGCATAGGGCATTATATTGAATCATAGTCTGATTCGACTTTTCTTAATCAATCACTGAAAATCCAGTCGCAACGTTGATATCGAGTTTATCGACATTAGTACTATCGGTAGTACGGTGATTATTACGATAATATACCTTACCTGACTAGTAAAATAACCGAAGGCAAACGCGGAAAGTATCCAGCCTTGCCAGTATAAGTTCCATTTAAACTGATCAGTCATGGGAACAATGGCAATAGGCATTATTACTCGGTCCGCCGCGTTTATAAAATTCGCGGCGGAACATAAGGCGACGATCCGAGAGGTGCGCGGAAGCATTCGAAATTTCGGCATCTTTTTCTCTTACTTGGATTCTATTCTTCCCTCTTAAAAGTATTACATGGCACCAGATCTAACCTCGAACAGCAGAAGAAAAAACTGATGTTTTACTAGGAGAAGATTGGCGGTTTTAGTGACGCCGCGATGACGGAGAACATGATGAACGAGACCCGTATTTGTTGGTAACGGAACACTTTCTTATTGTTAGAAACGCGTAGAAAAGAATGTGATTAACTGTTTGTATCTGACGGCACAAGATACTCACACGGTACTTACGGAATTTGACGTGTCAAATACCACGGCTTCGAGGGTACCAGAGAACCAGAGTGAAAATACTTGTTCAACGTCGGGACAGATGGTGTTCACGTCTGAGAACTGCGAGGGAGTATCTCGTGTTTTTTTTACCGATAGTAAAAGACATCGCGACATTCTGAACCAGGCGTTGAAGTCTCCGAGTTTATAAAATTCTTCAGATGTACACGTACACACATCCATGTAAAGTATACATTTCTTTTTTCAATGTATACCACGAATCTCCACTCCGTTAAGTTCATCAACAGTACATATAATTTGCTCAGCTAATTAAAGAAATGTTATGTCGCGCATTTAAGGTACCGCACAATTCGCAGTATTTCTTACGAAATAAAGTACGAGTACTAGAAAATTGAAGCTTGGGATGCAGGGAAAAAGACATGAGATCAGGTTTTTAACGAATTTCTGATTTATTTTCTATAAACAGCGCTATTGTACAAGACCGGAATCCTCGAGTACGATCCATGCTCGAAGGCTTCCGTCTCGGTGTCCGATATGGTATGGCAATTGTGAGTGTTTTGGTCGGTCAGGTATTATTTACAGATGGCGAGATCTTAAACACTGGGGAGATGTTCACCTTGGGGGTGGAAGCCGGTCTCGTCGGCGACGTAGGTGACGGTGTATCTTTGGCCGGTGGCCGGGTCGACCCAGGAAAAGCTACCGCGGACAGCGAGAGCTTGGTTTTCGGCGCCTGGGTTTACGACTTCGGCGGTTTCCTGGTGGCTCTGGCCGTTGGAGAGCTCGTACCCGTAGTTGTAACCACCAACCCCGATGTTGTCGGAGGGGGTCTCCTTCACGACCACTACTTCCTGTGGGTGACCCTGGGGGGCAGCGACGGCGACGGCCACGAGGGCGGCGAGGGCGGCGAAAGCAACGATCTGAAAAACAACATTTTACACTCGTATTTATATTCATTTACGTTCATCAGTCTACTTGAATCGACATGTCTATGTCGACAGTGGACTCGGTTGATTCATTTTCCAAATTTCACAATCTCGAAAATCACACGACTCTTAAATGAGTTCGTTTGTCAACTAAATCATTTCATTCTACGATTCTAACGTTTTAGAAAATAGTGAACGTTAATCATTTACACTCTGCCGGTTCGTTAGATAGAACATTTGTTCGCGTTCTTAATCGAATAATGAAATAAATTGAAAAGGTAGCAATATCGATGAGAAACTCGAGGAAACTCGAGGAAACTCGAGGAAACTCGAGGAAACTCGGTCCTTTTGGTGTACCTACCATTTTCATTTTGAAGGTAGGTGCGTGTGGCTGCTCTCGTACAAAAGAGAAGACTGATGTGGATAGCCAAAACCATCGGTGATTTTATAGTGGTTCTCCTACTATACGTTACTGCCAAAAATCCCCCGAATCCATCACCTCTCACCTTTCTTAGTTCTATCACATCAAACACATCATCGTTTGTAATCGTTGATATTTTGACCTTCGCCGGACCTTCGCCGGACCATCTCACGATCTTCTATCAAACTCGGAATAGTCCCAGTGAAGAAAAAACCCACGCAACTTTTTCATATAATATCTCAAATCCAAGAGCATTAGATTATTATTCATACCATAGTATTCCTCGGGCGCTCGTGACGTGTTTATTTCAACCATTATGGCTATATTATTGTAAGCATCGTATTCCAGAAGATTAAAATTACACAAACATGGTTGATCTACTGTAACCTTGTCTAAGTTGTCTAACAAAAGACAAAGAGTTTCGTTCGGGAACTAATCGACAAATCTAGTCGAACGGTGGAGTTCTTTATCGATTTCGTAAGCATTTCTATGAGAAAGCGCGTCTTTCGTTAACGCATTTCGAAGTTTTCGAAACCTTTTAAACGATTGTGATTATCTACATATTAGCTTCTATTGTTATCGTTATCTGCGAAAGCGGCGAAGGTATCTTTTAGTCGTAAACGCTCAAGTACGAGAGTAACCTTTAATGCGGAACAATTTCGACGACCTTTCCGAGAAGCGTCTATCGAATTCCACTAATTATTCGTGCGGATCGTGTCACCAGAAATTACGCGCAAACCGGAAGAAACGGGTAAACGAACGTGTCAATAAATAAGGAAACGTTCGTACAATTTGCATTTCTTTCGAAAATGTTACCCGTTTTTACTCAGACCGTCTGATATAAGTAACCGATTATGTCTAACCATGTTCGAAAGAACGCACTGCTTATTAATATTATACTCTTATAGTTCGAATTTGTCATTTGTCAAGAGTCTTTTGATACAGAAGCTTGAAGTGATTTACCGATGTTCGTTTCTTTGGAACAATTGATAATTTACGTGATTTCGGTATACGACACTTTGCTACTTGGAATGGCGCTTGTCGGTCATTTTAACGTTTCGATATTTTCGTAAAAGAGCAAAGACGTACGATTGAATGAAATTCTATCAAGGTGCGTTTCAAAGTTCTAAGGATGTTTGTACGAATACACAAGGAACGTTGATCGAGACGCAAGGTCGCAAGGTGATTGGTTTCCAAACGGCACCCGCGGCACCTGCGGCACCCGCGGCACCCGCGGCATCCGCGGCATCCGCGGCATCCGCAGCATCCGCGGGCCCCGTGATTCCCAAGGGAAACTGGTCACACGATCCGTCCAATTTTTACGCGTGATATTGCAACATTCACCCGTCATCCACGTGAACGTCTTCACGGTGTTACATCCTTGTGTCACCTTACGTCGATTGGTCCTCGATTTAATCGATGATGGCCGTTCGTTTCGGATTAACCAGCTACCGTCGCTGGTTAATTTCATACAATAATTGGAACCATTTTCTAGATTTAGAAAATTCATTCATTTCAGGACATCTACTTTGGAGGCGGTTAATAATAAAGATTAGATACGTAATGTTCATCGTAATAATATAAGTGTTTCGCGTTACAATTTCGAAATAATGATTAAATTCATGGTAATAATTATGAAATTACATTACATTTTGTACCCTATACGACATATTATTGAAATACAATTTATATCAAATAATTCCAAGCGTTATTGAACGAATCTTATTAAATGTCATGAAAAAAATTTACTACTTATTTTTCTCGGTGCTTCTTCTTTACGATCATAAAATGTACCGTTCGACGATGAGTCCTCGTAATTACATAACGTTAACTGATCGCTTTCCTCTTCGTCGATTATAAAACAATAAAATAGAATTTGCATATGTGATTTGAAAGTTTACTCTTGACACGATCAACACGATCAACACGATCAACGAAACGATCGTTTTAGATTACGTGGTAATTCAAAAAGCCAAGATCGTTATTGTGGTCTAAGGTCACTTACGGATCAATCATTACCGAAAGAATCCCAACAAACCTAAGCCAAACATGGCATAGAATTATGTCGTTAACGTTTAAGGGAGGGGAGAAGGTGGTAGAGAAGTGGTGGTAGAGGCCCACCTTTGTTTTGACTATTTTGACTACTTTGACACGGGATGAATCGGCGGTACCCGTGGCCTGTCGATCGGTACGTTACATGCCGTGACAGCCTAAAAGGATCTTTAACTTCCACGGCAAAGTTTGCGTGGGTGATCCTCGTCAAAGTATGAATGAAGTTCTCAGTGTTTGAAAACAAGCGCCTGTTCACTCGATAGTTACTTGGAGCGCGAACCTCGTACAGGTACTTGACAAATGATTGGCATTATTTGTCATCTTTCTTTGTAGGACGCTAAACCTTTCGGTTTCATTTCTGAGCAGATAACATTAAAGGATGGAGGATGGAGGATGGAGGATGGAGGATGGAGGATCGAGGTACGAGGAGAAGAGAGCAGCGGGTCGTGATAATAATAAGAGGTTCGATGTTGAGTTAGTTAAAAATTTATTCAAAGCTGGAGTCGTCGGTTATTAAGCGGGCAAATGTTCGCCTTGTGGGTGGAAACCGGTCTCGTCGGCGACATAGTTGACGGTGTATCTTTGGCCGGTGGCTGGGTCGACGAAGGAGAAGCTTCCGCGGACGGCGAGAGCCTGGTTCTCGGTTCCGGCGTTGATGACTTCGGCGGTTTCTTGGTGAGCCTGGCCGTTGGAGAGTTCGTACGCGTAGTTGTAACCACCGACTCCGATGTTGTCAGAGGGAGTTTCCTTCACGAGGACTACCTCCTGGGGTTTTCCCTGAGGAGCTGCGAGAGCGACAGCGACGAGGGCGGTGAAGGCAATGATCTGTAAAGTGGTAAAAGGTTGCACGTTACTAATACGTAATAACTGTAAGAGGAAAATCTATTAACTACATCTATTAACTGTAGTATCATAATGATCGATGAATAAATTCGGATGATATGCGTCTAATTACATTTTAAGAAGAACCGGCCATTAAAAAGCGAAAATGCGAAAAGGCGAAAAAGCGACTTTTGTAACGCGAAACCACCGTGAATGTAATTATCACGCGTAATTCGTCATTGTCTAAACGATGGGATCTCTAATTTCGCTGAGGAAACGCCGCGTTACGTAAAACCAAGCGAGATCCGTTAAGAACAATTACTTCAAATAAATGTGCAACCTATCAGGATTCTAGCGGGAGGCAATGATAGCGATATTGCGTAATTGGAGGATTTAGCCGGTTAAACATTTGCCACGTAATAATCCTCTCTACTTTAATCGCACGATTCGAAACGATTCGAAACGATTCGAAACGATTCGAAACGATCGGGTATCCTCAGGTCGCGTCAACACGAGTACACTTTTCAGTGGCATGCAATATTGTTGTATGTAATATTGTACAATATCCCAGAGGAATGGAACACGCACCAGCTTCATGGTTGCTTCTTAACTTTGCTCCTCGAGGGTACTTTTTACGAAGTAAGTTAGGCAGGTGTTAAGCCAAGATGAGTTGGTTCACGAGACTGATTCGAAGGTGGTACCACGGTGACTATATATACTCGAATCTCGATAGAAAATCGTATCCCTACCATCTCGAAGAGCTACCAAAAATTCACTCACCGCGGCACCGTGTCGAAATCGTTGGATGGCATTGGTCAGGTGCCTACGACAAAGGAAACGACGGTGAATGTCAGGAATTCGGGGAAGAGATACGGGTAAGAGTTGGCCGAGATGATGGCCAATTTGATGGCCAATTTGATGGTTTCACCGGTGGGCCGCGTTTCGCCGAATCTCTTTCTATGTACTCGTTTCCAAGAGCTGTTCATTGCCAAACAATGGATATCGATCGTCCGGTAATTTACACCGAGACAAACTCAAAATCGTAGTCGTAGAGCGGGAAGTATTTATGGAAATATTGAGAGGTGAATCTGTCTAAAGAAATAAACTCGCGATTATATTGATATCGACTTATCCGAGTTTCCAGCTATGTACTTCGTTCTGGACGACGAAACCACCTCAGGGATCCTTAGATCTTCCAAAATAGATAATCGAAAGACAATATAAGAAAGAAACAGGAGACCGTTATCTCTCGGAACGGACTTTCGTTTGGAAGGTAATACGAATGTACCTGTTGTACTCGTAGTACCTTGGTGTACGAACTCTGGGGAGGAAACGGTGAACGGTGAATAAAAAGTAAAGAGAACGTTATATCCGTAGAATGAAAAATATATGAAAATTTCGGAATTCCAAGTACGTTGAATTATTTCAATCTATCGGCATTCGGCCGATAGAAACGAAAAAGTAAATCGAATGATTCAGTAAATCCAGAGTCACGCTATAATCCTGCCAAAATCAACGACGAAACATCGTAATTACATTTTCAAAATTGCACGCCATATTTCATCTGTGATTCTAATTTGAAGACAATTAATACACATCGTACATCTGCCACAACAATGACGAAAGGTAGAAACGGAGTTCCGAGCCAATTCATTCATTCGCACGCCTATTTCGGCAATTTTACGTTACACAATCCGTGCTGCTCTTCTCCGAGTGATTATTAATAAAGAGAGAAAGAAACAAAAAGAAACGGTGAGGGAGAGGGAGAGGGAGAGGGAGAGGGAGAGAAATTGGCCGCGAGCTCTAATGTGAGAGGGCAATTAAGTACGCATCGGATTCGGTAATTGGTAGTACATTGGCATGTACTCTGTTACGACACCTCCGTCCTCCGCTGCCCCGAGGAGGATCGAATTCATCGTGAATTTCGTCAATTGATCATCCTGATCATCCTGATCATCCTGATCATCCTGATATTTACAATTTAACCGAAGCGCGCGAGGATTTTTCTTCTTCTTCTTCTTCGTAAAATAGTGGGTTAAAGTAAAGTGGATAAGTAACGTAACACGGTACATTACCGTATTTTATAAATTTTAATCTTTCACTTATTCGGTAATTTCCTCCACGATTGTTACGTATACACTCGCGAAATATTGATTATATTATCGATCAAAAAGTATATAACTCGCCGAATTATTAGAGACAATAGTTGAAGGATCCATCATTCTTGTAACGAACGGAGATGGGAGTGTCAACTAACCGCAGGGAAATTGTTCCGGAAGCGAGATTAGAAACGAGTTTCGTACATTCGACGCGTTAATCATATATCGAGCACGCGCCAAACGGACAGTGATCGGATTCTCTTAAAACCATTCGGCCGAGTGACAAATGCGTAGCAAATGCGTAGCAAATGCGTTTGCGTTACAAAAGTGCGTGCAATTATTTGATAACTATCTTCCGTGGAATCTGAATAAATCATTCTTCGAATTCGGATGAACTACGATGAGCCGTAGAAATCATGCGTAATAAAATTACACTGATAAATTCGTATAATTGAATATGATACGATCACTGCTTCGTATATTCTGTGTATCTCAAGTATAAAATTGATCGACGAGTCGACTTTATTGAATTTTTTTAGCACAGCTGAAATCATAAAACAAATAAGAATCCTGCGGGAAGGAATTAGCATAAACTTGGAGCAATTTCATTTTAACATTACCCCGACTAACCGACTGTTGACATCGTATATTTCAATTTATACCTCGAGCTTCCTATTTGGAATTTGTACAAAAAAGCAGGTAGTCGGGAAAGGTTATTCGGGAGTGTTAACTCTTGCCCGTCTTTAAAACGAAAGATCAACTTTTTATACGGTTCATTCTTTTCGACATCGTTGTAAATCTTTCTCGCTAGCAAAATTTATATCGTCCGATCGCGTGAATCGCTAAAATCAAATATACTGTAAAACTCGAGAATCTATTGTAACGGGAGTAAGGCTCTCACAATCGGACTGGAGAGAGAGAGAGGGGGGGGGTGGGTGGCGAGAGAGACGTAAGCTTGTAGAAGCTACGAAAAGAAAGTGCGCGGTTACATAAGCGCCTGGATTATGCTAATGATCGAGAGACGAGACCGAGAGAATTATCGCGGAAGGGGGGAAAGAAGAAATAGGGAATCGCGAACGTGGGAGGACCGATGGCACGTGCTTTCCTTGTATACCAGGACATTAAATATTAAGGGAACTAACGTTCAAATTAAAACGAAAGCACAACATTTCAGCGTATAGAATTCGGGTGTCCGCAGCCTTAAAGTAAAAAACAGATTTAATTTGCTTGGCATCGTAAGACGTTGGAAACGAATCATATGTCTGTAATCGGAATATCTGAAATATCGACCCTTTATTTTGAGTAGTAACGTAGATAATACATTTATTGGGTAATAATATATTCTTGGAATTATTTCTAAGGTCGGAGTGGCATTCTTTACGATAGCGATAGCTGGCGCGATTAATGATGCATCTTGATATCGAAGTGAATCCATCGATAAGATCCGAGTCGCTGTTCTGGCTCGTAATTGAAATGGTGCATAAAAAGAGTGATCCTCGAGTCGGTCGTTCGTTGGTTACGCTACCGTAAGCATAAAGAGTTAGACAGAGAAACCTTAGGACATTAGATAACCAAGAATGGGTGAGTTCGAACAGCCCCATGAATCTTTAGAAGGGTCGTGACTTTTCCTTTTTGCACGGTTCATCGTGAGGCGCGAGCCGCGACTTATAGTTATTGTATAATCTACTCTACGCTCTACGCTCTACACTCTACGTCTAGGAGGAGGAGGAGGAGGAAGATTCATCTCCTCCAGAGATTTCTCGGAGGTTTCGCGGAGGTTTCGTTCACCAAGTCACGAATTAAACTTATTCTTACGATTAATACCATTGCTCGCCATTTCATCTACAACTAACAATACGTACATGAAATGTCAATGAAACAAGACTGCAATGAATGCTTTTATAAAAAATAGGGCAAAAGAAGAAAAATTATAATATCTTATGCTAAAATTATTATGCGATACAAAGACGCATTTTATTATATACTTCCAAAACCGAGGTGCGAAATTTTGAAACCCTTTCCATTTTTGCGACTTCGGATCGATCAGATTACTGATTAATTACGACGTAATTTAACGTGTTCTGAGTTTTCCTAAAGAAACGCGGTACTTTTAATCGGGGAGCAACGAGATGCAAAATATAACCCAGAAATGTTTCATATTAACATAGCCGATCGTACCTCGAAGATGGTACTCGTAGCCTCGTCATTGTCGAATCTACAGCCAATCTACTTTTAGAAAGTCTTTTTTCACAAACTTTCTTTCCACTAATTCATCGATGTATGACATTTCTTACGAGCCGGCTATCTATCTTCGTACTTCGTAAGGTACCAATACCGATACACAAAGCCGAGAGATAGCATCCAAGTATTTAACATCTTCACCGTAGACGCGAAATTCATTCACGAATCTCTCTGCCTCTATATCTACTATGTCCTAGAAAAAATCAAGATGGATTCCTCAAGAAAGTTCATGCCAAGTTCACGCCAAGCAATTTTCTTCCAATTTTCTTCCAATTTTCTTCCAATTTTCTTGTACCTCGGAAGCTTGTGGTCGCGTATACAGTATACATTATACATACGCTTACTCGCTCGGTGCGCAATTTATTTCTGCTATTCAAATTTGTATAAAATGTAATTAACCTTCTCAAGAATAGAACGACCTTTTTCACTAATTATTTGCAATATACTTGGATGAATCGTTCAATCGAATATAAATTAATTGGACCTTAGCTTGAAGAGAATCAGGCTTCTTCACCGAAAACGCGTACCGCTATAAATTAGAGGTTCGTTTAATTAATCGAAAGATAATAATCGTGGATAGATGCGGCGTTTGGTGTCGGTGGTTAACGAGCGGTTCCGCTGATTGTGGTGATTGTGGTTATTGTGGTGGGAAAGCCAGAGTATAGTGAGCGCAGGAGGACTTGGTTAGTTTTCAATGAGGAACTCGCACACAAGCCAGCGAAGAATTTCGCAAGAATTCCTGCCGGACCGCGCGAGGTCGACGTCGTTGTAGGATGTCGTTGTAGGATGTCGTCGTAGTTGGTTAAAGGCTTCTTCTCCTTGCGTTACGTAACCACCAAGCACGATGCCACGGATCGGTTAAATGCCACTACACCAATGCCACCATCGCCGGACGAACCTCCACTGGTGCTCACAACGATGCTTATATTTATTTACTTACGCTTTTATTACCCTTTTATCTCTGTGGGAGCTAAAGAATACGTATTCGTGCGGGTACGCGCGAGCACGCGCGTGTCGGATGTCCGTAAATCTTCTGGAAAGGAAAATCCAACCGTAAAGGGCTGAAGCCCACGGATTCGTTGTCTCGTTGTCTCGTTGTCTCGTTGTCTCCTTCTTTGACTGGCAATTAAGGGAACAAAACATTCGATATTTTCGAACAAGAATAATTTAGTCTGGAGAACAGCGAATATAGTAAGAGAAGAATTTATAATTGAAATGAAATAATCCGTTGACTAAGGTGGAGAAAGGGGGACGGACTGTTTCCATCTTCTTATAATTTAGCAGAACGGTTTAGTAGAACGGATAGGATCCTTCGTTAACCAGTCGACCGATTAAACAGAATCCCATCGATTCACATCAAATAGGATTTATTTGCCGAGCGTCTCGGGAAGGTGACGGGGTCGGACCAGGTACGAACGCGCATCACGATCCTTGGATCCTCGTAATTCACGAGGAATCTCTTTAAGTAGAGAGGATGACGTACCAGATAAGATAATTATACCACCAGGATGTAGCCCTCCGTGGTTCTATGGCGCGAGGGGGAGAGCGTAAAGTGGATAATTTAAAGTTCCAAATTATTATCGTTGGTAGATAGTTGGTAAAGTAGTCGAAACTTACGTTTTCCTTCGTTTCCGCATATTTTACGCATATTTTACGCATATTTTCCGGTACCCTTGATCTTAAGGAACCTCGTTAAGTAAATTGGATAAACGCCAAGAATTACATAAGGAAAAGACGCGGATTAGAAATAATTACGTCGCTCTCGTAACGATACAGTTGATTCACTGGTAAAATAGAATGGCGTATGTACAATTTGCGGGTAAACGATTAAGTCGAACTAATCGTGCGTCGTAAATGTATCTTTTACGGAACCTCAACGAAACCTCAACGAAACCTCAACGAAACCTCAACGAAACGATAATTCTATCCACCGTTTTAGCTTCAAAAGATGCGATCGAAGAAACTATTGGACATCAAGGGGGGACATAAAATCATCCGATTTAACTTCAAGGACAAAGTCCTAACTCGTTGGAAGCCAACGCAAAGTGCATTCGTAATTAAAAGTTCACGCGCCGTAAGTTTACCGCGATGATCTATCAACATTCGATACGAACACTCTTCAATTCGAAGACACGGCTCACCGAGCGATCCTCCTAGGATACGGTCAATGAAATTCTTTTTCCATAGGTTTATACACCTGTCCCGTTTGCCAGGATGTTCACCTTTAAAGACTAGGCATTCCGCCTTCGGAATCCGACTTCGAGGATAAAAGGAAGAACGATTACCATTAAACTAAGGAACGTGCGTAACAGTATACTTTGATATTTCAATATCCACGTATATTAGAAGAGTTTATTTCGTTAATCATATAATTACTTGATTGTCCAATTTATCTATTTATCGAATAAATCATATCGATGGGTTCGATAAGCGTAGACAAACTATCGTGGTGGTAACGGCTCATCAAGTCTTTCATCAAGGATCCACGAGATCATAATTAGACGACCACGATCACGACCACGATCCACGACGGAATCCCAGGAGACATCGATTACGGGCGATATCGTCGATAAACTCATCGCCGCGATCGGAACTCTACTTATTGTTAGTAAAATTTTATTATTAGAATGATTTGTCCGCGCGACGGTGATTCGCGATAACGGGAGAGTTCTTCAGACGCGAGGGGTAGATTTTGGAGCGAGTCCATTCACGTAGAAATACCGCATGGGCGTATAACCTCCTCCTTTTTCTCCTCCTCTTGTTTCTTTTCTTATCTCTTACCGCCGCATAGCCCAACAAACGCACGGTTTTTAAATACCACCGCAACCACGACCGCCAACCAAATCATCCTGTCGCGGAACTGGCAAAAGCCGAGAGTTATGCGAGTTATCTGGACCACTTGATTCCCATGCACCTGTTTCGAGGAGTTTGTTGAACCGCGTTCTCCGATCGTATCTCTTCCCCTTGGAACCGCTACTCGAATATCGCGAGTATTATATGCTCTTCACTGCCTCTTCGATGCCCCCGAGTTGCTACTAAATTTCTGTATACTATTATCGACCTATATATAAATGTACACTGTACATACCTATCATACATATCCAACGATACGTGCCGAAGAAGTTGTTAAACGTTAATAAGTTTTTCCATAAAGTTTCGTGACTCTGTCATCGATAAAGCAAGGCAACGTCGTGCCAATGCCTCGTGGACATGTATAATGTATACGCTAGGAACATAGTAGTCAATGAGAATAGAATTTGGAATTACTGATAGATTCGTTGACGAATTTCAAAGAGGATTAAGATTTCCTCCGTTGCGGCGACGGTAAGTTCAGCAAGATGAATCGAAAGAAATGTCTTCCGTTGGAAGTGGAGCACGATAGCCGGAGAGATCCGGGTTCATAGTAGCTCGTCAACGGCTGGGTGAGTTTCTCGAAGAAGAGAGAATAAAGGATTGTGGAGAGGGCCAGGGGACAAGAGATGGAGGAAAAGAGAGAGGTCAGGGATGACCTGGGAACATTTCCCCGATTATTATTAGCCTTAGCGGGATACCTTCCATCCCGCCAATACGAAAGGTGAGTGATTCTTCGTAAACTGGTAACCCGTAACCCGTAACCCGTAACCCGTAACCCGTAACCCGTAACCCGTAACCCGTAACCCGTAACCCGTAACCCGTAACCCGTAACCCGTAACCCGTAACCCGTAACCCGTAACCCGTAACCCGTAACCCGTAACCCGTAACCCGTAACCCGTAACCCGTAACCGGTATTCCGAGCCCATTGACAGCCGAATAAAAAGAATACGATCAAAAAGTCGATCTACCCAACAACTCTATCACTTCCTATCAGCGGCACGTCGCGAAGAAACACAAGATCCTTGCCACGAGAGCAAGGACAAAATGGTACGGCATTCGCGAGTACGCGCAAAGCTGTGATCGGGCCAAGGCGAAGGGTAATATATATATATATATATATATTAAATCTCGAGACGTTAAATATCAACCACGTTCCTTGTTAACATTTTTTGATCGATCGGAGATCGTCGAATATCGAATACAGATATGTATAATGTATACTGTATACTGTATACGGATATCGTAACGCGGGATGGAGAAGATACGAGCCGTTACGGAAATGCAGTTTCGAGTGACAGCGACATTTCGGTTCGAAAGCTCTCTTGACCGATCGTGACTCCGTCGGTCTTGTCTCGATATTGCGACATAATGGCTCCTCGTTACTTCTCATGTAGATGCGCCTCCTTTGCGCGACCTTTGCCGCAAAGTTACAGCAAACACGCCGCGAAGTTTCGCGAAGTTTCGCGATCGCAGGGAGAAGAATACCCGAGGAGTACCTTTTGAGCTTGAATCTATTGTAGATACTAGATTTTCACTATTTTCTTCCCAACGTTGGATCCTCGATACGTTCTTCCTTTGATCCTTAATTCTCAATATTCAAACTTTGTGGCAAAGTATCCGATAACCAAACCGATAAACCAAAGAGGAGAATCGAAGTTCTAGTCGATCGACAAATTCGACGAGCGTTGCATCACTCGAAAAGAAAGAGCAAGTATTTACTATTTGATATATTACGTCATTCGAAGAGAAAGAGAAAGGGCAACCACTCACTGTTTAGTGTAGCTAACGTAAACCTCGCTAGATGCATTTCCTTTTACGTACGTTGCTAAAGTAATCATCGTATGAAAAAAGCGGTTATTCTCGGTAAACATTTCAGTTTGCGCATCCCACCGATCGCTTGGAAACACAAAGCCTCCCGAAGGTCGAACGCATCACGGATCGAAAATATCGAGAGATCGTTGGAAGAAACATTTCTCTCCAAAGAATCGATAGAATACATTATCAAGTGTCGTTCAGGTTTGAGGTTTTCCGAGGTTTTCCGAGGTTTTCCGAGATTTCGGAAGCATACGATCCTCCAGGTAATTTCGCGGGTATCGCCGAATTACTCCTGAAATATATTTCACGGCGTTATGTTACGACACGACTCAATTAAAGTGTATGAAAAATCGAAATTGAATGCGAAAGAAAAGTTTGATTAAGCGCGTGAAAACATTATCGTGGCGTAATTGCACATCTGTGCACTGTGCATCTGCCGGGAACTGATTGGCTCACCTTAGGTACGTCTAATTGTAAGTGTAAGGATGCATGTTGCATTGAGAGGTCCGACTAATATCAAGAGTTACGGTGGATGCGTGGCCCCTAAGTGGAAGCCGAAGAAAAGATGAAAGAGGTTGACATTTATACGCTCCCGGCTGTTTTTACGACGACACACGGTGTACGCAAATTGGCTCCGCAATTATTGCAACCTCCTTGGGATTACGAAGCTGACGAGCACTTGAGAAATTAAGACTTCATCACGCGCCTTTCCCTGAGACGTCGGATTACGGATTACGGATTACGCGCAGATTACTTATCGTGTAGTAATGTTATTTATTATTTAGAAAGTTGTTTATAATTTCGAGTACGTATTCAGCACGTGCGTAATGGTTGTCATTGTGGTTCGATCGCATTGTCGTTCGAGTCTGCTGACCCTATTTATGAAAGTACGTCAAACAAATTAGGCGTTACGTCTCGTTCTTTAGAGTTATCGTTAAAACATTCAATTCCCTGATAGTAGAACGATAGTAGAACGATAGTAGAACGATAGTAGAACGATAGTAAAACGATAGTAGAACGACGAACGGTTTACGCATACACATCACATTCCGAATACAGATGATGCATAGCTCGCATCGCAAAACTTCGCAAAACTTCGCAAAACTTCGGTCAAAGACATTTCTGATATACTATTACAATATATTACCGCGCGCATGAAAATGACGGCACTTTGCTGGCAATATTTTATCTTGGCCGACCTTGGCTACGCATCGACGAAGTTCTAACGCAGCCTTTATTAAACCTGCTTGATAAGAAAAAAATCACGTTCAATAGATTAAAGGTAAACGTCTTTTCAACATTGAATATTTATCGTCTGAATACACCGGGACATCGATGCCTCCGACCGGGATCCGCAATCAACCACCGACGAAACGTCTATGTTTATTTCTATGTTTATTTTATTCGAAGTGCGAATCAAATTGACGCGTAGCCGTGATCAAGAAACTGTTAAACCGTAACGGATTACAAATCTTTCTTCTTACGATCAACTTTTCGAAACTGATTTTTATGATGCGATGTTGATGCGATGTTGATGCGATGTTGATGCGATGTTGATTCGAGATGTGAAATCAAGCGTTAAACGTTAACTAACGATGAATACCATTTAATAATCAATAACCATCCATCGATTATGCAAATTTCAAGTTACGCTCTTACATAAATATCGGCAAGCTCATCAACGGCCCGCCGTGTAATTTACCGCGTATTATTATCGGTATACTTATCGTTAGCACCGTGGAATTTAGCGGCCTGCAAAATTTGTTTAAACGAAATTCGATTAAATGAAATTAGCGATCGAGCACTGCTCCGAATATAGAGTAGAAGAAAAATGATATCTAACGGACGGAAATGATCTTTATGATCCATCAGTTAACGCGGAAACATGCGGAAACACGCGTTTACAGCGTTGGCATTTAGACTTGTGTACTGGTATACTGTGTACCCTTCACAATGGTTTGCGAATGGTTTCGCTCCGCGTCAAGAGTTCGTCGGGCATCTTCGTCAAAAAACTTATGAAAGTTTGCGACATACCTTAACTAATAACGCGAGAGGAAGAATCGACGAGCGTAAGGTTACTCGCTTCTCAAATTTGAACCGATTGAAACCGATGCTTGAACGCTTTCTTTTGTACGATAATTAAACGGGGGGTTAAAGTTACCGATGTCGGGAATAAAGGATAATATCAAAGTTTATTAAAACCACAATTACAACCGTAATTCTGATTTAATTAGGAAATAAAGTTTCAGCCGGCAATCGAATATCGTGCTTATTAATGCTCGATACTTCAGCTCTTGCTTTTGATCAAATAATACGAGACAGGAGTGGAGAATAATTTTGTCCACGAGTGATACATTTGTATCATTTGTATTTGTAAATGGCATTTTTTTCCGACAATAAAATAAGTCGAACCAACGAGGCCCAGTGAGGCACAGTGAATAAATTTAAAATCCTCCGGAATTTAACGTAAGTTGAAGCCGCTTCCGGGTCCGTCCAGTTCGGAACTATAATAATAATCGGGTACGTAGACACGAGCGAAGCCAAATTGACAGAGATTCGCGAATCGAAAGGATGCACAAGAGTTGCACAAGAGGACCGAAGGAGCATGGGGTCTCCGTTTACGGCGTTTGGATCGTGACACGCGTTCGCTTTCATAGGTAAGAGTAGGAGAAGAGAATCGTACACAGTACCGTGGGATGACGGAGGACGACGAACGTAGATTTATAAACGAACCTGATTCGAAAGGGGAAAAAGATGTTGGTGGGAAGGATGGCGGGGAAGGTGACGAGGAGGGATAGGTAAAAGAAAACGAAGTCGTCGAGGAGTCGAAGAGACGCTAAGCCCGGAGGCGCCATCGCTCGTCTTCGGCCGTCTTCGGCGCATCTTCTGAAATGGCAAGGTCACCGGTAGTTACGTCACCAACTTTCCTCGGCTGTTCTCGGAGTCGTATAACCGCTGAGAAAACCAAATGTCACAATGACCAAGGACGTTCGATCGCGCGCGCGCGCGCTACTCGCTCCAGGCGGTAGAAGAGAGAGACCAACGCCAAACGATGGGGTAGGAATTCGTACCTCAGAGTTTTGGCTTTCACATTTCTTATATCTCCTCGTACCGAGACTCGGGATGAGCCGACCGGACCACCGACCGGATCACAGACCGGATCATTTTAGATTCCTTATCTTTTCACTATTTTGTTCTCCCAGCATCATCGAACAAACATACTCAAACCCAATCGATCGAATCTCCACACTTCGCCACACTTCATTATGATAATTCTATAATTAACTATTTATTATTCCTCCTTGAAGGATACGGATAGGATAACGATTTACATACAAATTACTCCATTCGAAAACATGCCATTAGATCTGTCGCCCGATCTTCCTTAAAACTTCAACTTCGAAATATAGTCGCTGTATCAGTCGCTGTACCAGTCGCTGTCCACATTGAACGTTGGGTCAGAATTATTTATTCGGACGTAATTTCGAGCTTGAAATTCTCTCCTGTTGAAGATGCTCCATTTGCAAGTAACCCATTTGCAGTTATCATACCATTGTAGCCTAAACATAGCTGAACTTGACGCGACTATTCCCGTATGCCGCGGGAATAGGAACAATCGCGTTTCTGTAGATGAAAGGTCCTTGGCATTGCTGCCGAGGTTCCTCCACCGCTCCTCCGCTATGCTACACCTCCTCGGAGGATATCCCTATCCGATGCTATCCGACGGTTATCTGTATCTGTACGACGATCTGTAATCCATCCATATATGATTCGATATGACAAAGTGCACAAATTCCTATTAAATAGGACGACTATCAATTACGCGGCAAATTATATTCGACCAACGATGCGAGTCTTCTGGCTTCTTCGTGTCATCAAGATACTCGAAAGCAAACTTTTCGAACCTCCAAACGCAAAAATGTTTCGAGGAAGTTGAAGATAAGATGAATTTTGAAGACAATTGCAATTTGAATATGGCTTAATCGTAGAATCGATGTCGTTCAAAGGCGGAGAATGCAAAAGGTGGTTCTATCGTAGGTTCTATCGGCGGCGGCGGCGGCGGCGGCGGCGGCTGACTCGGTGCAATCGCGAATGCACTCTGGCCCAACCGGAGGGATACTCATCCGCGAATCTCTTTGGAGGATCGTTGGGTGGGGGGATGCATCGGGATTTTCCGACTATATAAAGCCAGATGCATCGTGCATCCTTAGTGTAAAGTATCGGTTGTCGTCAAAAGGACCAAGGGATTAAGAATCGTTCGCCAACCGAAGGACTAGCAGGAGTTCGACGAGAGAGATGAAGACGGTGGGTTCTAGCAAAACGGAGGAGAGAGAAAAAAAAGAAAGAGAGGAATAGACTTAATTATATTTCATGGCGTTGTCGGTCGCGTATCAATAGACGAGGAGAGGGCTCGTTTTCGGATCTCCGCGCAGCCTCCAAATTTTTGCGCAATGGTGAAAGTGAAGAGGATTCGTGACATTTGTACGCGCGTAACCCGGCACTCGTCCCAACCGCGCGATACACGTACCCACGAAAATCTGTCATTTTACATGGCCAACCATCTCTCACCGACTCGATAGATATCCTTCCCCAAGATACTTTCGATTCGACCCTGTTGTTCTTTGTTTTTCGACAAAGAAAACAAAGAAAACAAAGAAAACAAAGAATAATAGGGTGTAATCGAAAAATTCTCTTACTAAAAGTTCTTACTGAAAATTAGCCATTGATCGATCACGGCCCCTTATAAAATCGTCAAGAAATTCCTTATTAGCGCGTAAGAAAGAGAAAAGAAAAAGTTAAATGGAAGCGAAGCGAAGGAACTAAAGAGTTTCCAAGCGAGGTGATTTAGTACGAAATCGAATCGGGATAATGAATTGGGATAATGAATCGAACGGATATCCACCGTACAGGTATCGATATTCGTAACGCTGTTAATCGGAGGTCTCGCAGCACCCCAAACTAATCCGAACGAGATCACGATCGTGAAGCAGGAGGAACAAAATAACATCGGTGTTGGCGGATATCACTTCAGTTACGAGCAAAGCGACGGTCAGAAGAGGGAGGAAACCGCGGAGTTAAAGAACGAGGGTACCGACGACGAATCCCTCGACGTTACCGGAAGTTTCTCTTTCACGGCACCCGATGGTCACACTTACAGGCAATTAACTCTTTCATTTCAAACGCATGTTAGACTAACGACTGAAACGTAAACTGATTTTGACTCGTTTACGACTCTTATTATTATATGCATTTTTCCAATTCAATTTATAATTCACCGGTAACACGGTGAAGTTGCGCGTTTATGTTGTTGCAAATTTATTGCAAAACTAGAAGAGAGAAGCGAACCGCCGAATCTGGATCGGCTCCAATCTGCTAACCTTGATATTTCTTTGAATTACAGGGTCGATTACACGGCAGACAAAGATGGCTTCCACCCTACGATCAACCTCGTTTCGAAATAAAGTCCGAGAATTCGAGTCTCGTGCTGATAATCATACCTAGGATTCCGCGACCATCGACCATCGACCATCGACCATCGTTCATCCGCACAAGCTTAACGCGTATCGCGTATACGTGCGTTGGAACACACTCTATTAACGCGTAGTCCTTACACAGCACGCGCTTCACTATCGCTATATACGCGCGAAACTACTTGGATCGCACAAGATGTCATTCAAAATGCTGATCCCCGATATTGAAATCGATTCTACCAATTCCTTCTTTCTTTCACCACGGGATTCGATTATTTCTTTTATGTTAACGTTAAAAATCAAACACGATTTCAATGATTCCGGCGATCACCGTACGACCGCATTAGGAATCAGTTTTAGAAGGAAGAACGATATTACTTTCGTTTAAAAATGTAAATATCTAAACGGTAGCTCGAGTATGGGTAACTATGGACATCGTACGTTGGTCCAAATCAATTTCGGCCTAACTGTTTATTTATGATCTTGAAATTATTCCATCGACGTTAAATTACTATGTATTCCCGTGAAACGCGTGTAAAATACAAAGCAAATAGAAAAAAAAACACCGATCCACGTTATATAGTACAGCCATCGGAATTTCCATTCCACAACGAGGAGAAACTCCAAACGAGGCGAAGAGGCGAAGAGGCGAAGAGGCGTAGAGACGACGACGCAGCGCTCATTTAAACGCTTTAGAATTTTGCGTGATAATGAGTACCCCCTTTTTTATATACGTACCTATATATATATATATATATATAAATATACAATAAAGTTCTACAATAGAACACGAATCGTGCAATAAACCTGTATGCGTACTGAACATTCCATTTTCATGAAACACCGTTCCCCGATTTTCTATTCATTCTTGCTAACAGCTTATTTTTTTTAGAGTGCTTGAACAACGAGGAATGATAGAATCGAAATTGAACGCGCGCATCATCGACGCCCGAATATACGATTGGGATAGGCGTAGATTAAAGTCATATTTAAATTCATAATAAATACAAATTATTACTAGTTTTATAAACGATTATTATAAACGGGCTAAAAAATTTGACAAGCGTGTACACGCAAATCAGTCGTAGAAACTGCTACCGTAGAAAGTAACGAGGTGTTTTAGAATCCTAGAGCGGCTAATTCTTGCTGGCACGTTGTACCGTTTATTTTAATAATAATGTACGCGTTCAGTATATTTAGTACAAGAACGAACCGTTTAACGTAGAAGAAACGTAGAAGAAACGTAGAAGAAACGAAGAAGACACAGAACATAGATTTCTTACAAACGATAAATGGTAATACCTTCTATGCTAAAGATAATACTACAAAAATACTGTATACATATGCATATATATATATGCTATAGATATAGATATGATATATCTATCTACCTATCTATATATTCATTGGTAAATATTATAATCTTTTTATGTACAGTGCGCCGACGTATATCTCGAAATACCAATAATACATAATGGGACTCGAATATTGAAATACATCGCGAACAGTAGATTGGATTAAGAAGTGTAACTCGACTCTTGATCGAGTTGGATTTCACGATCGTGTCATTTGATTACAATGCATTTTAATAAATGCACCACTTTGTACAAATATATACCTATATCAATTGGATTACCGTAATATTTATGATATAATTGATATTTCTCGGCGAAGATTTGTCACGCGGCCGATTCTTCGAATGCCTATTCGCGATGGTATATGGCATAATTCATATGGTACGTCATAAAAAACGTACAGAACATATTTTGATAATTACATTCGTCGCTCGTAAATGACTTATATGAGCCTTCAGCAATTCACTTAATAAAAGACTCGAACTGAAATTTCCAAGCGACGTTAATCGTAGATAGAATATAAATTCATTTGAGAATTGATTTTGTGTCGGTTATTATACCGGCTGTGTTGTCGCTTATCGCTTACCGCTTATCGCTTATCGCTTATCGCTTATCGCTTATCGCTTAAGAAGAATAAGATCGTATTTCCATAATTTAGCTTTCACCACGTCATTAAAAATATCTTCCGTGTATTAACTGACAATGGTGTAAATGATAATTTCCATTGCATTATCTGAGTCGCACGTATGTCACGCGGTACTATGGCGTACCGTGAATTATGTTAAAGAACGAGCGTACTCCGATACTCTCTAAAATATAGTGCACTCTTTTTTTAAATATCCGATCACGAAGATCCACCCGAACCACCCCAAGCTTGAATTAAATTCAACGTCTTGTTAAGCTTCGAACACCACTCCAGTCTGTCTTCTTTTGTATCGGCTGATAAGAGATGCCTGTCAAAACATTAGTGACCATCAGAGATCTTGCTATGCAAGCATTCGGGAGAATTCGGATACCAAAGATCCTACGATCGAGTATGACCTCTCAAAACTTACCTGATCGTTGTTTCAGATCCGTTTCTAATTGTCACTAAACTTTCGCTATCTCCCGGTTGTGCAGTCCTGATAGTTTCGAGTAAGAAAGTATTAGGACGCGCGCAAATATCGCGGGATACTAGACCCACATTTTTCGTCGAGACACCTAGAAAAGTAATGGAAATGGGAATGGAAATTTGATGGTTAATGCGGAAACGAAAGACAAACCGGCCACCGTAAAATGATGATCACCTTGCAGATCGATACTTCCAATCGGTGCCTTCTTTCGCTCGTCATCGGGATATTTCCAGTACGACAGAGTAGGTCCCTTCAGTAAACACCATCTACGGTGCCAAGCACCAAATCCGGATACATCCTCGAACATCGTGAGGAATCCTCTATGTTCGACAGACACCGACAGCTCACACGACACGTGCATTTGCAATCGGCCTTCTAATGGAGAGTGGGACGGAATCTGAAGAAAACATCAAACCTAGGTCAAATAAACCAAACCTTCTTTTATTCATACTAAATCGGACGAATTACCGCGATGCATACCTTATTCAACGTAAATTGTTGACGGTGTACTTCTTTAAGGCTGAAAATGACATAACCAGTTAACTGGAAAGCAGGGGATCTAACAGCCGACGGACCGGCCGGACTTTGAATACTTGGCATTATCAAGCGGCTGTCCTGTTTTAAATACTTCTTTGGGGTTCTACTGGCAGACTGTAAAACAATAAGACGAGTATCGGTGTTATAAGTGCACATTAACGATAAAGCAAATTGCTCGACACTAAAGTGGTGACGTACTTTTTTGTTAGAGTTGCTGTTACCGCTACATCCACTTCCAGTATTATGGATATGATATTTAATCTCGTGCGGTAGAACTTCCTGCTGCGTTTGAAGGGAATAAATTTCGACCGCAATTTTGAAGTCGCTGTATAAATCGTTTAATTTTAACGTCGATGGAAAACGAACGCATGCGTCGCCAGCTTCCGCGACAACTACCGGTGTCGCGACTATTTCTTCCAAGTGCCGCATCAAACAAACAAAATGAAGACAAGTATCTGCAACACATCAACACATCAACACATTAATAGCGTGAAGAAAATGTCGAATTTTAGAGATTATGAGATTCTGAGATTCTGAGAATCTGAGATTATGTTTTGTTGAGCGCATCGAAGGAAAAACTTACTCGAGCCTATGTTACGGAAATATTCGCGCTTAAGCGGCAGCGTAATAGCAGAAACTGTTAAAGATCCACTTTCCTGAACTTCCGGAGACCCTGCAGTAACTGGCCGTAAGGTACCTTCGACTTTCAATCTTTGAACTTCGTTCAACGCTGCTTGTCGCCTATGAGCTACAATGTCCAAATATTTTATATTCAAGTAACGTATCAAATTCAACTTGATTCTAACACGTGATTCTCTTACGATTAGAAATAACGAACTTACTAGCAACGAGCAATAATCTTTCTCCTTCAACTTGTTCCCGCGAACCATTAAATTCCACCGTGGAACTACATAAATTCAGTGCTTGACTAGCTTGACCTATAATTGTTTGTTGTTTGCAAACTTCGTCCAGTAATCGTTTCACCTTTTCTTGAACTAAAATGGCTTCCCCTTTATTAACAAGTTCCACGGAATTCGAGACCGCCTCGGACGGCTCCTGCACTCTTGATATTATACGAACTGGTGTCTTCGGAGTCTGAAGTTTATTTAGTAAAATAATGATTTTTATCATACCGTATTTTTTATGTATTTTTCATGCATTTTTAATGTCGATATTTATTTCATTACTTACTTGAGACTGTTGTCGTCTGTAAAAACTGACGCTATGCATTAAAGGTACGCAATTTTCACCATCCAAGATGTATGGTTCGCCCTTTTTCGGAGTCGCCGGGGAAATGACTTTTATGGGTGAACGATACGATGATCTAAACGACCGAAGTTCAATTCAATACAGCTTTAGAATAGCGCATTCCTTCAGGAAGAGATCAATTCGAATGAATGTATATTAAAAGTACATACCCTTGCGTGTACTTAAAACTGTTCGACGCAGCTGATGGACTTTTCTGACCCTTATTTAATTTCGGTGGAGTTGGACCTTCTTCCTGTGCTTCTTGCAACGCAAGACATTCATCTAAATATTCATCCATCTCGTCTAGCACGGAAATGTCGGAAGTTGTGCTGTCTGGATCTGGCTCGATTGATCTCTGTAATCAAATTCAATTAGATTATGCGAATATTTTTCTCTTATTATACTACTTACCTTTTTATTCAAGAACGTTTGATGATTTACAGCGCGCAATATACTTCTGCCGAGACTAGTATTCACATCGTCGTCACATTCCTCGTCACATTCCTCGTCACATTCGTCGTCGCTTTCGATTTCAGTTTCATCATCCTTTGTCAAAGTATATTCACAGGGTTACAACATTATATACATATACTTCATTTATTGATATTGTTCAGTAATTTGCAAAATTATTTTACCTGGAGGTAGTATTCTCCTTCAGTTCCAGTTCCAGTTTCTGTTTCTGTTTCAGTTTTTTCGTCGAGATTAACAGTTTCCGCTTCTGTACTATTCACAGTATATTCCGTATCTGTTTCCGTTTCCGTTTCCGTTTCTGTACTATTCTCAATTTCCGAAAGATTAGGATAAAGCTGTCCAGGTTTCGGAGGTGCGACACGAATGCGTTTAACATCGGACACAATGTTAATCTGTTGCGGCTTGGGCGGACTGCCTACAACTTGTCTTTTAACCGGCGATCCTTTGATTTGATTCGAATTTCGTTTAGCTTCGGTCACTTGCGGTTGTGGAAGTGGCGGCGGAGGGGGAGGAACAGTGTGTTCCTGAAATAGAGAAGATAGAAATCATGAGTGAGTTGATGCTCTTTTGTGTCGCTTCTCAAAAGCAATCCAATAAGATAATAGGATAAATCTTACAGGCGCAGGTGTTGGTTTAACCGGACAGATCGGTGAATTCTTTGGGGAATTCGGTTTGCCCTCGCTACTTTCGCTGGTTCTGATACAAGAGCCAGCGGCAGCTTGTGCCAGTTCTTTGTTCCTATTAAAACGCGAACGCAACATATCTAACTCGCGTTGCCTCTCAAAATGTGCTGCTCGTAAAATATCGTTTTCCAGTTCCTGAACATTCAGGCCATGTTCAAATCTTTCACGTTGAGCGCCAACCGCATTATTAGGAATATCCACTTTGCCTTTTGCAGTAGGCACATCTTCAGACATAAAACTCTTGTTAATAATAGATACAAAATTATACAAAATAATTCGCTAATAGTCTCCGCGATAGGACGCGCGAATCCTATATTTACCTCCACATCCCGTTAACGGTTTGAGATTGTCTTTCTCTTGTAACTTTTTCGGTGGTATGGACATAGTGAGCGGAGCTTTTGGTATCAAGGGTGCTTCCCCCTTATTTCGTTCGAAAAGAGCCATTCTCTCAGACAGGCTCATCTGAGCAGGATCTTTTGCTTTTACCTCAGTATGTCTAGATTCGAACATCGATGCTTTGCTTAAAACTGAACCAGAACTAGATTGTGCTGGACTTTTAGGTGAACCATTGAAACCAAACCTAGGTGCCAACCGGGAACTAGCTACAGTAGAACTCGTATTCTTCGACACTTTCTCCGGTATATCGGAACTTTTATTGACAATGTTCCTGGGAGAACTAACTGGACTCTTAGCCTTGTTAGAATCTCCTGCTTTGTTGCCACCCCTTGCTTCTTCGAGTTTATAAGTGGAGACATATTTGGGTTCTTCAACCTGACGATGCCCTTTAGAAGGAGATCTTGAAGATCCAGCATTTGTTTCCTGAGAACAAGCCTTATAATCATATACAAGGCGAGTATTGCTTTTTGTGCGACTAAAGCCTTGAGCCTCCTGTAAATAGCATCGTATTCCAGCAGCTCTAATTACTATGATACTCTTGTTACCCTTCCACCATCAATTTGATAAGGTATAACAAAATTCAAATGAATTACAAAGATGAAGGATAATTGTAGCATTTCACAGAAAAAGTTCTGAAAGCTTTAGTCAGGTATTATAATGTAAACTTGTGACAAAATTAATTACCAGTGATTCTAGTACAGTTTTATCCCATTTCAGTTGCTTCGCGGTGGTGGATTCCTTTCCACTGCAAACGTTACTTTTAAAATTTCCATGTATCTTATTGTATCCACTTGTGCTAGGTTGTGGTTCGTATACATGTTTAACTTGCTCGTTGAATTTTGCCTGAATTTTTTCTGCTTTGTTATCCGGTGGTTTTACCTAAAAAGAAATGCATTGCACTTAAGCAACAGTGAACATTTTAAATATAACTTGTCCTAAAACTAAAACCACATAGATATTCTTATAATGGATTTACCACAATTGGATGTGAAAGATCATCTTCCCAATTATTAATAGTAGAAGCAAGAGCCGCTAATCTATCCAGCCTGGCTCCTTTCTTTGCTGGTTTCTGCTCAATGGTCTCTTCCTCAGCATTGAATCTTTCCTCCGTTCTATGTATCGGGGAACTTAGTTCTCTACTGCTATCGTCTGCAAAATATTATCAATCATTTTTGTACAATTATAAAACGATAAAATACAAAGTAGAAATGGCGCTGGGGTCCAGATAACTACAGGTGCATAAAACTCTTTTGATAATGTTATCAAACAAAACAAAAGCATAAACTTTTTGTAGAAGTATACTAAGAGATTGATAGTTGTTAAGCAAAAGTGCTTAAAAATATAAATAGTTTATCTATTCATTGACAAAGCATAATAGTGACGTGCATAAAATGAGTTGGTGTGCATGATACATCGGTAGAAATACTTGAAATCAGACCTAAACAAAAAAAGCCCTGCAGTGCTATTGTGTTTACCAGCCACATTGATCTTGTGTGAAGTAAAGCATGCACATATACAAAGGTGCGTCAGTGTTAGAAACCAGTTTCAAGAAATCTGTGTGGGTGTCCCCGAGCATTGTAACTTACCAGAGTAAAGTTTGCCAAGCCTTTGCAACTTTGACCTCACATTATAAACTCCGTTCTCTCCATTCTCCTTATTGATTCGCCGATTATTTTCATGAATGGGAGTTTTTGACAATGATTTTCTAGGAGATTTTATCGGGGATGTGCTCTCTACAGATTCTTTTGCCGGTGACTTTGTAGGAGTTTTACTTTTTGCCACTATGCATGAAAAAAAGTTTTAAGATACTTATAAAGAATTTGCAGATACTTCTTAAGTACTAATTTTGAAATGTGCTAAACACAATCAATTAAGAGATTATAAAATGTTAAACTGTGCTTTTTAATAATATATACCTGTGGCCTGTGCCAAGATAGCATTTGCATCTTTTAAAGGGCTACGTCTCTTTTTAACGTCGTGACCTGCATTTGATAATTGGGTATCTAATTTTTCTCTTCGTGCTCGCGCACGCTCCAGCATTCGCTATAAATTAATAATAAAGACAGATATGAAAACGTGCAAACTAAATAGGGTCTTTAGATCATCTTTCGATTATTCAAAATACGCGCACAACAATATTAATAACTTTTGTTTTATCTCTACTCTAACTTTAATTAGTCGTTACTTCGTTGAACGTTACTTCATTGAAGGAAGACTTGATATTCGTATCGATTAAACTGTTAATACTAAAGCAACGAGAATTTCGTACGTAAAATAAATTCAAAAATAAAGTATCGTAATTACCCGTGGAGAAGGGAGTAATGGTAGAATTGCAAGTGCGCGTTGAATGAAGGGTTCTTACCTGGGTGAAGGGATCCATTGTAACGGAGGTATTATCCCGATCCGCACCAACGCTCGAGGAAATTTTCTTAAAAGCAGAATTATCACGTTCGCAGAACTGCGGACACTTTCCTCGAATAGCACGAATTCAAATCAGGGATAAAAATGATTGATCCGCGGTTCGCTGCGCATTAAGGGGCTCATCTTCATTCGCGACCGTTGAATTTGAACGCAACCGCCATGCTAATCAACTCGAGTAAATGACAGATCAAACTACTCTCGAATACTTTGAATTCGATAGCTATTATACTTTCAGTCGTAGAAATACACGCTTAATCGTTCAGAATGGTTAATCAGAAACGAAATTGCGAGCACAAGACTGGAGTAACTCAATGAAAGAAGTAACTCGCGTACGATTCAAATAAGGCAAGAAGCGTCGCAGAAAGAATAAGCCGAACCTCCCCACCTCGGATTGGCGCAACTGCAAAGCCGTGTGTGCCGTTGAATCTAAAACCGTTGGGGGCGCGGGGGGGGGGGGGGGGGCAGAGTAAGGTTTGCATAGGGTCGTTTAAATTCAAGCAGCCTGATTGGCTGGAACTGAACAAGTTTTGAAAGGAGCGCTATTGCGGCAGATGCTTTGTTGTGTGCTTTGCCAGGGACCGGTGCGAACGCGTGCGAATTACCGCAAAAGGATCAGCGCGTACATGGAACCATCCCTCATAAGAAGGGATATTACTTTATTACTGGAAATTATTTGATATTACAATAACGGAAACGGAAATAAATATCTTTTAGTAAATATCGTTTAGTATTCAATGATTTTTTCACGATTTTGACCATGTTCAATCTCACGTGAAATACTATAATTCTAATTTTTCCATATATCATGCCGTCGTTGTTAATAATTTTGCATGTACGTACGTATTTTTAACAATTCCGGCAGTTTTCACGATTTTTATATTCATAGCGACTAACACATTATAAAATAAAATTAATAGCGGTTAATATGATGGATAAAGGGTTCTTTATTGTGCATAAAAAATAGTTTTATTGAAAAACATACGGGTGCTATCGTTTTTGCACATGGGTACTATTCTTTGAATGTCATTTCATAATTGCAAACGTAAGTTCGCGGAAGACGTGAAGAGCATTCCGCTTTTGCCAATAATATTCTCATCTATGTTAGAGGTTACGAGCCAAGAGATATTATGGAGCTCGATGGAATGTTTGCACGATGTTTCGGGTAGTTTATCTTGTCAAACGTGGGACGACTCATCGCCGGTATCAGCAGCCATGGCCTCGCGATTTTCATAAGCCCAAAACCCGTGAAATTCTATTAAAATACTGACCATTGTATCGCCCTGTCCACTAAAAAATATTAACGATGTTCATAGTACAATTAGAAAAGTAAATACAATTGTACGAATCACTCACCAAGACAATAAATCCTGTAGCGTTATTTTGCACGGGTCCACAGGTTTTACCATATCAAAGATTTCATCTTTAACGTCTTCAAAACTCACTGGCTCTTGGCCGTGCATCGTCATTTGTTCCTGTATAGCCTGTGAAGAACAATATATTCGGAATGTAGACATGTTTCTAACTGTTGAGAAATATTATTTTCACAAAAGCATTAAACAGAATTTCGGATTACATTAACATACTTGGAAGATACTTACGCGGAAGAAATAGTTTAAACAGAAAGTATCGAGATAACCGCGATTATTTATATCGAGGATTCGAAATAAATAATGCAAACTTTGTGGTTCGTGTCGATTCTCTAGTGCCAAAACAAAATCTAAATATGTCTTGTAATCCATTTCACCCTCGTAAGTTAAGCATTCTTGAAATATCCTTTCCAAAAATACACCGGTCAATGTTCCTGTACCGTACCTATTGAACAAAAGTTGTAAATTTAACCAAATAATATTTACCATTGGCGATTTACCAAGTACATTAAAATGTTTTGAATTACCCGGCAAGTTCTTCTTTATTAAGCATTCCATTATGATCCCTATCAAGATTAAGGTATTGCCCGTATACCTTGAGAGCAGAGGGTGCGGAAAACCAATTTGCTTCCTGCAAATCTTTAGGTAAATCTTCATCCCTTAGCTCCAAGAGGTCGTCGAGAAAGCTACACGCTAAAATATCCTGTATTCTAACTCTCCCAGTTCTAAGCGGGTCCAAGAAAAATAAAAACTTTCTGACTGCGGTACAGACATAAAACGAGTGAAATGATTTCTCGAGGCCTTCCAACTGTGGTAGAGTCGGAATCAATTCTAGTATATAATTTTCCAAATCCTATATAAAAATAATCAGAATTTCATTGTGGTAGCTTAAATTTAAATCTTAAATTTTCAAACTTAAGAAGCTCACCGACTCCCTAAGGTATCCTTGTCCAGTAACGTCATACAAAGAGAGACCGATCCTGGTTTGATGTAACCATACTTTCCTCATGACATAATTAAATAATGCCATTATACTGATTCTACCATGAGGATCACCTTGTTGCAATTTAGCAAATACAACTGAAGTAAAATATGGACTGCACTTGGGACCAGCTAGCTTTCCAACTTTCTTATAATCTTCATAATTTATTAACTGTTCTTCTCCGGATAAGGGAGGACTATGGTGCTTGTCTAATAAGACCCATAGGGCTTTAAGTTCATTATTGTCTAGCAATTGTCTAGAGCGTCTTTGTAAAAATAATGCTCGTGTTTCTTCTCGCAGTTTTTGTGGTAATATCTCATCTTCTTTTGGTAACTAAAATATTCCCAATCAACGGCCTGCCATTCTTTTCGCGTACATATTGAATTCTACTATGAAATGTATTTAAGATACCTTGAAATAGAATTTTGGAATCACTTTATATGTATCATCCTTGTCTTCCGCCTTCGCGCCCTTCCATTCTTTGTATAGTTTTTGAAAATACTCGTCTTCCTTCTCGTCATTATTCTGCGATTTTTCTTTCGCTACAAACGTAATAAATACATTTTATAAACAGAACGGTTGCATTAGTATTTCTTTAAACCGCCGTTCAATAAACGTTCCATTGAATGTCATATTTACAATTATCTTTTAAAACACAATTTCGAAGTAGCGACTCCAACTCCATTTGTTTCGTCTTTTGGGTTTGATCGGTTTAATCGGTCAGGTTAAATAGATACTTTTCACCTAACGTTTAAAGACTTGGCAAGTCCATCGTTAACTTTCCCAGAAATTAGGGATTTTTTAAGATTTTCGTGGTAAGACTGTCGTTTAAGGGTGGAGTTAAATCAAAATTTAATTCCAACTTAAAATGAAATAGTATTCATTATGCCATCTAGAAAAACTTCGAAATAATATCATATGAGATCATATGAAATCATATGAAATCATATGAAATCATATGAAATCATATGAAATCATATAAAAATATAGCATAATACTATAGTGCTCTAGAGACTATATGATAAAATAAAATAATACCACAGACGATATAAGTAAAGCGAATAGACGTAAACTCGTAACTTTTTGCAGAGTGCATTGTTAAGTGCGCGTAGTTTACTACACATAGTTTTCTTTTGATTCATTTCTGCAGGGAGCACACCGTTTGTTGCGATGAATTTCAGCAGCTCGGCAAAATTTGCACTTAAATCACGAAAGCCATGTAGTGGTTGGTCTTTCTATAAAGTAAGATATTTTTGCGAAAGGACTTTTTATTATTCTTCGAAGTAAAACGCATATTTCTTCATTTAAAAGTCTTTTAATTCAAAGTTTGTCACAATACTGCTGTCCTGATTGATTTTTGTCTTCAACTGATTTCCTTCCATCGTAAACTCTTTCAAATTTGTCAGTAGGGCCAAGTACCGCAGTTCATCTCGATCCTGTGTAACAGATATATGACAACCGGAGAATGAGATTTTTCTCGTACAAACTCGCACAGCTTACATAACAGCCTACATACTGATATTAAATTGTTGGCGACATAAAACTTTTCCAATTTCTGTAGCGGTTTAATGAATCGTAGAGTATTTATTTGATTGTTTTCAAGGGATAACATCCGGAGATTGTTAGGTTCGTCAAAATCCTCCTTAGCAAAGCTCATAGTTTCTATCTTATTATGATCCAAAACTAAAGTTTCTAACGTAGAACACTGATTTAATCCTATATACGGGGAAAAAAGATGCGAGTCAGATGTTTTTCAAGACGAAGATTCGTAGATTAGTATTCGTAAAAGAAGTACATTCAATATTACCTCCGATACTTCGGAGGGAATTGTTATTTAAAAAAATATGCCTGACCATCGGCATTTGTTCCTTTGTAATATTGACCAATGTATCTATAGAATTATGATCTAATATCAAGGTACATAGACTTGGAAATATGTAACTTTTGCTTTCGGCATTATTTCCCGGAAACACTTTGAGGCAGTTGTAGCTTAAGCACAAGGTATGCAGACGTTGAAAAGTATAAATTTTCGATAAAGAAGTTATTTGATTTTTTCTTAAATCCAAGCTTTCCAAATGTGGCAAATATTCTGGGCAAAGATCAATCTGAAAATCAATCGATGTAATCGATACTAAATACCGGTGATAATTACAAAGAAAGTTCCTATCTAACGGCAAACTTTTTTTAATGAGCAGTCGATCACACGCAATTGTGTAATATTCATTATATCATTTCGATTATATACGGAGCTCAACATATTTGCATCCAATATATTTCCAAACGTCCACCGTGCTTCGATAATGTCTGCATTATCTATATAACATCCCGAAATGTACTGTCATGGAAATATTACATTATTACAATTATTACCATTATTACCATTATTACGTATTATTCGAGAGAAATCGAGTGAAATCGAGTGAAATCGAGTGAAATCGAGTGAAATTCGAGTGTTCTCCGACTTACTTTGACATTCGGCAAATGGAATACGATGAACTGTTTGTACGACGAATCCTTCTCTAATAAGTTATTCGAAAAATCTACGATACACAAGCTACGCCAACTTTGGACATTATCTATTTGCGACAAAGTATTCAACTTATTATGTCCCGAATAGAATTCTTCTAAAGTATGAAATGTGCCCATTGCTAATAGAGACGTTATTAAATTGTTGGTCAAATCGAGGTACTTTAAAACGGGACAATTTTGTTGCGTGATGTCTTGCACGGTTGTAAGATAGTTGCCGGTCAGATTTAGTTTGGTGATACGTTTCAATGGCTTTGTAATCGGAAGGCTGGTTAAGGAGCAAGTTACCGCACAAAATTCTTGAACGTTCAAAGATGTCTTCTTTACGACATCCAGTGCCGATGTGTCGAAATGGTTCGACACATGAATATGTCTCGAATGTTTCCCACGCTTCCTTGCCATCGACAATTCCGCCCGAAATTCGTCTCTCTGCTTGCACGTACTAAGCGTACAGGAGGAATAATCGTTTTTCAAAGCACAGCTTTTACGCGGATCATTATTAACGAGCTTCAACTTTGGCAAGTAAATGCTCGCCATACGTATTACTACTTCGTTATCCGTAACGTCTTCAAAGGGATTGTTCGATATATTCAGTTTATACAAATTGGCCATCTGCTTTGCTAAGATTTCGTAAGTTTTTAGGCAATGCGTTAAACAATTCCACGAAACATTTAAGTCTTTCAGTACCGGCAACGTCTCATTGATAGATAACGAATGAATGTCGTTGAAGCTGACATCTAATACTTTGATATGTTTTAGCAATGTTGGGCTTGAAAGTTCTCGCAGTTTGTTGTAAGATGCGTCGAGTTCCCTTAGATTAGGTAGATCTAGATTGATATCGATCACTTTGATATTCTGGCCAGATAGAGATATTTTCACGAGATTATACACCAGAGATCGTTCCATCTTCAGGATTCGAGTCAGAGAAGAAATACATAAACATAAACATTCACCGGGCTCGTTATTATACCCAGGACCCAGGGAATTTTCTTGAAACGTTCTATTTTGATAATTATAATTAATCTGAAAAGTGTTGCTTCGTTAATCTTAAAATTCGAGGGTTTTTCAGTGTTCGGAGAAACGATTACGAAGGTAATTACAATTGTCATTGGTTGATCAACTTTCGTTAAATATTCGTATTCTAAAACATATATTGGATTTTGAATGTCTATATTCGTTAAAAGAAGCGTCTGACAAACTTGATGTACATCGTTCCCCAGACTCCTCTCGCACTCCATTTGATATTTATCTTTGAAACGCGGAGTTTCAAACAGCACAGAAATCCGCCGTTTTTCGTGGAAATGTGATTGACCATTACATACATTCGATTTCAACCACGTGAAATCCGCAATTGCCAAGCAATCGGTAACGATGATTTCCTTCGAAAAATAACGATAACTCCAACGATGATAAGGAACATTTCCTTAAAATGAGTAATTGGTTACCTGATTAAATAAAGCAGTTTCAAAGAAATGAAAAGGCCACGTTTTAATACTCGTTACTCCGACCGGAGATGTTAAAATGTTCAGACTCGTATCTCGATAAGCATCATTTTCGTTTATTTCTTTGCTAATTACCTTTGTCACTCCGTGTAGTATCACGCCCGTTATTCCTCGACTAATCATGTTACGAGAATGAAAGAAATAATAGTATAAAGGAATGATAAGAAGAATGGCCCGTTTACATTTTACATTTTACATTTTACATACGTTCTGACAGCCGAGCACAACGATTCTTCTAAAAATCTTCGAAAGCGGCCAATCAGGAGATTCTGTGCTTCGATATTATATTCGGTAAACGTTAGATTTCCACAGTGTCTCATATTGAGTATTGACTGATGCTGCTTTATCTGGGTTAGGTCGATGGGCAAACAACGAAATGGTTTTAATTTGCGTATATAGTTTGCGATACTTTTTTCCCAAGGTTTAGGACGAAGTGGACGAAGATAGTGGAAGAAGAAATGACATACCTGTAATCGAATCAATTCCAATCCTTTCCACTCTAGAAAATGTTTATTATTCAATTCTACGTCTAGCGTTATACATTGATTTTTATTGCCTCTCATCGAATTCAATTCCTTTCGATTCTGGCAAGCTAGAATGCCCTAATTAACGAGTGGCGGACGAACAGTTTTATCCAACTATTTTTTCTATTAGCAAGAGTAAGTAAAAGCTGCACCATTCAAATATTAGAATACCTGTCCAGTTTTGAGTTGAAACGATTCTCGTTTAAATGTCAACATCCACTTCCGATATTCGTCGTATTTATCTTTTACCGATTCCAAATACGTATTTAACGACTTGTGTAAAATCATGTTATAGTACATCGATTGTTTCCTATGAATTCGGTTTTATCATTTACCGTGATTGTTTATGATCCTATCTCAGAAGATCTCGGAAGAGCTCAGAAAATGTCAAAAAATGTCAAAAAATGTCAAAAAATGTAATAAAATGTAATAAAATGTATAAATAATCTCGAAGGGTGTACTCGAAGAATTGATCGACACTATGCCTCTCGGAATCACGAATAGAATAATGGTCTAATTTCTTGATACGTCTCAGGTAATGAAGAACGCAACACCGATAATTGCATAGGAAGACCAGTGGACATTCTCCGTACAATGGATCCGAAAAGGCGAGAGAATCTAGTTTCCGAAGAATCGCAAGATTTTCAACGTCCTTCGAATGGAATACAGATCGAATGGATTAACAGATTTGGATACAGATTAAAACGAACGTTTATCAACAGCTACTCACTCACCACTATAGAACGCAACAAGTTTCCAGCGAGATTCAAGTTTCGAATTTGGTGTTTCTTAGAGAAGGCCCTGTTTACTTCCGTCAATCTATTATTAGCCAAATTAAGTTCTTCTATCCACGTCAACCCATTGAAACACTATAGATTATAAATTTAGATTTCTTTTGAGATCTCTTTTTAGATTCTTATAACCTCGTTATTCCGTTTGCAATAATATTCGTTTTATGCCTTCGAATCTCGAATACGATTTCCCGCCAAAGATAAAATCTTCAAACGCGGCCAGTTTCTCAGATTTCTGACATATTCTATTTCATTTGAATATAAATAAAGCTTTTCCAATTTGCAGGATGTCTCGAACGGCGGAATGTCCTAGAGAATGAAAAAATATAGGGGCGTTCAGGATCGCTATTGTTCCGCGTTTTGGAATTCGATGACTTGAAAGTTGATTCTGAAATTGATCGATACTTTGATTCCACATTCTACGAGCCATAATTCCTGCAACTGATTTAGTTCCGGAATCGCTTTCCACGCGAGAACATCCCGCACTCCGATTATCACCAGTTTACGCAACTTCTCTCCCGCGGCCGCTGAATTTTCGAGTGGCGAACACTTCGAAAGGAATAGCTGTAATTCACGCTCGCTTTTATCTTTCGGTACCGCTGAAAAAGATTTAGATCTATTTAGTCGACGGAAAACTTGACTTTGTTCAATCTAGCGTGTTACATCGTTCACTCGTTACGGTCTCCGCGTACATGGCTGCCCCGACCTTTTCAACTTCAACTGTTTCAATCTTTAGCGCTTTGCAATTAACACTTCGGAGGACGCGAGAGTAGCGGGACCGGCCGTGTCGACAAATCTAGCGTATCCGCAAGTCCATTTTATTCGGTATTTCTATCATGTCGTTACTACACAATTTTCGTAAACGTCAGTATCGAAAAGGTGTAATCGTGAACCCATATACGAATATATACAAATGTATACAAATGTATACAGAGAATACTCCGCAGATCGGGCACTATTTTGAAAGTTACAAAACAGTGTCTCAAATAAATGATAAATATATCGTGCACGAAACGACACGAAACGACACGAAACGACACGAAACGAAGATCCGCCCGACTACTTTAATGCATTGTGGCCTCGATTAATCGCGCATTAGTACTTGGGTGCCGGAGATTAGATCCAAGAGCGAACGCGTGTGAGAAAAGGGATTGGTGCGAAAGAGAGAAGGAAGGTTTTCCAGTGCCTAGGTGGTACATTCTTCAAGCAGAGTCTAGTAATACCAATACTTTATGTTTAGTAAGATAATTAACAATTATATTTATATACAGTATCGCTAAAGGTCCGATATATTACCTGAAAGCCATTGGGTCATAAATAATAAGTCATAAGTTTCTCTAGGTTCACACACACGTATACGTTAATATACGTTAATATACGTTAATATACGTTAATATACGTATACGTAACAAGATCAGCGATCGAACATTATATACATTATATAATAATTATATATAATTGAAAGATCTGAACAACGTTAGGAACTTGAGATTGAATCGTAACAAGTCTTCATGGTGGCTACGACCGGTTTAATATCATTTGCGATATATTGGTAAAGATAACTAGAGTCAAACGGATATTTTTTAAAACGTTAGCTTGCTCTCTCGCTTAGAACAGATATCAATTATAAAATGATGTTTGTCATGGAAAAAGGTCGAATTTACGAGCCAGTGGCTTGGAGGTATATAATATGTTTAAAAAAGGATATAATTTATAGTATAATATATTAAAAGAATTTCGCTCTCTACGAGTTCGGAGTTATAATATAATAGTCAAGCTTCTAATACGTTAACATACATTCGAAGTACTGAGAGATATAGGTTTTCGATAAGTTTCAAGTCTGCGTTTAAATTCGAAACCTCCGTTGTTTGTTTTCTTTCGTTATGAATTTAAAAAAGTTCTTCCTTTAATTACATTTACTTACCTCCTTGTATAAAGATTGGTCAAAAAGCTGACTCGTGCAAAACTTTCCTCCTTTTTGTCACTGGAAACATACGTGTCTATGGACTAAATGCAACTAGCGCAAATCTGAAATTCTCGTAAAAATGGATTCGAACGAGTTGAGTACGAATACGAGTTGGATTAAATACATAAAGAATAGTGTGTCGGAAGGCTAGTAAACAGTCTAATTCGAATCAGCTTTTATAGTATTAGGCCCACGAATACTAGAAGATACTAGATAGGAGGAATATCCCTTTTCATTTTAACTAGCCGTAGCGTATTACTTGCGTTCTATCGTAGATGCGAAAGGATCGAAAGGATCGAAAGTGTACATCGCGAAATGATAACTGGTTCATTGTCAGCAAGCATATCCCTCTCTTACACTAAAAAACGATCACTCCTACAATACTATGCAAATCTATGCAAATCTATGCAAATTGTGCAGGTAGCAAAAAACTTTTAACAACTCGAGAATAGCGTTATAAGTAGCGTTACGGCTCACGAAATTGCGCGAAATTGCGCGAAATCTGAAGCGTATTTCATCTATAAATAATATCGGTGATTTTCAAGGAAAGACTAAGTTTGTACGATCTTTGTATGATCATTGTGCGATCAGCCGAAGAGTAAGTAGTGAGTATAGGAAGAATTCGATATCAGGGGAATTACACGCCATTACAAGGTGGATATTCGACTCTACGTGATTCTTGGAATATTATACAGTTCTCGTTTCCCGAACTGTCCATTTTTGATTGAAAGTACCACTCTTGGAAATAGAAAATTGTCGATATCATCGGACGTCTGACTCTTCCACGTGTCACGATTATATTGCACGCTGCTAACATCCAAGTATATACTCATCGGAAGTAACTCACCAATTTCGTAACTTTGCGCGTAACATATTTCGTTCGGCAGTTTTCTTTCTCTCTGTGCTTTTACGGTAAAATCTCAGTAAATCACGCCCCGATTTATCGGTTAACCCATTTCTTCACGGTGTCCGTTACGTTGGATTCGTTCTCGTCCTCCTTCTGGCCGTCGGCTTCTTCCCTTTCACCCCTTTCGCCCCTTTCACCCCTGTTTGGCTCTTGTTCGTTCGATGGAGTTCCTGTCGACGTTTGCGTGATATTGCTATTGCGTGCACGCAATTCGGCCAAGAAATCGCTCTCTTGTTGATAACGACGCTGTAGTTCCTCTCGCCAAGAGTTTCCACCCCCGCTGCTGTCGTCTCCGTCTTCACCAGCCTCGAAGTCTATGGGCATACAATGATTTTAATATAATATTCGAAATTTCTAGTATGCGTCTTCCGCGATTCACTCGAGCTGGAGTAAAGCTGGAGTAAAGCTGGAGTAAAGCTGGAGTAAAGGTGGAGCATCTTTTAGGAACGGTCTTATTTCGATTGGAAAAACAAGCAGGGATAAATGGCCTGCGTTCGTGGTGGCGGTATCTCGTAGCGCGATTATTTACAATTATGTACGATAAGTAATGGATCGAGTATATAGCGCAATATGGATGAAGCTTTGAGGAAAATTGTGTGTGTCTCAATTTTACTCGATATCCATATCCATATCCATATCCATATCCATATCCATATCCATGTCTTTTTCGATACTTGTCATTGATCGCGTGTGCACGAATCAGGTTTATAAAAATAAGTTGGTAGTAGGGGATATTTTCTAAATGCGTGGCAGAATTGAGAAAAATCATTGTTAATGTCAATGGACCTAACTTACCTAGCGGTTTTCTGATGTTAATACGGCCAGAGTTGTGAGAATGATCCTCCTGGTCTGAGTCTGCAAGCCACCAGGAAACATTCATAGGGGGTGCATCACACGCATTCCACAACACGTCTAGAGTGTTATTTGTACATTGGAACGTCCCTTTGTCGTGATCATTTCAGAGAAAACAATTTATTCCGGACGTACTAAATTTTGTTCGCCATCGTCTAAAGTAGTCTCGATATAAGTTAAGCACCGTTTCAATAATCGGTTCTCACAAGTCGAAAGATTTCTGAGCCTCTCCTTTTATTCGTCATTATATTAAAATCAATGTTCAAAAATGACATACATATACAAAATGAAAGACGAAAACTGCCTCTGATAAGAATAGTTTATTCGCGCAAATAATCGGAAATAATCGGAAATTATCGCAAAACATCGCGCGATTGTCATTTGTCTTAGCTATCGTATTGTCGGCATGTGCAAGAGCACCGATGAAAATGACAAATATCTCGAAGAAAATTGCCAATTTCTATGTTAATCGACTTGATCGGCAATGATCTTCCGTTCTTCCAAGTTCTTCGTGTAGTGTAGTCCGTGCTATCGCTAGACTAAAGTCTGCTAAAACTATTCTAACTTAGAAGAGAAGATGGAATAAAAGTTACGACAAGCAAATGTGTGGCGGGGGAGGATATATTTACAACGGTAAATATTTCGGAAAATTTCAGGTTGCCACAAACAGCAACGTGTGATTCGTGAATTAGATTATACGAGACGGTCTACGAATCTATAAGAAACTACTAGCGAATTCGAATGATCGAGCAACAACACCATTTTCTTTACCTTTCTCGTCATTTTCCACGTAATTAACATTCTCTTATTATCGCCGGATCTTGTAGTATTCGAAAAGTACGAATCCTTATGCAATTAGATTCTATATATGCTCGGCGGATCCTCATTGCGTAACCTAGAATCGTCTGATGAAAAATTCGAATAGCTTATATAGTATATAGAGTTAGATTTCATAAAATTCTCTATATTGATAGTTCTCTTTTAATCCGCGTTCTAACTTGTCCCGTCGGCCCCGCCTACAGACTGTACAGAGTCTACAAATATAGTATGTATGGAATTCAGCGTAATATTATACCTACTCTGCAGTCCATCGCAATTGACTTGCCATGACTTTAAACTTTTCGAAATATCGAGAGAGAGAGAGAGAGAGAGAGAGAGAGAGAGAGAGAGAGAGAGAGAGAGAGAGAGAGAGACCGGAGGGAAAGAGTAGCATTGTTACATGCTATATAAAATTCTAACAATGTGATAGAAAAATAATGCCATGAGACATGCCTGTTTACACTTATAGCTATTATGAACGAGAGTATGAGAATCGGACAAAAAGAATAATAATAAATAATGACACCTGTCCGATCGTGGATACCGATCAGATTATTAGACGATTGATCTAAAACGTTGCAAGTCGGAAAGATATTTGTCCTGTGCAATTTTGTAAATATTTCTTCGGATTTCCGAAAAGAAGTTTTTCCTTTTCGGATACTCCTCACGTATAACCTGAGCGTAAAGTACCTTGGAATTCGTGAAACGTTCAAAGACATCTGATTTACTATCGAAGCGAGAGAAGAATACAGATTTTCTAAATGAAGAGTAGTCGTATCAGGTACGATCGTTCAGGTACTATGTCACGGAAGAGTAACTAATTACGGTCGTAAAAATCGAATTCTTGTGCTGATCGAGACTACGGAAATAATTTGCGTTCATTTCTGATGCAAGTTAAACTATCGCTAGGTTTGTCTGTAACATACCTGAATTCAATTCCCTGACGAGCGTTGACATGGCGTTAGTGACACTGTCAGCGGCTACCAGCAAGTCGTTCCTCAACGATCGGCCCAAGCTATTATTTGCGCTGCTGGAACCACTTCCCGGCAAGCTGTTCGTCCTGAACGCAGACCTGACATCGAAAATCTCTAGTTTCTTTGCGCAAAGCGGCTTACAAACGGACCGTTCTTAAATTATCGAATCTCACATGCCACATTCCTCAAACGAATCGTCGTTATTTAGAAATAACACGCTAACTGCTTCCTAATGCGCGCGGCACAAATCAAGCATTAATCAACTTTCGAACTAGCTAAAGCTACATCTAACTCCATATATTTGAGAAAAACGCAAACAAACGCAAACAAACGCAAACAAACGCAGAAACACGCATGCAGAATTCCAAAAATTCACTTAACTATTGTGCGATGAAAAACACATACGAATGCACCAATTTCATATGTTTAACAGTTACACTAAATACTTTAGCACTCTGTCTATTGGGCGTAAATTAGAGAAGTTAATTAATGTACACGAGATCTTTTTAAGTTTGTCTTCAGTACAAGTTATATTTCATCGCAGGAATTCTCTAATACATACTGCAAGAATTTTGATAAGAGGACATTCGTGGAACGAACTGAAATTGATCAGTCGATCGCAGTTATTTCTATTATTTCTATTATTTCTATTATTTCTACTATTTCTACTATTTCTACTATTATTTCAAATTTATGAAGTCAAGGAAGGCCTACGTAACAGACTTCAAGCGAGATTCCAATCGTGTAATATTTTATTGAAAGATCAAATAACTCCCACTAATCGAATAATGATCGGCAAACCAGGTTACAGTGATGCTTTTAATATAAAATAAGCGATAGAGCGCAATAGGTTAAGAAAACAAACAGAGATCAGAAAGAATCGAGACTCATTGATCGTAGATAGACAGATTCGTGTAACCGAACGAATCTCTGATATAATTAAAATATACTCGGCATATGACGTCAGAAGAAAAACCGCTTGTGCCGCAAAAGCGTTATAAAATAACAGCAAGCATTATCTCGAATATACAAATAATCCGAATAAAAGATAGAAAATAAAATCCATTAGGGGGTAATATTCGTAGCTAGACAAATATTTCAACACGCTAGAAGTTTCAGCCAATACGAGGTTATTCTTGTTACTAGCTGAATTACTTTCAGCTAAAATATATTATATTACATTACATTACATTAAACTATATTATTAATATCAACATGCACTAATATCAATGGCACATTATAATATAATGTGCCAATATCCGTAAGATGTGCGACTATTTCTCGAGAGTGATTAGAATTTTATACGCGCAGAAGAAATTCATTTTCAACTTTCTAAAGTCTGTGTGAAATAATTCGGTCTTCTTAAAACGATTCACAAAGTTCCGATGAAAAATCAATTTCTTCTTAGAACAAAAAATAACTTTGTCTAGAAATAAAACATTATTTTACGATGACTATCTCCGATATCGCGCATGGATTACGACGGATATAAGTAATATATGGTAGTATACAAGGTATACAAGGTATACAAGGTATACAAGGATACGACTCGTCTTACATTCGCACGATAACCAATTGACATTTATTATTGCGTCACTACCGCCTCACTCGAAGGTAAGCGGTATTATTTCAAACATCTTTATATAAGAAACACAAATTGCTATTACGTTAAAGAATTAATAACGAACAAGCTTCGATCGTACATCGAAAAATAACGTAAGAAAAAAGGTATATTAGCTCTGAGATAAACTGATTCTACGTAAACGTAAAAATCAATGTTCTACTATGGACTAATACTAGAGTTTAATACTCTCTCTTCCATATAAGATTCGGAACGAATTCCTTTTTATCGGGGTTTACTTTCTTGCTCCGTCAGAATGAGATCTTTACACATGCCTGCCTACCTTACGTCACCTCCGACGCACGACAAGTTATCCGGTATCGGGTTTTGCATCGTCCCGAGCATGCTGTTCCCGGTTACACAGCCCACCGATGTCGTAGCCCCCGAACTCTGGTAACTCTGAGACATTTGCTGTTGCGGTTGCTGCTGCTGCTGCTGTTGCTGCTGCTGCTGCTGTTGTTGTTGTTGTTGCTGCTGCTGCTGCTGTTGTTGTTGCGGTGTGGTCGACAACGGACCCCCAGGAGTCGGTGGTGCCGATCTACTGCTTGGAACCGATCCGAGTGGCAACGGAGGTGACTTTGTACTCCGAGGTGAACTGTTTGGAGTCGATCGGGGTGATCCTTGTTGACTCTGTAACACGGAATTACGGTCGGTAGGAATAAAGTAAGCAAAGTAAACAAAGTAAGTAAAGTAAGTAAAGTAGGTAAACCGAATTTTAGATAGTACCTTTAATGTCTTCATTAAGCCTTCCAGCTGTACCATCAACTGTCTCCTGGAATCTTGTAACACTACTAATTGGTTTTCTAAGTCATCCTTCCTCTGCCTCAAAGCTCTCAACTCTGCCACTAATTCCGGATCTTCAGAGCCCGCCGCTTCTATTTCCTGTTGTCTCCTGTGGTGAAAATCCACGATAAAACATTGGAAAAAATGGGCATCCGTGAGAGCAAGAATTAGAATATCTCGAAAACGAGATACCCTATTTCACTGACTACAAGCGAGAGCAAGAATGTGGTGGTTTATGTAACGTGTGTATGAATCTATCGATCCTATCGATTCTATCGATTCTATCGATTCTATCGATTCTATCGATTCTATATGTGTAGAATATTTTGAAAAACTAGCTGAATGCCCATGACACGATAACTCGGTAACCCGATCGTTTTATTCTCTGGATTCTCTTTGTCCGGATCTTATATCCGATACGTGTGTCGAAAACATGTGCGTTCCACATATAATTACGTAAGATCATTCGGTTAATTGCGGTTAATTGCGGTTAATTGCGGTTAATTGTGGAAGTAAAATTCACGTACCCGTTAATGATTCGAATGTTCATTCAAATGTTGATTCAAATGTACATTCGAATGTTAGTCTGTTGTAATGTATTATGCTCTAATGCGCCAGCTATGCAACCAAGATGTCAAAAGCAAAACAGAATATTCTTAACATGCGTGATCCTAGGATGGTTTGACAGGATGACTTTGAGGTTTAGGCTCGATATCAAGGAAATAAACGACACAGGTGTACCTTAACCTTGCAATCTCGCGCATTATCTCCTTGTTTTTTGCTTCCAACTGCGATATCAGTTCACGTTTTTCTCTGGATGTATCAAAGGATGCGTCGCACGGTGCCCTACCCTGGAAGAAGCAAACGATTTTAATTCGAATCGACACATTCACACACCGCAACATTCTTGAAAAATAGTCCACGATCGTTGCATACTTACTGCTTGGTCAGCTTGGGACATTCTAGAGGCAGTACGCGGCTGTCAAGGCAATTACGACATTAAAATTAGCGTTTTAATTCAATTTATTACTCGAATGCTCAAGTGACAATAAACTTGGCGCGCCGCATTCTAGTTTTATGTTTGTTCGCGATATAAATATATAGAGAAGAAACGAACATAATAAAATGCAAGCACCGCACAGAGCAGAATTTCAATAATTTCAATAATTTCAATAATTTCAAATAACGAGTGTAGAATATCAACTTCATACCATAGTCCTAGCTTCTTGAGCCAATCTCTGCGCGTACCGCGCTATTAATTTATGCTCGTCGTCCAGTCTCGAGCTGTCCATACTGGTTGATATAACATTGAAAGAATATAAACAAAGATATAAAGGTAAGTGTATTGAATAAGTTGATTGTTACCTTCTCAGAGTCGAACGGCTATCCATCGATCCAGAATCAAAAGGAGCCATAAAACCTGGATCTGGAAAACCGTTGTGAGATGGTAAAGGTGATGGCGGGCTGCAATGCAGTGAATTGATTTGCATTGAATAGTTGCATCGATGTGCGGGTGATGTACATAATGTACGTAATGTATGTATATATGTATACACTACACACAACACACACACACACACACTAGTCTAGTAAAGTACACTCACACTATGTGCGACAAGTCTAAAGTCTTCTCGGGTTGTTCCGGAAATCTGGGCAAAGTATTCTTTCCCTTTTCAGGTACGCACCTAAAGCTTTTCCGCAAAGAATGTCCGATTTGTTTGCTCGGCGATTTCTACGTAAATCATAAGTATTATCGGTAACATGATATTCCTGCCTTCAACTTGTCCGTATACTATAAGAGTTACTTTGAAAATGAGTAAGACGGGTCTACGATATACGCACAAAACTACTATACTCCCTGGTTTCGTGATCGTTATTGTGTGTCCCAGAAACTTTACCACGCCAAAAGCAGTCTTGACAAAGCTGGTACGAGTGGCATTTCTGACACCTATATCGGAAGCCAGTAAAATTCTCTCTATGACACGCGTCGCACACGATGGGATGAGCCACTGGAAGATCATAGACGAGTAAATCTATCTTTCTACGTATCTATCTACTTAAGAAAAAAGAACAAATAATATCACCTGTTTCGACAGCAGCCATTCTGTGGTACAACGGAAGCCAAATTAAACAATGAGGTCCAGGATCGGACATGAGCGTGTCCAGAAAATCGTTGACCGTAACTTTCGAATTCTACGAATAATGTTTAATAATACTATAAACTCGATTACGATATCGAGTTTCGAGTTTCGAGGGAGTGAAAAATGGTAAAGCGGTCTGGTCCGGTCAGATTTTGTCTTACTTGAGGAAATATGGAATTGGCGAGACCGTCGGAGTATCCAAATGACGGTGACTCGTAAACCGCGGCTGTCAGTGCCAACACCTCCTTCAAATAATCCGCGAACCTCCAATGGATCATGTGCCCATTGCTATCTGATATTTGCGAATATATATCTGTCGAAATCATATTTTCAGTCGCTAATATCGATGTAGGCGCGCGATTTCAAAATTAATAGCGATGACAAAAAATGGTATGAAAACGTTAAAACTTACATCGAAACTTGTCCATTAATTTGCCGGCGCACAAAGTGGCCAGAGCTACTTTTACCGAGAATACCGATATTTTATTGTTCTCCCTGTGAGAAATGTAAGTGATATTTCAATTTGAATTCTTCCAACCGATCCGACGAGGATTTAGGAATTAGGAATTAGGAATTTGATTGTTTCCATACCCGCTAGTATACGCAGCCAAGAGCCAATTCATTAAAAGAGCAGTGGTAGCATCCACCTTTGCTTGTTGGGAAACGGGCACGCGCTTATTCAGCGCGTGAAACAAGGAAGAGAGTAACGTTTCGAGCCTCGAAACACCCAACGTGCTCGACGGCTCTAACGTATTTAGACCATTTTCTCGAAATGCCTCTATCACGTTCCATATATCGACATTGTGCACTGCGTAAAAGAACGTAGTTAAGCGTAGTTTTAGCGACGCTAAATATCAGATCCGCGAATCGATCGGTATTATGGAAGCATAACATAAAAAGAAATCAAATCCATTTGATAGAACTCTGACACGACAAGACACGAATTTTGTCTTGAGCTGTTTACTTTGATAAGGACTTGGGAGGAAACGGATAGGAAGCACTTACAATGAACTTTCTTTTGAATGAATCTCAACTTGCAAGCGGTGCGGTAAGACGCAAATCGGATGGTATCAAAGTTTTGTTGTCTCATTTCTTGCAGTAGTTGCAACCGGCTGGCGTCCCCGGTGCCGTTGTTGCTCGAGCCACCCGCGCCATCCTCCGCCATTTTCACTGGAAGAAACAATCGAGAGAAGATATTGCATCTTTTTCTAATAATCCTCGACGCGAGTCGTCTGGGTTAGGTCTGGGTTAGGTCTGGGCTAGGTCTGGATCTCGTTTGCTTTTGGCGATCCTCGTACCTTCTCCGTATTATTGCTCTACCTTACCGTGGAGGTTAATCTAACGCTCGACTGTTACGATGCACAGAAAGGCATGCACAAAACTGAAATTGGCGAATCAATGAACTTGTTCGCGATTATCTAGTTAAATGTCAGTATAATCAATAAGATTCATCGCTTTCTTCCTCGCTTTCTTCCTCGCTTTCTTCCCCGCGTCCCGACTGTGGGTCAACATTCTCGAGGAAAGCCAAACAGTTAAAGATTTTTTATGAAATTCAAAGTTGTCACTTTATATTTCAACGATGTGTAGTCAGAGTACGTTGCAATTAAATTACAGAGACTAGGCTCATTTATTCAATCCTCGATTGAAGGTTGGCATCGTTACCGATCTCTGCGATTCCAGCGATTCCAGCGATTCCAGCACTTGGATCGCTTCGATCCCGAGCTCGGTAAAAGAAAATGCAATAACACTCAGAGTGATTCGATATGCGGATTTAGTATGCGGAGTTATTCAGATTTAAAAGAAATGAATCGATTCCTTTTCGCTTATATTCAAGATGTCATCCAATTATTTCGAATAAGAATAAGAATAATTCCACGTATAAAGAACTACGTTTATTATAAGTTATATAGGGTACTGCGATCCTAAGAGGGATCCTAAGGGTTGGTTTATTATCTGATTTACGTGAATAGAATTCTGCTTAGAAAGGCGTATTTCAGATTTGAGTTTAGAGTTTAGAAATTGCCGTGAATTCGGAGATTTACATTCTCGCGCGATACCATGTAAAAAGGGTAGTCTTACAATTAGATCGGAGCAAAGGGAATTATCATAAAGCGGGAAATAGACATTCGCCGTGGAGGCAATCGGTGGTAGGATTCAATTGTCAGTCATTTTGGACGCGTTAGTTTAAGAAAGATTTCCTTCATCCGTGTTTGTTATTATCATTTTATTTCAGTTTTAAACGATCGTCTCTTCGCTATTTCTTTCTATCCATAATTTCTGTCTGTTTTACCGATTAACGAAATCCGGTACAGACTTTCCTTTTTAACTGAAATATTTCATTCATTCTTTTACTTTTAACCTTACGTAAGATCTTGAATTAAGATCTTTTCGTTGTTCCATGCCAACGGATCTGACTTTCATTCGATCCAATTATAAAAGAATATTGATGCAATTAACTCAAATCGGTGGCGATTTCAAAGCTTTCATATTTCTCCGTCGTTTCATCTCCGATCCGTTGAAATTTATTAACCCCCGAATGGCATAATATACCGCATTCCTTTATTGGAAATACGTACCGCGCTTAATTCGAGACCATAAATACATCTTGTCTAAATAACCCGAAACTGTGATATTATATGTATATAATAATAATAATAATGAAATGATCGTCTATAAAATTTTACGATGCGAAACAGTTCTCAGGTTATACTTTAAAAGATTAATAATTATCGTACCATCCTGTATAATACTGTATAATACTGTATAATACTGTATATAAAGAGGAAAAGTCTCCACATCTTTGATCTTCACAGCACATTAATATTTCATCGATTCTACGGAGTTGACGAGCACAAATATCGAATAGAATAGAAGAATAGAATCACGCGTTTGATAATAGTAACGTACAAGAATTGAATCGTGGATGGGACGACTGGATGGGTGGAAAGACGGAAAATGAGCGACTCTGACTATATAGTGAGAGGCTGAGAGGCTGAGAGAACGAGAGAACGAGAGAACGAGAGAACGAGAGAACGCGAGAACGCGAGAACGCGATGTGGATTCATCGAGGATGGTGAAGAATCGGCGGATGACGCTCGAGTATATAACTCGAAGTTACTTGGAAAGAATGAAAATAGGTTTTTAATGATACTTGGTAATAGAATTGCGGGGATTGGTATCGTTTCAAGCGGCGGCGGCATTTAATCTCATTTAATCTCATCGGATCTCTGGTTCATTATTGGAAGTGAACGAACCACAAATACAATGCGAATTGGTACGGAATCGTCGTGTGCCTCCCTAACCCCGTGCGTACAGTCGTACAGTCGTCCACACTCATTACGCCTTGTTACGCAAACCGCGCGAAGAAAAGAGGTTTTGTTCGAAAGGCAAAGCGCCATCGACCGTTCATATTGTTTGCCACTTCGGGCTTTAATTACGCGCCGGAATGAACTTCGTAATAGCTTGATAGGCTACCGCGCATCTCTTCTAAAAGAAGTTCTTTACTAATTTACACGTATGCCATTTCCTTTATTTTTTGTATGAAATTTCCTTTATGACTTTTAGCCTATTCAAGAGCTTGCATCTCTTTATTTTGATACCCCTACGGCTGCATCTAATATTATCGCAACGATTTTAGTCTAAACAATGCTTACAAATTCCGCCTAAGTTTTCGCGAAAATCGTACTCTTCGTACATTACCCAATTACGCCAATTACGCCAATTACGCCAATTTGATTCGGCGAGACGCGATGAAAAAAGTAACTAGTTTTTTGTAAATCCTGTTTACCGCGTTGATTAATATAAAGTCAACAAGAGTGAATCCGGCAGCACCATAGAAGCTGTTGTACTCTCTAATCGATATTTTGCGACACAGTCGGCAGAGTTTAACTCTGCCGACTATCGTTCAGCTATCTACACTCTACACTCTACACTCTACACTCTACACGTTCCGGAGGACATTTGGAAAAAGCCCACTGGGACGCGGACGTCTTATCAGCTATCGTATCGCGTTCCAAGCCTCCTTCAAAGTTCATCCTTCAAGTTCAGGGGGAATATTTCCCCCTGAATTATAGTAGACCCTGCCTAGCGTTTAAAGCGTGCTTAATTATTTGTCGAGCGAACTAATAGAAACACTGTCAATTTGGAATTCAGACGAAGGCTTAACATTGTACCCTGATTTTAATTCACGAACGGATCAAAGAAGAGAGGAACGATATCGCAATGGAATACTCAATTTCAATCTGGAATCTACCGTTCATAGAAAATTCAGGATTATATTAGACGAAAACGTTTGTCGTTTTAATGTACGTTACGAATTCATTCCTTAAAAAATCCTACGTAAAACGTTCTTGACTTGTTCTACCGTTGGAAGCGTAGAATGTTGAGTGACAAAGGAACGTTATCGAGCAGGAAATTGCAATGGAACACTCGACCCTTCTACTTTGTGCCCACTGCCTGGAATGGATCAAGGATTGTATAGAGCGTATAGAGCGTATAGAGCGTATATAGCGTATATAGCGTATATGTGGCGTATATGTAGCGTATATACAACGTTACTGGTCCTTCGTGGTAGAAATTGCCGAAAGAACCGAGTAACAAGAAAGAAATGAAACGAAATGAAACGTAATGTATGTAACGCAATGCAACGCAACGTAAGGCTGCGGAGCAGGAAGTTGCAAAGGAACGAGGAACGAGGAACGAGGAACGAGGAACGTGTGGATGCCTAAGTTTGAATCAATACAATAAGTGGGCCAGGTGGGGGGCTGTGTAAGATCGGCCGAGGAGACAGAGGAACGGGCAGGAATGTGGGACAGTTTCGGTGCGTACGAAGGAACGCGCGAAACGCGCGAAACGTAGCAGCCAAAAGGCGCGGCCCACTTTCGATCACCGCGATAATCGCGAATGATCTTTTCAAAGAAGAAATCGCACGCATCTCCTTCTATACAGTAATCTTAAAACTTCCTCGTAACGCGTAAAAGTAAGAACGACACAAACTGAAGGGGAACCGAGGCGATTAAAAGAACAATCCCTTTTAAGAGTTAGTCATTTTACGATAGTTATTTGGTGAGCACACATGCTAACATTGGCTCGACGAGTCATCGTAAAACGCACCCATAAATCCGCAAGATATGATTCTCGAGTCCTAAATACTCGATTCTCTAGTATAAATATCGACGAATCTTTGGAAGTACCACGCATCTATAGAAATTTCCATAGACTTGATTTAATCCCATATATGATATATTACGGTCAGTGCCGTACTGGTTCCATCGAAAATCCGCGTGTAGAAGATTTGTTCACTCCGATCTCTAATACCGACGTTACGACGTTACGACACGGGACGAAAATTAACTTTATCGGGCCATTGCCCGTTATATCGCGTTAGTCGGGTATGAAATTAATCTTATTTGTTAGGGCTTATCATTGCCAGTATAATATGGCTTGACGCGTAAACAAATTAACGAAGATCGCAACATACTGAGAACGAACGAAGCGTGTCTTAAATTCCATACGGTGAAGTTACCACAATTAATCTCGTCGATTTAGAGTATTTCATTAGTAAGGTTGAATAAGATCGAATCTAGCACTACCAATATTAGTACTTCCAGACGCGTGAATATCATTTTCATAATTGCCACTGCCCAAAAATCCCAGAACATGTCCAAATCAACCTCGTATGTCATTCGAAAAATAAAACGCTCGTCAAGTATCGTATCAATATTATCTCTGATACATGCTCGAAGAGTTTCAGATTTTGCCTTCGCGCGTATGTCCTTCGTTCCCTGCAAAACTTAAGGAAAACGATCTAATGATTCCACTAGGTTAATGAAGTTAAGGCAATGAACTTTTACTGATTGACTTTTCAGTTAAGGTACTAAAAAAGCTATAAAAAGCTATAAAAAGGAAGATTCCTTTAGACCAATTCCTGAGAGTAAGGTTGGTCCGCGACCGAACGGTACGAATAATCATCCGCGCGATCCGCGCGTAGACCTGTTTCCGCCGACGTTTTCTACCAAGTGGTGGCACGAGCTCAAACAGTTCATTTTATTCATTATATACGTGTATCTTTATTCGGAGGGGATGATCGATGATCTCTACATCTTAAATCGGAGTGGCAGGTAAATGAACGACATACTGGTGCGGAGACATGAAAATAACGCAAGGAAGAAGCGTCCAGTCTGTCGGAGTATACGGGGATACGCGCACAGTGCACACTGTACGGCATACACCTAACCTGGCCTGCCGGTGTACATACCTCAGGACGCTCCGGATACGCGTGTCGTCAGCAAGGGTGAAAGAAAAAAGTGCCGACAGGTGTAGGGTCGGGGTCCCTTTACCACCGACGGCTTCTTTCCTGTTTTTCTGTCACATGCGCGACGTGATTAGGCACACCGATCTCACCAAGGAACTCGTTCAAGCGACAATTTAAAGACACTTCTCTCGTGCCAACTGTCTCGCGAAACTGGCTGGCACTACTACACCTCGAAGACGAGACGAGACGAGACGAGACGAAACGAAACGAAACGGTCCTGTCAAGAGGAACTACCCGCGTCGTTTCTCTTTACGGTTTCTTAAAATACGTCACGATCTTGATAGAAGTTCGCAGAAAAAATGTGCCGCGGTAATGACTCGGTGGAAAGAGATGGAAAATTTGGAGTATTTTCTCGATAGTTGAAATTTCTCACGATAAACAAAGTTCGCGGAACATCGACGTAACGTACATCGTGCGAGCCCTACGGCCATCACTGATTTCGACTCGGAATCGTCCTTGGTGGCGCCATCGTTTCTTTAAACGGAAGAACGAGGAATCGGACCGTTGGCGGGAGACGTTATCCTCGTTTAAATTCTCGGTTTTTCGGTAGACAGGTAAACGGAAATTAGGTCTTGGAAATAATTCCGCCATTCGTTTCACTTTCATCTTTCATTTATTATCGAGTCGAGATATTACGTACTTTCTTGTACTAACGGCAAATATCCGTTCTATCCGTTCATCGTACAAAGAGCTAATTTTTCTCACAGACTTTAAGATACTCGTCGAAGCATCGCATCGAATTTTCGAGTATTCGACATGGCAGTGATTCCTTTGTACTATAAATATCGAAATAATCGTGAAATATTTATAAATATTTTGTGACTAACGACTTTATACAAATCGCACTTATGCGTGTACTTATGCGTGTACTTATGCGTGTGTGTGTATATACACCGTGTATATATGCGGTATTCCGTATAAGTAGAAAAATAGTAATGGTATGACTTAATATTTTGTACACTTTTGCCTGACATCGAATTATTTTATGGTCCTTTTTCGTTCCCGCGATTATATTGCAAGTAATTGCCGCTCGGGTAGCCGCAATATTCGCAGAAGCCAGGTTGTCCTTGTGTACCGGGCGCTCCCCTGATCCCAGAAACACCTACAGAGAGGTAAACGTACCAGCACGTTTCGGAAAAATGCTAGTCCTTATAATTTCTCTTTTCGTACCTGGTCTGCCGTGTTCACCCCGTTCTCCTTGCCTCCCGGGCAATCCGACGCCATCTTGTCCACGTGGACCTGAACATGAAATGTACGTAAGGAAACGGTGTTACTTCGCGATAGCTTATCCGAATAGCAAATGCAGCATTAAATTACCAGGCAATCCTCTTGGTCCAGACGGGCCTTCCAAACCAGCTCCTTCCGGGCCTCTGTCACCTTTCTCTCCTCGTTCACCAGGAGGGCCTAGGGACCCTGCCGGTCCTTGAGGTCCGGGCAATCCGATGAAACCGCGTTCACCGGGTAGACCTGGAGAACCTGGATCACCTAGATAAATATCAGGAAATTAGTTAAACGCACATACGTTTTATTGTTATTCAATAATATTATACAAAAGCATTGTGCGCTCGCGTGTAGGCTCGCATGTAGGCTCGCATGTAGTTCAGCCTGCGATATACGAGAATGATGCTGTTATTACTATGCCAATCAATACGAGAGGCGCATGAAAAATGTATATGTATCGTGAAATGAATGTTAACCAAGGATGTGGGAAAGGGCAGATTAAGGAATCGATGAAAAGTTTCGATCTGATCGGTACCTGGGATGCCTTGGGGTCCGGCTCTACCAGGCCGACCCTGTCGGGTCAGTCCCGGCGACCCGGGGGGCCCTCGTAGACCCTCCATCAATTCTTTCAGCCTCTCTGTGACACATGCAGGTTTCCATCGTCTTTATTTGCTCGTAGCAATGAGTGGTTAATTTCCGATCGATCAGTTTGTTAATTTGCACGGAGATGCGCGCATCTGCATATACGAATCATATCAATCCTGAATACTGATTCTGATTCTGCTCTATTTCTAACTTAAGATTAGGCGATATTTGAAAGAGCAAGTGATCGATGACCGCCGCGATGAGTGTTCAAGGTAGTACCATGAATTTCAGAAGAAATCCTGACATGGTTCTTACATGGAACCATATGATAGTATAAGTTGATTGTTACGGTGTAAAATGCAAGCGAACAATGCATTACATAGCTGGCAACACTCTTTCTCCGGGAATACCTGGACGACCTTGGGGACCGGGTGCACCAGGACGACCTGGACGGCCTCGACCAGGTGGACCTGGCAGGCCTTGCATCAATGTTGCCATCTCAGTTATCCGCTCTGTTATATACGTAGCAATAAACAGTCAACATTTACCACATTTTCTTACTTTCTGACTTTCTGACTTTCTGACTTTCTTCATAAAACGGACATCCATCATCTACTTTGTATACATATAAAAACGCGGGTACTTTTTCAACTATGCGTTAATCTATCTAGTAAAAAAAGTCAAAGTGTATCCACCTCTTAGTACACTGGCACATATATCTCGAATTTCTGCATCGGTGATACTTCGACCTGGTGGTCCTTGCAAACCGTGCAAACCGTGCAATCCGGTTTGCCCTCGATTGCCTGGAGGCCCTTGAAGTCCAGGAGCTCCGTCCTTCCCGGGGATTCCAGGTGATCCGATTTGCCCTTCCGGGCCACGGTCTCCAGGCGGTCCCCTTTCTCCTGGCTAATATCGAACAGCGAATCAGTTGTTCCTGATTCAGTTACGGCCGGCAACCGTAATTCACGCCTGTATTTCCCTCGGTGTTAATTATGACGAATTGTATAATTCGGAAGTTACTTACCAATCCTGGTGTACCAGGTTGTCCTCTAGGTCCACTAACTCCAGGACTACCGATAGTTTGGGGAACGTTGTTTGTATTGAACATATCACCTACCGGTCCAGGTGAACCTGGTGATCCGGGTGCACCCGGAGGTCCCGAAGGTCCCGGCCGCCCTTCCAATCCCGGTATCCCGGGAGAACCCGGCAATCCTGGGATACCCTAATTTAACATAGATTAATTACATTTGAATTGCGCTTTTAAAGAATAGCACGTTTGTACGTACCGTACTTCCGGGTAAACCTCTTGGTCCAATAAGGCCTTGCTCACCCTGCTGTCCCCTACTACCTTTTTCGCCAGCTCTTCCACCTAGGCCTGGTAGACCTTCTAACCCGCGGCTTCCGGATGGACCTCGTTCACCTCGTTCACCTCGTACGCCATGTGGACCCTAGTACCAGAGTAACGCATAACGGTGGATATTCAAGCGGATATTCTAAGTCGTCGTCTACTATTTTTCATAGTAGTACTCGATTTGAATATTTCTGTAAAAAGCAATTTGTATCCCGCTCTTCGAAAATCGCTCGAGTTGAAATTTTGGCATACATCAATAGTACGTTTGATGTACTATTAATTGTCTACGATTACCTGCGGACCTGGTAAACCTGGAAAACCGTCTTTCCCGGGGAACCCCGGTAAACCACTGGGCCCTGCATCTCCAGGTTCTCCTTTCGTCCCTGGAGCTCCTGGAAGTCCGGGACGGCCATCTAGACCGGGTGATCCAGGAACCGTGGCACCGATTACCGAGCCTGGTATACCTAATTAATAAATATAGATGTATGTGACGCTAAATGCGTTTCTAGTATTTACGGACCATCGCGACCAGCTTCCCCGGTTTGACCTTTTGGACCTTCCACACCCCTGAGACCAGGTTCACCAGGTTCACCAGGTTCACCAGGTTCACCAGGTTCACCACGCGGACCCGGTGGTCCTTGAGGTCCTGGAATTCCGGGAAATCCTATAGCTCCTTTGGCTCCAATTAAACCAGATGGGCCTGGGGACCCATCTAATCCAGGATGTCCACTATCTCCCTGTTCACCTAACATTAATAATAACAACATTTATATACACCGAAAGGTAATAATCAAAACATCAAACATACCTATTTCCGTAGGATATGGAGGTTGGTGGGGAAATATCAGTTTCTACGAAAGATTTAACGTGAACCTTCTGCGATTTCACCGATTTCACCGATTTTTGTCAGCCAATTTGTTTGATGGAAAAAATAGTTGAATATAGCCGGCTCGAGAAAACTTGACGGTTTTGGTATTGTAAGCGCTGTACTATTTATTAATCTTATTAAGCTTCCATCACGAGGATGGCATGCCTTCAGCGATTAATAAAAGGAACGAGTTCGAAGATATTACAAGAGATTGTAATCAATTGATTTAAAATGACTTGAAACTATTTTAACCGTATTTGGGTCACTCTCGATTTGTACAACACCGCGGCCCCGGCCCCGGCCCGTCTTTGTTATTTAGTGATAATTATTGAAATTATTGAAATTATTGAAATTATTGAATAACGGTCCTGGTAATTTACGGTTTGCGATACTAATGAAGAAATACGAAAAGTGTGAAAACTAATATTGCGGTTAGTAGACATTCATCTTTGATCGAAGAACTTTAATATCCAAATATATTAGTCTGCGATTAGTCTCTCTTCGAGAATGAAAATCATGCAGGAAGAAACTGAAATTATAGATGATTTTCTTCTTCGATTTTCTTCTTCGATTTTCTTCTTCGATTTTCTCCGCATCAGACAAAAAGTGCATCGATAATGATAATAAATTTTCCTAAGTAAATGACGTAGTAACTTTGCAGCTAATACTTTGCACGTAATTGAAGAGAATTTCATGAATCCACAGCAGACCGAGCGAATAAACATATACAGTATACAGTCGAGGCTTTCACCTTTAGATATGAGATCAAATGGAAAATATGCTTAAGTACATACATTAAGTATATGGTTCGGTTAGATTCGGGAGTACATAGCAAGTGCGACAAAATTAGTCGCACTTGGATCAGTTTAGAGACTCAGCAGTCTAGAGATTCCTTATTAATATCGTTACCATTGCAACTGTCGTAAGAGAAAGAACATATACAAGACACCTTTTTGGCCAGGTTCTCCTTTTAGACCCTTTTCTCCTGGCGAACCCAGAGGACCCGGTGGCCCCGCGAATCTTGCTAAGATTTTGGCGAGGTGGTCGCTCGCGTTACCAGGAGATCCTGGTAGTCCTGGGTATCCTCGTGGTCCTAGAAAACCTTGGTCCCCTTTCAGACCCGGGAAACCCATATCTCCCTGTTTGGGTAGAGATTTCATGTGATTTGACACGTTCACCACCGCCGGATTGTTCGATGTGATTACTCACCCTTTCACCGCGATCTCCCTTTGCACCGGGAGAACCGATCGGCCCGATCGGCCCGATCGGCCCTTTAGGTCCCGGTTCACCCGGGAAGCCTCTGGCACCTGTGAAACCTGCTGAGCCCTTGACAACATTTTGTGATTAACGAGTTCAATTAAAATAAGTAGATTTATGTAACGCCGTGATTATAGAAAAGTTCCGAATTATACGAAATATCAGCCATACCGCTCTTCCCCGTTCTCCAGGCGGTCCTTGTAAACCAGGGAGCCCTGGTTTACCCGTCTCTCCAACCGGTCCAGGAGGTCCCGGTAAACCTGGTGCACCCTAAACAAACGATAACAAAGACAACCACTGAAATTGGATAACCGCCGAGTATTTTGATTCTTCCTGTTCTATCGCCTCGAATTATTAAGAAAAGTTTACAAATTCAAGTTAGGCTTACATCGGTACCATTTATCCCAGGTAGTCCTCGCGGACAGATCATTTCGCAAGCTGGCCTTCTTTGAGGCAACAAAGGGCCGCTCAAGCTTCTCTGCAATTACGATTACGATTACGATTACGATTACGATTACGATTACGATTACGATTACGATTACGATTCTCGTTAATTACACTAGCCGGAACTTGACGAATTACCTACTTCTCTCAAGTACAAAAACTTACCGGTAGTTCTTCGCACGTCTCCCTTTCCGGTCTCGTCGGATCGCAAATTAAAACCATCCACTGTATATCGATCTAAAAATGTGTTCCGCGGAAGTACGTGGAAATATATAAAAATGAAAAATAATTCATATTATTATACTGTAATAATTAATATTTGTTTAAAATATGATTTTGATGCGGCCTCATGAATCGTAAGAATGACTGGCGGTTCAAAATAATATACGGATTGAGGAGGGAAGATGTTCTAAATTCCGATAAAGACAAAGGTGATCAAAGGTGATGTATTATACAATCTTGGCGATCTTGATATCAATGCTGCAATATCAATTGTTGGTATTTCCATCGATATCTGATACGAAATGAATCTGCCAGTCAGAAATTAGGCCAACAATTTACGATTAGTGTCGTAGGAGAGAATTTTAGGTTGACCATTCGCGACAATACGAGTAAATCTAGTCCGTCCCACTGACGCTTTACCCTCCTTCGTCAGAAACTGTTTATTAATTAAGTACTGCTTAATTGTGTCAGCCAGAGCTAACCCGCGTAAAACCCAAGTTCTTCGGACTTGACTTTTCCGATTCTTGAGAGACGGCCAAATCTGATCGACCGACGAGTTCATAATTTCTTTGGATATTTCTATACCATTCTACGATCCTTCGAACCTTTGCAATATTGGAGAAATCTTCCATTACACGATTATGAAACGCAGATGATATAATATACAACTAATATACAACTTACCGGTACGGTGAGTTTACCATAGGTCATCTTCGATATGGAGATCTCGCCATCCAGTTTGATCGGTCCACTCGGTCGGAAAATTTCGGTACCAGCGTATTCGCAATCGATGTAAAGCACCAGTTTATCTTTGAAAGCAGCAATGTTGATCTTGTGCCAGTTCTTATCGAAAACCTGTGTTAGATTAATGTGTTAACTCACGGACGTAGTAATAAGTGAATATTTAGTAAACTGAATTGAGTTAACGCGTAAGAGATTTTTCGGTAACCGATAAGAGAATACCATGTACGGACGAATTTGCTTTCATATTCTTTTTTCTGCTCCTTTCCATCGTCCCTTCCATCCTCCCTTCCATCGTCGAACGTTCAAAGAAGATATTTTTATTCCCCGGCAGAATTTTATAAGACGTAAGTACTATATAATGTTCGTACATTGTACATTGTACATTGTACATTGTACATATGTGTGTATATTATTGTACAATATCCCAACGAAGACGTTCTTCGATGGGTATCTTGGATGGGGTCGTACGAAAGTAACGACGCGCTCGTAAATCATATCGCGATTGATATTTCAAAGAAGATCGACGTGAAACGATCTAGTCGAGACAACGGCATAAAACATGTGATTAGATTCACAGGCACAGGCACAGATTCACACGTTTAAATGATTACCACTCGAAAGAGTAGTCGGTCACCAATGACGCTTTTGAGTGGCATCCACTTTAAAGCGGAGCAGAGCAGAGCAGAGCGGAGCAGATCCGATCTGCCGGCACTCTCGGCGTTCTCTAACTGTCCTAGTTCCCCGGGGTTCGATAAAATACAATTGGATCTCGAACGATACGCAGTTTCGGACTTGGAATTAAAATAATCGATTATGTAATATAATATAACCGATTAATATCACCGATTCGTAGGAAAATCTAACGCAATCTAACGCAATCTAACGCAAGAAGGGTGACTTACGCGTTCCGCCGGGAAAGAAACAGTCTGTAATTCTCGTTTATCGTCCATCATCGATATATCCAGGGTTTGGTTCTTTGGATTGATCGTGATCAGGAACTGGGCCTCGTTCTCCGAATCGAGGATTCTGATGATGTGCCAGGCATACTTCAAAACTTTTCTGGCTCGGAACGTACTGACTGCGGTAAATTCTTCTGGCAATCCGTTCGGTAGTATATTTCTGGCGATAAATCGGTAATAAATCGGTAATAAATCGGTAATAGCGTTAAAAGAGATTTTTCTTTTTTAATGACAAATTAAGACCCGGTTCTCTGTTCTCTGTTCTCTGTTCTCTGTTCTCTTTTTACATAAACGCAAAAGTTCTAGTCTAACCATAAGTTGGAATAAAATCGCAAAACCGATACTTTAAGAATTCATTTCACCCTGAAATTGTCCAATCTACTCGACATCCGATATCTGATATCCGATATAGAAAATGAAATGTAGTTTTACACCGAGAAATTAATGTTTCAGGTAGTCTTTGGTATTCGGATTTTGCAGAATATATATATGTATAGCCTCAACGGGAAACTGTACCTCGTCGGAAAAGTAATATCGGTGTCCTTCTCCAATCTGTAGGCCATTTGCATGCGATTACTTCCCCTGACTCGACTCACTCCGTTATAATGCGTTTCTAGAAGATCCAATTTCAACTTGCTGATCAAGTCGAACGTTTGAAGATCGTCTTCTCCGCGTTTGTAACCTTCGCACGGACCTCGCAGGGATTCGACGGTAGTTTCTTCCCCGACAACGTTCTCTGATCGAACACACGCGGATTATGTTTATGACTATAACTATGACTATGACTATTCGCGATCAGGTCGTGAGATTCGTTGCAAATATTATATGAATTTCCAGTTAGGATAAACATGCCTTTAACATTTGAGTTTTTTCAAAGTGAGACTCCCACATAAGGCTAGTTTTTTAGAAGTCGTTAATAACGTCAGTAGTAGTGTGAAAACAATGAGTCATGTTTGCGATTGCGGTAGAAAATAATATAGGCATGAAATAAGGATTATAGTCGCGGAGAGTCGCGGAGAGTCGCGTGCCAGTCAAGTGACGATTCTCGGTGACATCGTTGGAAAGAAATGTTCCATTGTTACACGAGCCAATAAGGTTGTGCTTGATTCGTTTCGATCGAATCAAAGCAATCGTTCCGTTCCAGTGAATTCGTTTTAGATCCCGTCCGTCCTATGGAAGGTGGTGCGTCGTCATTTTCTTATCTATCCATTTTTCAAGCAATCGTGCAATCGATAGTTCCCTACATTATTTCGTACATATTGGTATATTACGTATACGAAAAATATTCAAAAGAACTCTATTACTATCTCATTCGTCGGTTTGTAAAACTCTTTTGTACAAAACTTACGTGTAAACTTGAATTGGGCGAGAAGGAACGTCCATAGTGGGAAGTACATTCGCGCACCGAGGATGGTACGTCCTAAGCGACGACTCTGCAACACGATAGATTTACGATCATTTTACGACTTTGCGACTTTGCGACGAAAAAATAATTTGACTTTTCTCATTGTAAACATCTGCCGACCAGACTCGGGGGGTGTTCGGTTCCGCAGGTTCCGCAGGTTCCGAGTCCAATTTTGTCCTCGATTGGACAAATCTCTACTCTCTTCTCGAGGAGAGGAAAGATTCGGATTTGTCAATTTTGAACAAAGGTTCTCGACGACATCACGAATGTACATCGTACTCTTTTCGAGGAATATTATTCCAATGAAAAGTTGGCTATATGGGTCCGATTTAATTGGACCCGCCAGCGTCCACGCCAGCACAGCACACCACGTGTAGGGAAGAAGAGCGTGTAATTATGAGACGCTCCAGTGGAGTTTCAGGCAGCGAGCCGTAAAGGGAATATTTTCTCGTTGTGTCGTTAAAAGGGCTCGCGTTTTCTTGACATGCATAAAATAGGGGAAATAGCCAGTTAAGTACGCAGGGGTCGAGTAGGTTTATTTCTCGGTACTGCACACTGTACACGAGAAGGTGAATCACTATCAAAGTGAAACACGGCAAATTCAAATTCTAAAGGGAACAAACCAAAAGGCAGTGAAGGTAAGGTAAGTGCAGGTAAGGAATCTGCCTGCGGAAAGTTTTATTGTACGATGCATACGCTCGCACGCACAGAGGGAGAGAGCCTCTTCGCTAATTATTCCCGTGACCCACATCGTGCATCGTACAACAACCCGGAAATAAAAAAGGATTTTATTTACAAGCCCAAACCCTCTACTTGGCCTTACTACTTGTTAGACGTTATATTATGGACCGGTTATATAGGTTGTCCGGAGAGTTCTGTTACACTTTAACATCCTCTACAGTTTTGGAGTAAATTTGAGAAAGGCTGTACTGACTTTTGGGTCCACTCTAGCAGAGCCGCCATCCCGTGTTTTTGACAAAAGTTCAGTTATTATATCATTGTCATATCATACATTTATCACATGATTTATAACACTCCGAATAGCAATATTCTCTTGCAAACATGTGCAAGGCAGATTTTTTATGACGAATTTATCTTACTCGACTAGATTATCAGAAATATTAACAAAATTACACTAAATTGACATTGACGCAGCAGGCAAACGTTGTCGGTAAACACTGATTATATCGTCCATAAATTATCTCTGGACCTCGTTACTCGTTAAGCATTTATCGTTTGGAAATCGAATAGTGGGGAAAACTAGGAAAAGGTTTGCCTTTTGATGTAATTATCTTCATTATTTCCTATTTGTAAGTACCTGCCGAAAAGGTCGAAAAGGTCGAAAAGGTCGAAAAGGTCGAAAAGTCGCTATACATAATACTTCTGAACAATGATTCAATTCTATTGGCGAAATGTTTTATGACCACATCCATTTGCTGCTAGAGTAAGCAAAGAGTAACCCTACGCTCAGGTTATTCATTTATGATAGGCAAAATATTCTTTTTCGTTTTCTTTATTCGTCTTTTTCTTGACTTTTTCTTGACTCGTATACGGGCTAAAATGAAGGATTAACTCAGGTATAAGTGCACGCTGGTAAGACCTCGTTATGCGAGGTCGATCTATTCAATTTTATTCTCATGAAATCTTTCGGATTTGCACTCATTATTAATATAGTTGATAGAAACTTCTTTCCGACAATGTAATAAAACTGTAATAAAACGTTGTTGTCACAACTCGTAACAACTCGTAACAACTCGTAACAACTCGTAACAACTCGTCACAACGCGAAGCTATTAAAAGCGTGCAAAAAGTTTAATGATGGAGGAGGTTAATGCTCGTTCCATTGCACTTAGGATCTATCTTTACTTCTTGCCGCTTCTACTTTTCTATAATAGTATAGAAATCTAATCTATGACTCTTTCATTCAGCCATTTGAACGCTTACACAAGATATTATCAACGACGAGTTGTATCGAACATTTCTTTCAATGATGACGATCTTCGATACGTGCACTGAACGAGCCATACTCTTTATTGACGAAAAAAACGATACAAAAAAAGTCCGATCCTGCCAGGATTCGAACCTGGAATCTTCTGATCCGTAGTCAGACGCGTTATCCGTTGCGCCACAGGACCATCTTATCTCCCTATCGCATTTTTATCCAGATCTATATATATAGATATATAGATATATAGATATATAGATATATAGATATATAGATATATAGATATATAGATATATAGATATATAGATATATAGATATATAGATATATAGATATATAGATATATAGATATATAGATATATAGATATATAGATATATAGATATATAGATATATAGATATATAGATATATAGATATATAGATATATAGATATATAGATATATAGATATATAGATATATAGATCCATTTCCAAATACTAAACTTCATTTCTACAGGATTATTGTACAGTGTAATTATGCGTTATTTCATACCCTGTGCAATTTTGAATGTGAGAGAATGAGAGAGAATGTGACAAGTTATGAAAATATATCATTACATATATCAACTATAATATATTGGTAATTGAATTTTGGTAAAAATCCTTATCCCTAAACTACGAAACTTACAATTAGCTGAAATAACCGGCGATGCACACTGTACGATTTTCATGGAAGCACTTGGTGGTCGGTCGTCATAATACGTACATTGTACGTGAATGAGAACAGCTTCGTTGAATACTTACAATTAGTAAAGTACGTTAAAGAATTTAACATTCTCTCTTTGCGAAGAATGCAACTTCATAAAGAAATGAGCTAAGGGGCTTATTTTTGAGGAAAAAGTCCAAACAAGCCCTTAGTGAACGGCTACCTCATCGGTCGACGGCCTACAGTAGGCCCTACACCAAGCCAGGTCATAGCCACTGGATCACAACGGATAAACATGCTTTAACAGCTGTTAAACAAAGGGACTCGTTTTTGAGGAATTAGGGAAAGGAAATCAACAGCCGACCGTCCTCCCCTCCTCCCCACTACTGCGTTAAACCTTTATACATCTATATATTCTTAAAAACGTGGAACCAAGTTCAGTTAGTACAAAGTAGTGTTTACTGCAAGTATCCAACATAAAAACTGATCTCAGATCAGCCGACGAAGTGAGATCGCCGACACTTATTTGGTCGAAACTTGGACGTAGCAACTCCACATCTTCTGGAAGAGAAGTGGCAATATCTATTGGTAATTGCAGAGAAATTACCAAATTACGACCACAGCGAGGGAATTCTCACAGTGAGTACTGAACTGCAAAATACTTTTGCATTCACAAAAACTTGAACAAGTTCTACTAACTCCTAAATCCTAAATCCTAAATTCGAACTCTTCAATTATAAATTATAAATCCTAACTCTTGAATTCTCAAAATTCTACTTCGTATTATTATACTATTTCATAATAAAAAATTAGTTCGTCTGATATCTGATCGTTTCGATGGCGATCGTCGCCATATGAAGCAGGATCGTAGCTTTATGAAGCAGGTTGATACTGATGTTCATTGTACTATATCTAAACTATTATTGAAATGATATCAGAATATAAAAAGTTTCGATGAATTAATGCCGGAATGAAATAGTATGAAAGAAGGAGAGTGTTTCCGATTAGAATTTTAAAAAAGTAGAAGATCTCGTATAAATTTGAATGAGGACGCACGCGTTAGTGTATGTAAGACTAAGCTTGTGAAAATTAGGATTTAGGAACGCGCCTGACGGCTACCTAACTACAGTTCAAGCGTTTTCAAGCGTTAACCAATAGCGAGTTTAACTGCGACGTAGTATATAGCAGCTTATCTCTGCTCCCACGAATGAGTCATTTCTGTCGCGGAACAAAAGGGCGGTTCTCCGATATACAGCACGACCAAAACGCCATAAAACGCATCCCGGGATTGGTGGTAGTTATTATAAGGCTGCACCCAATTGGTTGGGACGTACGGCCCAACCACGTTTCCTTCGTTACGTTCAACCATATGTGAAAATATTTGCTGTTATTCAGTCAAATAGAATTGAAGAAAGAAGTCAAGCATCCGGGTTATTTCCTTCGCGATTATAATTATTCGTGATTCGTGAGTAACATTTACTATAATACTGGGCTAAAAAAATGGAATTGCACACGCACGACAAATAGATGTGCGTAACACCGATTGCGTGCGACTCTTGCTCGGGGGGGGGGGGGGGGGGGGGGCACGTGACTTGAAGCGTAATTTCCGTTGTCGTTCTTTTTATCGAAATTTCTTGTCGAAAGTCGAAATTTAATAAAAGTATGTCCTTTGATTCGTTTTGAAAAGATTTTCAGTATTATTCCGTCGGATATTGGAATAATGATGTCTATACAGTATACAGTGGAGAGAAAAAGCATTAAGAGAGGGCAGCGCGTTGAAAGACCCTTACTCTTTACTCTTATAGTTAAATAACGTTTAGCGTAATCTCGTTGAGCCAACTATTCGGAATTAAGTAAATATTAAAAAGAGAAATTAAACGGTAGAACGATCCCGGTATCTCCTGTTGGTGCATTCATACATCGCACATCGCACATCACACATCATACATCATACATCATACATATATACATATACCTGTATATTACTTGTGCAGTGAAATTCTCGGCCAGCCGACGAACCATAGAAGATGGCGCCACGTTCGCTTGGAGACCACAATGGATACTGGAATGCAAGTAAACACGTACGGAGATCGACGAGACGCGTGGTAAAGGTTTTTGAGAAATTACGAGATTTCGGTTCCACAAATGTACGGGAAAAGGAGAATTTCTTCCAATCGTTAGGATTGCGATTGAGAAGAATTCGAAGTGAATGTCCCACCTTGCGGAACAACCGCAAAACCATGAAGATAAATATTCCCAGTGATGCGAAGCTTCGGAAGTGTAGCGTCGTTATCCAGGGAGATAAGTGCAGCACGTGTGGAAAGTGCTTCAAGTGCAAGACAGACCTGGACTTACATGCCGTCACGCGCCATTATTCCGAGGAAATTGCCAACGGTAGTGCTCGTAATACAAATCAATACAATCAAGTGAAAAGTGCCGACATTAAACGTAGACCGTGCAAGTATTGCGATGAACAATTCGCCTCTGCCCTTGAATTAAAGAGGCACGTTAGAACAGTACATCGACATAAGCCGTCAAAGTTGTGTCTAATCTTAAAGATCGGCAACGATGTTATTTCGAAGCTGAGTGTAAAACGCAAGCATTTGGAGAAGTCGAATCAGCCGGAAGATAGAATCAGTGACGTTGAGTCCGACGATGAAGGATTAAATACGAAGAAGCTTCGTTTCGATAGTGGCACGATGGATACCAGAACCGCGGAGTTTGAAAAGAATATTTCTGCGCCCATTAGAATCGTAACAACTGTAAACCAATACGGTGGAAATCAATATTGTCATAGTCGCTCCTTACAACCCGGAAGTTCTACCTATGAAGATAGGCTGCCAAACGTTGTCGAAGTAAATGAAAACCTGCAACGCGTTGATATTAATTGTAACGCGACGATAGAGCCACTTTATATATCGGTAAACGGGCAACGCTCAGAACGGAGAGTTCTACGCGATATACCGAACAAAGTTAACTCGATAGAACCTTTCGAAAAGGCAGTCGTAGAAAATAGTCGAAATAAGGCTTGGAACGAGGAAAACGATGTACCATCGTCCCCTCGAATCGGCGTAAGAGCTCTAAATAAGGGCGCGATAACGCCTTGCTCGCTAGATAAATTGAACGCGGAAATGACGAAGAATCAGGATTCGTTATCTACAAGGGAAGGTGCTGGCTTGAAATATATAACTACAGGTACGGAAACAATATCGCGAGCTAATGAAAACACAAGAATATCAAGGCCGTCCTCGGAACTCGAACAAGAAGATATAACCATCGTACGGGAAATGAAGCATGGTAAATTAATATCTCGTGCTAATAAGGATTCGCCAGCGATCGACTCGCTCGAATCGATCGAAATTGCAAAATCGGGAATAGAATACGGGATTGATATCAAATCGAGAAATAGTGTACAGTCGCCGTTGGAAGCATCGCAAAACAATCTAATTACCAATGTTAACGTTAATAATCGCAATATTTCAAAGAGAACGCGATCAATGGTTTGGATCGACGGTCCTAGATCAACCACCGAAACGAAAAATGGCGGATCATCCGGTGATCGATCTAACCGTTCATCGACAGCTTCTATGGACGTTACACCATCGTGCAGAAACGATGAAGAGATACAAGAAGTGTTACGAATTTCTAGAGGGAGCGTGCCAAAGGATCCTTCGGAAATTAATAATGAATCACATCACGTTACACCGTCGTGTAGAAACGATGAAGACGTACAAGAAGTGTTACGAATTTCTAGAGGAAGCGTGCCAAAGGATCGCTCGGAAATGAATGATGAATCGTCGCCTCGTTCGAAACCGCACGTATTAATCTTGGACGCCATTAGAGATATGCTTCGAATGGAGCAAGAGGGTTACCATTTATTGTCAGAAGGATATTCGAAAAACCCGAAAGAAGGCGAAGAAGGCGAAGGAGTCGAAGGAGTCGAAGGAGTCGAAGGAGTCGAGAACGGAGAACGAAATCGTTGTGTCGCGACTAAGGTAAACGGCCCGGCTGAGGTAAACGTTCCGAAAGATGTGCTAAACAGTAACTGCGATGTAATCCCGGAAAGCACGGGCAAGACGTTACAGCAGATGCTAACGTCTATCCCAACGATACTCGATTTCTCGGCCGAAGTATTAAGTAACTATGGAATCAGTTATTGTAATGATGTATTGGACATCAATCAAAATATGGAGAAGATTCAAGATCCAGAACTCTGGCGCCAACGGACATCGTGTTGGTGAAGAAACGGGAATCCGACAAATCCGACAAATCCGACGAATCTAACGAACGGGACGAATCGAAGAACGACGTTACTCTGCAACATTTTTACACCCATTTTCCGCACTGTGGATAAATATTTCCATAAGGATTCATAAACGCATCTACAAACTCTCGGGCAGCATATGGTTTAGTTGTTATTTTCGTTTTAAGATTAGTTTTAAACGTACCCTTTTATAAATATACAATGAATCGCATTTTTGTGTAATTTTGTTGATTTCTAGTTTCGTTCGTCGATGTCGATAGGTCTTGTTAGAGACAAATGTAACCATCGTAATAGCAAAGACCGACATTGGAAGTTTGATAAAATAGCTGATATAGTTTTGTTTACGAAAAGTTTATTGAAAAGACGAATATTGTTTTATTTCTTTTATTACTTTTATTACTTTTATTACTTTTATTTCTAAAATGTAATTTAGTCGACCGAGAAACACGTAGAACGGTAACGCGTTAGTCCATACCAACAACGCGATTATATAGTTCGTTTTGCGACTTGTTATGTTTATCGTTGGCAGAGAGCCGACCCGGATCTTCAGGATTGCAATATTTCGATTATGTCTTGCGTTATGGTCGCGCGAGCCTTTAATAATTTAATAATATAGATCTTGTGCCAAAGCTTTTTTATATTTTTATAATAAATCTGTCGATAAAATTGGATCTTTACACACTTTGTCAATTAATATGCCTAACTGAATCCCATACAATTCCGTAGAAAGAAAGAACGGACGATGATTGGGTTTCAACTTAATTCTCGATTCCTGACTGCTGTCGATTGACGAAAGTTGATTAAGTCAATTTTAACCAAACGCTTTGCCACTTTCTGGCTGTTTGATATTCGATAGAAATCTATAGAATCTGTAGAAACTGTAGAAACTGTATAAACGTCCGGTCGAAGCGCCCAATCTTCGACTGGTTCGCGACGTGCGTACAATTATCCCTTAACAAATACGAATCAAATACGAACCAACCAACTCAACTGCCGCCAATGCGCGGTATGCGGGATATCTCGAACGAAGCCGGTGCTTTTCCAGAGCGCATTATCAAATTTTCATAATAAACCTACGGAACCTACGGAACCCACTTTTTCAACATACTTGAAAAATATCCCCGATATACTGGTAATATACAAAGAACCACGTGTTACCAAAATCGTGGAAGTTATTTGTAGAGGATACGTTGAAGATTCCGGATAAGTGTCACTTTTCTCTTTCGGTTGGTAAACAGAACTGGACAGAAGCTGGAGAATTCCCACGTAAATGCTGAAAAGAGGCTCGCGTATTTTCCGCGCGTCTGATTAGGACTGTAATCGGAGTGTGAGACGATGCAACGCATTGCACGACGGCCCGAGACAAACTGATAAGCTCAAAGAACCTCCTCGCTCTCCCTTCAAGATCAGATCCGATCCGATCCGACCCGATCCGACGTGATTCTACTTTCTATCTCCTGTCATTGGACAGAAGGGACCACCACTCTCGCTTCTATGGGAACGACAAAATCAAGGAAAGGATAGAGCGATAAAGCGAGACGCGTCCCAGAATACGAAACCCTACATCTACCCTACTTTTAATCTATTCGAGCTAGGCTTTTTACTCTCAACGAGACTATGTTGCGATTTGTAAAATTATTCGCTCGGAGAAAGTGATTTCATTTTCCAGCCGCACGGCGCGTATTCCCTTCTGTATCGTATATCGGAAGTCATGTTTTAGCAAAAGCTAATACATTGGTCTCGTTCAGTTCACTTACTCAACATTATTGTTGATCCGTTGAGCTTTTTCTAACCTCGTTTGTTTTATTCCAAAGTGAGCATTATTTCACGTTATACAGTTTCGTCTTGAGTTACGGTAAATACAATTTTATGGAAATTCTCCGATAAACGTTACACGAATATTATCATCGTTCGATACAGGCATTTCGTAGATTGTTTACAAGGTAGTACACACGACGTCGCTATACTTTGATTTAACGGGAGATTATTTCAAATAAATATTCGACGTAAACGTATCTTTAATTACAAATATGACGAGACGGGACGTGACGGGACGTGACGGGACGGGACGGGGACGGGACGGGACGAGACGAGACGAGACGGGACGGGACGGGACGAACGACGGGACTTGGCAGTTTAAATTTGATTCTGCTTTTGTAATATCTAATCTTCTTCGCTTCAAGGTCCGAAACTGTCGCAACGAAAATTCTATCTTCACGAGGGATCACCTCGCGTCGAGAAGATCGAACGGTGAAACAGGATACGGAAGGCACCACTCAATTTTCCTCTGGTTTGATGCTAGAACGTACGTTGACCCTCTTTTGCCGCTTCAACCGCGAAAGACATTCTTCCAGGATCGAATATACGTTCTCCTCGGTCTTTTCCAAAATAGATTCCAAGGAAGAATAAAGATGTTCCAGTTGATGGCAGGACCATGTTTCCGTCGATACGACGATCTTTTCGAGTAATTCTTCCGCCCGTGAATCCAAGGATCTGCCGGTAGTGGACGCGGACGCTGGTAACGATATCGCGGAGTTATTCTTCGATCGTTTCGTCGGTGGTCCTTCGTAGGAAGCGCTACTCTTTCTTTTTACAGATATTTCTGAAGAGAGAAAAGATTACATACGGAGTAGATCTGTAGTCGCGATACAATACATAATCTATTATTTGACATTTTAAATAGCAAAATTGGAGGAAAATTGTCTAGTTTCGTTACTTGATATTCCCGTTGCAGTCGAATCGGACGACCGCGCGACACGAAGTTTGCTTCGGGCTTTGTTTCGGCTCTTGAGTTTTCTTCTCGGTCGTATTTCTCCTTCCAATAAAATTCATATAAATTCATATAAATTCAGATAAATTCAGATAAATTGAAAAAGTACGGAACGTAAGGAATAATAGTGAACTCACGCGTAGAAATTTCATTGTCATCTGTGCTGTGGATAAGAAATTTCGGTTCCTTTTCCTTTTCACACTCCGTTCTCGATATTCTTGGACTCATAATTTGTACAAAGCCTACTATTGTTTGATAGACTCTTAAGAATTTTGTTAATATTCAAATTTCAACTATATTAAAAGAATAGGTAAAACCTGGAAGGTACCTTTGGAGGACTGGTTCGAGCCCATATTTGGGACAGAATTAGAAAATAATTGTTTAAAAAATGATTTGCGTTCTCGCGCTCCAGGAGGATTCATTTCGAAAATTTCGTCTTGATGTTGGTCATATATATTTCCAATCTGTTCCAATTCGTATTAAATTCAATTCAATTCTATTCAATTCTATTCAATTCTATTCAATTAATGAGCCACGTTGCCACCTTGCCACCTTGCCAGCTTGCCTCTTACCTCTTCCGGTAAATCATTCTTTAAGCAATCGGCGGTGCTCAAAATTAACATATGGACGGATCGATCGAGACCTTGCATCAACGAAGTAAAGACGACGCGTGCCGCTTCGTCCACCAAGTTCCACCATGACAATATATCTGGGATGTATAACAACGACGGGAGACTTCTTCGAGCTGTTTTTATCTTCTAATATTATAAATCGAATAGAATATTAATCAATGTCCCACGTTGGAGCGGATAAAAACTACTGACTTACTCAAATTTACTTACTATTTAAGGTAGAAATATAGGAGAGTAAAATAAAAATAGAAAGACACTTAGCCGATAAAATGAGTCGATCCGTTTACTTGAATAATGACTTCCTCGGCAGCTCTTCCGGTTTCCTCGAAGAGTGTCGTGATATCCAATACGTGGCAAGGTAAATGTTCCAGGGCGAGAAGCAACGCCGGTGCCAGATGACGCGTGTGACAATCATCGTTTCCGCACAACAATATCCTCGGAGAGTTGCTCGATCTCGAGGGTGCACTTCCGGTACTGTGGAAGCGCGCGCGGAAGAACGGCTCTGTGATTGGGTGATTTGGTCGCGAAAGAAGAAAGAAGAAAGAAAAGTAGAAAAGTAGCGTTCGCTCACATCGTATCGCATGCCAGCATTCCGACCGGGCAAAGTATTTCCAACTGGGACATGATACGTGAAAAGTTCTCCAGAAGCAGAGGTTTGATTCTAACCGGCAAGGATTTCACCGGTGTCACGGAAACTCGGTGCGACGCTGGCACGATGTTTCGTTGAGCCTCGAGGAAATCTCGTTTCTCGATCTGCCGATCGAGGGGAATTGAATTTCTATTGAATTTCTATTGAATTTCTGATCGTCTCGAAGATCGAGTAGAGTGTACGAAATGTACGAAATGTACGAAATCGATACGATGAATAATAGGTAGCTACTTTGAGATGTCGTTCGCTTATATGATGCTTCGAGTTCGTGGTATATATTTCCGGGTAATTCCTTCGAACGCAACACATCACGGCTTCCGCGCAAAGCGCTTGCAAATCGCTGCCGCAAAAACCAACAGTCTTCGAAGCCAAGTAAGCTAGAAATTTCCGATGTGGCTTCTGTCTCCAATTTTGAATATGTACCTAGATTCGAGATAGAGAAGGATAATTGTTTCTTATAGAAAAATGAAGAAAGAGTGAACAAGTTTCACCGATAGAATATCCTTCCTAGCTCTGTAACATGGCAAAGGGAAATATAATTCTCTATCGAATCTTCCGGGTCTTCTCAGGGCAGGGTCTATCGCATCGATTCTATTGGTAGCGCCGATTACTATAATTTCCGAATTATTATCCAAACCGTCCATCAGTGCCAAAAGAGTGGAAACGATACTAGCGTGTACGAAATCTTGTCGGCTGGATCTGATCGGCGCCAGTCCGTCGACCTCGTCGAAGAAAATGATGCAAGGCTTTGTTTGCTGTGCCTATGGAATGATACGCGTATTACTAAATACGCTAAGGAAAAGGTGAGAATAATAATACTGATAATACTAATAATACTAATAATACTAAATCAGTAACCAAAGAAAAAATCTTTTGAAGCTTCCTCTCGCTTTCACCGACCCATTTACTCAGGCAATCGGACCCTTTGCGCGATATAAAGGAGACTTTGCGTTCCGAATTACTGCACTCCGCAGCAAGCGCACTGGCTACCAGCGTCTTTCCGGTACCTGTACGTCCACCACAATTATTCTTTATTATGCTTTCTATCTACTAACAATAGGATTATCCCTCTCCTTTCACTTGAAAGGTGTTTGATTTTACCAGGAGGCCCGTAAAACAGTAAACCGCGGGGTGGTTTCAGATTGAACTTGGCGTAAACTTCGCCGTACATCAACGGAAACAGAACGGTTTCCTTTACGATTCTGATATGCTTGTCCAATCCTCCGATGCACGAAAAATCCTTCGCTCCGGACATTTTCGCTTCTCGCAACACCTCCCGACGTGCCCTTCTCATTTGGAATATTTTATTTCAATCGCAGCACCATCATTTCGATTCTACCTAACGTCGTACTCTGATTTGCCTTTACGAATCTTCCCGTAACCCGATCATTTACGTTTTTATTACTCTCACTGGAATTTGCGTTGGTTCCTGATTCTAACGTGTGATTTTAAGTTTCAGCAATTTTGACGTTTGATTTCTCAATTCTCTACTCGTAAAACACGCGAATAACAACCTCGACCCGAGGCAGTGTTCGCGCGTCTTTCCAAACAAAATTCGGACTTTCTCTTCTTACGTTAACTCACGTGCGTGAGTACGTGGGAAAATTCGCTTCAGAGCTTGTGCAGCTGATGGGATAAATAAATACCCATAAGCTTTGGACAATACTTGACATCGTTTATACATCAGTAGAGTAAAATACATCTCGGAAGAGAATACAAATGACGATAGAAGATTTTACGTTACGAAACCTCAATTTATTATACTACACGAATGACAATCAAATGTTTTACTTACATGGTAAAATAAATAAGGCAGTGTATGCTCTTTTGCTTTTTTCAACATCTTATACATCTTTTAGATACGTTTAAGTCTTCTCGTTCATATGCGAGAGGTTACGCGAATAGACGACCGTGTACATTGTACATTGTACAGTATACACAGTATAAACACGTGTCATTAACGACGCGACGCGACGCGACGCATGTATTATTACGATTATTACGATTATTACGATTATTACGATTATTACGATTATTACGGTTATTATGATTATTACGAAATCCGGTACCCTTGTGATTCCCTCGAAATCTGCTAGACTCGCCAATACGCTTCTTCTTTTTTCTTTTGAAATATCGTTATTATGGTTTTCTTTGATCGGCAGTGCTCGCTAGAACCTCTCGATGTGATCAATTACAATTTACAGTATAATTACAGCAGTGTGCCTGCAATGTTCTTGGTGATACAGAGATGATAGCACTTCCGGAATCGGCGACAGTGATTATTCCTGGGGTAGAAGTTTTGACCTCGATCGTTTACGAGTCGAATTCGAATGCAATCGTGTCTCTATAGCATCTGATTTCCATTCCTTATTAATTACCGCGGTGAAAATGTTCTCGAGAAAAGAGCTACCGGGTCGTTCCTTTGGTAAACACCGGCGATGCATGCTCTCCTCTCGTCAATACACCTGTCGTCATCGAAACTTCCTCGCCTATCGGTAGTATCGGTTTATCGTATTCGGTGTAACGCATAAAAAATACAATTTCTTCTTTAGTTGTGCGACGTACCTTTGCTTCTTCTTAGACTTTCGTTGCAATTTTATGAGAGAGAGAGAGAGAGAGAGAGAGAATTATTGGAAGCGCAACTATCATTAAGGTCCGTTAAACTTGGTAATCGGAAGCTGATAGCCATCGCTTTATAACGCGTACCAATGGCAACGCTGTGCCAATAAGTCGCATCAGTTTCTTTATTCTTACTAATTCTCTTCTATAAAACGCACCCGATCCTTTCTTTCTATACGGTTCGTATTTTAACGTGGCACTAATTTGCACAATGTTCACCGTTCTTATTTTAGAGAGACGTTTACCTGAGTAAGTGAGAATACGACATTTAGTGTCTTAACTTCGTTAAACCATACTATGCTATAATATACAATAGCATGAGTCAAAGTTATATTCTTATAGTCTACGTAGTCTAGATTTTAACTACCGCTACTCGACTCGCGTACTCTTCCTTTTGCTCTTCGCAAAAAACGTATGGTAAAAGAGTAAGAGTGTCAGGTGTAAGGATATACATTTGACTTGCCGCAAAGCCACGGTTATATAAAATCGAGAAAATCAATTTCGATCGAGTCCAAGTCGAGTTTTGCTTTACTTTCTGCTTTACTTGGAATTCTAAGTGTACGAGTATACCACGGATCTCTTGCACGGAACCTACCCGACGGATCCTCTCGTTGCTTAAATTTCAAAGACGTACAATTTTGCTCTGAGCGCATTACACGGGGTCAATTATCGACAAAAACGTATCGACAATTCGAAGAATTCAATCTAAAACAAGTTCCAGTCTCTCTCTCAACGATTTCTAATCGGAACGCAATCCGAAGAAAGCAATCTTTCTATTCCTTCGTATTAAGCTGTATTTTATTGCGTGCAGTTAAATTCCATCGCACCGTTAAAAGACGTATAAACGATGATTACGTGGGGTGTCGTGGATCGTGTTTATGGAATTACACGTATAAAAAGTAGTTGATATTGAAATTTCGTATTTACATTATTTCATTAATCGATTACGCTGGATATACTAAACGCAATCGTTTCGCTAATACGATCTAAACGCAAATCATGTGGTATTTAATATACAAAGAAATAAATACTAGGTAGTGAGCATTTCTAAAGTTCAGTCTTTTCATCCCTATTCTATAATGAATTTTTAAGTAACCGATATCAACGAATTCCTCGGCCCGTGTGTCTCTTCGCGAACGAAACGACCCTCCGCTAACTCCGACCTCCTCCTTTTCCTCTTCCTCTACGTTTACATTTTACGGAAATTATCCTTTCGATCGTTCGCTTTTACATTTATGACATATATCGAGTCATTTTCATCCTATCGGTGATATATCATTAGGAAAGGTATTATAACGTATTATTAATCACATAGTATTCATTTGAGAACTTGATCGTTCCCTGTAAGGACCGTGATCGTTATCGCATCCTTAGAACTAACTTGCTCGGAATTTAAGCGGAAACTTACTTATACCCACTCGTTCGCCTATCATCTAGATAATAGATAATAGATAATAGATAATAGAAACCGCATGGAGAGCAGTCGTTCGCGTACACACGGTTTCAAACTCCTAGATTTCCATTCACGCGAACGACGCCTTTTTTCTATTTCAATTCGGAAGAACCTTCGAATTACTCGCACTCTAGAATTCACACACATTCACGACTCACGGAGGACTTTGTCTGGTAACTATCCTTTCACAGTTACGGCTCGAATCACAACCAATATACGACCCTAGAACGTAAGCTGTACGCTAAATGTACGCTAAATGTACGCTAAATGTACGCTAAATGTACGCTAAATGTACGCTAAATATTCCCTAATATTCCCTAATATCTCCTAATATTCGCTATACACACAGGCTTTTCGTTTCGAGTATGCCCCTCTTCATCAGTAAAAGATATTTTAACGAAAGAGGTAATCCATCATACGTATCGTCTTCGCGGCGATTATCGTTCGTTCTGCCGAATAGAAGAAAGATCTACTCTTATAGCTTAGGACTTTGGTCAAAATAAATTGCAGATCTCGAATTATCCTCTCGAATATGAATCTTACCTACTATACCTAAAATCAATGTTAGCGAGAACCGAAAAAAACTAATCGAACGCTGACACAATTGGTGCAACGCTGGTGCAATTTGTTATTGGAGTTGAAATTATGTACAGAGCCAAATGGATCGTCATACGCGATACGCGATACGCGATACGCAACACGGAATATTCAGTGTAAGATTTGGAATGTATTTACAGTGGACACACTCGTTCCATGATGTAATCAAGAATATTCTCGGTCAACGGTACGGTTCGCGCGGAAACACTTGAGTGATACTTGAATGGTAGAACACTATTTGGCAAGAATCGCTGCATCGGCAATACAATGATTCGGATCAAAGACAATGATATCATTGTCGATGAAATCATTTACAAAAATAATACAAATTTCGATCAAAATCGATAATGTCGTTACCATTCTTTAATGTAACGCGTAGACCACTCTCTATCATCGGTAAATTCATCGACGATCGTACGAAAAGAGATTCGTGCGACGATCGATGGCTAACAAAGTATGAAATATTTGGAATCGCTATGTTTTCCTTAGATCGCCGAAATTCTCTATAGGCAAGGAACTTCTTACGAGCCGAAAGAACCGATTAACATTCTACCGCTGTGACGAATCAACAAGGTGCTAATATATAAATAACATAATAAACGTAACGGATCACGCAAAAGTTTGATGACGTACGAAAGATCAATTAAGTACGTGAGCGTACTAAATCGCCATCATCTTTGTATTACCAGAATTTGCTGATTTTCTCACATGTTCGTTATAAAAAGAAGTTCGTGGTAGAACCTCCTTTAGCAGTACTTCTCTGTACAAAAATTGGCTTAAACGCTCGATGATTTTATAATAAATAATTCTACTCGCAATCTCAATCTGACAGCCCCTAAAATGAACATCTACTAACAATGAGAGAGATACAACATTGCTCACTAATTGTCGCAGAGTGAATCCAAAGGTTGTAACTATCGTAAATTCGGTGCGTAAGTTTGCATTTGAAATTAAAATGCTTAGATCAGGCGATCGAATCAAGGGAAGAGACCGAATAGTTCCTTTTAAGTCAATCAATGAGAAACCGAAACTTTGGATGGGTTAGTGCCGATTATTACGATTAATTACGATTAAATACGATTAAATACGATTAAATACGTATTGATATCGATAGGTAGGGGGTCAGAGATCCAAGGGGTAACCACGCGAATTCGTAAGACTCAACGATAATCGATAATCGATAATCGACAATCCGCGTTCAGTTTAAAACGTAGAAAAGAGCTTTGCTGTAATATTAAAGGTGGTACGCAATTTGACTTACGACAATTGACTTACGACATTTCTGTCTGATTAGCTTTCGACGCGATGCGCTTTCTCGTGCAATGTCGTCTTGAATTCTTCAAACCTGTTCACTTCGTTGAGCAAGTCCTATGTATCGGAAACGAGAGAAGAATGATATGTAATAATCGGTGGTTATCGGTAACAGTAGAAATGGTTAGGGGAGGTGAAAATAGTTTACGATTCCTTACCTTTGGCAGTGATTTTCTGTCGTAGCTGTGAGCATATTTTCCTACACACCGGCTAAGTTGTACGTAAACGTCGCACAATACCTCTACTGGAAAATCTTTCGTAGCATCAACCGTATGTTGCCAGGCACTCTCCAATTCGGCTTTGTCGATGATAAGCTTCTCATTTTCCTCGAATCTGGTCGGACTAGAATCACTCTCGATCGCAAACGACAATTCATCCATACTCTCCCTCCTGGACGACGAATTCGATTCACCGTTTTCTACAGTTTTCTCTTCTTCCGCATAGGATATTTCCATGCTTTCGATATCGTCTACTCGTTGATCCGCAGCAGAGCTGCTTCGATTCTCTTGAGTGTCTTTTGAATTTTCATTTTGAGAATCGTTTTCAGAATCGCTGTTATCGAATAACGATACGTGACCGTTTAAAACACTATTCGCTTCGGTTTCAAATTCTTGGAACTTTTCCAAGTCAATTCCGCCCGAAGTGTCGTTGGCCAGGCAAACTTTACTGGTAAGTGCAGTCACGGATTCATCGAGGGCAATTTTCTTTTTCTTGTGAACCTTCTTCACGTAACCCCTCGCCCAAGCCGGTATTCTACGTTTCCGTGAACTATTGAATTTCTTCCCGTTTACAACCAGAGAATGATTAGGATTCCCAGCGGTATCTTTTTTATACGTTTCTTCGGCCGCGTTGTTAGACTCCGTCTTGTTGCTCTTACTTTCCGCTTCCTCGTTACAAGCGCTTTCGATTCTTTCGGTTCTTCGATTCTTCGAAATCTCCCGACACTTATCTTCGAAGTCAGAATCGAGCTCTGCTTTTATTAACGCGTACGCGTTATCCCGCAGAGAACACGCTCGATGTCTTATTAATTTATCAGCCGGATCCCTGCGAAAAGATACGATATGCTACTTAGACGGGCAACGGGAGTCAGAAGCGGTCTTTCGTAAGTCAGAAGCGGTATTATCTAATGCGAGTGGTCTTCAATGGGGCGGTGGTGTGTTAACTGTGATTGGAGATACTGTTATAGAAGTCATAGCAGATGAATGTTGCAAATTGAAAACCACTTAAACTACCGAGCAACAACAGCAACGGATATACAGGAAAGTCTGAACTACCTCTTTAATATTCCAAGGGAAGGCCTATCGCGTAAGCTGACATGAAAACACAGAATATAATTGTCAGTATAACTTGGAGATCTAATACATATATGTATACATATTATTCCATAATACTTCAAGTTACCAAAGACATTTGAACAAGCAAATTTCAAGATTCACTCGACAATTGGAAATCAAAATTAAAAGGTGTAACACAACATTGTTAACATTTATAAGCAAACTTATACGCTTGACCAGGAATCGAAGTTAAATCGAAGTTAAATCGAAGTAAGATCGAAGTAAGATCGAAGTAAGATCGAAGTAAGATCGAAGTAAGATCGAAGTAAAATCGAAGGAATCGCCGTAAAACCAGTAAAGTTTTATTATACATCGCAGCAAATCAATTGAAATAATAACTTTAATCGACGTCGTAAAGTGTGTCGTTAATTCAAGATACGAACCTGTCGGGATTGTATTCCAATGCATTTCTGCAGATCAGATCTATGTCGTCGAGGAAATCGCGGGCGCAAAGGTAGCAATGCATGTCGATTTTGGTCATCATTGTTTCCAAGTCCATTGGCCGTTTTATTATCATATTGTAATCCGGTACTTCCTCGGTATCCACGGGTTTCGTAAACATGAAAAATCTGCAAGGGCGGAAGTATAGTTTCTCTTTCGTGTTCGAACAGAATTCCATTACGCTTTCCATTACATGCAACCAGATATATACATATACATATACATATATATTTACTGTCTATTTCTTGCAAGTTTCGCGCAAATCTCGCGTAAGAAGATCCTCAACTCCCTCAAGGAAACCTCTTCCTTTTCGTATATAACCTTCCTCTCCTCCTCGGTTAATTTCTTTGGCATTGGATCCGGCGCTAAGGGAAGTTCTTCCAACAACTCGACTTTATCGTCCTTAACTTTTGGCGGTTTTAAGCTTTGAATCGTGAATATAGGTCGGAAGAATTTCGATCTTTGCTCGGCCGTAGGGGTCTTCATGGAATACACTTCCCCTCGCAGCTCGCTAAATAGACTTCTTAGTTGGGCTGGAAGATCAAAGTACGTTGCATCGCTAGTCGCTAGGATCAAAATGGGCAACGAAGGATCGAGTGCTGCGATACGGCATAGAAAGACTGCTTTTACAGTCTCAGGTACGAGCGGCCACCATTGATCGATCGATCGAATGTATATAATGGACGGTACGTTTCTGGCAGCTTCGTGAAATACCTGTGATTATTTGAAATACCCATTTGCGATTAACGCGAATCTTGTATCTCGAGAATTCTTAACCATTCGATGACATACCTGAACGCACGTTTCCTCCGGCGATCGCGCACTTTCGGCAAAAAGTGTGCTGACATCTAAACTTTGGACCGGTAGATGTTCCATGTGATACAGCAACGCTTGAGCTAAATGTGGCGCCTGTCCTTCGGACAAATTTCCTCCGGAGATTAATATCCTTGGACGATGAATACCCCTAGTGATCTTTACCCTGTAAAACAACAGGAACATAATCATTCTGGGGTGAGGCATATCCGTGAAGAACAATTGTTGCGCGTTTCATTACTTCGCCATTGCAGGATTCACGGCTTGAGGAAATACGCCTTTTATTGAATTCAGTAATTCTTCTAGCGGTGGTCCTAGCAACGGTTTCAGAAACGCTTGTAACTTTCTCCTTGCGCATGGTGCGACTCTTTGTGACGATGGTACGAGATTGGAACTAGCTTGTATAAAGTCTCGCTTTTTTACCTGTCATCAAAAGGAAAATCGCGCGAATGTATCGGCAAGTTACAGCAATGTTCCTTTTCCATTAAGAAAATTCTACCTCGACACGTTCCGGATCTAGCAGCAGCCTGTTACTGGTCATATATATCTGTGGATATGTTCTCCTTAATCCTTGCAAGACTGCTTCCGTACACAAGGCCCTTAAATCTGAACCACAATAGCCAGTCGCCTTTTCCGCTAATAACTCCAATAACTGGTCAGGCGGAGAATTCTTCCATTTACTGACGTGAATCTTCAAAATTTCCAATCTTTCTTTCATAGCAGGCAAAGGAAAAAATAACTCGCGATCAAAACGACCGGGTCTTCGTAGTGCAGGGTCAATCGCATCTATTCTGTTTGTTGCTCCAATAACTATAACCTAATATCGAGTAAACATATTGAATAGATAGGTATAAGATAACTAATAAAAAAGAGTGGTTAAAGAATACTTTATTACATCGCCCCTATCGCTAAGGCCATCCATAAGCGCCAACAGCGTCGACACGATACTAGCGTGTATCTGATCCTGTTTCGTACTTCTAACAGGTGCGAGGCCATCGATCTCGTCAAAAAATATTATGGACGGTTTCATTTGTTGAGCCTGCTGAAACAACAATCTCAATTGACGCTCTGACTCCCCGACCCACTTTGACAAACAATCTGCTCCTTTCCTCATAAAGAATGCCATTTTTCTACTTCCTTGACTGCACTCATTTGCCAATGCTCTGGCTATCAATGTTTTGCCAGTCCCTAATAACACATTTTAGATTAAAAATACCACACAGTTTTGGAAATGTCCGTCCATAAGTTCTAAGCAAAGAACAAAATGAAAACCCCTTTCGGCGTAATTCGGGGAATCAACAAGATTTTTCAAGTGAACATCGTACCTGGCGGACCATGGAACAACACTCCTTTCGGTGGGGTAATGTGAAATCGTTCGAAAACATCGGGATACAGCATTGGGAAAACCACCATTTCTTTAAGGCAGTGAATATGCGACTCCAAACCACCAACATCGTTGAACCTAATGTTTCTATCTAGTGTAATTGGATTTATATCAGCTTTACGATCAGGTGGTCCACCTTGAGGTATTGCAGATTGCCTGTAACAAAATAACACACACACACACACACACACACATACATTACTATCGCATTCGCGATAATATGCGATACTTCGCATTATATACAAAGGATTATTAAAAAGGAGCATTTTTATAGCGTCACAAATACGAGCCTTGCTTTCTTCCCCTTTTTCTTATCATAGCGTTGAGGTTCCGAATCGCTGGAATCACTCGAACTTGTGCTTTTACTTCTATGCTTTCGCCTTCGCATTGAATTGCTAAGAACACTTCTCAGTGCCTTTATAGATCGTCGAACTGGTTCTACGTTTGCTTGAAACCTATCTACCGTCGGTTTTTTCTGCCGCAAACTATACTTTCTTGGACCAGGGGAATCCGAGGACTCACTTAAGTCGCTATCTACAACTACAGAATGATCCATCATTTTAGCCATCATTTTAACAAGCATGGCCTTTCAAATCATTTCCGGTATATGTTTCTACATAAGAGTTGCAAATCTCGAACCTGTATGCTTCTTACCCCTTGGTAATTGCCGCTGTGCCGTTCTCCTGGTTCGTTTAATACGAGTATACATATCCTCGTAGCCCTGCACATGTCATTGTTATATTATACAATTTTCGATCCCAAATTATTTATTTAATGCGTAGCCATGCACATAGAATATAGATTTCTCATAATACACAACGCGACTGATAAAGAGAAATATTGATTGAGCTAATTATTTACATCTTCGTTTTCAGAATTATCATTGTTGTCCTGCTTTTCACTTTCTTGAGAACTGTCCTCATCAGCCTCATCCTGCTCCACCTTAGGTTTCTCATCTTTTTCTACAGCATTTCCACAAAGTCTGGTCACAGGACCTTCTCTCAGTCGACTTGGACTATCGGATTTTCTTGTTCTAAGGAAATAGGTTTAGCGGGACCAAATATAAATATACCATGCACGTTCAACGCACTTATTATTAGACCTTAGAATGTTTACCTTGTATCCTTCTCCTCGTTTGTCTTACTTCTAGTTTCTACTTTCTCTTTCTGTTCCCTTTCATTTCTATCTCTGTCTTGCCTATCTTTAATTTCTCTTATCTCTTTCTCTTGTTCTCTTTTTTCTCTGATATCACGATCCGGTCTACCTCTCAGTTCCCGACTGTTCTGCCGATCGTGTTCCGTTCTATCTCTGATATGCCTTCTCTCAGTGGAATTTTTGTTAGGTGGATGATTTTCGCGAGATCTCAATGGCATACGTTCTCGAAGATCACGCTTTCTCTCCGGTACCTCATCGACCATTTCTTTGTCGGACGAGGACCCATGTTGTTGGAACATAGGATATCCTTTTAATGTCTGTGTTCCTAGAAATTCATACGCACATTCCGACCTACTGTATCCTTTATTTAATTCGGAACAGGTTTAATGTACGAACAAACAAGTTTTATCGAAGGCTAGAAAAATGTTATACCTAAAATCCAACTAGTGTTCAGATTGTCATAAGTTTGCATCCTATGACGTGTACTTCGGCGTACACTCAAGTTGTTCATAGATATATGAGAAGTGGAACTAGAATGTGACCGTAAGGTGCGTAAACTTTTGACCTTCCTGGGATTAGAGCCAAGGCTGTGGTTGCGAGGCAAAAAAATATCTTCTTCGGTGTCCATTGAATCCAATGCAGCATCATCATCTGTCATTATCTGTAATGGTTGCACGTGTGTTAAAGATTAATTTATGCCAGAACATATACCAACACATTCATTGTATATAAAGTATGTATTATGAGATATGCATTTCTGATACTGTCACATATATCAAATTAGAGGATGTATGTTACTAGCATATTTATATCTTATTCATATTTATTGAATATGTGTCAGTTACCAGGTACATATTAGTTTAGCACCATATGCACAAGACCATTTCATAGAGATATATACACATATATATGCACATGCATATTTGTTTCTGCTAAGAAGCATTTTTAAGACTGACATCTTTCAATTATAATTGGTATAAGTCACGGATATACAAAAATTTCTTCACATTATAGATCCATAGTACTTTGAATACAAAGTAAGGCGGGCTTTACATACAAACCGGATAAAAAGCAATGATAGTAGCAAAGGGAGCTCACTCAATTCTTTTTTTATTTGATTTGATAAGTAGAGCATCAATAAAATAAAAAGCTTAATCTAGTGGAATGAAAATCTAAACCTGTAATTAAATTGTAATTTAATTGACAGAACCCTTTAAGAGTTAACAGGTGTTTTTTTTTTCTATTCTCCCTTCCGTAACTTAGAACTCCGCCCATTTCAACGCATCCCCTGATAACGCTGAATCAGCATAAACTACCAACACCTTTTTAATGTATATTCAAGAAAATCGGACTGATTTCTAATCTCCAAAGCTTCCGCAAGCTCCGAGTGAAATAAAAATATCCGTTTATTGTAAGAACAATAAACAATGAGTCGTCTAAGCCCTCAACATTTCCCCGATTTCCGCAACACTTAAGGAGGCATGTTTGTACCGAATTATTGAAAGATGGGAAGAATCGCCTACACCATTCGTTAAATTACCTTCATCTAGCTAATTCTTGTAGCCAATGTAAAATTAAATTGAAATGTAGCTGATTAACGTCCGTCATATGCCTCGGGTACGGGTAACACCACTCTCTTGATCCACTGTTCGTAGCGCATGCACACTAAGCTCACGCTAAAGACCGTGTTGCGATCGAATCTCACTAAAATTCCCATTCCATTCGGGCAATGATCGGGAACGATTCACATAATAAAAATGAGGAATTTGCCGAAGCGTGCACCACGATTAATCGCTCGGGTCGTAAACGTCGTTTACAACACAATTCGTATTACAACCTCTCTCTCTCTCCGTCCTGATGCATATGTTAAACCCGCACTGAAATTAGCCATGGGTATGTCCATCGACCTAGCCCGACCTGACTATATACCATCATGTATCACCCGTTGGCTTCCCAACGATTTCTCAGTGCCTTTTACTTCAGGGTTACCAGCACATATTCCTCCACCTTCGTTCCACCACAGGTCTACCGATAACCACACTCGTCACTCTCCTCTGTGCTTCGACGAATGGAAAGTCATCGAGTTTGCCAACCTAAAACGCAAAGACCCTACATCCAAGACCTTGACGCGGAATGGATCAGTTGCGTCTATATATACCGTATCTGTTGTGTGATATAAAGAGTCATCTGCCCCCCAGTTACAGCTTGGACGCCCTGGCTCCAAGAGTCGGCCGACAACAAATATGGCGTATCGTGGTGTGAAGGGTTCCGATCCGTTTGTCTCCAAAACATCTCGAAATGAGCGTTTCGCGCAAATGTCTAAGCAAGAACAGATTATACAGCAAAAAAAGCTTGAGATTCAGGCCAAGATGCAAGAGCAGAGAGCGAAAGAAGCTGTGGAAAGTCTGAAAAAGTCAAGTTGTTCGGCCGCCAAACCCAGTGCATTCAAGTGAGTACTCTTGCCTATTTACTATTCGGCAATCGAGCTTGAAAGACAGTCCCTCAGCTTGAAAATTCTAAATTTCATCAATGAATCATGATCTCCTCACCGATGTCTCCAGAATTCTTACATTCCGGGCTTGATCGGATATCGTTTTGATTTGTTCTTACTACGCAACACACAACATAATCTATCAGTTTTTGTTTCCGCCGCGAAATAGTCTATCCGCTCAGTGAACCGTGCATTTTTTTATGATATCACGATGCCCAGAAAATATTTCTGCCCGGCATCTCTGGCGGCGTTGTAAATAAAAAATGCAATTTTTCGTTACTGCTATGTTCCTACATTGCGAATATCATTCTTGGGTGACCATTCTTACAGTCATATCACGAAAACCACTTTATGGAATGGTAACAACGCCGTGAATTTCAACGTGAATTTCAACGTGAATTTCAACGTGAATTTCAACGTGAATTCCAACGTGAATTCCAACGTGAATTCCAACGTGAATTCTGTTAAGACATTACAAAAGTGGTTGTCACATCCGCTAATAGTAGCTTTATGTTCTTTCATATTAGGAAAGAGGAGGAGAAGCCATCTGTATCTCAAACGATCAATTTGTTTGCAAACGATGGAAGCTTTTTAGACCAATTTAAGAAAATTGCAAGCAATAAGACTTGTGGGAAACAGGAGTCAATGGTTCGGTCCAAATCAGAGGAAAAACGGGACGACAAAAAAGATGATAGAAATCACGAGCTCTCACGTGATCGAGAAAGGAAAAGAAATAACGAGGTTAATAGAGACTGGGAAAACAGAAGAGACCGCAAAAGAAGCGACACCAGATGGGGGAAAAGCTCGGATCGGAGGCGTAGCTCATCTTCCAGCCCGTCACCATCCAGGCACAGATCCTCACCGAGTCCCGAATCACGACCCACTTTCACTCAGCTACCTCCAAATGGGCAGCGTTCTCAGTTTAATCAGCAACAGTTCCTGCCTCAAAGTGGCAATCAGTCTTGCATTCCTCCACTCATGTCCCAACCTGTCATGCAGATTACGAATATTCCACCACCTAATATGAGAAATATCGTAGCAAATGTCCCACCTCCGAATCTACCAAGGATACCACCTCCGAAAAATGTCGGCAACAGCTACTCGGGAATGGAGAACCGTTCTAATCATCCAAGAATGCAAATACCCCCACCACACGTTATACGTCCCCCGCCTCCAATGCAAACCATACCACCGAATACAAACGTACCTCCACCAAACATGCAAGTCTCGCAAAACATCTCGATACCCAACATTCATGGTTTACCATCGTCATCCGGTACGTCGTCCTCCTCGCCACCAACCTCGACGTCAACTACGGGCGTGCAACAGCACGTAATTACTGGTTCTCGTCAATGCAGCATACCGCCACCTAATAACTTACAACCCTCCGGTATACCTCCAACTAACATACCCCCACCCAATATGTTACCACCGATGTCTCAAATGCCTCCGAATATGATGTCGATCGGAGCTGGATCGGCTCAAACGATGGTCGTTACACTACCGAACGTACCACCGCCAAACGTGATACCGTCGATGATAATGAGTGCTCCACCGCCGGTTCGCACCGTGCCTTCAAACATCAATTCGATTCCACCTCCGAATCTCAATATTCCACCTCCGAACGTTCCACCTCCACCGTTGATTTCAAATGCTGCTCCACCGCCACATCTCATGTCGACTAGTTACCCCCTTCCGAATCAGGTGCCTCTCAGTGTGGGACCGCCTAATGTTCAAGTGCCACCGCCAGTCAGACCTCCGACAGGTCTACGACCTTCCGAGCAACTAGGTACGATATGTCGTTTTATTTTCTCCGAACCTTTCACTCACCGTCTCCCAACGTTGCTAAACTTCTTCCTCGGTATTGCGCTTGAAACATTGTTTGCTCATGCGACGCACCGAGTCGAACGACCAACGCTTAGAGTCCTTTTTTTTTTTACCGAACTTTGTAAAGACACCTATAAAGAGAACTAGTGCGTTATTATGTATGTCTGACGAAGGCTTCTAAGTGTGTCCCGTAGAGGCTGAGCAGCTGGCACGCATTGTGGCTGACTGTGGGGATGAAATCGAGCAAGAAGCGCGAGAGAAGAATGCTCAAGATCCTAAATTATGGTAACTACTGTCCTCACTGGTCCTCGTTTTCGCATCTCCGTCTATCCATCTACCTGCACCTACTACCTGCACCTACCTCTTCACCTTCGGACTATGTTCCTTCCTTGTCTTCCTTTTCTTCCTTTTCTTCATGGTGCACAATCACATACAGACACATCTAGCCAAACAGTTCTTCTATTCTTACATCCATCAAATTATCCGGAATGTATCGACAGATAAGTAGATCAAGTGGCTCGATACGATCGATATTCCATTAATTCTATTAATTCTATTAATTCTGTAGCAGGTATCTTTCACGGCTGTTATGCTCCCTAGCCCCATTTCCAGGTTTTAGTAGATATATTCCCCCCCCCCCCAAGTACAAGAACTTGTTTGCATTACATAAGCACCGTAAAGAATAATTATCAGCCAACATACTTTTTTAATCTGACATTACGCACGTCTTTCCTAATTACATAAATACGTAAGTGGGTGGATTAATGGAATCACCGAGTTGACCACCCGCTATCAACAGTCTCAACAAGAACTTTCTGAAATCTTTTTCTTTGAAATAACTCACTTCGTATTTGCGTGCATCCTAACACACGTATTCATATAGAAGACGACTTTATCTAGGAATATATATCACTCGACAGAGTTTTAAGTATTATTTTAATCAAGGTTTCTGCACCAAAAGCAAAGTGCAGCGTATCTGCAGTACAGGGGATTGGTGGCAAAATTGCGTGCCGAAAAGACTAACAATAAAGCAAGCAAAAACAGCGGAGCGGAGCCGTACTGCCCCGAAGAAGCGCTCAGCGATAATGATGATAACGAAAAAGTTCCAAAACATGCCTCTCCGCATGGTAAGGGTAATTTTGTCGGTGATTTTTCGAATGAAATAACTCTTACAAAGCTCTACGGAATGATCCGCGCGACAGTACGTGCTTTCTGTCAATAATGTCATTACGGAATGTCGGCGGGTGTGTGTATGTGTAGGAGAATGCTCGAAGGAGGACAATAAGGACGAACGGAGAAGAAAAAGGCGAAGTCGTTGGGGTGATCCAGATAACAAGGTGCCTCTAACAGAATTGCATACGACGGGTAGCATGCACAGATCAGCCGTCGGCGGAATATCACAACCGGGTGTTGCTATACCCGGTCAAATAGGTCAACCGGCAGTTATAAGACCTCCCTCGGCACCCTCTACAGTACCGCTCACGCAGAAAACACATAGCAAATCAAAAAATCCAATGCTTACAAAAATCTCGAGAAACGACCCCGCCCTGATACAGTACGCAAGACAAACCTTCGGTACATTGGATCTTACCGAGGAACAGTGGAAAAAGGCAGAGGATCATTACAAGGTGGCCTACAATTTCTAACTTGTTCTTTATCGATAGAATTGTCCTATGTCATACTTCTCTGCCGTACTAATATTTGAGCACCGCCGTTTCAGATTAACTTGCTCTATCAAAATCTATTGAGGAAACGAGAAGAAGTGAAGCGACTAGAAGCGCAAGGGAAGCACAAGTACGAGTACGACAGTGACGAAGAAACGGAAGGTGGTACATGGGAACACAAGATACGATCCGCCGAGATGGAAGCCACGCAAATGTGGGCGGAGGAGCTGACTGCGCAGGCTGAAGGCAAACATCATATCGGCGACTTTTTACCTCCGGATGAATTGAAAAAATTTATGGAGCAATATAACGCCGTGAAGCAGGGAAAGGAGCCCGATCTAAGCGATTACAAGGAGTATAAACTTAAGGAGGACAATATAGGTGTGTGTGTGTGCGTGTGTGTGCACAGCCATACGGGTGCTCGTTTCGGCAGCATCGTCACCTATAGCGGCTGATCGTAATTCTAATCGCACGTAGCAGCAAAACTTAGGGTCTTTGAAAGCGACTTTCAACACACTTTAACAAACGGTTTTCTTGTCAGTTATTGAAACTACCTACTGCTTTTTAGGATTTCAAATGCTTCAAAAGCTTGGTTGGACCGAAGGACAAGGACTAGGTAGCGAAGGCAGTGGTCGGATCGAACCTGTTAACAAGTAAATTTTAATCATCACCTTTTGACATCATCTTTTTCCATTTCTTTCCTTTTCTTTCACTCTTAATTAGTTGAAATGTCGATCGCGTCGGTATCTTCCGAAATCTCTACGTTTATCCGTCTTCTATCCACAGAGCGACCAATAGATTAGACAGTGCAGGCTTAGGTTCCGAGAGACCCGACGGAGTGTCGAGAGACGACGACGAATTTGATGCCTATAGAAAGAGGATGATGTTGGCTTACAGATTCAGGCCTAACCCATTGGTAAGTGAATATTCATTTCTTGCCAAAGTGGCAAGATGGCCAAACTGGCCATCCCGCTCTTCGTATTCTTTAAAGAATACCGTCATGCATCATGCCTCTTTTTTCAGAACAATCCTCGGAGACCTTACTACTGAAAAGTAAGTGAAATATGCTTGTGGTTTAACAACCACTACGTTTTCTAATTAGATCTAGGGAAGATCATCGTTATTTTGTATATTTGAAATTGTGCAAATAGATGCAACTATGCGGTAAAAACACTGTTATCGCCTCGAAGGAGTCGCACTTGAGTAATAGTTGAATAATAAAAGACTTTGAAACATACATATTACGCGCGTACAGCCTTCCCTCTTACATCCAACATTTCCAGTACATCGAACTTTTGTTGGTAACAAAAAAAAAGAAAAGGTTTGAATGTATTATTCGTCGTCTTATAAGGTCTTGTAAAGTATTTTTAGGATGGCCATATTCGAGCAGATTTGTAAATGGTGAAACACGCACGTCTACTGCATAGATGAACAAAGATGCAAATAATCCTGTTCTTGGTTAGGTCGACGGGTCTAAACGGAATTCCAATGAGCGGAAAACCGATAGACCATGTACATTTCATAAACGCAATTTAATCTCTCTATAATCAGAATGCCGACATATCGCACGATGTTCTTATACAGCAGAATTCATTTTTACTTTGGTGACTCAGAGCTACGATTGCTCTCGCGTTGGTCGTTCATCTTCTGTTTTGAACTTTGGTTCGTCGTTCGGAAGTACTCACCGCGAAAGGTACGGGTAAATTTTGCCGGGCGCACTAAATTCGAGACTCCAGCTGCGTCGCTTCGGATACACCAACAGGCAAGTGTACCGATCGTGAGCTTTGTAACTTACCGTCTCTCGTACATTCTAGTCGAGGGTGTACGAGGGTCTTGTGTCTCGCCTATAATTATGACTCGCAGTTCTACTTTTTCATCGATCTTGATTGCTCAATGCTCGGGTGCACGCAGTAGTCCCGAAGGCTATATCGCAGCGTGCTTGATTATTTCAAGGCGATATAACATTCTCCAAGAATTGTGGTTCGCGGTTCGTGGTTCGTACGATTCGGCCTTATTCCGATATCCTCGGAGGAGCGAGTGGCGCGTATTCCGCTCGCACGAACCTTCGATTCTAGGCATTATTCAATGTTCAATAATGATATTTGCCGTTAAAAACGATCATTTCTACGATCAAAGGCTGATATCGAAGGCACGTCAACGTAATAGCCTGCAAAGAGTCGGGGGTATAAGGGTCGATTTGCTAAAAAATCGATTTCTAACGTGAAATCAGATGTTCAAACTTGTTTCAGGAACCGCACACAATCGGCGAATTTGCCAAAGGTACTTGACCGCCCGCTCTTGCTTTCTTTTTAAGAAGGACAAAACCGCTGTGCTCTCGTTCGTTACGCTCGGTTTGTAATCACGAAGCAATAGAATCCGCTCTTACGGAGACAACGCTCCAGCTTTCTACCTCCTCGAACTTTTCGAGCTCTCCGATCGTTAATAATCATTATTCGAGGAATGATAAGGAGGGGCGCGTCAACGTTCAGATTCCTCCAATATTGCATACTGTTTAGAGGGTAGTTACATAATGCAACGTAATATATACTTGCGGCTACGCATCCAGTTCTATACGTATATTGCACACTTGCGCGGGCGCGCTCCCCCTCGCCCCCCTCCACCCCCCGGCACCCTGCCAGGTTTACGGCCTTTCCCTTTCCCGACCGTTATTAAGAAAATTTGTTTCTTTAAAAACTATAAGCGTTGTAAGGTTTGCTGCAGCGGCGTGCTCGCGAGGATCACGAAGCGCGTAGCTGAGAACAACTATTAAAAACAGAAATGTTCCGCAATAGGGATGGGGTTAATCAAGGGCAGGCCTGATTTACAAGCTGATTCATTTCCTGAAATTACATCACGGCATAATCGACGGAACAACATTCTTTCTTCGCTTTCTTTCGGTTCGAATTTTCACGAGTCCGGCTCGTCGCGACTCGGTGAACGCGATTTATGCGGCAGTACGGAAAAGATCTTTGATTCCGGGGTACCCCACCCTTCCGAGCAGCCGTGCTCCTCTCGCTGCCTTTCTCGTTCAGTTGCAAAAACGGAAGGTAACGTGAGTGGAACCAGGTATAGTTGGTAGGGGTAAGTGAAGGGAAAGGAAAGGAAAGGAAAGGAAAGGAAAGGAAAGGTAGAATGGGAATGGTAGAACGGAACGGAACGGAACGGAACGAAACGGAAAGGAAGGAAGGAAGGTGTCCGCGGTGTATCGGGGCGATAAAGAGAGGACGGAACGAGATCAAAGTATAGAAAAGTGGGAGCACTTGAAACGCGAGTAGTGCAGCTCCTACGTGAAAGCGAGAGTTGTATAGATTTCCGAAGGAGGTGGAATTCGGTGGGAGGCGACTCGTGTTCAGTGGGGCCCTGTTGGAGCCTTTGGGTCCGCGTGTCCGTGGCTCGGCGTTCTTCCGACCTCTCGATCGGTCTCTCTACGAGATACATTCTGCTTATTGTTAGAACGTCTTTCGACCGATATTCCGGTTGCGGGGGGTTAATTCGAACGCGGCGCGAACACTTGGATCAGCTAGGATTCCCCGCGAGAACCGGACCGAGGATTAAACACTCTACGGGGAGCTACGTAGACGGACGGTTCGATGCTCGATACGCTATACGTGGAATTTCTTCCAAAGATATTCCGACAAAACTAAGCTCCGGTAACTTTGAACTTTTCCTGGTTACACAGTTTACGAGCTTATTCGCATTTTTTACTTCGCTCCCGCCGTCTTCTATCTTTGCACCAGCTGCTCCAGATTTTTCATCTCGCGCCTCTTTTGCACACGGAATAGTTTTACCGGGAGCGGGTTTCATTTTTGAAATCAAGAAAGGACGAGAAACGCTATCGATTTGCGAGTGTGTCTGCCATTGGGACGATTGATCGTGTGATAAGACAATCGGAGTGAAGAAAAAGAGGTGCGGAAGCGAAGAGAGTAGAATCGTGTATCTTTGACCAACCCATGCACCGACAGACAGTGTAGAAGATTTACGAGTAAGGTGGATCCTTCGTGACAGCGATCGTACATGATCAGCCAATTTAATATTCCAAAGTACATAAAGGGAAAATTTGTTCCGGTATTTATACCGCGGTGCGAGTAAATCAACTGTAAATCGAGAATTTCTCTGGTATCGGAACACAGCTGTAAGCTTTAAGTCAAAAGAGCTAAATCTTTCAGTATTGAATCGGACAGATCGGTGCAGCCGGTACGCGTCTCTTAGAAAGTCTTCTAGCAGCGCGTCACGGCTGCTACACATCCTCGCCGGTCTACGTCAAATCGATTTTTATATAAGTAATCTCCAAATTATCGACAGTCTATGGAAAATCAAGAAGATCGAGAGGTGCATCGATAATCATAGAAGTCGAGAGAGTTATTATTGGGCATCGGTTACCGGGAAGCATCCGGCGTTGACGTTCCGCTCCGCACATCGATCGAACACGAATGGATGTTGCCCTCGAAAAAAGCGGGAGAATCCCGTAGACACAAGAGCAAGTACCAGGACGCATTGGTACTCGTGTTCCAGGAGTGGTCAGTGTTCAGAGAATATTCACGCCCTCCGGATACACGGGCTTTCCTATTATGAGAGAAGTTGTGCTCATTGCAACGTGCCTCCTGGGTTTTGCGTTCGCCGGAAGTCCTAGGTTGCCCAGGACGTCTGCCGATCAACGCAGCACTCGCAATATCGGTGGTGCCAGCCCCAACGTTACAGGAAATACGCTGCCACAACCTTCTTCTCGCAACAATTCTCAACGAAACAGGTCAGCACATTACCGATTTCTAGACCCTCCGATCAAATTTAATTATTTTGTCCGTTAATTTCCCTCCGTACCTTTCACGAACCGAGAATCGAGAGTTCTCATCGTTCCACCAAATTGATTCTATCGATACTACGTATTACGCGAAATCGTGTATCCCCCGACTTTGTGCATCGACGCTCGAATATTTTACGTCAAAGAGTAATTCAAAGAGAAATAGAATGTCGCGATACTCCTATATCGCTATAACGTCGATCTTATACTTTTTCCGGCGCAATGATTTTTCCGGTCGTTACGTTACTCGCGGATACTGGCCAGCTGTCAGCAGCCAAGGAATACGGAGACATTTGTTTCCTCTATAAATTTTCATTTGCACCAGAAATTAGCGCGTTAACGGACCAAAGATAAAGTAAGATCTTTTATGGATATTTCGCAATAAAAATTCCGGCCACGTTCGAATCGTTCTGAAAATCATCCTTCTCAACGCAGGAATTCTGTATATGGAACATGGAACGTTTCGATCAAGTATAATATCGAACGGAAGGCGCATTTGGGATTATGTAAAGTACTTTGGAGCCTTTCCTCCCGCAAAGTTCAGAATCACGCTTTTGATCAAATTTCTTCGAGAACTTGCGGGCGGCGTAGGAGCAAGTGTCCAGGATGGCGCGAAGAAAAATGAACAAAAAATGTCAGGGTGTACCCCTTCCGTAAACGCGTAAACCATCTTTCATGAATTTCCCTTATTCTCGTTAAGTTCTACCGAACATTGACCAGTTACCGTAATTAACAAAAAGCTGGGGTTTTTTTTAATAACCCTTCGAGTATCAGTACGATGCCCGGCATGTCCTATCGGTTCCTCACATACTAGCTTCGATATCGCTAGCTGACGAAAGAATGGGAATGCGATGGTGACGGTGTCGGTGGCGGTGGAGGTGGCGGTGGCGGTGACGGAGGCGGTGACGGTGGCAACGGTTTCATCGAAGAACCACTTCTCTATTGGTTGCGTAACAAATCCTAGCTCTAGTTATGACAATACGATTACACAATCACGACTAGATTCCACGAAAGAAACCTACGACGGTTATGCCGACACTATCCATACCTGTATCGCATCTGCGCGTATCACTACAACGAGGTAAACTCGATTCGCAGTCCACTAATCGAATATATTTTTACGGTGAACTCAATTTACAAAGAGATTTGGCTTGACCGAACCTGAATTCGCCAATTATTGGAGTCGTTCCTATCGGACGAACGGTGCTCCCCAAGATCTCACCGGTATTACGAGGTGTCTATCACTTTTTGCGCTTCCGATTGGACACGCTAGTTTGCTCCCGAATAATGTTCACTGAAGCATGTTGACTTTCACCGCAGACGGAAAGAAAACGGCAAGAAAACGGAAAGAAAAAAGGTCGCAGTTGGTTCCGCTGTCTCGGAAAAGCCCGTAAACCGATTAACCAGAGAACTGAAATCGGAAACATACCGATATCGACCTTTCGCGAGGTAACTCGAGAGTCATACGAGTTTGATCAGTCCACGTAAACTCGATCGAACCCCTCGTTTAATTTGATTACTCGATGGCCCTTCAAACCGTTACCTAATCGCTTCTATCTTGGACGGAATTTCGGAGTTGGAGCTGTACGGAGTCTGTCGCGGTAGATCCGTTCGAACGATCGTGAACGATCTTAAATCGTATATCGCGTAAGTTGCCGTTAGGCACTTCTGAAATCGGAAATTCGTAACTCTTCGTAACGATAGAAAGTCTCGCTCGCGCACAGCTCGATGTATGCGACAGATGTAACGATACAGGAAAAGAATGTGCACAGAACGGACTCGGACACGAACTCGGACACGAACTGAGACTCGCCTTGTCAGTTCTATTGTCGGGACTCGCGACGTATTAGGTCCGCGTAATCTCGCCGGTCTCTCGCGAATTGCCAATTAAGATTCGCCTCCCTTTTCTTATCGGAAATTCCTGATCGAGATTTAAAATTACAGGCATAAGCGACAAGTTGAGAAAGTAATCTCTTGCGATTTCACTTTTAGTCGATCTTTTCCAGAAGTAATCCGATCCGTTACGTTTCAAGATGTTCGCTGTATTCTTGTTATGGCCATTCTAACTTAGTACCAAGGAATGTGTTAACAAATGTAGTGGCAAATCGAAGGATGAGAAATGTATCGGCCATTCCGGATACTCCTTTTCTTGACTAAGCAACTTTTAAGCGCCTTTTTCGTAAAGATCACACAGAAACACATTTTTCAGGAGATTTTGATCGTTGGGCTTGATTACGGCCGAACCGACAGCGTAGCCAGTTCGTAGCCAGTTCGTAGCCAGTTCGTAGCGGGTTGCAGATTGGAAAGGACCGGTGGAAGTAGTTGGAAGTGTGCGAGTACTGACCTACCTAGAGACCGATTGCGTAAAATTCAAGGCACAGTTGCAGTTTGCGTCGTAACAGGAGAAAGGATAGGGTATCTGCGCGAGGTCCCGTAACAGGTCCATGAATAGATCCAGCCTTAGTATTCCAGATATTCTTCACTTTACACACCATAATCGTTATTAAAAGATTGACAATTTCCCCCAACTTGTTACAATTCAGATTGTACACTTTACTCGAAATTTCATTAGATGCGAATCCCTCTCTTCTGGCTTCCGCGTACATCAGTGGAGCGCGCCTAAGTTCTTGGCAATATCGTGTGTGCCGACAAAATAATAATTGTCCTACTTTCGTACCTTCCATGTTTTTTCTTTCAATTTCTTCCGCTTTCCTTTTTTTCTTATTTTCCCTTGGGTGTCTTCTCCCCTGTGCGCGAGCGCGTCGTTGCTTCCGTAGACCTAGACCCACGAAGGAAAATAGAAAGACCATTTCAGGGAAAAATTCACCGCGAGACCAGCTGAAACCGCGAGATGAATATAGCCGGTCCAGAGCGGAGTTAGGTAATCTCCAAATTTCACTTTCCGCCAGGTTCGCCAGGTTCGCCAGGTTGCAGGTTGTTGTACCGGTTCGCTCCTACGTAGCTTGTAGGTGCGAGCACCTATAGTCGCACGCATACCGCCTCGAGTCCCCGACTTTGCGCCGATTATCCGCTATTAGTTTTTATACCTAACACTCCTACGGATCCGACGAGTCCATGGAAATTGTGAAGATTTTCTAAAGCGATTTTTCTTCGAATTTTGTTTTCAGAGAACAATACCTATTTAACGTTTTTGAAATAATTGTCTCCACTTTGGAATCGAAACTGCAACGAATCGAAAATCTGGACAAAGCTGTGGAACATTTAATGAGGAGAGTGGAGGCTTTGGATTCTCGCGTCAATGACAATATCGAGAAAACTGATGCCGTTATTACGAAGCTTCGTACCTTGGATCTCAAGCTCTTCAATGCTCAACCAGCCTTTTTAACAGAGTCACCAGGGACTTATGCGTCAGAAAACAATGAAAATAAGGGCGGCAGTGACATTGGAAGCGGTAAGTGTTTTATTTATTACCCCACCCTACTTTCCCCCCCCCCCCCCCTCTCTCTTTGCTTTCGTCAAAAAGCACGCATCTTTTTATCGGTCGCAGTACCCACCATACGCCTGATTCATCACGACAAGGAAGATCGAACATCGGGAGAGAACCTCGGTGAAAAGTTGCTTTCGCTCGATCAAAAGGTCTCTGACATAGACAACAAACTGGTCGATCTGAAGAACCAATTAGATAACAACTTGTTGCAAAATGACGACATAAATGCCGAGGCAAGCGAGAAGAAGCCAGTCAGCATGAGTGTTATCGAAATTACTAAAGCCATGAGCAACGAAGTGATGAATCATATAACGATCGAGATTGAAAATCTGAGACAAGCGACTGGTAGCATGGATCGGAAGCTGCAGTTTCATATGAACCTAGTTTCGGACAATCTGGGGGCCGTTTATAACATGATGAAGGACGTGCACGAAGCGATTCTCGATAAGGGAAACCAGAATGTACGACAAATCGTGAATCTCACTACGGAAAGTCCGAATATAAAATTGAGTAAACTCGACCGTCTCGTCGAACAGATGTATCCCGTCCTAACTGTTACGGAAAAAATGGATGAAATGTGGAACGTCGTGGTAAGTTGATCACTGATCGCTCGAATCGTCCGAATGTTGCGCCCGTGCATCTCGCTCTTTGAAACTTTTCTCTAAATTTCGTTGTGAATTTTCTTCCGAGTTGTCCGAAAATATTAGTACGATACATGCCAGAGTATTTCGAATCACTCACCCGACGTGTTTGTTAATCGGAGAGCGAGGTCTCCACGAGCAAGATTCGCAGATTCGATGAACTCGGATCGCGCGAAACAGAATTCATTCTTGATACGCAGGTAGGCACGAAAAGTTCGGTCGACGATCTTTTACCAAAGTCAGACGAGCTGCTTACTCAAACGCAAAGGCAAGAAAGAGCAATCAGTGAGATTCACGCTGATTTAAGGACAAAAACAAACAAGATCATCGAAAACTTGGAGGGTGTAGAGAATCGATTGCGTAAACAGGAAGATGACGTCGCTAGCCTTGCTCAGAGGCCGATTTCTGCGGAATTGCTACTAGACCCTACGATCGATCGTCTCGTGGAATATGATCCGAACAGGTAAGAGAGATCTCGTCGCCAAAAACACGATCATAGCTTACCGGACGGGGAAACATTTGACTAGTCAATTAGAAATCCTTTTAGACGTATGATACGGTAGAATTATTATCGGGACCAAACGGTGCATAGAAAGTCGATATGCCCTCGGCAAATATCGCGCAAAGGTGCGATTGAAATTCCTGCATTTCCAGCTTTTCCGGCTATTTGAGAACTTTTTTCTCAAACAGGCCCCAAAATAAAATATCAACGAGTGGTGTGTCAACTGGTTATGACGTAACTTTTGAAAGACTACACGTTGGTCGGTTCACGCGTAGCGACACGCGCACTTGGGCGGTTCGTGCGCATAATACATAGAATGTTCATTACATTATAAATGGCAAAATGCTGAAGTTGTTATAATTTGAGCCGGCTGTTATAAATGAAGAGGCCGTACAAGTAGCGAGTACCGATTTTTGATATCAGATACATCGGAGTCGGTGAAGATTTTGCAGCTGAGACAACTACTCCATCGATGATAGCCACAACTGCTCAGCCAGTATCAATGTCTACGGCATCGTCCTCGGCATCGTCCTCGGCATCGTCCTCGGCGTCCGCGACGTCCTCAACGTCGGCATTACTGTCCACATCGTCGGGTGTTACGACGACCAATAATACTTCCAACGCAACAAACTCGACAGCATACGTCCCTCCTAACGGCCAAAGGATCCCCAACAAGAACCGTGGTGTTATATTTCCGAGTGTGAAAAATAAACCAAGTCCAGCAAATTCAAGCTTTGCTACAGACGTACTCATCAGTTATAAGGATGTTAAGGTAAAGAACGGCGAAACCTTCCTCCGCGATCTAACCGCTGATCCAACTTGCTATCGACTACAATCGCCCCCTTCATTTTGGAAACTTTGCTCAAAATAGAACGCGGCACTATGCGCACTAACGACAAGTTAGTCCTGTATAGCTATCTAAATCTGGTACAACTATGTAAATGCATACGCGATACGTATCGGAGAGTAAAGAAATATACACGACAATCGATTACGCAACGAGCCGCTCGCAGTTACGAACTTAAGTTTCACTTAAAAGTTCGTGCTACAGTCGCTTGTAATTGGCAACCTGGTCGAGGCCCTCCACCGGGATCGAGACCGGTGTGAAAGTCACACACACTGCACGATACGCGTATCCCCGACGTCTGCCCCCCTTCCACACTACTCCCCACTCGTTAGACCCTACTTACCCCGATTGGCCGAACGTAAGTATATACAAAAAAAAAACATAGGTAGGAAACCTGCTCGATTATCACCGATCAAGTGCACGTAATATTTGGCCGATTATGCAAGGCACCTTTGATTTCTCGGGATCAAAGCCGAGTCCGGTTTTCGACTGTTTTTGCCCCGACAAATGCCTCCTTTCGATCTTTCCAAACTTCCACGTTGTTCGCATCTCGAGTAAACCCGCGACACGGACTTACCGTTAATTGTTTTTTTTTTTCGAACACGGCAGGGTTATTCGTGCGTCGATTTGCTAAACGCGGGCATGAGGGAGAGCGGTGTCTATTATCTTCAAATCCGCGGCACTACCTACTGGTTCCTGAAAGTTTATTGCGAGCAGGACATCGCCGATGGAGGATGGACCGTAAGTACCGAAATCTTCTATTTTCGACCGGTCGATTACCTTGGAATACTCAACGGTCACGTGTTTGAAGTGAGTAAGTTGTTTTGTACGCACAGGTGATACAAAGGCGAGACGATTTCGGGGAACCCAGAGAAAACTTTAATCGCGATTGGGCCGACTACAAAAATGGTTTCGGCGATCCTGCCCGAGAGTTTTGGCTTGGCAACGAAAACATTTACATGTTGACGAACAACGAAGATTACATGCTTCGAGTCGAACTGGAAGATTTCGAAGGTAACAAAAGGTAAATTGGCCTTTGCAAGTATTGAAAGTTTGGACACATATAGTCACACGAGGAAATCCTAGCAAAACGACGTCTATCCGATCGCGAGACCAAAAGCTCCGTGGTGGCGGCGTTCAGTGCGACTCTTGGTTTTGCGGACAACAGTGTAGGAGCATACGCGTATTATTACGATTACCGCGCAATTGGTGGTTGTCAGCTTCCCCTCTCGAAGTCTTTGGATATACTCGTTCTCTGTATTCTCGAAAGGTGATTTGATTTTTGTTTTTTGGTCCGTTAGGTACGCGCAGTATTCTCATTTCAAAATTTACTCGGAGGGTGAATATTACAAGCTGGAGATTGATGGTTACGATGGGAATGCGGGAGATTCTTTAAACGATCCATGGTACGGTTCGAACAATAGTCCCTTTTCGACGTACAACAGAGATAACGACAGATCATCCCTGAACTGTGCTTCGATGCTGAAAGGCGGTTGGTGGTGGAAGTCCTGTGGCCGAGGATTGAACGGCTTGTATCTGAACGATCCGCAGGATCTAACCGCTCGGCAAGGTACGCATATTCTACTCTATCGGTAGTTGTTGCGCACATTGAGCAGTTCTTCACAAATATTATATTCATCCTTTTCTCGTAGGTATCGTTTGGTTCCGTTGGAGGGGCTGGGATTACACGCTGAAACGAGCAATAATGATGATTAAACCAAAAGGCCCAGCGCCAACAGCGTAGTTTATATTTGTTGCGGGAAGTTCAAGTCAAGATTACGCGTCAAATTTTACCACGCAGAATCAGTAATTATATTTTTTTTTTTTGTTCGCACTTCCCTTCCTATCGCGTAATCCATTTCTCGGTGACAATTATTCCCAGAGAGCCGCAGAGCATCGTGTAAATAAAATTGTAATTGTAAGTATCGTTAAAAACATTGTAAAATAAATTAAGATGTATATTTTGTACGTCGTTATTTCGTAAAGATCCTCATACATCCGGTAGCGCGACCCTGCAAAGGGAGAGTCAAGCAACGCGGAACGCGGAACACGGAACACGAAACACGAAATTCTGAGTAATTTTTAATTGGAACTCGCGTATTTTCGGTAGTCTTTGTGACGCTACGTTCCCTCTAGGAATCAGAGGCTGGCAACGTGCTGGCTTGATGCGTGCTGTTGGAACGAAGCGCAGAGTAATGATATATGAGGTATTTTTACTAATATCTCGCTTTCTACGATAAAAATAGTTTCGCATTTGCAGAGTAGAAAAATAACCGGGGCTTCATTGTAATTAAACGTTACATATTTACTTGTGTACATGCCGAGAAAGTCGAATTATAGCCTGGTAATCGTCGCGATATTCCGATATAATTTAGGTCGCTGTCAAGTTTGAAGTGCTCGTTAAGGAAGGTAAGGCAGGTAACGAACATTACCAAGGTAAGGAGGGTAACGAAGGTAAGTAAGGCAATGCAAGAACTAAAAGAAGAAAAAGAAAAGGAGAAACAGAAGTAATAAACTACCTGAGAGAAGAAGGAATAAGAAACAAACAACCCAGTAGTAGTAATTAGACGTAACAGAGAAGAAAATCCAGAGCTGTACGTAGATTTGATGCAGAAAAAAAAAATGTAAAATAAAAAGCAGAATTGACTGGGGGAAAAAAAATATAGAGGGAAGGGAGACTTGATGTAGACTTGATGTATAATCAAGAAAGTACAGGGGGTGGGGGGCTTGCATCTATAAAAAAAAACAGTAGGGGTTAGGGGTTAGGGGTTAGGGGGTGGGGTATGCAAGGGCAGAGATTTCTGTTGGTTTCAAGAAAATAGGGGTAGAATTAATATAGGTGAGGGGGTGGGGGCTATTTCCTCAAGAGTAAGTGTAAGTTGAAGTGTATTAGGCTCCTTGGGACCTGATAAGTAGTAGGGGGAGGGGGTCTTCAAGGAGATACAGAAATCAATAAGATAAGGAGCTGTGGGCATGCAACAATTAAAATCCCCCTTTAAATCAAGGAAAGGAATATAGTGTTTTAAGTTTTAGAGATTAAGGTAATAGGGGGCGTTTGAATGAGAATCTGTTGAAATCAAGAAAAAGATGTGGAGGTGGGGGCTCTTAACCCATTTGCATCATGCGTCTACTTCAGCTGCCGTACTAAAATCTCAGCGGCGTTGAACTGACAACTGTTCCGTTTCACCGCGCGTGGTCGGGGTCTTATGTGCAGTAACAGACATCCAAATTTTTCGGGGAGTTTATTAAAACTTTACCGTGTAGAACAATTGATACACAATGTTACATCGCAAAGATCGCATTTTACATTTTTCAGTATTTTTTTTTCAGTATTATACAATAATTAATGATAGTAGGCAGTCGCGAGCTCGCGGAATATTCCGTTCTTGGTGATAGTAGACAGTCGCGGATCGCGGAATATTCCGCTCTTGGATGCAAATGGATTAAGGAGACAGAAATCCATGGAATTCAAGAAAAAGGTAGTATAGGAGTGTGCTAGACCTTCTAAGGAAACGATTTTGGCTAGTATTTATATCTCTTTCTAACCCCCCACTCCTTCAATCATAATGGTGTGCTAGTACTACAACTCTCTTGAAGGCTTAATGATGGTAGGGAGTATGCTATGTACTAGGACTACAGTTCTTTGGAGGCTCACGATCTTCTATCTTTGTTTCTCTTGTAGTAAATTAATCGATATCATGAAGGGGTGGAGGTGTTGGAAGGAAATCATTTCCCTGAACTGCTACAAGTGTACTCTGGTTCTGGGGGTGGGGAGTGTGCTAGGTGGTGGGGGGACTCGGTGGCTGTTTTGGGGGTGGGAGACTGGTTTAAGGATTTTGTACAATCTTGACTCGATGTTTCGAGTCTTTCGATCTGAAGGCGTCGGAATCCTTGCACTAGTGTGCCTCTTTTCCGCCGCACTCTCCTTATGGTAGTAAAGAGAGCTGAATATTTCTTTATGGATGGGAAATGGTTGACCTCTCGATGGTTGATTTTGTTAACACGTTTATTATAATTTAACAACACAAACTTAAAGACTTTGCGCGTCTTGTAGAATAAATTAACAGTGGTTGCTGAGTCTATGTTCTTAGAGGCGACTTTTCGTGATTCTATTTGTGCTTTCCTTGTGATGTTTGAGCGTGACGATTCGTGATCTTAATCTCTTCTTGCTTGTGTCGTTCAGCCTTTATACAGTAAATAGAAGCTACACCCGGTGGCCGTAGCTTCTTATTGGCTGAACGATGGTTTTGGTGAGCCGCTGCTCCGTGCGAGGTGTCGTCTTTGGCTTCCAGGAACTCGGGGGTTTCTGGCGACACAGGTAGCCACCTTCGAGGTGCCGATATCTGGTCGCCAGATGTGCCTTGCTTATCGTTTAGCCCCCCAAGTTAGTCCTTTGTCTAGACAAAACAAAGGATTTACCTTTTAGCCTGTTTCGCGACGGAACAGATTCCTTCTTCCTACTGAATGTCAAGAACAATTGGAGATTTTTCTTTCCTTACAAGCCTGGCAGTGTTTATGTGCTAGACCCCTTGGGGCCTTATGATCTTTTGTCGTTGTCTCTCTTGTGGTATAATTAATCGATATTATAAAGGGGTGGGGTGATGTAAGGAAAGAGATTTTCTAGGAGAATTACGAATTAGAAGTGTGCTGGGGGACTAGGGTGGGGGGACTAAGGTGGGGGGACTAAGGTGGGGGGACTAAGGTGGGGGAGACCTCTTTTTTATATGGAGGGTTCGGGGGGGGCTTTTTTTTCCAATTCAATTCTTTTTGTTCTTTTTATATGGGGATCGGTATATGAATTGTGGAATTTCTTTAAATTGTATTTCGTCCTCTCGCTTCCGGGAACTAAGTCAGAGATCCTCTTCCTTTCGATTTTATGCTGTTTCCTTGTCAATCCTGAAGAAGTGGACCATCTTCCACGGTCGATGTTCGGTTGAATAGATGAATTCTTTCGATTTTGAGCTTTTTTTCTTCAGGAGTCGGTGCTGATTTTGTCTCCTTACAAGCCTTCAGTTGGAATAGATTTCTGTCTCTACTGCCTACTGTTTTAAGTCAAAGATTTCTGCCTCTTTGTCTCCTTTCAAGCCCCTTCTTGCATTCTTATTTCAATTTTTAGAGATGATTTCTTTTTCCTTAAAAGCTCCCATTCTCTACAGTTCTAAGTCAGAGATTTCTCCCTCCTCACAAGCTTAAGTTGAGTTTGATGATCTGGTGACGATCTTAAGAATGAGAGTGAGGAAGCATGCAAGGAAACAGAAGAGAAATCCATACAATTTTAAGAGGACTGGTTTATCCCCTCTGTTTGGGAATGGATAGTGAATGAGGACTATTTTAGAGAATTCCATTGAATTTGGTGACTGTGTTGGGGTAGAGAGTGGGGTTTTATAAGGAATCAGAATTCCCTTCAATGTTAAAGAATTAAAGAAGAAGGATGGCTGGTGGTTGTCTTTTCTGTTTTAAGTGGGTGGAGGCATTTAGGACTATGTGGAGAATTTTTGGGATGTCTTCAATTGTGGGATGGCCTGTGTGTAAGTGGGTTGGGGAATGGATGGTGAATGATGTTGGACTGGCTTGATTTTGGGACTGAGTGTGGTGACTGGTGGCGATTTTGAGGATTGAAAATTTAAGAGGAAGTGGGGGCATGGAAGGAGATGAAATTCGGTTGAAGATTGGGAGCTTCGAAGGAAAGGGTCTTCTATCTCTTTCTGTTTTAAGACTTGGAGAAAGAAGAATGAAATGGGTGACTGTTTGAGACTGGAGATTGGAAAGATGAGGTGGAGGATTGTAAAGAGAGAGATATCTGGGTTCAGTTTGGGCCTTGTAAGGAAATGATTTTCTGTCTCTTTCTGTTTTAAGACTTGGAGAAATCTCTGTTTTACTACTATTTTTGAAGAAGAATGAATTGGGAGTGTGTTGGGATTCTCGAGAGTTTGGAGTGTGCTAATTTATTTGAAGGACCCTTTGGAGAATCTTTTAGACAATATTTGAGAGGATCTTTTTATCTTACGGGAGTTAAAGAAAAGTAGTTGAAGTATGCTGGACCCCTCGGGGGGTTGGGAGGCTTTTTTTTTTTTTTTGAGAATGTTATGCCTTGAAGATTAAGACAAGAAATAAGTGGAGGTATGTAAGGAGTCAGATTTTTGTGGAATTTCGGACCTTGTAAGGAAAGAGTTTTTACTACTAGTTCTTTCTCTTTCGAATCTCCCACTCCTTCTCTCTTTCAAGATTGGAAATGTGCTAGACCCCTTGGGGGACGGATCTTCTGCTTTCAAGACTGAGACAAGAAATAAGAGACGAATGAGAAAGCTCTTCAATTTTAAGACCTTGGAAGGAAAGAGTTTTTGAGAGTAGCTGTATCTCTTTTTAATCCCCCACTTTTTTTTTCCTCTAAAAACTGAAGTGTGCTAGATGGCGTGCGGTATATGCTGGGTGGGGGGTATTGGGCCTCATGATCTTCTGTCTCTGTCTTTCTTATGTCAAAATTAATCGATAACATGAAGGGGCGGAGGCATGCAAGGAAATGATTTTACTCTCAAGAATTTAAGATAATGTAAAATAATGTAGTATGGAATTGTGCTAGTAGTGGGGAAAGGGATATCTGCTACGAGGTGGCGTGGGACTAGGGACTTGAAGTTGATCTCCCTCAAGATTACGAAAGAATGGGGACTAATGGCAATTTTCACTGAACTACTATGAGAATGTGCTGCGGTTTTGGGGTGGGTGTTAGTACTAGAATGGATCTGTGCATACAGTTCAAGAAAGTGGTGGGGATACAAATTCCCGTTCAATTTTGAGACCTTGGAAAGAAATCATCTCTTTTTTTTTTGCTACTATTTCTCTTTCTTTCTAACCCCCCACTCCGACGATAAAATGCGCTGGAGGGCTTGGGGACTTCTAATCTTCTATCCTTCTCTATAAATCAATACGATAAAGGGGAGGAGGCGCTTAAGGAAATCATTTTCGGGAGTATTTGGAATTCATAAGAATATTGGGGTGGCTGGACCACTGAGGGTGCTAGGAAGTGAGGAAGGACTCTTTTTGGTGGGATTGGGGGGACTAGTTGCACTTCATTTCCTTTTGTTCCTTTTGTAATTGGCGATTTTGTATCTGGATTGTGGACTTTCTTGAAAATCACTTGTGCGAACTGAGTCACAGATCCTCTTTATTTCTGTCTTCCTTTCGATTTTATGTGCTCTATATTCTTGTCAATCCTGAAGAAGTGGACCATCTTCCACGGTCGATGTTCGGTTGAATAGATGAATTTTTTCGATTTTGAGCTTTTTTTCTTCAGGAGTCGGTGCTGATTTTGGCTCCTTACAAGCCTTCAGTTGGAATACATTTCTGTCTCTACTGCCTACTGTTTTAAGTCAAAGATTTCTGCCTCTTTGTCTCCTTTCAAGCCCCTTCTTCCATTCTTATTTCAATTTTTAAAGATTTCTCTTCCTTAAAAACCCGTATCCTCAATACTTTTGCAATCTTAAAGAGGCTTTCAGACTTTCTGTCTCTGATTTCATCTGGAGATTTCTCTTTGAGACATTTATTTCTCCTCTACTTTCTTCATTTTAAGAGAATTTATTTCTGTTTTTACAAGTATTCATTTTCGGTTTTATTCAGTGTCTGGACAGATTTGTTGATTGGAAGAAAATTCTGTTCTCTTACAAGCCTGAATTATGGAATGGGGCAGGAAGTGGGGCCTTATCAAGGAGACAGAATTCCCTCAAGATTAACAGAAGGAATGAGGGAGATTTCTGTCAGATTAGAAGCCTTATATTTAAAACAAGACGGAAAGGGGGACTGTTGAAGAAGGTGGGACTTCTAAAGAGACAGAAATCTCTACTGTTTTAAGTTTCAAAATTAAATTATAAGTGTGCTAGGCCCCTTGGGGGATCTGGTGTATGATCGGAAGGTAGGATTCCTTCAAGATTAAGAAAAGGAACCTACTGTTTTAAGCTGAGTTTGAGAATTTAGTGACGCTCTTGAGAATAAGAGTGAGGGAGGATGTAAGGAAACAGAACAGAAATCCATACAATTTTAAGAGGACTCGTTTATCTCCTGTATTTGGGGAATGAGGACTATTTTGGAGAATCCATTCAATTTGGTGACTGTGTTGGGGTAGAGAGTGGGGACTTGTTAGGAAATCATTTTGAGAGTGTGAGTGTGCTGGGCTCCTAGGGGGGCTTTTTCAAGTATGAGTGAATGTGAGAGGACTGTTTGGATTTGGGACTTTTTTATTTGGTATTCAAGTTTCAATTTAGTGGGTTCTGAGTTGAAGAGAATTGGATCTCTTCTGCTTGCAAACCGGAAGCCCTTTGAGATGGGATTGGGATGAGGGCCTGGTGTTAAATTTTAAGATCTTCTAAGGAAAGAGTTTTCTGTCTTTGTCTTTCTCATCGACTAAAAATCAATAACATGAGGAGGTGGAGGGTCTGAAGGAAATCAAATTCCCTCAATTTTAAGAGAGAAGTGTGATGATTATAAAAAGAAGTTGGAAGTGTGCTGGGGTTCTGGGGGGTGAGAGTATTGAGGATTAAAGTGGTTGGAAGGTGCTGGACCCCTTCGGGGGACTGTTTTAAGAATGGTAGGTGGGGGTTTGTAGAGACTGAGATTTTGTTTGAATTTAAGACCTTGTAAGGAAATCATTTTTAGGATTATGTCTATCTTCTTCTAACCTCGGACTCCTTTACTTCCTTGGAGAATTTTCAATCTAAAAATGAAGGGAGTATGCTAAGAATTGGAGGAGGGTGTTGTGTGTTGGTACTAGGGTTCTTGGATCTTCTGTCTCTTTCTTTCAAATGGTAAAATAATCAATATCATAAAGGGGAGGAGGTGCTTAAGGAAATCAAATTCCCTAGGATCTGAATAGTAAAGAGAAGTGAACAATTCGGAGTGGGCTGTGTGCTAGGACTAGGGGGTGGGGTAGACGGTTTGGGGGGGCTGTTTGGGGACAGGGCTTTATTTTTTTTCCCCAGCTTTGATTGCTTTGTTCTTTTTGTACCGGGCATTTGTATCCGAATGGTACAATTTTCTGAATCGTCTCTCGACCTCCCCGCTTGCGCGACCTAAGTCAGGGATCCTCTACTTCCTTTCGATTTTATGCTGCTTCCTTCTCAATTCTAAAGAAACGGGCCATCTTACACTATTCGATGTTGAATGTATTAATTCCTTCCATTCAAGACTTCTTTTGGGTGCTGGTTTTGTCCTCATCTCCTACTGTTTTTATTTCTGTGGAATTAATTCTCTCCTCTTCGATTTTTAGTATCTTCCTGGTCAATTTTTAAGTGGATGGATGGAGAAACGAAGGAATCAAGCAAAAAGGAAGTTATTTTATTCGGAATACACATTGAATTCTTTCAATTTTTGACTTTATTCTCTTCTTTCTATACAAGTTGGGGAGATGATCAGTATTCAAAAGTTTAAGTGAGACTACAAACTTTGAGGTATTTTGGACTTTTGTTGGAGATATAATTCGGAAGAGTAAGCAAATTTGGATGAAATCTTGGCGAAATTTTAAAGTGACTGTTTTGAGAAATAATTGGGAGCGAACCTTTCATTATGGAAGAGTTCGAATGGAGAATTTCATGGATTTTAGAAAAGACCATTGTGGATGTTCAATTTGAAAGAATTTTTGACGATGTTCGGTGAGACAATCTTCTCTTTTCTTACGTCTCCACTCTTTATTCTTTTTCAATTTGAAGACATTTTTCGCTGCTTGGAAGCCCAAGAAAAATGGATACAATTTGGAGACTCCTTAGAGACTCTAATAAGTTGGGGGGCTTTCTGTTTCTGGTCTGGGTGAAGATAACCTATTGGCAGTGTGTTTGGGACTGTTTTGGCTGATCTTATTGAAGTTGGCAGAAGGCATGGAAGGAAAGAGATTTACTACAATTTTAAAGGTGTTAGACCCCTTGTGGGGCCTTATTTGTTGAGGACTGGGCAATCTTTTTCTTGGGATTTTCGTGGCGATTTTAGGGTTGAAGAAATCATGTGCTTACCTCTGGGTGGAAGAATGGGAATGGGTAGTGGGTAGTGAATGAGGAGGTGGGGGCTGGAAAGGAGAAGGAAGGAGAATTCTGTTGAATGTTGGGACCTTGCAAGGAAATGATTCTCTATCTCTTTCTGTTTGAAGACTTGCAGATTTCTCTGTTTTACTACTATTTTTGAGAAAGAAAGAAATGGGAGTGTGCTTGACCCCTTGGGGGGCAAGATTAAGAAAGATAATATGGTTGGGGGACTAGGATTGGAGTGTGTCTAGTACTAGCGGTGGAGAGTGGAGTGTTGGTGTTAGGTGCTTGGGGGACTCTGTTTTTAAAGACTTTTGTTCAATTTTCAGAGGTTGCAAGGAAATGGTTTTCACCACTAGTGGTATCTCTTTCTAATCCCCCTACTTCTTTCTTTTTCAAGAGAGGACTGATGTCTGCTAGGTGGTATGTGCTAGACTAGACCCCTTGGGGCCTGACGATCATCCGTCCTTGTCTTTCTCCTGTCAAAATTAATCGATAACAGAAAGGGGAGGAGGTGCTTAAGGAAATGATTTTCCCTACTATTTTAAGAGGAACTACCATGGAAGTGTGCTGGATTCTGGGGGTGGGGTATTCAAGTGTGCTAGGGGGATTCTGTTTTGGGGGTGGGGGAACTCTTGGAATTTCACTTCTTTTTGTTTTATTTTACTGGTGCGTGCTATCCGGATTGTGGTTTATTACTGAATAGTATTTCGCTCTCCCGCTTGCGCGACCTAAGTCAGAGGTCCTCTCTACTTCCAGAATCACTGCTGATTTTATCTCCTTACAAACCTTAACTGCCTCTACATTCTTAACTTCTGTCGATCTTTTATTCTTTTTCAATTTTAAGAGATTTCCCTGACTGTTTTAAGTTTGGAGGGATATGTGACTTCTTCGAAGCCTTTTCTTTTCTTCGTATTTGAGTAGATTTCTGTCTCCTTACAAGCTCCTTAGCCCCTATTCTTTTTGAATTTGAAGACAATTTCTGTTGTTAAAAGCTGAGAGTTTCGAGAGATTTCTGTTCCTACTGCCTACTGTTTTAAGTTTCGACAGATTTCTTTGAATCTTCTTGAGAGATATTTGACTTTCTAGAAGCTTGGTATTTTCTTGATCTGGAGGGATATTGGTGGCCCCTTAGAAGCCAAAAGATCTGGAAATGGTTTTTACTTATATTCAAGAGAATTTGACCTCCTCTTCTCTTTTGGGACATCACTGCTTCATCTCTCGGTTCTGGTTCTGATTTCTTGTGGATCTTGTTCTGGACGATCTTGAGAATTTGGCAATTTGGAGACTAGAAATCTCTTCTCCTGGAATCAAGAATGAAATGCTGGTGTGCTGGGCCCCTTGGGGGAACTTATTAAAGAAACAAAAATTTGTTCAATTTGGAGACTCCACTGTGGAGGGTGTGATGGGACAGGGGGTTTTTCTATCTCTTCTGTTTTAAGAGGACCCGTTTTTCCCCTCTGTTTGGGAATGGATGGTGAATGAGGACTGCTGTTGTGGAGAATTCCATTCAATTTGGACTGTGTTGGGGCAAGGTGGGAGCATGTGAGGAGATGAGAATTCTGCTGAAGATTGGGACCTGGTAAGGAAATAATTTTTTTTGTCTGTTTCTGTTTTAAGACTTGGTGATTTCTCCTTCTTGAGAAGCCTTTTTATTGACTTTCAAGAGTAAGAGTAAGAGTAATTCGCTGGCATGGGGAAAATAAGTAGAAGTTTGCTGGACTCTTTGGGGGGAATTTTACTGAAGTTAAAGAAAGGGGTGGGGGGTTTGTAGAGGGACAAAAATCAAGATAATTTGACTTTCTGTTGGGTTTTTAGATATGGTGCTGCTTTCAATTTTAAGAAAGAAGAGAATTTATGAAAGAGGTAGGAGACTAACTTTTTGGTTGAGTTTGGGACCTTTTAAGGAAATGATTTTCTGTCTCTTTCTGTTCTTAAGAAAAGGGTGGGGGTTAGGAGGAGTGAGAAATATTGGGATATTGGGACTGTTTTGGAGGCGGAGTGGGAGAAGACTTCTTTTTGGACGGGGGTGGGGGACTATGTTGGGGGGGGGGGGCCTTTTTCTAGCTCCAGTCTTTTTGTTCTTTTTATCTGTGGGATTTGTACCCGGACTGTGGTATTTCCTTAAATTGCATTCCTCTCTCCCCGCTTGCGCGACCTAAGTCAGAGATTCCCTCTGACTTGTTTCGCGCGCGCTAAATTTTTTTTTTTTTTTTATTTTAGTTTTCTTGTTGGATTTTAATTTTATTTTCTTTTACTGTTTTAATTTTTTTTTTTAATAATTTTGAATTGTTTTTTTTTGTTTTTCTGTTTTGAATTGTTTTTTTTTAACTGTGTTTTGTTTTGTTTTGATTCGTTCTTTTGTTTTGTTATTTTGATTTGAATTTGTTTTGTTTTCTTTTGTAGATTTATTTTTGCTTTCCGTTTTTCTTTGGACCTTCGTATTTTCTTTTGTCTCTGAATTCGTTTTGTTTCTTTTCCATTTTGAATTTATTTTCTTTCTTTTCTATTTTGAATTTGTTTCTTTTGCTTTTCTTTTCTTGTGAATTATTATTTGTTTTTGTTTATTATTCTAACAAATTTATTACAGATATCTTCAGTTTTGGAGTAAATCATTCTATCTTATTCTATCTTGGATTTGGAGGGTGCTTTGGCAGAAAGAAGACGAGGTATATATTTTTATTCATCGTTTATTTATTGACATTTACAATATTTATCGGTTATTTCTGTTTAATATGAACATTTCAGAGGTTATTTCTTAGTAAATAATGTCAATTTAATGGGGTTAGGTCCGGGTTAGGTCGGGGTTAGGTCTGGGTTAGGTCTGGGTTAGGTCTGGGTTAGGTCTGGGTTAGGTCTGGGTTAGGTCTGGGTTAGGTCTGGGTTAGGTCTGGGTTAGGTCTGGGTTAGGTCCGGGGTTAGGTCTGGGTTAGGTCTGGGTTAGGTCTGGGTTAGGTCTGGGTTAGGTCTGGGTTAGGTCTGGGTTAGGTCTGGGTTAGGTCTGGGTTAGGTCTGGGTTAGGTCTGGGTTAGGTCTGGGTTAGGTCTGGGTTAGGTCTGGGTTAGGTCCGGGTTAGGTCTGGGTTAGGTCTGGGTTAGGTCTGGGTTAGGTCTGGGTTAGGTCCGGGTTAGGTCTGGGTTAGGTCTGGGTTAGGTCTGGGTTAGGTCCGGGTTAGGTCTGGGTTAGGTCTGGGTTAGGTCTGGGTTAGGTCTGGGTTAGGTCTGGGTTAGGTCTGGGTTAGGTCTGGGTTAGGTCTGGGTTAGGTCTGGGTTAGGTCTGGGTTAGGTCCGGGTTAGGTCTGGGTTAGGTCTGGGTTAGGTCTTGGGTTAGGTCTGGGTTAGGTCTGGGTTAGGTCCGGGTTAGGTCTGGGTTAGGTCCGGGTTAGGTCTGGGTTAGGTCTGGGTTAGGTCCGGGTTAGGTCTGGGTTAGGTCTGGGTTAGGTCCGGGTTAGGTCTGGGTTAGGTCTGGGTTAGGTCTGGGTTAGGTCCGGGTTAGGTCTGGGTTAGGTCTGGGTTAGGTCGGGTTAGGTCTGGGTTAGGTCTGGGTTAGGTCTGGGTTAGGTCTGGGTTAGGTCTGGGTTAGGTCTGGGTTAGGTCTGGGTTAGGTCTGGGTTAGGTCCGGGTTAGGTCTGGGTTAGGTCTGGGTTAGGTCCGGGTTAGGTCCGGGTTAGGTCTGGGTTAGGTCTGGGTTAGGTCTGGGTTAGGTCTGGGTTAGGTCGGGTTAGGTCTGGGTTAGGTCTGGGTTAGGTCTGGGTCTGGGTTAGGTCTGGGTTAGGTCTGGGTTAGGTCTGGGTTAGGTCTGGGTTAGGTCTGGGTTAGGTCTGGGTTAGGTCTGGGTTAGGTCTGGTTAGGTCTGGGTTAGGTCTGGGTTAGGTCTGGGTTAGGTCTGGGTTAGGTCTGGGTTAGGTCTGGGTTAGGTCTGGGTTAGGTCTGGGTTAGGTCTGGGTTAGGTCTGGGTTAGGTCTGGGTTAGGTCTGGGTTAGGTCTGGGTTAGGTCTGGGTTAGGTCTGGGTTAGGTCTGGGTTAGGTCTGGGTTAGGTCTGGGTTAGGTCCGGGTTAGGTCTGGGTTAGGTCTGGGTTAGGTCCGGGTTAGGTCTGGGTTAGGTCTGGGTTAGGTCCGGGTTAGGTCTGGGTTAGGTCTGGGTTAGGTCTGGGTTAGGTCTGGGTTAGGTCTGGGTTAGGTCTGGGTTAGGTCTGGGTTAGGTCTGGGTTAGGTCTGGGTTAGGTCTGGGTTAGGTCTGGGTTAGGTCTGGGTTAGGTCTGGGTTAGGTCTGGGTTAGGTCTGGGTTAGGTCTGGGTTAGGTCTGGGTTAGGTCTGGGTTAGGTCTGGGTTAGGTCGAGGTCTGGGTTAGGTCTGGGTTAGGTCTGGGTTAGGTCTGGGTTAGGTCTGGGTTAGGTCTGGGTTAGGTCTGGGTTAGGTCTGGGTTAGGTCGGGTTAGGTCTGGGTTAGGTCTGGTTAGGTCTGGGTTAGGTCTGGGTTAGGTCTGGGTTAGGTCTGGGTTAGGTCTGGGTTAGGTCTGGGTTAGGTCTGGGTTAGGTCTGGGTTAGGTCTGGGTTAGGTCTGGGTTAGGTCTGGGTTAGGTCTGGGTTAGGTCTGGGTTAGGTCTGGGTTAGGTCTGGGTTAGGTCTGGGTTAGGTCTGGGTTAGGTCTGGGTTAGGTCTGGGTTAGGTCTGGGTTAGGTCTGGGTTAGGTCTGGGTTAGGTCTGGGTTAGGTCTGGGTTAGGTCTGGGTTAGGTCTGGGTTAGGTCTGGGTTAGGTCTGGGTTAGGTCTGGGTTAGGTCCGGGTTAGGTCTGGGTTAGGTCTGGGTTTAGGTCTGGGTTAGGTCTGGGTTAGGTCTGGGTTAGGTCTGGGTTAGGTCTGGGTTAGGTCCGGGTTAGGTCTGGGTTAGGTCTGGGTTAGGTCTGGGTTAGGTCTGGGTTAGGTCTGGGTTAGGTCTGGGTTAGGTCCGGGTTAGGTCTGGGTTAGGTCTGGGTTAGGTCTGGGTTAGGTCTGGGTTAGGTCTGGGTTAGGTCGGGTTAGGTCTGGGTTAGGTCTGGGTTAGGTCTGGGTTAGGTCCGGGTTAGGTCCTGGGTTAGGTCGGGTTAGGTCTGGGTTAGGTCTGGGTTAGGTCCGGGTTAGGTCCGGGTTAGGTCGGGTTAGGTCCGGGTTAGGTCTGGGTTAGGTCTGGGTTAGGTCTGGGTTAGGTCCGGGTTAGGTCTGGGTTAGGTCTGGGTTAGGTCCGGGTTAGGTCCGGGTTAGGTCTGGGTTAGGTCCGGGTTAGGTCTGGGTTAGGTCCGGGTTAGGTCTGGGTTAGGTCTGGGTTAGGTCCGGGTTAGGTCCGGGTTAGGTCTGGGTTAGGTCCGGGTTAGGTCCGGGTTAGGTCTGGGTTAGGTCTGGGTTAGGTCCGGGTTTAGGTCCGGGTTAGGTCCGGGTTAGGTCTGGGTTAGGTCTGGGTTAGGTCTGGGTTAGGTCTGGGTTAGGTCTGGGTTAGGTCCGGGTTAGGTCTGGGTTAGGTCTGGGTTAGGTCTGGGTTAGGTCTGGGTTAGGTCTGGGTTAGGTCTGGGTTAGGTCTGGGTTAGGTCCGGGTTAGGTCTGGGTTAGGTCTGGGTTAGGTCTGGGTTAGGTCTGGGTTAGGTCTGGGTTAGGTCTGGGTTAGGTCTGGGTTAGGTCTGGGTTAGGTCTGGGTTAGGTCTGGGTTAGGTCCGGGTTAGGTCTGGGTTAGGTCTGGGTTTAGGTCTGGGTTAGGTCTGGGTTAGGTCTGGGTTAGGTCTGGGTTAGGTCTGGGTTAGGTCTGGGTTAGGTCTGGGTTAGGTCTGGGTTAGGTCTGGGTTAGGTCTGGGTTAGGTCTGGGTTTAGGTCTGGGTTAGGTCTGGGTTAGGTCCTGGGTTAGGTCTGGGTTAGGTCTGGGTTAGGTCTGGGTTAGGTCTGGGTTAGGTCTGGGTTAGGTCTGGGTTAGGTCTGGGTTAGGTCTGGGTTAGGTCTGGGTTAGGTCTGGGTTAGGTCTGGGTTAGGTCTGGGTTAGGTCTGGGTTAGGTCTGGGTTAGGTCTGGGTTTAGGTCTGGGTTAGGTCTGGGTTAGGTCTGGGTTAGGTCTGGGTTAGGTCTGGGTTAGGTCTGGGTTAGGTCTGGGTTAGGTCTGGGTTAGGTCTGGGTTAGGTCTGGGTTAGGTCTGGGTTAGGTCTGGGTTAGGTCTGGGTTAGGTCTGGGTTAGGTCTGGGTTAGGTCTGGGTTAGGTCTGGGTTAGGTCCTGGGTTAGGTCTGGGTTAGGTCTGGGTTAGGTCTGGGTTAGGTCTGGGTTAGGTCTGGGTTAGGTCTGGGTTAGGTCTGGGTTAGGTCTGGGTTAGGTCTGGGTTAGGTCTGGGTTAGGTCTGGGTTAGGTCTGGGTTAGGTCTGGGTTAGGTCTGGGTTAGGTCTGGGTTAGGTCTGGGTTAGGTCTGGGTTAGGTCTGGGTTAGGTCTGGGTTAGGTCTGGGTTAGGTCTGGGTTAGGTCTGGGTTAGGTCGGGTTAGGTCTGGGTTAGGTCTGGGTTAGGTCTGGGTTAGGTCTGGGTTAGGTCTGGGTTAGGTCTGGGTTAGGTCCGGGTTAGGTCTGGGTTAGGTCTGGGTTAGGTCTGGGTTAGGTCTGGGTTAGGTCTGGGTTAGGTCTGGGTTAGGTCTGGGTTAGGTCTGGGTTAGGTCTGGGTTAGGTCTGGGTTAGGTCTGGGTTAGGTCTGGGTTAGGTCTGGGTTAGGTCTGGGTTAGGTCTGGGTTAGGTCTGGGTTAGGTCTGGGTTAGGTCTGGGTTAGGTCCGGGTTAGGTCTGGGTTAGGTCTGGGTTAGGTCTGGGTTAGGTCTGGGTTAGGTCTGGGTTAGGTCTGGGTTAGGTCTGGGTTAGGTCTGGGTTAGGTCTGGGTTAGGTCTGGGTTAGGTCGGGTTAGGTCTGGGTTAGGTCTGGGTTAGGTCTGGGTTAGGTCTGGGTTAGGTCTGGGTTAGGTCTGGGTTAGGGTCTGGGTTAGGTCTGGGTTAGGTCTGGGTTAGGTCTGGGTTAGGTCTGGGTTAGGTCTGGGTTAGGTCTGGGTTAGGTCTGGGTTAGGTCTGGGTTAGGTCTGGGTTAGGTCTGGGTTAGGTCTGGGTTAGGTCTGGGTTAGGTCTGGGTTAGGTCTGGGTTAGGTCTGGGTTAGGTCTGGGTTAGGTCTGGGTTAGGTCTGGGTTAGGTCTGGAGTCCGGGTTAGGTCTGGGTTAGGTCTGGGTTAGGTCTGGGTTAGGTCTGGGTTAGGTCTGGGGTTAGGTCTGGGTTAGGTCTGGGTTAGGTCTGGGTTAGGTCTGGGTTAGGTCTGGGTTAGGTCTGGGTTAGGTCTGGGTTAGGTCTGGGTTAGGTCTGGGTTAGGTCTGGGTTAGGTCTGGGTTAGGTCTGGGTTAGGTCTGGGTTAGGTCTGGGTTAGGTCTGGGTTAGGTCTGGGTTAGGTCTGGGTTAGGTCCTGGGTTAGGTCTGGGTTTAGGTCTGGGTTAGGTCTGGGTTAGGTCTGGGTTAGGTCTGGGTTAGGTCTGGGTTAGGTCTGGGTTAGGTCTGGGTTAGGTCTGGGTTAGGTCTGGGTTAGGTCTGGGTTAGGTCTGGGTTAGGTCTGGGTTAGGTCTGGGTTAGGTCTGGGTTAGGTCTGGGTTAGGTCTGGGTTAGGTCTGGGTTAGGTCTGGGTTAGGTCTGGGTTAGGTCTGGGTTAGGTCTGGGTTAGGTTAGGTCTGGGTTAGGTCTGGGTTAGGTCCGGGTTAGGTCTGGGTTAGGTCTGGGTTAGGTCCGGGTTAGGTCTGGGTTAGGTCTGGGTTAGGTCTGGGTTAGGTCTGGGTTTAGGTCTGGGTTAGGTCTGGGTTAGGTCTGGGTTAGGTCCTGGGTTAGGTCTGGGTTAGGTCTGGGTTAGGTCTGGGTTAGGTCTGGGTTAGGTCTGGGTTAGGTCTGGGTTAGGTCTGGGTTAGGTCTGGGTTAGGTCTGGGTTAGGTCCGGGTTAGGTCTGGGTTTAGGTCTGGGTTAGGTCTGGGTTAGGTCTGGGTTAGGTCTGGGTTAGGTCTGGGGTTAGGTCTGGGTTAGGTCTGGGTTAGGTCTGGGTTAGGTCTGGGTTAGGTCTGGGTTAGGTCTGGGTTAGGTCTGGGTTAGGTCCTGGGTTAGGTCTGGGTTAGGTCTGGGTTAGGTCTGGGTTAGGTCTGGGTTAGGTCTGGGTTAGGTCTGGGTTAGGTCTGGGTTTAGGTCTGGGTTAGGTCTGGGTTAGGTCTGGGTTAGGTCTGGGTTAGGTCTGGGTTAGGTCTGGGTTAGGTCTGGGTTAGGTCTGGGTTAGGTCTGGGTTAGGTCTGGGTTAGGTCTGGGTTAGGTCTGGGTTAGGTCTGGGTTAGGTCTGGGTTAGGTCTGGGTTAGGTCTGGGTTAGGTCTGGGTTAGGTCTGGGTTAGGTCTGGGTTAGGTCTGGGTTAGGTCTGGGTTAGGTCTGGGTTAGGTCTGGGTTAGGTCTGGGTTAGGTCTGGGTTAGGTCTGGGTTAGGTCTGGGTTAGGTCTGGGTTAGGTCTGGGTTAGGTCTGGGTTAGGTCTGGGTTAGGTCTGGGTTAGGTCCGGTTTAGGTCTGGGTTAGGTCTGGGTTAGGTCTGGGTTAGGTCTGGGTTAGGTCTGGGTTAGGTCTGGGTTAGGGTTAGGTCTGGGTTAGGTCTGGGTTAGGTCTGGGTTAGGTCTGGGTTAGGTCTGGGTTAGGTCTGGGTTAGGTCTGGGTTAGGTCTGGGTTAGGTCTGGGTTAGGTCTGGGTTAGGTCTGGGTTAGGTCTGGGTTAGGTCTGGGTTAGGTCTGGGTTAGGTCTGGGTTAGGTCTGGGTTAGGTCTGGGTTAGGTCTGGGTTAGGTCTGGGTTAGGTCTGGGTTAGGTCTGGGTTAGGTCTGGGTTAGGTCTGGGTTAGGTCTGGGTTAGGTCTGGGTTAGGTCTGGGTTAGGTCTGGGTTAGGTCTGGGTTAGGTCTGGGTTAGGTCTGGGTTAGGTCTGGGTTAGGTCTGGGTTAGGTCTGGGTTAGGTCTGGGTTAGGTCTGGGTTAGGTCTGGGGTTAGGTCTGGGTTAGGTCTGGGTTAGGTCTGGGTTAGGTCTGGGTTAGGTCTGGGTTAGGTCTGGGTTAGGTCTGGGTTAGGTCTGGGTTAGGTCTGGGTTAGGTCTGGGTTAGGTCTGGGTTAGGTCTGGGTTAGGTCTGGGTTAGGTCTGGGTTAGGTCTGGGTTAGGTCTGGGTTAGGTCTGGGTTAGGGGTCTGGGTTAGGTCTGGGTTAGGTCTGGGTTAGGTCTGGGTTAGGTCTGGGTTAGGTCTGGGTTAGGTCTGGGTTAGGTCTGGGTTAGGTCTGGGTTAGGTCTGGGTTAGGTCTGGGTTAGGTCTGGGTTAGGTCTGGGTTAGGTCTGGGTTAGGTCTGGGTTAGGTCTGGGTTTAGGTCTGGGTTAGGTCTGGGTTAGGTCTGGGTTAGGTCTGGGTTAGGTCTGGGTTAGGTCTGGGTTAGGTCTGGGTTAGGTCTGGGTTAGGTCTGGGTTAGGTCTGGGTTAGGTCTGGGTTAGGTCTGGGTTAGGTCTGGGTTAGGTCTGGGTTAGGTTCTGGGTTAGGTCTGGGTTAGGTCTGGGTTAGGTCTGGGTTAGGTCTGGGTTAGGTCCTGGGTTAGGTCTGGGTTAGGTCTGGGTTAGGTCTGGGTTAGGTCTGGGTTAGGTCTGGGTTAGGTCTGGGTTAGGTCTGGG